>CM033432.1:45960551-50760551 GCA_019425775.1 Rafetus swinhoei
GGTAATAAAACCCCAGGAGTAGGTAAATGATGACCATCGGATATGTTTTGTCAATACATGTTTTTGATAGAAAATGCCATTTTTTTGTCTAAAATGAACAATTGAGGAAAAAAAGTGTTGATTGTGACAATTTCATCTAGCAGGAAAACCCCCTAAACCAAATATTCAACATTGAACCAAGGTCAACACTCTCAGAATGGAATGGTTTGATTTTTCTTTTCAAAATGACCCTTCAAAAAACATTATCTATTTTTAGAGAAAAAACATTTCAGAGTTTAAAAAGGTCAAAATCTGAATGAAATATTTTAGTTTTATTGAAAAGAGATTCTTCAATTAGTGCCAAATGATTATTTTTAAATTTTGTTTGGTAGCATTTTTTTTTTTTAATTGCAGGAATTTTAAAAAGATATTTTGCTTTGGAATAATTTTCAAAATAATGATTTGCCCTGAAACAGAAAATCTGATTCCTGCCTATCTCTAGCTACACGTCCTCCCAGGTCCAGAGCTCTTGGTCCCTGGGATGCACCCAGCCCCACACTTGGGGCCTTGGTGACCGCAAGAGGAGTCAGACCCATGCAGTCCCACCCCTCCGGGCTGGGTGTTTACTTCTTTTTCCTGTCTGCAGTGCCCTGGACTGGGGCTACTCAGTCTAACAAGCGACCCAGCCACACTGCTCAGGTTCTGGGGTTTGGGGCAAACAGACCCCCAGAAAAATCAGTCGGGGCCACACACAAGTGAGAAACAAAAAGACAAACCAAACCCTCACTGATGTGGCCCTTGACTGAGAAGGAGAAAGACACTCCCACATTCCCCTCACACAGCAGAATCTAGGAGGGGCCCAGACTAGCGGATTTTTTGTCTGTGTGCTCCAGCCTATTGTGGGACAACGGGGAGCTGCAGTGCCAGCACAAGCTCCCCAATACTGAGGGGAGCCTCAATCCTTGGGGGCCAGAGTGTGGCAAGCCAGAGGCCGCATCCAGCTCCTGGGCTTTAGGTTCCCCACCCCTGTGCTAGTGCCACTCCAGCAGCCTGTGCAGGGTCCTCCTTGCTTTTTCCACCTCTTCAGCAGCAGGCTCCAGCTTCTGTGTTCCCTTAGAATCATAGAACCATAGAGCTGGAAGAGACCTCAAAGGTCATCAAGTCCAACCCCTGCTCTAGGAAGGACCAATCCCAACTAAATCAACTCAGCCAGGACTTGGTCAAGCCGAGACTTAAACACCTCCAGGGATGGAGACTCCACTACTTCCCTAGGTAACCCATTCCAGTGCTTCACTACCCTCCTAGTGAAATAGTTTTTCCTAATATCCAACCTGGACCTCTCCCACCACAACTTGAGACCATTGCTCCTTGTTCTGCCATCTGTCACTACTGAGAACAGCCTCTCTCCATCCTCTTTGGAACTCCCCTGCAGGAAGTTGAAGGCTGCTATCAAATCCCCCCTCACTCTTCACTTCTGCAGACTAAACAGACCCAACTCCTCAGCCTCTCCTCATAAGTCATATGCTCCAGCCCCTAATCATTTTGGTTGCCCTCCGCTGGACCCTCTCCAATGCGTCCACTTCCTTTTTGTAGTGGGGGCCCAGAACTGGACACACTCCAGATGTGGCCTCACCAAAGCCGAATAAAGGGGAATAATGACATCTCCAGATCTGCTGGCAATACTCCTTAATGCAGCCTAATATGCCATTAGCCTTCTTGGCTACAAGGGCACACTGTTGACTCATATCCAGCTTCTCATCCACTGTAACCCCAGGTCCTTTTCTGCAGAACTACTACTTAACTGGTTGGTCCCCAGGTTGTAACTATGCTTGGGATTCTATCCCAAGTGCAGGACTCTGCACTTGTCCTTGTTGAACTTCATCAGATTTCTTGTGGCCCAATCCTCCAATTTGTCTAAGTCACTCTGGACCCTATCTCTGCCCTCAAGCGTATCTACCTCTCCCCCTAGCTTAGTGTCATCTGCAAACTTGCTGAGGGTGCAATCCATCCCCTCATCCAGGTTATTAATAAAGATATTGAACAAAACCGGTCCTAGAACCAAACCTTGAGGCACTCTGCTAGAAACCGACCATCCTGACATCGAGCCGTTGATCACTACCCGCTGGGCCCGGCCTTCTAGCCATCTTTCTATCCATCTTACCGTCCATTTATCCAATCCACATTCCCTTAACTTGCTGGCAAGAATATTGTGGGAGACCGTATCAAAAGCCTTGCTAAAGTCAAGGTATATCACATCCACTGACTTTCCCACGTCCACAGAGCCAGTTACCTCATCATAGAAGCTAATCAGATTGGTCAGGCACGACTTGCCCTTTGTGAATCCATGCTGACTATTCCTAATCACTTTCCTCTCTTCCAAATGCCTCAAAATGGATTCCTTAAGGATCCCTTCCATGATTTTTCCAGGAACCGAGGTAAGACTGACCGCCTATAGTTCCCTGGATCGCCCTTCTTCCCTTTTTGAAGATGGGCACTACATTTGCCTTTTCCAATCATCCGGGATCTCTCCCGATCTCCACGACTTTTCAAAGATAATGGCCAAAGGCTCCTCAATGACACTTGCCAACTCCTCAGTACCCTCGGATGCATTAAGTCTGGACCCATGGATTTGTGTACATTTGGCTTTTCTAAATAGTTCCTAACCTGTTCTTTACCCACCACGGGCTGTCCATCTTCATCCCATCTTGCGTCACTTGGCGCAGAAGTCCAGGAGCCGACCTTGTCCGTGAATACAGAGGCAAAGAAAGCATTGAGTACTTCAGCTTTCCCACATCATCTGTCACTAGGTTACCTCCTTCATCCAGTAGGGGCCACACCCTCTCTGATCACCTTCTTCTTGTTAACATGCCTGTAGAAACCTTTCTTGTTATCCTTCACATCCTTAGCCAGTCGCAATTCCATTTGCGCTTTCGCCTTCCTGATAACCCCGGCATTCTCGAGCTATACATTTAAACCCTCCTGGTCATTTGTCCAAGTTTCCACTTTTTGTAAGCTTCCTTTTTGTGCTTAAGTTCACCAAGGATTTCCCCTGTAAGCCAATCCAGTCTCCTACCATGTTTGCCTCTCTTGCTACGCATCGGGATGGTTTCTTTCTGTGCCTTCAATAAGGCTTCTTTAAAATACTTCCCAGCAGTACCAGGACTTAGGGTCCCACAACTCCACTGCCCTGACCAAGACTAGCAAATTACAGTAAAACATTCCACTGACTCCCATCAGTTCTATCAGCTTTAAAATTCTACTTTTCTAAGTGCTCTATAATCTGAAAGGTTCCTCTGAATTGTTTGGAAATTTACTTCCTGGGGATTCAGAGTCACTAGTGATCCACATTTGGGTCATTTGACCAAGTGACCCTCGAGGATCTCCTTATTCTGTTCCCTTTTGAACTAAAGAGAGCAAGGTACAAAATGTTTGGATGAATCACAGATCTGATAGTTCAAAAGCTTCAGAAGGGTTGCCGAGTTGGTCTGTAACTGGAAAAACTTAAAAAACAACTAATAGTCTAGCAGCACCTTAGACTAACAAAGGGGGGGAGAGAAGGGGGAAAATAGTGAATTAGAGCCTTCAAGTTACAAGAAGCTGACAGAGAAGGTGCAAATTGTTCTTAAGTACCCATTGTTTAGTTGGTTAAGTCATTAGGATGTGGAAGGTAGTGTGCTAGCCAGGTAATGTCTTTATTCATACCTTTTTGATGGCTCCCAAACTTGCAAATGAAGCTAACTTCCAACCCTTCCCTATGTATTTGGTTTGTGGAATCTGATTGTCTTCATTGAGATAGATCGGGGTGGCCAACCCATGCAGTTCTTTGCTCAAAGAAATGCGGCTCTTGCTAGTTTTTGAGCCACACACCCGGACTGCTCACGGCCACTCTGCACATGCACCCCAGTGCCTGGAGGGAGAAGCGTGTGGCTGCAGCCGGCAGCTCCAGTGAGACACAGGCATTGGGTTAGAGGGCGAGTCTGGCGGGGGGGGGCAAGGGCATTGGATTAGAGCTGCTGAGGGGGTTGAAGCACCTTAAACTCAAAGTCTTTGTGGATGCAGAATAAGGCAGCCAACACAGATGTCATATTTAAATTCCAGGGAAAAAAAAAAGAATCAGCATGTACCTGGTTTACACTGTATTTCTTTAAAGAACATTCAAAGGCTATTGTTTGCAAGGCTGAAGCAATTATTCTGAGATACAAGTCTCTCCCTCATTGTTTTTGAGCCTGTTATATTTGCAGTCTGGGACAGACCTGAATTTTTTGAACTATAAAAAACTTATCATATTCATAAGTAAAAAAATAAAAAAATGAGGGAACCATACCAAAGATCAACAAGCTGGAGTGAAACAGGCACTTCAAATTGTGCTAATTTTACTTCTCAGTTCAGTTTAATTTTAAAAAACTCACAGGACATAATACGGCAGTAGTGTTAAATTTAAAATACTTAGTGGGGATGCTTATTTTTAGTGTGAGAATATTACTGTGTTTTCAAAGGTGTTTTTTTTTTTAATTTGATGTTTGTTCCTTGTCAAGTTCTCTGAAGAGCTATGGACTGGCCATGAATTAAGTGACTTTTTAATTGTTTTTTGTCCAAAATATCCTGTAATGTTATTTTTATCACCACATTTTGTGTACAATAGATAGATAGTGTGGCAGAGTCAATCCCACTCTTGGGCCCCTAGCCCGGCCACTATCCCACAATTTAGGAGTCACAGTATAAGATTCACTCGCCTTGTTTTGGTGTTTGGTATCTCCCTGTAGCCTTTATCAGGACTGCGGCTGCTGCTGCTCTACTTGGCTCCTCCGGTCACCCTATCAGTTGTCTTTCTCCACACTCCAAACCTCTCCTTCCCTCTCCAAACTCCTTGTCAACACTCCAAACTCCTTCTTAACACTCTCCACTCCACTGGCACAGAGGGTTTTTAAAAAAAGGCCTTGTGGCAGTCCCAGTCAGCTTCACCTGGACCTTAATTGATTTGCAGCTGCCCTGTCTCAGCTAACCCTACTGAGCCAGGATTGCTGACTCTCTCTGCCTCTTTTCCCTTCCAACAAGCTCCTGAACCTGCTGTATCTCCTGACTTCGAGGCAGAGAGAGGAACCACGCTTCCACTGAGCACAGCGGGCTGCTGGTCTGGGCTTGTTGTGCTTTTTCCTCCCCTGCACCCCTCCCCTCCTCTTTTGGGAGAGGTGTGTGGGGGGGCTACTGGGGTTGTGGCAGGCAGGCCCTGGCTACATTCTGGGCCAGGTCCCTTTTTCTCTCTGCCTGCTCTGTTTGCAGGCAGCCTTTCCCCACCCCCACCCCTCAGCTGGCTGCAGGAGCTGCTGGAGGGTGGGGGTGGATAGGGGGCCTTTGCTGCCCTCATCCTGGTGGGGGGGAGTGGAACCCCCATTTTCCATCTTTTTTGGGGACTGCCTGGCCCCTTTCTTCATTGCTGCAGGCCTGGACTTCACCGTTCCTGCAGCTGCTGCTCCCTCTGGAGTGGAAGAGGTAAGGGGGCTGCTTTATAGCAGCTCCTGGGGTTTCCTTCCTCCACAAGTTTGTGGGGATGGGTAAGTGTTTGTAAGGGCCTCTTGCCATCTGGGCCCCTAGGTGACAGCTGGCACAGCTTTTGTGGGGTGCTGGGGGTGGTTCCTCTGTTCCCTGCTGTCTCCCTGCATTGCTGCTGCTGCTGTTGCTACTCCTCTCCAGCCCCAGGTGCTGCAGGGGCCATCTCCATCCTTGGCCCCACTGCTCGCCTCCCCGCCCCTCCCTTGCTCTGGTGGGTCCTGCAGCAGGTGCAGTGAGCCTGCCACTCAGGCACCCGTGGGCACACCAGCTTCCTCCCCGCAGTGTCTTGCTGCCCCTGCTTTCTTGAGTAGACCCCTCCTCACAGCCTGCATTCCCTCTCCTCTACCCATGTGCCCATGCTCCCCTCTGTCATCTCGTTTGGTGCCTGAGCCTTTCCATTCTTCTTTAGTTACCCTCCCCCAAACACCGTTTCACTTCCACGTGTCTTTCAATAATTGACCCTCTCACATTCCCAGTGCAGCCGGAGGAGCCGCTCTTATCGTCCTGTGCTGGGAGCTGTATTCCTTACTCCTTCCCCTTTTCCCTGTCTGAATTGTCACCCTCCACCCCACTTCCAGCCTAGTGGGGGGGAGCGGTGAACCTCCTTCCTCCCCTCCCTCTCCCTCTTTGTTCCCTCCCCTGGTGGTTTTTGGTCCTCCCCTAATTGTTTGTTTGTTTGTTTGTTTGTCTTTCCTTCCCACCTACGACCACAATGGAGGGTTGTCCAGCGACACCCCTGCCAGACCCTCCCGCCCACCCCTAAAAACAACAACCCCTCTGAGGCTGCCGGGCCCCCGTCACTATGGCAAAGGAGGCGGACATGGACGGGGACACCGGGGCCTTGACCGCCTCTGCCGGCACCTCCCGACACCTCTAAAGAACTTCCCTGAAGGGTAGGAAGGGCCGGGGACCAAGAAGGGCAAGAGCCCCGCCGGAAGGCAAAACCTCCTGAGGCGAGGGCTCACTCCCGGCCGCGACCCATCTGCTGGCCCTCTGAATCCTCGAGCGATTCACAGCACCACGAGCGGTTGAGGTGACCGGCGGTTGCGGGAGAGGTGAACACCTCCTGCCGGGGTCCCTGCAAGAGGCGTCCATGGAGGATGCTCCCACTGTTCCGCCTCCGTTGAGGCGGCCGCTGACCTAGCCACCAACAAGATCACCATCTGGTGGCGAGCAGCGGGCTCGCCTTCCTCTCTCAGGAGGTGGAGGCTTTGGGGCTGACCCGGCTGCCTCAGAGGGGATCATCAGGTCCTGGAGGAACAACAACCGACCTCTCCTTCCCCTTCCGACTCGCTGCTATCCCTTCTCCCTGCCTCTGAGTTGCCCCAGGGTGCGACCGTCTGCCCGACCATCGGCAGCGTTTGACGCGGCCACGAAACCCTTGAGGCTCTCAGCGGAAGGAGCTCCCATTAATATCCATCACCCCGGTGCTGAGGCCTCTGGTGCTGCACTCTCTGTGGCACTGGAGCCCAGCACTGGGGAGAGTACTACACCTACCGTTGCCACCGATTCTCTGCCCTGCGGCGGCACCGCATCCCGATGCCTCCTCCGCTGAGGCTTCTTGCCCTCCTCCTTCTCCTGCTCCCTGTTCCAACCCCCTCCCAACTGAGCTTCCACCCCTCTTCCTCCTCCCCTGTCCTTGTCTTTTCCCCAATCCTTCACCTCTTCCTCCCTACTCCCTTCCTCATCTCCCTCCTTTTCCTGATCCCCTGCCTGAACTCTTTTCCTCCCCTTACTCTGTTACTGCCGCCCCTGGGGTTGCCACGTTTACTCAGGCGTTGACCCCGGGAGGCGGTTTTGTTCTCCTCCTCCCAGCACATCTGGGGCCGGTCTCCCCTCCGCCACTGTCCTCCCAGCAGGAACCTCGGACGCCCGCATCCCGGTGTCAATGGGTCACGGGGCTCAGGAGGGTCGGGCCCCAAGGCATTCGAGGCCTGAGGCCCTGACTCCAGATGCGCTGAAGGGTGAGATGCATGCTTTCTTGGAAGACATCCGTGGCTCCAAGAACAAGGTCGCTCTCGCCCTTCAGCGCTGGGGAGATTTTCATCTCATCCTACAAATAGTAAGGGCCCTCTTGGGGGAGGGTAAAGGGACCGGGCGGCGGGAGGCCACGGCTTACCAGCGGGTCCGTAGCTTCCGCGACGCTCTGCTCGCTTTGGCGCAGGCACGGTTTGCTGCGAGGCCCAATGGGGGTCGTTGGCACTCCTGCCGGCAAGGATCTTCCCCAGCCCTCTCGATGCCGCCGCTCATCTTTACCACTCTAAACACCCGGGGCTGCGGGTCGGGTCTCCGTAGGTGTGAGGTACTCTCCTTCCTTCGGAAGGGGAGGTACTCTGTCGTATTCCTCCAGGAGACCCACGCAGCTCCGGAAGCCGAGGCTAGCTGGCGGCTGGAGTGGGGGGACAGGGTTTATTTCAGCCACCTGTCGGCCCATCAAGCCGGGGTGGCTACCCTGTTCTCCCCGAACCTGCAGCCCGAGGTGCTGGGAACCACCGAGGTCGTGCAGGGTCGCCTGCTGCATCTCCGGGTTCGGATAGAGGGGCTGACACTAAATCTTGTCAACATCTACGCCCGTCGTCCGTCTCGCAGAGGCTTCGCTTCTATCAGCGGCGTCTGCCTTCCTCGGCTCTTTGGATCCTGGCAAGTGCCTGGTTCTGGTGGGGACTTCAATTGCACCCTCGAGGACCGGGACCGTGGGGCCGAAGTGCCCGGCCACCGTGGGCGTCCTCAGGAGATAATAGACCACCACTCCCTGGTGGGCGTCTGGCGTGACCTCCACCTGGGCGAGAAGCGGTATTTACCTACGTCCAGGTGGCGGGTTGTCGGTCTTTCCACTCCCGGTTGGACCGCATTTATCTGTCGTCATCATCTCTTACGGGCCCACTCCTCCAGCATCCGGCGGCCCCATTTAGTGGCCGTGAGGCCTCTCTTTCGGAGAGGCCGGGGCGGCCTACTGGCATTTCAATAACAGCCTGCTGGAGGCGTGGGCTTCGTGGCGTCCTTCCGGGAGTTGTGGCTGGCCTGGGCGGGTGGCGGTGCGCCTTTCCTCGGCACGGCGGTGGTGGGATGTGGGAAGGTGCGCCGCAGCTCTTCTGCCGGGACTACACCCGGGAGCCAGCCGGCGGAGGATGCGTCGATAGAGCAGTTGGGCAGGAGGTTTTAGAGCTAGAGGCGGCTGGCCACAAGCCCCGAGGATCCGCCCCTCTGCGGGCGTGCCGGGAAGCGGGAGGAACTCTGGGCCCTCGAGGTCCCTTGAGCCGGGGTGCCTTTGTTCGTTCTCGTATCCATTTCCTTCGGAGATGGATCGAGGCTCCGCTTCTTCTATGCCCTGGAGAAAAGAGGGGGCTAAAGGCACATCGTCTGCCTTCTGGCAGAGGGCGGCACCCCCTCACGGATCCGGTGGAGATGTGCGAGAGGGCTCGCGCCTTCTACGCCTCTCTCTTCTCCCCGGATCCGACCGGCGCTGGCGCCCGCAGTGTTCTCTGGAGCGAACTCCGACGGTCAGCGCGGGCGGCCGGACCGGCTAGAGCTGCCTCTCTCCTGGCCGAGTTCTCGAAGCCCTCCGCCTCATGCCCACCAATAAATCCCGGGCATGGGCGGGCTGACCGTGGAGTTCTACCGCGTGTTCTGGGGCGTCTTCGGCCCGGACCTTGCTAGCGTCTGGGCGAGTCCCTGGAGGCGGGGTCCTCCTTTATCGTGCAGGTGAGCTGTGCTGCGCCTTGCTGCCCAAGAAGGACCTCCGCAATCTGAGAATTGGTGTCCCATCTCGCTCCTCAGCACGGACTATAAAATGATTGCCAAAGCCATCTCCCAAAGGCTGAAGTCCGTGCTGGCGTGGTCCATCAGACCAGACCTACACCATCCTGGGCGTACCATCTTTGACAACCTTAATTTGGTCCGGGATCTCCTAGAGCTAGGGTGTAGGGACGGTCTGTCGTTCGTCCTCCTGTCCTTGGATCAGGAGAAGGCGTTCGACCGGATGGACCACGGGTACCTCCTGGGCACCCTGCGGGCCTTTGGCTTCGGGCCCCATTTGGTGGGGTTTCTCCAGGTGCTGTATGCCTCCGCAGAGTGCTTGGTCAAGCTCAACTGGACCCTGACCGTGCCGGTCAGCTTCAGGCGGGGAAATGCGTAAAGGCTGTCGCTGTCAGGCCAGCTCTACGCTCTGGCCATGGGCCCTTCCTCCGTCTCCTTCGCAATAGGTTGGCGGGGTTGGTGCTCCATGAGTCGGAGAGCGAGGCTGGTCCTGTTGGCGTATGCCGGCGATGTGCTCCTCTTGGTCCAGGACCCGGGAGACCTGGCACAGGTGGAGGCTTGCCAAGCCATCTACTCGGCGGCCTCGTCCGCCCGGGTCAACTGGGTCAAGAGCTCTGGCCTGGTGGTAGGGGCCGGGTGGCAGGCGGGCTCCTCCACCCGTGCTTCAGGCCATCAGGTGGAGCACGGGTCCGCTGCTCTATCTCGGCGTTTTTCTCTCTGCCACGCATCCCTCTCCGCCGGAGAACTGGCAAGGTTTAGAGGCCAGGGTGGTTGAGTGGTTGCAGAGGTGGACGGGACTGCTCCAGTGCCTCTCCCTGCGTGGGAGGGCACTGGTACTTAACCAATTGCTCCTGTCCATGCTCTGGCACTGTTTCAACACCGTGGTCCCGCCCCCGGGTTTCCTGGCCCGTATCCAGCAGCTAATGCTGCGGTTCTTCTGGCCAGGACTGCATTGGGTCTCTGCAGGGGTTCTCCATCTCCCCCTGGAGGAGGAGGGCAGGGCCTGACGTGTTTGCACAAGCGGGTTCACGTCCTCCGCCTCCGGGCCCTGTAGACACTCCTATTTGATGCAGGTAGTCCGGCGTGGAGCACGCTTGCGCGCGCTTTCTTCACCGCTTCCGAGGGCTCCGATATGACCGGCAGCTCCTTTATTTGAGAGGTCTTCCGCGAGACCTCTCCGGGCTGCCGGCCTTCTACCAGGACCTCGTCCACACCTCGAAGCTGCTTGCGGAGACCAGGTCCTTGGGAGCCACCTTGGGGCAGACCTCCTTGCGGAGCCCCTGCTACACAACCCCTATCTACGTGTGCAGGCGACGGAGTCTCCCTCGGTGCGCCAGAGGTTGGTCCTGGCAGAAACCACCAGTCAGAGACCTCCTGGATTACCGCCGGGGAGACTGGGTGGATCCTCGGGCGCTCGCCCAGCGCCTGGGGCTCTCCACCCTACGTACTCCCCGGCGCATACTTCAGGAGGTGAAGGACGCTTTGCCGCCCACTGCTCGGGTTTATCTCGAAAAGGTCCTGCGAGAAGGTGCACCCGTCCACCGTTCACCTCCAGCCCTCCCGATCTCTCCATCGGCCCTAAGCCCCGTATACCTTCCCGACCGCCTCCCCTCGTCATCCTGGCCGGCTGCATGCGATGCACCGGTCCCCTTCGAACCGTGCCAAAGAATCACTTGTACGCTCGTGCTTCACACGCTCCACTTCCCCACCCTCGTGTCCCGCCCAGACACCAAGTGGCGGGACCTCCTACCACCAATGGAGGGTGGGAGCCCCAGTGGGCCAGCCTCTATTCGACCTTGGTTCCGCGGCCCACCGGGACATCTGCTGGAGAATCCTGCGGAGCTGTGATCACGGGCGTGTACTTGCACGGTTCACCCCCACCCCTGAAAGCGTGCCTCTTCTGTGGCGTGAGGAGACCCTGGCGCACATCTACATCAAGTGCGCCAGGCTACAGCCCTCTTTTGGCTCTTCCAGAACCTCCTGTTGAGGTTCTGGCTACACCTACCCCAACTTGTTAATTTATGCACATACCATCCATGGCCCCACAAAGTCGCAGGACCTCCTGGTCAACCTCCTCCTGGCTATGGCCAAATTGGCAATCTATAAAACCAGGGAGAAGAGGTTGGCCGGGGCCTGCGACTGTGGGGCCTATTTCCGTTGCTGTATTCGCTCCACGTATCCAGGCGGAGTTCAATGGGCAGCGTCCGCTGGCTCTCTCAAGACCTTCGGAGAGCAGTGGGCGCTGTCCAGGATTCTCTGCTCATCCCCATCTGGTTCCCTCGTTTTAGCCCCTTTGACCCTCACACCCATCCCTATTTTCTCATTAT
Source organism: Rafetus swinhoei (assembly GCA_019425775.1). Classification (NCBI taxonomy): domain Eukaryota; kingdom Metazoa; phylum Chordata; order Testudines; family Trionychidae; genus Rafetus; species Rafetus swinhoei. The sequence goes on from CM033432.1 coordinate 45,972,164, forward strand.
TTGTCCCCAGTAATTAGTTGGTTCTTCTGGGTTCTCTGGACCCTCCCACAGGCTGGGGGGAGTCCTTTAGTCCGTTAGCCCGCCCACCTCCCGGACACCAAATAGTTGAGGTGGAGAGAGGAACCACTCTTCCACTGAGCACAGCAGGCTGCTTGTCTGGGCTTGTTGTGCTTTTCCCCCCCTGCACCTCTGCCCTCCCCTTTTTTGGGAGGGATGTGTGGGGGCCTACTAGGGTTGAGGCTGGCAGGCCCTGGCTACATTCTGGGTCAGGTCCCCTTTTCTCTCTGCCTGCTCTGCTTGCAGGCAGCCTCCCCCGCTCCCCCCTCAGCTGGCTGCAGGAGCTGCTGGGGGTGGGGGGTGGGGGTGGATAAGGGGGCCTTTGCTGCCCTCACCCTGGTGGGGCAGGATCCCCATTTTCCATCTTTTTGGGGACAGCCTGGCTCCTTTCTTCAATGCTGCAGGCTTGGACTTCACCATTCCTGTGGCTGCTATGCCCTCTGGAGTGGAGGAGGTAAGGGGGCTGCTTTACAGCAGCTCCTGGGGTTCTTCCTTCCCTCCGCAAGTTTGGGGGGGGGTGAGTGTTTATGAGGGGCCTCCTGCCATCTGGACCCCTAGGTGGCAGTTGGTACAGCTTTGTGGGGTGCTGGGGGGTGGCTCCTTCTCCCCCCCGCTGTCTCCCCTGCATCTGTGCTGCTGCTGCCACTGCGGCTGCTCCCTCCCCAGCCCCAGGTGCTGCAGGGGCCATCTCCATCCTTGGCCCCACTGCTTGCCTCCCTGCCCCTCCCTTGCTCTGGTGGGTCCTGCAGCAGGTGCTGTGAGCCTGTCACTCAGGCGCCTGTGGGCACACTAGTTTCCTCCCCCCAGCAGTGTCTTGCTGCCCCCCTGCTTTCTTGAGCAGGCCCCTCCTTACAGCCTGCATTCCCCTCTCCTCTTCTCCTGTGCCCATGACCCCTCTGTCATCTTGTTTGGCGCCTGAGCCTCCCACTTTTAGTTACCCTCCCCTTCACTTCCCACATGTCTTTCAAATAATTGACCCTCTCACATTCCCAGTGCAGCTGGAGGAGCTCTTTCCATCCTGTGCTGGGAGCTGTACCCCTTGTTCCTTTACCCCCCCACTTCCTCCTATGTGCGTTGCTGCCCTCTCACCCCACTTCTAGCCTAGCGGGGGGAGTGGTGAGCCTTCCTCTCCATCCCTCTTCCCCCTCTCCCCTGCTCCTTCCTCCACCCCCTGGCACTATTGGTCTCCCCTAATTGTCTGTTCCTGTCTCCCCCGCCCCTCCATCTATGAACATAATGGAGGGCAGTCGTCTAATGCCCTGCCACCTTGCCCACCCCTTTCCCCGTCACTGCCTCCATGAACCCTCAACCCTCTGAGGCTGCCAGGCCACCCGCTCATGCAGCGGAGGTGGTGGACATGGACAGGGATTCTGTGACCCTGACCGCTCCTGCCGCGGCACCTTCTGCCACCAGTGTCACAGCCAAGAAAGCCTTCCTGAAGGGCAGGAAGGGCCAGAGGACCAAGAAGGGCAAGAGCCCCGCCCGGAAGGCAAAACCTCTTATGGCGAAGGCTAACTCCTCTGCCGCGGCCTTGGCCATGGCTTCCCCTCTTTCCTGTCCCCCGTTCCTCCACCAGCTCTGGGGGCGACGGCGTCCCTGCCCCCAGAGCCTATGCCCAGGTAGCCACCACCTCCCCGCCTGCTGCCTCCTTATCCACCGAAGCCGCCTTCTGGAATTCCATCCCCGGCGGCCGTGGCCCCTTCCCCACCCTGACCAGGAGGCACGGGGTCTGTTGCCTCCTGGTGTTGGCCTCGCCCCACGTGGAGACCTACGTGCAGGCGTTGGCATGCGTGGTGGGGCCCGCAGCTGTGGTGGCGGCCTCCAAGCTGTTCAGGGAGGTGGTATTCTTCCTGGCGTCGGAGACCGCTGCCCAGGAAGCGGTGAAGGGTTTGGCGGTGGGGGGAGTCCATGTCCCACTCAAGCCTTTGGAGGACCAGCGTGTACAGGTGGTTTTTTTCCTCCCTTTCTCCCCAATGCCGCCCTATTGCCTTTCCTCTCCACCCTGGGGAGGCCCTTGTCAGTCCTTAGTCCCCTTCCTTTGGGCTGCAAGGACCCTACCCTCCGCCATGTTCTCTCCTTCTGCCGGCAGGTGCAAATCCAACTCCTGCCGGCAGGGAGTGGTGGAGAAGCCCTAGAAGGGTCATTTCTGGTGCCCTATCAAGGGGTCCCAGTACCAGGTATATTGCACCTTGGGGAGGCCCGGTGTTTCTCGGTCGGGCAACGGGACACGTCCGAAGGGACTGCCCTCTGGCCTGACTCGGAAATGCACTCGGTACCCCCGACGCCCGGGAGAGCACTGGCCCTACCATCGCCGGTGGCCCTGATGGTCTAGACCCTGGAGTCGCCCCTCCTTCAACCATGACCATCGTCAGTCCCTCTCAGGCTCCGCAGGGCCCAGACGAGCTTGCAGGCGCTGCTGCCACCACCAAAAGCGGCAAGGCCGGGCCTGTGGAGGAGAGGGCAGCGGGTCGGAGATGGAACTCGGACAGGGCCTACCTGAGGGGGAGGTTTCCCCTTCCCCAGCTGCCCAGCCCCTGTCTTCCCTCTCCCTCCCACCGCTGCCCTTGCCCCCGGTTCTTTCCCTAATCGGGCTCAGCTCTCATCCTCTGAGGGCTGGGAGGTTGCCATGGGGAGGCACCGCAAATGAGCCCGACATTCCACCCCACCTACTGAAGGGGAGGATACCCTCCTCGTGCCTCTAGGGGTGGACGTCAGAGCCATCCCGCCCTCTGAACCCCTGAACACTTCACAGCGCCGCTTCACAGGTTGCTCCCCATGGCAACCTCCCAGCCCTCAGAGGAGGAGAGGGGGCTGAGGTGGCCGCAGCGGTTGTGGAAGGGGTAAATACCTCCTTCCCAGAGTCCCTGCAAGAGGGAGTGTCCACGGAGGATGTTCCCACCATTCCCACCTCCGCTGTGAGGCGACTGCTGACCCTGCTGCCAACAAGGCGACCACATGGCAGTGGGCAGGGCTTGCCTTCCTCTCCCAAGAGGTGGAGGCCTTAGGGTTAACCCTGGCTGCCTCAGAGGGGGATCAACATGCCCTGGAGAGACAACAGTTGGCCTCTCTTTCCCCTTCTAGCCCGCCACTTTCCCTCTTCCCTGCCTCCAGGTTGCCCCAGGGTGTAACCAACTGCCCAGACATAGGCAGCACTTCGACCACCGAACCCCTGAAAGATCCTAGCGGGCGGGAGTTCCCATCATTCCCCATTACCGCTGGCGCTGAAGTCTCCGGCACTGCACTCTCAGCGGTGCAGAGCCTGGCGCTGGGGAGATACTAACTTCCCCACCACTGCCACCGATCCCCACCCTGTGAGTCAACACCGCATCCGCTGAGGCTTCTGACCCTACTCCTGCTCCTAACCCCTACACTCCTGCTCCTATTCAGCCCCTCTCCCAACCGAATTTCCCACTCCTTTTCATGCTCCCCTCCTCCTTGTCTTTTCCTAATCCCCACTTCTTCCTCCCCTACTTCCCTTCCTCCTCTTCCTCCCTTCCCTGACATCTTTTCCTCCCCTTACACTGTTACTGCTGCCCCCGGGGCTGCCACTTTCAGCTCAGACGTTGGCCCCTGAAAGGCGGTTTTTGTTTCTCCCGCTCCCAGCACGTCTGGGGCTGTTCTCCCTCCACCGCTACCCCTGTCGTCATCCCAGCAGGGACTTCAGAGTCCCTGCTTTCCAGCTTCAATCAGTTGCGGGGCATGCGGAGGGGTCTGGCCTGAGGCCCCGACGCGCTGAGGGGTGAGATGCGCAACTTCTTGGAGGACATTCGTGGTTCCAAGAACAAAGTGGCTCTTGCCCTTCAGCGCTGGGGAGATTTCCATCTTATCCTCCAGACCATAAGGGACATTTTGGGGGAGGGTAAAGGGACTGGGCGGTGGGAGGCTGCGGCCTACCAGCGGGCCCGCGGCTTCCGTGATGCCCTGCTTACATTTGGGTACGGTCACGGTTTGCTGTGGGGCCCAATGGGGACTGCCAGAACTCCTGCCAGCAAGGATCTTCCCCAGCCCTCTCGATGCCGCCGTTCATTGTTACCACTCTGAACACCCAGGGCTGCAGGCTGGGTCTCCGCAGGTGTCGGGTACTCTCCTTCCTTCGGGGCGGGTACTCTGTCATCTTCCTGCAGGAGACAGATACCGCATCAGCCGCCAAAGCTAGAGGGTGCACCCCGCCCGCCCCTCACCCGTGGCCCACCTGATCTATCCATCGGCCCTAAGCCCCGTGTACCTCTCCGATCGCCTCCCCCTCGTCACCCGAGCTGGCTGCATACGTTGCAGCTGGTCCCCTTCCGAACCACACCAAAGAGTCATTTGTACACGCTCATGCTTTACCCGTTCCACTTCCCCACCCTCGTGTCTCACCCAGACACCAAGTGGCGGGACCTCCTACCACCAATAGAGGGTGGGGAGCCCCAGTGGGCCAGTCTCTATTCTACCTTGGTTTCACGGCCCACCGGGGACATCAGCTGGAGAATCCTGCATGGAGCTGTGAGCACGGGTGTGTATTTGGCGCGGTTCACCCCCATTCCCAACACTTGCCCCTTCTGTGGTGAGAGGGAGAACCTGGAGCACGTCTACCTCGAGTGCGCCAGGTTACAGCCCCCCTTTCAGCTCCTCCAGAACCTCTTGTTGAGGTTCTGGCTGCACTTCTCCCCTCACCTGTTAATTTACGTACACCCCATCCGTGGCCCCACAAAGTCGCGGGATCTCCTGGTCAACCTCTTCCTGGCTATCGCCAAAATGGTAGGCGATATATATAAGATATAAATATAAGACCAGGGAGCAGAGGTTGGCGAGGAGGGCCTATGACTGTGGGGCCTATTTCCATTCCTGCATCCACTCACGTATCCGGGCAGAGTTCCACTGGGCAGCATCCACTGGCTCTCTCGAGAGCTTCGAGGGGCAGTGGGCGCTGTCCAGGGTTCTCTGCTCAGTGTCCCCATCCAGTTCCCTTGTTTTAGCTCTTTGACCCTCACACCCATCCCTGTTTTTTTTTTCTTTATTTGTCCCAAGTAATTACTTGGTTCTCTGGGCTCAGTGGACTCTCCCCACAGGCTGGGGGGAGGTCCTTTAGATGTGGACGGGCTAACACCCACCCCCCTCCCGGACGCCAATACGAACAATAGATAGATAGATAATATGTGGTCTTTGCACTCTATCCACAGCTATTTTGGCTCTTAGGGTATGTCTACACTGCAAAGTTAATTCGAAATAACAGCCGTTATTTGAATTAACTAATAGCGTCTATACATGCAAACCGCTATTTGAAATTAATTCGAAATCGCAGAGCGCTTCATTCAAATTTGGTAAACCTCATTCTACAAGGAGTAACGCCAAATTCAAAATAGCTATTTCAAATTAAGTGCTGTGTAGGCACTTAATTCAAAATAGCCTCCAGCCCTTCCCAGGAGCCCTGGTGGCCTCTGGGCACAACCAGGAAAACTTACTCTCCTCTCCTGCCCCGTCCGCCCCAGCCCCAGAGCCATTAAAGAGGTAGACCTGGCCACAGTGCCTGTACCAGCTCCAAGCCTGCCAGCAGTGGCCACCGTGGCCCTGACCCAGTGGCCCCAAAACATGAGCCAGCAAGCCACTGGCAGCCAGCCCTCCACTGCTCCCCAGGAGCAGTCTGACAGCTCCCAGGAGCCTGGCAGGGGCTGGAGAAGGCAGGCACCTTCCTGGTCAGGGTGGAGATCATGGACCTTATTCAGGTTTGGTGGGGATGCCCCCAACGTCCATGATCTGCACACTAGATGGAGGAATGTGTCCAGGATAGCTGCCAGCCTGGCCACCAAAGGCCACATGTGAACCCAGGAGCAGGTTTGCATGAAAATCAAATTGGTCCGGCGAGACCCACAACCCTCCCCTTCTTCCCTTGTCTCCCTTCCAGCTCCCTCCTCCCAGGTTTCCCTCTCCCACCTCCTTTTCCCAGTCTCCTAGAGGTTCATCTTCCCCCAGTTTTGTTCAATAAACACAGTTTCTATTTTTGAACATATGTGTCTTTGTTTGACATCAGGAAGGGGGCTAGGGAGGAGGTAAGTGGAAGGACATGAGGAGGAATGGGGCATGAGCCTCTGGTGGGAGGGCCGGGGTGGCCTCCTGGATCCTGACAGCCCCCCCGATGGACCTCCTGGATGGCAGCCTGCAGCAAGTGCAGCCAGGCTGATGGCAACGACCCCACGAGACGCACCAGCATGCCCAGGGGCAGCTCTGGCCCCATGTCTCTGAGTGCTGTGGTGTCCCGAGTGCGGGCACTCAGGGCACTCCAAGACAGGACTGCTTTGCTTTTAACTTAATTTGAAATAGTTAACTCGAATTAATGCTGTAATGTAGACATACCCTTAATCTCTAAGGGTATGTCTACACTAGCCCCCTAGTTTGAACTAGGGAGGCTAATGTAGGCATTTGAAGTTGCAAATGAAGCCTGGGATTTAAATATCCCAGGCTTTATTTGCATTTTCCCGTCTGGTCGCCATTTTTAAATTCCACTAGTCCGAAGTAACTGCCCGTGGCTACACGTGGCAGTGAAACGGTAATTTGAACTAAGTCCTTAGTTCTAATTAACTGTTACACCTCATTCCATGCCTACACCTCATTCCACAACTTCGAATGCCTACATTAGCCTCCTAGTTCGAACTAGGGGCTAGTGTAGACATACCACTTACTGGTTGGCCACCCCTGAGATAGATGGTATGAACTTACCCATGGTCAGTTAAGGATAAGTCAATCATAACCCCATTAGACAAAAGGAGTTGAGGGATTTGGGTTTATTTTGTGGGATTTTGGCTTATTTAGTCTGCAGAAGGGAAGAGTGAGGGGGGATTTGATAGCAGCCTCTTGAAGGGCGGTTCCAAAGAGGATGAAGAGAGGCTGTTCTCAGTAGTGACAGATGGCAGAACTAGGAGCAATGGTCTCAAGTTACAGTGGGGGAGGTCTAGGTTGGATATTAGGAAAAACTATTTCACAAGGAGGGTAGTGAAGTATAGGAAGGGGTTAACTAGGGAGGTGATGGAATCTCCGTCCCTAGAGGTTTTCAAGTCTCGGCTTGAAAAAGCCCTGTCTGGGATGATTTAAAAGCTTTAGAGGGGTAGCTGGGTTAGTCTGTAACAGGAAAAACTTAAACAACAAATAGTCTAGTAGCACTGTAAAGACTAACAAAACATGTAGATGGTATCATGAAGCTTTTGTGGGCAAAACCCACTTCTTCAGATGACTGGAGTATAATGAGTCCAGATCCGAGGATAAATAAGGGGAGGGGGGGATAGAAAATGGGGAGAGGGGGAGGAAAAAAAGAAACAGTGAGTAGATAAAACTTAACAAACAACAGTTAGTCTAGTAGCACTGTGATGGGGCATATCTACCCACATTGAAGGGCATAGAGCTGCCCTGGGACACCTGGCTGAAAAGGCCCTACCCTCACAGCCCTGCTGGGCATACTCCCAGGGGAGGCAGGGTATAAAAGCTCAGGGAGCCACTCAGTTGGGGCTGACCACCAGAGAGGAAGGAGCTCAGGCCAGAGCTCCCAGGTTATCTCTCCAGCAGCCGCAGCCGCCAGAGGAGCAGTGCACATAGCCACCATCACAGCCCAAATGACAGCAAGGAAGAACACCACCTTGCCGTATATTTTGGAGGCCGCCACCAAGGCCGAGGATCCCACCACTCGCCAACGCCCACACGTGCGTTTCAACATGGGGCGAGGTGGTGACCAGGAGGCAGTGGACGCCTCCTGGTCAGGGTGGGGAAGGGGCCCGGCCACCAGGGATGGAGCTGGAGGCGGTGGTTGGGGCAGATGATGTGGCGGCACACCGCGGCGGCAGTGGCCACCTGGGCATACGCTCTGGGGGCCACGGGTGGATCGCCCCCAGAGCCAGTGGGGGGAACAGCAGGGGAAGAAGGGGGTGCAGCAGATGGTGGGGCCGCAGCGGGCGGGGTGGCCTTGGCTGCAGAAGGTTTGGCCTTCCGGGCTGGGTCTTTGCCCTTTTCCTCCCCCTCCGCTGGGCTGGGTCTTTGCCCTTTTTCCCCCCCCCCTTTTTGCTGTCCGAGGTGGAGGGCCCATGGCAGGTGCGGAGCCCAGGTCAGGGGTTGGGAGGTCAGCCGCAGCAGTCTGCGGGGTCGGTGGCAATGGGGACCTTTGAGATCTACAGGAACAGCGGAGGGGCAGGGACCTCCTCCATCATAGTGGGGGTTGGAGGAGGTGAGGATTTTGGGGAAGGGCTAGGGAATCTGCTTTCCTCCTGCCAATCAGCAAGCAGGGGAGGGTGGGGACCGGTGGGGGTGGAGGGACTCGGGAGGGTGAAACAACCACTCCTCCCAGTTAGAACCAAGGCAGGGGAGGAGGGTGCTAACAGAGGAAGGGTACTGGTAGGGAAACTGAGAAAGGGGAGCTAGCAGCCACTCCTCCCTGTGGGGCTGTGGCAGAGGAAGAGGGTGCTGAGGGGGTTGGGACACGAGGAAAGGGGATGCGAGAGAAAGGGGGTTCGCGATTGGGGAGAAAGGGAAAAAGAGAAAAGCAACCACTCCCTCCCACTGATTGATTGCAGGAAGGGAGGGCACTAGCAAGGGCGGGATAGAAATGGGGGAACCTCAGGGCCAGCAACCACTCCTCCCTGTAAGGCTGGAAACAGAGGAGGAGGGAGCTGGCAGGATGGGGCAGGGAACGCGATAGCGGGTGCAGGGCGGGGGCCGGCTCCTCTGGTTGCACTGGGGTACATGGAGGAAGCTATGGGGCTATCAAGGGGAGTGCAGTGTACAAGAGGGGCTAACTAAAAGGGGAGGGATGGGGCACAAGCGCTCTGAGAGTTGGGGGCTCAAGGCAGACAGGGCAGTGCCAGAAGACTAGCAGCAGGCTGGGGAAGGAGGAGAATACTGGGGGAATTAGGGGCGGGAAGCAACAGCTGGGAGGGGTGGGGCACACACACTACCAGGCTAGCTAGGCAGACAGTGGGGAAGGGGCAAGCTGCTGAAATGAAGTGGGGTGAGCAGAGGTGAGTGGGGCCCCCCAGCCAAATGTAGCTGAGGAAGGGGGGCCAAGTCCAAGAGGGTGGGGTGGGAGCACACCCACGAGTGCTTGTGGGGGCTCAACTTGCCCACTGATGCAGCAGCACAGTCCTAGGTGGAGCAGCAGCCCCGTTGAGGGGTGAAGAGAAAGTCCAGGTGGTAAAGGTGGTGGAAGGGGTGTTGAGGGTGGTGGCAGCTGGACTGTGGGGAGGGCTCAGTGCCCCTTCCCCAGCTCCCTCTCAGCAGTTCAACTTAGCACCACCCCAGGAGCAGAGATGGGAAAAAGCTCAGTCTTTAAAGGCCCCCTCCACAGGTCTGGGTGTTGGGGTCTTCTCTCTTCACCCCCCAACGGGGCACAGGTGGTGCAGCTGCAGCAGCAGGTGAGCGGTGGCCAGCTGAGGCGGGGGACTCCAGGGTGCTGGTGGCAGTGGGGTCCTCTTCCTCTCCCTCTGGAGTTGGGAGCAGGCCCCCCCCTCAGGCAGCAGCTGCTGGTGGTGGTGAGTAGCAGCAGCAGCAGTGTCCAGGGGGAGCAGGTCCAGCAGCTGGGGGCCTCAGCAAGCGGGTGGTTGCTGGGTAGGGTAGGGAGAGCTCCGGCTGGTGCAGGGCAGCAGGAACAGGGGAGAAAGGCAGAAGAGAAGGGGCAGCAGCTGCACTCTGCTGCTCCCTCTCTGGAGTGGGGCAGGCCTATTTGAAACTATGGGAAGGTGGCGGGCAAAGCCCACGTTCTAAAGCCCTCCCCAGTCTCACGGGAGGGACAACTGGACCCATGTCCAACTAGTCACGGGGGACAAATAATGACTATAAAGGATCAAGGGGTGCGGATCAAAGGTTCAAAACAAGGGAACCGGATGGGGACACCAAGCAGAGAACCCCCAGACAGCGCCCACTGCTCCTCGAAGCTGTCAAGGGAGCCAGTGGATGCCGCCCAGAGGAACTCTGCCCGGATACGTGACACTAGGGAGGAGTGAAAATAGGCCCCACAGTCGCAGGGAACCCCCCTCCCCCCATCTAGCATCCTCTCCCTGGTGTTATAGATGGTGGTTTTAGCTAAAGCCAGGAGGAGGTTGACGAGGAGGTCCCGCGACTTTGTGGGGCCACGGATAGGGTGTGCGTAAATGAAAAGGTGTGGGGAAAAGTGCAGCCGGAAGAGCCGGAATAGGGGCTGCAACCTGGCGCATTCAAGGTAGGCGTGCGCCAGGTTTTCCCTCACGCCGCAAAAGGGGCAGTTGTCCGGGATGGGGGTGAACCGCGCCAGGTACACGCCCGTGCTCACGGCTCCATGAAGGAGCTGCCAACTGATATCCCCGATGGGCTGCGGGATTAAGGTGGAATATACGCTGGCGCATCAGGGTTCCCCAACCTCAACGGGTCTTAGGTAGTCCTGCCACTTGGTATCGGGGCAGGACACGAGGGTGGGGAAATGCTGAGTGTGGAGCACGAGCGTGTACAGATGTTCCCTAGGCATGGTTCGAAAACAGACCGGCTGCAGCTTTTGCAGTCGGCTGGGGGTCCAGGGATGGGGAGGCTGGGGGCCAGCGGAGCAGGGGCCCAATAAAAAGGGAAGGAGGGTTTGCAGGAAGGACGGGCAGGGTATACCTCTCGCATGGACCGCTGCAGGAAGTTGAGAGTGGGCTGCGGCAAGGCCGCCTTCACCTTCCTGGAGTAGGCGCAGAGGGTTTCGGGGGGTGGAGAGCCCCATGCGCTGAGCGAGCGCTCGGGGATCCACCCAATCCCCCCTGTCGTAGTCCAGGAGGTCTCCGACCTTGGTGGCTTCTGCCAGGATCAACCTCCAGCGCACCGAGGGAAACTCCACCACCTGCACGCACAAGGCTGGATTGTGGAGCAGGGGCTCCGCGAGGAGGTCTGCTCCCTCGGTGGCCACAACAGACCTGGTCACTGAAAACAGCTTCCAGGTCTGGAGGAGTTCCTGGTAGAATTCCGGCAGCTCTGAGAGGTCTCATGGAAGGCCCCTCGGGTGGATAAAAAAGAGCTGCCGGTCATATTGGAGCCCTTGGAGGCGGCAGAGGAAGGCGCACCCCAAGGAGTCTGCACTAAAGAGGAGTCTCTGCAGGGCCTGGAGGCAGAAGGTCCGGACCTGGCTGCGCACGCAGACCAGGCCCTGGCCCCCCTCCTCCAGGGGGAGAGACAGAACCCCTGCAGAGACCCAGTGCAGTCCTGGCCAAAAAACTCCAAAGCTTTCCTCTGGAGCTTGGCCAGGATCTCCGGGGCCGGGCTCAGGGAGTTGAGCCGGTGCCAGAGCATGGGAAGGACCAGCTGATTTAACACCAGCGCTCTCCTGCAAAGGGAGAGACACTGGAGCAGTCCTGTCCATCTCTGCAGCCGCTCACCCACCCTGGCCTCCAAACCCTGCCAGTTTTCCGGCGGAGAAGGATGCGTGGCAGATAAATAAACACCAGATAGAGCAGCGGACCGCACTCCACCTGATGGCCTGAAGTGTGGGTGGGAGGAGCCGGCCCGCCACCCGTCCCCGACCACCAGGCCAGAGCTCTTGACTCAGTTGACCTGGGCAGAGGAAGCCGCCAAGTAGATGGCTTGGCAGGCCTCCACCCACGCCAGGTTGCCCGGGTCCTGGACCACGAGGAGCACATCATCAGCGTCGCTGACAGGACCAACCGCAGCTCCGGCTCTCAGCACCAACCCGTCAACCTCCCACGGAGGAGACAGAGGAAGGGTTCGATCGCCAGTGTACAGCTGGTCCAACAGCGGACACTTCTGACTTACCCCCCACCCGAAGCTGACTTACCCCCACCCGAAGCTGACCAGTTGAGCCTGACCAAACACTCCGCGAGGGCGTACAGCACCGGAGAAAACCCACAAAAGCGGGGCCCGAAGCCGATGGCCTGCAGGGTGCCCAGGAGATACCCGTGATCCTTCCTGTCGAACGCCTTCTCCTGGTCCAGGGACAGGAGGGCGAACAACAAGCCGTCCCTACACCCGAGCTCCAATAGATCCCGGACCAAATACAGGTTATCAAAAATGCTATGGCCCGGGACGGTGTAGGTCTGGTTGGGATGGATCACGTCCGCCAGCACGGACCGCAGTTGCAGCGAGATGGCTTTTGCTATGACCTTGTAGTCCGTGCTGAGGAGCGAGACGGGATGCCAGTTCCGAAGGTCGCGGAGGTCCCCCTTCTTCGGTAGCAAGGCGAGCACGGCTCGCCTGCACGACAGAGGGAGGACCCCGCTCTCCAAGGACTTGGCCCAGACAGTGACGAGGTCTGGGCTGAGGACGTCCCAGAACACGTGGTAGAACTCCACGGTCAGCCCGTCCATACCCGGGGTTTTATTGTTGGGCATGAGATGGAGGGCTTCCGAGAACTCGGCCAGAGTGAGAGGCAGCTCCAGCTGGTCCCGGTCACCCGCGCTGACCGTCGGGAGCTCAGTCCAGAGCACCTTGCAGGCATTGGCTTCGGTCGGATCCGGGGAGAACAAACTAGCGTAGAAGGCCCTGGCCCTTCCACGCAACTCCGCCGGATTCGTGAGGGCGGTGACGTGCTTTTTGGCCCCCCTCTTTTTCTCCCTGCTTCTCCCGGTACGCCTCGCGGAGGGGTGGAGCCTCGGGGTCGGATACCAGGAGCCTCTCAAGCTTCAAAACCTCCCGTTCCAGCTTCTCTATCGCCGCATCCCTCCGCCGGCTGGCTCCGTGGGAGTAGTCACGGCAGAAGAGGCGGGCGCGCACCTTCCCCACGTCCCACCAGCGCCGCGCCGAGGGAAAGGCGGGCCGCTGTCCCCGCCAGGCCAGCCAGAACTCCCGGAAGGATGCCACGAAGCCCACGTCCTCCAGCAAGCTATTATTAAAGTGCCAATAGGCCGGCCCCAGCCTCTCCAAACTCAGAGAGGCTTTCACGGCCACCAAATGGTGGTCCATGAATGGGGACGGCCGAATGCTGGAGGAGTGGGCTTGTGCCAGATGGAAATGGGAGAGGTAAATGCGATCCAACCGGGAGTGGCTCGACCGATCGTCCTCCACCCGGACGTAGGTGAAGGTGGCGCTGTTGTCCGGGTGGTGGTCTCGCCAGACGTCCACCAGGGAGTGATGATCCACGATCTCCCTGAGGACGCCTGCTGCGGCCTGGCAGTTCGCGAGTCCTACACGGTCCCGGTCATCGAGGGTGGTGTTGAAATCCCCGCCCAGGACCAGACACTTGCGAGGATCCAAAGTGCCGAGGAAGGTGGCCGCCTGCCAATAAAAAGTGACCTGGTCCAGGCCCGCGTTCGGGGTGTAGACGTTGACCAGGTTCAACATCAGCCCCTCCACGCGGGCCCAGATGTGCAGCAGGCGGCCCGGGACAACCGCAGCACTCCCCAGCACCTCGGGCCATAGGGCAGGGGAGAACAGGGTGGCCACTCCGGCCAAGCGGGCACCGAAGTGGCTAAAATGCACCCCGTCCCCCCACTCCAGCTGCCAGTCAGTCTCGACGGCTGGAGTCGTATAGGTCTCCTGAAGGAAAGCCACTGGGTATCCCACCTCCCGAAGGAATGAGAGCACCCGGCTCCTGAGGAGACCCGCCCTACAGCCCCGGGCGTTCAATGTTGCAATGGTGGTGTACTTCATAGTGAGGGCTGGGGTGGATCCTCACGGACAGGGTGATCGTCAGCCTCCTGCAGGCCCTGCAACAGGTCGCTACCTGAGCCAAAGGCAGAGAGCGTCATGGAATTTGCGGGCCCGCCGGTAGGCCGCGATGTCCTGCCTCTTGGTCCCTCTCCTCTCCTGCAAAAGGGCTCTTGTGGCCCCCAGGATAGAATGAAAGTCCCCCCAGCGCTGAAGGGCCAGCTCCACCTTCCCCTTAGCCCCACGTGTATCCGTGAGGAATTGGCGGAGCTCGGCCCCCAGCGCTGAGGGGGCGCTGGATGTTTCCTCCGTCTGGGCCCCCTGAAAGACCTCGCGGGCCACACAGGTGGGCAAACTGGGCTCTGAGCCCCTGCGCGGTGCCAAGAGCGATGGCGCTGCACTACCCGCCCCCGACCCCGGCGAGGGAAGGTGCGGCGGAGAGAACAAGGCAGCCCCTAAAGAACTAGGGACCGGGGACACAAAGACCACCCCCTGAGGGCCGCTTGTGGTCAGCGGGAACGAGACGGCCCCCGTGGGGGTGGCAATAATGGTGGTTTGGGAGGACGATGAAGGCGGGACAGGCAGCACGGTAGGGGTGGAAGGGGGGGCGGGCTCACTGCCGGACGGTGGGGCGGAGGCGGGAAGAGGGGGAACAGTAATGGTAGGAGAGGGATCAGGGACAGGGGAGGACTCGGGGCTGGAGATAGGTTCGTAAAGGGTAGGGTCGGGGCCAAGGGCACATACAGGGGTGAGGGGAGGATCGGGACAGAGAAGGGGACCAGAAATTGGGGCGGGGCCTAGGGGAGGATTCCCCCGGGTTTGTGCCACCGGGCTGCGGCTCCTCCCGAATGGGAACCAGGAGGGCAGGAGCAGGGAGGGGGCCCGTGCCGACGCCGGGCACAGATGAAGAGGCAGGAGTTGTCACCCATGGCGTCGGCCTGAATGGTGTTCTCTGCTGGGCCCTCAACGGGAAGGGAAGATGACTGCCTCGCCTTGCTTGCTGGAGAGGGGGCGCCCCTGAGCTCGAGACCCGGCCACTCGGCGCCAACCGTCGCCCCGGAGGGCTCAGCAGCTTCAGCTCTGGCGCCCGAGTCGGCTGGGCCAATTGGTAACACTAGGGGCGCCCCGAATGTGAGGATGGGGTCGGCCACCTGGGACGTAGGGTTAGGGTTAGGGTTGGAGAGAGGAGGGGGCGGCGCCACAGAGTCGCCGCCCAGAACAAGGCCCGCTGGCGGAGGGTCGTCCTCCCCCTGGATGAGCGGGGTCAGACCCAGGGCCTCGATCTCCTCAAAGATGGAGCTAAATTCCATCCCCTTGACCCCGGAGCCCTCCTCGCCGGCCACCGAGGCAACAGTTACCTTGGCGGTAACTGCGGGGAGTGCAGTTAATACCGGGGCCGGGGGAGCTCCACCCGAGGCCTCCTCACGGATGGGCTCCACAGGGGGGACGGCATCGTCTTCCCTCGCTGCCACAGCTTCCTCAGCCAGCGCCTCCTGCTGATGCTCGCCGGGGGCAATCTCGGCAGCGCTAGCCCCCCTTGGGATCTTTCGGAGGGGGGCCTTCCCACCCTCTCCATTGGAGGGGGGAGATTGAGCCCGCAAACGGCGGGCTCTGCGCTTTCCCCCGACAAGCATCCAGCCCTCCGAGGTGGAAGTGGAGGGCTGGTCAGCAGGGGCAAGGCCAGGGGGCACAGCTGGTCTTCAGGAAGGGTGCTGAGGCAGGGGAGGGAGAGAGGAGGGTAGGGAGACCTCCACCTGGGGGGAGCCCTCTCCCTCGCTCGGCAGCGACCACGCCACCCTCTCCTGCCTGCCCCCTGGAATCCCAGGGCCCCCTCAGGCCTGATGGCACCCGTACGCCTTTCCAAGATGGGGCCAAAAGATGACCCTGAAGCCTTCTTGGAGACTTTTGAGCGCGTGGCAGGGGTCATGAAGTGGCCACAGGAACAGTGGGCCACCCTCCTCGCCCCCTACTTGGTGGGTGCCATGCAAACAGCATACAGAGGGCTCTCAATTGAAGCTGCTCAAGATTACAGGCAGGTGAAGGCAGCAATCTTGGACATTTTGGATATCTCCCCAGAGACGTTTTCCCAGCGGCTCTGAACCATCACCTACCCCATGGGGGCCAGGCCTCGAGCTGTGGCCTAGGAGATAAGGAGCCTCTGTGGGCGGTGGCTACACCCAGAGCAGCAAACAGCCAAGGAGATAGTCAAACAGATTGCCCTGGAACAATTTATACAGGTGCTCCAAGGCCGCACGTGGGTCCTTCGGCATTGCCCCACAACTTAAACAGAAGCTGTTGCACTGATGGAAGATTTCTTGGCCCCTGAGAGCCTGTGGGGCCGGGACCCCACCCTTCAACCCCTGGACCAAGGGCAGATGGCCCATCGCCAGGCCTGAAGCCTTGGCCCAGAACAGAACTACGTGAAGGGGCCCCACGGCCTGAACCCCAAAGTGGTGAAACCATCCAGACTGGCAGGCCCAGGGGGCAGGAATGTGCAGAGGCAGCCCTGCCAGGACTCCGAGCCTGTCGCCTCACTCCCCCACAGGGTAGCCAGGATGAAGCCCCAGAGGAGGAGCCGACGGACGGAAGAGAGGATGACCCCCCGGAGAGAGTTGAGCCAGGGAGCCCCAGCCTGACAGATCTGCCTGCGACAGCGGAGGCAAAGGGACTGGACCTCACAGACTTTCCTTGGGACCAGCAGGAAGACAGGACTTTGAGAGCTGCTTATGATCACGTTGCACAAGTTAATGGGACCATCACCAACCCGCAGAAGGCAGCCCAGTGGCTACATTTCGAGCTAATGGCTGATCGCCTCTACCAAATGGCCCGAGATTCTCACACCCAAGAAGTGCGGTTGCAGCTCCTGGTGCTGCACTGTCACCGGAAAGCCATACTGCAATTAGCCCATGACATCCCGACTGCAGGAAGCTTGGGCCAAGAGAAAACCGTGGCCCAAGTCTTGTCCCATTTCTTTTGGCCCAGGATCTATCAGGAAGTAAAAGACTATTGCTGCTCGTGCCCAGAATGCCTGCTGATGGCGGATCCAAGCTCCACTTGTCCCCCTGCCAGTCATCGGCATCACCTTCGACCGAGCGGCCCTTGATTTGGTGGAGTCCCTCCCGAAAAGTTAGGCTGGATTCCAGTATATACTGGTTTTAGTAGACTACGCCACACGTTTCCCAGAGGCCATGCCCCTACAAAATACTAGTGCTCATACTAGTTGCCTCTGAGTTGGTGAAGGTTTTCGCTCAGGTGGGGCTTCCCTGAGTGCTCCTCACTGATCAAGAGACTAATTTTACATCCCAGCTACTGCATCAGGTGTGTGCTCTGCTGGGGATTCAAAAACTATAGACCTCAGTCTATCATCCGCAGACGGATAGCCTGGTCAAATTCTTTAACAGGACACTGAAGGGCATGTTAAGGAAGTTTCCTCCATCAGAACTACAACAATGGGAGCAGTTGCTCCTGCCGCTACTGCTAGTGGTCTGAGAAGTGCCCCAGGTAACCACCCAGTTCTCCCCATTTGAACTCCTATACGGACAATGGCCTCAGGGGATACTGGACCTCCCGAGGGAAACATGGGAATACACCCCCATGCCCTCCCAGGGCCTCCTTCAATACGTGCTGCAGCTCCAGGAATGACTTGCCCGAGCAGGGACCTTGGCATGAGAAAATCTTCAGGCCACTCAGGGGACCCAAGAGCAGTATTATAACTGAGGAACCTGTGACAAAATCTTTGAGCCAGGGGACTGTGTTCTCCTACTTCTCCCATCGGAGGAGTCAAGGCAAGGGCCCTATGAAGATACCTGTCAAGTGGGACCGGTCATGTACGAAATCCATCAGCCAGATTGGGAGAAGAAGAGGCAGGTCTACCACATAAGCCTCTTGAAACCCTGGCAGGAGCGTGAAGGACTAATAATTAACACATATCCCCCGGAGCCATCCTTCGGGCCCCAGGCCCCGGATTTGGGGGAAAATGAGGAACCACAACTGGGGGACACGCTATCAGAAAGTCAGCAAAAGCAGGCTCGGTGCCTTATAGAGACTTTCTGCAAGACCTTCAATATGCCCGGGCCAGACAACTGTCGTGTCCCACTACATCTGACCCATGCCTGGCCAGGTCATGTGGGAGAGTAATCAGACTCTGCCACGTTGAATATGGGAGGTGGTTGAGAGGGAGATACAGATGATCCCAGAGCAAATGGCAGAGTCTGGTGGTATCGGTGCCAAAGCCACATGGGAGTATTCGGTTTTGCATAGACTTTAGGAAGGTGAATGCGATCTCCAAGTTTGATGCATACCCAATACCCCAGACGGAGGAACTCTTAGATCTCCTGGGAACTGCCAATTACATTACTACCTTAGATCTCACAAAGGGGTACTGGCAGATCTCCTTGGATCTGGGGTCACAAGAGAAAACAGCCTTTACCATGCCTTCAGGACTTTTTCATTTCATCCGAATGCCGTTCAGCCTCCGTGGAGCCCCTGCCACATTCCAACGAATGATGGACCGCCTCCTGAGTCCACACATGGAATATGCGGCAGCCTACATTGATGACATGGTTATTTATAGTCGAGAATGGGAAAAACATCTGCAGCACATGGCAGCCATCATGCGAACCCTTAGAGATGCAGCAGGCCTTACCGCCAATCCAAAAAAGTGCTGGATAGGGTGGCAAGAAACCACTTACCTAGGTTAGGGTATGTCTACACTAGCCACCCTAGTTCAAACTAGGGTGGCTAATGTAGTCATTCGAACTTGCAAATGAAGCCCGGGATTAAAATATCCCGGGCTTTATTTGCATGTTCCCGGGCGCCGCCATTTTTAAATGCCCGGTAGTTCGAACTCTGTGCCCGTGGCTACACGCGGCACGGGCTAAGTAGTTCGAACTAAAGCCCCTAATTCGGACTACCATTACTGCTCCTGGTGGCACTGATACCACCAGACTCTGCCATTTGCTCTGGGATCATCTGTATCTCCCTCTCAACCACCTCCCTTATTCAACGTGGCAGAGTCTGATTGCTCTCCCGCATGACCTGGCCAGGCATGGGTCAGATGTTGTGGGACACGACAGTTGTCTGGCCTGGGCATATTGAAGGTCTTGCAGAAAGTCTCTATAAGGCTCCTCCTGCAATGAGGAGTAACGGTAGTCTGAATTAGGGGCTTTAATTCGAACTACCTAGCCCGTGCCGCGTGTAGCCACGGGCATGGAGTTCGAACTACCGGGCATTTAAAAATGGCGGCGCTGAACATGCAAATAAAGCCCGGGATATTTTAATCCCGGGCTTCATTTGCAAGTTCGAATGACTACATTAGCCACCCTAGTTCGAACTAGGGTGGCTAGTGTAGACATACCCTTACTGTTTAGGGCAGGGACTGGTCCGCCCTCTAATAGGGAAAGTGGAAGCCATCCAAACCTACCCGGTACCCACCACCAAAAGGAAAATAAAGCAGTTTTTGGGACTGGCCAGATACTACTGCCAATTCGTCCCACAATTTGCCACCATTGCAGCTCCCCTTACTGCTCTCCTTACCGAGGACAGGCCCCAATGAGTTCAGTGGTCAATAGAGTGCAAGGTGGCTTTTCAGACCCTTAAAAAAGCTTTATGTTGGGAACCTGTATTATTTAGCCCCAAATTTGATCATCCATTTATAGTTCAAACGGATGCCTCTGGGGTGGGGTTGGGAGCAGTACTCTCCCAGGTGATAGAAGGGGAAGAGAACCCCATCTTGTATATCATCAGAAAACTTTTTCCCTGGTGTAATATCAGCAGTCCTGATTACAGAAATATTCAGTAATAGAAAAGGAGGCACTGGCCATAAAATGGGCCATTGATGCATTATGCTATCACCTCCTCGGGGACATGTTTACTCTAGTAACAGATCGTGCACTATTGAAATGGCTACACAATATGTGAAACACAAACGCACGGATAATGAGATGATACTTGACCTATAACAATATTCTTTTACCATTTGGCACAGGTCAGGAAGGGAACATGCCAATGCAGATGCCCTGTCCCGCATAGGAGAGGAGCCAGGAGCCAGTCCCGGAGATCGGGAACTGGACTTAAGTGTGTGTGTGGGGGGGGGGGGAGTGGAGTGGCCGCCCACTGATCTGGAGGGGGAGGAACCTCTCCGTGAGCCCTTGTGGGCAGAGCCTGGCCCCATCCCCTCACCTGACAGGAAGTCAGGAGGCAAAACCAGGACTATAAAAGGCCTTCCCAGAAGGGCAGTGGAGGACTGGACAGCAGTGGAGATGGATGCCAGCCTGGCGCTCTTGCCCCTGCCAGAAGCTGAGGACTGGCCTAGACTCCCGACCCTGCCAGAGGCTGAGGACTGATCCGAACCCCCGCATTTGCTGGAAGCTGAGGGCTGGCCCAGACCCCTACACCTGCCAGAGGCTGTGGACTGGCCAGGAGTCGTGGACCTATTGGAGACCCAGGTACCCATGGAGGGGAAGATGGAAGTGGCCCAGAGAGAGCAGGCCCCAGTGTACGGAAAGTTCGGCTAGAGGCCAGTGTGCAATGGTACGGATCCCCGCTGGCCCAGCAACAGATTGCACTGCTGGGGTTAAGGCCCTGGGCTGGGGCACAGTAGAATAGGGAGGGCCTGGGTCCCCACCCACCCACCCACCTAGGGGGTGACAGCCTCCTCCTCAATCTCACCTCAGGAGAGCTGCCTGACCTCCTCTTGAACAAGGAGATCTTCCCCCTTGCCAGAACTTACCTGCGAAGGTCTGGTAGCTTTGCCTGCTGCCCCGCCCTGCACCAAGGCTGGGCCAAAGACTGTTCTGTTTTCCTTCTGCCCCGCCCTGTACCAAGGATGGTCCAGAGACTGCTTAGTTACCTGCTGCCCCACCCAGCACCTAGGCTGGGCCAGAGATTGCTTAATTACCAGCTACCCTGCCCAGAGGCTGGGCTAGAGACTTTCTATTTGCTTGCTGTTCCAGCCTGAGTTAAGGCTTGGGACCCAAGTGCTGGCCCGAATGGACCGTTGGCCTGGGGCCTAGGACTCACAGAGAAGCTGCGGACATGGGAGGAGGGGCTGCCCACTGATCCAGAGGGGGAAGAACCCCTCCATGAGCCCCCACAACGGGCTACAGGGTGCGAGGACGGAGGATTTGGGAGGTTCTCTCTATTAGGGGTCAGGAATTAATTGCACTGGGAAAGAGGAGCATTTCTGGTTTCTAAGGGGAGACAACGACAAGCTGGGGAGGATTCTGTGTTCCAAGAAGAGGCAGGGTCTTAGGCAGAAAGGATGGGGGCCAGGGATGTAGCTATCCCTCAGCACTGCCCAGTGTGTGCCATACCCAGAATATCTAAGCCTATTATAAATATTTTCATGATAATAGAATATTCAGTTTAAATAATATATTTACTTAAATATCTCCCTGTGATGGTATAAACACAAAGGTGAAAGTAACTAGAGACAAAAAGGAAACTGACCAGCTTTGTCCCTGATGCTATGTAGGCATCTGCTAGCATGGACTCCTACATGACATGGCGCCTCTCTGACTTGACACTAAGGCTATGTCTATACTACAAGGATTTATTGGGAAAAGGTATGCAAATTGCCTGCGTTCCCTGGATCCCATAGTGTAGACATAGCCTAAAGGTCTGCAGTAGTGGATCTTGAGGCAGGATGGGGGCCTTTGTCCAAACTCAAATGCACAAGTGTAAACAATAAGCTGTATGGGTGCTTAATATTCTTTCACTTCTAATAATCTGAGGTGGTGTTAGTAATAATAATAGTGAGGAATTTTCATTGCTAGTGTGAATATTATTTTGATGATGTCTCTGGTAGATGAATGGACCTGATCCAATTTCATTCTACTCAGAAGGAGTCTTTCCAATTAATTTCAGTAGGAGCTTGACTGGGCCATGTTATCTATATTCCTAGCCATTGGAAAGTCTGTTCCAGAATGGAGATACAATGACAAGTCATGAATTTAGGAAGAAATTAAGGCCAGTGATAGATTTGTACAATTCAATGTGTCTAAAGGAGTTGCTTCAGAAAGCACAGTTTCAGCATTATGCCTGTATCCTATAAAGGGCCCTCTTTTCATGTAGGCCAGTTGTTACTCCTGCCAATCCCTGTGCTACCATTTCTAATGCCCTCTTAAAAGACTGGATAAAAGGGGAGAGCTTCACAGAGATGCTAAAATCCAAGGTGATGAGTTTCACTCTTTGAACACATCATCAAACAGATCAGTCTGCATAATTAGTCCCCTATTGGGGAGGGGGTGTCATTAATTAGTATGCAGAGTGTTTCTTTAAGATATCTCTTGCTCTTTTAACTATAAAGAAGTTTTAACTGGCTTTGACTTGAAAAACTGTGACCAAATGTGGTCTACAAGTTTAGCAGATTCTTCCCAGACTTATTGATAAGATTTGGAGGCAATCTTACCTTCTGGTCTTTATATCCTTTCTGGAATTCGCTCACTAGAATAACCTAAAGAAGTTGTCAAGATTGATGAGACCTTTTCATAATCTTGTTTGTTAAGATTCATTTAATTCTTCGAATTTCCATGTGTGTGCAGCTTGCTACTTTTTTCTTAAAACAAAAAGCACAACAAAAACTAATAAATGAACAATCAGTTTGTTACTGATTTTACTTAGGAACAACCTCACAAAAATGGACAATTGTGCATGCCCAGTGGAGAGAGTGAAACTGGGAAACTTCAATGTTGAACTTTCAAATCATTATTTAAATATTTTTTAAAAGTATGTAGATCCAAAGCACCAAACAACATATTTTTGTTAATAAATGGAAGCAACTATCTACTTTGCTCTTTATAAAACACCAGGTCTCTTCAAGAGGGCACATTATAGCCTAGTTTTAACATGCAATAGAGAGAATGCTAATTAAAATTTATATTAATATTAAAAATTTCAAAACCAATGTCTTTGAATGAATGTAGCATTTCCAGAAGGCTAGAACTAATTCTCCTTTCTGTTACTTCCACTGCACTGGACTAATGGGTTTAGCCTGTCCTCTTTACTTCAATTACATGATCTCAGTATCTTAAGTAGGATCTGAAAGAAACATCTGCAGAAACAAAAATGCAGAAGATGATCAATCTTCAGTTCTGTTTTTATTAATTAGTTGTTAATTCTTTTAATAACATAAGAAAATAAGAAAGTCATATAATTAATGTACACTAAAAGTCCAAGAGAGGGTTCTATACAATAATTTATATGTATTAAATAAATACAAAATAATAGCAGCCTTCTATAATGCAGGCTGAGTATAGGTTCACTCCGGCTTGAAGTACCCTGGTCTGTAGTACACCTACCGGAACAGATTTGTTCCACAAGTGTTTTAAAGAGACATATCTATAAGATACATATAGCAGTGTCTAAGATTAGAAGTGAAATTTTAAATATGTTTTACCATGGTCTCCACATATCTAATGACCCCATACCAGAGTTATGTGAAAAATTTGGCTGCAGGATTGGACTGGGAGGTGACACATCAGGCTGACTAAAGAGAGATGGTGGTTGGAGTTGAAATGAAGCCTGTTTTTCCTCCATAGGATAGAATTGGTCCCTAGATGGACTTGACCCTGAGGTGTTCCCCTTGCAGATAGGGACTTTCTGCACTGGGTGGGACTGGTGAGCAAGAGGCGATGACCTTAAGGCTGCTTTGCAGGTCTCCTCGCTGGATCTGGGCAAGGATTTCAGGAGATGGTTTAATAAACGTGCCCCAAGAGTCTTGTCCATCCATTCACAGGTCAAGAGAAGGTTGTGAACCTCATGCATACACTGAATATATCCAGTGCTGTACCTCTGCTGAGCTTCGAGACCCACTTTGGAATCTGCTGCATTAGAACAGGAGATAATTCAAATAATTTAAGAGCACTGGGCTATCAGCACATTGTGTTTGACTAACCAAGCATTTAACAAGTTCATAATATATTGCCTCTTCTGAAAAAGTCCTATAGAATTTAAATGAGAATTATAACAGCTAGGGCTTGAAACCATGCTGTGTTATTCCATAACAGGATTAGCAATCTAGTCTGGATTCTATAGGATGGCTTAAAAATTATACAGAAAGAATATAACTCTCTTGAATTTTTTAGGTTTTAGATTAAATTGCTATAAAACACTATTGATTTAATCCCTAATCAATTCTTTAGGGCTTTTCCATAAGGATCATTATGGCTGAAAAAGTAAAATCCAGAAATACAAAGGTTGTAGCAATTTCATTACATACAGGAGGGTATCACAATTCTGATTTCATTTCTCCTATAAATTGTGACACAAGGCTAAAATGAAACCTATCTACTGAAAGGCATTAACTTTAGATCCCCCTCTAGTGGCAAGGAATAGAAACTAGAATATATTTCTGTGTAATAGATCTAAGAGTCATCAGGTTTGATAAAAGATTTTTGCAAAAACCGTTATTTAATGGGAAAATGCACCCCCATCCACTGCAGGAAACAAATTCCACATCAGAAAGATGCAGGGAATGAAAGAAAAATGTAAACACAAGAAACTCACCCATGATCTTGTTGTTCTGGATATTCTGGAGATGCTTTACTGTCATTTCAAGGATATCTGCTTTTTCAAGTTTAGATTGCTATTTTAAAAAAGTAAGTAGGTCAGTAAAGAAGAAATGTTCCTGTATGATGCTGGCCTTGGTTTTTTTAGAAAATGACAGGGGAAGGGGATTTGAGAAACCAACACTTACATCCAGACAAAATGCACCAACGACTGCTTCCTTCAGTTGGTCCAAGCAGTTGTTAATCCTTTCCCTTCGCTTTCGCTCAATCAGAGGCTTTCTTAACTGAAAAGAAGATAGGAAAATAGGATTTAAGAGGTGGAATATCAGGGTTTTTATCACTATGTCATTGCCAGGGCTTGAATCTGCTCCCGCTGCACTCACTGGCAGAACTCTTAGCATTGTAGACAGTGTTGGGGAAAGCTTGGGCCCCTCAATTTTAATCCTTAAGATCCACATGTTGCATGTGGTTTTAAAGAACCCAAGGGTGGCATGGTATGAAGTAGGAGACACTGTATACTCTAATCTCATTACCACTCTGCCAGCTTAGCTCTTTCTTACATGTATTAAGCTTGAATCTGCTCTCCTTAAATTGGTACATTAGAAATAAGTCTTCTGAAGGCAGCATAAATACACCAATGCAAAGCCAGCATAAAGTGAAAGGAAAATGAAGCCCCACAAGTGAAAAACACCATGTAAACTCCTTTATTATTAAAGGAATTATTTTTGTCTCTCATTTTCACAGTTGTGAAGCACCATCTGCAGTAAGCGTTGACTAAATAATACACTTATGTGGAGTATCCATACCTTGCACATGTCGGGGTAGATGTAAATCTGTTTGTGAAATTACCTACCTTCCTTTCCTCTTTGGTGCTCGAAAGTTTCTGCACATTGCTGGCCATAGCTGTGGCAGTCATTATAATCCAGCTTGTCTTCCCCTAAATGCTGGAGAGCAAGTGGGAAAGAAAGTGTGCGGGCAGCAGGCTGCTTCCTTTGCAGATGGGCTCTTTGCTTCTCTTGCCTCTCCTCCGTAGACTGCCAGTATTTATAACCCATAATTTGCATGTGAATAAAGGCATTCCTTGGCTGGACCTTTTTCCCACATGAAGGGCTGGAGACCAGAGGCTTGTTGGCCATCAATCAAGGCTGACAGGTCACTGCTTCTTTTCAATGGCCAACTTGCCTCCCTCCCCAAACAGTGACAGATGTCCAGCCTACAAAGTTTTGCTTTGCAGAAAGCTTTTGTTAAGAAGAAAGGGCACAAAGTGGGAGCACTAAGCAGATCACATGGCTCTTTGCTCAACTTACAGATTCCCAGGGACCAACAATAGGCTGTCACCGGTTGAGTTACACCTGGGAGAATTTCTTAGTTTCTGGGCTTTTTTAGGCATTCATTTTATTATCATATTGACTTGATTCCACTTCTTACTTGCAAGATATGAACCCCTCCTGCTTTAAATCCAAATGGAGGCTTTGAAACAGTCTCCACTGTTAGAAAAAATGTGATTCGGTGTTTATTTTATGTCTCCTACAAATAACATAACAAGGCACCATTACCTAAAGACAAAGAAATAGGATTTAATAGAACTATAACCTGGATGTATACAATACACTAAAAAGTTTATAGAACAAAAAAAACTTTCTATTTTTAAATCACCTTATAGAATTTCATATTTCAACTATCTATAGACCTTTATTGCTTTTCTAAAGAAGTATTTGGGGTTCATGCCCATTAAATGATACAGGACTTTTTCATAAAGATGTCTTTTCTGACTACGCTATTGAAAATGTGTGTGTGTGGGGGGGTTTATCCTCAAAAATGCTAATGCAAAAGCAGCTCTACAAGGAACTCTCTCCTCACTGCATGTTTATATTTTACCTTTTGTATATTTTAAGGAAAACCTCAGGGTGTTTTTCATAGACAAGCTCTTCATTTCTGATTGTTTTGCTAATAAGCAGGATTTGCTTGTATCCTGTCAAATCTGATAGATTATCCCTCTTTTAAATAGGTGTTGAATGAATCTATCACTTTATTTCAGCAGACAGGAAAGACTTGGGCAATTTCAGAAGAACTAAAACCCTCTCTCCCTTCCACTATAAGGTCTTCCCATACTCTCCTCCAACTACCCAACTACAGAATGATGTCACTGACTCAGCACTAGTTGCCCCCAAGGGGGTCTTATACCTGTGTGAACAAACTACACCAATCTCTCTCTTATAAACAATTCATGTGTATGTTTTTGTATATGTGTATAATGGACACACTATACAGTCAATCTAGACATTCTATTAGCAGCTCTGCTGTTTCTGAGTATACCTTTATAGGAGTTGTAGCTATGCAAGAGTTGAACTACCAGTGTTTAGCTCATCAAAATACAGCAAGGCTGTCAGATCTTTTCTTAATGCAATGAATGCCCCGCTTAATAAAAGGCTTGGTGGGAAAGTGGGACATTGTCATACATTTTCTCTGATATACAAGAGAGGGTGTGTATTGAAATAAGCACCAGTATGCATTTTTTAATGCCAAATAAGGGTGAATACCTAACTCTGCATGAGTAGCAGTGAAAGATGGATTATACATGGCAATCCCCATCAACAGAAAATAAAAGGGTCTTACACTGCCCCCTGATAAGATACTTCTGCTAGGGCAGTGTTTCCCAAATGGTGTTCCACAGAAGGGTTCAGTGAGAAAATTCCATTACAATAACATTTTATGATTTAAAAAAAAATATTTAAGCATTTATGAATTTTATTGAAAACAATTTTCATTTGTGTTTGCCACGATATGTGCCCCTATGTAATGCCAGCTTAGACAGAGAGTGGGAACGATGGTGTCACTACTCAGCTCTGCACGTGCAGTCAGTCAGTGGTGTGATCGCCTGTCATATACCACTGTAAATCCCCATACTCACTCTCAGGGAGTGTGGATCACGTGGGTGACTGAATACAAATATACTAGCGCCGCATTGGACAAAGTCAAAGCTTCAGCTGTCAAATCAGTTGCTTGTATGGGAGTGCGCAGGCAGTGCTCTCGCAAATACTTTACTTCAGTATAGTTGTGTGATTTCTTGTATTTAAATATTTAACCATGACAAATATAAATTGACTATGATAGATTAATCTACATATCTTGACCTTGTTTGGCATTTGTTTATTATTATCCTTACTTATTTGTGGTCTACTTTTTCAGCTCCATATATTAGACTGTTATTAGGGGTTCCACAAAATTCTTTCAAGTTTAAATGGGTTCCGTGGCAAAATACAATTGGGAAACACTGTGCTAGGGCTTCAACACTGTCATCCCCAAGTATTCCAAATCATGAGCCAGGTCCCAGGCCATGAGCTTGGCACCCTGATTGGAGGCTTTTGGGAGGCTCTCCATGATTAGGAGAACTAGAAACTTACTTAAAAAAAAAAAAAAAGAGCTGAGAGTCTCACATAACCATATGACACCAGAGGTGGGGCTTTAAGAAGAACAACATATATCATGAGACTTTCGATAAAACCATAAGAGCTGGCACCACTGGAGGCTGCTGGAGAAGCTGCCTGAACACTAGCTCTAAGGTTCATTTTTGACCATCAGTTACAGATTTCTAATATGATTAAGCCCCAGAAGGTCATGCACCCTCCTGCAACAAGGAACACTTCTCCTGGGAAAGGCTGACCCAGTATGCTGGGAGATATGGGAATCTCCCTCCCTCCTGGCCCTGTGCTGAAGTTACTCACAGTGGGGAGGTGGGGCACTTGTGTAAAAGAAGCTGAAGCACATCTGCTGCTAAGCTCCTATTGCAACCCCCTCATGCCTGCAGGGAGTAAAAGTTAACACTGACCTCATCTTGTCCTGCCTTACCTGATTCCAGCAGGGAGAGCAGAAGGGACTGGGCTCTCCTGATAGGTTTGTTAAAGATAAAACCAATTGCATCCAATTGGGAGGATAAGAGAGGACTGCCCCTCCCCTGTGCTCAACCTGACTGCCTTTGGAGGGGTTCTCTGCAACCCATGAGGCTCTTCTTGCCATCTTTCCCTGGATGAGCTCTATTTATTTGGTGATTTAATGAGTTCTGTTGATCTTTGGCCATGTGGTCCCTTCAAATCTTTTCCCTGTCTGACCATCTGACTCATTCCTTGCCCTGTCCCGGTTCCAGTGTTGCCCTCCTGTTGCTGGATCCTACTCCCCAGAACTCACGGGTGTCTCTAATCCAGATCTGTTTCTGGCTCTTGACATGTGAGTGCCTATGGAATCATAAAAACACTTCCAGTGGCTGACAGTACATGATCAAGTCCCTCATCCTTTCCCTGACGTTCATGTCAAAACCAGAGCAGAAGCTCAGTTCTGTCAGGTTTCAGGAGGGACTCTATGGCATAACAAGGGGGAAACTGGAACAGGATCTTTCCAAAGGTTTCTCCCCAGAGCCCACTCCTGCAGGCTTTCCTGTAGGAATCCAGTCTCAGCAAAAAGGATCAGGAGTGAGGATGGATGAGTCCTGAAGTTGTCTCATGTGGGACATTAACAGGAAAGTGTCTGTTCCCTGTTCCCCACACATACATTGTGATTGCACCTGTGCGTTCAACACTGTCACTGAATCTGCTATTTTCTGTGGCCTTTAATCACAGCCCAGGGCTAGCCCTCCCAAGGAACCAATTATGGGAGCACTTATTTTCAAAATCAAAAACTGATACCAACAGATACCAGAGAGGCTGAACTCTGCCCTTTTCACCCATGCCCCTTGCTGCCCTAACTTCCATGGCATGGGTGATGATCAGTGTTTCCTGTAAGCTGTATGCTTGGATGGCCACCCAGGAGAGGTTCAAATGCTGCCCCCGCTGATTAGCAGAGCGCCCACATCTGGCAGTATGTGTTTCTACTGGCATTGCACATACCTCACTGCACATAACAAAATTTCTTCTTCAAGTGGTCCCCGTGGGTGCTCCACTGTAGGTGTCGGGCTCGTCCCGGGACCGTAGATTGGAGACTTTCAATAGCTGTAGTCAGCCGGGCCGGGCCGCACATGCATGGTTAGCGTCTCGCACCGTCTCACCCTTTGATCATTGCGGGTGGCCCGGCTCCCGCCAGTTCCTCTCAACCGTCCTCAGCTGCAGACGGAGCTAGCGGTTCTCATCCAGTCAGGATCCTGTGAACATAGTTGTTAAGTTAGAGTTAGTTAATTAGTTGTTCAGTAGTTATCGTTGAAGTTCTTTCTTGTTAAAAAAAAACCTTTTCATTGAGGCATTGCGGCTTTTGCCGCTTTTTTAAGTAGCAGCTCTTGGACTGCTTTGAAAAGACTGTTTTGCGTGAGACTGAGCCAAACCCTCAGGGAATGGGACGAATTCAACATGCCTGGGTTACCAGGTTTTAAGAAATGCTCCCTCTGCCGCGAGGCCATGCCAGCCTCCGATGGCCACTCAGCATGTATCCGGTGTTTAGGGCAGGCTCATGTCCCGCAGAAGTGTGCCCATCAGGGGCAGCCCATCCATATAGGCAAACTAGGAGGTCGCCTAGGGCACCAAGTTAAATGGGGTGCCAAATGGTGACGCAATATCATTGAGGGGTTTGGAGGTGGGGGCGCCGATTGCATGGTTTGCCTAGGGCGCCAGTTGCTGGCAGCTAGTCTAGGGCCACCCCTAGTGCCCATTGCTACAAGCTAACTGCTAGGGCATGCCGGGACAGAGAAATGCACCTCAAAATGATTTTATTTGATAAGGTGCTCCAACCTGATAATGCCCCAATGCTGAGACCACAATTGGGCGTGATGAAGAAGTGCAGGGCTTCTTCCCTGGACATAGCTGCGCTTAAAAAGATAAGAGTGTCTCCCACCCGTTCTCTTCCCACCGACCCAGACAGCATAGTCAGCAGAGGAGACAAGACTGGCACGTCCGGCACTGTCCCTGGACCCGCTAGGTCCACTACGACTTCTAAGCCTAAGAAAATGACAACCTCGGCACTGGCTAGTCAGGCACCGCCGGTGCCGAGATCTGCATTGGCACCAAAGATTCAGTCATCCTCAGCACTGAACACCTGAATCACCATTGGCACCGATGCCGTTGGAGCAGCTAGCACCGATGGACATATGGCACAAGTCAGCACTGGTGCCGTCAGCACCAAACCTTCCCAAACGCCAGCACCCATGGGCGGCGAGTTGTATGGGCTCGTGGTGCCCAGGCTCCACCAATATTTGGAGCTGGAGCGGGCCCCGGCCCCCTCGCGTGTCCTCCCACCCCAGCCTCAGAGCGTCTCTCCCCAGGCCCCAGCCCCGGCCCCACTGTGCGCAACCTTTACTGAGCTCCCCCTTGCCGGCTGCTGCTGCCATGCACGGCATGCTCGAACCGGTGGGCGTCTACGTAACATCACGGCCCGGGATTTTAAAACTGCTGGGCACTGCGTTGTGCCATGTGGCTGAGTTGTGGGTTCAGAGTCTGGGGACAGAGCGCAGACTCCAGCCCCTCAAAGTGGAAGGCAGAAGGTAGGGGAGAGCTGGGAGACGAAGGGGCTTGTGTGGAGGGGGAGGGGGAGAGGAAGGGAGAAAACTAGGGGAAGAGCTGGGAGAGGAAGGGGCTTGTGCGGAGTGGGAGGGGGGAAGTGGAAGAAAGGGGAAGGGCTGGGAGAGGAAGGGGCTTGAGCGGAGGGGAAGGGGAAAGAGGGAAGAAAGGGGAAGGCACCAAAGGGACAGGGTAGAGGAGAGACAAATGCCAGGGGCTAAGTGCAGACAATGAGGAAAAGGGCAGAAGGGGAGGTATCACTGGGAGGGGGGACAGGGTAATGCTGGGAGGGGAGAGGGTAAGGGCATTGGGGGCTGGAGGAGGAGGTGCTGGGAGAAGGCTTGAAAGAAGGGGTGGGCATGAGGAAGGCCGGGATGGAGCAAGTCATGTGTGAG
This sequence comes from Rafetus swinhoei, assembly GCA_019425775.1. Lineage (NCBI taxonomy): Eukaryota > Metazoa > Chordata > Testudines > Trionychidae > Rafetus > Rafetus swinhoei. The sequence goes on from CM033432.1 coordinate 46,003,163, forward strand.
GGCACAGAGGGGCATGAGGGGAATGGGGGCAGAGGGTGGTGAGGGGTGGGTATCAGGGAAAAAGAGGGCAAAGGGGGCAGGGGCAGTGAGGGAAGGGGAGGCACCAGGAGGGGCAGGTGCCAAGGGATTCTGGGGGTGAAGCAGAAGGGCAGACACCTGCAGGGGAGGGACCAGCACCAGAGGAGAGAGGCAGGGCAGGTGTGTAGAGGGAGGTGTTAGGAGAGGGGATGAGGAGGGGTAGCTCACATGATCAGAGTGGGGCTACTGGAGGAGTGGGCACAAGGGGGAGAGAAGGGCTGGTGGAGGGGGGCAGGTTGCAGGAGGGCTGAGGGCAGTGAGAAGGGCAGGAGTCAGGACAGCAGAGGAGGGTGAGGAGTTGGGGGGGCAGCAGGCACCAGGGGAGCTGATGGAACAAGGGGAGGAGACATGGCAGCAGAGAGAAAAGGTAAAGGTTTAAAAATATTTATTAATAACTTGGGTGCCACAGTGGCACATCCAAACAAGCCACATGAACTCAGTACTGGTGCACAACACAAAATTCATTTTGCTCATGGGGGGAAACTCTTAGCCTATGTCTACACTGGCGGTTTCTTGCGCAAGAGTTCTTGTGCAAGAAGTCTTGCGCAAGAACACGTCCACACTGCCATGTGCGAGCTGTGCTTTTGCACAAGAGCATCCATGGCAGTGTGGGTGCTCTGTGTGACCCCATTTTAGTGTGTGACCCCATTTTAGCCATAGGGGTTTCTTGCACAAGAAATCCCTGCCGAGCATCCACACTGCCCTCTTGCACAAAAGAGCTTACACTCGTTAGAAAAGAGCGTAGCTCTTGCGCAAGATGCCCTCTCTTACCACGCCGTACTGTAAATTTCCTTGCGCAAGAGCAGGCGGGCAGTGTAGATGCTCTGTGGGTTCTTGCACAAGAACGGCTGTACTTGCGCAAGAAGCCGCGAGTGTAGACATAGCCTTAGAGGGAACACTTCCTCCAGCCTTTCTGCCCCCGAGTTAATGTCACACACACTGGGTTAATGCAGTTGCAGGATAGTTGCATGAGGGGGGTTTGGTGGGGGCCAAACTAATCCCTGTTGGTAGGAGGATGGTGGGAAAAGCCCTTCGAGAGGGGTGACATGACACCGTTTACTTCTGGTCATGTGTCCATCTTGCCCCGAGCGTGTTACCTCCAGAGGCGTGGCTAACAGAGGGCGGGGGGCAGGGGGCGTGGCTAATGGGGTACCACCAAAAATTATACAAACCTGCCACCCATGCCAGCACTGACAACATCGCTGCATGAGGGGGGTTCATTGGCATCATCTACAATAGCACGGAGTGGCACAGCGGCACTGAGGAAAGCTGCGCAGAAGACAAATAACTATCGGAGTCCTATATCTCCTTCTCCAACCTTTTCACCGGAACCATCCCCTTCACCACCAGGGCGTCATTCCCCCATGCAGAGCGCAAATAGGTGTCATCATTCCAGAATTCATTACTCCCCTCGACGGAGTCCTCTATCACAATACCAGGAACTGTCACAAGATTATAGGAGGCATTAGTACAGATATTGTTCACTTTCTTCGGTCCCTTCCTCCAAATGTTCACCACATTCGCCGGGGCACTCGACTCATGCCACTTGTTGCAGGTGATACGACAGCGTCATATCATCCAGACGCTCCTCTTCAACCTGCTCTGACCGCTATTATGAACATTGCCAGAGGCCAGGTTACTCTTCATGTCACTATTATCATTCCCATCCATATAGACGATCTCCATGCCATTGTCACTCACCACTCCATCGGGGGCTGCAATCAAACCACAACAACATCAGCAGCAGCAACCAACTCCTCCTCCACAGAGTCCTGGGACAGTGATGCAACATTCTGAACCAGAAGATGGCCAGTTATCTGAAGGGGAGGATCAACAACCCGACCCACCAGTAACAGACCAATCATCATCTTCCCCAGATGAGGCGGTCTTTCCAGGGGATATGTCTCCACCAGATGACCTGAAACAATTTCAGGACCTTTTCAAGAGAGTAGCAGAGTCTCAGGAGGTCCAACTAGCCGAGGTGCAGGCCAAACAATACTGTTTATTGAAAAACCTGCACCCCTAACAATGCTCAAAAATAGCTCTTCCCATTGATGACGCGATCATGGAGGATGCGGAAGATATTTGGCAGACTCCAGCCTCGGTAGCACTCACTAGTAAACAGGCAGATAAGAAATATTTTGTGCCCTCTAAAGGCCTTGAATTCTTGTTCAATCACCCACAGCCGAATTCACTAGTGGTCGATGTGGCTAATCGGAGATCCAAAATGCCGCAGTACAAAAACATGGCTCCAGACAAGGACGCAAAGAAATTAGACATTTTTGGCAGGAAAGTTTATTCTTCTGCCACATTACTTCTCCGCATTGTGAATTATGCTGCCCTCTTAGCAAATCATAATTTTGATAATTATTCCAAATTAACTGACCTTCTTCAACATCTTCCTGATTCCAAAAGGCCACTTTTAAGATCTGTGGTACAGGAGAGCTATACATCGGCAAGAGCAGTGCTGCAGATTGCCCTTGACGTGGTGGATACAGCCGCATGCTCCACCGCCACGGCTATAACTATGAGGAGATCATCTTGGCTCACCTCGGCAGGAGTTCCCAAGGAACTTCAGAGTAAAGTTGAGGATCTTCCATTTGAAAAGAGAAAGCTTTTCACAGACAAGATGGATAAGGTCCTCCATTCCAGGAAGGACTCCCGTACGACATTATGTACCCTTGGAATGTATATTCCACCTTATAGGCGTAAGAGGTATTATTCGTACCAAAGAAGGTATGACTACCCATCTCAGAGGCAACAACATCGCGCCTTCGATCAGGTCCGTCCTAGACAACATTTACAATGCAGTCATCCTCAACCACCTCGTGCGACCAACCAGGCTGCTGCGAAACAGCAGATTTGACATGTCGGTCGAGGGCATGCAACCAGTCGATGTCATCGGGAATCAACATCACGTCCCATATATTTTTCATCACTGCCTATGTCCATTCTACAACCAATGGGCCACCATAACATCGAACCATTGGGTCTTAGAGCTTGTGGCATTCAGACTTACAATCCTATTTATATCCATTCCCCCCACTACCCTGTCCCTCTTCAGGGACCCGTCTCACAAGGATCTTTTAGACTCCAGTCTATCGGAGCCATAGAGCTGGTCCCATTGCAGTTCAAAGGAAGGGGTTTCTATTCCTGTTATTTTCTCGCGAAGAAGAAAACAGGGGGATGGAGGCCCATCCTAGATCTAAGAAGGTTGAATCGCCACCTCCGGAAGCAACATTTCAAAATGGTGACCCTTACCATGATAATACCAGCACTAGACAACGATGATTGGTTTTCAGCCCTTGATCTCCAAGACATGTATTTTTACATTGCCATCCACCCAGCACACAGGCAATTCCTTTGCTTTGTGCTCAGCCACAACCATTTTCAATACCAAGTTCTACCGTTTAGCCTGGCAGCTGCTCCCAGAGTTTTCTCAAAGACTCTGTCAGTAGTGGCCACATACTTATGTCACAAGGACATCATGATTTTCCCTTATCTCAATGACTTCCTCATAAAAGGCCAGTCTCAGGAAGAGACATCCCATATGGTCTCACTAGCCAGGCAGACTTTCGACTCTCTTGGCCTTATTGTCAACAAGGAGAAGTCCACAATAGAACCAACACAAGCTATACATTTCATAGGGGCATGGCTCAACTCTATCATGGCTTGGGCATACTTGCCAATGGAACGTTTCTGCACAATTCAAGATCTAATTGCCATCATTATGCATGCCCCCACTGAGCTCACTTATCTACAGCTCATGGGGCATATGGCTCATGCTGTCTTCACTTCTGCTGTCTTCAGCATTGGCTGGCATCGATATATATTCCATCAAAACACAGCATTCACAAGATAGTAACTCCTCCTACCCATGTATGCACATCCCTGTTGTGGTGGACCAAAACACATAATCTCATGGTGGGCGTCCCGTTCCACCGGCCGCAACCATTGAATCAGATAACCACAGATGTGTCCTTCACTGGCTGGGGTGCCCATATGAATGGCATGACCGTTCAGGGCAAGTGATTGGTCTCAGAGTCCTTCCTCAAGCTCAGGGTAGTATCCCATGCATGCAAACACTTCCATGTTCACATTGCTGGCACAACCATCAGGGTTTTGACAGACAACATTGCAATGATGTATTATATAAATCGACAGGGAGGCATGTGCTCCCGATTGCTGTGTGCAGAAGCAGTCCAGTTGTGGAACTGGTGTAATCGAAACGACATCACATTAATAGCATCATACTTACCTGGCAGGAGCAATGAGGTTGCAGATTCACTCAGCAGACATTTCCCGCACGATCACAAGTGGGAGATTCGCTCGGACATCCTTTGCACCATCTTCCGCCTCTGGGGCTCTCCAGATATAGACCTATTCGCCACCTATGAGAATAAGAAGTGTTGCCACTATTGTTCAAGAGCAGGCATCGGGAAGGGATCCCTAGAGGATGCATTCTTGATCCGTTGGAACATGCCCTTGCTCCCTACTGTACTGATACCAAGAGTGTTAGAAAAATTCAGCACAGACTCAGCACAAGTAATCCCCATAGCTCTGGCATGGGCAAGGCATCCATGGTATTCCTTTCTACATTGGATGTCATTACAACCATCCTGCCCTCTTCCCCTCCTATCAGATCTACTTTCTCAGGGCCATGGCCCTCTCCTTCACCCGAAACCAGAAACTCTACATCTAACGGCATGGCTCCTAGCTGGGACAAAGCAGCTCAGGTGCTCTGTTCAGAACAAGCGAAGACGGTATTTATGCATAGCAGGAGGGAATCTACAAGAACAACATACCCTGCTAAATGGAGGAGATTCATAGCCTGGTGCTCTGATAAACAGATTGACCCGTATGTAGCACCACTACACTAGATCCTCGACTATGTTCTTTACCTTCAATGAAAGGGTCTTTCTATCTCCTCTTTGAGAGTACATTTAGCAGCAATCAGTGCCTTTCACCATTCTATAGAGGGATTATCGGTATTTGCTCATCCAACCACAAAAAGACTAATGAAAGGGTTGACAAATGTCAGTCCCCCATGCAGGCCGCCTCCACAGACCTGGGGCTTCGACTTGGTGCTGGATATTCTAATGTATCCCCCCTTTGAGTAATTAGCCACGACTTCTCTGCACATGCTCTCCATCAAAGTGGTTTTTCTATTGGCAATTACGTCTGCACACAGGGTTAGTGAGCTGGCAGCCTTGATGGCTACACCACCATTCACGTCCTTTACCAACGATTCAGTGATATTGCGAGCTCACCCTGCGTTTGTTCTCAAAGTTTGCTCCAACTTTCATGTCAATGAACCGATTGTACTACGGTCATTCTATTCGAAACCCCATACCTCTGCATGAGAAGCTCTCCTACATATTCTCGACGTAAGTTGAGCAATTGCTTTCACTATCGATAGAACACGTGACTGGTGTAAAACGGACCGCCTAATAATATCACTAGTGGACCAGTCTAAAGGTAATCCCCTGTCATCTCAGCGCATTGAGAAACTCATAGTAACTTGCATCACTACCTGCTATTCCATTCGCAACAAAAGCCTTCAGAATCCCCCAAAAGCACACTCTAGGGGTATGTCTAGATTGCATCCCTCTGTCAGCAGAGGGATGCAGATTAGGCAGGTCAACATTGCAAATGAGGCAGGGATTTAAATATCCCATGCCTAATTTGCATTAAAATGGCCGCCGTGTTTTGCCGACTCAGCACTTTGTCGGCAAAAAAGTGGCAGTCTAGAAGGGGATCTGTCGAGAAAGAAAGCCTTTTTCAATAGTTCCTTTATGCCTCCTGCAAGGAGGTTTGCAATGTCAACCTGCCTAATCTGCATCCCTCTGCCAACAGAGGGATGCAGTCTAGACATACCCTATGAGACCTATGGCTACGCCAATAGCCTTCATTCGGGGGGAGTTCCTTTGCATTACATCTGCAGAGTGGCTACATGGTCATCGAATGCCGCATTTATGAACCATTATGCTATAGTGCAAAGATGGGCCACTGATTCCTCCATGGCTCCATTGACAAGCCTTGACTCCAGAGCGCATTGTGGGTACTGCTATGTAGTCACCTACAGTGGAACACCCACGGGGACCACTTGAAGAAGAAGAAGAAGAAGAAGGTCATGCAGTAATGATGGTTCTTCGAGATGTGTCCCTATGGGTGTTCCACATCCCGCCCTCCTCCCCGCTCCGGAGGCTCGGTCTATTTCTCATTACAGATAACTGAGCGGTGAGAGGAACTGGCGGGAGCTGGGCTGTGCGCGATGATCAAAGGGCATGAACGGTGCAAGACGCTAACTGCACATGCGCAGCCTGGCTGACTACAGCTATTGAAAGTCTCCAATATGCAGCACCAGGATGAGCCCGACACCTACAGTGGATCACCCACAGGGACATATCTCGAAGAACCATCGTTACTGCACGAAGGTGAGTAACTTCTTCTTATTCTACACATTGATGGATAAAATTAGAGGGGACATTAATGATTAAACCCAATAATGTCAGTCCCTGGCATTCAAACCTCTGAGGTCAGATGCCAAAAAATCCAGAGATTGAACCAACAATGGTCTCCTTGTTTTTTTGCTTGCCTTTTGATATTTGAGCCTTTAAGGAGAAATGTGGGACCATTTCTGGCTCAGAGCTAGATCTCAAATGTATTCATAGAAATCCAGGCCTCTCTGTTTGGAGGGGATTCCCTCACTGTTTCCCATTCCCTGGAAAGCTGACATTTTCTCCAGCTCCATCTCCCCTTTAACACTACCACTTCTCACTGCCATGGATGAAGAGTTCTATGGGCCTGTAGTGCCCAACACCAGGAATATTCTTGACCCAGAGGCCCAGCTCCACTAAAGTTTGAGGCCAGGTCTCTCCCCTTGTTCCACCTGCCATCCCACGTGCTTCCCCACCGCATCCCCTGACCTGCCTGCCACTGCCAGGAAATTTAAAACAGCCCAATGGGAAGCTGCAGGGGTCATACCTGCAGGCAGCAGCATGCACAGACCTGCTTCTGCCTATTGCTATCATCACTGGCTGTATTTCAATCTAGCTCTTCCATCAGTTTGAAAATCTTTCCCACAGTAGTACCAGCCAGGAAGGCAAAGTCTGCAAAACTGACAGATTGATCCCTTGCAAGCAGGAAGGAGATGCTTGTGAATGGGCAGTCACACTATGAGATATGCAATCGGTGATAGTATCCAAGGGTAAAACATGCTTAATTGTGCCCTTGTACCCAAGCTCAGTTTGGAGACTAATGTGGGATTTTCAACTATACTTAGCACCAGAGCCACCCCGTCCTCAGGCTGGTTCAGGCTGGGAGAGCGTGGCTGGGTGGAGCAGAGCTGCGGTAAGCGCAAGGAGAGCGACCTCTGCTGCCATCCCACACCAGCCCCCACATCATAATTCCCCAGCTCTCATTGCTTGGGGGGAGGAGAAGGGGCAGAGGTGGGATGGGGTAGAATGGGGCAGGACTGAGGCCTGCATCAGAGGGATTGCTTTGGGCCCTGTTCCTGGGGCACTGGAGGAGGGGGTTGCCCTAGGTCTTACATCCCTTTATGGATGGCTCTGCTTAGCACTGGCCTGACTCTGCTCCTGTTGAAATTTAGGATTGTCAACTAACAGTGCAAACCCAAAGATACTTGCCCTGTCTTTGTCCCACCCCTTCTCCAAGGCCCTTCCCCCACTCACTCCATCTCCCCTGCCTCTCTTGTTCACTCTCCCCAACCCTCACTCATTTTCACCAGGCTGGGGCTAGGAATTTGGGTGCAGGAGAGGGTGTGTTGGGTGCAGGATCTAAGCTGGGCCAGGGATTGGGGAGAGGGAAGGCACAGAGAGCTGGCACATACCCCATGCAGTGCTGTTCCCACGTGTACATCCCTCTGGTGTCACCTAGCCTAGGTGGGGTGGTCAGAGGGTCTTTGTGCCCACAGGCACTGCCTTTGTGCCCACAGGCACTGCCCTAAGGGGCTGCAGAGATAACGTTGTCTGGTTCCGGGAGCAATGCAGAGTGAAAGCAGATAAGGGAGCTCATTCTCTCTCCGCTGCCAGACCAGACTGTTAGGCTGTGTCTACATTAGCACCCTTTTCCGGAAAAGGGATGCTAATGAGACAAGTCGGAATTGCAAATGCAGCGGGGATTTAAATTTTCCCCGCGGCATTTGCATGAACATGGCTGCGCTGCTCGGGGCTTTGATGGAAAGCGCCAGTCTGAGTCCTTTTCTGGAAGATCCCTTATTCCTGATTTTAAGAGGAATAAGGGATCTTCCGAAAAGGCTTTATTTTCCGCAAGAGCCGCTGTTTGACTGGCGCTTTTTCCACAAAGCCCCGAGCCGAAAAAGCGGCAGTTATGTTCATGCAAATGCCGCGGGGATATTTAAATCCCCGCTGCATTTGCAATTCCGACTTGTCTCATTAGCATCGCTTTTCTGGAAAAGGGTGCCAATGTAGACACAGCCCTTATGCCCCAAATCTCCCAGTTTGGCTGAGTTAGCTTCTGGGAGATAGGGAGTGATTCCAGGAGATTCCCAGCAGAAGTGAGAGGGTTGGCAGCTCTAGCTGAAATCCACGTGAGTTTTACCAAGCAGCTTTTAGATCCAGATGACGGGTTTTGAACATGGAAATGGATTGCAAATATGGTAAATGAGGCCCATGGAAAAGGTCACCAAAGGTTATCTGACCATTTGGAGCCATATCTATTCCTCTTGTAACTCCTTTGATGTAGGTGTTCTTCTGTTGGGGTGAGTTTGGCCCATTGTTTGGTGCAGTATGCTTTGAAGAGTGAGATCTAATATTTTTATATAATGTACCACAGCTTTTGCAAATGATCTTATGTTTTGGTAAGAGCACTTCAAAATCTGTTTGTAAGACAGCATTCAAAATGTCAATAAGAGCACTTGAACTGTAAGCAGTTCTTTGACATTTCTCATCTAGGGCTCAAGCCTTTATTTGAAAATCAAAAACCTATGATGGCTGAGAAGTAACTCTTCATTTAAGCACGTCTGTGCTTGGGATTGTCTTGGAAATATGCTTGCAAATGCTCTAGTACTAAAAAAAGTGTATTGTAGTTTTCCTTTTTTACTTTTACTTTGCACGCGTCCAGGTCTGACTGGAAAGGTAGATTCTCCAGCTTACACAAAGCCTGCCTTTCAACCTTACTTTCCCACAAAGCAAGGGTCAAATCCGCTTTGACTGCTCCTTTTTTTCTATGTTGCAACAAAACAATTTTTAACATCTGTTCCTGTACTTTTTTAAGACAGAAAGGGTCTTGAAAATGTAAAAAATGTGGCAGATGTTGGCAGATTCCCTCCAAGGCAGATGTCTTGCTCTGAAAAAAGTTTCTTTAAGAATTCATGGTCACAGCCTCTTTTTATCTTAGGACACACGGCTGCCTAGTGAATGAAGGGACGTGGGAAAATTCTATAGAACAAAAGAACTTATTCAAACAAACCTAATAGCCATGAACAATCTAATAAGCAGCAGACAAATGGACAGCAAAACTATAATAGCAGAAAAAGAAGGTTTTTAATCCTTTCTACTTTCCTGGGGCAAAACAAGGACCTGATGGAAAGCTTATTGAAATCAGTGGAAAGACTCCCAATGACTTTAATAGACTATGGATCCAGCTACAGCTCTCTTGCATGACATGAGATATTAAGTTATAAATAGCCAAACAGAGACTCATGGCTCAGTATGGTGTCCTTTTTTTCTCTTCCATTTCCGGTATCATTCAGCTGCTATATTCCATGTTTTCAAGCATCAGCAGCTATATTGGATAGGAGGAATACTAGTAGGGTTGCCAGGTGTCCAGTATTCAACTGGACAGTCCATTTTTTGGGCCCTCTGTCCGGTAAAAAAATTCAGAAAATACCGGACACGTGCAATGTCCGGTATTTTCTGGTTTTCCGGCTGGGTGCCTGACGGTGCTGGGAGCCTCTGGTTGCATCTGACATAGGCGTGATGCCTTGGGGAGGAGGAGAAACCCTGTCCATGCTCCTGAGTGCTGTTCAAGCACGTTGTGGAGCCGTAGCTGGATTCGCTCGTGCTTCGCCGGGACCATGCGTGGGACAAGCAGCGCCCTGGGATCTGCATGTGCCCAGATCAGTCCTGCTCCCCGCCGGCCGATTCTCTCCCCCCGCCGCTTCCTCCCTCCCCCCCCAGCCAGCCCTGCTCCCCTGACCCCTCCTGGCCAGCCCTGCTCCCCCTCCTCCCGGCCAGCCCTGCTCCCCTCCCAGTTGGCCCTTCCCCCCCCATCAAGTGTGTCTGGTATTTTTTCTGAAGCTACCTGGTAACCCTAAGTACTAGTCAGCACCCGGTGACTAAGAAGTGTTAAACTCAGGTAGCTAGCAAAGGGGTTGGCAGGTAGTCAAAAGAATCAATGAGCACACAGAGCTGAAATTTCAATTGTATAAGATTCCTTGCTTACTTCCTTTGTGTGGGAGAGTTAAACCAGGAGTTGAGAGACACTGAATAATTTAAACCCAGGCAGGACTACCATGCCTCCAAGGAATTCAGGACATGGAAGTGGACTGAACTAAGAAAAGATTGGAAGTAAGTAAAGGGAAAAAGTGAATCTAGTTGTGATCAGGGTATTTTTCTTTATTTTGTGGTTTGGTTTGAACTGCTTTGTGTAAATCTATGCCTCCCCTCCCCATTTACCATCTAAGCATTGTTCCCAGAGATTTTCTCTGTTTCAGTATGTTTTCCTTGGTATACTTCATCAAGTTTATCTTTTGTTTTGTAATAAAAAAAATCACTTTTTGATTTTATTGGTGATTATTTGATTCTTGTGTCCTAGAAGGTACAGGAGGTTTGTGTGTGTGTGTGTCTACATGACTCAGACTGAGAGGTCAGTTACCAGAGACTGCAGCTTGTTTTTCTCTTTTATTTTTTTCAAGCTCTTTTGGGGGAAAAGAGTTTGTGGTACCCCTGGGGATGGGTTTAAGTGTTCACCCCTAGTTTTAGGGATAAAATCTCTTGATGGTGGCAGCATGTTTTATCTGTTTGTTTATTTGTTTATTTCTCAGAGCCAGGGAATCTTTGACTCTGGGAAGTTTTTGTAAGCAGAACTTGTAGAAGCAAAGGTTTTTTCCTTTTTGAGCTCTTTGCGGGCCCCCACCTTCTGCACTCAGAGTGCCAGAGTGGGGAACAGCCCTGATACCAGCTACTGAGAGCTTGGTGCTAAGCCAGAAGTTGTCTTCAGGAATATGTTTCATAGAGTGGGTTTCAGTTGTGGTTAGAATTGTAGATGCACAGGCATGAGCTCTCAGGAAAGAGTGTTTTTTCCTTTTTATGATGCATTGACTTCTGAGAGGCTATAAGTGTACATTAAATATCTTGTGATCACTGTGTCCAATAGGCTGCCTGGGCCACTCATCTATCAGGTTGCAGAGTGGGCTAGAGGAGTCCAAACCATGAGAAAATTCAAACATTCTTGTTGCATCTATAGATCACTGGATGTACCATAATCCATGATGTCCATGTCCAGATGATGAAGCCTGGTGGTTATACTGAAGCAATAGTCTTAATTTCCTATTAGTAGAAGACCTTGTTCAAGAGAGATCACCAGCGAAGCCTTGCTTTTCACAGTGTGGTGTTTGAAGTGAAGTTATTGGTGATGAAGGTTTTTTTTCCTCCAGGATAGTTCTGTTTAGGTAAGCTTTTTTCTTCTTCGCTGAGTCATGGGACTTATTCAAGGTGATATGGTGAGTGGTCAGTTTGGCATGGATTTGAACCCTCTTCATTCACAGCCTTTCACTGGAATCTCTGGAGCATAGTGCACCCTAGTGCCTATATTTATTTTCAGGAAAGCACTGTGTAGGACTTAGGGTGGGAATGTGAAATCACAGGGTATTGTGTTTCTGTACCAAGAGAGACACTAGTCCTTATCTAGGATGACCATATTTCCCTAAACCCAATATGGAACACCAAGGGGGGGAGGCTGCTGGTGCTCAGGGCTTTAGCCCGAAGAGGGGAGCTGCTGGCACTCCGGGCTTCAGCCCCACAGTGGAGGGTGGGGGGAGCTGCCAGTGCTCAGGGCTTCAGCCCTGCAGCGGTGGGGAGGGGACAGAGAGGGAACTGCCAGCAGTCATGGCTCCAGCCCCAGTGGAGGGGGAGGAGGAAATGGGATAGGGTTGGGGGCTGAGCCCCATGATGGGTTGGGACCACCTGGGACCCGGGTTGACCCCCCGGTGGGGACTACCCAGGAACACGAGACTGAACCCCGCGGCGGGGAAAGGGCTTCAGCCCCACTGCAGGTGGGGGCTTCCTGGGAATGGGGCTTCAGTCCCATAGCAGCAAAAGGCTTCAGCCCTGTGGCGAGGGCTGCCTAGGAATGGGGCTGCAGCCAGCAGTGGGGGACACCAGAGAAAGGGGTTTCAGCCCAGGGAAGGGGGATGCCAGTGATCGAGGCTTCAGACCAATGTTCATGAAAGGCTGGCAGTCTCCCCTCTTTCTTTAGTGTGCCCAGGGAGGGAAGACACACACTACTACCTGTTTTTTCCCTCAGCACCCTGCCCAACTCCACACACCACATGCTGGTGCTTGCTTTACTGACATCCACAAATAGAAGGCTGCTGTGGCTGCACTGACCAGGGACCTCAAGTCCCAGCAGAGGGCGTGCAAATACAGGACATTTTGTCCCCCACTTTTTAAAAAAAAAAAGTCAGGATGCCTGGGAGACAGCTTAAATACAAGGCAATCCTGGTAAAAATGGGATGGATGGTCACCCTATCCATATCTGATGTCTCATACTGACACAGCTCTTTGCTTGTCAGGGTAATCACAATCAGCATACAGTTCTGTACATGTCTGATACATGTCACCACACATTCAACCACTCCTCCTTTTGTGTTCTCTAGAATCTGTTTGCAGAATCCCAGGATGTTTCAGATGGAATCAGTTCTGTGGTCTATGGGACACTCCTGGCACCTGACAAAGATCACTTGTTGATACCTGAACATTGCAAAGTAATTAGCATGAAAGTCTGAAGACAGGGAGTGGGTGCAGGCTGGTAATTTTTCCAAAGATCTCCTGGTGAGTGTTGGGCTATATCTAGACTACATTCCTCTTTTGAAAGAGGAATGTAAATTAGGCAGATTGAAAGTGCAAATGAAGCGTGGATTTAAATATGCCGTGCTTCATTTGCATATTCATGTCTGATCGCTGTTTTGAAAAAGGGCATTTCGAAAGTGAAACTGTAGTCTAGACATGGTTCTTTTGGGAAAAAAACCTTTTTTGAAAGATCCTGTACTCCTCATTTTTTCAAGAGTATGGGAACTTCTGAAAAAGAGGGGGGTTTTCGACAGAACCGCGTCTAGACTGCGGTTTCACTTTCAAAATGCCCTTTTTTGAAACAGTGATCGGACACGAATATGCAAATGAAGCATGGGATATTTAAATCCACGCTTCATTTGCACTTTTGATCTGCCTAATTTACATTCCTCTTTCGAAAGACAGATGTAGTCTAGATGAGCCTTTGGTGACGGTCTGCCGGAGGACAGTTGTGTCAAACAGCGTGAGACCCAATAATCTTGTTATAGCTTCTACAAACTGATAGAAATGGAGTTTCTTTGCATCTGACAATCAGAGAGGGGTGTGGTCCAGTGACCTGACCACCACAGGTGGAAACAGGAAGGCTGTGTCTACACTGCACCCCTTTTCCGGAAAAGGGATGCAGATGAGACAAGTCGGAATTGCAAATGAAGCGGGATTTAAATTTTCCCGCTTCATTTGTACATATCTGCCGCTTTTTCCAGCTCGGGCTTTGCTGGAAAAAGCGCCAGTCTAGACGGGGATCTTTCAGAAAATAAAGCCTTTTCCAAAGGTCCCTTATTCCTGATTTTAAGAGGAATAAGGGACCTTTCGGAAAAGGCTTTATTTTCCGAAAGATCCCCGTCTAGACTGGCACTTTTTTCCGGCAAAGCCCCGAGCCGGAAAAAAGCGGCAGCCATGTTTATACAAATGCTGCGGGGAAAATTTAAATCCCCGCTTCATTTGCAATTCCGACTTGTCTCATCTGCATCCCTTTTCCGGAAAAGGGGTGCAGTGTAGACACAGCCGAAGTGATAAGCTCTAATTCTGGCTCTGACACAACACTCGCACTAAGGCCTTGAACAAACCACATAGACCAAAATTTTCAGTCTTAGGTTCTAAAGTTAGGTACCTAAGCAAAGAGGCCTTATTTCCAGAGGTGCTAGATGTAAGAAAGATCGGGCTGCTTATTTTGGTGCTTCAGTATGGATTTAGGAGACTAACTTTAAACAAGTTTGAAAACGTTGCCCTTAATTTCTCAGCCTCTCTATTCCCATTTGTAAAATGGGAATAATTAACAGGAGAATTTAAGGGATCGTGTGTAAGTGATTATTAAAACATACTAGTGTACATCAATCCCCCCCCCCCCGTGACACCCTTTTAGATACCTGAAAACTGCTATCATGTCTCCTCTCCGTCTTCTCTTTTCCAAACTAAACAAGCCCAATTCCTTCAGTCTTTCCTCATAGCTCATGTTTTTTAGACCGTTAATCATTTTTGTTGCTCTTCTCTAGACCTTCTCCAATTTCTCCACATCTTTCTTGAAATGTGGTGTCCAGAACTTGACACAATACTCCAACTGAGGCCTACTCAGCGCAGAGTAGAGTGGAAGAATGACTTCTTGTGTCTTGCTCACAACACTCCTGTTAATGATTCCCAGAATCATGTTTGCTTTTTTTGCAATCGTGTCACACTGTTGACTCATATTTAGCTTGTGGTCCACTATGACCCCTAGACTCCTTTCTGCAGTATTCCTTCCTAGACAATCACTTCCCATTCTGTATGTGTGAAACAGATTGTTCCTTCCTAAGTAGAGTACTTTGCATTTGTTCTTATTAAACTTCATCCTGTTTACCTTAGACCATTTTTTCCAGTTTGTCCACATCCTTTTGAATTATGACCCTATCCTCCAAAGCACTTGCAACCCCTCCCAGCTTGGTGTCATCTGTAAACTTAATAAGCATACCCTCTATGCCATCATCTAAATTGTTGGTGAAGATATTGAACAAAACCGGTCCCAGAACAGATCCCTGAAGACATCTACAGATATTAAACAGAACTGGTTCCAAAACAGCCCCCTACAGGATACTGCCTCTAAGTGGGGAGGTTTTCCTAGAGTTTCCTTCAAGCTCTTTTGCTGAATGTTGGAGTTTGGCCCTCTTCTGTGCTCTCACAGATATAGAAGGGTGTGAAGCCTGCAAGCTCCTCAGATCCTCTGGCTTCAGTGGGTTCAGGCCCATTACATCTCAAATTCAAAGTATCTGGGGTTATCTCATTCCCTGTTTGTGAAGATTCTGAAAATAGGAGACAGTTTGCTAGAGTTCAACATGTCTGTCAGTTTCTATGCTACAGTGCCTCAAGAAAGGGGCAGAGCTTTAGGATTAGCAACACAAAATGGGAAAGGGCAACATGCAGGAAATTTCCATGAGCAGGAAATTCTGTCACAAATGGGCTAAGAAAAAGAATCTCTTTGGTTTTTTATATTTGTATTACATTCTTCTCATGCATTTGGGCCACTCTGTGTGATTTGCTCCTTTTCTAGGCTGCACAAATTTAGGTGATTAACTCAGGCCAGAATTATACTGTAGGGAAGTCTTTCTCATTACTTGATATATACAGAGCTTGCCCTCTTGTGGGCTTACATCGATATTACGTATCTGCAAAGGAAAGCTATGATCCTCTTTCTCTTGATTTCCTTTAGTGGAGGAACTTGCCTTCTAAAATGACACCAGACTGCCTCATTTGTAAACTGTGTCCCTTACACATACATGATAGATTATGTTTTCCAAACCAGGCAGTTATCGTTCAAATTATTATTAAAGAAAACCAGAAAAGAGATATACATATAATTTCAGACTGCTGTTGTTGTTATTGTTATAGCTAGGATTTCAGGAGCACTGGCACTTTCTCAAAGAGACAATATTAAAAGAGCAACAGCAAACTGTTCCAATTGGAAGGTGTGACAATCAGGGTATAGACAGCACCAGTAAGGCATCTGAAACCCAAATAAGCAGTTGAATCCACTAATTGTGTATATGTCTAATAAGATATTTTATGAAAGCATGTAATGTTCTGAACTTGATGGCCAAAAAGAGAGCTGTGTCAAGAAAGTGTAGTCACCAATCCATGTTTTTGCATCTGTCTAGAATACTGTAATTATAAGTAAAGTGCAATGACAGCATCAGCTCATAGCAGCATGGGCACATGGGAGGGTGGGTAATGTAGGCAAGGGAAGCCATTGTCTTCCCAAAACTGCACATGCTCCTGCCACCTGGGAAGCCTGGTATGGCTGCCCAACCCTCTGGCTGGCCAACAAGGATCAGGCTGGATCATGGCTGCCCAGGCACTCTGGCCAGCCAGAAAGTGTGGGGCCATCCCTCTGGCTGGAACAGGTGAAACTAAAGGGCCTGCTCAGGAGGCTAGGGGCTAGCAACCCACAGCAGGCGGGCTTGGATCCATGGGGGGTAGAGATTGCAAAAGGGGTGAGGCTGGGGCTTACCTTTCTCAAATGGGTGTTCACCTACCACCCATGACTGTGGGGAACAATTGGTCAGTAAGGGATACCTCCCAGGCCAGTTGTTTACATGAAACTGATTCCAAGCACCCAGCATTGTACAGCGTAGGGAAGACAATGGTGGATCATTAACGTTAATGGAAAGAGATTGAAACTGCAAAGAAAACCCCAGTATTGGAAAGCTGAGGAAGGAGGGCATTTCCCCCATTTTTTTGTCAGCAAGAATTATCATAGTCTAAGGCAGGAGTCAGAAACCTATGGCATGTGTGTCATAAGTGGCATGCAAGAGGATTTTCACTGGCATGCGAGCCTCCTCGCCTGATCCAGAGTGTGGGGATCACTAGCCTCCCCCGCCCGCCCCCCTCAGCTCCGCTTGTTGCCATTTCCCTTCTCCCTGGAGGGACAGGCCAGTGTGGTGCAGAAGCAATGGCCTCCCTACCTCTTCTGCTCTCTGCCATGATCCAGGTCCGGCAGGGGAAGGTTGGGACTTTCTTCACACTCCACTGCCCCTCACCCCAGCATGCCCTCTGAGCATGAAGCCAAAGCTGGTGCTGCAGCCTTATGGCTGCATGGGTTCCCTGCTGCGTGGGGGGGGGGAGGGGGCTTAGCTCCCTCACCCTCCCCACCTCGCTGGGGGAATGGCAGCACAGTGATGCATGAGGTTTTCCCCACTGCAAGGGGGCACAAAGCCAGGTAAGCATCCCCCCTCAGGCCCAGAGCCCCACACCGAATCCCTCTCATTCACTCCCTTTCCCCTACCAAAACCCTGTACCCCTAGCTTGCTCCAACACCCTCCCTTGCTCCTGCACACTCCCTCGTTGCCAGATACTCCCTCCTGGTCAGATACCCTACCCCCACCCTGCTCCTGCATCCTCCCTCCTGGCCACACACTGCATCCTCCCTTGCTCCTGCTCCCTCCACTTGGCCAGACACCCTACTCCTGCTTCTGCACCCTGCCTCCCACCCAGACTTTGCAATCTCTCCCCCTTCTGCACCCCACCTCCCTCCCAGATCCTGCACCCCATCCCTATCCCACTTGCTGGCAGCCCTGTCTTGCACACTGAACCCCTCATTTTTGTCTACCCCAGAGCCTAAGGGGGTCTATAAAATCCACTAACTCTGGAACCCCAGAAATGTAAATCTGGCCTGTGGGAAATCCTGAACCACAGTCCTCCCTGTCCCTGCCTCCCACCCATGAGTCTGGAGCACCAGAGAAGTGAGGTGTCTAAGTTGGAGGCCATCTCAGTAAGGGAAGGGGGTGTAGGAGTTTTTTGTTTCTCACCTGTGTGGTCCCCAACCAATTTGTTTCTGTGGGTCAGTGGCTCCCTTCCCAAAAAAGGTTTCCCACCTTTTCTTAAATAAAGAAAACATTGAAACCTTTTGTGTTTGACATAAATTAATATTTTACTTTATTTAAAATTAAGTTTGATAAACTAACATGAGAAAGTTAAAATGCTTAATCTGTTTCATAATTTAAATTAAACCATTATCCCAGGCTGCAGCTGGTTACAAAAATATGGTCACCATACCCAGCCTGCCTCTGCCCCCTACTCCAACACAGATCTGTAAATAGAAGTGAGTAAGTTAAATCTTGATACGCCACTTCTTAAAGGTTGCAACCCATGGTCTAAGGCCTGGCCTGTACCACAGGATTAGAGTGGCATGCAGTGCCTTACATCCACGTACCACCAGAATAATCTTCACTTAACTTTGGCTCCTGAAGACATAAGTGCCTCTCCGTGGTAAGAGGCATGGAGGCCTGGCCTGCACTATGGCTGTGTCTACATTGGCACCCCTTTCTGGAAAAGGGATGCTAATGAGACACTTCGGAATTGCAAATCCGCGGGGGATTTAAATATCCCCTGTGGCATTTGCATGAACATAACTGCGCTTTTTCGGCTCGGGGTTTTGCGGAGAAAGCGCCAGTCTAAACGCGATCTTGCAGAAAATAAACCCTTTTCCGAAGATCTCTTATTCCTATTCCTTGAAAGTAGGAATAAGAGATCTTCCGGAAAAGGGTTTATTTTCCGCAAGATCGCGTTTAGACTGGCGCTTTCTCGGCAAAACCCAGCCGGAAAAAGCGGCAGTTATGTTCATGCAAATGCCACGGGGATATTTAAATCCCCGATTTGCATTCAGTCTCATTAGCATCCCTTTTCCGGAAAGGGGTGCCAATGTAGACACAGCCAACGTGTTTAAGTCAAAGTTAGACATGTTAGGTCGATTTTATAATGAATGAATCTACACCACAATCCCCTTCCGCTGCCTTGTAGGATGTTTAAAGTTGATTTCTGTACTCTTTCTTGACAAGAGGAGTAGTGCTAAATTCAACCTTGCATGGTCACATTTTTGATAGTGCTGACACAGCACTGTTAAAGTCAACGTTCCTGGACTCAGGAGAGACCAAAATGTCCCAGTGTAGTTGGTCAGGCCAGCACTTTCAACTCTGCTGCATTCCCAGGTACACAGTAAAAGCCCTGGAAATTTTTTGAATTTCATTTCCTGTTTGGCCAGTGTGGCAAGCTCAGAGCACATCTGACCATGAATGCCCAGAGTTGCAAACAAGCTCCATCCTGGATCATGCAGGAGATCCTGGACCTGACTAGTGTGTGGGGAGAGGAATCTGTACAAGCAGAACTCTGAAACAGCAGAAGAAAGGCTGATATCTGTGCCAAAGTTGCATAGGACATGGTAGGAAAAGGGTACAGCGGACACACCTAGCAGCGCTGCCTGAAAACAAAGGAGTTCAGGCAGGTGTACCAGAAGACAAAGAAAGCAAGTTGTAGTTCCAGGACAGACCCTCAGACATGCCACTTCTAAGAGCAGGAGCATGGGAGGCCTGGCCTGCACTATGTGTTGAAGTCAAAGTTAGACATGTTAGGTTGATTTTATAATGAATAAATCTAGACCACAATCAGGTGGAACCTGACCATTGTCCCTAAACTGTCTACGGATACCTCCCAAGTGACTCTTCAGGAAGCCATGGGCAACAAGGAGGGGGAAATTGTAGATGATGCGGAGGAGAACTCTCAGCATGGAAGTGGAGGATCTAGAGAAGTGATTATTACCCTTTATTCGGCGCTGATGAGGCCACATCTGGAGTATTGTGTCCAATTCTGGGGCCCCCAATTACAGGAAGGATGTGGAAGCATTCAAGAAAGTCCAGTTGAGGCCAACAAAAATGATTAGGGGGCTGGAGCACATGGCCTACGAGGAGAGGCTGAGAGATTTGGGCTTATTTATTCTGCAGAAGAGAAAAGTGAGGGGGGATTTGATAGCAACCTTCATTTACCTGAAGCAAGGTTCCAAAGAGGATGGAGAGAGGCTGTTCTCAGTGGTGACAGATGACAAAATGAGAAGCAATGGTTTCAAGTTGCAGTGGGGGAGTTCTAGGTTAGATATTAGGAAAAACTATTTCCCTAGGTGGGTGGTGAAGAACTGGAATGGGTTACCTAGGGAGGTGGTGGAATCTCCATCCCTAGAGGCTTTTCAGTCCCTGCTTGACAAAGCCCTGGCTGGGATGATTTATTTGGAGTTGGTCCTGCTTTGGGTTGGACTTGATGACTTCCTGAGGTCTCTTCCAGCCCTATGATGCTATGATCTCACCGACAGCCAGGACCTTTTTCTAACTTTGGAGCCAGCACCTGAAATACCATTAAGTAGCCCTTGTGGTTTATGTACTTTTTGGCAAGATGATCTGGTGCCAGAATAGGGAGATGTGTTCCATCTATGACCCCCACCACAGTAATGGAACCCAATTATGGCAAAACCATTCACTATGTCCTCCACATTTCCCAGAGTCACTACCCTTCATAGCAGAAGATTATTGATTGCTTTGGATACCTGGATCACAGAAGCCACGCACTGTCGATTAACCCAGTCCAAACTGATTCCCAACTGACCAGTAGCTTTCTGGCATTGCAAGCTTCCATAGAACTATTGCCACTTACTTATCAACTGAAAAAAGGGGATCTAATTTTGATATTGCTACATGTCAGGGAAGGGGAAAGCAATTCAGAAAGTGGCCTTATGCATGTGAAAGTTTTGCAGTGACTGGTCATGGTCCCATAGCTGCATAACTATGTGGTTGCAGCAGTCTGTGTTTTTCTCCCATAACCAGAATCAGTGTTCCACTCTGTTAACATGCCAAACTGCTGCCAGCATATGCCAATTTCTCCACTCAGTGGGTTCCTGTATGTCTATGTTTGTGGTCTGCCCACATTCTTCCTGGTGCTGGTGGCTCCTGGCTAGTCGCTGGAAAAACCACAGCCAGGGCCGGCTCTAGGCACCAGCAAAACAAGCATGTGCTTGGGGCGGCACACTGCCAGGGGCAGTATTCCAGCCTGAGGAGGAGCAGGCGGGGAGCCCCACGGAGGCCGCCCTGAGATGGGAGCCCCACGCCCGGCTGCTCCGAGCCTGCTCCTGGCCCTGGGGCTCTGGGAGCTCTGCGCCGGCAGCCCCGAGGCACGGCCCCTGCTGGGGCGCTTCCTGGAGGGTGGTGAGGGACGGCCGCAGCTGTTGCTGGTGATGCTGAGTCCGGCGGGGCAGGCCGCGGCCATGGTGGCTGCTCTTGGCAGCCAGCTCCCGGCTCACTGGAGTGGAGTTAAGGGGCTCGGCGGGCGCTGGGGCTTAGCCACAGCGGGGCCCCATCCCCCGAGCACCAAGGACAAGCGAGACCCTCCTCTGGCTCCTCCGGCCACAAATGCACCCAAGGGGCACCCGTGGTCCAGCTCTGTCACCTCATGGGCCCCCACCACGGGTGCCACCTGCCCGGGCTCCAGCTCGGGAAGGCGGCTGGCACATTCCCCCCGCCGCCCCTCAGCAGCCAGCTCCCAATGCCGCCGCCGCCGCTTGAGCCGTCTCCTGCCCGGTGCCAGCCAAGTGCTTGAGCAATCAGCATCTGGAGACAGCCATCGCCTGCTCCGGCGGGGGAGCTGCGATCGCAGCCGCTCCGCCTGGGTTCCCTCCAGCCGGGAAAGCAGCACCAGAGAAAAATGGGGGGAGGGATAAGAGAGGGCTGGTTCTATTTTTGGGGAGGGGGAATTGCTAGTTTCTAACGGGTCCCCATGCAGCAGCAGCCGCCTCTGCTTCCCGCTGGGGATTCCTGATTGCAATGCGCGGCGCGCCCTCCACAAACGCTCTGCTCTGGCTGGAGGGAGGGTGAGGCAGCCGGCTAATCCAGGCGCTACCAAAACTCCAGGGGAGGCTGGGTCTGGCTCGCTCTTTCCCGCGCGTGTGAGCCCCTTTTCCCCTCACACACACCCACACCCACATCCAGTCCCAAGCTGGCCGGCTGGAGCCGGCAGCCGCGGCTCCTCCACTCCGCCCGCCCACTCAAAGTTGCGGGGATCTCCCTTCTGGAGGCAGGTTCGTCATTTGTCAGTGGTGACACTGTGAGGGCGGGAGAGCCAGGGGAGTGGGAGGTGAAAGAACGTGCTATAAAAGGACCCGTTCGCCTCTCGCCGCCACACAGGCACAGTGTGAACGCGATAATTCGGAGGGAAGCCCCAGCAAGCGGAGCAGTAACGACAGCCGTTCCTGCCACTGCGAAGCGGCTAGGGAGCAGGGTGACAGCGAATAGTGGCCAGGCACGCACGCAATCCCGACCCCCTACTTCCCCGGGTGGTACTCCAGCAGCCTAGCCAAAGGCGGGGAAGTTGGAGTGGGATGCAAGGGAATGAAATAGAAGCCAGAGTCCCGTGTAAATACAGGGCGCTCAGCCTCAGCTGTAACATCACCTTCCTCCCAGCCCTTCCTTCTGTATCTGACACACAGCTGCTTTGGGTGAAAGTGAATCCCCAGCCTCCTAGGGAGCGAAGGAGAAAGGAGCTTTCTGTTCTGGTGCACACAGATTTATGGTTCCCAAGACACACCTGGGTCGTAGGACCCCTGAGTTCCTTTTTCTCTCACTACTCGGAGTTCGGAAATAAAAGCCCAAATATTCTCCAGACTTACACAACCTGGAAAAGGTTGCTAGGCAAGCCGATTCCCTCCGTTAAAAAAAAATCACTCCTCATGCGAATGATTAAGAGCTGGTTAGAAGGAAACACACCTACCCAGCCTAGGGAACCTTCCAGCTAAAACGATACACACTCTTTTAAACGAGAAGATAAATCAGCTAGTCTAAGGGCTTTATAACCACTGAATGCATCCTGAGCTGCCTACAAACAGCTCTACGTGGGTGTGGGCGGTAGATTTACTGATCGCCCTCTAATGGGCAATTATGGATTTCTGTTATTGTTGTGTTTGATAAACTATGGATGTGTTCTTTATTGGGCACTTACAATATGTACCAGGTATAGAAAATCCATATAGTCTCCCCCAAGAGTTTACCACTACATTTGACACAATAGGTTTCACAATCCTTATTAGCTTAGAATCAGAGGGGTAGCCCTGTTAATCTGAATCTGCATAAACAACCAGCAATCCTGTGGCACCTTATAGACTAACAGATTTATTGGAGCACAAGCTTTTGTGGGCAAAAGTGGGTCTTTTGCCCACAAAAACTTGTGCTCCAATAAATCAGTTAGTCTATAAGGTGCCACAGGACTTATTAGCCCATTTTCTGTAAGCATGGCTTTTGGACCTCCCTCTCCGGTCTATCAATTTGGTTTTGGTAATTGTGATTTTATTAAAATTAAATGAGTACACTAGTAGGAAATTGTTTTATTTCACTAACTACAAATTTTCAGTTTTCATTTTTTAAAAATTTTAAACAGTTAAAAAAAAAAAAAATTGGAAAGTGCAAACGTGTAAAAGCCAACAAAAAAAAGGGGGTGGCCAAAAATTTTTTTGCTTGGGGGCGGCAAAAAACCTAGAGCCGGCTCTAGAAGTAGCAATGCTGTTGCCAACAGCTGCAGTCTGAAAAGAGACACTATGCAGGCTCCATTTGCAGCAATGGAGATAAGGTATACGCAAAGACAACTCTGGATGGTCATGATTACTGATATGAATACATCTACTTTCAAAGGACTCAAACAATTACCAAGAACATTCACAATGTCCAGTGGAGCAGCACAGCATTTCTTAATGCATGGCACAGTTAGCTATTGTCAAAAGTGGTTTTTTCAGCCACAGCAATTATGACTATGTAGGATGCATTGATAATAACGTTTTAGCATGGGACTTACATGTGCTTTGTAGCTGCACGCCGGGACTTTCTTCCTCAACTACCACAACAGGGTCGGGGACGTGGACATGCCTGTGTGCCTGGGGGGGGTTGCGGCCTATCCCCTACAACCCCATTGTAGGGGGTGCCGCGTGGAGCGGCCGGACCGGGCAGGGGCGGGGCTGCGCATGCGCTGGGGCGCCTGGGGTGGGGCTGTGCATGTGCCACACTCCCGGGGGCGGAGCTGCACTCCCAGGGCCCGGGGCGCACTAATGGCTCCGGCCGGCCCTGCCAGGCTGTCAGCCATCCGCCTGTAGATGGCCGCGTTCCTGCATCTAATGCAGAGATCGTGGACATTGGAGGCCTCCCCCCAAACCTCTAGGAGGTCCACGATATCCGCACTAGACCAGGCAGGCACCCACCTTTTGCAGCCCATGGCAGGCTCCTGGGAGCTGCCAGCCTGCTCCTGGGGAGCGGTGGAGGGCTGGGTGCCCCTGGGTTGCTGGCTTATGCTGGGCAAGGTGCACGGACTGCTGGCTCTGTGCTGGCAGGCTTGCAGCTGGCAGAGGCACTGTGGCCAGAGTCTACCCCTTTAAGGGCTGGGGGGGGGCAGAGCAGAAGAGTTTTCCTGGTTGCGCCCAGAGTGGCCACCAGGGGAAGGGCTGGAGGCCCCCTATTTCTAAATAAGCATCTATACAGCGCTTATTTCGATTTAGCTATTTCGAATTTGGCGTTATTCCTCATGGAATGAGGTTTAACAAATTCGAAATAAGCTCTCCGCTATTTCAAATTAATTTTGAAATAGCAGTTTGGCTGTGTAGACGCTAGGAAAGTTATTTTGAAATAACAGCTGTTATTTCGAAATAACTTTGCTGTGTAGACATACCCTCCCTCACTGCCTCAGGCTGGGCTGGCACCCAGGGAAAGCTGAAAACCCGCTGGCCAGGAGGAGCCAAGCCCTGCATGTGCCAAAGCCCCACACAGTGTTGGCCTGGAGAAGTTTCTCCACACTTCAGCTAGCTCTGGAGGGGCAGGGAAGATGCTATTTGTAGCTTGTTTGCACCACAACTCTACAGGTCCTCAGGCAGAGACACTTAGCACCCTCTTCACATTCTGCCCCTGTCCTAGGACTTGCCCCTGGGGAGTGCAGGCCCACTCTGTCCCTGAGGCACCATCTCCTGCTGAGCCACCTCTCTGGCCTAGTTCAGCCAGGTCCTCTGAGCCCTGGTGTTCAATGCATTCTTGGGGCTTAACTCCTTCCTGCCCACGCTGTAGCCAGTGGCGTGGAGGCAGCTGGGATATGTCAGTGGCCAGAAGCAGCTGCACTGTTTGGGTATGTCTACACTAGCCCCCGTAGTTCGAACTAGGGAGGCTAATGTAGGCATTCAAAGTTGCAAATGAAACCTGGGATTTAAATATCCAGGGCTTTATTTGCATCCTCCTGTCCGGGCGCCATTTTTAAATCCCCTTAGTCCGAACTTACTGCCCGCGGCTACACGCGGCAGTCAGACGTTAACTTGAACTAAGTCCTTAGTTCGAATTAACTGTTACACCTCGTGGAATGAGGACTTAGTTCGAGTTAACGTTTGACTGCCGTGTGTAGCCGCGGGCAGTTAGTTCGGACTAAGGGGATTTAAAAATGGCGCCCGGACGGGAAGATGCAAATCAAGCCCGGGATATTTAAATCCCGGGCTTCATTTGCAAGTTCGAATGCCTACATTAGACTCCCTAGTTCAAACTATGGAGCTAGTGTAGACATACCCTTTGGGAGGGAACAGATGACCTATCCCCTCCCTCCCACACAGTGCTGAGAGGCTGCTGCTTGCCACATTCTACTGTGAACAGTGACAAACATCTGGGGAGGGGCACCTGTGAACCTGTGTGCCCCCCACATGTTGCCTTGAGAAGATGTGGTGGCAGGTACCAGAAGAAGTGTGTGTGTCCTCGGGACAAAGCCAGGCACAGAGGGTAGAGAGCACTGGGTAGGGAGGGGTGGGTCAGATCGGTCAATCACCTCCATCTGCTTGGAAGAAGTGTACAGAAATGTGTCTGTGTCACCTTTCCCTGTGCAAACCTTTAAGATAAGAAGATAAAAGATTATTCCAGCTGCACGATATTTTTTAAACAGGAACTCAGTCAATGTTAGTTTTATGTTAATTTATACATTTGCACTGCATGGTTCTGAATGATTGAACTCACCTGAATATGAATATTTTAACCAGATGTCCTGTATTCAGAATAGGGAAATATGGTCACCTTATGGAATATGGCAGCGGCCTGTCTATCTATAAGGAAGCAGGCAAGCCGGGCCTAACTGCAGTTAGGCCACAGTCAGGTTGCCTATATGAAGGGGAGTGAGTTGCATCTCTCTTTATTAGGAAATAGTTGCTTTGTCTCAGGTTAGTGGTTATGGTGTGTAATTATTCTGAATTCCAAGAAAAAAGTAATGTTATTTTGCAACCTTCCAGCGAGAGTGTTTTATAATTTTTGTTTACCTTTTCTGTATGTACACCATGACCATAGTCTGGAAATCAAGCTCCTTAATTATAAGACACTCTTTTTAGGAGTCTAAAGTTATAAAATCTTGGACAGGTGAATGCATATAGGTATATACATATGCTTGTGTTTTGCCTTAGACATGCAAGGAGCATCAAATCTAATCTTGGCTAGTTTTTGCCAGAAGTCTCTTTAGAGGGTTCAAATATATATTGGAGTTCTCTCACCTCTTAATGGAGGAGGCATCCTCCAATTATCCATAACATTTAGGCAGATAACACCAGAACTTCTAGGCTGCGTCTAGACTGGCAAGTTTTTGTGCAAAAGCAACTGCTTTTGCGCAAAAACTTGCCAGCTGTCTACACTGGCCGCTTGAATTTGTGCAAGAGCACTGACTTTGTAATGTACAAAATCAGTGCTTCTTGCGCAAATACAATGATGCTCCCGCTAGGGAAAAAGCCCTCTTGTGCAAATGCTTTTGCGCAAGAGGGCCAGTGTAGACAACCCAGAACCGTTTTACGCAAAAAAGCCCTGATGGCGAAAATGGCGATTGGGGCTTTTTTGCGCAAAACCGCATCTAGATTGGCATGGATGCTTTTGCGCAAAAGCATCCGTGCCAATCTAGATGCTCTTTTCCGCAAATGCTTTTAACGGAAAAACTTTTCCGTTAAAAGCATTTGCGGAAAATCATGCCAGTCTAGACATAGCCCTAATGTTCTATATAAGCAGGAAAAATACTTTAAATTAGGGTTTGTCAATAACTTCTTTATAATGCTTTAACAAAAATAAATAAAAAACTAGATTAATCTTTTTCCTTTTCAGACTGTATTTGAAAAGATCATGCAAATTGTTCATTAGTCTGAGGCCATCTCATCACCATTTTATGTCACCCTGAGAAGTTCTGTGTAGTTCTCTCAGGTCAGCATTATGATGCCCTGAAGGGTTGGGATATCATTAAACTCTGCTTCAATAGAGAATTTAGAAATTTTAATCTCCCCTCCCATGTAATGTGATGACAAGTCTTGTAGATAAAGTTAGGGGAAGTGAGAAAATTTGAAAATAAATCAGAAGCATATTGGGAAGCATGAAGAGAAAAATAGCTAAAAGCCAGAGCATTTGGCTATACAATTAAAGCAGATTGATATGAAGTTCTGTGTCCAGCTTTGTAGTTTTGTCTTTTTCCATCCATAAAACATGGTCATAAACTACTTTGAAGAGCAGAATATGATTCTTTCCTGGTGTAATTCCACTGAAATTAGTTGTGAGAAAATGAGCTAAGTGATTCTGTTTCTTTCATTTCTCTGGGGCCCAACCATTCTAAGCTCTATAGAAGAGGAACTGCAGAGTTCTAATTTGCATTATTTCTAAATGTCTTGCACTGCTGGCACCCTTCTATGCACATCTGATAAATCCTCTGTAGAGGCTGAGGACAAGGCATTCATCTGTATACAGTTAGATGCACTCCCCACAAAGCACGGAATTCCTCATGACCAATGCAGAGCATATTTCACGCAAACAATGTATTCTGTTTTGGGGATCTGGCACCAGCATACACATATTTAACAAAGGAAAACACTATTGGCACTTGTCCAAGTAATGATACACTTGTCTCACGTAGTATATAATTTACAATGTCTCACTCCTATACTTTAAAAGGCATCAGTCATACTCCAAAACTGTTTTCCCAAGACTCTGAGAAACCAAGAATGAATTGGAAGTTTAGCATGTGTCCAAGGATTTGGGAATGTTGATTACATTCTTCAGACTGCACTGATAAAGGTTGTCTTAGGACAAGTGCATAGGACTCACTGAGAAAGTAAAGTTAAATATATAACACCAGGGCTACGTCTAGACTGGCATGATTTTCTGCAAATGCTTTTAACGGAAAAGTTTTTCCGTTAAAAGCATTTGTGGAAAAGAGCGTCTAGATTGGCACGGATGCTTTTGTGCAAAAGTGCTTTTGCGCAAAAGCATCCATGGCCAATCTAGACAGTTTTGCGCAAAAAAGCCCGATCGCCATTTTCTCCATCGGGGCTTTTTTGCGCAAAACGGTTCTCAGTTGTCTACACTGGCCCTCTTGTGCAAAAGCATTTGTGCAAGAGGGCTTTTTCCCGAGCGGGAGAGTCATTGTATTTGCGCAAGAACACTGACGATCATACATTAGATCGTCAGTATTCTTGCGCAAATTCAAGCGGCCAGTATAGACAGCTGGCAAGTTTTTGCGCAAAAGCGGGCTCTGTTGCGCAAAAACTTGCCAGTCTAGACGCAGCCCAGAAGTATTACTTGCAGGATGTATGAGGCACAGGATTTGATGGTACTTGGCAACTGTGCACACATGGGACATGTGAGAAGGTTTAGAGCTGCCAAGTTAGGATAAGTAAATGCTGCAATGCCATGTGAAGAAATATCTAAGAAGCGCTTTAAATACTCCCCTGAACCTCTGATATACAATATTCTTATTCTGCATGCTTAGCATGCAAGGGTTTCTTCAGCTCACACAACCACTTCCCTTGGCCTTTTCTCCGAGTCCCTGTCTGGGAGAACACGCTAACACTCCACTCATAAAGCTCCTACTTTAAGTCAGTTCCCATGTTGCAACCTCTTGGGAGAGGAGGACTGGATGGGACTTCCTTGAGGGCCTGTAATCTCTGCTACTCAACTGGCTAGACAGGTCACTCGAGCAATGTCAGCACAAGCAGATGTTCCTCATCCAAAAGGGATGAGGGTGGTGAGTGTGTGATTCATATACACACATGCAATATAAAGTACTTCAAGATTTCAAAGATTAAAATTACACTAGGAGTGTATAGGTATTTTAATTATTTTAACAGGAGCCCATTCCTGAAATGAATTGGTATAACCAATTGATGCTAAGTGTCTTTGGATCAAAGGAACAGAAAGCAATGAAGTATCTGCTAAAACAGCACTTCCTGCCATCATATAGTGCAGTATAGGTATTCAGAGCTACTAGTTTGTCTAGACTTATCTCCAAAGAATTGCATTTCCAAGAGTATCACAGTAGGAGATGGATAGTGTTTCTGAGGCTTTTCTTCTTAATGTTGAAAGGGTATGTCTACACTAGCCCCCTAGTTCGAACTAGGGAGGCTAATGTAGGCATTCGAAGTTGCAAATGAAGCCCAGGATTTAAATAATCTGGGCTTTATTTGTATCTTCCTGTCCGGGCGCCATTTTTAAATCCCCTTAGTCCGAACTAACTGCCTGCGGCTACACGCGGCAGTCAAACGTTAACTCGAACTAAGTCCTTAGTTCTAATTAACTGTTACACCTCATTCCACGTGGAATGAGGTGTAACAGTTAACTCAAACCAAGGACTTAGTTCGAAAGTTAACGCTTGACTGCCGCGTAGCCGCGGCAGTTAGTTCAGACTAAGGATTTTAAAATGGCGCCTGACGGGAAGATGCAAATAAAGCCCAGGATATTTAAATCCCGGGCTTCATTTGCAAGTTCGAATGCCTACATTAGCCTCCCTAGTTCGAACTAGGGGGCTAGTGTAGACATACCCAAAGTGCTGCTTCTAGAAGCAGTGTGAGGTTCCCTTTCTTCAGTAGTCAGAGCCAATTATTACTTGTGATATCCTTACTTAGTTTAGTTGCACCATATACCACAAATGCCTCATAAATTTCAGTGGGGCTATGCATGTTGTAGTAGTTTAGGACAGTGATACAGTAAATTCAGGATTCACTGGTGTGGCATTCTGACAGGTCTCCTGCTCCGTCAGTGATGATAAATGTTTGGCTGCATGCATTTTTGTATGTTCCCTCAGTATATCTTGCCAGCTCTCTGGAGGTAGCTAGCACTTTACGAGAGCCCCCAAAGACCACAGACTCAGATAAAATAGGAAGGCACCTGAGTCAGGTTTATTGTTGAACAAAGTACATTAATAGGTGTCAGTAGCCAGATGGCCTTTGAGCCCCTAAGTATTTGTACCTGGGACAATGGATATGTCTCAATCGATAGTATGGATTTTATATTGCTCCCTAGGCCAGCCAAAGAATTAAGTTGAGGTACCCCAATATTTATAGAGAAAAATGAACAATTTATGATATACACTGTACATATCATCTTATGCATTAATGACATGTTTGGTACCTCCCCTTGTACCAAAGCATTCACTACCCATTGTTATGCTTTCACTGTTGTTGTTTCCAGTTATTTGATCGTGTACTCAGCTGGGTGTCCCTATACTATCCAGATGGACTGTATTTACATACTTCATGTGCTTTTATCAGTGCCATAGCAGTTCTAAGTATCAGAGGGGTAGTCGTGTTAGTCTGAATCTGCAAAAACAACGAGAAGTCCTGTGGCACCTTATAGACTAACAGATTTATTGGAGCATAAGCTTTGATGGGCAAAGACCCACTTCATCAGATGCATGTAGTGGAAATTCCAGAGGCAAGTATAAATATACATAAGGAAAGAGTTCCAATCAAGAGTAAGGTTAGAGATAACGAGGTCAATTCAGTCAGGGAGGATGAGGCCCACTTCTAGCAGCTGATGTAGAGGGAGGTGTGAACACCAAGAGAGGAGAAACTGCTTTTGTAGTTGGCTAGCCATTCACAGTCTTTGTTTAATCCTAAGGTGATAGTGTCAAATTTGCAGATGAACTGTAGCTCTGCAGTTTCTTTTTGAAGTCTGTTTTTAAAGGTTTTTTGTTGCAGCATGGCTACTTTTAAATATGCTACTGTGTGTCCAGGGAATTGAAGTGCTCTCCTACAGGTTTTTTAATATTACCATTCCTGATACCTGATTTGTGTCCGTTTATTCTTCTACATAGGGACTGTCCAGTTTGGCCGATGTATATGGCAGAGAGGCATTGCTGGCACATGATGGCATGTATTACATTGGTAGATGTGCAGGGGAATGAGCCCATGATGGTGTGGCTGATGTGTCCTGTGATGGTGTCGCTGGTGTAGGTATGTGGGCAGAGTTGGCACTGTGGTTTGTTGCAGGGATTGGTTCCTGAGTTAGAGTTACTGTGCTGCAGTGTATAGTTGCTGGTGAGAATTTGCTTCATGTTGGCAGGGTGTCTGTGGGCGAGGACTGGCCTGCATCCCAAGGTGTGTGAGTGAGGGATCATTGTCCAGGATGGGTTGTTGATCACTGATGATGCATTGGAGAAGTTTTAGCTGGGGACTGTAGGTGATGGCCAGTGGTGTTCTGTTATTTTCTTTGTTGGGTCTGTCTTGTAGCAGGAGGCTTCTGGGTACACGTCTGACTCTGTCAATCGGTTTCCTCACTTCCTCAGGTGGGTATTGTAGTTTCAAGAATGCTTGGTGAAAATCTTGTAGGTGTTTGTCTCTGTTTGAGGGATTGGAGCAAATGCGGTTGTATCTTAGTGCTTGGCTATAGACAGTGGATCGTGTGGTGTGTCCGGGATGGAATCTGGAGGCATGTAGGAAGGCATAGCAGTCAGAAGGTTTTTGGTCAGATGAATCTGGAGATAGGGATGTGTTTATGTGACCATCACTTATTTGCACTGTAGTGTCCAGGACGTGGATCTCTTGTGTAGACTGGTCCAGGCTGAGGTTGATGGTGGGGTGGAAACTGTTGAAATCACGGTGAAATTCTTCCAGAGCCTTCTTCCCATGGGTCCAGATGAAGATGTCATCAATGTAGCGTAAGTAGAGGAGGGGTGCTAGTGGACGAGAGCTGAGGAAGCGTTGTTCCACGTCAGCCATAAAAATGTTGGCATATTGTGGGGCCATCTGGGTGCCCATAGCTATGCCACTGGTTTGGAGGTATAAATTGTCCCCAAATCTGAAATAGTTGTGTGTGAGGATAAAGTCACTGAGCTCGGCCACCAGTTTACAGGATCGGCCGACAAAGGCTTTCTTTGTCGCCCGATCCCCGTCTTGACAGCTGATTTTTGCTGACAAACTGCTGACTCGGCAAAACGTGGTGGCCATTTTTATTCAAATAAAGCGCGGGAGATTTAAATCCCCGCTTCATTTGCAATGTCGGTATGTCTAATTTACATCCCTCTGGTGACGCAGGGGGATTGTAGTCTAGACATACCCTTGGTGTTCACACCTCCCTTTACATCAGCTACTAGAAGTGGGCCTCATCCTCCCTGACTGAATTAACCTCGTTATCCATCTAATATCTTACTCTATCCACCTTACTCTTGATTGAAACTCTTTCCTTATGCCTGCATATTTATACCTGCCTCTGGAATTTCCACTATATGCATCTGACAAAGTGGGTCTTTGCCCACGAAAGCTTATGCTCCAATACATCTGTTAGTGTATAAGGTGCCTCAGGACTTCTCGTTGTTATAGCAGTTCTAGTGCCAAGAGACACTGACTTGCGGGCAAACATCTGCTTTTGACATGGCCTGTCTATTACTCATAGTATAATTCTTGCTTACTTTAGTTCAAGCATCAGGTTCATGCTTTAGGCTCATTCTTTCTCCTACACATGTATTACAGTATTGTTCAGTACAAGTGAAGCTATCATACTCTTTGTTCTAGTGGAGTATGAACATACACTGGGCCACATCCTCAGACGTCATAAATCAGCACAGCTCAAAATATGCTGATTTTACACCAGCTGAAAATCTGGCCCAGGATTGCTAACCAGAACTTTTCTGCTTTTGGACACACTGCCAAGTGCCTTTGGGAGAAAGGATCTTTATAGCTCATGGGCAGCAGGTATGCTAGCTGTGGGAAGGCACTGCCTTCCTAAACCGTCAGCCTGGTCCTGTTCAGACTTCATCCCCAGGACACCTGTTGTAGGCATTCTGGGGATGGAGTGTCGCTGGCCCGGAGTGCCTGCTCTCCCAATGCTCCAGGGTCAGGGAGGCTCACGCCATGCACCACCCACCTTCGTCATGCTCTGGAGCCAGGAGGCTAGGGCCACGTCACATGCCCCCCACATGCTCCAGGGCCAGGGAGGCTTGGGCCACATGTCACATGCCCTCCCAGTGCTCTGGAGCCAAGGAGGTTCAGTCTATGTGCCGCCCACCCTCCCTGCGATGGGAGGCATGGCCTGGGAAGAAGGGGCAGGGCTGGGGGTGGGGTTGAGGGCTTGCCTCCCCTAATCCAACCTTCACCAGCCACCTATGTTATAGCTCATTGTATATTATAGGTTATTGCTTCTAAATAGTGTAGGAAACACACCAGACATCACTCTACAGAGCTGCTGAGACTCAGGAATGTAGGGACATCGCATGGGTGATTGTGAATTCCCCCATACCCAGTTCTGAGCACCATTTAAGACCTATTCCACCCTTTCTCTGTTCCCCATACTGTCACAATTATGCTTCTCTCAAAGATGCAATGATGTCCCTTTCTCTAAGTCCCCTTCTCTAAGTTTTAGCACCTTGCTTGGTGCAGTTAGTACCATTATCTTTTCCTTTGTTAGACTAGAGTGTGATTTCCTGCAATTTTCTGAATTAACCTTATTGAATTAAATGGAACATCCTTGACTATATGTATCATTGTGGGCATGGCCTACATCTAATTCCAGGGAGAGGGGAACCACAGACTTACAGCAACACTTAGCAGTGGAGAGGGTAGGTAGGAGGTAGGCAAAGTCACTCAGGGTGTCTCTGTACTGCAGTATTATTTCAAAATAACAAGGCGAGCATCCACACAACAAGTGTGTTATTTTGAAATAGTGGGCTTCTTATTCCAAATAATAAACCCTCATTTCATGAGGAATAATGTCTATTTTGAAATAATTGACCTCCAGGGCTTCACAGATGCCCTGGTGGTCACTCCGTCCACACCCCTCAAACCTCTAAAGTTTCCCTTCCCCTGCAGCCTTTAAAGGTGCAGCCACAAGGGAAACTGCATGCCCTGCCAGTCCTATGCCACAAAGTAGGACCCATTTGTACTACAATGGCTGACCCCAGTGCTCCCACCAAGCCCCCAGGGCTGCAAGCGAGCTGACAGCCAGCTCTGAGGCCCTTGAACAGGGGCAGAAGAAGAGGGTCCCTTTCTGGTCTGGTATGGAGATCCTGGATCTCATTGAGGTCTGGGGAGAGGAGGCTAACCTCCAAGATCTCCACAACAGGTGTAGGAACACGGATGTATACGGCCGGATGGCCAGAAGGATCACATGTGCACCCAGGAGCAGGTGCACATGAAGATCAAGGAACTGTGCCAGGCCTACACAAAGGCCAGGGAATGCAATTCCTGATCAGAGGTGGCACCCCAATCATGCTGTTACTTTGATCAGCTGCACCGCACCCGGAAAGGAGTCCCTCCACACCCGCATCATTTACTCCGGCCTGGAGTTGCCAATTGTCAGCCTCCAGGAGGCTGCCACACAGGAACAAGTTTCTCCTTCTCACAGGGTTTCTGGAGAGGCCTGCCATACTTCTGACTCTGTGGTGGGACACCTTTCCACCATAAGCCACTGCTAAGGAGGCTGGGGTCACAGACACACACAGCAGTACCACACATGGCATACAGTCATACTCACACTCTCGGGGCAGCATCCACTCCCAATCAAGCATGGCAAGGCAGAGGACGCTGAACCCCAGCACGGAAACCTGCTGGGAGGAGGAAGAGGTGGTGACCCCAGTAGCATCCCTCCCTGGCAAGCACCATCTGCTGCTCACAAACACCTCCTCCAACAACCTCTCCCCCTCTGCTCAGAGGGCAGGAATAGAAGTCCTCTCCCTGTGGGACGTCACCAGTGTTGGACTTGCCCCCTCCAGCCTGCAGGCTCCTGGCTTGGCCAGCACCTTCTTATGCCTGCTTGTCCACAGAGCATGGGGGTAGCGAGGCTCCCCTGAAATGTCCATGCCCCTGCAGGACAGTGCCCACTGCCTAGGCCACAGATGGCTTACTCGAAGCACACCGCCATCATCTGAACCAAGACCTTTCGGTGTCAGCTCAAAGATGAGGGCTAAGCTTTAGGCACAGTATCTCCTGGGATGACTGCTCTTCACAGCTGGCCAACTGGAAGTGTGGTGTGCACCTCCCTCGCCATCCTCCCAACCACCACCCTCGCCATCCTCCCAACAAAGCGAGAACTGCTGGTGAAGTCAACCCTGTGAGGACCTGGAGCAGGAACACATCATCTGCCTTCGTGCCCTCCAGTGGGGGTCTCAAGCAGGAGCAGAGGGGGGAATGCAGACTTGGAGGAGAACTGTGCTGACTGGCAGCTGCACTGCACCTTCTGGCAGGAGCTGTCCCAACAGACCCAGAGCATGTGCACGGCCTACACCACCACTGTCGACCACTTCGCTGCTGCAATTGAGTAGTCCAGCAGCTCCCCTGCACACATTCCCCCCAACTCTCCCCAGCACCCACCCCTGCCCTTGTCCCTGCCTCTGCCCCTGCTCCTGCCCCTCCAGCTTTTCCTCCTATTCCCCCTATGGCCACTAAGGCCCTGAACATGAAGCGCTGGGACCACCCAAGGCAGGTGCCAGTCTCAGCCGCATCGCTGAGTCCCCCCTCCTTCCCTCCCAGGTTCTTTCCCTAGTCTCTCCAGTTATATTTACTCCATATGAAAATAAGAGAAAGTGTATTATTTTAAACCACCAAGTCTGGTTTATTTTAACTACATGGGAGGGGAGGGGAGGGGAGGGGAGAAGTGGGGGAGGAAAGGCACAGAGGGGCAATGCAGAGACCTCTTGTGGGGAGGCCCTGGGGAGAGTGTCACAGATAGATCTGGCTGAAACACTCCCTCAGGGCTTCTCGGATGAGCACAGTCCCTGATGGGCCTGCCAGATGGCTGCTCAAAGGCCCTGGCCAACCACTCAGCCTCTGCCCCACAACCCTGTGGCAGGAGCCTTATTCTTGCACAGGTTGTGCAGGACACAGCAGGACGCTACCACCTGGGAGATGTTCCATTCGCTGAGGTCCAGGCAGGTGAGGAGACACTGAACCTTCCCTTTAAACGGCTGAAGGTACTCCCTACTGCGATGTGGCACCTGCTGAGCCTGGCATTGAACCTTTTCTTGGTCAGGTCCTGATGTCCCGTGTAGGGCTTCATTAGCCAGAGGAGCAAAGGGTAGGCTGTGTCACCCATAATGCACATGGGCATGTCTACATCCCCAATCCTAATGCTGCAGTCAGGAAAAAATGTGCTGGCATTCATCCTCTGGAAGAGGCTGGAGTTGTGAAATATGTGGGCATCATGCACCTTCCCCAGCCACCCAACATTAATGTTGGTGAAGGGGCCCCGGTGGTCTATGAGGGCCTACAACACCAGTGAGAAGTACCCATTCCTGTTAATATAATTGGAGGCCCAGTGGTCAGGGGCTGGATGGGGAGGTGGATTCCATCAATGTTCTCCCTCCTCACAGTTGGGGAAACCCATCGTGGCAAAGCCAGTGACGGTGGGGTCCACATCGCCCAGGATGACAACCCTGCACAACAGGATGGCACTGATGGCCCTCACCACCTGTAGAAGGATACAAACAGAGAATCACAGGGTTGCCAGAGCCCTCAGGAGGTCCCCAAGCCTCTTCCCACACCAGGAGCAACCCCAACTATCCCCTCCTCAGCAGGGCTCTGTGAAGGCGGGACTGCAAAACCTCCAGGAAAGGAGAGTCCACCATCCCCTCTAGCCTAGGGAAACCCATTCCAGTGCTTCATCACCCTCCTGGGACAATAGTAACAAACTCATACCTGCATGAGTATGACCCCGACAGTCGATCTCCCCATGCCAAACTGGTTCCTGATGGAGCGGTAGCTGTCCAGCATAGCAAGCTTCCAAATAGCAATAGTGACTCACTTCTGGAGGGGGATGGTGGGTTGCATACGGGTGTCCCGTTGCCTGAGGGCAGGGGTGAGCCACTTGCACAGCTCCAGGATGGTATTCTTCTGCATGCAGAAGTTCTGAAATCACTGCTTGTCATCCCACCGCTACATGATGATCTGGTCCCACCATCGGAAAAGGTGTCCCGGTGCCAGAAGTGGCAGTGATGTGGGCAGGGGGAGGGTGGGCGGGGTTGTGCTGCATGAGAAGCATGTGAAGTGGGGTAAGGTGGTGCCCCAGAGTGAGCTGCGGGTCCTGGTTCTACAGTGTCATGTGGGCAGCCTGCATTAACTGCACCAGGAGGTGCAGCATGAGGTCTAAGAGCTTTGCAGCAGGTCTGACTCCATGGCAGAAGTGCTATAGCATCTGCAAGGGCAACCAGAGCACGCAGAGAGAAGAGTTTGCTGTCCCTCAAGGAGCTAGGCAAAGGTGAAGAGTCTGAGACACGGCTGTAGAGGGAAATCCCTTTAAGCACAAGCCTCAGCTAGTCTCAGGCAGCAACTCCAGGAAGTGGCTGCTGTCCTGATGCCCTGCCCAGAGTGTTTCAGGGGGACTTTAAATGCAATACAAGCTCCAATCAGTCTGGACATGATATGTCAACATAAATCTGCGCTCTTTCAATGGAGATTTGTAGTGTGAGTGCCACTAGGATGAAAAACTGTTCTTACTGCTATAAACTAAGTTAATTTGTAATAGGTTTACAGGTATAATTCTGTTGCCAGTTCTTTTTCTTTAGCTGGCTAGGTTTACTTTTATCAGTAAATAGTAGTATTTAAATTTTATTTAATTATGATTTGAAACCTACAGTAGAATTAAATAAGTTATAGCTTGCCAGGGAGCAAGTTTTTCCTCTTACTGGCAACAGTGAAATGTCTGGGTATGTCTACACTACAAAGTTAATTCGAACTAACAGCCGTTAGTTCGAATTAACTTTGATAGGGTCTACACATAAAAACCGCTAGTTCGAATTTAAATCGAACTAGCGGAGCGCTTAATTTGAACTAGGTAAACCTCATTCTACGAGGAGTAACGCCTAGTTTGAATTAAGTAGTTTGAATTAAGGGCTGTGTAGCCACTTAATTTGAACTTGTTGGAGGCTAGCCCTTTTCAGGTTGCCCTGGTGGCCACTCTGGGCCAAACCAGGGAAACTCTTCTGCCCCCCTCCCGGCCCCGGAGCCCTTAAAGGGCCACGGTCTGGCTACAGTGCTTGTGCCAGTTGCAAGCCTGCCAGCACCGAGCCAGCAGACCCTGCACCTGGCACAGCATGAGCCAGCCACCCGCTGCCACCCAGCCCTCCGCCTCTACCCAGGACCAGGTTGGTGGCTCCCAGGAGCCTGCCCAGGGCTGCAAGAGGCGGGCGCCCGCCTGGTCTAGTGCGGAGATCGTGGACCTCATCGAGGTTTGGGGGGAGGCCTCCAACGTCCACGATCTCCGCACTAGGCACAGGAATGTGGCCATCTAGGGCAGGATAGCTGCCAGCCTGGCCACCAAAGGCCACATGCGAACCCAGGAGCAGGTTTGCATGAAAATCAAGTTGGTCCAGTGAGACCTCCGACCCTGAGCCCTGAGCTTAGAACATAAGAACATAAGAATGGCCGTACTGGGTCAGACCAAAGGTCCATCTAGCCCAGTAGCCTGTCTGCCGACAGTGGCCAACACCAGGTACCCCAGAGGGGATGGACCGAAGACAATGACCAAGCGATTTGTCTCGTGCCATCTATCTCCAGCCTTCCACAAACAGAGGCCAGGGACACCATTCCTACCCCCTGGCTAATAGCACTCCATGGACCCAACCTCCATGAATTTATCTAACTTCTCTTTAAACTCTGTTATAGTTCTAGCCTTCACAGCCTCCTTTGGCAAGGAGTTCCACAGGTTGACTATGTGCTGTGTGAAGAAGAACTTTCGCTTATTAGTTTTAAACCTGCTGCCCATTAATTTCATTTGGTGTCCTCTAGTCCTTATATTATGGGAACTAATGAAGAACTTTTCTTTATTCACCCTCTCCACACCACTCATGATTTTATATACCTCTATCATATCCCCCCTCAGTCTCCTCTTTTCTAAGCTGAAAAGTCCCAGTCTCTTTAGCCTCTCTTCATATGGCACCTGTTCCAAACCCCTAATCATTTTAGTTGCCCTTTCTGAACCCTTTCCAAGGCCAAAATATATTTTTGAGGTGAGGAGACCACATCTGTACACAGCACTGAAGATATGGCGTACCATAGTTTTATACTTCCTCCTCCTTCTTCCCTGGCTTCCCCTTCCAGCTCCCTCCTCCCAAGTTTCCCCCTCCCCTCTCCCACCCTCTCTCTTCCCTCTCTCCTACCTCCTTTCCCAGTCTCCCCAGAGGTTAATCCCCCCCCCAGTTTTGTTAAATAAAGAGAGTTTCTATTTTTGACCACACGTGTCCTTTATTTTTACATCAGGAAGGGGGGCTAGGAAGGGGTAAGTGGAAGGAGGTGAGGGAGGAATGGGGCACGAGCCCCCAATGGGGAGGACTGGGGTGGCTCTGCGGGCTCCTCGGGGTGGAAGCTCTCCTGCAGGGCCTCCTGGATCCTGACAGCCACCCGATTGACCCCCTCGGATGGCAGCCTGCGGCAAGTGCAGCCGGGCTGATGGCCGAGTGCTGTGATGTGCCGACTGTGGGCACTCAGGGCACTCCAAGACAGGACTGCTTTGCTGTCCCTCATCGAGGTAGACAAGCAAGTGGGGAACCCTGAGAACTGTCTGTCCGGGTTGGGGGTCGGGTCCCTTTAAGCACAGCCCTCGGCTAGCCTGAGGCAGCAGCTCCACACTCTAAGTCCTAACCTGATGCCCTGCCGGCACTGGTTCCGGCCAGCCTTAACTTCGGTTCAACGTGGACATGCTATTTCAAATTAGCAAAATGCTAATTCAAATTAGTTTTTAGGTCTAGATGCACTAATTCGAATTAGCTTATTTCAAATTAACTAATTCGAATTAAGTTAGTTCGAATTAGTGCTGTAGTGTAGACATACCCTATCTGTTGTTATACTGTAAATAGTTTTTCCCACTTCCAGTGAATGGAAGTGTGGTGTGACAATAGAGGTATCTTCAAGAAACATTTCCATGGCTAGTGCTATGACATTGAAAAGAAATAAGGGTATGTCTACACTACAGCGTTATTTCGAAATATCTTATTTCAAAATAGTTAATTCGAAATAAGTTATTTCGAAATGACGCATCTACACACAAAATACATTTCGAAATAGCTTTTTGCTAAATCGAAATAGCGTGTCCACACTGATTGGACGCTGAATTGCATTTAAGGAACCGGTTCTGGCAGGGCATCAGGTCAGTAGTTGCTTTGTGTGGCTGCAGTCTGAGGCTATCTGAGGCTTGTGCTTAAAGGAACCCCCCCGGACAGCCAGTTCTCAGCTTTCCTTGGTTGCTTGCCTACCTCACTGAGGGACAGCAAAGCCTTTTTGTCTCTGACTGCTTGGTTGCCCTCACTCAGGACACCACAGCACTCGGCACCATGGAGCCAGTGCCCCTGGGCACTCTGGTGCTTCTTTTGGATCTTTTGCTGCAAGCCTGGCAGCAAGTGCTGGAGACTGCCTCTCACCATCTGTGGCAGCCCAACCCCCAGGTCCTCTTCTGGTGGAACCACATCGTCATGGAGCGCTGGGGAGACCAACAGTGGACCCAGAACTTCAGGATGAAGAAGGACACCTTCCTCGAGCTCTGTGAGTGGCTCACTCCTGCTCTGCGGCGACAGGACATGCACATGAGGCCCACCATGCCCCTCCACAAGCGAGTGGCCATCGCCCTCTGGAAGCTCTCCATGCCGGATAGCTTCCGATCCATGGCAAACCAGTTCGGCGTGGGGAAATCCACCATCAGAGCAGTGCTCATGCTGGTATGGCAGTCTCCAGCCATTGTGCTGGGGCGGGGCGGGCAAGGAGTGGATGGGCTGCCCCAGGGAAAAGGCGGGGAGGAGGTGCAAGTCCCCTCCATGGAAGGGTTTGTTCTGTCCCAGCCGCACTTCGGACTGCCTGCGGTGGCCAGGATTGCCGGGGTGGGGGTTGCTCCTGGGGAGTGGGGGCGTGGGGCAGTGGTGGGGAAGGAACACTCTCGGCCACCCTGGCACCCCAGTGACTCTCGGTTTTTTGTGTCTCTCTGCAGGTGGGGGGGAAATGTCCCATGCTTTTGTGTAGAGGGGGCTTGTGAAGGGAGGGCATCCTGCTGTGTCCCGCCCTGGGGTCAGGAGCATGTCAGGTCTCTTCACACACGCATGTGGCTATCGGGCCATGGTCCCTGTGTGGCACACAGCTGGAGCCACCTGCCCAGGGGTGGCACGGCACGTGCTTGCACGTGCACAGGTTGCTGCGTGATCCGTGGTAAGCAAGGCCCATGCACACGGTCCCTGGTCTCTCTGCCTACCCCCCCCAGGAAGGGGACAGTGATGGCACTTACATGATGTGGCCTCCCTAGACGACCCTGGTGATTCTGCTGCTGGGACAGCTTGGGGGTCCGGTCGGCGTGGCACCCTCCATGGCATCCTCCGTGGCGGCTCTTCCTCTGCGCTCTGGTCAGGGCCCTCTGCTCCCGAGTCGCTGACCCCTGGGTTGGCACGGACCATCCCGCCCCCCAGGATGTGGTCCAGGGCCTCGAAATAGGGGCAGGTGTGTGCCCCTGTTGGGGAGCTGCCCCGTGTGGCCCTGGCATATCCCTGCCTCAATTCTTTAATTTTCATGCGCACCTGTTCTTGGGTGCGCATGTGGCCTTTTGTGGCCATGGTGGCAGCTATGCGGCTGTAGACAGCCGCGTTCCTCAGTCTAATGCGGAGATCGTAGATGTTGGAGGCCTCCCCCCAAACCTCAATGAGGTCCATGATCTCCACACTAGTACAGGATGGCGCCCACCTTCTCCAGCCACTGGCTGGCCCGTGGGAGCTGGGGGACTGGGCTGTGGAGGGCTGGCTGGATCTGGCTGCCCGGTTTATATTGGGGCCACTGGGTCAGGGTCAGTGATTGCTAGCTCTGTGCTTGCAGGCCTGTAGCTGGCACATGCAGTGTGGCCAGAGTCTACCCCTTTAAGGGCTCCGGGGCTGGGGAGAGGAGAGGAGTTTTCCTGGTTTGGCCCAGAGTGGCCACCAGGGCTCCCTGGGAAGGGGTGGAGGCCCCCTATTTCAAAATAAGCGTCTACACAGCGCTTATTTCAAATTAGCTATTTCGAATTTGGCATTATTCCTCATAGAATGAGGTTTAACTAATTCAAATTAAGCGCCCCGCTATTTCGAATTTATTTCAAAATAGCGGTTTGCTTGTACAGATGCTATTAAAGTTAATTCGAAATAACGGCTGTTATTTCAAATTAACTTTGATGTGTAGACATACCCTAAGGCTACATCTACACTGGCAGCTTCTTGCGCAAGAACTCTTTTGCGGAAGAGTTCTTGTGCAAAAACTCTTCCAGAAGAGAGCGTCTACACTGGCATGTGCTGCACAAGAGATGTGCTTTTGCGCAAGAGCATCCGTGCCAGTGTAGATGCTCTCTTGCGCAAGAAAGCTCTGATGGCCATTTTAACCATAGGGCTTTCTTGCGCAAGAAATTCATGTTGCCTGTCTACACTGGCCTCTTGCGCAAGAACAGTTGCGCAAAAGGGCTTATTCCTGGGCGGGAGTGTTAGAGTTCTGGCACAATAAGCCCTGATTTCATACATTAGAACGTCAGTTTACTTGCGCAAGAACACGCGGCCAGTGTAGACAAAGACTCCAAGCTTCTTTTTATTCATGGTCAGGTAGCAGAGGATCTTCAGCATAAATTAAGGATTTCATAGTCCTGAAATTTTTCACCAAACTATTTCCCCCTAGATTAGCTGTCAGGAATTACCAGGCTGAATGTTGGTCTCTGTGTGATATTATTAATCTTACATATTTGTATTATGGTGGCCCACAGGATCTCTAGTTATGGACCATCATCCATAGCACTAGGCACTGTGCAAACCTAGAATAAAAAGTTTCAGAGGGGTAGCCAAGTTAGTCTGTAACAGGAAAAACTTAAAAAACAACGAATAGTCTAGTAGCACTTTAAAGACTAACAAAACATGTAGATGATATCATGAGCTTTCATGGTCATCTGAAGAAGTGGGCTGTGCTCATGATACCATCTACATGTTTTGTTAGTCTTTAAAGTGCTACCAGACTATTTGTTGTTTTTTAAGAGCTTACAGTAACTGATGCCTAATGGGGCTACTGTATTCTTGAATATTGTATCTGATGATATTTTTACATTATTCACTCATGAAAAGAATGTGGGAATAGGGCCACGAAGGCAGAAATAAATACATTAAACCAGCCACTCTGCCTTCAGTAGTCCATTACTATATATGCTAACTGCTTTTGTTAAAAAATCTGTTCCATCTTGCATTTTGCTAGGATGTTGGCAGTATCTTAACCGGCCCAGGACAATAGCTTTGTGTGGCTGGCTAGCTTGTCTCTCACCAACAGAAATTGGTCCAATAAAAGAGCATCTTGTCTCTCAAAAACACAGTGTCAGACTACAGAACATTAAAGTCATATGATCACGTTCATTTAGGATTTGATTTTGCATTGGGCTAAGGGGAAATAGTACCATACTGAGAGGTTCCAACAAGTGACATTCAAATCACCTGTATAAAACCAGAATAAGTAGGCTTTGTGTGAATGTAGAACGTGGTGGGAAGGGAGCAAAATCCAGCCACCCATAAAATTTCAACAGGAGTTTTACTTCAATAAGGACATCTCAATCAGGATGGAGTCAAAATACCATGTTGAATAATAGAATGATTCTGAAATGGATCAAAAATTGTGAGTCCTTAGTTCTCATTTATACCACTATGTTATAACTAAATGGAATAATTTGCAAGAACAGGATGAAACAAAAAAAAAAAATCACCTGGGGAAAATGAGGGCTATGATGCTGTGAAAAGCTACCAAATTAGATCCCTCCACTCATACTAGTTAGCTATGCACCAGCAT
Source organism: Rafetus swinhoei (assembly GCA_019425775.1). Lineage (NCBI taxonomy): Eukaryota > Metazoa > Chordata > Testudines > Trionychidae > Rafetus > Rafetus swinhoei. The sequence continues at coordinate 46,047,113 of CM033432.1, forward strand.
AAATGACTGAACAAATTGCACAGTTATGAAAAATCAGACTCAGAGGGAACAAAAAGAAAGGGTCAGTTACATTTCAACTTGGGGTTTTCTACATTAAAAACATTTGTGTAGGGAGCCAGTGAGGCCTCCCTCTAAGCTAGAGGGTGAGGAGCCACCCTCTCTTCATGAATGGACCTCTCTCCTCTAGAAGTGGAGGGGAGGAGAAGGAAGTATAAAAGGGAGGCCTCTAGCACAGGCTGCTGGCTGCTCTCTGACTTAATATAGGTAAATCCATAAACTCTGTCTAGGCTTTTAGGGTGAGAGCCTCACCTCAGATAAAAGGGCTAGCCATCACACAAAAAATTGGTGGCATTTTTCCACCTCTCAGAAAAGATTAAAAAAAAATACTGTAACAAAGTCGCATTACTAAGATATAATTATTCTTATATCATGAACCTCTGTACTTCAGTACCTTAGGGTGACAGTATTTCCCTATTCTGAATATATGACACCTGGTAAAATTACTCATATTCAAGCAAGTTTGGCAATCAATCAGATCTATGCAGTACAAATATTTAAATTAACATCAAGTTAACAGAGCCACTGTAAAAAGAAATTCTGTGTAGCTGAAATCTCTTTATTTACCTTCTTATATTTAAGGTTTGCATGTGGAGAGGAGACAAACATATTACCTTACAACTCTTCCACGTGGTTGGTGACTGACTAACCTGACCCCACCCTCCCTACCCAGTGCTCTCCACTCTCTATGCCTGGCTGGGTCCCTGGGATGGACTTACTTCTCCTGGTATCTGGCACCATGCCTTCTCAAGGCAATATGTGGGGAGCATGAAGGTTAACTGGTGCCCCCCTCCCCTCAGATTTCTGTCAGGGTTCTGACCAAAATGTGGTCACCAGCAGCCTTTTGACACTGTGTGGGAGGGAAGGGATGGGAGCTGTTTCCAGCTGAAGGCGGGGGAAGGAATAGGGGTGACCAGGCTCATGTATTTCCAGAGGTCCTCTGTGCCCTCCTCCCCAACTCCTGGGCTACGTCTACATTGGCAAGATTTTGCGCAAATACTTTCAACGCACGAGTTTTTGCGTTAGAGTATTTGCGCAAGAGAGCGTCTACACTGGCATGTGCCTTTGCGCAAGAGATGTGCTTTTGCGCAAGAGCATCTGTGCCCAGTGTAGATGCTCTCTTGTGCAAGAAAGCTCCGATGGCCATTTTAACCATCGGGCTTTCTTGCGCAAGAAATTCATGTTGCCTGGCTACACTGGCCTCTTGCGCAAGAACAGTTGCACAAGAGGGCTTATTCCTGAGCGGGAGCATCATAGTTCTTGCGCAAAAAGCCCTGATTTCACACATTAGAACGTCAGTGTTCTTGCGCAAGAACTCCCCGCCAGTGTAGACAGCAGCATGTTTTTGCGCAAAAGCAGTTACTTTTGCGCAAAATCATGCCAATGTAGACACAGCCCTGCTCTCTTATGGTTAGAAGCAGTTTTTTCCTTCCTGTCCACACAGTGTAGAAAGGCAGCTAACACCTCCACACTTGGTGGTCTGCAACATAACCTGGCTACAGTGCAGGCAGGAAGGAGTTAAATCCTAAGGATGCAATGAGCACCACAGCCCAGGGAATCTGGCTGAACTGGACCAGAGAGGTGGCTCAGCAAGCAGAGTACAGAGCAGTCCTGCACTCTCTGGGGGCAGGACTTTTGGTGGAAGGTAGCATAAGAAGAAGGTGGTAAGTGCTGCTACCTGGGGACCTGCACAGTCAGCGCACAAACAGGCTGGAAAAAACTTCTTTTTTGCCACTCCAGAGCTTAGCTGAAGTTTGGAGAAGCTTCCCCAGGCCAGCACTGTGTGGGGCTTTGGACCTGGCCAATGCCCTAGAGGAGAGAATCTTGAGCCTGAGGCAGTGGGGGGAGGGAAGGAGCCTGCTAGCCAGGCTGTTGGTGAGCTGAATGATCTGACCAGGTGCTGGTTCTCTGCACAACACCCCATCAGGGGGATATGGTTTGGAGAATGAACAGGTATGGTAGGGAGAGGATAGTGAGAGGGGAAGCATGTAAATGGCCAATTGGTGGACAGAAGAGATGACATGTAACCAGCCACCAGCTCTCTGCACTCACTAGCCACCACAGCAAGAAGCCAGTGCTGGCTGGAAATGGTGGGGAGGGTGGAGAAAGGGTATGCTGGCTAACAGCTGGCATGCAGCAGGGACTGTACTAATGGACCAGCAGAGGGAGTAGCCAGTCCCACACACTGCAGCTTTGCCTAATCACCAGCCTTGCACACTCACCCTCATCATCAGGCCACTGGACCCTCCTGTTAATGTTGGTGGGTGTGCAACTGGCAAGCAAGGACCTGGACAGCAGTGGGACTCACCAATTCTGATGGGAGGGAAAAGATAGAGAATTTGACCATTTTTCAAAAAATAGGGACACTTGCCGGAAAGCTTAAATATGGGACTTTCCCTTTAAAAACAGGACCTCTGGTCACCCTAAGTAGTCCTATGGCAGTTTATATGACAATTAAAACTAATGACAATTGCCCAAAATAAAGAACAAAATGCATCTTACAGTGTAGTATCCTGTGAGGTTTTAAAATATTTTTCATTAAATTATTAATTTGCAAACTAAGTAATTAACAAAAGATGTCTTGATCCACTGTTCTTTGATGTGCCTTGCATGTTGTCATGGCTCAATTCCCCAGCCTGGCACTTTGAGTGTAGATATGGGGGCCGGCTAGCAGAATAAACTCTGTAAGAACCTGTCTCTGTAACTCCCAGGGTATGTCTAGACTACATGGCTCCGTCGACGGCATAGGCAAAGAAGCGGGGATTTAAATAATCCCTGCTTCATTAAAATAAACATGGCCGCCGCGCTGTGCCGACGATCAGCTGCCGGGGGGCCGGGAGCCAGAGCTGGCAGGGGCAGCCTGCTATGTCGGCGTCCGGGAGCTGGAGCTGCTGGCATGAAGCCAGGTGGAGCCAGAGCTGGCGGGGGTGGCCTGCCACATCAGCAGCCTTCCAGGGCAGTAGGGCTGGGAGCTGGAGCTGGCAGGAGCAGCTTGCCATATCGGCCACAGTGGGAGCCAGGCGGCAGAGCACGCCTGCAGGAGCTGGCGGGAACGGCTGCATTGGTGCATGCACAGCAGCTGGGCCGCACTGGCACGTGCGCAGGAGGGGCAAGTTGAAAATCCTGTGACAGATAGACAAGAATGGTGGCCACTTAATAGAAAGATTGTCTAATAAAAATATAAAATAACCTCTTTTCCAGGGAAGAGGTCACTTTCACACACACACCCCTGAGGCAAAACTCTCCCCTCTAACCCAGCCTCCATTTTGCTTGGAGTTGGGAAAACAAACAGAGGTCATCCGCACAGAACAATGGGGCTCTGCTTCTCCTGGGTAATTTAGGCACGTAGGTTTGAAGACACAAAAATCAACCAAGACCAGTTAATCAAAACAAAAGTTTCGAAAGAGGATATGCAAATTCCGATCTTCCGCTTTCAAAAGTGAGATCGGAAGAAGATATGCAAATTCCTGCAGAATTTGCATATCCTCTTTCAAAACTTCAGCATAGTCTAGACGAGACCCAGGTAAGTCAGACTCTCCTTAGCAGCTCCCATTCATGACACATGTTGAATGGAGGCCGTGCACAGAAGCCCCAGCCCCAGTGACTGTGTAGCACAGAGATACACATGGCCCCAGTTGTTGGCCACTTTGAGTCACACAGCAGGCCAGCTGGGAGCCAAAGTGCCTCCTGTCCAAAGCCTGCACCTGGCATCCTACCCCCTCATCCCACGTCACAACCCCCTGCTGCACCCAAACCTTCTGCATCTCCTGTAACACCTCCAACACCCCTCTTGCAGGTCAGAATCCTGCACTTATACCACAAGATCATGCACCCTCTCCTGTACCCCATACTCCTGCCACAGGTCACAATCCCGTCCTTCACACAAACTCCCTCCCAGACCCCCACATCCCCTCCTGAACGCCAAGCTCCTATTCCAAGCTCCCTTCTGCACCCAACCTCCATCCAAGACCCTGTACCTCCTCCATTAACATAGAAGAGTGTGGACCATAACTATTAACCAAATTCTTGGAGTGGTCCCCTATCAAAACTTAGTGCCCAACCTGATGTAATGACTTCACATTTTTAAATGGTCATTGAAAGTAATTACTTCCATCTCACAAGTAGGGCATATACACTGCTAGCATGGAGCCACAGCTTTAGTTCTGTGACATATGGGACTGTAAGGCTACGTCTACACTACGAGTTTTGCTGGAAGAAGCAATGCAAATGAAATGCAGATTAGCATTTTCTCGCGCTTCATTTGCGTAATCTCTTACAATCTGTTTTTGGCAAGGGGCTTTTGCGCAAAAAAAAGCAGTGTGGACATTTCCTTTTTGCACAAAAAAACCCTTTTGCGCAAGATTGTTATGAGGTATAATGATCTTGTGCAAAAGGGGGGTTTTGTGCAAAAAGGAAATGTCCACACTGCTTGTTTTTTTCGCAAAAACTCCTTGCACAAAAACAGATCAGAAGAGATTACACAAATGAAGTGTGAGAAAATGCTAATCCGTGCTTCATTTGCATTGCCTCTTCTGGCAAAAATTGTAGTGTAGACGTAACCTAAAAGCTTTGCAGACTGTCTCTGACATGAAGCCATGCTGGCCCACAATGTCACTGTACTGCTCCTCTCTACACCATTTTCTGGATATTTTTGTGTATAGAAGCTGAAAAAACCAGAGTGAATTACATGCTTTTGTTCTCTATGCTCCATCTTCATTTCCACTGTGACCATTCATAATCTACTCACTGCTGATAATCCAGACCTAAGAGGTGCAACCAGTATACTTAGCAGCAACAGAAATGAGAGCGAATAACCTCACAGGTGGCCCCCAGCACCTCACAGGATCAGACCCTTCCATTGAAATGGAGCTCAGGATGTGATGTGAGAATGCATCTCTTACCTGGTCAGTACAAGTTGAACCTCTGAAAACTGGTACTCTCTGGTCCAGAAGCATCCATGGTCCAGTTGGACCATGAATACTCCTGGACCAGAGAGCCTGGGAGCCTAATGGCAGGAGGGTCAGCAAGGTAGCCAGGGGCAGTGGGGCCAGAGCCCCACAAAAGTGCTGGAGCTGGGCTGGAGAATCTAGGCTGTCTGCAGCAGTGCAAGGCTAGAAGTAGAAGCTTGGCTGCCCATGGCAGCACGGAGCTGGGGAAATCTGGCCACCCGAGCCAGTACTGGGCCAGGGAACCTTGGCAGCATAGAACCAGACTGGGGGCTGGAGAACCCAAATGCCCTTTGCAGCCCACGGCTGGGGCCAATGGTAGCAGGGCGGATGGACAGCCTGGTGGGGCGGGGGAGTAAAGGAGGCCGGAGACCTAGCTAGCTGGCTTGGGGCCAGTGGCAGGGGACACCATCCCTGGTCCAAAAAATTCTCTCTTTTGGGACCAGTCAGGTCCCAATGTTGCCAGACCAGAGAGGTCCAAACTGTACTTAAGTATGTGATTAAGTTTAAAGTAAATGGGATTAAAACATTAAACATGTGCTAAAGTGCTGTCCTAAATAGGGATGGACTCCCGAATTGAAGGCAGAATGCAGCACTCATCAATTAGGTTGATTCTCAAGTAGGACAAAACTGGAAAAGAATGCTTTGCCAAGCACCTCACACATATAATATGAGATCTTTCTACATCAAAACCAGTGCCAGAAATCTCTTGAAATCAGCCTGATTACTAGGAAACATCCTTGATACTGTTGAGGAAACCTAAAGCAGGTTGGAATAGTTACTTCATCTTTTTCTCCTTTCTTGGCCCACATTAATATTCTCCTTATTGCCGATTTCCATTGTTAGGAATACTTTTATTATTTCTGTCAACATATACAGGTTGGACCTCCCTGGTCCGGCAACCTCAGGACCAGGATTTGCTGGACATGGGGAGGTCCTGCCATTGGCCTCCCAACCCCCCATCCTTCCCTATTGCTAGCTGCTTCCAGCTTGAGCCTGACCCCACTGCCCCAAGGCTCAGGCTCCAGCCCTGCTGTTGGACTCCAGCACTAGCCCCCTTAATGCCAGCCTGGCTGGGGCTCCCTGGAGCTGGAGCTCCCCAATGTATGGCCAGGGCTGGAGCTTCTTGGTGGCCAGAGCTCCCCGCTGTGCCACCAGACCCACAGCAGTTGAAGCTGGGGCTGGATCTCCCTGCTGCGCCACCAGACCCACTGCTGCTGGGACTGGGTCTGGAGCTTTTAGCTGCATGGCCAGGGCTGCTGCTGCTGGGGTTGGGACTAGAGCTCCCCGCTGTGTTGCTAGACCCCCCCTGCCTTGGACCCCCATGCCATGTTCTAGGCCTTGCTGCCAGACCTCCTGTCAAGGCTTCTTCCCCACTCTGGCACAATGAATGCAGAAGTGGGGGCCAGCAAGAGTACCCCAAAACCTTATCTTTTCAGGCTTTGGTATAAAACTTCCCCCCAAAATCTTAAAAACCTACATTTTGGGGATAAAATCTGCTGCCACCACCTAAGTAAGGATAAGAAAATCAAGGGGGGGATCACTTGGGAAATCTCACCCCTAAAGTAAAAACCAAGACACAAAAATTAACCAATGCCAGGTTAATAAAAAGAAAAGAGAAAGAACTTTTATTATCAACACAATATTCCTGTTGCAAGCATAATGACTAGATGGAAAAGTCACAAAGTAATATACTCATGGGGGAGGGACCCCACCATGGGCCAGGAGCTTAGTTACAAAGGAGAGGAAAACCCATTTCTAAATGCACAGACATCAGATCCCATTTCCCAAACCAGAAAACAATAAAACCTAACCGATTTATCTAAACTTTACCCTACTTACATACAGTGAAGAGTCTTTTCTTGTAGGGAGACATTCTTTCTGTCTTCCTCAGTAGCTGGAGAGAAACTGCCCAAAGACAAAGGAGGGAAAAGCCAAACATTACTTTGTCCCAGTTTGAAATTCCTACCTACATTCCTTTTGGCCAACTTTACCTGGCTTAGGTATAGTTATCCTTTTAGTCCCCAAGCTGCTGGCTACCCCTCATGATCATGACACCTCCCTACCCCTGTGGTCCAGCAATGTCAGTGGTCCTGCTGGACCAGGGATGTTGCCGGACCAGAGAGTTCCGCTTTAGGGAGGTACAACCTGTACCAGTAAAACCCAGGAAAATTTAACATTGGGAATTAACTAAGAGAAACGTATTGGAGAGGTAGCTGAATTAATCTGTATTCACAAAAACAATGAATAGTCCTTTGGCACCTTACAGACTAATAGATTTATTTGGGCGCAAGCTTTCATGGGCAAAAACCCACTTTGTCAGATGCATCTGTTAATATTTAAGATGGCACAGAACTCCTCATTGTTTAAACAAAGAGACGGAGTTTGAAGAATGAAGAGAGGTTGGGGTGGTAAAACATAAAGATTGTATCCAAACAATGCATAAAGGGATCAGAGAATAAATAACTATTTAAGGCAGGGGTGGGAAACCTAAGGCCCAGATGTGGCTCCCAGTTTGCCTGTAACTGGCCCCCAAGGCTCAGAGCTCCCCCCTTCCCAGCATTGGGGAGTCTGCACTGGTGCTCCAGCCCCACCCCTGCCACCTCACTGCGGAGCTGGAACACACAAAATCTGCTAGCCTTGGCTCCCCTAGGCTCTGGTGCGTAAGGGGAATGTGGGGAGTGTCTTTCTCCCCAGTCAGGGGGGGCCACGTCAGTAAGGTGAAGGTCTAAAACATAATTCAATGCAGAACAGGCCTGGTCTGAGGCCTGAGGCCTGAGGCTTAGCTAATAACAGACAAAACATGGCTAACATAAAGCAAAGATAAGCTGTGAGCAAGAGGCAGGCCCCTATTCACAGAACTTGGCACAAACAGGGTGCAAAACACTAGTTGGTAATAGGCCCAGGTGCAGAACAATAATTGGTACTGGTCATAAGTAGAAATCACATGGTACCACCAGCTCATGAAAAAAAACCTTGGTACCCACTCCTCACAGATACAGACCCAGGTTCAGGAAAAGGTCTAAATGACAGCATGATGGATAGAGATGATCTAATCAAACCATGGGGTACAGCGTAATGGGTGGTATCTAAAAGTAGCGTAAGAGGGTGGTAACTTAACAATGTTAGAGGGTGGCAACCTGATACATCGGAAGTGAGGTGTGATTTGTTTGTATCTGTATATAAAGTGGTGTCTTGGGGGGATAGTCTTTGGATGACCTAGGGGGCAGTGGAAAATTCCCACTGATTGAGTCATTCCATTGTTACAGGGTACATATGCGTAGTGATTCAGTAGAGTCTACTGACAACTATTACTGTACTTCATTTAACAATAAACCTGGCCTGGCACCTTATCTGGTTTGTGGTCTTTGGGGTTCTCTTGGGGTCTGCTGTGGAGACTAAGTGCACAAGTCGGCACAGACCACATCATTGAGCACACACGCAAGAAGCCTTCTGGCTATCATCGACGGAGCCAGAGACCTGTGAGGACACCTCGACAGTAAATACCGACCGCCTCCTGAGTAACTGCAGTCAGTGAGGGTTTTTTGTTTTGTTTTTTGCTTCTCACTTGTGTGCGCCTCCCCCTCTGATTTTTCTGTGGGTCAGTGGCTCCCAACCCAAAAAAGGTTCCCCACCCAATTTAAGGGTTCAAAAGATACAGCCCAGACTGTGCAATAATAGATAGTTGTTGATTATATATAGGTAGAAATACAGTTAGATTACAATAGCAAACAGAACTAAAAATATAACCTGAATAGAATGTAGCAGAACGCAATAGTTCATCAGACCCTTACCTTGTGTCCAACAGTGTAGCTCTACTGAACACATTTAATGAATGGATAGATTGGTCTCAGAACTTTTGGTTATTTGCCAGGCAGTGCCATGTGCAAAATCATGATTATTCAGATTACTGTAATTCTGCATTTCCATTCTTGACAGAGTGTGTGGGGTATTATCTGAAGAGGAACCTAGCCAGATTAGAAGGGCAGATTCTCTCCTTCACCAAGATCTATGTGGTGGAGGAGAAGAGGGAAATCCTGATTCTCCAAGGGGCTATGCATGTGGGATTTATGTCAACTTTCTTGCACTTTTGCTTGGGTGTCCCTGAGAACTTTTCCATTCAGTTCCCCAAGAGCTCAGCTTGACTCTATAAAGGACTGCTTATTGAAACAAACTTCATCATACCTGGCAAAGCAATAAAGGATTCTATAAGGAATACATGTAGTGTGTACAAGCAAGCTCTGCAAACAATCCATATCTGGTATAGGAACATAGTCAGAAGTAAACAAAGAACAAAAAAAGAGGGAAACAGTATCAAACGTTGCAAACAGACAGAACAAAGCAACTAAGGTTGCAGGATCTCATCAAAATGTCACTCTTCAATGCCCCAGCAAATTTTAGAGTGGACAGGCTGGAACAATATTTTGGCAAGATTTTGCATTGCTACCAAGCTCCACAAGGGAACTGGTATTATATATATACCTTCTTTTAATTTATGCTACAGGGCACCAAGCAGAGAGTATCTTTAAATTCTTTGACTTTACTGAAGACAGAGTCTGAAGATGATTGTGAAAGACCATGTTTGATGAATACTTTATACCACAAAGAAATTTGGTTTATGAAAGAGCATGTTTTCACCTGAGAATTCAAAAAAAGGGGAAAATGTTGATTGTTTGATAAGAACTTTGCATATGTTTACTGAAAAGTGTGTTGTTATCCTTTGCAAAGTTTGAATTGTGGTAACAATGGTAGAACTCCCAGTATAGATAAGACCCTTGGGGTTATGGCATTTCTACTACTATGTTATCCTGAATTCCCCTGAACACCATATGGGCTGTGTCTACATTGGCACCCTTTTCCGGAAAAGGGATGCTAATGAGACAAGTCGGAATTGCAAATGAAGTGGGGATTTAAATTTTCCCCGCTTCATTTGTATAAACGTGGCTGCCGCTTTTTTCCGGCTCGGAAAAAAGGGATCTTAAAATCAGGAATAAGGGATCTTCTGGAAAAGGCTTTATTTTCCGCAAGAGCCGCGTCTAGACTGGCGCTTTTTCCGTCAAAGCCCGAGCCGGAAAAAGCGGCAGCCATGTTCATGCAAATGCCGCGGGGAAAATTTAAATCCCCGTGGCATTTGCAATTCCGACTTGTCTCATTAGCATCCCTTTTCCGGAAAAGGGTGCCAATGTAGACACAGCCCATAAGATGACTTGTGGAATTGTTCTTGTAGTAACCAAGATGGGAAATTTCAGGGAAAAGGCTAGACTAGAAACAGTTCGGCTATGTCTACACTGGCCAGTCTGGCGCACAAATATATGCAAATGAGGTGGCGATGAATATTGCCGCTCATTTGCATACTTAATGAGCCACCATTTTGTGCAAGGGGCTGAAAATAAGCGGCAGAACGGCTCTTACGCAAGAGGGGCCTTTTGCACAAGAAGGAGCAGTCTACACTGTGTCCCAGATAGTCTCATTTATGTATCTCTCTGCCTCCCTTAGCTCCTCCTGTTCAGCCACCTTGGTCCCAAAGCCCATACATGGTCTTCAAGGGTCAGAAGTTCCTTGCACCAAATACACACATACACCACCTACCCCCCTACTGCGTGCGGTGGCTGAGGAGTGGTGCTGTGGGGGGCATTGTGTGCTGTGCATGGGAGGTGGAGCTATGAGGAGTATTGTGTTCTGTGGCTGGTAGTGGTTCTGTGGGGTGGGAGTAAGGCATGGGAAGGGCATGAGTTTATTTAATCTACAGAAGAGATGAGGAAGGGGGTATTTGATAGCAGCCTTCAGTTACCTCAAGGGGGGTTCCAAAGAGGATGGGCAGAGGCTGTTCTCACTGGTGACAGATGACAGGACAAGAAGCAATGGTCTCAGGTTGCAGTGGGGGAGATCTTGGTTGGATATTAGGAAAAACTATTTCACCAGGCAAGTGGTGAAATATTGGAATGGGTTACTAGGGAGGTGGTGGAATCTCCTTCCCTAAATTTTTCAGAGGAGTAGCCATGCTAGTCTCTAATTGAAAAAAACCTTTAAAAACTGCGAATAGTGCTGCAGTACCTTAGGGTGCTTCTACATAGCACAGTTATTTTGAAATAACTGATGTTATTTCGAAATAATAATGTGAGTTCTACACAGCAATTCCATTATTTCTAAATAAATTTGAAATTATGGATGGCTTATTCTGACTTCTGTAAACCTCATTCCAGACGAATAACCCCTATCCTGAAATAGCTATTTCAAAATAGCTGTAATGTGGATGTTCCACTGCTGCTATTTTGAAATAGCTCTTCCCTAGGGCCACTCAAACTAATTACTGCCCAGTGCCTCCTTGGGCTCTAAATTGAGGTAGCACATCCACATTAGGGAAGTCTGCCTCAGACTAATTTTGAGGCTTCCCTGTAGTGTAAACATCCTATTTTGAAATAAGCTATTTCAGAGTATTTTTTTTCCAGAATAGCTTATTTTGAAATAAGTGTGCAGTTTAGGGGATGTCTACACTAGCCCCCTAGTTCGAACTAGGGAGGCTAATGTAGGCATTCGAACTTGCAAATGAAGCCCGGGATTTGAATATCCCGGGCTTTATTTGCATCTTCCCGTCCGGGAGCCATTTTTAAATCCCCCTAGTCCGAACTAACTGCCTGCGGCTACACGCGGCAGTCAAACGTCTGTGTCTGTGGTGGGCAGGGGATGGTGCTGAGGGGCAGTTAGGGTACGTTTAGTGTGTGCTGTGTCAGTGGGGAACAGAGAGCGGTGCTGTGAGGTGATTAGCGTGTGCTGTGTCCACTGGAGACAGGGAGCAGTGCTGTGGACAGCATGTGCTATGTCCCTGATGGAACAGGGGGTGACAAAAGCTCATGATACCATCTACATATTTTGTTAGTCTATAAACTGCTACCAGACCATTTGTTGTTGTTGTTTTTACGGTGGGGACAGTTAGTGTGTGCTGTGTCCGTGGGGGTAGCCGTTGGTGCTGTGGAGGAGGTTAGTGTATGCAGTGTCAGTGGGGGACAGGGGGCAGTGCTGTGGGGGTGGATAGTGTGTGCTGTGTCCGTGGGGGATGGGGCAGCGCTGTGGGGCCGGTTAGTACGTGCTGTGTCGTGAGGGGCAGAATGCTGTAGGCAGGGGTTAGTGTGTGTATTGGCTGCAGGGTGGAGTGCTGCGGCCCGGAGAGGGTGCTGGGTCCATGGGGGGCGGAGGGCGGTGCTGTGGGCGGGAGGGTTTAGGGAACAGTGCTGAGGGTGGGGGCGGTCATTGTGTTTGCGCTACCAGCTTAACATCGGTGCGCGGCAAAGAGCGTGTCCAAGGGCCGTTCCCAACCGAGTTCACTGGCGGACCCGTTCCGGTGGCCAAGGGCCGGTTCCGGTCGCGCAGTCGCGGCGCGGGGTACAGTTGGGAGCGGCCGCGGCCGCCAGGCAGGCGGTGCCTACACCGGGCGCGTTTATTCCGCCGCGCCGCCAGGGGCAGCAGAGCGGCTGTGGTAGGGAGTTGGGCGCAGGCCGCCGCAGCTGCAGGGCGGTGAAGGGCCGCTGCGCAGCACCGCGGGGCGGGGAAGGGAGCGACAGACCGTCAGGCAAGCGCCTCGCATCTTGTGCCTCCTCCAGAGCCGCTAGGGTGGGAGCGGGCTCCGCCGGCCAGGTCCCGCTGGAGACGCCAACGACCTGTCTCCCGGCCGCAGACGCGACCCCAAGAGGAGGGAGGCAACCGCCACCAGGCCCAGTCCGCGCCGAGCGAAGGTACAGTCACGCTGCCGCCGCGAGTCCCGGCTGGGCTTTGCCGCCGAGCGCGGGCCTGGGCTGGCGGCGGATTGCGGCTGTGGAGCCTCTAGGGCCTGAAGGCAGGAGTGTCTGGAGCCTCCCCCCACTTTACGTCCCGCGGGCCTGTGATGGGGGATGCTAGTGTGAAGCCTCCCTCCTCCCCCCCACTAGGCCCCTCGGGAAGAGAGGAAGGCTCCTGTTGAACTTTGCTCCTGCCTCCCCAGGCCCCGTGGTGGGGAGAGGGAGAGGCTGGGGTGAAGGTCTCTGTGGTCTTTCTCTTCCTCAGTACTTGAGTGAGGAACTTCCCCTGTGGGTAGAGCTTGGTTATCTGGAAACTGTCTCTACTTTCGCCTCCCCCATATCAGCGTGGGCCCTTTCTCTGTAGGGCAGGCCCACACTTTTGGTCTGTGCTCGAGACAGTTCTGTGTCTTCGGCTTGATAAATATTTAGGGGGAGGTCTTCCATGCTTCACTAGCTGCTTCTGCTGCTCTTGGGTTGATGTTGACACGCATTGTTTCCTCTTTAGATCAGGGGTTTGAACAGACTTCCTGTTACAAAACCGGTGGAGACAAAAATCTGCTTGTCAGTGTCTTGAGAGGGAAAAAGATCTGCCTTAATGAGGAGGATGTACTTCACCTTTTCAGCTGTGGAGAATGAATTGTAGTCTGACTAAAGAGAAATTAATGGCCTTGCTAGTGAGTTGATCTCCCAGGGTAGTAATGATGAGGAAAAAGAATAGTGTAAGTGACTTCACCTTTGCAAAATTGCAGCACACAGTAGCCCAGAGTAGGCCAATATACAAAAGATAAATGAGGCCTTTCAGTAATTGGGCTGTTCTAATTTGTACAACTAACAAGCCCAGTGCCTATTTTTTTAGTTGCTTTGTATTGAAATAGTAAATAGTGGTGTAGAATTTGGGAATACCAACAAGGATGGTGACTAGGAAGGGCCAAAGCCCCTCTGCTCCTGACACATTAAATTTTTTTTCCTAGGGCTGATAGAGTTCACCCTCTGTTTTAGACCCCTCCCCAAAATAGAACCCATTGATTAAGATTGAGAATTACCTTTGGTTAGAATGCTCAGTCCCTTGCAAATTAACAGATTAGAATCTAGGGTCACGTCTAGACTTGCGGAAGATCGACACTGCGGCAGTTGAGCTTCTGTTTTTCTATTTAGCAGGTCTAGTAAAGACCTGCTAAATCGAATGCTGAGGATGTCCCTGTCGGTGCCATTTCTCCCATTGACCTCTTGCTGTGGGAATAGTGCTGAAGTTCGGCTTAAGGTACATCAACTCATAGTTGAAATTGAGTACCTTAAGGTGACCTTCCCCCGTAGTATAGACCTGGCCTAGGACATTTCATTATAAGTTTATTTTAGATTTTAGCAGTTTGTTAAATGAGAGGCTTTTAGTGGTGATACAGCTTTGTGCACATCTTGAATTGCTTTGTATGTGTAGATTGGTTTTAGGCTTATTTTGAAGAGGATGAATGACAGCTAATGTTGTTTATATTTAATTTGTATGGTGCCTTTCATTCTGAAGGTTCCCCAAATGCTTTACAAATGTAACAAATTGATATATAAACTATAACAGGGACCACTTCATCCATCACTGAAATGGAACCACTTCTGGGATGTAAAACGGCTACTGTTTAACAACGCTCAGCAACACTGCACAACAGTTTAGGATGGAACTGAAGAAGAATACTGTTTCCAAATGAAACCACAGGGAGAATTTTAGGTAGGCAAACTAATTATCTAAGTTAGAATTTGGTTAGGAGGACTACACAACATTCGCCCCTATTTCGGTTACATGCTTTTTTATCTTTATATTACAGGAGACTGACTCACAAATATTATATATATAAAATTTTCCAAGGTGACACGATTGCCAGTACTAGGGCCTGATCATACAAATTTACTTATATGCATAGTCCTCATAGGACTCAATGCAGGAATAACTCTGGATGTGAGAGTAACTTGGCAGGATTGGGCTATTACTTAGCAAAGGGCTCCCATAAAATCTAATGTGACCTAACATTTTTGTGAAAGGGCTATTTTCTCTTGTTTTGTCAGAGATTACATTTTGATTTTACTATTTTTCATAAAAATGAGTTAATCTAGTTGTAATTTATTTAAAACCTGTATTTTACCTGAAGAAAATGATATGTTAATTAACACATCCAGTGCAAGGGAAAAGCTTAAACTTTACCACTTTTCAATTTCTTTAAGACAAGAGACACCTTCTTTTAAAAATAATTATATAAAATGTGGCTCTAGAAAGGAACTGTGCCTTTAAAACAAAATATTTGAAAATTATTAATATTTTTTACTTATCTGTCAAACACTCCAGTACAAGGTCCTATGTTTCCCTTACAGCAGTTCAAGGTATCATCAGGTACTAGGGATTTTAAAATTTGGTTAAATAGATAACCATATGACAGCTGAAAAATCTCAGCGGTTACATGGTTACACGCTGTGGGCTCTCCCGTAAAAATAAGCTTAAATAATATAATATCTTAAATAAGCTTTATACCACAGAGCCTGCAGTGAAGCCTCCTTGGGAGCTGGGTGGCTAGCCCCTGCCATCTCCACTCCCAGGGAGGTGGTTTCTCTGCCCCAGTGAAGCCGCTTTTCAGGGATCCAGGCAGTCAGTCCTTGCCCACCCAGCTCCCGGAGAGGCGGCTTTGCTGCCCTGCTGCAGAGAAGCTGCCTCCCTGGGAGCCTGAGTGTAACTGACACTGAGTGTATCAATAAGCTGATGCCTATTGGTTTATGGGGGGGAACCTTTTTTAGGTTGGGGGCTGCTGACCCACAGAAAAATCAGTTGGGGGCCACACACAAGTGAGAAGAAAAAAAATACCTACAAACCCTCACTGACGTCAACCCCATCTGAGAAGGAGAAAGACACTCCTCACATTCCCCTCGCACACCAGAGCTTAGGGGGGTCCAGGCTAGTAGACTTTGTGTACTTCAGTCCTGCGGTGGGGGGAAGTGGTAGTGGGGGGCTGGAGAGCCAGCATGGGCTCCCCAGTGCTGGGGTGGGGAGAGCCCTCAGCCCCGAGGGCCAGATCCAGACCAGCTGGGGGCTGCAATTGACCCCCCGGTGTTAGATTCCCCACCCGTGAAACAGTTACTCGGTTATACTTTAGCATCCCTCTCAGGAAATGCATCTTTCTTTACGGTGTTTAGGTGTTTATGAGGTCATAAACAGAGGAAATGCAATACTATGAGCCAAAAATATTATTTTGTTCACTTTTAAGTAATAGAGTTTCTTATTTAACAGATGGGACCTAAACAAAGTATATTTTAATTATTATATACACATACATGTATGTATGCATGCATGCATGCATGGCTTTTCTAGTTAAAGAAGTTTAACAGAATAATATTGCATAAACCAGAATAAGCACATTAGTTGTTAGTGTCAGAAGTATCATTTGACACTTAACTCAGTCTTCCTGTGCAATGGTACAAAACTGATCTTTAAAAATAACAAAAAGCATAAAATATTGTCCCACAGACCTACTTGTGTTTGTAAGAGTGCCGTTGACTTGCTATTATAAGAGAATTGTTTTTACGTTTAGTATCCATAGTAGTCTTGTGACATAAGTGATTGAGCCATATAGTTGTTTTAAGATTTTTCTTGAATTGCCCTATAGTTTAGTTGGTTGACTGATGATAGTTTAGGATTTCTCTCATAGAAGATACAGTCTCATCTTATGCAGGGGTACTTTATCTTATCATAAATTTCTGGTAACATTATAAACTGGATGCAGACAAAAGTGTACAAACATGCTAAGAAAACACCATCACTTGGAAATCCTTGATTTCTGTTGTAAAATGTTTATTCAGTAAGACAGTGGTCACCAACCAGTAGATTGGGATCTACCAGTAGATCTTGGAGCCTCTGACAGGTGATCCTGCTGGTTTGACCAGGAAGCTCTCAAGCTCTGGTACATCAGTTGCCCCTCCATCTGCTGTCATGGTGCACCTACCTGCCTTCTGCTTTGGAGCTGCTGCCCTGGGAGCCTCCTGCTTCCTTTGCAGGGTGTGGGAGGGAGATGGTGGGGGGGTGCTAATATCAGTGTCCCTCCACCACCACTTCTGTTCCCTATCTCCACACAGAAAGAAGGGGATGGAGGGAGCTTGGCAATGCAGATCTGTCACTCTCTCACACTGTTTGTGTGTCATTCTTACAAACACACACTGTCCTTCACTCTCATCTCCTGACCCAACACATACATGGAGGGTTGTTGTTACTCTTTACTGCTGGCAAAGGGTGTTATTTTTGGTTTTGGACTGGTCTGTGCATTTCATCATTTTTATTTCTCTCATGCTTACATTTAATTCTTTGAGTAGTGAGTTCTAAAATGTCTAACACATAAAATGCCTAAAATATGGTGCTGTGTACTGTCTACTGTGTGGTTCCTCAAGTTCTTTTTGAAACCTAGAATTACTAGGCTCTAGTGCCTCCAGAGTTAATTCTGGATCATGTGAGTTTTTGTGGGAGGTAAAAATGAGATCACTATTTATGTATAATAGAATTAGATGCAGAGCTGAATGTTTTAAGCATATTGAGGTTTATTTAGGATCCTCTCTTTAAAACTTAGTAATGACTATCGTACACTTCTGGGTTTCATAAATAGTAGGTAAATTAAGAGGATTTTTTTGCCATAAGTAGAATTCTGGTAATGACATTTTAATGTAGATAAGGTTAAAAGAGTGATTATTGGGAACACATTATAATTGCACATATTCAGGGCTCGCCAAGTGATGGCGAGCCATGCTCGCCAGCTGCGCGGTTCTGCGCTCTGCGCCGGCTCTTCCGGGGTGTAATCTACTCGCCACTGGCGAGTAGATTACATTATTTGTCGAGCCCTGCACATCTTTATTCTGAGGGCCTTTTCCAAGGCTTTTCTGCTGTTTGTACAAATCAAGATGTTATTACTATGCACAAAATGAATGGTAATAGTTGCAAAGACACCAACAACATTGGTAGCTGTCTTCCAGAACTTTTATTTGCATGGTGTATGTACAAAGCAAAATGACAGCTTGGCTTTCAAATATAGAGTAATTTAAAAAAATCTTGAAAATTTCTGCAATTTCCTTATAGAATATGAACTAGGGATGAAAAATCCCATTTACTTAGCTAAGCAGTTAAACATGGGGCTGGAGCAGCCATCTGCCTGTGGCAGGCAGGGAGCTGCTTCAGCCACCACTGGTTAACTGGAACTGGTAAGCATCACCTGGTAACCAGTTAACCTTTCACTTACCTAATATGGACCATGTGATGTCATGTTTAGTTGCTCTTTTCACTAATTTACATTTTTAATACCAACTATAATAGCAATCTTAATTACAGGATTTGCTATCTAGGAGTGAAAGCTTGGTTTGATTTAGTGTGGATGTCTTTTGTAGGTAACGTGAATCCATAAAAACCATTAATTTTCCCCTGCTATATTATCTTCCACTGTACATTGCTCTGGCTAAAATGCATGCATGCAAAGCTTGATGTTTCTCTTAGATGTTCCAAGCATGAATTATTTGAGTTAGAAATGTAAGTGACTAGTTGACTATCCAAGAAGCATATGTTTATCTGACAGTTGACTAGTTGCTCTCTCCCCTTCCCCCCGCCTCTATTAGAGAGAAGCAGCAAGTTGGGGGAGCAGGAGCCAGTGCTGGGGGGTGCCTGTTTAAAAGCCGGTCTCCTCCCCTCCCCCGAACACCATCTGGGGGTGGGGCACAGCGGGGAACTGATGGTGCTTCTGTCTTTCAAAAGCAGAAGTGCTGCAGAGACCATGGGGTGAGTGGGGGACTCAAGCTGGCCCTGCTGGCCCTGTGCTCCCTGCCCTTATCTGCTAAGGTAATAGTCGATGCAAATTCCATTAACTATTCAATTAGTTGATTAATCTAAATTTAACATCCCTATTGAGTAAGAGAACTATTTTTGAAAATTACCTGTCTGGTTACCTAACTTTCTGTGCTCAATATTATGAATGTTTTACATGTTTTAATTGCCTCCACTCTCTCTGTTCAAACCTCATAGTAATGCTTATGTTGTACCTGTTGCACACTAAGAGTTGTCTGTGTTAATGACACTAAATTCTACTTTAGTAGGAAAGAGAAGAGCATGATAGGAGAAACACGAAAAATAAAAGTAAGGTGATGCTGCGTTGACTTGCCTTAGAAGCCTGGCTAAGTGGCTTTTTTTTTTTTTTTTTTTTAAATATGTGCTTTAAACTTAGTTTACTAAATCTGTATTTAGGTACATACACAAGTGGCCTGAATTAAAAAAGTTATTAAGACTCCCGGTAACTTAAATTGAAGTCATTTGAGTTGGGTCCCTCCGTTACTAAACAGAATTATACTTTCTTCTTAGATTACCTCATAATCAAATAAAATATTAACGTGTCATCTATTCAAATACTGTTTATAAAGGGATGAATTTAGGAATGAACCAAACTGTAAGTAGATGCACATTCAATGTGTACAGAAATAATCATGTAAATTCCTCAGAAACCATTGCAACTTTTTTTTTAGAAGAAACATCAATTCAGGAAGTAATTTTGTTATTTTAAATAACTACTTCTACTTACATTCAGACTCCAGAGTTTTGAATGTTTTATCTAGTACCCTATTCACAAAGCAGCATAAAAGTATGCTGAACTATATATTATAAACATGCAGAAAAGTGTGTGTTTTTTGGACATAATTCACACTTAGTTACCTCTTGAAAACCTGTAAAAAGGGGAATCACATTTTTGGAAGAAATATCTAACACTGTAGCTCATCTATCCATATAATGGTAACTGCTTTCTAATAAAATATCAGCTTTGATTATAAGTTCTTTTTAAAAGCCCACTAAATGTGTTATGCTGATTTTTTTTTTCCCGATATTGAAAGCCTCAGCTGAAAAGTATAATAGCATTTTGTATGTGTTTCAGAAATATTAAAAGTTTTAATTGGTGCAGGGATATTTAAATATCAGTTGAACAGTGGAACTCTGGGAATGCAAAGATTTGTCTACGTATAAAACACCTCACCTTCTTTAGCTAGATTAAATGTTTAATCTTAAAATGTTTTTGAGTGCATCTTTCTTTGCATGTATATAAATTACTCCATATGTAAAATAAAGTGTAATTTACTGCTTTTGGTAATTTCCTTGTATGTCAATTATCAACATTGCTGACAATGTACAATAGGGATGTTAAAATGCATGTATTTAGATAAACTTTGTAACTGCTGAAAATGTCAGCGGTTACACATTTACAGGCAGGAGGAGGTGCCTCCCCGCCTTTGCAGCCTAAAAGCTGGCTTTTCATGCGTACTGGCTCCTGCCTGCTCGCTGCACTGCTGCTTCTGTATCAGAGGCACCAGCACAGGGGAGCTGAGGGGGGGGGGAAGTAAGCGCTTAAGCCGCTGGAAACACGGGGTGCGGACAGACTGTGTGTAACATTGAATGTTAACTGATGAGCCCAGGCACACATTTACACTTTCACATCCCTAATGTACAAGTACAGTAAACTTCCGATAATCCGGCACCTTTAGGACCCAGGGGGTGCCAGATTATCAGATATGCCGGACTATTGGAAGGGGGGGCTATGAGGGGGTGGGAGGGGATACCACTCCAGACCCCTCATAGCCCCCTTCCGATAGTCCGGCTCTGCCCCAGGCGTCCCTGATTGAGCCGCTGCTGGTCAGTTTCAGCAGCAGCTGAATCAGGATGCCTCAGAGCAGCTGGGTGCTGCCGGGTTGGTCCCGCAGCGCCGAGGGACGGCGCCACGGGACCAACCCGGCAGGACCCCAGCTGCTCTGCCCCAGGCGTCCCCGATTCAGCCGCTGCTGAAACAGCTCTGCCCTGGGCTTCCTGGAATCAGCCGCTGATCTGTTTCAGCAGCGGCTGAATCGGGGACGCCTGGGGCAGAGCAGCTGGGGTCCTGCCGGGTTGGTCCCGTAGCGCCGTCCCTCGGCGCTGCGGGACCAACCTGGCAGCACTCCAGCTGCTCTGCCCCAGGTGTCCCCAAGAGCAGCTGGGGTGCTGCCGGGTGGGTCCCGCAGCCCCGAGTGGCAGCGCTACGGGACCAACCCGGCAGCACCCCAGCTGCTCTGCTCCCGGCTTCCCTGATTCAGCTGCTGGTCAGTTTCAGCAGCGGCTGAATGGGGGAAGCCTGTCCGGCTGCCCCAGCACTTCCGGTTTCCTGATGGTGCCGGGCCATCAGGAGTGCTGGAGCATTGGATGCAGGACTAATGGAGTTTTACTGTACTTCATTTTATTACTAAAGGAAGTGTGACTAACAGTTTAACTAATAGAAAAACAGATTTCAAACTCTTAGTAAAGGAGTGCCGCTTAGGAAGTAGTAGAACTGAGACTTCAATAAAGTGCTTAAATACCTACTTTTCCAATGTGTTTAGGATCAATTTTTGTGGGGGATTAATACATTTATTCCCGTACAACTTCAAACAGTTTCACATCTTCACAGATTTGTTTAGTGGGCAGAAATATACATCTCTGTTTATACTCTCATGAAGGTAGATTATCAAAAGTGATAATTATGAAAACAAGCATTATTGGAAATGTAGAGCATGAGATCTCCAGGTGCCATTGGTGAGAAGAAGTCTTTCTATGGCCAGTAGAGAAATAATCAGTTTAAATCTAACAAAATATATGTCTCCAGAACTTGTTTACACTTTTCAAAAGAGTCTTTAAAATAATGGAGAATCTTTCAAATATAAAAGGATACTATTTTGTCTTGCTGACTCTTCATTCATCTTCAGTATTGTTTTTCTTTACTAATTTAATCCTTAGAAAGTAGCACCTTAGAACAGTGGTCACCAATCAGTAGATTGGGATTTACCAGTAGATCTTGGAGCTGCTGACAGGTGATCCTGACTGGTTTGGCCAGGAAGCTATCAAGCGCTGGCATTTTAGTTGCCCCTCTACCTGCTGTCATGCTACCCTCTGCCTTGGAGCTTCCCCCTTGGGAGCTTCCTGCTTGCTGTGCAGGGTGTATGTGTGGGGGGGTAGAGGTACTGATGTCAGGGTGTCCTTGGTCCCCCCACTTCTGTACCCTATCTCCACACTGAGAGAAGGGGATGGAGGGAGCTTGGCAATGCAAATTTCTGTTACTCTCACAAAATGTGTACGTCTCTGACATGCTCACAAACACACTCTGTCCCTTATCTCCCAACACAGCACGTGGGGGGGAAGAGGGTTCTTACTACTTTTACTGCTTGCAAAGTGGGTTATTTTTGGTTTTTGACTGGTCTGTGCATTTCATCATTTTAATTTCTGTCTTATGCTTGCATTTAAGTCTTTGAGTAGTAAGTTCTAAAATGCCTAACCTATTGTGACTGGAGCAATTATCCCCATGGTAATTGCTGCTCCTGGAATTGACTGGCATGTCCCTGCAGCCCCTGAGAAAGGCAGAGCAGGGGGGTTCCATGTGCCGTCTTTGCCTACAGACACTGCTCCTGCAGCTCCCATTGATCAATAACGGGGAACCTTGGCCAGTAGAAGCTGTGGGCTCAGTGCCTATAGATGAGGGGCAGCATGTGGTGCCATGGAGCCACTGCTGTACATGCCAGCTGTTTTCAGGAGTGGTGCAAGGCCAGGCCAGGAGTAAGCCTGCCTTAACTCCACTGCTCTACTACTTGGAAGCAGTCTGTTAGATGGTGCCCAGCTAGAGGCTCCTCCGTGAACCCCTGTCTTAGCCCTGAACCTCTTTCTACTCCCAACCTCCTGCCCCAGATGTGAGTCCTCCTGCCCCCAAACTCCTTCCCAGAGCTTGCATCTTGAAATCCCTCCTGGACCCCAATTCCTCACCCTGGGCTAAGATGAGAGCCCCTCCCACACTCCAAACCCCTTGGTCCAAGACCAGAACCTGCACCCCATCCGTTATCCCAGCCTGGTGAAAGTAAATGCAGTTCAGGGAGGAAGGGGGATGGAATTGAGCAGGGTGAGGCCATGGAGCAGAGGTAGGACCTCAGAGAAGGGGGGTGGGAAGGAAGTGGGAGAAGAGTATTTGGGTTTCAGGTAGAACTTACATTGCATTTAAATTGAAAAAGTGATATTGTGGTTAAAAAGGTTGGAGACCACTGCCTTAGAAAGTAGCAAGCTTTCTCTAGAGATGCGTCTATACTGCACCGTTATTCCAGATTAATGGCCATTATTCCAGGAAAACAATACTAGTGTCCACACAGCAATTGTGTTATTTCAAAAGAAAATTGAAACAATGGAGGGCTTTTTCTAACATTGGTAAACCTCATTCCATGAGGAATAATGCCTCTTCTGAAAAAGGTCTTTCAGAAGAGGGTATGTGTGGATGCTCCACTGCTGCTGTGTTGAAATAGCTCCTCATCACGGCCATACTAAGTTATTCCTCCCCAGTGCTTCCTGGGGCTCTAAATCGAGAGAGCGCATCCACATTAGGGATTCATTTTGAGGCTTCCCTGTAGTGTGGACACACTATTTCTAAATAGCTTTTTGTGAAATAAGCTTGTAGTGTAGATGTATCCTAGGTGAATGGGTTTTTCAAGCCCTGGTCCTTTGGCAGGGGTGGGGAAAGCAGGTTCTTTCTAGCATTTGTGTTTGGAAGCGCATAGTGGAGATACGGAATTCCCTTCCAACCCTGCCAAGGGCAGCCAGCTTCAGCAGTGTTGCTGAGCATGCTTAGTATAAGCCAAGAAGCAAATCTGGGGGGGGGTGGAGGGAAGGATATTCATGACCCTGCATTTCCTCCCATCCCTGTAAGGAATTAACATTGTCTTAAACTGAGTAAAATGCAAACTGGCTCTGAGAAGCTTTTCAAAACATCTTACAATGCATACTCCAAATCTGCAATACTTGCCATGCCAGTCCTAAACTTTTCTTGAGGAGAGATTGGCAATAATTCAGAATTGTTTGAGGAGCTGTAGGTAATGTCCATTAGAGATGTCAACGTTAATCCACTACATGATTTACTGATACGCCTTCGCTTCTCAGTTAATCTTATCCATTACATGCACCCCAACCCCCACTTGCTGCCTCTGTATCAGAGGCAGCAAGGTGAGAGGGGAGTGGGAGCAGGTGCCCATGAGGAGATGGCTTTAATTAGGCTACCCATGAGCACCGGATCCACTTGCCCCTCCCATCCCAGCACAGCTTCCTCTGATGGAGAGGCAGTGGTGCAGAGAGTGAGGGGGTACACTGAAGCCATTACATGCGGGGAGCTGGCTTTTGGATCTTCATGTGCCAGATCCTACAGAGGCAGCGGTGGGGGGGAGGGGAGGCAGGAGCCAGTGCTCGTGAGGAGCCAGCTTAAAAGCCAGATCCCTCCCCAACACCAGCTCCACAGTGCCACCTCCCTCCTCGCCCTCTCCCCCCACACTGCATGGAGGGGGGAGTGGCGGGGGAGGCTGCCGCAAAGCAGCCTCTGTCCGCAGCAGCCTGGGCTTGCGGCAGCAGCTGCGGATTGGTGCAGTAGGGCTGCTAAGGCAGGCTTCCTGGCACTGCAGATCATGCTGTACCTCAGAAATAGCCAGCTGCAGGTTCTCAGCCAGTGGGAGTGTTGAGCTAGTGCTCAGGGTAGTTACAATGTAAGGAGCCCTGTGCACTTTCCCCGCCCCACCTAAGAGCCGGGCCTGTTGCTGGCTGCTTTTGGGGTACAGTGCAATCTGTGGTGCCAGGCAAGCCAGGTAGTCTGCCTTAGCACCCTCACTGGCCACGTGATTACTCTGCAGCAATGAGGTCCAGTGCCATGACCCAGTTACTGGGTTGCGACCCAAAGTTTAAAAACCACTACTTTAGTGACTTGAGGGAACACAGTTAATTCAGGGACAGAGAGGGTGGCAAGTGAATAGTGATTGTTGGATTTAAGATCTAAATTTGTACCTTTTAAACACAGCACTGACCTATCGCTTCTACTAACCTGAACTTAAAGTGTATGTATGCTGTTAGGAGGAAAAGTTATTGTAGTTCATCTTCTCTAATAAGCCAGCTCCATTAGCAGCTGGGAAATTACTGGGGTTCAAAAAATTTATTCACTTCCAGAGGTGGATTAAGATTTATTGGGACATAAAGAACATTTGCCCCTGTCCCCTGCTCCATGCCTCCCCTCTCCCCCCCCCCCCCAGGCTTTGCTGTCTGGCCTAGTTGGAAGCTGGGCTGTGGTAAGGGCTGCTGTGGAGAGACCTAGACCCTAGACAGTGCACCATGGGGAGCAGGGAGGCGGGCCATAGACTGCTTTCCAGCTCCAGGTGAAGTGGGCAATATGGTCACCCTATCACTGCTGGTTTTCAGCTTCTAATTGCAAGGGGGCAGGGTTCCAGGGGGAAGAGGAGGAGCAGGGGGGCTAGGGCAGTGCTAATCTGCCATTGCTAACTTATTTATTTCTTTAAGAATGTTTAGAAAGATTAAATCATGTTAGGATGTACAAAAATACTTCTACTGTTTACTCAGTTTCACGCTGGAACTGGAATACACTAAACCAAATTAAGGACACTTGAATTCTGAATTAGAGTGTTCACATAGGACTTTAATGTGGCTTAACTAATTTATTCACACCTTTACTTAGTTCACTTTAATTTTCCTCAGTGTTCCCATATAGACAAGATCTAGTAAAGCTGGAAAACTCAGCCCTTTTATCCAAACTATAGAAATAGATACTACATAATTCAGCTAAAAACAACTTTGAAGGCGCTTTTTATTTATTATGAAGCATGAAAATAAACTTTCAGGAGTTAGCTAGGAAGTTGTAGATGAGTGTAGAGAGAGATGATAAAATACAGTGATAATTTTTAATTAGTTAAAATTCTTAGTAATTAATTAGAAAAAGATTTAAACATCTGATAGCTAGCTGCGTTATATGAAATGGATTATTTCTGTTTGGTAACTTTGCAGAAATTGCCATCACGGTCTCTACCTATTTTGGTAATCGTAGGAGTGTTGAAAACAGAGTATTTTATAGTTTCTTTTGTACTAATTATGTCCAGGAGTACACTTTGACTTTGGTGAAAAACTACCAGGGTCTCCTAATACAATATGTAAAAGTCCTTCTAAATTTAAAATTTCTGCCAATCTATTATGTATTTGAGAGAGTTTGCAGTCTGTTCAGGAACTCCTCTTAAATGGTAAGAGCTAGGACCACCACATTTGGTATACAGTTTCCTCTTATCATAACTTAAAGCAAGGTAGGAGTTTGGGTTTGCCAGGAAAATGGAATATGCCTGGAATGGGATTACTTCTCATAAAACCATGGAGAAAAGAGACAGTATCAAGCCAGCTGGGACTGCACCCAAACCCAAGCCTCCCACTCTCCAGATGCCCATTAGGGAGGGCAGGGGGTGAAGCTTCTCCTCTCCCTCCCCCCCCGATTCATATGGAAACATTGCTGGCTATTCCCTTTCATCAGGGATTGAGGGGAAAGTGTACAGTTAGCTGCATTCCTCATTCTGGCTAGGGAGCAGATGAACCACTGCCCTCTAGGGCTGCAGCAGCCATGGAGAGGTGCTTCTCACCTGGCCCCAAGCTGCTGCGGTAAGAAAGGACTTGGATCGGGGAACCCTGCATGCTGAACCCCTCATCCCCAGCCCCACCTCCAAGCAATGATTTAAATGAAGCATGTATATTTTCATTTTATTTTCCAAAAAACAACAATTAATTGAATTTAGGACTAGAGCAATGCCAGTAAATCTTCTAATATAATTTTAATTGTCATTGGAAATACAAACAAAAATTAAATAAATGCTTGTCAGAGTTATGATTTTCTGCTGTCTTGCTTCCATACATAAGACTACTTTTTCAGCTTTGGAAACAACAGAGAAATATATTGGACTTCATAAATAATTTTAAAGTTTATCAAAGGCAATTTTTGAGAGTATAGTATTCGTATAAATCAGATTTTTAGTACCGCTTAATCTGTCTTCTGGTATTGAAAAGTTTACTATTTCACTACTGTGGACTAGTGTACCAGAGGAATATGCAAAGGAGTTTTTCCCTGTAAAAGATTCTGTGAGGAAGAGATTTAGTCCGCGCAGCAGATTTTGTCAGAACAAAAGAAAAAAATTCCTTTGTGGTTTTACTAGAGCAGGAGTTGGCAATTCCTCCCCCCACTCCCCTCTTCCCCCCCACCCCCTGCAGGGAGCATGTGCTGGTGCTCCAGCCTTGTGCCACCCTGCAAGATTACAGTGCTAGTGCCAGCTTCCCGCGGGGGGGAGCCCCAAGCCTCCCAGCTGGATCAGGCTTGCAGGGAAGAAGCCAGAGCTAGAAATGGCTCCACACACTACCACTTTCCCTTCCCCCTGGCTGTGGGAACAGCAGCACACAGATGTGCTTCTTGGAGGCTTTCCCTGCTGCCCTCATTGGAGCAGCGGAGAAAGCCTTCGATGCCTAGGAGCAGTGTGCAGCGTGAAAACAAGGCCCCTCATGCCCAGCCCTCTCATGCACTCCCTTCCCTCCAGCCCCCTCATGCACTTCCTCCCCTGTGGAGACCCTGCACCCTCAGCCTGCTCCTGCACCCTCCTGCTTCTGCATGCTCCCCCCAGTCAGACACCCTGCCCTCACTCTGCTCCTGTCCCCTCGTCCTGCCAGACACATACCCATAGCCTGCTCCTGACCCTCTCCCCTCTCTAGATCCCCTCCTCTGCTCCTTCCCCCTCCACCCTGCTCAGACACTACCCCCAGCCTGCTCCTTCACCTTCCCCCCAGCCAGATACCTACCCTGAGTTTGTTCCTGAATCTTCCCTCCTGACCAGACACCCCTGCCCCCAGCCCTCTGCCCTGGACAAACACCCTGCCCCCTCTGCCTGGTCAGACACCTACCGTCAGCTTGCTTCTGCCCCCTCCCCCTCTCCAGACACCCTGCCCAGCCTGCTACTGCACCCTCTCTTCTGGCCAGACACCTACCTCCAGCCTGCTCCTCCATCCTCCCCCCGAAAAGACACACTACTCCCAGCCTGCTCCTGCCTGGCTAACAAGGCCTCAGTCAGGGCCCAGCCCTCATCTGGCTATAGTGCCCTGTCCATGTCCCTAATCCTATTTCTCACTCTCAGTGCTCTGCCTTCTGTACCTCCGACATACTCAAACCCTCTGTCCTGAGCCCCTCATACACGCCAACCCTGACTCTGCACACCCACATCCACAAATTGCACCCCTAGCATAGGGATGTAAGTGACTAGTCGACTAGTGACTTGACTAGTTGCTTCCCCTCCTTGCTACCTCTGTCAAAGAGAGGCAGCATTGGTGGGAGCAGCAGCTGGCTTAAAAGCTGGTTTCCCCCCAGCACCATCTCCGTGTGGGGCCAGGGGAGAGGCACAGCAGAGAACTGGTAGCGCTTCCAACTTTGAAAGAGTGGGGCTTCTGCTTTCAGAAACAGCGAGTATGGGGCCAGCAGAGGACTGCTTGAGTCTCCCACTCACCCCGTGCTCCTGCGCATTGAAGTAGTTGATGGAAATACCATTGACTATTTGATTAGTTAATTAATTTTAATTAATCAGTCATGCAAATGGGCATTCTTATACTGGCTCTTTGTTAACCACTTGTTCTGAATTCTGATGTAATTTGGCTCTTTGGTTTGAAAAGTTTGCCGACCCCTCAACTAGAATATCTGGCATTCTAGAAAATGTACACTAAAAGAGATTAGTTTAATTTCAAGTTTTATAGTTTTATCAGTCAGTAATCTGAGTGAATCTCAGATTAAATTGATTGGCGTGACAAGGTCCCTAGTGGATTTTGTGAAGTCTATGGTAGGGATGTGCATCTGTATCAGAAGCAGCAGTACGGGGCAGCCACTGAGAGCTAGTACTTGTGAAGCCTCTTGCCCCTTCCTCCCCTTGTTGCTGCCTCCTACAGAGGCAGCAGCATGTGTGTGCGGAACAGACAGGAGCCAGGGTTCGCTGGAAGCTGTCTTAAAAGCCGGCCCTGGCATAGCCACCTGCCCCCTGCGCTGCTGTCTCTGCATCAGAGGCAGCAGGCGTGGGGAATGAGCTGACTGCTGTGAGCACTGACTCCCCCCCCCCACCCCTGGCCAAATGTGTAATTGCTGATTAATTACAGAAATATACACATTGTAACATCCCTAGTCTATGGCTTGTCTCCTTTTCCTAGATACTGGAAACTCTTCTTTGAGCATGGTATGTTTTTTTTGGGGGAGATGTGGATTGAACTTTTTTTTTACCATACCAGAACTTTTACTACAAAAGACCTTAAAATGATCTGATCCTAGATTAGTCTGTTATCTTCTGAAAACTTGTTCCACAGCTGGAGCCCCTTACCTCAGCATGTCTCATGTGGCTTTTATGACCTGTGTTGCCCCCGAGGAGCACAATTGTCTTGGCTGTTTAGAGATGGCAATGTAGTTTCTTTTGTACCTGGCGGTAATCCATTAATTGCTGTCAGAGTTTGGCTGGGCCTTTAGGGATGATGGACTCAGCCACACAGCTGATGAATTAGCTTCTGCCCTCTTACTCATCCCCCACCAATCCTGATTAGTTGTGTGGTTTTTTTTTTTTTTTAAGGGTCAAAGACCAGGCAACAGCAGAGGGAGTTTGCTTACTGATCTATTAATCAGAGAAAGAGAGTTAGTCAAGATGGGTAAGTGCCTGGGGAAGGAGTCCAGCTAGGAGAGGCCTTGGAGTAGTAGCTGGAATTATTTTGAATTCATGAAAGCCCTTTGTGAAGTTTTGTTTTTTTGAAGAGAGGAAACTGAGGCACGGTGCCTTTGCTACATGAGGGTTCTTCAGTGGCAATTGCCCCTGTTATGATGATTTTGAAGAGCAAGCTTGAAATATTAGTGGGAGCAGAATGGGAGTCAGTTGTGGGACTAGGAAAAAGGCACATGTTGCACTAGCTGGAGTCTTTGCACTGTTTTCATATCACCTTTAGATAGAGAATTATAGTAATCCAGTCTGCAGATGACAAATACATGAATCACTGTAGCCAGGTCTCAATAGGGGGAAAAATAGCGTAGTAGTGAAAGACGGCATTTTTTGGTCACTGGCATGCTAGCTGATGAGTAAGCTTGACAGGATTTGAGTTTAATCATTAACTGTCTGTAAACATAGATTTCAGCTGACCTTCTGAAATTCATGGAAAAATCATTTGGAAATGTTTTTTGTTCCTGCAGGGGTCAGGGGTTATTTCCCCCCACCATTTGCAACCCACTGTCACATCCCCCACTCTATTACTTTCCAGCTAGGGGTGTAATAGATCTCTGCTTTGTCCCACCATATCTACAACCTTCTCCACACATCGCAGGTGTAAGGATTAGGCTTCATTGGCCCTGCAGCTATGCAAGAAGCACTCTCCAACTTCGCTGTTATGGCCCCACCTGCTCACTCACTAGCCAGAAATGTGGGAGTCATCCCTGGAGTTGTTTAGCAATTGGATGACCTCCTTTTCAGTCAGGAACTCATCATCCTTAGTCTTGGATGATGGGGGTTTCTGCTTTGCCGTGCCATTTCTGCAACTGCTTCTTCTACATCTTACCTCCTGTTTGTCTTAAGTCCCTCAGCTGCACAGTTTGCTTCCCGCAGTCAGTGGCCCGACGGAAAATCTTAATTAACCAATTTGCCACTTCTTTTCTCTTCATTGAGCAAGAGTCATGATCTGTAGATAGAGGGATTCAAGATGTTGACAGTGCCACGGCTCCAAGTCTGAGAATAGAAACTTAGACTGCTGTCACTTGCTTTCTCCATTAATTAGTATAGAAATTCCAGTGTGCCTTTCAAAATAAATATGTTGAAATACGGCATCCTTAAATTATATACTAAGCTCAGTGAGTTTGTCATTTTCATATTACGAGTGTCAATTACATCTTGGATTCATGAGTACAAGTTAATCTCAAAATGACTATACATTATATTATATAGTCATTTTTTATATTTTCACATCAGTATACATCTTTCAGAACAGTAAGTTGCAAAGAGACTTATTTTGTGGCTGCAGAGCTCTCTAGTCCAGCACTCTCTGGTCTGACAATATCCATAGTCCATCGTAATTTTAGTTATCTGGATGTCCACTTAACATGGGTGTGGCCAAGTTTCCTGTGGTCTCATGAAGTTTGTTTACAGCCACCAATCCTGGTTCTCAGTGTTCTGTGCTCATCTTTAGCCCTAAATTATCCGTCTTCTAAGAGCCCAGTAAGTATTGAAAGTGTTGCTAATGCTGCTAGGCAATATTGACCTCCCATGGTTCGGCAAATTCTTTGGTTCAGCACCAGTCAGGTCCCAAGGGTGTCAGACTAGAGATATTCAATCTGTATATAAAAACTATAGTCTTGTGTGTTCAGTTGGTCATGGATAAAACATGGGTTATATTTGTTAGGAATGGAAACCTCTGACAATGAGCTAATGAACCCTAATAAAAATCTGTGAATTTTCTGTGTCATGGTGTTAGTGATCTTGTTCCTCATTTGTGAGGCAAGTAGAATCTTAAAGTCTTTGAGAACTGGAGAGAAGTAAGGATATTAAATATCAACTAATTGAATAGTTGATGCATTTTTGCATCGACTATTCGATTAGTTGATAGGGCACCTCTGCCTTTGAAGTGTAGCAACAGAAGTGTAGAAGGTTGTTGCTACACTTCAAAGACGAAAGCGTCACATGGAGCCCGGGGTTAGCAGGGAACTGACCCTGGGCTCCATGTGGCACTGTCGTTTGAAACACCGTGGAGAGCCCAGCGTCAGGCTCCTTGCGGTGTTTCAAAGCAACAGCGCTGCACAGAGCCGGGGTCAGCTGTGGAGTTCTCAGCTGATCCTGAGCTCCACGTGATGCTGCCACTTTGAAATGCCACGTGCAGCATGGGGACGCCCCAGCTGGCCCCAGGCTGCAAGTAGCGTTTCAAAGGAGCAGCACCACGTGGAGTCTGGCCCCAGGCTTCAAGAGGTGCTCCTGTTTTCAAATACCCCCTTCTCCTGCTCCCCCCCCCCCGCCTCTTTCTGATAGAGGCAGCAAGGTGGCGGAACGACTAGTCCTTCACGTCCCTAGAAAAACAAGTGTGATTAGTAAGTGGAATCAGCTGTCTTTGAGTGGAATGTGTAAGTATGATTGTAAGTTTCATTGCTAATTTTGTTTTTCAGTGTTGGGTTGAATTTACTAGGTCAACAGTTCTCAGATTGTGGATGATGTCACCAAGGGGTGGGGAGTCACCAGGCCCACACCCCTTCTGCAGTCAGATGTGACTCTTAGCCAGCAAGTAGAACAGGAGGTTTATTAGTTGACAGGGACACAGCTTAGAACAGACTTGTCAGTTCAGTAAACAGAAGCAGTGAGTACAGTCCATCTTGGAAAGAGGGGAGCTCAGAGCCAAGGGCCCTGATCCCCTCCCTGTACCCCAAGCCAGCAAGACTAACCCACACTCAGCAGTCCATCCCAGCCCTGCAGCTAGCCCTGCCTCCGACCTATGTCCTGCTTCCCAGGCAAAAGGTGTCAGCCTTCCCCACATACACAAGAAGATGCCTTCTGTAACCGGAGCATGAGAGGGATGTGTGACCAGGTATCACACCAAAATTTCCATCTCCATCTAGGTATTGCTGCAGTGCTCAGGGAAACTGGGGCACACTTGGAGTTACTCCAGGACAGTAGAAATCTGTAGCATAACAAGGGGAATAAAATTCTCATAATCCCCATTTTGTCATAGGTGGAGATCCCACAGTGAGTCACAACTCCATTTTGATGGGGACACTAGGGCTGACTTAGACTTACTGGGACCCAGAATGAAAGCTGAACCAGAGTGGCAGGACACAGGTTACAGGCCTCCAACTGGGAGCTGAAGCCTTTGGACTTCACTTTTGTCCCCTTCCGTCTTCTCCAGCCTGGGGCAACAGGGATTATGCAGGCTCAGTCTTCAGTCTCGTGTTCCTGGTGTCACAAAGTAATTTTTGTTGCCAGAAGGGGGTCTTGGTGCAGTGAAGTTTGAGAACCCCTGTATTAGGTTGGGATTTTTTAGACAGACTGTATGTAATAAATGTGAAACATGTTTGTAAATAGTGCAAGTAGGTGATTAGTAGTTGTCAAACATCTGTGTATGAATTCATCTCACTCAACATGCCTAAAACAGATGGAAGAGGTAGGAAACAATACACTAAATTAAAATAATTAGAACAGTCTGTTCTAAAGTGAAATTTAAACATAATCAAACAAGTTAATATGAAAAAAGGATTTGTGCTTATCTCAAGAGCAGAAAACATTTTATTTAATTCTCAGAAATCAAATATATCATTGAATGGAACTTTCATTATAAAAGTAGAAGAGAATAACATTGATGAATTTGACCTACGAGATGTTTTAGTGATTAGCACTAAAATGTACCTATGATTATACTCTTCAGCATGAGTCTCTGTTATCCCAAAAATGGTAAAGATGTGATTGTTGCTAAATTGGATGAAAAGCAAAGATTGAAATTTGACAGAATCTATCCTTTCATGCTAACATCTTAAACATAGCACAAGATGAGCATTTTAAAGAAAAGGGGTTGTCATAGTTCACTGCTAGAATATTGTGCAAGTATAATCACGAAAGGTGCAAAATTGAATTGAGAATTTTATTTGTTTTTAAAAGACTTGCATTCTGGTCTATCCAGCTCAGAATCAGTGTTTTAGCCCATTATTACTATAGAACACTAGAACTGGAAGGGACCTCAAGAGGTCTTCCGAGTCCAGTCCCCCCCCCCGCCCCATTGCAGGACCCAGTACCATCTAGACCATCCCAGATAGATGTCTATTTTGAGAGAGGGGAGATAGATAGATGCATTGGTATTTGAGGGAGGAGATGCAAAAAGTGATCGATCTAAGTCAGTGGTTACAGGATCTACTTGTAGATCTTAGAGCTAGGAATATAAAATCCTGATTACAGTAAAACTCCAATTGTCCGGCATCCAGTGGTCCGGGCACTCCCGATAGTCCGACACTAGCTGGAACCCGGAAGTGCTCCGGCAGCTGCTTCAAGAAGTTGTTAGTCAATTACACTACCTCCGGCTGGATCCGCAGGTGACAGGCTCGCAATTTATCTTTCCTCTACTGCCTCTGGCAGGGGCAGGGGTGGCGGGGAATGGTGTGGCGAGGGCCGAACCCTCCGCCGTTTTGCAGGGAGACAAAGCCTGCAAGCGGCGGTGGCAGAGAGGGGGCGAGAGGCAGGCAGCTGCTTCAAGAAGTTGTTAGTCAGTTACACTACTGCCGGCTCAGTACCTCCTGATAGTCCGGCATATCCAATAATCCGGCACCACCTGGGTCCCAAAGGTGCCGGATTATCGGAAGTCTACTGTAATTGGTTAACCAGTTAAACAT
This sequence comes from Rafetus swinhoei, assembly GCA_019425775.1. NCBI lineage: Eukaryota > Metazoa > Chordata > Testudines > Trionychidae > Rafetus > Rafetus swinhoei. Next base: position 46,081,124 of record CM033432.1, read on the forward strand.
GCACAGGCAGGAGGGCCCACGCCAGCCTGGCTGACCTGGAGCTCCCCTGCCCGCCATGGGCAGGGTCTGCTCCAATCAGGCTGGAGTGCCCCTGCCACAGCCCCTGCTCCAGCCCCCACCTGTTCACCATTCTCATCCCTGTTTGGAGCCTCTGACAGGTATCCTGACTGGTTTGGCCAGGAGATTATCAAGTGTCTGCACTTCAGCTGTCCCTTCCCCCACTGCCATGCTTCTTCTGCCCTCTGCCTTAAAGCTACCCTCCCCACCCCTGCTGTGCAGGGAAGTAGAGGGGAAGGAGTGGGTGCTGATATCGGGTGGTCCCCTACATTCCACCCTTTACAGAGTGGAGGGGCACAACAGGGCTTGGGATGGAGGGAGTTTGTTGGCTTCTTTTAGGAGTGGTACAGGGCCCAAGCAGGGGTGAGCCTGCCTTAGCCACACTGTACCCTACCCAGGAGCCACCTGACATAAGCAGTCCCCAGCTGAGGCCTGCATCCCAAACCCCTGACCCAGTTCTGAACCCCCTCCTTTATTCCAAACCTCTGCCCTAGCCCTGACTCCCTCTGCACTCAAACTGCCTCCCAGAATCTTTTTTCTGAATCCCCTTCTGCATCCTTGCCCCAGCCCTGAGCCACCCAACACACTCAAACTCCCTCTCAGAGCCTGCCCCTTGCTTCAGCCCTAAACCCTCTCCTGCTCTCAATTCCCTGCCCCAGGCTCAGCTCAGAGCCCCTCCTACACTCAAAATCCCACAGCCCTCTGTCCCAGCTTGATGAAAGTGAGTGAGGATGGGGGAGGGAAGGAGGATAGAAAAGCCATTAATAGCTTTTATAATAGCTTTTCTTTAGAAAATCCCTTAATAGCTGACATTTATGATCTTTCATTCAAAAGTCTGTTGTCTGGCTAGAGAAGAGGATTTTTTTCAAATTTACCACCTTTTGGGTAACATCACAAATAATTAATTGCTGCATGAAACAAGGTGGTAAACAATAGCACTTGCAGTAATACACAGGGAAGGACTGGAACTACAATTCATTCACAAGTTTGATACTCTTGCTAATGGATTAAATAAAGATATCTGATGGCTGGGACATTATCAACCTACCAAACAATGAAGGTGCCAATAGTTCTTTGTATAGTATCTGCTGTTAGTACTCTTCCTCTCTTATTGCCTACTAATGGTTCTTATCTGCCTCTTTTGACTATCCAGTCTTTAGGTGCTTATAGACTATTAGTTTTTCCTGATAGATTCCAGCTCCGCTTTCCCCCCTTGATATTTTTATACCCACTGCCTCTTCTTGTCCCCTCCTCCCATTTTTTTCCTCCTCCCCCCACCCCTTTTCCCCCTATTTATTTTAGTTCTGGACATCCAACACTCTGGTCATTTGAAGAAGTGGGCTGTGCCCACAAAAGCTCATGATACCCTCTTCATGTTTTGTTAGTCTTTAAAGTGCTACCAGACTATTTGTTGTTTTTTTAAGTTTATCTTGTAAAAACTTGTCATGGTTAGGATCTTTGGGTGCTACTGCATGATAATTGATAGTGTTTCTATCAGACAAGCACAATGCTGATCTTTTGCATTGGATGGAGCATGATAATTTTGACAAGAAATGTAGGCACTTTTGGCCCTAAAGTATAATTTCTTCTTTGAGTGTTTATGTTGATTCCAGTTAGGTATGTTCACATGCACCGGACGCAGTTGCCAGAAGACTTTTCCCCGAGCACAGTGGTCCCCAACCTTTTCCAGATGGGGACCCATTTTGACAATTCAGGAAGACTTGGTGACCCATGGCAATTCAAAAACGGGGAGGAGGGAGGGCAGAGCCACCTGGGGAGACACTTGGCGACCCTTTTGAAATGTAATGGCGACCCATATTTGGGTCCCGACCCATAGGTTGGGAAACCCTGCCTTTGCAGCTAGTTGTAGCGTCGGCCTAAGCACCCCCTATAGTCATGCCTTCATGGCTCCCTATATGGAGCCCTGCTGACCCACCCCCCCTCCTCCAGTCCTACTTACCGCCAGTGACGGTTGGCTGGAACTTCTCTGTGCTCTTGTTTCAACAAGCACAGCAGCAGCTGTTTACATAATTTGTATTTGTTTTCTAGGATTAAGTAGTAGTGATATTGAATAGTGTTAGTTAGATTACATTCCTTTGGGGAAGGGGGCATTTCCAGCGCATACCTGAGTCTCTGGGCTTTAAAGCCTGTGAAATCTGCTTGAAGTGTACAATGTGTCCCTGCTGTACTGGACATATAGCGGAAGGACGTAAAGCGAGGGAAATTTTTTTCCCATGGCTGACTTCCGTTTGCGGAAATTGGTCTTTTTTTTTGCGTGATGGGAGAGTGGGGAATGGGATGACTTAAAATGGAACAGTTCCCACAAGCGTCAACAACGCTAGTGCAGAACCCCAGCATATAGCGGGTGACTTATAGCAAGGACGCCTCTATACCCAAAAGTGATCCTTTCACTTCTTGCTTGTTTGAAGTGCTTAGGAGAGAGCTATCAGAAGGCTCATTATGCCATCTGTAAGATCTTCTGGCACCAGACTCTAGAAGATAGAGATCAATGCTTGACAGTTTCTCTAATACAGAGGTGGGCAAGAGGCTGCCAGCAGGCCAAATCCGGCCCGCTAAGCCACCAAATCTGGCCCATGGCCCCCTCGCTGGAACCCTTAGACCGAGATCAGTTCATGTTTTAGAATGTCAAGAGTGGAGGACAACTAGCAGCTGGGGAGGGAGGAGGGAGACTTCTCATGCTGTTCCTGCCCCCAGCAAAATCTCTTAGCTGCCATTGGCCAATCTCTCAGTTTCCGGCCAATAGGAGCCAAGAATTTTGGCTGGGAGCAGGGCCAGTATAAGAAGCCTTCTCCCTCCCTACTCGTCCCCCCCTTCCCCTCCCTCTCATGCCCGAGTGGAGTCACGTGGAACAACAACCCACCTTCACCCAGAGCCTACCTCTGGCACGCCTGCCCCTCCCTTCCCCAACCCTCTGGCCCCCCCACCCAAACCTTCTGCCCCTTCTGCACAAATAACCCCTCTCAGATCTGGCACCCCAATCTCCTGCCCCAGATCACAAGCCCCTCCTAGCCTAGATCACATCCCAAAATCCTGCATCCCAGTCCCCTAGGTCACAATCACCCCTCCTTCACCCATACTCCCTCACAGACCCCATTCTCCCTCCTGCACCCCAATCCCTTACCCCAAGATCCCTTTTGTACCCAACCTCCATCCCAGACCTCATACCTCCTCCATTAATATCCTGGAAGAGTGCGACCCTCGACCACTTTCCAAAATCTTGGAGTGGCCCCCCCCATCAAAAATTATTGCCCAACCATGCCCTAATGGAAGCAGCACTCTGATCCTGGGTTGATGGACCCTGAAACAAGTACCTCATTCACTATGTGGAGTGCTCCGGCACTGTCAGCATGGCCAGTGCTGAGAGAACAAGACCTTGAAGTGCTGCACGATCGATCTCTGCTGCCACAGCAAAAGAAAAGGCCAGACGGGACCATCTCCCACTCTTAGATCTACGGAGCCAGTCACTGTGAGACCTGAGTCGGGCCACACTAGTGCAACTCCACCACTGGTGGAGATCATATTGATTTCTGCCCACGGGGATGGGCATTTGAGTCTGGACCCTCCTTGTTCATCCAGGCAGGATGCATGTAACAGTTATGTTACAGTAAATTTTATAATCACGTACCTGGTTCACATATTTATGGGGATTTTCTGTGATAAAATCTTAAATAGATGTTCAGTTCTTCAGATTGTTGGATTATACCAGACATGTAACAAGCTATAACTTTTGCAAATGAATACGCCTAATTCACCAGTAAAAATGTTTGAAATCTTAAAACTGAAATGCTTTTAGTGACCTGTGATGGAAAAATCAAACTAAACTTTGAAGTCCATAATCAGTGAACGTACCAAATTTCAGTATTTATATCTATGGGTATGTCTGCTCTGCCACCCTAGTTCGAACTAGGGTGGCTAATGTAGGCATTCGAACTTGCAAATGAAGCCGGGATTTAAATATCCCGGGCTTTATTTATGTTCCCAGCGCCGCCATTTTTAAATGCCCGTGAGTTTGAACTCCTGCCGCTGCGGGCGTACGGACTAGGTAGTTGAATTAAAGCTCCTAATTCGAACTACCGTTACTCCTCATTGCAGGAGGAGTAACGGTAGTTCGAATTAGGAGCTTTAATCAACTACCTAGTCCGTCTGTAGCCGGGGCAGGAGTTCTAACTAAGGGGCATTTAAAAATGGCGGCGCAACATGAAATAAAGCCCGGGATATTTAAATCCCGGGCTTCATTTGCAAGTTCGAATGCCTACATTAGCCACCCTAGTTCGAACTAGGGTGGCAGTGTAGACATACCCTATGAGTTAAGGGAGAAACTTGTTAAGTAACGTATAAAAGGTGTTTGTATTAGACGAGAAGCTTTGTTGTAAATTAGATGTTAATGTTTTATACTGATCCATGCTGACTGATTCTCATTCTCATTGGCAGGTGGGGATAGAAAAATAACTGATGTTCAGGATGACATCTTTTGTTTGTAATGATATTATCATATGCTTTGTCAGACTCAAATATCATTTGTTTCCCACAGAAGTAACCCATCAGTATTTTTCAGTGCAGGATTTTCTGTTTACTTGTAGCTGGTCTAGAATTCTGGAAATAGAGTTTGTGAAATTTATGGGGAAGCTATTGTGTGAATGAAGATAGTCAAGTTTAGGAATTAAGGCTCTGGTATTAGAGAAAAAGTTTTTCCTATTTAATTTATACAAAGGCATTAATATATTGAATGCAGATGCTAACTATTCCTTTGAAAGGTTTGCTAATATAAGGCAGAGGGCACACCACACTTTTGAAAGAACTGTCTCTGTTAATGTGATCTTCAGTTGGATAGAGTATGACCCTAAATGCTCTAAGTCCTGGTAATAAAATCATGTTGTCAGCAGCCACTTATTTGAAAATAAGTTTTAGCATTCAGCAACAATGAGCCGTGACAGATCTTATTGTTAGTGATTTGATGTTTCTTGCCAACATAAATTGAAATAAAAATATTTTTATCTTTCTAGCATGTGACTTTCAACTGTGCCATTTGTATGCTACTCTGGTCCTAGGTATAATTTTTAATTTCTAGCTGAAACACTAAATAACTTCAGTGTGATTTCTTGGATTCTTTGTTGAAAGTTCTTGAAAATTAGAAACTCAAATTGTGTACAACTTAGTGTTCAGGATGACCTCTTTTTGTGTTCTAGTTTAATTGAATTACATTGCATAGTATACTGATGCCTTTATAATGCTTTCTAGGACTTCACATATGTTGTTACTGTTGACTCACTGTTTCTTCCTTTGATATTCTTTTATTTTCTATTTACAGGTGAAGCAAGAGCTACAGAAGGAAGACCTTTATAGCTTGCAATAATGCCATTCCCCTTTGGCAAGTCCCACAAGTCTCCTGCAGATATAGTGAAAAATCTGAAGGAGAGTATGGCAGTTCTAGAAAAGCAGGATATCTCTGACAAAAAGGCAGAAAAGGTATATTTATGGTACTTTTTATATTGTTTAAACTTTTGCTATTGAAATATTAAACTTCAGTTATGGGAGGGAAATCAGTATTTACAGGATTTAAAAATTAATGTGTGTTAACTAAATAGGAAATATTTTGATTTCCCTTCACACACTAAAGATGAAGAAAAGTTGTGTACTTTTTGAGTGCTTGTTCTTGTGCATTCCAGTCAGGTGTATGCATGTGCACAGTAGCTGGAAGATTTTCCCTTTAGCAGCCTTAGAATGTTGGAACCTTAGAGCAGTGGTCTCCAACCTTTTTACACCCAAGATCATTTTTTAAATGCCAGAACAAGCCAGGATCTACTGCCCTTCCCCTTCCTTGAAGCCCCACCCTGACCTCTCTATTCTCCTCCTCTCCATCACTTGCTATCCCCAACCCTTATACTGCTGCTTTTTTCCCAATTCTTCTTTAGGAAGAGGTTTTTCCAACATTTGACCTGTCTAGACTGGACCAAATGTCAGAAAACCCCCTTCTTTGAAGCCCCCTTATTCCTCATGGAAAGAGGAATATAGGGGTTACCGAAAGAGCATGTTTGCTCTTCCGCTAAAAAAAGTGGAAGAACAAATGCATCCCTGGATGCAGAAGAGTTTTTCTGGGATACCTCTGGAATCGGAAAACTGCAGTTCTAGCTGTACCCTCACTGGTTGAGACAGGATGTGTGGGCTCTGGGGTGGGAATGAGGGGTTTGGGTGTGGGAAGGTGAGAGGTGCAAGCTCTGGGAGGGAATTTGGATGCAGGAGGAGGTGGAGGAGGGGCTGCTGGCTCAGGAAGGGCGCTCCAGGCTGGGGAGTGTTGGGGTACTGAGCAAGCCACAGGCTTGTGGATGTGAGGGTGCAGGATTTTGGGTTGGGGGATGGGAGGGGCTCAGGGCAGGGAGGTTAGGAGTATAATGGGCTCAGGACACAGATTCGTGGTGTGTGGATAGTGTAGGAGTGTTGTGGCAAAAGACTGAGGATGTGGGGGTGCAGGAGTTTGGCGATGTGAGAGGCTCAGGACAGGGAGTTCCAGTGTATGATAGGTTCAAATCTAGGGTCTGGGGGGTGGTAGTGCAGGAGTGTTATGATGCTGCGGACAGATGGGGGTTTGTTGGCCAGGCTTCATTTTTAAATAAAATATGTCAAAAAGTTTCAGCATTTTTTTTTATTTATGAGAACCTGATTTGATTCAGGGGTCACTGAAAAGTCAGTTGGGGCCACACAAGTGAGATGCAAAAAAAAAAAAAAACCCTCCTCCAAAGCCTCACTAATGTGGCCCCAACTGTGCTGGTGGGAGCAGGGGACATGGTACTGGGGAAGGGTGCTAGTGGGTGCTGGGGCAGAGAACAGGGTATCAGTGGAGGCAAGGGACAGGGTGCTGCTGGGGCCAGGGGCCAGGATGCCAGTGGGAGCAGAGTGCCAGTGGGAACAGGGGGCAGGGTGTTGGCTGGGGCAGGGAATCGTCGGCACTTGCCTCCCCAGAGGAGGGAAGCTCCAGCAAGAGCCTCCTCCTGGGACTCCTCTCCTCTCCCCCGCAAAGGAGGAAAGCCCCGGCACGCGTTTACCCCCGGGATTCCTCCCCCTCCCAGATGCGCACTTTCCCCTGGGACTCCTACCTCCTCCCCCTCGGAGGAGCCCCTATTGCCCCTCCCCCAGGAGGGAAGCCCTAGTGCGCGCTTCCCGGGACTCCTCCCCTCTCCCCGCAGAGGAGGGAGCCCGGCGCATGCTTCCCCCGGGCGCCTCCCCCTCCCGTCGCGCGCTTCCCCTGGGACTCCTCCCCCTTCCCCGGCACGTGCTTCCCTTCCGGACTCCTACCTCCTCCCCCGCAGAGGAGGGGAGCCCCGGTGCATGCTTACCCTCGGGACTCCTACCTCCTCTCCTGCAGAGGAGGGGAGCCCCGGTGCACGCTTCCCCTCCCTTCTCTTCCCCCCTCTCCCCACCCCCAGAAGCCCCAGCACGTGCCTTCCTCTAGGACTCCTACCTCCTCCCGGCGCGCCACAGACCTGGAGGAGAGGAGCAGGCAGCGCACTTCCGGAAACCCTGGAAGTGGCGCGCAGCTGCCGGACTTCCCTCCACCCCGTGGGAAGCCAGCACTACCTCCATTTTCAGAGGTAGGTAGTGGGGCTTCTTCGGGTGGGAAAGTGAGGGCCTGAACGCCTTGCGATCGACTGGTTGATCCCTCCCAATCAACCAGTCGATCGCGACCAACGGGTTGGTGACCACGGCCTTAGAGGGAGCTACCCATGGACCTTTTGAATGGAGTGCTCTGCAGACCACAGTTTGCGAACCTGTGCTCTAGATCTTTTAATTTAAAAAAAAAAAAAAAAAGAAGAAGAAATCATTCATTCTGTGTATCATTCTGTGTACATAAAGCATTTTGTAGGGAAATTCCTCAGGCATTTAGTGGAGATTAATGAAAGATCAGTCAGCATTTGACAGTGATTTCTGAAAAAGGATAATCAGTAACCTAAAGAAAAGAATGTGATTACAATTTACATCAAACACTAGTACTATGGATTTATTTAAAATTTCTATAACCAGAGTGTAAACATTTTTGGTTGAAATCAACAATTGTTTGAGTGTGAAAGTCTAAACCTAGAGCGTCTTCAGTTTAGAGAGCTTTATGTTTAAAATTATGCATATGTTACCTTAAATGCTCACATAACCAAAGCCTTGATGCATACATACTATATCTCTGAATGCAGAATGTTTTTAGTACACTGAATTTTGGAGGAAAAAAGGTTGAAAAATAAGCTGTACATGTTATCTGTAGAACCAAATCAAAGGGACATTCAGTGCTCAGACGATTTAAAAATTGTTATGTTTTTCAGGATATAAACTAGTAACTTTCAAATCCACACTATTTTAACAGATAATTTTCCTTCCTCTGCAAAGCTTCCTCTTTGGGCTCAGTGTTGGGTAGAATATGTAGCAGCTACATAGACATTTCTTCTGCAACATATTTCTGTGGTTCTTGAGGTCACTTAGGGTATGTCTACACTAGCCCCCTAGTTCGAACTAGGGAGGCTAATGTAGGCATTCGAAGTTGCTAATGAAGCCGGGATTTAAATATCCGGGCTTTATTTACATCTTCCGTCGAGCGCCATTTTTAAATCCCCTAGTCGAACTAACTGCCCGCGGCTACACGCGGCAGTCATACATTAACTCGAACTAAGTCCTTAGTTCGAGTTAACTGTTACACCTCAACTGTTGCACCTCATGGAATGGAATGAGGTGTAACAGTTAATTCGAACTAAGGACTTAGTTTGAGTTAACGTTTGACTGCTGCTTGTAGCCGCGGGCAGTTAGTTCGGACTAGGGGGATTTTAAAATGGCGCCCGGACGGAAGATGCAAATAAAGCCCGGGATATTTAAATCCCGGGCTTCATTTGCAACTTCGAATGCCTACATTAGCCTCCCTAGTTCGAACTAGGGGGCTAGTGTAGACATACCCTTACATATAAACATTCAGATTATGGATGCAAATGCTTATCGGATAGTAGACAGGATAGTCTAGTCCTTAATTCCTTTCTTTATTATTGTGCCTTCCCTGTTGCTTGATGTTGTAATGCTTTAATCTATTTCTTAAAAATATTTTATTGGTAATTTGCTTAGTGCAAACTTCAATAAGCTAATTTACCAAATTTACACAGTTGTATGGATTTGAAAGATGGTGGATTACCATTTAAATTGGAAAGCTTTTGAGGCAATTTCATTTGAAATGAGCTTTCATTTTGAAATGAAAAGACAGGTAACAAACAATAGGAGGAAATTGGGAAGGGCATACATTTTAGGTTGTGCTGTTGCACAATTGCATAGTTCCAAATCATAATATTTTTTTTCTCCTCATATAAACATATATAGGTATTTATTGCATAATCCAAACATCATTTTTGGCTGATTTCTAGTAGATGCCATATGCATTCAGGCATTATGCCTCCTATCCAGTGGAGATGAAGGCACATTTACTGTCTGAAATGTGTGGGGAAAGGGCATTCACTAAGGGTATGTCTACACTACAAAGTTAATTCGAAATAACAGCAGTTATTTCAAATTAACTTTAATAGTGTCTTCACAGGCAAACTGCTATTTCGAAATAAATTCGAAATAGTGGAGCCTATTTAATTTGGTAAACCTCATTCTCACGAGTAATGCCAAATTCAAAATGGCTATTTCGAATTAAGTGCTGTGTAAACACTTAATTCGAAATAGGGGGCTTCCAGCCCTTCCCAGGGAGCCCTGGTGGCCACTCTGGGCACAACCAGGAAAGTTTACTCTCCTCTCCCCCAGCCCTGGAGACATTAAAGGGGTAGACCCTGGCCACAGTGCCTGTGCCAGCTCCAAGCCTGCCAGCCCAGAGCCAGCAGTGGCCACCAGGGCCCCTGACCCAGTGGCCCCAAAACATGAGCCAGCAAGCCACTGGCAGCCAGCCCTCAACCGCTCCCCAGGAGCAGTCTGCCAGCTCGCAGGAGCCTGACAGGGGCTGGAGAAGGCAGGCGCCTTCCTGGTCCAGGGTGGAGATCATGGACCTTATTCAGGTTTGGGGGGGATGCCCCCAACGTCCATGATCTCCGCACTAGACGGAGGGATGCAGCCGTTTATGGCAGGATAGCTGCCAGCCTGGCCACCAAAGGCCATGTGCGAACCCAGGAGCAGGTTAGCATGAAAGTCAGGTTGGTCCGGCGAGGCCCTGAGCTTCCCTTCCCCCTTCTTCTCCTTGCTTCCCCCTTCCAGCTCCCTCCTCCCAGGTTTCCCCTTCCCCTCTTCCACCCTCTCTCTTTCCTTCTCGCACCTCCTTTTCCCAGTCTCCCCAGAGGTTCACCCCAGTTTTGTTCAGTAAACCCAGTTTCTATTTTTGAACATACATGTCTTTTGTTTGACATCAGGAAGGGGGGCTCGGAAGGGGTAAGTGGAAGGACGTGAGGGAGGAATGGGGCACGAGCCCCCGGTGTGGAGAACCGGGAAGGCTCTGAGGGCTTCTCGGGGTGGACGCTCTCCCTTAGGGCCTCCTGGATCCTGACAGCCCCCTGATGGACCTCCCGGATGGCAGCCTGCAGCAAGTGCAGCCGGGCTGATGGCAACCACCCCACGAGATGCACCAGCATGCCCAGGGGCAGCTCTGGCCCCATGTGGCCGAGTGCTGTGGTGTCCCGAGTGCGGGCACTCAGGGCACTCCAAGACAGGACTGCTTTGCTGTCCCTCATCGAGGTAGACAGGGAAGCGGGAAACCCTGAGAACTGTCTGTCTGGGGTGGGGGTAGGGTTCCTTTAAGCACGGAGCTCAGTTAACCTCAGGCAGCAGCCCCACACACTAAGTCCTAACCTGATGCCCTGCCGGTACTGGTACCGGCCAGCCTTAACTTTGGTTCAGGGTCCACTCAGTGTGGACGTGCTATTTTGAAATAGCAAAATGCTATTTCGAAATAGTTTTTGTGTATAGATGTGTTATTTCGAATTAGCTTAATTAAGTTAATTCGAAATAGTGCTGTAGTGTAGACATACCCTAAGAGACTTGTCAGAATATGCTGGATTTAACCAGTGGACCCATCTGGAATACGCATATGGAATGATTTTGAAAGCCCATTCTCTAGCCTCTGAATCTGAGACTGATCATGCTTGGTTTGGGAACAAGGCCCCTGTGGATTTGTGTTGTTTGATTATGCTACCTAAATAATTGTATTCCCAGATGGGAAACAATTGTAGAGCTGTTTCCTCTGTCCTCCTGGAGAAGTGAGGGCAGTGTTGTACCATGGCCAGGGACTCTAATGCATCATAAGAGATGTAGTCTAGCTAGAGCATCATGCTTAAAGAGAATTGGAGACATGATAAAATGAGAGTTCCATTTAATAACATTATGTAATGCTAGACAGCTAAATAGTGACAAGTTTTTAAAGTGCTTATATACAAACACTAGTAATTTAAATAATAAGATGGGTGAATTAAAGTACCTTGTATTAAATGAGGATATTAATAAAATAGGCATCACAAAAACTTAGTGGAATGAGGATAATCAATGGGACACAGTAATACTAGGGTATTGGAAAAACAGGTTGTGCCTGGTGGGTGGGTGGCCACTACATTTTAGTCTACACTCTCACATAAATGACCTAAACAGTTCCATAGAATCTCATTGGATAGTAATTCCATGCTCTAATAATAAGAATATAGCAGTAGAGATATATTACCTACTAGGGATGTTAAAAAGAGGGTAATTGGGTAACCATGTAACTGCTGAAAAATTCAGCGGTTACATGGTTACACACACCCGCAGTGTGGGGTGGCAGCTGGCTCTTAGCATGTACCAGCTCCCGTGTTTCAGCAGAGGCAGCAGTGTGGGGCAGCAGCCAGCTCCCCATCTGCTGGCCCTGCCCCTTGGGAGCTGACTGCTGAGTATGTATCAGAGGCAGCAGCGCAGGGCAACAGCTTGTGTGGGGTGGCAGCCTCCCGGGGAGTGGGGCCCGGAGCGTGCATGTAACTGCTCACAGTAACTGATAAGCCCGGCCATATTGGTTAACCACGTAAACAGTTATCCTGTTACATCCCTGTTACTTATTACCTGACAGGGACTGTGATAGTGACTTTGAAATTCTAAGGAAGATTAGAGAGGCTATACAAATAAAGTCAATGATGGGGATTTCAGCTACCTCTTATTTACTGAGTACTTGTCTCCTCAAGACAGGCTGCAGAGATAAAGTTTCTTGACACCTTAAATGTCTCCTTGGAGCAGCTGGTTCTGGAACTCACAAGAGGAAAAGCAATTCTTGATTTAATCCTAAGTGAAGTGTGGGATCTGGTCTGCTGGAGTGCATTGACTCCATTGAGGTTCTATGGAAATGTTTAGGTCATTAATGTGAGATCTGGACTGCTTCGAAATAATGACCATAATATAAATAAACTTAAACTTCCTTGTGACAGGAAAAACACCAAAAATGAAATCCTGTGAGCTGCATGGAAATTTTTCTAAGGCAACATGATAGAGGGTCAACTTAAATGTATATCCCAAATTAAAAAAACCTAGTAAGAGAACCAAAAAGTGCCACTGTGGCTAAACAATAAAGTAAAAAAAGCAGTGAGAGATAAAAAGCATAATTTAAAAAATGGAAGATAAATTCTAGTGAGGAAAATAGAAAGGCGCATAAACTCTGCCAAATGAAATGTAAAAATATAATTAGGCTAAAACATAATTTAAAGAACAGTTAGCCAAAACCTCAAAAAGTAATAGCAAAACATTTAAGTGCATCAGAAGCAGGACGCCTGCTAAACAACAGTGGGTCCATTGGAAGATCAAGATCCTACAAGAGCACTCAAGGATGATAAGGTCATTGTAGAGAAACTAAATGAATTCTCTGCATCATTTTTCACAGCTGAGAATGTGAGGGAGATTCTGAAACCATTGTTTTGGTGACAAATCTGAAGAACTGTCCCAGACTGAAGTGTTATTTAGAGGAGGTTTTGGAACAAATTGATAAAGTAAACAGTAACAAGTCACCAGGACCAGATGGTATTTATCAAGAGTTCCTAAAGAATTCAAATATGGAATTGGAGAACTAACTATGGTTTGAAGCTTTATAAATCAGCTTCTGTACCAAATTACAAGTAAGTAGCTAATACAAAGCCAATTTTTAAAAAGGGCTCCAGAGGTAATCCTGGAAATTAGAGGCTAGTAAATCTAACTTCTGTACCAGGCAAACTGGTTGAAATTATAGTAGAGAACAGAATGGTCAGACATCTAGATCAACATAATTTGTGTGGGAAGAATCAACATGATTTTTTGTAAAGGGGAATCATGCCTCACCAATTTACTAGAATTCTTTCAGGGATTCAACAAGCTTGTGGACAGGGGGAATTCAGTGATATAGTGTCCTTAGATTTTCAGAGAGCCTTTGACAAGATCCCTCACTAGAGGCTCTTAAGCAAGGTAAGCGGTCATGGGATAAGAGGGAAGGTATCCCCTAGCCTAGTTTATCAGAAGCTGGGAATGGGCGACAGAGGATAGATCACTTCATGATTGCCTGTTCTTTGAGTGATTGCTCCTGTGCATTCCAAGTTGGGTGTGGCAAGGTATATAGCCCACTGTCCACCAGCCTCTCCCTCAGTTCCTTCTTACCACCAGTGATATTAATTGAAGCTATCTCTCTGTTGCCTCAGAGCAAGTTTTAATCCCTAGCTTTGTTCCTGTAGTTAGTTGTTAAGTGTTAGATAGTTGGCAGTAGTTAAATAGTTTTCTTAGCAGGGAGTATTTGTTCCCATCCCCAGTGCAGGAACATGCCTTGGCTCTATGGTTTTAAACTCTGTACTAAGTGCCAGAAGTTTATGCCTATGGGGATCCCCACAACTCTTGTCTTGAATGTCTAATTGAACCTGCATACACCCTCCACCCAACACAAACATTTGAAACCCCTGTCCTGATACCTGTTCCATCATAGGCAGGATTCTGATAGAAGCGGCAACCGTACGAGCCACCAGCGCCCTCCGAACGCTAATAATAATAGTGGGGGGGAAATAACCAAGAGCACGCCTCTTCCAGACAGTCACCAGGGCTTAGGAAAAGTTTTTGAAGTTGTGTACGAGAGTGGCATTCCATTTCTTACCCTGGATCCAGTTTCCGCATTTGGGAACCGTTATCTCAGTTTTATCATACCTGGGCCCAGATCATGACAGAAAAGTGGGTGCTAGATATTCCCTCTGGTTCTCTTCTACCCCACCCACCTCCTTCCTTTCATGTCCCTTTTCAGGGACCCTTCTCACAAGCAGCTCCTTCAGAAGGTGCAGGCTTAAGTTGGTGACTAAAAAAGCTGAAGTTTCAAATGATCTCCCTGGCATCGTTCCATGCCTGGATCTGGGAGATTGTTTTGTTGCCCTCAATTTGAAGGACATGTATTTTCATTTTTCCTGGGGTTATCTGATTAACAGTTTATGATATGACCCTTTGGCCTATCTGCCGTGCCCAGGGTTTTCACAAAGTGCATGGCAGTGGTTGCTGCTTTCCTCCAGTGCTGCAATGTCCAGGTATACCCTTACATGGACAACTGGCTAGTCAAGGGACCGTCCAAGACGCTTGTGGAAGGTCACATGGACCTTGTCAGAAGAATGTTTCTGTGGCTGGGTTTGGTGTTGAATGCCTAGAAGTTTATCCCATCTTGGACAATAGAGTTTATAGGGGGCCACATAGACTCAGTTGCTGCCAAAGAATTGCTTCTCCAATCCCATTTTGAAAGTGTGTGAACTGATACAGGGGTTGGGGGGCCTTCCCCATAACTACGGTCACAACCTGACTAACCCTTCCACAGCCAGTGCTGAACTCTTTCCAGTGCTGGCCGGACCCACTCAGTGTGTGTAAGGGGATTCCATTTTGTGCACCCCACCCTGTTTTGACACTAATCACGGATGCCTCAATCCTGAGGTGGAGCACCCATTTGGGCAAATTAAAGACGCAGGAGATGAGGTCACAGGTAGAGTTTTCCCTGCAAATCAATGTCAAAGAATTCAGGGCAGTCCGATTGCCTGTAAGTTCTTTGGAAGGGAGCTTTGAAGCAGGTGCATTTCGGTCCAGACAGTCTGATTTGTTGATATAAAACATCGCTGTGATATTGTCTATCAGAGTCTCCAGGCCTTCCACCTGACATACTGGAGACTCAGTGGTTGAACCTGATAGAGCAGAAGTGTTCAGAGAGGGTGCCTCTTGGTCCTCCTCAGTAGCGGGAAGCCTT
Source organism: Rafetus swinhoei (assembly GCA_019425775.1). Lineage (NCBI taxonomy): Eukaryota > Metazoa > Chordata > Testudines > Trionychidae > Rafetus > Rafetus swinhoei. The sequence continues at coordinate 46,096,386 of CM033432.1, forward strand.
CCATGTGGGCCACCTACATGGCAGAGTGGAAAAAGTTCTCAGTATGGTCCCTGCAACAAAATGTTCAGCCTTTGTAGGCACCATTTCCCCTAATTTTGGACTACCGCATGAGCTTGCAGCCACATCAATTAGAGTGCACCTGGACATGATCTCAATGTTCTACCCTCAGTCTGGGGGGCGCTCGGTGTTTGTAGACTGATTGGTGGGATGGTTCCTGAAGGGTTTGGACAGGTTATACCCACAAGTGAGGGACCCAATACCACAATGGGACCTGAACTTGGTTTTGTCAAGGTTGATGGCACCCCCTATTGAACCATTAACAATATTTTCCCTATTGTATTTGTCAATGAAAGTTGTGTTTCTGGTGGCCATTACTTTGGCCAGAAGGGTTTCTGAACTTAAAGCATTAATGCGTGAAGCTCTCTATACTGTGTTCTTTAAAGATAAGGTACATCTAAGACCCCACTCTGTATTCCTCCTGAAAGTTGTCTCCCGGGCTATGTCTACACTACAGGTAATACTTCTTGTGCAAGCGCACATCCACACAACAAAAGCGCATAAAAGCGATGTGCTTTTGCGCAAGAGAGTGTCCAGACTGCATGGATGCTCTCTCAAAAGAAAACTGATTGCTATTTAAAGAATAGCCACCAGGGCACCTATGCTTTTTTCGAATTGCGCAAATAAACCCTGTTCCACTTCCACACACACCTTTTTGCACAGGAGCTCTTGCGCAAAAAGGAGTTATTCCTTGTAGAAGGAGGAATATCTACACCAGAAAAAACCCTCTGTTCTTTCGTTTTACTTGCGCAAAAACGCGCTTGAGGTGTGGACACTCCATGAGTTTTTTGTGCAAAAATTCTAAGGTGTAGACCTAGCCCCATTTTCATGTTTCTCAGGATATTTTCCTGCTGGTTTTTCACCCAGAACTGTACCTTACCTTGAGGGACTGGTTCCTACATATCCTAGATGTCAAGTGTGTGTTAGCTTTTTACCTTGAGCGCACTAGGCTGGTTAGGAAGTTTAATCAATTATTTGTGGTAATAGCTGACAGAATGAAAGGACTCCCTGTCACCTACCAGAGGATCTCGTGGATTATGTCTTGTATCTGCACATGCTGTTACTTAGCACGGGTTCTAGCCCCCCAACTGTCAGCCCATTCAACCTGGGCACAGGCCTTGTCAACAGCCTTTCTTGCTCATGTCTTGATCCAAGACATTTGTAGAGCAACTGTGTGGGCATCTGTTCATACATTCATGTCCCATATTCAATCCTACACCAGGCTAGAGATGACTCTGTGTTTGGAAGGGCAGTGTTGCAAATGGCAGACCGGTTAACTCCAACTCCTCCTCCTTATAGCAGCTTGGGAGTCACCTAACTTGGAATGCACATGAGCAGGGCTCGACAAATACACTTGCCCGCTCGCCCGTGGCGAGTAGATTTTACCAGCTGGCGAGTGCACTGGCAGACTGGCCCGGTGGGCTGTTGTGATGGGCTGGTGGAAGCCCGCTCTACGGGCGACGTGGCCCCATCTGATCTGCCAGCCGGCGGAGGAGCAGAGTGCCACTGGGAAGGGGGAAGTGCGGCGATTCTTGCCACCGGGCTGCCTGCGTGCAGCTCCAGCACGAGGAGGCGGGGCGGGATGCCAGGACGCTGGCGTGACCTGGCCTCGCTGATTTTAAAGGGCCACGGCAGCTCGGCTCTGGCCGCGTGTCCCTGGGAGCTGGCTACGGTGCGTGGCGCAGCCAGGGCCCGCCCCGCTGGCTCCAGTCCTGCCACGGCCCCAGCCCCCCTTTGTCTCTGTGCTGCCCGTTCCACATGCCTCCCCTGCACCCCGGACCCCCTGTTCTCCCTCTTCCCTGCGACCCTTTGGCTCTGCGCTGCCCTTGCACCCCGCACCCTGCTCCTCCCGATCCCTGCCCCCCAGCTCTGTGCTGCCTGTTCCCTGTACTGCCCCTAGACTCCGATCCCTCTGCCCCTCCCGTTCCCTGCGTCCCATTCTCCATGCCTCCCACTGTACCCTGCTCCCCCTGATCCCTGCGTCCCTCTGGCTCTGTGCCTCCCGTTCCCCGCACCACCCCTGTACTCCCTCACTGTTCCCTGCACCCCTCTGGCTCTGTGCTGTCCCTGCACCCTGCTCCCCCTGTGGGTCGGGAGTGAAGGGTGCTTGTCCATAGGGTGGGGCTGGACAGGGCAGGGAAGAGGCTGCTGTGACCCAGCAGCGAGTGAAAGGGGGAGTTCACTTGAAGCGCCTTTGCCTTTATGGAAAAAAACGAATGAAAATGCTATTTGCTATTTATAGGGCTAAAATGCTGGGACGAAAACAAACAAAAAAAATCCCATTGCAAAATGCAAACGTGTAAAAGACAACCAAAAAGGGGGAGTGGCCAAAAATGTTTTGCTTGGGGTAGCAAAAACCTAGAGGAAGGGGCTGGGCTGGGCTGGCCTGTGGGGAGGAGGAGGAGGGAAAATATGGGGAAGGGGCTTGTGCTGAGGGGAGGGAAGGAGGTCAGGAGGAGGAGAAGAAGAAAAAAGGGGAAGGCACCAAGGGACAGGGGTGCAGGACAGACAAATGCCAGGGGGCCAAGTGCAGACAATGAGGAAAAGGGCAGGAAGGGCGGTGTCGGGAGGGGGGGGTAAGGGCACTGGGGGCTAGAGGGGAAGGGAGAGGTGCTGGGAGAAGGCTTGAAAGAAGGGGTGGGCATGAGGAAGGCGGGGATGGAGCAAGGCATCTGTGAGGGCACAGGGGCAGAGGGTGGTGAGGGGGTGGGTATCAGGGAAAAAGAGGGCAAAGGGGCAGGGGCAGTGAGGGAAGGGGAGGCACCAGGAGGGTGCAGGTGCCAAGGGATTCTGGGGGTGAAGCAGAAGGGCAGACACCTGCAGGGGAGGGACCAGCCTCAGAGGAGAGAGGCAGGGCTGGTGTAGAGGAGGTGTTAGGAGAGGGGATGAGGAGGGGTAGCTCACATGATCAGAGTGGGGCTACTGGAGGAGTGGGCACAAGGGGGAGAGAAGGGCTGGTGGAGGGGGGCAGATCTCAGGAAGGCTGAGGGCAGTGAGAAGGGCAGGAGTCAGGACAGCAGAGGAGGGTGAGGGGTTGGGGGCAGCAGGCACCAGGGGAGCTGATGGAGCAAGGGGAGGAGACATGGCAGCAGAGAGAAAAGGTAGAGGTTTATAAGAAATTTATTAATAACTTGGGTGATATTTATTAATAACTTATTAGTAATTACTGTTCTTATTCTTATTAGGAATTTATGCCATTAAAAAAACACTTTTTGTGGGGGAGGGTGGCAAGTCCCTTTTTTGTCTGGCGAGCAGGGTTTTCCATAATTTGTCGACCCCTGCACATGAGCAATAACTTGAAGAAGAAAAGTTGGTTATGTACTTTCTGTAACTGGTGGTCTTCGAGATGTGTTGCTCATATCCATTCCAAAACCCTCTCACTTCCCCTCTGTCACAGTAAATTTCTACAAGAAGGAATTGAGGGAGAGGCTGGTCGGCAGTGGACTATATACCTTGCCATACTGACACAACTCTAGAGGTCTCCACTGCCAACTTAACAGTCCCATAAGGGAAAAGCTTTACAACAACTGTACACATGGTACACATGGTGTGCACACACTTAACTTGGAATGAACATGAGTAACATCTCAAAAAACATCAGTTATGGAAGGTACATAACTATCTTTTGGTAGACCACCTTTTCATAGCAGTAGCTTCCCCTGTAGGCACAGAGAGAATATTTTCATTGTTTTAATATTTACTCAAAGCTAAGAAATAGACTGGGAGTTGAAAAAGCAGGAAAATTTGTATTTCTGTTTGTCATTGAATAAAGATGTTAATGTGAGTGGGGAAGATGAGAGAGAGCTGTAGAAGTTTTATGGACACTGTACATTTAGTGTTGTGATGACTTGTCTGTTAGAGTTAATTAAATTTTGAAATGTTTGTTAAAAAAAAAAAAGTATAAGGACAGCTGTCAGCTGGCAACTCAGGAGACTACTGCAGTTGTTAATGTGAAACTTGTAACATTTAAGATTTAGTTAAATAAAATATAAATGCTCTTGTATTTGAGTGAATGATTTAATTCTTACCCATTCGTAATGTACTGCTGCTGAATATAGGTCAGTTCACTTCTCCAATGGGTCTCCAATACAAAAAGTTTGACAGCCACTGGTGTTTAAACTTCATGAAAACTAATGGGACACTTTCTGCATTGTTTTCACTATTTGCTCTTGTTGTAAATATGTGACAAATAACTCATCAGTCATCAGAGAAGCCTTGGACTTTGTCAGAAAAGATGCCAATTCCAAAGCAAAAGGCCGCTGTGCTGGGACTTGCAGACAGAGGCTCAAAGTGCATTCCACACTCATCAAAGGAAAAGTCCATGTGGGTAGAAACAATGTTTGTTTTCTGTGTGAAGATAGTGTAAATATGGATTTAAGAAAGATCCTATATCTGTATTTTTTGGATTATAGCAGGATGAAATAATTGAACTAGAAGGTGGAGATCCCTAGATATGGGTAGCCCTTTTGGAAATTTTTTGGGAAACTAGCAGTTTTATATCACTGCCACTGTACGGAGTTAACAACTGTGATTTTTATCTATTGCTGTATTATACTTGCTTTAACCTCTCTGACTGTTTGCTAATAAATCTTAAGTTAGTTTACCATTGAAATGGTAATAGAGACTGTTTTCAACTGCTGGGATACAGTTTGTGCCTTTGTAGAATAGTAATAGAGATGTAGCCATGTTAGTCTGGTCTTGCTGAAACAAAAGACAGGACTATGCAGCACTTTAGGGTATGTCTACACTGCCACCCTAGTTCGAACTAGGGTGGCTAATGTAGGCATTCGAACTTGCAAATGAAGCCCGGGATTTAAATATCCCAGGCTTTATTTGCATGTTCACGGGCGCCGCCATTTTTAAATGCCCCGTAGTTCGAACTACCTGCCCGCAGCTACACGCGGCACGGACTAGGTAGTTCGCATTAAAGCTCCTAAGGAGGAGGTTTAGCGGTAGTTCGAATTAGGGCTTCATTTGCAAGTTCGAATGCCTACATTAGCCACCCTAGTTCGAACTAGGGTGGCAGTGTAGACATACCCTTAAAGACTAACAAGATGGTTTATTAGGTGATGAGCTTTCGTGGGCCAGACCCACTTCCTCAGATCAAATTGTGGAAGAAAATTGGCATGACCATATATACCAAAGGGATACAATCAAAAAAAGTGAGCACATCTAAAATCTGATTTGTCTATTTTATAACAGAGGGAGGATGAGGGGGGGAGGTTAATGTCTATGAGATAATGATATTAGAGGTGATAATTGGGGAAGCTATCTTTGTAATGGGTAAGATAATTAGCATCTTTGTTAAGGTCCATTCGTAAAGTGTCAAATTTAAGAATGAATGACAGTTCAGAGGCTTCTCTTTGAAGTCTTGGGTTAAAATCTCTTTGATGTAGGTAAGATAATGCCCATCATTGAGACAATGCCCATTCTGGTTGAAATGGCATGAAACTGTGTGATGTCTGTTTTGTGTGCATTGATTCTTTGGCGAAGTGTCTGAGAAGTTTGTCCAGTATACATAGCAGACGGACACTGTTGGCACATGATGGCATAAATTATATTTCTGGATGAGCAGGAATGTGTGTTCTTGATCTTCTAACTGAAATGGTTAGGTCCAATGATGATGGTGTTGCTTATCTTAAGTTAACCTTCCAGTTTAGTATAGACCTGTCTATAGTTGTAGACAGGTTACTGTCTGTTCTACAGTCATTAAACTGTAGAAAGACATTACAAAAATTCATCAACTATTGTTCAAGAGGGGAGTCTCAATCCCAATCCCTAAGAGTTACTTTTCTCATCTCATGGACAAAGGTTCTCAACAAGATCAAACGAGATTGGGCCAGTGTACTATTGATTGCACCAAGATGAGTTTGGTGTCCATATCTATTCAGATTTATTCTCTCCCTCTAGGGCATCTTCTGAACAGTCCTTTTTTTTTCTGATTCGAGATGCCAGTCGAACATGTCACCCCAACCTACATATTCTAAGGCTCTCAGCATGGTTCTTCAACAATTATCAGGACTAGAGAGACCCTGTTTCACAGGTATAACATGTTTTAAGAAACAGGCGAAAAAAGAAGCTACTTTTACAAGAAGTATCTCCAGAAATGGGAATGTTATTTTTGGTGTAGCAGTTGTCAGATTTGGTTGACTCACTCACCTCCTCTAAGGTATTGGATTACCAGTTGCAGCTGGAAACATAGGCTGTGTCTACACTGTGCCCATCTGGCACAAGAAATATGCAAATGAGGCAAAGTGTGGAATATTGCCAAGCCTCATTTGCATAATTAATTAGGCTCCGTTTTTGCTGCGCAAAAACCCCTTCTTGTGCAAGAGCCGTTCTTCCCGAAAAATATGCGGAAGAACGGCTCTTGTGCAAGAGGGGGGTTTTGTGCAAAAGCCTCTTGCACAAAAACGGAGCCTAATTAATTATGCAAATGAGGCATGGCAATATTCCACTCTTCGTCTCATTTGCATATTTCTTGCGCCAAACGGGGTGCAGTGTAGACATAGCCATAGTGTCTTTCTATGAATTTTGTTAGGTTTCGCTTAGTAGCAATACTAGCTTTTCACACACCCCTAGTAGGCTTTTCCATTCTTCCCTCACCTCGCTATGGTTCTTAACAGATTTGCTCAATGAGTCCCCACAGATGGGTGGTGCTACTCCTACTTGGGACCTGAACCGAGACCTTAACTGCATTATGAAACTTCTTTTTAAGATGCTAGCTGCATGATCTTTAATAGATTTTTGTCAGTGAAGAGAGCCTTTTGGATAGGTTTCACTTATACCCAAAGGGTTGGAGAATTGGAGCCTAGAACTGTTGGAGAATTGGGAACTTTAATATCAGGAACTCTCCCTTCCTTCTTTACAACATTTACTACAGAGTAAGTGTTGCTGTAGGCCTGTTCAGGATTTTTAGCTAAGGTGTCTCCAGAATTTCATGTTAATCAAACCATTCATCTTTTCTTTTTTCCCACAAAAAACCTCCCCACATGGGACTAGTTAAAACATATTCCATTCCCTAGCTGTCAGGAAGGTAGTATTCTTTTGCTTACACAGAACCAAACTATTTAGAAGATCTTCTAGATCAGCTTGCCTGGTTCCAGCCCTCAGGCTCACAGCTTTTCCCCCTCCCCTCCCCCCAGCATTGGGGAGCCTACACCCACTGCAAGACTGGGCCACACAAAGTCTGTTAGTCTGGGCCCCGTTAGACTCTGGTGTGCAAGGGGAACGCGGGGTGTATCTTTCTCCTTCTCAGTCAGGGGCCACATCAGTGAGGGTTTCTCTTGCTTTTGAGTTCACCACTCAGTATTACCCTGTATAGTCTGCCTTTTAATCAGCGTCGCAAGTTGGGGGCCTCCTGTAGTTCTAATCTACCTGGATTTCAGCAAGGTATTTGATACAATTTCACATGGGAAATTAGTTAAATTGGAGAAAATGAGGATTAATAGGATCAGAAAGGTGAATAAGAAGCTGATTAAAAGGCAGACTATACAGGGTAATACTGAGTGGTGAACTATCAAGCTGGAGGGTGGTTACTAGTGGACTTCTTCAGGGATTGGTCTTGGGACCAATTTTATTTAATATTTTTATTACTGAACGTGGCACAAAATATGGAAGTATGCTAGTAAAATTTGCAGATGACGCAATGTTGGGAGGTATTGCCAGTACGGAGGAGGACCAGAATATCATACAACAGGGGTGTCCAACCCGCGGCTCTCAAGCCGCTTGCATCTCTTTGCTCAAAGAAATAAAGCTCTTGCGAGTTCAGAGCCATGCGTCTGGACTGCTCATAGCCACTCTGTGCATGTACCCCAGCACTTGGAGGGAGAAGTGCATGGCTGTGGCGGTGGCTCTGGTGAGACTCAGGCATTGGGTTAGAGCGGGGAGATGCCTGGCTCTGGGGTAGGGGAAGGGGATTGGGTTAGGCTGGGGCGCCTGGCTCTGGGGAGGGAAGGGAATTGGGTTGGAGCGGCGGGGAGGGGAGGGCATTGGGTTAGAGCAGGGAGGCTGGGGGGGTGTCTGGCTCTGCGGAAGAGGGGGTGCATTGGGTTAGACCGCGAGGGGGGCTGAAGCACCTTAAACTCAAAGACTTCATGGATGCAGAATAAGGCAGCCAACACAGATGTCATATTTAAATTCCAGGGCAAAAAAAGAATCGGCATGTACCTGGTTTACACTGTATTTCTTTAAAGAAAATTCAAAGGCTATTGTTTGCCAGGCTGAAGCAATTATTCTGAGATAGGAGTCTCTCCCTTATTGTTTTTGAACCTGCCATATTTGCAGTGTGGAACAGAGCTGAATTTTTAGAACTATAAAATAGCCATAATCTTCGTAAGTTTAAAAAAAAATAAATGAAACCATCCCAGAGATTAACAAGTTGGAGTGAATTAGGCACCACTTCTTTGAGATGTGTGTTCCTGTGGTTGCTCCACTGTAAGTGTCGGGCTTGTCCCAGCGCTACAGATCGGAGATTAGTCAGCAGTTGTCTGCCAAACCGCAAATGCGCGCCAGGCGCCTCGTGCTGTTTGCGCCGTTAGTGCGCAGTCCGGCTCCCGCCAGTTACCTCTGTCTGTGGCTGAGGATGGTTAGAAGGATCTCACTCTCCTCAGATCCTATCAGAGAAACAATCTTGAAGTTAATTCTTAGTTAGTAGTTAGTTATAGTATTAATAGTTTGTTGTTAGTTGACAATAGTTATATAACGTTAAAAAAAAAAAAAAAAAGAGAGACAGACAGGCGGCAGATGGCGTACTCCGCCCTCAAAAAAAAAAAAACAGAGAGAAAAGAAAGACAAAGAAGAACTACAAAACCATGCTGGAAACCATATAAAATAATGTAGCGCCTGTTGGGAAGCCATGCCCGCCTCAGATGGGCACTCCTGCTGTATCAAGTGCTTGGGCAAAGGACATATTCCACAAAAATGCCCCTATTCAAAATTGATGACATGAGCAAGAAGGGATAGGGAGATGAGGCTCAAAATGCTCTTATTCAATAGGGCGCTGCAGCCCTCACAAACTGAGCCCTCCCCACCAGAGTCGGACCCCATTAATTCCAAGAAACTTTGGGCTGACTCGCCAGGGTCTCACACTGTCACAAAAAGGAGGCCCTCTCCCACTCGCTCGCTACCACCAACCCACATTAGTGTCGGAGATAAGCCTGGCACCTTATGGACGGCTTTGGCTCGCGACCCGCCGAAAGCGAAGCCAAGCCACAGTGCATTGGCACCGGGTCCGACCATACCGCGAAAATCATCAAAAACGGCACCGGTGATCCTCAGTGAAGGAGTCAGCACCGGAAATTATACCGATGCCACCGATGCAGCTGGCACCTCCAGCACGGTTGGAATGGGGCAGATCGGCACCATCTCTGGTACCGCAGTTGGCGTCGATGCCAACACCGCAGCTGACACCTTCCCTGGCACCACAGTTGGCACCGACCATACCCACTATGCAGCCATCAGATGACTCTGCTCCAGTACGCTCATTGGCACCTGTAAAAGCCATCTGTAAAACTCAGAGGGTCATTACTCCTTCCCCTATCCCGGAGAGTATCACTATTTCCCTGCAGCCTCTTTCTCCTTCACTGGTGCCATCTGCTCCTCTTGAGATCTCCCCGTGACACTGTGCCGAATACCATGATACATCAGCACACGAAGCTCTCTCTCCTCATTGCGCTGTTGGCACCAGAGAGCACCTTTATCTCCTAGATCAAGAAGGCAGCCCTCACCAGTCAGGCACTACCATAGCCGTCATCAGGATCACAGATACTGTGACCACTACCGAGACGCATGTCATTCTTATTCACCACATTACCCACGTGGTTGGTCGTCATGTTGTTACTGGTCAGATTCCAGACACGAGCAGGGGTCAACTCCCCCACCTCAGCTGCTACAAGACACCCCACTCCTATGCAAGGTGCACCCAGGATCCCCAGCACTCTGAGCTTGAAGAAGTTCAGCTTTCTGACCAGGATCAACCTCAGGGAGACTCTCCGATGGACCCATCTTCTTTGTCACCAGATGATGCAGTGTTCCCAGGGGATTCATCACCGACTGATGACATATGGCAGTTTCAAGACCTTTTTGAATGCGTCACAGACAGTCAAGAAGTCCAGCTCACTGAGGTATGGGGAAAGCAGCACCACCTTTTGAAGAATTTGCAACTCTCTCAAAAGTCCAAGGTTGCTTTACTGCTTGACGAGGCTATCCTAGAAATAGCGGGTGACACATGGCAGACACCAGCATCTGCTCCTGCGACCAATAAGAGGGCCTATAAAAAATATTTCGTCCCTGCTAAAGGGATGGATTTTCTATTTATGCATCTGCAGCCTAACTTCCTTGTAGTGGATACGGCTCAAGAGAGGGCCAAGGCCCCACAGTACAAGTCTACTTCCAACGAAAGGAGAGTAAATGCCTAGACCTTTTCAGTAGAAAGGTTTATTCGTTGGCGACTCTCACTTTGAGAATGGCCAACTATGCAGCCCTCCTGGCTAATCACAATTTTGATAACTATACCAAGTTAACAACTCTGATAGAGCACCTCCCAGATAACAAACGCCAGATCTTACGATCTGTGGTTCAGGAGGGATACACTGCTTCGCACACAGCTCTGCAGATTGTGCTAGATATTGCCGACACAGCCGCACGCTCCATTGCAACCTCAGTGGTAATGCACAGAGCTTCATGGCTCCACTCTGCAAGAGTCCGAAGGGAGCTACAGTCGAAGGTGGAGGACTTCCCCTTCGACAGACAAAAACTGTTTGCACAGAAAATAGACAAGGTCCTCCACATTGGAAAGGACTCCAGAACCACTTTTAAGAACGTTAAGCGTGTACATGACACTGTACAGACGCAAGCACTACCAGCCTTATCAGAGATACAGACCCTTCTGTTATTCTGCTCCTCAATGTAGGCCATTCGATCAGTACCGTGCTAGACAACAGCCGCAAAAGCAACGTCCCCAAAACAACGAGACGTCCCAACAATCGAACACCAGGCAGCAGGTTGGATGCATTGGTCGGGGTCTGCAAACCATTCCGCTAGTTGGTCAGCAAAGCAAAGAGACCCGTCTGTTCTATCATCGCTTAAGACAATCCAACAACGGTGGACCGCCATCACCATCAGTCGATGCGTCCTTGAGATAGTAACATCTGGGCTACTCAATCCCCTTTACTTTGCTCTCCCCCTCCTCCCCTCTCCTCCTTCAGGGACCCTTCTCACGAGACCCTCTTGAGGCAAGAGGTCCAATATCTCCTCGCCATCGGAACAATAGAAAAAGTGCCTGCAGAGTTCAGGGGCCGTGGGGTTTATTCCCATTATTTCCTCACTCAGAAGAAGTCAAGGGGATGGAGGCTAATATTAGACCTTCATCGTCTCAATCGATACCTACGCAAGCAGAGATTAAAAATGGTGATCTATTATCCCAGCGCTCGACAGCAGGGATGGTTTGTTCCCTTGACCTGCAGGACACCTACTTTCATGTCACAATTCACCCAGGACACAGACGGTTTCTAAGATTGGTCCTCGGAACCGAGCATTTTCAATACCAAGTTTTACCCTTCTGCCTGTCTTCTGCACCCAGGATGTTTTCAAAGATACTCGCAGTTGTCGCTGCCCACCTTTGCCGAACTGGGATCGTTATTTTCCCTTATCTCAGCGACTGTCTCATCAAGGGTCCATCCTTCAACGACACACTTCAGTCCGCTACCACTACAAGGGTAGTATTCGAGGCTCTGGGCCTCATAGTCAATCTTCAAAAGTCATCGATGACTCCACAGCAGTCTCTGGAATTTATCGGCACACACCTGGACTCATCCACTGCCTGCACATACCTGCTGCACAGGTTTCGTGTCATTCAGGACCTCATACAAGTCATCTCCACGAGCCCCATGGTTTCCATATTTACCTGCCTCCAACTTATGGGGCACATGGCAGCTACCACATATGTAGTAATGCATGCGAGGCTTCACCTACGGTGCCTTCAACACCGGCTAGCCTCGGTCTATGTTCCCAGAAATCATGAAGTGCACAGGACAGTCACTGTACTGTCGCAAGTGACAAAATCCCTAAGTTGGTGGACCACCTCCATCAACATGTTAGCTGGTGTACCCTTCCACCAGCCTCAGCCCACAATGCAAGTTACTACTGATGCATCTTTAGTAGGCTGGGGGGTACACTTCAACGGTCGTCACATTCAGAGCCTGTCATGGCTCCTTCCCCACTCTCTGGCATGATAAATGCAGAAGTGGGGGCCAGCAAAAGTACCCCAAAACCTTATCTACCAGGCTTTGGTATAAAACTTCTCTCAAGAGGCACTTCATATAAAAACATCACACACGTACACAAGTATCATACATAGAATCAGCAGAGAACAAGCTTTCATTAGACATCTTACATGGGCCCCTTTGCACACAATTTGGACCCAACACCTATTAGTGAGCACAGCAATGCCCTTGCTCAGAGCTAAAAAATTAAATTTATCCATGCCAGCTTTGGCAATGATCTGAAACCCAATTAACGCTGGGACAATGTATGTATCCTCATTCCCCATAGTGTATGCGTCTTGGCTTTTCGCCACGGACACACTATGTAGTTGTGCCTCAGTTTCCCTTTTCCACACAGCACACCAATTTTGGAATTTCTCTTCTCAGATAAGAAGCTCCAACACTAATTACAAGTATTAACAGTGAACTATTAGTATCACAAAGCTTTTGAACATAGTGTGTGTCCTTGGGTACATTTCTTAACAGTTTCCAGGGTTTTGGTACAAAATCATGCACATTGAACAGTGTTACAATTCTTAGTAACAGCAGTACAGTGGTTATGAAAGTTAACATAAGTAGCAGGAACAAATCCATCCCAAGTGTACATTGACAATTCTGGCCTTTTAGATTTAAAAAGCTGCAGCCTTCCTGGGCAAACACAAGTCTTGCCCCTACCCCTTGCCCTGTGTGTTCAAATTCAAAACTCCCTCCCCCAAAGACAAAGGGCTGGCTGGGTATGTCTCCCTTGCTCCCCATAGCCATGGAATTCCCTTGCTCCCCACAGCTAATCATGAAGCAAGCAGTCCAGCCAATAATCTGGCATCCTGCTGCTTTCAATCTAGTTTTCCATTTGGTTTTCCAATTGGGCCACTGCCTCACAGAGACGGGGCCTAGGTGGACTAGCCTGATAGACTTATGGATCTTTGGTCCTTTCCCAGAATCAGACTAGAAACATCCCTGAGTTCCTGACATGATACTGACTGGGCCCACTCCAGTTACAGCACCACTGTCCCCAGCAGACACAAACCTAGGGTCCTCCCCTTTCTGGGCTTCAGCTGTCTCCAGAACTAAATCTGGACCTACAGCACTCTCCTTAGCCATCCCAGGCTGACAGGCACCCCCTGCAGACAAAGAACTGGGAAGAAACCCTTCCCCCACAGGCATACTGCCCCTCCCAGCAGCCAAACTGCCAGGCTCCACCCACAGAGGTTGCTCACACTGAGCTCCCTCGAGTAAATCACTTCCAGTTTGTGCAGGTCGGTTTTACAAACCTCACCAGCCAACAACTCTTCACCCTCCAGAACTTGATCTTTTCCCTCAGCTAAAACTCCACTCTGGTCAGCTACTCCAGACTGCCCCAGAGAAAAACTTCCCTGGTTCCTGGGCTCTTCCTGCCCTGTTTCTGATTCCAGCCTCACCTCTGAGGCTTCAGGCAGATGAGCAGAGACCTTACTTACATACACACAGCTATCTCCCTCAGAAAAACACTTAGAGAAACTTTTACCTGATTCCCAATAGGACTGCCTAGCCACAGACAACTTCCCAGATTCACACTCCCCCCTTCACAAACCTCCCTGTTAGCTACAGGCAACACAGAAGATTTATACTCATACGTGTTCTGGGGCTGGGGTAAAGTATCAGCCTGATTATACATATTAGTCCAGCCATAATCACATCCCATGACCACACAGTTATATATGGAACTCCTGGGAGGATGCAGTCTCTGTTGTTCTTCCACCCTCTGGATCTGGAGTTTCCTAACAGTGACTTCAACATTCGCAGGAGCAGGATGATTAGTTGGTGCTTCTGCTCCCATTCGACTCCTCTCTGCCCTTATTTCTTCTTTCTCTGCCTGTTTCCCCCCCTTCAGTCGTCTGGTCTCTGCCTTTATTTCCGCTATTCTTACCTGTGCTGCTGCTAGCCTCTCCAGATGCTTTTGTTCAGCACGCTTCTCCTCCGCTTCTTGTTGGGCGCACTTCTCCTCCATCCGTAGGAGAAACTCCACCTCTGTCTGAATTAAAGGTCTGCCGGCTGCCTGACAGGCAGCTTCTCACATAGAAGGCATTGGTGAGGGGGAAGGAGGGCTGCAATACGTTGCTCCTGCCCTCTCCTTGGGGTATGAATCTGTCCTAGAGCTGGACATCATGCCTTAACTAGCTTAGCTATCCAGTTGTCCCGAAAGCTATAAAAAAAACAAATTGTTTGGGTTGGTCTAAGTCTGGCTTAAGCTTAACCTTCTGCCTTCCCCTCCTTGAGGCAGCACAGAAAACAAAAGAAAAAAAAACGAGAGGAAAAAAAACTGCAAAGCTTGCAACTCAAAAGAAAAAAAACCTGTCTTTTTAAAAATCCTGGGTTCTAAAAATAATCCCACTGCTATCCACCATGTCATGGCTCCTTCCCCACACTGGCACGATAAATGCAGATGTGGGGGCCAGCAAAAGTACCGCAAAACCTTATCTACCAGGCTTTGGTATAAAACTTCTCCCCAAAATCTTAACAACCTGGATTTTGGGAATAAAATCTCCGCTGCCACCACCCAAATATTGATACAAAAATCAGGGGAAAGATCACTGGAGAAATCTCACCCCTAAAGTACAAACCAGGACACAACCATTAACCAATTCCAGGTTAATAAAAAGGAAAGAGAGAGAACTTTTATTATCACCACAATATTTCTGTTGCAAGCATAATGACTAGAAGGAAAAGTAACAAAATAATATACTCATGGAGGAGAAATCTACCAGGGGCCAGGACTTAGTTACAGAGGAGAGCAAAACCCATTTTTAAATGCACAGACATCAGATCCCATTTCCCAAACCTTAAAACAATAAAACCTAATGGATTTATCTAAACTTTATCCTACTAACAGACTGTGAAGAGTATTTTCTTAGAGGGAGACATCCTGTCCCCTTCAATAGCTGGAGAGAGAATTCCCTGAACAAAGGAGGGAAAAACCCAAAAATTCCTTTGCCCCAGTTTGAAATTCCTACCTGCATTCCTATTGGCTGAATCTACCTGGTTAAGTAAGGGACATAGATAACCCCTTAGTCCCCAGGCTGCTGGCTAACCCTCATGATCATGACAGAGCCGCTGGTCCTTGAGGGAACCCTCACATTGTATCACCCGTCTAGAACTGAGGGCATTTTTCAATACCTGCAAGCACTTTGCCGCTCTCGTTCGGGACCACATCATCAGGGTGTTTACTGACAACATGACCACAGTCTTCTACATAAACCATCAGGGAGGAGCTCGATCAAGCTCCCTATGTGCAGAGGCTATGGAACTGGTGTGTACAACACAATGTGACGATCATAGCATCTTACCTACCTGGCAAAGACAGCACAACCGCTGATGCGCTCAGCAGGTATTTTGTCACAGATCATGAATGGGCGCTACACTGCCAAGTACTACAACATGTTTTCCACCTCTGGGAAAGAGCGAAATGCCAGTACCACTGCTCCTGAGCTGGAATCGGACCGAGTTCCCTGGGAGATGCCTTTCTTCTTGACTGGGGCAATCAGTTACTTTACACCTTCCCTCTGACTTCTCTGATATCAAGAGTCTTAGAGAAGATCACCAGGGACAGTGCAACAGTAATCCTCATAGCCCCCTTTTGGCCTTGTCATACATGGCTCCCCTATCTTTTTTGCATGTCCCCTCACTCACCATACCCGCTACCCAGTCATCACGACCTGCTGACCCAACATCAAGGAACCCTGGTGCACTCTCAGTCCGACCTCCTTCACCTAACAGCGTGGTTCCTAGTTGGTTCCAGGGCACAGAAATGATCTGTTCCCAAGACGTCAAATTTGTCCTGTTGCAGAGCAGGAATGCACCACTTCAACTACCTACATGCACAAGTGGTGCAGATTTCATTTCTGGTGCACAGATAACAATCTAGACCCGGACTCCAGCCTCATCCATTGTGTTCTCTATTATATCCTTCACTTGAAGCACTCTGGTCTAGCACTGTTATCTCTCAAGGTTCATCTTGCTGCAATCACTGCCTTCTTACAGCCAGTGGAGGGCTATTCAGTGTTCACGCATCCGGTCACTTTCCGTTCATGAAAGGGCTAGAAAACCTCTACCCACCGTATAGAGAGCCGCCTCAACCATGGAACCTAGAATGAGTTTTGGATGCGTTAACACGGCCTCCCTTTGAATCCATGGCAACCTGCTCTCTACTGATCTTAATGACCAAACTTGCCTTCTTGTTAGCAATAACCTGTGCATTCAGGGTAGGAGAGATCACTGCTTTCTCTGCTTCATCTCCCTATGTGGTATTCACAACTCAGGGGGTCGTACTCTACTTGCAACCTAAAATTCTTCCGGAAGTAATTTCAGACTTTCAACGAACCAATTGTCCTCCCTACGTTCTACCCCCAGACACACTCCTCGCAACCAGAAGCAAGGTTTCATACATTAGACATTTGAAGGGCACTGGCCTTCTACATTGATAGAACAAGACCCTTGTGGAAATCTGAACGACTGTTAATCTTGACAGCTGAGCGTTCCAAAGGCGAACACCTTTCAGTGCAACACATCTCTAAGCTCGTTGTTTCATGTATAGTGTGTTGCTACGCATTACAGATCAAACCTCTACCAAACACACCAAGAGCCCACTCCTCCAGGGCAGTGGTGACTTCCACAGCTTTTCTCAAAGGGGTTCCCCTATGTGCCATTTGTCAGGTGGCCATGTGGTCCTCTAACTATACCTTCGGAAAACACTACTCAATCTCCAACATTTTCACTGGTGACTCGGCAATTGCTGCGGCAGTGCTATCCACAGTGGTGAAACCTTAACTCCGAATCCAACCTTCCTTTCTCTTGGATTGTTGCTACGAAGTCACCTACAGTGGAGCACCCATGGGGACACCACTCGAAAAAGAGTAGGAAGTTACTCACCTTGGTGCAGTAATGACAGTTCTTTGAGATGTGTGTCCCCGTGGGTGCACCACTACCCACTCTCCTCCCTGCTTCGGAGTTTCTCCTTATGTCTTTCAGACACTCGGTGATTAGGAGGAACTGGCAGGAGCCGGACTGCATGCTAACGAATGGCACGAGGCGCCTGGCGTGCATGCGCGGCCCGGCAGACCACTGCTGTCGAATCTTTGATCTGTGGTGCTGGGACAAGCCCGACACCTATTGTGGAGCACCCACGAGGACACACATCTCAAAGAACTGTTGTTACTGCACTAAGGTGAGTAACTTCCTCTTCAAATTGTGCTAATTTATTTCTCAGTTCAGTTTAATTTTAAAAATCTCACAGGACATAATAGAGCAGTAGTGTTAAATTTAAAATACATAGTGGGGATGCTTTTTTTTTTAGTGAGAGAATATTACTGTATTTTCAAAGGTGGTTTTTTTTTTTTAATTTGATGTTTATTCCTTGTCAAGTTCTCTGAAGATCTCAAGACTGGCCGTGAATTTTTTAAGTGACTTGAGACTTTTTTATTGGTTTTTAGTAAATGGTCTGCTAATATTTGTCGTCTATTACTAATTTTCATTTGCCTGTTGTATACGTTTAAATCTGTACCCTGGTGCTGAATGTGAGCCAATCAGTAAATCGTTAACTGGTCATTAGTAGCCAATCAGCAGACTAGATAACTTTCTGTCAGGTATTCTACAACAGAGCCATTCCACGGAGCTTAGTATTATTAACCAATCGCGTACCCTGTTATTTTAAAAAGTTAGTCTTTCTTGTCACGTTTTTCTGGTGAGACGTTTAGCAGTGTCCGAGATTTTGTTTTTAGTTTGCAGCATATGGTAACCCTCTTTCAACATGGAAGGAAAATGTAAAAATAAGCACAAATATGAAGAACACAGAACATTCTTAATGGAGTGGGAAAGTTCATATTTTTTCGTTGAATGCAATGGCAAACCACTCTGTCTGATAAGCCAGACTTCGTTAGCACAGTTCAAGTGTTCAAATCTCCTGTGCCATTTCAACTCACACCATGCTAACATCGATCGGGAATTTCAAAAAGGTACTGAACTATGCACTCACATACTAAAAACTTTGAAAAGTCAAATAGAAAAACAGACTGGAGTGTTCCGTAAATTTTCCAAGCACTCTCAGACAGTTACATTTGCCTCATGTCAAGTCACTTGGAACATTGCCCGCGCCAAAAAAACTTATAACTAAGGCGAGTTTGTTAAAAAATGCCTTGTAGATGTTGTTTCCGTCTTGTCTCTAGAAAATGACAATCTGAAAAAAATGGTTTCAGACCTTCAACTCTCATGCCACGCAACTGAACACAGAATATCTGACATAAATAATGCACTTGAATCACGTTTATATTCAGATCTTCAGAAAGGCGAGTACCTCAGTATCTCACTGGACTAGTCTTGTGATGTACAGGACAAACCTCAATTGGCAATATTTGTATGCGGACTGTATCAGAGGATTGTGTAATCAATGAAGAAGGCCTGGATATCATTACCATTAAAAGACATTGATGTAAAAACACTGATGGAAGTGTTTGCAAGAACAAATCTGCCTTTACCAAAACTTGCAGCAATAGCAACGAATGGGACGCTGTCTATGATCGGATCTGTGAATGGACTTGTGGAGCTATGTAGAGCTGACGACAGATTCACTGAGTTCTAGATGTTTCATTGCATCATCCATCGGGACCAAATGATGTCTAAAAACCTGAATTTAGACCACGTAATGAAATCTGTGCTAGAAATTGTCAGTTATATTCGCACACATGCTCTTAACCTCAGACAATTCAAGAATCTCATTGCTGTGCTCAACCAAGGTCTTCCAGGAGACCTTCCACTGCACTGCCACTGTAAGGTGGCTTTGAAAGGCAAAGTGCTGTTTCATTTTCTTGAACTTTTGGACGCTGTGAAACTGTTCATGGAAGAGAAGCATAAGGCATATACCGAGCTGTCAGACCCTCATTGGGGTTTTAGATTTGTCATTTCTGGTGGACATGCTGCATCATCTGGACAGACTCAACCTGGACCTACAAGGGAAATTAAAGATGCTGCCTGACCTGGTGCAAAGTTTATTTGCGTTTGTCAACAAACTCAGGCTGTTCAAGGCACAACTTCAAAGGCAGGAACTAACACATTTTCCCTCATTGTTAAATGTAGGTCATCAAGCAGCTGAAGCCTTGAAAAAAAGCACAGCACGATATGCAACACTGGTCGAAAAACTTCAGGATAGTTTTTTGGAGAGATTCTATAATCTACAATTGAAAAAGCCACAGATTACTCCTAGACGACCCTTTCACTGGGGAGGCTGACTGTTTGAAAGCCCTGTTAATCACAGATGAAGCAGCTTCTCAGATTGAGATGATTGAACTGTCAAAGGATGATAGATTGAAGTCTATTCCAAAGGAAAGCACACTTGAGTTCTGGAAAACTGTACTGATTAAAAAAATATAACAGTATTAAACGGGCTGCACTCAGACTACTGTCAATGTTTGGGTCATTGTACCTTTGAGAGCTAGTTTTTTCTACATTGAAACATGTGAAATCGAAGCATTGATCTATTCTAACTGACCAACACGTGAGGGAATTACTTAGAGTGGCCTCAACCGAATACAAGCCCGATTTGAAGAAGATTCTTGAAAGCAAGGATTGCCAAAAGTCCCACTGAGTCAAAACTGTAACATGCAAGGTAAGAAATAACATTGTGGTTTATTTTTTCCTTGCTGATCAAACTAAGAACCCATCTACTGACATTCTTTTAAAATTGACTGCGCTTGTGCTTACATTAAATTGCTTCACTTTGAATTCAAACTTCTACTCTCAAGTAAGAGGTGTTAGTATGGGCACTAAAATGGGACCATCTTATGCCTGTCTATTTGTGGGATTTGTAGAGATGTTTTTTCAACAGTTTTCTGGAAACAAACCCTATCTCTTCTTGGCATTTTTGGAATTGCAACTTGCTCTCACAAAGATCTCAACAAATGTATTTTGTCATTCTTTCAGTTCCACCCAGCCTTGGAACTTTGGAACCCTTTGGAATGAATGTTATGTTTTGAGCATCTTCTGGAACAAAAATTTGAAATAACAGCTTGTTTGTCAGTGCAGCACTTTAACACAGCTGAGGAAGGGCTCTTGTCCAAAATGTCCTGTAATGTTATTTTTATCACTATATTTTGTGTACTATATTTAGATAGATATATAAAAATAAATATATAATATGTGGCTCTTTGCACTCTATCCACAGCTATTTTGGCTCTTAATCTCTAACTAGTTGGCCACCCCTGACATTCAAGATCATGTGCATGACCTAGTAAACTGGAAAAACTGGAGTAATAAAAACAGAATGAAATCTGATATTGCAAATGGAAAGATCACGCACCTAGAGATTAACAAAAATACTCTACTATAGGGACTCATCAGTTGGAAGTGAGAATGGAGAGAAAAAAGACACAGGCGTATTGGTTGATCACTGGGGGAGTGAGCTGTCAATGTGATGTAGCTGTGAAAAGGCTAATACAGTTTCAGGATGCATCAGAGAAGGTATTTCTAGTAGAAACAGGAACATGTTTGTACCACTGTACAAGACACTAGTAAGATCTTATCTGGAATAGTGTGCAGTTCTGATTCCAGATTTAAGAAAAAATAATTTAAACTGCAACAGGTGCAGAGTAGGGCTATTAGGGTGGTCTGAGAAATGAGAAGAAACCTATCTTATGGGAGGAGACTGGGAGCTTGGCTTGTTTAGCCTCACTAAGGCCTAATCTACGCTGGGAGTTTAGGTCAAATTTAACCATATTAGGTTAATTTTCTAAACCAGTGTTTCTTAAACTTTTTTAAGGTGGAGGAACATCAAACAATATTTTTTTATGAGGAACACCAAGGACCTTTTTGTTAAGCTCCCCCCCCAAAAAAGAAAAAGAGGCCAGAGAAGTTATTGAGCAGAAAGAAAGAAAAATAGGGTCGGGGGGAAAGTTATTGAGCGGGAAGGGTGGGGGGGGAAAGTTGCCTGTCCCTTTAAGGGTGGCCATTTTGAATTCTGTTGTTCTCTGTGGCACACCTCCAACTACCTCGCGGCACACCGGTGTACCACGGAACACAGTTTAACAAATACTGTTCTAAACAATGAGTCCGCACCACTAAGCCCATTCCGTCAACTATAAAAGCCATTAAAAGTTGATTTTGGTACTCCTGCTTTTCACAAGGGTAACAGCAATTTCATAAGAATGGCCATACTGGGTCAGACCAAAGATCCATCTAGCCCAGTATCTTGTCTGCCGGCGGCTAATACCAGATGCCCCAGAGGGAGGGAACACAACAGGTAATCCTATCACCCATTTCCAGACAAACAGAAGCTAGGGACACCATTCCTACCCATCCTGGCTAATAACCAGGGCTCGACAAATAATGTAATCTACTCGCCCGTGGAGAGTAGATTACGACCGAAGAGCTGGCGCAGAGTGATCTGCGCATGCGCAGAAACGGTCTTGAAACCGCACAGCTGGCGAGCAGGGCTCGCCACTGCTTGGCGAGCCCTGCTAATAACCATTGATGGACATAACCTTCAGGAATCAATCTAGCTCTTTTTTTAACCCTTTTAAAGTCCTAGTCTTCACCACATCCTCTGGCAAGGAGTTCCGCAGATTGCTGAGTGAAGAAAAACTTCCTTTTGTTTGTTTTAAACCTGCTGCCAACTTATTTCATTTAGTGACCCCTAGTTCTTATATTGTGGGAATAAGTAAATAACTTTTCCTTATTCACTTTTTCCACACCAGTCATGATTTTATAGACTTCTATCATATCCCCCCTTAGTCTCCTCTTTTCTAAGCTGCAAAGTCCAAATCTTTTTAATCTCTCTTCATATGGGACTTGTTCCAAACCCCTAATCATTTTTGTTGCCCTTTTATGAACCGTGTGGTTGATTCTAGTGCAGACACAGTACTATAAAGTCAACGTTCTTGGCTTCAGGAGGTGTCCCACAATGCCAAATTGCTCTGGCCAGGACTTTCAATTGTGCTGCCCTCCAAGGGCGCAGGAAAAGCCCCGGGAAATTTTTAATTTCTTTTTCTGTGTAGCCAGTGTGGCAGGCTGATCTGATAGCAGGCAAGCTGCATACCTGGCTATGAATGCCAAGGGTCACAGTATTCCCTCAAAATTTTACATCCATGAGCAGAGTGAGTTTTGTCTTGTGCAACAATACTGGGGCCATGTGTGCTTGCTCGGATGTGTGGCACCCAAGTTATAAACCTCCCCCTTTTCCCCTCTGCTTCCATGTCTCCCACCCTCCCCTTACCCCATCTGCTCCCCTGATTTCTGCTGCTGCCCCTCACCCATCTCTGCTGTCCTCACTGCTGCCCTTTTCACTCCCCTCAGCCCTTCTGGGACCTGCCCCTCTGCCCATCCTCTCTGATCCCTCACCTTCCCTTCCCTTCCCCCCTATGCCCACCTCTCCTCCCCCTCCCCATCCCCTCTCCTAACACCTCACTCTAGCCACTTGCCCAGCCTCTCTCCTCTGCCCTCTGGTGCCCATCCCTCCCCCTGGCACCTGCACCTTCCCTTACCCCTACACCCACCTGGTGCTCCCCTTCTTTCACTGCCCCTGCCCTCCCAGCACACACACCTTGCCCTCTTCTTCCCTGGTGCCCCTTCACAACTCTCTGCCCCAGTTCTCTTCATGCCCCCTCTGCACCTTCACACATGATTTGCTCCATTCCCCTCCTTCCTCATGCCAACCCCTCCTTTAAACTCCTCTTCTCCCAACACCCAATGCTATTTTTATTACCGTGGCCCAGGCTCCAGCAGCTGTCACGTGGGTTGTGTGGTGGCTTCCCAGCTGGTCCTGGGGCGGGGAGCCACTCGTGCAGCCCGCCTCCAGAGCAGCTGGGGCCCACGGCTGCATGGCTCTGCTGAGGGCATGGGTGGGACTGAAATTCTTGGTGCGTGCCTGCCCAGAGAACCCTGGTCACAGATGAGCACCAGCAAGGAGCACGTATGAGATCATGGATCTCATTGCTGTGTGGGGAGAAGAATCCATTCAGGCAGAACTACGAAACAGCAAAAGAAATGCTGATATCTATGCTTAGATCGCAAAGGGCATGGTGGAAAAAAGAATACACCAGAGACGCCCTGCAGTGCCGCTTGAAAATAAAGGAGTTCAAGCAGGCGTAGTGGAAGACAAAGGAGGTAAATGAACAGTCTGTGTCACTACAAAATTACTTCTCTCCAAACCTGTTAATAGCTTTTCTCCTGACTCTGATTTCCTTTGTCCCCCCCCTCTACTTCTCTGTGTTCTGGTCTGCACTGTGTTGACAGTGACTCTTTTGCTGGCACTGCATGGCTTAGGCTGGGAGGGGGCAATGTTAACAGGCAACATTGCATATTAGCTATCCACAGTGCATCACTTTCAAAGTTGATGATAGCCATCCTAGTGAGGACACGCTATGTCAAACTCTTGCACAGAGCGGGGACATGTACCTTCAGCTTTACAAAATTTGAAAATCAACCTTATATCCATGTAGACTAGGCCTAAAAGAAGGCTATGAGGAGATAAGATTGCTCTCTCTAAATACATCAGAATAAATGCTGCAAGGGAGAGGAATTTAATTGTGCCATTGTGCACCCAAGAACAAATGATGGACAATTTATATCCAACAAGTTTAGGCATGAAATTAGGTGAAGGTTTATAATAATCAGAGGAGTGAAATTCTGGAACAGCTTTCTAAGAGGAGGAGTGGGGGCAAAAAACCTAACTGGTTTCAAGACTTAGCTTGATAGGTTTATGAAGGGGATGGTATGATAAGACTGTCTACAGTGGCATGTAGCTAGTCTGTGACTGCAATATAAATCTCAAATGCCTCAGAAACTAGATGGCAGGGCTCTGAATTAAAACCAAATTCTTTCCTAGGTGTCTGGCTGGTGTGACTTGCCCACATGCTCAGGGGATAACCAATCACCATATCTGTGAGTGAATTTCAACCAGAATTCTGTAGCTTAGCCAAGCCCTTAGAGTTAGATGTCTTCACTACTGTTCTGCAAAATAAGCTACTGGTCTTTTGTGTGTGAGACCAAGAGAGGACTCTGCTAGCAAGGCACAACTTCCCCATTTTCAGGGAGACTCCAGTATGTTTGTTCATTCAGCCTTTTTGATATCGTACACTGTTGGTTAAGTTTTAGAGATGCAGCAGATCGAACTTTTTAATAGGCCTACACCGATGGTGTCAGCTATATGGGCACTTTTCTCATCTCTCTTGCAGATGTCATTGACAGAGAGGTGAAGGTAAGCTTGTACGGTACCACCAGTAAGAACTGACTGCTAGTACTGGCCCTTACACAGCTAACTTTAAAATGCTGCCATGGCAATGCTTTAATGTTGCTGCTCTTTTTGTTTCCCCCGGTCAGCGGCCCTGCCGTAAGATTCGGCAGCATTGCTACAGCAGTGCTTCGCCCAGAGGCAGAGGGCACTGACATTAAAGCGCTGCCATGAGCCTGACAATATAAAAAGGCCTAGGGCTCTCGGCCTCTGTGGCAACAGCCAGGAGCCATGGACCCTTCAAATCACTGCTACTACCTCTGCAGCCCCCACAGCTCCTGGCAGACACTGGGGAAGGGGGGGGGGGAGGAGGTCTGCCTTCAGCCTCACTCCTTCCATCCAAGACTCAGCCCCTTCCAGGCGCACCGAGCTATCCTCCCCTGCCAAGCACGCTGTGCCTGGTGCAGGCCTTCGCGTAAGTCCTGACATCTACTCCCCCCCGCATAGACATCTTTTTTTCATCAGGCTGTGACTTTTTGGCCTAGGATGATCACTTAAAACCAGAGTACCTTGCTTCAGCCTAGGCCCAGGGCCTTTTGTGGTTCCTGAGAGAGTAGAATCCATAGATGTGGTTTCTCCTACTGACTAACCTGAGGGACATCAGTAGCAAATGGTGTTACAGACTATTCCATGTGGACTTCTTCAGTTCTGTATATGGATAAGTTCTGTGTTCCTTGTCAGAGTCTGATCCTTCCTGAACCCAGTTCTTTTGATTTATCAGCAGAAAGGTATAGCAGGGTCTCCTTTGCTCTTCTTCAGATTCATCAACTGAAATGGAAATGTCCTTTTTATGTTAACTAGAATGGAAGCCTAACAGCAGAAAAGAGACTTGAAAGGCACAGTTTATAGCAGGAGTGGGCAAAAGGGCCTCTGCGGGCTGGATCCGGCCCGCCCAGTGGGTTGATCCGGCCCGGGGGAGGCGCTGCCTCTCGCTCGCCCCCAGGCCGCTTAGGGCCTGGGGGCGGAGGGAGCACGCAAAGCCTCCTCCTGCCCTGTGAGGAGCGCATGGCACTTTGAAGTGCTGCATGCTCCTGGCGGGGGAGGGGAAAGGGTGGGAGGAAGCTTCACGTGCTTCTCCCACCCCCAAGCCCTGATTGGCCTGGGGGTGGGGGAGTGTGTGAAGCCACTTCCCGCCCTGCCAGGGGCATAGGTGCCTAGTGGGAAGGGGGGGGGGCAAAGGAGCTCCCCCCAGCCCCAGCCCAATCATGGTCTGGGGATTTGGAAGCCCAGAGGCATCCTGGCCAAAAATTATTGCCCACCCCTGGTTTATAGAAATGTATTTGGGCTACTTGAATAATTTATTAGTGATGGGAATGTTTCCAGGTAACTTTTTCTGGATTGATCACATGCACAAATCCCATTTACAGATTGGAAACAATTTTCCCCTCATCTTTTCTGTGTTATTACTGAAAGGCTTTTGTAAGTGCAATGTTGAGAGGCTGAGGAAGGGAAAATATATTTATTGTAGGTAGCATAACTGTATTGTCAACATCTTGTCTCTGGCATCTTGTCTCTTAAGTCAGATTCTTTACACACCAAATAATAATTTAATTCCCCAGAATCTCAAGACTTTTTTTTTTTTTTTTTTTTACAGGTGAAATGATTTTTTTTAAGTTTGCAGTTTATCAGGGAAAAAAAGTGTGGATAACAAAGACAAGCAGAATTTTCTTCGCTGTGAAAGTTACCTTATCTATATTTTATTTTGTTTCTTTAGGCCACCGAAGAGGTTTCAAAAAATCTGGTTGCCATGAAAGAAATATTATATGGCACAAATGAAAAAGAGCCCCAGACAGAAGCTGTGGCACAACTTGCTCAAGAACTGTACAATAGTGGTCTTCTTAGTACCCTAGTAGCAGACTTACAGCTCATTGATTTTGAGGTAAGAAAATAGTTGCAAAATTTCATGAGCTACATGCTTGGTAAGTTGCATTTTGATCTTCTGATCATCCTGTTTTAATGCAGTAAGAAGTTCACTTCCTATTTACACAATTGTATTTTTTCAGTGCTGCTACCTATAGGAATTGTATTAAGATTTAAATAGGTAACATTACTACAAGAGTTTGGAAAGCTAGATCACATAAAAATGAACAGTAGATAAATAGCTCAAATCTTTATCCCAAAACTCTATCAGAGGTATTTCTTAATATCTCATTTAATTGCTGTGTTCAGAGAAAGATAAAAATCCTGGAAAGCATAAATGCCATAATGCCCATAATCTCATTTAAATCCCTTTTGAGTTACTACTGCATGATAATACTGACTGTCATCACTATTCTCATTTGTCTGTTCATTAATAAATTTCCATTCTTCTTCAAGTGATGTCCCCAGGGGTGCTCCACTGTTGGTGTCGGCACTGCAGATGGAGACTTTTCCAGCAGTGTCCAATTGGACTGTGCATGTGTGAAAACGGTGCACGCGATCACACCCCTGGAGTTCACATGCACCCCTCAGTTCCTTCTTGGCCCCCATTGGTCGCAGACAGAGCTCCATTGCTCTCTTCCTTCCTACAGTTTTACTGTAAACAGGAATTCGAGCAACTGGCTGGAAATCGTTCCTTTCTCGTGTTTATAGTCAGTAGTACTTAGTTAAAAAATGAAGAATGGTTGTAAATAGTTAACCCGTAGCTGCTGAGGGGCGACGCACCTTCAGCCGGAATGCTGCAGCACTCGGGCATTAAAAAAAAGAGAGAGAAGAGACAAGAAAAAGAAGAGAGAAGTGTGTGGCACAGATGGCTGGAGATTAATGCAATGCCAGCCTCCACTGGCATTAAAAAAATACGAAACATGCCGAGACCTTTTTCCCGCATCTGACGGCCACGAGTAATGCATTCGATACCTGGGGGATACTCATGTGCCCCAGAAGTGTGCTCACTGTTTCAGCCTTACATCCAGAGCCCATAAAAAGCAGAAACATAGCCAGAACTAGCCACTACATAAAGCCCTCCACTAAAATAAGGGCCTCTCCCGCTTGCTCAAGAGTCACCAAGGGAGACAAACCTGGCACCTCTGGCTTCAGCACGCCCACGTGCAACATCGCTGACAGAGTTGCAATCCCATCCCGCAAATAGCGGTACCAACTGCCCCGGCACCAGAGGCATCCGGCTCTAAGGATCCAAACAACACGGCAGCACAGCCTTCTAAGACCTTGGCACGCTCTAAGGCCAAGTCAAAATCAGTGCTGCACACATGCAGCCCACACGGTACATCACCAGCAGCATCGATGCCGCCCTTCTCGCATTCTCATTCTCCAGCATAGCAATAACCAACACATAGCAGTCACTGTCCCTCAGGATGCACTCAAGCACCAGTGCCATACATGGAACCGAGATCAGGACCTCCATATACTCCTTTTTTCCTCCTCTGTTCCCAGTCCCCATTTTCTTTGCATGGCTCTCTAATTCCACCATGCTCACCAGTGCTTTCACACTACAGCTACTGCAAAGAGAACTGTAGGAGTATATTCTCATTACAACACTTGTCCCCAACCAGACTGCATTCACCTTATGGCAGGCACCAACCATGATATGCATGTCACTCAACATGGTATCCGGACTAGTCTTACCATCCCTATTATCCACTCTATTGGTCTCCATATTGACTCTGGGCACCTTCACTGCACTGACCTACCACACACTCAACTCCGACTCACAGATCACTACTTCCCTTGCAATCTCATACCTCTGCCTCCCGTATCATAAAAATGGACACAGAGGAGGCACAGATTATAGACGACACAGATACCGAACATCCAGATGTGTCTCTAATTGACAAATCTTCATCAGTTCCAGATGAGTCTGTCATTCCAGAGGACCAGTCACCAACTGACAACCTCAGACAATTCTAAGATCTGTTTAAGAGGGTGGCTACTAGCCAGGAGGTAGTATTATCGGAGATGCCGGAAAAGCAACACAAATTGTTAAAGAACCTTAACCCCTCCTCAAAGTTAAGAATAACTCTACCTCTCGATGAGGCGATCCTAGAAGCAGTGGACGAGGTGTGGTAAATGCCAGCCTCAGCCCCACCAACTAACAAGAGCAGACAAGAAATATTTTGTTCCATCTAAGGGCATGGACTTTTTATTTCTCCACCCACAACCAAATTCCTTAGTGGTGGATGCTGCAACTCAGAGAGCCAAAACAGATCTGTTGCACTGGACAAGGATTACAAGTGCTTAGATCTATTTAGCAGAAAAATGTACTCTTCTTTGACCCTGCAGCTGCAAATAGCTAACTAACCTGCTCTTTTAGCAAACCACAATTTTGACAATTATGCTAAGCTGACAGAATTGATGCAGCACCTTCCTGATGATAAAAGACCCATTTTAAGATCTGTAATCCAGGAAGGCTATGCCATAACCCAAACAGTGATACAAATGGCACTTGACACTGCTGCAAGAGCAACCAGGACATCTGTCGTCATGAAACGCACATCATGGTTACAAACGGCTAGGGTCCCCAAAGAGCTCCAGGCCATTTGATAAGGACAAACTGTTTGCAGCTAAAATTGAAGTAAGGACTCGAGGACCAGCAGGTTTGTGGTTTTGGTCGGGGGCCTGCAAGACTGCTCCAACTCACGTATGCTATATTTCATCATGGTCTACTCCCCTTCTACAACCAATAGGCAGCAATAACCACCGACAGTTGGGTTTTAGAAATTAGGTGTAGATACTCCATCCCCCTTCTCTCAATCCCACCAACTTCTCCACCCTCCCTGACTCTCTTCAGGGACCCCTCTCATGAGACATTGCTATGCAAAGAGGTAGAGCACCTCCTACATATAGGAGCTATAGAGAGGGTACCTGAACAATATCAGGGCAGGGCCTTTTACTCAAACTACTTCCTCACGGAAAAAAGAATGGGAGGATGGAGACCCATCCTTGACCTCCATCACCTAAACAAATATCTCCACAAACAATTGTTCAAGATGGTCACTGGCGACAGTAATCCCGGCGCTGGGCAAGGGAGACTTGTTTGCAGCCCTCGACCTTCAAAATACGTACTTTCACATAACAATTCACCCTGTGTACAGGTGCTTTCTTCAGTTCACACTTGTTCAAGAACACTTCCAATACAGAGTTCTGCTGTTTGGTCTTTCATCAGCCCCCAGAGTCTTTTCCAAGACCCTGATAGTTGCAGTGGTGCATCTTCATCAAGATACTCCCATATCTCGATGATTACCTCATTTGTGGACCATCTCAGAAGGCCACAACAGACATGACTCTCTTCACAAAGAATTTCTTAAAATCATTAGGGTTCATTATCAACCTGTAAAAATCTACCCTTCTTCCAACCCAATCTCTAGAGTTCATAGCAGTGCATCTCGACTCCACTACAGCCTGTGCATGCTTACCAAATCAACGCTTTGAAACAATAAAGATCCTGATTCTAGCCATGCAACTGAGCCACACAATCCCTATATTCACCTGTCTACGGCTCATGGGGCATGTGGCAGCCGCAACGTATGTCGAAAAGTAACAGAGAGATAGGTGTGTTAGTCTGATCTTGGTAAAACAAACAAAAAAAAGCAGTCATGTAGCACTTTAAAAACTAACAAGATAGTTTATTAGGTGATGAGCTGTCGTGGGGCCGACCCACTTCTTCAGATCATCTATAGTGGGTCTGCTCCACGGAAGCTCATTACCTAATAAACTATCTTGTTAGTTTTTAAAGTGCTACATGACTGCTTTTTTTTTTGTTTTTACAATGTATGTCATCAGACATGCATGCCTACATTTCAGATGTCTCCAGCACTAGCTTGTCTCGATATACTCCTCGTCCAAACATGCACATGCATGTGTCGGTTTCCTCTACTGTCCTCTTATTGCTACGATAGTGGACCAACCCAGGAAACCTTCTTGCAGGCATACCATTTCATCAGGAGCAGCCATCTAACCATATCACCACAGACATCTCCATCCTAGGCTGGGGAGCCCATTTTCAACATCATGCCACACAAGGTAGATGGTCCACCAATGAGTCCAAGCTTCACATCCATCTTTTGGCGCTCCGAGCAGTACACAATGCTTGCAAACAATTCCAACAATACATCCTCAATTCCACAGTCTGCATTCTTACAGACAACATCACAACAATGTATTACATCAACCATCAAGGTGGTGCACATTCCTGCTCCCTTTGTGCGGAAGCTGTCCGCCTATGGAATTGGTGCATCCAGCACAATATTACCATCTCTGTGTCGTAGCTACCTGGCATCAAGAATGTCCTTGCAGAGTCGCTCAGCTGCAACTTTACAACAGAGCATGAGTGGGAAATACATACCATGGTCTTCCACACCATTTTCCACCTGTGGGGCTGACTGCTAATAGACCTTTTTGCCAAAAAAGCACAATACCAAACTCCTTCACTACTGTTCTGGGGGGGGGAGGGGGAAAGCAGGGGGCATAGGGTCCAGATCTTTGGAGGATGCTCTCATTCTATGGGATGCTCAGCTCCTTTATGCATTTCCTCCCATCCCACTCATTTCCAGAGTACTCCGTAAGATAGAATTGGACAATGCCTTCTCATAGCCCCCCGGCTGGCCCAGGCAGATTTGGTTTCCCTACCTCTATCAGATGTCTCTTTGACCGAACCACCCAGATCTCTTCTCATGAGATCTCGCTACCCGCAGAGGGAATCGTCAACTTTTATAAAAAGAAGATAATGTATTTTTCTAAAAAGAAAAGTCAAATAGAATTAGTACAGTGTAAAAAGGATTTTGAAAATAAAAACCAATGGAAATTATTTTCTCCCCACATAAATGTTTCTACCATATAACAGAAATCAATGGAAATTCAGAGTGAAAGCAATTGAGATGGACTCTGGCTGTTGAGGGAAAGCTGTTGAGAAATTACATGTGGATTCAGCTGACTTTCAAAATCTTTGTCCAGTTTTTAATTTTTCTGATTATCCAGAAAGCATTCTTCTAGTGATGGACAATGGTTGTGTACAAATTGATTTTATTAGATCTGTAATGGCATGGAATTGTTCTGTATTAGAAGTAGCTGTACATTTCAGTGTGAGAGGACTGCTGATTGTTAGAAATAGCTTCCTATTTTTGAACTCCCAACTGCTCTGTTACCTGAGAAGGACATAGCTTTTCTTTGCTGAGATAAAGATATTACCGCACCACCTTGTCCCTCTAATATTTTATTAGACCAACTTTTATTTGTGAGAGACAAGCTTTCCAGACCTTTCTTCAACTCATGTTAAGATTCACTTACAGCAGTGCTCTTTAATGCAAAATGTAGCATTAAAGATGTCAACGCACCTGTACTCTACCACCTGTACTAACTTTCCTTCAGTTAATGAGTGCAATTCAAGATCTTGGTTCCTGCCCCTTAGCCGTTACTTTTTTTGGAGACCACTATGTCCAGAGCTGAAAACACATGATGTTTGCTTATGTTTATTTACCCCTTCTGGTGGTACAACAGAATCTGAAGTTGTTTGTACATGGATCAGGGCACATCAGCTTGGGGTGATAGGGTTTTCCCCCCCAATTGTTGCACTTTGTCTACAGTCTGTTTGGATATAAATACCACAGTAGTGGGCCCCTAATGTAAATGAAATTATTTTAGGTCCTCATTTAAGAAATTGCCCTGATATCCTGATAAGGTCCTTTGTTTGGAATTGCGACTATATATCTATATGGCAATTAACAAAACTGTTCAGAGAACAATAACTTGTCAATCAGTTCCCTGCTAATTTGTATTAAAGTATCTGTTGCTGGGCGTAGTTAAATCCTTTGAAAAGTTTTAAAAAGAAAGAGGAAAACCAAATCATATTTCCTTTTTCCATCAACGAGGTACAGTCTGACACTGCTGGAACACTTTTACACTATCCTTAGGAATCGCAACTGTTAGCATGAGAATTTATTTGTATGTGTGTGTCATAGAATCATAGAGTTGGAAGAGACCTCAGGAGGTCATCAAGTCCAGCCCCCTGCCCAAAGCAGGACCAATCCCAACTAAATCAACCCAGCCAGGGCTTTGTCAAGCCGAGACTTAAAAACCTCTA
Organism: Rafetus swinhoei; assembly: GCA_019425775.1. Taxonomy (NCBI): domain Eukaryota; kingdom Metazoa; phylum Chordata; order Testudines; family Trionychidae; genus Rafetus; species Rafetus swinhoei. Next base: position 46,128,967 of record CM033432.1, read on the forward strand.
GAAATGGAGATTCAACCACTCCCCTAGGTAACCCATTCCAGTATTTTACCACACTCCTAGTGAAATAATTTTTCCTAATATCCAACCTAGACCTCCCCCGTTGTAACTTGAGCCCATTGCTCCTTGTTCTGCCATCCATCACTACTGAGAACAGCCTTTCTCCTTCCTCTTTGGAACCTCCCTTCAGGAAGTTGAAGGCTGCTTTCAAATCCCCCCTCACTCTTCTCTTCTGCAGATTAAATAAACCCAAATCCCTCAGCCTCTCCTCATAGGTCATGTGCTCCAGCCCCCTAATCATTTTGGTCGCTCTCTGCTGGACCCTATATAATGCATCCACATCCTTTCTATAGTGGGGGGCCCAGAACTGGACACACTACTCCAAATGTGGCTTCACCAGAGCCGAATAAAGTGGAATAATCACTTCTCGAGATCTGCTGACAGTGCTCCTCCTAATGCAACCTAGTATGCCATTAGCCTTTTTTGCTACAAGGGCACGCTGACTCATATCCAGCTTCTCATCCACTGTAATCCCCAGGTCCTTTTCTGCAGAACTCTTATTTAGCCAGTCGGTCCCCAGCCTGTAACAATGCTTGGGATTTTTCCATCCCAAGTGCAGGACTCTACACTTGTCCCTGTTGAACCTCATCAGTCTTTTGGCCCAGTCCTCTAATCTGTCTAAGTCACTCTGGACCCTACCCCTGCCCTCCAGCATATCTACCTCTCCCCCTAGCTTAGTGTCATCCGCAATTTGCTGAGGGTGCAATCCATCCCATCATCCAGGTAATTAATAAAGATGTTGAACAAAACTGGCACTAGAACCAATCCTTGGGGCGTTCCGCTAGAAACAGACTGCCAACCTGGCATCGAGCCATTAATCACTACCTGTTGGGCCCGACAGTCTAGCCAGCTTTCTATCTGTCTTACAGTCCATTTATCCAATCCATACTTCCTTAATTTGCTGGCAAGAATATTGCAGGAGACCGTATCAGAAGCTTTGCTAAAGTCAAGGTATATCACATCCACTGACTTCCCCATATCCACAGAGCCAGTTACCTCATCATGGAAGCTAATCACATTGGTGAGGCATGACTTGCCCTTCGTGAATCCATGTTGACTATTCCTGATCACTTTCCCCTCTTCCAAGTGCTTCAAAATGGATTCCTTGAGGATCCCCTCAATGATTTTTCTGGGGACTGAGGTAAGGCTGACTGGTCTGTAGTTCCCTGGATTGTCCTTCTTCCCTTTTTTAAAGATGGGCACTACATTTGCCTTTTTCCAGTCATCCGGAATCTCTCCCGATCTCCATGAGTTTTCAAAGATAATGGCCAAATGCTCTTCAGTGACATTTGCCAACTCCCTCAGTTGCATTAAATCTCTCCTGGACTGCCAGCTCTCCTGGACTTCTTTGCCCTTCATGTTAGCATCCAAGGAAATCCTACCCATGAGTTCTCTGAGGAAGTCAAAGTCTGCTTTTCTGAAGTCCAGAGTGTTTATTTTGCTACTCTTTTCTTCCTTTTGTGAGAATCCTGAAATCTACCATCTCATGATCACTGCTTCCCAGGTTGTCACCCACCTCTACTTCCCCTACTAGTTCCTCCCTGTTTGTGAGCAGCAGGTCAAGCTGTGTATGGCCCCTGATCACTTCCTTCAGCACTTGTACCAAGAAGTTATCCCCAACATTCTCCAAAAACTTCCTGGATTGTCTGTGTACTGCTGTATTGGTTTCCCAACAGATGTCAGGGTGATTGAAGTCCCTCATGAGAACCAGGGCCTGTGATCTGGAAGCTTCTCTCAGTAGTGTGAAGAAAGCCTAGACTACCTCATCCACCTGATCCTGTGGTCTATAGCAAACACCAACCACAACATCACCCCTGTTGCTTCTACCTCTAAACTTAACCCATAGACTGTCAACAGGCTTTTCTCCCTCTATGTACTGGAACTCTGAGCAATCATACTGCTCTCTTACAGACAGTGCAACTCCTCCTCCTTTTCTCCCCCAGCTGTTCTTCCTGAATATTTTATGCCCTCCCATGACAGTGCTCCCTCCAGTCATGTGAGTCATCCCATCAAGTCTCCGTTATTCCAATCAAATCATAGTTCTTTGACTGGGCCAGGGCCTTTAATTCTTCTCGTTTTTTCCCAGGCTTCTTGCATTTGTGTATAAACACCTTAGACAACCAGTTGATCGCACTACCTTCTCCATTTGAATCCTTTGTTCAGATGAGGTCCTCCTTTCTTGCTCGTTTCCTCCTCCTGTTTCTTCCCAGTATCCGACTTCCCCACTTACCTCAGGGCTTTGGTCACCATCCCCCAACGAACCTAGTTTAAAGCTCTCCTCACTAGGTTTGTAAGCCTGCCCGCGAAGATGCTCTTTCGTTCGTCTCTTGGTTAGGTGGATCCTATCTCTTCCTAGCAATCCTTGTGCCCAAAACAGAGTCCCATGGTCGAAGAAACCAAAGCCCTCTCTCCGACACCATCTGCACAACCATGCATTTACTTCCTCAGTTCTATGATCCCTACCTGGACCTTTTCCTTCAACAGGGAGGATGGATGAGAATACTGCTTGCACTTCAAATTCTTGATCCTTCTTCCCAGCACTACATAATCTGCAGTGACCCACCCAAAGTCATTCTTGGCCATATCATTAGTTCCCACATGGAGAAGCAGGAAGGGGTAATGATCCGAAGGTTTAATCAGTTTTGGAAGACTCTTGGTCACATCCTGAATTCAATCGAGCTCCTGGTAAGCAGCACACTTCTTGAGATTCCAGGTCTGGATGGCAGATGGGTGACTCAGTCCCTCTTAGGAGGGAGTCCCCGACCACCAACACCCCTCGTCTTCTTTTGGGGGTGGTGGTCATGGAACCCCCATCCCTAGCACTGTGCACCCCATGCCTTCTGGTAAAAGCTGTCCCCTTCTGATTTCTTCCCTAAGAGGTCCTTGCCAAAGCATTCTCCACCGTAGTGCCTGTGGAGAGAGCCTGAAAGTGGTTACTTACCACTACATGAATGGGGGATACCTGAGTTGGCTGCCTTCTTCTCCTAGAGGTTACATGCTGCCAGTTTTCTTCCTTGTTCTGTACTGCCCTCACTGGCTCTTAGCCTGCTGTGCCTGCAGGATTAAATGCTGCCTTCTATCGAGGAAGTCTTCATCCTCTCTGATGGAACATAAGGTTGATACTTGGGCCTCAAGTCCTCTAATTTTTTTCTTCCAAAATGGCAACCAGCTTGCACTTAGTGCAGATTAAATCCCTTCTATCTTATGGGAGGAAGACAAACATGGAACATGCTGTGCAGGTAACAACAGCAGACCTCTCATTATCCATATCTGCCTTCCTTCTGAGAGATTCCTTAGATGTTTTTAAATGCCTCCTTGAAGGGCAGAAGAGAAAAAAAATGCAAGAAAAGACCACCAAACACTATGGGGCTTTCCCAAGGGCGAACTCCCAGACAAACTCCCTTGTTGGCTGCTGCCCTGTTTGCTGCTCTCTGCATTCACTCTGGCTGCCTTTTTATAAGGCTGAGGCTAGGCCTGACTCAAAGCCTTGCCTCTACTGCAGTCAGCCTCTGAAGGCTCACCTGGAACAAAGCACTCCCAATTCACACTTTTCAAACTTTCCAACTGCCGCTCTTTTCAGACCTCCAAACACAGTCAAACAAATGCTCACAGACAAACACTTTGATACTCACCCCACCAGCTCACAACACAGGCCCCCAAAAGCCACACTTACCCGAGCTCCTCTCGGATGTCACCCAGGCAAACTCTCCTGTTGGTCGCTGGAAGTAATAGATGCTTCTAACAATAACTAGATTTAGAATTACTGTGCACCACCGCCACCTCAATTATAGGAAGAAAGAGGAAGAGCTGTTGCTGACAAAAAATAAGGGGAATAATGATATTCTGGGGAAAAAATGTCAGTGTTAATGGATGAGACTTGATGGCTGTATTACTCAAAACACTGTTTTACTCATTAACAGAACAAAGGGTTCTGATGTTTCTTTGGACTGGTTTTCAATAGAATTATAATTCAGAAAACAAGCATTTACAAAACAAACTAACACTTATTTCCTGACAATAGTGCAGGGGTGGCCAACCCATTCTGGGCAAAGAGTCAAGATAGTAGTGGATCCAGCACGAAGAGCTGGGGCAAAGTTGTTGAGCCAAAAAAAAAAAAGCTCTTTTAAAAAAAAAAGGCTCTGCCCCTTTAAGAATATGCATTTTGAGGCTTTTTGGCCACAGCAGACTCCTGCTGCCATCTTTATTTCTGTAGCTTTCATGGTCGCGCTGGACAGCTCCACTGCCCGGGTCAGCACAGGGAGCCGGGAGGAGAGGGCCATTTTTGGAGGTGTGGGGACGGCTTTTGAGCCACAGGGGGGGCTTTGCGAGCTGCACTGGGGAGGAGAAGAGCCGCGTGCGGCTCACAAGCCTCAGGTTGGCCACCCCTGCAATAGTGCAACAAACTCTTTATGCTAATTAACAAATGCATTATTTTTTTTAAGACTATGATCTTCTTAGCTTTTTCTAAATTATTTATTTTCTACTCATGCAGCATCCATTGTCGCAGCACCAGGAATCCAATATTATAATTAAAACAAATCTAAAATAACAAGCTGTCATTCTGTCATATTTGTTAGAAGTATTCATCAAGTGTAAGGTATATTTCTTTACCTTAAAGCATAATACACACTGATTAGGATTTGTCAGAATAAGTTCATTCCACAAACAAGGATCATCAATAATAATGGCATGCTTCTGGTCACAGATTATAAAATTCAAGTAACCATGATTAAGAATTACTTAACAGATCTTTACTGCGAGCTCTGGACCTGTAGCTAGATCCTGTTCTACCCAAGGTGAAAACCAGCTTCTTGAGTTGCACATAGAAACAAATAATTTCCAAGCCCTCTTCAAGAATAATTCCAAGTGGTATACACAGGCACTCACGCTCCTATTAACTGGCCCAAAGCAGTGATCAACTGAGTATAATTCTAAAGACACAAACGGTATTGGCAAATAGTAGATATGTGTTCAAAATAGGGTGCATTAATAGCTCCTGTTAAATGGTTTCTGCTACCAGCCAGCTTCATTTAATCATATCTAGGTTGAATTTGAACATTGTGCTCTTACCCATATCCACACTTCTATCAGGTACTGTGAAAATTGGGGACTCTGGTATCCTAGATTGTATGATATGAGGAATAGGGATGTACATAAGAACAGCCATACTGGGTCAGACCAGTAGTCCATCTTGTCCAGTATCCTGTCTGTGACAATGGCCAGTACCAGATGCCCCAGACAGAGGGGACACAACAAGTAATCCTCATGTGATCCCTCCCCTGTCACCCACCTCTGGAGAAACAGAGGCTAGGGACGCCATTCCTACCCATCCTGGCTAATAGCCATTGATGAACCTAACCTCCATGAATCTATCTAGCTCTTTTTTGAGCCCTGTTAAAGTCCTAGCCTTCACCACATCCTCTGGCAAGGAGTTCCGCAGATTGACTATGCGCTGTGTAAAGAAAAACTTCCTTCTATTTCTTTTAAACCCTACTGCCTATTAATTTCATTTAGTAACCCCATGTTCTTATATTGTGGGAATATGTAAGTAACTTTTCCTTATTCACTTTTTCCACACCAGTCATGATTTTATAGACCTCTATCATATCCCCTTCCCCCCTTAGTCTCCTCTTTTCTAAGCTGAAAAGTCCACGTCTTTTTAATTTCTCTTCATATGGGACCCGTTCCAAATCCCTAATCATTTTGTTGCCCTTTTCTGAACCTTTTCTAATGCCAATATATCTTTTTTGAGATGAGGCGACCACATCTACACGCACTATTCGAGATGTGGGCATTACCAAGGTTTTATATAGAGGCATTAAGATATTTTCTGTCTTATCTCTATCCTTTTTTTAATTATTCCTAACATTCTATTTGCTTTTTTGACTGCCGCTGCACACTGGGTGGATGTTTCCAGAGAACTGTCCACAATGACTCCAGGATCTCTCTCTTGAGTAGTTGTAGCTAAATTAGTCATCATTATATTGTACATATAGTTGGAATTATTTTTTCCAATGTGCATTGCTTTGCATTTATTGACGTTAAATTTCATTTGCCATTTTGTTGCCCAATCATTTAGTTTGGTGAGATCTTTTTGAAGCTCTTCACAGTCTGCTTTGGTCTTAACTATCTTGAGCAGTTTGGTATCATCTGGAAATTTTGCCACCTCACTGTTTACCCCTTTCTCTAGATCATTTATAAATGTGATATGAATGTTTAACTGGTGGGCTGGAGCAGCAGCCTGCCTGCTGTGGGCAGGGGGCTGCTTCCAGCCCTGTGGGCCTGCCACAGGTTGGGGGCTGCTCCAGCCTGGACGGAGCAGCCCCAGCCTGAAGTGGGCCCTGTCTGGTGCGCCACAGGTGGAGGGGCCACTCCAGCCTGGCCTCAGCAAGTGAGGGGACCAATCTAGCCCAGTCGGGCTGGAGTGGCCCCCCTGCCCATCACCATTTAATTCGTTAACCAGTTAAATATAACATTTAACCTGCTAACTGATTAACCGGGATTTTACAACCCTAATGAGGAATATACCTTTATGCAATACTTACCTTTGACTTTATTGAATTATAATTGTTTTTCCATCATAAAATGAAAATACATAATTAAAAAAATAAATCCCCATTCACTTGGGGATCCTAAGGTTGTGGGTTCGAGCTGCACCCACCTGGGGAGCGTCACCACAGCCAGCACCAGCTGCCCCATCAGGAAGGCCGGATAAGGGGCGCCCTGACGGTAGGGAGGTAGGGTGGGTTAGGGCACTGGTTCTTGGTATTGCAGAGCAAGATGTGTTTCAGTCTTCCCTAGTGGAAGCACATAAACATCTGCACACTGAAAACAAAAGGTGAAAGAGTAGAACAGGGGTGGTCAGTAATTTTTGATGGGATGCCATTCCCAAGATTTTGGTTAAGTGGTCCAGGGTCCCACTTTTCTATGGAGGGAGTACAGGATATGGGAGGTAGTTATGACCTGCAAGGGGTGTGTGTGTATGTGCAGAGTGTTTGGGTTGAGACCTCCGAGGTTGCTTACCTAGATGGCTCCCAGCCAGTAACTCTCGGGCAGGTTCTCTGCTTGCTTCAGCCCCAGGCCACTTAAAGCATGTGGCTGCTCCTTGTGCATCTCTGCTCACGGATGGTGGGGGGAACATCTGAACTGCCCATTGGGAGCTGACAGATTGTGCTGGATGAGGGCAGTACTCCGCGCTCGCCTACCGAGTGCACAGTGCAGAGAGCACATGGAGCAGCCAGAATGGGACTTGGGGCTGCTTCCCTGCCTGCTCTTGGGTCCTGGCAGAGTGAGCCATGGGCCAGAAGCAGAGACTTGGCGTGCTGAATCTGGCCCAGAGGCCATATGTTGCTCTCCCCGGAATAGAACATGGAAGAATTCCAGCTTACTCAGGACTGTGGTGTTGCACTAAATGTTATGTGCTTAACTGGTTACATTTTTTACAGGGCAAAAAAGATGTCGCTCAGATTTTCAACAACATTCTCAGACGGCAAATTGGTACAAGAACTCCCACAGTGGAATACATCTGCACTCAACAAAATATATTGTTCATGCTATTAAAAGGGTATGTACAATTTTTAGCAGTTACACAGTTACTAAAATACCCGTGTCCCCTGGCTGCTGGTCCCACTCCCAGGAAGCCCCCCAGACGCTCCGTCCTGCTGTCTCTGTATCAGAGGCAGCAGTGTGATATGGCAGGTGGAGATGGTTCATGAAGGGTATGTCTAAACTACACCCCTCTGCCAACAGAGAGATGTAGATTAGGCACATCGCTATTGCAAATGAAGCGGGGATTTAAATATCCCGCACTTCATTTGAATAAAAATGGCCACCGCTTTTTGCCGACGCAGCACTTCACCAACAAAAAGCAGCAGTCTAGACGGGGATTGGTCGGTTGCACGAGGCATAAGGGATCGGTCAGAAAAGGCTTTCCTTGTTGACTGATTCCCATCTAGACTGCCGCTTTTGCCGGCTAAGTGCCACGGCGGCAAAAAGCGGTGGCCATTTTTATTCAAATGAAGCGCGGGATATTTAAATCCCCCGCTCCATTTGCAATAGCAATGTGCTTAATCTACATCCCTCTGACGGCAGAGGGGTGTAGTTTAGACACTCCCAAAGAGAGCAGTTTAAAAATTGGCTCCCCACACAGACTGCCTGCTGCCCCGTGCTGCTGTGGTGGGGGGGAGGACGGGGTATAGCTCCGCAGAGCCAGTCTACCCCATACAATAGAGAATGGAAGCCCCTAGACCTATTTGGGAGACAGGCCTATTCGTAGGCCACGCTCCAGCTGAGAATTGCTAAGCATACAGTGCTATTAGCCAAATATACATACAGTTTGTTCTCACAAATGTCCTCATTTATTGAACAACTACTGGACACAAAAAGGGAACAGTACAAATCCAGTTTATTAGAAGGTTCTCTAATCGCCCACACAGCCCTGCAGGTGGCGCTTGATTTGGTTGACACCATGGCCCGATCCATCTCTGGCTCCAGATATCCGGGTTCCCCAGGGAGGTTTAAGCCATGGTGGAAGACCTGCCATTCAAAGGGACCAAGTTGTTCTTCAAATCCACTGATGTGCTTCTCCATACCCTTAAGGATTCCAGATCCACCCTGAAAACTCTGGGAATACATATACCTGCAACAAAGACAAAACAGGGCAAAGTCTTTAACCAGTGCTGCAAGCCTACTCCCTACATGCAACCCTCCAGACACTGATGATAGGAGGAAGCAATGGCAAGACAAATGCAGACAACAGGCTGACCATGCATCTAATTCACAGCCTTCACCTCTAGGCAGGCCTTTTGAAGGGTTGGTTGAGGGCCAGATAGCATCACAAATTCCAGTCCAGGATTCTAGCCTTTCTACCCCATTTGGGAACTGCCTAGCACCTTTTACACAGCATGGCACAACATCACCACAGACCAATGGGTGTTAGAAATCTTCAAGTTGGTTATTCTATCCAATTTTCTTCTACCACCCCTTTTACCTATCCGTCTTCAGGGACCCATCTCACAAGGAGCATATTTTAACCTATATGGGCACTCATTAATAGATTTAAAAGTAGCCATTCTTCTACAAAAAGAATTTCAAAAATCAACAACAGAGAGAAAATCTGGAACTGGCCTTCATATGCAAATTTGACACAGTCTCTCATGGCCTAAACAAAGATATGAACTGGATGAGCCATTATATTCAACACCCAAATGACATCAAAAGCTAAGTATGGGACACTTCCAGCCAACTCAATTAGCCTCATTAGCACTGGCATCACAATAGATAGTTGTTGTTGTTTTTTCCCTCCCCCTCTCCCTTCTTTTTCTGTTTATAAATTAGGAGGTGCCTCCTTTTTTCTCCACTCTCATCTGAGGAAGTGGGTTTTGCCTACAAAAGCTCATGATATAGATATATTTGTTAGTCTCTAAGGTGCTACAGGACTACTTTTTTTTAAAAAAAGTTAGACTAACATGGTACCCCTCTGAGACTTTTATAGTATAATATAAAAATAAGAACATATTAATTATACTAAAAACTTGTATATGCTTTCTGAAATTGCTTTACCAAAGGTATGCATAGAAACTGAAGCACAGAGAGATGAAATAGCTTGCCCAAACTATCAGACTGGTAACTGGCAAAGTCTTCTCCTAACTTCAAGTCCAGGATTGTGTTCATTGGACCACACTACTGCTTTTTAGGACATCATAATCTACAACAGCAACTATGAAACATTTTTGTGTGTGCATGACTAAAATGTTTGAAAGAGGTGTTTGTTTATAATTTATAGAAGTACTTATTGATCTGTCTTACTGCAGCTGGTATAGCCAAATTTAATCATTTTAAGATATTACAATGAATGTGAACCAACCACTAGCAGAAGGATCTAGGCTTTTGAAAAGTATGAAAGATATGATTTACCAGAATCCTGCAGATTAAAATATGTGAATATACAGGAGGCCCTGAGATTTCAGATTACTTTCAAATTTTGATGGGGTGTATGTGCTTGCAGTACAAATGCTTATTCTTTTGCGCATCTAGAACGATTTTTCTGTTCATTTATGAAGTTTCACCTAAGAAGTCAGACTCAGTATTCAATATAAAATTAACAAGTCGGCAGGCTGTTCCAAAATAATAAAATTCTGTTGCCCTGACCTGCCCAGGGCACATACTGCACATTTTTTAAAAGCCTGCTCTGAGTCAAGTTTCACCTAAGATGACAGCATTGATTTTTTTAGTCTGAACATAAAGTTCTTGCATTTCTTACCGAGTCCCATTTTATACAAGTAATTTATACAAGCAGCAGGTTGATCATCTGGTTTTGGTAGTGTTTTGTAGAACATCTGAAAGTAGAATTTAATATACAGATAAACATTTCACTAATTAATAGGCGTTTAAGTTAACTTGATAACATAATGTGGTATATTGTTAATTATATGTAAAGTACAGTACTATATTTTAAAGATATTTATATAAGTTTCTCATTTTGCAGGTACGAATCTCCAGAAATCGCTCTAAATTGTGGAATAATGTTAAGAGAATGTATCAGACATGAGCCACTCGCTAAAATAATCTTGTGGTCAGAACAGTTCTATGATTTCTTCAGATATGTGGAAATGTCAACGTTTGACATAGCTTCAGATGCGTTCGCCACATTCAAGGTTAACTTTCATACCATATCTAAATAGTTACAATAGCATACATTGTAACATTGTATCGAGCATCTTAAATCTATACCTCCAGATGTCAAGTGTTGGTCACATATGGAGTCAGCATACCAAGACAAAGAACAAAGTTTGTGACATAATTTGTGAAGTGGCTGGATCAACTGAACATTTCTTCCATCCTGTTTCTAAGCATATGGCAATAAAATGTTGTTTCAGATATATTGTGCTATGTTCAGGCTAACATTTATTCCAGAACTAAAATTTAATACTTTTACTAAGATGTAAAGCATTCTGGGCAGGAACTGTGTGCTTATTTGTATGAGGCTTTGCATGATGGGTTCTGATTCATAATTAGGACCTCTCTATATTAACACTGTACAAATAAGGAATATGTGAATAAGTCTTTGGTGCTGTAGAGCTCCTATGGTGATATGGTGGCAGATGTTTCATCCCTGTTGCAAAACCCTGTTGCCTGGGTTTTCGGGTGCCCCAGTGATCCAAGCAGCTCTAAATCAAGCTCCGAGTTTCCCCAAACATAACCAAGTTCTATGCTACATTCCACTTTTTAAAATTTCCGTAGTATATCAAAATCCTTCATTGGATTCATTAGACAAACTCTTCAAAGACATCCAGAGTGAATATTTATTATTTGAATAAATATTTTTTGTAATGTGAAAATGTTGCTTAAACCTAACACACTTTTTCAGGATTTACTTACGAGACACAAGTTGCTGAGTGCAGAATTTTTGGAACAGCATTATGATCGGGTGAGTAAATATTTAATTCCTCAGAACTTTTTGATATTTGATAGAGAATAATTTTAATTTAAGTGAAAAAGTTAATACTTTTTCATTTCTTGTGTCTTGTAGCTTGGGTTTTTTGTTAAGAATGGCAGTTTATATATTGCTTTAATCAAATTTAGGTTTGCATTTATTTATGCCATAGTGTTTTTAAAATAGTAATAGAGATGTAGCCGTGTTAGTCTGATCTTGCTGAAACAAAAGAAAGGACTATGCAGCACTTTCAAGACTAACAAGATGGTTTATTTTTTATTATTATGGTTTATTATTTATTATTATGATGAAAGCTCATCACCTAATAAACCATCTTGTTAGTCTTTAAAGCACTGCATAGTCCTGTCTTTTGTTTTTAAAATAGAAATTTGTTTTGAAATTCTCAGCACTTCAACATCAAAAACTTAAAATTGAGATTCTGAAAAGATGAAAGTGCATTTTCCACTAGAGGGAACCCTTTCCCATTTTTTTTCTATTTTCTGTATAAAAAGCCATATTTACAAAAGTATATTTGATAGCTTTGCTCCATCTGCTGGCCAATTCTGATATTTCTGAAAGTTTAAATCATTTCACAGTCTACAAAATTTTGTTGCTTAAAAAAATTGCTCAATCTGAGGCTAATATACCTCCCTTCCAATACTCTTTTGTATCCCTGTGGCCTTGCCCTGTCACAATACCTACCATAGATATATTCTCCCCCCCCCCCCTCCAGTTTAACAAATACATTCAGAAGCAGGGCTTGTGACACTTGGAAAACTCCTGATTTTTCTCTCCATTCAGTTCTTCAGTGAATATGAGAAGTTACTTCATTCAGAAAATTATGTGACAAAAAGGCAGTCACTTAAGGTAAGATAATTTTACTTTACGAGTGCCCCTTTTCCCCCAAAGATAATTACTTCAATGTCAGGGTGAATTGATTTAAACTGTGAGAGCATAAATAACTGGTTTGAATCACAATTTAAAACAGTAAAAAAATTCATTTAAATAACTGTGTTAATGAGGTTTTATTTGTAGACTTACCAAAGAGTTTATTTTCATCACTTGGTCGCATGGTTGAACCAAAGCAGTCTGGGGTGCAGAGAAACACAGGGGCTCCTGTGGCCCCATACTTGCAGCATAGCAATGTCTTCTGCTTGAAGTGATTGTAGCAGGGTTAGGGCTTCAGGGGCAGAACCAAACGGAGTCAGGGTATGCAGAACCACAGAGGCTGTAGCAGTGGTAGGGGTCACTGTTTTCCCCCAGATGTGGCAGTCGAGGCTCCCTCACCTATCCCAGAGAGACAGATTTCACAGAAGTGGAACTCTCTTGGTACTTGCCCCATAAATAGGAGTGGATATATCTGTATGGGTGATACTTCTTGACTGAAAATTTTGTAGCTAGAGACAACTTGATGTTTACTGTCAGCCAGATGTTTCTAACTACAGTTCAAGGATGCAAGAGAGATCTTTCATTGACTTTTATGGAGACTGGCTATTATTCAGTCTTATTATATTATAGAAACTCCCAAAGGCCTAAATGGGATGAGGACCCCATTGTGTAAGCACTGTACAAACATGCATATACCAAAGAGCTTGCAGTCAGGCTTTTGGATGAATCTGTCCAAGGAATGATTTAGACTGATGTCAGGCTGTTCCCCACTCTGGTACAATGAATGCAGAAGTGGGGGCCCGCAAAAGCACCCCAAAACCTGATCTCTACAGCCTTTGGTATAAAAACTTCCCCCAAAATCCTAATACCTGGACTTTGGAGAATAAAAACTGCTGCCATCACCCAAGTATTCCAAGAAAAACCAGGGAAGAGGTCACTTGGGAAATCTCCTCCCTAAAAACCTCTGGGGTACCTCAAGCTCTTTTCCCCAAAGAACTTGAAAAAGAAAAGAGAAAATACAAGCTGCAGTCTGTGGTAGCTGTCCCCTAGTCTCATGCATGCAGATATCCACAGACAGATTTTCCAGGACACAGAAATGAACCAATACCAGGTTAATAACAAAAAAAGAAACAAACTTTTATTATCAAAACAATACCATAGTTTCAAGCCTAATAACATGGCTAGATGTAAAGAGCCACCAATTAATCTAGCTACTTGGGGGAATCCCTTGGGCTCAGGACTTAGTTACAAAAGAGAGGAAAAATCCACTTTTAACAACACAGACATCATTTCCACATTCCCAAACCAGGAAAACAATAAAGCCTGATGGGTTAACTACTTTACTCTACTTACATATTATGCAAAGACTTTTCTTGAAGATAGACAGGCCTTCCCATCTCCTTACTACTTGGAAGAAGCTGCTCTGACTCAGACAAAGGAGGGAAAGGTTAAAAATTCCTTTGTCCCAGTTTGAAATCCCTACCTGCATTACTGTTGGCTGAGCAGACCAACTGGTCTGCATACTGTTTTTACATTGGTATAATATATATAATCCGGGGTGCTGTTTTGTACAGATATAAGTGAAATAGTACAAGTAAAGCAGTGTGGATGTTATTACACTAGTATGAAGTTGCCATTTACTGATACAGTTTATCCCCATTTTTGTGTGGGAATAGCTGTACTGACAAGCACTAATTAGTTTTAGACTTATTTCCACAAAACTCAGGGCCTGTGTACATAATTTATCAAAATACCCTTCAATACCTATCATCACTAATAATAGCAGCATCAACATAGATATCTATTAAACATCCATGCTGGTCAGCTGTGTTAAAGAAATACACAACTAGATACAAGTCCTTGTTTTTAAGTGTTTGAATAATCATGGGTGCGGTGCGGGGGAGGTACCCCAGGTTTTATGTAGGGGTCTGGCCCACTTTGATGTCCATCTGCTGGCCCTCTGCCTATGTCCAGAGTCCTGCCCACACCAAGGATTCTGCTCCTGGGGCCCTGGCAGAATCATTTCTCATTTCTGGCCCCATCACCAGAGCTCCACTCCCAGTCCTGCACATGGGGTCCCAGCAGCCAGCCAGCCTCATGCCCATTAGTCCGCTCCTGGTCCCATGCCGGGCACCAGCCTCAACCCTCTTGCCCTCCTCCCATCCTAGAGACACAACCCTGCTCCTGGCCTCAGCCCTGGGGGATGAAGGGAAGTTGACCTGGGAGAGAGGAGGGGCATGTGGTAAAAAGTAAAAACTGTTTTCGGCACTACTATGAGTAGGGGGTTTTCCTGTTAAGCAGCCTTACCTGTTTTTAATTTTTTTCTCTCTTAGAATGTTCTTGCTTTTTGTTTTTTAAACTATATGTACAGAGTTAGTGGAAGACGCAAGTTTTCCCCCCAGGCATAGGCATGCATTCATGATCAAAGAAAATTTCAGGCTTAGCTACAGATCAGTGTTACTATTTGTATTGTTTTGTTTTCTTTTTATTTAAGTTACCATTTGCTTTTTAAAAAGTAAATGTAACCTTTTAAATTAAGATGATGCAAAAATAACTAGACACCATAACCACTAGAGACCCCCACCTGAGAAGTACCTATCCAACATCACACAGGGACGGTGGAGCAATGGGTACAGCCTGGTTCCTCTTATATTCCAGTCCCAGTGCCTTAACCACAACACCATAATATACAGTATCTGATTTTATAATTAATGACTGTTCTGTGTCTCAGTGCTTTATAGAGATGGCCATATAGGGATAATTCTGTTTTACAGATGCTAGAGCTAAGAACACAGATTTGGCCTGATCTTTGTGCAAAGCAGCAGAGCTGTATGAATGAGCTGTTATAGCAGAGACTGAGCTTTTATTTCCAGCTCTATTAGAAATGGTCTTGTGCAACCTCTCAGTTCCTCTTTTACTTCATTTATAAAACAGGGAGGATAATACCTTGACTGGGTAGCTGACTTATGACAACATTGAATTATCCATATAACATATCAGACATATTGAGAATTGATACAGTACATTCGCTAGTTATCACTTTGCAAAGGCACTGTCCACATCAGTACTTTGATCAGTGAAATTTGATAGTCAGAAATGTGTGTGTTCACACAAGTGATAGTGTATTCAAAACCTAAGGAGAGAGAAAGTCAGCCCACTTTTCAGCTGTGCTAAAAGAAGGATTAAAAAACACCACATCAAAATACCCTGGATTAGGAATCAGGAAACCCAAGAGTCTGTTACTACTTTTTTTTTGACTGATGTCAATTACGCAATGTGTGTAATCTACTCAATAACAAATTTTGTTTGAACTCGTAAGATTTCATTAGTCTAACATTTTCCCTTTAGTTACTTGGTGAATTGCTCTTGGACAGACACAACTTTACAATTATGACAAAATACATCAGTAAACCTGAAAATCTGAAACTAATGATGAACCTTCTACGAGACAAAAGCCGCAACATTCAGTTTGAGGCCTTTCACGTCTTTAAGGTATGGTTTGAAAAATCATAAAACCATTTAATAGCTTTTGTAGTATGCCTCACTTACACAGGTAATAAGGTTAGTTGGTAATGATAGCAAATCTCAGGTCTGTCTGCTCTGAAAAAATTACTTGATTATTTCTTTTGCTAGAAAGTACTTATTCGGGAAATGCTAAGGGGTTTTTGTATGGTTATTGTTACCATAATCTTCCTCTTCTAAAATTCCATATGAATTGAGAATGGTGAAGGGGTGAATGCATGCTCTGATTTCAGAGCATAGCTCAACATCATTCTGAGGATTCTAAACAGGTCTGTGTCATGTTACATGGTACTGTGGAGGGTACGTGTAATATTTCAAATCAACTAACCGTTAGACTTGCCAACACTCCTCCAATCTGGTTGCTGCGCTCACCAGCCCCTCTCCAATCCTCACTGATGTGGCCCCCAACTGAAACACTTCACTTCCCTGGTGCTCCAGCCCCAAGGTGGGGAGAGGGGCAGGGCTGACTGAGGTTCAAGGCCTCAGGCCAGATTAACTCTTCTGGGGTTCTAGGGTTAGTGGAGTCTCTCTCCCCCCTCCCCGGGCCAAGCTCTGGGGTGGAGCCAAAAACCAAGAGTTAAGTGTGCAGAATAGGGCTGCCAGTAAGTGGGATAGGAATGGGGGTGCAGGATATGGGAGGGAGGGAGGGTGCAAGAGGGAGTGGAGAGTGCAGGAGCAGGTTATCTGGCCAGGAGAAAGGGTGGAGGAGCAGGATGTGGGTAGGTGTGTGGCCAGGGGAAGGGAGCAGGAGTGTGTTGGGAGTGCAGGGTCTCGGTGGAGGGTGTATCAGGTTGGGGGGTATGAGTGAGCAGGCTGTGAGTGCGGAGTCTCAGCAGGGCAGTGAGTAAGCGGGCTGAGGGTGTGAGGTCTGGGCATGAGAAGAGAGGGGCCACTTACTTGCTTTCGCACGGCTCCCAACAGTGTACTCCAGGTACCATCTCCTGTCGCTCTTATTGGCCGGATTCTGGGGCAGCGGGAAAAGCCACCAGGAAATGCATCCCTGCACTGCTGTTCCCGCAGCTGGAGATGAGGAAGGGGAAGTCGTCCCCCCCCGGAAGTTGGCGTTGGCGCTCCAATCTTGGGGGGCGAGGGGGGTGAGGCTGGAGCACCAGTGCGGGCTCCCTGTTGCAGGGGGAGCGAGAGGGAGCTGAACCGGAGCTGCAAAAGAGCTGTATTTGGCTTAGGAACCATAGGTTGCTGACCCTTTGGCGTTGGAGGTGGGGCTTTCACAGCCTGAGAGCATGATGAGGTCATTCTGTTGACCGACAGGAAATACTTTATATAAAGAGAGAGAGAACATCGATAAGGTATCATTATTTAGCAGTAAGATTAAAATTATAATTAATCATGACTATTTTTAATCTTGCAATTATTTTTAATTGTTTGATAGCCCTATCTTAAACCTTTGTCATCACACTTTCATTAGCTTTTTACTTTTAACTGAACCTTCAGTTTCCTGTATCTATGCTAAATCCTTCTTCCTTTGTTGCAGGTATTTGTAGCCAATCCTAACAAGACACAGCCTATATTAGATATCCTCTTAAAGAACCAGACCAAACTTATTGAGTTCCTCAGCAAGTTTCAGAATGACAGGACCGAGGATGAACAATTTAATGATGAGAAGACCTATTTAGTTAAACAGATCAGGGATTTGAAGAGACCAGCACAGCAAGAAGCTTAATCTCCAATAAAACCCTAACATATTAAACCCAAATTCAGCATTTGCTGTTAGATATTCAGCATCTGGCACTCTTATCCATTCATGAGGAACATTACTGCTAATCTGCTGTTCAGTGAACGGTTTTTGTTTTTCTCTTTCTTTTTTAGTCCAAGTTGAACAACATAGCTGCTGCTTTCTTGCACAATGTGGACTTTCTTGATATTTGTGTCATTTCAGAATTCAGAGACACTGCTTGTTTTAGGAGTTCTGGGAAAAAAATAGTAGATTCATGAAAGCAAACATAGATGATAGTTTGGTTTAGGAAAGAAGGTATTAATGTAGTTAAGCAACAGGTTGCATGCTTGCAAATCTGATTAAATCATACGTTTGCACTTAACCTTGTTTGAGATATTGAGCACAATATGACCTGTGCATACTTGGCACCATAGTATAAATGTATGCCTTGATTTAAAAAAATGTGCATTGCTTTATTTGTAATCAAAGGGGAAATGTATCTAAAATGTGAGCTTCTTGGGATAAAGAATTGTCTTGCAAATAAACTCAACATAGCAACTTTTAAAAGAATAAAATCTTGAGGTTCATAAGTAAAATGTATATAATATGCCTTTCACTGCTTTATAGATTTTTTTTGACATATGAGAAAATTGATTTTTTTTTCTGAGAATTGAGTTGTAAACTTGGAAATATGTTCTAAGGGTTTTGTTAAATTTTACTTTAAAGTTATTCCAGACAGTAGAGCTAGCAGTAACACTTTGCATTTCATTTCAACAATGCTTGCTGGTTACTTTTGTATATAACTCCTAGGCTGCTCATTTCTTTAAAAATATGATTTAATTTGTACAGCAGAGGAATGTTATTGTATTAGTCTGTAACTATTACTTAATATTGAGTTCTGCAAAATGAATGCTCATATGTAACTGAATACTTCAGATCACCTGAGGATGCTGATTTAACATTCAGATTTAACGTTTCCATCAGAAGGAAAAAGACAAGTTTCTTTGTATTCACTTATCTAGCGGGGTGCCATCAATTAGGTTAGGCTAAAATATAGAACTGGAACCCTTTAATCTGTATTCTTACTGGTTGATATTAGCCTTATTCACTTAAATTAGCGCTTTATTCTGCAAATGGTCAAGATTATGATGAATTAATATTGAGTGCCCTTTCTTCTGGGAAGTCTACAGAAACTACCTTTGCTTTCTTGCAGTAGATATCTCAGTACAGTAGTTGTGAAAGTTAATAATTTCCCCCTTGCCTTTGAGAAAAATAATTTTATAGATGGCCTAGTTGTAACAAGAGGATTTAATTTTGTCCAGTTCTATTTTTAATGCTGCAAACTATCAGTATTTATAAAAACCAAACTGATTTTGCACCGTTAGCTTTTGTTACTGTGACCCTAACAAAAAAAATCTATTAAATCTATCTAAACAATATTAATACGGTTGTATCTGTTCATCTTATAATTGTTAAAATCACAACCAACTCATGAATTGTAGTTTGAACATTCAATTTCTGCATGGCTGAACCCGATTGAAAATTCCATAAAATTTGTCATTGCTTCCTGTCCTGTTACTAATTAAAATGATTTGCAGTTAGCAAGATGAAACCCCTGATTGACATTTCAGCTCATTTTGAAGCCATTGTGAGGGAAATTAGGTAATAGCTCCTGAAAATTGGTGTTTGCACTCTGGTAATATAAAATGGCTCTTAACATTGTGATCTATATCTTTAAGGTACTTAATCTGTCCATTGCAAATTGATTCATATTGTTTTCTGGAAAATAACAAATTAATCTTTCTGAAAATGAGAGAGCGAGCTCTATTTTTAAAATTTATATAGACCAGTAAAATTGGCCAATTGATGATGATATAGTTCAGCACTAATAGTCTTATATTTTGGTTTATCGTAGTTGAGTGCAAAAAACATAATTTGCCAAATTTTTCTCCATAATACAAGGTTTCCACTTTAGTAAAATGTAGAAATGCTAAAATTCATAAATGTAAAGAAGTGAAGAAATTTGGATTGGAGTAATGTTTTTTTTTTTTCTCTCTCTCTAATTAGGAAATGGTGGATATGATCATTTTTTTTTAACATATGAAAGCATTTGAATGTGGGTGTTAAAGAAAAAGTTTAAATTTAAGATCATTTGACATGCTATTCATATTAAAAAATCTGCTGTACTGGAAGTAGTTTCTTCTCATCTGTGTGAAGACTTAGAGATATTACTGAAAGTTATTTAATGTGAGGTTGTTGGGTTTTTTAAAAAAAATATTGATGTATACAGTTGTAATTCTACTTCCATGAAAGTATTAAATTTCTCCTAAGAACAAATGCTTTTCTTACCAAAAAATCTGGCTGGCCCCATAATTTAAAATTGAAATAAAATTTTGAAGAAAATCCATTATGTGCTTTATTATGTTTAAAAATCTCAAGTTTCATGTGGATCTGAACACCTACCTCTTTAATGCCTTAAAACACTATATGCTGCACCTTTTCTGAATTCCAAGTTTGCAGATGAAATAGAATTACTGAAGATAGTGAAAATCCAAAGCACACTTTGAAAAGTTACAAATGGATCTTATAAAACTAGGTGACTGAGCAACAAAATGGCAGATGAAATTTCATGTTGATAAATGCAAAGTAAAGAACATTGGAAAACATAGTATCAACTATACGTGCAAAATGAAGGGGTCTCAGTTATTACCACTCGAGAGAGATCTTAGAGTCACTATGGATAGTTCTCTGAAAATGTCCCCTCTGCTATGTGTGCAATGGTAGTTTTTTGTTTTGTTTTTTGTTTTGATGGAATACTATGAACTATTAGGAAAGAGAGATAAGACTTGCAGACAATATCATGATGCTTTTATATAAGGCCATGGTATGCTTATGTTATGCTTAAACGAAGCACACGAGATCTTTTATAGGGGAAATGGCAGTATGCCGCATATATTGAGAATACAACAGTAGCATATGCTTTTCAGTCACTCACACACACAGTCCCGCCAGACAATGTTATAGTTACCAGTCTGGATCAATCTAGTGGCCAGCCAGATCAATCACAGAAGGAGAGCAGGGCCTTTTGTCAGTTGCAATCCGATGCTCTTCTGGAGTTGGTGGCAAGACGAACCCAAAGTTCCATAGCAAAGCACCCTGCTTTTATAATCCTTTTATCTGTTGAAGTCTATGGATTCCTCTGTGTCACTCTGTGACCGGCGTGTTATCTTGTTGATGTCAATCATTCCCAAAATATTTCCAAAGCTCATCCTGTAATCAATCATCTTTAAGGGGTGCTTGCTTCACTTTAAAGCTGCCAATCCGATCACTCCTTGACCATGGGTACTCACTGGTGGTATCTGATGGTTCTTGTGACGCCAATCAGTCTGTTTTCACCCACGCTCACCCCTCCTCCTTTGGCCATCTGGTTCTGAGCAATAACCTTCGCACCTTTATCTCGACACATACATACCACTTCCACACACAATCTTTTACAAGGCCTTTTGAAGAAAAGCATAACATTAGTATCTCATATTGGGCAAATCAAACAATTAAAACTTCAGCCTTCAACATCCCTCTAGTCTCATGAACATAGACACAATACCAAAACTCTATTTCCTTACTTACTAAACTTTAAAACAAAAGGGAATAAAATGATAGTTACCTTACATTGCTACATTATTAAACCTAAAAAATACAAATAAAAAGAATAAAACTTTCAATCCTAACACTTACACCTTGAATGCTGCCTGCCATGTTGGATAACCCATCTGCAAAAATAGATATATTAGAAATGTAAAAGTTCTTTGAGGAGTGTCCCCGTGGGTGCTCCACCTTTTGGCGCATCAGCAGTGGCACACCTCTGATCAGAGTTTTGTGACTGCAGTGCCTGCGGTTGGCTGTGTGGGCAGGGCACCAGCGTACGAGATCTCAAGCGGCTACTCCGCATGCACAGCCAACTTTCGCCTCACTGAGACGTTACATAGTGTAGGTAGTTAGACAACTGTTACCACAGAATTTGTTTTAATAGTTAATAGACATTAGTTCAGCTTACCTGCGTAGCCATAGTTTTAAAAAAAAAATTCACTTCACATAAAATAGAAGTAGTTAAAGAATTGAATTCTCGGCAATACCAACACCTGCTGAAACCTTCCTCTCCCTGGGACATGCCTGTCTCTCCAGGTTTTAAAAGGTGCAGTCTGTCCGTTTTTATTTCAGATGGACATGAACAGTGCATCCGTTGCTCGGCTGAGGAGCACCCCACAGAACAGTGCCCTCACTGCAAAAAACTTGCATCCAAACAAGGAAAGCCAGAGAGTTACAATTAAAAATGGTTCAGATGGAGAAAGTCAGCCAGCTTCAGATCCCAAGCATGCCACCCTGCCCAGGCATCCCCCGCAGTGGTATTGGAGAGAGGGGATCCCACTAGGTCGAGCCCAAAGGACCACAAAAAGGTTCAAGAGCCAAAAAAGAGGTCTTATTCCTCCTCAGGGACAGACTTTCACTTGAGGAAGCATCCTCCACAAGAGTACTGCCTCTATACCCTCAATACAAAAAGGGTTGGACAAGCAGTCTAGCAATGGGGCCGGTAGCGATAAAAGCCGCAACCCCGAGCATAAGGCTCATGCCTCATCAAAGGCACCAGCAGAGGTGAAACACGAACCCTCTATGCCAGCACCAATTAAAACACCACTGCCCGTGGCACATACAAATCCATATTTGAAAGTGGCACCAAGCAGCACCATTCTGCCTATGGCAGGGGTGTCAGCACCAACGCATAAAAAGCAGCCAGCATTGAATCAAATGCCGCTGCAGACACCACGAGCCCTGCTGGTTCCCATTCTGCCACCTCCTCCACCAATACAGCAATTTACAACTGCAGGGGATGTAGGGAATAATTCTGGACACTCTGGATGCAGGTGAAAACAGAGGATTTATTGTACACCAGCTGGTGGAGTGTCCCTCAGGGGTTAACCTGGTGAACACTAGTTATTCAAAACATTACATTAGATTATATAGGCAACAGATGGGGTAGGAATGGTGTCCCTGGCCTCTGTTTGTCAGAGGCTGGAGATGGATGGCACGAGACAAATCGCTTGATCATTGTCTTCGGTCCACCCCCGCCGGGGCACCTGGTGCTGGCCACTGTTGGCAGACAGGCTACTGGGCTAGGTGGACCTTTGGTCTGACCCAGTACAGCCATTCTTATGTTCTTATGGAGTGGAAGTGATTTGATAGGTCTAGCAGCAGAGACGTAATGAGCACATAAGCCAATAAACTACGAAGGTTACATAGTACCTCCGCCCATTCCCAATTAAACATTGTATCAATAATACAGGTAATCAATTCTAATAAGCTAAATGAGCCAACATAAACGAACAGTCATGTTAATGACAACTTTGTTTGCTGAAATTATGGTGCGTCTACTGCAAGATGATTACTTCCTCACGTTGGCGGGGTCCTTGAGATCCAGGCTTAGTATCTAGAATTCAAGGAGACAGTGAGAAGAACTTCCACGCAGTTTGTTATGGTACCTGCCAGGGCCATATCCGAGTGACACCCTCTTGGAATGTGGTTGCCAGGGCGACCAGGGTTAAGTTAACTGCCTGCTCTGTTTGTTCTCAGGCCTGGCCTCATGATTTAGGATTTAGATGAGAGTTCTTAGCAGAATACCATGGACTGCCTCAGTTTACCCCTACAGGGGAGCTCTCCATTACTTCAGTACCGGGAACACCATTATTTGGCACTGATGGTACCCTAAACACATCCAGGCATAGCTTCTCATCCACCCCAGCCACATCAGCAGCCCCAGTATTTAGGGATGATGATGTGCCCGCTTATTTACTGAGGCACTCCTTGCCCAAGCCTAATCAACAATGGCAACCATGGCAGTGGCTTCCACCACCTCTCCCATCCAATTGGCACACTGGGACCCATGGGCAGCATATGGAACACAGCAGATGTGTCAACCCCAACAACCATCTCCAGCACCAAAATTGCATGCACCCGCATCACAATCTCCAGATCGATACAGTTAGAGACACGGAAGAGGAGGACATGGACATTGTGTGACGAACACGCACCTTGCTTGCTTCCACCCACGTACCTCATCGGCATTCCCTGACAATACAATCATGCTCCCACCACCAACTTTAGAGGATGATTTTAGATTGTTCCAAGAACTTTTTAAGAGTGTTTCAGATACACTGGAGATTTTCCTGGCAGCTATGCCAGAGACCCAACATAAGCTGACAGGCATATTACATGCATCTCCACATGCGAAATTAGCTATTCCCATGAATGAAGCGCTCATGGACCCTGCCAAAAATATCTGACAGGCCTGCCACAATATCGCTGACATGCAAGAGGTCAGATCGAAAATACTATGTTGCCCCTAAAGGAGCAGACTTCCTGTTCTCCCACCCAGTCCCAAATTCCCTCATGGTAGAGGGAGTAAATCCAAGAGGGAAACAACAAGCTACCTGAACTGTCCCCTATGACAAGGACTGGAAGAAACTAGACACAATGGAGAGAAAAGTATACTTCTCTGCAACACTCCAGCTCAGAATAGCCAATTACTTGGTACTATTAGCAATATGCACATATCATGTTTTTGATCAATTAGCTTCTTTTATTAAATCCCTCCCAGAAAACGAAAGGGATCAGTTCAAGTCAAATGTTAATGAAGGTGCACTAATTTCTAGGATGGCCTTTTGGCTGCTCTGGATTCTACAGATAGCAGCCAGATCCTTAGTCTCTGCAGTGGTGATGAGGTGAGCATCGTGGCTTCAGCTCTCAGGATTCCTGAAAGAAGTCCAAGCAACAGTCGAGGACATGCCATTCAAGGATACCAAGCTCTTTGCTGAATCCACAAACATCTCCTGACACACCATAATGGATTCATGGGCCATATTAAAGACTCTTGGCATCCATGTACCAGTCACAAAGAGAAAACAAGGCAGGTCATTCACACCGTGGTACATACCCACATCCTTTAACCAACAACCACAACACTATGATAATAGATGCCATCCACGCCAAAACAGGTGCAGATAGTCCTCCAAGCAGTCAACATCCCGACAACCATTAACATACTGAAAGGAATTTTGAAGTCCTGGTCCAAGGGTCTGATGATCCCAAAATCTCCACTGCAGCAATGCAACCCCTCCACAACTTTGGCAGCAGACTAGCTGCATTCTATCCAGCCTGGCATACCATCACTATCGACAGGTGGGTTCTAGAAATCATAAAAACTGGTTACTGCATCCCATTTTTAGTTAATCCCTCCCTCCCCCCACTCCCTGGCCTGCCCCTCTTACGAGCATGTGCTCCTACAAGAGGCAGAACACCTTCTCAGGCTAGGTGCAATAGAAGAGGTACCAAAAGAGCACAAAGGCAAGGGTGTCTACTCCCATTATTTCCTCACCACCAAGAAATCAGAAGAGTAGAGGCCAATATTAGACCTCTGAAAACTCAATCACTTTGTACACTACCAACAGTTCAAGATGGTAACTGTCACCACCATTATTCCTGCCTTGGAAAAGGGAGCATGGTTGTCTACCCTCGACCTCTAGGATGCCTATTTTCATATATTGATACACCCATCGCACAGACATTTTCATTTCAATATAAAGGATAGACACTTCCAGTACAGATTCCAGTACATTTGGACTCTCAACAGCCCAATGAGCGTTCTCAAAGGTTTTGGCAGGAGTAGCAGCACACTTACACAAAATGAGTATCACAATATTCCCATACCTAGACAATTGTCTAGTAATGGACACCACAGAGCAAGACACAGAACAAGCAGTCACGTTTGACAGCCTTGGACTCCACAAACATAGCAAAATGCACATTAACCCTAACTCAGACATTAGAATTTAGAGGAGCGCACTTAGATTGCAGAATGGCCATAGCGTCTTTACCAGAGCACAGATTTGCAGCAATCAAGGACCTCATATTAATGGCGCAGGCCAGTCCAATCATAATGGTCTGACACTGCATACAAATATTAAGGCACATGACAGCGTCCACGTTCATGGTGCTACACGCCCGCATACACATGATGTCTCTCCAGGTATGGCTATGCACAGTATGGCAGCCAGGCATCCATCATATAAACAAACAACATACAATGCCAGCCAAGATAAAGACCTCACTCCCATGGTGGACTTTGCATGACAATGTATGTATAGGGGTCCCCTTCCAACGGACCCCACGCTCAGTAACAATTATTACAGATGCTTCACTACTGGCCTGAGGTGCACACCTGGACCATTGAGTGGTCCAGGCTCAATGGACCGAGGATGAGACCAGACAAAACATGAACCTACTCAAACTCAGGCCAGTACAAAATGCCTGTACACACTTTCTTCCCCGATCCAGAACAGAACAGTCCAAATTCTTACTGACAATGTATCTATAATTTATTATATCAACCGACAGGCAGGGGTCCGGTCATACCAAGTCTGCCAAGAGGCAGTCCACTTAGGGGAATGGTGCATCCCCCAGAACATACATCTGGTCGCAACTTACGTCCCTGGCAAACACAACATACTAGCAGACAATCTGAGCAGACAATTCCCACAAAATCATGAATGGGAAATATGCTGACTTCAATGCTGACTTTCCTCTTCAAGATGTAGGGGTTCCCAACAGTGAATGCTCGTTGTCTGCACTATTGATCCAGACCTGGCACAGGCCCTTACTTCCTCGCATAAAGTGGAAGGCCTTCTGTCCTATGCATTTCCCCTGTTCCCACTAATACAACCGGTGATCCTCAAGATCGAACAGGACAGGGCCAGAGTAATCCTCATAGCCCCCAACTGGCCCAGACAAATGTGGTATCCATGCCTCTTACAGATGAACATCTGACCACCACATCACTTCCCATCAGTCTAATCTCTTCTTACACCATCCTGACGTTCACACATTGTATCTCTGAGCCTGGATGATAACTGGCTGAAGATCTTCCTGGAACCAGTGCAGCTCATCCTCACAAATTCCAGAAGACCTATAACAAGAAAAACATACACACAGAAATGGAAGCATTTCATAGTCTGGTGCTTGACCCACAACTATAAGGCGCCGCACATGGAAATATCACAGATGCTACAGTATCTACTAGACCTGCACAACATAGGCCTCTCCCTGAGCTCTGTAACAGTACATCTCACCTCCATCTCAGCACTCCATCCTCCAATTCAAAGATACTCTGGTTTTACTCATCTATCTGTCAAACAATTCCTACCAGGTTTACAAAACATATTCCCGCCACTTAAAGATCCAACACCAGCATGAAATCTGAATCTTGTGTTAAAAACACTCTTGGGCAGGCTATTCGAACCTCTAGCCACATGGTCCTTATTACATCTCTCGAAGAAGGTTGATTATAAAAAAAAAAAAAAAAACTTTTCACAAGAGCTATACCTTTCAGCAAATCCCCTCATTAGTGAAGTTTATTTGGAGAAAATTTTCAACAAACCTATGGTGTTTCCACCCAGGGGCTTTAGAAAGACACCACTACCTCAGCATTTCCTTATATGAGTTTTGATTGTGAGACCCTTTTTCACACAAATTGTTATATTGCCTCAGTAATGCGTTAACCCGTTTCACATTCTGGAGAACGCCACAAATCCTTTCATGTATGAGATTTGCTTGGGACATTCTTACTTTCATATAGCCTAATGGTTCATTAGAGCTGAGAATAAACTTTTGACAAGATCTATACTATGGACAGTTGGGGATAAGCCCCTGGGTCCTGCGTTTCCTGGAGGGGTTTTCTTTTTGTGCCTCAGACACTCGTGGTGTCCCTATCACTGCCGCGAAGGGAAGGGTACCCTGCTATCAGAGCCCTTTTCATCATGGGCAAGTCCAGGGTGTAGGGGTCAATTGTGGAAGAACTCTGTATGTGTGAAGTATAGGGGTGGTGAGGCCTGCATTCCCCTCTTTTCCCTCCCCCCTTCCCCTTACCTACTACTGATGAGCCAGAAGCAAGCCTCTAGGAACACAGATCATGTAAACAAAGTCAAAGGACAAGCAGTACAGTTGAGCCAAACTGTAACAAGTGATGTATAACCCCCAGAAATTTCCAAACTGCCAAACAAGGTAGACACACTGTATTTAAAGCTGCACCAGAGAACAGCAATTTGGACCTCACCGATGGGCTTTGAGTACCAGCACCTCGGAAGCTGAGACAGTCTCCCACTTCATCCACAGCTGAAACGGGGTTCCCCTGCTAGCAGAAGGGATGTAAGAATGCCGCTTTTCCTATCATGTTGTTCTTTTAATTAAGGGTCACAGCTGATAGCTGTCAGAAAATAAACTGCTTGAGTTTGACAGATACCTGTGTAGCAGGTCTTTGTACTTTGAGAACCCAGTGTCGGACCTGAGACTTACTCTTGCCGGCAACACAGGGTATGGGAGGTCAGGCTCTTCGTTAGTCCATAGGGCTTCCCCTGTTTCTTGCCTGCAGCCCACCAGATGGAAGGAGGGTTGGGGGGAACCCGGTCCCATCCACTTGCTCCAGGTTCCAGCTGAGGATTCGGGGGAGGTAGACCCGAGTGGGTCGCGAGGCTTGTCCCTTGTCCCAGTGAACAGCGACCCTTCCCTGGGCCACTTCCCCAACCCTGCATAAGTACCTCCTCCTGATGCCTTGGGTCAGGCTTTGTTGCAGGCTGCCTATGGTCAGTCTCTTGTGCTGGGCTGCTCTGTTCTTCGCTTACCCTCTGGTCCATCCCTCCACTCTTTCACCCTGCATTGCCTGAGGAAGGGTTATTTACGGTGAGCCACTCAGCCTTCACTGGCCGCAGGTGTTCTGATTAGCCTTCCCTTCAGGCTGATGGCAGATGTGCTTCAGGTGTTGAACTGGCTGGGGCACAGTCTCTGGCAGCCTATACTGGGAACATAAAACCACATACCCAGCTCCCTGTGTATATGCCTTCCACTAGGCTTCTGCACCCCTCTGCTCTCAGGCTGCCATAATACCTTTCAGCAATTCACTGCAAAAATGGTGTTTATTTGGAGACGTTTTCCACCAAAAGCTATGGGCGCATCCATCCATGGGTGTTAGAAAGCTGTGACTATTTATATACCATTCTCTCATCATTCCCCTATATGACTTTTCCTTGTGAGGCACTTTTTCATAGTAATTGTTATATTGCTTCAGAAATGAATTAAAAAGCTGTCACACGTTCTGGAGAATGCCACAAAGCCCCTCATGTAGGAGATTTCCTTGGGACAGTCTCACTTTCAGAAAACTGAATCAATCGATAGATCTCCATTTACAAAAAAAAAAAAAAAAAAACCTTTTCACAGGAGCAATACCTTTCAGGAAATACCCTCATTAGTGAAGTTCATTTGGAGACATTTTTCAACAAACTAACAATGTTTCCACCAATGGGCTTTAGAAAGCTGTGACTAAGGTAGACACCACTACCTCAGCATTCCCCTATATGACTTTTCCTTGAAAGGCACTTTTTCACACTAATTGTTATATTGCCCCAGAAATGCGTTAAAAAGCCGTCACACGTTCTGGAGAATGCCACAAAGCCCTTCATGTACGAGATTTGCTTGGGACATTCTGACTTTCAGAAAACCGAATCGATCAGTAGATCTCCATTTAAAAAAAAGCTTTTCACAAGAGGTATAGCATTCAGAAAATCCCCTCATTGGTGAAGTTCATTTAGAGATATATTTCAAGAAGCGTATGGTGTAAA
This sequence comes from Rafetus swinhoei, assembly GCA_019425775.1. Lineage (NCBI taxonomy): Eukaryota > Metazoa > Chordata > Testudines > Trionychidae > Rafetus > Rafetus swinhoei. Next base: position 46,158,260 of record CM033432.1, read on the forward strand.
CACGAATTTCCCTTGGAAGGCACTTTTTCCCTCAAATTGTTATATTACCTCACAAATGCGTGAAAAAGCTGTCGCACATTCTGCAGAACACAAAAAAGCCATACATGTAGGAGATATCCTTGGGACATCCTTACTTTCAGAAAACCAAAACACTTTGTCCAAAAAAACCCCAAAAAACTTTCACAGGAGTTATACCTTTCTGGAAATCTCATTACTGAAGTTTATTTGGAGACTTATTTCAAGAAACCTTTGAGTGTTTTCATTAATTTTGCTTGGGAGGCAATTTTTCACACAAATTGTTATCTTGTCTCGGAAATGCATGAAAACGCTCTCAGACATTCTGGAGAAGGCCCCAAAGCGCGCCATTTAGGAGATTTCCTTGGCACATTCTTACTTTCAGAAAACAGACACACTGGCCATTAAAAAAAAAAAACTTTTCACAGGAGCTATACCTTTCGGGCAATCCCCTCATTAGTGTAGTTCATTTGGAGACCTATTTCAAGAAACCTTTGGGTGTTTCTATGAATTTCGTTTGGGAGGCACTTTTTCACTCAAATTGTTATATTGCTTCAGAAATGCGTGGAAGAGCTGTCACACATTCTGTAGAACACTGCAAAGCCCTTCATGTACAAGATATACATGGGACATTCTTACTTTCAGAAAACCAAAACACTGTCCAAAAAAATTTTTTTTTTCACAGGAGCTATACCTTTCGGGGAATCTCTTCATTACTGAAGGTTATTTCACTTGGGAGGAACTTTTTCATTCAAATTGTTATCTTGTCTCAGTAATGTGTCAAAAAGCTGTCTCACATTCTGGAGAAAGCCTCCAAGAGCACCATGTAGGAGATTTCCTTGGGACATTCTTACTTTCAGAAAACACTGGCCATAAAAAATACTTTTCAGAGGAGCTATACCTTTCGGGGAATCTCCTCATTACTAAAGGTTATTTGGAGACCTATTTCAAGAAACCTATTGTGTATCCATGAATGGTCCTTGGAAGGCATATTTTCACTCAAATTATTATCATGCCTTACAAATGCGTGAAAAACCTGTCACACGTTCTGGAGAACAACACAAAGCCCCTCACATTCAAGATTTGCATGGGACATGCTTACGTTCAGAAAAACGAAATGCTTTCAAAAAAAATTATTCAAAGGAGCTATACCTTTTGGGAAATCCCCTCATTACTGAAGTTCATTTGGCGATGTATTTCATGAATTTTCTCTGGAAGGCCGATTTTCACATAAAGTGCTATATTGCCTAACAAATGCGTGACAAAGTTGTCACACATTCTGCAGAACACTACAAAGCCATCCATGTGGGAGATTTCCTTGGGACATTCTTACTTTCAGAAAACAAAAACACTGGAATAAAAAAAAAATTCTCAGGAGCTATACCTTTTGGGGAATCTCCTCATTACTGAAGGTTATTTGGAGACTTATTTAAAAAAACCTTTAGGTGCTTCTATGTATATCGCTTGGGAGGCACTTTTTCACACCAATTTTTATATTGCCTCAGAAATACGTGAAAAAGTTGTCACGCGTTCTGCAGGACATTACATAGTCCTTCATGTACAAGGCTTGCATGGGACATGCTTATGTTCAGAAAACCGACACATTGACCATAAAAAAAAACTTTTCACAGAAGCTATACCTTTCGGGGAATCTACTCATTATTGCAGGTTATTTGGAGACATATTTCAAGAAACCTGTGGTGTATCTATGAATGTTCATTGGAAGGCACATTTTCACTCAAATTGTTATATTGCCTTAGGAATGCGTGAAAAAGCTGTCTCACGTTCTGCAGGACACAGCAAAGTCCTCTGTGTAGGAGATTTCCTTGGGACATTCTTACTTTCAGAACACCAAAACACTATCCAAAAGAAAAAAACCTTTTCACAGGAGGTACAGCTTTTCACACACATTGTTATATTGCCTCACAAATGCATGAAAAAGCTGTCACATGTTCTGTAGAATATATAACCATCCATGTAGGAGATTTCCTTGGGACATTCTTACTTTCAGAAAATCAAAACAATGTCCAAAAAAACCCTTATATTTTCACAGGAGCTATACCTTTCAGGAAATCCCCTCATTAGTGAAGTTTATTTGGAGCAATATTTCAAGAAAACTTTAGGTGTTTCTATGAATTTTGCTTGGAGGGCACTTTTTCTTACAAAAAATTGTTAGCTTTTTCACGCATTTCTGAGACAAGCTGTCACACATTCTGGAGAAAGCCCCCAAGAGCGCCATGTTGGAGATTTCCTTGAGACATTCTTACTTTCAGAAAACAGACACACTGGCTATAAAAAAAAAAAAAATCACAGGAGCTATACCTTTCGGGGAATTCCCTGATTAGTGAAGTTTAGCTGGAGTCATATTTCAAGAAACCTTTAGGTGTTTCTATGACTTTCACTTGGGAGGCACATTTTCACACTGTGACAGCATGTCGGGTACCCCCGATCCTGCACCCCGTCTGCAGCAAGATGAGACTCCGCCAACCAGTAGTATAGAAAGGGTTTATTGCTCCTCCAGGATACAACACAGCATAGACGTGATGTGGTTTCAGGAGTCAGGGCCAGGATGCCTCAGACCCCTTGGATTAGGGAGTCCATTGTCATCACTAGACCCTCAGCTAAGGCTGCTCCCTTCATGTTTTCCAGCCAGCAACTGCCCCTTCCCCCGAAACCTCCCTTCCATTGTTCCCTGCCTGCCCTCAACTGGTTGGACAGGTTGGGTCTTTTTGCCTATGTGACTGAAGGCAGCCGTCCAGCTGGGCAGTGCTACAGGTACCGGCCAGTAGGGGTCAACCCCAGCCCACACACAGCCACCAGTGGATGCTCAGAGGGTATAACCTGCCCACTACATCATATCTCTCCCCCCTCCAAGAGCTAACCTAGCAGGGTCACTCCACTTGCGACCTGGGGAGGTTCGGGCCTCCCGCTACGGGACAGCACGTCAGCGATGATGTTGGCATTCCCCTTGACATGGATCACTTCCATGTCGTAGTCCTGCAGGAGCAGGCTCTACCTCATCAGCTTGGCGTTGGTCCCCTTCATGTGGTGCAGCCAGGTCAGGGGGCAGTGGTCGGAGTACACTGTGAAATGCCAGCCAAACAGGTATGGCTGCAGCTTTTGAAGGGCCCACACCATCACCAGGCATTCCTTCTCTATGGCCGTGTAGCTCTGCTCCTGGGGCAGCAGCTTTCTGCTCAAGTACACGATGGGGTGTCGCTCCCCCTTCTCGTCCACCTGCATCAGCACCGCCCCCAGCCCGGTGTCCAAGGCATCGGTAAACACAATAAAGGGCTTGTCAAAGTCTGGATTTACCAGCACTAGGGCCTTGACCAAGGCCTCCTTCAGTGCACGGAGAGCCCCCTGGCACTGCTCCGTCCAGACCACCCTGTCTGGCCTGCCCTTCCTGCACTGTTCTGTGATCGGGGCAGCGATGGAGCTGAAGTTTGGCACAAACCTCCGGTAGTACCCCGCCATCCCAATGAAAGCCTAGACCTGCTTCTTGGTCTGGGGAACCGGCCAGTCCCAGATGGCCTCCACTTTGGCCGGTTCTGGTTTCAAGCAGCCGCTCCCCACCTTATGGCCCAGGTAGAACACCTCAGCCATCCTGACCTTGCATTTCCCAGCCTTTACAGTCAGCCGAGCCCCCCACAGCCAGTCCAGTACCTGGCTGACCTGGGACACGTGGTCCTCCCAGGTCTGGCTGAAGACAAAAATATTGATGTACACTAGGGCAAAGCTCTCCATCCCTCGCAGCAGCTGGTCCACCAGGCGCTGAAAGGTGGCTGGTGCCCCCTTGAGGCCAAAGAGCAGAACCAGGAACTCGTAGAGCCCCACCGGGATGATAAATGCCAATTTCAGCCTGGCCTCCAGGTCTAGCAGCACCTGCCAGTAGCCCTTGGAGAGGTCGAGGGTGGTCAGGTAGCGAGCTCCGCCCAGCTTGTCCAGGAGCTCATCAGGCCTAAGCATGGGGTAGGCGTTGGACACCATGATGGAGTTGAGCTTCCAGTAGTCCACGCAGAACCGGATCGACCCGTCCTTCTTCGGGACCAGAACTACTGGAGAGGCCCAGGGGCTGGAAGACGGTTGGATCACCCATAGCGCCAGCATGTCCCGGACCTCTCTCTCCAGGTCCTGGTCCGTCTTCCCCGTGACAATGAACGAGGAATAGCGCACCGGGGGGTGGATGCCCGTCTCCACCTGGTGGACAGCCAGGTTGGTGAGACCAGGCTTGTCGGAGAACAGCTGCTGGCGGGAGCGCAGCACCTCTCGGATCTCAGCCGGCTGGGCCGGGGTGAGCTGGTCCGAGAGGGAAATTGACTCCAGCGAAGATCCTCTCCCTGCTCCTTCCAGGGCCTGCACGTGGCCAGCACTAAGTTCTCCCTGCCCCTGTACGGCTTCATCATGTTAACGTGATACACCCGCTGGCCATGTGTCTGGCCAGTCAGCTCCACCACATAGTTCACCTTGTTCAGCTGCTTAACAACCTTGAAGGGGCCCTCCCAGGCTGCTTGCAGCTTGTTCTTCCACACAGGGATTAGGACCGTGACTTGGTAGTACAGGTGCAGGCCCGTGCATTGTGGTCATACCAGACCTTCTGCTTCCTTTGGGACCTGCTCAGGTTCTCTCTGGCCAGGCCCATGAGCTCAGTGAGTCTTTCCCGGAAAGCCAGGATGTATTCCATCACCAACTCACCCTCCGGGGAGGCCTTCCCCTCCCACTCATCTCTCAGTAAGTCCAGGGGTCCCCTAACCCGCCTCCTGTACATCAGCTTGAATGGAGAAAACCCCGCTGACTCCTGGGGCACCTCCCTGTATGTGAACAGCAGGTGGGGTAGGTACTTGTCCCAGTCCTGTGGGTGCTGGTGCATAAAGGTCCTTAGCATCTGCTTCAGAGTCCCATTGAACCTCTCCACAAACCCGTTGGTCTGGGGGTAATATGCCGAGGCCCAGGTATGCTGGACCCCACACTTCTCCCACAAGCACCGGAGCAGGGCCGACATGAAGTTGAAAATGGTCAGCAGCATGTCTGGCACCGTGTCTGCCTCGATAGAGGGCAGAGCCATGGTCTCAGAGTAGCAGGTGGCGAAATCCACCACCACCAGGATGTATTTCTTCCCTGTCCGGGTCGCTTTGCTGAAGGGTCCCACTATATCCATTGCCACCTTCTGGAAAGGCTCCTTTATAATGGGTAGGGGCCTCAAAGCAGCTTTCCTCCTATCCTGGGCCTTCCCCACCCTCTGGCAGGAGTCGCAGGATCGGCAGTACCGCTGCACAGCCAGTAGAAGTTTTAGAGCTGTCTCAGCTGGGTGTGCCGGATCTTCTAGTGTCCTGAGAACGGGATGTCATGGGCCAGGTACAGCAGCTTGCAGCGATACCTTTGGGGGACTACCAGCTGCCGCTGGAGCCCCCATACCCCCACCTTCCCGGGGGGAGCCATTCCCGGTACAGGAATCCCCGCTCCCACAGGAACTTCTGGCAATCTCCCCCAGGGACTGAGCTGTGCCCAGGTCAGCCCGGTCCCTCAGGGTCCGCAAGGAGGGATCTGCCTGCACCTCAGCCTGGAATTCTGCAGCTGGGGCAGGGACGGGGACCTGTTCCCCACTGCCTGGGTCCGGAGTCCCAGCTCGGCCGGGCTCTGTGTAGGCTGGGGTGGGGCCCTGAGCCCCCTGCAGGGAGCCCTCCTCTGGATCAGGGTTGCCAGCCCCTCTCTGGCTCTGGCTATGGGTGGTGACCAGGGTCCTGTGGGGTCCGTCTGGCCACTCCTCTAGGTCACCCCCCATCAGCACCTCTGTGGGCAAGTGCCGGTGTACCCCCACTTCCTTGGGCCCCTCCTTAGCCCCCCCATTTCAGATGCACCCGGGCTACGGGCACCTTAAATGTGGGTCCCGTCTATGCCCCTCAGGGTCAGCTGAGTGTTGGGCACCATACGGTCTGGGGCCACTATATCGGGCCGGGCCAGCGTCACCTCCGCCCGCATGTCCCAGAAACACGTCACCTTCCTGCCATCCACCTCCAGAGTCACGAGGCCCTTGCTCTGCAAGGGCCTCCCTGCCCCCACCCGGTACATGGAAAGACCTGCCCCTGGAGCGTCAGGTCTCTGGGAAGCCTTGGCCAGGGCTGTCTTCCCCCCGCTTTGAGCTGAGAGTTGCCTGCTGGCCCCTGCCTCTGGGGTGGCCTGCCCTTCCCCCAGCCCCAGCCAGTTAACCTTGGAAAGTCTCAGGTCATGGGACCTGTCCTGGTGCCTGGCGCACTGAGCCCTCTTGTGGCCTCTTTGCCTGCAGCGCTGGCAGGTTAGGACATGTGGGCCTCTTTGGGCCGGCTCCACCCGAGCCCTCGCTGTTTCTCTGGGGCACAGATGGCTGGTCCTTGTCTCTTGGGCTCGCCTCATAGGTGACTTTCTCCCTTGCTTGGCCAGGAACCAGTCTCTGCGCGATTTCCTTTCTCTCCGGGACTCCCGTTCACACCCGGACCAGCTCTCTACAAACTCGTCCGCCAGCTTCCCGGCCTCCTGGGGGTCTTCTGGCCTCCAATCCTTGAGCCACAGCCTCAGACTGGGCAGGCACGCTTCATAAAACTGTTCCAGCATCATCAGCTTAGGCATGTCCTCTGCAGTCTGGGCTCTACCCCGCACACCCACTTGTGGCAGTATTGCGCCAGGCGAGAGGCCATATCTACATAGGTCTCCCGTGGCCTCTTCTGCACCCCCGGGTACTTCTTCCTGTACGTTTCCGGGGATAGCCCAAATTTGTGCAGCAGGGCCTCTTTGACCCGTTCGTAGTCACCCAGCTGCACATCCTCCAGCTGGTTGAGCACCCCTGCGGCCTGCTGATCCAGCAAGGGAGTGAGCTGTTGCAGCCGGTCCACTGGGGAAATCTGGTGCAGTTCACAGGCCCACTCAAAGAAGCTAAGGAACCCGTCCATGTCCCCCACGTTTTTACACTGGGCCAACACGAGCTTCTCCAGGAGTCTGGCTGCCCCCGGGTCCCCTGGGGTCCTCCCCACTCACTGCAGCCAGGGCTCCTCAGCTTCTCCACTCTGCCATGGCCAGCTCAAGCTGCCGCTGCCTCTCTTGATCCTGGTGTTCCTCTGTATGGTCCTCTAACTCCTTTAGCCACAGCTCGATCTCCAGCTGCCGTAGCTTTACTGGGCTGGACCCCGTCCTAGACGAACCACTGCTGGCAGAGCGTGGCCTGGTGGGCACCTCGTCTCTCTGGTGGGCTTCTGCCCTCCATCTGGTCTGGGAGCCTGGGACACTCCCAGGGGGTGTCTGGCTGTTCCCCTCTGGGACAGGATCCAGGCCCCTGGGTGGGTCATTCTCTTCCAGCCGGGCAATCAACTGGGCCTTGGTTGCTTTCCCCATGGGCAGGCCCTGCTCTCTGCACAACCCCACCAGGTCTGCCTTCAGGAGTTGGGCGTAGGCCATCTCCCCGCCGATCCCTGGGGTACAGACTCACCGACAGAGTGCTGTAGCATCCCATGATTCCCAGGAATCGCTTCGCTCTGTCTCCAGAATGTCTGGCTCTTTCAAGCCCCTTCCTTCTCCTGCTCCTTGTCACTCGCTCCTGGAAGTTCCATCCACGGGGTGCAGTGCATCCCACTTCTGTCACAACTGTGGCGGCACGTCGGGTACCCCCTGATCCTGCATCCTGTCTGCAGCAAGATGAGACTCTGCCAATCAGTAGTATAGAAAGAGTTTATTGCTCCTCCAGGATACAGCAAAGCATAGACGTGATGTGGTTTCAGGAGTCAGGGCCAGGATGCCTCAGACCCCTTGGATTAGGGGGTCCATTGTCATCACTAGACCCTCAGCTAAGGCTGCTCCCTTCATGTTTTCCAGCCAGCAACTGCCCCTTCCCCCTAAACCTCCCTTCCTTTATTCCCTGCCTGCCCTCAACCAGTCGGACAGGTTGGGTCTTTTTGCCTATGTGACTTAAGGCAGCTGTCCTGCTGGGCGGTCAGTAGGGGTCAACCCCAGCCCACACAAAGCCACCAGTGGATGCCCAGAGGGTATGGCCTGCCCACTACATCATACACACAAATTATTTTATTGCCTCAGAAATGTGTGAAAAAGTTGTCACACGTTCTGCAGGACATTACATAGTCCTTCATGTACAAGGTTTGCATGGGACATGCTTATGTTCAGAAAATCGACACGTCCATTAAAAATAATTTTTTCACAGGACCTATAACTTTCAGGGAATCTGCTCATTACTGCAGATTATTTGGAGACAAATTTCAAGAAACCTATGGTGTATCCATGAATGTTCCTTGGAAGGCATATTTTCACTCAAATTGTTATATTGCCTCAGAAATGTGTGAAAAAGTGTCACACGTTCTGCAGGACACTGCAAAGCCCTCTATGAAGGAGATTTCTTTGGGACATTCTTACGTTAGGAAAACCAAAACACTGTCCAAAAGAAAAAAACCTTTTCACAGCAGGTATACCGTTTCACACATTGTTATATTGCCTCACAAATGCATGAAAAAGCTGTCACACGTTCTGTAGAATAATACAACCATCCATGTAGGAGATTTCTTTGGGACATTGTTATCTTCAGAAAACCAAAACACTGTCAAAAAAAAAAAAACCCAAAATTTTCACAGGAGCTATACCTTTCAGGAAATCTCCTCATTAGTGAAGTTTATTTGGCGCAATATTTCATGAAACTTTTAGGTGTTTCTATGAATTTTGCTTGGAGAGCACTTATTCATGCAAATTCTTAGCTTGTCTCAGAAATGCGTGAAAAAGCTGTCACACATTCTAGAGAACACCCCCAAGAGTGCTGTTTAGGAGATTTCCTTGGAACATTCTTACTTTCAGAAAACTGACACACTGGCCATTAAAAAAAAAAAAAACCTGAATTAGGAGGAGCATTGCCAGCAGATCCAGAGATGTTGTTATTCCCCTTTATTCGGCTCTGGTGAGGCCACATCTGGAGTATTGTGTCCAGTTCTGGGCCCCCCCACTACAAAAAGGATGTGGACGCATTGGAGAGGGTCCAGCGGAGGGCAACCAAAATGATTAGGGGGCTGGAGCATATGACCTATGAGGAGAGACTGAGGGAGTTGGGTCTGTTCAGTCTGCAGAAGCAAAGAGTGAGGGGGGATTTGATAGCAGCCTTCAACTTCCTGAAGGGAGGTTCCAAAGAGGATGGAGAGAGGCTGTTCTCAGTAGTGAGGGATGGCAGAACAAGGAGCAATGGTCTCAAGTTGTGGTGGGAGAGATCCAGGTTGGATATTAGGAAAAACTATTTCACTAGGAGGGTAGTGAAGCACTGGAATGAGTTACCTAGTGGAGTCTCCATCCCTAGAGGTGTTTAAGTCTCGGCTTGACAAGGCCCTGGCCGGGTTGATTTAGTTGGGATTGGTCCTGCCTCTAGGCAGGGGGCTGGACTTGATGACCTGCAGTTGCCTCTGCCGCCACTGTCATGCTGCTCCTGCCTCTGCCTTGGAGCTGCCCCTTGGGAGCTTCCTGATTGCTGTGCAGGATATTGGAGGGAGAAGGAGGGTGCTGATGACAGGGTGTCCCTCCTCCCTCCCCACTCCTGTGCCCTCTCTCCACACAGCGAAAAGAGGATGGAGGGAGCTTGGCACTGCAAATCTCTGTCAAACTCACATACTGTGTGTGTGTGTGTCTGTGTGTGTGTGTGTCTGTCTGTCTGTCATTCTTACAAACGCACACTGTCCTTCCCGCTCACCTCATAACCAAACACGTCCATCGGTTTGTGGGTGTTTACTCCTTGTACTGCTTTCAAAGTGGGTTCTTTTCAGTGTTTGACTGGGCTGTGCATTTCATAACTTTCCTTGCTCTCTTATGCTTAAATTTAATTATTTGAGTAGTGAGCCCTAAAACGCTGAACCTGTCACACCGGGAGCTATCATCCCTGTGGCACTTGTGCTCCTGGAGGTGGCTGGTGTATCCCTGCAGCCCCTGAGAGGGTGACGGGGAGGGAGGTGTCTCCACATGCTGTCCTTGCCAGCAGACATTGGTCCTGCAGCTCCCATTGAGCCATGCAGGAGATTTCCTTGCGACATGCTTACTATCATAAAACCAAAATACTGTCCAAAACATTTTCACAGGAGGTATACCTTTCGGGGAATCCCCTCGTTACTGAAGGGTATTTGGAGACGTATTTTAAGGCACCTTTAGCTGCTTTTATGACTTGCGCTTGGGAAGCCCTTTTTCACACAACCTGTTAGCTTCTCTCAGAGTTGTGTGAAAAAGCTGACACATTCTGCAGAAAGTTCGAAAGAGCGCCATGTAGGGGACATTCTTAGTATCAGAGCACTGACTCGCTGGCATAGAATTAAAACAGTTTTACAGGAGCTATGTGTTTTGAGGAATCTGCTCAGTACTGCAGGTTATTTGGAGACTTATTTCATGAAACCTTTCGCTGCTTCTGTGAATTTCATTTGGGAGGCACTTTTTCACGCAACTTTTTCTCTTGTCTCCGAATTGCGTGGAAAAAAGTGGCACATTCTGGGGACATAATAGAGCAGTAGTGTTAAATTTAAAATACATAGTGGGGATGCTTTTTTTTAGTGAGAGAATATTACTGTATTTTCAAAGGTGTTTTTTTTTTTAATTTGATGTTTATTCCTTGTCAAGTTCTCTGAAGATCTCAAGACTGGCCGTGAATTTTTTAAGTGACTTGAGACTTTTTTATTGGTTTTTAGTAAATGGTCTGCTAATATTTGTCGTCTATTACTAATTTTCATTTGCCTGTTGTATACGTTTAAATCTGTACCCTGGTGCTGAATGTGAGCCAATCAGTAAATCGTTAACTGGTCATTAGTAGCCAATCAGCAGACTAGATAACTTTCTGTCAGGTATTCTACAACAGAGCCATTCCACGGAGCTTAGTATTATTAACCAATCGCGTACCCTGTTATTTTAAAAAGTTAGTCTTTCTTGTCACGTTTTTCTGGTGAGACGTTTAGCAGTGTCCGAGATTTTGTTTTTAGTTTGCAGCATATGGTAACCCTCTTTCAACATGGAAGGAAAATGTAAAAATAAGCACAAATATGAAGAACACAGAACATTCTTAATGGAGTGGAAAGTTCATATTTTTCGTTGAATGCAATGGCAAACCACTCTGTCTGATAAGCCAGACTTCGTTAGCACAGTTCAAGTGTTCAAATCTCCTGTGCCATTTCAACTCACACCATGCTAACATCGATCGGGAATTTCAAAAGGTACTGAACTATGCACTCACATACTAAAAACTTTGAAAAGTCAAATAGAAAAACAGACTGGAGTGTTCCGTAAATTTTCCAAGCACTCTCAGACAGTTACATTTGCCTCATGTCAAGTCACTTGGAACATTGCCCGCGCCAAAAAAAAAAAAACTTATAACTAAGGCGAGTTTGTTAAAAAATGCCTTGTAGATGTTGTTTCCGTCTTGTCTCTAGAAAATGACAATCTGAAAAAAATGGTTTCAGACCTTCAACTCTCATGCCACGCAACTGAACACAGAATATCTGACATAAATAATGCACTTGAATCACGTTTATATTCAGATCTTCAGAAAGGCGAGTACCTCAGTATCTCACTGGACTAGTCTTGTGATGTACAGGACAAACCTCAATTGGCAATATTTGTACGGACTGTATCAGAGGATTGTGTAATCAATGAAGAAGGCCTGGATATCATTACCATTAAAAGACATTGATGTAAAAACACTGATGGAAGTGTTTGCAAGAACAAATCTGCCTTTACCAAAACTTGCAGCAATAGCAACGAATGGGACGCTGTCTATGATCGGATCTGTGAATGGACTTGTGGAGCTATGTAGAGCTGACGACAGATTCACTGAGTTCTAGATGTTTCATTGCATCATCCATCGGGACCAAATGATGTCTAAAAACCTGAATTTAGACCACGTAATGAAATCTGTGCTAGAAATTGTCAGTTATATTCGCACACATGCTCTTAACCTCAGACAATTCAAGAATCTCATTGCTGTGCTCAACCAAGGTCTTCCAGGAGACCTTCCACTGCACTGCCACTGTAAGGTGGCTTTGAAAGGCAAAGTGCTGTTTCATTTTCTTGAACTTTTGGACGCTGTGAAACTGTTCATGGAAGAGAAGCATAAGGCATATACCGAGCTGTCAGACCCTCATTGGGGTTTTAGATTTGTCATTTCTGGTGGACATGCTGCATCATCTGGACAGACTCAACCTGGACCTACAAGGGAAATTAAAGATGCTGCCTGACCTGGTGCAAAGTTTATTTGCGTTTGTCAACAAACTCAGGCTGTTCAAGGCACAACTTCAAAGGCAGGAACTAACACATTTTCCCTCATTGTTAAATGTAGGTCATCAAGCAGCTGAAGCCTTGAAAAAAAGCACAGCACGATATGCAACACTGGTCGAAAAACTTCAGGATAGTTTTTGGAGAGATTCTATAATCTACAATTGAAAAAGCCACAGATTACTCCTAGACGACCCTTTCACTGGGGAGGCTGACTGTTTGAAAGCCCTGTTAATCACAGATGAAGCAGCTTCTCAGATTGAGATGATTGAACTGTCAAAGGATGATAGATTGAAGTCTATTCCAAAGGAAAGCACACTTGAGTTCTGGAAAACTGTACTGATTAAAAAAATATAACAGTATTAAACGGGCTGCACTCAGACTACTGTCAATGTTTGGGTCATTGTACCTTTGAGAGCTAGTTTTTTCTACATTGAAACATGTGAAATCGAAGCATTGATCTATTCTAACTGACCAACACGTGAGGGAATTACTTAGAGTGGCCTCAACCGAATACAAGCCCGATTTGAAGAAGATTCTTGAAAGCAAGGATTGCCAAAAGTCCCACTGAGTCAAAAACTGTAACATGCAAGGTAAGAAATAACATTGTGGTTTATTTTTTCCTTGCTGATCAAACTAAGAACCCATCTACTGACATTCTTTTAAAATTGACTGCGCTTGTGCTTACATTAAATTGCTTCACTTTGAATTCAAACTTCTACTCTCAAGTAAGAGGTGTTAGTATGGGCACTAAAATGGGACCATCTTATGCCTGTCTATTTGTGGGATTTGTAGAGATGTTTTTTCAACAGTTTTCTGGAAACAAACCCTATCTCTTCTTGGCATTTTTGGAATTGCAACTTGCTCTCACAAAGATCTCAACAAATGTATTTTGTCATTCTTTCAGTTCCACCCAGCCTTGGAACTTTGGAACCCTTTGGAATGAATGTTATGTTTTGAGCATCTTCTGGAACAAAAATTTGAAATAACAGCTTGTTTGTCAGTGCAGCACTTTAACACAGCTGAGGAAGGGCTCTTGTCCAAAATGTCCTGTAATGTTATTTTTATCACTATATTTTGTGTACTATATTTAGATAGATATATAAAAATAAATATATAATATGTGGCTCTTTGCACTCTATCCACAGCTATTTTGGCTCTTAATCTCTAACTAGTTGGCCACCCCTGACATTCAAGATCATGTGCATGACCTAGTAAACTGGAAAAACTGGAGTAATAAAAACAGAATGAAATCTGATATTGCAAATGGAAAGATCACGCACCTAGAGATTAACAAAAATACTCTACTATAGGGACTCATCAGTTGGAAGTGAGAATGGAGAGAAAAAAGACACAGGCGTATTGGTTGATCACTGGGGGAGTGAGCTGTCAATGTGATGTAGCTGTGAAAAAGGCTAATACAGTTTCAGGATGCATCAGAGAAGGTATTTCTAGTAGAAACAGGAACATGTTTGTACCACTGTACAAGACACTAGTAAGATCTTATCTGGAATAGTGTGCAGTTCTGATTCCAGATTTAAGAAAAAATAATTTAAACTGCAACAGGTGCAGAGTAGGGCTATTAGGGTGGTCTGAGAAATGAGAAGAAACCTATCTTATGGGAGGAGACTGGGAGCTTGGCTTGTTTAGCCTCACTAAGGCCTAATCTACGCTGGGAGTTTAGGTCAAATTTAACCATATTAGGTTAATTTTCTAAACCAGTGTTTCTTAAACTTTTTAAGGTGGAGGAACATCAAACAATATTTTTTTATGAGGAACACCAAGGACTTTTTGTTAAGCTCCCCCCCCAAAAAAGAAAAAGAGGCCAGAGAAGTTATTGAGCAGAAAGAAAGAAAAATAGGGTCGGGGGGAAAGTTATTGAGCGGGAAGGGTGGGGGGAAAGTTGCCTGTCCCTTTAAGGGTGGCCATTTTGAATTCTGTTGTTCTCTGTGGCACACCTCCAACTACCTCGCGGCACACCGGTGTACCACGGAACACAGTTTAACAAATACTGTTCTAAACAATGAGTCCGCACCACTAAGCCCATTCCGTCAACTATAAAAGCCATTAAAAGTTGATTTTGGTACTCCTGCTTTTCACAAGGGGTAACAGCAATTTCATAAGAATGGCCATACTGGGTCAGACCAAAGATCCATCTAGCCCAGTATCTTGTCTGCCGACGGCGGCTAATACCAGATGCCCCAGAGGGAGGGAACACAACAGGTAATCCTATCACCCATTTCCAGACAAACAGAAGCTAGGGACACCATTCCTACCCATCCTGGCTAATAACCAGGGCTCGACAAATAATGTAATCTACTCGCCCGTGGAGAGTAGATTACGACCCGGAAGAGCTGGCGCAGAGTGATCTGCGCATGCGCAGAACGGTGCGAAACCGCACAGCTGGCGAGCAGGGCTCGCCACTGCTTGGCGAGCCCTGCTAATAACCATTGATGGACATAACCTTCAGGAATCAATCTAGCTCTTTTTTTAACCCTTTTAAAGTCCTAGTCTTCACCACATCCTCTGGCAAGGAGTTCCGCAGATTGCTGAGTGAAGAAAAACTTCCTTTTGTTTGTTTTAAACCTGCTGCCAACTTATTTCATTTAGTGACCCCTAGTTCTTATATTGTGGGAATAAGTAAATAACTTTTCCTTATTCACTTTTTCCACACCAGTCATGATTTTATAGACTTCTATCATATCCCCCCTTAGTCTCCTCTTTTCTAAGCTGCAAAGTCCAAATCTTTTTAATCTCTCTTCATATGGGACTTGTTCCAAACCCCTAATCATTTTTGTTGCCCTTTTATGAACCGTGTGTGGTTGATTCTAGTGCAGACACAGTACTATAAAAGTCAACGTTCTTGGCTTCCAGGAGGTGTCCCACAATGCCAAATTGCTCTGGCCAGGACTTTCAATTGTGCTGCCCTCCAAGGGCGCAGGAAAAGCCCCGGGAAATTTTTAATTTCTTTTTCTGTGTAGCCAGTGTGGCAGGCTGATCTGATAGCAGGCAAGCTGCATACCTGGCTATGAATGCCAAGGGTCACAGTATTCCCTCAAAATTTTACATCCATGAGCAGAGTGAGTTTTGTCTTGTGCAACAATACTGGGGCCATGTGTGCTTGCTCGGATGTGTGGCACCCAAGTTATAAACCTCCCCTTTTCCCTCTGCTTCCATGTCTCCCACCCTCCCTTACCCCATCTGCTCCCCTGATTTCTGCTGCTGCTCACCCATCTCTGCTGTCCTCACTGCTGCCCTTTTCACTCCCCTCAGCCCTTCTGGGACCTGCCCCTCTGCCCATCCTCTCTGATCCCTCACCTTCCTTCCCTTCCCCTATGCCCACCTCTCCTCCCCTCCCCATCCCCTCCTAACACCTCACTCTAGCCACTTGCCCAGCCTCTCTCCTCTGCCCTCTGGTGCCCATCCCTCCCCCTGGCACCTGCACCTTCCCTTACCCCCTACACCCACCTGGTGCTCCCCCTTCTTTCACTGCCCCTGCCCTCCCAGCACACACACCCTTGCCCTCTTCTTCCCTGGTGCCCCTTCACAACTCTCTGCCCCAGTTCTCTTCATGCCCCCTCTGCACCTTCACACATGATTTGCTCCATTCCCCTCCTTCCTCATGCCAACCCCTCCTTTAAACTCCTCTTCTCCCAACACCCAATGCTATTTTTATTACCGTGGCCCAGGCTCCAGCAGCTGTCACGTGGGTTGTGTGGTGGCTTCCCAGCTGGTCCTGGGGCGGGGGAGCCACCCGCCGTGCAGCCCCGCCTCCAGAGCAGCTGGGGCCCACGGCTGCATGGCTCTGCTGAGGGCATGGGTGGGACTGAAATTCTTGGTGCGTGCCTGCCCAGAGAACCCTGGTCACAGATGAGCACCAGCAAGGAGCACGTATGAGATCATGGATCTCATTGCTGTGTGGGGAGAAGAATCCATTCAGGCAGAACTACGAAACAGCAAAAGAAATGCTGATATCTATGCTTAGATCGCAAAGGGCATGGTGGAAAAAGAATACACCAGAGACCCTGCAGTGCCGCTTGAAAATAAAGGAGTTCAAGCAGGCGTAGTGGAAGACAAAGGAGGTAAATGAACAGTCTGTGTCACTACAAAATTACTTCTCTCCAAACCTGTTAATAGCTTTTCTCCTGACTCTGATTTCCTTTGTCCCCCCTCTACTTCTCTGTGTTCTGGTCTGCACTGTGTTGACAGTGACTCTTTTGCTGGCACTGCATGGCTTAGGCTGGGAGGGGGCAATGTTAACAGGCAACATTGCATATTAGCTATCCACAGTGCATCACTTTCAAAGTTGATGATAGCCATCCTAGTGAGGACACGCTATGTCAAACTCTTGCACAGAGCGGGACATGTACCTTCAGCTTTACAAAATTTGAAAATCAACCTTATATCCATGTAGACTAGGCCTAAAAGAAGGCTATGAGGAGATAAGATTGCTCTCTCTAAATACATCAGAATAAATGCTGCAAGGGAGAGGAATTTAATTGTGCCATTGTGCACCCAAGAACAAATGATGGACAATTTATATCCAACAAGTTTAGGCATGAAATTAGGTGAAGGTTTATAATAATCAGAGGAGTGAAATTCTGGAACAGCTTTCTAAGAGGAGGAGTGGGGGCAAAAACCTAACTGGTTTCAAGACTTAGCTTGATAGGTTTATGGGGATGGTATGATAAGACTGTCTACAGTGGCATGTAGCTAGTCTGTGACTGCAATATAAATCTCAAATGCCTCAGAAACTAGATGGCAGGGCTCTGAATTAAAACCAAATTCTTTCCTAGGTGTCTGGCTGGTGTGACTTGCCCACATGCTCAGGGGATAACCAATCACCATATCTGTGAGTGAATTTCAACCAGAATTCTGTAGCTTAGCCAAGCCCTTAGAGTTAGATGTCTTCACTACTGTTCTGCAAAATAAGCTACTGGTCTTTTGTGTGTGAGACCAAGAGAGGACTCTGCTAGCAAGGCACAACTTCCCCATTTTCAGGGAGACTCCAGTATGTTTGTTCATTCAGCCTTTTTGATATCGTACACTGTTGGTTAAGTTTTAGAGATGCAGCAGATCGAACTTTTTAATAGGCCTACACCGATGGTGTCAGCTATATGGGCACTTTTCTCATCTCTCTTGCAGATGTCATTGACAGAGAGGTGAAGGTAAGCTTGTACGGTACCACCAGTAAGAACTGACTGCTAGTACTGGCCCTTACACAGCTAACTTTAAAATGCTGCCATGGCAATGCTTTAATGTTGCTGCTCTTTTTGTTTCCCCCGGTCAGCGGCCCTGCCGTAAGATTCGGCAGCATTGCTACAGCAGTGCTTCGCCCAGAGGCAGAGGGCACTGACATTAAAGCGCTGCCATGAGCCTGACAATATAAAAAGGCCTAGGGCTCTCGGCCTCTGTGGCAACAGCCAGGAGCCATGGACCCTTCAAATCACTGCTACTACCTCTGCAGCCCCACAGCTCCTGGCAGACACTGGGAAGGGGGAGGAGGTCTGCCTTCAGCCTCACTCCTTCCATCCAAGACTCAGCCCCTTCCAGGCGCACCGAGCTATCCTCCCCTGCCAAGCACGCTGTGCCTGGTGCAGGCCTTCGCGTAAGTCCTGACATCTACTCCCCCCCGCATAGACATCTTTTTTTCATCAGGCTGTGACTTTTTGGCCTAGGATGATCACTTAAAACCAGAGTACCTTGCTTCAGCCTAGGCCCAGGGCCTTTTGTGGTTCCTGAGAGAGTAGAATCCATAGATGTGGTTTCTCCTACTGACTAACCTGAGGGACATCAGTAGCAAATGGTGTTACAGACTATTCCATGTGGACTTCTTCAGTTCTGTATATGGATAAGTTCTGTGTTCCTTGTCAGAGTCTGATCCTTCCTGAACCCAGTTCTTTTGATTTATCAGCAGAAAGGTATAGCAGGGTCTCCTTTGCTCTTCTTCAGATTCATCAACTGAAATGGAAATGTCCTTTTTATGTTAACTAGAATGGAAGCCTAACAGCAGAAAAGAGACTTGAAAGGCACAGTTTATAGCAGGAGTGGGCAAAAGGGCCTCTGCGGCTGGATCCAGCCCGCCCAGTGGGTTGATCCGGCCCGGGAGGCGCTCGCCGCCCCAGGCCGCTTAGGGCCTGGGGGCGGAGGGAGCACGCAAAGCCTCCTCCTGCCCTGTGAGGAGCGCATGGCACTTTGAAGTGCTGCATGCTCCTGGCGGGGAAGGGGAAAGGGTGGGAGGAAGCTTCACGTGCTTCTCCCACCCCCAAGCCCTGATTGGCCTGGGGTTGGGGGAGTGTGTGAAGCCACTTCCCGCCCTGCCAGGGGCATAGGTGCCTAGTGGGAAGGGGGGGGGGCAAAGGAGCTCCCCCAGCCCCAGCCCAATCATGGTCTGGGGATTTGGAAGCCCAGAGGCATCCTGGCCAAAAATTATTGCCCACCCCTGGTTTATAGAAATGTATTTGGGCTACTTGAATAATTTATTAGTGATGGGAATGTTTCCAGGTAACTTTTTCTGGATTGATCACATGCACAAATCCCATTTACAGATTGGAAACAATTTTCCCCTCATCTTTTCTGTGTTATTACTGAAAGGCTTTTGTAAGTGCAATGTTGAGAGGCTGAGGAAGGGAAAATATATTTATTGTAGGTAGCATAACTGTATTGTCAACATCTTGTCTCTGGCATCTTGTCTCTTAAGTCAGATTCTTTACACCAAATAATAATTTAATTCCCAGAATCTCAAGACTTTTTTTTTTTTTTTTTTTTACAGGTGAAATGATTTTTTTTAAGTTTGCAGTTTATCAGGGAAAAAAAGTGTGGATAACAAAGACAAGCAGAATTTTCTTCGCTGTGAAAGTTACCTTATCTATATTTTATTTTGTTTCTTTAGGCCACCGAAGAGGTTTCAAAAAATCTGGTTGCCATGAAAGAAATATTATATGGCACAAATGAAAAGAGCCCCAGACAGAAGCTGTGGCACAACTTGCTCAAGAACTGTACAATAGTGGTCTTCTTAGTACCCTAGTAGCAGACTTACAGCTCATTGATTTTGAGGTAAGAAAATAGTTGCAAAATTTCATGAGCTACATGCTTGGTAAGTTGCATTTTGATCTTCTGATCATCCTGTTTTAATGCAGTAAGAAGTTCACTTCCTATGTAAGCAGGGACTGAACTTCTGCTTGCTGTCAGCCAGCTAAAAGGAGGGGTGGGTGTGCCCACTACAGTTGTTTAGCTTTGCAAGGTAATTAACTGTTAACTGTTGACATGTAAATACTGCTCAGAAGAGAATCTGAGGTGTGGCTATGTAAATCCCATTCAGCCAGGGCTGATGGAAGGTCAGTGTTGGAATGGAATGTGGAGAATTGTATATAATTTGGGACTGTTGTGGGGGTAACTAATCATGCTACCCCTAAATGTGGGAACTGTAAAACATGCCACCAGTGCTTGCAGGAGAGACACCACCATCATGGTAAGAGGTCTCGAAGAACAAACCTCCCCTTCCAGAGTTGAGTGAATAGAGCTGGGGAAAGGGTTAAAGGGTTTGAGTCAGCCTGCTTCACACCTGCCAGGTGTGAGCTATAAGACTGGCCCAGCCTGCACCTTTCCCCCTTTGTTTTAAGGACAGACCTAAAGCAGACTCCCTGAGGAGTCTTTTCTTTTGCTAGTCCAGTGAAAGCTGGATTCATTTGCCAGTCCAGCTGGTGGCTAAAGAGTTGAAATCACTGAGAGCTGAAATCACTGGTTTGGCTGAGTGCCAGACCTGTTGCACCAGTGAAGTGGCGGCGACTAGCGGCGTGGCATGGAGCGGCAGCAGGCAAAGAGTGGCGACCAGTGGCGTGGAGCGGCGGCGGCAGGCGAGGCGCGGCCATCAGCGGCGTGGCGTGGAGCGGCGGCAGGCGAGGCACGGCCATCAGTGGCGTGGCATGAAGCGGCGGCAGGCGAGGCGCGGCCATCAGCGGCGTGGCGTGGAGTGGCGGCAGGCGAGGAGCGGCGACCAGTGGCGAGGAGCGGCGGCGTGGAGCGCCGGCAGGTGCCCAGTGGAGCGTCCAGAGGTGTGGAATGAGACAGCTGGTGGAGCGTGGCGGAGTTTCAGTATAAGGTGCCCCTATCTATCCCCGCCCCATTTCTACCCAGGTTGGGAGGTGAAACCCCGGTGAACTGTGGGACTCTGGGTGGCACGGACCAGGACAGAGACTTTTGGGGCATCGGACTTTTGGACTTCGGGTGATTCTTGGCTGGGGTGGGGGCTTGGCTCATGTTTGGGGTTATGAACTCTGTTTGTGGTGTTTTCCCCAAGTGCTAATGCCGTATAACTTCTCTTTCTGTTTCATTAAATGTTTCTTTCCTACACTCAGACTCTGTGCTTGCGAGTGGGGAAGCATTGCCTCTCAGAGGCGCCCAGGGGTGCGTGGATTTCCCAGATTACTGGGTGGGGGCTCGAGCCGGTTCTATGTGAGATGGCCCCAAGATATTGAACCCAGCCCTGGTTACTGCCAGGCCTACCCGGCAGAAGGGTTACACCTATTTACACAATTTATTTAGGGCTAGATGTTACCATCCTTGCTCACCCTGCATATCGCCTTGTAGGTTCATATTGCTGGCAACGAGTAAGCTTGCATGCAGCTTGATCTGAGTGCAAGATTAAAATGTAAACGAGGGTGTGACTGACCACAGAGCATATATTTTTGGCCTAGCTAAGATAAATAGGAACACCTTGAACTGATAAGCTTGAAATGTAATCTGAGAGGTCATCTGAAAAAAAAAGGAGTCCTGTAGAACCTTAAAAACTAACAAATTTATTTTGACATAAGCTTTCTCGGGTAAAAATTTTACTTTTCAGATGCATTGGAGTGGAAATTACCCCGGCAGGCATAAATATACTAGCACTGTGGTCACCAACCTGTCAATTGTTCGATTGGGAGGGCTTGAGCAGTCGACCATTTCCTCCCACCCCCAAGAAGCCACAGTAATGCTCCCTCTGGTGACAATGGCGGTAGCACTGGCTTGCTGTGGGGCGGATGGAAGTCCCGCAGCTGTGCGCCACTTCCAGGGTTTCAGGAAATGTGCTGGTTTCTCTCCTTCCCCCAAACAGCCGGCGCGGTATCAGAACCCAGGTCTGTGGCGTGCTGGGGACTTCCTGCTGGGGCCGGGGGGTAGGAGTCCCCAAAGGAGGTATGCACTGGGACTTCCTTCCCCTGCCGGGGGGGGAGAAGTAGGAATCCCCGGAGGATGCACATTCTGGGACTTCCTTCCCCTGTGTGGTGGGAAGGGGATAGGAGTCCCGGGATGAGGCACGTGCCAGGGGCTTCCTTCTCTTGCGTGGAGTGGAGGGGGGAGAATAATAGTCCCGGGAGGAGGCGCACACTGGGGACTTCTTTCCATTGCAGGGTGGGGAGGGGGTAGAGGTCCTGGGAGGAGACACGTGCTGGGGACTCCCTGTCCCCTGCCCCCACCAACACCCTGTGTCCTGCTGCAGCACCCTCTTCCCTGTCCCAGCACCCACTGGCACCCTGTCCCCTGCTTCACCATCCTGTCACCTGGCCCCACTAGCACCCTGTTCCTTACTGCAGCACCCTGTCCCTTGCCCCAGCACCCATTGGTACTCTTTCCCCTGCCCCCACTATCACCCTGTCCCTGCCCCAGCTGTTCCCCACCCCAGCACCCACAAGCACCCTGTCCTCACCAGCACCCTGCCACCTACCCCAGTATCCACTAGCACCCTTTCCCAGTACCATGCCCCCTGCCACCTCCAGCACAGTTGGGGGCCACATTAATGAGGCTTGGGGTTTTTTGGAGGAGTCATTTTTTTTTCATCTCATTTGTGTGGCCCCCAACTGATTTTTCTGTGGGTCAGTGACCCCTGACAAAAAGCAGGTTCCCCGTCCCTCTCATAAATAAAGACAACACTGAAACTTTTTGTGTTTGACATAATATTTTATTTAAAAATGAAGCCTGGCCAACAAACCCTCATCTGGCTGCAGCATCATAACACTCCTGTACCACCCCGAAGCTATCAAGTGCTGGCCCTGCTGTTGCCCTTGGCCCCACAGGCCTCCTGCTCCTGCCCTCTGCCATGGAGCTGCCCCTTGGGAGCCTCCTGCGTACTGTGCAGGCTATTGGAGGGAGAAGGGGGGGGTGTTGATGACAGGTTGTCCCTCCTCACCCCACTTCGGTACCCTGTCTCCACACAGAGAGAAGGGGGTGGCGGGAGCTTGGCACTAAACATTTCTGTCACAGTCACACAATGTATGTTTATGTGTCTGCCATTCTCACAAACGCACACTGTCCTTCCCGCTCGCCTCATAACCAAACACGTCCATGGGTGCGTGGGTGTTTACTACATGTACTGCTTTCAAAGTGGGTTCTTTTCAGCGTTTGACTGGGCTCTGCGTTCATAACTTTCATTTCTCTCTTCCACTTATATTGAATTCTTTGCATAGTGAGCGCTAAAATGCTGAACCTGTCGCAGCGGGAGTAAACATCCCTGTGGCACTTGTGGTCCTGGAGGTGGCTGGCGTATCCCTCCATCCCCTAAGAGGGCGAGAGTGGGGGGCTGGGGTGTCGCCGCATGCTAGCCTTGCGAGCAAACATTGGTCCTGAAGCTCCCATTGAGGTATGCAGGAGATTTCCTTTGGACATGCTTACTATCATAAAAACGAAATTCTGGCCAAAACATTTTCACAGAAGGTGTACCTTTCGAGGAACAGAGGGGTAGCCGTGTTAGTCTGAATCTGCAAAAGCGGCGAGGAGTCCATCTTCATCATCTGGACCCATGGGAAGGAGACTCTGGAAGAATTTCACCACGATTTCAACAGCTTCCACCCCACCATCAACCTCAGCATGGACCAGTCTACACGGGAGGTCCATTTCCTGGACACCACAGTGCAAATAAGTGACGGTCACATAAACACCACCCTATACCGAAAGCCTACCGACCGCTATGCTTACCTGCATGCCTCCAGCTTCCATCCCAGACACACCACACGATCCATTGTTTACAGCCAAGCACTGAGGTACAACCGCATATGCTCCAACCCTCAGACAGAGACCTACACCTACAAGATCTTCAACAAGCATTCTGTAAACTACGATACCCACACGAGGAAGTGAGGAGACAGATTGACAGAGCCAGACGTGTACCCAGAAGCCTCCTGCTATGGGACAAGCCCAAGAAAGAAACCAACAGAACACCACTGGCCATCACCTACAGTCCTCAGCTAAAACCTCTCCAACGCATCATTAGTGATCTACAACCCATCCTGGACAACGATCCCTCGCTTTCACAGGCCTTGGGAGGCAGGCCAGTCCTTGCCCACAGACAACCAGCCAACCTGAAGCATGTTCTCACCAGCAACTACACACCGCACCATAATAACTCTAACTCAGGAACCAATCCATGCAACAAACCTCGGTGCCAACTCTGCCCACATATATACACCAGCAACACCATCACATGACCTAACCAGATCAGCCACACTGTCACTGGTTCATTCTCCTGCACATCTACTAACGTAATATATGCCATCATGTGCCAGCAATGCCCCACTGCTATATACGTCGGCCAAACTGGACAGTCCCTACGTAAAAGAATCAATGGACACAAATCAGATATTAGGAATGGCAACATACAAAAACCTGTAGGGGAACACTTCAGTCTCCCTGGACACACAATTGCAGATCTAAAGGTAGCCATCCTGCAGCAAAAAAACTTCAGGACCAGACTTCAAAGAGAAACTGCTGAGCTACAGTTCATCTTCAAACCATGCTACCCCTAACTGTAGGAACTGTAAAATATGACACCAGTGCTTGCAGGAGAGACAACATCATTGTAAAGGGTCTCAGATGAACAAGCCTCCCCCTCCCAGATTTGAGTGGATGAAGTTGGGGGCAGGGGGAGGGAGAAGGGGCTTGAGTCAGCCAGCCAGCTTCATACCTGCCAGATATGAGCTGTAAGAGTAGTTCAACCTGTCTCCTTTCCCCCCTGTTCTAAGGATAGACCTAAAGCAGACTCCATAAGGGCTACATTTACACTGCAGACTTTTTGTGCAAGAACACCTGTTCTTGCGCAAAAATTTGTGGAGCGTCTACACTGCATGTGCATTACTGTGCAACTAAATTTACAGTAAGGCGTCGGAACAGAGGGCTTCTTTCACGAGAGTTATTCCTTTCCCCACAAGGAATAAGCCCCCTTGCGCAAGAAGACAATGTGGACAGGCAACGGGTTTCTTGCGCAAGAAACCCCTATGGCTAAAATGGCCATCAGAGCTTTCTTGCACAAGAGCACGTCCACACTGCCATGGACGCTCTTGTGCAAAAGCACATGGCAGTGTGGACACACTCTTGTGCAAGATATTTTGCGCAAGAACTCTTCAAGTTTGACACAATCAACTCAGGATTAAACAAAGACTGTGAATGGCTAGCTAACTAGAAAAGCAGCTTCTCCTCTTTTGCAATTCACACCTCCATATCAGCTACTAGAAAAGGGCCTCATCCTCCCTGATTGGATCCACCTCGTCATCTCCAGCCTGATTCTGGCCTGCATATTTATACCTGCCTCTGGAAATTTCCACTACATGCATCTGACGAAGTGGGTTTTTGCCCATGAAAGTTTATGCTCCAACACTTCGGTTAGTCTATAAGGTGCCACAGGACTCCTCGCCGCTTTCGAGGAAGCTGCTCATTACTGAAGAGTAGTTGGAGATGAATTTCAAGACACCTTTTGCTGCGTCTATGACTTGCCCTTGGGAGGCCCTTTTTCACACAACCTGTTAGCTTGTCTCACAGTTGCATGGAAAAGCTCTCACATTCTGGAGAAATCTCCAAAGAGCGCCATATAGGGGACATTCTTAGTTTCAGAGCACCGACTAGCTGGCATAGAATAAAACGATTTTACAGGAGCTATACTATTTGAAGAATCTGCGTTATTTGGAGACTTATTTCAAGAAACCTTTAGCTGCTTCTGTGAATTTCGTTTTGGAGGCACTTTTTCATGCAACTTGTTCTCTTGTCTCCGAATTGTGTGGAAAAAAATGTCACATTCTGGGGGAAAGCTCCGCAGAGCGACATGTAGGAGACTTCCTGGGGACATTCTTATTTTCAGAGCACTGACACAACTGGGCATTAAAACAAACAAAACCCTCTTTTTACAGGTGCTATACCTTTCGTGCACTAGATGTACTTTAAAGAGCTTTGCCTAACTGAGAGCTCACCAACCTGTAGAGAAGGATCTGCCAGGAGATTTTGAGCCTCTGACAGGTGATCCTGACTGGTTTGTGTGCAAAGCTATCAAGTGCTGGCCCTGCTGTTGCCCCTGGCCCCACAGTCCTCCTGCTCCTGCTCTCTGCCATGGAGCTGCCCCTTGGGAGCCTCCTGCGTACTGTGCAGGCTATTGTGGGCCTAGGACGCCGAAATCGACCTCCGAAGCCCGAAAGCAACTCGCCGGACCGCAATGGCCGAAATCGACTTTTTAGCCGAAAACGAAGCCCCGGGCCACGGAGACAGAAATTGACCTCCAGAGCCTGAAAACGCCCCCTCCCCTGCCCAGGCCACAATGGCTGAAATTGACTTTACAGCCGAAAACGCCGCCCAAGGCCGCGGAGGCAGAAATCAACATCCGGAGCCCAAAAATGCTGCCCTGGTCTGCGGCGGCCGAAATCAAACTCCGGAGCCCGAAAATGCCGCATTGGGCCGTGGAGGCCGAAATCGACCTCCGGAGCCCGAAAACGCCACATCCCATGCGGAGGCCGAAATCGACTTCCAGAGTCTGGAAACGCCCCTCCCCCCCGGGCCGTGATGGCTGAAATCGACTTTTCACACAAAAATGCCGCCCCGGGCTGCGGAGACCGAAATTGAAGTCTGGAGCCCGAAAACGCCGCATCAGGCCGTGGAAGCTGAAATCGACTTCTGGAGCCAGAAAACGCCACATCCCATGCGGAGGCCGAAATCGACTTCCAGAGTCTGGAAACGCCCCTCCCCCCCGGGCCGTGATGGCTGAAATCGACTTTTCACACAAAAACGCCGCCCCGGGCTGCGGAGACCGAAATTGAAGTCTGGAGCCCGAAAACGCCGCATCAAGCCGTGGAAGCTGAAATCGACCTCTGGAGCCAGAAAACGCCCCTCTGGGCCGCGATGGCCGAAATCGACTTTCTAGCTGAAAATGACGTCCCGGGCTCTGGAGGCCGAAATCCACCTCCAGAGCCCGAAAATGCCCCCCCCCCCCCGGCTGTGATGGCCAAAATCAACTTATCAGCCGAAAATGCTGCCCCAGGCCGCGGAGGCCGAAATCGACCTCTGGAGCCCAAAAACGCCCCCCTGGGCCACGATGGCCGAAATCGACTTTTCAGTCAAAAACGACGCCCCGGGCCGCGGAGGCCAAAATCGACCTCCTGAGCTTGAAAACGCCCCCCCAGGCCTAGGATGCCAAAATCGACCTTCGAAGCCCGAAAACAACCCACCTGGCAGCAATGGCCAAAATCGACTTTTCAGCCGAAAACGCCGCCCCGGGCTGCAGAGGCTGAAATCAACCTCTGGAGCCCGAAAACGCCCCCATGCCACGATGGCTGAAATCAACTTTTCAGCTGAAATAGATGCCCCGACCGCGGACACCGAAATCAACCTCCGGAGCCCGAAAACGCCCCTCCGGGCTGCGACGGCTGAAATCGACTTTTCAGCTGAAAATGACGCCCCAGGCCACGGAGGCGAAAATCGACCTTCGGAGCATGAAAATGCTCCCCCAGGCCTCAGAGGTCCAAATCAACCTCCGAAGCCTGAAAACGCCCCACCACGACTGAGGAAGAGGGATGAAGCAAGCAGTGGAGACCTTTGGGGGTTCAGTGGGGTGGAGGAGGCAGTGTGGGGGCTCAGGGAAGGAAGGTACACCACAGCCCAGTTGTTCAGTGAGTCAGGGTATGTCTACAGTACAGAGTTTTTCCAAAAAAACTTCACTTACGTCCACACTGCAATCTTATTCTTTTGAAAGTAAATCAAAAGAACAGAGGGGTTTTTTCCAGCATTGGTAATCCTCTTTCTATGAGGAAGAAGCCTTTTTCCAAAAGAGCTCTTTCAGAAAAAGGCAGGAGTGGATGGGGAAGAGGGTTTTCTTTCAAAAGAAGAGGCCTCCAGGAAATAACTCAGGTGCCCTGGTGTACACTCCATCCATAGTAATGACAACTTTATAGTTCCTGTCTCATGGCCCCTCTTAAAGCTGCAGGCACCCTGGACAAGCCTTGTGGTAGGAAGCTGGCCTGAGAGCAGCACCCTGACTGCACAGCTCTCCCTGCCACAGGCATTGCCAACCAAGGCACAGCCTCAGTCCCCCGGAGACTCTTCTGGACCTCACAGGGAGCAGTCCCAGGGGTCTCAGGTTCCACCCAGGGGGGCCAAGAGAAAGGCACCCTTCTGGTCCGGAGTGGAGAGCCTGTCCCTCCTTGAGCTGTGGGGCAAGGAGGAGACATTGCAGGATCTCTGTTCCATGCGGCATAACAGCAATATCTTCGAGTGCATGGCCAAGTCCCTGGTGGAGCATGGACACCTTCCCCAGACCTTGGAACAGGTCTGGAGTAAGGTGAAAGATCTCTGCCAGGGATACGTGAGGGCCAGAGAGCACAGCTCATGCTCTGGCGCAGGACCTCACACCTGCCCCTGGTAATAACCAGGAGTTACACCAATTCTCAGGGGGGTGGGAGAACGTCTTCCCCACCTGTCATCATGGACTCCGGCCTCAACATGCCTATCATCGCCTGGCTGGAGATCATGGTGGAGGAGGAGGACCAGGGATAGCAGCAGGAGGAAGAGGAGGCGGACGATGTGGCCACCATCACGCTCTTGTTAGAGCCAGTTCCTGTGAGCGTGGACATCTTCCAGGCCTCCTCTGATGCTGGGGAGGGATCTTCAGGTGAGTGCTTCTCAGTTTGCCACACGCACAGGGTGGGGGAGGTGGGCACACAGGGGGGTGGGTTGTGAGCATCACTTGGCCTGGACATCATGCTGCCGTCTGTGCACGTGGAACCACGTGCAGCGTTAGTGTGTGCCATGCTGACTCAGCAGGCAGCACCTGAGCTTGGCTTGGATCCTGCTCCCAGGCTCAGGGGAGGCCACACAAACACACAGGTCTGGCTCCTGTGGGGGGAGGGAGGAAGAGGGGGCAAGAGGCAGCACGGTCCCCTGGGCACCTAGGGGCAGGGCCTGCTGTGCAGCCCACACAGGCCTTGCTCCCAGGACATCCCCCTCCTCTGCCCCGAGGACAGTTGGTTGCTGCTCACAGAGGAGGCCTCAGGGGCAGTGTCTGCAGGGATGAATGACCGCCTCTCCCTCTTTGTGTTCTTCACCGCCGGACCATTCGGGACTGAGGGGCGAGCCACACCACCCAAGCCAGCCACCAGAGCCCGGGGGACCCAAAAGCCTGGGGTCCAGGAAGACCTCATGTGGTAGAATGTCACCGTCCTGTGTGACATGCAGCAGGCCCTGGTGCAGAAGATTCGGGAGGATGCAGAGTGGTGGAACCACACATGGGGCCAGCTCATGCAGCAGTGCGATAGCATGTGTGCCATCATGTGTGACTGCCTCCTGCCCCTGGCCCCCATGCCATCCCTGACCCTGCTCCAGCCCCACCTCATGTGCACCCCCCTGTGGTCCCAGGACTCACCCAACCCCAACGAGGTCCCTGCACCCAAGGTGGCACATCCAGCTGGCCCCCACGCCACTCTGAGTCCCCCTTCTCCCTCCCCCTTCCACCTCCCCCACACCCTCCCTGCACCCTACTTTTCCAAGGGTTCCCCCTTTTCCAGGATTCCTCCCCTTCCCCCGCAGGGACTGCAGCCCCAGAGTGCCTTATCTCCATGAGGAGGGCCCCGACGGTGGACTTCCCCACACCGAACTGCTTGCCCACCAACTGGTAGCTGTCTGGGGTGGCGAACTTCCAGAGGGCGATTGTGTCCTGCTTCTCCAGGGGGGATGGCAGGTCACAGGTGGGTGTAGTGTCTCCGGAGGGCAGTGGTAAGCCAGGGACACAGCTCCAAAAATGTGGCCTTCCACATGCAGAAGTTTTGGAGCCACTGCTGACCGTCCCACCACTGGAGCCAGTCCTGGTCATCAGTTTTTGAGTCACTGTTGGTCATCAGAACTGGTGTCCAGCCCCCAAACATGCCTCTCCACAGGGGGTTGTGGTTGCAAGGGTGTAGCTCCCGCACCCAGGGAGAAGGTCCCTAGAATGAGCTCAGGGTTGAGCTCGGTGAGGACCAGAAGGCAACCGGCACAAAGTGCTGCAGAAACTGCATCATGGCTGTGTGGGGCCATCACATGCCCAGGGGCAGCTCCGACTCCATGACACCAAGAGAAAAGCTGTGGTATCCAAAAAAGCTGGGCTACCACAGCAGGCACTGCAAGAGTTTTGCTGTCCCTCAAAGAGGTAGGCAAGCATGCAGAAGAAGCAGAGAAATGGCTGTCCAGGAGGATCCCTTTAAGTGTGTGTCTTTGCAAGGTTCTGGAACCAGCACTCTGAAGCAACTGGCGACCTAAAGCCCTGCCTGAAGTAGTTCTGGGTGGCCTTTTATGCGAGAGAGCATCCAATCGGTCTGGACACTATCTTTCAAAGAAGCAGATTGCTTTTTCGATCCACTTAGCCAATGTGGACACGCTTTTTCGGAAGAAGTTTTTCTGGAAGATCTCTTCTGGAAAAGCTTCTTCCAAAAGAAGCCTGAAATCTAGGGCTACGTCTACACTGGCGCGTTTTCGCACAAATACCGTTTTGCGCAAGAGTTCTTGCATTAAAGTACTTGTGCAAGAGAGCGTCTACATTGGCCACGGCGCATCGTCCGAGCCATGCGCTTTTGCGCAAGAGAGCGTCTACATTGGCGGGGCGCTCTTGCGCAAAAGCATGAGCCCAGAACTACTTGGCAGAGAGCAAAAAGGCACCAGGACTTTCCGGGGGCAGGGGCTGGAGCTCCTTTGAGACACGTGCTTAAAGGGATCTCCCTGGACAGCCGTTTCTCTCCTGCTGCGAGCTTTAGGACCTCTTGCAGGGACTGATAGCTGTAGCAGTTTCCAGTTGTGGTTGCCCTCTGTCTTCTTGGACACCACAGCTTGTGCCTTAGTGCCTTTTGGTCATTTTTTGCCTTCACCTCTTTTGCTGTGCCAGGGGTGGCCTTGTGCCTGCTCTGGCCCCTTCCAGCCATCTTGGAGTGCCTGCAGCTGCTGCTCCATGCTGCTGCACTCCTCCTCCAGGACCTCGAGATGGAGGTCGCTCTGGACTCCCTCACCACGGATGCGGTGGCGTCCCTGTGGCATCCACACCCCACCGTGGAGAGGCCATTGTGGAGACTGGACACCAGTACCGAGTGGTGGGACCGGCTGGTCCTGGAGCAATGGGACGACCAGCAATGGCTCCAGAACTTTTGAATGTGAAAGCAGATATTCCTGGAGCTATGTGCCTGGCTCGCCCCTGCCCTCCAGAGACGCAGCACCCAGCTGCGGGCCCTCATCCCCGTGGACAAGAGGGTCGCCATCGCCATCTGGAAGCTGGCCACCCCAGACAGCTACCGATCGGTGGCACACCAGTTCGGGGTGGGCAGATCCACTGTCGGTGCCGTAGTGATGCAGGTAAATCCTGGGAGGAGGGGGTGGTGCTGCACTCCATTCCCAGGGGAAGGGAAGACTCCACGCTGGGGGGGGGTGGGGAGAATGGGGGATGCCCAATCACCCAGGGGTTTGGGCCATCCCTCCCTCACACAGGCCTGCTGGTCAGGGGGCAGGGGTGGCCCTGGGGCAAGGAGGCACTGGTATGTGTGAGGACAGAGGGCATCACAGGGGAGGTGGGCACCCCCCAGCGGAGCATGCACTCAGCCTGCCTTATGTGATGCGTTCCCCTGTGTTTCTGTGCACCCTTCTGCAGGTCGTCCATGCCATCAATGACGTCCTGCTCCAGCAAGTCATCCGCCTGCAGGACGTGGACGCAATGGTGGCCGGCTTCGCTGCCCTGGGGTTCCCCAACTGCAGGGGAGCCCTGGATGTGACCCACATCCCCGTCCATGCCCCGGAGCATCGAGCAGCCCATTTCATCAACCACAAGGGGTACTTTTCCATCGTGCTCCAGGCCCTCGTGGACCACCGTGGCCGCTTCATGGACGTTTATGCAGGGTGGTCCGGCAGGGCACATGACGCCCGCATCCTACGACACTCCGGCCTGTTTCACAGGCTGGAGGCAGGCACTTTATTCCCCCAGCAGGAATTTACTGTTGGGGATGTGCCCATGCCAATATGTGTTGTGGGGGACGCAGCCTACCCGCTGCTGCCCTGGCTGATGCGGCCCTACACGGGGTGGACAGACCCTGACCGGGCACGATTCAATGATTACCTCAACCAGGCCCGCAACCAGGTTGAGTGCACCTTCGGCCGGCTGAAGGCCCGCTTTCGTTGTCTGCTCACCCATCTTGAGATGGGTGAGCAGAATGTACCCAAAGTAGTGGCCGCGTGTTGTGTGCTCCATAACATCATGGAGCAGAAGGGAGAGGCCTTCCTCCCGGCGTGGATGGCAGCCGAGGGCCAGGCATTCGAGCAGCCCTGCACAGCTGCCACCCACCAGGTGCACCATGATGGCGCGCGCATACGGGAGGCCCTGATGGAGATGTTCTCCCAGGCCTCACAGTAGGGTTACCTCTGTCTCCCTTTACATCTCTCTCCCATCCCCAACTCTTCCCTCCCCCCTTCCCCTTACCTCTCAATAAACAACACAGTTTGTATCAAACAACCCATTGAACTTTTTAACAATTGGTACGTAGGGTGGGAGAACGGAGGGGGCTCGGAACTGGGGGTGAGAGCTACTGGTGGGAGGGGTGGCTCCTGCCACTGCCTCTGCGGGGGCGGAGGACTGGATGGCCTTCAGGCCACATTGGGGCAGGCAGCACGGGGAGGTGGGCAGGATGGGGTGCAGCAGGAGGGGGCATGGGCATGGGAGGGATGGCAGGTGCATGAGTCAATGCCATCCCGTAGTGTACAGCGTGCCCGATGTGCGCTGTGAGGGCGGTGACGGCATCGCACATGTGGTCACACTGCGCCTGGAAGTGCCCCCATGCCTGCTGGCACCACTCCAGGTCGGTGTCGACCCTTCGTGTGATGGCCGCCTCGATCCACTCAATGACCTGGATGTAGCGCCGGAGGAGTTGGTCCCGCTGCCGGACCCACCGGCCTGGTGCCTGGGAGGTTGGGGGTGCTGCCGCAGGGCTTAGAGGGTCCCTTGCTACTGGCTGGTCCCACTGCAGGGAAGAGAGGAAAGGATGTGTGTTGGTCAGGCAGCCCTGCCTACCGTCCCTGCACCCCATGCCCTCCGCCCTGAGCCCAGGTGACACCACAGTACTGTGGTTTGGGCCCACTCAGTCTCCCCCGTGTTGTATGTTTGAATACAGGACCACGCCCCCTCCCCCCCCCGGAGTAGGGTGCTCCTCCATGGATTGTAACCACCAGTCTGTGTCCTGGCCCCTTGGCATGTGTTGTGTTAACCTGTGGAACTCCCTGCCAGGGAGGCTGTGAAGGCTTTGGACTATTTAATGGAGTTTGACGGGGGAGCAAAGTGAATCCCCACAGTGCCTGGGAGCACATATGGCAGAAGTGGTCTGGGCTCTCAGATCCCCATCACATGGATGTTCTCGGGACAGAACCAGGGGTAACTGGTGAGTGTACCATCCTTGCAGAAATACTCCGGTGGCCCTAGGGCCAGGCCGATAGCTTCCCTGCCCCTCTCCCCCCGCGCCCCCCGCCCCAGCCCTCGCACATGTAGCCTAGGGACGTGTGTGGCCGCAGTGCGGGACTTCCCTCGGGGGGCCAGCCGAGGCACCAGGAGCAGGCAAGGGGCTCAGTGCTCACAGGGCTGTGTCGCTGTGGTTTTCCCAGGAGCAGCTGGCTGTGTCACACAGCCAGGCATGACAGTGTGCTGTCTGTGTGCTGCACCCTTCGGGAGGTGTGGGGTCTGGCCTGAGTCCCTGGGGCTTTGGCTGGCTTCAGCTGGCACTCCCCTTCCCCCCCAGTCCAGAGGTGTGCGAGCAGCGTGGTCCCAGGCGTGCCCTGGAGCTGCCTGCCGCGTCCACATGCTGCACAGTCACCAGGCTGCACGCGGTTGCACATGCAACATACTGGTACACAGCGTGCAGCTCGTGCTGCCCCTTCCCCCTCCCCTTCCCTCCTGCCCTTGTGAGTGCAAAGTGCAACACTCACTAGAGGATCCTTCCCCGGCCTCCGACGACACCCGGGAGACGTCCAGGCTGCCTGACACCGTTTCCAGGTGCAGGGTGCTGGTGCTTCCCTGGTCACCCTCCTCCGACCTAGCACCAGTGAGCAGCTCCGCCTCGTCCCCCGCCTCGATGTGCCTGGTGACGGGGAGGATGCATGCTGGTGTCCATGGGCACCGAGGGTCCCTGGGGTAGCTCCCACGCCCCCTACCCCCTGGCCCTCGGTGGCCCGGACATAGCCCAGGCACAGCTCCTTTACCTTAGCCCGGACCTGTTCGAGGGTCCGGGCTGGATGTCCCTGGTGGGAGAGCACCTGGGCCATGCGGCGGAATACGTCCGCGTTCCACCGACGGGCACGGGGGTCATGGAGGGCCTCCTAGTCGGCCCAGAGGTCCAGCAGGACCTCAATCTCGGCTGGGGATCAGGACAGCGTGTGCGTCTTCGTGCCCCTCGGGGCCTCCTGTGCACAGGGTGCGGGTTGCTGGTGCCCCCCTGGAGTGGCCATCCTGGTGGTGCTGGTGGCTGCAGCAAGGCAGAGCTTCATGGGAGATCTCGGGTGGCAAAGGTGCTGCTGCCGCGTGGCCTCTGCAGGCTGCGTGTGCCTTTAAGGGGGCTCGGGTTACCAGGAAGTAAGGAGCTGTGAGTGCGCGTACGGAGCATCCAGGCGGCCACTTGGCTTTTTTCCTGTTTGGCCGGTTCTTGCGCAAAATCTCTTGGCTGACTGTCTACACTGGCAGACTTGCGCAAGAGGGCTTCTTCCTGAGCGGGAAGAGTTCTTGCACAAGAAGCCCTGATTTTCTACAGTACAACGTCAGTTTACTTGCGCAAGAAAGCGCGGCCAGTATAGACAGGCAGCATGTTTTTGCACAAGAGCGGTCATTTTCGTGCAAGAACGCGCCAGTGTAGACACAGCCTAGGTGTGGACGCGCTTTTTTGGAAGAAGTTTTTCTGGAAGATCTCTTCTGGAAAAGCTTCTTCCAAAAGAAGCCTGCAGTCTAGAAGCAGCCTCAGTGAGTGGCAGCAAAACCTTCCCTGGCTTATTATACCATCCATCCATGCAGGGCCTACACTTAATTGTAAGTTCTCAACTGTAGGAAGTGAATGAAAGTTCATAGAATATTTCAATAATCTGTAACATATGTGGATGGTATGACAGGGAGCTGGTCTGAATTAACTCAAACAAAAAGATCAACTGATATACTTCAAGGTCTGTATTTAAAATTAATTGACCAAATTGAGGTATTGGAAATGAACCCTTATTAGAGAAAAAACAACAAGGGGTGGGCTAATTCCTCAATTCAACTCCTCTCTCAAGTCAACTTTATTAGATCCCACGTGATGTGTCTTTTATGACTACGGAGAGCAAACATATACAATCCACAACAGCTTCTATATGATATTTAAATATTAATCTGAACTTCATAAAATCTGTCTTTTTTTTTTCAGCAAGATTTCCAAACATCGCCACTGATTTAATTACTACTGAAGAAGATTGAAATATGATTACAAATGTTCACTACTGAAACGGTGATAAAGCTTCTTTTTTATACAAAAAAAATCCAGCTTGTGCGCAGGTAATAGTGTAAGCAGCATCTGAACGAAAGCTTGCAATGCTGCCAGATGAAAGGAGAGAGCAGACCTGGGTGTGGATATGCTTACTCAAATTGTTTGGCCCTGCAAGATAATCAATCCGTTGATATGTAAATGCAGCGCATGCTGGAATGGGGAAGGAATCCGGGGTGTGGTTATGTAAATCCAATTCAGCAAGACCTGATGGAGGATCATTTGTTAGAATGGAATATAGTGTATTGTAACTAATTGTGGGATCACAAACCATGCTACCCCTAACTGTAGGAACTGTAAAATATGACACCAGTGCTTGCAGGAGAGACACCATCATTGTAAAGGGTCTCAGGTGAACAAGCCTCCCCCTCCCAGATTTGAGTGGATGAAGTTGGGGGCGGGGGGAGGGAGAAGGGGCTTGAGTCAGCCAGCCAGCTTCATACCTGCCAGATATGAGCTGTAAGAGTAATTCAACCTGTCTCCTTTTCCCCCTGTTCTAAGGATAGACCTAAAGCAGACTCCATAAGGGCTACATTTACATTGCAGACTTTTTGTGCAAGAACACCTGTTCTTGCGCAAAAATTTGTGGAGCGTCTACACTGCATGTGCATTACTGTGCAACTAAATTTACAGTAAGGCGTCGGAACAGAGGGCTTCTTTCACGAGAGTTATTCCTTTCCCCACAAGGAATAAGCCCCCTTGCGCAAGAAGACAATGTGGACAGGCAACGGGTTTCTTGCGCAAGAAACCCCTATGGCTAAAATGGCCATCAGAGCTTTCTTGCACAAGAGCACGTCCACACTGCCATGGACGCTCTTGTGCAAAAGCACATGGCAGTGTGGACACACTCTTGTGCAAGATCTTTTGCGCAAGAACTCTTGCACAAAACAGTTCTTGTGCAAGAAGCCTGCAGTGTTAGATGTAGCCAAGGAGTCTCTTTGTTATCCCAGTGGAAGCTGGAATATTTTGGCCAGTCTAGGTGGTGGCTAAAAGCTGAAATCACTAAGAGCTGAAGTCACTGGTTTGGCCTGGAGCCAGACCCATTGTGACCGGTGGGTGGCCGATAGGAGCAGCAGCAGGTGGCCAGCGGGGCAGCTGGCAGGAGCAACCAGTAGGCAGCCGGTAGGAGAAACAGCAAGTGGCCAGCAGAGCGATTGATAGGAGCAGTGCCAGGCAGCCAGTGACAGGAGCAGTGCTCAGGCTCAATGAGGGAAGTCATCAGGCTGATGTGTCTGGGTCTGCACTGACTGGACAGAGCAGTGTAACGGGGTACACTCACTGCCACAGCGCCACCAGCCGTCGGTCCTGGGAATTAGTTCGGACGGCAGGTGGCGGGATCCTTTTCGGGACACTGCCCTCCGGCAGTGCCCACAACAGTCTGAGCTCCCCCCTTCTAGGGGTGGGTTGTAGGCCGGTTGGCATCCCGAAGGGGTTCCTCCACCTCCGGGTCAGTGGGCGTTACGCCTGTCCCACCACGCAGCCCCTGTCAATTGTCCCCAAGTCTCTAATCCCACAGCCGGGCCTTGCCCTGGATGGGTAGAAGGGGTCAATAGTTCACGGCCCCGGCCTTGCTTCAGGTCCGGGCCACGGGGGAAGAAGTCTAACGTAAATTCAAGTCTCTCAGCTCACAGTTCAGGGCAGGGCAGCAGTCCTAGTCCCTTTAAGAGGGCCCGGCCTAGGTCCAGGCCGGCCGGTAATCACCCACCGTACATAAGCCCTGGCCCTGGGGCAGGGCGCAGCACCAAACACACTAGTTTGAGGAAGCTCCTAGTTCAGGAGCTGGGCAGGTAGCGCACCTGCAGCTGTGGCGAGGGGGAGACGACCACCCAGTAGGTGGGTGTCTGGGGTGCAGGCTCACCCACTCCACTGCGCCCCGGCCCAGGGGCCCTGGATGCAGCAGTGCAGCTGCTACTGGCTCAGCAGGGGCTCCAGCCCGCAACATGCCGGCCTAGGGCTGCTATCAGTCCGTGCTACCCCCTGGGCCACTCCTCGTCTCCCCCTTCACAGGTACCTGTGTCTCTGGAGGTCAGTCAGGGAGTCGAGGGCAGTGTCATCCCAGCAGGGTCCGGATGGCCCAATCCAGGCTTCAGAGGCCTCGGGTGGAGCTCCCCTGGCCCCGGTATCAACTGCACTCCCCGCAGTTACCACCGAGGTAATTGTTGCCTCGGCAGCCAGCAGGGAGGCCTCCGGGGTCGAGGGGATGGAATTTAGCTCCATATTCGAGGAGATTGAGGCCCTGGGTCTGACCCCGCTCATCCAGGAGGAGGACGACCCTACACCAGCGGGCCTCGGTCTGGGCGGCGACTCTGTGGCGCTGCCCCCTCCTCTCTCTAACCCTAATCCTAACCCTATGTCCCAGGTGGCTGATCCTGTCCTTACACTCGGGGCGCCCCAGGCTACGTCTAGACTGGCATGATTTTCCGGAAATACTTTTTACGGAAAAGGTTTTCCGTTAAAAGTATTTCCGGAAAAGCGCATCTAGATTGGTCCCGGAGTTATCGTTATAACGATGCGCTTTTGCAGAAAAGCGCGTATAGATTGGCGGCGCGCTTTTTCGCAAAAGCAGAAGCCCGGAACCATTTTGAAGAGGGCAAAAGGCCACCAGACCTTTCCGGGGTCGGGGCCGGAGCTCCGTTCAGACACGTGCTTAAAGGGGTCTCACCGGACAGCTGTTTGTCTCCTGCTCCGTGCGTTGGGACCTCTGGCAGGGACTGACACCCATAGCAGGTTTGGTGGTTGCCCTCTGCCTTTTGGGGACACCACCTTTTTGCCCCCAACTGCTTTTTCCTGTGTTTTCTTTCTTCTGTCCTGCTCTGTCTGCCATGGAGCCGTGGGTGGCCATGTGCCTGCTCGGGCCCCTGTTGGACATGTGCAAGTGCCTGCAGCTCATGCTGCAGGCTGGTGCCCTGCTGTTCCAGGACCAGGAGGCAGAGATCGCATTCGACTCCCTCACCAGGGAGGCCATGGCAGCCCTGTGGCATCAGCACCCCACCGTGGAGAGGCCAGTCTGGAGATTGGACACCAGTACCCACTGGTGGGACCGGCTAGTCCTCGGACAATGGGACAACCAGCAATGGCTCCGGAATTTCCGCATGCGAAAGCGGACGTTCCTGCAGCTGTGCACCTGGTTCACCCCCGCACTACAGAGAGTCATCACCCGGCTGCGTGCACCCATCCCCGTCAACAAGAGGGTCGCCATCGCGCTGTGGAAGCTGGCCACACCGGACAGCTACCGCTCGGTGGCACAGCAATTCGGGGTGGGAAGATCAACCGTCAGTGTGATCGTCATGGAGGTAAGTCCCAGGGGGAGTGGGATGGGGGGAGGGTGCTGCACTCCATGCCCAGGGGCAGCCAAGACTCCAGGCTGGGTCACCCAGGGGTTTGGGCCGTCCCTCCCTTGCACAGGCCTGCTGGTGGGGGGGGGCGTGGGCCAAGGGGGGCCCTGGTGTGTGTGTGTGTGTGTGCGTGTGTGAGGACAGAGGGAATCAAGGGGGGGGCCCAAGAGAGCGCACACTCACCCCTGCCGTATGTGATGTGTTCCCTTGTGTTTCTCTGCACCCTTCTGCAGGTCGTCCACGCCATCAACGGCGTCCTGCTCCCAGAGTCATCCGCCTGCGCGGCGTGGATGCTACCATGGCGGCTTCGCTGCCCTCAGGTTCCCCAACTGCGGGAGCCCTGGGCGCAACCCACTTCCCGTCCGGGCCCGGGCATTGAGCAGCCCATTTCATGAACAGGAAGGGGTACTGCTCGATTGTTCTGCAGGCCCTCGTGGACCACCGGGGCCGCTTCCTGGACATCTATGGGGGCTGGTCCGGCCGGGCACACGACGCCCACATCCTCTGCAACTCTGGACTCTTTCGCAGGCTGGAGGCAGGCACCTACTTCCCCCGGCGGGACTTGACTGTCGGGGATGTGCCTATGCCCATCTGCGTCATCGGGGATGCGGTCTACCCCCTGCTGCCCTGGCTAATGCGGCCCTACATGGGGCAGCTGGAGCAGAACCGGGCCCGGTTCAACGACCGCCTCAACCGGGCCCGAAATCCAGTGGAGCTCGCCTTCGGACGTTTGAAAGCCCGCTTCCGTTGTTTGCTCACCCGTCTCAAGATGGGTGAGCGGAATGCAACGAAGGTACTGGCCGCGTGCTGCGTGCTCCACAACATTGTGGAGCACAGTGGGGAGGCCTTCCTCCCTGCATGGATGGCAGCTGAGGCACAGATGTTCGAACAGC
Source organism: Rafetus swinhoei (assembly GCA_019425775.1). Classification (NCBI taxonomy): domain Eukaryota; kingdom Metazoa; phylum Chordata; order Testudines; family Trionychidae; genus Rafetus; species Rafetus swinhoei. Next base: position 46,197,539 of record CM033432.1, read on the forward strand.
CCCACACAGCTGCCGTCTGCCAGGCGCGCCAGGATGGGGTGCGCATCAGAGAGGCCATGGTGGACATGTTCGCACAAGCCCCGTAGTAGGGTCGCCTGGATCTCCCCATACGACTCCCTCCCATCCCCTACCCTTCCCCACCCGCTCCCCTTACCTCCCCCCAATTGTAAAGCGTCGGTTCCAAACACATTGGTCGTCATCGTGACTGTTCGTCGGGTGCGTCGGACGTAGTTAGGGTTTTTCTTTTAGTTTAGGCTAGGGTTTAGGCCACCATCGCCTGTCCGAGCTGTCCCGAAGAACAGGAAAGAGGATTCGTGGTTCATGCGGAAGGCTCGAGTCAGCGTACCCGATTCCAGTCGTCTTCGAGGGATCTCCTGGCTGTTCCTCTCCCGAGGCCCGGAAGGACCAAAGGATTGAGGTTGCCAGCAACACTACCAATCGTCCCCCTGCGTCTAGACTATGTTACATAATCTTTAGTGTGCATCTTTTAACCTTTCTTGCTTGTTTGTTATCTATGTTAATATAGTTTGTGGTTTAAATTTTACTTAAAAGTCTCAGTATTTATTTATGCGCCACAAACCAATGACCACTTAAAGGGACCACTGGTGATAGAATACAGAATTTGGTGTCCGCATTTTGTAACCCTTTTAAATTTAGGTGGCTAATTGGCATCTCAAATAATTTCTTACAGTTACCTCGAGTAACACAATAACCAACAAAATAATCAACTGAACAATAGACTTTTTATTTACAAGAGGGAGGGGGAGGAGACCTTCAACTGGGATGGGGAGGGGGAGGAGACCTTCAACTGGGACGGGAAGGGGGAGGAGCTACTGGTACGGGTGGCCCCTGCGAGCGCTCCTGCGGGGGCGGACCTGCACATGCAGGGCAGGCCGCATCGGGGCAGGCTGCACGGGGAGGTGGGCAGGAGCTGGGGGCATAGGAGCAGGGGCAGCAGGAGCAGGGGCAGGAGCTGGGGGCATAGGAGCAGGGGCGGCAGGAGCAGGGGCAGGAGCTGGGGGCATAGGAGCAGGGGCGGCAGGAGCAGGGGGAGCTGGGATAGGAGCAGGGGCCATTGCAGGGGCAGGAGGGCATGGGCAGTGCTACGGGAGGGAAGGCGGGGGCATGGGTGCGGCCATGCCATAGTGGATGGCGTGCACGATGTGTGTTGTGAGGATGGCCATGGAGTCGGCCATCCGCGTGCATTGTGCCTGGAAGGCACCCCAGGCCTCCTGCTGCCACTGAAGGTCCCCCTGGACGCGCTCCCTAATGGAGCCCTGGATTGCCTCCACCGCTAGGACGTGGCGGCGAAGCAGCTGGTCCCGATGGCGGAGCCTGCACCTCCGTGGTTGGCCAGCTGGGGGTGCCGCTGCTGCCGGACTGGAGGGTCCCCGGCTTGTGCTCGATCCCGCTGAAGGGAAGAGAAGAAAGGATGGGTCAGTCAGGCAGGCCATCCACTGTCCCCACACCTCATGCCCTCCACCCCTGAGCCCAGGTGACCCCACAGTTGTGTGGCTGGCCCACTCGGTTCCCCTGCCCCGTGTTGTATGTTTGCAAGGAGGACCGCCCCTGGAGTAGGGTCCTCCTCCAGGTATTGTAACCACCGGTCTGTGTCCTGGCCCGTGGAGGCGGGAGGCGCTGTGTTGCGTTCACCTGTGGAACTCCTGCCAGTGGAGACTGTGAAAGCTTTGGGCTAATCACTGGTGTTTGACAGGGGCGAGATGCATCCCCACACAGTGCCTGGGAGCACATCTAGCAGAGGTGGTCTGGGCTCTCAGATCCCATCGCGTGGGATATCTCCTGGACGGAACCAGAAGAGTGACTGGAGGGGGTGTCCCATCCTTGCAGCAAAACTCAGGGCGGCCCTTCTCCCTCCCACTATCCCTCCCACAACCCCGGTAGCCCAGGGACATGTGTGGCCACAGTGGGGACTTCCCTCGGGGAGCCAGCCAAGGCACCGGGAGCAGGCGAGGGGCTCGGTGGGGGCCACGGTCACAGGACTGTGACGCTGCGGTTTACCCAAGAGCAGCTGGCTGTGCCTCACAGCCAGGCATGGGACAGTGTGCCGTTTTCCGTGCTGCACCCTTGGCGGAGGTGTGAGCTCTGGGCTGAGTCCCTGGGGCCCTGGCCGGTTCCAGCCGGCATCCACCCTTCCCCCTGGTCCCGCCGCATGTGTGTGAGCAGCACGGTCCCAGGCATGCCCTGCAGCTGCCTGCCGCGGCCACGTGCCGCTCCGTCACCAGGCTGCACATGGTTGCACGTGCTGCTTGCTGCCTAATGCTACACAGCGTGCAGCTCACGTGGCCTGAGTGACATGCTCTCCCCTTCCCCCCTCCGGGCGCCTGGCTCCCCCACCCCGCCCTCCACCCTTGTGAGTGCAAACTGCAAAGACTCACCGGTGGATCCTTCCCCGGCCTCGGAGGAGCTGCTGGAGGGGGCCTGCTGGGTGGCAACGCTGGCCTCCGCTCCCGAAGAGCTGCTTTCTCCTTCCTCCGCCTCGGTGGTTCGGATGACGGGGGGGGCGCTGCCAGGTGTCCACCGGCACGTCCGGGCTTTGCGGGGCTGGTTGGCCCAGGATGGCATGCAGCCGGTCGTAATGGGGGCAGGTGTCTGGTCCTGCCCCCCTGCCCTCGCTGGCCCTCACGTACCCGAGCCAGAGCTCCTTCACCTTTGCCCGGACTTGCTCAATGTTCCGGGCAGGGTGTCCACGGTGGGCCAGAGCCACGGCCATGCGGCCAAATATATCCGCATTGTGGTGCCGGGACCGGGTATCATGGAGACCCTCCTCCTCCTGCCATAGGTCAAGGAGGGTTTCCAGCTCCCTGGGGTTCCAGGAGGGAGCCCTTTTTTTGTGGCCTCTGGGGGCCTCCTGCGCTGGGGGTGCAGGTGGCTCACCACCCGGAGCTGCCATGGCTGGGCTCTGATGGCTGCTGGTCACAGCAGTGGCAAGGTGGCAGACCTCAGTCGCAGGCCTGAGGCACGCTCCTGCCACGTGCACTCAGCAGCCTGTGACTGCTTTAAGAGCTTGGGTTACCAGGAAGTCCGGGGCTCCTCACGGGGTCTCAGGCGTCCAAACCGCTTTTTCCATTTATTCTGCTTTTTCAGAAAAGCGTTAGCTAGCTGTCTACACTGGCCCTTTTCATAACAGTTTTTGGAAAAGGACTTTTGCCCGAACAGGAGCGGCAAAGCTTTTCCGGAAAAGCGGCTGATTTCGCACAGTAGATCGTCATTGCTTTTGTGGAAAATCAAGCGGCCAGTGTAGAGAGCTGGCAAGTTTTTCCGGAAAAGCGGCTGATTTTCCGGAAAAACTTGCCAGTCTAGACACAGCCTTAGTGTTACCTATTTGCCTGGCCGACTCGGGCGCCGGAGCTGAAGCCGCCGAGCCCTCCGGGGCGACGGCTGGCACCGAGCGGCCAGGTCCCGAGCTCGGGGGCGCCCCCTCTCCAGCAAGCGAGGCAGGGAGGTCATCTCCCCTTCCCGTTGGGGGCCCAGCGGAGAATCCACTCAGGCCAATGCCGTGGTAACAACTCCTGCCTCTCCATCTGCGCCCAGCATTGGCGCGGGCCCCCCTCCCTGTTCCTGCCCAGCTGGTTCCCATTCGGGAGGAGCCGCAGCCCAGTGTCACAAACCCGGGGGATCCTCCCCTAGACCCCGCCCCAATTTCTCATCCCCTTCCCTGTTCCGCTCCTCCCCTCACCCCTGTACATGCCCTTGGCCCCGACCTTACTCTCTGCGAACCTATTTTCAGCCCCAAGTCCTCCTCTGTCTCTGATCCCTCTCCTACCGTTACCGTTCCCCCTCTTTCCACCCCTGCCCCACCGTCCGGCTGTGAGCCCGCCCCCCCCCTTCCATCCCTACCGTGCTGCCAGTTCTGCCTTCACCGTCCTCCCACACCACTGTCATTGCCACCCCCACAAGGGCCGTCTCATTCCTGCTAGCTGTGGGCAGCCCTCGGGGTGGTATTCGTATCCTGGTTCCCAATCTGTTAGGGGTTGCCGTGTTCCCTCCGCCGCCCCCTCCCGTGCTGGGGTTGGGGACGGGCAGCGCAGCGCCGTCACTGTCAGCACCGCACAGGGGGTCGGATCCCTGCTTGCCCATCTCCGTGGCCCGTGAGCTCCACCTGGGGGCCCAGACAGAGGAGAACCTCAGTACCCCCGCGGTGCTGAGTGTCGAGCCACGCCAGTTCCTCGTAGACAACTGCGGGGCCAAGGGCAAGGTTCAGCTCGCCCTTCAGTGCTGGGGGGACTTTCACTCGATCCTCCAGGCCACCAGAGCCCTTTTGCAGGAGGGGAGAGGGACCAATAGGCAGGACGGCACGGCCTACCGCCAGACCCACAGATTCTGAGATGCTCTCCTGATCTTTGGATTGGAGAGTGGTCTGCTGCGGGGCCTGCGGGAGACCGATGATTCCCCTGCCTGTGAGGCTCCACCCCAGCCCTCATCATGAAGTACATCACATTCGCAACATTAAATGCCCGGGGCTGTAGGGCGGGTCTCCGCAGGAGCCGGAAGCTATCCTTCCTTCGGGAGGGAGGGAGGGTACTCGGTGATTTTCCTGCAGGAGACCCACATGACTCCAGCCGTCGAGGCTGGCTGGCAGCTGGAGTGGGAGGACGGGGTGCATTTTAGCCACCTCGGCACTCTCTCGGCAGGGGTGGTCACCCTGTTCTCCCCTGCCCTACGGCCCAAGGTGCTGGGGAGCGCCGCGGTTGTCCCCGGCTGCCTGCTGCACATCCGGGCCCGCATGGAGGGGGTGACGTTGAACTTGGTCAACATCTACGCTCCAAATGCGGGTCCAGACCAGGTCACCTTTCATCAGCAGGCGGCCACCTTCCTCGGTACCTTGGATCCTCGCGAGTGTCTGGTCCTGGGCGGGGATTTCAACACCACCCTCAATGACCGGGACCGTATAGGACTCGTGAACTGCCAGGCCACAGCAGGCATCCTCAGGGAGATAGTGGACCATCACTCCCTGGTGGACGTCTGGTGAGACCACCACCCAGACGACAACACAACCTTCACCTTCGTCCGGGTGGGGGATGATCGGTCGAGCCACTCCCTGTTGGATCGCATATATTTATCACGTTTCCATCTGGCGCAGGCCCACTCCTCCAGCGTCCAGCTGGCCCCGTTCATGGACCACCATTTGGTGACCGTGAAAGCCTCTCTTAGTGCGGAGAGGCTGCAGCCGGCCTATTGGCATTTCAACAATAGCTTGCTGGAGGACGTGGGCTTTGTGGCGTCCTTCTGGGAGTTCTGGCTGGACTGGCGGGGGCAGCGGCCTGCCTTTCCCTTGGCACGGTGATGGTGGGACGTGGGGAAGGTGCGCGCCTGGCTCTTCTGCCGCGACTACTCCCGGGGTGCCAGCCGGTGGAGGGATGCGGCGATAGAGCAGATGGAATGGGAGGTTTTGAAGCTTGGGGGCGCCTGGCATCCAACCCTGAGGCTCCACCCCTCTGTGAGGCATTCCGGGAGAACTGGGAGGAACTCCAGGCCCTGGAAGATTACAGTGCCCGGGGTGCCTTCGTTCGATCTCGCATCCAGCTCCTTCGGGAGATGGATCGCGGCTCCCGCTTCTTCTACGCCCTGGAGAAAAGGAGGGGGGCCAAAAAGCATGTCACCTGCCTTCTGGCGGAGGACGGCACCCCCCTCACGGATCCAGCGGAGATGCGTGGAAGGGCCAGGGCCTTCTATGCCAGTTTGTCCTCCCCGGATCCGACCGAAGCCAACTCCTGCAAGGTGCTCTGGACCGGGCTCCCGATGGTCAGCGGGGGCAACCAAGACTGGCTGGAGACGCCTCTCACTCTGGCTGAGTTCTTGGAAGCCCTCTGTCTCATGCCCAACAATAAAACCCTGGGCATGGACGGGCTGACCGCGGAGTTCTACCGTGTGTCCTGGGATGTCCTCGGCCCAGACCTCGTCACTGTCTGGGCCGAGTCCTTGGAGAGCGGGGTCCTCCCTCTGTTGTGCAGGCGAGCCATGCTCACCTTGCTTCCGAAGAAGGGGGACCTCCACGACCTTTGGAATTGGCGTCCCGTCTCGCTCCTCAGCACGGACTACAAGGTCGTAGCAAAGGCCATCTCGCTGCGACTGCAGTCCGTGCTGGCAGACGTGATCCATCCCAACCAGACCTACACCGTCCCGGGCTGTAGCATCTTTGACAATTTGTATTTGGTCTGGGATCTCTTGGAGCTTGGGTGTAGGGACGGCTTGTAGTTCACCCTCCTGTCCCTGGACCAGGAGTAGGCATTCAACAGGAAGGACCATGGGTATCTCCTGGGCACCCTGCAGGCCTTCGGCTTCGGGCCCCATTTTGTGGGTTTTTCTCCGGGTGCTGTACGCCCTCGCGGAGTGTTTGGCCAGGCTCAACTGGACCCTGACCGAGCCAGTCAGCTTCGGGCGGGGGGTACGTCAGGGATGTCCGCTGTCGGGCCAGCTGTACGCTCTGGCAATCGAGCCCTTCCTCCATCTCCTCTGTAGGAGGTTGACGGGGTTGGTGCTCCGAGAGCCGGAGCTGCGGCTGGTCCTGTCGGCGTACGCCGATGACGTGCTTCTCGTTGTCCAGGACCCGGGCGACCTGTCGCGGGTGGAGGACTGCCAAGCCGTCTACTCGGCGGCCTCCTCCACCCGGGTCAACTGGGTCAAGAGCTCTGGCCTGGTAGTCGGGGACGGGTGCCGGGCCGGCTCCCTCCCGCCCACGCTTCAGGCCATCAGGTGGAGTGCAGGTCTGCTGCTCTATCTGGGCGTCTATTTATCCGCCAGGCATGCTTCTCCACCGGAGAACTGGCAGGGTTTGGAGGCCAGGGTGGGTGAACGGCTGCGGAGATGGACGGGACTGCTCCAGTGTCTCTCCCTTCGCGGGTGGGCGCTGGTGGTAAAGCAGCTGGTCCTGTCCATGCTCTGGCACCGGCTCAACACCCCGTGTCCGGCCCCGGAGGTCCTGGCCAAGCTCCAGAGGACAGCTTTGGAGTTCTTTTGGCCAGGACTGCATTGGGTCTCTGCAGGGGTTTTGTCTCTCCCCCTGGAGGAGGGGGGCCAGGGCCTGGTCTGCGTGCGCAGCCACGTCTGGACCTTCCACCTCCAGGCCCTGCAGAGACTCCTCTTTAGTGCAGGTAGTCCAGCATGGAGCACTTTGGGGTGTGCTTTCCTCCGCCACCTCCGAGGGTTCCGATATGACCAGCAGCTCTGTTTTATCCACTCGAGAGGCCTTCCGCGAGACCTCTCAGAGCTGCCGGAATTCTACCAAGAACTCCTACAGACCTGGAAGCTGTTTTCAGTGACCAGGTCCATTGTGGCCACCGAGGGAGCAGGCCTCGTCGCGGAGCCCCTGCTCCACAATCCAGCCTTGTGCGTGCAGGCGGCGGAGTCTCCCTTGGTGCGCCGGAGGTTGATCCTGGCAGAAACCACCAATGTCGGAGACCTCCTGGACTACAACAGGGGGGACTGGGTGGATCCCCGAGTGCTCGCTCAGCGCATGGGGCTCTCCACCCCTCGAACCCTCCTGCGCCTACTCCAGGAGGTGAAGGCGGCTTTGTCGCTGCCCGCTCTCGATTTCCTGCAGAGAGCCCTGCGAGAGGGTAAGCCCCGCCCCTCCCGTCCTGCAAACCCTCCGTCCCTTGTTATCGGGCCCCTGATCTGCGGGCCCCCCCAGCCACCCCATCCTTGGACCCCCAGCCGGCTGCAAAATCTGCAGCTGGTCTGCTTTCGAACTGTGCCTAGAGAATATCTGTACATGCTCGTGTTCCACACCCTGCATTTCCTCACCCTCATGTCCCGCCCCGACAGCAAGTGGCGGGACTATCTAAGACCCATTGAGGTTGGGGGACCCCGATGGGGCAGCATGTACTCCACCTTAATTCCACAGCCCATCAGTTGGAGACTCCTGCACGGAGCCGTGACCACGAGCATGTACATGGTGCGGTTCACCCCCATCCCGGACAGCTGCCCCTTTTGCGGCATGAGGGAAAACCTGACGCATGTCTACCTTGAATACGCCAGGTTGCAGCCCCTATTCCAGCTCCTCCAGAACCCTCTTACTGAGGTTCTGGCTGCACTTTTCCCCTCACCTTTTTATCTACACACACCCTATCCGTGGCCCCACAAAGTCACGAGACCTCCTCGTCAACCTTCTCCTGGCCTTAGCGAAAGCTACCATCTACAATACCAGGAGGAGGATGCTGGACGAGAGGGTTCACCATGACTGTGGGGCCTACTTCCATTCTTCCCTTGTGTCACGTATCCGGGCAGAGTTCCTCTGGGCGGTGTTCACTGGCTCCCTTGACAGCTTTGAGGAGCAGTGGGTGCTGTCTAGGGTTCTCAGCTCGGTGTCCCCATCCAGTTCCCTTGTTTTGAATCTGTGACCCCAACCCCTTTATCTTTTTGTCATTATTTGTCCCCCGTGATTAGTTGGACATGGGTCCAGTTGTCCCTCCCGCAAGACTGGGGAAGGGGCTTTTAGAATGTGGGTGGGCTTTGCCCGCCCACCTTCCCATGTTTTCAAATAGCGCCCCACTACAAGCAGTAACTGTGGCATTTGAAGTGGGGTTGGACTAAAGACCTTTAGGCAAAAGACTTTGCCCTGCAGACCGTGGGGATGGTTCCTTGCTCACAGGTTTCTTTCGTGGTATGGGTTTTCGCTGTTTATGTGTGGTCCTGGGGGTTGATGCTTGCCTACTGTGATTTAACAGACTGTTTTTATCTCTGACTCAGTGCTTGCGAGAGGGGAAGAATTGCCTCTAAAGGCACCCAGTGGGTAGGTTGGAATTTTCCCAGTTTACTGGGTGGGTGCTCTAGCCAATTTTAGCCACCCTGTTGAAGGAACCCTCCTAGACATTGAACCCAGCTCTTCTGGTTGCCGACTGGTACCGGCAGAAGGGTTACATGAAATTCAACAAGCTGGACAACAGTGAGGAAGGTCTTCCAGTGCTCCAGATTTGTGGGGACAAAAAGGATGTTGTGAAGGGACTCTTTTTTTTGAGGCCAGTCACTTCCATGGTTTAGAATCTTAACAGAATAAATAAGGGTGTGAAAACTCAGTCAAAAACAGTTCAAAACCATCAGTTATGGTCAAAGTAGAAAACAATGAAGGCAAATTAAGAATCACAAATCATAGCCAGAACTGTTTGTTGGATAATGTCTGCACTAGTTTTTGAGCAATCAGTTAAAAGAGACTGACAATAGTTGAATAATAGAAAAACCATGGATATAAGGAATACATGTGGGCTGTGTCTAGACTGGCCAGTTTTTCCGGAAAATCAGCCGCTTTTCCAGAAAAACTGGCCAGCTGTCTACACTGGCCGCTTGAATTTCTGCAAAAGCACTGACTTCCTACTGTAAGAAATCAGTGCTTTTTGCGGAAATACTATGCTGCTCCCATTCAGGCAAAAGTCCCTTTTGCGCAAAACTTTTGTGCAAACGGGCCAGTGTAGACAGCTGAGATTTGTTTTCCGCAAAAAAGCCCCAATTGTGAAAATGGCGATCGGGGCATTTTTGCGCCGCAGCGTCTAGATTGGTACGGGCGCTTTTCCGCAAAAGTGCTTTTGCGGAAAGCGTCGTGCCAATCTAGGCGCTCTTTCGAAAATGCTTTTAACGGAAAACTTTTCCGTTAAAAGCATTTCCGGAAAATCATGCCAGTCTAGACGTAGCCAGGTTGTTCCTTCACCTTCTGAAGATGGGGCTTGTGGTCCACTATGAATCCTAGATCCCTTTCTGTGGTACTTCTGCCTAGATAGTCAGTTCTCATTTTGTATGCATGAAACTGATTGCTCCTCCCAAAATGGAGTACTTTGCATTTGTCCTTATTAAACTTCATTCTATTTACCTCAGACCATTTCTCCAGTTTGTCTAGATCATTTTGAATTATGATCCTATTCTCCAAAGCAGTTGTAACCCCTTTGAGCTTGATATCATCCCCAAACTTTATAAGTGAACTCTCTATGCCATCATCTAAATCAGGGGTTCCCAAACTTTTTGACACGGGGACAAGTAAATCCATTCAGGAGCTTTCGGAGGACTGGTAACATTCATTTGCATATTCATTAAACAAATGACAAATATGCAAATATGTTGGTTTTGGTCCTCCCAAAGTCCCCAGGGCCAGCTTTAGCAAAGCTTTTGATACGGCCACCCACAACATTCTTACCAGCAAGTTAAGGGAATATGGATTGGAAAAATGGACTGTAATCCAATAAAACCCTGCACCACCACATCGTGTATTGAAAAGGGTCTCATTTATTTTCAGAAAGCTGACACCGTCTTTGGAATTTTTTATCCATATTCTCAGTCTGGATGGTGAATGCACCAGGTTCTCCCCATTCTGACACATTGTAGTGCCTTTAAACCTCACTGTCAGCAGTGGGGATATTTAAAAGGCACTGCTTTTAAATTTTTATTCAGGATCTGCGTGCGCCCTGAACTGTCCTGCTCCTCGCTGGCCGATTCTCTCCCCCCTCTCCCCCACACTCCCAATCTCTCCTGGCAAGCCCTGCTGCCCCCGCCAGCCCTGCTTCTGCCAGCCAGCTCCCCCCCGCCCGCGATCTCCTCTGGCCAGCCCCACTGCTCCCACCCACCCGGCCAGCCCTGCTCCTGCCAGCCAGTCCCCCCCACCACGATCTCCCCTGGCCAGCACCACTGCTCCCGCTCCCCCGGCCAGCCCTGCTTCTGCCGGCCAGTTCCCCTGCCTATCTCCCCCGGGCAGCTCCACTGCCCCGACCCTGCTTCCCTGTGGCCCATATCCAACTTCCCCTCCCCCCTCCACAGCCAGCAATAAGAGCTCACCTGGTAACCCTCACTATGCTTCTGCCGGGAGCCTGAAACATTGGCTGCATCCACCCAGCCCGGCTGAGGGCTTGGGGAACCCGACGCTGCATGGTCAGTCCGGGAGCCCGGAACACCCTGGCAGCCACACTGAGGCCTGGTATTTTTTTCCCACAGCCCGGTACCGGGCCACAGCCCATAGTTTGGGAAATGCTGATCTAAATCATTAATGAAGATATTGAAAAGAACATGTCTCAAAACTGATCCCTGAGGAACCCCACTTGTTATGCCTCTCCAGTCTTACTGTGAAGCATTAATAACTACAGGTTGAAACTCTCTTAACAGGGATTTTCTGGTCCAGCAACATCCATGGTCCAGCAGGAATGTTGCAGGACCAGAGATTCCCAGGGGACAGCCAGAAGTAAGGATCACTGTGGAGCCAGCAGGTCAGTGGGCTGCCCTCAGGGAGCTGATGGCTGGATCGCCCAGCATGTGGCAGTGTGGCTGCCCAGTGGGGTTGGGATACCTAGAATGTGGCTTCCCAGTGGGTCTGGGAATCCCGGCGCGTGACACATGGGACTGCTCACCAAGCCCTGGTGTGGTGCACATGGCTGCCGAGGGAGCCCTGGCACTATAAAGTGCTGCTGCCTGGAGTCCCAGTGCACTGTGCACAAGGCTGCCTGCAGCCCCATCACTAGGCTGCCCAGTGGAGCCAGGGCAGTGATGGCTGTCCAGCGGGTTGGCAGGGCATCAGGGCCAGCATGAGGTGGGAAGCCAGTGGCCAGACCAGGGGGGCCAGCGGCAGGGGTCCAAAAATGACCTCCACAGGTCTGGAAAAATCCCTCATTTGGGACCAGTCAGGTCCCAATGGTGCCAAACCAGGGCAGTCCAACCTGTACACTCTCTGGTCTTCTGAAGAAGTGGACTGTGCCCATGAAAGCTCATGATACCATCTACATGTTTTGTTAGTCTTTAAAGTGCTACCAGACCATTTGTTGTTTTTAAAGTTTTTTCTCTGAGAACTATTATCCAACCAGTTATACATCCACTTTATAGTAGCTCCCTCTAGGTTGTATTTCCCTAGTTTATTGATTTCCATGCGAGACTATATCAAATGCTTCCCTGAAGTCTAGGTATACTATGTCTAGCACTTCCCTCTTATCCACAAGGTTTGTTACCTTACCAAAGAAAGCTATCGGGTTGGTTTGACATGATTTGTTCTTTTTGCAAAATCACATTTGCTGTTACTTATCTTCTTGATATTTGTAAATGGATTCCTTAATTATTTGCTCCATTATCTTTCCTGGCACAGAAGTTAAACTGACTGGTCTGTAGTTGCCTGTCTTGTCCTTATTTACCTTTTTATTAGGGCTATCAAGCGATTAAAAAAATTAATTGCCATTAATTGCGTGATTAATCGCATGCACCTCCCCTTTGAAATGGCATTTCAATGGAGCAGTGCTACAGGAGCCCGGGATCAGCCGGAGTCCTCAGTTGACTCCAGGCTCCAAGCAGAACTGCCCCTTCTCCAAGCAGAAGTGCCATGGCAGCGTTTCCAAGGGGGCAGCACATTGGGAGCCTGGAATCAGCTGGGAACTCCAGCTGATCCCCAGCTCTGCTGTTGCAAAGCCCCTTTGAAATGCCAGAGAGGCACTGCAAAGGGGCTTTGCAACGCGAAACCAGGGATCAGCTGGGCACTTCAATTGATCCCCGGCTCCACTTGTGCTGCCCCTTTGAAGTGCCATTTTGGTGCTTTAAAGGGGCAGCACATTAGGAGCCTGGGATCAGCTAGGGACTGCAGCTGATCCCTGGCTCCACATTGCAAAGCCCCTTTGAAGTGCCACTCTGGCGCTTCAAAGGGGCTTTGCAACAGCAGAGCCTGGGATCAGCTAGAGTCCCCAGCTGATCCCCGGCTCCTAACATGCTGCCCCTTTGAAGTGCCAAAACAGCACTTTAAAGTGGCAGCACAGCATTAATGTCCACGATTAACACATTAAAAAATTAATGTGTTAATCCTGTCCTGCATTAATCACAGGGGTTAATGCAGGTCAGTTGACAGCCCTACTTTTTATAGATGGGCACTATATTTGCCCCTTTCCAGTCTTCTGGAATCTTTCCTATCTTCCATGACTTTTCAAAGATTATAGCTAATGGCTCAGACCTCCTCTATCAGCTCATTGACTATTCTAGGATGCATTTCATCAGGCCCTGGTGACTTGAAGACATCTAACTTTTCTAAGTAATTTTAATTTGTTTTTTTCCCCTATTTTAATTTCTGAACCTAACTCCTTTTCTCCATCATACACTATTATAGCCATCCAATCACCGCCAACCTTCTTGGTGAAAACCAACACAAAGAAGTCATTAAGCACCTCTTCCATTTCCACATTTTCTGTTATTGTTTTACCATTCTCATTGAGAAATGGGCCCACCGTGCCCCATAAAGTCTTGGATATGGTCCCTGGCAGGCAGAATACCTCCTGGATGTCATGTTAGGGTGTGAGATTGGTGCCTCCAACTCCCTCAAAAGAGTGTCTCCAACGACCAGCAAATCAGTGAGAAGGGGGGAGACAGAAAAGTATCTTTTCCCCACTTCTTTCGGTTGGAGATTTCCTTCTCATCTACTCTTTATCCTCCTACCCCCATCCACTGCCCCTTCCTCCTAGTTTTCTTATCCTCAGTAGCTTCTTAAGAACATAAGAATGGCCGTACTGGGTCAGACCAAAGGTCCATCTAGCCCAGTATCCTGTCTGCTGACAGTGGCCAGCACCAGGTGCCCCAGAGGGGGTGGACCAAAGACTATGATCAAGCGATTTGTCTCCTGCCATCCTTCTCCAGCCTCTGACAAACAGAGGCCAGGGACACCATTTCTATCCCCTGGCTAATAGCCTTTTATGGACCTAACCTCCATGAAATTATCTAGCTTCTCTTTAAACTCTGTTATAGTCCTAGCCTTCATAGCCTCCTCTGGCAAGGAGTTCCACAGGTTGACTACGTGCTGTGTGAAGAAGAACTTTCTTTCATTAGTTTTAAACCTGCTACCCATTAACTTCATTTGGTGTCCTCTAGTTCTTCTATTATGGGAACTAATAAATAACTTTCCTTTATTCACCCTCTCTATACCACTCATGATTTTATATACCTCTATCATATCCCCCCTTAGTCTCCTCTTTTCTAAACTGAAAAGTCCCAGTTGCTTTAACCTCTCTTCATATGGGACCCATTCCAAACCCCTAATCATTTTAGCTGCCCTTGTCTGAACCCTTTCTAAGGCCAAAATATCTTTTTTGAGGGGAGGAGACCACATCTGTACACAGTATTCAAGAGTTTTCCTTCTCATCTACTGCCCATAGTTTTATACAGGGGCAGTAAGATATTCTGTGTCTTATTTTCTATCCCTTTCTTAATAATTCCTAACATCCTATTTGCCTTTTTGACCACCGCTGCACACTGTGTAGAAGTTTTCAGAGAACTATCCACGATAACTCCAAGATCTTGCCTGATTTGTCGTAGCCAAATTAGCCCCCATCATACTGTACGTATAGTTGGGGTTATTTTTTCCAACGTGCATTACTTTATCCACATTAAATTTCATTTGCCATTTTGTTGCCCAATCACTCAGCTTGGTGAGATCTTTTTGAAGTTCTTCACAGTCTGCTTTGGTCTTGACTATCTTAAACAGTTTAGTATCATCCACAAATTTTACCACCTCACTGCTTATCCCTTTCTCCAGATAATTTATGAATAAGTTAAACAGGATTGGTCCCAGGACTGACCCTTGGGGGACACCACTATTTGCCCCTCTCCATTCTGAAAATTTACCATTTATTCCTACCCTTTGTTTCCTGTCTTTTAACCAGTTCTCAGTCCATGAAAGGACCTTCCCTCTTATCCCATGACAATGTAATTTACACAAGAGCCTTTGGTGAGGGACCTTGTCAAAGGCTTTCTGAAAATCTAAGTATACTATATCTACTGGATCCCCCTTGTCTGCATGTTTGTTAACCCCTTCAAAGAACTCTAATAGATTAGTAAGACATGATTTCCCTTTACAGAAACCATGTTGACTTTTGTGCAACAAATTATGTTCTTCTACATGCCTCACAATTTTATTCTTTACTATTGTTTCAACTAATTTGCCCGGTACTGAAGTTAGACTTACCGGTCTGTAATTGCCAGGATCGCCTCCAGAGCCCTTTTTAAATATTGGTGTCACATTAGCTACCTTCCAGTCATTAGGAATGGAAGCCGATTTAAAGGATAGGTTACAAACCACAGATAATAGTTCAGCAATTTCCCATTTGAGTTCTTTTAGAACCCTTGGATGAATGCCATCCGGTCCCAGTGATTTGTTAACATTAAGTTTTTCTATTTGTTCCAAAACCACCTCTAACGACACTTCAATCCAGGACAGCTCCTCAGATTCATCACCCACAAAGGATGGTGCAGATTTGGGAATCTCCCTAACATCCTCAGCTGTGAAGACTGAAGCAAAGAAATCATTTAGTTTCTCTGCAATGAACTTTATCGTCCTTGATTGCTCCTTTTGTATCTCGATCGTCTAGAGGACCCACAGGTTTTTTAGCAGGCTTCCTGCTTCTAATGTACTTAAAAAACATTTTGCTATTTCTTTGAGTTTTTGGCTAGCTGTTCCTCAAAATCTTTTTTTGCTTTTCTTATTACATTTTTACAGTTGATTTGACAGTGTTTATGTTCCTTTCTATTTATCTCACTAGGCTTGGACTTCCACTTCTTGAAAGATGCCTTTTTGTCCCTCACTGCTTCTTTTACATGGTGGTTAAGCCACGGTGACTCTTTTTTAGGTCTCTTACTATGTTTTTTAATTTGGGGTATACATTTAAGTTGGGCCTCTATTATGGTGTCTTAAAAAGTTTCCATGCAGCTTGCAGGGATTTGGCTCTAGTCACTGTGCCTTTTAATTTCTGTTTAACTAACCTCCTCATTTTTGTGTAATTCCCATTTTTTGAAATTAAATGCCAGAGAGTGCTGGACTGCGGAGGTGTTCTTTCCACCACAGGAATTTTAAATGTTATTATATTATGGTCACTATTCCCAAGTGATCCTGGGTTCTTCCCCAGCCTGAGCCTCAGGATCTCTGGGGAAAGGTAAAAACAGGTGCTGAAAAATGAGTGTCAGAAGGGAAGCTTGGGAAGTGGGAAAAGGAGCCCGTGAGGGGAAAGAAACAGATACAAAATTCCTTGCGCTCTATCACTACAGGTTGAAACTCTCTAAACCAGGACTCTCTGGTCCAGCAACATCAATGGTCCAGCACAAATGTTGCAAGACCAGAATCCCAGTGGAGGGCCAGCAAGCAGGGAGCCCTGTGGGGCTGGCAGGGCAGGCTGACCAGTGGGGCTGGGAGACCTGGCATGTGGCTGTCTGGCAAGGCTTGAGAGCTGCAGAAGCAGTGGCCCTGTGGGACTGTGGCACGCAGGTGCCTGGTGGGGCCTGGAGCTACAGCATGCAGCTGCTGGTGGGCAAGGAGCCATGTCAGCTGTGGCTGCCCAGTGGTGTCAGCAGAGCAGTGGGGCTGGCAACAGGTGGGGAGCCAGCCAGAAGCCAGTGAGCCAGGCAAGGGCTAGTGGGAGCTGGTGGCAGAAAGCCAGAAATGACCTTTCCTGCTGTGGCAAAATCCTTCATCTGGGACTGGTCAGGTCCCAAGGGTTCCAGACCAGGCAAGTCCAACCAATACTGCAGGCTCTGGGTCTCATTGGTGTTTCCCCAAACACCACTGGAAACCACCCCAGGGTTACATTCATATGGATTTATTAGATGAGGAATCAACAATCCCCTAGAGGGTTAAACTAAAGGGGATTGACCTGTCATTGAATGCCACTATAGGGTTAAACTGAAGAGGAAGGTGCTATCACACACACAAATATATTAATTCATTCATTCCCTCAGGCACTTACACAGGCAAAAGGTTACAGAATGAGCCAAAAGAAATATTGATTCCAGAGGTTTGCTGGCAAGCTGATGGGAGAGAGGGCTTCTGCCATATGCTCTCTCCTTTTATTGCAACTGGGCGGTTCCTGTCATACACACAGGCTGTGTCTACATTGCACTCTCCTTGTGCAAGAACAGCCATTCTTGCACAAAAACTTGCTGGCTGTCTACACTGCACGTGCATTCTTGCGCAAGTAAATTTACAGTAAAGCGTCGGAATAGAGGGCTTCTTGCGCAAGAGTTATTCCTCTCCCCATGAGAAGTAATCCCTCTTGCGCAAGAAGACAGCGTGGACAGACAACAGGGCTATGTCTACACTGGCGGCTTCTTGCGCAAGAACATCTTGCTCAAGCGTTCTTGTGCAAGAAGTCTTGCGCAAGAAAACATCTACACTGCCATGTGCAAGCTATGCTTTTGTGCAAGAGAGCCCATGGCAGTGTGGATGCTCTTGCACAAGAAAGCTCCAATGGCCATTTTAGTCATAGGGCTTTCTTGCACAAGAAATCCCTGCAGAGTGTCCACACTGCCCTCTTGCGCAAGAGCTCCTGAGCAAGAGGGCTTACACCTGTTAAAAAAAGAGCGTAGCTCTTGCGCAAGAAGCCCTCTCTTTCCACGCCGCACTGTACATTTCCTTGAGCAAGAGCTGGCAGGCAGTGTCAACGCTCTGCAGATTCTTGCGCAAGAATGGCCATACTTGAGCAAGAAGCTGCGAGTGTAGACATAGCCCAGGGGTTTCTTCAGCAAGAAACCCCTATGGCTAAAATGGCCATCAGAGCTTTCTTGTGCAAGACAGCATCCACACTGCCATGGATACTCTTGCGCAAAAGCACATGGCAGTGTGGACGTGCTCTTGCACAAGACCTTTTGTGCAAGAACTCTTGGGCAAGAACAGTTCTTGTGCAAGAAGCCTGAAGTGTAGAGGTAGCCATAATGTTGTTACTAAACTCCATAGAAATTCATTCATTGAGATCACATTTTATCTATGTTGTTACTATATTAATATCATTTTCCATATCACACAATACAACACTTTTCACATCTCCCTCATTTAAACTTCTTCCATAGAAACTGAATATTACTCATATCACCTGTATTTGACTAGTGTTGGTGATAAAATCAGCTAACTCAGATAAGCTGAAGTCTTATGGCAGCTTTAGTCTTCAAATGCTATTTGGATGAGAGCAGCAGAAAAACGGCATATTATAAATTATGCAAACCCAATATAATGTGAAAGATACACATCTCAGTATTCACATTCTGATACTGCATCAGTCTAATTACAAACATGTACACAGAAGTACTAGAGACTAACCGACCCTCGTACAGATGCAAGAAAATTTCCTGTATAGTTAGCTAGTTAATATTTTATACATACGGGAAAACAGGACAGTAAAAATACACACATGCATAACTTCAAAGAGAGCCACTGATTGGAATTTCAGTTATGTTGGTGTAAATCAGAAATAACATCACTTGAATCGGAGTGGCGTAAGGTGAGTATAAGTGAGATCAGAATCAGGTTCACCTTGAGGAAGTTTTTGTGACTATTACTCAGGATAATTACAGACTTTATGGCACACCAATGGAAATATGTCACTTTATGCCAGCTGTGGATCCACCTTTGTATCATGCATTATTTTGTGTTCACTTACGCATTTGTAATTCTGACTCTTGGCTTTGATTTGATCTAGACTGCAGAGATTTAAAAGGAGGCAACAGAGAAGAAGCTTCCTGAAATTCTTTGGCTACAAAGTAATAACAAAGTGTATCCAAACAGCAGTTAGAATTTGCTATACATGCAGTCACACGAATAAAAATGGATGCATTTTTGCGTACAGAGCAGGCAGCCCCAGCTGCATCGACTATATATCTAACAAGGAGTCCGACATTAAAAGGTAAAAAGCATATGATAAATACACACAGATTCATAGAGACAATCCATAGAGCTTTCTGGACTGATGTTCCTTCATGTGAACTCATATTCTTCTTCATCTTCAGACACCAGATGACTTGAATAGAACAAAAACTTAGTATTACTAGTGGTATAAAAAAACCCCAAATACTTGACAACAGTGTAGCTACTAGAGGATCATCAGAATTTTTCTGAAAGCAAATGTTTCCTGTTTTTTCATTAAATCGTGGGTTGAGATATGCATAAGTGATTATTGTTATCCAAAGAAATCCACAGCTAAGAGCTGCCTTTAATGGGGACCTGAAACTCTTTGCTTTCAGGGGGTACTTTATTGCAATGAATCGATCAATTGCTATGAGGGTGATGATATAGATGCTTACGGGCATGTTTGTAAAATATATAGTCTGTATGACATAGCACAGTTTATTGATGGCCTGTCCAGTCCTGTGAAAATACATAATGAAAGGCAAAGTGAAGAGCAGAAAACAGTCTGCAATGACCAAGTTGATCATATACACTCTAGTTTCTGTCCATTTTTCCAGTTTGCAGCAGAATACCCAGAAGGCAATGACATTAAATATGACTCCAAAAAAGATAACTGGGATGTAAACAATCATTTGGAAAAGGTGAAGATGTTTTTGCTCTGTGAAGTTGCTGCTGCAGTTCATCCTGATGAATAGTTACTGCAATGGAAGAATTAAGAGCTATGAAATAAAACTGAACACACTGGCGATTAATTTACAACTTATTTATTCTTCTAATATCCATATCCTCTGATGTTCCCATCCCCAGGCACTACAGTGCAGAGATTCCATCTTCTACTGTCTCATGCAAAAGCATATTCTAAAGGATTTTTCATTTCTCAAGGACCAAAAATATAAGACATTTATCCAAGGAGTATCTGAACTTCCAAAGTTTCTGATACTCAACTCCACGTGGCATCGATATACACCCTTCTCACTCTACTCTTTGAGAACTTTCAATAGGTCCACACAGCCTCCCTTTTTTCCAGTCTTCATCAATATACTTCTTCAGATCCCATCTCTTCGTGACATTCAGTCAGCCGTATCCTATCCCTACAGAGCAGATTTGTGAATGATCCACCCACTTTTCCCTTTCCACACTGCAGGCCCTGATCCTCACTGGTATTTAGGTGCTTAGCCGAGCATTTATGTGCCACCAATATTTTCAAACTACTGTTCAACTACTATCTAACTCTGTAGACATGCAAGGTATTTAGGCACCTACATTTCTGCAACAAACCTGCCTGAGCCCTGACACCACTGCACAGATAACTGTTTGAAGGCCTAGGCAAAGGATTTTCAAACTGGGCAGGGGAATGTGCTGTCAGCAAGGTCCACTCCTTTAGATGTTCTCTCAACATGCCTGAGACCTGACAGACCCTGCAGGAAGAGGGCCAGATACAAGCTACCAATAGGTGCGGAGGGAGAGAACGGGGGACAGCATAGCAGTCACACAAAATAGCTGGGGCCACAGGGAAATACAAGTTGAGCGTAATAAGCATCACCAGGAGGCAGAGAAAGAGAGAGACAATTTCAGCTGCTAGGGCATGGTTTACTGAAAAGGCTGACCTTGCTTAGGTGCCTAAGTGGGGAGAGGTGCCTACCTCTGGCTTGTCAGGTACTTGCTTCTCTTCCAGCCAGGAGTGAAATGCTGAGGAAAGGAGCAGGCTTTTAGGCAGATTGCTGCTCAGCTTCCTAATTGGCTTCTAAGGATTCTTTTCTTAGGTGCCTACCTGTGCCACCCAGACATTGTCTAGACAGCCTGGGCATCTAGCTTGGGGCTGAGGGCAGTAGTTGCCTAAGGGTTATGTGTTGCAACGATGAGAGGAGCAGTGCCTTAATATCTTTGAGGGTCTGAGCCTTAATATTTCCTGTATCATACAGCTGTAATTGGACAACTTTAGCGTGCAAAAAATTGGAATGGGGAAATGTGTTCTGGTCCTAGGAGAGGGAAGTGATGTTCTTTGGCCCAACCAGGGCATTGCACAATCTGTGTGGGTGTTTCAGACCAACAAAGGGGTAGCACAGAGGGCAGATCATACAGCTGATCCAGAGAGAATTAGTAATTGAGATTTCAGTCAAGCCAACTGCACTGCTTCAGTATTTGTGATACCAGCACACCAAAGCTGGTAAAAATTACGGATCAAATCTCCTCTCACAGTTTTCATTCATTTCCTAACTAGAAAAAATAGGCTTGATTCTCATTTACATTGAGGTTCATTTACAGTGTTCTGGCAATGTAAAGAGTCCTTAACACTAATGTATATGTAATTTGGTGCCACCCTTTACATTGCCAGAGTGGTGTAAAGAAGCTTTAGCGTAAATGAGAGTCAGGTCTCAAGTATTTTTCTACCTAGGTTTCTGATGAAAGTATGTCTTTAGCTGTACCCCCAAATAAATCATTTTTACAAAACAAGACAGAAAAAAAAAGCAACAACCTGAGTTAATCAGATCCTTGGTATGATTCAAGAAATTTCTCTGCCTTTCAAATACATGCTGTGAAATTTCACATAGAGTGAAATTTGGAATAGCTCCCTCTTCAGAAAAAGCAGACAACAAGCAATTGCCTTGAGAAAACAGGAGAGGAACTATGTAGTGCAGTTCCCATGCTGGCAAGAGGGTATGAGCTCACAGCCCTGACTCCAGCCAGTGGAAATGTCTACACTCCTATTTTTAGCCCTGCAGCCCAGACTCTGCAAGACAAGATAAGTGACCTGGATTCTAAGATGCAGTGCTGTGGGTTTTCTATTGCATTTCAGACATAACCTAAGAACACCACTATTACCCATTGGAAATCAGTAAGAACATAAACTTTGCCTGAGCAGCTGTTGAGTAAAGACATCGGGATATGGCCCTAAAGGTTCAAGGGCAAGCTTCTGCCACCATACTCACATCAAGGAGTAGCTGACTTCGGAATGCTTTTCTTCAGTACTATGCAGTGTGAGGGGGGCACAATGTGACCCTATCTGTGTACCTTTGCTAAGGGTGGACTGTACCACCTTCATGCACTGTGGGGAGCATTTTCACTGACCTAAGTAGCACTACTCAGATAAGTGCTCACCAATGAATAATTGTGAGGATTACTCAATCTAGCCCCTGTTTGACTTGGTAAAGAAAAGCAAAATGTTCAGACAACATTATAATAAATGGTGGCTGAAACTGAATTATAAAAAAAGAGAGAAAAATATAGACCCCCCCCCCCCCCCTGAGTGCTAACAGAAAATATCCTCTCTTGTGATTTGAGCCTTTTGTAATATTTGGGGAGGAGCATAACAAAGGTGAGATTCCCATCTGAGAATTAAATTAGTGGGGCTTAGATTAGAATAGTTTATTGTGGTCTTTAAAAAAAATATTAGCTTTAAAAGCTATGTTAGCTTCTATGTGGACCCCCACTAATGGACGTAACGAAGATCTGGACTTCTACATCGACTGCTTCAGCAAACACGCTCGAGCTGACATTATCAGCAAACAACAACATATAACATACAACCTCAGTCACACAGAACGCAATGCTATTCACAGCCTCAAAACCAATCCTAATATCATAATCCAAGAAGCTGACAAAGGAGGCGCTGTAGTCATCATGAATAGGACAGATTATGAACAGGAGGTGAACGGACAACTCACCAATACCAGATTCTACGGGCCTCTCCCCCCGTGACCCTACTAAGGAATACCAAAAAAAACCCATGAAAAAACTGCTCATGAAACTCCCTGATGCTACTCAAGACTAAATCTACAAAAACACCTCTCCTAATCCACGACCAGGATTACACAAATTACACAAATTCTATCTACTACCCAAATTACACAAACCTGGTAATCCCTGACGACCCATCGTTTCCAGCATTGGTACACGCACCTCAGGATTATCTGGCTATA
This sequence comes from Rafetus swinhoei, assembly GCA_019425775.1. Lineage (NCBI taxonomy): Eukaryota > Metazoa > Chordata > Testudines > Trionychidae > Rafetus > Rafetus swinhoei. Next base: position 46,220,078 of record CM033432.1, read on the forward strand.
TCGACTCCCTCCTCAGACCCTATGCCACCAACACTTCCAGCTACCTTCGTGATATCACTGACTTCCTGAGGAAACTCCAAAACATCAATAATCTCCCTGAAAATACCATTCTGGCTACCATGGATGTAGAAGCCCTCTACACTAACATTCCACACAAAGACGGATTACAGGCCATCAGGAACACCATCCCCGATAACAACACTGCATACCGGATTACAGAGCTCTGCGATTTTGTCCTCACCCACAACTACTTCCATCTCCAAATCAATGGCACAGCCATGGGCACACTCATGGCACCACAATATGCCAACATTTTTATGGCTGATCTTGAACAACGTGTCCTCAGCTCTCACCCCCTAACACTCCTTCTTTACTTATGCTACATCGATGACATCTTCATCATATAGACACATGGTAAAGAGACTCTTGAAGAATTCCACCAGGATTTCAACAACTTCCACTACACTATCAACCTCAGCCTGGACCAGTCTACAAGGGAAATCCACTTCCTGGACACTACAGTACAGTTAAATAATGGAGAACTTTCAATCACCCTATATCATAAACCCACAGACCACTACACTTACCTTCATGCTTCCAGCTCCCATCCCAGACACATTTTTCAGTCGATTGTATACAGCGAAGCCCTATGATACAACCGGATTTGCTCCAACCCCACAGACAGAGACAATCACCTACTGGATCTTTACAGAGCATTCATAAATCTGAGATACCCACTTGGGGAAGTAAAAAAAACCAAATTGACAGAGCCAGAAAAGTACCCGGACATGAACTACTTCAAGACAGCCCAAAAGAGAAAATAACAGAACTCCTCTTGTTGTTACTTACAGTCCACAACTCAGACCCCTCCAACGCATCATACACAATCTACAACCCATCCTGGAAAATGATCCCTCACTCTCAGAGGCCTTGAGAGAAAAACCTATTCTTGCTTACAGATAACCCCCTAACCTGAAACATATTCTCTGATAACCATGCCACACAACCACATCATAAGCCTCCAGGAATCCAGTCCTGCAACCAGAAAAGATGCCAACTCTGCCCACATATCTACATTGACGAATTCATCACTGGAGCAAACACTAGCCACAAAATCAAAGGGTCATTTGACTGCTCATCTAGTAATTTGATCTACACCATCAAATGCCAACAGTGCCCCTCTACTATATATATTGGTCAAACTGGACGTTCTCCACGTGAAAGAATCAATGGACTAATCGGATATACGTAAAGAAAAGAAGCCAATGGCAGAACATTTCTGTTTACCTAACCATAATCTCACAGATCTGAAGGTGGCGGTCTTGTCACAGGCCAGTTCCTCAAGTCAAATCCATAGGGAAAGCTTGGAATTACAATTCCTATGCAAATTCAATTCAATTAATTATGGACTTAATCAAGATTTGGAGTGGTGGAACCTTTATCAATGAAGGTGCTAACTACTTTCCAAATGGTATCCTTCCTGCCTTATCCATCCACTGACTTTGATCTTTATCTACTTAGGTTTAGCACCCTTTCTCTTGATACTTTATGCATAGAGGTAGGAGGGTGGGCGACAGAACATCTTTCTTCCCTCCCCCCCTTCCCTTCTCCTATTTATTTCAAATTTCTTTATCCCCTAATCATAACTCCAATCATCTGAAGAAGTGGGCTGTGCCCACGAAAGCTCGTGATACCATCTACATGTTTTGTTAGTCTATAAAGTGCTACCAGACCATTTGCTTGCTGTTTTTTTCTGTAACAGACTAACTTGGCTACCCCCTGAAGATCATAAAATATCTGCCTTCCACATATTGGTCTATATATAGTACATTAAAGTTAACAGCTGTTAAGCATGAATAATTAAGCCACCTGATCATATAAGTTAGAGCACAACAATTCTTTGTGGCCCAACACCCACTGAAGTCGGTCCAGAGACTCCTGTTGTCTTGAGAACCACAGTGGGCCAAGCATTGCATAAAGGTGATAGTACATACATTTGTTAACATTTACAATCCCAAATCTTAACCATTGATGATATTCCTAAAATTAGCATTTTTAATATTTTAGAGTGGGATTTTCAAAAGAGTCAAAGGAAATCAGATGTCCTCCATTGAAATCAGTTGTGTGTTTAACTCCCTTTTCCTCTTTTCAAAATCTCAGCCTGTATTATTATTTCAGAGGGGTAGCCGAGTTAGTCTGTAACAGGAAAGTCTGTATTATTATCATGCATTATTTTCATTAGGGGTAGCACTGAGAATCCCCAGTTCCATCATGTTCAGCACTAGATACAGAACAAAAAGAGGGCTCTGTTCTGCAGTGAACTAACAATCTCTACCTACATTTCTCCATCTACAAAATAGGGGTAGTCACCTTTACATCACCAGGTGTTACAAGACTATATTAACTCATTATTTTAAAATGCTTTAAAATACCAATTCAGAAGAAGCTGTAAAAGTGCAAAGTATAATATAATTATGATTAAAAATGAGAATGGTGTCTCTTAGTATAAAACAACAAATATAACCTAGAGCAGTGATTCAATGCAGGGGGAAAACAAGCACACACAATGTAGCAAAAGTTTGAGTAAAAGTAGGTTGAGACAAGACCATCAGAAAGACAACAGTATTAGAAAAAAATGCCATCGAAGGTATATGAAAGAAGAATTTTAGAATTTAAGGTTAACTGATGATTTAACCATAAATATAAAAATGAGTAGCTTGCTTATTGAGAAACTCATTGTGGCCCAAGTCTACATCCACTAATGTGAATTGCATTAGAATGATGATGAAAGTATTAAAAGTTACCTGCCTCTTCGTAGTTCCCTGTACAAATATTAATCCGCAATAAAAGCTTTGGTTCAGCATAGATTAGTTTATCTGAACGCCATGGAGAACATTTAATAGCCTCAAATTTTGTTCCACTTGATGCTGCTTATTGTTCAGGGCATATATCCAATCGTTCTTTCATCAGCTCCTGTGAAGTAAATAGTCACAGTGCACAATGCTCAATTCTCTTCCTGTTCTTCCAGACAGTCTGTCTGGTACATTTCATAATGAAACTTCCGTGCCTCCTACTGCTTCTACTAGATCAGTTCAACCCACTGCGATAAGAGTTTCTGAAAGCAAGCAACTGACTAGCCACATTAAACTCAAAGGGAAGTTCAATGACTTGTGAAAGGAAAACTATAATGCTTTCAAATTGTTTTTGCAGTAGCAGGAGCAAGTCATACACTGATAGCAGTGGAGAACAAAACCTTTGATTTAGCCAGAGAACAAGCCCTCTACTACCCCCCCAGCGCCAGCCACTGACCCAGAGTCCCCTGCACCCAACCCCCCAGTGCCAGCCTCCTGCCCTCAGAGCCCCCCCAGTGCCAGCCCTCATCCCAAACACTCAGTGCAGCAAGCAGTTCAATGTGGTTGTCAGAAGCCACTGCCGCAGTGTCCTGACAAGTCCCTTGCTCTGTCCAATGATGTGTGCTTCTCCTGTGTGTTGTGCTGGCTTTGTGCAAGCGGGCAACAGAGCAGCCTCTGAGAGAGCCTGCAGAGACCACAAAGGCAGATAAGGATTGATGGCATCTGGTCAGGTTTATTGTAAATGAAGCATGATCCTAGCTTCTCTGGCTCAGATGTCTACAGTTGGCTAACACTTGTAAGCTCGTTACAATGGACTGGACTCAGTCAATATAGCATGGGATTTGCCACTGCCTCTTAGGTTGGACAAAGACAATTCTATTGTAATACACTTCTATGCAAAGGTAAAAACAAGTTAAATGTAGGGTAAACTGAGGCAGTCCATGGTATCTTGCTGAGAACTGACAACTCAAATCTGAAAATTATTAAGCTAGGCCTGGGCAGCGCACAGACAGCAGTTACTGTGACCCTGGTTCCCCTGGCAACTACATGCCAAAGGGCCTCATTGTGATAAGGCCTGGCTGGTATCAGCCAGGCTGCACGGTCTCACTGTCTCCTGTGATTTCAGATTAATGAGCTTGGATCCCAAGGACTGTGCCAATACAAGGATGGAGTCATCTCGCAGTAGACATCACAATCTCAGCAAAACAAATTGACATCAATATGTCTATTTTGGGGCTTCCATCCTGTTTATGTTGGCTCATTTAGCTTGTTAGGAATAACTACCTGTATTAGTGATAACATGTTTAATTGGCAATGGGCGGAGATGCTGTGTAACTGTCGTGAACCAATGGCTTATGTGCATATCTCACTTCCGCTGCTAGACCTATCAAATCACTTCTCCTCCGTCCATCTGCTACCTATATAATCTAATGCATGTTTTGGTTAAGTTAGTGCTCACCAGGCTAACCACCTGATGGGTACTCCACCAGCTGTGTGAACCAATAAATCCTCTGTTTGTTTTCACCTGTATCCAGTGTGTCCGGACTCATTCACTACATTAAATATCACTCCTGATATATTGGGTTACCACCCTCTGATGTTACTTAGATACCACCCATTTTCTTGAACATGAGGGTTTGATCACTATCTATCATACTACCAGTTTAGATCCTGTCCTGAACCTGGGTTCTGGCCCTGTTTTTGCCATCTTCTGTGAGCAGGGCTTGCCTCTTCCTCACAGCTTAACTTTACGTAATATTAGCAAACCTTTGTGGCCTAAGACCAGTGGTATATTAGCAAACCTTTGTGGCCGAGACCTTTGTGGCCTAGACCAGTGGTTCCCAACCTTTTTTTTGGTGGACTGCCAAAATTTCATTTGCATATCATTATGCAAATGATGAATATGCAAATGTGCTAATATGTGCATTTTGCATGCACATTTTGCATACCTACAGCTTTAACAGTCAGAGCCTTAGTTTGTATTCACCAATAAAATCAATGGAGCTTTGCTAAAGAGTGGCCCTAAAAAATGCAAGGGCCCAGTCAATGAAACGATTCTCTTTGACATCCATAGGCATTGACTTGGGCCCAAATACTTTAGGAGTGTAAATGAATCGAAAGATTTTTATCCCCTGTATCAAGCTTTCAAAATGTGCTCACATTTATTTTTATGGCATGCATTTATTTATGTGGCTCTATTCATCCAGCCTATGTAATTGAAATCTTATTACTGCCTCCCTTATCCCCACAGTCCTGAAAACATGAGGAAGAATGGCTCTTGTGCAAAAGCCTCTTGTGCAAAAACGGCTGATAATTAATTATGCAAATGAAGCGCAGCCATATTCTACTCCATGCTTCATTTGTTTAAGCTTTTGTGGAAGAAGGCTGCAGTATGGATGTAGCGTAAGAGTTTTGGGTCAGCACTGTGACTTCCTATGTAATTGTTCAGCAGTTAGTGCAATTGGGGACTTTGTACACAGCCATAAATAATAATCATCAATAGTAATAATGATATTTATTAATTAATACTAAGTTCTAACAGGTATTGACCATTATTCATAGATCCAGGAAATCACTTCATCAGTAAATCTGGCATGTCTGAATTGCACAGTCTGATATTCATAAAACGTGTTCCTCAAGTTTATATGGTATGTTTCCTCCCTGGTGACATGTTTCTGTGGTGCCCTCTAATGAATCTATTACATCACTGCAATCTTTGACATTGTGTTTCAGTTCCAAACGGCATTTCACTAAAGAAGAAAGCTATGGCCTAAAATCTTGGCCAAAGTGCACAGAACACAAATGAGGAAGATTGTTCTAAAGATGGCTTGCAACACAGCATTGCAATCCTGTAATTTCAGTGTTTCTCTGTACAGCACTGGACCCTCTGTGGCATATGACAGTAGCCATGATGATCGTTTGAATGTAGTCTGGGCTGCTCCAGCCTAAAAGCAGCTAAAGGCCAGGATGGCATTAAGTAGGCCACAATCCTTTCCTCTGGTCTCTCTTCCATGCTAGGGATGGGGAATGACATAAGAGCCCCTAAACTGATGATTTCATTGGAAGATCAACCTGACAGTGGGGTAAGCCTCCCTAGCCAGCGAAACCATCGGTTTGGCCAGATTATGCCAGTGGTGTAGTGCAAAGAAACTGCACCAGATTGAAGATTCCGGCTTTAGATGTAGCATTTTCAGACTTCATACGCAGAGGAAAAAGTTTTGTTATCAGTACACATATAGAGATACAGTGCAAACTGGGCGAACAGGGGATTAAGTGATTTGTCTGATGTGGCCTAATGTCATGTAGACCCATGGTAGCAGAGTGGAGAACAGAATTCTGATCTCTCAGTGCTTGGGCCCAGAAAGTTTGAATAAGAGCTCGGAAGAGAACCTGGCTCTGTCATGGAGTGTATGACAAACCATTTGTATGGTGCCTCCTTTTGGTCACTCTGGGGAGTTAGCTCACTGTGTATTGGGTTGTCGTAGTGACAGACCTTGTTGTCATAATAATGGAGTTAGGACATTAGGGGTCAGCCCAGCCAGTTTTGGCTGGTTCTAATTAGTTCTATGTTACGGAATAAAATGGAAATTTGCAAACACTGCAGCTCTTTGTTTCAAATGATTTCTTCCTAAACTCTATCACTCCAAATGATATAACAAAATGGCAATGCGGATGGGATATTTGTGCTGCCTCCAGCAACAGAAGAAGTAGAAATCAGTGTAAGAAAACAAACCTTTTTGCTGTTCTGGAAGGTAGGAGTAAGAACTGACTGTTAGACTGACAGTGCAAAATGAAACTAAAACCAGGGTCTGCTTTGTTCTGAGGGAAGTGAAGACCAGAGGCTGAGGAAGAGACACAGATAGAGACAAGACAGAGAAGGAAAGGAAAGGAAGGGAAGGGAGGTGCAGCAGCCATCACTACACTTACAGGGCCGCAGGGACCTTTTGAAGAGACCATAGAGCAATGGCATGTGTATATACTGAGCATTTTGAGCTTTTTGTTATTGCAAATGACATTAAGGAAGAGAAGAAAGTGCCAATATCCTTAAGTGTTGTAGGAGCTTAGACCTACTTCCTGCTATGCAGTTTGCTGTACCCTGTTAAGCCAGAGACCAAATCTGACAGTGACATTGTTAAAATCCTGGGGTCACATTATGCTACAAAACCATTGGTAATTACAGAAAGGTCTAGGTTCCACACAAGAGACCAAAAAGAAAGTGAAATGGTTGTAATTTGTAGCAACTTCAAAAAAGCATGTGGAACACTGTGAATTTAAGGAAATGTCAAATGACATATGGTAGAAGCAGTACCCCTATTGGGCACAACTGATGTTAAGGTGGAGCTCAATGGACAGACTGCTGAATTGCCACTGTTTGTGGTAAAAGGTCATTACCCAGCATTCCTGGGTAGATCGTGGCTTAGGAAGATACAGCTGAACTGAGCAGAAGTGCACCAGATGACTAAACAAGAAACAGGTCTGACCGATGTATTAAAGAAATATGCTTCTGTGTTTTGGAGAGGATCTGCAAAATATGAGGGGAATCATTGTAAAATTGAACATTAAACCTGGCAGCCAACCAAAACATGTGAAGACCAGAACTGTGCCATATGCCAGCGGGCCAAAAGTTGACGCAGACCTGGAGCACCTAGTCAAAAATGGAATCCTAATACCAGTTACCCATAGCCCATGGGCAACTCCAATTGTTTCAATATTGAAGAATGATGGTTCCATTCAGATTTGCGGAGATTTTAAGGTCACTTTTAGCCCATTGTTTTATGCAGAGCAATGCCTTCTTTTCCACATCAATGACCTCTTTGTGGGCCTGACTGGGGGCAAAAGTTCAGCAAGACTGATCTGAGTTAAGCGTATTTACAGATGCATGTCAATGAGAAATCCCAAGAGCTGTTGACTATTGTGACGCATAAAAGGCTTTATCATTACTGTTGCTTACCCTTAGGAACAACATCTGCCCCAGCTTTGTTCCAGAGAGGCATGGACCAGATCTTGTGTGGCTTGTCAGGAGTCCAGTGATATCTTGACGACATCTATGATTCACAACAACATCACGACTTGTTTCATTAGCAATCAGTACAGTGGAGCCCAGGCCTTGTTCCAGGTGGGGCATCAAATAAACAAGTGAGCCCTGGCCCTAGGTCAGGGCGGGGCAATCAACAAACAACTCCCAAGTTCAGTAGGCCTGGGCCTGTCTCAGGCAGGGGTAATAAGCCCTTAATGAGGAGAGCCCTGGCCCTTGTGTGGGCCGGGGCCACAGTTAATCTGGGGCTGTGTCTACACTGGTGCGATCTTGCGCAAAAGCGGACGCTCTTGCGCAAAAACTTGCTGCCTGTCTACACAGGGCTTCTTGCGCCAGAACTCTGACGCTCCCGCTCAGGAATAAGCCCTTTTGCGCAACTGTTCTTGCGCAAGAGGCCAGTGTAGACAGGCAACATGAATTTCTTGCGCAAGAAAGCCCTATGGTTAAAATGGCCATCAGAGCTTTCTTGCGGAAGAGAGCGTCTACACTGGCATGGATGCTCTTGCACAAAAGCACATCTCTTGCGGAAAAGCACATGCCAGTGTAGACACTGTCTTCTGGAAGAGTTTTTGCACAAGAACTCTTCTGCAAAAGAGTTTTTGCGTGAGAACGTGCCAGTGTAGACGTAGCCTATAAGTTCAGTTAGCCCTGGCCCTAGGACAGGGCGGGGCAGCACACAAAACAGTTCACCAGTTCTGAAGGCCCTGACTTGTCTCAGGCAGGGCAATAAAGTCCTTAATGAGGAAGGCCCTGGTTCAGGGTGGGGCAGCAAACAAATGGTTCACTGTTTAAGAGGCCCAGGCCTGGTCCCAGGCTGGGCAATAACCAATGCAGGTTTGGGGTCTCCTTGTTCAGGAGGATGGCAGACCGTTCACCTGCAGTGGTGGTGAGGGGGAGACTGCCACCCAGTAGGTGGGTGGCAGGGGGGCGTGGGCCCATCCACTCCACTGCACCCCAGCCCAAGGCCCTGGAATCAGCAGAGCAGCTGCTGCTGGCTCAGCTGCGCTCCAGCCCGCAACGCATTGGCCTAGGGCCTTTACCAGCCTGTGCTATCCCCTGGGCCACTTCCTTTCTCCCCCTCAGCAGGTACCTGAGTCTCGGGCAGATCCCACAGGGAGTCAGGGATGGTCTCCTCCGGCAGCCAGATCCAGGCCTCAGCTGCTTGCAGGTCCTGGGGCCCCAGCGGGTCCTCAGGGTCCCAGGATCCAGGCTGGTGTCGGTGTTCAGACAGGTCCTCTGGGTCCAGCTGGTCCTCAGGGTTCCAGGGTACAGGCTGGCATCAGGGTTCAGGCAGGTCCTCTGGGTCTGTAGCACTTGGAGGCCTGGGCCACGCCCCAGTCTCCCCAACCGGGAGCACTGGGCAGGCCTCTGGTTCTAAGGGTAGATCAGTTGGTAGGCCCAGCCAGGTCTCTGCCTCCCTGGCAGGCAGTTCTAGATAAGCCTCTATTTCAGTGGCAGTTGGAGGCCCAAGCCAGGTCTCAGCCTCCCAGGCAGAAAGCTCTCTGCAGGCCTCTGGCTCCTCCAGAGGTTGGGTCCAGACTGACCCTTCAGCCTGGCTATATATAGTCCTAGCCCCGCCCACTGATTTCCTGTCAGGTGACGAGGAGGGGCTACGCTGCACCCAAAATGGCTCCCGGAGGAGTTCCTCAGCTTCCGGCTCAGAGGGTGCCCACTCTGTGCCACCCTCTCCTCCTCAGGCTCCGCAGAGATGGGTTGGGGAGAGGTGGGGCCCACCTGCTCGCTTGGGCACACCAGAGGGGGCACCTCGGCTCCCAAGTAGAGCCGTTGGTTCGAGGAGGGGCAGCTGCAGAGGCCGGACTACCAGGGGGGCTGGCGGTGCTGGGGCCGGCGCCCTCCTGGGCCCCACGGGGCCCAGATGCCTCCTCCGACCAGGCGAACGGGCAGTCCCTCCGGACATGCCCCATCGGCAGAGGAAGCACCGGGCCTCCCCTGTAGAATAATGGACCCGATAAAGGGCCCCTGGTTGGGCACCAGGAAGGACCCCTCTAGCGCCACCCCGCTATGCACCGCCGGCAGCAGCTGCAGCTGTACCTGCCGGCGGAAGGACAGGACATGGCGGAGGGCGGGGTCCTTACAGCCCAACGGGAGAGGGCTGATGGTGGAAATGGGCCTCCCCAGCTTCTTCGGGTGATGGATCATGGCTCCCGCTTCTTCTATGCCCTGGAGAAAAAGAGGAGGGCCAAAAAGCACGTCACTTGCCTTTTGGCAGAGGACGGCACCCCCCTCACGGATCCAGCAGAGATGCGTGGAAGGGCCAGGGCCTTCTACGCCAGTTTGTTCTCCCTGGATCCGACCGAAGCCGACGCCTGCAAGGTGCTCTGGACTGAGCTCCCGACGGTCAGCGTGGGCAACCGAGACCGGCTGGAGATGCCTCTCACTCTGGCCAAGTTTTCGGAAGCCCTCTGTCTCACGCCCAACAATAAAACCCCGGGCATGGACAGGCTGACCGTGGAGTTCTACCGTGTGTTCTGGGACGTCCTCGGCCCAGACTTCATTACCATCTGGGCCGAGTCCTTGGAGAGCGGGGTCTTCCCTCTGTCGTGCAGGCGAGCGGTGCTCGCCTTGCTACCAAAGAAGGGGGACCTCCGAGACCTTCGGAACTGGCGTCCCGTCTCGCTCCTCAGCACGGACTATAAAGTCGTAGCAAAGGCCATCTCTCTGTGACTGTGGTCCGTGCTGGTGGAAGTGATCCATCCCGACCAGACTTACACCGTCCCAAGCCGTAGCATCTTTGGTAATTTGCATTTGGTCCAGGATCTCTTGGAGCTTGGTTGTAGGGACGGTTTGTCATTCGCCCTCCTGTCCCTGGACCAGGAGAAGGCGTTAGACAGGATGGACCACGGGTATCTCCTGGGCACCCTACAGGCCTTCGGCTTTGGGCCCCGTTTTGTGGGTTTTCTCCGGGTGCTGTACGCCCTTGCCGAGTGTTTGGTCAGGCTCAACTGGACCCTGATCGAGCCAGTCAGCTTCGGGCGGGGGGTACATCAGGGGTGTCCGCTGTCGGGCCAGCTGTACGCTCTGGCGATCGAGCCCTTCCTCCGCCTCCTCCATAGGAGGTTGATGGGGTTGGTACTCTGAGAGCCAGAGCTGCGGCTGGTCCTGTCAGCGTACGCCGATGATATGCTCCTCGTGGTCCAGGACCCAGGCGAGCTGGCTCGGGTGGAGGCCTGCCAAGCCATCTACTCGGCAGCCTCCTCCACCCGGGTCAACTGGGTCAAGAGCTCTGGCCTGGTGGTCGGGAATGGGTGGCGGGCCAGCTCCTTCCCACTCGTGCTTCAGGCCATCAGGTGGAGCACGCCATCAGGTGGAACTCTATCTGGGCGTCTATTTTTCTGCCACGCATCCTTCTCCACCGGAGAACTGGCAGGGTTTGGAGACCAGGGTGGGTGAACGGCTGCGGAGATGGACAGGACTGCTCCAGTATCTCTCCCTTTGCGGGAAGGCACTGGTGCTAAATCAGCTGGTCCTGTCTATGCTCTGGCACCGGCTCAACACCCTGCGCCCAGTCCTGGAGGTCCTGGCCAAGCTCCAGAGGACAGCTCTGGAGTTCTTTTGGCCAGGACTGCACTGAGTCTCTGCAGGGGTTCTGTCTCTTCCCTTGGAGGAGGGGGGCCAGGGTCTGGTCTGTGTGTGCAGCCAGGTCCTGACTTTCTGCCTCCAGGCCCTGCGGACTCCTCTTTAGTGCAGGTAGTCCAGCATGGAGCACCTTGGTGCGCGCCTTCCCCCGCTGCCTCCAAGGGCTCCAATACGACCAGCAGCTCTTTTTTATCCACCTGAGGGGCCTTCCGCGAAACCTCTCAGAGGTGCCGGAATTCTATCAGGAACTCCTCCAGACCTGGAAGCTTGTTCTCCGTGATCAGGTCTGTTGTGGCCACCGAGGGAATAGATCTCCTCGTGGAGCCCCTGCTCCACAATCCAGCCTTGTGCGTGCAGGTGGCGGAGTCTCCCTCAATGTGCTGGAGGCTGATCCTGGCAGAAACCACCAAGGACTCCGAAGACTTCCTGCACTACGACGTGGGGACTGGGTGGATCCCCGAGCACTTACTCAAAGCATGGGGCTCTCCACCGCTCGAACCCCCCGCGCCTACTCCAGGAGGTGAAGGCAGCTTTGCTGAGGCCCACTCTTGATTTCCTGCAGAGGGCCCTGCAAGATGGTATGCCCTGCCCCTCCTGTCCTGCAAACCCTCTGTCCCTTGTTATTGGGCCCCCCAGCCTCCCCATCCTTGGTCCCCCAGCCGGCTGCAAAATCTGCAGCTGGTCTGCTTTCGAACCGCGCCTAGAGAACACCTGTACATGCTTGTGCTCCATACGATTCACTTCCTCACCCTTACGTCCCGCCCCGATACTAAATGGCGGGACTATCTGAGACCTATAGAGGGCAGGGAACCCCGATGGGCCAGCGTATATTCCAACCTAATCCCGCGGCCCATCGGGGACATCAGTTGGCATCTCCTTCATGGAGCCATGAGCCCGGGCGTGTACTTGGCGTGGTTCACCCCCCATCCTGGATGCCTGCCCCTTTTTCGATCCTCCCTAGTGTCATGTATCTGGGCAGAGTTCCTCTGGATGGTGTCCACTGGCTCCACTGACCACTTCGAGGAGCAGTGGGCGCTGTCCGGGGTTCTCTGCTCAGTGTCCCCATCCGGTTCCCTTGTTTTAAACCTGTGACCCACACTCCTTGATCCTTTAGTCATTATTTGTCCCCCATAATTAGTTGGACATGGGTCCAGTTGTCCCTCCCGTAAGGCTGGGGGAGGAGCTTTTAGAAAGTGGGCACGCTCTGCCCACCTATCTTCCCATGTTTTCAAATAGCATGCCCCACTCAAGAGAAGGAGGAGCAGGGTGTGGCTGCTGCTCCTTCTCCTCTCCTGCCTCTCCCCCCCCGTTCCTGCTGCCTGCACCAGCCGGAGCTCTCCCTGTCCTACCCAGCCACCACCTGCCTCGTGAAGCCCCCAGCTGCTGGACCTGCTCCCCCTGGACACCATTGCTGCTCACACCACCAGCTACTGCTGCTCTCTGCCGGCCTACTCCCCCCTCTCCCGCCCCCCCCACACACACACACTCCCGAGGGAGAGGAAGAGGACACCACCACCACCAGCACCCACCACCTGGAGTCTCCCGCCGCTGCTCGCCTGCTGCCGCAGCTGCACCACCTGAGCCCCATTGAGGGGTGAAGAGAAGAAGGCACCACCATCTGGACCTGTGGAGGGGGCTTTCAAAGACTGAGCTTTTTTTCCATCTGTGCTCCTAGGGTGGTGGTAAGTTGAACTACTGAGACGGGGCTGGGGGAGGGGCACAGAGCCCTCCCCCCAGTCCAGCTGCCCCCCCTTCCTGCTGCCATCACCCCCAACACTCTCTTCACCACCCTTAACACCTGGACTTTCTCTTTGCCCCTCGATGGGGCTGTTGCTCCACCTGGGACTGTGCTGCTGCAGCAGTGGGTGAGGTTGAGCCCCCACAAGCGCTCGTGGGCATGCTCCCTCACCACCCTCTTGGACTTGGCCCACCTCCCTCAGCTACATTTGGCTGGGGGGGGCCCCCTCACCCTTGCTCACCTTCCTTTCCTACTGCCTGCCCCACCTTGCTAGCCCAGTTTGCTTTCTCCTTCCCTCCCTGAATTTGCTCACTGGCCCCACCCAATTCCAAAGTTTGTTTTTTTTGCCTACCCCGCCCCCGCCCCGACTAGCCTGCTGTAGTGTGCAGGGAGGAGTGATTGGTGCCCCTTCCTCGGTTGCCCTTCCCTGAATCTAGTACCCTCCCCCCTTCTCTTCATTGACACCCTCCTCCCCTGCCTGTTGCTTGGTGGGGAGGAGTGGTTAACCCCTGCCCCCATCCCTGCCCCCTGTGCCTCCTTCCACTCCCTCCCCATGATGGAGGCCCTTGCCCCTGTTGACCCCATGGTCCCCCCCTTGCCACCAACCCTGAAAATTGCTGTGGCTGACCTCCCGACCCCTGGCCTGAGCTCCGCCGCTGCCACAGCCGACACTTTCTCAGATTCAGGAGCAGCCTCCATCTCAGCCGGAAAAAAGGGCCAGGGAAAGAAAAAGGGCAAAGGCCTGGCCTGGAAGGCCAAATCCTCCATGGCCGCTGCTGCCCTGCCCACTGCGGCCCCACCATCCACCGCACTGAGGGATATCTAGGTTGGATATTAGGAAAAACTATTTCCCTAGGAGGGTGGGGAAGCACTGGAATGGGTTACCTAGGGAGCTGGTGGAATCCCCATCCCTAGAGGTTTTTAAGTCTCAGCTTGACAAAGCCCTGGCTGGGATGATTTAGTTGGAATTGATCCTGCTTTGGGCAGGGGGATTGGACTCAATGACCTCCTGAGGTCTCTTCCAGCCCTAGGATTCTAAGATTCAGCAACTGATTCACCCTTTTGTCGCATTAGTTGAGCATCACACAAACTGACTCCACATTGTTCTCATGCTATTTTCTACAAATATATTTATATCTATAAGTACATAATGCTTGCTAAGTTGAATACTCCTTTGCCCCATATCTAAAGCATTAATGATCTCTTTGAATTTCTCTTTCAACAAAATAAATTTTATCTGTATTCTTCTCTCAAATGATACTGGCAGAAGGAATCTGAACATATTTAAGCAAAAGGATAGCAAATATAACATGTCAACATGGAAAAGTTCATGTACTTTACACTACGGTATTTTTAGTGAAGAACTAGTACTTTAGTATCTCTTCTTTAGTTCTGGAAGAGAGTTTTCATCTTACTTTTTTCTAGTATGATTGTAGCAGTTACTTGTTTAACAGGAAACCATGTTAAAATTAACAACAGAGTACTTTGTGGTGATTTTCTTCTCAGAGATGAAACATAGCTGTGAATATCCTATGCGTGGTAAGTCCATTACTTCTCTTATTTCTAGCTTTGGTGTTGCAACTTTTTTATTCCAGCAATTGAGAGGTGTTGTTTTGGTTTCTTTTTGAGTGATGATATTTGGGCTTAGAAAAGGAAGAAGCTTCTTGAAATTCCTTGGTGACAAAATAGTAGCAAATAGCATCCATACAGCAGTTAGAATTTGCTATACATGAGGTAATACTAATAAAGATTCTAATCTTCTTGATTGCAAGGCATGCAACTTCATTTTTTTCCATCACAAATCTAGCAAGCATCCCAGCTTGGACAGGTAAAAAGCACACTATAAATACAATCATGTTTGTAGAAACAATATAGATAGCTTTCTCAATTAGCTTTTTTTCCTGTGGATTCATGATTATCTTTTTGTTAAGACTCCTGACGATGTGTATGGAACAAAAGCTCAGGATTATTAGTGGAATTAAAAAAACCAAGATCGAGATATATAGAATACTGGCTGATGGTGTTGTGGAAAGCTTTTGAAAGCACAAAGGTTCCTCTCTCCTTGGATTTAAGTTCTGGCTTGTTATCACTGATATCCAAAGAAACCCACAGGTAAGAGCTGCCTTCCATGGTGACCTTAAACTCTTTGCCCTCAGAGGATACTTTATGGCAATATAACGATCAACTGAGATGACAGTGATAATGTAGATGCTCATGGACATATTTATTATATATATAGACTGTATAGTTAAGCACAACATGTCACGACTCCAGTCATTCCAGAGGAAATAAATTGTGAAAGGCAAGGTGCAGACTACAGAACAGTCTGCAATGACCAAGTTGATCATGTACACTCTAGTTTCTGTCCATTTTTTCATTTTGCAGCAGAACACCCACAAGGCAAGGATATTAAATATGGCTCCAAAAGGAAAAATTATTGCATAAATAATGATTTGAATGAGCTGAACATTGTAATTCAACTTTAGACTGTTGCTGCAGTTTGTTGAGTTTGTCATTGAGATGCACCTCTGCTATACTACAAGATTTCAAAGACCTGAAATATAAAAACACAATTCTTTTTCATTAACAACAAAAGCTCATTTCCAGCACACACAGAATAATTGGGGGGTAACTAGTAAAAATAAATTTTAAAGTGCTGTTTTTGTGGAATTCTAATTGATTGCCAATTTGCTCCCAAACCCAGCTTGACACAAATCTACAAATAAAAGTTGATCATCCTCTAGTCAATAAGAAAAGTCAACATTTCATAACATAAAAAGTGCCACAAGAAAACAAAGAACTCCTATAACTGCTTAAATAAATGTGTATAAATACCATGTATTTGCCTATTTAGCAAAATAAAGTGCCAAATTACCCGGTATGTAAACAATGAGAATCAAACTTTCTTGGGGGGGGAGGCAGGGGAGTACAAATGCAAAACAAAATTAAATATTGAGTATTTAAATAAAGGTTTTCTGCTTGCTCACTTAAATCATGTTTAAAATGAGTTATCTAAATCAGTTAGATTTAAACCAATCCATCCTGCTCCTAATACCTTGCATATTGGCAGATCTCTTTTCTAAATTTTGCATATAGTGTTCCTCTTTTATTGAAATGTTGCATGCTCTCTGCTTTCCTGTAAGAAGTCCCCTAAAGCTAACCTTATCATGCAAAGCAAGTGTTTTTAGAGGTATTTGTCTGACAACATCATGATGTTTACTATAGATCTGCAGCCCCATACTGCAATCGAAACTCACCAATTTGCAAATTAATAAGTAATGTATGTTGGGGGGAGGAAATCAGTACATATGACATGGTTTCCCCTAATTCTGCAAATAGTGACTTTACTCTTGAAGCAGAACATCTGAGGGTTTTTCCTGCTGTGGGTTGTGGGCTGTGTTTGTTTCAGCAGTGCTGCTGAGGTCATTGTAGAGAAGAGGAAGGAAATCAGGGGTATATTTTCTTAGCAAAGAAAAACACACCCTGCAAAGTCCTAGCATCTGGGGTGCAGCCGGAGCCTGGAAGCCTACATAGTAATGAAACTGCCCTACAGCCCAAGCCGCACAAGTCTGAGTTGGCTGGCATTGGCTAGCTGTGGATTTTTCTTTGCTGGGAAACATGCTCTGACTGGCTGCAGAATAGGCCCCATAGTGAAAACCTGACAAACCTCAACCTCTTTAATAAGAAACTGTGTCTGAGACTGGGCTAAATACTGAAGGCATGGAGGGGGTCTAATGGGAATAACTGCTATTGGAGGTTAAAATGTCCAAAAGAAGGCAGATTTGTTTGTTCTAGATGCTATCACCACCTCCTTGTATGGTAGCTTGCCCTAGAGTCTTGCCAGGGAAGTGGACAATGACAAGAAGCCCAGACATAAGCAGCTGGAAGTGAGATGCCAGCTGTGAGATATTTTTGAGTAGGACTGGACATGCTCTAGGTGACAATTTCCCATTGTTCTAGGATTGCTCCCATTCAATATACTGGGCACTGGAAACCTGCAAGTTGGCCTGGTGTAATTGGGAGCTCTGGCTGCTTAAGGAGGGACACAGCTCCATCCCTTTAGAAGCCAATGTCCTGCAGCAGGCGAGGTAGATGGTCATGGTGTTCCTGGGAGTTAAACACCTATTGCTCCTCCTATAATAATGATAAATAGGCTGTGACTTTAAATGGAATTTGGACCAGCTGGAAAAGGATAAGTGAGTTTGAATCAGCGTTTGAATCAGAAGGGGCAATTATTTATTATTATTATTATTATGTTATTATTACACAGAAACCATCCTGTTTCTCATCAGGCTATTCAGAGCTTTACTGATTTCCATGACAAGGGGATGCCACAGCAGAGTAAGCTTCACATAAAAGACTCTGTTGGGGGGCAGCATGAGGGATGGAATGGGGGTCAAAATTTGGCTCTGAAGGTAGGATGTGAACATGACACATTGGCTGTGTCTAGACTGGCAAGTTTTTCCTCAAAAGCAGTTGCTTTTGGGGAAAAACTTGCCAGCTGTCTACACTGGCCGCTTGAATTTGCGCAAGAGCACTGACTTTGTAATGTACAAAATCAGTGCTTCTTGCGCAAATACTTTCACGCTCCCATTCCGGCAAAAGCCCTCTTGCACAAATGCTTTTGCGCAAGAGGGCCAGTATAGACAACCCAGAATTGTTTTGCGCAAAAAAGCCCCGATGGCTAAAATGGCGATCGGGGCTTTCTTAAAAAGCGTTCTAGATTAGCACGGGCGCTTTTCCACAAAAAGTGCTTTTGCGCAAAGCGTCGTGCCAATCTAGATGCTCTTTCATAAATGCTTTTAACGGAAAAACTTTTCCGTTAAAAGCATTTGCGGAAAATCATGCCAGTCTAGACACAGCCATTGAGTGAGTGTTAGGGATCTAAAAGGATAACAGTCAGTTAAGGAAAAGGGAGCAGACAATGGCAAGAAGGAAGGGAGAAAAGAAGAAAGAAGAGAAGAGAAAAGTCTAGAAAATATAATTGAGAAACGGGCTCCAATTAATTATCTTCCCATCTCTCCCATGCAGTCCAATCCCTTCTGCTCGTATCTCCAATATCTTCATGACCACCATAGAATCCAGCCCCATGAGACAAACATCCTGGTTTTTACACCTAGTCATCCTATAAATAAGCACATTTCATTTATATACTGAAAGACCCCCTCAGATGGTCATCACCATTTCAAAAGCTGCTTGAGTTTGAGTAGCTTCAATTGTCTGATCATTTGAGATGGTCTTTATATATTTCACACAGGATTTTGGAGTAGGATTTGTCAAAAGAGAAATCCTGGTCAAAGCAGCACACAATCTTATATCTAACTAAAACTAGGGGAGCTTAGACACTTATACCAGCTTCAGTTGGGGAAAAGCTTATGAAGTATTTACAGACTGCCCATGAGTGCATAAATATAAAGGACATCTAAATTTGGCAAGCTAAGAGACTGCATAGCAAATTTGAGTGATTTTCATAGAACTATGCTGCACACTTTTGACAAAACTATTATTCATAGCTCCAAATCTCTTTTTTCCTGATAGTCACAATTTAAACTGAAACAAGCTGATTTAACAGTGGAAGAATTATAGTTGAGTGACTAATTTTAATGAACAATTACAATGAACATGAACATAATTTAATTAACAAATGTCACTTCCTTATTTTGTTCATAAAATCTCTACCAGCAACCTGACAGGTTCTCTAGATTTATCTATTATTCAATATTATCTGACACATGGGTCATTAATTTTTTTACTCTTTTGGTTGCTATTCAAGCAATGGAAATTTCAAATTTGAAGTACATTGCAGTGCCATGGTTGGCCACATATTATTGCTTTGCTCCCTCATTGCGTAAGTTTAACTCTTGCAGTCAGGTTATGGTTTGCATGCTCAGATAGTAAACATAAAATTTGTATTTCATGAATATTTCACTGTTTTACTTTCTGCTAGTTAAACTAGATTCCTTGAATAGTCCAGGTACACAAATGTTAAAGGGGAGTAAACACAGCTGAAGCTTATTCAATTAAAAATGCTATTGAGAGAACGGTGGTGACAAATGTTTTTTTCCTTTCCTACGAGAGTTTTTGAGATTTTGAATTTTTTATCATTTTGTTTCAATTTTGACCTTTTAAAATTGTTTAAACTTTTTCTCATGTATACATTAAATAACATTTTGAAATGTGAAGTAATGTAGAAAATAAAAAAGAAGCTTTGCATTTCAAAATGAATGTTGTCAGAAAATCCCCAACCAGTTATATAATTTAATGCCGATAGAAAAATGTGTGCAATCTTGTCATATCTGAAACACTCTGGAGACAAAAAGCACACAGAATAGAGTTAAACGAAAAAACAAAGTAAATTAAGACAAAACATCCAAGATGTCCAACCAGTGTTAAAAATAATTCAGAGAGTTAGTTAATTGCTGCCTATTTATTACATTGATTAAACAAGCATCTCAAAACAAGCTGTCTGTATGCTCCTTTATATCTAGTTCCTGACATTAAGCAGGATCTAGGAAATAAGCTACAGTGCAAAAATGCAGTCACTAGTGAAAATGAAGTAAAAATAATCATGAAAGAATGAAAGGTACCTGTTGGTTTAACTTCCGCAAAACAATTATCAATTCACTCCACAATAAAAGCTTCAACACAATAATTAATCGATTCCAGCTCTGTTCCAGCTGACATCAACTGGTATTCGGAACAATAACAAAAATCTCTTGGTCGCTCAGTGGCTCTGTCCTCTCTGGAGCAAGAAAACCAAGCCAGTTGTTCAGTATTTCTGAGAGCTTTGCCTCTTCCTCAAGAGTATTACCTATATTTCAATTTGAATCTTCCTGATCATTTTTGTAGCATGACCCCTGCTGATGGCACAGCAATAATTCCAGTTGTGTTTCAGCTTGACTTATTGGACAAGGAAGCAGTGAATGGAAGAGAATTTTAAAAGCACCTCTTACAAAAGCTTTGTAGAAAGAGCCCAACCACTGTGGTTGAAAATAATATGGGAGGCTGTGGTCAGAGAAGAATTAATGCACACATACCCAGAAAAATAAATAGAGGACAGATAGTAAGATGTTTCGTTACTTTTTATTCAGTACTTAAATATATTCACCTGCAATATATATATATTGAATAGAACATATATTCATTTTTATTATCATTAACTAGACATAGCAGATCTTTCAAATGAGCTCATGTAGAAGCTGACACGATTCAATAAAATCACTAGAAACAATATGAGTGTTACCATATTATAGAGTGTGCATCCATACATCTTCTTAAATAGGAAGATCTGCAGACTATATTCCTATATAATGTCTCTTTAATCAGAAGCTAACTGTTGTAATTATTGCTTTGTCTCTGATATTTACATGGCAAGGATTTGTAAACTTATTAAAACTTCTGCAATAAATAGTGAAAGAAAGAAAGAAACTTTTCAATTGGATTCATCATCTTAATTCACTATCTTGGCTGTCAACAGCAAAGTTATGTTATCTGGGGAAAATTCTTGGCTTCTTCCAAAGGCAAAAAAAATGTTATCTTTCTCTTTAAGTCATCTTGGAGTCTTCATGGATAGTTCTCTGAAGACGTCCAGGCAGTGTGCAGCAGCAGTCAAAAAAGCAAACAGGATGTTAGGAATCATTTAAAAAGGGATAGAGAATAAGACGGAGAATATCTTATTGCCCTTATATAAATCCATGGTATGCCCACATCTTGAATACTGCATACAGATGTGGTCTCCTCATCTCAAAAAAGATATACTGGCATTAGAAAAGGTTCAGAGAAGGGCAATTAAAATGATTAGGGGTTTGGAATGGGTCCCATATGAGGAGAGATTAAAGAGACTTTTCAGCTTGTAAAAGAGGAGACTAAGGGGGGATATGATAGAGGTCTATAAAATCATGAGTGGTGTGGAGTGGGGCTACGTCTACACTGGCAGCTTCTTGCACAAGAACTCTTTTGCTGAAGAGTTCTTGTGCAAAAAGTCTTCCACAAGAGAGCGTCTACACTGGCATGTGCTTTCCCGCAAGAGCTGTGGTTTTGCGCAAGAGCATCCATGGCAGTGTAGACGCTCTCTTGCGCAAGAAAGCTCTGATGGCCATTTTAACCATAGGGGCTTCTTGTGCAGGAAATTCATGTTGCCTGTCTACACTGGCCTCTTCTGGAAGAGCTCTTGTGCAAGAGGGCTTCTTCCTGAGAGGGAGCGTCAGAGTTCTTGCGCAAGAAGCCCCTGATTTTCTACAGTACAACGTCAGTTTACTTGCGCAAGAACGCGCAGCCAGTGTAGACAGGTGGCATGTTTTTGTGCAAGAGTGGCCGTTTTCGCGCAAGAACGCGCCAGTGTAGACACAGCCAGAGTGAATAAGGAAAAGTTATTTACTTGTTCCCATACTATAAGAATTAGGGGCCACCAAATGAAACTAATGGGCAGCAGGTTTAAAACAAATAAAAGGAAGTTCTTCTTCACACAGCACATAGTCAATCTGTGGAACTCCTTGCCTGAGGAGGTTGTGAAGGCTAGGACTATAAAAGGGGTTAAAAGAGAACTAGATAAATTCATGGAGGTTAAGTCCATAAATGGCTATTAGCCAGTATGGGTAAGGAATGGTGTCCCTAGCCTCTGTTTGTCAGAGGGTGGAAATGGATGGCAGGAGAAAGATCACTTGATCATTACCTGTTTGATTCACTCCCTTTGGGACATCTGGAATTGGCCACTGTTGGCAGACAGGGTACAAGGCTGGCTGGACCTTTGATATTACCCAGTATGGCCATTCTTATGTTCTTAAGTTGGCAGGACCTTTAGCACCTGGGAGGGCAAACTTGTCACCAAGAACAGAAACAAAGGGTACATCTACACTGCAAGCTTCTTTCAGAATAAGCTTTTCCAAAAGAGATCTTCCACAAAAGATTATTTTGAAATAGAACGTTCACACACAAAAAGCGCAAGAAAATAGAGATGCGCTATTTCCAAAAACAGTGTCCCACACTGATTAGACACTATCTCGCATGTAAGGCCACCTGGAACCAGTTCAGGCAGGGGATTAGGTCAGCAGTTGCTTCTGGGAGCTGCTGCCTAAGGCTGAGACATGAACTTAAAGGGACCCCCCCCCCTCCCCCGGGACAGCCGTTTCTCAGGTTCTTCTGCTTGCTTGCCTACCTCTATGAAGGACAGTAAAGCATTGCCTCTGCATGCTTTGGTTGCCCTGCTTCAGGACACCACAGCATTTTTTTGCCATGGAACCAGAGCTGCTTTTGAGCACATGATGGCCCCACACTACCGTATGGCAATTTTTGCAGCAGTTTCTGTAGGCTGCCTTCATGGCCCTGCATGAGCTTGATGCCAAGGTGATCCTTGAGAACCTCTGCCTGTGTGCAGGAGTGATGCCCTTGCAACCACACCCCATGGTAGGGAAATGCTTCTGGCAGCTGGTCACCCAGTTCCGACTGGTGGGACCAGCTGGCGATAGAGGGGTGGGACCACCAGCAGTGGCTCCAAAACTTCCAAAATGAGGAAGGAGACATTCGTGGAGCTGTGTGCCTGGCTCACCCCTGCCCTCAGATGACAGGACACCCAGATGCGACCCGCCAGCCCCCCTAGAGAAGCGGGTCGCCATCTGGAAGGTGTCCACGCCACACAGTTACCAGTCCGTGGGCAACCAGTTCAGTGTGGGAAAGTTGAACATCAGGGCCCTCCTCATGAAGGTATAGCACTCTCGAGCTGCAGTCCCTGGAGAGGGGTAGTCAAAAGAGGGGGTTAGAGGTGCAGGGGATGGGCTGGAGGTGGTGGTGGGGAAGCCCCATCCCCAGGGGGTTCTGCAGTCCCGCCATCACATAGCCCTGCAGGGGGAGCTTCATAAGGGGTGGCTTCTGGAGTGTTTGGGGGGGTGGGGAGGGGTCTCAGGGACCTCCCAAGGGCTCTGGCACCCCCTTTGATTCTCTGTTTTGTTTCTTTGTTTGTCTCCTTCTACAGGTGGTGAGGGCTATTAACACAATCCTGCTGCGCAGGGTCATCTGCCTGGGCAACCTGGAAACCCATTGTTGCTGAATTTGCTATCCTGGACTTCCCCAACTGCGGGGGGGAGGGGGAACTATTGATGGAACACACATCTCCATCTGGGCCCCAGACCACTGTGCAGCACAGTACATAAACAGAAAGGGATCCTTTTCTATGGTCCTGGTTGACCACCGCAGCAAATTTACAGACATTTTCATCAGCTGGATGGGGAAGGCGCACGACACCCACGTCTTCTGCAATTCCAGCCTCTACCAGAAGCTGGCACTTTCTTCTCTGAGCACAACATCAGGGGCGGGGAGGTGGAAATGCCACTGTGCATTGGGGGGGATGCAGCCTATCCCCTCATGCAGCCAAACACTGGACACTGGACCCAAGGAAGGACTTGCTCAATGGCTGCTTCTCCAGCACCCGCATGTAGGCTAAAAGTGCCTTTGGGCACTTAAAGGAGCAGTTCTGGTACCTCCTGATGCACCTGGATGTGGGGGAGTACAAAATCCCCCAGGTGATATCCGCATGTTGTGTGCTCCACAACATCGTGGAGAAAAAGGTCTTCCTTCCAGGGTGGGGAGCATAGTCTGGCCAGGAGGGACGGGCCTTTGAACAGCCACGCACAGTAGCCATCCACTATCCACCAGGCCCATCAAGTGAGGGTGCGCATCTGGGAGGCCCTGAGAGAAAGTTTCTCTCCAGGACCCCAGGAACTCTCCCAGGGCCACCCCACTAGGGGCCTGTGCCTTGCCCCATCTGCCTTTCCTCCAACAACCCCTCCCTTCCCCCTCCAACTATCTTCCCTGCAGACACAATAAAAAAATGTTTTGTTTTGAAAAAAATGCTTATTTATTTGGGATAGAAGTAACTGGGGAGGAGAGGGAAGGAGAACATGGAAATGGGGCGGGGGGCGGAGAACCTTGGAGGCTGAGAAACTTGGAGGGAGTAGGAAAGGCTCAGAGCAGGGGCTGAGAGTGGCACGTGGCTCGGGTGCTTCTTCCGCCTTGTGTGTGGGGACCTTGGCAAGCTCAGAGTTGGAGGGTCCTGGGAGGATCGGGGCCCTGGAGTGGGGTCAGGCATGGGAGGGAGATCAGGGACTGGAGGAGGGACTGGGACTATTGCTAGGTAGGTCAGGAGCTCCCAGATGGTCGCACACATGTTGCAGTGCTGCTGCAGCAGCTCTGTCCATATCTGTGCCCTCCACTTTGCATTGTTCCAGACCTTCTGGGCCAGTGTCTGCTGCATGTCCCAGAGGATGGACACATGCTCCCTCATGAGGTCCTCCTGGACCCTCCAATGCCTCAGGCTCCCCCAGGGTTGGACAGTTGGGTTGGGTGGTATTGATCACCCCACAGTCAAGGCTGGTCTGGTGGGGGAGAATAAAGAGAGGTGGTCAGAGGAAGGTGATGTCCTGGGAGCAATGCCATGTGTGGCCTGGACAGTGGGCCCTTCCCTACAGATTTGATGGACAAGCAGGCAAGGGAAATGGCCAGCCACACTGGGATCCAATGTCTGGGAGAGGAGCCTTGCACTATCTGGGCTTCCATTCGGGGCCACACACAGACCTATGCCTGGCAGCACTGTCCCTGGGAACAGAGCCCAGGGGTGCTCTGGTGTTGCCTTCTGGGGGCTGCGTGATGCCAACTGGTGCTGCACATGTATCCACGTGCATGGACTGCAGCACAATGCCCAGGCCGAGTGACAATCACACCACAGCCCCTCAGAGCCCACAACCCCTGCCCTGTGTGTGAGAAAAACTAAAAGCACTTACCTCATGAACCCTCCCTGTCTTCGCAGGATGCTTGGGACACATCCAGGCTATGGGATACCATCTCCAGCGTGATGGGGGTCACAGTGCTAGCAACATCCTCCTCCTCCTCCTAGTCCTCCTCGTGGGCTAGGAGCGCCGGGAGGGTGACAACGGTCATCTCCAGCCCCAAGTTTACCACAAGGGGTGGGAAAGAGGTTGCACTGCCCCCCAGGATGCGATGCAAAAGTGGGGGCCTGCCCCGCAGCATGAGCTGCTCTCCCTCGCCCTGTCATAGGCCTGCCACAGTTCCTTCATTTTGCTCCGAACCTGCTCCAGAGTCCAGATTTGTGCCTTCGTGGCCATGCTCTCAGGCATCTGTCTGTAGATGTCCTTATTCCTGTGTCTGGAGTGGAGATCCTGGAGGTTCTTCTCATTGCCCCACACCTCCAGGAAGGCCAGGATCTCTGCCTCAGACCAGGATGGTGCACACCTTTTGCAGCCCCTGGCAGGCTCCTGGGAGCCCTGTGTGTGCTCCCTGGGATGGGCAGGGAGTTCTTGGGGGGGCTTGTGGCTGCAACATGCTGCCCAGATGTCAGACACTGGCAGCTGTGCTGAGGCTGGAAGCTCTGAAGGCCTGCTTCCTGCCACAAGCCCTGTCCCCTGTGTCTGCAGCTTTAAGAGCAGCCAGGAAACATGAACTATAGAATTGTGATGAGTGTGGATGGGTGGCTAGCAGGGCACTTGTGGGATTTTCTGGAGGCCTCTTTTTTCAACAAAACTCCATATTCTGCACCCACACACACCCTCTTCCAAAAAAGCTTTTTTGGAAAGGGCTTGTTCCTTGTGGAATGAGGTTTACTGCCATTGGAAAAAGCCATCCGTTATTTCGAGTTTCTGTCAAAATAATGCAATTGCAGTGTGGTTGCACTGAAAAAATAGTATTGTTTTTCTGGAATAATGGCCGTTAGTCTGGAAAAACCGTGCAGTATAGATGCATCCTTAGAGACAATAGAGGCAGCTGGAGAAGAACCTTCAAGCGTTTGTCATAAAAATGGACAGGAAAAATGAGGAGCAGCTTGAATTTCTCAGGGTACTGGAAGATTGAGTTCTTCAACGGGAAGTGACATAAACTAGTTCCTGGAGCAGGCGGAAAGCTACAGGCAACAGGAACATTCTGTAATGGAGAGGCTTTTTGAAGTGGTGGCTGAAGGAGTTCAAGATCTGCCTGCTGCTGAGGCCTCTATACCTATCTATGAAATGCTACCAGCCCTTCCTCCTCTAGCTTCTGGACAGAGAGCTACTGAGACAAAAGATCCTCTTTCAACAACACCTTCCTCTCCTGCTGCCCCAGTGACTAGGAGAACAGGGAACCTGCAGGACTCCTGGGACCTCACTTTCACCAGCATCAAAATCCCTTGCAGAGGATTCCCCTGAGCATCCAAGGAGGGGATTGATGAATCTGTGGAAGTCCTGTAACCCCCCAGGTGCCCACCCCAAGCGCTTTGCATGAGACATACCCAGCTTTTCCCAAGAGTAATTGTTCCCCATTATATGCCCTGTTAGGAGGCGGGTAAGGAGACAGGTGCAAAGACAGCAGTAGTTGGCCAGTATCACCAGTTGCATTTCCTTCATTTTTTAAAGGTTTTTGGTTAAATTTCATGCTTCATTCTATTAAACGTTATACTTTCCTTTATGTGTGTGTGGTTCTCTTTCCTAAATATGATGAACTAAAGATACTTTCATGTTTGGGTCCACCACTCTTAGCACGTGAAATTAAATTGTCTATTACTGCAAACATTTTGTGTCTGCTCCTCTGACCTCAGTTTGGTAATATCCAAGTCTTAATGGCACATGGGAGGGCTTGAGAAAGTGCAGCTAGTATTACATGCTTACAGAAGGCACTACTAGTTTTCAATGAAGTAGAAGTCTACGCTGCAAAAAAGTGACATATGAACATCTTTACGGTTTAGTTATCTTGCAGAAAATCAGAACCCAATTCCAAAAATAATACAGGAAGTGACAGCATTTGCCACTACACTGTGCATAAATGGTCCCTCCTTCTCCTCCCAAACCTTAACCAGTTTCAACCACAGAAGGGCTTAGTGCTGTATAACAACTGCTAAATGCCACTAGCACCATTGTGAATATGAAGTTAAAAAATGGTTTTATACCCTCCTCTGACTGCCTCTGCCCTCCAGCAAATTTGGGTCACTAAGGATGCAGGGTTTAACTTGAAATAAGCTAAGCATATTGTGCTATGACAGTTGTGTAGCTTATTTTGAAATTGGGAACATCTACATAGCACTTATTTCGAAATAGAGCACTCTTCCTCTGACTTCCCTTACTCCTCCTACAATGAGGGTTACAGGAGTCAGAGTAAGAAGTCCTCCAGCTTGACAGTATTTTGACATTATTGCAAAATAACTTCCTGCTGTGTAGACACAGACTAAGTTATTTCAAAATAATGCTAGTTATTTCAAAATAATGTTGCTGTGTAGACATGCCCTGAGAGAGACTCGGTACTCCCAATAACAGAACTTTGTACGCAGGTGTAATTAGTGAAGACAAAACCATTGAATGATGGTTACAGCTCAGCTGCCATAGCACAAACCCAGATATAATCCAGTGGAAGTTGTCCTGAATCAATATGAGATGGATGTGCTCATCTGTACCCTCACAAATGTAAAGGAATATGCAGCAGGTAATGATTATATGAATGGTGTTTTCCACATTGCACAGGCAGCACCAGCACTGTTTTGGTCTAACAAATGTACACTTTGTGCTCTTTCTATAGCTACAGAGCTTGAAACTGACCCACTGTTTCCTAGGTTCATTGATGTCAGGGAATGGTTTCATATGCCAACTTAGGAGCAGATATGCAGTCTGCCAAAATAACCCTTGGAGCTGATAAACCATACAGAACAATATTATTTCTAGGGAATAAAGTCCTCCTTCAGTTACAGTCCTGATCTTCTATGTGTATCACAGAATCCTAGAATCCTAGAACTGGAAGGGACCTTGAGTGATGGGAATTCCACAACCTCCCTAGGCAATTTATTGCAGTGTTTAACCACCCTGACAGTTAGGAAGTTTTTCCTAATGTCCAACCTAAATCTCCCTTGCTGCAGTTTAAGCCCGTTGCTTCTTGTCCTATTATCAGAGGCCAAGGACAACAATTTTTTCCCTCCTCCTTGTAACACCCTTTTAGATACTTGAAAACCGCTATCATGCCCCCCTCTCAATTCTTCTCTTTTCTAAACTAAACAAGCCCAATTCTTTCAGTCTTCCCTTGTAGCTCATGATTTCTAGAACTTTAATTATTTTTGTTGCTCTTCTCCGGATCTTCTCCAATTTCTCCACACCTTTCTTGAAATGTGGTGCCCAGAACTGGACACAATACTCCAATTGGAGCCTAATCAGTGCAGAGTAGAGCAGAAGAATGACTTCTCACATCTTGCTCACAAAACTCCTGTTAATGCATCCCAGAATCACGTTTGCTTTTTTTGCAACAGTGTCATACTGCTGACTCATGTTTAACTTGTGGTCCACTATGACCCCTAAATCCCTTTCAGAAGTACTCCTTCCTAGGCAATCACTTCCCATTCTGTATTTGTGAAATGGGTTGTTCCTTCCTTCTCCGACCAGCCTTTCCAATTGTTCTGTGGATCCTAGATCAGAGCACCCAGAAAAGACTTGGATGAGCCCAGCAGAGTTCCATTGTGAAATAGCCGAACGCATCTGGCGGGGCAAGGACGGCACTGCCGCCATACATGAAAAATTGTTGGAATTCCAGGACAAGACCCCCCCCTCCTGAAATCACCAAACCCGAGGTGGAGGGGTGGGTAGAATAAGCATTCTCCCCTCCCGAGGAACTGGAAGGGAAATAATTGCAGAAGGGGAGGGTAATTACCCTGCTGTTATGATTTGAGCAAGCTGCATAAAAGAGAATAATCTGTTTTTGTTTCTCTTTAGCCTTAAGGTTTGCCTACTGTCCTCTTTCTGAGTATGTGTGGAGCCACTCCCAACTTGCCCTTTGCTTTATTACAGTGCTGTAACCATGCAACACAAGATCACATCACTTGTAATCAGGGGCGGATGAGAGTTTTGCGGGGCCCAGGGCACCACAATTTTGCGGGGCCCCCCTTGGGAGAAAAAATATTTAAAAAAGGCATCAAATGCGCAAATTGAAGGCTGTTTTCATATTAAATGTGAATTGGGTAAATTTGATAGAAACTTAATTTAGTTGGATAATTTTTATTTTAATTATATTGTAATTCATTCGTAAACAAAATTCTGCATTAATAATTAAAACATTTCATTTGTATTTAAGTCTAGTATAGCTGTCTAGCTCTTTTGGGAGCACATTCTTCAATTATGTCATTAAAGTCCATTTCTTTACACAGGTCATTTTCAAAAAAGTTTAAAAATCCTTCTTCACAAACAAATGCAGCAGCAACTACATGACAAATATGTGTGACTGAGGACTACACACATGAAGCAGTACATTCACCTGCCAACATGATTTTTAAACCCCTACAGCAGTGAAATCTTGCATGATTGTACTCTCAATACTCCTATTATTCTGCATTCTTTTAGACCTTTAGAGAAAGGTTTTCAAAATCACAAATAGCAATTAGGCCCAACTGAAATAGCAAAATTCTAATGAAAATTCAGAACTGGAAGTCCAACTTTATCAGATATACCTTTGAGAAAAATCTCCCATCTATATCTATGTGACAATTTCTCATTTAAGGAACACATTTTCAGAAACATGCAAATGAACATATCCCAGATTCAGCCCTGCTGGCTATCTACATATTATTTCTTAGCTGGCTACAAAGTGAGACAAAGTTTTAATGTGTTATATGCACACACAGTATAATTATATGCAATGTAATCTCCTGGAATATGCATTGCCTGTAACCTGGAGTGATTTCTGTCATGAAGACCATGTAGCTCAATGAAAGAAATAGTCTGTAAAACGTAAAGGGAACCCCTGCCCCCCTAGCTATTAAGCTGGCTACAGTGAAGAGTGGGGATAATGTTTTATCCAAAGTTTCTTCCTATCTCTGTCCGGTAGACTTTTCTTTAGCTGTTCCTTTAAAAGTGATGTAAAGGCAAAACCAGACAACCTGAGTTCCTACTTCCTTCTACCAATAGTAGCCTCTGCTATTATATTTGGCATTAGTAATTACTGTTGCTAGGTGGTGCTTTCTCACATAAAACACTGCCTTAGTACCTAGTGCAAGACCCCACAAGAGGAAAACCTCTCAACAGCTTGCTCAAGTCTTCAGTCTTTCTAGAGCTATAGACGGCACAGCAGAGTTTGGCTCTTCTTAGGCTCCCCAGGACTCCTCTCCCCATAAAACGTTCTTAGTCCTCAGATATTTCAGTACAACAAACCAAATTATCGACAGGCAAAGTTTCTGCAACCCCTCAGGGAGCAGCTTATACAGCCTAACCACAGAACACCTATAGCTCCACCCAAAATGAACAAGACTTTACCTATGCAATTTCCTTGCCTCCTCAGCACCCATAAACTACCTTCAATATCCCTTTTTTGTCTCAACAAAATAGAATATTTAAGCGTTTTTACTATAACCCGAGAGCTGAGCAATTCCTCCATACTGACAGGCTAATAGCAGTACAGCTCCGCTGACCCAATGAGAATGAGGATCCTAAATAAACCAATGAGAGAGCCTCTTTTCTTTCCTTCGCTCTGTTCACCTCTACTGTCAACACAAACAGCTGAAGTGGCCGGTGCCCGATCTTTCAGAAGGCATGAACGGAACAAGGCACTTGCCCGGTGATCTATCGCTTGTCCTCTAGTCCCAGCATCTGGCATTCCGAGTTTAACAAGATCCTTGATAATCTTGTCTGATGAATTCACCCGCTCCGTTTAAAAACTATTCCTCCCCACCCGCACCAAATCATCTGTTCAGTTCCTTCATGAGTCGATTCATTTGTTCATTCATTCCTGTTCCTCTTTCAGTTTAGAGACAAGGCGGGGAAATTTAACATTCGTCGAGAGAAAAAAAATCAAATACTGGTCCAGTGTGAGCGCAGAACTGTGGGTGTGTGCAAAGCTTTGCTGTTGTTGTCCCCCCACCCCCTTCTTCCCCCTTCACCTTGCTCCCAAGCAAGCGATGGGTCATTCCTTAGGAGCAAGGCTAGAGAAAGAAACACCCTCCGGCTCCGATCAAGATGCCTGGCTGGTGTGGAATAACGGGAGGCCTCGGGTGGCTCTTGGGATTTCAGGGTTTCAGATACACACTTTTCGAGGAGAGCCAGAGAGGCCGAGACAGGAGGGTCAGGAAGTTGATTCGGTTGCTTCCAGGTCCAGGCTATCTTAGCAGCCTGCAGAAGCTCTGGCTTCCAGTGGGTGGCGTGAAGGGGCGAGAGCGGCTCCGCTCGAAGCGCCTGGCAGTCTAAAGAAGAAGGGCGGGGTGGTGCTGGCGGCCGGAAAAAGTGCGCCCCCTCTGCGCTGTGATGAATGCAGCGCAACCGGGCGCTGCTGCTCCCATGGCATCTGCAACCCCAGACAGCCAAAAGAAAAAGAGAAAAAAGGAGCCGCTCAGAAGACAGCGGCTGGCTTTCGCCCAGCTCCTCCTGTGGAGCGTGGACTTCTTTAGGAACCGCAAGGGCTTCTACTTGGCGGCCATCGAGAAGGAGGGGCCGCGACTCGGGTCAGGAGGAACAAAAGCCGCATCACAGCGCTCAAGGACATGTCAAAGCGGGGCCTACTGAAGCACGGGGCCCGGGGCAGCCGCCCTGCTCGCCCTGCCCTATATCCGCCGCTGCTTGTAATATAACGGGCAATGGGGAGTGGGTGTGGACTGAAGGATGGCTGTATCATTATTTACCACCCAAGTGTATTAACACATAATGTGACCTGGAAAACCTGTAGACCCCACACTGTTTATCAGCAATTGATAGCAGTACATGGAAAACTGTGAAGATTCAAGGGATGGAGTGTCATGGTTGGAAAACCGGAAGACCATTGTATTTCGAGGAGTTAGTGTATCTTCCCAGTTCTCATGTCTGCAAACTAGAAAACAGGCTTTGGCCTGCTGTTAGCAAGGAAAATTTCCAGCTAGCTAGCTTGTGAGAGAGATAGGCTGTGCCTAGTGTGGGGGGGAGCTCATCCCATAGTTGAGATAGACTCCATGGTAACCAGAGCCTGTCTGTGGGAAACTTCTCACAGGCAGGTGTTGTTCTGGTTTCTGCTTTAGCACAGAGTTAGTTGCTGCTTCTAGGATTTTGTGTACAGGCTATATATTGCTTAATGTTGCCAACACCCTTTGGACTTCTCGAAAGACCCGGAACTGTACAGAGGTGCCTTTTGGACCTGGCCCAGGAGTCCATCCTTTGCTGAGTCGGAGTCCCCAGAAAGCCAAAGGGATGTTGTTAGCCTTCTCTTGCCTTTTCTTTTTTATATCACCTGTAATATCTAATAAACCTTGAATTTATTCGCATTAAGCCATTTGTGTCTTCTTGGTTACCCTCCGAACCTGAGAGCAGAGTCTGGCTGGCCCAGCCTCTGAAGTAAAACAGAATTGGACCAGGTCCTCAATAAGGAAAAGAGAAGCTGAATACTGTTTGTCAATGAGGTAGCTGCTGAATAACGTATTATTTATCAAATATATGCTTCAATTCACTTGTTTTGCATCGTTCACCTAACTCTATAGCTGGTCATTTTATGTTCCTAGACTAATGTGCTATTCATCTAATATTAATGTCTTCTATTCTATCATCTCAAGTAAAGAGCATGAGCAAATTAGGCAGTGATATATATTAGAAGTACAAATGTCAGACTTTATGAAGAATTGATTTAGTTTAAAATTAGATCTTCAGAGCAGATCTTATGTACGTACACATAGCAACAGAAAGGAAATGAGTGCTAAAAATATGTCCATTTGATAACAGGCTCTCAGGAGACTGAAAACGTGAGATTAAAAAAAGATAGCATTTCTCACGATAAATGTTTGAGGACAGAGTCACTGCTATGCCAATTTCTGCTTGGGAGCAAGGGAGCTGATTGTGAGTCCTTGATCCATGGCTACTTCTACACCAGTCCTGCTGCCCATGCAGATTAGAGCAGCCTAGGGCTCCACTTTTGAAAACAGAAATGCCCCCAGGCTGCTCTGTACTATTCCCACTGGCTACAGCCCTCAGTTAAGTGGCGATTGCCAGAGGTAGCATATCAGCTCCACACCCTACATTGTGTTCTGAACCCCCAACATATGAGAGCTGAAGGTGGGTGTTATCAGAACCTTAAGATGACTGTACACATTCTGGGGAAAATAGCAAGATCTAGCCAATGTCTGGCATTTTTGTGTTGCTATAGTAGAGCAAATGGCACAGGGTAAGCCAGAGAATCATTGATTTTGATCCAATACATTACTTAAGTACCCTCCACCCAAAAATTAAATAAAAATTACAGACAGAACTGCTGAGCTTTATAACTATAGCAAAGATAGCTATGGAAACAGACGTGTTAGGAAAGAGTTAACTCAGTGCTTAGGATCAAGTGAAATATGCCAAGGAGACCCATTTTCAAAGGTAAGCCAGCTTCACACCTAAATCTGTGCTCAAGGGTGCGATTATCTGTTTTGATTTCCCACCAATGCTTGCAAATGGTCAGAGTGGCTGACAGGGCAGTCAGCAGAAAGACCATCCATCCTTGTGTTGTGCTATCATGGCTGTGGTCAGCAGAGGTCTAGAACTGGAGCCCAGCTGGTTCTCATGAGAAGAAACAACTGGCAGGGCATCTGGCAGGACCTGAATCCACTTTAGATGGTTGCAAAATACAAGAGCAGACTGTGCAAAATAAATCAATAAAAATAGGGGAGGTGGTGTCTTCCAAATTTACAGTGGAAAATTTCAACTTTTCATCAAAAAATCAAAACAAAAAAATTGCTTTTTGGCAGGAATGTGGGGTTTTTTGACAAAAAGTCAAAAATTTCCACAAAAAGCAGACACATTCCACAAAACAAAGTTTGTTTTTATTGACAACTTGATTTTCTAGATAAAAAAAATGATTTTGCCAAAACATTTTCATCTAGCTTGACTCACTTCTCTCATAGGTCCATCAGCACCTTAGCCCTTTGTACACGCTGCAAAGGAAATGGCTTCAGCAGGTAATGATTCTGCTAAATCTCTCATCTCCCCTTAACTGGTGCAATCTTGATGGGCCAAGGCCCAACAGGCAAGCCAGAATTTTTTGAGTAGCTTTTATATTGCTTTTAAATTATTTCATGTCAATTTAAGAAACCACAATAGCTCAGGTAAACCTATTAAAGTACTTGAGCCTAAATAATTTATTATGCACTGGGAAACTGCCAAGTATTGGTGGAAATGCCCTTTGAAAGAACGTGTTTACAGTTTGTGGGCGCAAAGAGGAACACATCAAGTACCAAGATCATTATCAAGCATCAGTTTTCTTTCTTTCCCGTCAGCAACCACAGAGCCTCACATATTGGGTTATTCTAATGTATTTATTTCTGAGACTGATATCATTTTTTCCATTCTCATTGCAGTGATGTGGCTAAGAGGTCACCTTGGTAACCCTGAAACGTCAGACCTGGGATGGCAGACAGTGTGCAATACTATCTAAATATTTCAGAACTATACACATCATTTCCTCACACACATTTTCCACTGGAAACAATTGGAGGGGTAGAAGGAAGGGCAATACTCCAGTCATGCTGATATGCGTTGCTGGCTGTGGTTAAATGTACAGAATATGGCCCATTGCATAGGTGAGATTCTAAGTATCTCTCCTCAAGATACTATAATTATCTGCTGACCAGGCCCTACTCTTTTTTGGGCAAGTCTATTGAAGAGGGAAGATGAGGCTAACAGTGATAAGAATAAAACAACAAATGGTCTGGTTGCACTTTATAGACTAACAAAACATGTAGAATCATAGACTCATACAGCTGGAAGAGACCTCAGGAGGTCATTAAGTCCAGCCCCCTGCCCAAGGCAGGACCAATCCCAACTAAATCAACCCTGCCCGGGCTTTGTCAAACCGAGACTTAAAAACCTCTACGGATGGAAATTCCACCACTTCCCTAGGTAATGCATTCCAGTGCTTCACCACCCTCCTAGTGAAATAGTTTTTCCTAATATCCAATCTAGACCTCTCCCACTGTAACATGAGACCATTGCTCCTTGTTCTGCCATCTGTCACTATTGAGAACAGCCTTTCTCCATTGTCTTTGGAACCTCCCTTCAGGAAGTTGTAGGCTGCTATCAAATCCCCCCTCACTCTTCTCTTCTGCAGACTAAATAAGCCCAAATCCCTCAGCCTCTCCTTGTAGGTCATGTGCTCCAGCCCCCTAATCATTTTGGTTGCTCTCCCCTGGACCGTCTCCAATGCATCCACACCCTTTCTATAGTGGGGGGCCCAGAACTGGACACAATACTCCAGATGTGGCCTCACCAGAGCCGAATAAAGGGGAATAATCACTTCTCTGGATCTGCTGGCAATGCTCCTCCTAATGCAACCTAATATGCCATTAGCCTTCTTGGCTACAAGGGCACACTGTTGACTCATATTCAGCTTCTCATCCACTGTAATCCCCAGGTCCTTTTCTGCAGAACTGCTGTTCAGCCATTCGGTCCCCAGTCTGTAACAACATTTGGGATTCTTCCGTCCCAAGTGCAGGACTCTGCACTTGTCCTTGTTGAACCTCATCAGATTTCTTTTGGCCTAATCCTCTAATCTGTCTAGGTCACTCTGGACTCTATCCCTGCCCTCCAACACTTGGGGTAGTCACTTGGGATATGTCTACACTGCACACTTATTTCAAAGCTAGCCAATTAGCCCGCCAGGAGATGGGATTTTCAGGTCTCTCCTCCACGTCGGTCTTCTCTCCTGAGCCTCCGGTCTCTCGCTCCGTTTCTCTCGCTCTCTCCCTCCTCCTCCTACTGCCTCCCCCGCTCTCTCAGCTCTCCTCCGCCTTCTGCCTCTCTCTCTGTCTCTCTCTTTCTCTTCTCCCCCTCCTGCCTCTCACTCTCTCTCCACTCTCCTCTGTCTCCATCGGGGATGCACGCTCATCCAGCTCTCGTCCGCCTCCTGCCTCTCTCTCCGTCCCTCTCTCTTTCTCTTCTCCCCCTCCCGCCTCTCACTCTGTGTTTCTCTTCTCCTCCTCCTGCTGCGTCTCTCTCACTCTCTCTCTCACTGTCCTCTGCCTCCTCCGTTCTCCTCTCTGTCTCCTCCGCATCCTCTGTGTCTGCTCCGCTTTCCTCCTTTTGAATCCGCACCCTTTCCTGATGTCAGAGATGCACGCCACGCTGTCTTCAGCTGCCAGCCTCATGGTAAGAAGAGCTGTGCTGGGTTGCGTTTACTCAGCCGGGTCCACCACGCAGGAGCAAGCGGCGCAAGCAGCCTTTGGGCCCCGTGCTGCATGGGGAGCGCAGACCCCAAATGGCCGCTTGTGCTCCTTGCTCCTGCGCGGCGGACCGGCTGAGCGGCACAGAAGTCAGCCGAGCGCCACGGCGGGAGGCAACAGCACCGCCCAGAGGGAACAGCCAGTGTTTCAGCGTTACAGAGTCACAGACATTGGGCTACTATATATATGATAAGCTGTTCTGGAATAGTTATTCCAAAATAGCTTATTTCGAAAGAGCATGTCTACACTGCAGGGAAGCCTCAAAATTAGTCCAAAACAAGCTTTCCTAATGTAGATGTGCTATCTCGATTTAAAGCCCCAGGAGACACTGGGAGGAATAACTTAGAATGGCCCTGGTGAGGGGCTATTTTGAATAGCCACAATGGAGCATCTACACACACCTTATTTTGAAATAGTTATTTCAGAGTAGGTGTTATTCCTTGTAGAATGAGGTTTACAGATTTCAGAATAAGCCATCCATTATTTCGAAATTATTTTGAAATAACAGAATGGCTGTGTAGAAGCTCACATTGTTATTTCAAAATAATGCTAGTTATCTCAACATAACGGTGCAGTGTAGATGCACCCTTGGATAACTTTTTTCTCCTTTCAACAAATTTGGTATAGAAAGAAAAAAATGTATACATTTATTTGCTGTTTGAACACTGGGTTTAAGAGTGAATTAAAATGTTATTTAGCACAGCATGGCTCTAACTATTCAGACTGAAGCATATTTCCATTTAATCTCTCCCTCCTCCCCTCTGCTTCAACCTCACTTCAATAAGGAGCTAAAAGAGCTTTCTTATCTCTCCTGGGCTTCTCTCTCTGGCCCTGGCAACAGAACACTATAACCACAAGCTACAGTGCCTCCATCATATGTTTGGAAATGAAAGATAATTATAAAGAGATAAACACAGATAATGCACATTAAAGAGAATTACTCCGCAATATTAAGAAGTTTATGTGAGAAATATTGAAGTAGCAAAGCTCAAACTCCTGTTTGCTGTGAACTGATGGGAATAGACTGTTACAAATCCATTAGCAAATTTTAATCTAGCATTAAGGCAGCAGGCACCTGGTGCTGCTGAAGTCAATGGAAGCCAAAAGGGCATTGGGTCAAGTGTGAGTTTATCTTTCAGATCTGTAACGGATTCATTACCACAAAGGGAGTAAGGAATTTAAGAAAAGACCATCCCTGAATATTTTAATTTCTAGAATGTTACTTTATCTGCATTATGTTCTGTTACCACATTGGGATGTGACATTCTAAGAGACATCAGACCAGAACTGAAATTGTAAGAAAAATAATGGCTGGTCTGCTACAGGCCCCTTTAAAAGTATGCTGTCTTTCAAAGTTTGAATAGAACATGTTACCACTCAGAAAAGTAAGAAAGTGTTTTTCCAATAGTTTGAGCTATGAATGAGCTAGCTTGATAAAACAGGGACCAGACTGAACCTCAGCCTGCCCCTCAAACAGAGCTGAACTCTGACCTTTTTGGTTCAGTTATATTTGATTTTTCTAGACTTCTCAGTTTTGTTATGGCTTCTTTTCCAGCTGCTTAACCCAACCTGGCTCCCAGCAAATAGCACAAGAAGAGTCTTGGCTGTATGAATGCATGGTTGTTTGCCATGTCATGGGAGCTCTGGATCAGAAAGACTGTGTTCCTAAGTGAGCATAGATACTATTTCCAAATTCAGTAGCAGGAACAGGACTATATATACAGAGGGGACCACCTCGTACATATTAAAAGCATAGAAGGATGAGAATGCATTGGAGAAAGTCCAGTAGAGGGCAACAAAAATTATTAGGGGGCTGGAGCAGATGACTTATGAGGAGAGGCTGAGGAATTTTGGCTTATTTAGTCTACAGAAGAGTGTGGGGCAATTTGATAGCGGTCTTCAACTACTTGAAGGGGGGTTTCAAAGAGGATGGAGAGAGGCTGTTCTCAGTGGTGACAGAAGACAGAACAAGGAGCAATGTTCACAAGTTGCAGCGAAGGAGGTCTCGGTTGGATATTGAGAAAAACTATTTCAATAGTAGGGTAGTGAAGCACTGGAATGGATTAACTAGGGAAGTAGTGGATTCTCCATCCCTAGAGATTTTTAAGTCCTGATTTAACAAAGCCCTAGTTGGGATGTTTTAGTTGAGATCGGTCCTGCTCTGAGCAGATGGTTGGACTCTGTGACCTCCTGAGGTCTCTTCCAACCCTATATTCTATGACTTCTGTTCTTCTAAACTCTTTGTTTTGTTGTTATTTCATCCTCTCCTCTCACCCCCATCTAGTACTTGCTATCTGGATGTACTTTTAGGATGTGAGCTTTCTAGAAAGGAATTGACTTCTTTGTAACTTCTCTGTACAACATCTAGCACAATGGGACTCTGCTCAATGGTGTCTATAAGCTGAACACTTGGGCAACCACCCAGGAAAGACTCACATGCCATCCAGCTGATTAGCAGAGCACCCACAGTTGGCAGCATGTGTTTCTATTGGTGGTGCACATCCACACATGCCTTGGGGTATATAACAAAATTTATTCTGCATGTGTATGAAAAAATTTAAAGGGAATATTGATTCTGATCCTTGATTGGGGCTCTAGGCATCAATGTAATACTACTAATTTTGTTTAAACAGTTAAAAACACACTGGAGACCAGGTAGCAGCCTATTCCCAAACACTCTGTGACAAAGGCTTTGTCTACACTTGAAAGTTTAAAGCACTGCTACAGCAATGCTTTTAATGTGTTAGTGTGGTTCTGGCAAGAGTGCGGCTAGAGAGGTCTCCGAGCACTCTAGGGGTTATGTCTAGATTATGGGATAAAATGGAATTAAGATACACAACCTCAGCTACATTAACTGTGTAGCTGAAGTCAAAATACCCTAACTTAACCTTTGGTGCTGTCCAAACTGCAGGAAGTTGAAGGGAGAACACTTTTACCTTCAACTTCCCTTACTCCTCATGGAAGCAGGACTACCAGCATCGACCAGAGCACCCATCTCAGCTCAAATTAGTGTGTCTTCACTAGACTTGCTGATTTGAACCCTGGAACATTAACAGCAGCAGCTTCAATCTTCTCTGTAGTGTAAACATACCCTAGGCCCAAGGGAACACCTCCTCAAGGGGAGTAGCTAAGGGTACGTCTACACTAGCTCGTTAGTTCGAGCTAGGTAGGGTAATGAGGGCAAGCGGAGTTGCAAATGAAGCCCAGGATTCCTTCCTGAGGAGTAATGGTAGTTCGAATTAGGATCTTTAATTTGAACTACCTACTCTGTGCCGCGTGTAGCCGCAGGCACGGAGTTCGGACTAAGGGGGATTTAAAAATGGCGGCGCCCGGGAACATGCAAATGAAGCCCGGGATATTGAAATCCCAGGCTTCATTTGCAACTCCGCTTGCCCTCATTACCCTACCTAGCTCGAACTAACGAGCTAGTGTAGACGTACCCTAACTGTGCTGGGAGCATGGCTCTCAGCACTGTAGCCTGGTTTACACTGGTGCTTTACAACACTGTAATTTGCTGTGCTTGTGGAGATGGTGCTTTTTCATACCCATGAACCAGAAAATTGTAGCACAGACTTTGATGCGGGACAGCTCGTCTATTGCCTCTGGCAAAGCTACATGAACCAGAACAGTTTCTAAAATATGTGTTTTTAAAGCAGTTTCCAGTAGCTAAGGAAAATGAAGGCTAAATGGGGTTTAAAGGCTAAATGGGAAAGAGGAAGGCAATGCTTATCTATATTTCTAAGACTGAGCATTATAGACATTTCTCTCACTCTGAACAACCCCTGGAACAGAACTTGGAAGAGAAACAAGTCTGCTGAAATGCCCTATTATTCAAAAGGAAAGCAAGCACTATAGCATGAAATGACACCTGTGAAAACCAACACAGCCTGTTTGATGAAGCACTATGACTTTGTGAAAATGCACTACCATTCCTTGAAATAGGATCATTCCACCAATGTCCTTAATAATCTCCAAGTTGCTTAGTTTTAAACCAAACATTACCAAGATAGAACATGCACTGATGGGGTTACAGAGGAATTTGCTATTACCATGGTCTGTAATGTATTCTTTATTGGAAAAGCTATTTAACAAAGCACATGCTATCAGTTCTGTGGGTGACTCTAAAACAAACTAAAAGGCATCAGCCTCATGGGGGAGATTATTTTGAAGAAAAGTGCTTTTTTGATGTACTTCAACTCCTTCCCGGAAATTTCAATGGCTCTGAAATAGTTACCAGTACTAGTTTTTGATTTTTTAAGAAGTATAGCTGTTGACAAATCAAGTCTCTCTGGTAATAACTAAAATGCAAAAAAATAATTGCTTCACTATCCTTTTATGTCCAGATGAAGGCAGTCCTTACAAGCAGGAAGATAGCTGTGTAAAAATTTTCTATTGGTAGTTTTGGCTAGACATTTGGATGACCTGCTAAGTGACAATATGATGGACATTTAGAGCCAAATGTTATGCTTCATAGATTACTCCCTGTAGGTGCCAGGAAATCCCAGGAGCTTCCATGCCTGAAGTTCCCTTGGAATACCTAGAACAGGGGAATACTCCTGGAATCCCCTGTTCTGGATGATATGGGAAAGCATTAGCTCTCTACTGAACTATGCTCAGATCTGCACTGGATCCCAGCTCCAAATCAGCAGATGTGTCTCTACAGGCCAGAGGGCCCATGCCACACACCCCTCAAAGAAAGCATTCCAAACCACAGCAAGGAAGCAGTCATATTAAAAGGTGACACAACTGACCTGCAACAATTTGTTGGGTCTCCTGGGCAGCATGGGGGAGCAAAATGCATAACTGAGCCTATGAAGTCTGCTGCACCATTATGGTTCTCTGAAGGAGAAAATAAAATGTCACATCATTTAATAAGTAATAGCAATCTGAAAAAGCTGATACATTAGAGTCAAAGTAATTTTTACATTATCCAAGAAAGAAGATTATACAGAATAATAGTTTTAATATTCTTAGGGGAAATTCTGAGAGAGGATATTTCATCTCACAATAGAAATTATCTTAAATGGAAGAGATGAAAAAGAGTATAGGAATAAATCATTTGAATCTCAACATTTGCTAAAGACCCAATGAGGTAATTGAATCTTCCAAAAGAGAGGTTAACAGAGCTGAGAACACTCATTTACTTTACCATCCAAGTATCTGATAAATTAGATCTCTGCATCGCATTGTATGTATACACACACATAGAAGTTTGCATTATACAAATGCACTGTGAATGGAGGTAGTATCTAGGGGTACATCTACACAGCAGCATTATTTTGGAATAACTGACGTTATTTAGAAATAAGAAAATGCTCATCTATACAGCTAGACATTATTTTGAAATAATGGCTATCTGGAGGACTTCTTACTCTGAATCATGGTAACCCTCATTTCATGAGAAGTAAGGGAAGTCGAAAGAAGAGTATTCTTCCTTTAACTTCCTGCTGTGGATGTAGCTGAAGCTGCGTATCTTAATTTGACTTTTGCCTTGCTGTGTAGATATGCCCTAGGTGATAAACTGCAGAGTCACACTAAACATTGTGGAATGACATACACTCCCCTTAATACAGCCTTCCCAAACTTGTGCTGATAAAGCTTGCATATCACATGAACATGCACTTTATGTGTAGGTAGAAATTATATATATATATATATTACTCATTTACCTTTTAGGTGGATCCCTTTCTCATAAATTTCAGTGCAAGTTAAATAGAAATTACAAATTTAATAGTGTCACACTGGACATGAATAAAGATATTAACTAGTTAACGCACTACAAAGCCAGTTTCCCCTGCCTTTGACATTCGCATTTTCATATCAAAAGCTATGAATGGGACACATCCAGCTCACTTAATTAGCTTCATTAACACGCATCCTAAAATTGACAGGTAATTCCTTTTGCTGTTATAAATATCTTGGATTCTGTTATTTCCATTCCAACTCATCTGGTGAAGTGTCATGATTTTATATAATTTTATTAGTTTCTAAGATGCCACATGACTTCTCATTGTTTTAAAGTTACAGATTTACACGGTTATGCCTCTGAGAAGTTGGATGTGAAAATCTTTGTACCATCTGCATGTCAATGATCAATTTAGTGCTTTTATGAGTACACAGCTAGGTTGTGAATGTTGTCATATGATCATTGTCACTTGAAAAAGCATGTGATATAATTTGAGCAGGCTACATTTATTCTGCTTATTTCTTCTCTTCTTTGGGAACAGTATGCCAAGACTTGGTTGGTAGGCTGACTCCAGCCACCAGACCATATATGCTCTGCTATTACAGTACTGTTAAGGCTGCTATTATCACATTGGTCTCTCCGTTGCAAGCTACTGCGCAATTCCCTTTGCTCTAAATTAGCGAGGAGAACCTAGAAGTGAATCATCTTGCATCAGGGTCCTCTTCATTAAGTTGTCTCTTGGTCTCCATTCCTTCCCTGGAGCCTATTGAGGCTTATTGTCCACAGTAGGGGAAGGGATGGAGAGAGAGTAGTCAGATCAGGAATACACACATCATGTAGATTCCCTGGTGAGAGATGTATGAAATTGATCCATGATGTTTGTTTACCCCTTCTCACATTAACCCAACCATGTGTAACCATTACCTGGGGAAGAGCCTGTTAAAAGTGTAGTATTAGAACCAGGTTAATAGGAAGCCAAGAGGCCAGGCTTGCCAGAAGATAGACCCACTAGGGAGGCATATTGCCTCTGCACAGCTAGATTCCTAAG
Source organism: Rafetus swinhoei (assembly GCA_019425775.1). Classification (NCBI taxonomy): domain Eukaryota; kingdom Metazoa; phylum Chordata; order Testudines; family Trionychidae; genus Rafetus; species Rafetus swinhoei. Next base: position 46,263,183 of record CM033432.1, read on the forward strand.
GAGCTGTGACATTTGTGGCAGTCTCCAAGATCTAATTCACACAGATGGTGGTGGAATGGGGGGATAAAGATAATTTCCCATAGAAGGGATCCTCATAGAGATTTTCCTCCTCACCCAGGTTTTCACCCAGGTTGATCTATTCATAGTTATTAGCAAATCACTGAAATCCAAGATCAATAGACTCCGAGGACAGAAGCTGCCATCATTTTCATCACTTAGTCCGGTCGTTCCCACACTTTTGGCCAGGACCTCAAAGTGGGTCATGACCCATTTCAATGGGGTCACCAGAGCTGACTTACAATTTTAGGAGCACAGTACCAACGGCTTCTGCTTTAGGTGTCTGGGTTCAAGAAACAAACCAGCTTCCTGGGTTTGAAGCCCTTATGAGGGAAGTAGAAATATGATTAGAAATCAGAATGCAGTATATATACACACACTGCAGAATTTGTTACTTTCTAGATTTTTGCATGGTACTTCAAAGGTCATAGAAGTCCATGCTCCAAAGAGCTTACAACATAGCAAGTAATAAAGAAGTACAAATAATGTATGTTGATTTAAAAACTAGGACTAATAATAGCATTTGACTATAAATCGTTTTCTGTTTCTTTGGTATTTATAGTGCACCAAGTGTAATATCAAGGTGCTATTTTTTCATTCACAGTGAGAAGGATATAGCTCGGAGTGTGGGGGCTGGGGTGTGGAACCTGCACTGCTCAAAGTTCCTCCCCCCCACATCAGCCTGTGTCCCCCAAGCAGGAAGGAAGGCCTCCCCTTTTCTCTCCACTAGGTTGTGCAGCACACAGCATGCAGCAACCACATTGGGGATGTTGTGTTCCACCATGTCCAGCCGAGTGAGCAGGCATCTAAATCTGCCCTTCAGACGGCGAAAGGCGCACTCCACCTGGAAGCGAGCCCGATTCAGGTGGGAGTTAAACAGTTCCCTGCTCGCATCCAGGTGTCCCGTGAATGGCTTCATGAGCTAGGGCATAAGGGGGTGCGCTGCATTGGCTATGATGCACGTAGGCATTTGCACATCCCTGACTGCATAGTTCCTCTCCGGAAAGAATGCCCCAGCCTGCAGCCTGTTGTACAGGTAGGAGTTCTGGAATATGCGGGCATTGTGTGCCTGGCCTGACCACCCAACACAAATGTCTGTGAATTGTCCCCACTGGTTGACCAGGGCCTGCAGCATGATCAAAAAGTAGCCCTTTCTTTTAATATACTGTGCTGCTCAATGGGGTGGTGCGCGGATCGGGATGTGAGTCCCGTTGAGGGCCAAGATGGTATGCAGGTCTCTGAGGCGGACAGTCCTGTGAAGCAGCTCTGAGTTGATGGCCGTCACCACCTGCAGAAAGGGGCAAATACAAACATACATAACAGGACATTAGAGGAATTGCGTGAGCTGAAGAGAGGTGCTCCCCAACCCCTCCCCTCCCAGACCCCAAGAGCCCCCTTCAGGCAACCCCGTGCCCTCCACACCACTGCAGGATGAGTCCAGGCAGGCTTCTACCACTCCCACCCCATCCCCCATTCCCTGTGCCTGGTCCTGACCATCCCCCTTATCCGCCCACCCCTGCCCCCATGGACTGTCCCCCGAGAGTGACTTACCTCCATCAAGATGGCCCTGACAGTAGACCTCCCCATGCCAAACTGATGTCCCACGAAGCGGTAGCTGTCAGGGGTGACCAGCTTCCACAGATCAATAGCGACGTGCTTCTCCAGAGAGATGGCAGGTGGCAAGTGAGTGTCCTGGCATTGCAGGGCAGGGGCAAGCCAGGCACAGAGCTCCTGGAAGGTGGACTTCTGCATCTGGAAGTTTTGGAGCCACTGGTCGTCATCCCACTGCTGCATAACTAGCCAGTCCCACCAGTCAGAAACTGGTGTCCAGCCTCCAAACTCGCATCTCCAGGAATAAATTTGGGGGCAAGGGCAGTAGGGCAGCAGCCTGAGTGAATCAAAGCTGGGCTCGAAGCTGGGCTCTGAATCCAGCTCGAAGCTGGGCTCTGAATCCAGCTCTGCCACAAACGTCATGATGCTCTCATGCAGATGCAGCAGAACATCCAGCACAAAACCAAACCTGAAAATAAACTGCTGTGGTGTCCGAGGCAGCAGGGCAGCCAGAGCAAGAACTGCAACAGCTTTGCTTTCCCTCTAGGAGGTAGGCAAGCCAGAAGCAGGAGCAGAGCAACGGCTGTCCAGGAGGATCCCCTTAAGTATGTGTCTCTGCAAAGGGAATGCAGCAGCGCCTGGAATTTAAGGCTGCCCCTGTGACCTGCCAGAAGCACTTCCAGGTGCCTTCTTTTGTTGACAGAGTGTCCGGCAGTCTGGACGCTCTTTATCGACAAAGCGGATCACTTTTTCGATCCGCGTAATGCAGTCTAGACACCCTTTTTCAACAGAGGCTTTGTTGACAGTATCTGTCGACAAAGCCTCTGTCGAAAAAAGCCTGTAGTCTAGATGTACCCTGTGATACCAACAATGTCATAGTTATATTTATTTATTAGCACTTCCAATTCTTCCTGGAGGAAGAACAAGGTTCAACAAGGACAAATACAGAATCCTGCACTTGGGATGGAAGAATCCCAAGCATTGTTACAGGCTGAGGACCGAATGGCTAAACAGCAGTTCTGCAGAAAAGGACCTGGGGATTACAGAGGATGAGAAGTTGGATATTAGTCAACAGTGTGCCCTTGTAGCCAAGAAGGCGAACAGCATATTAGGTTGCATTAGGAGGAGCATTGCCAACAGATCTGGAGAAGTGATTATTCCCCTTTATTCGGCTCTGGTGAGGCCACATCTGGAGTACTGCATCCAGTTCTGGACCCCCCCCCCCACCATAGAAAGGATGTGGACGCATTGGAGCGGGTCCAGCAGAGGGCAACCAAAATGATTAGGGAGCTGGAGCACATGGCCTATGAGGAGAGGCTGAGGGATTTGGGCTTATTTAGTCTGCAGAAGAGAAGAGTGAGGGAGGATTTGATAGCAGCCTTTAACTTCCTGAAGGAAGCTCCAAAGAGGCTGGAGAGAGGCTGTTCTCGGTAGTGATGGATGGCAGAACAAGTAGCAATGGTGTCAAGTTACAGTGGGGGAGGTCTAGGTTGGATATTAGGAAAAACTATTTCACTAGGAGGGTGGTGAAGCACTGGAATGGGTTACCTAGGGAGGTGGTGGAATCTCCATTCCTAGAGGTTTTTAAGTCCCAGCTTGACAAAGCCCTGGCTGGGATGATTTAGTTGGGGTTGGTCCTGCCTTGGGCAGGGGTCTGGACTCAATGACCTCCTGAGGTCTCTTCCTCTTCTATGATTCTGTGAAAAGATGAAGAAAAAAGGAGGTAGGGATAAGAGAGATGTGCATAGTCTGGTTCATCTCATACTGCAGAAGGTACCTATGAATGGATTTTTCTATATTAAATGTGGTCTATCTTATTCAATTGTACTTTTGCTCACAAATTGGGGATGAGGGAAGAATATTTCCATGAAAATTAATTATCTGGATGATGGGTTGGTTTGCACCCTCAGCAAGTTCACAGATGACACTAAGCTAGGTAGATATGCTGGAGGGTAGGGATAGGCTCCACAGTGGCCTAGACAAACTGGGGAATTGGGCCAAAAGAAATCTGATGAGGTTCAACAAAGACAAGAGCAGAGTCCTATATTTGGGGCAGAAGAATCCAAAGCACTGCTACAAACTGGGGACTGACTGACTAATTAGCAGTTGTGCATAAAAGGACCTAGAGATTACTGTAGACAAGAAGCTGGATATGAGTCAACTGTGTGTTCTTGTAGCCAAGGCCAACGGCATATTGGATTGCATTTAGTAGGACTACTGCCAGCAGATGGAGGAAAGTCATTGTTCCCCTCTATTTGGCACTGATGAGGCCACATCTAGGCTACGTCTAGACTGTACGCCATTTTCGACAGAGGCTTTGTCGACAGATACTGTAGATAAAGCCTCTGTTGAAAAAGAGCGTCTAGACTATGATCAGTATATTCGAAAAAGCAAGCCGCTTTTTTGACAGAGAGTCTAGACACTCTTTTTTGAAAAAGCAGCTTCCATGCAAAAGCGCCTTTTTTTGAAAGAGTACTTTCGAAAAAAGACGTTATTCCTCGTACAATGAGGTTTACTGCTGTCGACAAAACTGCTGCGTTCTGTCGACTTACTGTAGACAGAACGCGGTGGTAGTGTAGATGCAGGTATAGTTTTGTCAACAAAAGCCAACTTTTGTCAACAAAGCCCTGTAGTCTAGACACACCCCTAGAGCACTGTGTCTGGTTTTGGGCTGCCCTCTACAGAAAGGATGTGGGAAAATTGGAAAGTCTAGTGGAGGGCAACAAAAAGAGATTAGGGGGCTGGGAGACATGACTTATGAGGAGCAGCTGAGTGAACTGGGTTTTTTCAGGATGCGTCTATACTGTACTGTTCTTCCGGAATAACACCCCACCCCCTGCATCCTTCCTTCCTCTTCTCCCAGAGGCCAGGGACATAAGGTCTTTCCCCTTGGGATGCCACCATTGCTGGAACTGGTGTGTGTGGAGCACTGATTGAAGGCCAGGCAGCTCGAGGCTCCCCTCCCACCCATTGAATCCCAGTGTGGCCAGCAATTTCTCATGCCTGCTTGTCCCTGGGATGTGGGGAGGCAGGAAGCATAGTCCCCTGGGGATCTCTGCACACCTGAAAGAAAGGGCCTGCTGTCCAGGCCACAAATGGCCTTACTCCCAGGACATCACCTTCATCTGACCCAAGAACTGTCAATCTCAGCTCACAGATGAGGGCAAGGCTTCAGGGACAGTGTCTCCAGGAATGACTGACCATCTGTCTTTATTGTCTCCAGGCAGACCAGCCGGGAAAGTGGGGCAGGCTACACCACCTGTGCCAGCCGCCCAACTCCGAGGGTGCCGGAGGCGCCAGAGGGCCCACGAGGACATGATGAGGGAGCCCCTCTCCATACTCCTAGACATGCAGGAGATGCTGGCCCAGAAGGTCCGGGACGACATACAATGGCGGAGAGAGATGTGGATGGAGTTGCTGCAGCAGGGATGTAACGTGCATGACTGTCCAGGCTCTCCAGACCCACCTGGAGCTAGCTCCTGCTCCTGCCCCAGTCCCAGTTCCCGGTCCTGCTCCCCCTCCCATGCCTGACCCTGCTCCAGCCCCCCTCCTGCCTATCCCGCTAGTCTCTGTGGACTAACCCCCCACTCCCAAGGTCGCCGAGGTCCCTGCACACAAGGTGGAGGAAGCACCAAAGTCATGTACCACTCCCAGCCCCAGCCTGAGCCTCTCTTCCCCCTTCCAAGGTTCTCAGCCCCCCTCTTTCTCCCTCCAAGGTGGGAGGCAGAGGCTAGCCAGGAGGCCCTGAGAGAGAGTTTCTCACAAGGACCCCAGTGACACTCTTCCCAGGGCCTACCCACTAGGGGCCTGTGCCTTGCTCTGTCTGACTTTTCTCTAACAGTCTACACAGGGCCAAACATGGAAAAAAACCTCCTCTTTCGGAAGGGTTCTTATTCCTCATAAAATGAGGAATCAGAGATTCCAAAAGAGCGTGCCCACTTTCTCGGAAACTGATCCAAAAAAGTGGACGTGTTCCCTGGATGTGGCAGAGTTTTATCAGGATACCGCTGGTATCCCAGAAAAACTCTGTAGCGTAGACATAGCCTATCCTCCTCCACCTCCCCTGGAGCCCTTAAAGCTGCACCCTCTGCAGAAAGAGTTTGTGGCTCACAGTAGGCTTGACAGCCCTGAGCCACCCTGCAGCTGCACCTGACTCACTGCGCCCCTAAAATGAGCTAGTCTGCTGCTCCCACCTAGCCCTCCACTGTTCCCAGGGAGCAGTTAAGACAGCTCCCAGGAACCTGCCAGGGGCTGAAAAAAAAGTGCGCCTTCCTGGTCTGGTGCGAAGATCCTGGACCTTATTGAGGTTTGGGGTGATGAGACCAACCTCCATGATCTCCGCACCAGACGCAGGAATGTGGACGTCTATGGGTGGATGGCCAACAGCCTGGCCACTAAGGGTATGTCTAGACTACATACCTCTGGCGACAGAGGCATGTAGATTAGGCTACCCGGCATAGGAAAATGAAGCAGTGACTTAAATAATCGCCGCTTCATTTAAATTAAAATGGCTGCCGCGGTGAGCCGATCAGCTGTTTGTCAGCTCAGCACGCTAGTCTGGACGCTCCTCGGTCGACATCAAAGGCGTTTGTCGACCGCCCCGGTAAACCTCATCCCACGAGGCATAACGGGGTGGTCAACAAATGCCTTTGATGTTGACCTCGGAGCGTCCAGACGAGCGCGCTGAGCTGACAAACAGCTGATCGGCTCAGTGTGGCAGCCATTTTAATTTAAATGAAGCGGCAATTATTTAAATTGCCGCTTCATTTTCCTATGCCGGCTAGCCTAATCTATATGCCTCTGTTGCCAGAGGCATGTAGTCTAGACATACCCTAAAGGACACATCCACACCCAAGAACAGATGGCATGAAGGTACAGGAGCTCCACCAGGCATATGCCAGGGCCAGGGAGCGCCACATCTGCCCTTATTACACCGACTTAGACAGCATCCTGGGGGGCAGGGCAGTCCCTTTCCCAACCCCCAGTTGTAGACTCTGGCCTCGAGATGCCCGTCATCATCCTCACAGGGGGAAGAGACGAGGAGGAAGAGCAGGACCAGGATGAGGCCAGCATCACCACCCAGCTGATCCAGGAGCCCGAAAACCTCCCTGTGGATGTGTCCCAGGCATCGTCCAAAGCCAGGAAAAGAACATCATGTGATTACCATCACATTCCCTTCACACAGGGTGTAGAAGGGGTGGGCAGTGACCCAGGAGGCTTCCACAGAGGACCCTTGTACTATTGGTCACAGGCTGTCTAGAGAGGCCTATCACACTCATGACCCCGGGGTGGGACACGTTTGTGACCCCGGGGTGGGACCCTCCATCCACAAGCCACCTCTAGAAGGAGGCTGGGGACATCAACCCACACACACACACTCAGCAGTCCGTGCACTCTTGGGGCATCACCCACTCCTGGGGAAAACTGGGCCTCTGTAGGAATAGTGCACTGGCCATAGCGTATATGGCCTTCCTCCAAGCACATCACCTTTGACTGAACTGAGAACTATTACTCTCTGCTCACAGATGAGGGCAAGGTTTTAGGCACAGTGTCCCCTGGGATGACTGACCGTCTCTCTTTATTCTCCACAGCTGGACCAGCTGTGAGAAGGGGGTGGTCGACACCACTCAGGATAGCCTCCCGAACCTGAAGGATCCACAGGCATCAGAGACCCATGGATGAGTTCCAGAGGAAGCACCTCAAGGCATGCCGATCCCTGGAGCAGACCATCGACCGCAGGCTCCAGGAAGACATCCAGCTGCAGCAGGATACCTGGCAGGAGCTGTTGGAGAAGGGCGCAGCCATGCACTCCCTTGTTGCCAGCATGATGCCTGCTTCTGCTCCCACTCCTGCTGTCGCTCCTCCTCCCACTCCTCCTGCTTCTCTCCCAACACCCTCTCTTCCCCGTGGCTGCTGTGGCTTCCGAACCCGTGATGATGGGATCTCCAGAGCCAGGAGCCACTCCCAGTCCCAGCTCTGATCGCCTCCTCCTCCCTCTTCCAGCTCCCTTCTGCTCCCTCCAAGGTTCTCATCCCCCTTCCTCCCCTCTCCCAGGTTCTGTCCCCAGTCTCTTCCCAGTTTTTTGACCCCAAATAAAAAGAAACGGAGATATAATTTTTTCAAAACATGTTTTTGTTTATTGTCTCAGCAGGGAAAGGGGCAAGAGGGGAGGAAGGGGGAGATTATTGGAGGAAAGACAGAGAGGGGCAATGCACAGGCCCCTAGTGGGGTGGCCCAGGGGAGAGTGTCACTGGGCTCCCGGGGAAAAACACTCCCTCAGGACTTCCCGGATGTTCATGGCTCCCGATGGGCCTGGCAGATGGCAGCTGTGTGTGGCTGTTCAAAAGCCCTGCCGATGTGGTCCGCCTCTGCCGCCGATCCTGGCAGGAATGCCTCCTCCTTCCGCTCACACACATTGCGGAGCACATAACACACAGCCACCATGTGAGGGATGTTGTGGCCCCCCTGCGGTTCAGTCAGGTGAGAAGGCATCTGAAACGTGCCTTCAAATGGCTGAATGCGCCCTCCAACATAGAATCACAGAATCATAGAGCTGGAAGAGACCTCAGAAGGTCACCAAGTCCAGCCCCCTGCTCTAGGCAGGACCAATCCCAACTAAATCAACCCAGCCAGGGCTTTGTCAAGCCAAGACTTAAACACCTCTAGGGATGGAGACTCTACTACTACTTCCCTAGGTAACCCATTCCAGTGCTTCACTACCCTCCTCGTGAAATAGTTTTTCCTAATATCCAACCTGGACCTTTCCTACCACAACTTGAGACCATTGCTCCTTGTTCTGCCATCTGTCACTACTGAGAACAGCCTTTCTCCATCCTCTTTGGGACCTCCCTTCACGAAGTTGAAGGCTGCTATCAAATCCCCACCTCACTCTTTGCTTCTGCAGACTAAACAGACTCAACTCCCTCAGCCTCTCCTCATAAGTCATATGCTCCAGCCCCCTAATCATTTTGGTTGCCCTCCGCTGGACCCTTTCCAATGCGTCCACATCCTTTTTGAAGTGGGGGGCCCAGAACTGGACACAATACTCCAGATGTGGCCTCACCAGAGCCGAATAAAGGGGAATAATGACATCTCTGGATCTGCTGGCAATGCTCCTCTTAATGCAACCTAATATGCCATTAGCCTTCTTGGCTACAAAGGCACACTGTTGACTCATATCCAGCTTCTCATCCACTGTAACCCCCAGGTCCTTCTCTGCAGAACTACTACTTAGCTGGTTGGTCCTCAGCTTGTAACAATGCTTGGGATTCTTCCGTCCCAAGCGCAGGACTCTGCACTTGTCCTTGTTGAACCTCATCAGATTTCTTGTGGCCCAATCCTCCAATTTGTCTAAGTCACTCTGGACCCTATCTCTGCCCCTCAAGCGTATCTACCTCTCCCCTAGCTTAGTGTCATCCACTTGAAACTTGCTGAGGGTGCAATCCATCCCCTCATCCAGGTCATTAATAAAGATATTGAACAAAACCCGGTCCTAGAAGAACCTTGGGGCACTCCGCTAGAAACCGACCGCCAACCTGACATCGAGCCGTTGATCACTACCCGCTGGGCCGGCCTTCTAGCCATCTTTCTATCCATCTTACTGTCCATTTATCCAATCCACATTCCCTTAACTTGCTGGCAAGAATATTGTGGAGACCGTATCAAAAGCCTTGCTAAAGTCAAGGTATATCACATCCACTGACTTTCCCACATCCACAGAGCCAGTTACCTCATCATAGAAGCTAATCAGATTGGTCAGGCGACTTGCCTTTGTGAATCCATGCTGACTATTCCTAATCACTTTCCTCTCTTCCAAGTGCCTCAAAATGGATTCCTTAAGGATCCCTTCCATGATTTTCCAGGAACCGAGGTAAGACTGACCGCCCTATAGTTCCCTGGATCGTCCTTCTTCCCTTTTTTGAAGATGGGCACTACATTTGCCTTTTTCCAATCATCCGGGATTTCTCGATCTCACGACTTTTCAAAGATAATGGCCAAAGGCTCCTCAATGACATTTGCCAACTCCCTCAGTACCCTCGGATGCATTAAGTCCGGACCCATGGATTTGTGTTCGTTTAGCTTTTCTAAATAGTTCCTAACCTGTTCTTTACCCACCACGGGCTGTCCATCTTCATCCCATCTTGCGTCACTTAAAAAAAAAAAATTAAAATTAATGGAGATTGCCTATCTCCTAGAACTGGAAAGGACCTTAAAAGGTCATCAAGTCTAGTCCCCTGCCTTCACAGCAGGACCAAGTACCATCCCTGACAAATTTTTGCCCCAAATGGCCTCTGCAAGGATTGAACTCACAACCCTGGGTTTAGCAGGCCAATGCTCAAACCACTGAGTTATCCCTCCCCCACTTAGCACAGAAGTCCAGGAACTGACCGTGTCCGTGAATACAGAGGCAAAGATAGCATTGAGTACTTCAGCTTTCCCACATCATCGGTCACTAGGTTACCTCCTTCATCCAGTAGGGCCGCACACCCTCTCTGATCACCTTCTTCTTGTTAACATGCCTGTAGAAACCTTTCTTGTTATCCTTCACATCCTTAGCCAGTCGCAGTTCCATTTGCGCTTTCGCCTTCCTGATAACCCCGGCATTCTCGAGCTATACATTTAAACCCCTCCTGGTCATTTGTCCAAGTTTCCACTTTTGTAAGCTCCCTTTTTGTGCTTAAATTCACCAAGGATTTCCCCTGTAAGCCAATCCAGTCTCCTACCATGTTTGCCTCTCTTGCTACGCATTGGGATGGTTTCTTTCTGTGCCTTCAGTAAGACTTCTTTAAAATACTGCCAGCTGTCCTGGACTCCTTTCCCCTTCATGTTAGCATCCCAGGGGATTCTGCCCATCAGATCTCTGAGGGAGTCAAAATCTGCTTTTTTGAAGTCCAAGGTGTGTATTTTACTACTCTCTTTTCTTCCTTTGGTCAGGATCCTGAAATCTACCATCTCATGATCACTGCTTCCCAGGTTGTCACCCACCTCTACTTCCCCTATTACCTCTATTACCATCGGGCCCTGCTGAGTCTGACGTTGTAGCATTTCCAAGAGGGATGTAGGTGGCTGGTGTATGGCTTCATGAGCCAAGGCAGGAGAGGGAAGCCTCATTCCCCACCATGCGGATCCATGCCCCTGACCCTGATGGTTTGATCAGGGAAAAAAGTTCCAGTGTGCAGCTTCTGGAACACACTAGAATATCTAAAGACATGTCCATCGTGCGCCTTCCCCGATCAGCGGCGGATATAGGGTAGGGCGAGCGGGGTGGCTGCCCCGGGCCCCGCACTTGTGGGAGAAAAATCAAATAACGCCAATTGTGTCTAAGGGGGGACTGTGGAGGAAATCAAAACTCTCTAAAAGAAAATTGCTGTAAGGGTTAAAAGTTTTCCAGGCCTCTCTCTCTGTAACAGAGAGAAATCATCTTAACTCTAATCAAGACCCTTACAATGCCTCCTATCTCAACTTCATGGAGACTCCTAGTCTGTCACAATTTGTCATGTAAACTCTTATCTTTGTCACAGTTTGCCTTGTAGACTCCTCACTCAGGTTATCATGTGCCTTTGTACTGTAAAACTGACTTCTAGCACACCTGGTGTGAACAGAACCGTCTCAGAGTACTTCTGCTGAGACTTTGATATGTTAAGAAAAACAATCAACAACTAAACTGTCTGAACATACTGTATAAAGGATCCCTGAAACTATCTCTCAGGGCTGCTGCTGCTTTCACTCTGGTAGCTGTCAGCCTGCATGCATGCATAATAAAGTTTTCCTTTTGGATTTCTCTTCTGCCTCGCTGGTTTGACCTCCAGCCTCGGACCCTTCTGGGGACTCTGTACCCCAGGGAAGCGAGATTTCCCCGACACGGTTCAATAGCCCCACGCACGCACTACTACCTGTTGGCTGTGGCCATGGCGCATGCGCGAAATTGTGCTGCCCTGGGCCCCATGCCCTGGGCCCCGCAAAACTCTCATCCGCCCCTGTCCCCGACCACCTGACATAGATGTTGGTGAACTGGCTCCTTTTATCCATGACAGCCTGCAGGACCATTGAAAAGTATCCCTTCTGATTGATGAAGAGAGATGCCCAGTTGTTAGTGATGGGGAGCCTGGATAGCCCTGCTTTGACAATAATGTCTGCCTGGACCACAGTGTGGGTCTCTTAAAAAACAAAACCCAGGCAAGGTTGGGGAAGCTTTGATAGGCAGGAATGTTTTGCATAACAATGCAGATTAAGCAGTACTGTGAGATAACGTCAAGAACACACAACAAGCAACCTTGTACTGGTACTTCTGTTTCTGAGAAGCAAAAATTACAGATGCAGCCATAAAACTGTTAACTATGTACATAGTTTTTGCAACATCCTGAGTAGCAGGATGTACCCCAAATAGGGCATTGGGCATTTTAGGTATCCTTCACAATACATAATCAATTGGTAAATATTATTAGAATGACCAAGTCTCGCTTTGCTATAAAATGGGCTTATTAAGAAGAATTGATGGGAGGGAATGAGCAGGATTAACCAATAGGTCCTGCTTGTTGTAACTAGAAGTTATAGATCCTTCACACAAGCGACCCCAGTGCATGGCGACCCGACAGGTGGGAATCAAAGGAACCACGACCTCCTACCTGGTACTGTAGGTAGCACACGGGTGAAGTGTAAGGGAACTAGGCTTTATTGTTGTATTATAGTAGATCTTCTATTCATTGCTTTTGCATTGTTTTGCATGGTATTAATTGCTTTAGAATTTATATTATTTAAGGTTTATATTGTATAGTAATTGTTTTTAAGACCTGTAAAACTTAAACAAAAGACATGTCGCGCAGCGGTCCTTCCTTCTCCCTCCATGAGGGGTTGGGTCCCGTGTCCCTGGGCTATCTGAGCCCATGGCATGCCCCGCATAACCGGTAAACTACCTCTAGTCTGGCTCCTCCCCTTGGGGCTGGATGGCCTAATCATCAGAGGCAGTAAAAAACAGGGTTACTTACCTGTAACTGTTGTTCTTCAAGATATGTTGCTCATGTCCATTCGAATGAGGTGCATGCGCGCCGCGTGCACGGTTCCCGGAGCATTTTTTCCCCAGCAGTACCCGTCAGGCCGGCAGGTCGCCCCCTGGAGTGGCGCCGCTATAGCAGAGCATAAGTACCCCTGCTGGCCCTCCCCCTCCTCAGTTCCTTCTTGCCGGAAAACTCCGACGCAGGGGAGGCGGGGGGGAATCGAATGGACATGAGTAACACATCTCGAAGAACAACAGTTACAGGTAAGTAACCCTGTTTTCTTTGAGTGATTGCTCATGTCCATTCAAATGAGGTGACTTCCCAACTAACCCACCGGAGGCGGAGGCAGAGCCACCTTTTTTAGCTAATAGAACAACCACACCGGTATTCAACAACAAAAGAGAACTTTAATCAAGAAGTGCAACCATAGAACATAACACAGAAACTCAAAACAGGTAGGTACAGCAGGCACGTAATACTACAGCGTGCCACTTATCCCTCCCCCTTTTCATTTTTGTTTTACAGAATAGAGCCCAACACCACTGCACCCAAGGCGGAATCCTCCCACGCCTGTTGAATGAGGGCATAATGCTCTGTAAACGTATGGACAGAGGACCACGTAGCTGCCCTACAGATCTCAAGGATCGGGACTTGGGCCCAAAGGCCACGGACGAAGCGTGCGCCCTAGTGGAATGCGCCGATACGCGGGGCGGCTCCCTGTGCGCCTGAGCGTAGCACTCCCTAATGCAGGAGGATATCCACCCCGACAGCCTTTGGGCTGAAACCGGCATCCCTTTCACTCGCTCGGCATAGGCAATAAACAACTGTGATGACTTGTGAAATGGCCTCAGTCTGTCTATATAGAACGCCAGTGCCCTTTTCGCGTCAAGGGAGTGCAACGCCCGCTCCTCAGGTGAGCGGTGGGGCTTGGGAAAGAAAATCGGGAGGTATATGTCTTGCAACATGTGGAAGGCCGACACCACCTTGGGGAGAAATGCAGGGTGGGGACGCAGATGAACCCTGTCTGCCGGAAACTCTAGGTACGGGGGCTCCACTGTCAGGGCACGCAATTCTGATACCCGACGTGCTGACGTAATGGCTACTATAAATGCCACCTTGAGCGACAGAAACCTGAGTGGGCAGGACGCTAGGGGCTCGAAGGGGGGACCCCTTTTTTTCTTCTGTTTTTGAGTGAGGCTTTAGAGAGGGAGTTCTCCAGGTAGAGGAGAAGCAGATACAGGACTCTTGAGGGAAGTGTGTGTTGTGTTTGGGGCTTTCTTGCTGTGTGCTGAGCTTGTGTTTGTGAGTGAGGGTTGGTGGGTGTTCTTTTTTTGTTTGTTTGTTTTTTCCCCGTGTTCGTGAGTGAGGCTTTTTTTTTTTTTTCCCCCACTTCCCCTTTGCCCTCTCCCTCCCCTTCATGGAGTGTGTGCTGTGATTGGCTGGTGCTGTGATTGGCTGTGATTGGCTGGTGGAAACTGTTGGCTTCTAATTAAAGTTTGAATTCTAGAAGCCTCTGCTGATTGGCTGAGCCTTGGTAGGGGGAGGGACTTTCAGGCAGTCCAGGGCTTTATAAGGCTCTTTGGGCAAGCGACCAAGGAGCTTGCGAACAGGTGAGTGCTAACAGGAGTTTAGAGAGGAGTTGGGAAGGGGTGAGGTTCTCTTGCCTTTCTTTTTAAATCCCTTCTCCAGGACAGCAGGGATGGATGGTGATGGTTCTGCTGTTGTTACCTGCACGGAGTGTGCCATGTTTGTCTTCCTCCCGGAAGACAGAACAGATTTCATCTGCACAAAGTGCAAGCTGGTCACCATTTTGGAAGAAAAAATTAGAGGGCTGGAGGCCCAAGTGTCGACCCTACACTCGATCAGAGAGGATGAAGACTTCCTCGATAGAAGGCAGCGTTTAATCCTTCAGGCACAGCAGGCGGAAGAGCCAGAGAGGGCAGTACGTGACCAGGAAGAGAACTGGCAGCATGTAACTTCTAGAAGGGGAAAAAGGCCAGCATTGGAATCCCCAATGCTATAGAGGTAAGTAATCGCTTTCAGGCTCTCTCCACAGGCTCTGCGGTGCTGAATGCTTTGGAAGGGATCTCACAAGGAAGAAACCGGAAGGGAACACCATCTACTGGAAGGCATGGGATGCGTAGTCCTAGGGATGGGGTTCCACGGCCACCACCCCAAAAGAAAAGCGACGGGTGGTTGTGGTGGGACTCCCTCCTAAGAGGACTGAGCCATCCCTCTGCCATCCGGACCTGGAATCTCGAGAGGTGTGCTGCTTACCGGGAGCTCGCATTCAGGATGTGACTGAGAGGCTTACCAAACTGATCAAACCTTTGGATTGCTACCCCTTCCTGCTTCTCCACGTGGGAACTAACGATACGGCCAAGAATGACCTTGAGCGGGTTACTGTGGATTATGTAGCGCTGGGAAGAAGGATCCAAGAACTCGGAGCGCAAGTGGTGTTCTCATCCATCCTCCCTGTGGAAGGGAAAGGACTGGGCAGGGATCATCGAATTGAGGATGTAAATGCGTGGTTGCGCAGGTGGTGTCGCAGAGAGGGCTTTGGTTTCTTCGACCATGGGACTCTGTTCCGGGCACGAGGATTGTTAGGAAGAGATGGGATCCACCTAATGAAGAGAGGAAGGAGCATCTTTGCGGGCAGGCTTGCAAACCTAGTGAGGAGGGCTTTAAACTAGGTTCGTGGGGCGGTGACCAAAACCCTGAGGGGAGTGGGAAAGTCAGATACCGGGAAGAAATGCAGAGAGGAACGAGCAAGAAAGGAGGACCCCTGTTTTGAATGGAGAAGATAGGGCGATCAACTGGTTACCTGAGGGCTGTGTCTACATTGGCACCCCTTTCAGGAATAAGGGATCTTCCGGAAAAGGGCTTATTTTCCAGAAAATCGCGTCTAGACTGGCGCTTTTCTCCGGCAAAACCCCGAGCCGGAAAAAAGCGGCAGCCATGTAAATGCAAATGCCGCGGGGGATATTTAAATCCCCCGCGGATTTGCAATTCCGAAGTGTCTCATTAGCATCCCTTTTCCGGAAAGGGGTGCCAATGTAGACACAGCCGAGGTGTTTGTACACTAATGCGAGAAGCCTGGGCAACAAACAGGAAGAACTGGAGGCCCTGGCCCAGTCCGAGAAATATGATTTAATTGGGATAACAGAGACTTGGTGGGATGACTCGCATGACTGGAGCGCTGTCATGGAAGGGTATAGACTGTTCAGGAAGAATAGGCAGGGGAGAAAAGGAGGAGGAGTTGCACTATATGTAAGAGAGCACTATGATTGCGCTGAACTCCAGTATAAAGAGGAGAAAAACCTGTTGAGAGTCTATGGGTTAAGTTTAAAGGAGCAAACAACAGCAGTGATGTTGTGGTTGGTGTTGCTACAGGCCACCGAATCAGGTGGATGAGGTAGATGAGGCTTTCTTCGGACAACTGAGAGAAGCTTCCGGATCGCAGGCCCTGGTTCTCGTGGGGGACTTTAATCACCCTGACATCTGTTGGGAAACCAATACGGCAGTACACAGGCAATCCAGGAAGTTTTTGGAGAATGTTGGGGATAACTTCTTGACACAAGTGCTGAAGGATCCAACCAGGGGCTGTGCGCAGCTTGACCTTCTGCTCACAAACAGGGAGGAACTAATAGGGGAAGTGGAGGTAGGTGACAACCTGGGAAGCAGTGATCATGAGATGGTAGATTTCAGGATCCTGACCAAAGGAAGAAAAGAGAGTAGTAAAATACACACCTTGGACTTCAAAAAGCAGATTTTGACTCCTCAGAGATCTGATGGGCAGAATCCCCTGGGATGCTAACATGAAGGGGAAAGGAGTCCAGGACAGCTGGCAGTATTTTAAAGAAGTCTTACTGAAGACACAGAAAGAAACCATCCCAATGCGTAGCAAGAGAGGCAAACATGGTAGGAGACTGGATTGGCTTACAGGGGAAATCCTTGGTGAATTTAAGCACAAAAAGGGAGCTTACAAAAAGTGGAAACTTGGACAAATGACCAGGGAGGGGTTTAAATGTATAGCTCGAGAATGCCGGGGGTTATCAGGAAGGCGAAAGCGCAAATGGAACTGCGACTGGCTAAGGATGTGAAGGATAACAAGAAAGGTTTCTACAGGCATGTTAACAAGAAGAAGGTGATCAGAGAGGGTGTGCGGCCCCTACTGGATGAAGGAGGTAACCTAGTGACCGATGATGTGGGGAAAGCTGAAGTACTCAATGCTATCTTTGCCTCTGTATTCACGGACAAGGTCAGCTCCTGGACTTCTGTGCTAAGTGGGGAAGGGATAACTCAGTGGTTTGAGCATTGGCCTGCTAAACCCAGGGTTGTGAGTTCAATCCTTGCAGAGGCCACTTGGGGCAAAAATTTGTCAGGGATGGTACTTGGTCCTGCTGTGAAGGCAGGGGACTAGACTTGATGACCTTTTAAGGTCCTTTCCAGTTCTAGGAGATAAAAAAAAAAATTAAAATTAATGGAGATTGCCTAAGTGACGCAAGATGGGATGAAGATGGACAGCCCGTGGTGGGTAAAGAACAGGTTAGGAACTATTTAGAAAAGCTAAACGAACACAAATCCATGGGTCCGGACTTAATGCATCCAAGGGTACTGAGGGAGTTGGCAAATGTCATTGAGGAGCCTTTGGCCATTATCTTTGAAAAGTCGTGAGATCGGGAGAAATCCCGGATGATTGGAAAAGGCAAATGTAGTGCCCATCTTCAAAAAGGAAGAGGGACGATCCAGGAACTATAGGGCGGTCAGTCTTACCTCGGTTCCTGGAAAAATCATGGAAGGATCCGGAATCCATTTTGAGGCACTTGGAAGAGAGGAAAGTGATTAGGAATAGTCAGCATGGATTCACAAAGGGCATGTCGTGCCTGACCAATCTGATCAGCTTCTATGATGAGGTAACTGGCTCCGTGGATGTGGGAAAGTCAGTGGATGTGATATACCTTGACTTTAGCAAGGCTTTTGATACGGTCTCCCACAATATTCTTGCCAGCAAGTTAAGGGAATGTGGATTGGATAAACGGACAATAAGATGGATAGAAAAATGGCTAGAAGGCCGGGCCCAGCGGGTAGTGATCAACGGCTCGATTTCAGGTTGGCGGTCGGTTTCTGGCGGAGTGCCCAAGGTTCGGTTCTAGGACCGGTTTGTTCAATATCTTTATTAATGACCTGGATGAGGGGATGGATTGCACCCTCAGCAAGTTTGCGGATGACACTAAGCTAGGGGGAGAGGTAGATACGCTTGAGGGCAGAGATAGGGTCCAGAGTGACTTAGACAAATTGGAGGATTGGGCCACAAGAAATCTGATGAAGTTCAACAGGGACAAGTGCAGAGTCCTGCACTTGGGACGGAAGAATCCCAAGCACCGTTACAAGCTGGGGACCAACCAGTTAAGTAGAAGTTCTGCAGAAAAGGACCTGGGGGTTACAGTGGATGAGAAGCTGGATATGAGTCAACAGTGTGCCCTTGTAGCCGAGAAGGCTAATGGCATATTAGGTTGCATTAAGAGGAGCATTGCCAGCAGATCCAGAGATGTCATTATTCCCCTGTATTCAGCTTTGGTGAGGCCACATCTGGAGTATTGTGTCCAGTTCTGGGCCCCCCACTACAAAAAGGATGTGGACACATTGGAGAGGGTCCAGCGGAGGGCAACTAAAATGATTAGGGGGCTGGAACATATGACTTATGAGGAGAGGCTGAGGGAGTTGGGTCTGTTTAGTCTGCAGAAGCGAAGAGTGAGGGGGGATTTGATAGCAGCCTTCAACTTCGTGAAGGGAGGTTCCAAAGAGGATGGAGAGAGGCTGTTCTCAATAGTGACAGATGGCAGAACAAGGAGCAATGGTCTCAAGTTGTGGTGGGAGAGGTCCAGGTTGGATATTAGGAAAAACTATTTCACTAGGAGGGTAGTGAAGCACTGGAATGGGTTACCTAGGGAAGTAGTGGAGTCTCCATCCCTGGAGGTGTTTAAGTCTCGGCTTGACCAAGCCCTGGCTGGGTTGATTTAGTTGGGATTGGTCCTGCCTAGAGCAGGGGGTTGGACTTGATGACCTTCTGAGGTCTCTTCCAGCTCTATGGTTCTATGATTCTATGACCCAAGAGCTTGTTTAGCACCAAGTTGAGGTCCCACTACAGCACCGGGGCCCTCACATGAGGAAATAACTTGTCGAGACCCTTTAGGAACCTCTTCAGTAGGGTGTCAGCGAACAGCGACCTACCACCAGACGGCTCTTGAAATGCCGTTAGGGATGCTAGATGCACCCGCATCAACGGTGAGGACAGGCCCACTTGCCGCAGCTTAAACAAGTAGTCCAGGATCACTGGAACAGGGGCCTGGGAGGGGCAGACTCCCTTAGTCTGAGCCCAAACCGAAAACTGCTTCCACTAGGCGGCGTACGACCGTCTGGTGGTTGGCTTCCGACTTTCCAGAAGAACCTCCTGTACCTACCGCGAACAAGCTCTCTTGGGGGCTTTCAGCCATGGAGAAGCCACGCCGTCAGGTGGAGGGACTTGACATCCGGGTGGTACAGGGTGCCCCCGCCCCAGTTCTGAGTGACTAGGTCCGGGGTCAGTGGCAGACAAAAAATCCTGGCCACCACCATCTCCCACAGGATGGGGTACCAAAACTGCCTGGGCCAGTCCGGGGCTATCAGGATTACCTGGGACTTGAACAGCCTGATCCTGGTAAGCACCTTGGGAACCAGTGGGAACGGGGGAAACACGTAAAGCACCCCTCGAGGCCTCGGTGAGGTCAGGGCATCCCCCTTCGAACCCGCTCCCAGACCCAAGAGAGAGAAATACTGGAGACATTTCCTGTTCCCCTCGGTAGCAAATAGGTCCACCAGGGGATGACCCCACAACCGGAAAAGCTGTGTTAAAACCTCCTCCTTTAGGCACCACTCGTGGACTCTGAAGTACCTGCTCAGCGAGTCTGCTAATGTATTTACAGATCCCGGCAGGTACGCCGCCTGTAACTGGAAGCAGTGGGCTATGCAGAACTCCCAAAGAAGAGCCACCTCCTGACACAGTGGGGACGATTGAGCTCCCCCCTGCTTGTTTATATAGAAAACAGCCACTGTGTTGCCCAGCAGCACTGATACCAGTTTCCCCGAGAGCATGGCCTGGAAGACCTCGCAAGCCCTCCTGACCACTCTCAGTTCCTGAACATTTATATGCAACACCCTCTCTTGGGGGGCCCACAATCCCTGCGTCCTGTGACTCTGTGGGTGTGCCCCCCAGCTCTTGTCGGAGGCGTCTGTGAGGAGTTGGACTGACGGCAGCTCCGCACGATAGGGAAGTCCCGCGCACACCTCGCTCTCTAACGTCCACCAACAGAGCGAGGTGAGGACATTCTGCGGCACAGTCAGGACCTGGTCCCATCCCGATCTGGCCTGGTTGAACAATCTCGCCAATCACGCCTGCAGCGGCCTGAGCAGCCCAGGGGACCATGCTGCCTGCAGGCAATGGAAGTGTCTGGCCAGAGTGGGAGCCCTTCACGGGCAGCAGAGCAGCCAGGAGCAGCCTGGTCCTTCCTGGTGTCTGCACACACACCTGCAGCTCGCAGGGAGCAGGTGGTGCTTCGCACTTGCAAGACATGCTGTGTGCAGCATTCCTTGGGGTGTCTGGAGTCGTGCCTGTGCCCTTGTGACTGGCCTGCTTCCAGCTGTGGCAGGTGCTGGGAGGGGAGGGCCCTCCCTGTCCCTCCGGAGCTGGATGTGTGTGGCCTCCCCTGAGCCTGGCAGCAGGATCCCACCCGTGCTCAGGGCTTGCCTGCTGAGTCCACGTGGTGCACACTAACGCTGTACGTGGTTCCATGTGCACGGACTGAAGCATGATGTCCAGCCCGAGCAGCCCCAGTGACGCTCGCACCCCAACCCCTGTGTATGTGACAAATTGAGAGCACTCACCTGAAGATCCCTCCCTCATGTCAGAGGAGGCCTGGGAGATGTCCTGGCTGACAGGCATTGGATCCAGGAACAGAGTGATGGTGTCCATCTCCTCTTACTCCTCCTGCTGGCCCTGGTCCTCCTCCTTCTCCACCATGACCGCCGCGGGGCGATGATGGGGGTCTCGAGGCCAGAGTCCACCACGAAGGATGGAGAAACAGATTCCCCACCCCTCATGGATCTGGTGGAGCTCCTGGTAATAGGGGCAGGTGTGGGGTCCTGCTCCTGGGTGCGAGCTGCACTCTCTGGCTCTGATGTAACTCCTTTACCTTACTCTGGACCTGTTCCAAGGTCCAGGGTGGGTGTCCGTGCTCTGCCAGGAACTCGACCATATGCTCAAATATATCAGCGTTCCGCTGCTTGGATCAGAGATCCTGCAAAGTCTCCTCCTCGCCCCACAGCTTGAGGAGGGACAGGATCTCCAGTCCAGACCAAGAGAATGCCCATTGGTCCCCCTGGGTGGGTCCTGGGACCCCTGGGGCTGCTCCCTGTGAGGGCCAGGGTAGTTTCGGGGGGCTTGAAGCTGGGCCATGGGTGGCAAGGCCTGTCGCAGGGAGAGCCGCACAGTCAGGGTGCTGCTCTGAGGCCGGCTTCCTGCCACAAGGCTTGTCCAGGGTGCCTGAAGCTTTAAGAGGGGCCAGGAGACAGGAATTATAGAGTTGTGATTAGTATGGATGGAATGTCCACCCAGAGGTGTTATTTTCTGGAGGTCTCTTCTTCCAAAAAAAAACTCTTCCAAAAAAAACTCCTCCTCCCCATTCACACATGCCTTTTTCTGAAAGAGCCCTTTCGGAAAAAGGCTTCTTCCTCATAGAAAGAGGATTACCAATGCTGGAAAACCCCCTCTGTTCTTTTGCTTTACTTTCGAAAGAACACAATTGCAGTGTGGACGTAACTCAAGTTTTGTCAGAAAAATGGCTGTTTTTCCGACAAAACTCTGTATTGTAGACATACCCCCAGCTGGGTGTTTCAGAGGTATGGGGTTATTACAGATTTAGTGTGGAACACGTTTCCACAATGTCCTTTGGATTTGTGGCAACAAGGGCTTTGAATGGACAAAATCTCGGTGCTGTAACCCGGAACATGAGGAGATTTGAAGATTACTGTGAAGAGTGTCTCGGACCTGTGCCTGGACTATAAGGCGTTAGGAGACTTCTGGTTTAAATTTTCAAGAGCTGTAATTGACATAACCTTCACTGGCATGTGACGTGCTCCAAGTTTCCGTTTCAATGGGGTTTCATATCTGTGACTGGACTAGGAGGAAATGTTAGGAACCTGATGGAAAGTGTCCCAGAGGTCCACTGATGTATGAATTTGTTTGAGGATTTCCACTGAGACTGTATCTGACCTGAGATTTGCAGCTCTCCAAATATCTGAATGAGGGAGTCAGGGCTGATCCTCCCTGTGGCATTCTGAGTGCAGAAGGTGGGGGCCCCAAAGACCTTAAATACCTTGCCTTTATAGGCTCTGCTTACAAACAAACAAACAAACAAAAAATATCAGGAAAAGGGGACCTGGCCCAGAAGGTAGTTAAGGCTCTGTCTGCCACAGCAGTTCCACATCCCTCTAAAGAAGCAGCAAGAAAGGGGGGAATGTGTGACAGGGTCAGGCCAGATGGCTACAGGAGAGTGGTAGAAGACATGTATGGGTAGAAGCCCTAGATGAAATAGGTTTCTTTTCCCTAGGCAAGATAAAAAGGGCTAATTCAGAATAATTAGGAACTTGCCAGAATTAGGAACTTGCCAGTTAAGGCAGGCAAGTCAATTGGGAGTCATCAAGGAGTCCAAGAATGAATAGTTCAGCCCGGTTGTGTTGGTGCCTAAGCCCAATGGCACCACTAGGTTCTGTAATGGTTTCTGACAGCTGAATGAGCTTACTCTATACCTTGCATCAATAAGTTAGTTGACCACTTGGGAAATGACATGTTTCTAACCACCATTTAACAAAGGGACACTTGTAGAGCCACTTGGTCTGGCAGGCAAAACAAAACAAAAATGTGTTTTCTACACTGAGGGACTGTTCCAGTTAACTGTTCTCCTTTTGGACGGCATGGGGCTCCTGCCACCTTTCAAAGTCTCATGGACAAGCACCTGCACCCCGTATGAGTTATGCAGCTGCATACCAGGATGACATGATTATCCATACCCCCACTGGGAGACTCACTTGGAAAAGGTGGAAGCAGTAATGAATGTCAGAGGGCTTATTTCTTCACCCTCCCACTTTCCATGTCCTTCTCACACTACCAGAGAACAGCAATACCCTAAGGCCAAAGCTACAAACAATTTAATGTTGGTTAGAGTTTGCTTTCCTTTTCCCGTTTTTTTCCCCACTCACTTCCTATTTGTTGCCTTGATTGGGGTAGAAGCAGCAGTAGGAGAAAATTGAGTCCCATCTGTGTGTGGTGGAGTTGTTATATGGTATCCAAATAAGTCCTTGTTGATCTAGAGTTGATCTAGAGTTATTAGCAAATATGTGTAATAACACGTATTCAAATTTCTTCTTCTGTTCACTAAAGATGCAACTTTGTGGGCATCCCAATACATCCTTTGATTTCTATAAGTGAGTAATACAGCATAGTGCTATGTCTCCCCTAAATTATTCCTGCACTCAAATCTTTTGCAAACCCACAAATGGATGGGAAGAAAATGAGGGGGAGAAATCAAACAATATTTAATGTTGTTATGTTAGTTTACTTTAAGAATGACACAGAGACTCTCTCTCAAAAAAAGTAAACTTTATTGCAAATTGTACACCTTCTTTGGATCCTTCAATATTATTTCAAGCTATTTTAAAAGATCAGTGTTCAGAAAATTTAAAAAATGCTGAGTTTGGTACTTCAACTTAAAATTTAAAACATTGTTACATAATTAATGAAAATAGCTTGATGGTTTTATTCTGTAAAACAATGGAAATTGGTAATGAGGCACAGATTGGAACTAACTACTATCCAAGCACAGCCTTTGCAGAACTGTATAGAAATATTTAAATGTAGGACTAGATTCTGATTTCAAGTACATTGGTGCAAATCTGGAATGATTCCACTGCTTTCACTATAATCTCCCTAGATGTACACTAGTTTATGGAGATCAGAATCTGAGTCAATGTCTTTCTAAGAATATATTAACAACAATGAGATTCTCATTTTATAGGTTCCATAATGCAAATTTTCTCACTAGCACTTTATTCATATAAGCCCTGATTCTGCAACTGGATCTGCACAAGGTCATAATACAGTCAACTGATCTCCACATGGGAGGCAAGGATTCCTTCATAGATCCAGATACATGGTGGCCAAGCTCTCCCTAGAATTCTGTTGGAACATTCAAGTTTAACAGAAGGCAGAATTTAGCTCAGTAGCTTCTCAGTTGCTGTGCAACTGTTTTCCAATCACAGATATGCTTATTATGGACAGCAAAACTAGCATCTACTTTGTGAAGCTAAAACCAATAACCCGTAGTACTCAACATCAGATTCAGGACATCACCCATTGAAAGTTGCTTTTGTCAGGAAACAACATAACAATTGTTGAGCATTTGCACTTCCCATTAGGTGATCCACCCTTGGTTACACTGGTACAATGCTACTGACCTGAGGTGAGTTACACCAGTGTACACTACAGAAGAGTGTGAACAGGAGCTATAGCTAGAAAGCTAAGATCCTACAAATCTGAAAGAGGAAAAGGAGAAAACAATAGTGGCTCTGGAATAGGTGACTAGAGTGAAGAGAGACAACGAAGGAGACTCCTCTTCCTAGATTAAAGAAAGATTGTAGTTTCTATGATTGGGGAAAATGAAAAAGACCACTCCTTTCATGAACTCAGGAAACAAAAATCACAGCAAGGGAGCAGGAAGGAGCCAGAGCTCTGCCTGCCCTCCCTTTTCCATAGGTTTGCAGAACATAGCAGCTGGGTAGAGATAGTATAATGTGCTCATTCCCTGTGCACTTGAGAAGGGTTAAGTGTGTGCACACGTGACACTGTCTAACTGTCAGGAATATCTGATAGATGTTAGCTTGGATAGCTGATAAAATCTAGAAGGGGAAAAGTGGCTAGCAGCTGGCTAGTCGCTCTGTAGCTTATTCAATTGCCAGTGACTATATAACAGTATTGTCCTAAATGGGGACTTTCACAGGGCACAAATGGCAATTAGGAATCAACCTCCATTGTGGTTTCAAACTGCCATTTGTGCCTTTCAAAAGTCTTCTGGACAATGTTTGGGATTAAAATATCCCGTGTTCCTCACAGGATGCTACACTGAACAAGATATGTAAATTCAATGTAGCAATTTATTGAAAAATCATAGTTTTTAAAAAGGTAAAAAATTCCAAAACAAATCGACACTGAGCACCTCCTTTTTGATTTGGCACAATCACAATCACGGTTGCAGAATATAAAGACTTCTACGTGAGATTGTTAGGACTATAATACAAGTAATATATTTTAACTTGTTGAATTATGGCCTATTTTAGCACGCAACCTTGAAAGTGGATCCATAATTGTAGGTCTGACTTTAAAGATTCTAGAACTGTGGGATTATTTTTAGCCATTCTTTTTTAAAATGGAGCATATTTTCTACTAGCATCATTCCACTGAGTTCAGTGGAGAGATACCAGCAGTGTGGCGCATTAGACATTTGATGCTGGTTTACATTGTGTAGAAAACAACTCAAGTGTCCAGCTGGAGCTAAAGGTACTCAGACCCTCAGAAGATCAGACCCATTAATTTGACTGGAAGTTGACATGATAGACATTGGATAATTATGGTGAAGGATGATAACTATAGCAGAGATCAGAGAAGTTACATCACAAGAATGCAAAGGGTGTTTTATGGAAGAACTGTCATAGCACATCAATGTTTAGGCCTAACAATCTCAAGGGTATCTTTCTAAAAGTGCCTTGAAAATCAACAGAAGTATCTATGCACAGTAGAAGTTGAGTTGCTAACAATGCACATTTCTGAAGCCAGGCAAAGTCACCTTCCCATGGGTGTAAATGTACTCATCTGTGCCTTGGTTAATGTGCTTCACCAAGTTTTTCTCAAACAGCAGTGGATGGTAAGCACCCAGGGTGCAGGCGCGGTCATGGAACCTCTGGTAATAGTGGCACATGTCTGTCTGTCGTTTCGAAGGGAGGAATTCATAAACATTCACTTCATCACAGAGGGTCATCATGATCATAATGCCTGACAGGGGAGAGAAAGCACCAGTTAGCTTTTTAAAAAGGTAAAAAATTCCAAAACAAATCGACAGGGGAGAGAAAGCACCAGGGCAAAGGTTCATGTAACAAACCATCTTGTTTAAATATGAGACACAGAGGTTTGGGCAATGGGAGGTGACAGGGCTTCCCTGCAAGAAGTAGTCTTCTTAAAGTTCAGACCACATGCAGAGGGAGAAAAAGCTGTGATTGGAGAGGGCTATTTTCTGAAGCCCCTTGGAGTCTGCACGACTGTTGAGCTGCTCGCTCCATCACACACAAATCAGTTACATTTCCAGAATCACAGATGTTGTGACTGGCAGCTGCACTCTCACAAACAGCACAATCTGCCCCATCATGAAGATGTCATGAGTTAGAAGACTTGCATTTAAAAATACTATTACTACTTGATAGCTGGGTGAAAACTTGCCGAGTAGCCAAGCATACGGTATATTTAACTTGGCCAAACTGGCCAGTCTCAAGTCTCAGAGAGGTTTTTGTGTTGTGGTGGTGGAGTGCAATACCTTACATGATGAGTGCACAGCCAGTAAAAATCACAACTCTAGAAAAGGCTTGTTTTGCAGTTCAATACTGCTGAACAGTACACTACTCTTCAAGCTCAAAACCATTTCCCTAGATGGAGCAGCATTGCCCTCATGTGTCTTATGTGAAGTATACAAGCAACTCTACAATGCAGTTAATGATGATGATCAAGCAGATTCCATGTATTGTTCTATGCAAAGCAACTGTTAGCCCTGCAGTAGGGAGTTATTTCGAAATAACCACCTCTTATTTCAAAATAATAAGCGAAGTGTCCACACTACCAAGCCTGTTATTTCAAAATAACGGGCTGGTTATTTCAAAATCTCTACTCCTGCTTTTCCTTTTCAAAATACAGTAAAACTCCATTGGTCCAGGCATCCAATGGTCCGGCACTCCTGATGGTCCGGCACCATCTGGAACACGGAAGTGCTCCGGGCAGCCAGACAATTGGAGCTGCTCTGCCCCTGGCTTCCCCGATTCAGCCGCTGCTGAAACTGACCAGCGGCTGACTCGGGGAAGCCGGGGGCAGAGCTGCTGGGGTGCTGCCGGGTTGGTCCCGTAGCGCCGCCCCTCGGCGCTGTGGGACCAACCGGTAGCACCAGCTGCTCTGCCCCGACTTCCCAAGTCAGCCGCTGCTGAAACTGACCAGCGACTGACTCTGGGAAGCCGGGACAGGACACCCCAGCTGCTCTGCCCGGGCTTCCGGAGTCAGCCGCTGGTCAGTTTCAGCAGCGGCTGACTTGGGGAAGTCTGGGGCAGAGCAGCTGGGGTGCTGCCGGGTTGGTCCCGCAGCGCCGAGGGGCGCATCCCTCCCACTCCACCCCAGACCCCTCATAGCCCCCCCTTCCGATAGTCCGGCATATCTGATAATCCGGCACCCCCTGGGTCCTAAAGGTGCTGGATTATCGGAAGTTTACTGTAGCATTAGTGTGGATGATCCGGTGCTGCTAATTTGAAATAATTGGCCTCCAGAGATCTTTCACAGCTGCATTTGTGACCACTCTGGCCACACCTGCCAGCTCCACTGCTCCCCTTCTCCTGCAAAGCTTAAAACTCCAGGCTGTAGGAGAAGGGCTTTGTGGCACATGGCTAGCTTGGCAAGCCCCACACCATACAGCAGAATCCAATGGAGCCATGGCAGACCCCAATGCTCCCTCAGAGCCTCCCACAGCTGCCAGCACTCCTGCAGCATTCTCGGCTGCCACTGGCCAGGGTCGCAGGACAACTCCGGCCCCAAGTGGTGTGGAGATCCTGGACCTCATCAAGGTCTGGGGGAAGGAGACCAACCTCTAGGATCTCCACACCAGAAAGCAGAATGCTGATGTCTATGGATGGGTGGCCGCCAGCCTGGCTGACAAAGGCCACACCCAGACCATCAACCAGGTTCAGATGAAGATTAAAGAGCTTCTGCAGGCCTACAACAAGGTCAGGGAGCAGAGCGGATGCTCCAGGGCAGCACCACACACTTGCTGCTACTTGAAACAGCTGGATGCCATCCTGGGAGAAGGCCCACTCACCTCCCCCCCTCCCATCATCGCTGAGTCTGGCCAGGATACACCTCCACCAGGGTAGGATTGTGGATGATAATGATGATGATGAGGTGGCCAGCCAGGCGACATGTCTGCCAGCCAGGACCTGTTCTTTACCCCTCTCCTCCTCCCAGGATGATCCCGGGGAAGGTACTTTAGGTGAGTTCTATAACTTTCCTTATCTACAGGTGACAAGCTGTGAGGGGCTGCATGCTCCTAGTGCAGCCTACTCGGCCTGGGGGTTGCACAGCCTGTGCACATGGATGCACATGGAGATCCAGTCCGGAGCGCTCAGCCCCATGACGCACTCACATAGGAACCCCTCGGTCCTTCTCACAAGGTTCCTGGAGAGCTTCCAGGGTGGGACACCTTCCCATGACAAGCCACTATTAAGGATTCTGGGGTAATGGAACCACACAGCAGTGCAGCACACAGCACAGGGTCATGCCCGCACATAGGCAGTTTCTGCCCCAGTCAAGCACGATGATGTGGAGGAGACTGATCTGTGCATGGGAACCTGCCAGGGGGATGAAGAGGAGGGGAACCCAGTAGAACTTTCTCTGGCAAGTGATCTGTGCCACTCACACCATCCCTAACACCATCCTCCCTCCAACAGGTAGGGATAGAAGTTCCCTCTCCATGGGATGCTGCCAATGCCGGACCCGGCATGTGTGGGACACAGTAGGAAGCCAAGCCAAACCATCCCCCCTCCTGCCCGCAGGCTCCTGGGCTGGTCGACACCGTCTCATGCCTGCTTGTCTCTGGGCCATGGGTGTCACAATGCTCCCTTGGGACTTCCATGCCCCTGCAGGAAAGTGCCTGCTGTCTAGGCAACAGATGGCCTTGCTTGAAGCACACTGCCATCATCTGACCCAAGACCTTTGGTGTTGGCTCAGAGATTAGGGCTAGGCTTAATGCACAGTGTCTCCTCAGATGACTGCCCTTGTAACTTTTCTTCACAGCTGGGTCAGATACGAGTTTGGTGCGTCCCCTACCTCCAACACCATTTACCTGACTCCACAGGATCTGTAGGAAGAAGAAAACCCAGGAGGACCTAATGAGGGAGCAGATGGTCTGCCTGCAGTCCTTTGTCCGGGGTTTGAAGAGGAGCACCAGGAGTGGGCTGCTGACTGGGAGCAGTGGAAGGCCATCTGGGACCAGTTGGTTCACCAGCACAAGGCCATGTACTCCTGGCCTCATGCATGGAGCAGGCCACCAACCACCTCCCTGCCCCCCATGGATTCCCCTTCTAGCCCCCCAGGGGCTGCTGTGGCCCCAGAACACGTGGCAGAGGGACCTCTTGGATAACTGAAACCTCCTGAATTACCTGAGGTAGATACGACTCCCATCTCCATCCCTGAGCTCCTCTACCTCTTTGTTCCCCCATTCTAGGTTCTTTCCCCAGTCCCTCTCCTGTTGTATATCCCCCCAATAAACAGTCTTATTTTTTCAACAAAGAAGGGTTCTTTATTTGTTCTGCAAGAGCGGGGGGAAGGTGGGAAGGGAGGGCAGGGAAAAGGAGAGGTAGGAGAGGAAAGGCACACAGAGGGATTGCAGGGGCCCCTTGTGAAGAGCATGGGGGAGAGTCGCACAGCTGGCCTTGCACGAAACTCTCCCTTAAGGCATCTCTGATGAGCACAGCCCTTGATGTGCTCTCCAAATGGCACCGGTGCTCATATGCCCTGGGCAACAGTTTAGCCTCTGCCCTCCACCCTGGCAGGAAAGCCTCCCCCTTACTCTCTCACAGGATGTGGAACACAGAGTCGGCCACCACCACAAAGGGGATGCTGTGCTCATTGAGGTCCAAACTGTTGCATAAAAGCCTCCGCCCAAGCTATTACTTGATTTTACACATGTAAGAGGGAGAGTTGTCATCCAAATCACTTCATTACTGATGATTTATAAATGATTCTCTGAAGCTTTGTAATTGTTTTAGCTGCATTGCCTTTTAAACTCTGCAACTCCTTGTAATCTTAAACCTTGCAACTCTGTAATCTTTGTAAAACCTTGCAACTTTGCAACTCTCAGCAACTTTGATTTATAAATTCAGAAAATTACTGTAATCTTGGTGATTGTTGAGCCTACCTTTGTAACTTTTTGTAACTTTCATTCACTCTGCTTGTAACTTGCTCTCAACTGCATTCTCCCCTGAGATATGAATGTGTGTGTGAGGGTGGAGACTATTGTGTGTTTGGGATTAGAAACTGCAAGACTGAGCACCTGGAGCCAGGTGATGAGTCATCAGACCAATTAAGGAGACTGCTGCTGTGCTGGATCAAGGGAAGTCTGGGCATGTTCCCTGGTGAGGAATGTAGATGAGTCACAGGGGTTGTACAGAGGCAATAAAAGTAGAGAGCATGTGGCAGAAACCCTCTTTCTGAGAAGCTCCTCTTACTGCAGCCAGTTTCTTTCCTGACCAGCTCCCCAGCCACAATCAGCAGATAGACCCTGCCTTGGCTCCTTTTGCAACCCATATGCCTGTGTGAGTGTGTGAGTGCCTGAGGGCAGGCATGAATGTGTGTGTGTGAGACAGAGAGAGAGAGAGAGAGAGAGAGATGGTTCCCCTTTAGTTTAAACCTTCAGTGGCAGCTGAAGTTTAACCTCTTTAGTTTAACCATATAGTGCATAGAGGGTGTGTCTAGACTAAAGGGGTTTTTTTTGGAAAAAAGTGGCCTTTTTCCGAAAAAACTTCCCCTGCGTCTAGACTGCTGCTGCGTTCTTTCGAAAGTAAATTGAAAGGATGCGGCAGTTTTTTTGACTGTGGAAAACCTTGTTTTACAAGGAAGAATGCCTTTTTCCGAAAGTGTTCTTTCGAAAAAAGGCGCTATGTAATGCAAACTGTGCTTTTTCAAAAGAGAGCATCCAGACTGCCTGGGTGCTGTCTTTTGAAAAAGCGGCTTGCTTTTTCGAAAGTACTGGTTGTAGTCTAGATGCTCTTTTTCGAAAGAGGCTTGCAGTCTAGACGTAGCCATAGTGGAATGTTAATTCCTCAATCAATAAATCCATGCTAGTGTAACCCTGAGTGGCCTTCAATGGGAATTTTTGGGGGTATCACAAATGGGTAAGGAGACTCCTGAATCTCCCCTTTATGTGGCCAAATGCATGCTCCACAACCATACAGCACCTGCTCAGCCTGGCATTGAACTGCTCTTTGGTGGGGTCCAGGCTGCCTGTGTAGGGCTTCATGAGCCAGGGGAGTAAGGGGTAGGCTGTATCACCCAGGATGGAGATGGACATGTCCACCTCTCCCATTCTGATGGCGCGATTGGGGAAAAAAGTGCCAGCATGCATTTTTCAGAAAAGGCAGGAGTCCCTGAAGATGAGGGCATCATGCTCCTTCCCATACCACCTAACGTTGATGTCGGTGAAGTATCCTTTGTGATCCAGGAGGGCCTGCAGCACCATGGAGAATTACCCCTTTCTGTTTATGTAGTCTGAGGCCCAGTGGCCAGGAGCCAGGATGGGGATGAGAGTGCCATCTATGGCCCTCCCTGCAGTTGGGGAAGCTCATGGCAAAGTCATCAACGATACTGTCCACATTCCCCAGAGTGATGACTCTCTGTAGTAACATGATTGATGGTCTTGGCTACTTGCAGGATCACGGCCCCGACTGCGGATTTCCCCATGCTGAACCGGTTCCTGGTGGAGTGGTAGCTGTCTGGCACAGTGAGCTTCCATTTGGCGATGGTGATGCACTTCTGCATGGGGATGGTGGGTCTCAGTTGGGCATACTGTTGCCTGATGGCAGGGTTGAGCCACTCACAGAGTTCCAGGAAGGTGACCTTCTGCATGCGGACATTCTGGAGCCACTGCTGGTCTTCCCATAGCTACAGGACAATGCGGTCCTACCAGTCTGAACTCCACCAGAAGTGGTATTCCACTTGTCCTGCAAGGGGGGAGGAAGTGGAGGGGAGTGGCCATAGAGAGGAGCCCCTGAAAGCACACGTCACAGACCAAGCAGCCACAGGAAGTATCTGTCCTCTTGGTGCCCTCCCCAGAGATGCACTATTTAGAAATAATTCTGACTAATTGTGATGATCCTCCATAGTGGGGACATACTATTTCAATTTTGTTATTTTGAGTTATTTCAATTTTAGTAATTTTGAAATAATTTCCTAGTGTAGACATGCCCTGAGAGAGGTAAGAATTATTCCTGGTTTACAGGCTGCTAAAGCAGTGAAAAGTACTCAGGGAATACCAGGAAATCTGGATTTATATTTAAGTTTTAGTATTCCATTGAATTATGCCAAGTTTCAGACCTGAATATATTTGTGACATCTGGAAGGATGACTATGGAATCTACTAATGTTACACAACAAATTCCTTATAATTTTGTGACTACTTTGTCAAATTGTATTTCCCATTTTTAAAAATTAATTTTTACCATAAGTAACTATTTCCACTTACATGAAGTCTTCCAAAGGTTCTGAAAGCATACTGAACAATTTAAGATTCACATCATCACTGATCCTGGTCACAGGATATTAGAGAAACAAAGTGGGAGAGATAAATAGAGGTGACTTGCTGAAAGTAGAGGTTCTTCCACACACACATGTGCATACGTGCTGTGAGCTTCAGTCCAGAAATTCTTGAAAGTAGTCTCCATTGACCTGCATATGTGCAGTAATACTACTTGTGCTCTTGAGTGAGACTATAAGAGGCAGTGTGGGTTGACATCATTCCAGTTCCACTTTGTGATCTGAAGAGAAGCTTCTGTTTAATATGCTTGCCAAGGAATTCTGAAAACCAGGGAAATATGCAGCCTGTATAGTGATATGATTTCTGATACACCAGTTCCAAAGTCTGATTGATTCCAGGCAGAGGGAATCAGATTTCACCCTCCCTATTTCACTATATAGATTATTGTGGTGATATTGTCTGACATTACTTGTACATGGAGTGAGCATATGAGGAGAAGGAAGGCTTTGCATGCTACATGGATCGCTCACAGCTCCAGTAAGCTTATATGTATCAATGTGGCAGTCCAAGTGCCACATTCTGTAAGGGAGGCATCCATCAAGATGGTGGCCCTCACTATCAGAAGATTAAAGAGAGTCTTCACTTTGGTTGGGTTGGACCACCAAGCAAGGGAGGTGAGAACTCCAGAGGGAATAGTGACTTTGGAGTCAATGTGATTCCTCTTCAGTTGGTAGATTGAGTCAGCCAAGCTTGTATGGTCCACAGGTGACGCATGCCAATTTGTGGTCTAACAGGGACAGATGCTGATGCAATGTAGTTGGAGATTTGTAGGTGATACGAGATACAAAGTTGCTCATAATGTAAAATGCTTCCTGCAGGAAGGAAAGCTCTTACAGAGACTGAACCTAGCCATGGTCCTATAAAATTTGTCTCGGTGAGTGACAAAACAAACTTATCTTCATTTATTCAGACCCTTAAGGTGATAAGAAGGCACAGTACCAAAGAAACTCTGTTGCTGAAATCACTCCTTTGCAAGATTTGCCAACCATCCAGGTGTGGAAATACTGTAAATCCATGAAGGATTGGCTTCAAGGCTTCAATGGCCCAAGGCAAAAACTTTTACCATGGCAAAAACTTGTGTGAACACCCTTAGTGCTGTTGTGAGCTCAAAATGAAGGATACAGAACTGGTAGTGATCTTCATCAATTACGAAATGCAGGGACCTCCAGTGTGATGGTGTGTGTTTCCGCATGGACATTCGTCCTTTATAATGAGAGCTGAAAACCACAATCCCTCCAGCAGAGAGATTTATAGATGCCAATGTAATCATCCTGAATTTCCAATTTCAGACAGATGTGTTGCCAAAGGTCCAGAATGAGTCTCCACTCTCCATCTTTTTCGGGGATTAGAAAATATGAAGTGTAAAACCCTCTCCCTTGATGCTGAGGTAGAACATTTCTATTGCCCCCTGGTGTAACAAGGATTTATGAGAGGGGTCCCCGAAGGGGGATCAGACAGGTGGTTTGTGGAAGGGAAAGTAAAAAACTCTATGGAGTATTCTTGTTAGATAAGCTCCAGTACCCAAGTCTCTGTGATGATCTTGTTTCAGCTTTGGCTGAAGAAAGTAGGCTGGTTGTCAAAGATGATGAGAAGAGAATTTTCATAGGTGGTAGTATGTGGGTCTTGAAATGCACATAAAAATGTCTTTGCCATGGTTGTGAGTACATGAAGGATGCAGCAGTATTGGGAGATAAGAAATCTGTACCTCTGAATCCTTTGTTACTTTTGAAAAAAGTTCAGGTGGACACTGGTAGTATCGGGTATGCAAAGTGGACAGCCATAGTCAAAAGGCACATTTCTGATGTTTTCTCCTCAGGTCTGGCATGTAAATCTCCTGGAATCACAGTGTGGATCTCAAGTCCTTTAGACAGTGTACAGACTCATCTGTCTTTTCATTAAGAAGGTTGGACTTGTTGAAGATCTCGGATAATCTTTTGGATCTTTCCAGGAAGCATGATGATGAAAACCATAAGTCCCTTTGTATGACCTGTCCTGGGGCAAAGGTCTGGATGCTATATCTACCAAAGCCTACAGAGTCACCTCTGTTTCCAGCCTCCCCTTGTCCAGAAAAGACTGGAACTGGGCTCAGTCTTCCATTGGAAGTTTGTCTTTAAATTCCGTGATCCTGGTATAGGCGTTAAAATAGTATTTTGCTTATAAAGTTTGGCAATTAGCTATAGAAAATTGGAGCACTGGAAAAAGAAAACCTTCCTATTCTTTGTTCCTTTATTGGCAGGGGTACACTTTCGGTAGTGTGGCTTTCTCTGTAGTTACTTGTACCACCAACACATTAGGGGCAGGATGGGAAAACAAGTCAGCACCCTTGACCAAAACAAAATACTATCTTTTAGCTCTTTTGGGCAAAGGGGGGACTAGATTCTGGTGTGTGCCAAACTGCTTTGGCTGGTCCTAATTAGGGTGCGTCTACACTGTACCATTTTCTGGAATAACGGCTGTTATTCCGGAAAAACATTACTAGCAGCCTCACTGCCATTCTGTTATTTTGAAATATATATTGGTTCTTCTGGCTCCCTGCTACCGGAGATAAAACCCTTAACACCCTATGCCTATCCATTACAGAAGTCCAAATACTTTCTTCCTGGGTTCAAGAAGTAAGGGTTTTTTTGTTTCATTTGGCAGTGTATCTCTTAAGGCCAGCAAATGTGACCTTGGGGAGATTTTAAGTCAAAGCCTATAGAGGCAAATCATTTTTAAGGTATCTTGCAGGTCCTCACCTTCTGCACTACGAGTGCCAGAGTGGGGAACAACCTTGACAGATGGAACATGTTTACATTTTACAAAAGCTGAACATTGTTAGGAAGCTTAAAAGACTGCTTTGAACCTGATAAACAGATATCACTACCATTATCAGCTCTTGAACTGCAGGGCCCCATCCAAAATTAATAAAGCCAAGTAGTGACTGGTCAGTTACGTTACCAAGCATTCCAGAAGAAGGTGGATTGGGCTGAATGTCCTCCAACGAGTTTTCCTGCAGTATATCCCAGAGCTCCCACTGCATTTTTGGATTCAGGATATAAAAGGGCTGTTCACGATGTCTAGTACGATATTCCTTGTAGATTGCAAAGAAATTGTAGTCTGGCCTTCTGTACCACTAAAATAGAGTTAATAGGTCAGATTCTTTCCCCCTCCCTGCAAGGACAAGATCTCTCACAAAACAGTTAACATAAGAAATCCAGTATTGCTTTACTTTGCTGTAGGATCCAGTAACTTACTTTTCAGGTTAACCACCTGCCCTTCAATATTCCATCTGAAGTCTAACTCAAAGGGTAAGGGGCTGCTGGAAGAGATATCATGCCCATGGCACCCACAATGGAACACAAAGTCTGCAACAATACCCACCATGTAATTTTAAAGAGGCTTTGAAAGACATTTCTTTACAAGTGGAATGTGTATCACCCACCAGGTTGCAGTGCAATTCACAGAACAATGCAGGCAAATGGCATTATCCCTTTCTTTCAGGTACCATCTTATCTTTTAGCAGTCTGTTATGGAGGCTCATATTTCCTCAAACTTTGGGACCATCTATAGGAGAGGAGGCTTTGGTAGGCATAAGTACCAACCTACTACATGTTTCTTTGGAGTGTTGGACTGAACAAAGACTTGGACATTCAGATGACATTTGATAAGTAATGACTCTGAGCTAGAAAGTCAGGGCGTGATGTATGACTAAAGAGAGCTGGCAGAGCTGAGGACTGTAGAAGATGTACACTCCAAAGGATCAGCAACCCTTCATAGATATAACTCTTTTGTGTGTTACAAACAGCCCTGTAGGGCTATGTCTACACTAGGAAACTATTTCAAAATAACTAAATTTGACTTCATAACTCCCAATTTTACAAAATTGAAATAGCGTGTTGCCACTCTAGGAAAGCCTCGAAATTAGTCTGAGGAAGGCTCTGTTAATGTGGATGTGCTACCTCTACTTAGAGCCCCAGGGAGCACTGGGGAGTAATTAATTTGAATTACTCTGGGGTGTAATTATTTCAAAATAACAGCACCGGAGCATCCACACTCCTGCTATTTCAAAATAACCATTTCAAAATTAGTGTTATTCCACAAGAAAGGTGGGAGTACAGATTTTGAAATAAGCAGCCCCTTATTTTGAAATAATGGTCTTGGTAGTATGGATGCTCCACTTATAAATCTGACCTATGTGGGTTTATTTCAAAATAAAGTGCTAGTGTAGATCAGAGCTAGGTTACTAAAGCTGCAAGAATGTTAAAAATTGTACTTTTCACTGAGGTTTTATTTTCCCTCTTACATTGCTCTCAGCTTTAACAATAAACTTGTCAGTTTCATTTGTTTATAGTTAATTTCCAAATGACTGCACTTGGATTCTAATGCACTAGCACAGCGCTGCAAAGTTGAGTTTAGGAGTGCTGCAGAATCTCTTTGTTTAGTCTTATCTGATTCCACTCAAAGTGAAGAATACATGGAAATGTTTCTATAATCCTTGGCTTTCTGAAAACGATTGTGAATGAGAACCAATCTAGTAGACAGCCTCTGAGCTCATCTCTCACATCAGGTCACATTGAAGAGGTAGGCATTTGCTCACCTATCTCCTCCTGGTTAGGAGATCACTTGAGGGTTTAGGCAAGGAGATGGGTATCCAGAAACCTAGAGTGGTATGCCAGTGTACATGCTTCGAGGAAGAAGTGTACCCTGGAAAGAATTTTTACACTGACAATGTAGGCATTGAGTTTAAGCTCCTATAGTGTTCAGCAGAAGTTTTGTGGATGGCACCAGAGACTAAAAATAGGATTTAGGATCATGACTTCAGTGACATGTATATGGGAAAGTCAGTGGATGTGATATACCTTGACTTTAGCAAAGCTTTTGATACGGTCTCCCACAATATTCTTGTCAGCAAGTTAAGGAAGTATGGATTGGATAAATGGACTGTAAGATGGATAGAAAGCTGGCTAGACTGTCAGTCCCAACAGGTAGTGATTAAAGGCTTGATGTCAAGTTGGCGGTCGGTTTTTAGCGGAGTGCCCCAAGGATCAGTTCTAGTGCCGGTTTTGTTCAATATCTTTATTAATGACCTGGATGAGGGATGAATTGCATCCCCTCAGCAAGTTTGCGGATGACACTAAGCTATGGGGAGTGGTAGATATGCTGGAGGGCAGGGATAGGGTCCAGAGTGACCTAGACAGATTAGAGGATTGGGCCAAAAGAAATCTGATGAGGTTCAACAAGGACAAGTGTAGAGTCCTGCACTTGGGATGGAAAAATGCCAAGCGTTGTTATAGGCTGGGGACCGACTGGCTAAGTAGCAGTTCTGCAGAAAAGGACCTGGGGATCACAGTGGATGAGAAGCTGGATATTAGTCAACAGTGTAGCCAAGAAGGCTAATGGCATATCAGGGTGCATTAGGAGGAGGATTGCCAGCAGATCTAGAGAAGAGATTATTTCCCTTTATTCGGCTCTGGTGAGGCCACATCTGGAGTATGGTGTCCAGTTCCGGGCCCCCCACTATAGAAAGGATGTGGACACATTGGAGAGGGTCCAGTGGAGGGCAACCAAAATGATTAGGGGGCTAGGGCACATGACCTATGAGGAGAGGCTGAGGGATTTGGATTTGTTTAGTTTGCAGGAGAGAAAAGTGAGGGGGGATTTGATAGCAGTGTTCAACTTCCTGAAGGGAGGTTCCAAAGAATATGGAGAGAGGCTGTTCTTAGTAGTGACGGATGGCAGAACAAGGAGCAATGGTCTCAAGTTACAGTGGGGGAGGTCTAGGTTGGATATTAGGAAAAACTATTTCACTAGGAGGGTGGTGAAGCACTGGGATGGGTTCTCTAGGGAGATGGTGGAATCTCCATCCCTAGAGGTTTTTAAGTCTTGGCTTGACAAAGCCCTGGCTGGGTTGATTTAGTTGGGATTGGCTCTGCTTTGGGCAGGGGGCTGGATTTGATGACCTCCAGAGGTCTCTTCCAGCTCTATGATTCTATAATTCTATGTTCCAGGTCACACAGGGAGTCTGTGGAAGAGCAGGGAATTGAAAATAACCGTTACAGGAAATAACCGTTACAGGACCGCTTGGGAATAGTGACCATAATATAATAACATTCAACTTTCCTGTGGTGGGAAGAACACCTCAGTAGACCAGCACCCTGGCATTTAATTTCAAAAAGGGGAATTACAGAAAAATGAGGAGGTTAGTTAAACAGAAATTAAAAGGCACAGTGACTAGAGCCAAATCCTGCAAGCTGCATGGAAACTTTTAAAGACACCATAATAGAGGCCCAACTTAAATGTATACCCCAAATTAAAAAACATAGCAAGAGACCTAAGAAAGAGTCACGTGGCTTAACCACCATGTAAAAGAAGCAGTGAGGACAAAGGCATCTTTTAAGAAGTGGAAGTCAATCCTAGTGAGATAAATAGAAAGGAACATAAACACTGTCAAATCAAGTGTAAAAATGTAATAAGAAAAGCAAAGAAGATTTTGAGGAACAGCTAGCCAAAAACTCAAAAGAAATAACAAAATGTTTTTAAGTACATTAGAAGCAGGAAGCCTGCTAAAAACCTGTGGGTCCCTAGGCGATCGAACTATAAAAGCGCAATCAAGGACGATAAAGCCATTGCGGAGAAACTAAATGATTTCTTTGCTTCAGTCTTCACGGCTGAGGATGTTGGGGAAATTCCCAAATCTGCACCGTCCTTTGTGGGTAATGAATCTGAGGAACTGTCCCGGATTGAAGTGTCATTAGAGGAGGTTTTGGAACAAATAGAAAAACTTAATGTTAACAAATCTCCAGGACCGGATGGCATTCATCCAAGGGTTCTAAAAGAACTCAAATGGGAAATTGCTGAACTATTATCTGTGGTTTGTAACCTATCCCTTAAATCAGCTTCCGTACCTAATGACTGGAAGGTAGCCAACGTGACACCAATATTTAAAAAGGGCTCTAGAGGCGATCGGGCAATTACAGACCGGTAAGTCTAACTTAGTACCTGGCAAATTAGTCGAAACAATAGTAAAGAATAAAATTGTGAAGCATGTAGAAGAACATAATTTGTTGGACAAAAGTCAACATGGGTTCTGTAAAGGAAATCCTGTCTTACTAATCTATTAGAGTTCTTTGAAGGGGTTAACAAACATGCGGACAAGGGGATCCAGTAGATATAGTATACTTAGATTTCCAGAAAGCCTTTGACAAGGTCCCTCACCAAAGGCTCTTGTGTAAATTACATGGCCATGGGATAAGAGGAAGGTCCTTTCTTGGATTGAGAACTGGTTAAAAGACAGGAAACAAAGGGTAGGAATAAATGGTAAATTTTCAGAATGGAGAGGGGTAACTAGTGGTGTCCCCCAAGGGTCAGTCCTAGGACCAATCCTGTTCAACTTATTCATAAATGATCTGGAGAAAGGGGTAAGCAGTGAGGTGGTAAAGTTTGCAGATGATACCAAACTGTTTAGGATAGTCAAGACAGAAGCAGACTGTAAGGGACTCCAAGAAGATCTCACCAAACTGAGTGATTGGGCAACAAAATGGCAAATGAAATTTAATGTGGATAAGTGTAAAGTAATGCACATCGGGAAAAATAACCCCAACTATACGTACAGTATGATGGGGGCTAATTTAACGACAAATCAGGAAAGAGATCTTGGAGTTATCGTGGACAGTTCTCTGAAAACTTCCACACAGTGTGCAGCGGTCAAAAGGCAAATAGGATGCTAGGTATTATTAAGAAAGGGATAGAAAATAAGACCCAGAATATCTTACTGCCCCTGTATAAAACTATGGTATGCCCACATCTTGAATACTGTGTACAGATGTGGTCTCCTCACCTCAAAAAGATATTTTGGCCTTGGAAAGGGTTCAGAAAGGGCAACTAAAATGATTAGGGGTTTGGAGCGGGTCCCATATGAGGAGAGGTTAAGCGACTGGGACTTTTCAGTTTAGAAAGAGGAGACTGAGGGGATATGATAGAGGTGTATAAAATCATGAGTGGTGTGGAGGGCCGATAAAGAAAAGTTATTTATTAGTTCCTAAATAGAAGAACTAGAGGACACCAAATGAAATTAATGGGTAGCAGGTTTAAAACTAATAAAAGAAAGTTCTTCTTCACACAGCGTGTAGTCAGCCTGTGGAACTGCTTGCCGGAGGAGGCTGTGAAGGCTGGGACTTTAACAGAGTTTAAAGAGAAGCTAGATAATTTCATGGAGGTTAGGTCCATAAAAGGCTATTAGCCAGGGGATAAAATGGTGTCCTTGGCCTCTGTTTGTCAGAGGCTGGAGAGGGATGGCAGGAGACAAATCGCTTGATCATTGTCTTGGTCCACCCCCTCTGGGGCACCTGGTGCTGGCCACTGTCGGCAGACAGGATACTGGGCTAGATGGACCTTTGGTCTGACCCGGTACGGCCGTTCTTATGTTCTAAAAGATAGTTACTGTAACTGGTGATCTTTGAGACACATTGCTCATGTCCATTCCACATTAGTTGTTCATGCTCCCACATGCACTAGTGCTGGAAGTTTTTCTCTTCGGAGGACCCATTAGGGAGTGCTCCTAGTGACCCGTGGAGTATTGCCTCCATTGTGCGGTATAAGGAATGCTGCACATTCCCTCCACACTCAGTTCCTTCTTGCCAGAATCTCCGCCAGTGGGGAAGAAGGCACATTGTGGAATGGATATGAGAAACACATCTTGAAGAACACCAGTTACAAAAAGGTAACTCTTTTCTGGAGGTGCACAGGAGTTCATGGCTATGTTGACTGAAGCATGGCTCTGCCAAAGCCTGAGTCACCCTTCTTGAGTGATGGGACAATGAGACATAAACATATGAAGCAAGGGTCAGGTTGCGGCTCTGCAGATGCCCTGGATAGGTACATGTGCCAGGAAAGCCGTTAAGGATACTTGGGCCCTGGTGGAGTTGGCAGAGATGATCTAAGGCAGGGGTACCCATGCCAAGTTGTAACAGGCGTGTGTACATGTGGTGATCCAGTTAGAGATCCGCTGTGAGGACACTTGTAAGCCCTTCATGTGATCCACAGTGGTGACAAAAAGTTTTCTCGACTTTCAAAAGAGCTTAGTATGCTCTAAGTACAAGTCCAGAGCTCTCCCAGAATCCAGAGTATGCAAACGTCTCTCCTCTGCCATCTTACGAGGCTTGGGGGAGAGCACGGGCAGGAATGTATCTTGGCCCACGTGAAGGGAGGACACAGCTTTCGGCAGGAATGCTGGGTGAGGCCACATTTGTACCTTGTGCTTGTAAAAGACAGCATATTGCAGGTCTGAAGTCAATGTCCTGAGCTCCAAGACATGTCTTGACGATGTTATTGCTATAAGAAATGCCATCTTCCATTATAGCTGTGACAGGGATTAGGAGCAAAGTGTGCAGTAAAACTGGAGAAGAGCAGCTTAGGTCTCACTGTGGGACAGGATAAAGCCATTCTCGCCTCTTCAGGAATCAGTCATATCATTGGAAAACACTGTCTGCCCATGTAATGGCTCATGGAATGCAGATATGGCAGCGAGATGCACCCTGATGGATGAATGTGCGAGACTTTCATCCCAGAGGTGCAGCAAGTACTCCAGGACATCTCGCACCAGCGAATGCAAGGGAGAGGTGTCGTGCTCCAATGTCTATCAAGAGAACCGTATCCACTTGACCAGGTAATTCAAACTTGTAGATGGTTTCTGTCTCTCCATAAATACCTGCCGAGTCACCTCCAAGCAGGTATGTTCCTTCCAAATCAGCTATGAAGCAGTCATACTGAGAAGTGTAGAGACTCGAGACTGGGATGCAGGAGACTGCCATTATCCTGGTAGAGCAGGTCTGGGTGCCTGTGAAGGGATCAGGGAGGATACAGTGCCAGGTTGAGCAGCATGCTCTTGCTCCTGGTCCACCATTGCAGAGGTGAGGATCCACGAGGGGACCTGCTCTAAGCTGTTCCTGGACTGGGAGTATACCAATGCCAGACATTGCCAGAGGGGTCTCATGCATACACACGGCCATGTGCCCCAGCAGGCATAGGCAGACCCTGACTGTGGTGAGAGGAAATGTGGATTTGGTCTGAAAGAGTCTGGAATCTTTCTAATGGCAAGAATGCCTGAGCTCGGACCGAGTCTAGCACCACTCTGATTAATTCTACTTTGGACAGGGTTAAGCATAGATTTTTTGGCATTCACCAGAGCTGCACTGTACCTCTGACATTACACCCAAATAAATCCAGTCATTTAAAGTCATGGCTGGCTGCCATTGGAGGTCACTGGGGGGTGGGGCCAGTTAACAGTTTTAACATTACTAATAGCTAGGACGAAGTACTTTTGCTTAGCCCTCTTAGATATTGGTGCCAGGGGAAGGGTGTCTGCCACAAGGCTGTGGTAATTTTCAGAACCCCTTTATGAAGTGGTAGGACTACCCTCATTTGTGTCAAACAGCAGAAGACATTGAAAAGTGACTCTGAATGCTTCTCCAACATCTCTGCTTGCAGCCCCAGATTTCATCATCAACAACAACTATGGGCTCAAAGTCTGTTGGAGTCCGATGCCTCCCTCACTATTTCTTTCCATCTTTCCCTGTCCAGTGCGGAGTGGCTTAGTTTCTGTAGACTAGCTCCACACCAATCTACTATATCATCTACCCATTCTCTGTGCGGTCTGCCTCGCCTATTCGGACCATCCATTATGCCGAATACCAAGGTCTTGACTTTTCGCTCGTCATTCATTCTGCAGATATGCCCGAATAGCTGTAGCTTCCGCTATATAACCTTCTGCAGTAGGTTCTCTTTCGGCTGTATCTTCCTATATAATTCCTTGTT
Source organism: Rafetus swinhoei (assembly GCA_019425775.1). Taxonomy (NCBI): domain Eukaryota; kingdom Metazoa; phylum Chordata; order Testudines; family Trionychidae; genus Rafetus; species Rafetus swinhoei. The sequence continues at coordinate 46,306,279 of CM033432.1, forward strand.
GGTGACCTTCTGCTTCCATCCTATTCTCAGGATCTTTCTATAACAACTCTCAAATGCCAATATCCTTCTCTTCGAATCTTTCATTATCACCCATGTCTCACATCCATACAACATGCTGCTGAATACACACGTTTTCAAGATGCTTAGCTTTGTTCCTAAGCTAATTGCTTTGCTTTTCCAGATTTTATCCATCACTTTCAAACTCACTCTTGCTTTTGCTATTCTAGTCACTATTTCCTTCTTACAGTCTAGATCATACGTCAGATGCTACAAGTAGCTGCTGTGTAGGTTGCTCATGGGCATAGGATGCTTGTAGCAGTCGCAGGCTTAAACCTGGGATACCGGGTCATGGCGGATTCAAAGCAAACAGTTCCCTCTGGGACTAACATCTAATTCTAACTAACTGCTAAGCGATCCAACTACTAGAACTATTTGTCTATAACAAAGTAAGAAGTCAACCATTCAGCTGTAGGACATGAACAAGCTTGTATGAGGCAGCAGAAAGGTCCAGCACTGTCACTGGTGGCAAGAAAAAACTGAGAGTTGGGGAGCACACAGCATTCCTTATACCATGCCACGCAAGCACCACTCCAGAGGGCACTAGGAGCATTCCTCTATGGGCACTGCTGAGGAAAAAACCTCCAGCACTTGTGGAATGGACATGAACTAGCACTCAAAGAAGAACCTGGGTTTCTGAGGCTAGCACCCTAATCACTGTAGCAGTCTTCCTCTTTTCAAAGGATAGCTGTCAATCACATACTCCAACAGTTTAAGCCCCCCTCCTATAAAGGGGGGATAATTGTTTCAGAGTTATGTATCTTCAGGCTGCTGGTTACACTGGACTGACTCTTGAAGCTGTTGCTGTTTATCATGTTGCATGTTTTACTTGATGAAGTTTTGTTTGATGCAGCATAATCCTTAGCTTTGTTTTTGTGCCACTTAATCTTGTGCCTCCTGGCCCTCGAACATTATGCTTTGAAACTCCATAAAAATAGTATGCTGACAGAATATTAACTTATTATTGAAACTATCAAGGTAACTTATTGTTTTGTACAAGAATGTAACTGCAGGTTGGACCTCCCTGGTCTAGCGACCTTGGCACCTGACTGGTCCAGACAAGGAAGAACGCTGGATTAGGGGACATCTGGGAGGGGAGGCATCAGCCTCCCTGCTGGGCTCCTCTCCCCAGCCTCCTGGGGAGAGCTACCAGCTGTGGGCACTGCTACCCGGCATGTTCTGGTGGCCCTGGAAGTCGTTAGCTCTGTAGTCCCACATGCTGCACCCCCCTGCTGGCTTCCCTGCCCTGCTGACTGCAGTCTCTGGTGCCCCACGGACTCAGCTGCCCCGCTGGCAGGTTCCGCTCTGAGCTCCTGGCAACCTCTGCTGCTGGGACTCTCTAGTCCAGCAACATCATGGTTCTGCTGGACCACGGATGTTGCCAGACCAGAGAGTCTTGGACCATAGATGTTCAACCTGTACAAATTTCAAGTGAGGAGACATGAGAGGAAAGGGAGAATAATGAGGACCTATACTCTAAGTCTAAGGTGGCCGATTTGAAGGATGATGCATTATCTCAGCTATTGAAATTCTTCTGCAGTGCAAATACTGAGAGTTATTTTATTATTTTAAAACAAAGCAAACTTTCCCATTTCCAACTCTACTGGCTGCAGAGTCAATAAGCACATCACAAAGAGAGAACACCCACTGTTACTATTTTCTTCTGACTTTTGATTGAGTAAGAGGGGCAAAAGAGGATAAAGTTCTGTAATAAAGTTTTGAATAAACTGCCCATCTGGGGAATCTACCCAATTACTAAAAGAGGGAGAGCTCATTATAATAATAATGCAACTGTGATGACTGCTAACAGAGCTATTGTACTGCTATTTTGCAGTCACTACACAACTCCAGTTTATGAATCCAATACCTACAAAAATCCAGATGATGTGAGTAAAAGGAATTTGCTGGCCTTTTAATAGGTCTTCCTTTGCAAATATAAACTATTTATACCTAACAACAGTAGTGCTTTCAAAACCAAAATGACCACTGTGGTCAGACTGTCCAGCATAACTTTTGGATTCTTGAAACAATGAAGACTATCACTTTACAGCAAGTTTGAGAACATTATATACAGCAGTGATTACTCTGATATGAGATCAGCCAATGGGAAACTTATTGTGGCAATAAAAGATAGATAGCTCAGGGACTGTCACATTTGCCTGAAAAAAAACCCCATTCTCTGTAAGTTGGTCTATGATTTTGTCATGGAAATATTTAAGAAATTTTAGAACAGAAACAGGGCAAGACATAGACCTTGGGGATGAGGAGAGGAATTGACACAAGCCCTTCCTACACTCACTGTGCACTAGATGCTGCTGTTCAGTGGGACTGGCTTCCTACCCTTGGCATTGTAACCTAGCACATGGTTGCAATACCATGCAGGGGATTTTACAGACTACTGTGGTGACAAATATTGTAGACCTGTGCATGAGCAGATTGCATGCTAGGATGGCAAAAAGCAAATGTGAACACATACATCCAGCACACTACAGGAATAAATAACAACTTTAAAAGGAATGTCCCTCAGCATACAGGCATGTATGGCAAAAATTGAGGTAACAGCTACTGTGCAAATCTCATTTGCTTGTTCTTACTTACCTCATGAATTTCTGCATGATATGGTGCTGGATCCCAGACAATTAAGATACCAGTATTGTACAATGTTTCTGTAAGGAACTTCTGCTCCTCGACTGTTACAAGCTTGAATGAGAAAAAGAAAGATGATTTCTAACACAGCAGAATATGTGTATCAATCTGTAGAAGGCCAGGTAGTAAAGTGTCACTAAGCATAGACTACTATAGACAACCATCGACTACTGAGACAATAAGTTAAAAAAAAAAACAACTTACCTGTTTCTGTAACTGGTATGTTGCTCATCCCTCAACTTAGCTGTGGGTGCTTGCCACATGCACTAATGCCTGAAGATTTTCCCTTAGAAGTACCAATAGGGGAGCTGGCTCAAGTGCTATCATGCCATGCTATATAGGGCACCTCCTGTCCCCTCCATCCTCAGTTCCTTCTTGCCATTCAACTCTGACAGCGGGAAAGGAAGGCAGGAAGCTGAATGGACATGAGCAACACATCTTGAAGAACACCAGTTATGGAAACAGATAACTGTTCAGAAACATCACTCTTCTTCGAGTGATTGCGCATGTCTATTCAACATAGGTGATTGTAAGCAGTATGTCCAGAGGTGGGAGTTCACTGGCATGCTGACTGCAACACAACTATTCTGAAGGCAGCATCCCCTCAGGCTCGTTGCATCAGGGAGTAGTGAATAGCAAAGGTGTGGACTGAAGACATTATTGCAGCCTTACAAACGTCCAGGATAGGAACATTGATGTGGCAGGCTGCAAAGGCTTGTGCTCTAGTTGAGTGAGCCCTGACAAGCAGAGGTGGCTGAGCACCCACCAGCTGATAGCATGCCCAACTGGAGATCCTTTGCATAGATACTGGGAGCCCTCTGTTCAGCATAGGTGACAAAGAGCTGGGGCAACTTACAGAACAGCTTTGTTCTGTCAATGTAAAATGCAAGCACCCTATGAACATCTAGGGCACGAAGCTGCCTCTCCTTGGTGGTCGTATGAGACTTTGAGAAGACTGGGAGGAAAATATACTGACCCATATGAAGAGCACAGGCCACCTTAGGTAGAAAGACAGAGTGTGTTTGCAGTTGTACTTTGCCCTTATAGAAGACCATGTGTGAGGACTCCGATGTCAAGTCCTGCAACTTGAACACCCTAGCTGATGTAATAGCCACCAGGAAGGCTACTTCCCAGGACAAATGCAAAAGGGAGCATGTGGTTCGAAGGGCAGACTGGTAAGCCTGGAAAAGACCAGATTAAGGTCCCATTGAGGGACAGGGGCCATATATGCAGGAAGAGCCTCTCAAGGCCCCTGAGAAATTTAGCTGTCTCATTGTGGGAAAATACCAAATGGCCCTGAATCAGTAGTGAAAAGCTGAGATCGAGAGTGGCATACCAATTTCCCAGATGCAAGGAGGCCTGGAATCATCACTAGGTAATGATTCTGGCTGGGCAGGTCCAGAATGGGCCAGAGCCCACCCTTGGCCTGGGGGGATCAAAAAGTAGTGGGAATAAAACCCTTGGTTCTGGTAGCAGTGTGAAACCTCCTCCACCACCCCAAGCCTGAGCAATTCCTCGACTTCCTATAGCAGGAAAGTCTCGTGAGAAGGGTCTCTGAAGAGGGATTGGGAGGGGGAGTGGGAGAGAGGGTTGCAAGAAAGCTGGAGTGCATAGCTCGGCTGCACTGTGCTGAGTACCCAGCAGTCCACAGCTATAGAGCACCAGGATGGAAGGAAAGGGCACAACCGGTGGGCAAAGGTCACAGGGGAAGGATCTGTGGTCTGAGAAGCACGTTATTCTCAAGCCTCAAACCCTGTCTACTCAGTCTTCCCAACTTTGTCAGGATTCAAGGCAGAGCAAGCATAAAGGCTTCAGGAAGAGGTAGTCTAAGCTTCACTCTTCCACATAACCTGGCTCCTTCCATTGTAAAGCTGCCTCCAAGTGCCCCTTCTGAGGGTACGATTAAACTTCTTACAAACCCTAGGATGCACAGATTGAGGGTTCGGAGAGTGGTGTAGGAATCCTTTAACCTGTGCAGTTTAGGCCACGTCTAGACTATGGAGAAGATCAACGCTACGGCAGTTGAACTTCAGGCATTTGAGCTCCCCTATGGGTACCGCTAAGGAAAATTTTCTGGCACTAGTGCATGTGGCATTCATACTCACATATGCTGACTGGACAAGAGCAATCACTCAATGAAGTGCTCTGTTATCCTTGGTTCACATGTGCTATAAAAAAGGTATTTCCTTGTGTTAGCTAGTGACTATGCTCTGTTCTTTTAATTCTGCAGCTCTTCTGCCTCCAGTAAGTCAGGATATAGTGGAGTGTCAAAGAAACAATGGCTGAACATCTATGCACGTCAAATCTCCTTTTCTACCTTGACTTTATATAGAAAGGAGAGGATATGGGCCACAAACAGCGGCATGGAGCACCCAGGGAGCCACTACAATTACAATTACTCAAATCATTTAGAAGAATAACAGCGGTAATGGAAGCATCTAATTCTACACGCATTTTTCCAACTCTGGCACTTATGGATGGTGCCAAAAGGAAAAACGTGGTGTGACAGAGTCAGGCTGGAGGACTACAGCAGATAGAGAGAAAGGCAGCAACAGCCCTGAGCAATTAGGGGAAAAGGAGACAGGGCTGCTGCAAATTAAGCAGAGCCAGCTGATCTCACCTGAGGCTGCCATTGAGCCTGTTAAAAGGATGCCCTCCTGGCAGGAAGGGGGAGGACAGTGAGAGAAAGCAAAGCAAGGCAAGGCAAGGCAAGGCAAGTAACTAACTGCATTGCCAGAGATATCTAAGTGGCGGAGGGTAAGGTGCCCCAGACCAGGGTCGTTAGGCTTTCCTTCGGCTGGCAGCTTGAGAGCCGAGCTGGATAGGACTGTTTTCGCAGCCCAGGCTGACCATGGGGCATTGGCCCAAAACCTTTGTGTCTGAGAGACTGGAGCTGGAATTCTGCCAAGGGCAAATAGTGCAGGACTGAGGCTGCCTGAGGTCGGCCTGAGCAAGGTATTGGGACCCAGGAGTGGGGTCATCCTGCAACAGTGGATAGAGAAACAGGTTGCTCAGATCACATTTCATTTAAAATCAAAGAAACAAACAAAAAATAACCCTGCATGGACCAAGTCTTAACAATCCATGCAACACAGTCATGCTAAATACTAACCCATGAAGTTGCATTCAGAATAATGGTCCAAGTGTCAATTTCCCCAGTCATGGGTACTAAATTATAACGACAAAAATCAGTCAGGGGATTGCTTTAGCATTTTTGTCACCCAACAACTGCCACAAGGAAGGTGAGAGAGTTGAACTTGGTGAGTCCACTTTTTGGAGCACTCTTTGCAGGAGAAATGTAGTGGAATGAGATGAGCTAGTGCTTGTCCTTTTATTCATAAGCACAATCCAAACACATGCTGCATGTTAACATCTGCTTAGGAAGAGTCCAGTCATAAAACCCTTACTATGCCAGACACAGCCCCTTAGAAGTCCAAGCTAAATGGGAACTATTTCAGAATGAGTTGAGTCATCTTTTTAAATATGCTATTTCCCCCCTACCCACCGCTAGCATCCAATCACTGTTCCAGCTGTCCCTGTTACCAATTACAACCATGTCTGACTGACCATTGCAGACCTGCAGACACTTATTATTCTACAACTAAAATATAGTTTGCGTGTGCATGTGTAACTGCCAACAGGCAGATTTGAACCTAGGGACCTCTGGAGCTTAGTGTAGGAGCCTCTACCGCTTCAGCTAAAAGCCAGCTGCCGCCTAGCTTAGGCTGTAGATCTCTCTTGTTCTTATCTCTTGCTGTAAGTGGTCTAAGTGCCCCTACATGGGACAGTGAACCACACTAGCTGTGTGGATTACATCTGTTCTTAAATGAGAGACTGAGAGAAAGAGAATTAAGGTTGAGCCCAGAGTCCTGCCATGTGGACAGCGTGGCTTGCTTAGCCTACACTATTTAGGTCACTCTTAAAAAAACTTGGCTGTCAAATTTGAGAGTGCAGCTTGGTACTCACAATTCTTTGCAGGTGTAATCAGAGTTTCTAATGCCTAGGCTTTTTGGGCTCCAAAAACATTTGGAGAGGTAGAGAGCATCAGTGTGGGGGGTATCAGAGTGGGGTGAAGTCTAGAAGGGGAGGAGGGACAAAGCAGGACAGGGGAGGGGATTCTTGCCAGATATTTCATAAAGCAAAATAGCAGCATCCTGGGCAGAGGATAAGGGAGGCTGAGAAGGGTGTTTCAGGAAAGTGGCCAAGTGTTGGGAGGGATTAGACTCATGCTGCAGCATCATAAAGTGAAGACATTCTAAGCCCATGGTCCCCAATGCGGTGCCCGCGGGTGCCATGGCGCCCACCGGGGCATTTAGGTGCGCCCGCCAGCATATTCTAATGCAGGGGTGGACTGGCCCGGTGGGATGGAGCCACCGGACTCCGCACTCCTGCACCGGAGCCGGTAGGGGCGCTGCTGGCACTTACGGCCCTGCCAGAAGACCCCACCGGGCCGAGGGACTCCGGCGAGGAGGCCGGCAAGCTGACCCCGGCTGGGGAAGGTACTGGGCGGGGGGAAGGGAAAGTGGGCACGGCCGCAAGAGGTGCGAGCATGCGCCGTCAACCCGGGTGGCAGCGGATGGGCGGAGCCAGGGCTGCGCCGGGGGTGGGGTCATGCGCGGCACGCTGGAGGGGGCGGTGCCACGTCAGTGTGGCATTGCAGCACCGTTTTTAAAAACGGCCAGCCGCGGCTCGGGGAAGGAGACGCGCCGAGCGGGGCATGGGGGAGCAGAGCCTGGCTAGAGGCGGGTGGTCATGTTGTGATGGGCCGGGGCTGTGAACGCCGACCGGCCCAGCTCCAGGTCCGGCATGTGGTCTGGAGCTCAGGCTGCGGGGACTTCTGGGGCCTGATCGCAGCAGACTCCAGCCCTGCAAACTGGAAGGTAGGGGAGGGGAGGGAAAGGGGGAAAAATAGGGGAAAGGGGTGAAAGAGGAAGGGGCTTGTGCTGAGGGGAGGGGGGCAGGTCAGGAGAAGAAAGGGGCAGGCACCAAGGGACAGGGTGGAGGAGAGACAAATGCCGGGGAGGGGGCAAGTGGAGACAATGAAGAAAAGGGCAGGAGGGGAGGTGTCAGTGGGAGGGGGGGACAGGGTGATGCTGGGAGAGGAGAGGAGAGGGTAAGGGCATTGGGGATATAAGGAGAAGGTGCTGGAGAAGGCTTGAAGGAAGGGGTGGGCATGAGGAAGGCGGGGATGGAGCAAGTCATGTGTGAGGGCACAGGGGCATGAGGGAAATGGGGGCAGAGGGTGGTGAGGGGGTGGGCATCAGGGAAAAAGAGGGCAAAGGGGGCAGGGGCAGTGAGGGAAGGGGGAGGCACGAGGAGGGTGCAGGGGTAAGGGAAGGTGCAGGTGCCAGGAGATTCTGGGGGTGAAGCAGAAGGGCAGACACTTGCAGGGGAGGCAGGGCCAGCTTTAGGAAGTGCGGGGCCCAATTCGAACCGTTTTGGTGGGATCCCCCCCCCGCCAAGATTTTTTACTGAGCAAAAAAAAAAAACGACACACAAATATCAGATCAGAAGTAGATCTGATCAAAATGTATATCAATATAGTTGAACGTTTTCAAAAAAAATGCCATCCTTTATTATGCAAAATTTTACACAAAATTAAATCAGTTGCCTTAAGTGTAGGTCAAATATTTTCAATTGCAAACTATCCAATTTTTTCAATAAAGTTTAAAGTTTGATTTTTAAAAAGTTACCAGAGAGCGTGGCAGTTTTCTGTTACATTGATTTACTTTTTAAATAGCAAAAATGGAGTCTTTGTTAAGAAAGTGTCAGTTCTGTGGTCAAATTCCAGTCCTTAGTGATTTCAGCACCAATGATTTTACTAAGTACAGTAAAACTCCAGTGGTTTGGCATCCAATGGTCCGGCACCATCTGGAACACGGAAGTGCTCCGGGCAGCCGGACAATTGGAGCTGCTCTGTCCCCGGCTTCCCCGATTCAGCCACTGCTGAAACTGACCAGCGGCTGACTCAGGGAAGCCGGGGGCAGAGTAGCTGGGGTGCTGCCGAGTTGGTCCCCTAGCACCGCCCCTCGGCGATGCGAGACCAACCCGGCAGCACCCCAGCTGCTCTGCCCCAGACTTCCCCAAGTCAGCCGCTGCTGAAACTGACCAGCGGCTGACTCCGGGAAGCCGGGGGCAGAGCAGCTGAGGTACTGCCGGGTTGGTCCCCTAGCACCGCCCCTCAGCGCTGCGGGACCAACCCGGCAGCACCCCAGCTGCTCTGCCCCAGACTTCCCCAAGTCAGTCACTGCTGAAACTGACCAGCGGCTGACTCTGGGAAGCCCGGGCAGAGCACCCCAGCTGCTCTGCCCCGGGCTTCCGAGTCAGCCGCTGGTCAGTTTCAGCAGCGACTGACTTGGGGAAGTCTGGGGCAGAGCAGCTGGGGTGCTGCCGGGTTGGTCCCGCAGCGCCGAGGGGCGCATCCTCCCCACTCCACCCCAGACCCCTCATAGCCCCCCCCTTCCGATAGTCCGGCATATCTGATAATCCGGCACCCCCTGGGTCCTAAATGTGCCGGATTATCGGAATTTTACTGTAATATGGTACCTCACCACCATTGGCTCCTTTGCACTGTCCTTCAACACATTGCCTGCATGTTGAGTCCAGGGTCAGTCTACACAAGATTTTATCAATGATTTTTGCTCAAGCGATCACTGAGACAAGACAAGGACTCTCAATTGATTCTAGTCAGCTCTGCCTTTAAACACTGGATGTAAAGTGTCAGATATAATTGAGGACTCCCAAATAGACTCTACACCAGCAGAAATAAAACCTGTTTCCATCTTCTGTGACTTTCAGTTAGATGTGACTCACTATCCTCTGCTTAGTGTTCAAGTTATGGTAGACCCTAAGCCAGGTCATATTAAGTTCAGGTCTTTTACCTTTTAATCATAAAATATGGATAAAAGAACGGTTACTTACCTGTAACTGTTGTTCTTTGGGATGTGTTGCTCATGTCCATTCGAAGTAGGTGTGCGCACCGTGTGCACCGCGTCTTCCAGAGCGTTTTCCCTAGCGGTACCCGTAGCGCCGGCAGGGCGCCCCCTGGAGTGGCGCCGCCATGGCGGGGCATAAGTACCCCTGCCGGCGCTGCCCCACCTCAGTTCCTTCTTGCCGGAGACTCCAACGAAGGGGAGGTAGGGTGGGAGTCGAATGGACATGAGCAACACATCTCGAAGAACAACAGTTACAGGTAAGTAACCGTTCTTTTCTTCTTCGAGTGGTTGCTCATGTCCATTCGAAGTAGGTGACTTCCAAGCCAACCCCGCTTGGAGGAGGGGTCGGAGCAGCCAGACCACAAGAGTCATGGAAAAGGTGAACAAACAGAACGAATTTATTCAAATAGGTAAACACACAGAAGGCACAAGCTAACAACAGTGATAACTTAACATATTTACACCACAGAATTGAGGACTGCAGAGCCCACCCCTGCGTCCTCCCTGGCCTGCTGTGCTAGTGCATAGTGTGCAGTAAAGGTATGGAGGGAGGACCATGTGGCCACCCTGCAAATTTCTGTAATCGGTATCTGAGCCCCGAACGCTACCGAGGACGCCTGCGCCCTGGTAGAGTGTGCTTTTACCCTGGGTGGGGTTTTACCAGCCAGTTGACAACACTCCCTAATACACTGTGCGACCCAGTTTGACAACCTCTGTGTCGAAATAGGCGACCCTTTCACCCTGTCCCCAAAAGCAATAAACAACTGTTGGGATCTGCGAAAGGGCTTGGTCCTATCAATGTAGAACGCCAGCGCTCGCTTAGTGTCCAGGGAATGGAGCACCCGCTCCTTATGGGAGGCATGGGGCTTCGGGAAGAAAACCGGGAGATAAATTTCCTGGGACAAGTGGAACGGTGATACCACCTTTGGGAGGAAGGCTGGATGAGGGCGGAGCCTCACATTACTATGTGAAAAGACAAGGTAGGGCGGCTCTATAGTCAGCGCCCTTAGCTTGGAAACCCTACGAGCAGACGTAATGGCCACGATGAAAGCAACCTTCCACGAGAGGTGCTTCAGGGAACACATAGCCAACGGCTCGAAAGGGGGCGACATAAGCCTGTGTAAGACCAAGTTGAGGTCCCAGGCGGGAAGCGGTGCCCTCACTGAGGGGTACAGTTTCTCCAGACCGGTGAGAAACCTTTTAACCACCGGGTTAGCGAAGAGGGAAACTCCTGCCGTACCTACATGGAAGGCGGAGAGAGATGCCACATGGACTTTAATAGAAGAAAAAGAGAGGCCACTGGACCGAAGCTGGAAAAGATAGTCTAGAATAGTCGGGACAGGAGCCGAGGACGGGTGCACTCCTCTTCGGGACACCCAAGACAAGAAGCGCCGCCACTTGGCAGCGTACGACTGTCTGGTAGAGGGTTTCCTGCTACTGAGGAGTACCATCTGAACCTCCTGGGAACATTCCCTTTCCGGTTGGTTCAGCCATGGATAAACCAAGCCGTTAGGTGGAGAGACCTGAGATTTGGGTGAACCATGGTCCCACCGTCCCAGGGTTGGGCTAGAAGGTCCCGGACTGGAGGGAGTGCTATTGGGTCCTCGGTGAGCATGTCCACCATGATGGGGAACCAGAACTGTCTGGGCCACCTGGGGGGCTATAAGAATGATCGTGGACCGAAAGGTCCGTGCCCTGGTCAACACCCTGGAGATTAGGGGGAACGAGGGAAAGGCATACAGAATGCCCTCTGGCCACATGGCCGTTAGGGCCTCCCCCAGGGAATATTTCCCCAGCCCCAGCAGGGAACAGTAGTTCCAGCACTTTGCATTGTGTGCCGAGGCAAACAGGTCTAGGAGGGGATAACCCCACCTGGGGGAAAACCTGACGCAGGACAGAGTCCTTGAGTGACCACTCGTGGGCTCCGAAGGATCTGCTCAGCGTGTCTGCTAACAGATTCTTGCACCCCGGGAGGTACTCCGCCTGTGGCGTGATGTCGTATTTCACACACAGGTGCCAGAGTAGCAGAGCCTCTCTGCAGAGAGGGGGTGACCGGGCTCCCCCCTGCTTGTTGAGGTAAAAGACCGCTGCTGTATTGTCCAAACGCACCAGGATGGAGCGGTGAGAGAGTCTTGGCAGGAAGGCTTCGCAGGCTCTTCTCACCGCTCGCAATTCCCGGACGTTTATGTGGAGGGTCCGTTCGAGGAGACCACAGACCCTGGGTCCTGTGTCGCCCGGGTGTGCTCCCAGCCCAGGTCGGAGGCATCGGTGACCAGCGTGAGGGGAGGAGCATTGAAAGGTACCCCACTGCACACCACGGCCTCCTGGGTCCACCATTGTAGGGAGGCCAGGACCTCTGGGGGCACTGTTATGACTGAATCCCAAAGACCCCGGGACTGGCTGAAGGCCTTTGCCAACCAAGCCTGCAGGGGTCTCATCCTCATTCTGGCGTGGCGCACCGTATACGTGCACGCAGCCATATGACCCAGGAGCCTCGAGCAAACCCGAGGGGTCGTGCTAGGGGACCGGGTTAACCCTGAAATCAGCTCCACTATGGAGAGGAACCTGCTCCTGGGGAGGAACGCTCTTGCTACCCTTGCGTCGAGGAGGGCCCCCACGAACTCGAGATGCTGAGAGGAGGTTAGGGATGACTTCTCCTCGTTCAGCATGAGCCCGAGCTTTAAAAAGAGGGCCTTCATGAGTGACACGTGAGACCTCACCTGCTCGTACGAGCGACCTCGGATTAGCCAATCGTCGAGGTACGGGAACACGTGCACCCCTTGCCTGCGGAGAAACGCCACAACCACCACCATGCATTTGGTGAATACCCTCGGTGCCGTTGACAGGCCAAAAGGGAGCACCGTAAACTGAAAATGGTGTTGGCCAACCATAAACCTGAGAAACCTCCTGTGGCTGGTTCTGATTGCCACGTGGAAGTACGCGTCCTTGAGATCGAGAGTTGCGTACCAGTCTCCTAACTGTAGCACTGGGATGACCGAGGCTAAGGTCACCATTCTGAATTTGTGTTTTATGACCGCCTTGTTCAGATTTCTTAGGTCCAAGATGGGACGGACTCCTCCCTTTGGTTTGGGGACCACAAAATATCGGGAGTAGAATCCCCTTCCCCCGCAAGTGTGGGGGAACCTCCTCTATTGCTCCCTTTGCGAGGAGCACGGACATCTCCTGACACAGGATGTGTTCGTGAGGGGTGTCCCTGAAGGGAGATGGGGAGGGGGGGGGTTTGAAGGTGGCGGGCCCAAGAAGGGGATGGTATAGCCTCCATTTACTATATTTAATACCCAGGCGTCTGATGTGATTAGCGCCCACGCACGGGCAAAAAGGGATAGCCTGGCCCCAAACGGGGGGCCAGGGTGGGAGACTGGTGCGTAACCCTCGAAGAGGGCGTCAAAATAGCAGCTTGCCCTTATGGTAAGGGCCGTGGGGACCTCCTGTCTGGTTGTCTGCCGTGGGGCGACGACGGCGACCCCTAGCGCCCTAGGTGTGCGCAACCACCCCGGAACCTCCACCGGAGGCCCGGGAGCGGCGCCTCCAGTAATCCCCCCGGGGGACCTGGGGCTGCGCTCTCCCCTGTTGCCTACAGGGCAGCTGGCGACGCTGCGGGGCAGGCGTGTGGATGCCCAAGGACTTCAGGGTAGACCTTGTATCCTTTAGCGTATGGAGCCTAGAGTCGGTGTGCTCCGAGAACAAAGTTTTGCCCTCGAAAGGCAAGTCCTGGATCGTATTTTGGATGTCAGGGGGAATCCCGGAAACGTGCAGCCAGGCACCCCGACGCATAACAACGCCAGATGCCATAGTGCGGGCTGCCGAATCGACTGTGTCCAGGGATGCCTGGAGAGCGGTTCGGGCAATAACCCTCCCCTCCGAAGTGATGGCCGCAAACTCCTGACGGTCCTCCGCCGGGAGCCTGTCCCTGAATTTCTCCACAGCTTGCCAAGTATTGAAGGCATACCGGCTCAACATCGCCTGTTGGTTTGCGATGCAAAGTTGCACTGCCCCTGTGGCATAAACCTTACGGCCCATCAAATCCAGCCCCTTAGGGTCTCTCGCCTTTGGAGACGGGCCAGGCTGGGGGAGCCTTTCTTTTTGGGCCGCAGCTTGCACGACCAAGGACCCCGGGATGGGCTGCGAATACAGATGTTCATGCCCGAGTGTGGGACATAATAGCGCCTCTCGACCCCTTTTAAGGTAGGGGTCAAGGTCACGGCGTCTGCCACAGGGCATTAGTAATTTTGGCCACCGCGTTTTGTTTAGCGGTAAGGCCAAAGCGTGTGGGTGCGTCCTCGGTGAGGATGTCCACCATTGATCCGTGTCCTCTATGGCCAGGTTCCACCGGACGCTGAGATTTGATGCCATGCGCCGGAGTAATTCTTGATGTGTGCGGGCATCCATAGAAGGCAGGCTCGGTGCCGGGTCTGCCAGGGCCTCATCAGGGGACGAGGAGGAGGATGACTTCTGCATGGGTGCCGGATCGGTAGGTGCTGACTGCGGTGCCGGCTGAACATCTTGCGTCGCCTGCGGACCCAACTCCGGCACCGGGGCCTCTGCTGCTGGGTCGGGCTGCGGTGCCCCGTGCGGGGAGGGGAGAGGTCGAGCCAGCGACGTCGAGGCCTGTGATCGGCGACCCGAAGTCTCCGACAGCAGAGAGGGGGGCACCGGCCCCTGCCATTGATGGTAGGCCCAAGGAGTCCAAAAGGGCCACTGCAGATGCAGGGGCCAGGTTTGCTGTGAACGGTCCCGCCGGTGCCAGGAACGGGACCTGTGGGTCGAGGACGCCCGTGAGGACCCTGAACGGATGGAAGTTGCATCCAAATCTGACGAGTAGTCGGACTCCGGCCAGGGCAGAGCCGAGGAAGAGTGCGGGGCAAACCTAGCCATGGACTCTGGCTTGCCCGCATGGGAACGGCGGGGACGGACGAGTTGCGGCACCGGGGGACCCATGCCCGGTGCTGGGAGACTTGACTCCGCCGGATGCGGTACCGAGGTGCTGAGGCCTGGTGCCGGGAGAGTGGCCCCCAGCAGTTGTGGCACCGGGGTGTTCAGGCCTGGTGCCGGGACTGTTGCCGCTGACTGTGGCACCGGGGTGCCCAGGCCCAGCGCCGGCAGGAACGGTCGATAGCCCGCGGCACCGGGGTGCCTAGGCCCGGTGCGGAAGAGTTATTGCTTGGCGCACACGGTACCGAGGACCCAGGCCCGGCGCTGTGGGGAGAGCTGAACCACCCAGGCTCGTTGCGCGTGCCCTGAAAGCGAGTGGAGGCTGGGGCACCGGCAAAGTCCACAGGGTCGGTGCGGTGCTTGCGGCGGCCGGAGACGGCGCGCGGTTCCAGGAGGCCAGGTGCCGTGGAGGAGAGCGGTGCCGCAGTAGACACCACATGGCTGTGAGAATGCGGTACGGTGCTGCCAAAGCGAGGGTCTGGCAGGGGACTCAGCTGCGCTGAGGATCGGGCGCGACCCGAAGGTGGACGGGACTGGCGACTCGGCGTCGAAAGTTGCGGTGTTGTGGCAGCGATCGGTACTGATCCCACATGGGATGGTCCCGACGCATAAGTCGCCCTAGAATGCCGACCCGGGCCATGCGGCGGCGAAGCCATAGCCAACTCAGCCTCTGGCGAGGGCGACCTCGACCCTTCCGCCTCAACCGGCAGACGGAGGAGGTGGTGAGGCTAATAAGGTCCTGCGCCGCTTTGAACGTGTCCGGCGTGGACAGGCGGTGAGAAGGCAGGCACCCCGGACTATCCAGACCTTCTCGCCGACTGTGGCGCACCGCAGCGGATGCGTGCACCGGTGAGCCGGCACCGTGGTACCCGACCGAGGTAGCCTTTTTTGAAGGGGACCTTCCGCGGGACTTCTTCATCCTCTTGGATGGTGGAGCATGAGACCGGTGCCGGGATCTCGACGCGGACGCGCGGTGCCGGTGAGGAGCATCACGCGTAGATGCCGGTGCGCTACGCACCGTAGGATGTTCCGGCGGCACCGGCTGTAGCGCTGTCTCCATGAGGAGAAGTTTTAGGCGGGAAACTCTTTCCCTCCTGATGCGGGCTTAAAAGACTTACAGATCTTGCAAGCAACTGAGATGGGCCTCACCCAGGCACTTCAGGCAACTGTCGTGTGGGTCGCCTCTGGGCATAAACTTTCCGCAGTCCGCGCACGCCTTAAAGCCCTGCGGCCCTGGCATTCCTCACCCCCAAGGGGGACAAAGAACCTAACTACCTAGCTAATAGAACTATTTACAGAAAAGTAGAAGAACAGGAACCATTTACTGACTAAGAGAGAGATAGAGATGCTCCAATGACCGTCACGGCGGTAAGAAGGAACTGAGGTGGGGCAGCGCCGGCAGGGGTACTTATGCCCCGCCATGGTGGCGCCACTCCAGGGGGCGCCCTGCCGGCGCTACGGGTACCGCTAGGGAAAACGCTCCGGAAGACGCGGTGCACGCGGTGCGCACACCTACTTCGAATGGACATGAGTAACCACTCGAAGAAGAACAACATTTCATTCTCCCAGCTCCAAGTCTTAAGTGAATTTCAACCCAAAAGAGCCAAAATTGATCACTTTGACACAGCAAGTGTGTCTACTGATCTCTGTGGCAAAGTAAGTTGTCTATATAAATAAGGTCTGCTCGTGAAGCCTCTGCCTACAGTTGATTAACAGATGGCAGTAGATAGCTCATTCAGACCACTGGCTGATAATAGTTAGTCACCCTGACCAGTCATTAACCATAGTCATGGACTCACCCTACTCTCCATTGTCTCTATGATCCTCTGATGACCTGTAACAAAAAAGGAGGGTGGAAAGGGAAACTGAAAGAAGAGACCTCTCTAAATTCACCAATCAAAGAGCAGTATTGCCAACCCAAAAATCACAAGGAACGCCTACACAAAGTTATGAGACTGGTCTACAAATCATAAGATTTTTTAAAAATAAACATGTTGGATTTTTATTGGCCTTTTGTTTCTTGAGTATTTAGGGTTCACATTTTAAAGCTTTCCTCCTTAGCTGTAAGGCCCAGAAGTAGAGAGAACTTTTTTTAAATGAAAGCTGAGATTCCTACATAATCAATTGACTCCAGGCCTTCAGAAAAACACCAAATGTTTTGAGACTCATGGTAAAACAATGGAGGAATTCTTAAGAGCCCATGCTTTGCCCACAGTATAAATAAAAAAAAAAAACAGTATCTTTGCCACTAAACATCCTAATGAGATACTGCAAATGGTGAACTGAATTCAACAGCTTCTGATATGAACAGCTATCAACCTACTTTTTCATATTTGAGATGGGTTACCAGGAATCATGACAATATGAAATCTTTCCACTCTCAAGTCAGCATATTCACAAAGCACCTATAATTTTGATCCATGCATTTATTGGATAGTGAAAGAGAAAGGAGAGGGAATTAGTGTAGATAAATGTTCAAATTAAAAAAAAAAAGTCTGAAGGAATTAGGACTGGGCTCCTACATCTCATGTTCAGACTTGACTAGGACACTTATGACCAGATTTTCAACGGTGTGTAAAGATTAGATAGATATCTTGGAAAAGCCGAGTTGGCAACTGTCTCTTTAGGAGCTTAATTACCTTTGAAAATCTGAGCTTAGATTTCCAAGTCCAATTTTCGAAAATGACTTTAGTCACTCAAGTGCTTTTGAAAATTTTAACTGGGGGTCTAAAGAGACAAAAATAGACAAAAGGCAGGAGATATGGTATTCCTTTTAAAAACGTGTGACACCTATTTTTAACTACATTTTATATTATTTTTCTCCCAGGGGCAACTGACCCCTCCGGCCCCCTCACTAAGCCACTGCCCCCCCTCCTGCAGATCTTTCATCTTATGCATGTGCAAGATCTGTGAGAGCCATCCCATGACTCTGCAGTTAGTGTCTGTGGCGCCTGCTTCTGGGTGGTGTCTCAATGCTGTCACATTCACCTCCAAAGAGGGGGCTTCCCAAAGCAGGCCCTTGCTGCAGACCCCCAAGGCATCCACAGGTCCAGTCTCCTTTCAATGGGCCCACTTCCCAGGCTCATTGATCTTGGATCTGGCTTCCATCCCCTCTCTAACCTTTGCAACTGCCCAGAGGTGCTCACCTTCCGCCTTATCCATTCCCACCTCATTCACCCCACAGGGACAGTCTCTGCCTCACTTGTCCTAGGGACTATTCTACCAAGACGGAATACAAAGTTTCCATGTAAAAGGACTCACTACAAAGCTAAAAACTTCAATGAGAGAATGATCAATACAGAGATGTGTCTACATCTGCTGCAGGGAGACATGTCTGCCTGCCTCCACCCCTCTCCCCCAGAGTCTACAGCCCCATTGCAAAGCGGGGGAGTGGAAGGAAAGAGGCTGAGGCCCATCAACGGGACTGAAGCAGTCATGAGCAAACCATGCCCGGGAGCCATTCTCCTGTCCATTGCTAGTGCAGTGTTGCTTCAGGCACACTGAAATGCAGTCACCTCTAGGGTGGGCTGGACAGCTGTTTAACACCTGCACAAGGTTTCAGGAAGGGGGCAGTGCGGGCTGCCTTCCTGCAGAGCCCCCATCAGAACTACCGTGCCCTCCTGGCTTAGGAAAAGAATAAACAGGAGGATTGGAAATTAACCTGCCCAGTCTCACGTCCCCTAGGCAGGGAATGAGCCATCTACATTAGGCCCCAGCTGGAGTATCATGTCCAGTTCTGGGCGCCACATTTCAGGAAACGTGGAGAAACTGGAGAAAGTCCAGAGAAGATCAACACAAATGATGAAAGGTCTAGAGAACATGAGATATGAGGCAAGGCTGAAGAAATTGGCCTTGTTTACCTTGGAAAAGAGAAGACCGAAAAGGGACATGAGAGCAGCTTTCAAGTATCTAAAAGAATATCATAAGGAGGAAGAAGAAAAATTGTTCTGCTTGGCCTCTGAGGTTAGGATGAGAAGCAATGGGCTTAAATTGCAGCAAGGGGAGGTTAGGTTGGACATTAGGAAAAACTTCCTGCCTGTCAGGGTGGTTAAACACTGGAATAAATTGCCTAGTGAGATTGCGGAATCTCCATCACTGGAGATATTTAAGACCAGGTTAGAGAGAGACACCTGTCAGGGATGAGCTAGGGCAACTCAACTTTGGAAGCCCCAGGGGCCACACTGATACTTACAGAACATGTTGAGAGCCTCAACTTAAGTGTGGTTGCATATGCAAGCAAATATATACAAATAGCTTCTCTCACACTGACAGGCATGAATACAAAGATTAAGGCAAGACTACACAACACACAGGCCCCATTTAAGTCAGTTCTGCTGATATTAATAAAATGCAACATTTACCCGATTTCTACCCATGTGACAGCACTTTTCATGAGTAATGACAGTCCAAGAATTTAACTACTAAAACACATATCAACAGAAGATCATTACACTGACTACTTTTTTGTTTTGGCTCCCACTACGCCACTGTTGATCCCCCATAAACCCAAACTACACATGGGCAAACAAACTGGCCGTGGGCAGCATACCAAGTTATTAATAAATATTTTATAAACCTTTACCTTCTCTCTCTGCTGCCATGTCTCCTCTCCTTGCTCCATCAGCTCCCCTGGTGCCTGCTGCCCCCCAACTCCTCACCCTCCTGTGCTGTCCTGACTCCTGCCCTTCTCACTGCTCTCAGCCCTCCTGCAACCTGCCCCCCTCCACCAGCCCTTCTCTCCCCCCTGTGCCCACTCCTCCAGTAGCCCCACTCTGATCATGTGAGCTACCCCTCTTCTAACACCTCCCTCTACACACCTGCCCTGCCTCTCTCCTCTGGTGCTGGTCCCTCCCCTGCAGGTGTCTGCCCTTCTGCTTCACCCCAGAATCCCCTGGCACCTGCACCTTCCCTTAGCCCTGCACCCTCCTGGTGCCTCCCCCTTCCCTCACTGCCCCTGCGTCCTTTGCCCTCTTTTTCCCTGATACCCACCCCCTCACCACTCTCTGCCCCATTCCCCTCCTGCCCCTCTGTGCCCTCACACATGCCTTGCTCCATCCCCACCTTTCTCATGCCCACCTCTTCTTTCAAGCCTTCTCCCAGCACCTCCCTCTCTAGCCCCCAATGCCCTTCCCCTCTCTTCTCCTCTCCCAGCATCACCCTGTCCCCCCTCCCACTGACACCTCCCCTCCTGCCCTTTCCCTCATTGTCTGCACTTGGCCCCCTGCCATTTGTCTCTCCTCCACCCTGTCTCTTGGTGCCTTCCCCTCCCCGCCTAAGCCCCTTCTCCTTCCACCTCTCCCCTCCGCCCCTCTGCCTCCACCCAAGCCCCTTCCCCCGGCCCTCCTCCTCCCCCCACTTCCACGCAAGCCCCCCGCCGCCTCCTTTCCTCCCCGCTTCCACCCAAGCCCCTTCCCTTCCCCCGCTGCCGCCGCATCCTCCCCTCCCCTCCCCGCCTCCGCCCAAGCCCAAGCCCAAGCCCCTTTCCTTCCCCCCCTGCCGCCGCCGCTGCCGCACAAGCCCGTTCCCTACCTTCTGTCTTCCACGTTGTGGGGCCGGAGTCTGCGCTCAGGCCCTGGAGGCCGAACCCGGAGCCAGCGAGGCCCCGAAACGTGCCTCCCAGGAGTTTTTAAATCCCGGGCCGTGACATCACGTCACACCTGGACGTCCTCCCCGCCCATGTGCAACGCCGCACTTGGGCAGCAGCAGGCAGCGAGGAGGAGCCGCGCATGGCAGGGACGGTCCGGGGCCGAGGGGGATGCTCTGGGGGCGGGGTGGGAGGACGCACGGGGGGGCTGGCAGGGGGAGTCCGGGGCCCACTCCAGGCACAGCCGGCGGAGAGACCCAGCTCCACATATTGCTGGAGCAGGGCCCCCAGCTTTGTAACTTGCCGGCACTTCCGGGTTCAGGGGCGCAGGGCCCCCTTAGGCACGGGGCCCGATTCGACCGAATCGGTCGAATCGGCCTAAGGCCGGCCCTGAGGGGAGGGACCAGCACCAGAGGAGAGAGGCAGGGCAGGTGTGTAGAGGGAGGTGTTAGGAGAGGGGATGAGGAGGGGTAGCTCACATGATCAGAGTGGGGCTACTGGAGGAGTGGGCACAGCGGGGAGAGAAGGGCTGGTGGAGGGGGGCAGGTCGCAGGAGGGCTGAGGGCAGTGAGAAGGGCAGGAGTCAGGACAGCAGAGCAGGGTGAGGGGTTGGGGGGCAGCAGGCACCAGGGGAGCTGATGGAGCAAGGGGAGACATGGCAGCAGAGGGAAAAGGTAGAGATTTATAAGATATTTATTAATAACTTGGGTGCCACAGTGGCACATCCAAACAAGCCACATGAACTCAGCACAACACAAAATTCATTCTGCTCATGGGAGGAAACTCTTAGAGGGAACACTTCCCCCAGCCTCTCCGCCCCCAAGTTAATGTCACACACATTGGGTTAATGCAGGATAGTTGCATGAGGGGGGGTTTGGTGGGAGACAAACTAATCCTTATTGGTAGGAGGATGGTGGGAAGAGTCCTTAGAGGGGGGGTCACATGACACCTTTTACTTTTGGTCATGTGTTCATCTTGCCCCGAGAGTGTTGTCTCCAGAGGCGTGGCTAATGGGAATCAGGGGGTGTGGCTAATGGGGGTCAGGAGCGTGGTTAACAGGAGTCAGGGGTGTGGCTAATGGGGGTCAAAGAGTACATTTAAAAAAAATTCTTTGGGTACAAAATAAGCCTTGAAAAATTGTTGGCACCCGCCACACTCTTCTGAAAACATGAATGTGCTATTGGCCACAAAAAAGGTTGGGGACCACTGTTCTAAGCCAAAGAAAGAGTTCTCCCCTCCGCTTAATAACTCCACCACGCCAAGGTCAGCAGAGGAAGCAGTCCCACCAACACAGTGCTGTCTACACTGGTGCTTAGGTCGATATAAATATGTTATTCAGGATTGTGGATTATTCATACCCCTGAGCAAGGGAGTTATTGCCATAAGAACATAAGAACATAAGAACGGCCGTACCGGGTCAGACCAAAGGTCCATCTAGCCCAGTATCCTGTCTGCCGACAGTGGCCAGCACCAGGTGCCCCAGAGGGGGTGGACCGAAGACAATGATCAAGCGCTTTGTCTCCTGCCATCCCCCTCCAGCCTCTGTCAAACAGAGGCCAAGGACACCATTTTATCCCCTGGCTAATAGCCTTTTATGGACCTAACCTCCATGAAATTATCTAGCTTCTCTTTAAACATGTAATTTGTAGTGTAGATTAGGGTTCAGAGAGGGGGAGCAGAGATGTTTAGTAAGGAAGGGGTGAGAATGGAAATGTATGAATCCAGCAGTCACGGGCAAATGTGATGTAGCAAATGTGAGAGGATCTTTTCAACGCCAGAACTGTAGGGTTGTTGCCCTCTTTCCAACCTCCACTTTTAAGTATGGAAGGTGCCAAGAACAACTGGAGGCAAAGGCGTAACACCAAACTTCTACGGCAGTTGTCACTACTTCTGCAACCAAACTGTAAATACCCTGCCACCTCACTCACATCCTGCTCTGCATGACTGTCAGTCCTCTGTACCTCATTTAATCAATGCACCCAACTGATCTCCCCACTTATTGCCTTTAGTCCCTATCTGTTCTGCTAAATCAACTGATTGATTTTTTTCTAATCAACCATCATTTAACTGCTACCACATTTACTTGTTTTACCCAGCTGTTTTGCTTCTAATTAACAGCCTGAGGCATTGATTATTGCCTACTTGTTCTGCTCTTATTTAGCTGTTTCCTGATTGCCTTGCTAATTTGCCAAATAACTTGCTTGTACATTTATCATCTAAGTAATCTCTTTTGGATTAACTTGTTTGATTATAACTTTTGGTGCCACATTTGCTGATCTATACCCTAAGCTTTGTGTCCTCTTACTTACCTGGCCTCTCAGCTCATTTTTAACTTTGTCATTGTCTCCCCTCTACTTCCCCATCATCCTTCTCCCTTTCCTTTTAACAGTTATTATGCCAGAATATGTGGGGCCACATGGCAGTTGTACTGGTACAGTTACAGCTGCATAATTATATAGGTCAATTTCTCTATAGAGGACAAGCCCAAAGTCACAAATGTTTTCACTGGCACCATTTGGATGGCTAGGCACTGAATATGTGACCCTAGGAGATAGCTTCCAAAGTGTGATCCAGTCACACAAATACACAGAGAAGAATAAGGACATAAATTGCCTCCAGATTGCTGAATGTCTGTTATGGAAGGATCAGCTTACAAAGGACAAAGTCCAATTTTTAATTTAGGTTGCATTTGCTAGTCAGGAAGCAGAGATCACTGGGGTGCATCAGGAAGCAAGATAACACAAATCACAGGGAGGAAAATCCTGATGAGGAAAATAGATAAGATTTATGAGCAACAAAAATTCATGTAAAGGAAGAGGAACAAACGTGGATCAGAGAATATGGTTGCATTTCCAAGGGGAGTTAGCCATGAATTTTAATAGAAGACATGTGGCTAAACCCTCAATATTTGTTTGAAAAATGTCAACCCTTATTCCAAAGCAGCAAACTGGAAGACTCATCTTCTGAGAACAGATAAATGAACTTCAACCCTATAGCAGAGCAAGGAGGAAGAATGAAGAGGTGAGCAGGTAGTGAATTGGCCTACTCTGGAGTATAAAGCTCCTTTTTTCTCTCTGCGTGAAATGGTTTCAACCTGTGTTCCTTTTCACTGGATGTAACAGGCTCTTCTCAATTAACCCAACTAAGAAGCGATGGCTTCAAAATACTGGTTGGCTGAAATACTGGGATGCTGTGATCATTGCTTATTTCACAACTGTCTCATATTTGTGTTTCCCTGGTCTGCCCATTAAATACTTATCTCTTGACAGGTCAAATTTAATAATAGCAACTTAGCTGTAAGTCAATGCACCAAAAACAAAAGCTATCACAATAAAACTTAAAACAAAACTCAGGATTTAAAAAATATTAAAATACATATAAATACAAATTTTAAAAACATAAACCAATTAAATCATATATAATCACTATGCCAGTTGCTTTTTTTCTTAAGTTTAGCTGCTGGTCATGCAAATAGGATCACTCACATCATAGATATATTGATAGTCCTCATAAATACTCTGTTTTTTGAGAGGTCGTAAAAAAAGTCACCCAGGACAAAAATAAAACCAAACCAAACCATGGAAAGCCATTCTGACCTCAAGTGGTAATACAAATTATACTCTAATAAATAATAGGGTAAGTCTTCTACTTTTCTGCTATTGAGATAATGAAGGGGATGTAGTCAGTGACACATGTTCTGTATAGATGAATACACTATGACTAAAAAGCTGTATTTGAAATACAGCATGAAGTGATACAGCACAACTATTAAAAACCTATTGAGGGACCAGATTGTCTCACATCTGCCTACTTCAAGGTTCTTACACCTTTCTCTAAACTAAGCCTTTGGTGCTAGCCCTGGTCAGACAGAGTCACTAGGCAGATACTGGGTATGATCCAATTTCTAGGAACATTCTAGATAGCAGAAGACTCTAATTCTATAAAAGCTAGTTAAGGCAAAGGATTACATATTTGGAAGATATGATTTTGGTTACTGAATTCGTTTGCAGGCGCTACCTGTTCTCGCCTGCCTGAGATACCTCGAGGTGGTGCTACATCAAAATCCTTAAGAGTGTGAGGTAGAGATTTCATGTTCATAGCCAGAGATGTGGCTTGATTCTTCCATAAATACGATAAGAAAAGATGCCACTCACCACCGATCACTGCTGTTCGTGCTATTCATACCTCAATCCTTGCAGTTAAGGAGAGACTGCACAATAAGGAACTGAACTGGGCCTTTCATCAAGACACTTTCATTCTCTGTTGCATAGCACAGGCAGACTTACCTGAGAGTTAACAAGGCGAACGGTTGTCTTTTCTCCTACATCTTGCTGAAACCCTCTGGTAGGAGCCCCATTAAATCTCAAAACTGCATCATGGGCGTCTGAAAGTAGCAAAGAGGGAAGAGTTATTAAAAGTTAACCAATGGCTATTATAAGTCAGTAGGAAAAGGCATGTAAAAATATGGCACGTATATAATGAATGCAGTATCTTTCTCGTAATAAGAGATACAGAGCTGAATTATTGGAAGTATTAAAAAGGTACATAATTTTCATGTTGGCATTTAAATGATTACTCTATGTGCGGTTTTCCCTGTCTTCGAATTTGGTTTAAACGAAACTAACCATTTCCAGTTGTATGTATTTTACTTTAAAAACTCAATACACAGGTAGAGAGCACAAGAAACATGCTCAGCACTGGTCCCCAAAACACAACAGGGCAATAATTCTCCTTGGCTATGTCTAGACTACATCCCTCTTTCGAAAGAGGGATGTAAATTAGGCAGATCGAAAGTGCAAATGAAGCAGGGATTTAAATATCCCACACTTCATTTGCATAATTGTGTCACAGCGGTCTTTTGAAAAAGGGTATTTCAAAAGTGAAACCACCATCTGGTTTTTCGAGGAGTACAGGATTGTTCGGAAAGGGTTTGTTTTTTTTCCAAAAGAACCGCTTCTAGATGGCAGTTTCACTTTCGAAATACCCTTTTTTGAAAGACCACTGTGATGCGATTATGCAAATGAAGCGCGGGATATTTAAATCCCCACTTCATTTGCACTTTCAATCTGCCTAATTTACATCCCTCTTTCAAAAGAGGGATGTAGTTTAGACATACCCCTTGTGATTTGTCACAAATAAGTGACTGAGAAATAATGAAGAGGAATGTCCTTTAGTTCTCAGGGCCTGAAAAACCTGATGCTGGTCAGGGTGAAAAAATAATTCTGCTATCTCAGCAGGACATCTCCTGCACTTTAAAGGAATAAAGTAGCTGTATAATGTTTTTAGGTTTTTATGTACTTTGTCAAATGTAACTTACTATATATACTCTTGGCTGTGCTAAACTTTCCCTTCTTGGCTTCACAGATTACAGCATAGCTTTTCCCGAGTTTTGTTTCTGTGCCTTGCTTTTTATTATCTCCTCCCTGGTATTACTATTATTATGTATTTGTTTTGCAGTAGTGCTTAAGAGTTCCAATTACAGCAGGGCTGGGCTAGGCCAGAGGTACTGCTGTTACAGAGAAAGGATGAGTGAAATAATAAATAATAATAATTATCATCTAACTCTTCTACAGTAACTCTTCACTTAATGTTGTCCCAGTTAATGTTGCTTCATTGTTACGTCCCTGATCTATTAGGGTATGTCTACACTACAGAGTTAATTTGAAGTAACAGATGTTATTTTGAATTAACTGTAATAGCTGTCTACACATACAAACCGCTATTTTGAAATAAATTTGAAATAGTGGAGCCCTTATTTCGAATTAGGTAAACCTCATTCTATGAGGAATAACACCTAATTTGAAATAGCTAATTCGAAATAAGTGCTGTGTAGACATTTATTTCGAATTAGGGGGCCTCCAGCCCTTCCCAGGGAGCCCTGGTGGCCACTCTGGGCGCAACCAGGAAAACTTGTCTGCTCCCCCCTTAGCCCCGGAGCCCTTAAAGGGGCAGACTCTGGCCACAGTGCTTGTGCCAGTTGCCAGCCTGCCAGCACACAGCCAGCAGACCGTGCACCTGGCACACCATGAGCCAGCCACCCGCTGCCACCCAGCCCTCCACCGCTCCCCAGGACCAGGCTGGCAGCTCCCAGGAGCCTGCCAGGGGCCGCAAAAGGCGGGTGCCTTCTTGGTCAAGTGCGGAGATCGTGGGCCTCATTGAGATTTGGGGGGAGGCCTCCAATGCCCATGATCTCCGCATTAGGCGCAGGAATGCGGCCGTCTACAGCCGCATGGCTGCCAGCCTGGCCACCAGAGGCCACATGCGTAGCCAAGAGCAAGATCAAGGAGCTGTGGCAGGCCCTGCCTGGCCCAGCCCTTTGCCTGAAGGCAGCAGCTCTGGGGCTGGGGCTGGGGTTGGGACAGGTAGAGCCCAGGGCTACCCAGCGCTGGATCCAGCCATGCTGGGTGCAGGGCGGTGCTGTGGAAGGGGCTCCCCAACCCCACACACAGCCCGTAGGGAACAGCGCGGCATAGCCCAGTCCTGCTGCCCAGCCCTGGCTCTGCAGAGCAGGCCCAGCCCGGCCCCCTCCCAGAGCAGGAGATAAGAGCTGGGGATGCATGCATGTGCATGCAGGCGTGCCTCTTCTCCCCTTCCCCGCCAACCAGCAAGTTAACAAAGAGAGGCAGCTGCCCGGCCAGCTGGCCATGGTGATTAACTGGTCGATCACGATTGACCAATTGGTGACCACTGCCATATTTCATGTGTGACTGTGCCTTCCTAATTGGAGTACTTTACATTTCTATTTGTTGAATCCCATTCTATTTATTTCAGATCATTTCTCCAATTTGTCCAGATTAGTATTTTGAATAATAATCCTAGCCTCCAAAGTACTTTCTGCAATTATCTACATCACTGATGAAGATACTGAACAAACCCAAAACAGATCCCTGCAGAACCCCACTTGTTATGCCCTTTCAGCATGACTGTGATCCTTTGATCTTTGATCCACTCTTTGGGAATGGTTATCCAACCAGCTATGCACCCACCTTATATTAGCTCCATCTAGGTTGTATTTCTCTAGTTTATTAATGAGATGGTCATTTGAGACTCTATCACATGCCTTACTCAATCTAGATGTACAACATCTACTGATTTTCCCTTATCCACAAGGCTTGTTATCCTATTAAATAACACTATCAAGTTGGTTTGACATGATTTGTTCTTTACAAATCCATGCTGACTGCTACTTATCTTATTATCTTCTAGATGTTTGTAGATGTATTTCTTAATTATTTGCTCCATTATCTTTCCTGGCACAGAAGTTAAGCTGACAGCACTGCAAGATTATTCTCTTCAAAAAACCGCATGTATGTGTGCTGCTACACAATAGAATTAAAATACAAACTTGTAAGCTTGACATGGATTTATACAAACTCACATCAAAGGTGAGGAACAGCAGCATCAAAAGTCAATGCACCCAAAATCAGCATGCTTTTAAAAACTTTGAGTATGTGATTTTTTTCGTGCTAACACAGGAACAGTGTGGCAGAAACAGGAACAGAAATAATCTCTCAAGCCCAAGTCTGATGCTTGGCACAAACAATCCTGAATTAATTAAAACATTAATACCTCTCATCTGATTAGCATTTTTCCTCTTGTTGGATCCTGAAGCACTGCAGGGACTGGACAACTACAACCATGCTTGCACCTCTGTCACACACAGTGCACAATAGAGGAGAAAGGGAAATTCTGACCACATCCAACTGCTACTCTGAGCTATGGTACTAAAAAAGTCTCATCCAAAAGGTCCAGGAACTGCACACTACACTACTTTCAGTTATCTGCTTCAGAAACTGATAAGCCAGTCAACACTTCTGGGGGTGGGAGTGGGGGATGAATGGATAATCAGCAAAGCACAAAATCTTTATGCTTTATTTTAAGCTTGTAATCCCACAAAGGTATTACCCCTAGGCATTCAATTAAGCATGTGCTAAAGAGCTTTGCTGGATTAGAGCCTGGTTAACTAGACCTTCAAGCACATTTATGTCATTTATGTGCTGCACATAAAGTAAACAGTGAACAAGACAAGTAACTTATTCTTTAAATGTTTTGTTGTCATAACCATGAAATCTTTAAATTACAAGCCAGACTATACCACTGCTTTCTTAGAAGGAACTTTAGTATGGACAGAAGATACTTCGGGACATACAATTCTATCATAGCAATTGTACTATTGCTCCTAAAACAGGTCAAGAAAGTACTGCACATCTGCAATATTATAGGAAAAACAATTACTGAGTCAGATCCTTAGGCAGCACAAACCAGAGTGGCTCCATGCACATCACCTGGCCTGCACTGATTGACACGAGCGGAGGATCTAGCCTACTGTTTAACAAAGTAAGAATGCAATGCAGGCGGGATGTGATATGTTTGGCTTCTGGCACTCAGCTGCTCACTTGATCCCATGTGGTTCAATCTGAGTCCAGCGCCTTAGACGTGCCAGAGTGGAGACTTCAGCTGCTTTTTACTGCTGCAACCCTTCCCTTGCAGTGGAAGTTCTAGGGTTTCTAGGGTTGCCAGGGTTGCAAGGTGTCCGGTATTCACCCGGACAGTCCGGTATTTTCGGATCCTGTCCGGTAAAAAAAATCCAGAGAATACCGGACACCTAAAATATCCGGTATTTTCTGAATTTTTCCCCAGCCAGGAGGCAAAAATGCCGGGCACCTGGCAACCCTACAAACACTCAGTGCCTGGCCTCCCGCCTCCACCGCCCCTCCGAGCCATCCCCAGCCCTCAGCCCCCATGCTTATCTGGTTCCCCAAGGCTGCCGGCCAAAAGACCTAGGGGAAGCAATGCTTTCCCCTGGGTCTTAGTGCTCAACTGCTCCCCTGTTCCTATCCCTGCACTTAAAGGGGACATGTTGTTTTAATGCTGTTTTATTTTAATTTTTTTTTTTGGCTTAATAAGTCCTTTGGTCTCTCCCCCCCCCCCCCCCCCCCCTTTTTTTCCCCTTCAACAGAATTTTTCCCAGTGGTTTTTGGACCCTAGTTCTAGCACTGTCTGTGTGTGTGTGTGTGTGCGGGAGGGGCGGAGTATCCAGCACAGTGTATGGGTGCAGAAAACAGCATGGATCTTGAGCTGATTCCTGGCCCACACTTAGTTCAGTTAACCCTATTGTGTTTTCAAGTGGTCAGAGTCAATGTACACATTTTAAGTGTGTGTAATGGGCACTAAGGGTTCCTGCTCATTATTTCTGCTCCCCACCACATGCACATATATTCAGTAAGAATCTTAACTGAATATTTCAAGCTGCTACAAGTGTCTTTGTGAATTTTCAGATTAATTTTAAGCGGAGAAAGTCCAATAGGTAAATCTGCCCCAAGTGCGATGGTAGATTATTCTAGTCCAGTGGTCTCCAACCGTTTTACACCCAAGATCACTTTAAATATCAGGACAAGCCAAGATCTACCCCATCCCTTCCCCAAGACCCCACCCCTTCCTTGAGGCCCCACCCTCTCTGTTCCCCTTCTCTCCATCACTTACTATTCCTGGCCCTTATAAACTCTCAGGATATGGCTACACTGCCCCTTTTTTTCGATCCTTCTGTTGGAAGAGATTTTTCTGACATTTGGCCAGTCTAGACTGGGCCAAATGTTAGAAAAAACCCTTCTTTTGGAAGCCCCCTTATTCCTCGTGAAACAAGGAATACAGAGGCTGTCAAAAGAGTGTGTTTGCCAGAAACACTCCTGTAGTCTAGCTGTACCCTCACTGGGTTGAGACAGGAGGTGCGGGCTCTGGGGTGGGAATGAGGGATTTGGGTTTGGGAAAGGGTGAAAGGTGCAAGCTCTGGGAGGGAATCTGGATATAGGAGGATGTGGAGAAGGGGATGCTGGCTCAGGGACGGGGCTCCAGGCTGGGGCGTGTTGGGCTCAGGTGGAGGGTTGGGGTGCTGAGCAAGCCACAGGCTTGTGGATATGAGGGTGCAGGAATTTGGGTTGGAGTGTGTGAGGGGCTCAGGGCAGGGAGGCTGGAAGTATGAGGGGCTCAGGACACAGATTTGCAGTGTGTGACTGGTGCAAGAGTGCTGTGGCAGAAGACTGAGGATGTGGGGATACAGGAGTTTGGGGATGTGAGAGGCTCAGGACAGGGGGTTCCCAGTGTATGATAGGCTCAGATTTGGGATCAGGGTGTTATGATGCTGTGGCCAGATGAGGGTTTGGCCCCAATTGGGGGCTTGTTGGCCAGGTTTCATTTTTATATAAAATATTATGTCAAACACAAAAGGTTTCAGCATTGTCTTTATTTATGAGAGGGGCGGGGAACCTATTTTGAGTCAGGGGTCACTGACCCACAGAAAAATCAGTCGGGGCCACACAAGTGAGATACAAAAACACAACCCCTCCAAACCCCTCAAATCTCACTAATGTGGCCCCAACTGTGCTGGTGGGGGCAGGGGACAGGGTGCCAGTGGGTGCTGAGGCAGGGGACAGGGTGCTGGGGTAGGGAACAAGGTGCTGGGACAGGGTGCTGACGGGTGCCAGGGCAGGGGACAGGGTGCCAGTGGGTGCTGGGGCAGGGGACAGGGTGCCAGGGGATAGGGTGCTGGGGCAGGGTGCCGGGGCAGGAGGCAGGGTGCTGGGGAAAGGGACAGGGTGCTGGGGGAAACAGGGTGCTGGGGTAGGGTGCCAATGGGTGCCAGGGCAGGGTGCCAGTGGACGCTGGGGTAGGGAACAGGGTACTTGTGATGGTCTGGGTGAGGGAAGGGGACAGAGACCGGTACCTGAGGATCCTGCAGCTGCACACCAAGGCCCAGGAAGTGTGCAGGCTGCTCCCCTGGCCCCCAAACAGCGGCGCAGTACCTGAAATGCTGGTCCGTCGCGCGCTGAGGACTTTCTTCCCTTGCTACCTTTCTGTGTGGGGGGGAGCAGGAAGGGGGAGTCCTGGACTGCACCAGCTCCAACTGCTCAGGCAGCACGCACCTTGCTCCTCCGCTCCCCACAGCAGCAAGCACTGCCTGAGCAGTTGGAGCTGGCGTGTTGAGGACTTTCTTCCCCTGCTGCCTTCCTGAATAGGGAGAGGGGGAAATGGGGAGTCTTGGACCATGCCAGCTCCCACTGCTCGGGCAGTGCATGCCTCGCTCCTCTGCTCCCCACACGTGTGCTGCCTGAGCAGTTGGAGCTGGCGCAGTCCTAGATTCCCACTCCCTCCCCACTCCCTTCCCCACGCACAGGAAGGCAGCAGGGGAAGGAAGTCCCCAGTGCGCAATGAACTGGAATTTTAGGTACTGCGCCGGCTGTTTGGGGAGGGAAGGGGAAGAGCAGCCCGCACGCTTCTGGGACCTAGCGCACAGCTGCTGAACTCCTTTCCACCCCGCAGGAAGCCCACGCTACCTCTGTTGTCCCTGGAGGTAGCATCAGCTCAGGGATCATCTTGGGAATGGGGGTAGCAAGGGGAGGGGCCCGAAAGCCTTGCAATCAACTGGTCGAGCCCCCAGGATCAACCAATCGATTGTGATCGATGGGCTGGTGACCACAGTTCTAGTCCCATAAGATGCTGTAGTTTTACCCTAACAAAGTAATACAAACCTATCTCTGGCCCCAGGTGTGAGTTCTTCAGAGATCCTGCTGAGGACACAACAGCGCATTTACTCAAGTGGCCAACTTCCTGGCTGAATTTTTTTCTTGGTAGATACTTCTGCCATTCAGAGGTATTGAACGGACCATCTGACCCATGGATCATCGTCACATTCACCCTGTCCCGAAGCTGGCACAGCAGTTTCTTCGGAATGGGTCTGGCAGTATTCTTTGGCCCAGTGTAAGTAACATTGTACTTGTTCATGGACAGGTAATTGTTTCTAACCTTTTGCAGTCTAGGTATAAGATTCTTTGATGAACTGTTTTCATTCCAGACATTCATATTGCCCACTGATTTCTTTAACTTTGCCACTGCATTGTTTCCTGGAGCAGTTGGAGAGATGTAGTCCTTTGCTTTATCCAGTTTGCCCATCAAAGCACCAGATACCTGGCTCTTCTCACTGACAGCTTTGTTTGAAAGGACTCCAGATGCAAGTATGTCCCATGTTCCCAGAGTTCTGGCAATATGAAGACTTTTGCTTTGTGTTTTGAAGGGAACGTAGTAGCCTTTTATTGTTTCTTTCCACAAACAAAGAGTCAGAACTACAACGATTAACAAGAGTCCATATATTAATTTTTTCACTATATTGATGTAAACCATAATGTATGGTGCATCAGAACGAGGTGATTAACACAGGGCAGGATGCTGGGCCTGAAAAAAGAAGGCAAGAAATAACTAGTCAAAAGGTGTAGGGGTTAGGAGTTTTTTTCAGACTTCTCAGTCCATCTAAAGGCCTGATTTAAAGCCACTAACATCAAGCTCAGTAAACTCAATAGTAACCAAGGCACATGCTCCTTGACTTATATGAGACCTCCCCTAACCCCGATTCCCTATTTTTCTTTCTCCAAAGGCAGATGATAAAAACAGTAACTTTCATGCCAGCTTGGGTGAAAAACCCCACTTTGCTATTTTTTAAAATTTAATGTCTGAGACAACCTCACCAGTAAATCCAGGGTCAAGGCTCCCTGTCTGAATCTGTTGCTGGTCTTGCCTGTGATCAGAAACTACTGTTTCAATAACAAAGATTGTTTAAAGAACACAGTTGAAAACACAAATTTTATAAACATCATGTGAGCTTTAAGATAGCAGCACTGAAAGCTCAGTGCGCATACATGAAACTTCTGCAAATCTGGAAGTGACACATTGCAGTCCCAAAACATGGTGGCATTAAACAGCTGGCTGGAGCAACAAAGTCTGCATTAGTGTTTTGTTTTTTAACAATTTTTTACTCTCAAAATGCTCTTGGTTTGATATAATGCCAAGAATAACACAGAAAGTCTGAAGAAGGAGAAGAAACACTGAACTCCAACAAATGCAGAACACCCATCTTCAGCAAGAAAGGGGAAACAATTTGCGCAGCTGTGTGGAAGAGAGTTTGAGCTGGTTGGAGAAAGACCTGTTGCTAGAGTGCCATGATGCAGAAGCAGCAAATCAACAGCAGGAAAGCAGAGGGCGGTTCATGTTTCACCCTCTGTTCAAAACCCAATGGAGCACAATGGGACAGCTGTAAAGGGAAATTTGCTGGCAGTCTAAAAGCACCTAAAGCCTGTGTGGTGCCTGGATACATATGAGCATTGAAGGTCACCAGAACATAGTTGCCAGCACTGTACATGCCAGTACCCTCAGGTGTGTTGCTCAAGCTATGTCTACACTTAGCTGTGCCACTGTAGCACTTCAATGTAGCCACTCACTACTGCAATGGGAGGGATTCTCTTATCGCATTAGTTTAACTACTCCCCAAGAAGTGGTAACTAGGGCGTTGGAGAATTTGTCCATTGACTTGTTGCTGTCTATACTGGAGTAGGTCAGCTTAACTCTGTTGCTCACGGTGTATGTCTTTCACATCCCTGAATGACATAAATGGGCCAACTTAACTTTTTTGTGTAGAACTGCCCCTAGGAATATGACAGCTCTAAAGAGAGGGCTCAAGTGGTGTGGTGGAGGCAAAGAACAAAAAACAGCTGGAGCTGGGCACTGACTCCCTGCAGCCTACATGCTGGTCTCTGACTGTTTCTAATGTGAGAAGAGTCGTCTGGCCATAGTGCAAACCAACGCAGGGGGATAGTGTCCCACTCCAGAAGTTCACAGGAGTTGGTGGGGGACTAGCAACTATATGCACATTGTCTGTTACTTGGGACTGGAGCAGAAGTAATTTTTCTGACCCAAAGCCACAGGCAGGGTTTCTGTTCTTCAGGATGTGCTGATTTCATTGTTCAGGGTTTATTTTTAGCTATATTTGAGTTCTATGTAAATGTCCAAAAACAGGTGAGGGGCTCAGGGTTTACTGTAATGAGTGTAGTTATGACTTGTATTACTCATTGAGTAGCATATATTATGAGTATTCTC
Organism: Rafetus swinhoei; assembly: GCA_019425775.1. NCBI lineage: Eukaryota > Metazoa > Chordata > Testudines > Trionychidae > Rafetus > Rafetus swinhoei. Next base: position 46,340,374 of record CM033432.1, read on the forward strand.
CTTTTACTGTTTCTTAGTGCACTGTATTGCAGTATTGTTTCAAAATCCCCACTCTGCTTTTTTTTTAATAGCTATTTAATGTTGGAGATGACCTCACCAGCAAATCCAGGGTCAAGGCACCCTGCACATTAGGGAACCTGAAGTGCACACCAGCAAAGTCTACATGGACCAATTAATGTGGAACACGCTGGCACATTTTAGAAAACTTGCCCCCAAAGCCCGAATTACTGCTGTGCATAGACAAGCCCTTAGATGCAACTAACCATTAGATAGACACTGTTTCGTTTTTAAATTGGGGTGTTTTATAGGTGTTTATCAATGAAAACATAAAGTCAGAAGCCCTAATTATAGGGTACAAACTCCATCTACAGATCCCATCCCCTTTTACCCCTTCTCTACTTACGCTACATCGATGACATCTTTATGATCTGGACCCATAGCCAAGAAACACTGGATGCATTCCACAGAGATTTTAACAACCTACACCCCACCATCAATCTCAGCCTGGACCATGCTACACGAGAGATCCATTTCCTGGACACCACAGTACAAATTACCAATGGTAAATTAGATACCACTCTCTACAGAAAACCCACTGAACACACCATACGATCCACCGTCTAAAGCCAAGCCCTTCGATACAACCGCATCTGCTCTAATCCCACTGACAGAGACCAGAAACTTCAGGATCTCTACCAAGCATTTATAAACCTCAATTACCCACCCGGAGAAATAAAAAAACAAATTGAAAGAGCCAGACGAATACCCAGAAACCATCTACTTCAAGACAGACCCAAGAAAACCAACAACAGAACACCACTTGTCATCTCACCTATAGTCCCCAACTTAAACTTGTCCAACACATTATCAGTAAACTACAACCTATACTGGAACAGGATACTACACTCCGAGAGGTTCTGGGAGACAGATCCATAGTCTCCTATAGACAACCACCTAACCTCAGGATGATTCTTACCAACAACCACAGGACATACCACACTAATACCAACCCTGGAACTTTCCCTTGCAACAAATCCTGCTGCCTGCTTTGTCCACATATTTACTCTGCTGACACCATTGTTGGACCTAACCAATTCAGTTATAAGATCAAGAACACATATTCCTGCTCATCCAGAAATATAATTTATGCCATCATGTGCCGACAGTGTCCGTCTGCTATGTACATTGGACAAACGTCTCAGACAGTTCACCAAAGAATCAATGCACACAAAACAGATATCAGATAGTGTCACAAAGAAAAAACAGTTTCTTGCCATTTCAGCCAGAAAGGGCATTGTCTCAACGACTTGACTACCTGCATCCTGCTTCAAAGACACAAGACTTCAAAGAGAAACCTCTGAACTGTCATTCATGCTTAAATTTGACACTTTACGACTGGGTCTCAAGAAAGATGCTAATTACCTTACCCATTACAAAGATAGCTTCCCCAATTATCACCTCTAATATCATTAGCTCACAGACATTAACCTCATCCCCTCTCTGTTCTAAAATCTGATTTGTCTATTTTATGTGTGTTCATTTTTTTTTATTGTATCCCTTTGGTATATATGGTCATGCCAATTTTCTTCCACAATTTGATCTGAGGAAGTGGGTCTGGCCCACAAAAGCTCATCACCTAATAAACCATCTTGTTAGTCTTTAAAGTGCTGCATAGTCCTGTCTTTTGTTTCAGCAAGACCAGACTAACAAGGCTACATCTCTGTTACTATTTCATCTACACTAGTGTGAATAAGTTCAGTATCTATTCGGGCAATCTGATTTTGACCTCTTGGAGCCTATCTTATACCTCTGACTGAACAAACTCAGTATCCCCAAGTTCCAGCCATTCATTCATAAACATAGATGTCTGACCATATAAGGTTCCCTTTGTTTTCTATTTCTATCATCTGTGAATACTCACAGAAAGGAAGGGTATGTCTACACTACAAAGTTAGTTCGAATTAACTTTCATAGCGTCTATACATACAAACCGCTAGTTCGAACTTAATTCGAACTAGCGGAGCGCTTAATTCGAACTAGGTAAACCTCATTCTACGAGGACTAACGCCTAGTTCGAATCAAGTAGTTCGAATTAAGGGCTATGTAGCCACTTAATTTGAACTAGTTGGAGGCTAGCCCTTCCCAGCTTGCCCTGGTGGCCACTCTGGGCCAAAGCAGGGAAAATTTTCTGCCCCCCTCCCGGCCCCGGAGCCCTTAAAGGGCCACGGTCTGGCTACGGTGCTTGTGCCAGTTGCAAGCCTGCCAGCTCCCAGCCAGCAGACCCTGCACCTGGCACAGCATGAGCCAGCCACCCGCTGCCACCCAGCCCTCCACCTCTTCCCAGGACCAGGCTGGCGGCTCCCAGGAGCCTGCCCGGGGTCGCAAGAGGTGGGCGCCCGCCTGATCTAGTGCGGAGATCGTGGACCTCATCGAGGTTTGGGGGGAGGCCTCCAACGTCCACGACCTCCGCACTAGGCACAGGAATGCGGCCGTCTAGGGCAGGATAGCTGCCAGCCTGGCCACCAGAGGCCACATGCGAACCCAGGAGCAGGTCTGCATGAAAATCAAGTTGGTCCAGTGAGACCCCGGACCCTGAGCCCTGAGCTTAGAACATAAGAACATAAGAATGGCCGTACTGGGTCAGACCAAAGGTCCATCTAGCCCAGTAGCCTGTCTGCTGACAGCGGCCAGCACCAGGTACCCCAGAGGGGATGGACTGAAGACAATGACCAAGCGATTTGTCTCGTGCCATCCATCTCCAGCCTTCCACAAACAGAGGCCAGGGACACCATTCCTACCTCCTGGCTAATAGCACTCCATGGACCCAACCTCCATGAATTTATCTAACTTCTCTTTAAACTCTGTTATAGTTCTAGCCTTCACAGCCTCCTGTGGCAAGGAGTTCCACAGGTTGACTATGTGCTGTGTGAAGAAGAACTTTCGCTTATTAGCTTTAAACCTGCTGTCCATTCATTTCATTTGGTGTCCTCTAGTCCTTCTATTATGGGAACTAATGAAGAACTTTTCTTTATTCACCCTCTCCACACCACTCATGCTTTTATAGACCTCTATCATATCCCCCCTCAGTCTCCTCTTTTCTAAGCTGAAAAGTCCCAGTCTCTTTAGCCTCTCTTCATATGGGACCTGTTCCAAACCCCTAATCATTGTAGTTGCCCTTTTCTGAGTCCTTTCCAAGGCCAAAATATCTTTTTTCAGGTGAGGAGACCACATCTGTACACAGTACTGAAGATATGGCGTACCATAGTTTTATACTTCCCCTCCTCCTTCTTCCCCTGGCTTCCCCCTTCCAGCTCCCTCCTCCCAGGTTTCCACCTCCCCTCTCCCACCCTCTCTCTTCCCCTCTCCCATCTCCTTTTCCCAGTCTCCCCAGAGGTTAATCCCCCCCCCCTCCAGTTTTGTTAAATAAAGAGAGTTTCTATTTTTGAACACACGTGTCCTTTATTTTTTACATCAGGAAGGGGGGCTAGGGAAGGGTAAGTGGAAGGAGGTGAGGGAGGAATGGGGCACGAGTCCCCGATGGGGAGGACTGGGGTGGCTCTGCGGGCTCCTCGGGGTGGAAGCTCTCCTGCAGGGCCTCCTGGATCCTGACAGCCCCCCGACTGACCCCCCCGGATGGCAGCCTGCAGCAAGTGCAGCCGGGCTGATGGCCGAGTGCTGTGATGTGCCAAGTGTGGGCACTCAGGGCACTCCAAGACAGGACTGCTTTGCTGTCCCTCATCGAGGTAGACAAGCAAGCGGGGAACCCTGAGAACTGTCTGTCCGGGGTGGGGGTCGGGTCCCTTTAAGCACAGCCCTCGGCTAGCCTGAGGCAGCAGCTCCACACTCTAAGTCCTAACCTGATGCCCTGCCGGCACTGGTTCCAGCCAGCCTTAACGGTTCAGGGTCCACTCAATGTGGACATGCTAGTTCGAATTAGCAAAACGCTAATTCGAATTAGTTTTTAGGTCTAGATGCACTAATTCGAATTAGCTTAGTTTGAATTAGTGCTGTAGTGTAGATATACCCGAACGGAGCCATTTAAAAGGCAGGTGATTATACAGACTAAGCCACAGAGGAATTTTTCCATCAATGGAAGAATTCAAGATCAATGGAAGAATTCTTCTGTCAGGCAAGCTACCACTTCTTGGAGAGGTGGATTTTACTACAGTGTCAGAAGAACCCCTTCTGGTACTGTAATAAGTGTCCACTTTACAGAATCATAGAATACTAGGACTGGAAGGGACCTCAAGACGACATCAATTCCAGTCCCCTGTCCTCATGGTAGGACCAAGCACCATCTACATCACTGCTGATAAATGCCTACCCAAACTGCTCTTAAATACCTTCAGTGATGGAGATTTCACAACCTCCCTAGGCAATTTATTCCAGAGCTTAACCACTGTACAGCCTGCCACTGTAGCATTTCTAGTGTAGACATAAAGGCTTTTGTCGACAGAGGCTTTGTCGACAGATACTGTCGACAAAGCCTCTGTTGACAAAGAGTGTCTAGACTACAGCCAGTTCTGTCGACAAAGCAAGCCGCTTTTTTGACAGAGACTCTAGACGCTCTCTTTTGAAAAACCACAGTGTGGGTGCAATAGCGCCTTCTGTCGACAGAACTCTGTCGACAAAAGGTGTTATTCCTCGTAGAATGAGGTTTACCGCCATCGACAAAACTGCTGCGTTCTGTTGACTTACTGTCGACAGAACTTGTCGGTAGTGTAGACGCAGGCATAGTTTTGTCGACAAAACCCTGTAGTCTAGACTCACCCTATGATTCTATGATTCATGTGTGTGAAGACTACGTGTGCCTATAGAGAGCTGATCCTGGACCCACTAAAATCAACAGGAACTTAGCCAGGTTGCTCAGGTGCAATCTTCTGTGAATGTAACCACTGTATTGCACAGCGGTCTTCCTGGGGGGGGGGTGTCGCAGTGCTTTGATGCGGGCCAGCTGGTATTTTCTTTTCCTGGCTCGGCGCCCGATGTACATGTGTTGGGGGTGGGAGGAGTGGCAGGGGAGCAGACCAGTGCTTTCAATTTAAGGGGCCGCAACAAAATGTTCCTGCCAGTTTTTTTTTTTTTTGCTCAACAAAAATTTTCCCGGCTCCAGGGATTGTGAATGAAAAAAGGTTGAGCACCACTGGTATAGCACTTTACATCCTCAAAGCACATTCAAATGTTGTCTGACTAAAGGATTGTTATCCCAATAACAGAGTTGTTATCCCAATAAAGACAAGAAATCTATTATCACACTTCAAAATGAAGTCTGCTCTTATTATTTAAACTGGTATTGTATTTGTTACCTGTTGTTGGCTAATACTTGAGTTAGAGCAAACACTGCTCATTTTTAAGTTTCTATTTTCTAACAATGGTGAGAAGCCATGTTCTTTTACAAATCCAGCACAGCAGACTGATGAGCAGATTTCTAATAAAGGTCAGAAGCCACCTGCAAAAAAAGGAGAACTTTATTAGGGAAATACCAAATGGCAAAGGGCACAAACAAGGATTTTCTTAGGTATGTGTTGGAATCTACCTCTGGCAGCAACAAAAAATGTTAGTGAAGTAAAAATCTTCCAAGAGGTCAAACATCTATTGAATGAGCAGGAATTGTGTACACTTTGCTTGCATCAAACCAAAAAATCTTGTGTCTCAGTTAACAAAAAATCTAGTCTCACAACAAAATTTAGAGCCACTTACTGGTTGGCATGTGTTTCATCCACAGCCTGGCATTACATTGCACCCTGGTGTTATTTTAGTCCCCAGGAGAGCAGTATGTTCTTGGTACATTTAAAATGAAAACATGATTTTATTTTTAGAATCATCTACTTAAACAGCATCCTTGTGAGTTTCTCCTGAGTCTACTCTGTCTTCTGAGGAGTCTCTTTTTGCTCTGCAAGTATTTTAATGTAAATTCTGCAAAAATAAGTGTTCTTCTTGTCTTATTTCTTCAGCACAAAAGCAATGCCACCAAACAAACATGAATAATTTTATCTGCTGGACAGTCTTAGCACTGCTTTCCATAATAGCACTATTTCATATTTACTTCTCATACATGGGCCCCATTAGGCACAGGCCTCATAGAATTGAATGCTGTGCAAACACTAACCTAAAATAAATTATTTCCTGTTTTCAAAAAGGATGTGGAGGAAGGAAGCCACTTATGAGGCAAGTGATGTAAAGAAATACAGCGACAGAGAAAATTTCACAAACCATTATGAACCTGCAAAAAAATTACACACATTTAGCTTTACGGTAGCACTGAAGTCAGTAGAACTATGCACATGAATTAAGTACATGTAACTATTTTCAGAATCTGGGCCTAGATTATTAAAACTTTTTTTTAGTGTCAGCAATTAGAAATCTTGAAAACTCTGTACAATACAACTCGAGTCTTGAGTGGAAGGAAGAGAAACCCAAACAGACCAGTCAAAAACAAAGATGGTCAGCTACTTACCTCAGTGGATGAGCAGCTAGCCAGATGGAAGGAGCATTTTGAAGAAGTGCTAAACAGACCCCCACCATCAAATCCACTAGAGCTAAAAGTAGGAGAACCCCTAGACATCAACACTTGGGCAATAACAAAATAAGAAGTCTGCAAGGCAATAAGGAACCTAAAGAATGGCAAGGCAGCAGGACCTGATAATATTCCACCTGAAGTACTAAAAGAAGGAGGAGCTGCTATAGTGGACCAGCTAAATCTAATATGGACAACAGAAAAGATTCCAAAGGATTAGAGAAAAGGGCTGCTAGTGAAACTCCCTAAATCCGGTGATCTGTCACTGGGTAAAAAGTGGAGGGGGATTACTTTCCTGTCCATCCCAAGCAAAGTACTAACCAGAGTCACCCTGGAATGAATGAAAGATGGTCCATTTGGATCATCATGCAACATTACGGAGTTCCAGGCAAACTGATTACCATCATCAAGAAACTGTATGAAGAATACTCTTGCCAGGTCATCCATGATGGAAAATTGTCGGAAAAATTCCAGGTCACAACAGGTGTACATCAAGGCTGCCTTCTTTCTCCATTATTCTTCCTGATTATCCTAGACTGGGTCACGAAAACAGCATATGCTGACTCAGGAAGGGGACTCCAATGGACTCAAACTAGGAAACTTGAAGATCTAGAGCATAAGTTCCCAAACTGGGGGAGGCGTGCCAAAATTCCAGGGGGGGCACGAGGCGACCCAGCCTCCACCCCCTCCATCAAGTTTTGCTGCCCTGGTCAGTTACTTTTTTTTTTTTTTTTATTATTTTGCTCAACAAGTTTCACTGCTAATTTGGGGAAGGTGGGCAGGCGTGAGGGTTTTTCAAAAATCAAAAAAGACGGTGTGATGCCGAAAAGTTTGGGAACCACTGATCTAGAGTTTGCAGATGACTTAGTCCTGCTTGCAGACAAATTAGAGCATATGCAAGAGAAGACAGATGCCCAACAGGAGACAGCTGAGCGAGTGGGCCTCAAGATTAGTCAAGAAAAGACCAAGTTGATGCGCATTAACAACAGACAGGTAGGTGAAATTACAACTGATGGAAAAGCAATGCAAGAGGTATGCTTGGGAAGTGTTATCAGCAAGAATGGGGGAACTGAAGAGGACATCAGTGTGAGAATACGAAAGGCACAACAAGCCTTTGCCATACTACGACTGGTCTGGGGTACAAGAGCCATTTCAACAAGAACCAGACTATGTATTTTCACTTCCAATGTGAAATCAGTGCTGCTGTATGGCTCAGAGGCGGGGTGCGTTGTCCAGAGCAACACTAAGAGAATTCAGACGTTTGTCAATAAATGCCTTAGACACATTCTCCAGCGAAAGTGGTATGATAGAATGCCAAATGAAACCTTGTGGACCAAAACAAATCAGAAACCAATGGAGGTCCAGATTAAGAAAAGAAAATGGCGATGGGCAGGCCACATCCTGTGTAAGGACTATGAGGAATGTATCATGAGACAAGTGTTAGAATGGAATCCAAAGGGAAAGAGGAAGAGGGGACGTCCCAAACAAACATGGCAACAAAGCTGCCTGGATGAAGTAAAAGCAGCTGGATTAACATGGGATCAAATCAAGACTATCACTAAGGATCACAAGAGATGGAGATTGACTGTGGAGGCCCTATGCTCCATTAGGAGCCCAAAGGACTAATAGATAGATAATTAGAAATCAAGAATTCATTTGCATAAAGCCCACAGAATCAATTGTTAAAATCCAAATATGCTCCCATTTTCATTAAGGAACTTTTAATCACAAGTGTTTGTTATAATTTGCTTGAATAGGACATGATGGTATTTGCCTTTATTGACAGTTGTACATTAGGCTAGGTTTTTTTAAAATCGGCTGCTTGAAAGAGTTAAAGGATGTTGTGACCATAAAAGTTTCCTGTCAGTCAGGGGTTTTTGGATTTGTTTTTAAACCAATTAGTGTTTCAAGTAGCATAAAATTACAACAGCAGGCTGGGGGAAGAAATATCAGTTTCAAGAATTTGTTTACTGTGTACACCTGAAAGTACCTTGTAGTTGTGCTGGAAGTAGGTGTGCTCCTGTACCCTCTGTCTTAAAGTAATAATAACAAATATCAAATAAATTATTTCTGTCATTTAGCACCCCCCACTATAAACATTGTTTCAACATCACTGCCTTGTGCCAGTTTCACAGTTTCTCCTGTACAACTGGGCTCTAATTCTGCAATCAATTATGCATATACTTAATTGTTCATGTTTGCAATCTCATTGGATCAAATCCCCCATTGTTTGTTTGGAACTTCTGTCCAGAAAGAAGGGAATGAAAATAATTTACCAAGTAGGAAAAATGTGGCTGCAAAACCACTTGAGTTGTCAGGAGGCCTCTAGGACAGAGTAGTACCTAAAACTATATGCTATTTTAAAAACACTGACTAAATGTCAAGCTGATGTTTTCAGTTTAAATGTACAGAGAAACTCCCCATAGCTTTTACCACAACCTACTATAAAGCGATATAGCTCCACTGACTTCAGTGGACCTATACCAGTTTACACGAGCTAAGACTCTAGCTATTGGTTTTGTAAATTAGTAATACTTTACTATTCATCTTTTTGCATCAGATGGGACACAGCATTAACACACTCCAGAAAAGATGGAGATCTGAATATATCACATCACTGTGTGTAAAGCAGGCCAGAGCACTGACAAGAACACAGTGCATTTCAGTGCAAGATCTGCCATGAAGCTGGTGGTACGAGGTGTTCCCAGGCTGTTGACAGTTTGGCTTGATGTGTCCCATTGTTGCAACTGAGCTCAGCTGTAATTTCACATGGGACTGTAGCTAGGAAATGTGAGAGTACTTTGGCATTTATCTCACATTTTCCCTTGACTGGTAGGTTGGAAACAGCAGCCAATAGATCATATAGAAGCAGAGTCACTAAAAAAAAAATTAAATTTATAGGCACCTTCACGAGTTGTTTGAACTCACTCAACTATTTCTGCTCTAAGTGGTGTAACCACCATGGCTGTGTGTGTTGGGCCTTCTCCTACTATAGATCTAACACTCTTACCAATCTGTCCAGTAGAAGGCTGCTAATTCACACTGAATGGAAAACAAGGTATTTAGCACAGCAGGTTTCAAGTGTCAGCAACTCATAGAATCATAGAATTAGGGTCGGCTTTAGGAAGTGTGGGGCCCAATTCGAACAGTTTTGGCGGGGCCCCACCACCCAGGATTTTTTGTTGAGAAAAAAACCAAAAAAAACCAAACCACCACCCACACAACAAACCACAACCACACACAAATATCACATCAGAAGTAGATCTGATCAAAATGTATATCGATATAGTTGAACATTTTCCAAAAAAAAAAATGCCATCCTTTATTATGCAAAATTTTACACAAAATTAAATCAGTTGCCTTAAGTGTAGGTCAAATATTTTCAACTGCAAACTAGCCAATCTTTTCAATAAAGTTTAAAGTTTGATTTTTAAAAAGTTACCATAGAGCATTACAGTTTTCTGTTACATTGATTTACTTTTTAAATAGCAAAAATGGAGTCTTTGTTAAGAAAGTGTCAGTTCTGTGGTCAAATTCCAGACCTTAGTGATTTCAGCACCAATGATTTCACTAGGTAATATGGTACCTCACCACCATTGGCTCCTTTGCACTGCCCTTCAACACACTGCCTGCATGTTGAGTCCAAGGTCAGTCTACACAAGATTTTATCAATGATTTTTGCTCAAGCGATCACTGAGACAAGACAAGGACTCTCAATTGATTCTAGTCAGCTCTGCCTTTAAACACTGGATGTAAAGTGTCAGATATAATTGAGGACTCCCAAATAGACTCTACACCAGCAGAAATAAAACCTGTTTCCATCTTCTGTGACTTTCAGTTAGATGTGACTCACTATCCTCTGCTTAGTGTTCAAGTTATGGTAGACCCTAAGCCAGGTCATATTAAGTTCAGGTCTTTTACCTTTTAATCATACAATATGGATAACAACATTTCATTCTCCCAGCTCCAAGTCTTAAGTGAATTTCAACCCAAAAGAGCCAAAATTGATCACCTTGACACAGCAAGTGTGTCTACTGATCTCTGTGGCAAAGTAGGCATGTCTATATAAATACTGTCTGCTCGTGAAGCCTTTTCCTACAGTTGATTAACAGATGGCAGTAGATAGCTCATTCAGACCACTGGCTGATGATAGTTACCATAAAGTTGCGAGTATAGTGCGCACTTTTTTCCCTTTTTTTTAACGTCAAAGTTGGGGTGCGCATTAGCCATAGGAGTTTTTTTCCAAAGTTTTCATTTGACAGTTCCGTGGCACTTAATTAATCTCTGGACACCAGGGGTTAAGTTGATTTTTATTAGCATCGACAAGCAACTAGATACACAGTTTCAAAAAAAGGTAAGTTAAACAAATGAAATCAACACTGCAGCGCAAACAAGCAAATACCGTATGTTAATTGATCTCCTACTCATCTTTGCATACTGGTAATTCGCCCTCAGACGATTCATCGTCGCTCGGATCCATCCACAGGGCATCATCCTCGCTGCCATCCATAGCATTAGAGATGCTGCATTTCAGAAACCCCTTCCTTATGATAGCGGGATCAAGTTCAACCCAGACATCCGCTATCCACTGGGTAACATCTTGCAGTGTTGGTGTTCGCATACGTCCACCTGCAGTAAATGTATGTTCACCTTCCAACAACCAGGTGTTCCATTTCCTGCTTAGTGCATCTTTCATTGGCTTGTTAACTGTCACGTCAAGCGGCTGCAACATTTTGGTCATTCCACCAGGAATAATTGCCAAGTCTGTTTTGTCCTGCTGAAGCCTTTTCTTGATGGATGGCATACGATGACACTGAAATGCATCCAAAACTAATAGAGACTGCTTTCTCATAAGTCCGCCCGGCCGCTTTGCCCAAACCATCTGTAGCCAATCAAGCATTAAAGCTTCGTCAATCCAGCCTTTAGGGTGAACACACACGTGAACGGTGTTCGGGAATATAACATTCTTTGGCATTGTCTTGCGTTTGAACATAAGGAGGCAGCTTTGTTCCGTCGGCCATGCAAGCAAGCATTACGGTAAACCTAGACTTTTCATGGCCTGTGGTAGCAATGGAGACGGTCTTGGCACCTTTCACTTCAAGTGTTCTGTCGTAGGGATTATCGAAATGTAATGGTGTCTGATCTGCATTACCAATTAATGAAAGGTCATAGCAGTGCTGCTTGCGTAGTTTTCTGATAAACTTTTGGAACTGTAGTAGCTTGGTGTCTGAGTCCATGGGTAGCTTCTGTGCGATTGTTCGGCGTCGGACCGATAGGCTATGGTGATTCATGAACCGATTGCCCCAGCCATGCAAAGCTTTAAACCCGGCTGTGTTAGCGCATGTTTTGGCAATGGTCAAAGCCTTCATTCTAACCTCCACAATGCTAACACCACCGCCTTGCTGTCTACGCTCAGCAATCCATTCAACCAGCTTGGCCTCCAACTCAGGATATGCAACGCTTTTACCTCGCTCAGCCATCTTCATCCGAGGCTGCGCTTGCAGGCACTCTTTCTGCCGTCTCCAAAGCCGAATGTTAGACTCTGCTATGCCATCAAATTCACGGCTGGCAGCTCTGTTGCCATGAGCCTCAGCATAGCTAACAACTTTAAGTTTTTCAGCAGTCGTGTAAGATCGCCGACAACTCATGGCATCCCAAAGAGAGCATGGAAATGCTGCACACTGTATACTCGTGCGCTCATGCGTGATTACCCGACAATACAAAAGGGCAAGACAAGACAAAACAAAATACGGCAAGACAAAATACAGCAAAGTCAGGGTGCGCATTATAGATAGGAGCTCAGTTTATGCCGGAATTCTCATGTTTAAAAGGTAGGTGCGCATTATGCATAGGTGCGCATTATAGTCGGGATTTTATGGTAGTCACCGTGACCAGTCATTAACCATAGTCATGGACTCACCCTACTCTCCATTGTCTCTATGATCCTCTGATGACCTGTGACAAAAAAGGAGGGTGGAAAGGGAAACTAAAAGAAGAGACCTCTCTAAATTCACCAATCAAAGAGCAGTATTGCCAACCCAAAAATCACAAGGAATGCCTACACAAACGATTTTTTAAAAACGAAACATGTTGGATTTTTATTGGCCTTTTGTTTCTTGAGTATTTAGGGTTCACATTTTAAAGCTTTCCTCCTTAGCTGTAAGGCCCAGAAGTAGAGAGAACTTTTTTTAAATGAAAGCTGAGATTCCTACATAATCAATTGACTCCAGGCCTTCAGAAAAACACCAAATGTTTTGAGACTCATGGTAAAACAATGGAGGAATTCTTAAGAGCCCATGCTTTGCCCACAGTATAAATAAAAAAAACCCAATATCTTTGCCACTAAACATCCTAATGAGATACTGCAAATGGTGAACTGAATTCAACAGCTTCTGATATGAACAGCTATCAACCTACTTTTTCATATTTGAGATGGGTTACCAGGAATCATACATGACAATATGAAATCTTTCCACTCTCAAGTCAGCATATTCACAAAGCACCTATAATTTTGATCCATGCATTTATTGGATAGTGAAAGAGAAAGGAAGGGAATTAGTGTAGATAAATGTTCAAATTAAAAAAAAAAAAAAAAAAGCCTGAAGGAATTAGGACTGGGCTCCTACATCTCACGTTCAGAACTGACTAGGACACTTATGACCCTGACTAGGACACTTATGACCAGATTTTCAAAGGTGTGTAAAGATCAGACAGATATCTTTGAAGATCCGAGTTGGCAACTGTCTCTTTAGGAGCTTAATTACCTTTGAAAATCTGAGCTTAGATTTTCCAAGTCCAATTTTCGAAAATGACTTGAGTCACTCAAGTGCTTTTGAAAATTTTAACTGGGGGCCTAAAGAGACAAACGGCAGGAGATATGGTATTCCTTTTAAAAATGTGTGACATCTATTTTTAACTAAATTTTATATTATTTTTCTCCCAGGGGCAACTGACCCCTCCGACCCCATCACTACGCCACTGCCCCCCCCTCCAGCAGATCTATCATCTTATGCATGTGCAAGATCTGTGAGAGCCGTCCCATGAATCTGCAGTTAGTGTCTGTGGCGCCTGCTTCTGGGTGGTGTCTCAATGCTGTCACATTCACCTCCAAAGAGGGGGTTTCCCAAAGCAGGCTCTTGCTGCAGACCCCCCAAGGCATCCACAGGTCCAGTCTCCTTTCAATGGGCCCACTTCCCAGGGCTCACTGATCTTGGATCTGGCTTCCATCCCCTCTCCAACCTTTGCACCTTTGCAACTGTCCAGAGGTGCTCACCTTCCGCCTTATCCATTCCCACCTCATTCAGCCCACAGGGACAGTCTCTGCCTTACTTGTCCTAGGGACTATTCTACCAAGACGGAATACAAAGTTTCCATGTAAAAGGACTCACTACAAAGCTAAAAACTTCAATGAGAGAATGATTAATACAGAGACGTGTCTACATCTGCTGCAGGGAGACATGTCTGCCTGCCTCCACCCCTCTCCCCCAGAGTCTACAGCCCCATTGCAAAGCGGGGGAGTGGAAGGAAAGAGGCTGAGGCCCATCAACAGGACTGAAGCAGTCATGAGCAAACCATGCCCGGGAGCCATTCTCCTATCCATTGCTGGTGCAGTGTTGCTTCAGGCACGCTGAAATGCAGTCACCTCTAGGGTGGGCTGGACAGCTGTTTAACACCTGCACAAGGTTTCAGGAAGGGGGCAGTGCGGGCTGCCTTCATGCAGAGCCCCATCAGAACTACCGTGCCTTCCTGGCTTAGGAAAAGAATAAACAGGAGGATTAGAAATTAACCTGCCCAGTCTCACGTCCCCTAGGCAGGGAATGAGCCATCTACATTAGGCCCCAGCTGGAGTATCATGTCCAGTTCTGGGCGCCACATTTCAGGAAACGTGGAGAAACTGGAGAAAGTCCAGAGAAGATCAACACAAATGATGAAAGGTCTAGAGAACATGAGATATGAGGCAAGGCTGAAGAAATTGGCCTTGTTTACCTTGGAAAAGAGAAGACCTAAAAGGGATATGAGAGCAGCTTTAGAGTATCTAAGGGTATGTCTACACCAGCCCCCTAGTTCGAACTAGGGAGGCTAATGTAGGCATTCAAAGTTGCAAATGAAGCCTGGGATTTAAATATCCCGGGCTTTATTTGCATCTTCCCATCCGGGCGCCATTTTTAAATCCCCTTAGTCCGAACTAACTGCTCGCGGCTACACGCGGCAGTCGATCGTTAACTCGACCTAAGTCCTCGAACTAACCACTGTTACACCGCGCGGAGGGGCTGGCGGGGGGGCCGGGCCCACTCCAGGCAGAGCCGAGGGAGAGACCCAGCTCCACATATTGCTGGAGCAGGGCCCCGGCTCTGAATAGAAACTCGCCGGCACTTCCGGGTTCAGGGGCACGGGGCTCCCTTAGGTGCGGGGCCCGATTCAGCTGAATCGGTCGAATCGGCCTAAGGCCAGCCCTGCATAGAATACTAAGACTGGAAGGGATCTCGAGAGGTCATCGAGTCCAGTCCCCTGCCCTCATGGCAGGACCAAGTACCGTCTAGACCATCCCTGATAGACATTTATCTAACCTACTATTAAATATCTCTAGAGATGGAGATTCCACAACCTCCCTGGGCAATTTATTCCAGTGTTTGACTACCCTGACAGTTAGGAACTTTTTCTTAATGTCCAACCTAAACCTCCCTTGCTGCAGTTTAAGCCCATTGCTTCTTGTTCTATCCTCAGAGGCCAAGATGAACAAGTTTTCTCCCTCCTCTTTGTGACACCCTTTTAGATACCTGAAAACGGCTATCATGTCCCCCCTCAATCTTCTCTTTTCTAAAATAAACCCAATTCTTTCAGCCTTCCTTCATAGGTCATGTTCTCTAGACCTTTAATCATTCTTGTTGCTCTTCTCTGGACCCTCTCCACATCTTTCTTCAAATGCAGTGCCCAGAACTGGACACAATACTCCAACTGAGGCCTAACCAGCGCAGAGTAGAACGGAAGAATGACTTCTCGTGTCTTGCTCACAACACACCTGTCAATGCATCCCAGAATCATGTTTGCTTTTTTTCCAACAGCATCACACTATTGACTCATATTTAGCTTGTGGTCCATTATAACCCCTAGATCCCTTTCTGCCGTACTCCTTCCTAAACAGTCGCTTCCCATGTGTGAAACTGATTGCTCCTTCCTAAGTGGAGCACTCTGCATTTGTCTTTATTAAACTTCATCCTGTTTACCTCAGACCATTTCTCCAATTTGTCCAGATCATTTTGAATTATGACCCTATCCTCCAAAGCAGTTGCAACCCCTCCCAGCTTGGTATCATCTGCAAACTTAATAAGCGTACTTTCTATGCCAGTATCTAAATCGTTGATGAAGATATTGAACAGAGCCGGTCCCAAAACAGACCCCTGCGGAACCCCACTTGTTATACCTTTCCAGCAGGATTGAGAACCATTAATAACTACTCTCTGAGTACGATTATCCAGCCAGTTATGCACCCACCATATAGTAGCCCCATCTAAGTTGTATTTGCCTAGTTTATTGATAAGAATATCATGTGAGACCATATCAAATGCCTTACTAAAGTCTAGGTATACCACATCCACCAGTTCTCCCTTATCCACAAGACTCGTTATCCTATCAAAGAAAGCTATCAGATTGGTTTAAATTTTTTTGCAGACCCCCCAGGTGGTCAAATAGCAATACAATCAATAATACAGCATGCTCTCTTCTTTAAATCCATTGACACCTGTCAAATGGGATTATCAAGAGTCAATTTCTCCAAACCAATAGTGCATCAATTTGTCAGCCATCAATGATAAAATGTAAGTACTCTACGGCCAAATCTTGGTCCAATGCACAAAGCCTGAGTCAAAAGTGACCCTAGGACATTTGGGTGTGAATCCTATTCATATGGTCAAAGATAGGCATAAGCATAAGTATCTGCTGAACTGAAACCTTAACCAGCAGATGTGTAGCTGTAGATACTGTCACAAGCTCATCTCGTCCCACTTCCCAAACTCCTTCACACGGCACAGGAACAGCTTCATCAAATATCCCACTAGTTTATATGGTGGGCAATACCAACATTAGCCTAAGTGAGATGAGAGGGCAGCTGACTCAGAATTGAGGATGCCACAGGTGTTCCACTAGAGATGGAAAGATGTTCTTCAAAGTTGTTCCTCCCATGTGGGAGAGTCTTTGAGAAAGAGTGTCTCTTCTACCAACATAGCTTCTGCTTCTTGCCTAGGTAGGGTTACTATGTTGACAGGAGAGTACTTTTCCATCATTATAACCCATCTTCACCAGCCAATGTAGCACTGTAGTGTAGACTTGACCTAAGGGGAGAATAAGGAGCATACTTAGTATTATGGATGCCTAAGCCAGCAGACCAAAAAGATAGGAACTGTGCTTTTTGGTAAAGGGGGTTAGAATTTGAAGGAGAAGACATAACAGGTAAGCAGAAAGGGGAAAGTGAGAACCAAACCATTGCTGTGAAAAAAATGGAAGAAGAATTGTACCACGAGAAATAGTCAATTAAATCGATGACTGCTCTTCTCACATCAGAATGCTCAAACCCGCTCTAAATAAATCATCTTGTGTCACTCTTGCAAAACTGATGAGGTAACTTTGGGTTTGTGATTAAACTGTCTAATAAGATAGAATGGAACATGGGAACACTTTTGCCAATGCACAGAAACTGTCCCTTTGAAACAGTCAAAGAGTCATGAACAGAACTATTTAATGAGGATCCTATTCTCAGTAGATCCAGGCAAAAAAACGCATACCCCTATTTCCAGTGTTCAGATCTGAACATTGAAAATGCAGAAACAAGTTGAGTCAATTGCTCTAGGGTTTTTGATTTCAAAAGGGCTAACTTTAATAAATTAAGGCAATTAGTTAGGGGAAGTTGATTGGACTAAAGAAATTATGGATCTTGAGGTGGAGGAGGCCTGGGATTATTTTAAGTTAAAGTTGCAGAAGCTGTCAGAAGCCTATATCCCAAGAAAAGGGAAAAAAATTATAGGCAGGTGTGTTAGACCAAGCTGGATGAGCAAGCATCTCAGAGAGGTGATTAAGAAAAAGCAGAAAGCATATAAGGAGTGGAAGACGGGAGGGATCAGTAAAGAAAGCTGCCTTATTGAGGTTAGAGCATGTAGGGACAAAGTGAGAGAGGCTAAAAGTCAGGTAGAGTTGGACCTTGCAAAGGGAATTAAAACCAATAGTAAAAGGTTTTATAGCCATATAAATAGGAAAAAACCAAAAAAAGAAGAAGTAGGACCACTAATTACTAAGGATGGAGTGGAGGTTAAGGATAATCTAGGAATGGCCCAATATCTAAACAAATACTTTGCTTCAGTCTTTAATGAGGCTAATGAAGAGCTTAGGGATAATGGTAACATAACAAATGGGACTAAGGATATGGAGGTAGATATTACCATATTCGAGGTAAAAGCCAAACTTGAACAGTTTAATGGGAGTAAATCGGGGGGCCCAGATAATCTTCATCCAAGAATATTAAAGGAACTGGCACATGAAATTGCAAGTCCATTAGCAAAATTTTTAATAAATCTCTAAACTCAGGGTTGTACCATTTGACTGGAGAATTGCTAATACAGTTCCTATTTTTAAGAAAGGGAAAAAAAGCGACCCGGGTAACTATAGGCCTGTTAGTTTGACATCTGTACTATGCAAGATCTTGGAAAAAATTTTGAAGGAGAAAGTAGTTAGAGACATTGAGGCTAATGGCAATTGGGACAAATTACAACATGGTTTTACAAAGGTAGATCGTGCCAAACCAACCTGATCTCCTTTTTGAGAAAGTAACAGATTTTTAGATAAAGGAAATGCAGTGGATCTAATCTACCTCGACTTCAATAAGGCATTTGATACAGTACCACATGGGGAATTATTGGTTAAATTGGAAAAATAGGGATTAATATGAAAGTTGAGAGGTGGATAAGCAACTGGTTAAAGGGGACTACAGTGGGTCATACTGAAAGGTGAACTGTCAGGTTGGAGGAAGGTTACTAGCAGAGTTCCTCAGGGATCAGTTTTGGGGCCAATTTTATTTAATCTTTTTATTGCTGACCTTGGCACCAAAAGTGGAAGTGTCCTGATAAAATTTGCGGATGACACAAAGTTGGGAGGTATTGCCAATTCAGAAAATGATCGGGATATCATACAGGAAGATCTGGATGACCTTGTAAATTGGAGTGATAGCAGTAGGATGAAATTTAATAGAGAGAAGTGTAAGGTTATGCATTTAGGGATTAATAACAAGAATTTTAGTTATAAGCTGGGGACACATCAGTTGGAAGTAACGGAGGAGGAGAAGGACCTCGGAGTCCTGGTTGATTATAGGATGACTATGAGCCGCCATTGTGACATGGCCGTGAAAAAGGCTAATACGGTCTTGGGATGTATTAGGCGAGGTATTTCCAGTAGGGATAAGGAGGTGTTAGTGCCCTTATACAAGGCATTGGTGAGACCCCATTTGGAATACTGTGTGCAGTTCTGGTCTCCCATGTTTAAGAAGGATGAATTCAAACTAGAACAGGTACAAAGAAGGGCCGCTAGGATGATCCGAGGAATGGAAAACCTGTCTTATGAAAGGAGACTCAAGGAGCTTGGCTTGTTTACTTTAACCAAAAGAAGGCTGAGGGGGGACATGATTGCACTCTTTAAATATATTAGAGGATAAATACCAGGAGGGAGAGGAATTATTTAAGCTTAATACCAATGTGGACACAAGAACAAATGGATATAAGGTGGCTAGTAGGAAGTTTAGACTTGAGATTAGACGAAGGTTTCTAACCATTAGAGGAGTGAGGTTCTGGAGAACGGCCTTCCAAGGGAAGTAGTGGGGGCAAAAGATCTATCTGGCTTCAAGATTAAACTAGATGGGTTTATGAAGGGGATGATTTGATGAGATAACATGATCTTGGTAACTAATTGACCATTCATTATCAGTGGTAAATAGGTCAATGGAGGGATGATAGGAGTTACTATAGAGAACTTTCTGGGTGTCTCGCTGGTGAGTCTTGCCCACATGCTCAGGGTTTAGCTGATTGCCATATTTGGGGTCGGGAAGGAATTTTCCTCCAGGGTAGATTGGCAGAGGCCCTGGAGGTTTCGCCTTCCTCTGTAGCATGGGGTACAGATCACAGCTGGAGGATTCTCTGCATCTTGGGGTCTTCAAACTATTTGAAGGCTTCAATATCTGAGATATAGGTGAGAGGATTATTCTAGGAGAGGGTGGGTGAGATTCTGTGGCCTGCATTGTGCAGGGGGTCAGACTAGATGATCATAATGGTCCCTTCTGACCTTAAAGTCTATGAGTCTATGAGTCTATGCTCTAATAGACAGACTCTGCCTTTGAAAAGTTCAGTGTTGCATGAAAATAAACAGCTATTAACAGCATATTTAAGTATGTGTTTCTAATAGTACCAAAGAGAATCAAAACCAGGAGAGCAGAGTGGAGAAAGGAGCCCCTTCAGTTTATCTGAAGAACACAGCTTAATTTAAGACATGAGATTGACAAGCCACAGCACACCAGCTTATCTATTTTCTGTTTCGGAGAATAAATTGTTCCATTAGCTTTGCATAAATTGAAAAACAGGTGCCAGGAGAGATATGACAGAAAGTCCCAGCAGAAATACAACCGTTAGACAGCAGGAGAGAAAGATAACTCCTCAACTGAAAAACAAGCATAAAATTTAGGAGGAGATGATGATAACAATTGAGACCCTACTTTCTGTTTGGGTCAGCACTTCCTCATCGCTTTTACTAGAAGTTTACATCAGCTATAGATGGGTGCTCTGGAGGGGAACTTTGCATTCAGTATATCAGCACTCTCCACCCCAAATAGAAAGAATTTCCAAAAGTGGCCACCAATGATCTACAGTGCACCTGATTTCTTGCATATGGCCCAGATCCTCAGTTCTTGTAAATCAGGACAGCTGTGTTGAAGACAGACAGCATACACCATCTGAAGATCTAGTCCAAAATGTTTACATCCTATATTCTCGTTTACAATTAAGCCTCAGCTTTAATTTTAAACATTCTTATTCCAGTCAGTTTGCCTTAACATTATTTAAATTAAAAAGTTGCACTTAAACGCAGAATCCATTCCAAGACACAGAATTGGGAAGTGAGTTCAATTAATAGCTATGGTACATGTTAATAGCAACTTGTGGAAAAAATTAAAGATCATTTGTCCAATAGCACTAACCTATTTCTGAGAAATAGACATAGTTCTCCGAAACAGGAACTTGGGATTTCTGTCTCTATTCCTAGTCAATCAGAAACCTGCTTTCACACATCCATACAGACAGGAAATGGAGAAAGAAAAGTGGAGCGACTTGCCATGTATCACACAAATAATCAAATAGGTGACTTACAGTCATGTGCTGTGTCCACTATGCAATGCTGCCTTTCAGACTCTAGATTGAATGATTGAGCCCCACATTTTGCATGCAACAACAGTTATTTTCTTTCTTCTTTATAGTACCTGAACATTGTAAAGATGAAACTAGAACAGGGAGGATATGCGTCGTTGGCTAAATATACACTACAGGTTACATTGGTGTAAGTTATGCTGCTCAGAGGTATGAACAAGCCACTTCCCCTTCCCCCAAGTGACATAAGTTACATTAATCTACATGCTGGGGTGGACAGCACTATTGTGGCAGGAGAACTTCTCCCACTGACATAAAAGACCTGTTCTGTAACTGGTATTTTTTGAGATGCATTGCTCATGTCCATTCCACAATAGGTGGGCATGCTTGCCACATGCACCGGTGCCGTAAGTTGTTCCCCTAGCAGTACCTGTAGGGGAGCGCCTCTAGTGACTCCCGCAGTAGCACCTCTCTGGTGTGATACAAGGGGCGCTGCACACTCCCTCCATGCTCAGTTCCTTCTTGCTGGAAAATTCTGACAGAGGGTAAAAGGAGGACGGGATGTAGAAAGGACATGAGCAACACACCTCGAAGAACACCAGCTGTGGAACAGGTATCTGTTTTTTCTTCTTCGAGTGCTTGCTCATGTCCATTCCATAATAGGTGATTACCAGCAGTATCCACTTGGAAGTAGGTAGGAGTCAGGAACAAGATGGCTGTAGGACTACCCTGCTGAATCCAACATAATCCCTACCCTGGGAGACGATGGTATGACGAGCAGTGAACGTGTGCAGAGACCACCTACCATCACCCAACAGATGTCCTGTATGGCAATTTGGGCTAGGAATGCTGCCACTGAAGCCTGTTCCCTAGTTGAACGAGTCCACACAATTGGTGGCGGGGGAATGCCAGCCAGGTCATAGCACCATGGATACATGAAATGATCCAGTCTGAAATTTTTTAGGTAGACAGAGGCTGGCCCTTCATGTGCTCAGCCACAGAGATGAACAGCTCGGCAGAATTCCAGAATAGTCTAGTCCTACCCAGGTAGAAAGTCAGGGCCCCTTGCACATCCAATGAATGAAGGCACCTCTCCTTACTAGAGGAGTGGGGTTTGGGCACAGGACTGACAGGAAAGTGTCCTAGCTCAAATGGATAGCTGACACCACATATTTAGGAAAGCCAGATGTGGATGGAGCTGGACCTTGTCCTTACGTAAGACCATATAGGGTGGCTCTGAAGTCAAGGCTCGAAGTTCAGAAATACGCCTAGCCAATGTTAACATCATGAGTAAGGCAATCTTCCAGAACAAATGCAATCAGGAGCATGTGGCCAGTGGTTCAAACTGGGAGGGACATGAGCCTAGACAGAACTGGGTTCAAATCCTATGGCAGAACTGGGTGTCTGACCTGGGGAAAAAGACTTTAATAGAATCATAGGGCTGGAAGAGACCTTAGGAGGTCATCAAGTCCAGCCCCTTGTCCAAAGCAGGACCAGCCCCAACTCAATCATCCCAACCAGGGCTTTATCAAGCCAAGACTGAAAAACCTCTAGGGATGGAGATTCCACCACCTCCCAAGATAACGCATTCCAGTACTTGACCACCTTCCTAGTGAAATAGTTTTTCCTATAACCTAGACCTCCCCCACTGTTACTTGAGACCATTGCTCCTTGTTCTGCCGTTCGTCACTACCAAGAACAGCCTCTCTCCATTCTCTTTGGAATTTCCCTTCAGGAAGTTGAAAGCTGCTATCAAATCCCCCCTCACTCTTCTCTTCTGCAGACTAAATAAACCCAAATCCCTCAGCCTTTCCTTGTAGGTCAAGTGCTCCAGCCCACTAATCATTTTGCTTGCCTTCCGCTGGACCCTCTCCAATGCGTCCACATCCTTTTTGTAGTGGGGGGCCCAGAATTGGATGCAATATTCTAGATGTGGCCTCACTAGTGCCGAATAAAGGGGAATAATCACTTCTCTAGATATGCTGGAAATGCTCTTCCTAATGCACCCTAATATGCCATTAGCCTTCTTGGCTACAAGAGCACACTGTTGACTCATATCCAGTTTTTCATCCACTGTAATCCCCAGGTCCTTTTCTGCAGAATTGCTACGTAGCCAGTTGGTCCCCAGCCTGTAACAATGCTTTGGATTCTTCTGTCCCAAGTGCAGGACTCTGCACTTGTCCTTGTTGAACTGCATCAGATTTCTTTTGGCCCAATCCTCTAATCTGTCTAGATCACTCTGGACTCTATCACTGCCCTCCAACATATCTACCTCTCCCCCTAGCTTAGTGTCATCCGCAAACTTGCTGAGAGTGCAATCCATCCCCTCATCCAGGTCATTAATGAAGTTATTGAATAAAAATGGCCCTAGAACAGATCCTTGGGGCACTCCACTAGAAACCGACTGCCAACCTGACATCGAGTCATTGATCACTACCCACTGGGCCCGACAATATAGCCAGCTTTCTATCCACCTTACAGTCCATTTATACAATCCATATTTCCTTAACTTGCTGGCAAGAATACTGTGGGAGACCATATCAAAAGCTTTTTTAAAGTCAAGGTATATCACATCCACTGTCTTCCCCATATCCACAAAGCCAGTTACCTCATCATAGAAGCCGATCAGATTGGCCAGGCATGACTTGCTCTTGGTGAATCCATGTTGATTATTCCCGATCACATTCCCCTCTTCCAAGTGCATCAAAATGGATTCCTTGAGGATCCCCTCCATGATTTTTCTGGGGACAGAGGTAAGGCTGACTGGTCTGTAGTTTCCTGGATTGTCATCCTTCCCTTTTTTTAAAGATGGGCACTACATTTGCTTTTTTCCAGTCATCCAAAATCTCTCCCGATCATCATGAGTTTTCAAAGATAATGGCCAAAGGCTCTGCAATGACATTTGCCAACTCCCTCAGTACTCTCGAATGCATTAAATCCGGACCCATGGATTTGTGTATGTCTAACTTTTCTAAATAGTTCTTAATCTTTTCCTTCTCCACCGAGAGCTGCCCATCTCCTTCCCATACTGCGTTGCCTAGTGCAGTAATCTGGAAGCTGACCTTGTCTGTGAAGACAGAGGCAAAAAAAGCATTGAATACTTCAACTTTTCCCACATCATCTGTCGCTACCTCCCTCATCCAGTAAGGCCTTTCCAGGCCTTAGAGGAGTCTGCCCACGATGTCATGGGAGAATGCCATGTGTCTCTGTGCCAGGGGATGGAATGCGGAAATGGCCGCCAGGTGCATTTGAGATAGGAGTGTGCCAGCCCCTGGTCCTTCAAATTAAGAGGGTAATCCAGGATTGACTGGATTTGGGTTTCTGTTGGCAAGATGCCATGGTCCACAGCCTAACGTGCAAATCTCACCCATTTGACTGTGTAGCTTTGCCAAGTTGAGGGTTTCCTGCTTTCAAGGAGGATGTGGCGAAGGCCTGCTGAATAGGCCTGTTCTTCTGGATTCAGTCACTCAGCATCCATGCTGTAAGGTGCAGGCATGTGAGATTGGGATGAAGGAGAGAGCTATGGTCCTGAAGCAGGAGACCTGCACGGAGTGGCAGCAGCCAAAGGGGGCGGGGGGGCGGGGAGCATAACCAGACTCAAGACAGGGTTCCAAACCAATGCTGCCAGGGCCCCACCAGAACTATAATGATGACTGTGGCCCTGTCTTTCTTGATTTTCTGTAGGATTTTGCTGATGAACAGAAATGGGAGAAATGCATAAAGGAGGTTTCCTGCCCAGGACAAGAGGAAGGTCCCAGTCTGAGCAGAACAGTGGACTGTGGCAGTTCTGCCTGGTAGTGAACAGGTCCACCTGGGGAGTATCCCACTTCTGGAAGACCAAATGGACCACCTATATGTGTAGCATTCACTTGTGGTGAGAAGAGAAGTTTGTGCTCAAGTGGTCTGTGAGGGAGTTCAGGACTCCTGGGACATGATGAGCCTCCAGGTCATTATAATGCACGATGAAGTAGTCCCAGATTGCAAGGGCCTCCTGGCAGAGTGCTGCAGAGTGGACTCCACTTTGTCTGTTAATATAAAACACGGAAGCTGCATTGTCTGGGAGGAGGGGACAGAATGCCTTGCAGATGGGATGTACTGCTCTGAGCTCTTTGACACTGATATGTAGGCCTACCTTTTCCAGGGACCACATGTCCTGGGTCTTGGTGTCCCCCAAATGGGCTCCCTAGCTGAGGTTTGATGTGTCCAATATGAACTCAACCATGGGAGGGCAGCTCTGGAATGGGATCCCCAGGAGTATGTTCTCGAGAACCTTCCACCACTGGAGGGAGAACTTTATCCAGATTGTCCTTGGCCTGCAAGAAAAACGATGCCAGCTACATCTGCAGGGGGCGCATATGAAGCCTGGTGTGTTGGATGATATAAGTACACACTGCAATATGTCCCAAGAGGCATGAGAATGATCTGGCCACCATTATCGGGAACCAGGAAATGTCCCTGATGAGTTCTGCGAGAGCCTGAAACCTGCCCTGAAGGAGGGAGTTCCGCAATCTTGGCATTCAGTACTGCACCTATGAAATATATTTTCTGCACTGATACTAAAGTGGACTTTTTTTTTGTTCATCAGAAGGCCCAAGGCTCTGCATGTGGAAAAGAGAAGGGCAACATGACCCCAAACTTGGGACCCGAGGGTGTAGTCGTCGAGGTATGGAAAAATCTAGACTCCCCCATGCCTGAAGTTAGTCACAACAACTGACAGGCAACTTGGTGAAAACCCTGGGCACTTTTGAGAGGCCAAACTGGAGGACTGTGAAGTGGTCGTACTCCTGACCTACCACGAAGTGCAGAAAATGTCTGTGGCCCTCGAATATAGAGATGTGAAAATATGTGTCCTGAAGGTCAAGTATGGCGTACTAGTCCTTGGGATCCAGGAAGGGAATGACCGAGGAAAGGGAAACCATGAGGAATCTCAGCCATACTAGGCAGGACAAGTATGGGCCTGAGCCCCTCTTTTGCCTTGGGGATCAGGAAGTTCTGGGAGTAGAAACTCTTGTCTCTGAATTCTGATGGGACCACCTCCTCTGCCTCTGACCATAGGAGTTGGTGTATCTCCTGCTTGAAAAGATGCTAATGAGAAGGTTCCCTGAATAGGGTTGGGTGGGCGGGGCAGGTAAGAGATGTGGAGAGCAACTGTAGGTTGTAGTGCCAGGGCTGGCCCACAACATTTTGGCACCTGAGGCAGGGAGCTCAAATGACGCCCCCATGCCCTGTCGCTTGGGCCAAAACTTTGAAAGGTCTCAATTCTGCCTTCTTCCTGTTCTACTCCTCTCATGGTACTGCAGAGAGAATACATATGCACCAGCAGCAAACACAATTTTCTACACTCTGGATCCTAGTGGCGCCCCCTCCCTCCCCCATAGTCTGGCACCTGAGGCGGTCGCCTCAGTTTGCCTCATGGTAAGGCCAGCCCTGTGTAGTGCTTGATGATGACATTGAGGACCCAGTGGTCCGAGGTGACAGACATCCATGCTGGGAAGAAACAGGAGCAGCAGTTGGAGAAGGTGATGGAACCTGGATCTGACTTGTAGACTGGTAGGTCATCCTTGAGCATCCCATCAAAATGAGTGATTGGCAGCCTGCGTGGCCTGGGACGAGCCTGGCTGCTGGGATGACTGAGGTTGCCAGGACGAGTGCTTCTTGTAAAGCTTGAATGACCTATGCTAAGGCTCCTGGTGGGGTTGGGTTCCTTGGGTGGAGGTCTGCTGAGGTTTGAACTTGGTGAATGGTAGACAGGAACAAGCAAGAAAGGAGGACCCCTGTTTCAAATGGAGAAGATAGGGCGATCAACTGGTTACCTGAGGTGTTTGTACACCTTTGCGAGAAGCCTGGGCAACAAACAGGAAGAACTGGAGGCCCTGGCCCAGTCCAAGAAATATGATTTAATTGGGATAACAGAGACTTGGTGGGATGACTCGCATGACTGGAGCGCTGTCATGGAAGGGTATAGACTGTTCAGGAAGAATAGGCAGGGGAGAAAAGGAGGAGGAGTTGCACTATATGTAAGAGAGCACTATGATTGCTGAACTCCAGTATAAAGAGGAGAAAAACCTGTTGAGAGTCTATGGGTTAAGTTTAAAGGAGCAAACAACAGCAGTGATGTTGTGGTTGGTGTCTGCTACAGGCCACCGAATCAGGTGGATGAGGTAGATGAGGCTTTCTTTGGACAACTGAGAGAAGCTTCGGATCGCAGGCCCTGGTTCTCGTGGGGACTTTAATCACCCTGACATCTGTTGGGAAACCAATGCGGCAGTATACAGGCAATCCAGGAAGTTTTGGAGAATGTTGGGGATAACTTCTTGACACAAGTGCTGAAGGATCCAACCAGGGGCCGTGCAGCTTGACCTTCTGCTCACAAACAGGGAGGAACTAATAGGGAAGTGGAGGTAGGTGACAACCTGGGAAGCAGTGATCATGAGATGGTAGATTTCAGGATCCTGACCAAAGGAAGAAAAGAGTAGTAAAATACACACCTTGGACTTCAAAAAGCAGATTTTGACTCCTCAGAGATCTGATGGGCAGAATCCCTGGGATGCTAACATGAAGGAAAGGAGTCCAGGACAGCTGGCAGTATTTTAAAGAAGCCTTATTGAAGGCACAGAAAGAAACCATCCGGCCTTGAAGCAAGAGAGGCAAACATGGTAGGAGACCGGACTGGCTTACAGGGGAAATCCTTGGTGAACTTAAGCACAAAGGAAGCTTACAAAAAGTGGAAACTTGGACAAATGACCAGGAGGTTTAAATGTATAGCTCAAGAATGCCGGGGGGTTATCAGGAAGGCGAAAGCGCAAATGGAATTGCGACTGGCTAAGGATGTGAAGGATAACAAGAAAGGTTTCTACAGGCATGTTAACAAGAAGAAGGTGATCAGAGAGGGTGTACGGCCCCTACTGGATGAAGGAGGTAACCTAGTGACAGATGATGTGGGAAAGCTGAAGTACTCAATGCTTTCTTTGCCTCTGTATTCACGGACAAGGTCGGCTCCTGGACTTCTGCGCTAAGTGACTCAAGATGGGATGAAGATGGACAGCCCGTGGTGGGTAAAGAACAGGTTAGGAACTATTTAGAAAAGCTAAGCGAACAAATCCATGGGTCGGACTTAATGCATCCGAGGGTACTGAGGAGTTGGCAAATGTCATTGAGAGCCTTTGGCCATTATCTTTGAAAAGTCGTGGAGATCGGAGAGATCCCGGATGACTGGAAAAAGGCAAATGTAGTGCCCATCTTCAAAAGGGAAGAGGGACGATCCAGGGAACTATAGGCGGTCAGTCTTACCTCGGTTCCTGGAAAAATCATGGAAGGGATCCTTAAGGAATCCATTTTGAGGCACTTGGAGAGAGGAAAGTGATTAGGAATAGTCAGCATGGATTCACAAAGGGCAAGTCGTGCCTGACCAATCTGATCAGCTTCTATGATGAGGTAACTGGCTCTGTGGGCGTGGGAAAGTCAGTGGATGTGATATACCTTGACTTTAGCAAGGCTTTTGATACTGATCTCCACAATATTCTTGCCAGCAAGTTAAGGGAATGCGGATTGGATAAATGGACAGTAAGATGGATAGAAAAATGGCTAGAAGGCCGGGCCCAGCGGGTAGTGATCAACGGCTCAATTTCAGGTTGGCGGTCGGTTTCTGGAGTGCCCCAAGGTTCGGTTCTAGGACCGGTTTTGTTCAATATCTTTATTAATGACCTGGATGAGGATGGATTGCACCCTCAGCAAGTTTGCGGATGACACTAAGCTAGGGAGAGGTAGATACGCTTGAGGGCAGAGATAGGGTCCAGAGTGACTTAGACAAATTGGAGGATTGGGCCACAAGAAATCTGATGAAGTTCAACAAGGACAAGTGCAGAGTCCTGCACTTGGGACGGAAGAATCCCAAGCACAGTTACAAGCTGGGGACCAACCAGTTAAGTAGTAGTTCTGCAGAAAAGGACCTGGGGTTACAGTGGATGAGAAGCTGGATATGAGTCAACAGTGTGCCCTTGTAGCCGAGAAGGCTAATGGCATATTAGGTTGCATTAAGAGGAGCATTGCCAGCAGATCCAGAGATGTCATTATTCCCCTTTATTCGGCTCTGGTGAGGCCACATTTGGAGTATTGTGTCCAGTTCTGGGCCCCTACAAAAGGATGTGGACACATTGGAGAGGGTCAGCGGAGGGCAACCAAAATGATTAGGGGCTGGAGCATATGACTTATGAGAGGCTGAGGGAGTTGGGTCTGTTTAGTCTGCAGAAGCGAAGAGTGAGGGGATTTGATAGCTGCCTTCAACTTCCTGAAGGAGGTTCCAAAGAGGATGGAGAGGCTGTTCTCAGTAGTGACAGATGGCAGAACAAGGAGCAATGGTCTCAAGTTGTGGTGGGAGAGGTCCAGGTTGGATATTAGGAAAAACTATTTCACTAGGAGGGTAGTGAAGCACTGGAATGGGTTACCTAGGGAAGTAGTGAAGTCTCCATCCCTGGAGGTGTTTAAGTCTCGGCTTGACCAAGCCCTGGCTGGGTTGATTTAGTTGGGATTGGTCCTGCCTAGAGCAGGGGGTTGGACTTGATGACCTTCTGAGGTCTCTTCCAGCTCTATGGTTCTATGATTCTATGGTGCAGGAATGGTTTAGGATGTAGAGGCTGAATGTCTTTAGCATTTCTCTAGAGTCCTTCAGACCTGTGGTATGCAAGCCACTCTGTCATAGAGGAGCAGTACCACTCTGGTCAGAGCCACAGACAAGAGCACGTTAAATGGGTAACAGAGGACTCTTCCAGCTTCTCTGCTCTCAAGTCGAGGTTGGAGGCCACTGTTTAAGCAGTTTTTATGGGCCATGGTATCTTCCTGAGGCATGGGAGAGGGAGGGCCCATGAGTCCTTCATCAGAGGATGAGGAGGAAGATGTCTTGCTTCTGGTGCCCCACCTGACACCATGGGTACTGATGCAGAGTCTCTCTGAGGGGCTAGTGGAGATCCTGCCACCAAGGGCTCCCTGTGGAGATGCAGGATGAGAGCTACGCATTTGCTGAGACCCTACCTACTGACTGGGTCATGTGGGTTGGGTGGGCCAGGCTCCAAGGAGACCAGTGGTATCATGGGGCTGACCTTCGGCCTTGCTGCCAATGCACCCATTAAGGGTGATGCTTACCAATTTACTGGTTAATCTTTCACATCCGAAGCGTGGAGGGCATCTGGATGTGACTGAAAGGTCTACTTTTTGGAGAGATATAGAATGGAGTGAGCAGAGGTGCTCTGCTCTGCCCGAGTCAAGCCCTGCAAGCTTGATGGAGATTGTGAGCCAACCGACATGGGCCTGTGCTCTTCTGCCATCTTGACTCCTTTTTTTACAGGACGGGGGTGAGCATCCCTTTGCCATTCTCGGCTTCTTTGCCGGTGCCGGGGAGGAGGAGTGGTGCCAAATAGTGGGTGATTCCATCTAGGTGCCACATGCTGATCCCGAGGCCTGGGTTAGGGCCAACTTCATGAGGAGTGCTTTAAGTCGAATGTATCACTCCTTCTTAGTCCTTGGTTTAAAGGACTTGCTGATTTTGCACCTGTCACTGACATGAACCTCACTGAGACAGTGCAGGCAGCTTCTATGCAGGTCAGACCATTTGCAGGAATCACAAGGTTTAAAGCCCGAGGATTGGGGCATGACCTCATTGGAGTCAAAGTCTCTAAGGGGCTACAGGTAAACTAACTGCAAATTAGACTAACAATGGGGGGAAGCAACAGCTAAGCCTGGAGCAGAGCTGTTCTGAGGCACCATCACTGGGAGGTGGGGACCTGAGGGTGGGGAGAGTGTGCAGCGCCCCTTATACTACACCAGAGAGGTACCACTGCAGGGGTCACTACGAAGCACTCCCCTACGGGCACTGCTAGGGGAAAAACTTCTGGCACCAGTGCACATGGTGAGCACGCATATATATTGTGAAATGAACATGAGCAAGAACTTGACGAACTACCCCTGCTTGCAAGGGCTGGAGTAATTAAGTCATTGGCTTTGAATGTCTGCACTAGCTGCGCTACTGTAAGCTCTGTAGAATGGCCACAGCCTTTGTCTCTTGGGTGATACAAGGAGCTCAACTAAATTAGTGTAAAACAAAAATACTAAGATGTTGAAAGTTTTGGTTTGGATTTTTTTAAAAGTTTAACCTTCATAAAGCAAGTATAATCAGTATACTTAGTAATCTTGCTCAGTATATTCTCTTTGATAAGGATAACAAATGTCAACTGATTAGGGTAAATAGCTATCTGAGAAAATAGTGTATGCTGTACTGTTACATCTGCGGGTAAGTGCTATGATCTTTCCTTTCACTTATCCCCGATATGTATACACAGCAAGATTATTTCAAAATAACTGACGTTATTTTGAAATAACTTAGTTCGCGTCTACACAGCAGGCAGTTATTTTGAAATAATATTGAAATACTGTCGAGCTGGAGGACTTCTTATTATGAAGAACTCCTGTAACCATCGTTGTATGAGGAGTAAGGGAAGTTGGAGAAAGAGTTCTCTATTTCGAAATAAGTGCTGTGTAGATGCTCCCAATTTCGAAATAATTGACACAGCTCAATTTACGTATCTTATTTCAAGTTACGCCCTGCTGTGTAGATGCACTCTATGTCATTGATGTTTAATATACTTTCACACACAGATAGACAATTAGAGAATCCAGCACTTAATGCAGAATTTTATCCAGTGCGGGGGGGGAGGGGGAAGCTGATGATATGGGTAAACGGAATTTAACAGATCCCCACTTTATACTTATGTATCTAGCTGTGCCATTGAGCACTGTATAAAATTCACAGGCCTAATGTGCTGTAGTTCAGCCACACTAACACCTGGTATAGATGCTGGAAGAATTCTCCATTGATCTCGCTACTAGGGCTCAGGCAGGTGGATTCCCTGGATCAAGAAAAAAAACCCTTCTGTTGATGTAAATGCCATGCCACTGTATCGCCTATAATGCAGACATACCCTTTCCAGAATAGCAGTTTAAGTTTTCATAGTGATCACTGGCATGGCTGACGTGGCAGTGCCAGGCAGGGACACAGATCAGCTGTGGAGCTGGGCTCCAGGCTAGAAGCAGCATATAGGCAGCATGCTTATGTGGGACAGGACCTTGCAATGTTCAAGCACCTCTTGCACCCATGGAGATTAGTGGATTAATGGAGCTACTGCTGGAGGGTTAGAAATAAAATGTGACGCTCCCAGCCCCTCAGAAGTGATTTTGATGGGAGTGGTGGGCATTTGAATGGCATATCAACAGTGACATCACAAGCCTTCATACCATTTGCTTACTTTTTATGGAGCACAAATTAATGTGCTTGGTCTCATACAAACCATACAAAAATATGGCTCCTACCCCCAATTATTTTACATTCCAAGGCCCACATTGTGGTTTAATTATAGTCCATATTATTGGCAGAGGGCATGGGGGATAAAGGAAGGAGAAGCTGCTAGAGGAATTCTGGCCAAATCAGCTTGAATTCCTCCAGAGGACCAGGAGCTATGCTTGACAAAGTGGCAGCTCTGCCATCTTTTGAAAGGCTGTGGCATGCTTTCCCCCCCATACTGGATCTGCAGCATCTACTGATGTGGAGGAAGGGAGGAGTCAAGTAGTGAATCTCCACTTCACTCCATCATCTTTTGGGAGG
The DNA here is from genome assembly GCA_019425775.1 of Rafetus swinhoei. Classification (NCBI taxonomy): domain Eukaryota; kingdom Metazoa; phylum Chordata; order Testudines; family Trionychidae; genus Rafetus; species Rafetus swinhoei. Next base: position 46,372,931 of record CM033432.1, read on the forward strand.
CTAATGCTTATGTCTAGGCTTCCCAATTGGTTTGTGATGGCATGGCCCCTACTCAAAAGTCCAAGGAATGAGGTAAGGCTCCCTATTCTTCTGCTTTCACGTAGGGCCAGCAACAATCAAGTCCTTAATTTTGTGTAGGCCATTTCTAGTATTCCTATGCATATGGACTACACAAAAAGTACGGCTCTCAATTGCACACTACTTCTTTGCCTGGCAGATTATCATCCCAACCGATTGCAGTTATAATGGCAGCACAGTTATATACCTTCCCCTGGTATTGACTGGCATAGCTCCACTAAAATGCAGCTTTGGGATTTGAAGACAGTGGAGCCTGAACAATATTTATTACTAGCAGATTTACACGGCATTGCTCAGGTCCTTAATTCAAAGGTTTTTTGGTTTTTTTTAAATAAAAAGGAAAACATATATACTTTATTTAATTTTTTTATTTACGATTTCTTAAAAATAAGGATTGTTACAATGTCTAATTTTTTAGTAAATTTATTTAAAATGTGAATTCCAACAAGTGTATGTTTCTTCATCTCTATAAACTCTTATCATCATTTCCTATGCATTAAAATTTGGTTTCCACTGTCTTCTAGTTTTCAAACCTTAAACATTGATCTAACTGTGTCAAAACAGATCACTACTCCAAAATGTTCCATTTTATCTCTTTTCTGTAAGGTTTATTCTTGAGAAGCAGTCCAGGTTCATCCTATTTTTCTGACTCATCTTGGTCAGTCTCTTTCAACATTTGCTCAGATCTGTCTGTTTTGAGGACTGTACTTGGTTTGGTGATTTTGTCTCTTTTCTATTTGGTTTATGAGGAGCAATCCCATTCCTCACACTTCCCATTTTCCTGGAGCAACCAAATTTGTACCTTGCTTTAATTATGATAAGAGGAAACTGTATACCAAATTTGGTGATTCTAGCTCTTACTGCTTAGGAGGAGTTCTTGAACACACAAAAGACTCGCTCAAATATACATTACTAGTCTACTATATAAGAAACAATGAGCCCAGCATACATCTGGAGAGCTGGTACTTAAGAAATCCTTCAGTTTACTTTCAATTTTTATGCAGAATCAGTGATTGGGGACAGATTCATACCCCACAGTTTCACTTGTACACCACTTCTTAAGGGGCCTTGCATTTAAACCATACATTTCCTCTCTTGGACAAGAAAACCAAAGAACCATTTTCCTTTGTGGATTCAAAAGAAAATGGTTGCTTGTTGTTTTAAAAACTCAGTTAAAGACTTATTTACTTTTGCTAGCTGAATGCTAGTGCAGCAGAAGCTGGTGGAATAGAAGAGGGTTTTTTTTTCTCATTTTACCCTGGATTCAGTCGATTACAAATTGCCAGTAAAATGCTGGTAACTTCTGCGTCTACATTGCAAAGGGCTTTTAAAAATCCAAGGTATAGCCACTCCTTTGAAATCATTTACCTTTCCTGGCAGTCTGCAAATCAACCTTTAAGTCTTCTCAGTGCAGTAAATGCTTCATTGGTCATTTCATTTAATAATGTTTTCAATTTTTCTTACATTAGCAGTTTCAAGTTCAGCTGGAAAGAATGACTTGTTCATGTGGTGCAAAATGTTACTGCATTATCTCTCAAAAAAAACCAGAGCTGACTTTCAGAAGTGCTTAGTGTTAGCCTAATTCTCTTTCCACTGAAGTTTTGGTAGCCTTCAGTGATACAGGGTTAGGTCAGTGGTGGACCAAGTTACTTGGGACTTTCTTCTCAAATATAACACTACATTTAGCAGATCTAATTACTTAATATATACACACCTACCCTATCAATGTGTGTTATTCACAACGTAGTATTAATAGACGTATATATTATACACATTGTATTGTATATATATTTCTAGCAGTTACATGGCTTGTTTTTCTATAATCCTGTTTACTTACTCTAAAATATCCCAGTAACACATGCATCAACTGAAGATTTGGCTTAAGTAGATAGGAAAACTGTCAGGATTAGGACATATGAATATTTTACCAGAGCAATAGACAGGGAGTTACTCACAGATAGGTAGTAGAATGTCCCAAAGATAAGGATAAAATCTAAGCATTTTTCACTGGTACTTAAAACTTGATTTATTGCTATGCGGAGCAACAGGATCTTGTCCAATATGTGAATATAGCTGAACTGCTTGGTAATAGTGACCAGAACATAATAAACATTTAGCAACCCTAGAAGTAAGGGGGCAACACCATAATAGCCCACCACAGTAGCATTTAATTTCAGAAAGGAGGACAACAGAAAAATAAGGAAATTAGTTAAACAGAAATTAAAAGGTACAGTGCCAATACAGAGATCCCTGCAAGCTGCATAGAATCATAGAATCACAGAGCTGGAAGAGACCTCAGGAGGTCATCAAGTCCAGCCCCCTACCCAAGGCAGGACCAATCCCAACTAAATCAACCCAGCTAGGGCTTTGTCAAGCCGAGACTTAAAAACCTCTAGGGATGGGTTACCTAGGTAACCCATTCCAGTATTTCACTACCCTCCTAGTGAAATAGTTTTTCCTAATATCCAACCTAGACCTCTCCCACTGTAACTTGAGACCATTGCTCCTTGTTCTGCCATCCGCCTCTACTGTGAACAGCCTCTCTTCATCCTTTTTGCAACCTCCTTTCAGAAAGTTGAAGGCTGCTATCAAATTCCCCCTCACTCTTCCCTTCTGCAGATTAAACAAGCCCAAATCCTTCAGTCTCTCCTCATAGGTCATGCGCTCCAGCTCCCTAATCATTTTGGTTGCCCTCCGCTGGACCCTCTCCAATGCGTCCACATCCTTTCTATAGTGGGGGGCCCAGAACTGGAAACAATATTCTAGATGTGGCCTCACCAGAGCAGAATAAAGGGTAATAATCACTTGCTGAGGGTGCAATCCGTCCCCTCATCCAGGTCATTAATAAAGATGTTGAACAAAACCGGTCCAAGAACAGATCCTTGGGGCACTCTGCTAGAAACCGACCGCCAACCTGACATCGAGCCATTGATCACTACCCGTTGGGCCCAACAGTCTAGACAGCTTCTATCCATCTTACAGTCCATTTATACAATCCATATTCCCTTAACTTGCTGGTAAGAATATTGTGGGAGACCGTATCAAAAGCTTTGCTAAAGTCAAGGTATATCACATCCACTGACTTTCCCACATCCACAGAGCCAGTTACCTCATCATAGAAGCTGATCAGATTGGTCAGGCACGACTTGCCCTTCGTTAATCCATTTTGACTATTCCTGATCACTTTCCCCTCTTCCAAGTGCATCAAAATGGATTCTTTGAGGATCCCCTCCATGATTTTTCCGGGGACTGAGGTAAGGCTGACTGGTCTATAGTTCCCTGGATTGTCCTTCTTCCCTTTTTTAAAGATGGGCACTACATTTGCCTTTTTCCAATCATCCAGGATGTCTCCCGATCTCCACGAGTTTTCAAAGATAATAGCCAAAGATTCCAACTTGCCAATTCCCTCAGTACCCTCGGATGCATTAAATCTGGGCCCATGGATTTGTGTATGTTTAGCTTTTCTAAACAGTTCCTAACATGTTCTTTCCCCACCAAGGGCTGTCCACCTCCTTCCCATGCTGCGTTGCCTAGTGTATTTGTCTGGGAGCTGACCTTGTCTGTGAAAACAGAGGCAAAGAAAGCATTGAGTACTTCAGCTTTTCCCACATCATCTCTCACTAGGTTACCTCCCTCATCCAATAAGGGCCCCACACCCTCTCTGATCATCCTCTTATTGCTAACATGCCTGTAGAAACCTTTCTTGTTATCCTTCACATTCCTTGCTAGCTGCAATTCCAATTGTGCTTTCGCCTTCCTGGTAACTCCTCTGCATTCTCGAGCAATATATTTATACTCCTCCCTAGTCATCTGTCCAAGTTTCCACTTCTTGTAAGCTTTCTTTTTGTGTTTAAGCTCACCAAGGATGTCCCTGGTAAGCCAATCTGGTCGCCTGGAAACTTTTTAAAGACACCATAATAGAGGCCCAAATTAAATGTATACCCCAAATTAAAAACAGTAAGAGAACCAAAAAAAAGTGACACCAATGCTAAACAAGTAAAAGAAACTAGAGGCAAAAAGACATCCTTTAAAAATGAAAGTTAAATCTTATTGGGGAACATAGGAAAGAATATAAACTCTGGCAAATGAAATGTAAAAATATAGCTAGGAAGGCCAAAAAGAATTTGAATATCAGTTAGCCAAAGACTCAAAAAGTAACAGCAAAATTTTGTTTAAGTATATCAGAAGTGGGAAGCCTGCTAAAACAACTAGTGGGCCCCTGGATGATCAGGATGCTAAATGAGCACTCAAAGAAAATAAGGCTGTTGCGGAGAAACTAAATTCTTTACATTGGACTTCATAACTGAAGATATGAGGGAGATTCCTAAACCTGAGACATTCTTTTTAGGTGACAAATCTGAAGAACTGTCCCATACTGAGGTATCACTAGAGGAAGTTTTGCAACAAAGCAATAAACTAAACAGTAGTAAGTCACCAGAACCAGCTGGTGTTCACCCAAGAATTCTGAAGGAACTCAAACATGAAATTGTAGAACTAATTGTCGTATGTAACCTGTCATTTAAATCAACTTCTGCACTAGAACTAGAAATCAGATTTCTAGAACTAGAAATCTAGTGCAACTTCTGCACTAGAACTAATGTGACAATCCCAGCAATTATAGGCTTGTAAGCCTAACTTCAGTATCAGGTAAATTGGCTGAAACTACAGTGAAGAGCAGACACATAAAAGAATATCATTTGCTGGCAAAAAGTCAACAATATTTTTGTAAAAAAAAAAATCATGCCTCACCAATCTACTAAAATTCGTTAAGGGGTCAACAAACATGTGGTCAAGGGGGATTAAATGGATACAGATTTAAGATTTTCAGAAAGCCTTAGACAAGGTCCCTGACCAAAGGCTCTTAAGCAAAGTAAGCTGTCATGGAATAAGGGAAAAGAGCCTCTCATAGATTAGTAACTGGTTAAAAAAATAGAAAACAAAGAAATGGTCAGTTTTCAGAATGGAGAGAGATGGTGTCCACGAGGAGTCTATACTGAGACTAGTACTATTCAACATATTCATTAATTATCTGGAAAATGGAATAAACAATGAGGTGGCAGAGATTGCAGATGATACAAAAGTAGTCAAAGTAGTTAAGTCCCAAGCAGATTGCAGAGAGTTACAAAGAGATCTCATAAAATTGGGTGACTGGGTAACAAAATGTCAGATGAAATTCAGTGTTGACAAATGCAAAATAATACACAATAGAAAATATAATTCCAACTGTATATATAAAATTATGAATTCTAAATTAGCTATTATCACACAAGAAAGAGATATTCATGTCATTGTGTATAGTTCTCCGGAAAACATCCCATCAGTGTGCAATGGCAGCCAAAAAATTAATGCAGGGTTGGGGATCATTAATAAAGAGACAGATAAAACAGAAAATATATTGTCTCTATAAATCTATTGTACATCTACATCTTGAATACAGCATGTAGATCTGTTCGCCCTGTATCAAAAAAGATGCATTAGAATTTGAAAAGATGTAGAAAAGGGCAACAAAAATTATTAAAGATATGGGACAGCATCCATATGAAAATAGATTAAAAAGGCTAGAACTTTTCAGCTTGGAAAAAAGACCACTCAAGGGAGATATGATAGAGTTCTATAAAATCATGAGTGGTGGGAAAAGTAAAGTATTATATACTCCTTCTCAGAACACAAGAACTAGGGGTCACCAAATGAAATTAAATAGGGAGCGGGCTTAAAACAAACAAAAGGAAGTATTTCTTCACATGGTGCATAGTCAACCTGTGGAACTCTTTGCTAGAGAATGTTGTGAAGGCCAAGACAGGTTCAAAAAAGAACTAGATAAGTTCATGGAGAAGGACCATCAAAGGCTATAATCCAGGATGGGCAGAAATGCAAAACCAGGCTATGAGGCTTTTCTAGCCTCTGTTTGCCAGTTGCTGGGAATGGGTGATACGAGATGGGTCACTTGATGATTCCCTGTTCTGCACATTCTCTCTGAAGTACCTTGAATTGGCCATTGTTGGAAGGCAGGATACTGGACTAGATGGACCATTTATCTGACTTAGCATGGCCATTCTTATGTTCAAGCCTTAGAGATGCCTTTAAACCTGGAATTCACTCAATCAAAACAACAATATAATAGGTACCTCATGGTACAAGAAAAATAAGGCATAAAGATTATTGGATAAACCTCACCTCACACAGTACCTTTTGACATTTAAACTGGTAGGGTATAAAAAAGGATAGCTTTAAAGGCATACCTTTGGAAGCAAGCCTTCTTCTTAAGATGAATTCAACAACACTACCTGGAAATTGGTATTGTATTGAACCTTTTTCCTGTGCTGTACTATTATTGCCTTTTAGCAATCAACCTGACTGATAATGGTTATTGAGTTTTTTAATGTATTTCATAATGAAGCAAATTGTAATCAAGCAATTGACCATACAATTTACCAATAAGTGTCAGGGCATCAGCCAAAGTAACTGCCATGTGACACGCTGCTTTGTCCATATGAGGCCCTCAACACTACACATTAATGTAGAGAAATGTTGGAACAATAGTTGCATCAACATGCCCCTGGTAAACAGGCACAGGCATGTCTCTTCAGAAAGGTAGGAGCCCAATTCTTTTCTCACAACAGTTTTATACAAAGTGTACCTTATCTAGGGGTCTTAAATTGATCCCTAAATTGAATATTCAGCAGGGTTATCTATGTCCATCATTGGTAATCTTATTGTGCCTCTGCACTGCCAACCACATAGTGGCACTCCTTGGTAAACATTCTTCTGAATTCATTGGTCTTTATTCTAGTAATATTTCTATGTCAAGAAAGTTACAATCCAAATGAGTGCTGTTAGAGGCAAGTACTAGTTTTTACTTCAAATATCTTCATTGCTGATCTTGTCCTGTCACTTCATATGGAGCAGCTGACAATGAGAATCAAAAACAAACCAGTGTTCTTCAGCCTTCCTCAGTGCTTATGTTTCACTGCTGAAAAATCAAGTTGGGACACATATGGATAAGCACTGGAGTAAGTTTGATGGGACAACATTTCCAAAAAGGCCAAGGAAAAGCTGAAAACATGGCAGCAGCTACTGCTATACAAGTGTCCATAACTTTTGACCATCCTCCAGAATTGTTTATGATCCTCCCTAAGTGATTGACAGACACCTGCACAAAATCCCTATCTGGCCAGATTAAACCTAAACTTGCTATAAGACGGAGCTGAAGACTGCCAAGCTTTATCAAGAAAAATAACCAGACCAATATGTGCTGCTTCTTGCCCAGATTCTTACGTGCTTAAAGTTAAACACATGCTCAAGTCTTTTTCAGGATTGGAGCACAGCTGAGAAGAGAATCGGACCCATAGTTTACAAAAGATGATCAGTACTTTCTTTATAACCTCCTCAGGTTGAAAAGAACACATGAAGTTAATGGAGATAAGTTGCTGTACACTAGCTGAAGATTTGGCCCAAAGTCAGCTGTGCTTTCACTTGGGATTGCTAAATCCACACACTATGTGTAGGTGTTTCTGTCCATGTGAGCAAAAACGTCCTGTTTGTATGTGCAAACGATGTCCCCAGATATACTGAGAGTAAACTTAGAAAAGATAAAAATACAAGTTTTATGCAAATGGTGCAGAATCTACAGCTGCACCATCCCAGGCTGTAACACTATCAGATCTTAAAAACTAATTAGATTCAGGCCTATTTAGTATTTGTACAGGTTCCCTGTCTGGTTCCTAGTCTGGCTCCCTTGGTACCTGACCAGTGCCGAAGCAGAGAATTTTCCAATCCATGGGAGGTCAATATTGTCTAGCAGCATAACTAACACTTCTACTGCTTATTGGGCTCTTAGAAGACATTTTGTGCTAAATAACAGCACAGAACACTGAGAGCCAGGACTGGTGGCTATAAACAACTTTATGGGACCACGGGAAAGTTGGCCACACCCATGATGATTGGACATTCAGCTAACTAAAATCATGCTGGGCCACGAATGTTACCAGATCAGAGAGTGCTGGCCTAGAGAAGTTCAACCTGTACAATAAAACAAAACCATTCTCAGGCACAGCAAAAATGGTTATTTTTAATCAATAGGGGATGGTTTTGCTTCCAGCTTTGTGAAGGGCATTTTTCTACTCGCAGTTCTGTCTTACAGATGAGGCATAAAACAGAGGTCCTCACTGACTGTGACTATTAGAGATCCCATGGCATTTTTCATAAGACTGGTGTTTGTTAGTTCCAGCATTGTGGCAAACTACACATTTGGGTAGTTACACTTTGCTTTTGTTTTAATGCTCCCACCTCTTTATAGGGTTGCCAGGTGTCCAGTTATGAACCGGACAGTCTGGTATTTGAGCTTTCTGTCTGGGAATCAAATTGAGAAAATACCGGACATATAAATGTCCAGAATTTTCTAATTAAGTAAGTTTTATTACTATCATGAGTATCAGTACGTAGTTGCGTACTGCCAGGTGGGTAGACATGGTCATGCTGCGTGAGCGTGTCTACCCACCAGGCATTATGCAACTACGCAGTAGAGAGGAGGGGGGGCAGAGCGGGATGGAATGCAGAAATCTAGAAGTGCAGAACTAAATCAACTTCCCCCCTGGCCAGCCCCGCTCCCCCCAACTCCCTCCCGGCCCCCAACCCGCCTCCCGGCCAGCCCTGCTTCACTATGGGCCACAAACCATTTACCCTAATTGGTAAAATAAAAATTGAAGTCAATAATATGTGAAAGTTGTGACTTAACTGAACAAAAAAACTTACAAGGAACAACAAGGTGAATTAAATGTAGGACTGTAACTGAAAAAACAAATGATGTACCAATATGCATGGATTTATATTATATAAAGCCATAACATAGGATCATTAGTCAATGATTTGGGAAAATAAAAACTGATGATTTTTTAGAATTCAAAAAATCATGTTTTCATTTTAAGTTATTTTTCTTTTAAATTAAGCCTGTTTAAAATGAAATCTCAACTGAATACAAAATAAGCTAAGGTTTACACTTATAATCTCTGAAAATATGATGAAGTCATAAGCCTCTAATAAAAATATAAGTTAAAGGTTGCTTTTCCCCAGCAGTGACATCCAGGAACATTGGACCCTTTAAAATCATTGGGCCCCATGGCAGTTGCTCCTTCCCCCTCCTCCCCACTCCTCTGGAGGGCATGCTAGTAAATGATCACTAAGGGTATGTCTACACTAGCCACCCTAGTTCGAACTAGGGTGGCTAATGTCAATCATTCGAACTAAATGAAGCCCGATTAAAATATCCCGGCTTTATTTGCATGTTCCGGCGCCGCCATTTTTAAATGCCCCGTAGTTCGAACTCCCTGCCCGTGGCTACACGCGGCACGGGCTACATAGTTCGAATTAAAGCTCCTAATTCGAACTACCGTTACTCCTCATTGCAGGACTACGGGGCATTTCGAACTACGGGGCATTTAAAAATGGCGGCACTCGGGAACATGCAAATAAAGCCCGGGATATTTTAATCCCGGGCTTCATTTGCAAGTTCGAATGACTACATTAGCTACCCTAGTTCGAACTAGGGTGGCTAGTGTAGACATACCCTTAGATTATTGTCATGCATTTATGTTATGGGTGGATTACTTCTCAGGAATTTCAAAATATTTGTGTTCAAAATTATAATTGATATGTTAGTTTGTTGCAGGAATCAATTGCATTTTTACTATTACTGCTGGACTTCTGAAATGATTTGTTTTTATTGTTCAATATAACCACAGAAGCATGGAATCATAGAACCATAGGATTAAGAGTGACTACAATAAGAATCTAGTTTCCAGTATAACTCCCCGCCAATATGCAAATATCCTAGGTGAAAATTTCCTGTTTAGAAGTCATTTATGAATTTTAATATTCATTTTTTCAGGGTGTTTAGTATATTGCTATAGGTAAGGATTTACATAGATTTAGATAATCCTTATGATCATAGACTCATAGAATCATAGAACCATAGAGCTGGAAAAGACCTCAGAAAGTCATCAAGTCCAGCCCCCTGCTCTAGGCAGGACCAATCCCAACTAAATGATTTATTAATTTATTAATGATTTATTAATTATTTCCCTATAAACTGGGTTTAAAATATATCATTTTGAACAGCAGTACAAATAGCTGTAGGAGGAATTTTTCATTTACAATCTCATTTCTTCTAAGATAATGCATTAAGTAATACTCAGTGAGAGTGACTTTTTACACCATTTTGTTTCAGTGTCCAGTTAAGACACAAGGTGTTATGAACAACCATCATCTACAATGTCTACAACTTCAGCCACCTATTGGTACCACCAGCAGCATTGCAACTAAATATATATAAGGTAGTAAATTACCTTTCTTTATCCAGTAAATCCATGGAGGAGTTTGTAATCAGAATTAGCAAATTCCAGCTAGACGCCATAGATTAAAAGATTACTTGGTTCATTTATGCAACAAATTCTCCCTTCCATCTTGTTCAGAACAAACATTTTATTGACATGGTTCAATCATTATAACTAGACTGCACTCTGTCTGGCAGAGCACACATTGTTGGAAGACTGCTGGATACAATATAGGAGAACAATGTGCAAAATCTGAGACTTGATGGTAAAGCATTATACAAAATGATCCAGTCATATGTGCTTGCATGACGACAGGAAATTAGTTTTTTCCAGAAACAACTGGTACATCAGGAAATGGCCATACAGCCCAATACTTAAAAGAAGCAGCACTAAAAGCTATAGAAAACTATTAATAAAAATCCCAGTGTCAAGTAGGGATGTAAAAAGTAAGGATGTTAATATCAGTTAATTGAATAGTCGAGTAACCTCATGAATTCTTATCAGTCAGTCAACTATTCTACAGTCCCTGGGGGCAGGGCCGGCAGCCAGTGCGCTCCAGCCTCACTCCCAAGGAACCTTCTGTCATTCCACGCTGCTGCCTCTGAATCAGAGGCAGCAACACAGGGTGCCAGGAACTGAGTTGGGCTGCCTTTAAATTCAGAGCCGCAGCAGCTGTAGGTCCCAGACCCATCGCAAGCCACGACTGGGCTAGGCTGCTGGCCAGCCTGCTAAAAAAATTACTGGCCGGGGGGGAGGGGAGGGAGGGAGGAGAGAAATGCATGTAGTCCATACCATTAACCTATAAGCTTTTGCTTATCAGTTAATTGACTACTCTATAACATCCCTAGTAAAAAGTTTTCTAAAAAAGTCAACATGTAACTGCTAAAAATCCTAGCGTGTAATCCCATGGTTACACGTGTTGCAGGCTCTGCAGTATAAAGCTTATATATAAAGCAAAACTGACTCCTGGTGAGGCTTTGCTGCAGGCTCTTTTATACTGCAGAGTCCACTGGGAAACCTCCCTGGGAGCCTCCAATGCAGGCTATGCAGTGTGCAGTAAAGCAGGGGGTCCCAGTGGACAGGGCCTGCTGCTAGAGCAGCCTCTCTCTTCTGATAGAGGCAGTAGCAGAAGCATGGGGGGAACTGGCTTTTAAGGTGGCTCCTCCTACACTGGCTCCTACTTCCCACCCCCCTTTGCTGCCTTTGATACAGAGACAGCGGGGCGGGGGGGGATGCAAGAAGTTGACTCAACTAACCGATAAGCCTAGGCTTATCAGTTAGTGACTAGTTGACTACTCACTTACATCCCTATTTTAAGCCAGCTCCTGGTGCAGGGGCGGCCCGTGAGCCTAGGCGAACTAGGCACTTGCCTCGAGCACCGCCGCCCCGAGCGCCCGATGATGACGTCATGGCCATTGACGGCCGAGCAGGCGGGGGCGGCGATTGCGCCGCCCGCCTGGGGTGCCAGCTGCCGCAGCCGGCCTCAGGCCGCTCCTGTCCTGGTGTGCACTGGCTGCCACCCTGTGTTGCTATATCAGAGGCAGCAGCATGAGGCAGCAGCTGGCTCCCGGGGAGCTGGTGTGTGTCTGCAGCTCCACTCCCGGGGAAATGACTGCTGCCTCCACACTGCTATCTCTTATACAGAGCCAGCAGCACGGGGTGGCAGCCGATTCCCCAGGAAAAGGGCAGGAGCCTGCATGTAACTGTAAACGGCAACTGTAACAGATAAGCCCTGCTTATCAGTTAACCGATTAAATGGTTATATTTTAATATCCTTAGTTAAAATTGCAAAATATTTGTGACAACCACTGTGTTTTAGCTTCACCACAAAATGAAAGAGGATACAAATTAATTCTCCCCCTACAAAGGCTGACTGCTTTGAGCTATTCCTTAAAGATTTGACTTATTCTGATGATAATTTTGGAAGTATATTGTGACAAAGTATATGAAACTAAACCAATCAAGAGCAGATGAAAGAGAAATGTACAATATATGTGAATACACAGTAACCCATTTCCATAGCCTGAAACAAATTGCAGACAATCTGTACTGCTGCTGTTGAAATTTGAAAAGAACTTCAAGAGACATTGAAGAAATACCCAACAATAAAGTTAAATGGCAGACAGTAATGAAGTGGATGAACTGAACACTTACTCCACCTCATTTTGTTGTTCTATTATCCGCCCAAAGTACAGGATTAGTTGCCTAACTGTTGAAGAAGATACTGTTATGACATGGGTGTCTAACAATCATCCATCAATCATGCAGTCAAGGGCTAAAGGGGAACCAGTCAAGCAGTACATGTTTGCTGGTTATCTTATAAAGAAAGTCACACCAATGAACTGGTGGAAGTCATTAGCTAAGCACCTGGAACCAGACTCTGAAAAAATCTGAAGGACAGTCAATTTAGGAGACTGTTGTCTCATTTTCAAGAGACTTAAGAGGGTAGGAACTTAAATCTCCAGTTACTTTCATAGGCTGACCTGAAATAATCAGTTTAATTCACTGACTATGGTTGATCCATCTGTTTAATAAAACATTTAGTTGTAAATGTGAAACATTTTTACAAGAGAAGTTTATGTATCCAAAACATTTAAGGTTTTGTTTAATCTCTCTCTATATTTTAGAGATGTGTGCATATATCTGTTTGTCTCTGTGCCTGCAGTCCATTTGTTCAAGAGCTCCTCCTAAACGACAAGAGCTAGGATGACTACATTTGGTAGGCAGCTTCCTCTTATTCTAACTTAAAGCAAGATCAGGGTTTGTTTGTGCCAGGAAAGTGACTGTTTCCCATAACATGCAAAAGCTAGGCTCTTTGGAGGGATGTGATACTGAAAGTGGTCACAGGGAGAATTACATTGAAGAGTATCCACTCAGGGCAACCGTACCACTAAGGCAGTGGCCAGCAGGCCTAGGGCCCTGCAATCTTGCCTACCCGTGTAACTGCCACCAGGGGGATGTGAACCTAGGACCTCTGGAGCTTAGTATCTGAGCCTCTACCCTCTGAACTAAAAGCCAGCTTGCTCCCAGCCCGTGCTGTTCTCTTGGTCTTAGCTGTTGCTGTGGTCTAGGTGCCACTGCATTGGTCAGTGAACCACACTAGGGCTATGTCTACACTCGCGGCTTCTTGCCCAAGTAATATGCAAATGAGGCTAAGCGTGGAATATCGCCGAGCCTCATTTGCATACCTAATAAGCCACCATTTTTTTCAGAAGAGGATCTTGCCTAGGGCGTCTACACTGCTGCACAAGTGAAACTCCCCGCGCGCATAATGCCGTTCTTCCTGAAAAGTAATAGATGCTTGGCATTGCACAAGAGGTTTTCCTTGCGCAAGAAGGGGCAGTGTAGACGCTCCTTCTTGCGCAAAAGCCTCTTCTGAAAAAAATGGTGGCTCATTAGGTATGCAAATGAGGCTCGGCGATAGTCCATGCTTAGCCTCATTTGCATATTACTCACGCAAGAAGCCGCGAATGTAGACATAGCCTAGGTGTGTGGGTTACACCAGCACAATGGGTAAGTAGCTGCCCTGCCCCAAACCCTTTCTCTCCCTCCCAACTCTTGGTGCAGCACTGGGGGGGAGGAGAGAAAAGGCACCTGTCAGCGGGGGGGAGGGTGGAAGGGAGAAAAAAGGCCCCTGGTGGCTGGGAGCAGGACGGGGAAGAGAAAAGTCCCGTGGCAGTCGGGGGGTAAGTAGGAGAGAAAAGGCCCCTGGTGGGGGAGGGAGGGAGAAAGAAAAGGTCCCTGTAGGGCAGGGGATACTGGGGGAGAAAAGGCCCAGATGGGTTCCTCCCACCCTAAGCCCCTCCGTACCCCTAATATTCACTCTTGCACCCTGCCATCCCCAACCTCCTGCACTGCCCCTCCCACATCCCCAAGGCCCTGCCCTGACTTCTGCAGTCCCACACCCCCAGCTCTCTGCAACGTGATATAAGTCATGACCAAAAAGTTAAATAGGTAGTTAATAAGCAATATATCAATCTCCATTTTCTAACACACTAAAATGTAACATTAATAAGAGTCTGAAAATATTAAGCTCTATAATTGCTTAAATAAATGTATATAGTTATCGTATCCCCTACTGGCTAGCAAAAAGTTGTACCAAATCTAGTTTAAAACCTCTATTTAGCTGTAAATCAATACGCTTTAATGGTTATATCAATAATAATGCCTCTTTCTTTAGAAAATAAAATACATTAAAATAAAATTAAAAAATGAAGCACACATGGAAAAATTGATTATTTAAATCGAAGCTTTCCACCTGGTAATTTAAACCACGATTTAAATGAATCCACTCTGCTATGAACACTATTTAACTGGCAGTCAAGCTCTCTGAAACCAAAATATTCTCAGTAGCAGACACTAGAGGTTTATTTTGGCAAGTAATATCAGTTGAGTCAAGCTCTGACAGTGACTTCACACAACATTTGGACATGTGTATAGGTTTAAGCAAATATTGTTCCACATTAGTTCTATGCCCGAGCATTTCAAAGAGCAATTTCAAAGATATTACAAGGTGCTGAAATTATAACAGATGATACTTTAATTTGGATTCAGAAACCTTAAAAAAAGACAATGAAAGTCTTTTAAGTTTTTCAGAAAGAGAAACCCTAGCACCGAACATAAAAAGGCTAAAAATTGGCCTTACAGAGGGTATTAGACATACATTGAACAGAAATGACTTACTTGCTGACCCAGATACATTAATTCAATAGTTTAAATGCCCACTCTTAAACATAAACCAGAGACATAGAGATTTATGGTCATGCCAAACTATTTTGTAAATCCATTCCAAATCTATCTCCAATTAATAAGGTCCTAAGGGAGTTGCTGGGAAATGACCTTGCCTGGCACTGAGAAGGCAGACAGACATCAACAGGCATCTGAACAGTTAACAGATAATGATCACAAATCTCCCCTGGACCAGATTTTCAGATTGGCATAGTTCCAACCAAAGGGACTACACTAGTTTATGCCAGCTGAGGATCTAGCCCAATGTGCTTTGACTTGTCATGAGTCTCAAAAAACCCAGAAAGAGACAAAAGACTTGGCCTATGCTATTTACTTATTTAATTTCTATTTTATCCATCTATCTAAAACCCACGGCATATTAAGCATACAAAACACATCTCAATATTCTTACATTTAACATCTATGAGTGAAACTTCCATAAGCATCATCAAATCTCCATCACAACCTCCTTGCCTCGTTACTCACTCCCGGCAGAACTGGTGTGAAGAACAGTCTCTCCAAAACCCTAGTCCAGCCCCTAATGAATCAAAACAGATGTCATGTTCATGAGACCAGGTCTGAAAACTCCTTACCAGCAGCTCCCTCCTGAGTAAACCCCTGTCACCCACTGGAATCAAGGGAGTCTGACTTTACTGGGCACTAGATATAAACTGCTCAGTATCTGAATGCCAGTGCCTTGGATCAGCACCAGTGGTGTGCAAGGACTAAGATCTCTCAAACCAAACTAGATTGTCAGAAGCTTCAGGGGGGTAGCCAAGTTAGTCTGTACAGGATAAACTTAAAAATCAACACATGGTCTGGTAGCACTTTATAGACTAACAAAACATGTAGATGGTATCATGAGCTTTCGTGGGCACAACTCATGATACCATCTGCATGTTTTGTTAGTCTATAAAGTGCTACCAGACCATTTGTTGTTTCTTAAGTTTAGATTGTCAGAGTTAACAGTCAGCTTCATCCTGAAATCGATTGGTAGCCAATATACAGTGCCAAGGTGATGGGACCTCTGTGAAATACTGCTTAATAAATGGGCCATTACCTTCTGCACTAGCTGCAGTTTCGGACTCTTCAGTAGTAATACAGCCCCCAGGTGGGAAGCGACAGACAAAGCCCAACACCAACCAAAAAGGATATGAGCTTCTTGCCAAGTGTAGCAGAAAGAAGCAAGTCAGGAGGAGAAGGGGAAGTAGTCAGCTGTTCACTGCCTCCTTGCTCAGCCTGCTTCCCTTATCTTGCTCTGGGGAAGTAAAGTTGGTTGATATACAAAATTTTTTAAAAATTCTGCTCAAAATTGATGAAAAATTGTGTCGAGGTCTAGAAAGTTTTGAGCTGATCTCGATGGAAAGATGAAGGGGCAAAGAAAGGGGGCCTCCAGGGGAAGAGTGAGCTCTAAAAGCAGGCATAGTTCTAAGGAAGGCAGCAGCCAGCAGAGGGAAGTGACATTTTTGAAAAACTGAAATTAGGTTCAAAATTGTTTCCAACCAGTTCTAGTTGCCAGACCTTGGACAGTGAATGGTGAGCACAGGTGAGAGATGAAACAGTGACATTCAAAGGAACAATCAGAAAAGAAAAATAACTCCCAGAGAAAGAAGACTTTCTGCATATTTTTGCTGGCAGCAAAAAGGGAAAGTTCACTTTCCCAAAAACCCAGAGGAAGAACAGTGATAGAAAGGAAGCTATTTCAGAGCCAGCTGGAGTAACCAGTTTGCAGATCACCTCTGCAAACTTTCAGATTCTCCCCTACTCTGATGGCAGGCTGGCACCAGCATGGCACTTATGCACATGCACCCCACTCTCCTAGGACAGCTCTTGAGGCAACAAAGAAGTTTTGGAAAAAGCAGCAAAAAGCTTGCCCAGAGCAAGCATGGCTTGCTCAGAGCATGGCTGAGAAAGGTCAAAGTAACAGTACCCACAAGTGCCTGCAGTTACCATTCTTAAATAGGTGCCTCATTTCAAAGTAGACTGGCCTCTCATTCAATCATGTAAACCAACTGGTGCTCCAGAACACTACTGGAAGCAGAGTCCTGCTCCCATAAAGGCAGAAGTGCCCTGACAGTTTGCAGAGATGTACAAACAATTTGTTAGATGCAGGGAGCACTAGAAGCCCCCAGAATTTCCAGGTTACTACTCTTTATTCCCAGATTTGCCAGGATATAGAATCATAGAATCATAAGGCTGGTAGAGACCTCAGGAGGTCATCAAGTTCAGCCCCCTGCCCAAAGCAGGACCAACCCCAACCAGGGCCGGCTTTAGGAAGTGCGGGGCTCAATTCGAACAATTTCGATGGTTTTTTGCTAAGCAAAAAAAAAAAAAAACCACCGCACTCCTCCTCCAGGGCCAACGCCCCCTCCTGCAGCACACCCGGCACGCCAGCACACTTCCGGCTTTAGGACACAGGGCCCAATCCGGGGGAATCGGGCGAATTGGCCTAATGCCAGCCCTGACCCCAACTCAATCATCCCAGCAAGGGCTCTGTCAAGTAGGTACATAAAAACCTTTAGGGATGGAGATTCCACTCCCTCCCTAGGGAACCCATCCCAGTGCTTCACCACCCTCCTAGTGAAATAGTTTATTCTAATATCCAACCTAGACCTCCCCCACTGTAACTTGAGACCATTGGTCCTTGTTCTGACATCCGTCACTACTGAGAACAAGGAGCATCCTCTTTGGAACCTCCCCTCAGGAAGTTGAAGGCTGCTATTAAATCCCCCCTCACTCTTCTCTTCTGCAGACTAAATAAGCCCAGATCCCTCAGCCTCTCCTCACAGGCCATACGCTCCAGCCCCCTAATCATTTTGGTTGCCCAAATCATTTGGGTACCACTATTGCTGCTCCATCTCCCATGTCCGTGCTTAAAACTGGAAGAGGCACCCACTTACTGTTTTTTGTTTGTACACGGCAAAGTCTAGGAAGCCTGATTAAGGGGTGATTGTGCTATGCAACCTACAGACAAGTAACAAGGACTGTTGCTGATATCAACAGCTCTGGTTCCAGGTGTCAGTGAACACACAAGAGCAGTGTAGCAGGTGCGAGAACAAAGTAACAACAAATAGTTAATCAGGAAAATATAAGTCTCAGCACACTACTTGCTTAACCAATGTCAGATGGGAAGGGCCTGCAGGCATCAGAGCCAGAGTTTCAAGGAGTGATTTAAGACAAAGTAGCAGCTTTATGGAAATGCATGGGGCTCACAGCTCTCCTCCCAGTTAGAAGGCCCATTTTCTCCATCTCCCTCTATTCTATAAAGGTTCTTCTACTGCTCTCATTCTCACAGCATCTGAGCACCTTCTGAGCATCTGGGCCTCCAGGAGCATAGCTGGTGTGTTAATATTCTTTTACTTTTGTCAGAAAAACAACAGAACTAACTGCCTTCTCAGACTGGGTACGTCTAGACTGCAGAGCTTTTCCAGGATACCAGAGGTCCAAGGAAAGCGTCCTTGCCAAGTCCAAGGAAAGCATCCGCTTTTCTGAAAAAAATGTCAGAAAAGTGGATGTGTTTTGTTGGCATTCCTGTAAACCTCGTTTTACGAGGAAGAAGGGATGTTCGGAAAGAGGTTTTTTTCTGAAATTTGGCCCTGTGTAGATGGGCCAAATTTCAGAAAAGCCTCCTTCGGAAGTAAATTGGAAAAAGATATGCAATTTGCGTACCACAAATTGCGTTTCTTGTTCCAATTTATCTTTGTAGTCTAGACATAGCCTGAGGCAAACTGGTTTACTGCCAAAGGAGGATAAAAACAAGTCATTATACAAAAGGTGGGGCCTGCCAAGAATTATGCCCATGCAAAACTCAAACTACTAAGAGGAAAGCCTTCAATCTTGCTCTAAAATAAATAGCTCCACAAGGCTGTAGCTCCCTAGCAATACTCTCCTCCAGCAACCTGCTCCTTCTGTCTGGTAAGGAGCCAGTTGGTCCTGGGGAAACCAGACAGCTCTTTCCTCCTTCTGCCATACATATTGTGTGTGTGCACAAAAAGGGACATGAAAGAGTCCCTGAAATGCAGAAAGTCCGGTGTAATAAATACAATCCCATGCCCAGCGTAGGGTTGCCAGATAGTTTCAACAAAAATACCGGACACACTTGACATTACATCACAATCTATATTACATCTTATTTAGAAAACTAGCCAATTAGCCCGTCATAAAACAGGATTTTTCAGATCTCTCCTCCACGTCCTATTCCCTTTCTATCTTGGTCTCTCGCTCTGTCTCTCTCTCTCTCCCCTCCTCCTACTGCCTCCCCCGCTCTCTCTCTCAGCTCTCCTCCGTCTCCTGCCTCTCTCTCCGTCTCTCTTTCTCTTCTCCTCCTCCTCCTGCATGGGGAGCACGGAGCCCAAATGGTTGTTTGCACCGCACGGCAGCCTGGCTTGCTCCCTCATGGCAGTCCGGCTGAGCAGCTTCCTATGAGCTCCAGCTACCCCCCTGCACTGTTTCCCTTCACCCCAGCACTGATCCTGCAGCCTCCCAGTTGTCCTCCACCTTCCCCTCCCCCTCGTTCCCCGGCCCTCCCCCCGGCCAGGGTCTGTTCACGGCCAGGGGGTGGGGCCTGGAGCTGCTATCACGCCGCATGTCACCGCCCTGCCCCCCTTTGCCTCCCACCGTGGCGCTCGGCTGACTTCTGCGCCACTCAGCCGGGCCACCGCGGGGGAGCAAGCGGAGCAAGTGGCCATTTGGGCTCCCCTGCGGCGGCCCCGCTGAGCTGCGCAGAAGTCAGCCAAGCGCCACGGCGGGAGGCAACAGCGCTGCCCAGAGGGAACAGCCAGTGTTTCAGCGTTACAGAGCCACAGACATTGGGCTACTATATATTATGATACCGGACATTTATATTTTCTCATTTATATTTTCTCAATTTGTTTCCCGAACAGAAAGCTCAAATACCGTACTGTCCAGTTCAAAACCGGACACCTGGCAACCCTACTCATCAGTCTGAAAAGCAGCTGCCCAGCCTTAGGGCCTGAGGGCTAAAGTCAACTGAAGACAAGGTTCTCTTCTGCTCCCACAAGAGCAGGTATGGTACAGAGGTGTTGTGCAGGATCCAGTTGTCCAGAAGGGAGCAGCTAATGTTTCCACTCCCACCAAAGAGGGGATCAGCAGCTGGTGCAGGTTATACCAGCTGATAGCTGGGAGCAGAACAAATAGAAAACCAGCAAGGAAGAGCAGCCACTGGAGCTCAGATGGACAACACAGGGAAGCACAAAGCTTGACTGCTGGTATTTCACATCTGTCTAAGACTAGCGAAGCCAAATCCCCGAGGAAGAAAGAAAATGTTGATGTGTCTGTCTCACTCTGCAGCAACTAGTAACTGATTCATTCCAAATGCACAGAGTAACTGCAGCTAGGTAACTGCAGCACCCAAAGTTGTTTCCTAGCAAATAAAATCTCAAGTTTTCACAGCCAAAATCCTCTAGATTCAGAACTAATTTAAAAAGAACACCCAGACACAACAATGCAATTTTTAAAACTGTGAAACGCAGAAGTGGATTTAGCTTGTGATGCTGGTGTACTTAAAATTGTATTAGTGTTTTGCAATTTTTTATCAATTTTGGACAAGATAGCAAATCATAAATCCTTTAATTTCAAGCATTCAAAGGCAGACTCCTCCCTCTTCTCAGTGGTACAATATAAATGGAAGTTCAACAAAACAAGCTGCATCATGAGATTATAAAACAGAAAGTAAGGTAGATTTCCTAATCATGAGAAACTGCTTCCTTGGTGGTACGTTGAGCATTGAGGTGAGCCCAATTCCATGCTGCCTAGTTACCAGCTAAATTAACATTAGCCATTAGAAAGCAACACCAAACTAAATAAAGGCTCATTCATTTCCTTCTCTCACATTCATTAACTATAAAGTTCAGAAACTATTTGTCTAATAAACTTTGTCATGCATATTTTACATATTTACAGAGCGTAGAGGCATGAAATCACATGGTGAATCAAGTCTCCAAAAATCACTGAAACAATTAGGTAGTTATTCTTTCCTCTGCTTTATTTTCCAGTTATATTATTCTGAAGTCAACGTAAAGTAGCAGCATCACCTTTTTTTGCACAATGTCAAATGCTTACACCACATTCACATAAAGGTAGATCCCAAATTTGATCTTACATATTTACTAGACAAAGAGAAGGTTAATAGGGATGATCACAGTGAGGAATAAATATATAATGATGGACTCTTTGATCTGGCAGCAAAAGGCATAACATGATCCAATGCCTGGAAGTTGAAGCTAGCAAAAATCAAAGTGAAATAAGGCAGATATTAAATGAAAAGGAATTATATTGGGGAAGTTCTAAGGCATGTGTTATACAGGAAGTCAGACCAGATGATCATAGCGATTCCTTTCGGTCTTGCAAACAATGAATCTATTCAAAGACCAATCCAAATAATTACCGATAAGCATATCCAACCATCCACCAAACAAAAACAAATACTTCAATTATCTTCTTGGGAAGGGAAGGCAGGAGAAGTTTTAAATAAGGAGTAATATAAATATTATTTACAGTCCCCTTTGATAGCATTCTTTGGACCTGTGCATAATGCTTCTTAACATTTCTAGATTTTACTATTTATAGCCACAATAACCGTGGCTCTATTCAAAAGAAATTAAAGTCATAATTTAGGAAAGCATATAAGCATGTGCCCAAGTCCCAGTGAAAATAAAGTTAATGCACGGCTGAATTGGAACCTATATTGCCAATGATAGCTTACTGGGGCTATGTCTACACTGTAGAGTTTTGTCATTTTCATATTCCCCTACTCCCTTAGTCTCCTCTTTTCTCAGCTGAAAAGTCCAAGTCTTTTTAGTCTCTCTTCATCTGGGACCTGTTCCAAACCCTTAATCATTTTTGTTGCTCTTTTCTGAACCTTTTTCAATACCAATATGTCTTTTTGAGATGAGGCAACCACATCTGTATGCAGTATTCAACATGTGGGCGTATCATGGTTTTATATAGAGGCAATAAGATATTTTCTGTCTTATTCTCTATCCCTTTTTTAATGACTCCTAACATTCTATTTGCTTTTTTGACTGCCACTGCACACTGAGTGGATGTTTTCAGAGAACTATCCACAATGACTCCAAGATCTCCCCCTTGAGTGCTTGTAACCAAATTAGTCCCCATCATATTGCATATATAGTTGGGATTATGTTTTCCAATGTGCATTACTTTACATTTATCAACATTAAATTTCATTTGCCATTTTGTTGCCCAATCACTGAGTTTGGTGAGATCTTTTTGAAGCTCTTCACCGTCTGCTTTGGTCTTAAATATCTTGAGCAGTTTGGTATCATCTGCAAATTTTACCACCTCACTGTTTACCCCTTTCTCTAGATCATTTATAAATAAATTGAATAGGATAGGTCCCAGGACAGACCCTTGGGGGACCCCACTAGTTACCTCTCTCCACTCCGAAAAATGACCATTTATTCCTACCCTTTGTTTCCTGTCTTCTACCCAGTTATCAATCCACGAAAGGACCTTCCCTCTTCTCCCATGACAACTTACTTTACTTAAGAGCCTTTGGTGACAGACCTTGCAAAGGCTTTCTGGAAATCTAAGTATACTACGTCCACTGGATCCCCCTTGTCCGCATATTTGTTGACCCCCTCAAAGCACTCTAGAAGATTAGTAAGGCATGATTTCCTTTTACAGACACCATGTTGACTTTCCTCCAACAAATTATATTCATCCATGTGTCTGACAATTTTATTCTTTACTATAGTTTCAACTAATTTGTCCGGTACTGATGTTAGACTTACTGGTCTGTATTTGCCAGGATCACCTCTAGAGCTCTTTTTAAATATTGGTGTCATGTTAGCTATCTTCCAATCATTAGGTACAGAAGCTGATTTAAAGGATAGGTTACAAACCACAGTTAATATTTCTGCAATTTCCCATTTGAGTTCTTTCAGAACTCTTGGGTGAATGCCATCTGGTCCTGGTGACTTGTTACTGTTAAGTTTATCAATTTGTTCCAAAACCTCTTTTAAGGACACATCAATCTGGGACAATTCCTCAGATTTGTCACTCAAAACAATGGCTCAGGTTTGAGAATGTCCCCAGTATCCTCAGCCGTGAAGACTGAAGCGAAGAATTCATTTAGCTTCTCCGCTATGACTTTATCATCTTTGAGTGCTCCTTTAGCATCTTGATCGTCCAAGGGCCCCACTGATTGTTTAGCCGGCTTCCTGCTTCTGATGTACTTAAAAAACATTCTGCTATTACTTTTTGAGTTTTTGACTAGCTGTTCTTCAAACTCCTTTTTGGCTTTTCTTATTATATTTTTACACTTAATTTGACAAAGTTTATGGTCCTTTTTATTTTCCTCACTAGGATTTGACTTACACTTTTAAAAAGATATCTTTATCTGTCACTGCTTCTTTTACCTGGTTATTAAGCCTCGGTGACATTTTTTTTTTTGGTTCTCTGATTGTGTTTTTTAATTTGGGGTATACATTTAAGTTGGGCCTCTATTATGATGTCTTTTGAAAAGTTTCCATGAATCTTGCAGAGATTTTGCTTTTGCCACTGTACTTTTTAATTTCTGTTTAACTAAATTCCTCATTTGTGTGTAGTTCCCCTTTCTGAAATTAAATGCCACAGTGTTGGGCTGCTTAGGTGTTTTTCCCACCAGAGGGATGTTAAATTTTATTACATTATGGTCACTTTTCCAAATAGTCCAGTTATATTTACCTCTTGAACCAGATCCTGCACTCCACTTAGGACTAAATCAAGAATAGCCTCTCCCCTTGTGCGTTCCAGAACCAGCTGCTCCAAGAAGCAGTCATTTAACGTATCAAGAAATTTTATCTCTGCATCTAGTCCCGAGGTGACATATACCCAGTCAATATGGGGATAGTTGAAATCCCCCACTATTACTGAATTTTTAAATTTGATAGTCTCTCTAATCTCCCTTAGCATTTCATAGTCACTATCACTGTCCTGGTCAGGTCGTTGATAATATATCCCCACTGCTATATTCTTATTATTGAAGCATGGAATTACTATCCATAGAGATTCAATGGAACATTTTGGCCCATTTAAGATTTTTACTTCATTTGATTATACATTTTCTTTCACATATAGTGCCACTCCCCCACCAGCACGACCTGCTCTGTCCTTCCAATATATTTTGAACCCTGGTATGACTGTCCCATTGATTGTCCTCATTCCACCAAGTTTCCATGATGCCTATTACATCAATATCCTTCTTTAAAACTAGGCACTCCAGTTCACCCATTTTACTATTTAGACTTCTAGCATTTGCGTATAAGCCCTTTAATAGTTTGTCACTGTTTATCTGTCTGCCATTTCCTGATGTGTTAGACTCTTTTTTATTTGATTGCGTCTCATTTGATCTGACCCATACTTCCATCCTCTCCTCCTGACTAGAACATAGAGCATCTCCATTAATAGAACCTCCCCTAATAGATGT
This sequence comes from Rafetus swinhoei, assembly GCA_019425775.1. Lineage (NCBI taxonomy): Eukaryota > Metazoa > Chordata > Testudines > Trionychidae > Rafetus > Rafetus swinhoei. The sequence goes on from CM033432.1 coordinate 46,397,516, forward strand.
CTCTGTCCGATCCATGTGCTCCTCCACACCAGTGGGCTTTCCCACAGTCCTTAGTTTAAAAACTGCTCTACGATCTTTTTAATGTTTAGTGCCAGCAGTCTTATTCCATTTTGGTTTAGGTGGAGCCCATCCTTCCTGTATAAGCTCCCCCCATCCCAAAAGTTTCCCCAGTTCCTAATAAATCTAAACACCTCTTCTCTACACCATCGTCTCATCCATGCATTGAGACTCTGAAACTCTGCCTGCCTACCTGGTCCTGCACGTGGAACTGGAAGCATTTCAGAGAACACTACCATAGAGGTCTTGGATTTCAATCTCTTTCCTAGCAGCCTAAATTTGGCCTCCAGAACCTCTCTCTTACCCTGCCCTATGTCATTGGTACCTACATGTACCACTACCACCGGCTTCTCACCAGCACTACACATAAGACTATCTAGATGTCTCAAGAGATCCGCAACCTTCGCACCAGACAGGCAAGTCACCATACAGTTCTCCCAGTCATCACAAACCCAGCTATTTATGTTTCTAATGACTGAATCCCCCATTACTAACACCTGCCTTTTCCTAACGAATGGAGTTCCCTCTCCCTGAGATGTATGCTCAATGTGGGAGGATACCATAACATCCTCTGGAAGGAGGGTCCCAACTATGGGATCATTTCCCTCTGCTCCAGCTGAATGTTCTCCTTCCCTGAGCTTTTCATCCTCCTTAAAAATGGGTTTTGCTCTCCTTTGAAATTAAGTCTTGGCCCATGGTGGGGTTCCTCCATGAGTATATTAATTTGTGACTTTTCTATCTAGTCATTATGCTTGCAACAAGAATATTGTGGTGATAATAAAAGTTCTTTCTCTTTTATTTGTATTAACCTGCTTTGGTTAATTTTTGTGGCCTGGTTTTTTTACTTTAGGGGCTGAGATTTCCCAAGTGGTCTCTCCCTGGTTTCTTTACCATTACTTGGGTGGTGACAGCCAATTTTATCCCCAAACTCTAGGTTTTTAAGATTTTGGGGGGAAATGTTATACTAAAGCCTGGAAAGAGAAGGTTTTGGGGTACTTTTGCGGGCCCCCACTTCTGCATTTATCGTGCCAGAGTGAGGAAAGAGCCATGACACTATAACTCACATGATGCACCAAGGCAGCATTTTTCCATTTTCAGATGACATTTTTCAGTATTCAGAATTCCACTAGATCAGGGGAAAAAAAATCGGAGCCCACAGAGTTTCCTCTGGGGAAAAACAAAAACAAAACAAAGCAAAGCCACATTTTTGAACAACTCTACTTCCCTCCAATTTAGCAACGTAAGGACAAAGTGGTCAGGGCCTCCAGACTATGAATCTCTGATTTAAAACACAGGGATAACATCCCAGAACTAAAATCTTTTCTGATTAAAAAAAAAAAGTTGGCAAATTGATATAAATTAAAGACCGTGCTGCTGAGTTTTGAGAAGTGTAAACAGCAGAAACTGCATTTTTAACCTTTATCCATGTATCAGTTCCTTATTGAAAGAAAGTGGATGTCCAAAATATTATTTTTTTAAATATTTGGCATGAGGATATGGCCAGTGTGAAGAGTGTGTCAAAATGGGGTAGTTTTAAAAATACATTTCCTATTAGGGATGTGAAGGTTTATCCGGTTGACCTTACCCTCAGTGGGTGAGGCTTACTGGTTAAGGTTAACTAGTGAGGCTGGAGCATCTCCTTGACTACTATGGGCAGCGGGCTGCTCCAGTCTTGCCGGGGGGGGAGGGAGCTACCATGGACAGAGCTACTCCATCTGGGATGCTGTAGTAGTGCCTGCCTATGGGATACCCTGGCACACCAAATGCAGAGGCTGCTGTGGAATCCTGGCCAGAGCAGCCTCTGTCTGCTGCGGGCCCAGGTACCCTGCAGGCAGCAGCTACTCCAGTTGGGATGCCGGATGACCCCTTCCCTGCGGGGCGCCTTGGCCCTTTGCAGGCAGGGGCTGCTCTGCTGTCTCAACTGGTGTAGTCCCTGCCTATGCGGAGGGGGTGCAGCAGGGGTTGCTCTGGCCAGGCTAGAGCAACACTTGCCTGCAGCAGTGAAGGAGCATTCCAGCCCAGTGGCAGGTGGAGGGGGTGCTCCAGGCCCCCCTGGCCCTCCTCTAATTGATTAACCAGTTAAAAAATCTGTTTAACTGTTTAGTCAATTAAACAGGATTTCACATCCCTATTTGCTATCCAGGAGTTTGTGTCTTTTCTACATCTTTCAAAGCAGTTAAGTTAAAAATGTGAAACTGAATGACTAACTATACTGGGGAAGTGAGTACACACAGTAAACAATTATTACAATAGAGATTATCTTCTTCTTGAAACTCCTCCAGTAACAGTAATTTTAATAAATAAGTAAATTCACTGACCATGCTCAGCATATGATTTTCAAAAATGCATGCAGTCAAAGACTCATGCAGTCAAATCAAACTAATTTTCTCTGGAACAAAGCTATTGTATGAGTTTAGTTCCAATGTTCAGCTATTTCATAGGTCGACCACAGAGCAAGGATGCAAGAGTGTTTTCACAATGAAAAAGTGTGGGTTTTTTATCTCCTCACCTTCAAGAATGGCTGAATAGTTTTTGCTCAAACTTTGTAAAAAGGTAACTTTTGGCAGAGGCTAAACCTGGAAAATTTGTAGTAAGTTGTAGGTGAGTGGAAGCAAGAGAGCTGAATGCAAACTGTCATGTAGCCTTAGCTGGAAGAGCTGATACTGGTATATCTATGCTACTATCTCTTAGGCTTTGTCTACACTGCAGGGTTTTTGTGCAAGAAGCCTTTTGCGGAAGAGTTCTTGCGCAAAAACTTCTTGTGCAAAAGCGCATCCAGATCTCAAAGTGCATCGCAAAAGCGATGTGCTTTTGCGCAAGAGAGCATCCCACTGCATGGACCAGAAGGGCCATCAGAGCACCTGTGCTTTTTCCGATAGGGGTTTCTTGTGCAAAAGCCCCTCTGGGACGTCCACACCTGCCTTTTTGCGCAAGAGCTGTAACGCAGAAAAGAGTTATTCTTCACAGGGAGAGGAATAACTCTGCTGGCAAAAGCCCTCTGTTCTGTCGATTTTCTTGTGCAAAAACACACTTGAGGTGTGGACACTCCACCGGTTTTTGCGCAAAAACCTTGTAGTGTAGACATAGCCTTAGTGTTTATCTTTGTGAATTGCAATTATGAGAAGATTAAAGCCCTCATTTCAGGGCAACTCATCTCGATCATTTGAGATTATGGTCTTTCTTAGAATTACATGAGCATAACGAGAAAGAGGTGCAAAGGAGCAGAAGGGAACGGATGTTAGGTATACAATTAGGGCCATACCAAATTCACAGCAATGAAAAACACACCACAGACCATGAGAGCTGTTTTTTTGTGTGGTTTTACCCTACATGACACAGATTTTACAGGGGAGACCTAATAGAAATTAAAAATGGAACAAATGGATACAATATGTCTCTGGTATGGCTAAGCCTAATTTATTAGCAGGAGAGATCATTATTAAAATTGCTTACCAACAGTCTGTGGAGACAAAAATATAGAAAGTGAGCCTGCTCCCAAAATTGACCATAGGATCTTTTTGCTTACCCCAGGTTATATGTCAGTGGACTGGGAAAGAAATTTATTGGATACTCGAGAGTGTATGGAATGAAGCCTATCACCACAGACCCATGTAACAGGGATACATCACTGGGAACATGTGATTGGGATAAATTAAAAAATGTGACACACATTTGGTATAAGTGGCGAGGAGTCCTGTGGCACCTTATAGACTAACCGAAGTGTTGGAGCATAAGCTTTCGTGGGCAAAGACCCACTTTGTCAGATGCATCTGTGAGCGGGTCTTTGCCCCAACTTGTGCTCAACACTGATTAATCTATAAGGCAGAACATAAGAACATAAGAACGGCCGTGCGGGTCAGACCAAAGGTCCATCTAGGCCCAGTATCCTGTCTGCCGACAGTGGCCAGCACCAGGTGCCCCAGAGGGTGGACCGAAGACAATGATCAAGCGCTTTGTCTCCTGCCATCCCTCTCCAGCCTCTGTCAAACAGAGGCCAAGGACACCATTTTATCCCCTGGCTAATAGCCTTTTATGGACCTAACCTCCATGAAATTATCTAGCTTCTCTTTAAACTCTGTTATAGTCCTAGCCTTCACAGCCTCCTCTGGCAAGGAGTTCCACATGCTGACTACACGCTGTGTGAAGAAGAACTTTCTTTTATTAGTTTTAAACCTGCTACCCATTAATTTCATTTGGTGTCCTCTAGTTCTTCTATTTAGGAACTAATAAATAACTTTTCTTTATCCGCCCTCTCCACACTCATGATTTTATACACCTCTATCATATCCCCCTCAGTCTCCTCTTTTCTAAACTGAAAAGTCCCAGTCGCTTTAACCTCTCCTCATATGGGACCCGTTCCAAACCCCTAATCATTTTAGTTGCCCTTTTCTGAACCCTTTCCAAGGCCAAAATATCTTTTTGAGGTGAGAGACCACATCTGTACACAGTATTCAAGATGTGGGCGTACCATAGTTTTATACAGGGGCAGTAAGATATTCCGGGTCTTATTTTCTATCCCTTTCTTAATAATACCTAGCATCCTATTTGCCTTTTTGACCGCCGCTGCACATGTGTGGAAGTTTTCAGAGAACTGTCACAATAACTCCAAGATCTCTTTCCTGATTTGTCGTAGCCAAATTAGCCCCCATCATACTGTACGTATAGTTGGGGTTATTTTTCCCAATGTGCATTACTTTACACTTCTCCACATTAAATTTCATTTGCCATTTTGTTGCCCAATCACTCAGTTTGGTGAGATCTTCTTGGAGTCCCTTACAGTCTGCTTCTGTCTTGACTATCCTAAACAGTTTGGTATCATCCATAAACTTTACCACCTCACTGCTTACCCCTTTCTCCAGATCATTTATGAATAAGTTTAACAGGATTGGTCCTAGGACTGACCCTTGGGGACACCACTAGTTACCCCTCTCCATTCTGAAAACTTACCATTTATTCCTACCCTTTGTTTCCTGTCTTTTAACCAGTTCTCAATCCAAGAAAGGACCTTCCCTCTTATCCCATGGCCATGTAATTTACACAAGAGCCTTTGGTGAGGACCTTGTCAAAGGCTTTCTGGAAATCTAAGTATACTATATCTACTGGATCCCCCTTGTCCGCATGTTTGTTAACCCCTTCAAAGAACTCTAATAGATTAGTAAGACAGGATTTCCCTTTACAGAACCCATGTTGACTTTTGTCCAACAAATTATGTTCTTCTACATGCTTCACAATTTTATTCTTTACTATTGTTTCGACTAATTTGCCCGGTACTGAAGTTAGACTTACGGTCTGTAATTGCCCGGATCGCCTCTAGAGCCCTTTTTAAATATTGGTGTCACGTTGGCTACCTTCCAGTCATTAGGTACGGAAGCCGATTTAAGGGATAGGTTACAAACCACAGATAATAGTTCAGCAATTTCCCATTTGAGTTCTTTTAGAACCCTTGGATGAATGCCATCCGGTCCCGGAGATTTGTTAACATTAAGTTTTCTATTTGTTCCAAAACCTCCTCTAATGACACTTCAATCCGGGACAGTTCCTCAGATTCATTACCCACAAAGGACGGTGCAGATTTGGGAATCTCCTCAACGTCCTCAGCCGTGAAGACTGAAGCAAAGAAATCATTTAGTTTCTCCGCAATGGCTTTATCGTCCTTGATTGCGCCTTTTATAGTTCGATCGTCTAGGGGACCCACAGGTTTTTAGCAGGCTTCCTGCTTCTAATGTACTTAAAAACATTTTGTTATTTCTTTTGAGTTTTTGGCTAGCTGTTCCTCAAAATCTTTTTGCTTTTCTTATTACATTTTACACTTGATTTGACAGTGTTTATGTTCCTTTCTATTTATCTCACTAGGATTGGACTTCCACTTCTTAAAAGATGCCTTTTTGTCCCTCACTGCTTCTTTTACATGGTGGTTAAGCCACGGTGACTCTTTTTAGGTCTCTTGCTATGTTTTTAATTTGGGGTATACATTTAAGTTGGGCCTCTATTATGGTGTCTTTAAAAGTTTCCATGCAGCTTGCAGGGATTTGGCTCTAGTCACTGTGCCTTTTAATTTCTGTTTAACTAACCTCCTCATTTTCTGTAATTCCCCTTTTTGAAATTAAATGCCAGGGTGCTGGTCTGCTGAGGTGTTCTTCCCACCACAGGAATGTTGAATGTTATTATATTATGGTCACTATTCCCAAGCGGTCCTGTAACAGTTATTTCCTGGACCTGATCCTGCGCTCCACTCAGGACTAGATCGAGAATTGCCTCTCCCTTGTGGGTTCCTGCACCAGCTGCTCCAAGAAGCAGTCATTTAAGCCATTGAGAAATTTTATCTCCGCTTCTCTTCCTGAGGTGACATGTATCCAGTCAATATGGGGGTAATTAAAATCCCCATTATTATAGAGTTCTTTGTTTTGGTAGCCTCTCTAATCTCCCTCAGCATTTCAATGTCAGTATCCCTGTCCTGGTCAGGTGGTCGGTAATATATCCCTACTGCTAATTTCTTATTATTGGAGCATGGAATTACTATCCATAGCGATTCTATTGAACATGTTGATTCATTTAATATTTTTATTTCATTTGATTCTACATTATCTTTCACATACAGTGCCACTCCGCCACCCACCCGGCCTGCTCTATCCTTTCGATATATTTTATATCCCGGTATGATTGTGTCCCACAGATTTTCCTCATTCCACCAGGTTTCAGTGATGCCTATTATGTCAATCTCCTCATTTAATACTAGGTACTCTAGTTTACCCATCTTATTAGTCAGACTCCTAGCATTTGTGTAGAAGCACTTTAAAAATTTGCCACTGCTTATTTGTCTGCCCTTCCTGATGCATTGGATTCCTTTGTGCGGTTGTTTGTCTGCTCTGGCCCATGGTTTGCCCTCTCCCCTCCTCTCTTTCTGACTACAGCTTAGAGAATCTCTATCAATGGATTCTCCTCTAAGAGAAGTCTCCCTCCGATTACGTGCATCTCTCCACCAATCGGCTTTCCCCATCTCTCAGTTTAAAAACTGCTCTCACGGCCTTTTTAATGTTTAGTGCCAGCAGTCTGGTTCCACCCTGGTTTAGGTGGAGCCCATCCTTCCTGTATAGGCTCCCCCTCTCCCAAAAGTATCCCCAGTTCCTAATAAATCCAAACCCCTCTTCCCTACACCACCGTCTCATCCACGCATTGAGACTCTGAATCTCTGCCTGCCTACCTGGCCCTGCGCGTGGAACTGGAAGCATTTCCGAGAACGCCACCATAGAGGTCCTGGATTTCAGTCTCTTTCCTAGCAGCCTAAATTTGGCCTCCAGGACATCTCTCCTACCCTTCCCTCGTCATTGGTACCTACATGTACCACGACCACCGGCTCCTCCCCAGCACTACACATAAGTCTATCTAGATGCCTCGAGAGATCCAACCTTTGCACCAGGCAGGCAAGTGACCATACGGTTCTCCCGGTCATCACAAACCCAACTATCTCTGTTTCTAACGATCGAATCACCCACTACTAACACCTGCCTCTTCCGAACTGGCATTCCCTCCCCTCAGAGGTATCCTCAGTGCGAGAGGATACATAACATCCTCTGGGAGGAGGGTCCCAACTACGGGATGGTTTCCCTCTGCTCCCATTGAATGCTCTGTTCCTTGAGACTTTCATCCTCCTTAAGAGCACTGGGGCTCTCAGACTGGAGGTGGGACAGTACTACAGTGTCCCAGAAAGTCTCATCCACATATCTCTCTACCTCCCTTAGCTCCTCCAGTTCAGCCACCCTGGCCTCCAAAGCCCGAACTCGGTCTCTGAGGGTCAGGAGCTCCTTCAACGGGTGCACACATACGCAAGCCACCCACAGGGCAGGTAATCATACATGTTACACTCGCAATAAACAGGATAGCCCCACTCTGCTGCTGGGCTTCTGTCTCCATTTTCTAATGAACAAGTTTAAGTGTAAACTGGGATTCTTTTTAAACCTCTGGAATATAGATTATGATAAGAGTTATGTTTTAAAGAAGGCCAGAAGTCACTAGTGCCCTCTAAACTCCCCCTCCAAACTCCCTGTTAGCAGTTCCTGGTCGCTGAGTCACAGGCTTATATAGCTCTGGTAGCCCCTCCCCCTGACTGAGGCTTAGCCAATTAACAGAGGCTTCTAGATTTCAAACCTTTTAGAAGCTCCTTCAAGCAAACAAACAAACCAACCAAACAGATAAACACAAGCTCAGCACACAGCAAATAACTCCCCCACACACAAACACACACTCCAGACAGCCACTTACCACAAGGGTCCCGTTTTACTCCTCTTTCACCTGGAGAACTCCTCTCCAAACTCCCTGTTAGCAATTCCTGTTCGCAAGCTCCCTGGTCGCTGAGTCACAGGCTTATATAGCTCTGGTAGCCTCTCCCCCTGACTGAGGCTTAGCCAATTAACAGAGGCTTCTAGATTTCAAACCTTTTAGAAGCTCCTTCAAGCAAACAAACAAACCAACCAAACAGATAAACACAAGCTCAGCACACAGCAAATAACTCCCCCACACACAAACACACACTCCAGACAGCCACTTACCACAAGGGTCCCGTTTTTACTCCTCTTTCACCTGGAGAACTCCCTCTCCAAACTCCCTGTTAGCAATTCCTGTTCGCAAGCTCGGCTACCCCTCTGATACTTGACATTTGGTATAATGGACAATGTGTATGTCTTACATCCTGGAAAAATATATTTTGGGAAGATGAAAGTATTTGTCAGTCATCAGCAGTGTTCCCTCTAAGATTTTCCAACCATTCAGCAGAGTGAGTTTTGGCTTGTGCACCAATATTAAGGTCATGTGTGCTTTTTTTGGATGTGTGCCACCATGACACCCAATTTATTAACTCAAACATTCCCGGCTGCTGAAGCAGAAACACCCCCGCACTATGCAGCATGTCCTGTTCTCAGCCACCAGAGCAGACCCCACCCCCCCAGCCATGAGGCATGTCCCATTCCTGGCCAATGGAGCAGACACCCCTGCCCCCGCCAGGCAGCATGTTCTGTTCCCAGCTGCTGGAGCAGACAACCCCCCGCCCCTCCCACCATGCAGCATGTCCTGTTCCTGGCCCCAGCTGCCAGAACAGGCCCCGGCCCCCGCTACCATGTGGCAGCCCCAGCCACCAGAGCAGGTCCCCCCAGCCATGCGGCTGCAGGAGGTCCCAGTCCCCCATCACAGTGGCTCCCCCACCACGCCATCTCAGCTGGCCCCTGCCTGCTGGAACAGTCTGCTGTGCAAGTGCTGGTGCGCAGCTCTCCAGAGGTGGCAAGGAAAGAATTTTTTGTGCATGCCTGCACAGGCGTGCACCTTAGCAGGAACTATGGTAATCAGTGAATAAATATAGATGTAATGCCAGCATGCTATATACAAGCAATCACACTTACTATTTAACAAAGATTAAAAGGGCACAGAGTACTATAACTGCCACATTGGTTAATTTCGCTGTCTCCGTTGGCCTGGATTGGTATGATTTAATTGATCATTTAATGACAAAAACAAAGGTAACTCAGTTTTTACAACAAACACATAAGGAAACAGGGAAACATCCTTCAAATACTACATACAAATGGAGATATGTTAAGAATTGCTAAAGCCAAAAAAGAAATAATAGTATGATATTTTTATAAGGCATATGGTCTATCATGTTTCACCCACTGTTAATTATATTAATATTGTCATGTATTTGCTTAATGGGAATGCGTTGTATGTAAAGAAAATTTTTGTTAAACTACAACCACAAACTCAAATTGCTTCTCAGTATATTGGCCTGAAATAATAAAGTTTGACCCACTCAAGAATTGTTCTTGAGGAGTCAAAGGGGGGATAATGTAGTAGAAAAATCCTAGTTTTAGTTATGTATGAGTTATGATAAAGAGTAATACTGTAATAGATTAAATGTTAAATGTATTGTGTGTTTTATTATTATATTTCATATCCTGCTGGGGACCCTTTTGATTAGCAGAAAGGAATGGCAAACCATTTGGTAAAGATGCAATCAGGCAGATGCAATCAGGCAGGAATAGACCTTTATGGTCATTATTCTGTTTTAGGCTTACAACAAACATCATGAAATAAGTAAAAAAATATGATGATTCTTCTTGGTGAAATTGTAATTTGATGTCCTTATTTGAATGTGCATATTGCTTCTCTATAACAAAGAAATCAATCCTATTTTGTGTATGAATGAAGAATATGTGCGTTAAGAGAGACGTATGAAGGCCATCTCCGGATCACATGTTCTAGGGAGAAGCTGAGATTGCTGTACACCCCAATGAGATGCAGATGAAGGGCAGATTGATGACTCTGAAAGATAAGGCAAGAACCTATCAATTGGGACAAGATAGCTGTGATATGAGAAGAACAACCTCAGAAAACAAGCACTCCTCAAACGGTGATTGATTACAGCATGATGCAAGACTTACTGATCACAATGAAGGAAAACTGCTTTAGAAAGGAGCTGCTTTGCCAGAATTTTGGGGGCACATCCTGCCAAGACTGGAGCATGGATCCAGACCAACAGAGCCCCCACTTCTATCCATGATCAATCTGCCTGGCCACCAAAGAGACACGAACAATGGACTGGTAAATATCTATTGCTGGAGAGAGAGAGAGAGAGTGTGTGTGTGTGTGTGTGTGTGTGTGTGTGTAACCCACACACCTAGTGTGGTTACTGAGTACTGCAAGTGGCACCTAGACCACTGCAATAGTTAAGATCAAGAGACCTCTACAGCATAGGCTGGGAAGCAGCTGGCTTTTAGCTCAGAGGGTAGAAGCTCTTATAGTCAGCTCCCGAGATCCCAGGTTCAGATCCACCTTGGTGATGGTTACAAGTGGGGGCTCGTCTGGGATCTCAACTGGGTCTCGGAAGCTCGGGACGCGCTTCCCCACCTAAGGGAAGTATGTAACCCACACACCTAGGCTATGTCTACACTCCGCGGCTTCTTGCACAAGAACATCTTGCGCAAGAAAATGTCCACACTGCCATGTGCAAGCTGTGCTTTTGCGCAAGAGCGCCCATGGCAGTGTGGACGCTCTCTTGCGCAAGAAAGCTCTGATGGCAATTTTAGACATAGGGCTTTCTTGCGCAAGAAATCCCTGCCGAACGTCCACATTGCCCTCTTGCGCAAGAGCCCCCGCGCAAGAGAGCTTACACCTGTTAAAAAAGAGCGTAGCTCTTGCGCAAGGGAGCCCTCTCTTACCACACCATACTGTAAATTTACTTGCACAACAGCGGGCGGGCAGTGTGGACGCTCTGCAGATTCTTGCACAAGAACAGCCATACTTGCGCAAGAAGCCACGAGTGTAGACACAGCCCTAGTGTGGTTATTGAGTACTGCAAGTGCCACCTAGACCACTGCAATAGTTAAGATCAAGAGACCTCTACAGCATGGGCTGGGAGCCAGGTGGCTTTTAGCTCAAAGGGTAGAGGCTCTTATAGTCAGGTCCCAGGTTCAAATCCACCTTGGTGGTGGTTACATGTGTGTGTATCTGTCTATGTAAACATACACTGACTGATTTGCCATTGTAGTCTCAGTACAAATGGCATATTTCCTTTTTCCCCTGAAAAGATCCCATGTGTTTCTAATAAGCATAACACATCTTCCCTGCTAATTCCGTTCTCCCACACCAGAATGATGAGTTGCTTTAATATTCCAAGGGAGGGAGTTTTGCAATGGTGCAGCATAAGGCGACAGGAGCAATAAAGCCTGGCCCGAGGTCACAGCTGTTTACTTTGAGGCTATTTCTCCTACCACCCACCTGAGCATGAACAGACAATGGAAATAGGAAGGGAGCCGGGGATGGCTTACCTGACACATTCTCTATAGATGCAACAACACATTCGCAGTATGGTTCCTAGTTTTTGTCATTCACACTGCCCCTCTCATGTCTCCCACCAACTAGTCTGATGCACCAATGGGGGCTCACCCCACATACTAGGAAACATTTCTCTGCCTTGAAAGAAAGCAGCAAACAATTAATTTAAAGAGTATTTTGTTCAGACAGAGATTCTGGAGTAGGAAGGAAACCCTAATGAACCTTTAAATAAAAACATCAGCTAATGAAGCTTGGCTATTTGAGAATCCTGTCACCAATGGCTGATAACCCCATCTACATCTGTATTACTTCTAACATTCCCCTGCTAAAACAAAAACAAGCCTCCAAAATTCCCATAACATAACAAGCTTGTTCAGATCACTGCATGAGAGAAGAGACTCTGTGCACAGCTGGGGTACATATCTGGGAAATGTACAGAGCTTAAAATTTACATTACTTAACTCTTAAGAGCAGACTGGGATCAAAGAGTACCGCAAAAACCCATGACAGAGTGAAAACAAACCTGTTCTGACACAAGCTATCTGAATTCACCAGTAACTTTTGCACATCATGGAAGTGGTAAGTTTATTTCCTCTTGTTGTCTGAAAGAATCATAAGATTCGGTTTGGAAGAGACCTCAGAAGGTCATCTGGTCCAACTCTCACGCAAACAGGACAAACCCCAACTAAACTATTCCAGCCATTCCAGTCATTTTGAAGAGATATAATCATCTTCAATGAGCAAGTTTAACTGTAAATCAGCAGCTGAGAGACAGATTTTTTTAAAAGAGCTCAGATCCCAGCAGCTTTTGAACGGATATTGGGAGTGTCTCGTCACTTTGTTCTGGTGCCCAACTACGAGCCAGAGCTCTCACTGAACAAAGTACTGAAGCACCTGGCTAACTTTATTCACACAAAAAAGACACTGGGACTGACTACTCGTGTACTTAAAGTCAGGCACATGCTTATGCAGTTTGCTGGACTAGGGCCTCAATTCTTTGGAAAGTTTGGCCCCAACCATGGTTGATGAGCACTAACGAAAATCTGCCTCTTAATGGGCCAGGATCCTCAGGCAATGTAGCTACTACACTAGGTTAGACTACCTGAAGAGTTCTGCCTACTCGCTATATTTTCAATCTAGTTACATTGAACATTTGGTGACACTCTGTATAATCAGTCTCACTTTGCCCATGTGAAATCATTTAGGCTATGTCTACACTACAAAGTTTTTTTCAGAAAAATGGCCATTTTTCCAAAAAAAAACCCTTCACTTACGTCCACATTGCAATCACATTCTTTAAAAAAAAAAAATCGAAAGAACAGAAGGTTTTTTCCAACATTGGTAAACCTTTTTCTACGAGGAATAAGCCTTTTTCCGAAAGAGCTCTTTCTGAAAAAGGTGTGGGTGGACGGGGAAGAGGGAGTTGTTTCAGAAGAAGAAGAAAGAGGAAAAAGCACAGGTGCCCTGGTGGCCACTCTGTGCATAGTAATCACAGCTTAAATGTGAGATAGCATCCATTCAGTGTGGATGTTATCTTTTGAAAAAGCAGATCACTTTTTCGATGTGCTTTGGCAGTGTAGACACTCTCTTTCAGAAGAAGTTTTTTTGGAAGATCTCTTCCGGAAAACTTTCTTATGAAAGAAGCCTGCAGTCTAGACGTAGCCTTAGTGTCTGACCCAAAGCCCACTGAAATCAATAGTTGTAAAACCACAAAAATTAAAAAATCTGTAGGGCTAATGCATCAAGTGATACTACTCTGCAATTGGTTATTTTTAAACTGCCTCAGTTCCAAATACCACTTCCCTTTTCCTCCCCCAATGAGCACTTCTGAGTGATTAATCTTGCAATACTACAAGGGGGGAAGTGCATGTCATTTCTGGGTTTTGATGTAAAGGTGGTCCGAAAGATGTTTAATATGGTGGGGCTTTTGATTTGGGTTTTTTTGTTTTGTTTGTATTTTAGACGTTCTTGGTATTCCTCTGACAGAAAAACCTCTTTAAATTAAAAGCACAATAAAAACCTTTCCGATCTTTTTTGTGTAAGAAACAAGATGGGAAGAAAACCAAATGTTCTTTAATTTTCTTTAACTTTGCAGGTCACCTTTAAAATTCTATTATGTTCCCCCTGGGCACATTATGGTCTAACATACTAATTATGACCCTGAGCCTGAAATGTTTTATGCAGGTACTTAGTTTTATACACTGTGAGCTGTTCCAGTGGTTTCCTTGGAGCTACTTGATTGAATTACACAAAGTTAAGCTCCTGAGTAACTTTCTGAAAGATTGGAAACATAAGACAGAACCCTACCGCAAGTTTTACAAAAGTGCAGCGTTCTGCTGACGTGATGCACGGTGCAGGACTGGGGCCTTTATAACTTTACACACATTACTCAGAACAATAGCCTCAGAAGAGCCACCCACAAGAGACTTCACTCATTTGAGTGTTTGCAAAAACTCAAAGCATGCTACATGTTGAATGCTCTGAGTACGTCCTTCGAATAACTAAGCAGCCAGAGGAAGCTGAGTCTCATCACACAGTTTGTAAGATTAGAAATGCAACCCTACAAAGGGGGTTTTGTACAGAAGAAAGGGAAGAAAGAACAGCCTGTAATCAACTACATAAAAAACTCTTGGACTATTTTCAGCAGCAGTGTCCTGTGCCTGGTTTTAGAAAGCTGCCAATTAGATTCAATTCTAGGCCATCAGTGGCTAACATATTTTAAAGGATTTCATGGGTCTCCCATTCCCTACTTCAGAACTCATGTTCTTGTATACGCTGAGTATAGGATAACTGAGATCTAAAATAATTGGATCTTCAATATTTAATCACTTTTAAAACACACACACACATACTATGGGCCTATGGGGTGTAGTATAGAATTACTAACTGGAGCTCTCATGCTCTCTTATCCTACACCTGACAAGCCTTCGCAAAACATCTGTCATTTCCTCAAAAAGTTTTGATTTTGACAAATCAGTATTTTTCAATAAGTTCTAACCAAGATGTTATGCAACAGAAGCTGGCTTTAACTCATCTCTCTGAATACTACCTCATCAGCAAGAATTATACAAACTAATATTGGTGAATTCCTGCTCTTCTGCCTACATTTTAGATTTTTGTCACACTTTCTCCTTGTTTTTACTAAGTTTGAATACCAGAAAACAACACAGAAAAGGGGCTGTGATGCCAGACTGGGATCTCTACAATGTAAATTTCACATGGAATCTGACACATAGATCTAACAAGTGTAGGCTGAGTCGGGTGATCTATTAACCAGTCCAATAATATCAACTGACCATCTATTTGTCCATGGTCAAATATTGTCAAATATTTTAACAAGAATGCTCTGATTTAGGCAGCAGCCTGTTTGATTGTATCATGGTGCTACTTGTTAGCAAGTCTACATAAATTCTTTGATCACTCACTTTACTACATGCAGAAGCCATGCCACCCATTAGAAAAAGATTGCGTGTATGCATCTACAAGATCTTCACTTGTATTCCCGACTATCAATGTACATGGCACTTTATAAAGCACATTAAAAAAAAGTTAAAAGGCACAGTCCTTTCCCTGAACATCTTACACTCTAAAGTAACTAGACCAGTGGTCTCCAACCTTTTTAACCACAAGATCACTTTATCAATTGAAGTACAATGATTCAGGCCCACCCTGGAAGTGGTGGGACAGCCAATATAGTTTAAGGGACTCTCTGAAGGTAGAGTGGGGCGGTGGGTTCTGGTGTGGACTAGGGGATAGGGAATTCGCCTGGGGAGCACAGGGTGTGGGAGCGGCTGGACAGCCAACAGGCTGCAACAGGGATGGCGCTGGCTCTCGTATTAAAAAAGCAGGATAAGGGACCTGCTGAAGGCAGGGAGCTGGAGTGGACATGGGGATATGGCATTTGCCCGGGGAGCACAGGGGTGATGGGTTCTAACTCATACCCACCCTGGGAGCAGTGGAACAGGCTGCAGCAGGGATGGAGCTGGTGCCTGTATTAGGAAAGCAGGATAAGCGATGCCCTGAAAGATGAGTGGGGAGGTGGGTTCTGGAGTGGCTTACTGAGATACAGCATTTGCCTGGGAAGTGCAAGGTGGGGAGTTCAAATCCAATACACCCTTGGACCAGCCAGACAGCCAACACCACCTGCCCCAGGGATGGAGCTGGCCCCTGCATTAGGAAGGCAAGATGAGGGACCTGCTGAAGGTAGGGAGGTAGAGTGGCATCGCCAGTGAACACAAAGACAGGGCACCAGCCTCTGGAGCACAGGGTGGGGGGCTCAATCCCACATCCACCCAGGTAGCAGCTGGGCAGCCAACACCACCTAGGGCAGGTATAGAACTGGCTCTTGCAATAGGAAGGCAGGATAAGGGATGCCCTTAAGGTAGGGCAATGGTATGGGCTGTGGGATAGGGCATGCCTCTAGGGAGCACAGGGTGGTGGGTTCAAGTCCCACCCTGAAGGAGTGACCAGACAGCGAACATAGAAAGATGGAGTGGAACAGCAGAGGCAGCATTTGCCTGGGCAGCACAAGGTGGTGGGCTCCAGTCCTGGCCCCACAGCCAAGGGGCATCTCCAAGCAGCAGATGGAGGGGCAACTGAAGTGCCAGCACTTGACAGCTTCCCTGCCTAACCAGTCAGGATCACCTGTCAGAGGCTCCAAGATCTGTTGGTTGGTGACCAGTGGCCTACAGAAATTTAATTCAAAAGAAGAGAAAGGGTCACAATCATTAAACCTCCTCCTTAACACAACAGAAAGAATGCACAGCTATTAAAATTCTTGAAGAGTTGGTCTGCTGCCTAGCATTCACTTTTTTAAAAAACTTTTTTACAGCTGTGTTTATTTTATTTGTTTAATTTCATTTTTCTTTTCTTTTGTAACTGGTCAGCCCTGTATAACAGGCACATTTAAAGGGTAACAAAACAGCGCTCAAAATAATAATTATTTTTTCATTTTTTAAAACTTCACTTCAGTATTTTTTACATTAACTCAGTTAAGTAGCTTGTTTTTTTGTAATTAGTATAAGTAGTAAGGCTAAGCCTACTGGAAACCATAAAGTTTTACATTTTTGCTACTGGTGTTACAATAAATTAGCAAACAGTAAATTAGTTCTCTAAAATATGTGGCCATTTTAGACATTATTTGACCCATATCTAACCATATTTGGACTGGTCAAAAGTGAACCACCAAGTGGGGACTCAAGGGTGTCTGTTTTGGTTTTACCATTATTGAGAAGATGGGGGGAAGGGGGTTGGGAATGGCAGGGGAAGGCTCCTCTTACTATATTTCATATTCTATCAGCTCAGAGTACTCTGGGTGGGAGTGGGGATAGGAAAGGGAAACTTAAAAGTTAATAGGAAAAAAAGGTGTACAGATGCTGAGTTAAATAATCTAAGCTCTCAGGTAAAAATCAATCCTCCAAACAACTCCAGACTAAGAACAAAATACTGAAGACTACAACTACTCTTCAGCCATCCGGCAAGGTCATACAAGACGGATGGCCCTGAGACTGGAATACTGCTCCAGTGCTGGAGTGCTGAAGCTATTAACTCCACAGAGATGGCAAGGTTGGAGCTTTAATGCAATCACAAGCCATGCAGGGAAATCCCAGCTAGCAGCATCAAGGGAGTAAGAGTGAATGAAGATTTCCTGCTTGTGGCTCTATTCACAGACAACTTTATCCCTTGGTAAATTATCCTTTATGAGATCTACGCTGTGGGGAGGAGGTGAAAGAAAAAGGGTGGAGGAGTGAAGAAGCACCTGTGAAAGGAATCTCACCTATATAGCCTGCATTCAATATAAATTAGTTAGCCAAACCAAAGAGATAGCTGTTGCCTGGTAGTACAAATTGGAAAATGAGCAGAGAGGTTTAAGCAGCATTTTATAGCAAACTAAGAAAGGTTTTCACAAAAAGTCTCTCATCAATTCTACATTTTAATGATCAGATTTACCAATTAAAAAAGGAAATGCTCTGACTCAGTGGTCTGAGACAAACATTCAGGAGTTTAACAGGTGGCTAAAATGGTTATCAGAAAGAAAAAGGGAGATACCACATTTAATTTTAAAGGCAATTCACCAGGAGACACACTGATTTAAGCAGGAAGTGGATGAAAAATCACCGCAGTGCAAGAACCTGATTACAGTGGAAGAGTTTCCTACAAACAAAGAGTGGGGGGGAGGCGTGAGGGGTAGCGAAGACCACTGAAATGGGCCAAATACCTGCACATATAATGAATCAAGAGTTAAGCACAGAACAGACTCTCTTGGCCAAGAAGCACAAAAACTAGAAGAGGATGAAATTCAGGGCTTGAAAGGGATCTGAGGACTACACGGGTAGTTCACAAACTGCAGCCAATGGGCCACTTGCAGCTCAATCAGCACATAGTTGCACCCACGTGACCTCCTTAGGGCCATACAGTTTATATATGTGTATAACGAGAGAGAGAGAGAATTATACTGCTAAATATAGTGTGCAAGGATGTGGCCCATGTAACACAGACACAGCGACATATGCAACCCACAATGGCAACTAGCTGAGAACCACTGGACTAAACTAGTGAGAGTGAATTTAGTGGTAGGTCATTATTCTCCTCTATTTTGTACTATTTGTGGACATATACACCTGTGCAGAGGCTAGGACATATACGCCCAGCAAGTCAGAATGGCACCACTGTACACAGGTGGAAGTGACTTCTTGGATACAATGGTTCCCTGTCCAAGTGTTCCACTATCTTTTCAAGTCTCAGACGGATTAGTATTAGTTTGTAATTTTGTCTCCAACTATTCAGTCGACTTGTCTCCCAAATAGTTAGTCTCCCTCTCATCTGATGAAGTGGGTTTTACTCATAAAGCTCATGATCTTATGTATTTTTTGTTAGTCTTTAAGGTGCCCCAGGACTATAGAATCATACGGTTAGAAGAAACCTCAGGAGGTCAATGAGTCCAACCCCCTGCTCAAAGCAGGACTAAATCATCCCAGCCAGGACTTTATCAAACCAAGACTTAAAAACCTCTAGGAATGGAGTACCCATTCCAGTACTTCACCACCCTCCTAGTAAAATGTTTTTTCCTAATATCCAACCTAGACCTCCCTATCTGCAACTTGAGACCATTGCTCCTTGTGCTGTCATCTGTCACTAGAACAACAGCATCTCAATAGAACAACCTCTCTCCAGTCTCTTTGGAACCTCTGTGACAGGGTGCATCAACCCTGCACTGAGGATCAGGGAATTGCCTTCTCCCAGTTGGCTGAAAGGGCCCCATCCTCACAGCCCTTCTGGAGATGCTCCAAGGGGAGGCAGACTATAAAAGCCTCTGGAGCAGCTCAGTTGGGGCTTACAGAAGAAGAAGGAGGCATGGAGGGAGCTCTGGATCCAGGGGAGCGGAAGCAGCCGGAACTTCCAGCAGCAGCCAAGTCCAGAAAGGCAGCCAGAGGAGACATCACACCCAAGTGAGACAATGAGAGAGAACAGTGAACAAATGACAGTAGGAAGGAGCCCAGAGCAGGGAATTGTTCTCCTGGTGCTCAGCGTGTTGGTAGGATCCCCCGCTGAGCAAGCAGTGGATTGCACCACTGCCAACAAGGCCCTGAACTGGGATCTGGTGGAGTGAGAGGGCCAGGTCTCCCTACATCCTCCATAGCCAGCTGGGGCAGAGGAAGTCTTCTGGCTCATCTATGGACTAGGCCTCTGGGCCATATTGTCCCTAGTAGAAAGGACTTATCTATGGACTAGGGCTCTCGGCTGTATTAACCCTAGCAAAGGGGACAGGTATATGGACTGAGGCCGTCAGGCTGCATTATCCCTAGTAGAGGGGATGGGTGTTTTGAACTAGGCCTCTGTGCTGTAATACTCCTAAGCAAGGAGATGTGTATATGGACTCAGGTCACTCAGCTGTGTTAACCCTAGTTGTGGGGGTTTGCACACGGCCTTGGGGAAAGGCCAAAGCTCACCCTTATGGGGGAGTAGACTCAAGGGGCGTCTGAGGATAGGACACCCCTCGACAACATGGTGTAGAATGTGAGTAGATGCTCGATCCTGCCCTTGAGATAAGGGGTCATTGAGCAGGCCGAGTAGTGGCATGATAGAGGACTCAAAGAAAAGTAGACCAAGGGGATTAGAAGATATGGATCCAGGGAAGCTCTTCAAGTGGCTATTAGAGAACCAATGACAGCAAGCAGCCCAAGCGCAGAAACAACAAAGCCAACTGCTACAACAGTTGGCTGTCCAACAACAGCTACAGGCAAACCAGCAGCAAGAACAGCAACAACAACTACTCAGAGAACTGGCCACCCAACAGCAGAACCAATAGGACCGATGACTCCAGCAATTAGCAATGCTATGGAAGACAGTACCTACCCTGGGTACTAGCCCAGCAAGAGATGGGGTCTTGAGGGACCCACAGCGGTTATCCATCAGCCCCAGCAAGATGGGACCTGCGGATGATCTGGAGGCCTTCTTGGTGACATTCGAGCGGGTCGCCATGGCAGCTAGATGGCCAGAGGAGCATCAGGCTATGATATCAGCTCCATATTTGACTGAACCTGTGCAGGTGGCCTACCGTAACCTAGACCTCCATGAAGGCTTAGAATATCTCAAAGTAAAAGGGGCTATTTTACACCAGATGGGCGCTAGTCTAGAGATTTACCAACAGCCGTTCGGCCAAGAACGATACCCTTCAGGGGCCAGGCCACAGACCGTGGCCCAGAAACTCCAAGATTATTGGTGGTGATGGTGGATCGAACACAAAAGATGAACAGGGGTACAGGTGGCAGAAGCAATAGTCCTGGAGCAATTTTTACAAATCTTCTGCACTGGGGGGCAAAGATGGGTGAGGCAACACCATCCGACTTTCTTTAATGAGGCAGTGTCTCTAATGGAGTGCTACTTGGCAGCAGAGGTGCCAGGAAGAGGGTCAGGAGAACACAGGAGAATATCAAAACTGGAGGCCCAAGGCTGAGCCCCTCCTCCCCGCCAGCGAGAACCCCGGGACCCCAAAGGCAATATCCAGCCATCACAACCTGTAGGGGGGCAGAGGAGACCGCCAGCCACTGAGCTTTTAAAGGTTTTTTCCCAGGTAGGGATACCAAGAGAGATCTTAACTGATCAAGGAACAAAAGTGTCTTCAAAATTGATGGTGAACTACAAAATAGCCGAGCGCTAAGGACCACGGTGTACCATCCCCAGACAGATGGATTAGTAGAATGTTTTAATCAAACTTTAAAGTCAATGCTGCGGAGGTTTGTAGATGCGGATCCCCGAAACTGGGATAAGCTGCTCCCGGCCCTATTGTTTGCTGAAGTTCCCCAGACTTCCACGGGCTTTTCATCTTGTGAGTTCCTTTATGGGAGACAACCTCGGGGAATACTCGATTTCTTGAAGGAAACCTATGAAGCACAAGAGTCATGGGTCCAGGCCCACATATATTACAACTCGAGGAGCGGCTACAGAAGCTGGGGGAATTTGCCCGAGCAAACCTCTTATAGGCACAAGAGGTACAAGCTCGGTATTACAATTGGGAAGGGCGAAACTCCGCACTTTTGAGCCAGGAGACCATGTCCTCCTCCTGTTACCATCAAAGGAGTCCAAGCTGTTAGCAAAATGGCAGGGCCCGTTTGAGGTGGTGCAGCATGTGGGACTGGTAGACTACGAAGTGAGGCTGACTGGGAGGAAGAGGGAGGTCCGGACATATCACGTAAACCTCTTAAAGAAGTGGAAAACACAATAAGGCTTGTTGATTGTACCATACTCATTGGACCCAGAATTAGGACCCCTGGTCAAGGAGCAGCAGTGGGTTTGAAGCCCCAGCACCGATCAGGAATGCTCTGGTTCTTGGACTTCTGAGGATTATGTATGCAGCTTGGACGGTCAGTAAGTCGGATGGTCAGTAAGTTTGACCACCCCTGGTATATATAAAGGGACCCCCTGCCCCAACCACTGCTTTTTGGACATCTACACAAAACTCAAAAATTGCTAAAAAATAAACCCTGAAAAACATGAGCTATAACAAGGTTACGTGGTATTTAAGTCTACTTAAACTCTGAGCAATGTAGCCCTGGCAAAGAATGAGACACAAGCACTGGCAGGAGACATCGATGCTGCCCACAAACAGATTCTGACTAATCTGAAGAGAAAGGGGAGAGAAAATTCCCAAGGACAGAAAACAAATGTCAGGCTAGGAATCTGAACTGCATGGGGGAGGTGGCCAGGAAGTTCCTGTGAAGGAAGATAAACATTATTTAGCACTAAATCAGCAATGAGAGCCACATCACTTCCTACTGGGGGCTGGGAACCACTGGGCTTGGTTCTCTGTCACCCTGCACCTTGTTCAGTCATTTATATCCAGGCAAACCCAGTGTAAAACGCCACAACACCAGAATGATAGTGTTTTACATTCACGCTACACTGATGTAAAAGAACACACAAGGCACATGGCAACAGAGCAGCAGGGCCTGTGGTGGCTCCTCCCCAGCAGACAGCAGGCCTGCTGACAAAGCAGTGTTTACACTAGTACTTGTCCCCTGCCCCCGCAAAGCTTCTGTCCCTTGTGAGAGGGGGGTTGAAACACCTGTGAACAAGAGAGGCTGGGTTCCCTATAACATGCCCTGATATAA
The DNA here is from genome assembly GCA_019425775.1 of Rafetus swinhoei. NCBI lineage: Eukaryota > Metazoa > Chordata > Testudines > Trionychidae > Rafetus > Rafetus swinhoei. Next base: position 46,420,003 of record CM033432.1, read on the forward strand.
GCCCTGGGGAACTCACTGGACTTGAGAGGAATGCCACTTTTCCCCTCAGCTACTGAGTTCTGCCTTGTGATCAGCTTTCTGCTCTATTAATTCAAATTGTATTAGAGAGAATTAGCACCAGATCCACCATTTTCTATCCAGTCCCTTCCAGATTTTCCCACTTACCCCTAAAAACATCTCCATAAGAAAAGGCTGCAGTCTCAAGAGACACACAATAGACTCTTTAAAAAACAAACTAATCCAGTCATAAATCTCTTCCTTGGCCTCACCAGGCACCAGTGTCACATCTGTGCCATCAGCCAGCCTATCACAGAGAATAACATGTCATTTCCCTGGAGAGAAAGCCTTCAACAGTGTAGTAGTTCTCAAACATCAGCATTTCACTGCTCAGCATTCCCTACGGTTGCCCAGAAAGTCACTGGCAGCACCAGCAAAGAAGAGGAACTACTGAAATCTTTTCGAGATGAAGCCAGTTTCAGACTGTTGAAAACTCAGTTCATGTTATTCTACAGCTGATGGCAGGGTTAATTGATTCTGTGTGTCTCCTTCTTCTGCTTTGAGGAGGAGAGATGAAAATGGGCAGAACAAGGACAAAGAAAATGAAAATAGAATGAAATAAGAGAAAAAAGACATATGAGCAAAGATTAAGTGTGGGGGAAGGGCAGAAAAAAGAAAGGTCATGCTACTGGTTGGAAAATGGAGGTGGTATTTTCTCAAAGAGAACTGTGAAAGCGAAAGTTAATATGCAAGCTGCCAAGAGAGAATATGAATAGCACACTACATTTCCATAGAACAAATCAGTTTGTGTCTCCAGATTAGAGATTTTAGTATCTTCTATTTACATAGCACATCTCATCCTGAAACAAATGATTTCTTCCATTTCTAACATGCAATCTCCTCTGAGATGGACTGCCATACCTATTCAGTGCTATATGCAATGTTTTAAGATAGAAAATGAAGAACACAGTATCCAATTGAAACTCTAGTGATTTTCTAGCCTTTTGTCAGACTGTATTTAGCTAGTACTCCAGAGCTAATGCCATTAGTACCTCTAGCTTGACTATACAGAGCCTTAGTGTGTGGCAAGACAGGGTGTAAATCTACCTGACATTAGCTGGCCAGGTGAAGCCTGTGACCACCCCATAATAGTTCTGTGGTGTGTTCTTTGAAAGAGCATTAGGTTAAAGTGCACTACAGAACTTTTAGTGCAGAGCAAGGACCTTGTGACCAGTAAGTGTATGGCAAGCTATGTACCACATATTCAAATCCCAACTTGCCGTGCACTAAGTCTTGTGTGGACAAGCATTTATTCTGAGATGATTAGATAGCACCTACAACAATACATCCTCTGAGGTTGGAGGAATGAGCTATCTCTTTTTCTCATCCGAGTAGCAAGAGGGAGACGTAGCAGACAGAAATGTAACAGACACTGGCTAGCCAGTCTGATGGAAAAAATCATGGTCCCAATTCTCTGGTGAATTCTGACTCCCTGTGCTGCTGAAACAAAAAAGCCAGAAGATAGCCAGATCCTCCCAGATGAGAATTTCCTCACTATCAGAAAGTTCCACAAGTGGCACAGGTATGGCATAACAGCCCCCTACCACCTCCTAAACATAGGTTACCAGGCTGAGCCCAGGTGGCAGAATGGTGGAATAGGAGGGCATGGTCAGAATGTTTTGCATTCGGATTATTCCAGGCTGCAGAAACATCCATCCGTGGGAAACACCATAAATTCACAGGCTGCCAGCTGAAGACAGTATACAGGAGGTACAAAGGGTGGTATGGAACTGCCTTTGACTCCCACTACTACCAGGTACATCTCCAGAGAAGCACAGCTCAGAATCTTGCCTGGGAGATCCAAGCCCATCCAGGGCTAACATGCTGGAGGAATTCCAATTCTCACTCTGCCTAGGACATCACAGTTAATCTCTGGCTAGCAACTGCCTTAAGAACATTTTCAAGCCTTGCACAAAATGTGTGCCATCCTCAAGGTAAGTCCAGGAGCACCAGGAGTGGGGCCAGCTGGGACCTGGGAGAGGGGCCCAGCCCACAATGACAGGATACTGAGCTAGGTGAACCTTTGGTCTGACCCAATATGGCTGTTCTTATGAGTGAAAGAGGGGGTTGTGACTTGGAGCAGGTGATTGGGGTGCAGGGCCTGGGAAGGGGGTATGAGTGCACAAAAATATTCTGGCCTAGGGGAAGGGTGTAGGAAGGGGCACAGGATCAGGGAGGGAGTTCTGACCTGAGGGTGCAGGAGTATATAGGGTTTTGGTGGTGCCCTGGGGCAGAAGAGGTGTGGTAACTTAGGGCAGAGAGTTAGCGTGCAGGAGGAGGTGAGGTGCTTTAGCCTGCCTGCTGCAGCCACAAGCTGCTCAAAGCAGCTGGCTCTCCCTCCATGTGCGGGAAGAGGACTTTGTGCACTGCCCCCACTCCTAGCTCAATCATAGCAGCTCCGATTGTGCACTGCTCCTGCCCCCAGCCTAATCATAGCAGCTCCCATTGGTTGGAAAATGACCAAAGTCCCCCCCACGCACACCGGCGCAGAGAGGCACATGGAGCAGCCAGCCATTTTGAGCAGTCTGGGGCTGCAGCTAGCCTGCCTGAGGGTCCAGGCCGAGGGCCAGATCCAAAAGCTTGGCAGGCCACATCTGGCCCCTGAGCTGTATCTTGCCTACTTCTGGCCTAAAGGCTAATAAACAGTAGTTTTAAATAAGACTAAGCTTGTTTGTATCATCAGTTATCAGATGGATGTGCTGTTTCATTTCACCTGGACAGGAAGACTTAAGTGACCACTGCTTTTGGCTTTAAAACCCTGGGTAACACATGTACTGTCAAAAAAAATTTTCATTTCTTGACTCACTGAATTTTCACCCCAAAATTATGGGGTCACAATGAGTGTTCTCTCTACCTTCTTCCACCCTTGAGCAGAATTAATTTTGTTATGTGCACCAATGTGGGGCTGATGTGTGATGCATCACCTTCATATTGGTTCACATAACAAAATTCATGTGGCGGGTGTGGGGCCAATGGGTTTTGAGTGTAAAGAGGGCTCAGGCCGGGGGCAGAGGGTTGGGGGCAAGAGTTTGAGGGCTCCAGCTGGGGTGCAGGCTCTAGAGTGGAGCTGCAGTTGAGGAGCTCAGGACTGGGACTTTTATTCTTCAATAACATTTCAGAGTATAGCTGAGAAATAAGAGCTGCTTCACAAATTTGGTGGGAGGGAATTTCAGCCCTACTGATAAAGGATTTACACCGTAAGTGTTAACTTGGGCTAATACTAGGAAAGCTGCCAAATGAAGATGAGATAGATAGATAGATAGATAGATAGATAGATAGATAGATAGATAGATAGATAGATAGATAGATAGAGCTCTAGTGCCCACTTCAAACTCATTACCTTAGCCAATAAACTATTTACCCTCCCTCTGATCTTCACTGCCCCATTGTGAGGGGGAAAAAAATGGCGGAATGTAGACTCACTCACTCAGTCCTGACTAGGGACCCTTTCTGCTAAGTGACTGATTACAGTTACAGCTGCTCTCCGAGTTACGGACCAACACTTGGTCCGTAACTCGAAGTGTTCGTAACTCGGATCCCATAGAATTACATGGTGACCGCACTGTTCATAAGTGCGGATCGCCGTTCGTAACTCGGATCCGCATTTACGACCGCTTTGGTTGTAAGTGCGGATGGTCGTAAGTGGAGGTGGCCGTAAGTCGGGGAGTGGCTGTACTGAAAAGACTGTTGTCACCAAAGCATCTACCCAGATATGAAATATGTAGATTAAACTCTGTGTTCCTAGCAAGAAAAAAAGAGAAAAGTTGAATTATAAAAAAGAAACAGTTTCCCATCTAGGTATTCTTAGGACTACATACTTGTGGGATATGGGAAGACTTCAGGATAGTTCTAAGTGCCCTGGGAAAAGTAAGTATAATAGAAGAGCAACAGCATGACCCTATAACTGAGTGTACCTCACACAGCAATGCTCTGACATCATTGGCTGTACAGAAGGGGTGCTCGCCCCTTCCCACCTTGAGAAATCCAGCATTACTATTGTTATGGCCTCATTTTGCCTGGGCCTGGCCCAAAGCAGAGATGTTAAATTGCATTTAATCAACTAATCGAGTAGTCGATGTAATTTCCATCAACTACTCGATCAGTCGGTTAGTCGATAAGGGGGGAATCTGCACAGCCACACTGAAGTTAGCTCCTGGCCTCAGTGGCTAACCCTGGTTCTGCTCTGCCTTTTAAATGTATTAAGAGATGCCAGCTTGTGTCCAGTCCCCACCACTGCACCCCTGGAGGCTCTTAATACTTTTAAAAAGCAGAGGCACAGTGTCTGGGTGTGAGCTGGGAATCAGCTGATTCCCTGCTCACAACTGGTCCCCCGCTACACCTCTGCCTCCCCTGCCCTCCCCATGGAGACGGTGCTGGAGGGAACTGGCTTTTAAGCTGGCTCCCTCCAGCACCGGCTCCAGCTTCTCCCCCCTTGCTGACTCTCTCTGATAGAAGTTGAAGGCTGCTATCAAATCCCCCCTCACTCTTCTCTTCTGCAGACTAAACAAACCCAAATCCCTCAGTCTCTCCTCATAGGTCATGTGCTCCAGCCCCCTAATCATTTTGGTTGCCCTCCGCTGGACCCTCTCCAATGCATCCACATCCTTTCAGTGTGAGTAGCTGCCACTTTGGCTGGTGTCAGGGAGCAGGCAGGGCAGCGTTCCCTCCTCTTGTTGAAGATGTTTCTCAGCTCCCAGCACCCTTTGCTCCCACAGAGGCAGCTGGTAAGAGCTGCCTGTGTAGGAAGATCTGCCTTTATGGTTGGCAGAGACCTCAGGAACAGGGACCTCAAGGGAGCCCTCCCAAGCACACAGCCCCAAAACCCCTCTCCCTGCTACCCAAGGTACCCCTTCCCTGCACACTGAGCTTCCCCTGTGCCCACACCCAGCCCCAGCTACCCCTTCCCTGCACCCTCAGCTGTTTTCAGTCTCTCTGATCTAAGACCCCATCTTTGAGTTGTAAATGTTGGTTGTGCTGCTCCCCCACAACACAGCAGATGGTGTGCTGCACGAGTCAGAAGGTGGAGGTGGTGCTCCCTCACAGGACCCTGCTGTGCAGAGCTAGCTTGAGCCCCGCTAGCCCCTGCCCCCCAAAATATAAGTCAACATATGCCCAAGGGCCCACCCTTGCCGGATCATGTTTTTTTTTTAATAGAATGTTGAGGGAGGGCCTCACAGAGAAAAAGGTTGAGAACCCCTGATCTACAGTATACTTTCACAGAGATAACTGCATTCAAATAACAAGAACAGTTATCTTTATAGGGTTATGGAGAGGGTAGCTTTTAAAAGCCCTGCAGAGGTAACATCCGCTGTATAATTAGATTTAAGTTCTGTGGTTGTCTCAGTAGCATACAGGCATATTTTAGTTAGTAGCTATTTGGCAGCTGCAGGTTCCCAAAAGAAATAAATGTATCCAGAATAATTTTGGCAGAGCACAACACAGAGCAATCTATTTCTTTATTTACATATTTCCACTGTCAGAGACAAATTCTCATTGCCCATGGAGGAGAGAGATTACGTCTCCCTTCTCTAGCACTGCCTCAGAGAGTGAGCTGGGGTGCCATCCTGCTGTGTCGGTTTGAAAAGCCAGTGGACAATATGAGTAAACAAGGTACCAACTTGCCTGTAACCCTCTCTGATTTCTGTGTAGACTTTACTCATGAAAGAGAAAACGATAAAAGTGCAGCAGAGAATTAAATTCAAAACTGGATAAACTGACATCGTTATAAACCTGGGAGACATCCAGGCCTCAGCAGCAGCATACCAGGCAAATGATGAATATTGGAGAAGTGATGGAAAACCTTATTAGACAAATTAAACCATTTAGAAGCTACAATGAATCAAACCACAAGCCACTGAATTATATGAAGAAAATGAATCAGCAAACCCAGTTGTTCCTTTTGAGAATGGGCTTTCTAGAACTCACAGCCAAAATATATTTAGTATCTGAGATCTGCAGACAAAAATGCAAACATTTGCACACTTACAAGTGCAAGGGCAACTACCTACACAATTGCACACGTAGCTCTAGATGTAGATATCAAAGTACCCATTTGCACACAAAAATGTACAAGTTGTTGATGCAACTGTGGAAAGTATGCAAATTTGCACATCTGTCTATAAGTATAAACATCTTTTAAAATATCTGACCTTTAAACAAGAGGTGGAAAATGTCCCTATATCATATACATGGAGCAGGACTTTCAGATGCCAGGATGGATTCTGAAGGTGTCTGACAGCACTCTTAATAATAATAAAAAACAAGGTGGGACTTATCTACTCTCTGAAATAGAGATGTGAATGTTTAACCAGTTAACTGTTAAGCCTCACCCTTAAGGCTTACCAGCTGTTAACAGGTAGAAGTTGGAGCAGCTCCCCAGGACCTACTGCAGGCAGGGGCTGCTCCAGCTGGGCAGCAGGTGGGGGGGCACTCCAGCCAGGCAGGAGCGACACCCCTCCCCCGCACCCGCCTTCCCCTCTAATCAGTTAACTGGTTAACCAATACCGGTTAACCAATTAAATGAGTGTTTATATCCCTAGTTTGAAAGCAATACACTGATATAGTCCCATAGGTCTGCATAGCACTTTACAGACACAAAAAATATATTGCCCATGGATTGAAAGATGTATCCAGCAAAACTTGAAAGAAAAAAAAAAACCTAGCTGCCTGGTTTCTAACATCTCCCCTAGTGAGCAGGGAAGCCAATGCTATCAGCTTCTGCAGAATCTAGGCCTTTAAAAAAGCTATGGTCCTTGCCTTTTTTATTGAAGTGCTAAACTTCAGAATATAAAGGAGGGTAGATCAAACACTGCTGTGTTCCTGAAACTGTAGGCCAACAGCTGCAGCACTTGTGAGAGTTCATAGTTTTCCCAAACTGCTGCAGAAAGAAAGGTGACCAGCACATTGTGGAGGTCTCACTTATTAGCTCAATCCCCAAATCAGTGTTTCTCAAATCATCCACTATGGCCACATTGAGCCACCAGATTATTTTTGCACCCCTGACAGCCTCCAGACTGCGCAAACAAGCACTGAGCTATTACATATTAACATTGCCTTGTAAACTAAATAAATCATGAGTGCTCACTCCCTTCTAAATATTATAGTACAGCACAGACAGAGCTGAATCACATAGGTGGGGGTTTTTTCAAGTCACAAAGCATGGCCCTGAATAGGGTTGCCAGATGGTTTCAACAAAAATACCGGACACACTTGACATTACATCACAATCTACATTGCATCTTATTTAGAAAATACCGAACATTTATATTTTCTCAATTTGTTTCCCGAACAGAAAGCTCAAATACTGCACTGTCTGGTTCAAAACCGAACACCTGGCAACCCTAGCTCTGAATACAATACAAAGATGGTCCACAAAGAGCCACTTGCTGCTAAGAAAAGCAGAACAAGAAGAAAAATGAAAATTTCAGGACCAGGGAAAAACATGGTTTTGTGTTTCTGAAGCCATCTGATTCTATTTCTGAGCAACCTGGAGTGAGTGCTGTTTGTACAAAAGAAATGTGTCAAATTAAAATGTATAATGAAATGCAATGTTACTACAATATTAATGCTGGGGAAGATCAACACAACTACCACTACGAGTTTCAGATGCACAAGCTGTTATTTGATGCAAAAACTAAGCCTGAAAGACAACAGTGATGGCTCAGAGACTACTTCTGAGGAATGCAAGAAAATCATTTGGAAACACAGAACTCACAAAGAAAAGTTTTCTGGCCAGACAAGCAGAAAATGTGCTTTTCAGAGAAATACCATTCATTTTCAACAAAATGAAACAGCTGAAAAAGTCACAGCGAGCCATTTCTACAACCTGTGCGCCCCAAGAGCTTCAATGTTGTGAGGAATCCAAAGGTTATTGTATTTATTCACTTTTTGGACTGTGATCGCTATTATTCTTCTGAAAGTATTTTACTTCAGGTGAGCCTGCGCAATAGGCCAACTGGTAAACAACTCTTTCAATGGGTTCAGGTGAAACTGGAGGAGTGCTGCACTAGCTTTAACAATCTGTGTGGCAGATGGAGTAGCAGATCTGCAAGGTGCCCAAGTTGGAGTGCTGAACAACTTCCAGGAAAGCTACACTCAGAAACTTTTTTTGTTTCACTGTTTTGCCCACACCCGCCAGTAAGACTTCAATGAAAAGTATGGATGAGGATAAATCTGTAGTGCAAAAGTGCATCACTGCTGTCAATGAAGGGAGATTTGCAACTCCATGTAAACAGGCTGCAAGACATGTATGGTGTTGCTGAATTGCATGGGGGCCAGCAATGTAACTCCCAAGGTGTCCACGCTGGCAAGGTACTTAGTACGCACTAGCTCTGCAGTTAGTGAGCTCTAGGTAAACCACCTTGGTGTGAAGTACAGAGCTTGCTGCAATCTGGATAGCATGCTGGGGTGCCAGTGTGGACAACTACATCCTGACTAGCCTCTGGAAATGGCCCATAACGCCTCAAATCCCATCTGCTCATTGATGGTGGAATTTGTCTGTTTGCCCTGCAGGCATGCGCATCTCCCCTTTCAGAGCTGTTTTAGGCAGCCTGAATACTATGCTGATTTGCTCCCAGACACAGAGCAAACCATTCAGATGAAATGCTCATGATGTTGAACACTGAGGCAGGTGTGTGTGTGCGTGAGTGTGTGAGTGTGAGTGTGTGAGAGAGAGAGAGAAGGAAATGGGGCTACGCCTACACTGCAGAGTTTTTGCGCAAAAACTCGTGGAGCGTCCACACCTCAAGCACATTTTTGCACAAGAAAATGTACAGTGAATCGACAGAGAAGAAGGGGTTTTGTGGTATAGGTATTTCTCTTTCTATGAGGAATAACTCCTTTTTGTGCAAGAGCTCTTGCACAAAAAGGTGTATGTGGACGGGAAACAGGGGTTTTTTGCGCAAAAAAAAGCCTATCGAAAGAAGCACAGGTGCCCTGGTGGCCATTCTGTTAATGACAATCAGAGCTTTCTTGCAACAGCGCGTCCATGCAGTCTGGATGCTCTCTTGCGAAAAAGCGCATCACTTTTTCAATGAGCTTTAGCAGTGCGGACACGCTCTTGTACAAGAAGTTTTTGCAGAAGATCTCTTCCGCAAAAAGCTTCTTGCGCAAGAAGCCTGCAGCGTAGATGTAGCCTGAGAGATTGCTGTGCAAAGAGCCAGGAAGGGAAGTGGGGAGGGAGGTCTGAGATTCCCCCTACCCCTGCCACAGGAAGGGTTGTTTCCTGCCACTGTCTGAACTTACAACACCCCCAAAACACACTGTCACACCTTCCCCTTATACACACAAACACACAGCTAATGTGTACATGCTGCACCATCAGAAGGAGCATAGTGAGGACACACAAGAGCGGTTTCCCTCCAGCTCCATAAGCAGCACTGTTACCACCAGCACTTTGTATCTGCCAGTGCAGACATGGCCAACCCATGTGCCTTCATTTTAATGACACTATACAGAGGCGGTTTGAGCTCCGGGAAGTGCTTGTTGAGGTTCTGAACAAAGTTTTGCCAGAAGTGTCCAAAAAGTTACAAGATTCAGAAGTACATGGTTGGTTGCTCTTTTTGAAAGACATTTTACCCCAGTTTGCTTCCTTGAACCTGGAGTTTCAGAAACCACAGCAAACGATATCTGACAGCACTGAAGTAATTAATAAATTCAGAAAGATAGGCACTGACATTGTCCAGCCCCTACAAGACAAAAGATACTTCTCAGTCTTTTAGGCACTTAGTCACTTTCTCAGAGGTCAATATAAGAATGTTCAGCAAAAGGTCAGTTTCATTGCTACCAACTACCTGAATATCCTCTTGGAGGATCCTGAAAACCATTTCAGTGAGGAAAACTTTGTTTCGGTCAGTTCCCCTTTGTGACCGACTCATTCAGCAATTCTGGTTCAGGATTTTTTGGCTGCAAACAAACTAACTAACTTGCAAAACATTCTGATTAAAACAATCTCAAGTACCTCATTCCGCAAATGTGTAATGATGCAACAATGAAAACATAGTTGAGTCAGTCCGGTGTTACAATACAGGAGTTCTGGAGTAATGCATACCTGTTTGAGGACATCATCAAGCAGCTAAAGTTATTTTTCTTTTCTTGTCCCTCTTTTCTACTACTTTGTTGTGTGAGAGGAGATTTGTGTGCTGCATTTTCTGAAGTACAAGTACCAAAATTGCCATCACTAATGCTAACTTGAAAGCCTCTCTTCTAGTTTCACAGGAGACCAGACGTCCTGGAGATTTTCCATTCAAAAAAGCTCCTGAACTTTTGCAAGTATTTTACACAATGGATGTGTAAAAACCCAGAATTTTAATTTCGTTATCATCCTGTATCAGTAAAGTATATAACAGGAACATGTTTGTTGTTACTACAGTGTTGTTATTACTGGATTGGATTCTTTTTTTACTGTTTGAGAAAGAAAGAAAGAAAGAAAGAAAGAAAGAAAAAGAAATTGGACATACTGCAGATACATTTTAAATCATTATTTGCACACTTACTGCAATTTCTACAGAAGAGAGTGAAAAATTAAAAGGAAAAAATATCTAAGCATGAAGGTGCATGAAGCCCCTAGATCGCCTTACACAGGGGCAGGGTGACAAAGTCCATTTTGCTGTGAATTAAGCTAGCCTATTCTGAGGGAGAGAGACAATAAGAACATAAGGAGATATTAAGATATTTAGATCCTTATATAATTTAGCAGTTAAATGATCCCAATTCTCAAGTTAACATCTTGTGAGTAACATTAGGAGAGTGGGAGAGTGTTCACACATTTACTGATGCTATAAACAGTTGGAAAGAGCTGTGTGTACAGCCACCTGTGTATTTGAATGGCTTTCTTTGCCAATGTATTCCAGAGGCATGCCTAAGAAGCTATGAAAAGCAAATACAAAAATAAACTCTTGCTTTGCCAACTGTAGAGCAAAACGTAGATAAGTAGTAGACTTGACTTTTTTCAGTATTATGTTACACACACATCACATCACACATACACACCAGGGATGTAATTGTGTAGTTGATTAACCGATAAGCAAAAGCATATACTATAGCAAAAGCTATAGACTACACGTATTTCCTCCCCACCCCTTGCCAGTAAATTTTTTAGCAGGCTGACCAGCAGCCCAGCTCAGTCCTGGCTTGCACTAGGTCTGGGATCTACCTACGCTGCAGATCTGCATTTAAAGTGTATTAGGAGCCAGGCTGGCAGGCAGCCCAGTTCGGTTCCGGCTTGTGACAGGTCCGGGAGCTCAGAACCCTCCCCTCCCGGACAAGGGCTACCCAGGGACTATAGAATAATCAACTAACCGATAAGAATTCATGAGGTTAATCAACTATTCAATTAACCGATATTTAACATCCCTAAGACACACACATTTGTGCATGTGAGATCCACACACAGGCCAACAAGGAAAAGCAACCTAAAGAAACTGAGATTGCATTTGTTTGCACTGAAGTCAGTGGCATTTTTATTTTACTGTAGAAGTGAGTTCCTTAGGCTAGGTTCAGCTCTCATTGAAGTTCTGACCATTTTCAGTGCTCCTATGTCTTCCTATGTCAGCCAGCAGTTTCAGAGCTTCAGCAAGAGGGAAGGGTCATGGACACTAAGGCTACATCTAAACTACAATCCTCTTGTGGAAGAGGAAATGCAAATGGAGCTCTCAATTGCATATGTTACACTCTCATTTGCATGTTCTCTTCCTTTCCCTTTTGCGCAAGAGGTTTTTACGCAAAAAAGCGCTGTGTAGACAGCAGAGTTGCCAGATGGTTTAACCAAAAATACCAAACCCCCCCTCCCCCCCAAAAAAAAAAACACCGAGGGAAAAATTCTGTTGAGGGGGGGAAAAAAGGAGGAAGGCCAAAGTTGTTGAGAGGAGAGAGAGAGAAAAAAAAAAAGGACCCCAGAAGTTGTTAAGCAAAAATAAAATAAAATAAAATAAAATAAAAATAAAATAAATAAATTAAAACAGCATTAAAACAGCATGGCCCCTTTAAGTGCGAGAGGGGAGGGGTTGAGCACTAAGACCCAGGGAAGGCATTGCTTCCCCTTGCTTCAGGTGTTTTTGCCGGCAGCCCTCTTGTTTTCTTGATCGGCGCCCCAGGTAAGCAGAGAGTCTGGGGGCAGGGATCCAAGGCCGGGGACCTGGGGGGGGGAGGGCGCGAGGGCTGGGCACAGTTGCCGAGTGTGTCTTAGAGTTGCCAGGTGTCTGGTATTTTTGCCTCTTGGTAGGGAAAAAAAAACAGAAAATACCAGACATTTCAGGTGTCCGGTATTTTCTGAATTTTTTTACCGGACAGGAGGTGAAAATACCGGACTGTCTGGGTCAATACCAGACACCTGGCAACCCTACTAGACGGTGCCTTTTTGCGCAAAACCCCCTTTTGCGCAAGAGCCATTCTTCCTCAAAATATTAGCGCTCCATTTGCATTTCCTTTTCCGCAAGAGGATCGTAGTTTAGACGTAGCCTAAAGGAGAGGAAAAGTCCCAGCTAAACCAATCCTTGGGTGCTTAATCCAACCAATCTCAGGTCAGGGACTTTGAACTGCACTCATTTTTCAATGGGGAGTTAGCTCAAAGAGTGGAGCACTGTGGTCAGGTATTCACACCAACTGGAGTTGCTGAGTTGCTGAATTTTGTACCGGTTGAAGTCTTTTGAGGGAGCGAGGCTTTATTCCGAAGAAACTGAATAGCAGTAATTAAGCCTGACAGTCACAAACAAAAAGATCACCCTGGCCAAAACAGATATGATGGGGGCAACAGTCTTCTATAATGAAGTTGCAGGGATAATGGGCACTTTTCAAAGCCATAGATACTTGCATAATGAATAGTACTGAGAAATCCAAAAGTAATTTTGTAATCAGTAGGCAGATGCCCTCAACAAAAGAGTTCCTGAAAATGTTCCCTTCTTCTTATCGGCATCATCTCTATCTTGCCCTACTGAATTTTGGCCTGTTCCACTCCATTCAGATGCTGTCCATGGCATGGCACTGGAAAAGATGGTCCTGTTTACAGTGATGGTTTGTTACTGAGTACTGAAATGTGTAGTGTTTTGTGTTAAGAAAAACAGCAGTGAATAATTGGTTCAAAGAGACACAAAATCAGTTTCTAAGGTGAACTATTGAGAGAAGTTCGTTCAGAGTAGGGCTACAAGAATGATTTGAGGTCTGGAAATCATATCTTACAATGACAGCCACAGGAGCTAGAGAGAAAATTAAGAGCTGCCTTAATCACATTATATAATTATCTACAAGGGGAGAAGATGTGATGTTTTTTAATCCAGCAGGTAAAGATGTTACAAGAGTCAAAGACTGGAAGTTCTAGTTTAGCTGCAAGTTGATGGGCTACACACATGAATCACTGGGGAATTCTACTGTCTGCAGGAGATCAGACTATTTGACTTTTTGGACTTAAACTCAATGAAAATTTTGGACCTACTCATCTTGACAACATCCTTTTCACATTCAATCACGTCTGAATGTATGTAGAAAGCAAGTTCAAAAAAATCACATCTACTTAACTTTAGCAAGGGTTTCTTGACTTTAGCAAGGATTTTGATACGTCTCCCAAAGTATTCTTGTCAGCAAGTGAAGGAAGTATGGATGGGATAAATGGACTGTAAGGTAGATAAAAACCTGGCTAGATTGTTGGGCTGAATGGGTAGTAATCAATGGCTCGATAGGTCTGGCTGGCAGTCCGTATCAAGCAGAATTCCCCAAGGGTTGGTAATTGGGGCTGGTTTTGTTTAAGAGCCTTATTAATGACTTGGATGAGGGGATGGATTGTAGCCTCAGCAAGTTCGCAGATGACCCTAATCTAGGGGAAGAGGTAGATATGCTGAAGGGCAGGAATAGGGTCCAGACTAACCTGGACAAGTTGGAGGTTTGGGCTAAAAGAAATCTGATGAGGTTAAACCGGAGCAAGTGCAGAGGCCTGTACTTGGGACGGAAGAATCCCAAGCATTGCTACAGGCCGGGGACTGACTGGCTAAGCAGCAGTTCAGCAGAAAAAAGACCTGGCATTACAGTGCATGAGAAGCTGGACATGAGTCAACAGTGTGCCCTTGTAGCCACAAAGGCTAATGGCATTTTAGGCTGCATTAGAAGGAGCATTGCCAGCAGATCTAGAGCAGGGGTTCCCAAACTTTTTGACACGGGGACCAGTAAATCCATTCATGAGCTTTTGGAGGACCGGTAACATTCATTTGCATATTTGCATATTCATTAAGCAAATTATGAATATTCAAATAAGTTGTTTCTGGTCCTCCCAAAGCCCCCAGTGCCAGCTTTAGCAAAGCTTTTGATACGGTCACCCACAATATTCTTGCCAGCAAGTTAAGGGATTGGATAAATGGACTGTAAGATGGATAGAAAGCTGGCTAGACCAGGGTTTCCCAAACTTTTTACTTTAGTTGGAACCCATTTTTTTCAGTACTGGTTTTTGCAGCCCAAAAATATAAACACATAGAAAAAAAGGAATTAAAAATTAATAAATTTTCAGTGTTTTACCGGCTGCATCCTCCACCCAGCCTGGGCCAGGGCTTGGAGGACCAGGCACAGCACGGGCACTCCAGGAGGTGGGAGAAGGAGCAGATTGAGGGTAGGGTATCTGGCTAGGAGGGAGGGTGCAAGGAGGGGTAGGGTTGCCAGGTGTCCGGTTTTGTACCGGACAGTCTGGTATTTGAGGGTTCTGTCCAGGAAACAAATTGAGAAAATACCAGACATATAATGTCCGGTATTTTCTCATTAGGTAATTTTTATTATTATTAGGTGTATCAGTCCATAGCTGCCAACTGCCTGGCTGGTAGATGTGCTCATGCTGTGTGAGTGTGTCTACCAGCCAGGCAGTTCACAACTACTCGAGGGAGAGTATGTGAGGGGGCAAAATGGAATCCCCGGGGCTGGACTCACTCGTGTGCCCGGGTCTGCATGTGCCCGGGTCAGTCCCACTTCCCGCCGGCCGATTCACTCCCCTCCCGTGCTTCTCCTCCTGATCTCCCCTGGCCAGCCCCACTGCCCCCGTCCAGCCCTGCTTCCAGTGGCTGGTTCTCCCATCCTCTTCCTCACAATCTCCCCGCCCAGCCCCCCCCCATCCCCTGTCCAGCCCACTGCACCCATCCACCCCTGCTTCCGGAGGCTGGGTCTCTAGTCCTCTTCCTCCCAATCTCCCCCAGCCAACCCCCCCCTCGCTCCCCATCCAGCCCTGCTTCCGCTGCCCGCCCGCCCTGATCTCCGCCGGACAGCCCCGCTGCCCCCAACCCTGCTTCCACCAGCCGTCCGCCGCCCCTCCATCTCCGCCGGACAGCCCCGCTGCCCCCAACCCTGCTTCCACCAGCCGTCCGCCGCCCCTCCATCTCCGCCGGACAGCCCCGCTGCCCCCAACCCTGCTTCCCAGCAGCTGGTTCTCCCCCCCACACACACACACACCTCCTCCCAGCCCGCCCCGCCCCACCCCGCTCCCCTCCTAGCAGCCACGCTGAGGCCCAGTATTTTTTTTCCCATAGTTTGGGAAATGCTAATCTAGAGAAGTGATTATTCCCCTTTATTCGGCACTGGTGAGGCCACATCTGGAGAACTGCATCCAGTTCTGGGGCCCCCCCATTACAGAAAGGATGTGGACACATTGAAGAAAGTCCAGCGGAGGGCAATCAAAATGACGAGGGAGCTGGAGCACATGACCTACAAAGAGAGGCTGAGGGATCTGGGCTTATTTAGTCTACAGAAGAGAAGAATGAGGGAGGATTTGACAGCAGCCTTCAACTTCCTGAAGGGGGGTTCCAAAGAAGATGGAGAGAGGCTGTTCTCAGTAGTGACAGATGACAGAACAAGGAGCAATGGTCTCAATTAGCAGGGGTAGAAGTGGAGGTTGGATATTGGGAAAACCTATGTCGGTAGGAGGGTGGTGAAGTACTGGGATGGGTTCCCTAGGGAGGTGGTGGAATCTCCATCCCTAGAGGTATTTAAGTCTTGGCTTGATAAAGCCCTGGCTGGGATGATTTAGTTGGGGTTGGTCCTGCTTTGTGCAGGGGGTTGGATTCAATGACCTCCTGAGGTCGCTTCCAGCCCTACGATTCTACAGTGCTTTATTATTGGCATTGGAGAATGCCGGTCAAGTGGCACTACCTCTAAATACACATTTGGTGATAAGCCTCATATGTGGATGGAGATTAAGGAGTACCAGACCTCATATGTCTGCACTTTGTCAATGATTAAATGTAATCCATTTTTGTTTCACATTGGGAATACTACTTTTCTAACACATATTTCCCAATCTGGCAGCATGTGATTTAGTTAGTAACAGCTACAAGCTCTTTGCTAAAATTCAGGCATTTCTATAATTTGTTCCAGTACAACTTCAAGTTTCAGTTAACAAGGGCAGATTTAATCTATGGGCCATTCCAAAGTTTGATTTAACCAAGTTAAAACAAGTTGCCAAAAAAATAGTAACCTCAAAAACTATTATACAAATCGTCTTTGTTGCTACAGCCTTGTCATATACCATAAAATCTCGAGTATAATGCGCACTTTTTTTCTGATTTTTTCTGGGTCAAAGTCAGGATGCGCATTATACATAGCAGTTATTTTTTAAAGTTTTATTTTGGCTCCCGGACGAGGTGAAGAGCTGGCGGCGCTGCCAGGTTGCAGCGCCCTGGCTCCTTCAGGCTGCGCCCGGGGGCCCCCACGGCAGGCTGGGAGTGGAGAGCGAGCCACAGCGCGCGCCGCCCTCCGGGTGCAGCAGGGCACGGGAGGAGAAGGCGGCGAGGCACTCTGCTGAGGGGCCACCGACTGCACTGGCCCGGGGTGTCCTGGCTGGGCCATCCCCCTACTCTCGGCTACAGCTGTCGATGATGGCCGGGTCCAGGCTGTGGATCTGGTGGAGCCTCCGCTTGGAGAGGCTCTTGGAGGAGGTAGCTGTGCCCGGGAGCCCCTGCGGCCGGCGCGAGCCGGGTGCAGCACGCGGGCAGCTGTCCAAGGGGTCGGGGGGCCCCCGTGGCGGGTGCGAGCTCGGTGTGGCGTGCGGGCAGCCCAGGGCCGGCTCCGGGAAGCGGGAAAGGCTGGGCTTGGTGCTGGCGGACCTTTTGGCAGGAGTGTAGATATATAGGTGTGCATTATATATAGGAGTTCAGTTTTTTCCATGATTCTGACATTGAAAAGGTAGGGTGCGCATTATACTCGTGATTTTACGGTACTTGGTTTGCACAAGAACATAATACAGTCAGGTGATATATGAGAGATCATAAGAACGTCCATACTGGGTCAGACCAAAGATCCATCTAGCCCAGTATCCTGTCTGCCGACAGTGGCCAGTACCAGGTGCCCCAGAGGGGGTGGACCAAAGAAAATGATCAAGCAATTTATCTCTTGCCATCCTTCTCCAGCCTTTGACAAACAGAGGCCAGGGGCACCATTCCTTACCCCCTAGCTAATAGCCTTTTATGGACCTAACCTCCATGAATTTATCTAGCTCTTTTTTAAACTCTGTTATAGTCCTAGCCTTCTCGGCCTCCTCTGGCAAGGAGTTCCACAGGTTGACTGTGAGCTGTGTGAAGAAGAACTTTCTTTTATTAGTTTTAAATAAAACTAATTTGAAATCTGCTACCCATTAATTTCATTTGGTGTCGTCCTCTAGTTCTTATATTATGGGAACAAGACTTACTGGCCTATAATTGCCAGGGTCGCCTCTAGAGCCCTTTTTAAATATTGGCGTTATGTTAGCTGTCTTCCAATCCTTGGGTGCAGAAGATGATTTAAAGGATAGGTTACAAACCACAGTTAATAGTTCTGAAATTTCACATCTGAGTTCTTTCAGAACCCTTGGGTGAATGCCATCCGGTCCCGGTGATTTGTTACTGTTAAGTTTTTCTACTTGTTCCAAAACCTCCTCTAATGACACTTCAATCCGGGACAGTTCCTCAGATTCATCACCCACAAAGGATGGTGCAGGTTTGGGAATCTCCCTAACATCCTCAGCCGTGAAGACTGAAGCAAAGAAATCATTTAGTCTCTCTGCAATGGCTTTATCGTCCTTGATTGCTCCTTTTGTATCTTGATCGTCCAGGGGCCCCACTGGTTTTTTAGCAGGCTTCCTGCTACTAATGTACTTTAAAAACATGTTATTTTTTGAGTTTTTGGCTAGCTGTTCCTCAAAATCTTTTCTGGCTTTTCTTATTACATTTTTACACTTAATTTGGCAGTGCTTATGTTCCTTTCTATTTACCTCACTAGGATTGAACTTCCACTTTTTAAAAGATGCCTTTTTATCTCTCCTGCTTCTTTTACAAGGCTGTTAAACCATGGTGGCTCTTTTTTAGGTCTCTTACTATGTTTTTTAATTTGGGGTAGATCGTAACACATATTACAGGAATTTAGTGTGTGTCCATGAGAACTCTTCTTAGTCAAAGGAGCTATTTTATACCCAGTTTACTATTTAGCCACAGAGGTATCTAGTCGGAACAATATGTGACACAGACACTGACTGAAACTGAATTCTTTCCCCAGTTAAATTGGGGGTATTTTATCTGTTAAAAAGGAGATATGTGAAGATACACAAAAATATGGCTCTGATTATCTCCTCCACTTCCATAAGGGGAGAAGAGTCAGGGTGGACAGCTCTAGCTTGGGAAGTAAAAATTGGGGGAGCACCATCTTAGTGACAGTGTCCCTTCCTCTGGGACACTCCAAGAAGCCTCTCAGAGCAATTCTTGGTTTGTCCACCCCCAGTTTTCAGAGCTATGAAGAGCTGGTGGCAGAGATCTGCCATTCTCTACAAGGAGCCAGCTTCCACAGGACAAGGATATATTCATGTCACTATTTCGCGAGTGCTACATAAATACAAGGAAATTGATTATTTAATTTAGGCTTAGCACACGCGTCTCCTGCAAAGCAGCAGGTTCTGATGATGGCTGTGTTGCCAGTGTGAAGGAGAAGCCAGGAGAATAGCAGAGGTCTGCTCTTCCAAGATTGGTGCTTCCTTTTCCTGTGTATTCCCAAAGGGTAAGCAGATAAAACACAATCCAGAGCCCCTTAAGCCCTCCACCTTCTGAGGGGAAAAAGAAATTCACCTCCCAGTTGTTTCCTGAGCCTGTCTCCCAAATATTTACTTGGGAGCATACAACATGACCCCATGTCTTTAAGAATTCCTTTCCCTGTTATTTAAGACCTGGGTAATACTATAGTCCAGGGGTTTTCAAGTTGGATCACAGGCCTGCTTGGGTAAAGTGCTGGCACTTTGTTGATCTAGCGTCCATAGCCAAGGAGCCTCCCATCTCTCATTGGCTGCGGTTTGCCGTTTCCTGCCAGAGGGGCTATGGGAAGCAGTGGCCTGGCCCACGTGAGGCTCCATGTCTATGGACACTTAGATAAACAAAGCATCTTACAGCCTGCCAGCAGTTTACTCAGGCAGGCCCATGGTCCAACTTTGAAAATCACGACTATAATGCCTGCAAAAAAGTATTAAGAACTGCTGTAGCATTAAGTATAGCATTTTGTTTCTTCCTGGATGAATCCCAGTCCACTGGGACCCAGTAGCAGTTACAGGAATTAAGTCCTTAACAAATTTAAGGAACGTCTTTATATACAGAACATTCAGTGAAGATGTTCTATGCTCTCCCATTGGCATAAAAAAACACCTTCCGGTATAGCAGAAGCCAATGTGTCTCCCCCTGACACATTACTGTCCATGACGGTGCTTTTGTTAGTGCAGAGGTCAGCAACATTTCAGAAGAGGCATGCCAAGATTTAACTTATTCACGGATCTTGGTGCCAGGAGGAGGTGGGGGTATGGGAGCAGGGGCTGGCTGCGTACGGTGACCATTTTTTCTGAACCAGCTGCACTTAGCGAGAATGCTTTAATTTAAATTATTAAACAGATTAAGTTTTTTAGTTTTCTCATGTTAGTTTACCAAACTTCATTTTAAATAAAGTAGAATATTATGTCCAACACAAAAAAGGTTCAGTGCTTATTTATGGCAGGGGTGGGGAACCTTTTTTGGGTAAGGGGGTCACTGCCCCACAGAAAAATCAGCTGGGGGACCACACAAGTGAGAAGCAAAAAAACTCTTCTCAAAAGCCCCAACTCTCACTAATGTGGCCCCCAAATGAAACACCTCACTCCCCTGGTGTTCCAGCCCCATTGGGTGAGGGGAAGGAACAGGGAGGACTGAGGTTCAGGGTTTCCTATAGGTCAGATTTACTTTTCTGGGGTGCAAAGTCACTGGATTTTATGGACTCAGGCTGTGGGGTACGGACAAAAATGAGGGGTTCAATGTGCAAGACAGGGTTGCCAGTGAGTGGGATAGGGATGGGGTGCAGGATCTGGGAGGGAGGGGCGGTGCAGAACAGGGAGAGGTTCCAAGGTCTGGATGGGAGGTAGGGTGCAGAAGCAGGTTGGGAGTAAGGTGTCTGGCCAGGTGGAGGGACCAGGAGCAAGGGAGGGTGTGTAGCCAGGAGGGAGGGTGCAGAAGCAACAGTGGATGCAGAAGCAAGGTGGGGGGGTAGATGTCTGGCTAGGCCAGGGGGAGAGTGCAGGAGTAGGATGAGGGTAGGGTATCTGGCCAGGAGGGAGGGTGCAGGAACAAGGGAGGGTGTCAGAGCAAGCTAGTGGTGCAGGGTCTTGGTGGTGGGGGAAGGGGAGTCTTTCCCTCCACCCTCCAGATAGGGGCTGCTGCCACCCCACGCTGCTGCCTCTTTATCTGTATCCAAGGCAGCAGTGTGGAGTGGCAGGGGGCTTTGCTGCCGGCCCCACCCCCCGGGGGGTACAGAATAGTCAAGTAACCAATAAGGATACATGAGGTTAATCAACTATTCAATTACCAATATTTACCATCCCTGAACTATAGTAAAGAATTATAGTATAGAATTGTCAGACACATAGATGAACATAATTTGTTGGGGAAAAGTCAACACGGTTTCTGTAAAGGGAAATCATGCCTTATTAATCACCAAAGGCTCTTAAGTAAAGTAAGTTGTCATGGAAAGAGAGGGAAGGTTCTCTCATGGATTGATAACTGGTTAAAAGATAGAAAACAAAGGGTAGGAATAAATGTTTTCAGAGTGGAGAGTGGTAACTAATGATGTCTTCCAAGGGTCTGTCCTGGGACCAATCCTATTCAACATATTTGTAAATGATCTGGAGAAAGGGGGTAAACAGTGAGGTGGCAAATTTTGCCGATGATGCTAAACTGCTCAAGATAGTTAAGAACAAAGCAGACTGTGAAGCGCTTCAAAAGGAAAAACTAGTGACTGGGAAACAAAATAGCAAATGAATTTTAACATTGATAAATGCAAAGTAATGTATGTTGGAAAAAATAATCCCAACTATACATGAAAAATGATGGGACTAATTTAGCTATAATCACTCAAGAGAGATCTTGGAGTCACTGTGCATAGTTCTCTGAAAACATCCACTCAGCGTGCAGCAACAGTAAAAAGAGCAAACAGAAAGTTAGAAATCATTAAAAAAGAGTGAGAATAAGACAGAGAATATCTTATTGCCTCTTTATAAATCCATGGTATGCCCACATCTCGAATACTGCATACACCTCGTCTCAAAAAGATATATTGGCATTAGGGATTTTAAATGTTGATGAATCAGCTAATTGAGTAATTGATGGAATTTACATCAACTACTTGATTAGTCAATGAGGAGGAGGTGGGGCACTTGCTATCCCAGCTGTACCCCACAGGGCTCTTGCTACATTTCAAAAGTTGAAGTGCCTTTTCCCTGCTGTGCCTATGCCTGCCCTTTGCGAAGACAGTTCTGGAGGAAAATGGTTTTTAAACACCAGCTCCTGCTCATGCCCTTTCTGCCTCTCTCTGTTAGAGGCAGCAAGAAGGGGGAAGCGACTAGTTGAGTCACTACTTGACTATCCAGTAAGTTTATTTGTATTGGGTAGTCTACCAGTCACTTACATCCCTAATTAGCACTGGAAAAGGTTCAGAAAAAGGGTTTGGAACAGGTGCCAAATGAAGAGAGATTAAGAAGAGTGGGACTTTTCAGCTTAGAAAAGAGGAAACTAACAGGGGATATGATAGAGGTCTAAAAATCATGACAGGTATAGAGAAAGTGAATAAAGAAAAGTTATTTACTTTTTCCCATAACATAAAAACTAGGGGTCACCAAATGAAATAAATAAGTAGCAAGGTTTAAAAACAAGTTTTTCTTCATGCAGCACTCAGTCAACCTGTGGAACTCCTAGCCAGAGGATGTTGTGAAGACCAGAACTTTAACAGCATTAAGAAAAGAACTAGATACATTCATACAGGTTAGGGCCATCAATACTAATTAGCCAGGATGAATAGGAATGGTGTTCCTAGCCTCTGTTTGTCAAAGGCTGAAAATGGATGACAGAAAAGCATCATTGATGATTACCTGTTCAGTTCACTCCCTCTGGGGCATCTGGTCACTGTCCGAAGACAGGACGGACCTTTGGTCTGACCCAGTATGACTATTCTTATGTTCTTATCATTCCTCCCCTTCCATTGCTTTCCCAAAAATTACACAAGAAAAAGAAATAAGGCAGTGTTAGAATTTGTGGGAGTGATGTGAAGGATGGAACATTACAAATGTGCATATACCAAAGAGTTGCTCCATTTAGAAGCTTATGTTCTGCCCTTTGTGATCTTGGTTTTATAAAAGGTGGGTGTGGAGAAAATGTAATGCATAAATTAAGGATATTGTCTGAATTGTTTTCACTCAATTTCAATCTCAGAGTACCCTCTCCATCTACTATAAACTAGATTTTGTGTGATTTTCCCAATCACAATAGCATCTTCACCGTCATACTATTTCATACAGTTTAACCTATTTTTTTCATTAAGAATCAGGTAGTAAATTTAAATAAGGGCCAAAGTCTGTGCTCCTCTATTGAGCAAAAAGCCCATGGGAGTTTTGCTTAACTAATGATGGAGGAATTTGGCTCTAGACATGAATATTTTCAAAAATCAGCAATCAGCACCATATTTAAACCTAGATTGTCACCTTCAAGTTCAACAAATTTAAGAATGCAGTCCTCTGTGGCAACATCAAATGTTCAATTTTCTGTTTGCAAAACAAAACATCTGGGCTACGTCTACACTGGCAAGATTTTGCACAAATACTTTTAACGCAAGAGTTTTTCCGTTAAAAGTATTTGAGCAAGAGAGCGTCTACACTGGCATGTGCTTTGCGCAAGAGATGTGCTTTGCGCAAAAGCATCCGTGCCAGTGTAGATGCTTGCGAAGAAAGCTCGATGGCCATTTTAGCCATCGGGCTTTCTTGGCGCAAGAAATTAACGTTGCCTGTCTACACTGGCCTCTTGCGCAAGAATACTTGCGCAAGAGGGCTTATCCCTGAGCGGGAGCGTCAGAGTATTTGCACAGGAAGCACTGATTTCGTACATTAGAACGTCAGCGTTCTTGCGCAAATACTCGCGGCTAGTGTAGACAGGTGGCAAGGTGCCAATGTAGACACAGCCCTGGAGTATATGTACGCAGTGAAGTATTTGTACATAGCGCTCTATTAACGTAACATCTGCAAACAAACTCCAAATGAATATACCAGCTTCATGTGACCTGTTAGCAATGCATGCAATCTGAAAATTAGAATCTGTTAGTCTTCATTAAGGTGAGTTACACGTAGCATATTTGAAAGGAAATTACTTCCAGTACTAACAGTATGTACACCATAGACAGTTCTTATATTAAAATATATTTAGTACATTTATATTCAAAAGGGGGAAATTACCTGATTCTAACACTGTGGATTGTGAAAGAACATGGACCTTAGAGAAATGCAGCATTTATTGTTATATTATTTCAGTGGGTTTCTATTTCTATGTATTGAATAGAGGGTTAACATTTACCAACTTATTCAGCACATCAAAGTTAATGGGAGTTTTTGCAACAGGAGCAGGATTCTGCATACCATGAAGGACCCACATAGATTAATACTAAACTCCTTGATTTAGGAAACGTTTTGAGCAAAGTTTAAAGATTAAAAATCAAACACCATACAGACCGAGAAATATACATTTTGCTTTCCCAGCAAAAATACATAAGAAAGCACTTCCTCTAGATATGCAGATTGAAATGTTTAGCAGAGTGAAATGTTTAGCTAGATTATTGAAGATTAGAAACTAATTAAGGGCTAACTGTAGATAAGTGGAAAGGGAACTATACAGGAAAGAGCAACTTGTTTGTTTTCCTTTAATTATCTTTAATAAATAAACTAATTACCTTATTTTTTAAAAGCACAGAATTGTGTCACTAAAATCTACACAGAAAATAATGGCTAGTTTCCTAGAGAAGAAAGTCGATTAATCATTTTTTTTAGACTACGATGCAGTCCAACTCCTGAAAGAGTGGGTTTATTTTATTTATTTATAGCAACTGCGTGCGCTTTAAAACAGGAAAGGAAGTAAAGAGCAACTCGCCCAGAGCTGAAGTACAATTAAAATATTGGTTTAACAAAAACTCATCCTAGCCTAGCGTCCTCTCTCCACTTCTGCGTGCAAGAGAAGGGTAGCCCGAATCAGCCCCACGCCTTTGTGCCCTCTCTCGCCCCAGCCCCCAGACCCTGAGCCCAGGGTTTCCCAGCTCGAGTGATGCACGGAAGCAGCCCCACAAGTGGCTGCTAGTGCTACTCACTCAGGGGTTGCAGCTGCGCTGAGCGGGGCCCGGCACCTCCGCCGCTTGTCTCCTGGTCCCTTTGTTACCGCCCGGGATTCGCGGCTACTTCGCAGCCGGCGCTTGGCCACTGAGCGGTGCTGGCCCGGCCCGCCAGAAGCTCATCCCCATCCCGGGGGAGGAGGCGGGGAGGGCGTTATGCAAAAACCGGCGGGCAGGCGCGAGTCCGGGGCGGGATGGGGGCCGCCGGCGCTGAGCCACCTGCGGCGGGAAGAGGTACCGCTTTCCCGAGGCCGGGGCGGCCGAGGGCAGGGCGCCCCGGTTCCTCTCCAGCTGCGCGCCACTGCAGCCCTGCTGGTCTCCGGCCCCGCCCTGCTCCCGGGCACTGGCGGCCCAGCGATCTCAGCTTCCCCTCCGGGTCGGTGGGGAGAGGAACAACGGTCCCGGGGGTGGCGGCGGAGCCCCACGTGTTTCCCTCCCCGCCCCGCTGGGCCGGCCGCTCCCGGGGTGGGGGCAGAAACCAGGGGTCCAGCGCCCAGCCGCGGAGCCCCGGCCGCGTTCCTCTCGCCCTCCCCGGCCAATGCTCAGGCGGGGGGACGGGCCGCGGGCTGCGCAGCCTTTGTCTGGGCGCCGCCGGGCTGTGCTCCGCGCTCCAAGCCGGCTGCGGCGGCGCCGCGGGCCACCCAGCCCCGCACTCCCAGGCAGCGACCGGCCTGCGCCTTGACCTACCTCTGCAGAGCTGTGCTGCGGGGCTCCGTCCGCTCCTCCCGGGCTGTCCCCTCCCCACTGCCCAGCTAGCGCCTGTGGCCGGGCCGCACAAGGCCAGCAGCGTGGCGCGGGTCCATCCTCCGGCATAGTGGAGACAATGGTGAGGCGGCTGCAATACTCCTGTGCCAATAGCGAGGCGAGGGTCGTCACAGAAAACGGTGGGAACTAAATGCCGCTCACGCTCAGCGTGTTCTGAGGAGCCCTAATGAAGCAGGTCTCCCTCCACTTTCCCCTTCAGCTCAGTCATTCCTCCGCCACTCCCACAGGCTCAGCATTTTCCCCCCATCCTCTACACTGACTGTTGGGGGAGCCTGCGGGTCGCATTCTCCACGGCCCTGGCCCTTGCAGCCTTTGTCATTTGCTCAAGGTGGGTGTCCAAATCATGCGCTTCCAAAGGCAGCATTTTACTCCTTAGAAGTGGAATGACTACAGGAGGTGCGCGGGGGAATAACAATTGGAGGACTGATAATGCTTTTGTTGCAGATGGAACGTTTGCACAGTGCCTTGCATAAAAAAGCTACATCATATGCAAAGTTCTGTAATTAGTAATAGGTAACTCATGATACAAATGGCCAACTTGCACTAATTTTTATATAAAAAGAGTCCAGTGGTACTTTAAAGACAAATACGTTTATTAGGGTATTAGGCCATAAGCTTTGCTTGTGTCCTAATAAATTCATTAGTGTTTAAAGTGCCACCAGACTCCTTGTTTTTGCAGAAACAGACTTACACGGCTACTTCTTTGAAACTAATTTTTATGAATCATGGTTCTCAGGGAGCAAGATGCACACTGAATTGCACTAAGAAAATATTTTTTTCGGTTAACTTATTACATTTGCCCCCTCTTAATATTGTCATTCTTTTTGTATCTCTGTTGATGCAGAAAAGGAACAGAAAGCCAGCTGTTCAATTTCTTGCTTGGAGTCCAGGTAGTATATTCATGTATTGTTATTGATATTGAAAGCTCTGGTCTACACTAGAGTTAGTTTGTGATAAAGCGACCTACATATATTTAACTCACCATTACACCAATTCCACCTCAGTGAAAGGTGTAGTGCTTAAATCAACATAATAGTGTTGACTGCTCTCATGATTTCGCCATGAAGCTTAAGATAATTATTGTTTTCCTTAAAACTCCTAGAGTATGATGATTTCAGCCTTAATTTTTAAAGAAAAAATAAGTTTCTAGCCTTAATGGCAATAGAGAAAATGTGGAAATGTGACTCAGCACACCCTAAAGGCTTAAAGCAGATGGCAGATAAAAAGAACAAATGTACTATTTTTAAATGCTCAGGAGCTCTGACTCAAAGATCATACTCTCCCTACCTTCTTTCTGGTACTGCACTAGAAGGCCATATTACCTGTTTCTATTCCCCTAGCCAAGATTTCATTAAGGCCATGTCTACACTAGCAAACTTATAATGGCACTGCTGTACCAATACAGCTGTGGACAGGCATAAGGATCTTGCGCAAAAAGGGGTTTTTGAGCAAAAAGGAAATGTCCACACTGCTTGTTTTTGCGCAAAAAACCCTTGCGCAAAAACAGACCAGAAGAGATTATGCAAATGAAGCGCAAGAAAATGCTAATCCATGCTTCATTTGCATTGCCTCTTCCGTCAAAGTGTGTAGTATAGACAAAGACATGGAGGTTGTAGACCTGGTCTGCCATTGTCACTGCCAGCAGAAATGGTGAGTGAATTTAAATATGAAGCTGCCAACAATAAACTTAATTATTCCCTTGCAAGAAGAGCATTTGGACAGTCTATTGGTGTACTGCAGTTTCCCCTTTCATTGCAGCACTCTTGGATCAATCCATTAATTCCCTACCCCTGCTCCCTGCAGGAAGATTTTTGAAAAAGACTGCATCTTTTCCCCAGTGAAAGAATTGATCTTGTCTATAAGACAAATACAACCATATTAGGGACAGCAGTTATGCTCAACTTGATTACAATATGATTTTATTTTGAAGTGTTCAGTGGACCTTAGCAGTATTTTCTAATCAGGCTGACACCAGGGGCGGCCTATGACTATAGGCCGACTCGGCTGTCGCCTAGGGCGCCGCCTTCAACGGGCGCCTGGGGCTCCTGATGATGACATCACTTCATTGACGGCCATGCAGGTGGGGGCGCCAATCGCGCATTCCGCCTGGGGCGCCAGCTGCCGCAGCCCACCTCAGGCCACTCCTGGCTGACACCAAACAACTTTCTCTGGCTTATTGGTTTAGTATGGATAAGCCCCTTTGGGGAGCTTTTACTGCTTCCCTCACTGCCCACAGCGCTGGTGCAGGGGAAGGATGCAGGGTGCAGGGGAAGCTGTGAAAGAGGGGTGGACAACAGGCAACCAAGAGCAAAATAGGCCACATAGAGCATCATGGAGTGTAGCTCATGCCACTCTCTCCAGAATTGATGAGAGAGGACAGTGCTGCTCGGATGCAGGTTTTTATTGCTCTAAACTACACCTCATATCTCTTCCTCTGTCAAGGATGTGTGGTGTTTTAGATGCTGCTTGTAATTATTAGAACTGGGAGCACTGGCTGTTGGGAATCTGGAATCACAGAAAACAGGAAGGAGGGGGGAGGAGATGGGCCAGGCCTGAGTGAGAGCTACAGAAGGGAGCAGCAGCAGCTTTGTAAAGAGTTTCATCTTTGGTAAATAAAGGCCTGTTGAAGTTTGCTACTACCTTACTTGCATGATACAACAGGATGATATAAGTATAAGTAAATATGACTGCATAAATTTGTTTTGTAAGCTATATATACATTAGCCACAAGATAAGAGCAACTATTATCACAAAAGCTTAACATTTGGAACAAGATACTTGGTACAGGACCAAAATAATGCCTTCACTCAGACTTTGCAATTCTTTCAAAATCTGCATTTTGCTGGGGGCAGAATTTAACTTGCTCTATATAGCATGGGTCACCACTATTAGTGAAGTGCTAGAAAAGAGGTATAAAACCTGTGACGTCCCACTGTCAAAAGTGCAGCAGATGGAACCTGCAGCCAACTAAAAGACCCTCCTTTGCTCACCCTAAGCAGTGAAATGTCCTCCCGGATGAACACTGCCTGTGGCAATTGCATGGCCATTACTATTGATAAGGCCCCCCCCTTGCAGTGCTCAGACCTGCCCAGTCACACCTGCGCAGAGTACTGTACTGCTCTGCACCAAGGAATTCCCCTGCTTTCTTTCACCAAGGAATTCTCTTCTACCACTCTGTAACAATCAATTATCCTGCCCCACTGGTGAACTCACCATTGTGGGAGTCTTGTACCTTGTGTGCGCTCACCCTGAGGTAGCCAGTCAGTGCTAGTAAATGAACAGTGGTTGTGTTTAAAATGGGTTGGGACACTGCTGTAATCCTCCTAGCAAGGTGTGAATGATTCAGCACCAAAGTGACCTCAGGTTACTACGGCTTTGTCTACGCTGGCAGATGTAAAGCACTGGCAGTTATAGCAGTGCTCACAGAGTGCATCAGTGAAAACACTGTTGGGTGTCCGCACTGTCAGCCACCAGCACAATAGTGTAACCACACTTGCAACAATTGCTACAGCTTTTGGAGCACTGCACTCTGAACAGCTATCCCACATCTTCCTCTTGCTCTTGAGGCTTGTGAAAGGCTAAGTGGGGGGAGCATGGAGCAGCCTGAGACCTCTCCCAATGCCCCACAGTGCATTGCTTCACATCCGAGCAATCCATATGCTTCCATCTGAATTTGGTGCTATCTTTCAATAGATTTTGAGCTGCATGCTCTGCCTCTTTGGTCTCTTTCTTACTTGAAGAAAATGCTGATTGGCCTCCCTGACACATCACAAATGGCAGTCAAGTTATTCCTGAAGCTGCAAAGGGTCGATGAGTCCATGCAGTGTTCGTAGAACACGAGATTTTTAGTGGCATTCAAGGAGGCACTGACCACAGTGGAACATGACGTTTGGGCTTGGGAAACAAGCACTAAACAGTGAGATCACATTGTCATGCAAGTCTGGGATGATGAGAAGTGGCTGCAGAACTTTCGGGTGAGGAAAATCATGGGACTGTGTGCTGAGATCATCCCTGCCCTGTGGCTCAAGGACATGTGAATGAGAGCTGCCCTATCAGTGGAGAAGTTGCATGAACATACACTGAATTAATGGGCTAGTGCCTAGAGATAAAATATGTTTATGCATGCATTAAAGAAATAAACATTCTTTTTAAACTTTATTGAAGCTAAACACATGGAGCTAACTGGTCTAATATGGTTCAAAGATCAGAGGTAGTATATTTCCTGTATTTTTCTTGTTAACTTTGTAATTTATCAACCTGCACACATAAGGGGCCAGATGCTTAGCTGATGAAAAGCAACATAACTCCACTGCAATTGGTCAGTTGTCACCATCTGAGTTTTGCAGCACAAGGAACATGAAATGAATTTGGAAGACAAGCTAAGCAGAAGCCAAAGGAGGGATTCAGAGAGGGAGAGGAGATAGTTGGAGTGGTGTGATGGGTGTCCTGTCCTGCACTAGCCCTTTCAGGGTAAAACCCAGCCCTGGCGCTACGTCTATACTGCAGGCTTCTTATGCAAGAACTGTTTTGCACAAGAGTTCTTGTGCAAAAGGTCTTGCGCAAGAGCGCATCCACACTGCCATGTGCTTTTGCGCAAGAGATGTGCTTTTGTGCAAGAGCATCCTTGGCAGTGTAGACGCTCTGTTGTGCAAGAAAGCTCTGATGGCCATTTTAGCCCATCCACACTGTCTTCTTGCGCAAGAGGGCTTATTCCTCGTGGGGAGAGGAATAACTCTTACACCAGAAGCCCTCTGTTCTGATGCTTTACTGTAAATTTACTTGCACAAAAATCATAGAATACTAGGACTGGAAGGGAGCTCGATAGGTCATCGAGTCCAGTCCCCTGCCCTCAAGGCAAGACCCACTACTGTCTAGACCATCCCTGATAGACATTTATCTAACCTACTATTAAATATCTCCAGAGATGGAGATTCCACAACCTCCCTCGGTAATTTATTCTAGGGTTTAACCACCCTGACAGTTTGGAACTTTTTCCTAATGTCCAACCTAAACCTCCCTTGCTGCAGTTTAAGCCCATTGCTTCTTGTTCAATCCTAAGAGGCTAGGAAGAACAAGTTTTCTCCCTCCTCCTTGTGACATCCTTTTAGATACCTGAAAACGGCTACCATGTCCTCTCTCAGTCTTTTCCTTTCCAAACTAAACAAGCCCAATTATTTCAGTCTTCCTTCATAGGTTATGTTCTCTAGACCTTTAATCATTCTTGTTGCTCTTCTCTGGACCTTCTCTAATTTCTCCACATCTTTCTTGAAACGTGGTGCCCAGAACTGCACACAATACTCCAACTGAGGCCTAATCAGCGCAGAGAAGAGCAGAAGAATGACTTCTTGTGTCTTGCTCACAACACACCTGTTAATGCATTCTAGAATCATGTTTGCTTTTTTTGCAACAGCGTCACACTGTTGACTCCTATTTAGCTTGTGGTCCACTATAACCCCTAGATCCCTTTCTGCCATACTCCTTCCTAGACAGTAGCTTCCCATTCTGTATGTGTGAAACTGATTGTTCCTTCCTAAGTGGAGCATTTTGCATTTGTCTTTATTAAACTTCATCCTGTTTACCTCAGACCATTTCTCCAATTTGTCCGGATCATTTTGAATTATGACCCTATCCTCCAAAGCAGTTGCAACCCCTTCCAGCTTGGAATCAACTGCAAACTTAATAAGTGTACTCTCTATGCCGGTATCTAAATCGTTGATGAAAATATTGAACAGACCCGGTCCCAAAACAGACCCCTGTGCAATCCCACTTGTTATACCTTTCCAGCAGGATTGTGAACCGTTAATAACTACTTTCTGGGAACGGTTATTCAGCCAGTTATGCACCCACCTTATAGTAGCCCCAGCTAAGTTGTATTTGCCTAGTTTATTGATAAGAATATCATGTGAGACCATATCAAATGCCTTACTAAAGTCTAGGTATACCACGCCCACCGCTTCTCCCTTATCCACAAGACTCGTTATCCTATCAAAGAAAGCTATCAGATTGGTTTGACATGATTTGTTCTTTACAAATCCATGCTGGCTGTTCCCTATCACCTTATTATCTTCCAAGTGTTTGCAGATGATTTCCTTAATTACTTGCTCCATTATCTTTCCTGGCACAGAAGTTAAAATGACTGATCTGTAGTTTCCTGGGTTGTTTTTATTTCCCTTTTTATAGATGGGCACTATATTTGCCCTTTTCCAATCTTCTGGAATCTCTCCTGTCTTCCATGATTTTCCAGAGATGATAGCTAAAGGCTCAGATACCTCCTCTATCAGCTACTTGAGTATTCTTGGATGTATTTCATCAGGCCCTGGTGACTTGCAGACATCTACCTTTTCTAAGTGATTTTTAACTTGTTCTTTTTTTTTAATTTTATCTTCTAAAACTACCCCCTTCCTACTAGCATTCACTATCTTAGGTATTCCTTCATCAGACTTCTTGGTGAAGACCGAAACAAAGAAGTCATTAAGCATCTCTGCCATTTCCAAGTTTCCTGTTACTGTTTCTCCCTCCTCACTGAGCAATGGGCCTACCCTGTCCTTGGTCTTCCTCTTGCTTCTAATAAATTTATAGAATGTCTTCTTGTTTCCCTTTATGCCTGTAGCTAGTTTGAGCTCGTTTTGTGCCTTTGCCTTTCTAATCTTGCCCCTGCATTCCTGTGTTGTTTGCCTATATTCATCCTTTGTAATTTGTCCGAGTTTCCATTTTTTATATGACTCTTTTTTTATTTTTAGATCATGCAAGATCGCCTGGTTGATCCTAGGCAGTCTTTTGCCATATTTTCTATCTTTCCTACGCAGCGGAATAGCTTGCTTTTGGGCCCTTAATAATGTCCCTTTGAAAAACTGCCAACTCTCTTCAGTTGTTTTTCCCCTCAGTCTTGCTTCCCATGGGACCTTACCTACCCGCTCTCTGAGCTTACCAAAATCTGCCTTCCTGAAATCCATTGTCTCTAATTTGCAGTTATCCCTTCTACCATACCTTAGAATCATGAACTCTATGATTTCATGATCACTTTCACCCAAGCTGCCTTCCACTTTCAAATTCTCAGCCAGTTCCTCCCTATTTGTAAAATCAAATCTAGAACAGCTTCCCCCCGGTAGCTTTTTCAATCTTCTGAAATAAAAAGTTGTCTTCAGTGCAGTTCAAGAACGTATTGGATAGTCTGTGCCCCACTGTGTTAGTTTCCCAACATATCTGGATAGTTGAAGTCCCCCATCACCACCAAATCCTGCGCTTTGGATGATTTTGTTAGTTGTTTAAAAAAGACCTCGTCTACCTCTTCTGCCTGGGTAGGTGGCCTGTAGTAGACCCCTAGCATAACATCACCCTTATTTTTTACCCCTTTTAGCCTAACCCAGAGACTCTCAACACTTCCATCTCCTATGTCCATCTCCACCTCACTCCAAGTGTGTACCTTTTTAATACATAAGGCAACACCTTCTCCCTTTTTTTCCCGCCTGTCCTTCCTGAGTAAGCTGTACCCTTCTATACCAATATTCCAATCTTGTGTATTATCCCACCAAGTTTCTGTGATGCCAACAATGTCATAGTTGTGTTTATTTATTAGCACTTCAAGTTCTTCCTGCTTATTACACATACTTCTTGCATTTGTATATAGGCACCTAAGATACTGATTTGATCTTCCTCCCAGTTCTGCCTTGTCCCGCCTTTCTCTCTGCTATTATAGCCCACATTTCCTCCCATTTCCGACCCATCTCCCAGGTCTCCATGTTCTTCACTTACCCATGGGCTTTGGTCACCTGTCCCTGTCGAACCTAGTTTAAAGCCCTCTTCCCTAGGTTAGCCAGTCTGTATCCAAATGTGGTCTTTTCCTTTCTCAAAAGGTGAACACCATCCCTGCTTAGCAGTCCTTCCTGAAATAATATCCCATGGTCGAGGAAGCCAAAGCCCTCCTGGCGACACCAGCTTCGCAGCCAGGCATTCACCTGTCTCTGCCTGGGCCCCTACCTTTGACAGGAAGGATCAAAGAGAATACCACCTGCACTCCAAACTCCTTCACCCGTACTCCCAGAGCCCTCTAGTCACTCTTGAATCACTCAGTATCACACCTCGCAGTATCATTAGTGCCCACATGGATGAGTAGCATGGGGTAGTAGTCAGAGGGCCGGATAATCCTCGACAATGCCTCCATCACGTCTCAGATACAGGCCCCTGGCAGGCAGCATACCTCCTGAGATGACATGTCAGGGCGACAGATGGGCACCTCTGTCACCCTCAGAAGAGAGTCTCCGACCACCACTACCCTACATTTCCTATTCGCAGTGGTGGCAGCAGACCGCCCAGCCTTGGGGGTACGAGGCTTCTCCTTCTCCGTTGTAGGGGGTGATTCCTTATCTCCTGTATAAAGACGAGCATAACGGTTTCCTAGTACTCACGGCGGGAGGGTTGGGAGCAGGAGTGGAGCAGTGCCTGCTGCCAGAAGTAACCAGCTGCCAGTGTCCACCCTGAGCCATCTCCTCCTCTACCAGTGGTATGTCCGCAGTCCTGTGTACTGGGACAGCTACCTCAGCTGTCTCCACATGAATTGTGTCCAGGAATTGCTCGTGGATTTGTATGCTCCTTAACGTAGCCACCTCCTCCTGTAGCTCTCCCACCTGCTGCCTGAGAGATTCCACCAGCAGGCACCATTCACATTGGATGGTCCTCCCAGCCTGGATATCAGTAAGTGGGAATTGCAATCCACAGTCCCTGCAAAACCACACCAGGATCTGGGTAGAGGCATCCATGCTGCCAGAGGTGTTGCAGGTCTTCCTGACCATCGTAGGCCTCCCCTCTGTCAAACTCCCTCTTAAACGCCCCTGTGTGCAGCCCCCTGTCTGCTTCGCTCCCCTGGTCACTCTGCCTCTGGCTTTTAAAGCCTGCTCACCTAGGTCAGGCCTACTCCCTCATGCGCGTGCAGGGTAGACGCTCCGCAAGTTTTTGCACAAGAACAACCGTTCTTGCGCAAGAAGCCTGCAGTGTAGATGTAGCCAGGGAGAGGGCTGAGAGTAAAGCCCATAGCTGAGGCAGATACTGCCAATTAGGGCCCAGGTAGGAGTTGTATAAATAAGGGCTCTGGGAGGGGGGGCAAGGACAGACACACACTCTTGCTTTAGCTGGGGTCAGGAGAGGCCTGGCTGCCAGGGAAGCTGGAGGCTCCCTGAGAGTGGGCAGTGCTGGGAAAAGCCAGGCAGAGCCGGGGAGGTCTGGCCTGACCTCACGCCCAGGCTGCAGGGACTGAGGCTAGGCCTGCGTCCTAAGGATGCAGGAACACAGCCAGAAATAGGAGAAAGCAGGTGGTCCACACCCCCTTGCCAATGATGATTGGCCATTTCAGGCTGCAGTTTGCCCCTGTGG
Organism: Rafetus swinhoei; assembly: GCA_019425775.1. NCBI lineage: Eukaryota > Metazoa > Chordata > Testudines > Trionychidae > Rafetus > Rafetus swinhoei. Next base: position 46,454,824 of record CM033432.1, read on the forward strand.
TAAGGGGCTAGATGACAACTGACAGTGGGTCACTGAGGCAAGGTGGGTACAGCAGGATCGGGGGTTCCCTGGGAGGAGAGGACCCCAGAGTGCAGAGATGTGGGACTGTTGATTTTTTTGTGTCCTTGTTTTTTATTTCCTCTTAAAGATGGTGGCCAGTCTCCTGGTCACCATCTCCTGTCAGAAAAACATGGGAAAAAGAGGAAAGAGAAAAGGCGGGGAAAATGGGTCACATGACTCTAATCTGCCCAGTAACCAAAGGATTCATAAGGAGTGTTCACCCACCCAGCAGGGCTCTCTGTATGCATGTCATTAGCACAACCCAGCAGTGCTAGGGTGACAGCAAGCAGGCTGTCTGGCTTTGTAGGCCATCTGGGGCAGAAGCCAGCCCTTTGTGGTGCAGCAATCCAGTTTCACAGCCTAATGACTGCCAGCACCGGGTTTATTTGTTTTTAGTTAGGGAGTCTGCAGCAGGGCCAGTCATAGACACACGTGTATGTACCATCTCATCCTCTGGACCGCACACCACATGCAGGACAACGTGTCAAGTATAGAAGAAAGGAAGAAAGAATACCAGAAGCAAGAAGACTGTCTACCTACCAATTCTGTCACATCTCCGCTTGTTCCTTTCCTCAGTCTGAAGACATTCACCTACTTCTCTTCTCCGGTCATCGAGACAGTGGGAGGACTGTTCAGACTATTTCTATTTTGGGTTCTGACCTCACGCCGGGTTTCATTTGTAACAACCGGATTTTAAGATTTTCTAAGTTTGCTATTTTGTTAAATAAAGCAGTTGTTGTTCTAGCTATTTTCATTTTACTTGATTAATACACGATGATACAGATATGGTGCAGGTGTAGAACCTGTGTTCCAGTAAGCAGGATTGAGTCCTGGTCTAACACCCCTCTCTCCACAAGGGGGACTAACAGGAGGACGCCATGGTCTGGGAGTGACATGAGTCCAGAATTGGAACGTGGAATGAGGGCATGGGGAAACATCAGCCAGAGGTAGGCGCCCTGGGGATGAGTTCATTCCCAGTGCTACCGGCAGGAGGCACTGTGGTGGTGACCTTGCTGTGACCAGTGGAAAGAGAGAGAGACAGCCTTGTGCACAGACTGAAAAGTGGGTACACAGGAAGCAGTTCAGATGAGTCTGACAGACCTGATCAGTGACTTCAGTCATGGAGACTTTCACCCACAACAGATAGCACTAGGGTGATGTCACTGCTCATGCTGCAGTGCTGTGGCATATGAGCTTCTTCATGCCAATTGAGAGCTCTGTGGTGACGCTGGAACAGATCCTCTCTGTGGTGCTAGCCCCTTTACACCTACATGAGAGTGCTGCTCTGACATACGTTGCAGGGGAAGGTCAGGACAGCACAGAACTGGCAATGCTGGCTCTTGGCATCCCCTACAGCCTCTGGCGGAGAAAGTGTCAGAAAAGGAATGGCCAGAATGCTGTGCTCAATGGCACTATGGTTCAGTGGAGGTAGGAACATTTCACTCCGTGTGGGTTTGATCCTTTAGGATTGGATACTACAAGGGACATACAAGCTTTGATGAGAACATGAGTGCTTTGCTAGATCAGGCTCAGGGAGCACAGCACTTTGAAGGGGTATTCCCAAGAGGTGCAGGTGAGCAGGTTTTAGTGAGTAGAGCGTACACCTGGGTGCCACAAAAATTAACCATTGCTAGGCAATGCAATCTTTACTAAGTGGTCAGAAGGCTCAAGCTACATCCACAACCTTAGTAGTTCAAAGTAAAAAATTCCTTTATTCTTTGTAGTTCAAAGTTTAAAAAAAAAAAAACACACCTCACACACTGTGGGCCATAGACAGAGAACTGGTGTGTCTGAGGAGACAGCTAATAAGGTCCTTACCTCTGCATACCTTGCTGTAGCCATCCTCATGCTATGAGGCTTGGACAACTCAGTGATTCCAAAGTACCATACTCATTAAGATTTGGGGACCCTAGGGCAGCATATCCTTTTGACTTTGCATTTATCTTTAGCTGCACCTGCACTGCATAGTGATCAACGCCTGGATTTGTCTACATGTTTTTTTTAAAAGGTGAAACACTGTTTACTCCCAGAATCTGTCAATAGGGGCATAATTTAAAAAGACATTCCCAACTACACCTGCAAGATTTGGGAGTATGTCAGTCATGTGCAGCCTGGATAACTGCATTTATCTGTCTGTTGCACCTGCTTGTAACCAAGGTCTACATGCGAACATACAGTCATCCATAAACGAGGGCCTCTACAAACAGTCGGGTGCAACTGCAAGTTTTAAGGTGAATTTTTAGAGGGCTTTGTAAATATAGGATTCTAAGGCCTGATCCACTAGGAGTTCAGATTGAATTTAGCCACATCAGGTAGATATGCTAAATAATGCGTCCACACTACCAAGCCTGTTGTGTCGACTTTAAGCGCCTCTGATGAGGAGGTTACTTAACTCAATAGTAACTGAAGTTCTTCGAGATGAGTGTCCCCAGGGGTGCGCCACATTAGGTCAGTGCACCACTGCCGAGCCTCAGAGCAGAGATTTTGTAGCAGTGTCCCTGGGGCCGCACACACGCGCACCAGCAGCTGTGTGCTATTAGGCTGCAAGCATCGCGCATGCACGAACCCCCTCTCCCCTCAGTTCCTCTACCCCAAAATGATGGCTTGAGAAGGCCAGGATCCCAAAGTAAAGGGAAGGAAGGGAGGGTTGTGGAGCATTCATGGGGACACTCATCTCGAAGAGCATCAGTTACTATCGAGGTAAGTAACCTCCTCTTTGAGAGAGAGCTGTCCCTGTGGGTGCTCCACATTAGGTGACGACAAAGCAATTTCCCTTTAGGGAGGTAGGGACTTCGGATCAGGCAGAAAAGCAGTGGAAAGAACCACCTTAGCTATTTTCAGGTCGGAAAAAACGGTCCCTGCATAAGTGCGTAGTGCTTTGCAAATGTGTGGTTGGAGGACCATGTGGCAGCTGCGCGGATGTCTCTTATGGGTACTTTACGGAGGAATGCTATCGAGGTAGCCATAGCTCTGGCTGAGTGTGCTCTTATGCTCTTTGGAGGCAGCACGTCTGACTGCATCAAGCTTTGCTACGCACAATCTGAGATCCATTGGGAGAGTCTCTGTGATGAGACAGCCTGGCCCTCATTGCGGTTTGCTATTGAAACAAATAGTCTGGGAGATGCTTTGAACGGTCTTGTTCGCTGCAGATAAAGAGAGAGCGCTCTGCGCAGGTCAAGGGTGTGTCTTTTCATCACAAAAGAGTTGGCATGTGGTTTGGGGAAGAAGGTGGGAAGGTGTAGTGTCTGGTTGATGTGGAAGGATGAGTGTACTTTGGGGAGGAATTTGGGATGGATACGTAACGTGACCTTCTCTTTAAAAAAAGGTGGTGTATGGGGAATCTGCCATTAGGGCTGTGATCTCTCCTAGCCGTCTGGCTGAGGTAATAGCTACAAGAAAAAATAGTTTTCATGGTGTAGCCAGACATGAACCCCATCTTGTTCCCCAGAGAGCAAGAGAAAGGCAGTCAGCCTTTGATGCCCTGGGAACGCAGGTGTGCTGCCTGTCCCTGACTCTACCATAAACAGAAACCAGACAGTAAATGGGCTAGCTGACGACCCGGGCCTCCGCCGCCTGATGGCTAGTACCAGTAATTGACACGCCTGCACTGTCCCAGGAGAGGAATCTTCGCCCATCACATACTAGAAGTGCCCATTGTCTGCATTTTCCCAGGTGTGAATTATGCTTTGCACCCTTCGTGGGAAACTTGGCATTCAAAGCCATTTTTCCTAATTGGCCACTTGAGACCAGGAAGAAGCTTACGTGACCCAAGGGGTATAAAGAGGGGTTTAGTAGCCCACCCCATTTGAGCTCCAATCATCTATACCTGCTGGCAGGTATTGATTGTCTCCGAGGTCTGTGGGACGCCCAACCTCGCCCCTACTTCTTCCCGAGGGATTGAGAGAAAGACGCTGGCCATGCCAAGTCTGGAACGCAGGGGTGAGAATATATACCTGCTATGTGTCTATTTTGCATGCATTTAATAAGAGCTCAGAGAACCAAAAGGGTTTCATGGTACCTGTGAGTGACTTTTGTTTTAAGTGTAATTTCTGTCCTGTCCTTTTGTAGTGGCTGTGTTATCTGTAACACAGCAGTAGCATTTAACAGCTAAGTTTACCCTGTAACAATAAAATAGTAACTGTTTAAGCTTTAACCTGACTCCTTCAGTTGCTGTAACAGAACCAAGCACAATTTAAAAGAACTCCAGCCGGTCATAAGGGACAGATCCGTTGGGGCGCCCGTCAACCTCCTCCAGGTTGCCCGCTGCTAAGGACCCCGGTCCTGGCAGTTGAAGTCTCGGGTGTATAAGCTCTCCCTGTAAACTTATTGGGGCGCCCGTCAACCTCCTCCAGGTTGCCCACTGCTAAGGGACCCCGGTCCTGGCAGTTGAAGTCTCGGGTGTATAATACACACACACACACACCACTCACTGCCCTGACCAATCGGCTGACACATGGATAAGTGTAATAATGAGGTGGTCACCCTTGTTTTGAAGGGCAGCCTAGTTAGAGCATTCAATACTAAATGCAGGTCTCCCGGTTGCATTGGTGGAATGATATCTGGATAAAGTGCCTTCAGGCCCTTTAAGAACCTCTTGGTGGATAAGCAAATACGGATGAGTCGTCTATCTTAGAGTGGAATGTAGTAATAGCCACAAGGTGAACTTTAATGGAGCTGATTGCGAGGCCCACTTGTTTAAGGTGCAGAAGATAGTCGAGGATGGTAGGTAGGGAGGATGTTGAAGGAACCAGCTGGTGATGAGCACCACCACATTGAGAATCTTTTCCATTTCTGGAGGTAAGTCTTGCAGGTGCTCTGTGTCCTACTGTGTAGAAGGACTATTTGTACTTGCTGTGAGCAGGTCAGCTCTAGATCAGAGAACCATCCAAGAGCCACGCATTCAGGTACAGTGAGTCGAGGTTCGGGTGGGCATCTTGGGAGCCCGGGTGAAGAAGGAGATCCCTCACGCAAGGTAAGTGGATCAGTGGGGAGTGGGACGTCATCACTAGGATGGGAAACCATGGCCGGCGTGACCATGCTTGTGCTGTAAGTATGAGGTAAGTCCTGTCCCTCCTTGTCTTGTGAACTACTCTGTTCAATAGGGGTATAAGAGGAAACACGTAGAATAGGTGAGATGTCCATATGATGAGGAAGGCATCTCCTATTGATCCCTTGCCTATTCCCGCCCTGGGACAGAATAGGGGGCATTGGCTGTTGGACTGTGTGGCAAACAGGTCTATGGTAGGGTGCCCCACCACAGGCAGAAGATGTCCACCAGTATGTGCGGTTCATTTGCCACTTGGGTTCAACCGGGAGGTCTCTGCTGAATGCATCAGCTGTTGTAGTCAGGGTGCCTGGAAGATGCACTACAATGATAATTGTGTTGTATTTTAGGCACCAGTTCCAAAGTGCTATGGCCTCTGTGCAAAGTACTTGAGATCAGGCTCTACTGTGACGATTTATTAAAACATTGCTGCAACATTATCTATGGACAGTCTGACGTGCCTGTTGGCGATGAATGGGAGGAATTTGACACATGCATTCCTGACTGCCCTCCGTTCTGGGATGTTTATGTGCAAGATCTTGTTGGTGCTGGACTGCAGGCCCTGGCAGGTATGATGTCGTAAGTGAGCGCCCCATCCTGTATGAGATGCATCTGTTGTCATGGAGACAGATGGTTCTGGTGGGTGGAAGGGGACTCAGGAACCAAGGTTCCATGGGCTCAGCCACCAGAGTAAGGATTCCTTTGCTATCTCTGGAATGGCTAGGGATTCGGATAGCTGATATACTTTGGGTTTGCACACCTGTCCCATCCAGCTCTGTAAACATCTCATGCGCAGATGACTCGCATTGCTGACTGCAAAGTTGCACACTGCCATGTGCCCCACCAGCCGAAGGCATTCAAGTGCTGTTGTGTGGGGGCTGGATCATAAGGTATTTACCAAGGCCACAATTTTTTAGAAATGGTCTGTAGGCAGGGATGCGGTGGCCATTGTCAAACTGAGGCGTGCTCCTATAAACTATGTTTTGTGTAGGAGAGAACATCAACTTGGTTTCGTTCACCTGAAGGCCCAGGAGTCAGAATAGGTGTCTTGTGTCCTACAGAGAACGGCAGGAAGCGTTGTGTGAGCACGGCTTGAGGAGGCAGTCATCTAGGTAAGGCAATATGACAACTCTGTTTCCTCAGGTGCGCTGTGACAACCACCAGTGCCTTTGAGAAGACCCTCAGGGCCATAAAGAGTCCGAACGGAAGCACTTTGTATTGGTAGTGTTGAGAATCTACAATGAAATGAAGAAAAAAAATACCCGTGAGTAGGGTGAATGGTATGCATCTTGGAAGTCGAGGGAGGAGAACCAATTGTCCTGTTTCAATGCCAATACTATGGTAGCAAGTATTACCATCTTGAATTTTGTTTATGAACAAATTTAGTGAAGGTCTAAAATGGGCCTCCAGCCCGCCGACCTTTTTCAGTCAAGAAGTAATGGGAGTAGAACCACTTGCCCCTAAACTGTGTGGGGACTGGTTCAATCGCCTCTGTGTAAGAGGTGCTCTACTGCTTGTTGAAGAAGAATCTCATGAGAGTGGTCCCTGAAAAGGGACAGGGAAGGAGGCTGAAAAGGGGGTATGGACACAAAGGGAATAAGGTAGCCTTTTTCAATTATCTGCAGGAGCCATCTATCAGAGGTTATACATTGCCAGTTGTTGAAGAAGGACAACAATCAATGCTAGAAGAGATTTGCTTGTGTCGATGGCATTGGAATAGGTAAGAGGGTCTCCAGACCCTCAACCTGATTATCAAATTTGCTTGTTGGACTGCTGTGACTGTTGGGAATTGGTAGAAGAAGGGCATCGTCGTTGGTCTCTGCCTCTGCCTTTGTTCTGTTGTTGCTGGTCTTGTCTATTGTAGTGTTGTGCATTTGGGGGGTATTGAGGTCTTGGGGAGGGCTGATGCTTATATTGCCTTCTTCTAGGTACTTGGTTGTGGATCCCCAAAGACCAAAACATCACTCTGGAATCTTTCATGGAGTGGAGAATTTAGTTGGTGTTAGCTGCAAACAACTTCTGGCTGTCGAAAGGCAAATCTTCTACTGTAGATTGAATCTCCCCGGGGAATGGAGTGGAGCTAAACCATGATGCTCTCCCCAGGGGCGGCCCGTGGCTATAGGCAGACTCGGCTGCCGCCTAGGGCGCTGCCGCCCGGGGCGCCCAATGATGACGTCAGCCCATTGACGGCCCTGCAGGCGGGGGCGCCCATCGCGCACACCGCCTGGGGCGCCAGCTGCCGCAGCCGGCCTCAGGCCGCTGCTGGCTCTCCTCATTACTACCTCTGTTGCTACAGAACATGCAGCCATGTCAGCAGCATCTAAGGCGGCCTATAATGCCATTTTTGCAGTCGTGTGACCCTCGGATACCAGTGCTTTGTAGTGTTGCCTCTTAGCCTCAAGGAGGTCTGCAACAAAGTCATTCAGTTTTGTGTAATTTCTGTAATCATATTTGCTCAATAAAACTGCGTAATTCGAAATGCAAAATTGAAAAGTGGAAGACATATATATATCTCGCATCAGAATGCATCAAGCCTTTTGCTATCGCAGTCTGATAGGGTAGACCAGTATTGTTGCTGCTTGAATTTTAGTTGTGCAGCTTCCACCATGAGGGAATTTCGTTCTGGGTAAGAAAAAGAAATTCAGAATCCTTGGGTGGGACATAATATTTCTTATCAGTTCTCTTAGCCGTCGAAGCGATTGCAGACAGATTTTTCCACACCATCTTTGCCAGTTCCATTATTGCTGGATTAATTGGCACTGGTATTTTTGATGGTGTTACTAAGTGCAGTTTGTCTGCTGATTTTCCACAACCTCCTGAAGAGGAATGTTTAATTCAGCAGCTACACATTTAAAAAGGTCTTGGAAACGTGAAGCGTCATCTGAAGTCATTGAAGCTGGGTCCAGAAACCCTCCCTCCCCTGGAGGGAGGTTATTTGGGTCGGGAGAGGATACTGCCTCCTGTGTGAGTGGGTCCCCTTCTTGTATTTGTTTGGAGGGGGAATATTGCACTCTGTGTTGTTTCTGGCCATGCTGGTGTTTGTGATAGTATTGCCATTTGTACCAGTATTGGCAGTAGCGGTAAGACTCAGGTGGAGGTACCCAGAGGTTGCCATAATATGAAGGCATATTTCCAAATCTGGAAGAGTAAATACTCTGAGCTGTGTAAGGAGAATTCTCTGTGAATAGCCCCCTAGAGAAGTCGTCATCAGATTCGGATGAAATTTTTTCCTGCGAGAGTGATCTCTGTGGTGTGAACATAGCAGAGAGCGCTCAGCTTGTAAAAAGGGTGAGTTAAAAGTAGGTGAGACTAATAAGTTTCTGTGTTGGGTGTAATGCCCAACAGGTGCTGTTGGTGCCGTAGTGGGAGGCAAAGGCTATGCGAGGCTCTCAATCATGCCTCGGTGCCGAGGGCAGTTGTGCTGCATCAGGCGGCTCTGTGGTGGCAGCTGAGGCACCTTTTAATGTGATCAGCGCTGTGCTCTCATGCTGCATCAGCAAGATTGTATCATTGCCAGATGGTGCTGCAGCTAATGAGGCAGGCAACTTGAAGCCTGTCGCCTCAGAGTGTGATTTAGTCCATATATGGTTCATCTCTGCTGGGGGCTCCGAAGACACCAGCGGCGTCACACGTGCTGTGGCTCAGTGCTGGTGCTGCTCTCATCACTGGCCATGAGGGAGACGGCTGCTTCAGTGCCATAGCCCCTTGAGGTGCTGAGGAGGCTTGCTTTTTTGTCAGGATTTCTGGATCCCCACTGCTTAAGTTCCTCGGGCTACTGGTCTGGATCAAAGGCTGGTCTAAGTGAGTTTTCCAATAAAAATTAACCTGAGCCAGAGGTCTCTGTCTTTCTGTGCCCACAATTTTAGCTTTGCACAATGAGGGCATTTCTGAGCATTATGCTGCTCTCCGAGGCAGCGAACACATTGTGAGTGACCATCCGATATCAGGATAGGCTCTTTACATGAGGTGCAACTAACAAAGTAATTAACTAAGTATTTAAACTCACTAATTAACTAGTATAATGAATTTTACTGGTTTTAAGAAGTATAATCATCTAGACGTGAAGAAGCTAGGGAGCACTGCTGAGTCCATCTGTAGCCGGAGGTGGTAGAGAAGGAACTGAGGAGTGGGAGGGGAGGTTCGTGCATGTGCAATGCCTGCAGCCTAACAGCGCACGGCTGCTGTTGCATGTGTGCACAGCCCCAGGGACACTGCTACAAAATCTCTGCTCTGAGGCTCAGCAGCGGTGCACTGACCTAATGTGGTACACCCACGGGGACGTCTCTCTCTCTTGAAGAAGAAGTCAATGTTGTTACTCCTGATTTCATGAGAATTAATGCTATTCCTGACTCTGCATGGTCGAGTTTACAGTAGAGTAGATGCAGCATTGGTGACAGTTGAGGGTATGGGTCTCTGGGAGGCATCCCATAGTTCCCTGCTCTGACCACTCTGGCCAGAACTTGCACCTCTACTGTTCACAAGGGAAACAGAAAAAGCCCCAGGAAAGTTTGAATTTAATTTCCCGTGTGGCCAGCGTTGCAAGCATATCTCAGAGCGAGCATCACACCACGGCACATATGGACATGACTTTGACTAATTCAAATACAGTGAAGACTTTGAATACTTCTGCTCCCATGGGCTCCAGTTCCCCAGGGCACAGAAGAGTGACAGCATGGAGTGTCCAGGAAATCTTGGACCTCATCAAGGCGTGGGAAGATTAATCAATTTTCTCTGAGCTCCAAACCAGCAAGAGGAACATGGACATTTATGTGAAGATCACAAGCTGCCTGGCAGCTAAAAGGGCACCCAGCAGTGCCAAGGGACACCCAGCAGTGCCAAGTCAAAATCAAGGAGCTGAGCAGTCCTACCACAAGGCGAAGGAGGCAGAAAAACCAGTCTGGTGCAGCACCTCACAGATGCTGCTTCTACAGGAAGCTGGATGCAATTCTGGGTAGGGGGCAGGGGGAACCTGACCAGACCAGCTTCTCCGGTGTTACTGTGGAGTCCAGCAAAGACACTCCTGGTGTCAGCATGGAGGACAGTGTGGTGGCAGAGGGTGAGGAGAAGGACGAGGAGGAGAATGGCCAGCTGGCAATCAAGAAGAGCCAAGATCTGTTCCTGACACTGGACACAGTCCCCTCCTCCCAGGATGTCTCCCAGTTGAGTACTGACCCTGGGGAGGGCATTTCTGATTAATTCAACTTTTTTTTCTTACTGCAAGTGGGTTAAGTCAATTGGATGTGAAGGTCGCGTGCTCTGTGCCTACACGGGGGTGGGGGGAGAGAAGGAGGTGAGGGCTGGAGCAGCTTGGTAATGTGTCTGCAAATGGAATGGGAGTCTTGCCTGCATATCTCCATGACACTCGCAAAAAGGAACTCTTTGATCCTTCTCACAAGGTTTTTGGGGAGGCCAGTCTTATTCCATCCTCCACAGTAGGACACCCTCCTATGCCAAGCCACCGGTAAATGGTCTGGTGTCATTGAAACAGAAAGCATTGCAGCATAAAGCTCAGGTTTATGGCCACATTCAGTCAGCATCTGCTCCTGCTCACTCTGTGTAATTCAGAGAAGACTGATATTTCACATGGAAACCTGGTGGAAGGAGGAGGGAAAGCTATTAGCACTCTCCCCAGGAAGCCACATGTGCTGTAATGTGTGCCCTTGTAACTTCATTGCAGCTGGGACTGCAGCCAGTTCACTGCATATTCCCTCTCTTTCAGCATGTGCCTGCCTGGCTTGGATCTGCAGGTGAAAACACACAAGGGAGGACATGTTCAGGGAGCAGATGGAGTGCATGAACTCCCTATTGGACGAGATGTGTGCAGAGTGCCAGGACTGGACTGCTGAATGTCATGAGAGGAGAGCCACCAGGGAGCAGTAGGCTAGCCAGCAGGACACTAGGTTTGCCTCCCTGACAGTTGTGATGGAGCATGTCTCGAGAGGGACTCCTCCCAGAACCCTATCGCCCCAATGACAACACCAGTTCCCCCCTCTCCCAGCCCTGTTGCTTCCACTACCAGTGGTCTGAGGATATGGGGGGGGGGAGGAGGAGGGAATCAAGGGCAGTCTTACCCTCGAGGACCACGGGAGGCAAAAGGCTGTCCCACACACATTTCTGAGCCCCCTCTCCCTTTTGGTTCCCACTTCTTTCATTTCCCAGATGTTTTCACCAGATAAAAAAAACCTTCACATTCTTTGAACAACGGTCTCTTTATTCCTTGAACTGCAGGGGTGGGGTGGAGGATTAAAAGCAAACACAGGGAATTCAGGGGCAACGTATTGAGAGCAACGTGGAAGAGACTCAAAACTGGCCATTCATAAAACTGTCCTTCAAGGCCTCTCTGACGTGTGCTCTCTTTATCAGCCTTGTTTCCAGCTGCTCAAACTATGTGCTTAGGTGCTCTGCCTGAGCACCCCATCCTGCCAGATAAGTTTCTCCCTTGTTCTCATAAAGATTATGGAGCACACAACAGTCTGCCACCACAGACTTAAAAGCCAGTTCCCCCAGCACCATCTCTGCGGGAGGTAGGGGGTAGCGAGGACCGGGCATGAGCCAGGAATAAGCTGATTCCCAGTTTGTATCCAGTCCCGGTAGCTGCGCCTCTGCTTTTTAAATTTATTAAGAGCCTGTTGGCTCTTAATGCATTTAAAAAGCAGAAGCGCAGCGGGGGGGGGGGGGGAGGGAGGGGAGCCAAGACAGCTGATTCCCAGCTCAGGCTGGGTCCCCCCGCTGCACTTCAGCCTTTTAAATGTATTAAGACCCTCCGGCCCTGAATATATTTAAAAGGCAGAGCCACAGCGGAGTTAGCTTGTGGGCCAGGAGCTAACTCCACTGCAGCTCCCTCGCTTATTGACTAATGGACTAGTCAATGGAAAATCCATTGACTAGTTGATTACTTGATTAAACTAAATTTAACATATCTATTATGAAGCAGTCAGAAATATGGATTATGTGCTCTGACTATCTGCCTTGGCAGTATTTTAAAGAAGCCTACTTGAAGGCATAGGAACATACCAGTAAGAAAAGCAAATATGGTAGGCGACCAGATTGTCTTACCAGGAAAATCCTTGGTGAGCTTAAACACAAAAAGGAAGCTTACAAGAAGTGGAAACTTGGAAACTTGGACTAGGGAGGAGTATAAATATATTGCTCGAGAATGCAGGGGAGTATGCAGGAAGGAGAAAGTGCAATTGGAATTGCAGCTAGCAAGGAATGTGAAGAACAACAAGAAAGGTTTCTACAGGCATGTTAGCAATAAGAGGGTGATCAGAGAGGGTGTGAGGCCCTTACTGGATGTCTCTTCCAGCCCTAGGATTCTGATTCTTTCTAAGGGTACATGGTTTTTTTTTTGAAAGGTGATATGCAAATTTGGTGCTAATTTGCATATCTTCTTCCGATCACTTTTTCGAAAGCAGGTTTTTCGAAAGTTAAAGTAGTCTGGACGCAGTATTTTTCAGGAAAAAAACCCTTTTTCGAAAAAACTGCTCTTCCTAAAAAAAAAGGAGGTTTACGTGTTTTTTTTGAAAAAGGGGTTTTTTCTGAAAAACCGCATCCAGACTACTTGCTTTTTCGAAAGTGGGTTTTTCGAAAGTGAGATCAGAAGAAGATATGCAAATACAGTACTAATTTGCATATCTCCTTTCGGAAAAAAAAATGTAGTCTAGACGTAGCCTAAGAGGCTGCTTTAAAAAACTAGCTTGATTTGCACTATTGGCATTAGCTGCTGAGAGACTGGTAGCTCATTGGCTCCCCTTGTATGAAATTCTGTAACACAGGCACAATAAAGACAATTAATTTAACTCCCAAAACAAAAACTTTGGTGCTAAAACCAATTAGGTTTGTAATTTAGGCAATTAAATTACAGTGTAAGTGCTTAAAAACAAGGAAATAAATATTTAAGGGCATCATAAGTCTTATGCAACCCCCATAATTGCCATAAACTGTCATATTAAGCACAAGGAATGTTTATCAAATGGGTTGTGTTTACATTTTAAAATTCCTGAAGAAATGATATAGTATTCTTTTAGGGTCAAAGTGATAGCTGCTTTCCCATGAAATATGGATTCCTTATTCTTGTTAAGAATTACTTACAATGTGGGCAGTGTAAGATTTATGATGCCTTTAATGATTCATTTCCTTGTTTGAGCGACTGGGTTTTAGAAGCGATATTAGCAGATTATTACATAACTAGCCAATTAGCCCGTCATAAGACGGGATTTTCAGGTCTCTCCTCCACATTGGTCTTCTCTCCTGAGTCTCCTGTCTCTCTCTCCGTCTCTCTCCTCCTCCTACTGCCTCCCCCCTCTCTCTCTCCGCTCTCCTCCGCCTCCTGCCTCTCTCTCTGTCTCTCTCTTTCTCTTCTTCTCCCCCTCCTGCCTCTCACTCGGGGGACCGCGGAGCCCAAACGGTCGCTTGCGCCACTTGCTCCCACGCGGCGGCCTGGCTGAGCAGCGCAGAAGTCAGCCGAGCGCCACAGCGGGAGGCTAAAGGCGGGCAGGGCGGTGACGTTCACGGCCAGGGGGTGGGGCCTGGAGCCGCTGTCACGCCGCACGTCACCGCCCCACCCCCTTCCCCTCCCGCCGTGGCGCTCGGCTGACTTCTGCGCCACTCAGCTGGGCCACCGCGGGGGAGCAAGTGGAGCAAGCAGCCATTTGAGCCCCGCACTCCACATGCAGCACGGGCCGCCCAGAGGGAACAGCCAGCATTTCAGGCAACAGCGCCGCCCAGAGGGAACAGCCAGCATTTCAGCGCTACAGACTCTCAGACATTGGGCTACTATATATATGATAAAGGAGCAAGTAGTACTATCTAACTTAATAGTGGCTCCTGCAGAACTCTGGTAAGATAAACATGTTTACATAGCTAAGTTAACCATCCATGCCCACATAGCAAAGCCTCAACTTCACACTATAGAGGGAGTAAAAATAATTCAAAATCTTGGGAAAGTGTCAGACCTAAATTAATTATGAAAGGCTTAACTTTACAGGCAATGTCCAGCCCAGCACTGCTTCTCCATAATTAAGATGCTCAAGAGTCCTATCCTGTGAACATGTTGCTGAAATACTCCAGTATATCACTGGCAAGACCTTAATACAGTGGTCTCCAACCTTTTTTTGCTCGAGATCACTTTTTGCATTTAAATGCAATCCAAGATCTACCTCAAATCCCCTTGCCCCACCTCCTTCATGCCCCTTATCCAAGGCCCCACTCCTGCTCACTCCATCCTCCCTCTCTCCCTCACCCTCCCTCATTTTCACCAGGCAGGGAGAGTATGTTGGGGTGCAGGCTCTGGTCTTGGATTAAGGGATTTGGAGTGGGAGAGGGACAGAGAGCTGAGCTTGGGGCAGGCAGTTGGGGTGATGGAGGGGTTCTAGGTGCAGGCTCTGGGAGGGCATTTGGATGCAGGGCTGCTCAGGGCTAGAGGTGCAGGAGGGGGTTCATGACTGGGGTGGGCACCAGCTGGGCACTGCTTACCTCAAGTGACTCCTTTGTGCAGTGGGGCTAAGGCAGGCTCACCCCTGTCCTGGCCCTGCACCACTTCTAAAAGCAGCCAGCAAACCCCATTTCACGTCCTGGAGATAGGATACAGGGTGGGAGAGGGGGAACCTTGACATCTCCCTCTTCTCCCCCCACCTGCCCTGCACAGAAAGTAGGAGGAGGCTCCTGAGGGGGCAATTCCAAGGCAAAGGGCAGGAGATGTGCAGCAGTGTGGGGAGTGGCAGCTGAAGTGCCAGCACTTGATAGCCTCTTGGCCAAACCAGTCAGGATCCCATCAGAGGCTCGATCCCATCAGTAGATCCCGAGCTACTGGTTGGTGACCACTGCCTTAATATATTGCACATACTTTCTGAGGTTTTATTTTAAAACCCTGTAAAATAATTTAATAAAGCTGAGGTGAATATGAAACAAAAAGCCATAGTCACTCTATTTTGACTTTTTTTTAAATTTTGGATGTTGTGACCAAAATAATTTGATACAAATGGTGAAATATTTGTGTCCACTCAAAATCCACATATTTAGCAAAAACAAAAAAAGTTGCATCTGGAAAATTTTGTCCAGCCATATTTAGGATGGCAGAGATCTGGGGTTATTTCAGTAAGCTGTAACAATTAATGGCTGAGAGGAGGGCATCAGGCTGGATCTTATTGGACTGTTATTTCATAACCAATATCTGTTGCTCTCTGAAGATGGTGGAGCTCCTTGTGAGTTTCACACAATTGCAAAAACACCAACATATCCCTTTCAGAGGGGAGGGCAATGTGGTAAATCCATCGGGAGTGAATTCATGGCTTCTCTGTTCCTATCAGTCAGGAGACTCAGTGGGAGGGGAAAGCTCCGTGGCAGTTGGTGGGCACAGGAATAGAGTGTGTATGGGGCTCTGGGAGGACCACAGCGTTAACGACATTTCAGAATGTATATAGGTATTAGTGCCCATAGAACCTGAGCAGCAGAAGTGCCAACTTAGCTACCAAGGAGAGTGTCACATCAGTGACTGGTGAACTGCAGTACTCTAGGGTCCTCACAGAAGACTGTTTACTACACTTGAGTGAAGACTGTTTACTAGAGCTTTTCTCTTTCAGGGTATGTCTACCGAGCAAAGAAAAATCTGCCAGGTGGGAAGACCTCAGAGCTTGGGATCCAGCCAAAGCCTAGATGCACTTGTTAATATTTCCTGGAACAATCAATTTCACACATACTGAATGGGAAATGATTGTCTAGGAAGGAGTACTGCAGAAAGAGATCTAGGGGTCATAGTGGACCACAAGCTAAATATAAATCAACAGTGTGACGCTGTTGCAAAAAAAGCAAACATGATTCCGGGATGCATTAACAGCAGTGTTGTGAGCAAGACATGAGAAGTCATTCTTCCATTCTACTCTGAGCTGATTAGGCCTCAGTTGGAGTATTGTGTCCAGTTCTGGGCACCACATTTCAAGAATGATGTGGAGAAATTGGAGAAGATCCAGAGAAGAGCAACAAAAATGATTAGAGGTCTAGAAAACATGACCTATGATGGAAGACTGAAATAACTGGACTAGTTTAGTTTAGAAAAGAGAAGAGACTTAGAGGGGACACGATAGTGGCTTTCCAGTATCTAAAAGTGGGGAGGGAGAAAAATTGTTCTCCTTGGCCTCTGAGGATAGGAGAAGAAGCAATGGGATTAAATTGCAGCAAGGGAGGTTTAGGTTGGACATTAGGAAAAACTTCCTGCTGGTCAGGGAGTTTAAATACTGGAATTAATTGAGTAGGGGGGTTGTGGAATCTCCATCACTGGAGATATTTAAGAGCAGGTTAGACAGACACCTGTCAGGGATGATCTAGACAGTGCTTGGTCCTGCTGTGAGGGCAGGGGACTGGACTCGATGACCTCTTGAAGGCCCTCAGCTTCCTTCAGGTTCACCTTCCAGCTTGGGAGTGCAGGGGAGGCCTCTGGCAGCTGGGAGGTCACAGGCCTCTCAGGCTGGCCTTTTATAGTTCTGGCCCCGCCTCCTGACTTCCAATCAGGAGCTGTGCTGGGGCCAGGTGCTGCCCATCAGGGCTCTTGGAGGAGCTCCATCCCTTCTGGGTCAGTGGGTGTTCACTCTGACCAACGACAACAAACATTAACTGACCTTTAGCATACAGTGGAGAATGTAGGTTCTTCACATAATGGAGAGATATAAGTTACATAACGAGGAAAATATTGCATTGGAATAGATTACCAAGAGTAATTTTGGAATACCCACACTAGAAATTTTTAAACATATTAGACAAGTACCTATTTGAGATAGTCTAGGTTTACTTGGTCCTGTTTCAGTGCAGGTTGATGGACTCTACAAACACTTGAAGTCCCTTTCAAGCCTATATTTCCACTATTATCAATTAAGGTGGCACAATAACCAACTGAAGCCTCTTAATACTCCCCATAGTTTTAGATACATATCTGGTGTCTACAGTTCAAATCCATACTTGATTATATTCCTGATCATTCATCTGATGAAGTGGTTTTTGCCCATGAAAGCTCATGATTCTATATATTTTAATTAGTCTCTAAAGTGCCACAGGATTACTTCATTGTTTTTAGTTACAGATTTACATGGCGACCTCTCTGAGACTCTTCTAAAATTCATTCATGCCAGGTTTGGGCTCATTCTTCTGGTCACCAGTGGCTCAGGCTATTACTCAACAGAAATCTCCACCTGTCAGTCCAGAGAATGGCTCTGATGGATTCCAGCATTTACAGTTCTCCTCAGCCAGAGGCTGGTGGCTCAGAACCTGTCTCTATTACAGTGTTTATCCAGGGCCTATGGGGTGGACAGATTGTAAACCTTGTTTCACGAGGCATAAGGGAGCGGTTGACAAAGGCTTCCCCTGTCGACTGATCCATCTTGACTCGCACGCTGTGCCCACCATCAGCTGAGCTGGCACAGCGCGGCAGCCATTTTTATTTTAATTAAGCCGGGGATATTTAAATCCCCGCTTCATTGACTATGTCGGGTAGACTATTTTACATGCCTCTGTCGGCAGAGGCATGTAGTCTAGACCAGGGGTTCCCAAACTTTTTGACACGGGGACCAGTAAATCCATTCACGAACTTTTGGGGAACCAGTAATGTTCATTTGCATATTTGCATATTCATTAATCAAATGATGAATATTCAAATAAGTTGTTTCTGGTCCTCCCAAAACCCCCAGTGCCAGCTTTAGCAAAGCTTTTGATATGGTCACCCACAATATTCTTGCCAGCAAGTTAAGGAATATGGATTGGATAAATGGACTGTAAGACAGACAGAAAGCTGGTTAGACCAGGGTTTCCCAAACTTTTTACTTTAGTTGGAACCCTTTTTTCAGTACTGCTTTTTGCAGCCCAAAAATATAAACACATAAAATAACTGAGAAAATACCAGACATATAACATGTCTGGTATTTTCTCATTGGGTAAGTTGTATTATTACTAGATATATCAGTTTGTAGTTTCGAACTGCCTGGCTGGTAAATGTGCTCAGGCTGCATGAGTGTGTCTACCAGCCAGACAGTTCGCAACTACTTGAGGGAGGTGTGTGGGGGGGACAATAGAATCCCCGGGCCGGACTAACTCATGCTTTGTGCTTTGCAGGGGGGAGGGGGGAATGGGGGCAGCACCCCAAGATCTACATATGGCCGAGTCAGTCCCACTCCCCGCAGGCCGATTCATTCCTCCCCCTGCTCCCCCCTCTGCGCCTCTGGCCAGCCCCACTTCCCCCAACCCCCTCCCGGGCAGCCAGTTCTCCCCCACTTCTCCTCCCAATCTCCCTTGGCCAGCCCCGCTGCCCGCGTCCAGCCCTCCTTCTGGCGGCCGCTTCTCCCCATCTTCCCCAGCCAGCTCCTGCCCCAACCTCGCACCCCTGGCAGCCCTGCTTCCACCGGCCCCCAATCTCCCCAGCCTGCCTCGATTCCCCATCCAGTGCTGCCCCGTGGCCAGCTCTCCCTCCTCCTCACCCCAGAATCCCTGGCACCTGCACCTTCCTTAGCCCTGCACCCTCCTGGTGCCTCCCCTTCCTTACTGCCCCTGCCCCCTTTGCCCTCTTTTTCCCTGATACCCACCCCTCACCACTCTCTGCCCCATTCCTCCTGCCCTCTGTGCCCTCACACATGACTTGCTCCATCCTGGCCTTCCTCATGCCCACCCTTCTTTCAAGCCTTCTCCCAGCACCTCCTCCTCCAGCCCCCAATGCCCTTCCCCTCTCCTCTCCTCTCCCAGCATCACCCTGTCCCCTCCCACTGACACCTCCTCCTGCCCTTTCCTCATTGTCTGCACTTGCCCCCTGGCATTTGTCTCTCTGTCCTGCACCCTGTCCCTTGGTGCCTTCCCCTCCCCCCGCCCAAGCCCCTTCTCCTTCCACCCTTCCCCCTTCGCCCCCCGCTGCCGCCGCCGCCCAAGCCGGTTCCCTACCTTCTGCCTTCCACATTGCGGGGCCGGAGGCCGCGCTCAGGCCCCGGAGGCCGAACCCGGAGCCAGCGTGGCCCCGCCACGTGCCTCCGAAGAGTTTTAAAATCCTGGGCCGTGACATCACGTCACGCCCGGGCGTCCTCCCCGCCCACGTGCAACGCCGCACATGGGCAGCAGCAGGCGGTGAGGAGAAGCTGCGCACGGCGGGGACACTCTGGGGCCGGGGTGGGGGGACGCACGGGGGGGGCCGGGCCCGCTCCAGGCAGAGCCAGGGGAGAGACCCAGCTCCACATATTGGTGGAGCAGGGCCCCCGGCTCTGTAACTCGCCAGCACTTCTGGGTTCAGGGGCGCGGGGCCCGAATCGGCCTAAAGCCAGCCCTGCCGGCAGCCACCAGGCATGCTGAGGCCCGGTATTTTTTTCCCACGGCCCGGTATCGGGCCGCGGCCCATAGTTTGGGAAACGCTGGTCTAGACATACCCATTGAGAGGAAGTCACTCTGTTTGAGTAGTGCCTGGATTAAGCAAAAGTTAAGCATGCTAACATTTGTTTTAGATGCATTTTATTCTTATTAGCTCTACTATGCTATCACTGCCAAAAACTGAAGTGGAGGCAATGCCAGATTAAGGTTATGAGGGGTCTAAGGCTAATGGGAGGGAAGGGCCTAAGTATGAATTACATATGGCAAAGAATATTATAAAGTCATCAAACATTTGTTTGTTTTAAGCCTTCTGTAAGGAAAAGGTAAAATACACATATCTGTTGTTCTATAGCCCTTCAATACCCATTGTACAAACATTAAACACATTTAATCGAAAGCTTTGCAGCTTTTGAGTGATGAGGATAGAACAGAGCTATTCCTGGTTGTGTTCTCTGCTCACCTTAACAAAAAGGCTTAATTGAAAATCAGCATCTCAAAAGGATAATCAGAACCATTGTTTGTTTACTGGACTGGTATAATCTCTCTCTCTCTCATTTGTTTGTTTGTTTGTTTGTTTTGCTTCTCCTTTCTGTGGCCCTGACTGATTTTTGTGTGGGTCAGCAGCCTCCACCCCTGAAGTAGAGTTTACTGCAGCAACATGAATGAGATTCTGATTATCCAGAAGGAAAAAGCAGAAGGACCATAATCTATTCTTATGCAAAAATCTGTTCTCCCAGACCCTGGCCTAAAGTCAATAGGCTACAAAGATGTAAATGTCAACAGTAATTGGCCTTTGTTCTCATTCCCTTCTTGAATCACATTATTGCTTACTTATCATTTCCACTTGGGAAAGAAATTAGTTTGAATTAGGGCAGAAAAACGAGGACTAACTTCAGGTTTATTTAGTTTTGAGTTTTGGAATAAAACTCATAAGTAATGATGGACTGAACTGCTAGAGACCCAGCAAATGGTCTGAGCCTCAGCCAGGCTGTCATTCATAGAATAAGTGAATTTAAAATCCTTGAGAGAGAGCCTGGGGAGTGAAAAAAACTACAACACTGTACTGAGGTTCTTTCAGTGCATTTGAAATCCCTTAAGTGTTTCCCAACCTTTTTTATGCTGGGACCGCAAACCCATTCACAAACCTTTGGTGGACCTGTAACATTGCATTTGCATATTTACATATTCATTGTGCAAACAATGAATATGCAAATGCAATGTTATCTGACCACTTAGCCCCAACCCAGCCTCTTGATCCCCAGTGCCTAACACCCTTTGACCCCCAGCCCTACGCCCCATGCTTTTTGACCCTTTAACCTCTGACCCCTATAGCTATGGTGACCATATTTTCTGAACCAAAATTATGGACATGTTAGCCACGCCTCCTGACCCCCGTTAGCTATGCGCCTGACCCCCATTAGCCATGCCCCTTAGCCTCCATTAGCCATACCTCCTGACTCCCATTAGCCATGCCCCCTGCCACAAGAAGTCCCAACTCTGAAGGTACTCCTGGGGTCAAGATGGACACATCACCAGAAGTAAAAGGTGTTGTGTGACCACTCTAAGAACTCCTCCCACCATCCTCTGCCAATAGGGATGGATTTGGCCCCTACAGGATCCCCCCCAATGCAACTATTCTGCAATTGCATTAACCTAACTTGCATTGCATTAATTCCAGGGGAGAGGCTGGGGGAAGTGTTCCCTCTAAGATTTTCCTCCCATGAGAAGAGTGAATTTTGTCTTGTGCACCAGTATTGAGTTCATGTGGCTTGTTGGGATTTGCCACTGTGGCACCTAAGGTACCTAAGGTATTAATAAATATCTTATAAACCTCTCCCTTTCCCTTCTGCTGCCATGTCTCCTCCCCTCCCCTCCCCTCACCCCATCTGTTCCCTTGGTGCCTGCTGCTACCCTCCTACCTCTCACCCTCCTCTGCTGTCCTGGAGCAGAGACTGCCCATGGTGTTATTTTTAGTGCCGCGATCCCATCCCCACGGGTGGCCCGGCACCAGCTGGAGTCAAGCAGCAGCCACACAAGACCCTTTCTGGTGAGGCTGCCCCAGCTGGAACATGCCTCATGCAGCTGGACTTCAGCTGGAGCTGGGGCTGCCCCGGGGACTGGGACCGTGGTACTAAAAATAGCACCACAGGCAGCCTCCGCTGCAGTCCCAGCACTAGCTGAGCCTGAGTGTGCTTCGTCCTGCAGTGCCACAGCTGCACTCCACGTGGCTCCTGCCATGGTTCCAAGGTGTGGAGGTCCAGGAGCACCTCTGCCAGGTTTTGCCTTGAACTCGCTTGGCCCCGCCCCGGCAGCAGTGGTGGCTGCTGTACTAACAAGTAACATGGAGGAGGAGGAGGCTGTGCTGCTGGACTGGGACCATGTGTGGCAGAAGCAGTCCTGTGGGGAAAAGGAGGGGCCACATGCCACCGGAAGCCAGCCCGGCTGCCTGCTGACAAAGCTCCAATGGAGCTGCCTATGCATCCTGGAGGGGAGGGAGAGGAGGCTGCTGTGCCATCCGAGGAGCAATGGCACAGAGCTATTTCTTGGTCATTTCTTGCCACAAGCCACTGTCCCCATCAAGTGGTGATATGTCCGGCAAGGCTTTCCAGGACATTTCACTACTTGATGGGGCACTGGGACAGACTCAGAACTGTCTGAAACATTGGGACATATGGTCAGTGTACCTATAGCCCATGCCAAAGCCCCATGACCACACCACCCCCTCACCCAACATCCCTTTGCCCCCCCACTTCAACACTCCCCAGAGTGAGGCTTCCCCCGTAGGGAGCATGCCTGTTACTGCTGTGTGGAAAGGGGAGTGGCTGTTGACAGCCCATGCACTCCCTCCTCCTTCAAACCCTTCCCTCCCCAAGCGGTCTTGTGCCCCCATGGGTAGAGGGCAGGAAAGCCCGGAGCCCCAGCTGTCTGCCATTACCAAGGGGGGAGGGAGGTGCCTCCTTCACCGCCTCCCCCTGCCACTGCCTCAGCCCTAGCAACGCCGCCGGCAAAAACGGCCGCATGGGTAGGGGGAGCAACCGTTAGCAGTGTGTGTGCTTCCTCGTCCTTCATGCCCCCTCTTTCTCCAAGTGAGGAGGAGCGAGGAAGGCACCTCCTGCTCTGCCTCCTCGTGATGTGGCTATGGAGATGAGCCGCCATGAACAGACAGCTTGAGCTTCGGAAGCTGCAGCGAGCCAGTAGCAGTCCATGGCCCAGCAGCTGCGAACTGCTGCCTTAATAGTACAAAGATGTGCTGACCTGTGGAAGTAAGCTGAGCATAAGGAAAGAACTTAGGGTATGTCTACACTAGCCCCCTAGTTCGAACTAGGGAGGCTAATGTAGGCATTCGAAGTTGCAAATGTAGCCCGGGATTTAAATATCCCGGGCTTTATTTGGATCTTCCCGTCCGGGCGCCATTTTTTAAATCCCCTTAGTCCGAACTAACTGCCCACGGCTACACGCGGCAGTCAAACGTTAACTCAAACTAAGTCCTTAGTTCGAGTTAACTGTTACACCTCATGGAATGTTATCTGTGCATTTCAGTATAGAAAAAATACATCAAAGACAAAAATGGGATTTCTTTGATTTTAGTGCAGTTCAGTACAGAACACAGTATACCATACATCTGAAGCCCCTCGATAGAAGGCCCTGTAAAAGTTAAAGTACTGGTATCCAGAGTGGGGTGATTTGTTTTTCTAATGTGCGGGAATTCTTTCCTTATACGTGGGAGGACATGGGGACAATAGTTCTGGCTGAAGCTGGATAGAGTGTGCAACTTCTGTGCAAGCTTCCCACCCGATTGCTTTGATATTGCCTCTTCCCCTGCCACCCCACAGGCACTCACCAATTGCCCAGAAATGGACCCAGCACACGTAGAAGATGGAGATGGGCAGTAGGACCCTGGAGGCAGTATCCTGGAGTTGCCTGACCTCCGCTGAGGGTGACACAGGCACAGGAAGGGAGCCTTGTGTACCTCCCTGATAACTAAGCAGAGCTCTGGAGAATTCGGGGGTGGAGGGAGCTGAGGGAAGGGAACAATGCCTGCTCAGACTACACCCACACTGGCATGGGTTCACATAGTAAATGGATTTTTAGTATCTGGTCACCACTGTTAGTCAGAGGTTACTTGGCAGACAGTGTGTGTTCCTGCAATGCAGCCAGAGGGACACAGATCCAAAGGACTGGAAGCAGCAGGCTGCCCAGCTGAGCCCTTCTAAGCCACAGGGGCTTCTTTGCCTTTCAAGCTTGCTCCCCCTCCCATACCTGGCCCGGCCCTACCCCCGCCACCACCACCAGTAGGGCATATGGCTGTAGCCTTGCTAGCCTAATGGTTAACCCATCCCAGTGGAGTTAACCAGGACTCAGTCCAAGGCTTGAACTCAGCAGGCTTGTTTCCACTGGCTGTAAAGGGAAGTAGATGAGACATCAATAGAACGAGTGGATAAATCAGTTACACATAGGCAAGCTGGCTGATGAGAATGGGGTTGCATGGCCATCACTGAAGCCATTATGCCTAGTTTGTCCTGTGAAATCTGTTTCTCTGATGTAGGAGAATAAGCCCAGCCTGGTTCTCAGAGCCCAAGTTGAGGCTGCAGGGCTGGCAGTAAGAAAATACATCCCTTTACTTACAAAATGAGCCAGAAACCTGGGACTCCATAGTGACATTTTTCACTGAGTCAGGCCCATTCAGAAAAGGAATTCCTGTCCCTTCACCGAGATCCAGGAGGAAGGACCTTCCCTTCTCCAGAAGAGAATCTTCTTGTAAGGTTTTGATGATCTTATTCTTTGGTCTCGTCTCTGATCACAGAAGTGAAAATCCTCACCACCTCATTGACAGGAAAATGGATGGGAAAGGCCCCTAGGCATCTTGAGCCCCTCCAGGAAATAAACCTCCTCACCAAACTCCAGCAAAGTTGCCCAGGACTTACCTGCAGGAAGCAAGAGTTTTGGCGCTTCACGCTGAGTCACTGGCAGTTGCTTTTATTACATGGGCAACACTCAGGATGTAGACAGTGAAGAATTCCTGTTTCAGCTCCTGAAAGAGGCCTTTCTGCTCTAGAGCTACATCTCCACATGGCGCATGTTGCCTGAGGGAAACGATATGAAACAAGATCACTGTATTCCCCCAATACACCATTTCCTTTTCATATCTCCACATGCCACCTCCCCTTAATGCTCTGTGCATGGCTCATCCCTCACTCCACGTGACATCTCCTCATGTGCAGCCTCTCCCAACGCACCCAGGGATGTTCTGCTTGCACAGGGACAGACTCACCATCACCTGGCATAACCCATCTCTAAGCAGTGATAGATCTCCCAGTCAGCACACTCTGCACATGACTGTAAGAGCCAGGCTTTCTCCCCCATCCCTGGAGAGATGTCCTACTGGCTTGCATCAGTTCCTTAGAGTAGCTGAGTTTGCCCAAAGGGTACAAGCATACAACATTCACAGATCTACCAGTGGCATGAACATCTACTGTTAGGCTCTGGTCCCAGACACAACATTAGCAGCACTCCAAGACCACTTTTGGATCCCCTCCTCCATCCCGTTCAGCCTCTCAAAATGCTTTACCTTTCCCCCTTCTCCTCTTAACCCTGGGGGCTTGTGCTGTCCCGCCCTCACACAGCCCTGCTGCTGGAGGAGTGGTCTCATGGAAGGTAGCTCCTGGGGTGTTTGGGCGAGAGAGGGGAAGGGGTGGGCACAGGGCCATCCTTAGGCATAGGCAGAATAAGCAGTTGCCTAGTGCACCACTCTTTCTGGGGCACCACTCTGCCGGGACGGACGGGAAGCATAGGCGTGCGCTCTGCACCGGAGCCGGTAGGGGTGCTGCTGGCACTTACAGCCCTGCCAGAAGACCCCACCGGGCTGAGGACTCCAGCGAGGAGGCCAGCAGGCTGACTCTGGCTGGGGAAGGTACCGGGCCGGGAAGGGAAAGCAGGCACGGCCGCAAGAGGCACGAGCATGCGCAGTCAACCCGGGTGGCAGCGGACGGGTGGAGCCGGGGCTCTGCCGGGGGCGAGGTCATGTGCGGCGCACCGGAGGGGGTGGTGCCATGTTGGCGTGACATTACAGCGCCATTTTTAAAAATGGCCAGCCGCGGATCGGGAAAGGAGGAGGAAGGAGACATGCCGAGCGGGGCGTCGGGGAGCAGAGCCTGGCTAGAGGTGGGACGGTGGCTGGGCTGGGGCTGCAAACGCCGAGCGGCCCAGCTCCAGGTCCAGCATGTGGTCTGGAGCCCAGGCTGAGGGGACTTCTGGGGCCCAATCGCAGGAGACTCCAGCTCTGCAAACTGGAAGGCAGAAGGGAGGGAGGGGAGCGGAGGGGTGTGGGAAAAATAGGGGGAAGGGGTGGGAGAGGAAGGGGCTTGTGCTGAGGGGAGGGGGAGCAGGTCAGGAGAAGAAAGGGGCAGGCACCAAGGGACAGGGTGGAGGAGAGAGACAAATGCCAGGGGAGGGGGAGACAATGAGGAAAAGGGCAGGAGGGAGGTGTCAGTGGGAGGGACAGGGTGATGCTGGGAGAGGAGAGGGTAAGGGCATTGGGGGATGGAGGGGAGAGGTGCTGGGAGAAGGCTTGAAGGGGTGGGCATGAGGAAGGCGGGGATGGAGCAAGTCATGTGAGAGGGCACAGGGGCATGAGAGGAATGGGGCAGAGAGTGATGAGGGGGTGGGCATCAGGGAAAAAGAGGGCAAAGGGGTCAGGGGCAGTGAGGGAAGGGGGAAGCACCAGGAGGGTGCAGGGCTGAGGGAAGGTGCAGGTGCCAGGGATTCTGGGGTGAAGCAGAAGGGCAGACACCTGCAGGGGAGGGACCAGCACCAGAGGAGAGAGGCAGGGCAGGTGTGTAGAGGAGGTGTTAGGAGGGGATGAGGAGGGTAGCTCACATGATCAGAGTGGGGCTACTGGAGGAGTGGGCACAGGGGAGAGAGAGGGCTGGTGGAGGGCAGGTCTCAGGAAGGCTGAGGGCAGTGAGAAGGGCAGGAGTCAGGACAGCAGAGGAGGGTGAGGGGTTGGGGGCAGCAGGCACCAGGGAGCTGATGGAGCAAGGAGGAGACATGGCAGCAGAGGGAAAAGGTAGAGGTTTATAAGATATTTATTAATAACTTGGGTTCCACAGCCAAACAAGCCACATGAACTCAATACTGGTGCACAACACAAAATTAATTCTGCTCATGGGAGGAAACTCAGAGGGAACACTTCCCCCAGCCTCTCTGCCCCCGAGTTAATGTCACACACATTGGGTTAATGCAATTGCAGGATAGTTGCATGAGGGGGATTTGGTGGGGGCCAAACTAATCCCTATTGGTAGGAGGATGGTGGGAAGAGTCCTTAGAGGGGGTCACATGACACCTTTTACTTTTGGTCTTATGTCCATCTTGCCCAGAGAGTGTTGCCTCTAGAGGCTAATGGGGGTCAGGGCGGGGCTAACAGGGGTCAGGGGTGTGGCTAATGGGGGTCAAAGAGTACATTTAAAAAAAATTCTTTGGGTGCACACCCTAATGAAATGTGCTGCACGCCTATGATGGGAAGCAGTGGAGCATGTAACAGCAGGGCTGGGTCCTAGAGAGAGCCGAATGCGCTGCCTGCAGTCTGAGGAAGGGGATTGGCTGCTGGGGTCTCTGGGAAGGGGAAGGGGAAGGGGGGGTGGAAGAGCAAGTCAGGCATAGGGGCACCAGTTTAATCATCCCACCTAGGGCACCATAAATCCTAAGGACGGCCCTGGGTGGGCACCTCCTAAGGGCTCAGGCACTCCCACTCATTCTCTGTTTTGTGTGTTTGTTTCCTTCTGCAGGTTGTGAGGGCCATTAACTCCATCCTGCTGCGCAGGGTCATCCATCTAAGAGACCTGGACCCTTTGGATTTGCTGCCCTGCGGTTCCCGAACTGTGATGGAGCCATAGATGGGACCCACATTCCTATCCACACACCAAAATATCGAGCGGCCCAGTATATAAACAGGAAGGGCTACTTCTCAATGGTGCTGCAGGCCCTGGTTGACCATCGTGGACATAAGAACATAAGAACGGCCGTACTGGGTCAGACCAAAGGTCCATCTAGCCCAGTATCCTGTCTGCCGACAGTGGCCAGCACCAGGTGCCCCAGAGAGGGTGGACCGAAGACAATGATCAAGCATTTGTCTCCTGCCATCCCTCTCCAGCCTCTGACAAACAGAGGCCAAGGACACCATTTTATCCCCTGCCTAATAGCCTTTATGGACCTAACCTCCATGAAATTATCTAGCTTCTCTTTAAACTCTATTATAGTCCTAGCCTTCACAGCCTCCTCTGGCAAGGAGTTCCACAGGCTGACTACACGCTGTGTGAAGAAGAACTTTCTTTTATTAGTTTTAAACCTGCTACCCATTAATTTCATTTGGTGTCCTCTAGTTCTTCTATTTAGGAACTAATAAATAACTTTTCTTTATCGGCCCTCTCCACACCACTCATGATTTTATATACCTCTATCATATCCCCTCAGTCTCCTCTTTTCTAAACTGAAAAGTCCCAGTCGCTTTAACCTCTCCTCATATGGGACCCGTTCCAAACCCCTAATCATTTTAGTTGCCCTTTTCTGAACCCTTTCCAAGGCCAAAATATCTTTTTGAGGTGAGGAGACCACATCTGTACACAGTATTCAAGATGTGGGCGTACCATAGTTTTATACAGGGGCAGTAAGATATTCTGGGTCTTATTTTCTATCCCTTTCTTAATAATTCCTAGCATCCTATTTGCCTTTTGACTGCTGCACACTGTGTGGAAGTTTTCAGAGAACTGTCCACGATAACTCCAAGATCTCTTTCCTGATTTGTCGTAGCTAAATTAGCCCCCATCATACTGTACGTATAGTTGGAGTTATTTTTCCCGATGTGCATTACTTTACACTTATCCACATTAAATTTCATTTGCCATTTTGTTGCCCAATCACTCAGTTTGGTGAGATCTTCTTGGAGTCCTCACAGTCTGCTTCTGTCTTGACTATCCTAAACAGTTTGGTATCATCTGCAAACTTTACCACCTCACTGCTTACCCCTTTCTCCAGATCATTTATGAATAAGTTGAACAGGATTGGTCCTAGGACTGACCCTTGGGGACACCACTAGTTACCCCTCTCCATTCTGAAAATTTACCATTTATTCCTACCCTTTGTTTCCTGTCTTTTAACCAGTTCTCAATCCAAGAAAGGACCTTCCTCTTATCCCATGGCCATGTAATTTACACAAGAGCCTTTGGTGAGGGACCTTGTCAAAGGCTTTCTGAAAATCTAAGTATACTATATCTACTGGATCCCCTTGTCCGCATGTTTGTTAACCCTTCAAAGAACTCTAATAGATTAGTAAGACAGGATTTCCTTTACAGAAACCATGTTGACTTTTGTCCAACAAATTATGTTCTTCTACATGCTTCACAATTTTATTCTTTACTATTGTTTCGACTAATTTGCCGGTACTGAAGTTAGACTTACCGGTCTGTAATTGCCCGGATCGCCTCTAGAGCCCTTTTTAAATATTGGTGTCATGTTGGCTACCTTCCAGTCATTAGGTACGGAAGCCGATTTAAGGGATAGGTTACAAACCACAGATAATAGTTCAGCAATTTCCCATTTGAGTTCTTTTAGAACCCTTGGATGAATGCCATCCGGTCCCGGAGATTTGTTAACATTAAGTTTTTCTATTTGTTCCAAAACCTCCTCTAATGACACTTCAATCTGGGACAGTTCCTCAGATTCATCACCCACAAAGGACGGTGCAGATTTGGGAATCTCCTCAACGTCCTCAGCCGTGAAGACTGAAGCAAAGAAATCATTTAGTTTCTCCGCAATGGCTTTATCGTCCTTGATTGCTCCTTTTATAGTTCGATCGTCTAGGGGACCCACAGGTTTTTTAGCAGGCTTCCTGCTTCTAATGTACTTAAAAACATTTTGTTATTTCTTTTGAGTTTTTGGCTAGCTGTTCCTCAAAATCTTTTTTGCTTTTCTTATTACATTTTTACACTTGATTTGACAGTGTTTATGTTCCTTTCTATTTATCTCACTAGGATTGGACTTCCACTTCTTAAAAGATGCCTTTTGTCCTCACTGCTTCTTTTACATGGTGGTTAAGCCACAGTGACTCTTTTTAGGTCTCTTGCTATGTTTTTTAATTTGGGGTATACATTTAAGTTGGGCCTCTATTATGGTGTCTTTAAAAGTTTCCATGCAGCTTGCAGGATTTGGCTCTAGTCACTGTGCCTTTTAATTTCTGTTTAACTAACCTCCTCATTTTTGTGTAATTCCCTTTTGAAATTAAATGCCAGGGTGCTGGACTGCTGAGGTGTTCTTCCCACCACAGGAATGTTGAATGTTATTATATTATGGTCACTATTCCAAGCGGTCCTGTAACGGTTATTTCCTGACCTGATCCTGCGCTCCACTCAGGACTAAATCGAGAATTGCCTCTCCTTGTGGGTTCCTGCACCAGCTGCTCCAAGAAGCAGTCATTTAAGCCATTGAGAAATTTTATCTCCGCTTCTCTTCCTGAGGTGACATGTATCCAGTCAATATGGGGTAATTAAAATCCCCATTATTATAGAGTTCTTTATTTTGGTAGCCTCTAATCTCCTCAGCATTTCAATGTCAGTATCGCTGTCCTGGTCAGGTGGTCGGTAATATATCCCTACTGCTAATTTCTTATTATTGGAGCATGGAATTACTATCCATAGCGATTCTATTGAACATGTTGATTCACTTAATATTTTTATTTCATTTGATTCTACATTATCTTTCACATACAGTGCCACTCCGCCACCCACCCGGCCTGCTCTATCCTTTCGATATATTTTATATCCCGGTATGATTGTGTCCCACAGATTTTCCTCATTCCACCAGGTTTCAGTGATGCCTATTATGTCAATCTCCTCCTTTAATACGAGGTACTCTAGTTCACCCATCTTATTAGTCAGACTCCTAGCATTTGTGTAGAAGCACTTTAAAAATTTGCCACTGCTTATTTGTCTGCCCTTTCCTGATGCATTGGATTCCTTTGTTTACTGACATTTTTGGCAGGGCGCACGACACCCGCGTATTTTGTAACTCAAGCCTCTACGACAAGCTGGAGGTGGGCACATTCTTCCCCCACCATGATTTTGCAGTTGGGGGCATGCAGATGCCACTGTGCATCATGGGGGACACGGCCTACCCTCTCATGCCGTGGTTGATGAAACCCTATACCAGCCACCTCGGCCCCAGCAGGGAACAATTTAACTCCCACCTCAGCCAGGCAAGGATGCAGGTGGAGTGCGCCTTCAGCCACCTCAAGGCACGGTTCAGGTGCCTTCTGAACCACCTCCACATGGAGAAGCACAACATCCCCGAGGTTGTGTTGGCGTGTTGTGTCCTCCACAACATTGTGGAGAGGAAGGGGAAGACCTTCCTACCTGGGTGGGGGCAGAGGCCAGCCGCAAAGGGAGACCCTTCGAGTAGCCACGGACAGCTGCCATCCGCCAAGCCCATCAGTTGGGGATGCGCATCTGGGAGGCCCTGAGCAAGAGTTTCTCTCAAGGACTCCAGTAACTCTCTCCAGGGCCTCCCCACTAGGGGCCTGGGCCCTGCTCCAATATCCCTTTTTCCACCACAGCCCCGCTCTTCCCCCCTTCCCTGAACTCTGAATAAAGACACCTATTTGGATTTTAACAGAATGAATTTTGTATTTATCTTTCATTGTAAAATGTTGGGGAAGGGAAGGGGGCTCATAACCTGGAGGAGAAGGGTTGGGGCTGACAGTGGCGTGGGGGCAGCTAGAAGTGCCACCTCGAGTGCAGGGACGTTGATGAACTTGGGGTTGGGTGGGTCCTGGGACCACAGGGGGATGAACGGGAGTGGGGCTGGAGCAGAGTCAGGGATGGCAGGGGGCAGTGGAAGGGGGCATGGGCATCACTTGGGGAGGGGGCATCGGCATTGCTTGTGGAGGGAGCAGAAGCATCGCTTGCAGGGGGCAGGGAGAGGGGGAATGGGCATATCAGGGGGCAAGAGGGTCATAGGCAGGAGCAGCAACAGTAGCCGGGTGGGTGCCATCATTTTGCACATAATGGCACACATGTTATCACCCTGCCGCATGAGCTGGTCCCATGCGGGTCTGCCACTCTGTGTCCTCCCAGACCTCATGCGCCAGGGTCTGCTGCATGTTGTGCAGGATGCACAACATCAGCTCCTCCTGGACCCTGGAGCGCTTTTGGGTCTCTCGGGGTCAGGCGGCTGACTCGGGTGGCATTTCTCACCCCTCAGTCACGGCTGGTCCGGCTGTGGAAAACACAAAGAGGGAGAGGCGGTCAGTCATCCATGCAGACACTGTCCCTGAGGCCGTGCCCTCCTCTCTAAGCAGCGACCAACAGTCCTTGGGCCAGAGGAGGAGGATGTCCCGAGAGCAAGGCCATGTGTGGCCTGCACAGCAGGCCCTGCCTTACAGGGGCCCCAAGGTGCCCAGAGAACCATGCTGCCCACTTCCACCCCCCCCATGCACAAGCAGGCAAGGGAAGTGTCTGGCCACAGTGGGATCCTATGGGCGGCAGAGGAGCCTGGAGCAGCCTGGCCCTCCCTGCGGCCCCCACACACACTGCACGCACAGTGCCGTCCGCTGGAGCAGGTGGTGCCTCATGCATGCGGACATGCCCATGTGCTGTGTGTGGCACTCCTCAGTGTGTCTGGGGTCATGCCTGTGCCCTTCTGGCTAGCCTTCTTCCAGCCATGGCAGGCAGTGGGAAGGCGTCCCTCCCGCCCTGGGGCCAGATGTGTGTGTGTGGCCTCCCCTGAGCCTGGGAGCAGTATCCTGGGCGTGCTCAGGGGCTGCTGGCTGAGTCTGCCTGGCACACAATAATGCTGCACGTGGTTCCACATGCACAGACTGCAGCACGATGTCCAGCCCAAGCAGGCTGAGCAACACTCGCACCCCATCCCCTCTGCACCCGTCTCCCCCGCCCTGTGTGTGTGGAAAACTGAGAGCACTCACCTGAAGATCCCTCCCTGGCATCAGACGATGCCTGTGACACGTCCAGGCTTATGGGTACCAGTTCCAGGGACAGCATGACTGTGGTCACCATGTCATCCTCCTCCTGCCCCTGCTGTCCCTCCTCCTCCTCCTCCTCCATGATCTCCTGCCGGGTGACGACAGGTATCCAAGGCCAGAATTGATGACTACAGTGGGGAAAGGGCTTTCCCACCCCCAGGATCTGGTGCAACTTGTTGAAATAGGGGCAGGTGTTGGGTCCTGCCCCGAAGCATGAGCTGCACTCTCTGGCCCTCACATAGTCCTGGTGGAGCGCCTTCACCTTACTCCGGACCTGTTCTAAGGTCCGGGGTGGGTTTCCCCGCTCCACCAAGGCCTTGACCATCCATCCATAAATGTCCGCAGTGCGGCATTTGAAGTGAAGATCCTGTAGCATGTCCTCCTCCCCCCACAGCTCAAGGAGGGACAGGATCTCCACTCCAGACCAGGAAGGTGACCGCCACTTGATACCACTTGGTGGGTCCTGGGACCCTGGTCATGCTCCTTGTGAGGGCCAGAAAGGTCTTGGGGGGCTTGTGGCTTGGCCATTGTTCAGAATGACTGTGGCAAGGACAGATGCGTGGTCAGGTGCTGCTCCCAGGGCCGGCTTCCTGCCATAAGGCTTGTCCAGGGTGCCTGCAGCTTTAAGAGGTGCCAGGAGACAGGAACTATAGAGTTGTGATTATTTTGAACAGAGTGGCCACCAGAGCACCTGTGTTATTTCCTGGAGGCCTCCTCTTTCAAAAGAAAACCCTCTTCCCTGTCCACACTTGCCTTTTTCCAAAAGAGCTCTTTTGGAAAAGGTGTTCTTCCTCGTAGAAAGAGGTTTGCCACTGTCGGAAAATCCCCTCTGTTCTTTCCAATTTTTGTCAAAAGAACACAGTTTCAGTGTGCACGTAAGGGCTGATTTTTTGAAAAAAACTCTCCAGTGTAGACATACCCTCAAAGGGTGTGTCTAGACTACAGGGTTTTTTCGAAAAAAGTGGCCTTTTTCCAAAAAAACTTCCCCTGCTTCTAGACTGCTGCAGCATTCTTTCGATTTACAAAAGAACGCAGCAGTTTTTTCAACCACGGAAAAACCTCATTTTACGAGGAAGAGCACCTTTTTTCAAAAGTGCTCTTCCGAAAAAAGCCGCTATGTAATGCAAACTGTGCTTTTTTGAAAGAGAGCATCCAGACTGCCTGGGTGCTATCTTTTGAAAAAGCAGCTTGCTTTTTTGAAAGTACTGGTTGTAGTCTAGACGCTCTTTTTCGAAAGAGGCTTTTTTGAAATTATCTTTAGAAAAAGCCTCTTTCGAAAGAGGCTTGCAGTCTAGACGTACCCATAGACTTCTGGCACCTGAGAACACAAGACAGACTTGAGACACTTTTGTCAGCAATGACTAAGTTCTCTAATCTGCTTTGCCTGCACCGTCAATTGGAGCATTGAATGGGCTTCCAATATGACTCCCAGTTCTGCCACAGAGGGATTGTTTTTACACAATGTTTACCAGATATGAGAGCCATTTTCACCCTCTACAGCAGCGGTCTCCAATCTTTTTAAACATAAGATCACTTTTTGAATTTAAGTGTAATCCAGGATATACCTCAGACCCAATACCCTTGCCCTGCCTCCTTTGTGCCCATTTTCTAAGGCCCTGCCCCATCTCACTCCGCTCTCCCTTTGCCCACCATTCTCCCTCTTTTTCACCAGGCAGGGGCAGAGGGTTGGGGCACAGGCTCTGGTCTTGGGCAAAGGGATTTGGAGTGTGAGAGAGGCTCTGAACTAAGCCTGGGGCAGGGAGTTGGGGTACAAGAGAAGGTTCATGACTAGGACAGGAGTTCGGGATACTGGCTCCACTGCTTACCTCATGTGCTTATCTCAGGTGGCTCCTGGGTGGTGGTGCAGTGGGGCTAAGGCAGGTTTACCCCTGCCCTGGGCCTGCACCACTCTCAAAGGCAGCCAGCAAACTCCTTCCATCCCAGGCCCTGTTGTGACCTCGCTCCATTCTCTGGAGATAGAATACAGGGTGGGAGGGGGGGCCCCCTGACATCAGCAACCCCTCCTCTCCCTCTCCTGCCCTGCACAGAGAGCAGGAGGCTCCGGGAGGGGGGGGGGGGTTGCAGCTCCAAGGCAAAGGGCAGGAGATGCACAGCAATGTGGGGAGGAGCAGCTGAAGTGCTGCACTTGATAGCCTCTTGGCCTAACCAGTCAGAGGCTCCAAGATCTACCAGTACATCCTGATCTACTGGTTGGTGACCACAGCTCTACAGCAAACTATACTATTGAGTCCTCACTTAGGCAAAAATCTCAGCAATGACAGTGAGAGTTCTGCCTAAGTTGATACTTTATGATTAGATTAACGAAGAACAGGACAACTGTAAAACAATGAGCTAACAATGGTGTGTTCAAGCCAGATATGCTCCCTCATCTTTCCCACTCTTTGACTGGCCTGAAAGGATCCCTTGAGTTTTTTCTCCAGTGTCTCTGTCCTACCACAATCCTGGGAAAAGCTGTGACTCAACACCCAACCTTCTGCTCTGTGAATAATGAACCTTGATTAGGGATCCTTGGGCCCCAGAGAGGCATGTTTACTGTGTTATACAACAGGTCAGATTGACAGCTCTAATGGTTCTTTTTGTTTGTGAAGTCTGACTCTAGGGCTGTTTACACTCGCGGCTTCTTGCGGCAGAAATATGCAAATGAGGCTAAGCGTGGAATATTGCCGAGCCTCATTTGCATACCTAATGAGCCGCCATTTTTGCAGAAGAGGCTCTTGCACCAGAAGGAGCTGTCTACACTGTCCCTTCTTGCACAAGAAAACCCCTCTTGCGCAATGCCGTTATTCCTGAAAATAATCGGCATAACGGCATTGCACAAGAGGGGTTTTCTTGCGCAAGAAGGGGCAATATAGACAGCTCCTTCTGGCGCAAGAGCCTCTTCTGCAAAAATGGTGGCTCATTAGGTATGCAAATGAGGCGCAGCAATAAATTAATGGAGATTACCTATCTCCTAGAACTGGAAGGGACCTTGAAAGGTCATTGAGTCCAGTCCCCTGCCTTCACAGCAAGACCAAGTACCATCCCTGCCAAATTTTTGTCCCAAATGGCCTCCACAAGGATTAAACTCACAACCCTGGGTTTAACAGGCCAATGCTCAAACCACTGAGCTAGCTCTCCCCCCTTAGCCCTATTTGCATATTTCTGCCACAAGAAGCCACAAGTGTAGACATAGCTTATGATTTTAAGCATCTTAATGCTGTTGGTTCATTCTGTAGCAGTTTTTGGTTTTGTGGCAAGGTAGTTAGTAGGTGATAAAGTTTAGTGTAGAGTCCTGATAGTCTTGGCTCTGGCATATGATTGCTGAGAATCTGGAGTGAAGGGACATTTAACCTTATTGCCTGGC
Source organism: Rafetus swinhoei (assembly GCA_019425775.1). Lineage (NCBI taxonomy): Eukaryota > Metazoa > Chordata > Testudines > Trionychidae > Rafetus > Rafetus swinhoei. The sequence goes on from CM033432.1 coordinate 46,490,647, forward strand.
ACTGAGTAGCCGTGACATGTATAAGCACTATGAGTCATGGAATGAAGTCACATAAAATCAATATTTTGATCCTAGTTCTTAATTCCTGCAGGTAAGGACCTGATCCAAAGCCTGGCAATCAGTAGATTCTCCCTGAATCTTCAATGGGTCCCAAACCAAGAGTTATTTCAAAGAAGTCAGTGGAGTTGCACCACTAAACCACTTGTAAGAAGGCTCAAGACCCATGGGTCTTTTTGAACACAACAGGCCAATATCTCATTAAGTACTATACAGTAGTCCAGAATTTTACCCACCCAGCATGAGATCAAAAGGGAGGGAGATCTTTATTTTCCCTTCCCTTAGCAATAACTAGCTTAACCTCACTGTACTGGCCTTTATCAAATGGGTTGCATGGCACAGACACTAAAATGTATGTGTGGCTGCTGGGGTCCCTTACAGCTGCCATCAGGCACTGCGCGCCCAGCTCCCGCGCGCACCAGCAGCAACAGCCGGGCCGGACTCAGCCGCGCTTGCGCCGTGTGCCCCGGGGGTGGTCCCCGGGCTGTGCGCCAGCGGCCATAGCCAGGCCACACATGCGCCGTGCGCCCCGGGGGCGGGCCTGCGCTCCCTAGGGGGATGGGCCCACTCCCCACGGGCGGGCCCACGCATGCGCCGTGCGCCCGGGGGCAGCGCCGCGTGGCCGTGCCTGGGACACCAGAATGCCTCTGGCTGGCCCTGGCCTCCGGAGTTATAGGGCAGAGAAGACCCCATCTACCTGGGGCCAAATGTCAGGAAAAAAATCTCTTTCCCTGTAAACCTCGTTCTAAGTGTCAGGAAAAAAAAAAGAGATTTTTTTTCCTGACACTTAGAATGAGGTTTACAGGGATGCCAATAAAACGTGTCTGCTTTTCCGATTTTTTTTCTTCAGAAAAGCAGACATTTTCCTCCGGTATCCCAGAAAAACTCTGCAGTGTAGACATAGCCTTACAACTGTGGGACTGCTCTCCTGTGCTGCTTGATGTGGTGCATACACCAACTGCATCTGAATAAAATCTTAACATTTGACACCACTGTACTAGTTCTAATTTGGTGGTGTGATTTTTGCTTGTCCCCAGGCAGAATGTAGAGCATTTCAAATGCTTTTGCATCATAGAGACAAATATAACTTACTGGCCAATGAAAAAAGCCTGTGGTAAGTCCTGCACTGATTTGCAAATCAGGTGTATGTAAAACACAAATAACTGCAAATGTCAAAGGCTGCAGAATGGTTGATCTGTTGATTGTTTCTCCAGACACAAAGCATTCATGTTGCTTTTTGCATGTCTTCAGTAAGCTTAATTGTCACCACTGTATTTTGCAGAGCGCTAAATCCAAATACCATTCCATAAAAGAAACACCAGCAAGTGAACATGTTGGACCCATTTTTCAAGTACAAGCATCGTCACAAGGTATCCAAATCTGGCATTTCAAAGTTCTGTTTGACTTGTAGAAACAAAAGACAGGACTATGCAGCACTTTAAAGACTAACAAGATGGTTTATTAGGTGATGAGCTTTTGTGGGCCAGACCCACTTCCTCAGATCAAATTGTGGAAGGAAATTGACATGACCATATATACCAAAGGGATACAATCAAAAAAAGTGAACACATATAAAATAGACAAATCAGATTTTAGAACAGAGGGGGGGTGAGGGGGGAGGTTTAGCCATTTGGAATGGAAATCCATCAACCATATGAAAAAACTTGCACAGATCCAAACAGACATCATCTATTACTATTCTACATGCAAGGCACTACATTTAGCCGTTTGGAATGGAAATCCATCAACCATATGAAAAAACTTGCACAGATCCAGATAGACATCATCCATTAACCTCCCCCCTCATCCCCCCTCTGTTCTAAAATCTGATTTGTCTATTTTATATCTGTTCACTTTTTTTGATTGTATCCCTTTGGTATATATGGTCATGCCAATTTTCTTCCACAATTTGATCTGAGGAAGTGGGTCTGGCCCATGAAAGCTCATCACCTAATAAAAAACCATCTTGTTAGTCTTTAAAGTGCTGCATAGTCCTGTCTTTTGTTTCAGCAAGACCAGACTAACACGGCTACATCTCTATTACTGTTTGACTTGTAGGCAGAGAAAACAGGCCTAACTGTCAAACTGACTCTCCAAAGGAGGGGTTCAAACATGGAGTTGCCAACTTGCTTTGAAGTCCTTCTCCTCTCTCGCATGTACCCCACAAAGCTCACTTGGACATGTAGAGATTGAAAGACATTCGATTGCACAGGTGAGGGAAGGACACGGAATATTCATGCAGATATGGTCTATATTTTGGCAATGCACCCAATGGCTGTATCTGTGGGGTGCACTGGACAAAAGGAAGAGATTCTGGCACTGTGCAGGTCGATGGTCAATGACCATAAAAGAGCTGAGCCCGGTTCTTTGTTCTGAGAAGTTGTACTGGGTTGGTGGGATAGGCTCCTCCTCTTAGGTTGTAAAGCACCTGTTCAGCAGCTCCGCAGCTGCTACTGCAATCTATAGATCCACATAGGCATGCATCACCTTTGATATGGGCAGGCAAGAGGTGTGGCTCTAGCTGAGGACTGCAGGAGTGGATCAAAAACTTTCACCCAGGCCTCAGTAATATGCATGTTCTGCCAATTATCCAGCAACCAAGTATAGCTGATGCCCTGGTTTCCCACAACAGAAGTTATAGTTTAGCATTGTTAAAATATTAGAGTAAAATATAACTCACGGGCCAAAATCAGACCTAGTGTGTGCAGCTTAACTCTATTGACTTCAGGTCTGAATTTGCCCCAGATTTCATCTGTATTTAGAGAAAAGATTAGGCACATGTGTACTCTCAGTTTTTGTCTATAAGATCATAGTTAGGTGACAATAGTAAACAGCCACAGAAGAAATCCCTGTCTTCAAACACTGAAAAATGAACTTTCTCAGAACAGCATTATCACTGAAGCTAGTGCCTGTCTGCTTCACTGGAAAGCTGCTGCCTGGAATCCTTCCTGGCTACATCCTGCTGCCTTTCTCCTCCATGTTTAAAGAAAAAATACTGATATTTTTACCTCCTGTTCCTGCCCCTTTCTATGTAACTAATGTTTACAGCAAGAATTTATATTAAAGCTCTCAATGATCCAGGTAAGTCATCACCTCAGATTGGGGCATTTCTGGTCTTGAGGAAGTTAATTAACTTGAATGGTCATATCTTGTTCAATAGCATTACAGTCACTTCAATAACACTGTGACACCAGTTACTAGAGTTGCACAGCAATTCAGCTGCCTGTGAAAGTGGTTTCAGATCCAAAGCTGTATATTTCTTCTGTATTGAGTACCTTGATCATGCTCAGCTAGGTAGGATCTCAAGACCAGACCCTGAAAGATATTTAGTTGCCTAACTCCCATCAATTTTAGGTTCCAGTGGAAGTTAGACTCCCAAAAATGTTTGAGGTCCTGGACCTCAGTATTCAGCTACATCCTGTTCCTACAGCACACATTGTATAATATTTGTCCTCATTCATTTTTATCAGTCTCTAATTTACATTTAGGGAAGTTTGGGGCTGCATTCTGATGATGATAGAAGAAAGCCTAAGACCTCTTTGATTTGACATTTCTGAACTTCTGACCTTTTAAGTAAGACCATATAGAACAAAGACTTATTTGTACTTCTGTGGCTGGGAGCAAGTTATTGATATGTTGATCCATAAGCAGTGGAGCTGTGATTACTCTGCTGATGGATAATGGGTTGCGTTGCCCAATAGTTCAGAAGAATTAAACTAAAACAGGGGCTTTTTGTTGTCAAGTTCTTGTAGAAACTGGAACTGCTCTTTTCATCAGTCCATTCCCTTGGTGATGGTAGGTGTTGCGAATAATACACTTGACATCATAGCATATGTATTCTGGAAGATTTGAATGGCTTTTCTGTTAAAAAGTGAAAGGAAAAAATGTTACACAACCATTTATGAAGTAATACTAGTGAAAACTAGAATACATGTATATAATTTAGAAAAATGGCCTAAAATTGAGCTGCCGATAGGAAAACTGATGAGAAATACCAAGCTTTAAATCATCATGTTCAATAGCAAATAGAAAGGAAAGCATCTTAACTGACAGTTCCACATGCCCCTTGGAGATAATGATGTGGTGGAATGACTGTTCTCTCCACTGCATTTCTAAGGGGACTGCAACAACCCAGCCAGGACTTGAAAGCTGCTGGTAAGACTCATTTTTGTTAAAGCTTTGTATTTTTTCTCTTTTGGACTGAATCATTCATGTAGATATTCATGTTTTAAGGAAACTTCATATATTGCTAAGTTTGGATATTGTTATTGTTGGAAAACCAAGTGATTATTAAAAAAAAAATTATTTTAGGCAGTTGGTGATCTTTGCTTTTAAAAACACTCCATTGAGTTAGCAATCAAACTAATTCTAAACAGATCTGGAACAACAGGGAAAATAACGATATTTTTACAGTAATGACTTCATTTAGATTTAATTCCTTTTTCTTAGCAGAATCATGGAAAGCTTGATTTTGCTCTAATGATCTTAAAATTATGAGCTGTCTGCACACTTACTTACCATACAGAGATGTAAAGCTTTATGGAGCACAGTTTTGACTTGTAAGGACCTTGTGGCAATCACTGTGAATGTAGTTGCATCTTGCACAGTGTACAGTATGCTGCTTTTAATCCAGATAAATAATAATAATCAATAATACCATCCTCATTGATGAGCCCCCTCTGAAAGAAAAGATTTGAGTTTGATATTGCAACATAACATTATTTCTATACTATGTGCAACAAGGTGTTTTGATACAGCTTTAGCAAAGTGTTTGAAAATACTTATTTAACCATGTTATAATGGCATTGTTTGTATTAATGAGACTGATGTTGATAAACAAGTCCTCTTTATAAATGTATTTTAATTTAAATATTTTCAAAAGGTACTAAAATTAACTGAGACCTGCTAAAACTAGCTCATCCATTAGTTGCCAATATTTATCAGTTAAGCCTTTCAAACTGAATCACCAATAAATTTCATACATCTTTTTATGGTTTTATATTATGCTAATAAATGCTAGGATAAAAAAGGAATGCAAATGCAGACAGTGTAAATGTGTTGTACCTAATACAGAGTTCTGTTCTTCTTCACAACCATTTCCCAATGTTCAACACATTCTAGAAAATTTTCTGCTGTGCAAGATAGGATGTAGAAACAGAGGACACAGGACTGGAAGAAACCTCCTACAAATTAAATCTAGTCCATGCTATTGCAGGCAGCCTCATCATATAATTTCATTCTTAAATTTATCAAACTCCATTTTCAAACCAGAATTAGATTGTTTGCCCCCAGAACTCCAACTAAGAGGCAGTTACAGAACCTCTGATGTTTAGAAGTCTGCTTCTAATTTCTAGCTGAAAAGTATTCATGGCCAGGTTATACCCATTTGTTTTTGTGCCATTAGTAACATATGGGCATCTTTGAAAAGTAATGTACAAAAGATTTCAGACTAGAGTCAAGCACAGAATAGGTTTGTATCTAGTTGCAATGAATCCTCATTAAAACACTATGGCACAGTGTTGCTTTTCATATCATAAAGAAGAAAAATTAAAAATGTAGCTATAAAAATAGTTTAAAATATTGTTGACTCTCCATGCTAGCTGCCCAGTGTATACTTAAAGCTCTAATCTGTCCATTTTATTTTTGTATACTTATCCTTCTGTCTACATGACTCAACAAGCATGTCATCTGCACTGTGATTTGCCTGTCCGACAAGGCAAATAGATAACATTCACTGGGTTCTGTGGTGAATAGTTAAAATATAGGACTTCCGAGAGATTTCTTGTCCCTTTAATATAATCAGAAGCCTCCTCAAGATATGTTTGATTTAATTGATCTCAGAATTCTACTTTTGTGTAATTTCAATAAAGGGGACCTGACTGTCAGCATGTAAAAGCCAGCTGTGGATCTGTCCCAAGGACTGTAAAATTTGACCAGATTGTTAATACCACACAGAAACTTCAGATACGTGGGGCATGTGTGATACCCGAATATGGCCCCAATAAAATAATCAACACATACTGCTTAAAATATTTAATTTTTAAACATCTTTCTGTATTTAATTACATCATATGTGACAATAAAAACCATACAAGTATCTCTAAAGAACTTACAGATAGCTAGGGCAAAGTACTTAGTTGGCACACTGAATATGCATGTGTTCTGAGTATGGCTGGATACTGAATATGTATTCCTGAAATGACAATCATACCAACACTCCCTTTGCTTATCTCATTCCACCAGGGTACAGTGAAGAGGCGTTGCTAGGCTGTGCCCAGTTATGTACCCCACTGTTTGCCAAACAGATGCCTTCACTTCGAAGATATTTTTTCTGGAGTTTACAGGCATCGATTTCACTCAGCTCAGAAAACCACTGCTTCACCCCTTGTTCCAGTGGAACAGATTTCTCTGAGAGAGGGACAAAGACACTTCTAACAAATGTTTAATTGTTTCTAATTCCTGTTGTCTAGTCACTGAGGTCAACTCATGCTGTTTATTACCTTACTCCTTAAACAGGCACATAGAAGTCAATGGGATTGCTGGAAAAGTAAAACACTATTACTGTAATACTTCTGCTACTACAAGGGTCTGGTCTTGAGCAAACAAAGAGTTAGAGCTTGCAAATCTTGTCTGATCCTTACAGGACTTTCAGTACTTTATTATCTAAAATTCAATGTTTGTTTAAATCCCGCAGTTCCTACAGTGACTGCATTACCAATGGCTTCTTTTATCTTTTCCCCACTTAAACATATTTGTACCATATCTGATAAGATGGCATTCAAAATATGACCCTCAAATACTGAATTTAGGATTTTATTCTCTAAGTCTGATCGTAGAATCGTAGAATCATAGGGTTGGAAGAGACCTCAGGAGCTCATTGAGTCCAGCGCCCTGCTAAAAGCAGGATCAATTCCAACTAAATTATCCCAGACAGTGCTTTGTCAAGCTGGGACTTAAAAATATGGAAATTCTCCCCTAGGTAACTCATTCCAGTGCTTCACTGGAATGAGTAAAAGAGTTTTTCCTAATATTCAACCTAGACCTCCCCCACTGCAACTTGAGACAATTGCTCCTTGTTCTGTCATCTATCACCACTGAGAACAGCCTTTCTCCATCTTTTTTGGAACCTCCTTCAGGCTATTATCAAATCCCACCTCTCTCTTCTCTTCTGTGGACTAAATAAGCCCAAATCTCTCATTGTCTTCTTGTAAGTCATGTGCTCCAGCCCAGTAATCATTTTTGTTGCCCACCGCTGCACTTTCTCCAGTGTATACACATCCTTTCTGAAAAGGGGGGCCCCAGAGCTGGATGCAATACTCCAGCTGAGGCCTCACCAGTGCTGAATAAAGAAGAATAAACACTTCTCTAGATCTTCTGGCAATGTTCCTACTAATGCACTCCAATATGCTATTGGCCTCCTTGGCTACAATGGTATACTGTTGACTCATATCCAACTTCTCATTCACTGTAATCCCTAGGTCCTTTTCTGCAAAACTGCTGCTTAGCCAGTTGGTCTGTAGCAGTGCATGGGATTCTTAGGGCCCTGCACTTGTCTTTGTTAAACCTCATCAGATTTCTTTTGGCCCAATCCTCCAGTTTGTCTAGGTCACTCTGCACCATATCCCTACCCACCATCATATCTACTCCTCCCCTACCTTAGGCTAGGTCTAGACTGCAACGTTTTTGTGGAAAAAGCTACGCAAAACGCACTCCGCATTTTGCGTAGCTTTTTCCGCTTCTTTTGTTGGAAGAGGCTCTTCCGACATTTGGCCCATCTAGACTGGGCCAAATGTCAGAAAAAAACCCTCTTTTGGAAGCCCCCTTATTCCTCATGGGGAAAAAAGTGGAAGAGCAAACACGTTCCCTGGACTGTGTAGTCTAGACATAGCCTATGTGTCATCTGCAAACTTGCTGATGTGCAATCCAGTCTCTCACCTAGGTCATTAATAAAGTTGTTGAACAAAACTGGATCCAGAACTGACCCTTGGGGCATTCCGGTTGATACCCACCACCAACCAAACTTCAAGCCATTGATCACTACCCAATGAGCTAGCCAGCTTTTATCCACCTTACAATCCATTTATCCAATCCATACTTCTTTAACTTGCTGGCAAGAATACTGTGGGAGAGCATATCAAAAGCTTTGCTAAAGTCACATCCACCATCTGCCCCATATCTACAGAGCCAATTACCTCATCATAGAAGGCAATCAGGTTGGTCGGGCATGACTTGCTCTTGGTGAATCCATGTTGACTATTTCTCATCACTTTCTTTTCTTCCAAGTACTTCAGAATGGATTCTTTGAGGGTCTCCTTCATGATTTTTAGAATCATAAAATCATAGGGTTGGAAAAGACCTCCGAAGGTCATTGAGTCCAACCCCCTGCTAAAAGCAAGCTTAGCCTTAACTAAATCACCCCAGACAGAGCTTTGTCAAGCAGGTATAATTAGGTGGATTTACTGCCTTGGTGTCCTCACAGGTTTCTGGCTCTGTCATTGATGATAACCAGAAGGGTGCTTGCATGTGTGCTCATTGATATGGACCCAATGACCACAGCAGACCCCAAGAGGGCCCCCAAAGACCACAAACCAGATAAGTATAGAAGAAGCCAGGCCAGGTTTATTGTTAAGTGAAGTACAGTCATAGTGGTCAGTGGACTCTACTGAACCATTACGCACATGTACTTGCCACAATGGAATGACTCAATCAGTGGGAAATTTCCACTGCCCCCTGGTCATACAAAGACTGTTCCCCCAAGAAACCACCTTATATACAGGTACAAACAAATCATACCTCACTACTGATGTTGTCAGGTTGCCACCCTCTGACGTTGTCTGGTTACCACTGTCTGATGCTACTTAGATACCACCCATCACCCTGTACCTCGTGGTTTGATTAGATCATCTCTCTCCATCATGCTGTCATTTTAGACCTTTTCCTGAACCTGGGTCTGTATCTGTGAGGAGTGGGTACCAAGGGCTTTTTTAATGAGCTGGTGGTACCATGTGATTCCAATTTATGACCAGTACCAATTATTGTTCTGCACTTGGGCCTATTACCAATTAGTGTTTTGCACTCTCAGCCCTGTTTGTGCCAAGTTCTGTGAGCTGGGGCCTGCCTCTTGTTCACAGCTTAGCTTTGCCTTATGTTAGCCATGTTTTGTCCATTGGTAGCTAGGCCTCTGCTCCTCAGGCCACACCTGTGCTGCGTGGGCTTATGTTTTAGGCCTTCATCTTACTACATCAGGGACTTAAAAACCTTTAAGGATGAGATTTCTATCGATTTAGGGATACGTTTACACTAGTTTCCCCTAGTTCAAACTAGAGAGCTAATGAGGGCAAATTGCAAATGAGCGGGATTTAAATATCCTGCTTCATTAGCATAGTTCGACGTCGCCATTTTGGAAATTGACTAGCTCGGGAATAACTGCCCATGTCTACATGCGGCAGAGAGTAATTCGAATAAACCCCTTACTCAATTACCAGTTAAACGGCGTAAGGGTTTATTTCGAATCACCCTTCTCTGCCGTGTAGACGTGGCAGTTATTCCGGGCTAGTCAATTTCCAAAATGGCGACCGGCCGGGAACATGCTAATGAAGCATGGGATATTTAAATCCCGCACTTCATTTGCAATTTCGGTCGCCCTCATTAGCCTCTCTAGTTTGAACTAGGGGGCTAGAGTAGACGTATCCCTAGGTAACCCATTCCAGTACTTCACCACGCTCCTAGTAAAATTGTTTTTCCTAATATCCAACATAGACCTCCCCCACCACAACTTGAGACCATTGCTCCTCATTCTGCCATCTGTCACTATTGAGAACAGCCTCTCTCCATCCTCTTTGGAACCTTCTTTCAGGTAGTTATAGGCTGCTATCAAATTGCCCCTCAGTCTTCTTTTTCTGTAGATTAAACAAACCCAAGTCCCTCAGCCTCTCCTCATAAATCATCCCCCTAATCATTTTTGTTGCCCTCCTCTGGACCCTCTCTAATGTCTCCACATCCTTTCTGTAATAGGGGGCCCAGAATTGGATGCAATACTCCAGATGTGGCCTCACCAGTGCTGAATAAAGGTGAATAAGGACATCTCTAGATCTACTGGCAATGCTCCTCCTAATGCACTCTAATATGCTGTTAGCCTTCTTAGCTACAAGGGGACATTGTCATCTGATATCCACTGTAATCCCTAGGTCCTTTTCTGCTGAACTGCTGCTTAGCCTGTCAGTCTGCATTGTACTTGTTGAATCATATCAGATTTCTTTTGGCCCAATCCTCCAATTTGTCTAGGTCATTTTGGACACTATTCCTTCCCTCCAATGTATCTACCTCTCGGCCTCACTTAGTGTCATCTGTGAACTTGTGGAGGGTGCAATCCATCCAATTTGTTCCACACTTTGTGCATCATATTCCTTTTCCCAACTGACAGGTCTAAGTGAAAACGTTGGGGAAAAAAAAAGCATTAAAATCAGATAGGATTGGAAATCTGAATGTAATTCTTGCTGACAGTAGATGCTCAAAGGTTAATGTGCTATATCTGTAGCAATATATTGCATGTTCAGCATGGTGGCATTTGAGATTTTGACATGAGCTCTGCCAGAAAGTATTTTGCATCAGCTGTTCACTCAACCAAGTAGAAAGTTGGATTGTGTGATCAGCTAATTGACCAGAACATTGCAAAAGAAGGAGACAACAGACATGGTACCATCACCATATTCAACATCTAAATCTAAGGACAAGATACTGACTTCAGCTACATTGATGTTAATCCAGAAAAATCTCAGTTTACATCAATGGAAACTATTGATTTCAATGGCATTACTCTGGATTTACACCAGCAGTAAGATCAGAATCTGTCTCACAGGATTTCACAGCAGTTTTGCATCAGAAAAACTCCTTTATCTAATTTGGAATATGGTAAGAGCTCAGACCTAGGACTGGTTTTGATTAGTCATTGCTCTAAAGCACTGAAGATACAAAAAAGAGAGGGAAATATGTGTGACAGAGACCCCTTCAGCTGTTCCCCAGTGTTCTGATTATACCACTGACACTCTTCTTCTTGCTCTCTAGACACGTCTAGACTACAGGGTTTTGTCGACAAAAGTGGACTTTTGTTGACAAAACTATACCTGCGTCTACACTGCCACTGAGTTCTGTCGACATAAAGTCGACAGAACTCAGCAGTTTTGTCGACGGCTGTAAACCTCATTCTAAGAGGAATAACGCCTTTTGTCGACAGAGTTCTGTCAACAGAAGGCGTTATTGCATCTACATTGTCCTTTGTGTCTACACTGTCATGTTGACAAAGCGGCTTGCTTTGTCGACAGAACTGGATGTAGTCTAGACACCTGTAGTCTAGATGTACCCTGAGGCTCCCCACCACCCTGTCCTGATGCATCAGGTCCTCTGATCTCCCCCACAAAAGGCACAGAATTGGGGTTACAGCTTCCCCTTGAAGAGTAATGCAAACACTGAACCTCTTCAGCTCTTTAAGAACGCAGTTTTAGGGCACAGCACCTAGGAAACCAACCCTCAAAAGGGATCAACCTCCCAAATCATCTTTCTATGTGTAAGAGTTTTACATAATGAAAATTCATTTGAGTAAATCCTCTTTAACAATGAAAGGAAGATATCCAATTGCTCCTCCCCCAGATAACAATTACTTACACTTGACTTGACAGTAAACATAAGTGCTTGTATTAAGTACAAACACGCTGACACCTTAAATGACTGCTTCTTGGACCAGCTAGTTGAGGAACCCACAAGAGGAGAGGCAATTCTTGATTTAGTCCTAAGTGAAGCAGAGGAACGGGTCCAACAGGTAAATATAACTGGACTGCTTGGAAATAGTGATCATAATGTAATAAAATGTAATATCCCTGTGGGGGGAAGAACACCTCAGCAGCCCAACACTGTGGCATTTAATTTCAGAAAGGGGAACTACACGAAAATGCGGAGGTTAGTTAAACAGAAATTAAAAGCTACAGAGACAAAAGTAAAATCCCTGCAAACTGCATGGAAACTTTTCAAAGACATGATAATAGAGACTCAAATGTATACCCCAAATTAAAAAAACACAGTAAGCAAACCAAAAAAGTATCATCATGTCTTAACAGCCTAGTAAAAGAAGCAGTGAGACATAAAAAGGCATAATTTAAGTAGAAGTTAAATTCTAGTGAGGAAAATAGAAAGGAGCATAAACTCTGTCAAATTAAGTGTAAAATATAATAAGGAAAGCCAAACAGAAGTGTAAAGTATAGCTAGTCAAAAACTCAGAAAGTAATAACAAAATATTTTTAAGTATATCAGAAGCAGGAAGCCTGCTAAGGAACCAGTTGTGCCACTGAGCGATCGATCTGCTAAAGGAGCACTCAAGGATAATAAGGTCATTACAGAGAAACTAAACGAATTCTTTGCATCAGTCTTCATGGCTGAGGAGGCTAGGGAGATTCCCAAACCTGAGCCTTTCTTTTAAGTTGACAAATCTGATGAATTGTCCCAGATTGAGGTGTCATTATAGGAGGTTTTAGAACAAATTGATAAACTAAACAGTAACAAGTCACTGGGACCAGATGGCATTCACCCAAAAATTCTGAGATTTCAAATATGCAATTGCAGAACTACTAACTGTGGTTTGCAACCTAATCTTTAAATCAACTTCCATACCAAATAACTGGAATATAGCTAATGTGATGCCAATCTTTAAAAAGGGTTCTAGAAGTGATTGGCAATTACAGACCAGTAAGTCTAACAGCAGTATCAGGCAAGTTAGGGGTTTTTTATAAGGAACACTTCACAAATTTGCATGTCATCCTTGTGTAAGGGCCATGCTAATCTTCTCTGTATCATTCTAATTTTAGTATATATGCTGCCAAAACTATAGGAAAGGAGAGAATTATCAGACAGATGGATGAACATAATTTGCTGGGGAAACATCAACATGGTTTCTGTAAAGGGAAATCATGCCTTACTAATCTACTGGAGTTCTTTGAGGGCATAAACAAGCATTTGGACAAAGAGGGATCAAGTGGATATAGTGTACTTAGATTTCTAGAAAGCCTTTGACAAGGTCCTTCACCAAAGGCTCTTAAGTAAAGTAAGTTGTGGGATAAGAGGGAAGGTCCTCTCATGGATTGTTGACTGGTTAAAAGGCAGGAAATAAAGGGTAGAAATAAATGTTCGGTTTTCAAAACCGAGTGAGGTAACTAGTGGTATCCTGCTGCTGTCCGTACTGGGAACAATTCTATTTAATACATTCATAAAAGATCTGGAGAAAGGGGTAAACAGTGAGGTGGAAAAATTTGCAGATGATACTGAACTGCTCAAAATAATTAAGTCCAAAGCAGACTGTGAAGAACTTCAAAAGGATCTCCCAAAACTAGGTGACTGAGCAACAAAATGGCAAATTAATTTTAATGTTGACATATGCAAAGTAATTCATATTGGAAAACATAATCCCAACTATACATACCAAATGGTGGGGATTAAATTAGCTGTTAATAGCTTTGGATAGGTCCATTCAATGTGCAGTACCAGTCAAAAAACAAACAAATAGAATAATTAAAAAAGGGATAGAGCAAGAGTGGGAGACCTTCAGCCCACAGGCTGAATCTGGCCTGCCAAACAATTTCATTCAGTCCCTGGGGATCCAGCAGCTAAAAACTTCCACCCGCCTCCCCTGCAGTATGGTCGGATACTTCCAGTTCCTCTCCTGCACATGGGAGAGGCATATGTAGGAGATCTGGCGGGATGGAAAATCTCCACGTGCTGGAGCCCTTTGGCATTCTGGGGAGGTGGCAGTGAAAAAGAGGCTGGGGCTGCTTTCCAGCCTCCGGCAGCTGCAGAGGCTGCCAGCAAAACTAATTTTGCTGGTAAGGAGCCATGTGGGGGGAATCTGTTCCCAGAATGGGAGGGAAGGGAAGCCCCTGAGCCTCTTCCCTGCATGGAGCATCTTTTGGGAGGAAGGGGAGACCACAGCGGACCAGCTTCTCCCCCTCCCCACTTCCCTGAATATGCTGGCTGCAGCAGGGAACAGCTTCTGGCAGATTGGAGCCATTTGCTACCAGCAATGCCTCCTTAAAAATTAAGGAGGCATGCAGGACCAGAGGGCAGGTGTGTGTGTGTGTGGGAGGAATCCCTTGCAGGAGTGTGAGGGAAGAGGAGCCTCCCCAGCCCCTTCGTTGCATCTGGTGCCTTTAGGGAGGAAGGAGTGGCCACAGTTTGAATTTTGATTCTGATTTCAGGTGATTTCAGTTACTGTGGCAGTTGGGACTGTGTGTGTCTGGCAGTGTTTGATCCTTTGTTCCCTTGATTGACTTTGATCAGCCTCACTCAGCCTCAGGATCAGCCTTCTCCTGTGTGGCTAAGGAGGGGGTAGGCCTGACCTAAGGGAGCAGGCTTTAAAAAGCTGGAGGCAGAGGGACCAGGGGAGCAAAACTGACAGGGGGCTGCAGACAGCACTGCTTTATGAAGACCTGCAACACCAGCACTGCTTCTGTTGCCTCCGCCTGCGCCTGTAGCAAGACAGACCACCTGAGCATGGATGCCTCTACCCAGATCCTGGTGTGGTTTTGCAAAGACTGTGGCTTGCAATTCCCACTTACAGAAATCCAGGCTGGGGAGACCATCCAATGTTAAAGGTGCCTGCTGGTGGAATGTCTCAGGAAACAGGTGGGACAACTACAGGAGGAGGTGGCTAGGCTGAGGAGCATCTGAGCCCGTGTGGAATTACTGGAGAGTACTCACGTGTCCCATTACAAAAGACTGCTGACACACCACTGGTGGTGGAGGAGATGGCTCGGGGGGACACTGGCAACTGGTCACTTCTGACAGCAGGCACTGCTCCACCCCTGCTCCTAACCCTCCCACTATGGTACTGGGAAACCATTATGCTGTTCTGGATACAGGAGATAAGGAATTGCCCCTAAAGCAGAAGAAGAGAAGTCTCGTACCCCCAAGGCTGGGAGGTCTGCTGCCACTACTGCAAGGAGGACACGTAGGGTAGTGGTGGTTGGAGACTCTCTTCTGAGGGGGATGGAGGCGCCCATCTGTCACCCTGACATGTCATCTCAGGAGGTATGCTGCCTGCCAGGGGCCCATATCCAAGACGTTATGGAGGCATTGTCAAGGATTATCCGGCCCTCTACTACTACCCCATGCTACTCATCCATGTGGGCACTAATGATACTGTGAGGTGTGACCGTGAGCAGATCAAGAGTGACTACAGGGCTCTGTGAGTACGGGTGAGAGAGTTTGGAGCACAGGCGGTATTTTCTTCAGTTCTTCCTGTCAAAGGTAGGAGCCCAGGCAGAGACAAATGCATCCTGGAGGCAAATGCCTTGCTGCAAAGATGGTGTCGCTAGGAGGGATTTGGCTTCCTTGACCATGGGATGTTGTTCCAAAAAGGACTGCTAAGCAGAGATGGGTTTCACCTTTCAAGGAAAGGGAAGAGAGTATTTGGATGCAGACTGGCTAACCTAGTGAGGAGGGCTCTAAACTAGGTTCAACAGAAGCAGGTGACCAAAGCTCACAGGTAAGTGAAAAACATGGAGACCTGGGAGATGGGTCAGAAATGCGAGGGAGTATGGGCTACAATAGCAGAAATAAAGGAGGGACAAGGCAGAACTGGGAGGCAAAATCAAATCAGTATCTTAGATACCTGTCTACAAATGCAAGAAGTATGGGGAATAAGCAGGAAGAACTTGAAGTGCTAATAAATAAACACAAGTATGTCATAGCTGGTATCACATAGACCTGGTGAGATGATACACATGCCTGGAATATTGGTATAGAAGGGTACAGCTTACACCAGAAGGATAGGTGGGGGGAAAGGGAGGAGGTGTTGCCTTATATATTACAAATGTTTACACTTGGACTGAGGTGAAGAAGGATGTAGCAAACAGACTTGTTGAGAGTCTCTGGGTTAGGTTAAAAGGCATAAAGAAACAAGGGTGATGTCATGCTAGGGGTCTACCACAGACCACCTACCCAAGCAGAAGAGGTAGATGAGGCTTTTTTAAAACAACTAACAAAATCATCCAAAGTGCAGGATTTGGTGGTGATGGGGGACTTCAACTATACAGACATATGTTGGGAAACTAACACAACAGGGCACAGACTATCCAATAAGTTCCTGGACTGGACAACTTTTTATTTCTGAAGGTTGAGAAAGCTACTGGGAGGAAGTTGTTTTTTATTTGATTTTAACAAATAGGGAGGAACTGGTTGAAAATTTGAAAGTGGAAGACAGCTTGGGTGAAAGTGATCATGAAATCATAGAGTTCATGATACTAAGTAGAAAGGAGAACAGCAAAATAGAGACAATGGAAGGCAGATTTTAGTAAACTCAGAGAGCTGGTAGGTAAGGTCCCATGGAAAGCAAGACTAAGAGGAAAAACAACTGAAGATAGTTGGCAGTTTTTCAAAGGGATATGGTTAAGGGTCCAAAAGCAAACTATTCTGCTGCATAGGAATGATAGAAAGTATGGCAAAAGACCACCTTGGCTTAACCAGGAGATCTTGCATAGTCTAAAAATCAAATAGAAGTCATATAAAACATCGAAACTAGCTCAGATTACAAAGGATGAATATAAGCAAACAATACAGGTATGAAGGGGAAAGATCAGACAGGCAAAGGCACAAAACGAACTCAGTCTAGCTAGAGACATGAAGGGTAACAATTCTATCAATATATTAGAAGGAAGAGGAATACCAAGGACAAGGTAGGCCCATTGGTCAGTGAAGAGGGAGAAACAATAACAGGAAACTTGGAAATGACATAGGTGCTGAATTACTTCTTTGTTTCAGTCTTCATCAAGAAGTTTGAAGATGAAGGGATGCCTAACATGGTGAATGCTAGTGGAAAAGGGGTAGATTTAGAAGACAAAATAAAAAAAGAACAAGTTAAAAATTACTTAGAAAAGTTAGATGTCTTCAAGTCACCAGGGCCTGATGAAATGCATCCTAGAATACTCAAGGAGCTGATAGAGGAGGTATCTGAGACTTTAGGTATCGTCTTTGAAAAATCATGGAAGTCGGGAAAGATTTCAGAAGACCATAACAGGACAAAGATAGTGCCCATCTATAAAATGGGAAATAAGAACAACCCAAGAAACTACAGACCAGTCAGTTTAACTTCTGTGCGAGGAAAAATAATGGAGCAGGTATTTAAGAAATTCATCTGCAAACATCTGGAAGAAAATAAGGTGATAGGTAACAGCCAGCATGGATTTGTAAAGAACAAATCATGTCAAACCAATCCTATAGCTATCAAAGATAGCTTTCTTTGATAGGATAACAAGTCCTGTGGATAAGGGAAAGGCGGTGGATGTGATATACCTAAACTTTAGTAAGGCATTTGATAGGGTCTCACATGATCTTCTTATCAATAAACTAGGCAAATACAAATTAGATGGGGCTATTATAAGTTGGGTGCCTAAGTGCCCAGATAAGCGTTCCCAGAGAGTCGTTATTAATGGTTCACAATCATGCTGGAAGGCATAACAAGAGGGGTTCTGCAAGGATCTGTTTTGGGACCAGTTCTGTTCAATATCTTCATCAACGATTTAGATGATGGCATAGATAATACACTTATTAAGTTTGCAGATGATACCAAGCTATAAGGGGTTGCAACTGCTTTGGAGGATAGGGTCAAACTTCAAAATGATCTGGACAAATTGAAAAAAATGGTGTGAGGTAAATAGGATAAAGTTTAATAAGGACAAATTCAAACTACTCCACTTAGGAAGGAACAATCAGTTTCACACATATAGAATGGGAAACGACTGTCTAGGAAGGAGTACTACAGAAAGGGATCTAGGGGTCATAGTGGACCACAAGCTAAATATAAGTCAACAGTGTGACGCTGTTACAAAAAAAGCAAACATGTTTCTGGGATGCATTAACAGAAGTGTTATAGGCAAGACACAAGAAGTCATTCTTCTGCTCTACTCTGTACTGATTAGGGCTCAGTTGGAGTATTGTGTCTAGGTCTTGGCATCACATTTCAAGAAAAATATGGAGAAATTGGAGAAGGTCCAGAGAAGAGCAACAAGAATGATTAAAAGTCTAGAGAACATGAGCTATGAGGGAAGACTGAAAGAACTGGGCTTGTTTAGTTCAGAAAAGAGAAGACTGAGAGGGTACATGATAGCGGTTTTCAAGTATCTAAAAGGGAGGAGGGAGGAAAATTGTTCTTGGCTTCTGATGATAGGACAAGAAGCAATGGGCTTTTACTGCAGCAGGGAAAGTTTAAGTTGGACATTAGGAAAAACTTCCTAATGGTCCGGGTGATTAATCTCTGGAATAAATTGCCTAACGAGGTTATGGAATCTCCATCCCTGGAGATATTTAAAAGCAGGTTAGATAGAAATCAAACAGGGATTATTTAAACAGTGCTTGGTCCTGCCGTGAGGGCAGGGGACTGGACTTGTTGCTCTCTCAAGGTTCCTTCCATCTCTAGTGTTCTATGACTCTATGATTCTATACAGCTGGGCAAGCCCCAGAACCCCTTCCCTATGGTGTGGCTTCAGCAGGGAACAGTGTCTGGTACATGCGGGACCTGAGGGAAGTGGGGGAGGAGAATCCCTTGCAGAAATGGGAGTGCAGGGAAACTCCTCCCAACTCCCTCCCAACACTTTCCCTGCATGGGGTGCCTTTAGGGTGGAAGGGGCAGCCACAGCTGGACAAGCTCCAGAAGCCCTTCACAGCATGGGGAGCTGGGAAAAGGGAGGAAGGGGTGGTCATAGCTCATCTAGCCTCAGAGGCTTTGCTCAGGCTGGGGTATCTGCAACATTTTCTAAAAAACATTTTTAGAATAGCATTTTTCGCACATGCTGGCTTTCCTCATTGCATATGTGTTGATGGCACAGGTGACTGCTTGCAACACTTTTCAAACTGAAGATTGCTTTTTCAAGCAAAAGAAGAAAAATACATGCAGAGTGTTATGTTTTTAATGAAAAATGGACTAATGACTATTTAGTTGTGAAGGGGAAATGCAAGCCTGTTTGCCTGATTTGTGGAGAAGCAATTTCTGTCTTAAAAAAATTAAACCTGGAAAGATGGCAAAACTAGAAAGATTAAACTAGAAAATTAAACCTAAATAGACTACAAAAAAAACCCATAACAAATATGAAGAATATCATGGACAGCTGCATGTGGACAAAATTAAAGAACTTAAAAAGAATTTGCATATGCAGCAAACAATGTTAACAAAACCCCAAAAGGAGATGGATGGTGCAAGTTTTATGTTGAGTGAACATAAAGTTTTATGTTGAGTGAACTTATTGCAAAAAGAATTGGCCTCATTCAGACGGAGAGTTTGTAAATGAATCATTGCAACTGCAGCTTTACCGGCACCAGAGAAACGTAGATTATTTGAGAGTGTAAGCTTATCTTGCAGAATAGTGTCAGATTGAATCAGTTGGAAGTAATGGAAGGAGAGAAGGACCTCGGAGTCCTGGTTGATCACAGGATGACTATGAGCCGTCATTGTGACATGGCCGTGAAAACGGCTAATACGGTCTTGGGATGCATTAGGCGAGGTATTTCCAGTAGAAATAAGGAGGTGTTAGTGCTGTTATACAAGGCATTGGTGAGACCTCATTTGGAATACTGTGTGCAGTTCTGGTCTCCCATGTTTAAGAAGGATGAATTCAAACTGGAACAGGTACAAAGAAGGGACACTAGGATGATCCGAGGAATGGAAAACCTGTCTTATGAAAGGAGACTCAAGGAGCTTGGCTTGTTTACATTAACCAAAAGAAGGCTGAGGGGAGACATGATTGCTCTCTTTAAATATATTAGAGGGATCATAGAATCATAGAACCATAGAGCTGGAAGAGACCTCAGAAGGTCATCAAGTCCAGCCCCCTGCTCTAGGCAGGACGAATCCCAACTAAATCAACCCGGCCAGGGCTTTGTCAAGCCAAGACTTAAACACCTCTAGGGATGGAGACTCCACTACTTTCCTAGGTAACCCATTCCAGTGCTTCACTACCCTCCTAGTGAAATAGTTTTTCCTAATATCCAACCTGGACCTCTCCCACCACAACTTGAGACCATTGCTCCTTGTTCTGCCATCTGTCACTACTGAGAACAGCCTCTCCATCCTCTTTGGAACTCCTGCAGGAAGTTGAAGGCTGCTATCAAATCCCCTCTCACTCTTCGCTCTGCAGACTATACAGACCCAACTCCTCAGCCTCTCCTCATAAGTCATATGCTCCAGCCCCCTAATCATTTTGGTTGCCCTCCGCTGGACCCTCTCCAATGTTTCCACATCCTTTTTGTAGTGGGGGGCCCAGGACTGGACACAATACTCCAGATGTGGCCTCACCAAAGCCGAATAAAGGGGAATAATGACATCTCTGGATCTGCTGGCAATGCTCCTCTTAATGCAACCTAATATGCCATTAGCCTTCTTGGCTACAAGGGCACACTGTTGACTCATATCCAGCTTCTCATCCACTGTAACCCCAGGTCCTTTTCTGCAGAACTACTACTTAACTGGTTGGTCCTCAGCTTGTAACTATGCTTGGGATTCTTCCGTCCCAAGTGCAGGACTCTGCACTTGTCCTTGTTGAACCTCATCAGATTTCTTGTGGCCCAATCCTCCAATTTGTCTAAGTCACTCTGGACCCTATCTCTGCCCTCAAGCGTATCTACCTCTCCCCCTAGCTTAGTGTCATCCGCAAACTTGCTGAGGGTCCAATCCATCCCCTCATCCAGGTCATTAATAAAGATATTGAACAAAACCGGTCCTAGAACCGAACCTTGGGGCACTCCTCTAGAAACCGACTGCCATCCTGACATCGAGCCGTTGATCACTACTCGCTGGGCCTGGACTTCTAGCCAGCTTTCTATCCATCTTACTGTCCATTTATCCAATCCACATTCCCTTAACTTGCTGGCAAGAATATTGTGGGAGACCGTATCAAAAGCCTTGCTAAAGTCAAGGTATATCACATCCACTGACTTTCTCACGTCCACAGAGCCGGTTACCTCATCATACAAGCTAATCAGATTGGTCAGGCACGACTTGCCCTTTGTGAATCCATGCTGACTATTCCTAATCACTTTCATCTCTTCCAAGTGCCTCAAAATGGATTCCTGAAGGATCCCTTCCATGATTTTTCCAGGAACTGAGGTAAGACTGACCAGCCTATAGTTCCCTGGATCGTCCTTCTTCCCTTTTTTGAAGATGGGCACTACATTTGCCTTTTCCAATCATCCGGGATTTCTCCCGATCTCCACGACTTTTCAAAGATAATGGCCAAAGGCTCTCAATGACATTTGCCAACTCCTCAGTACCCTCGGATGCATTAAGTCTGGACCCATGGATTTGTGTACGTTTAGCTTTTCTAAATAGTTCCTAACCTGTTCTTTACCCACCAAGGGCTGTCCATCTTCATCCCATCTTGCGTCACTTAGCGCATTAGTCTGGGAGCCCACCTTCTCCGTGAATACAGACGCAAAGAAAGCATTGAGTACTTCAGCTTTCCCCACATCATCTGTCACTAGGTTACCTCCTTCATCCAGTAGGGGCTGCACACCCTCTCTGATCACCTTCTTCTTGTTAACATGCCTGTAGAAACCTTTCTTGTTATCCTTCACATCCTTAGCCAGTCGCAATTCCATTTGCGCTTTCGCCTTCCTGATAACCCCCGGCATTCTCGAGCTATACTTTTAAACTCCTCCCTGGTCATTTGTCCAAGTGTCCACTTTTTGTAAGCTTCCTTTTTGTGCTTAAGTTCACCAAGGATTTCCCCCGTAAGCCAATCCGGTCTCCTACCATGTTCGCCTCTTGCTACGGCCGGGATGGTTTCTTTCTGTGCCTTCAATAAGGCTTCTTTAAAATACTGCCAGCTGTCCTGGACTCCTTTCCCTTCATGTTAGCATCCCAGGGGATTCTGCCCATCAGATCTCTGAGCGAGTCAAAATCTGCTTTTTTGAAGTCCAAGGTGTGTATTTTACTACTCTCTTTTCTTCCTTTAGTCAGGATCCTGAAATCTACCATCTCATGATCACTGCTTCCCAGGTTGTTACCCACCTCTACTTCCCCTATTAGTTCCTCCCTGTTTGTGAGCAGAAGGTCAAGCTGCGCACGGCCACTGGTCGGATCCTTCAGCACTTGTGTCAAGAAGTTATCCCCAACAGTCTCCAAAAACTTCCTGGATTGCCTGTGTACTGCCGTCTTGGTTTCCCAACAGATGTCAGGGTGATTAAAGTCCCCCACAAGAACCAGGGCCTGCCATCTGGAAGCTTCTCTCAGTTGTCCGAAGAAAGCCTCAACTACCTCATCCACCTGATTCGGTGGCCTGTAGCAGACACCAACCACAACATCACTGCTGTTGTTTGCTCCTTTAAACTTAACCCATAGACTCTCAACAGGTTTTTCTTCCTCTTTATACTGGAGTTCAGAGCAATCATAGTGCTCTCTTACATATAGTGCAACTCCTCCTCCTTTTTCTCCCCTGCCTGTTTTTCCTGAACAGTCTATACCCTTCTATGACAGTACTCCAGTCATGCGAGTCATCCCACCAAGTCTCTGTTATCCCAATTAAATCATATTTCTTGGACTGGGCCAGGGCCTCCAGTTCTTCCTGTTTGTTGCCCAGGCTTCTCGCATTAGTGTACAAACAACTCAGGTAACCAGTTGATCGCCCTATCTTCTCCATTCGAATCAGGGGTCCTCCTTTCTTGCTTGTTCCTCTCTGCATTTCTTCCCGGCATCCAACTTTCCCACTCCCCTCAGGGTTTTGGTCACTGTCCCCCAACGAACCTAGTTTAAAGCCCTCCTCACTAGGTTTGCAAGCCTGCCCGCAAAGATGCTCCTTCCTCTCTTCGTTAGGTGGATCCCATCTCTTCCTAACAATCCTTGTGCCCGAACAGAGTCCCATGGTCGAAGAAACCAAAGCCCTCTCTGCGACACCACCTGCAACCACGCATTTACGCCCTCAATTCGACGATCCCTGCCCAGTCTTTTCCTTCAACAGGGAGGATGGACGAGAACACCACTTGCGCTCCAAATTCTTGGATCCTTCTTCCCAGCGCTACATAATCCGCAGTAACCCGCTCAAGGTCATTCTTGGTGACGTTAGTTCCCACGTGGAGAAGCAGGGGGTAGCGATCCAAGGTTTGATCAGTTTGGTAAGCCTCTCAGTCACATCCTGAATGTGAGCTCCCGGTAAGCAGCACACCTCTCGAGACTTCCAGGTCCGGATGGCAGATGGATGGCTCAGTCCTCTTAGGAGGGAGTCCCCAACCACCACCACCCGTCGTTTTCTTTTGGGGGTGGTGGCCGTGGAACCCCCATCCCTAGGACTACGCATCCCATGCCTTCCAGTAGATGGTGTTCCCTTCTGGTTTCTTCCTTGTGAGGTCCCTTCCAAAGCATTCAGCACTGCAGAGCCTGTGGAGAGAGCCTGAAAGCGATTACTTACCTCTATAGCATTGGGGGATTCCCATGCTGGCCTTTTTCCCCTTTAAAAGTTACATGCTGCCAGTTCTCTTCCTGGTCACCTACTGCCCTCTCTGGCTCTTCCGCCTGCCGTGCTTGAAGGATTAAACGCTGCCTTCTATCGAGGAAGTCTTCATCCTCTCTGATGGAGCGTAGGGTCGACACTTGGGCCTCCAGTCCTCCAATTTTTTCTTCCAAAATGGCGACCAGCTTGCACTTAGTGCAGATGAAATCCATTCTTTCTTCCGGGAGGAAGACAAACGTGGCACACTCCGTGCAGGTAACAACAGCAGACCTATCACCATCCATCGCTGCTGTCCTGGAGAAGGGATTTAAAAAGAAAGGCAAGAGAACCTCGCACCCTTCCCAACTCCCTCTCTAAACTCCCTGTTAGCACTCACCTGTTCGCAAGCTCCTTAGTCGTTTGCCCACTGCCTTATAAAGCCCTGGAATGCCTGAAAGTCCCTCCCCATACCAAGGCTCAGCCAATCAGCAGAGGCTTCTAGAATTCAAACTTTAATTAGAAGCCAACAGTTTCCACCTGCCAATCACAGCACACACTCCATGAAGGGGAGGGGGAGGGCAAAGGGGAAGTGGGGGAAAAAAAAAAGCCTCACTCACAAACACAGGGGAAAAAACAAACAAAACAGAAAAAGAACACCCACCAACCCTCACTCACAAACAAAAGCTCAGCACACAGCAAGAAAGCCCCAAACACAACACACACTTCCCTCAAGAGTCCTGTATTCTCCTTTACCTGGAGAACTCCCTCTCTAAACTCCCTGTTAGCACTCACCTGGATAAATACCAGGAAGGGAGAGGAATTATTTAAGCTTAATACCAATGTGGAAACAAGAACAAATGGATATAAACTGGCTATTAGGAAGTTTAGACTCGAAATTAGACAAAGGTTTCTAACCATTAGAGGAGTGAAGTTCTGGAACAGCCTTCCAAGGGAAGTAGTGGGGGCAAAAGACCTATCTGGCTTCAAGATTAAGCTAGATGGGTTTATGAAGGGGATGGTTTGATGGGATAACATGATTTTGGCAACTAATTGACCTTTCACTATCAGTGATAAATAGGCCAATGGTGGGATGACAGGAGTTACTATAGAGAACTTTTTCCTGGGTGTCTGGCTGGTGAGTCTTGCCCACATGCTCAGGCTTCAGCTGATCGCCATATTTGGGGTCAGGAAGGAATTTTCCTCCAGGGTAGATTGGCAGAGGCCCTGGAGGTTTTTCACCTTCCTCTGTAGCATGGGGCACGGATCACTTGCTGGAGGATTCTCTGCATCTTGGGGTCCTTAAACCATTTGACTTCAATATCTGAGATATAGATGAGAGGATTATTCCAGGAGTGAGTGGGTGAGATTCTGTGGCCTGCATTGTGCAGGGGGTCAGAATAGATGATCATAATGGTCCCTTCTGACCTTAAAGTCTATGAGTCTGAGTCTATGAATTCAGGATATGACTCAAGATATTGAAATGTCTCTGAAAGATTCTTCAGCTGATTTTGAGTTCTACTCTCTGGCTGACATAACAAATACAGCCCAGCTGACTCTTTTCCTGCATGGAATCACACCAGGATTTCAGATTCAAGAGGATTTAGTTTCTGTAGCACCAGTGCATGACACTGTGAGAGGTGAAGATATTTTTGAGACAGTTACATTGACACTGCACAGACTTCAGTTATCATCTGAAAAACTGAGCGGTCTTACTACTGATGGTGCTCCAGCTACAGTTGGATCTCAGAAGGGATTAGTTGCCTTAGTCAAGAAAGAAATGGATCGTGTTGGTCTTGATCCAAATAAGTTGATTATGTGTCATTGCATCATTCATCAAGAGACTCTTTGTGCACAGTCCTTGCGACTGAACAAGGTAATGTTGACAGCAGTATCAAGCATTAATTTTATTAAAAGTAAAGGATTAAACAGCCGCCAGCTTACGAGCTATTGAAAGATCTTGAAGCAGCATATGGTGATATAGTTTATTATTGTGAAGTGTGGTAGCTGAGCCAAAGGAGTATGCTGAAGCGGTTTCATGAATTGAGGAGTGAAGTGAAACTTCTCATGGAAATGAAGGGAAAGCCTGTGGCTCAGCTGAGCAACTCCAAGTGGCTGTGTGACCTTGCATTCATGGTTGACATCACTGTGAACTTATCAGAGCTCAATATCAAATTGCCAGGGCTAATCAGCTTCTTACATCCCTTTTTTCAAATGTCAAAACATTTGAAAATAAATTAAAGATGTGGAGAATGCAGCTGGAAAAGGGCAACATGGTGCATTTCCCAACACTTCACGAACAAAAACCTGCATCAACAGTAGATTACAGCAGGGAGAGCGAAATTTTGTATCCAACCTGAAGACCTAAGATAGAAGGAATTGAAATTAGAAATATTTTCCAATCTATTCAATGTAGAAGTACTCAATGTATCTGAAGCCTTTCAACATGAACTTATAGAAATGCAAAGCAGTGATGAACTTACGGCTAAATTAAAAAACCTGCCTCTGCTAGAATTATATAGGCTCTAAATAGGTGCCGATAAATTTCTGAACTTGAGGAGACACGCATCATTATTTGGCACTGCATACTGCTGTGATCAGCTCTTTTCAAGGCCTTCTCTTGCAAAGAATTCCCTGCATGCCAAACTAACAGATATGAATCTGGAAAGCCAGTTACAAATAGCAACAACTTCAGTTCCAGCAGACATAACAAAGGTCAGCAAGGAAAAGTAAACAGCCATCACACTAAAATTCTAAATAAAACATATGAAAAAGAACACCAGGCATTTTGTGGAATTTTTGTGTGTGTACATGAGTGTGTAGTTAGGTTGTTTTGGTTTCGGGTTTTTTTTGCTTCACTTCTCACTTTGAAAATATCATATGGCTTCTGTATAAATCCGTGTTATGCCCACATCTTGAATACTGCATATAGATGTGGTCGCCTCATCTAAAAAAAGATATATCGGCATTGGAAACAGTTCAGAAAAGGGCAAAACAAATGATTAGGGATTTGGAATGGCTGCTGTATGCAGAGATTAAAAAGACTGGGACTTGTCAGCTTGGAAAAGAGACAATTAAGAGGGAACATGATAGAGGTCTATAAAATCATGACTGGTATAGAGAAAGTGCATAAGGAAAAATTATTCACTTGTTCCCATAACATAAGAACTAAGGGTCACCAAATGAAATTAATAGCTAGCAGGCTTAAAACAAACAAAAGGAAGTTTTTCTTCATTCTGCGCACAGTCAACCTATGGAACTCCTTGCCAGAGGTTGTTGCGAAGACCAGTACTTTAACAGTGTTCAAAAAAGAACTAGATAAATTCATGGAGGTTAAGTCTATCAATACTTATTAGCTAGGATGGGTAGGAATGGTGTCTCTAGCCACTCTTTGTTACAGGCTGGGAATGGGTGACAGGGGAAGGATCACTTGATGATTACCTGCTCTGTTAATTCCCTCTAGGCCATCTGACGTTGGCCAGTGTCGGAAGACAGGATACTGGGTATAGATGGACCTTTGGTCTCAATTAGTATGGCCATTCTTACGTTCTTAAGAGTAGGATTTAAGTGGTTGCAAGTGAAAACAGATCCAAGTAAGTTGCAAAATTAAAATGATAAGAAAATGCATAGCTAGTTCACCTACACTAAAGCTTATTGGAAACTTACCCTAAAACCTGTTCTCATTTCAGGCAAGCCTTCAAGTAAAGAATTATCTTTTTCTCTGACTTGGGTCCCAAGCTCACATTTTTGTTCTATCACACACACACACACACACGCTGGTATGGTCACAAGTCTTCCTAGGACCAACCACTGCTTAGACTTAAGGGCAAACAAGCCTGTTTACGAGTTGACCACCCAGTCCTTAAGGCTTCCAGAGCATCATTAGTGGCTCTCATTTGCACATTTAAAACTATGAACTATCCCACATTTCATATTTCTAAGTTTACATACAACAATGATACATGAACCAAAATGAGATCTATAGGTACAATGGACTGTAACATTAACACTGATAGGTTACATGAGGTATTTGGTCCAAAGCATCATTGAGTTATACATATTTATATTCACAAGCCAATTGCACAAAGCATGGGGGGTATCAGTCACACTATGTACAAGTTGTTGCCACTCAGTAAGTAACAGAAGACAAGTGAGATTTCTTCTGCTCTTCTCAAAAGTAACCTGTGTTTGTAGCGTTGCTGTAGCTGTGTGGGTCCCAGGATATGGAAGGGACAAACTAGGGGAGATAATATCTTCTATTGCACCAACTCCTGTTCAGAAAGAAACAAGCTTTTGAGTTTGCCCAGAGCTTGGAGAGTTCATGCACTGTGAAGTAATTCCTGCTAACCCTTTCTCCCCCTCCCCCTCCCCCCCGCCCCACACTCCATCCTTGGGTGCAAAGAACCCCTAGCAGGAAAACAGTTCTTCAGCAAAAAGAAGGACAGGGCTAAGGAAGGGCCATGTAAGGTCATCTGCTGTTTAGTTAAAAAAAGCAACTAACACAGGAGGCTCCATGTGTAGCAGTGCCTGGGAGTAGGCGTGGCTCAGATGAAGAACAGGAACTTCAGCCAGCATCATTCCAGTGCTTAATGAAGATACTCAACTAGACATTAGTGGGTAATTTGCTTCTAAGGGCCTGATCCAGGTATTTCAATGGTAGTTGAGGGTGCCCATCTCTAAGTTGAGAAGAGGAATTTCAAGGAATAGAATTATCTCCTGTAAATGTGTCTGGGTATGTCTACACATCAAAGTTAATTCGAAATAACAGCCCTTATTTCGAATTAACTTCAATAGCATCTACACAGGCAAACCGCTATTTCGAAATAAAATTGAAATAGCGGAGCGCTTATTTCAAATTTGGTAAACCTCATTCTACGAGGAATAATGCCAAATTCGAAATAGCTAATTCAAAATAAGCACTGTATAGATGCTTATTTCGAAATAGGGGGCCTCCAGCCCTTCCCAGTTTCCCCTGGTGGCCACTCTGGGCCAAACCAGGAAAACTCCCCCCAGCCCCAGAGCGCTTAAAGGGGTAGATTCTGGCCACACTGCAGTTGCTGCCCCGACCCAATGGCCGCACAATGAGCTGGGCAGCCAGTGCCAGCCAGCTGTCCACCACCCAATCCCCCAGCTCCCAGCCTGCCAGCCAGGGGCTGGAGATGGCAGGCACCCTCCTGGACTAGTGCGGAGATCATGGACCTCATAGAGGTTTGGGGGGAGGCCTCCAATGTCCATGATCTCCGCACTAGACAGAGGAACGCCGCCGTGTACTGCCGCATAGCTGCCACCATGGCCACCAAAGGCCACATGCGCACCCAGGAGCAGGTGCGCATGAAAATTAAAGAGCTGTAGCAGGCGTACGCAAGGGCCACACAGGGCAGCTCTCCAACAGGGGCAGACACCTGTCCCTATTTTGATGCCTGGACCACATCATGGGGGGCGGGACGGTCTGTGCCACCCCGGGGGGGCAGCTATCCGGGACCAGAGGGCCCTGACCAGGGCGCAGAGGAGGAGCTGCCACGGAGGGTGCCACGCCGGCTGGACCCCCGAGCTGTCCCAGCAGCGGAGTCACCAAGGTCATCCGGAGAGGCTACAACATGTAAGTGCCATCACTGTCCCCTTCCTGGGGGGGGGGGACAGAGACCAGGGACCACGCGTAGTGGGCCTTGCTTACCATGGATCACGCAGCAACCTGTGCACATGCGAGCACATGCCAGGCCACCCCAGGGCAGGTGGTTCCAGCTGCGTGCCACACAGGGGCCGTGGCTTGATAGCTTCATGCGTGTGTGAAGAGACCTGACATGCTCCTGACCCCGGGCCGGGACACAGCAGGATGCTCTCCCTTCACAAGACCCCTCTACACAGAGGCAGGGGACATCTCCCCCCCACCTCGGCCGCACTATACACAGCACAGAGGCATGGGTGCAGTCTCAGGGCAGCTCCCACTCCCGGGGATAGCAGGACATTCCGAACATGGCCTGTGTGCAAGCACAGTGGCTCTGACGGTGCAGGGCACGGTCATCCTCACCTCTCAGAGGGGGGCTGGGCTTCACCCACTGTGTCCCCAGGGAGAACTAATCACTTCGCTTCTTTCTCCACAGTCGCACCAGCTGCACGTGCAGAGTGCACCACCCCACCCAGGACACCCTCCCATACCCAAAGGCTCAGCAGGTCCACCGCAACACTGCAGGGTTACCGAGACCAGCAGCTGGGGGCCCTGTGAGCCCTACACCACACCATGGAGCAGTGGGTGCAGGACGAACAGGAGTTCCTCCAGCACGTGCTGCCTCCCCAGCTCCCACTCCTCCTCCCACTCCTTCTCCCCCTCTCGCCTCTCTCTCCTCGACCTCCACACCCTCTTCCCCATCCCCCCAGGGACACCGAGGCCCCCCGCACCTGCCATGCTGGGAGACAGTTGGCCCGGCGAGACCCCCACTCCTGAGCCCCCTCCCCTTCTTCTCCTTGCTTTCCCCGTCCAGCTCCCTCCTCCTCCCAGTTTTCCTCCCCTCTCCCACCCTCTCTCCTCCCCTCTCCCGCCTCCTTTCCCCAGTCTCCCCAGCATTTCATCCCCTCAGTTTTGTTAAATAAAGAGAGTTTATATTTTTGAAAATATGTGTATTTTATTTGACATCAGGAAGGGGGGCTAGTTAGGGATAAGTGGAAGGACATGAGGGAGGAATGAGGCACAAGCCCGCAGTGGGCAGACCAGGGAGGCTCTGAGTGCTCCTCAGGGTGGATGCTCTCCCACAGGGCCTCCTGGGTACTGACAGGCCCCCAATGGACCTCCCAGATGGCAGACTGCAGCAAGTGCAGCAAGGCTGATAGCAACGTGGCCACGAGATGCACCGTAGTGCCCAGGGGCAGCTCTGGCTCCATGTTGCAGAGTGCTATGGTGTCCCAAGTGAGGGCAACCAGACACAAATGCTTTGCTGTCCCGCAGCGAGGCAGGCAAGCAAGCAGGGACACCTGAGAACTGGCTGCCCCGGGTGGGGGGGTGTCCCTTTAAGCACAGGCCTCAGATAGCCTCAGGCAACAGCCACACAAAGACACTCCTTACCTGATGCCCTAACCCTGACCTGGTTCCAGCCAGCCTTAAATCCGAATCAGTGTCCACTCTGGACGCGGTATTTCAAAATAGCAAAATGCTATTTCGAAATGCATTTTGTGTGTAGACGCGTTATTTTGAAATAAGCTATTTCAAATTAACTATTTCAAAATAAGATATTTTGAAATAATGCTGTAGTGTAGACATTCCCTCAGGCTCAATGAGAATGGAGGTTTCCCAGGGGAAGGGTTATGCATTCAACTCTTTGTCCTCTATGTCTCTCTGGCCCAGTGACCACCACCACTTTGACATTCAGGTTCCTTGTACTAAAATGCTAATAGAGTGATTTTCCATTGCAGAGAAAACAATGAAGCTGGTGCCAAACCTCCTCCTTTACTTGTTGCTGCTGGTGAAACTGCATCACACTGAAAGAACAGATGATGAACCACAGTCACGTAAAGAGCCTTGTGCAAATTGGATGGGAGGAGCACCTGGCTACCCAGGCCACAACGGTGTCCCAGGCAGAGATGGAAAGGATGGGAAAGATGGGCAAAAGGGAGAGAATGGAGAGCCAGGTCTGTGTGAGGCCTAAATATTCTATGTCATTTCAATCAAACATGTCCTAAACTTCTGCAGGATGGAAGCCTCAATAGGGACAGGATTCAAAGTTCATGGAGATTGATGAAAAGACTTCCATGGGCTTTTGATCAGGTCTAAAGTTCTCAGAACTGTTTGGAGGTAAATTACATGTGTTGGCTGCCCACTTGTGGCTTGGGTGGGCAGGGGGAATTGAGATCTGAGCCCACCACCCTGTGCTGCCCAGACAAATTCCCTAAGCCACCCCACTGCCCTCTCTTCAGCCTGTCCCTAATTTGACCTTCCTAATGGGGAAGCCTGAGTTGGCTGCCCACCAGCTGCAGCTGCCTGGATGGGCAAGCTTGAACCACTGTCCCCTAGGACACTCCAGAGCCCACTCCACCTTCCTAATGCAGCAGCCCGGTCCATCCCTAGGGCAGCTCAGCCACACCATGGGGAGAGACTTGAACCCACCACCCTGTACTCCCATGGCTTGGTTGCTATCCCCTCAGCCACCCCAGAACCCAATCCACCTCCCTGCCTTCAGCCACCCTTTATCTGGCCTTCCTAATGAGGGAGCCAGGTCCATCCATGGGGCAGACCTTGTGGGCTGTCTGGCCACTCGCAGGGTGTTCAGAGGTGGGGCTGGAGCTTGAATCCACCAACCTGTGCTGCCCAGGCAAGTGCCCTGTCCCGATGGCCACTCCAGAACCCACCTGAACCCACCCCACTGCCCTGCCTGCAGGGCACCCCTTATCCTGCTTTCCAAATGGGGGAGCCTGGTCCATCCGTGGGGTAGCCCTGTCTCACCCAGAGTGGCTTGGGTGGGGGAGGGGACTTGAACCCAGCACCCTAGGCCAATGCGCTAGCCCCAGGCCACTCCAGAGGTCACCCCACCTCCCTCCCTTTCTCCTCTTATACTGCCTTCCTAATTAAGGAACCTCCCTGGGGCAGCCTGCTCCCCAGGGGAACACCATACCCCCAAGGTCACTCCAGAGCCCAGCCCATCTCCCTACCTTCAGGTCCCTTACCCTGCTTTCCAAATACAGGCACCCAGTCCATCCCTGGAGCAGCCCATGTGGGCTGTCCGGCCTTTCCCAGGGTGGTCTGAGGGTGGAGGGGGAGGGCAGGATTGGAGCACACCACTCTGGGCTGCCCAGGTGAATGCCCTATCCCCATGGCCACTCCAGAACCCACACCACCTACCTGCCTTCAGAGTATCCCTTATCCTGCTTTCCAAATGCAGGAGCCCGGTCCATCCCTGGGGCAGCATGCTAACACCCTTACAGTCATGAGGGTGAAAATTGAGCAGGTATGAATTAATCCAATTACCTCACAAGTCTTCACTTTTTGTCCAACTGAAAAAAAAAAAAGCTACAGCAGTAACTGCATGAAGGACCAGGGCTATCCTAGCTAAGATGTTTAAATTTGCCACCATGCAAAAGCACCTATTTGGGAAAACCCAGACATGCAAATTGGGTACAACCCTATAAGTTGGAAGTACTAGCTGAGGATTTGTCCCTTTTTTAACATTGAAATAAGATTATGACCTGCCAACTTCAGTGGAGTGGGTGTACTTTTGACACTGACATTTGTTAATGTATCAATTTGATCTGGATGACCTAGGGCTGCCAGATGCCCAGAAGCTGTTTACCTGGAGCTAGAATTCAGGATGTAACCGAGAGTCTTCTGAAACTGATCAAACTTTTGGACCACTACCCCTTCCTGCTTCTCCACATAGGAACTAACCACACTGCCAGCAATGAGCTTGATTGTCAAACATTGGAAGTAAATGCATGTTTGCGCACGTGGTGTTGGAGAGAGGACTTTGGTTTCTTCGACCATGGGATGCTCTTCTGGGCTCAAGGATTGCTAGAAAGAGATGGGATCCACCTAACAAAGAGAGGAAAAAGCATCTTCATGGGCAGGTTGCAAACCTAGTGAGGAGGGCTTTAAACTAGGTTTGTCAGGGAATGGTGACCTAAGCCCTTAGGTAAGTGGGGAAGTGGGATACCGGGCAGAAACACAAGGAGGAAGGTGCCACAGAGGAGGACCCCTGATTTGTACTGAGAAGAGAAGGCAATCAGCTAGTTATCTAAGGTGTCTGAACATGAATGCAAAACAAGGAGGAAGAATTAGAAGTCTTGACACAAAGAACTATGATTTGGTTGGAATAACGGAGACTTGGTGGGATGACTCACATCACGGGAGCACTGTCATGGAAGGGTATAAACTGTTCAGGAAGAACAGGCAGAGAAAAAAAAGGTGGAGGAGTTGCACTGTATGTAAGAGAGCAGTATGATTGCTCAGAGCTCCAGTATATAGAGGGAGAAAAGCCTGTTGAGAGTCTTTGGGTTAAATGTAGAGTCAGGCGCAACAGAGATGATGTTATGGTGGGTGTCTGCTATAGACCACCAGATCAGGTGGATGAGGTAGATAAGGCTTTCTTCAGACAACTAAAAGAAGATTCCAGATCACAGGCCCTGATTCTCATGGGGGACTTTAATCACCTTGACATCTGTTGGGAGACAATCCAGGAAGTTTTTGGAGAATATTGGGGACAACTTCCTGGTACAAGTGCTGAGGGAACTGACCAGGGAGCAGCTTCACCTGCTGTTCACAAACAGGGAGGAATTAGTAGGGGAAGCAGATGTGGGTGGCAACCTACGTAACAGTGATGGTAGATTTCAGGATCCTGACAAAAGGAAGAAAGGAGAGCAGCAAAATACAAACCATGGCCTTCAGAAAAGCAGACTTTGACTCCCTCAGAGAACTGATGGGCAGGATCTCCCGGGATGCTAACATGAAGGGGAAAGGAGTCCAGGAGAACTGACAGTATTTAAAGAAGCCTTATTGAAGGTGCAGGAAGAAACTATCCCGATGTGCAGGAAGAAAAGCAAATATAGTAGGTGACCAGCTTGGCTTAGCAGTGAAATCCTTGGTGAGCTTAAACACAAAAAGAAAGCTTAAAAGATGTGGAAACTTGGACAGATGACTTGGGAGGAGTATAAATATGTAACCTCTCATGTTCACTAACCCAGTGTGAGATTATTCAGCATAGGGGAAGCCTTGTGACTCTATACACAACTGTGGAAGCCTAGGCCTGAAGCTCACCGGTGTGCTCTGCATTGTGTATTATGTGTGTGCACCTCAGACCAGACCTACTCAGAAAAAACATCAGGAACAGGCTTTATTCTGTAAAGAATACAAAACAGGACCACAGTTCAGCAGCCCTTCCTCTCTGCATGCAGCCTGCCTGCTGCTTCCAGTACAGTCCCTGCTGAGACCCTGCTGGGGCACAGAGTACATCCTGGCAGCAACCAGGAAGTTCTCCCAACATGCCAGTTTGTAGTTCACAACTTGTAGTTCCTAGGGGTGCTGCTGAAGCACACTGGCCCTTGAGTTACAAATCTATTGCTCAACCATGCCGGGGTGTAATCAGGAAAGCCAAAGCGCAAATGGAATTGCTAGCAAGGGATGTGAAAGGTAACAAGAAAGGTATCTACAGGCATGTTAGCAATAAGAGGGTGATCAGGGAAGATGTGGGAACTTTACTGGATAAGGGAGGTAATCTAATGACAGATGACGTGGGGAAAGCTGAAGTACTCAATGCCTTTTTTTGGCTCTGTCTTCACAGAAAAGGTCAGCATCCAGACTGCTGCACTAGGCAGCACAGTATGGAAAGGAGGTGGGTAGATCTCAGTGCAGAAAGAACAGGTTAAGAATTATTTAGAAAAGTTAGACATACACAGTTCCATGGGGCCGGATCTAATGCATCCGAGGGTGCTCAGGGAGTTGGCTGATGTGATTGCAGAGCCTTTGGCCATTGTCTTTGAAAACTCGTGGTGATTGGGGGAGGTCCCAAATAATTGGAAAAAGCAAATGTAGTGCCCATAGTTAAAAAAGGGAAGAAGGACAATCCAGGGAACTACAGACCAGTCAGCCTCACCTCAGTCCTCAGAAAAATTATGGAGGGGATCCCCAAGGAATCCATTTTAAAGCACTTGGAAGAGAGGAATAATCAACATGGATTAATCAAGAGCAAGTGATGCCTGACAAACCTGATTTCCTTCTAAGATGAGTCAACTGGCTCTGCGGAAAAGAGGAATGTGGTGGACATGATTTACCTGGACTTTAGCATAGCTTTTGATCCAGTCTCCCACAGTATTCTTGCCAGCCAGCAAGTTAAGGAAGTATGGATTGGATAAATGGACTGTAAGGTGGATAGAAAGCTGGCTAGAATGTCGGACTCAACAAGTAGTGATCAATGGCTCTGTCGGAGGGCTGGCTCCCCCTCAGGCTTACAGCCCTGTCATCATCGGGGTTGCTCACCCTGGATCACCCCCACACCCGTGTTCTCTCTCGTCCCAGTTCACCAGTCGTGCGGTTCTCGGACCTAAAAGGTCTGGTTCCAGCCGGGCAGGCTGGTATGGCCCAATCGGCTGCGAGGCAGGAGGGGGACTTGGGCCCGCCCCCTCTCCGGGTCCCGAACCAGGACCCTAAAGGCAGCAGGGTGGTCACGCTGCCTGGTTGGTGGGGATGCTCCATAACTCACCAACCCACGGGATAGGAAGCGACTCCGTCGCCGGTCCCCGTCCTGGGCCACTTCCTCCTGCTCGCATCTGCCAGCCCGGCATCTAGTCAGCCCCGTCTCGCCACACTACTCGGGGCATCGCCCTGGCACCTGCTCGCTCTCCGGGCTCTCCCGGGGTTCGTCCTGACTTACTCCCGATAAGCCAGGCTCCGTCCCCCTTTCCTCCAGGGCTGGGCGCCATTTAAACAGCCCGCTGGCCGCAGCCCCGCCCCGTTCCTCCAGGCACGGGCCGAGGACGTCTGCTGACATCTCTCCCCTCTCGGCCTCTGTTCGGCCCCAGACCCCTTCCCCCTCGGGCAGGCCAGATAGGAGCGCCGCGGGGCCGCGTGGGCGACCTGGGGTCTCCGGTTCCCCGCGCCTCCTGCCTTCTTCATTGGGCTCTAAGCAGCCCGTGCGCCACCCAGCGCGTCCACGGGAGGCCAGAGAGTGCGGGGAGCTGTGGACTCGGCGTGGCCGGAGTCCAGCGCCCCGTCACAGGCTCGATGTCTGGTTGGCGGTTGGTATCAAGCAAAGTGCCCCAGGGGTCAGTTTTAGGGCTGGTTTTATTCAACATCTTTATTAATGACCTGGATGAGGGAATGGGTTGCACCCTCAGCAAGTTTGCAGATGACACTAAAGTAAGGGGAGAAGTAGATATGCTGGAGGGTAGGGAAAGGGTCCAGAGTGATCTAGACAAATTGGGGGATTGGGCCAAAAGAAATCTGATGAGGTTCAACAAGGACAAGTGCAGAGTCCTGTGCTTGGGATAGAAGACTCC
Organism: Rafetus swinhoei; assembly: GCA_019425775.1. Lineage (NCBI taxonomy): Eukaryota > Metazoa > Chordata > Testudines > Trionychidae > Rafetus > Rafetus swinhoei. Next base: position 46,527,126 of record CM033432.1, read on the forward strand.
CAAGCACTGCTCTAAGCTGAGGACCAACTGGCTAAGCATCAATTCAGCAGAAAAAGACCTGGGGATTACAGTGGACAAGCAGCTGGATTCATGTCAACAGTGTGTCCTTGTAGCTAAGAAGGGTAACAGAATATTAGACTGCATTAGCAGGAGCATTGCCAGCAGATCTAGAGAAATTATTATAACCCTTGAATTGGCACTGGTGAGGCCACATTTGAGTACTGCATCCAGGTCTGGGCCCCATTACAGAAAGGATATGGATGTATTGGAGAAAGTCCTCTGGGGGGTAACCACAATGATTTGGGCTTATTTTGTATACAGAAGAGAAGATTGAGGGAGGAGCTGATAACAGCCTTCAACTACCTGAAGGGGAGTTCCAATGAGGATGGGGAGAGGCTGTTCTCAGTAGTGACAGATGGCAGAAAGAGGAGCAATGGACTCAAGCTGCAGTGGGGAAGGTCTAGGGTGTGTATTAGGAAAAACTACTTCACTAGGAGGGTGGTGAAGCACTGGAATGGGTTACCTAGGGAGATGGTGGAATCTCCATTCCCAGAGGTTTTTAAGTCCTAGGTTGACAAAGCCCTGGCTGGGATGATTGAGTTGGAGTTGATCCTGCTTTGGATAGGGGGTTGGACTCTGTGACCCGAGGGCTCTTCGAACCCTAGGATTCTATTATTTTAAATCAGGGGCGGGCAATAATTTTAGAAGAGGTGGCACTTCACAAGTTTTTGAAGTGGCCCCAAGTTTTCCCTGGAAGGGGTGGGGCCTCATGCAGAAAGGGGGGCTGGGGCCAGGACACTTCTGTGCTCCCCTGCCCACAGACCCTGATTGGCCTGAGGGTGGGGGAGCACATGAAGTCTTTGCCCCCGACTCCCAAAGAGAAGTGCTACCTGTTCTGAACATCTGGTGGTTCCCTCTAGTCGTCCGTGCCCCTGGCAGCGAGAGGAGGCTTTGTACACTCTCCCGTCTCCAGGTCAATCAGGGCCTGGGTGCAGGGGAGTGTGTGAAGTCTCTCACTCCCTGCCCTGCGCTGGTGGGAGAGGAGGCTCTGATTGGGGTCAGGGGAGCAGCAGGGCATCTGCGGGCCAGATCAACTCAGTTGGCGGGCCAGATCCCGCCCTCAGAGGCTCTCTCGCCCATCTCTGTTCTAAGTACTGGGAACATTACAATTGCTCCAGAAAGTTCCCAGATCCATGTCTACTACATTTACTTTGTCAGTGAAGAGGAACTTGATTAGTCTGAGAGGGGTAGCCGTGTTACTCTGTAACTTTAAAAATGAGTGGTCCCGAGGCACCTTAGAGACTAACCAAAATATAGAGAATCACAAGCTTTCGTGGGCAAAACCCACTTCATCAGATGAATTGGAGTGGAAATAACAGAAACCAAGACATATATATAACAGCAGAAGTACTTGTCAATTGTAAGACCCATGTTAATGAGGCTGATTAAGTAGACTCGAGGTGTCCCATTTGATATGGAAATGCAGATGCTAATGGCAGGAGAAACTGTCAAGAACTGACCTGTCTCCCAAGGCCTGTAAGAGTGAGGGATCATTTTCCAGGATAGGTTGTAGATTGTCAGTGGTGTGCTGGAGGGGTCTAATCCCGTGGTCACCAACCAGTACATCAGGATCTACCAGTAGATCTTGGAGCCTCTGACAGGTGATCCTGACTGGCTTGGCCAGGAAGCTGTCAAGAGCTGACACTTCAGTTGTCCCTACCCCCACTGTCATGCTGCTCCTGCCCCCTGCCTTGGAGCTGCCCGTTGGCAGCCTCCTGCTTGCTGTGCAGGGTGTGGGAGGTAGAAGAAGAGGGGCGCTTGATGTCAGGGTGTCCCCCTCCCCCCACTCCTGTACTCTGTCTCTACACAGAGAGAAGGGGATGGAGGGAGCTTGACAATGCAAATCTCTGTCACTCTCACACACTGTGTGTGTCTCTGTCATTCTCACAAACACACACTGTCCCTCCCTCTGATCTTCTGACCCAACATGTACATGGGGGGTTGTTACTGCTTTTACTGCTGGCAAAGTGGGTTATTTTTGTTTTTTGACTGGTCTGTGCATTTCATAACTTTCATTTCTCTCTTACGCTTAAATTTAATTCTTTGAGGAGTGACTTCTAAAATGCTGAACCTGTCGTGGCTGGAGTAATTATCCCTGTGGTAATTGTGCTCCTGGAAGTGGCTGGCATGTCCCTGCAGCCCCTGAGAAAGGCCGAGCAGGGGGTCTCCACATGCTGTCCTTGCCTGCAGACACCACTCCTGCAGCTCCCATTGATCAGTAACAGAGAACTGTGGTCAGCAGAAGCTGTGGGGTCAGGGCCAGTAGATGAGGGGCAGCACATGCAGCCACTGCTTTCAAGAGAATTGCAAGGTGGGGCAGAGGTAAGCCTGCCTTAGATCTGCTGCTCCATCTGTGGGGCAGCTATCCAGCTGCTTTCAAGGTGGGCCTCAAGCCCACCACCCTGCACTCCCCAGGCTGATGCCCTATCCTCTAAGACACTCCAGAACCCACCCTGCCTTTGGGTCCCTTAGCCTGCCTTCCTAATAGAGGAGTCAGGTCCATCCATGGGACAGCCAGTGTTGGCTGCTGTCTGTGCCCCAGGTGCGTGGACTTTGGGCTGCTGAAGGGGGGGATTGAGCCCACCACTCTACCTTCCCCTCCTCAGGTGCATGTTGCATCCTCTCAGCCACTCCAGAGCTCAACCCAACCCACACCACCTTCAGCAGTCCCTTATCCTGCTTTCCTAATGCTGGAGCCTGGTCCCATCCCTGAGGCAGCCTGTGTTGGCTGTCTGGCTGCTCCTGGGATGGGGGCCCCAGGAGCAGGAGGCTGGACTTGAACCCACCACCCTGTGTGTCCCAGACAAATGCTGAATGCTCTAAGCCACTTTGGAACCCACCCCCACCTTCAGGGGGTCCCTTATCCTGCCTTCCTAATGGAGGAGACAGCTCCATCTCTGGGGCAGCCTGTGTTGGCTATCTGGCTGCTCCCAGGGTGGGCCAAGGGCTGCCTAGTGGGGCAGGGACTTGAGCCCACCACCCTGCACAAAGGCACATGCCATATCCCCTAGGCCACTCCACCTTCCTACCTTCAGCAGATCCCATATCCTGCCTTTCTAATACAGCAGCCAGCTCCATCCCTGGGCAGCCTGTGTTAGCAGTCTGGCTGCTCCCAGGGTGAGCGACGGGTGGGGAGTGACTCGAGCCCACAACCCTGCACTTCCCAGGCAAATGCCCTATCCCCTAGGCCACTCCAGAAGCCACCCCATCTCTCTACCTTCAGGGTGCCCCCTCCCACACACCAACCCCTTGGCCCAAGATCAGAGCCTGCACCCCAAATCCCTACCTCAGCCTGGTGAAAGTGAATGAGATTCGGGGAGGAAGGGAGATGGAGTTTGCAGGGTGAGGCCTTGGAGAAGGGGTGGAGCAGGGGTGAGGCCTCACAGAAGTTGGGGAAGGAAGTCAGGCAAGGGTATTTGGGTTTGAGGTAGATCTTACATTGCACTTAAATTGATAACGTGATCTTGTGGTTAAAAAGGTTGCAGACCACTGATTTAATCTGGGGGTTTTAGGTGATAACCAGTGGTGTTCTGACCTAACCACTTAAGCCACAACATCAAGGGCTCATACAACTACACATACTCTAATGTGATATATGCCATCAAGCACCAGCAATGCCCCTCTGCCATGTGTATTGTCCAAACTGGACAGTCTCTATGGCAAAAGATAAATGGACAGAAATCAGACATCAGAAATGGTAGCACACATAAACCTGTAGGGGACATTTTAACCTGCCTGATCACCCAATCATGGATTTAAAAGTAGCTATTCTTCTACAAAGGAATTTCATAATCAGAGAGAGTCTGCAGAACTGGAATTTATCTACAAATTTGACATTCTTATCCAGGGGTTAAGCAAAGACATTAACTCGTTGATGCATTATAAAACTAATTTCTCTTTCCATTAACATCAGCATTTCCACATCAAAAGATATGTATGGGACACATCCAGCCCACCTAATTAGCCCCATTAACACGGTCTTACAATTGACAGGTACTTCTTCTGCAGGTACATATGTGTGTGTGTGTGTGTGTGTGTGTATTTCCACTCCAATTTGTCTGAAGTGGGTATTGCCCATGAAAGATCACAATTCTATATATTTTGGTTAGTCTGGAAGGTGCCATAGGACCACTCATTGATTAGTGTCGAGTTCTTTATGGAAGCATGGGAAGGGGATTTATCACAGCCCTTAAAAGAATTCCAATGGTACAGCATATTACAAAAAGTTAAAAATGCTTCTGTGGATTGCAGAATACACTTGCTGCAACAAAAATTTTTGTCCAAATATGTTGGACACAACAGAGGTTGCAAAAAGCCATATCCTCTGACATTTGAGTGCTGTGATGCATATGTAATGGGACTCTTCAACAGTCAAGCCGCTGTGAAAGAAAGTGGTCACAAAGTTAAAATAATGATAATCTTCAGCAGCCAAATCTCAGGGTACGTTTAGACCAAGTATATGATTTTACTAACCCTAACCCTACACTGAACATGGAGTAGTAGTGTCTGGACCTGTCTGAGTTAGCAGCCAAAGCACGAATAGCTTACAGCCTTTTTGTATAAAAATGCTGAAATCACTCATAGATCCCTTCCACTCCTCTCCATGTTCATACATGTCTTCTCCTATTTTATTACTTCCACTTCACTGCCCTCTGCCATGTTATGTCTATTACCCCATTTTATGTCTATGTAGTATTGCCTGTTCAGGTCTTGCAGCCTTGACAGCTTGTAAAAGAGTGTAATTCCATATTCTATTGGAGAGTTCATGAAGCATGGAGTGTTTGGAAACACACTAGCTGTAAGTCATTCCCCTTTTTGTATTTTTCACTGTTTCTTTATGAAAATCAGTAAAAACAATCAATCAAAAATTATAACAGCAAAAACTTCAAAGTAAATTTTATGATGGGGCCAAAAGGGTGCCCTATATGTCCATGCTGGCTGCAGATGATAGTCCCAAAGAGCTCAAAGACTATTGTAGCAGTATTTGCTATAATCAAAGGAGACAACTTAGTGAAGCAAAGCATCAGATTTGAAGTATCTCTTTTCCCTTGATATATGGGTGTGAATTCCAGCAGGGTAGAGTTAACTCCTTCTGAGATAAATTGAAATCCAAGTTTTTTTTATTGAAGTATTTTGAATAAGGATTAAAAAACCCATGGCTCTGTCTATTTTCCATAGGCATTCATGAGCCTATAAAAAATCACCCAAGTGGTCAGTGGTCAACATCTTCCCCTGTTCTCAAGGACTGATTGTTTTCTCATCTACTGCTACAAAACTACTATATCAGCACATATACTGAAGTGAGTCTGATTTGGTTTAATGCTGGAAATTCCTAACATGATCACTAATCAAAATAATTTTCCCTTGTAGGTGAGCCAGGCCCCAAAGGGGATATTGGAGAGGGAGGAACTCCTGGGACTGAAGGCCCAAGAGGATTTCCAGGAGTCCAAGGGATGAAAGGGGAGAAGGGAGAAGGTGCATATGTTTACCGTTCTGCTTTCAGTGTGGGGCTCACAAGCAGAGCCCCTCATCCCAACGTTCCCATCAGATTCACAAAGATCTTCTACAATGAACAGAATCACTACGATGAAACCACAGGGAAGTTCCGCTGCAGCATCCCAGGCCTGTACTATTTTGCATACCACCTCACTGTGTATATAACAGATGTGAAAGTCAGTCTGTATAAGAAGGACAAGGCAGTGCTGTTCACCTATGATCAGTTCCAGAAAAATAATGTTGACCAAGCTTCTGGGTCTGTTTTGCTTCACCTGAGTGCTGGAGAAGAAATTTGGCTTCAAGTGTATGGAGAAGAAGAAAACAATGGAGTCTATGCTGATAATGTCAATGATTCTACGTTCATGGGTTTCCTCCTTTATCCAGACCTGGATCTTTATTAAAGTGTGAGGCAGTACATGGGGGAGGGAGAAGGGAGGATTAGTCAAGGAAATGGTTTGGATACACTCAAGGTTTTCCCAAGCACTATTTCCACACTGTAGTTACTGGCAAACACAGTGTTTCATAGGGCTCATTCACAGCTGATGATGTGGAAATGTGGATATCAAAAGAGGGGAAATTGTCTTTGTAGTGAGTTAACCAGTTTAGATCTTTAGTCAGTCCTAAGTTGCCGGCCCACTTATCTGCAATGCTAGTTCTATGTTGCTATGATTAGTGATCTTAGTAACATTCCTGCAGCTGATCTTCATTGTAGTTTCTTGTTTGATTTTATCTAAAGGAAAATTAGCTTCTCAGTACCAATTTAGGACTGAATAAAGATCTTAACTGGTTAACTCACCATAAAAGCAATTTCCCCTCTCTTGATATCCACATTTACTGCTGTGAATGAGCCACTTCCACTCTGACTTGATTAGCCTTATTTACACAAGTACCCTCTTTCTTTTGTTGTATACACACACACACACACACATATTCAGGCCTCTCTAAACTCCACTCCAATTCATCTGATGAAGTGGGTTTTACCCACAAAAGCATATACCTTAATAAATCTGTTTGTCTCTAAGGTGCCACAGGACTCCATGTTGTTTTTACAGATCCAGACTAACATGGCTACCCCTCTCTGCCTACTAACATTATGTCTAATATTCATGGCAAGCTCTTTTGTGCTGGTGTTGTACCTTTTTATTTATCAGTGAAGCATTACATACACTTATCAGGCTACATAAATAGCCATAACAACAACTCATGGTTACTACATCTTGAATAGTAGGTTGTACTAGAAGTTTCATTTCTTTGGAGACAATATTTCTGTGGCTGTTCTAAATTCATGGCATCTCCCTGCAAACAACATACTAGTTATTTGGAGAATGGGGGACACCAACAGGCAGATGGGCAGGTATTTAAAGACAATCATATTTCTAATTAAAATACTGAAACTGCACAGTATTTAAAGAAGTAGCAGTTCAGTACTCATGCTGGAATGTGTGTTTGGTTTGAGAGCATTGTATAGCTTTAATTTCAACTGGAGGTCAAGATTGAATAGTTAATTCATCTACTCTACAGATAAGATCGAAGCAGCCACTGTTGATCTTCCGGCGTTTGAATTAGTGGATCTAGTGAAGACACACTAATTCAAATTGAGAGGGTACTCCCATCGATGCCGGTAGTTCTGCTTCTATGAGGAGTAAAGGAAGATGAAAGAGAGTGTACTCCCCTTGACTTCCTGAAGTGTGGACAGCACCAAAAATCAAGTTAAGATACTTCAACTTAAGCTATGCAATTAACGTAGCTTAAGTTGTGAATCTTAATTCGACCTAAGTCTATGTCTTTTTTTGTTTGATTGTCATGTTATTGGTATTTTGGAAGAGGTTGACAAAGGGACATTTTTCCCCCCAACATACACGGGCAGCCCAAAAGTCAGGTGCTAAGTCATTTAAAACAAAATCTAGGAGGAAAATTGAAAGATTCTTTAGACATTTAAAATAACATAAATTAGGCCATCGGTCCTTTTTTTTATGTGCACTTGTGGCTAGCATTTTCCCTAGAAATTGAAATTAGGGGCAGTGTTCAAGTTGACAGGGAGGTGAAGGCTATGGTGACATTAGACCATATGGATGAAATTGAGCAGAATGGCACCACATTAAAACTGAAAAATGGTTCACAAGTATTTTATTAGATCTGGCTCATGTTTTAAAATCATCACACAAGTAAAACTTGGCTATTGAAGCCTACTATGAAGCACTACATCTATACCCTTCTTGATTTCTTGTAATTTTGCCTAACTCTGCTAACAAACTTCTTAAATGCAGTACATTCATCTTCAGTGACTTTTCATGCATACGGTATGCAAAGTCCTTCAGCTGATATGCTCAGTAGTTCATTCATATGATCATACAGAAGGTGACCGCTTTCAGAACACAAAAATCTATTCAATAATGAAAAAGAATGTTCAACTCTAGCGGTTGTGACTCAGAATAACAAGAGATGAATGCCTAACTCTTGCATAGCCTGCACACCAACTGGCTTTTTAGCTCATGCAATAGCAGCTCATACACTACGCTCCAGAGGTCCCAAGTTCCATTCTGCCCACAGATGAACAGGGTCTGCTGGCCTTACACTCAAATTCCAGGAAATGTAGCACAAAGATCAGGTCAAACCATTAGGGTACGTCTAGACTACAGGCTTTTGTCAACAGAAGTTTTGTCAACAGATGCTAGACTACATCCAGTTCTGTCGACAAAGCAAGCCACTTTGTCGACATGACAGTGTAGATGCAAAGGACAGTGTATATGCAATAACGCCTTCTGTCGACAGAACTCTGTCGACAAAAGGCATTATTCCTCGTAAAATGAGGTTTACAGCCGTTGACAAAACTGCTGAGTTCTGCCGACGTTATGTCGACAGAACTCAGCAGCAGTGTAGACGCAGGTATAGTTTTGTCGACAAAAGTTCACTTTTGTCGACAAAACCCTGTAGTCTAGACACATCCATTAGTGATGATAAAAAATAATTGAAGTCAAATCTTCATTCATTTGTTGTATGACATTCCACTTTGGGTTCAAATTTTCTATTCTGTCCTAATCAAAGGGCAGCACTATTGCTGTTAATGACTCACTCCACTACTGGTGTATTTACATTTGTAAAAGCTATGTAAGGTTACCTAAAATCCCAAAATTGCTGTTGTATATTTGTTAGAATCAAGTCTGCATACTTTTTTTCAACTGGCTTCACACACATTTCTTGTCCTTTTCACTTAAGTAATTAATATATGTGCCTTCATTAGTCAACTTCTGGACTGAAGTCCTTGCTTCCTCAAGTACATTTTCAATTGATATAAAAATATAAGAATATCTTGGACTTCACGGCTCGATGTCAGGTTCAACGGCTTGATGTCAGGTTGGCAGTCGGTTTCTAGCGGAGTGCCCCAAGGGTCAGTTCTTGGACTGGCTTTGTTCAACATCTTTATTAATGACCTGGATGAGGGGATGGATTGCACCCTCAGCAAGTTTGCAGATGACACTAAGCTAGGGGGAGAGGTAGATATGCTGGAGGGTAAGGATAGGGTCCAGAGTGACCTACACAGATTAGAGGATTGGGCCTCAAGAAATCTGATGAGGTTCAACAAGGACAAGTGTAGAGTCCTGCACTTGGGACGGAAGAATCCCAACATTGTTACAGGCTGGGGACTAAATGGCTAAGTAGCAGTTCTGCAGAAAAGGACCTGGGGATTACAGTGGATGAGAAGATGGATATGAGTCAACAGTGAGCCCTGGTAGCCAAGAAGGCTAATGGCATATTAGGTTGCATTAGGAAGAGCATTGCCAGCAGATCCAGAGAAGTGATTATTCCCCTTTATTCAGGTCTGATGAGGCCACATCTGGAGTATTGTGTCCAGTTCTAGGCCCCCAATTACAGGAAGAATGTGGATGCATTGGAGAGGGTCCAGCGGAAGGCGACCAAAATGATTAGGGGGCTGGAGTGCATGACCTATGAGGAGAGACTGAGGGATTTGGGTTTGTTTAGTCTGCAGAAGAGAAGTGTGAGGGGGGGCATTTGATAGCAGCCTTCAACTTCCTGAAGGGAGGTTCCAAAGAGGATGGAAAAAGACTGTTCACAGTAGTGACGGATGGCAGAACAAGGAGCTCAAGTTACAGTGGGGGAAGTCTAGGTTGGATATTAGGAAAAACTATTTCCCTAGGAGGGTGGTGAAGTACTGGAATGGGTTACCTAGGAAGGTGGTGGACAGGCAGCACACTCTGGGCATTCACTTGTGGCTGTGTCTGGGCTGTGGGTGACCCCTACTGGTCGGTGTCTGGAGCACTGCCCAGCAGGTGGGCTGCCTAGGTCACGTAGACAAAGACCTAACCGGTCTGGCCGGTTGAGGGCAGTGAGGGAATTAAGGAAGTGAGTGTTCAGGGGAAGGGGCACTCTTGGGCTGGAGCCATGAAGGAAACAGCCGAAGCTGAGGGCTGAGGGTCTAGGGGTGACAATGGACCCCCTAACCCAAGGGGTCTGAGGCATCCTGGCCCTGACTCCTGTAACCACATCACGTCTATGCTGTGCTGTTTCCTGGAGAAGCAATAAACCCTCTCTGTTCTACTGGCTGGCGGAGTCTGTTCTTGCTGCTACAGGGCTGCAGGAACAGGAGAAACCCCGACTCACCATCACAGTGGTGTCAGAAGTGGGATGCACTGCACCCCGTGGATGGAGCTTCTAGCAGTGAGTGTCGAGAAGCAGTAGAGGTAAGGGGCTTGCAAGAGCCAGACGTGCTGGAGACAGAGCGAAGTGATTCCTGGGAGTCGTGGGGCACTGCAGCCCTCGGTTGGTGACTCTACACCCCGGGGATCGGCGGACAGATGGCCTACTCCTGACTCCTGAAGGCAGACTTTGTGGGGTGGTGCAGAGAGAGGGGCCTGGCCATGGGGAAAGCAACCAAGGCCCAGCTGATTGCCCGGCTGGAAGAGAATGACCAGTCCAGGGGACTGGACCCTGTCCTAGTGGGGAGCAGCCAGACACTCCCTGGGAGCGTCTCAGGCAATCAGACCGGTCGGAGGGCTGGAGCCCACCAGAGAGATGCGATGCTCACCAGGCCACGCTCTACCAGCAGTGGTTCGTCCAGGGCGGGGTCCATCTTGGCAGAGCTACGGCAGCTGGAGATCGAGCTGTGGATGAAGGGATTGGAGGTACAGGATCGAGAGAAGGAATGCCAGGACTGAGAGAGGCAGCGGCAGCATGAGCTGACCATGGCGGAGCAGAGAAGCCGAGGGGCCCCGGCTGTGATGAGTGGGGTGGACCCCAGGGGGGCCCAGGATGGCCAGACGCCTGGAGAAGCTCATGTTGGCCCAATGTAAAAACATGGGGGACATGGACAGGTTACTTAGCTCCTTTGACCGGGCCTGTGAACTGCACCAGATCCCCCCAGTGGACAGGCTGCAACAGCTCACCCCCTTGCTGGGTCAGGAGGCTGCAGGGGTGCTCAACCAGCTGGAGGATCTGCAGCTGGGTGATTACAAACGGGTCAAAGAGGCCATGCTGTGCAAGTTCGGGCTAACCCTGGAAACATACAGGAAGAAGTTCAGGGGGGGTGCAGAAGGTGCCACGGGAGACCTATGTAGATATGGTTTCCTGCCTGGCACAATACTGCCACAAGTGGGTGTTCGGGGTCGGAGCCCAGACCGCAGAGGACCTGCTTAAGCTGATGATGTTGGAACAGTTCTATGAAGCGTGCCCACCCAGCCTGAGGCTGTGGCTCAAGGACAGGAAGCCAGAGGACCCCCAGGAAGCCGGGAGGCTGGTGGATGAGTTCACAGAGAGCCAGTCCAGGTGTGAACGGGAGTCCCAGAGAGAAAGGGCATCGCGAAGAGACCAGTTCTTGGCTGAGCAACAGAGAGAATACCTATGAGGCGAACCCAAGAGACAAGGACCAGCCATCTGCGCCCCAAAGAAACAGCCAGGGACTGGGTGGAGCTGGCCCCAAAAGGCATGCAGGTCTTCACTTGCCATCGCTGTGGGCAAGGAGGCCACAAGAGGGCTCAGTGCACCCGGCACCCGGACAGGTCCCACGACCTGAGACTTTCCAGGATTAACTGGCTGGAGCTGGGGTAAGGGCAGGCTGCCTCAGAGGCAGGGGCCGGCAGGCAAACCTCAGCTCAGAGTGGGGGGAAGGATGCTCAGCCCACCTCCCCTGGGAGATCTGATCCTCTGGAGGCGGATTTCTCCGTGTATCAGGTGGGGGCAGGGAGGCCCCTGAGGAGGGAGTGCCTCATGCCCCTGGAGGTGGATGGCAGGGAGCTGACGGGCTACTGGGACACAGGTGCGGAGGTGACGCTGGCCCAGCCCAAAGTAGTAGCCCCAGACCATATGATACCTAACACTCAGCTGACCCTGAGGGGCATAGACGGGACCCCATTTAAGGTACCCATAGCCCGGGTGCATCTGAAATGGGGGGCCCAAAGAAGTGGGGGTGCACCAGCACTTGCCCATGGAGATGCTGATGTGGGGTGACCTAGAGGAGTGGCCAGACAGACCCCATAGGGCCCTGGTCACTATCTGTAGCCAGAGCCAGCAAGGGGCTGGTGACCCTGACCCACGGGAGGGCTCCCTGTAGGGAGCACAGGGCCCCATCCCAGCAGACATGGAGCCCAGCCAGGCTGGGACTCGGGACCTAGGTAGGGGGGGAAGCAGGTCCCTGTCCCTGCCCCAGCCGCTGAATTCTGTTACACCTTGGTTCGGTGATGTGGTGGGAGCCTCAAGGGTTAAAGCCGACTACCCAGTGAAAACTACTGGATGATGGTGAAACAAATGATCTTTATTAAGTGGAATGATTCTTTTATCAAAACCAACAATTAGAAAATGGTCTTTTTAACTAACAATTGCCCAATGCTTTTACAGGGTAGAAAACTTGAACACAACTATACCTAACTGATTACAATTCCTTGATTACAATTCACTTATATCAAATCACTATCCCTAATTCGCCTAAGGCAGCACAGCATACAAATGAAAAATACAAAAACAAAGCCAAAATAATAATAATAAAAACTCCGTCCACAGCCAGCCCCTCTATGGTTATTTTAGGCAGCTGGTGGAGTTAGTCATAAATCTACCTTTACAACTTAACAACTCCTGGGTTTCTATTTCTAACACTTACATTTAGCCTAAATACAACACCACTGCACAACACAAGATTATACAATTTACCCAGTGTGGTTAATAGAACTCAGTTACACTTTACAGAATTACACAGTGCAATTAACACAATTCAACTCTTAACTAAACCAATAACTAATATATTTAAGCAATACTTACAAATCCAGCAACGATAACAATGTAAAGACACACTAGACCTTGGAGCATGCTCAGGACTCGCGCACCCCTATCTTTGACTCGAAGGGTGGGGAAGGCAGCCTCAGGGTGATCAATCCTTCAGCTGGGCAAAAAAACACGTGCCCTCAATACATGGAACCTCCGTCGAACAAAGGGGTTGAGGGTCTTTTATAACATAACCTGATATCCGGTACCTTATTAGGGTCTGTTCCCTGGCTGGGCCTGATAGGCTGGTAATGAGGTAATGTGAAATATTGCCCTATAGGATTTTTCATGATGCCCGCCTGATGGCCCCGTGGACAGTGCCAGGTGTGGGCATGGTCAGTGTGCATGGCAGTTGCGTCTTATCTCCCTATGCCTACCTCCCTACCTTCAAGGACCGGTCAAGAGAGTCTTATTTATCTCTTGCAGCTGTATTCTATCTTTTCATGCTCACCTCCTTGTTCTATGATGCCTACAAGGTTAAATTCCGTTCACAGAAAGCTGCATTGTGCTTCCCATGCTCCTCTGAGTATCTCACGGTTTGGGTTTTGTGAGGGGCCTAGTGTGGCAGGATGGGCTATACGCGAAGGCCATGGTCAGAAAAAGCCTGCTCTACAACAAATTCCAGGCTGAAGTGAAGGCAGATCCCGCCTTGCAGATGCTGAGGGGCCAGGCTAGCCTTGGCGCAGCTCAGCCCCTGGGGAAAGGATGCCAGGAGAGAGTCCTGTGGGAGAGGGGATTCCTGTACCAGGAATGGCTCCCCCCGGGAAAGTGGAGGCATGGGGGGTCCAACGGCAGCTGGCAGTTCCCCAAAAGTATCGCCGCAAGCTGCTGTCCATGATGTCCCATTTGCGGGGCACAGAACTGGACACACAATGCTCCAGTTGGGGCCTGTCAGTAGAGTGGAAAAATGAGTTCTCATGTATTGCTTACAACTCTCCTGCTAATGCATCACAGAATGATGTTTGCTGTTTATTCTTGCAACATTGTGACACTGTTGATTCCTATTTAGCTTGCAGTCTACTAGCACCCCCAGATTCCTTTCTGCAGTACCCTTTCCTAGGCAGCCATGTCCCATTTTGTAAGTTTGCTGTTGATTCTTCCTTCCAACTAATTATGTACCCTCCTAATAGTAGCACTACCTAGGCTGCATTTCCCTAGTTTGTTCATGAGAAGGTCATGAGAGACAGAATGAAAAGCCTTACTAAAGTCTAGGTATACCATATCAACTGTTTCTCCCCTATCCATGAGACTTGTTACCTTGTTAAAGAGAGCTATCAGGTTGATTTGACATGGTTTATTCTTATAACTCCATGCTGACTATTACTTACCTTCTTATTGTCTTTAGTTGTTTGCAACTTGATGGCTTAATTATTTGTTCCATTATCTTTCTAGGTACTTAAATTAAGATGGTCTCTGCAGTGTGTATAGGAGAGATTAGGGTTACACTTTTCTCTGAGCAAAGATGGTACACTATCATATCTTCCAAAAAAGTTTACTGGGTCCAATTTACAAACAGTTACCACTTCTAAGATGTGGGTTGTTACAGAGGCAGCCAATGTGTCTTCTATAATATAAACATCTAGATTTTCCTCCTTTAAAAAAGGGAAGAAGGACAATCCAGGGAACTTCAGACCAGTCAGTCTCACCTCAGTCCCCAGAAAAATCATGGAGGGGATCCTCAAGGAATCCATTTTGAAGCACTTGGAAGAGAGGAAAGTGATCAGGAATAGTCAACATAGATTCACCAAGGGCAAGTCGAGACTGACCAACCTGATTAGCATCTATGACGAATCAACTGGCTCTGTGGAAAAGAGGAAGGCGGTGGACATGATGTACCTTGACTTTAGCAAAGCTTTTGATCCAGTTTCCCACAGTATTCTTGCCAGCAAGTTAAGGAAATATGGATAGGATAAATGGACTGTAAGGTAGATAGAAAGCTGGCTAGATTGTCCCCTCAATGTCTCGATGTCTAGTTGGAGGTTGGTATCAAGCAGAGTGCCCCAAGGGTTGGTTTTAGGCCAGTTTTGTTCAACGTGCTTATTAATGACCTGGATGAGGGGATGGATTGCACCCTAGCAAGTTCGCAGATTACACTAAGGGAGAGGGAGAGGGAGAGGGAGAGGGAGATATGTTGGAGGGTGAGGGTAAAGATAGGGTCCAGAGTGACTTAGATACTACTAGGTTGGAGGATTGGGTCAAAAGCAATCTGATGAGGTTCAACAAGGACATGTCAGGGTCCTGTGCTTGGGACAGAAGAATCCCAAGCACTGCTTTAGGCTGAGGACCAACTGGCTAAGCAGTGGTTCAGCAGAAAACGACGTGGGGATTATAGTGGATGAGAAGATGGATATGAGTCAACAGTGTGCCTTTGTAGCCAAGAAGGTTAACGGCATATTAGGATGCATTAAGAGAATCATTGCCAACAGATCTAGAGATATCCTTATTCCCCTTTATTCATCACTGGTTAGGCCATATCCGGGGTATTGCATCTAATTCTGGCGCCCTCCATTACAGGAAGGATGTAGACACATTAGAGAGGATCCAGAGGAAGGCAACAAAAATGATTAGGGGATTGGAGCACATGACTTACGAGGAACGGCTGAGGGATTTGGGCTTGTTTAGTCTATAGAAGAGAAGAGTGAGGGGGAATGTAACTACCTGAAGGGGGGTTCCAAAGCAGATGGAGAGAGGCTGTTCTTAGGAAAAACTATTTCACTAGGGGAAGCACTGGAATGGGTTACTTAGGAAGGTGGTGGAATCTCCATCCCTAGAGATTTTTGAGTCCTGACTTGACAAAGCCCTGGCTGGGATGATTTAGTTGGGTTTGGTCCTGCTTTTAGCAGGGGGTTGGACTCGATGACCTCCTGAGGTCTCTTCCAACCCTACCATTCTATGATTCTATGATTCTATTAAATATATCAGTTGGGCTACTGCTTAGAATTTAATGTCATACATTAATAATTCATTGTTTTCTTGCGCTAACAAAATATAATGAAGATAAAACATGTCCTAGGAGAAAAAATGGTTGTACAGCAGACTGGACAATGTGCCACATTGGCCCAAGAGGGCAGCTGTATGAGGTGATGGCTCCTTTTCAATGAAGTACTATGAGGGGTGTTAATTTGTGCCTGTGGGGAGTTCTTCTTTGCTTCCTGCAAGACAGGATTATTCTCATCAAAGCCTAAGGAGATTTATTTGTCCATGTATCCATCCACCCTATCAAATCTGACTCTATACTCATGTTTTCATACGTAACCCACCAGTGCATTTCTTTTCAAATGAGATAACCTGTGCTAACATTTTGATCTGTTGTCCTAGAATTACAGAATTCTTCCAGTACTTCCAAGTTGGCTTCCTAGAGAGAAACTAATGTCATCATTTGCTGTAAAGATATGGGGAGATTCCAGATATTTCAATGTATTTGAAGCAGAATGTCAACAATTCCAAAATAACTTGGAAATTAAGTTGCAGAGGGACAAATGTCAAAAAGCAACTTCTCTCTAGGTGGCAATGCTGCTACACTGGAGCTATACAATGGACAGACACAATCAGGACTCTGACCCCTGGTCTACTCTAGGAAGTTGTTTAGAAATAACAAGCCTGTTATTTCAAAGTAATAGCTCCTGCTTTCCACGAGGAATAACGTTTATTTTGAAATAGCAATAGTGTGGACTCTCCACTGCTACTATTTTGAAATAACTACTCTCGAGAGTCATTCAAAGTAATTACTCTCCAGTACTTCCTAGAGCTCTAAGTTGAGGTAGCATGTCCACATTAAGGGAACCTGCCTCAGACTAATTTAAGGTTTCCTTGTAGTGTGGACACGCTATTTTGAAATAGTTATTTTGGGAGTTATTATTTCGAAATAAGTTATTTCAAAATAATTTCCTAGTTTAGACATGCCCTGAGTAGGGTTGCCAGGTGTCCGGTATTGAACCGGACAGTCTAGTATTTTCACCTCCTGTCCGTTAAAAAAATTCAGAAAATACCGTACACCTAAAATGTCCAGTATTTTCTGATTTTTTTTACCAGCCAGGAGGCAAAAATACCGTGCACCTGGCAACCCTAGCGCCCGGGCCCCAACACCCCCAGACCCCTGCTCCTGGACCCTATGCTTACCTAGTTCCACAGGGAAGCTAAGTTCTGGCATGAACAAGAACACAAAATGGCTGCCGGCAAAAAGCCTAAAGACCAAGGGGAAGCAATGCCTTTCCTGGGTCTTAGTGCTCAACCGCTCCCCTGTTCCTATCCCTATTCTAACTCTGCACTCACTCTGAAAGGGGCCATGCTGTTTTCATGCTGTTTTATTTTATTTATTTTTGCTTAATAAGTCTTGGAGTCCTTTTTTTTTTCTCAACAACTTTGGTCTCACCCCTCCCCTTTTTTTTCCTCAACCGAATTTTTTCCCCAGTGGTTTTTTTTTTTTGGGGGGGGGCATGTTCGATATTTTTGGTTCAACCATCAGGCAACTCTAGCCCTGAGTGATTGTCCCTGTCCATTTGTCCCTCTGCAGCTTAATTTCCACACTCAACCAGCCAAATAGCCACATGTGCCTGGTGGCTAGCATGTTGGACACCAAGGGCCTACACTTTAAGAGGGCCTACTTAAACCTGGTGTAAATGGGTGCAACTTCATTGAACACGTGCTTACGTAAGGTTTGGAGTGACCAGGGCTGACTGTGGGGGAAGGCTGTGGGGAAGAGTGTGGGACCTTCAAGGCCCCAAAGAGGCCCTCTGCCTCCCAGCAGCCAGAGGGAGAGAGCTGGGCCAGCCGTGGCTTCAGCCCGGCCCAACCCCCAGCAGCTGGCAGGTGGGAGCGGGAGAGCCAAGGCTGGTCTGGCCTCGAGGGGGTCCCTGAAGAGGAGAGAGACAATGCAGGCCAGGACTGCCATGCCTCAGCTTGACACTACCCAGAGGCCAGCAGGGGAGCCCACACTGCCTACCCTCAGAGATGGGGGTTGGAGAGCGTAGCGTACTGCCCTCTAGTATTTTTTATTGGACCCACATCTATTGGTGAGAGAGAGAAGCTTCCAAGCTTACATAGGGCTCTTCTTCAGGTCTGTGACGGGGGTGTACCAACCCCACACTGAAGCTAAAGGAATGGCCTTGGCCCAGCTGGCTGAAAAGGCCCCACCCCCACAGCCCTGCTGGGCATGCTCCCACTGGAGATAGACTATAAATACCTCTGGAGCAGCTCAGTCAGGGTGGACTGCTAAAGGGAAAGTTGGTGCTGAGAGAGCTCCAGAGATGGAGGAAGCAGCAAAGCCAGATCACACAGCAGCAGCCGGACCCAAGGAGCCCCAGAACCAGAATGAGACTACGGAGAAGGCTGTTGCCAGGTGACAGTAGGAAGTAGCCCAGGGTGGAGAATTGTTCTCTGGGTGCTCAGCATGTTGCAACAGGATTCCCCACTGAGTGGGCAGTGGCCTGTGCCACTGCCAACATGGCCCTGGGCTGGGACCCAGTGGAGAAGGAGGGCCTGGGTCTCCCTGTCCCCTCTGGAGCTAGCCTGTGTGGGGTGAAGTTTTTCTACAGACCTCTGGACTATTATTCCTATTAGAGGAGTTTTGTGTTTGGACTCTGGCCACTAGGCCATATTACTCCTATTAGAGGAGTCTTGTGTATGGACTGTACCTGGTAGGCTGCATTACCCCTAGTAAAGGGGATTTGTGTATGGACTAGAATGCTGGGCCGTATTATCCCTAGTAAAGGGACTTGTGTGTGGACTTCAACCACTAGGCCATATTACCCCTAGTGAAAGGGATTCAATCTGAGGGGCTTCCAAGAGTAGGTCGTCCTTTAACAAGGTCCAATAGAAGATTACCTACCTTGACTGTCTAATGAATTCAGAGAGAGACATCAAATTGTGATTGCAACAGCAAGCAGCCTAAACTCTTGTTTTCTGAAAGTTGTAATTCAGTGAAGTAAGTCACTGAATATTTTGTTTTTCATCTTGGGCCCGGAGCGTAATAGAATTAGAGGCATCACAATTTCGCAACCTAATTCAAGGCCTGTAATTTGCATTTGAAACTGCAGAATGCCCCTAAAAGAGGTGCAGGTTAGCCCTATCTATAGCTAAAGTTGTCTTACAATAAAAGCCAGCTTTTCATTGCTTATAATTTTGCCAAACTTCAACTGTTTGAGCTGAAATCTTAATTATGTATATAATGAAGACTGTGAACAGAGAGAAATATATTTTTTTATTAAAATAAATAGAAAAAAATTGTGAAATTTAACTCCATTTCAAAGCACACCAAAATTATGCCCATGCCAAAATCTGCCCAGGTTAGAATGACACAATTAACTGGATTTGATTCGTTCCCACGTTGCCATTTTCCAATGGATATACTTACTTTACTCACACATTCTCATGACTCATTGTACAATGCATTGTTTTCAATTTGCTATGTGATTTTTCACTGTAGTCATATCAGAGGCACTCTGCCAAATAATGTTACATAACACTTAAATACAATCAGAGCAAGAGGAAGTTACTCACCCTGTGAAGTAACGATTGTTCTTCGAGATGTGCCCCATGGGTGCTCCACTCTAGGTGGCGGGTCCCGTCCCGGCGCCACGGCTCGGAGATTTCTCATAGCTGTGCTTCGCCGGCTCGCACTTGCGTGCTTTCCCAGCAAGGCATTTGTGCCTTTGATCAGCCGCGCGCGAGCCGGCAATCGTCAGTTCCTCTCACCCGCTCATCTGAAAGAAACAAATAAACAATTCCAGAGCGGGGAGGAAGGGCGGGTCGTGGAGCACCCACGGGGCACATCTCGAAGAACAATCGTTACTTCACAGGGTGAGTAACTTCCTCTTCTTCTTCGAGTGGCCCCGTGGGTGCTCCACTCTAGGTGACTCCGGAGCAGTACCTAGGACAGAGTTAGAGCGCTCCAGAATCAAGACTACCAGCATGATTAAGTACTGCTGTAGCCACAGAAGAGTCTGAAGCAAACTGATTGATTATAGCATAATGCTTCATAAAAGTCACATTAGAAGACCGTGTTGCTGCTCTGCAAATGTCACGAAAAGACACTCCGCTCAGAAACGCTGCGGTCGTAGCCACTGCTCTAGTTGAATGAGCCCTCGGAAGAGAAGGGAGAGGCTTCCCTTGTAGCGAGTGACACATGGATATACATTAAACTATCAGCCTGGAGATGCGCTGAGAAGCTAGAGGTTGTCCCTTTGAACGTTGCGCTAATGATACTATTAAGCGGACTGTCTTTCTAAAAACCCGTGTTCTATCAATGTAAAACGTTAAGGATCTCCTCACGTCCAACGTGTGTAGCAGCACTGCTTTCGTTAAGGTAGGGGGTTTAGGCGAGAAACATGGTAAAACCACCGGCTCATTTATATGGAATTCAGAAGAAACCTTCGGAATAAACACCGGATGGGTCCTCAACATCACCAAATCCTTGGAAAAAATTGTATATGGAGGTGAGGCCATAAAAGCTGCTATCTCACTCACTCTGCGAGCAGATGTGAGGGCTAGGAGGAAGAGAAGCTTGACAGTAAGTAAGTGCAACGGTACTGTAGCCAAGGGCTCAAAGGGAGGACGAGTCAAAGTTTGTAGGACTAGATCCAAGTCCCATAGAGGTGGAGGAGGTCTCCGCGGAGGATGAAGGTTCGAGAGCCCCTTCAAAAATCTTTTTGTAATGGGGTGCGCAAACAAGGAGACATCCCCATCCCTACAATGGAATGCATTAATTGCTGCCAAATGTACTCGCAGAGATGCGACTGCCAGGCCATTGTCATGCAGTTGCAAGAGGTATTTTAATATACAGGGTAGAGTTGCGGAACGAGGATCTACAGCATTATCCGCGCACCATGCCTGGAACCTGGACCACTTAGCTGTATAAGCTGATCGGGTAGATTGTTTCCTACTATGCATTAAGACTTCCCTGATTCGCTGAGAACAGGACTGCTCAGAGTCGGTAAACCAACAAGCATCCACGCCGTGAGGTGCAGAACTTCGGGTCTCGGGTGATTGAGAGATCCGTTGTCTTGGGTCAACAGAGTCGGAAGAGAAGGCAGAGGATACGGTGCTCTCACTAACATACGGTGGAGCATTGAAAACCAAGGCTGACGAGCCCATGCCAGAGCTAGAAGGATTACCCGGGCTCTGTCTGTGTTGATCTTCTTGAGAACCTTGGAAATCAAGACTACTGGGGGAAAGGCATATAGGAATGACCTTCCCCAGTGGAGAAGGAAGGCTTCCCCCAGAGAGTGACGTCCTATTCCGGCTCTTGAACAATAGGCGGGACATTTCGTATTGTGTTCCGTCGCGAATAAATCTATCGCCGGAAACCCGCATCAGGCAAAAATACGAGTCAGTACGTCCGTGCGAATCTCCCACTCGTGGTCGTGAGGGAAACGCCTGCTGAGAGAGTCCGCTATTAAGTTGTTGACACCTGGAAGATAAGCTGTTAGAATGGTGTTGTTGCTGATACACCAATTCCATAATCGAATGCTCTCCGCACAAAGAGAACGAGACTGGGCACCTCCTTGTCTGTTGATATAAAACATGGTCGCCACATTGTCCATCAAAATCCTGGTAGTTGTATTCCGAATCTGCGATCGAAAATGCTTGCAAGCATGGCGTACCGCTCTCAACTTGAGGACATTGATATGCAATAGCATTTCCTGTGTTGACCATCGTCCCTGGACTGTGCGACTGTCCATGTGAGCTCCCCAACCCGTTAGGGAAGCATCTGTTGTTATCTGTTTTGTAGGTTGTGGGCAATGAAACGGGACGCCCGCAAGAAGATTGGCCGGGTTGACCCACCACTGTAGGGACTCCCGGACATACTGCAGCACCACTATTGGCCTGTGAACACTGTGCTTCACTGGGACGTAAACGGTGGCCAGCCAGTGCTGGAGGCAACGAAAACGTAACCTTGCGTTGCGTACTACGATGGTGGCAGCAGCCATATGCCCCATCAACTGTAGACAGACGCGCGTGGGAATTGTTGGAGCGTGTACTACAGTGTGCACCAGATCTTTGATTGCCGTAAAACGTTCCCTTGGTAAGTATGCTCGTGCTATGGTGGAATCGAGTCGTGCGCCTATAAAGACGAGGTTCTGGGATGGAACTAGTGATGATTTCTTCATGTTTATGAGAAGGCCCAGAGCAGCAAATGTGCTGGACACTGTTCGAACCATATGACATGTTTCCGAAAACGTCGTGCCTCTGATGAGGCAATCGTACAAATAGGGGAAGATTGTCACTCCCAATCTGCGCAGATAGGCTGCAACCACTGCCAACGTTTTGGTGAAAACTCTGGGAGCACATGCCAGACCGAAGGGCAGAACTTTGTATTGATAGTGCTCGTTACCCAATTGAAAACGGAGGAAATGTCTGTGAGCCACGTGGATAGCTACGTGGAAATAAGCGTCTTGTAAGTCGAGGACTGCCAGCCAATCCCCTTTGTTCAATGACGGAATGATAGTTGTTAAGGTTACCATCTTGAAACGAAACTTCCGAAGGTGTCGATTTAGCTTTCGAATGGTCTAGAATGGGTCTCCAGCCTCCCGACTTTTTTGGTGTGAGAAAATATCGGGAATAAAAGCCTTTTCCCCAGAACTGCTTGGGAACTCTCTCTATTGCCCCAATGTTGAGCAAACGTTGAACTTCCTGTTGTAGCAGTTGCTCGTGAGAGGGGTCCCTGAAAAGGGACGGGGTAGGGGGAGTGGTAGGGGGAATAGAGAGAAAGGGAATGGAAAGGCCGGACTGCACTATTTCTAGTATCCATCTGTCCGTGGTGATGTCGGACCAACGATGGTAAAATGACCGTAGGTGATGATGAAAAAGATGGATAGTCTCGTCTTCCGTGTTGATAGCGGGTAGCTGGCTTGCATCCTCGACAGACAAGTCAATTTTGCTGCTTAGTTGACGATTGATTGGTCGAACGGCCCTGTTGGGGTCGTTTGCACTGAGGACGTTGTCTAGGGCATTGATTGTCGAAGGGACGTGATTGTTGTCTGGAGAAATTAAAATCATAACTTCGTTGATAAGGAAAATAACGCCTACATTTAAAGGAGGGAGTGTACATCCCAAGTGTACATAGAGTAGTGCGTGAATCTTTTCCCGAGTGGAGGACTCTGTCGGTGTTGGCTGCAAAAAGCTTAAGCTTGTCAAACGGTAGGTCCTCAACCTTGCTTTGCATCTATCTCCTTTGGGGCTC
This sequence comes from Rafetus swinhoei, assembly GCA_019425775.1. Taxonomy (NCBI): domain Eukaryota; kingdom Metazoa; phylum Chordata; order Testudines; family Trionychidae; genus Rafetus; species Rafetus swinhoei. The sequence continues at coordinate 46,550,131 of CM033432.1, forward strand.
CTGCAGATGACAGCCATGATGATCTCCTCATGGCAATACCTGTGGCAGTAGCTCTAGCCGCTGTGTCAGCCACGTCCATGGCTATCTGCAGTGCTGTACTACATGATGCGTACCCTTCTTGGACTATTGCCTTCAAGAGTGGCTTCTTGTTGTCCAGGAGATTATGAAGTAACTGCTTATTTGGAATAATTATCAAAATTATGGTTTGATAGATGGGCCGAATAATTTGCGATGCACAGTAGAAGTGTGGCTGAGGAGTAGACCTTCCTACCAAAAATGTCCAATTTTTTATTGTCCTTGTCCAGAAGCGTATTTTTGTACTGTGGCGCTTTAGCCCTACGTTGTGCTGCATCCACTACTAACGAGTTAGGCTGAGGATAATTGAATAAGAAGTCCAATCCTTTCACCGGTACAAAATATTTTCTGTCGGCCTTTTTACTCGTAGGTGTAACCGATGTTGGGGTCTGCCATATCTCATCCGCCACTTCCATGATTGCATCATCAATAGGTAAGGCGATCTTTGCACGTTGTTGTGGTCGGAGGTTTTTCAAGAGACGGTGCTTTTTAACCGGAATATCCGTTAGCTGTATTTCCTGTGTGCCTGCCACACATTTAAAGAGGTCTTGGAATTGTCTCAGATCATCTGGTGGAGAGATGTCAGCTGGAAATATCGCTTCATCCGGAGATGATGAGGAGCAGTCTGCTGGAGAAGTTTCCGGTTTGGGGTCTTCAACATCAGACAACTGCCCCTCTTCCAGCTCGGATTGGTCTAGTTGGATCGTTGGACTCTTAGATGGAGAAGGTGAGTCTAGGTGCTGTGATTGATGAGGTAAGTATTTTGCACTTAATAGTTGACAAATGCAGGAGGATCCCTTACGGGAGGACGATGTACGATCACACTGGGGACGATCATCATATGGTCTATGGTAGCTGTCATAATAGCGCTCAGAACGCAAAGACGGGGAGGAGTGGCGTGACGAGCATGCACTACCATGCTGGATATAATAGACGCGGCATGGGGAGTGTCTACCAGGCTCGTATCTTGAGGATCAACCAGGTGAGCGGGACCGTGAACGGGACCGACGTGTTTCTAGATACACTGTGTCCCTATAATTATGCCGTCCATACGTGACCCGTGTAGGAGAAACATTATAGTCATGATAGCGACCATACCTTCGCGGTGAAAAATCTGGAGAGAGGGATCTGTCTCTATAATGAGTCTTTGATAATGCCTTCCTCTGTAGGGAGGTGTCTTCCACCCTAACAGCCACAGGAGAGCCAGGCACCGAACAGCAGTGGAGCGGTGCCGGGGAAAGCAGCTGTTGCTGCGTTGATGCTGGTGCTGGCAGAGTGCCCGGTGCCGGAGTCAGCAGCGGTGCCGGGGCTGAGGCATCAAGATCTTCTGCCTCGGAGCCCGGTGCCAGAGGAGACGGTGTCGTGGAGGACGGTGCCGCCATAAGCGGGGCTGGTGAGGCAGGCGCTGTTATAGCTGGTGCCACTGAAGCCGGTGCAGAACGGCTGGTCAATTGCAGCACCAGCGTCAATTTCACAGAGCGCACAGCTAAGGCCGGTGCAGACTTGCCGGCTAGCTGCGGCACCGCTCCCGATGCCGGTACTGAAGCCGCTCTCAGCGATGGGGGCTCTCTGATGGCCGCCCCAGCAGATTGTCCAGACCCTTTGGGGGTCATTTTGGACGCCCCTGAAGCCGTTGCAGCTGCTGAAGGAAGGGATCGCGCTGGGAACGGCTTTGATCGCTTCGAGCCGGCTGGTCCCGGGGAAGCCGCCCTGCGTTTTTGTTCAGGGGCTTTTGTGGCTGCAGGAGGGATCAGGTCAGGCTGCAACACCTTCCCGAACATCAGCATTCTTATCTTCATCTCCCGCTCCCTCCGGGCTCTCGATGTTAATTTTCTACAGTGAGAGCACTTCTCGGGGACATGCGCTTCCCCCAGGCACCTAATGCAGGTGTCATGGCCGTCAGCCATTGGCATGGGCTCACGGCATGCCAAACACTTTTTAAAACCAGTCAATCCAGGCATTTTCAAAATGAGTACAGAATAAATGCCGGTATAAGCCCCGTGTGAAGCCTTGTCAATTTCACTTTTAGCGCTTTGCGCAGCGCCTTAAGAGAAGTGGCTTGAGGAAAAAAACTTTTCTTTTTTTTTTAACTTTCTTATGAACAGGAGAACAAACTAGCAGGAACACGACTAATACTAACAAATTTAACTATTTACAGATGCAAAAACTGACTGAAAACATTCTGAAGAGAAATACTCAGGGAGCTCCGACCGCGACCTGAGGCGGTTGAGAGGAACTGACGGTTGACGGCTCGCGTGCGGCTGATCAAAGGCGCGAACGCCTTGCTGGGAAAGCACGCATGCACGAGCCGGCAGAGCACGGCTATGAGAAATCTCCGAGCCGTGGCGCCGGGACAGGACCCGACACCTAGAGTGGAGCACCCACAGGGCCACTCGAAGAAGTAATGATACTAAAAAAAATATACTTCATACGATCAATACCAATTTTCCCAGAAATTTAACAATTACAGGTGAGAAGAAGTGATCTGAATAATGCATGAGAAAATGCTCTAAAAGACAACTGCTGTATTCATAAGCAGCCCACTCTATGAAAAGGCTTAAGAATCAGTGCCCTGTGCATTAGTTTGGAATGCAACGATTATGTATGTCCACTAGATGGTGCAAAGAAATTCATCATAAGAACATAAGAACGGCCATCCTGGGTGAGACCAAATGACCATTTAGCCCAGTATACCATCTTCTGATAGTGACCAGTGCCAGGTACCCCAGAGGGAGTAAACAGAACAGGTAATCATCCCTCCCTGGTCACCCATTTCCAGCCTCTGACAAACAGAGACTAGGGACACCATTCCTACCCATTCTGGCTAATAAGTATTGATGGTTCAATTGACAGTCCTAGTAAACCATATAAAATGTTTTGCTAAAGTCACATCTACTTTTTTCCCCAAATCCACAGAGCCAGGTATCTCACAGAATCATAGAATACTAGAACTGGAAGAGACCTCAAGAGATCATCAAGTCCAGTCCCCTGCCCTCATGCCAGGACCAAGCCTGGTCTATATCATCCCTGATAGATGTCTGTCAAACCTGCTCTTAAATATCTCCAGGGATGGAGATTATACAACCTCCCTAGGCAATTTATTCCAGTGTTTAACCACCCTGACAGTTAAGAAGTTTTTCCTTATGTCTAACCTAAACCTCCCTTGCTTCAGTTTAAGCCCATCATCATAGAAGGCAATCAAGTTGGTCAGGCATGACTTGCTCTTGGTGAATCTATGTTGACTGTTCCTGATCATTTTCCTCTCCTCCAAGTGTTTTAAAATCCTTACATGCTTTGCTAAATTGGGGCCTAAGAAACTTGCTTGGATGGAGAGCTCATTAGCAATATACCTCTAGCAAGCAAAGCAGGGTCCATGCAGAATTTCTTTGTAGATTTTTAAAATGGTGAAAAATAAACTATGAATCATTCATATATTTGCTGCACAATGATACAATGGTATGTTAGCTAAGCATAGGGCTTTATCCCAATTCCTTTGTTTTCTTTCATGCTTGAAGTCTCCTTAAAACAGTTTTAAAGAAAAACCCAAGCAGTGACTTTTCACTGCTGTGTATTCCCACAGCTCCTATTCCCATTCCAAATAACAGTGATTGGCTGGGGCTGAGTGACAGACAGTACTATCACTGAAAATGGGCTACTATGACAAGGGGCACAAGCACTTTCTCAGGTGGTTTCCCCACTGGAATGAAGGAGCGATTTGTGGTATTTTCTTTCCTTTTCGTGCTCTTGTGTGACCTTGCTACTGTTTAATGGTTGCCATTGCAGTAGCTTTAATCTTGCCCTGGTAGGTGTTCTCACTAGCCTCAGTGAGATTGCGTGCTTCTGTACAGGATACAGGTGTGCTGTCTCCCTGCCCCCCACAGCTTTCTCCATCTTCCAGACAGTGCATTTTCCATTGTCATGTTACTGTGGTTTCTCCATCTTGAGTGGGACCTGGGATTCCCTGCACCCAACAATTCCTGTGAGGATCCCATGGACCAAGGCACAACTGGCCAAAGCAAAGATAGTTTAAAGGAGAGCTGGACGGAAGTTTTCTAAATTGGAAATTCAGTGCTTTAAAAATGAACATATTTTTTCACAAGGGAGCTACTTGCCAACCTGCTGGCCTAAAACCTGCTCTTAAAAACACTGCCCCATTGCTCCTAAGTCAGGCTCTACCCACCTTGTCAGGAGCTGTGGTCAAGGGCTACAGTAGTGTTTTGGGAATTTTCACAATGCTGCCTAGCAAAGGTGAGCTAAATTATACAAACTACATACCTGGAAGATGAAAAATAGAAACTATCACATATTTTGTACAAATTCTCCCCCCGCTTAAAGAACTTTAGTCTGAACTGTACCCATTTTTTTCGGGGACAGCCCTGACTTTGCATGAACATTTCATCTGACATTACTGGTAATTAGGATTTTCAAAGAAGAATAGTGTCACTTTGTGTGTTGCTCAGAATGTGTGAGAAAGAAATTACCGCCTTCCTCACAGACTGAGAAAGCTGGATTATTTCAATTGAGACATTTAGGCTTGAGAGGGTTAGATTTTCATTTGTAAATGTCAGTAAATGTTGACTTCACCATACTCACACTAACTGATGAAAAATATTGCAATCAATAATAATAAAAATAAACAGATAGACAAAGAAAAATGCTGCTTGAGAACTTAAGAGTCAAAATCTGGTGACTTTTGAATAAGGGTTGTTACAAAAGGATTAGAAAACAAATATTAAAAACAGCTATAATTTGTTGATTTAAGGATATTGACATGTGATGTTTATAATTTGTGTTAAGTTTATGAAGCTTTAACTTTTAGAAAAAGTGTTTACTGCCATTCAGTAATTGGCTGGACAGTCACCCAAACCACATAATTTCACACATCTATGAAAATCTAATTTAATAAAAACCTAAAAAATATTACAACACTGATTTTATCCATCAAAACTATTAAAAAAATCAAATTCTGTCTAGCTGAATATTGATTCAAATAAATTATTTCATCATTGAAAAAATACCATGAATTTCCTTTATTCATATATAATATTTCTGGCACAGACATTTTTCAGCTCCAGAAATATTAATTTTAACACAAAAGAACCAAACAAAACTAAAAACCATGCAAGGACAGAAATAGATCTTGTTTATTAATCTTATGAGAGCTTGCCTACAGCTGTGGAACTTTAGGTTCCCCTGCTAAGCTGGTAGTTCAGAAGAGGTGCTGCAGAAATGCTGTACACAGAGCAGAGCATTTCTTGTAGCCTTTTTTGTATCTGCTACTTTTAAGTAGATCCTCACAATTATTTGACAAAATGTTACCTGCCTTTTGTCTCTTCAATATAAATTGAACTGTAAAATGTGAATATGAACTATATACATATTTATAAATACGCTCAGTTTTCTCCACTCCAGCCACGGAGCCAGGTGGTTGCTGAGCTCTGCCCCAGCTGTGATGCTCTATTCCAGCAGCAGCAGGGGGGGGGAACCATCCAGAGAGCGGGGGTGAGGGGGGTATGGGGACCTGGGCAGCAGTGGGAGGAGGCTGTAACCCTAACCCGATGGCAGCATAGACCAGGAGGGGAGGGACCTTCCTTGGTCTGGTCGTTTGGGACCAGTCAAGGTCCCGAGGGTGCCAGATCAGCAAGGACCAACCTGTCTCTTTAATTGCAAAACTCAGATTTTGAACACAGGGAGGAACAGGCACACTGACACATACCTTTCTTAACTATAAATTGCACCACATACGGGCAATACAACGTTTGGCTGGTAATTCAGTCAGCTTTAGCATACTTTGTACTCTATGAGCACATCGATTGCTTCAAAAGAAACAAAATACTACTCTGGTACATCCAGGAAGGAGGGATTTATTTTCAAGCATTTTAAATCAACATTCCCATATTGTGATCAAGGATCACAAAACTTGGGTTTTGTCTTAACATTTTAAGATTACGTTACTGCTGCATTTATTGTTATTGAAAAACATTTCCTGGATGGAAGCTGAAGCTAAAGCTATAGAAACAGGATATTAAAACCTGAAATTGGAGAAAGCAATACACATAGCGCTATGAAGAGAGTTGTAAGTACAAACAAATATATTTAATGTTTTACTCACACTGGAGAGCTTAACCCCATACAATGAGGAACAAAACTTATCTAACAGATGGTAAAGACTGTAATTTGTCTTTGCCTAATAAATAAAAATAACGATGAATGATTTTACAAAATTACAGCTCATCAGGGAATTTCAGTGCATGACAACATTATTAAATTGAAAGTACATCTTGGGGAGAGAATTTGTTCATACTTTATTCAACAAGCACATCAGCAAGTAAAACTGAAAAAAATCTACATGTAACCTTCTAGTGATAACAGTTGTAGTCAATAGTTGTGTAGAGCCCAAGGGACGACAGAGTGATAATTCCTTTCTTCTGACATCTTTACCAATCTTCTAGTTTCCAATAGCTCTTCAGAGATAAAATATAGATTTTCTCTTTTTTTTTTTTTTTTAAAGAAACAAAAGAGACAATGCCACAGGAGGATTCCACAACTTAGCACTGCATAGCTGGAAGACTAATTTCACTGGATGTCATCATCATCAAAAAGATCTTCAAAATCTATTCAGAAAACAACAAAGAAATTAATATAATGCTTATGCACATTGACCTAAAGTATAAAAATTACTGTAGCAAGTAATGTAGGAAAGAAGGAAGAAAAAAAAACAGATTCAAGATGTGGGATGAGGCCCTTATCCTGCATCAGAGAATTCTGGGAGTTTTGCCACTAACTTCAATGAGAACAAAAACAAACCTTGAAGTTATTTAGAGGGCAACAGTTCAAGCACTGTGTTTAAGAGGGACAGAGCACTCTGCCCCTATTCAGTATAACAGTGAAGTAGTTAATGTTAAACATGTAACCTGTCTCATTTATATGCATTTTTGCAGGACTGGGGATTTAGTTGATAATGTACCACTATTCAAGATTAATTTGACACTCATGATTTGCAGATTCAGGATTCTGGGTTTCAGATCATAACCATGTCTGCTACACTCGTATTTCTTTGTCTAAGAACACACTATACTCTCACCACAATATGCTTCTGATGAACTTCAAAACATCCTTTGTTTTATTAAATAACTTTGGGACTGGGTTTTTTTTATTATATATACTGAAATATAGAGTTTGCCAAGGTTTCATGTGCAGACGAGCCTTGTTATTGAAAACTTATTAGACACTTGCTTATGTAAGAACACTGTCACACAATCTGCTAGTACTCACAATTCCTGTTTAGAAACTTGGACAATTAGATCCACTTGCTACTCCAATGTCTTGACTGAAATGTATTGGTGGAACTTTATAGAGATGGTTGCATGGCAATTGTGCCTGACTCCATTGTACAGAGTGACACAGCTGTAAGACATATGCACTAAAAACTGGGTCATTCCAAGTAAAACCACTTTAATTTATGGGTATGTCTACGCTGCAGAGTTTTTCCGACACTGGTAAACCTCTTTCTACGAGGAAGCCTTTTCCGAAAGAGCTCTTTCAGAAAAAGGTGTGTGTGGACGGGGAAGAGGAAGTTCTTTCAAAAGAAGAGGAAAAAGCACAGGTGCCCTGGTGGCAACTCCATCCATAGTAATCACAGCTTACATGCAAGATAGCATCCATTCAGTGTGGACACTATCTTTCGAAAAAGCAAATCGCTTTTTCGATGTGCTTTTGCAGTGTGGATGCTCTCTTTCGGAAGAAGTTTTTTCAGAAGATCTGAAAAGAAGCCTGCAGTCTAGACATAGTTTTAACCAGATGTAAAAACTTAAGCAAAACAAAACTAAACCTACAGTACTTTGAACACAGACAGAAATGCTGAATAGTCTCAAGACATTTCTGAGATTAAACATCCTCCATAGTTTGTGACAATTATGCTTCAACTATAGTAAGGTTTAATAATACTCTGGATTTGTAAGGACTTTGCTGGATAGCGGTCAAAGCTGCATTAATTACCAAGCATACAAAATGTGTATTGCCGAAGCATATATTTTATTTCCTATCCAAATAGGCTAAAGAATCATAGGACTAGGACTGAAAGGGACCTCGAGAGGTCATCGAGTCGTCCCCTGCCCTCATGGCAGGACCAAATACTATCTAGACCATACCTGATAGACATTTATCTAACCTACTCTTAAATATCTCCAGAGACGGGGATTCCACAACCTCCCTGGGCAATTTATTCCAGTGTTTGACTACCCTGACGGTTAGGAACTTTTTCCTAATGTCCAACGTAAACCTCCCTTGCTGCAGTTTAAGCCCATTGCTTCTTGTTCTATCCTCAGAGGCCAAGATGAACAAGTTTTCTCCCTCCTCCTTATGACACCCTTTTAGATACCTGAAAACTGCTATCATGTCCCCCCTCAATCTTCTCTTTTCTAAACTAAACAAACCCAATTCTTTCAGCCTTCCTTCATAGCTCATGTTCTCTAGACCTTTAATCATTCTTGTTGCTCTTCTCTGGACCCTCTCCAATTTCTCCACATCCTTCTTGAAATGCGGTGCCCAGAACTGGACACAATACTCCAACTGAGGCCTAACTAGCGCAGAGTAGAGCGGAAGAATGACTTCTCGTGTCTTGCTCACAACACACCTGTTAATGCATCCCAGAATCATGTTTGCTTTTTTTGCAACAGCATCACACTGCTGGTATTAGAAGATATTATCTTGTTCTTAAATTGCCCATTTAATTGGTCAACTGGTTAAACATATTAGATGGGTGCTGAAGTGCCCCCCTGCCCACTGCTGGGCTGAAGCGTCCCTCCCTCCCTCCCATTCCCTCTGCTACAAGCAGGGGCTGTTCCATCATCCTGGTCAGAGCAGCCCCTGCCTGCTTGGGCCTGCTGCAGGAAGGGGCTGTTCCAGCTTGGCCAGAGAAGCTCCTATTAGTAGCAGGCCCCCTATGGGGCTGGAGCAGCCTTTTGTCCTTGGCAGGCTGGGTGTTGCTTTAGCCCCTACCAGTTAACCTTAACCAATAAGCCTCGCCCATTAAGGATGAGGCTTACCAGTTAACTGGTTAAACATTCACATCCCTATTATTCAGCTGGCTATTCTTGAAACTATTGTACCATGTAAAGAATTGTGGTACTGATAAATGACATCTCTTGTAAAAAATAACTTGGTTCACAATTTCAATATACAGTAAAAGTTGTATTATTCAGCACTTTAGCAATCAGAAAGCTCTATTAACTGGCATTTCTGATATCTCCCAATTAGCAGGGCTCGACAATTAGGGCAATCTACTCGCCCGTGGCGAGTAGATTTTAGCCCAGCATGGCGCCGCAGCGCGATCAGCGCATGCGCAGCACGGTCTGTGCATGCTCAGTGTGCCAAACCGCGTGGCTGGAGAGCAGGGCTCGCCGCCACTTGTCAAGCCCTGCCAATTAGGGATGTTAAATTTTGATTAATCAGCTAATCAAGTAGTCAATGGAAATTCCATTGACTACTCAATTAGTCAATAAGGAGGAGGTGGGACGCCCACAATCCCAGCTGTGCCTCTGCCTTTTATATATAGTAAGAACCACAGGCAACTCTTACTATGTTTAAAAGGCAGAAGAGCAGCAGGGAACCTGGGGCGAGCGGGGACCCCAAGCAGTCCCTACTTGTCACAGTTCCAACTGCTGCACCTCTGCCTTTGAAATGTAGCAAGAGCCCTGTGGGCTCTTGCACAGCAGGTTGGGACCCAGCTCGAGCAAGGGCTGCTTCAGTCCCCAATTGCACCATTTCCCTGCTGTGCCTCTGCCTCCTCTGCCCTCCCTGTGGAGACGGTACTGGGGGAATCGGCTTTTAAGCCAGCTCCCCCAAGCACCAGCTCCCCCTGCTTGCTGCCTCTCTCTGATGGAGGCAGCAAGGGGAGTGGGGAGGAGGGGCGAGTGACTAGTTGAGTCACTAACTGACTAGTTGGCTAGTCGCTTACACCCCTACTCCCAATACAAATCTTCAATCTAGTAACAGGGACTAGTATACTTCGCAGGAGGTTATGCAAATGCACATTCTGCACTCTACTTTTATGCAAAAGAGGCAGAAGACAAGTAAGGAAGCTGATATCAGAGATATATTCAAAAAAACAATTTCCAACATGTGTCAAAGGGTCATTACAGATTTAACCTGATCTCTTACACTTTATACTGCATATGACAGATGCTGATAACAATGACCTGAGACACTGCAAGATCCCAAAGTTCTTTCTGAATCAAAGAAAGATTAAATTATGTTGGATATAGTTTTAATGTCAAATGTATTTTTAGTGATCTGGGTGTATGCCATGCTTCGAGATACATAGTGTCATAAAACAACCTACCGTATAGAAAACTTCACCTGTATACACCTAAGTGCTTCAAGTAATCAACTACTATGCAGTGAAGTACTACTACTGAACTGGTGATTTACACTATTTTATGCTTTATTCGTTTTATTGTATTCTAATTCTTTGAAAATTGGTATTCCATTAAGTGCAACACTTTGTTAACCAGAATTTTTAATGAATCGGCACCCCTCTATTTCCTCAACATGCTGGATAACACAGCTTTTACTGTACTTTTAAAGTTTACTAGCACAGAGTCAGTTATGAAGTATGACTGGGCAATTTCTTTTGGAATGACCAAATCTGAGCAATGACTCAACCAACCTATTTGAGATGCTGGAGGCAGGCAAACAGTGTTTATACATTATGCAGTTTTATATTTAATGTGATTTAATTATTAAAAATCTGACAAAATACAAACTGGAATATCACAAAATATTTTTCCCATTAAAAAACTGAAATTCAAGATATATTAAGAGCACAGTAACCCAAAAGCAGGTTTATCTCAAAAACCTGTCATTATTAACAATAATTAACTTAGTTGTTAATTTCTAGCACTAAATACTGCAAACTTATAAAACTATCAATAACGAAGTATAAAACAACTAACATATAAAAATAAAGTTTTTATATTTACTGGGACCGAAGTGTGTTGAATTGCCTTACCATTAAAGAAATCTGCATGAACTGCCTTTTCATTAGCTGCTAAGTCCATCAATAAACCTGTACTTCCTCCTGCCTAAGAAAGAAGTGTTTTATCATCTGCTGTGCATAGTTTAGTGGCAACCTATAACAACATTCCCTATTTAAAGCTTTATTTACCTTTAAATATTTTTATGGTTCATAAAAACATTTATATACCTAGCAAGTAACACTTGAGGTATAATACGTTGTCCCATCTTCTTCCCACTTCTGCTACCATCTGTACCACTCATTTGAGTAGTGTAATTGTTTGTCCTCTTTCTGGAGAGCTTATACTTGGCTGGTATTATCAGCAATAACCTTCATTTTCTCCCAGTCTGTCATATGCTACATTTCCTAGTGTAACTGTGAGAAATAACCAAGATCCCAATCCTGCAGTAAATGCTAAGCAGACAGACTGTGACACCCACCCAGAACATCACAATAATGGACTATTGTTTGTAAGTCAGTCAGTCCACACTGGGCTTGGAATAAGATGCACAATTTGCGCGTATCTTATTTTGATCCAATTTTGAAATAAAACGCTATTCCGAAACGTCCCTCAACCCTGGTGGAGGGTTACAGGGATGTCGGAATAGCGAGCCCGTTATTTCGAATCATATTTCAAAATAACGGACTGCACGATGGCAGCCGAGGCCTCGGCCCAAGGCCGGGGATTAGGCAGGTGCTAGGTCTTACACACAGGGCGGGCACCCAGCCAGGGGGCTGCCGCTGGGCGCCGCGCTACAGCACAGCCAGGCCCTGCCTGACCAGCGGCCCAGGAACCCGCCCGGCTCGGCACGCCAAGCTCCGCAGCAGCACGGCCCAGGCGTCCTTGGTGCCCCGCCCTGTGGGAGGAGCTAGGAACCAGCCAATGGGTGTGGGACCACTGCCCCGCTCCGACCCTCACTCAACACGTGACGGGCTCCGCCCGCCTCCCCCAGCGCGAGCCGGTAACCGCCAGCTCAGCCCGCGCCGCCATCCCTAGCAGAGGGAGAAAGGAGCTGCGCGCGTCGCCTTGCCCGCTAGCGTCACTACCTCGTCCAGGTCCACATAGGGCCCCGCGCCCTCAGGGAACATCTCGTCCACTGCTGGCTTCATCGCTTCGTCAGGGGTCTGCTCGCGAACGGGCCCGGCGCGCGGCTTCCGCTGCGGGAACCACTTGCGCGCTGAGCTCACGTCGCCAGCTTCCGGCGTCAGGAGCGTCTGCCCAGCGCCGCTGTCGTGGCGTTCTGGAAGCGTGGAGGACTGGTCGCTCTATGGTGCACATTCCGGCCTGTTGCCGCCTGAGCTCTGCCCCGCCCCCCGCCTTGGTGTCAGTGCCGGGCTCCCTTGCTGCCTGGTGGGGAAGCGCCGAGCTGGGGCGGGAGCCGCCTGTTCCCTGCTGGGAACCAGAGCCTCTTGCATGGGCCCTGCTGCTTCCCCCTGCAGAATTCCCCGTGGCCCTTTGCAAGGGGGCAGGGAATCCCCTGGCGCCCGGGCAATGGCCGCCCTTGCCAGATCCACACGTCTGCCCTGGGTCATGAGCCAGAGCCTAATTTCCACCCCCTTGGGGCTGCTTCTGAGGGTGGCGATAAAGCCACTGACACTTGCCACCTTGTTCTCTGGGGCTTCTCACCACCCAGTTCCTGAGCCACGGCACAGAGCTGAGATCACTCGCCTCCACCCCCTCACCAGAGCAATAGAGATGCAGTCAGGGCCGGCCTTAGGCCGATTCGACCGATTCCCCTGAATCGGGCCCCGCACCTAAAGGGGCCCCACACCCTGAACCTGGAAGTGTGCCGGGCACCATGGGCAGCGAGTTACTATTCAGAGCCAGGTCCCTGCTCCAGCAATATGTGGAGCTGGGTCTCTCCCCCGGCTCTGCCTGGAGCGGGCCCCGGCCCCCACCTGCTGGCCCGCCCACGCGTCCTCCCGGCCCGCCCGCGCGTCCTCCCAGCCCACCCCCAGAGCGTCCCTGCCGTGCGCGGCTCTCAGTGCAGCTCCCCCTCGCTGGCGGCTGCTGCCATGCGCGGCGTTCTCAGGTGGGTGGGGAGGATGCCCGGGCGTGATGTGACGTCATGGCCTGAGAATCTAAAAGTGCTCGGCGCAGCGTGGCCTAGCAGCTCCGGGTTTGGAGTCTGGGGCCCGAGCGCACTCTCCAGCCCTGCAAAGTGGAAGGCAGAAGGTAGGGGAGGGGGAAAATTAGAGGGAGGGGGTGAGAGAGGAAGGGGCTTGTGCGGAGGGGAGGGAGGAAGAGGAAGGGGCTTGTGCGGGGGGGAGGAGGGAGAGGAAGGCACCAAGAGACAGGGTGGAGGAGAGACAAATGCCAGGGGGCCAAGTGCAGACAATGAGGAAAAGGGCAGGAGGGGAGTTGTCAGTGGGAGGGGGAACAGGGTGATGCTAGGAGAGGAGAGGGGAAGGGCATTGGGGGCGGGAGGGGGAGGTGATGGGAGAAGGCTTGAAAGAAGGGGTGGGCATGAGAAAGGTGGGGATGGAGCAAGTCATGTGTGAGGGCACAGAGGGGCAGGAGGGGAACGGGGCAGAGAGTGGTGAGGGGTGGGTATCAGGGAAGAAGGGGGGCGGGGCAGTATGGGAAGGGGGAGGCACCAGGAGGGTGCAGGGCTAAGGGAAAGTGCAGGTGCCAGAGGATTCTGGGGTGAAGCAGAAGGGCAGACACCTGCAGGGGAGGGACCAGCACCAGAGGAGAGAGGCAGGGCATGTGTGTAGAGGAGGTGTTAGAAGAGGGGATGAGGAGGGTAGCTCACATGATCAGAGTGGGGCTACTAGAGGAGTGGGCACAGGGGAGAGAAGGGCTGGTGGAGGGGGGCAGGTTGCAGGAGGGCTGAGGGCAGTGAGAAGGGCAGGAGTCAGGACAACAGAGGAGGGTGAGGAGTTGGGGGGCAGCAGGCACCAGGGGAGCTGATGGAGCAAGGGGAGGAGACATGGCAGCAGAGAGAAGGTAAAGGTTTATAAAATATTTATTAATAACTTGGGTGCCACAGTGGCACATCCAGACAAGCCACATGAACTCAGTACAGGTGCACAACACAAAATCCATTCTGCTCATGGGAGGAAACTCTTAGGCTATGTCTACACTGGCGGTTTCTTGTGCAAGAACATCTTGCGCAAGGGTTCTTGTGCAAGAAGTCTTGCGCAAGAACACGTCCACACTGCCATGTGCGAGCTGTGCTTTTGTGCAAGAGCATCCATGGCAGTGTGGACGCTCTCTTGAGCAAGAAAGCTCCAATGGCCATTTTAGCCATAGGAGTTTCTTGCGCAAGAAATCCCTGCCAAGCATCCACACTGCCCTCTTGCGCAAGAGAGCTTACACCTGTTAGAAAAGAGCGGAGCTCTTGCGCGAGACACCCTCTCTTACCACGCCATACTGTAAATTTCCTTGTGCAAGAGCAGGCGGGCAGTGTGGCTGCTCTGTGGGTTCTTGCGCAAGAATGGCTGTACTTGCGCAAGAAGCCGCGAGTGTAGACATAGCCTTAGAGAGAACACTTCCCCAGCCTCTCTGAGTTAATGTCACACACATTGGGTTAATGCAATTGCAGGATAGTTGCATGAAGGGGGTTTGGTGGGGGCCAAACTAATCCCTGCTGGTAGGAGGATGGTGAGAAAAGTCCTTCGAGAGGGGTGACATGACACCTTTTACTTCTGGTCACATATCCATCTTGCCCCGAGCGTGTTACCTCCAGAGGCCTGGCTAACGGGGGTCAGGAGGTGTGGCTAATGGGGTGCCACCAAAAATTATACAAATCTGCCGCCCCTGCCGGCCCCGGAGGAGGAGTGCGTCGGCTGCCTACGCCACAGGAAGTGTGAGTTTAGCGCAGGGTTTTCCTGTGCCGCAGGAGTGTGCGTGCTGGCGGGGGACTTTTTGTGCCTTTTTTTTTTCTCTCAATTAAAAAAATTCCTGGGCCCCCCCGGTTGAAACTTTTGTGTGCTTGCTTTTTTTTTTTTTTCCTCAACCAAAATTGCTGCGGGGCCCCGTCGAAATTGTTCGAATTGGGCCCCGCACTTCCTAAAGCCCTGGCACCCACAGGGACACTTATCTTGAACAACGTCAGTTACTGCATGGGTGAGTAACCTCCTCTGCCTCAGCCTCTGCTCCTCAGGGTAGGCCAGGGTGTGCAGTCAGCTCTCCATTCAGATAATCTCTGCTTGGAGATGGCTTGAGGGCAGGGGACTGGACTCGATGACCTCTCGAGGTCCCTTCTAGTCCTAGTATTCTATGATTTCCCTGAGATCTGGCATGGTGGAGACAAAGAGCTTAGGAGTCCTTGTGAATGGTTTAGTTCTATTTAGATAGAATGATAGTGCCCTGCGCACGTCTAGTGTGCGCATGGCAGACTCAAAACCATTAGTGTGTAGTTTTGGGAAGAATATTGATAAATGAATGGGTTCGTTTAGATGGAAGGAAGAATGTACTTCGGATAGAAATTTAGGGTGTGTATGAAGCATGACTTTACCTCGAGAGGTGGTGGTATATGGAGTGTCTACCAAGAGAGCTCCAAATTCTCCCACCCTTCTAGCAAATCCCCCCTCCCACGGTGCAGGGAACCCCCATGCACTGCCTCCCCTGGGGCCAACTCCCCGCGCTCCTCCTCCGGGGCCAACTGACCCCTCCTGCGGTGCAGGGAAGCCGCCACGCTCCTCTGGGACCGAAGCCAGGCGTTAGGGGAAGGGGAAGTGGCAGGGAATTTGGCTCCCCATTTAACTCGGCGCCCTAGGCAGCTGCCGAGTTTGCCTATAGGCACGGGCCGTCCCTGTGAATGAGTGCATTAAGGACAAGATGTAGATCTCAGGGGTGTGTTGGTGGTCTGATATCAGGGTATAATGCCTGGATGCCCTTCATTAATCTTTTGGTGATTGGATGTGCAAATACGGTGGCATTATCTCCCTTTGTGTGGAATGTGGAGATGGCAGCAAGATGAACTTTGATGGAGTTAGTAGAGAGGCCTGTGGATTTAAGTTCCAGTTAATAATCAAAGATTGAGTGGAGATGCACAGAGATTGGAGAGGTATGTTTTTGCGTGCACCAGGCAGCATACCTCTTCCTTTTTTGGAGGTAGGTAGCAAGTGTGGTTAGTGT
The DNA here is from genome assembly GCA_019425775.1 of Rafetus swinhoei. Taxonomy (NCBI): domain Eukaryota; kingdom Metazoa; phylum Chordata; order Testudines; family Trionychidae; genus Rafetus; species Rafetus swinhoei. The sequence continues at coordinate 46,566,309 of CM033432.1, forward strand.
CTTGTTGTGCAGGAGGACTGTGAGTACTGGTTCTGAGCACACTAGCTCTTCACGAGAGAACCATTGAGTAGCCAGGCTCTGAGGTGGAGACGGTCTATGTTGGGGTGAAGAATCTGTCCATTGCTTTGAGATAGGAGATTGGACTGGAATGGAAGGGTGATGGGGGAATTGGATGACATTCCCATTGGAAAGGGGTATCATGGTTGCCTGGGCCACACCAGTGCTATTAAGATGACATGTGAATTGTCTGTTCTGATCTTCTGTATTACCCTGTTGAGGACAGGTATGGATGGGAAGGTGTAAAAAAACATGTTGGTCTATGGGAGCGAAAAGGCAACCCCCCCTGGAGTGGGATCCCAGGCCTGGTCTGGAACAGAACTCTGGGCAGTTTTTGTTCTGGGCTGTTGCAAATAGGTTGAGTTGGGGAAACCCCCAGCGTTGGAAAATGGTGCGTAGGATGGAATTGTCCAACTCCCACTCATGTTGTATGGGGAAGCAATGACTGAGTTTGCCTGCAGTGGTGTTTTGGATACCAGGTAGGTGTGTAGCAGATATGGTGATGTTGTTTGAGGCACCAATTCCAGAGTTTGATGGCCTCTGTGCAGAGGGAGTGGGAACGAGCTCCACCTTGTCTGTTCACATAGAACATGCATGCTATGTTGCCTGTCATGATCCTTACATTGCAGCCTCTGATGACAGGGAGGAAGTGGAGGCAGACGTAGCGTATAGCTCTGAGCTCGAGGAGGTTGATATGGAGGGTGATTTCGGAAGTGGACCATAGTCCCCATGTTGTGGTTTGGCCTATGTGTGCTCTCCATCCTGTGAGGGATGCAACTGTTGTGATGGTGGTTGTGGGGGGTTCTTGTTGGAATGGAACCCCTTTGTATATGTGGAGTGGGATGATCCAACACAGTAGTGAGTCTTTGACTGTAGAAGGCATTGTGAAGTACTTGAGGAACTTGTGCCATTTTGGTTTGTATACCCAAGCTAGACAGGTTTGAAGGCATCTCGTGTGCGGGCAGGCATTGGGGATGACAAAGGTGGAGGATGCCATGTGTCCCAGTAGCTGGAGGCAGTCGCAAGCTGTGACCTGTGGACTGATGCAAATGGTGTGTACGAGACTGCAGATTGCTCTGAATCTTTCCTGTGGCAGTGAGGCTCGACCAGTAGTGGAGTCAAGAAAGGTGCCTATGGTGGATTTTTGGGTAGGTGTTAATGTTGACTTGTCTCTGTTTATTTGTAGGCTCAACTTTTGGAAGCACTGCATCGTCATTGGTGTTGCTTGAAGAGAATGGGTTGGAGACTTCAGCAGACAATCGTCCCGATATTTGGATTGAATGATCTCCAGGGCCCAACGGTCTGAAGTGATAGCTTTCCAGTAATGGAAGAATGGTCATAGACAGAAAGTGAAGGATGGGCTGGTCACTATAAGCACTGGAGAGAGCAGATTGTTTTCAATGCTCTCGACCAATGCTTCACATTTGCTTATTGAAGGCTGTGAGTTGGGTCATCCCAGAAGGTAGAGGGCGATGTCTTTGGCCTCTGAGTCTCTGGCATTGCTGGTAATGAGTATCATATTGTTGATGCTGTGCTTGGTGTGAGTAACAGGGATATCGTTGGTATGGTTGATACCTGCATTGTTTTTTTCTTTGGCATAGGTGTTTGTATGCCCAAGGAACTCAGGGTTGCTCGAGAGTCCTTCATGGAGTGGAGGACTTCACTGGTATTAGCAGCAAAGAGCTTTTGCCAGTCATATGGAAGCTCCTCTATTACAGTGTGGATTTCCCTTGAGAAGGAGGAAGATAAGAGCTAGGATGCACAACTGCTGTGGCTATGGACCTGGTGGCTGTGTCCACAACGACTAGTGAAGATTGGAGCGCTGTGCGGGATATTAATTGGCCTTCAGAGACCAGTGCCTGCAATTGTTTCCTGTCTTGAGGCATGTCATCTATAAAAGTTAGTATTTTGGAGTAGTTTCTGTGGTCGTATTTCACCAATAGCACCATGTAATTGGCCACCCTGAATTTGCGAGGTGGAGGAGGAGTATACTTTCCACCCAAATGCCCCCATCCTTCTATTATCTTTGATGAATAAAGTGGTCTTGAACTGTTGGTGTTACTTGTTCTTTTGGTTAGCTGCTTCCGCTACTAGCAAGTTGGGAGCAGGGTGTATGTAGAGGAATTTGGTGTCCTTAGAGGGAACAAAATACTTCCAGTCCATGCACTTGCTTGTGGGTGCGATGGAGGCAGGGATCTGACATATAGTTTGTGCAGGCTGCAGGATAGCTGCATTAATGGGGAGTGCTATTTTGGAGGTAGCAGTGGCTTGCAATATGTCTGTGAGCTCATGTTGGTTATCTGAGACCTCCTCCAAAGCAATATTGAGATTGTCCACCACCCTCTTAAAGAGGTGCTGAAAGTGGGAGAGTTCATCCATAGATGTGCATATGGTGGGCAGTTTGGCTTGTTGGAGTGGAGGGGGTGCCCCAGTAGCCATAGGCGAATCATCCCCTGCGATTTCTGTGTGTATGTCTAGTAGAGATTCAGCATTAGAGTCCACCTCCACTTGAAGGGTTGGCGGGGGAGGGTTGTGGACTTGCTTCCATGTATGCCATGCTCTCTGGTGTTCCCAGTTACCCCAGTATGGCAGGTAGCCAGGGAATGGTATAGGTGGTGCCACCCACGGGTGGGCATAACACAGGTATCGTGTGGCAGGTGTATTTTGCCTGCATGGGTTTCTGTACTCAGGTGGGTAATAAGGTGGAGAAAGATCTTTGTTTTCCAAGTCATCTTCCTCCCCACTGGAAAGGTGGGGAAGGGTGGCGGGGGACTGGCAGTGTTGTGCTTGTGGCTCTGGTGAAAAATCCCCATCCAGAAGAGGAGACCCTGGAGCGGGAAGAAGGCGAGCTCTGCTTCACTGTGGCATTGGTGCCAAGCAGAACCAAACTGCAGCGTGTGTCCTGGTGCAGAGGGACTGCGGTGCCATGTGAGGTAAGCTGGTGGTGGCACTGTGGAAGCTGGAAGCTGAGTTGGTGTGAGTCACAGCTGTTTGTTGCTTCCTGCTGAGCAGGCAGGCAGCCTCTGCAGCTTCAAAGGCTCAAGCGGAGCGGCAGGATCAAAGGGAAGTGCTGCTTCTGCTGTTTGAATAGGCTGCTGCGAGCCTGAGGTCAGCACCGGGATCACTGAGGGGGCGGTGGGTGCATTCAGAGAGGCGGGCAGCTGAAAGCTGTTTGCCTTGGCACTGCAGAGTCAAAGGCGCTCAGCCATGGAGTGGCTGACGCTGACGAGACTGAAGCTTCAGGGGGTAGCCGAGTTAGTCTGTACAGAAAAAAACAACAAATGGTCTGGTAGCACTTTATAGACTAACAAAACATGTAGATAGTAATAGAGATGTAGCCGTGTTAGTCTGGTCTTGCTGAAGTCCTGTCTTTTGTTAAAACATGTAGATGGTATCATGAGCTTTCGTGGGCACAGCCCACTTCTTCAAATGACCAGAGTTTTGAGTTTAGGATGTGCAGACCCAAAATAAATAGGAGAGAAGGAGGAGGAGAGGGGAGACAGGGAGCAGAGGGTATAGAAAATTCAGGAAGGTAGAGGGAAATCAGTAAATATCTGAAGATTGGGTAGTTAAAACGAAGCAGTATCCTTCCTGGCATAGTATCCTTCCTGGCTTAGAAATCTACACAAAGAGCTGTTTGCACCTTCATTGACTGTTAGGTAGATAGTGTCCTAATCATCCTTTGTCACAATTGAGTCCATTAGCATGAGAATTGAATTTGCGGATGAACTCTAATTCCAATGCTTCTCTGTGTATCTGGCTAGTAGAATTGGTTTGTGACAAGACAGCCACTTGAAGATCTTTTAAACAGTGATTAGGAAGATTAAAGTGTTCCCCAATAGGTTTCTGTGTGTTTCCTTTACGTATATCTGATTTGTGTCTATTGATTCTTTCCCGCAGAGACGGTCCAGTTTGTCCAGTATATATAGCAGTGGGGCATTGCTGGCATTTGATGGCATAGATCAAATTACTGGATCTGCAGTCAAATGACCTTTTGATTTGGTAGCTTATGTTGTTGGCTGCAGTGATAAATTCACTAGTAAAGATATGTGGGCAGAGTTGGCATCGTGTTTGGTTGCAGGGCTGGGTTCCTGGATGCTTATGATGTGGTTGTGTGGCATGGTTACTGGAAAGAATTCATTTCAGGTTGGGGGGTTGTCTGTAAGCGAGAAATCAGATACAAAGAAATCAGAAATATAGATACCATCTACATGTTTTGTTAGTCCTGGAGCAGGGATAGCTTCAGACATAGCTCCCTGTCCGTCCGAGTCCCTGCTTTTAATTTTTGGCAGCGACCGCATTTTTGGAGGTCATGGGAGTCCCCCAAACATCTGACACACTCAGAGCGGTCATCAGAGACAGGAATGGCTTCTTTACAAGAGGAACAGCTCTTGAAACTGGGCGAGGCCAGCATGTTGAAACGGAAGTGGGTTTTTTAAATAAACAGGAAGAAGAAAGATACTAACTAACTAACTAACTAGCTGTATGTTAACTGAAACTAAGTAGCTATGTAACTATGTATAACTAAGAAACTATGTTGCTGAGGTGGGCAGCATGACAGCTGGACTCCGTCTCTGGCCCAGACGGTAGAGAAGGAACTGCCGAGCCCGGACCGTTCGGGCAGGCAAAGCGGCGCATGGCCCCAGGGAGGGGCACTGCTGAGAAAATCTCGGATCAAAGGCTCTGGGATGCACCTTGACCTAGTGGAGCACCCACAGGGACATCTCTCAAAGGAGAACATAGGCTCATAGGGGGAACTGGGAAGCAGACCAGGGACAGACAACATTGGGTTGGCTGAGGAAATAGAGGTCAACAGGGCAGCACCTTGCAGTCAGGATCCCCACTTACCCAGTGACCTGGTCGGTGTGTTGCAGCCCAGATTCCTGCTGACCCAGTGGCAGCCCATGCTGCCACTGTAAGGGCCCTGAGCTGGGAGGCCGTGGAGTGGGTGAGCCTGTGTCCCACCCCCCTGACCTTGGGTGGCTGGTTTCCCCCATGGGGATAAAAAAAACCCTTTGTCAGCTTTTCACCAGCAAGGAGACCCAATCCCTGCTCATCCTTCAGACAGGCCTGAGCTTTAAACTGTTTAATTGATTATACTGTTTGTTTGTTGCCCCTGCCCTGATGTGGCTTGAATTGACAAACTGCTGCTCAGCTTGTAGCAAGGCTTGAGCCCCTTACCTTGCTTGTTGCCCTGCCCTGACCAGTGGCTGGACCTTGTGAACTATTTATCCAGCCTTTAAACTGTTGAACTGTTGTCTGCCCCACCCTGCACCAAGTCTTGGGCCAGTGTAAAGATTGCTGAACTGCTTTGGGTTGCTGGCTCCACTACATGTACTCTGGATCCAGGCTTAAGGGGGACCGCTGTTTATTTATGGGCCTGAGCACCGGTCTGGGGCCCAAGACTAGGCTAGCCTGGCCTACAAGGACCTAAAACAGGTAGAATAATTCTTGTTGATGAACTACCATAAGAACGGCTGTGCTATGCAAGTCTTTTGTTTAGGGAAGACTTGCTCTGTGATATTCTGGTGATAGAGGTCCTGTTTCTCCATTGCCCTGCAACTTTGTACAGCTATTTAAATCTGTGCAGGGTGATTGTAACATGTTACCAAAACTGAATAGTAGCACTTTCTGTCCATTCTGCCCATATGTAAATGACTACTCAAGGTGCAAAGCTTTGGAGAATCAGGACATAAGGTGTCTCTTGCCTCTAAGAAGTTTGTTCTCAGTTTGTAACTACTAGAGCAAATCACTGATACCAAGAAGGAGACTAACTGGTTTGACTAGTGATGACAGTATTTTTAGTACATCATTTATGGAAAAAAATACATTGATTGATAAAAGAAAGGGATAAAGATGAATTAAAATATTGATAGAAGGCACTCAAAATCCCATTGGGTCTCAGCTATCTGCAAGACTGTCTCTGTCTGCAGCTGGAGACTCTTGAACTAATAGTCTTGACTTGGTTGGAGGTTCCTAGAAGAGTGTTCCCATGGTGTAAGGAAATGCTCTGCTTGCATAGAGCAAGTGGAGGAAGTGTATCTGTGTGACAGAGTGGGAATAGGCTAGGGTTAGCTCACCACTCTGCACACCTTGTAAGTGCCCTTGCATGGGCCAAGTTGAGAGGTAATTGATTAGGACTGGTAGGAGTCAGCGCATCAGCTGGGGACTGTTAAATAGAGGTGGTGGGAGGTAGTGGAAAAAAGACTAAGAAGTCCAGAGAAATGAGATCTCTATCCCCAACCTCTCATGTTATGCCTAGGGAATACACTGAAACTTGGGAAAAGCCTTATCGTGATGGGACATGAAGTTGTCTGTTGTTGAACGTCTATAGCATGGTGAATTTATGTAAGCGTGTGTGAGGATTGCTTGCGAAGAGAAGTACAGGGTGAGGAAGCACAACCTATGATAATCCCCCAACCTGTGCCATGTGTTTCTCCCCACAACATAAAGGTGTTAAAGATGGAGGGTATACAGCCAAACTTATCTCTGCTACGTTTGTCCTCTGCTAGTGTAAAGGACTTTATGCCCTCAGTGGCAGCAGCATAAGTTAGAGTGCAATCTGTTCTGCACTCACTTGCATGTAACAAGGGACCCCAAATCAACTCTGTACAGTTGCACTCAGACATAGTGAAAGAATTGGGACCATAAACGCTCAATGTGAAAATCAGGGAGCAGGTGGCAAAGCATTGTCAGTTGAGAGCCCTTAGTGTGGAATTCCCTGTCCAGTCTGGGTTATCTGAGCCCACTTCCATTGGTCAGCTAGATGAAGGCCTATTGCAAAAAATGACTCTTATAATGGTGATTTGGGTCAATATATGTTTGATGTTACTCTTTATATATTAATCAAAGTCTACAGACTACCCAGTGTGTACATTTTAAAATACAAAACAACCAAAACCAAGATTGGAATAAATGAATTATTTATTTTTGCACAAAAGAATACACTGTATTGAAATGAAAAGCCGGACTAATTATCTGCCATTTTACAAGCATGGAAATGCTATACAATATAAGGGTGCTTGAATATATAAAATATTGAAATAACATTACAGACTGAATAGGCAATTCAGGTGTGCTTACTGGCAGCAGTAAATTCATTTAAAGATTTCAGCACTAGCATTAGCAGAAGTAGTGAATCATTAGTGCTCGTGATAAGGAACATCATAACCAAGGGTATTCCCAAAAGGATATTGAGCAAAGAGGGTTCTGGCCATTTCGTTGATTCTGGTGTATGCTCCCAGGTTCCGGAAATACTCAACATATGACCAAAAATCACTGGACCAGAAAGGCCAGTATGGGAGGGCTGCAGGTTCCTGATACGGGTCTACAATAAAAATTGCAGAATTAGATGAACAGAATATGAAATGTGTTGGTTAGAGCATGAGACTGGGAGCCAAGACTCCTGGGTTCTGGTCCTAGATCTCTGTATGAAGCAGGTCACTTACCCTTAGTGAAGCCCTGATTCTCTCTAGATCTATTGCCCTTTATGCCACCAAGTGGTTTTCTGCCTGGCATACAGCCAGTGTAAAAGTGCCAACAGGTGTAAAGTTAATGTGTGTACTTCAGTGCTTTGCTGGATGAAGACATCTGCTCCCCTAATATTTTGGATATGTCCAAACCCCATTGAAGCCAGTGAGAGTGTTTCTATTGACTTTGATGAGCTTCAGATCAGACCCTTTACTGGGAACTAGTGGTTGTCTGGAGTCCTGGGATCAAGCCCTAATTTCACAAGCTAGAATTTGCAGTGCATAGTCACAGATAGCAACAAAACAAAATCAAGTGAATCAGATACTGTTATCTGTGGAATTGAGTCCACTGCTTGTATTAGATGGCCTCCAGGTTCATGCTGCAGTCTGCTCCTTGGAACAGTGCAAAACAAAAACCTTTTTCTGGTGTGCACTGGCAATATTACCCCAGCTAGGTTATTATATTATAAAATACACACCAAGAAGAGGTGTGTGTTTTTTAATTGGGCTGTGGGGTTAAAAATTATTTCCTGTGTTCAAATAAAATATTTCACTTTCCCTATTACATCTTAAATTTGTTAATGTGCAGAAAAACACTGAGTTGTGAGGTATAATTAAAGTAAGACAATGAGGCTTGTTGCATGGAATTCAAACGTTTGTTTTCAATAACATATACTCACATTCTTTCCAACCCAACCCCCATTGTCTACCTATGTTCATGTTTTGATGGGCATTGCTTTTTACCTGTGGAATGTTACAACATAGGGTATCAGCATATTCAAAACAGTTCTTGCTCTTATGACAACACACATGCCAATGAATGTGGTATAGTGTTTGTGTTCAGCTTTTTTTCTAGTAGTTGTAGAAAAATTGTCTGTCATATGCTCTTTGCTCTGAATTAGAATTTAAGCAAACATATGGTCAACAAAATTCCCCCATGTTGTCCTCAGAAATAACTAGCTAACTCTAAAGCAGTGGTTCTCAAAATGTGGTCTGCAGACTACTAGTGGTCAGCAAATGTCTTGCAGGTAGGCTGTGGGTTCCCTCCACCCCCCGCAGCAGGAAGTCTGTGCTGGTGCTCTAGCCCCATGGCCCCCCATCATGAGATTGGAGTGCCAGTGCCAGGTTCCCAGTGTGGGCAGGGGGAGCCTCGTGGGCCAGATCCAGCTCGCAGGGGGAGGAAGCAGCTCTGCACACTGCTGCTCCTCCTCCCCCTGGCTGGGGAAATGACAGCACAGGAAACCGCTCACCTGGAGGCTTGGCCATGCCTGGGAGCAGCAGGGGGCATGGAATCAGGTAAGTACTCCTATCCCCCTCATGCCCAGACCCCATTTCCCCATCACCCTCACACACACACACACCCCCCCCCGAGACCCACACCTACTTCTGTATCCTCTCTCCCTGCCCCCACTCCACTCCTGCACCCTCTCTTCCCCCCTCCCAGACTCCCTCCATCCTTTGCCTGCTCCGGCACCCATTTTGGCATGGTTGGTTGACTGGTAGTCCACAGAAATGTTTGTGTTGAGCTAGAGGTCAAAAAGTTTGAGAACCACTGCTCTGAAGCACCAACACCTATCAATCAATAAGGCATTTGAAATATTGTTAGGGTGACATTTTAAAAGTAAAGGCGAACATTGCATACTATCCCTCAGTTGATGTAAAATCTGCATTGCTCCAGACTCTGTACTGATATGTGCCATCTGAGAGTATGTAACTATTTTCTTTTTTGGTTGGTTTTTAATTGGTTTTCTGGTAATTTGATTTTAAGCTTTTTTTGTCCTGGATGATGGGATTTCTTGCCAATAAGTAGACATGCTCCAGAGGTTCCTGCAAATCCAGTATATTTAAAAGTCTGGTGTTAAATAAGAACATAAGAACGGCCTACTGGGTCAGACCAATGGTCCATCTAGCCCAGTATCCTGTCTGCTGACAGTGTTCAACACCAGATACCCAGAGAGAGGAAACACAACAGGTAATCCTCACACGTGATCCCTCCCTCTCCTGTCACCCATTTCCAGACAAACAGAGGCTAGGAACACCATTCGTACCTATCCTGGCTAATAGCCATTGATGGACCTAACCTCCATGACTCCATCTAGCTCTTTTTTGAACCCTGTTAAAGTCCTAGTCTTCACCATCCACATCCCCTGGCAAGGAGTTTCACAGGTTGACTGTGCGCTGAGTGAAGAAAAAACTTCCTTCTGTTTGTTTTAAACCTGAGGTTTAACTGGTCATTCAAAGTAAGGGGTTTATTTTGGAATCGCCCTTCTCTGCCGCGTGTAGACACAGGCAGTTCTTCCAGGCTAGTCAATTTCCAAAATGACAACCACCCGGGAACATGCTAATGAAGCGCAGGATATTTAAATCCCGCGCTTCATTTGCAATTTCGGTCGCCCTCATTAGCCTCCCGAGTTCGAACTAGGGGTCTAGTGTAGACATACCCCCCAGTCTCCTCTTTTCTAAGATGAAAAGTCCAAGTCTTCTTAACCTCTTTTCATATGGGACCCGTTCCAAACCCCTAATAATTTTTGTTGCCCTTTTCCGAATCTTTTCCAATGCCAATATATTTTTTTTTGAGATGAGATGACCACATCTGTATGCAGTATTCAACATGTGGGTGTACCATGGTTTTATATAGAGGCAGTAAAATTCTCTCTGTCTTATTCTCTAGCCCTTTTTAAATTATTCCTAACATTCTGTTTGCTTTTTTGACTGCCACTACACACTGAGAGGATGTTTTCATAGAACTATCCACAATGACTCCAAGATCTCTCTCTTGAGTAGTTGTAGCTAAATTAGTCCCCATCATATTGTATGTATAGTTGGGATTATTTTTCCAATGTGCATTTTCCAATGAGCACTTTACATTTATCAACATTAAATTTAATTTGCCATTTTGTTGTTCTTAATTCATGATAGTATTGTAAAACACAGTCTGGTGATCATCTAAGGTCTTTCCTTAGTTACCAGTTTTTCTGTTTTCATTTTAACTTTGCTAACAAATCTTCTCTCTTTGTAATATGAAAAAAGTTTTTACTTTAATCAATTGCCTAACAACACTTCATGCATTTGTTTATTTACTTCTTATTTCATACACTATCATCAGCAACAGATGAAAACATTTCTGTCAGAGCCTGATTCAAAGCCCATTGAGGCAATAAGAGTCTTCCCCACTGACTATAATGCATTTTGGAATTGGTCCACCAATTACAAATGTCTCTTCCAATTTTTAGAAATGTAGGGGGGAGAAAATGACTGAAAAACATTACCGTCTTCATCCTGTATTGGCCGGCCATCTGTAAATAAATACACAATAATCAGTAGCAGGTCTCTGAAGGGTTTGCAGTATACAAAGATGTGCTGTATAGCCCAGAAGCTGACCAACTCTGCAATGCATTGATGCCTACTGACAGCTATGCCTACTGACAGCTAAACTTGTGTGTTTGAGACCACTGAATAAAGAATTCTCTGTTTCCATTTATTCAGTGATACAATCTGGATACTGTTTGCCTATAATGACTGGTGTACAAATAACATTTGATATCACATGCAAGTTGACAGATGTTGATTAAAACATTTAAGACAGTTGGAAAAAATAAAGAAAATAAATATAAAAGTTATCTTACCTGTTAATGCATTCATCAACATGTAGAAGGAAATTAAGCCAATAAAGATAACTCTCATGATCTCTGCAAAATATCTATAAAATGATGAGGAGAATATATCAAAATACATTTATTGTCTATAAAAAAAGATTGGAATAATCTATTTTTCACTAAAGCGACAGTAAAATATTTATGACATATCCAGGTGTCTCTAATCCTCCAAATCCTAGAAGCAACTGGCACTGGCCACTGCCAGAGACAGGATCCTGGGCCAGAGGAACCGATGTTTTGACCTGATGTCCTCATGAAAATTGTTGATTGCAAAAAACTTTCAGTATGTTAAAATAACTGCAGTGCTTGCTGTTCTTCTGGATTTATGGAATGTTAAAATTAATAGAAGTTCACCTGCATTGACATGAAATTAAGTGTTTTGGAAATATTTTGTTTTGTAGTTACTTTAGTTTCACTTCAGAAATTACCTTTTCCCCTACCTTTCTTTTAAATGAGTCTTCAGCTCTGTGTCAGTTGCAAGAATCTGAATGGGCTTCTATTGCTGTAAATAGCACCACAGTTTAGAGAAGGGTGGGGAATAAGGAAAGGAACGTCACTTACTTAATTCACCAATCTGATTTTTTCAGATTAATCTAGAAACATGTAGCTGTCACACATCTATAATATATTACAGCTCCATCTGTGGTTAGAAATGTCTAGAAAAACTTTGGGAATAAAATTCCTATATTATAAAACTAGAAAAAAATATCCAGTAACTAATTCAGTAATTGCGGATAACACTATCTCTCTAATTTTTTTCTTTGGGAAAAGGTCTTCTCAGAATTTTGGTTGGCACTTATTGTAAATTTTGAGGTGGCTCCCCCCTCCCAAGCAGCTTGCCTCTGCCAGCTCCAGGGAAGCTGATAACCCACCTCCCTGCCCTCAGCTGGTGCCAGCTCTAGCCCTGGGGAATCTGGAGGTAGCTGCCCAGCTTCAGGACTCAAAACCACAACTCCAACTTCGGGAGGCTGACACCTTATTCATTAGGCCACTGAAGGATCCACCCTAGACCCAGGCTTCTCAAGTCTTCCTGTATATTCTCAAATGTTCTTTGTGACAGACACCTCTCCTTTTATAATAGTATAGATATCGACTTACCAGAGGGGAGAGGCTGGTTTCCCATGGGCAATGGGTACTGTGGATTCACTTCTATACAGGCTACTGAGCAATGTGCACTGGAATTTAAAATCATTTGGAGGAGGAGACAGGTCATTAGCATTGGTGATTTTAATTTGTACCACACTTTCCCCTTTTTGTATGTATAAAAACCATGCCGACAAGAGGTTTATCTGTGGAATAAATGGGAGCAAAAAAAAGTGTTCTCATTAAGGGGTGCAGAGATTCACGTGCATCTATTTGGCAGGGCCAATTCAGATCATGCTGCTGAACCTACAGTCGCAGGGGCTTCTAACTTCCTCACATGCTCAGACCAGGTTGAAATGCCAGGATGATGTTCACAGCTCATGTGCCAGGCCCATAGGTATAGGGTGCAAGCTGCTTCATAACAGATGGAGAGATCCATGGCCATCATAATGTGAGCTATCCTTTCATTGGGGTCATCTTAGGTCAGGGGTGGGCAATAATTTTTTGAAGTGGCCCTGGGCTGTGCCGAAAGGGGCAGGACCAGGATGCTACCTGGCTTCCCCACCCACAGACCATGATTGGTCTGGGGTTGGGGGAGCCCATTTGTCCCCCCCCCCCTAGGTTTCCCCTAGGTACCCATGCCCCTGGCATGGCAGGAGACTTCCTGTGCTCCTCCACCCCCAGGCCGATCAGGGTCTGGAGGCGGGGGAGCACACAAAGCCTCCTACTGCCCTGCCAGAAGCATGTGGCAATTCTAAGTGCTGCATGCTTCTCACAGGGTGGGGTCAGGGCAGAGGAAACTTTGTGTGCTCCCCCCACACCCAGGCCAATCAGGGGTTGGGGGTGTGGGAGCACATGTACTCTCCTCCCGCCCTGCCAAGAGCATGCGGTGGCTCCTGGCAGGGTGGAGGAAATTTCATGCTCTTTCCCCTGCCCCCCAAGCCAATTAGGGGGTAGGGGTGCGGCAGAGCCTCCATGGGCTGGATCAACCCGCTTGTCGGGCTAGATCCGGCCCACAGAGGCTCTCTTCCCCACCCCGTCTTAGGTTTGCCTTCCCCCTGCATAACAGAGAGCTTCCATCCACTGCTCCTTTCACTCCCTGCAGACATACTTGCTGTCATTTCCCTTTTCCTTGCATAATGGGACTGGCCCATGCCCACACTCTGAACCTGCTTACGTAGAAAAGAAATACAGTTTTGGAAAACTGGGGGCTTTAGAAGACTGCACACTCAATTTTGGTCCTATTGTGGGGGGGTCCAACCAAACAGCTTTGCAGTGGAAATCATCCCTGTCTGTATATTCCCTGCCAGGAATTATTCTGTGGCCACTGCAAAAGGATGGCTTCCCATGTAAATAAGAGAGGGCCTTATTGGAGGGCCTGGGCCTGGCCAACACAGATTACTAAAGAGGTGCAGCTGAGATGATCAGGTGAAAAGAAAGGGCAGCTGGAAGCATCAGTGAAAAGAATTTTCCTTGCAATATCTGTCTAGAGTACAAACTCTTAAGTCATGAGCAAGACACAAAGCACAGTGCATGGCAGTCTTAGACTCTATCTTCAAGTGAGTCTGCAAGAAAAAGAGAAGGAGAAGGAGGGATGCTCAGGCATCACAGACTAATAGAAGTGGGGAAGCTCTAGCAGAGAGCCAGGACTGAGACTCCAGCCGTGTAGAGCTTCAGAGTATCCTGCCAAAGCAGAAGAGGCCCCAGGCAGGAAGAGTTAAGAGGAAGAAGGGAAATGTTTGTTTATTGGACTTTAATTTGGGACTATGTTGTATTTTGGGTATATCTTCTATGAATAAACCCAAACCCTCAGAAGAGGCACTTTGACCACTGACAAAATGTCTGGCATGGACCCTTCGGGAGAAACCAGGCAGAGTCTTGCAGAGTGACCTTTGGCCATGAGGGAGTGCATGGGCGATGGCTGACCTTGCCACACTTATCACAAAGGCAGCTCAAAAACATAGCATCTCCATGGCTTTAGAATACCCCAGGTGAGGAGACGTAACTCATATGGGATGATGACAAGGCAGCATAAGGACACAACTGAAGTAGACTTTAACATCCTTTCCAGACTCTCACTTTTATTTTTTTATTTTTGAAATAGAAGAATAAGTATGTGAACATGGTAATACATTTTCTGGGCTGTAGGTAGTCACCATAGTTACTGTGGAACTCCTTGCCACAGGAAGTTGTTTAAGCTAAGATACTGACAAGATTTAGAGAGGAATTAGGCACTTTTAAGAGTAAAAAGAATATCCAAAGTTATAAGAATTAATGCTGACAAGAAGGGGGTTCTAGAAGTGCTAAAAACACATTGCAGGTTTTAATGGGCTTCTTACTCCAAATTCTGTAAACCCCATTGTTTGAGGAGTATAAGGGAAGTCAGAGGAAGAGTGCTCTATTGTGAAATAAGTGCTGTGTAGACATGCCCAAATTCAAAATAAGCCATTTCAACTCAAACTACGCATTTAGCATAGCTCAAGTTCCATAGCTTATTTTGAGTTTAGCCCTGCTGTATAGAGATTAGGATGAGACCTTCCTTGGTGGCAGACTATCCTACATCTGCTATCTACTGTGGGGTGTCTCATATCTTCTTCTGAAGCATCTAAAGCTCCCTCTCCCAATGTTGGAGGGAGAACAGCCAACTTAGATGGACCTGATGCGGCAATAACTCTGTGCTGGTCAATACGTGCTTTCAGTCTTAATGATCTCATATTGCTTTTCTGTTTACTAACAACAAATTGAAAATGCAAATGTGAAGGATATCCATTCTGTAACACTAAACGGAACCTGGGCAATTATAAACAGAGGACTAAAAGGAAATTTAAAACCACTGTTTCTGTTGTAGATAAAACTGAACAAGTGCTCTGAGTTGTGCTATTTACTGCTTCCTGGCTATACCTGTTTCAGACTAAAATGACATTGAAATACAGAAAGATTGAGGCATTTGAGCTGACTTTTAAATTCAGAACTGGGATGGGAGAGTGCTAGTCAGATTGCTTACATTTCTAAAAAAACAACTTAAAAAAAACTAGTAGTCCTGTGGCATCTTAGAGACAGAGGGCATGTCTACACTAGGACATTATTTTGAAATAACTTATTTCAAAATGATAACTCTTGAAATAATAATTTTGAAATAGTGTGTCCATGCTATGGGGAAGCCTCGAAATTAGTCCAAGGCAGGTTCCTTTCCTATGGATGCACTACCTCGATTTAGAGCCCCAGGAAGCACTAGGGAGTAATTAGTTTGAATTACTCTGGCATATAGTTATTTTGAAATAGCAGCACCAGAGCATCCATACTACTGTTATTTCGAAATAACTATTTTGAAATTAGCATTATTCTTTATGGAAAGCAGGAGTTATTATTTTGAAATAACCAGCCCTTAGTCTGCATACTCCACTTGTTATTTCAAAATAACTTCCTAGTATAGACCAGAGCTAACACAAATATATGTATAGTATCCTGAGCTTTCACGGGCAAAACCCACTTCTTCAGATGAGATGATCTTGAGACATAAATATCATATTATATATCAAATATCATAAATATCAAGATCATCTCATCCGAGGAAGTGGGTTTTGCCCACGAAAGCTTATGATACTATACATAAGTTTTTATTAGTCTCTAAGGTTCCACAGGACTACTCATTTTTTTTGAAGTTGTTTTTAAAGTTACAGACTAACATAGCTACCCCCTGTTACTTTCCTAGGTCGAATAAATTGCATTCTTAACACTGTGTGCCTAACCAAATTCCTCCACATTTTATGGAAGCTGCCCAACACATACACTGTAGACTATTTGCAACATTTTTAATATGTTGCATGCATTCTCATTTGATTGTCCTCTGTTTGTCAAAGTTCATTTGTGACAATACTTTGAAAGCCATAGTGTATTGTGCTCAACACAAATACTTATATAGATCAATTAGCAGAACATTTTATCAGTGATCACTGACTTGCATGCTACTGAGCAGTAATTGAAAACTCCATCATGCCCACAAATGCAAATTTGGTACAGCCGTGACTTTCCTGCTGATACTATAGCATTTAACACCACAGCATCTACTGAAAGAGCCCACTATTTTCCCAATTGCTACTCTGGAATAAACACATATTTTATTTCTAAGTTACTTGCAAATATTTGTGCTTCTTTATCAGGAAAGGACATTAATTCAAATGGCTTGTATCATGCAAAGAGGAAGGCTCAGTTCTTCAGAATCTAAATTCCAAAGTTTGCTAAAGACTTTTTGCAGTAACCAAGTTTTTGTGAATTAATGGCCTTTTTATTAATTATAGAAGGGGCATGTGCTAAAGAGTACATTACACTAACCTAACCAAAGACTGTCCAATCATTAAGTACTTTTTGTAGATATCGCTCTGGGAAGCAAAAGCAGGCACATCAGTCAACTCTGGCAGACACCAGAATCAAAGGTAGAATTCATAAGCGCCTCTTGAGAAGAGGAAAATACAGTTTGGACAGCATACTTGTTTACGTGGCTTGCTCCCTAATGGGGAATAGTTCTGGAGCTGACAGAGAGCGGTGTCTATCCCCAGGTGGTCCTATTTCTAATGGTCAAGCAATCTATTTTGCACAGACCTAAGTAATGTGCAATGTTCTTTGGAACAAACCAGGTTTCTTTCTATTACTGACTAGAAATGCAAATGAACACATGGATTCTTTTGCCTTAATAATGGGATGAAGTTAGAATCCAAAACACAGCAAAAATGGGATGGTCCTCTAGGGCAATGCAATCTCTTTTTGCACAGTAAACACACACAGCAAAGGGTATGTCTACACAGCAAAGTTATTTCAAAACTAGCCAATAGCCCGTCATAAGACAGGATTTTCGGGTCTCTCCTCCACGTCCGTCTCTCTCTCTCCTCCTCCTCCTCCTGCCTCCCCCTTTCGCTCTCTCAGCTCTCCTCCGTCTCCTGCCTCTCTCTGTCTCTCTCTTTCTCTTCTCCTCCCCCTCCTGCCTCTCACTTGGGGGACCACAGAGCCCAAACGGGAGCAAGAAGCAGCGCAAGCTTTGGGCTCCGCGCTCCCCATGCTGCATGGGGAGCGCGGAGCCCAAACAGCCACTTGCGCCGCTTGCTTCTACATGGAGGCCCAGCTCAGCGGCGCAGAAGTCAGCCGAGTGCCACAACGGGAGGCGAAGGGGAGCGGGGCAGTGACGTACATGGCCAGGCCCCGCCCCCAGACCCTGCCCCAAATGGCCACTTGCACCGCTTGCTCCCCTGCGGCGGCCCAGCTGAGCGGCGCAAAAGTCAGCTGAGTGCCACGGCCGGAGGCGGATGTGACTGAGGCAACAGTGCCGCCCAGAGGGAACAGCCAGCATTTCAGCGTTACAGAGTCACAGACATTGGGCTACTATATATATGATAACAGCCATTATTTCAAAATAACTATCCTAGCATCTACACAGCCATTCTGTTATTTCAAAATTAAACTGAAATAGCGGAGGGCTTATTTCGAAATTGGTAAACCTCATTCTACGACGAATAACGCCAATTTTGAAATTGCTATTTCGAAATAAGTGCCGTGTAGACACTTATTTCGAAATAGGGGGCCTCCAGACTTCCCAGGGTGCCCTGGTGGCCACTCCAGCCTCAACCAAGAACACTCCACTCCCGCCCCGCTCCCCAGAGCCCTTAAAGGAGTAGACTCTGGCCACAGTGCCTGTGCCAGCTCCAAGCCTACCAGCCCAGAGTCAGCAGTCACTGCCTGACCCAGTGGCCCCAAAACATGAGCTAGCAAGCCACTGGCAGGCAGTCCTCCACCACTCCCCAGGAGCAGTCTGCCAGCTCCCAGGAGCCTGCCAGGGGCCACAAAAGGCGGGTGGAAATCATGGACCTTATTAAGTTTGGAGGGGGGGTGCCTCCAACGTCCATGATCTCCGCACTAGATGGAGGAATGCGGCCGTCTATGGCAGGATAGCTGCTAGACTGGCCACCAAAAGCCACATGCGAACCCAGAAGCAGGATTGCAACAATCAAGTTGGTCTGGCGAGACCCCCC
The DNA here is from genome assembly GCA_019425775.1 of Rafetus swinhoei. Classification (NCBI taxonomy): domain Eukaryota; kingdom Metazoa; phylum Chordata; order Testudines; family Trionychidae; genus Rafetus; species Rafetus swinhoei. The sequence goes on from CM033432.1 coordinate 46,584,594, forward strand.
AACCGTGAGCCCTGAGCTTCCCTTCCCCCTTCTTCCTCTTGCTTCCCCTTCTTCCTCTTGCTTCCCCCTACCAGCTCCCTCCTCCCAGGTTTCCCCCTCCCCTCTCCCACCCTCTCTCTTCCCCTCTCCCACCTCCTTTCCTCAGTCTCATTCCCCCCCCGCCCAGTTTTGTTAAATAAAGAGAGCTTGTGTTCATGAAAATACGTGTATTTTATTTTACAGCAGGAAGGGGAGTTAGGGAGGGGTAGGTGGAAGGATGTGAGGGAGGAATGAGACACAAGCCCCCAGTGGGACAGACCAGGGAGGCTCTTAGTGCTCCTCAGGGTGGAAGTTCTCCCGCAGGGCCTCCTGGATACTGACAGCCCCCTGATGGACCTCCCGGATGGCAGCCTGCAGAAAGTGCAGCCAGACTCACAGCAACATGTCCCAGAGAAGCACCAGAGTGCCCAGGAGCAGCTCTGGCTTCATGTTGCAAAGTGCTGTGGTGTCCCGAGTGAGGGCAACCAGAGCACGCAGAGACAAAATGCTTTGCTGTCCCTCATCGAGGTAGGCAAGCAAGCAGGGAAACCTGAGAACTGGCTGTCCGGGGGAGGGGATCCCTTTAAGCACAGGCCACAGATAGCCTCAGGCAGCAGCCACACAAAGTAACTCCTGACCTGATGCCCTGCCAGACCTGGTTCCGGCCGGCCTTAAATGCGATTCAGCATGCAGTCAGTGTGGATGTGCTATTTTGAAATGCATTTTGTGTGTAGACGCGTTATTTCAAAATAACTATTTCGAAATAAGCTATTTTGAAATAATGCTGTAGTGTAGACATACCCAGACAGAACTACCACAGGAAGCATGAATATCTGAGTGTCTCTACCAGAAATACAGCGCCAATGCTATGGATATGAAGGGCACACAGGTGAATAGAGTTGTACCTACATTTACAATATCTGAATTTGGCACAAATTATATAATTTTTTAAAAAATAGTATTTCCTTTTCAGTAGTTTCACAGCCACATTTTCTTTGCTTTAGGGTTTTTTTTCACTTTCATGAAAGATCTCGTGAAAATGTTGCACCTTTCCAGCTCATTTAAATTGACACGACCTCTTTGTTGCTGGCACTATTCTCAAACATTTCAAGCAATCAGAGCAGAGGAATTTTTACAGCCAAAGTGTACGGCTAGACTGCTGGGTTTTTTTTGGGGATTAAAAAACTCCGCTGTGTCCAGGGGATGCGTTTGCTCTTCCACTTTTTCTTGTGGAAGAGCAAACAAGCTCTTTCAGAAGCTCCTGTATTCCACGTTCCACGACGAAGAAGGGGGCTTTCGAAAGAGAGTTTTTTCCAAAATTTGGCCTAGTCTAGATGGGCCAAATTTCAGAAAAGCCTCTCCCAACAAAAGTATTGGAAAAAGATACACAAAATGTGGAGCACATTTTGTGTATCTTTTTTCCGATAGAAGCTCGCAGTCTGGATGTACCCACAATGGAGAGATTTGCATACTTAGAGAAATAACTGCAGCCCAGTTAAAATAACTGTATTTGATCATTCAAATTCCTGTATGTTAATAGGCTAATAAATAATCAGGGTAAAGATCAGGATTGACAAACTGCAGGGTTGACTCTGGAATTTGTGACAACTATGCAGTTATCATACAAATTAGACTTAGAATCATAGGATTGGAAGAGACCTCATTGAGACCTCAAGGAGGTCATTGAGTCCAACCCCCTGCTCAAAGCAGGACCAACCCCAACTAAATCATCCCAGCCAGGGCTTTGTCAAGTCAGGACTTAAAAATCTCTCAGGATGGAGATTCCACCACCTCTCTAGGTAACCCATTCTAGTGCTTCACCACCCTTCTAGGGAAATAGTTTTTCCTGATATCCAACCTAGACCTCTCCCATTGTAACTTGAGACCATTGCTCCTTGTTCTGCCAGAGAGAACAGCCTCCTTTTAGATACCCCCCCCTCCCAGGGAGCTGAAGGCTGCTATCAAATCCCCCCCTCACTCTTCTCTTCTGTAGACTAAATAAGCCCAATTTCCTCAGCCTCTCCTCATTAGTCATGTGCTCCAGCCCCCTAATCATTATTGTTGCCCTCCACTGGACCTTCTTCAATACATCCACATCCTTTCTGTAATGGGGGCCCCAGAATTGGATGCCATACTCCATGTCCCCATTCCCCTTTTTTGGGATAGGCTTCCCAGGAGGACTGCATCTCCTATGAGCCCCCGTGCCAGATCAGTGAATGATCCTGATGCATCATGGGAAATGTATTCTAGCCAGAGAACCCAGCCCATACAGGAGAATGGGGAAATGAGACACATGTACTACAACACCCATGAAGCACCATCAAATTTCAGTCAAAAGTTTTTTGGGTTCAACTGAAAGTTCTTGGTTTATTTATATTTTGGAGGGGGAGGAATGTGGTCAAAAGTTGTAACTCTTGGCAGGAAAAAAATCAGTTTTCTGACCACTTTACCTATGAAACGTAAATTCTGCAGAAATGTTTAAGGGTTTAAGCTACTTTTGGCCTCACCCTGATCCTAGGGCAAGGGTGGGCAAAAGGGTCTTCGTGGGCCAGATCCAGCCCACCAAGTGGGTTGATCTGGCCTGTGGAGGCCCTGCCGTTCCCCTGCCCTCAGGCCAATTAGGGCCTGGGGTCGGGGGAGCATGTGAAGATTCCTCCTGCCCTGCCAGGAGCACACAGTGCTTTGAAGCGCCATGTGCTGCTCTCAGGGTGGGAGGAGACATCATGCTGATGGGCCTGGGGCCGGGGGAGCTGCGCAAAGTTTCCTCCGCCTTCCCCCCGCTCTGCGAGGATTGGCCTGTGGGTGCGGGGGGGTGTGTGCAAAGCCTCCTCCCTCCCTCTGAGGAGTGCAGAAGTGCCACGTGCTCCTGGCCGGGAGGGGGCAGGAGGTAAGGCATGAGGAGGCTTCACGTGCTCCCCGGCCCCCCAGCCCTGATTGGCCTGGGGGTGGAGGAGCATGCAAATCCTCTTCCCGCCCTGCCAGGAGCATGGGTGCCTAGTGGGAAGGGCAGGCAAAGGGGCTCCCCAACCCCCAAACCAATCATGGTCTGGGGATGGGGCAGCCCAGAAGCATTCTGGCCCCGCCCCTTATGGTTTAGACCCCACCCATTCTGGGGCAGCCTGGGCCAAAAATTATTGCCCACCCCTGTCCTAGGGTTATACAGCATCAGTTTGGTCTCCAGTTCCAAGCTACAGCCACTTTGTGCTAGCAAGCAATGAAACCTAAAGGGTCACCAAGGGTTGAATGTCACAGATTCCATTTATCACACTGCTTTTTCTCCAGTAATGCCCCTTACAATAACCACTGAAGTGCTAGAGGAGAGGGTCAACCTCCCCACCTTCAACTCCCAAAAGGAACCAAAGAAATGAATGTAATTAAATAATATTATCAAATCTTATGATGAAGAAACAGTCTAATTTTTACAACATAACATAACTATTTTATAACCCACAGACATTATCTTCACAGTTACAATAAACATTGAGGCTACGTCTAGACTGGAATGATTTTCCGGAAATGCTTTTAATGGAAAAGTTTTCCGTTAAAAGCATTTTCGGAAAAGAGCGTCTAGATTGGCACGACGCTTTTCCGCAAAAGCACTTTTGCGGAAAAGCATCCGTGGCCAATCTAGACGCGCTTATAAGAAAAAGCCCCGATCACCATTTTTGCGATCGGGCTTTTCAAAACAAATCTCAGCTGTCTACACTGGCCCTTTGCGCAAAAGTTTTGCGCAAAAGGGACTTTTGCCCGAACTGGAGCAGCATAGTATTTCCGCAAAAAGCACTGATTTCTTACAGCAGGAAGTCAGTGCTTTTGTGGAAATTCAAGCGGCCAGTGTAGACAGCTGGCCAGTTTTTCCGGAAAAGCGGCTGATTTTCCGGAAAAACTGGCCAGTCTAGACACAGCCTGAGGGTATGTCTAGACTACACGCTTCTTTCAAAAGAGAGCATCCAAACTACATAAAGCGGATCGAAAAAGCACTCCGCTTTTTCGAAAGAAAGCATCCAGATTGCCTGGATGCTCTGTTGAAAAAAGGGCACCCGGAACCACTTCTGGCAGGGCATGGGGGGCAGCCTTTACTTCCGGGTGATGCTGCATGCCCTTTGCAGAGATGCGTGCTTAAAGGAACCACCCTGCACAGCCGTTCTCTGCTGCTGCAGCTAGCCTGTCTACTTCTCAGAGGGAAAGCAAAGCTTCGGCAGTGTGTGCTGTGATTGTCCTGCTTTCTTGGACACCATAGCACTTTGTTTTTTTGTTAGTTTTCCTGGTTTGTTTGTTGTTTTTTTGTTTTTTTTTTTTTTGCCATGGAGCCAGAGTTGCCCCATGGCAGGTGATGACTCCATGCTGCCACGATGGAAACTCTGCTGCACCTCTATGACACCATCATGATGCTCATGCCCCATCTGGACTCGGAACCCAGCCTTGATACCCTCGCCCAGGCTGTAGCACCAATGGCCTTGCCACCAAACTTCTTCCTGGAGAGGCAATTTTGGAGGCTGGACACCAGTTCAGACCGTCTCGTCATGGAGCGGTGGGACGACCAGCATTGGATCTGAAACTTCCGAATGCGGAAGGCCACATTCCAGGAGCTTTGTATCTGGCTCATCCCTGCCCTACAATGACAGTACACCCACCTGTGGCCCGCCATCCCCCTGGAGAAGCAGGTCGCTATTACCCTGTGGAAGCTGGCCACCCCCGACAGCTACCGTCGGTGGGACACCAGTTTGGCATGGGGAGATCTACTGTTGGGGCCGTCTTGATGGAGGTAAGTCATTCTCGGGGGACAGTCCCTGTGGGGTTGGGGGAGCCAGAAAAGGGGGACTATCAGGAAAGGACAGAGGGCGTGGGTGATGAAGTGGGAGTTGGGGCGGGGGGCCTCTGGGCCTCACCCTGCCCTGCTGCTGGGGGGAACCACGTGAGGGGGGGGCTCCTGGGTTCTTGGCTTGGAGGGTTGGGGGGGCACCTCACTAGGGCTCAGGCACCCCCTCTAATTTCCTGTTTTGTGTGTTTCTATTTGTCTCTTTCTGCAGGTGGCCATCAACTTGGAGCTGCTGCACAGGATTGTCTGCCTCAGAGACCTGGACACCATCGTGGCCAACTTTGCTGGGCTAGGATTCCTGAACTGCGGAGGAGCGCTTGATGGGACTCACATCCCGATCAGTGCACCGCCCCATTGAGCAGCCCAGTACATTAACAGGAAGGGCTACTTCTCCATGGTGCTGCAGGCCCTGGTCGACCACCGGGGACAGCTTACAGACATTTGTGTCGGGTGGTCAGACCGGGCACATGATGCCTGCATCTTCTGTAATTCCTACCTGTACTGCAGGCTGGAACATTCTTTCCGCAGTGAAACTTTGCAGTTGAGGACATGCAGATGCCAATGTGCATCGTGGCCGATGCGGTGTATCTCCTTATGCCCTGGCTCATGAAGCCCTACACTGGCCATCTGGATGTGAGCAGGGAACAATTTAATGCACACCTGAACTGGGCTCGCTTGCAAGTAGAATGTGCCTTCGGGCATCTGAAGGGGAGGTTTAAGTGCCTACTCACTCACCTAGACATGGGGGAACACAACATCCCCGAGGTGGTTGTTGTGTGTTGTTGCGAGGTGGGCATGTTGCGTGCTCCACAACCTGGTAGAGAGGAAAGGGGAGGCCTTCCTCCCAGGGTTAGGGGCAGAGGCTGCTGTTGAGGGGAGGCATTTTGAGCAGCCCCGGACAGCTGCCATCCGCTAGGCCCACCAGGTTGGCTTGCGTATCTGGGATGCCCTGCATGAGAGATTCTCAGAAGGAGACCAATGACTCTCCCCAGGGCCTCCCCAATGGGGGCTTGGGCCTGGCCTCCCCCCAAGACCTTTCCCCCACAACCCATCCCTGCCCCACTCTCCGGACAGTAAACACATACACCAGGTTTTCTTTGAAAAATAGACTGTGTATTAAATAACCAACAAAGTGTGCATTGAATAACAATCAATAACAAAATAACAGTGTGGTTTTCAAAAATAAACTTTGTTTTAAATATAAAAACATTTATTTAACTGCGGAGGAGGGGGACTGTAAACCTGGAGGGGGGAGGAAGGTCTGTAAACCAGGAGGGAGGAGGGGGGCTCAGGGCACAGGGTGTCGCCTGGGCCGCAAATTCCTGCTGTCTCGGGTCCTGTGGACCTAGACGTGCTCACTGTTGTGTGGGGCCTGGGACTGGGCAGGAGGGGGGGGCTGCAGCTGGGTCTGCGATGGCTGGGGGTTAGGGAGTCAGGGAGTGAGGGGGGGAGAAGGGAGTGAAGGGGGGGCCAGAGCAGGAGGAGCAGCAACGGGGACAGGAACTAGGAAGGCCATGGCCTCCCGGATTGTGGCACAGATTATTGTCCGTTGCTGGATGAGCTTGTCCAGAAGTGGTCGTGCCACAGAGCCTCTGCCCTCATCCTCTTGCCCATGGTCTCCTCCAGCCTTTCAAGGACCTGAATGAGGTTGGTGTACATGCACAAGTGCCTGTGGCTTCCATGGGCCCGGCTGGGTTGTGGCACAGGTGTTGCTTGCAGGTCAGGTCCGGCTGGCTGCTCCAGCTACGGAGGGTAAGAGGGAGAAGTGGTCAGTCATGTGTGCACACACTGTCCCTGCTTGTGAGCAGTGAGTAACTGTCCTTGGAACAAGGGACGCCAGTGTTCTGACAGCAAGCCCATGTGTGACCTGGCCAGCAGCCCTGACCCCACGGGGGCCCTGAGGTGCCCAGGGCAGCATCCTACCCTCCCCCCACCACCACCATGGCCAAGCAGCCCAGGGAAGTGTCGGGCCACAGTGGGTTCCCAGGTGTAGGAGAGCAGCCTGGAGCAGCTTGGCCCTCCCAGGGCCCCCCCACACCCTACGCCTGCATGTGGCAGCACTGTCTGTGGGAGCGATTGTTGTGTCACGTGCACACATGGCCGAGTGCTATGCGCAACACGTGTCGGTCTGTGTGGTGTTGTGCATGTGCCCTTGTGTCCAGCCTGCTTCCCGCAGTTCCTGGCCGGGGGAGGACTGCCCTCCCCGGGCTGTGAGCAGCTGCCCATGCGTGCCCTGGGACTGAACACGCTTGCACGTGCACAGACAACTGCACGCTGTCCAGGCAGAGCATGACACGTGAAGATCGTGCCCCATCCCCTGTGCTCCCACCTCCCCCACCCTGTGTGTGTGGCAACCTCACAGCATTCACCTAATTTTCCCTCCCCAGGGTCAGAAGATGCCTGGGAGACCTCCTGGGTCTGGGGGACCAGCTCCAGGATGAGGCTGACAACAGTCCTGTTGGGGTCCTCCTCCTCGTCCTGGAGCTGCTGGTCTTCAGGGTTGTCCTCATCCACCTCCTAGCAGTGCTGGACGGGTGTCTTCAACCCTGACATGACGAGCACCCATGCAGATAGGAGTTCCCCACCCCCCAGGATTCTGTCCAGCTCCTGATAGTATGCGCAATATTGAGGTGCTTCGTCGGAACTGGAGCTGTGCTCACGGGCCCGGGCATACCCCAGCCTTAGTTCTTTAATCTTGACCTGCAATTGGTCCCAGGTGCGGGGGTGGTGGCCTTTCTTTGCCAGCCCCTTGGCCGGCCAGCCGTAAATGTCTGCATTCCTGCAGTGTGAATGCAGAGCCTGCAGGGACTCCTCCTCTGACCACAATTCTAAAAGGGTCAGGTCCTCAGGCCCTGACCAGGCTGGAGCTCACCGCTTTGTGCCCCTGGATGGGTCATGGGATGGCTCCCTGGAAGGTCCTTGGGGGTTTCGGGGGTCTTGGGCTTGTGCCATGCTTCCTTGGCAGAGAAGCAGGGAAAGCCATGAGGTCAGTGGCTTGCTCTGGCTGGCTTCCTGCCACAATGGCTGCCCAGGGTGCCTGTGCCTTTAAAACATGGCTACAGACAGGAACAATAGAGTGCAGATAGAGTGTCCACCAGGGCTTTTTCCTGGAGGCCTTTTTTTTTTTCGAAAAAACTGGCTCCCCGTGTCCACACACGCCTTTTTTCGAAAGATCTCTTTCAAAAAAGGCGTTATACCTCATATAATGATGTTTACTGCTATCAAAAAACCCGCCGCATTCTTTTGATTTAATTTTGAAAGAACGCAGCAGCAGTCTAGATACAGGTGAAGTTTTTTTTTAAAAAGGCAACTTTTTTCGAAAAAAACCCTGTAGTCTAGACATAGCCAAAGAGAAAACCAAAAGTAAAATTTGAATAGTTCAGTCTACACAAAACACGGTAAGAAGAAACTGAGAGATCCTCAAAGCTTAGGTTTATTTCACTTAAGTCTCACTTTTAGTGTCTCCGATCACCAAATCTGCACAATTTGCTGAGCCTGAACCATCTTCCCTCCATTTGCTTGTAGGAATCTTCAGTTGGAATCCATGCAGACTCTTCCTCTGCTGTGGATCCCTACTAGCCAGCCACCTGAGGCTACATCTACACTGCAGTGCAGTGCATCTTTTGAGTGCACCTGTTATTTTAAAATATAACGAACTTGCTATTCCAACATTCCTGTAAACCTCATTCCATGAGGAGTAAGGGGCATTTCGGAATAGCAATTTATTGCTAAATAAGTGCTGTGTAGACAGTGCCAAATTTCAAAATAAGCTATTTCAAAATTAACTCAAAATAAGTTACACAATTTGTGTAGCTCAAATTGCAGAGCTTATTTCAACCTCTGGGTACAGTGTAGACAAATTAATCACACACTCAGTTAAGTCACAAGAATACACATTTAAAGGACACCCTTCTATAAGAAAACACAAAACGGAGACTAAGGGTATGTCTACACGACAGCATTATTTCGAAATAGTTATTTTGAAATAGCTTATTTCGAAATAACACATCTACACACAAAATGCATTTCGAAATAGCTTTTTTGCTATTTCGAAATAGCTCGTCCGCACTGAGTGGATGCTGAATCATATTTAAGGCCGGCCGGAACCAGGTCTGTCAGGGCATCAGGTGGGGACTTACTGTGTGGGGCTGCTGGCTGAGGCATTTTGTCTCTGCGTGCTCTGGTTGCCCTCACTCGGGACACCACAGCACTCTGCAACATGGAGCCAGAGCTGCTCCTGGGCACGCTGGTGCTTCTCGTGGACTCGTTGCTGCAAGCCTGGCTGCACTTTCTGCAGGCTGCCATCTGGGAGGTCCATCGGGGGCTGTCAGTATCCAGGAGCTTCCACCCTGAGAAGCACTAAAAGCCTCCCTGGTCTGCCACACTAGGGGCTTGTGCCTCATTCCTCCCTCATGTCCTTCCACTTACCCCTCCCTAACCCCCCTTCCTGATGTCAAATAAAATACATGTATTTTCATGAACACAAACTCTCTTTATTTAACAAAACTGGGGCTGGGGACGGAGAAATGAAACTCTGGTGAGACTGGGGAAAGGAGGCAGGAGAGGGGAAGAGAGAGGGTGGGAGAGGGGAGGGGGAAACCTGGGAGGAGGGAGATGGAAGGGGGAAGCAAGGGGAAGAAGGGGAAGGGGAAGCTCAGGGCTCAGGGTTGGGGGTCTCGCCGGACCAACTTGATTTTCATGCAAACCTGCTCCTGGGTTCACATGTGGCCTTTGGTGGCCAGGCTGGCAGCTATCCTGCCATAGACAGCCGCATTCCTCCATCTAGTGCAGAGATCATGGACGTTGGGGGCATCCCCCCCCCCCAACCTGAATAAGATCCATGATCTCCACCTTGGACCAGGAAGGCACCTGCCTTTTCTGGGCCCTGGCAGGCTCCTGGGAGCTGGCAGACTGCTCCTGGGGAGTGGTGGAGGGCTGCCTGCCAGTGGCTTGCTGGCTCATGTTTTGGGGCCACTGGGTCAGGGGCAGTGACTGCTGGCTCTGGGCTGGCAGGCTTGGAGCTGGCACAGGCACTGTGGCCAGAGTCAACCCCTTTAAGGGCTCCAGGGAGGTGGGAGGGAGAGGAGTGTTCCTGGTTGAGGCTGGAGTGGCCACCAGGGCACCCTGGGAAGGCTGGAGGCCCCCTATTTCGATGTAAGTGTCTACACAGCACTCATTTCGAAATAGCTATTTCAAATTTGGCGTTATTCCTCGTGGAATGAGGTTTACCAAACTCAAAATAAGCACTCTGCTATTTCAATTTAATTTCAAAATAGCGGTTTGGCTGTGTAGATGCTAGGGAAGTTATTTCAAAATAACGGCTGTTATTTTGAAATAACGTTGCTATGTAGACATACCCTAACAGAAATAGAAGTGACTCTTTCCCCATTGCTACATTTAAAGAACAGCTGATGAATCACACTAGCTGAGAAGGTTAACTAGAACAGTTTGGCTAAAATCTAAACATCATTCAAAACACAGAACTACAACAGAATAAGTTATTTTTCCTCCCAGTTTCCCTTTTCTATAATTGGCATTGCCCATGTTTCCTATTAGAGGGTTAACATCATCATTACCTGCTGCAAAATGCTACAGTGGGAGGGACAACAGCCTGCCAGCTGCTCCGCTGTGCAGCTTCTCCCAGTTCACACAAACACATGGCCTTAGAGGAGCAGCTGTCCTGCCTGCTTGCTCTCATGGAGTCTGACCCCAGCAACAAAGACAGAACCTATTAGAGCAGACCCCAAACTACCACACCCAGTTCCAGAACTTTCTGGGTGTGGAAGGCTAAATCTGCCTACCAACAATAACCCACACACAACTCACTCCTACTCCCCTCCAATTGGTCTCTTAGGGTATGTCTACACTACAGCGTTATTTCGAAAGATCTTATTTCGAAATAGTTAATTCAAAATAAGTTATTTCAAAATAACGCGTCTACATACAAAATGCATTTCAAAATAGCGTTTTGCTATTTTGAAATAGTGCGTCCAGACTGATTGGACGCTGAATCGCATTTAAGGGCAGCTGAAACTGGTTCCAGCAGGACATCAGGTCAGGAGTTATTTTGTGTGGCTGCTGCCTGAGGCTATCTGAGGCTTGTGCTTAAAGGAACCCCCCTGGACAGCCGGTTCTCAGCTTCCCTGCTTGCTTGCCTACCTATCTCACTGAGGGACAGCAAAGCATTTTTGTCTCTGCCTGCTTTGGTTGCCCTGACTCAGGACACCACAGCACTTGGCACCATGGAGCCGGAACTGCCCCTGGGCACTCTGGTGATCATTTTGGACGTGTTGGTGCAAGCCTGGCTGCGCTTTCTGCAGGCTGCCTCACAGCATGTGCTGCAGCCCAACCCCCACTCCATCCTCCGGACCCTCCTAAGGGACAGGGAGGAGCAGCTGCAGCTCCCGAACGCCAGCATGCCCTGCTGCATCTGGCATCTGGACACCAGCAGCGACTGGTAAGACCACATCGTCCTGGAACACTGGGGAGACCAACAATGGACCCAGAACTTCAGGATGAAGGAGGACACCTTCCTCAAGCTCTGTGAGTGGCTCGCCTCTGGTCTGTGGCAACGGGACACGCACATGAGGCCCACCATTCCCCTCCACAAGCGTGTGGCCATCGCCCTCTGGAAGCTTTCCACGCCGGATAGCTACTGATCCATGGTGAACCAGTTCAGCGTGGGGAGATCCACAGTCAGAGCAGTGCTTATGTGGGTATGGCAGTCTCCGGCCACTGTGCCGGGAGTGCAAGGAGTGGATCGGCTGCCCCAGGGAAAAGGGGGGGAGGTGGTGCATGTCCCCTCCATGGGAGGGTTTGGTCTGTCCCACCCGCACTACAGACTACCCACGGTGGCCAAGAATGCGGGGGGGTTGCGCCTGGGGAGTGGGGGCACGGGGCAGTGGCAGGAAAGGAGCACTCTCAGCCACCCTGGCACCCCAGTAACTCCAAGTGGTTTTGTGTGTCCCTCTGCAGGTGAATAATGCTCCTTTACCCTTAGTTTTTGTTCAATAGTGCTTTCACTTTTGTTGTGATTTTGTTTGGTTAGATGAATGAGGTCTTTGCAGGAAATGGAATGTTGCCTCCAAAAGGCTATTTTTACAGCATTTTCACAGTTGATCACTCGGTTCAGGTGCCTCTGTCAGTCAGTTTGCCATCATGGAAAGGGAATGAGCACCCTCTGCTGCCTGTGTCTGGCACACACTCTTACTATGACTGCTGGGAAAGGAGAGGAACATTCTCTCAACAACCATTAGTAAGAGTACAGCTACACTGTCTTTTTTTTTCAGAAGAGGTATGCAAATAGCACTCGCATTTGCATACCTTCTTCTGGCTTTTTCCTAGAAGAAGCGTTTCTGGAAGAACCTTTTCCGCCATTTGGCCTTATCTATACGAGGCCAAATATCGGAAAATCTCCCTCTTTTGAAAGTCCCCTGAAGCCCCCTTTATTATAGAATCATAGAGCTGGAAAAGACCTCACAAGGTCATCAAGTCCAGCCCCCTGCTCTACGCAGGACCAATCCCAAGTAAATCAACCCAGCCAGGGCTTTGTCAAGCTGAGACTTAAACACCTCTAGGGATGGAGACTCCACTACTTCCCTAGGTAACCCATTCCAGTGCTTCACCACCCTCCTAGTGAAATAGTTTTTCCTAATATCCAACCTGGACCTCTCCCACCGCAACTTGAGACCATTGCGCCTTGTTCTGCCATCTGTCACCACTGAGAACAGCCTTTCTCCATCCTCTTTGGAAGCTCTCTTCAGGAATTGAAAGCTGCTATCAAATCCCGCCTCACTCTTCACTTCTGCAGACTAAACAGACCCAACTCCCTCAGCCACTGCTCATAGGTCATATACTCCAGCCCCCTAATCATTTTGGTTGCCCTCCGCTGGACCCTCTCCAATGCATCCACATCCTTTTTGTACTGGGGGGCCCAGAACTGGACACAATACTCCAGATGTGGCCTCACCAGAGCCGAATAAAGGGGAATAATGACATCTCTGGATCTGCTGGCAATGCTCCTCTTAATGCAACCTAATATGCCATTAGCCTTCTTGGCTACAAGAGCACACTGTTGACTCATATCCAGCTTCTCATCCACTGTAACCCCCAGGTCCTTTTCTGCAGAACTACTACTTAGCTGGTTGGTCCCCAGCCTGTAACAATGCTTGGGATTCTTCCGTCCCAAGTGCAGAACTCTGCACTTGTCCTTGTTGAACCTCATCAGATTTCTTGTGGCCCAATCCTCCAATTTGTCTAAGTTACTCTGGACCCTATCTCTGCCCCCACCCGTATCTACCTCTTCCCCTAGCTTAGTGTCATCTGCAAACTTGCTGAGAGTGCAATCCATCCCCTCATCCAGGTCATTAATAAAGATATTGAACAAAACCGGTCCTAGAACCGAACCTTGGGGCACTCCGCTAGAAACCGACTGCCATCCTGACATTGAGCCGTTGATAACAACCCGCTGGTCCCGGCCTTCTAGCCAGCTTTCTATCCATCTTACCATCCATTTATCCAATCCATATTCCCTTAACTTGCTGGAAAGAATATTGTGGGAGACCGTATCAAAAGCCTTGCTAAAGTCAAGGTATATCACATCCACTGACTTTCCCATGTCCACAGAGTCAGTTACCTCATCATAGAAGCTAATCAGATTGGTCAGGCACGACTTGCCCTTTGTGAATCCATGCTGACTATTCCTAATCACTTTCATCTCTTCCAAGTGTCTCAATATGGATTCCTTAAGGATCCCTTCCATGATTTTTCCAGGAACTGAGGTAAGACTGACCAGCCTATAGTTCCCTGGATCATCCTTCTTCCCTTTTTCGAAGATGGGCACTACATTTGCCTTTTTCCAATCATCCAGGATTTCTCCCGATCTCCACGACTTTTCAAAGGTAATGGTCAAAGGCTCCTCAAAGACATTTGCCAACTCCCTCAGTACCCTTGGATGCATTAAGTCCAGACCCATGGAATTGTGTACGTTTAGCTTTCCTAAATAGTTCCTAACCTGTTCTTTACCCACCAAGGGCTGTCGATCTTCATCCCTTCTTGCGTCACTTAGCACATTAGTCCAGGAGCCGACCTGGTCCGTGAATATAGAGGCAAAGAAAGCATTGAGTACTTCAGCTTTCCCTCACATCATCTGTCACTAGGTTACCTCCTTCATCCAGTAGGGGCCCCACACCCTCTCTGATCACCTTCTTCTTGTTAACATGCCTGTAGAAACCTTTCTTGTTATCCTTCACATCCTTTGCCAGTCGCAATTCCACTTGCGCTTTCGCCTTCCTGATAAATCCCCGGCATTCTCGAGCTATACATTTAATCCCCTCCCTGGTCATTTGCCCAAGTTTCCACTTTTTGTAAGCTTCCTTTTTGTGCTTAAGTTCACCAAGGATTTCCCCTGTAAGCCAATCCGGTCTCCTACCATGTTTGCCTCTCTTGCTACACATCGGGATGGTATCTTTCTGTGCCTTCAATAAGGCTTCTTTAAAATACTGCCAGCTGTCCTGGACTCCTTTCCCCTTCATGTTAGCATCCCAGGGGATTCTACCCATCAGGTCTCTGAGGGAGTCAAAATCTGCTTTTCTTAAGTCCAAGGTGTATATTTTACTATTCTCTTTTCTTCCTTGGGTCAGGATCCTGAAATCTACCATCTCATGATCACTGCTTCCCAGGTTGTCACCCACCTCTGCTTCCCCTATTAGTTCCTCCCTGTTTGTAAGCAGAAGGTCAAGCTGCACACGGCCGCTGGTTGGATCCTTCAGCACTTGTACCAAGAAGTTATCCCCAACATTCTCAAAAAACTTCCTGGATTGCCTGTGTACTGCCGTATTGGTTTCCCAACAGATGTCAGGGTGATTAAAGTCCCCCACGAGAACCAGGGCCTACAATCTGGAAGCTTCTCTCAGTTGTCTGAACAAAGTCTCATCTACCTCATCCACCTGATTCGGTGGCCTGTAATAGACACCAACCACAACATCACTGCTGTTGTTTGCTCCTTTAAACTTAACCCATAGACTCTCAACAGGTTTTTCTCCCTCTATATACCGGAGTTCAGCGCAATCATAGTGCTTTCTTACATATAGTGCAACTCCTCCTCCTTTTCTTCCCTGCCTGTTCTTCCTGAACAGTCTATACCCTTTCATGACAGCGCTCCAGTCATGCGAGTCATCCCACCAAGTCTCTGTTATCCCAATTAAATCATATTTCTTGGACTGGGCCAGGGCCTCCAGTTCTTCCTGTTTGTTGCCCAGGCTTCTCGCATTAGTGTATAAACACCTCAGATAACCAGTTGATCGCCCTATCTTCTCCATTCAAATCAGGGGTCCTCCTTCCTTGCTCATTCCTCTTTGCATTTCTTCCCAATATCCAACTTTCCCACTCCCCTTAGGGTTTTGGTCACCGTCCCCCCAGCGAACCTAGTTTAAAGCCCTCCTCACTAGGTTTGCAAGCCTGCCCACGAAGATGCTCCTTCCTCTCTCTCTTGGTTAGGTGGATCCCATCTCTTCCTAACAATCCTTGTGCCCGGAACAGAGTCCCATGGTCGAAGAAACCAAAGCCCTCTCTGCAACACCACCTGCGCAACCACGCATTTACTTTCTCAATTTGACGATCCCTGCCCAGTCCTTTCCCTTCAACAAGGAGGATGGACGAGAACACCACTTGTGCTCCGGATTCTTGGATCCTTCTTCCCAGCGCTACATAATCCGCAGTAACCCGCTCAAGGTCATTCTTGGCCGTATTGTTAGTTCCCACATGGAGAAGCAGGAAGGGGTAGCGATCCGAAGGTTTGATCAGTTTGGTAAGCCTCTCAGTCACATCCTGAATGCGAGCTCCCGGTAAGCAGCACACCTCTCGAGATTCCAGGTCCAGACTGCAGATGGATGGCTCAGTCCCTCTTAGGAGAGAGTCCCCGACCACCACCACCCGTCGTCTTCTTTAGGGGGTGGTGGTCGTGAAACACCCATCCCTAGGACTACGCATCCCATGCCTTCCAGTAGATAGTGTTCCCTTGTGGTTTATTCCTTGTGAGGTCCCTTCCAAAGCATTCACTACTGCAGAGCCTGTGGAGAGAGCCTGAAAGCGATTACTTACCTCTATAGCACTGGGGGATTCCTATGCTGGCCTTTTTCCCCTTCTAGAAGTTACATGCTGCCAGTTCTCTTTCTGGTCCTGTACTGCCCTCTCCGGCTCTACCGCCTGCCGTGCTTGCAAGATTAAATGCTGCCTTCTATCGAGGAAGTCTTCATCCTCTCTGATGGAGCGTAGGGTCGACACTTGGGCCTCCAGTCCTCTAATTTTTTCTTTCAAAATGGCGACCAGATTGCACTTTGTGCAGATGAAATCAGTTCTTTCTTCTGGGAGGAAGACAAACATGGCACACACTGCGCAGGTAACAACAGCAGACCTATCACCATCCATCCCTGATGTCCTGTTTGCAAGCTCCTGGGTCACTTGCCCACTGCTTTATAAAGCCCTGGACTGCCTGAAAGTCCCTCCCCCTACCAAGGCTCAGCCAATCAGCAGAGGCTTCTAGAATTCAAACTTTAATTAGAAGCTAACAGTTTCCACCTGCCACTCACAGCACACACTCCATGAAGGAGAGGGGAAGGGGAAAGGGGAAGTGGAAAAAAAAAGCCTCACTCACAAACACAGGGGAAAAAACAACAACAACAACAACAACAAAAACACACACCAACCTTCACTCACAAACACAAGCTCAGCACACAGCAAGAAAGCCCCAAACACAACACACACTTCCCTCAAGAATCCTGTATCTGCTTCTCCTCTACCTGAAGAACTCCCTCTCTAAAGTCTCACTCACAAACAGAGAAAACAAAAACAAACAAAAAAACAAACCCTACACACCACCACACACCAACCCTCACTCACAAACACAAGCTCAGCACACAGTAAGAAAGCCCCAATAACAACACACACTTCCCTCAAGAGTCTTGTATCTGCTTCTCCTTTACCTGGAGAACTCCCTCTCTAAACTCCCTGTTAGCACTCACCTGTTCGCCACTTTCCTACCACGCAAGGGTGCCAACTCTATCCCTGAAGGGGGCTTTTGAAAAGGGGGAGTTCCGACATTTGGCCCCGTGTAGAAAGGGCCAAATGGCAGAAAAGCCTCTTCCAGGAAAAAAAACCAGAAGAAGGTATGCAAATGTGAGTGCTATTTTCATACCTCTTCCGAAAAAAAGGCAGTATAGTCATAGCCTCACTGAAGAACGAACGCAGAAACAAACTAAGAAAAGACCTACAATTCTGCCTGCCTAAAATCTGCATGAGAAGAGATGAAGCTACTGGAAGTAGGCAAGGGGCCATCTCAAAATGTTTGGTTTTTTCCCCTCTTAAAACTAACAGTAGTAGAAAACAAATGGATTGGTGTGCATAGTTTTATCATGCAAAAGCTATATTAACATATCCTCATGGTCATTTACACCAGAATTCAGAACAGTTTTTCTTCCTGAGTTATGGCACATCTTTTATCTTTGTCTTCATTGCAAAGTTTATTTAAGTTATCTAAACTGAGTTAGATCCTCTTGAATAGTTCCTCCTCACTCAAATGAGAGCAATCACACTGAAAAATAGCAGTCTGCAAAGCAGTAGCACTGGACTTGTCTTCATTGCTTAAAAAAAAGATGTGTCGGTACATGTATATCCTTGGGTAACTAATGCTTGTGAGGAATCGCAAAGAAAAAACATGGTGACGATAGGCACTGTAGTTTTGCCACAAGGTATATATGCTGAGGTCAGCCACAAGCAAGGGTATAGTGCTGACCTTCACACATTCACCTCATGGCAAAACTTCAGTGCCTGTTTTTTTAACCCCATGATACTTCACCTGAGGTAAAACAACAACAACAACAAAAAACAAACAAACAAACAAAAAACCCCTATGTTTTTAGCAGTGAAGCCAGAGTCTCAGAAAGGTCATGTTAACAGCAGTCCAGCTGTGCTAACTCAAGCATTAGCCAATATCCCGTATTTGGCCAGCCTAAAAACACCATGACGTTCAAGGGTTTCTGTGTGTGGACAGAACTCAGATTAGGAACAACAATCAAGTTATAACTTGAGTTAACTGCAGTGAAGACAAGGTTTCAGTCATACAGTGCCCATTACATGTGATTCACATCTGCATAATCTGAAACTGACTGCACCACTGAGGTTACTGGAAGCTTTTGCCTTTGATTTCAGTGTGTGAAGACTCTATTACCCAAAAGGGATGGAACTAAAATGTGACTCGCTGGAGGACTGTTATGATACAGAGTGACCCATTAAAGGAGGTACTAGAGAGAAAAGAGCTGCTTCTTCACACGAGGCACACCAGGAGTGTGTCAAGTTATCTAAACTGAAAAACAACAGTCTGAAAAGCATGATTGTATCAGCAGCATAGTGCTTGTTTTCACCGCTAAAAAAGATCTTCCATCCATTATCCTTTCCCTACAGTGTACATACTAGAGAAATATGGGTAGCCTACTGAACATTTTATAAATTTGGGGATCACATTTAATATAAACTCTTTTAAACTTTTGAATGCCCGGCTGTGAAGATGATGTCGCCAGGTGAGCTTTGGTGTCCTTGATCACAGGATGCAATCCAGGAAAAAGGATTGCTAAGCAGAGATGGGGTCCACCTATTGAGGAAAGGGAAGAGAGTATTTGGATACAGAATGGCTAACTTAGTGAGGAGGGCTTTAAACTAGGTTCGATGGAAGCAGGTGGCCAAAGCCCACAGGTAAGTGAAAAACATGGAGAATTGGGAGAAGGGTCACAAATGGCCTGGAGCATGAGCTGTAATATTAGAGAGAAAGGAGGGACAAGGCAGAACAGGGTGGCAAAATCAAATCAGTATCTTAGTTGTCTGTATACAAATGCAAGAAGTATGGGAAATAAGCAGAAGGAACTTCAAGTGCTAGTAAATATACACAACTATGATATAGTTGGTATCTCAGAGAATTGGTGGGATAACGCACACAATTGGAATATTGGTATATAGAAGGATACAGCTTGCTCAGGAAGGATAGTCAGGGGGAAAAGGAGGAGGTGTTGCCTTATATATAACAAATGCATACACTTGGACTGAGGTTGAGTTCAACATAGGAGACTGACTTGAGAGTTAAAAGGGGTAAAAAAACAAGTGTGATGTCATGGTAGGGGACAGATCACCTAACCAGGAAGAAGAGGTGTCTGAGGCTTTTTCTAAAATAATTAGCAAAATCGTCCAAAGCACAGAACTTGGTGATGATGGGGCCGGGGGGGTTCAACTATCCAGACATCTGTTGGGAAAATAACACAGCAGAGCATAGATTATCCACAAGTTCTTCTTCGGGTGATGTCCCCGTGGGTGCTCCACGTATGGTGTCGTCCCAGCGCCGCAGATCAGAGCTTTTTCTAAGCGGTATCTAGTCGGGCCGCGCATGTGCAGCAGGTGTCTCGCGCTGCCGGCAGTTTGACAGTTGAGCGCGGCCCGACCCCCTCCCCTTAGTTCCTCTTCTACAGCCCTTGGCCGTAGACGGAGTCGTCCTGCCTCTTCAGGCACTTTTCTCCCCAGAGATAAAACCTTCAACCTCTTGACCTCAATTCATCTTGGATCCTTGATACTTTATTACCACTTCAAAGGCAAACAAATCAAACCGGGGAACGCTCTGTTTCCTTACCACTAGCCGCTTCAGCTCTTGGTCAGCCGGCTCAAAAAAAAAAAAAAAAAGCCCACACCTTCACAACCTGACACCCTCAGATAAACGGGGAGTCAGCAGCTTCACTAACCTCTACAACCATACTCAGTACAAACCAAATGAGTACAATCACATCAGGCAGTGCACCCAGAGGAACCACAAACAACAACCATGTCCTTCTGGTGGCCAGACCATGAAGCAGCAAATTTGAAACATTGATCGAGGGCATGCCCAACCTCCCTAACCATCCAGTGCAACAAGACCAGAACCATCTATTCAACCATAGATTACGCTCTTTCCTTCATCATGGGCTTCCGTAACATCTGACCAGTGGGTCATAGAAATTATCCACATGGGATATTTGATTCCATCCAATTCCCTCCATCATACCCTTTCCACTCCCCAATCCCTATTCAGGGACCCATCTCATGAGGTACCCTCAAACAAGAAACCTACCTGCTTCATCTAGGAGCTATAGAGGAGGTATCCAAACCATACTGGGGAGGGGGGTTCTACTCCATCTATTTCCTGACCCAGAAGAGTAAAGGAGGCTGGAGAGCAATCCTAGATCTCCACAAACGAAACAAGTTCCTCCAAAAGCAGAGATTCAAAATGGTTATGCTGGCTACAATCATACCAATGCTGGACAGAAGGGACTGGTTCGCAGTCCTTGTCCTACAAGTTGCATATTTCCACATTGCAATACATCCATCATACAGACGTTTCCTTCATTTATAGCAGGAGGGGACCATTTTCAATACGAGGTCCTCCTCTTCGGCTTGTCATCTGCCCTGCGAGTATTCCCCAAAATCCTAGCACTTGTGGCTACATACCTCACACAACAGGGGTAATGATTTCTCCTCACCTTGATGATTGTTTACTGAGAGGTCGTCCACAAAGGGAAGTGATCGACATTATAAAAAAAAATTTAAAAAAAGACCAATCGACTGTTCAACCTGCTGGAGCTCTTAATCAACTAACAGAAATCAACACTCAATCCAGTTCAGGACTTAGAATTAATAGCAGCAAGACTAGATGCCATATCAGCCAGGGCATATCTTCTGCAACATGGGTTCCAGATACTTTGAGGTTTAGTTCCTGCCCTCATCACAAACCCATCCACCACAGTTGGCATTTTTCTTCAACTCATGGGGTCCACAGCAGCCACCACATATTTGATACAGTATGCATGCCTCCATTCCCATGCCTTACAGCATTGGCTAGCATTGGTTTACATGCCCTCACGTTATTCCTTGCACAAACCAGTGCTTGTGCCAGAGCAAATACTGCAGTCACTCAACTGGTGGGCATGTGCCAGAGCAAGTACTGAAGTCGCTCAAATGGTAGACATGTTCACACAACCTCTTAACTGGAATCCCATTTTTACAGGAGACGCCTGCTATACAAATTGCCACAGACGCTTCACTACTGGATTGGGGTGCGCACTTCCAAAGCAAAACTGCCCAGGACAAGTGGCTGCCTAACGAGGCTCTGTTACTTGAGCTCGGGGCCGTAAGAAATGCCTGCAGGCACTTTGACCCTTCCATAACCAACTGCGCAGTTCGTGTTCTCACAGACAGCATGACCACTGTCTATTACATAAACAGGTGGGTGCAGGGGGCGTGTCCAAGAGCTCTGTGCATAGAGGCAGTCCGCCTCTGGAATTGGTGCATGAGGCACAGTGTTACCCTCAAAGCCACGTACTTAACAGGGGTCGACAACACCATAGCGGATGCCCTAAGCTGCAACTTTACAATTCATCAAGAGTGGGAACTCCACCCAGCAGTCAGGGATATCATCTTCCACAAACAGGGCTATCCCATCACGGATCTCTTCACAACACAAATGTCCCCAATTTTGCTCTCGAGCAGGACTGGGCAGGGCATCCAAGGGCGATGTGTTTCTCCTTACATGGGATGAACCACTATATTATGCCTTTCCCCCAGTTCCATTGATTCCCAGGATGTTGTGCAAAAATTCAGCTTCATGGTGCTCAGATTATCTTGATAGCCCTTGCTTGGTCCAGTCAGATTTGGTACCCAGCCCTTCAGGACTTGTCTCTCCAACCAGCTTACGCACTAACACTTCACTACGACCTCCTATTCCAGAATGGAGGCAAGCTGTGTCACCTAAAACCACAGTCGCTACATCTCCATGCATGGCTCCTCGAGGGTTCCATGACCATGAGGTTCAGTGTTCTGAGCAGGTGAAGGATATTCTATTACACAGCAGGAGACAGTCCACCAAGGCAACTTACCTGCAAAATGGAGGTGTGTCACCTTCTGGTGTCAGCAGACAGAAGTCCACCCCAATGAAGCTTTGGTGCAAACCATTCTGGACTACTTACACACCCTGAAGATGGATGGGTTATCCGTCTCTTCAATCAGGGTCCACTCTGCTGCCATCTAGGCTTCCCATGAACAGATTGAGGGGGTTTTCATGTTTGCACACCCACTATCGCGGAGGTTCCTCAAAGTCTTCATAATCTCTACCCACCTTAGGGTGCCAACCCCTACATTGGACCTTAAGCTGGTATTGACTGCTCTCATGAAGCCCTCCTTTGAGATAATGGCTTTATATACTCTTTCACTACTCACCATGAAAGTGCTCTTCTCATAGCCGTAACTTACATGAGATGAGTCAGTGAAATAGGCACTCTAATAGAGGGCCTGCCCTATACAGTGTTTAGTAAGGACAAAGTGACTTTGAGGCTGCACCCTGCACCCAGAGTCCCTTCCAAGGTCAGCACAAGCTTCCATATCAATGAACCCATTGTCTTGCCCACATTCTTCCCAAGACCTCATGCTTTGCTCGAAGAGGCAATGCTGTATTCAAGGGATGTACAAAAAGATTTGGCTTTTTACAGTGACAGAACCCGAGGTTTTCGCAAGACCCCACAATTCTTTGTTGCTATGACTCGCCTTTCAGCAAATTTCAAAATTGATAGTGATTTGCATTCTCCAATGCCATTTACTTTCTCGTAATCTGTTGCCAACTCTACCGAGAGCCCATTTTACTCAGGTTATTACAGCATCCATGGCATTCTTCAAAAATGTACCTCTATTAGACATTTACTGAGCAGCCATGTGGTCCTCTAACCACACACTCTCTAAACATTATTCAATAATGTACCAATTGGGAAATGATACAGCAGTGGCTGCAGCGGTTCTGTCTGCAGCCATTAAACAGTGACTCCGAGTCCCACCAACCACATGGGACACTGCTTGGTAGTCACCATACGTGGAGCACCCACGGGGACATCACCGAAGAAGAAAAGAGAGTTACTCACCTTGTGCAGTAACGTCTGTTCTTCGAGGTGTGTGTCCCCATGGGTGCTCCACGACTCTCCCTTCCTCCCCACTACTCGGAGTACATCTTCTCTGCAGTAGACGAGGAACTGAGGGGAGGGGGTCGGGCCGCGCTCAACTGTCAAACTGCCAGCAGTGCGAGACACCTGCTGCACATGCGCGGCCCGACTAGATACCGCTTAGAAAAAGCTCCGATCTGTGGCACTGGGATGAGCCCAACACCATATGTGGAGCACCCACGGGGACACACACCTCGAAGAACAGACTTTACTGCAGAAGGTGAGTAACTCTCTTTTCTCAGAATGCATTGGAGACCATTTTTAATTTCAGAGGGCTGAGAAAACTACTGAGGGAAGCTGTTCTAGATTTTATTTTAACAAATAGGGAAGAACTGGTCGAGAATTTGAAAGTGGAAGGTCGATTGGGTGAAAGTGATCATGAAATGATAGAGTTCATTATTCTAAGGGATGGCAAAAGGGAGAACAGCAAAATATAGACAATGGATTTCTGGAAGGCAGACTTTAGTAAACTCAGAGAGCTGGCAGGTAAGGTCCCATGGGAAGCAAGACTAAGGCTATGTCGACACATCCCGGAAAAACTCCACCGCATCCAGGGAACGCACCTGCTCTTTCGCTTTTTTTTTTTGCAGAAGAGCACATGCAGTCCTTTGGAAGCCCTGTCTTTCTCCTCCCACAAGGAAGAAGGGCTCTTCCGAAAGAGGAGGCTTTTCTGAAATTTGGCCCAGGGTAGATGGGCCAAATTTCGGAAAAGCCTCTTCCAAAAAAACTATCGGAAAAAGGTATGCAAATTGCGGAGCGTAATTTGCATACCTTTTCCCAATAGATCCCTATAGTGTAGACATAGCCTAAGAGTAAAAACAATTGAAGACCATTGGCAGTTTTTCAAAAGGACGTTATTAAGGGCCCAAGAGCAAACTATTCCACTGTGTAGGAAATGTAGGAAGTATGGCAAGAAAGGTTAACCAGGAGATCTTACATGATCTAAAAATTAAAAAAGAGTCATATAAAAAGTGAAAACTAGGCCAAAGTACAAAGGATAAATTGTAGGGGCAAAATTACACACAATTAGGTAGGGGCAATAACACAATTAGGTAGGGGCAAAATTAGAAAAGTGAAGGCACAAAACAAGCTGTCTAGCTAGAGACATAAAGGGTAACAAGAAAACATTCTACAAATATACTAGAAACATGAGGAAGACTCAGGATAGGGTGGGCCCACTGCTCAATGAAGAGGGAGAAACAATAAGTCTATGTCTACACTACAAGGTTTTTGTGCAAAAACAGCTGTTTTTGTGCAAAAACCTGCGGAGCATCCACACCTCAAATGAGCTCTTGCGCAATTAAATGGGCAGTTAAGTGGCAGAACAGAGGGCTTTTTCCCTCGTAGGTAAACCTCCTTTTCTGAGGCATAATTGCTTTTAGCACTACAGCTATTGCACAAGAAGGCAAGTGTGGATGCTCCAGAGGGGGGAAAAGCACAGGTGCTCTGATGGCCATTCTATGAAGAGCGTCCTTGCAGTGTGGATGCTCTCTTGTGCAAAAGCTCATCGCTTTTGCAATGTGCTTTGAGGTGTGGACATGCTCTTGCGCAAGAAGTTTTTGTGCAAAAACTCTTGCACAAAAGGCTTCTTGCACAAGAATAATGTAGTGTAGACATAGCCTAAAAGAAAACATGCAAATAGTGCTTAACAACTTCTTTGTGTCAGTTTTCACCAAGAAGGTTGGTGGTGACTGGATGCCTAACATAATGAATACTAGTGGAAATGGAGTAGGTTTAGAAGTTAAAATAGGAAAAGAACAAGATAAAAATTATTTAGATAAGTTAAATGTCTCCAAGTCACCAGGGCCTGATGAAATGCATCCTAGAATACTCAAGGAATTGATAGAAGAAGTATCAGGGGGTATATCTACACTACAGCGCTATTTCGAATTATATTAATTCGAAATAGTTAATTCTAATTAAGCTAATTTGAAATAACGCATCTAGACACAAAAACTATTTCAAAATAACGCTTTGCTATTTTGAAATAGCACGTCCACACTGAGTGGGCCCTGAACCAAAGTTAAGGCTGGCCGGAACCAGTGCCGGAAGGGCATCAGGTTAGGACTTAGTGTGTGGGGCTGCTGCCTGAGGCTAACTGAGCTCCGTGCTTAAAGGGACCCTACCCCCACCCCGGACAGACAGTTCTCAGGGTTCCCCGCTTGCTTGTCTACCTCAATGAGGGACACCAAAGCAGTCCTGTCTTGGAGTGCCCTGAGTGCCCGAACTCGGGACACCACAGCACTCGGCCATATGGAGCCAGAGCTGCCCCTGGGCACGCCAGTGCATCTCGTGGGGTCGTTGCCGTCAGCCCAGCTGCACTTGTTGCAGGCTGCCATCCGGGGGCGTTCATCGGGGGGCTGTCAGGATCCAGGAGGCCCTGAGGGAGAGTGTCCACCCCGAGGAGCACCCAGAGCCTCCCTGGTCCTCCCCACCGGTGGCTCGTGCCCCATTCCTCCCTCACGTCCTTCCACTTACCCCTCCCTAGCCCCCCTTCCTGATGTCAAATAAAAGACACGTATGTTCAAAAATAGAAACTGGGTTTATTGAACAAAACTGGGGGGAGTGGGGGATGAACCTCTGGGGAGACTGGGAAAGGGAGGTGGGAGAGGGGAGGGGGAAACCTGAGAGGAGGGAGCTGGAAGGGGGAAGCAAGGGGAAGAAGGGGGAGGGGACGCTCAGGGCTGGGGGTCTCACCAGACCAACTTGACTTTCATGCTAACATGCTCCTGGTTTCGCATGTGGCCTTTGGTGGCCAGGCTGGCAGCTATCCTGCCATAGACGGCCACGTTCCTCCGTCTAGTGCAGAGATCATGGACATTGGGGGCATCCCCCCCCCAAACCTGAATAAGGTCCATGATCTCCACCCTGGACCAGGAAGGCGCCCACCTTCTCCAGCCCCTGTCAGGCTCCTGGGAGCTGGCAGACTGTTCCTGGGGAGCAGTGGAGGGCTGGCTGCCAGTGGCTTGCTGGCTCATGTTTTGGGGCCACTGGGTCAGGGGCCCCGGTGGCCACTGCTGGCTCTGGGCTGGCAGGCTTGGAGCTGGCACAGGCACTGTGGCCAGGGTCTATCCCTTTAATGTCTCCGGGGCTGGGGGAGAGGAGAGTAAGTTTTCCTGGTTGTGCCCAGAGTGGCCACCAGAGCTCCCTGGGAAGGGCTGGAGGCCCCCTATTTCGAATTAAGTGTCTACACAGCACTTAATTCAAAATAGATATTTTGAATTTGGCGTTACTCCTCGTAGAATGAGGTTTACCAAATTCAAATTAAGGGCTCCGCTATTTCGAATTAAATTAGAAATAACAGTTTGCATGTATAGACGCTATTAAAGTTAATTCGAAATAACGGCTGTTATTTCGAATTAACTTTGTAGTGTAGACATACCCTAAGGTATTAGCTATCATCTTTGAAAAGTCATGGTAGTTGGGAGAGATGCCAGAAGACTGGAAAGGGGCAAATATAGTGCCCATCTATAAAAAGGGAATAGGAACAACCCAGGAAACTACAGACCAGTCAGTTTAACTTCTGTGCCAGGGAAGATAATGGAGCAAATAATTAAGGAAAGTACACGGCTTCTGTGCATGCCTGTCACTCCTGGCTGGTGAAGGAGGCAGAGCAGTAATTCACAGAATACAAATACTTTCCCCTCACTCACTGATAGTTGGGGAATGGGAAGAAAAGTCCTGTCGTGGAATGCACAGCTGCTGACAACCCATGCCCCGCTCTCCCGAAATGGCACCCATGTAGCATAGATTTGTAAAGAACAAATCATGCCAAACCAATCTAATAGCTTTCTTTGGTGGGATAACAAGTCTTGTGGACAAGGGGGAAGCGTGGGAGCTATGGGATTCCTAGACTTTGGTAAAGCATTTGATACAGTCTCGCATGATCTTCTTATCAATAAACTAGGGAAATGATGGGGCTCCTATAAGGTGGGTGCATACCTGGCTGGATAACCATTCTCAGAGAGTAGTTATTAATGGTTCACAGTCATGCTGGAAGGGCATAACAACCGAGGTTCTGC
This sequence comes from Rafetus swinhoei, assembly GCA_019425775.1. Lineage (NCBI taxonomy): Eukaryota > Metazoa > Chordata > Testudines > Trionychidae > Rafetus > Rafetus swinhoei. The sequence continues at coordinate 46,611,506 of CM033432.1, forward strand.
TCAGTTGTGGGACTGGTTCTGTTTAATATTTTCATCAACGATTTAGATAATGGCATAGAGAATAGCAACGCTCATTAAGTTAGCAGAGGATACCAAGTGCTTTGGAGGATAGGATCATAATTCAAAATGATCTTGACAAACTGGAGAAATGGTCTGAGGTAAATAGGATGAAGTTTAACAAGGACGAATGCAAAGTACTCCGCTTAGAAAGGAACAATCAGTGTCACACACACAAAATGGGAAATGACTGTTTAGGCAGGAGTACTGAAGAAAAGGATCTAGGGGTGTGTCTAGACTGCAGGGTTTTGTCGACAAAAATGGACTTTTGTTGACAAAACTATACCAGCGTCTACACTACTGCCGAGTTCTGTCGACAGTAAGTCGACAGAACGCGGCAGTTTCGTCGATGGCAGTAAACCTCATTCTACGAGGAATAACGCCTTTGTCAACAGAATTCTGTCGACAAAACGTAAGTGTGGATGCAGGGAAGAATTTATGTCGACATTAAAGACCTCCAGGAAGAAGCCCTGGTGGACACTCCTGCCACAGCTTTCAACTCAATTGTTCCTGCCTGTAGCCATCTTTAAAAGGCACAGGCACCCAGGATTACCATTCTGGCAGCAAGCCAGCTACAGCCAGGACCTTGAGACTGCACAGCTCTGCCTGGTCAGGAAACTCGGAGCCATGTCCCAGAGACAAGCCACCCAAGACCCTTCTGGCCCTTCCAGGGACACATCCCCCCAGGAATCCAGGTGCACCAAACGCCGGGCACCCTCCTGGTCTGGGCCCGAGATAAAAGCCCTCTTGGAGCTGTGGGTCATGGAGGAGGCTCTTCAGGTCCCACAGTCCAGGCGCAGGAACGTGGGCATCTATGCCAGAATGGCTGATGGCCTGGCAAGGAAAGGCCACCACCCCCGCACCGTACCCCAGGTCAGAGCCAAGATGAAGGAGCTGCGGCAGGGGTACATCAGGGCCCGTGAGCACAGCTCCCGCTCCGGGGAAACGGCACACTACTGTGCCTACTACGAGGACCTGGACCAGATCCTGGGGGCAGGGACTCCCTGCCTCCCGAGAGGCTTGTGGAGTCTGGCTTAGAGACCCCTGTGCAGCAGTGGCAGCAACTCCAGGCAGATGACCAGGAGCTCCAAGAGGAGGAGGAGGAAGACAGCACCAGGAGCACCCAGGAGCCAGACGCCCACGCTCAGGAGGCCTCCCAGACAACTTCGGACACCGGGAGGGAACATCAGGTGAGTGCTGTGAGGGTCCAACACACACAGGGCAGGGCAGGCGGGAGCAAAGAGGATGATGCAGTGCTGTGACATGTCATGCTAATCACAGCCTGGGAGGGGGGCACACCCATGGCCGCCCTCAGGGAGGGCCATCTACCTCTGCACCCGCATGGCTGCGAGGCACCACCTGCTCCTGCAGGCAGTGATGCCAGGTGTAGGCATGGGTTGTGGACACTGGGATTGCCACACAGCTTCAGGCCTTTCAGCAGTCTGTGAGAACCCCAACTGTGGCCTGACACTTGCCTGTGCTGCTTGGCCATAGGGTGTGTGTGAGGGGGGCAGGATGGTGGCCTGCACACCTTCTGGGCTCCAGGGAGGCTGTGGCTGCTGGCCAGGCCACACCATGCCTCACTGAAATGCACATGAGCATCCTCTGACTCTAGGACAGGCACTGCCTGCTGAGAAGAAGGAGGGCATGTCCTCTCAGGGAAAGTGTGAGCATGCATGACTGACGACTTTTCCCTCTTGTCCTCCACAGCTGGACCAGCTGACCAGGAGGGGGGCGCCACACCTGCCTCACCACCCAGATGGCTGCAGGGAACCCGACGGCACTGGCCCACGTATTTGGACCTGGTGCGCCAGCACATCTCGGTCCTGCAAGGGATGCAGGACGCAATGAACCTGAGGATGGAGGCAGAGGCAGAGTGGCGCAGGCGCTTGCTGAAGGAATTTGCCCAGCAGCGCACTGAGATTTGCGCTGCTATTCGGGAGGCCATGGCCTTCCCTAGACCTTCCTCCTCCTCCTCTTGGAGTTCCTGGTCATCTGCCTGGTCCTGCTCCTCCTGTTCAGCCTGCTCTCCCTCCCTCCCTCGCCCCAACCCCTGCCATCCCAGACCCAGGTACAGCCCCACCTCCTGCCCAGCCCCCTACTGTCCCAGCCCGCATGCACGGCCGTGTGCGACAAGGCCTCCGCAGCCAAAGTGCCAGGGGCTCTACATCAAGGCAGCACCCTCAGCCCTGAGCCTCCCTCCCCCCTTCCAGGTTGACTCACAGCCCTTCCCACCTGTGAGTGGCACTGAGAGAAGCACTTTACTTTGTTTACAAACACTTTATTTTTCTGAACAAAAGACTATTTTAGTTTTTCAAAAAACCAACAGTGAAATAAACTGTAAACATTTTTTCACCAACACCTGTCTCTGTTCTCAGTGTGATGAATGAGTACAATGTGTGGAGGGGTTTTGGGGAGGAAGGCACCGGGCACATGGGGCAATCCCACATTTGGAAAGGCCCGGGGAAAATCATCGGCCTCCTTGGGAGAATTGCTCCCTCAGGGCTTCTCGAATGCGCAAGCCCAGCTGGTGGGCTTGCCGGATGGCAGCTGTCTGGGGCTGCTCAAAGTGCCTCCCCTCCACATCAGCGCGTGTCCCCCAGGGCTGGGAGGAAGGCCTCCCCTTTCCTCTCCACTAGGTTATGCAGCACACAGCATGCTGCAACCACATCAGGGATGTTGTGTTCCCCGCGATGTCCAGCTGAGTGAGCAGGCATCTAAATCTGCCCTTCAGATGGCCAAAGGTGCACTCCACCTGGAAGAGAGCCCGATTCAGGCAGGAGTTAAACAGTTCCCTGCTCGCATCCAGTGGCCGGTGTAAGGCTTCATGAGCCAGGCCATAAGGGGGTACGCCGCGTTGGCCACGATGCACATAGGCATCTGCATATCCCCGACTGCATAGTTCCGCTCTGGGAAAAATGCCCCAGCCTGCAGTAAAGGTAGGAGTTCCAGAATATGCAGGCATCGTGTGCCCGGCCTGACCACCCGACACAATGTCTGTGAATTGTCCCCAGTGGTCGACCAGGGCCGGCAGCACCATGGAAAAATAGCCCTTTCTATTAATGTACTGTGCTGCTCGATGGGGTGGTGCGCGGATCGGGATGTGAGTCCCGTCGAGTGCTCCACCGCAGTTCGGAAAACCCAGCCCCCCAAATCTGGCCAAGATGGTATGCAGGTCTCCGAGGTGGACAGTCCTGTGAAGCAGCTCTGAGTTGATGGCCATCACCATCTGCAGAAAGGGACAAATACAAACACACATAACAGGACATTAGAGGAATTGCGTGAACTGATGAGAGGTGCTTCCCCACCCCTCCCCTCCCAGATCCCGAGAGCCCCCACTCAGGCAACCCCCCCATATCCCCTGCACCACCGCAGGGTGAGGCCAGGCAGGCTTCTACCGCTCCCACCCCATCCCCCATTCCCTGTGCCCAGTCCTGACCATTCCCCTTATCCACCTGCCCCTGCCCCCATGGACTGTCCCCCGAGAGTGACTTACCTCCATCAAGACGGCCCCAACAGTAGACCTCCCCATGCCGAACTGATGTCCCATGGAGCGGTAGCTGTTGGGGGTGGCCAGTTTCCACAGAGCAATAGTGACACACTTCTCCAGGGGAACGGCGGCCCACAAGCGGGTGTCCTGGCATTGCAGGGCAGGGACAAGCCAGGCACAGAGCTCCTGGAAGGTGGACTTTCACATCCGGAAGTTTCGGAGCCACTGGTCGTTGTCCCATTGCTGCATAACAAGCCGGTCCCACCAGTCGGAACTGGTGTCCAGCCTCCAAATTTGCCTCTCTAGGAATAAATTCGGAGGCAAGGACAGTAGGGCTGCAGCCTGAGTGAGGGGCTCAAAGCTGGGCTCTGAATCCAGCTCTGCCACAAACGTCATGATGCTCTCATGAAGATGCAGCAGAACTTCCATCATCACAGGGGCAGCTCAGGCTCCATGGCCAAAAACACAGTGCAAAGCAAAAAACCAAACCTGAAAATAAACTGCTGTGGTGTCCGAGGAAGCAGGGCAGCCAGAGCAAAACCTGCAGCAGCTTTGCTTTCCCTCTAGGTGGTAGGCAAGCCAAAAGCAGGAGCAGAGCAACAGCTGTCCAGAAGGATCCCTTTAAGTACACATCTCTGCAGAGAGCATGCAGCAGCGCCTGGACTTTAAGGCTGTCCCTGTGACCTGCCAGAAGCACTTCCGGGGGCCTTCTTTTGTTGACAGAGCGTCCGCCAGTCTGGACGCTCTTTGTTGACAAAGTGGATTGATTTTTCGATCTATGTAATGCAGTGTAGACGCTCTTTGTCAACAGAAGCTTTGTCGACAGTATCTGTCGACAAAGCCTCTGTCGACAAAAGCCTGTAGTCTAGAACTACCCTAGGAGTCATAGTGGACCACAAGCTAAATATGAGTCAAGAGAGTTATACAGTTGCAAAAAGAGCAAACATGGTTCTGGGGTACATTAACAGGAGTGTTGTGAGCAAGACACGAGAAGTAATTCTTCCGCTCTACTCTGCACTGATTAGGCCTCAATTAGAGTATTGTATCCACTTCTGGGCACCACATTTCAAGAAAGATGGAGAAATTGGAGAGGGTCCAGAGAAGAACAATAAAAATGATTCAAGTTCTAGAAAACATGAACTCTGACGGAAGACTGAAAAAATTGGGTTTGTTTAATTTGGAAAAGAGAAGATTGAGAGGGAACATGATAGCAGCTTTCAAGTACCTAAAAGGGTGTTACAAGGAGGAGGGAGAAAAATTATTCTCCTTGACATTTGATTATAGGACAAGAAGCAGTGGGCTTAAATTGCAGCAAAGGAGGTTTAGGTTGGACATTAGAAAAAACTTCCTGTCAGGGTAGTTAAACATCGGAATAAATTGCCCAGGAGGTTCTGGAATCTCCATCACTGGTGACATTTAAGAACAGGTTAGATAAACATCAATCAGGCATGATCTAGATCAGAGCTACTCAACTTTGGAAACCCCAGAGGCCACAACAATACTCTCAGCATACGCTGAGGGCCTCAACTTAAGTGTGGTTGCATATACATGCAAATATATATGCAAATAGCTTCTTTCACACTGATGGGCATGAATACAAAGATTAAGGCAAGCTTACACAACACGTAGACCCCATTTAAGACAGTTCTGTTGATATTAATAAATTGCAATATTTACCCGATTTCCACCCACATGACAGCACTTTTAATGAGCAATGACAGTCCAGGAATTTAACTACTAAAACTCATGTCAACAGAAGACCATTATATTGACTCGCCATTATGGAGCGTGTTCCCAGTGTTAGCCATGTTCAAAGGATCATGTGGGACCATGTGTTGAGCCCTGCGTAAACCCAAACCACACCACGGGCTGCAAAAAAAATGGGCCGCGGGCCACATGTGGCCCATGGGCCACGTGTTGAGTAGCCCTGGTCTATATGGTGCTTGGTCCTGCCGTGAGGGCAGGGCATTGAACTTGATGACCTTAAGATCCCTTCCAGTTTGTGAGAGGATGTACCAGCCCCTCACTGGGGAAGCAAGGCCTAACCAGGCTCACATGGCTGAAGAAGTCCCGCCCCCACAGCCCTGCTGGGCATGCTTGTACTGCAGCCCAGGTATAAAGGCCTAGAGAGAGGCTCATTCTGGGCAGGTTGCTAAGGAGGAAGGAGGTGCTGCCAGGGCTCCAGGAGGTGAACCGCCAGTGGGACCAGACCTGTAGACCAGCCAGCGAGACACTCGCAATACTGCAGAGGATCTGGGGGAAGAACCCTGGAAGGAGTCCAATGGAGACTGGTAGGAAGTAGCTCAGGACAGAAGATTGTATCCTGAGGAGCTCAGTGTGTTGTGGAGGGAGTCCCCGCTGAGCTAGCAGTTTACCGTGCACTGCTAATAGGGCCCTGGGCTGGGACCCGGTGGAGTAGGGAGGGCCTGGGTCCCTCTACCCCCTCCTCAATCCCCCAACCCACGGGGCCTGCACCTGCTCTTACCAACTTTGGGGCATTGTGGTCTAGCAGCCAGTGAAAGGGGAGTTTACTATAGACTCCAGCAACCAGGCTGTGCTGCCCCAGAGGGAGGGGAGTTTGTTATTGACTTTGGCTGTTAGGCCACCCTGCCCCCAGTGAGAGGCCATTTGTTATGGACTTCAGCTGCTAGGCCACATTGCCCCAGCAAGAAGGATGTTTGCTACAGATTCTGGCTACTAGTCTGCACTGCCACAGTGGGAGGGACGCTCATTATTGTCTTTGTCTGTTAGGCCGCCCTGCCCTCAATCATACATTAGCCATTGGAAACACGGCTTCAGTTCCTGCCTCTGTCATAGATTGCTTGTGAGCTGGGGAAAGTCTGCGCTGATTTTCATTGACTTCACTGTGTGACTGCACAGGAGGTGAGAGTATAGAACCTGACCCTTTCAGCTGTTTCTTCTACTACTGCGGATAGGGTTGCTAGGTGTCCGGTTTTGAACCGGACAGTCCGGTACTTGAGCTTTCTGTCCGGGAAACAAATTCAGAAAATACAGGACATATAAGTGTCTGGTATTTTCTAATTAAGTTTTTATCATCAACATGAATATCAGTACATAGTTGCGTAATGCCTGGCTGGTAGACGCGCTCACGCACCATGAGCGTATCTACCAGCCAGGCAGTACGCAACTATGCAGTAGAGAGGAGGGGGGCGGGGCCGGGGCTGGGGCCAGGAAGGGATGGACTCCCCAGGGCCAGACTCGCCCTTGCGCCCCGCCAGGACCATGCGCGGGACAGGTAGTACCCCGGGATCTGCGTGCGCCCGGGCCAGTCCCACTCCCCGCCGGCCAGTTCTCCCCCTCCCGCTCCTCCCCCCACGGCCAGCCCCGCTCCTCCTGGCCAGCCCCGCCCCCCGCCAGCCGGTTCCCCCTGGCCAGCCCCACTCTTCCCAACCCCCTCCCGGCCAGCCCTGCTTCCCACCGGCCGGTCCCCGCGATCTCCCGGCCAGCCCCGCTCCCGACCCCTCCCAGCCAGCCCTGCTCCCTTTGCGGCCAGTCCGCCCCTCCCCCGATCTGAGATCAAGTGTGTCCGGTATTTTTTTTAAACCATCTGGTAACCCTAACTGTGGAGCAGTCAGACAGTATCACCCAGAAAGCAAGCACAGAAATTACATCAGAATGTGTAAAATATATGCATAAAAACAAACTTCTGTGCATTGCAAACAAAATTCTCTTCATAGGAGAAGAGAGAATCTGAATATTAAAGATTTGTTCGAACTCCTGAGAGCAATGAATCTGCTGTGATTGGGGGATTAAGTTCTCTCACCGAGATAGGCCCAACACATGTAGGCCACATTTACAGACCCTTAGCTTCAGCCCCGAGGCTTACTTAGTAGCTGCTGGATTCTCTCACATTTTCCAGGGACTTCTGGGGATTTATGGCAACATCATAGAGAGCTCTCATACTGTCTATCAGCATCATCATCTGCTATTTACCACAGTGAATGCAATAAACAAATACCCCTAGAACACGTGACTAAACACTCCAGCTATGTGCTCTCAGCACAAACAACAAAAAGCCCATTTTGCACTTTCCCTTCTTTTATCACATCTTCTCCAGCAGATTCCACTCAACCACAAAGTCTCTTTTCCCTATGAACCACCAATTAAATACTGATCACATGCATTGTTCTTATGCTTATTCCTAATTCAACTGTACTGCTATGTACTCCCTAGCAAAAGTCAACAGGACATGCTTTCCAAGATGCAGGTTCCCCGATGGTTCTGTCACCATCACATATTTCTTGCACTGTAGGAAAGTCAGAGCACTTTAAGATCAACCGCTGGACAGGGCTGCCAAAGTATCCGTCCTCATAGAATCATAGGGCTGGAAGAGACCTCAGGAGGTCATCGAGTCCAGCCCCCTGCCCAAAGCAGGACCAATCCCAACTAAATTAACCCAGCCAGGGCTTGCTTTCTGGTACTTCACCATCCTTCTAGTGAAATAGTTTTTCCTAATATTCAACCTAGACCTCCCCCACTGTAACTTGAGACCATTGCTCCTTGTTCTGCCATCCATCACTACCGAGAACAGCCTCTCTCCATCCTCTTTGGAACCTCCCTTCAGGCAGTTGAAGGCTGCTATCAAATCCCCCCTCACTCTTCTCTTCTGCAGACTAAATAAGACCAAATCCCTCAGCCTCTCCTCATAGGTCATGCGCTCCAGTCCTCTAATCCTCAAACATATTGATCTGTTGCTGAGTACTTGATACATGCCTGATCACCAAATCATTCTTAGTATGGGATAATGCAGCTTTAACCACATACTGGGAAGGAAGAGACTATGGCTATGTCTACACTACAAGGTTTTTGCGCAAAAAACTGCTTTTTTTTTGCAAAAACCGGCGGAGTGTCCACACCTCAAGCACATTTTTGCACACAAAAAAACCCAATCCACAGTAAATTGACAGGACAGAGGGCTTTTGCCAGTAGAGTTATCCCTCTCCCCATGAGAAATAACTCCTTTTTGCGCTACAGCTCTTGCGCAAAAAGGCAGGTGTGAATGTTCCGCAGGGGGTTTTGCACAAAAAGAGCCTATCAGATAAAGCACAGGTGCTCTGATGGCCATTCTGTCAATGGCAATCAGAGTTTTCTTGCGCAAGAGTGTCTATGCAGTGTGGACGCTCTCTCGTGCAAAAGCACATCACTTTTGCGATGCGCTTTTGAGGTGTGGACGCACTTTTTCGCAAGACGTATTTATGGAAGATCTTTTCCACAAAAAGCTTCTTGTGCAAAAACTCTGCAGTGTAGACAAAGCCTCAGAGAACCCTGCATGATATCTCTAACCCAATGGGAAGAGGAATATTTCTGGTTAAGGACCCTGGCGCAGTCCCTTCATGAGACTTGTCTAATAGTCTTGAATATCCATGAAGCCCCAGGAAGCTCCAGTGGGAGTGGAACTGGTGGCAGCAGGGGTGCCCTGGGGAGTCCCAGCAGCAGCAGAACCGGTGGTAGCCAGGGAGCCCCAGCAGCATCAGGGCCAGCTGTCGCTGCGGAGGCCTGGCCCTGGGGAGCCCCAGCAGTAGTGGGACTGGCAGTGGCCAGGGAGCCCTGGCTCTGGGGAGCCCCCACTCCTGTGAGACTGTCAGCAGGGCGGGGCACCAAGGCTCCAGGGAGCCCCAGCCAAGACAGCAGCAGCCGGGCCAGCAGCAGGGCAGGGATCCCTGGCCTGGGGAGCCCCACAGCTCAGAGGGGAGGCGGGGCGTGGAGCCAGCAGGCAACAGGAGCGCATTGACCTCCCCTGATCTGGCAAACTCCTTGGTTTGGGACTGCTCAAACCCCAAGGGTGCCAGTTCAGGGAGGTCTAACCTGTATCTCATTATTGTGAGACACCTCACATTAGTATTTCTCCTCTAGTCCCTTTCTCTATTGCCTTCCCCACATCTCTTGCATACTTCAAAGTATCCCTATGGCACTGAGGCATTTGTATGGCTAACAGCAAATGCTCAGATGAATATGTGCTGAAGTGTTTTTGTTGGATTGTGGTCCCAGAGGGGTCACAGAGAGTCTCCCATTATCTTTAATGGACTCTGAACCTTTATTGAGGCCCTGGTTCATGAAAGCACTTAAGTGTGTGCTCAATTATAAGCATAGGAACAAATTCCCTTCTTAATAAGCAAAACACTTAAAACTATGCTGAATGTTTTTTAGACTTTACTAGGTAAGATCACTTCCCATTTTACGCTGGAAATAGCTAGCACCAAAGTTATCTGATGCAGAGGGTTTCTTGTGCTTTCCGCACTACCATTGGTGGTGTTGTTGCCATTAGTTATCACTGGTTCACTTCCATTTGAACAGCCACCGTATTTTAAAACCCTTTACTCAAGATGCAAGAAAAGACTAAAACAATGCTGGCCTTGCGGCTTACCTTGGGCAAGGTTTGTCACCTCCCTGTGCCTCAGTTTCCTCATCTGTAAGACTGGGGATAATGGTACTGATCTCCTTTTGTAAAATGGAAAGCACTACATAAGAGCTAAGACTGCTTATTAAGACAAACATGCACAAAATGGGAGCAGGGAAAGGGGTGAACTGGGAGGAGGTATCTAGACTAGAGTAGCTTGTGGGATTGTTTTGCTTAGGACACAAAACCGTTGAACTACTGAGAGAAGCTCCTCAGAAGTTATGCAAGGGCACGAAAAGCAAACAATGTGAGAAAAGGCCCAGTCTAACTCCAACATCATTGGTTTTAAATATCAGTTCATCTGTATAAAACTATGACTATTTCCTTGTAACCACAATATGCAGGAAGTTTGTTTTTATAAGTAGAAAATAGAACCTTGTTTTAATGAAGAACACCTGCCCTGGTGAAATACCTTGTCAGTGATAATTCTTTTGAACTCCTCAGTGCCTGAGACATGCCAATAGAATTAACCACTAAGAAACATGTTGAAAAACTCCATAAAAATAATTCAAGGAATTTACTGGACAGGATTCTAAAATCAGGACACTGAAAAAATGAAAGTACAGCAAAGAGAAACATAAACTCTGCTAAGATACACTACTTTTCCTGCTGTATTGATTCTGACATCAATTACTTACAAAAGACTTGGATAATTTGCACAATAGGGAGACATATGCTTTTCATTATTTGGATCAGCCACTGGACAGCTGGAATGCCACCATGATAGGTTCCCAACAGCACTGAGAGATGCTATTTAGGAAGGGATGTGAAAGAATTTGAATGTGTAGCAAGCATTCAAACTGAAACCCCCCCAGGCAGTGTGCTTCTCATTATGACTCTGGTACAGAAGGATCAAGTTTCCTTGACAGGTTTAGGATTTGATTATGGGTCTTTATTTATCCTAAAACCTTTGCATGCCACAGACTGTCATTGAAGTCAAATTGGAATTGGGGTGCACAAGAAATACAAGTCTGAAAGTTTGATCTATAATGCAATCACGGCTCTCTCTGGGTACTTACATGATCCAATCACTGTATCACCTGAGCAACTCAGTCATTCATGCCTGTATCTTCACAACATCCCAGTGTGGGAGGGAAGTCATATTATCCCCATTTACATATGAGATTAAGTGAGTTGCCTGAGGTCACAGCTGAAGGGTGTAGCAGAACTAGGAATTGAACCCGGAGTTTCTCAGTCCCAATACAATACCTCATCCAAAAGTTCTACTTTGTATTGCTGCAGATCTCCTAATTCAACCTGATAAACTGGCTTTTCCCACGGCAGATAGGCAGCCAGACCGCTTGCAAAACAGTTTTCATCCTATCCAGTCAGTTTCTTGTTTTGTTCTTCACTCAGCCTCAGGGCACCTCAGCATGGAACATCCCAGGTGCATGTGGTACTTCTGTTCATCACAGATAGGCCTTTAGACCACCCGGCTGTGTTGGCAGATCATAGAATCGTAGGGTTGGAAGAACCCGCAGGAGGTCAAGAAGTCCAACCCCCTGCCCAAGGCAGGACCAACCCCAACTAAATCATCCCAGCCAGGGCTTTGTCGAGCTGGGACTTAAAAACCTCTAGGGATGGAGATTCCACCACCTCCCTAGGTAACCCATTGCAGTGCTTCACCACTCTCCTAGTGAAATAGTTTTTCCTAATATCCAACCTAGACCTCCCCAGCTGCAACCTGAGAATCATTTTTGTTGCCCTACTTGGGACTTTCTCCAATGTGTCCACATCCTTTCTGTAATGGAAGAGGGGGGCCAGAATTGGACACAATACTCCAGATGTGGCCTCACCATGCCGAGTAAAGGGGAATAATCACTTCCCTAGATCTGCTGGCAATGCTCCTCCTAATGCACCCCAATATGACATTAGCCTTCTTGGCTACAAGGGCACACTGTTGGCTCACTGTCACAAACCCCAGAGTAGGACATCACTGTGGACTGTCAACCACTAGTGCATGCTTCATGCTCAGAGGCAAGTGCTGTGAGCCCTCCAAGCACTAGGTCCTTCAGGCTCCAGCTCCCGCGGGAGGCTAGGGACACTCATACACTTCATACACGACAGAGGATTCCTTTGCCAGGGCTGCCAGCACACAAAGACTGCAAGCACAATGACCATTTCTAACTGAAACATGAACCCAGACATTCCCAAGCCAGCCCCTTGGGGCAGTGCAGTCCATAGAGAGAATAGGTAACAATATTCCAGTGTAACCCTTCTGCATCATCCTTTTGCCTGTAAGTTACAGATCTGTGTCTTGCTGCAGTCACTGCAGGCCCCTTCCAGCAATAAGGTGCATCTCAGCCCAGCTCTCTGGCCACACAAACCCAGCATTGGGTGGCTTGCCATCAGGCCATCCTTCTGCAGTCATTTCCCAGGGTGCTGTCTCCTGCCTGTTGCTCAGGTGTCTTCCTCAATTCAGTGCCCTCTGAGTTCTGAAAGCACAATCCTTACCTGTGCAGGGAAGGGTTATAGAATCATAGAACCATAGGGCTGGAAGAGACCTCAGAAGGTCATCAAGTCCAGCCCCCTAGGCAGGACCAATCCCAACTAAATCAACCCAGCCAGGGCTTTGTCAAGCCGAGACTTAAAAATCTTTAGGGATGGAGACTCCACTACTTCCCTAGGTAACCCATTCCAGTGCTTCACCACTCTCCTAGTGAAATAGTTTTTCCTAATATCCAACCTGGACCTCTCTCACCACAACTTGAGACCATTGTTCCTTGTTCTGCCATCCATCACTACTGAGAACAGCCTCTCTCCAGCCTCTTTGAAACCTCCCTTCAGGAAGTTGAAGGCTGCTATCAAATCCCCCCTCACTCTTCATTTCTGCAGACCCAACTCCCTCAGCCTCTCCTCATAGGTCATATGCTCCAGCCCCCTAATCATTTTTATTGCCCTCTGCTGGACCCTCTCCAATTCATTCACATCCTTTTTGTAGTGGGTGCCCCAGAACTGGACACAATACTCCAGATGTGGCCTCACCAGAGCCGAATAAAGGGGAATAATCATATCTCTGGATCTGCTGGCAATGCTCCTCCTAATGCAACCTAATATGCCATTAGCCTTCTTGGCTACAAGGGCAAACTGTTGACTCATATCCAGCTTCTCATCCATTGTAATCCCCAGGTCCTTTTCTGCAGAACTACTACTTAGCTGGTTGGTCCCCAGCCTGTAACAATGCTTGGGATTCTTCCGTCCCAAGTGCAGGACTCTGGAGGCCTGCATGTTGCACGAGGGTTGATCGTCATGTCCAGTAAAGAGACGATGGGTTCTTTACTTTTACCTCTGTACTGTACCTACACTGTGGGCTTTTCTGTGCCTGGGTAGGATGGAGGCCCAGTTAGTGGGAAATTCACTAGGTTTCCCTCTTGTGAATTCTCTCCAGCTCCCCAGAGGCCAGAAGGAGAGTTACATGCCCTCAGAACTGGCCTATGTCACTTCCTCCTACGCTTGAGGTCTGCCTAGATACCAAGATACCCTTTCTGTGTCCCATGACCACCATGCTGCTCCATTGCCTCCTCCCATGGCTGCCTGGTTCCTAGTCTCCACCTATGGCTTCAGTGAAACACCCTCTCAACGCACCTGCAGCTGTAGAGTGGTTGTTACCGTGGGTTCAAACAGCAGGAACTTTGGGTTAGATTTCTCCCTGAGGAGAGAATACTGTGAGGCAGAGCTGCCTGCCCCCTTTCTATTCTCCATAGTGTGGATCCCTAGTGTATGGGGTAGGAAGCAGAATACGCTGCAAATGTTGCTCTGCTCTCTCTACTGTTTTGGTTTCTATTGTATCTCATTATCATTCACCGCACAGCAGAGTGTGCCTATAACTCAACTTCCTAACCATCTCTAGTCAGGTATTTTCTTGTACTCAAGTTGACCTGAGTGGGGTTTGAGGAAACAGAAGTGCTGAATGGCCCAATCAATGACTCTTAAATAGTGTCAGTGTAAAGTTAAGCAGACTGTACTGAATTAGTTTTTAAGTCCTCCTTCCATCAGTTTAAGGCCCGTGACACAAGGCTGATGAAAAATTGGTTTGGCTAACTTAACAGACAGCATCTGGTTCTGCATAGGGGCTGAACCCAATAGGTCAGCAGATCAGACTAAAGGGAACCAGATGGAAAGTGCATCAGACTTGCAAAATTCTTCATGGATTCATGTGGCTTAGATGAGATATATCCGGATTGTAGGAGAAGAGGCACTGGCACCCCATCCTTTTTCCATACACATTTTAGAGAAAGGACAAGAACTGAGCCCATCACTGAAGTTTATATGGAATGGCAGAAGAAGAAGAAGAAATAGGAACTGGGAGGAAGGAGGATTTAGGTTACAGCTGAAGGTCAAGAAATGAATTAGATGGTCCTTATGTTTGTGCTGCTTACTGGGTTCCTATAGATGCCAAAAGTATTCCACTGAGCAAAGAGAAAAGAAATAGGAAGATCTTTGATCTCCAGATGAAAGCCCTGGGCTTGCGTTTCCAAAGTACTGAGCACCCACAGCCCCTGCTGATTTCAGCAAGGATGAGACAGCACCACTAACTGGATAGCTTAGTAGAGACTAAACTGTAGGCACTATTTGCAAATGTGGCAAGTCAGTTGGATTTCAGCTAGAGAACAGGCTTCATGTTTTTAAAATAATGTTTTTATCAGAATTATTAGTATTTTAGGCCTTGATCCTGCAAACGTATCCACATGAGCAGAGCCTGAGCCTGTGAGGAGCTCCATTGACGTCAGCGAATCGAGGACTGAGCCCTTAGATTATTCAAAATACAAGACTCTCCAGAATGGAATGCACAGTCCACCAATGAGATTGCTGCTTCGAATTGACTTGCTACATTTGCAAATAGTGCCCACATTTTAGTCTCCAGTTAGTGGTGCTGTCTCATCCTCCCTCCCTCTTGCCTGCTTGAACTCTTACTCACTTGCTCTGTTTTGTCTTGATAAACTGTAAACTGTTTGGGTTAGAGATTGTCATTTACTAGGAGTGAAATCCTGGCCATATTTAGATGAGTGGGAATTATGCCAGGATTTTACTCTGTACGTTTAAACATTACTTGCCACAATGTGCCCCTCAGAGGGTTGCCAGGTGTCCGGTTTCGAACTGGACAGTCCAGTATTTGAGGAAAATACTGTTCTGGAAAAAACTTTCTGTTTGGGAAAAAATTGAGAAAATATAAATGAGAAAATATAAATGTCCGGTATTTTCTAAATAAGATGTAATGTAGATTGTGATGTAATGTCAAGTGTGTCCGGTATTTTTGTTGAAACCATCTGGCAACCCTTGCCCCTCACGTGGTTAAAGCCCATATGTGTAATCATAGCCTCATTGTCTATATCAGGGCTACTCAACTTTGGAAGCTCCGGGGGCCACAAAATGATACAGCCTACGCTGAGGGTTGCAACTTAAGTGTGGTTGCATATAGATGCAAATAGCTTCTTTCACACTGACGGGCATGCATACAAAAGACTTCCCACAATGCCCCGGCACTCCTGGCACCTCCTCCCTGGGGGCTAGAAACGCCAACACACTGTACCCGTCTGTTCCAGCCAATCCATCCGCTTGCATCTTTCAGCGCTCACCCTGCCTGGGAGGCGCTCGCCATTGTGGAGAGTGTTCCCAGTGGCAGGCACGTTCAAAGGATCCCAACCGCAGGCCTCATGTTGAGCTCCATGTAAACCCAAACTGCACCGCAGGCCACAAACAAACGGGCCACGGGCTGCATGCGGCCCACGGGATGCGTATTGAGTAGCCCTGGTCTATATTTACATGATTTCATTACATAAATAATGTAAATTAGCTACGTACATTAATGAAGGGGCAACTCATTGGTTTAAAGTTTTCAGCTATTATGATTTGACTTAGCTATAGGCATGACAAATAGTCCCACCATAGTAGGGCATGACTTGGAATGTTAATAAAAGTTCAGTTCCCATGGTGTCACAGTGGAGCAGCCTCATTACTATTTCATAATTTACTCTGCTACCGTGTCAATCAGTTTAGATAAACAAATACATGAAGATCAATCTGACTGCCACTCAGATTCCTACGCTGTAAAACATTTTATAATGTAAATATCAAAGGGTGGGAAAACCTCCGAAGTTTCTAACCTTTACTTTCAGGACCTGAGATCTGGCTAGGTCTGGTTAGACAGGGAGAAATGAGAAACTTTGACAACATGGCCTGAAAAAAATATTTTAAAAATATACATCTCTTTCCTGGTACAAACGAGATAAAAAAAAAGTGAACCTAAGCTGCAAAATTCATATTAGAATAAAGGCACTCTCAGAGTCTGAGCGGGGGGGATAGGGTTCAAGATCTTGCAATAGAACTAATAATAAAACTTAGTGTATTATTAGCTTTATTTATGTTTCCAAATCTTAGTTGCAGTCCAATGCTTATACACTTCTGCACATACTTGTGCAGGAATTTAAATTGCCTTCATTGGAACTCTTCATTTTCTGCATTTCCTCTCTTTCCTTATGTCTTAATGCATCTCTCTCCTATTTAACCCTCAGCAAAGAGGGGGGGGGGGGGGGGAAGTGGAAGAATCTTGAATGATTCAGGTTTGAATCAGTTTGAGCAAGGCACTCAGCAGGGAAGTGGTGGGGGAGGGGGAAAAGC
Source organism: Rafetus swinhoei (assembly GCA_019425775.1). NCBI lineage: Eukaryota > Metazoa > Chordata > Testudines > Trionychidae > Rafetus > Rafetus swinhoei. The sequence goes on from CM033432.1 coordinate 46,628,089, forward strand.
TTGGTAGAGTAAAAAGCAGCTTGCTGGAACTCTTCTAATGGTGGTCTGTGCATCTGAGTGTGCACTCTCCAGATTTGCTACGTTTCTATGTGCCATGGCTAGTGTGACCATATTTCCCTATGCTGAATATGGGACACCTGGTAAAATGTCCCATATTACTGGTATTCAAGTGAGTTCAGTGACAATCAATCAGAACTTATGTTCACATTAACATCAAGTTGACTGAGCCCCTGTTAAAAAGAAATACTGCGTAGTAGGAATGTAAGTAAGTAGTCGACGAACAGAGAGGCTTATGCTTATCAGTTAGTCTAGTCAACAACTCGCATTTCCACGGTGCCGCAACCCCCACCCCACTTGCTGCTGCCTCTGATAGAGGTGGAGGGGCGGGGAGGCTGCCCAGGCTAGCCCTGGGAAGAGACTGCTTCGCACCCCTTGGGCTCAGCAGGGGAGGGTTCATAGGGGACAGAGCAGCCCCTCACACCCTGGGGACAGGACCTAGGTGTGGGCAGTGTGTGAAGAGTATGTTATGCCCTTGCCTGGGAGGATGCTGCAGAGCCTGAAGAGTTGGAATGCAAACAAACGGAAAATAGTTTCCTCCCTGCCACTCCAGAGCTTAGCTTAGGGGCAGAGAAGCTTCCCCAGGCCAGCACTGTGAGGGGCTTTGGCACATGCAGGGCTTGGCTCCTCCTGGCCAGCACCCTGAGCCTTAGGGTCTTGAGCTTTCATAGAATCCTAGGGCTGGAAGAGACCTCAGAAGGTCGTCAAGTCCAGCTCCCTGCCCAAGGCAGGACCAATCCCAACTAAATCAACCCAGCTTTGTCAAGCTGAGACTTAGACACTTCTAGGGATGGAGATTCCACCCCCTCCCTAGGGAACCCATTCCAGTGCTTCACCACCCTCCTAGGGAAATAGTTTTTCCTAATATCCAACCTGGACCTCCCCCACTGTAACTTGAGACCATTGCTCCTTGTTCTGCCATCCGTCAGCCTTTCTCCATCCTCTTTGGAACCTCCCTTCAGGAAGTTGAAGGCTGCTATAAACCCCCCTCACACTTCTCTTCTGCAGACTAAACTAACCCAAATCCCTCAGTCTCTCCCATAGGTCATGGGTTCCACCCCCCCTAACCATTTTGGTTGCCCTTCGCTGGACCCTCTCTAATTGTTTCCATAGTGGGGGGCCCAGAACTGGACACAGTACTCCAGATGTGGCCTCACCAGAGCAGAATAAAGGGGAATAATTACTTCTCTCAATCTGCTGGCAATGCTCCTCCTAATGCAACCTAATATGCCATTAGCCTTCTTGGCTACAAGAGCACACTGTTGACTCATATCCAGCTTCTCATCCATTGTAATCCCCAGGTCCTTTTCTGCAGAACTGCTTCTTAGCCAGTTGGTCCACAGCCTGTAACAATGCTTGGGATTCTTCCGTCCCAAGTGCAGAACTCTACACTTGTCCTTGTTGAACCTCATCAGATTTCTTTTGGCTTAATCCTCTAATCTGTCTAGGTCACTCAGGACCCTATCCCTGCCCTCCAGCGTATCTACCTCTCCCCCTAGCTTAGTGTCATCTGCAAACTTGCTGAGGGTGAAATCCATCCCCTCATCCAGGTCATTAATAAAGATGTTGAACAAAACCGGTCCTAGAACTGATCCTTGGGGCTCTCCGCTTGAAACCTCCTGCCAGCCTACCATCGAGCCATTGATCACTACCTGTTGGGCCCAACAGTCTAGCCAGCTTTCTATCCATCTTGCAGTCCATTTATCCAATCAATACTTCCTTAACTTGCTGGCAAGAATATTGTAGGAGACCGTATCAAAAGCTTTGCTAAAGTCAAGATATATCACTGACTTTCCCATATCCACAGAGCCAGTTACCTCATCATAGAAGCTAATCAGATTGGTCAGGCATGACTTCTCCTTCGCGAATCCATGCTGACTATTCCTGATCACTTTCCTTTCTTCCAAGTGCTTCAAAATGGATTCCTTGAGGATCCCCTCCATGATTTTTCCAGGGACTGAAGTAAGATGACTGGTCTGTAGTTCCCTGGATCGTCCTTCTTCCCTTTTTTAAAGATGGGCACTACATTTGCCTTTTTCCAATCATCCAGGATCTCCCCCGATCTCCATGAGTTTTCATAGATAATGGCCAAAGGCTTTGCAATGACTTTCTTTGATGCCAGCCCAGCCAGAGGCGGTGGGGGAAGGAAGGAGCTTGTCAGCCAGGATGTTGGTGAGCTGAATGATCTGACCAAGGGTCTGGTTCTCTGCACAGCCCTAGGAACAGGTCACAGCCCACTGGGAAGAGGGATATGGAGGAGCAGTTAGGCCGAGGGGGGTGAAGAGACATAGCAATGAGAGGACAGTGAGATAGGAAGCATGTAAAGGGCTGATGGGTGGGCAGGAGAGATGACAAGTAACCGACCAATGTCAACCCATACTCACCAACCACTGCAGCAAGTAGCCAGTGCTCACTGGAAATAGGACAGGGCTGAAGGGGACCTGCTGGCCAAGAGGAAGAATGCAGCAGGGACTGCACTGATGGACTGGCAGGGGGAATAGCTGGCCAGCCTTGCACACACACCCCATCGTCGGCCACTGGATCCGCCCTACTCACTGTTTGGATCCCCGTTCTGATGAGAGAGGAGAGTCAACTGGCCTTTTAAAAATTATTTTAAAGTAGGGACACCTGCAGGAGGGCTTAAATACAGAAATGCCCCTTTAATAATGAGGCATTATTATATATAATAATCATATAGAATATGTCTTTGTCATCCTATCCAGGGCCCTCTGGGAAAGAGACTGCCATGTAACAATGACATGCTCTGACTTCCCCATCACAGTATTTTCTGTGTGGGGGGAAGGGTCCAATTAATGGGTGCAGATACCTCAAACATTAAATCCAGTCATGGGAGTCTGTGAATAATACCAGAATGCACTGACCTACCTTAACTGCTTCTGACAGCAGCAGACATTGAAACCTCAGGACCTTTCCAGAAGTGCTTAGCACCTGGCAAGGGGTGGGCCCATTGTGGTGGCTAATGTGGAAGGCACTATACTTTGTACTTCATATCAAATCATATATAATATGTCTTTGTGGCTCTTTGGTCTTCCCACACTTCTTACTACAAAAATGAGCAGCAAGTGGCTCTCTGTGAGTAACCACCAGAGAGGGATAAACTATGGAATCAACCACTCTTCAGAATGAAAATCTGTCAGAAAAATTTTACACAGGGAAGTTCATTCAGGTAAGCTCCCATTATCAATGCAAGAAGGATATACACACTGGTTGTTCTCCCTAGGTAACAATTGTTTACACTGGGCTTGATGGCAAACAAAAGCATTTTTATTAAGTACAGACAGAAGGATTTCAGTGGTGGCAAGTGAAAACAGACAGACCAAAGTAAGTGACAAATTAGCTAGTTCTAATACACTAAACATTGCAAACAGCTTCTTACTTGTGATGGGGCCTCCTGCCCCGTGCCTCTTCCGAAGGGTGACATCCCACAAACTGACCCCTCACCAGTAGTCCCTAGCAGCTTAGTCACACCAGGTCAGGCCCAGCAGCCCAGTCACTCACAGTCAGGGTCTCGTTTTCATAGAATCAGTGCTCCCGCTCCTTGGGGTCACAGAGGTGGGGGTAGGGGGACCTGGACCCTGGACCCTGGGCCCTGTCGGTGATGGATGTGATCCCAACCACCAGCTCAGCAGGGAATTCCTCCGAAATGCACCAAGCTCACCAGGCAACCTCTTGGCTCCCTGCCCTGGGCTGCTTCCTACCCCTGGCCAGCTGCGTTCGGCGTCAGGCTGCTGCTCTGCAGGTTGCTGCTCCTCTGGCTGCGGTTCCCCCGGATGCGGCTCCACTGGCTGCGGCTGCTCCTCAGACTGCTCTCCCTGCCCACACCCCCCTGGTGGCCAGCCCCAAATGACCAGCTTCTCTGGCCTTTATACTAGGGCTGCAGTGCGAGCATGCCCAGCAGGGCTTTGGGGAAGGGGACTGCTCTATCCAATAAGCCTGTCCTCCACCCCCCCGGTCAGTGCAGGGTTGGTACACCCCATCACATTATCCTAAAGCTGTTCTTGTTTCAGGCAAGCCTTCAAGTCAAAGATGATATTTTACTCTGATTTGAGCTATAGGTGTCTCTGTTCCCAAGCCAGACAAAGACAAAGGGACTTTTGCTTAAACAGACTTTCCCCTGAGTGTGACTCCTTTGTTCTACAACCCCCTCTTCCATGGAAAATCACCTGATCAAATGAGAATCCCAGTACCAGGTGGTATGGTCACATGTCTTACCAGTCCAATCACCCTTGGATTTACAGGACAATCGAGGCTGTTCACATGTTGTTAAGCTGATCACCCAGTCACTAAGGCTTCAGGACACCATTGATGGCTCTCATTAGCACATTTCAAACCACAACAGTCTCATTCTTTATATTCCTAACTTTATGTACAAGAGTGATACATGTCCTCAGAATAAGATCTACAGATCCAGCAGACTGTAACATTAACACTGATAGGTTACATGAGGTATTTTGTCCAAACCATTTCCGAGCTAAGCATATTTATATTCATAAGCCAATTTCATGAAACATGGGGGCAACTCTCACACCAGTATTACAGGAGGAGTCTATAAAAAGACACTGCACAGTGCCCAAGTCTGGTGCAGGGTTGATGTGCTCACTAGAGATAGAACTAGTACAGCTATCTGTTGAAAAACAGGAATGCAGTAGCTAAGTCATACCAAAGGCAAGAATTAGAGCTCCCCAGTTTCATAAAAACTGGACTAGTCAGAGGACCAGTTTAAAATCATTTGTTTGCAACAAGATTACATGAAAAAGCTTCAGTGCCCTACAAAAGATAAACACAGTGTAACCTACAACCCACATCCTAAACAAGTTATGCAGGACTCTAGTGCTGTCCTGAATAGCAATGGAACTCTGTGCTTAAGTGTTTTCTTGAGTGGGGGCCTCCCACTGGGTCTGAATTCATTTTCTGATTTTAGCAGTATATTCAGGGTCCCCATTTGTCTCAAGCTGTCAGCATTGTTCACAAATTGAGGCCTTATCCCTGCAATGATTTAAGCACATGCTTAACATCAGAACTATGAATAACATTGACTTTAATGGAGTATTTGCAGTGTGTAAGTCTTTGTAGGATCAGGGCCTGAGCGATTATCCCATCCTGCAAGATGGATTTCTGAGTACTTCTCTTTGGATTTTTCATCTTTTTCATTTGGATTTTTGATCAGCCCCAGTTTTGGTTATAAAACAGGCCAGTAATATAAAAAGTATTCCAGATGGTGAAGGACTATTCATTGAAGAAGCCATATAGTATGATAATATATCCATAGGTGTTTCTAGTTTCCAAATCTGTTAGGGTATATCTACACTAGCCCCCTAGTTCGAACTAGGGTGGCTAATGTAGGCATTCGAACTTGTAAATGAAGCCCGGGATTTAAATATCCCGGGCTTCATTTGCATGTTCGCGGGCGGGCGCCATTTTTAAATCCCCTTAGTTCGAACGAACTGCCCGCGGCTACACGTGGCAGTTTAAAGTTAATCCGAACTAAATCCTTAGTTTAGGCAGTTCGTTCGAACTAAGGGGATTTAAAAATAGCGCCCGCCCAGGAATATGCAAATGAAGCCCGGGATATTTAAATCCCGGGCTTCATTTGCAAGTTCGAATGCCTACATTAGGCACCCTAGTTCGAACTAGGGGGCTAGTGTAGACATACCCTCCTATATTGAACTCAACAGGCTGAACCGGAGAGAAAAATGAGAGCTCTGCTGCAGTATAATGCTGACCAGCGGTGATCAGTCTGTAATTACTAAACCATGTTAAGAAAATGGTCAGTCATGGTCTTTCACCTAAGCACTTTTATTTCTTACTGAGGGCTATTTTATGGGTGACGATATTCCAGAGCAAATTCAGTTGATACTGGATAATTGCAGTGTGTAGTTTTTGGATTTAGTTTGCATGTGCTCCAGGTTACAATGGGCTTCCAATATGGTATCAAAGGTCAATTGCTGAAAGTGTTTCATGCAAGTTCCAAAACTTCACAGCTCTGTTACTTTAATTATGTTGTTACATGATAGTACATATATGTAACATATTGTACATATGAGGCCTGATTCTGCTCCTACATATTGTGCTTTTTTACAATCCCAAGCCTTACTTCTATGAAGTGAAAATTGGGCTGCAGCAAATCCTTGTTCTTCTCTACAGCTCAAGTAATAAGTATTTTCTTCCTCAGGCCCAAGAAGGAACTGTTTGCTGCTTTGGGGCTACCAGTGCCACCATATCTGTCACAGCCCTTCTTCTTTGTGGAGTCCTTCTATAGATCTGCTAGTTGCCCCATCTAAAGAACACTCCTCTAACGGAGAACAGGGAGCACCGCAAGGCAGAGCTATATTGTGGGCTCCCGGAATCCTAGCAGCCCCCTTATTTGTGAGTGAAACTGGACTTGTTCCACTGCTTTCTGGGTCTTTTGCAAGCAGAGAATTTTCCTCATCGTGTATGTAAAACAATTAGCCAAGCAGAACTTTAGAGAAAGAAAATGTAACATTAAAAGCCACTCTAGGCATTAAGTATCCCTTTAAGGTCTCAACTGCAGATAACTGAAATAGGTGCATGGTTTCATGAGGTGATAGGCTACAAGCCTCATTCATGTGAGTAGTACTATTGACTTCAGTAAGATTACTTGCATGAGTAATCATGCACGTACTATTTGGCACAAACACCCAGCCCTAACTGCTCCAGGCTAAGATCTTTCAAAAGCTCATTAGTTTTGGCACCTAACTCTCTTGGGCCCCTTTGAAAATTTCCTAACTGGCCTTAGGTAGAAAGGAATGTTATGTCCATGTCTGAATACTTTACCATTGCAACATGCCTGAAGTTAGCTTTCTTTCAACTTTTAAAGGCTCCAATCCCATGTGGAGGTCACTGAAGAATTGGTGATCCATGTACTAGGGATGTTAGCGATTAGTCGTGTAAATAATTAACCGTGAACCCTCATTCATTGGTTAATCCTAAGGACTACACGCACTCTCCCTTCCCCCCCACTGCCAATATATCAGAGGCAGCCATGGACGGGGGGGGTGGGGAGGGAGAAGGTGGGAGCTGGTGCCCATGGGGAGCCGACTTTATGCCGTCTTCCCATGAGCACCGAATTCTGCGGAGCCTTCTCAGCTGCACTGATATCAGGCAGCTCTGATAGAGAGGCAGCAGTGCAAATGGTGAGGGGGCAGGCAGGAGCTGGTAAGGGGTGTAAAGAGTAAGGAATAAGGGTATAAGGGCTGGTAAGCAGTGCAAACGGTGAGGGGGACAGGCAGGAGCTTTTAAGCCAGCTCCCTGTGCATATCAGCTCCCATGGAGCCTCTTGCTTCTCTCCCCCCTCTCTCCCCCCCATTGCTACCTCTCTATCAGAGACAATGGGGGGAGGAGGTCGAGCGGGAGCTGATATTCCCAGGGAGCCAGATTTTAAACCAGCTCTCCACACATGCCAACTCCATGGAGTTGCCTGTGCCCCCACACTTTGCTGCCTCCCACAGTGGAGCCACCTCCCTCCACCCCCCACTGCTGCCCGTTTGTAAACTGGCTTCCCTCGCAGACCAGCTTCTGCCTGCCACCCTATGCTGTAGCCTCTGATAGGCTGGCAGGGGCTCCTTGGAGTGGGTCTGGGAGCACACTGGCTGCCAGCCCCGCCCCTGGGGACCATCAATAATCATGTGACCAATAAGATTTGGTGCAGTTACATGATTATTCAATTAAACAACATCTAGCATCCCCATGCTTTCTATTTCAGCATGAATGTTGCTTTGCTCGTGAGACAAAAGCAGTTAGATTAGTGCTACACTATGAAAGCAGTCAGAAATAATTTTAATAACATTTAAAAATATTAATCTGCTTTACTAGTGCTGTACAGCATGTATCATTTTATTGCACTGCTAAATCAGGTTTATTTAAAAAACATAAAACTATAAAAAGTTCTTATTCAAAAATATATAAATCAGATACATTGCTTTGACAGGAATGTAGTTGCAAAGGTTGGGCCCATTCCCAAACCTGATGGATTTCAATGAGAGTTTTGTCCAAGTAAAAACTGAAGGATGAAGCTATTTCAGTGAACACTCCCCTATTTAAAATAACTTTTTTTTTTAAAGCAAAACTAACAACAGATTTTCCAATGGAACTACTTACAAGCAAACTTGTAAGACCATGAATAAGTCTTTGCAGGATTGGGACCTTAAACCAAAAAGTTTGTGGAGCATGGATTTGACCTCAGTGGGGTTACTCGAGTGTGTACAGTGAAGATGCTGCAGAAGTTTTTGCAGGCCCAGGGCCTACATAGATAAAAAGCAGAAAACAGAGTTGTAATGTCCCCATTTCATACATGGGGAACTGGGATTCAGCGTAAGTGATGCATCCAAGATCAACCAGGAAGGCTATGGTAGAGATGAGAATTGTGCCCAGATCCTTCTACCCTGAGCCCCACTGCCTCAGCCCCACAAGAGACAGATTAGGCTAGGGAAGCTGGAACTAGCCTAACACTTGAGTGTCTTAGATTCACTTCCTTGTTCTGCCAAAGACTTCCTGGGACCTCAGACTTAGCATCTTTGCGCCTTGGTTGTTCATCAATGAAATGGTAGCACTTCCATGCTCTGCTGGCGTGTTGTGAGGATAAATACATTGCAGACAGTGGGGCACTGAGATAGGGCTACAATAGAGAGACAAAATCATGCTTACTTGTGTTAATTTCCTTTACTTGTGTTAGGTAAAGAAATAACTTCCTTTTGTTTGTTTTAAACCTGCTGCCTATTACTTGAAATTGGTGACTATTAGTTCTTGTGTTATGAGGAAGAGTAAACAACATTTTGATATTTACCTTCTCCACACCAGTCATGGTTTTAAAGACATCAGTCATATCCCCCTTAGTAGTCCCAGTCTTACTCATCTCTCTTCATACAGAAGCTGTTCCATACTGTGAGCTGGAAGGCTCAGGGAGGGGCATCTCCCCCTCCGGGTCAGTGGGCGGCCACTGTTTTAAAGGGAAGATGGGATTACTTTCAGTGAAGTTGAATATAATATTAGATCAGTCAGCTTTCTTTTCCTGCTGAGATCTCTGCTGAGTCACAAGAATTGAGCAGATAGGCCAAGGGTGGGCATTAATTTTTGACCGGTGGCCACTTCAGAAGTTTTTGAAGTGGCCCCAGGCTGCCCCAGAAGGGGCAGGGCCCTAAGCAGAAGGGGTGGAGCCATGACTCTTCCATGCTTCCCCACCCACAGACCCTGATTGGTCTTGGGGTGGGGGAGTGCATGAAGTCTTTGCTCCCTCCCCCCAGAGAGAACCACCAGCTGTTCTGAACAGCTGGCGGCTCCCTCTAGGTGCCCGTGCCCCTGGCGGTGGGAGGAGACTTCGCACATTTCTCCCACCTTCAAGCTCTGATTGGCCTAGGGGTGGAGGGAACACGCGAAGTCTCTTGCATCCTGCCCTTGGGCTTGCAGCACTTAGCGTCAGCCACCAAGCCATTTTTTCCCACCAATATCACTTTTTTCAAAAATTTCTTCCTCCTTCCCAAGAAAATCATAGTTTAGCTTCTTCTTTTCCTATTGTCTTGTGGGGGGAGGGTTACCTTTTTTACCTTGTTCCTCTTTCTCAGTGGTGAAACATACACACTCAAAGAAACTGCCGAACCACCTGATCAGCAGCATTCTGCATAGCAAACAGAAGAACATAAAGAATGAGCTGTCAAACTTGGAGACTCTCATAAAAAGACAACCTTCTGCACAAACTTCCATGTGTCTGGACTTAATAAAAACAAGACAATCTATTTACAATAGACCTTTTACTTCTCTACAGAGAAATAAGGAAACTAAACTATCTAAACTGCGGCATTCCACAAGGGGCCACAAGAGCGGTACTCTTAACTCCCCCAACAATATTGTTAATCTACCCAGCTACACACTTAGCCTAGCAGAAGAGTCTCCTACCTCAGGGACTCTTCTGCCCCAGGTGAGTGGGGCAAGAGAGGGCAGAGGGTTAGGCAGCAGAGGAATGGGAGTTATAGGTGGATTGTTCCTTGAAATATTTCCTTCTGTTTTCTGCCAGAGGACAAATGTATGTTTTGGAGCAAACTCAGATGTCTAAACCCTCAGAGTTGGTAGATTTTGTGGATTGCACCCTCAGCAAATGAAAAAGGATTGAAAAGCACTTCCCCAAAGCCCGGGCTTGTGTGTTACATCCCTTTCCTTCTCGCCTCATCTCGCTTTGTTGTTATCATCTGTAATCTCACTGGGAAAGGGCACCAGTTGTCTTCCTGTGCATCTCTATCATATTTTGCATAAACTGGGCTCTACTGTAGTGTCAACAGTAATAGGACTGGACAAAAAGAAGCAGAGGAGAGGTGGAAGGAAGAGAAAAATGCTGTTCCAAACAATTCTGCAAGGAGTAGACTACATGACTGGACAGTAATAGATTTTTTCCATCTCCAAATTTTGTGAAACAGGAGATCAAAGACAGAAAAGATAATGCCTGCCCTGGGTTTGTCCTGGATGCCAATGCAATGTAAATAATAAATAATAGCCCATTAGCTTAAGAAAAACATTAACTTTATTTCCCCAGGCATTGGCATATTGGTGATGCCTGACCAACCTAATTGCCTGGCTCTGTGGATATGGGGAAGGCGGTGGACGTGCTATACCTTGACTTTAGCAAAGCTTTTGATATGATCTCTAAGACAGTCGAGTTTCCTTGATTGGATAATAGGAAAAGCTATTTTACTAGGAGGGTGATGAAGCACTGGAGTGGGTTACCCAGGGAAGTGGTGGATTCTCCATCCCTAGTGGTTTTTAAGTCCCAGCTTGACAAAGCCCTGGCTGGGATGATTTAATAGGGACTGGTCCTGCTTTAGCAAGGGGTTGGACTCGATGACCTCCTGGCATCTCTGCTAACCCTATGATTCTACGATTCTATGTCCTTAAGAGTTACTGTTATAATTCTGGATATTTTTGTTATCCTTAAACATATTGGAACCCTTTCGGAGTCCTGGCAGGCTCTTGGACTCAATAATACCTTGTGGCAATGAGTTCCATTGGCTAACTGTAGGTTTGTGTGAAAAACAACTTCCTTTTGTTCATTCAGAAGTTGCCTCTTTTCAGTTTCATGCCTTTTATTCTTTTATTATATATATTTTTAAATCACCATAGAGTGATTAGAATAGAAAATTAGAATAGTTTTTATAACACTACAGCACGAGTGATATTTAATGTTGAATTGCAGTGAAAACTATGATCGCCACATTAATTACGGTTGTCACATTCACTGTAATTTTGCCAGTCAGAATTAATTGTTAATGAATGTTTGTATTGCTCTTCTCAAAAGGATTAATGATGATTATGTACATTGTTTTAAAATGTTGCCAGTTTTTTAAAAATTAGTTATTTGTAAATGAACACTTGTGTGACTATTTTAACCAATCCGTGTTTTATATTCAGTAGTTTGATGCATCAGGCTGTGTTGAATACGGCGCATGTCTGATTCCCTACCTTGCCTGTCAGTAAGGTGTTTCCCATATTTGGGACCTCATTTCTTACTTTTACACTGTGAGTCTGCAGAACTTCATAATGGAAAATGAAGGTGTGTGTGGAATAGGTGACTTTATAAAACATGATTTCTTTTAATTCCACAGAATATCATCTCTTTTGCACCTCTTTAATTTTGTAATATCCCATTTGGCCCAGGTCCCTCATCTCTGCCAATTTGGTTTAGTAGCTATCCCCTCTAGGATCTTGTATAACACATTTTAGTGAGGAGTGAACCTTTGGGGCTACGTTGAGAAGTCTTTTTTGAGTGATTTGTAAATATACATTCTGAAAATGAGACAAATAGCGTTACTATATTAGTACCACTAGAGGGCACCAAACATCAGTGACAACAGTGAAGCTAAAGACATTGCCCTTATATTGCTGAAAAATTTCCCCCCTCATAATAACTTCTAAAATGAAAACAATAAACATTATTATTACAACGTAACTTGGCAGAGAGCATACTATGGTATCTGCATTGAAAAGACTTCTCCTGCCCTGATACATTATGTTTAATCAATGGAATGTAGGCACTCACATATGAAGGGACAATAGATGGATCTTAGAATTTAAGGCTGAAATTTTCAGAAGCATCTCAGATAGTTAGGAGCTAAACTCCTTGCGAAGTTCAATGGGAGTAGAGTGCCTTATTCCCTTAGGCTCATTTTAAAATCCCAGCAATACACAGGCACTATGCTATGTGGTAACGTCAATATCCAGGTAGCATTAAAATGACATCTGGGCAGCTGCTAATTGACACCCTTTGTCCAAGGTTCAGTTTCACCCATTGATGAGTTGAAACAATGAGATACAATCTACCATATATGAGACTGTGGAATGGTTTTCCGAGGTGGAGTGAAGGAGCCCTGTTACTTGGGGTAGTTAAAACTTGACAGTGCTGGAATATTCACCATAAGGAATGTTCCACTGTGGCAGAATGGAAGAGAGCAAACTCTTTTGTACCTCTTGTTTTTGTGATTGGTTTGTTGTTGTTTTTAAAATCTTTTCCTGTTCTCATTTAGTCTCAGTGAGGTACGGAACATACAAATGGTTCTATACACAGTGACCCAGGGGTACCTCAGTTTGTGTCATAGTTTGAGAGGAAAAATAATCCCAGGAACAAGCCATGGGGACCCAGAAGGTTTTCACCAGCTTGGTGAACTTTTCTCATACTCCAGTCAAGGTCTTTTTGAATGAGACAAAATGGATCTTAGAAACTTAATAATTAAGTCTTGTTATTATTATAGAGAATCTCTTTAGAGGCATATGCTTAATTAACCTTTAACTATTTCAGTCTTACAAATATTTATCTCATATCCTCCTGATTTTTTTCTTCCTAGACATTATAAACTGAAGTCTACCACTGACAAAATTCACTAGGCTGCAACGACTCACACAGTTTGCAACATCTCCTACTTTTGTTTTTAATCCCCACCATTGAGCTACAAAACAGCAGCATTCAGTGCCTCTCAGCTTCCTGCATGGTTTACAAGTAGTTACTAGCTTAATTCACAATACTATTTCTTTCCATTTGTATAGAGCCAGATCCTATGAGTTTACACATGCTCCAACTATCACCAATGTCACTGGGAATTTATAATGCTCAGCATGCCACAGCATGCCACAATTAATAGTTTATGCACTAAAATTAGCTCTAAGATCCTTAAAGTGGGTACCTAGCTGCTTAAAAATGTATTTGGGTGCCAAAGGCCCTGATCCTGTAATAGCTATTGCACTGGAACAGAGATCTGCTTGCACTGAAGCAGGTGCAGGATGGGAGCCCAACTTGAGTATCCAAGTTTAAAAATTGCTCCCTGGAATATTCTGCACTTAGACATAAGTTTTGCTCCACAAACCTCAAAGCACACCTCGTTGTCAGCTGCCAGATTACTGTTAGGGTAAAGGTATGGCATATGTCTGTCTATTTTGTTGGAATAGCGAAACATTTTTTAAAAATTTGTCTTTAGTAAATATTTTGATGTCTCTATGTTGCCTTGTTAACAGGCTCAGATGTAACACACATTTTAGTTGCCTCATTTGCAATTGTGCTACTGGGCTGGGTGTCTGCTGTCAAAAATCTCAAATAGTGCTCTTCACTATTTTCCTTTGGGTACATCTACACTGCGCATCTATTCTGGTATCCGGAAATAGCTACCCCGTGTCTTAACAAGATGCCTGTTATTTCAAAATATTTTAATGGATGCCATTCTACAAGGGTAAAGGGATGTCTCAAAATAGTGTGTTATTTCAAAATTTGGCACTCTGTAGACATGCCAAATTTCAAAATAAGTTATTTTGAAGTAGAATCGATATAAGATACACAATTTGTGTAGCACAAATTGCATAACTTATTTCAAGTTTAGGGTGCTGTGTAGATGCACTCTTTGTGGCAAGTTGTTGATCCATCTTTGCTCCCAAATCAAGGCCCTCATGCTGCAAGAAGTTAGCATATTGAATATTACATTAGGAAATAATTCCCTTGAAATTAGGACCAGAAAATAGCCATGTCATGGGATTACACTTGAGTGTAAAATGAAATATAAGTGGTTGCTGACTCCAAGCACCCCACAGCAGTAAGGGAAGTGGGGTGTTAGATCTGAGCCCATCATTTACTTTTCCAACTGGGCAGGCAGGAGGAGCATGTTTTTTGTGTTCCTGTAGAATTCAAAATTCTATCTTCCCCCATCTACATCTTAAAGGAGCCAAGTTTTTTTGTGACTGTTGCATCTTTAAATGGGGACATGACTTTTGGTCAAGGTATTCAATGTATTTTGTGCCTATTGTAATTAAAAGCCTGCATCTTCCCCCTTTTCAGACTCAATACAGGAGGCAGTATTCCTTGGCCACTGGAACTGTCCCATTCTCCAGAGATTAATATCTAGTCTCTTTTTCTATTCTTCAAAATATCTGGGCAGTTATAAGGAGGTCCCCATCCCACAAACACAGGTCTGGTTCTCCATCTCTCCAGCTCCATGATTGCAAAGTTCTGGTGCCGTCTTCCCAAGTCTGAGAGGACTCTGTCTACATCCTACCCCAGGTTTAAAACAAGAGATCTGTCTCCACTCACCTTCTGACACTACAATAAAGGGGTGGGATTTATCGTGTAGCTTGAGCTCACCTCGATTAAATAATATCATTGGCTATGGATCCTCTAGTTTGCATTGAATAAAATATTCTTGGCTACAAGTTGCATGAAATGCTATGAAATACTATCAGCTGAAGGAATTAATTGAGTTTCCCTGTCAGTGCACTATCTATCTAAGTCAGGGGTGGGGAACATTTTTTTGGGTCAGGACCACTGGCCTACTGAAAAATCAGTCAGGGGCTGCACGCAAGTGAGAAATTAAAAAAAAAAAAAAACCCCTCACTGATGTGGCCTGCATCTGAGAAGGAGAAAGACACTCCCCACATTCCCCTCCCACACCAGAGCCTGGGGGGGCCCAGCCTAGTAGATTCAGTGTGTTCCAGCCCTGTGGTGGGGAAGTATGTGTGTCGGGGGCGGGGGGGGGAGCAGGAGGGGAAGGGCTGGAGTGGCAGCACAGTCTCCCCAATGCTGGGGAGGCTCTTGAGCCTCAGTGGCCGGAATCAGGCAAGCCGGGGGCTGCATCCAGACCCAGGGCCTGAGGGTCCCCACCCCCGGTCTAAGTGCTAATATGGCTCTTGTCACTATTATATGAATGACTCACCGTTATTAATAGATTTAGCCTCACAACATCTCTATAAAGTAGACAAGTGCTATCCCCATTATACAGATGGGGAGCTGAGAGAGAAGGCAGCCAAAATATACCATCCTTCTACATGAGAATTGCCATGAATCCTACCCTATCTCCGCAGAAGTGTCTGCGGTTTCATTTTTGTCCTCAAAAGTTAAACTGGTTTCCACAGTCCATTTAAAATCTCCTTACATCAAACCAGAGGGTTGCTCTCACTGTTTTTAATGTTATCCTGGGGGTAGGAAAGTCAGTTAAGCCATAACAAAATAAATGTGGACTACATTGGTTGAACCCTCTAGTATGTAACAAGATCCTGGTATGTCCCGCAGAACTGTACTATGAATGTTAACAATGAGTGGCACTATAGGCAACAGATATTGGGGAGGGCAGGGCAGGATAACCAGGTGTCAAAGTCCAGGGCTTTAGTATCAAAGGCAGATTCCAGGCAGGACACAAAAGGCTGCTTTGCAGTTCCCTTCTCCTGGCAGCAGTCCTGCAGCTTGTATTCAGATTGTCTGCAGGCTCGCTGGAAAAAATATTTTAAGTATGTTGCCCTTGGTACTAGTTTCATGGACAATTTTAGAAAGCATATGTCTGGATCTTTAATTTCCACTCTATTGCTGCTGTTCCATCTGTCAGACAGTATCTGATTCTTTCCCAGCAAAACCTTCTCATCATCTTTACTGACACTCAATACAGTGCTTTTGTTCCAATGTTACTACATTTAATTGATAGGAAATTTGCAGTGCTTTGTATTATGCCAATGATTTGGATATGTGCCTAGTATCTGACATGGCAGTTAGAGGAAGTATTTCTTGCTAGGTTTGTCACCTTCCTTGCCCTCTCCATTTGATGAGAGCCACACTCAAACCTCACAGCCTAATGGACTTAAGCTGTGGACTTAAGGGGTTTTTCAAAAATTTAACCCAGATTTGGGTCCAAATTTTGCAAATGGTCCTTAGATTTATAACGGGCAAAACCAACACTTGAGAGCTCAGTGCTATTGAACCTTGAGGCTGTTCCAAATCCACATCCAGATGTTACAGTTTGAGCCTGTCTCTAATTTTTAATAATAATTAATCAAGATGTTTGTTTGAACTGGGGGTTTCTTCAGTGCAAACCAATCTTGTTGCTACCTTTCATCCTACATTAAAATCAAAATGTTGACATCATAATCACTTTCATAGTAACAAACTGTGGTGTTGTAAACACAAGCTTATGGCTTCTCTGTAAAATTGAGCTGAAGGAGACAACTCTTTGCATATAGCCCTGATAATATGGGGAACAGCAAGAAGAATATAGTGAAAGTCACTTGCTTTTAGTTACTCTTTCAAATGTGATGGATATTAGGGGCTCTCTAGAAATCACTTTTCTTCAGAATTATAGATGGAGCTGCTATTACCGCCTACAGTTACGCTTGACCAAACCTATAGGACTTATTTTCAGTTGCTTATGTCTTTGTCAAACTTGATCTTTTTGGGCTAAATTTTCCTGCCTCTAACTGGATGTATTTGGAAAGCTTCAGAAAAAAATCATCCAATTCCAGGAACAAGATTAGAGAAAATACGTTGTTTTGCCCACGTTAAAAATCTTTTCTTTGGGGAGCCCTAGAACCTCCGTGCTTTGAAGTAGGAGGCTTCAGATTTGGAAGGAGATTGCCTTAGTGACAGCAAACATGCCCCTTTCTGTCTCTGTGAAAAGCTACCCAAATTTTACCAAGTTATAATACTTGAAATTCTAAGTTTGTGCATGTTCAGTAGAGAGTTCCTAGTTTGGTACCTACATTTTCCAGTTAATCCATTTGCACTGGACACTGCAGGTTAGGGCTAAGCAGGACTATCTCTGCAATTGCTGCTCCTGTCTGCAGTGAGTAGCAGTGGTGCCAGGCACAGGAAATCAGACCAGAGAGAGACTCTCTCTTGTGTTCCTATGCAGATGTCAGGAAGCAGGACGAGGCTGCATGACACAAATGCAGAGAAGGTAAGAGCTGGACCAGAGAATGGGGAGAGAATAGAGAGAGGCAAGGAGCCTGGGGATAGATTGAGAATAAGACTCAGGGAGCAGAGCCATGGGGATTGGCTGAGCATGTATCTTGGACCTGGGAGGAAGGAGATTGGATTGATGCGGGGGACAGACTGGAAGGGACACAGGCAGCACTGGCAGAATTTGGGGCAGACAGGTCTGTGACCACTAGACATTCCGCCAGAAATGTAGAATTGAGCCCAACATTCCCAAGTCTGACCATTCCTCTGCGGGTCTGTGAAGCCCTCTGCCAAAGTGCATCTCCTTCCCCCCAGCATTGGCCTGCCTAGACGATGGCAGACTACTCTTGCTCTTGTTACTCAGCTCAAGTAGCAGTGGTCCATACTGAGGTGCTAACAGTTCCAGCTCTGGGGGAAAATGAAAGACTGTGTCCTCGTGCATAGTACAAGGGGGCTGAATGCAGGACTCAGCCCTAGTTTTGGCAGCTCCTAACTTTACAGAATGCTTGGTTGTTGCTTCCTTAAACACAAAGAAATCCAGGTTAATACTTTGTAGCTCCAGCTGTGAGATTCAACCTCTTTCATTTCTTTTCATTACTTTCTTAATCAGAAAGTTTAAAATAGATTAATGGGCTGCCAAAGGCTGTGCCTGCCCTTTAGCACTCTTTTCTGGCCAACCATGGCTTAGCAGTTCCTCATGGACTCCCTAAAACCTATATCATGGATTATTATCATAGACCTTTCCAATCAAAATAAAATAAAATAATCAAAGCCCAAATTTCATTCTTCCCAGACCTACCTGTCTGGAGCCATCTTATGCTCCTGAGACCTCTGCTCACTGCTCAGCCCCGGCACTCCTCCTTGGAGCTGGAGTTGTACTTTAGGCCAGCCACAGCCAGCATCCTCGTCAGCTGGTCCTTTCCTCGCATCAGGCCTCTCATTCTCAAGCTCTGGGTTCACCTGGTAGACCTTCTCCTGCTGGTGTCTTGCTTGTTCTCAGGAAAGGAACAGAACATGTATAGTCTTCTTCCCAGAGCTTGTCCTGTTTCTCTAGGAGAGAGCGTAAGGTTCCTGATCCCAGACCCTTAGGCTACATCTACACTACAAGGTTTTTGCGCAGTGTTAAACCCGAACCCTGCTAGCTTTTTCAAGATAGCAGAGACAGTTCTAGTGTCATTTCTTTGTTTTGCTCTTCAGCTTCCTTGGCCTTGCTTCCTATCCATTTGTGTTTATCATTTTCATAGTGTCTCTCTACTTCTCTGTCAAGATTTCTATAGATTCTCTTTGGTTCCTTGTCTTTATTTTGAAGCACCCTAGTTTTCTGTTTTCTCCTCTGATCAACGTGTTCCCCTATTTGTGCTGGGATCCATTGTTCTTTGACAGTCCCTCTTTTTCTACCAGTCATCATTTCTGTTGCTTAAGTGACATCTGTTTTAAAATGGTCCCAACATTTCTCTACATAGTTGGCTTCATAGTGCCTGAGAGCCTACTCTGTGCTATAGAACGATTTTAAACACAAATACTTATATTGAAATAACAGAGGCCAGGAAAAAAGCTGCTCACGCTTCCCTTCAAGCCCCCTATCCAAGTCAGCCTTTACTGCCAGCCTGCCTGCCCTCTAGGGAGGCCTCTTGGCTAACAGACACTGTGCACACGTCTCCACTGTCTCTAAACCAGGGTAAATCTTCTCTTTCCCTACCTCTCTCCCACTTGCCAATAACTTGTGCGGCTCATGGTGCCTCCTCATCTGTCTGTGACTAGTCTGTCTCTGCTCCCTTAGCAATGTTGTCTGTATGAAAATGTCTGTACAGAAAGGGGAAGAAAAGAGGGCAGCTTATCTGAATTTCCCCAAACTTAATGGGGATTTCACCCCTCCTTTGGGTTTCACAAAAATAAAAGCCCAAAGGAAGGAGGTGTTGCAATACCAGCCACTCTCGTTGATTTTCATAGAATCATAGAATCATAGAATACTAGGACTGGAAGGGACCTCGAGAGGTCATCGAGTCCAGTCCCCTGCCCTCATGGCAGGACCAAATACTGTCTAGACCATCCCTGATAGACATTTATCTAACCTACTCTTAAATATCTCCAGAGATGGAGATTCCACAACCTCCCTGGGCAATTTATTCCAGTGTTTGACTACCCTGACAGTTAGGAACTTTTTCCTAATGTCCAACCTAAACCTCCCTTGCTGCAGTTTAAGCCCATTGCTTCTTGCTCTATCCTCAGAGGCCAAGATGAACAAGTTTTCTCCCTCCTCCTTATGACACCCTTTTAGATACCGGAAAACTGCTATCATGTCCCCCCTCAATCTTCTTTTCGAAACTGAACAAACCCAATTCTTTCAGCCTTCCTTCATAGGTCATGTTCTCTAGACCTTTAATCATTCTTGTTGCTCTTCTCTGGACCCTCTCCAATTTCTCCACATCTTTCTTGAAATACGGTGCCCAGAACTCGACACAATACTCCAACTGAGGCCTAACCAGCGCAGAGTAGAGCGGAAGAATGACTTCTCGTGTCTTGCTCACAACATACCTGTTAATGCATCCCAGAATCATGTTTGCTTTTTTTGCAACAGCATCACACTGCTGACTCATATTCAGCTTGTGGTCCACTATAACCCCTAGATCCCTTTCTGCCGTACTCCTTCCTAGACAGTCACTTCCCATTCTGTATGTGTGAAACTGATTGTTCCTTCCTAAGTGGAGCACTTTGCATTTGTCTTTATTAAACTTCATCCTGTTTACCTCAGACCATTTCTCCAATTTGTCCAGATCATTTTGAATTATGACCCTATCCTCCAGAGCAGTCGCAACCCCTTCCAGCTTGGTATCATCTGCAAACTTAATAAGCGTACTTTCTATGCCAATATCTAAATCGTTGATGAAGATATTGAACAGAGCCGGTCCCAAAACAGACCCCTGCGGAACCCCACTTGTTATACCTTTCCAGCAGGATTGTGAACCATTAATAACTACTCTCTGAATACGGTTATCCAGCCAGTTATGCACCCACCTTATAGTAGCCCCATCTAAGTTGTTTTTGCCTAGTTTATTGATAAGAATATCATGCGAGACCATATCAAATGCCTTACTAAAGTCTAGGTATACCACACCCACCGCTTCTCCCTTATCCACAAGACTTGTTATCCTATCAAAGAAAGCTATCAGATTGGTTTGCCGTGATTTGTTCTTTACAAATCCATGCTGGCTGTTCCCTACCACCTTGCCACCTTCCAAGTGTTTACAGATTATTTCCTTAATTACTTGCTCCATTATCTTCCCTGGCACAGATGTTAAACTAACTGGTCTGTAGTTTCCTGGGTTGTTCTTATTTCCCTTTTTATAAATGGGCACTATATTTGCCCTTTTCCAGTCTTCTGGAATCTCTCCTGTCTCCCATGATTTTCCAAAGATGATAGCTAGAGGCTCAGATACCTCCTCTATCAGCTCCTTGAGTATTCTAGGATGCATTTCATCAGGCCCTGGTGACTTGCAGGCATCTAACTTTTCTAGGTGATTTTTAACTTGTTCTTTTTATTTTATCTTCTAAACCTACCCCTTCCCACTAACATTCACTATGTTAGACATTCCTTCAGACTTCTCGGTGAAGACCGAAACAAAGAAGTCATTAAGCATCTCTGCCTTTTCCAAGTTTCCTGTTACTGTTTCTCCCTCCTCACTGACCAGTGGGCCTACCCTGTCCTTGGTCTTCCTTTTGCTTCTAATGTATTTATAAAAAGTCTTCTTGTATCCCTTTATTCCTGTAACTAGTTTGAGCTCATTTTGTGCCTTTGCCTTTCTAATCTTGCCCCTGCATTCCTGTGTTGTTTGCCTATATTCATCCTTTGTAATTTGTTCTACTTTCCATTTTTATATGAATCCTTTTTTATTTTTAGATCATGCAAGATCTCATGGTTAAGCCAAGGCAGTCTTTTGCCATATTTTCTATCTTTCTGACACAGCTGAATAGCTTGCTTTTGGGCCCTTAATAATGTCCCTTTGAAAAACTGCCAAGTCTCCTCAGTTGTTTTTCCCCTCAGTCTTGATTCCCATGGGACCTTACCTATCAGCTCTTACCAAAATCCGCCTTCCGGAAATCCATTGTCTCTATTTTGCTGTTCTCCCTTCTACCCTTCCTTAGAACTGTGAACTCTATGATTTCATGATCACTTTCACCCAAGCTGCCTTCCACTTTCAAATTCTCAACCAGTTCCTCCCTATTTGTTAGGATCAAATGTAGAACAGCTTCCACCCTTGAAGCTTTTTCAACCTTCTGAAATAAAAAGTTTTCTCCAATGCAGTCTAAGAACTTATTGGATAGTCTGTGCCCAATAGGTCGCAGTGTTATTTTCCCAACATATATCAGGATAGTTGAAGTCCCCCATCACCACCAAATCCTGTGCTTTGGATGATATTGTTAGTTGTTTAAAAAAAGCCTCACCCAGTTCTTCCACCTGGGTAGGTGGCCTGTAGTAGACTCCTAGCATGACATCACCCTTGTTTTTAACCCCTTTTAGCCTAACTCAGAGACTCTCAACACTTCTGTCTCCTATGTCCATCGCCACCTCACTCCAAGTGTGTTCATTTTTAATATATAAGGCAACACCTCCTCCCTTTTTCCCCTGTCTATCCTTCCTGAGCAAGCTGTACCCTTCCATACAAACATTCCAATCATGTGTATTATCCCACCAAGTTTCTGTGATGCCAACAATGTCATAATTGTACTTATTTATTAGCACTTCCAGTTCTTCCCGCTTATTACCCATACTTCTTGTATTTGTATATAGGCATCTAAGATACTGATTTGACCTTGCCTCCCAGTTTTGCCCTGACCCTCCTTTCTCTCTGCCATTATAGCCCATGCTCCCTCCCATTTCCGACCCATCTCCCAGGTCTCCATGTTCTCCACTTACCTGTGGGCTTTGCTCACCTGTCCCTGTCGAACCTAGTTTAAAGCCCTCCTCACTAGGTTAGCCAGTCTGTGCCCAGATAGGGTCTTCCCCCTCCTCAAAAGGTGAATGCCATCTCTGCCTAGCAGTCCTTCCTGGAATAGCATCCCGTGGTCGAGGAAGCCAAAGCCCTCCTGGCGACACCATCCTTGCAGCCAGGCATTCACCTCCAGGATGCAGCTGTCTCTGCCTGGGCCCCTACCTTCGACAGGAAGGATCAAAGAGAATACCACCTGCGCTCCAAACTCCTTCACCCATACTCCCAGAGCCCTGTAGTCACTCTTGATCTGCTCAGTGTCACACTTTGCAGTATCATTTGTGCCCACATGGATGAGCAACATGGGGTAGTAGTCAGAGGGCCGGATAATCCTCGACAATGCCTCCATAATGTCTCAGATACGGGCTCCCAGCAGACAGCACCTCCCAAGATGAAATGTCAGGGCGACAGATGGGCGCCTCCGTCCCCCTCAGAAGAGAGTCTCCGACCACCACTACCCTACGTTTCCTATTCGCAGTGGTGGCAGCAGACCTCCCAGCCTTGGGGGTATGAAGCGTCTCCTCCTTTGTTGTAGGTGGTGATTCCTTATCTCCTGTATCAAGAAGAGCATAACGGTTTCCTAGTACCACGGTGGGAGGATTCGGAGCAGGGGTGGAGCAGTGCCTGCTGCCAGAATTACCAGCTGCCAGTGTTCACCCTGAGCTGTCTTCTCCTCCACCAGTGGTGTGTACGCAGTCCTGTGTACTGGGACAGCTACCTCAGCTGTCTCCTCATGAACACAGTCCAGGAATTACTTGTGGATTCGGGTGATCCTCAACCTAGCCACCTCCTCCTGTAGCTCTCCCACCTGCTGCCTGAGAGATTCTACCAGCAGGCACCTTTCGCATTGGATGATCTCCCCAGCCTGGATATCAGTAAGTGGGAATTGCAAGCCACAGTCCCTGCAAAACCACACCAGAATCTGGGTGGAGGCATCCATGCTCAGGCGTTCTGTCTGGCTACAGGCGCAGGTGGAGGAGACAGAAGCAATGCTGGCATAGGTGTTGTGGGTCTCCCTGACCATAGTAGGCCTCCCTCTGTCAAACTCCCTCTTTAACTCCCCTGTCTGCAGCCCCCTGTCCGCTTTCGCTTCCTGGTCGCTCTGCCTCTGGCTTTTAAAGCCTGCTTGCCTAGGCCAGGCCTGCCCCCTTATGAGTCACACAGGGGAAGGCTGACCAGATGCAAATGTCTGAAAGTTACATGGAATGTGCATAATTATTTTCCTTTTATTTAAACCTCCACCATGCTATTGGGTGATAGGAGCACGTGTGCACATATACAATTATATCATCTCATGAAATAAAAAAAATTACACTAAAATGAGCAATTTAAAGAAATGATACCAGCTGCTGCCTCCATCCTAGTGATAGAAGACCAATAATTTCTATGGTCCGTCCAGTCCCTTTGGTGAAATTGTACCTAATGTTGCAATCTAATACCATGTTCACTGTAATAGTTTCCTTTGACTATCTGCCTCTCTTGAGAGACTCCACACTTCTTCCAGAGCAATGAATCTCAATGAAGCTCTTGAGCCATAATTAGCCTGGCTAGAATGCTTGGTGAAGGGGTAAGTCATATCACAAACTATTTTGGCTCAATGGTACAATTTGTGAATGGTCTGCTACACTGATCATGGGACTAGGAATCAGCAGCTCTCACAGACTAGTCCTGCTTATGAACTAGCTTGCAGTTGGGTTTCAGTCAAATCACCTACTTTAATTGGGCCTGACTATGATCTCACTCCTTGTGGAGTAAGGCAGGAGAAATTCTCTTAAAGTGTATGAAGTACTGGAGTACAACTGCTGTAGAAGGGCAGACTCAGTTGCCTTTTATAGCCACTTACAAAGAGGGTACAATGTGCTACCAAATCAGAACATTGCCTCCACTTTGCCCAGATGTAAATGTCTCCATAAAGTGCAAGGCAGGGGAGATTCAAACCCTCCATGTTTCATTTCCCATCTGTAAAGAGAGAAGAATTAAACGTACTTGAAGTCAATGAGAGATTAGTATATTTATCAGCAGTAAAGCCCAGTGGTGATCCTTGAGTTCTTTCTTCAGTTTTTACATGGTCTTAATTCAGGCCAACTCATTCACTTCACTGGGAGCGTGAAGGGGTCCTTCACTTTACATCAGCCTTGAAAGGGTTTAAATGGTACACCTAGCACCAATTAAAAGCTGATCTGACTTCTCTCAATCTCTTGATTAGTCTTTTACACCTTTCTTTCTGCTGAAATGTGTGGCGCTTCCAATGACGCATCAGGCAAGGGAAGGATTCTATAGATTGGAAGGCTACAATGCAACTTCATCAGCCAGGATGAGCGCATCAGAATACATGGCAGTAATAGAGGGCGTTCTGTACCACTTAGTACAATATTGTAGGCTGAAGGGGAAAGAGCATTTTAAACTGACAAATGATGATGTCTCCATGTATTTACATGTATTGCATTAGTAGGAGCAGATCTAGGAGCCAGCAGATCTAGGGAAGCGATTATTTCCCTCCATTCAGCACATGTGAAGCCACATCTGGAGTATTGCATCCAATTCTGGGCCCCCCACTACAGAAACGATGTGGATGCTTTGGAGGGAGTCCAGCAGAGGGCCACAAAATGATTAGGGGGCTGGGCTGGGGCACATGACTGAAGAGCAGAGACTGAGGGAACTGGCCTTACGTAGTCTTCAGAAGAAAAGAGTGACCAGGGATTTGATAGCAGACTTCAACTACTTGAAGGGGGCTTCCAAAGAGGATGGAGAGAGGCTATTCTCAGTGGTGACAGATGATAGAACAAAGAGCAATGGTCTCAAGTTACAGTGGGGGAGGTCTAGGGTGGATATTAGGAAAAACTATTTCACTAGGAGGGTGGTGAAGCACTGGAATGGGGAGGTGGTGGAATCTCTGTCCCTGGAGGATTTTGAAGGCAAGGCTTGGAATGATTTAGTTGGGTTGGTCCTGCTTTGAGCAGGGGGGGTCTCCCGAGGTATTTTCCAACTCTAGTCTTCTATGATTCTGTGAGATACCTTATGAAACAGAGATGGGCTTGATCCAAACTACTCCAAACTTTAATACAGACCCCAATCTGGATCTGAATATTGCAGCTGGGCCCTGCCTTTATCATGTATAAAGCACAAACTAGAAATTAAGTGGCATGAAACTGACCTACAGTGCAGACCTACCCACGGGAGCCAGAGGGCCTGGGGTAACCCTCCCACACTCTGCTGCAAGCCCCATCCTGCTTCACTCCTTCACCCAACCAGGCCCCTGAACTGTCCCCTTGCCCCTCTCCCCGGAGGAACACAAGCTGGAGAATTATGGGGACCTGGTGAACAGCAGCAAGTGTCACCCCCCAACCGGGGGTGCAGGCAGTGGGAGCCTGAGTTGCCTAGCAACCTGCTCAGCTCTGTCCTGCCGTGCCCTGCTTCTCCATGGCAGTGGGAACTGGAGCACCTTGGGCCTGGGGCACTCTGCCCCCTACTGCCATAGAGAGGCTGAGCACAGTGGAAGGGCGGCACAGCGCAGTGGGCGGAGCAATGTAGTGAGTGCAGGGGAGACCCCTGCTGCAACAGCACCAGCACCCCATAATCCTTTGGGTCCCTTCTATCCATAGGATGGTTGGGGCAGTCACTGCAGGGCCCCAAAAGTGTGGAGTCTGGGGTGACTGCCCCCCTTCATCTTATGGATGAGATGGCTGTGAGTGCAGAAATCCAGCACATTAGGAAAAAAGTTGTTTTTTAATTATGAGTATTTGCCAGTATGTTTTTGATAGGCTTTTATTACCAATAAATATCAGTTTAAGCTTAATACTGGAATCCCTCCCTACAATAATGCAAAGACATGAATCCAAAACAGTAAGTGCCAAGTCCAGAGAGAACAAGGGGATTTAATGAAGAGGTGCTGATATGGCATGCAAGTCTGAGAGAAAAGGTGAAGGCATGAGAATGGGAGTGAACCCTTGTGGAGAAAGTGTAGGAAAGAGCATAGACAGGAGGAGGAGACAATGAGGACAGAAGCTGGAGTCTGGGTGGGCCAGGAAGAAGCAGTGGTGAGGAAAACACACTTGGAGTTGACATAGAAGGTGAGAGGACATCACTGTCAGGATTTGAAAAACGATGTGATTGTTCTGAAAAATTGCCACTTACTCTTACAAGTAATAGTCCAATTAGTGCTGCTTTACAATGGAAAGCACTTACGAGAGCTGGCACTGGCATTATTGCCAATTAAGTTTATCAAGATTAATGATATTGCTCTAGAGACTCGAAGAATTTAATATTAAGAGCCCAAGAAGCAACTAGTTCTTCTTAGTATATGTGCAACATCCCTTAGGTGGCACGTGACCAGGATTCATCACCAAATTTGGTCAGCTGGTTGGATCATTAACTTTCCTGTGCCAGGCCGGGTACTGACTGATCCATGTCCCCAGCAACTAGTTTAGATCAGGGATCAGTGTCTGTGAATAATTGTTATATCCTCAGACCTGCTGATATATCAGAGCTAGGCATTTTCATAACCTCAGACAGAACATTCTGCATGCACATGTATTACTCATGTTTTCAAAAAAAATAAGCTTCTGATGCAGCAAGGGAAAAAGTCAGCTCTGTGTTACCGTGTAATTATTGCTGTGGGTAGAGGCCAACCAGATGAGGTATCATGTGTTAGGTGCTCTACAAACATACGGAGAGATCAAACCTGCCATTGATTCCAATGAGACCAGGATTTCAGCCATAGAAGCTATATTTTGAGGAAACAAAGAAGAACCCAAATGAAGAATACTGGATAACACTTATTTTTAAGAGACTTTTCCCCACAGTGTTTTATTTGTGGTACAAAATCATATTGTATCCCAGCATACAAACCTTGGCATGATTATTTCAAAACTATGGAACAGGGTGTCCTATGCAGACTCAAAGGAGCCTCAGCCCTGAGGGTATGTCTACACTACAGAGTTAATCCGAAATAACAGACATTATTTCGAATTAACTGTAATAGCTGTCTACACATACAAACCGCTATTTCGAAATAAATTTGAAATAGCGGAGCCCTTATTTCAAATTAGGTAAACCTCATTCTACAAGGAATAAAACCTAATTCGAAATAGCTAGTTTGAAATAAGTGCTGTGTCGACACTTATTTTGAATTAGCTGGCCTCCAGCCCTTCCCAGGGAGCCCTGGTGGCCACTCTGGGCACAACCAGGAAAACTCGTTTGCTCCCCTCCCAACCCCGGAGCCCTTAAAGGAGCAGACTCTGGCCACAGTGCCTGTGCCAGTTGCCAGCCTGCCAGCACAAAGCCAGCAGATCGTGCACCTGGCACACCATGAGCCAGCAACCCGCTGCCACCCAGCCCTCCACCACTCTTCAGAACCAGGCTGGCGGCTCCCCGGAGCCTGCCAGGGGCCGCAAAAGGCGGGCGCCTTCCTGGTCAAGTGCGGAGATCGTGGGCCTCATTGAGATTTGGGGGGAGGCCTCCAATGCCCATGATCTCCGCATTAGGTGCAGGAATGCGGCCGTCTACAGCCGCATGGCTGCCAGCCTGGCTACCGGAGGCCACATGCACAGCCAGGAACAGGTGCACAGCAAAATAAAAGAGCTGCGGCAGGCCTATGCCAGGGCCTCCCAACCAGGGGCTGACCCGGAGGCCTGCCCCTACTATGAGGCCCCGGACCGCATCCTGGGGGGTCAGACGGTCCGTGCCCCCCTGGTCATCATTGACAGGGGAAGAGGAGGAGGAGGACGATGGCAGCCAGGATCCTGCAGGGAGCCTGCCCTACACCCAGGAACCCCAAGCCATCCCAGAGAGCCCGTCAGCAGCCTCATCCAAGGCCGGGGAGGCCTCCACATGTGAGTCACATCACAGTCCCCTTATGCGGGGTGGGGGAGGAGGGGAAGTCCAGGGACTTTACCCCGAGGAGAGACACTGCACACTGCCCTCCCTCCACATGCCCCCTCTACACAGAGGCAGGGCACATCTCCCCCCCACACACCACACTATAGGCAGCACAGGGGCTGGGTTTCACCCACTGTGTCCCCAAGGAGAACTGACCACTTCTCTTGTTTCACCACAGCCGCAGCACCTGCGAGAGAAGGTGTGACGGCGCGTTGGGGTTTTCCCATCTCCTGCACCCCCGTAATGGCACGGACAGACTCCACCAGCCAGTAGAACAGAGGGAGTTTATTGCTTCCCCAGGATACAGCACAGCACAGATGTCATCTGGTTACAGGAACCGGGCTTAGGATGCCTCAGCCCCCCTTGAGATGGGGGAGACTGGGCCCCCAAATTCCAGCCCCTTTCCCTAGGCTGTCTCCTCCGTGATCCCAGACAGAAACTAACTAACTCACTTCCAGCCCTGCCCCCATCCAGGGCTCCACTCCCCTTCTTCCCATTGTTCCGCTCCATGGGAGATACCTGTCTGACGAGTTTCGAAGCCCCCTTGCATAATGACTCATCCCCTGCCCTGCTGGGCCGTGCTGCAGACAGCAGCCAGTGGAGGTCACTCACAACCCACCGCCCAGCACAGCAACCAGCAAGGTACGCCCCACTACATCACAGTTCTCCCCCCTCCGAGAGCGAACTGAGCAGGGTCACTCCGCTCGTGACCTAGGGAAGTTCGGGTCCCTCGCTACGGGACAGCGCGTCGGCGATGATGTTGGTGCTCCCCTTGACGTGGATCACTTCCATGTCGTAGTCCTGCAGGAGCAGGCTCCACCTCAGCAGCTTGGCGTTGGTCCCCTTCATCTGGTGCAGCCAGGTCAGGGGGCAGTGGTCGGTGTACACCGTGAAACGCCGGCCAAACAGGTACGGCTGTAGCTTTTGCAGGGCCCGCACCATCACTAGGCATTCCCTCTCTACGGTCGCGTAGCTCCGCTCCCGGGGCAGCAGCTTCCTGCTCAGGTACACGATGGGGTGGCGTTCCCCTTCTCGTCCCGCCTGCATCAGCACCTCCCCAGCCCGGTGTCCGAGGCGTCGGTAAACACGATAAAGGGCTTGTCAAAGTCCGGGTTTACCAACACTGGGGCCTTGACCAGGGCTTCCTTCAGTGCACAGAGAGCCCTCTGGCACTGCTCCGTCCAGACCACCCTGTCTGGCCTCCCCTTCCTGCACAGCTCTGTGATCGGAGCAGCGATGGAGCTGAAGTTGGGCACAAACCTCCGGTAGTACCCCGCCATCCCAATGAAAGCCTGGACCTGCTTCTTGGTCTGGGGTACAGGCCAGTCTCTGACAGCCTCCACTTTGGCCGGCTCTGGCTTCAAGCAGCTGCTCCCCACCTTATGGCCCAGGTAGGACACTTCGGCCATTCCAACCTTGCACTTCCCGGCCTTTATGGTCAGCCCAGCCTCCCCTCAGCCGATCTAGTACCTGGCTGACCTGGGCCACGTGGTCCTCCCAGGACTGGCTGAATATACAGATATCATCTATGTATGCTAGGGCACAGTTCTCCATTCCCCTCAGCAGCTGGTCCACCAGACGCTGGAAGGTGGCCGGCGCCCCTTTGAGGCCGAAGGGTAGGACCAGGAACTCATAGAGCCCCAGCGGGGTGATGAAAGCCAATTTCAGTCTGGCCTCCTGGTCTAGCGGCACCTGCCAGTAGCCCTTGGTGAGGTCCAGGGTGGTGAGGTAATGAGCTCCCCCCCCAGCTTGTCCAGGACCTCGTCGGGCCTTGGCATCGGGTAGGCGTCGGACACCGAGATGGCGTTGAGCTTCCGGTAGTCCACGCAGAACCGGATCGACCCGTCCTTCTTGGGAACCAGCACCACGGAGAGGCCCAGGGGCTGGAGGATGGCTGGATCACCCCCAGGGCCAACATGTCCTGGACCTCTCTCTCCAGGTCCTGGGCTGTTTTCCCCGTGACCCTGAACGGGGAGCAGTGCACTGGGGGGTGAGTGCCCGTCTCCACCCGGTGGACAGCCAGGTTGGTGAGACCAGGCTTGTCGGAGAATAGCTGCTGGCGGGATTGCAGCACCTCTCGGATCTCGGCCTGCTGGGCCGGGGTGAGCTGGTCCGAAAGATAAATTGACTCCAGCGAAGAGTCCTCTTCGGTCCCAGGGAACAGGCCTACCAGGGGATCCTCCCCCTGCTCCTCCCAGGGTTTACACACGGCCAGCACCAAGTTCTCCCTGTTCCAGTACGGCTTCATCATGTTAACGTGATACACCCGCTGGCCACGTGTCCGGCCCGTCAGCTGCACCACGTAGTTCACCTCGTTCAGCTGCTTAACAACCCTGAAGGGGCCGTCCCAGGCGGCTTGCAGCTTGTTCTTCCGCACAGGAATTAGGACCATCACCTGGTCCCCGGTAGCATAGGCACGGGCCCGTGCATTGCGGTCGTACCAGACCTTCTGCTTCCTCTGGGCTCTGCTCAGGTTCTCTCTGGCCAGGCCCATGAGCTCGGAAAGTCTTTCCCGGAACATCAGGACGTAGTCCACAACCGGCTCCTCCGGGAGACCTTCCCCTCCCACTCGTCTCTCAGTAAGTCCAGGGGGCCCCTCACTCGCCTCCCATATAACAGCTCGAACGGTGAGAACCCCATGGACTCCTGGGGCACCTCCCTGTAGGCAAACAGCAGGTGGTGTAGGTACTAGTCCCAGTCCTGCGGGTGTTTGTGCATAAAGGTCCTTAGCATCTGCTTCAGAGTCCCATTGAACCTCTCCACCAACCCGTTGGTCTGGGGGTGATACGCCGAGGCCCAGGTGTGCTGGACCCCACACTTCTCCCACAAGCACCGGAGCAGGGCCGACATGAAGTTGGATCCCTGGTCCGTGAGAACCTCCTGGGGGAACCCCACCCTGCTGAAAATGGTCAGCAGTGTGTCTGCCACCATGTCTGCCTCAATAGAGGGTAGGGCCACGGCCTCGGGGTAGCGGGTGGCAAAGTCCACCACCACCAGGATGTATTTCTTCCCCGTCCGGGTCGCTCTGTTGAAGGGCCCCACAATATCCATCGCCACCTTCTGGAAAGGCACCTCTATGATGGGCAGGGGTCTCAACGCAGCTTTCTTCCTATCTTGGGCCTTCCCCACCCGTTGGCAGGAGTCGCAGGACCGGCAGTACCGCTGCACGGCAGCAAATATCCCCGGCCAGTAGAAGTTTTGGAGCAGCCTCAGCCGCGTGCGCCGGATCCCCTGGTGTCCCGAGAACGGGATGTCATGGGCCAGGTATAGCAGCTTGCGGCAATACCTTTGCGGGACCACCAGCTGCCGCTGGAGCCCCCACTCCCCTACCTTCCCGGGGGGAAGCCATTCCCAGTACAGAAATCCCCTCTCCCACCGGAACTTCTCCTGGCAATCTCCCCCTAGGGGCTGAGCTGCGCCCAGGTCGGCCCGGTCCCTCAGGGCCTGCAAGGAGGGATCCGCCCGCACCTCCACCTGGAATTCAGCGGCTGGGGCTGGGACAGGGGCGTGTTTCCCCCCACTGCCTAGGTCCGACTCCATGTCTGCTGGGACAGGGCCCTGGGCCCCCTGTTGGGGAACCTCCTCGAGTTCCGGGCTGCCAGCTACGGGTGGTGACCAGGGTCCTGTGGGGTCCGTCTGGCCACTCCTCTAGGTCACCCCCCATCAGCACCTCGGTGGGCAAGTGTGGGTGCACCCCCACTTCCTTGGGGCCCTCCTTGGCTTCCCATTTCAGATGCACCCTGGCTACGGGTACCTTAAATGGGGTGCCGTCTATGCCCCCTCAGGGTCAACTGAGTGTTGGGCAGCATACGGTCTGGGGCCACTATGTCGGGTCGGGCCAGCGTCACCTCCGCCCCCGTGTCCCAGAAACCCGTCACCTTCCTACCATCCACCTCCAGGGGTACGAGGCAGTCGCTCCGCAGAGGTCGCCCTGCCCCCACCCGGTACACGGAGGAATCCTCCTCCAGAGGGTCAGACCTCCCAGGGAAGGTGCACTGAGCATCCTTCCCCCCCCACTCTGAGCTGAGGTTTGCCTGCCAGCCCCTGCCTCTGGGGCAGCCTGCCCTTCCTCCAGCCCCAGCCAGTTAACCCTGGAAAGTCCCAGGTCATGGGACCTGTTCTTGTGCCTGGTGCATTGAGCCCTCTTGTGGCCTCGTTGCCCACAGTGATGGCAAGTTAGGATCTGCGGGCCCTTTTGGGTCGGCTCCACCCGGGCCCTGGCTGGTTTTCTGGGGCACCGATGAGTGGTCCTCGTCCCTGGGGCTCGCCTTGGAGGTGCCTCTCTCTGTCGCTCGGCCGAGAACCGGTCTCTGCGCGATTCCCTTTCTCTCTGGGACTCCCGTTCACACCCGGACCGGCTCTCTGTGAACTCGTCCGCCAGCCTCCCAGCTTCCTGGGGGTTCTCTGGCCTCCGGTCCTTGAGCCACAGCCTCAGGCTGGGTGTGCACGCTTCATAGAACTGCTCCATCATGATCAGCTTGAGCAGTTCCTCTGCAGTCTGGGCTCCAACTCCAGACACCCACTTGCGGCAGTATTGCGCCAGGCGGGAGGCCAGATCCACATAGGTCTCCCGTGGCCCCCTCTGCACCCCCCGGAACTTCTTCCTGTACATCTCAGGGGTCAGCCCGAACTTGTGCAGCAGGGCCTCCTTGACTCGGTTGTAATCCCCTGGCTGTAGGTCTTCCAGCTGATTGAGCACCCCGGCAGCCTCCTGGTTCAGTGTGGGGATGAGCTCCTGCAGCCAGTCAGCTGGGGGGACCCGTTGCAGTCCACAGGCCCTCTCAAAGGAGCTGAGGAACCCGTCTATGTCACCCATGTTCTTCAATTGGGCCACCACGAGCTTCTCCAAGCGTCTGGCCACCCTGGGCCCTTGGGGCCCGTCCGCACTCGGCGCAGCCGGGGCCCCACCGCTTCTCCACTCTGCCATGGCCAGCTCATGCTGTCGCTGCTCTCTACGGTCCTGGACTTCCAATTCCTTCATCTGCAGCTGGATTTCTAGCCGCCGCATCTCCGGTGGGTTGGACCCTCCCCTGGGCGGACTACGGATTGCAGGGCTCCCCTGGGAGGCTGGCCCGTCTCTCCGGTGGGTTCCAGTGCTCCACCCACCCTCAGAGCCTGACACGCTCCCCGGGGGGGTCTGGCTGCTCCCCACTGGGACAGGATCCCAGCCCTGTGGCTGGTCATTCTCTTCCAGCCATGCAATCAGCTGGGTCTTGGTTGCACTCCACACAGGCAAGCCCCTCTCTCTTCACAGCTTCACCAGCTCTGCTTTCAGGAGTTGGGTGTAGGCCATCTCCCCGCTGGTCCCCTCGGTGCAGACTCACCAGTCTAGTGCTGCTGCGCCCCACGATTCTCAGGAACCGCTTCGCTCTGTCTCCAGCATGCCTGGCTCTAAGGCCCTTGCTTCTACTGCGCCTTGTCACTTGCTGCTGGGAGCTCCATCCACGGGGTGCAGTGCATCCCACTTCTAACACCAGTGTGACGGCGCGTTGGGGTTTTCCCGTCTCCTGCACCCGCGTAATGGCACGGACAGACTCCACCAGCCAGTAGAACAGAGGGAGTTTATTGCTTCCCAGGATACAGCACAGCACAGATGTCATCTGGTTACAGGAACCGGGCTTAGGATGCCTCAGCCCCCCTTGAGATGGGGGAGACTGGGCCCCCAAATTCCAGCCCCTTTCCCTAGGCTGTCTCCTCCGTGATCCCAGACAGAAACTAACTAACTCACTTCCAGCCCTGCCCCCATCCAGGGCTCCACTCCCCTTCTTCCCATTGTTCCGCTCCATGGGAGATACCTGTCTGACGAGTTTTGAAGCCCCCTTGCATAATGACTCGTCCCCTGCCCTGCTGGGCCGTGCTGCAGACAGCAGCCAGTGGAGGTCACTCACAACCCACCGCCCAGCCCAGCAACCAGCAAGGTACCCCCCACTACATCACAGAAGGATGCACCACCCCGCCTGGACCATCCACTCCAACCCGGGCCAGCAGGCGCACCCGCAACCTGGAGGAGTTCCAGAGGCAGCAGCTGCGGTTACAGGGATGGCAGGTCCACAGCGAGGAGCAGTGGGTGCAAGAGGACCTGCAGCTGCAGCGGGAGAGCTTGAGGGAGCTCCGGGAGCAGGACTGTGCCCTCTGCGAGCACCTGCAGGCCCTGGCAGACCGATTGCTGCCTCCTGCTGCTCCAGCCCCTGTGGCCGCCCCACCTATCGTTCCTCCTCCCACCCCTGCTACCCCTCCCGCTTCTTCCGCACCCCCCATCCCTCCTGCCCCACCCTCCATACCCACTCCCCCCCGACACCCCCGCACCCGCAGTGCTGTGAGACGGGAGAGCCAGCAAGACCCCCAACCCTGACCTTCCCCTCCCCCTTCCTCCCCTTGCCTCCCCCTTCCAGCTCCCTCCTCCCAGGTTTCCCCCCTCCCTTCTCCCACCCTCATTCCTACTCTCCCCCCACCCCAGTTATGTGAAATAAAGAGAGTTTTTTGTGCCAACACAGGTGTTTTTATTGTAGATCAGGAAGGGGGGTTAGGGAGGGGAAAGGGGAAGGAGGTGGGGGTGGAATGTAAGGCACAAGGCCCCAGTGGGGCATGCCAAGGGGACTTCAGTCCTCGTCCGCCTGGAAGCTCTCCCGCAGGGCTTCCTGGATGCAGACAGCCCCCCAAAGCGCCTCCCAGCTGGCAGCCATGCGGGGCTGTGCGTACTGGCCAGCCAGGTGGTCAGCCTCTGCCATCCAGGCTGGCAGGAAAGCCTCCCCCTTCCTCTCACACAAATTGTGGAGCACACAGCACGCTGCCATCATCTGCGGAATATTGTGCTGGGAGAGGTCAAGGCGGGTGAGGAGGCACCTAAACTGGACTTTCAGTCGGCTGAAGGCCCCCTCGACCACGATGTGGGCCCTGCTGAGCCTGGCATTGAAGGCCTACCGGGAGGGGCTGAGGTGTCCTGTGTAGGGCTTCATGAGCCAGGGCTCTGGGGGTAGGCCGCATCCCCCACCAGGCACACTGGCATGTCCATGTCCCTGACCCTGATGTGGCGGTCAGGGAAGAAAGTCCCAGCGTGCAGCCTACACCCGCGCGTCATGTGCCTTGCCGGACCACCCCACATTGATGTCCGTGAACTGGGCCCGGTGGTCAGACATGGCCTGCAGGATCACGGAGAAGTACCCCTTCCTGTTGATGAAGAGGGAGGCCTGGTGGTCCGGGGCACGGATGGGGATGTGTGCTCCGTCGATTGCCCCCCCGCAGTTGGGGAAGCCGAGGGTGCCAAACCCCTGGATGACCGCGTCCAGGTCGGTGAGGCGGATGACTCTGCGGAGCAGCACCCTGTTGATGGCCTTGACCACCTGAAGAGAGACAAACAAAACTGAGGGTCACTGTGGTGCCCGTTTGACTGGGAGTGTTCTTTCCCCGCCACTGCCCCATGCCCCACTCCCAGGAGCAACCCCCGCTGCAATCCTGGCCACCACGGGCGGTCTGTAGTGCGGCCGGGACAGACCGACCCCTCCCGGGGAGGGCACTTATACCACCTCCCCCCATTTTCCCTGGGGCAGCCCACGTCCTCCTTGCAGCCCCCCGTCCTGGCCCAGTGGCTGGTGAGTGCCGTACCTGCATGGGCACCGCTTCGACGGTGGATCTCCCCACACTGAACTGGTTTCCGACGGATCGGTAGCTATCCGGAGTGGAGAGCTTCCAGAGGGCGATGCCCACCCACTTGTGGAGGGGAATGGTGGGCCTCATGCGTGTGTCCTGTCGCTGCAGAACAGGGGCGAGCCACTCGCAGAGCTCCAGGAAGGTGTCCTTCTTCATCCTGAAGTTCTGGGTCCACTGTTGGTCTCCTCAGCGCTCCAGGACAATGTGGTCCGACCAGTCGCTGCTGGTGTCGAGATGCCAGATGCGCCGGGGCACGCTGGCATCCAGGCGCCGCTCCTCCAGGTCCCCCAGCGGGGGCAGGGGGAGGGCCAGGGGGCTGGCCTGCAGCAGAAGGTGCCAGGCAGCCGCCAGCAATTGCTGCCAGGTTTGCAGCAAGACATTTAACATGATCACCAGAGTGCCCAGGGGTGGCTCTGGCTCCATGGTGCCGAGTGCTGCGGTGTCCCAGACGAGAGCGACTGAAGCAGGCGGAAAGGAAAATGCTTTGCTGTCCCTCGGCGAGGTAGGCAAGCAAGTGGGAAAGCTGAGAACCGGCTGTCCAGGGGGGTCCCTTTAAGCACGAGCCTCAGACAGCAGCTACACAAAACAACTACTGACCTGATGCCCTGCTGGAACCGGTTTCAGCTGCCCTTAAATGAGATCCAGCATCCAATCAGTGTGGACGCGCTATTTCGAAATAGCAAAATGCTATTTCGAATTATTTTTTGGGTCTAGATGCGTTATTTCGATTTAGCTTAAGTTAATTCGAAATAGCGCTGTAGTGTAGACAGACCCTAAGGGAGGGGGAGCAGGGGTGGGAGGAGGAGCGATAGTTGGGGCGGCCGCAGGGGCTGGAGCAGCAGGAGGCAGCAATCGGTCCACCAAGGCCTGCAGGTGCTCGCAGAGGGCACGGCCCTGCTCCCGCAGCTCCCTCAAGCTCTCCCGCCGCAGCTGCAGGTCTTCTTGCACCCGCTGCTCTTGGCTGTGGACCTGCCATCCCTGTAACCGCAGCTGCTGCCTCTGGTACTCCTCCTGGTTGCGGGTGCGCCGGCAGGCCCAGGTGCGGGTGGATGGTCCAGGCGGGGTTGTGCGCCCTGCACTCGCAGGTGCTGTGGCTGTGGTGAAAAAAGCAAAGTGGTCAGTTCTCCCTGGGGATACAGTGGGTTAAACCCAGCCCCCCTCTGCAAGGCGAGGACGGCAGGTCTCCGCACCATCATGTCCTGCTATCCCCGGGAGTGTGAGCTGGCCCAGGACTGCACTCCAGCCCCTGTGTTGCCTATAGTGTGGTGTGTTGGGGGGGAGAGGAGATGTGCCCTGCCTCTGTGTAGAGCGGGCGTGTGGAGGGAGGGCAGTGTGCAGTGTCTCTCCCCGGGGTCAGGAGCCTGTCATGTGCCTTCATGTGTAGACACGTGTGGGGAACAGGCCAGGGGCCCTGCATGGGACCCAGCTGGGGCCACATGTCCCGGCTGGCACAGCAGAGGCATAGGTTGCTCCGCCTGCTCCATGGTCGGCAAGGCCCACGGGCACGGTCCCTGAGCTCCTCCTCCCCTCCCCCCCGCCCTGCATAAGGGGACCGTGATGGCGCTCACATGTGGAGGCCTCCCTGGCCTCGGATGAGGCTGCTGACGGTCTCTCTGGTACGGCTCGGGGGTCCTGGGTGCAGGGCACACTCCCTGCAGGCTCCTGTGGCTCCTGGCTGACATCGTCCTCCTCCTCCTCTTCCCCTGTGTCAGGGGCAGGGCCCTCTGCCCCGGGGTCAATGACCACCAGGGGGGCACGGACCCTCTGACCCCCCAGGATGCGGTCCAGGGCCTCGTACTGCGGGCAGACCTCCGGGTCAGCCCCTGGTTGGGAGGCCCTGGCATAGGCCTGCCGCAGCTCTTTTATTTTGCTCCACACCTGCTCCTGGCTGCGCATGTGGCCTCTGGTGGCCAGGCTGGCAGCCATGCTGCTGTAGACGGCTGCATTCCTGCACCTAATGCGGAGATCATGGGCATTGGAGGCCTCCCCCCAAACCTCAATGAGGTCCACGATCTCCACACTAGACCAGGCAGGCGCCCGCCTTTTGTGGCCCCTGGCAGGCTCTGGGGAGCCGCCAGCCTGGTCCTGGGGAGCGGTGGAGGGCTGGGTGGCAGTGGGTTGCTGGTTCATGCTGTGCCAGGTGCACGGCCTGCTGGCTGTGTGCTGGCAGGCTGGCAACTGGCACAGGCACTGTGGCCAGAGTCTGCCCCTTTAAGGGCTCCGGGGTTTGGGGGGGAGCAGACGAGTTTTCCTGGTTGTGCCCAGAGTGGCCACCAGGGCTCCCTGGGACGGGCTGGAGGCCAGCTAATTCAAAATAAGTGTTGACACAGCACTTATTTCAAACTAGCTATTTCGAATTTGGCATTACTCCTCGTAAAATGAGGTTTACCAAATTCGAAATAAGCGCTCCGCCATTGTCTTTTAAAACTCATGGTAATTGGGGAAGGTCCCAGATGATTGGGAAAAGGCAAATGTAGTGCCCATCTTTAAAAAAGGGAAGGACAATCCAGGGAACTACTGACCATTCAGCCTCACCTCAGTCCCTGGAAAAATCATGGGGGGGATTCTCAAGGAATCCATTTTGAAGCACTTGGAAGAGAGGAAAGTAATCAGGAACAGTCAACATGGATTCACCAAGGGCAAGTCATGCCTGACCAACCTGATTCTCTTCTATGACAAGGTAACTGGGAAGGCAGTGATTGGGATATACCTTGACTTTAGCAAAGCTTTTGATACAGTCTCCCACAATATTCTTGCCAGCAAGTTAAGAAAACATGAATTGGATACATGGACTGTAAGGAGGATAGAAAGCTGGCTAGATCATTGGACTCGATGGAGTGATCAATGGCTTGATGTTTGGTTGGTGGTTGCTATCAACTGGAATGCTCAAAGGGTCAGTTCTGGGGCCAGTTTTGTTCAACATTTTATAATTGGATGTGAGGATGGATTTCATCCTCAGCAAGTTTGAGGATGACCCTAAACTAGGGGGAGAAGTAGATATGCTGAAGGGCAGGGGTAGGGTCCAGAGCGTCCTAGACAAATTGTAGGATTGGGCCAAAAGAAATCTGATGAGGTTCAACAAGGAGAATGAAGAATCCTGTGCTTGGGATGGAAGAATCCCAAGCTGCTACAGGCTGGGGACCGACTGGCTAAGGAGCAGTTCGGCAGAAAAGGACCTGGGGATTACAGTAGATGAGAAGCTAGATATGAATCAACAGTTTGTCCTTGTAACCAAGTAGGTTAACGGAATATTAGGATGCATTAGGAGGAGCATTGACATCAGCTCTAGGGAAGTTATTATTCCCCTTTCTTCAGCACTGGTGAGGCCACATCTAGAGTACTGCGTCAGTTCTGGGCCTCCCACTACAGGAAGGATGTGGACGCATTGGAGAAAGCCTAGCTGAGGGTAACAAAAATTATGAGGGAGCTGGAGCACATGACTTATGAGGAGAGGTTGAGGGATTTGGGCTTCTTTAGTCTGCAGAAGAGAAGAGTGAGGGAGGATTTGAGAGCAGCCTTCAATTTCCTGAAGGGAGGTTCCAAAGAGGATGGAGAAAGGCTGTTCACAGTAGTGACGGATGGTAGAACAAGGAACAATGGTCTCAAGTTACAGTGGGGGAGGTCTAGGTTGGATATTAGGAAAACTATTTCACTAGGAGGGTGGTAAAGTACTGGAATGGGTTCCCTAGGGAGGTGGTGGAATCTCCATCTCTTGAGGTTTTTAAATCCTGGCTTGACACAGGCTTGGCTGGGTTGATTTATTTGGGGTTGGTCCTGCTTTGGGAAGGGGGTTGGACTCGATGACCTCCTGAGGCCTCTTCCAATCCTAGGCTTCTATGAAATGCTTGTAGCTGTTGTGATGCAGTTCTCATGTTAGATGTGAGTAAAAACAAATTGTTTAGTGCCTGAACCTCCTCTAACAATTTTTGTTTAGGTGCACAGATATGTCCATATGAACTAAAACATTACATGGTGCCACAGTATTACAGTTCAAAAAATTTAAGCATAGGGAAGAGCCAGAACGACGTCTGTTTTAAATGCTGCAGAGAGGGGTTTGGATGAGGATGATATACTGGGCTAAAGGAATAAGTGGTAGAAACGGGTTAATGTGCAGTCTTGGCTTAGCATGGTTCAAGACCACTGGTATTCAAAACTCCTGTTGTGGACGTGAGTCTGACTTGCATATGTGTGGTTAGGACAGGAAAAAGATGTGGCTTGTTGCAGAAAATCTTGCTTATATAAGACTCCTTTTCAAATATTTCCTTTCCAATAGTTAAATTGCTCCAAGCATGAGTTCAGAAACCTGAACATTCCTTACAGTTACTCCACAACTATGTACTAATGGCACCAGGTAGACTCATGGCCTGAGGATTTTCTTCAGTTCACTGTGCTAAGGCAGGAAGTCTGATCATTGCTATTGTTCTGAGGACAGATTCAATACATAGTGAGCTACATTCTTCTCTTGGTTATGCCAGTCTAGTCCTACTGAAACGAATGGGGTTGCACCCGTGTGACTGAGCCGGAATTCACCTCAGATGCCTCTTCATACAACATGTCCGTGGTAGTATCTTCAGATACAAGAATCTAAGATGAAAAATGTTGCTATGCTTCTTTGAATGCCAGTACCCAGAATGCTTCTCTAGCTTATTCAACATTGTTCTGATGATTATTTTGGATT
This sequence comes from Rafetus swinhoei, assembly GCA_019425775.1. Classification (NCBI taxonomy): domain Eukaryota; kingdom Metazoa; phylum Chordata; order Testudines; family Trionychidae; genus Rafetus; species Rafetus swinhoei. Next base: position 46,668,554 of record CM033432.1, read on the forward strand.
TGTATTCTTGAAACAAGCTAGTTGGGCCTAACTGGGGTGAGTATTTAAGTTCTTCCATAACAAATGCTCAAAAATCCTGTATTTTCACCATGCCACTTCAACTTTCCCACTAAGGGTGTATCTAGACTATAGGCTTTTTCCAAAAAAAGTGGCCTTTTTTAAAAAAAACTTCACCTACGTCTAGACTACAGCCACGTTCTTTCGAAAGTACATCGAAAGAACGCAGCAGTTTTTTCGATCGTGGTAAACCTCATTCTACGAGGAATAACGCCTTTTTTCGAAAGTCATCTTTTGAAAAAAGGTGATATTGAATGCAAATAGGGATTTTTCGAAAGAGAGCATCTATACTCTCTTTCAAAAAAGCGACTCGCTTTTTTGAAAAATCTGGCTGTAGTCTAGACGTTCTTTTTCAAAAGAGGCTTGTAGTCTAGACGTAGCCTAAGACATTGACCTGTATGCAAAATGTTGCATCCTTAATATAGCGGAGTATGAAATATTTCCTAAAGTTCCACTCTCTTCATAGTCCTATTTGGAATAAAATGTTAATCCATTACATATGCCTGCTGCAAAAGCCCCTTTTTACTCCTTCTTCCCCCATTGAGTACACAGTCTTTGCTATTTACACACAGCTGACTTTCAGCTCCTATGGTAACTGTTAACAGAGAAGGAAACTGACAGACGTTTGTGCTGGGAATACAGACTCCTGCTGCTTTTCGATGTGGTGTTAGGCACAATGACCGTCAAAGACAGTGTGTAATAATGAAATCTTAGACAAGCAATAATAATTTTTCAAAGGGATTGTGCTCACTTCAGCTTTTTTTAGTCTACAAAATGATGGTGTTAAGATCCTTTGTTGCTGGAGGAAATTCCACCCTTTGAACAAAAGGTTAGTAATAATTTTCACGGAGGGGTTGCCTGGATTGGTACACAGCATGCTGGTATTTTCATTGTAATTGACATGGCAGACTTCCTTAAAACTTTTGCAACCTGGGTTGAGGGAACTAAATTTACTAGTCATATCATCAGACTGAACAGTTGACACTCTGGATATGCCCTCAAAATGGCGCTGATGACTAATGATGCAGCTGTAGGACGCAGGGGATGCATTTACCACTGACTTAATGCCCAGTGTACCCAGCACAGAGTAAAATCCTAGGAATGAAAATACTGTCACAACATAGCAACATACAGTAATGACACTGAATAGGTTGCAAATGATTCCTGGAAGCTGTAGATAGGTTTAAGCTAGCAGCAGATGAACCAGTTCTGAAACTGACCTCTTCCCCTTTATAAATAGTGCACCACTTATCAGGTGTGGCTTCCAAATAAAACATTCAGTTTGCATTGCCAAATCCCGAGTGGTGCCTAGAATCTGCAGCTCTCTTCAGACCCTAGTCCTTGTGGACTGCATCACTCCCCAGGGTTTCTCAAGCTGACAAATAACAGGTAGGTACTGAATAGGGTGCCTTCATAATGCTTCATTTTAACACTTGGGATCTGATTGACGCTCCTTTCTGCAGCACACAGGGCCAATGAAAGTGACTAATGGGCCATGTAGCCAAAAAGGGGGTCAGAAGAGGCACTGTGCTACTGGGCACCAGCAACGTATACAGAGCACGTTCCTATGATATGCTAAGGCAGTGGGGGACATGGTCTCAGAGACAGTCAGCGTGTGGAAAGAGGGCATGCCCATAGGAGCTGGGCCCTCATCAGCATGCTCTGCACGTACCACAGGCCTGGGATTCAGTAAATCCATGTTGGGAAATTATAAAACACATGTCACAATGCTGAGCAACACACAGTGTGCAGTACCAGCAACCAGATATGGTTCTGGGACAGAGAGGAGTCACTAGATTGGTTTACGGCCTGCTGGTCAGCCATTCGTCTGAACTGTGCTGGCTCCTCTGTGCTTTTGCTTGCCCTAGGAACTCATTGCCTCTGTACTGCTGGGACCAGAGCCAGATGGACAGCAGCATCTTGTCAGTTAGGGTACGTCTACACTGCAGGCTTGTTTCGAAATAAGCTATTCCAGAATTTATTTTCCGGAATAGCTTATTTTCAAATAGCACGTCCACACACAAAAAGCACATGAAAATAGTGCTGAGCTATTTCAAAATAGAGCATCCACACTGATTGGATGCTAACTTGCATGTAAGGCCACCCAGAACCACTTCAGGCAGGGCATCAGGTCAGCAGTTACTTCCTCAGAGATGCGAGCTTAAAAGGACCCCCCTGTACAGCCATTTCTCATCTTCTTCTCTTGCTTGCCTACCTCTCTGAGGGAAAGCAAAGCATATTCCCTGTTGGACACCACTGCACTCCCAGCTATGGAGTCGGAGCTGCCTCTGGACACACAATGGCCCCTGCCTATCATGCTGCAGTTTCTGCAGCAGTTTCTGCAGGCTGCCCTCTAGTCCTGCAGGAACACAACCCCCATCTGCTTGAGGAGACCCTCAACCTCTGTGTGGGAGTGCAGCTCTTCCAGCTGCACCCCACTGCGCACAGCCACTTCTGGCAGCTGGGCACCAGTTCTGACCGGTGGGACTGGCTTGTGATGGAGCGGTGGGATGACCAGCAGTGGCTCCAGAATTTTCGAATGAGGAAGGAGACCTTTCGGGAGCTGTGTGCCTGCCCTCATGCAACGGGGACACCCAGATGAGACCCGCCATCCCCTAGACAAGCGGGTTGCCACTGCGCTGTGGAAGCTCACCACGCCAGACAGTTACCGATCTGTTGGGAACCAGTTTGGCTTGGGGAAATCAACCGTCGGGGCCCTCATCATGCAAGTATGGTGCTCTCGGGCTGCAGTCCCAGGAGGGGGAGGGGGAAGTGCTGGAAAGCGGAACCCTAGAAAAAGGGGAGGCTGGGGGGGGAAGCCTCCTTCCCTGGGCAGTTCTTCAGTCACACCCTATGGGATGGCTCCTGGTGTGGTTGGAGGGGGAAAGAGAGGGGCTCGGTGACCTCCCAAGGGCTCTGGCACCCCCCGTGATTCTCTGTTTTGTTTGTTTGTCTCCTTCTGCAGGTGATGAGGGCCATCAAACACTGTCCTGCTGCGTGGGGTCTTCCACCTCAGCAACATGGACCCCATTATCGCCAGCTTTTCTGCCATGGGCTTCCCCAACAGCAGGAGGGCTATTGACAGCACACACATCCCCATCCAGTTGCACTTTCCCAGGGCCTCCCCATTAGGGGCCTGTGCCTTGCCCCTCTCTGCCTTTCCTTCAACAGCCCCTTCCTTCCCCTCTCCACCCCTCTTCCCTGCAGAGACAATAAAAAACTGTTTGGTTTTGAAAAAAAAAGAACTCTTTGGTTATTTATTTGGGATAGAAGTAAGTGGGGAGGGGCCAGGGAAAGAACCTGGAAGAGGGGAGGGGGCAGGAGAGCTGGCAGTATTTTAAAGAAGCTTTATTAAAGGCTCAGGAAGAAACCATCTTGATGCGCAGCAAGAAAAGCAAATATGGTAGGCGACCAGATTGTCTTACCAGGAAAATCCTGGGTGAGCTTAAACACAAAAAGGAAGCTTACAAGAAGTGGAAACTTGGACAGATGACTAGGGAGGAGTATAAATATATTGCTCGAGAATGCAGGGGAATTATGAGGAAGGCAAAAGCGCAATTGGAATTGCAGCTAGCAAGGAATGTCAAGGATAACAAGAAAGGTTTCTACAGGCATGTTAGCAATAAGAAGGTGATCAGAGAGATTGTGGGGCCCTTAGTGGATGAGGGAGGTAACCTAGTGATGTGGGAAAAGCTGAAGCCAAGAGGGCTAATGGAATATTAGGGTGCATTAGAAGAAGCATTGCCAACAGATCCAGAGAAGTAATTATTCCCCTTTATTCAGCATTGGTGAGGCCAAATCTGGAGTATTGTGTCTAGTTCTGGGCCCCCCATTATAGAAAGGATGTGGACGCATTGGAGAGGGTCCAGCGGAGGAAGACCAAAATGTTTAGGGGGCTAGAGCGCATGACCTATGAGGAGAGACTGAGGGATTTGGGTTTGTTTAGTCTGCAGAAGCGAAGAGTGAGGGGGGATTTGATAGCAGCCTTCAACTTCCTGAAGGGAGGTTCCAAAGAGGCTGGAGAAAGGCTGTTCACAGTAGTTATGGATGGCAGAACAAGGAGCAATGGGCTCAAGTTACAGTGGGGGAGGTCTAGGTTGGATATTAGGAAAAACTATTTCACTAGGAGGGTGGTGAAGCACTGCAATGGGTTACCTAGGGAGGTGGTAGAATCTCCATCCCTCGAGGTTTTTAAGTCTCGGCTTGACAAAGCCCTGGCTGGGTTGATTTAGTTGGGATTGGTCCTGCCTTGTGCAGGAGGCTGGACTTGATGATTTCCTGAGGTCTCTTCCAGCTCTATGATTCTAGGAGGGGGCAGGAGAACGTCGGAGTGGAGAGGATGGAGCTGAAAGGGGGAAGAAGGGTGAGGAGAGGCTCAGGGGTGGGGCTGGGAGTGGCACGTGGCTTGGATGGTTCCTCCGCCTCATGTGCGGAGACCACGGGGGACGGGGAGGCTAGGGGAAGAAGCAAGCGTGGGGCTGGAGCAGGGTCAGGCCTGAAATGAGGGGCAGGCGCTGGTATGGGAGGAGGGGCAAGATCAGGAGCTGAGACTGGGGCAGGAGCAGCAGCAGGAGCTGGCTCCGGGTGGGCGAGGAGAGCCTGCATGGTTGCACATATGTTGCATCCTTGATGCAGCAACTCCCTCCAGGTCTGTCTCTGCGACTGCATGTCCTCCCAGAGCCTCTGGTCCAGCGTCTCGTGCAGGGCCCAGAGTACAGAGATGTGCTCTGGCAGCAGTTCCTCTTCCATTCTCCACCGCCTTCTGGCTTCTCCGGGGTCAGGCGGCTGCCTTGGGTGGTGTTGCCCGCCCCTGTCTCGCAGCTGGTCCAGCTGGGGAGAATAAAGAGAGAGGGTCAGTCATCCCTGGAGACACTGTCCCTGAAGCCTTGTCCTCATCTGTGAGCCAAGACTGACATTTCCCAGGTCAGATGAAGGTGATGTCCTGTGAGCAAGGCCATGTATGTTCTGGACAGCGGGCCCTTTCTTACTGAGGCCCAGACATCCCCAGGGGAGCAGGCTTCCCCCCCCAACCACATCGCGGGGACAAGCAGGCATGGGAAGTTGCTGGCCACTCTGGGATCCTGTGGGCAGAAGGCTAACCCAGGCTGGCTGGGTTTCCATCAGTGCCTCACACACACCAGCTCCAGCAGTGGTGGCATCCCAAAGGGAGAGAACTTGTATCCCTGGCCAGTGGGGGAGAAGGGGTGAGGGTGTGGGGGAAAAGGGGTGTGTGAGCAGCAGACACACCTACACCTGGCAGCGCTGTCCCCAGGAGCAGGTGCTGCCTTGAGCATACAGGCATGCCCGTGTGCTGTGTGTGTCAATCCAGAGTCTGTGTGTGTGTGTGTCCTTGTCCCCAGCCTCCTTCTAGTGGTGGCTCGTGGTGGGAGAGTGTCCCACTCCGGTGTCTGAAGTGTGGCTGGCCTCCCTAGATCCTGTGAGCAAGAACCTGGGGTGCTCAGATGCAGCCTCCTGGGGCCGCGTGGCACAGAGTGCCACTGCACATGCATCCACGTGCACAGACTGCAGTGCAATTCCCCAGGCCGAGAAGGCTGAGCGAGGATCGCACCCCAACCCCTTGCTGCCTGCCACCTCCACCCTGTCTGTGTGAGAAAACTAAGGTTCCCTCCCCAGCCTTGGAGGATGCCTCGGACACATCCAAGCCGTGAGATACTGGCCCCAGGGTCACCGAGGTCACGGTGCTAGCTGCGTCGGGGTCCTCCTCCTCCTGCTCACCGGCTCTGGCCCCTGGGCAGGCAAGAACAGGCATCTCCAGCCCTGAGTCGACCACCAGGGGTGGGGAAGGGGCTACACAGTGGGAGTTGCCTTGCCCTGGCGTAGCTCTTTAACTTTCATCTGGACCTGCTCCTGGGTCCAGATGTGGCCCTTGGTGGTGTTGCACCATCTGGAGTAGAGATCCTGGAGGTTTTCCTCCTCGTCCCAGACCAGGACGGCGCACGCCTCTTTCATCACCTGGCAGGCTCCTGGGAGCCATCAGACTGCTCCCTCGGACTGGGGAGAGTTCTTGGAGGGCTCCAGGTTCAGCTATGGTGGCCAGACAATGTGCTGTGGCAGCAGTGGTGTGGCTGGAGGTTGTTAGGGCCAATTTCCTGCCACAAGCGCTTTCCCCTTTTGGCTGCAGTTTAAAGGCTGCAGGGGGAAAAGAACTAACGAGTCCTAAGGAATGTGGACAGAGTGGCCAGCAGGGCACTTGTGAGATTTCCTGGAAGCCCCTTATTTCAAAATAATTCCCTGTGCAGTGTCCACACTCTCCCTAGCCTGAAATAGCTATTTCAGAATAGGCGTTATTCCTCGTGGAATGAAGTTTACAGAACTCAAAATAAGCCGTCCATTATTTCAAATTTTTCAAAATAATGGAATTGCTGTGTGACATTCACATTGTTATTTCAAAATAACGCTAGTTATCTCCAAATATCGGTGTAGTGAATACGTACCATTAGGGAAGTAGTCAGAACTGTATGAGGCCACTATTGTAATTTTTATTCCACTTGAAGATAAAGATTGTATTACCTATTCTGTGCAGTCACTGCAGAGGCTGTGTCTACAGCCAGTCCCCGAGTTGCGAACGGTCGACTTACGACCATTTGCAGTTACGACCAAAGGTGTCGTAAATGGTGGACCCCGAGTTATGAATGCGATCTGCGCTTACGAACAGCACGGTCGCGTGTAACTCAATGGGGTCTGTGACGGACCCGGCAGGGTCCGCACTAGCCGCGGGGCAGGAGTCCCTACCCCGGCGCAGGGAGCGGCGGCCGCCGCAGGGGGTGGCGGCGCAGCCGCGGCTCCACCGGCGTTAGGACCCCGGGAAGCGCGGCCGGGCGCGCGCCAGGAGGGACGCCGGCGGGGGCGAGCCTCGGCGCGGCACCCTACCCCGAAGCCTCGGTCCGCCCTGGGGGGCGGGGCCCCGTGCGGACGCCGGGAGAAGCACGCAGGGGGAGGCGCCGAGGAGGCGGGGCTTACCCTCCCGACGTCACTCCCCGGGGACGTCAAAAGGGAGGAGGAGCCACCCAGGAGGAGGGCAGCAGGGAGGCAGCCACCCTGGCTTCCCGGAGCACCAAGCCTCTGGGCCCCCGGGGGACGAGGAGCGACGGCACCGGCAGTTGGCGGGTCGCGTGGGGCCGAGCCCGACGCCTCCGACGGGGTGAGTAACCGAGCACGCGCCGCGCCGGGGGCAGCGGCGAGCGGGGAGTGGAAGGAGCCCGGGCGGGGCCTTTGGCGCCCGTGGGCAGACGAGTTGCGGCAAGGGCCCCGTCTGCCGTGGGAGAGCGGCCGGTAGAAGCCGACCTCCACTTAGGGCCTCGGCCGGGACCCGAGGAGAGGGTGGGCCCGGGTCCCCACTCCCACACCCACACCCCACCCCACAAGCCCGGATACCCCGAGGAGCTAAAGCCCTCCTGGTGCGGAGAGGGCGGAGAACGGGCCGGGACCCCACGGCCCATAGCCAGGCCGAACCTTTGCCCCCAAAGGGGCGACATACCGATCGTTCGCTGATCCCCTCGGGCCTGTGGGGCAAGGGGGTGATCACACCTAGCCCGCTTAAGGGCGAGAACGGGGCCGGGACCCCAAGGCCTGGAGCCAGGCCGAACCCCTCGCCCAAAGGGGCGACGCATGGACGGGTCCGCTGATCCCCCCTCGGTCATGTGGGCCAGGGGGTGATTGCACCCAGCCCGTACGGCGGGCAAAGAGAGGCGGTGGGTCCACAGAGCCGCTGCCCCCCCTCCCCGCGAGAGGGGGAGCGACGCTTGCACCCCTAGACCCCGCCACAGGGTCTGACTTACAAACGGACCGAGATACGACCAATTGCTTGTTCGTTCGTAGGTCGGTTCGTAAGTCGGGAACAGGCTGTACACTGCAGGGAAAAGTCAGAAAAAGACATGCAAATTGCAAACCGCAATTTGCATATCTTTTTCCGCTTTTCTTCTGAAAAAGGCTTTTCCGATATTTGGCCCATCTACACTGGGTCAAATGTCAGAAAAAAACCCTCTTTTGGAACATCCCTTCTTCCTCATAGAATGAGGTTTACAAAGATGCTGAAAAAAAAGTATCTGCTTTTCCAAAATTTTTTCACAAAAGCAGACGCGTTCCTTGGATGTGGCAGAACTTTGTCAATGTAGACCTAGCCAGAGACTCCCTTTCTACTGCAGTCATTGAAGTATCGAGGGCTATTGGGTGTATGTGGTGGGGGGGGGAGTCTAAGAGAAAAATTAGTATGGTAAGCAAAAGGCAATTTGCATGTAGGAGAGATCCAAGGGGTGGAAATGGGGGTGGGGCACACAGGGACTGAGCCAAAAGTTCACAGGTTGTTGAGGGCGCCTTTGGGAGTCTGAAGGCACAGTTCAGACACCTTCTCACCCAGCTGGACCTTAGGGAGCAGAACATCCCACACATGGTGGGGCTGCGTGTTGAATGCACCATAATATTTGTGAACAGAAGAGGGAGGTGTTCCTGCCAGGGTTGGGGGCAGAGGCTGACTGCATCGGCAGGGCCTTCAAGCAGCCGTGCATAGCTTTCATCCAGCAGGCCAATCAAGGCAGGCGTACACATCCAGGAGGCCCCGAGGGAGAGTTTCTTGCAAAAACCGCAGTGACACTCTCCCCTGGGCGTCCCCACTAGGGGCCTGTGCATCACCCTTCTCAACCTTTCCTCCCACCCCCATGGTAGGAGATGGGACAGGGTGTTGGGGGGGAAGTGTGTGTTAGCGGCAGACGCTCCTGCACCACGCCGCGCTGTCCCCAGGAGTGGATGCTGCCTCGAGAGGGTGGGCATGCCCGTTTGCCATGTGTGGCACTGCTCTGTGTGTGTGTGCATATCCATGTTCCCAACCTCCTTGCAGTGGTGGCTTGTGGAAGGTGGGTGCCCCACCGTGTCATGAGTATGAAGCCTCTCCAGACACCTGGTGGCCAATAGCATAGAATCATAGTATCCTAGGGTTGGAAGAGACCTCAGGAGGTCATTGAGTCCAGCCCCCTGCCCAAAGCAGGACCAATCCCAACTAAATCATCCCAGCCAGGGATTTGTCAAGCCTAGACTTAAAAACCGCTAGTAATGGAGATTCCACCACCTCCCTAGGTAACCCATTCCAGTGCTTCACCATCCTCCTAGTGAAATAGTTTTTCCTAATATCCAACCTAAACCTCCCCCACTGTAATTTGAGACCATCGCTCCTTGTTCTGCCATCCGTCACTACTGTGAACAGCCTTTCTCCATCCTTTTTAGAACCTTCCTTCAGGAAGTTGAAGGCTGCTATCAAATCCCCCCTCACTCTTCTCTTCTACAGACTAAATAAGCCCAAATCCCTCAGCCTCTCCTCCTAGGTCATGTGCTCCAGCCCCCTAATCATTTTGGTTGCCCTCCGCTGGACCCTCTCCAATGAAGCCATATCCTTTTTATAGTGGGGCATCCCAGAACTGGACACAATACCCCAGATGTGGCCTCACCAGTGCAAATAAAGAGGAATCACAACTTCTCTGGATCTGCTGGCAATGCTCCTCTTAATGCATCCTAATATGCCATTAGCCTTCTTGGCTACAAGGACACACTGTTGACTCATATCCAGCTTCTCATCCACAGTAATCCCCAGGTCCTTTTCTGCAGAACTGCTACTTAGCCAGTTGGTCCCCAGCCTGTAACAATGCTTGGGATTCTTCTGTCCCAAGTGCAGAACTCTGCACTTGGCCATGTTGAACCTCCTCAGATTTCTTTTGGATCAACCCTCTAATTTGTCTAGGTCAGTCTGGACCCTATCCCTGCCCTCCAATGTATCTACCTCTCCCCCTAGCTTAGTGTCATCTGCAAACTTGCTGAGGGTGCAATCCATCCCCTCATCCAGGTCATTAATAAAGATGTTAAACAAAACTGGCTCTAGAACCAATCCTTGGGGCACTCCGCTAGAAACCGACTGCCAACCTGACATCGAGCTGTTGATCACTAACCGTTGGGCCCGACAGTCTAGCCAGCTTTCTATCCATCTTACAGTCCATTTATCCAATCCATGCTCCCTTAACTTGCTGGCAAGAAGACTGAGGGAGACCTTATCAAAAGCTTTGCTAAAGTCAAGGTATATCACTTCCACCAACTCCCCCGTGTCCACAGAGCCAGTTACCTTAGCATAGAAGCTAATCAGATTGGTTAGCACAGGGGTCCTCTGGTACATCCTGCTGAAGGGGTGTGTGCCCTGCACCGTTACTACATGTGCTCTCTCGTGCACAGGCTGCTATGTGATCCCAGGCCACAAAGGCTGAGCGAGGCGCACACCGCAGCCCCTCGCCTCTCTCCCCCTGCACCCTTTGTGTGTAGGGAATGTGATGACACTCACCTGATGTGGATTCCTGGCCTTGGACAATACCTGGGACACTTCCAGAGTGTGGGGTACCAGCTCCAGGGTCAGGAGGGTGACAGAACTCGTCTTGTCTGGCTACTTCTCTTCCTCCTTCTCATCTCTGTCCCCTGGGAGGGCAACAAGGGGTATCCCAAGCCCTGAGTCCAGTACTAGTGGGGGGGAGGGAAGAGAAGGACTGCCCCACCCACTAGGATGTAGTCCAGGTTCTCAAAGAAAGGGCAGGTGTGGGGTTCTGCCCTGGAGTGCGAGCTGCACTGTCAGGCCCTGCATATGCCTGACAGAGCTCTTTGACTTTCATCCACACCTGGTTCTGTGTGCAGATGTGTCCTTTGGTGGCCAGGCTGTCAGCCATCCAGCCATAGACATCTGCATTCCTGTGTCTGGAGTGGAGATCCTGGAGGTTTGCCTCCTCACCCCAGACCTCAATGAGGTCCAGGATCTCCACACCTGATCAAGAAGGCGCACGCTTCTTTCAGGCCCGGGCAGGCTCCCTGGGAGCAGTGGAAGGCTGGCTGGGAGCAGCAGACTGGCTCATTTTGCAAAAAATCGAGGCAGTGGCAGCTGCTGTGTGGCTCAGGGCTGTCAGGGCCTACTGTCTGCTACAAGCCCTTCCCTCTGAGGCTGCAGCTTTAAGAGCTCCAGGGGAAGTGGGAACTACAGAGTTTGGCTGAGTGTAGACAGAGCGGCCAGCAGGGAGTACAGGATATTTCGAAAAAGGGGTTTTTTTTTTTCTGAAAGAACAGTGTCTAGACTGCGATTTCACTTTCGAAATACCCTTTTTCAAAACAGCGATTGGACGCAAATATGCAAATGAAGCACGGGATATTTAAATCCATGCTTCATTTGCACTTTCTATCGGGCTCATTTACATCCCTCTTTCGAAAGAGGGATGTAGTCTAGACGAGCCCTTAGGGACCAGGTTTTCAAATTCCTCAGCAACCCCAGTTGAGGTCTGATTTTTCAAAAGAGTTCTGCTCCTGTTTAGACATCAAAATATGTCAAATTTTAAAATGTTCTCAGTTTTCACTATGATCTTTATAGTCAATTTCAAGAACTCAGCACCCAAAACTAAGCTGCAGCTCAAAATAAAGATATCTGACATCTTTAGTATGAGTGACATTGAGATAAGAGATGTTGATTTTCAAACTTAATTGTCGATTTTGCATCTACAAAATCTGTGATTACCACTTCCTGATGCTGTAAAGAGATGCTGGAGGTATCAGTGGTGACAAATCTGGCACATGATGTCTTAATGATGCCTTCCTGGAGAGAAGTACAAACTTGGTGTTATAGGAAAAGAGACCTGGAAAATAGCATCATTTCTGGAACAAGCCAGGCCTGGGGCTAGAATCTGCTTCCTTTCAAATCATGAACCATTGTTTTCAGTGACAGGGTATGTCTACACTAGCCCCCCTAGTTCGAACTAGGGAGGCTAATGTAGGTATTCGAAGTTGCAAATGAAGCCCGGGATTTAAATATCCCGGGCTTTATTTGCATCTTCCCATCCAGGCGCCATTTTTAAATCCCCCTAGTCCGAACTAACTGCCCGCGGCTACACGCAGCAGTCAAACGTTAACTCGAACTAAGTCCTTAGTTTGAGTTAACTGTTACACCTCATGGAATGGAAGATGCAAATAAATCCCAGGATATTTCAATCACGGGCTTCATTTGCAACTTCGAATGCCTACATTAGCCTTCCTAGTTCGAACTAGGGGGCTAGTGTAGACATACCCACAGTAGGTCTGGGCCCCCTGATGAAGTTTCCAGTATAATGCTTCATCAGGATGGCACAAGTTATACTAAATGGTCCTTCATCCTGTAGGATATCACAGCTGAAACTGCCTGGATTTAGATACCCATTCAGAGACTTGTTCCCATTGATAGTTGGGTAGTGTCTCTGACATCTGAATTAGCATTTCTAGAGCCATGTCAGTGATGTTGCCCCAACTCAGTTTCATGGGGATTGGGCACCCTGATCTTGGCAGCTTGGAAAACCTATGCCTCTATGTGGATAATACATCTAAAGTGATAGGTGAATACTAAAAATAAGATGAATTCCTATTATGACTGTCACATTTTGGGGTGCAATCCAGAAAAAAGGACTGTCTGCCCTATAACTCTGGGCCCTTAAATGCTCGAAAGTTGTGGCTCACAACCAGCAGAGAAGGATGCAGGATAAGATGTGTTGTGCAGCCCTGAATTAGCACTTCTGACCCCAGCAGCCTGCCACAATACAATAACCCCACTCTTGTTTCCACGAGATTCAGTTACAGCTGCTATAATGACACCAATGCACTTCCAGTCCCAAATTTTCCCATATCCATCTTCTCTGAAGAGTCTTCTTCTGGACCACACAGAGAAATAATAAGATCTGTCTGAGCCTTTTAAAGAGACAATACCCAGTGTCTTGCTATATTATCTGGAGTTAGCAATTTCTTCAATTCAAAAACAGCAAAGGGTTGGTTTAAAGTAAAGCAAAGTCAGAGGACATAGGTTAAGCAAAGCAGGGTTGCTACATCACATTACCCTTCAGGGTGGGAAGGAGATGTATCACAGCTCCATTGCCAAGTTTAAAGGGTCAGGGTAGTGCATCCCAATGGCTAGAGTCAGCATAATCTGCAGATTGGGCCACCACCCCAAGCTGGGTGGTGGCCACAGCGGGGGAACCTAGGCCCTCCCTCTCCACACAGTCCCAACCCAGAGTCTTGTTGGTGGCCTGCCACCAGCTCACTGGGAGTCCAACCACAACATGCCAAATCTTTCTCCAGTTCTAACACCATTTCCCCACCAATTTTCACTGGGTCACTTCCTGCTGAAATCTCTGAAGTCTTTGGTGTCTGATCTAGTGGTCTTTGCACCTGCTGTGACATTCCGTGTATAGATCAGGATTTGGTCCCGTTCCACTGGCCTCAAGCAGTCCGCCTTCTGGAGCTAGCAGTGCAATGCTCTTACTTTTCTAGTGGTCAACCCCAAAGGAGCTCCAGTCGGGCTCCAGCTGGAGAATGCCCAGCAAAGCATGGCCTTGTCTGCTAACAGAGATGGTTTCACTTCTGATGTGCCAGTGCGGGGCCATTCCACCATCACACAGAGTAAAAGAAAACAACAACAAAAAAAACCCTAAATGTACATTTGGCTACAAGCAAATAGAATTGAAACCAATTACAGGTTGAACCTCTAAAAAGTGGGAGTCTGGTCAGGCAACATGGATGTGCCTGGGCCACAAAGCCCCTGTGACCAGGAGCTGAGTGACAGGAGGGCCTGAATCTGAGAGCCCCGCCTGGGTTAGCAGCCCTGCCAGGGATGGTGGCAGCGGGGCCAGCAGCCCATCCAGGGTGGTCAACTGCAGTGGGACAGGCAACTCTGCTCAGGCCAGTGGCAGTGGGGCCAGCAGGTGCATTAGGGCCAGCAGGTCGGTTGGGGCTGGTGGGCAGCCACATTGGAGTCGGCAGCTCAGTCAGAGCCAGCAATTGTGAGGGCTGGTAGCATGGCTGGGGCCAGCAGCAGCAGGGATGGAAGAATGGCTGGGCTGGTTGTAATGGGGCCAACAGCAGCAGGGCTGGCAGCATGGATGGGGCCAGCAAACCGAGGGGGGCCAGTGGCTGGGAGCCTGGCTGGGGTTGGCAGCCTGAGCAGGGTGGGTGGTGTAAGCAGAGCCAGTCTGGGGGGTTGGTGGCCAGGGTTCGGGAGAGGTGACACCTGAGGCCAGGAGCAGAGGAGGGCAGGGTGAGGGGAAATGGCCTCCTCTGGTCTGGCAAACTCCCTTGATCAGGACCTGTCTCACATGTAATCTATCAAGGTACAATCTTTGTTTTAAGATGGGTTTAGTCACCAATAAAAACATAAACACACAGCATGGTTCTCTGTCTCTCGGTCAGTATTTTCTAGAGAAACAGGAGGAGGTGGTTTCCCTTGCCTCCTTAGGCAAAGAATAAAGATGGAATATCTCTGTGCTCCTTATAGTCCCAAGGGATTGGTTATGTTCTCAACGGTGGAAAGGTGTCCTGGGGATTCAGTCCCCTCTGTCTCTCTGGGGTGCAACAGCCATGTTAATTTTCTGTCTCATAGACTTTAAGGTCAAAAGGGATCATCGCGATAATCTAGTCTCACCCCCTACACATTGCAGGCCACAGAACCTCACCCACCTACTCCTGTAATAGGCCCATAACCTCTGGCCGAGTTACTAAAGTCCTCAAATCATGATGTAAAAACTCCTCTCAAGTTCAGGCTCAGGACAACTCCTTCTGGTTTGCTGGATAGCTTTGCTTATGGCTTATATGTACATTGAGGCAAGTCTACATTCCTTTGTCTAAGACCGACCTTTTTGTTCCCTTTACCTGGGCTAGGCTTTCTTCTGAACACTGGTTCTAATAACATTACACAGAAGGACTCCATGACTATACACGTAAGTTTAAAATGTGCATTTTACAATGATATTAAATGAGCAGTGGGCTATTAGTTTTCAAATTTTGTACAACCATCATTGCAGTAGTGTGTCCCTTGGACTGCAGACCTCCTACTTGCATGGCCACATGTAAAGAAGTATTGCAGCAAGTTTGCTATGGAAACATAATAAAAACAAAGAAGGAACAGAGTAATCTGGCATCAATCACAGATGAATGTATCCTTCCCCTTTTTATTTTTTTTACTGGGTGACCACAGATATGATAATGAGCCGAGAGGGGAAAGAGTAGCACAGACATTTTCTAGCTTATATTTTCAGAAATGTAAGTCAGCTAAAGTAAATGTCTTTGTTCTAAAGTCCTTATCAAAGTTTTTGTTCTAAGTTATATGGTGCATGCATTGAATTCTCTATAAAGTTATTATAACAGAGTGCTTGTGTGCTAAGCAGTACAAGATGGCCATGAAACATAATGGTCTACCCATTGTGCCTTTTAGTTTAAATTTTTGCCTTTATTTGCCTTTTACATCCAAGAAGTTGGATGTATCCAATAAGAAATTAAGCCAGATTCCCCCAAGGAAAATTCCCACCCTGAAAAAGTCCAGCTGCACTTTTTTTAGAGCTCTGTTAAGAAGCTGCATTTTTGGGCAGGCAGTACAACATTGCCAAGAATATTTTCAAACCTTTTAAGAAAGATATGTAGTGGTTCCAATAACCAAACAAATGTATAAACAGATAGCATATGGAGGCAGGAGAGAATCTACCTACATTTAAGAAAGGAATCGACGATACGTAATATTGCAAAGAGATGGAAGGGGAATAACCTCGGAATTCTGGGGCTCGTCAAAGCACTTTGTTTCCTTCACTCAGGTGATTTGTCTGATAATTATTCTTCAGTTGGCTCTGGGCCCCTTCAAGCTGGACTTTGAAAGTTCTTTGCAAAATGCAGATCATTGCAAAATTCCAGATTTAGGCCCTGACCCAGCAAACTGGGGAGGCAATAGCATGAAGTTAAACATGTGGGTGGGTCTGCTGCCTTTCATGTGAGAAAGGCTAGTGACTTCGGTGGGATTACGTGTATGCTGATGTGCTTTCATGTGTTTTAATCAGGTGATAAATGGAAACTTAATAAACTCCTATAGGGCAACTGCTTGGAAGGGGGATTCAGCAGTGCCACTGTCTTTCTCCCAAGCCTCCTCCTGCAATGGTCTTACTGTTACAGGGTGGTCCGTCCCTTTAAGAGCCAGGGGGCCTGGGTCCAGCCAGACTTGTTCATGGATCAGATCCAGCTGGGAAGGCAGCAAATTATTTCTATAAAGAATTGAAAGAGCTCGGAGTAAAGGGAACTGCAGTCAGTAGATTGAGTCCTGTGACCAGTGGCCAGGGGAAAAGCTTTTGTGTTGTGTTACTGTGTGAGTTTATTTGTGTAAGCGGGATCTGAATGCACACTTCCCTGACAGCTGGCTGGAAGGAGGGAGAGACCCCGGCTTGGTCTGTGTAAATACAGTTTGCTTCTGCTTTGCTTAGATTTGCTATAAATTCATTTTCTCTCTATATATAAAAAATTTTCCTGCGGGACAAAGAGTGACATCAGCACGTCACTCTGCATCCCAACGCCCTTCCCCCTGTAGCTGTCCAGTGTCTTTCCTCCCTCCGTCCCTCCCCGGTGCTCAGGGACCGTAGCCACGTGGCCTCCCCAGTGTTCCAGGGGGCAGGGAAGAGTCACATGGCCTCCCCAGTCTCCCTGGTGCTCCGGGGGCAGGACGGAAGTTGTGCTGTCTTCCCAGTGGTCCGGGGCAAGAGCCACGTGGAGTCCCCAGTACGCAGGGGGGCAGGGTGGGAGCTGCGTGACCACCTCCCTCCCTAGTGCTCCGGGTTAGGGGGGGGTGCAGCCACACGGCCTCCCCCCTCCCTGGTGCTGGGGGGACAGGACCGGCACAGCCTCCCCCCTTCCTGAATCATAACCCTCCAGATGTCATGGAAGTTGAGGACCCAGCTGTTCTGCTCCTGCTCAGTATGTAATCTGTACGGGATGAAGGATGTTATGAAATACATCTTTGAGCACCAAACAGCCTTCTTCCTGAGATACTGCTCTGTTACCATGGAAAATGGCCTCACAAGCAATAGGCTGAAGAATCCTGTGGCACCCTGAAGACTAACAGATTTATTTGGGCATAAACTTTCACAGGCAAAGACCCACTTCTTTCAGATGCATTGGAGTGGAAATTAGAGCCAGGCATAAATATACTAGCACATGAAAAGAAGAGAGTTACCATAACAAGTGGAAGACCAGTACTAACTAGGCCAATTAAGTCAGGGTGGACGTGGCCCACCCACTCACAAAAGTTGAGGGGAAGGTGTGAATACCAAGACAGGGAAAATTGCTTTTGTAGTGAGCCAGCCATTCCCAGTGCCCATTCAAACCCAAGATAATAGTGTCAAGTTTGCAGGGCAGCTCTGCAATGTATCTTTGAAATCTGATTTTGAAGTTGCTTTTTGTTGAAGGATGGCCACTTTTAGATCCCTTACTAAGTGTCCAGAGAGACTGAAGTGTTCTCCTACTGGTCTCTGTAGGAATTCACACCTCCTCATCAACTGTTAGGAGCGGGCCATATCTACCCTCACTGAATTGTCCTCCACTGGGTAAGGTAACTCCCTCCTTTCAATGTGCTAGTACAGGGGTCCGCAATGTATGGCCCGCCTGCCATAAGAGCATGCAAGATGATTTTCAGTGGCACGCATAATGAACGGGCTCCCCCTCACTTCCCCCACCCCCCCACACACACACAATGGAAAGCCTGTGCTGGCGATCCAGCATTGTGCCCCCTGCAAGATTGGAGCCAGCACCGGCTTCCTGCGGGGGGCAGGGAGGCCCCGAGGCTCTGCACCAGATCTGGCTTGAGGGGAAGCAGATACATTGCTCCTCCCCTCCCCAGAGGCAAAACCGGAGCAGAGCCCAGAGCAGGAGACCAAGCAGGGCACATGGTGAAGAAAGCCCCTCCCACCCCCTTCCTGGGAGAGCAGCACAGACTAGGGCAGGAGGCTTAAATCTTGGCATGCCGCTTCGGAAAGGCCCTGGTGACTTGCAGACAGCTAACTTTTCTAAGTGATTGTTAGCTTGTTCTTTTTTTTTATTTTATCTTCTAGAACTACCCCCTTCCCACTAGCATTCACTATGTTAGGCAGTCCTTCATCATCAGACTTCTTGGTTAAGACCGAAACAAAGAAGTCATTAAGCATCTCTGCCACTTCCAAGTTTCCTGTTATTGTTTCTCACTCCTCACTGAGCAATGGGTCTAACCTGTCCTTGGTCTTCTTCTTGCTTCTAATATATTTAAAGACAGTCTTCTTGTTTCCTTTTATGTCTGTAGCTAATTTGAGCTCATTTTAGGCCTTTGCCTTTCTAATCTTGCCCCTGCATATCTATAATGTTTGCTTATATTCATCTTTTGCAATTTGACCTAGTTTCCACTTTTTATATGACTCCTTTTTGATTTTTAGATCATGCAAGATCTCTTGGTCAAGCCTTTACTGGCAGGCCCAATGAAGTGGTATTATTAATTTTGCTAATTACTCATTTTACTTATTACTCCCTCATCCAGTAAGGGCCCCACACCCTTTTTGATCACCCTTGTATTGATAACATGCCTGTAGACACCTTTCTTGTTACCCTTCACCCTCTTGCTAGCTGCAATTCCCATTGTGCTTTCACCTTCCTGATTGCTCCCCTGCGTGCTCAAGTAATATATTTATACTTCTCCCTAGTCATCTGTCCAAGTTTCTACTTCTCATAAGCTTCCTTTTTGTATTTAAGCTCACCAAGGATTTCCCTGCTAAGCCAAGCTGGTCACCTACGATATTTGCTTTTATTACTGCGCATCAGGATGATTTGTTCCTGTGCCTTCAATAAGGCTTCTTTCAAATACAGCCAGCTCTCGTGGACTCCTTTCCTCTTCATGTTAGCATCCTGGGCGATCCTGCCCACCAGTTCTCTGAGGGAATCAAAGTCTGTTTTTCTGAAGTCCAGGGTGTGTGTTTTGCTGCTCTCCTTTTTTCCTTTTTAGTCTCTAGCAAAACCAACTGGCTTAATTTATGCAATATGGGAATCATGAAAGGAATTCTGCAAATCTTTATAAGCATCTACCACTAAGACATATAACCTTACATTTGTGTAAATCCACACTAACTCTTCTGAAGCCAATGATCTTACACCTGTATAAGAGAGAGCAGAAATTGCCCATAGGTATTACATGCAATAGGTTAGATTCAGCCAGGACAGCCACTAGCAGCGGGTTCCCAGCAACAGGCAGTCTTTCTGGAAGTGGAGCCAGGAACCCTCACCCTCCTGTCCTGGGAGATTCACAGCTGTAGCACTGCACAGAAACTGGCCCGACTGCCTGGGGCAGGACCTGTGCCCTTACTCAGCTCAACCAGCAAGCAGATTCCACCACCAGGGGACGTGTGCTGATTAAACTTGTCCTGCCAGGGTAGAACACAAGGCAAGTAGATGGACGCTCCCCAGGACAAAATCAGGCCATACTGGCACAAGGACGCTTCTCCACCAGGGTTCCCTTTAAGCTGTGGGGTAGCTCAGCTTCACTGGTGATTAATTAGCCCCGCCTAGTCAGAGGCTCAGGGCTGACTTACTGGGTGGGTCTGATTAATCACCTGTGAAGCTGAGCTGCCCCCACCGCTTAGAAGGAACACTGTTCTCCCCAGAGCTTTCTGCCCATAACACTGACAGAAGCTTTCCCAGAGGGCTCCCCAGCTCTCTGCCTACCCAGCTCAAAGAATGGCTGCACTCTTGCCTCTATGTGAAGTGTTGTGATTAGGTGCTGCTGTTAAGATGTTCAGATGCCAGTTAAGAAAACCAACTGCTCAGAAGCACAACAGGGATATTTGCTCAAGAAGTTATCTTTTGGTGCCAATCAGCTGCCCACTGCTGACATCCAGACTGGCTGATCCTAAAAACTTTTGGCCAAACCTTTCAATCTTGGTTTTCTAAGATTAGGCACTTAAATTTGGAGTTAGTATGGATTATTTGATCCTGCTATATAGATGACTAACTACAAGCATTGGAGTCCATGTTTGGAAAACATAGACTGTTTTTTCTATCATCAGGAAAGCAGAGCCTATTACCCAGCCTCAAGGAGTCCACAGGAGTTAAGACAAAAGCTGTCTGACTGGGATTCTTCACTTTATTGGAATGTCAGAACCTCCCCAGCCCCCAAAGAAAAGCATATCAGGACTTCATCCTTGTGGCAGTCAGTATTTCTGGTGACATGGAATTGGTTATTTCATTTTGCAAAAAGTAGGCATGCCAAGATTTTCAAAGTGACCGTTCATTTTGTGTGATCTTTTGGTTTCTTTAGTTGAGGGACCTTATGGGGCCTGATTCCTTAGTGCGCAACACTTTCTACAAATCAGCCCCCTTTTGAAAATCCTGGGCATAAGACTTTCTCCTGCTCTCATTTGAAGCCAATGGTGAAACTCCCAATAGCTTAAATGGTGCAGGATTAGGCCCAATCACCGAACACAGGGCAACTGATCAACAGAGAAGTCTGAAAAGTGTATTTTGTCATTGTTCCTTATTTCTGCTTTAGTGTTTGCAGGCGTTAAGGTACTGAAGGCTCAGGGAAACCTTAGCTAGAGTTTGTAGAAACCCAAAATCATCCCTTTTGGTCACAGGAGACTCTCTCAGATAAAATCAAAATGCATGGAATTCCATACTCAGGATTTGAGTTTGCATAGCCAATACCTTTGTGAAGATGGAGATGTGATAACAGTAACAGAAATTCTACTCTGATTGTTTTGGGGTATACTCATGAAGTTCTCAGATGCTTACCTCAGATGGTACCACAAAAGGATGTTTCCTGTGCTTCACATGTACATAGAGCAAAAACTTATATGGGCAAAATTCCCATTGATATCAGATGCAGGTTCCCACCCCCTCCCCCACAAACTATAAGCTATGGATGGCAAGTTTTACCACTTTCTGTAAGGAATACTATACTGACCTGCAGAAAAAGGGTGCCATTGGAGAACTTCAGTATTATATCTCTGTATATGTATCTACTCTCATTTCCTTCCAAGGTTTTTATATCTCCCACTCAAATATCCTTTGTCTCTTCTTCCTGCTCTCATCTTCCTCTTGCCTTTCAGGAGCATTCCTCAGACATCCATCCACCTCGCCTGGGCCTATGAGCAATGAACCTGTACTTGTGCTGATCCCTTATCCTCTTCTCTCTTTTTACTATACTGAGCATACTGTTCAGACTCATAACCTTTAAAAAAAAAAGTGAGTGTTGAATATCTAATCAGGCTGACTTGAAGGATTATTTACTTTCATGAAAAAGGCCAAGAATAATCTTTCTGTTTCGTTCTAAGATGGTAAATGGGCTAGTTTGTGGTTCTTCATCTTAAATATAGTCCATGAATCACTAATTCAGTCAGATAACACTTTCAGCAAAACATGATCACATCCTAAATCAGTGTTCCAACAGACTGAGCAGTGTATGCATCCTAAATCTTAGTGCTTTAGCGAATCTGATTTCATTGGTATGGCAGCAGTCACCAAAGGAGGACATTTTCAAAATGCAGAGTCAAGCAAATACTTTTTCAATTCATGTTTTGAAACATGCCTTTCATTGCTTAATTTTTCAGGTTATTTCAAAATAACTCCCCTTATTTAAAATAACAAGGCGAGCGTCCACATAGCAAACCTGTTATATCGAAATAATTACCCCTGCTTCTGATAAGGAATAACACCTACTTTGAAATAGTATTAGTGTGGATGCTCAGCTGCTATTATTTTGAAATAATTGGCCTCCAGAGGCCTCTCCATACTCCCCTTCTCCTACAGTGTTTAAAGCCGCGGGCAGAAGGGAAAGGGCCTGTGGCACCACACTGGCCCTGCCAGTCCCATGCCACACAGCAGCATCCTTCAGGGCATCCATGAGCAACCCCAGCACTCCCTCCAAGCCCCCCACAGCTGCCAGCACACCAGCAGCCAGCTCAGAAGCCCCAGGCTGGGGCGAAAGAGGGCACTGGCCTGGTGCGGAGATCCTGGATCTCATCAAAGTCTCGGGCGAAGAGACAAATGTCCAGGATCTTGGCACCAGACACTGAAATGCAAACATCTATGGCCAGAAAGGGCACAAGGACACCTTGGACCAGGTGCTCATGAAAATTAAAGAACTGCAGCAGGGCTACAAAGATTGCCGGCTGCAAGCGTGGTACATCCACTAGGGATGTTAAATTTAGTTTAACCAACTTATCGACTAGCCAATGGATTTTCCATCGACTAGTCGATTAGTCGATAAACGGGGGAGCCGCAGTGTGGGTTAGCTCCCAGACTGGGGAGCAGCTCCGGCTCCGTGTTAGAAGTGCCGTGGCATCCGCAAGGGCTAGCAGAGCAGGTGATATGAGTTTGCTGTCCATTGAGGGGGTGGGCAATGGAGAAGAGGAGTGTGAGATGTGGCTGTAGAGAGGAGCCCCTTTAATCACGAGTCTCAGCTAGCCTCAGGAAGCAGCTGCAGGAAGTGACTGCTGTCCTGATGCCTCCTCAGAGTGCTTCCAGGGGGCTTTAAATGTGATTCAGGATCCAATCAGCATGGACGCACTATTTCAATATAAATCTATTTTTAGGGGGACTTATAGTGTAGATGTGCTATTTCAAAATAACAAATGGTCTGGTAGCACTGTATAGACTAACAGAACATGTAGATGGTATCATGAGCTTTCGTGGGCACAGCCTACTTCTTCAGATGACCGGAGTTATGAGTTTAGGATGTTCAGACCCAAAATAAATAGGAGAGGGGAAGGGAAGGGGGAGGGAAAAAAAGGAGAGGGGTGGGAGACAGGGAGCTAGAGGGAATCAGTAAGTATCTGAAGAATGGGTAGTTAAAATGAAGAAGATAAGAATCAAAGTCAATTGATAGTATATCAGTTGCACATCCTAAACTCTTAACTCTGGTCATCTGAAGAAGTGGGCTGTGCCCACAAAAGCTTATGATACCATCTACATGTTTTGTTAATCTATAAAGTGCTACCAGACCATTTGTTGTTTTTTTCTGTACAGACTAATTCAGCTACCCCCTGAAGCTATTTCAAAATAGTTATTTCAGGAGTTATTATTTTGAAGTAACTTATTTTTAAGTACTACGTAAAAGAATAAATGGACACAAATCAGTTATTAGGAATGGCACTATACAAAAACCTGTGGGGGAACACTTCAATCTCCCTGGACACACAATAGCTGATCTAAAGGTAGCCATCCTGCAGCAAAAAAAAGTCAAGACCAGACTTCAAAGAGAAACTGCTGAGCTACAGTTCATCTTCAATTTTGACACAATCAACTCAGGATTAAACAAAGACTGTGAATGGCTAGCTAACTACAAAAGCAGCTTCTCCTCTTTTGCTATTCACACCTCTAGATCAGCTACTAGAAGTGGGCCTCATCCTCCCTGATTGGATCCACCTTGTCATCTCTAGCCTGATTCTGGCCTGCATATTTATACCTGCCTCTGGAAATCTCCACTACATGCATCTGACGAAGTGGGTCTTTGCCCATGAAAGCTTATGCTCCAACACTTCGGTTAGTCTATAAGGTGCCACAGGACTCCTCGACGCTTTTGCAGATTCAGGCTAACACGGCTACGCTCTCTGATACTTATTTTTAAGTAATCTCTTAGATTCCCTGGCTAAGGTTACTGTAATCCAACAAAAAGTCATTAAATAAACCCCAAGCACATTAAATAAATCCCAATGTTTTTCAGTTTAATTTTTGACTTAGCAGACCATTTTCCTTAAATGTGAAAGTTCAACAGACCATAAAAGCTTTAATTGCCCCCAAACAGAGTTTAAACTTTTGTCTAATGTTCATGGTTGCTCCAGCTCATTGGAAGTGCAACAGAAGAAATGTTAATTGTGTACCCCCCCCAAGCTGTTCATCATTATCCTTATTCTCTTTTAATGGGACTTACTTCCAGATATTCCATTCAAAGTCATGATAATCGCTTCTTACAGCCTTTTCTCTTTCAATAATGAGAAATCGCTTGATAACAGAACATAGGACAGACTAAAATCCTTATCCTCCCATTAAATAAAACTGCTCTGATAATGAATGTTGGCACATGTTTCTTTACATTGCCCCTCAACTGTGAACTGGAGTGACCAATCCTAGTGTCTATTTCCGTTACGTTTTTGCAGCTTCATACTGAGCTGCAAGCAAGCATGCCAGTTAGGGTCAACTATAATGATCCCTGCTCATTGAATTGGATTGAGACAACCAAATTGTTTCTAAAGGATGACTCAAACTGGCATCAGATGGCAATGAACATTATCAACCTGGGCCAAAGTCAAATCAGTGACTCAGAAGTAAAGCTCAGTGCCATATTACCAATTCTCTGAGCTTGCTTGTGGTTTCCATTTAATTAACATTTGAGTTATGATGAGACAGTAATCAGAGGATGAAATAATTTTCAATGTTATTTTTCAATTTAGCACTAAACTCAGAGTTCTTTGGTGGTTACGGTTGTCAAAGGCAGCAGTGCTTTAACTGAGGTACTGTGCAGTTGGATATCAAGGTCATACAGAGATACAAAGCTTCCGCAAGATGTACACAGGTTGAACTTCTGAGCAAATCCCTCCAGTCTGGTGACTATCTTTAGCAAGAATCCTTAATTCTGGTCCCCCTCAGGGCACACGAAGAAACACCTATAGCCAAACAAATAACTAGAACTTCAGACCGATTTTTGGATTTTTGTTACCCAAGTTCGACAACATGGATTTTAATGAGCTTGCTCTTGATTATCTCCATAGGGTGAAGTGCACTGGCATATTATCTTGACTTGCCAGATCAGCCTATACAATCTACTAAAAATAATACCAGCAAGGCACCAGGTTGGTTGGCTTCCCTCATCTGCTTATGGGTGGAAATCCATCTCCACTTGGCATTTTGATTTTTTTTCTGCACTGTTTTTAGTTTTCATTTAGGTCTCTATGGAGGGGTTTGTTTTCAGCCTGGATTTTCCAGCACCATGGCATCTGGAAGATTAACAAGAAAGATAAATCAAATCAAACTTTTAGAAGATCAAGGTATCTGGCTTTCTTGTCATCTGCCATTTTCATCAGCTGGCTTTGTAGACAACACCATCAATCTTAAGTTCTGAACATGTTATTTGGGGCCTGAGTTTGATCTTTTACACACTGCTATAAACCAGAATTAGTTTCATTGAAGGCAACGGATTTACACAGATATAAATCCAGTGCCAAATCAAGCCTATTATTTTATAGAGACCTTAATTTGATACTATCAGTGGCATTAATGAAGACTTGCTGGAGCTCCATTTGCAGCAGATGGGCAACACGGAGGGCTTCTTGAGTCAACTAAAGAATAACAGGATGACATGATGGAAAATAAACTCCATAAGAACTGACTAATGGGGGGAAAAAATGTTAACACAGCAGGAGGATAGAAAAGAAAGAATTAATTCCATTCATCATTTGAAAGAGAGAGAAATGAGAGAAAAGACATTCAAATAATTTACGCTTTGGCAGGGTACTGTCTAATTTACTGTCATAGAGAAGCTGGTTTTCTGTTGAAATGTTAGCTTTGGCAACTTTTTTCTCCATCTTTCTGTTTCCATAATGAATTGAAATCCTCCCTGTTTATCATTTGCTGTGCTAAGGATCTTTCTGGCCACTCTTATGCCATATTTATTTCTACCAGTACTAGTGGTCTGAGTATTCACATGGAAGGATGTGCGACGGGATGAGGCCACAGAAGACCCCCTCGGGGTGCCTCCTGGAGTGCTGATACGGCCACTGCCACTCCTCTTCCCACTCTCTGGGGCTTCTCACTGCCCGGTGCTGTTGGGCCAGCTCCCTGGTATGCCCCAGCCAAGACCCCGAGCTTAGATCCCTATCCCCCCTGCCCCCCCAAGAAGCAGCACAGACACCGAACCTCTTCAGGTCAGAGGAGAGTGCAGTTTAGGACCCAACTTCCTGGGATACCACTTCCCAGATGGGATCAAATCCCAAAGAATTAGGTAAGCCACCTTTAACAATGAAAGGTGGAATGTGCACACCTGTTGCCCCTCCAGGTAACATTTTTTTATACTGGGTTTGATAGAAATTAAAAGTGATTTAATTAAGTAGAAGCAGTAGGATATAAGTGGTAATAAGTGAAAACAGGCAGAACAAAGTAGGTTACAAATCAAAAGAAACAAAAACGCTTGGCTGAAACCTCAGTATAAATTCTTCAAACTCACCCTAAAACCTCTTTTCCAGCTGCCTCTCCAAACCAGGGCTGTCTCCCCACCCTGGGGTCTTCAGCTCCTTTCCTTCAGGTGCAGCCCAGTCAAAAGACCAAGGCCCCTGCTTTCCTATTCTTTTTTAAAGAATTGAGGCCACTCCCTACCAACCACTGCTCCAACTTAAGGACAAAAGGAATTGTTTAGCAGTTGCTCATCAAATCATCAAGGGTAACACCGTCCATGCCTCTCACTCACACATTTAAAACCCACGAAGTATTCACCACTCCATAAGTCTAATTTCACACACTAGAATGATACCTACATCAAAGTAAGATAAACAGAACCAGCAGATCATGACATGAAGATTGATAGGTTACATTAAATCATTTGCTCAAAGCACCTTTGAGTTATATATATTCATGTCCATAAGTCCATTTAATAAAGCATGCGGGTGGGGAGGTCCATCACAGGGTGCTTATCCATTTTTTCCAGATTTTTAAAATCTGTCAACAAGCTTTTATTTTTATAGATTTTTTTTAGTGTGTTAATGTTTTATTCTTATTTAAATGAAGACATTTTGAAACTCAATGAACATAACTTTTCTGTAAATCACACTAAACGAGTGTGACTTTGTCTCCCTCTAGTGGCTGGACCATGAGTGATAGTGCATTCACATTGTGAGGGTATTTATAATTGAAGCCGACCACTCAAGACAATCTGCTTTATTGTCATTGTAGCTGGACTAGCCTCAGGTTTCTCTGATGCTAAGGAAAAAAATGACCAATGAAACTTTGTGAAGGGTCCATTCCAGTACCCTGTATTTTGGTGTAAATGTAAAAATGGTACATGGAATGCATGAAGATTGTTCAAAACAGCTAAAGCTATTCCCCTTGCAAAGCAATTGAAAACTCTAAACATCGATATCTGCACTTTATTTGAAATGCATTGGCCAGGAAGGAGTGAAAATAAAGCTGGTGGCCCTTTTGTTGTCAGAGTAACCTGTCCTGCCAGGTTACTCCAAAAAGGGGTAGCCATTGCACTTTCATCCACTGAATGACTGGGGTTGAAGGGTTGGTGGGTGATTAATGAACAACTTATCAGTGAGTGATTTTATATTGACTGTGAACATCTTGTCATCATCAGAGTGTAAGGTCCCAGCAATGCCATGGTTAACAGTACCACTGTAGATAATTTTTACCAGACACTACAATCATTAATGAAACTCTGAGAAGAGTTTCCATCCTGATCCTGTCTCATTTTAATGCACTGGTAGAAAAGGATAATGACACCTGAGGAAGCATGCTGAAGAAATTTGGTAGTAGGCAAAAGACATGGCAATTGCTAATGACATGCTTATTGCTGACTTGCTCTTCCATAATTCAGAGATTCACAAGCAGACCTGATACAGTTCATGAATAATAATATTATTGATCATGTCCTCATGAACAATTAGTAGTGGCCAACAGTCATGGATGCAGGAGTTTACAGAAGAGCTGAAACTGACACTGACCATTGGCTTCTGCTGATAATAGTGCACATCCGACTTCAAAAGACAGCCAGTTTATGCATCAGAATTAGTATGAGACAACCAAAAGCTCTAATTACAAACAAGCTATCAGAAGGTGTTCTGTTCTAAACTTCTTAGGGCCATTGAATCATTAGAAATTGGTTTCACTTCCTCTGGCATCTGATGAGGAATGACATTGTTTCTTGTCATTTGTGCTGGTCACTGCAAGCTCAGTGCTGGAGCCTCAGCCCTCCAAATATCATCTATGGATCAGTCAGTTGACGCTTACTGCAAGGGCAGCTAGAAGAAGCAAAGCTACAATGTGAGTCTTTGGAGACATGGTCACTGAGAACAAAAGTCATGTGTTTAACTTTGAACATTGTCAAGCCATTGTATAGGACATACGAGAATCCCCACTGAGTCCAGCTAGTCCAGAATCCTGTCTTCCAATAGTGGCCAGTGGCAGATGCTTCAAAGGGAATGAACAGAACAGGGCAACTATCAAGTGATCCATCCTCTGTCATCTAGTCCCAAAAAGATAAGGAATCCGGCAGCTAGTTGAGAATAAGTTCCCAATCGGCACAATCTCTGCACTTCCATTCAGTTTTGCAGTGGAGTAAGGTGACAATAGCTTGCCCAGTAAAGAGTCAAGATGGCAGCACCTTGTCTTCAGGTTCAGTTGCATTGATGAGAAGATCATTGCAAGCTTAATTGTCCATTACCTGCAGTCCCCTCTTCCACCTGAGAAGAAGTCAGAAGCTCCAGAACAGTCACCTTCCTCCAACCAAGAAGAGCTCTGGATAGCAGTCCATACGTTGGCAAAGCCCGAGGGGCTCCTAACGGCACTCTGGGATTCTGAAGACACGTTAGAGTTGGAGTAATGTTGTGCTGTGACAGCCTGGAGGAGTCATTGCAATTTGGCACATTCACATCACCTCTAAGCACTGGAAGAAGGGTGTTATTCTGCCTCTGTTCAAAAAAAGACGAGGCCAAATTCAGCAGAGGCAGAGGTGATTCGCTGCTGTTGGTCTCAGGGAAAGCCTCTGCTTCCATGTTAAAATCTCAATTCAGTGATGTGCTTCATGGCAAAGGCTGGGATACTGCATGTGACATTCAAGCTATTTGTTCCATTGTTGATGAGATCTTTACCTGAGGCAGCTTTTTGACAAGATGCTTGAATTCAATGAGCCTTGTACAACACTTTTTCTAGACTTCTGTCAGACTTCTGTCAGCACTCCAAGCAAATTTGTGGACTCATAAGACAATTCAGCAGAGTCGTTAATAGACAATTAATAAGACATTAATAAGACAATTAATGACAGTGTCATTAATAGAAGAGCTCTATAAAGGAATGGAAAGCAGCGTCTGAGTCAATGGCAGATGCACAGAATGGTTTCCCATCTCCGTGGGAGCTCAGCAAGGCTGTGTTCTGTCTGTAGTGGCACTGAGGCAGCCATTGTGGCGATGGGAAGCTGCACACCATTCTGCTTCAAGGTCTCAAATGTGCAGATGAAATTGTCTTGTTGGCTCCATTTGGTGAAGCCTGCAACTGATGGTCAGTCCAGTAGGGCAAAAAGCAGTATGCTAAGTCGGGTTACTAATATGGATAAAACGCTAAATTCCTGGCTACACCACCAAGCAGACAACAGCTCCAGATTACTATCAGCTCAGTATGAACCTGTCCAGATGGGACATCAAGTAGTGACAGTTGTCAAATATTTGGGCAGCATCACAGATAATGCACGAGGATGCTCAAAAGATTTGGATGTTTGTACAGAAACAGCTGCTGCCATGTTTTGTGTCCATCAGCAGCCTTTGTGGGGAGACCATCACATCAAGCTTACTCTGAAGCTATGGATCTATAGAACCATCGTTATGCCAACTCTTTTGGTCAGAAATGAAACATTAAAGCTCGGGAAAGCTGAAGAGCACTGGATTGATGTTTGCAGTTCTCCTCATCCTCATCAACTCCCTAGATCAAGTACCAGGAGAAGATCAGCAATAAGGATATTTGAGACCAAACTCAGCAGCTACCTCCACCAGTGAAGGTTCAGATTTTGTATGGACATGTTATTAGAATGGAAGACTGGCAAAGGTCTGGCACTTGGTCTGAAAGTAGGCCATGTCTTTTTGGGATTTCCCATGATGATGATCATGATGAGTGGCTAGACCACAAATAGAGGTTGAGTCTTTTACTGCCTTTGAGTTAATAGGCCTGGGACCAGTTTTTAAAAGATATTTTAAAAGGTGCCCAAAGATATAGATATATACCTAGTGAGATTTTCAAGAGTCTAAGCTGGTTAGTGACCTAACTCCCATTGACTGTCTTCTAGTTAGGCTACTGACAGGTATTTTTGTAAATCCTACTAAATAGCTTTGTAAATATGGCCCCTAGACCTTGAGTTCAGGCAGGACATGTTCCTTTTTTCTGTCTAGAGGTAGTGGATTCAGTCTTTGATGATGATCTATCTGGAGATGTTACTAGAAAAGGGCCAGATTTTCAAAAAAGCTCAGCATCCAACAGCTCCCATGTACATGTTGAACCTCTCAACTGGGACTCTCTGGTCCAGCAACATCCGTGGTCTGGCAGGACTAATTGCATAAATTCTGGATCCGGATGTGGTAGTTCCCATCATACTAGGATTCATGTGACTGTGGGAGTGTCTAGATTACAGGGTTTTGTCGACAAAAGTGGACTTTTGTCGACAAAACTATACCTGCATCTACACCGCCGCTGAGTTCTGTCAACATTATGTCGGCTGTAAACCTCATTCTGCAAGGAATAACTCCTTTTGTCGACAGAGTTCTGTTGACAGAAGGTGTTATTGCATCTACACTGTCCTTTGCGTCTACACTGTCATGTTGACAAAGCGGCTTGCTTTGTCGACAGAACTGGATGTAGTCTAGACGCTCTTTGTTGACAGAAGCTTTGTCGACAGTATCTGTCGACAAAGCTTCTGTCGACAAAAGCCTGTAGTCTAGACGTACCCTGGAAGCCAATACAAGAATAGTATTTATAGTACAATTATAATTTTAGTATTGAAGATTATAGGACATAGGATCTTGTGAGGAAAAAGTAGAAGAGGAGCAAAAAGTTCAAGTAGTATGACTGAGGGAAAACGTGTCTGGTTTTTTCCACTCTTCTCATCTGAAGAATTGGGTTTTGCCCACAAAAGCCCCTAATACCACATATATATTTTTGTTAGTCTCTAAGGGTATGTCTACACAGCACTCTTATTTTGGAATAAACTATTTCGGATTTTTTTTTATGAAATAGCTTATTTCAAAATAGCACGTCTATACACAGAAAGCACGTCAAAATAGCGCTGAGCTATTTTGAAATAGAGCAACCACACTGATTGGATGCTAACTTGCATTTACAGCCACCTGGAACCACTTCAGGCAGGACATCAGGTCAGCAGTTACTTGTTGGAGAGCAGTTACATACTGAGGCTATCTGAGACGCGTGCTTAAAGGGTCTTAGTTTCTTCTCCTGCTTGCCTACCTCTCTGAGGGAAAGCAAAGCCTTTTCTTGGACTGCTATGGTTCTCCTTGTGGACACCTCAGCTTGCTAGATATGGAGCTAGAGCTGCCTCTGGGCACGCAACGGCCCCTGACTGTCATGCTACAGTTTCTGCAGGCTGCCTCCTGGCCCTGCAGGAACGCAACCCCCATCTGATTGAGGAAACTATCACCTTCTGTCTGGGAGTACAGCTCTTCCAGCTGCATCCCACCATGCACTGCCACTTCTGGCAGCTGGACACCAGTTCTGATGGGAGGGACCAGCTCGTGATGGAGCGGTGGGACGACCAGCAGTGGCTGCAGAATTTCCGCATGCTGAAGGCCACCTTTCTGGAGCTGTGTGCTTGGCTCACCCCTACCCACAGGTGATGGGACGGACAAACAAACACTATCCCCTTGGGGAAGTGGGTCACCATCGCTGTGTTAAAGCTCGCAACAGCGGGCAGCTTCCAATCTGTCAGCAACCAGTTTGGTGTGGGGAAGTCAACTGTTGGGCCCTTGTCATGCAGGTATGGCATTCTTGGGCTGCAGTCCCTGGACGAGGGGTGAAGTGCTGGAATGGGGAACTCTAAGGAAAGGAGGGACCGGGGTGGGGGTGAGGGAAGCCCCCTTCCCCGGGTGGTTTTTAAGTCCTACTTTCACACAGCCCTGCTGGGCCATGGGCTATGTAGGGGGTAACTCCTGGTGTGGTTGGGAGGGAAAGGGAGGTTGGGCTTCAAGGACCTGCTGAGGGCTCTGCCACCCCTGTGATTCTCTGTTTGTTTGTCTCCTTCTACAGGTGGTGAGGGCCATCAACACCATCCTGCTGTGCAGGGTCATCCACCTTGGCAATGTGGACCCCATCATCACCAGCTTTGCCACCATGGGCTTCCTCGACTGTAGGGGGGGGGCTATTAATGGCACCCACATCCCCATCCAGGCCCCTGACCACTGGGCATCTGTCTACATAAACCACAAGGGCTACTTCTCTATGATCCTGCAGGTCCTGGTCGACCACCACAGGCAGTTTACTCACATCTACGTTGGGTGGTCGGGAAGGTACACGACACTCGCTTGTTCAGAAACTCCAGTGTCTTCCAGAAGCTGGAGGCTGGCACTGTCTTCCCCGAGTGAACAATCAGGGTTGGGGATGTGGACGTGCCACTGTCCCTTGTGGGGACATGGCCTACCCTCTCATGCCATGGCTCATGAAGCCTTACATTGGACCTCTTGACCCCAGCAAGGAACGCTTTAATGCCAGGGCCCACATGGTAGTGGAGGTTGTCTTTGGGTGTCTCAAGGCACATTTCAAATGCCTTCTCACCCGGTTGGATGCAGGGGAGTGGAACATCCCACATGTGGTGGCTGCATGTTGCATGCTCCACAACATATGTGAGTGGAAGGGCCTTCTTCCCTGGGTGGGGGGCAGAGGCAGGCCAAGTCAGCAGGGCCTTTGAACAGCCGTGCACAGCTGCCATCAGGCTGGCCCATCAGGTGGGGGTGCACATCTGGAAAGCCCTGAGGGAGAGTTTCTCACAAAGACCCTAGTGACACTCTCCCCAGGGCCTCCCCACTAGCGGCCTGTGCCTTGCCCCTCTCTGCCTTTTCTCCCTCACCTCTCTTCCCTCCCTCTCCTGCAGGGACAATAAAACTGACATTGTTTTTTTGAAACAATCAACTGTGCGTGGGTTTTATTTGGGGTCAAAGTAACTGGGGAGGGAACCTGGGAAAGGGAGTGGTGGGAGGGAGGGGGGATGTGAAACTTCAAGTGGGGAGGAGGAGGGGGGAGGAGAGGCTCAGGGCTGGGAATGGAATTGGCGCCTGGCTTGGTTGGTTCCACCACCTCTTGTGCATGGACCTCAGTGACTACAGGGTAGGGGCAGAGGCTGGCATAAGAGGAGGGGCAGGACCAGGAGCTGGTGCTGGGGCAGGAGCGGCAGCAGGACCAGGAGCTGGCTCCGGGTGGGCAAGGAGAGACTGGATGGCCGTGCACATGGTGTGGTCCTGCTGCAGCAACTCCCTCCAGGTCTGTCTGCGCAACTGCATGTCCTCCTGGAGTCTCTGGTCCAGCATCTCATGCAGGGCCTGGAGCATGGAGATGTGCTCCCACAGCAGTTCCTCCTGCGTTTTCCGGTGCAGCTGCATCGGGTAGTGTTGGCCGCCCCCCTGGCGCAGCTGGTGTAGCTGAGGAGTAAAGAAAGAGGGTCAGTCATCCCTGAAGACACTGCCCCTGAAGCCTTGCCCTTATCTGTGAGCTGAGACCGACAGTTCTTGGGTCAGATGAAGGTGATTTTCTGGGAGCAAGGCCATGCATGGACTGGACAGCAGGCCCTTTCTTACAGAGGCCCAGATGTCCCCAGGGGAGCAGGCTCCCTCAACCCATGTCCCAGGGACAAGTAGGCATGGGAAGTTTCCAGCCACACCAGGATCCTACGGGTTGGAGGGGGGCCTAGGGACAGCTGGGTTTGCCTCGGGGCCGCACACACGCCAGGTCCAGCAGTGGTGGCATCCCAAGGGAAGAGGACTTGTGTCACTGGCCACTGGGGGAGATGGGGTCAGGGTGTAGGGGGGAAGGGTGTGTGAGCAGCAGACGCTTCTGTGCCTAGCAGCACTGTCCCTGGGAGTGGGTGCTGCCTCAAGCATACAGGCATGCCCCTGTGCCATGTGTAGCACTCCTGAGTGTGTGTGTGTGGCCATGTCCCCAGCCTCCTTCTAGTGGTGGGTTCTGGTGGGAGGGTATCACACCTGTGCCACCCGGGTGTCAGACATGTGGCCGGCCTCCTCAGACCCTGTGAGCAAGAGCCCAGGGGTGCTCTGGTGCAGCCTCCTGGGGATGTGTGGCCCAGACTGGTGCTGCATGTGCATCCATGTTCACGGACTGTAACACAATCCCCAGGCTGAGAAGTTTGCAGCCCCTCGCTGCCCGCCACCTCCACCATGTCTATGTCACATACCTAAGATCACTCACCTGTTGATCTTTCTCTGGCCTCGGAGGATTCCTGGGACACATCCAGGCTGTGGAGTACCAGCTCAAGTGTCAGTGTGGTGACAGGTGCTGGCTGCATCTGGGTCCTCCTCCTCGTCTTCCTCCTCAACATGACCAGCTCTGCCCCCTGGGCAGGTGATAATGGGCATCTCCAGCCATGAGTCAACCATCAGGGGTGGGGAAGGAGCTGTACCACCCCCCAGGATGTGGTGTAGATCCAGGTAATAGGGGCAGGAGTGTGGTTCTGCCCCGGATCAGGAGCTGCTCTCCCTTGCTCTAGAATAGGCCTGGCAGAGCTCCTTAACCTTCATACAGACCTGCTCCTGGGTCTGGATGTGACCCTTTGTGGCCAGGCTGTCAGCCATGCAGCTGTATATATTGGCATTGTGTCATCTGGTTCGGAGATCCTGGAGGTTTTCCTCCTTGCCCCAAATCTCAACAAGGGCCAGGATCTGTGCCCCAGTCCAGGATGGTGCGCACCTCTTGCAGTGCCTGGCAGGCTCCTGGGAACCATCAGACTGCTCCCTGGGAGCAGGGGAGGCTCTTGGGGGGCTCGAGGATCACTCATGATGGCCTGATGACGTGCTGTGGCAGCAGCAGTGTGGCTGGAGGCTGTCAGGGCCAGCTTCCTGCCACAAGCCCTTTCCCCTGTGGCTGCAGCTTTAAGAGCTGCAGGGGAAGAGGAACTATAGAGTCCTGATGACTGTGGATGGAGTGGCCAGCAGGGTAGCTGTGGGATTTCCTGGAGACCCTTTATTTCAAAATAACTCCAGCTGCCAAGTCTACACACGCTCTATTTCGAAATAGCTATTTCAAAATGGGCGTTATTGCCTTGTGGAATGAGGTTTACAGATTTCGAAGTAAGCCGGCTGTTATTTCAAAATTATTTATTTGGAATAAATAATTATTTATTATTTGGAATAAAATTTTTATTTATTTGGAATAAAAAATTATTTTGAAATAACGGAATTGCTGTGTAGAAGCTCGCATTGTTATTTTGAACTAATGTCTGTTATTTCGAAATTGCTGTGTAGATACACCCTAAGGTGCCACAGGACTACTCGTTTTTATGGTTTGAATTAAGAAAGCTTTTCTGAATTATTGCATCATACCAGCCACTTGTGATACATTGAATACTAAAGTGTAAGCATATACAACTCATGATTGTATGTGTTATGGGGCAATATAACTTTGTATTGCCTTGACTTTGTTTTTGTTGCACATATACAGTAGGATAGACTTTCTGAAGGATGGATTTTGATAACAATTTGTTGAGTAAATCAAGGCCATATAATTTTAGGAAGGACACCAATGTTTTCATTCCATAACTCTAAAGAATATTTTAGCAGTGGCCTCAATGTTTGGTAATAATAGCTGAGGCTTGGAATCTACATGTTAAGGTTATAGGTCTTTTAAATTTGTGGCAAAGTTATATACTTTTGAGGTTTCTGAATGTTTTTATTGGTGGAATGTCCACATTATTTTCTTCTTGATGCTGTAGATAAAATACAGACATAGACAAACATAAATGGATTATAAATGGCTGACTCTTGTTTAAATTGAGGCATCTGCTTTCTTTATTTTTGTTTGTAAAATACATGGCTTCATTTCTTTTAAAATGTTAGCACTGTTTATTATGTAGTATATTAGATAGATATGTGTATGAAATAGCGTGCCCAATTCTCCTTAGTGTAGATCCGTTCACTGGCTTGGAAATGCACCAAGGATTAATTTGGTCCAAAACTTTTGGGGTTTTTTTTGTTTGTTTGTTTTCTTTTCTTAAATTGGGTCACTGAGCTTCTGGAAAACTTAAACTGCTTCCAATGTAGGAGCCAACAAAACTTCTAAAACCATATGGTAATGTTCAGACTGAGTCATTGTGAAAAGATCTCATCCTAGATATATATTTTTTTATGTTTGTATGTCAGCAAGAAAGCAGAA
Organism: Rafetus swinhoei; assembly: GCA_019425775.1. Classification (NCBI taxonomy): domain Eukaryota; kingdom Metazoa; phylum Chordata; order Testudines; family Trionychidae; genus Rafetus; species Rafetus swinhoei. The sequence goes on from CM033432.1 coordinate 46,704,563, forward strand.
AAGTAAGATGAGGGGGCAAAGAGGTGAAGATTTGGCATATTTTCCCAATTATTTACAATGCTTTGTACTGTGGAGATACCCTACAGCTCCTTTCTTTTTCCCAGAAGTGACATGCACAACAAAAAACAGATTCTGGATATAATAAGACTATTCAGAACTTCTCAGTCTTTTTTGGTGATAATCTACCTAAGACTATGCAATCACCAACCTTAATAAACCTTAGAGAAGACAAAGTAGAGAATTTATGAGCACAGGACAAATGCAGCATGTTCAAGTGCATTGTTTTTCTGTTGTGTTTGGTCTCTATGCAGGACAGGGACTCTTTCATTTTCTACACCAGTAACAACTTGTCACCCTGATTTCAAACGGTCACAAAATATTATACTTAACTCCCATTAGCACATTCATTCATTCCCCAGGCTTAGCAGAGTAGAAAGGCTGTGGACAGAGGTGTATAGCAAGATTAATAGTTTCTTCCTAAGCAGGGGCGCCTGTGACTATAGGAGGACTCGGCTGCCGCCGAGGGTGCCACCTTCAACGGCAGTCCATTGACGGCCCTGCAGGCGGGGGTGCCGATCGTGCATTCCGCCTGGGGCGCCAGGTGCCGCAGCCTGCCTCGGTCCACTCCTGTTCCTCAGTAATGTTCTCTTTTCCAAATTCTGTTGTAGGTGGTTACCATACAAGTTGTAGTCAACCTAGGGTGTGTCTACACTACAGGGATTTTTAGAAAAAAGTGGCCTTTTTAGAAAAATCTTTACCTGCGTCTAGACTGCCACCACGTTCTGTCGACAGTAAATCAAAAGAACACGGTGGTTTTGTCGATGGCGGTAAACCTCGTTTTATGAGGAATAACGCTATTTTCGACAGCGATCTGTCGAAAAAAGGTATGTGTGGACAAGGGGAAGGTTTTTTTTTCCGAAAATAAAGGCCTCCAGGAAGAAGCCCTGGTGGACACTCCTTGCCAGACCTTTCACCTCTATTGTTCCCACCTGTAGCCATCTTTTAAAGGCACAGGCACCCAGGAGTAGCATTGTGGCAGCAAGTCAGTTCCAAGTTGGACTCTGACTGCTTGGCTTTTGCTGGAAGGCCCACTCAGAGCCATGTCCCAGGCACAAGCCCCCCGAGACTCCCTTGCCCCTTCCAGGGATACATCCCCGCCCCAAGCCAGGGGCACCAAACGCCGGGCACCCTCCTGGTCTGCGCCTGAGATCAAAGCCCTCTTGGAGCTCTGATCCAAGGAGGAGTCTCTGCAGGCCCTGCAGTCCAGGAGAACAAATGCGGACATTTATGCCTGAATGGCCACTGGCCTTGCAAAGAAAGGCCACCATCCCCGCACACTAGACCAAGTTAGAGCAACGGTCAAGGAGCTGAGGCAGGGGTATGTTAGGGCCTGTGAGTGCAGCTCCCACTCTGGGGAAGCAGCACACTATTGTGCATATTATGAGGACCTGGGCCAGATCCTGGGGGGAGGGGAACCCCTGTCTCCACAGAAGGTTGTGGAGTCTGGGATGGAGACACCTGTGCAGCAGCGGCCGCAGCTCCAGGATGACATCACTGAGAACCAGCAGCTCCAAGACGAGGAGGAGGAGGACATCAGGAACACAGTGACTCTCACCCAGGAGCTGGACAACCAGATGCAGGAGGCCTCCCAGACAACTTTGGACACCAGGGAGGGAACATCAGGTGAGTGCCCAACACACCCAGGCCAGGGGAGGCGGGAGCAAAGTGGATGGTGCGGTACTGTGACGTGTCATGCTGATCACAGCCTGAGGGGGCCCCACACATGGCTGACCACAGGGACGGCCGTCCTATCCCCGACCCACATGGGTGTGAGGCACCACCTGCTCCTGCAGACAGTGATGCCAGGTGCAGGCATGGGTTGGGGACCCTGGGATTGCCACACAGCTTCAGGCCTCTCAGCAACCTGTGGGAACCCCAACTGTGGCCTGACACTTGTCTGTGCTGCTTGGCCACGGTGTGTGGGGAGGGCAAGGGGTCAGGATGGTGGCCTGCACATCTTCTGGGTTCCAGGGAGGCCGTGGCTGCTGGCCAGGCCACAACATGCCTTGCTGAGACCACATGAGCATCCTCTGACCCTAGGACAGGCACTGACTGCTGAGAAGGAGGGCATGCCCTCTCAGGGAAAGTGTGAACATGCATGACTGATGACTTTTCCCTCCTGTCCTCCACAGCCAGACCAGCTGTCCAGGAGGGGCGCACCACACCTGTCCCACCACCCAGATGGCTGCATGGAGCCCATCGGCACTGGTGCATATACCTGGACATGACACGCCAGCACATCTCGGTCCTGCAAGGGATGCAGGAGAGATTTACACAGAGGATGCAGGCAGAGGTAGAGTGGTACAGTCACTTGCTGGATGAGTTCGTCCAGCAGCGCACTGCAATTTGCGCTGCTATCCGGGAGCTGATGGCCTTCCTAGGTCCTCTCCCTGTTCCTGCCCCTCCTGCTCAGCCTGCTCCCCCCCTCACCTCTTGCCCGCCCCACCCGCTGCCATCCCAGACCCAGGTGCAGCCCCATCTCCTGGCCAGCTCCCTACTGTCCCAGTCCACATGCATGGCCATCTCCAAGCAGGCCCCCATACCCGAGGTGGCAGGAGCTCTTCACCCAGGTGGCACCCTCAGCCCTGAGCCTCCCTCCTCCCTTCCAGGTTTACATCCCTCTCCCCCCTTCCAAGTTTACATCCCCCTTCCCACCAGTGAGAGTCAGTAAGGGAAGCACTTTAATTTGTTAACAAACAGTTTATTTTTCTTTACAAAAGAGTTATACTGGTTTTGTTACATACAACAGTGCAATAAACTGAAAGCATTTTGTAAACCATACCTGTTTCTCTTTTCTGTGTATATGTACAAAGTGGGGCAGGGATGGGTTTGGGAGGGAAGACACTGGGGGCACGGAGCAAACCCACATTTGGAAGGCCCTGGGGAAAGTCATCGGGATCCTTGGGAGAATCTCTCCCTCAGGGCCTCCTGAATTCGCAATCCCAACTGGTGGGCTTGGCGGATGGCAGCTGTCCAGGGTTGCTCAAACTGCCTCCCCTCTACATCAGCCCGTGTCCCCCACCCTGCGGGGAAGGTCTCTCCCTTTCCCCTCCACCAGGTTGTGCAGCATACAACAGGCAGCAACTACCTCGGGGATGTTGCATTCCCCCATGTCCAGGCGAGAGAGCAGGCATCTAAACCTGTCCTTCAGATGCCCAAAGGCACATTCTACCAGCAAGTGAGCCCGGTTCAGGTGGGAGTTAAACAGTTCCCTGCTCACATCCAGGTGTCCAGTGATCAGCTTCATGAGCCAGGGCATAAGGGGGTACGCCGCGTCAGCCACAATACACATAGACAGCTGCACATCCCCAACTGCAAAGTTGCGCTCTGGAAAGAATGTCCCAGCCTGCAGCCTGCGGTATAGGTACGAGTTCCGGAAGATCCGGGCATCATGTGCCCGGCCCGACCACCTGACACAAATGTCTGTGAATTGTCCCTGGTGGTCGACCAGGGCCTGCAGTACCATAAAAAAGTACTTTCTGTTAATGTACTGGGCTGCTCGATGGGGCGGTGCGCGGATCAGGATGTGAGTCCCATCAAGTGCTCCACCACAGTTTGGAAATCCTAGCCCCGGAAATCCAGCCACAATGGTATCCAGGTCTCCAAGGAGGACAGTCCTGTGAAGCAGCTCCGAATCGATGACCATCACCACCTGCAGAAAGGGACAAATAGAAACACACATAACAGGACATTAGAGGAGTTGCCTGAGCTGATGAGAGGTGCTCCCCCACCCCTTCTCTCTCAGACCCCAAGAGCCCGCCCTCAGGCAACCCTACTCCCCGCACCACGGCAGGGTGAGGCCAGAAGGGCTTCTACTACTCCCACCCCATCCCCCCTTCCCTCTGCCCATTCCTTATCCACCCCTCCCCGGACTGTCCCCAAAGAGTGACTTCCCCAAAGAGTGACTTCCCTCCATCAAGACGGAGCCAACAGTAGACCTCCCCACACCAAACTGGTGTCCCACCAAGCGATAGCTGTCGGGGGTGGCCAGCTTCCACAGGGCAATAGTGACCTGCTTTTCCAGGGGGATGGTGGACCACAAGTGGGTGTCTTGGCATTGTAGGGCAGGGGCAAGCCAGGCACTCAGTTCCTGGAACGTGGACTTCCACGTACAGAAGTTTCGGAGCCAAGCCTCGTTGTCCCACTGCTCCGTAACAAGACGGTCCCACCAGTCTGAACGGGTTTCCAGCCTCCAAACTCACCTCTCCAGGAGTAAGTTAGGTAGCAAGGGCAGTGGGGCTGCAGCTTGAGTGAAGGGCTCAAAGCTGGGTTCTGAATCCAGATCTGCCATGAACATCATGAAGGTTTCATGGAGTTGCAGCAAAACTTGAAGCACTACAGAGTGGGGTCATCACCTGCCCAGAGGCAGCTCTGGCTCCATGGCAAAAAAACAATTCAAAGCACAGAACCAGGAAAAAAATGCTGTGGTGTCCCAGAAAGCGGGGCACTCATAGCAAGCGCTACAGAAGCTTTGCTGTCCCTCTAGGAGGTAGGCAAGCCATCTGCAGGAGCAGAGGAATGGCTGTTCAGGGGGTTCCCTTTAAGCACACATCTCTGCAAAGAGCATGCTGCAGGACCCGGAAGTAAAGGCTGCCCCCATGCCCTGCCAGAAGTGCTTCCAGGTGCCCTTTTTTCAACAGAGCATCCAGGCAGTCTGGACACTCTTTTTCGAAAAAGCGGATCAATTTTTCAATCTGCTTAGTGCAATCTAGATGCTCTTGTTTGAGAGTATCTTTCAAAAAAGCCTCTGTCGAAAAAAGCATGTATTCTAGACGTACCCCTAGTGTTACCATATCTAGCTGGTTTATACAGTATTACTTACTTTCATTGCTTAGTGCTATAAACTGATTCTCCACAACAGGCGCTAGCTAATCTTTAGACTAGAGCAGGGGTGGGCAATAATTTTTGATGGGGGGTCACTCCAAGATTTGGAAAGTGGTGAAGGGCAGCACTCTTCCATTATATCAATGGAGGAGATGCAGGGTCTAGGATGAAGGTTGGGTGCAGAAGGCAGCTTGTGGTAAGGGATTGTAATGCAGGAGGGCGTGTGGGGTCTGGGAAGGAGTTTGGGTGAAGGAGGCGGTTGTGACCTGGGGCAGGGGACTGGAGTGCAGGAGGGAATGCAGGAGTTTGGGTTGTGACCTAGGGAAGGCAGAAGTTGTGACCTGGGGTAGGGACCTGGGATGCAATAGAGAAGGGGTTTGCAACTTTATCAAACCAAAGAGTCAAACTATAATTCAGAACAAGTGGTCAACAAGGAACCAGTGTAAGAATGCTCATTTGCATGACTGAAAATATACAACTTATTATTACTGATAATAGACATGATGATTAATGATAGTGTAAATGAAACATCGTACTCACAGACTTTAGTTAATGGGACTTCTGCTGTTGCATCTTTTCGCACAGTTCTTTGAAGTTTACATCATAACTGGTCAAATTCAGGTTCATCCACGCATTCAGGGTACACATTTTAAATTATTTTTAGTTTAATTTTAAAAGTTGCATGTATTTTGGGAATGACAAAAGAGCCATATTTAGTTCTATACAGAGCCATATTTGGCTTAAGAGCCATAGGGGGTTGCAGACCCCTGCAGTACAGAGTGCAGGGGTTTGGGATGTGACCTAGGGAGGAGTGGGTTGTGACCTGGGGCAAGGGATTGGGGTGCAGGGTCAGGGAGGGGGAATGGGTTCAGGAGGGGGGGCAGAGGATTTGGCTTATGTGGGGTGGGGGGACAGGAGTGGAGAAGAATGGAGGGGCTGGGGTGCCAGAAATAGGTTTTGGCTGGGAGACTCAACTGGGTGACTCCAGGCCAGCAGCCCAGCATGTTTCTCAGGCAGGCTTCCTGCCTGCCCTGCCCCCAAACAGGCTGCAGGATCCATGTGTGTCTGTAAATAAGAACCTGAAGGAAAGGAGGAATAGGGCTTTGTGCACCACCTATTCTTCAAACAGGCAGCTCCCATTGGCTAAAAACCGGCCAATGATATTGTGATGGGGGTAGGGGCAGAGCAGAAAGCCTCTCCCCCCGGCTCACAGCTGTGAAACAGAAACATCCAGCAGTGTGGGGCGTGAGGGGTAGGGCAGGCAGGGAGTCTGCCTGAGGCCCCCTGCTGCATCCGCGGGATGGATCTGGTGGCTTGGGGGGCCGGAACCAATCATGTTCAAAGTTATGTGCAGATTTTAAGTAACTGTCAGCATGATCTAAACTTGATGCAGAAGTAAAGCTAGAGATACATATCACAAATCCAGCTTGTGTCTTACACAGGCCCTTTTGCTTTCTACAGATCATTACTACTTGCTAGCATATTAGCTGCTTTTCTAGGCAATTCTATACGGGAACGTTATTTATAGCCATCAGTTGGCTTTCCCTATTGGCTATTCCATTGGTTTAGTTCTGGATTCCTTGGCTGCGTCTAGACTGGCATGATTTTGCGGAAATACTTTTAACAGAAAAGTTTTTCCGTTAAAAGTATTTCCGCAAAAGAGCGTCTAGATTGGCACTGATGCTTTTGCGCCAAAAAGTGCTTTTGCGCAAAAGCATCCGTGGCCAAGTATGAAGCGATTTTTAAAGCGCCCGATGGCCATTTTAGCCATCGGGCTTTCTTGCGCAAAAAATTAAGGTGCCTGTCTACACTGGCCCTCTTGCGCAAGTATTCTTGCGCAAGAGGGCTTATCCCTGAGCTGGAGCATCATAGTATTTGCACAAGAAGCACTGATTTTGTACATTACAAAGTCAGTGCTTTTGCGCAAATTCAAGCGGCCAGTGTAGACAGCTGGCAAGTTTTTGCGCAAAAGCGGCCGCTTTTGCGCAAAATCTTGCCAGTCTAAACGCACCCATAGATTTTAAGCAAATACAGTATTCAGCAGCATCTGCACTCCCAACAGGCCGTTTATCAGTAATTTACAATTTGTTAGTATCACCCTTTCTCTTCCTGCTCAGAGAACTCTTCACTGTGCTCCCAACCAGAATTCATGAGTTCATGTTGGGCAGAGCTTGCATTTCACTCTCTCTAGACATATCTTACCTGGCAAAACAAGGGTGCTCTTTTGGGGCCTTCTTGCCAGATTTTTAGAAGTTTTATCTCATGAGTCAGCAATTTCACCACTATTAAAGGTTTGTGTCTTGGTAAAAGCTCAGTGCCTAATCTGCATCCCTCCACCGACAGAGGGATGCAGTCTAGACATACCCTAAGTGACAATAAGTATCGTGGTTGCCAAAAGTCATCACTGTGGCATCCTGACAGGTCTCTTGCTCTCGATTCAATGATGATAGCCATTCGGCTGTGTGCTTGGCCCTGCTGTGTTGTGTTGGCTTGCACAAGGAGCCAACACAGAAGACTCCAAAAGTTGTCTGAAAGACCACAAAATCAGAGAAGGACAGAAGGTGCCAAGCCAGGTTTATTGTAAACATCAGATGATTATGTTGGGAGTTGTGCCGAACACTGTAAGCTGAAAAGGTTCAAATTCAGTTCTGTGTTTCTATCAGAACTTATTATCCATGAAATTAAGTTTCATGGGTGGCCCAATGAGTCTTGTAAAATAGCTTGCATTTGGACTCAGCTCTGGCAAACTGTTGAGTTGGGTTGTCACCCGGACTATTTTTCTGCAGTCATCCTCAGTTAAATGAAAGCCAAAATCTCTTTGGCAATTCACCACCTTCTGCCCTGACAGCTTAATGTACCATGTACATAGGAGAAAGATTTATTATTTCTGGACAAAGTCCTCTGTCAAGTGCCACGCCTAAAATAAACCCTGTTTCAATTAAAATAAAAAGATTTAATATTAATTTTTGTGCTCCTGATAAAAGCAAAAAACCTTTGTGATCTTGCTGTCAAGAAATCAACCATTTGCCTAGGTGGGGTTTGGCAGCTCAGTCATTCACAGTAGCCGATCATCTAGCCAAGTCAGTGTTTCTGCCCGCGTAGTGAGGGCCAATCAGCGACCCAAAACAGTAGTTCTGCTGTGTTAAGAGCAGTGATCCTGAAGACACTGTGCCCACAAAGAATTTGATTTGTGTTGGACTTGAAAATTGTGGTAAAAGGTTTTAACAAGATTGTAAAAGGAGACTCACATGTACTTGTAACATTAAGATTGTGTAATTACTGTAGACTATTACCGTTAATCTATAGTAAATCCTTGAGTTTTGAACACCTGACTACTAATGTTAACATAAACCACTTAACATATTCATTCCTTTCTGTTCTAATCCCAGCAATTTTCAATAATAAAAGAAATTCTGACTTTCTGTTCAATTTTTTAAATAGTTTTAAGTGAAAGTTGAAATGATAAAATAAATTAAAATTTACCAGTTTTACGTTACTATGATGTCAGTGCATGCACAGTAACTCATCAGGAAAGACTTCAATAGATAGAGTGCTACAATGCTCTATTATCACATGCATAGCACATTTATAATTTTTCTCTCTCCATGTGTTATTTACTCCACATTTACTAATCATTTTGATTCATTTATCTTTTAGTTTACCATAAACCATTGACCTTCAAACAGCATCTGGCAGCATCACTGACAACCAAATTCAGAACATGGGTTACTGCAAGGAACAAAAAAAAAGCCTGAGGATTCATTTCTATTATTCTCTTTTATACACCTTTGGAAGGAAGGCACTTGCAACTGTTTATAGTGCTGATGACAAACACTGTGTACATCTCAAAATGGCTAAAACGTTAAAGTGTCAGCTACTAGAGGGTTTACCCTATACTGTAGAATTGTGTTAGGACTAATGAAAAGTAGAAAATGATGGCCCCACCTGGCTCGCCCATCCCCAAAACCAGCTCTGGTTAGGGGGAGTGATCAGGTTCTTGCGGAACCCTTATTTTCACTTCTCAGAACCCTGGGGTTCCGCGGGACACTATTTGGGAAACACTGATATAAACCAAGGTTGAACTGAAAAAACTTGAAAAACAACAAATAATCTAGCAGCACCTTAAAGACTAACAAAACATGTAGCTGGTGTCATGAGCTTTTGTGGATACAACCCACTTCTTCAGATGACTGGAGTATTAAAGTCCAGATCCAAAAATAAATAGGGGATGGGGAGGGAGGGGGGAAGGAAAGGAAAAAATAGTGAATTTTTCAAGTATTCCAGTGAGTGTTCAAGTTACAAGAAGCTGAAAGAGAAGGTGCAAATTGTTCTTCAATGCCCATGGTTTAGTTGGTTAAGTCATTAGGATGTGGAAGGTTCCCTGTCGGCAGAGGGATGTGGAAGGTTCCCTGTCGGCAGAGGGATGTAAACAAGGCACTTCGAAAGTGCAAATGAAGCGGAGATTTAAATATCCCGTGCTTCATTTGCATAAACCGCAGTCTAGACGCAGTTCTTTCGAAAATGGCAGGCTTTTTCGAAAGAGCCTGTACATTTTCGAAAGAACCACATCTAGACCGCGGTATTACTTCCGAAATGGTGCTTTTTCGAAAAAGCGCCATGATGCGATTATGCAAATGAAGCATGGGATAGTTAAATCTCCGCTTCATTTGCACTTTCGAAGTGCCTCGTTTATATCCCTCTGCCGACAGAGGGATGTAGTCTAGACACAGCGGTAGTGTGCTAGTCAGGTAATATCTTTATTCATACCTTTTTGATGTCTCCCAAACAGACGGCACTTGCCAGAGCCAGCCCTGCCAGCAGTCTCTGCCCCTGACCCAGTGGCCCCAGGATGAGCCAGGCAGCCAGTGACAGCCAGCCATCCCCCGCCCAGTCCCCCAGCACCCAGGGGCCAGCCAGGGGCCGTAGATGGCGCGTGCCCTCCTGGACTAGTGCGGAGGTCATGGACCTCATTGAGGTTTGGGGGCAGGACCCCAAAGTCCATGATCTCCGCACTAGGAGGAGGAACGCGGTCGTCTACAGCCGCATAGCAGCCACCATGGCCCAAAAGGGACACAGGCGCACCCAGGAGCAGGTGCGCCTGAAAGTCAAAGAGCTGCGGCAGGCATACGCCAGGGCCACCAGGGGCGGCGCCGCAGCAGGGGCTGCCACCTGCCCCTACTTCCCCGCCCTCGACCGACTACTGGGGGGCGGGGCGGTCCACGCCAGCCCAGGAGGCAGCGAGCCGGGACCAGAGGGCCCTGACCCGGGCGCACCAGTGGGGCCAACGCCAGCTGTTCTGGCACCAGAGTCGGCAGGGTCATCCAGGGAGGCCATACCGGGTAAGTGCCAGCACTGTCTCCTGCCCAGGGGGGAGGCGGGGAGGAAGACCACGGACCGCGCACGTGGGCCATGCCTCCCACGGATCATGCAGCCACCTGTGCATGTGTGAGCACGTGCCATGCCACCCTTGGGCAGGTCGCTCCAGCTGCGTGACACCCAGGGGCCGTGGCCCAATAGGCACATGCGTGTGTGAAGAGACCTGACATGCTCCCGACCCTGGGGCGGGACCCAGCAGGACGCCCTCCCTTCACACAACCCCTCTACACAGAGGCAGGGGACATCTCCCCCCCCCCCCCACCGCCCCGGCCACACTATACACGGCACAGGGGCATGGGTGCAGTCCCGGGGAGAGCCAGACATCCTGACCATGGCCTTTGTGCAAGCACAGCGGCTCTGACAGTGCAGGACATGGTCGCCCTCACGTCGCGGGGGGGGGGCTGGGCATCATCCACTGTGTCCCCAGGGAGAACTGACCACTTCTCTTCTTTCTCTACAGCTGCACCAGCTGCTCATGCAGGGCGCACCACCCCGCCCGGGACATGCTCCCGCACCCACAGCCTGCTCTGGACCACCACCATGCGGCAGGAGTACCGGGACCAGCACCTGGGGGCCCTGCAAGCCCTGCACCGCACCGTCCAGGCCTGGATGCTGGAGGACCTGCAGCTCCGCCGGGAGCAGCTTGCGGAGGACCAAGCGAGGAACTGTCACCTGCAGGCCCTGCTGCAGAGCATGGTGCCCTGTGCCGGTCCTGCACCTGCTGCCCCCCCAACAACTGTCCCTCCTCCCACTCCTGCCCCCCCCACCTCTTCCTCCTCAACCTCCACACCCTGCCCTTCAATGTCCACACCCCCCACCTCAACGTCCGCACCCTCCTCCCCATTTCCCCGGGGACACCGAGGCCCCCTCCCTCGCCATGGCTGGGAGGGGGTTGTCCCGGCGAGATCCCCAGCCCCTTCTTCCCCTTGCTTCTCCCTTCCAGCTCCCTCCTCCCAGTTTTCCCCCTCTCCTCTCCCACCCTCTCTCCTGCCCTCTACCGCCTCCTTTCCCCCGTCTCCCCACAGTTTCATTCCCCCTCCCCAGTTGTGTTCATTAAACCCAGTTAATATTTTTGAAAATACGTGTCTTTTATTTGACATCAGTAAGGTGGGGTCTAGGGAAGGGTAAGTGGAAGGACATGAGGGAGGAATGGGGCACGAGCCCCTGGTGGGGAGGACCAGTGTGGCTCTGAGGGCTCCTCTGGGTGGACGCTCTCCCGCAGGGCCTCCTGGATCCTGACAGCCCCCCGATGGACCCCCCGGATGGCAGCCTGCAGCAAGTGCAGCTGGGCTGATGGCAACGACCCCGTGAGATGCACCGGCGTGCCCAGGGACAGGTCTGGTTCCATGTTGCAGAGTGCCGTGGTGTCCCGAGTAAGGGCAGCAGAGCACTCCGAGACATGAATGCTTTGCTGTCCCTCAGCGAGGTGGACCAGCAAGCAGAGAAACCTGAGAACTGTCTGTCCGAGATGGGGGGTCGGGTCCCTTTAAGCACAGACCTCGGCTAGCCTCAGGCAGCAGCCCCACACACGAAGTCCAACGCTGATGCCCTTTTGGCACTGGTTCCGGCCAGCCTTACCTTCGATTCAGGGCCCACTCAATGTGGACGTGCTATTTAGAATTAGTTTTTGTGTCTAGATGCGTTATTTTGAATTAGCTTAATTCGAATTAACTAATTCGAATTAAGTTAATTCGAAATAGCACTGTAGTGTAGACATACCCTAGGTGACCACCACAAGGTTAGGGGCTGAGCCCCCAGGAATCCTGGACCCAGCCTTGTTGGGTTTACAAGGACTCTGCCTCACAGGAGAGCAGAAGGGGAGCCCTTGAGTTCAGGCAGGCCTCAGGGTAAAGGAAGCAGGAGCAGGGCTTCAGATCCTTTCACTAGCCCAGTGACATAGTAGCACTGTCCTATTTGCAACCTGCAGGGAGGTTGCATTAGGACAGTAAGGGTACGTCTACACTGCAGCGCTATTTCGGAATACTTCTGGTATCCCGAAATAGCTATTCAGTGTCTTTTAAGCAAGCCCGTTATTTTGAAATATAACGGGCTTGCTATTCCAACGTCCCTGTAAACCTTGTTGCACGAGGATTAAGGGACATTTTGAAATAGCGGTTTATTTTGAAATTTGGTGCGTGTAGACAGCACCAAATTACGAAATAAGCTATTTTGAAATTAACTCAAAATAAGCTACACAGTTTGCATAGCTCAAATTGCATAGCTTATTTCGAGTTAAGTTATCTGTGAGAAATTTAAGTTATTTTCAACCCTGGTTAAATCTGTGTTTTTAGTGTGTCTGGCAGAGGTGTGACTGTAAGCTCCCAGGCAAATCCTTTTAAGGTGTTGTGCAGGTTTTCTTTGAGGATGAGGACTGAGAAGTTAGACATGGAATCATTGCTTTGTAAAAAGTGTTTGCCCATGGGTGATATGGTGTTTTTGTTTTTTATCATTTTTCTGAGTGAGTTAATCCAAGAGCATAGTAGTTGTCTAGTTTCACCTATATAAAGGTACAGTTGTGAAAAAGGAACACAGAAAACATTTAACATTATAAAAACCCTACATTTGCACACCTTAAAAGAGAAAAAAATCAACTAATTGAAATTATAGCAATTTTGGTTTAAAAAAATATTGCTTGAACACACATGCCAAATTTTGTCCAAAGCTCATATTTATAATCAAATTATACCTCTGAAAAATAAGGCTTTATAACAAATATACTGATATACCTCCTTAATCACAGGAATGCTAGTGGCACTTGCTGATGTGTGGCTTGAAAAAATAATTTGTATGGAATAGTTTATGTTAATTACTCTTAAACCTGATAGTATGTTATGCCTGGCAAAATGTTTAGAATTCAGATTTCTGCAACAGAAAAAATGGTGCTTCGCTTTTTGTTGGAGGTGGGTTTATAAAAAAAGGAAAAGTCAGATTAGACAGTATAATGATTTCATGGTTTAAAATCTCTGTGCTAGAAACAACCCAATTAAATTCCTGACATCATCAATTTTGTTAGTAAATAGTCACCATGGAAGCAGAAAAGTCTTGCATCTCATTACATCCAACATAGGGTTTCAATGCAAGAGCCATTTGCCCTGGTGTGGAAGTCTAAAAACAAAGGAAAAGTATATGTGACACAGATTTTTTTCTCCGCCTGAGTCAGAACATGGTACTATAAAACTAGCTGTAACTAGCAGATGTACCAGACGTTGCTTGTGTCCTTAATTTTAGCAATGGTGGTGGGGTTTTGTTTTGGGGGTTTTTTGGAAGGGAAATTAAAAGGAAAATGGAGAAAGAGGAATCAGGGCAGGCAGTTGGGTGGTGTTGGGAGGGGGCTCAGGACAGAGGCATGAGGGGTGCAGGAGTAAGGGCACAGGGTTGTGTGGGGGGAGTTCAGGGCAGGGGGTGGGACTGCAGGAGATAGGGCAGGGGTTTAGGAGGTGTGTGTGGGGCGGGGGTTCACCAGGGCCACCCACAGCAGCAGAGCAGCACTGTCTGGGGCCACATCACTTTTCTGGCAGTGGCTCCTCCCTAGGGCCACCCAGGGCCATGCTGCTCTGCCAGTGGTGGCTCCCTGGGGTCAGCTGTGGTGGTGGGGGCCATGCTGACTGGCCAGCAGCTGTTCCCTGAGGCTAGCAGGGGAGGCGTGGGCCAGAGGGGAGAGTGGATTGAGCTGCCACTGTGGCAGGGCTGTCCCTATGCATATGTGAAATATGCAGCTGCATAGGGCACCTGAAAATGTGGGGCACCAAATGTTTGGCTGCCCCTTTGCAGCGGTGTGCGCTTGTCTGGCAACAACTACTACAGGGCTTCTCCTTGCCTCCTCCCTCACATGTTCCTGTCAGCCAGCAGAGTGCTCCCTGCTGCCAAACTGAGGGCAGAGAGGAGCCCCCAGCCTCTGCAGCTCCACTCCAGCCCCAGGGAAGTCCCCAAGTCCTGGGAAGCTGTGGAAGGGTGGGGAGGAAAGCCCTCAGCCCCCAGTAGGAACTGCATGCGGGGGCAGGAGGAAATGAAGCCCCCAGCAAAAGCTGTGAGAGTGGGCAGGGATGGAAGTCCCCAGTCTCTGTCAGGAGCCACATTGGGGGAGGTGAGAGGGAGGGAAGTCCCCACTCCTCAGCAGGAGCTGGTAGGGACCCTCAGTTGTGTAGGGCCCCATAATTTGTAAGGAAAGCCCTGTGCTGTGGAGTATGGGGACCAACATGGGAGGAGGGAGCCCTGCCTGGTACCAGCATGGGAACCTTACCCATGTAGGATGGCTGGCAACATTCAGAGTCCTTCCCCAGTTGACCACTGTCTTATTGTTGCAGCATCTCCCTCATAGTCCCTCTGGATTATAACAGTCTCTCTTAGCAGTCTCCTCCCTTTCTGTATTATGGAAAACCATCCCATTCCAGGCACATCTCACTTTCCTGACACAACCAAACCCTGACCTGGCTTTAAGTTTGGATGAGAGGAAGCTGCCTACCAAATCTGGTTGTCCTAGTTCTTACCATTTGGGAGGAGTTCTTCAACAAACAGACTCATAGATGGATGGACAGACAGGCAGACCAGACACACATTTCTAAAATATATAGGAGATTAATAAAGAGTAGGACTTTTGTGTAAGATTGGGTTTTCTGTAGTGATTTTACTAAATGGCAGCATAGTACACAGGAGAAATTTAATGAGAAAAAGGAGAGCGAATATATAAATATTAATGTAGGAGTCCAGGAAATATACTATTATATATAGTATCTAACACCAAATAGCAAATAAAAAGGCTCTTAGCCGGGAAGAGTAGGAATGGTGTCCTAGACTCAGTTTGTCAGAAATTGGGAATGAGTGACAGGGGTGGCATCGCTTAATCCACTTGTTCTTTTCATTCCCTCTGGGGTACCTGACATTGGTCATTGTCAGAAGACAGGATACTGGGCTAGATGGACTTTTGGTCTGACCCAGTATGGCCATTCTTATGTTCAAACACATACTTGAGATATAGTCTGATTTATGAACCTGAATATTATATTAAAAATTGAGGACCAGTGCAATCCAGCCATGCTACACTTGTTTCAAACTGTAAAAACAAAACAAAACAAAACAAAAACCTAGATTTATTTGGGCATGTCCCAGCAGTAAGGAAAAGTGTGGATTAGCATGAAGACAGCAAATATGGACATAAAGGAAACAGACTTTCTCTCACACAAAAGCTTTTTAAAATGACTGCCACATTTTATTTACTCTGAGGTGACAGGTTAGTTCTTTATTTAAAAACAAACAGAATGGTAAGAAAGGAACTATATTCAGTTACCCATTCGTATTACACTTACACACACACATGCACAAACACAGAGGTGTTAAAGGAAATAGGAAAGAATCTCCCTATATATTTTAGAGTATGTCTGTCTGTCTGTGCATCTGTTTGTCCATTTGTTCAAGAACTCCTAAACAGTAAGAGCGGGGACTACTAAATTTGGCATGCAGCTTCCTCTTACCATAACTTAAACCAAGGCCAGGGTTTGGTTGTGACGGGAAAATGGGAAGTGCCAGGAATTGGACTATTTTCGATACCATGGAGAGAGAGGGGGCAGAGAGTAGAGGGACGCAAAGGGAGGGGCACAGACAGGAAGGATGGATGCGATACTGAGAGTGGCAGGAACTGTCTGAGGGAGGGGCACAGACAGGAAGGAGGGATGTGAAACTGAGAGTGTCCACTGGGGCCAGCTGCAGCACGGAGTGGCCAGCAGGGCTGGGGCTCCGCCATTTTGCCTGCCTCCAGGAGCCCCTTGGAGAGTGGAGGGGAAGCCCCCAGAGCCTGCCACCCCACAGTCTGCAGGTTGGGGGGGACCTATTGGAGGAGGGGGCAGCCCCTCTGAGCCTTGCCTGTCCTGACAGCCTGCAGGCCATAAAGAGGTTGCTGGAGGCCAGGGGCAGCCCCCAGAGCCTCACCCCCCACACCCAGGACAGTCTGCAGGCCATAGGGGGCTGCTGGAGGGAGGCAGCTGAAGGGGTCAGCCCCTGGAGCCTCCCCTCCCAAACAGCCTGCAGGCAGCAGGGGAGCAGCTGGAGGAAGGGAGCATCCAGAGCCTGGCTCCTCCCCAGACAGTCTGCAGGCCATGGGGTAGGGTTGCCAGGTGCCTGCAAAGCTGCAGCAAAAAAAAAAAAAAAAAGTATAACAGAAGTATAATAGTACAGCATATATACTAAATACATATACAGTATAAAGCATTAATACTAGTATTTGCGGCTCCTGTCCAGTAAAAAAAACGGAAAATACCCGACATATAAAATGTCTGATATTTTCTGTTTTTCTCAGATGGAAGGCTACTTGGGACATTCTTCCCCTGCCACGTCTGGTGGGGGGCAGGGGGACCGTGAGGATTTAAAGGCACCGTGACTCTTTTTTTGCTCAACCAATTATTTTCCCGCTATGTTCGGTATTTTTTGTGAAACTATCTGGCAACCCTACATGGAGGGGCCATTGGAGGGTGGGGCCAGCCTGCAGAGCGCTGCCCCATACAACAGGACACAGGGCAGGGTGGCCACTGCACCAAGCTGGGTCTCCCCCCACCCCAGGAGCAGCGACAGGCCAGGGCCAGCCTACAGAGCCCCAAACCATATCTGATAAGTGCGCAGATCTGGGCCTCCTCCTCCTGTGCTACTCAATGAAATAAAGCAAAATCTACTCATAGAAGGAGAGCGACCTATTTTCAGATTCGGAATAAGGCAGACAAATATATTGCAGGACAGATATAAATATAAACCCAATTGTCCTCTGACTTACATTCTGATTCTGCAAATGCTTTTGCATGTGCTTTTTTTTTTTGAAAGTAGTTAGTTACAATGACTTGGACAGGGCTAAATATGTGTCTGATGTTAAGCATGTAAGTGCTTGTAGCACTGGGATCCTGTGTTATTGATTTGAGTTAGGTTTCATGCATGCCATTAATACATTTTAATTAATCAAATCATCATGAGCTTCTTTATAGCAACATAAAAATGAAAATCCACCAATCTTGGGAGTTAAGGGTGGGAAGTGAACCTTCAGTAATTGAATCAAACAGTAATGTTGGGTCATATCATGACATCATTTTCAATGGGGAGTTGTGCTATAAAATCAATTGCATGATATGGATCGGTATTTTTATTACATTACTCATACTGCTTGGCTAGTTGCATAATAATAGGGTACAGAAACGTGGCACAGAATGCTCAGAAACTGTAACAAATTTCAGCCGTTGCTGAAGAAAATAAGCATTTCAGAGAAAAGGAGTAAAAATAATCCATTTTCTGGCTACCTCTTTATGCTATGTGGACATCCAAAGCTCATTGTTTTCACTGTACTTTGGACCAGTTCTTTGCAGACAGTGCAGTGGTTTTCAGTGGACTTTATATTTAGGCTTTTTCCATTGGGCCAGATTCTACATGTACTCATAGTGAGTAGCCTGTGGATCTGTGGAAATATATGAGTATAGTATTATTTTGTGAGCATGAATGTCAGAATCTGGCTCTTATGATTTAGACCAGGGGTGGGAAACCTAAGGCCCAGGGGCTGGATGAGGCCCCCAGCTTGCCTGGATCTGGCCCCCAAGGCTCGGGGCTGCTCCGCAGCATTGGGGAGCTTGTGCGGGTGATCCAGCCCCCCGCTCTTCTCCCACAGGGCTGGAACACACAAAATCTACTAGCCTGGGCTCCCCTAGGCTCTGGTGTGCGAGGGAAATGTGGAGAGTGTCTTTATCCTTCTCAGTTGGGGGGCCACATCAACGAGAGTTTTTTCTTTGCTTCTCACTTGTGTGCAGCCCCGACTGATCTTTTTTGTGGGTCAGTGGCCCCCAGTCCAAAAAAGGTTCCTCAGCCCTGACTGAGACAGCAAAGCTAGTATCTGTGTTCTTAATTCTCTGCATGCAAAGAAAAAAAAGCAAACAAACCAACCCCCTTAATGTAATAATGAAATATGTCAGGGAATAAAGGCATCTGAATTGAAAGTTGCTATCAATCAGTGAGTACCTAGCAGATAATACTGCTCTGGAGACTTCTTAACTATGCTGTTTTGATGTGCAGTAAATCTACTGCTGCAAATATGTTCATTCCTGTGTTATACATTGCAGGGAAGGAGAGATTTCATTGCATATGCTATTGATATATATGCTGATGTATAAAACATATCATGTTCCAGTTGTATATATTCAACCTGTTTAATCATTGGCACTGTTTTTTTGGGGGGGACGTTATTTTTCTTTTTCAATTACTTTTCTTTTTTTTGTCTTTTTCTTTCAGTTCATTTATGAAAAGTTAAAGTGCCAATGGAGGATTTATGAAACCAGTGTTTAGTACATTTATTTTTTCGACTGATTTATTTTTGTATCATGCTTTTACTTAGGCAGTATTGTTAGGGTATGTCTACACTACAGAGTTTTATTGAAAAAAAGGGCCGTTTTTCTGACAAAACTTGCGGAACATCCAGTTGCAATTGTGTTCTTTCAAAAGTAAATCGAAAGAACAGAGGGCTTTTTCCAATAGCGGTAATCCTCATTCTATGAGGAAGAAGCCTTTTTCTGAAAGAGCTCAGGCTGCTCGGGCTGGACATCGTGCTGCAGTCCGTGCATGTGCAACCATGTGCAGCATTAGCGTGTGGCACATGGACGCAGAAGGCAACCCCTGAGCACGCCCAGTATCCTGCTGCCAGGCATCCTGCTGCCCGGCTCAGGGGAGGCCACTCACATCCTGCCATGTGGCGGGGAGGGGGCCACCACGGCTGTGAGCAGGCTAGCCACAAGGGTGCAGGCATGACCCCACACAGACCGAGGAGTGCCACACACAGTACATGGGCATGCCTGCATGTGCAACACAGTAGACAGTGCTGTCAGCTGCAGCTGTGTGTGTGGCCCCAAGGGAGGCCCAGGCTGCTCCCGGCTCTTCTGCCATTCATGAGGGGAATCTCACTGTGGCAGGACACTTCCCGTGCCTGCTTGTCTGTGGTCTGGAGTGGGAGGGCGGGTGGGAAGTAGGCAGCACAGACCTCTGAGCACATCAGGGCCCCTGTGAGTCCCCTTGCTCCCGGGACATCTCCCTCCTCTGGCCCGAGGATTGTTGGTCGCTGCTCACAGAGGAGGGCACAGCCTCAGGGACAGTGTCTGCAGGGATGACTGACCGCCTCTCTCTCTCTGTGTTCTCCACAGCTAGACTAGCCGGGACTGAGAGGCGAGCCACACCACCGCAGCCACCCGCCAGAGCCCAGGGTATCCCAAGGCGTGCCAGGGTCCATGAAGACCTGATGCATCAGCACATCAGTGTCCTGTGTGACATGCAGCAGACCCTGGCGCACAAGCTCCATGAGGACTTGGAGTGGCGGAATTGTGCATGGGACCAGCTGGCGCAGCGGTGTGACAATGTGTGCCGTCATGTCATTCATGATGGCATACCCACCTGATGCCGCTGTTCCTGGCTTCCACCCTCCGTCCTCCTCCCCTGCTATTCCCATTCCCCCTCTGCCTGCCCCCCCTGCTATGCCACTGCTCCCTTCCCAAGCATTGCCTCTGCTCCCTCCCCAGGTGATGCCCATGGCCCCTCCCCTAGCAATGCCCATGCCCCCACCCCAAGTGATGCCTATGCCCTGTCCCTCTGCCCCCTGCCATCCCTGACCCCTCTCCAGCCCCCCCTCCTGTCTACACCCTTGTGGTCCCTGGACCCACCCAACCCCAACTCTGATGAGGTCTCCACACCTGCGGAGGTACATCAAGCTGCCTCCCTTGCTCCTCTCAGCCCTGAGCCCTTCCCCCTCCCAGTTATGAGCCCTCCTCCTCCTGCACACCTTTTTTTAATGTAATATAAATACAGACTTCATTTTGTTCAAAATCAAACAGGTGTTTTTATTGAGAGGTCAGGGAAGGGGCAAAGGGAGAGGTTGTGGTGGGGAAGGGATAGGGCAGCAAACCAGAGGCCCCTATTGGAGAGGCCCTGGGAAGAATTACTGGGGTCCTTGAGAGAACCTCTCCCTCAGGGCCTTCTGGATGTGCACCACAGCCTGATGGGCCTGTTGGATGGCAGCTGTCCTCGGCTGCTCGAACGCTCGCTTCTCATGGCCAGGGTCTGCCCCCCACCCTGGGAGGAAGTCCTCTTCCTTCCTCGCCACAATGTTTTGGAGGACACAACATGCCAACACTACATCAGGGATGTTGTGCTCCCTCACGTCCAGGTGGGTCAGGAGGCACCTGAATCACGCCTTGAGGTGGCTGAAGGCGCACTCCACCTAAATCCTGGCCCGGTTCAGGTGGGCATTAAATTGGTCCCTGCTGGGGTCCAGGTGGCCAGTGTACAGCTTCATCAGTCACGGCATGAGGGGGTAGGCCATGTCCCCCACAATGCACAGTGGCATCTGCACATCCCCAACAGCAAGTTCACGGCGGGGGAAAAATCTACCTGCCTCCAGCTTGCAGTATAGGCTGGAGTTTCTGAAGACTCAGGCATTGTGTGCCCTGCCTGACCACGCAACAAAAATGTCTGTAAAGTGTCCCCAGTGGTTGACCAGGGCCTGCAGCACCATTGAAAAGTAGCCCTTCCAATTAATATCCCCGAGGGCAGCAAATCCGGCCAAGGTCGCATTCAGGTCTCCCAGCAGGATCAAGTTGATGGCCCTCACCACCTGAGAAGGAGACAAACAAACACACAAAACAGAGAATGAGAGAGGGGATGCCTGAGCCCTTGGGAGGTGCCCGCCCTGCTCCCCTCCCCTGCCCCCCCAAACACCCCAGGAGCCACCCCCTATGAGGCCACCCTCCCCCTAGGAGCAGGTCTGTGTGACGGCAGGACGGCACAACCCCCTGGGGACAGGGCTTCCCCCTACCCCCACTTCCTCCATAGCCCCCAACCCCCATTCCTGAGGAACCCCCTTTTCCAGGACTCTTCCCCCCTGCAGGGACTGCAGCCCTGAGAGTGCCTTACCTCCATAAGGAGGGCCCTGACAGTGACTTCCCCACACTGGCCAGTTGGTTGCCCACTGACCAGTAGCTGTCTGGGAGTGCGAGCTTCCAGAGGGCTATTGCGACCCGCTTCTCCAGGGGGATGGCGGGCAGCAGGTGGGTGTTGCCTCTCCAGAGGGTGGGTGCGAGCCAGGCACACAGCTCCAAAAAGGTGGCCTTCCGCATGCAGAAGTTTTGGAGCCACTGCTGGTTGTCCCACCACTCCATGACCAGCCGGTCCCACCAGTCTGAACTGGTGTCGAGCCTCCAAAAATGTCTGAACTATTTATCTCCTTTCTCCTTATAACACCCTTTTAGATACTTGAAAACCACTATTGTGTCCCCTCTCAGTCTTCTCTTTTCTAAATTAAACAAGCCCAATTCTTTCAAGTCTTCCCTCATAGGTCATGTTTTCTAGACCTTTAATCATTTTTGTTGCTCTTTCCTGGACCTTCTCCAATTTCTCCACATCTTTCTTGAAATGTGGTGCCCAGAACCAGACACAATACTCCAATTGAGGCCTAATCAGCGCAGAGTAGAGCAGAAGAATGACTTCTCGTGTCTTGCTCACAACACTCCTGTTAATGCATCATGTTTGCTTTTTTTTGCAACAGTGTCACACTGCTGACTCATGTTTAACTTGTGGTCCACTATGACTCCTAGATCTCTTTCAGCAGTACTTCTTCCTAGAGAGTCGCTTCCCCTTCTGTATGTGTGAAACTGATTGTTCCTTCCTAAGTGGAGCACTTTGCATTTGTCCTTATTAAACTTCATTCTGTTTACCTCAGACCATCTCTCTAGTTTGTCCAGATCATTTTGAATTTTGACCCTATCCTCCAAAGTGCTTGCAACCCCTCCCAACTTGGTATCATATGCAAACTTAATAATCGTACTCTCCATCATCTAAATCATTGATTATGCCATCATCTAAATCATTGATGAAGATTTTGAGAGAATCGGCCCCAAAACAGACCCCTGAGGAACCCCACTTGTTATGCCCTTCCAGCAGGATTGTGAACCATTAATAACTACTCTCTGAGAATGGTTATCCAGCCAGTTATGCATCCACTTTATAGTAGCCCCATCTAAGTTGTATTTGCCTAGTTTAATGATAAGAAGATCATGCGAGACTGTGTGAAATGCTTTACTAAAGTCTTAGTATACCACATCCACTGCTTCCCCCTTATCCACAAGACTTGTTATCCCTTCAAAGAAAGCTATCAGATTGGTTTGACATGATTTGTTCTTTACAAATCCATGCTGGCTGTTACCTAATACCTTATTTTCTTCTAGATGTTTGCAGATGAATTCCTGAATTACTTGCTCCATTATATTCCCTAGCACAGAAATTAAAATGACTGGTCTGTAGTTTCCTGGGTTGTTCTTATTTCCCTTTTTATACATGGGACAAACTGTATTTGCCCTTTTCCAGTCTTCTGGAATCTCTCCCCACTTTCACGATTTTTCAAAGATGATAGCTAAAGGCTCAGATACCTCCTCTATCAGCTCCTTGAGTATTCTAGGATGCATTTCATCAGGCCCTGGTGACTTGCAGACATCTAACTTTTCTAAGTAATTTTTTTGTTCTTTGATTTTAACTTTTAAACCTACCCCATTTCCTCTAGCATTCACTATGTTAGGCATCCCGTCACCATCATTCTTCTTGATGAAAACTGAAACAAAGAAATCATTAAGCACCTCTGCCATTTCCAAGTTTCCTGTTATTGTTTCTCCCTCTTCACTGAGCAATGGGCCTACCCTGTCCTTGGTCTTCCTCTTGCTCCTAATATATTTGTAGAACATCTTCTTACCCTTTATGCCTCTAGCTAGATTTAGCTCTTTTTATGCCTTTGCCTTTCTAATCTTGCCCCTGCATACCTGTGTTGTTTGCTTATATTCATCCTTTGTAATTTGACCTAGTTTCTACTTTTTATATGACTCCTTTTTGATTTTTACCCTTCTTGCCATGTGATTGATGCAGAATCCAAATGCCGGGGGGAAAGCAAAGGATTTGTCACAATGTCATTTTTTCTAACCTAGGGTATTCTGTAGGGCAGCCATAATTCCATTAAGAAATTGTTTCCATGGGGCCATATTCCTGACTCCATAAATGCTTGTGGTTCTATTACTCAGTTTTTTGTAACTTGCCACTACTCGGGGTACAGGACTCCATTCTCAGCTCTGAACCACTGTACAAGTGTCTGCTCAAAGCCTGTCTGCTGAGTAACAAGAAAGAGTTCCTGGAAAAATCCTGGTAGAGGACCCTGGCATACCAGGAACAATCATCCCTGTTAATGGTTAGAATCACCTATACATTAGTCATGTTTAGGTGGGAATAGGAGTCCTGCGTGTGTGACTTGCAGCTCAGTGCACATTCTGCTAAGCCAGAAAGCATTTTATGGAGGCACATCTCTAGCCCACCCTAAATACAGTATCTCTTGGTTAATGCTGGCTCCCCAGGCACATCCCTCTCACTCCTGCTGTCCACTTCCAGAGATCCCTGGTTGCTATGGCAGAGTGTCCCTCCACAGCAGCACATTTGAGGTCTGACTGCGCCCATTGGAAAGGGTGGATGGGTCCCTTTGTGGGACAGGTCCCTTTGTGCAGCTTGTCCCCTGCATAGTGGAACTGCAGAAGTTCTTCTTTTGCTTTGCACAGAGCAGGGGCAGGACCAGGCCTGAGAGAGAGAGAGAGAGAGAGAGCTCTGAACTTACTTAAGTAAGGATTGCATACTAGTAGGTTATCCAATACAGCGGCCTTAGGAAGAAGAAGAAGACGAAACACCAGTCTCCTGTACTCAGGAGGAAATGAAATGCAGCAGTGTGTGAATAATGCTCTTTTTAGCACTTTTTCTTTCTTTTTCAGAAAAAGTACTGCCCTCATTTCTTCTCTCTTCCTGAAGAAAAGAGATATTCATAAACTTGGGCAAGAAGAGAGGCCTAACATACCAGACTGAATTGAGTATCAATGGTGGTGTTCTTTCCAATCACAGGACAGTTCTTCTAAGGCTCATGTCTGTTCTCTGTATATCTTGGAGATCACCTCTCCCTTCCTCTAGATCCTAAGGTAAAGGAAGCATCTAATCTTTGGGAAATTAAGATCAGAGCACAAGGTCATCTGAAATGTAGGCAAAATAAGGCAGCTATTTTTTTTGAAAATTACAGATCTGATTTTCCCTACACATGGTCATCCGCTCAAGAACTTTCCCTCACTGTGCTTATCCTGTTCTGAATGCTGCTCCATAAAGGGCATGTCCACACTAGCAAATTATTTTGAAATAACTAAATTCGACTTAAATAACTCCCCATTTTACAAAATCAAAAAAGCGTGTCCCCACTATGGGGAAGTCTTGAAATTAGTCTGAGGCAGGCTCCATTAATGTGGACGCACTACCTCGACTTAGAGCTCAAGGAAGCACTAGGAAGTGATTAGTTCGAATTACTATGGGGAGTAGTTATTTCGAAACAGCGGCACCTCCTCACACTATTTCGAAATAACTATTTCAAAATTACAGTTATTCCCTGAGGAAAGCAGGATTACAGATTTTGAAATAAGTGGCCTGTTACTTCAAAATAATGGGCTTGGTAGTGTGGATGCTCTGCTTATAAATTTGACCTAAGGGGGGTTATTTCTAAATAACACTCTAGGATAGACCAGAGCTAGAAGTTCTTCAGGCTAATTCTTTTCACCTGCACCCTCCTGGGCCTTCTCATTCTTTTCCTCCTCTCAAGTTAACAAAGTCCCATATGTAACAGTTACACCAAAGTCAAATTTGGTTGAGTATTGTCACTGCAGTATCTTAGCACCTCACAAATATTGGGGAATTTATCCTCACAATAGCTCGGTGAGATTGGGAAGTGCTATTCTTTCCATTTTACAGATGGAGAAACTGAGCCACAGAGGAATTAAGGCCTGATATTCAAAAAAGCACCTATCAGATTTTGCTGTGCCCAGCTCCCTCCAAGAACCATGTAGTGCTCCTATTAGTATCAGTGGGATGCTCTGAATTTCCCCTGAAAAGTTTACTGAGGGTGAGTGAAAATTAAAGCCAGTTTTTGTGGTATAAAAACTGTCTCCATGGGTGGAGGCACTGAGCTTTGTTAAATCCTGTCCTCCGGAAGTCTCCAGCTGACCCAGGCCTCCTGCTTCCAGGCTGAGAACTGTCATCCAAAGGCCAGTGAAGGCAACTTTCTCCTGTTGACTCTCAAGGGAAGTTTGGCACCAATCTCCCCCAAAGGCTTCATCCCCCACTCCCTACTACAGCTGCAGCAGACTAATTGCTGTCCTGCAAATGGCAAGTTACAAGAGATGTCTGATTAAACTGCCTATCCCTGACTATCGCCCAATATGACAATAAAATAGCTGATGCACCAATCAGGATTCTGGGGTTTGAAATTTATTAATTTCATTTTTCAGAGTGTATTTGTAGCAATTTTTGAGTTTATGTGAGTGACCAAAGATCTGGGGTTTTCAGGGCTTTCTCTTTGTATGTACACATAATACTGTTTCAGGCAGTGCTACATTCAAGTACACTTGGGAACCATTAGTTCTCCACACCAGGGTCTACACAAACCAATTAATGTGCAACATATTAGTACACCTTCGAAACCACACCTCTGTTGTCTGCATTGCTACTGCATGCAGACAAACAGTTAGATACAAGCCATGCAGCAGGGACATTGCCTGTGTAAATAACCTGTATCAGGAAAGGGTTGAAGTAAACACGAACTGAGTAACCTTTTCTGATGTTTATTAGATAAACATCTACGCCCTTTTTATGGGGATGTTGCATCCATTAAAACCTAACATCAGCATGCGATAAGCATCTCTATCTTGAAAGCAACATATCAGGAAAACAGTTAATTAGTTCAGTATATTCAATGTTGTTGCTGACATAAAAAAAGTGTTTGATGCCTGCTAATAGGAGACCTACATATGATCTTAGGCATCTTTCAGCCCATGCACATATCCAAGTATTAAATCTGACATAGGAATATGAAATGTGTTAATAATGCTCTCCGAAGGTCTTTGGCTCCATAAACCAGTTAATGGATTACACTCAGCCATTTCCATTTCTTATGGCTATAGGGTAATAGTTTGCATTTAATAACTGACATGTCAAATTCTGCAACTCTAAGTGCAAAATGTTGCAATGCTGGTCAGGTATATGCAATACTAGCTTATGCAGTATGTGTGACTGTGATGGGGGAGCATTTAACATGGAATTTATTGCTGATGTGGATATTGGCTAACCTTAGGGCCAGTAGTTTCTGACAAAGATTATTTATTTTTCATGCAATCTTTACTTAAGGTTTGAATTCTGATATCCTTACTTAATGAGCAGTCCCACTTGAAGTCAGTGTGATTATTTGTGGTGCAAGATATTATTCAGTGTCAGCATGTGACTCAAAATCTGACCTTAAGTTATTATTACGTTTTGTTTTATGTTGATATATCTGCAATAAAGAAATGGCCAGATCAGACAGCTAGAACAAAGGCAGGTCCTAGGTACCTGCAGGCCACGTAGACACTTCACTGGGGCCCAGCTGTGAAAGCAGGGCTGTCATTCTGATGGGCCCAAGTTTGACATAGGAAATTTCCATCTTTAGCCACATTATAGCACATAGGGCCTGATCCAAAGTCTAAGTCTTTCCATTGACTTTAATAGGATTCGGATGAGGCCCATAGTAGACATTAAAAAAAAAAAAACCACTAACAGACTTTCAGTTCTCCAGCGTAGGGAAGAATGGGGGGAAAGATTTCTTGGTGCAAATTTTGGTCTTATGTCTAATTCCTCGCCAGGCAATTTCAGTGGTGTTGCATGGGGAGAATGCTAGCATGCAGCCCATCCAGTCCAAACATTGTGTAATAATTGTACTGTTGCCCCCACAGGACTGTGTACTTCATAGTAAAACAAACCATTACCTCAGGAAGTACTGACTCTCCATTCTCACTAAGAACTCTTGCAAGTCATAAGACAAATAGATGGTGTGTAACCTGCTCATAGCTTTATGGCCTCACAGGTCCTGCAGGCAACACTGTAAATCTCAACAGTGTCTTGCAAGTGCTTGATTTGTGCAGTAGATACTCTGATTTAGGCATATGTAAAAACTCATGTCATCTGGCAGCCGCTTATGGACATTATAGATGTGTAGGCTCATGTCATCATTAATTTACACTCACTAAGGGCCCCCTGCATTTTCTTGAAGTGTCAAAGGTTACTTCCATACACCGGAAAAAATCTATAGCACGTAATAAGCATTGCACCCAGTCAGAATCCTGGACTGAAAAGTGAGCTCTAGAAGGAGTTGGGATAGTGGGAGGAGGACTCTTTAGGCAGAAGGTATGATCCTGGAGCCATTATGGAGCTTCCAATGAGTTTACAATTTAAGGCCCAGTTCCTAAGTCAAGATCCATTTGCATGGACCCCTTCAGTACAGCAAGCAAAATCTCATTAAACTCAGGAGTCCATGGGAGTCTGTGAGAAGATAGTAGATCCAGATGCAAGACTAAGGCTTAAAGGTCAAATCCTGTTTATTTTCTCTGAAGAATCCCATTGACATCTCTGGCTTTACTGCTGTGAGCAAGCCAAGCAAGAAAATTTAGGTTGAGTACTTAGATTTAAGGAAATCACAGACTTTCATTTCAGTTTGGCTAACTTTTTTCAGCACCAGGATTTTTAATAGTGGGTTTATAACAACATTTTGTGCTGTCTGTGTTATATTTGGGTGGAAGGCAAGAAAGCAGGTGATGATAGTAGAAGACTCGCCAGAAGACTAAGTTGCAAAGTGCATTTCTTCTGAATACCAATGACATTATGGGGTTCCAAACACACTATCTCTCACTGATTTCTGGAATACATTTGCTTAGGTTGCAAACAAAAAGATATTTTGGGCTGTCAGCTGTGGAAACTCAGGCCAGGGTTGTGACAATCATATTGGAACATTTCCATCTTGTACATCATAAGCAACAGCAAAGCTTTTGCAGGCCAAATCATTTTCACATCTTTTCACTACACTCCTTCCCTTCAAGGAGGCATTTAATAATAACAACTGAGGAATCTCTCAGAAGGAAGGCAGGTGTGGATGGTGATAGGTCTGCTGTTGATACCTGCACAGCATGTACCATGTTTGTCTTCCTCCCAGAAGAAAGAAGGGATTTCATCTGCACTAAGTGCAAGCTGGTCACCATTTTGGAAGAAAAAATTAGAGAACTTGAGACCCAAGTATCGACCCTACGTTCTATCAGAGAGGATGAAGACTTCCTCGATAGAAGGCAGTGTTTAATCCTGCAGGCACAGCAGGCTGAGGAGCCAGTCAGAACAGTACAGGACAAGGAAGAAAACCAGTAGCATGTAACATCTAGGAGAAGAAAGCCAACTCAGGTATCCCCCATTCCTGCAGAGGTAAGCAACTGCTATCAGGCTCTCTTCACAGGCACTGCGGTGGAGAATGCTTTGGCAGGGACCTCTCAGGGAAGAAATCAGAAGGGAACACCATCTACCGGAAGGCATGGGATGCATACTCCTAGGAATGGGGGTTCCACGACCACCACCCCCAAAAGAAGAAGACGGGTGCTGGTGGTTGGGGACTTCCTCCTAAGAGGGACTGAGTCATCCATCTGCCGTCCAGAACCGCAATCCTGAGAAGTGTGCTGCTTACCTGGAGCTTGCATTCAGGATGTGACCGAGAGTATTCCAAAAGTGATTAAACCTTCGGATCGCTACCCCTTCCTGCTTCTCCATGTAGGAACTAACAATACAGCCAAGAATGACCTTGAGCGGGTCACAGAAGGTTATGTAGCACTTGGAAGAAGGATCAAGGAATTTGAAGCACAAGTGCTGTTCTCGTCCATCCTTCCAGTTGAAGGAAAAGGCCCGGGTAGGGATCGTCGAATTGAGAAAGTAAATGCGTGGTTGCACAGGTGGTGTCGGAGAGAGGGCTTTGATTTCTTCGACCATGGTACTCTGTTCCGGGCACAAGGATTGTTAGGAAGAGATGGGATCCACCTAACCAAGAGAGGAAAGAGCAGGCTTGCAAACCTAGTGAGGAGGGCTTTAAACTAGGTTCGTTGGGGGACGGTGACCAAAACCCTGAGGTAAGTGAGGAAGTCGGACACTGGGAAAAATCACAAGGAGGAATGAGCAACAAAGGAGGACCCCTGATTTGTATGGAGAAGGTAGGGTGATCAACTGGTTATCTAAGGTGTTTGTACACAAATGCGAGAAGCCTGGGAAACAAACAGGAAGAATTAGAAGCCCTGGCCCAGTCGAAGAACTATGATTTGATTGGAATAACGGAGACTTGGTGGGATGACTCGCATGACTGGAGCACTGTCATGAAAAGGTATAAACTGTTCAGGAAGAACAGGTGGGGGAGAAAAGAGGAGAAGTTGCATTGTATGTAAGAGATCAGTATGATTGCTCGGAGCTCCAGTATTTAGAAGGAGAAAAGACTGTTGAGAGTCAATGGGTTAAGTTTAGAGGTGGAAGCAACAGGGGTAATGTTGTGGTTGGTGTTTGCTATAGACCACCGGATCAGGTGGATGAGGTAGACGAGGCTTTCTTCAGACAACTGAGAGAAGCTTCCAGATCACAGGCCATGGTTCTCATGGGCGACTTTAATCATCCTGACATCTGTTGGGAGACCAATACAGCAGTACACAGACAATCCAGGAAGTTTTTGGAGAATGTTGGGGATAACTTCTTGGTACAAGTGCTGAAAGAACTGACCAGGGACCATGCGCAGCTTGACCTGCTGCTCACAAACAGGGAGGAACTAGTAGGGGAAATAGAGGTGGGTGACAACCTGGGAAGCAGTGATCATGAGATGGTAGATTTCAGGATCCTGACCAAAGGAAAAAAGACAAGCAAAATACACACCCTGGACTTCAGAAAAGCAGACTTTGACTCCCTCAGAGAACTGATGGGCAGGATTCCCTGGGATGCTTACATGAAGGGGAAAGGAGTCCAGGATAGCTGGCAGTATTTTAAAGAAGCCTTATTGAAGGCACAAGAAGAAACCATCCCGATGCGCAGGAAGAAAAGCATATATGATGGGTGACCAGATTGGCTTACCAGGGACATCACTGGTGAGCTTAAACACAAAAAGGAAGCTTCCAAGAAGTGGAAACTTGGACAGATGACTAGGGAGGAGTATAAATATATTGCTCGAGAATGCAGGGGAGTTACCAGGAAGACGAATCGCAACTGGAATTGCAGCTGGCAAAGGATGTGAAGGATAACAAGAAAGGTTTCTACAGGCATGTTAGCAAGAAGAGGGTGATCAGAGAAAGTGTGGGGCCCTTACTGGATGAGGGAGGTAACCTAGTGACAGATGATGTGGGAAAAGCTGAAGTACTCAATACTTTCTTTGCCTCTGTCTTCACGGACAAGGTCAGCTCCCAGACAAATGCACTAGGCAACGCAGTATGGGAAGGAGGTGGACAGCCCTTGGTGGGGAAAGAACAAGTTAGGAACTATTTAGAAAAGCTAAACATACACAATTCCATGGGCCCAGATTTAATGCATCTGAGGGTACTGAGGGAGTTGGCAAATGTCATTGTGGAGCCTTTTGCCATTATCTTTGAAAACTCGTGGAGATCCGGAGAGATCCAGGATGATTGGAAAAAGGCAAATGTAGTGCCCATCTTTGAAAAAGGGAAGAAGGACAATCCAGGGAACTACAGACTGGTAAACCTTACCTCAGTCCCTGGAAAAATCATGGAGGGGATCCTCAAGGACTCCATTTTGAAGCACTTGAAAGAGAAGAAAGTAATCAGGAATAGTCAATATGGATACAAGAAGGGCAAGTTGTTCCTGACCAATCTGATAAGCTTCTATGATGAGGTAACTGGCTCTGTGGATATGGGAAAGTCAGTGGATGTGATATACCTTGACTTTAGCAAAGCTTTTGATACAGTCTCCCACAATATTCTTGCCAGCAAGTTAAGGGACTATGGATTGTATAAATGGACTGTAAGATGGATAGAAAGCTGGCTAGACTGTTGGGCCCAACGGATAGTGATCAACGGCTCGATGTCAGATTGGCAGTCGGTTTCTAGCGGAGTGCCCCAAGGATTGATTCTAGGGCCAGTTTTGTTCAACATCTTTATTAATGACCTGGATGAGGGGATGGATGTCACCCTCAGCAAGTTCGCAGATGACACTAAGCTAGGGGAAGAGGTAGATACATTGGAGGGCAGGGATAGGGTCCAGAGTGACCTGGACAGATTAGAGGATTGGGCCAAAAGAAATCTGATGAGGTTCAACAAGGACAAGTATAGAGTCCTGCACTTGGGGTGGAAGAATCCCAAGCATTGTTACAGGCTGGGGACTGAATGGCTATGCAGCAGTTCTGCAGAAAAGGACCTGGGGATTACAGTAGATGAGAAGCTGGATATGAGTCAACAGTGTGCCCTTGTAGCCAAGAAAGCTAATGGCATATTAGGGTGCATTCAGAGGAGCATTTCCAGAAGATCCAGAGAAGTGATTATTCCCATTTATTCGCCTCTGGTGAGGCCACATCTGAAATATTGTGTCCAGTTCTGGGACCCCCACTACAAAAAGGTTCAACAAGGACAAGTGTAGAGTCCTGCACCTGGGACAGAAGAATCCCAAGCATTGTTGAGGGACACACTGGAGAGGGCCCAGTGGAGGGTGACCAAAATGATTAGGGGGCTGGAGTACATGATCTATGAGGAGAGACTGAGGGTATGTCTACACTACAGTGTTATTTCGAAATAGCTTATTTCGAAATAGTTATTTAGAAATAGCTTATTTCGAAATAACGCATCTACATACAAAATGCATTTCGAAATAGCATTTTGCTATTTCAAAATAGCGCGTCCACACTGAGTGGATTCTGAATCGCATTTAAGGCTGGCCAGAACAGGTCCGGCAGAGCACCAGGTCAGGACTTACGGTGTGGGG
This sequence comes from Rafetus swinhoei, assembly GCA_019425775.1. Lineage (NCBI taxonomy): Eukaryota > Metazoa > Chordata > Testudines > Trionychidae > Rafetus > Rafetus swinhoei. The sequence goes on from CM033432.1 coordinate 46,736,684, forward strand.
CTGCTGCCTGAGTCTATCTGAGGTCTGTGCTTAAAGGGACCCCCCTGGACAGCCAGTTCTCAGGTTTCCCTGCTTGCTTGCCTACCTCGATGAGGGACAGCAAAGCATTTTGTCTCTGCATGCTCTGGTTGCCCTCACTCGGGACACCACAGCACTCTGCAACATAGAGTCAGAGGTGCCCCTGGGCACTCTGGTGCTTCTCTTGGATGTGTTGCTGTGAGCCTCACTGCCATCCGGGAGGTCCATCGGGGGGCTGTCGGTATCCAGGAGGCCCTGCAGAAGAGCTTCCACCCTGAGGAGCACTAAGAGCCTACCTGGACTTCCCCACTGGGGGCTTGTGCCTCATTCCTCCTTCACGTCCTTCCACTTACCCCTCCCTAACATCCCTTCCGGATGTCAAATAAAATACACGTATTTTCATGAACACAAACTCTCTTTATTTAACAAAACTGGTGGGGGAAGGAATGAAACTCTGGTGAGACTGGGGAAAGGAGGCAGGAGAGGAAAGGAAAGAGGGTGCGAGAGGGGAGGGGGAAACCTGGGAGAAGGGAACTGGAAGGGGGAAGCAAGGGGAAGAAGGGGAAGGGGAAGCTCAGGGCTCAGGGTTGGAGGTCTCGCCGGACCAACTTGACTTTCATGCAAACCTGCTCCTGGGTTCACATGTGGCCTTTGGTGGCCAGGCTGGCAGCTATCCTGCCATAGACGGCCGCGTTCCTCCATCTAGTGCGGAGATCATGGATGTTGAGGGCATCGCCCCCCAATCCTGAATAAGGTCCATGATCTCCACCCTGGACCAGGAAGGCCCCCGCCTTCTCCGGGCCCTGGCAGGCTCCTGGGAGCTGGCAGACTGCTCTTGGGGAGCGGTGGAGGGCTGGCTGCCAGTGGCTTGCTGGCTCATGTTTTGAGGCCACTGGGCAGGGGCAGTGACTGCTGGCTCTGGGCTGGCAGGCTTGAAGCTGGCACAGGCACTGTGTCCAGAGTCTACCTCTTTAAGGGCTCCGTGGAAGCGGGAGGGAGTGGAGTGTTCTTGGTTGAGGCTGGAGTGGCCACCAGGGCACCCTGGGAAGGCTGGAGGCCCCCTATTTTGAAATAAGTGTCTACACAGCACTTATTTCAAAATAGCTATTTCGAATTTGGCGTTATTCCTCGTAGAATGAGGTTTACCAAATTCGAAATAAGCACTCTGCTATTTTGAATGTATTTCGAAATAGCGGTTTGGCTGTGTAGACGCTAGGAAAGTTATTTCGAAAGAAGGGCTGTTATTTCGAAATAACTTTGCGGTGTAGACATACCCTGAGGGATTTGGGTTGGTTTAGTCTACAGAAGAGAAGAGTGAGGGGGGATTTGATAGCAGCCTTCAACTTCCTGAAGGGAGGTTCCAAAGAATCATAGAATACTAGGACTGGAAGGGACCTCGAGAGGTCATCGAGTCCAGTCCCCTGCCCTCATGGCATGACCCAGTACTGTCTAGACCATCCCTGATAGACATTTATCTAACCTACTCTTAAATATCTCCAGAGATGGAGATTCCACAACCTCCCCTGGACAATTTATTCCAGTGTTTAACCACCCTGACAGTTAGGAACTTTTTCCTAATGTCCAACCTAAACCTCCCTTGCTGCAGTTTAAGCCTATTGCTTCTTGCTCTATCCTCAGAAGCCAGGAAGAACAATTTTTCTCCCTCCTCCTTGTGACACCCTTTTAGATACCTGAAAACCGCTATCATGTCCCCTCTCAATCTTCTTTTTTTCTAAGCTAAACAAGCCCAATTCTTTCAGTCTTCTTTCATAGGTCATGTTCTCTAGACCTTTAATCATTCTTGTTGCTCTTCTCTGGAACTTCTCCAATGTCTCCACATCTTTCTTGAAATGTGGTGCCCAGAACTGGACACAATACTCCAACTGAGGCCTAATCAGCGCAGAGTAGAGCGGAAAAATGACTTCTTGTGTCTTGCTCACAACACACCGGTTAATGCATCCTAGAATCATGTTTGCTTTTTTTGCAACAGCGTCACACTCTTGACTCATATTTAGCTTGTGGTCCACTATAACCCCTAGACCCCTTTCTGCTGTACTCCTTCCTAGACAGTGATAGATTGCAGAACAAGGAACAATAGTCTCAAGTTATAGTGGGAGAGATCTAGGTTGGATATTAGGGAAAACTATTTCACTGGGAGGGTGGTGAAACACTGGAATGGGTTACCTAGGGAGGTGGTGGAATCTCCATCCCTAGAGGTTTTTAAGTCTCAGCTTGACAAAGCCATGGCTGGGATGATTTAGTTGGGATTGGTCCTGCCTTGTGCACGGGGCTGGACTTGATGACTTCCTGAGGTCTCTTCCAGCTCTATGATTCTATGATTCTAAATCATGGCCTAAAATACACACTTTCTAATTTATGCCCTCAATGTTAGTGCTCAACCTATTGTCTTCAAGTTATGCTCTCAGTGACACCTCTGCAAGCTCATTTAAGACTTATGGAGCTAGCTCAGATGTGATTACAAGAAAGAATGTGAAGACAGTGAAGTTACACTAATATAACAGAATTTTATTTTAATTACTCTTCATCTATTGAAAATAAAAGTGTTCATTGGTTTTTCCAACACTACAGATTTAATCCCCAATAAATTCTTTTGCAAATGCTGCATGTTTTAGATGCAGCATTATTTTGGCTAAAATCAACACAATTGAATACTAATTGAATACAAACTCTTCCCAATATGTAAATTTAATGAAGATTATGGTTTTACAACTATGGGTATGTCTAGACTGCACCCCTCTGCCGGCAGAGGGATGCAGATTAGGCACGTCAAAATTGCTAATGAAGCGGGGATTTAAATATCCTGCGCTTCATTAGCATAAAAATAGCCGCCGCTTTTTTTCGACACAGAGCTTTGTCGGAGAAAAGCAGCAGCCTAGAGGCTGATCTTTTGCTAAAGAAAGCTTTTTCTGATAGATCCTGTATACCTCGTTTTACGAGGCATAAGGGATCTATTGGAAAAGGCTTTCTTTAGCGAAAGATCAGCCTCTAGACTGACGCTTTTCTCCGACAAAGCTCCGTGCTGAAAAAAAGTGGTGGCCCTTTTTATGCTAATGAAGCAGGGATATTTAAATCCCCGTTTCATTAGCAATTTCGACCTGTCTAATCTGCATCCCTCTGCCGGCATAGGGGTGCAGTCCAGACATACCCTATGTGTTAAAATGTGACAAGCACCTGGGTATTTTAGAGCATTTCTTTGTGCCAGTCCTGCTCAGAGCACTCTTGCCTGAAGCCATCAACGTGTCATAGTCCTTCATTATGTAATAAACTAGGAGTGTCATGAAACAAATAGCTTAACCTTTGATCAACATTGTGGAACACTGTACACATATTTTTATATATTTCTACATATGAATCAGCATTATTTCATTTTTTTCAGCAGACTGTAACTGGTCTTAAACTAAAACCTGCATTCTTTATTTTTTACTTCGAAAGAGTAAAAATTCACAAACCAAGTTCTTGCCACACTAAGCTGGGATGCTTTGCACAGGTGATCTCTGTGTAGTACACTTGAAACAGAATGATCTTCTACCAAAACTAGTACTCAGCAAAACTAATACTCAGTCACATGAGCTGTAGGAAGAGCCGGCACCCCTGATCCCTACATGGTGGTTTTGACCAATGGATACACTTACTGGTCATGTTATCACTTCTCATGACTTTCCACTTCGTGCAGCTACAGAAAGCTAATGTACAGCTCTGCTTCATGGCATGCTCAGTGTATAAAATACTCCTGTGCACTTGTAGTCTTTGTTTTGACCACTTTGCTTGGCATCATGGAAAGATTTGACCCCTGGAATCTGGACTAGTGTAGAATGTATGGCCAAAAATATAATCACTTAAGAAGATATAAGGAATTTAAATGTACAGACTTGAGCCCCCAGTAATCCTAGAAACCTGGCTTTAATTGCTCTCCAGATGTGTAAGGAGAAGAAAGCTAGAAAGGAAAACAAACTCCCTAATGCACATACATTGATGTATGCTTGCTGATGGGATTCTGCCACTGCATACCAGAGTGTACTGGGAACTAACTAACCTGGTAGTATCATGATGTATCCCTTCAGTGGGTGGATCACATCCATGCTAATAGATTGTCAGACGGTAATGATGATGCACAGAACACTGCCATTTACAAGGTGCTTTCATTTGGAGCTGTAGAAAATTGCTGTTTTGCTAAGAATCAAAATGAGAGGTAAACAAATATTTAGAGAGAAGAAAACTGGTTTCTAGTGTGAGCAGGAGTATGAAATTTCAGGTATGTGTATTTATCTTGACAATCTGTTAAGAAGAGTTTTCATCATATGTTTATAATACAGTGTTGACCCTAATTATGAACCTTGCAGCACTGATAACTTTCTGCATAACAAAACAAGGTAGAGGAAGGACAAACTCAAACAATACAAACTAAGGCAAAACCAGAATTTAGCATGTGAGAGATCAGCTTGAAGTAAATCCATTGCATGGCAACACAGCTATTTGAAAATTCAGTGGCATCACTTACAATACAGCAAGCAATTAGTTTTAATTAAGTTCAAATTCTGACACATTGTTAAACATCCTCTTTTCTGAGTGTCCAGCTTGACAATTGAAAGTTAGAGCATTTTGTTCTGCCAGAAAAAAGCTATTATAAATATTATGAAGCTATTTGCACTTCTGTTGTGTTATGCCATCTTTAATTTTTTTAGGGATTGGTAATTTTTATGGTGAATTTCCTTAATGCAGCAGACACTTTGTTTAGCAGGAATATTTTATTTTGAAAAATTGGTTCGTTTTAGATGCTCAATCACTTCATAAACAACTTCAAACAAAGAAATGCAAATGTGATGTAATTTGCCTACAATAGGAACCAATTATTTTACTTCTTTTAAAGGCACTTAATTTGTTTTATAGGCTATCCAAAATTTTGGACAGATTTTTATCCTATATATTTAGCGTTGAATTATTCTATATTTGGAAAATGACATATTCAATATGGTACCATATGTTAGTGCAAAAGTCCCTGTCTGAGATCCATGAAAAAAAACCATATTATTTCTTTTTACATTTTTTTGTTCAGTTAAATATTGAATTTGGAGCTCAACCATACCTTGGAGAAGATTGTACTTAAAATAATTTGCACCATCTATAATGCCATTCTCAGCAAGGCTGTCTTTAGGAAGGGAATTCCTGGAAGAATCACAGTGCATAAGTAATTTACCTGCCTATGAGATTCATTCCTGTCTCCCTTTCTCTTATGATTAGTTTCACTGAAGTAAATCTATATCTATACTATTATAAAGGAGAGGTGTCCGTCACGCCGTCTGTCACAGAGAAGACTTGAGAAGACTTGAGAAGTTTCTAGGGGGAGGCAGACCCTCAGCCCCACCTACAGCCCTGTCCCCTCTGCTGAGGCCCCGCCCCACCACAGGGAAGGGAGGAGGAGGAGGAGCAGCGTGCCAAGTGCGCACATCTCCCACCACAGTGAGGGGAAGAGCGCGCATGCGCCCCAGCATCTCTGGAGCAGCGGGAAGGGAAGAGGATGCATGGCCCTGACCTCCCCTCCCCTGGGAGCAGCGGGGAAGGAAGAGGCCCTGCGGCCTGAGCCAGGCCAAACCTCCCTGGCCCCAGGAACAGTGGGAAGAGAGGAGGCCATGCATGTGTGCTCCTCCCCACCACCACGGGGAGGGGAAGAGTGTGAGTGCGCCCTAGCATCCCTGGAGCAGTGGGGAAGGAGGAGACCACTTGGCTCTAGCCTCCCAACCCCCGGGAACAGTGGGGAGGGAGGAGGCCACGTGTACATCTACCATCGCAATGGGATGGGTGATGCTAGGGAAAATAAATGTGGGCCAGAGTCATACGCTTTGATTATGTTGTATAGCTCCATAATCCACAGTTACTCTCCGTGACTTCAGGAAGACTGCAATTCAAAAGGAAGAAAGGGATTAGAACAGGGCTGGGCAATAATTTTTGATGGAGGGGCCACACCAAGATTTTGGAAAGTGGTTGAGGGCCACACTCTTCCATGCTATTAATGGAGGAGGTGCGGGGTCCGGGACAGAGGTTCAGTGCAGAAGGGAACTTGGGGTAAGGGATTGGGGTGCAGGAGGGAGAATGGAGTCTGGGAGGGAGTTTGGGTGAAGGAGGCAGTTGTGACCTAGGGAACTAGGGTGTAGAGTTTTGGGATGTGACCTAGAGTAGGAGGGGATTGTGATCTCGGGCAGGAGATTGGGGTGCCAGATCTGGGAGGGTGTATGGGTGCATGTGGAGTAGCAGGGCAGGAGTGGGGGGCAGAGGGTTGGGGAAGGGAGGGACTGGGGTGTCAGAGGCAGGTTCTGGCCAGAAGACTTAGAGGCCAGCAGCCAAACTAGCCTGCCTGCCTGCAGAGCTTAAAATGTTTCTGCCTGCTCAGCCATATGCTTGAGTGAGTAACTGAGCCGGAGGGTAGATGTCTGTTACTTAAGCAGGCACCTCCTATTGGTCAGTTTCTGCCCAGAAATCGGCCAATGGGATTGTGCTAGGGGCAGGAGAGGCACCTGAATCTTCCCCCGGCTCCTCCAGATTCATAAAAAGGAAGTGCCCTGCAGCCACATATCTGAGTGGCATGCCAGGGTGCAGGGGAGCCTGCCTGGGGCTCCCCACTGCCTCCGCGGGCCAGATCTGGTGGCTTGGCAGGCCGAATCCAGTCTGCAGGCTGTATTTTGCCCAGGCCTGGATTAGCATCTAGCCCAGAGGTGGGCAAAAGGGCCTCCGTGGGCAGGAGCCGGCCCACCAAGCAGGTGGATCTGACCCATGGAGGCCCTGCTGCTCCCCCGCCCCCAAGCCAATTATGGTCTGGAGGCGGGGGATCACGCAAAGCCTCCTCCTGCCCTGCCAGGAGCATGTGGTGATTTGAAGTGCCACGCGCTGCTTGCAGGGCGGGCGGGAAAGCGGAGGAGGCTTCACGTGCTCCTCCACCCCAGGCCAATCAGGGCCTGACAGGGTTGCCAGGTGTCCAGTATTGACCCGGACAGTCTGGTATTTTCTGATTTTTTCCCGGCCAGGAGGTGAAAATCCTGGGTGCTAAAGGGTTGCCAGATGGTTTAAACAAAAATACCGGACACACTTGACATTCCATCACAATCTACATTGCATCTCATTTAGAAAATACCCGACATTTCTATTTTCTCATTTCTATTTTTTCAATTTGTTTCCCGAACAGAAAGCTCAAATACTGGACTGTCCGGTTCAATACCGGGCACCTGGCAACCCTCTGGGTGCTTACCGGGTTCCGCAGGGAAGCTGTCCAGCCCGGAGCAGGGAGACAAGATGGCGTATGGCCGCCAGCAGCCTGTTAGGGCCAAAAAGCCTCAAAAGCATTTCTTAAAGGGGCCACACTAGTTTTTTTTTAATTTTTTTTATTTTTTATGTTTTTTTGCTTAACAACTCTCAGGGTTCTTTTTTGCTCAACAACTTTGGTCTCCCCCTTTTTTTTGCAGGGCGGGGGGGGGGTGTTTGGTAATTTTGGTTAACCATCTGGAAACCCTAGGGCCTGAAATTTCCTTCGCCCTGCCCCGGCCCTGCAAGGAGCCTGAGGCACTTCAAAGTGCCACGTGCTCATCGCAGGGCGGAAGGAGGCTTCCTGCACTCCTCCACCCCCAGGCCCGGATTGGCCTGGGGGTGGGAGAGCATGACAAGCCTCTTCCAGGGCATGGGTGCCTAGTGGGAAGGGGGGGCAAAGGGGTTCCCCCAGCCTCAGACCAATTATGGTCTGGGGATGGGGTAGCCCTGCCCCTTCCTGTTTAGGCCCCGCCCCTTCCGGGGTGGTCCAGGGCTACTTCAAAAATTTCTGAAGTGGCCCCCAGGCAAAAATTATTGCCCACCCCAATCTAGCCCATGTGACTAAAAGGTACAGGATAAAGCCCATGGTTGTATTATTGCTTACTGGTGTTTGGTACCAATACTAGAGGCAACATAGGAACCTGAAAGAAACAGACCAGTAGCACTTGTGACTGTACTCCTATTTATCTATAGTTCTAGCTTCCCAAACCTGCACATGCATTGAAGCTCAGCTCTGACTGTGACCCCATATTTTGACTCACAATGTGGTTCAGTATCCATACCTATTCAGATCCTGGCATCTCTGGTGACTCTTCCAGCCAGAGGACTACTTGGAATGGTGTTTTCATGCCATGAGCAGTATTCTGCTGGTGACTAGATTTAGATCCATTGCTTGTTTCACATGGAGCACACATTGGTCTCCAGGTTATAATGTTCTTTGGTCACTAGCAATAAGGGAGAGAGTTGAAGTGGTGACCCAGAGATGAAGGACTCTGTGTGTGTGTGTGTGTGTGTGTGTGTGTGTGTGTGTGTGTGTTCTCCTGTATTCTCCTTGTTTATTTCATCTCCTTGTCTATCTCACCTTTGCCTGTTGCAGTCCAGACAATAAATGTTAGTTATGTCTTCTATACCATGTTTGTGACAGCCAATGAAGATTTATTATCTGGACTGCAACAGTTATAGTTATGCCTAATTGAACTGCCCTCCATCACATGGCATATCAAAGCCCTTTGCTTGTTTCAGATGGTCTAGGAGAAGTCTTGTTCCATTCATAGCCCATCCTTCTTTCTCAGCATCCACCACCCAATCACACCAATTGCTTAGCCCTGTGCGACATGCTAGAAATGCTCTAAGAAAATTTGTGCTAAGAAAATTGGGTGCTAAGAAAATTTGGCACAGGAAGGCTGAGTGCTTACAAAGTGGAGCCCTGTACAGTATCACATGTGCTTTGGGCCTACTCCACTGAGAGGAAATTTTGCCCTTATTGGAATGTGAGGGCAGACTTTTAGTCGTAAGCTTTATAAGAGAGTACCCTGGGTATTTATGCTGTTAATATTTTTTTCATTGATTTTTTTGTTGGTGGTGGTCTAAATAGAACATAGGAGCCTTACTGAATAGCTAAGAGCTGTGCCTTTCATACATGAATTTTTCTTCTCTTAACCTCCAAAAGTTATAGGTGCAGAAGCTGCTTTTCTTGTAGGCATTTGAACAGGTTGGTCTGGTAATGCATAGTGAAGGGAAAATGTCCCCAGAATAATATAGAATAAAGTAACTCTACATTTTGACCATCAAAAAGGGCTGCACACATGTTTCCATATGGAATTCATACAGCACAGGAAACAATTCATGTTATGGAAACACTTATTTCCATTATGGTTGCTGAAGTACTGATGGTAAATGAGAAGAGAAGGTAATGGAATCCATAGCCAAAGGAGCATGGCAGTTTTTGTGTTCTGTTAGCATTTAATGATGTTCACCATTTTTGACAGGATAGAAAACTTCTTGTAAAATCACCAGAAACAACATCTGAGAAGTGCTTGTTGGCCTTGATATAGTTAAGGATGATTTTATGGGTGAGCGAGTGTTTTTAATATGGAAATGTCCATTTTGAGAAATTTAGAACTCAGTTTTAAAAAAATATATCCTGAGTTGAAGCATGGTACTCATATTCTATTCTATTTATTGTAAATTACTGAATGAAAAAGGAAAAATGTACCAAGCATATTGATTGTTATAAACAAAACATTTTGACCTTATTTTAGGTCAAAGGGATTGTCTGAATGGAGACTTACTGCAGAACAAGCTGGAGTGTGAACCTACAGTTCACCAGCTTGCTTCACACTAACTGGCTTTGTGGGCCTTGCTTGGACTTACTAAAAGTTCCATAATGAGCTTTGATGGATGCATATTTTTAATGTGTAGTTTCAGGGCCCATCTGGCCAATTAGCACACTGAAGATTCACAGCCAGGCTTTCCAGGCATTAACTCTTCCTGTAGACAAGTCCAAAGACAACTTCCGCTGTTTTAATATGAAAATTTGCATGCAGTGATGGCTCTTTTGGTGTTTAGGCTCTGATTCAGTAAGTTACTTCTGCAGATGTTTTACGTTTAGCATGTGAATAATCTCACAGAAGTCACTGAGACTGCTCAGATGTTCATTTTATGGAACTGGGGCCTCTACAAAAAAAATAAGTTGATAATAGTTAGGTTATTCACTTTTATGAACTGTCTAATGGACATGCACATTCAGGGCCTGATCCCCCACCTAAACCAGCATGCACAGACTCCTGTGCCCACTCAGAATCCATTACACTGAAGATTTAAGGGTTCATCACAGTTGGATCCTGTCTCAGGGCTGAGACCTGCCTTTAATGTTTTTAATGTATGGGAACTGACTGCTTTTATTGAAATCCTTGCCAAAACTCCCAGTGAATTCAATGGGAACATGACTGACATGCAGAACCTGATCCTGACTTCAAAATTCCCAATGAGATCACTAGTCATCTTAGTTCTGTGGGTGACCCTGAGACTTTTTGTTTACCATTGCCCACACACAGGGTTGCTAGATTCTGTTGGTTTCCATCCATATAGCTTTCTTCCTGTGTGGATTACTAAAGTGATACACACGTAAAGCAATGGCTCATGAAGTGAGGAGCGTGCCAATTGCACACAACATTGACTGTGACAGACATGTACTCCCTCTGTATCCAATCAAAACGCTGCTACAGTTCAGTTGGCAAAGCCCACAAATCCTTGGCACACAAGTGCAGTTAGTAACAGAACTAACCTTAACCTGGGCATAAACTTAAAAAACAACAGACAGTCTGGTAGCACTTTATAGACTAACAAAACATGTAGATGGTATCATGAGCTTTCATGGGCACAGACCATTTGTTGTTTTTTAAGTTTATCCTGTACAGACTAACTTGGCTGCCCCCTGAAGCTTCCAAACCTGGGAGACCATCTTGGTTATGATAATCTTGTGGCCCATTGAGGCTACGTCTACACTGCCGGTTTTGTTCGGCAGAAGATCTGCAAATCGCGCTCTCATTTGCATATCTTCTGCCGATCCTTTTTGTGGAAGAGGTTTTGCCATTAAAAAGCCCCATGTAGATGGGGCCATTTGTTGGAAAAAACCCCTTTTTCACATGATCCTGAAAACTTCATTTTTTGAAGAATAAGGGATCTTGTGAAAAAGGTTTTTTTTCCCGACAAATGGCCCCGTCTATACAGTGCTTTTTAGCGGCAAAACCTCTTCTGCAAAAAGGATCGGCAGAAGATACGCAAATGAGAGTGCGATTTGCCGAAACCCCCCCGGCAGTGTAGACATAGCCTGAGATAAAGGATTCATGAGCCTAGATTGCCCATCACTCTTTTAGATGCTCAGGCAAAGTAGGACCAGGGCCGTAGTGGACTGTCTGTATATATTCATATTGCTGTTATTTGTACTAAGGGTTGATCTGGTACTCTCTGCTGTAATGCTTTGCAGTTAACTTAGTAACTTTGCATACACACAAGACGGTTTGTGATGGTTCCAGGCAAATGGCTGCAGAGTGATAGAAGGTAATGTAAATTGCTTGTAAATATCTGTTTATATTATCCATGGCCCTGATCCAACAAAGCACCTAACTTTAAGCACCTGAATGCTCCCTGTGAGCCACTGTCACTACGCCTATGCTCAAAGGAGAGCACACACTTAAGTACTTTGCTGGATCAGAGCCTATGGTATGTGGGCACTATGCTGAAATGCCTGTGGAGTGTTGAGCCCTCAGCTCATCCTCAGAGTCTGTGAGAGTTGAGGCTTCTCAGCATCTCCCAGGAATGATTAGCATATTGCAGACATAGGTGCGGGAAGCAGGGATGCGGAGGATACCGCAGCATCCCCAGGCTTTGTACCCAGGGTTCCAACTACTGGGATTTGGTGGCGGTGCCCTGGGGCCTGGCAATACAAATGGGCCTGGGGCTCCCAGACTCCACTACTGCAGCAGTGGCCAGAGCCCCGGGCCCTTTAAATCACTCTGGGCAGTGCTGAGGGCTGGTGCCGGGGGAGAGAGGTAGTGAGGGGTTGAGCCACAGTTTGGGTTGCACTGAAGTACGGCTGCCCTGTCCCTGCTTCTTCCACCCAGGGCTCCCTCCCCGTCTTCCCAGGGGCCCAGAGAGGCTGTCAGTGCTGCTGACTACAGCTGCCTGGATGCTTCACTGCCAGCCCTGCATCCTGCTGGACTGCCAGTTCCAGGTCTCTGCTGCTGGATCTGGGGTCCTGGCCTCCTACTCCATATGCAGAGCTCCCAGCTGCTGACCCCAACTGCCTGCGCGGGGCCTTCACTGCCTGCCTGGCATTCTGCTCAGCTTCTGGGCCTGCATGGACGATTCTGCGCCTGCCTGGAAGATGTTTGGCTGCCAGCACTTTGTCTCAAGGTTCAGCCACTGGGTTGTGGCCCACTGCATGTGGGTCACAACAGCGAGCCTCAGCTCTAGGGAGTGGAAAGGGGTATGGCCAGGGCTAAGGGTAGGTGTGCAGCTCAGCAATCCTGCTCCAAGAATTGTTCCAGGGCCACTGATTACAGAGGTAAATCCATGATTTGTAAGGCATCCATCACTTCAGTTTTTTAAGCGCCAGTATCCTCTGGTGTCCAACACACTCGCCACATGGGGCTATTTGGCTAGTTGAGTGTGGCTAGCCATTAGAGTGGCTATTGAATTATAGAATCATAGAAAACTAGAACTGGAAGGGACCTCGAGAGGTCACTGAGTCTAGTCCCCTGCCCTCACGGCAGGACCCAGTACCATCTAGACCATCCCTGATTGAAGTCTATCTAACCTGCTTTTAAATATCTCCAGAGATGAAGATTCCACAACCTCCCTAAGCAACTTATTCCAGTATTTAACCACTCTGACAGTTAGGAAGTTTTTGCTTCAGAACCAGTTGGACATCACGGGTGGGCAACAAAATGGCAAATGAAATGTAATGTGGCTAAATGTAAAGTAATGCACATTGGAAAAAATAACCCCAACTATACATACAATATGATGGGGGCTAATTTAGCTACAATTAATCAGGAAAGAGATCTTGGAGTCATCATGGATAGTTCTCTGAAGACGTCCACGCAGTGTGCAGAGGCAGTCAGAAAAGCAAACAGGATGTTAGGAATCATTAAAAAAGGGATAGAGAATAACACGGAGAATATCTTATTGCCCTTATATAAATTCATGGTACGCCCACATCTTGAATACTGCATACAGATGTGGTCTCCTCATCTCAAAAAAGATATACTGGCATTAGAAAAAGTTCAGAGAAGGGCAACTAAAATGATTAGGGGTTTGGAATGGGTCCCAAATGAGGAGAGATTAAAGAGACTAGGACTTTTCAGCTTGGAAAAGAGGAGACTAAAGGGGTATATGATAAAGGTATATAAAAGCATGAGTGGTGTGGAGAAAGTGAATAAGGAAAAGTGATTTACTTGTTCCCATAATATAAGAACTAGGGGCCACCAAATGAAATTAAGGGGCAGCAGGTTTAAAACAAATAAAAGGAAGTTCTTCTTCACACAGTGCACAGTCAACCTGTGGAACTCCTTGCCTGAGGAGGTTGTGAAGGCTAGGACTATAACAGGGTTTAAAAGAGAACTAGATAAATTAATGCAGGTTAAGTCCATTAATGGCTATTAGCCAGTATGGGTAAGGAATGGTGTCCCTAGCCTCTGTTTGTCAGAGGGTGGAGATGGCTGGCAAGAGGGAGATCGCCTGTTCGGTTCACTCCCTCTGGGGCACCTGGCATTGGCCACTGTTGGCAGACAGGATACTGAGCTGGATGGACCTTTGGTTTGACCCAGTATGGCCATTCTTATGTTCTTACGGTATAGATTATTTTTCTAAATGTTCATTGAGACTTACTGTTAGACTATCAACAAATTATCACATGGAACATATAATGTTCCACAGACATACATTCAGTGGCTTTAATGGAACTATATCAGTGTAAATAAGAACAAAATCTGACTCAGTGCATATTAAAAAATAGTATATATTAATGTTGACGATGATCACATCTCACTAGTTTGCACATAGACTGACAACACTGTATATTTGTTTTTAATTTGTCTAGTACATATTTATAGGTATTTAGATAGTTAATCTAAAATTTAAAAAAAGACAGGAGAGCAGGATGTAACAATAAAATGACTATTACTGTGAGGTCTAAATATTGCCTAACAAATGTGTATGTACTATAAAAATTGTCCTACAGTTTAGACTATTGTATTTAAAATACAATTTAAATCAGTGGCAAAAGCTAAATTCATATAATGTGTACAGGCTGTGTTTTATCAGCAAAGAAAAGAAATTCAGACATAGAAATTCAGACATATATATATATCCAAATGGGCCGTACACCTTTTCATGCTCAGTTATTACAAAGCTCTTTAATGCTTTTTCATAATTTATGTACTGTAATAACTCAGACAACATATAGTTGTAAGTCCAGAGCTGAATTTTCTTTGTTTTTGTGTGTGTAATTTAGGCTCTTAATAGTGTTTTTTGCAGTTTAATAGTAATATGATGGGATGGCTTTATTATAACAAAATGAAAACACATTTAGAAAATATATATCTAGACCAAAGTATTTGACAGACCCAGAAAAAGCAAACCTCCCTCACCAGTGTCAGCATATGTGGTTTCTTGATTAACAGTCACATTAGAAATGGGCTAGTCATTTTTTGTTACTGACCCGTTTTGAAGACAATGGTAAAAATTCCCCGGAATTAGATGCCTCAGGCCCTTAAATAGTAATGATCAGATGCTATTCATAGAATATGTATATGGCACATAATGCTGTTATTTGTCAAGTAAATTATTGGACATCATCCTGTCATCTCCTTTTTTCTGGAAGAACTCTCATTGAAATCAATCTGAACATTTCCTAAATAAGGTTTGTAGGGTCACACCCAAAGTTAAACAATATGTGACTATGGTTAAATCATTGATTTTTCCTTGGACTCATAGGGTATGTGTACACTACGGGATAAGGTCAAATTAAGATACGCAACTTCAGTTACACTAATTGCGTAGCTGAAGTTGAAGTACCTTAACTCGACTTTTGGCGCTGACCACACTGCAGGAAGTCGAAGGGTGTGCACTCTCCCATCGACTTCCCTTACTCCATCGATCAGAGTGCCCCTCTCAGTTTGAATTAGCTAGACCTGCTAATTCAAATACTGGAAGATTGACAACAGCAACTTTGATCTTCTCTGTAGCGTAGAGATACCCATAGACCCACGCACTTGATAATGACAAAGCAGCTGGGTTCTGTGACCCAAGGTTATTATGCTAATCATCATTGTACTGTTACATCCTGCTCACCTGTCTGTTTTTTAATTTCATCTTCTATCCAGGCCCTGATCCTGCAATCACTTGAACAATTCCACTGAAGGCAATGAACTACTCCCATATTAAAATTAAACATGTGCATGTGTGTTCATGGCACTGCGGCCTTAGATTGCAAATTCTTTTTTATAGCATGAGGTCCTGATCCTCAACTGGATCCTCATCTTTAGAACTATTGCAATTCAAATAAATAATTGGAGCTCAGAACTGAAGGACAATCTGTGCTTTTCTAATGTGGTTGGGTTGGGGTTTTTTTGACAGAATACATGTCTTGATTTTAGTTTGCATGATAAATGTTGTGAATTAAACTGGGTTGTAGTTTACAAAGTGGTAAGAATTAATCTATAACTGCCTTGATGGAAAAAGTTAATAAAGGCAAAAACCTCAGAGGATCTGTGTTCCTCACCTTTGAAATACAACAAGGCAACTGATCTGCAGTATTAAGCTGCTCAGGCTTTCATTAATACTTATGGGAATTTATAAAGGTTAAACTAGCTGCAGGTGGGCTCTCCTATTGTTCCTTCAGAGCATTAAAAGCTTATTGAAAGTTACAAGTAATTTTTAAAAGTCAAATATAATGGCCTGAAAGAAAGCTAGTTCTTCTAGTATATAACATGCTCTGCATGCATGATGTCATGCAAATTAGTCCAATTTACTGGCTTGGGAGGGATGCTTTGGGAACACACTAACTTTTTCTTGGTGCAGAACACTGCCTGGCAACTTCTGCAACCTCAGCAAAGCCAGCCTGCAGATGATCTCAGTGGCAGTGGAACTTGCTACTTCACACAAGTCAAGTAGGTAAATACACAACCCTGATATCTCTGGTCCATAGAGGTCACAAGGGGGCTGGGCATAAGTCCCCCACTCCAGGACCAGGCTAACATAGGGTCTATTCAGCACCACTTTATAAGACTCAGAGGGGCAATAGTGCTTCTCTGACATGCTAGGGCAGTGGTCTCCAACCTTTTTAAGCACAAGATCACTTTTTCAATTTAAGTGCAATGGAAGATTTATCTCCCACCCAAATACCCTTACCTGGCTTCCTTCCCCCCTTCTCTGAGGCCTTGCCCTGCTTCCCTTCCTCCCCAAATTTCATTCATTGTCACCAGGCTGGGGTGGGGGGTACAGGCTTTGATCTTGCAGCAAATGCCCTATCCCCTCAGCAGCTCCAGGGTCCCCTCCCAACACACCTTCATGGGGTCCCTTACACTGCTTTCCTAAGGCAGGAGCCTGGTCCCTCCCTGCAGCAGCTGCCTATCCTGCTGCTCCCAGGACTTGAACCCACCACCCCGTGCTCTCCAGGCAAATGCCCTATCCCACCCCACTCCACTGCCCAAGCTACTACACTACCTTCTGTGGGCCCTGTATCAGCCCTCTGGTTGCTCTCAGGGTGGGTGGGGTTTGGGCTGGAGACTCCCAGTCACAACCTTGCCCTCCTCAGGGAAGTGCTGTATCCCCTAAGTCCACTCAAGAGCCTACCCCACCTGCCTGCCTGCCTGCCTGCCTTCCTTCCTTCCTTATCCTGTGTCTGGTTGCAGGAGCTTGAACTTCCCTGGGGGGGGGGAGCCCCCCACAGGACTTGAACCCACCACCTTGTGCTCCCCAGGCAAATGCCTTATCCCCTAAGCCACTCTAGCACCCACCCCTTTTACCTTCAGCAGGCCCCTTATCATGCCTTCCTAATATGGGCATCAGGTCCATCCCTGGGGCAGCCGGTGTTGGCAGCCCAGCCATTGCCTGAGTGGGTGAAGGATCGAGCCCACTATCCTGTGCTTCAGAGGCCCATCCCCAAGTTCACTGGAGATCCCACTCCACCTCCCTACCTTCAAGCACACCCCCTCCAGCCACCCTGGGAGTGACCAGACACATGATAAGGGACCTGCTGAAGGTAAGGCGGATTCTGGAGTGGATTAGGGGATGGGACATTTAGCTAGGAGCACAAAGTGATGGGTTCAAGTCCTGTCTGCTCTGAGAGCAGTAGAGCCAAGGCAGCCCCGCCCCTGCCCTACCCTACCCCACCCCACCCCCAAAAGCAGCTGGCCTGTACAGCAATGGCTCCATGTGCTGCCCCAATCCACAGGCACTGACCATAAAGCCTCCACTGGCCACAGTTCTCCATTATTGATCAATGGGAGCTGCAGGAATGGTGTCTGCTGGCAAGGACAGCATGTGGAGAACCCCTGCTCTGCCTTTCTCAGGGGCTGCAGGGACATGCCAGCCACCTCCAGGAGCACAATTCCCACAGGGATAATTACTTCAGACATGACACATTAGGCATTTTAGTACTCAAAGAATTAAATGTAAGCATAAGAGAGAAACGAAAGTTATGAAATGCACAGACCAGTCAAAAACCAAAAATAACCCATTTTGGAAGCAGTAAACGTAGTAACAACCCTCCATGTACGCTTTGGGTAAGGAGATGAGCGAGAAGGACAGTGTATGTTTGCAAGAATGACAGAGACACACACAGTGTGTGAGAGTGACAGAGATTTGCAGCCAAGCTCCCTCCATCCCCTTCTCTCTGTGTGGAGATGGGGTACAGAAGTGGGGGGGGGAGGGACATCCTGACATCAGCACCCCCCCTCTTCTCCCTCCCATACCCTGCACAGCAAAAAGGAAGCTTCCAAGGAGCAGCTCCAAGGCAGAGGGGAGGAGCAGCATGACAATAGGTGGAGAGGCAACTGAAGTGCTAGCACTTGATGGCCTCCTGGCCAAACCAGTCAGGATCACCTGTCAGAGGCTCCAAAATCTACCTGTAGATCCTGATCTTCTGGTTGGTGACTACTGTGCTAGGGCATAAGTAGCACAGTAGCAACTTTCTCTCTGTACCTGGGCTGCATCTTTGGTAGTGCATCTGTCAGGAAACACGCAGAATCTTTCTCAGCTTGCCTGGTGAATGGCAAGTTTCTAAACACAGAGGGCCAGATTCTGATCTCAGTTACTCCATGTTTACAATGATCGAATTCCACTGAAGTCAATAGTTATTTTGGATTCACCCAGTTGTAACTGAGATCAGACTCTGGCTAGTAGGTCCAATTTTATATTTGATACGCAAATTTCCCCTCAGGGAATGGAAGTTTTTCCTATGTAGGTAGTATAGGATCAGGCCCTCAAACAGGAAAATAGCTAATTTTGGTAACACAGTCAGCATGCAAATTCTGTTATAGAGCATTTATAAATGGATATGTACCTTTAGTGGGCAAAGCTCTTCCTGACACTTGATACACATGCAGGCAGATTTATTGGTTTATGTGTTTTTAATGCCTCCAAGAATCATCTAAAGAAGCAAATGGATTTACAATGTAATCAGTGTTGTGTTGCTTGAAAAATTATATAATTGCAACAGAATTCAACTGTTCCTGAGTTACTGCAAGAACTATTAGCAGTACACAGAAATGTATGAATTTCCTTGGTGTGAAACACTCCTATTTACAATAGTGCATATTGGTCATAATTATGAATTTCCTGAAGATTTTCCTTTGGCAATCAATGTCCTATATATAAGATTGTTGTAATATAAAACAAGTACCTCTGCCCAGGATTTTCCACCCTGTTGTGTTTAGAGTTTTGTTTTTAAATCAGTGATGCCATTAAACACTGTTTCCTCCCTCATCTTTACACCTATTTCCCTTGGGACCTGCATTATTTTCCCCAGGGGAGTTCATAGAATCATAGAACCATAGAGCTGGAAGAGACCTCAGAAGGTCATCAAGTCCAGCCCCCTGCCCCAAGCAGGACCAATCCCAACTAAATCAACCCAGCCAGGGCTTTGTCAAGCCAAGACTTAAAAATCTCTAGGGATGGAGACTCCACTACTTCCCTAGGTAACCCATTCCAGTGCTTCACTACCCTCCTACTGAAATAGTTTTTCCTAATATCCAACCTGGACCTCTCCCACCACAACTTGAGACCTTGTTCCTTGTTCTGCCGTCAGTCACTATTGAGAACAGCCTTTCTCCAGCCTCTTTAGAACCTCCCTTCAGGAAGTTGAAGGTTGCTATCAAATCCCCCCCGACTCTTCGCTTCTGCAGATTAAACAGACCCAACTCCCTCAGCATCTCCTCGTAGGTCATATGCTCCAGCCCCTAATCATTTTGGTTGCCCTCTGCTGGGCCCTCTCCAATGCGTCCGCATCCTTTGTGGGGGGCCCAGAACTGGACTCAGTACTCCAGATGTGGCCTCACCAGAGCCGAATGAAGGGGATTAAGCACCTCTCTGGATCTGCTGGCAATGCTCCTCCTAATGCAACCTAATATGCCATTACCCTTCTTGGCTACAAGGGCACACTGTTGACTCATATCCAGCTTCTTATCCACTGTCATCCCCAGGTCGTTTTCTGCAGAACTACTTATCTGGTTGGTCCCCAGCCTGTAACAATGCTTGGGATTCTTCTGTCCCAAGTGCAGAACTCTGCACTTGCCCTTGTTGAACCTCATCAGATTTCTTGTGGCCCAAGAGTTTCTGGAAAAAACTTTCTTTAAATTGATCCTACTAGAAGGGCCTTGATAGTGGAAGGGTGTAGCTGTGGTTTTATAAACCACAGGGACTGTCAGATGTTTTGCAAAACTTTTTAAAAAGTTCCAGTGACTCTGAAGACCAGAAAGCATGCCTTTCTTCTCTCTCCCCGTTTTGTCTGTTCAGATAGATCTCCACTGGGGTTAAGTTAAAGTGAAAGTAGAAGCCAGAGGTTGGCCAGCTTTGAAGTGGAGCTGTCTGTTGCCCCGTCCTTGTACCTGAGTGCCATGCATTTTGCATGGCATACAGAACAACTTACACCTAAACAATACTAAATACTTCGTCCCTCAGCGTCGGATCTCAGGGCGCGTGACACAGACGTGAGGTTTCCAATCGATCATGGGAATCGCCTCTCTTTGCTGTCACAGAGAGGGAAGTTGAGGCAGAAAGCGGAGAAGCGGCTGGCTCGCCTCAGGGCCGGCCGGAGAAGCCAGTGGCCGCGCCGGGACAGGTGGGAGCCTCTCCCTGCTCGAAGCCCCATGCTGGACGAGGCCAAAGCGCTCCCTACTCGGGGGTATCTGATACTGCTCAGCGTCGAGCCTTGCCTGAGGCCGGGTCCGTTCTCCTGCTGCTGGGCGGGGGGCGGCCCTTTCGCTCCGGGGGGGACCGAGCAGCCCGGTGGCCGGAGCTCTCTCCCCGCGGCCCGCTGGGGGCTGGCGGCCGGGCCCCGGGCTCGAGCCAGCAGAGCGCTGCCGGGCTGGGCGTGTCGTCCGGCGCCCCTTGGGCCCGCTCGGCAGCGGCTGGGCCGGCGGCGGGCTCGCCACTAGCTGCGGGCAGGCGGCTTTAAAGGAGGCTCCCTGCAGGCTAATTATAGCGCAAGCCAATGAGCAGTTCGGCGGCGCCCCTGCCTAGCGAGCGGGGCTGGGCGGCAGCAACGAGCGCCCGGCGCCCTCCCTCCAGGCAGGCGGCAGGACCGCGAGCTCGGCTGGTCGCGGCGCTCGGACGCGTCGGCGAGCTCAGCTGGGGCCGGCGCTCGGTGCCCGAGCTCGCAACTTCTCCCAGCGGCCAGTCCCGTCCTGGGCACCGAGTAGCGGGGCGGGGGCGCTGCGGTGCTCGGCTCGGCTGTGCCCCGGGGAAGGTGGAAATGGCCGGTGGCAGGAGCCCGGGGGTCTGGCGGCGGCGGCGCTTCGGGCTCTTGCTGCTGCTGGCGGCGGCCGCGGGGCTGGGCGGCGGGGTCTCTGCCGCCAAGTCTCCCAGCTGCCACGAAGTGAGGACGGCGTTTCAGATCCGGCAGATCGGTCCCCTCAAGCTGGTTCCCGACGTGCCCATTGCAGGTCAGTGCTGCCCTCTTAACCCTTCCCCTGCCCAGCCCCCCGCCAGCCTCCTCTGGGACGTTTTCCCCCTGGAAAGCCCGAAGGAAACGGCGGCGGCGAAGCGGACAGAGGCTGAGCAGCACCAGGGTCAGCCTCGGGGCAAGGGGAGACGGAACGGCCCGAGAGAAGGAGGGTGGGAGGGTGCAATGGGCTTTTCGTAGGGGCTGCCGCCGGCCGCAGTCGGGCAGAGTGTCCCCTTTAAGAGCTGGGGGAACTTTCCTCCTAGTCAGGTCCGGGCCCACGTTGGGCTGGTGGTGCCGGTTCCATGCAGCTTTTCTGAGTGGACGAAAGGGCCGGGCTCACGGGCCAAATGGGGGACCAAGGCCACCCAGACTGAACTACACTTACATATCGCTGCAAACTTTCCTGAATGTCCTGACTCGTTTGCACTGTGGAGACCACAGTTCCCTTCAGAACAGCAGCTGTGAGCTCTCTTTGCTGGGATCCTGTTGCTTTTAAATGCGAAACAAAACCATGCACTGTTGTGGAAGTTTGAGAAAGATTGAAGACAGGGAACAAAACAGGAATGTTTTCAAAATTCCCTCACATCTAACAATACTAGACCCTCTTTATCCTGGACAGTCTTGGTGGTCTGCTCCTTCCAGTTCGATTTTACACCCACTGTGCTTATGTAAACCACACACCTTCTGCGTGTGCTGTACTGTCCCCTGTAGTGGCACCAAGACCACTTAAGGAAAGAATAATGAGTTTGCTCTACAGCATTCTCTGAAAGCCAGCTGGCTTTTAGCTCAAGCAGAAGAGGCTCATGCACTAAGCTCCAGAGAACCCAGGTTTTGTTACACAGACCAGCATTATATTTATTGCCCAAGAAGCTGTGATTTCAACAGACATCCCAAAAATAACTGTGGCTCTCTGGATGGGATAAGACTTTCAAAGACTCTTGGGTACCTGCCCCAGAAGAGAGCATAGGAGGATAGCAGCAGTTTAGATTTATAGAGTCCAATTATCTCCTGACCTAACCTCACTGGAGAATTTGACCCATACAGTTTTGTGGAACATTTTATAGCACCAACTTTTAACTAGATCACAGGTTGGATAAAATTAAATACATTTGGGACACATTAAAATGAAAGCAATTTTTTTATAATTAGAAATAGGTGCAGTTTTGCTGGTTACATTTAAAAAATACATCTGATTTCACTAAAACATGTAAAAACAATATATACGAATTTACTGTTTTTAACCATACCTTTAACTTTAAAAAGCTCAACTTTGTGATGTCTGGGAAAGACTTATGACTGGAACATGTCTCATAATCTCTTACATGGAAAATGGACTAATAATTGAGACAGGGAGCTCTTACAGCCCTGGTCTACACTAGGGAGTTATTCCAAAATAACTCCCGTTATTTGGAATAAGAATTGGAGCATCCACACTACCAAGCCTGTTATTTCAAAATAACAGGCTGGTTATTTCAAAATAATAACTCCTGCTTTCCATGAGGAATAACGGTTATTTCGAAAGAGCAGTAGTGTGGATGCTCCCCTGCTGCTATTTTGAAGTAACTATTCCCCAGAGTCATTCAAAGTAATTACGCCCCAGTGCTTCCTGGGGCTGAAAGTCAAGGTAGTGCGTCCACATTAAGGGTGCCTGCCTCCGACTAATTTCGAGGCTTCCCTATAGTGTGGACATGCTATTTCAAAATAGTTATTTTGGGAGTTATTATTTTGAAATAACTTACTTTGAAATAATTTCCTAATGTAGACATGCCCATAAAGTATAAATTTTAGTTTGTTTTTTTTCTTTGCTTTCTCTGAATAGATGTACTCTAGCTTTCTGAGTCATGGGCAGGATGAAATAGGAAAAAGGTTCTGTTTAGCATGAATAAGGGGCAACATGGAGGTATAGAATAATAAAGAGAACCTAGGTTTTACATAGCTAATATTGTATCCGTAATATTTATCACGTGTACATTAATGAATGGCCTATAGAGAGCTAGGATCAAAAGGCATAAGGATTATCAACCCTTATATTTAGGCCGTAAGACAACTATTAGCTGCCAATGGTTAAGAAGAGATTAAGGCTATAGACATGCCATTGCATAAATGTTTGGGTTTTTTTTAATGCTTTCTCTAATAATTTGGGGACTGATCCAAATCCCATTTATGGGAGTCTTTGAATTTCATCTTAACTGGGGTTTGAATCAGGACTCTGGACTAAATGGCCACTGAACTAAATGGACTGTTGTGTTATTGCAACTTCATTGTTTGTAACCCATTGTGTGTGCCATGAGTGCAGGTGGTCAGTTCCTTCTCCTTTGTAAAGAGCTTTGAGTTTTGTGGATAAAAGTTCTATATGAAAGTTATATATTTATTATTTGATGACACAAAGAGATTAATAAGAGCAATGCTTTGAAAACTTGAGCTATTTTAGTAGTCTCCTGGGTTAATGAAATACTAGACACCAGGAGCAGGTAAGCATTGCATAAGGGTTTGAGGGATAAATATAAAAGGTAATGAAATGCGTGATGAGATGTGGCTAGACACAACGTAGATTTTGCTTTCTGAAATTTGTGGATTATCTTTGCAAAAGAAGCATTTCTTACACCTCTGTTTACCTGCTGCTAGATTGTGATCTTCTGGTCTGTCCCATATAAAGCAGGGCTCATACGTGTATCATCCCAGGAGCAGACCAGCAAATGAACTGTGACCTGGAACACTCTAATTCTTCTCTTACTCCTTGCATGCTCTAGGAAGTGGAATACGTTGCTTCACCCTGTTTTGTGGAGCAGCTTCTTTCCTCTTGCGTGACCAGCAGGCTACTCTTTTCCTGGTGGATCTGTCAGGGCTCATTGCACAACCTGTTCCTCTGCAATGGGGAGTAGCGGACAAGTAGCACCTGTTTGTCACACCGTGGCTAAGTCACAACCTGGAAGGGCTGGGAAAAGTAAGGGCAGAGGATGCCTTAGTTCCAGCCATGCATGGGACTATCTAACCCATAATCGTTTCAGAAAGTTTACATGGTAGTGGATGACTGTCTCTGTGGACAGAAATTAAAAAAATGCTTTCTGAAGGAAACTCTCCAACCATAATAGAAAGATTGCCTGTTTGCTTTCCATTCTTTCAAGAAACTCCTACCAACATGGGAGAAAGGGCTGTGTTCAGAAGGAAGAGCTGGCCTGTTGCTGTGTCGTGCACAGTGCAGTTAGGTTTTTCAGTGAGTTTAGGGAAGGTTTGGCTCAGTCTGTTGGGAAGAGGGAGCCTTCATAGTGTGCTAGGTTCACACCGAATGTCCCGTCACTTATTTTTGAGAATAGCTACAGATGTTTGAAATGTAATGTGCTTTTAAACTTTGCCTGACATGGACGTTTCTCTTTAATTTAGTAGGGGGATAGAAGAAGTGCACAAAGGGCAATACTGATCTCTGTGAATTAAGTGTTCCCAACTCCTCTGAACTGCTTAACAGTATCTGTTAGGCTATAAGGCCTACTATCCACTGTCCTGTTCATTAAGTGGTATGCTATTTCCCAGTACATCAGTTCTTCATTTGGTTACTTTTTGTATTTGTGGGGTTTTCTTCCCTCTAGCAGGAAACCACACATTATTTTTACATAGACCAGCTTTTTTTTGTTTGTTGTTCACATTGTGGTATCATTTCCAGGCCTCAGACAAAGTCCCTGCTGCAGAGTCTACAATCTAATTAGACTATGGCCCTGAAAAGGTTTGCCACATCAGAATAAGTGGCTGAAATTATCTGTTCTGAATTGTAATTTATATTCAAGTTTACCCTTAACACACAATAGGAGCAGTTATAGAGGGCCTAATCCAACATTTATTGAAACCAATGGAAAGAGTCCCCTAAGACTTCAGTGAGTCTGGCTCATGCTTGTGTGCACAGTTAGATAGTTCTGAATCATGGCCCCCTTTGACTTGGCCAGCTGTAGTTGTCTGATTTCTTGTAGGCATCACGGCTGAGGTGTGTTGTGATGAACTTTTTAGTTCAGTTCAGGGAAGGTTTGTTTCAAAACTGTTGTCTCAGTAAGAGGCAACTGTGTCGTTTTTAGTGGTATGTGGGTTTTTTTGGTGAAGCTTGTGAACAGATGTAACAGGTCCAGTCCTGCCATCTGCAGGTTGTCAAGTATTTACTACTAGTAGAAGGGAGAACTCTACTCACCTGTAGAAGTATGGTGTCAACACCCCTTCCCCCATCCCACCACTGAAATAAAACATTTCACTGTGCTCATAATTTACTCGCTCTGGGGAAGCTGAGAGATGGAATAAGATCCATGTAACAAATGTTAGTCAGAGAACTGGAAGGAACCTCGAGAGATCATCAGGTTCAGTCACCTGCACTCATGCCGGACCAAGCACCATCTAACTGCTTAACGTGTTACTGAGAGGTGCTCAGATACGACAGTGCAAAAGACCTGAACAGAATAGCATGTAAAATCTGAGCTGCATTGTTGTATATCAGGCTGAGGAGGGACACCTAGGGGGAAATATTTTTCCTCTATGAGTAGTTCCTGTTAAACTAATAAGAAAACAATTTTGAATGTCCTAAAGCACTTTTTAGACTACTCTCCAGATCCTCATGTGGTAGACATGGGTGTCGTTCCACTGAAGTCAATCATTGTAGTCCCTGTTAATGACTTCAGTAGGGCTTTGGAGACTTGCACCATCTGAGGATCTGCCCCTTTGCTGTATCTGCAGCACACACACAAGTCACTTCCTGAATGAAATTCAGTTACATGGCATTAGAGGAAGGGAGCCTGCATGCTGCACAATATTGTGGAGAATGGAAATTTTTGCCCAGGAACATATGAGCAAACCACTCCTTTAGGAAAATATGTATTTAACTCCTTAAGGACTCTTCACTGCAGAGAGAGGTCTGTGTGGGCCAGATGCGAAATGTTCTCATTTCATTGGCCCTGGAAAGCTTTGCCACATCAGAACAAGTGTCTGAAATTATTGGTTCTGATTTGCAATTTATAATCAAGTTTGCTCTTGACTCTGGTATATGCTGTTTTGGGTTCCAGGTCATCAGTGATGGAGTGCCATTGAAATCAATAGCATTGCACCAGGGACATAGCTGAGGAGTTGTGGCTGGTGTTTAAGTCTGATTCCATTAAAGCTTAGAAATGAAGCAGCTGTTTCAGCCAAAGCTCCCAGATTGTACAATGTTACCTTCTCCTATTTAAAATTCATGTGTACACTGGGTACATATTTGTTGCCTTCCTAGTGGCTTAAGGCAGTGGTTCCCAACTGCTCTTCTGCTTCCCCTTCCAGTGGGGCTCGGAGCACCTGGCTACCCAGGCCAGTAAGTGATAGCGTGGGGCCATGTGCCAGGCACCATGGTTCTCTCTAAGCTGTGCGCTTGTGCGTACAAAGGAAATTTCTACCCCGCCCACCTCCCAAGCAAAGCCATGCAGCAGCATGGCAGGAGGTTCGCTTGGGCTGCTGGGGCCAAAGGAACCACATGGCTGGCTGGCAGGTAGGCAGTTGCTTCAGCTGGCTGGAGCCGAGGAAACCACGTGGCGAGCAGGCGGACAGCTGTTCCAGCTGGCTGGGGCCGGAGGAACCATGGGCGGGAGCTGTGGCAACTGCTCTGGCTGGCTGGGGCCAGAGGAACCAAGTGGCTGGTGGGCAGGAGGGGCAGTGGCTACTCTGGCTGCCCGGTACTGAAGGAACCGCATGGCAGGAGGGCGGGTGGCAAAATAACACGTGACAGCTTACAATTAATTGTCATAATGAATATGCAAACATGCATATTCATTATTTACTGTAATTAATATGCAAATGTGTGTGCTGGTCCCACAAAAGTTTTTTAATGAATTTGCCGGTCCGTGGTATAAAAAAGATTGGGAACCACTGGCTTAAGGCATGCGGGCAGGGGACCTTTCGAGGTCTCTTCCAGTCCTAGTATTCTATGATTCTATGAATCCTGGCTCAGACTTGTGCTATATTTGGTAAAGCTCTAGTAGATAAACATCTCAGTAGATCTGGCTGGCTTCTCTTTCCAGCTCTGCTGCTGGATGACCTTGAGGAAGTTGCTCTGTACTTCAGTTTTCCGCACTGTAAAACGGGGATAGTGATAATTCTTTGGTGAAATGCTTTGAGCTCTGCAGAAGAAAAGCAGCTTTAAAAGAGCAAAATACTCTGCCTGACTGAGAGCATTCTCTCCTGAGGTCTCTTCATTCCTCCAGCAAATTCCTTCTTGGTGTCGCTACCTCCATAGCAACCAGAGATTAGACTAGATTCCTGATCAATGGGAGGATGAATCTGAAATTCTCTCATCCCCCAGCTTCTCCACTCTGAGGGAAGACAGGTCAGGTAAGGCAGCAGTTACTCCAGAGGCTGTACCCGCTTCTCTGCTGCCTCAGAGTTATAGGATAAGTGACTCTTCCTCCATTGCTTTTCTTAGCTACCATTTCATAGGTCTTCAAGTTCCATCCTTCCACCAGAAGTGTGAACCTCAGCAGGTATGTGGTTGTAGAAACAGGCAGGACTTATGTTTCTACAACAACATACCAGTGGCAATATGTTCCTTTCTCTCCTTTCTTTCCTCCATGTCTTCACAAGTCTCTAGCTGACATGAGACCAGCCACCCATTCTGTAATCTCTTCCTCCCCCCAGGTGCAATCCATATGCAGAAAATCTGCCTAAATGTGTTTAGTTCCTCCATAAAAATAGAATTAATTGCTGCTTCACAGCTAGATGGAAATTTTCAGCATCTTATCCCTGAGCAATATCCCCAGTGATTTTGTGGACATTTGGTTCAGGTGAGCAAAACGTGTTTTAGTGATTGAGATCAGACACTTCTCTAAATATAACAAAGGAAAGAAATCCAATAGAACAAGAGGAGGATTGATGCCAGCCTCTTATCCTCAGGTTTATCTTCCTTTTCTCTAGCAGAAGCGGAAGAATTTGACCAGCTCCTAGTGTTAAAAAAAGGAAAAAGCAAATGGTCCCATAGTTGAAGTCCATAATCAAATAGTTATAAACATTCCTCAGAAATATAAAAGGAAGTAATTAGGGTTTAGTTATCAATTTATTGCCTTTCAGTCGAGTTGGGGACCCATTATAGATGTTGATCAATTGGGGGAGTCTTCAGAGAAGAGCCACAAAAATGATTTAAAAGATTAGAAAACATGCCTGAGAGACTTGGGGAACTCAGTCTATTTAGTTTAACACACACAAGGTTAAGGGGTTATTCCATCACAGTCTGTAACAACCTATATGGGCACCAGATATTTTAAAATGGGCTCTTCATTCTAGCAGAGAAACATTTTAGCATAACTCAATGGTTGGAAGCTGTGAGACTGGAAATGAAGGATATATTTTTCAACAGTGAGTGCAATTAACCTCTTGAATAACCTACCAACTGCTACAGGTGAGTCTCTATCTCTGACCGATTTTAAATTCCAGATTGGATGTATTTCTAGAAATTATTTCTAAGAATTAGTCTGAGGAAGTTCTATCACAATGGTCCGTTCTAGTCTTGGAATCTATGAATCTATAAACTGCCTTAGATTCTTTTGAAATTTTCTGTCAGGAGGTGCACTTTGGATTTTCAGAAAGGCACACTTTCTGAAATTAAGCATGACTGTTCTGGGGATGATATCCTTAGCCTACATCCATATCCCTATTCATATTTGGAGTTCATGATTAAAAATAGACCACTAGCATTCTGGACATTCAGCCTGAGCAAGAGCTACTGAGTGAAAAAGGGGTAAGAAAACTCAGAAAGACAGCTGACTGACTAGATAGCATTTCTCTTCAGGTTCAGAAAAGGAACTTTATAACCCTTCGTGTTCAAAACTTCAAACAGACCTAGAAGCTGTGTAGAATTGCTCAGATAGTAGGGAAACTTAGAGGTTCTAGTCTGTAAAGGAAAGCTAATCCAGCTGTCTCTGTCTTTTACTAGCTGGGGAATAGGCTTGGAAATGCTTTTCTTCTCTCTCTAATTAAAGACGTGATAGTCCCCTCTGTGGGACATTTCTAGCCAAAGAACATAGGGATGTGAGAAGACATGTTCTTAAAGTCAAAATGCATGAGAGCGCTGTAACTTACTGCTTTCATACCATCATTATGCCTGAGAAGAGCCATTTTCTCATGTATAGATAAATGTGAAGATAATACACAAAGAAGGTCCACACCCATTTTGCAGAAATTTTCACTATTTGTGCCCTTTGTTTCTGATGCATTTTCTTTTCCAGTTTGCATCTGGCTTTTCTGCTTAGGCTCAACCCACAGAAGGCTGATTCTCAAGCCAAGCACTTGATGGCTCACCTGAGTACACGGAAGAAAGGCTCTGATTAAGGCAGTTGCTGAAATAGTGGGAAAAGAAAAGATTCTCTTCTCTACACCAGAAATCACAAGGGGAATGTAGACTGTTCTGTAGGAGCTGGTAGTCCTGACAGGTACATAACTTTGCAAGTTTCCAGAATAGGGATGTAAGCAACTAGTCAACTATCAGATAAGCTTAAGCTTATCGGATAGTCGAGTAGTGACTCAACTAGTTGCACCCTCCCCCCTTGCTGCCTCTATCAGAGAGAGGCAGTAAGTGTGTGGGGGGAACAGGAGCAGGTGCTGGGGAGCGGCTTAAAAGCTGGTTCCCCCCAGCACTGTCTCTGGAGTGCCACCTGCTTCCTCCGGCCCCGCTGCCTCTATCAGAGGCAGCAGGGAAGATAGGGGAGGCTCTATAAAGCAGCCCATGTCCACAGGAGTCCCAGCAAGGAGCTAGGCCCCTCCTGTGGACAGGGGCTGCTGCCACCAAGCAGCCCCTGTTCGTGGCAGCCAGGGCTGGTTTCATGGAGGGGCTGCTTCGGCCGCTGTGAACAGAGCCCTGGCTGCCGTGAACAGAGGTTGCTCTGGCACCAGCCCCTGTTTGTGGCAGACAGGACTGTCTGCCACGAACAGGGGCTGCTGGACTCAGTGCAAGCCAGGGCCCGGCAATCCTGGCTCGCGCTGATCACTACATTTAAAATGCAGAGTGGCAGTGCAGGTGGCTGCCAGAGCCAGCACAAGCTGGGACTGCTCAGTCCCAGCTCGAGCTGGCTCCTGGAGCTACCCCCACTGCGGCTCTATACCACGGTCCTATCGACTAATCATATAGTCATTAATAATTTGTATCGACTATATAATTAGCCTGATAACTGCATTTTAACATCCTTATTCCAGAACCAAATTTCTCAGGTTCTTCAGATGAAGATTGGATATATCTAGACTTCATATCTTTCATTAGATGAGACTTCTCTGCCAGACCCAATTCCTTCTCCAGAAACAGTGGAAGCAGATAACTTCAAATTCGTCCTGTCAAGAAGGACATGTTCATAGGCACTGGATTCTAGTCCTTTGTTCTAGATACTTAGCACTCATTAAAACTGGTGGGTACTGGATGAGTTTGGAATAATTACCTCACAAAGATTTTTAATAACAACTTGATAGATTTCATCACAGGCTAATATGATCTATCTACCACCTGTCCTACAGGCTCTCTAGCTTCTGTTGAACTTATTTATTTTGATTCTCCTAAGATCTAGTTGTTCTAATACTGTACTGTATCTCAGACTCAGAACAAGTTTACAAAAAAACCGAGGTTGCATGACATAGTCCTTTTAAATGCTGCTGGTTTCTTACACTAGCATTCACGTGGCAGAAGTTGACTCGGTGGTAATGATGGCACTAATGTTTGGGATTTTTTTTAATCTACAGGCAGTAGAGTAAGACTTTTTAACCCTCTTTCTACTTACAGTAATAGATTTTTCTACAAAAAGCGGCAGCGCTAATAAAAAGGCACTAATATGATAAATGGAAACATGGCTCCCATAGTAATGGGTATGTAAATCAATAAAATCAAAATTAGTAAGACCATATATGAGAATTAATCATGTAAACTGGCATGAAGCTGAGGATCATAAAATGCAAAGATATATGTAAAATGTACCTAGACAATACAGCAGACTTTTCTCCTATCTATAAACAAACATGTTTATAAAACCTATAGACAAAGTTCAGCATGTTGCAAAGACTTTGCAATTGGATCCCCATTAATTGAAAGCATAAAATGACACGATAAAAACATGTGCTTAATAATGCTTCATAAGGTACTCATCATCAATCAGTATAGAATACATCTGCTTCTAAGGGAAAATGTGTTTTGATGGATCAGAATTAATTTCCTAACAGTAGCCAAGTCTGTGACACAATGACAAGTTATGCCCAATCTTTCAATCTTGTCAGTCAGTTGGATTAGATATCCCTGTTTAATGTGATGGAATCATCTTAGTTTACATATTGTATGTGCTCTAACTACCTCTTAATATGAATGCAACTTGTATATCCTATATAAAGTACATTTGTAGGAAGCACCACTAGAAGGAACGATTTATAGGCTTCACCTAATATATAACAAATTATCTTTTTCTGTGGATAAAGAAAACGGGGAACAATGGATTGTCACCATGTCCTGCTAAGCAGTTGTGGCCACATGCTGTTTTGGAAGTGGGGGAATTGCTTAAAGTAGAAAAATGTTTGTGCATGATGCTTTAAAAATCCAAATATAAAATAACTGTTCTGTGCCACACCAAGAGCTCAGTTCAGAAGGTTAGCTAATTCAGACATAAGTGTGATGGAACTGCTGCTGCAGTAGAAGGGGTTCATGGTGGTTTCTAGCTCTGCATTTAGAAATACTTAGTTGGTTTTCCACCCGTAGTTGGTTTTGCTGTGGGTTAGATATAAACGTTTTTATTAATAATGATATCCAGATTAGTACTTCACATGCCCTTAGGCCATGTCTACACTATACAGAAGATCGAAGCTGCCGCAGTTTAGGGTTCTGGGTTCAATTTAGTGGGACCTGCTCATTTGAACTGAGAGGGCGCCCCCGTCAGCGCCGGTACTCCTGTTTCTCACAAGGAGTAAAGGAAGCCAATGGGAGCGTTTGCTGCCATTGACTTCCTGCTGTGTAGACGGTGATTTAAGATACTGTACGTCAACTCCAGCTATGTAATTAATGTAGCTTAAATTGCATATCTTAAGTTGACCTTCAGCTCTTGTGTAGACCAGGCCTAAGTATTTAGCAAACACCCATGTGATGCAGGATAGTATTGTTGTTCCTATTTTGCAGAGAAGGAAGTAGAACCAGGGAGGTTCTCCTTTAAGACTACTCAGTGGATCACACAGTGCCTGATCATGTGCCTAACCATGATGCCACAGGGCTATATATTGTATAGCTCAGATGTACAATATGCTAGTCTCTATTGAATTGCAGTAATAGAGGTTTCAGCTTTTGTGGGAGAATGTATTATTAAAATAGGAGGTTTGTCATTCTCATGGTTTTTGGGTATGGAAAATTATACAGGGTGCTCCTCAGCACTATTCTATTATTCAACATTGTAATAGCACAGGGGTGGCCAAACTTACTGACCTTCTGAGCCACAAATGACAATCTTCAGAAGTTTGAGAGCCAGGGCACCTGAACCAGGGCTTAGGGCTTCAGCCCTGCTGAAGGTGCCTGACATGGCTTGGGGCTTCAGCCCCTCTCCTGCTGAAGCCTCAAGCCCCAGGTGCACTCTGGGCAGAGTCTCCAAAACCCCTTCCTCGCTGTTGGGCAGAAGCCACTACTGCACTGCAAATCAGAGGTTCTGCGCTCCTTCCCTCCCGTCTGATAGGTGGGAAATGGGGAAGGGGTCATATAAGCTATGCTTTAACAGGAAAAGAGCTGCATGAGGCTCATGAGCCACAGTTTGGCCACCTCATAATAGCATCTAAAGGCCCATTCAGTTGGGGACTCCATCTTGTTGGGTGCTATACAAATGCACAAAATGTCATGGTGTCTGACCCAGTGATCTCATGTGTGGTATGACCTGCTAAACTGAAGCTCCTTTGGGGCAGTAAGGGTCTTTATTTCTTGTCTTGTACAGCACCAAGCACACTGTTGGCATTTGACATATTAGTACAGGTTGGACCTCACTGCCCTGGCACCCTTGGGACCTGACTGGTCCCAAACAAGGGGATTTGCCAGACCAGGGAAGGCCCCTCCCCTCCTGGCCTGTGCTGCCACTAGGTTAGGGCTCCAGCCTGCCCCCGTTGCTGCCCCAGCCCCCCAGGGCCCTCTAGATGCTGCTGGCCCCGCTGCTGCACAGGCAGAGCGCCATGGCTGGAGCTCTGCAGCTGGGGCTGGAGCTCTGCACAGCCGGGGCTGGAGCGGAGGTCTGGGGCCGGAGCTCAATAACCACCTAGCTGCACAGCCAGGGCTGGAGCTCCATGGCCGGGCACAGAGCTCTCTGGCCGCTGCTGGGGCTGGATCTCCATGGCCGCTGCTGGCACCAGAACTCCCTGCTGTGCCACCCAACCCCCTAAACACTGGATTGCCGGTGCCCCCTAATGCACTCCTGCCCTGCCACCAGGCCTCCCTGTTCCTGGGCTCTGTGGTCCAGGAACATCCATGGTCCATGTCTGACCACGGATGTTGCCAGACCAAGGAGTTCCGGTTAAGGGAGGTACAACCTGTACACGACCCTCATTTTGATGTACCTTCATTGAGTGCAAACAAACAAAAGAGAAATTTCAGAGATCCACATTTAGAATCTCACAGTATCAGGTCATGGTAGCTCAGCACATCCCTAAACTTTAATGGCTAAATGTATTCATTATGTCAACAAGGACCCTATTCATGAAGGGTCTATTCTCCATTCATTATGCATGCATCATTCCCATTAATGCTACTGAGGGTTACGTTTGCATAGTCAGGAGGAGAATAAAGCTTACGTTTACACATTGATATATGCAATTAGAAAAGACGTTTTGTGTACTATGCACAAGAAGTGAATCAAATCTTTAATAAATGCCCTAACTTTTAAAATCTCTCTTTACTTCATTAAATATTGGTTTATCATGGAAAACTTTGAAAGATTCAGAGTTCTAGAGGGTATCTGGACAGTCAGTAAATACAAATATTACTATGATGTTGTTAATAGGAAACCCATGTGGGAGCTTTTGGGTGTCTAGTACTTTGGAAATTCAGCATACTTCATATATCAAAATAAAGATCCAGGACCCTAACTTTGGTACCGAGTTTGGAAAAATCTTGAGTCGGATTAATAAGGGTAGAGTCTAGCAAAGTTTTCTAGTCTATGTACATTAGGGGTATTTCCATATACAGCTCTCTCACATACCTGCCATATTGAGATTCTTCACTCTTTGGGGCACATCAAAGCAGGATAAAGAAGCTCAATGTTGCCTGAGAGAGCTTTTCAGTTCTGAAAAAGTTCTTCAATTCATTACTGTTTTCAACATGGATGATATGCAAAGCCAGCATTTTTGTGTTTGTTTTCTTGCAAACTATCCTTGCTCATTTGCCTTTTGAAAAGACCTGACTTTACAACATCTACATGTTCATTTCCACTTAGACTTGAACAAAGTACAGTAAAACTCCATTAGTCCGGCATCCAATGCTCCGGCACTCCTGATGGTCCGGCACCATCAGGAACCCGGAAGTGCTGGGGCAGCCGGACAGGCTTCCTCCATTCAGCTGCTGCTGAAACTGACCAGCAGCTGAATCGGGGAAGCCGGGAGCAGAGCAGCTGGGGTGCTGCCGGGTTGGTCCCGTAGCACTGCCCCTCAGGGCTGTGGGACCAACCGCGCCACGGACCAACCCGGCAGGACCCCAGCTGCTCTGCCCCAGGCGTCCCGATTCAGCCGCTGCTGAAACAGATCAGCGGCTGATTCCAGGAAGCCCGGGCAAAGCAGCTCTGCCCCGGGCTTCCTGGAATCAGCCGCTGATCTGTTTCAGCAGAGGCTGAATCGGGACGCCTTGGGGCAGAGCAGCTGGGGTCCTGCCGGGTTGGTCCCGGCGCCCCTCGGCGCTGGGGACCAACCCGGCAGCACTCCAGCTGCTCTGTCCCAGGCGTCCCCAAGAGCAGCTGGGGTGCTGCCGGGTTGGTCCCGTAGCGCCACCCCTCGGCGCTGCGAGACCAACCTGGCAGCACCCCAGCTGCTCTGCTGCAGGCATCCCCGATTCAGCTGCTGCTGAAACTGACCAGCAGTGGCTGAATCAGGGACGCCTGGGGCAGAGCCGGACTATCGGAAGGGGGGGCTATGAGCGGTCTGGGGTGGCATCCCCTCCCACCCCACTCCAGGCCTCTCTTAGCCCCCCCTTCCGATAGTTCGGCATATCTGATAATCCGGCACCCCCTGGGTCCTAAAGGTGCCGGATTATCGGAAGTTTACTGTAGCAGGATATTGGCACAGTCTTTCCTTTTGTTCTCTGTAAAGATGGAGTAAAATGAGTGGTGTGCAGTGAAAACGCTACACTTGAAAAAGTTTACAGGCCAGATCCTCAGTAAATGTCCATCAGTGTAGCTCCATCAAAGTCTTGTCTCCAAAACTGTTTGCCATACATATCTGTCCTGGTAGATGCCTGTAAAAGGAGAGCAATATGTCTATTAGAAAATTACAGCTTTAAGGCCATTGAACTCAATGGAGTTATGTTAATTTACACTAGCTGAGGATCTTTTTACAAAGGTTAATATTAGTCTAAACATTTCTTCTTGTGCATGGTAGACAGGTTATAGAACCACCTACCAAATGGTACATCAAATACCAGATTTAATAAAGCAAAACTCCCAAGCTGCTTCAATCCCCCTTTGTGGCATAGTGAAAGGGAAGAGGATGGATACCCAAGAAACACTATTCACAAAGGGCCACATTTATGCATGTCTCATGAGTGATGCTCATGAGAAATGCAGCATGATAACACGGAGCTGGAGTGCTGCAGGTGCATGGAGATGGCTTGAGACATTGTTTGCACAAGGTAGTATGGTATAGCCCTTCAATGTTAATGACAGCACTGCGTACTGCTGGCTTGGAAGATGCTGGATATGCTCTCCCCTGTATTTTGGCTGGCTGATGTTATTCTATTTCATCTCATCTCATGCATATATCAGTGTAGTATCTGAACACCACTTTATCCTCAGAGCATGCCTCTGAAGTATGGAAATACATATCCCTATTTCACAGATAGGGAACAGCGAAGCTAAGGTCTAAATTCACAAAACTATTTAGGTGCATAAGCCCTATAGAGGATCTGATCTCAAATGACTTGCTTAAGATCATGCAGCTTGGGCTAGATCCGGGAGTTAAATCCAGGTCTCACAACTCCTAGGCAAATGCCCCAACCAAGGAAGCAGGCTTCCTGTCTATGCTGCGTGAAGAAAAACTTCCTTTTGTTTTTTAAACCTGCTACCTATTAATTTCATTTAGTGACCCCTAGTTCTTATGTTATGGGAACAAGTAAATAACTTCCTTTTTCACTTTCTCCACACCACTCATGATTTTATAGACCTCTATCATATCCCCCCTTTAGTCTCCTCTTTTGTAAGCTGAAAAGTCCCAGTCTTTTTTAATGTTGATAAATGCAAAGTAATGCACATTGGAAAAAATAATCTACACATGCAAAATGATGGGGACTAATTTAGCTATAACCACTTGAGAGAGATCTTGGAGTCGTTGCGGATAGTTCTCTGAAAACATCTACTCAGTGTACAGCAATAGTCAAAAAAGCGAACAGAATGTTAGGAATCATTGAAAAAGGGACAGAGAATAAGACAGAGACTTACTGTCTCTATAAATTCATGGTATGCCCACATCTTGAATACTGTGTACAAATGTGGGACTTTTCAGCTTAGAAAAGAGGAGACTAACGGGGGAGATGGTAGAGGTCTATAAAATCATGACTGGTGTGGAAAAAGTGAATAAGGAAAAGTTATTTACTTGTTCCCATAACATAAGAACTAGGAGTCACCAAATGAAATTAATAAGTAGCAAATTTAAAAAAACAAAAGGAAGTTTTTCTTCATGCAGTGCAGAGTCAACTTGTGGAACTCCTTGCTACAGTTTGTTGTGAAGACCAGGACTTTAACAGGATTCAAAAAAGAACTAGATAAATTCATGGAGGTTAGGTCCATCAATGGCTATTAGCCAGGATGGGTAGAAATGGTGTCCCTATCCTCTGTTTGTCAGGGGCTGGAAATGGGAGACAGGAGAGAGATCACTTAATGATTACCTGTTTCTGTTCACTCCCTCTGGGGAATCTGGCACTGGCCATGGTCAGAAGACAGGATACTGGGCTAGATGGACCTTTGGTCTGATACAGTATGGCCGTTCTTATGTATGCTAGCAAAAATGAAAGATGGGGGTTATGTAGTTGGGAAAGCCATACTGCCTCAGGTACGTGGTATGCTACCAGCTGGCTCTCCCCTCAGTGCTCATCAAATGATAACTGGAGTTTTTGTGTGGCTACTAGGCAAGAGGAGCCAGAATGTATCGCAAATGGAGCAATGGCACGTTAAGGTTGCCTCCCACCAGGATGGTACATGATCTTAGAGCTACGTGAATTTATATAGGCAATTTGGAAGAGCTTTATAATCATAGAATACCAGAACTGGAAGGGACCTTGAGAAATCATCAGGTCCATTCTCCAGCCCTCATGGTAGATCCAAGTGTAACCCACACACCTAGTGTGGGTCACTGTCCCATGCAGTGGCACCTAGACCACAGCAAGGGTATGTCTACACTAGCCCCCAGTTCAAACTAGGGAGGCTAATGTAGGCATTCGAACTTGCAAATGAAGCCCGGGATTTAAATATCCCGGGCTTTATGTTTATCTCGATCGTCATTTTTAAATGCCACTAGTCGGACTAACTGCCCGCTTACACGCGGCAGTTAAATGGTAATTCGAACTAAGTCCTTAGTTCGAATTACCTGTTACACCTCATTCCAGGAGGAGTAACAGGTAATTCGAACTAAGGACTTAGTTCGAATTACCATTTAACTGCCGCGTAGCCGCGGGCAGTTAGTCCGACTAGTGGCATTTAAAAATGGCGACGATAAACATGTAAATAAAGCCCGGATATTTAAATCCCGGGCTTCATTTGCAAGTTCGAATGCCTACATTAGCCTCCCTAGTTCGAACTAGGGGGCTAGTGTAGACATACCCCAACAGATAAGAACAAGAGACCTCTACAGCATGGGCTGAGTCAAGTGGCTTTTAGCTCAAAGGGTAGAGGCTGGTATACCGAGGTCCCAGGTTCAAATCCACCTTGTGGTGGTTACAGATCATCCCTGATAGATGTCTATCCAACCTGCCCTTACATGTCTCCAGGGATGGACATTCCACAACCTCCCTAGGCAATTTATTCCAGTGTTTAACCACCCTGACAATTAGAAAGTTTTTTTCTAATGTCCAACCTAAACCACCCTTGCTGCAGTTTAAGCCCATTGCTTCTTGTCCTATCATCGGAGGCCAAGGAGAACAATTTTTCCCCTCCTGCTTGTAACACCCTTTTAGATAATTGAAAACTACTGTCATGTCCACTCTGTCTTTTCCTTTCCAAACTAAAGAAACCCAGTTCTTTCAGCCTTCCCTCATAGCGCATGTTTTCTAGAGCTTTAATCATTTTTGTTGCTCTTCTCTGGACCTTCTTCAATTTCTCCACATCTTTCTTGAAATGTGGTGCTCAGAACCAGACACAGTACTCCAATTGAGGTCAAATCAGCGCAGATAGAGCTGAAGAATCATTTCTCATGTCTTTCTCACAACACTCCTGTGTGAGTGCTCCTTCCTAGACAGTTGCTTCCCATTCTGTATGTGTGAAACTGATTGTTCCTTCCTAAGTGGAGTATTTTGCATTTGTCCTTATTAAACTTCATCCTGTTTACCTCAGGCCATTTCTCTAGTTTGTCAGATAATTTTGAATTATGACCCTGTCCTCCAAAGCACTTGTAATCCCTCCTAGCTTGGTATCATCTGCAAACTTAATAAGCATACTCTCTATGCCATCATCTTAAACATTGATGAAGATTGAACAGAACCAGTCCCAAAATTGACCCCTGCAGAACCCCACTTGTTATGACCTTCCAGCATGACTATGAACCATTAATAACTACTCTCTGAGAACAGTTATCCAGCCAGTTATGTACCCACCTTTATAGTAACCACACCTAGGTTGTATTTCCCTAGTTTATTGATAAGGTCATGAGAGACCATATCAAATGCTTTCCTAAAGTCAGTATAATAAGTCAGAAGATGAGAAGGCGAGGTGGAGCTGTACTCAGGAAATTAAGAACTGTTAAAAATTATTACGTTCAAATGAACCAGTAAAGGAGTGTCTTCAAATTTAATGTTCTTAGGAGAGTTAGACAGTGAAGTCATATAAGCTCTTAATTTTGTCAAAGTCTAAGAAAATGTATTTATTACCAGTTAGAATAGCTGAGAGTTTAGTTGGTTAAAATATCACCTCAGTTTCTTGCTTTATGGATTCAAGCTTTAATGAATCAGATTTTCCGTTCGTAATCTGGGTTGCCCTAGATAAGTCAGGAAACTTAAAAATGTGCCTTCCCAAAAAAGTAACTGTGACTTAACCGTATCTATATGTGAGTCTAAAGTTTTTGGTATATTCTTTTGTCACTGAACACTGACCTATCATTCTCTGTATCCTTCCTTCACAGAAATAACTCCTCTGAAGAGAAATCAATTAAAATGCTAATATACTTTCCTCTTAAAGGTCTGTTGATTTAGACAAGAGTCTATAAGTTAATTCTGGGGGTACTATCACAGATGCTGGTTTCTTAGATTAATAACTGAGGTGGAATTAGGTCAGTTTATGTCAATTTGTCATGGTATGTTTTTCTGGAGGCTGCCATCTTCAAACACAAGTTTGAACATTTCAAACACAAGTCTCTTGCTTTTATGGGCGTGAAGATACCTTCCAAATGAGAACAGAGTGTAACCAATACATCATTCTTTTGCTTAAGTTCACAACCATCTTGAAACAGCAGCACTGAGCATAAATGAACAAAGCAAGCAACCAAGGAGACATGATGACCTGAAACTCAGCACAATGTACTATGAGTGCTGTCTTGTTTTGGTGCCTAAAGTGGGAGAAGCCTGGATTAATATTATAAACTATTTATATGTATGGTGCCTCAGGGCCCAGTGTGCTAGGTGCTGCACAGATGAACATACTAATGGACAACCCTGGCTTTGAATTGCTGGCAAGCTATGTAGTAAAAACAGCTAAATATAGGCAAGGATAAATATCCTCATTTTACAGATGAGGAACCAAGGCACAGACACATTGCAGCTTGCCGAAGGTTAACATAGTCTTTTCCATCAGCACAGCTGAAAGTGTTTCATAGATTTTCATGTTGGACTCCACCTTTTCCTGATCAGTAGGCTTTTGGAACGGTCTTGAAGAACCCTTCATCTTTCCCATTTTTGAGGTGAAAACCCGTGTTCCCTCTATTTTTTTTCCATCCATGGGTAGATAGAGTTTTGGTATATGCACCAATATTGAGATAACATGCGTATATGCACCACCAATACAAACAAAAAACCTAAATAGTTAAAAAGTTAATAGATATGGAATAATAAAACAAGGCATAATTTACAAGGTCACTGCTTAAGATATTTAATATTAAATCAAATAAAAATTAAATTAACACTGCCCTTGGAGTACATGTATTTATCATCCTTTCTAAATAGCGAACACACCAAAATGTGGTATACTCAAAACAGCTAAATAAAGAAAAGCATGACCATTAAGTGAAAGCATAAAAATATGCACCAGAGGCCCAGTTTAATAATTTACTCCTCCTACCATACGTAATTCTGAAGGGAAAGCTTCCCTCAAAAAATAAGGCATCTGCATGTTGTGGACTTTGCAGTTCACAAAACTATCTCTGCATGCATGCATAGCTCAGCTTTAGGATGCTACACAAATCTATGAGTCAACTAGAAATAGTCATGCCTCTTGCAAATATTCATACAGTATTTTCTGGTACTGCAAGGAGTATAAAAGGCTAATACAATTTCTAAGAGATATCAACTCAATTAATACTTTACACACAGAAAAGTAAAAATAAATAATAAAGCAACACAGAGAGCAAACAAAATGGCAAACAAATGACACCACTGAAAATACAAGGCGAAGTAAAACAAGTGGTTGGTTATGTGATCCACACACTATGCAAATGCAACCGAACCCTGTGGAAAAAGGCAAAGTTTTCCTGGTGAACACTGTGTTTCACCAACTTAAAACATCAGAGTAGGCTTATTAAATTTTTACACCCCCAATCCCTTTTAAATTATGGAAACAGAGCATTTTAACACAGTAGCTTTGGAGTTCGCATCCCTGCTACAAAGATCTTGCAAATAACATCTTCATCTTACAAAGCATAACACTATAGCTAGTGCTTGTTACTTAGGAGTCACTGAAGTGCTCCGAAGAGCCAAAATGGCACTAGATAACAAAGATCTGGCCTTAATGGGTTTCAATACCTGTCCCCAAACAAATTAAAAAACCTAACAGAAATCACTTGTTTGGAATTCAGAATTGTTTGGGAAGAGCCATCTCTCCAGGCCAGTGCTGCTGCAGCCCCTGAGCTGGGGCTCAGACGTGCCAGGTTAAATATACAAGAATTTTGATTCCTTTTAAAAAATAAACCACAGTTACTGGAGTTATTCTCCAGCCAGAACTTGTCTCTCTTCCCAGCCCCCAGGCAGCTCATCTGGGGCTGAAACAGAGTCTCTGCCTGTTCTTCTCTGCCTGCCCCCAGGCAAAGCTGGAGATCAGACTTGCAGTCTCTCCCAGCCCTCCAGGCAGCCTAGCTGGGGCTGAAATGGAGTGGGGTACTCCTCTGACTGCCGACTGCCGCTACAGTAGGGGCTTTCCCTGGCTGTCACTGGCAGCCCCACTGGAAGTTGGAGGCCCCAGACTTAGTCACCAAGCCCAGCTGACCCACTGATCCTCACCCACCTCCATATTCAGCCCCTCCTCCCAACTCACCTTCCATGTCTTTTTCAGGATCCAGGAGGCACCTAATTAGTAGAACCACATCCAGGCCTGCACAGCTCCATTAATTAGATGTGCAGCCCTTTATTTCTTCCTACGCGAGTGCACAAGCAGTCACCCTCCGGGGAACTATGGTAACAACGTCTGTTTTAGAATCCAGGACCTTAATTTCAGCAGACTCTATTCAGAAATAGATCCTACTGCTAAACTCACCCAGTAGGGGCAGGAACCTACACTGGATACAGTTAACTGTGATGGCCCAATGCTGGCTAGGGCAAACCTACCTTGCCCTTTGCAAATGGGCAAGAAGCCTCTTCTGATGTGATTTCACTGTGGACTTTCTCTTATCCCGTGAATAATTACTCTGTTCTCATTGCAATTGTAATGGAGAAAATGCCAGTTTGCATCTAGAACAACCAAGCCATAATCCACAGTTAAAGTGGAGAAAAGGAAGAAAAGAAAAAAGAAGGAATGGGGAAGGGAAAGTGAAAAGACCTGTTCTCTGTCTCATTCGAAGAACACTTTATATTCTCCAGAAGAGGAAGGCTGTATTCTATTGGGGCCATGGTGTTTCTTGAACAACTTGAAGTGAGTTCAAATTAAAACTTTCCTTTGCTCATCAACACTAACCACTAGTCCTAAAGCCTACAAATTTGTGTGGGGCTGTGGCCTATTTTCTATGGGATGACTAAAAGAGCTTAGCTTGTGCAGCCTAAGAAAGTGAAGGCTGGGAGGAGATATCATTGCTCTCTGGTACTACATCAGAGGATAAATGTAGAGGGAGGGAGAATAGCTATTTAAACTAAAGGACAATGCTGGTGCAAGAACACATGGGTATAAACTGGCCGTGAGTAACCAAGCTAGAAATTAGATGAAAGTTTCTAAGCATCAGGGAACCTGGAACAGAGGTTCAAGGGTGGGGGTGGAATAATCTAGCTCGTGTGGCAAGGGCCCCTCTTGCCCCGGCCACCACTGGGCTGGTCTCTCGCTCCTAACCCCAGGCTACGTATACACTGCATACACTGCACGCGCGTTCTTGCGCAAGTAAATTTACAGCACAGCGTTGGAAAACAGGGCTTCTTCTGGAAGAGTTATTCCTCTCCCCATGAAGAATAATCCCTCTTGCATGAGAGCTCTTCCACAAGAAGGCAGTGTAGACAGGCAATGTGATTTTCTTGCGCAAGAAACCCCTATGGCTAAAATGGCCATCAGAGCTTTCTTGCGCAAGAGAGCGTCCACACTGCCATGTAGATGCTCTCTTGTGGAAGACCTTTTGCACAAGAACTCTTGTGCAAAACAGTTCCTGGCTACGTCTACACTGGCAGCTTCTTGCACAAGAACTCTTTTGCGGAAGAGTTCTTCTGCAAAAACTCTTCCACAAGAGAGCGTCTACACTGGCATGTGCTTTTGCACAAGAGCATCCGTGCCAGTGTAGATGCTCTCTTGCGCAAGAAAGCTCTGATGGCCATTTTAACCAGAGGGCTTTCTTCCGCAAGAAATTCATGTTGTTTGTCTACACTGGCCTCTTCTGGAAGAGCTTTTGCTCAAAAGGGCTTCTTCCTGAGCGGAGCGTCAGACTTCTGGTGCAAGAAGCCCTGATTTTATACATTAGAATGTCAGTTTACTTGCGCAAGAACATGCGGCCAGTGTAGACAGGCAGCAAGTTTTTGCGCAAGAGTGGCCGCTTTTGCGCGAGATCCCGCCAGTGTAGACACAGCCTTCTTGCGCAAGAAGCCTGCAGTGTAGATGTAGCCCCAGAGTTTGGGGTTCACAGCAGGTGTCTGTGGTAGGGAGCCCAGCCACGCCTCTTCAGACTCCCTCCCT
The DNA here is from genome assembly GCA_019425775.1 of Rafetus swinhoei. Taxonomy (NCBI): domain Eukaryota; kingdom Metazoa; phylum Chordata; order Testudines; family Trionychidae; genus Rafetus; species Rafetus swinhoei. The sequence goes on from CM033432.1 coordinate 46,780,364, forward strand.
AGCTGCCTCCACTTAATGCTGTGATGGGTGGGTTGGTTTTCTCTTTCTCCACCACCTCCCTTCCATCCTCTCCCTCCAGCTTCCAACTGCTGAGGCTTTTAAAGGCCCTCAGTCAGCCAGCAGAGGCATCAGCTAGCCCCAATCAGCCTGAGCCAGCTCCCTCCCAGCTGCATCTAATTGGCCTGCAGCTCTCTGCTTCTACTTCCAGGGTTTTTTACCCTTTTGGGCTGCCTTTTCCCCTCTCTGCAGCAGCTCCCTGGCCTGACTCTGCCACACTAGTTTGAAAACATAGCTTAATAAGTTTATGAACAGCATTGTGTAATAGGGTTCCCTGTGATAGCAGGGGACTGGACTAGACCCACAAAATCTCTACCAGTCCTATGTTTTACATGACCTTTCATTGACTTAAATGGGTTTTACGAAGCTAAAAGCCCAATAGCGTATGGGTAGGTATTATGTACTGTATCTGCTAAGAGATACTGAATCATAATTCGCATAATTTGACAGTATCCGTTGGGTGCGTCCCAGTTGCTCCAATAGTTCAGCTGTGCGTGTCATTGGATAGTTTTCTGGCCAAGTTACAGCATTTAGCTTATGGTAGTCCATGCAAAAGTGGACTTCTCCATCCAGTTTGGGAACTAAGACTACTGGAGAGGCCTATGTACTCTCAAAGGGGCAGATTACCCATCTCTAACATGTCCTTGATCTCTTCTTTCTCTATAGCAGTTTTTTTCTGAAGGTGCAATCCGGTACGGTTGGACTCTGATTGGGTGAGCGCGTCACCTGTGTTAATGGAGTGGTACACCCATTCAGGCCATCCTAGAGTGGCTGAAAACATCAGTGCAAAGCTGATACACAGTTCCTTGATTTGCTATTGCTGCTTACGTACGGCTGTGGCTCATGGAGAGAGTTACCTCTTCAGTTCCACCCTTGCCTTTCCCTTCATAGTAGGCTCCTTCAGGCCACTTACTGTCATTTCTCTCCTGGGCTATGAACTGAAGAACCTTGAATTCTCAGAATAAAAGGGCGTCATGATGTATCTTAGGCTTAAGGTTAGAGTCTGGGAAGTCTATGAAGTAATTATCTGTTTCTATGCGCTCCCAGACTGTTTCTATGTGCTCCAATACCCCCTTCCTCTATTATTGGTTTTGGGCTTCCTATCTAGGATGTATCTTTGTATCTCTTCAGGAACACCCTGTAGGAACTATTTCATTCTCATCAGACGAGATAACTCTTCCATAGTCTCACTATTTGCTCCTGATATCCATGAATCCCATTTTTTGTCATGCTTGTAGGTGTGTTGGGTAAATGCCATGTCTGGTTTTCACCTTAGTGCTCTGAAGCAGACCCCATCCTAATTCTGGCCTTTTGTTTAAAAAGCTCTTAATTGTTCCTGTTTTCCTTAGGCATTTCAGCTGCTACTCCCACTAAGAGTCCACTGAGTTGTGGCCTCAGCTCCAACATATACTGGTCTGTGGAGATGCTGTACCCAAAGCAGGCCCTTTCAAAATTCTCTAAGAAGGTCTCAGTGTCATCTCCTGCCTTTTGCACTGTGCATTTCTTAGGTTGGCTGGTTAGTCGGTGTAGGTGGAGTTCCCAGCTTCTCAACTTTCTCCAGCTCAAAACACGTCTGCTTTTCCATTGCCCCCCTCAGGCATCAAATGAAAAAAATCCCCAAAATGTTCAAACATCCAAGGGGAGAAAAATGTGTCCTTTTAAAATCCTGAGGCTGTGCCCCGGTACAAAATTATCCCACCAGTGCTGCCACCATGTCAAGGATGTTTCTCACTTGGGCACTTTGACTGCAGAAGGTGGGGGCCCGTAAGAGAACTTAAAATACCCTGCCACTAAAAACTTCTGTTTTACAAAACTCCCCACGCTCACAGATTCCCTGACCTTGGTAGAGCCACTACCACCACCCTAATGCAAAAACCCCTTGGAAGCCAGGAAGGCTCATTTGGGAACTTCTTCCTGTGGGGTAACCCAAAGCTCTTTAAACCTCCCTCATCTCTTAATAGCTGACCTTCCATCTTAGGCACATGCACACAGAACCTCCTGCCTTCTAGGCCACAGGAATCAGATCATAATCTTAAAAAGGTGTTTTTATTAACAAAACAAAGAAGATATATTTGATAAAGCATAATTGATTGCCAGGTGTTACAGAGCAACTTAAAAAGCAGATTAAAGCACAGAGAATTGCTTCTCTCTTGATTCAGTTTAAAAGTTATAGAGTATCAGAGAGGTAGCCGTGTTAGTCTGAATCTGCAAAAGTGGCGAGGAGTCCTGTGGCACCTTATAGACTAACCAAAGTGTTGGAGTACTAAAAGGTTATAGTGTGTCGGGAAGGGGGACACAGCTTCAGAGCAGAGGAGTTTAACCAAACTAACCCCCAAAGAAAATAACCTTCTCACTAAATGTCTAACTAAACATTCTCTATTCACTTATATATCCTTTGTTCCAAGGATTAGTCTTTCCTTAGGCACTGGAAAATCCATGCCTTTATTCCTGGCTTAATTCATCTCTTCCCCAGCTCCTGCTCTGAACTCACACACAAAGGAGGCTGAAGCAGGCAAAACTGTTTCATTTCAGATTTCTCACTCTTGCCATTGGCTCTCCTGGCTCCCTGCCAACATTTCCTGGATACCTACTGTTCTGGGTTTAACCCTTTATAGGCAATTTAATTAACTGAATGCTGGGATGTCTAGAAAAGGGAGCACCCTCCCATCTATTACAAATGCCATTAGCCTATTGTGGTCCTGAAAAGCATAGAGAGAGAGGGAGATTTACTGTGGTGCTGTAAGAAATAGTGTGTGTGATTTTTAAATAGATTAAATGATAGCATTTGTGCTGTGGATACTGGACATAGAAAAGCAAGAAGGAAACTAAACTTTTTCAGTTGATTTGTCACAGTTCTGGGAATTTGTCTCATGATAAGGTTTATGGGAAAGTTACAGAAACAACATCTTAGTATTACAATAAATACTATGATGCTGTTTCTACTCACTTTGCTCATGACTCCTGTTGCAGTGCTTGTATCCGTGGAGGCCTGCTTCTCAACTGGAGTAAGTCGCTGTAACTCCATTGACGTTACATGAGATCTAGGGTTGGTAAGCCCTTCCCCATTCACAACCTTATCACTAATGAAACTTAAAAAACAATGAATGGTCCTGCAGCCCCTTAGAGACTAACCAAAAATGTAGATGGTATCACGATCTTTCATGGCAAAGCCCACTTCTTCAGATGAATGGGGCAAGGAGTCCAGAGGTACAAACAAACAGCAGAAAGAGAGGGGAGACGTCTTTTTCTCCCCATCCCCTCGGGAAGCAGTGTGAGCTGAGGGACTTGCTGTGGCTGCTGGCACAGAGTCTCTCAGCTCAGCTAAGCTGAGAGGCTCCGTGCTGGCAGCCAGCACATCCTTCAGCCCATGCCACTTCCCCAGCAGGCTGAGGGAAGCCACTTGGGTAGCAGCATGGGCTGAGGGATGTGCAGGCTGCAGGCACAGCTATATTGTTTGCGGGGGGATCTGTAAAATTGTAATAGATTGAAAAGGGGTCCACACGCTCAAAACAGTTGTGAGCCTCTGCTCTATAAAGTAAAATCTATGGGTCCAAGCCTCAGCTTGTGTACATTAGGCTATTTTCATTGAACTCAGTAGAGCTAAGTCATTTTACACCAACTGAGGATCTGGCCCTTACTTCAGAAAATGGCTTTTGCAGTACCCTTAGAGGTTTGAAAAAAATCTCAAAGAACTGACCATTTCCCTCCCATTGTGAGTGAAAGTTTTGTGGTTAAATTCCTGTGCATCAAAGTGAATATTTATTTCAAAGGTGAATTTTGATTTAGATTCATGGGATTTCATTTTTAACTCCGAGTCTTATTTTAGCATGGAGGAATCTATGAATATATCTCTGAAGACTGGTTCTGCTGATGCCTGTGGTGAACATCTCTTTGACTTCTGTTGGCCTTTGGTCCTAGTCTTCAATTGACGTACATGGCCACGGCTCCTCTAGTTTCAATGATCAGGAAATAGTTCTATCAAGCTGGGAATGGTGCATATAAAGCAGAAATATATGTACAGTTAGTAAGATGCTCCATTCCAAAAGCTGATTACAAGATACTGAGGTGCTCTGATACCAGGGTGATCGGTGACCCTACAAAAAAGTAGCTAGGTACGGGGATGAGCTATATTGCCAAGCCTATAGCGCTCTCAGTGTTCATCTGTCGAGTGCATTTTTTGTGGGTGGTACTGTTCAAAGGTCTTCTGGCTCCTGCTCAGCTCCTCAGAGCCCTCTCCCCTTTCCATTGAAGAGCCTGACAATGGTCTGCCCTGGTGCGAGGACAGCACGCATGTTTGTGGAAGGAGATCATGTATATTCCATGAACACGGTCACACTGAAATTCAAAAGTAGTTTTCAACAAATATTTTATTATCAATGTTTCATGTGGCTCTCATTGTATTGCACCATTATTGACTGAGATAATTCAGAATGACATGGCAAACCATTGAGCAGCAATGAAGAATCCATGTCCAAGTGTAGCACAAGGTATAGTCTTTCCCTGTTCCACAAAGGTATAGAAGAGGGTACAGTAAACACCACCTAGAAAGAACTTAGTCAGTGTGAATCACTGAAATGACATTACTGATCACTTTTTCCTTTCTTTTACTTCCATAATTTGAAAAGAGCCTCTTTATTTGACAAAGTGGGTCTTTGCCCATGAAAGCTTATGCTCCAATAAATCTGTTAGTCTGTAAGGTGCCACAGGACTTCTTGTTGTTTATGCAGATTCAGACTAACATGGCTACCCCTCTGATGCTCTTTATTTTAGTGACTGTTCGTGCTGCACTTGGAGGAGATCTTTTAAGGGAAGCTTAGCCACCTCAGCTCTGGGAACAATTGTGTGTTTGTGATGTCTTTATCAAACAGAACAGATTGCTTTATTTAGTGGAAGTCCCCAGCACATCACTACTGACAGCCATGGGTCTAAAATCTCATATGTATTCCTGAGCCTGGCTCAGCAGTGTTGATGCACTTTGCCATGATATCAGTGCTTTCTTCTCCCACCCTGTGCCTTATAGATGGGGACTGTTTTACATTAAGATGTAATGGGATGGATTTATTATCATCTTTCCAGCATTATTAAAGTCTTCAGGACTGTGCTAATCATCTCTAATTAATCTCCGCACCAAGGAATGCAGAGTATAGAAAGCTTGTAAGTTCTATAATTGGGTTCAAGGTTCTCCCCCAGGGCTAATACTACATAAGAGAGAGCTGCCAAGCTTGCTATATGATATCAATATTGATTTAAAAGTATCATTAGGAGACTAAGGATCATATTGTGGATATTTTAATACTCTGTGTTCCATATCAAGTTCTTAACTTTCAGGGTCGTTGCGCTGTTGCTTTTAAAGAATGCCTTTTACATCCTTTTGGTTCTGAATCAGCAAACCAAATCATTGGCCTCCCATAGGATTTTACTGAGTAAGCAATTCCAGGAGAAGCTTCTCTCTTGGGCTGTCTTAAGGAGACATAGATTCTCCCAGATAGCCACATACTCCAGTCTCTGCAAAAGCCTACAAGTTGTATAACCTACAGAAATGCCATGTTTCTGTTTTACAAGATGGGCACTGAGCTGGCACAAAGGGCTTTAGTTTCCAAACTCCAAACACTGTGAATCTGAGCTTTTCAGGGGCTCTCCAAGCAGAAATGTAGAAAGATCTATAGGAGCTAAGGGGCAGAGTCCAGCATCTTGAGTAACAATAGCTTGAAGCAAATTAGATACAATTTTCAAAACAGCCTAACTCCTGTTTTCAAAAGTGATTTAGTAGTATAGGAATCAAAGTCCTACTGACATTCAGTGAATCATCTGCACAAACAATTACAGGTTGAATCTCTCAAATCCAGGATTCTCTCGTTCTGCAACATCTGTGGCCCATCAGGACCGTGGATGTTGCTGAACCAGAGAGTCCCAGCAGCCAAGAGTGAAGACCAGCTGGGAGTCTGATGGCTGGGAGTCCTGGCTGGGGCTAGGCAGCTGCAGCTGGGGCTGAAGGCAGGGGGGCTGCTGGCAGCTGGGAGGCCCTGGGCCAGCAACAGCTGCAAGTTGGGAGCCATGGGCTGGGCCAGTGGCAGAGGGCTGTCGGCAGCAGCTAGGAGCCCTGGGCTGGGCTGGGCTGGGCTGGCAGCTTGGTGGAGTTGGTGGCAGAGGGGCCAGGGGCTGCCAAGAAGCTGCAGCCTCAGCAGCAGAAGGGCTAATGGCCGGGAGACCTGCCAGACCAGGAGCAGAGCCTAATGGCTGGGAGTAGGCCAAGAGTCCAGAGGGGAGCCCTGGAGCAGGGCTGGTGGCCAGCAGAGGAGCATTGACCTGGCAAACTCCCTTCTTTGGGACCACTCAGATGATGGACCAGGGAGGTCCAACCTGTAGAATGTGACAAGTAGGAATGTAAATCTACCTTCTACTAGATTGCTGCACGGACCCTGCTGCATGCACTTAAAAGTTCCTGATTTTTTTTATTTGCCCCACTATGGAACTTTTAATGCACATTAACAGGGTCCACATGAATGCTTAGTGAGTGGCAGCTAGTACAGTGAAGATTATACCCCAAGTTGCCATAAACTGTTTGTATTGACAAGCCCTCATGTTTCTTAATAGTGCTGGGCAGGAAACACTTTTCTTGTTCTGTAAGAATTGCCAAGATTTTGTAATAATTTCCTAACCCAAATGAGTACAAAGCAAATCGGTAATTCCCAAAGCATTTTGGCTCCAGTCAATTGAAACATTTAATCTCAATTTTCAAGCTTTTTTTTATTTCAACTTTTAAATTTTTTTACCCTTTTAGTATGATCTATAAAGTTTTGAAACAAAGTCATTTCAAACAGGAAAAAAAGAAAAGAAAATGCCAGAATGCGTTATTTCAATAGTTTCAAAACCTTTTTTTCCAATTTTTTTCTCAACATGGGTTGGGTAGGTCATCAAAACCTGAAAAAAGTTGGAAAATTCCCAGCCAGATCTATTCCTATGTCATAGAATCATAGAACCATAGAGCTGGAAGAGACCTCAGAAGGTCATCAAGTCCAGCCCCCTGCTCTAGGCAGGACCAATCCCAACTAAATCAACCCAGCAGGGCTTTGTCAAGCCGAGACTTAAACACTTCTAGGGATAGAGACTCCACTACTTTCCTAGGTAACCCATTCCAGTGCTTCACCACTCTCCTAGTGAAATAATTTTTCCTAATATCCAACCTGGACCTCTCCCGCCACAACCTGAGACCATTGCGCCTTGTTCTGCCATCTGTCACTACTGAGAACAGCCTTTCTCCATCCTCTTTGGAACCTCCCTTCAGGAAGCTGAAGGCTGCCATCAAATCCCCCCTAACTCTTCGCTTCTGTAGACTAAACAGACCCAACTCCCTCAGCCTCTCCTCATACGTCATATGCTCCAGCCCCCTAATCATTTTGGTTGCCCTCCGCTGGACCCTCTCCAATGCATTCACATCCTTTTTGTAGTGGGGGGCCCAGAACTGGACACAGTACACCAGATGTGGCCTCACCAGAGCTGAATAAAGGCGAATAATCACTTATCTGGATCTGCTGGCAATGTTCCTCCTAATGCACCCTAATATGCCATTAGCCTTCTTGGCTACAAGGGCACACTGTTGACTCATATCCAGCTTCTCATCCACTGTAACCCCCCAGGTCCTTTTCTGCAGAACTACTACTTAGCTGGTTGGTCCCCAGCCTGTAACAATGCTTGGGATTCTTCCGTCCTAAGTGCAGGACTCTGCACTTGTCCTTGTTGAACCTCATCAGATTTCTTGCGGCCCAATCCTCCAATTTGTCTAAGTTGCTCTGGGCCCTAACTCTGCCCTCAAGTGTATCTACCTCTCCCCCCTAGCTTAGTGGGGCACGCCGCTAGAAACCGACCGCCATCCTGACATCGAGCCGTTGATCACTACCTGCTGGGCCCGGCCTTCTAGCCAGCTTTCTATTCATCTTACTGTCCATTTTTCCAACCCACATTCCCTTAACTTGCTGGCAAGAATATTGTGGGAGACGGTATCAAAAGCCTTGCTAAAGTCAAGGTATATCACATCCACTGACTTTCCCACATCCACAGAGCGAGTTACCTCATCATAGAAGCTAAGCAGATTGGTCAGACACGACTTGCCCTTTGTGAATCCATGCTGACTATTCCTGATCACTTTCCTCTCTTCCAAGTGCCTCAAAATGGATTCCTTAAGGATCCCTTCCATGATTTTTCCAGGAACCGAGGCAAGACTGACCGGCCTATAGTTCCCTGGATCGTCCTTCTTCCCTTTTTTGAAGATGGGCACTACATTTGTCTTTTTCCAATCATCCGGGATCTCTCCCGATCACCACGTCTTTTCAAAGACAATTGCCAACTCCCTCAGTACCCTTGGATGCATTAAGTCTGGACCCATGGATTTGTGTATGTTTAGCTTTTCTAAATAGTTCCTAACCTGTTCTTTACCCACCAAGGGCTGTCCATCTTCATCCCATCTTGTGTCACTTAGCGCATTCGTCCGGGAGCCGACCTTGTCTGTGAATATAGAGGCAAAGAAAGCATTGAGTACTTCAGCTTTCCCCACATCATCTGTCACTAGGTTACCTCCTTCATCCAGTAGGGGCCCCACACTCTCTCTGATCACCTTCTTCTTGTTAACATGCCTGTAGAAACCTTTCTTGTTATCCTTCACATCCTTTGCCAGTCACAATTCCAATTGAGCTTTCGCCTTCCTGATAAACCCCCGGCATTCTCGAGCTATACATTTAAACCCCTCCCTGGTCATTTGCCCAAGTTTCCACTTTTTGTAACCTTCCTTTTGGTGCTTAAGTTCACCAATGATTTCCCCTATAAGCCAATCCGGTCTCCTACCATGTTTGCCTCTCTTGCTACGCATCGGGATGGTTTCTTTCTGTGCCTCTAATAAGGCTTCTTTAAAATACTGCCAGCTGTCCTGGACTCCTTTCCCCTTCATGTTAGCATCCCAGGGGATTCTGCCCATCAGGTCTCTGAGGGAATCAAAATCTGTTTTTCTGAAATCCAAGGTGTGTATTTTACTACTCTCTTTTCTTCCTTTGGTCAGGATCCTGAAATCTACCATCTCATGATCACTGCTTCCCAGGTTGTCACCTACCTCCACTTCCCCTATTAGTTCCTCCCTGTTTGTGAGCAGAAGGTCAATCTGCGCACGGCCCCTGGTCGGATCCTTCAGCACTTGTACCAAGAAGTTATCCCCAACATTCTCCAAAAACTTCCTGGATTGCCTGTGTACGGCCATATTGGTCTCCCAACAGATGTCAGGGTGATTAAAGTCGCCCACGAGAACCAGGGCCTGCAATCTGGAAGCTTCTCTCAGTTGTCTGAAGAAAGCCTCATCTACTTCATCCACCTGATACGGTGGCCTGTAGTAGACACCAACCACAACATCACCGCTGTTGTTTGCACCTCTAAACTTAACCCATAGACTCTCAACAGGTTTTTCTCCCTCTATATACTGGAGTTCTGAGCAATCATAGTGCTCTCTTACATATAGTGCAACTCCTCCTCCTTTTCTCCCCTGCCTGTTCTTCCTGAACAGTCTATACCCTTCCATGACAGCGCTCCAGTCATGCGAGTCATCCCACCAAGTCTCTGTTATCCCAATTAAATCATATTTCTTGGACTGGGCCATGGCGTCCAGTTCTTCCTGTTTGTTGCCCAGGCTTCTCGTGTTAGTGTACAAACACCTCAGATAACCAGTTGATCGCCCTACCTTCTCCATACAAATCAGGGGTCCTCCTTTCTTGCTCATTCCTCTTTGCATTCCTTCCCGGTATCCGACTTCCTCACTTACCTCAGGGTTTTGGTCACCGTCCCCCAACGAACCTAGTTTAAAGCCCTCTTCACTAGGTTTGCAAGCCTGCCCGTGAAGATGCTCCTTCCTCTCTTGGTTAGGTGGATCCCATCTCTTCCTAACAATCCTTGTGCCCGGAACAGAGTCCCATGGTCGAAGAAACCAAAGCCCTCTCTCCGACACCACCTGCGCAACCACGCATTTACTTCCTCAATTCGATGATCCCTGCCCAGTCCTTTCCCTTCAACAGGGAGGATGGACGAGAACGCCACTTGCACTCCGAATTCTTTGATCCTTCTTCCCAGCGCTACATAATCTTCTGTGACCCGCTCAAGGTCATTCTTGGCCGTATCGTTAGTTCCCACGTGGAGAAGCAGGAAGGGATAGCGATCCGGAAGGTTTGATCAGTTTTGTAAGCCTCTCAGTCACATCCTGAATTCGAGCTCCCGGTAAGCAGCACACCTCTCGAGATTCCAGGTCCGGACGGCAGATGGATGGCTCAGTCCCTCTTAGGAGGGAGTCCCCCACCACCACCACCCCTCGTCTTCTTGTGGGGGGTGGTGGTCATGGAACCCCCATCCCTAGGACTACGCATCCCATGCCTTCCAGTAGATGGTGTTCCATTGCGGCTTCTTCCTTATGAGGTCCCTTCCAAAGCATTCACCACTGCAGAGCCTGTGGAGAGAGCCTGAAAGCGATTACTTACCTCTATAGCATTGGGCGATTCCTGTGCTGGCCTTTTTCCCCTTCTAGAAGTTACATGCTGCCAGTTCTCTTCCAGGGCCCATACTGCCCTCTCTGGCTCTTCCGCCTGCCGTGCTTGCAGGTTTAAACACTGCCTTCTATTGAGGAAGTCTTCATCCTCTCTGATTGAGCGTAGGGTCGACACTTGGGCCTCCAGTCCTCTAATTTTTTCTTTCAAAATGCTAACCAGCTTGCACTTAGTGCAGATGAAATCCGTTCTTTCTTCCGGGAGGAAGACAAATAAGGAACACGCTGTGCAGGTAACAACAGCAGACCTATCACCATCCATCCCTGCTGTCCTGGAGAAAGGATTTAAAAGAACGGCAAGAGAACCTCACACCCTTCCCTCTCCCCTTCCAAACTCCGTCTCTAAACTCCCTGTTAGCACTCACGTGTTCGCAAGCTCCTTGGTCGCTTGCTCACTGTAGGAGAGGGGGAGGGGAAAGGGGAAGTGGAAAAAAAAAAAGCCTCACTCACAAACACAGGGGAAAAACAAAAACAAAAAAACCACACACTAACCCTCACTCTCAAACACAAGCTCAGCACACAGCAAGAAAGCCCTAAACACAACACACACTTCCTTCAAGAGTCCTGTATCTGCTTCTCCTTTACCTGGAGAACTCCCTCTCTAAACTCCCTGTTAGCACTCACCTGTTTGTCACCTCCTTTGGAACATGTCACTACCTTTGGAACCGATCTCAGCCTCCCTTGGCTTGAAATGGAGTTCGTTAGCAGTGTCCTTACAGAGTTTAGTAAAATATACTTAGTTTAATTTACTCTACTTGGTCTTAGATTAACATAACAGTACTTTTATAGCATTGGGTAATAGTTAGGGGAAAGTAACTTTATTCTAATCTCTAAATTGCAAAGAGGGATATTTTAAAAATGCTTGGTCCCCCAGGTTGTAAAAGCTCAATCTTGGACAGACACTTTGTTTCTGCTGCCTCAGGAGAGCATACATTCCTCAGAGGTGTAATCACCGCAGCAGCCTAAAGGCAGAGAACGGGAAATCGGGATCTACATCTGAAACTAATCTTAATGAGAAATCCCTTTTCCGCAACAGAGTCAACAAGTGGCTCCCATGTGGCTGTCTCCATTGACAGGGTGAGGGCCTCTTCTTCATAGAAATCAAGAAAAATAGCCTTGTCTTCATCAACCGTGGAATGTTAAAAAAGAAACGGTCTCCAACGAGATCCCTGCCATGGGTTCAAAGCTCGTCAAGAGTGAGCATCTTTGATAAACCAGGTGCCATCAGCACCATTCACCACCTAGTGACGTTGGCTGACAAGGGAAAGGAGTTGAGTGGTAGGCATTATACAGCCTCCTCCTTCACAGCACCATCTACCCCCCTGCATGGGGTTCAGTACCACATCCTGCACACAGGCCATAGCTCCGCCACCATCACAGAGTGTGGAGGTGCCAAGCGTGGAACAAACGAAACAGATAATTATGCAGAAGAAAGTCACTCATAAACCATTGGGACTGAAGGAAATGGCATGAGAGTTAACACCATTGATTCCTCTCACTCAGCCCTCTGAGATACTGACTACATCAGCACCCAGCTCTTCACCACTCAGCACCATAGACTCACCGGCACCAATGGCACTGGAGCAGCCTCGTTCCCTCACTCCTCTGCCATTTGCAAGGGATGAGGAGGGAGAAAAAGGGAAGGCGGGCTTCTTTTTGGGACATTTTTCCCCAGGGAACTCTTCCTACCAATACAGTTGCAAAGAGTTGCAAAGGACAGAGAACCAAGGATCTACCACCATGGCTTGCAAACCCATGGACGTTCCCACCTATGAAACTCCCTATCAAATAGCCACAGTGGGGCCCATGGGTAGACCTGTCTTTATGCACAGAAAGCCCATAAGGTTGGCAACAACATCAGTACCCAAATCATCTGAGGAGACAAAGGAAGGGGAAGAAGAGAAGGACAACAACTCTGATAATGAAGAATCACCAGAACACAACTACTCATCTTCCCCTAATGAAGTAGTAATATCTATAGCTACGATGGTCCCTCATGAATACAAACACAGTTATTGTGTAATGTGTAAGCATATTAAAAACTTACATACATGCTAATAAAAATACCAGAGGCCACTGTAGCACCGGTCTTAGGCTATGATATGTGTTGGGCCTACAAAACCTACAACTGGGTTTGCCCTTGGCTACAAGTTCATGACTGTCTCAGAATCAGAACCAGAACCCAGGCCATAGAATTCAGCTGTTTCTTTATACAGCTTGAGCTTTCGGTGTCCAGAAACAGGCAACTCCACTCCTCATCGTGGACTGCAAAACACTGGGTTTTTGTATAGCCAGATGTGAGGATGTTGCATTCACCTGTCCCTAGATATTCTCCAGGAGATCCACTTCATATATATTTTTCTAAAAGTCCATTCTTGTCTGGAACATTTTCAGTGTAGTCCTTTACACTCCCAGTGCTTCCTTCACAGCTCTCCCCTAGAGAGGTTACGTGCAGTCCTGGCCCACAATATTATATGAACTTCACATTTAATATAGCAGAGCTCAAAGGTACTTAATCTTAATTCAATAAAGTCTCCCAAGGATATGCAGGAAATTGCCATATCTATCACACCTTACAACTAAAATCAATCACAATAGCCAAATCCCTAATGGACTTGATGGAGTCTCTGGCACTTCTCCCTTTTGAGGTCAAAAGTCTGCTTGGGATATTTATTCCTAGATATTTCTTAATTTCATAGGGGGTTTTTTTTGGGTGGGGAGAGTAAAAGAAAGGAAGAGTCAGTGTTGAGAGGTTGTTTTGATTTTTGTTTTTTTAAAGGAAGATTTTGCAACATTTCCTAAAAGTGGTTGCACTCAGGATTTGCCCACCCTCTGGAAGTTTTATTTTTACATTGAAAGAAAATGTCTTTAACTCCTAAGACCACTCATTTTAGGCAGTTTTTCTTCAAGATACTTTCTTAACCTTTAATTAAAATTTGCATACTCAAGAAGCGTATGCACTCTTTCTTTTAAACCTTTTGTCTATGCACCAGTATTTTCTCGGTGTGTTCAGTTACTTCTCTTTTTTCCGTTCTTCGTGATAGTTTCTGGGGGTTTTTCCTCTGAATCATCAGGATATTTGTATATGTTCCACAATCTTTCCTTTTATTGGACTTTGACTTTTGCTATCACTGTGGAAAAAATACTGTGAAAAAACTTCTGAATATCCATCCTGACTGTATAGAGTGTGAATTCCATAATCAGGAATACTGAAGTTCCATAAAAAACAAGAATATTTGGAGAGGTATTATCCAGAAGAACCTGTAATTTTATACAAAATCTGCTGACTCAGGTTTTCTCTGTGGTTACAAAGCAAATGTGACTTCAGTTCCATTGCATTGTAAAGTAGGGCAGGATTTAAAGTTACATTTTATTTAAATAAAACTTTCCCAAAGTATTATTTTGTTAGTAAGGAGAATTTTCAATATAAGACTGTGATTAAAAACAGGTAATCTTGTTTATATTACAGTAGCACCTATAGGCCACAGAACTCCTAGCAGAGTTTGACACGTGCATTTCACACTTCTGGGCTAATGCTTTGTGTTCCATGGTTTCCATTGGAAATGCTGCTCCTTTAAATGTCGTGGGTTTAAGGTATCACTATCATATGATTTGGCTCTCAATATTTTAGACCAGGTGATTTTTATGCCTATTGTTTATTCTGTTGTTATGTCTTGTTTTTATTTATTTATTTTACTGCTTCATCCTGATATTCGGCATTGACCAGTGATGGAATCTCTGACAAGCAGTGTCAGAGTGATATGGAATAGAGTGGGAATCACGATGGCATTATGAAGATATCCAGACCTAGTTGACACTGACATAAAATATAAATTATAGCTAACTCAAATATAAATTATTATCAATGGTGTAACCTCAATTTCAATGTTCTTTCCTGACAGTTTTTGTCTATTGTAGGACATCCCCTTAGGTTATTAATCTGACTGTAAAATAAATGTTTTCTTTGACTTTGTATTTATTTAGAAGGTCGTTTTAATTTTTAAATTTCTGGTTTTATTTTTCAAAAGAATCGGATTTGCAGATTTGTCAACACAGAGCACCAACCTGTTGCACGAAAAAGATGGAAGAAAGTTACCAGACAGCTGTTCGGAGAGAAAGGACTCAGACCATCCAGGCCTTGAACTTTGAATTGAAATATATGATAGTTGGTCATATCACAGCTTTTCAAGGTAGGAAACACATGAAACTTAATGACCCAACAAAATAAGAGTGCAAAAGTTGTAGAAAATATATTGGTTCTACTGTACAATTGTGGGCAAGCTTCTCTCACTTGTTTTTATTATTTTTGCAAGACACTGGGTCATGGTTTGTGCCTCAGTTCTAAAGACTTGATTCAGGAAAACATCCCTATTTGGGAGAACACTTGGGCATGTGTGTTATTTTAAGTGTTTGCTTAAATTCTCTATTAACTAGAAATAGATTTAATCACATACCTAAGTATTTAACTGATCCAGGGCCTACCTTCTAGGTTTGTAAAAAGACTCAGACTGGGACTTTCAAAGGCACAAATGGAGATAGGTACTAAGACCTGAAAAAGAGCTCGGTAGCTCAAAAGTTTGTCTCTTTCACAGCATTGGTACAGCAAAAGATATTACCTCACCCATTTTGTGTCTCTAATATCCTGGGACCAACATGGGTACAACAATACTGCAAGCATTTGTATCTATATTCTCCCAATCAATGCCAAGGAATGTAGAAGTCCAGAAAGCAGAATAAAATGGTTTTCTTCCTGGATGTTAAAGAGTGGGCACAATCACTGATGCAGTTTAGAGAGAGAACTATAATTAACTAATGCCTTAAAATGTTTCACAAACAATGAAGTCTCTTGAAGCCTGATCTCTTCTTGAAGAGTCATGGCACGCATGGTGAATGCGAATTCATGGAAGAATAGACACTTGAAAGATTATCTTCCAGGCTCTACGTTATCATGATGATAATGGGTAGAATTGCCTTTCCTCAAGTGATTGCTACGTTTGGGCTAGTGTCTTCTAGACACAGTATTACTAAGGTAAATCAAATGCTTGTGTAGGACTTTATACTGCAAACTGCTGAGAATTCTGCAGACAGTCCAACAAAACACTTAAGCACAGGATTAACTTTAAACAGGTGAGTGGGCCCATTGATTTCTATGCTTAAAAACAAGCCATACTTAAGTGCTCTGTTTCTGAGCACTCAGCACCTTTCAGGATTAAGCCTTTAAGAGAACTTAAAATATGCCAAATTAGATCAGGATTAATTTGATTAATAGAATTAGCATTGTCGTGTATACTGGGCATTATCAGCAGGTTTGTAGATCTCTTGTCTAGATACAGCCTTTGGGTGGGGAAAGAGAATTTAAAATAAATAAAAATTAGTAAACCTCTTAAAGCAGTTGTTTTCAGCCTATGGTCTGTGAATTCCAGGGGATCAACATGCTGTCTGAAATTTTCCAAGAGGTCTGTTCTCCATCTGAAAATTTTTAGGGATCTGCAAATTAAAAAGGTTGAAAACCCCTGTCTTAAAGTATGATCATAAAACATGCTGAAATCTTAAAAAGAGTCAACTTATAAACTAAAAGTTTGCCTTTACGTTTTTAGATGTTACTAGTTGGAGAGAGGTGAGAGCAGGAGGGGGACATCATGAGAGACATGGCATTTTGCTTTATTTCACAGTTAGTCTTGGAAAATTCTTCAGTATTCCACATGGCTTTAAAATCCAGTAGCAAGGCCCTTTTGAGCAGCACTGTGGTAAAGCGGGGAAATACGTCGGCATTGTTGAATGCTGGTGAGTGATTCAAGTGATCTTTCAGTATCGTTACGGAATAAAGATAAGGTCAGAATAGATTAACCTGTAACCCCCTTAGGTCAAGTCAGCAGCTTTATTCCCTGATGCTGATGAAGCCTTTTAAGGAAGGCAAAAGAGTCTGTTGGCATTTCAAGAAGCTTAAATTTACAAGTGTTTCTTAGAACTGGGCAAATACATTGTTTATTGTAAGTTATGGACTGTTTTCTGTCTAGGTTATATGAAAACTTTGATAATATAACTTTACCTTTTTAAATTGAGAGCTTCATTTGGTCTTTACGCTTTCCTTAGTTTTGTGCAAACATTGCTTTCTTCAGCTGATGCTGTATAAACATTCTGTTGCTAAGAGTGGTATCATATGAGACACTTACTGAGAGAGATCTTTGTATTGATTCTTTTTGTTCATTTTGTTTTGCTGCTGTTTTGTGTTGTTATAAAAAGTGAGGGCTGCAGACAGATGAATCAACATATTCTCAACAAACCTTGTTTTAAAGGGCCTTATGCTTTGTGCAGTGGGGCAATAGAACATCATTCAAGCTTAGCTAGAGTTGCCACTTATCTAGTGGCTTATTGCTGAGGGCATCTGCTATTTGTGCGATTTTCTTTGTCTTCTTTCTTCTCCCCCTTTTAGAGGGTAGCTTCTGTGTTGGTCTTGTTGCCTACTGTTGGGGAAAAAATAAGCCTCAGATGGTATCATACACTCCCACAAGTCAAAACCATTGTGTTATGCACACTTTGTCAGTGTGTGATTCTTAAAACTATAATATGGCTTTTAGGATGGGATTTTAAGAGGGTTCAGTTTTGGCATAACTTGGCTCCTGTTGGTCACTGGCAGCTGGAGTTGATGTGAGACTAGTTGGGCCAGTGCTGTGGACATATGCGAGTCAGATACTAATGGGTTAACATGAGAAAAATGCATTTTAAAAACTCTCCCATGTGGGCAATGTTGTTTCTCTTTTTGCTATTTGGAGGCTAAATCCCATTTACTTAGATGGGGTCATAAGAGTATGTCTACACTGGCAACTTATTTCAAAATAACTCCCCTTATTTGGAAATAACAAGGCGAGCGTCCATACTACCAATCCTGTTATTTTGAAATAATGGGCTTGTTATTTGAAAATAATAACTCCTGCTTGTGAAGAGGAATACGCTTATTTCAAAATAGTTATTTTGGGAGTTATCATTTCTAAATAACTTATTTTGAAATAATCTTGTGGTGTAGACATAGCCTAACTGAGCTATAAGAATATTAATAGGAAGGCTTGTGTATTTGATTAGAGAAGATTATGATGTAAGTAAGGTAGTTTGAATAGGGTTCAACTGAGTGCTCTCTGACATGCATGTGAACCCCAAAAGACTGTGTGTTTTGAACAGAGGAGACTTCATTTTATTTTTAATTTAAAAAAGGTATTATTCTGCAGTCAAAGCTGGACTCTAACTATATTTAGGAGCTGCCAGAGTAATGCAAAATGATTAGTGTATAAAACTCAATTAAATGTATTACATCTGTGGACTGTCTTGTTATGTTTGGATTAGTGCCAGTATCAGACCTATGGACAACTTTAGCACAACTGCCGAATCTCTTTTTTCTTTTAATTTTGCAATATTAGCAAAACTGTGCTAGTGCAAACACTTAATAAATCAAGCATTCACAGTCTGTAACTGTCTTCGTGTAAGTTCCTGGCTGTTACGTTACTGCTTCAGCACCTGACTTGAACAGGAAAAGGGACCATTTGGCATTGGCTACAGTTTTGGTAATGTTGGGAATGGATGCTGGTAGGATGATTTCAGCTGGCTGATTGGATCCAGAGAATCTCCACCAGCAACTGGGTTCTACACTATGAAAGAGCCCTGTCATCTGAATCGGGCCTTGAGCATCTTTGATGCAAAATCAAAAAGTCTTTGTGTGTTTGGCATATTGTGTATAGTCAGGCTCCCTTGTAAAGATTTCATGGGCTATTATTTAACATGTTCTATCAGGTAAAAATCTAAAAGCCACAACCATTGTACAGACATATTGTTGACGACAGTCCCAGCCACAGTCCTTACAAGCCTAAAGACAAGACAAGGTGGCTGGGGCAAGGGAGTAGGCAGAGTACATAAACAGTGTAATAAATAGAATAGAGTGTTTTACAGGTCTTCGATGGTCAGATTTAGTGCTCAGGACACCAACCTCCTAGCCACTATCACGTTGTTCTTCACTACATGCAGCATAGGAAAGATGAGTCTGTCCCACCCCTCAACCCCACTGTCCAGCAGCCCCTCAGTGCCCGGCCTGGGATGACCAACTAATCCTTTTTTTCCCCTTTTTGAATTGAACAGAATCTAAAATGCAACCTTATCACTAACAAAACCTTTCCATCTTGAATTCATTTTGATAGCACAAAATCCTTACTTCACCTAAGTGGGCCTTTCTCCAGCTTTTCTGATCACAAGTCAAGAGCTGAACTGCTGTAGGTTAAAGTGTAACAGATTAATTTGCTTTTGGTGATATTGCACATTTGACACTTTCCCTGCCAGGTTCTCGTCCCCTACCCTCCACACTGGCCACATTCCTCACTGGGAGAGTTCCACACAAGGAGATTTTGATTCATTGTTAATGGATTAAAAATGGCGCTAGTGTGGAGACTGAAAGTTGCTGTCAGAAGAGGTATCAATAATCTGACAATAAAGCTTTGTTGCTGCAGACAGCAGAGAGAAACCCGACTTCCCTCCTCAGTGACTTTTCAATGGAGCGTTAACAGGTGCTTTGTATGAGCCTACAGAAGCCTGGCTCTGATCTTGTCATTTTATGCTGAGGCTAATTTGCAGTAATAAGAATCCAACTGCTAGTAATTTATTCATTTGACTGATAATCTCTGGGGAAAGGCAGTGTTAACCCAAAACAAGTTAGATCTAAGGCAGGACTAGGTAAAATATGGTGCTGAGAAAAGCTGTCTGCAGACGCTGTGAGCCTGGGGGAAAGGGGTGAGACTTCTCACATTGCCTCACCGCAGGCAAAATCTTGCAGCTCCCATTGGCTGGTTTCCTTCTGGGGTCACACGTTCAGTTCAGAGCAGTACACGTGGTCCCTACAGCTGCTATGAGCACGTACAGGGGCATGGAAGGCAGGCACCCTGGCTAGGGAACTTGCTGGGCTGCTGACTGGGAGCTGCCCAGGTAAGCGC
Organism: Rafetus swinhoei; assembly: GCA_019425775.1. Lineage (NCBI taxonomy): Eukaryota > Metazoa > Chordata > Testudines > Trionychidae > Rafetus > Rafetus swinhoei. Next base: position 46,799,960 of record CM033432.1, read on the forward strand.
CTCCCAGCCAGAGCTTGCCTCTGGCACCCCAACCCCTTCATCCCTCCAACCCTCTGCCTTCCTCCTGCCCCTTACCTCACGTAACCCAAACCCTGTGCATCCCCATTCCTGCACCCATACCCCCTCCCAAACCCTGTAATCCCCTCTACATCCTTCCAGGTCACAACCCCTTCCCAGACCTTGTACCCCAGAACCCTACCCCTCCAGCCACAACCCAAATCCCTGCACCCCTTCCTGCATTCCTCCCCCAGGTCACAAACCCCTCCCAGACCCTGCACTCCCTCCTGCATCCCTCCTCCATGTCAGAATCCTCTTCTGGACCTTGCACCATCTCTGCACCCCAACCCCTGCCCCAGGTCACAACCACCTCTTTCACCCAAACTCTCTCCTGCACCCCAATCCCTTACCACAAGCTCCCTTTTGAACCTAGCCTCCATCCCACACCCTGCACCTCCTCCATTAATATCATAGAAGAGTCTGGCCCTTGCCACTTACAAATTCTTGGAGTGCCCCCCCCCCATCAAAAATGATTGCCCACCCCTGATTTCTGCCTACTTCACAGAAGATGGACTATCTGTAGTATTCCTCTCTCCGGTCTGCTTAACTTCTGTGCCTGGACAGATATTGGAGCAAATAATTAAGCAATCAATTTACAAACATTTAGCAGATGAGTAACCGTCACCAGGGGCTTTCAAGAACAAATCTTGTCAAATCAACCTGATAACTTTTTTTTTTTTTTTACAGGGTAACAAATCTTGTGGATGGGGGAAGTGGTAAACATGGTGTTTCTTGACTTGGTAAAACTTTTGATACTGTTTTGCATGACCTTGTCATAAACAAACTAGAGAAATGCAACCTAGATGGACCTACTATAAGGTGGGTGCAAAACAGGTTGGAAAACAATTCAAAGAGAGTATTTATCAGTGGTCATACTGTAAGTGCATAAAGAGTGGGGTTCCACAGCGACCATTTCTGGGTCTGTTTCTGTTTAATATCTTCACCAGTGATTTAGATAATGATGTAGAGAGTACACTTATAAAGTTTGTGGATGGTACCAGAAGGGAAGGGTTGCAAGTGCTCTTAGAAGAGAAGATTGAAATTCAAAATGATCTGGACAAACTGGAAAAATGGTCTGAAGTAAATAGGGTGTAAATTCAATAAGGACAAATGCAAAGTACTCCACTTAGAAAGGAACAATCAGTTGCACACATACGAAATGGGAAATAACTACCTAGGAAGGAGTACTGTGGAAAGGGGTCTGAGGGTCATAGTGGATCACAAACTAAATATGAATCAACAGTGTGACGTTGTTGCAGAAAAAGCAAACTTCATTCTGGGATGTATTAATAGGAACATTGTAAGAAAGACCTGAGAAATAATTCTTCCTCTGTACTCCGTGCTGATTAGGCCTCAGCTGGTGTATTGTGTCCAGTTCTGGGTGCTACATTTCAGGAAAGATGTGGACAAATTGGAGAAAGTCCAGAGAAGGGCATAACAGTTTTCACATACATAAAAAGTTGTTTCAAGAAGGAGGGAGAAAACTTGTTCTTTGTAACTTCTAAGAATAGGACAAGAAGCAGCGGACTTAAATTGCAGCAAGGGATTAGGTTGGACATTAGGAAAAACTTCCTAACTGTCCGGATAGTTAAGCACTGGAAAAAATTGCCTAGGGTGGTTGTGGAATCTCCATCATTGGAGATTTTTAAGAGCAGGTTAGACGAATAGCTGTCACAAGGATGGTCTTGATAATACATAGTTCTGCCATGAGTGCAAGGGAGTCAACTAAATGACCTCATGAGGTCGCTTCCAGTCCTATGATTTTACGGTATCCTAACATATTGTGAAACCATAGCTAGTGCTATTCCCTGGCCTTGCTGTTCCCGAAGTATCTGGAGATACTGTGAGGATGGCTTGCACTTCACAAGGCAGGGGAATGCAAGCTGGAGTGACTCCCTGTTACTATTGTATTGTTAATAATCAGAGTGCCTAGACTCCATGCTGAGATTGTATGCATGGTAAGGGACAGTCCCTGCCCCCCAGAGTTTGTGTTCTAAACAGGCAGTATATGGGAGGGAAAATGGAGGCACAGACAGGTGGAGTGCCTTTGCCTTGCAGGTCAGTAGCAATCCAGGCACAGACCTAAACACTCCTGACACCCAGGCCAGCATCCCCCATTGCAAAAGCCAGGTCCAGGCTGGCCATTTCTCCGTGCAGGCAGTAAGATGACTGATAGCACAGTGATCAATCATGCCATGTTCCTGCATGATAGCCGGCACCTTAAGAAAGGCGTAATGTTGCTAGCCAGCACCATCAGCCTTGTGGCTGGCGTATGAAGTGACATTAAACAGCTCACTTTGCTGAGTCACAAGGGTGCTGACACACGCATTTTACTGAACTTGGAAATATTGGCTTGAAATGTGGGCGACTGGTTAGCAAAGCTGATGTGCAGTGAAATTTGCAAAACAAACAAAAAAGACTGGGCTGCAGAAATACGTTCAGGTTTGTAGTTAATTACTATATGAAATGTAGGAACAGTGTGGTAAATGGATGGCATCCAAAATCAATGAGCGATTTAAAAAAATCCTGCCTGTGGTTTCCATTATTTACTGCAGATGCTAGAGATGTAGGAGTCTTATTTTTAAATCGTTTTTTTTTTTGTAATCCGATAATACTTAGTCTTTTATCTGGAGAAAGTGTTACATACCCCTTTCCATATGCACGACCCTGCTAAGTAGAGTCCTGCACCCTACTGACCTACTGAGCAAAAAGTTGGCCAGCGTGTATAATTTTGTTTTGGCTTGGTGAACAAAGGGCTTCCTAGAGAGAGAGAGAGACCAGGGAGAGTCTCTACTGGCGTGTTTCTTTTCCCCTCCTGTACAATGTTCAGTCTTATTTAAATGGGCCAAATGATTTCTGTGTATAGCTGCCAAATCTCCCTCTTATTTCTGAAAAATATTTCAGTCTGAAAGGAAGATTGTAATATCCCTGTTAGCCTGGGCGTCTTATGCAAGATGGGTAGTCTTTGGTCTCCTGTTGGCTTTGTGCTGTGCTTGTGTTTACCAGTTGGGATGGCACTGCATCTTCACAGGAGTAAGATACATTTGCTTACATCAATCACTGTCATATTGCCACTGCTGTGTGTGTGTTTACAGTATCTAACTCTTTGTAGCACTTTTAATGCATGGATCTCAAAGCACTTGACAAAGGTTAGTATCATTTCCCCAGTTTGCAGATGGGGAGCTAGGGAAACTGAGACACAGAGCTGAAGTAATTTGCCCACAGTCACACAGCAGGCCTGTAGCAGAAACTAGAATAAACTTCAGATTTCCACAGTCTGTTTTGTCCCTCGTGAGAGGCAGCATGGAGTAATGGATAAGACACTGGCTTGGGATTCTGAATGAAGGATCATTTTTGTTGAAGCTATTCATCCCCCACGTTATGACTGTTAGGGTTGCCAGGTGTCCGGTATTCACCCGGACAGTCCGGTATTTTTGGCTCCTGTCCAGTAAAAAAATTCAGAGAATTCCGGACACCTGAGATGTTCGGTATTTTCTGAATTTTTCCCCAGCCAGGAGGCAAAAATGCCGGGCACCTGGCAACCCTACAAACACTCAGCGCCCGGCCTCCCGAATTCCCCGCTGGCTCCCAACACCCCCAGCCCCCATGCTTACCTGGTTCCCCAAGGCTGCCAGCACAAAATGGCTGCCGGCCAAAAGACCTAGGGGAAGCAATGCTTTCCCCTGGGTCTTAGTGCTTAACCGCTCCCCTGTTCCTATCCCTGCACTAACTCTTAAAGGGGACATGCTGTTTTAATGCTGTTTTTTTTAAATTTTTTTTTTTGGCTTACTTGGAATCCTTTTTTTTTTTTGGCTCAACAACTTTGGTCCCCCTTTTTCCCCCCCTTCAACAGAATTTTTTTCACTTTTTTTTTGGCGGGGGGGGAAGGGCGGTGTTCAGTATTTTTGTTTCAACCATCTGGCAACCCTAATGACTGTACCCCTTCTTTCTCCACTGGCTCCCTCTCATTCTGTGCATCAGGAACCAGAGAATATGCCAGTGTTATGAACTTTTCATCATAGCTTCACTAACCCTTCTTCAATCTTAGTCTATATGTGGAGAGTAAAGGTTCAAACTTCGTTCTGATCAGTATCCTTTTCTTAGCACTATACTGAATTATACTTTGCGGCATCCAATATTCTGTGAAGTTTTGACCTTTTTATCTTCTAAGCATGTAAAATTAAAAAACCCTTTGAGCTGTGCCAGGGAGCATGAATAAATATTAGCTTCACATTGTGAACAAATGATTTTTAAGCTTGCGCTGCAGTGTGCATCTTGTGCATACTTGACCTCTAAACTCTTAAGTCGGAATGGGGCATTTGTTTGGCTGTATTCTGCAATAGGATTATTTTCTATGAGTGTGTATTTTCTGAGTACATTTTCACAAGTTGTACATGACTTTTGTCTGTATTTTTAAATTCAGGCTGACATATTTGCATAAGACAAACAATTGTAACTTCTGATACATAGAAGAAAAGTGTGGTGTCTCTACTCTTGTTGCCTAATTTGCAAAAAATGTCAGTGGGGTGATTTTCTACACATATATGAATGAAAGGAAAGTGTTTTTAACATTGCATCCAGCAGTGTTCAATATAATGATTTAAATCTTCAAGTAATATGGGAAAAAGTAATCAAAACTATAGTCCAGTACATATGTTTATGCATATAACATATATTTAGAAGACTTGTATGTTGTCCAGAATAGAAACATTGAATATTTTGTATAGTTTGGATGGTATTTTTATTTTTAAAAACAAATTACATTGAGTCTCAGTCAGTCATTATGTGTATTGATAGTCTAGATCCTTATTCATTTTGAATTCAGATTAATAATCTTTGACAGGTCATTGCTGTTTTCTTTCAAAAAGCAGTGATGTTTCTAGAGCTCTTCTACAGTGGCTGGTAGAATTCTTGGGTTCTTTGGATAAAAAAGAAGCCTGGGTTTCCAACAAGGCACGCTTCTCATGCAGTTTGGTCACTAATTTTCACATGATTCAGCACAACGCTCCCTACATATTTTAGCATGTAGTAAGGCTATCCTCAACTGTGGCAAGAACATCACTGTATTGCTGAGGTCCTGAACTTCTTCTGTGAATATGAAATTGAGATTCATTTGGGAAAATCCATAAGCATGAATGTGAAGAGGGAAGGGGAAAATTCTCAACTGGTGTAAATTATCATAGGTCCTCTGACTTGACTAGTTCTGAATTAGGCCCAACAAGTGGACAACAAACATCTGTATTAGTCCTACCTTCTTTTTTGCTTTTTTTATTTTGTTTTCTAGCAGCTGGAAATAAGGATCTCCTTTGAATTTGTTTTGATTGTTTGCTTTCTAATTTTATGCCTATTTTAAACTTTGTTTTTCCTGAAGATGTTGGTGGTCTAAAGAAGTTTTCAAGACTCTATTAATTAAATTCGGCGTAACTTTAAAAATCCAGAATACACCAGCAAGTCTTCTATTTTCTAATATGAAAAATGATGCAACATGAAGATATCGATGTTGTAAATCTTCAGCAAATTTCCAAGTTACTTGTATTTTGCCAATAATGCAATAAGAGGCTTTCAACATTCCTATTCCAAGGCCTGTTTGGCTTGTTTTATGGCCCAGATGAGAAACTTTAGGATTTATTGAGTTGCTGATACGATGACTGGGCTGAGTGATGTTTGGTCACTGAGTTGACCGTATTCATTATAAATTCTCACTTAATAGTGGTCTACACCAGGGTGTTATTTTGAAATAAGTGGCACGTCCACACTACTAAGCCCGTTATTTCAAAATAATGGGCTGCTTATTTTGAAATCTGTACTCCTGCTTTCCTTGCAAAATAGCAGTAATGTGGATGCCCCAGTGCTGCTATTTCGAATTAATTACTCACCGGTACTTCCTGGGGCTCTAAGTCAAGTTAGTGTGTCCACATTAACAGAGCCTGCCTTGGACTAATTTCGAGGCTTCTCCGATTGTGGACACACTATTTCGATTTTGTAAAATTGGGAGTTATTAAGTGGAATTTAGTTATTCTGAAATATTTTCCTAGTGTAGACATGCTTAGAGTGGGCCCTATGAAGTGTCTACTCCATAATAATAATACTCAGAAATACTAATAACATTATTGTTGTTCTTATTTGTCTTCTGAGTTTTGCAGCTTTTTCTGGATGAACCAGGAAAAAGCTATTTTTTCACCTTTGGCATTTTGTTATATTGACTGTGTGATTAGGCAGGATATATATTTAAAAAAAAATGAAAAATAGGAGGGAGGGAAAAAGTATCCTAAAACTTCAGCTAAAATAAGCATTCCAAATAGTAGCCTCACATGAAAAATTAAACAAAAACCTAATGAGAACAAACACTTACCTAGCTTTCAGTCATAAATCACTGTCTTGCAAACCAGGTTCACTGACATAAATCATGTCCAAACAAGTCATTACATGATCACTAAATTGGTAACTTACTGCACTGCAAACACAATCTATTTCCTTTTAAACATTGAGAAGACCTTTCTATCCAGTCTTGTAATTAATTTCACTAAAGTATGCTAATCAGAGTAGAGGGATTCTATAGAAGTATTATTGGATAACAGTAGAGTGAGTCCTCTGTTACAATTTCAAGTAACCTGTGTGCAAGTCTGCTCTGTGTAAGCATTATGTGCTTATTTTCCAACTGTATGGTTTGCAGAACCACGTACTCTGGGTGACTGACAACCATTGCAAGTCAAGCAGATTCCAGGCAATTACATAACTGCATGTTTTTGTTAATAACAGTGCTGTGAATATCAAAACATTTCTTTTCTGACTGGTTATTAGAAATGCATTGCTTGGACTTCTAAACTGATAGATTTGATTTTATTATACCCATGTGTAATTTAAATATTCTGAATATGAATATTTAGAAAGTACACATTTAGAATCAGGAAACATGCATTTGGTGAACTTGATTTTTAAAATTGAGTCAAAATGTAATATCAAATTACAGTAAATACTAATTTTGGTTTAAAACAAACAAACAAAAAAGATCCAATTTATTCCAAGTAGCCATCAGATTGTTGTTGGAGTTCCCCAGTCTGTCTTTTTGACTGTATATAGTGGTTGTTGTCTGATACCTAGATTGTAAACAATTTCATGCAGGGATACTCTCTGCATTAACTGCTTATCCAGTGCCTAACACAATGGGGCTGGCAGTAGGACCTTAACATGCTACTTCAGTACAGCTAATCATAGGGCTGGAAGAGACTTCAGGAGGCCACCGAGTCCAGGCCCCCGCCCAAAGCAGGACCAACCCCAACTAAATCATCCCAGCCAGGCCTTTTTGAAGCCAGGACTTAAAAACCTCTAGGGATGCCACCACCTCCCTAGGTAACCCATCCCAGTGCTTCACCACCCTCCTAGTGAAATGGTTTTTCCTAATATCCAACCGACACCTCCCCCACTGTAACTTGAGACCATTGCTCCTTGTTCTGCCATCCGTCACTACTGAGAACAGCCTTTCTCTATCCCCTTTGGAACCTCCCTTCAGGTGGATTAAAGGCTGCTATCAAATCCCCCCTCACTCTGCAGACTAAATGAGCACAAATCCCTCAGCCTCTCCTCGTAGGTCATGTGCTCCAGCCCCCTAATCATTTTGGTTGCCCTCCGCTGGACCCTCTCCAGTGCGTCCGCATCCTTTCTGTAGTGGGGGCCCCCAGACCTGGATGGAATACTTCAGATGTGGCCTCATCAGTGCCAAATACAGGGGAATAATCACTTCTCTAGATCTTCTGGAAATGCTCCCTTTAATGCACCCTTATATGCCATTAGCTTTCTTGGGTACAAGGGCACACTGCTGACTCATATCCAGCTTCTCATCCACTGTAATCCCCAGGTCTGCCGAACTGCTGCCTAGACAGGCAGTCCCCAGCCTGTATCAGAGCTTGGGATTCTTCTGTCCCAAATGCAGGACTCTGCACTTGTCCTTGTTGAACCGCATCAGATTTCTTTTGGCCCAATCCTCCAATTTGTCTAGGTAACTCTGGACCCTATCCCTGCCCTCCAATGTATCTACCTCTCCCCCAGCTTAGTATCATCCGGAAACTTGCTGAGGGTGAAATCCATCCCCTCATCCAGGTCATTAGTAAAGATTTAAAGGGATAGCCAAGTTAGTCTGTAACAGTCAAAACTTAAAAAACAACAGATAGTTTAGTAGCACTGTAAAGACTAAAAGAACATGTAGATGGTATCATGAGCTTTTGTGGGCACGGCCCACTTCTTCAGATGACCGGAGTGTTCTAAGTCCAGAACCAAGAATAAATAAAGGGGGAGGGAGACAGTGGTTAGATACGTTACAAAGGGATAGCCTAGCCAGTCTGTAACAGGAAAAACTTAAAAAACAACCAATAGTCTATTATAATAAAGATGTTGAACAAAACCAGCCCTAGAATCGACCCTTGGGGCACTCCACTTGATACTGACTGCCAACCAGCCATTGAGCCATTGATCACTACCTGCTGGGCCTGAAAATTTAGCCAGCTTTCTATCCACCTTACAGTCCATTTATCCAATTCATGCTTCCTTAACTTGCTGGAAAGAATTATGTGAGAGACCGTATCAAAAGCTTTGCTAAAGTCAAGGTATATCACATCCACTGACTCCCCTAATATGTGATATGTGGTGTTTATTCATTTTCAATGATCAGGTTTCCCTATTGCAGACACCTATAATCACAATTACCATCTTGATTTCATCTTTCTTGGGAAAACAGGAAAGCGTTAGCACTTGAAATGGCTGAATACTACGTTTGCAGAACAATTTAGTGGGGCTCTATTGATCAGTGTGTGTGCCAATATTTTAATGTAACTGGCTTTAAATTACTGCAGTGCAGTTCCTCAACTCTATGAAAGTGCCTTGACTGGCCATTAGTACCTCTTTTCCTTTATGTAGGAATGCACAATGGAGGACTGAGTCAATAGATAATTGATGGGTAAGTTCTAAAAGAAGGGAAAGACAGAGAAAATGAGAAAACAATCTATTAATAAAAAGAAAACATAGAAAAACCTACCAAGAGCAGAGTGAGAAAATAAGATTGAGGGCTTGACTACGTTGGGAAATTGACTGGAATAGCTATTGCGAAGTAAGATATTCTGAAATAGCTCCAAGTGGCCATTCTGTTGTATTCTGGCATATTTAGTTCACTTTCAAAGCAGGTTAATTATTCTGGAATAAAATAATGTTTATTCCAGAATAGAGCATCTATCACCTATCACTGTCATGGAAGGGGATGAACTGTTCAGGAAAGAGAAGAGGTGGAGGAGTTGCATTATCTGTAAGAGAGCAGCATGATTGCTCAGAGCTCCAGTATAAAACAGGAGAAAAATCTGTTGAAAGTCTTTGGGTTTAGAAACGGGAGCAACAGGGACAGCAACAGTGATGTCAAGGTGGGTGTCTGCTATATAACAGTAGATTAGGTGTATGAGGTAGATGAGGCTTTCTTCAGAGAACTAACAGAAGCTTCCAGATCAAAGGCCCTGGTTCTCATCTGGGACTTTACTCACCCTGACATCATCTGTTGGGAGACCAATACTGCAGACAATCCAGGAAGTTTTTGGAGAATGTTGGGGATAACTTCCTGGTACAAGTGCTGAAGGAATGAACCAGGGGCAATGCACAGCTTGACCTGCTGCTCACAAACAGGGAGGAACTAGTAGGGGAAGAGGATGTGGGTGGCAACCTGGGCAGCAATGATCATGAGATAGTTGAGTTCAGGATCCTGACCAAAGGAAGAAAGGAGAGCAGCAAAACACAGACCCTGGACTTCAGAAAAGCAGACGTTGATTCCCTCAGGCAACTGATGGGCAGGATCCCCTGGGATGCTAATATGAGGAGGAAAGGATTCCAGGAGAACTGGCTATATTTTAAAGAAGCCTTATTGAAGGCACAGGAAGAAACCATCCCAATGCACAGTAAGAAAAGCAGATGTGGTAGGCAACCAGCTTGGCTTAAGAGTGAAATCCTTGGTGAGCTTAAACACAAAAAGAAAGCTTACAAGAAATGGAAACTCAGACAGATGATGAGGGAAGAGTATAAATATATTGCTCGTGCTAGCAAGAGTGTAATCAAGAAGGCCAGAGAGCAATTGGAATTGCAGCTAGCAAGGGATGTGAAGGGTAATAAGAAAAGTTTCTACAGGCATGTTAGCAATAAGAGGGTGATCAGAGAGGGTGTGGGACCCTTACTGAATGAGGAAGGTAACCTAATGACAGATGATGAAAAGCTGAAGTATTCAATGCTTTTTTTGCCTCTGTTTTCACAGACAAGGTCATCTCCCAGACTATTGCACTAGGTAGCACAGTATGGGAAGATGGTCTTCAGAGTCTTTATGGTTTTTCCTTATTACAAGAAGCCCATGCAGAAAGAACAGGTTAAGAACTATTTAGAAAAGCTGGACATATGCAAATCCATGGGGCCAGATCTAATGCATCCGAGGGTGCTGAGGGAGTCGTCTGATGTGGTTGCAGGGCCATTGTCTTTGAAAACTCATGGTGATCGGGGGAGGTCCCAGACAATTGGAAAAAGGCAAATGCAAATTGGATCTGGCAGGACTTTAGTATACCCCAGTTTTTATCATTGTAAAATATCCTCCGTGCCTAAGGTAAAAAAGGAATGAAGCAGAATCCAGGGAACTACAGACTGGTCAGCGTCACCTCAGGCCCTGGAAAAATCATATGGGGGATCCTCAAGGAATCCATTTTGAAGCATTTGGAAGAAAGGAAAGTGATCAGGAATAGTCAACGTAGATTCACCAAGGGCAAGTCATGCCTGACCAACCTAATTGCCTTCTTTGACGATGTACGTGGCTCTGTGGATAGGGGGAAAGTGGTGGATGTGATATACTTTGACTTCAGCAAAGCTTTTGATACGGTCTCCCACATAATTCTTACCAGCTCGTGTTCCGGTTAAAGACCTTAGTTGCTTTTAGCAAGGGGTTGGACTCAATGACCTCCTGAGGTCTCTTCCAACCCTATGATTTTATGATCCACATGAAAAGAGTCTGGTCAGTTTCCTCTTGTAGACAAGCCTTAAGACTTGTGTACTTCACTGGGATACTGGCAACTGGAGTTGTGGCCTTGGCAAACAAACATATTGTTCCTGAACACTTTTATGAGTTATCAGTAATGTAGCCAGTTTCCATGCGCCAAGTGGAGCTCATGCTCTGGTTGAAGACCTTAGGTTTGGCAGGACTTTAGTATAATTGTAAAATATCCTCCGTGCCTGAGGTAAAAAATTCATCCCAGTAATGGAAATTGGGGACAAAAGTTTAACAGCAGGGCTTCAGGCAGCTGCCAACCACAACCTGCAGTATATAGCTAATAATATGTTAATGATGATTCACCATTAAATTACACATCTCTTTCCATGCTTCCTAAATAAAGGTGATTAATTGGTAACTAGGTTTGGTTGTTTTATTAGACTGTTATGAATCTGAAAACTCAACAAGCAAGTCTTTTTGCTACTTTTAGATGCAAAATTAACATGTCTTTTGAGGAAGAATATATGTTATCCTTATGTATAAGGACTGTTGGGCATTCAATAAAAAAGGCCTGGTTTGCAGGCCATTGTCACTTTACTCTCATTGTCCCGTTTTTATACTTTTAAAAGAGAGTGAGTGAGTGAGACTGACAAGGTTAAGAGAGCAGATATCTGAAAGTGAGTGTTTTCTGTAGAAAACAATAGAGGCAAATCTTAGCTCTATGGTCCTGTAATAACAATACTCCATTTCAGCTTGTGGCATTATATCACCTAGCCACTGCAAAGTATAGGTGAATTATTTGTAAAAGAATAAAAACAACTTTTCAGGACTAAAAGGCATTAGGAAGTATTTTTTTATCCCACTGAATATGTTCCAGAAGGGAAATGCACAGTGATGATTTAGATACCTCCAAATCTTTTTGGAGGCAGAATTTATTTTGTCATTACTTATTTTAAGAACAGATAAGAAACAAATGAATATTTTCTAGGATGTTTTTTTACTTTTTTTTTTTTAGATTTTACTGATTGGAATTATTGAGAACATGTTGTTAGAACATAAGAACATAAGAACGGCCGTACTGGGTCAGACCAAAGGTTCATCTAGCCCAGTATCCTGTCTGCTGACAGTGGCCAGCACCAGGTGCCCCAGAGAGGGTGGACCGAAGACAATGATCAAGCGATTTGTCTCCTGCCATCCCTCTTCAGCCTCTGACAAACAGAGGCCCAGGACACCATTTTATCCCCTGGCTAATAGCCTTTTATGGACCTAACCTCCATGAAATTATCTAGCTTCTCTTTAAACTCTATTATAGTCCTAGCCTTCACAGCCTCCTCTGGCAAGGAGTTCCACAGGCTGACTACAAGCTGTGTGAAGAAGAACTTTCTTTTATTAGTTTTAAACCTGCAACCCATTAATTTCATTTGGTGTCCTCTAGTTCTTCTATTTAGGGAACTAATAAATAACTTTTCTTTATCGTCCCTCTCCACACCACTCATGATTTTATATACCTCTATCATATCCCCCCTCAGTCTCCTCTTTTCTAAACTGAAAAGTCCCAGTCTCTTTAACCTCTCCTCATATGGGACCCGTTCCAAACCCCTAATCATTTTAGTTGCCCTTTTCTGAACCCTTTCCAAGGCCAAAATATCTTTTTTGAGGTGAGGAGACCACATCTGTACACAGTATTCAAGATGTGGGCGTACCATAGTTTTATACAGGGGCAGTAAGATATTCTGGGTCTTATTTTCTATCCCTTTCTTAATAATTCCTAGCATCCTATTTGCCTTTTTGACCGCCGCTGCACACTGTGTGGAAGTTTTCAGAGAACTGTCCATGATAACTCCAAGATCTCTTTCCTGATTTGTCGTAGCCAAATTAGCCCCCATCATACTGTCCGTATAGTTGGGGTTATTTTTCCCGATGTGCATTACTTTACACTTATGCACATTAAATTTCATTTGCCATTTTGTTGCCCAATCTCAGTTTGGTGAGATCTTCTTGGAGTCCCTCACAGTTTGCTTCTGTCTTGACTATCCTAAACAGTTTGGTATCATCTGCAAACTTTACCACCTCACTGCTTACCCCTTTCTCCAGATCATTTATGAATAAGTTGAACAGGATTGGTCCTAGGACTGACTCTTGGGGACACCACTAGTTACCCTCTCCATTCTGAAAATTTACCATTTATTCCTACCCTTTGTTTCCTGTCTTTTAACCAGTTCTCAATCCAAGAAAGGACCTTCCCTCTTATCCATGGCCATGTAATTTACACAAGAGCCTTTGGTGAGGACCTTGTCAAAGGCTTTCTGAAAATCTAAGTATACTATATCTACTGGATCCCCCTTGTCCGCATGTTTGTTAACCCCTTCAAAGAACTCTAATAGATTAGTAAGACAGGATTTCCCTTTACAGAAACCATGTTGACTTTTGTCCAACAAATTATGTTCTTCTACATGCTTCACAATTTTATTCTTTACTATTGTTTCAACTAATTTGCCCGGTACTGAAGTTAGACTTACCGGTCTGTAATTGCCGGATCGCCTCTAGAGCCCTTTTTAAATATTGGTGTCACGTTGGCTACCTTCCAGTCATTAGGTATGGAAGCCGATTTAAGGGATAGGTTACAAACCACAGATAATAGTTCAGCAATTTCCCATTTGAGTTCTTTTAGAACCCTTGGATGAATGCCATCCGGTCCCGGAGATTTGTTAACATTAAGTTTTCTATTTGTTCCAAAACCTCCTCTAATGACACTTCAATCCGGGACAGTTCCTCAGATTCATCACCCACAAAGGACGGTGCAGATTTGGGAATCTCCCAACGTCCTCAGCCGTGAAGACTGAAGCAAAGAAATCATTTAGTTTCTCCGCAATGGCTTTATCGTCCTTGATTGCACCTTTTATAGTTCGATCGTCTAGGGACCCACAGGTTTTTAGCAGGCTTCCTGCTTCTAATGTACTTAAAAACATTTTGTTATTTCTTTTTGAGTTTTTGGCTAGCTGTTCCTCAAAATCTTTTTGCTTTTCTTATTACATTTTACACTTGATTTGACAGTGTTTATGTTCCTTTCTATTTATCTCACTAGGATTGGACTTCCACTTCTTAAAAGATGCCTTTTTGTCCCTCACTGCTTCTTTTACATGGTGGTTAAGCCAGTGACTCTTTTTAGGTCTCTTGCTATGTTTTTAATTTGGGGTATACATTTAAGTTGGGCCTCTATTATGGTGTCTTTAAAAAGTTTCCATGCAGCTTGCAGGGATTTGGCTCTAGTCACTGTGCCTTTTAATTTCTGTTTAACTAACCTCCTCATTTTTGTGTAATTCCCCTTTTTGAAATTAAATGCCAGGGTGCTGGACTGCTGAGGTGTTCTTCCCACCACAGGAATGTTGAATGTTATTATATTATGGTCACTATTCCCAAGCGGTCCTGTAACGGTTATTTCCTGGACCTGATCCTGCGCTCCACTCAGGACTAAATCGAGAATTGCCTCTCCTTGTGGGTTCCTGCACCAGCTGCTCCAAGAAGCAGTCATTTAAGCCATTGAGAAATTTTATCTCCTTCTCTTCCTGAGGTGACATGTATCCAGTCAATATGGGGTAATTAAAATCCCCATTATTATAGAGTTCTTTATTTTGGTAGCCTCTCTAATCTCCCTCAGCATTTCAATGTCAGTATCGCTGTCCTGGTCAGGTGGTCGGTAATATATCCCTACTGCTAATTTCTTATTATTGGAGCATGGAATTACTATCCATAGCGATTCTATTGAACATGTTGATTCATTTAATATTTTTATTTCATTTGATTCTACATTATCTTTCACATACAGTGCCACTCCGCCACCCACCCGGCCTGCTCTATCCTTTCGATATATTTTATATCCCGGTATGATTGTGTCCCACAGATTTTCCTCATTCCACCAGGTTTCAGTGATGCCTATTATGTCAATCTCCTCATTTAATACTAGGTACTCTAGTTCACCCATCTTATTAGTCAGACTCCTAGCATTTGTGTAAAAGCACTTTAAAAATTTGCCACTGCTTATTTGTCTGCCCTTCCCTGATGCATTGGATTCCTTTGTACGTGGTTGTTTGTCTGCTCTGGCCCATGGTTTGCCCTCTCTCCTCCTCTCTTTCTGACTACAGCTTAGAGAATCTCTATCAATGGATTCTCCTCTAAGAGAAGTCTCCCTCCGATTTACGTGCATCTCCGCACCAATCGGCTTTCCCCATCTCTCAGTTTAAAAACTGCTCTACGGCCTTTTTAATGTTTAGTGCCAGCAGTCTGGTTCCACCCTGGTTTAGGTGGAGCCCATCCTTCCTGTATAGGCTCCTCCTCTCCCAAAAGTGTCCCCAGTTCCTAATAAATCCAAACCCCTCTTCCCTACACCATCGTCTCATCCACGCATTGAGACTCTGAAGCTCTGCCTGCCTACTTGGCCCTGCGCGTGGAACTGGAAGCATTTCGAGAATGCCACCATAGAGGTCCTGGATTTCAGTCTCTTTCCTAGCAGCCTAAATTTGGCCTCCAGGACATCTCTCCTACCCTTCCCTACGTCATTGGTACCTACATGTACCACGACCACCGGCTCCTCCCAGCACTACACATAAGTCTATCTAGATGCCTCGAGAGATCCATAACCTTCGCACCAGGCAGGCAAGTGACCATACGGTTCTCCCGGTCATCACAAACCCAACTATCTATGTTTCTAACAATCGAATCACCCACTACTAACACCTGCCTCTTCCTAACTGGCATTCCCTCCCCCTCAGAGGTATCCTCAGTGCGAGAGGATACCGCAACATCCTCTGGGAGGAGGGTCCCAACTACAGGATGGTTTCCCTCTGCTCCCATTGAATGCTCTGTTCCCTTGAGACTTTCATCCTCCTTAAGAGCACTGGGGCTCTCAGACTGGAGGTGGGACAGTACTACAGTGTCCCGGAAAGTCTCATCAACATATCTCTCTACCTCCCTTAGCTCCTCCAGTTCAGCCACCCTGGCCTCTTGTTCTTGAAGGATAGATTTTATATTTATTTTTTGAAAAAGCTGTTTAAAATTACGAATGTTTAAGAGAAATGGTTATTTATTTGTTACCAAGAGCACACAGGAGCCCTGATTATGGGACCCTATTGTACACAAACAGAATCCCCCTCTAGTCTTACTGCAGAGTAAATTAGGAAGAGCACCACTGATGTTTGCTGAATTAAACCAGAAGTAAATGAAAGAGTCCCTAAAAATTTCTGCTTTTGCTGACATTAATGTCATTTAATGGGGACATTACTATAAAATAATATTGAAGACATATTGGTATATGGTGGCACATGTTAATAGGTGGGACTAGCTGGTCAATCACACAGATTTGCCTAAGCCCATTGCCAAATGAGCATGTTAACATTTGTAAACACAGCTGCCAGCAAAAAGTCACTTGAGGGTGGACTTCAGATCATTTTGTTCATTTTTTCCTTTTAACAAAAATGTCCATAAATTTATTCATGTGCAAGTTTGCACTAGCGTGTAAGTAACGTGGGCTTCTACTTCTGTGCCTGCTTATTGGTTGGATTGCACCTTTTAGCCTTACACATGGAGTGTAAATTCTTGGAATTATAGTTACTAGGATGGAATATACATGATTTGTTGCCAGTTTGAAGGAGTGGATTGATTCTGTAGCCCGATTGATAGGACTTTGAAATATTGTCTGTTTTATAAACATATGTAGATACTCTTATAGGCGTAATGCATAGATAAAGATGCACAGCTTTAACCTATATTTATCGTCCTTTCTCTTAAACAGCTGCCAGGTTGTGCTGCAAGGTTAAGTGGTGGTGTGATTTTAAGAGGGGAGGCGTATAGATGAGTAGCTGCTTCACTGCAGACTCTGACAAGGAACTCTCAATGCAACTCCTTCAAGAGCTTTGTTGGGTGAAGAAGGGAAGATGCTTCTTTTTCACCCTCCCGCGCTCCTATTCTAGCACCCTGAGATGATGCTGTGCCCCCCCTCTCACTGAGTCTTGGGCAGAGGAATTAGGGGGGTGGAGAGGTGGACAGAGGAAAAGAGTAGATCTATAGAGGAAAAGGAACTTTTGGGGGTAAAGGAAATATTATTAATCAGAATCATTAAACAAATTAAGCACTTTAACTTTATCATGTGAGTTTACCAAACTTCATTTTAAATAAAGTAAAATATTAATTCATGTCCAAAGCAAAAGGTTTCAACATTGCCTTTATTTGTGGCAGGGATGGGGAACCTTTTTGGGGCTGGGGCCCACTGGCCCACAGGAAGAACAGTCAGGGGCCACAGAAAGTTAGAAGCATTTAAAAAAAAAAGGAAAAGAAAAAGAAAACCAATAAAAAACCTCCAACTCTCACTGATATGACCCTCGAATAAGACACCTCACTCCCCTCACGCTGCAGCAACATGTGGGGGGAGGAGGGAGGACCAAGGCCAGATTAACACTTCTGGGGGGTCCAGTATTAGTAGATTTTGTGGGCCCCCTTAGGCTCTGGTGTGGGGCCAAAAATGAGGGGATCAGGGTATATGAGGGGGCTGCCAAGAATCAGCATAGGGATGAGGGTGTAGGGTCTGGGAGGGAGCTGGGGTACAGGAGTGGGTGGGGTGGTCTGGCCAGAGGATTGAGTGCAGAAGCAGGCTGGGTAGTGGGTCTGGCTGAGAGGTTGGATTCAGGAACAGGCTGGCGGTGGGGTCTGGTCAGGAGGTTGGGTGCAGGAGTGGGCTAAGGGTGCGGGGTCTGGGCAGGAGGTGGAGTGCAGATGGGGACATGAGATCTGAGCAGGAAGGAGGGTGCAGGATCAGGGTGCTGGGTCTCAGTGGGAAGGGTGCGTGTGAGGGTGAAAGGAAAAGGAAGCGAGAGGCTGATAGCATCAGTGAATGAAAGCTTGGGTCTCTGGCAGTCACTTGACAAGCCATGCTTAATTCAAAATCCAGAGGGGTCTGCAGAAGCTCATTTTATAGTTACATTGATTAGTCATTCTCCGGTTGAAATGGGGAAAATAGTGCAAATCGATCAGGACGACCAGATAACATAGATCAACAAGGTTTCTTGCTGGAAGGAATAAGTCTCAAAGAGCCATTAATTTAATGCCCTTTGCATTCAATGGCTGTTGTTGGGGGACAAGCAGAACAGCCTGCTTAGCAGAGTCTCCTTTTTGGTGTTCCTGGCACTCGGTGCCGTGCAAGAGGAGACAGGTGTTGCATTGATGTTGAGGGCTTAATTCAAATTTAGGTGGCTACAAATTTTGGAGATTAGGCTCCCCCTTGAACACGTAAATTTGTGTGGAGATTTGCTGCTGCTTCATATCTGCTTCCTCCTGGCACCAGAAAGTCAGCAGGATCCATGTGTCCATTGGTTGTGGCTGCTCAGCAGACTGTAGGGGTAATGTCTTTTGAGAGAAGTTTCCTCTTTCCTCCATTTGCTCCACCCACTGCAGACGGGACATAAACATGGTTGGGGGAGAAGGCGTCATAAAGGAGAAGTTGGTGGGAGTCTTGCTGTGACTTTACTTCCCCTACTTATGGGCAAGACCTTCACATGGAGTCTCCTTCCATGCATGGCTCAGTGAAGGGAGGATCCAGGCCATTCTGAAAAGGTACTTTCTTTATTTGTGTAACTAGAAAATATTGACAATTTGTATGCCTGGTGACTCAGAGGAGTCAGTCAGTCAGTAGTCATCCTGAGCGTACAGATTATTTCCTTTGAACGAGGACCCTCAGCTGGTATAGCTCCACCAGCTTCTGGGGGTGATATGCTAATTTATACTAGAGGGAAACCCATGAGACTTGAAGATTCAGCAAGTCACTTATAAGGCCCAGAGTTCTGAAGGCATTTGTGCATTGCTCTGCTCAGAATTGCAATGCCACACTGATTTTATGAGGCTGCCTCATCTGCAAGAGGAGTTTAAATGCCATTCACTTTCATGGCATTTAGGAACCTAAGTTGCATATGTTGCTTTTAAAATGAGATTGAGGCTCCTGCGTCAGTTATGTGCTCCAACACTGAGTGGAGCAGGAGAGGAGCAGTACCTAACAATCTCTATAAATCTGGACTCTACAGACTTGCTTAACTTTAAACGTGTACAGATTGAACCTCCCTAGTCCAGCACCCCGGGACCTGACAGATGCTGAACCAGAGAATTTGCTGAACCACTAGGGTGGTGGGAGGAGGTAAATATGCTCTAGCAGCATTACAACACTTCTACTGCTTACTGGGCTCTTAGAAGGCACTTGGGGTAAATTAGAGCTACACAACAGCACAGAACACTGAGAACCAGGACTGGTGACTGTAAATAAACTTTATGGGACCATGGGAAAGTTAGCCGTACCCATGATAAGTGGACATCTGGCTCACTAAAATCATGCTGGACCATGGATGTTGCCAGATCAGAGAGCACCAAACTAGAGAGGTTCAATCTGTATTTAACTGCCATTATCTTCCTTGGAAATAAACCTCTGCTTTCTTGCTTTGCAGCGTGGGAGGTCTAAGGGCCCAAGACTGCAAGTTTTTACACATAGGAGTAGTCCTTATATACTGCTGTCATCCCATCAGATTGCATGCTAGGGTTTGCAGGATTGGACCCTTTAATGGTATTTCAAGAAAAAGAAATGTCTAACTCACATCTCTCAAATGTAATTTGAAAACTCCAGGAAGCAAGGTACATTTTTAATTTATTTTAGCTGCTGCAGTATAGTGTGCCTTCTTGAGACTTCTTTTCTTCTTTTGAATGAAAAGAGAACACATTGAATACATTTCTATATACTGTAGTACAACTAGAAGATTTACCCAGCATTGCTTGGGTCCCTCGGGGCAGGGGCCTGAGAGCGTGGGGAGTGTAGGAGTCAGGGCAGAGTCTTGGGAGGTTTGAGGGCTCGGGGGGGAGGGAGGGGGAGGTGTGGGGGTACAGGAGTCAGGGCTAGGGGTTGGCCCAGCTGGCAGCAATGCTCCCTGGACTGGCCGGGGGCAGTGGCATTGCTCCCCAGAGCTGATCTGGAGTGGCAGGGGCCGCATGGCCCAGCCGGTGGCATTGTTCCTCGGGGCCATCCTGAGGCAGGCGCGGCAGAGTGGCCTGGTTGGTGGCATTGCTCATGGGGCTGGGCTGGGGAACGACGACAAGGGCTGCATGTCCCAGCTAATGGCTGCTCTGTGGCTCTCCAGGGCTGTTGGGGGCATGCTTCTTTGCTGCCCCCCTTTGTCCATTCTGGAGTATAACTGTCCTGCCATCACAGCCCTCCTTTTCCATTTGATGAGAAACAATCACATTTCACACACATCCCATTGTCCTGGCACAGCCAAACTCTGACTTTGTTTTAAGTTAATGAAGAAGCTACATATAAAATTTGTGGTTCTAGCTCTTACTGTTTAGGAGAAATTCTCGAACAGAGTCACAGATGGACAGACAGAGAGACAGATACACAAACTCTCTTGAATATTTAGTAGACTAGAAGACTTATCTGGCATTGCCCTGGTCCTTCAGTGCAGAGAGCTGGTGGTGTGTGGGAGGGTGCAGGAGTCAGGGCAGGGCCTTGGGATGTAGGAGGCAGGGCAGGAAGCTAGGAGCATGGTGGGATGTGAGAGCCGATCCATTTTTGCACTGGGGTTTTTGCACAAAAACAAGCAGTGTGGACGTTTTCTTTTTGCGCAAAACCCCTAAACGGATCTTGCGGGAAAACCCCAGCACAAAAATGGATTAGCAGAAAATATGCAAATGAGATCGTGACTCATAGAATCATAGAACCATAGAGCTGGAAGAGACCTCAGAAGGTCATCAAGTCCAGCCCCCTGCTCTAGGCAGGACCAATCCCAACTAAATCAACCCGGCCAGGGCTTTGTCAAACCGAGACTTAAACACTTCTAGGGATAGAGACTCTACTACTTTCCTAGGTAACCCATTCCAGTGCTTCACCACTCTCCTAGTGAAATAGTTTTTCCTAATATCCAACCTGGACCTCTCCCACCACAACTTGAGACCATTGCTCCTTGTTCTGCCATCTGTCATACTGAGAACAGCCTTTCTCCAGCCTCTTTGGAAGCTCCCTTCAGGAAGTTGAAGGCTGCTATCAAATCCCCCCTCACTCTTCACTTCTGCAGACTAAACAGACCCAACTCCTCAGCCTCCTCATAAGTCATATGCTCCAGCCCCTAATCATTTTGGTTGCCCTCCGCTGACCCTCTCCAATGCGTCCACATCCTTTTTGTAGTGGGGGCCCAGAACTGGACACAATACTCCAGATGTGGCCTCACCAGAGCCGAATAAAGGGGAATAATGACATCTCTGGATCTGCTGGCAATGCTCCTCTTAATGCAACCTAATATGCCATTAGCCTTCTTGGCTACAAGGGCACACTGTTGACTCATATCCAGCTTCTCATCCACTGTAACCCCAGGTCCTTTTCTGCAGAACTACTACTTAGCTGGTTGGTCCCCAGCCTGTAACAATGCTTGGGATTCTTCCGTCCCAAGTGCAGGACTCTGCACTTGTCCTTGTTGAACCTCATCAGATTTCTTGTGGCCCAATCCTCCAATTTGTCTAAGTCACTCTGGACCCTATCCCTGCCCTCAAGTGTATCTACCTCTTCCCCTAGCTTAGTGTCATCCGCAAACTTGCTGAGGGTGCAATCCATCCCCTCATCCAGGTCATTAATAAAGATATTGAACAAAACCGGTCCTAGAACCGAACCTTGGGGCACTCTGCTAGAAACCGACCGCCATCCTGACATTGAGCCGTTGATCACTACCTGCTGGCCCGGCCTTCTGGCCATTTTTCTATCCATCTTACTGTCCATTTATCCAATCCACATTCCCTTAACTTGCTGGCAAGAATATTGTGGGAGACCGTATCAAAAGCCTTGCTAAAGTCAAGGTATATCACATCCACTGACTTTCCCACATCCACAGAGCGAGTTACCTCATCATACAAGCTAATCAGATTGGTCAGGCACGACTTGCCCTTTGTGAATCCATGCTGACTATTCCTAATCACTTTCCTCTCTTCCAAGTGCCTCAAAATGGATTCCTTAAGGATCCCTTCCATGTTTTTTCCAGGAACCGAGGTAAGACTGACCGGCCTATAGTTCCCTGGATCGTCTTTCTTCCCCCCCCCTTTTTTTTTTAAATGAGTCTCTCATTAGCATATTTTTTGCTGAGAAAACTCGTAATGTAGATGTAGTCTGAGGGTTGGGGGGTGAGGAGGAGCTCAGGGAAAGAGGGTCTCATCTGGTGGGTTTTCTCTCCCCCGCCCCTCCAGCTGGCAGGGCCTTTTCTCCACCCCCAGGCACCCCAGCCACCAGGGGCCTTCTCTATCCCCCCCAAATGCCCAAGCCCAGGGGCCTTCTGTCTCCCTTCAGCCTCCCTGGCCAACAGGGGCCTTTTCTCTCTCCTGCCCCGTGCAGCACTGCAGTCAGGGGATGGGGGGAGGGTTTGGGGCAGGAGAGCTACTTACCCCATTCTGGCTCTACGCTCTCTGGACCACCTCTTTCCATGTTATGGAAAACAGTCCCATTCCTGGCACTTCCTATTTTCTTGGCACAACCAAACCCTGACCTTTCTTTAAGTTAAGATAAGAGGAAGCTGCATACCAACTTTGGTGGCCCTAGCTCGTACCGTTTAGGAGGAGTCCATAAACAAACAGACTCACAGACAGACAGCTATTTCTAAAATATATAGATAGATTAAAGCACCATAACTCTGTGGCCAAAACAGAGTCTGAAAAGCAAAAGTCGAGGTACATTTGTGAATATTAAGGACTTTTGCGAAATGTTTTTCACTTAATCTTGTAAATGCTCTCCTCTCCCCCAAAAAACTCATATAACTACAGTCATCTGTAAAACAGTACGTAGAAAAGATAATCTTACCTAAATTAATGATGAATAAAGGGACGTTTTAGGAGAACTACTAGATGAATTTGAAATGAAAAAGACAATAAAACAACAGAAGGAAAAGAAATCCTTGAACCCAAATTGCTTTGTTACTTTGCTGATGTCTCCCAGACATATACTAATCAATTCATTATCCCTTTAAAAAATTTCTAAGGTCTCTTATGAAAGCAAAACACTTCCCTTGAGCAATTCATAAACTTAGAAAACAACTTCCTCTCTTCTCTTTTTTTTAGATGTGTGGCAGCTAATCTTAGAGATAAATGTTGCGTGTGAATTTATCTAAAATATTGACTGTTGGGTTAGATAGGACACAGAATAACCAAGCAGAGTTTGTGAAAGAGAAGAGCCACAGGAAATCCTATTTATACATCAAAACCAAACATTGAAATGATGATGATTTCTGTAAGATACAGAGAAGGTGCTTGACTATTTGCTTTACTGTTCATGTTTCAAGTTATTGCCAGATTAGGCCTAGGTACAGAATTTCATTCAGTTGTTCAAAATACTCCATTTGATGTCTGATACTGCTATTAATGGAAATACTCCTTTTCCATTTCACCTAACCATAGCAACCAGGCAGAGATGTCCCTTGTTGATCCTACTTTGGGGTATAGTTCTAGAACCCTTCACTGGTCCTCTTGGAGCAAATAGATGAGGGGAAAAGACGGCTGCCAGAGAGCACAAAACAGTTCCATGTACTGCTGATCTGGTATCTTTATCTACAGTAGAGACAATTATTTTGGTGCTGAGTGGATCAATAAATGTGTCAGCCCTTAATTTGGAAGTAAAGTGATTTGTTATAAATCAGCAATGGAGTGCAGGAGCAGTGCCTTGATAGCCTTTTTCTTGTTTTGGATTTCACTTGGAGATTCACATACAGTATTTAAAGTTCTTTCAAACCTTGAGAAAATATGAACATGAAGGAGCAGATCCTCAACTAATGTAAATTGTTGGACCTGCACTGAAGTCAATGGAGCTCTTCCTTTAAATATCAAGCTATTGAGTCACAGAATAAAGGCAGATACGGAGAGGTGGCTTGTCAGCATGGGGCAGAGTAGCTGGTATTAAGATGAATGTTCTTTCTCACCTGTTAAAACAAATGAAAATATTCCCCCATGGTTGAAAACTGTTCAAAATAGTCTTCATGCAACTGATTGAAGCATTCACCCACAGCCTGACTTGAAGCTCACATTCCAGCTCCTAGTTGGCATGACACCAACAAACATTTAAAAATGGCTGCCTACACCTCCGAAAGCTCAAGGAGAGGCTTTAATTTCCCACACACAGATACGTAATTGGGAAGCTAAGTGGAATAGATGCTAAATGGCAAATACGTGAATCACAGTTAGCATGATTCCTAATAAGCCAATATTATGGAGAAATCTTCTCCTGGCAACCTGCTATTTGACCCTCCTCTCCCACCCAGGAGACAGACGGGCTCCTTTCACTCTTGAAGTGGATAATTTCTCTCCTACTCCCTCTTCAGAGGAGAATTATTCTCCACTCATGCAGGCAACTTGCAAGAAAGCAAGAAATATTAGAAATATTAGAATAAAATACATTTAAAAAGTCTGATTGTTTCATTTAGAGGTGAATAATCGTATTTACAGGACTGTAATTATAGTAGGAATTAAAATCTAGCCTTATGAAGGTTCAGTTCAAAACCAAATAAAGTTATTTTATTACAGACAGGTTAGAGATATTAATTAAAAATGCTTTGATTAAACAATTTGAAGCCCAGAGGGTTGGATCCTCACCTGGTACAAACTGGTATTACTCCATTGACTGGAACCATAGCGTTTTACTGTAGCTGAGGATCTAGCCCATATTATCATTGGCTGGAAGAAGTGATGTGAAATACTGGGAGGAAATAGATACGACTTTCATACCAAAATGTGAAGGCAGAAATTTACAAAGGCTATTAGTCTCAGTGCACAAAAAGGTGTTGTTATGGAACAATTAAAATTGCACTTTTTCATGAGGCCTTTGTGTAGAGAGCTATGATCTTTAACATCCATCGACTTAAATGAGCATAGTCATTGACTTAAATGGGCACAAGTTCAGCCCCAATTGGCCTCGTTCCCACAGAGGAGAATGAACACAGCATCGCGGGATTTAAATATCCAGATTGTAAGTATCCCCGCGCATTGCACGATATACAGCTGCCGTGCTCTTTTTTGTCGAGAAAAGCGCGAGTTGTCTGCGATCTTGCGGAAAATAAACCCTTTTCCGCAAGATCTCTTATTCCTATAGAAATTTTTTTGATGTTCATCTCTTATTCCATATGTTCAAAATGCCGGGGGATATTTAAATCCCGCTGATGCAATTGCGCTGTGTCTCATTAGCATCCCTTTTCCGAAAAAGGGTGTCAGTGTAGACACAGCCCTAGAGGGCCATAGAAAACATTTTGGCCTTTACAATTTATGGGACAAATCCTGCACACACAGTGAAATTATAAGCTGAAAGTTTGCAGGTCTTTACTACCTCCTTTTGGCACAGAGAACTTGAAATGTGACTGAGATGTTTCTGCTAGAACTTGATGAAAAATATCGTTTAGAAATTTTTCGATGGGAAAAGCAGCAAATGTTACAGACTTTACTTTTTTTTTTTTTTTTTTTTTTTTTACTGGCTCTGATTTTTATTTCTGTATTGGATCTCTTTGATGCAGTTATCCTCAGCAATATTTTAATGAATTTGGTACTGCACGTAAGAATATTTAGGAATTCAAATACAAGAAACAGAAATATAGTAACATATAAAGTATTTTGGTGTTTATCTATATATCTGACAACAGCGTGTTTAGAAATAGTCAGATGATGAAAGACAAAGATAAAATAAGCTCAGAAATGGCATAGATTGAAGGAAGTCACGTGACAAAAGAAATTAATGAGGGTTCCTGAAACTTCTTAGTTATTTGCTGTTAGTCACATAGGTATGAATCTGGAGTAACTTGGCTTAATTTCATAAAGTTACGTCTTATAACTGGTGTTAACAAGAGATGAGAGAGGCCCATCATGATTTATCCCATAAAAATTGACACATCTTATCTGAAATCTTTGCAGAGGTGAAACATGTTCATTTCCCTGTCATCCCTTAAGGCAACAGATGGTTTTATCTCATTTTATAATCCATCTAAATGGAGTATTCTTACGGCTATAAACATTATTTAAGAATGTGCTTTTCTGAGTCATCATCAAGATCTGCTCCTTGTACAGTATCCTGTCTTTGCATTTGATCTTGGTTTATGATGGCTGTGGGTTTTTGCATACTCACTTTTTGCAACTTGTTTCAAAGTCAGTGAAACATAAAAAGCCAGCTGCGGAGAGGCACAGAACATCTGCAGAGTCTCCCCACAATGCCGCTGGTCTTGCTGTCACTGCAAGTGGCAAAGCAGCCATTGAACCTCATTGGGACAGGCGTAGGAACAGGTTTCACTGGCTGGCAAACAACACCTTTCTGGGCTTGGCAAGTGGTTAGAAGAAATGTAGCAATCTGGCATTACAGGGGGAGGTGGGAACTATTTACTGATATTCATGCATTCATCCTTACTGCTTTGACCAATAAGTGTTTCAGCCAAAGCCTGAAAAGGCCAAACTCATGGGAGAAGGACAGGGAGACCACAAAACACTTGGGAGAGGGGCTGAAGTGGGGGTTTGGATCCTCTAGCCTCAAGGAACACCTTTCTCCTAGGTTGCTGCCCTCCTCCTCTCCCATGCTAATGTTGTTCAACATTTATCTAAATCCTCCCTCTGGAGAGAGGTAAGATGCCATCTCACTTAATGCTGCTTCTGGGAGAATTGACCGTGCCAGGAGTGGAGTGCAGCTGCCTGCTGAAAAATATGACTTCTCCAGACTACTCCCAAGCACCAGAGAAGCCTGATCTCTGGGAAATCCATTGCAGAATAAGGAATTATACCTAGAAGCCAACAGTTCCCTCTGATCTATGTTCCTGTAGCTGAGAGCCATCTTTTTAGTTCTTTGAGTAGTGTCCTTGGGGGTGCTTCACTGGAGGTGTTTCAGTACCTTGCGCTTACAGCTGAAGAATTACAGCAGCAGTACCCCGGGTGGTGATGTGCATGTGGCACCGTCTTACGATGCTGCGAGTGTGTAACCGGCACGTGTCGTTAAAAGTCCCTCAATTTTTTTCTCTACCGTCCTAGGCTTAGATCAAAACGCAGACGCGTTCCTTGTTTCATATTTTCTAGCTGAGATACCCCCTTTAACTTCCTCTTTACTTTCCTTTTTACCCAGGCCCCTTGTTATTCTCTTCTTATTTCATTAACCTATCATTTAAAAAAAATCCCTTCCCCGTATCTTCCCTTTATGAGGCCTCCATCATGCCAGGCTCCCTTGGTTTCAAAGATGCCTCACTTGTGGGCTCTCCATACCCTTTTCGCTGGTCTTGCTCAGTGAATCAGGTGCCTCAGGGACACCCATTCCCCCCAAATGCCCCATGTGCAAGAAGCTGTCAGCGAGGTCACTTAAGGCATGGGACTTCCAGTTATAACTTCTCCTCCTGGAGAAATCACTAATACTGGCTTCTGAGCCTCACCCATAGCGACCTCATATCAGCGTCCCTTCCTCAGGACCCTCCAACTAAGAAAAATATCAAACAAAAAATCCAGCCCTTGCTCGGGAATGATTTCCCTTCAGAAAAGCGGTCTCCCGCAGCCAAATCTGCCTCAGTACTAACAGCACTTTCCTCATTGGACCAACAGGTGCTGGATGCATCTGGTATGGACAAGTCCCGAGGGGCTGTGGCTCATAAGCAGCCACACCCTCCAGGCTCAAAATCCAAGAGCAAAATAGCTGTTCGGACACCAAAGGAACCAACGGCACGGCAAATGTCTGCACCGCCAGCACCAAAGGAACCCACTCCATAGCCTTCTCCTCCTTTGGTACAGACAGTGACCTACCCCGTACTGTCATCAGAGCAATCTTCACTGTATGACGCCCGCTCAGTTCCCACTCAGACTTGGCTTTATCTTCGGTACCAGGCACTCCACTTTTCATACTGACAGCAGTTTATGCACCAGGGACCTAGCAGACTAATTACACCAACTAGTTCGTCCCTCCCCCCTTTTCAAGTGACAGAAATGAAAATGAAGATGAAGATGAGGACAAGATCTCCTTCTCACCCCATCATTCATTTCCAAGCCTCAACACAGCCTCGACCACCACAGATACATGCACAGGCTTTGCAACCATTTCCATGGCTGCCACTTATTCCTTTCCCCAACAATCTGATCCTTCAGGAACATAGGCAGTTGCTCCACAGAGGCAGCCCCACTCAAACACATCTCAAGGTGACACAGAGGGCACAGAGGAGGCCCAGGAGGACGGCACCATGACTGCTATACATCTATCCCCATCATCACTGGATGAGACTATCATGGCCTCACCCCCGACCATTGGAGGCAAATTTAAATTGTTCCAAGACCTTTTTAAAAGGGTGGCAGGTTCATTGGCCATCTCTCTTGCAGAGTTACCTGAAACACAACAAAAATTGACTGATGCCCGACAGTCCTCCCCTTCAGCAAAGATAGCCTTGGCAATAAATTAGGCCATAATGGACCCTGCAAAGGTAATTTGGTAAACCCCTGCTTATATCCCACCCTCTTCCAAGAGGGTGGACTGAAAGTTCTATGTTCCAGCCAAGGAAGCCAAATTGCTTTTTTCCCATTCTGCCCCAATTTCATTAATTGTAGATGCAGTACATCATAAGGGCCAGCAGATCCAATACAAAACCACCCTGTAAGACAAGGTTTGGGAGAGATTAGAGATCTTTGGCAAGAAATCATACTCATCTGCCTCCTTGCAGTGTCATATCATGAACTACGTTGCCCTACTGGTAAAATATACTTACATCTTATTTGAGAACATGAGACCTTTTATTGATCAGTTGCCAGAGAATAGCAAGGAGCTATATAGAGCAAACATATACAAAGGATGACTTATAGCACAGACAGCTCTATAGGCATCTTTCAACTTAACCAACACCATTATTAGATCCTTAGCAACTGTAGTTGTGATGCATTGAACATCCTGGCTCCATCTCCCTGGTTTTCCTAAGGAAGTTCAAATAACGGTGGAGCCTTTTGAAGGTCAGAAGCTTTTTGCAGAAAATCCCAATACCTCCCTGAATATCCTAAAAGATTCCAGGGCAATGCTCAAGACACTATGCATGTACATTCCTCAGCCCAGGAAGAAACTCAACAATATACACAACAATTCGGCCTATCGCCTTACAATCAACAATAATGAGCCTATGACCAGAGACACTGGCAGAAACAGCCTCAAAGGAGACAAAATCAAGTACCTCTACCTTCTCAATCCTCTACATCTCATCAGTCATTTTGAGATCTTAGTTGAGGCCCCAACAACCCTTATTCAATGGGATTGCCAACTTTACCATCACAATTTTGTATTCCGCCTCCTTCCATACTATCTGGCCCCGGAGCAAATTACAATGGACAACTGCATGCTGGAAATAATATCACAGGGTTACTGCATTCCTTTCCTGTCTACTCCACCTACACAACCACCTTCCCCATCTTTCTTCAGGGATCACTCTTATGAGACCCCGTCGCAGCAAAACCCTCCACTATGGCCTCATGTTTCCAAGAGTCACTACTCTTTGTTGCAGAATGTTAGTGAT
The DNA here is from genome assembly GCA_019425775.1 of Rafetus swinhoei. Classification (NCBI taxonomy): domain Eukaryota; kingdom Metazoa; phylum Chordata; order Testudines; family Trionychidae; genus Rafetus; species Rafetus swinhoei. The sequence continues at coordinate 46,829,555 of CM033432.1, forward strand.
CACTTGGATAACAGCAGCCCCCACTGTAGATTTCCCCACTCCAAACTGATTCCCAACTCACCTCCAGTAACTGTCTGGTGTTGCACCTTCCCCAGGGCAATTGTCATATGCTTCTCCACAGTCAGACTGGGTCTCATTTGGGTGTTCCTGCACGTTAGGAGGGGGAAAGCAGTTTGCAAAATTTAATGAAAGTGGCCTTGTGCATTTGGAAGTTTTGCAGCCACTGCCAATGTAGTCCCACTAGTCTGTGAGTAACCCCCCCCGAGATGTCTGGGACAGGAGGCTTTGAATTAAAAACACAGCAAAGGGCTCGTGGCTCCCTGCCCCACCATTAATGCATTGCCTGGCAGCCTCCCGGGGTTGCTGCAGCCAGGGTAGTGCTGCGAACAGGAGCCATGAGGCATTTAAATAGGATCCTGCTGCCTCAGCCATCGCCTGGAAATTCAATGGCACGGGAAGCAGGATATAAACAGAAAGTGGCCAGATGCAGTCCACGGGCTGGATCAAAGTGTTTGCTGGGCTGTATCTGGCCCCCCGGGCCGCATCTTGCCCAGCCCTGTTGTAGTCCTGTTTTCTGTGGAACTTCTCATGGCATAAGCTACTACAGTAAACTTCCGATAATCCGGCACCTTTAGGACCCAGGGGGTGCCGGATTATCAAATATGCCGGACTATCGGAAGGGGGGGCTATGAGGGGTCTAGGGTGGGGTGGAGAGGGATGCCACCCCAGACCCCTCATAGCCCCCTTCCGATAGTCCGGCTCTGCCCCAGGCGTCCCTGATTCAGCCGCTGCTGGTCAGTTTCAGCAGCGGCTGAATCGGGGACACCTGGGGCAGAGCAGCTGGGGTGCTGCCGGGTTGGTCCCGTAGCACCACCCCTCAGCGCTGCGGGACCAACCCGGCAGCACTCTAGCTGCTCTGCCCCAGGCATCCCCAAGAGCAGCTGGGGTGCTGCCGGGTTGGTCCCACAGCCCGAGGCAGCGCCACGGGACCAACCCGGCAGCACTCAGCTGCTCTGCCCCAGCTTCCCGATTCAGCTGCTGGTCAGTTTCAGCAGCAGCTGAATCGGGAAGCTGTAAGAGCAGCTCCAATTGTCCGGCTGCCCGGAGCACTTCCGGGTTCCCGATGGTGCCAGACCATCAGGAGTGCCGGAGCATTGGATGCCGGACCAATGGAGTTTTACTGTATTCAGTGCAGCAGAACTAAATCCTGTGTGTTTTCCAAAGATTTTTGTAGGTTAAACAGGAAAACAATTTATTTCTGAAATCAACAAAGCAGCTTATTTGTTGCTAATTTTCTGCAGTACAGTAATGCATTAATCGCTGTGTCTGTTTTAGCAGTCCTTTGTTCATTCTGTTGTTTGAGTTCTTTGAGCCCTCAGGTCAACAGTTCTAGGCTGGTTTCCCTCTGCAGCAGAGATGGTGATTTTACACAGTTGGGATGCACTTTTGACTTCATTGGGACTCCTGGTGTGCTTAAAAATGTAGCTGGGTTGGAGTGAGATGGGTTACCACCTTGTAGGATCAGTCCCTTTCCCCTTACTTACACATTTTAGTTTATCTCTCAGGAAATGAATGGCAACCATCTCAGGGCTTTTGAGCAATGCAACCCTGGATTATTTACAGATCAACCTTTGGCTTCCCTAGATTCTTGAATCTAATGGTTTGTTGGATGATTAGTGATTTGGTTCAAAAATGGAATGAACCATTTCAGGTGATGTTTAGAGTTATTTGGGTACATTTTCATCTTGGCTACCCTTTGAGTGGCTACTAACCCATGCTGCAGATAATGCCATTATGACATAATGATCTCTGGCTCTGCACTAATATTTGTGATGAATATATTTTTGGCTTGCTTCTACCCAGCTTGCAAGCATCAAGCATGGGCTTGTGTGGTCTTTTTAAAATCTGATTTCATTCACATTCCATCTGCAGATGTGCCCCCAGCCTTTGTCTGGAAATAAAGGGACTTATATGTCTCATATATTTCCTCACATTTACATAAAATTAATTAATTAAATATCGGATATATATGTCAGCAAAGAACAATTGTGAAGGTTTCTGTTTTCCATTTTCCACAGAGGAAAAATAATTGTACCACTCGAAATACCATCCATTTGTCTAGGCATTGACACCATGTTTATCACCATGGTATCTGAGCACCTTTATTGGTTGGTTAAACTACATTTAATTGAAACACTCTTCTGTAGAGCTGGCACTTCCGTTTAAAAGAAATATCCCCTTTATTATGGAGAGGTGTCTAGTCTGTTCGTGGCTGAAGTTAGCTTCATGCTAAAAGCCTGATGTTTTTGGATCAGGGATTCTCACCTCTCACTTCAACAAACTCAAGACTGTCTACCTCAAATTTCACGTGCTGCATTTCATTCCAAAATATTTTTTTCTGGAAAGCTTGGAATGAATCACATAAGGGTTGAAATTCACAAGGAGGAAGTAGGCCTCTGAGCCCCACCTTAATGTACTACTGGGATTTACAAAATCACTGCTCATTTGCCACCTAACCCCGTATGTGCATCAAGTTCCATTGATGTCTAAGCTTCCACCATTAAAATGCCCGAAGTATCTACATTTGGCAGCTGGGCATGCCATAGCCATCTCAGGCCAACCACCACCCAGAAGCTTGGCACCTAAGTTCCAGCATTAGGCGTTCCACTATTTTGCCTAGAGGCCCAATCTAGGAGGAGTGCTCTGAGCATGCCTAAACCATATAAAAGGTCCCCTTATAATCTTTATCCCAGTGGTTGGGGCACTCACCTGGGAGATGAGAGACCTGGGTTCAATCCGCTCCCCACCTGTACTTGAGGTGTAGAAAGATTTTAATTTCAGCCTTACTCCTTACCCATGGGTGATGGGCTATTCTGGGTTGAGTCTCTCCCTCTCTTTCCTGTTGAAGCTTTTCCAGTGTGTATAAATCATTAAATATTCATTGAGGCAGACAGAGAGAGGATGTCTCCATAACCCATGTCAGAACACTCATCTGGGAGGTGGGGAGAAAGGCACCTAACTCCCAAGAGCCACATTCTGCTCCTTCGCATTTGCTATTGGCTAGCTAAGGCAGCTCCTTATTCAGTGTGCTGGCATCTGTGAATCTCATAGTTAAGTGCTTAATTCTCCCCAAGCATTGTATTTGGCACCTGCGCCAGGGTGCTGAATTCCACTAGTGACAAGGTACTTCTGTTCTCCTTGTGGATGCACAAGGAATTTTAGAGACATGTCAATTTAAAATTTTCTTTCATTCACTTTTCATAGACTTTTTTCTATACCTTTTCATCTTAGCATATTTTATTAATTAATTAGCACACGATATGTTTCCTGTGTTCTATTATGTATAGTCTCACATCTTGCGCATTATTGTTGCACCTGAGTACCATCCAATAGTCTGTTTAGCGGTGTGATTAACGTGGCGTTTGTTCTCTCAATCACTCCCTGGAAGGAGGATTGTGAGTGCAGTGGAGTGTTTTGGTAGGGTTTTATTTTCATGTGTATGTATGAGTTCCTCTGTGTGTGTTAGAGAAGGCAGGGAGAAGATGTGTGACATACAGTTGTTCATCTTGAAGTTAAAGTTCTTTTAGTATACTGGACCCATGCCACTGAGCACTTTGAAGATAAGGACCAAGACTCTGAATTTGCCTCAAGATGCTACTATGTTGTGTGTGGATCTTCAAATTAAAATCTAAGGTGGCTCTTGGAATTGCATTTCCATGACTGATGAAGGCAAGTGTTTATATCCACTAATTGTTTCACAATTAGAGCACTCATATGATCATAATGGGCCAGTAACACTGATTATAAAATGTAAAGGGTTAACAAGGCTCTGATCTTGAAAATCTTTTAATTTCTATTCTTGAGCCGTAAGCAAAACAGTTATAGAAGTGTTTGCAGGATCAAGGATAGGTTTGTTTTAAAATATTGTACCTGAGAAATGACATTGTTTATTAAAATCTGAAAACTGATAAATGGTGAATGAGTCTGTATTTATCTAAATGTTGTATCTTTCTGTACATTGTAAAGACATCAGCATATAAAGCAGGATTATACAACTCCACTGTATGGTGGGAGGTCTGGGTTCAGCTTGTGCTTAAACATAAGCTTGCATTTTATAGAAATCAGTGAGATTTAAGAATTAATTGTTTAGTTTACAGGTGTGGACTTAATAGTATTAAACTTAAGCACGTTTAAGCAGTTTGTTGAATCTGGGTCTCCTGAATACTTTACATTGAAAAAATGCATATAGTTTTTCAGTCTAACCAAGTGTTGATAAATACATACTAAAAACAGAATGAAATGAAAAACCCAGCACTTAAATGCTGGTTTACAACACAGTTGTAGGAAATTATATAATTCTATTTCAGCAAAGGTCCCAGAGCTGCTTGCAGAGATACTTTCCAAAGAGTTGGCATATCCCATTTCCAAAGCAAGTGAACCTGTTATAAATATGGAACAGAGAATATGAATCTCCATCCAAAACATATTAATAAATACAAGTTTTATAACTTCAATGCAGATCTAACGACTCTTTGCATCCCTTGTAGATTTTGTTGCTGGCATCAATAATTTGCGCAGATGTGAAGACAATTTCAGTATTTAAGGCCTGCAGAGACCATTAGATCATTTAGTCTGACTTTCTGTATTTCACAGGTCATTAATTTTCATCCAGTTACCCTTGTATTGAGCCCAATAATTTCATAAGCTTGTGTTTGATTTAAGTGTAACATGTGATAGCTAAAACAAAACTTTCAGAAAGACATCTAGTCTTGATTTCAGGACATCAAGGGATGAAGAATCTACCTCTTCTTTTAAGGGGGAAAATTGCCATTTGGGGAGGCAAGTTTTCTACAGCTGTGGCCCCACACTTATTCCACCTGCGCTCCACCCCAGACACTGCCCCCAATCTGCTCAGGCCCCACGCCTTCCCACTTTCTCCTCTCTTCTCTTCCTCCCTGTGAGGGGTGAGGGGTGCGATCACCCCCTCCCAAGGCGAGAGGGGGGTTCGGCGGATCCCTGTGGCCTCTCTTCGTCTGTGCCTGTCCCGGTCCCTGCCCGGGAGTCCGGGCAGTTGGGTGCGATCACCCCCTCCCTGGGAGGAAGGGGGGGTCTGCGGACCCAGGGAGTGTCACCCGTCCCTGCGGGATGGGGCCTGGGCCCCGCTATCCGGTCTCCCCCTGCTCAGGGAGTGCCACGGTCCTGCGGTGTGCCCGGGCCGGTGTTGCTTGGAGCTGACGGCTCCTTCGGGGGAAGGAGGGGGACCCGGTCTCGCCCTCTCTCCGGGTCCCAGCCCGGGTCCCTAAGCGTCGGGGCTGGCTCGAGCCCCGGCGTGGTAGACGGGGGTTATCCCGCCCATAACCTGTCTACCCACGGTTGCCAGAAGGCTTCCACCCCGGGCTGCTTCCCCCTTCCCCCCGGTCTCCGGGGCGCGTCGCCGTTCGGCCTGGCTCACCGTGTCTCCGGGGGTCGGGTTCGAGGTCGGTCCGAGGGAAACCCCGGTGCCAGCTGTCTGCCGAGCCTCCGGCCCCAGCCGGGCCGCTCTCTCCGTGTGCATCGGCCCTCGTCCGGTTCGTCGTCCGACCCGGGGCTGGCTGCTCGCCAGCCGTGGGGGCTGCCCTGGGAGCCCCGGCGGCGGGGGTGGGCCGCCTGCCAGGCCCGAGTGCGTCCCTGGTCCGTCCTGGCGACCGGGCCGCTACCGCTCCCGTCTCCTCCTCCCTGGTGGGAGGCTCCCCCTTCCTTCCAGCCGGCGGTCCGTTTTCAAGTGGCCCGCCGGATGTGACGCGGGCGGGAGGCCCGGCCCCCCCCCGTGACGCGGGCGGCGTGCCGGCCGCGTCTCGGGCAAGGCTCAGGTGCGTAGCCCTTCCCCCCGTTCCACCCGGGAGGGGATTACCCTCCACCTGCCGGCGCAGGCGCGGCGGCAGGCTTCTGCCTCGCCGGCCGCCAGGGCCGCGTCTGCGGCGCAGAGGCTCTCTGCCCGCCACTCCGCTTCCTTCCCTGCCGGCTCGGCCCTTCCCAGTGCGGGCCGCCGGCGGCCCGTCACACTCCCCTCTTCATTTCCTTCCAGACAAGTCAGTCTAACTTCTGTGCCAGGAAACATATTGGAAACCAGGAAAGATAATGGAGCAAGTAACTAAGGAATTCATCTGCAAGTATCTGGAAGAAAATAAGATGATAGGTAACAGCCAGCATGGATTTGTAAAGAACAGATCATGTCAAACCAAATCTGATAGCTTTCTTTGATAGGTTAACAAGTCTTGTGGATAAGAGAGAAGTGGTGGATGTGGTATACCTAGACTAAAGTAAGGCGTTTGATATGTTCTTGCACGATCTTCTTATCGATAAATTAGGCATATAAACTTAGATGGGGCTACTATAAGGTGGGTGCATAACTGGATGGATAACCGTTTTCAGAGAGTAGTTATTAACGGTTCACAATCATGTTAGAAGGGAATAACAAGTGGGGTTCTGCAGGGGTCTGTTTTGGGGCTGGTTCTGTTCAATATCTTCATCAATTATTTCGATGATGGCATAGAGAGTATGCTTAAGTTTGCAGATGATACCAAGCTGGGAGGGGTTGCAAGTGCTTTGGAGGATAGGATCAGAATTCAAAATGGACTAACTAGAGAAATGGTCTGAGGTAAACAGGATAAAGTTTAATAAGGACATATGCAAAGTCCTCCACTTAGGAAGGAACAGTCAGTTTCACACATACAGAATGGGAAGTGACTATCTAGGAAGGAGTACTGCTAAAAGGGATCTTAGGGTTATAGTGGACCACAAGCTAAATATGAGTCAACAGTGTGACGCTATTGCAAAAAAAAAGCAAACATGATTCTGGGATGTATTAACAGGAGTGTTGTGAGCAAGACACAAGAAGTGATTCTTCTGCTCTACTCTGTGTTGATTAGGCCTCAGTTGGAGAACTGTGTCCGGTTCTGGGCACCACATTTAAAGAAAGATGTGGAGAAATTGGAGAAAGTCCAGAGAAGAGCAACAAGAATGATTAAAGGTCTAGAGAAAATGACCTATGAAGGAAGATTGAAAGAATTGGGCTTGTTTAGTTTAGAAAAGAGAAGACTGAGAGGGGACATGATAGCGGTTTTCAGGTATCTACAAGGGTGTTACAGGGAAGAAACTTCCTAACTATCAGGGTGGTTAAACACTGGAATAAATTGCTTAGGGAGGTTGTGGAATCTCCATCTCTGGAGCCATCTTTAAGAGCCAGTTAGATAGACATCTATCAGGGATGGTCTAGATGGTGCTTGGTCCTGCCGTGAGGGCAGGAGACTAGACTCAATGACCTCTCAAGGTCTTCTAGTGTTCTATGATTCTGTGATACCCTCTCTCTGCTCACCCACTCCCAGCCAAATCCCTGAACCCTTTTGAAAAAAACCAACAACTGTTCTACAATTTCTTTCTAAAGTAAACAGAGCATGTTTTCCACTGCATGTCAGATTTTGAATTCTGGGCATGGAGAAGGTACAAAAGCACTAAATTTGAGATTTAAAAATGTCAGTTATGGGTGTTTTGATATACCCTGAAGTTTGTCAGAGATTTATTTGCAAAATCTTTGTAGTAAGGGCAAGTCAACTGTCCTGCTGAATACACCATTAAATATTATGGAATACATGATGCTGCTTTTCTCCGTTTTACATTTTCTTGACCAGTATTTTAAGCTGATTTTATATTTTAAATGTACTCTTAAGCTTTCATGAAATAATCATTTCAGATTGTCACATATTCAACACATTGAAACAGAGACATTATTTTAAATTAATCGGTCATAGCGGTTTAGTATGTTCATAACAAATTTCATTGCTTTTAGAAAAAGGGAACACTATCTTATGTGGTCTGCATAAGAATAGACAAGTTTATGAAATTTCACCTTTTGCTTATGTTAAAAATTTGTTTCCAAAGATTGTAGGTATAACAAAGGATTTTATATGCTACTAAGGTACTGATTTTGGTGGAGGGCTCTCTTAAAACTACTTCATCAAGTAGAAGTAAAGAAAGGGGAACTCATTTATCCAGCTATGTGGAAGAAAAGGAATGTTGTCTCTTTAAGGGCTTTCTTCAAAGGGAAGGGGGTATAGAGAGAAATATTACAGCAGGAATGGACAGAAAAGACAGGAAGACTCTGAATGGAAGTTTTTTGTACTGTAGTAATTGAAAAGTGCACTTTAGATAAGTACTTTGCTGCAGAATTTGGAAGGTACATAGTGACTCACACAAAGGACTGCAGGAAGAGGAAGGATTGTCCCATGGTTTAGCTCACTGAATAGTGCCCCTTGTGAACTGGATTCTACCCCTGCCTCTTCCCTAGAGGAAATTAAATCTGTCTTCAGAGCAGGGTTTGGACAGTGACCATAAATAAGTCTTGGGGACCACACATCGAATGGTGCAGGCAAAACAATTTTAGTTGCTCTTTAAGTGAACCCTTTCCATCCTATGCATTGAATTAGGTAGGGATCCCATGGAAAAATAGTATGTGATCATGTAATTAAAGACAGCATCATGGAGTTAGAGGGCCAAATTAAGGTTGCAGAGGTAAATGTTACATTTCAAAAATGTTGATTGTTTGACTTGCAACCTTAGTGTTCTTTCAACGTACCTTTAGTATGTAATGGAAAGAGTTGGAGCGGGTACTATTTATTGTGCATAATGGATGTTGCACCAGAAACAGAGCAGAGATTAGCTCAATCCAAATTATTGTGCTTGAATAAACGTTGCCTCAGTGGGACCTGAGAATATTATATCCTAGATACAGTCCCACTAGCTAGATTAAGCTTTATGTAACTTTCCTGATAGTTCCTCTTTTTCTTATGTACATAGAAAATGTTATGGATAGTGGTTGTATTATTATAGTCCCTAGGATCCCCAGGCATGGATCACAGACACAGAACAAAAAGATGGCACTGAGCTCACAAGCCAAGTGTGTTAGAGAATCAGTGAGTTTTTTTTTTTTTTTAAAGAAAAATTGTATAGACTAGCTAGAGAAGGTAAAATTGTAATATGCTCTTGGGGGTAGGAAGCTATGGTGGACTCTTTATGATTTAAAAATATTTCAAGAAATAGTCCCCTATTGCTGCAGTCTAATGTTGAGACCTACTAATCCGTGTCCAAGTTATATTTTTATTCCAAAATTATGAGTTGATTTTTGAAAGTTTGTCAAAGTTAAAATACATAGATTTTCAAAAGGTTTAGCTTCCCAAATTACTAGTGCAATTTGCACCTACAAAATATACAAAACACATACTCACTGTTACTGGTGTTTTCCACCAACATTTGAATTTGGGTACAAACTGCAGGGTGCAGTCACACATGGAAAAGTGTCCAACTTTTGTTGATTTGTCCTACAGCTGGAAAAATACACCACTCTGTGAGCTGTAGTTGAAGAGTAGAACTGATTGATTTTTTTCCCTTTTTTGTTGTTGTCTTTCATCATAAAATGAAGCACCAAAAATGTTCTGTTTTTGGTTTTCATAAAAAACAACAACAAACAAATGACAAAATCTCCTCAAAACTTTTTGGTAGAAGTTTCTGTATATTCTCTGGCCAGCTTTCTTGAGCCTCAGGCTGTGTCTAGACTACACTTCTCTGTCGACAGAGAGATGTAGATTAGGCATGTCGACATTGCTAATGAAGCAGGGATTTAAATATCCCCCAGCCTTGCAGGGCAAAATATTTTTTTGTCACATTATTTGTTAATCCTCCTACTGAATGTGTCTGTCTGGAAGAGTATAAATTGGCTCCAGCCATACAGCATAGCAATGAAAAATGTTTGTTATTAGCAAAAGCCAAATGCTGACTTCATCATAATTATAAAAATAAGTGAAACTTCAGTGCTTTCATTTAGTTTCATTGGTGTTACTGTATCCCATATTTTGATCCAACAAAACTCTCGTAGTAGATCACTCTTTTGGTTTGAGACTCCTTGCTCTTTCCAGACCAATAAATCTCAGTGATGCTGCTGAGTTTAGCTTCAGTATAACATTTGGCAATATAAAAAGTCAGATCGCCTACTGACAGCAGCTTTGTGTAGTCTAATGCAGTTTGACAAAATGCTCTGTTTATTGGTTCAATGTGAATTCTAATGAAAAAAGGAAAGATGTTGCTACTTGTTGATTTTAAATATTTGTACATAACTGATCTGCCTTTCTGCAGACTTTTAGGTCTTAGTAGAATCTAGCACACAAGTCAAGCAAGAAGAAACTTGGTATAGTTGTATTAAGTTATAGGTTTTTGAAGACAGTAAACTGGCAGTGAAAAGTGTGCATTCAGGGCTTGCTCCATATCCCACTGAAGTAAATGGAAAAACTCAAGTAGTCTCTGGATCAGACCATGAGGCCTCAACCCGGACAAGACTTTAGGGGTGCCTTTATGCCCATTGCATGTGTTCAGTATGCAATGGTTAAATGCTTGTAATTCGACCGGTGGGGTTTTTTTTTGTGCTAATTGAGCGAAGTGACCAGACATCAGTGACGATTTGGTCAATTCTTGGCCAGATGTCAGATCTCGGCTTTTAATTTTTCTTATAGCCCTCCTCCTAGTATAGGTAATATTTTTAAATGCCAGAAGTGTAGCCATCGCTCTTACGCAGATCAGAAATAGAACTCCATCAACATTTTCCACTTGTGGGGAAGAGTGTTGTTGGATGACTCTTAAATGTGGTGCTGAGGAGGTGCCTTTAAGGGCTGAACGGAATAACTGGTTGGAACAGGTCACAGAATAGTGTTGACATCTTATAAGCACCTTGAGCACTGAGTGATCACTGAATACTGCAGTAAGCAGCCTTTGCCACAGCTTCACATAAGAACTCTGGGCAGCAGGGCCGACAGCCACCGTGGGCCCCAGGGCAAGGTATGTGTGTGGGGAGTCATCTGTGCTCTCCCTGAAGAGGTGGGGCATTAGGTGGAAGGGTTGGGGGGAAAGGGCTAAAAGGCCTTTAGTACTGCCCAGATCAGTGGTCTCCAACCTTTTTGAATTTAAGTGCAATCCAAGATCTACCTCAAACCCAAATACCCTTGCCCCGCCTCCTTTGTGCTCCTGCTTCGAGGCCCGGCCCCTGCTTACTCCATCCTCCCTCCCTCCCTCCCCCATCTTCCCTCACTTTCACCAGGCAGGGTCAGCTTGTTGGGGTTCAGGCTCTTGTCTTGGATTAAGGGATTTGGAGTGTGAGTGGGGCTCTGAGCTGAGTTTGGGGCTGGCAGTTGGGGTGCCAGAGAGGGATTCTAGGTGCAGGTTCTGGGAGGAGGTTTGGATGCAGGGGTGCTCAGGACCAGGGAAGTGGCTTGGGGTACAGGAGGGGGGTTCATGACTGGGGTAGGGTTTCAGGATGTTGGCTCCAACTGGGCACCACTTATCTCAGGTGGCTCCTGGGTGGTGGTGCAGTGGGGCTAAAGCTCACCCATGCCCTGGCCTGGCACTACTCCCAAAAACAGCCAGTGAACTTCCTCCCATGTCCTGCTGTGCCCCCCACCCTGCTCTGTGGAGATAGGATACAGGGTGGAAGAGGAGGCACCTTGACATCAGCACCCCTCTTCTCCCTCCCCTGCCCTGCACAGCAACCAGGAGGCTCCCAGAGGTGGGGGGAGGCAGCTCCAAGGCAAAGAGCATGAGTTGCGCAGCAGTAGCGAGAAGGGGCAGCTGAAGTGCCGGCACTTGATAGCCTCTTGGCCAAACCAGTCAGGATCACCTGTCAGAGGCTCCAAGATCTACCAGTAGATCCCGATCTACTGGTTGGTGACCACTGGCCCAGACCATGGTGTGCCCCCCAAGCCCACAGAGCCACGCAGAGCAGCAGAGTGATGCTCCAACTACAGTAATTTCTGTATAGTCTGTGTTATGGAACTGTCCCTTCTGGCATTAAACCTGTGAAGATGTAAATCTCTGTCCATTGCTCCATTGAAGTCTTCAATGAAGATACATCAAGTCACATCTGATGAGGATCTGGCCCTGCGGAGCAAACTGTCTAAAAAAGATGAATTACAGATATGATTAGCAATATAAGAAACTAATTTAATCAATACCAGAACAGACCATTGTGATGCTGAGGTAAAATTCCTTATCTTCCCATGGGTTTGAAAATTCATGTTCTCCTCTTTCTAAAATCTCTTCTACAATATTAACCTTATGAAAGTACTGTGTGCCAGCATCACTTTCTAGGGCTCAGTAAGTGGAGGAAATAGTTTCATGTTATCAAATGGTCAGTTTTATCAGATGAATATTGCAGACCACATTTGATCAAATAACCCTCAAATCTGTCAGACCTCAAATCTATTCCTTGCAATCTCTCTCTTGTATTAATCTCACAAAGGATAAATGTAAGGCTCATTCAGAGTATACTGAACTTAAGGGCATTATGGTTGCATGATAATGATGAATAGTCGACTCATCTTTGAGTTCCAGTAAATAATATTTTTATGTAAACTTAAAAAAATGAAACCCATATAACCCATTATACCCTTTTCACTCTTTTTTTTTTTTTTTAACTAAAATGTCTGGCAATTCAATGTGTCTTTGAAAATGCACTGCCAGTGAGTGTTCTACATTTTGGCTGGTTCTTGGATTTATAATGTGGATAAAAATAGTGCATCTTGCTGTGTCCTCTTTGCTTGTATAAAAGGGGCAGATTCAAGAGGGATTGATCTGATGAATGTTTGATCTCAGCCAAGCTAACAATGGAGCTAGTCAGTTACCTATATATCCTTTTATATCTGTATTTCAATGCTTTCCTTTGTACAATTTCAAATCTTGTGAAGCCAACAGTGGCGCTGTGCACTGTCATGTGGGAGACCAGAGTTCAGGCATGGTATTAGCTCCCTGGTAGAGGATTTGAATATTCCATTGCACTTCAGTATAAATAACTGAGGAACTAGACTGCAGGTATGTTGACAGGATCCTTCCCGGCGGGGCGGTGGCACAAGCAGCAGTAATATTTCTGGAATCTTGGAAGTACTTTTATGCTGTTAAGTGTCGGAGGCTCAATCCAGAGAAAACAAAGAAGATGTTGGTGGATTGGGGGCAGTGATTGGAAGATATGGCAGAAATGATTTCCAGCCCTTTGATTTGCAGGTGTGTTTGCTCCATGTTCACAACTGTTTAGATTCCATTCTGTCTGGAGGCTCACAATTCAAGCAGTAGTCCATGTGTTTTTTCGAATATGTCTGACCAGGAGCTTGCAATGCTGATGTGGTGGCCCTGTCTGCCATGATTGATTACTAAGTCACCTCTAGACTGAACTACCCTAAGACACTCTACCTGGGGCTAGACCTTGCATCCATTTGGCCACTGAAGCTAGAGCAGAATGTAGCAACCTCCTGGTTAAGCAGAGTCTTCCTCCATGAACTATTACATCGTTGTTTTGTACTGGCTATGTGTGGGTGTCTGAGTGAAGCATATGATGCTGATGTAACCCTTCTGCCAGATAGGCCCGGCAGCAACCAGGGCCGGGTTCAATATCTAGGGGTCCATCTCACACAGAACCAGCTCGAGCCCCCACCCAGTAACCTGGGAAATTCACACACCCCTGGGCGCCTCGGAGAGGCAATGCTTCCCCGCTCGCAAGCACAGAGTCTGAGTGTAGGAAAGAAACATTTAATGAAACAGAGAGAGAAGTCATATGACATTAACTTGGGGAAATAACACAAACAGAGTTCATAGTCCAAACCACGAGCTAAGCTCCTCCCCCCCCCCCCCGCCAAGAATCACCCAAAGTCCGACACCCCAAAAGACTCTGTCCCTGGTCAGTGCTACCCAGAGTCCAAAAGTTCACCTGCAGGGTTTTACCTCCCAACCTGGGCGGAAAGGGGCCGGGGGGATTGATAGGGGCACTGTACGTGGTCCGAGGCCGACGGCCCCACTTCTCCGTAGGGTTCTGCTTCAGTCTTTAACACGAGCCACTCCGCCACGCTCCACCAGCTGTCCCCTTAGTCCGAACAGAACTGCCCGTGGCTACACGCGGCAGTTTAAAGTTAATCTGAACTAAGTCCTTAACTGTTACTCCTCGGCTGCGTCTAGACTGGCATGATTTTGTGCAAAAGCGGCTGCTTTTACGCAAAATCTTGCCGCCTGTCTACACTGGCTGCGAGTATTTGTGCAAGAACACTGACTTTGTAATGTACAAAATCAGTGGTTCTTGCGCAAATACTCTGACGCTCCCGCTCAGGGATAAGCCCTCTTGAGCAAGTATTCTTGTGCAAGAGGGCCAGTGTAGACAGCCATGTTCATATCTTGCGCAAGAAAGCCCGATGGCTAAAATGGCCATCGGAGCTTTCTTGCGCAAGAGAGCATCTACACTGGCACGGATGCTTTTGCGCAAAAGCAAATCTTTTGCGCAAAGGCACATGCCAGTATAGACGCTCTCTTGCGCAAATACTTTTAACGGAAAAATTTTTCCATTAAAAGTATTTGCGCAAAATCTTGCCAGTCTAGATGCAGCCCTCGTGGAATGAGTTCGGATTAACTTTAAACTGCCGAGTGTAGCCATGGGCAGTTCGTTCGGACTAAGGGGGATTTAAAAATGGCGGCCGGACGAGAACATGCAAATAAAGCCCAGGATATTTAAATCCCGGGCTTCATTTGCAACCCTGGTTCACTGATTGGCCTACCTAGCTCAAATTAACGAATTAATGAATTAACGAGCTAGTGTAGACATACCCTTGGTGATTTCAACTCTTTAGCCACCACCTAGACTGGCAAAATATTCCAGTTTCTATTGGACTAGCAAAAAGACTCCTCATGGAGTCTGCTTTATGTCTGTTGTTAAAATAAAAGGGGGAAAGGGGCAGGTTGGGCCAGTCTTACAGCTCACACCTGGCAGGTGTGGAGCAGGCTGACTCAAGCCCTTTAGCCCTTCCCCCCAGCTCAGTTCACTCAACTCTGGAAGGGGGGAGGCTTGTTCCTCGGAGACCTCTTACAATGATGGTGTCTCTCCTGCAAGCACTGGTGTCATGTTTTACAGTTCCCACATTTAGGGGTAGCATGATTTCTGACCCCCACAACAGCCCCAAATTATTTACAGTACACCACATTCCATTCCAACACTGATCTTCCATCAGCCTTGCCTGAATTGGATTTACATAGCCACACCTCGGATTCCTCCCCCCTCCTGGCATGAGCTGTATTTACATATCAACAGTTAACAGTTAATTATCTTGCAGAGCTAAACAATTGGAGTAAGCATACCCAGGCCCAGCGTAGCTCTCTCCTTTTAGCTGGCTGATAACAAGCAGTAGTTCAGCCCCTGCTTACACTGACATTGATCTATAAAGTTCTAAATGGCCTGAGACTTCTCTAGTTGTGAGATCATCTTTCTCTCTGAGCCATGCTGCTACGGGTCAGATGCATAGCCTCAGCTAGAGACAAGAGGAAGCGTTGAGCAGGGTATTCCATACAAGGGTCCCTTTCCTTTGGATTCCACTTCCCCCCTCTTTGCCCTTTAGGGCACAGATCTTTTTAACCGAGCTTTTTGGAGGCAGAATTGCTGTTTGAAGGGTAGTGATTAGGGAGGTGCAGTATATCTTTTATGTTCCCTGCACTGTGCAGTTTGTTTAACTACTGTTTTGTGGGGATGATACTGTCTGTCTCATGGGTTGTGATTTTAAATTTTTGTCAGGGATACATAAAGGGTAACTATAAAATAAACTATAATGACACTGCTTAATATTTACACAGTAGGAGGACAGAAATAATCCCAAATCTGCTGGGGAACAGGCTATCAACAAGAGCTGCACCCTTTTCAAATAGTACTGAGGACATATGCTCTGCTGCTAACTTGCAGGTGATAACAATGCGAATGCTTGCACATATGGGGCCCAACATCCTAATTAAATGGTTGTGCTGAATTTTATATAA
Source organism: Rafetus swinhoei (assembly GCA_019425775.1). Lineage (NCBI taxonomy): Eukaryota > Metazoa > Chordata > Testudines > Trionychidae > Rafetus > Rafetus swinhoei. The sequence continues at coordinate 46,845,410 of CM033432.1, forward strand.
AATAACAGGGTAATTAAAACAGCACTTCCTTAACCTCCTACCCTCCAGGCTGTTAGCTAAAGGAGAGGTATGAAAGTAAGAGACTATCTTTTGCCAAAGGGGACAGACAATGCAAAAGTGTTAGTTGTTGATGACTGGCAATGATTGTGGTGAGAAAAAAATGGAGACTCCAAATTCAATTGAATTTAACACAGCAGTAAGGCAACGTTCCCAAGACCCAAGGAGTAGCAAATGGGTTCACCAATATGGTCTGTACAATGGGTACATGACCACTTCCTTTGCACTAAGATCGAGTTTGTACATGCAGTTAGTGACTGTAGTGAATTTCTTGATACAAAATAGAGACCACTGGATTCAATCCACTGCTCTTTAGTCAGGAAGAATCCCAGGTGTTCTGAAAAATCTGGAGTCCATGTATTGAGCCAATCAAAATGCAGTCAGGTACAGGAAAATGTTTTAAAGTTCTATAAATGTCTAAACCTACTCATCTTCTGCTCTCTTCCTCCCCCCCTCCCCCCCCCCAAATTATCTTCATTCTTTCCCTACCAATATCAGTGCCCAGTGATTCATTAGGCACTTCTATTTGTTCGGGTTAGGTACACAACTATTCCGTTTTGACATGGATGGCCAATCATATAGCACAAGAAAGGAATATTTGCATGTCTATTGACACTGACTAGGTGTGCAAGCAATTCATAGGCTGAAAACTATTTTCCCCAAAGATAGCAAATAAGAAAAGCTGCTGTTGTTCTGATAGAGCAATTTAGATAAACCTGTGAATATTTCACTGGCATCAGCTTCAGACATGTTTAAAACTGAGCATATGCTTAAGCACTTTGCTAAATGAAGGCTTAAATCAGGAAATATCATAAGCTGTTCTTGGATAATTCATTAAAATGCTAAATTCTCATAATGAAAGATTCTTTCTGTAGTGTTCACTCAGCTTTGTGTGTGAGACTTGCCACTTACAGTAGCTGAAATGAAGAACTTTGTGTACATATGGGTTTGATAAAGGGACTTGAATATGAAGTGTTCATTCCAAAGTATCTTCTCTCTCTAATATTTTCCCAGTAAGTTTCAGACCATGATGTGACTTGGTTCAAAGGTACTTTCCCATAACAAATAAATAATATATCCTCTTCCAAATGTTCCCATCATAATGTTGTTTTCCATTGTTGAGATTGGCATAGTAAACAAAATGACCAAAAATAGGCTTAGCAGATTTTTTTTTTTATAATTTCAATGAATAACAGGGGTTTTTCTCTCTCTTTTTTTTTTTTTTTTTAACTTTTATTGATATGCATTTGCACAGTTGCAGAGAAATTCTGGGGGAAGTCAGACAATTATTCAACAGAAAATTCTGAGATTTAAAAAATTAAAGCTTTATATCTGTTAAAACACACATTGTCAAAATCACTTGTCAAAATATATCAAGTAAATGTCCTTTAATAAAATTCTGATAAGTTCTTAAGTAGCATTGAAATGTGATTATCATCACTGGAAATATTTGTAATTGGTTTGTATGTGTATAGTAACATTTTATGTGTATAGTAACATCTAATCTTGCAAGGGCAAGATTAGAAAGGCAAGGGCACAAAATGAGCTCAAACTAGCTACGGGAATAAAGGGAAACAAGAAGATTTTTTATAAATACATTAGAAGCAAGAGGAAGACCAAGGACAGGGTAGGCCCACTGGTCAGTGAGGAGGGAGAAACAGTAACAGGAAACTTGGAAATGGCAGAGATGCTTAATGACTTCTTTGTTTCGGTCTTCACCAAGAAGTCTGAAGGAATGCCCAACATAGTGAATGCTAGTGGGAAGGGGGTAGGTTTAGAAGATAAAATAAAAAAAGTACAAGTTAAAAATAACCTAGAAAAGTTAGATGCCTGCAAATCACCAGGGCCTGATGAAATGCATCCTAGAATACTCAAGGAGCTGATAGAGGAGGTATCTGAGCCTCTAGCTATCATCTTTGGAAAATCATGGGAGACAGGAGAGATTCCAGAAGACTGGAAAAGGGCAAATATAGTGCCCATTTATAAAAGGGAAATAAGAACAACCCAGGAAACTACAGACCAGTTAGTTTAACTTCTGTGCCAGGAAGATAATGGAGCAAGTAATTAAGGAAATAATCTGTAAACACTTGGAAGGTGGCAAGGTGATAGGAACAGCCAGCATGGATTTGTAAAGAACAAATCACGTCAAACCAATCTGATAGCTTTCTTTGATAGGATAACGAGTCTTGTGGATAAGGGAGAAGCGGTGGATGTGGTATACCTAGACTTTAGTAAGGCGTTTGATATGGTCTCGCATGATATTCTTATCAATAAACGAGGCAAATACAACTTAGATGGGGCTACCATAAGGTGGGTGCATAACTGGCTGGATAACCGTACTCAGAAAGTAGTTATTAATGGTTCACAATCCTGCTGGAAAGGTATAACAAGTGGGGTTCCGCAGGGGTCTGTTTTGGGACCGGCTCTGTTCAATATCTTCATCAACGATTTAGATATTAGCATAGAAAGTACGCTTATTAAGTTTGCAGATGATACCAAGCTGGAAGGGGTTGCGACTGCTCTGGGGTATAGGGTCATAATTCAAAATGATCTGGACAAATTGGAGAAATGGTCGGAGGTAAACAGGATGAAGTTTAATAAAGACAAATGTAAAGTGCTCCACTTAGGAAGGAACAATCAGTTTCACACATACAGAATGGGAAGCGACTGTCTAGAAAGGAGTATGGCACAAAGGGATCTAGGGGTTATAGTGGACCACAAGCTGAATATCAGTCAGCAGTGTGATGCTGTTGCAAAGAAAGCAAACATGATTCTGGGATGCATTAACAGGTGTGTTGTGAGCAAGACACGAGAAGTCATTCTTCCGCTCTACTCTGCGCTAGTTAGGCCTCAGTTGGAGTATTGTGTCCAGTTCTGGGCACCGCATTTCAAGAAAGATATGGAGAAATTGGAGAGGGTCCAGAGAAGAGCAACAAGAATGTTTAAAGGTATAGAGAATATGACCTATGAAGGAAGGCTGAAAGAATTGGGTTTGTTTAGTTTAGAAAAGAGAAGATTGAGGGGGGACATGATAGCAGTTTTCAAGTATCTAAAAGGGTGTCATAAGGAGGAGGGAGAAAACTTGTTCATCTTGGCCTCTGAGGATAGAGCAAGAAGCTTAAACTGCAGCAAGGGAGGTTTAGGTTGGACATTAGGAAAAAGTTCCTAACTATCAGGGTAGTCAAACACTGGAATAAATTGCCCATGGAGGTTGTGGAATCTCCATCTCTGGAGATATTTAAGAGCAGGTTAGATAAATGTCTATCAGGGATGGTCTAGACAGTATTTGGTCCTGCCATGAGGGCAGGGGTCTGGACTCGATGACCTCTCGAGTCTCTTCCAGTCCTAGTATTCTATGATTCTATGATTGATTGACATTTACTGATTCAAAAACTAAATATTCCATGCCTCATAATACTTTGCAAAGCAGTTTGATTACAAACATCTTAAACAAAAGCTTGTGTTTGTATAAATAAAAAAAACCCAATGGAACATGACTGTTAACTGAGATTTTTGTTTGATCAAGGCTGAAGCTTCCAAAAAGGTTCCCATAAATCAATTAAATGATCTATTTGAAAAAGTTAAATCAGAGGTAACCCCAAAGCAAGGCTCACCTAGCAGTCCCTTCTTTTTTTTTCTGCTGACTTTGCCCTCATGCAATTTCTTGGAGTCTGCTTTGGGGAGGAGAGTGTTACTGCCAGCATTACTCATGGACAGGCATAGAACTACCTATCATAGGGTATGTCTAGACTGCATCCCTCTGTCGGCAGAGGGATGCAGATTAGGCAGGTCGACATTGCAAATGAGGAAGGGATTTAAATATCCCGTGCCTAGTTTGCATAAAAATGGCCGCTGTGTTTTGCCGACTCAGCACTTTGTCGGCAAAAAGCGGCAGTCTAGAGAGGGATCTGTCAAGAAAGAAAGCCTTTTTCGACAGATCCTGTAAACCTCCTTGCAGGAGGCATAAGGGATCTGTCGAAAAAGGCTTTCTTTCTCAACCGATCCCCCTCTAGACTGCCACTTTTTGCCGACACAGTGCTGAGTCGGCAAAGCACGGCGGCCATTTTTATGCAAATTAGGCATGGGATATTTAAATCCCTGCCTCATTTGCAATGTCGACCTGCCTAATCTGCATCCCTCTGCTGACAGAGGGATGCAGTCTAGACATACCCATAGTGTGCCTGACGCTGTGCTCAGCGCAGCATGAGGGGAAGGGTCTTTACAGAGGTGATGTATGAGGATCAGTTTATTTCAGCTCGTTGTCTTGTGTGAATCTAAACCAACAAGGGATCTGCAGTTGTATCTATGTGTTGGGTGGATGTGGCCATGGGTTTTTGCCACACCCTGCTTTCTTCACTCACACTTCTCTTTGGCTGTTCTTTATGGCTCCACTTGTCAACCAGTAGGATCACTGCCATCATGATTTGTCATCATCAGCAGCTTCCCTGTTAACGGGTTAACTAGGCCAGCTTTGGGAGAGGTCATGTGTCGTTTTGGTTGGCCTCTAGCACACATGCTCCCATAGTCGGCTCTTGTAAAATATGGCTGTGGGGAGATAAGCAGCATGCATATGTACCAGGTGACCAATCCAGCAAAGTTGCTCCTGTATGATTTGGGATCCAGCACGGTATCAAGATCCCTGTGTTTGGAATCCTCTCCGTCCACGTGATGTTACAGAAATGTAATTCAACAAGTCTGTCCCATCCAATACATTCATAATTCCTAATCCTTCCCTTAGAGAAAAAGATGCACAATAGACAATAACAAATGAAAACTAAGAGAATGATGAGGTGGTACCTGTGAAAATACTCTGATTACTTCAAGAGCCTGCTGTAGAGCAACCCTGATCGTGGATAAATTCAGACATGGATCAGACACTGGTGTTGGTAGGACAAATAGATAAGGAGAGTTTCTTTGGAATTGCATTCACCTAGGTATTTGTGAATGGAAAATGACCCAGCAAACAAATTCTAACTTGATATCTTCTTTAAAGAAAAGCAAAATTTACTTTATTGTACTGTAATACAGTGGTTCCCAACCACCGGTCCACGGACCTGTGCTAGGCTGCGACCCACTGGCTGGTGGGCCGTGGCGGCTGCTGCAGTTGAAGCCAGCTGTTCGCGGCGGGGTTCTGGGGGCCATGGCTTGGGTACACCCTGGCTTTCTGAGCTACCGCCCAGCAGCTGGCTTGCAGGGGGTTGTAGCATTGCCCTCCCACCTCGCCCCACCCCGCACCGTTGAAGCACCAGCACTGGCTTCCCACTGTGGGGAGGGAGGGTAGAGAAAGCCCTGAGCTTTTCTGCACGATCCCACTTGCGGGGAAGAAGCATTTCCTCTCTCCTGGCTGGGGGAACAGCAGGACGTGGGCAGCACTTCTTCTCTGCAAGCCAGATCACATTGTAATTAACTCCTGATCATTGCTAGACCTGCCAGGGCTTAACACAAAATGTATGTTCCTAGTATTTTAACTTTGTGCATTTAGCAGTACTTTGTGCATGACTGAATCTTTCATTTGATTTGTAAACTCATGCAGTTTGGTCAATTTCCTTGGCTGGGGTTGGGAACTTTTCACATGGCAACGGAGCTGTGAAACATTTTAATAGAAATGAAAATGAGATTGAAAAGCTCCCAGAAATGGTCAGGGGGAACTCGGGGCAGAAATAGTGTCTGAGACTGCATTTTAAAACATTTAGATTAATCCCCACAATGTCCATGTAGTCATCATATTAATTCATATTGATCTCTCTTGTAGAGAATGCCAATGAATATGACAGTTATTAATTAAACTCAAAGAAGGAAGTGTGGGGAACGTCTTGGAGGGGACTAGAACAATAATTTGCAATAATTTGACCTTTATTCTACAGATTGTTTTTCTATCTGGGTTATTGTACTGGATCTGCGAGGGGCAGCATTTATCTATGTGTATAACTATAAGTTATTTGCATTCTACCAGTGTAAGAAAAATGTTTTCCTAAAATTGCCATGATCTGAGTTCTCTGCCACTGATTATTTATTTTGAACAAAATCTTATTTCACTCCCACACAGCCCTCACCAAAGTTCGTTGTGTTCACTGAGGGTGTGTTTACACTTGCTCCCTATCTCGAGATAGGGATGCAAATGTAGTGTACTGAAATTGCTAATGAAGTGGGGGATTTAAATATCCTGTGCTTAATTAGCATAATTGCGTCCATCCGCCATTTTGAAATCGCGTTATTGCGAAATAAAACGCCCCATGTAGCAGCATTATTTCGAGAGAAAACCCTTCTCTCGAAATAACCTTCTCGAAAACCCTTCTCTCGAAATAACTGTTAAACCTCATTGTTTATGAAATGCAAGTTATGAAATGCACACACCAGTCAATAACTAAAAACGAAAAACCCACCCACTTTGAAAGCAGTAAAAGTAAGACTAATTCCCCATGTACGTGTTGGGTCAGGACAGTGTGTGTTTGTGAGAGTGACAGAGACATACACACACACAGTATGTGAGTGTGACAGAGATTTGCATTGCCAAGCTCTATTGTATGAGGAATAACAGTTATTTCGAGTGAAGGGTTTTCTCTCGAAATAACACTGCTACACGGGGCGTTTTATATTGCAATAATGCGATTTCAAAATGGTGGCTGGACGCGATTATGCTAATTAAGCGTGGGATATTTAAATCCCGCGCTTCATTAGCAATTTCGGTACACTATATTTGCATCCCTATCTCGAGATAGGGAGCAAGTGTAGAGACACCCTGAGAGTTTAGTGTAAGCAGCTCTCAGTAGCCTATACAGCATTTCTGAAATCCTACCCCTGCTAGAGTAATTATCACTAAATGCACTTCCCAGTCCAAGAAACATTTCTTGGTAATACGGTCTTGATTCAAATCAATTGAGTTAAATGGGAGTCTTTGGGCTGATAGGAGTGTGCTTCTCTGGATCACTTGAGTTAGTGACATTGTATCCGCTGCCTTCGGAAGGCAGTGATTTTCTGAGACTGGCCTTCTCTTCCTCCATTCACTTTGATGCGCACATCCATTGGATTCTCTGCCAGCAGCTCTTTGGAGAAATGACCCAGGTTCACATTCTGGATAATAGCTACCTGGTGAATGTTTATTTTTGGCAGCTTTTGCAGGTGGGCTTTTTCGAGTATAAGTTACATTTCTGATCATTGGTGCCACATAAATTATTTAAAAAACAACATGTTTGTTAGTCTTCAAGGTGCTGCTAGACTATTCATTGTTTTTTAAGTTTTTCCAGTCATACACTAACTTGGCTACCCCTCTGAAGCTTTTGAACATAAATTATTGTTATTTATCAGGTGCCCTTCTTTTTTCCAAAGGGAAACTGTCTGGTGCCCTGGCTTCACAGAAAGCTTTAGAAAGGGCCCCAAAATGCTACAGCAGCTGGTTTCTGTGGTATAGTGGTTATCATGTGTGTCTCATGTGCAAATGGTCCTTGCTTCAAAGCCAGGAAGAAACAAAGTTGCTTTCCCATTCCTTCATACAAGGTCCATTTGTTTTTCAGTTCCAACACATTTCTGCGATAATGCTTAACTTCGATGCTTTCTTCATAGTTATTGTTTTCTTTCATGGGACTTTAAGGAGGGGATTAGCCTGCATGTGGAGGAAAGGTTACAGATCCTCATTAGAGAGCTTGGCTGCCAGCTACTTGGACAATATGAGCAGAATACAATTGCAAATGTTGATTCTGCCAGCCAGCAGTTCCCCCGCTTCCATTTCTCTTCAGCTCACCACAAACCATCTCACCCCTTCAGGTGAGGGTGACTGTGTATGAAAGTTAGTTGCAGTGTAGAATGGCCAAACCCACACAGTGTGCGCTAGTTGTCCTTGCGGATGCCACAGCACTCACATCATGGAGCTGGAGCTGCTGCAAAGCAGTGCTAGGCTCATAGGCCTCATGCTGCACCTCATGACACAATTTGTCTACATTGCTTGCATACTGCTCCAGCAGGACAGTGACCAGCCTCAACCGGACAACCCCTTTACCCAGATCCTGGTGCTCCTGCTGCTGCAAATGCCCCTAAATCCCATGCACATCGTTGAACGCTGCTTCTGGTGGAGGGAGACCAGTTCCAACTGGTGGGACCACATCATCCTGCAGTGATGGGATGACCAGAACTTCCCCATGCAGAAGGCCGCCTTCCTGGAGCTCTGTGAATGGCTCTCCTCTGCCCTCAGGCGACAGGACACCTGCATGAGACCCGCCATCCCCCCGTCTGCTCCGAGCAAGGCCATCTGTTACCTAGACAGGGAGCACTTTCCTGCAGGGGCATGGACGTCATAGGGTAGCATCACTACACCCATGGCCCGGGGATAAGTAGGAATGGGAAGGTACTGGCCAGGCTGGGAACCTGCAGGTGGGAGAGGGGGATGGGGCGACTTGGCCTCCTTTGTCCTGCACAAACCAGGTCCAGAACTGGGGGTGTCCCGCAGACAGAGATAACATCTATCCCTGCCTGCTGGTGGGGAGCAGGGTGTTGGAGGAAGTGTACGTGAGCAGCAGAGGCTGCTTGCCAGAGAGAGTGCTACTGGGGTCCTCTCCTCTTCCTTCCCCGACAGGCTCCCATGCAGGGGATTGGTCTCCTCTGCATCACCACGCTTGACCAGGAGTGGATGCTGCCCACATGCAGGCATGATTCTGTGCCGTGTGCAGCACTGCTGTGAGGTTCCGTGTCCCCAGCCTCCTTAGTGGTAGCTTGTTGTGGGAAGGCGTCCCACCATGGAGGCCGGAGTAAGGCAGGCCTGTGCAGGATCCGTGTGAGGAGTAGGGGTTCCTATGTGAGAGGGTCATGGAGTTGAGTGCTCCAGACTGGCACTCCATATGCACAGGCTGTTGTGCAGCTCCCCATGTTAAGTAGGCTGAGCAAGGAGTGTGCAGCCCCTAGCAGCCTGTCACCTGCCCTCACATGTAGATAGGGAACGTTACAAAATTCACCTGAAGTGCCTTCACCCAGGATTGTCGAAGGCCTGGGAGACAACCTGGGGGACTGGCTCCAGTGTGAGGAGCACTCCTGGCTTTCAGGCATAGTTGACTGGCTGGCCTCCTCCTTCTAGTCCTCCTTCACAACCCCACCCTCATGGAGGGTCATGCTGGGAGTGTGCTGGCCAGACTCGATGATGAAAGGAGGGGGGAGGTGACTGGCCCCCCTCTCAGGATGGCAACCACCTATTCGTAGTAGCGGTACATATGTGTTGCTGCCCCAGAGTGTCTGCAGTGCTCCCTGACCTTATTGTAGGCCTGCCTGAGCTCCCTAATTTTCATGTGGACTTGGTCGAGGGTCTTCATGTGTCCTTTCTCATCTAGGCTTGCAGCCATAGACATTGGCATTGTGCCTTCTGGTGTGGAGATCCTGGAGGTTGGTCTTCTCACCCCAGATCTTGATGAGATCCAGGATCTCCATACCAGTGCAGGCTGGTGCTGACTTGCCACAAGTGCAGGTGTGAGAGGCCTCTGGAGGCCAATTATTTCAAAATAGCAGCAACTGAGCATGCACACTCATGCTATTTCGAAATAACAATTTTGAAATAAGTGTTATTCCCTGAAAGCAGGAGTACAGATTTCAAAATAACCTGCCCGTTATTTCTAAATGATGGGCTGGGTAGTGTGGATGCTCCGCTTGTTATTTTGAAATAACTCCCTAGTATAGACCAGGGCTGATTGTTGGGGCCCCATAGTGTTGTCAGATTATGGAGCAGGTGTGCAGCTACAGTTTGCAGCTATAGAAGAGTTATGGATGCTTTGTCTTGGAACTTCATTGCTTAAGTCAGAGGTGTCAGACACTTTTTTTGTGGGAGGAGAGGAGAGCATGTTGAATTATAGTCCATGTGTTAGGATATACATTTAGGACTGAAGAGCTCACCGTGAGTATGAAGTTTGCACAGAGATCACAGGGAGAATATGACTTTTTATGTAGTCATGAAACACTGTTGTTTATTCTATTTCTGTTACACTCCTCCTAGGACTCTGGGCTTCCTTGAGGTCCCTTTCCCTAAAATCACTATCAGGAAGGCTCCCTTACTAGGGTTCTCCTGCTGGCTATTGACTCTTAAAAGCAGTCATATAACACAGAAGGGCTCCATTCTGGGCTGAATAAACAATTCTTTGTCACTGATGTTAAGAAAAGTAGATTAAGTTAATGTGCAAAATGTCACATGGTCTAAGGAACAGCAAGAGCAAGAGTTTTGCCTGAGTAGGCCCTGTCATATTTGGTCTGAAGTGAGCAATCAGTAATAGTGTAGTTGTATTGTGCAGCTGCTAATAGGAGACTAAATATATCTTTAACACTTCTTATGGACTTGAAGAATGGCCCAATAAACCTGCAGGCCTATAAATGGAAAGTAAGACCAGAGTACTTAGAGATCCAAAAGTGCACAAGATGATTTCACTAGATCAAAGCATTTGTTAAATTAGCATTCAAACATCATTTCCTCTGTGTACATAGTATACTATGAGCAATACAATGTATGAGGAGGTCTTCCAAGTTTCTATCTGCTGTATTTCTTGAGCTATATATTTTTCGCACTGCCTTGATGATGGATAATGCCTGGTGTTATACAGGAAGCTAAATTAATTGTATATATTAAAATGTTGAATTGAGCAATTATTATCTCTCTCTTTATATAACTTGAATATTACATCCCTGAATCTTGTCCAGACAAATGACTTCTGAACAACAACAACAAAGCCCTATAAAATGAACTCTAAAAGGAAATATCATACTGTGCTGAGCTATTTTATGCCAAGCTAATGGAGCTGCTGGCAAAGAACCAGATCTTAGCTGGTGTAAATCAGTGTAGCTTCTAGGAAGTCATTGGAGTTACACTGCTTTAGATCAGCTGAGTATGTGAACCAAAAATTCTAAATGTTTTATGTACATTTTGCTTCTGGCTTAACTAAAGAGTGAAAAGGTAAAATGATGATTCATAAATAGGTCTCATATTTGAATGAAATATGGCTGAACTAACTTTATATTATTAACACAATCAATTTCTGTTAGGACAACTAATTTGTTTTCATTATACTTTAAACAAAAGAAACAAATATTTTGAAAACTAGACCTATTTCCAATACATTTGTATTTAATAGTCTCCTCTTCCAAATTTCCATCTCCATCTTTCAGTCTAAAAATTACATTTTAATATCTTTATACTTTTATTTACAGTCTATATTAAGTGTTTGCTGAATTGTTCAGTTTATTGCTGTTTCTGTGCATCTTTCAATCTAAGCATTGAGGTGTGAAAAATCTAGAAAATTCAAGTTTGATATTTTTAACCCTTTAAAAATAAATGTAATATACTGTTCTCCAGACACTTGTAAATTAAATATTTGTATTAAGTAATAAAGAACAAATGTGGTAGAACCCCTTAGATCATTGGTTACAGATTCCCTGTACCAGTGTTAATGATGGGGAAAAGGATACGATGCAGAGAAATATTGGAGGAGGAAATTAAAAGTTTATTGTTTTATGTGAATCTTTTGGAAGTCTGAACTGAGTCATACTAGATTGAGACCTTTGAAATCACTTTGGGAAATAATTTGGGAAATTGCACAGTATTTCAGAAAGGAATATTTCTCTGTCTTTCTCCACTAACAAATGCATGCATATGCTAAGTGTGGATACTCTGGATTAACACAATGTTAAATTTGCGCTGATTATATTTCAGTAAGCAAGGAAATGCAAAAGACAATGTTCCCACAACAAGGCTAACTCAATAATCTCTCCGGGCATGTCAACACTAGCGAGAAGATCGACCCTTCAGAGGTAGATCTTTAAGCATTAGATTTAGTGGGTCTAATGTAGACTCGTTAATTGAACGCTGAGGGCAGCCCCCACCGGTGTCCTGTACTCCTCGATCTGGGAGGAGTAAGGGAAGCTGATAGGAGTATGTGCTCCCATCAGCCTCCAACTGTGTGGACACCGCCACAACTTGGCTTAAGGTAAGCCGACTCTAGCTATGCATTTTGCATAGCTGAAGTTGCAAACCTTAAATCGACCTGGCTGGTCTAGTGTAGACCAGGCCTCTGTGAGCAAGCAGAGGGAGTGAGGAAGTTCTTTGCAAGAGACTGGAAGCCTGGAGCAGGCTAAATGAGCCAACCAGAGGCACTTGGCACAGAGAGGGTACTTCAAGGAGCTGGTAAGAGCTGACTCTGGGAAATCTGCAAGGGAGCAGGGTAGCAGCAAACCAGACCCGAGAGTGAGTCACCCCACCCCACCCAGAATTAATAAAAGGGATCTTGTGAGGGAACCTTTTGCTCACTCTGAATAAGAGCCATGCCCTGGGACAGGCTTTCGGGACGTTGAGTTAATTTTTTAGTTAATTTTGTCTGAATAATCCCTGCCCAGGGTGGTGATTAGATGAGCAGGTTTGTGGACTTTGTCTGAAATGGCCTGGAACAGGGAGAATAAGGAGCAGGGCATTGCAGAGGCAGCCCGTCCACAAGGGAGTGAAGGAGGGATGGCCAACTCATTTAGAATCTCAGATCCTGCATGTGTTGCTGTATCTTGCAACATACCTAGAAACATCTAAAACTGCATTTTTGAAGGATGGCAAGCAACACCTGAGAGACTGTATGGCTCTTCATTGTAAAGCTGGTTGGTTAGAACATTTTCATCGAGTTTCCATCAGCAAATACAGTTTTGATGGAACCCCACATTTTGTGAAGGGGTAGCTTTTGACAAAACTCCTGCAAGAAAATTGAAACAACAAAAATGAGTTGACTTGCAGAAAAGTTATAAATTAAATTTTCAGTTTGAAATGTATTCTAATTTTGTGTTTGCCACCTTTATTATTATTTACATCATAATAGGACATTGCCATGTCATGAAGTAGATGCCTACTACTGAAAAATGATTCCAGGTCAACACAAGACAGTCAGTCTTCTAAATTAGTACACTGAATGCTTATTTAATGTTTGTGTTCCAAGTGTCAGGTTGTTACTACTACTGATATGTCATGGCATTATAAAAATGTAAAAAATATAAAATTAAAAACAACAAAGTAATGTTCAAACAAAAATTTAATTTTGAGATTTATTTTTAAAAATGTTCCTACGTAAAACATTCAAAACAGATTTTCCTCCAGAATTTCTATTTCATAGGACGTTTCCATTCTAATTTGGAACAACAACAAATATTGAAATTTCATGTAAAATGGAAGTTGAGTTATGACCAGCAAGGCTGCATTTGCCTCCCTACTTAAAGCTCTGCCTCCCTGGCTCAGTTAAGTGCTAACAGAGGTCCTTGGTTTTCCTCTGCATGTTGACTGGCGCCTGCAGGGCCCAGCTTTGCCATGTTGTTCCATCTGTATACCTGTGAGAGGTCGGCGGTAATCTGATAACTAGCCTCTTAGCAGCAGGCTGAGAGTTCGAGACTCTGCATTGTCAGAGGGGTCCAAGGCAATGCTGATGCTTACTGAGATCACATTTACAATGACAAATGGCAGTTCTTGCAGCAAAGGGATGTTTGGAGTAATGGCTGGAGGACTGTGCCCAAAAGTATACATGGGGGTTTTATGTGCAAATTTGGAATTCACAGAAAGGGCTGTATTTACCAAAGAGCCTAAATGTCCAGGTTTGCTTAATTTTTAAAAATATCTATGATATTCCTCTATCTCTGATACAATAGCTGGGGGTTTAGAGGCTTTCCCCATGTGTATTTCAGTATAAATTTAAAATTACATGGAAAAAAAACATTAAAAGGCTGATAAAGTTGCAACATCAAGCACTCCAAAGATGACCAGAATTCAGTTGCTTGTGCAACCTTAATTAGTCCTCTTGTGCTTTTGCATTATGATAAAATCCTTACTTACATGAGCAAAAGCTATTTTTTAATTTGGGAACTTGCCTCATTCAATGCACAGGACAGATAGTGCTGAGTGACAAAGCAACTATTTTGTGTTATTGTCATTGTTCAAAGTGTGGCCCATCCTTTATTTACTATGCCCCATCCAAACCTTATAGTAAATACAGAATTGGTTATTTCCTCATGGATTTTACCATGGCATTCAGCACTATAGTATAGTGTTCCTCCACCAACATTAATGTGTGTTTCTTTTGAGGTTGGTGCTCAATTATTCCCATTTCATACAAGAAGTACAGAAAGAGGAGTGGTAAAAGTGCATGCTAATTATGTGTCTGTCATGATATTTTAGAAAACTTAGCATTGTATATCACTTCATCTGTTCAAAGCAAAGTTTTCATTGATTCTAGCTGTAGTTATTGGCACTCATCACTCCTTCAGCTAAGGAGCTCTCAAAGGGTGTGTCTAGACTACATGGCTCCGTTTAGCCATGTACTCGGCAAAGGGAAATGAAGCGGCGATTTAAATAATCGCCGCTTCATTTACATCAAAATGGCCACCGCGCTGTGCCGATCAGCTGATTGTCGGCACAGCGCGGTAGTCTAGACGGGGATCAGCCGACTCCAGATCCCTTTGTCATCAGATCCTTTATGCCTCGTTTTACCACCCCCATGCATTGCTCTGGAGCTAGTGGGGTGGGGAGGAATGGTTGCTGCTCTGCCAGCAGCTCAGGCCAGTCCCATGCAGCAGCGTTTGGGGAAGGAGCCAGCTCTTCCTTCTGACCCAGCTTGGAAATGGTTGGAAAATGAAAGGCGGGAGAAGCAGCAAGGCAGTGCGAGGGGAGCAGTTTTCCCTCGACACAGAACAGCTCCTGCCCTGTGAGCAGACTAGGGATGTTTGCCTCAGAGTGAGCTGCAAAGCGTTGGGACTCCAGCAGCAGGAAAAGAGAAGCAGCCCCGTGTAGCAGGCACTGCTCAGCCCGCAGTCTGCTGCTTCCTCCTTCCTTGCATTGCATGGGCACCCGGTGAGTGAGTGCTGCCTCCTTGCTACGGGATGTCCTGGCAAGGGGCACCTCAATGCCCTGTGGAACGGAGTCCTCAGCAGCTCCTCTGGATGGAGCCCCTCGGAACATTTAGTGGGGGTGGGAAGGGGGAGTTGAAAAGGCACATGAACCCCAGTAACCCCCTCCTCTGAGTAGGGTTGCCAGATGGCTGAAAGAAAAATACCGAACGCGCCCCCCCCCCCAAAAAAAAACACCGTGAAAAAATTTTGTTGAAGGAAAAAAAAAGGGGGGGGGGGAACCAAAGTTGTTGAGAAAAAGAAAACACACACACACACACACACACACACACACACACACACACACACACACACCTCCGAGAACCTAATCATTTAAAGAACCAAAACAAAACCCCGAACACGCTTCATGGGGCGGGAAGGCTGCCAGGAAGGGAGCGGTGCTGGCCGAGAAGGGGGGAGGCCTGGAAACAGCTCACGGGGTGGCGGCAACGGGCTGGCCGGAGGAGATGGGGGTGCCAACGGGAAGCAGGGCGGGGTCGGATCGACGGGCTGGCCGGGATATCGGGGACGGAGGACCGTCTTGAAGGGGGCAGGGCTGGCTGGGAGTAAGGGGGCGGGAAGCACAGCTGGGGAGATCGGGGCTGCGAGGGTGGCTGGGAGGAAGGGGAGCGGAAGCAGAGCTGGCATGGGGCGGGAGTGCAGCGGGGCGGAGGAAGGAGGAGCGGAAAGCAGAGCTGGCGGGGGGTGCAGCGGCACTGGCAGGGAGGAAGGGGGAGCGGGAAGCAGAGCTGGCGGGGCGGGAGGTGCAGCGGCGCTGGCCGGGGGAGATCAGGAAGAGGAACGGGCCGGTGGGAAGCAGAGCTGGGAGGGTGTAGGGGGGCTGGCCGGGGAAGATCAGGAGGAGAAGTGGGGGAGAACCGGCCGGCCGGCTGGGAAGAGGGGGGTGAGCAAATTGGCCAGCGGGAGCGGGACTGACCTGGGCACTTGCTGCCTGTCCTGCGCAGGCTCCCGGCGACGCGCAAGTGAGGAATAGGCTTCCCCTCCTCCTCACACTCAACCAAGAGCTCCTGGCAGCAATCGCGGCCCCGCCTCCCAGCTGGGACTCCCAGCCGCTCCCCCCGCCCACGCCAGGCTTCAGTCCTGTGCGCAGCCGGAAAAATCAGAAAATACCGGACATTGCACATGTCCGGTATTTTCTGATTTTTTTTACCGGACAGAGCGCACAAATACTGGACTGTCCGGTACAATATCGGACACCTGGCAACCCTACCTCTGAGTCACCTCTGCCTGTAAAATGGATAGAAAACATACAGGCCAAGAACGAGAGTGCGTCCATCTAGAGATGGGATCTTAATGAGCTGAGGTGCTGAAAGTCCCGGAGGCTATGGAACTAAACACACAGACAAGTCAATCAGGTGAAGTTGTAACCTTTCCCTTTCTAGAAAACTGGCAGGCTGATTGACATCTGCAAAATGTGCTTTCCCCACAAGCCTTTGACTTGGTGTCCTTTTAATTTGAAGATGTATTTTTCAAAATAATGGACCTGGAGGCTGCCTTTCCCTTAGTTTTTATTTTATTTTTCCTTCTTTCTTGCAATGTGTCTTGCACTTTTGGAATGGAGGAAACAGAACAGTGACATTGATGAACTTTTTTTTTTTTATTGTATAGCTCTATGCCCTATGGAAGGCAAAGTATAATACACCTAGTGCTGTACTTGCCCTTTGATGGTGATCAGGTGACATTCACCCTAAATGATGATAACAGGCAAATGAGGATTCTGACCACTACACTAAGAGATAGTGAACATGAGATGCTGCCAAAGAACAAGGCTGCACAGGAGAAGTGATTTAATGCTGAGGTTTTCAATAAGCCCTGAGGGAGATGGGTGTGTAATTCCCTTAGGCTGTTTTGAAGATCCCATCTTAAAAGCTTAAATGATGCCCCACCATTTGGTTTAGATTCCTTTTAAGGTTTTTAATGCAATTGTAAAGTGATGTGCACTTTCAAAGGGTGACAGCTTCCCTTTATTCATGTCTTCTATTGCACTTGCAATGGGATGTCATTTTCAAGGAATAGTTGGTTTGCTGAATGCAACATAATTTAATAATTATAGATAAAGACCTCTGTTACTGCATGCTTTTCAATTAATTTTGGCTGAGCAAATTGATCTTGTTAAAAGAGTTCTTTAAAACAATCCCTCCAGATTTGAAAATAAGAATAGTAAAGTCAGGTTGAAATGAAAAATATTTTCGCTGCCACAGACACTCTTGATAGTGTGAAATGATAACAGTCATTGGTGTGAAATCATGGATGACTTGATCTTTATGAGGCCAATGGAGTTCCACAAGGGATGACTCTGGTGTGATTTGTTAAATGCAGAGTTTTAGGTGCAGATTTACTTTGTAGCATGCAAATGAATACTTACCATGGACATGTAACAGAGTCATGCATTCCCACAATCTAGCATGGACGACTAACTTTTGATTTTACATAGTGTTTACTGAATCCATTTCAGTTTCTGATTATGTAATTAATGCTTTGTGCATATGAACTGAATCAGTTTTTAGACTGTGCATTCTTCACTGCATTCTGTTGATCAGTCATTGTTCATGGTTCATTATAAGAGTGGTGTGCTTAGACATCTTAACTCATATACTGCTGTGGCTGTTCCCTGCTTGGTTGGCTTTTTTTAATAAGCTATTGCTATTTCCAACTTTATTCATAAATTGAATTTTGTTTCATGATGAAAAGCATCTTGTCTCTGGACCCAGAATTCATTTCCTCTGAGCAGTCATATGAACAGATCTTCACTCAAGCAAATGCTTATGAAAAAGTGAATAAAAAAATGTGAACACGAGCAAAGGAAACCTTTGCTGAAAAGTCACCTAAACGTGTACCAATATCTTTTCTCACTGTTTTCCCAGTACTTTGTCCATGATAAGTATTGAGCAGAGCAGCTCCAGATGGAGCAGCTTTCCTTCAGTCCGCTTTGTAGATTCTTTAGAGTTAAAGACCTCCCAGAATTTGGGAATCCGTATGGTCCCATAATCAGGAAGGTACCAATAGGTGAATTAAGAACACCACCTGTCCCATGTTAAAAGCCGACATGGTGTTGCACAGCTGATGAGAGATTCCTTGCTACATGTTATATACTCATTATATAGGTCTGTTGTAGTCAACAAGCCCATCCAAATGTATTTAGAATTAGGTGCTTATGTTTCACAGATGAGGCCTGGACGCCATTTTTGTTAAGCTTTAATAACAGAGCTTCTGTTGCAAAGTAGACGTAAGGTAGACATTAGTTTTAACCTTACCATTCTTGAGACAAATATTTCAACAGAAAGGGTGAAAAAAAGATCTGCTATCTTACTGAAGAATTACATAGTTCTTATTCTACTTTGGTAAGAATATGACAATTTTTGGAAAACCTTTTCTTCAGCAAGTGTTCCAGTGTTGACCATAAGGAATACAAATGAAAAATGAAATAATGAAAGCACATATAGTACTGTATTGGTGTTTGGGTTTTGTTGGAAGATCCGCTACTTTCTGCTTAATTAATCGAATCTAACCCAATAGTGATTAGAAAAGATTAGACATTGTTTGTTTTCTCTAATGGATTAATCTGGCCAATGAAGACTGATCAAATTAGACACCTTCCTCCTAATTGGTTGTCCATCTCCATAACAGATGGCTGATATTTACCTTAATTAGGAATAGAGCCATTTGTTTATTGTTTAAGTGTTTCTGTGGCAGATGTACTCTTCTCTATTTCTTAGACAGAAAACGTGACATATTAAAACCTATGTGAAGGTTTCATGACTGTAGACTTACATTTTTTCATAAGAGTGGTAGACTAAAATTAGAGTTCTTTCTATACTACTTTTTTGGGGGGGGACGGGGAGCTGGGGTTAGGTGGAAAAGACACTTATTCTCTTACAACTTCCTTGTTCTAAGAAAAACACATACTGTTTTGATATGAAGTTTTTTTTTGGTTGATATTTTAATTAAAAATTGATCATATGTTTCAGTGTTTCATGCTATATCCAAATCTTCCTTTTGGGGTACCTGAAAGATCCCAGTTATTCATTTAATAGTCAGAATCTTTGTTTTTTATAAATAAAAAAAGTTTATTCAATGCATATTACTGTTCCAAATAGAATTTGCTACAAATGGTTCAGTGGAATGCGTATTAAGTGTAATCAACAGTCATTGGAGAGCACAGTGAAATATTGATACAATCAAAGCTGTTGTTGTATTCTGCTGAACAGAAAATGGAAATCCCTTCCTGTGAAGTGTGTGTGTGAATTTATCCACAGGAAGAATTTTCAAGAAAAATTCTGTGTTGGGAACAGGAGTTTAGTCACAGGTGGGTCCTCATTGTCCACTCACTCACTTTGCAACCAGACCCATCCCCTCGGGGCTTACCCTGCTCCGCTCCGGCCAGGGTGTGGGGTTGGGGCTTATCCCCCCTTCCCTTTTGTCCTGCTCCTCCCCATTCTTACCCACCCACACCACTGGGTAATTTTTCAGCTTCACCTCTGCCAGGCTGGAAGGGACTTGTTAATTTCACGTGAGGCTGACAAGATACTTGCAGCTCTAGTGCTGAAGAGGGAAAGAGCTGTTGCTCCCAAGTTGGGGACTGTAACACAATGGGTCTCACCGCCTGCTGCTCCTGCAGCTCCCTAGGAAATTAATTTTTTCCGCTCTGGAGTGCCCCCTTTCCCCCTTTTGGCTGGTGTCTTGTTCCATAGTGAAATTAATCAAAGAATCTTACTTTAAAGCAAAAGATTTATTTTCCATAGGGAGAGTCATTCAAAGCCACGTTTATATTTACTGTATATACTTCCTACCAAAAAAGTTCTCTGCTGCTGACACTAAGCACAAACATCCATTATAAATGCCTGCCTGAATGCCATTACATCAAATGAAGATAAAATCTTAAATACCGTCATTTTGCTAATTGGTGCGCAATCCCCTCAGAGGCTTTGTGCAGCCTAGTGCTCAGGGCAGAATAAGGAGCAATAATGGGATGAATGTGCTTTGGGGGAAGGAGAATGTGGACATATATCAAATACTTAATATAGGATCAGGGTACAGGATGTGAGAGATCGGGGGTTGAGTGTATAAGAGATTTATAGAGCACTAGAAGATTTACCTGGCATTGCTCGGGTCCTTATCTCAATTCATTTTTGTTTTTTGGAAAATAAACTGAAAATGTACACGCTTCATTTAAATAATTGCTCTGGGTTGGGGCTAGGGATGAGGAGTTCAGCAAGGGCACCATTTATGGCTGGTTACGGGGGTAATAGTCCCCCTCCCGAGTTTGGACCCCCTGGATTTCACATTTGAGATCTGCTTAAAGATGCATGCCCTGACTCCAGAGGCAGTTCTTAAATGCAACAGAGTTTGAGCTGCTCCCAGTTTGCCTTTGGGGCAGGGAGTTTGTTATAAACAGAGGGAGGCAGGTGATTAAGAATAACAAAAGGCTGATTATTCAGGCAATTGAAGGATCATTAGATCACCATGAAAACATTGCTGGGTACTTCACTTAAAGTATAGTGGGGAAAGAGTAGGAATCAGTGTTGTGCTACTGAGATTTGCATCTGGGTCACCGCTGTTAAACTTACAAATGTTCTTGAAAAAGGTGAACAGGGACTAATCCAAAGCTGACTGCAAAGAGCTACAAAGGGATTTTACAAAATTGAGTGGTGAGTGGGCAACACAAGGGCAGATGGAATTTGGTGTTGGTCAGCGCAAAGTAATGCACATGGAAAAATAGAATCCTAACTATAGATATAAAATAGCTGTTACCAGTCAAGAAAGAGATCTTGGAATCATTGCGAATAGTTCCCTGACAACATCTATTCAAGGTGCAGTGACATTCTAAAACCGAAAAGCTAACAGAATATTAGGAATCATTAGGAAAGGAATCGATAATAAGACATAAAGTCACTGTATGCCCACATCTTCAATACTGTATGCAGATTAAGAAAGATATATTGTATTTGGAAAAGGTACAGAAAGGGCAACAGAAATGATTAAGGGTAAGGAACAGCTTCCATATGAAGAGAGATTAACAAGACTGGGACTTTTCAACTTGGAAAAAGAAATGACTAAAGGGTGAGGGGATGTGTTAGAGGTCTAGAAAATCATGAATGGTATTGAAAAATAGAATAAGGAAATGTTATTTGTTCCTTCATTAACATAACACAAGAAGTTGACCCAATTAAATGTATGGGCAACAGATTTAAGACAAACAAAATAATTTTTTTTTCCACAATCAACTTGTGGAACTCTTTGCCGGGAGATTGTGAAAAAGCCCAAACTATAACAGGGATCCAATAAGAACAAAATAAAGTAAAGTGGATCGGTCCATCAATGCCATTAGAATGGGTAGGAATGGTGTCCCTAGCCTCTGTTTGCCAGAAGCTGGGAATAGGCGACAGAGGATGGATCATGATGATTGCCTCTTCTGTTTATTCCTTCTGAAGCACCTGGCATTGGTCACTGTTGGAAGACAGGATACTGGGCTAGAAGGACCTTTGGTCTGACCCCGTATGGCTGTTCTGATTTTCTTTTATAGAGCTGAAATGTATCTGCCCCCTTGCTGTAACCTGCTAGACCCCAGTCCTCTTCCAGAGCCTAGATAGAGCCCAAGAGTCCTGATGGGGTCTCTCTCTCCACAAAGTTAATAACAAAGTAAGAATATACATTAAAATGTTACGTCTACCCAGTGTCCCTTAAGTGACTTGCCACAGATGTCAGAATATGTTAGGGTTTTTTTGGGCAAAACGGACCCATCTACACTGCTTGTTTTTGCGCAAAAACCTCTTGTGCAAAAAGCATCGGCAGAGAATATGCAAATGACAGCGCGACAAATGCTAATGAGTGCTTCATTAACATACTCTCTGCCGGCAAAAGCCTGCAGTGTAGACATAGCCTGAGGGTTTACGGTACTTTGAAGGGTATTGAATGTATTCATGGGTCAATATATGTAGATGTGTGGAGTGAGTAGGAATGTGAAATAGCAGGCCCAATAAAATAATATTGTCATTCCCAGAATTAGCATCTTTTGGGGAATGCAATTAAATGTAGGGAGTTGACAGTTTTGAGTAGAACTGGTAGAATTATTTCAGTGAAATGCTTGTTTTTTTTAACGAAAAAGGCTTTTTGATTTTTTTAAAAAGTGAGAGAACTTGTATGGAAAATGTTCATGTTGGTTGACATGTTGTACTTTTTTTATGAAAAACAATTTTAACTTTTTTCTGTTGTTTTTTTTTTTTAATAAAAAATTCTTACCAACTCCCTCAAAATTTCTATTGTAAACAGTTGTATAAAATGTTTCTGATTTTGGTTTTCATCAAAGAACTGAAAACATTTGAGTAGGCAGTTTTGGTTTTTTTAAATATTTTAAAATTTTCTGAAAAAAATGGTATATTGCAACTAGCTGTAGCTGTTGGTGTGATTTTTCCATTTGAATCCAAAGCAGTTTAAATTCTTGCAGCTCTAGATTCAGGTTACTTGCTGAATTATATCTTTTAAAGCTAAGAAGAAATGTTCATGGTTCCTTTTTTTATTTTTATTTTTCATTCTTTTTTGCTTTCCGTTCCTGCCTCTCAAACGCCTAGGGAAAATAAAATACTGAAGCTGAAATAATAACTGAAAAGCTGCATATTTTGAAGGGAGAGACTATATGACCGGGAAGGGAGAAGAATCCCAAACAAAAATTCTGCTGTTTTTAGACTTGTCTCTGACACGAGGGATTAAACTTTCATATCTCAATTTTTATTGTTTTGTCCTTTATTACTTTTTATGGAAGCAGGTTAATTGCTAGCCTGTCAGTTTAAAACAAAAGCAATCTTTTCTGACATACAGTGTCAGGGGACCAGTCTTAGGGGCAAAATTCTGCAGAAAAGAAAAAGCTTAGAGCATGTCTATACTAGGAAATTATTTCAAAATAACGAAATTCAAAATAACTCCCAAAATAACTATTTCAAAATAAGCTTATTCCCCGAGGAAAGCAGGAGTACAGATTTCGAAATAACCAGCCTGTTATTTCAATATAACGAACTTGGTAATGTGGACACTTTGCTTATTACAGGTT
The DNA here is from genome assembly GCA_019425775.1 of Rafetus swinhoei. NCBI lineage: Eukaryota > Metazoa > Chordata > Testudines > Trionychidae > Rafetus > Rafetus swinhoei. The sequence goes on from CM033432.1 coordinate 46,868,397, forward strand.
GAAACTCTCTAGTCCAGAACTCTCTGGTCCAGAAACATCCGTCGTCCAGGATGATTTTAGTTAGCTGGATGTCCACTTTTCCATGGGTGTGGCCATGTTTCCCCCGGTTTCATAAAGTTTGTTTACAGCTGCCAGTCCTGGTTTTCAGTGTTCTGTGCTGTTATTTAGCTCTAATTTACCCCTAAATGTCCTCTAACAGCCCAATAAGCAGTGGAAGTGTGGATGCTGCTGCTAGAAAATATTGATCTTCTGTGGTCCAGAAAATTCTCCCGTTTGGAATCGGTCAGGTCCCAAGGGTGCTGGACGAGGAGGTTCAACCTGTATTTTGTAATAAGGGGGTTTATTTCAAAATAACTCCCCAGTGTAGACCAGGGCTTAGAGTCCTTTCTCAGAGCTATATGGAGGCTTAAAATTCTGCTCTGTTCCTGTGGTGGAAATGGAACATGCTCCCTTGAGTTCAGTGGAGTGATTCAGAATTTGCATTGGTGTCAGAGGGCAGATATTGGCCCTACAATTCGATGTCACAGTGCTATGATACAAATACAGGCTCAGACCTGCAAAGACTTAAACATACTTAACTTTATGCATGTAGATAATGCCATAGGCTTCAATGGAACTAATTATGTAAAATTAAGCATGTGCCTGTATGTTTGCAAGACTGGGTCAAAGCTATTTTTCCAAACAGTAAACGTTATGCTGTCTGAAGTTTTTAATTAATTTTGGCAGTGAGAAGCCAATATTTATGTTCAGAGCCTCACCCAATCACACAGCCTGAGTAAATTAGTCCATGTAGCAGGATGGACAAGAAATACAGCTCTTTCACATTCCAAAGTGGTAGTCATAGCAAGGGAATGTGCAGGGTTGGTTCTATGATAAAAACTCTTAACTATTGACTTTCAATGTTCTATATATCAAAGGAAGTACAGACAAATAATAATAAAACAGTGTACACAAGCAAATGAATATTAGAACTGCATTAGACTATTCAGAAGTATAGTAGACTAGCAGGCGAGGCCTGTAATTGACCAGGCAAAATCATTTTGTGTAGATTACACTTATAGGAAAGTTCAAGAAATTAAATACTCGCAATAGAATTTTTTATTAATGTGCTTGCAAAGGGGAGGTAAAAGTTTTAAACAGTTTTAAATTTGTAGGATTTCAACTTCAAACATTATTCGTTTTATTGAATAATTACCATACATAGTACATTTGAATCAGAAACTTGTAAAGCTTCCTTTAGTCTTTCTGTAATTAATTTGAATTATTTTGTGATTTGTAACAGTAAACATTTTCTTTGTATTAAAATGACAGTTGAATAGGCAATTCAATTTTAATTTTGTTAGCAAATATTTTTTATGAACTCTAATCATAATAGTCATGGCTTTTTTTCCAAAGAAAACCAAAAATAATTACTTAAACCTTTCACCTAGCATAATCCAGTGTAAAAAGTGGTGCATTCAGTTAATTTAAGTAGCAGGATTGTTTATGCAAAATTTGGTATCTGTGGGTAATTGCAAAGTATGACTTTATTTTGCACAAACAAATTCACAAACAAACAAACTCTTCAAAATATATAATAGATATCAACAGTGTGTAATGCTGTTCAAATTCTAGATTGTATGGGTCCAGAAAAAGATAGTGAATGCTTGAAGTAGCACAGCTATCGATTGATTGATTGACATATATTTTTTAAGTGTGTATGGCTAGATATGAATTTAATGTTTGCTTTGAAATCATCTATTCCACTACAGCTGGCTTTTGGTCTCCATTTCAGGTAAATCAAGCTCCTTTTTGAATGTGTAGCTACGCTAATGTTAATCTGTGGCTGCACACTTGGGGCATTACCTTCTCTTGGTGCTTTTACTTAACTCCCATTAATGTAAAAGGAGCTGTGAACTTGCATTAAGATGTGACTGTACTCCTAAGTGGGCACTTAACTTTTGACTTATCTATATTACAGTTGCCCATCTGAGCGTTCTTGCTTTCATTCCAATGCCATTTGTAGTTAGTTTCCCTGTTTTCATTATTGTGATCTCTTACAGCCAGCAGATACTGAATAACTTTTCTGTTGATTCATGTTGACTATACTACCTCAAATGGACTCAAACTAGGAAACTTGAAGATCTAGAGCAGTGTTTCTTAAACTTTTTAAGACCGAGGAACACCAAACAATAATTTTTTTAATGGGGAACACCAAGGATTTTTTGTTGAGGGGAAAAAAAAAGGGTCGGGGGAAGTCACCTGCCCCTTTAAGGGTAGCTATTTTGAATTCTGTTGTTTTCCATGGCACACCTCCGACTGCCTCATGGCACATCGGTGTGCCACAGAACACAGTTTAAGAAACACTGATCTAGAGTTTGCAGATGACTTAACCTTGCTTGCAGACAAATGAGAGCATATGCAAGAGAAGACAGATGCCCTACAGGAAACAGCTGAGCGAGTGGGCCTCAAGATTAGTTTAGAGAAGACCAAGTTGATGTGCATTAACAACAGACAGGAAGGTAAAATTACAATTGAAGGAAATGCAGTGCAAGAGGTAGACTAGTTTGTATATTTGGGGAGTGTTATCAGCAAGAATGGGGGAACTGAAGAGGACATCAGTGCAAGAATATGAAAGGTGCACCAAGCCTTTGCCATACAATGACCAGTCTGGGGTACAAGAGCCATTTCAACAAGAACCAGACTACGTATTTTCACTTCCAATGTGAAATCAGTGCTGCTGTATGGCTCGTAGGCGTGGCACATAGAATGTGCACATAGAATGTGTCTATGGGTACGTCTACACTGGCTCCCTAGTTTGAGCTAGGGATGCAAATGTAGCCGACCAAAATTGCTAATGAAGCGGGGATTTAACTATCCCGCGCTTCATTAGCATAATCTCGCCCGTGCGTTATTCCGCTTAACAGTTGATTCGAACCAGGAAGTGCACTCCGGGACGCGTTAGTTTGAATCAAACCTCTTGGTTCGAACTAACGTTACTCCTCATTTTTTGAGGAGGTTTGATTCTAACAAACACGTCCCGGAGTGCACTTCCTGGTTCGAATCAGCTGTTGAGTGGAATAATGCGTGGCCGAGATTATGTTAATGAAGCACGGTATATTTAAATCCCCACATCATTAGCAATTTCGGTCAGCTACATTTGCATCCCTAGCTCGAACAAGAGAGCAAGTGTAGACATACCCATAGACACATTCTCCAGCTAAAGTGGTACGATAGAATGTCAAATGAAACCTTATGGACCAAAAGAAATCAGAAACCAATGGAGGTCCAGATTAAGAAAAGAAAATGGCAATGGGCAGGCCACATCCTGCCTAAGGACTGTGAGGAATGTATCATGAGACAAGCATTAGAATGGAATCCAAAGGGAAAGAGGAAAAGGGGACATCCCAAACAAACATGGTGATGAAGCTGCTTGTATGAAGTAAAAGCAGCTGGCTTAACATGGGATCAAATCAAGACTATCGCTAAGGATCACAAGAGATGAAGAATGACTGTGGAGGCCCTATGTTCCATTAGGAGCCCAAAGGACTAATAGAAAATAGATACTACCTATACCCTAAAAGCCGAGAACTTGTTCAAAGTCTCAAGGCAGTTAATGTTGTGCAGCCTTCATTTATGTTGTGCAGCAGCTTCTGTCTTGCTGATAAGGAAACCTACAGAATAATGGCCTATAAGGTGTAACCGCTTTAACCTAAGTCAGCAGTTCTCAACCCAGGGTACATGTGCTCCTGGGGACACACAGAGGTTTTCCACAGGGTACATCAACACATCTAGGTATTTGCGGAGTTTTACAGCATGCTACATAGAAAGCACTAGTGAAGACAGTACAAACTAAAATTTAATATAGATATTGACTTGTTTATACTACTCAATCTCTCTCTCTCTATTTTAGGGTGTGTCTGTCTGTGTGTCTGTCTGCAAGTACGTTTGTTCAAGAACTCCTCCTAAATGACCATTTTGATAGGCAGCTTCCTCTTCTCCTAACTTAAAGCACTGTCAGGATTTGGTTGTGCCAATGCCAGACAGCCAGAAGCCCTGGGAAAAGGACTGTGTTCCATAATATGCAAGGGGAGAGGTTGCTGTTCGGAGGGATGCAATATGATAGTGGCCACTAGGGGCAGTGAGCCCACAGGGGAGAGCTACTCTGCAGTGTCCACTGGGGCAGCCGTACCACCAAGGGGCTGGCCTGCAGGGCTGGGGCTCTGCCATCTTGCCTGCCAGCACACTGGGTAAGTAGCTGCCCTGCCCCAAACCCTTCCCCTCCCTCCTAGCTCTTAGTGGCTGGGGGAGAGAGGCTGGAGGGAAAGAAAAGGCCCCTGGCAGCTCGTGGGAGTTGGGGGGGAAAGAAGTGGTCTGTGCCAGATGGGACCTCCCGCCCTGAGCCCCTCCCCAGCCACCAACCCTCACTCTTGCCCTTAATAAAACAACTTAAAACATGGTAGCAGCAAGTCATCCCTGAAATCCTGCAGCTGGGCATCTAGTCTGTGGCATGCCCCATCTGCTGTGCCTGGAGTGCCCTTGGGAATGATCTTAACAGTGCAGTTCAGGTTGAGCTTCACTACTAGGGAGACTTACTGAGTCTAACACCTTGACTTCGGGTGTTTCCATGGCAGGGATGGGCCAGGAGGGGGTTTTCTTAATGCCTGTGTGTGTATTATGAATATTTGACATATTAGTACAGTTTATTTCTTGCCACTGCTGAACCAGTCTGACTCGTGAATTTTAGATTAAAGGGTTTCTGACTGAAGCAATAAGTCTTTGCCTGGTTTTAATAGCACACGATGGTGTAGTTGTAGTAGCTGGCATCAGTCTCAATGGGCCATACATGAGCTAGGAATAGCCACTCCTCCTCCCCACTCTGGTGCCCTCTGTCCCAGGCACTTCAGAGAGGGAGCCATGGGAGCTAGCTACACTGGCTCAACCTGTTCATATCTTCCCCCTGCCACAGCAGTTGCCAGCAGGGGACATGTGGGTGATTTCTTTTCCTTTTGTGCACCTCAGTGTTGCAAAGGGAGGAGAATAGTGCAGAGAATCTACCCCACAGTATCAGCTGTGACCTCTTGTCCTTTAGGTAGAATGCATTCTGTACACAGTCTGAATGGGTCTGACCCCAGTGCTGTGACCAGTCACTCTTTACTGTGCTGTTTTACTTAGCAGAGATTTATTATGCTGTTTTATTGAGTACACAGTCCTGAGTCATTGGAGAATTAAATTGTCAGAGATGGAGTAAATAGATGTAGATGTAGATAAATGAATATAGAAAAAATAAAATTTAATGGGTGAAATTCTGCCTTCAGTTGTTAGTGGAGCCTTGCTCACTTAAACAGTACATATGGTGTAAGGAGAGCAGAACAGGACCCATTCTGTTTTCATTAAGTTTCCCAAATCTGGCCACTGAAATTGTTGGTCTTCTATAAACACAGTATTGAAACTGACTGAGTGATTTTGTGCTGCTTATTTTTATGTAAAATATCTGACAGTAATGTAAAGCAGAGAGGCTATTTTGGGGAACACCCCTGTAAATGGTATTCTACAAAATTTACAGTTTAAAACTATTTTTGCAAACATTTTTGCATGCAGTTGCTGTCACTAAAAGACATGTGAAATGTCTGACACTTGGGTAATTCCTTTCAAAATTCTACTGGTATTTGAAGACAGCCCCATAGTAAATTAAATTTATACTCGCATTTGTCTTACAAAAACACCACGGTCCTACCAAACTGGTTGTAGCCTGTGATGTGTCAAATCTTCAGCTGATGTAAATGGGTGTCGTTCCATTCACTCTGCTGATTTTCATCTATGGAGTGTCCATCCCTAAAAATGCCAACGTGAGTTTGGAGTTTAAATTATATCCATACAGGCTTTGTCTACACTGCCAGCTTTTGCCGGTAGAGAATATGCAAATGAAGCACTGATTAGCATTTTGTCGCGCTTCATTTGTATAATCTATTCAAGCCATTTTTGTGCAAGGGGTGTTTTTGCGTAAAAACAAGCAGTGTGGACGTTTCCTTTTTGCACAAAACCCCCTTTTTGTGCAAGATCCTTATGCCTCAAGGGTAAGGATCTTGCGCAGAAAGGGGGTTTTGCACAAAAAGGAAACGTCCACACTGCTTGTTTTTACGCAAAAACCCCTTGCGCAAAAACGGGCTCAAATAGATTATGCAATGAAGTCTGACAAAATGCTAATCAGCGCTTCATTTGCATATTCTCTGCTGGCAAAAGCCGGCAGTGTAGACATAGCCACAGCTAGCAACTGTAGATATTAAGGGCTAGACACAAAGGGGGGCAGACAATGACCAAATTTAGGAACAGTGATGCAAGGAAAGCAGAGGTATAGGGAGTAGGATTTAATTGTTTAATTTCAAAGAGATTAGAAATTGAATGTCATGGAAAAGAGAGCTCTTGAGATGGGAGTTAACAGTTTGGAGAAGGCTTTCAAGAGACATGAAAGATACCATGGGCTCTGAAGAGAGTGGGCAGTAGAAGGGGAAGAAGTTGGGCTTTTGAATAGCATTGTGAATGGGCTGAAACACAGGTTGGATGAGACATATCCACAGTTTCTCAAAGGCTAGAGGGGGGATAACATACTGAGATTTACTTTTGTCATTAAGGGGAAATCAATCTTTTGGGTGAGGGAGACCTCTAATACTCGCTTGTTCTCATCTCATACTCCAATACCTTTCTTCTTCGGCAGGCTTCGTTAATATGTGGCTGAACCTGGGTTATGAAGAGTCATTCTTAATTGTGCAAATCCTCTCACACCCCCAGGACAGGCATTTCTTACACTCAAAGTATAAACTTTTCAAATGCTTCTCATCCTACTTAGGCACCAGAGAAAACAACTGCCAGCCTATTTAGGGCATCCGTCTATTTAGCAGGGCAACATAAACCCTGTCAGAAATTCAGAGTATTTGCTTGAGTTTTAATACATTGTCTTTGGCCTAGTTGGAGTCCTCCCCCCGTGAAACTAATAAACAATTGTCTTCTCTTGTCCAAATTTTATTTTTCATTTGTTCATCAAAACACGAGGGACCCTTGCTGTCATACCGTCCATCCTGAAAAGATGTAGTGGCCTATACCCACTTAGCCTGCAAATTCTTTCCTGTTTATTTCCTCCCTAACAGTCACCACAGGAGAAGGTCAAATGCTCCTTTTTTTAACCAGTGCTACAAGCAGCTAGAATGGGGATATGGCAGTCATAGTTTTCTGCACCTTATCTGAACTCTCAGTAGATACCATTCTATTGTCATACCTCCACAAAGACCCAGCCCCTTATAAAATTAGGGAGTGGCAGACTGATCTTGGATATAAGCTTGGGTCTTCTGCTTTCTGTCTACCCATATGCAAACACCAAACTGCTGCTTTGTAGAGCTAATTTTGGTCTGAGTGGCCTGCTATCCTCATGGAAATTTGGTTTAAATATATAATTGTGACTAAACCAATAAAGTCCCTTTGATTTGGCATGAAGGCTACTTCAGCATACTACAGCAGACAGGACTGGACCAGACTGGGCAGTATCTGTGCCGAAGGATAAATGGAAACAAATCAGTCATCAGGAATGGTAACCCACAAAAACCTGTAGGGGAACACTTTAAACTCCCTGGACATTCAATAATGGATTTAAAAGTAGCCATTCTTCTACAAAGGAATTTTAGCACCCATTTACAGAGGGAAACTGCTGAACTTGGATTCATTTACAAGTTCAATACCCTTAGGCTTGAATAAAGATCTTAACCAGTGAATGCACTACAAAGACAATTTTCCAACCTTTGATATTCACATTTCCACATCAGATGCTATGAATGAGACACAGCCAGCCTGACTTAATTAGCTTCATTAACACTTGTCCTGTTATTGATAGGTAACTTGTTTTGCTGTTATATATACTCTCATTCTGTAATTTCCACTTCAACTTGTCTGATGAAATGGATTTTACCCACAAAAGCTCATAACATAATAAATGTGTTAGTCTCTGAGGTGCCACAAGAATGCTCGTTGTTTTTAAAGATACAGACTATAACGGTTACCCCTCTGAGACTTCATACTACAGAAGAGTCACAGCAGATGGAAAAAAGAAGCAGGAAGGCAAGACGTGAATCCATACGGTTAAATGGCAAAATTCAAGAAGTTATTTGAGCCAAAAAGAGATCTTTCAGAAAATGGACATCCAATTCAGTTGAATCCAGTAGACAGCGATATAATCTATGCTGACTGTTGTGTGAAAAGAATAGTAGCAGGGGTGAGATGGAATTTGAAGAGCAAATAGTCCAAGACATAAAAACAAATAACAAGGAATTCTTGCTGTATATCAGAAACAGGAAATCTGTGAGAAACTGGATATTTCCCTATGGGCAAGTTACTCTATACTCCACAATTGTCTACTGGAGAGTGCTGGACGAGATGAATCACTGCTCTGATCCAGTATGACAATTCCTATATTTTGCATGTGACAATTAAAATAGGCTGCAAAATTCCCACCCCCAACACAAAGTGGTCAAATTCCCTGCCTATTTCATGACACTTCTGCAGTTTTGCACCGAATCAAATCTCAACTGAAGACCTAGTGCTGTATACTTTGTGCACCTCAAGCTCTCATTGCTGCCTGGAGCCTTTTGTCTCCACTACTGTTGTCAACAGACTAATAACAGCAGCTTGGTGTTTGCTTTTGTCAATTTGAAAGGCTGCTCATACACAGTCCTGTATCCAAATGGTGTGTATTCAGGACTGGCAAATGTAAGGATCTGTCATTGTAAGGGATGTACGATGCTCCTGGACCTGCTGGAATTACCAGATAATATTAAACAAATCCATGTCCCCAAATTTCATAAAGCTTCTAAATATTAACTCTTTATGCACTGTTCAGAATCCATTAATGACTCCTATCAAATGCTTCTCTGAAATTCTTGCCTCCTTCATCAGAATGAAATTCCCCAGGTACCAAACCTCTCCCCCCGCCTTTTGAAGAGAAGATTCAGTACTAGTCCCCAAGGTCACCCTCTCCATACATTTGGAAAATGCCTCATCTGGTGCCACTTTTTTTTTTAATGACTCATGTCTCCAGGCTTGCTGTGTCAGCTTCTGCTCAATTATTGTTTGGAGAATTCTCTCCAGCCCTGCCTCTCTAAATTTGCTTTTCAGCATTGATGCATTCCCATTTAAAGGCTGCTTTGATGTTATTTTCAATTGGAACGCTCTTGAGTCTAAGAGAGCCTCTTTGTGTGATGGTGTAGAAAGACAGGGAAGATTTCCAAGTGGTATGTCTCTGAGCACATCTGGGAAAAAGCCTGTTCTGAGAGGGAAATCCAGTCCTCCACAGCACACAGCCAATGCCCTGGCATCAGAATTTGTGCAGTTCTATTGTTGGAGGGGAGACAGGAGCTGAGTGGGTGTTCATCCAGCAAAAAGAGATTGGTGTAAAAAAAGAGGAGAGGTGTCTCTTAAGGGATTTTTAAGTAGCCATCTAGTGTTCAAATCATTTAGCAAAATAACTAAGGCCCTGAGCTGGCAAAGCACTTATGGATTGTTTCTCCTGTTCCTATAGTAGTCATTTCTTTATTTGGTTGTTTTGTTTCTTTTTTTCAATGGAGATAGAAGGGTTGATTTCATTACAGGTTATTTGGATAAAATTTCACACTGGTGGATCTCTGAGGTGAATAGCTGTCTCTGGGACTGCAGAGAGTAGAACTTAAGCTATGTGAGATTTTTTTAAAATGAATTGGAAAATCCAGAATAAGGGGAAAAGTATGAAGTTGACCATAAAATGTGCTGTATGTTGTGGCTTCTTGTGAAACCAAAGTAATGTATAATTTCTCTCTTCCTTTCTCACCCCCAAAAGAACAAAAGAGAAAGTAACCCCTATCTCTTACGGTACGTCTACACAGCAGCGTTATTTCGAAATAACAAGGAGCGCATCTACACAGCAAACCATTATTTCGAAATAATGTTGAGCTGGAGGACTTCTTACCCCAACTCTTGTAACCCTCATTTCAGAAGGAGTAAGGGAAGTCGAAGGAAGAGTGTTCTTCCTTCAACTTCCTGCTGTGTGGTCAGTGCCAAAAGCCAAATTAAGCTATTTTGTCTTCAGCTATGCAAATGACGTAGCTGAAGTTGCATATCTTAATTTGACTTTTGCCCTGCTATGTGGACGTACACTTATTTATTCTTGCTCTTTGGAATTTTATTACTGGTTAAAAATGCGGTATTTACATCACAGATAGAAAAGTTAGTATACTTTTATTGATGTAATATAGCCTGAAAATCAAGCTAAAGTTCTTAGGAGGTTTAATTGCTGCCTATAAAAGATGTTAAATAATTTAGCAGTATATATGCATTGTTGGACATTACACACACTTTAATATAATACAATGATAGGTCAAAAAGGAATAGCCAAGTTCTTCCTTATGAAGTTGCTGTAGTGTTGCAGACATCTGTAATTGATAAGCAACCCCACAGTAAGAATTAATCCTTATTTTTTATAACAGTGAGTATAAGTGTGATTCTCCATGACAGACTTCAGCATATTGAATCACTGCGCACGTTGAAAACAACGAGTAGTCCTGTGGCACCTTAGCCCTTGTCTGCACTAGGGAGTTATTTCGAAATAACTCCACTTATTTTGAAATAACAGCGTGGAGCATCCACACTACCAAGCCCACTATTATTTCGATATAACCAGCCCCTTATTTCGAAATAACTGAAGGAATAGAAGTTCAACACTGTGTAGATTCAAGCACGAGGGCTTATTACACGCAGTGTTGGCGGAGTGTCACTTTGCTTGTCAGGCTCAGTGAGACTGCCAAACAATGGATTACTATAGATTATATAGGGTGCCAATGGGCAGAGAGAAGCGCCGGGGTGGGAGTTCCCAAGCCCCTGGATAGGTTCTAGCAGCAAGACATAATGAGCACAATAAGCCAATAGTCTAAAAGATTACATCATTGCTCCGCCCATGGCATAGGTTTACATGTATGCTAATAAACAGGTGTTATGGCTCAAGTGTCATTTTTGCAGTAAATAGGTTAAATTCTGATTTCAGGTCCATAGAAACGATGGGTAGCATCTCCCAGACAGGTTTGCTCGCAGGTACATTCCTCTGTGGTCTTAAAACAAAGAGAACAGTAAACAGTACACAGCATTGGCAATTTGTTTATTGATCACACCCCTTTGGACGGGATTGGCATCTGAGAGGGACAGATATCATTACTCATGCTGGCATGCTGGCCGTCTCCCCTCCCCAAACGCTGGCTGGTATGTGGGGAGTATACACTGCTATCTCCTCCTGAACTTGTCAGGCAGACTTTTGAGGCCACTCTCAAAGAGTTATGTGTCTATAATTCACGATAAGGCCCCAACTACTGCCCTGCACCTGGGTTCCGCTGTCTCAGCTTGTTTCATGCCTCGCTGTACAAACAAGGCCTGTCTTCTGCTTATCTCTGCTCCCTTTTAGCCATGTATTGTCCATTGTTAGCTAGGCCTCAGACCATGCCCGTCCAATTTGGGCATACGTGAAAGATTCTTAACAGAAACTGTGGTCAAGATCTTACATACATATTATTGGGATTTTGGCCCTTCAATAACTCCTGCTTTCCACAAGGAATAACGCTTATTTCGAAATAGTTATTTTGAAATAGCGGGAGTGTGGATGCTCCACTGCTGCTATTTTGAAATGACTCCCCAGAGGCATTCAAAGTAATTACTTCCCAGTGCTTCCCGGGGCTCTAAGTAGAGGTAGCACATCCCATTAAGGGAGCCTGCCTCAAACTAATTTCGAGGCTTCCCTGTCTTGTGGACACGCTATTTCAAAATAGTTATTTTGGGAGTTATTATTTTGAAATAAGCTACTTCAGAATAATTTCCTAGTGTAGTCATGCCCTTAGAGACTAACAAATATTTGTTAGTTTCAGAGGTACCACAGGATTACTGGTTTTTAATGTTACAGACTAACATGGCTACCCCTTTGAGACTGCATACGCTGCAGTTCAAGTCTGTAGTTTCATGTGAAATTGGAGAGTTGGCATCTTTGAAATTATATTATGGCTATTTACTTCTTTGATGATGATGGACTAAACTTCAATGGTAAGTTATTTCCAGTGGGAGAGAGAAATTAATTGTCATAGATAAAAGATACTGCATCCTAGTGGTTTATTTGTAAATATATATACACTATTGAATGGGGATAGTAGATGGCAAAATCAAAATGCAGTTTATAAGTGAAAATGAAGCGTACCACTGTTTGAACTCCTGTAAACAGATCAATCCCGTGTCAGCAAGGCTGCTCCTCCTCATGTTTCTCACAAATCTGTTCAAACTCTCTTCTAGTTTTGAAAGATCCCCAAACTCCGGATAGGTGAGGATTCCTAATAACATTAGACGGGCGAGTAAAAGAGGTCATTCCAAAGAAACAGAACATCTCTGTAGAAATCTGTTTGGGTTGGGGTGGGCAATAATTTTTGACCAGAGGCCACTTCAGAAATTTTTGAAGTAGGCCTGGTCCACCCTGGAAGGGGGAGTGCCTCAGGTGGAAGGAGCAGGGCCAGGACATTTCCGTGCTTCCCCACCCACAGACCCTGATTCATCTGGGGGTAGCACGCAAAGTCTTTGTCCCCACAGAGAACCGCCAGCTGGTCTGAACAGCTCCCGTGCCCCTGGTGGTGGGAGGAGACTTTGCGTCCTCCCCTCTGTTGCCCCCAGGTCAATCAGGGCCTGGGAAGGGGGAGCACATAAAGTCTCTCGCTCCCTGCCCCTGCCCTGCATGGGAGTGCCACACTTAGAGTCAACCGCCAGCTGAGCAGCAGCTATAGGTTGACTTTAACTGCTGAGCACCTTGCAGGGCGGGAGGAGACTTCACACACTCCCCTTGCCCTCAAGCCCTGATTGGCCTGGGGGCAGGGGGAGCAGGCGAAATATCTTCCCACCCTGCCTCAATCCTGCAAGGAGCGTGCAGTGCTAAGAAGCACCGTGCTCTTCTCAGGGTGGGAGGAGACTTTGCACGCGCTTCCCCCCGACCCCATGTTCTGATTGGCCTGGAGGTGGGGGGAGCGGCAGAACCTCCATGGGCCAGATCAACTTGCTTGGTGGGCTGGATCTGGCTCGTGGAGGCTCTTTTGCCCACCCCTGGTTTGTCGAATCTCCCTCCAAACGAAACTCTAGAGAATCTCCAGATGCCAATAAATATGAAAAGAGCAAAGTCAAACCTCCTAAGAATAGAACCAGAGGGGTTTTGTGGTTTGTACTCCGTTGTAGATTGTGCCTGCTGCATCTGCACTGTAGTGTGCGTGATTCTTCTGACAGAGCAGATCGTAACGTCCATCTCAGGCCTGCCAACCAGGAGGGAGGGGAAAAACAAAGGGGGCAGTTGTGCTAGGCCCAGCAGTTCATAGGGGCTATGGTTTCTGGTTGCTCCACTGTGGCAGCCAGCGCCCTGGGCCCTTTAAATCACCACTGGAGCACCTTGCTGCTTGCTCTGTGACGCTCTGAAGGCTGTGGGATGGGCGTGGGGGAGAAGCACTGCATTGCTGGCAGCAGGGTGAGCTGGCTGCCCCCACTTCTGCCCCTTTTGGGGGCTCCAACCCCCCCTTGCCTATGGGTCTGCAGAGACTGTTGGCTCCCCTGTCCCCATTGGAGCAGTGCAAATAACTGGTATTTTAGTTCACTGGCTGTTCAAAACTTTGCAGAAAAGTTCATATTGGGTGGACACAAAAAAGAGCATTATTAGCCAGCATTTAAAAAAACAGTTTTACTTATTCTTTAACTAGCAGATGTACCTGGCACTGCTCGGGTTTTTAACTGAAGGAATTATTTTGGGGGTTTTTTTTTTTGGAAAATAAATGAAAAATATACAAGCTTGATTTCAATGACTGTATTTTGTTGAAAACGAAGGCTGGAATGCGGGCTTGGGGGTAGGGAGAGGCAGGACAGAGTGTTGGAAGGTGTGGGGGGCTCAGGGCAGAGGGAAGGAAACGGTAGGGGCTCATGGGGAAGAAGGTCGGGGTGTAGAAGGCAGGTGAGAGGTGCAGGACTCAGGGCACAGGATGCAGGACAGGAGGCGGGGCGGGGGGGGGGCTTACTGGGGCTGCCCCTGGCAGGAAGGGGGGGTGCTGCTCAGGCAATGCTAGCCAGCAGCTGCTCCCAATGGGGCTGGGGCTGAGCTCTCTAGAAGGGGGCTCCTCCTGAGGCGGGGAGATCCAGGTCTGCGGGCTGGCCCGGGCCTCCTACTGTCCCTTCCAGCCTGCAGCTTGTCAGAGGGGAGCAGTCGTTGGCCTCGGGGGCAAGGGGGAGCCGGGAGGAGCTTGTTTGGGGCAGTGACCACCCTGTCCTACAGCCTGTTGGGGAAGGGGGTGAAGTTCTGTGGGCTGCCCTCTCCTCTAGCCTTCTCCCTTCAGGCTGAAGGCTGTCTGGGGAGGGGCCAGGCTCTGGGGGCTGCCCCCTTCTTCGGCAGGTCCCCCCACATCCTGCAGGTTCTCCCAGGGGCTCCTTATCCAGTCTGGAGGCAGGTATGACGGTAGAGCCCCAGCCCTGCTCGCCACTCTCTTTGTGTTGCAGCTGCCCCCAGTGGCCACGCCCAGTATTGCGTCCCTCCTGTCTGTGCTGCTCCCCTTGGCATCCCTCTACTCTCTGCCCTTCCCTTTCCATGTTATGGAAAACAATCCCAGACCAAGCTGCATACCAAATTTGGTGGACCTAGCTCTTATGGTTTAGGAGGAGTCCTTAAACTAACAGACAAACAGAGACAGACAGACACACTCTAAAACGGGTGGGAAACCTCAGGCCCCCCGGCTTGCCTAGATCTGGCCCCCGAAGCTCAGGGCCTCGCCCCAGCACTGGGGAGTCTGCGCTGGTGCTCCAGCCCTGCCTCTCCCCACCCCTCCTGCTGCTTCACTGTGGGGCTGGAGCACACAAAATCTATTAGGCTGGGGCCTCCTAGGCTCTGGTGCAAAAGGGGAATGTTGGGAGTGTCTTTCTCCTTCTCAATGAGGGGTTTTTTGTTTGCTTTTTGTTTTGTTTTTTTGTTGGTTTTTTTTGTATTTTTTGCTTCTCACTTGTGCATGGCTCCCGACTGATTTTTCCGTGGGTCAGTGGCCCCTGACCCAAAAATGGTTCCCAACCCCTGCTCTAAAATATAGAGAGAGATAAAATGGAAGGAAATTTCAAAATGAAAAGTTGTTTGAATCAAAATGTTTTGAATCGAAATATTGAAGCTACATGTTTGGACTTTTTTTAATATAAACAATTTGGTGAAACAGACACCAATTCCTTTGTTGTAGCTGAATCTGCATTTTCCTCTCAAAAACATTTTGGCCAAACAATTTTACCAGTTCTCATTCTTACTCTCAGTGAATACTACATTGGGGTGTCCCACTGAAATCAGTGATACTGCTGGTGGAAGAAGGTTCTGCACAAAGTGAGTGTCATGGGGTATGTCTACACTAGCTCGTTAATTCGAACTAGGTAGGCAAATCAGGCAACCGGAGTTGCAAATGAAGTCCGGGATTTAAATATCCCGGGCTTTATTTGCATGTTCCCGTCCAGCCACCATTTTTAAATCCCCCTTAGTTCGAACGAACTGCCCACGGCTACACGCGGCAGTTTAAAGTTAATCTGAACTAAGGACTTAGTTCGATTAACTGTTACACCTCATTCCACGAGGAGTAACAGTTAATCCGAACTAAGGATTTAGTTCGGATTAACTTTAAACTGCCGCGCGTAGCCGCAGGCAGTTGGTTCGAACTAAGGGGGATTTAAAAATGACGGCCGGACGTCAGGGTTCGACAAATTATACAGTCTACTCGCCCGTGGCGAGTAGATTGTTACCCGGAAGAGCCGGGTTCGGGCGATCTGTGCATGCGCATGCGCAGATCGCCGGACAGCGTGGCTGGTAAACGGGGCTCGCCGCGGTTCGGCGAGCCCTGCCGGACGGGAACATGCAAATAAAGCCCGGGATATTTAAATCCTGGGCTTCATTTGCAACTCCAGTTGCCTGATTTGCCTACCTAGCTCGAATTAACAAGCTAGTGTAGACATACCCATGGTATCTCAATCTGTCTATAACTGGTGCGGCCTGTTGATCTATTTTTACTTCAATTTTAATAATTTTCGCTCTTTTGCTACCCTTTTTTAATTTATTTACTTTTGCGGCTTGTTCATGCCCTGATCCTTTAAACCATCGCTTGTGGACCAATTCCTCTTCTTACATGGAGTGCTACTAACTTGTTAGGATAATAAGGGTGCATTCACATTGCACCTGTATCTCGAAATAAACTATGCAATTTGAGCTATGCAAATTGCGTGGCTTATTTCGAGTCAATTTCAAAATAGCTTATTTTGAAATTTGGTGCTGTCAACACAGCACTTATTTTGAAATAAATCAGTGTTCTGAAATGTCCCTTACTCCTCGTGGAATGAGGTTTACAGGGATGTCGGAATAGCGAGCCCGTTATATATCAAAATAACGGGCATGCTCAAAGGACGTGGAATAGCTATTTTGGGATATCTCTGGTACCCAGAAATAGTGCTGCAGTGTAGACATAGCCTTAAGAACATCTACACAGGGATAAAAGACCTGTGATGTGACTGTGGCTGGCATGAGTCAAGTGACTTGGGCTCACAGGCTAAAAATTGCTGTGTAGATGTTTGGGCCTGGGCTGGAGCCTGAGTTCTAGCAGGGTCCAAGAACTTGGGTTCCATTGTGAGCCCAAACATCTACCCAGCAATGTTTAAGCCCTGGAACCAGTGCCCTGTGGGCCTAAGTAGGCTGACCCAGGTCTGGCTGCAGGGTTTTTCTCTCTGTCTACAGCAGGGGTCGGCAACCTTCTCAAACCAAGAGCCAAACTACATCAAAATTGAGAACAAGTGGTCAACAAAGAGCTGAAAAAGACTGCCCATTTCCATGACTGAAAATATACAACTTAATATTATTGATAATTGACATAATGGTTAATAATAGCATAAATGAAATATTGTACTCACAGACTTTATTTAATGTGACACTGGACCACAGAAAAATCAGTTGGGGACCACACGAGTAAGAAGCAAAAAAAACCCCTCCAAAATCCCCCAACCCTCACTGATGTGGCCCCCAACTGAAACACCTCACTTCCCTGGTCCTCCAGCCCCATCGTGGCGGGAGGGGCAGGGAGGACTGAGGTTCAAGGCCAGATTTACTCTTCTGGGGTTCTAGGGTTAGTGGATTTTGTGGCTCTTCCTAGGCTTTGGGGTGGGGCCAAAAATGAGGGGTTAAATTGTGCAGGACAGGGCTGCCACTGAATGAGATAGGGATGGGGGTGCAGGATCTGAGCAGGAGGTGGTGTGTAAGAGGTTGTGAGGGTGCGAGGTAGGGTGCAGGAGCAGGCTGTGGGCAGGCTGTCTGTTCAGGGGGCAGGAGTGGGCTGAGGACAGGAAAGGACTGGAGGCAGACTGTCTGGCTGGGGCGCAGGAGTGGGCTGGGGGCAGACTGTCTGGCAGGAGCAGGCTGGAGGTAAGGTGTCTGGCCAGAGGGAAGAAGCAGGCTGGGGCAGACTATCTGGCCGAGGGGGGGATGACTTGGGGGATGTGGGGTTTGGGCAAGAGGGTTGGGGGGCACTTAATTGCTTTTGCACCACATTTGATGCTATTTCCTGCTGCTTCCATGTGCCAGGTGGGATTCGCAGGGAAAGCCTGCAGGAAGTGTTTCCTTGAGGAAAGAAAATGGCAGCGCATGGAGCCATTTTTGGTTCCTGGTTTCCTGCAAGCTGGGGGAAGGAAAAGGGCAGTGGACAGAGCCATTTTGTTCACTGCATACAGGCTCCAATGTGGAGGCTCAGGGCTTTCTTCCCCTGTCTACCCTTTCCTTCCCTCTTCCTGGAGGAAGCCAGCACTGGTGTTCCAGTCTTGCACTGGGGCTATAAGGCTGTAGCGCAAGTGCTGGCTTCGTGCTGCGGGGAGAACTTGGGGGTTGAGTTGGGGCTCCTGAAGAGCCATATTTGGCTTGCGAGCCATAGGTTGCCCACCCTGGTCTAGGCATATCCTAAGGGATAACTTGCCAAGATCCAGTTGTAGAATTGGAACTCTCATTATGAATAGTTATTAGCTTAAGTCTCATTAAAGGCACCTGCAAAGGAAATGCTGTACTGTAATTAGAATACAGTATTATCTTTTTGCAGTGAATCACCTTTGAGTTCAATAATTCGTGTTGGAAATCTTCTGGAACAAAATGGCTCATTTACTTCTATTGTTGAATTGATTTGCCTACAGCTCATATTTTTCATTGGTTTGTTGATTAGATTAACAGAAAACATTAAACATGAACATAAAAACTACATACAAATGAGGGACTTTAAACATTCAAACTTCAGTTGTGATAAGTATATTTGATATAGGCCCAATTCATGGGAACATAATATTTCTGTAATTGAGCCTCCATCTCTGGTGACCCATAAGTAGGCTGTGATATGCAACACTTGTAAATAATAGAGAGGAGATGCATGGAAGACTTCCACAATAGAGGTTGAGAAAGGATGGGGGGAAACTATATCTCAGATAAGTTTCTACTCTCGCTACCTATGTTGTCTGCTGCTCGTCTTTCTTTAGACACAGACTCAGTGAAGTACATAGGAACACGTGAATTTTAAGCACATGAATAGTTCTATTGAAGTTACATGCATGCTGATGGCCCTTTGCTGAACTGGGACCTTATAAATAAAATAAAAAATAGAAAACTTTCATTGAGAAGTGGGGGATTACTTCTTTCTGGGCTAAAAGGGGATAAAAGGCTGGGAAGAAGGAAAAAGACACGAGATTTTCCTTTTGAGGGGTTGTCCCACTTTCCAGGAGTTAAGAGGTGACAACTTCTGTTCCAGGGTGGAAGAGTTTGGAGGAGGCACTAGAAAGTCAGTTGGGGTGCATCTTCCCAGCAGGGCTTAACTTGAAATAAGTTACACAAATTGAACTACGTCAATTGCATAGCTTATTTCAAAATTGGGAGCATCTACACAGCACTTATTTCGAAATAGAGAACTCTTCCTTCGACTTCCCTTACTCCTTGTACAATGAGGGTTACAGGAGTCAGAGTAAGAAGTCCTCCAGCTTGACAGTATTTCAATGTTATTTCAAAAGAACTGCCTGCTATGTAGATGCGGACTAAGTTATTTTGAAATAATGTTGCTGTGTAGATGTACCCTTGGTGTACAAATTCTGTGCTGTAACTGGAGAATCTCTGTCTAATAAAGAGTCTGTTCAACTTAATGCAGATGGAAGGATCTCATGCTATTGGAATGCTGTACATGCCAGCGTAGTGGCTGCCCTGGGGCTTCTTAGAGGCTTTCCACAGTGCAGAAGAGTGCTAAGAACAACTAGTCTTAGGCTGGATTACCCTCCTTCTGGATTCTCTGCTTTGCTTCTCTCTCAGACTTCATTCAGACCTTCAGGGTGGATCTGGAGAGGTCTTCGGGGGGGAAGGTTCCAGGACAGGGGTGTAGGGTTAAAATTACACAGTTGCCATTTTGAGAGCCCAACAACAACAGGGACTCCATTTTTGCCACCCTTCTTCTCCCTCCTTTTCCCGCCCTTTCTGTGTTTTGGTGGGAAATCCTGCAGACACGTGACCATAGTCTGCCTGGTAACAGCAGAATACTTAAGGGCTGCCTTTAGCTTTGCCTGGGGCTGCTCATCTGAGTGGCAGAATGCAGGGTCGCTCGGACGAGTACACCAAGGTCCACGCTTCATAGGTCTAGGGTTGTGGGAGGCACACTCGCACACGAGGAGTTACATCCACCTTCACTCCTTCCTGATTAGGACATACTTGCACCCATGACGACACAGGGAGAAAGGGGTTCATTAGGTGTTAGGCTGAATGGATCCAGCTGCAGCAGGGTTTCTGCTGTTCAATCCAGCTGCAGTTCTAGATGAGAGAGACCAAGTCTGAAACCCGGTGCCAGGCATCGCTGTGAGGTCCTTACCTGTGAGAGATGGTAATATCCCCGTGACCCTCCTCCAGTCATCTAGGTTCTTACTCGGTGTTTAACTGAGTCGCAGTCAAGCTTGTGTATTTTATTTCTGTTGTGGAGTCCTATACCATTCCTGTTTATACTTACCTTGTTTACTGTTAATAAATCCTTGTTAGTTTACCTTATTCTTTGTCCTAGTCCTTGGGGAAGGCCTAATAGCTCCCAACGATAGACGTGGGTTTGGGGATGGGCCTGAAAGCCAGCTTAAGTTAAAACCATCAATTTTCTGGCTAACAGAGGTACCATAGAAACAGCTGACTCCCACCCTTCCCCCTGCCTACACGCACAAGAGCCCTTTTCACCTGCGAATGAAGAAGTAACACAGAGAGGGTACCCTCCCTGCCCTGTCCCTGGAGAGCAATCCTGCACTATTTCACATGTATTAGAAATGTCTACCACATTGTCTAGATGAATGTACATAATAACGCTACTTAAATGAAAACATCACCGACTCTGGTATCTCAAGAGAACTCAAAAGCTGCCACAAACAGAAGAACCTCCAGTTCCCTATATGCTGGCCCTTCAGCCAGAAGCCTGGATAAATGGGCAGGCCTTTTAGCATACCCAGAAGGTCCAGCTCTGTTGGACTAAAGGGAAAATTCCAGTGTTAAGGGCCCTCCACTGATATTGCCTTGATGCTAGACTCCAGAAGTACAAATCTAAGGACTAGTGAGGATGTCTCCACTGATCTCATTGGGCAAAATGGAGCATGAATCGACTGGCTTAGTCCTAAACCCTGAGGGTTTGGTTTTGGGAGGGATAAGTTAAACAAGAATTATGAAGAGAGGTTAAAGCGACTGGGACTTTTCAGTTTAGAAAAGAGGAGACTGAGGGGGATATGATAGAGGTATATAAAATCATGAGTGGTGTGGAGGGGGCGGATAAAGAAAAGTTATTTATTAGTTCCCATAATAGAAGAACTAGAGGACACCAAATGAAATTAATGGGTAGCAGGATTAAAACTAATAAAAGAAAGTTCTTCTTCACACAGTGTGTAGTCAACCTGTGGAACTCCTTGCCAGAGGAGGCTGTGAAGGCTAGGACTATAACAGAATTTAAAGAGAAGCTAGATAATTTCATGAAGGTTAGGTCCATAAAAGGCTATTAGCCAGGGGATAGAAATGGTGTCCCTGGCCTCTGTTTGTCAGAGGCTGGAGAAGGATGGCAGGAGACAAATCGCTTGATCATTGTCTTCGGTCCACCCTCTCTGGGGCACCTGGTGCTGGCCACTGTCGGCAGACAGGCTACTGGGCTAGATGGACCTTTGGTCTGACCCAGTACGGCCGTTCTTATGTTCTTATGTTCTTAATTAATCAAAGACCAGTTTTATATATCAAACCTTGACAAAGCTGATCCTAATGCTCCTCTCCCATTGCTCCTTCAAAATCCATCCACTGTGGTGGTCTGTTTCTGGCCTGTGGCATTAAGAACAACAGATTGTTGCTTAAGTATATGACAAACAAACAAGCGTAGACCTTGAGCCTGCAACTTCTTGTCCTTAGGCAAAGTTCTGTGACCTTGTGGAACCCCGCTGGCTTCACTGGCATGGTATCTTGTAGCAGTGTGTAGCATGATGTGATTATTTTATTATTTAAAATGTTGGCAGTTATTGTGTTTTATTGAGACAAAACCTACAAATTGGACCTCCCTGGTCCACGTCCTCAGGACGTGACTGGCCCCGAATGATTTACAAGTCATGGGGAGGTCCCCTGCCACTGGCCTCCTAGCCTGCCATCACCGGCCCTTCTGCTGGCCAGTCTGCTGCCTGGCTCCCAGCCACCAGCGTTCTCTGGCCTGGGAACAACAGTGGTCCTGCCAGACCTCGTATGTTGCCAGACCAGAGAGTCCTGGTTTAGGGAGGTGCATCCTGTATAATGGTTCTTGATGGTTGTTGCTGCTCTTGTCCTGGGCTATCCTCCAGTAGTCAGTGAGATTGGAATAATTACTCTCATGCACACACATATGCACATGCACTCTTATTTAAAGGGGAAATAAGTTATTGATTTATTAGCACTAATGGACTGTGCATTCTCTCTGTGGAATAACTGTAACTGGTTTCCCTGAAACATCTGGCTAAGTATAAAATCACCAACACCTGTACCTCTGCCAGTGTAGGTCCATATGCTGAACACATGCCAGTCATTTTACTCAAAGGGAATCAGGAAGATGAATTAAGAAGGAAATCTTTACCATAAGAAAGAAATTTAACATGTTTTTCTATGTGGTTCTCTGAAATGTCTCTCAGCTTTTAATCTTTCCTCTGAGTTTAATTAAGTTCTCCCTGGGCTTGTGAACGTGTCAAGCTTTTAGAAAGCAAAACCAGCTATGGCTTCCCATACTCATGGTGGACCTGATCCAACGTCCATTTAAAGTCAGTGGGAGCCTTTCCATTGACTTCAGTGGCCACTGGAACTAGTCCTTCGGTCTAACTGAAAAGGAAATTAATGAATACATCCTGTTTCTTAAAGGAGAGAAACCTGGTGCTGGAAATTCCCTTTAAATTTCTTGAGACTGTCTGATAGCAAACAAGTTCTAAGAAAAGTGGGTGGATGAATTTAGTGAACTCAGCAGAGTGCATCCATTTCACATTAACCAATTCAGCACCAGTTCAGCACCAGGAGAAATGGCTCAGAACTGTTTGTGGCCCATGCTTTTGAAGAAATTAGAAGCTCAGTTATTGTGAAAAGTGCCATTCAGTATCTAGCTGCCATGGTGAGTGATGATCCTTTTTCCTCTTGCAACTGGGAATTGGAATCTTGGCATGTGGGCACACGGAGTTCAGTTTCCAAGCCAGCTGGCAGTTCTGGGTTAGAAGCTCTTCATTGTGGAGCACACAAGGTTGCATTATTGATGTTCCCTATATAAAAGACTGTTTTCTTCAGCTTAAAGTTGTTGATAAATGTGCACTTAATCTGTTTTTTTAAGTTGCAGTTTTTTAAAGTTTCATCCTCACCATGGCCTCACTATTCAAATGGGACTCAAAAATATTTGGAATATTTCTACTTGGGGAAATAAACAATAGCACAAAAGGACCACCACTGAAAAATCCTTTAACTTGGTTAAACTTAGTACTGTCTGTTATTTTCTCTTAGATTTTTAGGAACAGGTCAATGACCTAACCAATTCAGCTGGAAATCATGAAACAGTTCATGACCTTCTGAAGCAAACGTATTAGTTTTCCTACTGCCAGTTAAACTGTCTAATCAGAGTGTCAAGAAAAGTCCTTCTAGAGACTCATGTCTGGTTGCTACTCTTTAATGAAAAAGTTCCCAGAAGTAATAAGAAAGTCTTATATCTGAGCAGATCATATTCCTGTTTTGCCTTGACGGCTTTAAAAGAAAAAAAATCTTTTAATCACTATAATTTTTAAAAAATACTTACTATTCCTTCCTTAATAGCTTATGATACACCATAAATATATGAGTAAAATATCTCATTTTCTACTTTTCCTCAAAGTTACTTGGACTTTTAAAGTACTTCCCTGCCAGAAAATATACTACTATGTCATGCTGCAATGTATCAGAACAATTATATAACAATTACTCAATACTGTGCTGGAGGATCAAATCAAATACTTATGGATTCTAAAGGTACAGTTGTGACCCACTACTTCTCCTTCTCCAGTATGATGCTCAGACTTAGATATTGAGCAATTCACCATCAAGCTATCTAGGATGGAATGGCACAAGAACCTGTTCAAACTCCAAAACCTTCAAGAAGAGCAGTCAGGGCAGACTCAATTAAATTCATTCCATTATTGAATCAAGGACTTAATCTTTCTAACAAATTTTTAAACATTATACCCTGCCCTACCTAAAAGCTGAGCAAGGCCCTGATTTTAAAGAGCGTGACTGAGAATTAAGAGTAAAGCTGAGTAAAGTAGAGTGATAAAGTTGCCTTTGACTGATTTCTATTTTTACTTTTTAAAAATATTGCACCTTTAAAAAGGTGTTTGCAATTTTTTAATGGAATGTGCTTATCAGAAGAAGTCAGTGCACACTTTCTTCACTTCCCTATGCAAACATGCATCTGTGCAGGTACTTTTAAACGGAGTCCAATTAGTTCAACTGCTGTCCTTTTGAAAAAACCTTTCCTATCTCTGAAAATAGCTCAGGGAGGTGATCTCTTCATAGCCAACTGCCTAGCCTGTGTGTTTTGTCTGCCAACAGATTTTGTTACAGATTTGCTAGTCAAAGTTATTTGACAAATAATTTGTACAAATGTATTTCAGCCAGTAGATAGCTCACAGATTACTCACTGGTAGCCTCGAGTATTCCCTATTCATGGGAATACTGTGGTTGTTGGTCAGCTAGATCAAATGATGTTGTTTGTATCTGCTTCTGGATCTGAATGGCTACCAAATCCACAAAGAACTTTCAAGTTTGCTTCATGAACACAAGGGATAGCTCTGAATACACATATACAGGATTGCAAATACATATTTGCAGCATTTTCCTTTCCTTGCACATTCTTAAGACCATTTTTTCCTAACACAGTTGTTCTCGAGAAGTAAATAATAGTGCTTGCACATACCCTTGAAGCACATTCAGAGCTTTTATTTCAATGTATTTGCCCAGCTCTTGTTAATACCCTCAGCTGGAGCATAAAATAGTAGATACCAGGCTCAAGTTCAGCAGGTTTAGATCATGTGAATTATGCTCTGAGGTATTCGGGTTGATGAAAAATACAGACAGCTGCACAGTCCTCAAGGTTTTCTGTTCATCTAGCTCACTGTCCCCTTGCAGCATTAGAATTCCCTCAGACTCCTACTGCAATAGTAGAACTATTTGTTTTATTTTTCTGTCAGCAGAAGCACACTAGTGCCATTAAAGGTTACACCACATGTGAACTCCAGCCTTTTCACCGCTCAAATGAACTAGTTGTATTCTAAAATGCTTATCTTAAAACGAATAAACAGTTAGGGTTCGTCTAGACTGGCAAGTTTTTGCGCAAAAGCGACTGCTTTTGTGCAAAAACTTGCCAGCTGTCTACACTGGCTGCTTGAATTTGCGCAAGAGCACTGACTTTGTAATGTACAAAATCAGTGCTTCTTGCAAATACTTTCACGCCCCGCTGAAAAAGCCCTCTTGCGCAAGAATACTTGCGCAAGAGGGCCAGTGTAGACAGGGAAGAATTGTTTGCAAAAAGCCCGATGGCGAAAATGGCGATCGGGGCTTTCTTGCGCAAAATCGCGTCTAGACTGGCCACGGATGCTTTTGTGCAAAAGCACTTTTTGCGCAAAAGCATCCGTGCAAATCTAGACGCGTTTTTGCGGAAATACTTTTAACGGAAAAACTTTTCCGTTAAAAGTATTTCCGCAAAATCATGCCAGTCTAGATGCAGCCTTACTGTCTGTACAATTATATAGAAATGCCATATAGCAAAATAATGGACTGTTCCAACTTACTTGTTTAGATAAGTGGCCAGTGCTTGTATGTACCAAAAGAATGAAGATGGACTAAATGGTGATGAGTTAAAAAATTAAAAATCTCGTAGATAGTTATCCAAAGTATATAAACTTGGAGAGAAGTTTTTGGATAAACTTTTCCATTTAGTGTTTTCTTTAGAAATGATGAAGACAAAGCAAAGAACACTGGCAGCTGCAGTTTGGCACTGAAATATATACAGCTCTCCATAGACTGGGTCTTTGATTCATATTTCTACCGCCAATAGTGACTTCACTGGATATTGCTGTTTTGTTAGCAGTCAAGTAAGAGGGCTCCTAAGATTGGCAAGGGCATATTATGATGGCTTATATGCAGCAAGGCAGAAATATTTCCAAAATATAGACTGCAGAATTTACTGCTCACTTTTTCCTGGGAATGGCTAAGTCAGCGCCAAGGAAACTATATACAGTATCTATATCTAAATTGATTTTGTAACATGAGTGCCTCCTATATCTATCTGTCTAGCCAACTATTGCTTATTCTGCTGCCAACTTGGAAGGTGATGGATCTGTCTTTGGCCAACTGCAGAATAAGAAGAGCAGATAAGTAGCTATATCTACCCTCCTACCTACCTATCTAGTATAAGTGCTACCTATCTAGCACTGTACAAACTTCCAACCCTTTGTGTTGCACTGAGTACTGATTGGCCAGAGCAGAGAATCTAAGTGCTGATGTCTGTCGAAAGGATCTACCAGGTTCTTGTGTGCTCTTTTGGAGAGCAATACTGGCCATTTCATCATAGGGGCCTTTGTCTGATGTTAGAGATAAAGATGGAATCATAGGGGCCGTTAAAGACATTATCTATAATGGAAAAACTTAAAAAACAACAAATAGTCTAGTAGATGGTATCATGTAGATGGTATCATGAGCTTTCATGGGCACAACTCACTTCTTCAGATGACAGGAATGTTGAAGTGCGTTGTTCTCACGAAACCTCATGATCCCATCTTCATGTTTTGTTAGTCTTTAAGATGCTACTAGACTATTTGTTGTTTTTTAAGTTTTTCCTGTTACAGACTAACTCAGCCATACCTCTGAAGCTTTTGATTATCTATAATGTAAATGCAATAGCAAATACCTAGTTTATTTTCCCCAGATTGTCTGTAACTGATTTATGCAAGATAGGCTACTATACAGATTTATTTGCTCATGGTGACTGGACACTGGATTGCTGTTTTGTGCAGTAGATATAATATGTTTTATGGGCAGCAGTCACACCCTGGCTTTGTTTGTCTATGTAGGGTATGGCTGCCATTAAAGTTCTCTTGGCATAACTTCAAAGTATTTTGCGTCCGTTGAATCCCTTTTGCTAGCTGATGCCAAAACATTTTGCCTCTAGCTTTGTTCCTTTTGAAGTAACTAGAGACTCCCAATATGGTAACAGCTTGAGTAATTTGGTACCTGAACATCAGGTTCATGGTAATTTAGTATCATACTACAATAAAATAAGCCAGGGACGGGTAACATTAAGGTACTGGAGGGCCTCAAAATCCACTAAAGCCTGTTGTCCGGCTGGGGTGGATGATGTGGCAGGGAGTGAGGTCTTGCACATGGCTTGTGTGATATGGGGAAGAGGGTCTGATCCTGCCCCCATCCTAACCTCAGTTGGGCCGTGTGGGGCTAAATACAATTATCTGGGACCAGATGTGGCCACTAGTAGCCCATCCATGAGATAAACAATAGTTTCCTTTCAAATACCAGGATCTGCACAGATTCTGTTTTTTAAAGGGTTAGCGGCAGAGAACATATTAAGAATAAAATCATGCCTATCCCTATATTTGGTCTGATTCTCATCTCCCTTTATTGATTTATTATCAGTGTAAAAACTAACATCACTTGTGATTTACCCAAGTGTGTGAAAATAATCAGACCATCACCATCTATTTATGGATAGACACCCATCTATCTACT
This sequence comes from Rafetus swinhoei, assembly GCA_019425775.1. Taxonomy (NCBI): domain Eukaryota; kingdom Metazoa; phylum Chordata; order Testudines; family Trionychidae; genus Rafetus; species Rafetus swinhoei. The sequence continues at coordinate 46,895,734 of CM033432.1, forward strand.
GTGGATAGCATCCCCATCCCCTTTCTTTCTCTGCTATTTATTTGTACCCTGAACCCCTTAACTCCATTCATCTGAAGAAGTGGGTTGTGCCCACGAAAGCTCATGATACCATCTACATGTTTTGTTAGTCTCTAAGGTGCTGCAGGACTATTTGCTGTTTTTTATTTGTGAATAAATAGATGAATGAATAGATGAATAGATAAAGAGCCCATTAACTCGTTTTCCTTGTACTCACAAGGTATATCCACACTGCTGTGTAAGCCTCAAGCCTAACCTTCCCCCTTCTGTCTACACGCAAATCACACTAACCCGGTGGCTCAGACTGTCATTGTGCTCTAGACAGTCAAGTTTGGTGGATAGTCAAGTTTTCCCATGCCTCACCACAAAGAAAAGGTGAGAGTGGCCACATTTTGGTGGTCACTAGAAAGTCTGGGATATGAATGGTGGAACTCAGAGCCATATAATGCAGGATAGCCACTGGAGTCCCAGCTTGGAACCGAGGGTTTGACAATTCCAAACCTGGGGTTACAAATGAGTGTAGATGCTCAGGGTTAACAAACTCAGGGTCTGCTAACTCAAGTTTTATCAACCCTGGGCTTGTGCTGCAGTGTGGACATCCCCTGAGGGTTGGATTCTACACTCTGTAACACTTGATTTAGAGCAGTGTTATTCCATTCTAATTATTACTGTGGGGTTGCACTGATGTAAAACTGGTGCAATAGAATAGAGAATGTATGGGAAGGTTGTCATACATCAGCATATCCATTTCCAAACTTGTGACCTTTGAAATGAGACTTGTAATGATGCGTTATCCCGAGGAAATGCTAGCAGCTGTTAAAATAAAATAATTTGCTTTTCAGACTATTATTATTAGAAGAACTAGGTCAGATCCTCAACTGCTATAAATTGCACAGTTCCAGTGGTTTTTACACCAGCTGAGGGACTAGTCATTTGCCTTACAGCCTCCAGTTTGTGGTATTAGAAGATTCAGACAGATAATGAAACTTGCTTTAAATAAAGACAAGTGATATGATTTCTCTCCTCCCTCTCCTATTTCTTTGATGTCTCTGTTTTCCCCATTTAAATGATCTGGGCTATGGTCAATTTCCCAGCAGCAGAAGAGGTCTGGGTGTTGTCTATGCAGGTTTGTGGGGATTGGGCTGTAAAATTGCAGTGTACATATTCAGGCTTGGGCTGGAGGCCAAGACCCCCATCTGTCTCAGGATCCCCACAGCCTGAGCCTATACACCAAGTCATCTCGCTCCATATGAAGAAAGATTAAAAATACTTGGACTTTTCAGCTTAGAAAAAAAGGAGACTAAATGGGGGATATGATAGAGGTCTATAAAATCATGACTGGTGTGGAAAAAGTGAATAGGGAAAAGTTATTTACTTGTTCCCATTACACAAGAACTAGGGGTCACCAAATGAAATTAATAGGAAGCAGGTTTAAAACAAACAAAGGAAGTTTTCTTCACTCAGCGCACAGCCAACCTGTGGAACTCCTTGCCAGAGGATGTGGTGAAGACTAGGACTTTAACAGGGTTCAAAAAGAGCTAGATAGATTCATGGAGGTTAGGTCCATCAATGGCTATTAGCCAGGGTAGGTAGGAATGGTGACCCTAGTCTCTGTTTGTCTGGAAATGAAAGACAGGAGAGGGATCACGTGAGGATTACCTGCTGTGTTCCCTCCCTTTGAGGTATCTGGTATTAGCCACTGTCGGCAGACAGGATACCGGGCTAGGTGGACTTTTGGTCTGACCCTGTATAGCCGTTCTTCTGTCTCAGGCCAGCCACATGTAGACGTATCCTTAGGGCATGTCTACACTAGGAAATTATTTCAAAATAACTAAAATTGAAATAGCTTGTCCCTACAATGGGGGAGCATTGAAATTAGTCAGAATTATTTTGAAATAGCATGTCCACACTGATTGGAGACTACCTCACACTAGAGCCCCTGGAAGCACTCTGGGGAGGGCAGACACTTCCTGTGGCTGCTGGGTCAGGCAAGCTGTGATGCGTGCTTTCAGGGGCTCCTCTCTACGGCTGTGTCTCACAGACCTCTCCTCCACTACCTCCCCCTCGCGGGACTCAAAAGGGATTTGGTGTGCTCTGCTTGCCCTTGCAGATGCTACAGCACTCACAACATGGAGCCAGAGCTGCTGTAGAGTGGTGCCAGGCTCATGGCCCTCATGCTGCGCCTCATGGCACAGTACTTCCACACTGCCCGCATGCTGCTCCAGAAGGACGAGGACCAGCCCAAACCACCCAGTCTTGGCACCTCAGGCCCTCATTACCCAGATCTTGGGACTCCTGCTGTTGCAAATATCCCTGAATCTCTTGGACACCATGGAGTGCTGCTTTTGGCAGCAGGGGACCAGTTTGGATTGCTGGGACGGCATCATCGTGCAGCTATAAAATGACCAGCAGTGGTTCCAGAACTTCCGCATGCGGAAAGCCAATTTCCTGGAGCTCTGCAAGTGGCTCAACCCTACCCCCAGGTGACAGGACACCCGACTGAGATCTGCCATCCCCATAGAATAATAGAACACTAAAATTGGAAGGGATCTCGAGAGGTCATCGAGTCCAGTCCCCTGCCCTCAAGGCAGGACCCAGTACTGTCTAGACCATCCCTGATAGGTGTCTATCTAACCTGCTCTAAAATATCTCCAGAGATGGAGATTCCACAACCTCCCTGGGCAATTTATTCCAATTTATTATTAGACGTTTTTCCTAATGTCCAACCTAAACCTCCCTTGCTGCATTTTAAGTCCATTGCTTCTTGTCCTGTCCTCAGAGGCTAAGGAGAACAATTTTTCTCCCTCCTTCTTGTGACACCCTTTTAGATACCTGAAAACCGCTATCATGTCCCCTCTCAATCTTCTCCTTTCCAAACTGAACAAGCCCATTTCTTTCAGTCTTCCTTCATAGATTATGTTCTCTAGACCTTTAATCATCTTTGTTGCTCTTCTCTGGACCTTCTCCAATTTCTCCATATCTTTCTTGTAATGTGGTGCCCAGAAAACAATACTCCAACTGAGGCCTAATCAGCGCAGAGTAGAGCGGAAGAATGACTTTTCACGTCTTGCTCACAACACTCCTGTTAATCCATCCCAGAATCATGTTTGCTTTTTTTGCAACAGCATCACACTGTTGACTCATATTTAGCTTGTGGTCCACTATGACCCCTAGATCCCTTTCTGCAGTACTCCTTCCTAGACAGTCGTTTCCCATTCTGTATGTGTGAAATTGATTGTTCCTTCCCAAGTGGAGTACTTTGTATTTGTCCTTATTAAACTTTATCCTATTTACCTCAGACCATTTCTCCAGTTTGTCCAGATCATTTTGAATTATGACCCTATCCTCCAAAGCAATTGCAACCCCTCCCAGTTTCATATCATCTGCAAACTTAAGAAGCGTATTCTCTATGACAGTATCTCAATCGTTGATGAAGACATTGAACAGAACCAGTCCCAAACCAGACCCCTGCAGAACCCAATTTGTTAAGCCCTTCCAGCAGGATTGTGAACCATTAATAATCTCTGAGAATGGTTACACAGCCAGTTATGCACCCACCTTATAGTAGCCCCATCTAGGTTATATTTGCCTAGTTTATTGATAGGAATATCATGCGAGACCATATCAAATGCCTTACTAAAGTCTAGGTATACCACGTCCACTGCTTCTCCCTTATCCACAAGACTCGTTATCCTATCAAAGAAAGTTATCAGATTGGTTTGACATGATTTGTTGTTTACAAATCCATGCTGGCTGTTACCTATCACCTTCTTATGTTCCAGGTACAGTAAACTTCCGATAATCCAGCACCTTTAGGACCCAGGGGGTGCCGGATTATCAGATATGCCGGACTATCAGAAGGGGGGGCTATGAGGGGTCTAGGGTGGTGTGTGGGGGAGATGCCACCCCAGATCCCTCATAGCCCCCCCTTCCGATTGTCCGGCTCTGCCCCAGGCGTCCCCGATTCAGCCGCTGCTGGTCAGTTTCAGCAGCAGCTGAATCAACGCCTGCGCAGAGCAGCTGGGTGCTGCCGGGTTGGTCCGTAGTGCCGCCCCTGGCGCTGCGAGACCAACCCGCAGCACCCCAGTTACTCTTGGGACGCCTGGGGCAGAGCAGCTGGCGTGCTGCCGGGTTGGTCCCGCAGCGCCAAGGGGCGGCGCTACCGGACCAACCCGGCAGCACCCCAGCTGCTCTGCCCCAGATGTCCCCAAGTCAGCCGCCGCTGAAACTGACCGGGGCTGACTCTGGGAAGCCCGAGGCAGAGCAGCTCTGCCTCGGGCTTCCCGGAGTCAGCCCCTGGTCAGTTTCAGTGGTGGCTGACTTGGGGACGCCTGGGCAGAGCAGTTGGGGTGCTGCCGGGTGCTGCAGTTGGGATGCAACCCGGTAGCACCCCAGCTGCTCTGCCCCAGGCGCCCCAAGTCAGCCGCCGCTGAAATTGACCAGCGGCTGACTCCGGGTACCTCGGGCTTCCCGGAGTCAGCCGCTGGTTACTGCAGCGGCGGCTGACTTGGGACGCCTCAGGCAGAGCAGCTGGGGTGCTGCCGGGTTGGTCCGGTAGTGCCGCCCCTTGGCGCTGCGGGACCAACCCGGCAGCACCCCAGCTGCTCTGCTCCAGGCGTCCCCAAGTCAGCCGCCGCTGAAACTGACCAGGGCTGACTCCAGGAAGCCCGGGCAGAGCAGCTCTGCCTCGGCTTCCCGGAGTCAGCCGCTGGTCAGTTTAAGCTGCGGCTGACTTGGGGACAGCTGGGTGCTGCCGGGTTGGTCCCGCAGCGCCGAGGGGCAGTGCTGTGGGACCTACCGGCAGCACTCCAGCTGCTCTGCCCCAGCTTCCCGATTCAGCCGCTGGTCAGTTTCAGCAGCGGCTGAATCGGGAAGCCGGAGGCAGAGCAGCTCCAATGGTCCGGCTGCCTGGAGCACTTCCGGGTTCCTGATGGTGCCGGACCATCAGGAGTGCCGGACCATCAGATGCCGGACCAATGGAGTTTTACTGTATTTGCAGATGAATTCCTTAATTACTTGCTCCATTATGTATCCTGACACAGAAGTTAAACTGATTGGTCTATAGTTTCCTGGGTTGTTCTTATTTCCCTTTTTATAGATGGGCACTATATTTGCCCTTTTCTAGTCTTCTGGAATCTCTCCCGTCTTCCATGGTTTTTCAAAGATGATAGCTAAAGGCTCAGATACCTCCTCTATCAGCTTCTTGAGTATTCTAGGATGCATTTTATCAGGCCCTGGTGACTTGCAGACATCTAACTTTTCTAAGTGATTTTTAACTAGCATTCTCTATGTTAGGCATTCCTTCATCAGACTTCTTGGTGAAGACCGAAACAAAGAAGTTATTAAGCACCTCTGCTATTTCCAAGTTTCCTGTTATTGTTTCTCCCTCCTCACTGAGCAGTGGGCCTACCCTGTCCTTGGTCTTCTTCTTGCTTCTAACATATTTATAGAATGTCTTCTTGTTTCCCTTTATGTCTGAAGCTAATTTGAGTTTGTTTTGTGCCTTTGCCTTTCTAATCTTGCCCCTGCATGCCTATATTGTTTGCTTATATTCATCCTTTGTAATTTTTCCTAGTTTCCGCTTTTTATATGACTCCTTTTTATTTTTAGATCATGCAAGATCTCCTGGTTAAACCAAGGTGGTCTTTTGCCATACTTTCTATCTTTCCTATGCAGCAGAATAGTTTGCTTTTGGGCCCTTAATAATGTCCCTTTGAAAAACTGCCAACTCTCTTCAGTTGTTTGTCCCTTAGTCTTGCTTCCCATGGGACCTTACCTACCAGCTTTCTGAGCTTACCAAAATCTGCCTTCCTGAAATCCATTATCTCTGTTTGCTGTCCTCCCTTCTACCATTCCTTAAAATCATGAACTCTATGATTTCATGATCACTTTTGTCCAAGCTGCCTTCCACTTTCAAATTCTCAGCCAGTTCCTCCCTATTCATTAAAATCAAATCTAGAACAACTTCCCCCCAGTAGCTTTTTCAACCTTCTGAAATAAAAAGTTGTCTTCAATGCAGTCCAGGAACTTATTGGATAGTCTGTGCCCCGCTGTGTTAGTTTCCCAACATGTCTGGATAGTTGAAGTCCCCCATCACCACCAAATCCTGCACTTTGGATGATTTTGTTAGTTGTTTAAAAAAAGCCTCATCCACCTCTTCCACCTGGGTAGGTGGCCTGTAGTAGACCTCTAGCATGACATCACCCTTGTTTTTTACCCCTTTTAGCCTAACCCAGAGACTCTCAACACATCTGTCTCCTATGTCCATCTCCACCTCAGTCCAAGTGTATACATTTTGAATATACAAGGCAACACCTCCTCCCTTTTTTCCCCACCTATCCTTCCTGAATAAGCTGTTCCCTTTTATACCAGTATTCCAATTGTTTGTATTATCCCACCAAGTCTCTGTAATGTCATAGTTGTATTTATTTATTAGCACTTCAAGTTCTTTCTGCTTATTGCCCATACTTCTTGCATTTGTATATAGGCATCTAAGATACTGATTTGATCTAGCCTCCCAGTTCTGCCTTGTCCCTCCTTTTTCTCAGTTATTATAGCCCACACTCCCTTCCATTTCTGACCAATCTCTCAAGTCTCCATGTTCTTCACTTACCTGTGGGCTTTGGTCATCTGTCCCCGTAGTTTAAAGCCCTCCTCACTAGGTTAGCCAGTCTGCATCCAAATACGGTTTTCCCCTTCCTCGAAAGGTGAACCGCATCCCTGCTTAGCAGTCCTTCTTGGAATAGCATCTCGTGGTCAAGGAAGCCAAAGCCCTCCTGGCAACACCATCTTTGCAGCCTGGCATTCACCTCCAGGATGCACCTGTCTCTCCCTGGGACCCTATCTTTAACAGGAAGGACTGAAGAGAATATTACCTGTGCTCCAAACTCCTTCACCCTTACTCCCAGAGCCTGGTAGTCACTCTTGATTTGCTCAGTTTCACAGCTTGCAGTATCATTAGTGCCCACATGGATGAGTAGCATGGGGTAGTAATCAGATGGCTGGATAATCCTCGACAGTGCCTCCATAACATCTTGGATACGGGCCTCCGGCAGGCAGCATACCTCCCGAGATGACATGTCAGGGCAACAGATGGGCACCTCAGTCCCCCTCATAAGAGAGTCTCCAAGCACATTACCCTACGTTTCCTCCTTGCAGTGGTGGCAGCAGACCTCTCAGCCTTGGGGGTACGAGGCTTCTCCTCTTCAGCTGTAAAGGGTGATTCCTTATCTCCATGTAGAAGCGCGTTGCCGTCGCCCTGTAGAAGCTTTCCACACTGGACATCTACCGCTTCATCTGGAACCAATTCGGCATGGGGAAATACACAGTGGAGGCCATGGTCCTGGAAGTAGCCAAGCCCATTAACCATAAGCTACTACAGAGGGTCGTCACTCTGGGGAACCATTGTGGATGGCTTTGCTGCCATCGGCTTCCCCAACTGCAGGGAGGCCATAGACAGCACTCACATCCCCATCCTACCCCTGACCTTAGTGCCTCAGAATACATAAATGGAAAAGGGTGTTTTTCCATGGTGCTGCAGGCCCTTGTGGATCACAGGGGACACAATGACATCAGGTGATTGGGGAAGGTGCATGATGTCTGCATCTTCTGGAACTCCTGCCTTTTAGAAAGGATGCACGCCAGCACTTTTTTCCATGTGCATCAATGTGCACAGGGTGTTGTGTGATCCCCAGGTTGAGTAGGCTGAGCGAGGAGTGCACAGCTCCTAGCAGCCTGCCCCCTGCCCTCAGGTGTATATAGGAAAAGTTATAGAACTCATCTGAAGTGCCTTCCCCAGAATCGTCCAAGGCCTGGGAGACATCCTGGGACAGGGGGAGGCTGTCTCCAGAGTGAGGAGCAGGTCCTGGCTGGTGGGCATGGTCATCTGGCTGGCCTCGTCCTTCTCTTTGTCCTCCTTTTCTGCAACCCCGCTCTCATGGAGGCTGACACCTGGCGTGTCCTGGCTGGACTTGATGATGATGGGGAGGAGGTGACTGGCCCCCCTCCCAAGATGGCATCCTGCTGCTTGTAGTAGTGGTACATGTGCGGCGCCACCCCAGAGCATCTGCTCTGCTCTCTGGCTTTGTGGTAGGCCTGCAAGAGCTCCTTGACCTTCATCTGGACCTGGTCCAGGGACTGGGTGTGGCATTTGTTAGCCAGGCTGGCAGAGATCCAGCTGTAGATGTGAGCATTCCACTTTCTGGTGCAGAGATCCTGGAAGTTGGTCTCCTCCCCCCAGACCTCCATGAGATCCAGGATCTCAGTACCAGTCCAGGTCAGAGCTCTCCTGTATCCCTGGCTAGTGGCAGCTGAGGGAGTGGCAGGAATGCTAGCAGCCGTGGCAGTATCTGACGGAGGATTGGGGTCTGCCATGGCTCCTGGGATGCTGCTGTGTGGCATGGGGCTGGCAAAGCTCTCCAAGTGGCACAAGCCCTTCTCCTGCAGGCTGTAGTTTTAAGCTCCGCAGAAGGGGAGCAGTGGAGATGGCAGATGTGGCCAGAGCGGTCACAAGTGCTGCTGTGAGAGACCTCTGGAAGCCAATTATTTCAAATTAGCCGCAGCGGATCATCCATGAAAGCTAATGGCATATTAGGGTGCATTAGGAGGAGCATTACCAGCAGATCTAGAGAACTGATTATTTCCCTTTATTCGGCACTGGTGAGGCCACATCTGAAGTAGTGCTTCCAGTTCTGGGCCCCCCACTACAGAAAGGATGTGGACGCATTGGAGAGGGTTCAGCAGAGGGCAACCAAAATGATTAGGCGGCTGGAGCACATGACCTATGAGGAGAGGCTGAGGGATTTGGGCTTGTTTAGTCTGCAGAAGAGAAGAGTGAGGGGGGATTTGATAGCAGCCTTCAACTTCCTGAAGGGAGGATCCAAAGGGGATGGAGAGAGGCTGTTCTCAGTAGTGATGGATGGCAGAACAAGGAGCAATGGTCTCAAGTTACAGTGGGGGAGGTCTAGGTTGGATATTAGGAAAAACTATTTCCCTAGGAGGGTGGGAAGCACTGGAATGGGTTCCCTAGGGAGGTGGTGGAATCTCCATCCCTAGAGGTTTTTAAGTCCTTGTTACCCCAAAAATTCCCACTGGAGACCATTCCAAGGTTACACTAGTATGGATTTATTGATTGAGGAATTAACACTCCACTATATGCACTATATGGTTAAATTAAAGAGGATAGAGCTGCCACTAAAGGTTTAAACTAAAGGGGAACCAGCTCTCTCTCTCTCTCTCTCTCTCTCTCTCACACATACACCTTCATTCATTCACTCATTCCCACACATTCATTCCTGTCCTCAGGCACTCACACACTTACACAGGCATGTGGGTTGCAGAAGGAGCCAAGGCATGTTGTTTCTGGAGCGTCTGTCTGCTGATCATGGCTGGGGAGCTGGTCAGGAAGGAAACTGGCTGCAGAAAGAGGAGCTTCTCACAAAGAGGTTGTCTGCCACATGCTCTCTCCTTTTATTGCCTCTGTACAACCCCTGTGACTCATCCACGTTCGTCCCCTTCGGTCCCCACGGGGTTATTTTGAGAGAAAACCCTTCCCTCAAAATAACCCTTACTCCTCAAAAAATGAGGTTTAAGGGTTATTTTGAGGGAAGGGTTTTCTCTTGAAATAACCCCACGGGGACCGAGTTTGATGTCCTGAAATAGCGCCATTGCGGAAAAGTGGCAGTCCGCGATTATGCAAATATTTAAATCCCCGCTTCATTTGCAATTTCGGATGTCTACATTTGCATTCCTCCCTCGAAGGAGGAATCGAGTGTAGACATACACTAAGTCATGTGTTGGCAACACAGTTTAGTGTATTTCCAGAAAATCCATGTGTCAAATCAAGTAATAGCTCGAGCAGAGGATTTTATGCAACTGTCCTGGCTTGACAAAGCCCTGGGTGGGATGATTGAGTTGGGGTTGGTCCTGGTTTGGGCAGGGGTTGGACTCGATGACCTCCTGAGGTCTCTTCCAGCCCTAGGTGTCTATGATTCTATGATACACACTACTGCTATTTCAAAATAACAATTTCTAAATTAGCTTAATTCCCTGAGGAAAGCAGGAGTACAGATTTTGAAATAACCAGTCCATTATTTGGAAATAAAAGGCTTGGTAGTGTGGATACTCTGCTTATTATTTTGAACTAAGGAGGATTATTTCAAAATAACTCCCTAATGTAGACCAGGTCTCTGATTCTGTCATTTAGCTCAATTCAGTATAAGCCATAGGGGGTCACTAGAGAGCAGCATAAGGGTCTTTTTCTTGTCTGAGGGGCTGAGTGTTTGTAGCTCGTGTTGGCCAGAGGACTTTGGAAGCCCTCTTGCAGAATTTCCTGCCTGATGGGCATTTTGCTGCCCCAAGATTGCTGATATAATAACCCTGTTCTTTACATATTTTAATTGTTTGAGCTGCCAGTGTAAACCAAATAACATGCACAAAGATTTAACATGAATAAACAGCTTTCGCCGTTCATTCAAGAGAGAAAATAAGGCTACACCTGAATGTAAAATCCATTTATTTTAGATTTATTGCTGTTAGCAGAAGTTCTGGAAGTCTCTAGTGAGACTCTAGTGAGGATAGCTATCTTTATACATTTGGATGACATCCCTGTGACATCCCTGTGAACCTGATGAGTAGACTGATTTACATCAAGTAGATTTAAATCACAATTTAAATTGCCAAGTGAAAAGTCTCAATTTAAATAATTGGCATTAATCAACTTTTCCATTTGCATTTCAGTTATTTTCTACAGGAAGACACAGTCTCATTGCTTGATATAACCTTAAATCATTCATTTACAACTAAATAGAGCTTTTGTTCTAGATTTTGTAAATCTTTTTTCTATCCAAGAGAGTACAGTAGAGCTATATTTAAGTAATTATATAGCTTAATATTTTCAGACTCTTCTTATGCATTTTATTATGTTAGAGAAATGAATGATATATTGCTTATTTACTAGATTTTTAACTTTTTGTTCTTGGTTTTTATCAAGTTTCTCTGCATTGGTAATTGGAATTCACTTAAACAGCATATCAGATTTAATTTTAATAAAACAGAACAAACCCTTAATACAGTACATGATCTGCTATCTGTGCATATTCATAAAGCTTGACCATAAAAGTTACGTTTGTCCCTTGATTCTTTCTGAAGAAAAGCAGCCTTTAACTCAAAATCTGTGATAAAGACTCATGGATTCAGCATATTTATTATTTATTTGAATGTTTTAAGATGTGATAATAAGTTTAGGCCTTAGCATATTTTATATTAAATTCTGATTTCATTTTAAAGAGATTTATTTTTAAAAAGAAAAAACATGTTATAATATAAATTAAAAAAAAATCTGATGTAACCCCCCCCGAGATTTTAAAATTAATAAAAACATAGATTTTTTGTCCACTCTTCTGTGAACCAAATTTAACATCCACACTTCAAGAGGGTTGTAGGTATAACTCCTCTAACTGTGAATTTGACTTGCATTCACAAAGCCTCTGTGTCAGATTGAGAAGAAATTTTTGACTTGTAATCCAGGTACTGAAGGAAGTCTGGAGATTGTACTGTAAAGTAGCAAACACCGTAAGAATCACACCAAAATCTTAAAGGACCTAAAAGCATTCAAAAGCTTCTATTCTACATCCTGGGGTTTCTGGCTGCTTGTAGCTTTGTAATAAGTGCAAAGTCAAAAGTTAAAAAGCCAAATATTAGTATAGCCTTAAGAGACTATATTAGATCTAAACAAAGAATTATTATTAGTCATGTTTGCTTCCTTATGTTACCCTGCATGTACATTTTACATGAATAAGTATTTCTATATTCTGTCATAGCTTATAGTTTAGCTACTGATGACTACTGAACGTTCTAACTGGCATTGATATGGTGTGTTAGTTGTTAAAGGGATTTTTTTAAAATAACTTTGCTTAAATGCAACATTTGTTCAGTTATTGCATGGTAACAAATTATTTGTTTTGTGTAGAACAGCAGGCACTGAAGCATTGATACATCAATTTAAAAATGACGTGAAATCACAACAATGCGTCAGTTCCTACCCTGAGTAAATCACCATAGAGCCATGGATTTCAGTGGTGTGACACTGAATTATACCAAATGAGGGTCTGGCTCAATTTGTGTAGGTGATTACATTTTGTTTACATTGGTGCTAAGGGCTCAATAGCCCCTTTCCACAGGAAACTCACAGAAAAGGGTTAGGCATTATGGCAGGGATGGGCAATTCTGGCTCGGGGGCCAGATCTGGTCCGCAGGGTTAGTCCCTGGCGGGCCCCCACGTCCATGTTTACCTGCATCTCCATAGGTATCAGAGGATCGCAGCTCTGGTTTCGCGGCCAATGTGAACAGTGGGAAGCATCATGGACCAGGATGCCGCTTCCCGCCGCTCACACTGGCTGTGAACAGCGATTTGTGGCTGGTTAGAGCTGTGATCCTCCAATATCTGCGGAGGCTCAGGTAAACATGGAGGTGGGGGACCGCCAGGGACTAACCCTGAGGACCACATCCGGCCCATGGGCCAGAATTTGCCCATCCCTGCTCTAGAATGCAGTGCTTATTGCTAAAGAATAAGCAAAGTGAAATGCAAAGTGAAAGTTGGTATGGAGAATAGTTGTAGCCATATCAGTCCCAGGACATTAGAGAGACAAGGTGTGTGATGGTAATGCATAACTTGAGAGCTTGTCTTTCTCACTAACTGAAGGTGGCCCCGTAAAATATATTACCTCCACCCATCTTGTGTCTCAGTGAAAGTTTGTTCTTTCTGTGTGTGTGTGTGTGTGTGTGTGTGTGTGCCCTGCATCAAGCATGATTTCTTACTGTGCAATTGCACTGCCAACCCCAATGTACAAAATAATCAGCTGCTCCGCATTATGGTTTCTGCACCTCAAGTGCAAAGCAGGGACAGCCTGGAATTTCTAATGACTTGGCTGATCTCCAGAAGCTAATTTTAAAGCACCAGCAGTTCATATGTAAAGTTTCCAGAGGTGAGCTCTGTTTGATCAGCTGTGTTGGGCCATCACAGACACATCAACTTCACTGTCATGTACACTCTGAACATAATAAACAACTTGAGCAAAACTCTCTCCACGAAAGATGTCATTGCTTGGCTTTCACTGAGCTCACGTAGTTTTAAAATTGAAAAGTTGCCTGAAAACATCCTGAGTTTCACATTTCACATGGGCTGACACTGAAGTGGGCAGGTAATGAACCTGAAAATAAAGATGTTTCCCTGCAGAACTAGAAAGAGGCTCAAACCACAAAATGTGAGTTAAAATTTGAATGTCCCTTAAATTCAGATTCATTCCATTCCAGGATTTTGTGTCAAGCTCATCTCTTTTCATAACAGAAATGACTTGTAAAATTGTGTTGGAATAGACAGTGCTGTTAAAGGGCTGGATCCAAAACCTGTCCATGTCTTTCTGTTGATTTGAATGAGCTTTGGATCAGGCTTAGAATGATCTTTTGAAAATCTATAAATGTCTCCAACATTCTCTCTACTGGAATCCACAGTGAGCCCCCGCTGTTTCAGAAAAAGGGGAAAGCTTTGTAGTAATTTATAAATGTTATACAACATTCTCCACAAAGTGCATTAAAAGTATATAATTAAAAACTTTTCAAACAAGATGGTCAACTTGCTTCCCTTCTACAATCCAAGTGGAAACTGTCCATTGTTACAGAATCCATTCAACTGTATGAAACCCCATTATACTTAATTAGAGGGCGAAGGCTATTCAGCCAATCTAGTGCTTTCATATTGTTTTATAACAATGGAAAAAAGCATGCAGATTTCCTTCCTTCAAGATTGTTGAGTGCCTAGAAATTACAGTTTTAATTTTTTGTGATTGAATGAGATGTCATTTAATATACTTACACACTTTTCTGCAAGTCTAAAATGAACAAAAATATTATTTTTTAACACATTTCAGTTTAGTTTCCAGGAGGAAACTACATCTACAATGACGTCATGACCTTCCCTAGGAAATAAGTAGCATTGTCAGAAATATTTCTAATGTATTACATTTTCATTCTTACGTTTGAGTGCAGAATTTTCACAACACAGAGACTAGAAATAAAGCGTATTGTCATCTGACAACAACCGAATGTCCCAAGAAAGCTGGGTGGGTGAAAGCTATTTTACTAGTTAAGACCTTTAGGGCAGGTATTGCCCTTTACTATCTATAGAGCCTCTAGTCACCATGTTATTTCCATGTTAAATAAGCTCAGTTTCAGAAGAATGAGACTATATGGTAATAATGTGAACATTAGCAGCAGCAGATTGATAAGTCATAGCACGGTCTGAACATATTCCTCTGCTACCCTTGATCATATGCTTACCCTTAAAGAGTGGAGATTTGAGGTTACGTGTTCAAATTCCATTAACTTTTAATGGGATTTTGGAGCCTTTTGCCTTTGAAAATCTCCCCCTACTTACTGCTGTCAGTTTTCATACATTATGGTTTTAATAGAGCTTTAACGTCTTGTGCTACAAAAGCAACAACTTTAGTCCTAGATATTTTTAAACAACATTGTTGTGGTTTTTTAGCAAAGTAGTTGTGGCCTGGATCCTGCACTGTTTTTAGACTAGGGTTGCCAGGTGTCCGGTATTGAACTGGACAGTCCATTATTTTCGCCTCCTGCCTGGTAAAAAAATTCAGAAAATACTGGACACCTAAAATGTCCGGTACTTTCTGATTTTTTCCCAGCCAGGAGGCGAAAATCCTGGGCTGTCCGGCTCAATACGGAGGCAGCCTGGCAACCCCAGTGCTTACCGGGGAGCTGTCCACACCCCAGTGCTTAGTGGGGAGCTGTCCGGCGCGGCGCAGGAAGGCATGATGGTGGGCAGCCGCCGGCAGCCTGTTAGGGCCAAAAAGTCTCACCACACGGTTTTTAAAGGGGCCTCGGTGGGTTTTTTGTTTGTTTGTTTGTTTTTTGCTTAACAACTCAACATACTTTTTCCTGGCGTGGGTTTTTTTCCCCCCAGTATTTTTTCTGAAACCATCTGGCAACTCTATTTTAGACACATGCTTAATTTTAAGCCCATGTGCTGTCACTTTGTTCTGAATGAGCCTGCTTACATCTTTAGTTAAGCAGTTGCATTAGATATTGCTGGGTCAGTACTTGTGCCGTAGCCATGCTGGACATTTGATTTTTGGTCTCAGTCCCTTGTTCCTCATGCTGAAAAAGCCTAGGCTATGGCATGGGGGGAGGGGCAGGAAAGGCGCATTTTCATTCAACTGTAATTTCTTATGGCTGCCTTTGACTGGCTCTTCAGCATGTCTTATCCAGTCCTGTTTGGGCCTGATTGCTGCACATGTCTCTGTCTGAGCTTGAACTTTTCCTTTTTAAACCAAATTCTATCTAGATTCTTAAATTCTAGCATTAAAAACCAACTAAAAAACCTGCCATGTTATTTACCATGAAAGTGACTGGAGTGATTCTGAAGCAGCTGTTCCAATCTGTTAGATGAAAAGCAAATCAGGGTTTAAAAAATAGTGGATTTTGGTACTGATTTACACAATGTACTATGGGACATCTTCAGTTATCTGCCCCGTTAAATTGTTCCCTTTGGGGACTGGATTTGAATGCTCATGACAGTAAGGGAGTAGTAGCACAGACAGAGAGTTGTGTCAGTGCATGTTAATCCTGACTTATACAGCTCAGCCACTCTTCTGCCGGGCCTCTCTGTTAGAGAAAGTGCAGTTTGTTCCTAATGTTGCCAGACTACATGATACTGCTGTGATGATGATAAATGGAGACTAAAATTAGTCCAATAAACCTGTTCAGGTGAGAGCCTCAGCTAGTGGAAACTGATGCAGGGAGAAACTATATATACTGTTTTAATTGGATATAATTTTGTTGTCTGGTTTTGAGATGTGCAGCAAACTTCCATATAAATCCCTCCCCATTCTGCCAAATGTCAGCTAAAATGCAAGTCAGGCATGGGTTAATAATGAGAAAGTAGTTATCAGAGTGGTAGCTGCACCTACACTGTTCTGCTGTTCATCTGCTGGGGCCCTCTATAAGAGCCATTTGTGCTTGGATTTTATTCTTTAACCCTTCCAAGTGCTCTTCTCCAAAGAGAATGAGGGCAGTAACCTAGTGACGGATGATGTGGGAAAAGCTGAAGCCTCTGTCTTGGCAGACAAGGTCAGCTCCCAGACTGGTGCACTAGGCAGCACAGTATGGCTATGTCTAGACTACATGGCTCCGTTGATGGAGCCATGAAAAATAGTTTATTTTTCATCGTTTCACGAGCATACCGGAGCGGTCGACAAAGGCTTCCCTTGTCGACCGCGGTGCATCTAGACTGCCCCGCTGTGCCGGATCAGCTGATCGTCGGCACAGCGCTGCGGCCATTTTTATTGTAATGAAGTGGGGATTATTTAAATCCCCGCTTCTTTGCCTATGCGTTATAAACTATTTTACATGACTCCGTCGACGGAGCCATGTAGTCTAGACATAGCCTATGGGAAAGAGGTGGGCAGGTTTCAGTGGAGAAAGAACAGGTTAAGAAAAGCTGAACATATATACATCCATGGGGCCGGATCTAATGCATCCAAGAGTACTGAGGAAGTTGACTGATGTCATTGCAGAGCCATTGGCCATTATCTTTGAAAATTCATGGTGATTGGGGGAGGTCCCAGATGATTGGAAAAAGGCAAATGTAGTGCCCATGTTTAAAAAAGGGAAGAAAGAGAATCCAGGGAACTACAGACTGGTCAGTCCCACCTCAAGTCCTCAGAAAAAATCATGTGGGGGATCATCAAGGAATCTATTCTGAAGCACTTGTAAGAGAGGAAAGTGATCAGGAATAGTCAACATGGATTCACCAAGGGCCTGACCAACCTGATTGCCTTCTATGATGAGGTAACTGGCTCTGTGGCCATGGGTAAGGTGGTGGACATGATATATCTTGACTTTAGCAAAGCTTTTGTTATGGTCTCCCACATAATTCTTGCCAGCACGTTAAGAAAGCACGGACTGGGTAAATGGACAGTAAGGTGGGTAGAAAGCTGGCTAGATTGTTGGGCTCAATGGATAGCCTTTAACTACCTGAAGGGGGTTTCCAAAGAGGATGGAGAGAGGCTGTTCTGAGTAGTGACAGATGAGAGAACAAGGAGCAATGGTCTCAAGTTGCAGTGGGGGAGGTCTAGGTTGGATGTTAGGAAAAAACTATTTCACTAGGAGGGTGGTAAAGCACTGGAATGGGTTACCTAGGGAAGTGGTGGAATCTCCATCCCTAGAGCTTGACAAAGGCCTGGCTGGGATGATTTAGTTGGGATTGGTCCTGCTTTTAGCAGGGGATTGGTCTTGATGACCTCCTGAGGTCTCTTTCAACCTATGATGGTATGATTCTATGATTCTAAGTGCTGTTCACCCTAGTGTCTGCCTTATGAAATGGAAATGTCAATGTAATTTCTTAGTCAGTTACCTTTCAGGCGCTCTTTGAGTTACTGCCCATACTTATTTGAAGTTGTTTTTATATGCCAAGTTTTATCTACTCTTCATTCTAGTCCATATTCACTTTCCATGTCAAAAGTCCAAATCATTCCAAGTATACGTTTCATAAGTCTTTAGAGAAATATAAATGGTTCATTTTTTCTGTCTTTCCAATACGGGTAATTTGTGAGATGGAAAGCAAATTAAACACTAGCCAATGGTCATGGGATCAAGGAGTGTTTTAGTCACATGTTATAGAATTTTTAAATTGTCAAGTCCTTTCAACATGGTAATATTTAAGAAGTGCAAATATGCTCTATGATCAGAGGCTCCATTGATGGATTCTTACTTTCAGATGGGTTTTTTTTAACTTAATATTATAAAGCTTCATCACTGATTCTGATGATATAGACTTCTGAATGACAAGATGCTGAAAGACATAATACAGGTTATATCTCCCTGGTCCAGCACCCTTAGGACTTAACCACTCCCCAAACTAGGGAATCTGCTGGACCAGAGGAGATCAATCCTGGCCCCTCTGCTGCTGCCACCTGCCAGCTGTGGGAGTCTGCTCCAGTGGCAACAGAGGGGTCGGCACTGACTAGGCATCCCCTCCCTGTCTGAGCTTGAATGCCACAAATGAGTTATTTGGGGCGCTCTGGAAGCTCTGGGAGGGCAGGGGAGGAGTTACTGAGCTCGGGGCCTGGCTTTTTCTCATGAGTTCCCCAGCCTGGGAGCACCCACAAGGGTGTCAGACCACAGATGTTGACGGACTACGGAAGACCGGACTATAGAAGTCCAACCTGTATCTTTGTTTTCGCAGTTTGCATTAGCAAACAAGAGTATTCACTCTTATCAAATGCAAATATTATAAAACTGCTTATACTGCATGGTAAAACAATGATTGTAGAAATGGCATCTTACAGTTGCAATGCATTCCTCATAGAGCAATCCTACCCGCAATCCTTACTGTCACGTAACAGCAAGACATGGGTTGCATTAAACAGGGTTTTGCCAGTTCAGGAATTTGATGCCTGATTTCTTGGTTCCCTTGTGCTTGTTACTAGAATGCCAGACTGTTCATTGTAAGCTGGAGACATGTCATGTATTGGTCAAAAACAGTGCTACTTTGGACATGTACCAAATGGACATGTGCACATACAACAGCAGCTACTAAAGCTGTGTGGTTTACTCTGCCAAGTATTGCCCGTAGGACTGAACCAAAGCTTATTGAAATTAATGGGAATATTTCCATTGACTTCAACTGGCTGCTGATCAGGCACTTAATAGTCCAAATCTGGTAATCTTGTTGGGACAGTCTGCCAGAGTCATATAATTTAATCACCAGTGTCCATGTGCATCAGTAAGTTATAAACCACTTCTCTATCAACCTCTAACTGTGTCTATGTTTTGCAGAGGCCTTTGAGTCATTGCTTCGCTTTGCAGAGAATCACACAACAACCCTGTTTGAGAGTGCTTACAGAGCCATGGCAAAAGAAGCTGCAGAGCCCATCAAAGAACTTTTTACAGACCTCTCTCTCTATATTTTGGGTGCTGAGACTACAGTGGAAAATGCAGTTTTACGGTTCTTCGACAGTCTCTTTCCTTTGGTTTACAGTCGGCTAATAAACCCTGGAATGACAGATTTATCAGAGGAATACACTGAATGTCTACGACTAACAAGACAAGACATAAATCCCTTTGGACGTTATTCTAAAGAAGTGGTTACAGAGCTGTCAAAATCTCTTTGGGCAAGTAGGAAGCTAAACCAGGCCCTCAATATGGGTATTGAGGTGATAAACACGACTGAACATGCTGCTCTTACAAAAGAATGTAGTAAAGCGCTAGTGAAGATGCAGTACTGTCCACATTGCCAAGGTCTGACACTAATCAGACCTTGTGTGGGATATTGTCTAAATGTAATGCGGGGCTGTTTGGCCAGTGTGTCAGAGCTGGATATTCAATGGAGGGAGTATATTTCCACACTGGAATATCTGACTAATGAAATGGCTGGGTCACATGATCTGGAACTTGCACTTCTAGGAATCAGGAATTTAATCAATGAAGCCATCCTTCATGCACAACTGAATGGGCCACAACTCTCTGCCACAGTAAGTACTTCTTGATTATTTTGAAGTTCACTTTTCAGCTTTCGTTATTAGATGACTAAACATATCATCACTTAATGTTGGGTTTGCATCAATTAGCAGTCAACAAGACCTCTGTCAGTAGTGTGTGTATATATCGCAGATAATTACAATGGGAGTTGGTAGCAAGCAACTGACTTAAAATGAAAAAAAATTGTAAACTTTCAGTGGAATTTCCTAAACAGAATATTTAGAGTATTTTACATATCTGGTTGAGGTATGATGGGATTTCAGTTGCACATTTTCATGCTAGAACTCCTAGAAACATTTTCAAAAGTCTCATTGTAATAGGATTTTTTAGCAAAGGGCACAGGGACATTCCAAAGGAATCAATGTGCTGTATCTAGGAAGTGTGGGATTGTCAGTGTAAATATCTTTATTTGCTAAGAATTCCTGAAAGTACTTTCTTTAGAGTTAAATATCAATGAACCAGGAGAAAAGAAAGAAAGAAAGAAAGAGGTGAGAGTAACATGATATGAAGATGATGATGAGAAAATGGCCAGAATGAAAGAGTGGTGAGATTATTAGAAGTGCTATTTAATGTACAGCATTTATGTGAGCAAAGGATAAAAATATGCTGATAGTGAATCCATCTTGTATGGGTGATAGGATTAGGGAGGCAGAGCTAGGGTGTTAGAATTACACAATAAATAACAGCAACACATAACGGACAAGCCTTCTGATAAATTGTAGAAAAGTAGTCCAGAAATTATTGAAATGACTAATGATGCAGCTGGCTACACTTGTATGAAGTCCAACACCACCATCAATAAAGAATCATGGCAGCTGTGCTCAAAACAGGGTAGAGACTAATCTAGGAAAATTCAAATTGATCCCATTGACTTGGAAGAAAAGGAAACCTCACTACAAAGTGAGAAGGAAATTTGTTGCACAGTGTTAGAAGTTTAATTCCTTTGCTGAACTTTGTTACCATATTATTTGGGGGAACGGGGAATCTTTGGGAGGCATAAAGAATGTAATTCAAACCAGGAAAATATGTGCCAGATGGCATGTCCGCATTGCAACCCGAACCATTTACAGTTTAGAGCCATAGTGAAGAGATCAAATTCAGCAACATTTTCAGTTTGAAACAGATGACAAAACAAGGCAGTGAGAGCAAAATGAAAATGTAAAAAATAAGAATATACTGTATGATTAAAACATTTGTTAAATACATACTTAGAGGCAGTGTCATGATCCATGTTGTCTCAGGCTCATGAATGTTCTTTCTTCAATCATACTTGAATTTGAGGAGATATTTTCTACTCTATCTGGTATCCAAGAATAAACTTGGAAAATCAGGACAGGGATGTCTAGGTTCATGGAATGGTTCCTGATTGTCTCTTCTATAGATCTTGTGCAATGTTCATGATTCCTGGAACTTTCTTCCATTTGATGATGAGTCCATTGTAATGCCATAAACCATTGTATGCCTAAAAATAAAACAACAAAAGAACAATTCACCCATACCCCAGGAAACACTTAAATAACAAATCATCAATGTTAGAGACCCATTCCACTCCTTCATGAAGTGATACCATTGTTGTGATACTTTAGGTGTAGATATGGTGATCATGATATGTTGTATATGTCTATGTATTGTATAAAAGGCACATCTGATAGCTAGAATACAATATATAGATCTAATTCACCCCTAAACCTGACCCATGTATCGCCATTGACTTCCAAAGAGGTAAATGAGAGCAAACTTAGGGTTTCTAGCTATTGGAGAAAAAATGACCTGACATATATTCTATCTGTCGTAAGAATTATTATATTCTAGCATGCATTTTGCTGTCAATATCACACTGCACAATAGTCAGCATGTTGTAATTTTGACATTTAATTTTGGGGAAAGGGAAATATACAATGCAGGTGAATATCGGACAATCTAGGATCTTATCCTGCACCTTGAAGTCGATGAGAATTTTGTCTTTGATTTCAATGGAAGCACATTTGGGCCTTCAGATGTCTTTCAGGGTGGGAAAGTTTCTGTTTAATCCTAATTTAAGAATCTCATCTGAGTCATACATGATTCCCTTTCATTAAATTTAAACATTTTCCTTCAACTTTCCAGATGACCTCAACTAGATAACTATGGGGAATTCAAATATCAGAGGGATCGCCGTGTTAGTCTGGATCTGCAAAAGCGACAAGGAGTCCTGTGGCACCTTATAGACTAACAGATGTATTGGAGCGTAAGCTTTCGTGGGCAAAGATCCACATGTACATGCATCTGAGGAAGTGGGTCTTTGCCCACGAAAACTTACGCTCCAATACATCTGTTAGTCTATAAGGTGCCACAGGACTCCTTGTCGCTTATGGGGAATTCTTAATTCTTCTTTTCAAGAGCTTTTCTTTTGCCTTCACTAATACTATCTCAGTGTATTTTTTTCTTTACTATTTCATGGGCTCATCTTTAGTCTATCAAAAATATATGGTATTTTGAAATTGAAACATATATTGCAGTTCATGTTACCCTCAGTTTTCCACTCATTTTAGTTGTCAGGGTAAGATTATATTTCTGTGATAAAGCATATTCTCTTATATTGAGTAAGCATGTAGTCTGATATTGATTTAAAATGTTTGAGATTAGTTACATGGGATAACCGTTACTTAGAAGATTAAGCCCAATTACACTGTTTCCTCTAGTGAGTCTGACTTCTCCGAAGAAATGGATGAGAGTTCTGGCTATGATTTTAGAACTTTCAGCTGTGTGATGACTGATTAAAATCCTGCGGCCAGATCCTCAAATACACTCATTCTTCTTTATGCTATTCTGACATTATTTATATCTATTATATTGGTTTATTTGAAACATGCTTTCAGATATGTACATGAACTTCCCACTCTTCTTTATATCATCACTACACAATGTAGTGATCAGTTTATATCTATGCAGTTTATTTTTGTAGATTTAGGAAACTAGGAGATGTGTCTTTTATGATATCCATGTCTGTAACAAACACTATACTTCATTCAATAATAAATACTCTAACCATGGAAAATTCAATCCAGTAGCAGAGCACGACTAGTCACTTCCATTTATCTTAAGACAGCCTTAATGCTCCTTCTTTTTTAGGAAACTTATACTTTTTGAAACAACCACATGGAGCTTCCATGATAAAAATTGAAGTTTCATGTTAGCTGATTGGCTAATTGCTAATGAATAATAGAAATCTGACTTTTTTACCATATGCACAGAAAGGGTTAAGTAAACCAGATAAAGTACTTACTATGTTTTTTACTCACAAGAAGTATGCACCACACTTGTAAGAACAAAACATCTATGTGCATGAACAGTGAGTTTGGCCTATAGCAATTTATTCCTAGGCCCACTGACAGAGGCGAGGCAAAGGGGGCAATCGCCGATTCAAAAAGGCTCGGGGTTCCCAGGCACTGCTGCCACTACTGCAGCAACAATGACAGAGTGCCTGTACCTTGAGCACTTTACATCACTGCTGGAATGCCACATGGCGCATTCTGGGTGGTGCTAAGGGCCCCACCCCGTCCAGGAATATGGAGCCCAGAGGCCTGCCAAGTCTGTTGGCCCCCCCTCTTGTCAGTTCCATTAGAGCCAAAAGACATGTCTGATTCACCTGGATGACATGTGTGAAAAGCCATGACAAAGCTATTAGAACTCTCTTTCTCCTTGGGTTCCTACAGAACAGGCAGTGCCATTTGTGCAATGAGGCTGGCATCCACCCAGCTACTTAAACTAATGTGGATCTGCAATGAGCTGCAGCATCTGCAATCATAATCATTATTTTCTGTTTTATCTGCTAGAATCTGATTGTGTGTCATATTGGAAGGAATGCTGACGGCCTCCTGGTGCCAGAGATGTAGCCCTAGTTGTATGCTCTTGATACCAGTTTGAGAGAAGATTTCCTCTTCTCCCTCCCCCTCCCTTTTTGTTTTTGCATTCTAAAGCTCAGTATTTTCATACATTAAATCAACCTTAGTTGTGTGGTTCAGTCTGTGCATTGCATGCAACAGCGCATTTTTATTATTTCTTGCGAGGTGGAAGAAATATACTCCTGAGCAAAATGATAATTGAGGTAAAGCAAACCTGAAATGCATGTTACCCACTGGCACTGGTGAGAACTGTGCACAATTTTCTTATCTGCAGATGAGCCAAATTCTCACATTCACTGTCAGTAAAAGGTCATAGTTCCTAAGGGTACGACTAGACATTAGCGCGATTTCATGATATGTCCAGTATCTCGAAATAGTGGTTTCCGCGTCTTTGCAACAAGCCCTTTATTTCAAAATATATTCGAAATCATGGGCTTGCTATTCCAACATCCTGATAAACCTCGTTCCACGAGGATTAAGGGACTTGTCGGAATAGCGGTCTATTTCAAAATAGATTATCTCGAAATAAGCTATGCAATTTGCATAGCTTGAATTGCATAACTTATTTCAAGCTACACGGTTCTGTATAGATGTACCATAAAGGATGATGATTAAAGAAATAATGGCTTTTAACAAAGCATTTAAAATGTGTTCTTGGTCCATTCCTACTCAGAAAAGCACTTAAGTACACTCTTACCATTAAGTTGTGTTTACTCCAGTGAAAATTACATATTTAAGCATTGCTGAATGCATGCCGCACTCACTGCTATGTATCAGTTTACTAGTATATCAAGTGCTGCTTTGTATTAGTAATTCCTTGAATGAAATCATAATAAGGTGGTATTGCAGCTGTTTGTGGTGGGTTGAGAGAGGCTTGGTAGTGGAATCCTTTCTGGCATTGATGAACAGTTACTCATACATAGTACATTTTATACCTGCAAATGATACCTGTAGAACAACTCATGAGGAAGTGTTCACCAAGGAGAGTTCTGCAATTGGGGCCAGTAAGATTAAAAATCTCATGGAATAAACTCATTTTTACTCCATCTCCATTCTCTTAGAATGAATTTGGTCTTTTGGCACATCAGCTTTGTAGTGTTCAGTCTGATAATTTTTTTTGGAAGGGAAGAGAATTTTGTTAAGGACCTGCAAATTGAAAGTGTAAAGTAGTAAGGCAGTAACAGTTTAAATGTTACTCTTTGGGGGTGTAAGGAAAAGATCCACATTTGCATTTTGTGTGTGTCAAATCCTACCAGATTACTACTGCTTATCCCACTCTGATTTGCATTGGGGGTATACAAAAAAATCTGGTCCAGTGGTTAGCATAGTAGCATGATGCTTGGGAGAATGGGGTTCAATTCCCTGGGTCCTCCGTAGAGTTTTTGTGTGTGAGTTTGGCCAGGTAACTTAGTGTCATTATGCTGTACGTATAAGGACTGTGGGGGTGCTACGGTGATGAAGTCCATAGTACTCTTCTCTATTTGCTTCTGCACTCCTGTAGAACTACTGGGGAAGGAAGAGGGTTGGGATGGGTCCCAGGACAAATCATTCATGAGCCTCATGGGCCCAGTATGGGACGTACTACATGCTGTCTCATGCGTATGGATTTTAGGGTTGGGATGGGCTTAGACTACACAAGTTAAATGCAATATTTGGAGAGGGAGAACTTGTCCAGCTGAAAGTTTGGACTGGAGTTCTAGACGACGGTACCGGGCCTTTCTTTGTCATTGCTCAGAGTTAATAGAATCTATGTCGATTTGAAGCAAAGAGAGAGATTTTTATTCTGCATCTGTTCATGTATTGCCTAAGAAGGAATTAATTCTCACAAAGAGCTAGACTCCCTCCTGCAGGCACAGAGCGGGGTATGGTATGGTGTGGTGATGATTGGGCCAGGGGAGGTCAGGATTCTGTGGAGGAAAATGTCCTTGTACCCTTTCTCTGCTACATGTGCCTTTGTGCAGGACAAAATGCTATCTAGCCCTTTGAGCGTGACTGGACAATCTAATGGAATCTGGTTAACATTCAGGAGTTGAAAATAGAAGCAGAAAATATTTGACAGCCTTTGGAAATGTAAAATTTGTATGAAACAAAGTTCTGCCGTGTCTACACAGGCAAAACTCTGACTGATCTCAGGCAATACACCTACTGATTTCAATAGAAATTTTGCCTGAGCAAGGACTGACAGCGTGGTCCTGTATGAATGCTGATAAGTTATGTGTTGTAGCAGGGGTGGATGAGAGTTTTGCAGGGCCCAGGGCTCAGGGCCTATTGAAAGCGCAGGGCCCGGGACAGCACAATTTCGCACATGTGCCACGGCCAGAGCCGACAGGTAGTAGTGCGAGCACGGGGCCTATTGAAGCCCGGGGCCCGGGGCAGCCGCCCCGCTCGCCCTGCCCTATATCCGCCGCTGTGTTGTAGCATTGCAGGCCAGAGTGCTGTATCGTGGTGGCTTTTTGCTCATAATCCAAGAAGGTGGGCATGGAGGCTGGTGAGTTGGCACGGGCTCTGTGTCTCATCGATCTTGGGAAGGATTGAGCTGCTTGCTGTGAGTATAATGTTTTCGTGGAGCCCTGGAACACACTTCTGTGCCAGTGGCTGGCTCTCATGGCTGACTGCCCAAGTCTCAGTTTTTTCTAAATGCAGCCGTTAAGCATGTCTGAGTGAATCAGCCAAGCAAGCTAAAACCAGCTGGTTACTGCCTGAGTTGCAATCACTGGGTTGCATTTAAGCACCCCAGCCTGCAGCATTGCCAGCTGTTTTCTGCTTGGTGTTTTCTGGTGGCACATGACTATGTGATTTCTCATTTGAAATACCCCTCCCCGAAGCTCCTCATGCTGCTCCTTACCACTGCTCAGTTCATTGCCACAAAGAAACAAATGAGTTAGGAGCCCAGCTCCCATTGATTTTCAATGGAAATTGGGCACCTAGTGTTCCTTTATGCATTTTGAGAAGTTTGCTGGTGGTCCTCAGGCTAGTTCACATTGCTGAGCACCAGGTGTGTTTCTTCATGTGATCTAGAACCCGCTCTGCAGAAGTGTTGGGCAAATGCTGAGTGCTGGTGTCATGGGAACCTCTCAGCACTAGGGGCATCTCCTCCTGTCTGCTCTGGGGATTAGCTCCTGCCGGGGGCCGCACCCTCTGATGGTCTGTGACCCCGTTATCCTCGCTCTCTCTGCAACCCTTCTCATTCTACTATGCTCCTCCTTCTCGAGGCATCAGAGTCTTTCAGAAGCAACTTTCCCAGGCAGTCACTCTCCTCTGCCTGGTCTTTGCCAATTCCCCAGTGGCTGGCAGGGAAATGCAGGCCTGCCCTCCTCTCAGGGTTTCAGCTCAGAGACCCTCTGATCACCTGCCAAGGTCTGTACTACCCTGTGCCTGCTGCTTTTCCCCTGAATCTTGCCTACCTTCCTGGCTTCCCGTCTCTCTGGTTTGCCAGCTCAAACTCTCTCCTCCCAGGGAGTTACTGTAGACTATGCTCCATAGTCCCAAACACAGCTCCCTTCGCCTAGGGAGTGACTGCAGGCTACTTCCCATCATGCCTCAGCTGCTCTCAGCTGATCTGCTCCTGTTCCTATCCTGTTAAGCCTCCTCTCTAATTAATCCCTGCTGCCTGGCTCCTCCTCCAGCTGCACCCTGTGCCGTCCATTGGCCTACCTGGCCACCTTAACCCTGTCAGATCTTGGGCAGGGCGGCCACAGCTGGGTGTTAGTGCTTTGGCTCTTCACTTCTTGCAGCAGCATTCAGAAGCATGGAAGACCAAGCCCTTCGTGAGGAGTGCCAGTTCTTACTCATAGAATATCAGTGTCAAATTGAAATACAGGCTGCCCCCAACTTGCGACGTGATCGGTTCCGGAGATAGCATTGTAAGTCAGGGGCATCGTAACTCAAGTCCACATTTACGACAGACATGCGGGGCTGAGGACGTAAGTCGGGGGATTTCGGCCCTTCAGCACTTACGGAAAAGGTCGTAAGTGCGGGGTCATAAATTGGGCTGTCGCAAAGTGGGGGCCTCCTGTAATGTGCACTTATTGCATTTTGTATATTAACTTCAGTAGGCCTGTGCCTAGGCTTAGGAGCCCATCCAGAAGGTTGTCTTTATAGAATCAAGGTCTTAAAACCCAAGATGCAAAAGTGTTCATTTGTGCAGCTACATTAGGGCTCTTTTTAAAAAAGAGGACGTCAGTAGAATGTGGGAAAGACACATTTTCCTATGTCTGGAGTGTTCTTTGTGCTTCATGAACACCTGTGTATTTCCTTCTTAACACTATTTTAGTGTCTGAAAATGGCGTATAGGAGAAAGCTGGGATGAAATTCTGAGGTGAGACAAAGAGCCATAGCTCAACTGATGTCTAGTTAGCTCCATTGATTTACATCCTCTGAGGATCTGCCACATTGTATTGTCTGTGCTATACTAAAGAAACAGCTGAGAGAAAGCTTGATGGAGTGTGATCATAATATTGAGAGCTGGCCATAGGTCAAGTACTGTGAGACGGCATAGGGATCTGTGACCTGTATTAATTAATTACCTGGAGAAGGACAGGAACAATAAGAGGGGCTGAGAGTGGTCAGGAGGTTAGGCTGGGAGAGCCTGTAGGGTTGCCAGGTGTCCGGTATTTTACTGGACAGTCCGGTATTTGCGCTCTTTGTCCAGTAAAAAAAACCAGAGAATACCGGACATGTGCAATGTCTGGTATTCTCTGATATTTCCAGCTGCGCACCGGACGGAAGCCTGGCGTGGGCGGGGGGGGAACAGCTGAAAGGCGGGGCCACGATTGGCGCTAGGAGCCTGTGATTGCTCAGAAGCCTGGTGGGGGCGGGCGGAGTGGCTGGGACTCCCAGCCACTGCCCCTGCCGTCGCCAGGCTTCTGTGCAATCACAGACTCCCAGTGCCGATGGCGGCCCCGCCTCCCAGCCTGGGAGTCCCAGCTGGTAGGCGGGTCTGCGATCGCCGCTCTGGGCGCTTCAGAAGTCTAACCGGGGTGGGGGGAGTGGCTGGGACTCCCAGCCACTCCTCCCGCCCCCGCAAGGCTTCTGTGCAATCACAGGCTCTCAGCACCTATCGTGGCCCCGTCTCCCAGCCTGGGAGTCCCAGCGAGTCCCGGGAGGGGGGAGCGGGGGGGCTTATTATCCCGTGTTCCTGTTCTTCCTCTCAAGTAATAGGTGTAACGGCATTGCGCAAGAGGGTTTTTCTTGCGCAAGAAGGGGCAGTGTAGACGCTCCTTCTTACGCAAGAGCCTCTTCTGAAAAAAATGGTGGCTCATTAGGTATGCAAATGAGGCTCGGCGATATTCCACGCTTAGCCTCATTTGCATATTACTTGTGCAAGAAGCCTCGAGTGTAGACATAGCCCTAGTGTGGTTACTGAGTACTGCAAGTGGCACCTAGACCACTGCAACAGTTAAGATCAAAAGACCTCTACAGCATGGGCTGGGAGCCAGCTGGCTTTTAGCTTGTAGAGGCTCCTGTAGTCAGTTCCTGAGGTCCCAGGTTCAAATCCGCCTTGGTGGTGGTTACATAGACATACCTTTAGAGACTAACAAAAATATAGATAGGTATCATGAGCTTTTGTGGGCACAACCCAGTTCTTCAGATAACATATAACTTTCTCTCCCTTACAGTGAGCATTCACATGCTAAAAATAGAGATTTATTTAGATATATTGTGCTGGGATTTCCATGTTCCCCAGTGGTCATTTGTTCCCACTGTGCTCCTCTTGTCTCTCCAGTCACTTGCAGATAAACATCAATTCATAGAGAGGGTGGCATGGTCAGCAGATTGTGCAACAGAGGGCATGAAATCAGAGACTGTATAGCCTTGAAGTGACGGATAGAGATATTTGAGGAAAATTAGACTCTACAGCAAGATACAGTTTGTGGGACAAGAACTAGTAGAGTTCCTTCAGCCCCTTGCCTTCTGAGTGGTTTTAAAAATGACATTCATCCTGCAGATGGGGTAAAATGTCAGCCCAAGATGCATCATCTTCCCTTTCTTCTAAAATCTTCTCCCTAAGGGCTTTAAATAATATTTACCTAGATGTTTATATGACATAGAATCATAGAATACTAGGACTGGAAGGGACCTCGAGAGGTCATCGAGTCCAGTCCCCTGTCCTCATGGCAGGACCAAATACTGTCTAGACCATCCCTGATAGACATTTATCTAACCTACTCTTAAATATCTCCAAAGATGGAGATTCCACAACCTCCCTGGGCAATTTATTCCAGTGTCTGACTACCCTGACAGTTAGGAACTTTTTCCTAATGTCCAACCTGAACCTCCCTTGCTGCAGTTTAAGCCCATTGCTTCTTGTTCTATCCTCAGAGGACATCATTGTTAATGTTTCAGTTTTGAAATTGGATGTAGTGTAGCACTGGCACTAATACATAAGAAGCAGAAATATCTTGGCACAGAGTCAGTGATACCATTAAGGGACAGGCATGGGAAGCTAGTGAGGCATGAGGTCGACAACAAAGGGAGTCCAAATAAAAATGAATCTTTGCCTTCTGCTGTATGTTCATCCCCAAAAGCTTTGATACTTTTTCCTGAGGGCAAAAGGGAGTTCAATTATGCCAGAGAATAGAAACCAGATAGAACTTGTGCAAGTGAGCAAGACATTTAGGATCACATTAATTACCTCCCACAACCTGAAAGGAAAAATAAAAAGGGTCTTGTTAGATTGGAAATCACTAGGGAGAATGCCTGCTATGCAGGGCTGTTTGTGAAAGAGAAGGATCATTTTGGGATTTTAATCCAAAATTCACACACAAAAAATAATTTGTCCATGAATAGTGTTCATCTATAGTGTCAGTGTTTTATAAATGTCACATGGCAGGCACCCGTTTGAATTTCCCTAAATCCATCTATCTGAATTCTTAGCTGCTGAACACATGGACTTTTCTCCTCTGGTTCATCATTCCTGAAGGCATGAAACCAGCACCCAGTTAGGACTTCACTTTGGCACACACACCATAGTTTGCACAACGGACACCCACTTGGGATCAAAATAAAAAAAGTGTATTTAGTAAAAATACTATGGCTTCAAATATGAACTAGTAAGGAAGAGCAAACACAGACCAGTGGCACAGAAAACAAACATTAAAGATACCCTCTGGGGCTTAACACTTCTCCATTAGCAAAATTCCCTTCTCCAGTCCAAGACACCTGTTGCCTCTAAACTGTTTCTCAGTGTGCCTTCTGTCCTAGAGGGGACCCAGTGCTACATAGAAAGCTCCCCTGCTTAGATGCTGTCCCTCAGTTTCTGGATAGTCTACACTTCAACCCCCTTCTGTATTAACAAGGTTTGTAGTTTCCCCCCTTTTTCTCATGCTATGGCCTGGTCTGTACTATGGGGTTAGATCGGGGTGGGCAATAATGTTTGATTGGGGGGGGGGGAACCACACGAAGCTTTTGGTAAGTGGTCAAGGGCCACACTTTTCTATGGAGGGGAGTGCGAGGTCAGGGGACCGACGTTGGGTGCAGAAAAGGGCTTTGGGTAGGCGATTGGGGTGTGGGAGAGGGTGTGGAATCTGAGAGGGAGTTTGGGCAAAGGAGCAGGTTATGATCTGGAGCAGAGTCCTGGGGTGTAGGATCTGGAAGGGGGCATGGGTCCAGGAGAGGATTCTGGTCTGGGGGAGGGATGTATGAGTGAGTGCAGGGTCTGGGAAGGAGATGTGTAGACAGGGAGAGGAGTGCAGAGGTTTTGGGTGATGACCTGGGACAGGAGGGGGTGGTGACTTGAGGCAGGGAGTTGTGAGGAGGGAGAACCTGGGATGCCAGAGTCAGACTGTGGCCAGGAAGCGCCTACCTAGGTGGCTACCAGCCAGCAGTCCTGCAGGACCCCAAGGCAGGCTCACTGCCTGCTGCAGTCCCTGGCTGCTCAAAATGTCTGGCTGCTCCCTGAGGCTCTTTCTTCTGGGTGCCAGAGAGAGTGGGAGGCTTTGCGCGCTGTCCTTGCCCCTAGCAAAATCTCTCAGCTCCCATTGGCCAGTTTCCTTGAAGTCTCCTCTTCCTCCCTCCAGCACCCAGAAAAGAGAGCCACAGGGGTATCTGGCTGCTGTGTGCTTGAGGGACCTGTGGGCTGGATCCAGTGGCTTGATGGGTCGGATTCGGTCCATGGGCCATATCTTGCGTGCCGCTGGGTTAGGTCATCAATAGCTGCCTTGTGTCAGCTTTGCTGGGGAAGCATCATCACTAAAATCTGGCTTCTGCCAACGTAAGTGCCTCTCTTCAATGATTAAATAAGATGATGTCCACAAGGCATGTAGAGTCAGTGTCAAAATAGTTAGGTCGATGCAGTGTCAGTGTCGATGCTGCATTGTTTATGTGTGTAGTTAGGTCGATGCAGTGTCAGTGCAGATGCTGCATTGTTTATGTTGACTGTTATTTGCTTTCAGAAGCTGTCCTGCACAGACAGTACAACGGATACAAAAGCTCCTGGTGAGGGCGGGCGCTGCCGATGCAAGGAGCCAAGTGTGCGCGCAAAAGCAATTTAACTGCAATAGCTGCATGCCAACAGAAGTTAGATTGACTGGGGGGAAAGGGTGTAGTTAGATTGATGGGGGGCAAAAGGGGCAGTTGCCCCAAGGCAGTGGCAACACCTGGACCCCCAGGCCCTTTATATTGCTGCCAGAGCCCCATGTAGTGCACTCCAGGTGGCACTGTGGACTGCCAGGAGAAGTTCTGGCAGAGCTGAAGGTGCCAGAGGGAGGCTAGACCACATCCCTACCCTTTTGGCCTGAGGCCCCATCCCTTCTGGGAGTGAGAGGACACCCTTCTACTTTGCCCCCATTTTACCCAAGTCTGTCAGGCCCCCTGAGATCAACCTAATACTTTTTGTAGACATGGGCTATGGTGGTTCATGGTCACACAGCCTGGGGGAGGATTCACCAACTGAGATTTTCTTTTCAATTTCAAATTGTTTCAGAGTTATTCCATTAACTTGAATAGTCCACCACTGTGTCTTCCTGGTCGGACAATGTTGGTGGCTTTGGGGCTGTTTTGTGTGAACACCTGGGCCATGAGGTGCCCTCAGTGCCTCAGGTAGGTTTTAGGGAAACAATCTACAACCTCATGACACTGCTGTCAGTTGATGGTGTCATTCAACTATAGCTATGATTACAATATTTTACATGTATAAATACGCATTTGTCCATAACAAGAATCTGTATACAGATCTCCTAGTGCTCATCAAGTTCATGCCATTACAAACTTTCATGAAAAACCTTCCCTGA
Source organism: Rafetus swinhoei (assembly GCA_019425775.1). Taxonomy (NCBI): domain Eukaryota; kingdom Metazoa; phylum Chordata; order Testudines; family Trionychidae; genus Rafetus; species Rafetus swinhoei. The sequence goes on from CM033432.1 coordinate 46,928,423, forward strand.
CATATTTTTGCACCCAATAGCTTTGTCTACAGCCAGTTGATTCAGCTGCTTGTTTGAGGATTCAGACCTTCCTGCTCTGCAGTTGGGGTGCCTGGTCCTTGATTATCACTGACCCAGGCTGCAAAAGACGGTGAAAGGCAATCCATTAGACCCTAAGAATTTGAGTAGGGAACACCATCCAGGCTTCTAGAATGGATTCTCTGTACCACATCAGAGCACTGGTCCAGCCTGTCTGTTTTTCCACCGCCAGCAGTGATCACTCTCAGATGATTCAGAAGAAGATGAAAATCACGTCAAAATACAGCAAGACAATTTTGTGTGATGACAAAAATTCTTTCCTGAGCCCTGCAGATGATGGGCTGAAACCTTGAAGTGTGAGACTTGATTATAGTTATTAGCTTAATGCAGAGCTACACATATTAAGAGCATGTTGAAAGCAATGTGGGCATTCTTGTCCCCCCCGTGGCTCCTGAAGGAAGGGGATAAAGAGGGAGAGTCACAGAATCATAGAATCATAGGACTGGAAGAGACCTCGGAAGGTCATCAAGTCCAGCCCCCTGGCCAAAGCAGGACCAATCCCAACTAAATCAACCCAGCCAGGGCTTTGTCAAGCCGAGACTTAAAAACCTCTACGGATGGAGATTCCACCACCTCCCTAGGTAACCCATTCTAGTGCTTCACCACTCTCCTAGTGAAATAGTTTTTCCTAATATCCAACCTGGACCTTTCCCACTGTAACTTGAGACCATTGCTCCTTGTTCTGCCATCCATCACTACTGAGAACAGCCTCTCTCTATCCTCTTTGGAACCTCCCTTCAGGAAGTTGAAGGCTGCTATCAAATCCCCCCTCACTCTTTTCTTCTGCAGACTAAATAAGCCCAAATCCCTCAGCCTCTCCTCGTAGGTCATGTGCTCCAGCTCCCTAATCATTTTTGTTGCCCTCTGCTGGACCGTCTCCAATGTGTCCACATCCTTTCTATAGTGGGGGGCCCAGAACTGGACGCAATACTCCAGATGTGGCCTCCCCAGAGCCGAATAAAGGGGAATAATCATTTCTCTAGATCTGCTGGCAATGCTCCTCCTAATGCACCCTAATATTCCATTCACCTTCTTGGCTGCAAGGGCACACTGTTGACTCATATCCAGCTTCTCATTCACTGTAATCCCTAGGTCCTTTTCTGACGAACTGCTACTTAGCCATTCGGTCCCCAGCCTGTAACAATGCTTGGGACTCTTCCGTCCCAAGTGCAGGACTCTACACTTGTCCTTGTTGAACCTCATCAGATTTCTTGTGGCCCAATCCTCTAATCTGTCCAGGTCACTCTAGACCCTATCCCTGCCCTCCAATGTATCTACCTCTCCCCCTAGCTTAGTGTCATCCGCAAACTTGCTGAGGGTGCAATCCATCCCCTCATCCAGGTCATTAATAAAGATGTTGAACAAAACCGGCCCTAGAACTGATCCTTGGGGCACTCCGCTAGAAACCGACTGCCAACCTGACATCGAGCTGTTGATCACTACCCGTTGGGCCCGACAGTCTAGCCAGCTTTCTATACATCTTACAGTCCATTTATCCAATCCATACTTCCTTTACTTGCTGGCAAGAATATTGTAGGAGACCATATCAAAAGCTTTGCTAAAGTCAAGGTATATCACTTCCACCAACTTTCCAATATACACAGAGCCATTAAATCTCATCATAGAAGCTAATCAGATTGGTCAGACTCCAAGGCCAGAGGGGATCACCATGACTACCAACCCTGAATACTTGCAGGCACAGGCTGCATAATTTCTCCCTAAAGCTAGATTGAAGTATATCCATTAACAAGAGATCTAATCTTATTATAGACCCTTAGTGAAGGTGAGCCCACCACCCCCATTGGTAAATTGATGTAGTGTTTAATCACAACTTAGAGCTAGGAGCTAATCTCAATTTATGGTTTAACACTGTGCTGGAGAGTTGGATTTCACCTGTGATACAGCTGCACAGGTGATTAATCAGCCCCGCCGCCCTCAGTCAGCTCTGTACATGAGCCCTGAGCCTCTGACTGGGCAGGGCTGATTAATCACCTGTGAAGCTGTGCTACTGCACAGCTTAAAAGGAACACTGACAGTGACCCCCATACAATATCCTTGCAACCCCCACACAATTCCTTTTTCAGTCAGGAATGCTACAATTACAATACCATGAAATTTCAATAGGGCTTTATGTGGGAGGGGAGAGTTTCCAGTTACATACTATCCTAGTGCATACTCCAGGTAGGGGTGATTTAAGTGTGCATAGACAAGCTCAAGTTTGGCATTACCTATTTTTAGTGCTTGACTTTGCATCTTGAGTAAAGTTCTTTTATCTGTATGTGTGTGTGTGGGGGGGCGGGGTTGGGACAGAAGGTAAAATTCCTTTCTCACATACTGGACTTTATCCATTGTGCTTTTGTAAGGTGTCATGGGAAGAAAAAGATGAGGAAAAATAGTGGCCCTTTTAGCTTTCTTAATGTTTTAGATAGATAGATAGATAGACACACACACCCACATTGAAGGAAACTATAGAGAGAGTCCACTTCATTGCAGTTAGCACATAGCTCAAAAATGAATTCCATTAAATCTGCTTATTGCTCGCGGCCTGTGGATCATCATCTTAATGATATTTAGTGCTGCCACACACGTTATAGCAGTGTAACAGCACCCTAAGGACTCCACCAAGATTAGGGCCCTATTGTGCAAGGTACTGTACAAGTACAGCAGCTGGGAGGTGTAGGTCCCAGTGTATATATAGATATATGGGCTAGCTTTGTTCGAGCTAATGCCTAAAATCAGCAGTGTGACTGAGAAGGCAGGGGAAGTGGCTTAGGCTAGACACCAGAGTACAAACCCACCCAATCTTCTGGTGGCTTCACACCCTTGTGACGTATTTGCTGTAGGTATGTATTACAGTACCACCATTTTACAGATGGAGAAACAAACCCAGAGAGGTGAAGTGACTTGTCGCAGGGTACTGAATGAGAAAGCAGCAGAGGTGGAATTAGATCAGGAATTCTTCCTAGTTTCCAGCACCAGCACTATCCTCGGGGACATGCTCTTTTCAAAGAGACTGAAATGCCTGAAATAGAGAACGGGTAGCACTTTGGCTGAAGTTGGAGCCAGCTGCAGGACAAAAAGATGGAGAGCAAAATGAAATAATGCAACAAGTTTCTTATGGCAAATTCATCAAAGGACCCAAAGTTTTTTCAGACAATAATTTGGGGGAAAGCAATCAGGAACAGAACAGAAAAAAAAATTCTAGGAGGAAGGTAATGTTGTCAAAAAAGTATCTCTTAGGAAAATAACTGAGTACAGCCGCTCCCCGAGTTGCGAACGGTCGAGTTTCGACCATTTGCACTTACGACCAAAGCTCCCATGGAGCAGTCGTAAAGGCGGTCCCCGAGTTACGAACGCGACCCGCGCTTATGAACAGCGCGGTCTCATGTAACTCAATGGTGTCCGAGTTACGAACGGACCGAGTTACGGCCAAGTGTTTGGTCCGTAACTCATTCATAACTCGGGGAGAGGCTGTATAAAGAAAAAGCTACTAAGCATATAGCAGCAGGAAATAACTGTAGAATACATTTACAAATTTGAAGAGGAAGTGGAAATCATAGAATCATAGAATCCTAGGGTGGGAAGAGACGTCAGGAGGTCATTGAGTCCAACCCTCTGCCCAAAGCAGGACCAACCCCAACTAACTCATCTCAGCCAGGCCTTTGTCAAGCCGGGACTTAAAAACCTCTAGGGATGGAGATTCCACCACCTCCCTAGGTAACCCATTCCAGTGCTTCACCCCCCTCTTAGTGACATAGGTTTTCCTAATATCCAACCTACACCTTCCCCACTGCAACTTGAGACCATTACTTCTTGTTCTGTCATCTGTCACCACTGAGAGCAGTCTCTCTCCATCCTCTTTGGAAACCCACTTCAGTTAGCTGAAGGCTGCTGTCAAACCTGCCCCCCCACCCCACCCGGCCCCTTCTCTTCTGTAGACTACATAAGCCTAAATCCCTCAGCCGCTCCTCGTAAGTCATGTGCTCCAGCCCCCTAATCATTTTTGTTGCCGTCCACTGGACTTTCTTCAAAACGTCCACATCCTTTCTGTAATGGGGGGCCCAGAATTGGACTCAATGCTCCAGATGTGGTCTCACCAGTGCCGAATAAAGGGGAATTATCATTTCTCTAGATCTGCTGGCAATGCTCCTCCTAATGTAATACTGTGAACAAAATAACTTAGTGCTGAGTTGGCAGCAACAAAGGGTAATGGTCAGGCAGAAACTGACTATTTGGGTAAATAGATTGATCGATCAGTGTCATTAAACAACATCTAGAGTTAGTTTATGTTAGTCTCTAGCTGCAAAACCAATAAGGAGTCCTGTAGCTCTTTAAAGACTAACAGATTTAATTGGGCATAAGCTTTCGTGGGTAAAAACTACTTGGTCAGATGCATCTGACAATGTGGTCCCACAGAACTCCTTGTTGATGAAACAACTTATGGAGACTGGAGAAACCCTGGAACTGAACCCAGGTGCTTCTTTCTTGAATCTTATCCATGTCAGGGGACCAATACCAGCTGTCAACAAGTGTAAAAATCATAGCTTGTGTAGTTTAAAATGTCACATTTAATTTCTTGTGGCTAGATTGCTGAAAAGAACAATAGCAATAGAACTGGGCAGCGAAATATATGTTAATGCAATACCACAGGGAGGGCACCTACTAGAGCATGGGTTGGCAACCTTTTCAAACCAAAGAGCCAAACTACATCAAAATTCAGAACAAGTGGTCAACTAAGAGCCGTATAAGAATGTCCATTTGCATGACTGAAAATATGCAACTTAATATTATTGATAATTGACATAATGATTAATAATAGCATAAACGAAACATTGTACTCACAGACTTTAGTTAATGGGACTTCTGCTGCTGCATCTTTTCTCATTTTTTTTGAAGTTTACATCATAACTGGTCAAATTCAGCTTCATGCACACATTCAGGCTGTCTTCTTTCAGTCTTATGGTAGGGGACTGGGGATGTGGGGCTCAGGGTAGGGGGCTCAGGTGTATGATGGATTCAGGGTTGGGTTGTGTGTGGGAGGGCGCAAGAGTGTTGTGTAGCCAGATGGTGCTGGCCAGGCTTCATTTTTATATAAAGCAAAATATTATGTCCATCACAAAAAGGTTTCAACATTGTCTTTATTTATGGCAGGTGTGAGGGACCTTTTTTGGGTCGGGGGCCACTGAAACACAGAAGAATCAAGTCGGGGTCCACACAAGTGAGAAACAAAAAAACAAAAATCAACAACTCCCCCCTACAAACCTCCAACTTATACCTCACTCCCCTGGTGCTCCAGCCCCATGATGGGGGGAGGGGCAGGGGGACTGAGGTTCAAGGCCTCAGGCCGGATTTACTCCCCTGTGGTTCCAGGATTAGTAGAATTTGTGCCTCCCCCCAGGCACTGGAGTGGGGCCAAAAATGAGGAGTTAGGTGTGCAGGACAGGGCTGCCAGTGAGTGGGATAATGTTGGGGGTGCAGGATCTAGGTGGGAGGTGGGGTGCAGAAGGGGATGAGGGGGTGAGGTTAGGGTGAGAGGTATGGTACCAGATCAGGCTGGGAGTAGGGTGTCTGGCGAGGGGGAGGGGGCAGGAGCAAGGGAGGATGGAGGAGTAGGCTGGGGGTGGATAGGATGTCTGGCCAGAGGGGAGTTGCTGGAGCAGGCTGAGCAGTGTCTGGCCAAAAGCGTGGGGGCAGGAGTAGGCTGGTGGCAGGGTATCTGGCCGGGGAGAGGGTGCAGGAGTAAGGCTGGGGTAGGTGTCTGTCCAAGGGGGAAGGGGCAAGAATGGCCTGGGGGTAGGGTGTCTGGCCAGGGCGGGGGTCAGAAGCAGGCAGGTGGTGCAGGGGGAAGAGGTGTCTGAGGGGCCGGGGGGTTTGGGCATGAGGATCTGGGAAGGGGCACTTACATGTTTTTGTGCTGCTCCCAGGCACCGGATGCTTTCCCCTCTGCTATTGGAGCAATGAGGAATCATAGAATTGTAGAACTGGAAGGGACCTCGAGAGGTCATCCAGTCCAGTGCCCTGACCTTCTTGGCAGGACCAAGCCCATAGCCAGCAGTGTGTGTTTTTACTGGTGGTGCACATCCACACATAACCTCAGTGCACATAACAAAATGTATTCGGCACATGGATGGAAAAAATTAGAGGGAACATTGGTCCCGATATATTAGGCCTATTGCCCCTTTAAGGAGATCAACATAGAATTATATGACTGAAAGGGACCAGGAGAGATCATTTAATCCAATCCCCCACACTCATGGCAGGACAAAACACCATCTAGACCATCCCTGATAGATGTCTGTCTAACCTGGTCTTAAATAGCTCCAATGATGGAGATTCTACAGCCCCCCCTAGGCAATTTATTCCAGTGTTTAACCACTGTGACTGTTAGGAAGTTTTTCCTAATGTCCAACCTAAACCGCCCTTGCTGCTCATTGCTTCTTGTCCTATCCTCGGAGGCCAAGGAGAATAATTTTCCCCCCTCCTCCCTGTGACATCCTTTTAGATACCTGAAAACCGCTATCATGTCCCCTTTCAGTCTTCTCTTTTCCAAACTAAACAAGCCCAATTCCTTCAGCCTTGCCTCATAGTTCATGTTTGTCTCCAGGAAGTGCGTCAGTGCACTGCTGTTCCACCAGCCAGGGAAGGGGAAGGGGAGCAGCAGCACGCAGCCATTTCTGCACTCCTTTTCCTGCTACCTCAGGACTTCCCGCCCTCTGGCCCCCCCGCAGGAAGCCGATGCTGGCGCTCTAATCTTGCAGGGGGCCACGAGACTGTGGCACCAGTGTGGGCCCCCTGCTGTTGGGGGAAGCAAGGGGGCGCAGGGCTCGAGCTTCAAAAGAGCCATATTTGGCTCCCAAGTGAGCCATAAGTTGCAGACCCCTCTACTACAGAAACTTAAATTGCAATTTTCTGAGGTCTCTGTTTTTGAGGAACAACCTGAGAAGCCAGGAAATGAGAGCAAAGGCCTCATTTGCTACTACTGAGGAACCAGTGAGCAACCAGAAATTTCTCCCTGTAAGTTCTGTCTATTGAAGTGAAATACTGGTAACTTACTTAAATGAGTTTGTGACTGAAGCCAGGTTGTCTGATGCTACAGACATGTTCAGAACTGAAAGCAGGAGCTGCTACATCTTGAGCTAAAGGGCCAAGACTAAGGCTATGTCTACACTACAAAGAAAAAAAGATACAGAAATTGCAAACTGAAATTTGCGTATCTTTTTCTGCTTTTCTTCCAAAAGAGGCTTTTCTGACATTTGGCCCGTCTGCATGGGGCCAAATGTTGGAAAAAAACCCTCTTTCAGAACATCCCTTCTTCCTTGTAGAACGAGGTTTACAGGGATGCTGAAAAAACATGTCTGCTTTTCTGAAATTTTTTTCCAAAAAAATTTTTCAATTTTTTTTTCGGAATAGCAGATGCATTCCTTGGATGTCACAGAGCTCTTCCGAGATACCTCAGGTATCCTGGAAAAGCTCTGCATTGTAGACATAGCCTACATGAGTCTTTTACAGCCTAAAATTATCTGCAGATGAGGGGTGGTGATGGTGGAGGAAGAACATAAGAACGGCCGTACCGGGTCAGACCAAAGGTCCATCTAGCCCAGTATCCTGTCTGCCGACAGTGGCCAGCACCAGGCCAGCACCGAAGACAATGATCAAGCGATTTGTCTCCTGCCATCCCTCTCCAGCCTCTGACAAACAGAGGCCAAGGACACCATTTTATCCCCTGGCTATTAGCCTTTTATGGACCTAACCTCCATGAAATTATCTAGCTTCTCTTTAAACTCTGTTATAGTCCCAGCCTTCACAGCCTCCTCTGGCAAGCAGTTCCACAGGCTGACTACACGCTGTGTGACAAAGAACTTTCTTTTATTAGTTTTAAACCTGCTACCCATTAATTTCATTTGGTGTCCTCTAGTTCTTCTATTTAGGGAACTAATAAATAACTTTTCTTTATCGCCCTCTCCACAACACTCATGATTTTATACACCTCTATCATATCCCCTCAGTCTCCTCTTTTCTAAACTGAAAAGTCCCAGTCGCTTTAACCTCTCCTCATATGGGACCCGTTCCAAACCCCTAATCATTTTAGTTGCCCTTTTCTGAACCCTTTCCAAGGCCAAAATATCTTTTTGAGGTGAGGAGACCACATCTGTACACAGTATTCGAGATGTGGGCGTACCATAGTTTTATACAGGGGCAGTAAGATATTCTGGGTCTTATTTTCTATCCCTTTCTTAATAATTCCTAGCATCCTATTTGCCTTTTGACCGCTGCACACTGTGTGGAAGTTTTCAGAGAACTGTCCACGATAACTCCAAGATCTCTTTCCTGATTTGTCGTAGCTAAATTAGCCCCCATCATACTGTACGATAGTTGGGGTTATTTTTCCCGATGTGCATTACTTTACACTTATCCACATTAAATTTCATTTGCCATTTTGTTGCCCAATCACTCAGTTTGGTGAGATCTTTTGGAGTCCTCACAGTCTGCTTCTGTCTTGACTATACTAAACAGTTTGGTATCATCTGCAAACTTTACCACCTCACTGCTTACCCCTTTCTCCAGATCATTTATGAATAAGTTGAACAGGATTGGTCCTAGGACTGACCCTTGGGGACACCACTAGTTACCCCTCTCCATTCTGAAAATTTACCATTTATTCCTACCCTTTGTTTCCTGTCTTTTAACCAGTTCTCAATCCAAGAAAGGACTGGCCTCTTATCCCATGGCCATGTAATTTACACAAGAGCCTTTGGTGAGGGACCTTGTCAAAGGCTTTCTGGAAATCTAAGTATACTATATCTACTGGATCCCCTTGTCCGCATGTTTGTTAACCCCTTCAAAGAACTCTAATAGATTAGTAAGACAGGATTTCCCTTTACAGAAACCATGTTGACTTTTGTCCAACAAATTATGTTCTTCTACATGCTTCACAATTTTATTCTTTACTATTGTTTCGACTAATTTGCCCGGTACTGAAGTTAGACTTACCGGTCTGTAATTGCCCGGATCGCCTCTAGAGCCCTTTTTAAATATTGGTGTCACGTTGGCTACCTTCCAGTCATTAGGTACGGAAGCCGATTTAAGGGATAGGTTACAAACCACAGATAATAGTTCAGCAATTTCCCATTTGAGTTCTTTTAGAACCCTTGGATGAATGCCATCCGGTCCCGGAGATTTGTTAACATTAAGTTTTTCTATTTGTTCCAAAACCTCCTCTAATGACACTTCAATCCGGGACAGTTCCTCAGATTCATCACCCGCAAAGGACGGTGCAGATTTGGGAATCTCCCCGACGTCCTCAGCCGTGAAGACTGAAGCAAAGAAATCATTTAGTTTCTCCGCAATGGCTTTATCGCCTTGATTGCGCCTTTTATAGTTCGATCGTCCTAGGGGACCCACAGGTTTTTTAGCAGGCTTCCTGCTTCTAATGTACTTAAAAACATTTTGTTATTTCTTTTGAGTTTTTGGCTAGCTGTTCCTCAAAATCTTTTTGCTTTTCTTATTACATTTTTACACTTGATTTGACAGTGTTTATGTTCCTTTCTATTTATCTTACTAGGATTGACTTCCACTTCTTAAAAGATGCCTTTTGTCCTCACTGCTTCTTTTACATGGTGGTTAAGCCACAGTGACTCTTTTTAGGTCTCTTGCTATGTTTTTTAATTTGGGGTATACATTTAAGATGGGCCTCTATTATGGTGTCTTTAAAAGTTTCCATGCAGCTTGCAGGATTTGGCTCTAGTCACTGTGCCTTTTAATTTCTGTTTAACTAACCTCCTCATTTTTGTGTAATTCCCTTTGAAATTAAATGCCAGGGTGCTGGTCTGCTGAGGTGTTCTTCCCACCACAGGAATGTTGAATGTTATTATATTATGGTCACTATTCCCAAGCGGTCCTGTAACGGTTATTTCCTGACCTGATCCTGCGCTCCACTCAGGACTAAATCGAGAATTGCCTCTCCCTTGTGGGTTCCTGCACCAGCTGCTCCAAGAAGCAGTCATTTAAGCCATTGAGAAATTTTATCTCCGCTTCTCTTCCTGAGGTGACATGTATCCAGTCAATATGGGGTAATTAAAATCCCCCATTATTATAGAGTTCTTTATTTTGGTAGCCTCTCTAATCTCCCTCAGCATTTCAATGTCAGTATCGCTGTCCTGGTCAGGTGGTCGGTAATATAACCCTACTGCTAACTTCTTATTTTTGGAGCATGGAATTACTATCCATAGCAATTCTATTGAACATGTTGATTCATTTAATATTTTTATTTCATTTGATTCTACATTATCTTTCACATACAGTGCCACTCCGCCACCCACCCGGCCTGCTCTATCCTTTCGATATATTTTATATCCCGGTATGATTGTGTCCTACAGATTTTCCTCATTCCACCAGGTTTCAGTGATGCCTATTATGTCGATCTCCTCATTTAATACTAGGTACTCTAGTTCACCCATCTTATTAGTCAGACTCCTAGCATTTGTGTAAAAGCACTTTAAAAATTTGCCACTGCTTATTTGTCTGCCCATCCCTGATGCATTGGATTCCTTTGTACGTGGTTGTTTGTCTGCTCTGGCCCATGGTTTGCCCTCTCCTCCTCTCTTTCTGACTACAGCTTAGAGAATCTCTATCAATGGATTCTCCTCTAAGAGAAGTCTCTCCGATTAACGTGCATCTCCACACCAATCGGCTTTCCCCGTCTCTCAGTTTAAAAACTGCTCTACGGCCTTTTAATGTTTAGTGCCAGCAGTCTGGTTCCACCTGGTTTAGGTGGAGCCCATCCTTCCTGTATAGGCTCCCCCTCTCCCAAAAGTGTCCCCAGTTCCTAATAAATCCAAACCCTTCTTCCCTACACCATCGTGTCATCCACGCATTGAGATTCTGAATCTCTGCCTGCCTACCTGGCCCTGCACGTGGAACTGGAAGCATTTCCGAGAATGCCACCATAGAGGTCCTGGATTTCAGTCTCTTTCCTAGCAGCCTAAATTTGGCCTCCAGGACATCTCTCCTACCCTTCCCTACGTCATTGGTACCTACATGTACCACGACCACCGGCTCCTCCCCAGCACTACACATAAGTCTATCTAGATGCCTCGAGAGATCCGCAACCTTCGCACCAGGCAGGCAAGTGACCATACGGTTCTCCCGGTCATCACAAACCCAACTATCTATGTTTCTAACGATCGAATCACCCACTACTAACACCTGCCTCTTCCTAACTGGCATTCCTCCCCTCAGAGGTATCCTCAGTGCGAGAGGATACCGCAACATCCTCTGGGAGGAGGGTCCCAACCACGGGATGGTTTCCTCTGCTCCCATTGAATGCTCTGTTCCCTTGAGACTTTCATCCTCCTTAAGAGCACTGGGGCTCTCAGACTGGAGGTGGGACAGTACTACAGTGTCCCAGAAAGTCTCATCCACATATCTCTCTACCTCCTTAGCTCCTCCAGTTCAGCCACCCTGGCCTCCAAAGCCCGAACTCGGTCTCTGAGGGTCAGGAGCTCCTTGCAATGGGTGCACACATACGCCACCCGCCCACAGGGCAGGTAATCATACATGTTACACTCGACACAATAAACAGGATAGCCCCCACTCTGCTGCTGGGCTTCTGTCTCCATTTTTCTAATGAATAAGTTTAAGTATAAACTGGGATTCTTTTTAAACCTCTGGAATATAGATTATTATAAGAGTTATGTTTTAAAGAAGGCCAGAAGTCACTAGTGCCCTCTAACCTCCCCCTCTAACCTCCCTCTCCAAACTCCCTGTTAGCTGTTCCTGTTTGCAAGCTCCCTGGTCGCTGAGTCACAGGCTTATATAGCTCTGGTAGCCCCTCCCCCTGACTGAGGCTCAGCCAATTAACAGAGGCTTCTAGATTTCAAACCTTTTAGAAGCTCCTTCAAGCAAACAAACAAACCAACCAACCAAACAGACAAACACAAGCTCAGCACACAGCAAATGTGCATGTGAGATACTCACCAGCGTGTTGCAGAGTGAGGGCTCTTTTACATGGGTATTGCACTAACCTCCCCGCAGAATGGTGGGACTCTGCCTTTTACTAAAGGTCTGGGACGTCATTCACCCTGGATGTAAACCACATTAAGCTTTTTGTTTGTTTTTGATGTACGTACTTGTTAAGACACTAGTCTCCTGTTATTTTCAAAAAGTTAAGAACAGGCCTGGGCAAAATATGGCCTGCGGGCCGAATCCAGCCCTCCAAGCCACCGGATCCAGCCTGCGGAGGCAGTGGGTAACCCCAGGCAGGCTCCCCAGCTTGGCCCACAGCCCTGCATGCAGTGCAGAAACACAGCTGCAGGGCTCTGGTTTTGTTTTAAAACTGGAGTGGAGGAGAGAAATTTTAGGAGCCACCCTGCCCCCAGCACATTCCCATTGGCGGTTTCTGGCAGAAACCGGCCAATGGGAGCTGCTTGTTAGAATAACAAGCAGCTAAGAAGAGTCACACCCCCCCTCCTGGGTTCAGTTATTCATGAAGCACATGGCCAGGCAAGCAGGCAGGCTGGATGGGAAACATTTTAAGCTCGGCAAGCAGGCAGGCTAGTTTGGCAGCTGGCAAGTAAGTCTCTTGGCCACAGCCTGCTTCTGGCACCCCAGCCCTTTCCTGCCCCAACTCTCTGCGCCCTCCATTCAACTTACCCAAACCCTCTGTCCCCCTCTTGCACCCATACCCCTTTCCAGATCTGGCACCCCAATCTCCTGCCCCATATCACAATTCCCTCCTACCCTAGGTCACATCCCAAACCCCTGCACTCCAGTCCCCTACCCTAGGTCACAACCGCCTGCTTCATCCCAACTCCCTCCCAGACTCCAGTCTCCCTCCTGCACCCCAGTCCCTTATTCCAAGCTCCCTTCTGCACCCAACCTCCATTCCAGACCCCGCATCTCCATTAATATCATGGAAGAGTGCGGCCCTCGACCACTTTTCAAAATCTTGCAGTGGCCTCCCCATCAAAAATTATTGCCCACCCCTGGTTAAGAGTGAAATTTTCAAAATCCTCCAAGGGAATTAGTTGTCGCACACTTATTGAGATTCGTTGGTAGCGGTTACCTAACTGCTATAGGCACTTTGGAAAACTTAGCCTTCAATTATTTTCTTGATTTTCCAGTATTTTGAACCTAGACTATTACTGCAAAACCTTTTCTGGAAATGGTCATTTGAATGGTTTAGTAAATGTGCTTCATTTATTTCTCCATTTCACATTCCAGAACATTAGTCGAATCAGCGGTTATGCCACAAATGTGAGCAGAAAGTGAACTTCACATTGGCATGTGCAAGTTTTCACAAAAACAATAATTTGTTAATGGGAGAGTTCTCATTAGAATACTTTTGCAATTTTACTTGGTTTACCTGACCAATCATAGTTAAGCAGCATGCATCAAATATGCCTAATGTTTCACAAAACGTAATCTGCTCTATTCTTTGTGTCCTTTTTTTCTTCTGTATTTGTTTGTTGGTGTTGTCATCAAACTCACATTCATTGAAAATATATGAGTTACTCTGTATTATAGATTTCAGAGGCATAGCTGTGTTAGTCTGTTCCAGTAAAAACAATGAGGGGTCCTATGGCACCTTAAACACTAATAAATCTATGTGGGCATAAGCTTTCATGGAGATCTGTATTAGAAGATCAATTGACTCTAAAAAAGAGAAATGGGGATTTTTTATGGAGCTAACTATTTTTTTTATATTTTATGTTTTAAACCTTTTAAACCTATTTATTAAAAATAACACATTTCTGTAGCTGCAGTAGTTTGGAATTTTGGGCACTTCTGTTTGTTGTGGTTAATTATCGGTCTTATAAATTAACAAGGCCTGAGACAATGAAGGTAGAGTGTTGCTGGGTTGGGGTCCAGTCCCTGGTGAAAAATGCAGTTCCAGCATATTGGCAGCTAGGCTGCTTGTTATTCATTGTAAGGCGTCTAGCTATGGGAGTGTTAGATGTTTGACAGCATTGAATAGATTCCAGTCAGCCATACAAACTACCTCCACTGAAGTGGAAAGGACCATAAAATTGTTTTAGCAACAGCTAATTCTCTTGGGTCTTTTAGGGCATTTTTAACTCTTTGGTTGCTGGTAGAAGATTTGCCAATTCAAAAAGTAAACATGCTTAAGTTGTTTGTATGGGCTTTTCATTGATTTCACATCTGATCTAACTTTTTTGCAGGAGCAAAACCGATATTTGAGAGCATCTCCCACCCATTATTGTAATTATGAAGCATTACAAACTCAAGTGTATTTTCTAATTTCCCCACTAGGAATAGTTTTCAATCTCATTATCATCAAGGAAAGATTCAAGCAGTGGGGATATGATATTTTTCTCTTCAGAGGGTACATCTATACTTGCTCCCTAGTTCAAACTAGGGATGCAAATGTAGGCGACCGAAATTGCTAATGAAGTGGGGATTTAAATATCCCGCGCTTCATTAGCATGATCTCGCCGGCCCGTTACTCCGCTCAACAGCTGATTCGAACCAGGAAGTGCGCACCGGGACGCATTAGTTCGAATCAAACCCCTTGCTTCGAATTAACGTTACTCCTCATTTTTTTGGAGAGGACAAGCACATAGTAGAAGCAAGAGAATCCAGCCCTCCCAGATGTTATTGCAGAGTTGCATAATGAGAATGGTTCAGTCAGCCACCCAGAACCTCAACTGCCATAAAATGGTGTAATCCACTGAAAAACCTGCCGAGGGTCTGGGAAGTAAAAGGAGGCCAAAGGACACTGATGAATGTACAGGTGCAGGATTTGTATCTGCTGGGGTCAGGTGCTCAAGTGACCTTGGGATCATAAGCTGCATGGGGTGATTCTTCCCCCGCTTGTCCCAGCTAACATTGTCACCCATACCAAAATATTTTTCTTCCATGTAACAAGTTTTTTTTTTAATTATTCCATATAATTGGCTGCAAATTGGTTTCTCTCCTGTTTTTCTTTCACTGTGAAGTAATTATGTCAACATCAAGAAATAAAAATTGTCTTTACCAGCAACTGGCCTGCGCCTTTAGATGCCTGTGGGAGTTGCTGGGTGGCAGCACATTCTATGATCTTAGTTGAGGACAGTTATAACATGTTGGTATATTAGTATCCTGTGGCTCAGGAGCAGTGTTATGTTTGTAGGAGGGGGTTACATAATGAGCTAGGATGGGTAACATGGTTGTCTGCAGAAGCGCCCACCCTGAGTAGTTTGCAGAACCCAATGGATAGTACAATCAGGGTGTGACAGGAGGCAGGAGCACCAATGGCCTGCAGCTTGCACTGCTGAAGAGCAGCCAGAGGAATCAGATGCAGCAGCATGGAGTGATGGTATGAAAGAGTATTGCAGGTAGTTTGCAGGAGCAAGGGAAATTGACCTGCAAGGAGCAAGAATTGGAGGAGCTGGAAGCCCTGGGGTTGTGGATGAGACCATGGCCCTGGGAGGAAATTGGACGTTTTCACAGGGAAGGGCTCCCTGTTTTCCCTTCTTCTTCTTGACACAGAAGAAAAAGAGGTAGCTGTAGGATCCTTCCAGGAATAGGAGCCCTGGCACCAATGTGGTGATTGCTCCCTGTCCCATCCAGCTGGCCAGCCTGATTGTCTCATTACCCCCCGTTGTTTTTCTCAAGGGGAACTAATTAACATCTGAGTGATGAGCGTGCAGGCTCACCTTTGCCCAGTCACAAATGTCCCGCCAACTTTTGGGGCCAACAGGGTACATCTGTCAGAGATGGAATCCGTAATATTAAAGCACTAGGCAAAAGGCAGGCAACACACATCGCAGTGCCTAGCTTCTGTAGTCTCCAACCTGGCCTGCTCACAACCAGCCACAAGCGTGCATGTTGTCCCCTGATGTATTTGTGTAACTGCAGCCTGCCAGTCAAATCCCAGGTGTCACAGCCCTGGTAATACTGCAGGGTAACGGGGTCAAAGTAGATGCTAGCAGTTACTGGTGCACCCTGCACTGGGCCCAGCATCCTTAGCAGGGTCAGCTCTGGGCCCCCAGAAAGGGTGAGGCCTTAGGCAGAGGGGTGGGGTTGGGGCAGATCCCCCTGAGCCAGTCCTTCATGGCGGATAGCTGAGAGCCCCGGGGCTGCAGTGGAGGAAGCTGGGAGCCCCAGGGCTCCTGCAGTGATTTGAAAGACCTGGGCTCTTGGCCACTGCCATGGCGGCTGGAAGCCCCAGGCCCTTTTAAATCACTGGGCCCCAAGGCAGCTGTCCCCTTTGCCTCCCTTCCCTCTCAATGGCAGCCCTGCCAATAGGGTCTGTGACAGTGCTTTAAAGGGGCAATGAAGTGCTGCCACAGCAGCAGGGCCATCGATGGGAGTGCGGGGGAGCAAAAAGTGGGCTGTGTATAGACTGGTCTGGTGGCCATTTCTTACCTGGGTGCCACACTGGCCCACTTTCACTTCTGGAGTAACCCCAACACACTCCCAGTCTCAGACTTTTCCCCCCACATGTGTGTTGTATACTGCCCAGCCAGCCCTCTCCAAGCCAGTCCAAAAACACCACATGCTTTCAGCAAGATGACTGACCAAGCTCTTCAGGTCAGAACCCCACCCCTATGAGTCCAAGAGCTGTTTCCTTTTGTCTTCTCAGGTGCAGCAAAAGCAATATCCCCTACTATCTTTTTTTGCCTGATTGAGCTTACTTGTTTGGCCTGCCTGCTCTATGACTCTGTTTACTGCTTAAATGAAAATTAAGGCCCATATTCCTTTGTTTACAGCATACCTGTTTGCAGACTTCTGCTTGTCAGGGCTGTGGGATTTTGAACATGTGTTAATAATGTCATACTTTTATATTTGAAAGAATTTCACAGGATCTTTTAAGGGGGACTAAAGCAAAATGCCACATTTATGGACAATGTAACATTATTCTGTTATGTGCGTATTTACACATATCCCGCCCCCCCCCAATACACACAGACATATACCCTGTCTTGTCATTGCTTAAAGTTACCAGTTTGCTAACGTTTAACTCATTGGCCTGGTGAGTTAAATGCTTGGGGGAAGGAGCAACACTCCCATCTTAACAAGACAAGACCTGAAGATTCATACGACACACCCCATTTTTATAGGACTTTTCTCCTATTCAGGTCTATACATTTTTCTGTGTCAGTTTTTAATCAATCACCATCAGTTTGTGTAACATCAGTTTATCTGGAGATTGTTCTTCTTTGTCATCTGACATCAGCATGTTAGTGCCTCCTTCCCACTGTCTGTCTGAAAAGGGATGCTTGGTCTTAACTCCAAGGCCGTCTGTATGTCCTGCACAGTCAGCTTTATCTTGGGCTCAGTTTACGCCCCTGAGTCTTCCAACTCCTTCTCCCCTTTCTTCGACCATCTGAACTCTGAAACTGCTGAATCTTTAAGTTGCTATCTTTTCCGAACACTCACATTCGAAACTCATTTACCCCCCCAAAAGAACTACACAGTTGTCACATGGGAAAAGGTATCAATCTACTTCTAATACAAAGCTTCTGTTAGTACAAACTTTTAATCTTTCATAATATTTTCTTTATAACACAATCTGTATTCAACAACAGTGTGATCGTGCTGAATCACAAGAATCCTTCTGATCTCTTTCTGTGCTAACATCAGATACAGATAGAAGCAGTTTGCCTGATATAAGGGCCTAGAAGACTGTTCTTCCCTGCTAACCAGAGAAGGGCAGCTGGCAGAGTTATAGTTGTTTAACATTTATTCTCACACTGCCATTAAGCGTATTACATAAGACATTATAAAACACTGTTGTCTACAATACAGGGAGTTTTATAACTTTATATGCTTAGTTCCCAGACATTTTATCAGGACCAGCAAATTATGAGTTTGCAAATAATACCTTACAAGCCATACCTTGGACAAAGATTATTATACTATGGTGTGAATACAGGGGTGTATTCAGTAGGGATGTGAACAAC
Source organism: Rafetus swinhoei (assembly GCA_019425775.1). Classification (NCBI taxonomy): domain Eukaryota; kingdom Metazoa; phylum Chordata; order Testudines; family Trionychidae; genus Rafetus; species Rafetus swinhoei. Next base: position 46,946,407 of record CM033432.1, read on the forward strand.
TAGTTGGCACACTAGTCAACTAGTCGCTTCCCCCAACCCTTGCTGCCTCTATCAGAAAGAGGCAGCTAGTGGAGGGAAAGAGGAGGTGTTTCAAAGTGACAGCACTGTATGGAGCTTGGGGCCAGATCCTGGGCACCACATGGTGCTGCTGCTTTGAAACACCGCATGCAGTCTGAGGCCAGCTATCCAGTGCTGTGTGGAGTTTGGGGCCAGACCCTGGGCTCCATACGGTGCTGCCACTTTGAAACGCTGCAGGGAGCCTGACACTGGGCTCCCCACGGTGTTTCAGAGTCCCCAACTGACCCCAGGCTCCATGCAGCGCTGCTGCTTTGAAACGCTGCGGGGAGCACGGGGCCCGTGCTCCCACAGGCCCTGTGCTCCCCGCAGCGCTTTCGCCTCTGAAGTGTAGCAGCAGCCCTGGCGGAGGCACTCTTATCAACTAATCGAATAATTGATGCAAATTGCATCGATTATTCAATTAACCAATTAATTTAAATTTAACATCCCTTATATTCAGTCATACATTCCCACCAGCACATCGCAGCCTTGTTGACTAGAAATGGCATAAGTGTTATTTAAATATCATCCCCTAGCAACTCCCTGAGATCTCACTTCAAAGCACAGCTATTCGTTCTTTGTTAAAACTCCAGGGGACTTCATCGGCAGGATTTGTAGTGTGAGCAAATTTAGCTGGATTTGACCCTTAGGATGCAGCTACAGGTTTTTTTTGTTTGGTTGGTTGGTTGGTTTTTTTGCTGTTCAGGTCTTTGGTGTCAGCTACAGATTCCAAGAGTATTAGAATTGTACTAAACAAAGATATTTCTTTCAGAATCTGTGCTGAATGCTGACTGTTCCGATCTTTAGTTTCCGTGCCTGGTCAGGGATTCTTCCCCCGAATCCAATCTATGTATTTCCTGATTAAGAATGGGTCATCAGTCAAACAGAAGTGTAATAGGTTGGTTTCATCTGTGCAGCTCTCTGTGCAGACTTAACAGTATCTCATCAAAGGTCCTGTGGAACTGTGCATGCCTGCACATGCAAATTGTGGTTGGTATATAATTCAAGCAGCCACACAATGGCCTGAATTCACCTCTGTAAAAAAAAAAAAATCTGAGTGTGTCTCCCAAAGCCCCAGACCACAGAGCAGTATTCAGCTGGCACGAACACCAGTGTTAATACTGATGTACAAAGGACCGAGAGGTCTGCTCCCTAAGAAGATCCCTGTAGTGTTTCTATCAAGGCAGCGTGAGGAAATTTTCAAGTGTTCCATGCAGTGTTCCCTCTAAGCTGGGGCAGCACAGTTCCCAGGTGATTAATCAGCCCCGCCTAGTCAGAGGCTCAGAGCTCAGTTCAGGGAGCTCACTGACTGGGTGGGGCTGATTAATCACCTGTGATGCTGTGTTTCCCCCCAGCTTAGAGGGAACACTGATTCCATGTGATGCTGGTGTGTAGGGGTATGGTTAAATACTCCCAATTACTCTATGTGACAACTGGTTTGAATGGTAGTATCAGTCATCCATGGAGCAAGATGGGACAATTGTCAAGACTGTTCAGCTAGAAAGAGTTAACACTGTCTTGGTTTCACTAAGAATTAATTCCTGCAGTAGAGACCTGGTGGTCAAAGTATCCACGTCTTGGTTGAGATTCCCTCCATTCCTATGGAAATGGTTTCCAGCAGTGTCAGAAATACATATGTGATCAGCATGCACATATTTCTTGGACTGCATTTCAGGAATGCAACGTGTGTATATTGAACAAAAAGAGAGCCACTATGGAGACAATTAAGGCAACTGATTATCTCCTGGCTTCCAGGATGAAACCTTGATTGACCCGCACTTGGGGCAGTCTGTCCAAAGTGCTACTCAGTGCTGTAGGCAGCCATCAGGTCAGTAAAGACTGCACCAATTTTCTTTCGTGATTCAAATGTACCGTCTTGAGTTGAGGTTCCTATTCTTGGGTTCATCGTCTCCTCCTGAATCCACCTGGAATGTGATTTGGCCAAGCACTGGCTACCTCCTTAATCTGCATCAGGATTAATGTCTTCACTAATTCATAGGTAATATGCAGCAGGGAACTTGGTTAGTAGTTTTTTGGGGGGAGGAGGGACCTGTCAGTGTTTCCCTAGCTATTCCCAATAGCTATGATCTTTGCTCTGCGACATTTGGGATGCTACAATCCTGAGCACAGTGATTCAGAAATTGAAGATGCCAGCTTTTGGTGATTTGCTAAAGTGAGAGAGAAACTTTGTTGTGGATGTTATCTAGGTCAGGAGCCTTGTTTGATTGCAGTTGATTTATCAACAATTACTTGTCAATAGTAAAGCCACTACAGGGTCTACTCTCAATTTCTATTGTACGTAATTTCTTGGCAGGTGGGGAAGGGATGGGTCATGATTCAAACACCTGCTCTTCTAGGAAGATTTTGTAAAAAGAAAACATTTTATATTAGCACTTAGAGTATTTTTTTCTGGGGAAGCTTGGGAAATTTCTCTGACTCTGGTACTTATTGCTTGGCTCTGTTATTGAATAGATTCCCAGCATCAGGAAATCATTCAACTGCATGGCTGAAAATTTTGTCTCAATTAGGAGCTCTGCCATTGGCTACCTGCTGGGATGTGTTGGAGTTTGCAGTGATTGGGTATTCCCTCTTGCCCAGATTAGAACCTCTGCTCAAACACTTAATAGTTTGCTGGGCTTTAAAACTGTCATGTGTGAAAGTCAATTTGGAAATGGTTTCTTTCCATCTTTCTTGCCTGGTATGATCTAGAAGGTGAAAATGGGTCTCTATTTCTGTTAAAAAAACTTCCTGTTCATTCTTGGAGGATTTAAATTCCTGATATTATGTGGCTGTCTCAGATGACCACACAAGAATGAATTGTTGATGAAATCCCCAAGGTGTAATTTCTTTGCAATGGCCAGAACTTTATTGAAGAAAGCTTGGTAGGTAACATTGATATTGTTTTGAATATCTGATTCTGAGTCTTCACCTGGATTGGAACAGATCCCATCTTGCCTTGTGGAAATTTTACTGAGGTTTCGGAAGCCTGCTGTTGTTGCATTTGCATGCCTGTTGTGATCAGGCATGGCCATGCTAAGATCAAGGAAATATGATCCGTGATCATCCTAGGATGTAATCCAGCCGGAAAAAAAAGGTCAGAAAAAGTACCCAAAGTCCATCTTTGCTATGGAAAGTGGGTGGCTGCTTAAGATCATATAGAAGCTTTAGTTCAATTGTGAACACCCACTTCTCTACTCTTACTTCATTTATAGAATTAACAGGGCATCGCCAGTGAGAGTGGTGTGAATTAAGATCACCCCAAAAGATCAAAGGTCCTGAGGAAATGGTTAAGGCAGAAGTTGGCCCATTGGCTGGTGGAGGTTTGTAAACATTGATCAGAGTCAGGTTGTTCACTTTTATAGCCTGCCATTCATTAACATCGTTTGGATCAGACTATGAAACAAGTGTGGCTAAAATTCCTTGCTATCCCACATTGGATTGATGGAGGTTAGACCCTACAGCAAACCAGAAATTAATTGATTGTGTGTCTGTAGTCAAGTGTGTTTCCTGAAGCATGATAATATGTGCTTCCTAGCTGAAAGAGGCTCTCTATCTTGGCTGCTGAAATTCCCTTGATTTTGAAGTACAGCACCTTGGGAGCCAATGCCAGAGCTAAGGTTTGTAATGCTGACCCTAACAGGACAATGGTTCCATTGGGCTATATTTGTCATTTGCTTTTATGATGAGAACTTGAGCTCTGATTCTGCCTTTTATCTGTTAGCTTCATTTTTTGCTACTGACAGACCCGGGGGAAGTCTCCACATTAGGTGGACTTGCTCCCCCCCTATGATTAGAAAAGGAGAAAAGGGATACGGTTTTAGAACCACCTTTCTTTAAGGACAAAAGGAGTAGGGTGAGCAAGAGGAAGGCCAGAGATGAGTTGTTGCTGGCAGCCTTGGCAAAAGGGTAAATGGACGATGAAAAAGTTTGGAATATAAAAGAAAATGTGGAGTCACTGGCATAGAGGTGGTGATTACAGTTATAATATAGCTGATGAGCTCATCTGAAGTGTAGATAGAAAAGATGAGAGGAAAAATTTTGATGGGATGTGAACAACATGAGAAAGAGAAGCCACTGAAGAAGATATTAAAGTGACAAATGGAGAGAGAGAAGAGAACCAGAAGAGCAGAGTCACAAAAGCCCAAGGACTGAGGAAAATGGAGTGACAGAGTGAGTAGAGTGAGGAGGAGAAGAATAAAGAAATAATTATTTATAGCTGGTATCCTTGAGGCGGGCACTTTGCATGGAATGAAAAAGAAAGAAAACTGGATGGCAGATGTGCAGGAGAGAGTGAGCTAGAAAGAAAGTCAAGTCCATGAAGATAGACTATACATTTAAGAAGTTGAGGGACAGAGGAACTGAGGGCCATACGCAGGGCGTGTGATAGAGAGACAATGGCGAAAGAGGGAGCGTTGTTCTTTTAAGGGAAGCCGTAACATATATGAAGGAATTAAACTGCGGGGGGGAGGTTCATTACCTCAACTAACTAACTTACACCATATTGTTATGGCTGATGTCAACAGGTGGTACTATTACACACTCACTATCTGCCAAGTTACTTTTCTTAGTTTGTAAGAGTTTTGTCTTTGAAGAAAAGCTCGATGGTTGTTAGTTAGGTTTTGCAATAGTCCTTTGTGGCAAACAGTGGGAGACTGCTGTCCATCAATGGCTATTAGCCAGAATGGGCAGGAATGGTGTCCTAGCCTCTGTTTGTCTGGAAATGGGTGACGGGGAGGGATCACGTGAGGATTACCTGGGGCATCTGGTATTGGCCACTGTCGGCAGACAGGATACTGGGCTAGACGGACCTTGGGTCTGACCCAGTATGGCTGTTCTTATGTTCTTATGATTTTGTACATCTTAATTGCAGAGGCTAGGGACACTATTCCTACCCATCCTGGCTAATAGCTATTGATGGACCTAACCTCCAGGAAACTGTCTAGTTCTTTCTTGAACCCTGGTAAAGTCCTGGTGTTCACAGCATCCTCTGGTAAGGAATTCCACAGGCTGACCATGCGCTGTGTGAAGAAAAAAATTCATTTTGTTTATTTTAAACCTGCTACTTATCAATTTTATTTGGTGACCTCTAGTTCTTGCTGGACCCCTTGCTGGACCCTTGAGCAAAGTGTTGGGGGCCCAGCTCTGCACTCCTGGATGGGGCGGGGCCTCAAGCAGAAGGGGAAGAGTTGATGCTAGCCTCCCTCCTACAGCCCTTTAGCACCTCCCACTGATTTAAAGGGGGTGGGGATCCAGCTACCACCACTGCCACAGTAGCATCAGTGGTGGCCAGGAGCCTCAGGCCCTTTTAAATTGCCGGGCCCTGGCCCAGCTGCTCCCCTTTGCTCTCTCCCCACCCCGATCTCCCCATTTCCCAGGTGACTTGGTGGGGGCTCAGGCCAGTTCTGTGTTGGGTCAATAGAAAGGAATCCCTAGGTGTGGAACCTGGCCGTAGCTCCTGCTGGCTCCACTGGGCAGATGAGTTACATTTCAATCAGACATGTAGAAAAACTGTGATAAATGTAGGTAGAACTACCAGCGTTCCCAATTTATGTTCATAGACTTACCCACTTTCCATGTGATTCTTCTCTAGAAAATGCATCACCCTTATCCCAGATTTATGAAGAGCTTAGTTGTAAAAGTGTTAGATGAACGTGAGGCATGGTACTCAACCCTTTAGATCTATGCACCGGGAGTGTCCCGGCAGGTCTTTGGTCCATGCTGGGGAACAGGTGAGATACCGAACAGGAGCAGGGCTACAAACACCATCTACTTCCCCCTTGCAGCCCCAAAGAGACTCCCAGAAAATTAAAATACAGGCCATGGCGTTGCACTGCTGAGAACTTAGAAGGGGTAGAGCCACTGCAGGGGTTTAGTGGACAACCCCCTCAGCTCATTCCCTGGGTTTGCCCATCTCTCTCCCCAGCACCAACGGAACTCAGTGCAAGCATCATTATGACTATTTCCTCTCCTAAAACCCCCTTCCATGAGTTATGCATAACATAATATAAAAAATGAGATCAGTTTTAAACACGTATAGCAGCACTCAGTGCATGGTTCTGCAGTGAATAGTGGCTATGTAAAAATGGTGACATTTTACTCTTCAGTGTCCGGTTTACTGACTTTAGTTACAAAATAAGTTTTTGCTCCTTTTTAGTTTTTAAAAGTCTCTTGTCCATAGGCCAACGCAGGTGTGATTGAATGAACTGAATTCTATTTTAAGAATCAGCTGAAATCAGCAGTGACATTTTTGCCAAGTTCCATTCAGTTATATGTGTGCAAACCTACAAGCCACTGAGACAATAGCTTGTAGACTATGATGGTGTACCAATGTTACTGACCTGCTTGAAGGATCTTCATTACTGGCTAAGGGTAGGAAGGAGGATTAGTGGATTAGGCAGTAGATTGGGGTTTAGTTCAGTTACCAGCTCTGCTGGACCTTTTGACCTTGGGAAGTTACCTAATCTATTCTGTGCTTCAGTTCACTGTCTATAAAATTGGGGCAATGCTGCTTTGCATCACAGCAGTATTGAGGACAGAAATGCATTAATTGATGAGGCCAATATAAGTACCTAGATAGATGAATATGATGTGGGAGCAGGATACAACCCAATTTTACATTTAGAGCCTAGATTGACTATTCCAAGTTGAGCCTTAGGAAAAGAGAACTTTCTTTTAATGTGTAAGATGAGATCACTTGGTTTGGAAATCATTGAGAAAAGACAAACATAGAGACTAGTGCTGACTGAAAATTTTTAGTTTCTCTGGAAAAAAAACACTGCTAGGTCCAGGAACCACACCCAAGCACACCAAAAAGTTTGCTATCTAGAATCAGGCACACACAGAGACCACAGAATATTCTCTTTTATATTCACAGGATATACACTTTTAACATCGAAAAACACTTTCCTCAAACAAAGGAACTCAACCAGAGAAGTTGATTGCATCATAGAGTGGGCCTCCCAAACCCCCCAAACCTGTTCATTATAAATATAAAGAAAATCCTCTCTGACTGTTCACCCATAGTTGTCACCTACCACCTCATGGTGGAACCTCAATGGGGTATCATCAAACAACTACAACCCATACTCTCAGGGGACTCGATCAGGAAAGAAATATTTCCTGAAACCCCTTTTCTGGCCTTCAAATACCCCCCAGCTCATCATGAGAAGCAGCCTCCCCACAGACCAAGACCCACCAGCTCAAAAACACATCAGGCCCTGCCAGAACAACAGAGTCAAAACCTGCAAACATATCTCAACTGCTACAATGGTCAACATCCCCAGTTCCCAAAACACTTCTCAAGATCCCTGGGACCTAAGCCATGTGTAACATGGCACTGTATGCCTCCAATAGCAACTATGTGGGTCAAGCCAGACAATCCTGGCAAATGAACTTGCATAGGGTGTTTTTATTAGGGATATTAAATATTGGTTAATTGAATAGTCAATTAACCTCATCAATTCTTATCGGTTAGTCGACTAGTCTATAGTCCCTGCGTTACTCCGTCCGGGGGGGAAGGGTCTGAGCTCCCGGACCCAGCACGAGCTGAAACTAAGCCAGGCTGCCTGCCCGCTTGGCTCCTAATACACTTTAAATGCAGAGTCGCTGCATGGGTAGGTCTGAACTGGGCTGCTGGCCAGCCTGCTAAAAAAATTACTGGCAAGGGATGGTGTGGGGGGAAATGCGGGTAGTCTATAGCATTAACCTATAAGCTTTTGCTTATCGGTTAAGCAGTTACTCAACTATACTATTACATCCCTAGTTTTTATATTTTATCATTTTTTTCTGTCACCTGTGTGTGAACACTTTTCACAAGACAGTCACTTATCCTTCATGTACCAGTCCTCATCCTTACAGGAAACCTGCGCAACACTTTTAAAAGATGAGCCCGGGAACGTAAATTCATATCTTTGATAGACACTAAAATCGCTGTCTTGATCAAGACACTGGATTCATGGCTTATTACAGCAACTGTAACCCACTAACCATCCTTTTTGTCCTATAACTACAGCAATGTTAACAGGTCATTTCACTTTGAATGGTCCTTGAGAAATGAAAGCATTCCTTGGTGTCCTTTTCTTGAGGAGAAACAATAGATGCCTGTCTGAAACCTGGTTGACCTTTTAAAGCTTGTCTGTCAGCATAAGGTGAATGTGGCTAACTGAGAAGAGATTTGTTGATCAGTGGGTAATATCACATCCTTATTAATATACTCTGAACATCCTGAGTTCTCAGCACAACTGAATTGAGCTTAGGAGTACTCATCTTGTCAGGTGAACATATAAAAGTATTAAACCTGTAGCTTCTGGTCTCTCAAAAGGTGCATATATCAGTTTTGCTCCATTGATTTCAGTTGAGTTATTTCAAATATGCTCTGGTATGGACGAGATCAGAATCAGACATGCTTTTAGATATTCTTCAAAATAAAGAAGTAGCAATCATGACTTCTCAGTTCAGATCCCCAAAACCTGTTCTTTTTCCCTGATGACATGTACGGTGGTCTGTTCTCTGTTAGAATAGCAAATCATTTAATGAGACTGTTCTTTGTGCCCAAGTTTCTTTTCCATAGAACAGTACAGAGGAAAGTGATATACACAGAAATCATAGGCATGAGAGCGCTATCAAAAGTAGCTGCAGAACATACTAGGCGATGCACAGAACAAGAAATATCCATCAGTGGCTGTGGCTAACTTACTGTGCCACAACCAACTGCAGCAGAAATAACTCTAGGAAAGACATGTGGCAATGACAACACCTGGACCCTATGCAAAAGGATCAAGAGGGCACATGTGCAGAAATAGAGAGTAGCTTGTGGCCGTGTAACACCACCACTGAGAACTAAGGCTGCTGTAACCCAGCCACTTAGGATACTGCATTGTGGAATGGCAGATGAGAAGAACTTACTTTTGTTGCCTCCCCAAGTTGCTTTGGGCATATGTGGGGTTGTCTGTTGAGCAGGGATATGTTGAGTAAGGCTGATGCTTGGGTTGTGAGAGTGCTGGCCAAAAATCTACTGTACAAAGCTGCAGGAGAAAGCAGAAAGGAGACATCATTCATACTGTGGAGCAGCAGCAGAGCCTTGAATATCCTTTCTACAATGCCTTGCCTTCCTGCAATCCTTGTAGTAGCTGGTTCTGTGTCTCTGCCTGTTGGCCTGTCTCCAGATTTCTTGAATTACAATTAATATAGAATTATGTAGAAAAGTAGAGTGTAATTATAAGGCAGATGCAGAAAGGGGCATTTCATCGAATCATAGAATCCTAGGGCTGGAAGAGACCAGGAAGTCATCGAGTCCAGCCTCCTGCCCAAAGCAGGACCAATCCCAACTAAATCAAGCTGGGACTTAAAAACCTCTAGGGATGGAGATTCCACCACCTCCCTAGGGAACTCATTCCAGTACTTCACCACCCTCCTAGTGAAATAGTTTTCCCTAATATCCAACCTAGACCTCCCCCTTCAACTTGATACCATTGGGTATGTCTACACTTGCCCCCTAGTTCGGACTAGGGAGGCAAATGAAGCTTACCAAAGTTGCTAATGAAGCGCAGGATTTAAATATCCCATGCATGATTAGCATATTCGTGGCTGGTCACCATTTTAAAATGCTGGTTGCCCGATTTAACTTGCCGTGTGTAGACGCGGTAGTCCGATCCAAAACCCTTCCCTTGAATTAACTGTTACTCCTCATTGCAAGAGGATAATCATTGCAGGAGGAGTAACAGTTAATTCGAGGGAAGGGTTTTGGATCGGACTACTGCGTCTACAAGCAGCAAGTTAAATTGGGCTACCGGCATTTTAAAATGGTGACCGACTGCGAATATGCTAATCAAGCACGGGATATTTAAATCCCGCGCTTCATTAGCAACTTCGGTATGCTTCATTTGCCTCCCTAGTCCGAACTAGGGGGCAAGTGTAGACATACCCATTGCTCCTTGTTCTGCCATCTGTCACCACTGAGAACAACCTCTCTCCATCCTCTTTGGAACCTCCTAAGAGGGGCTGCTGTCAAATCGCCCCTCACTCTTCTCTTCTGTAGACTAAATAAGCCCAAATCCCTCAGCCTTGCTTCGTAGGTCATGTGCTCCAGCCCCTAATAATTTTGATTGCCCTCCACTGGACCCTCTCCAATGTGTCCACATCCTTTTTATATTGGGGGGCCAGAACTGGACACAGTACTCCAGATGTGGCCTCATCAGTGCCAAATAAAGGGGAATAATCACTTCTCTAGATCTGCTGGCAGTGGTCCTCCTAATGCACCCTAATTTGCCATTAGCCTTCTTGGCTATATATCTATCTTCTCATCCACTGTAATCCCTAGGTCCTTTTCTGCCGAACTGCTATTTAGCCAGTCGTTCCCCAGCATGTAACAATGCTTGGGATTCTTCCGTCCCAAGTGCAGGACTCTGCACTTGTCCTTGTTGAATCTCATCAGACTTCTTTTGGCCCAATCTTCCAATTTGTCCAGGTCACTCTGAACCCTTTCCCTACCCTCCAACATATCTACCTTTCCCCTTAGCTTAGTGTCACCCACAAACATGCTGAGGGTGCAATCCATCCCCTCATCCTCCAGGTCATTAATAAAGATTTTGAACAAAACCAGCCCTAGAACTGATCCTTGGGGCACTCTGCTTGAAACCAACCGCCAATAGGACATCGAGCCGTTGATCACTACCCGTTGAGCCCCACAGTCTAGCCAGCTTTCTATCCACTTTGTCCATTTATCCTGTCCATACTTAATTTGCTGGCAAGAATATTGTGGGAGACCATATCAAAAACTTTGCTAAAGTCAAGGTATATCACATTCACTGACTTCCTCATGTCAGGTTACCTCATCATAGAAGCTAATCATATTGGTGAGGCATTTCCCCCAGTTCAGTTTATGTTACTTAGATGTTTCCAGGAGTCCTCTTAGGTAGGGAGTGAAGAACGCCCAGTGATGTCATTCCCTGCCTTAGATAGGTTTAGCATATGGTAGGAACACTTCGTTTCAAAACTTGGTTCTGAGACCAGTTTGTGGAAAAATACAAACATCCCAAAATGGAGGCCAGAGTCATGTGGTTTGGTCACATCCCCTTGCACTATTATAGAAGCCATTGGTTACAGGCTGGCATAAACATTCATGGGAAGGTTAAGCTTTTCCAGGGGTCTTTGTCTTTAATCATGGGCCACCAGCACTTTCTGACTTCTTCACTGTTGTACAGTACTAGAAAAGCTAATTGTGGGTGTCACCCACAGTAAGCGTGGCTGAAATACAGATACATAGTTAATATTTGTAACTTTAGTTACAAAAATGATACATGCATACATATAGGATAATCCAGTAGCTCCCAGCCTTTTCGAGGATACAGACCCCTTTTCAATCTATTAACACTTCACGGACCCCCCAGCAATATAGCTGTGCATATAGCCTGCACGTCCCTCAGCCTGTGTTGCTTCCTGAGCAGCGTCCCTCAGACCACTGGGGAACCAACGTGGGCTGAGGGATTTGCTGGCTACTAGCATGGAGCTCTCAGTGCTGGCACCTAGCAAGCCCCTCAGCTCACACTGCTTCCTGAGTCGCGGGAAGCAACGCGCAGGTTGAAGGATGTGCTGGCTGAGAGAGGCTCCATGCACACCCCCTACAGGACCTCCACGGACCCCCCTCAGGGTCTTTGGATCACAGATTGGGAACTACTGGGATAATCAAATTCAGTAAATCATAGGGTATGTCTACACAGCAAAATTATTTCGAAATAACAGCCATTATTTCCAAATAACTTTACTAGCGTCTACACAGCCAAACCGCTATTTCGAATGAATTCGAAATAGCAGAGCACTTATTTTGAATTTGGTAAACTTCATTCCACGAGGAATAACGCCAAATTTGAAATAGCTATTTCGAAATAAGTGCTGTGTAGACACTTACATCAAAGTAGGGGGCCTCCAGCCTTCCCAGGGTGTCCTGGTGGCCACTCCAGCCTCAACCAAGAACACTCCACTCCTTCCCCCATCCCCAGAGCCCTTAAAGGGGTTGACTCTGGCCACAGTGCCTGTGCAGCTCCAAGCCTGCCAGCCCAGAGCCAGCAGTCACTGCCCCTGACCCAGGGGCCCCAAAACATGAGCCAGCAAGCAACTGGCAGCCAGCCCTCCACCGCTCCCCAGGAGCAGTCTGCCAGCTCCCAGGAGGCTGCCAGGGCCCGGAGAAGGCGGGCGCCTTCCTGGTCCAGGGTGGAGATCATGGACCTTATTCAGGTTTGGGGGGGATGCCCCCAATGTCCATGATCTCTGCACTAGACGGAGGAATGCGGCCGTCTATGGCAGGATAGCTGCCAGCCTGGCCACCAAAGGCCACATGTGAACCCAGGAGCAGGTTTGCATGATAATCAAGTTGGTCCGGCGAGACCCCCCAACCCTGAGCTTCCCCTCCCCCTGCTTCCCCTTGCTTCCCCCTTCCAGCTACCTCCTCCTAAGTTTCCCCCTCCCCTCTCCCACCCTTTCTTCTCCCCTCTCCTGCCTTCTTTCCCCAGTCTCACCAGAGTTTCATTCCCCAGTTTTGTTAAATAAAGAGAGTTTGTGTTCATGAAAATATGTGTATTTTATTTGACATCAGGAAGGGGGGTTAGGGAGGGGTAAGTGGAAGGATGTGAGGGAGGAATGAGGCACAAGCCCACAGTGGGGCAGACCAGGTAGGCTCTTAGTGCTCCTCAGGGTGGAAGCTCTCCCTCAGGGCCTCCTGGATACTGACAGCCCCCAGATGGACCTCCCAGATGGCAGCCTGCAGAAAGTGTAGCCAGGCTCACAACAACGCATCCAAGAGAAGCACCAGAGCGCCCAGGGGCGGCTCCGGCTCCATGTTGCAGAGTGCTGTGATGTCCCAAGTGAGGGCAACCAGAGCATGCAGAGACAAAATGCTTTGCTGTCCCTCATCGAGGTAGGCAAGCAAGCAGGGAAACCTGAGAACTGGCTGTCTCGGGGGGAGAGGGAAAGGCTTTAAGCACAGACCTCAGTTAGCCTCAGGCAGCAGCCCCACGCAGTAAGTCCTGACCTGGTGCCCTGCCGGAACTGGTTCCGGCCAGCCTTAAATGCGATTCAGAGTCCACTCACTGTGGACGCGCTAGTTCAAAATAGCAAAATGCTATTTTGAAATGCATTTTGTGTGTAGACGCGTTATTTCGAAATAAGCTATTTCAAAATAACTATTTCAAAATAAGATATTTTGAAATAACGCTATAGTGTAGACATACCCATAGTGTTTCCAGTGACACTTCACATGACCCACATTGTACAAAAGGCATCATAATTATGCCATAATCATATCACAATATCACTGTGAAGAATATGGATTTCAAAGTCACGGGTCTGTTCCCTCAGAAACAGAAGATGTACATCTTTGCATCACTCTGACAGCATAAAGAAACCTTAAAGTGGATGTAAATTACATTTATACCTACTTGAGCAGTGTAAAATCACCTCAGCAAATAGAATCCAATTCAGAGCCCACAGTCTTTAAAAGAAATGGGCTCATTCATGAAAAAGTAAACACACCTCAAGTTAAAGGACTTGCTTGCATGAACGTCTCAGCTGGCACTGTTTTGCGGGGGTCAGTCTGCAAGGTGCTGATCACTCTGGCCCTGATCCAACAGAGCACTTATGTAGAAGCTTAGTTTTACGTCATGTGAGTTGCTCTATTGGCACTCAGCTGGCTTGAGCTGAAAATCCTCAGCATTACAAAGGGAGTCTGACACAGATGACTTACTCTACTGGGCCACAGCCAGTCGTTGCTCCTACCTGGAATGGGCTGGGATTCTAAGTTACAGAAGCTAGACTGATCCCCTTGTGACTGCCAAATGGGCAGGAGATTGCTGAAATACAGCAAGGTCTAGCTATACTCCTCAGTGCCCTTAGCCTGCCAGGAATGCCCTGTATCTGGGGAGGCAAAGGGGTAGCAGTGGTGTTTTCACACCACACAGGCATGTCTCTTCACCCGGAGAATTCCTGTCCCATTGGGGCAGTTCTCTATCCCCTTTGCATCAGTTGTGCCCCTCTTCTTCCCTAGTTAAAATCCAGTCATTAACCACATTTGTGCATGAGGAATAAGCATGTGATATCAAAGAGTCCCCCCTACAGGAGGAGAAGGGAGCAAGTGGAAGGGCTAGCCTGTCAATTAGCTGTCAAATGTTCGGGCCTTGTCATGGTGAGTTGGGCTATGTGGATACTTTGCGACTTGGCTGGTGAAAAAGCTGAAATTTTTCTTTTCCTAGTGTTGTTCTTCCAGAATACCACTTCACCTGTTGTTGTTTTTAACTAAGTCATAGGAAATCTTTTTGGAAAAACAAAGTTTTAAGCTTAATTTAGGTAAAGTTTTAATTTTTAAAATTTTGATCAAAATGATGCTTTTACTATATAAACAACATTTGTTTGATATGTTTTTTCACTTAGGTTTTGTCTACACTGTGAGTTTTTGTGGCAGAATATATGCTAATGAGGGACCCGTTAGCATAAGTTGCGATATCATTAGCATATTTTCTGCCGTTTCTTTTTGCTCAAGGGGTTTTTGCGCAAAAAGAAGCAGCGTAGCCATTTTTGCGCAAAACAGAAGTGGCTGCACTGCTTTTTTTTTGGGGAAAAACCCCTTGAGCAAAAAGAAACGGCAGAAAATATGCTAATGTATCACGACTTATGCTAATGAGTCCCTCTTTAGCATATATTCTGCCGCAAAAACTCGCAGTGTAGAAAAAGCCTTATATGCCTAGTGTGGTGTGTGTGTTCCATTCAAAGATCAAGACATAGCAATTTTTTTTTGTTTTATGTGGTAACTGCATATGTATTTTATGGTTTTGTATGTATATACAATATATAGAGAGAATGAAACCTAATTCTTCTGTCATATACATTGTGAATAGTCATCCCCTTGGGAAATATTTCTTTTTCATAGTATAAAATTAGTAGCCTGATCTTCAGTCTTTCTTTGTTCCTCTTCATACGTTTTGTGCTATTACGAATACATTGGTATTTAATATGTTGATTTTTTGTTTTTTAGAAATTGATTTAGTTTTGGCATCTACTATAATTGTGCCATGTAGCTACATTTATAAGCAGTGGGAATCTGTCTTCTAGCTTGTAATTTTATACTGGTCTGCAGTATAATTTTTCAATTACGTTATCTTAGATGATTTGTTTGGTTGATATATTACGGGACATCTAGCTTTCATAAGGTATTTGTGACAAAACAAGGCTACACTTTTCTGCTTTACATGATAGTCCTGAACCACCATTCCTGTAAAATGATGAATCTTAACTGGCATTGAACTAGCATGCAAGTGAATTATCTGAAAGACACTAAGGCTTCACATGTATAAAAATACATTTTCCTGGAGTGTATCCCAATGGAGAAAAGTGGCAAAGAAATATTTGGAACAAAAGGTTAGTTCTGATTCGATAGACATGTTTAGCATTGCAATTACACTTACCTCCCATGCTGCATAGTAATGAGAAGAGAACTTGGTGAGAAAGTTTAAACCGCTGAAGACCATCCTTTCACAAATAAATTTTTTTAGTAGGCCACTGCTGAAAATTGTAGGATTATACCTCTGAGTATTATCTTTTTCCACTTAAACATTCTCAAAACTTCTAAATTCTCTCAAATAAAAGTAACAACCTTTTAAATAGGATATACATTTTATGTCAAGATAATGCTTTCTAATGTAAATTATATAAAGAAATAATAGCCTTTGGAAAAGGAAAGCGATATTACTGTGAGTAGCATAGCAAAATATCTCCTTTTCTTTTTTATTGTTACTGTTGATGTCTGCATTCTTTTTCCCTCCAATCTTGAATTTTCTACAGCTTCTTACCTACAATCTAGAATCCCTTTTTTATTCTCCCTACATCTTTTGTAAATAAACTTCCATGCTCCATTCCTATATCATAAAACGTGTAGTTATATAGTTCAAATTGACAACAACTTTCTCATTTGGAATGTTGAAAAATAAATTGCATTAGCTCATGAAGAGGATTTGTCTGCTCATCCAATGTAAATGTATACACTTTTAATTTGTCATCTTTTTCTGAACAAAGAAAAACACATGTCATATTTCAGGATTGTCAGCCTATTAGTTACTGCAATAACAGGATCCATGGTTATGTTTTGTAATTTTGTATCTTTGTCTTAATGTGAACACAAAATCAAGAGTAATTAGTAGATTTTCTTAAAAACTGTTCTAAATGGTTCTTGTAGGAGCATAGATACAGTGCTAGAGTGATTCACTGGAAATGGATGTAGCATGAATTTCCAGTGTAGCCACTTAAAATAGGACCCAGTAGTACTCCAAATGATGTCAGTGACAAAAGTCCCATTAAATTCAAGAGCTTGAGATTTGAATTCTTAGGGCTTGTCTACACTACTGCTTCAGTTGATGTAATTTACATTGCTCAGGGGTTTGAAAAAGCTATCCTCTTGGGCTACATCTACACTACAAAAACCCCTTGTGCAAAAATGGATTGGAAGAGAATATGCAAATGAAGCATGAGAAAATGCTAATCCACGCTTCATTTGCATTGCCCCTTCTGGCAAATCTTGTAGTGTAGACATAGCCTTGGAGTGATGTAAGTTACATTGACTTAAAAAGGTGATAATGCCATGTTATGTTGAGAGGAGACACTCTCCTGCTGACATAGGTTCTGCCTCCCAATTAGGTGGAGTAATTATGGTGGCAAAAAAGCACTCTGATGTTGACATAGTGCATCTTCATCAGACATGCTATTGATGCAGGTTAGCCAATGTAGTGCTGTCATGAAGACTAGCTCTTGGAAGGGAACATACTTCCTGGTATATTTCTGTACTGAAAGTAACTTGCATTCTTCCCTGTGGTGTGTTGTGGGTACTAAAGAGTGTATAGAAGTCAAAGAGTGCTTATATTTGTAAGTAACCAATTATGTGTGATGTGTTTGTGAATTCTTCGTGTTCTTTTTTTTTTTATAAAACAGTGGTTTTGGGAGATATGACATTAACTTCTTATAGATGAAAACAACAAATGGTCTGGTAGGACTTTATAGACTAACAAAACATATAAAGTGCTACCAGACCATTTGTTGTTTTTTTCTGTAACAGACTAACTCGGCTACCCCCTGAAGCTTCTTATAGATGAGTAGAGATGGTTGAGAGGTTTCCATAAAAAGATTTTCTTGTTGAAAAATTACTTCTTTCCAACAACAAATTTGTATTATGAAAAACTGTTGTCTTTTAATTTCTGTGAAAGATTTTTGCTTTAAAAAGTATTGAAAACATTATCAATATGGTTTTCAATTTGTTTTCTATACTGAGAACTGTATTGCTTAGGCTTTTCTTGCAAGACCTACTGTCTCTTGAGAAGTTCCCAAGCCAGATTCCTGGAACCTTTAATATTTTGAAATAAATTAGTAAATAAACCCATGACAAAGAAAGTTAAGTAAGTTTCCGTAAAACCTTTTTCAATGAAAACTGTTGAAAACCTGGGAAAGTCCTGCTGAACATACCAGTAATTAAACCAGACTCAGAATCAAGAGTGCTTCCCACGTCTGCAAAACGTAAAGCAATATTCAGTCAAGTATCACTGTTACCTC
Source organism: Rafetus swinhoei (assembly GCA_019425775.1). Lineage (NCBI taxonomy): Eukaryota > Metazoa > Chordata > Testudines > Trionychidae > Rafetus > Rafetus swinhoei. The sequence goes on from CM033432.1 coordinate 46,964,044, forward strand.
TGTGGGGATCAGGGAAGACTGATTGCATTATGATTATCTTGGGTGTAATTGCCTAAGTTTATTTTTAATGATACTCCATTTGCAAGTGAAATAGATGCAAGTCATGGGTGGCTGGGGTGGAGGGATGAATTTTGTGCAGCATAATGAAGGAATAACTCTATTGTTAAACTGTTGATGAGGAAGACCAGGAAACCTTTGAGAGACGCATGTGTGGATCCTGATTTGGGTGTTCACTCTTATGGCCAGTGAATTCTTTCCTCTCCTGGCTTTGTTTCCAAAATCAAATGTCAAGGAAGAACACTGGTCCTATGGCATTTATCCTCCTTCATCTTTGTAATTTGTTCAAATCATATTTTAAAAGGGCATTGTAAATTAAATGTTTGCATTTGTTTTGTTTTTAATTCTGCTTTGAGCCTATTTCTCACATGATGACCCTATCATTTCCTTTCACACAGGATAGTAACAAAGTATGTAAGTTATATATGGGCAGTTTGTCAATTCTAACATAAACTAGCCAATTAGCCCGTCATAAGACGGGATTTTCAGATCTCTCCTCCACGTTGGTCTTCTCTCCTGAGCCTCCGGTCTCTCGCACCGTCTCCCTCTCTCTCTCTCTTCCTCCTACTGCCTTCCCCCCTCTCTCTCTCAGCTCTCCTCCCCCTCCTGCCTCTTACTCGGGGGACCGCAGAGTCCAAATGGCCTTTTGGGCTCCACACTCCCCGTGCTGCATGGGGACCGCGGAGCCCAAATGGCCGCTTGTGCCACTTGCTCCCACGCGACGGCCCGGCTGAGCGGCGCAGAAATCAGCTGAGCACCACGGCGGGAGGCAAAGGGGGCCGGGGCGGTGACATTCATGGCCAGGGGGCGGGGCCTGGAGTCGCTGTCACGCCGCACATCACCGCCCCGCCCCCCTTCCCCTCCCACCGTGGCGCTCGGCTGACTTCTGTGCCGCTCAGCCAGGCTGCCGCAGGGGAGCAAGCGGCGCAAGCGGCCGTTTGGGCCCTGCACTCCCTATGCAGCACGGGCCGCCCAGAGGGAATAGCCAGCATTTCAGCAACAGCGCCGCCCAGAGAGAACAGCCAGCATTTCAGGCAACAGCACCCCCCAGAGGGAACAGCCAGCATTTCAGCGTTACAGACTCTCAGACACTGGGCTACTATATATATGATAGCTATTTTGCTTTCTCCAGCTAAAAATGGATCTACCATTTTTGAGTATTAGCCAGCATCTTAACTGTCTATGTTTTGGATCAGGTAGCTGGTGAGTTTTGTAAATAACTGCATGATCCCTCATTGTTCCCTAAATGACAAATCTCGATCTTTCCATTGCAGAGTGTTGCAGTGAGATCTCAGACATGCAGATGTTCAGATGATGTTACAACAGAAAGCAGGAAGTATGTGATTTCATGGGAATAATCTTTACAAATATTGAAGGAAACAAACACCACACCTGTTTGACCAAATATGATGATAAGCTAGCTTTCATTCATTTGCAGAAGAGTGTGCTATATTTGATAATAATTTTATTGCAGCAGTATTTGTACATCCTAAACATAACAGACCATATCTTCTGCTGGAGGAAATCTCTGTAGTTCCAGAGAGTTTGATAGAATTAAACCAATTTACACCACTTGAGGATCTGGTCCTATACATCTTCCTGCAGTGTTTTTACAGGAAATTGTTACAGATTACATTTTGCTGCCTCTTCAGCTGGTGTCACTCTGCATACATGCCTAAAAGAAGCTCCCTTAACATGGGATTAAGGATGGCTTTTAGTCATGTATTCTACAAAGGCATGTTTTAAATTTTGTGCTGTCACTCGAGCAACTGCAACAGAATCACTCAGAATGATGAATTAAGGTTTTTGGATATCTACAAAAACATTACAGGAATGAAAATTATTTTGAGATCAAAACTCTGCAGAGTACTTTCTGTTTCATATGTCTTGTTGAATTTCTCCAAAATCTTGCAGTAGTCACAGAGCAGAGAATAGATAAATTCCCAAAGAAATAGCATTTAAAAACTTAATCAGTTACAAGCATTTCCACTCTGACATGGATAGCCTTTGCCCAGGAATCAGATTCCTAAATAGATGCAAATTCTGTATTTTTGTTAATCATATACTCTGCCTTACTCTACTCTTACTTGTATCCATTAGAGCAAGTGGAGATTTCTCCTCCTGAATATTTCTTCAGATAATTCACCATGACTTTTTCCATACTGACTTGTTGAAGGGATGTGCATGAGCCCTTCAAAATGGGAGAATTTAGAACCAACACATTTTATACTTTCAGATTCATTCTGGACTATGGAAAACTTAATCTTGGTTAATGGGTCCTTTTTCCATTGATGCTTAGGGTACAAGGAGTTGCTGTAGATCAGTGTATTAACCTTAAGTGCATGTCTCTAGCTCAGGTGTGGGCAATAATTTTGTTGCAGGGCCACTTCAAGATTTTGGAAAGTGATCAAGGGCCGCACTTTTCTGTGGAGAGCGTGTGTGGTCTAGGATGGAGATTGGGTGCAGAAGGGCTCATGAGATAAGGGACTGGGGTGCAGAAGATAGTGTGAGGTCTGGGAGGAGTTTGGGTGAAAGAGGAGGTTGTGACCTGGGTCAAGGGATTGGGGTGTAGGGTCAGGGAGGGAGTATGGGTGCAGGAGAGGATTCTGGCCCGGGGAGAGGAGCTCTAGAAGGAGGTGCAAAGTCTGGGAGGGAATTGTGACCTGGGAGAAGGGGAAAAGGGGTGCAGACTATGGAGGGTTTGGGTGGTGACCCGGTGCAGCAGATTGGGGTGCAGGATCTGGGAGGATGTTTGTGTGCAGGAGAGGATTCTGGCCTGGGTGAGTGAAGGAGAGGGTACAGGGTCTGCAGGCCCGGCCAAAGGGTTTGCAGGGCCCAAGGCAGGACACTGGGAGTGGGGCCCGGTCGGTGGATGGTGATTATTCAGAAGAGCGGGGCCCCGAAAGCGCGGGGCCCAAGGCATTTGCCTTGCTTGCCTTGTCCTAGGGCTGGGCCTGAGTGTCTGGAAGGGAGTTGAGACGTGGGGCACGGGGATGTAGAGGGTTTGGACGGTGACCTGGGGGAGGGAGTTGGGATGCGGGAGAGGCAGGGATGCCAGAGGCAGGCTCTGACTGGGAAGCGCTTACCTAAGCCAGCAGCCCTTCAGCACCCTCAATGTTCCCTCCATGTGGCTCTCAGCTCTGGGAAGGGAAAATAGGCTTGTGCTGCCCCCCATCCCCAGGCCAATCACTTAGCTCCTATTGGCTGGTTGTTTCCAGCCAGTAGGAGCTGAGAGATTGGCTGGGGTCACTTCCTATTGGCCGGTTGTTTCCTGCTTATAGGAGCTGAGGATTGGACTGGGGGCCGGGAGATCACACAAAGCCTCCCCCTCCCCACAGAGCAGAGAGCCGCACTGGCTGCACTTTAAATCTCAGCAGCTGCATGCCTGAGGGTCCTGGCAGGGTGGTCCACGGGCCAAATCTGGTGGCTTGGCAGGCTGAATATGTCCCCCCGGGCCGTATTTTGCCCAGCCCTGCTCTAGCTCCATTGCATCATAAAAATGCAGCTACAGTGGGGCAGCATGTTGGTAGAATTGTCAGTCTGATGGTCTAGTTTTGATGAGTTGGATAAATGTCTAAAATCAAGTTGGCTTCGTTAAATGCCAATAAGAGCTACTGTAAATTGCTTTATATTGAAATTGAATTTAACGAATGCCATTGAAGTTTTAGAATAAGCTAAAACAAAATAGCTAAAAGCAGCACATGCTCAGATGGAATTTTTATGCATGTTTTCCAACAGCTGTTTTTATTTTATGTTTAATTTAAAATATATTCAATTTAATTCTATGTTCAGTTTCAAAGCCAGCCAAAAATCTTCAGATTTTGTTTTGCAAAGATCATTATCAGGTTCCGAGCAATTGTATGCTTATTACTTTCATATTTTACATTTCTGGTGTTTCATATATTACCTAGGGGCATGGCTTTACTCAAAGAATAAAATGGGTAGGCATGCCTTTCATTTATTCTTTTTCATCATTAGAGACATACTCTGTGTTAAGATCTTTTCTAGGAATGAGCCTATTTTATTTTTATCCTGCTGAAAAATGAATGGGCTTTTTGGTTAGTGGAGAGATGTTTTTAATTTTTGGCTGGATTCTCACTTTCATGAAGGTCCCTTTCCAGTGTTCTGTCAGTGTACAGGGTAATGTTAAAGGAGGTATAAATCAGTCCCTTTTCATGGCTAGTACAGCATAAATCAGAACCAGACCCTTTGTGTCTCAATTACCTTAAACTTGTAATTGTCCTTTGAGGGAGCTGAGCACTTTTTTGCAAAATTTCAGCTCTCGTTTATGGTATGCACGCGTTAATCATGCAGTATAATGTATGACATGGATGTTATTGCTGTGGTTTGACAGCTCAGCATACTGAAGACCATATGGGACAGCACAGGTCATGGGAGTACCAGTTTTATACTACTTCCAAATATTCTTTAACTCTGAACAGGAGGGACTCACACCAAGAATACAGAAAAGCATTCTGTATCTGTGGCTTCTTTGGTAAGGCTGAGTCTGATGATGATGAATTTTGCATTGTCAGTTTATGCCTCCTGGGAACTAGGCTAACATCACCTTCTTGCACATGGATAACTGAATAGCCATCCCATAGTATCCATTTCCAGTCATGATTGCTGGATTTGAATGGATGACCTGTGTGAGAGTCTCTGTATCTCATTACCAGTCCCCTGAGCCAGCCAGTACCTGCACTCTAACATTTAACCTCTGTCTGATCACTGGACAGTTTAATATTTTCAACACTTCAGCCTTTTCTGTATGTTTTAACATTGAGCCCCCACTTCATGAAGATAAAGGGCCAACCTGAGCTCCGTTACATTGGTGCACTGGCGTCAGTGGTGCTGAATCAGTGGAAATGCAGGGTTTGCCCCACTGTCTAGAAGGAATTAATCAACTCATACAGATAACAATAAAATACATAAAATCTGAATGCAGGGAATTGAAAATGGGAAATAAATAGTATTTGTTGTTATTATTTCTTGCTAGAATATTATTTGGTTTTACAGCTAAACTACTTGCTTATGTTTACTATTGCTATGCAGTACAGTGAAATTGGAATTAAAGCTACAGGACGCCTTTATACAGCCATGAGAGTTTTAAAATGTATGTATCTGTGGTAATCTTTTGGTTACATCCGGATGACCATGTGTTAATATCACAGATCTACTAAGTTCTTTCAGTAATTTGCCCATCTGCCAGACCTTAGATTTTCTAATGTTACTGCAAATGAGCCTGATTCAAAATGAGCCTCTATAGATCTATAGTAATAAAAGCTGATCCTTAGGTTAAACATTAGGCATTCCATGGGTACCTCTTTCTCAGAAATAGAACTGCTCTGTGGGTGAAATCCTGCCCCTGTTGAAGTCAATAGGAGTTTTGCCATTGAGTTCAGCATGGCCATAGGCCATTAGGCCCTGATCTACACTAGGGAATTACTTGGAAATAACAAGCGGAGTGTCCACACTGCCAAGCCCATTATTTCAAAATAACAGGATGGTTATTTTGTAATAATAACTCCTGCTTTCCACAAGGAATAACGCTTATTTCGAAATAGTTATTTCAAAATAACATTAGAGTGGACACTCCACTGCTGCTGTTTTGAAATAACTACTCCCCAGAGTCATTCAAAGTAATTACACCCCAGTGCTTCCTGGGGCTCTAAGTCGAGGTAGCGCATCCACATTAAGGGAGCCTGCCTCAGAGGCAGCAGTGTGGGGTGCCAGGCGGGAGCTGGTCTGTGAGGGGAACCAGTTTAAAAACTAGCTCCCTTTGCAGACCGGCTGATAAAGAGGCAGCAGTGCAGGGTGGCAGCAGCCCCTGTTGAGGGGAGATCTCGGTATGAGCCAGAACTGAGCCGGGCTGCCTGCCTGCCTGGCTCCTAATACGCTTTAAATGCAAGCTGCAGCAGGGGTAGGTCCCAGACCTGGTGTGAGCCAGGACTGAGCCGGGCTGCTGGCCATCTTGCTAAAAAAATTACTGGCAAGGGGTGGGAGGGAAATGCATGTAGTCTATAGCATTAACCTATAAGCTTTTGCTTTTCAGTTAATTGGTTAATCGACTACACTATTGCCTCCCTAGCCCCAACCCAGGAAAGTACTTAAGCACATGCTCATTTTTCAGCATGTCAGGACCATGTGTTCAAGCACTCTACTGAATTGGAGCCAGCGTGTACTGCACCTTGCAAGATGAAGACTTTGACTGTCCATCACAATTAGGTTGGGCCACCCACCACAGTGTTCTGAGAGGAATCCAAGCCTCTGCGTTCCTGGATCCCCAGAGTGTTTCTAAGTCTACTAGTACCTGACCAGAGTCCAGCCATTGCTCCTGGCCAGGCTCTGGGCTGTAGACCTTCTATCTGGCACCCACTTCTGAGAGCTGGAATCTGCTGTCCAGCTGCTGAGCCCCTGGGCACAGCGCTGACCCCACAGACTCCCCTGTACTTCAGCACATGCTACCCTGGAACACTTCCCCAAAGCTGTGAATCTTCTGGTTACAGCTGAGCTCTCACCAAAGATGCGCAGTTGTTGTGAATCTTTCAACACTTAATTATTTGCATAAGGCAAGCACGTTATTGGTGGTTTATACTTAATCACATTAAGCATGAGAGAAAGTAGAGATTATACAAAGCAATATACCCTGCACACATTTCCTGCCTCTGTTTCCTCACCTCTGCAGGGCATTTGTGGGCTGGGGTGAGAGTCCTTTGGGAGTCCATGCAGCCATCTATTCTGGAAGTCAGGCAGTGATTCCTGCCTCATGCAGGATGTTACATGCTAGGTGGCTTTTCCGTCAGGGAGTGTCCTTTCCAGCTTGTGTAACCTTGCTAACTCCCACTCAATGCTGCTTCTACCACCTGGGATCTTATTTAAATGCCTTCTGATGGTCAGGCTGCTTCCTTTGTTCTGCTGTTGGGTAACTTTCCCTGGTCTTCCCTTCCTTCCTCTTCACTCTTTCCAGGCAGCTAAGAGAAAACTGGTTTTCCAAGGATGTAGTGCCTCGTGTTCACATACTATTGTGACCAAAGTACCATTGTTGAAAGTCAAGTACCTTCCTATTGTCCTCCGTCTGAGGTAGACAAGATTTGCAAGGTGCTAAGACACAGTGGATGTGGACACAGAGGCATTCCTGATACCCATGTTCTCATAGTAACACTTCACATTTTCCTATCATCAACCAGAATGGAGAGGTTTGTCAACACAGCTAGCCAAACCATCATGCAGACATCAGGGTGCATGCTCAACCATTGCGGTGACTTGGAGCTGCACAGCAAGGACAACAGGTGACAGGAATCAGGGCCTCCAGCAGAGCGAAGGGGTGCAGCTAGCCTGTAGCAGGATGCCTGATGGCTGGGAAGTGTCAGCAGACCAGCTCTTCAGCTTCATAGTAACAGCAGCTATTTAAAGCATTCACCCACAGTTGTAATAACTCCTATACCTGTTTGTTTCTAGCATTGTTCAGCTCTGCTCCTGCTTTGACCCCAGCTTTGCCCACAGCAGGTTAACTCAGTTCTGACCCTTGGCCCCAGTTCCTGACTACAGTTCTGGCATCTGGCCTCTGATTTCATTTATGACCCAGGGCTCCTAGTCCCAGTCTAACCACTAAGCACAACTGTCTCTGAGAGCAGGTGGTCAGAATGCTGAAGTATTGGTACCATGTGTCAGCAATACATTGACTTGTCAGTGGATTTCATCACAGGGTGGCGTATGTAGGAGTGAAGTATAGCTGATGATCTGGCCAGAGCTGAAAGATCGGAAGCTGAGGTAGGAATGACACCGGATACCAGTCAAGGATATTAATGCCCATTAAGTAAAGTGTTAGCTGAAATATGTATAGGTTGGACCTTCTTGGTCCGGCACCCTTTGGACCTGACTGGTCCCGGATGAGGGATTTTTCTGGACCAGGGTAGGTCATTTCTGGCCCCTCTGCTGCCGCCCCCGACCCACCTTGTCCTTCCCCCCAGGATTCCTGGCTCCCCCCACAACCCAGCTGAGCTGTGTGTCAGCTTGTGTCCCGTTCCCCCGCCCATCCCGCCCAGTCCAGCTGGGGCACATGCTGGCTCCTGCCCCACCCACCTCCCAGCTGGACTGTGTGTCGCCACTCCCCACCTGCATAGCACCAAGCTCTGGACCATGGATGTTGCTGGACCAGAGAGTTCCAGTTTATAGAGATACAACCTGTAGTGAAAAGGTCCTTAGACACTCTGGGATAATAGTATCCACTGTTTTGAGATGGCAAACGGGACATAACACAGAAATGAAAAATAATAAAGATGAGACCACGGTATCTGCTCTGTAAGTGCTTTTTGGAGTAGGCTTTACGACCTGCCTGTGCTTTTGACTGCCATATGTCACATAAAAAACAATATGTGGGGCCTGCAGCTTAGCAGGCTGAGATGGAAGTTTCCATCCTTGGAGTACCTAGCCTGGGACCCTGCAAGTGCAAACAGCATCTGGCCCTTATCAGCTTTAACCCATATACTTGGGAAACTACTAAGCGGTAAACAAATTCAACCTCGGTCTCAGCTCATAAGAGTAGTAAGAATGGTTTTGAGCCAGTACGCGCATACCTGGTAAACAACTGGGCTACGTCTACACTGGCATGAATTTCCGGAAATGCTTAAAACGGAACAGTTTTCCGTTATAAGTATTTCCGGAAAAAGAGCATCTACATTGGCAGGATACTTTTCCGGAAAAGCCCTTTTTCCGGAAAAGCATCCGTGGCCAATGTAGACGCTTTCGGAAAAAGCCCCGATCGCCATTTTCACAATCGGGGCTTTTATGAAAAGACTACTGTGCTGTCTACACTGGCCCTTTTCCGGAACAGTTTTCCGGAAAAAGGACTTTTGCCCGAGCGGGAGCAGCATAGTTTTTCCGGAAAAGCAGCTGATTTCTTACAGTAGATCGTCAGTGCTTTTCCGGAAATTCAAGGGGCCAGTGTAGACAGCTCGCAGCTTATTCCGGAAAAGCGGCTGATTTTCCGGAATAAGTGGCCCAGTGTAGACACAGCCCTGTAGTATAACTAGTTTATGGAGTCCTGTGCCTGATGAGTCTCACCAGGGACCTAGACCTCAGAGGGTGCCCTGGATTCCCCCAGCTGGAGTCACGTCCACTGGTGCGAGGTGACAGGAATGGGACTACCCACAGATTGAAGGGGTGTAAACATTTCTAAGTGCCTGTTACTCTTTTATGCATTGCTCTGCCTGTGCTTACTGATGTATCACTTTTGCAGTAGCTGTGTAACCATTTGGCAGTATTAACCCTGTAATAGTGGTGACATAGTGAGATTAATAAAAGCAACTATCCCTAATGTACTCTGCATTGAAGTGAATCCATAATCCTGTTTGGCCATGGCCCTGTGAGTTGACACCATATTGTAAGGAAAATGATAGTACTTTGGATTAAGGCCTTACAAAGCACTTTGTAAGAATCATGAAATTCATTCACAAACGTCATGGCCTGATCTGATTTGATCTGGTCTGGTTATTGTGGAACAAAATGACAATACCAATATTAACATCAGGGACTAAGAAGAATGAAATGTTTTCTATTTTTAATAAAATATCGTATTTGTTCTTAGCAACAAACAGAAAATGGCCTTCAGGTTAGCTATGTGTTGAATTGCACATGAAGCAAAACAAGCCATGGACAAGATCCTCAAAAAGCTAGAAATACTAAACCCAGAGTGACATTGTAGCATGTATTTACTGAGTTTAAACAGATGTTGCCACAGCCACAAAATAAAAGGAACTAGCCACCCCAGGTTCTTGGCTAATGGGAGCACCAGTTTGTCAACTCAGGGAGAAGATCACAGGTTGGAGATCAGGGTTTCAGGATAAGCCAGGGAACAATAAATTTATTTTTGTTTCCTTGTGTTTTACATTAGTACGGACCTGCACTTTGAGGGCAGGGTCTCTTGGCATCAGTGCTGACAGGGCTAGCAGCTTATTTAGCATAAGTTTGATCCAGGAGGTGTGTTTCCATTGCTTGCAAGAGATGGGTTTACGTCTCTTGTGTGAGGTTGCTGGAGAAAGTGTAGAGATATCTCTTATTCATAAAGAATTCCATGTATAAGTTTTGCAAAGTGCAAAGCATAAAAAGGTGGGTGGGAAAGTTGTTCTAAAATTAATCACTTTTAAATCCATGAAGTGCTGACAATTCTTATTTCATGTAAGGAAAACAAGTTTGTGTGTTCAGACAATTTTAATTACAGCTCTAAACAGTAAGCAGTGCCAATGCCCATTGTTATGCTATGCTGGTGGGTGGCCATGGGCATTAATTGGATGCATTATGCCTTTTGATGTGAGACTGCAGGTTGGTGTTTGGATGGAGAACTTTTGATTCACAAAAAAAAATTGTGAGCCTCCCCGCCCCCCCGCATTGTGATATTTGCAGCTTGATTCTATATGCAAGAGTGTTGGATAGTAGGGTAAACATCAAAACATCTGGTTGCTTTGCCTGATCTCCTGAGAAGGGAATATGATTTATTGAAGAACAGGTCTAGCTGTCAAGCATTGTGGATTTTATATCAGTCCTGTATGACCTTTCTCAAATCATTTAGCTGCTCTCTGTCTATATAAAATGGCGATGGTATAAATACGTACCTTTCCGATATGGGTGTCTGAGGTTATTAGAATAATTAATGTTGTTGTAAAGCACTGTGAGATCTTTTCACGAAAGGTGCAAAGGTGTATTATTATTTGACACTAAAGACTGCTGCAACAAGAGGTGAGAAGAAGGATTAGATACCTAATTGTCCTATAGGTAATGTCTGCCTATAAAAAGATGACAAAGTTTGGACTGGAAACCTTTACTGAGCATTTCTTGGACTCTCTTTTTTAAATGGGCTACTATGTCTTTCCACTAACCAAGGTTTTTTTGCTTTGGGAATTTTCTTATTTGTTTGTATTATGCCTATAGACATAATAGGCTGTTATTTATTTACTAGAGAGTAATAAATATTTACTAGCTGCAGATATTAGAAATGATGTGATGCAAAAGTTCTGTTGGTGATCTAGGTATTTCAATGGCCTCAGAGCAATATCTATGACCTGAGCACATCACAACCTCAAATAGATCTGAGGTAGGAAAATACTTACCCCTATTTTACAAATGGGAAAGTAAGACACAGAGGACTTGATCCTGCACCATTGACTTCAGCGGGAGCTGGATCAGACTCTCAGAAGTTACCTGATCTTCTTTAGTATCACACAGGATATCTGTGGCTAATCCTGGAAGTGGATATAAGGTCTCCTGAGTCCCAATCGATACCCACAAGAACCTCTTTCCTTGCAAGTCCAGGTTTCCCTCTCGACAGAACATTTCTGACTCATCTTGTTCTCCTCAGCCTGCTGGGGACCTGTCTAGCTCTTCTGTAGTCTCAACACATTTACTTAGCCACTCTGTAAATGTTGTGTGCTTTGTAATGTGTTTACTACATATCCTGGCTACTGATGTATAATCAGTGTCTCACAAAGCTGGTGACAGAAATTTAACATGTTGCCAGAGTGAGCGTTTCAGATCTAGTCAGTCTGCAATGAAATGTTCTAATTACTGAATTTTTATACCAATTGAGGGGGGACGGGACACTATAATTAGTTCTTTGGAACGAATGAGCTGCATGTTTAACTTTAACATACTTTCACTATCAACTTGCTGCTTAATTTCAATAAGACTATTCATATGCTTAAAGTTATGCAAGTGTTTTGGGGGATGGGGTCTAAATGATGTATGATTTGTTCCCAGAGATATACGTTTGTTTTTTTAAAGCTCAACATCAAATTTTCTATAACCTCTATAACTCAGAAACAGCCTGTCTAATTTGCAATTAATTTTTCCACAATTTTTCCTACGTTTCTGACTAAGCATGAGAATTTTCAGGTTGAAAGGAAGCATCTCCTTTCTCCCCCTCATCCTTGTGCACAACTTCACCAGAAGTGGGCCAGACAAGTATATGAAAGGACTTAAGAAATGTCACAGTGTGCTACCAGTGAAGAAATGGTTTATAGACTGAGAAATAATGACAGGACTTCTTGGCTAGATACAATGGTGTGAAGTGGACCCTTTTGTTGTTTTTGTTTTAACAAAGAATGGGTCAGAGATAGAGCCTGGAATGGAATAGACCTGACAGTCATAGTCATGGCTCCATAATAAACATTTTCCATCCTTGTTTCCTGCTCTGTTGGACTTCATACTGTTTCTTTCTTCTATCACCACACTTTGCCATACTAATAACCGTGCCTTATAGCACATTCAGAAGAATGCATCAGAGTTCTGCAGGAAGCAGACAATTTAACAAGACACCTCTGTACAACTGCTTATTTTCTAACCTGAGATTTCTAAGGTTTAAGTGGGGAAATACACAAAAATACCTTTTGCTTACCAGGGTGACATTTAGCATGATAAAATCTAAAGGTACACTATTAAATATCTGATTTATAGTTCGGGTTTTAACAGTAATATATTCTTTTGTAAAAACTTAAAAAACAATGAATAGTCTTGTAGTACCTTAGGGTGTGACTACACAGCAAAGTTATTTTGGAATAATGGCTGTTATTCTGAAATAACTATGCGAGCATTTACACAGCAATAATGGAATTTATTTTAAAATAATTTCAAAATAACGGACGGCTTATTCCAACTTCTGTAAAACTCATTCTACAATGAATAACACCTATTCCGAAATAGCAATTTTGAATAAGGCGTGTGTAGACGCTCCACTTTTGCTATTTCGAAAGAGCCCCTCAACAGGGCCATTCTAAGTTATTCCTCCTGGGCTCTAAATTGAGATAACACGTCTATATTAGGGAAGCCTGCCTCGGACTAATTTTGAGGCTTCCCTGCAGTGTAGATGTGCTATTTCGAAATAAGGTATTTCAGAATAACTATTCTGGAGTTGCTTATTCGGAAAAAACTGTGCAGTGTAGACATAGCATTAGATACTAACAAAACATATAGATGGTGTCATGAGCTTTTGTGGGCATAACCCACTTCTTCAGATGAATGGAGTTATTAAAGGTCTAGTTTCTAAATAAATAGGGGATGGGGGGAGAGAAGGAAAAAGAAGGAAAGAAAGGAAAGGAAACAAGGAAAAGAAAGAAGGGGAAAAAGTGCTGCCTTTGTCAGCCTCTTTGATTATGATCGGGGTTCGACAAATCCGTTTATCTACTCGCCCATGGTAAGTAGATTTCAGCCGGTCGCCCCGTTCACTGGCGGTGCGCGCATGCTCAGTGTGGGTCTGGTGCATGTGCGGTGCGGGACTGGCGAGTGGATTTCGCCGCGGTTTGTCGAGCCCTGATTATGATGTTAGAATTGTTTTTGAGGCTGTGTATAGCACGGGCTGACATTGTAAGCAAACAACATCATGTAACATATAACCTTAGCTGTGCAGAACATAATGCTATCCACAGCCTCAAAAACAATTCTAACATCATAATCAAAGAGGCTGACAAAGGGGGCGCTGTATTCATCATGAACAGAACAGATTATCAACAGGAGGCTACCAGACAACTCACCAACACCAGATTCTACAGGCTTCTCTCCTCTGATCCCACTAAAGAACACCACAAAAAAAACCCCAACCCTAAAATAATTGCTCATAAAACTCCCTGATACTGCTCAGGATCAAATCTACACAAACACCCCCCCCCTAATTCCCGACTGGGAGTTTTCTATCTGCTACCCAAGATACACAAATCTGGAAATCTCGGATGAGCCATCATCTCAAGCACTGGCACACTTACAGCAAGATTATGCAGCACACCTAGCTATCTTCAAGACACCACTGACTTCCTGAGGAAACTACAGAACATCAGTAATCTTCCTGAAAACTCCATCCTGGCCACCATGGACATTGAAGCTCTTTAACCAACATTCCACATGAAGACAGATTACAGGCTAACAGGAACACCATTCCTGATGACACCACTGTACACCTGGGCTACGTCAATACTGCTTCCTTCTTGAGCAAAAGCCTATGCAAATGAAGTGCAGATTAGCATATTATCACGCTTCATTTGCATAATTAATTGGGGGCATTTTTGCGCAAGAGGCTTTAGCACAAAAAGGAGCTGTCTACACAGCTCCTTTTTGCACAAAACCCCCCTCTTGCGCAATAGCCGTTCTTCCTCATTTTTTCAGGCTTTTGTATAGGCTTTTGCGCAAGAAGGAAGCAGTATAGACATAGCACTGGTTACAGAGCTCTGTGACTTTGTCCTCACCCACAACTACTTCCGATTTGGAGACAATTTATGTCTTCAAGTCAGCAGAACAGCCATTGGCAGCCACATGGCCCCACAATTTGCTAACATCCTTATGGCTGACCTTCAACAACATTTCTCAGCTCTTGCCCCTTAGTACTCTACTCTGCTTATGCTACATTGATGACATCTTCATCATATGGACCCATGGGAAAGAGACCCTTGAAGAATTTCACAGGGATTTCAACAACGTCTACCGCACCATCAACCTCAGCCTAGACCAGTCTGTGCAAGATATCCACTTCCTTGACACTATAGTATAGTTACATGATGGACATATTTCTACCACCTTACATCAGAAACCTACCGACTGTTACACTTACCTTCGCACCTCTAGTTTCCATCCAAGATGCATTTCTCAATCTATTGTTTACAGCCAAGCACTAAAATACAATTGGATTTTCTCCAATCCCACAGACAAACACCTACAGGATCTATATAGAGCATTCTTAAAACTGAAATTCCCATGTGGAGAAGTGAAAAAAACACATCGACAGAGCCAGACAGGTACCCAGACATCAGCTACTTCAAGATAGGCCCAGGAAAAAAACCAATCAGGATACCACTTGTCATCACGAAGGGTGTGTCTAAACTACATGGCTCTGTCGACGGAGCCATGTAGATGAGTGTACTCGGCAAAGGGAAATGAAGCAGCAATTTAAATAATCGCCGCTTCATTTACATCAAAATGGCCGCCGCGCTGTGCCGATCAGCTGATTGTCGGCACAGCACGGTATTCTAGACGGGAATCAGCCGACCCCAGAACTCTTTGTCGTCAGATCCTTTATGCCTCATGATCCTTTATGCCTCATGTACTCGGCAAAGGGAAATGAAGTGGCGATTTAAATAATCGCCGCTTCATTTACATAAAAATGGCCACCATGCAGCACATCTCCATCGTACTCATCCAGGAACCCTCCCTGGCAATCAACCCCAGTGCTGAATCTGTCCACACATCTATACAAGCGACATTATCGCAGGACCTAACCACATAAACCACTACATCAGACTCATATAACTGCACATCCACTAATGTGATCTGTGCCATCAAATGCCAGCAATGTCCCTCTGCCATGTATATTGGCCAAACTGGACAGTCTCCACAAGAAAGAATTAATGGACACAAATCAGATATCCAAAAAGGCAACACACAGAAACCTGTTGGGGAACATTTTAACTTCCCTGGGCACTCATTAATGGATCTCAAAGTCACCGTATTGTTTCAGGCCAATTCCACAAGCCAACTCCACAGGGAAGCCTTAGAACTTAATTTCATTTACACGTTTGATTTCTGTAACAGAGGTATGAATAAAAACATTGGTTGTATGGCCCTCTACCTTCCATATCCTAATCCATAAAAAAGCAAACAATGGGTACTTAAGAACAATTAGTACCTTCTCAATCAGCTTCATGTAGCATGGACACTTAACTGACAATTTCTTTCCCTTTTTTTTCCTTTTTTTACCCTTCTTTTTCCTTCTCCTTCCCATTCCCTATTTATTTAGAAACCAGACCTTTAATAACCCCATTCATCTGAAGAAGTGGGTTGTGCCCGCAAAAGCTCATAAGAACAGCCATACCGGGTCAGATCAAAGGTCCATCTAATTCAGTATCCTGTCTGCCGACAGTGGCCAATACCAGATGCCTCAGAGGGAGGGAACACAACAGAGAATCATCATGTGATCCCTCCCCTGTCACTCACCTCCAGAGAAACAGAGGCTAGGGACACCATTCCTACTTATCCTGGCTAATAGCCATTGATTGACCTAACCTCCATGAATCTATCTAGCTCTCTTTTAAACCCTGTTAAAGTCCTAGTTTTCACAACATCCTCTGGCAAGGAGTTCCACAGGTTGAGTGTGCACTGAGTGAAGAAAAACTTCCTTTTGTTTGTTTTAAACCTGCTGCCTATTCATTTCACTTGGTGACCCCTAGCTCTTCTATTGTGGGAAAAGGTAAATAACTTTTCCGTATTCACTTTTTCCACATCAGTCATGATTTTATAGACCCCTCTTTAGTCTCTTCTTTTCTAAGCTGAAAAGTCCAAGTTTTTTTAATCTCTCTTCATATGGGACCCGTTCCAAACCCCTAATAATTTTTGTTGCCCTTTTCTGAACCTTTTCCAATGCCAATATATCTTTTTTGAGATGAGGCGACCACATCTTTATGCAGTATTCAAGATGTGGGCGTACCATGGTTTTATATAGAGGCAATAAGATATTCTCTGTCTTATTCTCTATCCCTTTGTTAATGACTCCTAACATTCTGTTTGATTTTTGACTGCTGCTGCACACTGAGTGGATGTTTTCAGAGAACTATCCACAATGACTCCAAGATCTCTCTCTTGAGTAGTTGTAGCTAAATTAGTCCCCATCATATGTAATTGAATTGGTCACTTCTCATGACATCATCTACATGTTTTGTTAGTCTCTAAGGTGCTAGAAGACTATTTGTTTTTTTTAAGTTTTTCCAGTTACAGACTAACTCGGCTACCCCTGTGTATTCAGATATTCTTTTGTGTTCATTTGTCTAGGAAGAGTGTCAGTCATTAAAAAGAAGATCAAGAAAGATAAGAAGGCAGATTATCCGACATCCCTAAACAACAGCAGAAGCTGAGAGGGGAGAGACAGTGAAGCACTTTCTTTGCTCCATTGTTGACTATACATTGGAAGAGAAGCAGTCCACTTGTTTAGGAGAAATGCGAGAAATCTTAGAACTAGCTGTCTCATATATTGTATCTTGTTGCCATTTTGGAAATAGTTTGTAATATATTAACCACTACCTATATATCAGTTGCTGCTCTGGTTCTTCGTATTGATGTTATCTGTTGTTATAATACCTCTGACAGTTCTTGAGTAAGTTCTCCTCTCAGTAGTGTTACCCTAAAGTTGCTTAGGGTGAACAGGACAAAGACTTGTGAAAAGGGTACAGTAGCCACTGTTTTAAGTGACTAAGCACAAATAGTGTTTTCATTGTTAAATGGATTTCACATTGTGCTGTTATAGAGTCAAGTCAGACACTGTTAAAAATCTGGGTGACAATTTTGGAACCTCAGTAACTGACATTTGAATTCTATTAGAATTTCAGGCACACATTTGCACTTTGTCTGAATTAGCTTACAACTCAGTTGTGTTAGTCTCCAGAATGGAATGGCAGGCTAGATGTTTTACTCCTGTTCTTCTTGAGAAATATTCCCCCATTTATTTTCCCGAAAGTTTCTTCTTAGATAAAATGCCTCCATAGTGAAGAGTTCTGGGATTTTTCATTGTCAGCTCTGTGAAGGGCAGCCCATCAGTTATACCGAGTCTTCTTTTCCCAGCTAGAGACCAGATCTTTGCCTTAATAGTATGAACAAAATCTCATGTGAAAATAGGCCAAGCTCACAGTATCTTGTAGTTTACCAGTCCTCTGACGCTTCCTCTTCCTTCTTTCAGCTCATGAGCCTGCCAGCGTATAATTCCTCTTGCAGACATGGCAATCACAGAAGGATTGTAGGCACTCATGATGGCACCGTTCTGTCAAAATCTTCATGTGGCTGATGGAAAAAGGGCTATGTCAAACCAAAGAAAGTTCAGAGTCTGTTTTTTTTCCACTTACCACATGGTGAGGCTTCTCTTGGGAGTCCCAAGGTTCCTTCTAAGTTGTGTGGCAGCATGACTGCACCTGCTTAATGAGCCCCATGCACAGAGCTGCCTGGTTGGGGAAACACAGTCACAGTGTAGGGAGCTTCTGCTGTAGCCGAGGGAGAAGTGTCCTTCCCCCTGCCAGGCAGCTCAATGGTTGGCAGCCCAGAGTCCCTGGGCAGGGCTCATTAAGCTGCTGCGGTGTCATGCTTGGAGGGACCCTTGCTCGGAACATTTATAGAAGCATGCTTTGATCTGATTTCTGTGGAGAAGGTTGCGGCACTCTTTTAACAGGTTACTGTATTAGCGTCCAAGGGGTCATTTGACCCCACTGGGGATACTGAGGGCAACGCTTCCCTTGTGAGATTCCCTCTCATTAGAAGTTAGCCACCATCTCTCCTGACCATTAGCCATGACTAGCATCTCTTCCGTTGATTCTGAGGGAGATTTCCTTCTTCCAGGAGTTTCATTAATCTGAGGCCCAGCTATTTAAGAGATATGATCTGGCCACACTTAGCTCAAGTAAGTTAATTTACACAGTGAATTGTACTATATTAGTATACGTCTCATCATAGTGTGCCTTATGTTTATGCATTTGTGTCATTGCCTCCATATAGTGGTAATCAACTATCACGATTTTTTACTTCATTATCTGATATGTTGGCCTTAAATATGAGGCCAGAGCCTCTGCTGAGATAAATTGACACAGATGATTTACCTGGAGTTATGCTGATTTACATCAGGTGAAGACTCAGCCAACAGTGGACATTTTGAATATGCTGCTGTATAATTCGGCATAGATTTATAATGATTTGATAGTGGGCAAAGTTAGGAATGGGGAATAGCCTTCTAAAGCTGTGCATTGAGCATCTTCATTGGGAATACACAGTTTGATTTAATTCTGAAGAGACACCTGTGGTTTAATTTTGAGAAACACAAATAGTCATTTCAAATCAAACCAGAGGGGAAACCCTTGCAGATTATGTAAACTATTCCGAGAGGCATTTCAAGTTATCTATAGTTTTACAAAGAAAGAAAAAGGACAGGATGATAGTGTTGTTACAGCGGCAGTAATGCGACAGATGAATGATAATTCTCATTATAAGCTCAACTAGGTGCAATGCGTGTAGAGAGACATACATTCAGCTGAACAATTTCAAAGCTTGAAGGTGATAGCAAGTTGTAAAAAAGCAGATAACAATTAACAGTAATATGCAGACAGTGAAAGTAATACAAGTCAAGGCGTGAGCAAGCAAATCCTGAACCATGGGCCATTGTTTTATTGTACAACATTGAGCATGTGATGGTGCTTAATGAATAAGTCTCATGAAAATGTTCTGGATGCCAGACTTCTAATAACTGGTGACAAGGTGCATCAATTTAGAGGCGTCTTTGGACTAATCAGTGTAACAATATTGGCATCAGTCTTGCCACTGAAATAATTGCTCGTCTACCCTCATAACTAAATGCAAAACTGCACAGGCTATGAAGTCATCCATGGCGTGTGGGTGTGTTTTGCACAGAGAATTAAGCAACTATTGAAACTTTCCATTCTAAATCACCATTGGTTCAAATCCAGAGCAGGTTCACAATGAACTATTATAAACTGTTAACTGTTTGTGTGTGAAGTTGGTGGCTGCAGTCCGCTTCTCTGCTTCATAGAAATTACAACTGCATTTGTCGCTAATTAGCATGCTTGTTGGTGGTCCTAAAGAAGCCAAGGAATGAACAACAATGAAGACTCAACCACAAAGGTTGTGCTTTCAAATAAGCGCTGCTGAGACCATGCGGGGGAAGCTTTTACTGGTGTTGTTCAAGCTGTAGCTGTTGTTTAGATAAATGCAGGAATTTAAGTCTCCATGTCTCATTGAAAAAACTACCAAAAACTAGCCTCAGGGAGGGGAAAATATAAGTGTATTTTAATGACAGGAAACATCTTATATGTAAATAAATTATCCAGCCTCCCAGTGGTGATCTCTGGGTCAAATCAATGAGGTATTAGTATCACAGACTCTAACTCCAGTATAATTGCAGGAAGCCATCCTTAGTGTCATTATACTCCATCGGTAACGAGGAGCCTAAATTTAAGACCAGCTTCTGTCAGAATTGCTCTCTTTTGAGTGGTACCTTATGCTTCAAGTGGTTCTATTGGTGTCCATGGTCTGGACTGGAAACTCTTTGCTCACACTGTTGGGCAATTAGTACCATGAGTAGTCCATTGAAAGCTTCAGGGGGGAGCCGAGTTAGTCTGTAACTTGAAAAACATAAAAAACAATTAATAGTCTAGCAGCACCTTAAAGACTAACAGAACATGTGGCTGGTTATTGGGGCTGACCACATGGGTGTGGGATCTCACTGAAATCACAGGGCCTAATTAAGAGCTAAGGTAGGATGCAACATGAGGAAGTGTGGCAAAGCTTGAGGCATGGGGGATTCTCTATGTGGGAAAATATGCCAGTGTAGCTAGAGTATGCTTTTTTAGTCTAATACTGTTATTAAACTGAACTATTTCACATATTAATTTTTGTAAATTTGACATGCTATGAGAAATGTCAGTAATATTTTTTTAAATTCAGAATGAAAACGAATTATGAAAGTATGATGCATCGTTACGTTTCTGATTTAATGTAATTAGTTTCAAAAGCGATAAAAGGAAATAAAATGAAATTAAAATCTGTTAATGGATTTCTTCTTATGTTCACTTTAGAGAGTGATCTAATTTTTGGAGAGCTTTTAAAGTGATTAATTTGGATGGATTCCCCACAGAATTCTCTTTCTTTACTAGATTATTGTAATTGATAAGAAAATTAGGCTGATCCTTTCCAGTTTGTCTATATCTAGGGACAAATGTCACCACTAACATGGAGTGACTGTCAGAAATTTTCCATATGTGATGCCAGGTGTATTAATAGGGACAACTGAATATTGTCCTCTTCTGGTACTGGTATATTGTTTTATTTTATAAATGTATTTATCGGTCATTCAAGATCACTGAATAGCAGCAAATCACTAAAAAAATGCTGAAAAGCTAACCAGTGGAATTTGTATATTCAGTTATTGTCTAGATTTTTCGATACACAGTCCTATGTGCAATTTGAAAAGGAAATGAAGAAGAAAAATAATTGATCTCAGATTACATGAAGTGCCATTAAAATATTTTTGTTTAGACGAATGTGCCTTTTACCAGCCAATGGCTGGCAGAATAATATACAGCTGCTTTCTTAAATGTTCATATAAAAATATGCCACCATGACTTTACATGAAGTTTTCAAAAGATATGCTCCTAAGGCCCAATTAAGCAAATTATATGTATTCAATGAGGAACATGAATATGAGCTTCACTTTCAGTATATGTTTACATCCAGAATCAATGAGATTCTAGTTGTGTTCAAGCATGTACTCAACTGCTTTGATTAATAGAAATAACCAAAAGAATGTTCTTAAGTGTGTGGCTGATTCTGGCCTTAGCCCTCTCCCAAATCACTGTGGGGTAAACTTTGCATTCTGCATTTGAGCAAAATACCTGTGGAAGATGTTGGCAATGTTGTTCAAATAGTAACTGGTAAGTAGTAAGTTGTCATAGGATAAGAGGGAAGGTTATTTCATGGATTGATAACTGGTTAAAAGACAGGAAGCAAAGGGTAGGAATAAATGGTCAGTTTTCAGAGTGGAGAGAGGTAACTAGTGGGGTCCCCCAAGAGTCTGTTCTGGGACCCATCCTATTCAACTTGTTTATAAATGATCTAGAGAAAGGGGTAAACAGTGAGGTAGCAAAATTTGCAGATGATACCAAACTGCTCAAGATAGTTAAAGCAGACTGTGAAGAGCTTCAAAAAGATCTCAACAAACTAAGTGATTGGGCAACAAAATGGCAAATAAAATTTAATGTTGATAAATGTAAAGTAATGCACATTGGAAAAAATAATCCCAACTATATATAAACAATGTGATGGGGACTAATTTAGCTGCAACTACTCAAGAGAGAGATCTTGGAGTCATTGTGGATAGTTCTTTGAAAACATCCAGTCAATGTGCAGCGGCAGTCAAAAAGCAAACAATGTTGGGAATCATTAACAAAGGGATAGAGAATAAGACAGAGAATATAGTATTGCCTCTATATAAAATCATGGTTGAATACTGAGTACAGATGTGATCGCCTCATCTCAAAAAAGATATATTTGCATTGGAAAAGGTTCAAAAAAGGGCAACAGAAACGATTAGGGGTTTGGAATGAGTCCCATATGAAGCGAGATTAACAAAACTTGGACTTTTCAGCTTAGAAAAGAGGAGACTAAGGGGGGATGTGAATAGAGGTCTATAAAATCACGATTGATACGGAAAAAGTGAATAAGGAAAAGTTATGTACTTGTTCCCACAATAGAAGAACTAGGGGTCACCAAATGAAATTAATACGCAGCAGGTTTAAAACAAACAAAAAGGAAGTTTTTCTTCACTCTGCACACAATCAACATGTGGAACTCCTTCATGTTGTGAAGACCAGGACTTTAACAGGGTTCAAAAAAGAGCTAGATAGATTCGTGGAGGTTAAGTCCAACAATGGCTATTAGACAGGATGAGTAGGAATGGTGTCCCTAGCCTCTGTTTCTCTGGAGGTGAGTGACAGGGGAGGGATTACATGATGATTCTCTGTTGTGTTCCCACCCTCTAGGGCACCTGGTATTGGTCACTGTCAGCAGACAGAATACTGGGCTAAATGGACCTTTGGACTGACGGTTCTTATGTTTTTAACTGCAAAATCTGATGCACTGTGCATGAAAGGGAAGCATGTCACAGAGCATGTCTTTGCTGCCACAGAAGAGTTCTGCAAATGAAAACAATGTATATTCACATAAGCCAAAAGCCTAAATTTATTTTTAATAAGCAATTTCATGGCTGATTTGCAAACTATACTTTGCTGTCATACTTTTCAAAGTGCTCATCTTTTCTAATAAATAGGCTAGCTTGAAAGCTTGACCTTTTTGTTAAAAAAGGAAGCTAGATTAATCCTTTTTGGATAGATGGACAGAATTATTACATGATACTTTCCCCAGAGATATTCAGAAACATAAGGTGACTTCACAGGGCCTCAGGTTAAACAGAGAGACAGAGAGAGACAGAGAGAGAATGTGTGTGGGATGCCTGTGTGTGGAGAGAGTTCACTAGAGTTCACTAGAGCTTTCACTTTTCATTAGAGTTTATTAAAGAATTATTCACTATGAAATTCTAAATACTTGAAATCTGTCCCTTTGGAGTTAATGAAACTTACATTTCTTGTGCAAGGTTTCATATTCACGAACATTGCAGCTAAACTGGGCACTGTTCCTCCCCCCATTAGCTATATATCTGTGAAAATTCCTGCTCTGCATTTAGCAAAACATTTTTGAGTTTCAAGATGATTAGTTAGGGCTGGTCCCATGTTATTGGTTCTGATTCCCTGACAGAGGGTATGTCTACACTTGCCCCCTACTTCGAAGTAGGGAGGCAAATGAAGCATACCGAAGTTGCAAATCAAGCCGGATTTAAATATCCCGCGCTTGATTTGCATGTTCTGGTCGTCGCCATTTGAAATTCACTAGCCGGAGTGCTCACATCGCCGTAGTGAATGGGAGTCCGATTTAAAGTCTAACTGAATTAGCTGGTATTACTCCTGCAATGAGGTTTACCAGCTAATTCGAATTAGGGCTTTAAATCGACTCCGCTTCACTGCCGCGTAGACGCGGCAGTTACTCCTGGCTAGTGAATTTCTAAAATGGCGATCGTTGAACATGCAAATCAAGCACGGGATATTTAAATCCCGGGCTTGATTTGCAACTTCAGTATGCTTCATTTGCCTCCCTACTTCGAAGTAGGGGGCAAGTGTAGACATACCCGTCCCACACAGTCAGGGACATCAGCAGAGTGGTTATTTGGCTCTTCTTTTGCTAATGGAGAGGAATTAGTTTATTTAATGTTCACAAATTGTAAACTACTATAAGACTTTGTCTTTTATTTTTTCCCATAAAAACAGGTTAGGAAATGCTTGATTATTGATTGATCAACTGCATTTGCCCAATCTATTAGTTGGTCCTACAAAGCAACTTCCTCCTTAATTTCTCTTCTCTTGGATCTGTGTAATTAGTAGTTTCCTAGCACCTCTGTCATAGGATTGAGGTCCAGCTAGCTACTAATTTCATTTACTCTTCACATGACCTTAAAGGAAATGACTGCCTGAATGTACTGCCCCATTTTGAACCAGGGAATTTATTGGTGCTTTTTTGATTTATTGATTTTAAGAGCAGGTTAGATAGACATCTATCAGGGATGGTCTAGATGGTACTGGGTCCTGCCATGAGGGCTCAATGACCTCTCGAGGTTTCTTCTAGGATTCTATGATCATATTTCAGTATTTTGAGTAAATAACACATTTATTATTATTCCTTTTTATACATGGGACATGGTCTTCTGAGAGGAAGACAAGAGCTTTGATTGTAAGCTTGGGCCATCTTTGTGACCCTAGCTGCATCCCAGTGCACGAGGGCAAGGGGCTCACTGGTATCTACTCATGGGTTTCATCTGGCCTGGCCAATTTAAGTGTACCCCAATTCATGAATATCCTAAACTGTATCAGATATGTATCATTTAAGGTACCATTGAAAAACGAATAACACACTGATCATTAATATTTTTGCATGGAGTGTGCATGGAGATTCCTCTGTATTCGGCACTGATGAGTCCACATCTGGAGTATTGCATCCAACTCTGCAGACCCCATTGCAGAAAGGATGTGGACTCATTGGAAAGGGTCCAATGGAAGGCAACAAAAATTATTAGGGCCCTGGAGCACATCACTTATGAGGAGAGGCTGAAGGATTTGGGCTTGTTTAGTCTGCAGAAAAGAAGAGTGAGGGGGGATTTGATAGCAGCCTTTAACTACCTGAAGGGGGGTTCCAAAGAGAATGGAGAGAGGCTGTTCTCAGTAGTGGCGGATGGCAGAACGAGGGGCAGTGGTCTGAAGTTGCAGTGGGAGAGGTCTAGGTTGGATATTAGGAAAAACTATTTCACTAGGAGGGTAGTGAAGCACTGGAATGGGTTACCTAGGGAGGTGGTGAAATCTCTATCCCTAGAGGTTTTTAAGTCCCACCTTGACCAAGCCCTGGCTGAGATGATTTAACTGGAGTTGGTCCTGCTCTGGGCAAGGGGTTGGACTTGCTGACCTCCTGAGGTCTCTTCCAGCCCTAGGATTCTATGATAAATGCCCAAGAGACCAGACAAATGTGAAGGAAATGCAGAATTAAAATGTGTTGACCAGACACGTGTGGGTAGTGGGTAAACCGGTTTCTCTCAGACAAATTGCGAGCCAGTGCTTCCCACCACATGCCATCAGAGTTGATGATGAGTCACTTATATCAAGTGGCAATTCATTTATATAGGAGAGGACAGGAGCAGATCAATTTGTAATCAGCAAACCCCTTCACTTCATGTCTCCTTCACAGCATCAGAAAACTATATTTGGGTGTGGGATAGCCCTCAGAAGAATCCATTTAAATTGTCCACTGGACCATAGTAGGGAGACGCAAAGAACCCCAAGTTTTCTTTGACCTAGGAAGATAAGGGGAATCAGCATCCTATAGTTCAGTGGTAGGTCTTGACTGAGAGACAGTTGGCCATGCTGGGCAGAGTGTGGTTGATGAGAGAAACCAACTTAAAGGCTTGAACCTTGCGAGATTAATTTTTGTATTTTTAAATGCATGTTTTTCATTTTTATTTGCTTCAGCGATCTCTACCTTTATTTCTTTTACTTGGCATCACTTAGCCTATGTCTTCTTAATAAACTTATTTTATTTTAGTTTAAACCAACCCAGTTCTGTGTTGCAATTGAAGTAATTGTTAACTCCAGTGATTGTTAACTATGCTGGGTGCTGACTCTTGAAAGGTGAAAACAACCCTTCTCATTCCTCTGAATGGCCCAAGAAAGGGCTGAGCATTGTAAACATGGGACTTTTAGGGAAATTTGACAGAGGGAATTAAGATTGCCAGGGATCCAGTTTTTTACTGGAATTCCTGGTGAAGAAAGGGACCCTGGCAACTCTGCTCAGCACTGCCAACTGAGCTAGTGGGAACTGTGGGGGGCAGTGCCTTCAGGCAAGAGCAGTGGGTGGAATCCCTGGCCCTCCTGCCTAGGAGCTGGACCTGCCACTTGCTTGTATGGCATGGGAGCCTGCCTTGGCCCCTCTGTCTCATTGCCTGGGAGCTGATTGAGGGGAGCCTACACTGCAACCCTGAGATCCAACTCCTTTCCCCAGCCCTGAGCCCCTCAGTCTAGAGCCCCAAACCCCTCCTATCTGGCCACACCCCAGAGCCTGCATCCCCAGTTGGATCCCTTCTCCCCCCTGCACCCCAACCCCTTGCTGTAGCCCAGAGCTCATGCCAAAGCCTTGAACCCTCATTCCTAGCTGAACCCACTTATCCACCTCAACCCCCTGCCTCAACTTGTAGCCCCCTTGCATAATCTGAATCCCTTGGTCTCCTCCCTGTCCTGGAGCCCCCTCCTGTGCCTCAAACTCCTCATATCTGCACTCCCAGCCCAGAGCCTGCTCCCAGACCATGAACCTCTCATGCCCAGCTCCACCTCAGAGCCCTCATACCCTTTGCACCCCAACTGCCTCCCTCAGCCTGCACACACTGAATTCCTTGGTCTCATTCACGGCCTAGAGCCCCCTCCTACACCCCAACCCCCTCACCCCTGGCCCCAGCACACAGCCAACACACTCAGCAGGAGCCTTTGCCCCCGACATCCTAACCCCCTGCCCCCTCCTGCACACTGAACCCTTCATTTCTAACCCCACCCCAGAGTCCTCCCCCACTGTCCCAGCTCATTGAAAGTGAATGTGGGGGAGAGTGAGCCCCCTGAGGGAGGGGACATGGGTTCTGGGGGAAGGGATGGACACAGGGATGAGGCCTCAGAGAAGAGGTGGGGCTAGAGTGTTCAGTTTTCTATCATTGTTTTCTGGCTCCAGAAGACACTCAGGCCATGTCTCCACTGCTCTCGTTTTGCGCAAAAATATGCAAATGAGGCGAAGAGTGGAATATCACTGCGTCTCATTTGCATAATTAATGAGGCTCTGTTTTTGCGCACAACCTCCCTCTTGCACAAGAGCCGTTCTTCCTGAAAAAAATGCGGAAGAATGGCTCTTGTGCAAGAGGGGGGTTTTGCACAAAAGCCTCTTGTGCAAAACCGGAGCCTCATTAATTATGCAAATGAGGCACAGCGATATTTCACGCGTCACCTCATTTGCATATTTTTTTGCGCAAAACGGGGGCAGTGTAGACATAGCCTCAGGGTGTTAGGTCAGGCAGTGACATGGCCCCTCACTGATCTGGATTGCATTCAAGATGTGACAACTTCCCAAGACATTTTGCCTTCACACCTTAGACACCTAGTTGTGATGGGTAAAAACAACTATCCAGATGTCTACTGGGAAAATAACACAGCAGAGTACAGATTATCCAACAAGTTCTTGGAGTGTATTGGAGACAGTGGAGAAAGCTACTAGGTGGAGGCTGTTCTAGATTTGATTTTAACAAATAGGGAGTAACAAATAGGGAGTAAATGTAAGGCTTGCCTGGATCTGGGCCCTGAGACTCAAGGCTCCCCCTCAGCATTGGGGAGCCCATGCTGGTGCGTCAGCCTCCACTCCACCCTTCACTCTTTCCCCTGTGGGGCTGGAGCACACACAATCTACTAGCCTGGGCCTGACAGATTTTTCTGTGGGTCAGTGGTCCCTGACCCAAAAAAGGTTCCCCACCCCTGATTTAGGTAATGGCATAGAGAGTATACTTACCAAGTTTGAGTTTAGGGTCATAATTCAAAATGATCTGGAGAAATGGTCTGAAGTAAATAGGATTAAATTCAATAAGGACAAATGCAAAGTACGCTACTTAAAAAAGAACAGTTTTACGCATACAAAATGTGAAATGACTATTGCGGAACGGGACTTAGGGGTCACAGTCGGGGACTACAAGCTAAATATGAGTCAAGAGTGTGACACTGTAGTAAAAAATCAAATTCTGGAATTCATTAATAGGAGTGTTGTAAACCAAACACCAGAAATAATTCTTCTATTCTATTCCACACTGATTAGGTCTCTGCTGGAGCAATGTGTCCAGTTTTGGGCGCCTCATTGCAGGAGAGATGTGAGCAAATTTGAAAAAATAAAGAGAAGAGCAACAAAAATAATTAAAGGTGTAGAAAATATGTCTTATGAGGGAAGACTGAAAGAATTGGACTTGTTTAGTCTGAAAAATGGAGAGGGGACATGATAACAGCTTTCAAGTACTTAAAACAGGGGGGAGGAACCTTTTTTAGGTCAGGGTCCGTTGACACCCAGGCAAGTAGATTTTGTGTCCTCCATCACCATGATGGGATAGTGCGGAGGGCGGGAAGGGGCTGGAGTGCCAACCCCCTCCTCAATGCTAGGGGGAGCCTCGAGGGCCAGAATCAGGCAAGGGGGGGCCGCAGGTTCCCCACTCCTAACCTAAAAGGTTGTTTCGGGGAGCAATGGGCTTAAATTGTAGCAAGGAAGGTTTAAAAACTTCCTAACTATCACAGTGGCTAAGCATGGGAATAAATTGCCAAGGGAGGTTGTGGAATCTCAACCACTGGAGATTGTTAAGAGCAGATTAGACAAACATCTTTCAGGGATGGTCTAGATCAGAGCAATAATTTCTGGCTGGGGGCCACTTCAAAAATTTTTGAAGTGACCCTGGGCTGCCCCGGAAGGGGCGGGGCCTAAAATAGAAGGGGCAGGGCCAGGATGCTTCCGGGCTTCCCCACCCACAGACCATGATTGGTCTGGGGTTGGGGGAGCTCCTTTGCTCCCCCTTCCCACTAAGCACCCATGCCCCTGGCAGGGTGGAAAGAAGCTTCGCATGCTCCCCCACCTCCAGGCCAATTAGGGCCTGGGGCCGGGGGAAGCACATGAAGTTTCCCTCGCCCTGCGAGGAGGCTTTGCACACTCCCCTGCCCCCAGGCCAGTCAGCGCTTGGGGGTGGGGGAGCACACAAAGTTTCTTCCACTCTGCTAGGAGCACGTGCCATTTTTCTAAGTGCTGTGCACTCCTCGCAGGGTGGGCGTAGGGTGGAGGAAACTTCATGTGCTCCTCCCACCCCCAGGCCAATCAGGTGAAGTCTCCTTCCACCCTGCCAGGAGCGCGCGACACTTTGTGTGTTTCCCCTGCCCCCAGCCTCTAATTGGCCTGGGGTTGGGGGAGCATGCGAAGCCTCTTCCCGCCCTGCCAGGGGCATGGGTGCTTAGTGGGAAGGAGGGGGCAAGGGCTCCCCCACCCCCAGACCAGTCATGGTCTGGGGGTGTGGAAGCCCGGAAGCATCCTGGCCCTGCTCCTTCCATTTTAGGCCCTGCCCCTTTCGGGGCAGCCCAGGGCCGCTTGGCATGCTTGATCTGGCCCGCGGAGGCCCTTTTGCCCACCCCTGGTCTAGATGATCCTGCCATGAGGGCAGGGGCTGGGCTTGATGACCTCATGAGGTTCTTTCCAGTTCTAGTATTCTATGAAAAGCTTACAGTAGATCTCACTTGCCAACATGAGTGTGAGGAATGAGGACCAAACAGGGAGCTCGAGCCTGAGGCAAAGGTTTCAATCAATCAGTGTGTGAGCAGCCAGTTTTTCCATCTGTAAAATGGGGATAATGATACCAACCTCCTTTCTAAAGATCTTTAAGATTTGTTATGCAAAGCATTACTTAAACAATAGGTCTTGTCATTATTGTGTAAAATACATTTCCTTTTATTACTTTTAAACATCACCTTTCCATTTCATGACTTCTTGTTCCTGGATTAGGAAAAAAGGTTCTGTGAAGCACTGGTTCATCTGTTTATCTTCTCTATAAGCTAAATAGCTGCAATATTTTCAATCTCTCTGTACCTGGATGTCTCTTTCGTACTTCTCATATCTCTTGTCACTCATTTCTGAACTCCCCTCTGTTTTTGCATATGTCCTTTTTGTAAATAGGCAATATTTTCAAAAGTGACTTGGCCTTCATTTTTTGGTTCTCTGATTTAGGTGCTCTAAAGCAGGGCTACTCAACTTTGGAAGCCCCAGGAGCCACAATGATACTCACAGTATACACCAGGGCCCACAAGTTAAGTGTGGTTGCATATACATGCAAATATATATGCAAATATATGCAAATAGCTTCTTTCACTCTGACTGGCATGAATACAAAGCACTTCCCACAATGCCACATTGCTCCTGGCACCTCCTCTTTGGGGACTAGAAACACCAACATCCTGTATTCGTCTGTTCCAGCCAGCCCGTCCGCTTGCGTCTTTCAGTGCTCACCCTGCCTGGGAGACATCTTGCCGTTGTGGAGCATGTTCCCAGTGGAGGCCATGTTCAAAGGATCCCACCCGCGGTCCACATGTTGAGCCCTGTGTAAACCCAAACCTCACCACAGGCAGCAAACGAACGGGCCGCATGTTGAGTGGCCCTGCTCTAAAGGTCCTGGTTTTCAGAGTTCCTAGCAACCCCTCTGTGAGACTCAAACTGCTTTAAGATGCTCCAAATTTAGCACAAAAAATATTGAAACACTCAATATTTGCATATTGATTCATGTGTGGAAATCTCGACTATTGGAATCCAAACCAATCACAGTATTCAGGTGAGAGCTTAGCAATAATTAGGGTTGCCAGATGGTTTCAACAGAAATACTGGACACACAATCTACATTCCATCACAATCTACATTACATCTTATTTAGAAAATACCGGACATTTATATTTTCTCATTTATATTTTTTCAATTTGTTTCCTGAAGAGAACGTTCAAATACTGGACTGTCCAGTTCAAGCCCAGACACCTGGCAACCCTAGCAATAATTTATGTATTTTCTATACCATTACTTATCCCCCTACATTTCTTGTTTTTTAATTTTTTAATTTGTTTTTAATTTTTTTTATTTCCACTTCACTTTGAGCGGTGGTTTGCATTAGCTGAGTTGTCCACAATGTCCTGTTCCCGAGAAGTCATAAAGAGTAAGG
Source organism: Rafetus swinhoei (assembly GCA_019425775.1). NCBI lineage: Eukaryota > Metazoa > Chordata > Testudines > Trionychidae > Rafetus > Rafetus swinhoei. Next base: position 46,995,020 of record CM033432.1, read on the forward strand.
GCTTGCAGGATTTGTCTCTAGCTAACCTAAGATCAAAATTGGCCTGCGCATGACACTTTTGAAGGGAGAATATTACTTCAACCTGCAATTATTACAGTTATTTGGTATGGCCATAGGGCTGCCCTTAGGCATGTGCAACATATGCATCTGTATGCCTCATTTGGGTACCACTGGGACAGCAGTTGAGCAGGTTGGCTCTGGCAAACTAGTACCGGCTTTACATTGGCATCATGACACTAGGCCCACACACAAAAGGGGCCCAGCCCAGAGTAGCTGGTTACTCTCCACCCCGAGCTCCTCCTCCCACCGCCCTGCTGCTCCTCTTGGCCGGCTTGCCAGGTTTTCTCTCTACCCCAGGCCCTGGGTGAGGGCTCATCTCTGCCTCCATCACAGGCAGTTGCCATTGGCAGAACTGGGGGTAGAGAGGAGCCCCCAGCTGCTGCTGCTGTGAGCTGATGACCATCCGTTTTGAGCTCCTGGGGTGAGGCAGAAGCAGCAGGCGGGGGAAGTTGGAGGCTGCCTCCCCCGCCCATTCCAGGAAGTGCCTCCCTTGTGCTACAGGCACCATCAACACCAAACACATAAGGCTGGGGTCCCAGGGGACGGGCTGCTCTGTGCTCCTGAGCTTCTGATGTCTGGTGGGATCCCTGCTCTGTGCTGTCTCAGCAGGGCTGGGCTGGGGGCACAGCATTGGGGAATGTGTCTGTAGAGGATGGTGTTGGCGTATGAGGCAGTGGTTGGTACTGGGCAATGGGGAAGGTTTGTATTTTGGGGTGCCAGACAGTGTGGGGAGGTCTGGGAGAGGCTCTGTATAGTTGTAGTGGGTGACTGTGGGGAAGGATTTTGGGAGGTGGGGGGCTCTGTCTGGGGTACAGGGCTGAGGGAGGGGTCTTGTGCAGGGATGGCAGGGTAAAGGGCAATGCGTATTTGTGGGGGACTGCTGGGTGTGGTGGGTCCATGGGGTGCTGGGTGGGAGGGAGGGTGACATGGCATGGGCCCACCCCCACAGGGGAAGGGGCACCCTGGCATCACAGGACTGCCGGTTTGTAAGCTGGGCTCTTGTGCTAGGTAGAGCAGGGTTGCCCCCACTGTGCCATGCCCTATTGCCCTGGGGTCCACAAGGACCAGTCTCTCCATGCCATGTTCCACTGCCCCCATTGGGGCCCACAAATATGCTTGGAGCCGGGAGCCACCAAAAGTTAATCTGGCCTGGCCATACACAGAGCGCATGCTGCTGTCTCCTTAGGCATAAGGGAGGGTGGCTGGGTATCTGTGAGGAACTGTGACCCTCTGCTGCCATGAGGCCAGTCGGATGTCTCGGTATCCTTTCCTGCCTTGTCCCTCCTCTGCCCTCCTGGGCTGTCAGCGTATGTTTGTGTTGCTGAGAGTAAGTCGGGCTCAAGGGACTGTTTGGGCCCCATAAATCTTATGGTCCGCCCTGTGGCAGAGAGAGTTCAATGCCTTTATGAATTGTTGGCACATGGGGGGTGGGGCACTCCCTATTGTTTCAGAGACAAGTTCAGGATGCTGAGTCAGGCCTCATAAAAAGCAACAGGTAGATAAATACAGCAATTGGACATGGGCAAGACCAGCAAGGCAAGGTTTAAGTGAAAGAAGCACAGCTGAATAATTTTGAACCAGTCTAAGACTCTGAGTCAGCTTGAGCAGACCTCAGGGGAGCAACTCTACCCTTATTTTGCCCATGTGACTTTACTAGTCAAAACTGTGCCCTTCTTTACACCAGAGCAACCCCCTAGAAGTCACGGGATTGTGAAGTTTGTCTGGGCAGGGAGGTGCTGGACTAGATTTCGCTGGGGCTATGTGGCTACAGCACAAGGCAGAAAGCTGTTTGAAGGAACCCAAGGTCTTTAATAGTAACTGCTGTCTTAACCACATAGAATCATAGAACTGGAAGAGACCTCAGGAGGTCAAGTCCAGCCCCTTGCCCAAGGCAGGACCACATGAAAATCTCATATTGGAAAATTTCAAAGCTTCCCTCTATGGAATCAGAGAACATTGTTTTCTGAAATAGGGAGACTGTCTCCTGATTTAGGGAAATAACATTCTCTTCCAATCTAGAAGGGCATGACATTTTCTCCTTGTTTGATTATATTAGATATATTAAATACGGCCTATATTTTTAAGGTCGCTCAAGCTGTGAGAGTTCAAAGGATTTTGAATGACATTTTTTCAATTTATTTTTGTTAAGCCTTTGTAATAATTACAAATAATCAGTCTTATAAGGGACAAATGGCAGGGGTGAAGTAATCCTTTATGTACATAAGTGTATGTTTCCCTACTTAGGAAAACCCACAAAAGAAACCGCCAGAGAGACACTTAGATCAAAACTTAGAGAATCTAGGATTTAACAGTCCTTGACATTTAAAGCAAAATACCCAAGAAAAATATATGGCATCATAAAAGATTGTTGATATTCAGGTGGCCACAGCATTTCAGGAATCTCAGTTTCCCCATGTAGTTCTTCGCCTTTAGAAAATAGGGTTCCAGTTTTATTTTCATTATTATTAAAATGAGACAATAGGAGGGGTTTGGCACTAGGCTGGGTGACAAAGAGACATACCTTTTCACCTATTAGGAACTGAAGTGTGGCAGGCTTCATACTGAGACCTGGAAAGTCAAATAGGCAAGTTTGAAAAATGCCTGAAGCCCATCTGAAGAAGTGGGTTTTGCCACAAAAGCTCATGATACTATCTATATTTTTGTGAGTCTCTAAGGTGCCTACTTGTTGTTTTAGATTAACAACAGTCTGTGTTGACTATGAGGTTATTTTAGAAATAGCTGAGATAATTGAAAAATTTGTTGAGTGAAATCCCAGGCTTGCTTTTTTCTCTGACCTTATTGATCGATTTTTATTGTAAGGGTTGCCAACATTTGCAATTTTATCACATCCAAAATATTTGATGTTTTCCTTCTACAATCAGGTGATTCTAGTTTTGATTTTTTTTAAGCATACAAGCTCTTTAACCCCAGCCAAGTTTCTAGCCCTTATGCCATGTGTAAATTGGTCGGCATCCTGCATGCGGACTCCCAACCTTTCATTTTCAGTATCTGTATTGTACCTATTTCTCAACAGAAAGTGTCCCTTCATCTTACTTAGCTAGGGCAAGCAAGCAGAGGTAGATTTCTCCCTATCGGACCTGTGCTGAGGAGAGTGTGTAGAGGTGATAGAGAGAATATTTGAAGTTATTCATGTTCAGGAATGCTCAGCAAACGGCAGAGAGAAAGACATGGCTCAGTAGTATTTTTCTAAGTGCAGCAAGAATTCTTAGAATCACCTGGCATAAAGGAGGAGACAGAGGTAGCGGCACCCAATGCCTAATTAAATGTTATTCTAGATGATGGATTTTTCTATTGTTTTCATGTATTTTTGAAGGTTTTAATGTAGAAATAAATAAATATTGAAAGATGCTAGCTTTCAACTTCTAAAGTAAGGACTTTGGCCCTTATATTAATATTTATCTGTACTAGATTATAGAATTGTATTAGTGTGATAACATGTAGGGGCAGCACCTGTACCCTTGTACCACAAGGAGTTAACATCAACTTTGCTTTCCCTTCCCTTTAGAAAATTTTCCTGGGAAAGCCTGCTGGAAAGAGAGCAGAGGGGAATGTTTATGGGATGGACTGGGAGCTGAGCGATTCCCCAAAATGGTGTTGCTTATGGAAACATGCAGTGATTTTCATTGAATAAGATTTGCTCCTGATGATTCCAACTTGTTTAGCCCTGCAGAGATACCTCCAGCACACAGGTGTTGTGTTCACAGTATATATACAAAGTAGTCAGTTAAATACCATCAATATTCTTGCTGGAAGGCTACAGTGAAACTCCTTTTTTTTCTTCGAAATCAGATCAATAATGCACGAGAACCCCAAAACAAAAGCAGAAACCAAGCTGATCCCAGGCAGAGAGACACACCTCACTTCACCTTGCTTTAATTGGCTGTCTTCTGACTGACTTTTCTTGATTGCAGCAGGCTTTAAAAGCAGGACTAATACCTGCCCCCATATCTCCCTTCTACACTCTCAAAATGAGAGCTTCCAGTTCCAGCGAAGTCCTCGTTTCTGGAATAAATTAGTTTACAACAAGCAGTTTAATTCAGCTGTTGGTTATTTAATTAGGATGGAATAATCTAGGGACAAAAAATATATGCAGACTAAAATTTTGAAACATGGGTGCCCATTAAAGTCTAGGCACTAAAATGGGAATTGGTGACAGCTGGGAGGGCTTGCTAAAAGTGAGGCTATCTTTACTTAAGTTCCTAAATGTGGAAGTATGTGTTCAAATTAGGTGCTCAAATTTGGCCATAAATCCCAAACAAACCTTAGCTAAGAGTGAGTTACTACTGGAAATATCACTCTTAAAAATTCTATTAGTAGACCATTGAGAGGCAGTTAAAAGAAACAAAATATTTAAGCCAGGAAATTCAGTGAAGATTTTCATTACCTACCTCTGACCCCAATATCTCAACCTATGCCAGTTGCATTTTCTTTGGGGGTCACAGGCATCCATTAGGCCTAGCTACTTCCTGTGTTTTGACTGGTAAACAACAAATATGCACTAGATGCCCAGTCCTCTCCAGTTCAACCACCAGTTCTGACCAGAGAAACCAACATTTCACTTTTTACCATCTCATACAAGCTGGAGGTACAGCCCTGCGTCCACCCATCCTTCTGCTACAGAGTAGAGCCTACATAATTTAAACCCCAGTAAGGTCTGCAGACCCCCATTTAAACCTATACACCCTCCTGATAGTCTAGAAAAACTTTTGTAACTAGCCTGTTCATCCTCAGAATACGGTTCAAGACTTTAGCCATTTTGTTCAAGACTACGGTTCAAGACTTTACCCATACATGCTATTGGGATTGCCAGGTGTTCGGTATTGACCCGGACAGTCCGGTATTTTTGCCTCCTGTCTGGTAAAAAAAAATTCAGAAAATACCGGACACCTAAAATGTCTGGTATTTTTTGATTTTTTTTCCCTGCCAGGAGGTGAAAATACCGGACACCTGGCAACCCTACACACACACACTCAGCAACCGGGCCCAGCCCCCAGGTCTCCCCCAGACTGCCCCCAGGTCCTCCCTCCATCCGCTTATCTGGTTCTGCAGGGGAGCTGTCTTCTGGCTTGGAGCAGGAAAACAAGATGGCCGCCGGCAAAAAAAAGCCTTAAAGGGGCCATGCTGTTTTTTTTAATTTTTAATTTTTTTTTTGCTTAATAACTGTCGGAGTCCTTTTATTTTTTTGTCAACAACTTTGGTCTCCCCCCTTTTTTTTTCTTAACAGAATTTTTTCCCCGGTGTTGTTGGTTGTTTTGCGGGGTCGGTATTTTTGGTTAAACCATCTGGCAACCCTACATGCTATATTTACTAGCCAGACTGCCAGGTAAACACAAGTGGGTGTGGAAACACTTTATTGACCCCTCTCTTAAGGAAAAGCCCTTCACCTACGTGTAGTTCCTGCTGTGCAGCTTCCGGATGCCAGGTGTCCTGCTGTCCATACACATAGCATTTCAGGTTGGTCATCAAGTCAAGTGAAATTGTGAGGGGGAAGAAGGGACTGAGACATACTCTTGGAGTCCATTTCCAGGTGTGGCACAGTTGGACACTGCATGATATACCAGTAAATTGCTGGTAGCAATCATCTACGCTCTGCCTGTTGACATTAACATACTAATGTAGGGGTCTGATCCCACAAAACAAGGATTCATCCTTACCCTCCCCTGGACAGCCTCTTGTGGTGTGATGCAGAGATTCTCTTGTACTCCACATGAGCCAAAACGGACACATTTACTTCTGTGCTATTCATAATTTTTTTGTACTTCAAACAGCACAATTACATCTGTGTTTTTTCCCCCTCCTTCATCTTTACAGGTTGACAAAGTGTGTGGCCAGCCCCAAGAAAGAGAAGCAAAACCTTCGGCAGACAATATAGTGCAAGCAAAGGATGTGTTTGACACACAGGCTCTCACGATGGCTCACTCTGCTAATCTAAACAATAAAAGGAGGTAACCCTACATAAATCATGTTTCTAAGTTCATTGAAATAAACCTTATTCCTCATAGTTGGCATTGTTTCTTATGTGGGAATGTTTAAACCCAATTCTGTCCACCCACAACACCACTAGGCTTTCCTTAGAGCAGTGGTCACCAACCAGTAGATTGGGATCTACCAGTAGATCTTGGAGCCTCTGACAGGGGATCCTGACTGGTTTGGCTGGGAAGCTCTCAAGTGCTGGCACTTCAGTTGCCCCTCCACCTGCTGGCATGCTGCTCCTGCTCTCTGCCTTGGAGCTGCCCACCTGGGAGCCTCCTGCTTGTTGTGCAGGGTCTGGGAGTGAGAAGGGGGGAGGGGTGCTGATGTCAGGGTGTCCCTCCTCCCCCCCACTCCTGTACCCCATCTCCACACAGAGAGAAGGGGATGGAGGGAGCTCAGCAATACAAATCTCTGTCACTCTCACACACTGTGTGTGTGTGTCTGTCTTTCTCACAAACACACACTGTCCTTCCCTCTCATCTCCTGACCCAACACGTACATGGGGGGTTGTTACTACTTTTACTGCTTCCAAAGTGGGTCATTTTTAGTTTTTGACTGGTCTGTGCATTTCATAACTTTCATATCTCTCTTACGCTTAAATTTAATTCTTTGAGTAGTGACTTCTAAAATGCTGAACCTGTTGTCTGGAATAATTATCCCTGTGGTAATTGCTGCTCCTGGAGGTGACTGGCATGTCTCTGCAGCCCCTGAGAAAGTCAGAGCAGGGGGTCTCCATGTGCTGTCCTTGCCTGCGGATACCACTCTTGCAGCTCCCATTGATATATAGTGGACAACCGTGGCCAGTGGAGGCTGTGGGGTGGGTGTCTGTGGATGAGGGACAGCACATGGAGCCACTGCTGTGCATGTCAGCTGCTTTCAGGAGTGGTGCAGGGCCAGGGCAGGAGCAAGCCTTCCTTTACTCCACTGCTCCATCCCTTGAGAAGCTGTTTGTCCACTCCCAGGCTATGTCTACACTGGCAGGTTCTTGCGCAAGAACGGCCATTCTTCCGCAGAGCGTCCACACTGCCCACCTGCTCTTGCGCAAGAAGATTTACAGTAAAGCATGGTAAGAGAGGTCTTCTTGCGCAAGAGCTACACTCTTTTCTAACAAGTGTAAGCTCTCTTGCGCAAGAGGGCAGTGTGGATGTGCGGCAGGGGTTTCTTGCGCAAGAAAGCGTCCACACTGCCATGGATGCTCTTGCGCAAAAGCACATGGCTGTGTGGACGTGTTCTTGTGCAAGAACTTTTGTGCAAGATGCTGCCACTATAGACATAGCCTCAGGGTGGGACTCAAGCCCGCAGCTCTGCCCTCCCCAGGTAAATGCCCTAGGCCACTCAAGAACCCACCCCACCATCAGCAGATCCCTTATCCTGTGTTGGTTGTCCACTCTCTCCCAGGGTGGGCAGGACTCAGGCCCCCAACCCTGTGCTCCCCAGGCAAATGCTGTATCCCCTAAGCCACTCCAGAACCCACCTCAAGGGTCCCTTAACCTGCTTTTCTAATACCAGAGCTGGCTCCATCCCTGGGGCAGCCTGTGTTAGCTGTCCGGCCGCTCCCAGGATGGGTGGGACTTGAGCCCACCACCCTGCATTCCTCAGGCAAATGCCCTATCCCATAAGCCGCTCCATCTCCCTACCTTCAGAGGGTCCCCTTATCCTGCTTTCATAATGCGGGAGCCAGGTCCCTCCCTGGGGCAGTCGGTGTTGGCTGCCCAGCCGCTGCCTGAGTGGGATCAAGCCCACCACCCTGTGCTCCAGAGGCTGATATGCTATTCTCAAGTTCACTGCAAATCCCTCTTCACCTACCTACCTTCAGCAGGTCCCTGTTTTACAAATGCGGGAGCCAGCACGGTCCATGGGGCAGCCTGTGTTGGGTGTGTGACCACTCCCAGAATGGGCAGGACTTGAGCCCCTCCCGTGCTCCCCAGGCAAATGCCTTATCGCCTAAACCCCTCCCTTATCCAACTTTCCTAATGTGGGAGCCAGCTCCATCCTGAGGCAGCCTGTGTTGGCTGTCCGGCCGCTCCCAGGGTGGGCAGAGGGGGGGAGGGACTCATGCCCCAACCCTGCACTCCCATGGAGAATGCCCTATCCCCTAGGCCACTCCAGAACCCATCCCACCTCCCTACTGTCCGGGTGTGCCTTCCGAATCCCTTGGCCCAAGACCAGAGCCTGCACCCCAACACCCTTCCCCAAACTGGTGAAAGTGAATGAGACTTTGGGAGGAAGGGGGATGGAGTGAGCAGGGTGGGACCTCAGAGAAGGGGGGGAAGGAAGCTGAGCAAGGATATTTGCTTTTGAAGTAGATCTTACATTGTACTTATATTGAAAAAGAGATCTTTTGTTTGAAAACGTTGGAGATCGCTGTCTTAGAGTCAGTGCTAGCTCATTGGGAGCCCCAAACAGAAATATTTTTCTCCCCCTACATACATACAACACATAATCAAAAGCAATTAGGGGCTGTCTTGAGCTGCTTTGGTGCCTAAGGAATTGCTTAGTCTGCTTAGGCCTACAGTGGCGCTGGCTTTCCTCATAGTTGTGTACAGTGCTTTTTTTAAAAAAAAAAAAAAAAAAAAGTTGCCGGTATTCCAGGGGAAAAGTTGTTGAGCTCTGACGGGAGGTGTCGGTACTGCGTCTGGAGGTGCCGGTACTGCGTACTGGGCAGTACCATTACAAAAAAAGCACTGTCTTGTGTAGATGTGTTTGAGGGAATAACTGTTCCCTGTAGGGATTCCAGTTGAAGTCTGACAATATTTCTTTCAAGCCATTCCTGATGTCATTGTGCAGTATTGACTAAACCTTTAATTTGACAAACTCCTGGGCTATGTCTACATTACGGGGGGTTGTCCGGGATACCTCCATGACCAGGGAACATGTCTGCTCTTCTGCTTTTTTTTGCAGAAGAGACGACGCGCTCTTTCGGAAGCCCTGTCATCCTCCTTCCACGAGGAAGAAGGGCTCTTCTGAAAGAGGTGGCTTTTCCAAAATTTGGTCCAGTGTAGACGGGCCAAATTTTGGAAGAGCCTCTTCTGAAAAAACTATTGGACAAAGGTGCGCAAATTCTGGAGTGCAAATTGCACCTTTTTCTGATAGATCAGTGTAGTCTAGACATAGCCTTACAGTGGGAGCTTTGCCAGAGTAAAAACTGGGTGACTTCAGGACATTCCTTATGGGAGTCTGTTTGCTCCAGGTCTTTAAGGCCTGTTGTTATTGGGATGGATAGTCCATGGAATGGGGCTGCACGCGGGGAGGAAGGGAATTTCCATGATGTGGAGTCACTCCCCTATTCTGTAGGGGAGGAAAGAATTTTGTACACACATTCCTTCCTCCCATCTAAACGTTTTGTTTGCCTTTAAGGTGCTGCTAGACTATTCTTGTTTTTAAATTATTCCTTCCTCAGTGGATTAGGCAGGGGGCTTCTGTTAAGTCCGTGAATTTTCAGGGATTTGAGCCAGGCCAGGCTCATCTGTGCATAGGCCCTATGCTTCCATGTGGGCCTCAGCCTTCCAGCCACCTGTCAGTGCAGCTGCAATGGAGCTTTGTTACCAAGTTGTCTCTGCCATGGCATGACCTTGGACTCCCATATTCTTTATGGAAATATGCTTTTGAATATAAATGTGCCTAACTTGAATATGCTTGATGCAAAATATCCCATGTAACATATCATTTTAAAAGTTGTAATCTGCTGGATGTATATATTCTACTTGTGTGCATGTATCATTCCTGTATTTGGAGCTAGAAATACGAAGCATAAACTTGTTTACTGATTTAGACATGCTAAGTGAGAGCTGTTAGTGCAGCTGTGGCCAACCCCTGGCTCACGAGCCGCATGCGGTTCTTCTCCCCTCCCCACGGGTGCAGCTTGCAAAGCTTGTAAAGCCATCCCCCATGGATTGTAAAGCCGTCCCTGTGCCCCCGAAAATGGCCCTCTCCTCCCAGCTGCCTGTGCTAACCAGGGCAGGGGAGCCATCCGGCACAGCCATTAAAGATGTAGTATAAAGATGGTGTCAGCTGGCGGGAGCCTGATGTGGCTAAAAAGCCTCTAAAAGCAGACCTTTTTTTTTTTGCTCAACAACTTTGCCCCGGCTTTTCGCACTGGATCCACTGATCTCTTGGCTCTTTGCCCGGAATGGCCACCTCTGCATTAGTGATACTTAAGGAACTTAATGGCCTGATACTTGGGTCAATGAGCTGTGAATAGTCTTGCTTCTTCTGTGAGCCTGGACTGTGGTTGGTTCTACAAAGACATGTGACCAGGCACCTGATACTGGAAGCCATTTTGGATGCTGACTCTTCCACTCAAGGTGAGAAAAGTTTGAACAGAACACAAAGGATTCCCACCTTAGGCAAAATCTGTATAAAGGCATGAAACCAAACATTAGGAGCTACTGCCAGATGACAAGAGACCCCTGGTTACCACCTAAATTGACTGCTGAAAACATCTAAGACTGAATAGGGGGAAGGATTGAGCCCAAGCTAGGAGGCTGCCTAGCTTGTGAGAAAAGGTGATTAAAACTATTGTTAAGGTACAAAATTGCTTGTAACAAGTTTCTTAGCTTGTGTGTTTTTGTTTTCCTTTCCTTAGTAACTTACTTTGATCTATATGCTATTATTTGCAATCACTTAAATCCAACTTTTCATACCTAATAAAACTACCTTTGTTTATTAATAAACCCAGTGTAAATAATTATTACGGGGGGACGATAAATCTCTTTCATTGATAAAGGGGGTGACCAACTTATGAACTGTATACATTTTATGCATAGTGAGACAGATTTATCTGGGGGTTTGGTCCCACTGGGGCTCTGCACTTAGGTGCTGTGCCAAGTCCCTTTAACAAAAAACAGGAATATGTAGCACTTTAAAGACTAACAAGATGGTTTATTAGGTGACAAGCTTACGTGGGCCAGACCCACTTCCTCAGATCAAATAGTGAGGAAGTGGGTCTGGCCCACGAAAGCTCATCACCTAATAAACCATTTTGTTAGTCTTTAAAGTGCTACATAGTCCTGTTTTTTGTTTCAGCTACACCAGACTAACATGGCTACATTTCTATCACAAGTCCCTTTAACTGAGCCTTCCCAGAGCTGAGTAGATCTCAGTGTCTGTGTCACTCTGCTGTGGGTTGTGACCCCATTTCTATACCATTGCTGGGGGGAGATCAGTGTTTTTGGCTCAGCAGAACACCCTAGAGAGTAGGTGGGTGGGCTCAGCGATATAATCAGTGCATCGGGTGACAATCTCAGGGGCATTGGACTGAACCTTTCACACATGATTCTGGTTCTTTTGTGCCTAAACTATGGGTACGGCTACACTGTGGGGGATTTTTTTAAGAAGGTATGCAAATTGTGCTCGCATTTTCATATCTTCTTCCTTTTTTTTCCTGAGAGGATTTTCTGATATTTGTCCTGTCTACACGGGGACAAATGTCGGAAAAAAACCCTCTTTCAGAAGCCCCCCATACACCTCGTTTTATGAGGAATAAGGGGGCTTCCAAAAGAGGGTTTTTTTCTGACATTTGGCCCTGTGTAGGTGGGCCAAATATCAGAAAGTCCTCTTCGGGAAAAAAAAATGGAAGAAGATATGCAAATGCGAGCGCAATTTGCATACCTTCTTCAAAAATAATCCCCCACAGTGTAGCAGTACCCTGTGTGGTGTAGGAGAGGGAGTTTTGTGATGTGCATACTCTTTGGTTCCTCCCTAACCTATACATTCCTGCTTCCAAGTTGTCTAGTTTTCAACCTCCTTCTCCCCTCCCCCATGGACTTTGGACCTTTAGGATTTGGGTGGGGAAGGAGGATGTGCCAAGAAGGGAGCTTGTCTCTATGTGGAGAGGCTTTTCTGTGTGTGGCTTGGAGTGGCTGATCCCACCCAGGAGATGTATAGGTGAATTTCAGTGCCAGCTTACAACAGAATTAAAATTGCTGGCTAAATTTAATTTTGCCACGGCATCATAAATCTGGAATAACTTCACTGAAATTAGTGGAAATGGTCACACCAGTGAGTGTAAATCCAGAACCGAGAGCAGATTTTGGCTTTATTCCATCTGGGTGCCTGTATAGATGAGTTCAGGCTGTAAGATTTACAGCCCCATCTGTTTTGATTCTTGTATAAGCCTACATGCATTCTGAAAACCAAATACAGTGTCCTAAAAAAAAAAGAAAAGAAAGAAATTGGCGAGTACAGTGTACTTACTTACCATATTCTTCTGCAGTTTGCAACAGCTAATGCTGGTGTTTGGGGCTAGTTGGTTTTCATTATACAAGCTGAATAATGAAGCAAGCAGCATAGCTGATAGAAAGTAAATTAGATTTTTAAAATTCACTGGCAATATAGGTAATATGAAGTATAAACTAAAATACAGTTGATGGAATTTGTTCTTTAAATGTACAGTTTGGTTCTGTCCCCAGTGATCTCTATCTCATTATCTGCACTCAGAATTGCATTTTAGCAGAATTGCAGCCTGTGTGCTAGATCCAGACCTGGGGTAAATGAGCAATTCCAATGGAGCCACACCAATTTTTATGGCTAAGGATCTGCCCTTGAGACTTGGTAATTTACCAGAGAGCAACCTTTTGATGTTTATTACTAAAGTTACCAAAGAACATATAATAAAATGAATATGCCACTAATTATATAGTGTCAGTGTAACCCACACACCTAATATGTTTCACTGACTAACGCAGTGGCACCTAGACCACAGCAACAGATAAGACCAAGAGACCTCTACAGTACAGGCTGGGAGCCAGCTAGCTTTTAGCTCAGAGGTTAGAGGCTCCTATACTAAGCTTCAGAGGTCCCAGGTTCAAAGCCACCTGGTGGCGATTACATCAGAACATCAACTGAGCTGAGCACATCCTTGCATTTCACTGATTAATTTGATGTGGAATGGAAATATAGTGAGAGAGGAGGTGCATTGGTCTTTGCTTTTGGAAATAACTGGAGAACTATAAATACCGTGACATACCGTGATGGAATTACTAGTCTTCATATATGTCATTTATTCACATGTGGTATCAGTGTAAAGAAGTTTTAGCTAATACTAAATTTTAGAACTGATGTATGAAATTGAAGTGAGTTATGTAAAAATGTATTTATCCAGGAAGATATCTTAACCGTTATAGGGAATCTAGATTATGGGATCAATTAAATTATAATGCTATGTGGTGTTATGACTTTTTGGGAATTTAAATGAGCTAGCTTTTCAGCTGTGTATCTCGGTACTAACATGGCACTTTGGGAGGTAGGAAAGTGTTAGCCCTGCTTTAGAGAGAGGAAACTGAAGAACTAGGTAGAGGTAAGAACAACAAGAAGTTGAGTGGCACTTTAAAGACTAGCACATTTATTAGGGCACTAGGACATGAGCTTTCATGAGCTACAACTCACCTCCTCAGATGCTGAAGAGAAAAGAAAAGAAAAAAAGGACGGGATACATAGATGGGAGTGTGACATCAGATAGATGTAGTGATTTGCTGAGCCAGGAATAGGACGCAGGGATCCTGAGTCCTAGGCTGTTGCCTTGCAAATGAGATGATCCATCCTACTCCACTTAAATTCAATGGAGATACGCCAGTGTACATCAGCTGTAGATCAGGCCCATAACCTTCGCAGAATGATCCCAAATTCAAAAAGAAGTAGTGGTCTAGTTTATTATGTTTCCTTCCCCAACAAACTGAGGGAATCACAGTGGTCTCTCAGCTCCTAATCAGACAGCCTGTATTTAAAAAAAAAAAATAGAGCAAGTGGGTATTGAGCTGTTTGTTACCTAGTCCACTATTCTGCAGTTAAGCTCCATGTGGACACAGGGCTCCATCTACACAGACCATTTACACAATCAAAAGGTGCAGTGCAGCTGCACGACACACTCACTTCAGTGGGGCTGACAGTGCTCAGTATATTTGAAAATCAGGCCATAATATGGTGAATGAATAGCAGATTGAGTGAACCTTTCCTCCTTGCTGTGTTCCCCAGGAACAACTCTTGGTCAACCTGGCTGCTTTTGCTTTCCATCCTCGTTCTAGTATGGTCTGGCAGGCAGTACGACCATCTCAGTTCAGTGTTCCTTTCCATGGAACGCCCAGTCCTCGGGTGCTGTCTGTGCCTTGTTGCTTTATGATCCCCAAATGGGTCCTCTTGTGCACCAGTGAAATCCCTCTCTGTGCTGTTCAATGAATCTGTGCCCATTTGCATTTGAGTTTCTTTCCCCAATTCAGAGTTCTTTCCCCCCCTTTGCCCATAAACCGCTGTTTTGTTTTTGTATGCCCTGTCTTCTTTGGTTTGTTCTGGGGTGATAACACTCTCTGCTTTGTTTTCTCTCTAGCTCCTCCCTTCTCAGGCTCCACAGAGCTAGGAGCAGAACATGGAGTTAGTCAGGTCATCCACCATGACAGGCTTCCCCAGACTTACTCATGTCCCCAGACTTACTCATGTCAAGATACCTCCCACAGGGTCCAATTTTGTGTAGTCTGTAACCAGCACACATCCTCTGTACTGATTCTTTTCCTTTCTATCTCACCACAACCTAAGCCTTGGCTGGCAGATGCAGACCACCCCGCTTCCTCTTCCTTGGTATTTCCCTATGACCAGAAAAAACAAGTGTAACCCCCAAGGAGATTACCTAGATTCCTGGGGTTCTGTCTGCTGGCAGCTCAGGGGGAGGCACACTGTCCCTGGTAGGGAGGGGGAGCCAAGGCAAACTCAGAGTCTGCCCGGCCACAAATAGGGAGTGAGATGCCCCTCCCAGGGAGTTCAGGAAAGGGGCGAGGCCATTGTTTTTTATGAGTCAGTCTGGAGCCAGCCAGGGCAAGGGCAGGACTGGCTGTGTGGGAAGCTGGTAAGACCCAGGCCTGCATGCAGGGTCCCCCCTGAGAACTGGCCTCTAGGGACCTGAAGGCAAGATCCCTCAGCTGGGTTTTCCTTCTCCACTGATGATTCCCAGTTTGTAGAGTTTGCTGGGAAACTTCCCCAGCCAGGCTGAGTTAGCCCTCCAGCTCCTTAGGTGAGACCAGTCACCACATGGTCAGCTCTGCTCTGTCTGCTAGTTCAGGGCTGCTGCCTGCTGTGTGTGTGTGTGGGCGCTGGGGTAGGAGACTACAGTTTGGATTTTAGTACAGTTGCGTAATCTGCACCTTGAGCCCTGCACCCCTTTGTGGTGAGGGGAAATCCTGGGACCGAAGCAGCCTGATTCCTGCCTGAATAGGATCCCTGCTAGCAGAAATCAGCCCCTCTGCAGTGTCTGTGGAGTCCAGAGTCATCTCTGAGCCGGAGGATCATTCATAGAGTTTGTGAGTGCACCATCTTTTAGTTAGTCAGGGAATTTGTTTTTGGGGACCCCCTACTCCCTGAACTGTGTCCTCAAACCAGGAAGTAAGGGTTTGGGGATTTTATAACCTGCTGCATATTAAACCTGTGGAGGGATTTACTGCCTTCTCCCGCTTGTGAGCCTTTGGGCTGTACTGAACCCAGTCAGCCACACTGCTAAACCACTGCAGAGAAGAATTTTGTGGTCAGATCATCAAGGGCCCCAACAAAGTACACGTACCAACGGGACACTTACATTTGCCACATCAAGTCACGTGACTGGGGAAAGTCACAGGTATTAGCAGCGTGGGCACCAGTGAACCTAAAATTAGTGTTTTACCCTGTTATGTTATAATTGTCTCCTGTTTAATATAATTATTGTGTTAAATATATTGTATGTGTTTGTGTTGTTTTTTGAAGTCTCCAACTATCTGGCAAGTAAGTGGGGATTACCCTGTGGTTAGAATTTTCCTCCCAAGCTGCCCTGGTGACCCTGCCAGGAAGGAGTGAGGGGGGTGGAGGCACCGCCAAATAAATTCATAGGAAAAAATAAACACCCTGCTGAGTGGGTGGCGGGATCCAGAAGAACCCAGATCTGTCCACCAAAACCAGTAGGCAGATTGGCATTAAAGAAGGTAATCGGGTGGAGAGGGGCACTACACAAGCTAGTACATTACCTCACAGTATGTATACCTCTGGCTAAACAGTACCTTTTAATAGGGGCCACACCTCTTAAACTAAGTCAAGGTGAAAATAGTAAGTTGTATTGCTATGTGTTTGACTGAGTGTTCCAAAGAGAGGTTTTGCAATAGAGTTTGTACTGAAACTTCTTCAGATGCATGGAAATTCCTGAAGACAAGTATGTACAATGTGCGCTGGGAAGAGTATTAAAAAAAAAAAGAAGCTGACTAGCTTGTAGACCGTTTGGCAATCCTGCTGCCCCTCATTGAGAGGAAAAGATCTGCCTTGATTACCTACAAGTCTACTCCCACTACTGATTCTCTCAACAAATTAAGAGAGACTCATAAGATTGTTTAAATAATTCCAGGAATGTGTTCAAGTATTTTGGTTGGATCACTGCAACAACATCCAACAAGCAGCCAATGAACGTGAGACTAGGTGGCTATATGAGGACAATAGAAAGGCCTATAATGAACAAGACAGCTTCACTGAAAGATCTGGATGGCACTAGCATAGATAATAAAGGGAAACAACTGGATTGAGGTGGTTTGAGCACTATGGAATGGTGTACTTAAGTACTATAGTAGACTAATCTGTGTTAGCTGAATTTCCTGGGTTTGAAGTTATGACTTTGCAGGATGCCAAACCTACTCTAGAGGAACTTGAACAAAGCATCAAAAAGATTCCCAACCACAAAGCTTTAGTAGCTGAATTTACCTGCTAAAATATATAAATGAGCAAATAAAGACTTGCTGAAAAGATTGCACAAGGCATTGCTGCACTATTGGAAGGAAGAAACTGTTCTGCAAGATGCTAAGGTTGCTCTTTTCATCCAACTCTATCATAATAGAAGAAACAGAATGATTGTAATAACCACAGGGGTATATTTCTTCTTAATATCATGGGAAAAATCTTAAGACGTATATTTTTACCCAGACTTAAAATTTTAGCTGAGAGAATCTATTGTGAGAGCTTGTATGGCTTCTGCTTTGGGAAAGTCCAAAATAGACATGGTTCTCTGTAAGACAGCTGCAGGAAAAGTGCAGAGAGAAGTGCATTCCATTGTCCATGACTTTTATAGATTTAACAAAAGCCTTTGATGTGGTTAGTTAGTTGGGGCTTTACTTTGTTCTGAAGAAACTTACGCAATGGAATCCTTACCCAATGGAATCCTTACACAATGGAATGAAGACAATTGTAATGTAAGAAAACAAAAAGTCTGATTCATTTAACATCAATAATGGAGTGAAGCAGGGCAGTGTACTAGGTTCTACATGGTTTAATATTTCTCTTTCCTGCTTCAGCGTACATTCTGTGACATTCAAGAGGGTGTCCATCTTAGCACTAACCATGACAGAGGTTTGTTTAACATTGCAAGGTTCAGAACTAAGATGAAGGTGAAGGAGATCATCATGAGGGACCTGTTGTTTGTGGCGTTCATGCCCTTCAACATCTTATTACCATGTTCTGTGATTCATGAAAAATCTTTGGGTTATCAATAAGCTTGAAGAATCATGCACCAAGGCTCTTCAGAAACAGGTGCCACCTTAGATAGTATTCATCAGGATGTTACTGACCAATTTTACCACCTTGGCTCTACTGTTACCAGCAATATGGACACCAGCTGCACTCACTAGTAGAACCAGGAAAACATCCAAGAACTGTGGTCTTTTGCAAGACAGAGCCTGGAACAATAACAAATTGTAAACTGAAGTGAAAAATCTATGTTTACAAGACACGTGTTTTATTCCCTCTTGTATGTGGCTCAGAAGCATGGACGACTGATGCCAAATATACCATAGGTCTAAACAGCTTTTATATAGATGTTCACATAAAATTATTTGATGAACATAGAAAGACAGGGGCGACAAATGTGAAAGTGTTAAACATGCTGATATGTCATTCAATGGGAACATTGATTAGTAAGAAAGGACTCGGGAAGCTTGGATATGTCAAGTGAATGCCATATTACTGCATCCCATAGAGCGCACTGTACTCTGAAGCTCTCAAAGGGACAAGAAGGAGAAGCAGACCTCTGCACAGATTTTGGGTTGCTCACAAAGATTGTGTAGTATCTTTGGAATCTCTGTGTATGATTGGAAAGGAATGCAGAATGGTACTCTGGTTGCTGGTGTCATCTTGTAGAATGCAGTGTTGTAGGGTGGACTGGATCAAGCTTTGTGATGACCAGGGAGAGAGGAAGAAAGAATCTGTTACTCAGATTCAGATCATTGCTAGTGAATGGGTGTGACCTACCTGTGGACTGGACTGTCATGCATCGGACTCAGCAGCCATCAAAGAACTCATCAGCACATACACCATGTTCTGTAAAGGATGATGGCGCCATTGATCTACTGAGAGATGCCAGTATACTGTAGGATAGAGTAGATGTCACTCAGTAAACGAATTCAAAGAATTGACACTATCCCTGATCTGACAAGTACATGCTTAAGTTCATCCCTGTTGAGCCCAGGACTTCCAAGAAGTGCCTAGCTTATAAGCACCTGCTTAAATCCCTCTGAGTGCAATGGGATTTAAAGATGTGTTTCAGGTTAAGCATGTGCCTAAATCCTGTGTTGAATAGGGATGGACTGCTGTATTAAATCCTTAATCACATGCTCAGCTCTGGGACAACTCATGCACTTTAAAACTAAGCTCATGTTTATGTACTCTCCTGGTAAAACATGCTTGTATTTTGCTAGACTTGTTGTCTCACTAAAATAGATTCTTTACTTTACCTTCTGTTCAGTTCAGTTCCTGCACCTTTTTTTCTTAATTCTGCTAAGTCTGTCTCTTTTGGTACAATGCATGATAACTGACGTTTGTACAATATTGCATGATCTTAGTCAATTTCTAATTCTGAATGTATTTATAATGCTATGGCATGAAGAAGATTTATAGATTTTATAACCTTTTAAATTGCACAACACTCTTCAGAGATTAACTGAAACTGGCAACATGGCTGTTGTAGTCATTTTTTAATGTGTTACTGTACTGTACAGCAGAGATGTCAGGAAAGAGAAGCTACATGATGTAGGAATGCACATAGAATATATCTCAGTCAGTAAATTGAGAATTTATTGCAGATTTCAGCACAAAACACTTTTAGGGCTTGGCAGAACATTTGGCAAAGATACCTTCCTTTAATATCTGTACTGTACTTAATATATTTCACTCCACTAAACAAAGATTGGCTACAGATAGACCTATACCTATAACCATATAGTCTGCTTAGCAAAGAAATAAAACATGATGTTTGGTCTCTGATTAGAGAAGGCAACAATTGAAATCTTAATATCTTAGGTTTTCATTGTTATTTCAGGACCCATGGGTTTTCTGTTCTTATTAAAATAACTGATTTTAAGTTTCTTAAGAAATGTATGAAATCAGTTCCATTTATTCTATTTGAATTAAATGTTTCCACCTGTACATATGTTTGATAAATTCAAGCACTACAGAGAAAGTACAAAACACATTGTTAATGCCAACTGCAAATCAAATGGCTATAGAGAAGATTAACACATTTCAGCCAAGTGTTGCTAGTCTGACTCAAGCACATAGGACCCATTACCCATTCCCCCACATCATCATGGTTGCTTTATGTTTAGTTGACCCTCTAGGAGAAGGGGGGACCCACTAGTGGCACAGCATGAGACTGGCACAGCAGCACTCCTTTACCACCTTGCCTCCCTGTGGGAGTGTGGTGGGTGAATGAGAAGTTAGAGAGGGCATTTCTGCACATTGACACCCCATGGGTGTTATAATGGCTTCTTGGGGCTGTTAGCAGCCTTAGTAATTTAGAACAGTCTTCCTTTGCCATCCTATTTGACTTTGGCTTTGTGCTGCTCAGTGCCGTTGAAAATATTTTCTCCAGTAAAGCTATATAAGGTGCACAAGGGTCTGTGTTGCCCTTTATGTGTATGTGTGGCTCCCACTAAAGCCATTGCCATATGCATAGGTATTGAGGGTAGATTAGACATCCCGAGCCTAATCTCACTCTAGCTATTCCTGATTTACTCTAGGGTAAGTGAGAGCATAATCAGGCTCCTCACCATATGTGACATCTTTAAGCCATATATTTGTATACAGCTCAGGATGGCAGTACCACAAAACTTCTGTGTATGCATGGAAAGGGCTTTAGCCCAGTCAGGTAAAAGATCCATCATCTTGTGGAAACTGGGGGGCTGCTAGAAAGATCCCTTTGGGATGTTTCCTCAGGCATGACCCTGTGAGATATCGTTTCTATTTGTCTACATGTCTCGTGCAGCGCTATCAGCTGTTGAGTTCCAGAACTGAACAGCACAAAATATCTGTCCTCGCACAACCATTAAGAAATACAACAAATTGCTCATTACCCTGAAAAACAAAGACTTCCCACTTGTACTCCCTTCCGCGTGGTGCCCATTTAAAGCCATTTTTTCCTTTTGTATAGTCATTCATTCCATATATGGATATTGTAGATTTCAAGTCCACAGAATTTTTTTTAGCATGTTGTAATATTTTCTACATGTGTAATTGTTGTATTTTTTGTTTGAAACTATCTTAGGAGAAATATCTTTAACCAGCAGCCTGTGGTGTTTTTAGAAATGCATTGACATATTTTTAATTGGGCCTATAGTTTGGGAAATCTCATGATAGTTTTCCTCATTTGTTTTCTGATATAATCCTATGCATGTGCTTGATTACCTTTTCTTTCAAATAATTTTTACTTTTTTTCTTTGTTTCTCATTTCTTTTCTTCATTTGCCTGAAATCCTGCTTTCCCCCAACCCCCAACCTCTTCTGACTGATGCTTATTCTCCCCGGCATATTCCAGTTCTCTGCCACTGAAAGCTTCAAAGAATGACAAATCCAGAAGTTTGAAAAAAATCTCTCGGTAAGAATGAAAACAAGGTGACATATTTTGTTGTCTCTGTGTAGGTCATCCAAATTATAAGGCTCTTGATTCCAATATCAATTCTGATCTAGGCAGACATTTGAATAGAGAAACTTTAGAAATCAATAATGGTTTATGACCACGTTTGGAAGATACATTATTTCCCATTAAAATGTAAAGAGTTTGATGTTGTAAGAAATGAAAATAGTAGAAATCAACATATAATTTTACATTTGTAAAGATATTTACTTTAAAACTTTGTATTTATGTATGTACAGCATAACCCGAACCTTTCAAGTATGCTGAAGGACTTTTCAACTTTGGCAAAATAGGATAAAATGAACAGCAGACTATTAGAAGAGTGCACTTTGAGAGAACAGTGCTGTTTGGTAGACTGCAAGAACAACAAGAAGTCCTGTGGCACCTTATAGACTAACAGATATATTGGAGGATAAGCTTTCGTGCGCAAAGACCCACTTCGTCATGAAAGCTTATGCTCCAATATATCTGTTAGTCTATAAGGTGCCACAGGGTTTCTCATTGTTCTTTCAGATTCAGACTAATACAAATACCCCTCTGAAGTTTGGTAGAGTGACCAGCCTTAAAGCTAGGCATTAATGCAACTTCCAAACAATGGTGATCCTATGCGATCCTACAGGTTCACTACATAATTAATTACTGTACCACACAAAGAGAAAATTTGGGAGAGGGAAGAAAGAGAGAGGTGATGGTGCTCATTACATGCTTGTGAACCCTGAGTGACTGAATAGTTCTACTAAAATGACATGAATGAGGTCCGTTCCCACCTTCCTTAGGACCATGCAATGGCCTCGTATTAAAAAGCTGCATTCATACTGGGATTTAACTGTGTGTTAGTTACCACATAGTAGCTAAAATTTGGTGGTAAAATCTTTTTTACCTTGTGAAAACCAGGTTTAAGAAGGGTTGAAGGAAGAGGAATCCACTCTCCCAAACCCTTTGGCAGGAGTGTGTGTCCAGTGACTCTGCTATGTTGGCTACATCCTCCAGACTTGAGTATTGCTAACAGCCCCATTCGCAACAAATGGAACAAATATCCTGACAATTCCTCTGCAATGCCCCTCACTATCTCTCCAAACCTCTCGCCCATGGAATGTCCCCTGCACAGCCTGCCCCCTGGAACCATTCTGGCGCCATGGCCATTCTGTAGTGTTGTGTCGATTCCAAGGGAAAACAGGAATAGCAACACAGCTATTAGACCATCAGAGCTCTAGTTTCAGTCTTTGTGCGTGACTTTGCATCGTGTCTAGAACAGTATCTTCAGAGCACCAAGGTGTAGACATCAGAGGTACCAGTTAGAAGTACCTAAAGCCATAGAAATACTCCCCATAATCTCACTAAGTTGGTGTTCTAAATACAGAGAAGGACTCTGGTGCCTGAGCTAGAGCTGTGGCCACTGTTTATTTTAGATGGTCACCTCAGTAAGACAGGTATAATCATGTATTGGGACATCTGCTGGTGCCCCTGGGAAGGATTTTTTCCCCTCCATGCAACATCAGAGAACAGGCTATTTGCACTGCCCAGGGTTTTGGTTTTCCCTCCAAAACATAAAGCACAGGGTGTTACTACAGGCAGGGAGCCAGACCTGATGAGAGAGAGCATCCTATGTCAGATAAACCTTACACGGATGGCAGTGGTGGGGTGGTGCTAACCCCCTCACCAACCAGGAGGTTGGCTTTTCTACATTTTAATTCTATGCTCAAGTCTCTAATGGAGCATTGCATGGTTGGCTGTGGGTAGCCTTCCCCATCCAGTAACAGTAATGACAACACACTTAATTAATTTCCCCCAGCTTGAGGTGGAGGTGAAAGTATTGACTTTTAGTTACTGACAAAAAAGCATCTAGTTTAACAGAAGAACCTCCTACTAATATATTATCTGTTGATACGAAAGCTTTAAATGAAGATTTTTTCAATCATTGTGTCATGCATTGCTGCTCTTTGCTGACACTAATACAACACTTTTAAACCCAAATTCATCTGTTAATACAGAGGTAAAGGGGTGGAGGATACATCACCACCAGGAATACATTTTAAACGAGAGCAAATTATCTTTGCTATTTTTTTTCTTTTTGAAAGGAATGCAGCCTTTTAATCTTACAGAACCCTGAACCAAAGATTTAACTTACCCCAGGAATTCATTGTTCCACTGTTAATTTCTTCTCTTCCTAATTTGTAGAGAGTTCATCAACTACATGAAACGATCCCGAACCTTTTATGCCTCTGTAGCAGAAAGGCTGTGCGATGGGGACTTGGTGATGCGTGACAGCTCGACTTGCTGGAATGGAGAGGATGTTGTGGAAAGGTAATTGTGAGAGTCAAATTTTGTGCTGAAAATAGCTATATTTGGGCACATAAAATTAGGCTTTCCAGCTCTTCTTGGTGCTTTAAAAAGTGTTGTATTAGAAATGATGCATTATCTTGAAATGTCGTATCACTTTTTATACTATAAACAGTTTGATGACCTTTGTGGACCTTAAGTATCTGATCATTTTATTAAAGCCTATGGGTTTTATAAATAGTGTCATAAAAATCTCCATGAAAAATACATTTTGAATGATAGTGAATTATGCAGTGAACTGAAACACATCCAAAGAAGACTGAGTAACAATGATTTTGGGGACCCACCTTTCACAAATGGAAGTCCTACAGTAATTTGCCGACCCTGTCATAGATCATACTTTCTGGGAGGATAATGGTCATACTTTTAACAGTAAGTCGGTAACATTCTAGGTTCAGAAATACCAGATCATACTGTCTTGATATTATTTTAACCTGCATACCACTAAAGTTTTTTTATGAGGTTAAGTTAGTTGCTTTGAGTTTTAAAAGTAAGAAGAAAGAGGGAAATGGTGCATCTGTGGTATGTAGTTCATTCTTAGTGTGCAGGCTCCTTTGTTTTATAAAAAAAGGTGAAGGTAAAGAGCATGTACAGGTTGAACCTCTCTAATCAGGCACTCTGTGGTCTGGCAACATCCATGATCCAGCATCATTTTAGTTGGCCAGATGTCCAGTTATCATGGGTATAGCTGTTTCCCACGGTCCCATAGAGTCCTGGCTCTCAGTGCTATTTTGTTCTAATTTACCCCTAAATGTTTTCTAAGAGCCCAGTAAGCAGGGGAAGTGTTGGTAATGCTGCTAGACAATATTGATCTCCCATGGATCGGCAAATTCTCTGGTTTGGCACCAGTCAGGTCCTGAGGGTCCCAGACTAGAGTGGTTCTGCCTGTACCACATTTGTTGATTAGACCCCCAAGATATGTCTACATTGTAATAAATCACCCATGAGTGGCTTGGGTGAGCAGTTCTGGACTTGCAGGGCTTGAGTTGCTGAGCTATAAAATTGCAGTGTAAACATTCTGGCTCAGCATGGAGACTGAGCTCTGGGACCCTCTCCCTTCATAGGGCTCCAGAGTGCCAATATGTCTACACAGCAGTTTAACAGCCACGTGAGCCTTATTCTGCTGACACGGGCCAACAGCAGATATTTCACTGCAGCGTAGACATTCCCCTAGAGGTGAATGGATTGGAAGGGTAGGAATGGAATGGCAAGGAACTTTCAGTTGGATGCTCTATTTCCTTTAGTTTGGCTTCTTTTGTACAAACCTCCCCCTTCTAAGTGTGTGCTGCTTTGGCCTCTTAAACACCATGGCCCCGTGTAGTGCTGTAAAAACCCCCACAATGCCTTGTTAGCAGACAATATTAATTTCCTAGGTACAATAATTGTGATAGTTGCTGAAGATTGCACTGCTTTCTAGGGGAGGGTGGGTTGATGACTTTTGTGCAGTCCACAGAGAGGATGTGAACACTTTACAGCTAATGATGGTCCAGATGAAGGCCCCATCCCTGCATATGTTGCACCTAGTCAGACTGCTGCGCCCCTGCAGACCTTGTTGAAGCCAGTCAGAAAAGCAGTTCATCCATGTGCTTCACATTGCTGATTGGGGTTCACAGGCTCTGTTGTGCACCTGTGCTGGGGAGGCAGTGTGACTGTGCCCAAAATATCAGTGTTCTTTGGCACTTCCTAGGAATGCAGCCACTTCATCACCCATGAAGAGAGCTCAGTGTCTGTCCCTTCTTGTGCTTTCCTAGTGCTGCTGGTCAGTGAATGTGTGTGTGTGTGTGTTTTGTGCATGTCTGTGTGGAAGTACAAAGCCACTGTGAACTGTCTGCAGCAGTAGTTCTGTGTAGTTGTTGAGATCAGGAGCGTGGAAGGACCATACTTTGGCCAGTTGCTGCCTGTATGCACAAAGGAGAGCTCCTGTATGCCATCTTCCCTCTTCCCCCTCCAGTCCATGTGGGGCTGGGTGTAAACTTGCCCTCACATTAGATGAAAAAATTCTCAAGCCAGGGGGAGCAAATAACCTGATTATTGCAGGTGATTAAAAGCATAAAACCAGTTCTGTTTTGTGTACTCCCTGAGCTACGGAGCAAAACATTAACAGTTAAATGGTAAGTCTGAGTGTTACCCCCCTGCATGCAGGTCTCAGAATAGTTCTCCTGCAGCAGAGATGCCATTTTGGGCTGCTGGCAAGAGGTGACTATGGGAACCAGGAAGGGCAGGCATCACAAGAGGTCACTGGGAGACCAGCCCCCTCTTAAAGGAGTTTGGAGCTGTAGTAAGCACTTCTCCCACACTCCAACCCCAGCCCCAGTCCATGGGGCCCCTCCTGTACCAAAACTCCCTCCTGGAGCCTGCACCCGCCCCCAAGCTGCCTCCTGTACCTCAAATCCTTCTTCCCTGGTGCCACCCAAGAGCCTAAACTTCCAAGTGGAGCTTTCACCCTCTCTGCACCCAACTTCCCTTCCCCAATCTGGAGCCCCCTCCCACACCTCAAACCCCTCATTTCTGGGCCCATCTGGAACCCACTGCTCCACCCCAGAGCCTGGACACCCCTGCGCCCCACCCTCTGCTCCAGCCTGGTGAAAGTGAGTGAGAGTGGGGAAGAATGAACAACAGAGGAAGGGGAGGGGCATGGAGCGAGTGGGGGCAGGGTCTCAGAGAAGGGGCAGGGCAGGGGTGGGACATGAGGCAAGTCAAGGGTGTTTGGTTTTGTACCATTAGAAAGCTGGCAACCCTAGCAACCTTAGTCCTTCCCCATCTGTCTGGGGCAAAGGGGAAGGGGAGACACGCCAGCCTAGGAACAAAGGTCCTGCCTGACCTGGAGAGAGAGAGGCCTGCATATGAGACCTGAACCAGTTCACAGATATAATTTTAATAGTTTACATGGTTGTCGTTTAAAGTGATATTGACATCCCTAGTCATAGGGACTGTGGAGCTATGGTAAGGTGAGCCCATGCCATGTTTCCTGTGAAGCCGAGATACTGCAACATGACAAATGTGACCAGTTCAGTTACAGAACTCAAACAAGCTTCTCCCACTGAAAAATGGCCTGCTGTGGTCGTAAAGCTCCTGCCTGCCCTGTGCTCTGATGGCATTTCTGTACACAAATGCTGCGTGTTGATATGCTGCACCTTAAAGCCATTATTATACAGCAGCTCAGTGGTCTGCAAGTAGAGGGAGGTCGTCACGCCCATTCAGAGAATGACGTTGGCTGAACATTCCTCACTGGAACTCATGCATTTCTATTTGTACATTTCCTTTCCAAGGAGCCAGCATAGAAGGGGTCTTGTGCCTTGGTTAGTCTGAGTCCTGCTAGGGGAGCACCACTGTGGTAAGGCCTCTGAAAGCGAGATAGATGAATAGTCAAGGAGCAGGCATAATGCCTTGGATTGTTGAAGGAAATGTGCTCTACTGGCAGGTTAGCTTGCTCTCTGCCCGTTTGCTCTGAAGCTAGGCCATTGCTCAAAAGATGGGAAGGGAGCAGGGCGGTGCCCTGTCTAGTCCTCCTGGGACCTGAATGCTGTGGACTATATGAGATGGTCTCCTGCTTTCCAGCACTCCTGGAGCACTGGCGACAAAATGATGTTTCTCTCCTTTTCAGAAGCCCCAGTCCAGCCCTCCACTCTCATTGGAGGAGCATGCAGTCTAGCTACAGGGTTGCAGAGGGCTTTCTTGGCAGGCAGGCATCAGCAAAAGAGCAGCCGAAAACCTATTTAAAGTTACGCCAGCTTCTGACATCCCTGACAGGTCATAATGGGAGTCAGTGGGCAGGGGAGCGTAGGGAAACTCTGGAAATGCCTCCAACCATGTTTTCTGTTCCAGCAGCTGGGAGAGGGAGAGTGCTGGGCAGATTGGCTCCTGTGCCACTAGGTTATCCCTGAAAACCAGAAGTGCTGGGGTCTGCCTGGGATTGAAGCTGCGAGGGGCACAGCACTGCCTTTAGGCTTTTATTTTTGAAACCTTAACTTCATGGGCAGTGGCTGTAAAAGGGAAGGGAAGGTGTTGCCTCTCCTGGGACTTAGTACGCAACCTTTCAGCTCTTCCTATCCTTGTTCTGACCCTTCCTGCAGCCAGCTAAGTCTCAGATCTAGTAACTTAAAAGTGAAAAGCCTTCCATCATGCCAGACCTATTAGAACATTTATACTGTTAGAGAGCCACTCAAGTGGCAATGAAGCCATTGAACAGGCATTTGCCAACCTCCATATATATACTGCCAGTTTCTGAATGTATTGACAAACAGTTGTGCATTACTGTACTATTTACTCAGAACATATTAATTTACAGGACCTTAGTTTAAAATTTGCTTTCAAATATTTCCTTAATGTGCTGCTAAAGATTATAAAAATCACATATTTAAAAAATCCTTGCATAGACCTTTAGGTGCACAATGTGAGTATTCCTCTTTCGCCTTAAATGCTTGGATCTTCAAACATATCTTTAAATAAATCCCTCAAAAGAATACCAGTATCTAAAATACACATTTTAATTTTAATTACTATAGCACAAAAACTTATTTCCAAGTTCTCCTGTGTTTTCTGACTATCTCTGTAAATTTAATCTTTCTCCCTTCAACCCTTACCTCAAGGGACAACACCCCTTTTCTTCCAGAAAGTTTCCATTTCTTACTATTTGATTATCTATTTTTAAGAGAACCCTTCACCAAAATCAGTACCTTAATAAGATATGAAATCATTTATCATGCCTAAAATTTTTGGAAACATATTTTTAAAGTTGGTGAAATTTCATAAACATGTCTATCGTTAGAGAGATCAAAGTAAATTAGTGTTCCCTTTTTCTAAGAATACGCTTCATTGGTTCCTCAGGTGCTAGGAACCAATTGAAGACTTTGTCCTGAGATTCAGAGTTGGAAATTTTGGTTTTTGCATTAGCCATTACTTAGACATTACTAGAAATATGTAAGTCTGCACACACAAGTGCCATCAGGATCCTGTTTTTTAAAGGATTCCGCTACCACTTTCATCCTCTAATTAGCAAGTGCTCTCTTGAGTGCACAGCTGTAGTTCTAGGAATTGCCCAAAGACCTCACAAGGGCACTTTTAAATTAAAGAAAGAAAGAAAGAAAGAAAGAGGGGAGCCCATATATAGATATCATCTGGCATGGAAACAGGCAGGGAGCTATGTCGTGTGAAAGTATATTTTTGTTAACTGACAAGGAGATGAAAAACCAGTTATTTTAGTTTCTCACACCTTGCCCTAGCCCAGAGAAGTTAGTGCTGTAGAATGCTCTCTCTGTGGGACTCTTTCCGATGTCATTTCTGGTGCTCTGCATGTGATGACTTTGAAGTATAAGATAACATCTAGTCTAGGGATAGAAAAGGGTCTTAGAGTCTAGCTCTATCCAGTACTGTTATTGACAAAATGTGTTTCAGGGCATTATAACTCAAGCAGGTAAAAAAATTTCCAGCTGAATGTTTTTTTCCGTCGGAAAATGCCAATCCATTGAAATCAAAGCATTCAGTGGGAATGTGCGGATTTTGACAAAATTATGTTATGAACTGTGTATTATTTTATAGTATAGATTACAGTGTTAAATTGTTTGAAAACATCACATTGTTTCAAAATGTTTAGTCAAAACAATATGACTCAGTTGATCTGAAACAATTTGAGGGTTTTTTGACATTTCATTTCAGTAGAAATTTCAAAATGAGATATCTATTTTGGTCCAGTCTGGAACAACAACAAATGTTGACCTCATCATGTTTCCCATGAAGCGGAGATTCCACTTCCCCAACAGCTGTATTTATAACACTATGAGTAAATAGCATCAAGTTAATTGAATAAAAAAGATGGTATCTGAAGATAACTTGGAAATTTAGTATTTAAGGAGCTACTTGTATGACAAGTGAGTTGCATGTAAATTAATCTCAGAATTGACAGCAACAATGTAATATTCTAAATCGTAGTTTATAGTGATAAAAAAACGTGTCAAGCCCTTCACTGATTAACAGGAGTAGAGTCATAGAAATATAGGGCTGGGAAGAGAACTCAAGAAACCATCTAGTCTATATGTTTGTAATTCTGGTCAGTGCTTCTATTCTAGGATCATACAGTACAAGAGACATGCTGGAGAGTGCTTGTCAAATTTTTTTTTTTCAATTTTTCAGTGGAAGGCTTTTAAAATAATGAAACATTTTGTTTGATGTCAAATCTGGATTTTTCCTTTAGTTTTTGATAATCCCCCAGCATGTTCCAAGTATTGGAAGCTAAGGACATTTGGAAATATTATATAGTGGTAATGTTACAATGATTCATTTTTCCTCTTGACAATTTATACGTTTCGAAAAATTTGAGAAAATTTTAAAAAGTGGAAGTGGAGGGAGGTAGAAAAGAGGAAAAAGTGGAGTTAGAAAGGGGAAAAGAAAAATCTGAAATGTTGAAAACATTTCCTTTTCAAAATCCAAAGTGCAATGGAAATTTTGATTCATATCTAAAATGTCCAGCCAAAAGTGAAAAAAATTGGAATTAAAATTGAGGTAGAGTCCTATGGCACCTTAGAGACTAACAGATTTATTAGAGCAAGTGTGTTTTACCCAAGAAAGCTTATGCCCTAGGGGTACGTCTACACAACAGGGCAAAAATCGAATTAAGATACACAACTTCAGCTACATCAATTGCATATCTGAAGTTGAAATAGCTTAATTCGGCTTTTTGGTGCTGTCTGCACAGCAGGAAGTCAAAGGAAGATACAGACTAACATGGCTACCCCTCTGAACAAAATGAAAATTGTTCATTCAGAAATTATGGCAGGAAAAAACAACAACATGTTTTTCAACCAGTTCTCCACATGGCTGTCCCCCTGGAAAGTGGGAGAATGTACACCAGGTAATGAATACTGCTGATAATACTATGTGTAACAATTGGTGGGGGGTGGATGTGCCCTCTTGCTGGCATATTTAGCTTCTTTCAGAACCTGTTTAACAAGCTAGCATAGTAACCAGTTCTTCTTCCTTATGCCCCCTTCAACCATGATCAGGAATGCTGCTCTGCTACTTGCCTGAAGATTCATTTCTCTATGCTCTTTCTCCCTTCGTAGGATACCAAAACAGCAAGGGTAAGATTTCTTTGATAATAAATAACACTGAACCCAAAATAGAGATTTACTACTGATTCAGAAAATAGAACTCCAGTATTAATATGGTGGGATCTCTTGTGAACCTTAGTTTGAGGTTACACAGCCTTTGAAACTGGCAGCAATCCCAGTTTTTATTTCATTGTCCCTTCTTGTATTTCATAAGGATATCTGGAAACTGAGCAGTATTTATTTATGGCATACACTAATTGACATTCAGGCTACTTAGGAAAAACAAATGCAATGCTGACATTATTTATAAGACACAAATGCAACATAAACCACCACAAGACAGTATTTGAAAATGGGCTTGTGTGTCAGTCAGCAGACATAGCTGATGGTTAAGTTCTGCCGAATGAACTGGTGTGCAGCATTCATACTGTAAAATGATTTTTTCTACTGTACCTTTCCAGATCATGCTGGAGACTTAAAATGCTCATACTATGATGTAATACGTTGGCAGTGTAAAAAGTTGCCCTTGTGTCGATATATTTTTCATGAATTTTTGTGAGGAAGAATGTTTGAGATAGAGTGGTTTGTACAGAGTTGTGACTCTGCGGTGACATGCTGTTCAGCAGGACAGCAAAAGACAGCCTTGAAATCCTAGGGCCTTCATGGGTTTTGGAATGGCACCAATGGGAAGAGGGTCCCTCACTCCCACTTGCCACTAATGCTACCCTGCCTGTGATTAGAGATTTTTCTTTCAGGATAGAAAGTTTCATTGTTATTTCATGAAATCTTGGAGAAAAAAAGTCTGTTTGTTATAATCATAGGATATATTCCCTTCCCAGCCCTTACTGTAGTACCTCACAACTCCCCTGTGAGACACTTTATGTGATTTGCAAATACTACTTCTTCCCTGCTGCTGTTTTAATTACAATCCCTTTATTCTCTTTAGGGAGGGTTCTTCATCAGTCACTAGAAGTTTGTGACCCTCTTTGCTCTCCTCTTACCAACCACAAGTGTAAAAAGACCCAACAAATTTTGAAGGGCTGTAAATGCCCAGTCCTGCAAGGTGCAGGCTTCACTGGGAGCTGAAGGTACGAGGCTCAGGCTATATGTATGGGCTTTGCTATTGTTAGCAAAGAGAGGGATTAGAGAAATGGGTGATGATTTTCACATCTCGGTGCTGAAAGTTCAGCTCTGGAGTCCATGGGAATTCAGAGGGAGCTCCCACATGCTCATCTGTTATGAAAATAATACATAGGTAGGTGCCTAAGGGCCTTATCCAAAGTCACAATGAGAGGTTTTCCATTGATCCCAAGGGGATTTGGATCAGATCCCAAGTTAGAAAACCCATGGAACTTAACTTTGTATGGTCTTGATTTATAGTCAAACAGTCTTTTCTGATGTGGTCCTTTCTCTGTGGCTGGAGAAAGGAAAAAATAGTCTAACTGGTGCATTCTTAGTCCAGATGCACTTTAGCGATTCTCTGGTGATGCTCATTAGGGACACAGCATTTTAGCAGATGTACAGGTACTTAAAAATACTACACTGAACTTAGACAGTCAAGGCAGATGAAGCAGCAATAAATATTAATCAAACACAATTAATCCAAATCTAGAGCAATTACCATGTCATGTCTTGCAGTATGAATATTCATCCATATCTGCTAGGTGGACACATCCTCCCTCTTTTTCACATATGATCCAAACTGGTTAATACACTGTGATCTGCATTGTTATTCTGTACATTTCACAGTCCTGTGATTCAAATGCAGGATTTAGCAGGTGCCAATGAGAAATGTAAAATTACTGATCAGTGTTCCCTCTAAGGTGCCTGGTAGCACCAGTTCACAGGTGATTCATCAGCCCCGCCCAGTCAGTCAGCTCCCTGCACAGAGCCCTATGTTAGTCTGACATATTGCATCTGCTGCTTTTAAGGAACAAGTCCTAGTGGCTGCTTTTACAATTAACACCCTCCCTCCGCCTCTCTGCCATCATTGCTATTTTTGTATAGTGGCATTGCAATAAACTGAAGAACAGTATGATCATTCCTATGTAGAGAGAAGACAGGAGTAAGGGAAAACCTATGTAATTGGCTTCCGTGAGAGCAGCAGCGCTTCAGAAAAATTAGGCCACTTGTATTTAGTTTCCTAAATATGCCTTTAAATCCCTAACCTAAGCACCCAAATTTGAAATTTTTGTTTTTAATTGCTTCATGCTTCCCATTATCCAGATCTCCCAAGTGTGCTATGAAGCTATAATTAGTGTACCCAAGGCATACCGAAACCTTCGGTTGGAAGATGCTGTGTAAATTAGCTTGTGTTACAGACTGGTAGAACTCCAGCAGCAGAGTGCCCTCTATTGCCTTCCTTGTGCAATGGCTCCTTGTTGAATCACCAACATCCCTCCCTGCAGCCCCAGAAATCCCTTATCCCAGTACTGATGCATTTGTCTCTGTCAGTTTGTAAACTCTAATGTTATCACAGTATCTATTGGCTTGGCTGCAAGTGATAACCCAAATCTGGACTGCTTCTGTGACTGTTTTTAAAGTTACTTTTTCAGTTTCTAAAGCTTATTTGAACATAGTCAATCTTCGCATAGGTCTAGGTAGTGAAATCGAAAGCTTTCAAGTTCAACAGGAAATTGTTTCCCAGAAGGAAAAAACCCATAATCATGGCCATGAGGTAAAGTCATTTTGTATGGCCATTGCTGATTAAAGTGACGTTGGACCCACTTTTAAACCAATGTTCCAGCAGGGGAATAATGACTGTTAAGTTGTATAAGATTAAAATTCAAAATGATCTGAGAAAAATTGGAGAATTAGTCTGAAGTAAACAGAATTAAATTCAATATGGAGAAATGCAAAGTACTCCACAATCAGTTGCACACATGCAAAATGGGAAATGACTATCTAGGACAGAGTACTGCAGAATAGTATCTGGGGTCACAGTGGACAACAAGCTGAATATGAATCAATACTGTAGCACTGTTGCCAAAAAGCGAATATCATTCTGGGAAGTATTAGCAGGAGTGTTGTAAGTGACACTAGAAGTAATTCTTCTGCTCTGTTCTGCACTGATTAGGCCTCACTTGGGGTTCATTGACACAGCAGGGCTAAAGTTGAACTAAGCTACACAACTTCTGCTACATCAGTTGGGTAGCCGAAGTTGAAATAGCTGAACTCAGCTTTCTGGTGCTGTCTATACAGCAGCAAGTCGAAGGAAGAGCACTCTTCCTTCAACTTCCCTTACTCCTCGTGAAATGAGGGTTACCATGAGTCAGAGTAAGAGGTCCTCCAGCTCGACATTATTTTGAAATAAAGGCTTGTAGTGTAGACGCACACTTTGTTATTTCAGAATAACGTCAGTTACTCCGAAATAACACTGCTGTGTAGACGTACCCTTGGAGTATTGTGTCCATTTCTCGGCACTACATTTCAGGAAAAATGTGAACAAACTGGAGAAAATCCAGAGAAGAGCAACAAAATAAGATTAAAGGTCTAGAAAATATGACTTATAAAGGAAGATTTTAAAAAATAGATTTGTTTCATCTGAAAAAGAGAAGGCTGAGAGGGAGATGTGATAACAGTTTTCAAGTACCTAAAAGGTTGTTACAAGGAGAAGAGAACAATTGTTCTCCTTAATCACTGAGAAGAGGACAAGAAGCAATAGGTTTAAATTGCTGCAAGGGATGTTTAGTTTGAACATTAGGAAATACTTCATAACTCAGGGAATTTAAACATTGGAATGAATTGCCTACAAGGGTTGTGGAATCTCCTTCATTTGAGATTTTTAAGAATAGGTTAGACAAACACCTGTCAGGGATAAATAAAACTAGGAGTGCAGGGGGTTGGACTATATGTAGTCCCCTCCAGTCCACTGATTCTCTGATTTACTGCTACATGCATGTAATATACGTGGTGCATATATGACTAGTGTGTAGTTTTAAGGGAGGCAGAGATGATGACTCATTCATTGACTGCCCCAGAAATTTTTCAGAGCTACCAGACTGGGGTTAATTTTTCTCCTTTGCATAAAAGTATATTAGATGCAAAGCCAATTAGCAGAAAATTGTAGATGCAGAGGTTGCAAAATACTTGCAAATGAATGCATAAGTTAGAAAGCAAAAGTGCATAGTTAATGATTATATATTGACATTTTGCAAACTCTCGAACAGTTTAAGACCTTTCATTCCATCATAGCATTTCAGTAGCGCTAAGGTGAGTGTGTTAGTGTACTGCAGACAAAATGGGCTTTGGGGGAGTGAATCTCTACAGAGAAGGAGAGTGGCTAAAATGATTATTGTGGTTCATTGAACTACAGTATGTATAAAAATGATTAATCTGAAGAACTGAAAAGATAGACCACATCAAGAAGAACTGAATGTAACTTATATGTTTCTGGTTTCCCACAGTCATTTAAATATTTCCATAGTAAATGAAATGCTGCCCTAAAATGTGGATGATTATCCACCATTCCCCAGTGCTCCCTTCTGGCCAGTCCATCCAAAATATTTTCCAACTTTTTAATGAATGGTTCAGAGCCTAATATCTTTATCTTGGGCCCAGAGTTTTGCTTTCATTTAAATCAATCAGAATTTTCCCATGAAAAAAGAGCAGGACACTAATCATTAAAAAAATAGCAGTGCTTAATTTATGACCAAAAGTGAAAGCATTCATAGTCTTAATTGGACTACATTTAAATCAGAAATTACTAGTAAAAATCCTCACTCTAAAACATTAATATTTAACTATGAAGTAATTTTTGTTGTTTTTATCTTCCCAGAAAGACCAAAACTTGCAGTAAAACTCTTTCCAGGTCACATTTGTATCTGTTTTAAAAAGACAGGACTAAAACTTACAAATCTTCCTCTGTCATATGGTTTTGACATCTGCTGATACGAAACTGCTATATTTTGGACATTACAAATCAGCACATGCAGTCATAACATTGTGTTATCACAGTCTCTGTGCATATGATGGATGTTACACAACCTACAGTTTTCAATAAGTAGAATTTTATAAGTTTGTAATAGATTTTCAATAAATGTCAAGTAAATCCATTGAAAAAGTAAATGGAGTTTCAAATTATATAATGTAACAAGTACTGAACATATGCTCCTTATTTTAAATGAAGAAGGAATGTTATGGCTTTACTAAAGTTTTTTAATTGAAGATTAAGATTAATTATGACCCTTGATCCTGTGATTATTTGCACCAAGGCAGACCTCTAGGGTGGCCCAGAAGCCATGACCCACTCTGGTAAAGCTCTAAGCAACAATCTGAGAAAAGGGGCACAAAACTACGGGAAGAAGTGGCAGGAGAGCACAGCTTCAAGATGGATGCTACAGGCAACAGAAAGAAACAGCCCTGGGAGGGATCAGAAGAAGCAAACCCTAGTTGCTTATCACAAGGGCCTAAGGCTGGAACCATAGGAAAAGGCAGGATGGTGTTCCCTTTATGAACCCCATAGGGATGGATGGTGTAAACCTATGGAATAAGGTGACAAGGACTATGGAGCCCAGACTGGAGCTTGAGTTCTGGTGCATGGTCACTCAGACATCCTGTTTTGTCGAGAGTTTTCCTACCCTGGACGGGGGAGGCTGTAAGCCCCCAGTTCAAAAGGCTGTCGTAAGAAGGAATAGAGTAGATGCCAGCAGGGGCAGCAGACACAGAAGGGCTGTTACACTATGTCTAGCAATGAGGGACCACACTAGCTAGTGCATGAACCTTCTACAGTCCATGTCTAATTCAAAGGCATATTCTCAATTTGACACGTATTCCATTAAAAAGAGTGCTTAAAAACTACACTTGAACTTATTCCAGGTGCCTGTGATCTGGGAACACCCATGGTCTGGACCCCCATATGGCCCTCCTACACCTTGTACCTTACCCCCAGTGCGCTCCTGCACCCTCCCTGTGACAGTGCACTTGCCAGCCACTCATTCCTAAACTTCAAGCCAAACTTCAGTGTCGGCATGGCCTTGACACCAGCACTGCCTGCGGTACTGTACATGGAACCAGCACCAACACCAGTCCTCCCCTCAGCACTGCCTTTGGAACACCCATCTTCTGTGGCACCAATGTTGGTGGCACCAGCACTGAGTTAATGCTGGCACCAGCCCCCATTCAGCACCAAGGCAAACCAGCCATGTTAAGACAATGCTCACCATCACCCCAGGACCAAATTACTGGCACTGTTGGGAACCTCCCCACATTGGTCAGCTTCCAAGTATACTACAGGGTCCAAGGAAGAGTCATCAGTATCACATGGTGCTCGGTATCAATTTCCCTCCTGCACCAACAGTGGGAAGGCCCCCAGCACCACAGATGTCCTGGCCCCCACAGTGGCAGGCTCTAGAACAAGGGACCCCAAGGGACACCATCAGGGTCAGAGCCTGGTGTCAAGGGTAGCATTGGTGATCTCCTCCATCCACCAGTCATCTTCAGCCACATCGGTCACCCCAGACCATCAAAAGGAGCCCAAGATCGACCCAGCACAAGCGCTGCCAGGGCACCCAGTTCCCTGCTATGGGCAACTCCTGCTCAGCATCTTCAAGGACACCAGTGAGCCTGCAGGTCAGGAGGACCCTTTCCCAGAGCATCTTCCTCGTCCCCACCAGATGAGGCAGTAGCAGGCACTTCTTCATCTTTGCCCAGCCTGGATGCAAAGGCACTTCAGGACCTCCTGAGATGGGCAGCCTGCACTCTCAGTGTGCCCATTAAGGAGGTGATGGGGAATTTGACCCCATGGTGGACATCTGACCCTGGAGGAACTGTCCAGATTGATCTTTGCCACTTAAGATGATTCAGTCTACAACAAAAATACTTTGTCAGGCACCTCCGTACCACCAGCTAAGGGAGTCAAGAGATGCTACTTCATCCTGCAGCAGAGGTATGAACATTTATTTATTCACCCCCTGCCAGGATCCCTGGTGGTTGATGCTGTCAACCACAAGGAAAGGCGGGGACAGACAGGAGCAGCCCGTAAGAATAAGGAGACTAAGAAGCTGGATCTCTTCAGCCATATAGTGTACTCAACCAGAAGGCTTCAGCTTCACAGATTGAATCAGCAGGCTGTGTTGAGCCAGTATGCAGACAACTCCTGAAACACTATCAAAATTCCAGAAGCTTCTCCTGGTGGAGTCTCAACAAGAGTTTGCAGCAGCACTGGGTGTGGACAGAATGATGGCTCCCCCCACCACCCCCGCCAAGTGGCATTAGACTCAGCTAATTCAGCAACAAGAACCATGGCCACATCTATCATTGTGCAGCTCAGTGTCTGGCTCCACATGTTTGGGCTCCCCCCACCCCCCACCCGGAAGTCCAGAAGACAATTCAAGATCTCCTGTTCGATTATGCAGGACTGTTGGGCTGCCCAGATGCTGCCCAGGGGCGCGGGGGTGTGAGAGGAGAAGGAAAAGCCCCACGTGTGCTCTCCCGGTGGCAGCAGTGTGTACAGCTGCATGTGTGAACTTTACACTTTGAGGTTCCAGTTCCTGCCTGCAGAGCAGCTCCAGGGCACTCCTGGGGCAGCGGGGGTATGAGGAAGCACGTAGATTTAAGGACAAGGGGTGGTACAAGAGGTGGGGGTGGGGGGAGTATGAGTGGAGGTATTGAGGGCCAGGAGGCAGGCGTGACCCGAGACTATGAAGAAAACAGAGAAAGGGCTGGGAAGACGGCTTAAAAACCGATATAGAGTGTCCTGTCATGCAGGGAGGAAGCCTCTTAAGCTGCAAAGGTGAACATAGGCCGGTGCACCCTGGTACACTGTGCCAGTAAGAAAGTGGCTGGCGGGGGGGTTGGGCGCTGGATGCTGAGTAACAGTTTTCCATGTAGTGCTGATGCTGAGGCTGGGGAATCTAGAAGCAGAACTCCCACTGCTGCAGGGAATTTGGAAGTGGCCGGAGCTGCTGCTCCACTAGGCCAGTGCCACTGGGGTGAGAGGCTGGCAGCCATGCTCCCTGGGCAAGGCTGGGAACTAGGCTGGGAACTGCCCTGGTGCTTGACTGGCCCTGGTGCTGCAGGTGCAGGCGTGCATGCTCCCAGCCGGGCTCCAGCCAGCAATGTAGGGCTCCCAGCCTCTC
Organism: Rafetus swinhoei; assembly: GCA_019425775.1. Classification (NCBI taxonomy): domain Eukaryota; kingdom Metazoa; phylum Chordata; order Testudines; family Trionychidae; genus Rafetus; species Rafetus swinhoei. Next base: position 47,033,433 of record CM033432.1, read on the forward strand.
CTGCTGGCCCTGCACTGCATCTGGAAGCAGCACAAGCATGTCTCTGCAGTATGCAACCCCTGGAGGAAGGAAGCAGCAGGGGGTCTTTGCAGCTGGCTTGCCTGTAGGCACCACCCTCACAGCTCCCAATTGGCTGGGAACAGGAGCCATGCAGGGCAAGGTCAACTGATCACAACTGGGACTGCCCCGGCCTTGAGCCCCCTGCTCTGAGTCTCCACACAACCCAGCCTCCTGCCGTGAGCCCCCCTCCACACCTCAGTCCCCTGCTCTAAGCTTGTGAATTGCAGGACTTCATTTGCTACAGCGCCATATCACTTTAAATAAACCTAATGGGAACAAAAATATATTGACAGAATATCTGATGTATCACTTTAATTGCCTGCATTTTACATTCACTAGCAACAAAATGCTCGCCTTCTATTTTCAGTTTTAGCCTCTTGTAGGGAGGTTGCAGTACAACAGGATATGTACAAAATTTAAGTTTCTTTCACCCCTGCTAAGTTGTGATATGTGCACATGGAGACTGAGGTAAGGTAAGGGGGATTTGGGAGTCAGGACAGGGATGGAAGCTACTGGTGGAAAGGAAAACATTACAGTGGCTTTGAGGTGTTCTTGAGCTGTGCATACTGGAAACCAGATCATCTGGGCACAAGAGGTCAAATTCTGATGTCATTTCACTGGGGGATGAATCCACAGTAACTCCAGTGAAGTTATTCTGGATTTATCCTCTCCATGGATCATCACCTTGTAGTGGTGGAGATGCTTGTGTGTTCCAGTGACCCCCAAGAGCGACGCTGCCTGGAGTCGTACTCCCTTAGGGTCACCCATGGCAGAATGGTCACAGGCGAGGTTCTAGACAAAGTGTGATCCAAGAAGTCCTCAGTGGCAGAGCAGACGGAAGATAACTGCACAGTGGAGGTGAAACTCTTGTGTAATGTTACAGCGGCTGTAAAGGCAGATGAAGGCTGCAGCAGATAGAGGATCTCCAGTCGTCATGGTGCCAATGCCATTCATTTCAATCCCCTATCTGTCAAGGACATTGTGGTGACTGTTGTGCACCAGTCTCCCCACTTTAAAAGAAGTCCCACACAGGCATCTTCCAGTTTCTGGGAAAACAACACCTGCACAAGTCAAAAGTCCAGTGGCGATCGGTGAGTGGCGATGGGAACAGGACAGTGAGATCCGGAAGTTCCTAGTCGCAGACTGACATAGGTGGTGGGTTTGTGATTCAGTCATCTTGCTTAAGGACTGAGGCAGGTCGAGCATTTCCGCTGCTGCACCCATGACTGAGCAGTCCTCTTTAGGACCCACTCTGCTCACCCCACATGGGAGAAGTCTAGAAAAAGTGCCCTAAAAATAGTCTTGCCTCTTTTGCTCCTGGCTGGATAGCCACATCCAGCAGGATCACCACCCCAGTGGTCGAAAATGTAAGAAACTTTTCAACTTTGGAACCTGGAATGTATGTACCCTGAAGAGACCCCCCCCTCCCTTTTTCTTTCTCTCCTCCCTCCCCTTCCCCTCTCCTATTTATTTCGAGTTTTCATATCCCCAACTCATAACTCCGGTCATCTGAAAGAATGGGAGTAGAGGCTGTGCCCACGAAAGCTCATGATCCCATCTACATGTTTCATTAGTCTATAAAGTGCTACCAGACCATTTGTTGTTTTTTAACTCAGACAGTGTCCGACCAGAGCGACGTACTTGCTCGTGAATTGAATTGGTTTCACATCAATATTGCTGCCTTGTCCAAAACTAGAAGAGCTGATGAAGGACAAGCGAGGGCGGAGAAAGGAGGATACACCTACTTCTGGAAGGGAAAGTCTTAGGTGAACCTTGATTGTATGGAGTAGGCTTTGCCATACAGGTTCATAAGGTGCCTCTCTGAGCTGCCAGTAGGCATCAATGAACGGCTTATGACATTCAGATTGAGGCGCACCAAAAACCAACAGGTAACTATTGTTAGTGCCTGTGCGCCCAACAATGGATGTAAAGGAAGATTTCTACTCTCAGATGCAAACCATTTTATTGGAGACCCCTAAAGAAGAGAAGATTGTTCTTCTGGTGGATTTCAATGCACGTGATTGATGAGACTCAGACCTGTGGAAAGGAACAATCAGGAAAGAAAGAGTTGGCCAAAGCAACTCAAATGGAATCTTGCTCCTGTCCAAGTGAACTTATCATCACAAACATCCTTTTTTTGACAAAAGCACAAGTTCAAAACATCTTGGAAACACCCACATTCAAAGCACTGGCATCTTCTTGGCTATCTCATAGTTCGTGCTCGAGCTCGTAGTGACGTAATACTCACAAGAGCAATGACAAGTGCTGATGACTGCTGGACTGATCATCGCCTCATTCAATCCACAATGAAAATTGAGATCACCCCCAAATGGAGGCTGCAAAAGAAACAGATCAGGTGCAAGCTGAAGGATCGAGATCTGAAGGACCCCATTAAGTGTGACCACCTACAAGCAGTCTGAGAATAAAAGTTTCCATCAGAGTTTCGAAAAAATTGAGGAATTGGAGCCAGCTGAAAGGTGCAATCATTAATACCTGTGGGAAACCATAGGCTACCACACCAGACAGCATTAGGACTGGTTTGATGAGAATGATGTTGAACTCGAGCAGCTCATCAATGAGAAGAGAATGGCATTTCGTGCTTGGCAGAATGATATAAATTGCAAGACAAAGAGGCTACATCTAGACTCATCCCTCTGTCGACAGAAGGATGCAAATCAAGCACATCGAAATTGCTAATGAAGCAGGGATTTAAATATCCCACGCTTCTTTAGCATAAACATAGCCACTGCTTTTTTTTCGAAACAGAGCTTTTTGGAAAAAAAAATGGCAGTCTAGACGCGGATCTGTTGAAAATAAACCCTTTTTCAACAGATCCTGTATTTCTCAAAAAATGAGGTTTACAGGATCTGTCGAAAAAGGGCTTATTTTCGACAGATCCGTGTCTAGACTGCCATTTTTTTTCCAAAAAGCTCAGTTTCAAAGCGGTGGCCATGTTTATGCTAATGAAGTGCAGGATATTTAATTCCCTGCTTCATTAGCAATTTCAACGTCCCTAATCTACATCTCTCTGTCAACAGAGAGGTGTAGTCTAGACACAGCCAGAGAGAAGCCCATGCTAAGGCAAGGACAGAAGTCCAACGTAAAACCAAAGAACTCAAGAACAAACGGTGGACTGAAAAAGCACAAGAATTCCAACATTTTGTGGATACCCATAATACATGTGGTTTCTTTACTGCTTTTAAGGCTGTTTATGGGCCAGCTTATCATGGCATGAACCCCCTTTGCTCAAAGGACAGAACCACACTTTTAAAGGACAATGAAGCCACTAATGTTTACTGGAAGTAATTTTTGAAGATCTTGTTAATCATAATTCCATGGTTGCAGATGAAGTTCTTGATCAAATCCCCCAACGACCTTCTAGGGATGAGCTTGGAGACCCTCACAATTTCATCAAGCAGGTGAAGAACAACAAAGCAGCATGTCCAGATGGGATCCCTGTTGAAATCTTTAATGACAGTGGACCAGAGTTAATTTGGCATCTTAGCCTGCTTATCCTTAAAATCTGGATAAAGGAGGAGATACCCAGTGAAATGAGGGATGCCTTCATTGTAACCCTCTTTAAGACAGAGGATAAAGCGGACTGTGGAAACTATCATAGTATCTCTCTTCTTGCTGTTGCAGGCAAAATTCTGTCATGGGTCCTTTCGACTCGTCTTTTGCCCCGTCAGAAGAAATTTTACTGAGTCACAGAGTGGCTTCCAACCATGTCGCGGAACTGCGGATATGATTTTCATTGCACAGCAGTTGCAAGAGAAGTGTCAGGAGCAAAACCGACCACTGTACATGGCTTTTATTGATCTAACTAAAGCCTTTGACTCAGTGAATCGTCATACCCTTTGGACTGTGTTTTCGAAGATTGGATGTCCTAATAAATACATCAGTGTTCTAAAGTTGCTTCATGATGACATGAAAGTGACTGTTCTAAGCAGCACTGGCTCCCAGAGCAAACCTTTCAAAGTACAAACAAGAGTCAAACAGGGTTGTATCATCGCCCCAACCATGTTTGCAGTCTTTATTGCAGTCATTTTCAACCTAATTGCTGGGAAGCTCCCAGCTGGCATTGAAAACATCCACAGAAGGGATGGAAAGCAGGCTGAAAGCTAAGAGTAAGATTTCCACCACAGCTATCGTGGAATTTCAGTATGCTGATGACAATGCAGTTTTTGCCCATTCTGAGAAAGATCTTCAGGCTATCTTGAACGTGTTTGGTGATGCTTATGCATTTCTTGGTGTCGCCCTCAACATCAAGAAAACCAAAGTGCTCCATCGGCTCTTTCCAAATGAGGTACCATGCTCCCCATCTATTAAAATCAATGGAGAGGCACTGGACAATGTCGATCATTTTCTCTATCTTGTCTTTCATCCAAGGCAGATATTGATGTAGAAATCCAACATCATCTGAGCTGTGCCAGTGCGGCCTTTGCTCATTTATGGCACAGGGTTTTTGAAGATCATGACATTCAAACAGACAACAAACTTCTTGTCTATCAAGCCATCAGTCTCCAATACCATTTTATGGGTCTGAAACCTGGACAACCTACAGACATCACTTGAAAATCCTTGAGAGGTATCACCAATGTTGCCTCTGCAAGATCTTGAAGATCAAATGGGAAGACATGTGCACTAACACCAGTGTTCTGGAAGAGGCAAAGACCGCCAGTATTGAGACAGTGATCAGCAGTTTTGCTGGACTGGTTATGTTGCTTGGATGCCAGATCATCGCTTCCAAAAACAGGTCCTGTTTTCTCAGCTGAAAGAAGGATACTGTAACATCAGAGGACAACAGAAGCATTATAAGGACTTGCTAAAGGATAACTTAAAGAAGTGCAACATTGACGTTGACACTTGGGAGACACTCGCCCAGGATTGCCCAAGATGGAGACAAGTCCTACACCGTGGCTCCCTGCATTTGAATTTGCCCACCAACAAGCTGAGGAGAAGAGGCGCAGGAGGAAGGAGAGACTGGCTTCTAGTCATGGTCAACAGCCTCCTGCTGTAGCTGGAAACATCTGTCCTCACTGTAATAGAAGTTGTGGTTCAAGGATCAGCCTTATCGGCCACCTGAGGGTCCATAACTCCCATGGAAGATGATCATATTCCGCAACGATTGATCGCCTGTCATCACACTAGTGCAGGTGTCAGCAACTTATGGCTCACAAACTGATTTTTAGTGGCATGCAGAGTCTGCGGTGGGAGCTCAGCGCCCCCCACCCCTCCCTGGAGCCCACACAGCCATGAGACTTGGAGCACCAGCTTTGGCTTGTGGGCACACGGGAGAGGGGGAGGTTGAGAAAGCCCCAACTTGCATCCATCCTCGGTGTCCCTGAGAGTCACCCCAGCACCCCACCCACTTCCATTGGGTGACACTGGAACCCAGCACAGAGTCGGGATACCCCCCCCCTTGTGGGATTGAGGCCCTGCCCCTGCTTGTGTGCTGTTGCTGCTCCGCCCCCTTCTAGCCCCACCCGCATGCGGGGGGGGGCTCACCTAGTGCCCCGGGGAGCCGACCCAAAGTGCTGCTCCAACTCCCCGCCCACTTCCACTGGGCAGCCCAGGGACCCTGTGCAGAGCCACGGGATTGAGGTCCTGCCCCCATACGCGCTGCTGCTGCTCCACCTGCTCCAGCCCCACCAGCATTTGGGGACCCACAAGTAGAGGAGACGGAAATAGGCTGTCCTTTCCCCGGGGCCTGGCCAGGACTGTCCACGAGCAGCCGCCACCATGTGAGATGGGCAAAGGGGATCTGGGGTGTCGAGAGCTGGAGGGTGATGGGGCAGGGGGCTGGGAAAGAAGGAAGCTGTGGGGTGGGGTCATGAGAGCTCCTGTGCTCCTGAGAGCTGCCCTAGCTCCCCACCTGCTTCCACCGGGCAGCACAGGGACCCCGCACAGAGCCAGGACACACATACACCCCTGGTGGCAGGGGTGGGGGAGTCGGGGCCAGGGTCGGGGGAAGTGGAAGCGACAAGGTAATAGGGGAATTGGGAACTGGGGTGTGATGAGGTTAGTCTCAGAGGGTTGGAGGTTTTTGGAGTAGTTTTTTTGCTTCTCACTTGTGTGGTCCCCAAGTGATGGTTCCCAACCCCTGCCATAAATAAAGAAAACATTAAAACCTTTTGTGTTGCACATAAATTAATATTTTACTGTATTTAAAATGAAGTTTGGTAAACTAACATGAGAAAGTTAAAACCTTAGTCTGTTTAATAATTTAAATTAAACCATTCTCCCTAGTTGCAGCACTAGCAAAATGGCTTGGGCGTAATTATGTAATTAATGGTGAGTTTCCATTAGCAACTGGTGGTCCATGGAAAGGTTTGCATTGAGCCAGGTAGCCCACGGACTAAAAAGTTTGAGAACCACTGTGCTAGAGGGTGAATGCTGCCTGGGCTGCAGCTCTAGGGCTGGGCCATGGGAGGGGCGGGGAGTGGCTAAGGGGAGAGGAAAACGCGTGGGGGGGGTCCGCCTTCCCCAAAGCCAATGTGGCCCCTGAGAGCCAGGATCCCTGGCAGGAAGGTGAAGGTGCCATGGACCAGACACCCATGAGACCCCACCCCCAGCAGGGCTGGATACCCTGGGGTCACCCATGCGCCCCCACCTCTCCCATTTCACTGAACACTCCCCCCCCCCTTGCCACCCGGACCCCAGCCCATGCTGGCAATCCAGTATCGCTCCCCCGCACGATTGTAGCCAGCGCCGGCTTCCTGCGTGGGAGAAACCCCGAGGCTTCACACCACATCCAGCTTCTGGGGAAGCGCATGTGCGCTGCTCCTCCCATCGCCAGAGGGAAAGCCAAAGTGGAGCCCAGGGCAGGAGACCAAGCAGGGTGCTCAGTTGGAGAGAGCCCCTGCTCCCCCTCCTGGGCACGGCCCAGGGCAGAAGGGTTAAATCTTGGCACACCACTTTGGAAACGTTGACGACCCCTGCACTAGTGTAACTGAGATCAGAAATCTAGTCTGGGGAGTCCTGGGCCATACTGACAAAAAAGAGGGACAAAATGTTGAGGTTTAAATTAAGCGTTACTTGAATGTCCCTCTTACCCTTGTTATGTGGGGCATTTGGAAAAATATTCAAAAATGGCATGATTTTAAAATGATAGATATTTTGAGGTGACTTTTAAGCTTTCGAGGTTCACGCTGCCAGCAAGCTAACAAGTTTCATTGCATAGCTGAATTATTTAATAGCTGTCAGATGCACCGAAAAAAGTAGAAGCCTGAATTATATTCCATTTTTATAAGGCAAGAGACTTCATTCATGCCAGAAAGGGACAATTATATTTTAAACCCAGAGCTCTGTGCACAGTATGGGATTAGTACTATTCCTTATTTTGGATTAATAAACTACAGTACTTTCATTAAAATACATGTGTCATAAATAGTGCCTTCACATAGTGCTGTTTTAACTTGCATCTACATTTTAAAAAGATACTTACAAAGTCAGAACTCAGCTAAAGTAGAGCATTATTTAGGTTGTATATTAAGAAAAACTTCCTAAGTGTCAGGCTAGTTAAGCAATTAAATAAATTGCCTAGAGAGGTTGTGGAATCTCCATCACTGGAGATATTCAAGAGCAGGTTAGACAGACACCCGTCAGAGATGATCTAGATGGTACCTGGTCCTGCCATGAGTGCAGGGGACTGGACTTGATGGTCTCTGGAGGTTCCTTCCAATTCTAGTATTCCATGATTCTAAGAAATAATTGTTTCACAGTAGGAAATAGATATGTGGACAATGTGATATATTTGTCTGCACTCTTTCCAGTACAACAGTATATGCCAAGTCTGAGCTTAATTTAATAAAATTTAATAAAAAAAGGCACAGTCCAAAAATGTTGTAAAATCACAAAAAAACCAACTGTTTCCTACTGTATATACAAACATATAGCAAAAATAGGCACTTAGCAGAGGATATTTATATATGGGGCGTACAGTAAATAAGGTATTTTTATTAAAAAGAAAGCACAGTGACTTCAACTAACAAAACACATTCCACATACAAGTTATTACAATCCACAAAGTGACTCCAGAGCTGCCTTCCCCTCCACAAGCGTAGAGACAAACACAATAGAAGGATTTAAGTACTTATGTTAAAGGATTTAGGTACAGGTTGCACCTCTAAAATCTGGGACACTCTGGTCAGGCAACATCACTGGTCTGGAAGGGCCACAGATATTGCAGGACCAGAGAGCCCTGGCTGGCCCGGTTCAGGGGCTGGGCTGGTGGGGAGCACAGCCCCGCCTTGGAGCACAGCAGGGAGTGCAGTCTTTACCAGCCGGAGGCAGCAGGGTTGGAGGGAGGGGGCGTGGCAGCACAGCCCAGCAGGGCTGGTGTCGCAGGGAGACTAGCCCCACCGGAGGCAGCAGGGCCAGCGCCCAGAAGCATAGCCTGGACTGGAGCCTGGGAGTGCAGCCCTGGCTGGTGGTGAGAGCACAGCTCCAGCCAGAGTCAGTGCACTAGGGAGCGAAGCCCCAACCCTGGGCAGGAAGTGGACCCCCAGCAGGGCTGGGGGCAGCGGACCTGCGGCGAGGAGCAGGGTGGACCTCCCCTGGTCCAGAGAAATCTGTTGTTCAGGACCAACTACTCTCCTGTACTTATGCTGAAAAGAGAGTTTACTGAGAAGTGGGGCATGAAATCTCCCAGAGAATTATACTGACCATTGTACATTTGTACAATGGAAGGTAAAAGGCCTTCTCTGGTCTTGGGAGCTCTGTGTCGAGGTAGGGATCTGTGATATTTACTTATAGAAATAAATAGATTTATTGGGACACATAAGTAACAACTCCAGTACACAGGAAGGACACCATTTTTTCTTAGCTCCCCTCCAAGACAACAACACAGTGCGGAAAGAGTAAGATAAAGATACAGCACACCTATTGTGGATGTGCTGTCTGCATTGATCATTTCAGATCCTCACTTTAACTGTGTTTTGATTGCTCTGCTGCCTGTAGTGAAAAGCTTTTAAAATGAATAAAGCCATGTGCTACCAATATAAGAAATTTTGTGTGGTCTTGACCTGAACTGTCATTTTCACCAGAGTTTTGCTACAGGAGTTTAGGTTCATTTGAACTCAAGATCATAAGAAAATTTGGGAGACATAATTCCATAAGCACCCAAGCCAAAAAAAAGCTTAAACAAACCCCTGATAATCATAAGCCATTGAGTTCTGTTCAACTTTAACAAACATCCTCAGCAATTCCTTTTGGCTGTATCAGGCTTGTAAATATTATCTCAGGCTGGTCTCTTAAGACTCGATAAAAAGGAAGGGGAAGAGGATGGAGAGTTATGTCAGCATGAATTAATACAGAAACATGTTTCAGACACTGGCAAGAATACTCCAGAAAAAAATGCCCTAAGAAATCAGCACTGATTTATTTTAAGTTCTGCTTTTGAAGTTCTGATATACACTGAAGAGCAGATGTTCCAAAGTGCACAGCCCCCACAACTGGGGCCAGATTTTCAGAAGAACTCAACCCATTGGGTGCTGAGCCCTTTAGAAAACCCTTCCTACAAGTGTTGTAGTGGAAAGTGTTCAATGCCAGGCACTTTTGCAAATCTGTCTGTAAACTCTGTTACAAATCTTTCCCCTCTTGATAAGAATGTGTCCAAATCATGCTCTGATCATTGCAAATCTCTTTTTCTTCATCTTTATCGTGGTTTCATTTATTTATTTGCTATTTAACATATGTTGAATACTGAGAGTACCACAGAAGTACTTTCATTGTGGAAGTGGAAAAGACATTTGCAACCAGATCCTTTTTTGCAAAACAACTGCTTTGTACCAAACAACTACACTCTACTTCTGGCCTTAAAGCCAGCACCTTCAGCACTGGTTAAGATCATTCCAGTACAAGGGGGACAGAGCCACCATAGAGGTTCCTACGTCACTGTTGCCCAATTTGCTGCAGGCATAGGGGAATGGCCAAATGGGACACTGTGGGGCATGTGTCTTTTTGGTGCATCTGCTCTCCTGGTGGAGGGGAAAACAGCAATTTTTGCTTTTTTAGCTGTTAGCGGACTGCATCCTCCAGAGTAGCCCTAAGCCTGCTCTGTTACAGTGAGGATGCAGCCAGCTCTACACACAGCAGCCTCAGGTTCAGGTTAGTGCAAAGCAGGTTGGGGGAAGCTTTACCCCAGCTTTGCACCCTGTCTTGTGTATGGTTTGACTGTCTTAAGAAACTTTGTCTTCGCTCTCAAGACTTCAGAAAAAAAGGTTTCTATGAACTACGTGAAAGTAATTTGAAGATTCAAGATGTAACCAGCTTTAAATCCAAGTAGAGACAGCTGTAGACATGCAACAAATAAGGAGCATTTATCATTTTGTTCAAACTTCTTAGCTGAAGAAATCAGGTTCTCTTTGAAGAATGTTATTCTGCCAAGAAATGTACTTCCCCCTGACATCTATAGCTACAGACTCCTTGTAACTACTTCCTAGCCAACATCTGCTCCTGATCAAAAGAGTGTACAGGTTCACAGTATGTGCTCCTGGCCACTGGCATGCATAAGATTATTTGTGGTCTAATTTCCTCTTCTCACAGAGGCCACCACTTTCATTCCCAGAAGGTCTACATGGTCATTGCAACTGAGATCCAGAAATTTCCTAGGATAACATTGTCACTTACTGCCTGCCAGACTTGAGATAACTGAAACACAAGCAAAGGCTTGGCACTGTTGCACAAGGATGAATTGAGCCAGTCTGCTAGTCTATCTCCAGGGCTTTTATTGTTTAGTGCTTGGCTGGAAGCAAGCTGCGCAGCAAACTCACACCTAGTTGAGAGCAGTTAGCATGTGTTTAAGAAGAATGAAGAATCCGCAAAGTGAAAACGGGACTATTTTTATAGTTTTGGGCTAGTTGTGTCTTTCCTTTGTCCAGTAATGAATTGGGGAGGGAAATCTGAGCTGATGTAGACAGAATAGACAGAAACTGTAGACAGAATCTTCTGCTAAAGGGATTTTTATTTTAACTTGAAATTCTGGCCAATAGAGGAGCTAGCAGAGAGAAGGAATGAAGTGCCCGATTACCCTTTGCCAGGTGTAAGGTGGCACTAGGAGGAGAGGGATGCAGTTTGCATGAGGTGTCATTCAGAAAGTGTGCAAACAGAATGCCAAAAGACTGATTCTGCAAACATGTAAGCACGTCAGTAATTGTACCCACCTGAGTAGTGCCACTGAGGTGAGATGAGCGGAATTACTTATCTGAGCAAATATTTGCGGGATCAGAGCACACGAAGGTGCAAGGAAGTAGCATGTGGCCTTGGGGATTGAGGGAGAGGCCTCATTCATTATGAGCATGATCCTGCACAGTGACCAACCACTGCATTCCTCAGTGTGGTATTGGGTCACTGGAGAGAACGGCTTGGCAGCCTCACCAAACCATTTGGATCTCATCTTCTGCAGGCAGTTGGGTGGCCTCCTCCCAAGGCGGAATAATTCCACCCATGGGTCTTTCTCAGCTGCCCCTGTAGCATTTAAATGTGCATTTAGCTTACACTGCACATTGCAATGTACAATGATTAAATCCAGCCTTGTGCATTAGGTGGGGAGCTATAGTTGAGCTGGTATCTGCCATTGAGGAGCGCTCCATTCTTTGACTAAATACAATCGCACTGTTGAGAGCCAGGCCATTGTTTTGTTGAAACACAGCTATCGTTCATGTTGTGCTGTAGAAAGCGTTTATCCTGCTTTATGAATATTACTAGCATGAGATGTCAACACAGTACATGCTGATGGCACAAAACAGTAACAATACTGGGTGCTGTTTCTCCTAACCGTGAATCATGCTTCAAGTAGTAAAAGCATCTTTAAGATATTTTTGGATACATCAATGTTTGTTGTTTTTACCAAGTTGGGACGATCCATTCAGCCAGGGGTGGGGAACCTAAGGCCCAGGGGCTGGATGAGGCCTTTGGCTTGTCTGGATCTGGCCTCTGAGGCTCAGGGCTTCCCCCCCGCCAGCATTGGGGAGCCTGGGCTGGTGCTCCAGCCCCCCTACCATCTACCCGTGGGGCTGGAACACACAAAATCTACTTGCTCGGGCCCCCCTGGGCTCTGGTGTGCGAGAAGAATGTGGGGAGCGTCTTTCTCCTTCTTAGTCAGGGGCCACATCAGCGAGTGTTTGTGGGGGTTTTCCCCCTGCTTCTCACTTGTGTGTGGCCCCCAACTGATTTTTCTGTGGGTCAGCGGCCTCCACCCCAAAAAAGGATCCCCACCCCTGCACTAAGCCATTGGATGGGGTTTAAAAACAAGATGGAGAAAGTTAAACCTATATGGTCAAATCTAAAGTCCACTAAACCAATGGAAGGGAATGAATGACAGAATATGTATTGCTGTACAATCCTGTGCATAGCTGCAGTGCAAGAATATAACATAGATGTACAGGTTGTACCTCCCTGGTCTGGCACCCTTGGGACCTGACTGATCAGGGGAGGTCATTTCTGGTCCCCCTGCCAATGGTCCCCTAACCTGGCTCCATTCCTGGCCTGGCCGCAGGCCTCTCTGCTAACTCCCCCCTGCCACTGGCTTCCTCCTGCCAGCCCTGCTGTCGTGCTGGACTCCCAACCCTGCTGGCCATGCCGCAGCAGCCCGCTGCTGTGCCCACTGCCCCGCCAGAGCCCTCTGGTGCTCTGGCCACCTGGCCTCCAGCCCAGGTGGAGTCCTGTGGCAGAGCTCCAGGCCTCTGACACCCCTGCAGCCAGCCCGGCCAGACTATGGATGTTGCCAGACCAGAGAATCCCCGTTTAGAGAGGTTCAACCTGTAATTGTAATGGGTGCTAATTTTAGCATCTGTCTATAATAGTATAATCTCTGGCAACTGGAGGGTCATCATTTCTGAAGGGCAGTGAAAAGAAATGACTAGCAGGTTTGTTTTATTTTATAAAAAATTTTCCTTCCCATTCTGTTGTTGAGAAGAAATAAAGAACAGCCCTTGTTTTCTCAGAAAAGTGAAACTTACTAATTACAGTAGTGCAGTAATAGTATAGTAATGTTCCAGTCATTGCAACTCCTCTAAGAAAAACAACATAGGCATGACTAATGTCAACATTTTATTTTTCAGTGGAAAATATTCAAGCTAACGTTTATTTTCTTGTTCTTAATCCTACATAATGACTTTCCGCCCATTCCCAGTATAAAGGTCAAAGGCAAATTTCCATTAGAAAGGTACATAGAAAGGGAGAGCATTATTTGATTTCTGAGGCTGCCTAGTATTGCTTTCTTTGTTTTCTTAATCAATGGCTTTTCCAGCCAGAGGATTTAATTTTATTTTCATTTATTTGCAGTAGCTATGTGCATATGGTGGCATCAACAAGAAAAAGCAAATTTTACTTTAAGTCAGGGTTGAGGATCTGGAAACTCATAAAATCCACAGCGTATCAGTTAAGTTAAACAAGCATATTAAAATCACTTTTAATATTCTACCTAATTCTCATACCTAAAATTATAGGGCCAGATTCACCAGTCTGTTTCAGTTTCCAATTAAAATGGGCTTACTGCTGCTCTGCATCACACGAATGACCCAAAGCAGCTGGAACATGAAGGTTAATCAGTCATGTGTTTTATCATGCAGTTGAAATGACAAGCACATCTCCAGAAAGTTTAGAATAGTTTTTCTGTAACCCTTCTGCCAGGTACCACCAGCAGCAGCCAGGGCCAGGTTCAATATTTAGGAGTTCCTCTCCATCCATCAGCCCGGACCCAGTAACCTGGGAAATTCACACACACCTCTGGGCACCTCTGGGAGGCAATGCTTCCCCACTCGCAAGCACAGAGTCTGAGTGTAGAAATTTTAATACAAATAAAAAACACTACAGAGTTTTTTCAGAAAAAATTTCAGTTACATCCACACTGCAATCGCATTCTTCCAAAAGTAAATCGAAAGAACAGAGGATTTTTTCGACATTGGTAATCCTCATTCTATGAGGAAGAAGCCTTTTTCTGAAAGAGCTCTTTCAGAAAAAGGTGTGTGTGGACGGGGAAGAGGGAGTTCTTTCTAAAGAAGAGGAAAAAGCACAGGTGCCGTGGTGGCTACTCCGCCAATAGTAATCACAGCTTAAATGTGAGGTAGCGTCCAATCAGTGTGGACTTTTTCGATGCGCTTTTGCAGTGTGGATACTGTCTCTCGGAAGAAATGTTTCCAGAAGATCTCTTTAAAAAAAGCTTCTTCCGAAAGAAGCCTGCAGTCTAGACATAGCCTGAGTGGCGTGCGGGTGAGGTAAGGCAAATGGGGAAGCCTGCCTGGGGCTCCCCGCAGCATCCGTGGGCCAGATCCAATGGCTTGGCAGGCCGTATGCACCCACGGGATTTGTCCAGACCTGTGTTTGGTGAAACAGCCTATGCAGGGGATATAATTTCCATTTTATGTACACATTTAGTAGGAACAAATGTGCAAAGAGTGAATGTTGGATGTAGGGCCCGAAATGCATGTTAAGTAACTTTTAGATGGCTTTGCATTCATGGAAAGCCACATCTTTGTTCTAGATTGATTAGGGTAAACTTTATATTCAGTTTTTCATCAAGATATGACCTAAAGCAATTTAGCTGAATTTCTGTGTGTGTAAAAGCAGAACTGAATATGTACTTGCCCATAATATTATACTTGGGTTTGCTACAGTGGAGAAAAGTTACTTGACAGGGTGGAAAAACAGGGATGTTTCTTAAAGTTGTTCTGTAGCATTGATAGTGATGCTAGTGGCTGTTTGTAGGTGACATGTTAAGGCAATGAGAAAAAAATCACCAAGGCTACATCTACACAACTCTCCTGTCCCGGAGAGGCATAAGGATCTTGCGCAAAATGGGGTTTTTGCGTAAAAAGGAAACATCCACACTGCTTCTTTTTGCGCAAAAACGCCTTGTGCAAAAAGAAAAGGCAGAAAATATGCTAATTATGTCATGACTCATGCTAATGAGTCCCTCATTAGCATATTTTCTGCCGAAAAAACTTGTAGTGTAGACGTAGCCCAAGAGAAAACCTGTTGGGCCAAGTTTCATTTCAGTTTCATTTTAATTTAAATATGATTATTTATGGGTGTAAATAAATCATGTTAATAGAAATGCCAGCACTCTCGTTAATCATTAGGCCAACAAATGTGACCTAAAATGTTCCCGTTGATTTTCTGAATTGTAATGATGCTCTTGAGTAACTTGCAGCCCTGATAATCTCATCTTGGTGCTCTGCTTAGGCAGTCAGTTCTGAGTTTGCTACTTTCCATTCATTCGCCTCCAAACACACAGTATAAAGCAGCATGTGCCACTTGCTATTTCAGGCCTGATTCAACAACCTGCTTAAGCTCTGCCTGACTTTAAGAACGTGAGTAGTCCCATAGAATACAGTAGAACTATTTACATGCCTGAAGTTAGGCACATCTTGTGACACTTCCCAGAAGCACCCAGGATTGTGAAGCACACGGCTACCTCCTACCCTTAGAATAAGGAAGCCTGGTCTGTGTCTCCCTTCGGTCAGCTCCCCAGCGCCATTCTAGACCTACATGGACCCCACGTTCTCCCTACAGGTCAGCCAGTAGCACACTGCAACCCTTGAGTGCTGCGAGCATGTTCTGTTCCACCTGGCACTCACTTCATAGCTTCCAAAGCAGTTGTGAACAGCAGTTTACCAGTTCTACCTCAGCACTCCACTCTGTTCAACACAGCACATGCAGATAACCTTATGGTGAAAAGAAGTTATAGCGATCCCAGTGAGAGCAGGTAGAGGTATTGGGAACAATATAAAATTCTAGAGCCTCATTTTAATTAGTGTGTGTGTTGGAAGGGGGAGAACCAAATAACAGAGGCAGTTGCCAGATGCCAGGAGACCCCTCTTACCACCTAAGGATGCCTGCTGGGTATATCTAAGGCTGAACAGGAGAAAGGATTGGGCCTATGCTAGGATGCTGCGTAAGCTGTGAAAGAGATGTTTAAAACAACTGTTCAGAGTAAGAATTTGCATTTAACAAGTTTCTTAATGGATTAGGACAAGCTGGTGTTTTTTGATTATTTTATCTGACTGCTTTCACTTGCAGTCATTTAAATCCTACTTTTAATACTTAAAAATACTTTTGTTTATTATCAAACCCAGTGTAAGTATTTGTTACCTATGGGGAGCAACCTCTGTGCATCTCTCTCTTTCATTGATAAAAGGTGCTGACCTTATGAGCTTTCTCTGTGTAAAACTTTCACATGGGATAAGATGGATTTATTTGGGGTTTGGTCCCCTTTGGGGATTGGTTTCCTGGGCGTTGAGTCCTTATAGCTACACCCTCTCAGAGTTCCCCTGTCCCTGGTTCAGTGTCTGTGTCGCTCTGCAGGGGGGCTGTAACCCTAACTCTGTGCCTTGGCTGGAGTAGACCAGAGCTTCTGGCCCAGTAGGACAGGATGATGGGGAGCCCCAGAGGGCAGGAAGATGGGCATCAGTGGTTTGATTAGCACACTGAGGGACAACCCCAAAGGGATTTCTGCAATCTAACCTGTCACATCAGTAATGTCTGACTGCTTCTGGGAAGGAAGCTTCATCACATCCCATATGGAAACATTCACATTCCAAGGCTTTCACTTTCCTTTGTGAAACCACCAAGTTTCAACTAGTTCCAACACCAACCCATTCTGAACCCCTTCTGCTTGAGGCTTCAATCCACGGAGCTGGGGAGCCAGTGAGATATTTATGCATGGAAGGTCCCTCATGCAGTGGATCCCAGTGATGTAGGCCTGGTTTGACATGAGTAATTGGGCATGGGTGAGGCCTCACTTCTTGGCAGACAGGTTTAGGGAGGTAAATGGATCATCAGGCAGTAAACATCTTGTCTTCTGTAGTACGTTAGTGAAGACATTCCTTTGCTGAGGGCAGACTTCTCTACCATATCTCTGGGAAGTAGATGAGGGTATGTCTACACAGCAAAGTTATTTCGAAATAACAGCCGTTACTAGTGTCTACACAGCCAAACCGCTATTTCGAAATTAATTCAAAATAGTGGCCCATTTATTTCGAATTTGGTAAACCTCATTCCACGAGGAATAACGCCAAATTCAAAATAGCTATTTCGAAATAAGTGCTTGTAGACACTTATATTGAAATAGGGGGCCTCCAGCCTTCCCAGGGTGCCCTGGTGGCCACTCCAGCCTCAACCAAGAACACTCCTCTCCCTCCCTCCTCCCCAGAGCCCTTAAAGGGGTTGACTCTGGCCACAGTGCCTGTGCCAGCTCCAAGCCTGCCAGCCCAGAGCCAGCAGTCACTGCTGCTGACCCAGTGGCCCCAAAACATAAGCCAGCAAGCCACTGGCAGCCAGCCCTCCACCGCTCCCCAGGAGCAGTCTGCCAGCTCCCAGGAGCCTGCCAGGGCCCGGAGAAGGCGGGTGCCTTCCTGGTCCAGGGTGGAGATCATGGGCCTTATTCAGGTTTGGGGGGGGATGCCCCCAATGTCCATGATCTCCGCACTAGATGGAGGAATGCCGCCGTATATGGCAGGATAGCTGCCAGCTTGGCCACCAAAGGCCACTTGCGAACCCAAGAGCAGGTTTGCATGTAAATCAAGTTGGTCCGTCAAGACCTCCCAACTCTGAGCTCTGAGCTTCCCCTCCCCCTTCTTCCCCTTGCTTCCCCCTTCCAACTCCTTCCTCCCAGGTTTCCCCCTCCCCTCTCCCACCCTCTCTTCTCCCCTCTCCCGCCTCCTTTCCCCAGTCTCACCAGAGTTTCATTCCTCCTCTCCAGTTTTGTTAAATAAAGAGAGTTTGTGTTCATGAAAATACGTGTATTTTATTTTACATCAGGAAGGGCGGTTGGGGAAGGACGTGGAAGGACGTGAGGGAGGAATGAAGCACAAGCCCCCATTGGGGCAGACCAGGGAGGCTCTCAGTGCTCCTCAGGGTAGAAGCTCTCCCGCAGGGCCTCCTGGATACTGACAGCCCCCCGATGGACCTCCCGGATGGCAGCCTGCAGAAAGTGCAGCCAGGCTCACAGCAATGTGTCCATGAGAAGCACCAGAGTGCCCGGGGCAGCTCTGGCTCCATGTTGCAGAGTGCTGTGGTGTCCCAAGTGAGGGCAATCAGAGCACCCAGAGACAAAATGCTTTGCTGTCCCTCATCGAGGTAAGCAAGCAAGCAAGGAAAGCTGAGAACTGGCTGTCCAGGAGGGGTCCCTTTAAGCACAGGCCTCAGATAGCCTCAGGCAGCAGCCACACAAAGTAATTCTTGACCTGATGCCCTACCGGACCTGTTTCCGACTGGCCTTAAATGCGATTCAGCATCCACTCAGTGTGGACGCGCTATTTTGAAATAGCAAAATGCTATTTCGAAATGCATTTTGTGTGTAGACGTGTTATTTCGAAATAACTTATTTCGAATTAACTATTTTGAAATAAGATATTCTGCAATAACGCTGTAGTGTAGACATACCTTTAGGTAGGACAGAGCATGAGATTGGTTCCTGCAAAGTGACCAAGCCAATCCCAGAATGTGTAATGCAATGTCCAGTTAGTGTATACAAAGAAGATGTTTTCTGCGTGACTTTGGGTGTGTGGTATGGCCTATACACCCCCTCTGTGCTTAAGTATGAAGCATTTAGCATAGCTTTGCTGTACACAAAATTAAGGAGTTTGAGTGACAAGGCCAGAGTTGGAGAGAGTCCTTGGAAAACCGAACGATAGAGGTTTCGGAGAAACCCCAGCATCGTGGTGCCATGATGCAGATCCACTCATCTAGAGCAGGTGTCATATCCCCCCGAATAACCTCTTTTCCTAACTAACTATACCTAATCCCTCCAGCCTTGACTCATCTGTCTCACATTCCAGCCCTTTGATCACCTTTGCCATTTGCAGTGTACAAGCACCGGCCCTGCAGTGAGGATGGCACTGGAGTGCAGAGACACACTTGCTCAGCAGCCAGCCGTGGTGCTTTGGGAGAGGCATGGCTGGGGCTGCTGCAGCCAGGCAGACTGCCTGAGGGCTGCTGCACTGTGGGACGTTTTCTTCCAGCCCCAGCCGAGAGGGCCATGATGGGCTGCAGAAAAATGTTTCAAGGGCTGAATTCAGCTCACAGGCTGTATTTTGCCCATGGCTGCCTAAGGCAAAGAAAACCCAGACTGAAACAGCAGTTTAACAAGGATTATTTCTGGTTGCTAAAACTTTACAAACATAATTTGCCAGTTTAAGAGAGGAATTTTGAAAAACCACACACAAGCAAATCAGACTTGTAGAATGGAAAGGATTAAACTGAAAAGATTCCTGAAAGATCAAGAAGTACAAAATAGCTGTTACCAATTTGCATAAATCAAAAGTAAAAATCCAGCTATTCTTTAAGAACGCTATATAGAGAGTGCAGCTTTGCAGGCAAAGTCTACTAAATTAAAAAAAACCTGCAAACAACATAAAAACAAGATTAGAACAAAAAATTGGCTAAAATTTGTGACTTTTAAAAAATAAAATCAGGGTTACAGTCCTATAATACTGCAGCTAGAGAGATCTTAAAAATGTCTTATTAAACAATGAAAAACTGAAGTGATTAAAGAAAAAAGGTTTGTGCAGTTAAAAGGAACGTTTGCACATATCAACACTGGCTCAAAAAACCCGAAACATTCAAAAGTAGTAAATAAATTTGAAAAAGTTAAAATATTTAAAAAGAAGGTTAAAGTCTCTTAAAGAAAAAATGCTCAGTTTAATAATAAAATCCAGTTTTAGCAGTATACCTCTGTTGTTGTACTTACTAACATCCTTAGTAATCAAATTATGCAAAAGGAAGTAAAGTGGTAACAACCACCACAATACGTTTTCCCCAAGAAAGCTTTTACAGACATTTTTTTTAAAGGGTCAGTCCCAATACATGTATTTGTCAATAATAAATTGTACTGGCTGCTGCAAGTACAAAAACTATCTAATTTAAGTTACTGTATATACTTGTTCATTAGCCCATTTGTTTATAAGCCAAGTCCCCAAGATGAAAAGGTAAAAATTAGGGCTGTCAAGCAATTACAAAAATTAATCGCGATTAATCACGTGTGCTGCCCCTTTGAAACTCAGTGGCAGTGTTTCAAAGAGGCAGCATCACAGGAGCCCAGGATCAGATGGAGTTCCCAACTGACCCCAGCTCCGTGCAGCGCTGCCCCTTGGAAAGGCCGCCCCAGCGTTTCCAAGGGGCAGCACTGCAGGATCCCGAAATCAGCTGGAGTCCCCCACTGACCCCGGGCTCTGTGCAGCGCTACCCCTATTAAGCGCTAGAGTGTCACTGTAAAGAGGCAGTGTAACGCAGAGCCGGGGATCAGCTGGGCATTCAGACTTCAAAGTTGTTGAATATGCAGAAGCAAATAATAATTGTACTGCTGTTTGTGAATTTTGTATCAATGAGAAGCAGGTAAGAGAATGGTGAAAAAATAAAACAACACTAAAAGACATTCAAAGAAGCAAGAAAACATGTCCAACTAGTATCAGAGGTGGCATCTGACAAAGTGGGTCTTTGCCCACGAAAGCTTATGCTCCAACACTTCGGTTAGTCTATAAGGTGCCACAGGACTCCTCGCCGCATGTCCAACTAGGTGCACTTCATTTTCTGTGCTGGAAAAGATCTCAATGATTTGATTGTTGAATGTTGACACAAAGGTACCTTATCACTAGAACTGGAATTCATCCATGTTCTCACAAATGTGGCAAAATGGCAAATACAAGTCAATAAAGTCATCAATAATTGTTGCATCAGTGGGTTGGTGTACTTGCTTCATAAACCATCAATGGTCTCTATTTTTGTCAGTGAACAAAGATAACACAAAAGTTGCCTAAAGACCTGGAAGAAAAAAATCAGGTCTTTCCAAAAAGTGCAACGAGTATACACAGTAACTATAAAAAATAATTTGAATTATTTTTAAAAATAAACATTCCTGCATAGCTTAACTATTTCTGAATATACTAGAAAAATATAATCTAAACATACACAAATAATAAGTGAAATTTGCCTATAAATATTAAGTGCAACAGTCATTTTACTAAAAGCTCAAATAAAATACAAAGCAAAAAAAATTGAAATAACAGTAAACAAAATGTCAGTAAAATATAACAATTATCAAAGCCCAGGGCAAGAAACTTCTCTGTCCTTTTAAAACAAACTTATTCAAAGATTAAATATAAAAATTAAAAATTGCAGTTTAAAACTGTTAACTACTGAAATAT
The DNA here is from genome assembly GCA_019425775.1 of Rafetus swinhoei. NCBI lineage: Eukaryota > Metazoa > Chordata > Testudines > Trionychidae > Rafetus > Rafetus swinhoei. Next base: position 47,054,639 of record CM033432.1, read on the forward strand.
GTCATCTGCTCAGAACTTTCAATTTAACAAAAAAACAAACCAAACCAAAACCACTTCAAAAGTTTAAAAGCATTTAATATAAATGTTGAAAGGCTCAGCTTGCAGAGCTAAGCCAAGCATGTTAAAAATATTTTGTAGTCTCTCATAACAAACTGTTTACAAGATAGCAAGGGACTGCAGCATTTAAAGCGATAATCAAGCCAGCACCAAGAAAAATCCGTAAATATAAGGAGTGAGGCCCAACTGTCAAAATCCTGTTCAAAAGCGCTGTCCAAATTCTGTTTTCTTGCAACGGGTTATAACTGTAGAAAATACAGCAACTTTGAATGGTACAGTGAGGTGGCCAACAGAGTTGCCAGACCCCTGGGCGAAGGGGAGGGGAGGCTCCAGAAGAGGTGGGGCTCGGGGCAGCACACTGCACTGTGACCTCCTCCCACGGCCTAGAGTGCACCCTTTTTAATTGCCAGGCCCCAGGGTGGTTGCCCCCTTTGGTCCCCTCTGTCAGGAGGCCTGACAGACCTTGCACCCCCTGGATTATATTTTGATGAATGGGGGAGGGTGTTTACAATGACTGTGGTCTTGGGCATGGCACATTGTTTTAAAAAGCAGAGACTGGAACACAATGGCAGTGAATTCAACACTAACAGAAAACAGAACAACAAAAATAACAGATTGTAGGCTTGGTTTGACATGGGTAACTGAACTGAACCGACTTCCTGGGATACTGAGTGATGGAAGTAAATGGATCAGCAGGCTGGAAACAGAATGTCTGTACTAGGTAAGATAAGGGGTGGAACACCTCAGGAACCATTTACCATGGACAAGGTAACAATGGAGAAGATAAGATTGGAACATAAGGTGAGAGAAGAGTAAGCTGAGCATGGACACTGCCCAGCCAGCGAGTCCAGTGCAGGGATTGGTCCCTACAATGTGACCAACACGTATTGCCATGTGTAATAAATGCAATGTGTAAATGCATATAAAGGAAGATTTGTTGTGTACCTTTGTTTGTGTGGTACACCCTAGACCCACCCCCTAGGCTTGAGTCTGATCAATTCAGCATAGTTTTGCTCTATGCCGAACAAAGGATCCAGAGTGATGAAGTTGGACTTAGATTGAGTTCTTAGGGAACCAAGTGGAGGAGGTCTCTGGGGAACCCGAAAAGGTGGTGCCCTCAGGCCCCGGAGAGTCCACTTCGGTTTATACATGTGTTTGTCCTGGGGCCAGAACTGCATTCCAGCATTTTGCCACATTTTGTTCTCAGTATGTAATCTGTCTAGTGCACTGTGTGTGAGAGGTTATGCAGGCCAGGAGAATCCCATATTGGAGAAGGGGACCTGTTGGTACAGGAAATGAAAGGCATCCAAGACATCTAATCACTGCCAAAGAGGATCTCAGGGGAACAAAGTTTGGGGACCACTTCCCTACAACTGTCTGTGGGATCTCCAGTACACAATAACACTTGGCAAATGCTGCCTTTTAATTGCTAGCACTCTATCTAGCATTCATGAGAACACAGAGCTGTTTTCATGGTCATACCTTTTAAAAAATGTGTCTGCCATACTAATTCAAACTAGATGTGGAACTGCTATAACTTTGATCAAAACCATTGAAAAAAAAAACCTTTGTTCCTAACTTGGTACAGTTTTACTTCTGAGAACACTGTCTCATATTTTTTCATATGAAGATAAAGGAATGTTCAAGCAGTTTTTTAGATTTTATATGGCTTTTGCAAGTAAGAATCCAAGTTTAATTATGAACTACATTGGGATATATCCATGCTTTAATCCCTTTGTTTTTAATTCTGGGGACTTCATTAAATAGTGTAGTCTCTTGGGTTCCTCTGTTACTTTTTTCTCAGCACTAAGTAATGATCATAAAGCCTTTCAAATAGGATTCAAAATAATATGCAGTGTGCTTCCAAAATGCAAAGTGAGGAGCTGTATAACGAATGAATGAACTCAAAATCCCTAAGATTTTGGTATTTGGCATGACGGCGCTAGCCACATATCAAAATTTAAAGGGAGGATGCTCTTTGATGAAATATTCTGTAGTTTAAGGAATGTAAATATCAGTAGCCTTTTGGTGTTTGGTCTGTTTGGTGTTCCCCGTGTGGTAGTAGCTGTACAAACACCGAGCAAGCCCCAACCCCTGCCCTAAAAAGCTTAGACAAGAAAGACAAAGTATTATATCACAGACAGTGAGGCATAGTAAGATTAAGTAACGCACCCAAGTTTGTGCTGATAATCCATAGCAGAGTTGGGAAATGAACCTAGATTGTCTTAGTTATGTTGGTTTAAGTTAGTTGGGGCTTCCTTTTCCTTTGCCAGCACCCTTTCAGGTGCACCTTAGGAGCTAGGGGTCCTATGCCCATTCTCATGTACACGTAGTTGTGCTAGCTCCCATCGATTAGAGTGAGCATAAATAACAGTGTCTCTGCCATTGCACTATGTTGTACACGTGCTGACTCATGAGAGTATTGTACACAAGCAGGGGAATCACCCCCGGCTAGTAGTGTAGACATGGTAGCCTTAGTGTGTCTAGTACCGTTGAGAGTGCCAGTGCTCCCCATTTTTTAAAGAACCAGGGGTTCTTAAGGAATCTTGTAAGGATCAGGGCGTTGACTCTGTGCTGGTAGGGCCAGCCAGAGACCAAAGGCCTTTCATACAAGGAGCATCTTTGGCAAGCCTCCTCTCCACCTCCCCCCAATGTGTTAAACTTTTAAATACCATACAGCACGCCGAGCCCATGGCCCCCAGTCCCAGTTCTGCAGTAGGTTGCCTGGGTCACCTCCTAAATCCAGCTTTGTGTGCAGGTGCACCAAAGAGGTGCAAGATAAAGTGGCTAGTATTTGCAGTAGATTTGAGCAGAATCACAGAATCATAGACCTGGAAGAGACCTCAGAAGGTCATCAAGTCCAGCCCCCTGCCCAAGGCAGGACCAATACCAACTAAATCAACCCAGCTAGGGCTTTGTCAAGCTGAGACTTAAAAACCTCTGCGGATGGAGATTCCACCACCTCCCTAGGTAACCCATTCTAGTGCTTCACCACTCTCCGGCTGTGTCTACATTGGCACCCCTTTCCGGAAAAGGGATGCTAATGAGACACTTCGAATTAAATTGCTGGGATTTAAATATCCCCGCGGCATTTGCATGTTACAACTGCCGCTTTTTCGGCTCTGGGTTTTGCGGAGAAAGGCGCCAGTCAGACGTGATCTTGCGGAAAATAAACCCTTTTCTCGGAAGATCTCTTATTCCTACTTTCAAGTAGGAATAAGAGATCTTCCGGAAAAGGGCTTATTTTCCGAAAATCGCGTCTAGACTGGCGCTTTCTCCGGCATAACCTGAGCCGGAAAAAGCGCAGTTGTAAATAAATGCCGCGGGGATATTTAAATCCCCCGCGGATTTGCATTCTGAAGTGTCTCATTAGCATCCCTTTTCCGGAAAGGGGTGCCAATGTAGACACAGCCTCCTAGTGAAATAGTTTTTCCTAATATCCAACCTCGACCTCCCCCACTGTAACTTGAGACATTGCTCCTTGTTCTGCCTTCCATCACTACTGTGAACAGCCTTTCTCCAGGCTCTTTGGAACCTCCCTTCAGGAAGTTGAAGGCTGCTATCAAATCCCCCCTCACTCTTCTTTTCTGCAGACTAAACAAATCCAGATCCCTCAGTCTTTCCTCATAGGTTATGTGCTCCAGCCCCCTCATCATTTTTGTCACCCTCCGCTGGACCCTCTCCAATGAGCCCACATCCTTTCTATAGTGGGAGGCCCAGAACTGGACACAGTACTCCAGATGTGGCCTCCCCAGAGCCGAATAAAGGGGAATAATCACTTCTCTAGATCTGCTGGCAATGCTCCTCCTAATGCAACCTAATATTCCATTCACCTTCTTGGCTACAAGGGCACACTGTTGACTCATATCCAGCTTCTCATCCACAGTAATCTCCAGGTCCTTTTCTGCAGAACAACTTAGCCATTCAGTTCCCAGCCTGTAACAATGCTTGGGATTCTTCCGTCCCAAATGCAGGACTTTACACTTGTCCGTGTTGAACCTCATCAGATTTCTTTTGGCCCAATCCTCTAATCCAGTGGTCTCCAACCTTTTTACACCCAAGATCACTTTTTAAATGACAGACCAAACCAAGATCTACCGCCCGGCCCCTTCCTTGAAACCCCGCCCCTTCCTTGAAGCCCCACCTCTTCATTGAAGCCCCGCCCTCTCTATTCTCCTCCTCGCCATCACTTGCTATCCCCAGTCCTTATACTGCTGCTTTTTTTTTTTTTTTTTTTTTAATTCTTCTGTAGGAAGAGGTTTTTCCAACATTTGGCCTGTCTAGACTGGACCAAATGTCAGAAAAACCCTTCTTTTGGAAGCCCCCTTATTCCTCATGGAAAGAGGAATATAGGGGTGACCGAAAGAGCATGTTTGCTCTTCCACTAAAAAAAGTGGAAGAACAAACGCAACCCTGGATGCAGAAGAGTTTTTCTGGGATATCTCCAGAATCCTGAAAAACTCCTGCAGTCTAGCCGGACCCTCGCTGGGTTGAGACAGGATGTGTAGTCTTTGGAGTGGGAATGAGGGATTTGGGGGTGGGAAAGGGTGAGAGGTGCAAGCTCTAGGAGGAAATCTGGATGCAGGAGGAGGTGGAGAAGGGGACACTGGCTCGGGGAGGGGGCTCCAGGCCGGGCAGTGTTGGGGTACTAAGCAAGCCACAGGCTTGTGGATGTGAGGGTGCAGGAATTTGGGTTGGGGTATGTGAGGGGCTCAGGGCAGGGGGTTCCAGTGTATGATAGGCTCAGATCTAGGATCTGGGGAAGGGGGAATGCAGGAGTGGTTGTGGCCAGATGGGGGCTTGGCCCCAATTGGGGGTTTGTTGGTCAGGCTTCTTTTTTAAATAAAATACTATGTCAAACACAAAAAGTTTCTGCATTGTCTTTATTTATGAGAATGGCAGGGAACCTGCCTTGAGTCAGGGGTCACTGACCCATAGAAAAGTCAGTCGGGAGCAGAGGACACAGTACTGGGGAGGGGTGCTAGTGGGTTCTGGGGCAGGGAACAGGGTGCCAGTGGGGGCAGGAGAGAGGGGGCAGGGTGCCAGAAGGACAGGTTTCTGCAGCGGAGGCCAGGGTGCCAGTGGGGGACAGGTTTCTGCAGCAGGGGACAGGATGCCGAGGGGGGGGGGACGGACAGGTTTCTGCAGAGGGGAGCAGGGGTGAGGTTTCTGTAGTGGGGAAGGCAGGGGGACAGGTTTCTGCAGTAGGGGACAGGGTGTCGGTGGGGACTGGTTTTTGCAGGGGCAGGGTGCCAGGGAGGCAGGTTTCCGCAGAGGGGGCAGGTTTCTGCAGCGAGGGGGCAGGGGAGGGAACAGGGGGGCAGGAGGGCGGGGGACAGGTTTGGGGCAGGGGAGAGGGAACAAGGTTTGGGGGCAGGGAGTCCCCTATACCAGCGACGGAGGGAAGCCTCCGTCCCGCGCTCCCTCCGGGGCCGACCCTCCCCCCCCGGACGCGAAAGAAGGAAGCCCTGTTGCGCGCCTCTGCCGGGCCTGACCCCCCCGCTCCCCCCCGAGCAAGGAAGCCCACTCAGGCGACCCCTCGGGGGTGACCCCCCCACGTGTGCCTGCCTCGGGGCCGAAACCCCCGCACGTGCCTGCCCCGAGGCCGACCCTCCCCGCGGCGCAGGGAAACCCCGCGCGCACCTGCCCTGGGGACAACTCACGCCTCCTGCGCCGGTGCAGGGAAGTCACCATGCTCCTCTTCCGGAGCCAGGGCCCCCTCCCGCAGCGCGCCTGGCAAAGCAGCCAGTGCACTTCCGGAACTCCCGGAAGAGGCGCTAAGCTGTGGGACTTCTGTCCACCCACGGGAAGCCGGCACTGCCTCCATTTTCGCTGGAGGTAAGTACTGGGGCTTCTTGGGGGTGGGTGGAAAATGCGGGGGCCCAGACACCTTGTGATCGACTGGTCAAGGCCTTGCGATTGACCAGTCGATCACGATCGACCTGTTGGTGACCACGGGTCTAATCTGTCTAGGTCACTCTAGACCCTATCTCTGCCCTCCAGTGTATCTACCTCTCCCCCTAGCTTAGCATCATCTGCATTGTCATGGGCACAACGGAAGGAATTAGAAATTAGACTGTTTTGGGCCTATTTACATTAGAGATTTCTGTTTTGGTCTAGCTAAATCCATGTAACCACCTTGTTCCAATGCTGCATTAGCATAAAGGGGGCCACCACAAATGCAGTTTTCCCCACCCAATTAAGTTTCACTGTATGCCACTGAGTTACATCTGCAAAGAGGGGCTGGGATGTCCTAGTCAAGCCCCCATTTACAGTTTAGTTGATTTTTTTAAATGAAAATTTCCCAGGTTTTACAAAAGCTATTTCTTTTTGGCAGTTTTCATCTGAATTTTGAACCACTCAAGTGCATGAAAATACTGGTTGTGTTAGGAAAATCCAATACATGTTATTAGGTAGACATTTGTTAATAACAAATTAGTCTAATATAAATACACGGCTGTCTGTTAAAGTAAGGTAATGTAGGACAGGGATGGGCAATCATTTTTTGCTGGGGGCCACTTAAAAAATTTTAAGTGGAGGGGCCTCAAACGGAAGGGGGCGGGGGCTAGGATGCTTCCATGCTTACCCACCCTCAAACCATGATTGGTCTGGGAGTGGGGGAGCCCCTTTGCTCCCTCCTCCCCCAGGTTCTCCCTAGGCACCCATGCCCCTGGCGGTGCGAGGAGACTTCCCGTGCTTCCCCACCCCCAGGCCGATCAGGCACTTCTAAGAATGGCATGCTCCTTGCAGGGCGGGGGCAGGGCGGAGGAAACTTTGCGCATTCCCCCCCTTCCCCAGGCCAGTCAGGGCTTGGGAGCAGAGGAGCGTGCAAAATCTCTTCCCACCCTGACTGTTATCTGAAGAAGTGGGTTGTGCCCACGAAAGCTCATGATACCATCTACATATTTTGTTAGTCTTTAAGGTGCTACTAGACTATTTGTTGTTTTTTAAGTTTTTCCTGTTACAGACTAACTCCGCCACCCCTCTGAAGTTACAATTTTACTTTTAACAATGAGATTTTGGAGTCTTTGATATTCATTTATAAGATTACAGCTCCATAGCAGCCTTCACAAGAGCTCTTACCTGTGACTCTGCTATTCTAAGGTTTATTCGATATTTGTTATAACTTCAAGCAATTCAATATAGTTAATTGGCCCCCACAGTCATTGATTTTCCCTTGCTCATATGACAGTGGAGTTGAACATTGTTGTAGATTGTTATACTGCACAAAATCTATAGCTGCCTCTAGTATTTCCTACTGCAGCAAGGGCCCCTAAATCTCATCTTTGCTGGTAACCTTTGCCCCATACTCCTCAAAAAAGAAACTATTGAAAATACACATTTCCTTTTTTTCCTCTCCTCCAGCTCAGATTTACTTCCTATGGGAGCTACTGACTGTAGGTCTTGAATAGCTGGTTAAAATGATCAATGGTTTCCTTTACTGAAATGAAAATCTAGTTATAGGATGTATTGTTGTTAGATTTACTATGGTGACAACCCACAGAAATGTTTAAGAGATTGTTACACCAGTTTATTTTCCTCTGAAGCACAACCTTGTGTAATTGTCGGTTACCATGGCTTCACATTGCTCAACATTAGTTCCCTGGAAAAAATACATGTTGTTGTTGGGTTTGGGGTTTTTTTTTACTCTGAAAGAAGTATTATTGTGTAAATTGAAATCTACACAGACAAAGTCATTTGAACTTAAAAGGAATTTCCATGAAAAGCATTACAAACAGGAAATAAGAAAATATGTCAGTTTGTAGAAACAAACTAACTCTAAGGCCACTGAGGCTATATCTATACTATGGGGTACCAGAGAATGCATCTGCTCTTCTGATATTTTTTTACGGAAGAGCAGACACGCTCTTTCAGAAGCCCTGTCTTCCTCATTCCACGAGGATGAAGGGCTCTTCCAAAAGAGGAGGTTTTTCTGAAATTTGGCCCAGTGTAGATGGGCCAAATTTCTGAAAAGCCTCTTCCAACAAAACTATTGGAAAAAGGTGCGCAAATTGCGGAGCACAATTTGTGTACCTTTTTGCCAAAAACAAGCGGCAGTCTAGACATAGCCTGAGAAATCCTCAGAATAGCACAGATGTATTTACAATGATGGGACTTTCCCACCTGTCAGGTAATCCCACTGTTTGAGAGAACTTTTGATTGAGATACACAGTGTGAGGGAAAATTAGCACTAAGAGGAATTACTTGATTGAAAATACTACAGCATATTTGATGTCTTCATTGGAACTTTCTTGCATAAAAGAAGAGATGTTCCACCATGTGCAGATAGGCTGTTATTTGTATACTTTAATGAAAACCTACTCAGAGAGAAAATATTGTACCATGTGCAAGGTCCCTTGCCTGGACAGCCAGTACTTTATGCAGCTGGTTTGTTGCGTTCATCTTGTATCATCTGATCTAGCCGTCTCAAATACCGTCCTGTAATTTCATAGATGCAGTGTCCACCCTTGTATTGGATAAGGTCCTTCATTAGTTCATAAGATTAATATCTGTTGAGAAGGAAACATCTTCCTCTGTTTTATCCAGCACTGGACACATTGATAGCTGCAGAGATTGGATGAGCCTTGGCTCTGTTTTCCAGTGCACACACATGTTGGGGTGGAGGGGAGTTAGTAATCTGCTACTGGCAAGGGTCAAGTTTTCCTTATAGTGATGTCCTTGATAGATAGGGCAAGAGATAGCTCTCCTAATACAGGTCCTGCCTTCGCACGCTCAGGGAGAGGTGAAATGATCCAACAAGGTCACTAAATGCAAAGCCAGAGGGATTGAAATGCACCCCATTTCAAAGTATCACCTCTCTCTGTCTCCCCATCCCCCTTAGACATTGCTTTCTTTACAGGCTAACCAGGGCAGAACCTTACAGCAGGTTTTTGCTATCCAATGATACAGTTGAACTGACAAAGATGTCTCAAAATCCATCCACCATGATGAACAGCCAGATTCTCTTTCCCAACCTCATTAGAAATCCTAGATTAAATACAGTATTTGTATTTACAGATTAGATGTGGTTTCACATTAATGATAAAGGCCTGGTTTTTGTGTGGCAGATTTACGTGGGCACTGTTTTGATGCCATTTACACATAACTGTATCTGCAAATTAGGTAGTTAACAGTCAAACGACACCAGATGTGCTTGTATGAAGTGTAGCTGTAGCTGTGTAGGTCCCAGGATATTCATGAGACAAGATTGGTGAGGTAATATCTTTTGTTGGACCAGCTTCTGTTGGTGGGAGAGACAAGCTTGTTTTATTTGTACTAGTTTCCTCATTCACCTTCACTGCATTAATAAAAGATATTATCTCACCCACCTCATCTATCAAATGTGCTTGTAATTATGGGAGGGCAGAGGAAGCCCCTTTGAAAATCAGGCCTCTGACTGATCATTCAGTCAGATGTGTGCTGTAAATTTCCTTAATATAGGTCATGTAACCCATTGGAGCACTCACAAATACGGCATCTCCTCCTGGCCTCTCTGGGAATTAGCTCTTCAGCCCTGGCATGCCCTCTGCTGGCTGGTGTCTCACCATCAATTACCTGTCTTCTTCTCAACTGTGCAGGTCCCGTGTCCCTCCTGGCCCACTGTGCTCCTTCCTACACGGTGCTGCCCCACAGCAGTGCCCCACACTCTGAGGCCCTTCCCTCCCAGGGATTCCCAGCCCCCTATAGCCACTTGCCTCAGTGACCCACCGCCAGTTGTCATCTGGCCCCTGCCTCAGGGGCAAAGTGCAGTCTGAAATGGCCACTCACCATTGGCAAGAGGGTGTGGACTTGCTGCCTTCTCCTGTCCTGGCTGCCTCCCTGCAGCCCTAGTATTGCTCAGGGCCCTATATCAGGCCTGCAACCTGGGAGTTTGACTGGCAAGAATTCCCCCCAGCACTGTTTTGTCTCAGGTACTCTCTGCTAACATACCAGCAACCAGGTCTTTCCTGTTTCATAGTTGGAGCAAGAGTGTGTTTCTACTTTTCAGGAGTCTTTATATAGGGCCTAGCTAGGCCCTCATTGGCTGTTTCTAGCCCTCTTCTGATTGGTTCACAGTCACAACCCTTTCCCAGTGCTGGGTTTAAACCTTATTTTCCCAGAATGGAGTAACTGCCCCACTACAGGTAGTTAATTCAGTTTAATTATTTGATTAAATTACAGCGAGTATGAGTTATTTTAAAGGAGCATAGGTAGTAGATACACAAGTTAGTTTATGTGTAGCTAGAAAGGTCAATGTAAACATGTAGATTCTGGGCACATATTTGTTAAATAGCAGTTAGTTCATAACAACCGTAGGAAGTAGTAGAAGCAGTATTTCATACAGCAGTATCATTCACAAGAATATGTACAGTTATTGATGTTCCATTATAAATGTCTCTAGGTTTCTTAGGGTTGGTATATGTTTGATGTAGCATGGTCATACAAGGGGAGAGAGATTTATGTATGGATTCATGTTCCTCTGTGTAACTATAAGTTGGAAAAGCAGGATATAGTAACAGTTACATGTGTGTATACAGTGTGATTTCCATTTTCAGGAATGTCCCCACTTGCTGAAATTGTTTAGTTCCAGTTCTGACCTGAAATTGTTTGGTTTATTTTTCTCATATTAACAGTGTCTTAAAGCCCATATTTAATGCCTCAGTAAGCAGTATTTCAGAATGAAGAAATATAATCTTTCTACTCCTAGAGAGTGGAAATACCTTCTGAAAACCAGCTCTTACATTATTTCAGACCCATGAATTGTTCCTAAAGGCCGAAAGCCCATAAGAAATAAAAACACAAATAAGGACACATATTATGGTATTTACATGTCCTTGAACAGGGGCTGTTCAATTTCTTATAGCCCAGCCCTAAGGCTAATTTATTTAGATGCAGCTAGCTTGTCTTGATGATCTTTGCTCATTACTACCCACATCATCGCAGAGCAATAGTAGAACAGGAATTGTGCATATATACTGCAAATCTACTATATATATTTTTGAGAGTTTGTCTGTCTGATGAAGAACTCCTCCTAAATGGTAAGAGCCAGGACCAGCAAATTCAGTACATAGCTTCCTCTTATCATAAGGGTTCGGTTGTGCCAGGAAATTGGGATGTGCCTGAAATGGGATTGCTTCTCATAAAACCAAACAGAAGAGAGGCAGATTCACCAAAACAAGTACAGTCCTAGCAGACTACATTTGCAGGTCCTAACTCTTACTGTTTAGGAGGAGTTCTTGATCAAACAGATAGACAAATTCTCTGAAATATATAGTAGATTAAAATTCAAAGTGCATATAGGAAGTAGACAGATAAGAGAAAGTTTTGTATCAGCCACTGTATCACAAAAAATAATAGAACCAGTGTCATTAAACGTAATTGAGTTACAGACCCGAGCAACACCTGGTAAATCTGCTAGTTTAAAATAAGTAAAATGGCGTACTGTGTCTGTGTCCTCTCATTTCTCCTCAGAAAGGACTACATTCATTTCTTGGTTAAGCACATGGTTAAATGCTGTTCTGAACAAAAATGCTCTCCTGAGTCAGGGCCTCTATCAGTATGAACAAATCCTGGGAAAGAAGTTCTCCCACACTCTTCTATGAAACTAGTCAGCTCTTGTCCAGTTATGAAGGCTGTGCTGTTCTCCAAACTGTTTGCCAATATTTCAAATCTATGTTCAGGATATAATCTGGATAGCTAAATGCTGCCAAGGTACAAGTGATTGATCTCGTATTTTGGAGCCAACCCTACATCCATACTTGTGCTTTTAAATCAGTCTTGAAAAATTCTTCTCACCTGGCAGGAGTTTTATTGTTTTTCTTCAAAAAGTGAGTAAAATATCATTAGGATGTTTTTTTCATTTTTTTTCATTTATTAAATGTTGAAGCTGGGATGGTAAACTTTGGTTACCATCTTACAAATCTGGTTTAAGTAAAATCTGGAAGAGCGTGTTGACAGTTTTCTACTGCAGGTCTGTGATGTCAGCAAGACACCAAGAAACCATTTGTTTTGAAAGTCTGCTTGCAAATTCTTTCAGCTTCTTCAGTTCTTTTTTAATTTGTGTTATATCAATTCTTTTTCTATCCCACTGGGAGCCAGTTATTGGCAGCTTTGTTGGTTGACTTTGTTGGCTTTAACTAATACAGTGTAGATCCGGATTTCCACTGCAGCCTTTATTTATGTAACACATGATGCATGCATGCATGCCTCTGCCTAAAGAGGTCCCAATAGTACATGAGTTTGGGACAACCAACTGGTTCTTTCATTAAAGTTATGGCCTTCCCTCAAATAACGCAGTGCATAAATGCAGATTCTATACTATACGTTCAACTTGCTTGCTCCATTCCAACATTAAAATCACTATATCCATGCTAGATTGCAATGTCTGTCTTGTATGGGTTGTAAATTCTTTGAAGCAGGGACTGTATTTTTATGCAGGCCTAGAATAATGAGACCCTGATCCCAGCTCAGGGCCTTCAGGTGCTATCACAGTATAAATAATAATTGTCAATCTCAGCCATAAAGTTAGCTGTGTTCCTCTCTTTTCTTCTTAAGACTAAATATTGAATTACTCTTTCAAACTGTGTGACTATAGTACTCTGGAGAGTATGGTAACTGTATTAAAAATCTAAAGTGTGTTATCAACTGTAGCATATTTACACAGTGAAAATTTAGGCAAACAAGCACAGCGGAGTGTAAAATTGATTAATTTGAAGTAATGGGCTTTATTGACCCTATGCACTTTGAAAGCAAGCATACATATTCCTTTCTTTGTTTTCCCCAGAGAGAACTGAAAAATATAGCGCACAGTGTTTCCAAGGCAGACTTCTCTTAAAATTTAATTGAGGAAACAGTGATCCTATAAAAGAATTTCCCACCCGAGTCGGTCATTAAAACTAAATTTTATACATCTGGAGAGTACTATTCAGTTTTTGTGTTCCACAAAATTAACACATCATCCTCTTGGAATAGAAAACAAGGGGTGACACATTCTGTCAGTCGTATTTTTCTTTTACTACTTGTATCAAAAAGAAGTAAAAGAACGTATATGAATACGAAAAATGCAAAAGTAATAGACCATTAAATCTACTCTAATTGCATTCATTGCTGGAATCTGTTCTGGAAAATATCAGATTTCCCAAGCAAAAGGGTATTCCATTTCTGCATTACATTTCTGCAGAAGTTACGACTATCTCTGTGTGTAAAACTTTTCCCATGTCCCACCCAACAGGTGCATGTTGCAGCGGAGACATTTATAACATGGTTTCCATTAGGAGAGCATCATCTGCTTGTGTTTTGTATTGCCTGTCGTTTATTTTAATGCAGTAAAGATGAATAAGGAAATCAGTACAAGAAAACCTGGCATGAGAATTGCTCTGCACAATCCAGGCATCTGCAATTCCTGTTAATTGTTAAAAAATTAGGAGGATTATTTCATCTAGCTATTTCCATATAGTTAATTTAACGTAACTGAGCCAGATCTTTGACTAGTGCAGATTAGTTTCAATGAAACGATGCCAAGTTTGCACTAGCTAAGATTCTGGGTCATATGTCTGTAAAATGTCACAATGTTGAGGAAGTTGTGAAGACCAGGACTTTAATGGGCTGCAAAAAAGAACTGGATACATTCACGGAGGTTAGGTCCATCAATGGCTATTAGCCAGAATGGGTAGGAATGGTGTCTCTAGCCTCTGTTTGTCAGGGCTGGAAATAGATGACAGGAGAGGGATCACTTGACGTTTACCTGGTTCTGTTCACAGCCTCTGGGGCACCTGCCACTGACCACTGTCAGCAGACAGGATACTGGGCTTGATGGACCTTTGGCCTGACCCAGTCTGGCCGTTCTTATGTTCTCACATTCTTACAGTTCAGGGATTAAATTAGACTTGAGTGAGTCTTACAAGGGACACAGCTTACAAGGGGCTTTCATCCTTGTGCCTCTGTGCAGAGTCCAACTGCAACTTGGTTCAGGGACTCTTGGGGCTCTCAGACTCTGACAGGAGAGATTGAAACCTCATGCAGAGCAGTTGCATGTGCTCACCAGTGCTCTTAGGGGCCCCAGGAACAGCATCTCCTGGAGCTGGAGTTAGCAGATAGCTTTTTACTCAGTTCCCACAGGCAATGGGGCACAAAATGCCAAAATCTAGTTGGAAATGGGGTTTAAAACTAATGTTGTTTCTCTAGAGAAGATTTTTTAAAAAGCAAAACAAAAATGATTGAGGGACTGGGTCTGTTGGGCTCTGCAGTTCCTAAATCTTATTGCACTATCAGTAGTGGGGGAGTCAGAATAAAGGAGTCTCCAATCCAATGCAGTTTACAGGCGCCTTCCTGCAAAAGTGCTCCTGATGCTTCTGCCTTATGAAAACTACCAGACTTGGGAGAGCTGTTTTCTATTTCTGGCTCTGCCACAAACCTACTGTTTGACCTGAACAAATCAATCAGCTCTGGGCCTGTTCCCTTCCTAGCCTTTCTCTATTTAAATTGTAAGCTTTTCCAGGTAAGGACTGGTGTGTGTGCACATGTGTATGTGCGGGTGCAGTGCCTAGCACAGCTAGCGGTTGGAGCTTTTGGCACTGCTGTAATTAAAATACTATTGCTGTTAGCAGGCCCGTCCAAAGAGTTTGCAGGGCCCAAAGCAGCATGTTGTGGTTGGCTGCACTGTGTGGCTTGGCGGCTCCCAGATAGGGCAGCGAGTGAGCAGCCAGGCGGGCGGGCACCGGGCACCTGGGGCCCTGAAACCATGGGGCCCAAGGCAACCACCTTGCTCACCTTGCCCTGCGGCTGGGCCTGGCTGCTAGTACTTCTAATAATAAAGTTGCATGATTGCGGAAGTTTAGCTACTTTTTCCATTCTAGCTTCTAAGCCAAAAAGTGCAAAGATTTCAATCAGCTGCTTAAATGAATCCTTCCTACCCTTGTGATGTGCAGTCATTTCAAAGTTATCAAAGTAATTATCACAACCCTGCATCAGAACTCTCTCAAGATACTTCAAGGTAAATGGTATTGCTCTGACAGTATGATATTCCTGTATTTCCAGCAGTGATATTTCAAAGAAAAGAGATGAGAAGTATTTAATTTTGTATTAAAGTTGTGGAACTTCAAAATAATAAACTAGGAGCATTAAGAATTGGTAATGGCATTTAATATCTCCTGGTTTACTGTAACATAAGGAGTAGGAGGGTGCTTGAGGGTAGAATTTAATAAAATATCATTAGCATCAGTCTTTCGTTCAAATCTGTAATTGTCTTGAAGAAAAGAATTGTGTGCTGCTTTGTGACACTTCACCCCATATCTGAAAACAGCCTTTGTATCAACGGATGAGAAAAACATAATTATGTTGGTGGAATTGTTGTGTAACAAAATAGGCTTCTCAAAGGATGGGCTGTTCTAAGTTCCAGCAGGGATTCTGCTGAGTGATTTTAGGAACCCTGCTGGTCCTTTGCTACTCTACAAATGCTGTCAGAGAGAAGGGAGCCAGCATGACATAATTAAAATACTTCTCAGTGTCCTGTAGCAAAAGCTGAGAATACCAGACTTACTGTAACACAGGAACAGTGCAGAAAGATGTTTGCCATTCTGTTGTATTTCAGCTGTGTCAATTTGTAAGAGATTAACTTTATTTCACACAGAGAGGCCCCATGAATGCTTCTATTATTTTTTTTTTCAATTTATAGGAACACCTGCAAGGGAGGCATAACTTATAATGCAGTCCATAATGAAATGTAAGAATGACTGCCTGGGAACATTTGACAGGAAACGTTTGAACTAATATCATGTATGTTATACGAAGAGTTTACTCGCGCTCTTTCTCCCTCTCCCCCATTTTGTTCCTTACCAAGAGTATAGTTTCGCCTGTATCTAGTCCTTACCAAGTTGATGTAAGAGGGTATTGAAATGACAACGTAAACTCACTTAATCTCTTAAAGCCGTTATTGCTTGTTCCATAGTTAAAAGTAGTACTTTAATGTGGTGTCTGGCATCATGTTACTCCAAGACCAAGCAGGTCACCCTTATGTTTACCTAGGAGTTACAAGGCATGAACTACCACTGTCCTACTACCCGCCCAACAAATACAGGTCAAACTGATAAGAGCATTTCAGTAAAAGGGAAGGTATATTATTTGTTCTTATGTCAGTCAAATCCATCTTTGTATAAAAAGTAGTGCTATCATAACAAAACCCTGGGACAAAATGCTACAAAAGCCAAGAAATGTAGAATTAAAGTATTGTGTAGTGGAATGTTATCACTGAGGCATTATTCATCATGAAAAGTGATTTTTAATTAAATGTACCTATTTCTGAGCCTGTGAAATTTCTGCAAAATGCAGCATCTTTGCATAATATTTTGCTTTTCCAATTTTTTTAATACAATAGTTTTCCTGGAAACTGTCTTGAAATGCAAAAGATTCTTTTGGCTCAAAAAACCACGCTAAGGATATGCTACTGCCAGTGAGTTTCAAAGCTGTCAGCCGATGGTCAGGGCAGTGTGTGTGTGTCACACCCAAGTCCTTAACTGCTGAGACACAAGGTCCCGTCACAGCGGGCAGCCTAGAAGGCTGAAGGGCGCCCCAGAGTTTACAGGGAGAGCTTATTGCATCTCAGATTTCAACTGCTAGGATACAGGATCCCTTCGCAGTGGGCAGCCAGGGAGCTGAGAGATGCCCCAACGGATCTGTCCTCTGGAAGCGACACGATCCAACACTCAAGCTCCCCCTATACCTGTCCCTTATGACCGGCTGAAGTTCTTTTAAATTGTGCTTGGTTCTGTTACAGCAACTGAAGGAGTCAGGGTAAAGCTTAAACAGTTACAGGTTTATTAAAGAAGCTTATAAAGCATGTGGTTACAATGGCTATTGCTCTACTTCTTAACTGCTAGCAAATATAGATCTTAAAAATGGTTACAAAGAAAATAAAGATAGAAAATAGAAATAATGGTACCAAATGACAGCTTAATCTTTAAAGAGCTCTAAATCTATGTGTACACTTAAGACAAAGGACACATACAGGTACAATTTTTTACCCCCTTCTGTGCCTCTCGACTCCAGCGGGGTCAAGCCAGGGCCGGTCCCTCAATTCCTAGGAAAGATGAATACGAGGTGGGCGTCCCCATGGAACCTCGGGAGGTCAAACACCTAACCCGACCAGCAGATAGATGGTAGATTGACACTCAGAGTAAATGTGCTGCTGGACCCATCTTTATACCCATAGGGGCCCGTATCTTCTTTCTTATCTAAGATGCCAAATTGTGTTGGTTTGTCTTTGTGATGCCAGTTCTTACAAGCAAGTTTCAACTTAATTTACACTTGCAAGAGAGATAACTAAATTGTGAGCACTGGACATATTTTTACTGGGCGGGAGATTCCTCCCCCCGTGGACGGCTGTGTGTTCGTATCAATATGGGTTTCAGTCAAGGGCACTCCTCTGCAGCCTCTTGATCAGCAATTGGCGTATCTCTGTTTACAGCCATTCAGGGTCACAGCAGCCTGCCATATCCAGGCCTTCTGTTCAAGGCTTTTACTGCTCTGTGTGCACTGTATGCTTCAGGCAAGCAAAAATGGATGTTACAGGGGGGTTCCTGTCTGGCTACAAAAGCCCAGGCAAGAGACTTGTGCTAGCACTCTGAAGGTACATCTACACAGCAACATTATTTTGAAATAACCAGCATTATTTTGAAATAACTCAGTTCGAGAGTACGTAGCAGGCAGTTATTTTGAAATAATGTCAAAATATTGTCAAGCTGGAGGACTTCTTACTCTGACTCCTGTAACCCTCATTGTACGAGGAGTAAGGGAAGTCGGAGGAAGAGTGCTCTATTTCGAAATAAGTGCTGTGTAGACGCTCCCTATTCCGAAATAAGCTATGCAATTGACGTAGCTCAATTTGTGTAGCTTATTTTGAATTAAGCCCTGCAGTGTAGACACACCCTAAAAGCAGCAATTGAAATCACCTGAAACAGAAAAAAAATGCAAACAGTCAAGCAAATTCACTCACCCCAAAGCTAGTACTTTTGCCTTGAGGGGCTCTCCTTCTCTCGCTCTCAAACTCCCCTGTTTGCAGCCCCCATTGGCTTCACTCTCCCTGGTTGCTTTGTCTCTGGCTTTGTAGGCCTTCTCTCCTAGTTCAGTTCTACCCCCTTGTTAACCACACATGAGTGGCCCTCCTTCATCCCAGTGGGCCGCATGACAGTGGTGGGCAATCTGCAGCCCACTGGGATTGCATCTGCAGCCCGTGCACCCCCTCTCTCCTCCCTTCCCCCACACCCCCTCATGCCCTGGGACACTGGAGCCCCACACTTCCTACTCCTCCCCTTCCCTTCCAGAGCTTGAAGAGCCTCAAATGTAAAGAATGTGCAATGTGAGAACTGGGACTTTCGATCACCTTTAGTGAGTAGAACTCTGCACTTGTTTTAAAGACACTGGGAAGTCTTGAATATTTTATTTTTCAAACTAACTTGTTTTACCAATGAATGTGAACACTGTAGGGTTAAGCCTTTTTAATAAAAAATATGCTGCAGGCAGTATATTTGATCAGAAATCCTGTAGGCACGATAACGGTGCTAATAATGTACTTAGTTCAACAAGAAAA
The DNA here is from genome assembly GCA_019425775.1 of Rafetus swinhoei. Classification (NCBI taxonomy): domain Eukaryota; kingdom Metazoa; phylum Chordata; order Testudines; family Trionychidae; genus Rafetus; species Rafetus swinhoei. Next base: position 47,073,258 of record CM033432.1, read on the forward strand.
ATAACTGAACTGCAGAAGCTAGGTGAGATCTGCCAGGGAAACGACTGACGGTTTATTTGCTGCTAATGAGAAATCCCCTGGGATGTGCTAACCAAACTAGTGGAGTGAACTTTTGAAATTGTAGCTGTGCACCCTTTGCATCTAATTATCAACCTGAATTTGGGATGGCTGTTTAACATGCAGCTAAGCTGGACAGCCTAGCAAAACAGCCCTGCTGCAGTTAGTCACATTCCCACAGAAGGAAAGGAAAAGGTTAAGTTGAGCTCTCTCCCAGCAAACACCAGTCGGTTTGCTTCGTCTTCTCCCATGGCCTTGGCTCAGTGGAACTTCTGCCAGCCTTTCCCTCTCAATTGGACCTTCACGGAGTTGGGCCTTGCATTTAGACAAGGAGTAGTGTTACTATGGCAACGGGACCATTAGTTAATCCTTTTTGCTTGTTAGCAGCACTGTCTTCCCATTGTCATTCTCAGTTAAATCCACTTTATTTTGAGCTACATTGACTACATGTTTCTGTGCTAAAGCTCTGGATAAGAAATCCCATCACTGTCAGGTCATCTGCTCCCTTCTGAACACCAGGCCCAAGTTTTGCTCTCACTTGCAGATGCCGAATATCTCCACTGGATTCAGCTGTATTGATTGAGATCAGTGACATGGATGTGATTTTGCACCACCTACAGCTGGAGCCGAATTTTGGTCTCTGGGGCTCAGAAGTTCCACTGAGCCAAGGCCATAGGAGAAGATGAAGCAAACAGTCTGAGAGAGAGAGAGCTCAACCAAACCTTTTCCTTTCCTTCTGTGGGAATGTGACTAACTGCAGCAGGGCTGATTTGCTGGGCTGTCTTTAAGGACCAGAGGAAAAACACATCCATTAATTTTGCACATTTGAAGTCTCTTGCATGAATCCAAAGAACTGTGTCTTTTCCTTTGATGATATCCTTTCTCTCAAATACAATGGGTAGGTATTGTACACAGCAGCCTACTTCACAAACAAGGAAACCAGATAAATTGCAGCCTAAGATTTTGGTAGCTAATTAGGCAGCATATATAAATGACATATATAGGAATTTTGGACATTTTAAACACTTTTGGGGAATTTGTATTCGTAGTTTGCAGTTCTCTCTTTCAGTATGAATTGCTTCAGATATCTCTAACACCACTGTTGATGGAATGCTGGAGCCTTCACATTACCATCAGTGTCTTTGAATGGTTATTGATTAAATGAAACCAATTGCCCGTGTCTCATGTGACAAATTCAGGTCCCTGACTCTTCAACTGTGCCTTGAAATTATGATTACCCTCTTGCCATTTATATAAAGTCTTCTCTCCTAGCTTCTCCCTGTCTTTCCCTGATGTAAAACAAAAATGCAGTATTATAACTGTTCCATTAGGCTTTGTAACTCTTACACCATTACATGTAAATTAATGAAATTTTCCAAAACAGCAACTCATTTCAAAACCCATAGACTCCATCTGAAGCTTGGTTGTTCAGGTCACTAGCTTAATGCTGAATCAGAAATTCCATATTACTGATATGGTAGGAAATTCAGACATCCCTGAACAGGGCTTTGTTCTGACAAATTGGCAAACAGCCTGTTATTTTTACATTTTGAAATACATTCCACTCCTCTCTCAGAGGAATGGAGCCCAATATCTTGTCAGTGATGATTTATGATTAATTGTTAAAGGACCAAATTTTCTGCAATAACATAAAACTTGGGAGTGGAGTTACAAATTACTGTATTGTTTTCTTTGACAGAAATAGCTGCTTTGACTTCAGAGAGTTGGATCTTGTAGTATTTTAAGCCTTTTAAGAATACCAGCAGGTACTTTTTAGAAGAATTATTTTCTCAGTGATGTAAAAGATGACAAAAGTATTAAAGGAAAAGAAAACCTCACTTTTGTTTTTCTTGGGGCTTCACGTATTATTTCAGACAATACTCTGAGGCTCTGTCTACATTGGTGCGATCTTGTGCAAAAGCAGCCGCTTTTGCGCCAAAACTTACTGCCTGTCTACACTGGCCGCGAGTTCTTGCGCAAGAACACTGATGTTCTAATGTATGAAATCAGTGCTTCTTGCACAAGAACTATGATGCTCCCACTCAGGAATAAGCCCTCTTGCGCAACTGTTCTTGTGCAAGAGGCCAGTGTAGACAGGCAATATGAATTTCTTGCGCAAGAAAGCCCTATGGTTAAAATGACCATCAGAGCTTTCTTGCGCAAAAATGTCTACACTGGCATGGATACTCTTGCGCAAAGCACATCTCTTGCGTAAAGGCACATGCCAGTGTAGACGCTCTCTTCTGGAAGAGTTTTTGCACAAGAACTCTTCTGCAAAAGAGTTCTTGCACAAAATCATGACAGTGTAGACGTAGCCTCATGAATGTCTGCATTGAATGCATTGAGTAGTTGTAAAAGCTGGTGCTGCAGTTGCAGTTTATGTGTGAACTATTGAGGTAACAGTTTTAAATTACTTCTATTTAAAAGATTAGCATTGCTTAATTGACAGTGATTTCTCATTTTTCCTTATGCACCCAGATGGAGGGGAACACACAGTTAAATGGTACATTGAATAGATGGGGAAATTGCTACAAGACTCTTTCTCATGCTGAGTAGCATCTTACTCAGCAAGTAGCGAATAGAATAAGATCCTACTCAGAAGGGTATAAGAATCTGCCCTCAAATAAGGACTGACCCTGACTTCTTTTAACATTCATAAAATGAATATAAATGTTTGCACCCTTCTTGCGATCTTTCTGTTATTTCAGTGGATGCAGAATTTAAGCCTCCACCATTTCTTTTAACTTATAACCATTGTGCAATGTCCGCAGGAGGATCTATGGTTGTTAATAGTAGGAAGGATTCATTTTGCAGAAAGCCTAGAAGGCTAAGCTGAAGGGCACGTCCAGACAGACAACGGAAAGTGCTATTGACAGAGCTAAATGAGTGTTCATTCCTGTTTTAGGCATCTCTCGCTATTTGACATCATCTTAATGAATTTTGTTTGTCTTCATGCATTGAAGAATTATTCATAATTGTCCTCTGTGGAAAGTGTCAGAATGTAGCAAAAAATTCAGCGCCTTCTGGATGTGTCATGAATCAAAATGTGAGGAGGAAAATTTACCAGATCAAAGTATTAAACCAATCCATTCTACCTGATAAAACAGGGTCATTTTGATAAACTAATCATAAGTGACAGATTTCTTCCTCGGGGACATCCATAATGCAAGTCCTGTATAACTTCTTTAGAAACATCCCAGAAAATGTTTGGCTATCGACTTCATCACACTTCCTGCCTATCAGCAGAGTCATTCCAATACATTAATTCTGAGCACTCTTCATGGGCTGGCCTGTTCTCTTTGAAGCATGAAACTAAGATCAGTATTTGAATGTTAAGATGCTTTGAAATGTGCACATCTGTGTTAAGTATGGACAGATGTGCTAGAGTTTAGGTTCATAATGTTGTGTTTGAGTTTATGCCAGGGGTGGGCAAGACAGCCTCCGCTGGCCAGATTTAGCTCACCACCCCAGTTGATCCAGTCAAGACCTGGGGACGGGGGAGCACACAAAGTCTCTTCCTCCCCAAAGGAGCGCCCAGCACCAGAGAGAACCACCATCTGTTTTGAAACAGCTGGCAGTTCTCTCTAGTCCCTGTGCGCCCCTGGCAGGGTGGGGACAGAGGGTTAGAAACTTTGTGCACTCCTCCTGCTCACAGACCCTGATTGGCCTGCAGGGCAGGGGGAGCATGCGAAGTCTCCTCCCCGCTGCCAGGGGGGCATGCCACCAGAAGGAACCGCCAACTGTTTTAAAACAGCTGGTGCTTCTCTCTAGCTGCCATGCACCCTGGCAGGGCGGAGCAGGAGGCAAAGACTTCACATGCTCCCACACACCAAGGCCCTGATTGGCCTGGGGTTGGGGGAAATGGGTGAAGTCTCCTCCCACCACAGCGCCTAGAGGGAACCACCAGCTGTTCAGAAGATCTGGTGATTCTCTCTAGGCACCAGGAGAAGGCGGGGCGGGGGGGCAAAGACTTCACATGCTCTCCCATCGCTAGGCCAAGCAGTGCCTGTGGGCAGGGGAGCATGAGAAGTCTACTGACCCCGGCCCTTCCACCCGAGGCTCCACCCCTTCTGGGTTGGCCCAGGGCTACTTCAGAAATTTCTGCACCTATGGCTTGGTGCAGTGGGCCCAGCCCAGGCCAAGCAGCCCCCACCCATGGTGGGCTCAGCTCAACCTGGCTGGAGTAGCCTGTGGTTCAGTGGGCTTGGCTGGTGACCCCCCAACTGTGGGACTGTGGTTCTCAGGGAGACGTCATGGTACTTTATTTATTCCTCTGCTTTCTTTTCTGGTTGGATGTAATTTGCTGTAAATAATTTTTGGAGTTTGGGAGGGCATGAGGTTTCATGTCCCACTGGAAGGAGAAAGTGCTCTGACCAGGACTGGAGGTATATGACTAGGTCTATGTGTGAGTCCAGAGATTACTTACAGGAAACCTAAAATGGAGAATTCATATTGTGGGTTATATATCATATTGTGGGTTATCATATCATTCATGTGACTAATCTCATATCAGACATGTCTCTCTCAGCTACTTTGGTGTTCAGGGTTTTATGGATTAGCAGAGCTGGCAGGACAATCTAGTACAGTGTTTCTCAATTGGCGAGTCACAAAAGGCAGTCAGCGAGGTTGTGGGAAATTGAAAATGTTATTACAGACTAAAGGAAAGGCAATCTTGCTCCCTTCAAGGTCAGGTGTTCTCTTGACTCCTCGCAATACACACACCAAAAGTATACCGTGTAGGCTTGCCGCTGATACTGTACTGTCAGAGTAAGAAAATGGGCATATTGGGCAGTCAAAATGTTTGCCTTTTAATAAGGGGTCCCCAACCTGAAAAGGTGAAGAGAGAAACACTGGTGTAGTGGCTTGGGCATTGGGGTAAGATAAGGGAGAATAAGGGCCATAAAGCCAGACTTTCTGCAGGTATAAATCAGCATAGCTCCATGAAATTCATTTGAGCTACACCACTCATTTGAGCTACACCAGCAATTGAGGATCTGGTTCATAATCTCAAGATTTTAAGCAAAAATAAAGATTGAATTGTGATGATTTTAAAGAATGTAATGTTTTCTTCTTACTGTATAGTGAGAAATGATGACTTATTATACTGAGGTGAAATTCTTATACTGAGGTAAAATTAACCTAGATTTTCTTTTGTATATGTAAGGGACATTTTTGTGCTCTTCATTATTTTATTGGGCTGACCAATGATTTATTGAAGGGAAAATGCTATTCCTCCTTTATGGCTGTAAATATGCCCAGATACAGCAAAACTTATTTTAATTTAATCCTTTAGAACACTGTGTCTGAGATAAGATCACAAGAAGAAGGTTAATTAAATGTAATGGGTTAGATTCAACTACACTTTCCCACAGTGAAAAACACTTTAATCCACAAGCAGTCCCACTGGCCTCAGTAGAACTACTTGAACTACTTGGTTGAAGAATAACATAAATGATTAGCCAAATAAATAACTGGTATCATTGAAGAAGATTTTGGAGTCATTGGAGGATTGTTTTCTGAAAATATCTGCTCAACAGGCAGCAGTGGTCAAAAAAGCTAAGAGAATGTTGGGAATCATTAAAACGGCTAAATTATAAGACAAAAATATGATATGGCTACTATATAAAGCTATGGTAAGCCCACAACTTGAATACTGCATACAACTCTGACCACCTTATCTTAAAAAAGGTATATTAGAATTGTAAAAAGTGCAGAGAAGGGCAACAAAAATGATTAGGGGTACGGAACAGCTTCCATACCAGGTGAGATTAAAAGGACTGGGATTGTTCATTTTAGAAAAAAGAGGACCAAGGAGGGATATGATAGAGATCTATAAAATAATGACTGGTGTGGAAAAAGTGAATATTAAAGTATTATGTACTCCTTCACATAATACAAGACCGAGGGGTCACCCAATGAAATGAATAGGAAGCAAGTTTAAAACAAACAGAAGGAAGTACTCACAATGCTCAGTCAATGTACAGAACCATTGCCAGGGAATGTTGTGACTGGGTCCCAAAAAGAATTAGATAAATTAATGGTGAGTAGGTCCATCAATGGCTATTAGTCAAGATCATCATGTGCTTTCCACTTATGATCAGTACCAATTATTGTTCTGCACCTGGGCCTATTACCAATTAGTGTTTTGCACTCTCAGCCCTGTTTGTGCCAATTCTGTGAGCAGGGGCCTGCCTCTTGCTCACAGCTTAGCTTTGCTTTATGTTAGCCATGTTTTGTCCATTGTTAGCTAGGCCTCAGGCCTCAAACCAGGCCTGTGCTGCATGGGCTTATGTTTTAGGTCTTCATCTTACTCCCCCCGCCGCCCCGGGCTGGAGGGAAGAGAATATGATGCACTTTACCAGCCCCTTTCAGCCTGTGCTTTCTGCACATGCACTTGGACACCTCACTGAAGACTTTCCTTAGGGTCCTGACTGTTGAGTTGGTGGCTGATCCACCTCTGCTTCTTTGAGTGATTGCCGAAATATGTGCAGTGGGTCCCTACAAACATGGATCAGAGGAGCTTCCATGTGTGGTTCACTTTAATGAGAAGAGCTGGCCCTGAAGAGTAATGGAAAAGTAATGTCAGAGTATAACCTGATGGTCTGGCACGACATAATGGGCTTAAGCTGCAACAGTGGAGATTTAGATTTGATACAGGTGAAAAATTCTAACTGTAAGGATAGTGAAGCACTGGAATAGGCTAAGTGAGGTGTGGAATCCCCATCGCTGAAGGTTTGTGAGAAAAGGTTATATTAACACCTGTCAGGTATACTTGGTCCTGTCTCAGCACAGGGAGTTGGACTAAATGGCTTCTTAAAGGCCCATCCAGCCTTGCTCTTCTATGATTTATTGTTCTGGCCAGTACCTGAGAGACCAGTGCTTCCTTTATGAAGTCTAGGTGGAAACTTCAGTCGCACACATGGAAAATATTATTCACATGGTGTAGAGAATAACAGAACACAATAGTAACTGTTCTTGCAAAACCAGCTGAAGTGCTCTGGTTACATGCACTTATCTTCATGGGCTGGTTTGCAGTTGTTTTATGATGATATCAAACACTGCCCTTTTGTCAAACCTAACAGGTAAAAGCAATAAGCCATTAATAATTTGCCCATTATCAGTTGTGTAAAGTACTAACACATGTCACTGTTTCTCAGCCTGACCTGCAGCTTCATACTGAACATTTCATTCAAAATGAATGCTCCTGTAGGAAGATATAGGCTCTCCGCAACCCCTTGAAAATGGATATGAGAACATTTCCAAAAACTACTCAGAATGAGTTGTGAAAGTGTTTTTTTTATTTACCAGATCTCAGCCACCTAACCACAGTCTGAACAATGTAACCAACTCCCTTCTCTATGAGCTTTGATGTTTGTACTGTATATGGAAACATGTTCTTCAGAGAGAACTCTGCTCACTCAAGGGTAAGCCCTTCCCCTGCCCCTTATCTTATTCAAATCTAGCTATCCAATATTTATTCAGAGGGGTTGATGGGTGGAAGAGGGAGAATTTGTTCCCTTGGTCACCAAGCACTAGTGTGGTTGCTACCTTGGCCCTGAGCGTAAACATGTAACTGAGCTAAACAGGAATTGATCTCTCAAGCTCCTACTTGAAGCTGTAGGAAGAAATGTGCAGCAAATTGTGCCACGATGTACACCCATGTCTCATGAGAGTTGCATAACTATAAGCGACGATGGAAATGCACTCTTGTGTCTGTCTTAACTTGCTATTTCACATGGGCAGCTCTTTCCTAATGCCACTCTTTTGAAGTATATGATTTGCAGTGTTGTCGTCAAGTCATCATTGTCAAGTCCAAGTCGAGTCTCAAGTCACTACAGTTCAAGTCTCAAATTGAGTCTCGAGTCCCTAAAGTCACTTTCAAGTCAAGTTCCAAGTCGAATCTCAAGTCTCAATTTAAAAAATGTCAAGTCACTTCTGTACAAGCCATCGATATCGGCATTTTTGGACAATTTTTTCAACAAGTCGATTTAACAAAATTAGCAAGTCTTAAGTCGAGTCTCAAGTCACAAACAATGAACCCGAGTCGAGTCTCAAGTCGAGTCACCTAGGTGACTTAAGTCGGACTCGAGTTCAAGTTGTGGGACTCGAGTCAACAACTCTGATGATTTGTCCCCGATATGCTTCTTGTGTAGTCCCTTAAACCTGTGTAAAGTGGCTGTGAAAAATTACCCGCTTCGTAGCAGTGTAAATGACTATAAGGCAGTGGAGAAGTAGACATCACCTCGATGTATCAGAACTGTTCTGTTTCTAACTTGGCTCTATGTTTTTACATATGAAATCTTTTATCAGACACTTCAGGGTGTGGTGCTTCTTCAAAAAGATGCTATTATATAAATGCATGATACTTTAATGGATCATGAGGGTTACCCTGCTGATGAGGTGTGTGTGCCAGATGCAAACATATTTTTTTTCTTTCTCAAAATATGAGTGATTTTTCTAATTCTCACAACTCTACTTGAAGTCTAAGAAACCCCACACCCCGAATCACTTGAAGAGGGGGCTCTTGTCTGATTTGAACTGTTTATTTAATACAGTCTCCAAACTAAAATACTGTAAACAAACAATTTTTGGCAAAGCAATAATACTGAGGAAGCTTGCAGCTCTTATGACTTTGATCAGTCTGGGGGGAAAAAATCACATTGTTAAGCTGGATAGTTAATTTACAAGGATTTATTTAAAAAATTAGACTAAAACAACTCTAATACAATTGTGCTTCTGATGTTCATAGTTGCTCACCTGCTTTGGCTTTAGTTAACACTGTGGGGCTACTTCTGAATTGCTAAACTTCTATTTACTGACTGTTCATTTGTATACATTGACGCCTTCTTCCTCATGCCCTCTGCCCAACAATCTGTTTGAAATACCTATGACAAGCTGTCACTGTGAGGATGATGGCAGCAATACGGAGAATGTGCAAGCAAAAAGGGAAGCAAAAAGGGTTGCTGAGGGAATACCCTTTTGTCTGTGTGGCTTGGCATGTGTAAAGGCAGGCAAGCAGTGGTAGAAAGCTGCATTTCTATGGCAAAGTCCTTCTCTTGAGGCGCACAACAATACAAAAAGGATTTGGGGCTCCCCCCACCGCCCATTATTTTTCTTATTCAATTGAAAGAGAACCTGGCTTGGCTGGCCAGCCATGATGGCTCTAAGAGGGTCAACCTATGCCAGCAGCCCCTGAATTTTTAGACCCTTTAACTGTCATAGGTAATCTCTGAGGTATCGGAAGTCATTTACACCTGACATGTTAAATCAGGAGTACCCAGAAAGCCTAGGACTGCACTTCAGACAAGAGAAAGGAGGGTCTTGTCATTAAGGTACTAAGCCAGGTTTCAAGAGATCTGGATTCAGTTCCCAGCTCTGCTGCACATTCTGTGCAGACAGTTCATTGAGTCTCTCTCTGCCTCGATTCCCCATCTGTGAAATAATTCCTCCTTAGTCTTGTCATTGTAGATTGTAAGGTCTTCAAAACAGGGGCTGTCTCTTACCCTTTGTACAGTGCCTGGCACAACCTCATTTGGGTCTCCTAAGTGACTCTGAGGCTATGTCTAAACTAGGATCCTCTTCCACAAGAGGAAATGCAATTGGAGTGCTCATTTGCATATGTCACACTCTCATTTGCATTTCCTCCTCAGATCCCTTTTGCGCAAGAGTCAAGCACCCAACTTTGCTAGACTGTAATTGGTTTTGTTGGGTGCCCAGTTTGCTTAGAGTCTTTTGAAAATCCTACCCATAATATCTATAATAATCCCACCAAAATGAGTTGTATCACATCAGTGTAAAACCCGTGACTGGTCAGAAACTGGCTTCTGGTCTTCTTCCTTTAGGAGAGGTCAGGGAAGAGAAATGGAAATACGGGTACAAAAGAGAGAACAGAATAAAAAGAACCCAAATGGGAGGAGCTAGCATAACACTGGATAGACCAAGGGGGTGAATAAAATAACAGGGGGTGATGGGCTTATATACAACTGAAATGGAAGCTATAGGAACATTAAGACTAGCTTGGTGGATGGATGGACAGATGTTTTTGCCAGTGGATGCTCCTCTCTGGCCCTTCTTCCCCATGCAATTGGCAGGCAGCGACTTGGAGGGAAGAGGCTGAGTGGAGGCAGGGCAAAGCATGGGCAGAGCCACAATCTGAGCGCTGGCTCCCACAAATGATTCATTTGGCCCTGGGGGTGCCTGGAACCCCCAGTTTTTGGTGGTGGGCACCTGGGCCCCAGAGCACCCATGGCATCAGCACTTAGGGATGGAAACTTTAGATTGGGAACCTTTTCAGAAGGGGACGAAAAGCAGCCAACCAAGTCAGTTCTCTCTAGCTCTTTCTTTGTTTACAAAGTCAGACAGTTCTGGTTCTGAGTCCTAAAAGAGCCTCCGTTTGGTGCTGCCAGCCCTGAGCTATGTATTTTTTTCCCTGGCAAAGGAATGTGTTTCTGGAGTAAACCATCCATGCTGTCTGAGCCATTACACAACACACATTTGCCACTAGACTTGCTCCAGCAATTCACACTTCTTTGGAATTGTTCTAAATGACTCTGTTTATCATTTAAGGGACTTTTTTCTCAAACTACCAGATGGCCTCTTCCTAATTTAGTAGAGGGTTGAATTAGCAGCTTGGAGTCTTGCTGTGGGTTTCCCTCCCTCTCTCTGAGTTTTGCCATCAGTTAATTTTTCTCCTGAGCATTTCAGTAGGTTGCACAGCTCAAGCTTTCTGATGTGAACTCTGCCAACATAATCTACAGATGTTTTCAAACACTCACTCTTGCACCTTCACTTTGGAAAAGAGCCACAATGTGTCCCACTTAAGAGAGCAGAGTACTCCAGGGCATCTCATGACTCCTGTGGACACTCTTTCCATGCCAGACGTTCATTTGTGCTTGAGCAAGAGACTGTGAAATATTTGCCTTTGGATCACTGATCGTGCCTGTCTCTGACCAGAGAGATTTTTGTTTCCTGAAGGAGAAATAAGATGTGAAAGTTCTGAGAAGAAGAGTTTGTTCTAAAGTCTAGGGGCCAAATTCCTCTCTCTCTCCCCAGTGCCATTTCAGAATAGATATATGGAGGGCCTGGTTCTTTGATGCAATACAATAATTTCTGCCAGTACAATGTTGGGTGTGAGGTGCTGTTAAATGTGGTATGGGCCAATGGAGAATTGTGCCCTGTCTCATCCCTGGTGTAACAGAGCCTTCCAGCCTCATCTTGTAACTAATGCCTCCTGAAATTCAATGTCACTAGTTCAAGAAATGTGTAAGTACTGAACATAGGGAAGGACCCCATTTCTTCTTTTTGTAATATCAAGAGTAGCAGCAGATTGAGGCTACCCTAGGTAAGGATGGAGATATACCTATCTCATAGAGCTGGAAGGAACCTTGAAGGGTCATCAACTCCAGTCCCCTGCCTTTATAGCAGGACCAGGTACCCTCCCTGACAGATTTCCCTGGATCCCTAACTGGCCCTTTCAAGAATTGAACTCACAGCCCTGGATTTAGCAGGCTAATGCTCAAACCACTGAGCTATCTCTCTCCTTGTAAGGGTCAGCCACGTTTGCACCCTGAAGATTTGGGCCCCTCAAATAGACATTTTCTCCTAGGTCAGCCCCTTGCCCTCCCACAGAGACAGTGAAGTTCCATTGAATTTATTCCAGCCCAGGACCTGACCCAGTAACTTTCCGTACCAAGCCAAGAAGCCCTAGCTCTTCATCACCTCGGATCCATTCCTCTCATTCAGACTCCTTTTGTCCTCCTAAGTCCCCACACTACCCTTTGACCTCCCCCCAGCCTTCCAAGTGAGAGGGAGCAAAAGCCTTTGCCTTTAAAGTCTCTTGCTCTTCTGTCTGCTCCTTGCTGCTGCCTCTGCTCACGTCAACTAAATGAGGGTATACGAAGGGAGTGACAGACTCAGGGCCTGCTCTTTGCCACTAAAGAGTGAGGGGCTTGGCGAGCGTGGGAGCGGTTTGGGGCACATGGAAGATAGGAGGAGGGAGAGAAGTTGTGGCAATGGAGGGTGAGGGGTTAATTTGGGAGTTGAGGCTTTTCCCCTCCTACTCTATAACTGTTTGTCTTTTCCTATCTCTGCTATCAGTGCCTCCTCTCTTTCTTGGACACACAGCTTAGTAATAATTGATGATACAACACTACAATGGTGGGCACATTAGTAGTACTTACATAGGTTACATTACAGAGCATTTCTGTCTAATTCAAGTGTCCCTCTCCTGGGAAAAATTCTGTTCCTGTTTTCTTCATAAACTGAATGTTATGTTAATGTCCTAATGGATGAAGTGAGGAAGAAACTTTTCCAAAAATGATATAGGGTTGATCCATTTTTACAGTAAGCTTGAATATGCCTAATACTTGTTAGAATCATTTGCTTCTGCTGTATATGCAAACCATATATTGCTTTGTTGAAAGTAAGTCAACGGTTACCTCCCTTTGAGCACATATCTCTGTCTTGTTTTATTCAAAAGCCTCTTAGTATCTACATACCCTCCTGCATTACTAATCCCACCACTCTGTTCATTTCCCTGTGTAAAATCCCCATTCATTTATAAATTGAAGCCAGCTTTGTTTTTAAAAGACCCTTGAGTCACAACAAAAAAAAGTCCAGGCGGGGAGAGATTTGGAACAGAAAGATGCTGAACCTACTGTGAAATTAAATCAGATGTTTGCACTTTACACAGAAATTGTCCTTGCTGAAGACACCAAAATGCTTAATTAAATATTTTAGAGGGAGGGAATTCTAATGCCATCCTGTTGTTATTCAATGTGTCAAACAAGCATGCTTCAGAGTACGTGCAGAGCTAGCCAGGTGTGCGAAGTGCCCACAGAGGATTTTAGCCTTTGCCTCCATTAAATGTTCCCATAGGAGAAAACATGTTTCTACATTACAAGTTGTCTGTTAGCTATTTTGAGTTCCCATGCCTAGCTATGATGCAGCTGTTCAGGGTAGTTGGAAAGAGTAAGGATCTGATTTGTACATACACATAGCCTGGATTACAGCTCCCTGGAAACCCTCCCTCTTTCCCCCTCAGGAGGTAGGGGATGCGGTATGGCAGAGTCAGAACTCCACACTCCCCTTGCTGACCAGAGGTGCTTGTGAGACATACAGGGTTAGACGCTGCACTTTACAAAGGGACATTGCAAATTATCCCCTTGTCCTCCTTATAAAAGAAGATTCCTGGAGGGAATTGGATTGGAGTCATCATGATGCCTTGTGATGCACCTTCTTGGCAGGAGTCTGTTCATCATGGTCTTGCAAGGCCTCTGCCCAGCAACCTCATCTGGCCCTCAATTTGGAGCAGGTTCAGCCGCCTTTCCTCACACTGAGACAGCCCTATTGCCCAAGTCCTTGCAGAGTAACTTGTTCTTTTCTGAATCAAAGGACCTCCTGGTTTCATGGTAACAAAAAAGCCTGATCCTTCATAGAATCTGAAAAAGAGAAGATGTTTCAATCGTTACTAAGTAGCAGCTGCCCATAGCAATGCAACCCTACATTTGCAAAGCACTGTTTCCTGACCCCAGCAGGGTATGGTGGAGTTCATTAAGTCTTGGCTTGACAAAGCCCTGGCTGGGTTGATTTAGTTGGGATTGGTCCTGCTTTGGGTAGGTTTCTGGACTTGATGACCTCCTGAGGTCTCTTCCAGCTCTATAATGCTATGAGTCTGTGATTCTGTGTTGCTACATTATGTTCTCCATGAGGAAACAGGACAGCAGGTTTTCTGACTGAATCCACCCAGCAGCAGAGAAGTGCAGGATTCTTGATGCTGTTCTAGTTTCCTTAAAAGTTCAAGACAAACACTTAAGGCAGGTCTAGACTTGCTTTCACTTTCACTTTCAAAAAGAAGATATGCAAATTTGGCATGAATTTGCATATCTTCTTCCGATCGCTTTTTCGAAAAAGGTTCTTTCGAAAAAGAAAGTAGTCTAGACGTGGGTTTTTTTGAGAAAAACTCCTTTTTTGAAAGAACCGTTCTTCCTTAAAAAAATGAGGTTTACACGGTAGGGAACCAATATTTGTTCTGCTCAACACCCTTGGAACTCCACTAATTTCATTGTGGGGCAGACATAAACATGAGCAGAATTTAGCCCAGAATCTCAAATGGAAATCCTGCTATTTTTTCCATTTGCCAGAAATGAGCTCAACACAGGATACACCCAAAGACTGTTTTGTTGTTTTCTCAGAGGCTGCAGTTGAATAGCCATACAATGTGATATATAAATAGAATAAATGGTGATCCTTACCAAAAGAATCATCGTAATTCAGGGAATGTCAGTTGCTCAATGTTTGACATGTTAGTGGTCAGCCCTGCAGTCCTTCATCATGTAGAGGTCCTGTTGACTTCAGTGGGAGTTTTGTCTGAACAACAACCACAGAACCTGGCCTTAGGACAATACAACTGGAAAAAGACTGGAAAGAAAATGTATGATCTCCCCTTTTTAAAATCCCTATAAGTTACATAAAGGCTCTTTTATTTCCTTTATCAAAAGTTAGTGCCTGAGGGCACATCTACACAGCCGGGCTAAAGCTGAAATAAGCTATGCAACCTGAGTTACGTCAATTGCGTAGCTTAAGTCGAAATAGCTTATTTTGGCTTTTGGCACTATCTACACAGCAAGAAGTCCGAGTTAGAGCACTCCTCCTCCGACTTCCCTTACTCCTCGTAAAATGAGGGTTACAGGAGTCAGAATAAGAAGTCCTCCAGCTCAACATTATTTTGACATTATGTTGAAATAACTACTTGCTATGGAGATGCAGACTGTGTTATTTCAGAATAACGTTAGTTATTCTGAAATAACGCTGCTGTGTAGCCATAGCCTAGATGTCAAAGTGAGTTTAATTGTGCTAAAATATAAGCAAGATTTCCCAAAAACTCCAGATAATGCTCCACACCCAGAAGTTTTCTTACAATGCCAAGTTTGCTTGCATTCGCTTGACAGTTGGGTGAATATAATAGGTCAAATCCCAAGAGCCTCCTTTAGCTTTTATTTAGCCTTTTCCCAGACAAATTCCATGAAGACCTGCTCTATACATAGTGGGGATCCTTTGTGGCAATGTTCCCCAAGACTCCATGGAAGGCTCTTTTGAGGAGTCCTAAGGCTGTTAGGTTTGTGGTGAGATAATGGGAGGAGCCCCCATTGACCCAATGAAAATTTCTCCAGAAATGTAACAACCAGATTTCTTGTTAAATTTCTGCCTTCTCCTCCCTATATACAATGGGTTTACTCTTTAAGAAAGGTGCATGTACACTGCAGCGATTTTCCAGGAAAATGGCCGTTTTTCCAGAAAAACAATACTTCTGAGTATGGAGCATTATCTGGAGTTTCTGGGAAATCTTGCTTATATTTTAGCACAATATAAGTGTCATTGTTATATTATAAGTGCCATTGTGACATTTAGGCTATGTCTACACAGCAGCGTTATTTTGCTGACATTATTCTGAAATAACATAGTCTGCATCTCCATAGCAAGCAGTTATTTCGACATAATGTGGTTAAACACTGGAATAAATTGCCTAGGGAGGTTGTGGAATCTCCACCTCTGGAGATATTTAAGAGTAGGTTAGATAAATGTCTATCAGGGATGGTCTAGACAGTACTGGGTCCTGCCATGAGGGCAGGGGACTGGACTCGATGACCTCTTGCAGTCCTAGTATTCTATGATTCTAAAATAATTTCGAGCTGGAGGACATTATGCCACACTGCCATTGAGTTCTTTCGATAGAAAGTCAAAAGAATGGAGGGGGTTTTCCGACGGCAGTAAACCTCTTTCTACGAGGAAGAAGCCTTTTTCCGAAAAAGCTTTTTCGGAAAAAGGCACGTGTGGACGCTGTCAAGGCTGTTCCCCATTCTGGCACGACAAATGCAGAAGTGGGAGCCCTCAAAAGCACCCCAAAACCTGATCTCTACAGGCTTTGGTACAAAAACTTCCCCCCAAAATCCTAATACTCGGATTTTCGGGAATATCTGCTGCCACCATCAAGTGCTTTTAAACCCACAACCAGGGGTGGACACTTGAAACCAACCTCGGGGTACTCCAAGCTCTTTTCCCCAAAAGAGCTTAAAAAGAAAAGAGAAAAAACAAGCTGCAGTCTGTGGAAGCTGCCCCCTAATCAGAAGCATGCAGATACCCACAGACAGATTTTTCCAGGACACAGAAATGAACCAATACCTGGTTAATTAGAAAAAGAAAACAAACTTTTATTATCAAAACAATACTACCGTTGCAAGCATAGTTAAGGTGACTAGATGGTAAGAGCCACCAATTGATATACTGATGAGGGACACCCCCGGCCCCCCTCCATGGGCTCAAAACTTAGTTACAAAAGAGAGGGGGGAAAAAACACTTTTAACAGCACAGACGTCAGTTCCAAATTCCCAAACTAGAAAACAAATCAAACCTGATGAGCTAACTAACTTTTCTCTACTTACACATTTTGAGGAGACTTTCGTTGGAGAGAGAGACGGTCTCCCATCTCCCTGTTACCTGGAAGAAGAAAAAAACCCGCTCTGACTCAGACAAAGAAGGGAAAACATAAAAATTCCTGTGTCCTAGTTTGAAATCCCTACCTGCTTTACTGTTGGCTGACCAGATACCTGGTTAGGGACAGGAGACATGGTTAATCCCTTAGTCCCCAGGTGCTGGCCAGCCCTCATGGTAATGACAGATGTGGAAGAGGGTGTTTTTTTGAAAGAAGAGGCCTCCAGGAAATAACACAGGTGCCCTAGTGGCTACTCCATCCATACTAATCACAACTTAAATGCAAGATAGTATCCAATCAATGTGGACGCTATCTTTTGAAATAAGCTTTTCCGGAAGATCTCTTTCGGAAAAACTTCTTCCGAAAGAAGCTTGCAGTCTAGACATAGCCAAAGAGTCCTGGGACTGGATACCCGAAACAGAAGCCAGCAATTGTGGCGGGAAGGTTCCCACTGGAGGCAGAGATATGATGCACAGCACTTGTCCCCATTTATTTCCTGGCACCCTGATACTCCCACAACTGAATAACAGGGAGATTAGACTCTGAGGATTTGGTCATTACTCCTAAGAAAATTGAATGTGATGAGCTGTCTTGCTAGAATGCTTGTACTTATAGTTTCTTTGGTAACATGTACATTAATTTGCACAACTGAAATGATATTGTTTGATAGGAAAATATCTTAGTAGCTCTTCTACCTTATTTTCAAAACTGCCATCAACCCATCAATTCTGTGCCTCTTCCAGTAAAATCTATATAAACCGTGAGAAAGTATACCTTAAAGCTCACATTTCTGTGCCTCATAGCCAAGGAGAAATATATTATATTTAGTTATTTAATTTATATTACATTCCATTTATTTGGTTGGCACATCCATTTTTGTCTTCTATAACCAAATCTTTGTACTAACCATATCTGGTTTAAGCAAAGATCACTGTATATATGTGATAGAGATGCAGCCGTGTTAGTCTGGTCTAGCTGAAACAAAAGACAGGACTATGCCGCACTTTAAAGACTAACAAGATGGTTTATTAGGTGATGAGCTTTCGTGGGCCAGACCCACTTCCTCAGATCAATTTGTGGAAGAAAATTGGCACGACCATATATACCAAAGTGATACAATCAAAAAAAAGTGAACACATATAAAATTGACAAATCAGATTTTAGAACAGAGGGGAGGTGAGGGGGTGGGTTGTCTGTGAGGTAATGATATTACGGGTGATAATTGGGGAAGCTATCTTTGTAATGGGTGAGATAATTAGCATCTTTGTTAAGGCCCATACGTAAAGTGTCAAATTTAAGCATGAATGACAGTTCTCAGGCTTCTCTTTGAAGTCTGGAGTTAAAATCTCTTTGAAGTAATATGCATGTTTTAAGGTCATTGAGAGAATGGTCAGTCTGGTTAAAATGGCAAGCAACAGTTTTCTCTCTGTGAAAGAGCCTGATGTCTGTTTTATGTGCATTGATTCTTTGGCGAAGTGTCTGAGAAGTTTGTCCAATATACATAGCAGACAGACACTTTAGGCACATGATGGCATAAATTATATTTCTGGATGAACAGGAATATGTGTTCTTGATCTTGTAACTGGCATGGTTAGGTCCAATAATGGTGTCAGCAGAGTAAATATGTGGACAAAGGTGGCACCAGGGTTTGTTGCAAGGGAAAGTTCCAGGGTTGGTATTAGTGTGGTATGTCCTGTGGTTGTTGGTAAGAATCATCCTGAGATTAGGTGGTTGTCTATAGGAGACTATGGGTCTGTCTCCCAGAGCCTCTCGGAGGGTAGTATCCTATACTGTTCCAGTATAGGTTGTAGTTTATTGATAATGCATTGGACGGGTTTAAGTTGGAGGCTAAAGGTGATGACAAGTGGTGTTCTATTGTTGGTTTTCTTGGGTCTGTCTTGAATTAGATGGTTTCTGGGTATTTGTCTGGCTCTTTCAATTTGTTTTTTTATTTCTCCAGGTGGGTAATTGTGGATATGGGAATTTTGCCCTGGTCCCAAGATTTTCAGCAGTTTGTTCATTTTTGAGTAAAAATGCTTAAAATACTTTTGTTGTTGTTTATGTGGGAATGGATTTTGTTTAGGAAACTTTGAGAGATCTTATGACATTGTAAACCCAGGCGTAGGTTTCAAAGTCAGGCCAGACTCATTTATTGCAAGCTTCCTTTATTTACAGACTGAAATCAAATGTGTTCTCATTAGAAAATTGCTGAAACCAACCTTTAAAGAATGAATTGATTTTAAAGGGGTCGTCATTAATGTTATGAGATTAGGCCTGTGGTGCTCCTGTAGGCTACGTCTACACTGCACAGCTACTTTAGAATAAGCTATTCTGGAATAGTTATTCCAAAATAGCTTATATTGAAATCGCACATCTACCTTGCAGGGAAGCCTCAAATTTAGTCCGAGGCAGGCTTCCCTAATGTAGACGTGTTATCTCAATTTAGAGCCCCAGGAGGAATAACTTAGAATGGCCCTGGTGAGGGGCTATTTCGAAATAGCAGCAGTGGAGCATCTACACACCAGTGTTGTCTTCAAGTCATCATTGTCAAGTCCAAGCTGAGTCTCAAGTCACTACAGTTCAAGTCTCAAATCGAGTCTTGAGTCCCTAAAGTCACTTTCAAGTCAAGTCCCAAGTCGAGTCTCAAGTCTTAATTTAAAAAATGTCAAGTCACTTTTGTATAAGCCATCAATATCGGCATTTTCGGACAGTTTTTTCACCAAGTTGATTTAACAAAATTAGCAAGTCTCAAGTCACAAACAATGAACCCGAGTCGAGTCTCAAGTCGAATCACCTAGGCGACTTAAGTCAGACTCGAGTTCAAGTCATGGGACTTGAGTCAACAACTCTGCTTCACACACCTTATTTCAAAATAGCTATTTTGGAATAGGCATTATTCCTCATAGAATGAGGTTTACAGAAGTCGGAATAAGTCACCCATTATTTCAGAATTATTTAGAAATAATGGAATTGCTGTGTAGACTTGCGCATAGTTTGCTGTGTAGACACACCCGTAGGGACCTCCATTCTCATGACTTTTAATGTTGTTTTGCATATTCCAGAAAAATCATTGGTATTCAGTAAGGCAACCTCAAATGGCAGACAGGTATTAATACACCTTCCCTAGAATGAATTGTCTTGAATAACTGCACTGTAATGGGTTTTCCCATTCCTCATATAGCCTAGTCACTATATTACAACATAGCATTGATGCTGACCTGTAATTCTAATAAATACAATAATATAGCACTAGCAGATATCCAAACTGCCTAAACCATCTAGTGTATCTCTTTGTAAATAGTATTAACATTCTGAAATACTGCCATCTTCTGTCTCTTAGGGGAGAAAATATTCAAACCTTTTCTTGGTGAGAGCCATTATCATAGATCTGTGGTATGAAAAAGAGCATTCTTGCAAATCAGCTTTGAAATTCACTTTTAAGTCCTTGTCTACAGGGATTTTGATTTCAAAGAATTAGAGTTATAGGTTTCTAGCCATGTGTTCACATCACAGAAAGTTTGTTTTGTGCTAGTTCCATTTCATTTTCTATCTTTCCATCAAAATAATTTGGTTTGACAGATGTCCTGAGTTATCACCAGTTTAATTTGGAGGGTATCTTTTCCTGTTCAATGCTATAAAGACAGATATAATTTGTGGCTATAATCTTTTAAATATACCCTGAGCAGAAGTATTAGCAATGAAACCTTCTTGACAGTTATACGAGTCTATCTAATTAAGTAAAAATGCAAACATCCATTGGTTTATATCCTAAAATTGTCCCTCTGACATGTTTCCATTTGTTAGATGTCTTCATAGTCCAGACTGACTGGCCTTTGTACGGGTGTGCAAAGAAGTAAGGGGCAGGGATTAAGTATGAATGTCCTTTTCCCATACTTCTGCTACCACATGCAAGCATTTCATGCAACTTGTTAGCCCTCTAAAAAAGGGGTCTCAGAGAGATAGCTATGTTAGTCTGTTTCAGCAAAAACAATGGAATTTGGTGGAAACTTAATGACTAACTAATTTATTAGAGCATAAACTTTCACAGGGCTGACGTGATTATTTGCTGGGTCTAGTCTGAATATATGAAGTTGGAATGGAGTCTATTTATATATATACTGAGTGATGCAAAAAATGACAAAGAAAACAAATCCAAATTCACTCTATAACTTTAACTAAAACCACATTCCACCATATTAACGTCATTGACACACTCAAAGTTGTCAAAACGGCCATTAGCCCACTGTGCATGACGCATGGGCATATCTCTATGTTTTACATTGCAGCATGCACATTATAGACTTTGTTATGTTACTTGGTTTAAAATGGATGCACGTATTTCAACATTCTTTTTAAATGTCATAAGGAAGATTTTACTTCTACAAAACAAATGTATGTACATAGGTATTTTTAATATCATTTGAACATTTGGTCATTATTGTTATAATATGTAATAAAATTAAGTGTCTAAATCTCCAATACATGAGACTAGAGCCTGGAGCAGGGCAATAATAAAGCATGGGGCCGTATGTGGGGAACCAACTGCAAATACCTCACGCTAGCTCTGAGTTTTCATGAGATACAAGTCACTGCCTCACATACTTGAAGTGAAGGAAAGGCAGGGATACTGGGATGGGAGTGTGACATCAGTGCTAGTTACATCAGGGTGGATATGTCTTACCTTCAGCAGTGATGAGAAGGTGAGAGCACCTGAAATGGAAATTACTTATTATAATGAGAGAGCTTTTTCCTGTCTCTATTCAGGCGCCTTCTGACAGTGTCAAATTTGCATATGAATTCCAGCTCATGTGCCAGCAATGCCCCTCTGCCATGTACATTGGACAAACAGGACTAACTCTACACAACAGAATAAATGGACACAAATCAAACATCAAGAATTTAGCTGCTCCAAAGTGTGTGGAAGGAAGGTGGGGGCATAGCTCTCTTTCCCCCTCCACAGTGACCAGTTGGAACATTCTGTGCCCCCTGATTAGGATTGGGAGTGTTTGCACTTTCCATGGAAGGGTAAGCTCTGGGGCAGATTGAACTCTGTTGCCCCTACTAGAGAGTAGAGCCTACTGGCACAATAAAAACCTTAATGTTTATTTTATATTTGAAGATGTTCTTGGATTACAAACCTATTGTTAAGGAAAAGAAAAAGATTTCCCCCATCTCAGGCCTTCAGCAACATTGTCAGATTCATTCATGTGATTCAGTTGGTGACTTTTCATGCAATAAATAATCAGAGCTGGCTGAAAATGTTTAAATTTTAATGAAATAACTAAACAAACATATTAGCAAAAGCTCTTCAGGGGGTGGAGGGCCAGCTTGGTGGTTTGAGCATTAGCTTACTAAACCCAAGGGTGTGAGCTCAGTACCTGAGGGGACCATTTAGGGATCTGGGGCAAATCTATCAGGGATGGTACCTGGTCCTGCCATGAGAGCAGCGGACTGGACTTGATGACCTCTCAGGGTCCCTTCCACCTCCATGAGATAGGTCTACCTCCTTTTTTAACTGAGCAGCTCTGTAAATAAAACACGTTCATGCTCTTTGGGTCAAAGTTCATATTGTTATCAAGGATCATTTTGGAGGAAAGCGAACACAAAAACCCTGTGTACCTCACTGTACCATAGTAATATTAATATTTAGCCCCTGAATTGTTCCTTTTTCTCCACAGGGCTCAAAGTGCCTCATTATCCCAGTTCATTTAAAAAAAAAAACTAGAGATACACAGAAGTAACATGTTCAAAGTCATATAGAAAGTCCCTGGCAGAAGTGACTATGAAACATATGTTCTGACTCCCAGCCTGGCACTCTATATACTCTGTCATATGGTCTGTATTTAGTATAGTATTAATTCTATGGCTGCTTAAATATGGTGTTGTTTTATTTTATTGCATTTTAATAAAATATTCATTCATAAATGAAATTCAAGTTAATTTCCTGACTATTTAAATACAGAGATTTTTCTAATTTTGAAAGATTGTACATTTTAACATTAATTGGACACAAGAATTTGCTTAGACACTTGAACATGAATGTTTACTGTGTAGCAGACTGCTGCATTTTAATAATCTTGCTGTCATCATAATATAATAATATATCCACTGAATTAATAAAATGTGGATGATTAAGTTAACTTTCAATGCTGTTTAGGCATCTTATCAAAGATGTTTAATATTTTCTCAGAGAAAGATTGAGTAATGACATTTGGATGCTGTAAATGTGCTGACTCTGTAAAAAGCACAGATCCCTGCATGGATAATTAACAACTAAGAAAAAGACATATAGTAGGAAACTAATTATCTTTATTCTTCTGTGACAAAGATTAATTCATAGCTGTACACATGCTAAACAATATTAAACTATAATAAATTTCTTCTTGAGCTGAGGGCCAGCAAGTGATGGAATCAGATACAAAGTGAGTCCAAATACAAAAAGAGTTTGGTCTCTTTCAAAATCCAGTGGCTGTGAATCTGTGAGAGTCAAAGGTCAAGCAAGCAGACACTCAGCACTAAAAAGAAACCCCAGCAATGTGGATCCAAGAGCTGGTTCAAATATCCAAAAAAGCAGAAGGGTTTATTTTAGCCAAAAGGCCAAATTCTGCCCTGTCTTACATTGGTATAACTTCCAAGTGACTCCATGCACAGAGCTGAATTTAAACCAGTGGAAGCAAGAGCAAAATCATTTCCATCATCTCTCCTTATCCCAGAATCAGTCTGGTCCCTGGATTCTTCCAAATCCCCCAAGAGAAGAATGAATTACAAACACCATCCTTGTTTGTAGTTCATGGCTCTCCTTCCCTTCCTCATTGAGGAGTTAGCCATAGTTGAACACAGACACAGACAGCCTGCCTAAGTTTTAGCACATTAATAGTCTCACTAAAGTCAATACATCTATTCACAGGCATCTGATGAAGTGTCTTCCTGATATTGGGTCTGTAAGGACAGTGACATGTCATGTATATTTGAATGAATAGTTTAAATGAGACTTGCCATGTCACCCATGTGCACACGGGTGAGTTCTGAATCAGTTATAACTTCCCCAAAACAGGGCTTGTGAGTAGCTGAGAGTAGCTGAGAGTAGTTCGAACTAGGGAGGCTAATGTAGGCATTCGAAGTTGCAAATGGAATGAGGTGTAACAGTTAACTCGAACTAAGGACTTAGTTCGAGTTAACGTTTGATTGCCGCGTGTAGCCGCAGGCAGTTAGTTCGGACTAAGGGGATTTAAAAATGGCGCCCGGATGGGAAGATGCAAATAAAGCCCGGGATATTTAAATCCCGGGCTTCATTTGCAACTTTGAATGCCTACATTAGCCTCCCTAGTTCGAACTAGGGGGCTAGTGTAGACATACCCTATTAGTATTTAGTTGAGGTTGTTTATGTAGCACTATAAACGTACCGTGTGTCTTGTTCTGTTGGCAAAAGCACATTCTTTGAAGAGTTTCCAGTTTAAGATCAATCACACAAGGCAACACAAAAGGAGAAAAAAGGTGGGCAAGGCAGGCTAGGGAGGGTTTAGTGTTGAGGGGAGTAAGGTAGAACGAGATGGTTAAAGCTGATGTAAGGGCTTCAAAGAAACCCGAAGAATAAGAATAGCAAAGCTCTTGTAGAGCACCGGGCAGAGCAAATGTAGTCATGGTCAAAGTGGACATACCAGGGCCACAATCAGATACTCCAGAGTTTCCATAAAACTTTCTCATTGCTGCTGGGCAGGCCCTTTGAAACACCATTGAAGAAGAGCAAATCTGTGAGGAGCATCTGCCAGCCCTTTTCTGACCCCAGGCCCATCATAGTGAAAGATTCCTTATGATGATGACCGAGGAGAGGCAGGGAAGAGAGCAGAACAGACGTGGAGCCCTGGCTCGAGCCCCTCTCAGTGTGGGTAGAATAGGTTATAAATTGCGTTTGGGGAATGGTTTCAACCTCTCAGGAAAAACAAGATTTCCAGAAAGAAAATCATCCCGTCATTCTCATGTAGTGGAAACGTGAGATACTGTATGCATGGCCCCCATTGAGCAGCCTTTCATTTGTAAACCCACTGTTCATGGCCTCTCTGTTGCATCAGGTTTGTTTATATAGAGTGACCAGAAAAGAGAGCACATGTTTTTTCGGTAGTGAAATGAAAACAAAAATCTAATGATAAAAAAGCCTCCTGAAAAAGAAATCTGTCTGAACCCCCCTCCTCCTTTTTTAATAAAACTCTGACTCTGCCCTTGGGACAAAGAGGAAGGCTTATTCTTCTTTTGATAGATTGCCTTTTAGGGATTATCCATAAGTGAGATTGCATTATTGAGCCAACATACCAATTGCTAGCAGGACTCTACTTCATCACTGCCTGCAATTATCAACAGATATGAGAGCAGCTCAGAAAAGGGTAAAAGATGGACAAGAGCAATACAGGAGAAGGTGTAAAGAAGATGAATAAAACATGGCAATAATATTTTATGTTTGAGTTTTTTCTGATATCAATTTCCTGCTGGATTTTTGTTCTTTTTATCTGCTATTCCTGTAACTTTTGTCACGTCATCCTAAAACCACTAATAATACTGCCTAGCATAGAATAGTAGGAGAAAATATAAATAGTCATACCAACATCAAATTCCACACTCTCCATTCATTCATTATTAAAATGTGTGCCATAGAGAATGTGTTCAAAATTCTCTATTTGCCATTTATTTTCACTGAAGATGCTGGCTTCCCCTTAGACAAACTATGTAGGATTAGCTATCCAAGAGTAAGAATCCTACACACTTGCAGTTTAAACTGATCAATAATTGCTTTCTGAGACAGTGAGCACCTAATAAATTCAGACACTCACTGCTGCCATAAATTTAATATAGAATTGGTGGTATTTTTCCTTTTGAAGTATGAGGAAGACTCTGATAAAAGGTGAAAGTGTCTTAGAGCAGTAAAAAGTGGTGTTTTAGTAGTACCTGCTGAATGACTGTATATTTTAATAAAATTGTCACAATTTCAGATACAAAATGTGAAATATGTCAACATAAGAATGAGCTACCAGACTTAAATTTGAAAGGTATATTGTCTGCACACCATTGTGGGATTTAACAATACAACTTTCATTATTTTTCTTTTGAAATCTACGACTAGAACCGTGTGTACTGAGATGAGAAAATATATCATACAT
This sequence comes from Rafetus swinhoei, assembly GCA_019425775.1. NCBI lineage: Eukaryota > Metazoa > Chordata > Testudines > Trionychidae > Rafetus > Rafetus swinhoei. The sequence continues at coordinate 47,098,953 of CM033432.1, forward strand.
TATGCTTTTGGAAGTAATTCCCCACAATCAAGCTTTGGGAGATGTATCCTTTTACTTAACAAGAGTACAGAAATTGATTTTCTAGCTGCTTTATTTGTGTGGTAAACTGTGGTACTCAATCCAAGTGGTGAGCAAAATTAAGAGAGATGACAATAAGTCAGCTCTGCTTTATTACAACACATGCATTTCTGCTACAGAGACTCAAAACAAAGCTTCCACAATTTCATTTTCCTGCAGCTCATTCACAGGACACATACTCATCAAGTTTTGCAATTTTCTATTCAGAATGCTGGATTGGGCACCTTTTTGTGTATTTTTAGAAATCAAAATAGACTTTCAAAAATATTGCCAAGAATTAAACAAATCAGCACTAAGGTTCATCTTGTTTAACAGAACAATTAGAGCTGATCCATAAATGATCTGGAGTTGTCTCATAATCCCACACATCAATCAGAATAAGTTTCATTCTGACAGTTTCTAAAAGGAACATTTTTTTGTTTATTTGGCATTTTGGGAAAAATAATTGAAAGAGTTTAGCTTTTTGTTTTCTCTCTTTCCTCCCCCTTCCCATTTTTGTCCTTTTTCTTCCTATAACATGGCATGACTCATGGCCACAGACACCTCCTGCTGGACACTCTGAGAATTAGCTTTTCAGCTCTGGAGAGCCCCCTTTCAACTGATGTCTCACCTGCTATAACCTATTTTTCTTCCATCTCTGTGTTTGGACCCACATCCTTCCCAGACCGTGAGGTCCTCCCCTCTGGGTACTGCCCAGCCGCAGTGCCCCCACACTCTGGGGTCCTCATGTGAATGAGCAGCTGTTCAAGCTTGGTTGTTTTCAAGGTTGTGTTTCCCAATTCTTTGGCTAGCTCAATACAGGCTGAAAACACTTCATTCTCAATCAATATATTCCCAGTTACAAAAAGCAAAAGGAAGCTTTAAACTATATGAACAACCATAAACACAACACTACACAATGTGATCGCCTCACCTCTGTGGACACATAAACTACAAGAATTTTGGCTTCAGTCTTCTCCTCCCACTTTGCGCTCTCTATCCTAACTGACTACTTCTCTGGCTATTAGAACTTCTCTTTCCTCCCCCTTTACTGTTTTGCCAATAGGTCTAGGCTTCCACAAACACAGCAAGAGATCTGGGTTCTGGTTGGCTAGAGGAGAAGGGAAAGGATGTTCTTGGACCAAGAGATCCGATGCTGGAGGGAGCAGAAGGAACCTTTTGGCAGGGGAAGCTGTGAGTAGAAGAAGAGCAGTGAGTCTGACACCAGAGATGGAATAGCATGCTAGGAAGAATAGGGTTGGGAACTCACAAGATGTAGAAAGGAAAGGGATATCTAGGAATGGCATTGGTACTTAAGAAGGGAAAAGAGGAACTCAAGGATCAAGGGGAGGTGGAATTGCCTGCAAGAAATAAAAGGGGGACAGACAAGAATTAAACACACAGAGGTAGAAGAAACCGGAACGTACAGACCAGCAAGAGAGAAAGGATAGCTGGAGAAAAAGGAGAAACGAGAACAAGGAAATAAAAAGATATGAAACATGGCAGGACTTTTTCAGCTCATTTATCATATTTTGGACAATTCCCTAAAGTCTTGTTCCCCTTTTATTTTTTCATCGTGTATCCTCTGGCTTGCTATTTAATCTTTTCATCTCCATTTCTGTTCCTTTGGAGGAGGAGGAGGAGTGCACAACTGTGCAATTGTGATCCGTGGCTCAGGCTTAATTTGTAATTTACAGATATGGACACCGGGGTTGAGGGTCCTTAGATCTGCAACACGATTCAAGTGGACCCCAAATTAATCAATTTTTTGTTTAAAAACAGTGATTTGATGGGAGCTTCTCCCCAAAGTGTCACCCTAAAAAGTTGTGCTTGTCAGTCAGATGTTGGCACACTTGTGTCCTCTGCAGGTGTCCAGACCCTTGATAACTGTTACCTCTTTTTGTTTCCTAGGAACCTCAAGCGAGAGTGAGCCAGGCATGGCACAAGCATAGACTAGGAGACAATCCTGCTCCCAAAGAATTGTTTGGGTGGAATTGTATTGGGAGTGGATGAGCTAAGCAGTGAAGGGAGAGGACACAGGGATGAGGCTAAGAGTAAAGGAGAGGTATAAGGAAGCCTGGGGGCAAGTGGAGTGAGGGTGAAGTAAGGAAACTGATAGGGAGGGGCAGGAAGGAGTACGAGTGAACAGCAGAGGAGATAAAGTCCAGGGTAAAATATTGTAGGAAGTTGCAGGGAACTGATGATGTAATTGGGGACTAAAAGTCCCTGCTGGGCTGCTTCTCTCCGATCAAACTGGCTGGTGTTCTGGCTGGCAGTTTTCTTTCTCTAGCTCAGCAGTGTGCAATATGCAGTTCACTAACCCCTGGCGGGCCACCGGATGTTTTAATTACCTGCAGGTACAGCTGCTCACAGCTACTACTGGCCTGGGATCTCTGTTCCCTGCCCATGGGAGTAGCAGGAAACGGTGTCCGGTTTGCACCTCTTCCTGCAGCTCACACTGGCAAGGAACAGCGATCCATGGCCAATGGGAGTTGCGAGCGATGGTAGCTCTGGGCACGCAGGTAAATAAAGCATTTGGCAGCCCACCAGGGGTTAGGTGAGCTGCAGGCTACTCATTTGTCTGGGGACAGGTAGGAGGCCACATGGGCTCTGGTGCCCCGAGAGAGGAGTTTTCCCCTGCAAGGTTTTGGGCCTGGCTGGGAAAGAACCCTGGATGGGTCTCAGTTCTCCCTTTCCCTTGAAATACCTAGATAGGTGTGGCAAGCCCGTACTGATGGCTCTGTCTATTGGTCTGCATCTCTAAGCTCCTGCAAGAGGGTGTTCTAGTACAGCTGAAGGCTGGGTTTGATTTGAATAACTATCCAAAATTTAAATGTGGATCCTTATCTGAGCCCCTTGAATATGCAAGGCTGTGCTGGCACTCCTAAGATTTTTTATTGGATTTCCAACATAGTCTCTCCCAATCCAGGACAGCCTAGGGAACAGCCTTTCTTGCAGAATTTCACCACTTTTGGTTCTAATCCTGGCCGGAAACCAGAAATGGTGGGAATTAAACCCTTAGCAGAATATTTCAGAACTTCTGTAGCTGTTCAGATAGTTCACTACTAAAAGTAAGTAAAGGTTCAAAGGTCTTGACATTTAAGACCCCTTTAAGTCTGAGCATTTTCCTGTGAATTAGTCTGCCAAAGTGTGTTGTTCTGTCCCAGAGAAAGCAATAAGGGTAGCATTTTCAAACAGCCTGATTTAGACAAACTCCCCTTTTCAGGTCAGAAGGAGTTTGATCATTGATTTGTGCAGACAGAGGTAGACCAATGCAGAGAAGAGCAACAAAAATGATTAACGGTCCAGAGTACAAAGAATTAGGTTTCTTTAGTCCAGAAAAGAGAAGACTTGAGAAGACCATGATAACAGCTTTCATGTACCTAAAGGTTGTTAAAGGGAGGAGGGAGAACAATTATTCTCCTTGGCCTTTGGTGATAGAACAAGAAGCAATGGACTCAAATTGCCACAAGGAAGGTTTAGGTTGGACATTAGAAAAACTTCCTATCAGAGTGGGTAAGTACTGAAATAAATTGCCAAGGGAGGTAGTCTCTGTCATTGGAGATTTAAGAGCAGCTTAGAAAAACATCTGTCGGGGATGGTTTTGTTTGGTCCTGCCATGAGTGGAGGGGACTGGACTTGATGATCTCTTGAAGTATCTTCCTTCCAGTTCTCTGATTCCATGATTCCATCTCTTTGGTACTGCAGCAGCAGACTATGTTACATTTCCATCCCTGTGATGTAAAATTGATTTTTAAAAACTGCCACAAATTATGCTCCTATGAATATAAATCAAACCTGGAAGTCGAGGTCTTGATCCTACAAATCTGTGTGGAATGTGCAGTATGAACCCCAAGGATGATTGCTCGTTATACTCCATACTAAGCAAAAGGAAAACTCCATGTGCTCCAGTTGCCTTAATCTCAAGAACAAAGGGGGAAAATGAAACAAGTGTGGGCATGTTTAAAGAGAGAGAGATTTGATTCACTCTTCAGTGTGTGAGTGACAGCGTTGGCAACTCTTGCAATTTTATTGAAAGTTCCACAGTATTTGGTGTTTTCTTATAGCCCCAGCTTCTGAAATACATCAAGATCTTGGCTTTTGGTTTTTTTAAGACTTAAGTTTAGCTCTCATAGGTGCAGAGGAAAGCCTGAAAACAGGAATCCTGCAATTTCACAAACCAGAAGGCAAAAAAAAAGAACACAATGTATTATTTATAACTCATATAATGACTGTAATACCACATGGTATTTCGTATGTGGGGGAGCTGCTAATTAATTATTTTTGAACACTCGGGCTTAGCAATGGGGTTAGCAATACTATGAATCAATTAGTGATATGCTCCCCTTTTGGGTCTGAATTCTGCTTCTGTATGGGAGTAATTTTGGGCCATACAACAGGTGTCTCATTACTGCCATTAGGTCCCGCTGTGTTTCCTATTTGGCTCATCAATTTTTACATTGTACTGACACGCACAATGCTCCGCAGTTGCCCTGGGTAAAACCAGCTACAGAAATGAACGCTAACCCTGACTGAAGGAAAACCTAGGAAGTTTATTGGCAGTTTGGTTATTCAACACAAGGGGGAGCTCAAGGTTCAAAAAGTTGCTAAATATTCATTGCAACATTTTAGGAGGAATGTCTTATTTGCCAGACTCAGTTTTGTAAACTGTTTAGTGCATTAGACTCCATGGTAAAGAGATTTTCCTAGTATCTGATACTTGAAATATTATAGGTTAATATTATTGAGTTTAACTATAAAACTACTTTGTTCTTTCAACATGAATGGCACTAAAATAGGCTTTTTCAATCATGAGTTCTGTAGTTGCATATACATTATTCATATGCATGTAGAACAGTTGTGACATCAAAACAGAGTTACTATCCACACTACAATATCCACATTACAGTATCCTTTGAGAATCAGCATAACACCCTCAGGAGCTTTGTAATGCAAGTGAGCTGATACAATGCTGCTTCTATGGCAGCAGTTCTGAATTGTACCCCATTAACTTTTAATGGTAACTTGGCAGCAACTGTGTTTTAACAATGGCTGTGCCATTGTCCACAGTTATATTAAAACTGAAGTGCAGTTCCTGCAGGTCACTTTTGTGACTGGTGTGTCCTCTCAGCCTGCCTATGATAAGAAATGACTGCACATTCTTTTAAATTAGAAATTAAAATTCTTAAGCTCATTTTCTCCACAAAGTCAAAATTTAATGCAAATATCAAGACCTACTCTGTTAAACAACTCCCACACACTTGCAATACCTCAGATACCATGGTGATGAGTGTTGTTTAAGAACGTAACAGAATCATGGATCGACATATTCAAAGTTTTGTCCATGCAGTTTTCAAAATTATGTTGATGCCAAAACTTGCTAGAAGTAGTGCTGCCTTTTATTTCAAATGTTTGCAAAATGTTCTGGTTCATTTGTGATGCTCAGAAACAGCAATACAAAAGCTAAAAATAAAAATATAGTACACGCTTAAAGAATAAAAAAAGTTGAATTCTTCAGTAGATAAAGACTGTGAAATTGCACCCCATATTCTTTGTGGAAATACGCTTATGAATATGCATGACTTCAAGATGCTTTAAGCAAAATACATCTTGTAACACTGGAACGCTTGTAATCTGCTGAATATGTATATGCTATTTGTGTGCATGTATCGGTCCTGTATTTGAAGTCAGAAATATGAAGTATAAACCTGTTTACTAATCTAGATGTGCTAAGTGAGGGCCATTAGTAGTAATTAAAGAACTTAATAGCCTGGTACTTGGGACAATGATCTGTGAATAGTCTTGCTTTTCCTGTGAAACTGGACTATGGTTGGTTCTGCTAAGACATGTAGCCAGGTCACCTGATGCTGGAAACCATTTTTGGATTCTGTACTTTTCCACTGAGCCTATGTCTACACTAAGGGGCTTTATCAGAAAAAGGTACGCAAATTGTGCTCCGCAATTTGTGTACCTTTTTCCAATAGTTTTTTCGGAAGAGGCTTTTCCAAAATTTGGCCCATCTACACTGTGCCAAATTTTGGAAAAAAACCCTCTTTCGGAAGAGCCCTTCTTCCTCGTGGGAAGAGGAAGACAGGGCTTCCAAAATAGCACGTCTGCTCTTCTGCAAAAAAAAGCGGAAGAGCAGACACATTCCCTGGACACGGTGGAGTTTTTCCGGGATACCGGCGGTATCCCAGAAAACCCCTGTAGTCTAGACATAGCCTGAAAGCGTGACAAGTTTAAACTGAACACAAAGGATTAGCGCCTTTGGCAAAAAGAATAAAAAGTTGGGAAACCAAACAATGAGCGGGGGCAGTCTCCAGGACACCTCTGCTTACTATCTGAGATCTCTGCTGCAAAGACCTGGAACTGAACATTAAGAAAGATCAGGCCCAAGTTGGGAGGCTACCCAGCTTAAGAGAAAAGATTATTAGTACTACCATTCAGGTAAGAAGTTGCATGTAACAAGTTTCTTTGAGTATTAGGCTTTGCAGGTGTGTTTTGCTCCATTTTTCGTAATAACTTACTTTGATCTGTCTGCTGTTGTGTGCAACCATTTAACTCCTGCTTTTTACACTTAATAAAATCACTTTTGTTTATTGATTAACCCAGGGTAAATCATTGTTACAGGGAGGGCGGGACAACAGCTGTGCATATCTCTCTTTCATTGATAAAAGAGGTGAACTCTGTGTAAAACTTTATGCAGAGTAAGATGGATTTATCTGGGGATCTGGTCTCATTGGTGCTGTGTCATGTCCCTTTAATTGAGCCTTCCCAGAGCTGAGCTGGTCTCAGCGTCTATGTTGCTCTATTGTGGGCTGTGACCCCCAACTCAGTGCCATCTCTGGAGGTGACCAGAGGACAGAATGGTGGGCTGTCCTAGAAGGCAGATGGGTGGGCTCAGTGGTATTTCAGCACATCAGGTGACGGTCTCAAAGAGATCTCTGGGACCAAACCCGTTGCAAACAGTTCTATGTACAACTTTAGGTAGACATGCTGTGGCCCTGCTTTCAGTCTCTGCATGACCCCAGAAACTCCTAGACTAAAACCCTGGCCCCAGTGAAATCAGTGGGATCAGTAGGTTTCACCCCTGGGTTCTGATTTGGGTAAGTAATTCTTCCTTTTTTCAGATAAAAGGTTGCTTTCCCCTCTTGGAGTGAATGTATGTTTGTGCGGGTGGGAGTGGATAAGAAACCCTCCTTTACAAAGAATCCTTAGATGATGATGATGATGATAATAGGCCACTAGGAGCAAAGGCATGAAGATGCAAACTAAAATAATCTCATGCTTGAGGCTACCAGCTGGTAACTGTGAGTTGAGGACAGCACCTTTGTCTTTTCTTTATTTATTTTGCTTTCCAGTAAAGCACCAGGTATTGGCTTACTTAGGATGTGGAAATCCAGGATCACTGCTCCGGTGAGCTCTGGTGAGCAATGCCTATGTGTTTCCTTCAATTGTAGAAACTGGAAATGAGTCAGGTAGAGCTGCACAAGACCAGCACTGAAAAATTGCAAGAACAAGGTAGGAAGCTAAAATATCACTTATGAGGGGATTGCCCCCCCACACACACACACCCGGTGTTATAGGGACACCACTATGCCTTTGCATTTCCAGCTTCCTGCTCAATTTAGGGTCTGATTTCACAGATTTTAAGACAGCTGTAGGAAAAGGAAAATAGGAATTTGCCTCCTATTTGTAAGACAAAAGTTGGAGGCAGTTTTGTCACACTTGGGCCTAATTATCATTAAACAATAAGTGTGCCAGTAAAAGACTTTTCATTTCCGCTCCCACTAGTGTACAGCTGTGAAATTAATTACTCCTTTTACTGAACATACAACACCCTTAGTCCTGAGTAATGAAAAGCAAGCAAGCACTGATAGTCCAGGGGGGAGTTCATGCTGCCACAGAAAGCCTACATGCAGACACTTGTGTTGCTCTGCAGAAGACAGTCTTGGCCAAACAGCCATAATTTGATGTTTTTGTACCATCTACATGCCTGAGTGGGTTGGCTGTGCACTGCCTCAAACAGGTGGCATTAGGAATGGCTGGGAGTTCTTGGCTCTGTCTTTACGTGGATCCAGAAGTAGTGCGAAGAGTCTGTGACTGCTATGCCAGCTACGATGCTGGTAGCAAACACAGAAAGCAAGGACACCTGCATCTGTGTGGATCGCATGGAGATAATGAGGCTTGACACAGGTGAAAAGATCCAGGCTAGTGATTCTGTTTGCAGGATTAAAGACTAAATACAGGCTGATGAATGAATACATGGATACAGCCTGCAATTAAGGAAATGTGATTGGCTTTAAAATTCTTGGTGAAAAATGGAAAGTTTGGATGCAGTTACAGTATTTGTACAAGACTTGTATGAACTTGGTTCTCACTTCCCTGCCAAAAGGAACACAGACGTTAAGCCCCATAGCTTTGATCATCTAGCCTGCCAAAGTTTTGTACTCGGTACAAGTAATCATCCAGTAATTTCTTCTATTTCTATACCTTTCCTTTTGATGTGGGTACTGTATTGCTCCTTTCAAAATGAAAACTAATAAAAAATAGATTAAATGTTTTTCCCACAAGCAGTTCCCTCTGCTTGCACTATATGCCTGAAGGAGAGCTGTCATGAAGGTTTCCAGCAATGCTTCGGAGGAATGTTTTTAGAAATAATTATTGCTGACCATAAGTGTCTACATGGAGACTATTAATTTTTTATAGTGATTACTCTCATTACAGGGCAACATTCAACTCAGGAGCTTCTAATGTATATAAAGCTATATGGCTACAATGTGCTGACCTTCAAAAGTAACGATGCAAACTTGGCATACTGTGTTTTTTTTTAAATAGCTGGATTCCCAATGGTTGGATTTAAAGCTGAATTACTAATGCTTAGGCATCAGTGTAGAAGTTATCCCCCCCACCCACTCCCAGATGGTTTTGGAAGCTTATTAGCCCAACCTAAGGAGTAGCAGGTAAAAATTTCAAAAACACAATTAACTTAGGTACCTCATTGATTTTCAATGGGATTTAGGTTCATAAATCACCAAGGCACTTTTGAATATTTTACGAAGTCCCAAATGGAGTAGTAACAATCAAGAGCAAAAAGCATTTCTTCTCTCTTCTTTAAGCGGATTCCTCTAGCTGGGGATTTAAAGAAGTAGGAGATATTCCAATAGTAATACCATTTGTATTTTCATTTTAACAAGCCCTATGCTAAGAGGCGGCACAACATATTCTACTCCCTGAAGCACTTCATGAAATCTGAAGTAACTTCTTTAACTTTAGTGGAAATAATTTAAGCCAGTGTAACTGAGAGCAGAAATTAGCCCAGTATAATGTATACATTTCCTATCTTCTTTCCTTGCTCTTTAAGTGAAAGGATTATTGAGAACGGTCACCATAGCTGTTAAACATCATGCTGGTCCTTCCCTGCCCCATCTTCTTCTGCATAGCTGCACAGGCAGTGGGACTGCAGTGTAGAAATTTTTTAATCTCACCATGAATCAGAGCTAAACGGCTTCAGACATTTCCTGGCCACATTTCCAGAGAAGGAAATGCCTCCTGTTCCCTGGGCTACTTCCCCTGTGGCCCTTGCACCGTCCTGGCTCCTGTAGCAAGGCCAGCATCCTGGGAGGTATCAGGGTGGAGTCTCTCTCTCTAGCTCCCCTGATCCTGCCCAGCACTGCTCTCTCTAAAGTGCTTCTCAGGGAATCAGTCCTGCAGCCTCCTTGGTCAGGACCCACCTGCTCTCTGCTCTGCTGAGTAGTTCCTTATACCTTCCCATTGGCTTCTTACAAGCTTCTCACTGACTGGCTGCGGCTCTGAGCAGGCTCCCTCCAGTCTTAGGGTATGTCTACACTACAGTGTTATGTCGAAATAACGCGTCTACACACAAAATGCATTTTGAAATAGCTTTTTGCTGTTTTGAAATAGCGCATCCACACTGAGTGGATGCTGAATCGCATTTAAGGCCAGCCAGAACCAAGTCCGGCAGGGCATCAGGTCAGGAGTTACTTTGTGTGGCTGCTGCCTGAGGCTATCTGAGACCTGTGCTTAAAGGAACCCCCCCGCCCCCCCCCCCCGGACAGCCGGTTCTCAAGTTTCCCTGCTTGCTTGCCTACCTCGATGAGGAACAGCAAAGCATTTTGTCTCTGCGTGCTCTGGTTGCTGTCACTTGGGACACCACAGCACTCTGCAACATGGAGCCAGAGCTGCCCTGGGCACTCTGGAGTTTCTCGTGGACGCGTTGCTGCGAGCCTGGCTTCACTTTCTGCAGGCTGCCTCCAGGAGGTCCATCAGGGGGCTCTCAGTATCCAGGAGGACCTGCAGGAGAGCTTCCACCCTGAAGAGCACTGAGAGCCTCCCTGGTCTGTCCCACTGGGGGCTTGTGCTTCATTCCTCCCTCACATCCTTCCACTTACCCCCCCCCCCAACCGCCCTTCGTGATGTAAAATAAAATACACATATTTTCATGAACACAAACTCTCTTTATTTAACAAAACTGGGGGGGGGGAATGAAACTCTGGTGAGACTGGGGAAAAGAGGGGGGAGAGGGCAGAGGAGAGGGTGGGAGAGGGGAGGAGGAAACCTGGGAGGAGGGAGCTGGAAGGGAAGCAAGGGGAAGAAGGGAGAGGGGAAGCTCAGGGCTCAGGGTTGGGGGTCTCGCCGAACCAACTTGATTTTCATGCGAATCTGCTCCTGGGTTCACATGTGGCCTTTGGTGGCCAGGCTGGCAGCTATCCTGCCATAGATGGCTGTGTTCCTCTGTCTAGTGTGGATTTCATGGACATTGGGGACATCCCCAGCAAACCTGAATAAGGTCCATGATCTCCACCCTGGACCAGGAAGGTGCCTGCCTTCTCTGGGCTCTGGCAGGCTCCTGGGAGCTGGCAGACTGCTCCTGGGGAGCAGGGGAGGTCTGGCTGCCAGTGGCTTGCTGGCTCATGTTTTGGGGCCACTGAGTCAGGGGGCAGTGACTCCTGGCTCTGGGCTGGCAGGCTTGGAGCTGGCACAGGCACTGTGGCCAGAGTCCACCCCTTTAAGAGCTCCGGGGAGGGGGAAGGGAGAGGAGTGTTCTTGGTTGAGGCTGGGGTGGCCACCAGGGTACCCTGGGAAGGGCTGGAGGCCCCCCTATTTCGATGTAAGTGTCTACACAGCACTTATTTCAAAATAGCAATTTCAAAATTGGCGTTATTCCTCGTGGAATGAGGTTTACCAAATTCGAAATAAGCGCTCTGCTATTTCGAATTAATAGCTGTTATTTCGAAATAACTTTGCTGTGTAGACATACCCTTACACAACCTTATTTGACTCTTCTATTTCCACTGCATGCTGAAGAAAATACCATTGGCTATGCCACAGTGGGAGCCCATTTTGAGCCCCTCTGCCATCAGCTTTGTCTTTTCCAGCCAAATGTCTTTCTAAGAAGATACAGGGGCCACTTTTAAAAACTGCCATTTGCCTTTAGTTAACAAATAATGTTGCCTCAGTACTTAGAGCAGTGATGGGCAACCAAGAGTAGTGAGTGGGCTGCATGAGTGGCCCTCCTTCACCTCAGTGCACCGCAGCAACCAGCAGCCCACTGAGGTTCCACCTATGGCCCCCTCTGTCTGCCCTTCTCCTCCACGTGCCTCTTGCTCACTGGGGCCGTGGAGCCCCACATTTCCTACACCTCCCCCCTTAGGGATGTAAGTGACTAGTCGACTACTCAACTAGTCACTTCCCCATCTCCTGCTGCTTCTGTATCAGAGGCAGCAAGCAGGGGGTGGGAGGAGCAGGAGCTGGTGCAGGGGGGAGCCATCTTAAAAGCCAGCTCCCCCCAGCACCATCTCCACGGGGGGGCAGAGGAGGCAGAGGCGCAGTGGGGGAAACGGCATGAGCGGGGACTTAAGCAGTCCCCACTTGCACCAAGTCTGACTGCTGTGCCTCTGCCCACAAGCGGCTCTTACTACATTTAAAAGGCAGAGGTGCAGGATAGTGAGTGTCCCCCCCCCCCATCAACTAATCGAGTAGTGATGGAAAGTCCATCAATGACTTGATTAGCTGATTAATAAAAATTTAATATCCCTACTCCCCCTCCCTCCCAGCACCTTCGGAGTGGCATGAATCCGTGCATTTGTACTCCATCCCCACTTCTCTCCCCCTCCCAGCTTGAACAACTGCTGAATTGCAGCATTCCAGCTCTGGGAAGGGAGGGACGATTGCAAATCAGCAGATTCATGGTGCTCCAGAAGTGCTGGGAGAGATGAGGAGGAGTAGGAAGTGCGGGGCTCCAGTTCCCCACTGTGCAAGAGGCTCATGGGAAAAAGGGTCTAACGGGAGGTCCGTGGGCTGCAGGTGGAGCCCCAGGTGGCCGCAGGTTGCCAAGCACTGATTCTGAGTATTCCCTATAGTACATATCTAGAAACACAGAGGCTGCGTCTAGACTGGCAAGTTTTTCCACAAAAGCAGCCGCTTTTGCGGAAAAACTTGCCAGCTGTCTACACTGGCCGCTTGATTTGTGCAAGAACACTGACGATCTAATGTATGATTGTCAGTGTTCTTGCTAAATACTATGCTGCTCCCGTTCGGAAAAAGCCCTCTTGCGCAAATGTATTTGCGCAAGAGGGCCAGTAGACAGCTCAGGATTGTTTTGCGCAAAGCCTGATGGCAAAAATGGCCATTGGGGCTTTCTTTATAAAACGCGTCTAGATTAACGCGACGCTTTTCATAAAAAGTGCTTTTGCGCAAAAGCGTCGTGCCAATCTAAACGCTCTTTCGCAAATGCTTTTAACGGAAAAACTTTTCCGTTAAAAGCATTTGCGGAAAATCATGCCAGTCTAGACGTAGCCAGATAGTAAAGAGGGGCTGATCTAAAGCCTACAAAAGTTAGTGGAAAGATTCCCATTGACTTCAGTGTGCTTTGATTCTGACTCTTATTTATCTGTAGATTGGCAGTAGGTTGGGGAAGCAGCCAGAGAAGAGGGCAGAGTCACTTTGATGCAAGGAGCATGTCCACCCTCAGTTACCAAGCTTTGCTGTATAAGGGTGATGGTAAAACCTGTAGCTATCTCAAGTCAGTCGTATTACAGCACTAACTAGTTAGCTAGTTATCAAGATTATAACTTTTTCTCTTGGACATTGGTATCCAAGCCTGTGTCACCTAGGCTATATCTACATGGTATAAACTGTACACAGGGTAACCTCCCCAAGCTAACTTGAAGCCAGTTAGTGTGCATAATAATTGCACTGACGACAGCATGGTGCAGGCTTCTAAGTGGACCAGAAACCTGAATATGTACCCAGGCTCTGTGCGAGGCATATGCTATCTCTATGCACTGTCTTCACTGCTGTTGTTACCTGCATTAGTTGGACTCAAACTAGCTTGGGTAAGCTAGCACTGCACAGCGTTTTCCTGCACAGACAGACCCCAAATCTACTGTAGCATGATCTCCCCAGGACTGCACCTTAAGGCCATTTTGAGACTGAAACAAATGCTGACGATAATAGCTCATTTAGGGTATGTCCACACCGCAGAGGAAAAATGAAGCTGCCGCTGTCCATCTTCCAGGGTTTGAATTAGCAGTTGAGTGAAGACAGCTAATTCGAAGTGAAAGAGGCACTCTTGGTCAATGCCAGTAACCCTGCTTTCATGAGGAGTAAGGGAAGTTGAAGGAAGAATATTCTTCCTTCTATTTCCTGCTGTGTAGACAGCACCAAAAGTCGAGTTAAGTTACTCTGACTTCAGCTACGCAATTAACGTAGCTGAAGTTGCATATCTTAATTCAACTTTGTCCTGTAGCGTAGACATACATGTGCATGTCTACACTTGGAAATTATTTTGAAATAACTTATTTTGAAATGATAATTCCCAAAATAACTATTTTGAAATAGCATGTCCACACTACAGGGAAGTCTCGAAATTAGTCTGAGGCAGGCTCCCTTAATGTGGATGCACTACCTTGACTTAGAGCCTCAGGAAGCACTGGGGAGTAATTAGTTTGAATGATTCTGGGGAGTAATTATTTTAAAATAGCAGAAGGGGAACGTCCACATTAACGCTATTTCGAAATAACTATTTTGAAATAAGCGTTATTCCTCATAGTAAGCAGGAGTTATTATTTCAAAATAACCAGCCCCTTAGTTTGAAATAATGGGCTTAGTGGTGTGAACGCTCTGCTTATTATTTCAAAATAAATACCTAGTGTAGACCAGGGCTTACTGAGTCTGACATATCACTCACAGTACATGATCACAGAGCTTTGGGATCTGCATTGCTTCCTTTTGGTTCTTTTGTGTGTTTAAGGTTGTGGTCGCATTAAATAAATAAGGAAAAACCAGTGTACGCTTCAGTAAAATAATTTCACCATTTAACACGAGGTTGTTTACCACGTTGAGGCTTATGACTTATATCATATAAAAATCATGATGTTAATCCATAACATTATCAGTGGGTCTCCAAAGGAAGCATCATGGATGCCTGCCACTGCTATTACTGACATTTCTGGTGCTGGCCATGTTTTTCTCTCTCAGAATGTGGTGCAGAACTGGTAGCACTCTTACCTCAGAGCTAGAAAATGATGGGTTCAAACATCACATCCAGACTGACATCCACTGCTGTTAGAATACAGTACTCAGAGCTACCTGCAACACTATCCTTTGAACAGAAGTTCTTTGTCCCGCAGTGGTTGCCATTGAGGTTTATTTTTAAAATTAGTTTCCTGAAGGAAACAACAGTGCTCTGTTTGTCTGTCAGAAGTTACAAACTTCCCCAGAGAACGGCATCACTGCTCTAACAAGCTACTCAAGAAATGGCAAGACAGCTCACTGACCATGCCCATTCAGTCACTCGGCTTTCAGCTGTGACTGCCAATAGATGTATCACTTATGGATAGGGACTAAATCTTCAAAAGTCACTCATGATTTTGGCCGCTGTGATGGGGTATCTACCCCACCCAAGGCCTGAATAAATTAAAAGGGCCAATTAACTCTATGACAGGCTGCACCTGGAGGAGAGTCTGATCTCAAGTTGCAGTGGGGGAAGTCTAGGTGGGATATTAAGAAAAACTATTTCACTAGGAGGGTGGGGAAGCACTGGAATGGGTTCCCTAGGGAGGTTGTGGAATCTCCAGCTATAAAAATGTTTAAGGCCAAGCTTAACAAAGTCCTGGCTGATATGATTTAGTTATGGTTGATCCAGAGGTTGGACTAAATGATCTCCTGAGGTCTCTTCCAACCCTTCTATGAGTCAGGACTGCTAAGCTCTAATTGATGATGATGTCAGCTGGGCAGGGGCAGGCTGAGCTGATAGAAAACCAGGAAGTGGTGAGGAAAAGGGGGTGCTAGCAAGGAGGGATGCAGTCCTTTCCTGGAGTGGAGGGGTCTGAGTAAAAGGTGAGGAGGAAGAGGAAAAGAAGAAGGAAAAGGAGGAAGAGGAGTCCTAGAGACTAAACTCTGGGGTCCTGTCTGGGAGTACAGTCTCTGGCAGGAACCCAAGAGAGAGTGAAGTAATCACAGGGAATGGAGGATATTCCAGGGGTAACCCAGAGGTGGGCCAGAAGACAGAGAAAGGAAGGCAGGAAAGAGCCCAGAGAAAGTGTGACAGGGCCTGGGAGTTCTTGGACTCTATTTGCTCGATACAAGGTCCCTGAGTTGGAGTTTACAGTAGAGGGCAGGCCTGGCTTTCCCTGCCAGCCACTCGGGAATGGCATCATCTGGGCAGTGGAATGGCAGACTACCTGAGGCTGGGTCTTTGCTACTCAAGAAAGGGAAAACTACTGTGACCTGGCTGCAGGGCCAAGCCAGGAAGGGGGAGGACCCTGAGTACAAAGAGGGAGCAATCAAGTACAGAGAAGGGCAGAGATGGGGCAAGCAACCAAAGGAGGAGCACCAAACTGGTCAAGAGCTGAACCCCAAACATGGCCACAAAGGAGGTGCCATAATGGAGAGTAGCAAATCCCATTACAGTTGCCCAACTTGAGACACCTCAATGAGTCTTGATATTTAGAATGCCTCCTTAAGGCGTCTGAATTCGGGCCCTCAAAAAATGGGACTTCTAAAATCCCCAGTCTGTTTAGAAAAGTTTAACCTAAGATATCCATAAAGAAATGAAAACTTTGACATTGACTGCGGAATAACTATTGAGCATTCAATAGTTGGTGTCCTGTCATTGATATAGGAAAATTAAATCAATGACTTCAAAAGGAATGGTAGCCTATTCTGAACTGCCTTATACCACCCCGTCACACTTGTCCAAGGTGGCAATTAAAGATCCTGTGGCACTTTCGGAAGCCATTACGTGACAGCTACACAACATGCACATTTTTTTCTTAATATTGAAAAAAAAGATTCTAATGTCTTTGGCTGTTTGTGGGCAATTTGCTTTGGGAATAGTGCTTGCTCCAGCAGCCTGTGCAGTCCCTGCCCCACCAGACTTCAACACATTGCTTTGTAATGCTCTTCAGGATCTCTCAAAGATGAATGATGCTATAGAAAACCAAAGTCGGTTCAAATTCTATTGTAAATGTTGAAATGTCACAAGTTTTCTATTTTTGTTTTAAAGTCTCTACATCATTCATTCTCTCATCTATTATTTCATTTTTCCTTCTTCCTTGACATTAATCATATTTTTGTGAATGGGTAACAAGTGCTGCTTTGTAGCTGACAACTGCAGCACAGCAAACTGCTGGCTATTCTTTCATTCCTTTTGTCTTGTGTTTGGAAAGATTTCAGTTTGCTGTGTTCTTTTATTATCATATGCATTAAAAATGTGACTTCCAATCAGTTTCAAAGTGGCCTCTTTATTGCTGGTTTTAGCAGGAAAGCAGATTCACTCCTTCACTTAGCTTCTTTTCTTTCTGATGTTTGCAGACATTTCCTTACAGCTGAATGCAGCCACATGCATGCTCACAGTCCCGAGTCACATAGTCTCCGGTGTGTGTTTTGATGGGATATTATTAGTAGATGTGTGTCACGAGGAGCGGCTCACTGCTGCAGCGCCTCCCTCTGGTTGCTCTGGGAAATTAGTTCTTGCTCAGCAAGGCATCCCTGTCTGGTGGTGTCTCACCCTTCTTCACATCACACTCTCACTCTGGACCCACGTTACTCCTGGACCTCGGCATCCTCTTTGGGACACTGCCCTCCAGCAGCATCCACCACTCTGGTTTTTTGCCCTCTTCCGGGGGATGTATTGGCACTTCTATGTTTCTACTGCCACTGTGGCCAGCTGTGGCTTCCAAGCCTAGCCCCTCTGTCTCAGGGGCAAGGCACAGTCTGTCTGGGCCATGCTGCCTTCCCAAGAGTTCTCATTTTCACCTGCCGCTGTGGCCAACTGCGGCCCCAAAGTCTAGTCACTTACCTCAGAGTCAAGCCACAGTCTGTATTGGCCATGCCTTGGTGGCAAGATGTGGTGCGGTGGGGAAGGGGGGAACCAGGCCCTCCCATTACTCTGGGTTCTGACCCAGGGGCCCTCCAATGGCAGCTTTGTCCTGCCCTTCTTCACTCTCCCTCCACTGTCTCTTGTTCTCTGGGCCAATTCCCCTGTGACCCCTTGCACCTTCCTGGCCCTTGTAGCAAGGCCAGCAGCCTGGCAGGTATCAGTCTGGAGTCTCCCCTGAGCCTGCCCATCACTGCTCCCAAAAGCGCTTCTCTCAGAAGCAGTCCCTGTACCTTTGCTGGTCAGGGACTAACTGTTCACTCTCTGCTGAGCAGTTCCTTATATACCGGACTGCCTCAGCAAGCCACCCTCTGGTTGGCTGTTTAAAAGCTCCTCTCCGATTGCACAAGGCTCTTTGCAGGTTCTCTCCAGCCTGCTTTAGCCCCTTTCAGCCAGTGTGGGACCATCTCACCACCACAATGTGAAAGTGAGTGAGCCTTTGATAGTATGGCTAATGTTGTTAAGTCCTTGGGAGGCCAGCCACTCCTCGCTTACAGACAGCTCCCAACCTGAAACATGTACCACGAACTACACACCCCACAACAGATACACTAACACACGAACCAATCTTTGCAACAAACCCTGTTGCCAACTCTGTACACATATGTACCCTAGAGACACCATCATAGGACCTAACCACATCAGCTATACTATGAAAGGCTCGTTCATCTTCACATCTACTTATATGATATATGCCATTTCCAGCAATGGCCCTCTGCCATGTATATTGAACAAACCAGACTGGCTCTATGCAAAAGAATACATGGGCACAAATCAGACATTTGAGGATGATAACATACTAAAACCAGCAGGAGAACATTTTAACCTCCCTAAATACACAGTTACAGATTTGAAAGTTGCAATCCTCAAGCAAAAAATTTCAAAACCAGGCTGAAATGTGAAACTGCTGATCTGGGATTAATATGCAAATGTGACACCATCAGAATGGATCTGAACAGAGCATGGGAATGGCTCACTTATTACCATAAGCAAATTTCCCCTTTAGGTATTCTCACCTTCTTATCCACCTCCACCCTTATTATTAAATTAACTCTTATCCCTGTATCCCTACTATCTTTTTCTTCTTATTTCTCTTCATGCATCTGATGAAGTGAGTTACAACTCAAGAAAGCTTATGGCATAATAAAATTGTTAGTCTTTAAGTGCCACCAGACTCCTTGTTGTTTTTGTTGAGACAGTTGAGCTATTTGGTAGCTTATTTATTCATCAGTACTTAGAGACTGTCATAGAATTATAGAGTAGAATCATAGAATCACAGGTTTGGAAGAGACCTCAGGAGGTCATCGAATCCAACCCCCTGCTAAAAGCAGGACCAACCCCAACTAAATCATCCCAGCCAGGGCTTTGTCAAGCTGGGACTTAAAAACCTCTGGGGATAGAGATTCCACCACCTCCGTAGGGAACCCATTCCAGTGCTTCACCATCCTCTTAGTGAAGTAGTTTTTCCTAATATCCAATTTAGACCTCCTCCAATCAGTGTTCCCTCTAAGCTTGGCAGCAGCGCAGCTTCACAGGTGATTAATCAGCTCTGCCCAGTCAGTCAGCTCTCTGCAGGGAGTCCTGAGCAGCCGATTGGACTGCCCCCAATGCAGCTTGAGACCATTGCTCCTTGTTCTGTCATCTGTGACTACTGAGAACAGCCTCTCTCTATCCTCTTTGCAACCCCACTTCGGGTAGTTGAAGGCTGCTATCAAATTTCCCTCACTCTTCTCTTCTGTAGTCAGAGCATTTTGACTATATCAAAAGTGAAACTGACAAAAATCTTAATGCCTTTGTGGTGGACTCGAAGTGAGGTCACAAAAAATTGGAGAAAAACTATGCATTGGATGCCAGGGTCATGAGGAAATATATATGTGATCAAAAACTGAGACTATCAAGGAATCAGCAAGTAAAGCCTCTGAATGTCAGGAGACATCAGTGGTTGATAGCAGACCATGTCGATTAGTATTCTGGTTAGAAATACCAGTTGTGGGTATGACCGGGAAGAAACTATTTCCAGCCTGTTCGCATCTCGACACTTCAGGTTCCCAGGCAGGGGCACTTAGCACCCTCTTCACAAGTTGCTCCCTGCCCTAGGTCCCATCCGCAGGGAGTGCAGGCTCACTCCTTCCTCCAGGCACCATCCCTATTCCGAGCCACCTCTCTGGCCTAGTTGAGCCAGGTTACCTGGGACCTGGTGCTCAATGCATCCCTCAGGCTTAACCCCTTCCTGCCCATGCTGAAGCCAGAGGACAGAAAGTGGCTGGGTTATGTCACTGGTCAGCAGCAGCTTGGAGGTGTTAGCTGCCTTTCTACACTCTGCGAACAGGAAGGGACAAGCTGCTTGCAGCCACAGTGGAGCAGGGGTGGGGGACAGAAGGGAAAAAACAGTCCAGGTCACCCCTATCCCTATCCTCACCCCACCCCCTTTCAGCTGGAAGCAGGTCCCTTCCCTTCCCTGTCACATAGTGCTAAAAGGCTGCTACTCACCACATTCAGGTCAGAACCCTGACAGAAATCTTAGGCGGGAGGCCTGTGAATCTGTGTGCTCCCCACATGTTTCCTTGAGAAGATGTGGTGTCTAGTACCGGGAGAGACATATCCATCCTGGGGGCCCAGCCAGGCCTGGAGGGTGGAGAGCACCAGGTAGGGAGGGCTGGGTCAGGTCGGTCAGTTTCCCCATCCCTATGAAAGACAAGTATGGGAATGTGTGTGTATCTCCTCCCCCTGTGCAAACCAATGACTCAATAATCCAGATAACAAAGAACTGGGATATTTCTTTGCACAAATAAAAAAAAATATAACACAAAACAAAAAATAGTACCCAACAGGTATCACTGGGTAGTGGTATTTGATGGAATTGCTACTGGATGAAGCACCATATGTCAGTCACTTTTTAGACTGAATCTTTCATTCCAAAGGGATCACTGGGAGCCCATCAGTTGGTAGTGTCATCCTGTAGGTCAACAGATAGTAGCCAAATAATTAGTGTTTTAGAAATTATTATAAAAGGTCTTCACTGCGACTGTAGGAAATTGTTTGGTGACCCAGTGGAATACCGTGATCGCCATCGAGGTGGTATAAAACTCTTCTCTAGTATACATGCCCATTTTTCAGAAGAAAGTGTTGATAAGTTGTAAGTTGATACGGCTGATGACTTATTTCAAATTACTCCTTAGTGTTACAGTTTTCTTGATATTATGTCTATTGTACTGTGCACTAATCTCTGGTGGGTGAGGGGGAAAACACTCGTTATACTGCCCTGTGGGTCAAAAGGCCAGATGTGCAAAGAGCTGAATCAAGAAAACACAGAAGAGAAAGTGAAAATGATGCATATGAGGGCATCTGAGGGTACTGAGTGAGTTGGCAAATGTCATTGAGGAGCCTTTGGCCATTATCTTTGAAAAGTCATGGAGATTGGGAGAGATCCTAGATGACTGGAAAAAGGCAAATGTAGTGCCCATCTTTAAGAAAGGGAAGAAGGACAATCCAGGAAACTATAGGCTGGTCAGTCTTACCTCAGTCTCTGGAAAAATCATGGAGGGGATCCTCAAGGAATGGGATCCTCATCCCATTTTGAAGCACTTGGAAAAGGGGAAGGTGATCAGGAATAGTCAGCATGGATTCATGAAAGGCAAGTCGTGCCTGACCAATCTGATTAGCTTCTATGATGAGGTAACTGGCTCTGTGGATATGGGAAAGTCAGTGGATGTGATATACCTTGACTTTAGCAAGGCTTTTGATACGGTCTCCCACAATATTTTTGCCAGCAAGTTAAGGGAATGTGGATTGGATAAATGGACGGTAAGATGGATAGAAAGCTGGCTGGAAGGTTGGGCCCAGCGGGCAGTGATCAACGGTTCAATGTCAGGATGGCGGTCGGTTTCTAGAGGAGTGCCCCAAGGTTCGGTTCTGGGACCGATTTTGTTCAACATCTTTATTAATGACCTGGATGAGAGGATGGATTGCACCCTCAGCAAGTTTGCGGATGACACTAAGCTAGGAGGAGAGGTAGATACGCTGGGGGGCAGGGAAAGAGTCCAGAGTGACTTAGACAAATTGGAGGATTGGGCCACAAGAAATCTGATGAGGTTCAACAAGGACAAGTGTAGAGTCCTGCACTTGGGACGGAAGAATCCCAAGCATTGTTACAGGCTGGGGACCAAATGGCTAAGTAGCAGTTCTGCAGAAAAGGACCTGGGGATTACAGTGGAGGAGAAGCTGGATATGAGTCAACAGTGTGCCCTTGTAGCCAAGAAGGCTAATGGCATATTAGGTTGCATTATGAGGAGCATTGCCAGTAGATCCAGAGATGTGATTATTTCTCTTTATTCAGCTCTGGTGAGGCCACATCTGGAGTATTGTGTCCAGTTCTGGGGCCCCAATTATAGGAAGGATGTGGATGCATTGGAGAGGGTCCAGCGGAGGGCAACCAAAATGATTAGGGAGCTGGAGCATATGACCTACAAGGAGAGGCTGAGGGAGATGGGTCTATTTAGTCTGCAGAAGAGAAGAGTGAGGGGGGATTTGATAGCAGCCTTCAGCTTCCTGAAGGGAGGTTCCAAAGAGGATGGAGAAAGGCTGCTCATAGTAGTGATGGATGGCAGAACAAGGAACAGTGGTCTTAAGTTGCGGTGGGAGAGGTCCAGGTTGGATATTAGGAAAAACTATTTCACTAGGAGGGTGGTGAAGCACTGGAATGGGTTACCTAGGGAAGTAGTGGAGTCTCCATCCCTAGAGGTGTTTAAGTCTCAGCTTGACAAAGCCCTGGCTGGGTTGATTTAATTGGTATTGGTCCTGCCTTGGGCAGGGGGCTGGACTTGATGGCCTTCTGAGGTCTCTTCCAGCTCTATGGTTCTATGATTCTATGATAACATAATGGTGTGGAATAAGGGTAAAGGGTCATTTTAGGCTAGTCCCCCAAAATTAGGAGCACCAAAAGGGAAATGAGTGGGGAAATCTACTCAGCATATTAGCTGTCTGTATTTGAATGGAAGGAGTATGGGGAATAAACAGGAAGAATTAGAAGTATTAGTACACACGTTAAATTATAACCTAATTGGCATTACAGAGATGTGTGGAATAACTCTCATGAGTAGAATATTGTTATATTGGGTATAGATTGTTCAGGAAGGACTGGGTAAAAAGGGAGGAAGTGTGCACTATACATCAAGAATATATATATACTTGTTCTGAGGGCCAAAAAAAGGTGGGAGACAGACCAGCTGGGAGACTGTAGGTAAAGGTGAAAGAGGTAAAAATTAGGAGTGAGTGAAAGAGGTAAAAATTAGGCAAAGTTCCTCTAATCTTTTCCATTTGTGTAAGATTTTTTTCATCAATTTGCAGAATAATTTTTATGTGCACCGATGTATGTGAGAACGTGCCTTACCAGTAGAAACAAAAAATCTAGCTGTGGACACTGTGCTAATCAGCTAGGTGGCATTTGAATCTCTCATGAGTGGCCACACAAGTGTACAGCTTGCAGCGAACAGTGAATATTGCAGAGGCTCTATTATAGGTTACATCAATGGGCGAAGCATTTCTGGAACAAATGACAGGCATGTCCAAAACACAAGACTTAATAGTAATGAGGAACTTTAATTATTCGGACATCTGCCGGAAAACTAACATGGCAAAACACAGAATGTCCAATTCATTCTTGGTACGTATGAGAGACAACATTTTGTTCCAGAAAATGGAGGATATAACAAGCCATTTTGACTCTGACCAGGAGGAAGGCAATTGGGGTAAAAGTGATCTTGAAATGATAGGTTTCATGATTCTAAGGAAAGGAAAGAGTTATAGCAGTAGAATAAGAACAATAGACTTCAAAACCACAGACTTTAACACACTCCGACAACTGCAAGCTCACGTTCCATGGGAAGAAAATCTAAGGGGGAAAGAACTGCAGAAGAGCTGGAAGTATCTCAAAGATAGGCTATTAAAGGAACACCTGCAAACTAATTTGATATGAAAGAATAGTAAGAGGCTCCATCAGGACCCCTTTAATGACCTGAAAATCAAAAAAGGAATAATATAAAAAAGCAGGGACATGGATAAATTGCTAACAAGAGTACAAAAGAATAGTCTAAGCATGCAGGAAGAAAATTAGATGGGTTAATGCACAAAATGAGTAACCCCTAGAAAGGGACTTAAAAGGCAATGAAGAGGTTGTTTAAATAAATTAGGAGCAAGAGAAAAGTGAAGGAAAATGTAGTCCTGCATAGGAGGAAGTCAATAACTGATGGCATCAAGAAAGCTGAGCTATTTGCTTCATTCTTCACTAGAAAGGTTAATATTGACTAGATAGGTGGTCAGATACTAAATATTAACAACAATCAGGAAGGAACACAAGCAAAGTAGGGAAAGATGAGGTTAAACAATGTTTAGATAAGCTAGGTGTATATTGCAGTCAGCAAAGTCTAGTGAAATTCATCCTGGTGTAGTTAAGGAACTAGCAGAAGCAATTTTGAAAATTTAATTATTAATTTTGAGAATTCTTGGAGGATGGGTGAGGTCCCAGAAGACTAGAAAGGGGCAAACATAGCTCCTATCTTTAAAAAGGGAACAAAGACAGCCCCTGGAATTATAGACCACTCAGCCTTGCTTCAATAGTGGGAAAGACACTGGAAACAATCAATTTGTAAATTGTTGGAGGACAATAAGATTATAAAGAAGAACAAGCTTATATTTGTCAAGAACAAATGTCAAAGCAACCCAAATTCCTTCTTTGACAGGTTTACAGGCCTAGTGATTGGGAGAAGCAGTAGATGTGCTATATCTTCATTTTAGTAAGGCTTTTGACACACTCCCACATGACAATCTCATAAGCAAACCAGAATATTGTGGTTGAAATGAAATTACTACAAAATGGGTGAATGATTGACTGAAAGACCATACTCACAGAGTAGTTATAGGTGGTTTGCTGTCAACCTGAAGAGGACTGTATCTAGTGGCGTTCAAGAAGTGTCAGCCCTGGGCCCAGAACAAATCAATCTTTTCTTTAATGACTTAGACAGTGGAGTGGGGAATGAGCTTATAAAATTTGCAGATGACACCAGTGTGGATAAGGTTGCAAGCATTTTAGAGGACAGGCTTAGAATTCAAAATGACCTTGACAAACTTGGAGAAGTCAATAAAGATAAGTGCAAAGTATGTCACTTAGGAAGGAAAAATCAAATGCTCAAGTGCAGAATAACTGCCTAAGTGGTAGTACTGCTGGAGAGGATCTGGGGGTGACTGTGGTTCAAAAATGGAATGAGGGTTGTGATGCAATTGCAAAAAAGGCTAATATTCTGGGATATATTAACAGGAGTTAAAGGCCCTGGCAGATGAAGAAAGGTTACAAAAGGTGAACATGTTTAGCCCTGAGAAAAGAAGACTGAAGGAGAACTTAATAACAGTTTTTAAGGGTTACTATGCAAAGTTTTTTGTCCTTCCTTCAGGGTAGACGTGGAGAATAAGTAATGGGCTTAATCTTTAGCAAGGGAGATTTCACATGAAGGGAATTCATATCTCCAGAATACTTTTACTGTTGAGCAGGCATATACAAAGATGCACAAAACAGATAGGGATGAGATAGTAAACTGTAAAGTTTAGCTCTATTTTGTTCGTTGGTTAATAAAATTAGTGGCTTACCCACATCTGCCTCTGCAGACTTCTGGAAGGAGAAGGATTTATCTTGGACATGTTTCTGAAGAGTTATTCAGCTTGATGGGTAGAGATAGTGGAGAAACTTTTGTTATGGAAACTTTTTGTATGTGATTGTTTTGTATTCAGCTGTTTATATGTGAGGACAGAGCATAGGATTGTCATGATTTTTATAGATCAAAAGAACTTGATTTTTAATTCACAATCTGCCAGGACAGAGAAAATATTTGAACATGCAAGAATGGCTTAGAGAAAAAAATTATGAATATTGTACATGAAAAAATTCATTATAATCTCAAATTATTCATTCAGTGGTCTATAAAAACCATTAATAATTAGTCAAAATAATCTCTGCATAACTCATTTGATTTTCAGACAGAATAAAATAGAGCTAAAATCTGTAGAACTTCACAGATGAGTTCAGTGTGTTCCTTGAAAAGACCTTGTTGTAATATCAAATACACCAGATACTAATGTTATTTTAAAAATAAATGAAGACATTCAGTGTATATAAAAACATGAATTTTGGTGGTGTTTTCATGTTGCTCTTTAATCCCTACTTAAGTATATGCAGAAGCTGACGTCATTATTCAGACTGTGTCCATTCAGCCTGGTAATTTGAATTCAGAGTTTCTTTTTGATCCCGGGAAGAGCATAGACCATTAGCTGCCACAGATTAGACACTGGGGTGCTTAATGGCATATAGTGGCCCTGCTCACAGTAATAGCATCCTGAGGGAAATAGAGCGAGGGAAATGGTCTCACAGCTGGACACTGATCAATAATACATGGGACTGCTGCCTATCATAGCTTTGATCAGATGCTTGTAACCAAACTCCTGCAGGGAACAGGGAAGGGAATAGTGTGATAATGTTACCCCCATTTCCTAGTCTCATGTGGCTAAATATCATCACTCCTATATGTAATGCAGTTCTGGCAGCTGTCTGGAATCTTTCAGGGTTAAGGTTTGTTCTCTGAAATGTTTAGCTATCCAATGGAAGTACTGAGATAGCTTTGGTCATTGCATAGGCAGCATCTTTCATCTTAGTTTTTCTTCGGTAGTTTGGGAGGATCTTTTATTTTGTCCCCTTTCAGATTACAACTAAAAAATAATACAGAGTTTCAAAATAAACTGTATCATTCTGACTTTGAAAATAATGCTTTAAGCCAAAACATTATTACAAATAAAGAAATAAATGTATATGCAAAATACTATTCATGCCAACAGTTTGCTTTTTTACCCATTTCAATCTTAAGATAGTTGTATGAACTAAAATAATTTAAATGGCATTCCCTGAAAGCTGTTAAGATTTTTTAAATTACATTTTCTGCTTTTTCAAGTAGATCAGTAGAATAATGTAGCTATTAAATCCACAGTTTTGAAAAAGATTAGTTATTTTTCCTTCATATGCTAGTCATTGCAAGCTAGCAGAATAGCATATGGGTTAGAATAGGTTAGAATTGCTGCATACAGATTATGTTTTTAGACAACTCTTTTTGTCTTTATAATCTGTAGGTTATTGATACAGACATTTCAGGATTTGATAAGAATAAAGTACTACTTGAAATCGGGTGTACATTTTTAATTATTACAATAATTAACTGTTAGAACAATTTATCAAGGCTCATGATGGATTCTCCATCATTGACAATTTATAAATCAAGGTTATATGTTTTTCTAAAAGATCTTCTCTAGGAATTATTTTGGGGTAAATTCTTTGGCTTCTGTTGTAAAGGAGGTCATACTAGATTATCACAGTGCTCTCCTCCGGCCTGAGAGTCTATGGGTGTGTCTACACAGCTACGCAAATTACATATCTTATCTCAAATCTATTTCGAAATAGCTTATTTTGAAATTTGGCGCATCTACACAGCTCCAAATTTTGAAATAACACACTATTTCAAGCCATCCCTTAACCCTTGTGCAACAAGGTTTACCGGGATGGTGAAATAGCACGCCTGTTATTTCAAAAAATATGATAAAGATAAGGCACGACTGAGAGGAAGACCAGTGATTTATCAGATTCTGTAAGAAGGAGTTCTTACAGAATTTCTGTGGCTGAAACCCAGTGGGAAGTCTCATCTTCACAATTGCTTAGAAGCCTGAAAAGCCTCTCATCAATGAGTGAAAAATTTCCCCTGCTGGCTGAGAAATTGTTACCAACTTGTGATTTTACTGCAAGTCTTGTGGTGTTTGTTGTCTTCCTTAAAGCTCCTGGATTCCAGTGATTATATGAGAATCTCAATTTTGAATTTTAAAGCAACTTTTGAGCCCTTAGAGCTACACCAAAAAGCTTGAAACATAAACTGGAAATATTGAAACACCAAAATACAAATGAGAAACCTGAAAAAAAAATTAAGTCTCTCGTGGTCATTTTAGGAATTGGTCATGATATTTGAATACTTAAAGCTGCTGATGATGATGATGAAAGAATTGTTTGCACTAATCATACCATTTACAAATATTGTAAATAGTTTTTTTATATTTTATAGTTTTTATATGTACAAATATATTTGCTTTGTTTTCACATTAAGGAAAATGTATGTATGTTCATTATTCTAATGAAAATAGCCTGGTAAAATGTTACTTTCTCATTTTCAGGGTGAATATTTTCTTCCTGATTAACCTTTGGTTCCTTTTCCTTTCTAGTTACACCAGCAGAGTTGTTTCCAATGGACTGAAGGCACAAATTAACAACCCAGAATTAAAAGTCAAAGGATTAGACCCTCTCATCAGCCATTTAATTGACAAACTTCATCATTTTAACCAGGTAAGCAAGTCTTCACAATTAAAAGCTTTTCCATATTGGGTCTTAGAAGGAGTCTGAAGGTTAAAAAGCTGAGGGATATCGTATGCTATTCGGAAGCACAGAACCAAAGAACACTTTTATTTATCACCTTATTATCTGGAAAAGTAATTATTCTGCTCTATTCTGCATTAATTAGGCCTCAGCTGGAGTTCTGTGTCCAGTTCTGGACCCCACATTTCAGGAAAGATGTGGATTAATTGGAGGAAGTCCAGAGAAGAGCAACAAAAATTATTACAAATCTAGGAAACAAGATCTATGAGGGAAGAGTGAAAAAACTGGGTTTGTTTAGTCTGGAAAGAGAAGACTGAGAGGGACAGTTTTCAAATATCTAAAAGTTTATTACAAAGAGAAGGGTGAAAAATTATTCTCCTGAACCTGTGAGGATAGGACAAGAAGAAAATGGTTTAAATTGCAGCAAGGGAGATTTACGTTGGACATTAAGAAAGCTTTCTAATTGTCATGGTTTGGTCCTGCCATGAATGCCGGGGGCTGGATTTGATGATCTTTTCCTTCCAGTTCTATTATTCCATGATTTTATGACTGCAGTGAGATGGTGGCTAATTGGACCAGAAACTACTCTTGTGCCTTAGGAGCTGGTCCAATGTATGGGAAACCCCACAGTTGTCAATGGGGGTGTGTCTAAACTACATGGCTCCGTCGACGGAGCCATGTAGATTAGTCAGGACGGCAAAGGGAAATGAAGCCGCGATTTAAATAATCGCGGCTTCATTTAAATAAAAATGGCCACCGCGCTGTGCCGATCAGCTGATTGTCGGCTCAGCACGGCAGTCTAGATGGGGATCTGCCGACAAAGGGTTCTGGGGTCAGCAGATCCCCGTCTAGACTGCCGCGCTGAGCCAACAATCAGCTGATTGGCGCAGCACGGCAGCCATTTTGATTTAAATGAAGCCGCGATTATTTAAATCGTGGCTTCATTTCCCTTTGCCAAGTAAACTAATCTACATGGCTCCATCGACAGAGCAATGTAGTTTAGACGTACCCTGGGCTACTAAGCAACCAAGATCCTTTGGAGGGCTGAGGGCTGTGGAGATGCCTCCATATCTGTAGTCCCGTTCATTACACAGGGGCTTATGACAAGTGTGAAGCTGGCTATGCCACTCTATGATGTCCTTATGCTGGTGGAATTTTCCTTCAGCCTGGAGCAGAGTTGTTTGCTGCCAGAGTGGCTCCCCACATCTGTGGTGACTGATTTCCATAGAATACCAGAGTCAGTATAAAGTTTGACTAGATCAGTTAACCTCATACTCAACTTTCAAAAGGTCTCCTTACCTGAGTGTCATTGCTAACCTGCTCAGCCATGGATGGAAAGATGGTCTGCCAACAGGTTTACCAGAAACATGATTAATTTAATCTGCCCTCACTCTCCATTAGCTGTGCTTGCTGTCTATCTGAACTGCTCGGTTTCAGGGATGAATTCATCATGGGTCTATTGTACAATTGCTTCAACATAACTCTTTGCAAGCTGCAGAAATATCATTAGTCCAAATTAGCTAGAGCTAACAGATTTAAGAGCAATTGGTTTTCATTTAAATTAGGCAGATTTTCTTGTCCAGTTGAAAGAATGTTTATAGCCGTGGTTGTGCAATCCAGACCGGGACTCCCCCGTGGGTTAGGAAGCCTGGGATGGAGGATGTCCATTACCGGCCCCCAAATCCCACCGCTTCCCAACATTGCCCTGTCCTCTCCCCCATGGCACCCTGTCCCACAAGCACGCAGCTTTGGGGATCAGTGGGGGGCCTGGTACCTCACAGCAATTCCTCCATTCTTCATGGTAATCCCCACAGCCATTTGCTCGGGGGTGGGAAGTGAGGGTAGATGGTGGGAAAAGGTGAGGCTTGGGGGCTGGTAACAGATAGCCACCCCCTCTGGCCCACGGGAAGTCCTGGGCTGGA
Source organism: Rafetus swinhoei (assembly GCA_019425775.1). Classification (NCBI taxonomy): domain Eukaryota; kingdom Metazoa; phylum Chordata; order Testudines; family Trionychidae; genus Rafetus; species Rafetus swinhoei. Next base: position 47,128,786 of record CM033432.1, read on the forward strand.
TTATGCAATCACTCAGGCTAGGACTGGCCCACGGGCCAGGAGTTTGAGACCCCTGGTTTATAGCTTTTGTCTTCAGAATCTGCAATGTTTATACATGAACTCATCCCTAATTATTCAACATAAGTGAAGGGCATAACATGAGGCAGAAAACAGGCAATGTATAAGCAATGATTATTGGGCCTAACCTCATCTGCTCTGGAAGATATGGAGGCAAAAATGATCTGCCCCAGAAAATGAGCTAGGTGAATTATTTTCTTCTGGGGTGTGAGAGGCAACGAGGAACTGAGTAGCTATGACTCTGTGTCACACGTTGATCCAGGAAAAGTGCAACTTTGTACTTCTCCTTACCCAGGGCTTGTGGCAAATCCACAATGTAGCCGTCAGTTGGGACTGCTAGTAAATTTAAATTAAATTTAAGCTGTTTTTAAGATTTCTCTAAGCTTAAGATTTAGGGATTCTTTGTATCATGCTGTTTGATTTAACTTGCCATTGGGATTTACAACTTGCAGTAGCATGTGGTATTAAAACTGCTGTGAAATAAGTATCATTGAGCCAGATTGAGTAAAGTGATGATTCATTATTTATCAGCCTTTGCATGTTATCAAATAGCATTAATTTACTTTATAAATAGTAATTATAATTGATCTGTGTAATTGTCTTCTATAAACTCTGGCAATCAAATGTAATTAGAAATAGATTGTTTGAGTATCTGTGTTTAACCACAATGCTGGTACATCAGCTCTGACCCCAGCAGCCTGTGAGGAAACACCAGCCACGCTCTAGCTTGCAGCACCCATGGTGATTACCTGCAGCAGCACGGTGACTTACATTGCCCATCCGGGATTTCTCCCCCAACACCTCTCCCAAAGAAAAAACCCAACAGATGCTCTGCACTCTCCAGCCCTTTCTGGAGAGCCCAGATCAGTGGCCAGTGGTTCCCAACCTTTTTGAGCATACAGAACCCTTTTCAATCTATTAAAATGTCATAGACCCCCCAAACAATCCATTTTTGCTAGCCCAACTAAACCCTTCCTTCCACTCTAAGGGTATGTCTACACTACACTGTTATTTCAAAATAGCTTATTTTGAAATAACGCATCTACACACAAAATGCATTTCAAAATAGCTTTTTGCTATTTCGAAATAGTGTGTCCACACTGAGTGGACTCTGACTCGCATTTAAGGCTGGCTGGAACCATTTCCAGCAGGGCACCGGGTCAGGACTTACTGTGTGGGGCTGCTGCCTGAGGCTATCTGAGGTCTGTGCTTAAAGGGACCCCTCCGGACAGCCAGTTCTCAGGTTTCCCTGCTTGCTTGTCTACCTGGATGAGGGACAGCAAAGCATTTTGTCTCTGCATGCTCTGGTGGCCCTCACTTGGGACACCACAGCACTCTGCAACATGGAGCCAGAGCTGCCCCGGGCACTCTGGTGCTTCTCTTGGACACGTTGCTGCGAGCCTGGCAGCACTTTCTGCAGGCTGCCATCCGGGAGGTCCATCGGGGGGCTGTCAGTATCCAGGAGGCCCTGCGGGAGAGCTTCCACCCTGAGGAGCACTGAGAGCCTCCCTGGTCTGCCCCACTGGGGGCTTGTGCTTCATTCCTCCCTCACGTCCTTCCACTTACCCCTCCCTAACTCCCCTTCCTGATGTCAAATAAAATACATGTATTTTCATGAACACAAACTCTCTTTATTTAACAAAACTGGGGAAGGGGGGGGATGAAACTCTGGTGAGACTGGGGAAAGAAGGTGGGAGAGGGGAAAGGAGAGGGTGGGAGAGGGGAGGGAGAAACCTGGGAGGAGGGAGCTGGAAGGGGGAAACAAGGGGAAGAAGGGGAAGGGGAAGCTCAGGGTTGGGGGTCTCGCTGGACCAACTTGATTTTCATGCAAACCTGCTCCTGGGTTCGTGTGTGACCTTTGGTGGCCAGGCTGGCAGCTATCCTGCCATAGACAGCCACGTTCCTCCGTCTAGTGTGGAGATCATGGACATTGGGGGCATCCCCCCCAAACCTGAATAAGGTCCATGAACTCCACCCTGGAGCAGGAAGGCGCCCGCCTTCTCCGGGCCCTGGCAGGCTCCTGGGAGCTGGCCGACTGCTCCTGGGGAGCGGTGGAGGGCTGGCCGCCAGTGGCTTGCTGGCTCATGTTTTGGGGCTACTGACTGCTGGCTCTGGGCTGGCGGGCTTGGAGCCGGCACAGGCACTGTGGCCAGAGTCTACCCCTTTAAGGGCTCCGGGGAGTGGGGAGGGAGAGAAGTGTTCTTGGTTGAGGCTGGAGTGGCCACCAGGGCACCCTGGGAAGGCTGGAGGCCCCTTATTTCGATGTAAGTGTCTACACAGCACTTATTTCCGAAATAGCTATTTCGAATTTGGCGTTATTCCTCGTAGAATGAGGTTTACCAAATTCAAAATAAGCGCTCTGCTATTTCGAATTTATTTATTTCGAAATAGCGGTTTGGCTGTGTAGACGCTAGGAAAGTTATTTCGAAATAAGAGCTGTTATTTCGGAATAACTTTGCTGTGTAGACATACCCTAATAGCTTTTGAACAGTTAGAAAGGGGCGACATATTCAAAAGAGAATAAAATGGTAAAAGGTGACTGATGCATTTATAAGCCAACTCCAGAGGACAGTCGCAGGTTGTCAGCTTCAGCGTGGGCTGAGGGGACATGCTAACTGCAAGGTACAGAGCTTCTCAGCTCCCATTGGCTGCTGTTCGCCCGCACTACTTCCTCAGATCCTATCCCCTCTGTCCCCTGCCCATCCACAGAGCAAGGGAGGTCTCGTGGCCAAAGGGAGCTCCAGCTGCCAGCTCCTCAAGGGTGAAATTTTGGGAGGATAGGAGACAAGGGTGGAACTTCAGGAGTGTGAGGGGGGGCAGCAGCCATGCACAGCGGGACGCGTCTTGCTTTTGATCCCGTTCACCTGACACTAAGGGAGCAAGGGGAAAGTTCTTACATCCCATGCATGCCTCTCACACACCAGCCAGGTGTGAGAGGCATTCACAGCATGCAAGCACTTTCCCCACGCTCCCTTAGCTTCCAGAGAACGGGATCAAAAGCAAGCTGTGTCCCGGCACGCATAGCTGCTGCACCGCCACATGCTCCAGGACCGGGGGGAAGAAGAAAAGGAAAAGAAAAGTAAGGATCAGGCCCTTACTTTTAAAAACTTTCTGTGGACCCTCTACAGTGCCCTCGTGAACCCCCAGGGGTCCACGAACCGCAGGTTGGAAACCACTGCTGTAAGCTATGCACTTTGACGACCACCCAGGAGAGATTCAAATGACACCCAGATGATTAGCAGAGTGCCCATAGCCAGCAGTGTGTGTTTTTGCTGGTGGTGCACATCCACACATACCTCAGTGCACATTACAAAATGTATTCTGCACATGGATGAAAAAAATTAGAGGGATCATTGGTCCCGATATATTAGGTCTATTGCCCCTTTAAGGAGATCAACATAGAATCATATGACTGAAAGGGACCTGGAAAGATCATTTAATCCAATCCCCCACACTCATGGCAGGACAAAACACCATCTAGACCATCCCTTACAAGTGTTTGTCTAACCTGCTCTGAAAAATCTCCAATGATGGAGATTCTACAACATCCCTAGGCAAATTATTCCAGTGATTAACCACCCTGATAGTTAGGAAGTTTTTCCTAATGCTAAACCTAAGCCTTGCTGCAATTAAAGCCCATTGCGTTTTGTCCTATCCTCAGAGGGTAAGGAGAATAATTCTTCCCCCCCACCACTACTACTCCTTGTAATAATCTTTTATGCACTTAAAAATAGTTATCATGTAACCTCTCCATCTTTTCTTCCCCAGACTAAACAAACCCAGTTTTTTCATTCTTCTGTCATAGGTCATATTTCCTAGATCTTTAATCATTTTTGTTGCTCTTCTCTGGATTTTCTCCAATTTGTCCACATCTTTTCAGAAAAGTGTCTCCCAGAACTGGACACAATACTCCAGCAGAGGCCTAACCAGCAGAGAGTTGAGCAGAAGAATCACTTCTCTTGTCTTACTCACAACACTCCTGTTAATACATCCCAAGAACAATGTCTGCTCTTTTTTTTTTTTTTTTTTTTTTTTTTTGCAACAGTGTTATATTGTTCATTCATAATTTAGCTTGTGATTCACTATGACCCCCAGATTCCTTTCCACAGTATTCCTAACTTGGCAGTAATTTCCTGTTTTGTATGTGTGCAATTGGTTGTTCTTTTCTAAGTGGAGTACTTTGCATTTGTCCTTATTGAACTTGATCCTATTTATTTCAGACCATTTCTCCAGCTTTACCAGATCATTTTGAATTTTAATCCCCTAAAGCATTTGCAACCCTTCCTGGATTGGTATTGTCTGCAGAGAAGTGTGCTATCTATACCATTATCCAAATCACTGATGAAGATACTGAACAGAACCAGTCCCAGGACTTCTCCCTGCAAGACTCCTTTTGATAAGCCCTTTCAGCTTGATTGCAAACCACTGATCTGTACCCAACCAATTATGTATCACCTTCCAGTAGTTCCTTCTAGGCTCTATTTCTATTGTTCTTATATGAGAAAGTTATACAAGGCAGTATCAAAACTCTTACAAAATTCAAGATAAACTGAGTTAGTTTGACAGATATTTCTTGGCAAATCCATTCTGATTGTCATTTATCATCTAGATCAGATGGCAATGCTTCTACTAATGCACCCCAGTAATTTGCCCCAAAGGAGTGTCTGAGTTAGTCTGTAACATGAAAAAACAACAAATAGACTAGTAGCACCTTAAAGACTAACAAAACATGTAGGTGGTATCATGAGCATTCGTGGGCACAGCCCACCTCTTCAGATGGCAGGAGTGTTAGAAGTCCAGATCCACCTTCTTGGCTACAAGGGCACACTGTTGACTCATATCCAACTTCTCATCCACTGTAATCCTCAGGTCCTTTTTTGCCAAACTGCTACTTAGCCTGTCGGTTCCCAGCTTGTAATAATTCTTGGGATTTTTCCGTCCCAAGTGCAGGACTCTGCATTTGTCCCTGTTGAACCTCATCAGATTTCTTTGGTCCAAGCCTCCTTTGTGTAGGTCACTCTGGACCCTATTCCTACCAACCAATGTATCTATCTCTTCCCCTAGCTTAGTGTCATCCGCAAACTTGCTGAGGGTGCAATCCATCCCCTCATCCAGGTCATTAACAAAGATGTTGAACAAAACGTCTCCACTGAAGTCCGTTGTCTTTACGTGGAATCAGAATTTCATCCCTAGTGTTTTTGAATACCAGGCCAGCCAATGGCGGGCCGGGGGGAGAGGAGACAGTTCACCTGGAACCCAGCAATGCAAAGGGGCACGGGGTTCCCAGCTGCTGCTGCTTCTATTGTGGCAGCGGTGGCAGCTGGAGTCCTGGGCCCTTTACATCACTGCCAAAGCACCGCGCAGCACACGCTGTGCACTGTGAGGCCTGGGGGCATGCACGCTGAGCTCCAGGTGGCACAGAGGGCTAGCTGTCCCCTGCTCTGCCCCACAGGATTGTGGAGGTCCCCCCCTTGCCCAAAGGCCTGGAGGGGCTGTTGGCTCCCCTGTTGGACACCAAACAGATTTGCAAACAAAACTGGCTCACAAATGCGACTCAGAGCCAAAATTTACTACATTTTGATCTGTTGGTACCATTGGGCACATTTGCATGACTGACATAATAATATTCGGTTATACCAGCAGCCTCGCATATCAACAGAATTATTAACTGAGTTTCAATTGCGGAATCCTTGTTACTCTTGGTAATGCACAAGCATCACAGCATACGAAATCCCAGGTTGATTTTTAAGCACTAGCAGTGAGACGTAATATATTTTCCATCCTTCTGTAAACAAAACTGATGTGATCTGGGGTTCACTGAGAGATGATAAACAAGAAATCCCACACTGCTTCTTTTTACAGGCACTTTTCACCACATAGCCATGCTTAGGTATTTTATTGTATTTTTTTCATTATAACACATTTTCCAAATTCAAACATGACAGACTTTGAGACTGGGGTTAGAAATCCTAAAGGATCAATTACATTGGGAAGCTGATGAGAATGTTAGGAAACTGACAAAGCATTTCCTGTATCTGTTCTCTAAAATTATATGCTCTCATGTTTAACTTTCCACTCTTTTGGTTACACGTGTCCTCTGTAATAAAACATAACCTAAGTCCTCGGAGATTTCTGAGACTACAAAGATTGGAAGTATTGCCAGAAGATGTGAATATTCAGAAGTCTGGTCCTAATTCATCAAAGCAATGGGACTTAGATGCACAGGTTACCCGGTTCACATAGAAATCCCTAAAGCTAAAATTCCTTGCAGGACTGCAAATGAGTCAATTTCAGAAAACTTTAAAATAATTGCAATGAAATATTTGTTAGAAGTAGTGTGAGCAAGCAAATTCAGAATAGATTAAACCTAGTTAAGAAGCACAGGACAATTCCGTAAAACAGCTTACCTAGTGCTTATCTGAAATGTAGGTACTCTGTGTAACTTCTTCCAGCTCATATAAAATTGACCACCTCATCTGGGACTTTTTCTGTTGCATGTAAGTATAGAAATGCATGGCAGGCTGAAGGTTGTGCTATTTACTCACATAGAAACTAAGGATGACATAACAAACCTCAAAAAACTACAAATAGTTTAGTAGCACTTTAAAGACTAACAACACATGTAGATGGTATCATGAGCTTTTGTGGGCAAAACCCATTTCTTCATCAGTTTCGGATCCAAATATAAACTATAAAGGAAATGATACACAGAAACGATATTAATGCAAATACTGGTAGTTTTGTAAATGCTAGCAGGCAATGTACTTTGCCAGGGAGAACTAAAGACACACTTAATGAAATTTAGCACCTGTTCTTTAAAGTTCTCACAACATCAGGAAGCTTGAGAGAGATTGTGACTTTTTTGTTTGTTCTTTCTGTGCTCATTTCCACTACTCCCAGAGGGGGTTATGATGGCTGATCTCTCACTCCAGATAACCCAATAGGTAGATTTCCAAATTACTTAGTCAAATTTGCATGATAGTTTCCCTCTCCTTCTCCTCCTCTCCTTCTTGTATTTTGTTTTTACAGTGTGCATCTTAATTATACCTAGGCCGTTTCTTTCCCACCATGCTGGGAGTCAGACTCCTCTTTGTTTATGAGATAGAAACTAAATGCCACCAGGCCTGAAATAATCTGTGACCTTTTAACTAACCCACTTGAAATGAAGAGATTCATCTCAACTCTTAACACAGTCCAGGCCCTGTAGGGTACATCTACACAGCAGTGTTATTTCGGAATAACGCCAGTTATTCCAAAATAACATATTCCACGTCTAAACTACCAGCAGTTATTTCGACAGAATGTCAAAATGATGTCGAGCTGGAGGTCTTCTTACTCTGACTCCTGTAACTCTCTTTTTACAAGGAGTAAGGGAAGTTGGAGGAAGAGTGCTCTACCTTGGACTTGCTGCTGTGTAGAGAGCATGTGATGGGGCATCTGCCCCGCACTGGCCCTTTAAGGGGTTAAAACCCAGACCCAGATGAGGGCTGGAGCCATGGAGCCAGCAGATAGCAGCTGTGGGCTGTATAAACAAGGGCTCCAGGTGGGAAGAAGGGAGAGACTCACTCTTGCTCTGTCTGGGGAGCAGGAGGTACCTAGCTGCCAGGGAAGCTAGAGGCTTCCGGACTTAGAGGAAGGCAGAGCTTGGGAAGCTCTGGCCAGGCAAGCTCCCAGGCTGCAAGGCCTGAAGCCGGGCCTCAGGGTACTAGGGCTGTGGAGAGGCAGGCAGGGTAGGCAAAAGCAGCAGGTCCACAATCTCCCTTGCCAATGATGAGTGGCCATTTCAGACTGCAGTTTGCCCCTGAGGCAAGGAGCTAGATGAAGACTGGCAGTAGGTCACTGAGGCAAGGTGGGCATAGGGGGATTGAGGGACCCAAAAAGGGGAGGACTCCAGAGTGTGGGTGCACTGCAGTAGGGCAGTACCCCGGTAGGAGGGCGTCACAGTTGGGGTGAGACCTGGGCTCTGACACAGAGTGGTGCAGAATAACAATAACAGCGGGTGAGACACGAGCCAGAAGGGGGTGCTCCAGCACCAAAAATGCTAATTCCCTGAGTGAGCCAGTAGGAGGTGCCTTGATGGTGAGTCCACCGTGTTACACAGCGCCAAAAGCCGAAATAAGCTATTTCAACTTAAGCTGCGCAATTGATGTAGCTGAAGTTGCATAGCTTATTCTGACTTTAGCCCTGCTGTGTAGACATGCTCTTAGAGACAAAGACAAAGCTTAATTTCCAGTCCCCAGGCTACCAGATTTCTTAAGAAATATACACGTACATATGTAATTAATATTTCATAGCACGTGCTAGAGGAATCAGATCTTATCATGTCTGTCATAGAAAAGATACCACCAATGGTTTGACTCCAGTTTAAAAAAAGGTTAGCTGTAATCTAGCCCGCTTTAGTTTCTTTGTGAAACCAGGCACATTTGTGTCATATACAGTTTTCAGTGAGGCATCTTTGTTTTCATTGCTTTTGGCTTATCTAATGTATTGTTACATTGACCTGTCAATCAAAGCTGAGACAAAGTGCCCTGCATTTTGTTGCTGGACACTTTTGACTGCCCTAAAGGAATTCGTTTAAACACTCTTTCTCTGTATAACAGTGCTGCCTTGAAGTGGCAGACTGTATGCTAAGTGGTGGCATGTCAGTGGAAAATCCTGTCGCTATATGAGCAGTAATGCCTGTAGATTTCAGATGAGAATACTCACTGATTAGCTATGAGTTTTACTAAGGATCTTATGTCTAACTCCAGTGCTCCAATTGGAAGAGAAAATAAAACCATGGGAAACTTGGAGCATACATTAGATAGGGACCACACAATGTAGTCATGTCCCTTTCTCCAGGCATTGTAAGTGGCTGCTGCCCTGGGAAGAGGACAATTTGGAGCATCTGTTTTTATAATTTATGAATTATGTTTAGACTCCAAGGGCTCAAAATTAGATCCAAACAAATTATAGAAACTGATTTTTAATCCAGATTTTCCTCAGAGACAAAAAATGGGACAAACAAAACCACTCTAATCAAAATATTGATTCAGAAGGACATTTTCTAAATAAAATGTTAATTTGAAATGTCATTTTGAATCCACATTTCATTTTGAAATGAAACAGTTAATTTAGAACCCAAGTGTTGACATACCCCAGCTGGGATTTTTCCATACCTCAGGTAGGATACACATGGGCTACCGATGGGAACCCAGCCAATGGTAGGAAACAGTGCTATTGGGGTCCAGCAGTGAGGGACTATGGCGAGGGTTAGATCCTCAGGAATGAGGAACTAGCCCCAAACCTGCTGCAGATCTCTGCCGTCCATAAGAACTGGTGGTCTGGACCGTTGTTCCCTGCTACATGTTTAGATCTCCTCAGAGGTAGAGCAGCAGCCAACCATGAGTTGCATTCCTCCTTTAGCGAGTCCTCCTTTTCACGTCTTTTCATGTCAGAAGGAGTTTTTTTATGCTCTAACAGGTGAGCCTGTGTCCAATTGTTTATCATTTTGATGTCTATATTTGTGATTCCTGCCACTGTAAGTCTCCCCTGACCCTTACATCTTCTTTACACAATTGAGCTATGCTGTATGACAGTGACCTGTCTTGGTTTTATCGTTAATGAATTTCAACAAAAAGTGTTATCTGTGAACCTGCTGTCCTGGAGGCACTGAATGCAGTCACTAGTAATATAGAAAGCTGCTTTTGTCCAGCAAAAATACCTGGTCTCCTTTGAAATGAGGAAAAAATGATTGCATAGTTTTAGAAATACACTGTTGCAGACTGTCACTCTAATTTCCAAAGAAGGGCTGGACTGCTCCATAGCTGATATGTCAGTGGGATATACAGGACCCAGTGTACCCATGCTGTAAGTGATAGGGTGTCTTTCCACTGGCTCATTAGGACTTGGATTGGTTCATAATTATGTTTTGGAAAAACTGACAGCTTGACACCAAAGCCACAGGTTTCCATGTAACTCTCTGGAGATGTAACATTAGGAGGTTTCAGTGACAGTCATGTGTGCTAACCCCTTTTGCTGATGTTGTATTTGAGGGGCCCACCATCATGGTATCTAGGGGCCTCACAAGTTTTAAGTTCAGACAATCAGCACCTATCTAACAGATCATCCTGCCAGCTGCTTTACAAGTCAGGTAGGAAACCAGAAGTTAATCAATTGGGAAGACCTGTACAATGGAGGTGCTTCTTGCAGAGTCATTAATAGTGCCTCAGTTTGAACTTAGTTATAGTTCAACAGACAGAAAATTTTAGATAGTCTAGATATTAACTCCTTTATCACTGGAGGGAAATTCCAATCGTGTTCATTCTCATGCTTTTTTTTTTTTTGCTAGTCCATAAAAAGGTAGGGAGGGTTGTTCCTTTTTTTAATGCATATAGAATTGAGTTTTGATGGTTATTTTCTTGAGTAATTTAATTGTTGATGGCCTTTAAAAGACGGTAATCTGTCCTGAAGAAAGGCAGCCTATGTACTCATCATTTGTGCAGTGACTTGAGCCAAATTAGGAAAAACTAATGTTTCCATCTATAGCTGAGCCAGAACATTTCAGATGTGTGAAAAACACGTTAGTAATGCCTCACCCTCTTAAAGAGACCAAGTCTGCCGTGATGTGCGTGTGGCACTAGTCAACAGTAATTAGCTGAATCTGAGCTGGTGTTAGTTGGCATTGCCCCAGTGAAATGAATTGTGTATCTTGTTGCGTGATGAGCTAAAGTGGGGATGGAGAGACAGGTTTCAGAAGGGATCTAATTTGTTGCAACACCAGAAGCTCAGGAACACAAAAGAGCCTGGGCTGGTATCTCTGGAGCTCTAGGTCTCATATGTAACACAGGATGGTTACTCATGATTGCCTTCCTATAAATCTGCCTGCCACTTCACTTACAGACAGTGAAACAGATCTGGCCTGCGGAGAGCTCTGCACAGACATTGTAGAGCAGATTTTGTCATACCGAAGTCATTTGTATTAAAACAGCCATGTTAAGAAAGGGTTAGAATGAGTTATTGAGTTAAGCAAGACATGTGATTAGGGGCATTTATTTTAGGGACTCATAAACCTCCATTTGGGAGCTCTGAATTAAGTTAGCAGCAATTCACATTGACCATGCAATTTTTAATCTTCTATCACATCTATTCTTACAGTAACCACATTGTGTAAAGAAGCAGCATTCACTGTCTCATGGGTGCTTTGACTTGTGAGCCATTTTGAGTAGAATCTGTAGAGCCGGTGCTGGCTTTTCCTTTTCTTTGATACTTCAGCTGTCCAGCTCCTTCAGCAGCCTGCTATGCCCTGCCTCCTAAAGGGGGCCCAGAAGTAAAGACTTAACCTCTCTGAGGCAGTGAAAGGAATGTGTCTCTGCCCCCTCTGCCCCAACTTATTACCACCTTGGTGTTGATGCGCTCTCAGAACAGATGTGTGTGTTTGCCTCCTGTTTTTCATTAAAAAATGCTTTATGCAATTGCATTTCTGCTTGAGAGCTTTGGTCCTTTCGACAAAAGGACGCAATTTGCTACTATGCAAGAATGGGCAGAGGCAGGAGCCAAGAGGGAGTCAACTGCTGTAAGATGAGTGAGAGATGGAGACCAGAGCTTGCCCTGTACCTTCAATGGGGGGAAGGGAACTCGTTGTGGGGAACCTGACTGTGGGTATAAAAGGATAGCTGACTCATTGTGTCACGGGGAATGGGCCATGTGAGGAGGAAAAAGCTAAGGAGAATCTTCATTCACTAAGGCCAGCACGTGATAGTTGGCCTACAATAACTATTACCCCATACGAGGTCCTTTGTGATGTAAGGCTAAGGGGTGTCGAACTGGGCTTGTCCAAGGATGTCACTGTCCTTGACCAGAAGTATATGAGGCAAAAAAGAGGGAATATATTTGACAGCTATGTTAATTTATTCTTCGTTGTAATTAATTACTTTTATATTAATTTTTAATATGTAGAGTTATAAATTACTTATGGACATGCGGAGGGTTATTGTAAGTTATAAAATATTTAATTATTTTTCTTTTATGGTTGAAATTATTACATTGGCCAAGAAGAATGCTCTCCTCAGTATTTAACAGTATTCTGGGACTTGTTGGAGTATTGGCACTACTTGGGTGGTTGTGGCAGCCAGTGCATGATTTTCTGAGCAGCGCATCTGATGTATGACTATCTATTTATTTTGAGAGTTAATTTAGATAAGTGTATTACAGTGGTAAAAGGGGATGTAAAATCTGGTGCTGGTTCATTTGGAGCAGAGAAAGGGCTATCAGACTGATCATGGTTCAAATGTGGTGTTGGGACAAGGCTGGCAATTTCCTTGTCCCCAGTTCAAGAACAGAATGAAGAAGGTACATAAAACCGCCACCACTGAGAAAGGCAGAGTGAAGTCTGCTGTATAGCCTTAGCTCAGAGGCAGCTGGCTTTTTAGCTCCTGCGGTAGAGGAACATGGCATTAGCCCCTAAGGTTCTGGGTTCAACCTCACCTTCTGACAACCAGGGTCTGTCAGCTTTACAAGTGAGGGCTCATCCGGGAGGAACTGCTGGAAGGTCTCTGAAGCTCGGGATGTGATTCCTCAGCTGAGGGAAGTATGTGGCCCTGAGAAAGGGTGTGTGAAGTGTGCTCTACAGCCTTTGCTAAGAACCAGTTGGTATAGGGGCACGTTAGCCCTAAGACTCCAGGTTCAATTCCCACCTGCTGACGACCAGGGTCCATCAGCACATATGCCTTAAGTAGAGAGCTCCCAGTCTCTATCCAGGAAATTCCCAACATTTATTAAGCTCCCTCTTGTGACACGTCCCAGTTCTCCGTGGAGAACTTGGAACTTTGTAGCCCTTCCATGTTAAGGCTTGGGATCTGTCTTCATGAAAATAACTAGGCCCTAGCCTCACACTCTGAAAACACCTCTGTGGTTGTTATAATTGATGCCCCATTCCTGTTGCCAGCACTGGATATATCAGGTGATTACAATGGACTCTTGAGTGACACTCAGCATCCTGGGGTTTCATGCATGTAAATAATTTCATGCTATATTTGTTCATCTTGCCCTTTCACATGCATCCAAAATCAAAGGCTCCTTCGCTGCTGTCATCTGGGGAAAGGATGCTATTTGGATTTGAGTGCACAAGGATCCAAAAACTAAGGGCATCCTTTACATCATGCAGAACTTCATTTTGCGCAGAAACAGGCAGATTTTGCATCACTTCAAAACTAATAGCTCACATGAAAAATGGAGAATAGTCAGTAATAGCAGTACCACTTCATCTATGGGGAATTTAGGTTTTCATTGCTGCTTTCCCTACTTCACTTTAGCACTGGGTAAAAATGCCAGTGTTCACACAGGTTTAAAGTCATCTCAGTGGGATGAGTCTGTCCCAGTGGTTCCAAACTGTGGGTCAGGATCCCAGTGTGGATTGCAACTCTGTTTTAATGGGCTCACTTAGACTTATTGGGTTGACTTAGACTTGCTGGGTCCTGGGGACAAAGCCCAAGCCCCAGTGTCCAGGGCGGAAGCTAAAGACCCAGGGCTTTGGCTTTTCACCCATTCCATCGCCTTGCCCAGGGCAGTGAGGCTTGGGGTTTGGCTTTGCACCCTCCCGGCCCCCATCTGGGGGGAGGGGCTCAGTCAGTCTCAGACTTTGCTCTCTGCTCCTGAGGTCGTGCAGTAATTTTTTGGTTCTGACAAAGGCCTTGGTTCAGCAAGATACTTAAATATGTGCCTAATCATGAGCAAGCGAGTAGCCAATGCAACTATTTGTATATTTAAAATTATGCCTATACAGTACTTACGTGCATTGCTGATTTTGGGCGCGCATCTGCACACGCTCATCACACATACACAATAGAATTCAATATCAAAGCAACCACTCACACACACAAAAGACACTTTCATACACCACAGATATCTGAGGGTGAATTTTTGAGGTATCTTCAAATCTTTTAGTATATTACATTTAAAAATAGCAAATAAAAGGCTAATGAACAGTCAGTGATTTCCATCTTTTAAAAACTGTTTCCTAGCTTTCATCTGAGGTAGTGGACACTTCTCTATATAATCAACATTCCTCCAATAACTAATTCAATTTGATTAAGTTTAAATGCAGCCTATGAATGGCCAGAAACAAAGAGATTCCAATATAGACATTTGATAAGTAGCGTTTCAGGTGCAGCCATATATCCCATTCCATCTCAGACTTGCAGACATGACCCGGGGTTCAATTTCATTTTGATAGGCTGTGGTTTACTTTGTTTGTTTCTCCTGATATCTCTTAGACAAGCTTCTCAGTAGAGTTGTTCAAAATGACATGTTTATGGGAATGAACTGGAAGACAAACAATGTACTGATTGTTAATATAATGAAATATGATTTGTTCTTCACTGCAATAAAATAATGCAGGATCATATTTAATATGGCATTTGAAATAGCAGAATCCCATCATATAAAATGGATTTCAGAATGGTAAATGGAAAGTTTTAGAGCTGGCTTTCCAATTCTAAAGACATACAAATTGGGCCTGGATGAAGTCATAAAGCGAGACCACAGTGCATTGTGGGGTTGAAGCCTCTTTGAAATTCTCTATAAAATGACCATTTGAGCTGGGGACTTGAATAAAACTTTAATATTAAAGCACTTTGATGCATGAAGTTTTAGTCTCAAAGGTAATGTTGAGTCATGCGGCATGATAAAGGAATTTTAACTGTGATACTTAAAAATGAAGCTCTTTAAGTATAAAAATCCAATTTTTGATTTCATTTAGAATGTATATGAACCATACAAAATGATATTATACTTACTTATCATAAGGAGTATCTCAAATATTATTTAGAAAACTTTTTAACAGATTTTTTCCCCTTCAGTTTTATTAATCATATCAAATTACTTAGTATACTGAAAAGTTACAGAACATCTACCACATGTGCAATATACCTGTAGCCTGGTAATTTGATATATTACCAAGTAATCCAGGTGAAAGATGACAAATGTCTATTCAGTTCTGAGGTACTCAAATATAGCTATTATATTGAGTTTATTTTGGAAAAATGAATAATTACTGTTTGCAATAAGAGGTCTTAATTTAGCACTGCAGTCGTCTAATAATTTAAGATACAAACTAAGTATGAAGCCCTAAAATCAAAACTAGAATACATGAAAATAATAGTCCCTTTAGATTTTGCATAACTAACTCATTTATTAAAAATGTTGCTTATTTTTCTATGACTTTTTATTTTATGCTCTTTTTACTTCTCATAATCTAGTCTAGTGGCACTTCAAATTTCATGCTAAGAACAATATCAGTGCACTCATTTTTTTATTTATGCAAATTGATGCAACAATAATTGAAATAATATAATGATAAATAGAAAGCTAACTTCAATATTGTACAAAAGGGCACACTTTGCACCAGAATAAGGTACTTTTCAATCTCATAAGAGGGTAGACGAGAAACTAAAAAGCCTTTTCCTGGTGCAACTTACTGATGTGCCTGAATGTTAAACAGAAGATATGATCCACAGAGGTTACATCCCCAAAGATTTGCCTCTTTCGTTCAAGTGGTAGCAGCTCACGCTTTTAGTTCTGGAGTTGCTGGGTTTTTTCTGCACCTTCTTCCCCCATTTTGAAAATAATATTGATCACTTCCTCCCCTCTGCACTCCCCTAAAATTTCTCTGGCTTTTGAGGAGAGCTGGGAAGAGCCTTGCCTGATTTCTGCAGCAGCTTTGCTGGGCTGCTTGCTTGTCCAGAGCTGAGACACAGAAATCAGAGAGGGCTTTCCTCACGGCAGGGCTAAGAACCATGTGCCATCTTCTGCAAAGCTGGCACACTTCCCCAGCCTTCCTCTGGGCCAGAGCACTGTACGGACAGCACAGCATGTGTACTGGCGCCCTTTCCCTGCCTGTCCCATAGCAGGTTGGCAGAGAGGTTATCGGGAGGTGTCATAGCAGCTGTGTTCTATCATGTCTGTGTTGGGGAGATCTTTTATGTCAGATGGCTCCATATGGAGTATTTATGTAGAATCACCAGATGTACCATTTTTAAAAGGACAGTCCCATATTTAAATCCTCCTGCAGGTGTCTGGACTTACTGGGGTGTGCATGTAGTGGTGGATGGGATGTGAACATGCAGTACACGGGGCAGGGATGCTCCCCCTGCCAGTCCGTCAGCCCAGCCCCCAGTACATGCTAGTTCTCAGTCAGCAGGGCCCTGCCTCCCTTTCCATTTCCGTCAGCCCAGCCCCCAGTACATGCTGGTTCTCAGTCAGCAGGGCCCTGCCTCCCTTTCCATTTCCAGGCTTTCGGGTTCACATGGGGAGGGTGATGCACCCACCCCAATAACCTCACACATGAGGAGAGAGGACACACGTACACACCTGTGCCTCTCTCTCACACGGGGGAGGAGGTGACCACCTACCCCACTGGTGCTCTCCCCCCCCCATGCCTGGCTGGGCCCTGGAAAGCGTCTTCCCAAGGCAACGGGGGAGGCACTCAGGGTCACATGCCTCCTCCCCAGATTTCTGCCAGTGTGGTCAGCAGCCTCCATTCCCACTAAGCATGAGGGAAGCGAAAGGAGCTGCTTCCAGCCACAGGGGAGAATATGGGGAAGGGGAGGGATGACCTGGCTTGTGCCTTTGCAGAGGTCATCCATTGCTCCTCACCTCCACCCCCTGGCTGAGATCAGCTTGTCTTTTCCTGTCCCTCCCAGCTGCTGCTAGCCACTGACATAACCCAACCACCTCCTGTCTCCAGCCACATTGTGGGCAGGAAGAGTTAAGCTCCAGGGCCCAGAGAACCCGGCTGCAGTGGTTTCAACGGCCAGGGAGCCTGCCAGAGAGGTGGCTCAGCAGAGGGGTTTGTGTAGAGGACAGAGCAGCCCTGCACTCTCTGGGCCAGGACCCAAGGCAGTGGGGGAGGGCAGGCGAAGAAGGTGCTAAGCACCTGCTCCAGGGGCTACTATCGAGCCTGCAGATTTGGGATGGGCCAGACTAGAAATTGCCTTCTCCCCTGCCAACCTGGAGCCTAATTAAGGGGCAGAGAGGCTTCCTGTGCCAGTGTTGTGTGGGGCTTTGGCACATGCAGAGCATGGTTCCCCTTAGATGGTGCCCCAAGACAGAGGGTCTTGGGCTTTCCTGGGGTGCCAGCCTTGTCAGAGGCAGGGGAAGGAAGGAGCCTGCTGGCCAGACTGTGAGTAAGCTCAGTGCTGCAACCAGGGCTTTGCACAACGCCCCACCGGGGGCAGAGGTATATGGAGGAAGAAGAGGGCTGGGGGTGTGTGAAGGGGAAAAGCAGGGAGAGGAGAGTAGGAGAGGCATGTGAAAGGCCGATGGGTGGGCAGCAGACCCCCTGCTGTCTGCCCACACTCACCAGGCACTGCAGCTCACAGCAGGCAGCACATAAGGAGGTAAATAAAAAGAACCCAGCTGTGCAGAATTTCCTTTTATCAGCAGCTCAGTCAACTTGATGTTGATTTTAATGTTTATATTGCATAGTTCTTATTGCTTGCCATTGGACTCACTTGAATGTGAGTCATTTTACCAGGTGTCCTATATTCTGCATAGGGAAATATGGTCACATTACTTTGGGGGCCCTTTTACATGGCATGAAATAGCTGGACTGGGGTAAGGATCTCCTCCCGAGTGACTGACATGGGCTGCACAGTCTCTGCATGGATAGTCGCAGATTAAGCCACGTGCACGCCGCTATTGCCTGTTGAGGGGAGCCGCACCCTCTGGTTCTGGCGGGGGAATGGCAGAAGCGGGGAGAGCCAGTTAATGCACATTTAGCCCCTTTCTGCATCCTAACCTCACTCTCTGCAGGGATTCTAGTCCAGGAGTAGGACCAGATTGTGGAGCAGGCCCTGCTTTGACAGACACTCAATGCATCTCCCTGTGGAAATCAGTGTATGTAACTGCAGTGACCTCCACTGTGCCATGACTACCCCAGAGATAAGCTGCAGAGGAGATGGCAGCTGACAGAGGAGTGTCCTGTCAATGAGGCTCCTGTGGGACACATGCCATGGTCATGGCTGAGAGGGAGGTAGCCTGCAGTGATTCTCCAATGAAGAGCAAGTGTGGTGGGTTTAAATTCTCTTCATTTCCACTTCCCAACACAGGACTAACCAATGAGCAGTAGCACAGGGCTCAAGGGACAGTAAGCTAAGGAATACGGGGTTTGGAGAACTCATTTGCATGAATTCTCTGCTCCCTTATCTGTAGAAGCTTTGCAGTGTCAGTGCACACAGGGCTCTGTGGCTGCAGCTTGGCCCCTCAGAGTGGTGTTTCTCAGGCTGTTTGGCCAGTGTATACTATTCTGGGTACGGCTTAAAGACCCAATTATATTAAACAATGACTTGAGAGTGTGCTGTTAATAACCGTGGTTCCCATTTTATTTAGAATTTAGTGTCCTTCAGAAAACTATCCACTGAAGCTCTGTGTGGTGGGGGTGAGTGGGGGGAGGGGGCGAGGTGGCTAATTACCGTCATTACCATTTTCACATAATGCTTTTGTAGACATCAGGTTCAAAGGCTGTGAATCTGTCAGAGATAACCATCTGCCTGTCTCAGCAATTTCACGTAATTATTCTGCTGTGCTTGTCATATTGGGACTCGTCCCCCCCCATCTGTCATGATGGACTGACATTTTGGTGGTCATCCATAAAATAAAAAATATCCTGATCCTCCTCATTACCCATGGCATCAGCTTCCTATATGGAGCATTTACTCCTGACAGCAGCATTTTCATCATGAATTTTCAGGGACAGATGGACTCTCTGAACTGAAATTCAAGTAAACTCAGTGTTGGATTCCTCCAATGGATAAGGCCTCTCTAATCGATTATGATTCCCCATCTTGAAACTAGCAATCCCCTCCAGTTCACATTTGCAATGGAATATTCTCTCCGGCAGAGAAGAACTCACCCAGATGTTTTCACTGGGCACCAGCTTTTGGGGCAGGTTTGGCATTCAGGGATAAAGAGCTGTGACTACTGTCTTTCCCTGTGTCCGTTACCTGTCAGACTGCAGACGTGGTCCTGGCTCTAACTCTGAGACAGGTGCAAGATTGTCGGTCTGAGGTTGGACTGAACCATAATCGGCCTAGTGGTATTGTATTCAATACTGATACTTGCTGTCTGTCTGCAGGCAGGTAGTCTGAGTACCGTGTATTTGTGTTGCTCTTCATTTTCAGGGTGAGGGATTTCTAAATTCACCTATCCCCTTAATTTGTCCTCGGCTCAGAATGACTGTTTCAGGGAGGCAGATGTGAAAGGGCTTTGTTCCTTGAAGTTTAGTTACTTCATCTCTCTTAGAAGTGTTTAGACATCTAAGAGTTTGCAGGAGTGCTGAGTAAAAATGAAGCATAAAGGACTATTATTCATTGTGGGCTTTCTCTTTTCACTATTTAGTCCACAATAGGATTACACTGTTTATAATTTGTTTTATACAATGTCTGTCAAGTTTTCCCTCTCCAAAAGCAGACATCTTGAGGACAGAGGGGTATTTAAACAAGAGCCATCTCGTCATTCATATATTTTGAAGATCTCCATGCATAGAACTCACACCCACGTCTCTTCAGAAGTGTAGGTGTTGTACTTAAAGTACTGCATGGGCTCTTTTCAGAGGGATAAGGCAAAACACCACATTTATTGGTAATACACACATATAGCAATCAACACTTATATGCATATGATACATATATATATATATACACACACACATACACACTCACACAAGCACACTCTTGACTTATTGTTACCAATAGTTTCTCTTCCTAACTGCACTGGCCAGGTGAGTTAGGTGGGGCAGGGGTGGAGCCGGGCTTCTGCCAATCCAGATCAATGCTCCCATGTTGACAAGATGAAACCCGGGGTTCCCTGCAAGATGCCTTTGATTTATAGTGTCTTCCCTCTCCTGCAGATCTACACCAGTGAGTCACCACACGCATATGCATAATCTGTTAGTGTCATCATATGCATATGCAATTAGACATCTGTGGCGCCTTCTTCTGGGTGGTGTCTCAATTCTGCCACATTCACCTTCAAAGAGGGGGCTTCCAAAAGTAGGCACTTGCTGCTGACTCCCAAGGTGTCCATATTGTCATATGACACGCCGACGGGCCTTTTGCAGGCCTGCAAGCCTCAGAGAGCAGGCGTGGAAATTTCCATGTATGCTGTCTGCAGTTCAGTATAGCCCTGTACCTGAGGCCGTAAACACCAGATGTCTCTTATCAGATGGCCTTCATCGGCCATAACTCCCTATTCTTGTTAGCTGGGAGCCGATTTGGGGGCAAATAACATGATCTCAGTTCTCAGTCCCTTGGGAACACTGAAGGTGGCATTCAGCCAGTTTGCGCACACGCAGTAAACAGCTAGAGGATATTATCATTGGGAGTCCTGCCTCTAAGGGAGTCTCCTTGCGGACCTCCCGCCTCAGAGGTGCCCCGAGATCCCCCAGCTGGAGCCACGTCCGCCGGGGCCCTGATGTGAGGCATCTCGGGATTGGGACTGCCCATGGCAGAAGGGACGTAAGCATTTCAAGGAGCCTTTTACTCCTTTAAGCATTGTTCTGTAGTGCTTTCGCTTGCTAAGGTGTACCCTGTGAAGTGTAGTAGTGGTGGAGTAGTAAGCTTAATAAAGTATATTATCCCTATCGGCTCTGTGTTGAAATGAATCTCATAATCCTGTTCGTCCTTGGGCATTGTTAGCTGACACATATGTCCAGTCTTCTTTCAATGAGCCCACTTAACAGGTCCCATTGTTCTTCTCATTGCTCTTGGATCTGGCTTCCATCTCCTCTCTAACCATTGAAGGGGGGACCTGGGGATTAGAGCCAATATAGTAAGTTGCCCCTTTCTGGGGCCTGCAGAGCTGAGTGAGACATGGCATCGCTAGGAGGCCCAGTTAGGAGAAACGGCCATTTTACGCTGCATAACTCCAGGACAGAATTAAGACCACTGATTATTATAAAGAGGAGGACAGCATAAATGCATTCCAATTCTCTTCCCCTCTCACTCCCGAGAAGAAAGAGCCGAATTTAAGTTAGGCTCATTCATAGTACACAGCAGCCATTATGAGATCTCAGCTTAGTGCTGTGGTTAAAAACTAGTTGCTGAAAGTTAGTGCCATTTCTGACAGGACCTGCTGTGCTAAGAACTGCCATGCTTCCAGACAGTATAAATTAAGCATTCAGGAGTGACATTTATACTGGATGTCACCATTAAGTTTCAATGTTAATTTCATCTTGGATGTTCACTTTATTACTGAACACTTCATTAAATCACAAACAGCTAAGTTGTATAATTGAGGGTTAAATCACAGAGTTGACAGCTGTCAATCACACAAATTTGGTCTGAATAACTCCAAATGAATGTCAAACACATGGAAGAGATTTGTTTAAAAACCCTAATATCCTCCAACTGTAGGTCTCAACAGTGTGACCATGACCAACTATGCCTAATTGTTACTATAGCTACTTAAATATGATCTACAAAGCAGCCACTGAGTAAGCTCATAATAAACCAGAGCCATGGTGTTTAGAAGGGAAAACAGTGTCTAGTTAAAGCATGCTATTGAAAATATTGTGTAGCGAAACAGGCCTACGCACTGAGCCGAGCTCCTGCTTCAGGAGTCAGTTATTATGCCTTCGGATTCTCAGGATAGCTTCAGACTGCAATGAGCCACAACAAACTTTAGAGTAGCCAGAGGGGCTGCTCTGTCTTCAGCCATCTGGCTATAGTCACCAAGAGGCCAAAGATCACCTAAGCATAGCCGGAGTGCACAGTGCTCCAGTTATAGCCTTGCCCTGACATGCCTCTTGCAACAACTCCAGCAGGGAGGTGGTACTCAGGCAACCTACAATGACTCTGTGCCAACTGAGAGTTTCCCCATGCAGAACAAATTCGCAGGCAGACAGATTTGGCAGCTTTTCAGCTGCTAGTGCAGAATGTAAAGGGGAATCTGGCTCATAAATTTAGCAGGGAGTGCACAGATCTCTGCTCCCAACTTTTGTCTGTTATACCTGTGCTGCCAGAGGAGGGCTGATGAGAGTTCTGACAGGCATTGCCAATTAGCTGCACCTGCAGAACATGTGCCACCTGGCGAAGGGGAGATTAAAAGGTGACACCCCCCTGCCCAAAAGAGGAGGTTTGCTCAGGAGGAGAGGTTGTTGGGCGCTGCCAGCAAGCTTCAGCAGCAAAAAGGAGCCCAGCCCCTAGGCTGTGGTGTCTGTTTCCTCCGTGCCTGTTTGGGGGCAGATTGATGCTGCAGGCCTGGTATAAGCAAGGGGCCATGGAGGGCTGCTCCCAACCAACAACTGGTGGCAAGTCCTGGGAATGCCACCAGGGACTGGAAGCAGTTGGACTCCAAAAGGGCCATGCAGAGTGAGTTGGACCAATGCCAGTAGCAAAGCGCTTAACCAGGAGCAAGCGAGCCCAGGCTGTGGATCAGCTGATGACAAAAAAGAATGAAGTAATCTACCTGCAACACCTTGGGCGGGAGAAATTGGGAAGCAGCTGAGAGAACTGTGCCTCAACATTGTTCTCGGCTCAGCTGCTGAGACAGTACAGCTGCGGGCGATCCTTCCTCAAGGGACAGGACATTCTAGCCCTTAATAGATGGACATAATGACATTATAAATAAAAACTCCAGGCTTGTGCACAATATTAAAACTGAGCAGCAGTGCAGCCTGATTCAAACACTGGAGAGTGTGCCATTGTCATGATCATGAGAGATGGCCGGCGGCCTGGAGACTAAGGGGTTAACTACACCTAGCCAGGTGAAGTGGCCAGTGGGAATGTAGGTAGGAATTTCAAACTGGGACAAAGGAATTTTTGGTTTTTCCCTCCTTTCAGAGGGTTCCCTCCAGCTACTGAGGGAGACAGACATGTCTCTCTCTCTCCAAGAAACAATTCTTCACTTTCTGTAAGTAGGGTAAAGTTTAGATAAATCCATTAGGTTTTATTATTTTATGATTTGGGAAATGGGATCTGATGTTTTGGCTTTCTTTTGTAATGAAGTTCTAGGCCCATGGCAGAGTTTCTCCATGAGTATATTATTTTGTTACTTTTCCATCTAGTCATTATGCTTGCAACAGGAATATTGTGGTGATAATGAAAATTCTTTCTCTTTTATTTGTATTAACCTGGTATTGGTTAATTTTTATGTCCTGGTTTTTACTTTAGGGGTGAGATTTCCCAAATAGTCTCTCCCTGATTTCTTTAGCATATTTGGGTGGTGGCAGCGGAGATTTTATTCCCAAAATCTAGGTTGTTAAGATTCTGGGGGGAAGTTTTATACCAAAGCCTGGTAGATAAGGTTTTGGGGTACGTTTGCTGGCCCCCACTTCTGCATTTATCGTGCCAGAGTGGGGAAGAAGCCATGACAGCCATGAAATGGTGAAGTGAGCTGAATGAGAAATAATTGCTATGAAATCCCTCATCGCCATTTTGCTAATCTGCAGTTGTTGGTTTCTCTGACTTCTGAGTACACCTGGAACAGGAGAGCATTGTGGCAAGCTCCCTCAGTGGCAAGACTGCTACTTTATTTTTGCACTGGAGGATTTACCAGGCATTGCTCGGGCCCTTAACTCAATTCATTTGTGTTGAAATGAAAATGTCCATGCTTTGTTTGAATCATTGCTCGGGGGCGGGAGGCAGAGAGGGTGGGGGAGGCTGGGGATGAGGGGTTCAGTGTGCAGGCTGCCCTGGGGAGGGAGGACAACCCCAGCCTTCTCTCAACTGCAGCAGGTTGGAGCCAGGTGAGAAGCACCTCTCCATGACCCCTGCAGCTCCAGCACACTGTAGCCAGACAGGAACCCCCCAGTAACATCCATCTTGCTTGCCCCTCTCTGAGATGCCTGGAGCACACAGGGCACACACAGAGCAGTAAAATCAGCATAGTCTTTGAAGCCTTGACAGGAGGCCCGGATATGCTAGCTCACAGTGACCCTGGACAACTGTAAGCAGAGATATGAGGGTGATCGAGCTAACTGCTGACCTCGAGGCTGCGAGAACTGCCTTGGCTGGCACCTATATTGATAAGAACACACTGTCCGGGGAGGAATCTCCGCCCAGTAAAGAATGTCCAGTACTCACAATTTAGTTATCTCTCTTGCAAGTGTAAATTAAGTTGAAACTCCCTTGTAAAACTGGCGCCACAAAGACGGACCAGCACAATTTGGCATCTTAGATAAGAAAGAGGATACGGGCCCTATGGGTATAAAGATGGGTCCAGCAGCACACTTACTCTGAGTGTCAATCTACCATCTATCTGCTGGTCGGGTTAGGTGATTGGCCTCCCGAGGTTCCACGGGGACGCCCACCTCGTATTCATCTTTCCTAGGAATTGAGGGACCGGCCCTGGCCTGATACGCTGGAGTCAAGAGGCACAGAAGGGGGTAAAAAATTGTACCTGGATGTGTCCTTTGTCTTAAGTGTACACATAGACTTAGAGCTCTTTAAAGATTAAGCTGTCACTTGGTACCATTATTTCTATTTTCTATCTATTTTCTTTGTAACCATTTTTAAGATCTATATTTGCTAGCAGTTAAGAAATAGAGCAACAGCCATTGTAACCATATGATTTATAAGCTTCTTTAATAAACCTTAACTGTTTAAGCTTTAACCTGACTCCTTCAGTTGCTGTAACAGAACCAAGCACAATTTAAAAGAACTTCAGCCAGTCATAGGGAGCAGATGCAGGCAGAGCTGGGCATTTGGATCGTGTCGCCTCCAGGGGACAGATCTGTGGGGCGCCTGTCAGCCTTCCCTAGGCTGCCCGCTGCAAAAGGGACCATGTGCCCTAGTAGTTAAAGTCTCAGGTGTAATAAGCTCTCTTGCAAACTTTGGGGCGCCTGTCGGCCTTCCTTAGGCTGCCCGCTGCGAAGGAACCTTGAGTTCTAGCTGTTGAAGACTCGGGTGTATAACACACACACACCACGCACTGCCCTGACCATCGGCTGACACACACACAGCTGGGGGAAGGGTACGCGTCCCCCAACGGGGCAGGTTCAGGTTCATCTGCCCCCTGTGCTGCCCTGCCAGGGTGAGGAATGCAGCAAACTGTGCACAGCCCTCTCACTTTCTGATGAAGGGGAACAGCCAGCAATGTTCCTGTACAAATTGGGGAAGGGGAGCTTCAGCCCTTCCTGCCCTCCCCGAAGGGCACCTGGGGGGTGGGATGCTTGGAGCTGAGGCAAACCTGGCTGGGGGGCATGCCCCCAGGCAGCCCTTTTCACCTGCCTGGTGAATGAGTCTCTTTTCTGTATGGTTTTGTGAGAAGCAATCCCACTCCAGGAACATCCTGTTTTCCTGGCACAACTAAACTCTTACCTCGGTTTAAGTTGTCATAAGAGGAAGTCGGAATACCACTGAGGAGGCGTTCTTAAACAGACAGACACACAGATGTACAGAAATACAAACTCCCTCAAATACATAGATAAGATACTGCAATATTGGTTATGGGATTGCTTATAAGTCTGTACAGTAGACCTCTCAAAGTGAATGACCCAAGTGTGTTCATACAGCCAGGGGAAATCAGCCAGGTGCTGGGGAAGTCCAACAGAGGCAGCTATATCAGATGGGAAGGATGGCCTAGCGGGTAAGGTGTTGTGTGAAGGGTCAGGAAACCCTGGTTTGGTTCTTGTCTACCCTTGGGCAAGTCAGTTATCTAGCTTGTGCCTTAGTTTCTCACCTGTGAAAGGGGGATGCTAATACTTCTCTATCTCCCAGGGATGTTGTGAGGCTAAGCTTGTTACTGAGGCTAGGTCTACACTACACTATTGCCCTCCGCAATTTTTGTAGCTTTTTCCAATTGCTTTTCTGGAAGAGGCTTTTCCACCATTTGGCCCAGTCTAGACAGGGCCAAATGGCGGAAAAGCCTCCTCTTTCGGCAGAGCCCTTATTCCTCGTAGACCGAGGTATACAAGGCTCCCCAAAAGAGTGTGTTTGCTCTTCCACAAAAAAAAGCAGAAGAGCAAACACCTTCCTTGGATGTACCCTGAGTGTGAGGTCCTCATGTGTATAACATGGAAGGGCAGCAAAGTCACTATGGCTGTTACTCTGCTCAAGTGGCAGGAGTAACGACTACAGGAAAAGATTCCATGGGCTGATCTCATGCTTCCAGCACAGTAGATTTCAGAGAGTCCTTGTTGCACTGAGGCTGTGCAGCCCATTTGGCCGCCTCAAATCACTTGTCACATGCACTGCAGAACTGCTGCTGCTGCTGCAGGAAGGCCCTCTACACCCACAGAGAAAGGGTTCACAGATTTTGCCTATTTCTAATGGGTTTCCCAATTATTCGTGTAAATTAATGAAGTCTTGTTGTCATCTAAGAGCAAAGGATATCTGGCACCAGTGTGCCTCCATCTGGAATACTGAGTGCAGGTCTAGTCACCATTGCATAAGAAAAGGGCCACAAAACAATAGAGGGCTTAAGGGTTAAATCCCGAGGTACACTGAGCACAGATCTCAAGGGAATCAGTTTTTCAGCAACCTAAATTGTGAGGCCAACACTGTTTTTTCACTGGTCAAGTTAGAGGTGGCAAAACAGAGCTTTACAGGGGAACAATCAAATAAATACAATTTTTGTGCTACTATAGTGGGTAAAATCTATAATTGATTAAACTGGGAGTAAATAGATAATTCATCACTCTAAGGACATATGGAATAAGTTTGAAAAAGCACAGCATTTTAGGTCCAAAATGTAATATATTGTGACATATTTAAAAGCCTGCAGTGAATACAGAATCATAGAAATATAAGGCTGGTGAAGGAATCTTGAGAGAGCATCTAGTCCATCCCCTGCAGTGAGGTAGCACCAAGTTATGCCTACATTAGCCCAACGAGTGTTTGTCTAAGCTGTGCTTACGAACCTCCAGAAACAAGGATTCCACAACTACTCTTGGAGTCTTTTTATTCTCATTCAGTGGTCTCCAACCTTTTGAACCACAAGATCACTCTTTCAATTTAAGTGCAATGTAAGATCTACCTCAAACCCAAATACCTACTCCTGGCCCTGCACCACTCCTGAAAGCAGCTGGCATGTACTGCAGTGCCGCCACTGGCCACAGTTCTCCATTATTGATCAATGGGAGCTGCAGGAGTGGTGTCCACAGCCAAGGACAGCATGTGGAGAGACCCCCTTGCTCTGACCTTCTCAGGGGCTGCAGGGACATGCCAGCCACGTCCAGGAGCACAATTGCCATGGGGATAATTACTCCAGCCACAGCAGGTTGGGCATTTTAGAACTCACTACTCAAAGAATTAAATGTAAGCGTAAGAGAGATATGAAAGTTATGAAATGCACAGACCAGTCATAAACTAAAAATAACCCACTTTGCAAGCAGTAAAAGTAGTAACAACCCCCCATGTACATGTTGGGTCAGGAGATCAGAGGGAAGGACAGTGTGTGTTTGTGAGAATGACAGACACTTAGGGTATGTCTACACTACAGCACTAATTCGAACTAACTTAGTTTGAATTAGTTAATTCGAACTAAGCTAATTCGAATTAGTGCATCTAGACCTAAAAACTAATTCGAATTAGCGTTTTGCTAATTCGAACTAGCATGTCCACATTGAGTGGACCCTGAACCGAAGTTAAGGCTGGCCGGAACCAGGACTTAGAGTGTGGAGCTGCTGCCTCAGGCTAGCCGAGGGCTGTGCTTAAAGGGATCCGACCCCCACGTTGGTCAGACAGTTCTCAGGGTTCCCCGCTTGCTGGTCTACCTCCCTGAGGGACAGCAAAGCAGTCCTGTCTTGGAGTGCCCTGAGTGCCCTCACTCGGCACATCACAGCACTCGGCCATCAGCCGGGCTGCACTTGCCGCAGGCTGCCATCCGGGGGGGTCAATCAGGGGGCTGTCAGGATCCAGGAGAGCTTCCACCCCGAGAAGCCCGCAGAGCCACCCCAGTCCTCCCTATCGGGCTCAGACTCCCCATTCCTCCTCACCTCCTTCCACTGACCCCTCCCTAGCCCCCCTTCCTGATGTAAAAAATAATGGACATGTATTCAAAAATAGAAACTCTCTTTATTTAACAAAACTGGGGGGGGGGGATTAACCTCTGGGGAGACTGGGAAAAGCAGGTGGGAGAGGGGAAGAGAGAGGATGGGAGAGGGAGGGGAAACCTGGGAGGAGGGAGCTGGAAGGGGGAAGCCAGGGGAAGAAGGAGGAGGGGAAGTATCAAACTATGGTACGCCATATCTTCAGTACTGTGTACAGATGTGGTGAGGAGACATCAAAAAAGATGTTTTGGCCTTGGAAAGGATTCAGAAAAGGGCAACTAAAATGATTAGGGGTTTGGAACAGGTCCCATATGAAGAGAGGCTAAAGAGACTGGGACTTTTCAGCTTAGAAAAGAGGAGACTGAGGGGGGATATGATAGAGGTATAGAAAATCATGAGTGGTGTGGAGAGAAAAGTTCTTCACTAGTTCCCATAATATAAGGACTAGAGGACACCAAATGAAATTAATGGGTAGCAGGCTTCAAACTAATAAAAGAAAGTTCTTCTTCACAAAGCAAATAGTCAACCTGTGGAACTCCTTGCCACAGGAGGCTGTGAAGGCTAGAACTATAACAGAGTTTAAAGAGAAGCTAGATAAAGTCATGGAGGTTGGGTCCATGGAGTGCTATTAGCCAGCGGGTAGGAACGGTGTCCCTGGCCTCTGTTTGTGGAAGGCTGGAGATGGATGGCACGAGACAAATGGCTTGATTATTGTCTTCGGTCCATCCCCTCCGGGGTACCTGGTGTTGGCCGCTGTCGGCAGACAGGCTACTGGGCTAGATGGACCTTTGGTCTGACCCAGTACAGCTGTTCTTATGTTCTAAGCTCAGGGCTCAGGGTCGGGGGTCTCACTGGACCAACTTGATTTTCATGCAAACCTGCTCCTGGGTTTGCATGTGGCCTTTGGTGGCCAGGCTGGCAGCTATCCTCCCCTAAACGGCCGCTTTCCTGAGCCTAGTGCGGAGATTGTGGACGTTGGAGGCCTCCCCCCAAACCTGGATGAGGTCCACGATCTCCGCACTAGACCAGGTGGGCGCCCGCCTCTTGCGGCCCCGGGCAGGCTCCTGTGAGCTGCCAGCCTGGTCCTGGGAAGAGGCGGAGGGCTGGGTGGCAGCGGGTGGCTGGCTCATGCCGTGCCAGGTGCAGGGTCTGCTGGCTGGGTGCTGGCAGGCTTGCACCTGGCACAGGCACCATAGCCAGACCGTGGCCCTTTAAGGGCTCCGGGGCCGGGAGGGGGGCAGAAGAGTTTCCCTGGTTGTGCCCAGAGTGGCCACCAGGGCAAGCTGGGAAGGGCTAGCCTCCAACTAGTTCGAATTAAGTGGCTACACAGCCCTTAATTCGAACTACTTAATTCGAACTAGGCGTTAGTCCTCGAGAGAATGAGGTTTACCTAGTTCGAATTAAGCGCTCCGCTAGTTCGAATTAAGTTCGAACTAGTGGTTTGCATGTGTAGCACCTATGAAAGTTAATTCAAACTAACAGCTGTTAGTTCGAATTAACTTTGTAGTGTAGACATACCCACACAGTGTGTGAGAGTGACAGAGATTTGCATTGCCAAGCTCCCTCCATCCCCTTCTCTCTGTGTGGAGATGGGGTCAGTGCCCCCCCTTCTCCCTCCCACACCCTGCACAGCAAGCAGGAGGCTCCCCAGGGGCAGCTCCAAGGCAGAGAGCAGGAGCAGCATGACATCAGGTGGTGGGGCAACTAAAGTGCCAGCACTTGAGAGCTTCCCGGCCAAACCAGTCAGGATCCCGTCAGAGGCTCCAAAACCTACTGGTAGATCCCGATCTACTGGTTAGTGATCACTGTTCTAGTTCTTAATTTAAAAGTATTTCCGAATAGCTAGCCTAAGTTTTCTTTGCTGAAAATTAAGCCCATTATTTCTTGTCCTTCTTCAATGTACATGGAGTACAACTGATCACAGCCCTTAGATTTGAATGATATTATCAGGCTCTCCTTGTCTTCTTTTCTCAAGACTCAATAGGTCCAGGATTATTTTAACCTTTCCTCATAAGTCATATTTTTGTTGCTGTCCTCTGGACAGTCTCCAATTTGTCCACATCTTTCTTAAAATGTGGCACCCCAAACCAAACATAGTATTCCAACTGAGGCCTCACCAGTGTTGAGCAATGAGTGAAAATTACCTCCCGTGTATAATGTACAACACTCGTATTAAGATATTCCAGACTAATATTAGCCTTCTTTCCAAATACATTGTGCTGTTGGCTCATTCAATTTGTCATTCATTATAACCCCCATATCCTTTTCAGCAGTACTGTTGCGTAATAAGTTAATTTCTCTTTTGTTGTTGTGCGTTTTTATTTTTCATTCCTATATGTAGTACTTTGCACTTGTCTTTATTTAATTTCACGTTGTTGATTTGAAACCAAAGCCTCAATTTGTTCAGGCCATTTTGAATGCTAAGCCTGTCCTCCCAAGTGCTTTCAACCCCTCCAGCTTGATGTCATCTGCAAATTTTATAAGTATACTTCACCTCCTTTTTCAAATCATTAATAAAAATATCAAATAGTCACGGGACCCCACTATATACATCTTCCAGTTTGAGAGCAAATCATTGGTAAATACTATTTGAGTACAATCTTTCAACCAATTGTGCTCTCTCCTTATTGCCGTGGTATCCAACCAGTTCTGAAGCAATAGCCACTATAGTGTCTACTGCTATAGCGAACTAGTCACATTCAACCGGCCAAATAGCCACATTGTTCAAGCCAACTAGCCATGCTCAACCAGCCAAATAGCCACATGTGGCTAGTGGTTAGTGTGTTGGACACCACGGCCTAATAGAAATTTCTCTAGTTTGCCTATAAGAATATCACGTGGGTGTGTGGCCAAGCCTTACTGAAATCAAGATATATCACATCTACTGCTGCCCCCAACCACTAGGCCAGTAACCCTGTCAAAGAAAGAAATTAGATTGCTAAGGCATGATTTGGTTTTGACAATTCCATGTTGGCTATTCTTTATTACCCTGTTATTCTCTAGGGGCTTCCAAATTGGTTGTTTAATGACTTGTCTCATTATCTTTGCAGATGTTGAAATTAAGTTGATTTGGATCCTCTTTGTTCCCCCTTTTAAAGATAGGTACTATGTTTGCTCTTCTCCAGTCCTCAGGGTCCCTCCTGTCCCATACTCCCCATGAATTCACAACTTTTACTTGTAATTTTAGTGCAAGCAAAAAAATAAAAGGACGTATATCAGCATGATATAATATTTAAAAAACTGACGGGGTGATGAAAGTGATTTCTTTTACAAGAAATTGTAAGATGAAGAATTTTTGAAGTAAAACTGTTTGATGTTTCTCTTATAGGGTATGTCTAGACTACATGGCTCCGTCGACGGAGCCATGTAGATGAGGTTTCTAGACATAGGGAAATGAAGCGGCGATTTAAATAATCGCCGCTTCACTTACATCAAAATGGCTGCCGCGCTGTGCCGATCAGCTGTTCGGCAGCACAGCATGTAAGTCTGGACACTCCACGGTCGACAAGGGAAGCCCTTGTCAACCGCCCCGTTATGCCTCATGGAATGGCTTCCCTTGTCGACCGCGGAGCGTCCAGACTACTGCGCTGTGCCACCAAACAGCTGATCGGCACAGCGCGGCAGCCATTTTGATGTAAATGAAGTGGCGATTATTTAAATTGCCGCTTCATTTCCCTTTTTCAAGTACACTAATCTACATGGCTCCGTCGACGGAGCCATGTAGTTTAGATGTACCCATAGGTAGAGAGGAATTACTGCTAATTAGTAACATATTTGAAACCACCATTCAAAGCTGCTTGTCTTTGTTAAAAAAAATAGTTTGATGTCTGGAGTGTGAAAATATAAGGTAGGAAATATATTTTGTTAGTGAAAAAAAAATTAGCAAAAAACCTGATCCTTGATAATGTTAACTGAGGATGCTATGTACAATATTTTTGTCTACCTTAAAATTCTCTCCTGATTTACTTTTTCTCAATCAGCTTTATCTATGGGGATCATAACAATACTTATTATTATATAGTGCTTTTCATGTTCAAAACCCTTAATATAGGCAAATGATATAGTCTTCACAATAGTCTTGGGAGATATCAATACAGCAGTGGTACCGCAGACATCCTCTTCAGAAAACATTTGATTTAAATAGGCAGAGTATGGAAGGTCCTGATTAGCGCTTTGTAAAGAGTCGTATTAGATGACCTAGGGCCTCATCCAAAGCCCACTTGAAGTCAATAGGAAGCTCTCCATTTAATTTGCAGAGAATTCATTCTTTGGTTGGTAATAAATTAAATTTATCAGCTATCCCTGCACCATAGGTTAATCCTATTTGACATTCATTTGCTTCTCCAGATGTCATAATTGTGACTGAGAAACTGGAGCTCTCTCACATTGCTTCCTTTAATCAAGCCCAGTTTCATCATAATGGGTACTTTAGTAGGCAGCTTATATCTATGAAATTTTACCCAGATGGACTGATTCTGCTTCCCCTGAAATCAGTGGCAAAGGTCTCACAGACGCAGTGGTGGAGTATCGGGGCCTGATACCACATATCTTTTTTAACCAACCATGCTGTGATTGATAATGCCAACTGAGGAAATTTTGGCTGACAGACTTGATTGAAATGTGTTGCATAATATGTGGTACTTGCCCTTCAATCTGAGAGCAGAGCCCAGTAAGTTACCTTGGATTCAAAATGCTAAATTTAATGGCATTCATGGGGTGACCAGATGTCCTGTTTTTAAAAAGACAATCCTGTATTTAAATTCTCCTGACTTATTCATAAAAAACAGGCACATTGCCCCACATTTTCTGTCTCCCCCACAAATATTGCTGGTCCTGCTGCTGGCCAGATCCCTGCTTGCCAGGCACTCACCCACCAGCTGGGGAGTCTAGTGGCCAACCAGGGGGAAGAGTGTACAAGGCTGGTGCCGGGGGAAGATATAGCATCCAAGGCCGGCTGCTCCCCTTACCAGTCCGTCAGTGCAGCCCCCACTGCGTGCCAGCTCTCGGCCAGCAGGACCCAGCTCATCATCTTGTTTCTGGCCACCACTGTCTCTACACTGCAAGCTGTGGGGTTGGTGAGTGGTTCTGGTGGGTTACATGTCACCTCTGCTTCCCAGCCATCGATTCTTTGGGTACTCCCCCTCTTGCTGTCTGCACCGTGCTTTGCCCCTTCACCTCCCACCAATCCTGCTGCTTCTCCATGTCACCCCCAACAGGGTGCAACCCCTTCCACTGCTGTTCGGAGAACCAGCCCCTCGTTGGGGCATTCAGCTCACCAACAGCCTGGCTGGCAGGCTTCCCCCACTGTCTCTGGCAAAAGCCCCACACAGCACTGGCAGGGGCAAGCCTCTCCAGCCCTCAGTTGAGAGTCTTTGTGGGGAAGCTATTTCTAGCCTGTTCATGTCCTGAACCTGCAGGGGCTTAGCACTTCCCTCACCTGCCCCAGGAAGTGTGGGGCTGCTCCATTACCTTGGCATCCTCCCTTCCTGAGACACTTTTCTGTCCAAGTTCATTGAAGCTCCTGCAGTCAGGTTCCTGGGGTCCTGGTGCACTATGCATCCTTAATGTTTAACCCCTTCCTGCCTGCTCTGTAGCTGGGGCGCAGGAGGTGGCTGGGTTATATTGGTGGCCAGCAGCAGCCTGGCGGTGTTAGCTGCTTTTTGAGACCATACAGGCAGGAAGGGACATGCTGCTTCCAGGGCTGGGGGGAAGGGGAGAGAACAGATGAGTTCTGCAAAGACGTGGGCCAGGTCATCCCTTTGCCCCTCCTCCTTGCCTGTTGCTGAAAGCAGCTCTTTTCCCTTCCCTCCTGCACAGTGCCAACAGCTTGCTCCTGGACATTCTGGTGTGAACCTTGGCAGAAATCAGGGTCATGTGACCCTTTGTGCTTCCCCCCACATGTTGCCTTGGGAAGATACTTCCTTCTGTTTGTTCTAAACCTGCTGCCTATTAATTTCATTAGGTGACTCCTCATTCTTGTGTTATGTGAAGGAGTAAATAACACTTCCTTCTTCACTTCCACCTCACCATGCATGACGGTATAGATCTCTAGCACATCCCGCCTTAGTCATCTCTTTCCCCAGTGTTGCCTGATATTCAGATCATGCATTAAGTGTATAGATTACTTATGGATTTAAGGGTTAACAGGTTCTTGCCACACGATCAGGCCCAGTATTTAAATTATTCTATAGTTAGGTATCCTGATGTGCACAGTTGCAACACTCACATATTTGCATATCTACTATATATTTGAGAGAGTTTGTACATCTGTCTCTGTCTAGCTGTCCGTCTGTGAGTCCATTTGTTCAAGAATTCCTCCTAAAAAGTAAGAGTTAGGACCACCAAATTCAGTACACATCTTCCTCTAATCATAACATAAAGCAAGGTCAGGGTTTGTTTGTGCCAGGATAATGGGATATGCCTGGAGTATGATTGTTTCTCTGCGATAGCAGGGACAGTTGTACTCATGAATGACCAGAGGGACCAGCAAGCATGGGGACAGATATACCCCTGAATGACCATGCAGATGAAAATGCAGCATAATACCTAGGTGATATTATTAGTATTATTATTCAGATGTGTTTGTATACCACCGAATAGAATGGGTTCTGATCCTGATTGTGGCCTCTAGGCACTTCTATAATGCAAATATTTATAATGTTCAGAAATTGAGGGGGAGGAGGGAACAAAACCAGAAAATCGTAAGCCGGGTTCCTTTCCTGAAAAATACAGCCTCCCCCACCACCCATTGGGGAAGCGTACATTAATTAGAATATGTTAAAACCACACAGGAGAAATTTGAGGGAGAGATGGATTATGTGAGTGAAAAAGGCATTCAGGATCCAGATTAATTAAAAAAGGATAAGGGCAAAGCCATGTCTGTGTCACAAAGTATTTAAAGGGAAATAATATTTCTGCAGAATGCTCTGATTCCTAAAAGGTTGTGGTAATTAATTGATTTCATTGGGACTCCTCAAGGCGTAAAGTACCATTCAGCATGTGCAGAATCTGGCCTGAAATGATTTGGGACATTTAGTGTTATAAAACTTTCCAACTGCAGAAACGTGAAAAGGTATCTTGTGGGAGTTATTTAGAAACAGGCCACTTGGCTTCGTAAGAACTGAGTATTATTATTGTGTTATTAATTATGTTTATAATACGTTGTCTGGCAGCACTCAACATTCACTGAAATTACATGGTGTTAGTCTTCTGACAGTCTTTTAATGTTATAAAATACACTTTTTATAGAGCAAATAAATTAAAACTAACAATAGTCTTTATGCCACAGTTGACAGATACAAAAATGTGTGTATATCTGTGTCTGAATTTGGATATGATCAACAAGAAATCCTGGCTAGGCACCAATGACTGCAAATTGGGAGTTACAATTGTTTTCTGAATTAAACAGAATCTCAAAGTGTATTTAAATCTGTGTATTGTATACTTAGTCCTATGCGGTTTGCCTCTTACATCAATGAGACCAGGATTTCACCCATACATAATGGCTTATTTTCCATTGTGTGACTCTTGGACTCAAATACTGAGAGGCCATAATTGAAAACTAACCAAATTGGCTCAGTGTAGTCTATACTGGACATTTGTTCCCATTACAGAACTTCCATCCAATGTAACAGAATTGCTTGCATCATCTAAAGAGAGGATCAGGATGGAGATGCATTGGCAGAACAGTCTGGGTCTATGTATACACTACAGAGAGTTTTCGGAAAAACAGCTGTTTTTCTGAAAAAAAATTCACTTACATACACACTGCAATTGCGTTATTTCCAAAAAAATTGAAAGAACAGAGGGGTTTTTCTGACATTGGTAAACTTCTTTCTACGAGGAAGAAGCCTTTTTCCGAAAGAGCGTGTATGGACGGGGAAGAGGGAGTTCTTTTGAAAGAAGAGGAAAGAGGAAAAAGCACAGGTGACCTGGTGGCCACTTGGTCCACGGCAATCACAGCTTAAATGCGGACCATTCAGTGTGGACACTATCTTTCAAAAAAGTAGATCACTTTTTTGATGCGCTTTGACAGTGTGGACGCTCTCTTTTGGAAGGTTTTTCGGAAGATCTCTTCCGGAAAAGGTTCTTTCAAAAGAAGCCTGCAGTCTAGACATAGCCAGGGAAAGTTTGCACAATGCCTACACCTTTCAATGTTTAGATCTAGTCAGTGCTATTAATTCTTGTGGTTCATGAGCTGAAATCTTAAAAGCTCAAAACATTAATAATTTAGCTTATGAGAAAAGGTTTCTATAACTTTCTCACCATTCTAGATTAGAATTAGGAAGTGTTCACTTTGGAGATTAGTTCAACATATCAAAAATGCCCCCTCTGTGTTTTTCTTTCTTTCTCTATCAGGATCCTGATGCTGAATTGTCAAGGTCTTTTTCCCCTCCAAGGGCTGCGTGCATTTAAAAAAAATACTAAACACCAATTAATTTGTCTAATTTACATGAAAAAATGCAAAAGATGTCTTTTTCCATAATTAACTATATTTTGCAATTCATTAAAATTCTGCAGCCCTTCACATAATTGAGCCCTATTCACTACATGGGAGATAAGTGCTTAATTCCAAAAGGGGCAGACGGAGAAGGCAGAAAGGAAATGGAGGAGGGCAAGATTAGCATTTTATACATTAGTTATGAATATTTATGAGGGAAAATGAAGCACTGCCAGTTCATGTTCGTTTTAAGGTTATTTCAGAGTAATTCACTACAGTTACCTCAGCAAATGTTTTATGTGGGACCTTTGCTATTGTTATTGAACAGGAATAGAGTCCTTAACAGACCAAAAGCACAGAGAACATGTGAAGTTCCATACGAAGCTGTAGTTCTGTACTAGAGTGGTGCTGCTCTCGTAGAAATGCCATCCAGCAGGTGAACCCTACAAAGCAATTTGGTAGAATGCAAAACGCAGATGAAGACCAACTGTTTTCTGGAAATGAATTCTGTCAGATTAGGAGTGGTTTTCACATGCTCTTTTGTAGCTCTGTTCATTTTTTAAAATATACTACGAGCAGAATTTAAATAGTCATAACTCCCATTTTTCTTACAAAACTGTCAGATAAGTATTTCCTATTTTCTGGGGAAAGTGATTTTGATTTAATTAATCTGTATCCTATGCAAAGGAAAACAGCTAGGTGTATTGGTTCCACATGTAAGGTTTGTGTGTTTCCAGAGAAGGTACAGAAGCCACCAGATAATTCACATGACCTGTTTGACTCATAAAATGTACAAACTGCTGAGAACATATGTCAATAAATGTAAAGGAAGATGCATATGCTAAAATCTGAACATTATTAAAAATACATGTCATTTGTTTTACTCATAGGGTTAATAGCAGTAACATATTTGCATTACATGTAGCAGTGAATGAATAGTTCTTTGTCATTAACACAAACACTTAAAAGCAGTAATTTAAAATATTCTGCCTTGAGGCACCTGAGTTCATAAGAGTCAATATAAGGAAAAGTCAAGATACTATCTAATGTTTCATACAGGAGTTCCCAAACTTTTTCCTTTTGCGGGCCACATCTTAGCGATTATTCCCCTTTATTCGGAATTGGTGAGGCCACATCTGGAGTACCGCGTCCAATTTTGGGGCCCACATTACAGAAAGGATGTGGACACACTGGAGAAAGTCCAGCGGAGGACAACCAAAATGATTAGGGGGCTGGAGCACATGAGTTATGAGAAGAGACTGAGGGATTTGGGCTTGTTTAGTCTGCAGCCTCTGACAAAAAAAGGCTAGGCCCATTTCTACCCATCCTAACTAATAGCCATAGATGGACCTAACCTCCATGAATTTATCTAGTTCTTTTGTGAACTCTGTTAAAGTCCTGGTCTTCACAGAATCAACATGGATATTGATAGGAAGAGTTTGGTAAGGCTGGGTATCAATCACCTGCTTAACAGTGAAAACACAGACAGCTCTGACTTCAAGTGATACCACTGCAGCCTGTAGACACAAAAAACAACAACAACAACGGTGACCAAAACCCTGAGGGGAGTGGGAAAGTCGGATACCGGGAAGAAATACAGAGAGGAACGAGCAAGAAAGGAGGACCCCTGTTTCAAATGGAGAAGATAGGGCGATCAACTGGTTATCTGAGGTGTTTGAGAAGCCTGGGCAACAAACAGGAAGAAATGGAGGCCCTGGCCCAGTCCGAGAAATATGATTTAATTGGGATAACAGAGACTTGGTGGGGATGACTCGCATGACTGGAGCACTGTCATGGAAGGGTATAGACTGTTCAGGAAGAACAGGCAGGGGAGAAAAGGAGGAGGAGTTGCACTATATGCAAGAGAGCACTATGATTATACTGGAGTTCAGAGCAAAGAGGGAGGAAAACCTGTTGAGAGTCTATGAGTTAAGTTTAAAGGAGCAAACAACAGCAGTGATGTTGTGGTTGGTGTCTGCTACAGGCCACCGAATCAGGTGGATGAGGTAGATGAGGCTTTCTTCGGACAACTGAGAGAAGCTTCCAGATCGCAGGCCCTGGTTCTCGTGGGGACTTTAATCACCCTGACATCTGTTGGGAAACCAATACGGCAGTACACAGGCAATCCAGGAAGTTTTTGGAGAATGTTGGGGATAACTTCTGACACAAGTGCTGAAGGATCCGACCAGGGCCGTGGCGCAGCTTGACCTTCTGCTCACAAACAGGAGGAACTAATAGGGGAAGTGGAGGTGGGTGACAACCTGGGAAGCAGTGATCATGAGATGGCAGATTTCAGGATCCTGACCAAAGGAAGAAAAGAGAGTAGTAAAATACACACCTTGGACTTCAAAAAGCAGATTTTGACTCCTCAGAGATCTGATGGGCAGAATCCTGGGATGCTAACATGAAGGGGAAAGGAGTCCAGGACAGCTGGCAGTATTTTAAAGAAGCCTTATTGAAGGCACAGAAAGAAACCATCCCGACGCAGAGCAAGAGAGGCAAACATGGTAGGAGACCAGATTGGCTTACGGGGAAATCCTTGGTGAACTTAAGCACAAAAAGGAAGCTTACAAAAAGTGGAAACTTGGACAAATGACCAGGGAGGGGTTTAAATGTATAGCTCGAGAATGCCGGGGGGTTATCAGGAAGGCGAAAGCGCAAATGGAATTACGACTGGCTAAGGATGTGAAGGATAACAAGAAAGCTTTCTACAGGCATGTTAACAAGAAGAAGGTGATCAGAGAGGGTGTACGGCCCCTACTGGATGAAGGAGGTAACCTAGTGACAGATGATGTGGGAAAGCTGAAGTACTCAATGCTTTCTTTGCCTCTGTATTCACGGACAAGGTCGGCTCCTGGACTTCTGCGCTAAGTGACGCAAGATGGGATGAAGATGGACAGCCCGTGGTGGGTAAAGAACAGGTTAGGAACTATTTAGAAAAGCTAAACGTACACAAATCCATGGGTCCGGACTTAATGCATCCGAGAGTACTGAGGGAGTTGGCAAATGTCATTGAGGAGCCTTTGGCCATTATCTTTGAAAAGTCGTGGAGATCGGGAGAAATCCCGGATGATTGGAAAAAGGCAAATGTAGTGCCCATCTTCAAAAAAGGGAAGAAGGACGATCCAGGGAACTATAGGCTGGTCAGTCTTACCTCGGTTCCTGGAAAAATCATGGAAGGGATCCTTAAGGAATCCATTTTGAGGCACTTGGAAGAGAGGAAAGTGATTAGGAATAGTCAGCATGGATTCACAAAGGGCAAGTTGTGCCTGACCAATCTGATTAGCTTGTATGATGAGGTAACTGGCTCTGTGGACGTGGGAAAGTCAGTGGATGTGATATACCTTGACTTTAGCAAGGCTTTTGATACGGTCTCCCACAATATTCTTGCCAGCAAGTTAAGGGAATGTGGATTGGATAAATGGACGGTAAGATGGATAGAAAGATGGCTAGAAGGCCGGGCCCAGCGGGTAGTGATCAACGGCTCGATGTCAGGATGGCAGTCGGTTTCTAGCGGAGTGCCCCAAGGTTCGGTTCTAGGACCGGTTTTGTTCAATATCTTTATTAATGACCTGGATGAGGGGATGGATTGCACCCTCAGCAAGTTTGCGGATGACACTAAGCTAGGGGGAGAGCTAGATACGCTTGAGGGCAGAGATAGGGTCCAGAATGACTTAGACAAATTGGAGGATTGGGCCACAAGAAATCTGATGAAGTTCAACAAGGACAAGTGCAGAATCCTGCACTTGGGACGGAAGAATCCCAAGCATAGTTACAAGCTGGGGACCAACCAGTTAAGTAGTAGTTCTGCAGAAAAGGACCTGGGGGTTACAGTGGATGAGAAGCTGGATATGAGTCAACAGTGTGCCCTTGTAGCCAAGAAGGCTAATGGCATATTAGGTTGCATTAAGAGGAGCATTGCCAGCAGATCCAGAGATGTCATTATTCCCTTTATTCGGCTTTGGTGAGGCCACATCTGAGTATTATGTCCAGTTCTGGGCCCCGCTACAAAAAGGATGTGGACGCATTGGAGAGGGTCCAGCGGAGGGCAACCAAAATGATTAGGGGCTGGAGCATATGTCTTATGAGGAGAGGCTGAGGAGTTGGGTCTGTTTAGTCTGCAGAAGCGAAGAAGAGTGAGGGGATTTGATAGCAGCCTTCAACTTCCTGCAGGGGAGTTCCAAAGAGGATGGAGAGAGGCTGTTCTCAGTAGTGACAGATGGCAGAACAAGGAGCAATGGTCTCAAATTGTGGTGGAAGAGGTCCAGGCTGGATATTAGGAAAAACTATTTCACTAGGAGGGTGGTGAAGCACTGGAATGGGTTACCTAGGGAAGTAGTGGAGTCTACATCCCTAGAGGTGTTTAAGTCTCGGCTTGACCAAGCCCTGGCTGGGTTGATTTAGTTGGGATTGGTCCTGCCTAGAACAGGGGGCTGGACTTGATGACCTTCTGAGGTCTCTTCCAGCTCTATGGTTCTATGATTCTATGAACAACAAAAAACAGAAATAAGACAGTAATCTGTACCCTTACACAGAACAAACTTTGGGGAATTAAAAATATTCTCTCCAAGATCTGTACAGATCATGTGGACGATCTGCGTTCATTTCGCACAGCAAAAGGAAACAGATTTATATGGTGATTTCTAGTTAGCTCCATCATGAAATATTAAACAGATATTGACTTGCATTGAAGAGAACATCAAGACTTATTGACCCAAGAATTAAATACTGACTGAGACAAAAGCAAGTTCAATATTAATGATATAGGGCAGTGTTTTGACCACTAAAACATTAATTTAGTGCATTTATTGTGGCCTACATTAGGAAAATCTTCAGAATTAAATAGCTGAAGAGCTCTCCACTGCAGCCCACAATTTAAAAGTATTTAAAACACACACACACACACACACACACACACACACACACACACACACACTGTGTGTGAGAGAGAGACGGTGCTGCTGTGCCTCCTGACTGGAAGTGGTTTACAGGTTAGTCCAATGGCTTTCAGTTTCCCCAATATACATTATTCCAGCCCCTTTGGGGTGTGTCTACACAGCATCCTTATCTTAAATAAACTACACAGTTTGTGCTATGCAAATTACATAGCTTATTTCGAGGTTATTTTGAAATAAAGCGCTATTCCGAAAAATCCCTTAACCCTCATGGAATGAGGGTTACAGGAATGCCAGAATAGCATGCCCATTATTTAGAAATATATTTTGAAATTACGAGCATTTAAAGACATGGAATTGCTATTTTTGGATACTTCCAGTATCCTGAAACAGCCCTCCTTCTAGACGTAATCTTGTAGAGCAGGGTAAGAGGTCATTTATAGTCTTGAAGAAAATCTATTCTTCTGTAACCTTAAGGGTGCAAGAAAAAAAAATGGTGGATCCCATAATATGAAGATGTCCCTGTAATTTTTGCTGTGGTCTGAAATGGTATGTTCTAAACTATTGACTTTTTTTTTAAATGGCCTTTATCATTGAGAAGATACAGCTGATAAACTGGCTGATTCTTATGCCAGAAAAGGGTCATTATGGTCATCTAGTCTGATTTCCTGCATAACACAGACCAAAGAACCTCACTCATTAAATCCTGTATCAAGTCCACAACTTCTTGGTGAGCTAAAGCATCTTGCTTACAAAGGCATTTGGTCATGACTGAAGACTTCAAGAGATGGAGAATCCATTACAGACCTTGGGATATCTCGGCTGTCCCAATGCACTGTGCAGGGAGAAAGGGGACCAGAATCTATGGAGCAAAGCAGGGGGAGAGGGAAAAAGGATCTCATACAAAGCTGTAAAGCTTCTCTGGGTCTTTCTGCACCAACTTGAGTGATCTTGATTAAAGCAGAAATAGAACAGCAAGAAGCTAAGATACCACTGTGTCCCATATAATCTGGATTTGAAATTAGGCCTCAGTTAATAGAAAGTGATAGCTATTTATTAAGGAAATGATAGTCTGGGAGCTTTAAGCTTTTGCACCACCCCCAGCCATAGAAATTCAAAATAACAATATTTGAAACTGCAATGTATATTTAAAAAAATGCAATTGCTTTCCAATGACTGAGTGCCATAATAAAACTAAAGTACAACAAAGCTTCACATAAGGCAAGTCATTTTTCAGCTACATGAGCATTAATGAAACATCTCTCCCTATTTTTTGTAAATATTATAAATGTTATGGATGCTTTGTTCTTAATGACTCTTAAAACCTTT
Source organism: Rafetus swinhoei (assembly GCA_019425775.1). Taxonomy (NCBI): domain Eukaryota; kingdom Metazoa; phylum Chordata; order Testudines; family Trionychidae; genus Rafetus; species Rafetus swinhoei. The sequence goes on from CM033432.1 coordinate 47,171,474, forward strand.
TTTTTCTATACTGAATTAAAAGAAGTTCATCTTCTATCACAATTATTTAAATGACCTTGTGACTTACAATTGGGTTTTTTTCTTTCTGATGTAGCTTCCTTTATGTTTTAGTTAAATTCATAATGGTTGGTGGAATCTTTGTTTCTGGGTATCAGTACAGATTTTGTTTTGATAAACAATGAGTCAATTTACAAGGTATTACTGTAGATATCTATATTGTTATTTTTAACAGTATATCACACATGATCTTGTGCTTTATTATCTGTGATATATCACATACATAAACGTCTCAAGCCAGCATCCAGTTAATTTTGAACATGCTCAGAGCACAGCAAAAAATTCTGTGTGTGACATCTGTAGCACTGATAAATGTGGTTTATATTTGTGATGACAAATTACTTTCCATTCGGCTTACTCTGAAAATAAGGAGTAAAATCTTCCTTTTCTGGCCAGGCCATTTCATGTTACTGTAGTTTGATGTGCCAGCATTTCTGTTTTGAACTTCCTACTCCAAGTGGTTTACAGTTGAATTAACTGTAAAATCTCACTCAAAGCAGAAACTAAAGATATTAGGTGTTAACAAAATCTGAGGTGGCTATTTCACATCAGGAATACTAATTCTTAAGTGAGTAATTTTCACTTGAAATATCCCTTTAATTTTCAAAAATTCTGAGCCTGCTTTAAAAAACCCAACCATTGTTATCTTGAAGGCACATCCACTAGTCTCCTAAATGAATGAAGAATTGTACAGTACTTGCCCTATTGTAACCCTTCATGTTTGTTCTTTGTCTTCATTTAAGGTTCCATTTGGACTAACCTGTATGGCTGCATTAGGGCTGCCCAGACCATTGCTCCCCTCAGCAGCCAAAACTAAAAAGCTCCAGCTGCTCCCAGGGAGAAATCGGACAAGGAGTAGGTGGACTCTTGGATGCATGCACCTCTTTACCCCATTCCCCTGTGTACAAAGGAATAAACCTCACCCTGAAAAAGACTGGAGCAAGTGATTGTCTTCCCAGTGTTTTCAGAGGCTATGTCTAGACTGTAGAGCGTTTCCGGGATACTGGCGGTATCCCAGAAAAGCTCTGCTGCGTCCAAGGAGCAGTTTCTGAAAAAGCGGATGTGTTCTTTCAGCATCCCTATATTCCTCTGAGGCTAGGTCTACACTACAGAGTTTTTGCGCAAAAACTCGCGGAGCATCCACACCTCAAGCGCATTTTTGCACAAGTAAAACGAAAGAACAGAGGGGTTTTTCTGGTGTAGGTATTCCTCCTTCTATGAGGAATAACTTCTTTTTGCGCAAGAGTTCTTGCACAAAAAGGCATGTGTGGACAGGCAACAAGTTTTTTTGTGCAAAAACAGGGAAGAGGAAAAAGCACAGGTGCCCTGGTGGCCATTCTGTAGATAGCTATCAGCGCTTTCTTTCGAGAGAGCATCCATGCAGTGTGGACACTCTCTTATGCAAATGCGCATCGCTTTGTTGATGCTCTTTTGCAGTGTGGACACTCTCTTGCACAAGAAGTTTTTGGCGGAAGATTTTTGTGTATCTTTTTCCGACTTTTCTCTGCAGTGTAAACATAGCCAGCGTGTCTTAGCCTCATTATGCTTCTCGAAAGCCCAGTACCTCCTGTGGTGGTGGAACTACACAATGCCACAACTCAGGGCTATGCAAGCACTTAAGTAGGGGTATGTCTACACAGCAAAGTTATTTCGAAATAACAGCCCGTATTTTGAAATAACTTTCCTAGCGTCTACACATCCAAACCGCTATTTTGAAATAAATTCGAAATAGTGGAGCGCTTATTTCGAATTTGGTAAACCTCATTCTACGAGGAATAATGCCAAATTCGAAATAGCTGTTTCGAAATTAGTGCTGTGTAGACACTTATTTCAAAATAGGGGGCCTCCAGCCTTTTCAGGGAGCCCTGGTGGCCACTCCAGCCTCAACCAAGAACACTCCACTCCCTCCCCTCCTCCCCAGCGCCCTTAAAGGGGTAGACTCTGGCCACTGTGCCTGTGCCAGATCCAAGCCTGCCAGCCCAGAGCCAGCAGTCACTGCCCCTGACCCAGTGGCCCCAAAACATAAGTCAACAAGCCACTGGCAGCCAGCCCTCCACCGCTCTCCAGGAGCAGTCTGCCAGCTCCCAGGAGCCTGCCAGGGCCCGGAGAAGACGAGCACCTTCCTGGTCCAGGGTGGAGATCATGGACCTTATTCAGGTTTGGGGGGAATACCCCCAATGTCCATGATCTTCACACTAGATGGAGGAACGCTGCAGTCTATGGCAGGATAGCTGCCATCCTGGCCACCAAAGGCCACATGCGAACCCAGGAGCAGGTTGGAAGGACATGAGGGAGGAATGAGGCACAAGCCCCCAGTGGGGCACACCAGGGAGGATCTTAGTGCTCCTCAGGGTGGAAGCTCTCCTGCAGGGCCTCCTGGATACTGACAGCCCCCCGATGGACCTCCCAGATGGCAGCCTGCAGAAAGTGCAGCCAGGCTCGCAGCAACGCGTCCAAGAGAAGCACCAGAGTGCCCAGGGGAAGCTCTGGCTCCATGTTGCAGAGTGCTGTGGTGTCCTGAGTGAGGGCAACCAGAGCATGCAGAGACAAAATGCTTTGCTGTCCCTCATCGAGGTAGACAAGCAAGCAGGGAAACCTGAGAACTGGCTGTCCGGAGGGGTCCCTTTAAGCACAGACCTCAGATAGCCTCAGGCAGCAACCCCACACGGTAAGTCCTGACCTGGTGCCCTGCTGGAACTGGTTCCGGCCAGCCTTAAATGCGAGTCAGAGTCCACTCAGTGTGGACGCTCTATTTCAAAATAGCAAAAAGCTATTTTGAAATGCATTTTGTGTGTAGATGCGTTAGTTCAAAATAACTATTTCGAAATAACACTATAGTGTAGACATATCCTATGTGTTTTGACTTCAGTAAGACTACTCACATGCTTAAAACAAAGCACACATGGACTTTTCTAGACCAGAGCTAAAATATACAATCGCACCTTTATTATGTGCAGTCTTTGGGACAGGAAATTCAGGTTCTTTTATTGTGCATATTTATGGCACCATAAAAGTAAATAATAATAGCAACCATTTTTGTTCCATTTTAAAATATTGTTACTGTGGCCATTGTAGATGTAGTTTGCAAAATTCCTGTTTAGTGCTTGGAAGTGACTAATCAGAGAAGCCATATTGTTTGCCCAAACAGGTAATTTGTCATTTCTGCTGCTTATCTTGTATATGCTCCATTGTTCTGACTGGAAGATTTTACACTGAGACAAATCACTGTAAATATTATTAAAATTTATTCATATTTTAAAAAGTAACCCAATGAGGCATATGCATAACAGTAAACTATGGGATAGCAGCATAAACTCTGCAGAAGACCCAAAAGAGCAAGTTGAAAAGAAAACCCTGTGCATCAAAAAGGAAAAACTTGTTTAATGTTCCTGTGAATAGGTCTCATCTTACAGGAGCTATCGTATATGGATAAGTCTCATGATAATTCTAAATGGATATAGTCAGCTTTGAGGCTTATAGATGCTCCCATCCATCAAAAATTTCACCATTATTTCCCAGCACAATGAAATTTTAAATCTGGATGTACCCTGCATGCCAAACTTTCTCTGATATAAACCTCTTTTCCTCATTCATAACACTCATGCTGCTGAGCATGTGAATGTAGATATCCAGTGAGTACTTTATTTTCTACCATGCTAGAATATAAGTGAAGTCCCACTTAGTGATGTTCACCCAGAAGGGTGCTTACAGGAAATGTTCATTCTGCCTTGATGATGTATTCTGCACTCAGAATTCTTTCATGCACTCTGATTTAGAATTTCCTCCCACTTTGTTACAGCTCACTGTGTAAATCAGCAGGGTAGTCCCACAAATACAGAGAAAAATGAGATTTGGGAGACAAACTGAAAAGCAACAAAATCTCACGCTTGCTTTTAACAATCAACTGAATTCCAATGAGGTCCAGTGGGGAAGAGATGTATACGATTAAGATTTAGCCACTCAGCAACTGGGAAAGACAAGTCTCTAAATATTTAATGCTTACAGCTGTACTGCAGCTGGCAAAGCATCTCGTTGTAAAACATATTTAATATTTAGAGTCACTCAGCAACTTGTTAAGTAACTTCACATTAGAGCCCTGAGAACCTTAAAATACCTTGTCTGGTGAGCATGCTCTACCTACTAAAAAAAAAATAAATCCTGGAGGCTCATAAGCCTAGGTCAGTTTTTTTTAAAAGCCCTGGGCTTTCAGGCCCAAATTTTGTACTTCCTAATGAAAAAGCCCTACAGAATGTAATAGGGGTGAAATTTACAGGGTGCTATGGTATAGGAATTGTTCTGAACAAATAATATAACTCAGGACAGAATTATAGCCTTGTTAATAGAATTGCCTAATTTGCCTTAAGGATTCAGTAGAAAGGTTATCATTATATAGAAAGTTGTTTAAGATTTTTGCTTTAGGAGTACAGAAGATACTCTAAACTTATGGGTAAAGGCACCTGGACTATAAATATGTAAGGCTGGATCACGTGCTTGTGAAATCAGTGCAGTGATATTGATACCAGCGAAGGTTCTTGGCCCTTGAAAATGATCTAAACATAAAAAAGGAGACCTATAAAAATACAAAGGATGAATGTAAATAAATATCACAAGTATGTAGGGGCAAAATTAAAAAGGCAAAGGCACAATGACCTCATTCTAGCCAGAGACATAAAGGGTAACAAGAAAACATTCTACAAATCCTAGAATCCTAGAACTGGAAGGGACCTCGAGAGATCATCATGTCCAGTCCCCTGCCCTCACAGCAGGACCAAGCACCAGCTAGATTATCCCTGGCAGATGTCTATCTAACCTGCTCTTAAATATCTCCAATGATGGAGATTCTACATCAACCTCCCTAGGCAATTTATTCCAAGTGTTTAACCACCCTGACAGGCAGGAAGTTTTTCCTAATGTCCAACCTAAACCTCCCTTGCTGCAATTTAAGCCCATTTACTTTTTGTCCTCTCATCAGAGGCCAAGGAGAACAATTTTTTGCACAAAAAGGTATGTGTGGACGGGGAACAGGGTTTTTTTGTGCAAAAAGAGGCAATCGAAAAAAGCACAAGTGCCCTGGTGGCCATTCTGTAAATAGCAATCAGAGTTTCCTTTCGAGAGAGCGTCCATGCAGTCTGCGCATTTTTGAAGCACTTTTGCAGTATGGACACACTCTTGCAGAAGAAGCTTTTTGCGGAAGAGATCTTCCGCAAAAACTTCTTGCGCAAGAAGCCTGTAGTGTAGACATAACCTCAGAGAACAGTCAGTTATGCACCCACCTTTTAGCAGGCCCATCTACATTGTATTTCCCTAATTAATTGATAAGAATGCTTTACTAAAGTCTAGGTATACCACATCTACTGCTTCCTGATTCTGGGGGCCAATTCTGTACTTTCATATGCTAGTCATTCAGACTTGCAGTAGTTCTCAAACTTTTTGTATTGGTGGCCCCTTTTACACAGAAAGTCTCTGAAAGCAGCCCCCTTTGACAATAAAAACACTATATATGACTAACTATTTTAAATGCAAAATTTATATTCCAGTTGTTTAAATTAATTTACCTTTTCACACCACTTTTAAATTAAGGCTAAATGACATTTTTATCAAAATATTGTTATAAGCAGAAAAGGCTTTGTCTAGGTTACTGGGGGGAGGACATGAAAAAACTTTGTCAACACCACTTTTCACAGCAGACCTAGTACCATACCCACTTCTGCACTGCTGCGGGCTTCGAAGGTGAGCAGCAGAAGATGCACCCTTGCTTCTGCCTCATGTTTGAACTTTGTATTGGGAGGGGTGGCAAATTTTAGGGTGGCTGAATGTTGCTTGATCCCTGCCTAAGCCCCGCCCCGGCCTGTGTCTGATGGTTAAATTATAAATTACCTTTTTTTCTGATCTTGGGGGTTCTAATTTGTCAGCAGTTTAATGCAGCTCCACAGCTACTGAGCAGCAAATTCTCTAAAGTGATCTCAGTCCCAGGGACAGCCTTAGGGAAAATGGCACCTGGAGCAAACTCTTATTTTGACACCCTTTCCTGGGAGGAAAATTCATTCTGGATGGGCTCAGGCTTCCAGCCCAACCACATGTGAAGCCTGCATATGCTCACGACTCCCACAGAATAACCTTGTGTGATCTCCTCAATTGATCTTGGACCAAATTCAAACCTGTTCCCCAGCAATTTTCAAAGTGGCAAAACTATTTGCAGCATATTGTTAGCCAGTAGTGGAATTCTGTATGCTTCTTCGCTCTCTCATTTATCAAACTGCCTCTTCAGTCTTCAAATAAATAAGAGGGGGAAAAAAACTAAAGATGATCCTGAAAAAGAAAATGGTCCTTTCAACTCCACAAAAGCTTGAAAGCATGGGTATTTTTTGTGCCTGAAAGAGCTAGATGCTAAATTTATGAGCAAATCATTTTGACCAGCTAATATGTGCTTCAGATACAGCTGCAAACACCCAGGTAAGTGCTGTATCTTCAAAGCGTGTAACCATCATGAAGCAAATGAAGAGACTGCCTGCCAGCTTGCACAGATTTACATGACCACTTACATTATCATCCAGGCATTTCCTGCACTACTTTTTTTAATGGGAACCATCAATGGTTACTAATGGACAGTGTCAGTTGCACTTCCGCTCAGCTCATGGCTACGTGCTCCCTAAGAAGTCATTAGCATATCTAAGAATGTGCTTTCACTGATGCTCTCAGCTCAGAGTACCCAAGATCATGTGTAGGGATATTTATGTGTAATGAGTTTACAGAACTGTGTAGAAGAGAACATATATTTAGATGTGTTCCTGCTTCTTCTCCTCCTCTCTCCACCTGTCCCATGTCCCAAATTTCTGATATCTCCTACTTTGAATCAGTTTATTACAGTGGTAACAGTTTGTTTTTGGGGTGTGTGCATGTGAGTTTTCTCCCATGATTGCTCATAATAGGCATCACAGAAACTTGGTGGAATGAGGACAATGAATGGCATATCCTCAAAAAATGAGGAGTAACGTTAGTTCGAACCAAGGGGTTTGATTTGAACTAATGCGTCCCAGAGCGCACTTCCTGCTTCGAATCAGCTGGCGAGTGGAATAGCATGCGGGCAAATTTATGCTAATGAAGCACGGATATTTAAATCCCCACTTCATTAGCAATTTCAGTCGGCTACATTTGCATCCCTAGTTCGAACTAGGGAGCAAGTGTAGATGTACCCATATTGACTGGGTACACATCACCTCGGGACAGGATGCAGAGATAAAATTTCCTGATACCTTAAATGACTGCTTCTTGGAGGAGCTGGTACAGGAACCCACAAGGGGAGAGGTAATTCTTGATTTAGTCTAAGGGGAGCGCAGGATCTGGTCCAAGAGGACTGCTTAGAAATAGTGACCATAATGTAATAAAATTTAACATCCATGTAGTGGGGAAAACACCTCAGCAGCCCAACACTGTGGCATTTAATTACAGAAAGGGAAACTACACAAAAACAAGGAGGTTAGTTAAACAGAAATTAAAAGGTACATTGACTAAAGTAAAATCCCTGCAATCTGCATGGAAACTTTTCAAAGACACCATAATAGAGGCCCAACTTAACGTATACCCCAAATTTAAAAACACAGTAAGAAAACCAAAAAAGTGCCACTTTGGCTTAATAACCAAGTAAAAGAAGCAGTGAGAGACAAAAAGGCATCGTTTAACTCCTAGTGAGGAAAATAGAAAGGAGCATAACTCTGTCAAACTAAGTGTAAAAATATCATAAGAAAAGCCAAAAAGGAATTTAAAGAGCAGCTAGCCAAAACTTTAAAAAGTAATAGCAAAATGTTTTTAAGTACATCGGAAGCAAGAAGCCTGCTAAACAACCAGTGGGGCACCTGGATGATCAAGATGCTAAAGGAGCACTCAAAGATGGTAAGGTCATTATGGAGAAGCTAAATGAATTCTTTGCTTCAGTCTTCACAGCTGAGGATGTTAGGGAGATTCCCAAACCTAAGCCATTCTTTTTAGGTGACAAATCTGAGGAATTGTCAGATTGAGATGTCATTAGATGAGGTTTTGGAACAAATTGATAAACTTAACAGTAACAAGTCACCAGGACCAGATGGCATTCACCCAAAAGTTCTGAAAGAACTCAAATGTGAAATTGCAGAGCTGTGGTTTGGAACCTATCCTTTAGATCAGCTTCTGGACCTAATAACTGGAAGATAGCTAACGTGACACCAACATGTAAAAATGGCTCCCGAGGTGATCCTGGCAATTACAGACCATTAAGTCTAATGTCAGTAACAGGCAAATTAGTTGAAACTATAGTAAAGAATAAAATTGTCAGACACATAGATGGATATAATTTGTTGGGGCAAAGTCAACATAGTTTCTGTAAAAGGAAATCACGCCTTACTAATCTGCTAGAGTTCTTTGAGGGGGCCAACAAACATGTGGACAAAGGGGATCCAGTGGATATAGTGTACTTAGATTTCCAGAAAGCCTTTCACAAGGTCCCTCAACAAAGGTTCTTAAGTAAAGTTAGTTGTCATGGGATAAGAGGGAAGGTCCTTTCATAGACTGATAACTGGTTAAAAGACAGGAAACAAAGGGTAGGAATAAACGGCAAGTTTTCAGAGTGGAGAGAGGTAACTAGTGGTGTCCGGCAAGGGTCCATACTGGGACCAATGCTATTCAACCTATTTATACATGATCTGGAGAAAGGGGTAAACAGTGAAGTGGCAAAATTTACAGATGATACCAAACTGCTCAAGATAGTTAAGACCAAATCAGATTGTCAAGAGTTTCAAAAAGATCTCACCAAACTGAATGACTGGGCAACAAAATGTCAGATGAAATTTAATGTTGATAAATGCAAAGTAATACACTAGAAAAAATAATCCCAACTATACATACAATATGATGGGGACTAATTTAGCTGTAACTACTCAAGAGAGAGATCTTGGAGTCATTGTGCATAGTTCTCTGAAAACATCAACTTAATGTGTAAAGCGACAGTCAAAAAAGCGAAGACAATGTTAGGAATAATTAAAAAAGGGATAGAGAATACCGTAAAATCTCGGGTATAATGCGCACTTTTTTTCCCGTTTTTTTTAGCGTTAAAGTCAGGGTACGCATTATCCATAGGAGGTTTTTTTTTAAAGTTTTCATTTGGTGGTTCCGCGGCAATTAATTAATCGCAGGACACCAGAGGTTAAGTTGATTTTTATTAGCATCAACAAGCAACTATATACACAGTTTCAAAAAGGTAAGTTAAACAAATGAAATCAACACTGCAGCGCAAACAAGCAAATACCAGTATGTTAATTGATCATCTACTCATCTTCGAAGCCCTCGAATTCACTTTTGTTAGAATCTTCCTTGAACAGTTGAGCAATATCTTCCAGGGTATAGTCCTCGACATATTCATCCAGGTAATACAAATCATTGTCATCTTCGCATACCGGTAATTCGCCCTCGGCCAATTCATCGTCGCTTGGATCCATCCACAGGGCATCATCCTCGCTGCCATCCATAGCATTAGAGATGCTGCATTTCAGAAACCCCTTCCTTATCATAGCGGGATCAAGTTCAAGCCAGACATCCGCTATCCACTGGGTAACATCTTGCAGCGTTGGTGTTCGCATACGTCCACCTGCAGTAAATGTATGTTCACCTTCCAACAACCAGGTGTTCCATTTCCTGCGCAGTGCATCTTTCATTGGCTTGTTAACTGTCTCGTCAAGCGGCTGCAACATTTTGGTCATTCCACCAGGAATAATTGCCAAGTCTGTTTTGTCCTGCTGAAGCCTTTTCTTGACGGATGGCATACGATGACACCGAAATGCATCCAAAACTATTAGAGACCGCTTTCTCATAAGTCCAAACTGTCTGTAGCCAATCAAGCATTAAAGCTTCATCAATCCAGCCTTTAGGGTGAACACGCACGTGAACAGTGTTCGGGAAGATTATATTCCTTGGCATTGTCTTGCGCTTGAACACAATATAAGGAGGCAGCTTTATTCCGTCGGCCATGCAAGCAAGCATTACGGTAAACCTAGACTTTTCATGGCCTGTGGTAGCAATGGAGACTGTCTTGGCATCTTTCAGTTCAAGCTTTCTGTCGTAGGGATTATCGAAATTTAATGGTGTCTGATCTGCGTTACCAATTAATGAAAGGTCGTAGCAGTGCTGCTTCCGTAGCTTTATGATAAACTTTTGGAACTGCAGTAACTTGGTGTCTGAGTCCATTGGTAGCTTCTGTGTGATTGCTGTTTGGCGTCGGACCGATAGGCCATGGTGATTCATGAACCAATCGCCCCAACCATATGAAGCTTTAAACCCGGCCGTGTTAGCGCACGTTTTGGCAATGGTCAAAGCCTTCATTCTAACCTCTGCAATGCTAACACCACCGCCTTGCTGTCTACACTCAGCAGTCCATTCAACCAGCTTGGCCTCCAACTCAGGACATGCAGCGCTTTTACCTCGCTCAGCCATCTTCATCCTAGGCAGCGCTTGCAGGCGCTCTTTCTGCCATCTCCAAAGCCGAATGTTAGACTCTGCTATGTTATCAAATTCATGGCTGGCAGCTCTGTTGCTATGAGCCTCAGCATAGCTAACAACTTTCAGTTTTTCAGCGGTCGTGTAAGATCGCCGACAACTCATGGCATCCCAAAGAGAGCATGGAACGCTGCGCACTATATACTCGTGCACTCACGTGTGATTACCCGGCAATACAAAAAGGCAAGACAAAATACGGCAAAGTTGGGGTGCACGCTATAGATAAGAGTTCAGTTTATTCAGGGTTTCTGACGTTTAAAAGGTAGGTGCGCATTATGCATAGGTGCGCATTATACTCGAGATTTTACGGTAAGACAGATGTAGTCGCCTCATCTCAAAAGGATATATTGGCATTGGAAAAGGTTCAGAAAAGGGCAACAAAAATTATTAGGGGTTTGGAACGGGTCCCATATGAAGTGAGATTAAAGAGACTCAGATTTTTCATCTTAGAAAAGAGGAGACTAAGGGGGGGGGTATGATAGATGTCTATAAAATCAGGACAGCTATGGAGAAAGTAAATAAGGAAAAGTTATTTACTTGTTCCCACAATATAAGAACTAGGGGGTCACCAAATGCAATTAATAGGTAGCAGGTTTAAAACAAACAAAAGGAAGTTTTTCTTCATGCAGTGCACAGTCAACTTGTGGAACTCCTTGCCAGAGGATGTTGTGAAGACCATCAATGGCGTCCCTAGCCTCTGTCAGAAGCTGGAAATGGATGACAGGAGAGGGATCACATGATGATTACCTGTCTGTTCACGCTCTCTGGGGCCTCTGGCATTGGCCACTGTTGGCAGACAGGATACTGGACTAGATGGACCTTTGATCTCACCCAGTATGGATGTTCTTATGTTCTCATAGCAATAGTATTCACAAAATTCATAGAATCACAGAACTGTAAGGAAACTAGAGAGGACATGAAGTCCAGTCCCCTTCACTCATGGCAAGAAGCAGCACCATCTAGACCATCCCTGACAGTGACTTGCCTCTTTTAAAGCCCTCTTCTCTGTGTTAGCCAGTCTGTATCCAAATACCCTCTTCCTCATCCCTGATAGTTGGACCCCTTCTCTGCTTAAATGTCGCTTCAGAGAGTGACATTTAAATCACAGCATTTTATTCTCAAATGATTGCCTTATCTGGACATGTTTATTCTTTTGTGGCATCCAAGAACTCGCTGTGCAGCTCCTAGGACTCATAGCATGTTACGCTGACCTCTGAAATTCACCCAGGGATGATGTGATATTGCAAAAGTGAATCAAAAGATGACTACTGGTTTTCCTTGGAAACTAATGTTGTGTTGAATAATAACGATGCTGTGACATTTTCCCCTCCCCCTGTATCTTTTACAGTTCCGGACACTGTGATCCAGGGTGTTGTACATTTCAGGCCAGATCCTGATTATGAAGATCACTTTGCACTAGTGAAAAATGATCTTAAAGGTGCCAGGCAGGGGCTTCTGAGGGATTCCCCCAGGCACCATACCCTCCCCACCCCCCAGTGCTTAAATCATGTGGGAGAAGGGCTTTAAGGGCTTGGCCCCCTTACTACGTTTAGGGGCTACCTCACTTCCACCTGTAGTCAAAGTGAGGAAGGGAATGTTCTGTTATTAAGTCCCCCCTCCTTTTTCCCCCCATAATTCAAGAATGGTCTGCCCCTGCTTGTCTGGGTTGTGGGGACCAAGGAGGGGGCATTCTGGGCTAGGGGGGTATGTTACAGGGGTTGGAGAGGGTGGGAGCAGAACACAATGTTATCTGCTGAACCCTGACGGGTGGACCAGTCCATAGAGAGCTGGTCTAGACAGAGTAAACTGGAGCAGCGCCCTGGCTATGCGGAAGGAGAAAAGAGGAGAGGATGCAGAGGGGAGGTTTGGTAAATTCATTTGGATGGCGTGTCAGATTATTTTAGAAAGGGCAACTAAACCTCTTGGGCCTGCCAGAGCCATTCTGAGTGGCAATGCAAATGTAACAATAATAAACTGTATATCATGGTTAGAGTTTGAAACTGTGAGACGCTGATGACAGGAGTGGAGGCCTGTGCTGTTCTGCAGTAAATTAGCTCCTCTCACAGAAATGTGAAATAGTAATCTTATTAACTCGTATATCAAAGGTGCAAAGATTAGTGCTGTAACGAGGGACCAAGTGCTTATAAATGGAATTCACTGAACAGCAGTGCACCTTTTGCATTATAGTAGAGCCCCCAAGAGTGGTTCTTTTCTAATTGTCCTTCTTAGTTGCCTTATTAAATCTTTCTTCACAATTTATGATCTATAAATATAGAACATATTTTAAAATGAAATGTTTATTTTTTCAGAATTGTCTCATAAGGTTGACTAATATTATGCTTAAGTGTTTATTGTCAGCCAAATACCAGGGGTCTGCTATGCTAAGTAAAAATAAATGCTGTTTACATATATGCTTCATTGGAAGATTATGGCTGTGAATTATAGAGTAGATAAAGGAGTCGGTTTCTTTTTAATAGCAATCCTACTAATCTACTGTCTAATTGTGACATGCTACACAAAACTGTTCATTCACTGGGATGTTGAAGAACTTCTGGATTGGTATGACCCAGTTTATTCATAAAAATTTGTAAGAGTGTCTCTGGTTTCTAAGGGTATGTCTACACTAGCCGCCTAGTTTGAACTAGGGAGGCTAATATAGGCATTCGAAGTTGCAAATGAAACCCGGGATTTAAATATCCCGGGCTTTATTTGCATCTTCCTATCTGTCGCCATTTTTAAATCTAGTCCGAACTAACTGCCCGCTACGCCGGCAGTCAAGCGTTAACTCAAACTAAGTCCTTAGTTCGAGTTAACTGTTACACTCGGAGAATGAGGTGTAACATTAACTCGAACTAAGGACTTAGTTCGAGTTAACGTTTGACTGCCGTGTGTAGCCGCAGGCAGTTAGTTCGGACTAAGGATTTAAAAATGGCACTGACGGAAGATGCAAATAAAGCCCGGGATATTTAAATCCCGGGCTTCATTTGCAACTTCGAAGGCCTACATTAGCCTCCCTAGTTCGAACTAGGGGGCTAGTGTAGACATACCCTAAGATCTCTTTAAATCATGGCATTGAGACTCGATAGTAAGATACATTACTGCTGTGGGTCTCTTACTGATTGGCTGCCATACTCCACAGTCCCACTGGCTTTTAAGTTGCTTTCTGTGACCATAATATCTTTATCAGAGACAACTCATGCCTGCCAATAGTAGGGGAGTCAGAGTGAGCAGCTGGCTTTTTTTTTTTTTTCCCTTCTCTGTGTTTTTGAGTGAGGCTTTAGAGAGGGAGTTCTCCAGGTAGAGGAGAAGCAGATACAGGACTCTTGAGGGAAGAGTGTGTTGTGTTTGGGGCTTTCTTGCTGTGTGCTGAGATTGTGTTTGTGAGTGAGGGTTGGAGTGTGTTCTTTTTTTGTTTTTGTTTGTTTTTTCCCCTGTGTTTGTGAGTGAGGCTTTTTTTTTTTCCTCCTCACTTCCCCTTTGCCCTCCCCCTCCCCTTCATGGAGTGTGTGCTGTGATTGGCTGTGATTCGCAGGTGCTGTGATTGGCTGTCATTGGCAGGTGGAAACTGTTGGCTTCTAATTAAAGTTTGAATTCTAGAAGCCTCTGCTGATTGGCTGAGCCTTGGTAGGGGGAGGGACTTTCAGGCAGTCCAGGGCTTTATAGGGCTCCTTGGGCAAGTGACCAAGGAGCTTGCGAACAGGTGAGTGCTAACAGGGAGTTTAGAGAGGGAGTTGGTAAGGGCGTGAGGTTCTCTTGCCTTTCTTTTTGAATCCCTTCTCCAGGACAGCAGGGATGGATGGTGATAGGTCTGCTGTTGTTACCTGCACGGAGTGTGCCATGTTTGTCTTCCTCCTGGAAGAAAGAACGGATTTCATCTGCACTAAGAGCAAGCTAGTCGCCATTTTGGAAGAAAAAATTAGAGGGCTGGAGGCCCAAGTGTCGACCCTACGCTCGATCAGAGAGGATGAAGACTTCCTCGATAGAAGGCAGCGTTTAATCCTTCAAGCACGGCAGACGGAAGAGCCAGAGAGGGCAGTACGTGACCAGGAAGAGAACTGGCAGCATGTAACTTCTAGAAGGGAAAAGGCCAGCATGGGAATCCCCAATGCTATAGAGGTAAGTAATCGCTTTCAGGCTCTCTCCACAGGCTCTGCAGTGCTGAATGCTTTGAAAGGACCTCACAAGGAAGAAACCGGAAGGGAACACCATCTACTGGAAGGCATGGGATGCGTAGTCCTAGGGATGGGGTTCCACGGCCACCACCCCAAAAGAAAATGACGGGTGGTGGTGGTCGGGACTCCTCCTAAGAGGGACTGAGCCATCCTCTGCCGTCCAGACCTGGAATCTCGAGAGGTGTGCTGCTTACCGAGCTCGCATTCAGGATGTGACTGAGAGGCTTACCAAACTGATCAACCCTTCGGATCGCTACCCTTCCTGCTTCTCCACGTGGGAACTAACGACACGGCCAAGAATGACCTTGAGCGGTTACTGCGGATTATGTAGCGCTGGGAAGAAGGATCCAAGAATTCAGAGCGCAAGTGGTGTTCTCGTCCATCCTCCCTGTTGAAGGGAAAGGACTGGGAAGGATCGCCGAATTGAGGACGAAATGCGTGGTTGCACAGGTGGTGTCGCAGAGAGGGCTTTGGTTTCTTCGACCATGGGACTCTGTTCCGGCACAAGGATTGTTAGGAAGAGATGGGATCCACCTAAGAAGAGAGGAAGGAGCATCTTCGTGCACGCTTGCAAACCTAGTGAGGAGGGCTTTAAACTAGGTTCTGGGGGACGGTGACCAAAACCCTGAGGGAAGTGGGAAAGTCGGATACCGGGAAGAAATGCAGAGAGGAACGAGCAAGAAAGGAGGACCCCTGTTTCAAATGGAGAAGATAGGGCGATCAACTGGTTATCTGAGGTGTTTGTACACTAATGCGAGAAGCCTGGACAACAAACAGGAAGAACTGGAGGCCCTGGCCCAGTCCGAGAAATATGATTTAATTGGGATAACAGAGACTTGGTGGGATGACTCGCATGACTAGCGCTGTCATGGAAGGGTATAGACTGTTCAGGAAGAACAGGCAGGGGAGAAAAGGAGGAGGAGTTGCACTATATGCAAGAGAGCACTATGATTGCTCTGAACTCCAGTATAAAGAGGGAGAAAAACCTGTTGAGAGTCTATGGGTTAAGTTTAAAGGAGCAAACAACAGCAGTGATGTTGTGGTTGGTGTCTGGCCACCGAATCAGGTGGATGAAGTAGATGAGGCTTTCTTCGGACAACTGAGAGAAGCTTCCAGATCGCAGGCCCTGGTTCTCGTGGGGACTTTAATCACCCTGACATCTGTTGGGAAACCAATACGGCAGTACACAGGCAATCCAGGAAGTTTTTGGAGAATGTTGGGGATAACTTCTTGACACAAGTGCTGAAGGATCCGACCAGGGCCGTGGCGCAGCTTGACCTTCTGCTCACAAACAGGAGGAACTAATAGGGGAAGTGGAGGTGGGTGACAACCTGGGAAGCAGTGATCATGAGATGGTAGATTTCAGGATCCTGACCAAAGGAAGAAAAGAGAGTAGTAAAATACACACCTTGGACTTCAAAAAAGCAGATTTTGACTCCCTCAGAGATCTGATGGGTAGAATCCCCTGGGATGCTAACATGAAGGGGAAAGGAGTCCAGGACAGCTGGCAGTATTTTAAAGAAGCCTTATTGAAGGCACAGAAAGAAACCATCCCGACACGTAGCAAGAGAGGCAAACATGGTAGGAGACCAGATTGGCTTACGGGGGAAATCCTTGGTGAACTTAAGCACCAAAAGGAAGCTTACAAAAAGTGGAAACTTGGACAAATGACCAGGGAGGGGTTTAAATGTATAGCTCGAGAATGCCGGGGGGTTATCAGGAAGGCGAAAGCGCAAATGGAATTGCGACTGGCTAAGGATGTGAAGGATAACAAGAAAGGTTTCTACAGGCATGTTAACAAGAAGAAGGTGATCAGAGAGGGTGTACGGCCCCTACTGGATGAAGGAGGTAACCTAGTGACAGATGATGTGGGGAAAGCTGAAGTACTCAATGCTTTCTTTGCCTCTGTATTCACGGACAAGGTCGGCTCCTGGACTTCTGCGCTAAGTGATGCAAGATGGGATGAAGATGGACAGCCCGTGGTGGGTAAAGAACAGGTTAGGAACTATTTAGAAAAGCTAAACGTACACAAATCCATGGGTCCGGACTTAATGCATCTGAGGGTACTGAGGGAGTTGGCAAATGTCATTGAGGAGCCTTTGGCCATTATCTTTGAAAAGTCGTGGAGATCGGGAGAAATCCCGGATGATTGGAAAAAGGCAAATGTAGTGCCCATCTTCAAAAAAGGGAAGAAGGACGATCCAGGGAACTATAGGCCGGTCAGTCTTACCTCGGTTCCTGGAAAAATCATGGAAGGGATCCTTAAGGAATCCATTTTGAGGCACTTGGAAGAGAGGAAAGTGATTAGGAATAGTCAGCATGGATTCACAAAGGGCAAGTCGTGCCTGACCAATCTGATTAGCTTGTATGATGAGGTAACTGGCTCTGTGGACGTGGGAAAGTCAGTGGATGTGATATACCTTGACTTTAGCAAGGCTTTGATACGGTCTCCCACAATATTCTTGCCAGCAAGTTAAGGGAATGTGGATTGGATAAATGGACGGTAAGATGGATAGAAAGATGGCTAGAAGGCCGGGCCCAGCGGGTAGCGATCAACGGCTCGATGTCAGGATGGCGGTCAGTTTCTAGCGGAGTGCCCCAAGGTTCAGTTCTAGGACCGGTTTTGTTCAATATCTTTATTAATGACCTGGATGAGGGGATGGATTGCACCCTCAGCAAGTTTGCGGATGACACTAAGCTAGGGGGAGAGCTAGATACGCTTGAGGGCAGAGATAGGGTCCAGAGTGACTTAGACAAATTGGAGGATTGGGCCACAAGAAATCTGATGAAGTTCAACAAGGACAAGTGCAGAGTCCTGCACTTGGGACAGAAGAATCCCAAGCATAGTTACAAGCTGGGGACCAACCAGTTAAGTAGTAGTTCTGCAGAAAAGGACCTGGGGGTTACAGTGGATGAGAAGCTGGATATGAGTCAACAGTGTGCCCTTGTAGCCAAGAAGGCTAATGGCATATTAGGTTGCATTAAGAGGAGCATTGCCAGCAGATCCAGAGATGTCATTATTCCCTTTATTCGGCTTTGGTGAGGCCACATCTGAGTATTGTGTCCAGATTTGGGCCCCCACTACAAAAAGGATGTGGACGCATTGGAGAGGGTCCAGCGGAGGGCAACCAAAATGATTAGGGGGCTGGAGCATATGACTTATGAGGAGAGGCTGAGGAGTTGGGTCTGTTTAGTCTGCAGAAGCGAAGAGTGAGGGGGGATTTGATAGCAGCCTTCAACTTCCTGCAGGGGAGTTCCAAAGAGGATGGAGAGAGGCTGTTCTCAGTAGTGACAGATGGCAGAACAAGGAGCAATGGTCTCAAATTGTGGTGGGAGAGGTCCAGGTTGGATATTAGGAAAAACTATTTCACTAGGAGGGTGGTGAAGCACTGGAATGGGTTACCTAGGGAAGTAGTGGAGTCTCCATCCCTAGAGGTGTTTAAGTCTCGGATTGACCAAGCCCTGGCTGGGTTGATTTAGTTGGGATTGGTCCTGCCTAGAGCAGGGGGGCTGGACTTGATGACCTTCTGAGGTCTCTTCCAGCTCTATGATTCTATGATTCTGTGTTAGTAAGTATGCTCTGTCCATGCAAGCATGCTCAGTACACAACAAGCAGCAAAGCTGGGGAGCACCCCACATCTCCCCTGCATGCACCACTTCTGATCCTTATATATAACTATAAGAATAGCATCAAAATACACTCCACCCTTCCCACGATATGGAATCCTGGCAGGAGTATTACAGAAAATTAAATCTGGATAGACTTCTGCAGCACCAGCCACAGCAGTATTTATCATAAAAACTCAGTATTCATATAACTCACTGAGGACAAGTGACTTGTGATACGTTGAAAGATCCTGGACTCATTGGAGTCAATGGCCTGTTGATTTCAGTAAATGCAGGCTTGAGCCCCAAGT
Source organism: Rafetus swinhoei (assembly GCA_019425775.1). Classification (NCBI taxonomy): domain Eukaryota; kingdom Metazoa; phylum Chordata; order Testudines; family Trionychidae; genus Rafetus; species Rafetus swinhoei. Next base: position 47,190,141 of record CM033432.1, read on the forward strand.
GGAGTGACTAAAAATGACATGCTGACAACATGACATCCACCTATTGATGTTCAAGCCTTGTATATCTACTAGCTGAAAATTATCTAGAACATTTAAATGTCATATTGTGTGTGGTTTAACCAGGCTTCCATTCTTGACTAAACAAAGGTTTGGAAATTTCATAAGAAGAGTTTTTGTTTGCATTGGAAATGTGTTATCCAAATGTCATGTGTTAAAAATATTCCCGTACTCAGAACAAGAGAGGGCCCCTCTCTTTGTAGACAGCAAGTTGGGTCCTATTTTACAGATACATCATTTTGCATATGAAAAATTCTGTTAGTCCATGGTATAATTTATTCTGAAGGTCTGCAGCTGGAACTCAATAGGAAGTCAAGCCTGAATATGTTGCTGGAATATATGAATTGCTTTGGATGGGAAGAACAGAGTTAAATATAATGTGCAAAACTGTGAGAAACAAATCTGACATCTCAATAGAGGATTGAATGGTTCCTATTAAGCTTGCTAAATCTGTGTCTCTCAGAATACCCAATATAACCTCATGCACTTTTCATATTAACAGATTTTATAGTCCATCCCAGCTATGTAAATATGAAACTAAAATATTTAAAATATTTAACAGATGTGGAACAGTAGAGAGACCTCTATTGCATGCAATATGGGATTGCTTCAAATTAAATACTAATCTGAGGTTTTTAAATATTAAACACAGCTCTAGAGGGAGACCATTATCCCTGACCCTGTGTTGGACATCCTGGCAAGTCTATCAGAAACAAAACAAAGAGGAATTCTTCACAGAAATCCTTGCATGTGGTTATTACAGTCAATAACAGGGAAATGGTATACAATTTATTTTCGGAGCACCAGTTCTTATCTTGCAAATAGTGGCTAATACCATTGTGTGAGATCAGAATCATGCTCCAAATATCAATAAATGTCTGATATTTGCCCAGGAATTCCTCCATTTTAAGGAGCTTAGAAGGGGCACAAAATGCTTTCTTTTTTATTGTTTATATGGCAGAATAAAAGGACAGGTGACTTTCACTTAATATAGCAATTAAAGTGCAGCTGTGAGGGTTTTCAGAGTGCCTGACCTAAGCAACCAGTCATGATTGAGTTTCAGCAGGCTATGGGATTTGTATAAGATCAGCCTGATGAGTAACGATACCAGCAAAGTTCTAGGAGATAGCAAGATGGGATGAGGGGCATGCAGAGATGTTAGGGGGGAGATCTAGGAGAGGAGTTATTGGACCTTACTGTGATATGGGAGTCAGTGAACAGCAGAATGGAGAAGAATCTGGTTGGGAGGAGGTAGGGAGAAGGATGAGAAAAGAGAAGGGAGATTTCATAGGGGTTACATAAGCCTTCTAATCAAGAGGGTACTAAATTTCACCCACCACTGCTTTCAAACGATGAGTATAAAATAATAACTGGTTAAGCAGCGCTTCTGCACAAAAAGACTTGGGGATTACAGTGGATGAGAAGCTGGATATGAGTCAACACTGTGCCCTGGTAGCCAAGAAGGCTAACTGCATATTAGGCTGCATTAGAAGGAGCATTGCCAGAAGATCTAGGGAAGTGATTATTCCCCTTTATTTAGCACTGGTGTGGCCACATCTGGAGTATTGCATCCAATTCTGGACCCCTCATTATGGAGAGAGTCCAGCAGAAAGCAACCAAAATGATTAGAGGGCTGGAGTACTTGACTTATGAGAAAACAAAAGGAAAGAAATTATGTAGCATTTTAAAGACTAACAAGATAGTTTATGAGGTGATGAGCTTTTGTGGGGCAGACCCACTTCTTCAGATCATATTTTGAAAGCGAATTGGCATGACCAGGGCTCGACAAATGCACTCGCCCGCTTCGCCCGTGGCGAGTAGATTTTGCCAGCTGGCAAGTGCAGGGGCGGACTGGCCCGGTGGGCCGTTGTAACGGACTGGCCGAAGCCCGCACTACGGGCGGTGCGGCCCCATCCAATCCACCAGCTGGCGGAGGAGCAGAGCGCTGCCGGGGGAGGGGGAACTGCAGCGATACTCAGCGCCGGGCTGCCCACGTGCAGTTGCGGCGCGAGGAGGTGGGGCGCTGGCAGATGCCAGGACGCTGGCGTGAGTGGCCCCGCCGATTGTAAAGGACCGCGGCAGCTCGGCTCTGGCCACGTGTCCCCCGGCAGCTGTCTGCGGCACGTGGCGGAGCCAGGCCCCGCCCCGCGGGCTCCAGTCCCGCCACGGCCCCAGCCCCTCGCCGGCGAGAGACCCTCCCTGCCGACTGCCCGGCTCGCTGTGCCCGCCCCGCACTCCATCTGGCTCCCGCCGCCCATTCACCATGCCGCCCCTGCACCCTGCACCCCGGATCCCCTGCTCTCCCTCTGCCTCTGTGCCTCCTGTTCCCCACGCCACCCCGTCCCGTCCCCCCCCCACTGTTCCCTGCACCCCTCTGGCTCTGTGCTGTCCCTGCACCCTGTTTCCCCTGTGGGTTGGGAGTGAGGGGTGCTTGCCCATAGGGAGGGGCTGGACAGGGCAGGGAAAAGGCTGCTGTGACCCAGCAGCAGTGAAAGGGGGAGTTCACTTGAAGCGCCTTTGCCTTTATGGAAAAAAATGAATGAAAATGCTATTTGCTATTTATAGGGCTAAAATGCTGGGACAAAAATGAAAACAAACAAAAACCCATTGCAAAATGCAAACGTGTAAAAGACAACAAAAAGTGGGGAATGTTTTGCTTGGCCCTGGGGAGGGGAAGCGGCTGGGCTGTGGGGAGGGAGGGGAGGGGAGGAGAGGGGAAAAATATGGGGAAGGGGCTTGTGCTGAGGGGAGGGGAGGGGAGGAGGTCAGGAGAAGAAGAAGAAGAAAGGGGAAGGCACCAAGGGACAGGGGTGCAGGAGAGACAAATGCCAGGGGGCCAAGTGCAGACAATGAGGAAAAGGGCAGGAGGAGGTGTCAGTGGGAGGGGGGGAACAGGGTGATGCTGGGAGAGGAGAGGGTAAGGGCACTGGGGCTAGAGGAGGAGAGGAAGGTGCTGGGAGAAGGCTTGAAAGAAGGGGTGGGCATGAAGAAGGTGGGGATGGAGCAAGGCATGTGTGAGGGCACAGGGGCATGAGGGGAATGGGGGCTGAGGGGTGGGTATCAGGAAAAAGAGGACAAAGGGGGCAGGGGCAGTGAGGGAAGGGGGAGGAACCAGGAGGGTACAGGTGCCAGGAGATTCTGGGGGTGAAGCAGGAGGGCAGACACCTGCAGGGGAGGGACCAGCACCAGAGGAGAGAGGCAGGGCAGGTGTGTAGAGGGAGGTGTTAGGAGAGGGGATGAGGAGGGGTAGCTCACATGATCAGAGTGCGGCTACTGGAGGAGTAGGCACGGGGGGAGAGAAGGGCTGGTGGAGGGGGGCAGGTCTCAGGAAGGCTGAGGGCAGCAAGAAGGGCAGGAGTCAGGACAGCAGAGGAGGGTGAGGGGTTGGGGGGGCAGCAGGCACCAGGGGAGCTGATGGAGCAAGGGGAGGAGACATGGCAGCAGAGGAAAAAGTAGAAGTTTATAAGATATTTATTAATAACTTGGGTGATATTTATTAAGAACGTATTAGTAATTACTGTTCTTATTCTTATTAGGAATTTATGCCATTAAAAAAAACCACTTTTGGGGGGGGAGGGTGGCGAGTCCCTTTTTTGTCTGGCGAGTGGGGTTTTCCATAATTTGTCGAGCCCTGGGCATGACCATATAACAAAGGAATACAATGAAAAAAGTAAACAGATTATAAACTAACAAATCAGCTACTAGAACAGAAGTTGGGGGCGAGGAGCAAAGAAGAGACAAGGAAGGAGAAAATAGCTTATTGTAAATCAGTAAGTGGCTAATCTGGCGTTACTACAAATATCAAAAGGTGGCGGGGAGTCTGTCTTTGTAATGTGTAAGGTAATTAGCATCTTTATTAAGACCCATTCGCAACTTATGAGGAGAGGCTGAGGGATTTCGGCTTATTTAGTACTCAGAAGAGAAGAGTGAGGGGGGATTTGATAGCAGCCTTCAACTACGTGAAGAGGGGTACCAAAGAGGATGGAGAGAGGCTGCTCTCAAGAGTGATAGATGACAGAACAAGGAGCAATGGTCCCAGGTTGCAGTGCAGGGAGGTCTAGGTTGGATATTAGGAAAAACTATTTCACTAGGAGGGTAGTGAAGTACTGGAATGAGTTCCCTAAGGAGATGGTGGAATCTCCATCCCTACAGGTTTTTAAGTTACAGTTTGACAAATCCTTGGCTGGGATGATTTAGTTGGGGTTAGTCCTGCTCTTTGTAGAGGATTGGACTAGATGAACTCCTGATGTCTCTTCCAACCCTATGATTCTATGGTTCTATGATAACTACTTGCTGACCTGCTCTGGATTTGCCACGTCATATAATTATAACTGTTGAAGAAAATAATAGATAATAGCATTAATATCAAAGTATGGTTTTCACAGTGGAGTTACATATTCCAAAGGCATTCACATCCATATGGAGGGATGTTCGGTCATTTTCAGCAGTGGATTTTAAAACAATATAATAGTTACATTTAGAAAGAAAACCAAAGAGGGTGGACCATTATTACTGAACATCCGACTGTATCTACAACATTTAGAGAAATGTTAGAAAAATGCCACTAATAGAAAACATATATTTTAGAGCTAAAGAATTAATTTATGTATATCTAGAGAGAGTTAAAAATATCATACCCATGCATGTATGCACATACACACACACACAGCACAGTTTACTTGACTAGTGGTCATAAACTAGCATGAAAACTGTTATACTATAATTATGAAATTACACATTCCCTTGAGTCCCAGTTATTATAAGTAAAAGAGTTAAACAAAATATAGTAACATCACATATTATCACATCTAACATTGTCTCGTCTGCTTTTCTTTTCCTGTTAGTATTTGGACTCTTCCTTTCATTTCCCATCCTGAAACATTTAAATATCAGCATCTCTACCATCCGACATAAGACAAAACATTTCTGCATTACAAGACATAGAAAATCTCATCCAGAAATGCAATGCACACCGTGACGAACACCTTCTCAAATAGATCTAAGAGGCACAACAGATTGTGGCAATTAAAAGACTGTCTTAGGCACTTCAAAACACAGATACCTCAGCTGGGATTCATATAAATTCAAGCCTCCTACAGATACATTTTATAGGGAGATCCTTTATTATGGTTCCTTACTGCCGTCTCGCTTAGCAAAAAAACACCTGAAGCAAATGAGAATTAGTGTGTAGCTATATTTAAATATTCATGATAAGATTCTCAGTGTGTATAGTCATGATATAACTTTTGATAAAATCTATCAAATTAGAAGGACTTAGACAAGGCTTGAATATAAAGTGAGCAGAATTTTTAATATTGTTCCCTTACAAAAATTGAGTAATTAGTTAACTGTTGTATATACACTGTAATGTAGAAGTGGTTAGATCAGATTTAAAAAGAAAATAACCTATCATCTGTACTGTATAAAAAGAACAAAAAGGAGGGCATGTTGTTTTTGTTATTTATCATGTGAACTATAGTAGTTTCTAGGGACTAACCCAGAATAGGATCCCATTATACTAGGCATTGCACAAACAGAGGGGCTGTGTCTACATTGGCAAAATCTTGCCACCTGTCCACACTGGCCGCGACTATTTGCGCAAGAACACTGATGTTGTAATGTACAAAATCAGTGCGTCGCAAATACTCTGACGCTCCCGCTCAGGATAAGCCCTCTTGCACAAGTATTCTTGCGCAAGAGGCCAGTGTAGACAGCAACGTTAATTTCTTGCAAGAAGAAAGCCCGATGGCTAAAATGGCCATCGGAGCTTTCTTGCGCAAGAGAGCGTCTACACTGGCACGGATGCTTTTGCGCAAAAGCAAATCTTTTGCACAAAGGCACATGCCAGTATAGACGCTCTCTTGCGCAAATACTTTTAACGGAAAAACTCTTCCGTTAAAAGTATTTGTGCAAAATCATGCCAGTGTAGACGTAGCCAGGTTGTCTACGCTGCAATCAGATGTGGCGGTATGGGCTGTACAAGCACACCCCAACTCTCATTCCTAGCCCATGCTGCTGTCTGTGCAGCTTTACCTTCACTGCTCTTTTGAGGTGCACAAGCTAGATTAAAGCCTGAGTACATGTGCCTAGCCGAGTGCAACTCACACTTCCAACTGTGGTGTAAACATCCTAGCAGAGTAGCTCCCTGCCTCAGAGAGCTTACAATATAAATAGACATGACCATACAAAGGGAAGGGGAAAGAGATTTAGCGCACAGTGGTGAGGTCAATGTAATGGTGGTAAAACTCATGGTAGTGCCACAATTTTTTTAAAAGATATTCTGAACTGTGTCTTGGGTGGACAGCCAATGTGTCAGATTTGTATGGGAGTGAAAGGCTTAAGGGATGAACTGCACTATTCCTATGACTTCAACAAGCCTCAGTACCCTACCCCCATCTGTATGAAATCCAGACTTCCCTAGCATTTAGAAAACTCTTTAATGTGTCTTTACTGGGACAGGGATAACCTATTCCAATAGCACATTTCTGAAACTTCCCAGTGAAATGCTAATTCATCTTGTGGGGCTTCATAGGGAAATCCCATAGGCTGTGTCTACATTACGGGGGTTTTCCGGAATACTGGGGGTTTTTTTGCGGAAGAGCAGACGCACTCTTTCATAAGCCCTGTCTTCCTCCCACAAGGAAGAAGGGCTGTTCTGAAAGAGGAGGATTTTTCCAAAATTTGGCCCAGTATAGACAGGCCAAATTTCGGAAAAGCCTCTCAAAAAAAACTGTCGGAAAAAGATATGCAAATTGCAGAGCGCAATTTACTTACCTTTTTCTGATAGATCATTGTAGTGTAGACATAGCCATAGTATCCCCTGGGATGAACAGATTGGTAGTCACAGGCAGAAGACCTAGCATGAAAGAACTGACGATACTGAAGTGAATGGCAAACTTTCATTGAGTAGGGTCAGAATTTCACCAATGTTTATAACATGGAGGTCATTGACTACAACACCAGAATAATCAAAACAAGTTAGCAATACTTTCACCCAACAGGGCCATTAAAAGCTCAGTGTTAACATTCTGGATCCTTGCTGCTACCTTAGATTCCCCATAGTGAATGCAATGCAGCTACTTCGCTTGTAGCTGAAATCACAGAAATGTCTCTTCCATTACCAAAATTATGTTGAAATTTTGATTGCAAGAGGGAGGCTGGCTGTTATCTTGGAGACTGATTACTTCTTTCCATAGGTTAATATACAGTGAATGTCAGATGACAATATCTGAGGGCAGTGTTATTGCTGTTGATCATGTTGGAGAATCTCAAGAACACCTACCAAGAGATGTAGCAATCACTCCGATGGTTCTTTAAGAGACCTCAGCATCTTCTATTTCTAGGCTAGTCAGAACTTCTATGTTTGACTACAGTGAAGAATCGAGTCGCATTCAGGAATCTGCAAGATAAGAACTGAAGTTATGGAAGAGGAAAGAAGTACCTTAGAAATTTAAACCTGATTTTTATTCCAAACAATCTCCCCATGCCATTTCTTCCTTCAGTGCCCAAGGGCAAATCAAGCATGGGTGGTGGACGAAGGTGGGGCTGGTGGATGCAAGCCTCTAACCTCGCCCTCAGCCCCACTACTTCTGCCCAGACCCCACCCCCCATATCAAAGGTTGGTGGGGCAGCGCAAAGCCCTAGCCTGCCTAGCCCTGGAGCACGGGGAGGGCAGAGGGCGTGCGGCCAGTTTCTTCAGTCCCAGAGCACAGGGAGGATGGGCGGCACGTGGCCCAAGCTTCCCTGGCCTCGAAGCATGGGAAGGGAGGAGGGCATGCAGCCCCAGCATCTCTTCCCCCAGTAGGCGTTCTGGGGGGTGAAGCATGGGTGGAGCCAGGCTGATGGTTTGGCAAGGCAATGCCTTCCCCGGCCTATCATACCTGCTGCCCATGAAATCAAATACCATGAAAAATCCACCTCATGTCATGATAGATCATTAATAATACTGACAAGTCAACTGGAGTAGAGCCCAAGGCTTTTTCCCCGCCTTAAAATATCCTTTGTTATCACTTCCAATAATCCACGTAAAGCATGACATGCACTTTTGAAGCATTAGATACGCATTTAGAAATACCCTGTACATGCGTATGTAAATAAGATGGGCCAAATCACATAGTTCTTCATTTCAAAGGGAACTTTGCATTAGTTGGAGCTGCTGATTTTCTCTAAGTGTTAGGTTTCTTTGTTCCAAACTAAAATCTTCTTCATTTGTAACTTCCCTTCATGTTAAACTTAATGCCAGCTCAGAGACAGAGAGAGAGAAATTTCTGATACCTGCTGCAATTTTAGACAATGATTAAGCAGGAACAAAGTGCAAAATTTTAGCAATCCCTCCTAATTCTCCCTCTCCAACCACCCCAAAACCTGAGGCCATAACCATGCCAGACTTTAGAAGGCTATTACACAACATGGACCAATTTACAGCCAGAGAGTGAGTTCTCCATGGATAATAAACACACCCAAGGAAACTCCAGTGCACCTCAGGTCACATTTCTTACCTACAACAGTATGATTTCAAGTAGCCCAGGAACTGACAGACTATGATCTATGAAGCATTTGCTAATGGCACTGAAGAGCTGACTGGTCTCAGGGTTTTTGTTACACCTCCTTGTTTCCAAACACTGCCCATGCTACTCAGTATGAAGGAGAAGCTAGAGGTGTGTGAAAGTAGCTACAAACATGGAGGGGGAAAGAGCTGATCTTCCATCATTGGAGGCCTCACCTATATGAAAAAACTGAGTGAAATTCCCAGCCCTGTGTTGTGCAGGTCAGACTAGATAATCATATTCGTGTCTTCTCCTCTTAAAAATGATTAACATGTAAAAGAATGAGTGGAGTCCCCCTAAAGCCTGGCCCACAAGTGGTACTGAAACTGCCAGCCACCAACAGAAAAAGAACATTTACAAGAAATAGCTAACTGTCCAGGGGAGCAGGGGAAGAAGACCAGATGGCTCTGTAACATGCATACAGGACCAGCGATCCATGTTCAGGTAGGGTCATGATTTGGAGTAACAGAAGCATGTCATAGAAGAAGAGCAGGATGGGAGAAACAGACAGAGAGGAGTGGAGATAAAATGACGAGCAAAAGTATCTCTGAGAAGAGGAAAAAATTAAGTATCAATACAAAACTGTATATCTAAATTGAGTATTCTTCAGTGTTAGTGGCAGATCATTTGGCCTGGAATATTTGTGATTTTTGTCATTCACCCATTCCAAGTTAACTCTCATCAAGGGCTACTCAACTTTGGAAGCCCCGGGGGCCACAATGATACTCACAACACATGCCGAGGGCCGCAGCTTAAATGTGGTTGCATATACATGCAAATCTATATGCAAATAGCTTCTTTCACACTGACAGGCATGAATACAAAGATTAAGGCAAGAGTACACAACACGCAGGCCCCATTTAAGTCAGTTCTGCTGATATTAATAAAATGCAATATTTACCCGATTTCCACCTATATGACAGCACTTTTAATGAGCAATGACAGTCCAGGAATTTAACTACTAAAACGCATATCAACAGAAGACCATTATATTGACTACTTTTTTGTTTTGGCTCCCACCTATGGGCTGCGAACAAACAGGCCACGGCCCACATGCGGCCCATGGGCTACGTGTTGAGTAGCCCTGCCCTAATTGAATCTCTAATGGGAATCTCTTTTCGGTCACTAAGGCTTTGTCTACACTGCAGCGCTATTTCGGGGACACCAAGGGTATCCCTGAAATAGCTATTCCACATCTTTTGAGCGTGCCCGTTATTTTGAAATATAACAGGCTCGCTATTCTGATGTCCCTGTAGCCCTCATTCCCGAGCAGTAAGGGACGTTTCAGAATAGCGATTTATTTCGAAATAAGTGCTGTGTATTTCAAAATTGACTCAAAATAAGCTACACAATTTGCGTAGTTCAAATTGCGTAGCTTATTTTGAGGTATGGGTCCAGTGTAGACACACCCTAAGAGAATTGACCTCTATTCTTTGCTCTTCCCCACCATTGCTTGTAACTTAGTTAAAATCTGCAAGAGTAACTTGGATCTGTCGTCAGAGAGGAGAGGATATTTGTTTTAAATTTTATGATGACAGGTAAAAATACAGAAATGGAAAGAAATTCAGAAGTCTCAATGAGCACGCTTCAGTGACAGTGATTTATTTAATAGGAACTTTAACTATAGAGCAAATGATCTGAAATAAAATATACATGAGTGTGAAAAGTAGCAGAGCAAATGAATGTTGCAAATATACAGTAAGGCTGCTTGAATGAGTCCCCTAATCTAATGTACCAGTAGTGCAGGCAGTGCACTGTCCTGGAGGCTTCATGCCTCTTCTCTACTACAATAGCTCAATTAAGCAGCCTGAATGAGATGCAAAGATGGCAATTGTTGGCTTTCAAAACATTTTCTGTATGTATTGTAATTTGGGCCAATTTCCATTTACTGCAGGATAGCCATATTCTATACAAGGCAGAATGTGGCTGTCATTTTTCTCAAGTACATCCTCTGACAACTTTTGATCTTTGTGGCCAGATAATCTTGTTAGTGTTTTTCTGAAAAGGCAATAGAATAGGATGACAGTCTATGTGCTAAAAGGACTGAAGCATCAGAGCTCATTTCATGTATTGTGCTTGTTTTAGGCAAGAATCCAAATCTTTGATGTGAAAAGCAAAGATGGTAACCGGTACAACACGTACTCTTGCTCTCTTTAATAATCTATTCTGAGAGTGTGTGGTTCTTTTCCCAGACTCACACACACCTGTTTTATTTTATTGAAATTGATTTGGCAAAGAAGTTGTTCGTCATGTGGCTTGGAAAGTTAGAATGCAGTCATGAGAGTACAGCACAAAGGAAATAAGTGTCTTTTTATATTTCAGACCCATAGCAAATTAGATAGATTTCTCTGGTGTACCAAATCCTCTGTGATTTAACATGCTAAATACTCTGGTAAAGATACTTAGCTGGTGACAATTGTAGTAGCTCCATTGAAGTCAATATGCTGATTTACATCTTGGGCCTTCTGATCTGACTCACTAGTGTGAAGGAATCATAGAAGACAATCTCAAGAATTCATTACATCCAGGCACTGAGGCAGGACCAAGCAAACCTAGATCAGCCCTCATAGGTGTTTGTCCAACATGTTCTTAGCAATGTCTTGCGACTGGGATTCCACAGACTTCTTTAGAAGCATGCTCAGAACTTAACTACCCTTAGGGTTACACAAGTTTCCATAATACCTAATCTAAATCTCCCATGCCTCAGGTTAAGCCTATTGCTTTTTTCCCTGCTTTCAGTGGACATGGAAAATAATAAATCCCTATTCTCTTTAAAGAAAGATGTATAGGATCCGTCTTCATAAGACATGAATAGCTTTTTAAATCTTTCCTTGTAGGTCAGCTTTTCTAAAAAGCTTGCCATTGATGTTACTCTCCTCTGCTTCTCTTCATTTTACCCACATCTTCTGTAAAGTATGGCTCCCAGAATTACACGATAGTCCAGTTGAGGCCTCATCAGTGTTGAGAAGAGGAGACCATCTTACATACAACAGTGGTTCTCAACCAGGGCCCTCTGCAAGGCCACAAGCAGGTTTCAGGGTTTCCACCAAGTGGAACCAGTGTTTGCCTTTCTGTCCTGGACCCCAGCAAGTCTAAGCCCAACTGCAATGGCTGAAGCCCCCGGGGCTCTGAGCCCCACCACCTGGGGTGAAATCAGAAGCCTGAGCAACTTAGTTTCTTGGTGCCCTCTGCGGCCCAGACAGTTGCCCTGCTTGTTACCCTGTAGCATTGGTCCTGGCTTTTACATGCAGAAAAGAGTAGCTGTGCTACAGGCGGGCAAAGGAGTTTTTATAACATGTTGGGGAGAGCCCAGAAAGAAAAGGCTGAGAACCTCTTGACACATAGCACTCCAGTTGATGCAGCCAAGAATGATAATTTTCACAGCTGAGTCACATTGTTGATTCACTCAACTTATCTTCCACAATACCCCTCCACCTTCTTCATCATTGCTACTGCCTAACGCAGGGGTCGGCAACCTTTTCAAACCAAAGAGTCATACTACATCAAAATTCAGAACAAGTGGTCAACGAAGAGCTGTTTAAGAATGGCCATTTGCATGACTGAAAATATGCAACTTAGTATTATTGATAATTGACATAATGATTAATAACAGCATAAATGAAACATTGTACTCACAGATTTTAGTTAATGGGACTTCTGCTGCTGCATCTTTTCACATATTTCTTTGAAGTTTACATTGGAGTAGGGGGCAGAAGGCTGTGAGGGAAGGCTGGGGTGCTAGAGACAGGCTCTGGCTAGGACATTTACCAGTGAGACTAGCAGCCCAATACATTTCTCAGGCAGGAGCCTGCCCTGCCCCCACACACGCTGCCTGGCCATGTGCTCCGTGACTATGAGCCTGAAGGGAGGGGTGATTGGTGCATCACGTGCTGCCTGTTCTTGAAAAAGGCAGCTTCCATTGGCCAGAACCAGCCAGTGCTGGGGGTAGGAGCAGCCATGAGGCACCGCTCTCTCCTCCCTCTGCTGGCTCACAGGGTGTGAAAAACAAAAGGCCCTGCAGCAGCTTTTCTGCACAGCATGTGGGGGTGGAGCAAGCAGGGGAGTCTGCCTGGGGGCTCCCTGCTGTGTCCACAGCCTGACTGTTTTGCCCAGGCCTGCTGTAGAGCCAGCGTGGGCTCCCTGCAGTGGGGGGATCAAGGGAGGAGGCTGGGCTTGAGCTTCAAAAAACCCATATCTGGCTCCTTAGTGAGCCATTTTTGGCTCTCGAGCTATAGGTTGCTGACCCCTGGCCTAAGCAGTTATTCCTCATTTTGTAGTGGTGCAAATGATTTTTGCCTTCCCATGTGTTTAATCATACTGATTTTCACACCGATGCCCTAATTTGTCAATGTTATTTTGAATTCTACCCCCATCCTCCGAAAGTGCTCACAGCCCTTCCAGCTTGATGTTATGTTCTCCATTCTATTATCCAAGTCATTAATGAACACACTGAATAGTACCAGAGTCAGGACTGACCTCTAAAGTACCCCAATAGACACACCCACCAGTTTCACAGTGAACCAGTGGTAAGTACTCTTTGAATACAGATTTTCAACCAGTTGTGCTCCCACTCTTTAGTAATTTAATGTAGACCACGTTTCCCCAGTTTTCTTATGAGTATCTCGTGTGAAATCCCTTACTGGACTTGTGCTCCATAGAATACTTTTGTAAACCTGCTTCATTAGATGCCTTAGTGGCATGATTGTGTAGCGCCCCCTCTCCACCTGGTTACCTTCTTTAATGCCAATCTGCTTACAGGTTTTGATGGATAGGTCTGGGTTCTTCTGGATCCTGACACCCACTCAACTTTATTTTTTCCTATGGATTTATTTGGCGGTGCCTCCACCCCCCTCACGCCTTCCGGGCAGGGTCACCAGGGCAGCTTGGGAGGAAAATTCTAACCCAGGGTAATCTCCACGTACTTGCCAGATAGTTGGAGACTCCCAGAAAATAACACAAACACATACACTATATTAAACACAATTATATTAAACAGGAGACAAATATAATATAACAGGCTAAAACACTATTTTTAGGTTCACCGGTGCCCAGCAACTGTAAGATTAGTGTCCTGCTGGTACTGCATTTTGTTGGGGCCCCTGATGACTTATGACCACAAAATTCTTCTCTGCAGTGGTTTAGCAGTGGGGCTGACTGGGTCCAGTACAGTCCAAAGGACTCACAAGTGGGAGAAGGTGGTAAATCCCTCCACAGGTTTAATATGCAGCAGGTTATAAAATCCCCAAATTCCCTGACTGACTAACTAAAAGATGGTGCACTCACACACTCCATGAATGAGCCTCAGGTTCAGAGATGACTCAGTTACTGCAGAGAGGCTGGTCTCTTCTGGCAGGGATCCTCTTCAGGCAGGAATCAGGCTGCTTTGGTTCCAGAATTTCCCCTCACCACAAAGGGGTGCAAGGCTCAAGGTGCAGGTTACACAACTGCACTAAAATCCAAACTGTAGTCTCCTACCCCAGCATTCACACACACACAGAGCAGGCAGCAGCTCTGAACTAGCAGACAGAGCAGAGCTGACCATGTGGTGACTGGTCTCACCTAGGGAGCTGGAGAGCCAACTCAGCCTGGCTGGGGAAGTTTCCCAGCAAACTCTACAAACTGGGAATCAACAGTGGAGAAGTAAAACCCAGCTGAGGGATCTTGCTTTCAGGTCCCTAGAGGCTAGTTCTCAAGGGGAAACCCTGCATGCAGGCCTGGGGCTTACTGGCTCCCACGCAGCCAGCCCTCCCCTTGCCCTGGCTGGCTCCAGACTCCTCAAACAATGGCTTCTCCTCCCACTCCTGAACTCCCTGGGAGGGGCATCTCACTCCCTATGGGTTGCCGGGCCGACTCTGTCCCTGGTAGGGAGGGGGAGCCAAGGCAAACTCAGTGTGCCTCTCCCTGAGCTGCCAGCAGACAAAGCCCCAGGAATCTAGGTAATCTCCTTGGGGGTTACAATTGTTTTTAGATTTTTCTTTTGATGGCTAATTTTTTGTACTTTTCTAGAAGTGAGTGCAGTGCTAGCCTCTATTACAGCAAGTTAGCTTGCCTAACTAATACATTAGCTTGTTTTGGTTAAAACCACAAACCCTTATCTTTCTTATTGATACATTTTCATGTTCGTATCCATGGAATTAGATGAATTTTGCAACTGAATAGCTCAGTTATTTCAAAAGAAGCTAAACAGAGCCCTGTGTGTGTTTTAATATTTGAGACCTAAAATTCAAAACCTGACTACAAGTACCTGTAGTGAGATATTTGGATTGTTCACTAGTCTTCCCAATGAAACATCAGACTTGTCATACTGTGATGAAAATGGTCTCCAAAAACAGAGACCTTGAAAACAGATAATTATCCAAGAACATGAAACATAATTAACATGCAGCAGAGCATGCCATGAACATTTTCTTCAGCAAATAAAAAGGTAATTGCTGTCTGTGTACAAAGCAACAAGAAAGGTTTGGCTCAGTTCCTTCAGCCAATTTAGAGAGGCCACTGTTTACTTATTTAAACCATAAAAACATGCATCTTATCAAAAGGGTGCCATTCAAAGACTGATGGAGTGCACCCAACCTGCTGATTGCACGCACTTCTCATTTCACACTTTCTAATCCTGATCAAACAGAGTCTTCTTATCCTGTTATTAGAACTCTACAGTGTAACAAGTTGAAGCCTACAGTTAAACAGGACAGCCATATCCCAGTTTAACTGTGAACAGCAATTAATAAATGCTGAGTCAAATTCTGCCCTCCTGTGAAACCCCCCTCACTACAATAGGATTACACACATGGACGTGTGGACAAGAAGAAATTAAGTAGTCTTGAAAATAATGGTCCAGTAAATTAATTTAATTTCAGTGATAATGGTTTGTGATTTTTGAGATTAAAAACAATTGCAGAATAAAAAAAAATCTAGCAAAATATGAAACAGGTGTTGAAGAAAATGAAATCTGTAAAATAAACATAAAAAACCAGTTCAGTCAGGAACAAGGAATTGGCAAGTGTCACCTTGTGGGGTAGCACACAATAAAAACACCACACCTGTCCCTGTACTGTTTACAACTTCATCAAACATGTTACTTAAACATAACAGCTGATGCCTGGCTGCAGTAAATTCCTGAAGTTTTCCCTCTGTCAATGCAGGACAAAGTGCCTCTGTGTCCCCAATCATCCAACACGGCATGCTGAGCTGGCATTCTGTGGGGTACCTCACACTTGCACCCAGGAATAAGAGCTACCTCAGCCAGAGGTATCATCAAAATCTGTCCAGTGCAAGCAGACCTTCTCTCACACACAGAGACACGAATTGGAGATGCCAATACCCTAGTTTTATTGCAAGCGACCACAACACACTGATTATTTTAAGGCCCTAACTCAATCCAGATAATTCCCTGAAGTCTTTAATCCTGTCATGCACTTATGTGTGTCTCTGCTAACAGCTTATCAGCTTCCTTCAGCTCCTTTGTTAAGACCTCAGCTGCCTTTGCCGTCCTGCGAGTGACCAGACCCTGGGCTAAATCTTCCCTGGCAGGTGTTATCATTGCTACAGGGAGTTTTCCCTCTGGTGGAGAACCTTCCCTTTTTATACTCTGTACACTTTCTATTACTGGGACCAACTCAGTGACTTCTGCCTTACCTCTCCTTAACATTCTTTCCTTCTCTATCTTTCCTAGCCACTCTTCTATCTGAAGCTTAGAAGCATACACAGCTCTTATACACTTTATTCCTCTCTCTTCCCATTCCTCAATCTCCGCTTCTCGCACTCGGATTTCCAACTCACCCTGCAATACGCTACGAGACAATGTCACTTGCATCTCCGTAATGTCACAGAATCGGATTTTTCACCTCTCAATCTCCTCTCCTTTCTCAGTCATTCCTGCCTGGAGCTGTTCAATCGGTTCAGACTGCCCAGACCCCTTGTCTCTTAACATACGGTAAGCAACTAAGAGGCACTGCATAGCAATTCCTTTAACTTCTTGAGGCTCCCTCTCTTGTTTCTTTATTACCGAATTGAATATCTGGTTCATCTCTCCACATGCGTCATCACAGGCCAACATATCGTCTGTATATTTCATAGGCCCCTATGCCTCTGGATATAATGATTAGCATATAATTCCAGATGCCCATCTCGGGGGATCTGTGCACTCTGTGCCAGCTCTGACCCACTTATCTCAGAATGACTCTGCACTACACAGAGCTCTTATAACCATAACCAGGGCTCGACAAATCATGTAATCTACTCGCCCATGGCGAGTAGATTACAAACCGGCACAGCCGGCACCACACGATCTGCGCATGCGCAGCTTGCAGAACCGCTCAGCTGGTGAGCAGGGCTCGCCGCCACTTGGTGAGCCCTGCTTATAACACTACAGACATTCAAATACAACTACACAATCTCCTGACCCTGAGATCAGGAGATGTCCAGCCCACACAAATAATTACCCCAGAGCGGTCTCACAATTACTTCAAAGACAAGATCCAAAACAGAAGGACGGGAGTAGATGTCCTACTCTTCTCTCGAAAGCCACAAAATATCGATGAATCAAGAGGTATCAAACCCGCATCCAGGAAGTCCGCAAGCTGTGGGGAAAATCATTCTGGCTGGCTAGAGGGCCATAGCCCGGGGAAGCTGTGGGGACTAAAAAGGAGGAAAACCCAGGTGAGGGTTCCCAGCACTGGCCACTTGACAGTGCAAAAACCGCTCTCCTGCAACCCCAAAGGGCGGGTTGTCAGGCCCAGACACAACCAGTGATAAATACAAAATGGCCAATCAACACAATAGTTACAATCCCCCTTAACATGCACACACAAATCAAATTCCTATGGGGATGGTTGCAAAGAGTTAAATCGCACAAATCCTCTCTCACTCCCCTCAACATGGGTGTTTAGCCAAGGAAATTAATGGCTTAAACCAGATAACTGAGTGAGCTGTTACACAAGGTAATAAATCTCCACTATATACCAACACAGGAAATCAGGCTGTATGCTCAGGTAATGCTACCTACAGTAAATTTAGAATTTAGGGGAATTTGGAGTTTAGGGAATTTATGCTGGGAGTACTGCAACCACCACAGATCTCCTAGATGGCTCGCCAAATATGCAACCTGAGAAAGGGGTATAATAGAATTTTTGTGGGTAAGCCTTGCCAATCTGACTACAAGGTTCTAGGTTTCACCCTCTGTACCCCAGTTCACATAGAATTATCCTTCTGGAGGTAGGTCTGGGTGTCCACAACAGCATCCATGCTCACAATGAGGATACTACCAAATTACAACAAGTTTTATTATGACAGGTATTAAAATGGCAAACAGCACAAAGCACAGAGCAATGATTACACAGATTGATTGAATCACTTCCGTGGTTAACATTAATACAAATCTGGTTCTGTAGATTGTGCTTATCTAAGTATACAGAGAGAATTACCTGACATAAAAACCTATACGCACATCCCCTTCTCCTGAAAGGTGAGCGTGGAAGGACCAGCCTCCCTCCACCTGTGGGACCTTGGGGCCTGGTTGGAGTAGGAAATTTAGAAACAGAGACGTAGAAAGAATAAGTAAAGTTAAGCAAATAGCTTACGGGAAGAAATACGTGAAGTGGAAGATAGAAATGTCTCGAGCCCCGAGCTTTCTTATCTTGCAGCTTTTATTCCTCTTTTTGCATCATTACTGCCCCGCCAAAGTTAGAGTTTCGCACCCTAAGATTTTGTGGGTACACATACTTGATTGGATGGTGGTATTGGGACGTCTTTTGAATATACATGAATAAAACACCTGCTACTGCCCTGGATCTAGTCTCAGATATGGAAAAAGTGGGTGTTATGCGGTTAAGTGCAACAAGGCCTGCTTCCTTAATTCAAGAGGATGGTTAGCGGGGTCTGGCAGATCTGGTCTTTTTTAGGTATCACAAGTTCACAAGGAACTGAGTCACACATATCCATCTGTGTTCTGACCCAACTGACAATTTTGCCACAGGGTCTTTCATAATTTCTAAAAAAAAATATATTAAGAACAAATAATTTCTAGAAGATACATTAACCCTTTTTTATCCCACAATACTACTGCTAAAGACAACTCATACAGGACAAATTAAATCCTGCAGGCCTTGCATTACCAGCATTCCTATTAAAATATATGAAAAAGAAATAGGATAGGAAAAAGCATAGCTTGGCAGGCCACAAGTTATGGGCTAATATTGTCAGCCTCCCATAATGCACTTGTCTAATCCCTCCCTCCTTGCACAAGATGAACAGGAAGAAGTGTGCTCTCACATTTTGTGCCTTGGTCACCCATGCAGATGCCATAGCAGCGCGAGCATAGAGTTCAGTTTGCAGCAAACTATTGTGATGCTGATGTGTCATACTTCAAGAGCGTACGCATGTTGCTCCTCCAGGAAGAGGAGGAGGACGAATCTCGGTATGGCATGGAGTTGCTGCTCATTCAAGGTTGGCTCTGGTGCTGTGAGGCAAGCTCTGATTGGTGGGACCGCATTGTGATACAGAGATGGGGCAATCAGCAGTGGCTACAGAACTTCCGAATGTGCAAGGCCACGTTCTTGGAACTTTGAATGGCTTTCCCCTGTGTTGAGGTGCCATAATACCCGAATGAGACCCACTGTGGCTGTGGAGAAGTGCATGGCAATAGCCTGATGGAACTTGCAATGCCAGACAGCTACCGTTCAGTGAGGAATCAGTTTGGTGCAGGGAAATCTACAATGGGGGCTGTTGTCATAGAAGTAGCCAAAGCAATCGATGCCATTCTGCTAAGGAGGGTTGTGACTCTGGGAAATGTGGTTTCCATAGTGGACAGCTTTGCAGCAATGAGGCGATAAACAGTACACACATCCCCATCTTGGCCCCTGACCACCTTTTCACAGAGTACATAAACTGCAAGGGGTACTTCTACATGGTGCTGCAAGTGCTAGTGGATCACAAGGTTGATGTTTCACCAACATCAACGTGGGATGGTCAGGAAAGGTGCATGATGTGTGCATCTTTAGGAACTCCTGCCTCTTCTGAAAGATGAAGAGTGGCACTTTTTTCCCAGACAGGAAAATCAGAATTGGAGAGGTGGAAATGCCCATTGTGATCCTTGGCGACTTAGCCTACCCCTTGCTCCCATGACTCATAAAGCCGTATATGGGCAGCCTGGAACCCAGTAAGGAAGAGTTCAACAACAAGCTGAACAAGTGAAGAATGGTGGTTGAATGTGCTTTTGGACATTTAAAGGGAAGGTTTAGGAGTCTCCTGACTCAGTTGGACCTCAGCAGATGTCTTTGTGGTGGCAGCCTGTTGTGTGCTCCATAATCTGTGTGAGAAGGAAAATTTGCTGAAATTTGCTAATGAAACAAAAGTAGTGAGGAAAAAAGTTAAGTAGAAACAAAATGCAGAATGATTTGCATGAAGTAGGGGCACTGTCAAGGTGATTTACAAAATTCCCATAAACAAATAAAATGATTAGACTGGGAGAAACCCAATGGAAATCTATCCACAATGGCCAAAACACTAAGTAGAAGAGCCTTAGAAGGAGTAGGCAGAAGACATTAATGAAATTCTAAAACTACTGAACCAAATTTCATGTAACAATTTGATTACATTTGTTTGATATTGTATAGGTGAAGCCAGATTTTGGTATTCCAGGTTTATTGTAAGGAATTGGGTAAATATGGGTCTCAGTGGTTCAAAAAGGTTATACATTTTATTCTTTAGACAAAAATGAACCTAAGAGGTCCCCTTATTGAGTTTTACTCCTCTCTGAAAGAACTGGACAAGGGAGTGCAACAAGCCTTTTGGAGCTAGTGTGAAATACAAACATGAGAGAGAGCAGAGTGAAGAAAATGCCCGACAAGAGATTGAAGAATAAGAAGGGTTTTGTTTCTTTATGCTGAGAGAAATAAATAAATTGACTGTATGGAGTAAATGTGAAGGGCAGAAAGAAGAACAACCAGTTTTAAAAGGGAGATTACGTGACCATATGGAGGAAAATTGACTATAAAATGTCAGCTCAAAGGAGAGGACGCACTTAGAATAAGTATATGTGGCTGTTATGTCCTAAAATTTCTTATATTCCTATTGCTTGTGAATTGACAGAGCATCTGGTCAGTCACTAGGCAGCAGTAAAATCCAGCCCTTTATGTACAGTAATAATTTTGTCAGTTCTTATAAAAAAATACAGGCAGTGGGCTAAGAAGCAGAGTATTGTTTCATTCTGTTGTAGTCATTTCTGACCTAAGAAACATTTAGTAAGGACTTCTTTTTTTTCATAATGAAACGCTGAGCAGGCTGAGAAAAAAACACTTATATTCTAACTAAAAGGACTGAGTCATTTGTGACTTTATTTTCCATAGTAGGCTTTTTTACATTGTTTGTGCAAAATTCATTGTCTCTGAAGATAATAATATGTATTTCATCAGAGCATTTTGAAAGAAAATTGTTTTGCAGTCTCTTTAGAAAGGCTTATGTTTTGCCTTCAGTTACTAAATGATGCATATCTTATGTCTGTCTTGATGTCTAGGAAAACATTGCAAGTGAGAGATGTCTTGGCTCATGCTCTTTGCAATTGACTAACAGGTGGAGCACTGTCAAGTTTATTCAGTTCATAGCAATGGCCATCTTTTTGAAATATGAAAATATTAATACTGAAGAACATCATAGAGCAAACTAACAGACCACTTGGGAAATAATTAGTATATAATGGGTTACCTAGGGAAGTAGTGGAGTCTCCATCCCTAGAGGTGTTTAAGTCTCGGCTTGGCAAAGCCCTGGCTGGATTGATTTAATTGGAATTGGTCCTGCCTTGGGCAGGGGGTTGGACTTGATGGCCTTCTAAGGTCTCTTCCAGCTCTATGGTTCTATGATTCTATGATTAAGAGTCATCGCTGAATATTCCAAGCACTCACCTTTAGGTGACTTTGCTCATAATGGTATCCTCATAGGCTTTTCATTGTCATGTTCATTGATCTGATACATTTAAAAGTATGGTGCAAAATACAACTTTAAAAACACCGTTTTCTGATCAAATGAGCCCTTGTTCTATTTTGCTGAATTCTTACCTCAGATACAACAGTTAGCACTTTTACAGAATAGTATCTCAAGGAGCTTTACAGCTATTAGTTAATTCACAAAACTGATACTCAACTCGGAATGTACAAAAAGTGTTTGAGAATATATATATATATGATTTATATTCTTCTTTGCCTATGATCACAGATCAAGATAATGAATTACGGTTTGATTCATAGTGGGGGATTTTGGCACTATGTGTCACATAGCATTTGGAATAAGCTTAGTAAACCATGTTTTCATATAACATACTCCAGACATTTGTTAGCATAAACGATATGCATGCACCTTGTCAGCAGTGTATTTGGTTCAGAGCTGTCTGGTTATATATGATTTCACACAAATTTCAGCTAAATGAAATGCAAAGCAATCTATTCAGGAATATTGTATAGGATTTCAACACTCTATAGAGGAATAAAGGCTTGATCCAAAGCCTATTGCATTCAATACGAGTCCCATTAACTTTGAGGGATTTTGGATTAGGCCCTAATCATGTTGCCTTTTAATGAACAAAAGATAAAATATTGGTAATTCAGAGTGACCTGATGGTGGTCAATGTGTCAGTTCTCATAAAGTAGGTAGGATTGGTTCCAATAATTACAGATTTGATCTTACAATTAAATCAATACCTAATCAGTGGTCCAGCATAGCATTAGAAAGCATTATGCTTTTGGACATTGGATTAAGTGAAAAAATAGAACTCTTAAAGTATCATAGAATCATAGGGTTGGAAGAGACCTCAGGAGGTCATTGAGTCCAGCTTCCTGCCCAAAGCAGGACCAACCCCAACTAAATCAACCCCGCCAGGGCTTTGTCAAGCCAAGACTTAAAAACCTCTAGGGATGGAGATTCCACCACCTTCCTAGGGAACCCATTCCAGTGCTTCACCACCCTCCTAGGGAAATAGTTTTTCCTAATATCCAACCTAGACCTCCCCCACCATAACTTGAGACCATTGCTCCTTGTTCTGCCATCTGTCACTACACTTGTTCTGCACTTGTCCCTGTTGAACCTCATCAGATTTCTTTGGCCCAAGCCTCCAATTTGTCTAGGTCACTCTGGACCCTATCCCTACCCACCAACGTATCTACCTCTCCCCCTAGTTTACTGTTATCCATGAACTTGCTGAGGTTGCAATCCATCCCCTCATCCAGGTCATTAATAAAGATGTTGAACAAAACTGGCCCTAGAACCAATCCTTGAGGCACTTCAATTGAAACCGACCATCAGACAGACATTGAGCCATTGATCACTACCCATTGAGCCCAACAATCTATCTAGCTTTCTATCCACCTTACAATCCATTTATCCATACTTCCTTAACTTGCAAGGTATATCACATACACCGACTTCTCCATATCTACAGAGCCAGTTACCTCATCATAGAAGCTAATCAGGGTGGTCAGGCATGATTTGCACTTGGTGAATCCAGGTTGACTATTCCTGATCAATTTCCCCTCTTCCAAGTACTTCATGATTACTCTCCATGATTTTTCTGTGGACTAAGGTAAGGCTGGCAGGTCTATAGTTCCCTGGATTGTCCTTCTTCCCTTTTTAAAAGATGGGCACCCTCTTAAACCCCCCTTTATTGCTAACATGCCTGTAGAAACCTTTCTTGTTACCCTTCACATCCCTTGCTAGCTGTAATTCCAATTGTGCTTTCGCCTTCCTGATTACTCCCCTGCATTCTTGAGCAAAATATTTATACTCTTCCCACATCATCTGTCTAAGTTTCCACTTCTTGTAAGCTTCCCTTTTGTGTTTAAGCTCGCCAAGGATTTCAGTGCAAAGCCAAGCTGGTCGCCTGCCACATTTGCTTTTCTTGCTGTGCCTCGGGATGGTTTGTTCCTGTGCCTTCAATAAGGCTCCTTTAAGATACAGCCAACTCTCTTGGACTCCTTTCCCCCTCATGTTAGCATCCCAGGATATCCTGCCCATCAGTTCCCTGAAGGAGTCAAAGTCTGTTTTTCTGAAGCTCTGAGTACTAACTCTTCTTAAAACTCCCATGATGTTTTTTCAGTTTTGGGAGGTTCTCTCCCATTTGGTCCATGGAGGGAGTGGAACTTGCTCCTCTTCCATCTTACAGAAAAGTCCATGAGGGTTGGTGCTTCCAAATTTACATGTCTCCTTTGGAGCAAGCTCCAGGCACCGCCCCTGACTTAGCTGCCTCCAGGACCTACAAACACACACACAAAGATAGTAAGACCAAGTAATTCTTTTTTGCGTAAGGTCCACTGGGAGGATAATGTTCATTGCCACCCGCAACTCAGCCTGCCGGTTCCCTCCAAGACTCTGCCTCCTTCTGTTTCTCTTTGCGGATTCTCAAACCTCTGAAGAAGGCGTGCAGGCACTGTTAAGTCCCTTTCTGTGCAGGAGAGATCTGCATGCTGGGGATGCCCTGCATGCATTCATCTGGGAGAGATTATCTGAGTCTTTATTATGCCATAAGTATTTCAGAAGTAATTAAAGTTGCTACTGCTATACAAATTAAACCTATTTTTAGTTTTATTTAGCTGCTCCAGTACATAAAAATAGTCCAGTAATATTCCGTGTTTTTTGTTGATGACATGGATAATGGAGTGGGAAGAATATGTTTATAATATTTAGAATGAGAGGGGTTGCAGGTGCATTGGAAGACAGGCTTGGTATTCAAAAAGAGCTTGATAAATTAGAGAATTGACTTGAAGTCAACAAGAGAAATATAGTACTTTGCATTTATCCTTACTGAAATGGAGGAAGGAAAAAAACAATTGCTTAACTACACCATGGGAATAGCTGACTAGGCGGTAGTACTGCAGAAAAAAAGTCTGGGGTTATCATGGATCATAAATTGAATATGAGCCAACAATATGATGCAGCTGCACAAAAGGTTAATGTAATGTGTATAAACAGAAGTGTAATTGTTCCACTCCACTTGACACTGGTGAGGTAATTGTTCTGCTATACTTGAAACTAGTGAAGCCTTAGCTGGAGTAGTGGGTCCAGTTTTGTGTGCCTCTCTTTAAGAAAGATGTGAACAAATTGGAGAGAATCAGGGGAGAGCAACACAAGTGATAAAAGAGTTTAAAAACCTGACCTATGAGGAAATAGTGAAAGAAAACAGTTTGCATGTATAGTCTTGAGAAAGGAAGGCTGATGACAGGCTTCAACCATATTTAAAGGCCTTTATAAAGATGTTGATGATCAACTGATCTCCATGCCCACTGAAAAGAGGACAAGAAGTAACGGGTGTAATTTGAAGAAAAGAGATTTAGGTTAAATGTAATGTAAAAACTGTTTAACCATGAGGGTAGTTAAGCTCTGAAAGAGGCTTCCAAGGGAGTCTGTAGCATCCCCATTATTGGAGATTTTAAGAACAGGTTAGAACCTGTCAGGAAAGACCTTGGTTTACTTGGTACTAGCTCACTGTGGGGGGCTGAACTAGGTGACCTCTAAAAAGTCCCTTCCAGCCTTACATATCTATTATTTCTATGATTTTCCATTGCATGGGACGTGTGATTGATAGGTAGGGGCAAGGGTCATGAAAATACACGCGTGGTACAATAAGGCACTTCTTCTTGGGCACCTGCATTGATTTCTAATGCCCTGTTTTAAGACTTTGCCCTGGAGCTAAGTCAGGTGACCAAAGGTCACATGGTAACATCCCAGACGTGAGGCTTACTATAAGTGGGTATCTTTTCAGTGAAAAGAGATGGAGACCTGGCTGGGGTCCTTGCTACACCATC
This sequence comes from Rafetus swinhoei, assembly GCA_019425775.1. NCBI lineage: Eukaryota > Metazoa > Chordata > Testudines > Trionychidae > Rafetus > Rafetus swinhoei. Next base: position 47,215,528 of record CM033432.1, read on the forward strand.
TGGGGTATACTGCAGATGTAGGAGTCTCAGCTGGAAAAGACTTTAGGAAAGAGGAGGTTTGGGGTTGGTACTGGAGAGTGTGAGGAAGAGGGCTAGTAGATGTGTATCTAAGTTGCCATTGAGCTGTTTTACTGAAAGGGAGGCAGGACTTAACTTTCAATGATCTTGGAAATGCTGCAGTGCACCCGTGTTTTCAAAGAGCTCATTTCTCTGCCCTTTTCCAAGGCAGCTGAGCACACATTGTTCAGTTATTCACTTTTGAGTCATGAGTGCTGAATGAAATCAATTTGAAAAAGAGTTATTACCTTAACAGGCCGTAAACATTTCTGCCTTGACTGGCAAACAATCATTAAAAGCCTTTATTAAATTTTGCATCTGTTCTGTTCACCACTTAGCCATTTCTTTTCATTCTGAAGGATTATAACCAAGAATGAATGAGTCTCCTCCAAGACCGGTCAGGGCACAATATATTTATGAAGTAACTGAATAATCCTTTCCTCCATATACACAGATTTATTTTTTATATTTGCTAAAAATATTTGCTCTCTTACATTCCCGTGACAGCAGACTTTCAGCCTGTGAGTAATGACGCTCAAGATCAGGCAGCTTGTTAAAAAAATCCAACAACAATTGGACAGTGTTCAGTGCCTTTCCCAATAAAAATCTATGTTCCTCTCCCTCACAAACTCATCTTCCCAGTGCAATGCAGTGATGTGTGCATTTTCAGAAAAACCAAAACAGACAATTTCAGGCAAAAGGTAAATTAGCCCACTTAGGGTATGTCTAGACTACAGGGTTTTGTCGACAAAAGTTGGCTTTTGTCGATAAAACTATACCTGCATCTACACTACCACCCGCGTTCTGTCGACAGTAAGTCGACAGAACGTGGCAGTTTTGTCGACAGCAGTAAACCTCATTTTACGAGGAATAACGCCTTTTTTCGAAAGTACTCTTTCAAAAAAAGGCTCTATTGCATTCAAACTGTGCTTTTTCGAAAGAGCGTCTAGACTCTCTTTCGAAAAAGCAGCTTGCTTTGTCGACAATACTGATCATAGTCTAGATGCTCTTTTTCGACAGAGGCTTTGTCGACAGTATCTGTCGACAAAGCCTCTGTTGAAAAAGGCGTGCAGTCTAGACGCAGCCTTAGTCTCAGTACAAGGTAGCAACTGTTTTTCACTAGAATAGGCCCCTAGGCACAGTGATTTGTACATTTATTCTCTGCAGCTTGGATTATTATGAAAGCTGAAGACAAGTCTCAGAGGGGTAGCCCTGTTAGTCTGTAGCTGCAAACACAACAAGGAGTCCTGTGGCTCTTTAAAGACTAACAGATTGCATCTGATGAACTGGGTTTTACCCAGAAGTGCTTATGTATACATAAATCTGTTAGTCTTTAAGGTGCCACAGGACTCCTCGTTGGTTTTGTATCTGAAGTGGAATATGAAACCAATTCAGGGGTTTCTGGTAGTGCAAAATGCTGCTGCCTGCCTTTTAGGTCTCCATGGTTGTCTCATGCCTGAGCTTCACTTTCTCTTCTGGCTCCTCCTTCATTTCCACTGCTTGTTTGATCTGTCCTGATCTTCAAAGCCAGTAAATAGATCAGATCCATCCCAGCTGTACTAGAGCCCACATTTCCATCTTCAGAGTGCCACAACCAAGGCTCAGAATGGTGGATGTGAGAGCTAAGGACAACGAATTCTTAACTGAGGGGACTTGCCTAACTTCCAAGAGGAGATTAGAGAAATCAAGAGTGGCCAAGTTTAGGAAACACGCCAAAATGTCTTTATTATGAGAGCTTTTCCAGCAGAACCAGCATGATATTCACAGCATCAGTCACAACCTCTTCCCCATCTTAACTACCACAGAAAAAGCCCTGCCTCAATCACAGTTTTCTATATCCTAAATAGGGAAGAGAGGTGGCCAGTTAGCCTGCCTTTGAAAACAAGTTTTAGTGGTAATGTAGACCTTTGTGGTCTTACATGGTAAATAAAGTATGACAAATTACCATCAGCTATTACACACACAAAACAGGGATGGCATATAAAGCTAAAAACAATGTTTCATAAGCACATACAGCACTGCAGTTAGCATGACCTAACACCATGAATTCAGAGTGGCTGCAGATATAGTTTGTTCTTTTTCTTTAGTGAGTCCAAGAAATTAGTTTCTGGAAGATGTTGTGCTGATTGAAGTTAAAGTGAAATGCTGCACGGGCCTTGAATCTAATCTTGTCAACTGCTCAATGCCCTAAAATCCTACATTAGAGCCCAATTCTGTAAGGTCCTGGGGCCCTCTTGGATGATATACTAAACACCCTCACCAACTCTCTGATGACTCTACCCCCAGAAAGTTTACAGTTGACTTCATATGTAAATAATCCAAAACACTGCACTAACCATATGGTTAAATATAGCTTTATTGAACAGTGGGATCAGACCCACAGTATTTGGGAACCAAGAATCCTCCTCAGCCTCTTCATCGCTTTCATCTTGAATTGTGTGAAAACATTAAACATCATTGCAACTTATTTTCTTGTCTTTTAGCTGGATACTGAGAAGACAAAATTGAAGTCGGAACAATGGGCTTCCAGGGAGAGTGGCAGTGGAGGTGGGAGAAGTGAAGCAATGGAATCAAGCGGGGACTGTGACGATGAGGATGGATGTCAAGGATCTGGAGACAGAATTCACACAACAGGTAAACACAGCAAAAATGTTCTATGAATGTTCATTCATATTTTAAAGAGGTTTCAATTGGGTTGTGTTTTGAAGTTTTTCCACGAACATGAGTAAAGGAAAACATGATGCTTGTGGAAAGTGAATTTAAACTTAGATCTCAAGTATTTGTTGAAAGTGAATTTCAAAATGTCATATCGGATTGTAATATCTGAAATGTGCATTGTGTTGGTGACTAACATCATCAAGGTTTTTTTAAAAGAGGCATTAGGCAACTAACCAAAGCAATATCACTTTCAGAATTGAAATGCTGGATATTTGCAACTGCAGCTGGTTGAAAAGAATGACAACAGAACTTTTTTTTTTAATGAAATGAACCATTTAGCAGAAATATATTGATTTTTGACAAAAAGATTTTTCATGTCTTGAGAAAGAGCTGCCAGGGAGGAAAAATCTACCCCACAATAGTCAGTAATACAACATTCAGAGCTCTCACCTGGGATGTAGATAGACCTAGGTTCAAGTCCTTGCTCTGGTGGGTTGGTTGTATATGTCTGCATCTTTTCATGGGTTTCATTTTTGTTTGTCAGGGTGAAAATTATTTTCAAAATACTGAAATTTTAAATAAAACAAAAAATAGTTTCTCAGTCAGCGCTATTTCCTGCGTTGGGTAGGGGGCAGGACTTGATGACCTCTTGACGTCTCTTCCAGCCCTATGATTCTATGATTCTATGGTTCTAAGATATTCAAATGTGGACAAGAGAGTATTGATGGAAACTATAAATAATTTTGAATAACAAATAAATGTGGAGATTTTCCACATTCTTCTTGCAAATGTTTTACAAACAAAGCTTAGGAACCGAAGATGAATACATTATTAATTTAAAAATATTTACTTGCCAATTAATATGCTATTGTTTGCATATTGTTCTGACTTCTGAAACATTTCTTATTTATGCCCCAGACACATGAGATCAGAGTGCTGAAAATTTGAAGTAATATGATTTTTCTTTCCAGGTGCTACATTGTAAAAAATAAGTAGGTGCTAAATCCTTTCCAGTTGATAATTGAACTATTTATATATTGTAATACTGCCAAAACACACAGTGACTCTTTTCTAACTCAAAAATGAAACAATAGAAGCTTTGAAAATGTTGTTTATAGTTTACTTTAATAATGTGAAATAAGGAAGCAATCTGTTGAAATAAAATTATTTATGATGAGATTGTTGTGGATGGGAAAAAATTATATTTGCATAACTAGCTCCTTCATTGGTTTGGTAGGTATTATATCAACTAAAATATAAGTACAATTAATTTGACCACATGCTTTTGATTTGGAACTGTAAGAGTAGATATTCCTTGTGAAAATGTGCAACAGTGTGTCATAATTAATATATTATATTACTAGCAGTAAGTTTGCAGATGATACCAACTTGGGAGGGGTTGCAAGTGTTTGGAGGATAGAGTCATAATTCAAAATGATCTGGACAAACTGGAGAAATGGTCTGAGGTAAATAGGATGCAGTTTAATAAGGACAAATGCATAGTACTACACTTAGGAAGGAACAATCCATTTCACACATACAGAATGGGAAATGATTGTCTAGGAAGGAGTAACTGAAAAAACAATGAATAGTCCAGCAGCACCTTAAAGACTAATAAAACATGTAGATGGTATCATGAGCTCTTGTGGGTACAACCCACTTCCTCAGATGAATGGAGTATTAAAAGTCCAGTACCAAAATAAATACAGGATGGGGGGGGGGGGGAGAAAAGGGGGGAAATTGTGAATTACAGTGTTCATGATACAAGAAGCTGATGGCTCCCAAACTTGTAAATGAAGTTAAGTTCCAATACTTCCCCTGTGTATTTGGCTTGTGGAATTGGCCTGAAACAACACGGTGACTTTGAGATCCATTAATGAGTGCCCGGGCAGGTTAAAGTGTTCTCCAGCAGGTTTCTGTTTATTGCCTTTTCAGATATCTGATTTGTGTCCATTAATTCTTTCCCGTAGAGACTGTCCAGTTTGGCCAATATACATGGCAGAGGAACATTGCTCGCATTTGATGGCATTGATCAGATTGGTGGATGTGCGGTTAAATGAGCTCCTGATATAGTGGCTGATGTGGTTAGATCCAGTGATGAAATCATTTGTGTAGGTGTGTGGACAGAGTTGGCACAGAGGCTGATTGCAGATGTGGGTTCCTGGATGATTATGGTGGAGATGTGCTACGTGCTCACTGGAAAGAATTTGTTAGAGGTTAGGTGGTTTTCTGTAGGTAAGGACTGGCCTTTCCCGCAAGGCCTGTGAGAGTGAGGGGTCATTTTCCAGAATGGTCGATAATGTGTTGGAGGGGTTTAAGTTGTGGGCTGTAGGTGATGACAAGTGGAATTCTGTTGTTTTCTCTTCTTGGCCTGTCTTGAAGTAGTTCATGTCTGAGTACTCTTCTGGCTCTGGCGATGTGTTTTTTCACTTCTCCGGGTGGGTACTTCAGTTTTATGAATGCTCTGTATAGATCCTGTAGGTGTTTGTCTCTGTCTGTGGGATTGGAGCAAATCCGGTTGTATCTTAGGGGTTAGCTGTGAGAAATGCGTCTTGGATGGAAGCTAGCAGCATGAAGGTAAGTGTAGCAGTCAGAAGGTTTCCAGCATAGGGTGGTGGAAATGTGTCCATCATGCAATTGTACTGTAGTGTCAAGGAAGTGGATCTCTCATGTGGACTGATCCAGGCTGAGGTTGATGGTGCAGTGGAAGTGGTTAAAATCCCTGTGAAATTCTTCAATGGTCTCTTTCCCATGCATCCATATGATGAAGATGTCATCAGTGTAGCGTAAGTAGAGTAAGGGTGCTAGGGGGCGAGAGCTAAAGAAACGTTGTTCAAGATCAGCCATAAAGACGTTGGCAAATTGTGGGGCCATGCAGGTGCCCATGGATGTGCTGCTGACTTGAAGATACAAATTGTCTCCGAATCAGAAGTGGTTGTGGGTGAGGACAAAGTCACAGAGGTCTGTAACCAGGTGTGCAGTGATGTCATCAGGGATGATGTTCCTGATAGCCTGTAATCTGTCTTCATGTGGAATGTTGGTGTAAGGAAAGCTCATGATACCATCTACATGTTTTGTTAGTCTTTAAGGTGCTGCTAGACTATTTGTTGTTTTTTAAGTTTTTCCAGTTACAGACTAACTCGGCTACCCCTCTAAAGTTTAAGAAGGAGACTAGAAAAAGGATCTAGGGCCATGGTCACCAACCAGTCGATCGCGATCGACTGGTCGATCGCAAGACCTCGACCAGTCGATTGCGAGGCGTTCGCTCCCCCTTTATTTTTCCCCTCCACCTCCGAGAAGCCCCACTACCTACCTCCAGCGACAATGGAGGTAGTGCCAGCTTCCCGCGGGGTGGACGGAAGTCCTGCAGCTTCACGCCACTTCCGGGGGTTCTGGAAGTGCACTGGCTGCTCCCCTTCCACAGGTCTGTGGCGTGCCGGGCGCACTGCGGGAGGGGGCATCAGCCCCGGAGGAGAAGAGCAGCGGCTTCCCTGCGCCACAGGAGGGGAAGTCGGCCCCGGGGCAGGCGCGCGTGGGGGTTTCCCCGTGCTGCAGGAGGGGGGAGTCGTGCCTGGAGGAGGCACATGCTGGCTTCCCTCTCGGGGAATCCTGGGAGGAGGCAGGTACAGGAGACTCCCTGCCCCCACTGGCCCCGCACCCTCCTACCCCCTGTTCCCTGCCCCCTCTTCCCACTCCCCAGCCACAGAACTCTGTCCCCACTCCCCTGTCCCCACTCCCCTGTCCCGAGACACAGAACTGTATCCCCACTCCTCTGTCCCCACCCACAGAACTCTGTCACCAGCAGCACCCTGTCCCCAGCTGCAGAAGCCTGTCCCCACTGGCACTCTGTCCCTGCTGCAGAACCCTGTGTTCTCTCCCCTCCTAGAACCCTGTTCCCTCTCTCCTGCCCCCAGCCGCAGAACTCTGTCCCCACTGGCACCCTGTCCCCTGCCGAAGCACCCACTAGCACCCTTCCCCAGTACTATGTCTCCTGCTCCCACCAACACAGTTGGGGCCACATTAGTGAAGCTTGACGGGGGGGGGGAGGGTTTTTTTGCATCTCACTTGTGTGGCCCCAACTGACTTTTCTGTGGGTCAGTGACCCCTGACTCAAAACAGGTTCCCTGCCCTTCTCAGAAATAAAGACAATGCAGAAACTTTTGTGTTTGACATAGTATTTTATTTAAAAATGAAGCCTGGCCAACAAACCCCAATTGGGGCCAAGCCCCCATCTGGCCACAGCATCATAACACTCCTGCACTCCCCTTTCCCCCAGAACCTACATCTGAGCCTATCATACACTAGAACCCCCTGCCCTGAGCCCCTCACATACCCCAAACCAAATTCCTGAACCCTCACATCCAAAAGTCTGTGACTTGCTTAGTACCCTAACCCTACATCTGACCCCAACACTGCCCGGCCTGGAGCCCCCTCCCTGAGCCAGAGTCCCCTTATCCACCTCCTCCTGCATCCAGATTTCCTCCCAGAGCTTGCACTTCTCACCCCTCCCACACCCAAATCCCTCATTCCCACCCCAGAGCCTACACATCCTGTCTCAACCCAGCGAGGGTACGGCTAGACTGCAGGAGTTTTTCAGGATTCTGGAGATATCCCAGAAAAACTCTTCTGCGTCCAGGGGATGCATTTGTTCTTCCGCTTCTTTTAGTGGAAGAGCAAACATGATCTTTCGGTCACCCCTATATTCCTTTTTCCACGAGGAATAAGGGGGCTTCTAAAAGAAGGGTTTTTTCTGACATTTGGTCCAGTCTAGACAGGCCAAATGTTGGAAAAACCTCTTCCTATAGAAGAATTAAAAAAAAAAAAAAAAACGCAGCAGTACAAGGATTGGGGATAGCAAGTGATGGAGAGGAGGAGAATAGAGAGGGCGGGGCTTCAAGGAAGGGGCGGGGCTTCAAGGAAGAGGCGGGGCAGTAGATCTTGGCATGTTCTGTCATTTAAAAAGTGATCTTGGGTGTAAAAAGGTTGGAGACCACTGATCTAGGGGTCATAGTGGACTAAAAGCTAAATATGAGTCAACAGTGTGACACTGGTGCAAAAAAAGCAAACATGAATCTACAATTCATTAACGGGAGTGTTGAGAGCAAGACACAAGAAGTAATTCTTTTGATCTGCTTTTCCCCGATTAGGCCTCATTTGGAGTATTGTGTCCAATTCTTGCCACCACATTTCAAGAAAGATGTGGAAAAATGGGAGAGGGTTCAGAGAAAGGCAACACAAATTAATAAAGGTCTAGAAAACATGACCTATCAGAAAGGATTGAAAGAACTGGGTTTGTTTAGTTTAGAAAAGAAAAGTCTGAGAGGGGACATGGTAGCAGTTTTCAAGTATCTAAAAGGGTGTTACAAGGAGGAGGAAGAAAAATTGTTCTTTGTTACCTCTAAAAATAGGGCAAGAAGCAATGGGCTTAAACTGCAGCAAGGAAGGTTTAGGTTGGACATTAGGAAAACTTCCTACCTGTCAGGGTGGGTAAACATTGGAATAAGTTGCCTCGGGAGGTTGTGGAATCTCCATCTCTGGAGATATTTAAGAGTAGGTTAGATAAATGTTTATCAGGATGGTCTAGACAGTGCTTGGTCAAATCCAGTCCCCTAGCCATGAGGGCAGGGGACTGGATTTGATGATCTCTTGAGGTCCCTTCCAGTTCTAGTGTTCTATTATTCTGTTTTGGACACAGACTGGCTAACCTAGTGAGGAGGGCTTTAAACTAGGTTCGACGGGGACAGGTGAGCAAAGCCCATGGGTAAGTGGAGAACATGGAGACCTGGGAGATGGGTCAGAAATGGGAGGGAGCATGGGCTATAATGGCAGAGAGAAAGGAGGGTCAGGGCAAAACTGGGAGGCAAGGTCAAATCAGTATCTTAGATGCCTATATACAAATGTGAGAAGTATGGGAAACAAGCAGGAAGAACTGGAAGTACAATTATGACATTGTTGGCATCACAGAAACTTGGTGGGATAATACACATGATTGGAATGTTTGTATAGAAGGGTACAGCTTGCTCAGGAAGGAGAGACAGCGGAAAAAGGGAGGAGGTGTTGCGTTATATATTAAAAATGAACACACTTGGAGTGAGGTAGAGATGGACATAGGAGACGGAAGTGTTGAGTCTCTCTGGGTTAGGCTAAAAGGGATTAAAAACAAGGGTGATGTCATTCTAGGAGTCTACTACAGGCCACCTACCCAGGTGGAAGAAATGGATGAGGCTTTTTTTAAACAACTAACAAAATCATCCAAACCCCAAGATCTGGTGGTGATGGGGGACTTCAACTATCCAGATATATGTTGGGAAAATAACACTGCGGGGCACAGACTATCCAATAAATTCTTGGACTGCATTGGAGACAACTTTTTATTTCAGAAGGTTGAAAAAGCTACCGGGGGGAAGCTGTTCTAGATTTGATCCTAACAAATAGGGAGGAACTGGTTGAGAATTTGAAGGTGGAAGGCAGCTTGGGTAAAAGTGATCATGAAATCATAGAGTTCACAATTCTAAGGAAGGGTAGAAGGGAGAACAGCAAAATAGAGACAATGGATTTCAGGAAGGTGATTTTGGTAAGCTCAGAGAGCTGATAGGTAAGGTCCCATGAGAATCAAGACTGAGGGGAAAAACTACTGAGGAGAGTTGGCAGTTTTTCAAAGGGACATTGTTAAGGGCCCAAAAGCAAGCTATTTCGCTGTGTCGGAAAGATAGAAAACATGGCAAAATACTGCCTTGGCTTAACCACGAGATCTTGCGTGATCTAAAAATAAAAAAGGAGTCATATAAAAAAATGGAAAGTAGGACAAATTACAAAGGATGAATATAGGCAAACAACACAGGAATGCAGGGGCAAGATTAGAAAGGCAAAGGCATAAAAAGAGCTCAAACTAGCTACGGGAATAAAGGGAAACAAGAAGACTTTTTATAAATACATTAGAAGCAAGAGGAAGACCAAGGACAGGGTAGGCCCACTGGTCAGTGAGGAGGAGAAACAGTAACAGGAAACTTGGAAATGGCAGAGATGCTTAATGACTTCTTTGTTTGGTCTTCACCGAGAAGTCTGAAGGAATGACTAACATAGTGAATGCTAGTGGGAAGGGGGTAGGTTTAGAAGATAAAATAAAAAGAACAAGTTAAAAATCACCTAGAAAAGTTAGATGCCGCAAGTCACCAGGGCCTGATGAAATGCATCCTAGAATACTCAAGGAGCTGATAGAGGAGGTATCTGAGCCTCTAGCTATCACCTTTGGAAAATCATGGGAGACAGGAGAGATTCCAGAAGACTGGAAAAGGGCAACTATAGTGCCCATCTATGAAAAGGGAAATAAGAACAACCCAGGAAACTACAGACCAGTTAGTTTAACATCTGTGCCAGGGAAGATAATGGAGCAAGTAATTAAGGAAATCATCTGTAAACGCTTGGAAGGTGGCAAGGTGATAGGGAACAGCCAGCATGGATTTGTAAAGAACAAATCATGTCAAACCAATCTGATAGCTTTCTTTGATAGGATAACGAGTCTTGTGGATAAGGGAGAAGCAGTGGATGTGGTATACCTAGACTTTAGTAAGGCATTTGATACGGTCTTGCATGATATTCTTATCAATAAACTAGGCAAATACAACTTAGATGGGGCTACTATAAGGTGGGTGCATAACTGGCTGGATAACCGTACTCAGAGAGTAGTTATTAATGGTTCACAATCCTGCTGGAAAGGCATAACAAGTGGGTTCCGTAGGGTCTGTTTTGGGACTGCTCTGTTCAATATCTTCATCAACAATTTAGATATTGGCATAGAAAGTACGCTTATTAAGTTTGCAGATGATACCAAGCTGGGAGGGGTTGCGACTAATCTGGGGATAGGGTCATAATTCAAAATGATCTGGACAAATTGGAGAAATGGTCTGAGGTAAACAGGATGAAGTTTAATAAAGACAAATGCAAAGTGCTCCACTTAGGAAGGAACAATCAGTTTCACACATACACAATGGGAAGCAACTGTCTAGGAAGAAGTACGGCAGAAAGGGATCTAGGGGTTATAGTGGACCACAAGCTGAATATGAGTCAGCAGCGTGATGCTGTTGCAAAAAAAGCAAACATGATTCTGGGATGCATTAACAGGTGTGTTATGAGCAAGACACGAGAAGTCATTCTTCCGCTCTACTCTGCGCTAGTTAGGCCTCATTTGGAGTATTGTGTCCAGTTCTGGGCACCGCATTTCAAGAAGGATGTGGAGAAATCGGAGAGGGTCCAGAGAAGAGCAACAAGAATGATTAAAGGTCCAGAGAACATGAGCTATGAAGGAAGGCTGGAAGAATTGGGTTTGTTTAGTTTAGAAAAGAAAAGATTGAGGGGGGGGACATGATAGCTGTTTTCAGGTATCTAAAAGGGTGTCATAAGGAGGAGGGAGAAAACTTGTTCATCTTGGCCTCTGAGGATAGAACAAGAAGCAATGGGCTTAAATTGCAGCAAGGGAGGTTTAGGTTGGACATTAGGAAAAAGTTCCTAACTGTCAGGGTAGTCAAACACTGGAATAAATTGCCCAGGGAGGTTGTGGAATCTCCATCTCTGGAGATGTTTAAGAGTAGGTTAGATAAATGTCTATCAGGGATGGTCTAGACAGTATTTGGTCCTGCCATGAGGGCAGAGGACTGGACTCGATGACCTCTCAAGGTCCCTTCCAGTCCTAATATTCTATGATTCTATCTAGATGCAAAGAGACAAAATGAGTTTAATTTTATTGATTGGGGGCAGTCTGTGGCCCATGGGCTGCATGCAGCCCATCGGGTTTCTACGTGCAGCCTGTGCAACCCCCCCCCCCCTTCTCCCGCCATACCTCTCGTGTTCTGATGACCATGCACTTAAGCTACTCCTCCCCCTTCCTCCCAGAACTTCCATAGAACAATGAATGCTGATCTGTGGCATTCAAGGCCTGGGAGGGAGGGGGAGAAGCAGGGATGGGGTGTGAATCAGCCAATTCTCAGCACTCTGGAAATGCTGGAAGGGAGAGGGGGGAAAGGGGATGGGGCATGGTCAGGGGAGGTGGCAGGGTGGGGACTTGAGGGAAAGGGTGGAGAGGAGGCAGGGTCCACAGTGCAGGGATGGTCAAGCAGACCCTAGCAAATGAGAAGCGAGGGGGCATAAGGAACTCCTCATACTGTCCCATATAGGAGCATGAGCTGGGTCAAAATTGAGCCTTACTGGAGCATAGAAATTCTAATCGGGGAATCCAACAGCTTATTACCCAGGAAATAAGACAAATCTGTTTGGTACCTGCACACTGGAGCCTTTGGGTCGGATTGTGGAAATAACCCACACCAGGGCCTGGGAATGCCGCTCCCAAACAGAACAAACCAGGGGCTAACCCAAAAAGGAGAGGGTCACAAAGTGCAAGGAAGAGGCTGAATAATGCTGCCTCGTGTTAATGACAAAAGTTCATCAATAAGCCAAAATGACACAGCAGGCAATAAACAAAGGCTGTGATATTTGAATGGTTGACAGGCTTTAATCTGTGAATCGAGAGTGTACAATAAGTTTTTATATGCAGCGGTCGATTCTCATACCTGATTTTGCCAAACTTTTATTGCTACACTACTAGCCATTTTCTTTCCCAACTGTTTCTGAAGTACTTTGGATACTGCTAAGCGTCTCTTCTTCTATAAGCCTTCTCGTGGTGGCATATCCTGCCTGTTACCACATTTCTTTTCATCATCTGAAAGCTACCCGGCATTTTATTTGATTAGAGCACTCAGGCTGGGATATTATCTTGTGAGGTGAGTCCAATCCTTACAGTGGGGGAGGTCTACGTTGGATATTAGGAAAAACTCTTTCACTAGGAGGAGGGTGAAGCACTGGAATGGGTTACCTAGGGAGGTGGTGGAATCTCCATCCCTCGAGGTTTTTAAGTCTTAGCTTGAGAAAGCCCTGGCTGGGATGATTTAGTTGGGGTTGGTCCTGCTTTGGGCAGGGGGCTGGACTCGATGACCTCCTGAGGTCTCTTCCAGCCATAGGATTCTATGTTCTTACATCACTGTGTAGATGGAGGCACCTTGCCCCCACCTCCGCTACAGTCTGCTCCAAGTATTATAACCAGGTAGTTTATCTGGTTATGCATTTCCTCTTGAGGGTAAATGAGGAAGTTTTGGCCCCTTGCAGAGAAAAGAACTTGCTTTTTCACTTGAGAACTTCTGCCTGATTTGTACGAGATCTCAACAGTTGTTGAAGGTTAATGTATTTTTTCTCATTGTTCATGAATTCTCTCATTATCAGATTTTCTTATGCATATCAGGATCCTTTTGTCCTTATCCTCCTCATTTCTCTGTCTTTTCCAAATATCAGTGTACTGTACAAATTGTCGTCTTAATCATACTTCATTCCCATTCACCACGGTATACTTGTATTTATCTAAATATGTAATTCTACAGCTGCTGATTTGTGTAATTATCATTATCATCTCAGAATATTGATGGAATATCTGCTGGCAGCCAGCCCACACGTCAAGTTCTCATCTCCACATGTCTTCCGTTCCATTTCTGATTATCCCAGATGGTGTCAATATTGCATTTTCTCAGCCGTTCTGTTCTGCTGTCCTTTCGGTCCCCTACGTCACACATCATCCTTGTGTCACTGCCTTTCTTTGTACATTTATATAGTCTGTTACATGAGATAGTGTTTCCTACTGAATTGTTATTACATTTACTAATTCCTTTTTTGTTATACCCTTGTAAGTTGCTCGTACTATTCATAGAACTATATAACAACAATGTATTTCTTTACTTAATATTGTTTTGAGGAAGGCTCATTGGTTTCAAACTTTATTTTTGTCATCTTCATTTGTTGGTGTAGAGGGTGACCTATTTCTAACTACAGCATAAGCACGGCCTATTACTTGGCCTTTAACACCACGGATTAAAACATTTTTCTGATGGTCAGACACTTCTGAGTCTGTATTCTACTTAGGAGAAGGGGGGGAGGAACAAGAAGAGGCAGAGGAAAAAATGGATCCAAGATTGTGGGAAATACACAAACACAGAAGACCGGATTCTGATTCCAAGTTACTTTGGATTTACAGTTCTAACTTCGTTAGCAGTGGTGTTCATCAGCAGAAGCCGTGCACAGAGCTATTGAAGAGAAGGAATGGAAAGGGGAAATGAAAAATTTTCATATACAAGAGGTTCCCATGCCTATTTGTGACACTTACATTAAAGTCCACTAACTTAGTAAAGATAGTGTGGTGTCATTAGGTAACATTCACAGGACAGCCTGATTTATACTGAAAAGCATTAGAATGCAGGTGTTCATTCTTAACTCCTTTCCCATTCTTAACACTCATAACTAGGGATTTGGAGAGACTGGGAAATGAAATGCCGTGTGATTCACTTGCTTTGGATTTACACTGGTGTAACTGAGATCAGAGAATAGTCACTTTCAAATCTGGACAAATAAAAGAGACATGAATAGTTGCCAGGCCAAATATGATTTACTGAATGATTTAGAAATTTTAGATCCTCCTCACTAATAATATTCCATGCTACCATGGAATATTCCATGTGACCATGCTCTATCACAGGAATTTTCTCCTAACCTTAGGAGAAAACCGTGGGTAGAATGAACTGAGCCAAAGACTAAAGCTACTATTGTTAAATAACTTTGGTGTTATCTTTGTTCAGATCTTCACAAAATAATTCATGAAATTTAATTTTCCTTCTCATCAGATGAATGTAAATTGCAGTAAATATGAGCTTATTTTACTGGGCTTAGGAATAATTAAAAGGTAAGAACATTTCAAGTACTTGTGGTGCAAGCCTTTGAATGCACTGTACAATAACAGTGAAGTAAGCACAGAGGAGATCAAGATCAGGAAATAAGGGTTTGTCTTTTTGGAACAGACCTAAACAGACACACTACAGTAGACCAGTTTGAAGACTCTCTTTCTGAAAATAAGTACTACTAATCTGAGTCCATTGAAGACACTGTGTGGAAAGACTTATATTGCGATACATTTTACTAACCTTAGCTTGTCAGGGATATTTGATCTGATTTCTTGACAAAGGAATGATTACTAAAGTACGTACCTATCAGGGGTTTGTTTTGTAAATAGTCCTACACTGAAAACTCCCCAAACTAATTTTCTGCTCAGCTCTGTCAGACATTTATTACTATGAAAGATCACAAATACTCCTTTAAAAGGAAAAAAATCATCTTGACATTGAGCTATGAAGCAACTGATGGAAATGATGGAGCCAGTCTGAGAAGGTACATGTACTGAGAAGTGTGTGGATGCATGGAAGCCAAATTCTAAATAAAACTAATCTTACTACACATGCGATGCTGTATTCTCTACTTCTAGTCAATAGAAGTAGATCAGCAGAGAGTTTGACCATAGTTATTGAGAATGTAAGTGAAGGAAGACAGACTAAGCAGGAGTGAAAACTCTCTCTAGGAATAACTCCAGTAAGCTGTATAGAATTTAGCTCTCAGACAAAAGCTGTAATAGCTCAGTCTTGCTAAATAGCTAACTGTGGATATGTCTAGACAACAGGGGGTTTCCAGGATACCAGAGGTATCAGCTGCATCCAGAGAACGCGTCTGCTTTTCCACTTTTTTTTTTTTTTTTTTTGGCAGAAGAGCAGACTTGCTCTTTCAGATGCCCTGTCTTGCTCTGGAAGAAGGGCTCTTCTGAAAGAGGGTTTTTTTCTGAAATTTGTCCAAGTGCAGACTGGCCAAATTTCGGAAAAGCCTCTTCCAAAAAAGCTATCGGAAAAAGGTACACAAATTGCGCCCCGCAATTTGCGTACCTTTTTCCAATAAAGCCCCGTAGTGTAGTCATAGCCTGTGAAGTCTAAGGGATTTGATAGCAGCCTTCAACTACCTGAAAGGGGGGTTCAAAGAGGATGGAGAGAAGCTGTTCTTAGTGGTGGCAGATGACAGAACGAGGAGCAATGGTCTCATGTTGCAGTGGGGAGGACCTAAGTTGAATATAAGGAAAAAATATTTAACTAGTAGGATGGTGGAGACATGCTGGAATCTCTTTCCTTGAAGGTTTTAAAGGCCAGGCTTGACAAAGCCCTGGCTGGGATGATTTAGTGGGGGTTGGTCCTACTTTGAGCAGGGGGCTGGACTCGATGACTTCCTGAGCTCTCTTTCAAACCTTTGATTCCATGAATCTATGATTCTAATGCAATTTGCCCCTGAAAACACTATGAAGCCAAAATTAATTAGGAGGAGCTAGCAATACAAAGGCCTTAGAATTACTCCCAAATATATAACCATATAACTTAATGGAAGCCGAATCTAAAATGTTAATGGCATTCTGCAGTACATGTAAAAGAAGTACTCTGCCAGTTCAAGGAAAGTGTTGTCAGTTATGAATGAGGTCTGTTTGCACACATGGGTATGCTGCTCTGGTGAACAAGCAGGCAAGCAGTGCCTGAGTGCATGCTCCATGTGCTGCACTATCTTGCTCAGAGCTTGTGCCCCATTTCTTAGCCTTGTGCAGCCCTGCTTGCAGGGAAAGAAGAGGGCAAGTTACATGTGGAGTGGAATAGAGTTGGGACCAAATCAGAGTGAAGTTTGCCTAATTAGAACTCAGAAGTCTAGCAATTGCTGTTGTTTAAACTCCTGCCCCACCGGCCATTTGTAACTGCTTTGATTCACTTAGTTCTGATGGAGGCCTCCGCAGGTCTAGGAGGCAATGCATGTGTAGGGCTGGTTCTCTATATTAGTCCATCTCCCTGAACAGAAGGTGGCAAAAGCAGATCCAAAGGCTTTCTAGAAAGAAACTAGCCATTTAAATGCATCTGAGACCAGTTCCTAAATGATAGCTGGCAGATGACCATGGATTGACCAAAGCTCTGTGTTACATTACATTCACAGCTAGACAGGATCACTACTCAGATGGTATCACATGGAGTCTATCCCCAACTTAGCTTGGCACTGGGCATCCAAGAACATGAAAAACAATGAAAATCACTGCTTGGAGTGCTCCATAAATAAAACTTACCTTATGTCCCTGTTACTATGCAACATATTAGACCTAACTGCAGAAAGAACTTAATCGTAATGAAGGCTTCCTTGTCTCCATAGACAAACACTGAAAACAAATCAATTTGTAAATTAAAGATAACAAAGCCTGCAAACTTCTTAATGTCCCTGTAAAACCCTTCTTCATCCACAGTTAGCTGTGCAGAATGGAAGGTTGGTGGTAAAGGTAGAGACAACCAGCCAATGAAAAGAAGAGTGGCCAAATAGGTTTCTGTTGTTTTTAAAGCATGGGAGGGAGGTTGTCTTTGCTTATTCTCCCTGCCCCCCAAAACATCAGCAATGTCTGTTCTGGCCTTTCCTCTTTTTATTGGAGAATTTACTGAAGGTCTCAGATGTGCGTTATGAGCTTTGGTAGCCCTTAAGGCTACAAAGTTGAGGTAGAGTGGCTGAGCATCATAAAGCCTACAGACACGTAACTGCCCTCTCCAGCTAAGGGGAGGTCACGTAGGAATGCAATGATATTCCAAAAGAAAACATTTTGGTTTTATAGTTTTCCTGTGGAACTAGCATATTACTAATATGCTATGGTCACCTAGGAAGAACAAATTTAATACCAGTGAGCATAATCTTACTGGGTCGATCCACTTATGTAAATCATCAGTTGAGATCAATACACTTATGACAACTTAAACGAGCTGAGAGTCTAGCCCACTGCTGGGTACCTTTTCTGCCAGGAAGTCACTTTCTCCCCTTCCCCTCCCAAAGAGGACTTTGACATCAGAGTTTTGATTTGACCCCATAATGTCTCTATGGGCCTTGTTTCAAAACTGCTTACTTGTCTTCTTCCTTCTTGAAAGCAGGAGTTAAATAATATTTTCCTGAAAATATGTACTTGGAATATGTACTATGTCTAACGGCAGATCCTCCCTTGCAGAGTTATGTTTTTCCTTCCATCTTCCAGTCTTTGCCCAGATTCCCAAGGACCAGGAAGGAGTTTCTAGTACAGATGGCTCATAAAAAGATCTGGGGCATATTCACATCTGTACACCATAATTTAAGCATTAGGGGAGGAGAAAACAGTTAAAGAAACTGATCAGAAATTCTGCAGTAGTTTCCTTTATCATGAAAAATTGAGGGCTTAATTAATAAAATACAGAAATGAATAATGCAGTTGGTCCAGTAGCCACTGTTTATTTTGATGCTAAATTCAGTTTTTCAGGCTGTCCTCACCTTTTTTTTTGGGGGGTGCGCTGCTGCTAATTTGTTGTGCGGAGAACACCTTTAGGGCAGAGGAACAGTTGTTGGGGGAAGCTGGAAGTTTTGACAGCTGAGTAGGAGATGGCTAGGGGTTTGGGCCCCTGAGAAGGCATGGGGGTAGAGGAAAACAGCAGGTGAAGTACATTATCTGGATATTTCTGCTAAAATTATCACCAGTGAAATAATTAACAATGTTGGCATTTATATTTCCATCATTAGGCTTCTGACTGAATACGTTGTTGAGATAAACAGGGCTGTTCACACCCCATCAGAACTGTTGATTCAGGCTTTGTGCAGCCTCAGGAAAACAACTGCGCATCTTTTTACATTCCATTCTTATTTTCAAGACTAGCCAATTAGCCTGTCATAAGACGGGATTTTCAGGTCTCTCCTCCACGTCGGTCTTCTCTCCTGAGCCTCCGGTCTCTCGCTTTCTCTCTCTCTCCTCCTCCTCCTCCTGTCTCCCCCTCTCTATCTCTCAGCTCTCCTCCGCCTCCTGCCTCTCTCTCTCTCTTTCTCTTCTCTTGTCCTCCCCCTCCTGCCTCTCACTCGGGGGACCGCGGAGCCCAAATGGCCGTTTGGGCGCTGCACTCCCCGTGCTGCATGGGGTGTGGAGCCCAAACGGTCGCTTGCACCACTTGCTCCCACGCGGCGGCCTGGCTGAGCGGCGCAGAAGTCAGCCGAGCACCACGGCGGAAGGCGAAGGGGGGCGAGGTGGTGACGTTCACGGCCAGGGCCTGGAGCCGCTGTCACTCCGCACATCACCGCCCCGTCCCCCTTCGCCTCCCGCCATGGCACTCGGGTGACTTCTGCGCTGCTCAGCCGGGCCACCGCGGGGGAGCAAGCAGTGCAAGCGGCCATTTGTGCCCCGCACTCCCCACGCAACACGGGCCGCCTAGAGGGAACAGCCAGCCTTTCAGGCAACAGCGCCCCCCAGAGGGAACAGCCAGCATTTCAGCGTTACAGACTCACAGACATTGGGCTACTATATATATGATGCTCTTTCAACCAGGGGAGATAAAAGCATAGTATTTATATGAAAGCTGGAATTCTGCAATTCTTCCTTGATCTGAACATGCTACCTTGGTTTAGAGCCTCAGGAGGCACTGGGGAGTAATTACTTTGAATGGACCTGGGGAGGAGCTATTTCAAAATAGCAACAGTGGAGCATCCACACTACTGCTGTTCCAAAAATAGCTATTTTGGAACAGGCGTTATTCCACATGGAATGAAGTTCACAGAAGACAGAATAAGCCATCCGTTATTTTGAATGTATTTTGAAATAATGGAATGGCTGTGTAGACGCTTGCATTGTTATTTCGGAATAACAGCTGGTATTCCGAAATAACTCTGCTATGTAGACGCACCTTAAGGGTGGAAGAGAGCTGCTGGATCATTCAGTCTGGATGCACGATTGCTTTTTATGGTACTTCTTCTACTGACATGTAGTCTAGTTTGAAAAAGCTGAAGAGACTGGGTCTCTATCACTTCCAGCAGAAGATTGTTCCATGGATCTGGCTGGTAGGTAGCCTTGGCTTCTAGCCCCACCAGCCAGACTACCCTGGGCTAATGATTCCCAGGGTTTCCCTGCTGTAGAGTCTGGAGCCTGGAAATCTGGGGGTTGCTCAAGGTATCTAGGTTCTCTGCTGCAGAGCTGGGGGCATAGAAGTGCTTGGGCTCCTGGCTCTGTTTCATTTGGAAGCTTTTGAAACAAAAATCTTTGGATTACTTCTAAAATTAACATTTCTGGATCTTCCCTTCCACGAGAAGTTTTTAAATGTCTTCTTTTAAGTTCCAAACCTGAATAAAAATTCTGATGTTTGATGAGCTCTATGTATCACATGATATATTTTCCATCCTTGGTCTTTACATCTTTTGTGGAACTTTACACTCTCAGTGTAGTTGCATGCCCCTAAATTCCTCCAGTCCCTGATTAGTTTGTTGCACTTTTCTGAATATGGACAGCTTGTAGAACCAGGTGGGAACTGAAAAACGTTGAACTTGATTTAATTACTCTACAGCATCAAGATAAATCCTACTTTATCATCTCCAAGTGTACTTGAAGTTTGTTCATTTCCCAAATGAACATCTCTCAAAAAGTTTACAGGCTGGTCTTCATTTAGGGTAAATAAATGGCTGCTTCACATTTCTGTGTGTTCTGAGAACATAACACAGTTTCTTCATCCACAGTGTTTTTACTAGCTAACATTATCAAGTTAGCGTTTCTGCACAGCAGTGAAGTCTAGTTCTATTTTTAAAAGAATAAATATATAGTTAGCACGTAGGAAGAGGTGAGAGCAATAAATGCAGTTTTGGAGAGAGAACTTCAGGTTCCAAACAAGTCTATAGTAGGATTTCTGGCAGCACTCAGATCTTATGTGAAATAAAGTCAAGATGTCAGCAGTGATAAAGCAACCCTTGAAAGATAGATGTTAAATAGTGATGATCTAGAAAGCATACAACAGTAATAACTGGTCTTCCTTTTTAAGAATGTTTAATGATTTTTACAACTAAATTGAATGAAGTGGAAGTTTTAGCCCATTTTCCAGAGAATTGTTGTCCATAGCTGGCAGTTTATTAAAAATGATAAGCAGGATTAAATCTTCATGAGAATTGAAAAACTCTTTCGAATCACTAAGAAGTAATGATTGAAGTGAATAGCTTGAAGGAAGAAATTCTGCATGTTGCTTGTCCATATGTTATCAATTTTTTGCACAGAGAACTTCAACATTTCTCACCTTTTAAAACTATTTTCTGCTTACCCCCAATTAAAGAAATACAAATTAGCCTTACAACATAGAAATGGCCAGGAAATAAATCATCACCTGGCATTAAAAGAGCAAAATTAAGTTTAGTGATTCAGACATGCTAGTGACCATTCAGTAGTGAAGTCCTAATAATCTGATCCACCAATGTGGAAGGGAAAAGCTTGCTGATGTAAAATCTTTTGAAATGTGCTTGTAAAAGAACAGACTTTAAATATGTGTACTGCTGCTGTGTACTGCTGCAGTACATACAGTACTGTGCTATAGATTATAACTAGTGCTGAGAATTAGCTTTACTCAATGGAGCATGTTATGGGATTTGTCTCTCTCAGAGTTATTACCATAGCAATATGAGTTCACACAATGAAATCATTAGAGCTGGTCAAGAAATACAGTTTGTGCCCTATGAAAATTTGTTAGTGTAAATGGAAATATATCATTTTCATTAAGAAAAAAAAAAAAACACCAGTAAAAAATTACATCAGAAAAACTGAACATTTCAGTTTGAGGTTTCAGTTTTTTTGACAAAAACCATAGATAAAACGAGACACTTTCAGATTTTGTCCCCGACATTTTATCAGGAAAAATGTTCAGCTAGTTCCAATAAGAATGACATTTCCATACATAAACTATTCTCTGTTTTATAATTAATTGTGCAACGTATAGGAAATAGGTTTGTGAAATATCACTCATCTTTCTGAGGATTGATACAGGTTTGAATGGTAGTTTAAGAGCTAAATTCTGGTCCCATTGATATCAATGAGAAATTTTGTCGGACTTCAGCAGGATGATAATTTCACTTGATAAATATAAGGTCAGACTCTGTCTTCCCTTACTCATTCTGGGGAGGATCGCACTCGTTGAGTAGTTGTGCTGACATCAAGAAAGATACTTGCAGAGTAAGTTATATGACTTGCCATAAGTAGAGTAATACTGATGGAATTTCACCTCATTATACCAAAATGTCTGAAAGGATATTGTTTGTTCTATGTGAAAGAATAGCAAAAACGAGATACTGTGTTGATCACATTATTATTTATAGTCTATTGAGCCATTTGCAGAGTTTCTAGATTAGCTGTTTGTGATGGAACAAGTGTGCAGTCAAACCCGAGATGCTGTCTCATCCCATGAAAAGCTATAAAATCCCATTACAACAATAGAGCATTAGATCAGCTGAGCTGGAACATTTTTATCACTCATCATAAAAAGGTTTTGCATAATACAGCTGGAGATTGAAAAATTCTTACGCTCACACACCATTTTTAGTATTTCTCTTGAAAGTGCCCAAGTATCCAGACTCACTGGTTTTCATATCTTCATTTCTATTAAAATACCAGGACTAAATTTTAGGGCACTTGGGGTTTGAAAAATATAGTCTACCTTCTAGTTTCTTGTCAGTCGGCATCTGATGAATTTGAAGCCCAGGAGCATTTTGTTTTAGATTTTTTCTCTTTGGAAATAAAGTCGATTCCTTAGAAATTGACGTCACTTCCCTGGGAGAATTGCCTTACCTCTTAAAAGACAAGTTTTCAAGAAACGTATTGTCCTCTAAACATAGCCGTTGCATTCCTACTGTGGGTGACAGTACATCCAAAGGACCCATGTACACACACACACACACATGCAGGTTGGGTGGATGCACTCAAAAATTGTCCTAAATATGGCTCTATGTTATCTTGAGTCTGAGGCTTTGGAATGTGACAGCTGAATAAAATAAGAACATTTCCTGCAACTATAACTATGGGATTGCCAGCCTGAGGGGTGCATGCCAGACTTCTCTGGGGATAGGGTGTCATGTCCTGTGTTAACTGGGCTTGGGGGTGGAAGTGGCAGGGTTATCACTGGCATGTATTCTCTAGCTTACACTGTGAAGAGATGACAACTAGAGGAGGTTGCACTAGAATATGATGGTGATTTATTGCTGAGTATGATCATCTTTCGTGGAAGTTGTGGACCCTTAGGTGGCTGATAAGGCAGATCCTTGAACCACAATTCCTGTTACAGTGAGAACAGATGTTTCCAGGTACAGTAGGAGGCAATTGAACATGACTAGAAGCAAGTCTTCCCTTCCTCTTGTGCCTCTTCTTGTCCTCAGCTTGTTGGCAGGTAAATTCAAAATGCAGAGGGCCATCACGTAGAACTTCTCTCCATTTTGAGCAATCCTGGGTGTCTCCCAAGTGTCTAAGTCAATGTTTCACTTTCTCGAGTTATCCTTTAGCAAGTCCTTATAATGCTTCCATTGTCCTCCCACGTTAGAGTATCCTTTCAGCTGAGAAAACTGGACCTGTTTTGGGAGGTGATGGTCTGGCATCTGAACATGACCAGTCCAGCGAAGTTGCTGCAGTCTTGATACTGGTGGTCTTTGCCTCTTCCAGAATACTGATGTTAATGCACCGGTCTTCCCATTTGATCTTCAAGATCTTGTGGAGGCAGTGTCGGGGATACCTCTCAAAGACTTTCAAGTGATGTCTGTAGGTCACCCTACACTGTATGTTCTAGTGCTCTCCATGGATCATCACCTCGTAGTGGTGGAGAGGCTTGCATGTTCCAATGACCCTTGAGAGCAACGCTGGCTGGAGTCATGTACTCCCTTAGGGTCACCCATGGCAGAAGGATCAAAGGTGAGGTTCCTAACAAAGTGTGATCCAAGAAGTCCTCAGTGGCAGAGCAGACAGAAGATAACTACACAGTGGAGGTGAAACTCTTGTGTAATGTTACAGCACCTATAAAGGCAGATGAAGGCTGCAGCAGATAGAGGAGCTCCAGTCGTTGTGGTGTCCATGCCATTGGTTTCAAGCCCTCTATCTGTCAAGGACAGTGTGGTGACTGTTGTGCAGACTTTAAAAGAAGTCCCACACAGGCTTCCAAAATAAATAGGGATGGGGAAGGGGGGGAAGAGAGGGAAGGGGAAAAGGGAGGCATATTGTGACATCTCAACAGGCTCTTGACAGGCTAAAAGATGCATGACAGTAATGGGGACATACCTGTGGTTCAGCAGCATCATACACAAATATATCACCAAGAAATGGCCAGTGGGAATCTCCTTAATAGACCCTAACAAAAGAGGCATACATAAGAATAAACATATAAAAATTCCTTTGATTTAATTCACAGGACTAGATACAGTCAGCTAAACTTTGCAACCAAATTCCTACTTCTAAATCAGCTTGCATATACTTTGTCAAGATAATTTGCATAATCTGTCAAAACAAAAACTGGAAGTACTTGTTACTCAAGAGGATTTGAAATTAATTTTATACATTTTAGTAAATATAAGGCTATATTGCCAACTAGAAAGAGGAGCAAACATGCAGGCAACAGTAAATATTTATTTACACACACACACACACACACACACAATCTAATCTACAGAATGTCAAATAAAGGTTTTGTAAGATATGCAAATTATAAATGGCAAGAATAACAATTTTCTCCAAAAGATTATGGAAACATTGCATATGGCTTGAGTGCAGTTGCATTTTTAATAGAATGTAACTTTTGATAAAAGAATAGAAGAAAAAAATGAATTGAACTGGCACAAGTGCACTCAATATGCATGAAATTTCTACTTAGTCTGTAAAATGCAGAACAGATAGATAATAACCATTTGCTGGAATTGTAATTACTGTGTCACCATTTGTAAAGCATTTATGTAAAGTACCACACTATTGACTAGCCATGTGCGAACTCTCTGCATCTTGTTAAAAATCATATCATCAATTTTAAATTCTTCACACAGTATCAGTAATGAAGGATACCTTAACCCATTACAGCAACTCTTATTTGTGTTTACTCTTTTTAGCTAGATTTGTATCATATGTATATAACCTAGATTTTGCAGTTTCCTTAAAAATGACCTTCAAATTATTTTTTATTAGAATTGTGCTTATTTTGGTTTCTTTATGACTTAAAATAAGACTGAAACTTGTAGTGTTTAAGTTTGTTTACATGTTCTTTCTGCTTAGAAGTATCAGTAACGTCTGTGCTTCCCTGGATACCTATGTAGATGTTTATTGAACACTCACAAAAGAGCCAGCATGTTGGATTTTAACAAAGATGTCCCATATCCAAAATGTTCATTAGTTATTAAAGTTAAGTAGGCATTAAAAAAAATAACAAGCTTTTCTTCTCCCAGTGAGCTTTCAGTATCTTTGATCTTTTATGCTTTTCCATATCTCCCGTCAGTTGTACAGGATCTGGCACTGAAAGAACTTCTAATCTAAGGCTTAGGGGGCCTTGTTCTACAAACTCATACCGTGTGAGTGGTCCCATTGGTTTGCAGGATCAGGCCATTCCTTTGATTGAGAAGGTTTGCTTTATTTCTGTATATTTATAACAACCTGTACTTCTCAGCACAAATGCTGCAAGCAATCCTTTGTGTCCACGCAGAACCTCAGGAAAGTTAATGGGCACATGCTGTAAGGAGTAAATCTTTCAAAAGTAAATCGAAAGAACGCGGCAGTTTTTTCGACCGCGGAAAACCTCATTTTATGAGGAAGAATGCCTTTTTTCGAAAGTGTTCTTTCGAAAAAAGGCGCTATTTAATGCAAACTGTGCTTTTTCGAAAGAGCATCCAGACTGCCTGGGTGCTCTCTTTCGAAAAAGCGGCTTGCTTTTTCGAAAGTACTGTTTGTAGTCTAGACACTCTTTTTCGAAAGAGGCTTTCAGTCTAGACGTAGCCTTGGAGTCATGCACAATTTTCAGTAATAATAGATGTGTTATATGTAGAGTATGTTAACATGAAAGTTGCATGATGTAACATTCTTATGAAGTTTTGAGGTACCATACACTTAAGGAAAAGATATTAGACAAAATTGTCATGAAATGACCATCATCTGCATGACTGCTCAATTCTCAAGTAATATAAGGCAAATGAAAGTAATAATTGATGAACCAGCCCACACCTTTTTTCTAAAATTATCTTTTAGTATTAGTATCAGTATCAGTATTGCT
The DNA here is from genome assembly GCA_019425775.1 of Rafetus swinhoei. Taxonomy (NCBI): domain Eukaryota; kingdom Metazoa; phylum Chordata; order Testudines; family Trionychidae; genus Rafetus; species Rafetus swinhoei. Next base: position 47,241,201 of record CM033432.1, read on the forward strand.
TTGGTAGCCTGTGATAATGCATGCACATTATACAGGGCTAAGAAAAAGTATGATTTTAAGTATTATGTTAATTTAGTATCTCTTTGATATAGGAACAGATATTCCAATTAAATTACTACAAGCTAATTTGTTGCACCAAAATATTTTTGTTGGGCTATTTTTGTTTATATTTATGATATAAATATTAGGGAAGTAAAAACTCATGTAATCAGTTAACCAGTTAAACATTAAGGTTATCCAGCTAACTGCTTACATGGGATCCCAAGCAAAGTACTGCTCCAGTCTAGCTGGAGCAGCCCCCAGCCCACAGGGCTACTAATCCTGGCCCTGCAGGGCTCTCAGACTCCCCCCACTCCCGGGCTTCCACGTGGTTCTGCCTGCTCATTGCACACAGGGGAGGGAGGCGCTGTTCCTGAGCTCCAGTTAACCGATTACTTGGTAAGGGTGAGCAATACCAGGTAACCGATTAACCGTTCATTTCCCTAATAAATACAGTAGCTGATCTAAACAAATGCATCACGTCACAATAGGCAGTAAGATTTCTTTCTCCAGAATCTTAATGCTGCCCATACACAAAAACAAAAAAAAAAATCACACGTAGATAGAAACACAGCCAGATATCTTTCATATAATTTAAATGCTAAACCAACCTCCTTTATAGCTGATGGATTTCTTCATTACCTTCCAGTCTAAATTTGGCTTGTGAAGTTACTCTGGACAGAATCCTAAAAACTGCAGAAGTGCGTGGTTTAGACAGATTCTTGGGGAACCTAGTGTTGGGGAATTTCGTCTTCTCTGTAGGAAGAGCTGAATTTGGGATCTGGTTACTATTTTTATTTTCCTTCATTGTAGTGAGGCCAACTAAATGTTGAGTATTTTCCTCATGGCACTGAAAGCTTGATAGGGGCTTTGTATAATTTACAATTTCAAAAGTCAGCTTCCAAGTGTTAACTCATAGGAGTTGCCTGGTATTTCTTCATGGGAGTTGTAAATACTAGGCATGCCTTAGGATTTAGCCTCACGGCCCAATTCTGATCCAGTGCCATAATGGTGTCCCCATAGTCACAGGTTTTGAGGGCCAGCATCAATCTTATGCATAGCCCCATAATGTATAAACCCTTCCAAAAATTTACTCCCTGAGTCTGTCGTGCAGGCTTTTGAAGGGAACTAGAGAGGAAAACGTCTGCAAGTGCTTCTCTTCTTCCTGCCAGAACATACTCTTGTACTGTATATTGTCAACAAAACAGAGGCCATATCCTCACATAGCTCCACAAAGTTTACCCATGCAAATTTACAACAGCAGAGTACTTGCTCTTTAGTGTTGACTACATCTATTTATTCTGCACATATATTACTTAGGATTAGCACATCAGATTGTGGACTCACTGCCATTCTTAGCAATAAAAATATGTATAGAGCTTAACTGAGAAGCCCTCTTTCCTTTAAATGCTATATTAAATTTAAAAAATATTAATTCCAACTTTAAAATAAATATTTGTAAAGGAAAGCCAGGTAGTATTTGCCCATGTACAGAAAATAGTCTCCTGCCAAAAGAACAGTAGGGTTTTATGTTACAGAATATGTTTCAAATTATAATACATTTATTAATGATCAATTAATACTACTAGCAGAGATCTCTTTGTATCTGAGCTGTTTTGAGATTAATAAATTGCATTGCATCTTCTGATTAACATATAAACTTTGAGGCTTGCTAAAATTAAAATATAATTCTATTTTAAAAACTAGAGACAGTTTTAAGAGGCCTACGTTTCTTTCAATGTTGAGGAAGTACATAGATTTTAATGTAGAAAATATAACTAACTTTAAAATAATGTTATTGAAAGCTAAACTTTTATGGCAATGTCATTTCTCAGACTACATGTCCTCTAGTCTCCCCATTGCTCTAGTCAGTTCATCTCTCAGAATTAAGATAAGTCTCAGATTCTGTTTGTAATAAATGTATTATAATGATACTTTTTCACATTTTGTAGTATACCTATCATATGTTTTCTTGCTACTTCGTGCCTCCTTGTGTTAGCACTGTTGGTAAATCAGTAGGTGCAATATTTCCTTTCCAATCAGCAGCTAAGAAATGTCCTAGCATAGTATTAGTTCTAGCATTGCACTCAGTGGGGAAAGAGCATACCAGTAGACCAGTAGGAAGGGCTCTGTTTTGGCTGGGAATTGTAAAGCGAAAACCTTAATCATTCTTGCTCTTTGAAGATCCTGTGGCACTTTTTTACAAGAAAAAGTTAATCTTAGGGCATGGCTACACTAGGAAATTTCAAAATAACTAAATTCAAAGTACAGTAGACTCCCGATAATCCGGAACCTATGGGATTTATGTGGTGCCCGATTATCAGATATGCCGGACTATCAGGAGGTACTATAAGCGGTTTATATATATACCGTATACATTATATACTGTATATAAAGTGTTCTTAACCCTTTTTATTGTACATACTGTATACAGTATACTGTAATGTTTTAGTTTTTTTAAGCCTTTTTACCCTTTTGCTCAGTTCAGTTGCTGCCGCTGTTACCTTGTGACTCATTTTTGGCCGAAGCTCACTCACTAGGCTCTTGCCATTTTGATGCCGGACTATCAGGAGTGCCGGACTATTGGATGCCGGACTATTGGAGTTTTACTGTAATAACTCCCAAAATAACAAAATTGAAATAGCACGTCCCCACTATGAGGGAGCCTTGAAATTAGTTCAAGGCAGGCTCCGTTATTGTGAACATGCTACCTCAACTTGGAGCCCCAGGAAACCCTGGGGAATAATTACTTTGGATAACTCTGGGGAGTAGTTATTTCGAAATAGCAGCAGCAGAGCATCCACACTGCCGCTATTTCAAAATAAGCGTTATTTCCCAAGGAAAGCAGGGGTACAGGTTTTTAAATAACCAGCCCATTACTTTGAAACAACAGGCTTGGTAGTGTGGACTCTCTGCTTATTATTTAAAAATAAGGGGGATTATTTTGAAATAATTCCCTAATGTAGACCAGAGCTTAGTGTCCTGGTCCTATTTCAAAAGCCATGAGTCTCACATGGTTTTTTATGCTGTTGCATGCTGCAGGCAGAGAAACTATTGCCAGTCAGGGCACAATCCGGAGAGAGAGGGGAATGACTAGCATGCTCCCATCCTCCCTCACAAGTATGAAGAGATACTGTTGCTTCCCCCTCCCTCATACACATACACCCCCCTTATCCAGTCCATCATTAGCATGGAAATTCGATCCTTTTCCTTCCTGATATTTCCCAAGTTCCTTTCAGCTTTCTCCTTTCTGCTTCCCTCCCATTCAAAATAGCTCTGCAAAGTCCTCATTGTCTGTGCCCACTCGACCTAGTAAGCCTGTGGTGGGATTCTGTCCCTTGGGTTTGCTGAAAACAGGTCCATTGTTTTGACACTTTCTTGGCAATTTCTACATGATCATAAATAAATGCGACCATTTTCTGTTTAATCCTACATTTCAAGTGGCTATTTATGCTTCTAGTCCTGATCAGAAATATCTCCCAAATGTCCTCAGTTCGCGAGACTCAGCAATTTAAAAATGCCTAATGTGTCAGCAGCAAATCAACCCTCCCATCAGCAACATTGTATTTGAACGCCGCTATTTTCTACACGGCTGGCTCACTCTGGGTCTACTCCTGCCAAAATCCCTTGTAGAAAGCACTGTCAAAGGGATCTGACTTATGTAACAGACTAAGTTTGATACAGGTTTGATCCTTCCACCATAAATAACATTGTGTCATTTTCCCATCATAGTGGTAATATAAAATAAGGGCATGGACAGCACATTTGTGTGGGGAGAAGGTAAGGATCCAGTCTTGCAATGGATAAGAAGAGCTCAGTGGGATGAAGTAACTGATGTGCATAAGTGTTTATATAATCAGAGCCTACATTTGGATATAAATGAGGGTGGCCTTCAAAGGCCCCACTCCAAGCAAATACTAAAGCATGTGCTTAATTACATGAGAACTTCTCATATTTCAAGTTAAGCATGTGCTAAAGTGCTTAGCTGGAGCAGGAGAAGTCTTTCCCAACCTTCAGATTTTCAAGCCATCTCTCTCTGTTTCAATGAAAACATCCCCCAGCTTGATTTGTACAGCTCCCACCTTCCTCCGGTCCCTGGCACAACACCAGGCCTTCTAGAACATGCTGTCCACCACAAACACAATTCTTCTCTCCCTTACACTCATTTAAAATCAGGAATAAAAACTGGGAAGAGAAAGAGAAGTTATTTTATTCAAGACTTCAGAAGCACTCAGAATCATACAGCTGTAAGTGGAGTCCCTTAGGGTATGTCTACACTACAGCGTTAATTCGAATGAACTATTTCAAAAGTAAGTTAATTCGAATTAAGCTAATTCGAAATAACGCATCTACACACAAAACCTATTTCGAAATAGCGTTTTGCTATTTCGAAATAGCGCATCCACACTGAGTGGACCCTGAACCGAAGTTAAGGCTGGCCGGAACCAGTGCTGGTAGGGCATCAGGTTAGGACTTATTGTGTGGGGCTGCTGCCGAGGCTAACTGAGCTCCGTGCTTAAAGGGACCCTACTCCCACCCTGGACAGACAGTTCTCAGGGTTCCCTGCTTGCTTGTCTACCTCGATGAGGGACAGCAAAGCAGTCCTGTCTTGGACTGCCCTGAGTGCCCGCACTTGGGACATCACAGCACTCGGCCACATGGAGCCAGAGCTGCCCCTGGGTACGCCGGCGCGTCTCGTGGGGTCGTTGCCATCAGCCCGGCTGCACTTGCTGCAGGCTGCCATCCGGGGAGTCTATCGGGGGGCTGTCAGGATCCAGGAGGCCCTGCGGGAGAGCGTCCACCCCGAGGAGCCCTCAGAGCCACCCCGGTCCTCCCCACCGGAGGCTCGTGCCTCTTTCCTCCCTCACATCCTTCCATTTACCCCTCCCGAGCCCCCCTTCCTGATGTCAAACAAAAGACATGTATGTTCAAAAATAGAAACTGGGTTTATTGAACAAAACTGGGGGGGGGGGGAATGAACCTCTGGGGAGACTGGGAAAAGGAGGTGGGAGAGGGGAAGAGAGAGGGTGGGAGAGGGAGGGGGAAACCTGGGAGGAGGGAGCTGGAAGGGGGAAGCAAAGGGAAGGAGGGGAGGGGGAAGCTCAAGGCCCAGGATTGGGGATCTCACCGGACCAACTTGATTTTCATGCAAACCTGCTCCTGGGTTCACATGTGGCCTTTGGTGGCCAGGCTGGCAGCTATCCTGCCATAGACGGCCGCATTCCTCCGTCTAGTGCGTAGATCATGGACGTTGGGGGCATCCCTCCAAACCTGAATAAGGTCCATGATCTCCACCCTGGACCAGGAAGGCGCCCATCTTCTCCAGCCCCTGTCAGGCTCCTGGGAGCTGGCAGACTGCTCCTGGGGAGCGGTGTAGGGCTGGCTGCCAGTGGCTTGCTGGCTCATGTTTTGGGGCCACTGGGTCAGGGGCAGTGACTGCTGGCTCTGGGCTGGCAGGCTTGGAGCTGGCACAGGCACTGTGGCCAGGGTCTACCCCTTTAATGGCTCCGGGGTTGGGGGAGAGGAGAGTAAGTTTTCCTGGTTGTGCCCAGAGTGGCCACCAGGGCTCCCTGGGAAGGGCTAGAGGCCCCTATTTAAGTGTCTACACAGCACTTAATTCGAATAGCTATTCAAATTTACGCATTCGTAGAATGAGGTTTACCAAATTCGAATTAAGCGCTCTGCTATTTCGAATTAATTTTGAAATAGCGGTTTGCATGTATAGACTCTATTAAAGTTAATTTGAAATAATGGCTGTTATTTCCAATTAACTTTGCAATGTAGACATACTCTTAGTCAGTACCAATCTTGTGCGTGTGTGTTGTGGTCCATGTAGAAGTCTAGAAATCAAATGGTCCCTCTAAGCAACCAGTTTTTCTGACTTCTAGTGAAACTGCAGCTGCCAGCCAGTGTTCCTTCTAACATTTTCTATCCTTGGGCAGGTTGAATTTTCTGTTGGGCGCGGGTTGAAATTTCTTATGTGCAATACCAATATTGAGGTAGTGTGTGGATGTGCACCACCAACGCAAACAACGCGCACACACACACATTAAGTAGTTCAGATGTGTGGAAGAAAATATATTAAAACAACACACCTGTGTCTAGTTGCTGTGAGGTTCCCTTAGTGACTACAGAGGTGCTGTACAAAGGTAGGGGGAATTAGCCTTCTTCCACTCAAGGAAGAGTAGAAGCCCCAGAACAAAGTAACATATGGCTTCAGGGTTTGTAGACAGATGCACATATCAAAGAGCTTGCAAATACATGCATACAAATACAGAGTTTTCATCCTACAAAACTAGCATCACACCTAGTACTCGCTACTTCTGATTCATAAGAGCCAGAAGTTTACACAGCAAAGATCTGGCCTTAATGCAATACAATTTACCATGTATTAATTAGTAACACAGGATTTAAAAAAAAAAAACATTAAGTTCAAAGTTTTAGATATCTGCAAAACTCAAAAAATTCTGTTAAAAGGATCTTTTTCTTTCTTATCTGAAGCCATTAAAACCTATGTAAACTTTGTTTGAACTGTAATCATGCTCCTGGCACACAACCACCCCATACAGCCTACTCTCCCCCGGCCCCCTCACGCCCCTCCAATACAGCCAGACAGAGAAAACTTCAGCAAGTGAGTCAAGGACACCTCAAACAAACGCCCCTCCTCCCTACCTCCACCTAACTTCACAGATACCAGCACCCACTCATCCCTTTTCCCCCACCTACCTTTCTTCCCCCTTCCCAGCCCAGGAGGGTTGAAGAGACTGCTGGGTTTCTGCCTCTGTCTCTGTCTCTCCTTGGGCAGATGGAACTCTCCAAACTTCCCTCCCCTCTGACTTCCTCCCAAGCCAATTAATTAATTACTCACTCACTCCCCCCAGCTACTTATCATCTGCTTATCTGCTCTGGGAGCTCTTCAGTTCAGGGTGTGACAGCCCTTCCCCCGCTGGTCAGCTGAGCTCCCTGCCTGTGCAGGAGCTTTGAACCTCTGAGTGGGGCTCAGAAAATAGCTGTGCTGTCGTGCAGCCCTGCAGTTTAGAGGGAACTTAGCTGCCAGCTTCTCAGGTTGCAACTTCTCAACTCTGGCTCTTTAATACCTTCTATTCAAAAACTTGTGTAACCCCCTTTTCCCTCCTCGGGTTACTGGGGAGCAGGTCACACTCACAGGTGTGCCTGGGCGCCTGATGTTTTAACCCAAAAGAGATCCTGAGCACCCCAGTGGTGATGGTGTTTAGTTGGGGAAAAGCCCTATCCACCCCCTTGCTGCAGTCCCCTGCTGGTAATGAATGTAAAGTGGCGGTGCCTCCACCTGGCTGGCCTTGTACACACTCACTGGTGTGCCTTGAGAGCCTCCAGAAACATACTCATTCCAACATAAACCTGGATCTAGTTCCAGAACAACTACAAATCATATACATCTAATAGAATACTTTAAAATAAACAATCTTTACTTAACTTAAATAAACAGGGATGAACAGATTTAGCAATGATTAGCATTACAAAACACATAACAATAATTGAAGCTTATATAGCTAACATTTGTACTACCCAGTGACCCCACCCCAGAGTGTGCACACCCCTGGACTCACAGTCCCAGACACTTGCTTGCGTTGGCGCGCTGATGTTGAAGCTGTAGTGGAGGTTTGGTCCAGGCTAGACAGCAGCTCTGTCCCAGGCAGCACTTTTTCAACCAGGCCCAAAACTTACTGCCTCATGCTGTGCCTATGGGAAGCAGCCTGCTAAATCCCAGTTCCACACAGGCATCTAGTTCCGGTCTGCAGCTGCCCTCCAACAGCCCCTGGACAGGATCAATGTCCTTTGGCAGCAGCCTGGCTCCCCCTTCGGTTCCAGACTCCAAGGCAGAGTCCCAGACTGCTAGGCCTCTTTTCTTCAAGCACATGGAGAGAGAGCAGTCCTCCCTCACACCAGAGTCCTTCCTTCCTGTTTTTCCCAAGGGCTCATGGGAATTGTAGTCTGGATTGCAGCACAGGGTCTTTCCAGGAAAAAAAACAGAGGCCCCTTTAGTAAGGGGACTACATTTGCATTCCTATGAAAATAAAACCCATCCTCCACTTCCACTCAGCTTGCTACCCCATTTGGCAATCTACTCCCAACTGTTCCCAGTCATATCTGCCAGCTGATTCACATCATCCTTGCTTTTCCTAAGTTCATGCCATGCCCTCTGGCTTCTGTATTTGAAAAAAAAATTACACTTGTTTTAGTTAAGAAAGCCTTGAAAATATGTAAAAAAGCCAGATGTTCTTAAACACTTCTTGATAACTAATTTCTGTAGATGCAGCCTTCCAAAGAGAATGGAGTTAGTCTGTTCTCAGTGGTGACACATGACCAAACAAGAAGCAGTGATCTCAAGTTGCAGGTGGAGAAGTCTAGATTGGCTATTAGGAAAGACTATTTCACTAGGAGGGTGGTGAAGCACTGGAATGGGTTGTCTCAGAAGGTGGTAGAATCTCCATCCTTAGTTGTTTTTAAGGCCAGGCTTGACAAAGTCCCCCTTGGCTGGGATTGGGGTTGGTCCAGCTTTGAGCAGGGGATTGGACTAGATGACCTCCTGAGGTCTCTTCCAACCCTAATCTTCTATGGTTCTATATGAGACAATCTCTCATCTCTTTTCTTTCCTCTTCTGTGAAAGCATCCAATGGTGACCTACAGGAATATTCAAAACAATAAGCCTGTGGGGAAAAGTCAGAGAAATGCCATGTTGACAAATACGTTAGCCTCCATAGCAGAAGGAATAAAAAGTCATAAGTATAACTGTAAACCAGGTGGATTTAAGTGCTCAGTGTCATATTTATTGCTCTGTCATATTTGAGACTATTATTAATATTGAGAAAGCATAAAAGCCATTTCAGTACATAGCAACCAAGGTAAAATACTTAAACATGGCTATGAAAGTCAAAAATTGATTTTCCATGAAAGTTGATTCTCAGTGAATTATGGACTTTGTGAAAATGGAATACATTTTAGCATGCTGGGTAATGTGCTAATATCATACATAGAATGCATTTTCTTCAAGCAGTGGGCATAAGCCTTTAGGCATGCAGGTATCAGACTGCTATTTAAAAGGAATATCCCTTGTGTAGCCTTCCAAATAAAATAGACTCACTTCACTCAGTTCAATTCATCTGCTTATCCCAACACTGAATAGTATTAGGCATCCTTTGATCTCAAGAGACCATGGGTATGCACCCCTGAGAGTTATGAATTTACTTAGCTGGTTTTATGGCAGTTGCAGCTGTGGCTGAAGAGACCTATTCAAGAGAGACAATCTCTTCTGCATCTGCCACATTTAAAGCTGGTATTTTGACCCTCTGTCTCTGCCTTATGCAAGCTTTTTTCTCCTCTGCTAATCTGGACTACTTGCTCTTATAACTCTGGATACCTTTGTTAAGCTTCTGTTTCCAAAGACAGAAGTCTTGAGTGGGATCTTCCAGTTCTCACATCTGTGCCCATTTCTTTGAGGGCTTGTTTGCATACATCCTTGAAACATACTTTTGGATGTCCTTTGGGTCTTTTTCCAGATGCCAGTTCAGCATAGAGGATTTCCTGTGGGATGTGTTCAGCATTCATCCAGCACACATCCTGAAGCCAGCTGAGATGTCTCTGTTTGAGGAGTGTTTGCATCCTGGGTATTCTGGCCTGCTGGAGCATCTCAGTGTTATGAATCTGTCCTTCCAGGAAATTCCAAAGATTTGATGCATAAAAAAACTGTATAGCCTCTTTTTCTGATGAGAGTATATTTCATAATTGTTATTCTGGTGGAGGGTGCTTCCTCAACTCCTTGTGTTCATCTAGTTAGACTATGGTAAACCCAAAGTCTTGGGTGACTTTGGGGGAAAACTGTCCATAACTGTTTTGGAAATAGGTTTCTTTGTGGGTTATCACTGCTGTGTCATCGGCAAAGAAGAGGTTTTGAATAAGGGCCTCCCATGTTCTGCTTTTAGATAGGAGTCTTGCAACACTGAACCATTTCCATCAGATCTTCTGTGCAAGTAGATTCCTTTGGTTGAGGAACCCAAAACTTGTTTTAGTAGCAAGGAGAAGAAAATCCCAAACAGGGCGTAACTCCGCTATGAATCTGAAAAGCCTCAGAAACTGAGCCATTGTATTTAACTGGAAGGACCGAATCATGCTCAAGAGTTTGGGGCGGGGCGGGGGAGGGGAACATCCAATCTTTTCTAGAAGTGCAAATAGCCCGCTTCTTCTGACAAGTTCAAAAGTGTTTGTGAGATTGATGATGGCTATCTAAAGGAACTTTTAAAATTTTTGTTCTCTGCATTTTACCTGGGTGACAAATATTTCAACACCTTTCTGCTGAATTCATAAGAACATAAGAACGGCCATACTGGGTCAGACCAAAGGTCCATCCAGCCCAGTATCCTGTCTGCCGACAGTGGCCAATGCCAGGTGCCCCAGAGGGAGTGAATCGAACAGGTAATGGTCAAGCGATCTCTCTCCTGCTATCCATCTCCACCCTCTGACAAACAGAGGCTAGGGACGCCATTCCTTACCCATACTAGCTAATAGCCATTTATGGGCTTAACCTCCATGAATTTATCTAGTTCTCTTTTAAACCCTTATAGTCCTAGCCTTCACAGCCTCCTCAGGCAGGGAGTTCCACAGATTGACTATGCGCTGTGTGAAGAAGAACTTCCTTTTATTTGTTTTAAACCTGCTGCCCATTAATTTCATTTGGTGGCCCCTAGTTCTTATATTATGGGAACAAGTAAATAACTTTTCCTTATTCACTTTCTCCACACCACTCATGATTTTATATACCTCTATCATATCCCCCCTTAGTCTCTTCTTTTACAAGCTGAAAAGTCCCAGTCTCTTTAATCTCTTCTCATATGGGACCTGCCCAAACCCCTAATCATTTTAGTTGCCCTTCTCTGAACCTTTCTAATGCCAGTATATCTTTTGAGATTGTGAGACCACATCTGTACGCAGTATTCCAGATGTGGGCATACCATGGATTTATATAAGGGCAATAAGATATTCTCCGTCTTATCCTCTATCCCTTTTTTCATGATTCCTAACATCCTGTTTGCTTTTTGGACTGCCGCTGCACACTGCGTGGATGTTTTCAGAGAGCTATCCACGATGACTCCAAGATCTCTTTCCAGATTTTATAAGGATAACGAGTCTTGTGGATAAGGGAGAAGCGTGGATGTGGTATACCTAGACTTTAGTAAGGCATTTGATACAGTCTCTCATGATATTCTTATCAATAAACTAGGCAAATACAACTTAGATGGGGCTACCATAAGGTGGGTGCATAACTGGCTGGATAACCATACTCAGATGGTAGTTATTAATGGTTCACAATCCTGCTGGAAAGGTATAACAAGTGGGGTTCCACAGGGTCTGTTTTGGGACCGGCTCTGTTCAATATCTTCATCAACGATTTAGATATTGGCATAGAAAGTACGCTTATTAAGTTTGCAGATGATACCAAGCTGAGAGGGGTTGCGACTGCTCTGGAGGATAGGATCATAATTCAAAATGATCTGGACAAATTGGAGAAATGGTCTGAGGTAAACAAGATGAAGTTTAATAAAGACAAATGCAAAGTGCTCCACTTAGGAAGGAACAATCCGTTTCACACATACAGAATGGGAAGCGACTGTCTAGGAAGGAGTACGGCAGAAAGGTATCTAGGGGTTATAGTGGACCACAAGCTGAATATGAGTCAGCAGTGTGATGCTGTTGCAAAAAAAAAGCAAACATGATTCTGGGATGCATTAACAGGTGTGTTGTGAGCAAGACACGAGAAGTCATTCTTCCGCTCTACTCTGCGCTGGTTAGGCCTCAGTTGGAGTATTGTGTCCAGTTCTGGGCACCGCATTTCAAGAAAGATGTGGAGAAATTGGAGAGGGTCCAGAGAAGAGCAACAAGAATAATTAAAGGTCTAGAGAACATGACCTATGAAGGAAGGCTGAAAGAATTGGGTTTGCTTAGTTTAGAAAAAAGAAGACTGAGGGGGGACATGATAGCCATTTTCAGGTATCTAAAAGGGTGTCATAAGGAGGAGGGAGAAAACTTGTTCATCTTGGCCTCTGAGGATAGAACAAGAAGCAATGGGCTTAAACTGCAGCAAGGAGGTTTAGGTTGGACATTAGGAAAAGTTCCTAACTGTCAGGGTAGTCAAACACTGGAATAAATTGCCCAGGGAGGTTGTGGAATCCCCATCTCTGGAGATATTTAAGAGTAGGTTAGATAAATGTCTATCACGGATGGTCTAGACAGTATTTGGTCCTGCCATGAGGGCAGGGGACTGGACTCGATGACCTCTCGAGGTCCCTTCCAGTCCTAGTATTCTATGATTCTATGATTCTATGATTAGTTGTAGCTAAATTAGCCCCATCATATTATATGTATAGTTGGGGTTATTTTTCCCAATGTGCATTACTTTACATTTATCCACATTAAATTTCATTTTCCATTTTGTTGCCCAGTCACTTAGTTTGGTGAGATCTTTTTGAAGTTCTTCACAGTCTGCTTTGGTCTTAACTACCTTGAGTAGTTTAGTATCATCTGCAAACTTTGCCACCTCACTGTTTACCCCTTTTTCCAGATCATTTATGAATATATTGAATAGGATTGGTCCTAGGACTGACCCTTGGGGAACAGCACTAGTTACCCCTCTCCATTCTGAAAATTTACTATTTATTCCTACCCTTTGTTTCCTGTCTTTTAACCAGTTCTCAGTCCAGGAAAGGAACTTCTCTCTTATCCCATGACAACTTAATTTACGTAAGAGCCTTTGGTGAGGGACCTTGTCAAAGGCTTTCTGGAAATCTAAGTACACTATATCTACTGAATCCCCCTTGTCCACATGTTTGTTGACCCTTTCAAAGAACTCTAAGGGTATGTCTACACAGCAAAGTTATTTCAAAATATCAGCCCTTATTTCGAAATAACTTTCCTAGTGTCTACACAGCCAAACCGCTATTTCAAAATGAATTCGAAATAGCGGAGCGCTTATTTCGAATTTGGTAAACCTCATTCTACAAGGAATAATGCCAAATTCAAAATAGCTATTTCGAAATAAGTGCTGTGTAGGCACTTATTTCGAAATAGGGGGCTTCCAGCCTTCCCAGGGAGCCCTGGTAGCCACTCCAGCCTCAACCAAGAACTCTCCACCCTCTCCCCACTTCCCCGGAGCCCTTAAAGGGGTAGACTCTGGCCACAGTGCCTGTGCCAGCTCAGCTCCAAGCCTGCCAGCCCAGAGCCAACAGTCACTGCCCCTGACCCAGTGGCCCCAAACATGAGCCAGCAAGCCACTGGCAGCCAGCTCTCCACTGCTCCCCAAGAGCAGTCTGCCAGCTCCCAGGAGCCTGCCAGGGCTCAGAGAAGGCGGGCACCTTCCTGGTCCAGGGTGGAGATCATGGACCTTATTCAGGTTTGGGGGGGATGCCCTCAACGTCCATGATCTCCGCACTAGACGGAGGAACGCAGCCATCTATGGCAGGATAGCTGCCAGCCTGGCCACCAAAGGCCACATGAGAACCCAGGAGCAGGTTTGCATGAAAATCAAGTTGGTCCAGCGAGACCCCAACCCTGAGCCCTGAGCTTCCCCTCCCCCTTCTTCCCCTTGCTTCCCCCTTCCAGCTCCCTCCTCCCAGGTTTCCCCCTCCCCTCTCCCACCGTGAGGGAGGAATGAGGCACAAGCCCCCAGTGGGGCAGACCAGCGAGGCTCTTAGTGTTCCTCAGGGTGGAAGCTCTCCTGCAGGGCCTCCTGGATACTGACAGCCCCCCGAGGGACCTCCCGGATGGCAGCCTGCAGAAAGTGCAACCAGGCTCGCAGCAACGCGTCCAAGAGAAGCACCAGAGTGCCCAGGGGCAGCTCTGGCTCCATGTTGCAGAGTGCTGTGGTGTCCCGAGTGAGGGCAACCAGAGCATGCAGAGACAAAATGCTTTGCTGTCCCTCATTGAGGTAGACAAGCAAGCAGGGAAACCTGAGAACTGGCTGTCCGGGGGGGTCCGTTTAAGCACAGACCTCAGATAGCCTCAGGCAGTAGCCCCACACAGTAAGTTCTGACCTGGTGCCCTGCCTTAAATGCGATTCAGAGTCCACTCAGTGTGGACCCGCTATTTCGAAATAGCAAAATGCTATTTCAAAATGCATTTTGTGTGTAGACGCATTATTTCGAAATAAGCTATTTCGAAATAACACTGTAGTGCAGACATACCCTAATAGATTAGTAAGACATGATTTCCCTTTACAGAAACCAACAAATTTGCCCAACAAATTATGTTCTTCTATGTGTCTGACAATTTTATTCTTTACTGTTGTTTCAACTAATTTGCCCGGTACTGATGTTAGACTTAGCAGTCTGTAATTGCCAGGATCGCCTCTAGAGCCCTTTTTAAATATTGGTGTTACATTAGCTATCTTCCAGTCACTGGGTACAGAAGCTGATTTAAAGAATAGGTTACAAACCACAGTTAATAGTTCCGCAGTTTCACATTTGAGTTCTTTCAGAACTCTTGGGTGAATGCCATCCAGTCCCAGTGACTTGTTACTGTTAAGTTTATCAATTAATTCCAAAACCTCCTCTAATGACACTTCAATGTGAGACAAGTCCTCAGATTTGTCACCTACAAAGGATGGGTCAGGTTTGGGAATCTCCCTAACATCCTCAGCCGTGAAGACTGAAGCAAATAATTCATTTAGTTTCTCCGCAATGACTTTATCGTCTTAAAGTGCTCCTTTTGTATCTCAATCGTCCAGGGGCCCCACTGGTTGCTTAGCAGGCTTCCTGCTTCTGATGTACTTAAAAAACATTTTGTTATTACCTTTGGAATTTTTGGCTAGCTGTTCTTCAAACTCCTTTTTAGCTTTTCTTATTACATTTTTACACTTAATTTGGCAATGTTTATGCTCCTTACTGTTTACCTCACTAGGATTTGATTTCCACTTTTTAAAAGATGTCTTTATCTCTCACTGCTTCTTTTACATGGTGGTTAAGCCACAGTGGCTCTTTTTTAGTTCTTCTTATGTTTTTTAATTTGGGGTATACATTTAAGTTGGGCCTCTATTATGGTGTCTTTGAAAAGTGTCCATGCAGATTACAGGATTTTACTTTAGTCACTGTACCTTTTAATTTCTGTTTAACTAACCTCCTCATTTTTGCATAGTTCCCCTTTTTGAAATTAAAGTCCACAGTGTTGGGCTGCTGAGGTGTTCTTCCCACCACAGGAATGTTAAATGTTATTATATTATGGTCACTATTTCCAAGTGGTCCTGTTATAGTTACCTCTTGGACCAGATCCTGCGTGCCACTCAGGACTAAATCGAGAATTGCCTCTCCCCTTGTGGATTTCTGTACCAGCTGCTCCAAGAAGCTGTCATTTAAAGCATCAAGACATTTTGTCTCTGCATCTCATCTGAGGTGACGTGTACCCAGTCAATATGGGGATAGTTGAAATCCCCCACTATTATTGAGTTCTTTATTTTGATAGCCTCTCTAATCTCCCTTAGCATTTCATAGTCACTGTTACTGTCCTGGTCAGATGGTTGATAATAGACTCCTACTGTTATATCCTTATTAGAGCAGCACAATAGATATCTACCATTGGGTGCAGCACAAGGCAAGTTTGGAGGAGGTTCACAGGCCTACCGCAGTAACTCACCATGTTTTTGCTATATGTCTCTCCTCATCTAAGTTGAGCAGTGGAAGAGGTGGATGCTAAGAAAACATAATAGTGGTGGTATTGCTGTAAGGGACCAAGAGTCCATTGTGTTAGGTACAGTGTAAAAGGTTCAGGGCATTACCTCGGTCACTATCCTGTCACTCATACATACTGTTACTGGTGTCTTGAATAAGCTCTAGTTGGCCTATAAATAAATGGGTATTTAACCTTTTATGTTAATTGGGCTTGGGATGCTGTAGCTACAGTAAAGGCCTGGAAAACAAGAAGTTCCTACATAGCTTAGATCAACCTGAAAAAAGCATACTCTTGTACTGGAAATTGCCTCGTTTTATCCCTCTATCAATCTGGCAGGGGGTGGCATCAGAGCTGCGCTCAGCAGTGTTCCTGGCATACAAAAAGTGACTCAGACCGGAGAAATACTTAGCAATATGATCTGTCTCTAGTGACCTGACCTTTTGAGAAACCCATTTAAACAAATCTGATTCTTAGAGCTTTATACTCTCCTTGGTCTACAGCAGAAATCCCTGTGGTACCTACCTCAGTTTTGCCATTAGCTTAAATTCAAGTAGCTTCAGGGCGATAGTTTGAATTCCTTTGGCTTGTCATTCAGTTAGCAAATACATTAGTATAGGTTGTCACTGATGGGAATCACTGTCTTCTAATGTTTTCTATAGACAGGGGAACGTTACTGTTGGCCTTTCCATCGCATGCTGCCCATAACACATTTCTATCTCCCGTTTCTCAATCATGCATACTTTCTGGAGCTACAGCAGCATAAATCTAGTGTAACAAGTGAAGTATCAGGCTTCATGAGCGCAATCAGAGGTTGACACCCTGATTCCATTGCAGTCAATGTCAAAAGTTGCCAGTCATTTCAGTAGGGCCAGGATATCACCTGTGATGGTTTGATGGGAAGGATGACTAAGGCACCAGCCTGGGACACAGGAACTCAGGAACTTGCTTGCTCTGCCACAGACTTTCCTGTGTGACCTTGGGAAAGTCAATTAATCTCCCTGTTTGTAAAATGGGAATGATAAAACTTACCCACCTCACAGGTGTCTTGTGGGGATAAATCCATTAATGTTTGTGGTGCTTAGGTGCTATGTTTATGGATACATATAAGTAGAAGAGTACACATTGCTTCATTAGCCCTTCTAAGGCTTTGTCTACACTGGCAATGGAGCGACAAAGCTTTCGTTGTTCACAAGTGATTAATTCCTCCCTCCTCCAATGATAAAATCTTTGCTTACACAAGTACTAAAGTGCCAGTGTAAACAGTGCTTTGTTGGCAAGAGTGTTCTCCTGACCACAAAGCAAACACTGCTCCTAAGGGGCTGTACCCAAAGAAAGTGTTTACACTGTCTTTCTGCAGCACCACAAGACTGTGTCAACACATCTGCGTGGCTAAAACCTGTGTAGTGTAGACATACCATAACATTGTGAGAATTCCAACCCCAGCTTACCCAAAGCTGAAATTCTCACAGTGTTATGGTACATCTACACAACAGGCCTAAAGCCAAAATAAGCTATGCAACTTGAGCTACGTCAATTGCATAACTTAAGTCGAAATAGCATTATTTCAGATTTTGGCGCTATCTACACACAGGAGCAGCCCGAGGCGGGCTGCGGCAGCTGGCATCCCAGGTGGAACGTGTGATCGGCACCCCCGCCTGCACAGCCGTCAATGGGGCGATGTCATCATCGAGCGCCCTGTGACGTCATCATCGGCCGCCGTTGAAGGCGGTGCCCTAGGCGACAGCCGAGTCGGCCTATAGCCACAGGCCACCCCTGTCTACACAGCAGGAGGTCCGAGAAAGAGCACTTTTCCTCCGACTTCCCTTACTCCTCATAAAATGAGGGTTACAGGAGTCGGAGTAAGAAGTCCTCCAGTTCGACATTATTTCAACATTATGTCGAAAGAACTGCTTGTAGTGTAGACATGGACTATGTTATTTTGGAATAATGTCAGTTATTCTGAAATAATGCTGCAGTGTAGACATAGCCTTACAGTGCTAGATGTTATCCTAGAACTCTGCTCCTTGCTGTTCAGCAGCTAATAAAACAATTCTGTAGGGAGCCCGGGGCTTGAGAAGAAATAGCTGGAATTTGGGAGAAATTCCAACAATTTCTTCTTAAGGCTTTGACCTTATTACCACACTTAGGAAAAGCCTTATAGAATCATAAGACTGGAAAATTTCATTGTGGTCCAGTTTAGGAATGCATAATCCTCCTTTTCCCCATTCGGCAGAAGAACAGATTTTCCCATCACGAAAACTGTGTTTGTTTTCATATTTAAATGTTATTTGAAAACACTGCATTTCACAAAGCTAGTAGAGGTTGGGGAGAGATGGGAATTTACTAATTGTGCCAGTGGTGCAATTTTACACCCCACCCAATCCCATTGCTGTCAGTTAGATAGTTATTATTACTGAAGAATATTTATCATGGCAAAAGCATAATAGCCTTAAAAGCAAAACATTTGGGTTTTTGAAAGGCTGTTTCAACATAATGATGACAGGAGTGGAATTTTAGTTCGTTTGAGAAACAAAGAAGTGCAGTATTGTATCTAAGAGAAAACACAAAAATAATTTTCTAATTATGTAGACAAGGGGAGATTATCTTTTATAAAGCTACAGAATATGATCTAGCCCTGAAACAGAATCCTGCATCTGAGATGTGCTGAATCTAAAAACAAAACCAAAAACAAGCATAATTTAGATAGCTCTTTGGCAGAGAAGAACATATTAATCTATCTAGTAATACAGACTAGAAAACAATTTTCTGTAGTATGAAAATTTTTGAGTTATCAAAAAAGTTTCCTGAATTCAGATGGAAAGTCAAAATTTCAAAAATTTTCACCCATCAAAATTATGAAAATAAATTCAGTTTAGGTCAATCAAAAATATTTTGCTTTGATTTCAACCATTTTTTCTTTTCCTTTTGGTTTTTACTATTATAAGTTTAATTTTTCAAAAACAAAAGTTATGCTAAATAGGAAAACTGGATTTTTTTTATTTGTTGACAAAAAGGCAAAATGAAAGGTCAACTTTAAAAAACCAAGTGACCCTTTCAGTTTTGACAAATCTTCTTTCAGAGGAAAGAAATACTTTGTTCAATACTTCCCAGCTAGCTCTAATATTTAACCATCTTTGTGTTTTTGTTTGTTTGTTTGTTTTGTTTTTTGCATGTTTTGTTGCTACTGGTGACAGTGACCTAAGAAATGGAAGAGGTCACCGCAAGCTACAGGGCTTTCAGTCCTTGCAAGCAGTATATGTCAGTGGCACATTCTTATATCAGAATGAATTTCAGGAGAGAGATGTGCCTTGGTTCTTGATGTGTCCCATCAATCTAATAGTTCTCCTGTTATAAACTAAGAATGAGCCAAGTGCTGTAATGGACTGTATTTATGTAGCATAGCTGACAGTAAACAATGACAGCCTCTCTTGTAGGCTCTGAGAAGCAGCAGACACCCGCCAAGTTTTACCCCATTATATCTGAAAAAGTCTTTGATTCATATGTGTTTCAGAACCACGCTGCAGTGAAGAACCTAGCCAACTTGTTTGATAACATGGGTACAAAACATTTGAAAGGATGGTGCTTGCAACAATTTGGTATGCTACGGTATCTGCACACTGATGAAAGTGGTCTCTTACAAAACAGTATGACTTAGAAATATGTCACTGCCTTGGTATTAAGGATTGTTTAGCAAACACAATGTTCACATTTTGTAGAGAGTGTGGCAATCACAAATAACCTATATCTATACTTTTATAGAGATAAAATACGACGCAGTGTGCTCTCTTAGCAGTTTTCAATCTTTGCTCCCAGCCATTGGGGCATTTCCTTGCAAACCAGAACATCATGTTACCTCACCTGTCTATCTATCTATCTATCTATCTAAGCTTTAGAGGGGTAGCCGAGTTAGTCTGTAACAGGAAAAACTTAAAAAAACAACAAACAGTCTAGTAGCACCTTAAAGACTAACAAAACATGTAGATGGTATCATGAGCTTTTGTGGGCAAAACCCACTTCTTCAGATGACCAGAGTATAATAAGTCCAGATCCAAGAATAAGTAAGGGAAGGGGCGGGGGAGGAAAAAAGAAAGGGGAGAAGAAAAAGAGAGACTGTGAGTAGATAGTACAAATAGTTACAAGAGGCTGTTAAGAACCATTAGCAACTCCATTGTTTGGTTGGTTGTTTAAGACATTAAAAGGTGGATGATAGTGTGCAAGCCATCCTATATCTAAGTTCAGACCATTAGCATAAGAATTAAACTTGTGAATGAAGTTAAGTTCCAATCCTTCTCTGTGTTTTTGGCTTGTGGAATTGGTCTGAAACAAAACAGCAACTTGGAGATCCATTAATGAGTGTAGGGGATGGCAGGAGGGGCTGTGCTGCATGAACAGCTCATGGAGAGGGGAGAGGAGGTGGCCCACAGGGAGCAGCAGGTCCTGTTCTTGCAGAGCCACAAGGGCAGCCTGCACTAACTGCACCAGGAGGTGTGGCAGCAGGTCTAAGAGCTGGCGACTGCTTTCCAGCAGGGCCAGCTCCATGTCTGGGAAGGCTGTGGTGTCCACAAGGGCAGCCAGAGCACACAGTGAGATGGGTTTGCTGTCCCTCAAGGAGGTAGGCAAAGGTGAGGAGCCTGAGACACGACTGTACAGGGGTGTCCCTTTAAGCACGAGCCTCAGATAGCCTCAGGCAGCAGCTACAGGAGGGGGCTCCTGTCCTGATGCCCTTCCCAGAGTGCTTCGGGTGGGGGGAGGTTAAATGTGATTGAGCCTCCAATCAGTGTGGACGCTCTATTTCGAAATAGCTCTGCGCTATTTCAGTTGGCATTTACAGTGTGGACGTGCTATTTCGAAATTGCTATTTTGGGAGTTTTTATTCCGAAATAGCTTATTTCAAAATAAGCGCGTCGTGTAGAGGTACTCTGTGTGTATAGTGAGCACCTAGTGCAATGAGGCCTCAGGTCTGACTGAAGCCACTCAATGCCACAATAATATAATATCAGGCTACAAGGATTCTGGCATTTCTCGAGAACGTGGGGAATCACTCCCCACTGATTTTTCTGATAAACACTAAGTATGATGCAACTTTCACAATTTAAAATTACAGGTGGAAAGTGCTAAGGAGGGATGGATGAGCTTCTTTATAATGCACTGTGAGGCTACGGCTACACTGCTGTTTTTTTGTGGAAGAAGATATGCAAATCGTGCTTGCATTTGCATATCTTCTTCCGATTCTTTTTGCGTAAGAGGTTTTGCCCATAAAAGGCCAAATGTCAGAAAAAAAACCTTTTTCGCAAGACCTCTTGATTCTTCGTAAATCAAGGTTTACAGGGTCTTGCAAAAAAGGGTTTTTTTTCCCGACATTTGGCCCCATCTTCACAGGGCCTTTTATTGGCCAAATCTCTTCCACAAAAAGAAATGGAAGAAGATATGCAAATGCGAGCTCAATTCGCATATCTTCTTCTGCAAAAAAATGACAGTGTGGCTATAGCTTGAGATCTGTGAGTAAAAAGGACTTATTCTCATGTGGCCCAGGGGACACTGTTTCTTCATATGAAGGTGAATTTCACCTGTTTGGCTTTGCTTTCTATTTGCTCAATGATCTGAAAAGCCTCAGCCTGTCACTCTGCTACCTATCACTCTGCTACCTTTCAAACAATCCCTTTGAGCACTTTCTGCTCACCCCATCAGGTCTATGTGCTATTGTAGGGCTTCAATACGTACTTAAATCTTAAAACAGCTGGGTATTTTCTGGCAAGAAGAAAAGGGAGCAGAGTAATACTCCACTCATTAAAAGTGTAAAAACTGTGACACTGGACATTATAGTCCACCACACCCACCTGCCAATCCACTGTAAATATAACCACTTGGAACAAGCTTGATTTTCTTGATCATAATATTTAAATGACAGCGTTTTTACACACTGACGGCCTTTTAATGCTGACTGATCCTACAGACTGTTTCTTAAAAACAACCAAACTACTTCAAAACAAAACATCAGGTACAGAACAGAACAGGGGCTTTTAGTGCTTTACTTATGTCCAAATAACAGGGCATATATCATTTTTCTAACAGCGTGTGGTGCATATATTCCCCATCTTATTATGTAAAAGCATTAGGGCTGTTAACCTGTAAACGGCAACTGCAGAGTCAGGCAATAAAAATGCACTTAGTGCTATTTTAGCTCCACATGTAAGTAATTTGAGCTTTTAAATTATTGTAAAATGCAGTAATTGTGACAGAATGGAGAATTCCCTTCCCCCTTCCTGCACAGTGCACATACTGCATTGGGAAGGAAAGATTCAGTCTATTGGCTTTGCTTGTTTCTCAGGCCTGGTCTCAACACAGTTTTTGTACTGGTAAAATGATGTCAATTGGGGTGTGTGTATGTGTGATTTTTTTGTATACCAAACTATCTATACTCGTGCGGCTATATGGTATAAAAGTGCCTTAAGATTGGTTTACATTATTTCCCATCCTATGCTGGAATAAGGTATCCTAACAAAAGCACCTTTACCCTGGTATAACTGCATCCACACTAGGGGGATTGTACTACTTTAAGTACACCTCCAAGATGTCCCATCTCCCCTCCCCCCCATCCTTGAAATGGAAGTGGCAAAGACAGTCTACAGAGGTTTGCCTGCTCAGCTTGTGGGAGCCAGTACCATTCCCTTTTAGGCAGATATAGAGTTTACCTCCATCCCTACACTATCAGTGTCTTCAGATGACCTGGAGTCTCCCTACAGGAGAAAAGATTCAGCCCAACCCAGCTGAGCATAGGCCTCTGAATGGGAGGAGTGGGTACTTCAGCACCACCTCAGCAGAGCCATAATGGAGCTGTGGAAGCAAATGTCCCCAGGAATTCACCCACAGAGAGCTCTGCTGGAGTGATCTTGGTGCAGATTCTGTCAGAATAGTGATCTCAGAGTTAACAGCTCATTGTTAATGAGCTGGGTGAGGGGAAGGATTGCACCCACAGCAAGTTTGCTGATGACACTAAGTTGAGGAGAGAGGTAGATACGCTGGAGGGTGGGGACAGGGTCCAGAGTGACCTAGACAAATTGGAGGATTGGGCCAAAAGAAATCTGATGTTCAACAAGGACAAGTACAGAGTCTTACAACTTGGGACGGAAGAATCCCAAGCATTGCTCCAGGCTGAGGACCGACTGGCTAGGCCGTAGTCGTACAGAAAAGGAGGTGGAGATTACAGTAGACAAGAAGATGAATGTGAGTCAACAGCGTGCTCTTGTTCCAGGAAGGCTAATGGCATATTGGGCCGCATTAGCAGCAGCACTGCCAGCAGATTTAGGGAAGTGATTATTCCCCTTTATTTGGCAATGGTGCAGCCACGTCTGGAGTACTGCATCCAGTTTTGGGCTCCCCCATTACAGAAAGGATGTGGGCAAATTAGAGAGAGTCCAGCAGAGGGCAACAAAAATGATTAGGTGGCTGGAGCACTTGACTTATGAGAAGAGGCTGAGGGAACTGGGTTTCAAAGAGGATGGAGCTAGGTAATTCTCAGTGGTGGCAGAACAAGGAGCAATGGTCTCAAGTTGCAGTAGGGGAGATCTAAACTGTATATTAGATGTCTAAAAACTATTTCATTAGGAGGGTGCTGAAACACTGGAATGAGTTGCCTAGGGAGGTGGTAGAATCTCCATACTTGGAGGTTTTTAAGGCCAGACTAAACAAAGTCCTGCCTGGGATGAGTGGGTTGAGGTCAGTCCTGCTTTGAGCAAGGGATTTAACTAGATGACCTCTTGAGGTCTCTCCCAACCCTAATATTCTATGCAGACTCACTCAGACATCTCTGGATCACTTGATTCATGTTTCCAGGGCCAACTTCACAAACGCGAGAGTTAGAAACAAGCACAACAGATGAGAGTTTGAGGTCATCAGTGCTCTCCTTGAGCTGATAGGTTGACCAGATAGCAAGTGAGAAAAATCAGGACTTTTGTGCCGGTGGGGTAGAGGGATGACTGCATATATAAGACAAACCCCCAATATTGGGACATGTAGTCACCCTAGGAGCAGGGGAGCTAAGCACACTCCCTAGTGCTGACACCTTAATCTGGCTATGTTCACACCCTTACAAAAATGCAACCCTTTAGCAAAGAGAACCAATATTCTCCGCTAATGTAAGATTCATGAGAAGGCATCTCTGTAGCTATTGTACACTGCAGTCTCTCCTTCATCATGTATGTTACATTCACCTGATTGGGAATGCTTCTCCAGAGATGTCTATTATACATCTAAAAAGCTCTTCATGAGTTAAAAGGTGAAATGTAACTTAATGCCTTAAACCACGACTAGGACTGAGTTGCATCATAACGTATAATTTCAACCTACAGAGCTAAATTAATAAGACTCAATGTTTCCTTAGGCAATAATCAAACTTGTTCTGTACAAAAGGCTAAATATGGAAAATCATACTGGAGACTTCACAAAAGTAGCCCATTTCTAGAACGGCCTTTGCCGGCATTCAACACATCTTAGCATTGCCAAATTAATCATGTTTCTAGGTAGGGTTGGTATTCAAAGCACACTGTAGTCTGCTTCCAAAGCTGTTACCTTGTGGGCTTCAAAATGATGCATGTTGCCTTGCAGCAATTCCCTTTTCCTGCCCCTTCATGCACATACGACTTGTGCTAATAACAGCATTGCTTGTTAATTTTACTTGGTTAGGAACCTGACCAGTGATTGCATCACATGCTGCATTTCTACCATCTCTTCTCAGTCAAGAGTTCAAGGCAATGGGACTTGCATTTGTTCCTAAGTCACTCAGATGCTTTTGAAAAATCACAGCCCTGTCCCTGATTGTTCTTTCTTTCCCATATGAATCCCAAGAGCATCCTTGCTTTCTCCAACAGCATCTGTATCACTGTTGTGGCTTCCAAGACTATGGCTTCTGGTACCAGGGACCTTGATTTTAACTCCCACTCTTGTTTTATAGGCCCTCTGATTTCAAGGACACAATTTTGTACTCAGAATAGTGCCTCCCACTGAAATCAATAGAAGTTACACCAAGTTAAAAACCAACCAGGACCTGTTCTTTAAACAAAGATATATATTGGCAGGGCTGAATATGGGCTTAGCATTAAGTTATAGAACCCTGGACTGGGTGCTGCAGCTAAAGAATACTTTAGTAATGTAAGAATAATGCACACCTTGGTTCTCACAGTAAGATGAATGATAGCTTCAATAGAGAAATTATCTTGAAGACCTTCATCCCATGATTCACAATTGCATGAATCCCTTCCTGCTAACAGTTGTATGATACCCCACTGGCAACTTCAGCGTGCCAAAGAATAGTATCTAATGCATTGCTTGCATCTTGAAATGTAATTCAGTATTTGGAAACTTGGAGCCAGTACCACCTGGCTAGCCAGATCTTTATATGGCCACTAGTAAGTGCTCTGTGGACCACAGATCACACTTTGGGAACCTCAGACATGGAGAATAATCAGGGAGGAACATATTGTACTGCCTATAGAACAAATGCCTGTTTTCTACATATAATTATTCATTACATTCCAATTATCACTGCTCAAATTACATAGGGCAAGAGTCTTCCCTTAGACCTGCCCAACAGCTCACAACTAGATACCCTCCACAGAGAGAAGAGAATATTCCATGTGTGATTTTGCTTGATGTCAATGGGAGACCTGCACATCATATATATAGTAGCCCAATGTCTGAGAGTCTGTAATGCTGAAATGCTGGCTGTTCTCTCTGGGCGGTGCTGTTGCTGAAATGCTGGCTGTTCCCTCTGGGCGGCCCGTGCTGCATGGGGAGTGTGGGGCCCAAATGGCCGTTTGGGCTCCGCGGTCCCCCGAGTGAGAGGCAGGAGAGGGAGGAGAAGAGAAAGAGACAGATGGAGAGAGAGGCAGGAGGCAGAGGAGAGCTGAGAGAGAGAGGGGGGGAGGCAGTAGGAGGAGGAGAGAGAAAGAGAGAGAGAGACGGAGTGAGAGACCAGAGGCTCAGGAGAGAAGACCGACGTGGAGGAGAGACCTGAAAATCCTGTCTTATGACGGGCTAATTGGCTAGTCATATATATAGTAGCCCAGTGTCTGTGAGTCTGTAACGCTGACGTACATGGCCACGTCCCCTGGCCGTGTACATCAGCACCCGGCCCCCCTTCCCCTCCCTCCGTGGCGGCTCGGCCAGCGCTGCGCCGCTCAGCTGGGCAGCAGAGGGTGCAAGCGGTGCAGCGGCGGGCCTCCCATGCATGGGGAGCACAGACCCCAAACGGCCGCTTGCGCGCTGCTCGCCGGGGCCCAGCTAAGCGGCGCTGGCGCTGCGCCACTCAGCTGAGCCCCGGTGGGAGGGGAAGGGGGGCGGGGCGGTGACATACATGGCCAGGGGGCGGGGCCGTGTACATCACCGCCCCCCCTTTCCCCTCCTGCCGTGGTGCTGAGTGCTGCGCCCCTCAGCCGGGCCGCCGCGGGAGAGGGGATGGGGGGGTGGTGACGTAGACAGCTCCGCCCCATTGCCGTGTACGTCACCGCCCCGCCCCTCCTCCCCCGCGGCGGCCCGGCTGAGCGCCCAACACTCAGCTGAGCCGCCACGGAGGGAGGGGAAGGGGCCGGGGCAGTGACGTACATGGCCAGGGGGTGGGGCCGTATGTCACCGCCCCCCTTCCCCTCCCGCTGTGGAACTCAGCTGAGTGCTGCGCCCCTCAGCCGGGCCGCCGGGGGAGCCAGCAGTGCAAGGGGCCGTTTGGGCTCCTCCGTGGCGGGAGGGGAAGAGGTGGGCAGTGACATACATGGCCCCGCCCCCTGGCTGTGTACGTCACCTCCCGCCCCCTCCTCCTGAGCAGGCAGCACTCAGCCGAGCTCCACGGCGGAGGGGAGGGGAAGGGAAGGGAAGGAGAAGGGAAGGAGGAGGAGAGGCAGGAGGAGAAGAGAAAGGGAGAGTGAGAGGCAGCAGGGAAAGAAGAGAAAGAAAGAGACGGCGGAGAGAGGCAGGAGGCGGAGAGAGCTGAGAGAGAGAGGGGGAGGCAGTAGGAGGAGAGAGAGGGAGCGAGAGACCGGAGGCTCAGGAGAGAAGACCAAGGTGGAGGAGAGACCTGAAAATCCCGTCTTATGACGGGCTAATTGGCTAGGTTAGGAAGAACAGAATATCAAAGCTGAGTGCTGCTTGGGAGATCTGAGAGGAGAAGTTTGCCCTCAATACCTAAATGCATAATTATCTCTCTGTGGTATTTAATTGTGGTGTATTTGCAATTTCCTTCATATGTAGTATGGGAAATATTACAGCAGCTTCTGGTGGTAAACATCTGGTTTTTAATGGCACTCTCTGTAACTAATATAGTTTTATACATTAATCAGAAATTAACTGAGCAGTTGTGTTAACTTAGCTTCTTCACTTCTCCAACTTTGTTTCATTCCTCCAAGCTCTCTTTGACGCTGCCTGTATGTATTTTCTTTCCTGAGTCAGTAAAGTTCTGTCTCTCTGACTAGAAATTTAGACTGAAGATTGAGCATGCAACTCATTAGCACTTTGCATTCATTCTCAGTGATTGATAGCCAAATTGAGCATGCAGATCCACAGAAAAAAGTACTCTCATTCATTGAGTCAGAGATAAGGACTTTAGTCCTGACTGGTTACATGTTCAATCTTCATCTATATAATTGAAAACACAGAAGCTCAAATTCCTGTCCTGAAAAATCCTCAGAAAAACTGCAACACAAGCCAAGAAAGTGAGTGGGTGTACCATAGAAAGAATCAACAATAAAACATAACATTCACAGCTGCTAAAAGTAAATCAATGCCCAACAAATGCAAGTACTGCAACATCAAAAGTCTTTTGAATAGAGAAATTAGAATCTTCTCCTCTATACTGCTTAAAATTAGCTGTTACTTCTTCTTTAGCAAGATTGTTTGCATAACACTAGTCTGAAAGAGGAGTCCAGTTGAGCTGAGATTTTATTCAAATCCAATACAAGGAATTTTTTAGAGTTCTTAGGAAAAGAGCCATGCATGGTTAGGTCAGCAGTGAATAATCTGGAACTGATTTCAATATGATGGTTTTAGTGGATCATCATCAACAAAAAAAAGTCTCTGATGTGCACCTTTATCACATTATCTCCAGGATGCCAGTTTAAAACAGAAAAATATCTTCTCTCAGACATTAGGGATTATTAGATAGCTGGGAAATATTTACACTTATAACAGTTTTAGTGCCTCTGTTACTTCATAGCAGCTGGATCCCGAAAGATCTGTTCTTAACAAAACAGAACATTAAAAAGATACTCACTGGCTTCCACAACCCAATTGTTATTGTATACTACATGAAAGGTTCACATCCGCCCTCATTAACCCCTCACAACCCAAGTGTCAGCAAAGGGCTACAGGTATGCACCTTTTAACCTGGTGTTTCACTTTATGTCTACAAAGCATTGGTGGTCCTTGTCTATTCAGATCCTATCACTGGGAAGCAATCTCTCCACACTTGCTCTGACAGGCTAGAAAATTAACGTAATAAGGGGTGAGATACACATTGTGACATCCATTGTGATGATAAATTACCACAGCCTGATGCCCTATTTTCATTTTTTTAAACATCATTTGACACTCCCTGTGATGCTAGAAGACGAGATGCCAACTCATGCTGAGGCTCCTAGGGGTATGTCTACACTGCAGTGTTTTTCCGGAAAAACTACACTTAGGTCCACATTGCTATTGTGTTCTTTTGACAAAGTTGAAAGAACGGAGGGGTTTTCCTGACAGCGGTAAACCTCTTTCCACGAGGAAGAAGCCTTTTTCTGAAAAAGCTTTTTTGGAAAAAGGCATGTGTGGACACAGAAGAGGGAGTTCTTTCGGAAGAAGAGGCCTCCAGGAAATAACACAGGTGCCCTGGTGGCCACTCCGTCCATACTAATCACAGCTTAAATGAAAGATAGCGTCCAATAAATGTGGATGCTATCTTGATTGGATGCTATCTTTCAAAAAAGCACATCACTTTTTCGTTGCACTTTTGCTGTGTGGACGCTCTCTTTCGAAAAATGTTTTTCCAGAAGATCTCTTCCAGAAAAGCTACTTCCGAAAGAAGCTTGCAATCTAGACATAGCCTAAGTCTCACTGGACACTGAAAAATACATAGCTGGAAATCAGTCTGGATAACCTGTGTGTTCGCATTGTCATTGTTTATATTTAAAGAAATGCTTGTAGGATGCTGCATGTATTAATCTCACTTATAATCTTTGTATTCCATGGTAAAAGGTTATAAAAAGTTATATTGAGCGTGTGCATTATAAACCACCGCATCTGTGTAACTAACCAAACTGGAAAGAAGTATTAATTAATGTAAATTGCTGCTCCAGCATACAAGAAGATCCACTGAAACCAAATGAGCCATTCTGAAATATCAAAAAGAGAGAGACTTTTTGATAAACTAAAAAAGCAACAAATGGTCTGGTAGCACTTTATAAAGACCATTTGATGTTTTTTAAGTTTATCCTGTACAGACTAACTTGGCTACCCCCTGGAGCTATAGACTTTTTGATTTGTGCTCCCTCTCCCGCCCCCTCCTTCCCCCCCGCCTCCCACCACACCCATGAAAAGAGAATGGGTGCAAACACTTGTCCCAACAGTTTGAACTCCAGGGAAAAGGAATAAAAATCCCTGACTAGAAGGAACTGTATCACTTTGCTGCTTGGAATATGGTGAGGGCATAGGCATAAGCATAAGCAAGGGATCCCCCAAGCTGCTTCACTTAGTTCTAGAGGACACAGAAAGAAACTGCTGCAATATGCAAACTGTTATATTTTGAAACCTAACACTAACTCCTTTGGTGTGTATATTTGCCTGCTTTAACCTTGGAAATCTCTCTCATTTCTTTTTCTTATTTAATAAACGTTTAGTTAGTTTGTTATAAACAGGGCTCGCCAAGTGGCGTCGAGCCCTGCTTGCCAGCCACGCGGAAGCACACGCTGCTCATGCACAGACCGTGCTGTGCAGCCGCACTGGGCTAAAATCTACTCGCCATGGGCGAGTAGATTGCCTCATTTGTCAAGCCCTGGTTATAAAGTATTGGCTGAAAGTGTTATCTTTGGCATGAAGTCTCAGGGGCAACTGACCTGGGATTAGTGACTCATCCTTTGGGACTGGAAGTAACCTGAATATTATGATTTTTGATGTAAAGGACCATCTATGGCAAAGGTAAGTTGGCCTGAGTGGCAAGTAGGTTCCCACCTGGCTGGTATTTGACTGCTCTGGCCTTTTTTTAATGAAATTCCCAGTTATAAGAAAAATAAGTTAATCTACCATTTTTACATGGTTCTAAAGAGTTGCATTATCACCACAATACACCGGGATATCTAATGTTAAATATTTCTGTGTCCAGCTAAAGTTGCTCAAGTTTTCTCACTTCACCAGTTTAAGTGAGACAAGATCAAAACTGTTGAAAATACAGCATCTGTCTGTCCACCAACATGCAAGGGAACTATGGGTGTGGGTGAGGGAGGGTTTGAGTCGTAGGAGAGTGAAGAGATGTACAATGTTCTCAATCTTATCTATACGTGTTATCTCTTAAGATATTATAAGTGGCTGTTTAAGAAGGGGGTTGTGGAGTTGCTTGTGGTTGAGGTTAACGTGGGCTTGCCTTATTTGTGGGGGATGCTGTTTTTGTTTTGTTTTGTTTTGTTTTTGCATTTGAAAGGGGGTAGCAGAAGTGGGGGGCAAGAGAGACCTGAGTGTCCAAGAGGACTGTCTGTGACTCCATGGTTAGGCTGCTTTAGTGCCTGACCCATGCATACATGTTGCTTGGTGAAATCTAAGTTGGGGTTTGTGGCCTGCTTCAAGACAGTCTGCCCTGAGATTCACACTCCCACTTTTGAGCTACTCCAGACAATGTGACCCTCCTTCCCCCACATTCTGTCAAAAAACTTGCTGAAGAAACTACCTTTTGTAAATAAAATAATTGGCTCATTTTGTGTATCCAACCAGGGTAGCAAAAGGGCTGCAAAAGTTACTCTTTCCTCCACTAAAGAGGTACCTCTCTCCATAGCGGGTACCTGCCTGGAGAGAGAACAGCCTCTGGGGGACCTCTACATTCCTCCCCCCAAAGTGGGTGGATAATGGATGAGTTGGCTTTGCCTCCATAATGCACTAGCTGGCTCAGCTGTGCCTGCATTCTGGTGGACAGGGCAGAGTACACCTTTGGGAGCAGTTATACTCGACTTTATTGCTACCTCTTGGGCCTGTGCAGTATTTGGTGCCCTATAGACAGGGCTCATGGCAATGCCACAAGTGAGCCCACATTTAGCCTATTACTAAAGTGTTAAGAGGAAGAAATATTAAAAAAAAAACAGTGATTGTTAGGGCGTGGAGTGTCTTAGGGGAAGAATGATTTGTTTAGTCTGGGCATTAAAAGATCCTTAATAACCACATTTTTATAATCATTCAGTCTATCCGCCTGTTCCCTGCTCTAAACAGATGAAGCACTTTTGTTAGGGTTCTTTTGTCTGGGGGGAGGGGGCAAGAACCTAAGGTTCATAGAAAGAATCTATAGAGAAGCTGAGCTATTTGTCAGCATTTGTATGTAGCAGTTAAACCCTCATTCACTAAATGTACACCAAAATCAACCCCCTAACATGAAAACAGGCACACAACATTTAAAACACAATTCACTAAGCACAGAGTGCTCCACATGTTGGCTGCTTTCCAAAAACAGTAGTGCAGTGTAATCTGACATCTACTGTATGTACACCTAAATCAATGTTTACACTGTACCATATAACCTTTCAACTGCAGAATATGGACAAAATTCACGATTGGTTGTTGAGACCACTGGAGCCATGCCAATTTATGTCCGCTGAAAACCTAGCATGAAACATGTAGTAGGATTCACATTTATTTCTGGTCATTCAAATTGATGTATATTTATTTATCGCACTGTTAAATGTGCAGTGTAAATGCACTTTTAAAATAGATCTATTACAGCTTTCGATTGCAAAACACTTTCCAACTGGCTGAGACACAATCTCATGTGTCAGTAATTTATTTCATTTAATTTATTTTATTTGGTGGGCAGAATTGCTTACTCCTCTCAGTTAAAACACGGGAGGATTCTGTGAGGAACTCCCAAATAATTTAATAACAAACTGGGCAAAAGTCCTTAGGGCAGAGTAGTGCATGTACCTGCACCTTACACAAGCACACATGGAGATTACTGACCTGTAAACAGGGCTCTTTGAGACTGAATCAGCACATTTACACCTTCTGACCAGGATTCCCTCTAAGCTGGGCGGCAGCACAGCTGCACAGGTGATTAATCAGCCCCGCCCAGTCACAGGTTCAGGGCTCCATGCACGGAGCTGACTGACTGGGCAGAGCTGTGCTGCCGCGCAGCTTAGAAGGAACATTGCTCCTGACCATCTTTTCCTCTTCCATGGAACCCCAACAACCTGCTCAGATTCTGACGTGCTGCTGGATGGAACTGAGGAGTTGGCATACTCTGGCCCCCTGTGATCCTTATGTCCTCAGCAAATTTTAATCTCTCAAAAAATCTTGCTACTTTTGGGAGTCATCATGGTCTAATGGACAGGGCCCAGTGTACTGGAGGTCAGGTGAGCGGGGTTCTATTGCTGACTCTGGTGCTGAACTGCTGGGTGATCCCTCTGTGACCCTGGACCCCATCTGCTCCCTTGTCTGTTTAGACCGGGCTGGGCACCAGTTTTTGACTGGGGGCCACTTCAGAAATTTTTGAAGTGGCCCCGGGCCTCCCGGAAGGGGTGGAGCCTAGGGCAGAAGCAGTAGGGCCAGGACACTTCTGCGTTTCCCCACCCACAGACCCTGATTGGTCTGGGTTTGGGGAAGTGCGCAAAGTCTTTTCCTCCCCCAGAGAGAACCAACAGCTGTTCTGAACAGCTGGCAGTTCCCTCTAGGTACCCTGACCCTGGTGGTGGGAGGAGGCTTCATGTGCTCCTCCCTGCTGCCCCCAGGTCAAGGCAGGCATGTAAAGTCTCTCACTGCCTGCCCCCTCCCTGCAAGGGAGCACCATGCTTAGAGTCAACCACCAGCTGAGCGGCAGAGACCCTTGCATGGTGGGAGGAGACTTCAAGTGCTCCCCCTACCCCCAAGCCCTGATTGGCCTGGGGTTGGGGGTGGGGAGCATGCAAAATCTCCTCCCACCCTGCCCCCATCCTGCAAGGGAGGAGACTTCGCTTGCATCCCCCTATACCCAGGCCCTTTTTGGCCTGTGGGCAGGGGGAGTGGCAGGGCCTCCGTGGGCCGGATCAACTCACTTGGCGGGCTGGATCTGGCCCAGGGAGGCCCTTTTGCCAACCCCTGGTTTAGACTGAAAGCTCTTCCAAGCAAAGATTCTCTCTCAGTTGTATAAAGTCAGGAGTAACTGTATAAAGTCAGGGCCCTAATCTTGGTTGGGGCCTCTAAATGCAACTGTAAAACAAATAGTATATAACTGAAGAACTCAATGAAAACACATGCTCAGTGTCCCGCACCAATTTACAAAATAAATAGAATAGAAAGGGACAGGTTATAATATAGAAAAGGTAAAGCCATTATATAAATAAGTGGAGAAATGAATCTAGAAATAATAACAGATCTATTTATATTATTAAAATGCTATGACTTTAAAACAGATAAAAGACCACTGTTATGAAGTATGATTCATGTATGGAACTCATGGAGTCAAGCAAATTAGTACATTTTTAAAATGATTATAGCTGCTGGGGTTAGGTTAAAATACAGTGACTACATGTACAAACAGTGCAGTTAACTTTAAATGGGCTGTGGTGTGAGCTCAAATGGGCACGTAAGTGTTCTTACAGAACTGTGTGAATCAAGGTGTGCCACAGCCACTGAATCGTTTCTGTGAGCTTTGGTAACACAGTCTCATACTGCCTCAGTTCCCTATCTGTAAAATGGGGATATATAGCATTTCCATACCTCACAGGGAGGCTGTGAGGATAAACCAGTTGAAGACTGTGAGGTGCTCAGATATTACAGTATTGGTGATTATTTATATACTAGCCAATTAGCCCATCATAAAACGGGATTTTCAGGTCTCTCCTCCATGTCCTATTCCTTTTCTATCTCGGTCTTCTCTCCTGAGCCTCTGGTCTCTCGCTCCGTCTCTCTCTCTCTCCCCTCCTCCTACTGCCTCCCCCCCCCAGCTCTCCTCCGTCTCCTGCCTCTCTCTCCATCTCTATTTCTCTTCTCCCCCTCCTGCCTCTCACTCTCTTTCTCTTCTCCTCCTCCTGCATGGGGAGCCCAAACGGCTGTTTGCACCGCTTGCTCCCGTGCGGCAGCCCGGCTGAGCGGCTGCCTATGAGCTCCAGCTGTCCCCCTGCACCGTTTCCCTTCACCCCAGCACTGATCCTGCAACCTCCCAGTTGTCCTCCACCTCCCCTTCCCCCCTCGTTCCCCAACCCTCCCCAGCCAGGGTCTGTTCATGGCCAGGGGGCGGGGCCTGGAGCTGCTGTCACGCCGCACGTCGCCTCCCGGCCCCCCTTCGCCTCCCGCCATGGCGCTCGACTGACTTCTGCACCGCTCAGCCGGGCCGCCGCGAGGGAGCAAGAGGAGCAAACGGCCGTTTGGGGGTGCTGCATGAGGACCATGGCGCCCAAACAGCCGCTTGCTCCCCCGCGGTGGCCCGGCTGAGCAGCGCAGAAATCAGCCGAGCGCCACGGCGGGAGGAAACAGTGTCCCCCAGAGACAACACGTAACGCTACAGCGTTACAGAGTCACAGACATTGGGCTACTCGATAGATAGATAGATAGATAGATAGATAGATAGATAGATATACCCCTGCAATCAGATATGCCCCGGTGCCAACTCTGCACACACATCTATACCAGTGATTTTATCACTGGACCCAATGACATCAGCCACCAAATCAAAGGCTCATTTAACTGAACATCCCCAGTGCACCACCACTTCTGTCAACGGGACACCAGTTCCAACTGGTGGAGCCGCATCGTCATGGAGCAGTGGGATGACCAGCAGTGGCTAGGGATGGGGCTGGGACTGGCACCTGCCTCAGGTGGTCCCACCACCTTATGTGCAGAGCCCTCTGCAGCCATGGGGAAGGGCAGGGAGGAGAAGCTGGAGGGGCAGTAGCAGATGCGGGTGTGGGGACTTGGGAATGAGCAGGTGTGGTGGGGCAGCTGCTGGACCACTCAATTGAGGCGACCAGGTGGTTAATGGCAGTGCGTTAATGCCACGCACACACTTCTAATCTCCTGGGACAGATCCTGCCAGATGGTGCGGCACTGCTCCTAGTCAGCACGGCGCTCCTCCAGATCCGCATCCAACCTCCGGTTCTGCTGCTCCAGAGACCCCTGTAGGGAACAGGGGCAGGCTGTGTGTTCCTGCTTGAGGGCCTTGTGGGGCCGGCAGCGCCTGTGGGTCTCGTGGGGTCGGGAGGCTGGCGTGGGAGATGTGGCTCGCACCCCATTCACAGCTGGTGCAGCTGTGAAGAACAAAGAGAAGGGCAGCCATCCCAGGAGACACTGTGCCCAAACCTCATTTTTTGAGGAATACAGGATCCTTCGAAAAAGGGTTTATTTTTTGACAGACCCGCGTCTAGACTGCAGGGTTTTTTTTGAAAAAGCTCCGTTTTGAAAAAAAGCGGTGGCCATGTTTATGCTAATGAAGGGATATTTAAATCCCTGCTTCATTAGCAATTTCGACGTGCCTAATCTACATCTCTCTGTCGACAGAGAGGTGTAGTCTAGACACAGCCTATGTGTGCAATTGTTTTTAACCAAAGAAAGGAAAAGGCTTCTAAAATCTTTGATTTTTTTCCAGACCAGCTTCATAGTATTCACAACATTGAAGACAAAGGAATAGATACATTTAGTAAAAGTCATAGGTCCCCCAAACAAATGGTATTTTCACTTTCTGTGGGGAGAAAGCTATGGTACATGAGGTATCAACGTTACCTCTCTATTTCAGTAGACTCAGAAGGGCCTTATTTCACCTCTCCCCTCGTCAGCCTGTAATCTATACCCAACATAGCACACACAGGAAGTCATAACCTTAGGAAGTCTCACACACATAATTCCCCTGAGTCCTACACTGTACCACTAACATACCTCCATTTCAGTTTGGATATCAGACATTTCTGGGTAAATTCTTTGCTGTTTTTAAACAAGAAAGTGATCTGAATCTAATGGTTACATTTCTCAAATGGTAAGACACTGTGTGTATTTTACAGACTTGTACAGAAAGGATATGTGATGGGCTGAATTAAGACATCATATTCATGCCTTAAGTGAACACATATAAGAATTCACAAGGGACAAAGCCCACACAGGGTATATTTATTTATGCACTACCTATGCTACGATGAGCAGAACAGACAGGAATTCTATTCCCTACCTTATACTTGTAGACATTACTGCACAGTGAGGTGGTGTAGCAATAACAGATCAGGCCAAATTCACATTGAGTGTACGAAGGTGCAATTTAGTTAGCTTCAGCTATGTTTTATCTATTTATGCCGGGTTCGAATGTCATTTGTTTGACATTAGATTTCTTCACTAACCTGTTCTTGGGTTTTTTGTTTTTTTCCTGAGAGACAATTTCCCAAAGCCTGATGTTTTTCTGGCCCTCCTGCCTTCCAATCAGTAGCCAATATTAAAAGCCCTGCCTTCCCTCTTTGGCTATATCTTGTACTATGATAGCAATTAAGTTCAACAATCATTAAAAGCTGAGAAACATCATTTTAGCCTGCGTAGAATAAGCAGAATGCATGATAACAGCAACATTTCACAGCTATTGCAAACTCAGTTTTCATAGTGCTGATGGGACCTTCAAGAATCGATTTCCTTTAGCAGCCAGTTTTTTAGGTTCTCTTCAGCATTTCCCATCCCTATTCTTGATGCATGATTTCTGAAGTTTCTTCCACCATGAAAAGCTAATTCCACAGCATTGTATTCTCTGCTTGTGCTTATCTCCCCTGGTACTCCCATAGAAAAAACTCAGACTCTCACCCATGACCTGCAATAGTCATTTCTGAAACTCACCTTTGTCTGCATCAGGTAACTACTTCCTTTGCATGACACACCTTGCCCCAGTTTACATCTTCTCAGATGGTAGAAGGAATCTTCCTGTAAATTGGGCCTCTTCTCATCACTCAGGTTCTGTGCTGTTGCTTGTGTATGGAGCATAATCATGGAAGTCTTGCTATAGCAGAACATAGACTTCAGTGGCTAAGCTCTCTGAGTTACAGGGAAGAACATGCAGGAATGTAATGTTGATTCACAAGCGGTGTAAAAAGCAGGCAGGGTACACACCTAATTTATATGCATATACTGAATACAAAGTGAACGCTCACTCTAATAATCCCAGAAGTTTTTGCTTGTACAAAGGAAAATTCTCAGTTGTTACAACAACCTGCAAAGGAGGCTGTAATGTTGAAAGTGGAACAAACCTTTCTGTAGCACAGATCACATATGTGATTTAAGACAGCAGGGTTTTCATTTTCCATTCTCACTTAAATGTTAAGAAATGCTGAATTTTCTTTACCTAGGGATTACCTGCAACTTTAGTTATTTCCATGTTCTTTTGTAATAAATGTTCAGTGTGCAATATCTCAGAAAATGTGCACTACGGTTTGCAAGGTGTTTTTTAAAATTCCATAAAGAGCACAGTGATGGAGAGGCAATCCTTAGTGTAGCTATGCTCTAAAAATATAATCATGGGACTGACTCAGAGTAATATTTGTAATGCACACAGACATTGAGTTCAGTCTGCTTTTTAATGGAAAATGTTGGGATTATGTCCAGTGCGTCAGCAGAGCTACAGACATTATGTCCTCAGCCTAAAGCACCTTCTCCCACTTCCATAGGCTCTGATTCAGTCAAGACTGTTGGCTCACAGAGCAGAAGAAAAAACATTCATAAATGCTCTGTGACCTTAGCACTCATTTTATCTGGGCTATTGTACAGGAAAGGAAATATTTTCACCACTTCACATCCTGTGGCCAAAACAGATGCTGCAAATTGAACAGAATGTTTTCTGTTCTCCAAGTGTGGGTTTATAATGATATAAGTGTCTGCCAATGGGTAGCTCATTGCAAGATCAAGGTATTAATTTAGACCTCTGAGACTTAAGCATTTGTTTCACTGAGATCAGTAGCAAGTTTAAAAGAACTCCATGGAAGATTCAGATATTCATTTCTCAGTTAAGTTTCACACCTCTTCTTGCCCTTGTTACTGGTGCTTTGGAAGAGCAGGAAAGGATGCTCTGGGTGCCTGGGGGGCAAGATTGAGCAGCAGGAGAGAAAGGCAGCAAAAAGCTCACCTGAAATCTGGCCCACAGACCCTGATTCTTCTCTCACATGTACTGTCTAAATTAGACTAACTCCATTGAAACCAATGAATTATGCAGGTATAAAGCCACTCCTTAAAAGTACAAACATGTACACCCACAGAGAGAGACTCACAGTGTGAGAACAACAAGCAAAACAATCCATTGCTTCACGGCATCTCATTTTTAATGTCTTCAGAATTTGTGTGAGGGGGCAGGTTTTCGTGGCTGACATGATGGCAGCATCTGTACAGCATTGCAGCTAGTTTTTCTGTATTTTGCAGAACTGAAGTGGTATTGCACTAGAAAACTATCTCCAAAAAAACTTTCACTTCCACAAGCCCTATTTCACATGGAAAGCTCTGTGTGTGTATTTAGGCAACTCTGACACTAAGAAATCCTGAAGTTCTTTCATATACACATTAACTGTGGGCTTGTGATTACTCTGAAATAAAGGGTTCTGGGTAAATTGTTTCATCTTTGAAGTAGCTCGCTACTGCTGAGCCCTCCAGGGAAAATGAACATATAATTTTCATGCTTTTTTAAACCATATGAGGGCTAAGCAAGATAATGATTCATTTTTTTGCAATAAGTTGACTAACTAGCAATTAAAGTTTTATAGCATTTTCTCTTTTATGGAATAACAAAGGCAAATTTAACTCTTTTACATTAATTTATGTTCAGTGGGCCAAGTTCATTCTTGGCATATGCAGGTATAATGCTCTTGAAGCATAGAGCTGTGCCTGTTTATGCCAGGCCTGATTGATTAGACCAATTAGCTCAAAAATTGGATCTACATATATGTTGGAAAGTTGGAATGATTCCGAACAGCTGGCTCCATAACAGTCAATCCATTCAGACCAATAGGAAATTAAAATTTGTATAAAATAGAATGTTAATTTCAAAGTATTTTACCAATATGATTTAAATGATTATGATAGCAATAGCTGTATATGACATGGAGCAGAATCTGAGGAGAAAGTAGGGACAGGACATGTCCAGTAAGCATTTGTTCAGGATAGGAGGACATTAGCTGAATGTAAACTTGGTAATAATTTTTGATGGTCAACTACTCCAAGAATTTGATAAGTGACGAAGGGCCCACTCTTTTATGTTAATGGAGGAGGTTGGGTGCCATAGAAGTGCGTGACAGGGTGGGGTGCCAAGTGCAAGCAGTTTTCAGCCAATGGGAACTGCAGGTATTGTGCTGGGGGATGAGGCAGCACACACAACCCCCTCCCCATGGGGTGCACGATGCAGAGATGCACATAGTTCCAGCAGCCAGCGCTTTGAGTGGTGTGCGGTGGTACCGCAGGCAAGTAGCCTCCCATAGCATCCTGCTAGACTGCAGGATGTTGGCAGCCCAGGACATCGTGGGGGGGCCATATCCAAAGGTTTGGCGAGCCATATTTTACCCATCCGTGGTATAAACATATGAAAAGCTCCTGAAATTGTTCCATATAAAAGAGTGCATGCATTTGAGAATGGAATTGGGATGATTTCATTTGTTCGAAGTGTATTTCAATTTCAGTTTAGAAACTACCATCTTACTTTTTAAATGTGCATCTGTCTGTCTGTCCAACCATCTATGAGTCCGTTTGTTCAAGAACTCCTCCTAAACAATAAAAGCTAGGGCCACCAAATTTGGTATAGAGTCCTCTTATCTTAACTTAAAGCAAGGTCAGGGTTTGGTTGCACTAGGACAAGGAGATGTGCCTGGAATTCAACTGTTACTCATACAATGGAAAGAATGGGGTGTGGTAAGAGAGAGTTATACTGTAGAATGACCACAAGAGGCAGCAAGGGGCCAGGAGGTGGGGACCTGCAATTACCTTGAAGAAAAGGAGCCCATCAAACCAATTAAGATCATGAAGGAAACACTACTGAAGGAACTTGAAGAGGACTATGATATAGGTCATAAATGGGATGTGCCTTATTTTCAGGGTGACCAGGGGTATGTCTACACGACATGGCTCCATCCATGGAGCCATGTAGATGAGCTTTGTAGACATAGGAAAACGAAGCGGATTTAAATAATCGCGCTTCATTTACATCAAAATGGCTGCCGTGTTGTGCCGATCAGCTGTTTGGAGGCACAGCGTGGTAGTCTGGACGCTCCGCAGTCGACATCAAAAGCCTTTGTCGACTGCCCTGGTAAACCTCATCCCATGAGGCATAACGGGGTGGTCGACAAAGGCTTTTGATGTCGACCGCGGAGTGTCCAGACTACCGCGCTGTGCCGACAAAAAGCTGATCGGCACAGCACGGCAGCCATTTTGATGTAAATGAAGCGGCGATTATTTAAATCGCCGCTTCATTTTCCTATGTCTACAAAGCTAATCTACACAGCTCCGTCGACGGAGCCATGTAGTGTAGACATACCCCAGATGTACCATTTCTAAAAGGACAATCCCATATTTAAGCCCTCCTGCAGGTTTCCCATTTTTTTTTTCTTAAAAACATGCTACTTGTCTTGAATTTTCTCTCTTCCCCTATTTGTGCTCGAAAGTCCTGCTGCTGGCCAGATTGCTGCTTGGCATCAGCCCTCCCACCAGAGGTGAGCAGACGGCATCCAGTTGTCAATGTGCAAGGCTGGTGGTGGGGCGAAGACACATTGCATGGGGCCTCCACTACTCTTGCTGGTCTGTCAGCTCCCACTGCATCCAGCTCTCAGCCACCAGAGTCATGCCCCATCCCATTTTAAGCTGGCATTGGCTGCACACTCAGACCTGCAGTGGCCAGTGTGTGGAGGCAGGTGGTTACATGTCGCCTCTGCTGCCCATGCATCAGCCCTTTATATGCTCCCCCTCTTGCTCTCCCTGCTTTGCCCCTTTGCCCCCTCAGCCTTGCTGCTCCTTCATATCCCCCCCAGTGGAGTGCATCCCACTCCCAGCGCTGTGCAGAAAACCATCCCCTGGTCAGAACACTGAGCTCACCACAGCCTGGCCAGCAGGTTCCCTCCTTCCCCCACTGCCTCTGGTTGGGCAGCACCCCAGGAAACCCCAAGATCCTCTGGCCAAGTGTGCTGGGCAGGAGGAGCCAAGCCCTGCATGTGCCAAAATCCCACACAGCACTGGCACAGGAAAGCCTCTCTTCCCCTCAGCTAAGCTCTGAAGTGGAGCCATTTCCAGCTCATTCATTTGTTCATGCTCCAAACCTGCAGGCTCCACAGCAGCCCCTGAGGCAGGGGCATAGCAGCCTCTTCACACACACACACACACACACACACACACACACACACACACACACACACACGAGAGGCCCTGCCCTCAGGGAGCACAGGGCTGCTCCATCCCATAGGCTCCATCTCCTGCTGAGCCATCCCTCTGGATGTGCTCCTTAGCCCCTGCAGCCATGTTCCCTGTACCCTGGTGTACAATGCATTCTTAGAGCTTAACCCTGTCCTGCCCACACTGTAGCTACAGGTAGGTAGGTTATGGTAGTGGCCAGCCCAGCCTGGAAGTGGTAGCTACCTCTCAACAGTGGGTGAGCAGGGCTACCAGCCACAGGGGGGTGGGGAAGAAGAGGGGGGCAAAGAGATGAGCTCTGCATCTACATGGGCCAGGTAATCCCATCTGACCCTCTGTGGTTAAATTCAGCTCCTATCCCTTCCCTCTTGTGCAGTGCCAAATGGCTTCGGGGGGGAGGGGTTACTTGCATGCCCACCCGCCCCCATATGTTGCCTCAGGCAGACATGGTGTCAGGTACCGGGAGAGGCAGATCCACCCCAGGGGCCCAGCCAGGCATGGAAGGTGGAGAGCTCCAGGGAAGGAGGATCAGGTCACTCAGTCACACACACTCCAGGTGAGAGGGTACGTGTGCATCCTCCCCACATAACCCTAAAGCCTTAAAGAGGAGAAGGTAAATAAAAAGAATCGCATTACGCAGTATTTCTTTTTAATAGGGGTTGAGTCAACTTGATGTGACTTTGAACATCTGTCCTGCATAGCTCTGATTGAGTGCCATGGAGCTCACTCAAATGCAAGTGATTTTACCAGGTGTCCCATATTCAATACAGGGAAATATGGTCTTCCTATTTTTTTCCTGCCATTTTATATTTTGCTCCTGGGCTGAGCTGCCATTACACAGGACACCTGTGGACTTATTTGTAGTAGAATGCCATGTTTTCTACACTGCTCATGTGACTTACTTTCCTTAGGATATAATCGACTGCCCTGTGTTTGTAACGCCTTTAACTGACTAACCGCCTCTGCATGCCTGCATTTGTTGTGACCATCCTTGCTCAGCCACACAGCAACAGAGAGTAATCAAGGTGCCTTCTCTTTCCCTTCCTGCAGCAATTAGTTACAAACCTATTGCAGCTGGATCTGATGGGCTCTTCTCCATGGGGGGGCATGTCTTCCCAGTTGCTGCTTGGGGGTCTATTCTCAGTTCGGCTAGACATACATGGTGAGCTCATTCTGCTCAGGCTATAACAGAGTGGCCATGGCAGCAAGGGCATTGGCTCAGGGTAGCTGCTGGAGAGGATACATAATGGGTTGGGTGGGATTGTCCTCAGCTAACCCAAGCTCCAGCTGTGCTGCTATGGTCACACTGCTATTTTTAGGCACTAGCTTGGTCAGAGCACCCTAAAAATAGCAGCGTGGATGTTGCAGCACTGGCAGCAGCTCAGATTAGCTGCCCAGCTGCGACCCAAGGGGTCTTGGACTTGGGGACTAGCAAAAACTGCCACCCATGCCTGAATATCTGTGCTGCAGTTTGTAGTGTGCTAGCTCAAGCCTGTCTACCTGTCTCGTGAATCACATTTCTGACCCTAAAGAACTAGACAGCCATTGTCTTCCACGTTCTCGTCATCGTTTTCAGACAATGCACAGGTTATGAAAACAGATGCCTCTGAGAATGTTACATGTGCAGAAAGGATGGGTAAAACTCTAAGGACACTGATGAGACAATCCAAGCAAAAACTAGTTGGCAGTACCAATTCTGAGGCTAGAGAGCATACAGCTTTCATTTTCAGCATTATCACTAGTACTTTGCAGATCATCATGTTTTTTCTTTTCCATTCAAAGTATCTTAAAGGGCAGAGCAAGTATTTTTTAGCTGCAAAGTATTTTTTAGGCAAAGGTAACAGAGACACAGGTAAGTTAAACAACTTGTCTGAGAAAGACCCTCAAGTGGTGGATTCTGGGAGTAAGCCAGGTCTTTTCCCCCTTGCTCAACTCTCTACAACAATTACAGCACAGAAAAAGCTCTCCATTGGATTTATTTAAATCATTCATTCCTTTACTTATAAACTACACTACACATCCTTTGCACTGATCCTTTACCAGTGGACACATCCTATTTATACTTAGCCATTAATTATTCACCTGCAGAGGTTTTCTCCTCACACAACTCCTCTGTAGATTTTAACCAACTCCCTAGTGTCTTTACATCAGTAGGAGTAAACCCCCCGTAATAATTTTTGTTGCCCTTTCTTAAAAATATATATATTGGCATTGGAAAAGGTTGAGATGAGGCAACCACATCTGTACACAATATTAAAGATGTGGGCATACCATGGATTTATACTGTGGCAATAAAATAATCTCTGTTTTATTCTCTATCCCTTTTTAAAAGATTCCTAACATTCTGTTTGCTTTTTTTGACTGCTTCTACATACTGAGTGGATGTTTTCAGAGAACTATCTACAATGACTCCAAGATCTCTCTCTTGAGTGGTTATAGCTAAATTAGTCCCCATCATTTTGCACGTATAGTAGGGATTATTTTTTTCCAGTGCATTACTTTGTATTTATCAACATTAAAATTAATTTGCCATTTTGTTGCCCAGTCACCTAGTTTTGTGAGAGCCTTTTGAAGCTTTTCACAGTCCGCTTTTGTTCTTATCTATCTTGAGCAGCTTAGTATCATCTGCAAATTTTGCCACCTCACTGTTTGCCCCTTTCTCCAGATATTGTATAAATATGTTGAATAGTATTGGTCCCAGTACAGATCCTTCGGGGACACCACTAGTTACCTCTCTCCATTCTGAAAACTAACCATTTATTCGTACCCATTTTTTTCTGTCTTTGAAAAGTTTCCATGCAGCTCGCAGGGATTTTACTTTTGGCACTGTACCTTTTAATTTCTGTTTAACTAACCTCCTCATTTTTGTGTAGTTCTCCTTTTCTGAAAGGGGAAGCATTCTTCCTGGGTGCAGCATTCTCCTGGGATAGTCAGACTGTCCACTCACTCCCTTCCACAGCACAGAACTCTAACCACAAACCTTTTAGCACCTCCTGAAAGCACTCTGGAGATGAAGTGCCTCAGAATACATAAAATTCATTGATGTTCTACACTAGCTTATGGAGGCCAGGGGCAGCCTTGATGAATGAAAAAGTTACATCATTATAATAAATGAAGAAAGGATTTCAGCAACTAAGAGAAGAAAATGGTGATAGAAATGTCTCACAAGATGTTTGTTTGGGCTTCTTCCAGTAGTAATGGGAGTGGGTGGTTTGTATCTCTGAGTGCATTAGAACATGCTATTTATTTTTCTGGGTTAGTAGGTAAGATCCTATGCAAATTGCACATAAGAATATGCATGCATTCCTCATCCAGGAATAGAGTGCTTTTTGTGTCTCTATTTAGCTGTCACACAAACCTAGCATCTTTTTTTCTGTATACAACTAGTGCTGCTTGGTAAGGAGTCCAAAGAAAGCACTTTCATTCAGAACAGCCCTTCTCTAGTCATAATATTTCTAGAGACATTTTAAAGGCAAATGCA
The DNA here is from genome assembly GCA_019425775.1 of Rafetus swinhoei. Classification (NCBI taxonomy): domain Eukaryota; kingdom Metazoa; phylum Chordata; order Testudines; family Trionychidae; genus Rafetus; species Rafetus swinhoei. The sequence continues at coordinate 47,285,941 of CM033432.1, forward strand.
GAGAATGCTTCAGCTACTTCAGACAATCCCATTTTTTAAAAGATTCCCTAATGTTAGTCAAGAATGAATTTGACAGTATACAACTTTTACTGTCACACCAAACGTGAACAACTGAACGAAGTCTGAGGACTACAGTTTAAATCAAAACATTGCAGGCATCACTTAGAAAGAGTTGGTTGAAATTTAAATTAGAAATAAATCGAGATTAAAACTCTGAACCGTATGTTCCAATGCTAATTTTCAAAATAATGAACATATTTCATCTTGTTATGCATGTTACACAACATTAATCCCCAAGGCATAGTGCACTGTGTCAGCACTGCTCTGCTAATTCTGACAAGGCTACCTCTTCTGTCATTTTTATAGATAATGGGCACTTTCCTAATGCATATTTCTCTGTGACTGTACTCTTCCTTGTATCTATACATAGTTAAAGAGGCCTTTTCTTATGTGTATAGTTAAGAGAGAGATTTGGGCTCTGAGAGTAGATCAACAAAATAATAAGACATGGGGGAAAGAAGCTGGAATGTAGTTTGTATATCAATATTGACTGTGCAGAAGAACATTGGAGACAAAACATAAAGCTGCTACCCAGAGTCAATCCCTGTGTTTTACACCAGTGTTTCTCAAAGTGGGCCATGGGCCCGCTTTTGGCAAACCACTAGTGGGCCCATGTCATTTTGTTTACCTCAAGGGTCAGTCACCACAGAACCTCATAGCTCCCATTAGCTCCAATTCACTGTTTCCAGCCACCTCTTCATAAGCATCAATCTGGGCTTTAGGGTAGCAGATAACACACCTGCATGTAGACAGCGTCCACAAGCAATTTGATATTTTCACACTACTAGACCATTATGCATGGAGGTGCTTATGTTCATCCATCTACTCACTGTCTTGCCATGTTAGGCTACTACTATGATCAACCTAAGAGGTGAAATGTTTTTTCAACCTCATGAGTCGGAAGGGTTGCTGTCCACGTGCTGTCTGGAAGCTGTCAGAGAAAGAGGTTATATAAATGGTTACTGTGCTCTGTTCTGTGAGTCTCTGGCTTGATTAAAAGCACAATGCTGATTTATTTCAGATCAGTTCTTGTCAGAGGCTGTACAGATTAAACTCTCACTGGTTCTCAGTAGCTGTCTTATGGAGGAGGTTGGGCAAAGTGCATTGTGGACTCAGTATAGAGGGTCAGTGCTTTGGCTACAATTTGTGGCTTTCATTCCCTTTGGTTCTGAGGGGAAAGGGGAAGGCAGGGATGGAAAGAAAATGTTTCCTGGGAGTTACCTTGGTTAACATGCTGGAAACAGATAAGTTTAGGATTATTGGAAGGACTTTTAAATACTCCTGAGTATTTTGGAGCAACACAGGAGGGTCCAATTTCTCATCAGAAAATGCTGTGGCAGTGGGATTGGTATTTAGAGACAAAATTTTGAAATACAAAATGGTGTTTGGTAAAAAGAGCCAAATAGTGTCCAGATTCTGCCGAGAGGGTAGCAGGATGTTCTTTCCCCGTTTATCCCTGCCCAACAATGAGACACTGCAGCAGCCCATGTGCTCCCTGGAGTGCTGGATTGCTGCATCTCTGCACCCTTCCCAAAGAGAGTGGTGAGGTGGGAAAGAGCAGCTGGGGAGCTCAGGCAGAATTCCTCTCTGAGCTGGCTCCACGTCGCCCCAAGGACTGGACCTTAAAGGCACAACTGTCCCCTCAATCACTGCAAGAAGGGAAAGGGGTAACACGTGTCCTGAGATGCAAAAAGGATCAAGAGCTATTTAAAAAAGTTGGACATACACAAATCCATGGGGCCGAATCTAATGCATCCGAGAGTGCTCAGGGAGTTGGCTGATGTGTTTGCAGAGCCTTTGGCCGTTGTCTTTGAAAACTCTTGGTGACCGGGGGAGTCCTGGACAATTGGAAAAAGGCAAATGGAGTGCCCATCTTTTAAAAAGGGAAGGACAATACAGGGAACTACAGACCGGTCAGCCCCACCTCAGTCCCCAGAAAAATGATGGAAGGGATCTTCAAGGAATCCATTTTGAAGCACTTGGAAGAGGAGAAAGTGATCAGGAATAGTCAACATGGATTCACCAAGGGCAAGTCATGCCTGACCAACCTGATTGCCTTCTATGACAAGGTAACTGGCTCTGTGGATATGGGGAAGGCAGTCGATGTGATATTCCTTGACTTTGGCTAAGCTTCTGATACAGTCTCCCACAGTATTCTTGCTAGCAAGTTAAGGACATATGGATTGGATAAATGGACTGTAAGATGGATAGAAAGCTGGCTAGACTGTCAGGCCCAACAGGTAGTGATCAATGGCTCGATGTCAGGTTGGTGGTCAGTGTCAAGTGGAGTACCCCAGGGGTCAGTTCTGAGGCCAGTTTTGTTCAACATCTTTATTAATGATCTAGATGAGGGGATGGATTCCACCCTCAGCAACTTCACAGATAACATTAAACTAGGGGGAGAGGTAGATACGTTGGGATGGGGTCCAGAGTGACCTAGACAAATTGGAGGATTGGGCCAAAAGAAATCTGTTGAGGTTCAACAAGGACAAATGCAGAGTCCTGCACTTGGGACAGAAGAATCCCAAGCATTGTTACAAGCTGGGGACTGACTGGCTAAGCAGCAGTTCTGCAGAAAAGGACCTGGGGATTACAGTGCATGAGAAAGTGGATATGAGTCAGTCTGCCCTAGTGGCCAAAAAGGCTAACAGCATAATGGGGTGCATTTCTAGGAGCATTGCCAGCAGATCTAGGGAAGTGATTATTCCCCTTTATTTGGCACAGGTGAGGTCACATCTGGAGTATTGTGTCCAGTTCTGGGCCCCCCACTACAGAAAGGATGTGGACACATTGGAGAGGGTCCAGCGGAGGGCAACCAAAATAATTAGGGGCCTGCAGCACATGACTTACGAGGAGAGGCTGAGGGATTTGGGCTTATTTAATCTACAGAAGAGAAGAGTGGGAGGATTAGATAGCAGCCTTCAATTATCTGAAAAGCGTCCCAAAGAGGATGGAGAGAGGCTGTTCTCAGTAGTGACAGAACAAGGAGCAATGGTCTCAAGTTGTGGTGGGAGAGGTCCAGGTTGGATATTAGAAAAAACTATTTCACTAGGAGGGTGGTGAAGTACTGGAATGGGTTACCTAGGGAGGTGGTGGAATCTCTATTTCTGGAAATTCCAAGTCCCGGCTTGACAAAGCCCTGGCTGGGATGATTTAGTTGGGATTGGTCCTGCTTTTAGCAGGGGGTTGGACTGAATGACCTCCTGAGGTCTCTTCCAACCCTACAATTCTATCCTAGATCCTGAAATGTCCAACAAACTGAGCTGCAAAAAAGCCTGGTGAGTCACTTAAGTAAAGGAAACAAAGCAATTATCTAACTCAGTGTGTGGGTCAGGTCATAGCAGACCATCGAATAGAAAATCTGAATGGGGTTGCTCCCATACCTTCTAACAGAACACCACACCTTTCAATTTAACTTCAAAGAAAGTTTTTAAAGTAGCCATAGTGGTAGTGCTAAACTTGTTTCACTTGCTAGTATGGATGCAGCCATTAGCCAGTTTTATTGTGCAAAGCCCTGGTTGGAAGTTAGAGTCTTACATTCAAAATGAAACCCTTTTTATTTTAGGGGGGGAACGTATACAAAGAGGTTAACCCGAAATGCGCTGAGAAAAATCTTAAATAGATAGGAGGGGTCTCCCATACAGTAGACTAAAAAAAGGCTGAAATCTATTAATTTAATTTGTCATTTAAAATGTATGCAAATCAAAAGCACTTTAGTTTCCCTTGGGCTATGCAGCAGTATTATTTAAAAGGAAAAAAGGCTGGAATACTGGTAGGAAAGAAAACTCAGCAACATCACAAAACCCCAGTAATTTCTCCCCTGTAGGAAAGATAACTAAGGATCCAAATTAGATCAAACAGGATTTCATGGGCTTTGGTAAATAGCTGTATGCCTCGTCCTCTCCTATAACCCATAGGTGAGTAGGGAGATTTTGTAAAATATCAAATTGCTGCACTTGGATGAAACAGAGAGACATGATTAACCCAGTCCCAGAAGAATCTGAGCATGCTCTAAAGGCTGATTAAGACAGGGCTGGAGATCATGGGTACAGGTATGAATTCTATTGCCAGGATCAGGAACCAGACCCTCTTTAATCATTCCCTGGAAACAAGATCCCTGCTGCAACAATTAATTCAGAAAGCTGCCAGAAGGCTCAGAGACCTGTGGGGTTAGGCTGGTGTCTTTAATTAATGCTGACTGCAGGTATATGGCCAGAAATTAGTTAACCCTCGCCATGTGGGCTTTGTTGAGGGGCATCTATTCATGGACAACATAAGAAAAATTCAAAATATGCCATAATTCAACAGGTAACTCAGCAAGTCTCTGAGGGGAGCTTTTGCTCTCAGTGGCTGTGATTGGAGGCATTCTTTATATCCAGATCTGAGATGAAGCAAAATTCATTCCTCAGACTGATCAGATAGAAATGTCCTAAAGCATCTGTGTTTGTTAATGGTTCTTCCTAGGCAGCTTTTCAGCTGCGGCAGGAGATGTGGCAGAGCTCCGGCCAGGTGCTGCCTGCTTATTCTCTTATCTGTTCCATAGATATTGCTACCTCAGGAGATTCAATAGTGTAGAGTAAGTCCAAGGATCTTATGCTGGGCTAAGCCAGTCACTCACTGTATGTAACCTGTCCTGACCCATTCAGCTATGGTTGAAGAAATGATTGTGTTTCAGACAGATGCAGAGATATCTGAAGGGTTCAATGAAATGTGTACAAGTATTATCTTGCAAACTGCAATTTAAAGCATTGAAACACTCTTTGCAATATGCGGGGACTAATATAGACCATAATGTGGACAGACTGCACTTCCCCAATGTCACATCTGGCTCTGGTTCAGTTCATAGAATCATAGAACCATAGAGCTGGAAGAGACCTCAGAAGGTCATCAAGTCCAACCCCCTGCTCTAGGCAGGACCAATCCCAACTAAATCAACCCAGCCAGGGCTTGGTCAAGCCGAGACTTAAACACCTCCAGGGATGGAGATTCCACTACTTCCCTAGGTAACCCATTCTAGTGCTTCACTACCCTCCTAGTGAAATAGTTTTTCCTAATATCCAACCTGGACCTCTCCACCACAACTTGAGACCATTGCTCCTTGTTCTGCCATCTGTCACTACTGAGAACAGCCTCTCTCCATCCTCTTTGGAACCTCCCTTCAGGAAGTTGAAGGCTGCTATCAAATCCCCTCACTCTTCGCTTCTGCAGACTAAACAGACCCAACTCCCTCAGCCTCTCCTCATAAGTCATATGCTCCAGCCCCTAATCATTTTGGTTGCCCTCCGCTGGACCCTCTCCAATGCGTCCACATCCTTTTTGTAGTGGGGGCCCAGAACTGGACACAATACTCCAGATGTGGCCTCACCAGAGCCGAATAAAGGGAATAATGACATCTCTGGATCTGCTGGCAATGCTCCTCTTAATGCAACCTAATATGCCATTAGCCTTCTTGGCTACAAGGGCACACTGTTGACACATATTCAGCTTCTCATCCACTGTAACTCCCAGGTCCTTTTCTGCAGAACTACTACTTAACTGGTTGGTCCCCAGCTTGTAACTGTTCTTGGGATTCTTCCGTCCCAAGTGCAGGACTCTGCACTTGTCCTTGTTGAACATCATCAGATTTCTTGTGGCCCAATCCTCCAATTTGTCTAAGTCACTCTGGACCCTATCTCTGCCCTCAAGCGTATCTACCTCTCCCCCTAGCTTAGTGTCATCCGCAAACTTGCTGAGGGTGCAATCCATCCCCTCATCCAGGTCATTAATAAAGATATTGAACAAAACCGGTCCTAGAACCGAACCTTGGGGCACTCCGCTAGAAACCGACCGCCAACCTGAAATCGAGCCGTTGATCACTACCCGCTGGGCCCGGCCTTCTAGCCATTTTCTATCCATCTTACTGTCCATTTATCCAATCCGCATTCCCTTAACTTGCTGGCAAGAATATTGTGGGAGACCGTATCAAAAGCCTTGCTAAAGTCAAGGTATATCACATCCACTGACTTTCCCATGTCCACAGAGCCAGTTACCTCATCATAGAAGCTGATCAGATTGGTCAGGCACGACTTGCCCTTTGTGAAACCACGCTGACTATTCCTAATCACTTTCCTCTCTTACAAGTGCCTCAAAATGGATTCCTTAAGGATCCCTTCCATGATTTTTCCAGGAACCAAGGTAAGACTGACCAGCCTATAATTCCCTGGATCGTCCTTCTTCCCTTTTTTGAAGATGGGCACTACATTTGCCTTTTTCCAATCATCCGGGATTTCTCCCGATCTCCACGACTTTTCAAATATAATGGCCAAAGGCTCCTCAATGACATTTGCCAACTCCCTCAGTACCCTCGGATGCATTAAGTCCGGACCCATGGATTTGTGTACGTTTAGCTTTTCTAAATAGTTCCTAACCTGTTCTTTACGCACCACAGGCTGTCCATCTTCATCCCATCTTGAGTCACTTAGCGCAGAAGTCCAGGAGCCGACCTTGTCCGTGAATACAGAGGCAAAGAAAGCATTGAGTATTTCAGCTTTCCCACATCATCTGTCACTAGGTTACCTCCTTCATCCAGTAGGGGCCACACCCTCTCTGATCACCTTTTTCTTGTTAACATGCCTGTAGAAACCCTTCTTGTTATCCTTCACATCCTTAGCCAGTCGCAATTCCATTTGCGCTTTGCCTTCCTGATAACCCCGGCATTCTCGAGCTATACATTTAAACCCCTCCTGGTCATTTGTCCAAGTTTCCACTTTTGTAAGCTTCCTTTTTGTGCTTAAGTTCACCAAGGATTTCCCCCGTAAGCCAATCTGGTCTCCTACCATGTTTGCCTCTCTTGCTACATGTCGGGATGGTTTCTTTCTGTGCCTTCAATAAGGCTTCTTTAAAATACTGCCAGCTGTCCTGGACTCCTTTCCCCTTCATGTTAGCATCCCAGGGATTCTGCCCATCAGATCTCTGAGGAGTCAAAATCTGCTTTTGAAGTCCAAGGTGTGTATTTTACTACTCTCTTTTCTTCCTTTGGTCAGGATCCTGAAATCTACCATCTCATGATCACTGCTTCCCAGGTTGTCACCACCTCCACTTCCCCTATTAGTTCCTCCTGTTTGTGAGCAGAAGGTCAAGCTGCGCACGGCCCCTGGTCGGATCCTTCAGCACTTGTGTCAAGAAGTTATCCCCAACATTCTCCAAAAACTTCCTGGATTGCCTGTGTACTGCCGTATTGGTTTCCCAACAGATGTCAGGGTGATTAAAGTCCCCACGAGAACCAGGGCCTGGGATCCGGAAGCTTCTCTCAGTTGTCCGAAGAAAGCCTCATCTACCTCATCCACCTGATTCGGTGGCCTGCAGACACCAACCACAACATCACTGCTGTTGTTTGCTCCTTTAAACTTAACCCATAGACTCTCAACAGGTTTTCTCCTCTTTATACTGGAGTTCAGAGCAATCATAGTGCTCTCTTACATATACAGTGCAACTCCTCCTCCTTTTCTCCCCTGCCTGTTCTTCCTGAACAGTCTATACCCTTCCATGACAGCGCTCCAGTCATGCGAGTCATCCCACCAAGTCTCTGTTATCCCAATTAAATCATATTTCTTGGACTGGGCCAGGGCCTCCAGTTCTTCCTGTTTGTTGCCCAGGCTTCTCGCATTAGTGTACAAACACCTCAGGTAACCAGTTGATCGCCCTATCTTCTCCATTTGAAACAGGGGTCCTCCTTTCTTGCTCGTTCCTCTCTGCATTTCTTCCCGGTATCCGACTTTCCCACTCCCCTCAGGGTTTTGGTCACCGTCCCCCGAGGCCGAACCTAGTTTAAAGCCCTCCTCACTAGGTTAAAGCCCAGTTGTCCCTCTTTGGGCAGGAAAGTGCTGAAATACATGCTTGAATCCCATTGACTTCAGTGAGACGTAAGCACATGTTTAAATGCTTTGCTGAATTGCAGCTTTTGTGAAAAATCTCAAAGGCGATATAGAACCAGATCCTCTTCTCCACTGGAGCTAACTGAAATGGGAGTTTTAACAAAGGACTCAGGATTCCAGGGCACTGTACACCCTCAGCTATCATTGAACTGGAATTTAAAGGTTCTTGGAGACAGGTTTTTAAAGGTACTTAGACATCTAAAGGTGCAGCTAGACATCAGGAGGTAGTCTCAAAAGTACTCAGATGCCTAATTCCCAATGAGAGTTTGGTGATACATGCTTTTCAGAATGCCACTGGGCACCAAAAAATCTGGCATTTAGTACTTCAAGATCAAGCCCTTTTTTGATAATACAAAACACTCCTCCCCACAAGTTTGCTAAAAAGAACTAGTAGTATAGACAGGAAGAATATTCAGGGACTCTGTTATGAGATCCAGATAGAAATTTCACATGGAATTAAATCTTCAGTACTAACACAGAGCTTTTCCCATAGCTGCTGTACCCTTCCGTATGCCAAGTGTAACCATCAAATCGCACTAAGATAGTACAGTCTGTGTGTCTTTCTGTGGCAGTCCGCATCCAGCAGAAAGCAAAAGGAATGCTTGCCTCTTTCAAGAGCAGATTGCTTAGAAATTTAAAGGAATAGCTGATAGAGAGGTAGTAGGGAATATTCAGACAATTTTTTCATCAAGAAATGGTGATTTGTCATAAACAAAACTGCTCATGAAATAAATAACTCATTCGACTTAAAAAAAAAATGTCAAGAAAAAATACTTTGAAACTATGGAAATATTTCAGTTTATTGTTTTTCAAATGAAAAACTCCTCTGTTTTGAGGTGACTGTTTTGAAATTTAAGCTTTTTAGACGGACAAAAGGCAAAAAGTTAAAATTCAAACAAATCATTTCAGAATTACCAAAATAAAATGTTTCAGTGGACCTTAATGAAAAATATTTTTTCATTTTGTGAATATTTTTGAGATTTTGACTTTCTGTTCCAATTTGAGAAGGGGAAAAGTTCAAACTCTTGAAAATATTTGCAGAATGGAAAAACTGCTTCCCACTCAGAGCAAAGTATTTAGTACAATGACCTGAAAGGTATAAATGTGTATTGGTTAAGTAGTGAAATACTTCATGTGAGAAAAGTTTAAGCACACTATGAAAACTGAGAAACATCATCCATTTCCAGAGACTGATTAAGATTTTTGTTAATAAAATAAGAATAAGCATCCTTCTATGTTTATTATATTTTAAATAAAATTATGGTAATGGAACATAGCCCTTTTTTATTCTATCTAACTTCAGGATTATCATTCAGTTTATAATTATCTTACACAAGAAATTAGGGAAACATTCATTTTTAAAATCATCACCAAATAAATTCCTTGTTTTCTAATCAAGCCGTTATATGTGCCTCTGAATTTATGGCTGCTAAAACAATTCCATTATCTTGCAGATGAGATTAAAATTGTAAAAATGAAATAAAATGTCCTCTAGGTAAATGGTCCACTACCAAAGGTATTGAAAAACAATTCTGAACAGAAATGGGCTTGGCACCAAATAAATTAAATTACAATGACAGAGGAGGGTTTAATAAGGTGAAACTTATGAGGCTGCACTGTAGTATTGCAATTTAGAGCATTTGCTGGCAACATTTTGAGGGAGACGATTGATATGTAGAAATAAGACGTGACTTCTGCTGGGCTGCTGTCAGTAATCCTTGTCACATAGTGTCATTTGCTTTCTGTGATTTGCTGTAAGAAGTTGTCTGTTGTATCTGTCTTTATTTACATGGATTTTCTTAAAATTTGAATCTTAGTTTGATCTGTTTTAGCAAACTATCATTCAGTAGTAACTTGCTTTATCCTTCATCAACATTCACATTTTAATATGTAGAAAGGCCCATGCAAGAAAATCAAGGCCCTATTCAAACTCTTGTTTTGGGTGTCTGTGGAAGTTTGCAGGTTGACAACGTTAGGGACCGACCCAAAGCCCACTGAAGTGAGTGGATGGATTACATTTCTTTATTTATCCCCAGAAACATTCCTGGTAAAATACCAGCTTAGAGAGCTTCCCATGCTGCGCTAGTGGATTTGGGACAGTTATTGGCCTTGGGGTTGGAAGGGAGGTTCCCTGACAAGTCAGCCGGGGCCAATTATGTTGATGGAAGTTTTGTAGCAAGGACACTTGTTCTCTAGAAACTGGGTTTAGACTGGAGTGTCAGTCCATTTTATGCAGGGTACTGAAGACCCACCTGCTAGTATCGGCCTTCACATGCTAGCAGTCTGCCAAAATCAGGCTGACAGTCTAGAGGAAAGAAAGTCCCTGGTCTACCACAGGTCCCTGAATCATTGGCTTACCTTGAAGTTCTCTCCTATCACTGTATGAAGTAACATGGCAGGGAAAACAAAGAGGCTTATTTTCAACTCAAGAGCTGGTGATCCTGTAATGATTTTCTATTGGAAACAGGCCAAGATAGTCAAAAGTGACTAATGGTTTGTGGTCCCTGACATTAAAGTCCAAAGCATCACCTATTGTCCTGGGTATTGGTTTGTGTGAACGGGTGGGAACATGATATAGGAGAGACAGTTGTGTTGTGTTTGCACAAATTAGTCATTACAGTGGCCTCCGGAATCAAAAGTGGTTTTCAGACTATTGTGATTTAAAGACACCACAGCAGAGGCAGGTTTGTGTTTGTGCAACATGGTTTCACTGCTCTGCTTTACTTTTAGAGGAGACTTTCTCTGGGCATATTGTATGGCTTTGCTTTATGTGATTCTAATAGGCAGAGGCACACAATCCTGAACGTCAAGGCAAATGTTGCAAGCACCAAGAGCCATCTGTTAGGTGATACAATAATTATCACTGATTTTCCTGAGGTATATTGATTCAAGTATTGAATATCAGGTATCACAAACAAACTGGAAGTTAAAATCTATCAATACAGGTCTTGCATGCCAGTATGTAACAGCAGATGCTGCTGCTATAATTTAGGGAATCTTTATTGTTTCTATTTGGTAAATTGGTCACCATCCAGGTTATTGTTTAATAGGTGAATTAGTGTATCAGCCATCAGTAAAAGGGGGAGCAAGACAGCAAGGCACATGTACAATAAATATTGTATAAACACCCTGAAACTGCAATTCAAAATATCCCAAATGCTAGTGATTCATTACTATGTGTTTTCTATAATCTCTCACCTTAACACACAGCAACAGGGAATGTTGGAAGATGATCAGAAAAGAAAAAAAGATGCCTAAAATGTTAATAATAAAAAGATTGATTATGCTTCTCTTGGCCTCTACAGTAATCAACTTCCCTTCTTCCCAAGCTTCATTTAAATTGACATTCTGAAATAGAACTGTGTTTCAGAAGTCTAGTAGCAAAGTGGCCCTGCCTATTCTAGGGACGTTTTCTAAATTATTTCTGGCCATTTCTGCCTTTGGTGGTATTTATGTGAGCTTCATTGGGAACCCTAGTGTAGACAGGACACTAGTATTTGGAGCAGGCCAGTATAGTATTGAAAATAGCTGCAGCAGGCTTAACAAAACTAGGTCTCACAACATTGCTAAGACTGGTGGATCTAAAGCAGTATAAGTAATGGGTAGACAGAGTTTCTTATCCTGAGGTTAAACTGTACTACAATATGTACTGAATAGTGCAGGTGAGAAAATGCAGATCTTCATAAAGTCCTTTGAAAAATCCAGCATCAAGGATTTGAGTTTAAGTCAATAAAACAGTTGTAACTGTTAGCTCTGTGATTAGACACTTTGGGTGTGTCTAGACTACACTTCTCTGTTGACAGGGAGATGTAAATTAGGCACATCGAAATTGCTAATGAAGCCGGGATTTAAATATCCTGCGCTTCATTAGCATAAACGGAGCTTTTTCGAAAAAAACTGGCAGTCTAGTCACGGATCTGTCGAAAATAAACCCTTTTTCAACAGATGCTGTAAACCTCATTTTTTGAGGAATACAGGATCTGTCAAAAAAGGGTTTATTTTCAACAGATCCGCATCTAGACTGCTGGTTTTTTTAAAAAAAGCTCCGTTTCGAAAAAAAGCGACGGCCATGTTTATGCTAATGAAGCGCAGGATACTTAAATCCCGGCTTCATTAGCAATTTCGACGTGCCTAATCTACATCTCTCTATCGACAGAGAGGTGTAATCTAGACGTAGCCTTTGAGTGTTTCCTCTAAAGTCCTTTGTTAACTGAAAGGTCAAAGATTTTGAAGATACCCATCTGACAAAAAAACAAAACAAAACCCTCAATACACTGAAAGTTTCTCTGTCTGATCTAGAGGTCAGAATTACAAACATCTTACTACTTCCAGTGTCAACAATTTCCAAAAGAAACCTTGGCTTGTATGAAAAGCTGAAACACAGAAAATCTATTGTTTGTAACCAGCTGAAATGTTTCCCTGAGTGTTAATCCACCTTTTCTCGTTGTTAATACTTGCTTTGCTTGCTTGGCACATGTATCCAGGGGCATAGATTTTCCCATCTATTAAAGTCACAGCATAGGTACTTCCACTCTTTCATCAAGATGTGGCTAGCATGGAGACAAGCATCATTTTGACTGAGTTTCTACCTACCATGCTTACTATATCACAGCAGGAAGCAATTTACTAGACCTGTAGACACTCATGAAGTAACCATCATTCAGTTTTGAGGCAGAGGTCAAGGAGCTTGCAAAACTTATTCTTGTGCTCTGATGAAAGACTCAAAACCCTATACCCTGTTATTACAGGCAGTGTTTATTTTTTTCAGAAGCACTGATATTTAAATCAAGTCATTTTGTTGATCTTCTCAACTTTAAGGCCAGAAAGGACCATCATGGTCATCTATTCTGACCTCCTGCACACTTGAGGTCACCAAACCTTGCCTATCCACGCCTGTAATTAATCCATAATCACTGGCTGAGTTACTTAAGGCCTCAAATTATGATTTAAAGACTTCAAGTTACAGAGACTCCACCATTTACTCAGATTCAAACTTGCAAGTGACCTATGCCGCACGCTGCAGAGAACATAAGGACTGCCATACTAGATCAGACCAACCGTCCATCCAGCCCAGTATCCTGTCTGCTGACAGTGGCCATTGCAAGATTCCCCAGAGGGAGTGAACACAACAGGTAATCCTCACGTGATCCCTCTCCTGTCACCCATTTCCAGACAAAAAGAGGTAAGGACACCATTCCTACCCCTCCTGGCTAATAGCCATTGATGGACCTAACCTTCATGAATTTATCCAGCTCTTTTTTGAACCCTGTTAAAGTCCTAGTCTTCACAACATCCTCTGGCAAGGAGTTCCACAGGTTGACTGTGCACTGTGTGAAGAAAAACTTCCTTTTGTTTGTTTTAAACCTGCTACCTATTAATTGCATTTGGTGACCCCTAGTTCTTATATTATGGGAACAAGTAAATAACTTTTCCTTACTTTTTCCACACCAGTCATGATTTTACAGATCTCTATCATGATTTTATAGATCTTTAGTCTCCTCTTTTCTAAGCTGAAAATTCCAAGTCTTTTTAATCTGTCTTCATATGGGACCCGTGAAAACCCTCCACTGTCTTTGGAAGGAATTTCCCCCTATGTCAGATTGGCAGAGCCCAGATATGGTGATCAGTTGGACCCTTAGCGTGTATGCAAACCCAAAAGCCAGACACGTGGGGAAGAATTCTCTGTAGTAACTCAGACCCCTATCCATCTAGTGCCCAATCACCAGTCATTGGGGATATTTGTTACTAGCAGTCACAGATGAGCTACATGCCATTGTAGGCAGTCGTATCATTCCATCCTCTCCTTAAATTATCAAACTCAGTCTTGAAGCCAGTTCGGTTTTTTTTGCCCTCACAGTTCCCATAGGAAGGTTGTCCCAAAACTTCACTCCTCTCATGTTTAGAAACTTTCATCTGATTTCAAGCCTAAGCTTGTTGATGGCCAGTTTATATCAATTTGTCCTTGTATCTACATGGTGCTTAACTTACATAATTCCTCTTCCTCCTTGGTATGTGTCCCTCTGATGTATTTATAAAGAGCAATCATATCTCCCCTCAGTCTTCTTTTGGTTAGACTAAACAAGCCAAGCTCTTTGAGTCTCCCTTCACAAGGCAGGTTTTCCACTCCTCTAATCTTCCTAGTAGTCCTTCTCTGCATCTGGCCCAGTTTGAATTCATCTCTCTTAACCATGGGAGGCCAGTCATTGCACATGGTATTCCAGATGAAGGCTCACCTATGCCTTATACACTTCCCAGCCTCTACTGGAAATACCTCACCTGCTGCATCTTCCATTGCATTAGTCTTTTTCATAACCACATCATGGTGGCGCTCATAGCATCGGTTCAGTTGCAATATGTACAGTATTCTGCTTGTCCCTGAAACATTTAGGTAGGATGCATTGGGGGTTGGACTTGGTGAGCTCCTGACCTCTCTTCCAACCCTATGATTCTGTGCACTCTACTATAGTTGCTGCCAGCCTAATCTTTTAGGGTATGTCTACACTAGCTCGTTAGTTCGAGCTAGGTAGGCAAATGAGGGCAACCGGAGTTGCAAATGAAGCCCGGGATTGAAATATCCCGGGCTTCATTTGCATCTTCCCAGGCGCCGCCATTTTTAAATCCCCCTTAGTCCAAACTCCGTGCCTGCGGCTACACGCGACACGGAGTAGGTAGTTCGAATTAGAGATCCTAATTCGAACTACCGTTACTCCTCGTGGAACGGATCTCTAATTCGAACTACCTACTCCGTGCGGCGTGTAGCTGCGGGCATGGAGTTCGGACTAAGGGATTTAAAATGGCGGCGCTGAAGATGCAAATGAAGCCCGGATATTTAAATCCCGGGCTTCATTTGCAACTCCGGTTGCCCTCATTCGCCTACCTAGCTCGAACTAACGAGCTAGTGTAGACATACCCTTATAGTCCTCTCCCATAACAAACTGGCATAGCAAAGGCTCTGCCTCTTTCAAGTGCAATAAATAGTGCTAACAGTAATTCACTATAGCTCGTTTTTTCAGGTATTTGAAAATAGCAGTGTGATATATCAACGCTTTGGGCCTTCCTGCTACTGTTGCTATTATTTCTTTTAATGCAAGAGAAAATATACATTA
This sequence comes from Rafetus swinhoei, assembly GCA_019425775.1. Lineage (NCBI taxonomy): Eukaryota > Metazoa > Chordata > Testudines > Trionychidae > Rafetus > Rafetus swinhoei. The sequence continues at coordinate 47,301,020 of CM033432.1, forward strand.
GTTATAGGATGTCACTCAGTTTCCACAAAGGTTTTTGTGCAAGAGGCTTGGTTAGAGTAAAAGTTGTCCCCTGCTCAAGAATTAAAATATATTTCAATCTTTTCCACACTTTGATCCCCCAGTTACAATGGAAGAATATTTCTGGACCTTTCCCTGCCCTACATCTAACCATAAAGAAAAGGGGGTAAGGGTTGAGGTCCCATTTTCCTGAAAATAGGGGTTGTAAGCTCCAGGTTGAGAACCCAAGGTTTAAATGGCCTTTTGTTCAACTTCAGATGGGCTTCTCCATGTTCCCACTAAGGAGACATAAGTCAGTGGTTTGGCATATATCCCATTAGGGTCTACAAATGCTCATCCCAAAGAACTCTGGCTATTTGTAAGTAACTCTCATCTACTTACCCTTCCCCCAAAAAACTATTGCAAAGAAATCAAGTGAGATACCATTTTTTCCTGAAAAATAGTTGTTTATAGTTTTTTATATTGCAGCAGCACCACCAAAATTAGTTGTACTGACCTGGAACCTAAAAATACTTTAACAAATATATTTCCCCAAAGTGCTTCAAAAGATCATTGCCAAAAAAGTGCTAAAATATCTTAACACTGATTCATTTCCAAATACTCCATTTCCAGCATCTCTTTTGATATGTAAACTGTATAATTATTCAAAATTCAGTTGAGAAAAAAAATCCCCTTTTATTTAATTCTTCAAAAAAAAAAAAGACTAAGCATGTGCCCTTGAGGCAAAATTACAGCGTATTATATGGAAATGCTAGTTCAAATGACATATTTTATACCAGTAAACAATCCAGTTATAATTTTTAGTATGAGCATCATGCTAATAAGCGTTTGCTAAGTTAAATATAGATCCTTAAAACTCTCATAACAATTCAAGTATTTGAAATTTCTCTTTCCTCCTCTTCCCTCCTCTATTTTGTTCACCTCAACCTAGTTAGCAGTGTTTCCTGGGTCCCTCTTGATGCCTTAGGCCTGATCTACACTAGGACCTTACTCCAAAATTAGCCCCCCCTCCAGGTCGAATTTGTAAGTAATGCGTCCACACTACCAAGCCTGTTATTCCGGAATAAGGGGCCATGGAATTTGAACTCTGTAGTCCTGCTTTTCATGAGGATTAACACTATTCCTGAACTTGTAAGTCTGAAATAACATTAGTGTAGATGCTCCAGTGTCACTAATTCAAACTATTTGGTCTCCGGGAGGCCTCCCACAGCTCCCCAGAGTTTAAAATCAGCTGCTCAGAAGTCGAATTTAGTAAATTTGAAATAATCTCCAAGTGTAGACATGACCTCTGGGACTAAATTTTCTCTAAGTCGGTTGAAATGACTATAGCTCTGACTGTTTTCTACTCATCCCTGAGGTTTGGGAGGGAAATCCCACATTGTGACTAAGTGACATTTACCACATCAAATATAATCCATTTTAGCTTTTTGAGCTGGCATCACTAGAGATAAGAAGTCTCCATTGTACAAAATATCTTTCCGACAACAATATGCTACTTAAAAACATTGTATTGTGCTTTATTTAATATATCTGCTTCAAAATGACATTGTTAGTAAATGTGATTCCCGTGTTCATTTCAGGTTGTGTACAAAGTCTTTATCGGTTCTGCTCCATGGCACTGCAGATTTGTGTTATGGGTATTGCAGGAATAATGTGATTACTGGCAGCTCACACATCTCAAAGGAAATAGTGTGGACTGTGCTCCTATGAGACCTTTAATGGTGCTTCCCACACCTTGCAGGAACCAATCAATACCTACTTCTCTACTCTTAGTGGAGGATACTGTATAGGATATTGACAGCTTCTGTTACAACAGGCGCTCGTTAAGGAGATATACAAATCTTTGCCAATCACATTTCCATTCACACAGCATATTGTTGTCTGATTAATTCTTCCTGATTAGCATTTTCTAGGGGCGAAAATAAGTTTGTAGTATCAGTCAGATGGACCTCTGTATTCAATGGTAAAATTACCCAGTTTAACAGGTATCAACCTAACTCATACCACAAATCATGTTTGTGATTTATTATTCACATAGTACATCTGTGTACATGTCCCTTTCCTGCTGGTAAAATATATACAACAGAATGAAATGAAGTTCTTCTTTAAAATATAGCTAGGGGCAGTACACAATAAGGGTACGTCTACACTAGCCCCCTAGTTCGAACTAGGGAGGCTAATGAGGGCGACCGAAATTGCAAATGAAGCACGGGATTTAAATATCCTGTGCTTCATTAGCATATTCGAGCGATCGCCATTTTGGAAATTGACTAGCCGGAATAACTGCCTGCATCTACACGCGGCAGAGAAGCGCGATTCCGAGATAAACCCCTTAGTTGAATTAACAGTTAAACCTCATTCCATGGAATGAGGTTTAACTGTTAATTCGAACTAAGGGGTTTATCTCGGAATCGCGCTTCTCTGCCGCGTGTAGACATGGGCAGTTATTCCGGGCTAGTCAGTTTCCAAAATGGCGACCGCCTGGGAACATGCTAATGAAGCACGGGATATTTAAATCCCGCGCTTCATTTGCAATTTCGGTCGCCGGCATTAGCCTCCCTAGTTCGAACTAGGGGGCTAGTGTAGACGTACCCTAATGGAGTAGGAGTTACATGTATGGACTAGAGGGATTTCAGAAGTTACTTAGAGGAGAATGACATGGTAGACTCAAGCACATCCTCAGCATGACAGTTTGTGTGGAAGCTGCACCTCAAAATATTTTGACCCCTATACTGCCCTCAGTTACACCAATTTCAAAACAGCTAACCCCACTGAAATCAAATGAGAACAGCTCACCTTCTACAGTGAGAAACCATCTAGTTACTGAGCAAAAATAATAACAGAAAGTATGAGTCTTCATCAGCTTCTCCGTAGCAAGGAACAGGACAAGCTCAACAACGATATCGGTAGCCGAACACACCAAGAGCCTCCATCAGCATTGGTTCAAGTTTGGTGACTTTCTCAGTACGGACATATTAGGATGGAAGACCAATGAATACTGAAGCATGCTTATCAAGTAATGCCATTACACAGCTGCTGATCTGAGCACCTAAATAGCAGTGGTGTGATGAGTTCACCAAAGAGGTACATAAACGGAATATCTAGTCAGACCATCTTAAGGTCCTATTGCGGACCAATCTGGGAGGCACTTGATATGCAAGAGGTCTATGGGATTTGCCATGATAATGATGAAGTAGGAATAAAGAATTGTGTATGGGGGAAAAATATGTTTTTAACTACAGTCTTAATGAGGATGTAGAATCACTGAGGTAGACGAGAAGACTCTTCCACATTGCTAGGTACCCCTCCGTCACAATGTGTAACATAGCACAACGAAACTACCCATGACTTGTAATCCTAAAAATAAGATGAATTCTGCTCTTGATGCTAGGAGTTGGCATAACCCCTGAAGTTCAGAGATTTCTAAAGGAGGTTGGAAGACATGACTTTGGGATCAAGAGATACGTTCAAAGTCAGAGTACAAAGTATTTTTCTGCAGACCAATTCTGGAGGTCTGGGCTGCACCCCTCATCTCTGCAGCTCATGGAAGTGGATCCAAACCTTAGTGCTGCAAGCTCTGCCCACCACCCTCAGCTCCCACTTGCCATCAGAGTCTCTGCTTCCATGGCAGCAAGTGGACAATGATTCTGTTGCTTTGCTGTTTCCTTCATTTCACTGAATTATGAGCTATTTGAAGGGTGTAACGGGGTGATACTCACCTCCCTGGGAGCGCCCCCATTTGGCCTAGTGTGTGTGCCTGCACTGTCTCAGTCTTCAGCCTTCTTGGCTACTCAGACCTCTGGCTGTGTCACACTCCTGTGTGCAATACACGGGGCCAATCTCGGCACCCACTCTTAGCGTCCCTCTTAATCTGTTCCCCACTCAGAGATTGGTGTCTCCAGGGCTTCCCCTCCTGGAGGCAGCATCCTCACCCTTACCTCAGGGCTCTATCACAGTTCAGCAGTCTCTATCCAGAATCCCACTCAGAGCTGTCCCTGGTGCTGCTTGCTGCTCCTCAGCCAGCCAGCCAGCCAGCAATGGTCTTCTCTTCATGAGCTCTGTACCACAACTAACTGCTGCTGTGCTTTGAAGCTTCTTTTATAGGCCTTACTGGCTCCTGATTGGCTGGTTCCTTCACAGCCACTCAAGCCTCCTTGGAGGACTTCTCTATACCCTGTTTTAGTCTCAGGGCTATGTCCCATCACAGATGGGTGAGGCAGGAAGGGCGGCAACAGTTGTGAGTAGTGTTCACCCTCTCTAGCCCTTTTATCCTCTCTGAATTAGTTTTTGGGCAGATGACTTAACCCATATGAGTCTCCATTACAGAATCTCAGTGCTGGCTCCTCTGCACTTCCCAAGCATGGCAGAGCAGCCTGAAAAACAGCAAAGAAAATCTAAGTGGTGCAATATCTGTGAGAGAGACCTTCCATAATTGTCAGACAGTGAATTGTGCCCAGCTTGCATCCAGCCTTCCATCCCTAGCTCCATTAATTAGCAGACTGTGTGTCAGATAAGCATGCCAAGTTCCCCACCATGACTTCAAGATGGGAAAAACAGGGGCGGAAGCACAGAAAAATCTTTTGAGCAGGCTTCAGGTCCTAAGGAAGGCTGATTAAGGCCTGACCAAAGTAGCAACCAAGAATGTTAAAACGGTTAAATGTTTAACTGTTTGAACTCAGGGCATGCTGCCTGGCCTACTGTCAGTACTGCCACAGTGCTCCAGACCGGCATGGCTGGCCACTACTGGAGTAAACTGGAAAGTGGGAGTTAACAAGTTAACCAGTTATCTGGTAGGTATACAGATAAGTCTCATGCTTATCGGTAAGCTTGTCAGTTAACAGTTTAACATCCATAGTGACAAGGAAATCAAAGAAAGGAAAAAAGGGGGAAGAAAAAGCACAAACAATCTAGGAGGAATGAATCCTCTTCCTCCTCCTCCGTGGTGGAATGTGCATTATCAGACCCTGAACCTATGCAGGACTAGTGAAAACTCTGGCCCTCACAGTCTCTTCCTGACAAAGAGGACTCGGACCTCCATGCCGAGCTAGGGAGCAGAATTTCCCATTTCCTGGAGAAAAAGGTTGCATTGTTTAGAGACAAGTGGGTCAGGAAGATAAATGAGTCAGGGATCACCCTGACGTGATCGACTTTGCCCTGTCCATTCTCCATGTTGTCCCCTCACTCCAATGACCCTGTGAAGTGAGATCTGATCCAAAATGAGAGCTCTTATCCTTTAGATACAGAAATAGTAGAGGGCATGTCTTCAGAAGAAATACTCCATCTTCTTCATTGTTCAGAAATTATTTAAATACAAAAAGCATTATTAAGTAGTACTTAATATTAATATTAAGCATTATTAAGCATTATTTGCTGCCAAGTTTCAAAGAAAGTCAAACCACTGAACTAATGGAAGTCTCTGGTTAACTACTTGGAACCTGGGCTTGTTGGAGTGTTAAACCAGCGTTTGACTGTAGTAGCATGTTCTGCAGCTACAGAGAGAATTTTTTTCTCCACTTCAGTTTATTTGTCTGATTAGTTCAAAGTTGAGAAGCTGACTAGTAGTTGGAAATCATGTTTTCTTCTTCCAGCTGTTGAATAAAAACTAGGTGTGAGAGGATGAGATCTACTAATTCTGAAATCATGGAAGATATAGTAAAGCATTCTAAAACATTTCTCCTTATGTATTTAACAAATTTAAGGAGTTTGTTAGATCAGGCTGCACTAGGGAACTTTTAGTGCACAATAGCAGGGTCCACACAAACTGTTAGTGTGAGACAGACCAGCATGGTGTAATTTACGCCCCAGCTTCCCACTCACTAAGGGTATGTCTACACTTGCCCCCTACTTCGAAGTAGGGAGGCAAATGAAGCATACCGAAGTTGCAAATCAAGCCCGGGATTTAAATATCCGCTTGATTGCATGTTCAACCAGTCGCCATTTTAGAAATTCACTAGCCTGGAGTAACTGCCGGCGTCTGCGCAGCAGTGAAGCGAGTCAATTTAAAGCCTAACTCGAATTAGCTGGTATTCCTCCTGCAATGAGGTTTACCAGCTAATTCAAATTAGGGGCTTTAAATCGGACTCCCGTTTCACTGCCGTGTGTAGATGTGGGCAGTTATTCCGGGCTAGTGAATTTCTAAAATGGCAACCGGACGGGAACATGCAAATCAAACGCGGGATATTTTTAATCCCGGGCTTGATTTGCAACTTCGGTATGCTTCATTTGCCTCCCTACTTCAAAGTAGGGGGCAAGTGTAGACATACCCTAACTGATTGGCTAGACAAGCCGATATGGAACTACTGAACTGATAAAACTAGCAGAGGGTGATATTGTTAGTGCTAAAAAATGGAGCCCACTACCTAGAAACAACAGACTTAGCAGATATATGGAATATAATTCTTGTTTATGAGATGAGGTGGGGCACAATTATAAGCTGGGAGTGAGGCCTGCTTTGGGGTCTAGAGGGCTTGCTCTGAAATAATCACATGGGATGCACACAAATAGGTGACTACAACCATCATAACTGGGGCTAAGTGCACATGTGACTACTGACTTGTTGGTGACTGTCAGTGATCATAGCAAATAGTGACAGGAAATGGGAGACTGGAAAATCCAATAAAAATACTTGGTAGATATATGAATAGTAGCCATAGGAGGGACACGGTAAGACAGTGTTTATAAACTTGAACCCGAACCTATGGGACCTAGCACAAACCCAACCACTACAATGGGTATGTGATCACAGCCTTTGCAAATGTTGTCCACATACACGTGACTAGTCACTGTGTTGAATGGTTGGTTGATGATAGTGTGATGTAAAATGAGGAACCAGTTCATGCAGTTAATAAACTTAGCAGGTGTATTTAATAGCATGTGTTGTATGTGCAATGGGAAAATACACAGCAGGACCCTGAGTGCCCCTTTGGTTGGGAAACTGAGCCCGTGAGACCCAGGTCCCAATGGTCTCAGTAGATGTTTTATAATGGAGGAGGTGGAGGAAATAGAATTTCCATCCTGTGAAAACTCTTGAATTTTTTTTAAAAAAAGGTCTGGTTCCAAAACCAGAAGAAATATTAATTATTTAAAATTATCAGGGGACTGAAATTCCAAAATATTTCATTTAAGAAATATTGAAACAAAATACAGTCCCCATAATTCTTAGAATCCCACTGGCCTACCTGATGGGCTATCCTGCTGCCAGGTTCCTGAGGCTGTCTGCTGCTCATCAGGCAGCTGGGGGAGGCAGAAAGATGGAGAACCAGGAAGTCCAGGGAACAGGGCAGATGGGACAGGTAGAGATAGGGAGGCAGGGAGCATATAGAACTGATTGAACAGTTGCCAACACAACACTTTTCATTTGGAAAATGCTGATCCCACCAAATTGAAACATTCTGCAAGACTTTGTTCATTCCATCAAAAGTAGGCAGGTTGGCTAACTGAAGTGCCTGGTTTCCTGCCAGCATGTGAGTGAGCTGCCCAATTCCTCAGGGTCCCCAGGCTCCCTAGCTTCCCAATTGTCCATCTGGTGGGCTCCTGCTCTCCCTGGCTAACCAGCTCCCCAGCTGCCAGGCTTTCCAAGTCGCCCACCTGGCAGTCAGGTGGTTGGGCTCTGTGGCTGCCCAGATAGCTCGCTGCCTGTCTGGCTTCCTGCCCAGAATTTAAAAAAACATGTTGCATGGAAAAATTCCTGTTTCTGACCCTTTCCTCGATCTCAGAAAATACCAGATTACAGAACTGTAATGTTTTTCATGGAATGGAAATTCCAATTTGTGTATAGCTCCAGCAGTGTGGGCCTAAGGTCCACGCTTTGTGAGACCCTTCTGTAATGATTCCCCATTTTGTGATCTGACAATTAGCCAGTTTGTGATCCATTTAATTTGTGCCAGGCTGATTTTATATTGTTCCAGTTTCTGTATCAAAATGCCATGCTGTACCGAGATAATGCCTTACAAGAAGTCTATCATGAACCAAACTTGTAATCTCAAAAAACAGCAAATTAGTCTGATGCAATCTACTTTCCATAAATCAGTGTTGACTGGCATTAATTAATTACCATCTCTTAATTCTTTATTAATCAAGCTCTATATCAGCCATTCCTTTATGTTTCCAAGATATCCATCAGACTGATAAGCCTATAATTATTCTGGTCCTTTTAAATATTTAGTATATTAGCTGTCTTCCAATCCTCTGGAACATCTCCAGTATTTCATAACTTATTAAAGATCAGCATTAATGATCCAGAGGGATCATTCTTAGCCAGCTCTTTTTAAACTCAAGTATGCAAGTTATCTGGACCCACTGATTTAGCAATATCCATCTTTAGTAGCAGGCATTTAACATCTGAGAGTTATTTTTGGAATATTATAATATGCTATGAGTACATTGTCTGACTTTTTCCCAAATACAGATCAGAAATATTTATGTAACACTTCTGCTTTTTCAGTATTACTATTAAAATTCTACCATTTCCATCTAGTAATGGACATCTAGACATGCATCTACATGGAGACAAGTACTTGGTATGAATGTGACATGAGAACACTGAATGTAAATGTTCCTAGCGAGCCAATAAGTGTCACATTTCTCTCTCTCTCAAAATAGCCAGCTATTTTCAAATCTGGAATTCACTTATGTTACAAACCTAATATTCCTCTTTGTCCAGATGAGAATAGAAAAAGAGGCTAAATATTTCCTTAAGCAAGATTATCTCCTATCTCTCTCTCGCACCAAATTTCTCTTTTTCCCTGTCCCTGCTCTGTCTGAGAGAATCAAAATTTCAATTATTTGTTCAGGTCCATTTTCTATATGAGGCTTCGTTCTTCCAGCCTGCAATGAGAAACTATACAAAGTTACTTTTGTGACTGGTCCTATATCGTGAATACCAAATAAGGACAAGTTACTGTGAATATTAAAAAACATGCCACAGGATACATTTGTTCATCGAAATGATTTGCCAATCAGCTTCAGTTTGGGGCAGATCATGACCATAGCACAGATAATTTGCAAACAGTAAAAATGACTGAATATACCACTGTAGTTGTAATTCATTTTTCCCATTTCTGAGTATATAAAAAACCCTAACTTGTATTGTAAAAACTCTGCATTTTTTTCTGAAATATTGAAGGCGTCTCTCTATCTCAAGTTTCTAAGGACTAATTTTATTTCCTCTTTACATTAGTCTCAAGGTGCTCAATAGAGGCCAGGCAAGTGTAAAAGATGCCCACATAAATAATTATTCTAAATTACATTGCCGCAGATATCACAGATGTTCCATCTGGTTTGCCTAAAAGCCCATTCCCCGGGTTCTTTACTGTGTTGGAAAAAAGAAGGGGGATTAGATTTGTTTAGGGTTTTCATCGGGTAAGGGGTGTTGAATGTGGGGAGACGAGGGAGTTTGGTGTTTGGACATTTAGATTAAGAGGTAATTATACCAGTAACAGAATCAAAATCCTGAAACACATTGAACTGATTTCTAATACAAACAGGATCAGCATTAAAGGATTTAAAGGAGTGCTAATATCATTTCAGGACCAAAATGTGATTTAAACTGTAATAGCTATTGATTTCTATATTAGTGTTCTTGCTCCTTGTATTGCATTTCTGCTGCCATCTGCTAAAACAGGAATGGCATGTCATTTTATTGACTAACAATGACTTGAAATATAGTATTCCTGTACTCTCTGGCTCTTTGAAATTATGAGCTTGCAGGGGACAAGAGGGTTCAAAACAACTTAGTTCTTGTGAGCTATGTGCTTTTAAAATAATGTATGTCCATTGTTAGACATGTGGAATGATTTTGGAAAAAAGTTGGGGCTCTTGAACATGAAGCTCTGATGTTGCCCATGGGAGATAAAGTTTCATTTATTAAGCTGCAGGCATTCTGAGTTTCCTGAGAAGACACGCCTTGTTTTGAAAGAAAGAAAGAAAGAAAGAAAGAAAGACTAACAGTATTCTGCACTGGCAGTCAAAGCTCAGCACTGGTGTAACTCAGCCCGCCCTGAATTCAGTCAGTGTTTTACTTTCTGCATCCTCTAGCACCACTACAGCTCCCATCCCTGTACTGAGTCACAGATTTACTTCTATACCTAGAAGTATACCTGTCTTTCTGACAGACTAAAATTCTGGCCTGTCTCTCTGACATTTCTTCATGGATATCAGCTCACCAGCTCCAGCTCAACATGGCTAAAACAGAGCTCTTAATCTCCCTCCTCCCCCCGGCCCACCACCAAGCCCTCCCCTACACCTCCCTCATCCTGCCAGTCTCTCGGGCCAGTGACCTCACAGGTTAGGGTGTCATTTTCAACTCGGATTTCTCTCAAGGGCCTCACATCCAGGCTATGTCTAAATCTTTCAGATTCTTGCATATTAGCACTAAGATGTGGCCTTTCCTAGGCAACCATACAGCTAAAACTCTCAGTCAGATGTCATCCTCTTGTCTCTTGATTATTATAATATCCTTCTCTCTGGCCTTGACTAATGCAATCTTGCCCTGCTTGTAACCACTGCCAATGCTGCTGCAAAGATCCTTCTCCTAGCCTGTTGCTTTGTGTCTCTTTCTCTGGCTGTCCTTTCTCTGACCAAACACACATTACTTCTCTTCACTTTCCCCATCGTCTCCCATTCACTACTCAAGTGCCAGCTCCCACTTCCAGTTGGCCATGGTGCCAGACTCCATTGCCCACCTTTTAGAATTTCAAATAAGCAGCTTCATGCTTTCTCCTGAGCATGGGTGTTAGATGAGGGGGTGCTGGGACACAGCACTAGGATTGCCAGTCATCTGGTTTTTAACCAGAATTCCTGGTAGAAAAAGGAACTGTCGACTCTGGTCAGTACTGCTGACCAGGTGGTTCCTACAGTAGGGCTAAAGCAGGCTCCCAGCCTGCTTGGATCCCAGAAATGGTGACATGCCCTGTGGCCCCTAGGCACCAGGGTGGTCAGGAAAGCTCCACGCAGTGCTCCTGTCCCGAGCAGCAGCTCCCAATGGCCAGGAACCACAATCAATGGGAGCTGCGGTGACAATGCCAACAGGCAAGAGCTGCATGCGGAGCCTCCCTGACCACCTCTCTTCTTAGGAGCCAGAAGTTACCACATCCACAAGTCCTCCTCACTCTCTGAACTCCTCATCCCCAGCCCCACCTCAGAGCCCTCACCTCCCCACACACCTCATCCCCGTGCCCCAGCCCAGAGCCACCTCCTACACTCTGAACCACTCAGCTCCACCATCCAGCCCCCTCTTATACCCCCTACTCCAACCCACTTCCACAGCCCTGAGTCCCTCACACACCCCATACATCTCATGCCCAGCCCCACCCCAGAGCCACACCCCCAGCCAGAGCCCTCACCCTCTCCCATACCCTGCCCCAGCCCAGAGAAAATGAGCCAGTGGGCTAGGTTGGGGAAGAGTGAGCAACAGAAGGAGGGGGGATGGAATGAGTGGGACAGGGCCTCAGAGAAGGAGGGGGGCATGAGGACGGGGCAAGGATGTTCAAATTCTGCAGTCAGAAGATTGTTAGTCCTATGCAGACACCTGACTTGAAGTTGTTTCCATCATATGGGTCTACAGTTTGGTTTAATGGCTCTCCACACCCCTGCTCTCATGTTCAAATCCCTCCTTAAAACTCACCTTTGTTGTGATGCCTACCAAACACTTGACAACAGTTAGGTCACTGGTGCTCTGGCCAATATTATACTGACCAATATTATTGCATTGTTTCTTTGTGCTCCCCTCTATCAGTCTGTATCCATCTACTGTCTCTTCTCTAATAATTAGCTTGTATGCTATTTGGGATGGGACTGTCTTCTTGTGATTCTAAAGTGTTGAGCACAGTAGACCATGATTCAGGTTGCTGGGTGCTAGGGTTAACAAACGATTAAAAATAATAATTAGGGTGACCAGCTGGCCTATTTTTAAAGGGACATTCCCATATGTAAACCTTTCTGCAAGTGCCCTGACTTTTTCTTAAAAACAGGTAAATTGTCCCATATTTTCTGTCTCTCCCACATGAGCACTGTGGGTCCTGCTGCCAGCCAGACCCCTGGTTACCAGAGCCCCTGGTTACCAGAGACCCACCCACCAGCAGTGAATGGGGGGGGGTCCAGTGTCGGACAATGGGAGTGCGTGTGCAAAGCTGTTGGCAGGGCAAAGATGTAGCATAAAATGCTGGCCATTCCCCTTGCCAGTCTGTCAGTGCAGCCCCTGCTGCTCACAGCAGGACTCAGCCCCTGTCAACTCACAGGGCCAGGGCCAAACAGGATTATGTATTTGCTTCAACACAGAATCGAGTGGCGTAGTTGCTTTTATTAATCTCACTACATCACTACTATTACAGGATTAATGCTGCCCTATGGTTACACAGCTACTGCAAAGTGACACATCAATAAGCACAGGCAGAGCAATGCATAAAAGAGTAACAGGCACTTAGAAATGCTTATGCCCCTTCAGTCTGCGGGGAATCCTGTTCCTGTCACCTCATACCAGGCTGCAGTGGACGTGGCTTCAGCTGGGGGAATCCAGGTCTAAGTCCTCGGTGAGACTCACCAGGCACGGGACTCCCTACACTAGTTATACTACAGTTGTTTACCGGGTGTGCGCGTACTGGCTCAATGCCATTCTTATCACTCTTATGAGCTGAGACTAAGATCAGACTTGTTTACCACTTAGTAGTTTCCCAGCTCAAGTGCATGGGTTAAAGCTGATAAGGGCCAGCTGCTGTTTGCGCTTGCAGAGTCCCAGACTATGTACTCAAGGATGGAAACTTCCATTCCAGCCTGCTAAGCTTCAGGCCCCACATATTGGTTTTTATGTGACAGCCCCCCATCTTGTTTCTGACCAGCATTAGCTCTGAACTGCAAGCTGCGGTGGTTGGTGAGTGGTGCTGGCTGGTTACGTGTCACCTCTGCTGCCCAGCCATCGACCCTCTAGGTGCTTCCCCTCTTGGTGTCCACTCCCCGCTTTGCCCCTTCACCAATCCTGTTGCTTCTCCATATTACCCCAACAGGGTGCAACCCCTTCCACTGCTGTCCGGAGAATCAGCCCCTAGTGGGGCACTCAGCTCACCAACTGCCTGGCTGGCAGGCTCCTTCTTTCCCCCACTGTCTCTGGCAAAGCCCTGCACAGCACTGGCAGTGGGTAGCCTCTCCAAATCAGCTAAGCTTTGGAGTCCTGGTGGGGAACCGATTTCCAGCCTGTTCATATCCTGAACCCGCATGCTCCACAGCAGCCCCTGGGGTTGGGGCTTAGCACCCGCTTCACACACACACACACACACACACAGGGTCCTGTCCCCAGGAAGTGTGGGGCTGCTCCATCCCCTAGGCACCTTCTCTTGCTGAGCCACCTTTCTATCCAGGATCATTGAAGCCCCTGCAGTCAGGTTCCTAGGGTCCTGGTACACAATTCATCCTTAGGGCTTAACCCCTTCCTGCCCGCACTGTAGCTGGAGAACTGGAGGTGGCTGGATTATGTTGGTGGCCAGCAGCAGCCTGGCGGTGTTAGCTGGTTTTGACACTGGTCACACAGGAAGGGACAAGCTGCTTCTAGCATTGGAGGGGAAGGGAGAGAAGCAATGAGCTCTGCATCCCTTCCCCCCTCCTCCTCATCCCCTGTGGCTGAAGGTAGCTCCTTTCCCTTCCTTCCCACACAGAGCTGAAAGGTTGCTGCTGGCCATGTTCTGCTGTGAAATCTGACAGAAATATGGGAGTGCAGTGGGGCGGCACCTCACCTCTCGTGATTGCCCCCCTTCTAGTCAAGTGTGAGTTCCCGCACTGCCTGCTGATGAAAGCCTCTTTGGCAACTTAGCCATCCGGCTGAGTCACACCGTGGCATCACAAACCCCTTCTGGGATACACCTCTAACAGAGGCCCATCCCAGTGCCCTCTGTAGAGTGTCTCTAAGTCTGTTTGTTTCCCTGCTCAGGAGAGAGTGGTGCCTCCAGGGACTCTCCCCCTGGAGACAATTTCTTGCCCCTAGCTCAGGGATTTCTCTCAGTTCATCATATTCTCACACTACCTCCCCACGCAGGGCTCCCCGAGGTTGCCACTGCTCCCTTAGCCAACCAGCCAGCCACTCACTCTTCACCTCTTCAGGGCTCCAGAGACACTGTGCTGACTGGTGTTGCAGCTCCTTTTATAGGGCCTTTCTGGCCGCTGATTGGCCAGTTCCCCCACAGCTACTCTAGCAACCTGGAGGACTTGTCTATGGCCTTTATTCTGGGATGGGGTGTGGCAGGACCACAAGCCTCCGTCAGGGGGCCTCAGGGCCTGGTCCACCCCATCACAGGTGTCATGTTACCTGTGTACCCCCTACACACATGTTGCCTTGGAAAGATGTGACATCAAATACCAAGAGAGGCTAATCTGTTCCTGGGGCCCAGCCAGGCATGGAGGGTGAAGAGCACCAGGCAGGAGGGATCGGGTCAGCTGGTCATCACCCTCCATGTGAGAGTTGTATGGAAGTATGAGTGAGACGTGTGTGTGTGTGTGTGTGAACCCTGAGACCTTAAAGATAACAAGGTAATAAACTATCCAACTACGCAGTATTTCTTCTTTACAGGGGCTCAGTCAACTTGATGTTAATTTGAATATTTGTACTTTACACTTCCCATTGATTGCAGTTGTACTCACTTGAATATAAGTAATTTTACCAGGTGTCCCATATTCAGCACAGGGAAATATGATGATGATAATAATAATTAATAATAATTAATAATCAATATTCAGTGCTTTTGAAATCCCATGCTACATCTGTTTCATTCTTGTTTTCTTTCTTTTTACTTCCTTCATTCTGTTCTGCCTCTTTAGCTCCCCCTTGTTCTTTTCTTTTCCACTTTTCTCTTACTCTTTTCTTTTTTCTTTTCTCTGTTCTGTTTCCTCTCTCTCCTCTCTGCACGTTTTTCAGTGTATGGATGGGAGTGAGCAGCAGTCGCACTGTCTGCAGAAAAGCAGTTTTTCAAAAGAAAGAGAAGCAACATGCCCATGGTAGCTCTGGCGTTTTTAGACTCTGCTTGAGCTGTAACTCAAGGTATGTCTTCTCTGCAAATAAAAGCCCATGGCTGGCCCATGGCAGCTGATTCAGCCTCGAAAGGCTTAGGCTAGGGGGTTGGTTGATTGCAATGTAAACAGTCAGGCTTGGGCTGGACCCTGAGCTCTGGGACCCTGTGAGATAGGAAGGTTCCAGGCTGGGCTTTAGTCTGGCCAAAACATCTACAGTGCAGTTAAATGCCTCCTTTGCCTGAGGCCCACAAGCCCAGCTGTGGGTGTCTAAATGCAATGTAGACATACTCTTTCTGAGCTAAACATCAGGTCTGATATGTTTAAGCTTCCTGGATTCACATGCATTTTGCAAAAGTAGATCTTTACATTCATGAATGTTGTTTTCTTCCTGTCATTGTAAGCAGCACTCTGTGTGCTGGTTGGCTACTTCCCTCCATCCCAAAGGCTGCACTCGTGCATTGGAGCAATACATGTGTCATTGATAAAATGCTTGGAAATATAGCTTGGTGCTATATAAATGTGTATTATTACAGTATAATCTGAATTGCCTCTTAATTGTAATTTTTCATTGAAAACTGAATTAGCCCAATGGTAGGTAATGATAATGACTGCTATTTAATTAACGTACATTCAGTTTAGTAACAACAAATGTAGCTAGTGCCAAATAGTTAAGTGGTGTTAAACAGAAGTTACATTTTAAGAAGTGTCCTTTCAATGCATAAATTGACAAATAAAATATAAAGGGAATATTTTACTGGGGAGTTGGGAAGCCTGTCACAGTAGCAAGCTTTTGATGGCCTCAGTTGAGGGTGATCCCATCCTAAAATGCAACAGTCTACATACTTCTGGTTCATGAAGCTGACGTTGCATTTATAGTGTTATTCTTTCTTTTTCTTTAAATAATTGTTGTGGAAAAGAGCAGCAAAATTGCATGTAAAACTGTGCGTGCGTGACATGACAACTGAGAACTCAAGCACTCAAAAATTAAAAAAAAAGCTCAAACCACAAACTTCATCTTGCCTCTTGTGTTTGTGCTGTAAAATATGGCCTAAATAACCCAATTTTTTTCACAATAGCTTTCTTTTACTGATCTCATTGAGGGTTAAAAATCAAGTGAAGTCTCAGTAATGCATTCCATATGCCACCTGTTCCGTATGTAAGATGAGATGAGAAACTCTAACTTGTCCCCACTTCTGAACTGTCCACACAGGCAGAGACATACTGTAATTCACCTTGACATCATGCTCAGTGTGAATTGTATATAGCCTGGCCACAGATGTTATGAAAGATAGTAACAAACAGAAAACAAACAGGTAACCGACTAAATTCATCAGCGCAATTCTAAACAATAAATTCATTGTAAAATGCAGAGTGAGGAGGCTCAAAGCAGTCATATTCCATGACTCATGTTGCACGGGGTTTAAAGGCAATCCCCAAAGTAGGGGGCAGATTTTCCATTAGTGTAAATTAGCATAACTTTGTGTGCTAATAATCAGGGGTGCTATGTCAATTTATAGCAACTCAGATTCTGGCCTAAATTTCCAAGTGGCTGTTTTCTTCTTTCCTCATTTCACAACCTGACATTAGGATTAATGAGGATTTAATAGACAAAGGTTTTTTCACATGGATTTCATTCTACTAGGTCGTCAAAAGGTTAATGTTACATTCCAATCAAAGGCACTATAATCTATTAAATGGCAAAAACTACATTACCACAGATTCAGCCCCTTCCAGAACATTGGTTTGAGCAAAACGCAACCTGCTGAAACCCCCAAAATGTGCCTCTTTCCCCAGTATCCCCAGACACCCTGAACACACGTACCTTTACTCTGCTGCTAACCCCACAGTTGCTGAAATACACAAGCTATTCACCTGCTTCTGCAGCCCATTCACTCTCACCCTCTGGATTCCATCTTACACTGTTAAGACAAAGTATCTTTCTATTGCCATTATTCCCCCCACCCCCCGTAACCCAATTTTCTACACAGTGCCTAGAGCGAAAGGCAACCACGTTATAGAAGAATAGTGTTGGGCAGAGCTGGGGGTTGTGCAGGGGTTGGGATGTGTTGACAGAGCTGTGGGTGTGGAAGAGGGTTCTAGTACAGGGGCTGGGTTCAGGACTGGAGACTCAAGGGGGTGGGGAGCATTGGCAGAGCTCTGGAGTACAAGGGAGTTGCGATGCTCCAGCAGAACAGAGGTTGCGGGATGTTTGGGGAGCAGAGGGTGTGGGGTTGCAATCCCTCCCTCACCTGCGTGCCCAGCCTCTCTCATGCCCTCCCTCGCCTTAATGCCCAACTGCTCTCTCTGTTTATCCCCCCTTCCTGTTACCAATGTTACCTCTAACTTTTTTCCAGCCATGTGCAGAATAAATTTCGAGACATGTGCAATGTGGACCACCAGTAGAAACACATGCTGCCAACTGTGGGCAGCTGTGGGCACTCTGCAGATGAGCTGGGTGGCATCTGACTCTCTCCTGGATGGCTGCCCAAGTGCTCGGCCTACGGGGAACACTGCCTGTAACCCTCCTCCCCTTGCTACTGCCCCATTCCTCTGCCCCTAATACTCATCCCTTCCCATGAAGCACTTACATCTAATTTTTTTCCCCAAAAATACTTTGATTACACCTCGCCCCCCAAATAAAATCGCCACCCATAACTCAAAATTGTAACAACCTCCAGTTTCTCAGTCCAAAGTCCTTCTGTTTTAGGTGGAGAATTGTGATGATCTTATCCCTAATTGTATTAATTGAAGGTAAGTTAACAGCCCTCAATCTCAAGGAAATTTGTGATTCATGCAGTCATCAGTGCCTCTCTGTGCAACAGCACAAGGCAGCAGAAGGAAACTTTTGCGGGGAGGATGCTGTAACTTGGGAACCTCTTAGTCAAATGAGTTTATCATTTGCTTATCGGATAGTCCTTTGACTAGTCGACTAGTTGATTCCCCTCCCCTTCCTTGCTGCCTCTGTAAGATAGAGGAGGCAAAGGTGGGGGGGAAGAGGTACTTCAAAGTGGCAGCGCCACACAGCTGTGCGGTGCTGCTGCTTTGAAAACCCAAGGCGGTATTTCAAAGGGGCAGCTACCATGGAGTCCAGGGTCAGCTGGGGACTCCCAGATGACCCCAGGCTCCCCACCACATTTCCCCAGAACCCGGGATCAGCTGGGAAGTCCCCAGCTGACCCCAGGCTCCACTGCCCCTTTGAAACACCACCTCCGTGCATTTCAAAGGGGCAGTGGAGCCCGGGGTCAGCGGGGGACTCCTCAGCTGTCCCCGGGATCCTACCGGCATGCAGTGTAGCATGGAGCCCAGGGTCAGCAGGGGACTCTGAGGACCCTTGTGCATTTCAAAGCAGGCACCTTCATGAAGCCCGGAGTCAGTGGGGTTTCCCGCTGGACCCAGGCTGTATGCGGAGTTCTGCATTCCTCCTTTGAAATGTACAAGAGCCTCAGCGGGGGCTCTTGTACATTTCAAAGGAGGAATGAGGATGTGCCTATCGACTAGTCAAGTCAATTAACCACATTTTAACATCCTTAATAAAACTGGAATCACTAATGCCACCCTGCACTCCACTCTCATGAGTCTTACCAATTTTCACAGCAATCTAATTAATGGTTTGGATTTTAGAGCACAAAAACATCCGTACTGGGTCAGACCAATGGTCCATCTAGCCCAGTGTCCTGTCTTCCAGCAGCAGCATATACAATAGCAGGAGGGAAACCTTCTAACTAGTTTTCTGTGTTGGCACATGTGCAGTGTAAAAATGTACATTTTCTTACGTACTGTTCTCAGTTTGGGCCTCCAAATATCTAGTGGGTGCTGTGTGCAATCCTGGATACAACTTGACAGATTGAGACCGTTTTGACCTACAACACATCAATAGTTTGATCTCTAGCTCTGTGCACAAAAACCTCTCATACAAACTTTTTCTTAAAATAGCTTTTTTTCAGGGCTTGTATCTCCAGAAGGCTCGGCTCAAATGACTCCAGATTTGTGTCACTATCATTGTGCTGCACCATCCTGAGGCAAATTTCAAAGAAATCTGACTAAGCATGTTGATTTTCGAGGCCTTAGAAATGTTGACTATAAACAGCTGCAGGATGCAATCTTAGCTATAATGGCAAGGTAGGGTACTTGCATGCCAGCCATTAATGTAGTATGTCTGCACCTCATAATATGTCTGTGCTTTAGCCTTACAGCACCTCTCTGGGCAGTACTGGTGGCTCCATTATTCAGATGGGGACCAAGGCACATGGAGATTCAGTGGTTTGCCATCCAGTAGAGTAGGGAATTAAACTCAACATGCGTAAGTCTTCCTAGGCGAGCATTATAACCACCATAGGCACCAACTTGTGCTCTAGCTGAGAAGTGTTTGACCCTCCCACTTTGTCCCAGACCCCACCCCGCTGCGTCCCTTCTCCCAAACCCTGCCCCACTTCCTCCTGCACCGCTCCACCCTCTCCCTTCCCCCAGCCACCACGCCTGTCCCTAGGGTGGCTAGATACCTTCACAAAAATCCCGAACATGGTGGGGAAAAAATTGGTTGAGCAAAAAAAGAAAAAGAAAAAGGAGACCTTTTTACATGTCCGGTATTTTCTGTTATTTTTTTACCAGACTGTCGGGCGAAAACCGGATACCTGGCAACCCTACCTGTCCCACCTCTTTCCATCTCCTCTCCCGAGCACAAAATAGTCCCGTGTGTGTGTGTGTGTGTGCGTGTGTGTGTGCGTGTGTGTGTGTGAAAAAAACACAATGGGAAAGAAGGCTGTGCTGCTGCTGAACTAGATCTTTGTTTTTATGTAGATGCCGCTGCAATAGAATAAATGTTTAAAATGTTCATCAGCTCCCTCATAATGGAGCCATTATTCTGTAACCACAGTTCTGAATTACAGCCCATAGATTTTCATTTGGTTTTCATAGGAAAGTCAGAGCTGATAAAAGAGGAAATGAACATATTTCAAGTAGATCATTTTTTTAAATGTGGGATTTAAAATACGTTTTGCATGAGGACCTTTGAAAAAAAGAGAAAACAATCTAATCAAATTACTGGATTTAGAAGGTGGACTAAAAGCATTCAAGTACACTAGTTGACATTTTCAGGATCTTCTTAGTAATTAATTTTATATCATTTCAAAGAAAATAATTAAATGTTGCTTTCTGTGTATACATAGGTGCAGATGTGTTTACATATATCAAAATATAGAAGAAAGATCATTTGAAAGCTCAGGATATTTATTTTTAACATCTTCTGTGTTACTTTAAAAATGGCTTACATGAATCTATTGTAAGCTTCTATTAGAGAATCAAAGCAAAATCTCATTATAGAACTTGGATTTGTAAGGACTCTGGACAAATGCAAAAAGATTCGATTGAGCTCTAATTTACTTCTGTTTTTGGTTGGAAGAATGCTGTTCTTTATTATTGAATGGTCTCACAGTAGTGTAGAACACAGGAGCAATGTCTACACAGCAGTTAATTCTGAAATAGCAAGGAGTGCATCTACACTGCAAGCCATGATTTCGAAATAATGGCAAGCCGTGGGACTTCTTACTCCAGTTCCTGTAACCCTCATTTTACGAGGCGTAAGGGATGTTGAAGGAAGAGTGTTTTCCCTTCGGCTTCCTGCTGTGTAAACAGTGCCTAAAGCCTAGTTAACCTATTTTGACTTAAGCTAGCTACACAATTGACATAGCTCAAGTTGCACAGCTTCATTCAACTTCAGTCCTGCTGTGTAGACGTACCCCTAGTGCCTGGGGAGCCTTTGCAGCATAACACACATTTTGTCACACAATGTGGAAAAAAAGTCAGTGATTATGTGCAATTTTTAGGCTAAATCCACTTTTTGACAGTTACTATTTCAGGGATTTGGGGGCTGATGTTTGGCCAAACTGGATGCCGAAAGGAGCACACCTAAATCTGTATTTATGGCCAGGTTTTTAAAGGTGTTTCGATACCAGAGAGGATTTTCAAATGTCCCTCGGCATCTAAAGCACTTGTGTAGTCCCACCAGGTGCCTGTCTGTAGGCACCTAGGGCATGGGTAGGGCATTGCACAGAAGAACTGGCAGCTGGCCTATGCTAACCGACTGACTCATGGGGGTGGGCTTTGGGGTCGTTTCACAGCAGTGTAGATTTCTGGGTGTGGGCCACCTCATGGGTTCCTAGAATTCAAGATCCAGCCCAAGCCTGGAAGTACACGCAGCAATGGAACAGCCCGTAACCCAAGCCAGACACAGGTTTTATGTTGCTGTGTGAGACATCCCTTTAGAGACCTCTAAAGCTGGCCCCGAGGCACCTAAATAGTCAGCCTGGTTTTTAGAAGTGCTAAGGGCCCACAGGAGACCTCTGCAGGAGACGCGCACCAGGGCTATTCACCAGTTAGGCCCTCAGAACAGGGCTGACGTGAGACTTCAGTGATACACAAAGGCTTTCCTGACTTTTGCAGTGGCCTTTTTCCAGTGCAGATGCTCAACACATTTGAAAATCAGTCTGTCTTCTTTCTGCACCATCCCTTTGCCTATTTCTGTCCATTCCACCGTGTAAAGGTCTCTCTTAGGCAGTGTTCCCTGTAAGCTAGGCACAAGGGCAGCCACCCAGGAAAGATTCAAATGCTGCCCACCTGATTAGCAGAGCTCCCATAGTGCCCACAGCTGGCAGCATGTGTTTCTACTGGTGGTGCACATTTGCATGTGCCTTCCATGCACATAACAAAACTTGTTCTGCACCAGAATGAAAAAAAACTAGAGGGAGCATTGGCTTACTGTATGAGCAAGGGACGTGATTCTCTGCTGGTGTGATACTCAGGCTAGCTGTCATTGAGCTAGTGCAACTGTAAAGGGCAGTGTAACCCCAGTAGCAAGGGCTGAGGCAGCGGAGGCATGACTGAACTGTGCCAAATATAAGCCAACCAGAAACTGATGGATTTGAACTTGGCACGGCTCAGTTTTACTCCACTCTTATTTCCTAGTGTACACCTACCCTAGGAACATAGCTCTCTCTCTCTGCTCCTCTTCCTTTTCCACAGCATCCATCTCTCTCCCAGGCTCATGCTGCTGTGTAGTAGTACGTGCACATGCACACACAGACCCATCCACACTTTCAGACTCTCTCCTCCAATTTGGCTTTTCTCCTTCCCCAAGCTTTTGAGCTGCACATTTCCCAGGCTACCCTATCTGCCCCTACATACCTCCTGACTGCTGGTACACACTGTATCCCCATCCCTAGGCCATCTTCTCCAGCTGAGCTTCAACCCACCTCAACTACTTCCGACCATGTAAAACGAAGTCAGTCACTGTCACATACTCCAATAAACAAACTAGCAGATTGTGTAAACTGAACTACGGCCCTACAGTAATATGACCTTAGACTAGTAAACTCAGTTACGCTGTGTCTGTTTAAATGTTTGTATACAAATGTTGTGCAGTGGGACCTCATTAGAGCTTAGTGTACCAAAGCTTGGTCTTTATGTCCATATGCCAGAAGTTATCATTTTGGAACCTGCCACTAGGGTTAAGAAGAGGGAATTAGACGTCTGAGACAATGTTTATGTAACTTGCTGATGAATTATACAAAGTCTGTATGTTTATCAGAGTACTGTCATTTCAACAAGACAAGATGAGGGGGGAAAAACACATTTGGTAAGGAATCCACTGTCAAGAAGAATGCAATTAATCTTTAGTAAGCCATTCTGTCTGGTATTTTACCACAGTGAGACATACACAAGATAGCTCTTTCCAAAATACCAAGACAAGGACAGTGCTAGGAATCTGAGATAACTAATTTTCAGTTACTGTGGAAGGCTTCAGATAAGCAAAAGTTCACAGTGTGCAATACAGCTCAGAGCAGAAGATTACATTTAGACTGAAGATAAATGATAGAGAAATTGTGGTGGGTATTTTCAGCAGATTCTTTTCAACTGAGGCTACATTTCTTTTTTTTTAATATGAGTCATACAAATAAGCAACAATAGCTCTTCTGTCTGCTAAGCAAAACGGATTCTTCATCATTGCTAGCATGGGCTTAAAATGATTCCCTACAACTGCTTGGTCAATCAGCATCTGCTTATTCTGCCGGGTTGATGAGTGCACTCTGAACTCCTGCTTTCTGGGTCACCAGAGACCAACAGAAACGTGACATGCTGCTGGTGTTTCATAGGCATGATGCATTCCACAAAGAAGATGCCTGATCCTCACAGATACAGAGTTCCTGCAACTCCAGCTGACTATACTGAGAATTACAAATATCTGTTCACTTCTCAGCTACTGGTAGAAAGTGAGTAAGTTACCCAAACCATTAGAAGAGAGGGTAAGATGCTCCTCCAAAAAATGGGATCTCATGGGCACAGGCACAAAGGTGGAAAGCAATTGTGGATTTCTTGCTTGCCTTACAAAACCATATTAAAAGTTATTATCAATGATTTGCTGGCCAACAGGGAAGATGGATCTAGTGGGGTCCTGCAGGGATCTGTTCGTGGCATGGGACTAGTCAGTATTTTCATTAGTGGTGTGGATAACGGAATGGACAGTATGGCTACATCTAGACTGCAAGCCTCTTTCGAAAAAGAGCATCTAGACTACAACCAGTACTGTTGAAAAAGCAAGCCACTTTTTCAAAAGAGAACACCCAGGCAGTCTGGGTTGAAAAAGCACAGTTTGCATTACATAGCGCCTTTTTCCGAAAGAGCACTTACCTAGGGAGGTGGTGGAATCTCCACCCCTAGAGGTTTCTAAGTCTCAGCTTGAGCAATGGTCTCAAGTTACAGTGGGAGAGGTCAAGTCTCAGCTTGACAAAGCCCTGGCTAGGATGATTTAGTTGGGATTGGTCCTACCTTGGGCAGGGTGCTGGACTTGATGACCTCCTGAGGTCTCTTCCAGCTCTATGATTCTATGAACTGTGTAGGAGATGCTAAGGCTTCCCAGGATCCAGGGCAGCCATACTACGCAAACTGCCCTAGGATGGCGTGTACTGGGATTCTTCTTTGAGTAGTGTCCCTGTAGGTGTTTGTGCTTCTGACCAGAGATCTTTGGTAGCACTGTCTGTTTGGCCTGCACATGCGCACTGCCCCACTCATGCTCTGCCTTGAGGCTAATTAGTGCTGCACGGGTGAAACACCTTCAGTTCCTTCCCTGCTGCTCCAGCTGGAGGCAGAACAATCAGAGCAGTCTGTTCTTTAGAAATGTGTTCGTAGCTGGGGTCTAGGGCTTTTGTTCTTTTCTTAGTCTCTTAAAGATTCATTTGGTTTTTTCTTGCCCTGGTTTTTAAGTTCTTTAAACCTTTTCCCTCCATGCTGGGGATTGCCCCCAATTAGGGGCATGACTGATTCTCCTAGATTTCGGAGGTGCCCCTTAGAGTGACGGACAGGCATTATCACTCTGTCCATTGCCTTGGCAAGGGCCACGCTCCACACAAGTGTATCTTCTCTCAGGTGTTGAATGTCAGATCCTGAAAAAAACAGGAACTAAAACTGAATCTGCTCCTTATGGAGGGAACTCTTCAGCCAGTAACGAATCCGTGGCCCCAGTCTCCAAGGTGATGTCCACCTCCAAGAACAGTGAACTGAGGAAGAAATCTTGGGATTCCCCATGCCAGACCTCTCAGAGGAGAGCTTCAAGCCCTCACAGTGAGATCCAAACCACCCAGCGGAGATCCCTGCTACATCCTCAGTACCAATGGCACGAAGGCATATAAGCACCGTACTCCCAGAATGCAGGGGGCCTCTGCAATAGGCTCCACTGGGAAGCCTACGTATGCTAAGCAGATGGCCCTGGTATGGATGCTCCTGGTTCAACTGCGAGACAACCATCATTAGATCACTTGGTACAGGCCAAGGTCTCTGCAGAACTGTTGACTTGCAACCACTGCAACAATTACTACAGCACTTACAGAAGTTTAGATTTTTTAAGCACCTCACAATAACTGAGGCCCCAGACCTCCTTTACTCCTTACCAGCACATACTGAGCCCCAGGCCCACCACTGACACCAAACTGTGCATCTCCAGCTTCCCCACTGGCTCCACCACTTTCCAGCAGAGATTTGGACAGTGACCAAAGAGGTTCTCTCTTGCTACTCCCACTGGACTCTCTGGGTATGTCTAGACTACATGGCTCCGTCGACAGAGCCATGTAGATGAGTTTACTAGACATAGGAAAATGAAGTGGCGATTTAAATAATCGCTGCTTCATTTACATCAAAATGGCCGCCACGCTGTGCCGATCAGCTGTTTGGCGGCACAGCGCGGTAGTCTGGACGCGCCGCAGTCAACAAGGGAACCCTTTGTCGCATCGCCCGTAAAACCTCATTTCACGAGGCATAACAGAGCAGTCGCATAAGGGCTTCCTTGTCGACCACGGCGTGTCCAGACTACCACGCTGTGCCGCCAAACAGCTGATCGGCACAGCACGGCGGCCATTTGGATGTAAATGAAGCGGCGATTATTTAAATCGCCGCTTCATTTTCCTATGTCTAGTAAACTCATCTACATGGCTCCGTCGACGGAGCCATGTAGTCTAGACATACCCTCAGTTTTAAAGATCTGGCCCTAGAATCAGAGAATCATAGAGCTGGAAGAGACCTCAGGAGGTCATCTAGTCCAGCCCCCTTCCCAAGGCAGGACCAGTCCCACGTAAATCATCCTAGCCAGGGCTTTGTCAAGCCGAGACTTAAAAACCTCTAGGGATGGAGATTCCACCACCTCCCTAGGTAACCCATTCCAGTGCTTCCCCACCCTCCTAGTAAAATAGTTTTTCCTAATATCCAACCTAGACTGTAACTTGAGACCATTGCTCCTTGTTCTGCCATCCATCACTACTGAGAACAGCCTCTCTCCATCCTCTTTGGAACCTCCCTTCAGGACGTTGAAGGCTGCTATCAAATCCCCCCTCACTCTTCTCTTCTGTAGACTAAATAAGCCCAAGTCCCTCAGCCTCTCCTTGTAGGTCATGTGCTCCAGCCCCCTAATCATTTTCATTGCCCTCCGCTGGACCCTCTCCAATGAGTCCACACCCTTTCTATAATGGGGGGCCCAGAACTGGATGCAATACTCCAGATGTGGCCTCACCAGAGCCGAATAATTTGTTCTTAACAGGTCAGCCTGTTAGTAACATAGCAGCAGCACAACAACTGATGTATGTCAGTGCTTTCTCCACACTAACAAAACCAAAATTTTTCTATGAATTTACTATTTACTCAGATTTAATCAAACATCATTTGCCTACAAAAAGTGTGTTGCCAATGGCTGTCTGCGATGAATAATTGGGACAAGTCATAAGAAGTTTTCAGTTGGCTTGGTAGTAGTTGCTCTCTCTCAGATATGGACTGATTCACCAAACCATTCTTTACGCATGTCACATTGACATTAATAGGACTTATGCATGGGGAGGACACAGGATTGTTCAGTGCACTGTGTGTTTTAAATTAATCACTCTTTCTTCAGAGACCCAAGGCAGATAAAATTGAAGTCTCAGACAACCTCAGGGGAGGATTAGCACCCACAATATTTATAAATTATTTGGCAGATTTTGCTTTAGTTTATGGTAGGTTTGACTGCATATTTATTTATTTGTTTTCATTGCAGCAATGTAACTATGACAAATTTATTTTAGAATTCTTTTCTATTGCCTGAACTCATTTATGCATGTTTATTACTGCTCTGGGGTCTGTGAAAAGTAATTATTCCATAGATAAAACTCTTTTAAGCTAGCGGGCCTACTTATTGGTAGTAAATAGGCTGCAGCAACAATTTCCTGCATAATGTGAAGTTAGGTAGATCAAAAAAAGCTCTAAGGTACAACAGTATTTCCATATTCCATTGAAGTTCCTTAAGTTGCTAGAAACTTTTTTTTTAATCTCACAAGTTAGATACAAACTGAAAGACTGCAGCATAAATTTCCTCACTCCTTAAAGTACTGTAGCCAGGCAGTTGCCTTGAATAAGGAAGATAAGGGAATCAGTCATTCTCCCACTTTCTTCAGCCCATGAATTGAGATAATGAACCCTTTGACTGACTGATAACATAAAAAAGCTTGTGCAGTGCAGGTGTTTCAATAAGAGGCTTGTCTCATCAGTAATATTCAAACAGCAATTCACTTATCTTTTCCTGTTTTTTCTGAAGAAGAGTAGGTAACATTTCTCAGATGCATCCACAATTTCCCTTTTTCATGACTGTGGGATCTGTCTGCTTAGGTACTTCTATGGTCTAACAGATATAAATAGGTGAGGGTAAAACCTCCGTGAAGGAGGGAAGTACTACTCCCATTTTACAGATGGAGAACTAAGGCTTGGGATAGAGTAAACATTCCCAAGTCACATAGGAAGCCTATAGCTGAGCTGGGAGATAAATCCAGCCTCTTGAATCCCAATCCAGTGCCCTGTGCATGAGAGTATTCTTCCTGCCCTGCCGGGAATTCCTGAGCACAGTGAAACCAGTGTATTTCTACTAAGTGGGAAGAGGTGAGGTGTGGAGAGATCACAAAGGGGAGCTCCATGGTCCTTTGTGAGCTTCAGAAACCTCCAAGGTTGGCCTCTGATGGAAGGGTTGCTTTGGTGAAGGGACTGAGTGGGGAGCATTGACACAACCCCTGGTTCAACAGCCATCTGAATTATTTGGCCTGCCTCCACATAGAGAAGGTATGTAGTGAGCCTTGGTTATCACTGAGGGCACATCTAGACTACGTTTTAATTTTGAAAGAGGATATGCAAATTCCGCAAGAATTTGTATATCTTCTTCCAATCGCTTTTTCAAAAGTGAGTCTTTCGAAAGCAAAAGTAATCTGGACACGGTTTTTTCAGAAAAAAACCTTTTCCGAAAAACTGCGTAAACCTCCTTTTTTAGGAAGAGTGAGGGGGGGGGTTCGAAAAAGGGTTTCTTTCCCAAAAAACCCACATCCACTTTCACTTTCGGAAGCCCCGCTTTCAAAAAAGCAATCAGAAGAAGATATGCAAATTCCACTGGAATCTATGTAGTCTAGTCATGCCCTTAAGGCCTAAATCTCTCATAGCATCCTCAGAGGGATTACCCAGATCCCTGGTATCTTGAACATGCATTGGGGGAGGATTTCAAACCTTCAGCTATCTACAAGGTATCCCTGCACACAGCCATGTAATTAAATTGGCCTTGAATTTCCTGTGATATTCCTTCAACTGCAGCTACTCAGTACTTTCTATAATGCTTCAATTTGCATCTTAACAAGAACTTGTGTATGCACCTGTGGCGGGTTCCTCTGACCGCCAAGTCGCCTTTCAGGTCACTGCCCTCCGGCAGTGACAACCACAGCCTCTAAGCTTTCCCCTTCCGGGGGATGGTCCTTAGTTCACGACCCCGGCCTTGCTTCAGGTCCGGGGTGAGGTGTGACAGTTCAGGGGCCCGGCCTTACTTCAGGTCCGGCACCACCGCGTCGTAGGGAAGCCCCGGGCCCTCGAGCAGGGCGGGGCAACAAACACCCTGGTTGGTAGAAGCTCCTAGTCCAGGAACTGGGCGTAGGGTGCACCAGCTACAGGCGAGGGGGAGACTGCCACCCGATTGGCGGGCGGCAGGGGGGGGGCGCAGGCCCACCCTCTCCACTGCGCCCCGGCCCAGGGGCCCTAGATGCAGCCGTGCAGCTGCCACCGGCTCAGCAGGGCTCCAGCCCGCAGCTTGCTGGCCTAGGACTGCTAGCAGCCCTGTGCTACCCCCTGGGCCATCTCTCGCCTCCCCCCTCGCAGGTACCTGTGCTTCTCAGCGGTCTCTCCAGGAGTCGAGGCCCGTGTCATCCCAGCCGGGTCCGGGCGGCCCCCTCCGGGCTTCAGGAAGCTGTAGCTCCGCAAGGTCCCCGTCGGTCCGCCGGTCCTTTAGCTCACCAGGCCCCAGCAGAGTCCGGGGGTCCTCCGGGTCAGAGGGGATCCCCGCTGGCTGGCTTGGCCAGGCCTCAGCAGCCCTGGCAGGGAGGCCCTTGATGGCCTTCGGAGAGGCAGCTGGGGGAAGCCCAGGCCGAGTCCCGGCCTCCTCAGCCAGGAGCTCTGGCCAGACCTCTGTCTCCCTCGGAGGCTGGGCCTCTACTGAGCTCCCTGGCAGGGTTCTTATAGTCCTAGCCACGCCCCCTAGCCTCCGGTCAGGTGAGGGGGCGGGGCTAGGCTGTGCCCAAAATGGCTCCCAGAGGGGTTCCTCTGCCTCCGGCTCCGCGGGCAGCCATTCCGCTCCGCTACACTCCCAAGAAGGAGGAGAGGCAGCGGGGTGCAGGGGCTGCCCTCTTCCTTCTCTCCCTGCTCCTGCTCCTGCACCAGCCGGGGCTCTCCCTGCCCTACCCAGTCACCACCCACCTGCCTGCCTGCCGAGACCTGCTCCCCCTGGACAAGGCTGCTGTTGCTGCTCCAGCCCACCACCACCACCACCACCAGCTGCTGTTGTCTGCGGGGAGAGGGGGGGCTTGCCGGCTGCCCCCCCTCTCCCTCCACTCCAGAGGAAGAGGACCCACCTGCACCCACCACCCGGAGGCCTTCCCTTGCCGGCTGCTACCCGCCCACTGCTGCTGCTGTGCCCCGCCGAGGAGGAGAAGAGGAGACCGCTGCCTAGAACTGTGGAGGGGGCTTGTTTTAGAGACTTAGTGTTTTTCATCTGCTCCTGGGGTGGTGTGCATAGAACTGAGCTATTAAGAGGGGGGGCCGGGGGAGAGGCTTAGAGCCCTCCCCCCAGTCCAGCTGCCCCCCCCTCTTCCTGCTGCCACCACCCCCACTGCCCCCTCCACCACCTTTATCACCACCGACTTCTCTTCTCCCCTTGGTGGGGTTTACTGCTCCACCTGCCCCTGGGACTGTTTGCTGCAGCGGTGGGCGAGGTCGAGCCCCACAGCGCCGTGGGTGTGCTCCTCCCCACCCCGTGGACTTGGCCCCTCCTCAGTTACATTTGGCAGGGGCCCCTCACCCCTGCTCACCCCACCCTACCCCAGCAGCTTCTCCTTCCCACTGCCAGCCCAGTTTGTCCTTCCTCCCTAAGGTTCCTTGCCTGCCACACCCACTCCCACAGCTAGTTACCTGCCACGCCCTGCCCCAGCTAGCCTTTGTGTGTGTGCCCCGCCTCCCAGCTGCTGTCTTGTTTCCCAAGTCCTACCTTCCCTAGAATCTCCCCCCAAGTTCCCGCTGGCCTTTTGGCACCGCTCTGCCTGCCCGGACTCCTCCTCGAGCGCCGTGCCTCGCCCCACCTTTTAGTTAGCCCTCGTACACTTCACTCCCTCACTGATCCCATAGCCCCTTGGTACCCCAGTGCAGCTGGAGGAGCCGGTCCTCGCCCTGTGTCCGCTACTGTGTCCCCTTGTCCCATCCTGCCAGCACCCTCCTCCTCTGTGTCCAGCCTTGCAGGGAGGAGTGGTAGCTGGCCCTCGGTTCCCTTTTACCCTGCCCCTGCCAGCGCCCTCTCTCCCTGCAATCAGTCAGTGGGAGAGAGTGGCTGCTTCTCCCTTCCCCTCCCCTCAACTGTATATTCCCTTGCCCTCGCGCCCTTCTCCCTGCAATAGCGCCTCCTCCTCTGCCACAGTCTTAGCAGGAGGAGTGGCTGCTGACCCTCCCCTTCCACGGTTGCCCTTCCTCGAACCAGTGCCCTTCCCTTTTTCACCCCCTCCTTTCATTGATGCCCTCCTCCTCTGCCTGTTGTTCGGTGAGGAGGAGTGGCTAGCCCTTACCCTTCCTCCTTCCCATCTGTGCCTCCTTCCACCCTTTTCCCACGATGGAGGAGGCCCCTGTCCCCGCTGGCCCTACGGTCCCCCCACTGCCACCGGCCCAAACAACTGCTGCGGCTGACCTCCCGACCCCCAGCCCGAGCTCCGCCGCTGCCACGGCCGATGCCCCCCCTGCTACGGGTGGGCCTTCTACCTCGGCCGGTAAAAAGGGCCGGGGAGGGAAGAAGGGCAAAGGCCGGCCCGAAAGCCGACTCTCCGTGGCCGAGGCCGCCCCGCCCACCGCTGCCCCGCCACCCGCTGCAGCCCTTCCCCTCCCTGCTGTTCCCCCCACCGGCTCTGGGGGTGATCCATCTACGGCCCCCAGAGCGTACGCCCAGGTGGCCGCTGCCGCCCCCCCACGTGCCGGGTCATCCGCCCCTACTGCCGCCTCCAGCTCCATCCCTGGTGGCCGGGCCCTTTCCCACTCTGACCAGGAGGCACGGCGTCCGTTGCCTCCTGGTCGCCGCCGCCCCACGCCGAAACTTACGTGGCGGGCGTTGGCGAGGGTGGTGGGGGCCTCAGCCGTGGTGGCGGCCTCCAAATTGTACGGCAAGGTGGTGTTCTTCCTTGCTCGAGGCCGCCGCCCAGGAGGCGGTGGAGAGGGGCCTGGCGGTGGGGCGTGCACGTGCCCTCGAACCGCTGGAGGACCTGGGCGACGGGTGGTCCTACCTCCGTCCCCGCCTCTTCCTCCCAATGCCGCCCTGCTGCCTTCCTCTCCACTCTGGGAGGCCCATTTCACCATCAGCCCTCTCCGTTGGGCTGTAAGGACCCCGCCCGCCACGTCTGTCCTTCCGCCGGCAGGTTCAGCTGCAGCTGCTGCCGGGCGGCGCGTGGCGGGAGGCGCCGAGGGGTCCTTCATGGTGCCCTACCAGGGGCCTCTACCGGGTCCATTACTCCTCGGGAGTCCCGGTGCCTCTGCCGGGCGATGGGGCACGTCCGGAGGGACTGTCCCTTGGCCCGGTCGGAGGAGGCGTCCGGCCTCTGGGCCCGGAGGGCGCGCCCCACCACCGCCGGCCCCTGGTAGTCCGCCTCCGCGGCCGCCTCCTCCAACCGACGGCTCTGCTCGAGCCGGGGTGCTCCCGGCGTGCCCGAAGCGAGCAGGCGGGCCCCGCTTCTACTCGATCTGTCTCTGCGGGGCCCGAGGAGGAGAGGGTGGCGCGGTTGTTGCCGGGCGAGGGAGAGGGCTCCCCCCAGGTGGGGGTATCCCTTTCCCTTCCCTTCCCACCCCTGCAACAACGCCTTCCCCGAAAACCGAAAGCGCCCCCCGGCCTTGCCCCTGCTGACCAGCCTCCACCTCCACCTCGGAGGGCTGGACGCTGCTCGGGAAGCGCAAAGCCCGCCGTTCGCGGGCCCCATCTCCCCCCTTCGATGGGGAGGGTGGGAAGGCCCCCCTCCGAAAGATCCCGAGGGGGGCCAGCGCTGCCGAGAGCGCCCCCGACGAGCTTCAGCAGGAGGCACCGGACGAGGAGGCCGTGGCAGCGAGGGGGACGACGCCCTCCCTGTGGAGCCCTCCAAGAGGAGGCCTCGGTGGAGCCCCGGCCCCGGCTCCAACCGAGCCCTCCGTGCCCGCTGAGGTAATTGTTGCCTTGGCGGCCGGAGGGGAAGGCTCTGGGGCCGAGGGGATGGAACTCAGCTCCATCTTCGAGGAGATCGAGGCCCTGGGTCTGACCCGCCACTCAGGGGAGGACGACCTTCCGCCAGCGGGCCTCGGTCTGGGCGGCGACTCTGCGGCGCCGCCCCCTCCTCCTCCCAACCTCAACCCTGTGTCCCAGGTGGCCGACCCCGTCCTCACACTCGGGGCGCCCCTGATATTACCCACTGGCCCGGCCGACTCGAGCGCCGGAGCCGATGCCGCCGAGCCCTCAGGGGCGACGGCAGGCGCCGAGCGGCCGGGTCCCGGATCTGGGGCGCCTCTCGTAACCGAGGCGGGCGGTCATCTCCTTCCCGCAGGGGCCCAGCAGAAGGCACCACCCTCAGCCGACGCCGAGGTATCAACTCCTGCCTCTCACCTGAGCCCGGCGCCGGCGTGGGCCCCTTCCTGCCCTGAATCCCAGGTCCCCGTTCGGGAGGCGCCGCAGCCCGGTGGGATAGTCACGGGGAACCCCCCCCTCCCAGACCCCGCCAGGGACTCTGATCCCCTCCCGCGTCCCGATCCTCCCCCCACCCTCGTTTCCGCCCTTTATGAACCCATTTCCAGCCCCGAGTCCTCTCCTGTTCCCGATTCCTTTCCCACCCCTGCCTCTCCCTCACTCCCCAACCCCGAACCCTTGTCCGGTCCACAGCCCACCCTCCTCCCGCCCTACCACCAAAAACACCCTTCCGCTGCCGCTGCCTTTCCCAACCCGGTTCCCGCCGCGACACCTGATCCGCTCCCATTGCCCCCAAATGTCCTCAGTGCCACCCCACGGGGCCGCCTCGTTCCCGCTTAGCTGCGGGCGGCCCTCGGGGTGGTATTTGAATCCCGGTCCCCAACCCGTTAGGGGCTGCCTTGTTCCCTCCGCCGCCCCCTTGCCGGGTCGGGACGGCAGCGCGCGCCGCCGGTGTCGGCGCCGCTGGGGATCGGATCCCTGTTTGCCCGTCTCCGTGGCCCGTGAGCTCCACCCGGGGCCCGGACGGAGGAGACTCCTGGTTCCCCTCGGCGCTGAGGAGCGAGCTGCGCCAATTCCTCGCGGATAACGCGGGCGAAAGGGAAGGTGCAGCTCGCCTCCAGCGCTGGGGGACTTTCATTCCATTCTTCAGGCCACCAGGGCCTGTTGCGGGAGGAGAGGGACCAATAGGCAGGACGACGCGCCTACCGCCGACCCGCAGATTTCAGACGCTCCTAACTTTGGGTCGGGAGCGGTCTGCTGCGGGCCTGCGGGGGCCGCCGATTCACCTGCCCGCGAGGATCCACCCCAGCCCTCACCATGAAGTACACCACGCTAGCAACATTGAATGCCCGGGCTGTAGGGCGGCCCGCAGGAGCCGGGTGCTCTCCTTCCTCCGGGAGGGGGTACTCGGTGGCCTTCCTGCAGGAGACCCACACGACTCCAGCCGCCGAGGCTGGCTGGCGGCTGGAGTGGGGGACGGGGTATATTTCAGCCACCTCGGCGCCGCCGGCCGGGTGGCCACCCTGTTCTCCCTGCCCTACGGCCCGAGGTGCTGGGGACCGCCGAGGTCGCCCCGGCCGCTTGTTGCACGTCCGGCTCGCGTGGAGGGGCTGACGCTGAACTTGGTCAACGCCTACGCCCCGAACGCTGGCCCGACCAGGTCGCCTTTACCGCAGGCGCCACCTTCCTCGGCACTCTGATCCTCGCGAGTGCCTGGTCCTGGGCGGATTTCAACACCACCTCGATGACCGGACCGTAGGACTCGCGAACTGCCAGGCCGCAGCGGACGCCCTCAGGGAGATCGTGACCATCACTCCTGGTGGACGCCTGGCGACCACCACCCGGACGACAGTACCACCTTTACTTACGTCCGGTGGGGCACAATCGGTCGAGCCACCCGGTTGGATCGCATTTACCTTTCTCGCTTTCCACCTGGCACGGGCCCACTCCAGCATCCGCCGCCCCGCTCACGGACCACCATTTGGTGGCCGTGAAAGCCTCTCTGAGTTCGGAGAGGCTGGGGCCGCCTATTGGCATTTTAATAATAGCCTGCTGGAGGACGGGCTTCGTGGGCGCCCTTCCGGAGTTCTGGCGGCCTGGCAGGAGCAGCGGCCCGCCTTTCTCGGCGCGCGATGGTGGGACGTGGGAAGGTGCGCGCTCGCTCTTCTGCCGCGACTACTCCCGGCGCCAGCCGGCGGAGGGATGCGCGATAGAGCAGTTGGAACGGGAGGTCTTGAAGCTTGAGAGGCGCCTGGTGTCCGCCTCGAGGATCCATCCTCCGCGGCGCACCGGGAGAGGCGGGAGGAGCCCGGGCCCTGAAGATCACAGGCCCGGGCGCTTTGTTCGATCCCGCATCCAGCTCCTTCGGAGATGGATCATGCTCCCGCTTCTTCTACGCCCTGGAGAAAAGGAGGGGGCTAAAAGCACGCCACCTGCCTTTAGCAGAGGACGGCACCTCACGGATCCGGCGGAGATGCGTGGAAGGGCCAGGGCCTTCTACGCCAGTTTGTTCTCCCCGATCCGACCGGCCGACGCCTGCAAGGTCCTCTGACCGAGCTCCCGACGGTCACGCTGGCGACCGAGACCGGCTAGAGCTGCCTCTCACTCTGGCCGAAGTTCTCGAAGCCCTCCGCCTCATGCCCAACAATAAAACCCCGGCATGGACGGGCTGACCGTGGAGTTCTACCGCAGCTGTTCTGGGACGCCCTCGCCCAGACCTCGCTACCGCCTGGGCCGAAGTTCTGAGAGCGGGTCCTCCTCTGTCGGCAGGCGAGCGGTGCTCGCTTTATTGCCGAAGAGGGGGACTCTCCGCGACCCACGGAACTGGCGCCCCGCTCGCCTCCTCAGCACGGACTACAAAGTCGTAGCGAAAGCCATCTCGCTGCGACCGCGGTCCGTGCTGGCGGACGTGATCCATCCCGACCAGACCTACACCGCCCCGGCCGTAGTATTTTGACAACTTGTATTTGGTCCGGGATCTCTTAGAGCTGGGGTGTAGGGACGGCTTGTCGCTCGCCTCCTGTCCCTGGACCAGGAGAAGGCGCTCGACAGGATGGACCACGGTATCTCCTGGGCACCCTGCAGGCCTTCGCTTCGGGCCCCGTTTTGTGGGTTTTCCGGTGCTGTACGCTCGCGGAGTGTCTGGTCAGGCTCAACTGACCCTGACCGAGCCGGTCAGCTTCGGGCGGGGTACGCCAGGGGTGTCCGCTGTCGGGCCAGCTGTACGCCTGGCGATCGAGTTCTTCCTCCGCTCTCCGGAGGAGGTTGACGGGTTGGTGCTGCGGAGCCGGAGCGGCTGGTCCTGTCGGGCGCACGCCGGCGACGTGCTCCTCGTGGTCCAGGACCCGGCGACCTGGCGCGGTGGAGGCCTGCCAAGCCGCCTACTCGCAGCCTCTCCGCCCGGGTCAACTGGGTCAAGAGCTCTGGCCTGGTGGTCGGGGACGGTGGCGGGCCGGCTCTCCCACCCGCGCTTCAGGCCATCAGGTGGAGCGCGGGTCCGCTGCTCTATCTGGGCGCCTATTTATCCGCCACGCATCCTTCTCCGCCGGAAAACTGGCAAGGTTTGGACGCCAGGGTGGGTGAGCGGTTGCGGAGGTGGGCAGGATTGCCCGGTGCCTCTCCCTTCGCGGGAGGGCACTGGTGCTAAATCAGCTGGTCCTGTCCATGCTCTGGCACCGACTCAACACCCTGCGCCCGGCCCCGAGGTCCTGGCCAAGCTCCAGAGGACAGCTTTGGAGTTCTTTGGCCAGGACTGCACTGGGTCTCTGCAGGGGCCTTGTCTCTCCCCCTGGAGGAGGGGGGCCAGGGCCTGGTCTGCGTGCGCAGCCAGGTCCGGACCTTCCGCCTCCAGGCCCTGCAGAGACTCCTCTTTAGTGCAGGTAGTCCGGCATGGAGCACTTTGGGGTGCGCTTTCCTCCGCCGCCTCCGAGGGCTCCGATACGACCGGCAGCTCTTTTTCATCCATCCGAGGGGTCTTCCGCGAGACCTCTCAGAGCTGCCGGAATTCTACCAGGACCTCCTCCAGACCTGGAAGCTGTTCTCAGCGACCAGGTCCGCTAGGCCGCCGAGGAGCAGACCTCCTCGCGGAGCCCTGCTCCACAATCCAGCCTTGTGCGTGCAGGTGGCGGAGTCTCTTCGGTGCGCCGGAGGCTGATCCTGGCAGAAACCACCAAGGTCGGAGACCTCCTGGACTACGCCGGGGGACTGGGTGGATCCTCGCGGCGCCGCTGGCCGCATGGGGCTTTCCACCCTCGAACCCCTCTGCGCCTACTCCGGGAGGTGAAGGCGGTTTTGCCGCTGCCCGCCTCGACTTCCTGCAGAGAGCCCTGCGAGAGGGTACGCCCGCCTCCCTTCCTGCAAACCTCCGTCCCTTATTATCGGGCCCCTGTTCCGCGGGCCCCGAGCCCCCATCCTTGGACCCCAGCCGGCTGCAAAAATTGCAGCCGGTCTGCTTCGAACCGCGCCTAGGGAACATCTGTACACGCGTGCTCCACACTCTGCATTTCCCCACCTCATGTCCCGCCCCGACACTAAGTGGCGGGACTATCTAAGACCCATAGAGGGTGGGGAACCCCGATGGGCCAGCGTGTATTCCCATCTAATTCCACGCCCATCGGGGACATTAGTTGGCGGCTCCTTCACGGAGCCGTGAGCACGGGCGTGTACCTGGCGCGGTTCACCCCATCCCGAAGCCTGCCCCTTCTGGGCGGCATGAGGGAAAACCTGGCACACGCATACCTGGAGTGCGCCAGGTTGCAGCCCCTATTCCGGCTCCTCCAGAACCTCTTGTTGAGGTTCTGGCTGCACTTTTCCCTCACCTTTTATCTATGCACACTGATCCGCTGCCCCACAAAGTCGCGGGACCTCCTCGCCAACCTCCTCCTGGCCTTGGCTAAAGTCGCCATTTATAACACCAGGAGGAGGATGCTAGACGAGGGGTTTCCTGCGACTGTGGGGCCTATTTCCGCTCCTCCTTGTGTCACGCATCCGGGCAGAGTTCCTCTGGGCGGCCCACTGGCTCCCTTGATAGTTTCGAGGAGCAGTGGGCGCTGTCCGGGTTCTCTGCTCGGTGTCCCCATCTGGTTCCCTAGTTATTAACCTCTAGCCTGCACTCCTTGTCCCTTTTGTCATTATTTGTCCTCAGTAATTAATTGGACACGGGTCCAGTCGTCCCTCCCGCAAGGCTGGGGGAGGGGCTTTTAGAAAGTGGGCGGGCATCGCCCGCCCACTCCCCCGTGGTTTCCAAATAGTGCTCCGCTACAGCACCCATAAAACATATTAGCAAAACAACCTGTCATATTCTGATGAGTTTCTAACAGAAATTTAATGTGCAATAATCTATAAAAGGATGTGAACACACTGGAGAGGTCCAGAGGAGGGCAATGAAAATGGTTAGGGGGCTGGAGCACATGACCTACAATGAGAAGCTAAGGGATTTGAGCTTATTTAGTCTGTAGAAGAGAAGAGCAAGGGGGGATTTGATAGCAGCCTTCAACGTCCTGAAGGGAGGTTCCAAAGAGGAAGGAGAGAGGCTGTTCTCAGTGGTGGCAGATAGCAATACAAGGAGCAATGGTCTCAAGTTGCAATGGGAGAGGTCTAGGTTGGATATTAGGAAAACTATTTCCCTAGGAGGGTGGTGAAGTACTGGAATGGGTTACCTAGAGAGGTGGTGGAATCTCCATCCCTAGAGGTTTTCAAGTCCCGACTTGACAAAGCCCTGGCTGTGTTGATTTAGTTGGGATTGGTCCTGCCTTGGGCAGGGGGCTAGACTCAGTGACCTTCTGAGGGCTCTTCCAGCCCTATGATTCTATGAATCTATACTGTCAGTAAGGTTTTTAGATAAGTATAATTTTTCTGATGAAGATAACGCTAATTTCGTGCAGATTCAGAGAAGCCAGGAATAAATGATCTCTGCAACCCATGACTTAAATGGTAGCCTGTAACCCTGTGGAACAATTTCATATTACAGAGACTTATAAATTGAAATTTGTTCTATTGCATCACTATTACTATGCAGGCCATTTTAGAAATACACAGAATCTGTTGTGGTGGGCCTCCATCCTTGTGATATGAATCCTCCTTTGATGTGCACACAATTAACTTTATTTATGGCCAAATTTTGGCATCTTTAACACTCTGCTTGCAAAGATAACAGCAATAATGGATATGTGCCGAGTGGTTTAAAAATGTGAATTATATTTCCCAGTTGGCCAAGTATGTAGTTATCTTTCCATGATAACTCATTATGTTTCAATGATGATCTTATAATAATAGAGCAGTTCTAAATTGATAGGCAAAAAGCAAGTTAGCTCCTCTACCAGCCTTTGAAAATGAGCTTCACTGTATATGTCCCACATTAATCTAAGAAGTAAGTTGTCATTGGATAACTTCATTTCTTAACAGGGAGGTGGCGTTGCCTGGCAACAGTTAATAGATGTTGGGAATTTCCTAATGAACTGATAGCTGTCTGGAACAGGACTGTCAAACAGTGCTCCAGGCAGCAATGTTATTTTACTACAAAAGAAAACTATAATTTTCTTCCCATCCAATTTAGTTTAACAAGTATCCAATTACAAATACAAAAGAGCATCCCATGTCTTACAATAGTGGTAAGTTTTGCTGCAGAAGAATGTAACAGAAAAGCCTAACACAAAACAATGAGCGCCTACAATCACTGCCAATAATGATACAACAGAACATGGGATTCCACAGATATCGCTGCAACAATTGCTCAGGGACACTGTTGCAGCTGCCTCCAGTCCCTGACAAATGGTCCCCTGTCAGTGTCCATGTTATCAGCTGGTAGCGTTTGCTTGCATGGCCTCATGAGGACTTGGGATCTTAGGAGGGAGAGGTCAAATAAAATAATAAGTTCAGATCATCCCCCGTGTCACTCCAAATGTGGAACTTTCATTGGGGTTGCATATTGTTTTGTTGTTGTACATACTTGTTTTTATGGCTTTGAATTGTTGATGGGTTCAGGCTGTAAGATGGAACTTCATGAGAAAAGCTGAGAGATCTATTTTTCTGGCCAGATCAAAACCAGGAAATCCCACAAGAACTATTTATCACAAGATTTCTTAATGAGTCTCTAGCCCAGAGATGTTCAGAGAAGCTTAAGATAATACTGATCTGAAGTACCCCAAAGGTCAAACCTGCCAACTTTATTGACATAAATAGTCCCCTTGGCTTCACATTTGCAAGATCAAGCCATAGATCACCAAACTAGGATTTGCCTGTCTCTAGATCACATTCTGTCCCAAAGGTGCTGCTCTAGAGGGAAGAAATTAAACTCTCTGTCTCTGTTTGCTGTGCGTGTGGAATCCCGTGCCACAATGACAATTCTCTAAGAGTGGAATCCAGTCCCAGGCAGAAGATGTATAACCCACTTAATTCACCAATCCTGCTTTGCTAAAAACTTAACTGAGTCAAAATAGAATCTGCAGGGCTGGTGCAAAAAGCTGGAGTATAATGGTTGGCTTGCTGCATTTATGGACATCACTGTGTTACCTATGAGGAAGGCTAAGTCAGCACTATTTTTAGTAAAAGTCATGGACAGGACACAGGCAATACAAATTCATGGCCCTGTGACTTGTACTATATACCCCTGACTAAATCTTTGGTATTTTGGGGGACTCTGGGGTGCCCACAGGTTCAGAGGGCGGCTCCAGGACACCTGCTGGTATTGGGAGTGGGGCTCCAGGGAGCCTGCTGGTGGGGCACTGGTAAGCCTGACTAAGCTTGGAGGACAGCCCGGGATCACTGCTGCTGGTGGGGGTGGGGCAGCCCAGGACTGCCACTGTTGCTGCGGAGGATGGGGAGTGTGGCTGGCCCTAAGGCTGGCCTAGCAGGTCAGGCAGCCATAGGGTCAGGTGCATCAGCAGGCCGCAGTAGTCCTGGAAGTCCCAGAAAATCCTGGAAGTCCATTACTTCTGTGACCTCCGTGACACGCGCAGCCTGGCCTATGCGTATCTAGCACTTTCTTTGGAGACGTCTCAGTAAGAGCAGCATCAAGGTGTACAAAATCAACTTCTTTAAACTTACCTTAAGCCTGTGTATACCCCAGTGATTGTGTGTGGGTTTGGTCTGCTATTTTACAGCCTAATCTGCAGAGAGCAAGTCCTGCTAAAATGAGAAGGGCTTTTTTGCTAACAAATGTAACAAAAGCTGCACTAATAATTTAGAAATTTCTATAGACCATTTCAGGGACTCGTGACATATTATTATTTTTACTGGATTTCCACCCTTGCTTGTAAAGGCAAGAAAGGAGCATTTTATCCTGAATTAATTTGCTGTGCAGATGACGGGTATAGAGATTGGACAGTGTTCCCCTGGCCCTGAATGTGAATTAAATAGTGTTACAAATGAGAACAGGGAAATAAATTTCATAGGAGCCCTTAGGTACTGTATCACTGGTCTTTTGACAGTGGGAATGTGTATGTGGCAAGGAAGGATTTCACTGCGACAAGGAAAGGTGCTGGCAGAGGGGAGGCAGCAAGAAAAGGCTCCAGCACTTCCCCACAGCTGGAGCCTTTCCCCGCTGCTGCAGACTTGCCCTGCTGCTAGAACTGCTCACTGTGGTTGGAAAGGTTTTGCCAGCAAGACACTCCACTGCTAAAAATAGCAGTGAAGATAGGAACGGCCCTGCTTCACCATAGAGATTGCTGTGCAGAGTGTTATGTACCCTGGGGGTTCAGTCATGTCGGGCCCTGGACTCATCTGCGCCTGGCCTCACCGTCTATATTACTCTTTACACCTGTGCCAGCTAAACGTGTGATTTCTGCACTTTACATGCCCCTGTAACAATGGGTGTATCCTGAACGTACCAGAGCTACTCAGCCAAGGGGTGCCAATATCTACTATTTATTCCTGAGCAAACAGGCATTTTTGCAGTGTTCTCTGAAGGTGGCCAGGGTCTGATCTAGATGGATTATAGGCTGGAGTTCCAGAGGTGAAGGATCACAACTAAGACTGTACTAAGCATCCGAGGAGAAAGTCTTACGGGTCCAAGTCACTTGCAGTCAGTGAATTGCACTGCGGAGTCTGAGCAGGAGTGATGAGCTCCTAGCTACACAAGGTCTAATATTTTACCTTTGTATAATTAATCCTTTGTGATCTTAGCCAAGCCAGAATGCCTGCAGCAAATGACTAAGCAGGAGTCCATTCCTAATTAGAAATGGTCTGAAGTTGAAGTACAAGGCTAGAACTCAGAGACGTGGGCAGTGTTCTTGATTCGATCACAAGCTTCTGCGTGACCTCTGCCAAATTACTTTAGCTTCTCTCTGCTTCAGTTTCCTCATGTGAAAAAGGAGGCAAATATCTCACAGTACTGTTGCCAGATCAGCATTTGTAATGACTTTGAGAGCCTGACATGGAATGCAGCGTGATCCGTTCTTACACTGAACATTATGATTATTAGAAAATTAACGGTGACAAGAACAATGCTTTACATACCATGTCTGGTGAATGGGTTCTCCACCGGCCCATGCCTTTCCCTTTACCATGCGTATTACAGTAATAACTCTTGGTATATATTTCAGTCTGAAGCATCTGACCAGACTGAGCTACCCCAGCATGCAATAGGTATTCCTGTTGACGTCAGTGGGGTTTCTCTTGATGTAAAGTACCATTCAGCATATGGGTATCCTAACCTTGGCAAAAACATAGAAAAGGATAGAGAGGGGATTTATGAATAAAGGCACCTTCCTTGTAAAAAAGGTACAAAGACAATATAAGCCACGTGATTAGCTTAATACGAAAGAAAAGCTTTGAATAGCAAACAGGCGATGCTATAGAAGCTGGCATCTATAGAGGACTCATTCTAAGGGAGGATATAGATCATTTAGCTGATGTATCAGAAACTGGATTCAAAGAGGCTTTGGGAACTGAGCCAAAGTACAATTGCTTCAGCCACTAAAGAAGTGTTTAAAGTATGTGGTGTTAGCAGGAGGGTGGTTTTAGAGAATGGGCTGCTTCTCTAGTTTTGTTTGTTTATTTACATTTTTATTTCTATAATGTTTTTCAGGGAGAACTTTTAAAATTTATGTGGGTGCATTAACAGCATCAATTGCAGCAGCAGTAAAAGGAGGTCTGTAACTGTAATTGTACCAGCTAAAATACTGGGATGGGGCATAATATCGCCTAAATTGAAAGCAGTTCATACCTACTAATGCTGCTATATCAACTGCCTAAAATTTTGGATTTTTACAAGTGCTTGTGCTGTGTCACTGTTCTCTTAAGGCTCCATTCAACTGAAATTGCATAGCAGACATGATGGATTGGTGCATCATGCAGCTCTGTAGATGTGGTTTTCCTAGTACACTTTAGGAAACCATTTAATGGTGAAAGTGAAAGAAAATTCGGTAGTCCTTATTCATCACTGCCTGGGCCCTTACATAGTCATTTACACCTCTACATAAGAAGTTCTATCAAGTCACAGTTCTCCACACACTTACATTGGTCAGTAATATTCACAGGCCCCAGTCAGATCAGCTGTGCATAATTTTCAGGGATTTTGCTCTCTTTTTTAAGTATGTCCATGAATAAGATTAAAGTGAATTTCTTAGCAGCCAACTCTCCCTGTCCCTTGCTTTCATTTATAATAGATTCTCTTAAAAGAGTAAGAATCAGAATTCTTGCTGATCTTCCGATGGGAAAACTTTTGGTCAGGTTGGCAGCTTTTTGCCAAGCCTGGCAATTTTCCCCAGCTGAAGCACAATGTAATCTCTCACCTCTGCTAAATCAATCCATTTATGACTGTGATGAGCCAGATTCAGCCTTCAAACATCTTAATCCAAAATAGTTCCAATGAAGTTATGCCATCAGAACACTGGATTACAATTTGGACTGATACTTAATTTACACATCATTTCTGACTCAAAATAAGACATAAGGGTGCTTAGTTACATTAGGCATTCTCCTTTTGAACAAATCTAGGCCCAACGAGAGTTCTCTGGCTTTTCTGAGCCATTTGGTTGTTCTTCCGTGATCACTTAGAGGATTAAAGTGGAAGGCTTCCATATAATTAAGTAGAAGGAAATAGGATATCTTGAGAAAAACAGTAAAGAGAAAACCAGCTAAATAATGAAGACTTCAGAGGAACAGAAACAATTATCTATGGCCTGAAATCCTGATGACTAATGTTCCTATTGCACTTTACAAATGTGTTGCTATGTACCCAGTGTTCAGAAAGTAAAACTGCAACAGAAGAGATTCCAAATGTCAGACGTTTTCTGTGACAGAAATACATAGCACTTCCACCCACAGTCCCAGTTGTCCCATGCTGAGGAATGCTGAAGCTCACTCTTTACAGTTTCGTTCAAGACGACTGAGGTTTTTAGAGGCACTATTGTCATAGAATCATAGAGCTGGAAGAGACCTCAGGAGGTCATCAAGTCCAGCCCCCTGACCAAGGCAGGACCAATCCCAAGTAAATCAACCCAGCCAGGGCTTTGTCAAGCCGAGACTTAAAAACCTCTAGGGATGAAGATTCCACCCCCTCCCTAGGTAACCCATTCCAGTACTTCACCACTCTCCTAGTGAAATAGTTTTTCCTAATATCCAACCTAGACCTCCCCCCACTGTAACTTGAGACCATTGCTCCTTGTTCTGCCATCCGTCACTACTGTGAACAGCCTTTCTCCATCCTGAAGGAGTTATGGCAGCTCGTGGCGATATTCCAAGTCAGCCATCTCTGTACAACTTTTCACCACATGCACTCTTCCATCACCGAAAATGTTCTCTCCACTAGCTGAGCTGCTGGAACGGGTGCCTAAAAATGAACAGGAACATGGCCAGCCTTTGAGCTGCCTGCGCAGACATTCAGCACCAATGGCCCTGTACACTATATATGTGATTCTGCTTCATGACCGGTCATCTGAAGATGTGGGCTGTGCCCCCGA
This sequence comes from Rafetus swinhoei, assembly GCA_019425775.1. Taxonomy (NCBI): domain Eukaryota; kingdom Metazoa; phylum Chordata; order Testudines; family Trionychidae; genus Rafetus; species Rafetus swinhoei. The sequence goes on from CM033432.1 coordinate 47,345,195, forward strand.
AAGCTCATGATACCATCTACATGCTTTGTTAGTCTATAAAGTGCTACCAGAACATTTGTTGTTTTTTAAGTTTATCCTATACAGACTAACTCGGCTACTCCCTGAAGCTATCAAGGTACATAGTGTGGGTATGGCTAGGTGGGATTCCTATCAGATGCCATTTGCTTTTCCTGTGTAACCTAGGACGGTGGTTGTGTGTAATCTGTCCCCATCTATGCTGCTCATCAGAGTACACGAGTTGTTACAGCCCACAAAGTGGGGGGAGGTTGCTCTTTATGTCAAACTGTCATCGCTCTTCTTGCAGTTCCAGAGGTACCTAGTTCAATTCCCAGTGTGGCAGGCAAGGCAGATGCTCACATATATGAGAATTAATTTTTGTGGCCAGCCCCTTCCCTGTGGCACAAAGCAGGGAGTCTCTGGGTGGAACAGAGCTAGGGAGTTCTGCACCACTTTCTCTCCTACTCCCTGACATAAAGGGGAGAACATCCCAAAGGAAATGGGTTATGAAGCCCAAATTAAAACTGCAGGAGAGATTGCCAGGGGGGAAGCAGAGAAGCCAGGAAGAGAAGGTGGCCATGAGGCACAGAAAGCTGGATAAGTGGCTTGTTTTCTTGTTGGAAGGGTGCTTCCTTAGCCAGAGTGATTTAAACTCTTAAGAAACTGGGTCTAGGGAGAAGGCTCATGTTTAGACCTGTCCCAGTTTTATGAGATTGTTCATTCTATCTGTCAAATGTTTACTGACTCTCATCACCATCATATCTGAATGCCTTCCACATAACATCAGTAGCTGGGCTTCATGGAGTGTCTGGCACGTCTCCCTTTTCAGGTTCAAAACTCTGCTTGGGGTGGAGTATTTGATATTTTCAGTGTGTTCATTTCCTCTCTCTTTGTTGGTAGAGGGTTTAAGAGTAGGAGGAGCTGTGGCTGTGTTGTGAATGTCAATCTTGTGGTAGATAAGAGGAAGGAATTGCAGCATTTCCTAGACTTGTGTCCCTTCTCGAGGCTTTTTTTCTATTTGAAATGCACACTCAGGGCTAAAGAGTTGCTTTTAAAGACACTGGCCTCACCCAGGCACACGCACCTCATGATGTTTGTCACTGGCAGTGGAGCTACACCTTCCCTCTTGACTTCACTAAGGGTGCGTCTAGACAGCACCCTTCTGTTGGAATAAGCTACCCCATTTGTGCTACGCAAATGGCTTATTCCCAGTCTAAGTTGAAAGAGCTTATTTTGAAATTTGGTACTGTGTAGACAGCACCAAATTTCAAAATAAGGCACTATTCCAACAAATCCCTTGACGCTTGTGGAATGAGAGTTACAGGGACGCCGGAATAGCACGCCCACTATTTTAGGAAATAGCAGGCACTTTTAAAGATGCAGCGTTGCTATTTCAGGATACTTCCAGTATCTCGAAATTGCAGTGCAGTCTAGACGTACCCTAAGGAACAGCATTCTGGCATGGTGGGGTGGGGGTAAGACCATCTCCCTGTGTGCTCTTCCTCCTCTCAGGAGCCATTCCTCACAGAGTTATTGCAAATTTGCTGATATTTGATTTGTGATGTATCAGAGTAGACGATATTTACACTCCCTGTCGTAACAAACTATCCGATAATAGAGTGTTAATAGCCTTGTAAACGTGAAGATTTAGTAATCATATATTACCAAGTCTATAAAATTTGGGATTGTTGAGAGTTTGTTGTCATATATTATTTTAGAGCATATGAATTATTATTCAGTTTCGATGCAGATTGATTCAGTGAAATGAACAGCCCAGTTGCAAATCCTTCAACTTAAATTAATTATTAAATGGCTGCAGATTTATGGAGGCTTCTGGTTTGAGTTTTCATACTAATAGATGGCTGATAATAGTGATGTGCTTATCTGTGAGTGGTTAGTGTGAAATTAAGACAAAATTGTGAATTTTACTTTTTTGCTCTTCTCTAACCCTCACAGTCCCTATCTTGGATTAATTCTAGTTATTGCTATTGCAGTGAGGCCTGGCTGGCTCAGTCAGGATCTTGGCCCCATTGTAGCAGACACTGTGAAGCAGGGGCAGGGAATCTTTCTTGGATTGGGGGCCACAAAAAACTTAGTCGGGGGCTGCGCACAAGTAAGAAGGAAAAAAAAAAAACCCCAAACAACAAGGAAACAAAATTCCCTCACTGGCGTGGCCCCCATCTCAGGAGAGACACTCCACACACACACTAGAGCCTAGGGGGACCCAGGCTAGTACATTTTGTATGCTCCAGCCCCACAGGGGAACAGTGGGGGAGGGGCCTGGAGCGCTAGCGCAGGCTCCCCAATTCCAGGAGAGGCGCCCCAAGCCTCGGGGCTGGATCCAGGCAAGCCAGGGGCCACATCCAGCCCTGGCCCTTAAGTTCCCCATCCCTGTGTAAAGCCAGTAAATTAGAGTCTCTGCCCTAGTAAATACATAACATGTACAGCAGTCATCTCCAACCTTTTTAACCACAAGATCACTTGTTCAATTGAAGTGCAAGGTAATATCTACCTCACACCCAAACACCCTTGCCCCACTTCCTTCCCCAGCTTCTCTGAGGCCCCACCCCTGCTCCACCCCTTCTCCGAGGCCTCACCCAGCTCACTCCACTCCCCCTTCCTCCCCTAATCTCATTCACTTTCACAAGGCTGGGGTAGGGGTTTGGGGTGCAGACTCTGGTCTTGGGCCAGGGGGTGAGGACGGAGTGTGGGAGAGGACGCCCTGAAGCTAGAGAGGTGGGCTGGGTTCTGGAGTGGCCTCGCATATAGGGCATTTGCCTGGGGAGCTCAGGATTGGGGGCTTGAGTTCCCAGCCCACCCTGGGAGCAGCCAGAGAGCTAACACAGACTGTCCCAGGGCTACAGCTGGCTCCTGTATTAGGAAGGCAGGCTAAGAGACCCTCTGAACTTAGTAAGGTGGGGTGGGTTCTGGAGTGGCCTAGGGGATATGGCATTTGTGGGGGGAGTGCAGGGTTGGGAGTGCCCACCCTGGGAGCAGCCAGACAGCTAACACAGGTTGCCTAGGAATGGAGCTTGCTGCAGGATTAGGAAAGCAGGATAAGGGACCTGCTGAGGGTAGGGTGGTGGAGTGGGATCTCCAGTGAACTCAGGGATTGGGCATCAGCCTCTGGAGCACAGGGTGGTGGGCTTGGTCTCACCCCCCTCAACCCACCCACGGAGCAGCTGGACAACTAAGACAGGCTCCCCTAGGGATGAACCTGGCTCCCATATTAGGAAGGCAGGATAAGGGACCCACTGAAGGTAGGGAGGCAAAGTCATAGAAAACTGGAAGGGACCTCAAGAGGTCATCAAGTCCAGTCCCCTGCCTTCATGGTAGCATCTAGACCATCCCTGATAGATGTCTGTCTAACCTGCTCTTAAATATCTCCAGAGATGGAGATTCCACAACCTCCCTAGGCAACTTATTCCAGTGTTTAACCACCCTGATAGTTAGGAAGTTTTTCCTAATGTCCAACCTAAATCTCCCTTGCTGCTGTTTAAGCCCATTGCTTTTTCTTCTATCCTCAGAGGCTAAGGAGAACAATTTTTCTCCCATCTCCTTGTGACACCCTTTTAGATACCTGAAAACTGCTATCAAGTCCCCTCTCAGTCTTCTCCTTTCCAAATTAAACAAGCCCAATTCTTTCAGTCTTCCTTCATAGCTCATGTTCTCTAGACCTTTAATCATTCTTGTTGCTCTTCTTTGGACCTTCTCCTATTTTTCAACATCTTTCTTGAAATGCGGTGCCCAGAACTGGACACAATACTCCAACTGAGGCCTAACCAGTGCAGAGTAAGGCAGAAGAATGACTTCTCGTGTCTTGCTCACAACACTTCTGTTAATGCATCCCTCATTAGAAAGGCAGGATAAGGGACCTGCTGAAGGTAGGGAGGTGGGATTGTTTCTGGAGTGGACTTGGGGATTGGGCATATGCTTGGGGAGTTCAGGGTGGTGGATTCAAGTCCCGCCCACCCTGGGAGTGGCCAGCCACCCAACACCGGCTGTGCCAGGGATGGAGCTGGCTCCTCCATTAGGAAGGCAGGATAAGGGACCCGCTGAAGGGAGGGAGTGGTTTCTGGAGTTGCTTAAGGGATAGGGCATTAGCCTGGGGAGCGAAGGGGAGGGGATTGAGTCTCACTGTCCCTCTGCCCACCCTCAAAATGGCCGGACAGCTGCCCCACAGGTGAAGCAGCAGAGCTAAGGCAGGCTTACCTCTACCCTGGCCCTGTACCACTGCTGAAAGCAGCTGGCATGTACAGGAAGGGCTCCATGTGCTGCCCCTTATCCACAGGCCTCAACCTCACAGCTTCCATGGTTCTCTGTTATTGATCAATGGGAGTGGCAGGAGTGGTGTCTGCAGGCAAGGACAGCATGTGGAGACCCCCTGCTCTGCCTTTCTCAGGGACTGCAGAGATATGCCAGCCACTTCCAGGAGCAGCAATTACCACAGGGATAATTACTCCAGACATGACACGTTCAGCATTTTAGAACACACTCCTCAAAGAATTAAATTTAAGTGTAAGAGAGAAATTAAAGTTATGAAATGCACAGACAAGTCAAAAACTCAAAATACCCCACTCTGCCAGTAGTAAAAGCAGTAACAACCCTCCATGTACATGTTGGGTCAGGAGATGAGCGAGAAGGACAGTGTGTGTTTGTGAGAATGACAGAGACACACACAGTGTGTGAGAATGACAGAGATTTGCATTGTCAAGCTCCCTCCATCCCCTTCTCTCTGTGTGGAGACAGGGTACAGGAGTGGGGCAGGGGGAGGAAGAAGGATAAGAGGGAAGGTCCTTTCTTGGATTGAGAACTGGTTAAAAGACAGGAAACAAAGGGTAGGAATAAATGGTAAATTTTCAGAATGGAGAGGAGTAACTAGTGGTGTCCCCCAAGAGTCAGTCCTGGGACCAATCCTTTTCAACTTATTCATAAATGATCTGGAGAAAGGGATAAGCAGTGAGGTGGTAAAGTTTGCGGATGATACAAACTGTTTAGGATAGTCAAGACAGAAGCAGACTGTGAGGGACTCCAAAAAGATCTCACCAAACTGAGTGATTGGGCAACAAAATGGCAAATGAAATTTAATGTGGATAAGTGTAAAGTAATGCACATCGGGAAAAATAACCCCAACTATCGTACAGTATGATGGGGGCTAATTTGGCTATGAGAAATCAGGAAAGAGATCTTGGAGTTATCATGGATAGTTCTCTGAAAACTTCCACACAGTGTGCAGTGGCGGTCAAAAGGCAAATAGGATGCTAGGAATTATTAAAGAAAGGGATAGAAAATAAGACACAGAATATCTTACTGCCCCTGTATAAACTATCCACGCACCCACACATCTCTTGAATACTGTGTACAGATGTGGTCTCCTCACCTCAAAAGATATTTTGGCCTTGGAAAGGGTTCAGGAAAGGGCAACTAAAATGATTAGTTTGGAATGGGTCCCATATGAGGAGAGGTTAAAGAGACTGGGACTTTTCAGTTTAGAAAAGAGGAGACTGAGGGGATATGATAGAGTATATAAAATCATGAGTGGTGTGGAGAGGGCGGATAAAGAAAAAGTTATTTATTAGTTCCCATAATAGAAGAACTAGAGGACACCAAATGAAATTAATGGGTAGCAGGTTTAAAACTAATAAAAGAAAGTTCTTCTTCACACAGCGTGTAGTTAACCTGTGGAACTCCTTGCCAGAGGAGGCTGTGAAGGCTGGGACTATAACACAGTTTAAAGAGAAACTAGATAATTTCATGGAGGTTAGGTCCATAAAAGGCTATTAGCCAGGGGATAGAATTGGTGTCCCTGGCCTCTGTTTGTCAGAGGCTGGAGAGGGATAGCAGGAGACAAATCGCTTGATCACTGTCTTCGGTCCACCCTCTCTGGGGCACCTGGTGCTGGCCACTGTCGGCAGACAGGCTACTGGGCTAGATGGACCTTTGGTCTGACCCAGTACGGCCGTTCTTATGTTCTTATGTTCTTATGTAAGGATACCCTGATATCAGCACCCCCTCTTCTCCCTCCCAGACCCTGCACAGCAAGCAGGAGGCTCCCAGGGGGTAGCTCCAAGGGAAAGGGCAGGAGCAGCATGCCAGCGGGTGGAGGGGTAACTGAAGTGCCAGCACGTGAGAGCTTCCCAGCCAAACCAGTCAGGATCCCCTGTCAGAGGCTCCAAGATTTACTGGTAGATCCCGATCTACTGGCTGGTGACCACTGATGTACAGAAAAGGAAAGACTGCAGTGGTCAGTGAAAGCGATACAATGTAGCAATAGAGAAATCAGAGGGATGGTCTGCTAATGTCTTGCTGGTCTGATGATTTTTTGGGAGAGTGGTTCATTGCTAGTTCATGTACCCCAGCAAATGCAACAAGAGCAGCTGTGGTTAGAACAGTTGCAGTGTGCCCTGCACATCTCTGTCACCCTAGAAAACGATTAGCTCCACTTTATAACACAGCCATTGTTGCTAACCTTTGCCTTGGATTTCTAATCGCTTCTCAAAGTAAGTCTCTCTCTTCCTTTCTAGGATTTTTTTTTTTTTGTGACTTAGTATGCAGCCTCTTTCCTGTAGACTGGTTCCAATTAAGTGGTGTTCACTTGCTATCTCTGGATAAATGTTCTCTGAGGTTATAAAATGGATAGATGCCCTGGCTAACACTTCTTCGATTCAATTGCTTCAAAAAGAAAAGCACTACAGGGATATAAAGGTTAATTCCCCAATCTCAATTTAAGTTAAACAAGGATTTAATGACGTTCAGCAAACACGAGTTTTAATTCTCCTGAAAGAACAATTCTGCTGTATTCTTTACCAAAGTAGATTCACTGGAATCATTTCTGGCAAACTACTATAGTACTAGCCAATTAGCCCATCATAAGACGGGATTTTCAGCTCTCTCCTCCACATCGGTCTTCTCTCCTGAGCCTCCGGTCTCTCGCTCCGTGTCTCTTTCTCTCTCTCTCCTCCTCCTACTGCCTTCCCCTCTCTCTCTCAGCTCTCCCCCGCCTTCTGCCTCTCTCTGTCTCTCTCTTTCTCTTCTCCCCCTCCTGCCTCTCACTCTCTCCCTGCTCTCCTCTGTCTCCTTCGGGGATGCACGCTCATCCAGGCCCCGCCCCCGCATGTATGTCACTGCCCCGCCCCCCTTTGCCTCCCGCCATGGCGCTCAGCTGACTTCTGCGCCACTCAGCCGGGCCACTGCGCGGGAGAAAGCGGCGCAAACACCCTCTCTTTCTCTTCTCCTCCTACTGCCTCGCCCTCTCTCTCTCTCAGCTCTCGTCCGCCTCCTGCCTCTCTCTCCATCTCTCTCTCTTTCTCTTTTCCCCCTCCCGCTTCTCACTCTGTGTTTCTCTTCTCCTCCTCCTGCTGAGTCTCTCTCACTCTCTCTCTCGCTGTCCTCCGCCTCCTCCATTCTCCTCTCTGTCTCCTCTGCGTCCTCTGTGTCTGCTCCACTTTCCTCCTTTTGAATCTGGCGCCCTTTCCTGACGTCAGAGACGCACGCTTGTCCAGGCCCCGCCCCCTGGCTGTTCCCTCTGGGCGGCGCTGTTGTCTCCCGCCGTGGCGCTCGGCTGACTTCTGCGCCGCTCAGCCGGACACTGCTGCGAGCAGCAGCATAGCGCCGTTGGGGTCCGCACTCCCCATGCAGCACCCCAGACAAGTGCTGCATGGGGAGCGCGGAGCCCAAACGGCCGCTTGCGCTGCTTGCTCCCGCGCGGTGAGCTCGCACTGGGGAGCTCGCACTGGGAAGGGATGGTTTGGGGGAGGTTTGTTTGTTTCTCCCTTGTGTGCAGCTCTCAACTGATTTTTCTGTGGGCCAGTGGCTCCGACCCCAAAAAAGGTTCCCCACCCCTGGCTTAAAGCAAGATAAGGGTTTGGTTGTGCGGGAGGGGGGGAAGAGAGGGGTCTCAAGCTCCCTCCCCCCAGTTCATTCAAGGACACATAAAACCATACAGAAAGGAGACAGAATCACCAGGCAGGTGAAAGGGGCTGGCTAAAGGTACCTCACTCCCCCTCTCCCGGCCCCGTCCAGGACTGCTGCAGCCCCAAGCTTCCCATCCCCCAGCTATCCTGTAGAGAGGGCAGAGGACTGCAAGTTTCTTCCCTCCCCTGATTTTTACAGGAACATTGCTGGCTGTTCCCTTTCATCATGGAGTGAGGGGAAAGTGCACCCCCCGTGCTAGTGGGAAGGGGGTAGTTTTAGAAGGTAAAATAAAAAAAGAACAAGTCAAAAATCACCTAGAAAAGTTAGATGCCTGGAAGTCACCAGGGCCTGATGAAATGACTCCTAGAATACTCAAGGAGCTGATAGAGGAGGTATCTGAGCCTCTAGCTATCATCTTTGGAAAATCATGGGAGACAGGAGAGATTCCAGAAGACTGGAAAAGGGCAAATATAGTGCCCATTTATAAAAAGGGAAATAAGAACAACCCAGGAAACTACAGACCAGTTAGTTTAACTTCTGTGCCAGGGAAGATAATGGATCAAGTAATTAAGGAAATCATCAGTAAACACTTGGAATGTGGCAAGGTGATAGGGAACAGCCAGCATGGATTTGTAAAGAACAAATCATGTCAAACCAATCTGATAGCTTTCTTTAATAGGATAACGAGTCTTGTGGATAAGGGAGAAGCGGTGGATGTGGTATACCTAGACTTTAGTAAGGCGTTTGATACGGTCTCACATGATATTCTTATCAATAAACTAGGTAAATACAACTTAGATGGGGCTACTATAAGGTGGGTGCATAACTGGCTGGATAACTGTACTCAGAGAGTAGTTATTAATGGTTCACAATCCTGCTGGAAAGGCATAACAAGTGGGGTTCCGCAGTGGTCTGTTTTGGGACCGGCTCTGTTCAATATCTTCATCAACGATTTAGATATTGGTATAGAAAGTACGCTTATTAAGTTTGCAGATGATACCAAGCTGGGAGGGGTTGCGACTAATCTGGAGGATAGGGTCATAATTCAAAATAAGCTGGACAAATTGGAGAAATGGTCTGAGGTAAAGAGGATGAAGTTTAATAAAGACAAATGCAAAGTGCTCCACTTAGGAAGGAACAATCAGTTTCATACATACAGAATGGGAAGCGACTGTCTGGGAAGGAGTATGGCAGAAAGGGATCTAGGGGTTATAGTGGACCACAAGTTGAATATGAGTCAGCAGTGTGATGCTGTTGCAAAGAAAGCAAATATGATTCTGGGATGCATTAACAGGTGTGTTGTGAGCAAGACACGAGAAGTCATTCTTCCGCTCTACTCTGCGCTGGTTAGGCCTCAGTTGGAGTATTGTGTCCAGTTCTGGGCACCGCATTTCAAGAAAGATATGGAGAAATTGGAGAGGGTCCAGAGAAGAGCAACGAGAATGATTAAAGGTCTAGAGAACATGACCTATGAGGGAAGACTGAAGGAATTGGCTTTGTTTAGTTTAGAAAAGAGAAGATTGAGGGGGGACATGATAGCTGTTTTTAGATATCTAAAAGGGTGTCATAAGGAGGAGGGAGAAAACTTGTTCATCTTGGCCTCTGAGGATAGAACAAGAAGCAATGGGCTTAAACTGCAGCAAGGGAGGTTTAGGTTGGACATTAGGAAAAAGTTCCTAACTGTCAGGGTAGTCAGACACTGGAATAAATTGCCCAGGGAGGTTGTGGAATCTCCATCTCTGGAGATATTTAAGAGTAGGTTAGATAAATGTCTATCAGGGATGGTCTAGACAGTATTTGGTCCTGCCATGAGGGCAGGGGACTGGACTCGATGACCTCTCTAGGTCCCTTCCAGTACTAGTATTCTATGATTCTATGGTTTGCTCCATTCCTCCATCTGTCTGGGGAGTTCAGGGGGCAGGTGAACTTGGTCCTGCCCCAGCCAGGGGACAAGCACCTTCCCCTGGCTATGCTGACTGGAGCATAGCCAGCTGTCATGGACAGACGCTTCTCACTTGGCTCCAAGCTACTACAGTGAGAGAGGGCTCAGGTTGTCCTCTCTCCCCAGGGCAGTCTGCATAGTGGACCCCTCATCCCCAATAACAAAACAAAAAACAAAACAAAAACCCCTCTGAAATTTTTAAAAATAATTTGAATTAAGGACCCAAGCAACACTGAGTACATCTAGTGAAGTCATAAAGACTCAGCTGTTTCATTAAAACATATTATTTCCCAATTGCAAAACCAGTAGTTCACAGAATCTTGCCATATCTTGACTTGTCATGCTGATTATTTTGGTCTTCAGGTCTAATCCTTCACATCTTGGTCTGCTTATTATAGATAGGTCTTGTGTGTCTTTGTCACTCTTAGGGTGTGTCTACACTTGCAGGGCGTAACTCGAAATAAGCTACACAAATTGAGCTACATCAATTGCGTAGCTAATTTCGAAATAGGAAGCATCTACACAGCACTTATTTTGATATAGATATCTTCTTCCGACTTCCCTTATTTCTCGTACAATAAGGGTTACAGGAGTAAGAAGTCCTCCAGTTTGATGGTATTTTGACACTATTTCGAAATAACTGCCTGCTGTGTAGATGCACACTAAGTTATTTCGGAATAGCACTAGTTATTTGGAAATAGTGTTGCAGTGTAGACATACCCTACGATAGCATTGGTGATTTGTACTGGTGTTAATATCTTCCCTGACTCTTTTCGGCCTTTTCTTAAGAATATCTTTTTTTAACCTTGGGCCTAATTCTTCTTTCACACTAATTTTACATGGTAGACAAAAGCCATTTACATTTGATTTGTAGAAAGTAAAATTTGTTTTGCAAAAAATACTACATCTCGTCCTGAGCCAGTGGCAGGCCAGATTGACATAGTTAGGTTAAATGGTCCGTCCCCCATTCCCAACCCACCGAGCTATGCAGTGTCATCCCCACAGTCCCATCTCCAAGTCACCGAATCAACCATTTTCCATATGTCTGTTTTGCAGACACAAGCAAGCATTGCTGGGGCCCCATATTTTTAGGAGCCTGCCAGGATCAGTTAATAGGCGGGAAGGCAGCTTCTTCGGTTCCCTGACCAACAGACTCCAACTGCTTTCCTCACCTCCCCCGAGGCACCTGCTTTTCTCCTTCTCTCCAGCTTCTTCTATTTACAAACAAAACCACTTCGTTTTACCTGGTCTCAGTCCCAAGGCATCCAGCCATTGGTGGGCACTGCAGTTAAGTCGAAGCTGTGGGAAGCATACAGTTTTATATCTCTAAAACCACTTGCTTGAATACATGAGCACACCTCCAGGACTGATGAAAGTTTGACCCACTGGGGTCCTCAGTTTTGAGTCTTAATGTGATGTTTGACCATTACAGGAATTGCCAGTATGGGAGTTACAGCCCTCATCTATTCACTTAGGCATGGTCTATACTAGGCAACTTCATACCTTCAAAATGCAGTATGCAACTTCAAAATGCATAGTGGGAGTCAGCTTACCTTAAGCCAAGCCGGGGCGGCGTCCACACAGCGGGAGGCTGACGGGAGCAAACACTCCCATTGGCTTCCCTTACTCGTTGCAGAAGGAGGAGAACCGGACACCAGCAGGGGGTTGCCCTAAGCATTCCATTTACAGGTCTGTACTAAACCCACTAAATCGAACACTAGAAGATCGACCTCCAGAGCATCAATCTTCTTGTAACTATAGACATGCCCTTGTGGAGCAATAGGGTGGATCACCCTGCCCCTCCAGTATTGCTGAATGGCAGGATAAGAAGTCTCAGCCAGCTGCTGGCTAACCCAGAGTGAGGTTTAGGAAGGCTCCTGCTATGAAAAAGGAGGCCTCAGACAAGTTTAGAACCCATGGGTCTAATATCACATGTGCCACAATACCTCAGCACAAGAGGAACAGCCAGATTCCACCCCAGACATGCCTGGGTGACTCTAGCCGAAGACATTGGTGCAAACTCCCAGAAATGGAGTTGGGCCATTAGAATGCTTTGAATTAGTACCTGCTTTGAATGTGAATTCTCATCTTGTGTGCTGCACAGCCACGTACTGCCTGCATGTCATTTTCTGCACTTCGTTTTGTAAGACAAATGATTAGAAGAGTTTTTTTCATCCTTAATTGTTTGTCTCCTTTACATAGATCTGAATATTCATCCTGTTGAATAAGAAAAGGGTTCATCAGTTTCACAGTATGCTATTAACACAATAATGTTTCTAACCCTTTTGATATTTCTACGTGTAACATGTCCTTGCTATAGATATTCAGTGGAGTGGTGGCTTTCCGTCTGTAACTGTCAGCTGTGATAGAACGGAGGTTCTGGTTGCCGGATACATTTATCAATGTGCAATAGAGTGTGTGCATGCTGATTATTGCCAAACTAGAGCATAAGAAAAGCATCATGTAAACTTTCCAAGGAGAGGAGAATCATATCTTCTCTTTAGTGCTCTGTTAATATGTCTAAAACGTTTAGTTCAGAATGATACCTTGCTTTAGTTTCTTTTATTTCCCCTCCCACTGAAGGCGAACAGTATCAAAATTTAATGAATAAATGTTTCCTTTGAATTTATGTATGGACCTGAAGGTTCCCTTGACATTATGGCTAACCTCCACGATCATCTAATTTAACAGGTGCAATAAAAAGCTGGGCTAATGTCTGCTTAAATGTAGCTTTGGTGTGTATTCTGTAACTGAACGTAAATCATGACTATCGTATCATTGTTTCAATCCTTTTTCATATGATGATTTATTTGCAATAAATTCCCCAAAAGCTGGAATGCAGGAAACATTTCATTTCCTCATTACTGTGCTCAGTTTGTGGAGGAAACTTGGATTTGGTGAATTGCAGAGCATGCTGCAGAATCGTGGCTTCTTAAATTTAGGCTGATGAGAACAACTGATTTAGGTTTAACTCTCTAGTTGTGAGAGAATCTGGTTTACAGGTTTAGGCCAACCTCCTGCAAAGACTTGCATGTGCTTTAAACATGTGAGTAGTTGCATTTACTTCAGTAAATAAGTACAGTGGACTAGATCCTTGCTGTAGGTTGGACTTCCTTACAATTGGTGCAGCATCCCAAATGCTGTCTACATTTAGTAAGATGGAGCTTCATCTGCCTAAGAATTGGCCAATCTTAATTAAAAATGTCATTTATAACTTCAGCTTTGTAAATACTATTAACTGTTTTAAAAGGACTAAAGCTATTCTTGCTATGTAAACTTTTGAGTGAAGTAGGTGCAGTTTCCCTTTAAGCAAATAATTATCCTCAACACAAGCTTATTTTAGTCTGAAGAAAATGAGGAGTATGTGGAGGAGAGGAATGAGATGACTTTAAATGAGTTTTTTTCCCCTATCCAAAATAAGTTTATAGTTTCCCTGTATTCAATTTAATTAAGTCTTTGGTTTGACCTTTGCATTGAGCAATAAAAGTTAACTGGGAAAGATGGGGGTAGAATGAAAACACAAACAAAGCACACCCCATGTCAGGCAAGGTGAGAGTTGTTCCTTTTACTAAAATGAATGAAATCACAAAGACAAATGTAACAGCCAACGCATTTTCAATTATTGCTAATATTTTTCTTCCTTGAGTCTGTTTATATTTTTCTTAATTACGGCTTTTAGCTGTGGCATGACATTTAGCAGATGCCTTCAGTGCTTGGTGCTGTGATCGCGTCCAGCCCTAGACTGGCAGGAATACCTAACCTTTGAAGTTCGGAGCATGCATTTGTCTTTAACCATAAAGGCAAATCTGGCATTCCTTGCATCCCCCAATCTCCAATTAACTTTAATGGGAGTCTTGAGTGCGCAAGCATGCACTCTTAGGCTTTTGTAGGTTACTAGTGAGGTATGTACAGAATTTCTAGGCATAACTAATTAATGGTAGCACATAGCGAGGCTGTCACAGAGCTTTTTAATGACTTCTTTCATTAGAAGAAAAGTTACAAGAAAAGATAAGCAGATATACCAGGAACGTCATGTTTTACAGATACTTCCATATTATGTACCAGAATATAATGTCAGCTGCACTTTGTACACTTGGGATACCAGGCAAGCTAATTAAGCCAATACGTGAAATCAAGATAAAAGTGTGCCTGCTAACTATAATAAAAACAGATGTTTCAAAGACATGTAAAACATGTGTGGCACATTTTGAACTCATGCTTTCATCTTCTCTGCATTTGAATGGATCCTATGTTAATACACACAATGTTAGGAAACCTTTTGTTGTGGATGACTACCTGATTCCGGAACTACCACTGATGCAGCCAGGTTGGGTGGTTTTGACTATTTCTGCCCGAGGAATGGAATGAAGATTGGCCTGTCTGGATAGATTTACCATTGTGGAGACTGAGGCAGTTATCTCTGTGGGGCTACCTTTTTGGCCTTGGAAGTATTAGAATTTAATTGCGCCGCATGAAAATCATGCCTGGCTTTCTTTAGCAACTGTATATAAAAAACAAAATAAATATAGGGACAAGCTTCCTTACTACTGTATGTCTAAGTCAATGTTGGTTGCACATAAGCTTACATAGGGTACTGCTTGCTGAGAGTGGTGCAACATGGCTGCCACTGCAAATTAAGTGTGACTTCTGTGCGCTGGACATCTCAAACTGTCCTGGAGTCATCCCACACTCTCTTCTTTCTCTCATATACATTTTATTTTTATTACAGTAGTGCCTAGAAGCTCCTACCAACTTTGGTACCCAAGATACTAGGCACAGTCCCTGTCCTGAAGAGCTTACATTCAAAATGCATAAAGGGTGGGAAAAAGGAAGAAATATTACCTCCACTGTATTCAGGTTAAGTGATTTGCCCATGGGCACATAGGAAGTCTGTTGCAGAATAGGGACTTCAACCCAGGTATTCTGGGACCCGGTCCAGTTCTAGACTTACAAGGCCATCCTTTCTCCCACCTAGTTTTTCTAGAACTTGCCCCTCACATGAGGTCCTCAATGGAATAGATTAATAAATTCCAAGGTCAGAAGGTCACTGTGATCATCTTATCTGGTCTCCTCTATGACATATAACATAGAACTTCCCCCCAAAATATTCCTAGAGCAGACCTTTTTGAAAAAACATCCATCCAATCTTAATTTAAAATTGTCAGTGATGGAGAATCTGTCATGACCTTTGTTAAATTGCTCCAAGGGTTAATAATTCTCTGTTAAAAATTTACACCTTATTTCCCATCTGAATGTTCCTAGCTTCCGCTTCCAGCTATTAGGTCATGTTATACCTCTCTCTCTGCTAGGTTAAAGAGCACCTTATCAAATATATTTTCCTCATGTGGATACTATACTATACTATACTATACTGTGATCAAGTCACAAGTTTTTGTTGTTAAGCTAAATAGATTGAGCTCCTTGAGTCTATCAGTGTAAGGCATGTTTTCTAATTCTTTAATGATTCTCCTATCCTAGCTCTTCTCCAAACCCTCTCCAATTTACCAGCATCGTCTTGAAATGTGGACATCAGAATTGGTCCAGTATTTCTGCAGTAATTGCACCAGTACCAGCTATAGAGAACAGCTAATCCTCACAACCTATCTCCCAAAGTATCTTCTTCTCCCTGACTTAAATCCATGAAATAACTATTTAAATGAGTAAACTGAGGCAACTTGGTAGTAACCACTACAGTTCTGGGTACTCTAATACTTCACACATCAAGCTCTCCAGAATGGAAAGGAAGGTATCCTCAGAAACTTGTTCTGAAGTTTTCATTCATCCATTTACTATGTACTGTATTAACTCAAGATGGCTTTATTAGGATTTTTATAGCTCCTCGTTCACTACTGCCTTAAGTCCCAATCCTACACGGAGCTTTGGGTGTGAAAGGCTTACGAGGTACACATTTCTCAAATTCCTATGAATAATTTCATAGACTAAGAGCATTATATGAATATTCAGGGACCAAAAAGGTATTACTATTTATCTAATTAAGGGATTGTTTTGATGCCAAAAGATTGTGTGCTAAACTTACCTCTGACTGCTTCAATAAATGTCACATTATCTACCTTGAAATTTTTTCTGCAGAAACTATTACACTCAGAACCCCCCAACTTTTTTGTAATTGCATTGTGAATTCTCCAGTTTTGGGGTTTCTTTTGTTTTGGTTTGGTTTTTTGGCAGTCTGAGAGTTCTCAAATTCCCTACTTCAAGGGATAATCTTTCATTTCTCCCATTTGTCTGCCACAGCTACATTTGAAAATAATTAGTATTGGTCACAATGTTAGGATAATGCGTCCTTTGGAGATTGTTGAAGCTGTTGAATAATTAGGTGTTTCATGGATATTACATTGTTTGGAGATTTCGGAGCTCCTTCCTTGGGACATATAATTTCAGTTTGTGCTATGGAAGGTGATAAAAGATAATAATAATAATAATCCTGCAGCACCTACTGTAATTTAAGAGCTATTCCAGAAGGTTACACCTTGCTTTAATTTTCTCACAAAGCTATCAACCAACACAGAGCCTAAGATCGAAGTTAGACTCACTAAGGGTACGTCTACACTGCATGGCTATCTTGGGATACCAGAGGTATCTAAAAATAGCTACCCTGCATCTTAACAAGCTGCCCATTATTTCAAAATATTTTTCGAAATAACAGGCGTGCTATTTTGGCATCCCTGTAACCCTCATTCCATGAGGGTCAATGAATATCTCGAAATAGTGTGTTATTTTGAAATTTGGCACTGTGTAGACACACCAAATACACTATTTTGAAATAGAATCAAAATAAGATACGCAATCTGCGTAGCACACATTGGATATCTTATTTCGAGTTTAGGATGCTGTGTAGATGCACCCCAAGTGACTGAGAACCAACGGCAAGCATAACTGCAGGTTGTGACCCTTCCCTGAGACAGATATTATGACTCTCTTTCCAACCATGATAATTCAGTCATGATCACGGGCCAGCACAGATATGCACACTGCCCCCTTTTGTCTTTGTGAAGTACCGTGCTTCCAGGAAAGCCTGAGGGAACCTGACAGTTCTGACTTTGTGCAGTTCCTGGGGGGAACGGGGAACAAAGCCAGGCAAAAGTTCTCCCCAGAAGCTCACACTCCTTAAAGTGTTTGGGAACTGGCTCAGGCTGCCTATTTTGTTTCATCCTAGCCTGGTGGTTGAGTGGCTGTAGCCATTGTTGCTGACACTCTCTCGGCAACAAACCAAGCCCATATAATTATGAGTAGACAGGCAAATATCTTGGGTTTTGCTGTTATTCAAAGCAAAGTGACTCTCTTCAGGGCAAATCCCACAGGGGTTGTACATTCACCTAGCGCAATGAACTATGGCCTCATCTGTGCACATATTCCACAGCTGTCAGCCAATCACAGCCACGCTGCCTGAGGAATAGTACTCGTGGCCATAGCTCACTTCCTGTCCACAGACATCACTGGGTTTACCTCTTGCACTTAAGTAGAAAATGTTGCCTGTCGATAACATTCTGTTCATAATGCAGAAGAAAAACTCAGAAGAAAAAAATACCCAGGGCAGGTCTAACAAAAATATCCAGGACATGAAAATATCCAGGGCAGCTCTAATGTTCAAATGAAGCTTATCCAAGTTCCCTATACTTAGAGAACATCGCCTTTCTTACCTCTTATCTTTGTTGCCCCTCTGCGTTGACAACCTGACTGCTGGCAGTGGAAGGGGACTTGGCAGTCTCTCCATTTGCCTCAATGGAAGCGCTGTTTGTCAGGGGATGAGGGAGGCTCAGTACATACATCAGTGTCTGGGGAAAGGCACCACAGCACACTACAGTTTTTGTAACATCAAAGAAAGGTCTGAGCTCAGTTCAATCTAAGAGAGGTCAGAAATTAATAGGTGTTCTCATTTTCATTCAATTCATTTGCCCATCCCTCAGGGTCAGTAAAAAAACCCAACACCCACTTAGGCAAGACTTCCTGGTTCTGTTCAGTAGAAGCCAGTAGTATCTGTACACACTAGTGAAGACTTGCATGGTCTTTGGTTGGCCCTATCAGGGGTAAGATCAGGGCAACACACTGCAGAACAATTACATGAGAGTGACACAATACAAGGCCCGACATGTTGAACTTTCCCTAGCATGCTGGCTAGCCTCTCCAAAGGAATCTATTGATTAGAGGGAGTATTTATGAGACTCTCCGTTCCATCTGAGAGGCACTTACATTCATATATCGCAATCTGTGGTTAGATCTTTGAGGTGAAGATAACGCTAAATGCTCTGAGCCTCAAGGTCAAGCAATTTTCGTTGAGAGAGAGAGAGAGAGAAAGAGAGAGGGTGAGAGAGAGAGGGAGAGAGTGTTGTCAAGAGGCAACTTTAACAGCAGCTATCATGGATGAAGGATCAGTGCAAAATGGGAGGAACTTAGCAGATTCTGAGCCATCTTCATTGATCGGGGACAGATCTAGCCCTCAGCAGGACTCAGAGCAGCCTTCTCTAATTGACATTCAACTGTCCCTGTATAAAGGGTATGGCTGGAACATCCCTACTTCCCAGTGACCCCTTCCCTGCTGTTCCAGCAGCTGTGGGTCACTGGTATGTATGGATGTTCCAGCCATACCCGTTACATAGGGTAAACTGAGAGGTTGGCATATTTGATTTAGTGGGTCTTCACTAGACCCACTAAATCAACCACTGGTGGATTGATCTCAAAGTGTTGATCCCCCTATATTGCAGATGTAGCCTGTATGGCACCATATATTAATACCACAAGCAGAGGTATTAAACTGGTATTAAATTCAGAGGGGTAACCATGTTAGTCTGTAACTTTAAGAACAATGAGAAGTCCTGTGGCTAACCAAAATATAAAGAATCATGAGCTTTTGTGAGCAAAACCCATTTCATCGCACTTCAGTTCATCTGATGAAGTGGGTTTTTCCCACGAAAGCTCATGATTCTATATATTTTGGCTAGTCTCTAAGGTACCATAGGCCTACTTATTGGTTTTAGACTGGCTTTCTGGCATGTCTCTTGAGAGTCCTGAATCTGGCCCATTGCAGCTGTTTATTACTATTTTATCATAATAAACCCTCAACGTAATAAACCCTCAACGTATTTACTCAGTTTTGAATTTCCACACTTTAAACACTTTAATTACCCCAGTGAATTTGAATGTGCCACCTTTACTTACTGCAGGAAGCAGCTAAAACTTAGGTTTTGAGGTTTAGGAATGAGGTTTAGGCTCTGTTGTTAGAATGATCAGTTAAAAAAAAAAAAAAAAAAAAAGGAAGCCGTAGACAGGCTTCAAGATCTACTTCGAGTAAATTCAGAGAAACAACTATCAAGGCCATCTGCAATAGTGTCAGCTGGTGACTTCCCATAATGTTACATCCCCTGCTTACATAAGCAAAAAGAAGTACTACCAAGTTCACTGTTGATCAGTACCAACAAAGACTTGAATTTATTCTCTGCCGAATATTTCAGAACTTGCTGTTTTAATATTCATAATGAATCAACATTTCAGTCTCTCACACAGCTTTACAACACAACCAGCATAATAAATATATTATTGTCCCTCTTCTTAGGGTTTCCCTGAGGCTCTGGCAACAAATTACTAGGTTTTATCAGCAGCACTGTAAGCAAATTGGCATTTGATCTGGAAACAGAACTTTGCAATTAATCAATCACTTGACTGCAACTTGAGCAAAGGTCTCTGGTTACATCTGAGCATTCCTTCACTATTCATTTCTATTGTGATTAGTGTAATTAGGGTTTGACAGTGCCAGGTTATCACTGATCATCCAGATTCTGTATGCACATCACTCTGTTTCCTGGAAAAGAGGCAACGTTCAACATTCCTGTTTTAATCTCTGAACTTGCCAACTTGTTTTAGCTGCAAGGTTTTCTTTGGTTGTAGGTCACCTGATGACTTAGCTTGAACTGCTGATTTATGAAAGACCAAATCAAATGTAAACAATAACTCAGTAGTTGTTGCGCACTGTCACCTGTTAGTGTATTTCTGTTCTCCAGCATGAAACAGTAGGCGTCTACTCCAGGATGCTTAGCTTTTTACAAACAGGTGTTTCACAATCTGTTCTCTTTTTCCATAGGCAACTGGGTTGCACATAGTCCAGGGCTCGCATTATGCAAAGGAAAAGATACTTATGTGCTAACTGCTGAGTTTTGGTGCACAAATCCTGAACTTTTCTTTTGTAGCTACCCAAGGAAATCATAGTGCTTGTCTTCACTGCAGAGATAATTTGAGTCCTAGCCACACACAAAACCCCTTAATTTGAGCGTGAGGGTTTGAGCTAAAGCTTGTGTGAGCACAACTGGTTGGCTGCTAACATGAGCAATCTGCAGTGAGGGGCAGGCTAGTGCACTTTGAGTGCTGTTAGTCCTCCAATGCCTTCTCATAATTCCCCTCGTGTCAAGCAAGAACAGACATGTTCTCCCACAATTCACTGAGAACTAAATCCTAGAGCAGCTCAACTTATTTCAGTGCAAAGGATCATGGGATAGCTTCCCAGAAGCATTAGTGACTGTCATGAGTGCATTGCAGTGTCAGTGTGAACACAGTATCTCAAACGTCACTGCTCTCAGTCAAGCAAGACTAAATTGAGAGGAGTAACTTAGAATTATGGAATCATAGAATCCTAGGGTTGGAAGAGACCTCAGGGGGTCATTGAGTCCAGCCCCCTGCCCAAAGCAGGACCAATTTACTTGAATAAATTCAGCAATGAAGATATAGCCATAGACTATCTTCCTTAAAGGCACATTGAGGAACATTCAATAATTATTTTATTTCAAACTTTTGACTGAAGTCTTCATGTGGATTGTATCTCGGCTATATTTTAAAGTAGGCATTTAACATCCTTGGTACTTTGACAGTTGTCAACCTTGAGCCTTGAGAGAACTCCCTGATTAAAATGTGGTGTGACTGGATACAACATTTGGAGGAGAAGAGGGATGAAGTGACAACAAATATCTCTGGAAAGTTCTATAGTTTATAAAGGAATTATGAGATTTTATTTGGAATATATATTTAATGTATGCCATCTACATATACTTGCATCTGAAGAATTCCAAATAAAATCTCATAATTCCTTTATAAACTGTAGAACTTTCCAGAGATATTTGTTGTCACTTCATCCGTCTTCAATAGCAATATATATTGCTTCACTTCAATAAAATTAATTCAGTGAAAAGGAAAATAATTTGTAAACAGCTAACATAGACTGAACTTTTATATAGTATTCTGATACATTTGGCATTATATTATCAATAAATGTTTGAAAAAGTATAAATAAATACACTTGCATACCTTAAACATTTATGATGTGCAAGTCACCTGAGCTGGCTGAATGCTGGGAAATTGTTCATAAGTATTTTCAAAAGATCAGAACTGGGATTTGGTCTGACCATGCTCATAGATTTTCTTCCCCTAACTCTTGTGGAATCATTTATTCTTTGTACCAATGTTTGGGGAGGAGCTCTTCTTTATATAAATGCAGGAACTCATACCCCCCCACACTTGTCCATCCCTCCAAAAAGTGTGTATAAATAAACATATATTCTCTAGAATCCTATATTCACATTCACCTTACTATGCTAGTGCTGCTGTTAATGTAGCCTCTTTGTTAATACTCCCCTCATGGTGTTAATGAGCCTCTTTGAAGATCACCTCATGAGAGCTGGAACTATTGAAACCCTCCCATTCATTTGCAATGGCCACTTTTTAAAACTTTAAAAATTTGCCTTTTCAATTTTAGTTCAACATTATTTGTATTGTGGTTGGACTAGAACCTCATTGTGTTAGAATATAAAGAACATAAACACAGAACATAAAGATGGTCCTGCTCTAAAGAGCTTTCAAAGTAACTTTTCTAATACTGCACTTTACAGCTATTCTATGGGTATCCCTCTCAGCCCCTAGAACCTACTAATGAGAGGGATCAAAGCGACAAAATTGCAAATCAAGCGGGATTTAAATCATCGTTCATTTGTTCCCCCGGCGGTCGCCATTTTGGAAACTGACTAGCCCGGAATAAGTGCTCGTGCGCTGTAGCAGCGATTCGAGATAAACCCCTTAGTTTGAATTAACAGTTTAAACCTCGTCCGGGCTAGTGTAGACGTACCCTATATAACTATAGTGAAGTTACTAGAAATATATAATTAATTAATTGGACTATAATAAACAAAACATAATATAAGACCCAGTGTTGCCATTTATCATAATTTTAACACAAGTCTCATGTTATTTGGAGTTTTCTTAAAGCCCAAGCTTCCTGGAACCATGTGATTACATGAGACTCTGAGCTTTCATTGTTTTAAAAAGTCATGGTTGCAGAGAAAAGCTTGAAAGCGTGAACCCTAAAGTCTCAGAAAAGAAACCCAGAAAAATAAAGTAATAAGACCCAAAGTTTATTATTTTTAGAAGAAATTGTTATGACTTTGTGGTACTTGACTTGCTGTTTTCAAGGTTTGCGGTTGGCAGGAATAGGACTGGGTGGGAAGGAAACGGGGGATTAGCCAATGATAACACTGATACTTCTAAGCATGACAACTATTCTTTCCCATGTGAATGTCAATGCCAAACTGAACATAACCAGACTCAGTTCTGAGATGATGAGAAAGAGACTCACTCTACCCAAATCTCAAAAACAAAACTCATGAGTAAGCAAAGGGAACACCCTCAAAGTGCAATACAATGTGAAATACTTAGAAGAGTTAACTTTGTAGAATAAAAAAAAAATGAATGTATGTTTGAAAAAGAATTTAAACCATGGTATGGCCTTTTAAAAACCATGCTTCTTAAAATATAAGTTTTGCACAGTTAAATCCCAAATTAGAAATGTCTGTGAATGACATCAGAGAATACCTTTGCTACTAAGGCAGAGAGAGCATATTAAAATGTTACTCCTTGCCCTGGCAATGTTAGAAGCAGAATTTTCTAATGTATTATTTAGCACTTGTTATGTAATGCATTAAGTAGTCACTGCTGAGACAAAGGCTTTCAGAAACCAATAGCCTCTCTGATAACAAAAAATCTAAGGTAAGATTTAATGCTAAGTCAATATAAAAAAAATGAGTTAATACAGTTCAGCCTGCCTGATTTATATAGGCCAATCAAGTTACAATGCTGGGCATGGCCAAGTGAAGGGAGAATAGATTTACCTGAGTGAAGTCTTAATTTAATCAGCTGGCTCAAGAGAGCTGAAGTCAGCAGGCTGGGATGATATAAACCACACTGGAGAAACAGTGTCAGTACCACACTTGAAATGCAGAATGACAGTGATGGAAAGGGAAGCTAAACCCTGTCAGAACACACCTATTTCAGTGATATATTCTTAATTTATTTTAATGACCCTTGAAGATTGTCTATTTTTCCAAGTGTTCTCAAAATACTGATATTTTCTAAATGTTCACCACGTGTTTCTCCTCCTTCTATTAACTTTACCACAAAATTATTATTAAAGAAAAACTGTAGCTATATGCTGTTATGCGACTGTGAGAACCGCTGAAGAGGCTAATCTGTTTCCACTGCATACTTGCCTATATCCCTTCTCTGAATTCAACCTTGTTTCAGTTCTAGAAGTTCATTAGTTCCTCCCCAGATTAATGTTGATATCATGAGACAGATGAAGGAATGCATTACATTTGTTTTACAATTTAGATTGGTGAAAGAGCAATGTGTATTTTTCCAATACAATAGTTCCTTTTATTATGAAATGAGTTTATTGATGGTTGTTCAAAGCTACTGACTTGCAGACAGTGAGCTCAGATTACATTTACATTTCCTGAATCCTTTTCGAGAATGTATTTCTATAATTCAGAGTTGTGATCTGAAAATAGAGCTGTTGCTTAATTTGTATTACAAATCAATGTCTTTGCTCTCTGTGCAAATATACATTGCATCCTCTTTTTTGACAAAATACAGATGTGAACAAGGGCCACTAACTAATGAACTATTTGGGTTTTGTTGGACACTTGGGCGTTTTAAAATGAATTGCACCCAGCGTGGGATGACATGGGAATTTTTCCAATAGTGCTACTGAAAGAACTGAGGGGCAGCAGGATTTCAGTACTATACACAAGTAGTTGTCATTATTTACTTGGACTTGGCAAAACTACCATCATTGTTTTACATGTGCACATTATGTGTAGGAGCCCTTTAATGAAATAATTTTAACAAATTCCAGACAGGAAGAAAATAACTTCATATTGACTTCATTTGCATTTACTCTGAGGCTACGTCTAGACTTAAGGCTTCTTTCGGAAGAAGTGTTTCCGGAAGAGATCTTCCGAAAAACTTCTTCCAAAAGAGAGCATCTACACAGCAAAAGTGCATTGAAAAAGCTACCTGCTTTTTCGAAAGATAGCATCCACACTGTATGGACGCTATCTCGCATTTAAGCTGTGATTACTATGGACAGAGTGGCCACCAGGGCACCTGTGCTTTTCCTCTTTCCTCTTCTTTCAAAGAACTCCCTCTTCCCTGTCCACACATGCCTTTTCCCAAAAGAGCTCTTTTGGAAAAGGGCTTCTTCCTCATAGAAAGAGGTTTACCAGTGTCGGAAAAACCCCTCTCTTCTTTTGATTTTTTTTTCAAAAGACCGCGATTGCAGTGTGGATGTAAGTGAAGTTTTTTCAGGAAAACAGCTGTTTTCCCGAAAAAACTCTGCAGTGTAGACATACCCTGAGTGGTTCAGATTGAGCCTCAGTTTCCACCAGTCTCCATTGCTGCATTGGATCTACTGGGCTTCATGCTCCACTTGGGCATGCTTCAAAACAGAACACATACACATGCACCCATGTTAATATGCACTCGGTACAAATTAAGACTGGCACATCATAAATACTTCTTAATCTGTGAGTGCCCATCTCCCTGTAGGAGAGGGCCAGGCAGCAAACATGCGCCAAAGCATGTTGGAGTAATCCTAATGGAAACAGACAGATCAGGGTGCAAGTGGCACAGCAGAGCTAATAAGAATGAAATTTCAAAAAACATGCCCTAAGGCAAGATCTGCAGGAAGAAACATATCCACAGACTCCCACCAGAGAACCTCAGAAATGAAAAGGAGTTAATGGGTTTGGGCCCTAAAAGGAAATTTGCACAGGGAAAAATAACATCTGTAAATTGTTAATATTTCATCCTTAATGTGATTAATGGCCAAGAAAAGTAATTAAATAAACTGAGGACTGACCATACTAAACAAGATATTTGCTTCAATATGGGAACCTATGTAGATTTATCTGATTGGCATGAGGGGGAAAGATCTTTTCATCTTTACCTTCTGACCATTTTTCTCATTGAGCCAGAATGTGCAACTCTAATGGGGAGCAAAGCGGGCCGGGTAAGATGTGGCATCTTTATTCCCTTGTTTGCTTCCCATTCTATGGGTAGATGTGGCAGAAAGAAAGCAGCTGATGTCATTCTGCTACATCCTCCACCCACTTCCCTTGCACAGAAAGGCTTGGGGAATAGCCAGAGCCTTAGCTTCACCTAATACCACACTCATCAATGTAGCTACACCAGCATGTCAAAGGACACACATTGAGTAAAAGGATGGTGCGGACTATATTCCCAGGCCTCAGAGAGCAAGGGAAGGAGACAATGAGTCAGTCTGCTCCTGAGGTAGCTCATCTACGCACTGCGCCACACAATCCCACACCTGACCTCTAACATTTTGATTTACGGTGTGAGTGAATTTACATTGTGCTATCACTTGCTCAGTTCAGTACCACAGGAGAAAACCACCATTGGTCTACACAGCAAGATGTCATTGCAGTTGAGATTGGGAAGTTGGATGAGGATACTAACAGGAAGCAAGGTTTAGAACCTTCCACAAGAAGATATTACCTTCAAAGCTGGTTGGGAATTTTCCAACTTTGTTGTTGTTGTTGGAAAACACAAATTCATCCACACATCAATGTTTTGTGGAAAATCTCTGTTTCGGTGAATGTCCACTGAACCATCGTGTTAGAAATGTGCCTCGCTTTCTGCCAGCAAGCCCAGGCTGTCAGGGCTTTGAGACCCCTTGCTGTGCAAGAGAAGGCCAGCAGTCCTGGAAGCCACAGCTGAAGCAAAGGCTCTCAGCTCTGCAGTAGGGACCCCACCTCCAAGATGACTTCCCACTGGGAAGTTCCCAGGCTGCTCCTGAGTTTTGACCAGCTCTAGTATACATACCTTTAGTTTTATTCCCCACATGCTCAGATGAGGGCATTAATTACAGTGCTTACTTTTGAAGGCATTCTAGTATTATACATTGTGATAAGCCTCCCCTTAAGACAGGCAATTGACATCTCTTTTCTTCTCTTTTCCTTTTTTTTTTTTTTTTTGTCAGATGTACTCACAAAAAAGAAGGCGTATCCGGAAGATAGGAGTGAACCAAAACCAACTGTGAAAAAGATTGACACCACAGCTACTACCACCACAGTCAAGTCATCTTCTAAACACGATACAGCAGAAAATGTGGGCAATCTAGCCTCAAGTTCCTTGCTTTTCATTGTAACAGCACTGGCAATTTTGTGGCACTCTCTGTCATAGTTACATTGTATTGCAACAATTGTCCAAGAATTTCTGTCCATTGTCATTTATGCCTACAGCCTTACCCAATGGAAAACAAAGGGAAATGGCTCTCTAATGTTATATGGTATGTTAGAACGAATGTTTTAAAAAAGGCTGAGATTGGCTGATAGTGAGTGTCAGCACTTACGCTGTGTCTAAAGAGGGTCTTTGATAGTATGTTATTTACTCAAAAAATAAAGGGACTGATAACTGGGGATCTTGGTAGTTTAAATTATTGTGGGGTAGAAGTAACACTAAAATTGTAAATTACTTTGTTGGCATTTCCCCCATTTTACTCACTGAGATAATCTCACTAGTTGTTTCTGTTTGTTAGATTCTTAAAATAAGTTCAGATGAATGATCATTCTTCAGGTGAAAGCTAATACATATGTCATTTCTCTAGTGAACAGCTAATAACCTATGTCTTCAGCGGTGAACCATGTTCAGTGAAGTACTTCTACTCGTTTCATAAATTTCCTAAGTGGCCAAGAAGATAAGAGCATGTTTGACCCTTTTGTTTTTGCTCTTGTGGTTTAGATTTTAGGACACAATATAAAAAGCATTTGGCATGTCTGTAATGTATCAGTATAGCTGCCTTAACCATTTCATTTTTTTTTTTTTTTTTTTTAGAAACACTTAACATTTTACTGAGGCATATAGATAATGAGTTTCCCTGTCGCACAAAACTTCATTACCATATGCTCAAAGCTTATAGGATGAATGTCCGACAGAGGGAAACATAAGTAAACATTATAATGTTTTAATCAGCTGAATGCAGTTATATATGAAAAAAGATAATTTAGTCCAAACAGACTTTACCTATTTCCTGTTGGAGGAGACCTTGTTTCCATGCAGGTGTCAGAAATATAAAGTGTGTGGAAACCTCTTACCCAAAAAATGCTTTCCATGATTTGTAGACCTATACAGTACAATATATTTCATAAACCATGTATTATTTAATTAAGTTAATGTTTTGAACTTTGCTATCACCGTAGAAGTAAATTTAAAACTATCTGAAATCTAGAACATCATTCTCAGTTATTTCTCGCTTTGATTTTCTATAGTAGACAGTGTCAAAATCTTCATTTTATTGTGATGAGAGGTTTTTTTATTTCAATCAAGGAAACTTTGATGTGTTTTAATGCTATGGTGGAAAGGTACTATGATATAAGTAGATAAGTTGAGAACTAATATGTGTATTTGCTGACAACTGTATTTATAGTGCCACTGAAAATATATACAGTTGGTATGAGTATAGTGATTAATGATAAATACACGAACTATTGGAATTGTAACAATTGTTTAATTTCATAACCATATCTACCATTTAATGGCCATTTTCGTGCAGCAAACTATTATGATAAATATGAGGTACTGTTTTATAAGATATAATATAAAGACATTTGCTTTTTTTTGAGAGGAGAGGGAGTAAAACAGTTTTTTCAGCACTTAGATTTATATAATCACTGACATTGATTCAGAAGAAAAACTGAATATCATATCAACCACGCTGGATATGACAGTCTAAAATAGGAGGCCTGGGTCTCATTGTACTTGTATGTGTTCACATTCTGTTAGTGGAAATTACTAATTAGCTTTATATTTGGAGATTTGAAATTATTGCATTTGGTCTTTACAAATGTGTACATGATAGCTGTATAAGCAAAAGCATACACATGTAGTTGCAGGGGGAGATTATATAGAAACTGAAAGCGGTCAAGACAAGCAGAGTAGCATTCCAGTTCTTATAATGCTGGAAAATCAATCTGGCACCACCAAGATAAAAAGGAATAAGATGCTTCCAGAGCAGTATTGAGTGTTAAGAATTTTGACTTTTTAATGTGTTAATGAAGTAGTACCATTAAATAGTGAGTTCACATTGTATTAATGAGAATGAATCTTGCAAACATAGTATGAAAGTTGCTGTTATACAGTTTTTCAGAGTTCAGTGATAGAATAAGTGAGCAGCATCAGCCTATGTGGGCATACAGTAAAACAGCCATTTATGCACATTTTTACTGCCCTTGCCTCTTTTTCAGAAAAGTGTACATTCACATGGAGAGTTATGCAAGTTGTTCCTTTTGTACCCTGCAGTGACATCATAATGCTCATAGTTTCACAGGACCAGATGGGAAATCTAGTGATGAAAGTGAGTAATGGGTACCCACATGCTGATTTAGACACCTAGGGCAAGATTCTCAGCTGGTGTTAATCAGCAAAGCTCCACTGAAGTCACTCCGATTTAAAGCCAGAATTTTCACAGGTAGGAACCTAAAAATCAATCTTTAGGTGAATATATCAGCACCTGAAAATGTGTATTCAGGTGCCAAAATATGGATTTGGGTCTCTGTAGTTTGAATTTTGCTCTCCCAAATTCCAGATATGCAAAACTTCTCGTTTGTGAGTTTGAACATCCCCAACATTACAAACCCGGCTTTTGGGGGTTGTGCTGTAAGAGTCGCTGTGACACTAGATCCCACCACAGCGATCCATCCACTCTAGCATCAAGAGTGGCTAGTCCCAGTACTTCAGAGGAAGGTGCAAGAAACCCTGCAGTAGACAGTTCTGCAATAATCTGCTCAAGAGAAGTTTTCTTCCTAATCCCCCATTAGCCAGAGTTTGGTTTAGTCCCTGCATCATGAAGACGTACATAGTGTTGCTAAACTGGTTTAAGAATGAAAAATTAATCATTTTAATCTATTTTGGTTGATGTTTCCATATATGTCTATTGTATTAAACAAAATAATAGCTGATCCAGCTTCTTTCAAACTAACCAGACACTGCTCAGACTGGAGAGACAGAGATTCATCAACTCATTTAATTGGATTCAGCCCGCACTTTAATAAACACAGATGGGTCCAGGAAAGGAAAGGGAGCAAAAGAGAGAACTTGTACATTTGTGGGTTACCATGAGTCAGGCGAGGGTTTTGCTTTGTTGGGGGTGTCCGTAATAATGTGTACTACTTAATATAGAGAGCAAAATTGTCCTATGTGGGTAGCCACTTTGCACTGCTCCACTAACCTCTCCTTAGCCAGGGAGGGTCACTCCCATGTAAGAGGCGTGCAGTTATGTTAGTGAGGATCATCCCAGGACAAGGGCAATGCTCCTGATAGCATTAAGCAGCAGCGAGGTTTGTTCCTCTGGGCAGAGAGAACAGTGAGGTGGTTGTTGGAGTTGTGGGTGGCTGAGATGCCCTGATGCCATGTCCATCCCCGGTTCTGTTTTCAACCTCTCCTAAGCTATTGAAGCCCTGCTGAGGTGAGCAGCAGTCTGAAGATACAGGGAGGGTGGCCCTGCAAACAGTTGCAGCAGGATTTGCAGATTGTAAAGGTGCATATGAAGGCAACCTTTTGCTCTGTGAAATTTATTGCACTGCAGAATCAGGCCCATAAGTTCTAGCCCACATATTGTTACAGTGAGACCTCTTTTCAAGCACACAAGCTATTGTGTCGCTGCATAGGAAAATTTAAGACTCTTGCCCTGGAATTAAACTTCTGATGTACAAGTGGTGCCTGTCTGTGCTCTGTCAGGGCAGTACAACAATAATTATCTACTGCCAGATTTGTTTCAGAATAGCTGTGTACAGGGATCTGGCTGTGGGCAGGGTTTCCATCTCTCTCCATATGCCAGATCCAGTCTGTCGTTAACACATATGCATTTTCTCTATGTGTGTTATCACTAAATGCCACCTATTTTACCCATATATTTTGATTCGATTCTCCAATCAGGAATGGATTTCCCTGTCATTTCCCTTCTGGATGTTTATAAAGCCTTATTTTAACTGATAGGAGCATTATGACCCTGATTCAGCAAGCTAGCCTTATTTACACAGTACAGGCTTAACTCACTCAAGCTCCTGCTTATTTTGCAGAAGTAGGGTCTCAGCAATGAGCAGAGTTCAAAGTTTGGCTAAAATTGCAGAGTCCAAACAGCATAATTAATGTGTGGGTGAAATTCCCCCCCTGTACAGAGAGTCCCCATAAGGCTAATGCACTGCTCAAAGAGTGCTCATGCTCTCTGCACATAGGCAGACTTCACTCTGAATAGAAAATACCATCTGCAGTGTAGTACATCATCTCTAACAATATCATTGGTGACATTTCAAATAACCTAGGAATAGTATATGCTTGAGTCCGATGCAGCATTGTGCTCTTAGGATTACTCTTTTAGTGGTGCACGGATTGTCTATCACGGAGCTGCGCAAGGTGGTCAAAAGTTAGCTTTTTAGCTGTGACATGCCTTCGTACGGAAAAGCAACAAACAAAAAACCCACATTTGCCATTGGGGTGATGGATTAGCTATACCATCTCCACAAAAGCCCAGAATTCTTCCCAATGCTGTTCTCCTGCATTTTTCCCTGTCCGTTTCTAATGATTAAATTTCAGTTGGCTTAAGCATCTTTGGAAAAACAGCCTTACCCCAACACTGCCAAAGTTGTGAGAGGGGACCCCAGGACACAGCTGCAGCTTGTGACTGAAACCAGTGTCAAGTCCTTACAATGGCACAGTGTTGACCATGCAGGGCTTTTTTAACATATCAGAGCAGCTCTTACTCTAAAGCCGTGTGATAGATGGGCATACACAAATCTACTGGTGCTTTTATGCAATACAGAAAGTACTTCATTAGATAGCAGGTATCAACTGCTAATGTTCTCATAGCTGTGCAAAATGCATTAGTACTGCCTTGCACAATTTCTACAGTTTGCACTTTATCATTATGGTTAATCTTTAGTAAAATTGTCCAATGCTTTGTAATTATAATATTAGCATTTAATTGGAAACCATCTTTTAAAAATAATTTGTTGCATAATGTAAGCAATTAATGTTTATTCACTTTGTCTGTGACAGGGGGATATATAATTTATCCACTATGGCCTTTCTGTGCACCTAATTAGTTCCCGGTCGTATTATTCTACAAGGCATGGATATTTGATTTGACCAATAATGTATTGCTAGTTGTGTAAATTCCTTTCAAATATACACTTGTAAAATTACTGTACAACTAAGTAGAAAACAATGTTTTCATTTATCTTCTGGGTTTACACGGTAAGCTTTTAGACTGCAATACCAAGAATAGGAACTGACATTTTTTCATGCACTTTAAAAATGGAATTAGTCAGACACCGCTTTTCCATAATTCATTACAATATATCAGATTTATTGCCTGTTTTATTCTGCAATGAAAAAGAAAGGAATGAGACACCAAGAACATATCTCTTAATGGAATCCTGTATCTGCATATGTTAGGAAGTTCTACTGATCAGAGACTATATTAAAAGTGTTGCAATACTGGACTGTCAAGGATATGATGTTAAATTTGTGGAAATTGGATTAGCCTGATTAAGCATAAGTAAATTTTAGCTAGATATATTTTCTATTTACATGTGCAGTAAATTGAGTAAGATCGTTTGGTCTTTCAAAAAAAGGAGATTTGAGACAAACTTTCCAGCAAAAAATGTCGTCAGACATTTGATTTACTTATTTAATAAATGTCAGTGTAGCAGAGAGGTTCTGAGACTCTTCTGTGTGTTTGTGAGGCCGAGTCTTAGCAAGGGGGCAGATCCCCCCTCCACTAATTTCAGTGGAGCTATGCCAGTTTACATTTTCAAATAATCTGGCCCAAGAACATGGAATCCTTCCCAAAGAGCAGAATCTTATTTCAGACACAATTCTGATCTTACTTACATTATGGAAATCCAGAACAATGCTACTAACTACAATTCTCTCTGTTTTAGGGTTTTATAATGCCATCCATACCTAGAGAATTTGAGCATCTTCCCCATAAAGTCAATTGCCTTAACCACATGGAGATACTTAAGAAAATTAATCTGAATTACCTAACCATGTGAATTTAAACTGGAATAAAATTAAAGCCGCTTTACTTCTGAATTAGTGTATCCATGTGGGGTTTAATGCAGTTTAACTAATCCACATTAAATTCACACCTTTAGTTAATCCAGATTAATTTTCCTGAGTGTCCCCTTCTAGACAAACCCATAGAGTCTCTGATACTTCTCATTTTTGAAGGTTAAAACTCTGCTTGGGGTAGGAGAAGCAGGGTATTGTGAGCATTTTTTATGGTGCAATTGATCTCTCAAAGAAGATTATTGCAAAATTTCTTAAAGATGGTCAGACTGGATGTGCTTGATCTCCTCTGGAAGATTGGTCCATACCCAGATCTACTCAACAAAGAAAGCTTTGTGCAAGTGCTCACATCATCCTGGGCTTTGTGATCTGCATTGTGTCATAGAAGCACTGAGGTCACAGATCAAAATCGGGTCTTGCTCTATTATTCATGTGAAAATTAACCTAAACCATGAAGATTGTGGGTACTCGTGTTCTGCACCAGTTGAAGCTGTTGTGTCTTCACATTCAGCCTCAGATACAAGGAGTTGTACTTATCCAGCCAGGTTACTGTAATCCAGCCTGGAGATGACAAACACACAGTCACTTTGGCCAGCTCCTCATCTGGGAGGAGGAGACAAATTTTCCTAGCAAAATGGAGGTGAAAAAACTCATTTTGGAAATTGATACTACTTAGTCCTCCAACCAGCTCCAAGCTTCATTTGGAGTGAGACGGGACACGAGGGTATGTACTGCTTCAGCATGGACTCCACTGACTACAATAATTTACAACCTCAGATCAAAATCTCTCTTGGAAGAAAACTGTGCATTTTGAAAAGGCTTTAATAAACAGTACCCAGAGGAAACAGTAATATGACTTCTCTTAATGTTCTTTAATTGGAAAATAAAAACATTAATTTGACTGGTGCTTTTGTAGTTTAATATTAGCGATAAAAAATGGATGGAACATGTTCCTAAACTACTTTCCAAATCTTTACTGGAAAGGACAGTTGTAGCAGTAATACTATATAAAATATGTATAGTACCTCATTATTATATGGGGCAGTATTAGAATAAAAAATAGAAACCAGTATACTAAACCTGCAATATACAACCATTTATTGTATTTACCATACTTTAATATATCAAAACTAATATACTATGAATGTTTACAATTTTTCAGGAATAGAAGTTACACTAAAATTTCCTGATTTGTCATTTAGGCTTTTAAAAATTAGTTTATGGTCTCTTGGTCTTCTTTAGTTTACTTTCCTTTAGTGAAACTAATAGGTCATTTATATTTTTTTTACATTAATTGTATTGTGTGTATTTTAAGCTCCAAAGTAGATTGTTTTGGCCCTCAGCTATATTCAAGCCCTAATAATTATTCATATCAGCCAAGCACTTTGAAAATTATTTTCTACATTTTTTGCTTGTATTTGATTGAATAAACTCATCAACTTTCTTCAGTTTGTTTTCAGTACTGAACCTGATAAAAAGTTTTTTAAAACAGTCCAGAATCATTGGCTTGACAATAACAAGCAAGGGTACTTTGAGAAACTGTAATAAATGGTGTGATTTGTGAAGGACAGTGAGCTGTGAATGGTAATAAAAATAAATAATCCACAACAGGGTATTGTGTCCTCTATTTGAATGGTTTGTAACTTTTTTTTCTGGATATTTTTCGTCACCTTTTATTGTAAGGTGCAGAACTGAAAAAAATCTAAAATAAAAAGATTTTAACCTCTTCATATTGTGCTTTGAATGACGGATACAGAACGTTTAGGATTGCTGAGAAAACCTGTTGGGCCACACTTGGAATATGTCTACACTGCAGTCAGGAGGCATGATTATAGTCTATGTAGGCATACATTGATCCAGAGTTCTTGGGTGTGCCCACAAGTGCTGTTCTAACCGCTGTGTACACATATCCCTAGGCTAAGAAAGTACCATTTTTCTTTAGTGTGTAGCTGTTTTTTCTCTGTCTTGCCAGTTATATCACTAAAGAGGCATACAGGTGCCTATCTACTATTCTTGGATCCTTTCGCATAACACAAAATTGGCAGCAACCTCCCAGGAAAACTCCCAGGTAAATCGCTACCCCGATGCAACCAGTAGACAAGACTCTTTTCACCAAAGCTCCATACCCAGTCACGCCCCCAATCTCTTCATTTGCCGTGGCAAAAAGACGGGCCTTGAAACAGCAGTGCCCTTTGCCAAAGACTAGACTGAGGTTTCTGAAATACAGTCCACATATTTTTGCTAGGACCAAGCCTTGTCCTGTCCTATCCTAATATCAGCCATCATATGTCCAGTGATTAGAAACAGCCCACTTTGAGCTTAATGTTGTCATCAGCAGGCACTAGTCGACTTTGCCAGCTCTTCACCTTGGAACAGGAAACCAGTCCTTGATGTTCCCCACCAGACAGTTGACTATGCTTGTTCGCCTCAGCTGACGCTTTGCCACGCAAGAGATGACCAAGGCAATTTTAAATTCCTTTATTGAGCTACTTTTTACCCCTATGAAAAACTTAAAAAACAACAAATGGTCCTGCAGCACCTTAGAGACTAATAAAAATGTGTAGCTAGTATCATGAGCTTTCGTGGGCACAACCCACATTCATCTGAAGAAGTGCCCATGAAAACTCATGATGCCATTGACATGTTTTGTTAGTCTTTAAGGTGCTGCTAAACTATTCGGGTTTTTTTAAGTTTTTCCAGTTACAGAATAACATGGCTACCCCCTATGTCAGAACAGCCTCGCTCTTCTTCTGTTAAAGTAGCTGGCTTGACATTAAATCTGTTTAAACTGTTTATCTGTATTGTAGTATCTCTGTGCTTCCTCTTGGCAATGGACAGCATGGCAGACCACAGCAATGAGCTGCAACACACTTTTGAACCACTGTTCCAGATGTTGAATATAAATGACTCTCCTCCTCCGATCAGGCCAAGTCTTTTTGTTCTTATTCAGATTGCTTTGAATTGTGCCTTTTAAAGCACCCCTTGTCACCATGCATATTTCATTAAAAACATTTCCCATGCCAGGTCCTGCACTAAAGGTGAAAGCCCGAGCGCATAGTCCGCACAGCGTAGCCTCTGCTAAGCTGCAGGGTTTGATCCACATTCACAGACAAGTAGCAGCTTCTCCTCTGCTGAGGGAAAACGATTGCATGCTCTCTGAAGCACTGGGTCATCAAAGGCCTTTTAATCTGAAAGCTTTCACACTGAACTGCCAGTTAAGTAGGTGTCTAAATCTGTGGAACAGCTGCATTCTAAAGTTCAGACTCACTTCACTTCAAAGAACTTTTTTTCCTGATTAATTAAAAATATCTTTCCTTTCATATTCCAAGACAGGAAAATTATTTTAAAAGCCTGATTCCCTCCCAGTTGGATAGTCATTTTCCTCCAAAATATATAGTGCCTGCAAGTGTGATCAGTAGGCACCTGTACACCTACCAAATTCACAGCCATGAGAAATGTATCACGCACCATGAAATCTGATCTTTCCCCCATACTATACAGATTCCCCGGGGGAGACTAGTTTTTCTCAAACTGGGGGGGCCTGACCCAAATGGGAATTACATGGGGTGTCACAAGGTTATTTTAGGTAGGGGTCACGGTACTGCCACCCTTACATTCTGTGCTGCTTCACATCTGGGTGGCTGGAGAGCAACAGTTGTTAGCTGGGTGCCCAGCTCTGAAGGCAAAGTTCTGCAAGCAGCAGTGCAGAAGTCAGGGTGGCTGTACCATGCTTGTTTCCTCACTTCTGCTGGCAGTGGCTCTGCCTTCGGAGCTGGGTCCTGGTCAGGAGCTGCACCTCTCCAGCGACCCAGCTCCAAAGGCAGCGCAGAACGAAGGGGAAGCATATAGCAAACCTCCCCTCTTACCCCCCCACCCCACCCCCACACAAGAACCTTGCAACTCTAAACATCTTTTTTGGATTAGGGCTCCTACAATTACACCACCATTAAATCTCCCATTAAAACACCTGGAATAATGAAATGTATGATTTTTTTTAAATCCTGTGACCATGAAATTGACCAAAATGGATTGTGAATTTGGTAGGGCCCTAGTGATCAGAAGGCTAATTCTTCTTAATGGAGGGCCCAAATTCTCCAACACTACAGGGTTACATACCCTCCTGCTAGTGACAAATGATTGTAGCACAGTGTGAGGACTTTGTAAGGAGTCCCTACAGGGGCCCAAATAAGCCCTTTTTAACAGAATAGCAATATGTGGTTCAAGGACCTGTGGTTCAACTTTTGTGCAGGAAATCCCCACAAAGGGCAACTTTTTAGCCTCACTCTGGAAATTCCACTGTGATACAGCCCTAGATCTGGTGGTGGGCCTCACCAGAATTAGAGCCAGTAGTAGAGAAGCAATCTGGCTTTTTTATAGTGCAAAGACTTTTCTTCAAACTTTGCTTGCTAGCTTGAAGGAAATATCACTTTGGAAAGAATGCTCCTCACAGCCTAATAACCTGGAAACCAGCTATTATCTCCTGACTTTCCCGAGGACTAAGCCAAAAGACTTTCTGCTTCCTTGTGCCGAGGCTGATTTTAATGACATGTACTGGCTTTCCAGTGAGATTCAAAGTGAACTGTGCAGGACACAAACAGGAAGGGCTGGAATTCCAAAGGCAACAGTTAACCAGGCACAAAATGTTCACTGGAAGCCACAAATTACCACTGTCACTTCTTGCAGCACCATTTTGCAGCAATGCCGCTCTATGAAAGGATTTATTTTTCCTTGAGAAGGGAGGAGGAGATTACCCTGGAGAAGTGTATCTTCCCTATTGTCAGGGACTACTCAGTGAATATTTAAAGGCTCATCCCACGTCTCAGTTGGGCCTGGATCATATCCTGGAGGAGAAAATATTCACACAGGAGATAGGAAGCAACTTACCCCCCACCCAGGGTTACCTCTCAATTGTTCCACTGGGATTGCTGCACTGTGAAATTGGCTGGGGTTCATCCAAGTGGCTGGCGTTTGGTTGCAGAGCTCTTGGGAGATCCACAGGCCCATGTGGCTGCCCTGGTTTGCAGACTCATTAGCAAGCCTTGCTGCTAGTGTTGCAACTCTAAGGACTGGGGAACAGGGCACCATGCTGTAGTTGTCGACACTTTTTATGGAAAACATCAGGGTGAGGTGAGACTATCCCAGCAAGCTGCCATTCCCAAGCGCTGCACTGGGACAAGTAGTCTGTGGGATTATGGATGCTGAGTTGCCTGGAAACTAACCACTTAGAGACCCAGCAGTGTTACAATAAGCCTTTGGGCAAGGGGGGGCCTTTTGCAGATCATAGAATCATAGAATACTAGGACTGGAAGGGACCTCGAGAGGTCATCGAGTCCAGTCCCCTGCCCTCATGGCAGGACCAAATACTGTCTAGACCATCCCTGATAGACATTTATCTAACCTACTCTTAAATATCCCCAGATATGGAGATTCCACAACCTCCCTGGGCAATCTGTCCCCCAGCACTAGCTGGAGATTTGAATGATTCCCCAGGTCCGATGCAGCAAGCTAACACCAGCATCCGCTCCTTTTATTTTGTTACACAACATACTAAGGTGTCCGCATCCATTCCCCCATCTGCAGGGGTCAGATTTTCCATGTTGAAAATTGATGTTTTATTATAAAGCAATTCCGATCTGCACAACCAGCAAGTGCTCTGGTCTAGTTGGATTTTATTGTGGATTGCTACTGACCTACCAGTAACTAGCCTCTTGCTACACCAGCACTTTCCATTGCTCTGTGGCTAGATAACACCAAAGGGTGATAAAAGGAGCTAGCCCAAGGTCCTTCCCACCCACATGCCTTGCTAATCACAGCCTTTCCCTCCAGCGGAGTCACTAGCAGTCAGTCATCTTAATTGTTTCAGGCCTTGGTTCCATTTAAATTGAATACAGAGCTCTTAAGCGTTTAGTGCCTCAATTACCTGATGGCCTTTGTTTAAATACAAAGAAAGTTAAAGTGGTGACACCACCTGTGGGAAAAGTAACCCACCTCAGCGAAGTGATGGCAGGTCAGCGTCTGGCCAGGAAAATGGTGCTCAGAGAGCTGTCTGCTCACCTCAGGCACATCAGTTAGTCTCACAGCACAAGCAGAAATAGTCTCCAGCTTCAAGTGCTGTGCAGCATTCACTAGAACACAGCATTCACAGACACGTTCATTAACTTCTCTGAGCCTTTGTTGTCCCGCTTCTCAAGTGAAATGACATATATCATGGGTGCCATCGGAAAAGGGACGAGCAATTAGAAAGTCAGCACGTGCCAAGTTACTCTCCAGTGGCAGCTGACTACTTGTGCTCCAAACAGGACATCTCAGTGGTAACCGTGCTGGCAAATGTTGACTTTCTGCTGTGGTTTACTTATTATGTTCACAGCCACAGACATGCAAATAAGTTGCAATATTCCCTTTTCACAAAATAGAAAATTAAAATAAAAAAAAATCCTTGTTGTCCAAGGCTGCCTGAAGAGCCACTTGGGAGGTAGCCACAGACAGTTTTGGGACCATGGTTGGATCCACCCCCAGAATCCCATGCTTCGACCCAGACCATCTGTTGCCTCTTTGCTTCTGGCATGGCAGCCTGAGTTCCTTTATTTTCACTCACCATTGTGGGGGGTGCCTACTGTACCCTTTTTCCACTGTGCCCTGTGCAATTTTGGCACAGATATCAGCTTTTCTTCTGCTGCTTCAGAGCCCTGCCTGCACAGCAGGCAGGTCCAGGATCTCCTGCATGCTCCATGCTGGAGCTTGTTGGCGACCCTGGGCGTGCTGCTGAGATGTGCTGCTCTGCTTGCCACGCTGGTCAAGCGGGAAATGAAATTCCAATTTTTCTGGGGCTTTTCGTATACGCCTGGGTGTGCAGCAGAGTTGAAAGTGCTGGCCAGAGCGGTCCCCTTGGAGCACTGTGGGACAACTCCTGGAGTCCAAGAACATTGACTTTCACGGTACTGCATCTGCACTACTCCAAAGTTGATCACACAAGGTCAAATTTAGCATTACTCCTCTCATCAAGGAGGAGTGCAGAAATTGACTTTAACCGCCCTTAACGTCATGGACTGGGCTTGGTGGTGTAGACTCATTGTTTATACAGTTGACAGGAAACACCTAAGTTTGACCTAAACTCATAGGCTATGTCTACACTCGTGGCTTCTTGTGCGGAGTAATATGCAAATGAGGCTAAGCGTGGAATATTGCCGAGCCTCATTTGCATACCTAATGAGCCACCATTTTTTTCAGAAGAGGCTCTTGCACAAGAAGAAGCGTCTACACTGCCCCTTCTTGTGCAAGGAAAACCCTCTTGCGCACTGCCGTTCTTCCTGAAAAGTAATAGGTATAACAGCATTGCGCAAGAGGGTTTTTCTTGTGCAAGAAGGGGCAGTGTAGACACTCCTTCTTGCGCAAGAGCCTCTTCTGAAAAAAAATGGTGGCTCATTAGGTATGCAAATGAGGCTCGGCGATAGTCCACGCTTAGCCTCATTTGCATATTACTCGCGCAAGAAGCCGCACGTGTAGACATAGCCATAGTGTGGACAAGCCTAAGCAATGCCTTTTCATATACTCCATGTTCATCATGGACTAGGAAAATTATTGCCACCTTTGCAGCAGCAAATTAGGGAACCCTTTCGCCATTGAATAGGGAATATTACACTTCAAATGCAAGCATATGTGGGGCAAGTTCTAACTTAGATATGCGGGCCTGGCTTCTGTGATTGCCTCTGAATGCTGGGACAAGAGACCTGACGTAGAGGAGACAGGTTTCAAGAGTATCTTCTAAACAAGACTGGAACTATTTCTCACGAGGTTTGGAGTTACTCTGAGAGTCTAATTGGCATAACAGGGGACATGTAACTGGCCAGACAATCAACTGAAATGCGTCAAACACTTTCTCATGGCAATAACTGATGATCAAATTTGAAGAGTTACAACAACAGAAGAAAGCAAGAGTGCTTGCAGGAGATGGTCTGGCAGGGAAACCATCACTGGTATCAGCAAAAACAGGAGAAGGTCTGGGCTTCTACTCTGGGGCAGGTGAGAAGTGGGAGACAACGTTTTCCAGTATCTTCAAGCCCCATAATTCTTATTCCTTCCTCACTGCAGGCAACTGGACTAGCTGAGCTATTGAGGCCCATTTCTGTAACTGTCCTAGTACAACTCCCCCAAGAAATTCCCTCCAGATCACAAGTCCCGGCATTCTCCCCTCCCCATGTAGGTAACAGCCGGATACCACTGTGATCTGTGCTATTTCTTGTCCTTCAGGCCCAGGGCTGACAGGTAGGTGCTAGCCATGTCCCTATCTAGTGACTGGTGAGGACAGCAGGCCTGGCACAACATGGGGTGTGAGCTGCATCTGGCAGAATGAGTGCAGTAGTTGGCACAGTCATACGTGCTGGCCCTGTTGGTGCTCGGGGGCTGGAGCATGCAGGGAGAAAAATCAGTGGGTGTTGAGCACCCACCGGCAGCTGCTCCCCTCTCCCCAGCACCTTCCAATCACTGGCAAATCCACTGATCTGCTGCTCTCCCTCCCTCCCAGCTCCTCCAGCTGCCAGGAAACCACTCCTTCATGGCATTCAGAGGCTCTGGAAAGGAGGGGGAGGCCATGGGAAAAGGTGGGGTGGGGGTTAGAGGGAAGGGGTGGAATGGGATGGAGGGGGGTTGAGCACAGTCCCCTGCATACACACTAAGGCTCCCCCTGGAGTGATAGACGATCCCATTCAGGCGTTGCCCAGAACAGAGGGCAAGCCTCCTTGAGTACCTTCTGCTTCAAACCAGTGCTACTGGATTGGAAACAAGTGGTTCTCCAGCATGTGCATTTGCTTCCTTAAAGGTTAGGCACTAAAGGTCCAACAGGAACTAAGGATGCAGTGGAATTATAGCCATGTTGGTCCCAGGATGTTTGGAGAGACTAGGGTGAGTGAGCTAGTGTCTTTTATAGGGCCAACTTCAACATCTGTTGGTGAGCTGCACTTTCCATGGGGCTCTTCTGCAGGGTTGGGGGCCGTACACTGAGTGTCACAGCTAAAAACAAGGGGGGCAGACTGTTTAGCACAACCTGTAAATGTTTAGTGCAAGGGACATTCGGTGTGAAGTACGAACACCTCTCCAGTCACAAAGGGGAAGGGTGGTTAGTGGGTTGTAATAAGCAGTAAACCCAGGGTCTCTATTCAGTCCATGACTTTTGTATCTAGCAAAGTATAAATCAAACCCTTTTAAAGATGTCCCAGGTTGGGCACCAGTGACAGTGTGTGCCAACCGCCGCAGGGGTGTTGAACTTCAATGAGCACAGCCTCCCCCCTGCCTCACCTGTAAGCTGGGTCAGGGCTGGAAAATGGGCTTACAAGGGGAGATGATTAGCTCAGTTTGTAGTAGACCTGGAGTCCTTAGCTTCCTGAGCAGAGTGTGGCTAAGCCCAGGGATGGTTGCATACCTGGTGCCCCTTGCAGCCCTGAATGGAAGGTGGGCCAGAGTCTGATCAGTTGCTTTATTCTATTTACAAGTGGCTTGTCTGTGGGCATGGAGCTGGACTGACAGGGGGTCAGCTGCAACCTGGTCTCAGTTTCTTGGATCTTTGCTAGCCCCACAAATGGTGGATTCCCATGGGACGGAGTCGGAGGGCTGAGTTTCCCACACCCTGTGCTGATGACTGCCAGGAGACGGGTGAGCAGAGGGTTCTCTCACATCTCATGCAGGGTTTGGGAGATGAGATCTGTGAGGTCACAAAGAAAGGGAGTGACACAAAGGCTACGTCTACACTGCAGGCTTTTTGAGCAAGAATGGCCGTTTTTGCGCAAAAACTTGCGGAGCGTCTACACTGCACGCACATTCTTGCGCAAGTACATTTACAGTAAAGCATCAGAAGAGAGGGCTTCTTGTGCAAGAGTTATTCCTCTCCCAACGAGGAATAAGCCCTCTTGCACAAGAAGGCAGAGTGGATTGGCTAAAATGGCCATCAGAGCTATCTTGCGCAAGAGAGCATCCACACTGCCATGGACTCTCTTCCGCAAAAACACATGGCAGTGTGGACGCGCTCTTGCGCAAGATCTTTTGCACAAGAACTCGTGCGCAAAACAGTTCTTGCGCAAGAAGCCTGCAGTGTAGACGTAGCCAAAGTGACTAGTCACTCCTCACCATTCAGGCTTGACTTCCCTGGCCTGCTTTCTGTTATATCAGCCATAGGAAGAGAGGCATCTTTCCCCTGGCGTCCTCGATTATTGGGGAAGGGGAGGTTAGGCTGGGCTGTGAGGCTGCAGAAGAGGTGCTGGCAGCTCCTTTCCAAACCTTCAATGCTGGATCCAATAGGACTTACTTCCGAGCTCAGGTAGAACAAAGCAAGGCAAGAAGTTTATCAATAACTTTCAGGGCCTTTGCTTTAATGATTATAGAACCATAGAACACTAGAACTGGAAGGGACCTGGAGAGGTCATCGAGTCCAGTCCTCTGTCCTCACAGCAGGAACAAGCACCATCTAGATCATCCCTGACAGGTGTCTGTCTAACCTGCTCTTAAATATCTCCAGTGATGGAGATTCCACAACCTCCCCTAGGCAATTTATTCCAGTGTTTAGCCACCCTGACAGTTAGGAAGTGTTTCCTAATGTCCAACCTAAACCTTGCTTGCAGTTTTAGCCCATTGCTTCTTGTCCTATCATCAGAGGCCAAGGAGAACAATTTTTTCTCCCCCCTCCTTGTAACACCCTTTTAGAGACTTGAAAACCGCTATTATGTCCTCTCTTAGTCTTCTCTTTCCCAAACTAAACAAGCCCAATTCTTTCAGCCTTCCTTCATAGGTCATGTTCTCTAGACCTTTAATCATTCCTGTTGCTCTTCCCTGGACCTTCTCCAATTTCTCCACATCTTTCTTGAAATGTGGTGCCCAGAACTGGACACAATACTACAACTGAGGCCTAATCAGCACAGAGTAGAGCGGAAGAATGACTTCTTGTGTCTTGCTCACAACACACTTGTTAATGCATCCTAGAATCATGTTTGCTTTTTTTGCAACAGTG
Organism: Rafetus swinhoei; assembly: GCA_019425775.1. Taxonomy (NCBI): domain Eukaryota; kingdom Metazoa; phylum Chordata; order Testudines; family Trionychidae; genus Rafetus; species Rafetus swinhoei. Next base: position 47,388,460 of record CM033432.1, read on the forward strand.
TCACATAATAAAGAGAACCTAGCTTTTACATAGCTAATATTGTATCTGTAATATTTATCACATGTACATTAATGAATGGCCTATATTTTAAGATTATATAAAGAGCTAGGATCAAAAGGCATAAGGATTATCAACTCTCATATTTAGGCTGTAAGACAACTATTAGCTGCCTATGGTCAAGAAGAGATTAAGGCTACAGACATGCCACTGCATAAATGTTTGGGTTTTCAGACATCTAACTTTTCTAAGTAATTTTAACTCGTTCTTTTTTTATTTTATCTTCTAAACCTAGCCCCTTCCCAGTAGTATTCACTATGTTAGGCAGTCCTTCATCATCAGACTTCTTGGTGAACACCGAAACAAAGAAGTCATTAAGCACCTCTGCCATTTCCAGGTTTCCTGTTACTGTTTTTCCCTTCTCACTGAGCAGTGGGCCTACCCTGTCCTTGGTCTTCCTCTTGCTTCTAATATATTTATAGTGTCTTCTTGTTACCCTTTATGCCTCTAGCTAGTTTGAGCTCATTTTGTAGCTTAGGCTTTCTAATCTTGCCCCTGCATGCCTATATTGTTTGTTTATATTCATCCTTTGTAATTTGTCCTAGTTTCCACTTTCTATATGACTCCTTTTTTATTTTGGGATCATGCAAGATCTCCTGGTTAAGCCAAGGTGGTCTTTTGCCATACTTTCTATCTTTCCTATGCAACGGAATAGCTTTCTTTTGGGTCCTTAATAATGTCCCTTTGAAAAACTGCCAACTCTAGTCAGTTGTTTTTCCCTTAGTCTCGCTTCCCATGGGACCTTACCTACCAGCTCTCTGAGCTTACCAAAATCTGCCTTCCTGAAATCTTTTGCCTCTATTTTGCTGTTCTCCTTTCTACCATTCCTTAGAATCATGAACTCTATGATTTCATGATCATTTTTACCCAAGCTGCCTTCTACTTTCAAATTCTCAACCAGTTCCTCCCTATTTGTTAAAATCAAATATAGAACAGATTCTCCCCAGTAGCTTTCTCAACTTTCTGAAATAAAAAATTGTCTCCAATGCAGTCCAAGAACTTATTGGATAATCTGTGCCCTGCTGTGTTAGCTTCCCAACATGTCTGGATAGTTGAAGTCTCCCATCACCACCAAATCCTGCACTTTGGATGATTTTGTTAGTTGTTTAGAAAAAGCCTCATCCACCTCTTCTGCCTGGGTAGGTCGTCTGTAGTAGACCCCTAGCATGACATCACCCTTGTTTTTAACCCCTTTTAACCTAACCCAGAGACTCTCAACACATCTGTCTCTTACGTCCATCTCCACATCAGTCCAAGTGTGTATATTTTTAGTATATAAGACAACACCTTCTCCCTGTTTACCCCCCCTATTCTTCCTGAGCAAGCTGGTCCCTTCTATATCAATATTCCAATCGTGTGTATTATCCCACTAAGTCTCTGTGATACCAACTATGTCATAGTTGTGTTTATTTATTAGGATTTCAAGTTCTTCCTGCTTATTACACATACTTCTTGTATTTGTATATAGGCATCTAAGATACTGATTTGATTTTGCCTCCCAGTTCTGCCTAGTCCCTCCTTTTTCTCTGCTGTTATAGCCCATGCTCTCTCCCATTTCTGACCCAACTCCCCGGTCTCCATGTTTTTCACTTACCTGTGGGCTTTGGTCACCTGACCCCGTCGAACCTAATTTAAAGCCCTCCTCACTAGGTTAGCCAGTCTGCATCCAAATGCAGTCTTCCCCTTCCTCGAAAGGTGAACCCCATCCCTGCTTAGCAGTCCTTCTTGGATGGTCGAGGAAGCCAAAGCCCTCCTGGCGACACCATCTTCACAGCCAGGCATTCACCTGTCACTGCCTAGGCCCCCATCTTTGGCAGGAAGAATTAAAGAGAATACCACATGTGCTTCAATCTCCTTCATCCGTACTCCGAGCCCTATAGTCACTCTTGATCTGCTCAAGGTCACACCTTGCAGTATCGTAAGTGCCCACATGGATGAGTAGCATGGGGTAGTAGTCAGAGGGCTGGATAATCCTCAACAATGCTCCATAAAATCTTGGATACGGGCCTCTGGCAGGCAGCATACCTCCCAAAGGGTACGTCTACACTAGCTCGTTAGTCCGAGCTAGGTAGGCAAATGAGGGCAACAGGAGTTGCAAATGAAGCCCGGGATTTGAATAGCCCGGGCTTCATTTGCATGTTCCCGGGGGCCACCATTTTTAAATCCCCCTTAGTCCGAACTCCATGCCAGCAGCTACACGTGGCACGGAGTAGGTAGTTCGAATTAAAGATCCTAATTTGAACTACCGTTACTCCCTCATTTGCCTACCTAGCTCGGACTAACGAGCTAGTGTAGACATGCCTTGACATGTCATTCTGGGTAACAGATGGGTGCCTCCGTCCCCCTCAGAAGAGAGTCTCCAACCACCACTACCCTATGTTTCCTCCTTGCAGTGGTGGCAGTAGACCTCCCAGCCTTGGGGGATGAAGCTTCTCGTCTTCAGCTATAGGGGCAATTCCTTATCTCCCGTATCCAGAACAGTGTAACGATTTCCCATGGTGGAAGGGTTGGGAGCAGAGGTGGAGCACTGCCTGCTGCTAGAAGTGACCAGCTGCCAGTGTCCCCCCCAGCCATCTCCTCCTCTACCAGTGGTGTGTCAGCGGTCTTTTGTTGTGGGACAGCTACCTCAGCCTCAGCTATCTTCACATGAATACTCTCCCGGAATTGCTCGTGGATTCGGATGCTCCTCAGCCTAATCACCTCCTCCTGTAGTTCTCCCACCTGCTTCCTGAGAGATTCCACTAGCAGGCACCTCTCACATTGGATGGTCCCCGCAGCCTGAATTTCTGTAAGTGGAAATTGCAAGCCACAGTCCCTGTGAAACCACACCAGGATCTGGGTAGAGGCATCCATGCTCAGGTGGTCTGTCTGGCTACAGACGCAGGCGGAGGCAACAGAAGCAGTGCTGGCACAGGTGTTGCAGGTCTTCCTAGCCATAGTAGGACTCTCTCTTACACTCCCCTGCCTACAGCCCCCTGTCTGCTTTGCTCCCCTGATTGCTCTGCCTCCGGCTTTTAAAGCCTGCTCCCTTAGGTCAGGCCTACCCCTCGTTAGCCACACAGGGGAAGGCTGATCCTGAGGCTGATCAAAGGCAATCAAGGGACCAAAGGGTCAAACGCTCCCAGACACACAGTCCCAACTGCCACAGATTTCAGGTGATTTCCCAACTGAAATCACCTGAAATCAGAATCAAAATTCAAACAGTTGAGCAAACTCACTCACACCAAAAGCTAGTACACTCACCTGGCAGCCTGTTCAGCCTCAGTGATGTGCCATCCACATCTGGGAGCAGTGCAGGGCCAGGACAGGCATGGAGCCTGCCTTAGTCCTGCTGCAACACCAGCTAGGAGCCACCCAAGGTAACCACTGCCTGGCCAGAATCCTCTGCCCCAGGTCTGAGCCCCCTCCCAGAGCCCACACCATGAGCTCCTCCTGCCCCCCAACCTCCTGCCTGAGCCCCCTCCCAGAGTCTGTACTTCTTTCCAGACCCAAACCCTGTGTCCTGAACCCCTTGCTGCACCTAAACCTCCTGACTTCACCCTGAATCCCCTACTGCATCCTAACCCCACATTAGGCTCAGCCCAGAGCCCTCTCCCACACTCCAGATCCCTCAGCCCCACCCAGAGCCTGCACATCTTCACCCCATCATCCTGCCCATCCCAGTGAAAGTGAGGGGAGGAAGAGGGAAAGTGAGTGATGGAGGAGTGGAGATGAGGCCTTGGTGAAGGGGTGGGATGGAGCGGGGGGGGGGGCGCAGGCAATGCTGTTTGGGTTTGTGTAATTAGCCAGCTGACAACCCTACCCTGACTTAATCTCTCCTCCTGAGGAGAAGGCAACAGAGCAAGAGCAAAGACGGGGGGCAAAGAGCAGAAATCCAATGGCCATCATGTTGAAGATTCTGCTTTCTTGCAGCTTTAGGCCTGTTTGGAGGAATTGTCTGCAACCAGCAGCAGCTGAACTATATTTGCACCCTCACACATCCAACTTGCTCTCCATCTCCTGCATTCTGCCTCTCTGGTCACGACTTTACCACTGCTTAGCATCATTACTCGTTAAACTGAGATCAGGCCTCCACTGTAGTGCACAAGTATCAAGTGACCATGAGTCCCTGTGCTTAATATCTAACTAGACAAAGCATAGAGGAGAAACCAGAGATACAGAGAAAAAATGGCTGCCAAAGGTCCTGGAATAGATCAGTGGCAGCATTGACAACAGAAACCAGTTTTGCTTGGTCCCAGTCCAGCATCTTTTCCACTGGACCATACTTTGTCTGCTATCTAGTGATGAGACAACCAGAATGGGGCTAAACATTAGTGAAGTTCTTCCATCTGGCCTCGTTGGATCAAAGTTATCCCTGATTTAATTTCACTGGCTGTTTGGAAAACACAAGCAATTCTAGAGTCAAAGGAAATTCCCCAGTTTGATTCTGAGAATTTCTTGACTCAGGCACTTGGCAGTGGGGCATCAAAGGGGACATGTGGGGGGTGCATGATTATATTTTTGTGGCTTGCACATATTACAACACTCTTTATGATCAGATGCCAACAACCAAAGGAAGACAACACAAGACGGAAATTGTGAAACATGCAGCCTAAGTCCCAACATGGCTCTAACAAGGCTAGTGCTTAGGTACTGCCTAGCTGGTCAGCCTGGATACACAAAAGACTGCACAACTGTCTAAGGCAGTGGTTCCCAACATTTCTGAGCATACAGATCCCTTTTCAATCTATTAACATTTCATACACCCCCCCTCCCTGCTGCCCCACTTCCTGGGGGGAGAAAGAAAAGAAAAGATGGGGTGCACTGTGGTGGGTCCAATCCTTATTTTTAAACTTTTCCCGGACCCCCTGCAGTACCATCATGGACCTCCAGCAGACTGCGGACCATAGGTTGGGAACCACAGGTCTAAGGGAATCTCTTTTGATTCACCTCACTCAGGAACAAGTAACAAACAACAATTGTTGCTTATAGATCACAAAATTCCCCGTTCAAGTCTCAGCTAGAATAATTAGCAAGACATGCACTCTGAGCTCAATCCACCCATTGATTTCAATCTGTGCAAGGCTATCTCTCAAACAGTAATCAGCTGCATTACTAGGTTCCTGGATTCTTCTTCACAATTTATCTCCTTCGGCTACCACACCCAAGGAAAACAATTGGAGAGCTTTGTTTTAATTCTCAGCTGCCTGGTATCTTGACTTTCTCAGAGTTAAATACTGCCTCTACTCCACCAGCTCTGTCTAAAAAGATGGACAGTCTCTGCTTACATTTCACCTTGAGAAAACTTGCCTGGTGTGTTGTTCGTTTATAAACTTAGTCATGCCAACTCGTCCGAGTGTTGGTGCCATGTACTGTATAGCTGCTAGCTTTCCGTACTGATTTTCAATGGCACAGCTAGGAGCATAAAATTAAAGCAGAAGAGAATCCTAACATGGCTGCTCTATACAACCTTCGCCCCCCCACCCTCGCACCCCAGCCCTACATCCTGTTCTCCGGTCATCACACTGTGCTCATTAGAGCTGAACCCAGTGATACTTTTATCCAGCCAAAAATGCTTCATTTACAACCCTTGTGTGCCAGGTGCTGAGTGTCTTCTCTCAGGGGGAGGCCTTGAACCAGGAGTCACAGCCACATGCCTCATTCCTGCCCTATAATGCCACCGGAAGCCTTCAATGGACACCTTATGGCATAAGCTCTCTGGCCCTTGCCTTGGAGTGAAATAGACGTTGGGTTGGAGTCGGTCCCCTCTGGGAGGCTAGTAGGCTCCGCCAGTCATTCAGCAAGGAGGTAGAGATGGACCTATAGATATAAATGTAGTCAGGACCATTGCCAGTTAGCAGGTCCTTCATCCTGAGCTGGCAAATGAGGAATTCAGGACAAAGGCCATTCTTTGTTTCCTGACAGACATTAGCTAGCTGTACTGTTCACTGTGAATTCCAATAAAAGACACTATTTGAAGCCTGGCGGGTGTTAGGCACATATTAATAGGATTTTCATGTCACATGTCTTCAGGTCTGAGTAACAGCAGATCAGATTAATGCCCATTTTAGCTCACCTATCTCATCTGCATTTGTACAGATAGTATCTACGCTATACATTGAACTATCCATTCCTCAGGAAAAAGCCTGAATGATCCAGCCCCCTCCTGCCAGGTTCATATTAATCTTAGGAAGAATAAAAAACATCGCCATGGTCACTAAATTCTGCTATCAACACTGTAGCATGAAATCCCAGATTCTAAAACTCTGAAAAATACAGAATGTAATGAAACTGAAAATATAGACACGTTCTTGAGAGAATGGGGGAGTTCCCAAATTAATCTCACACTGATTGTTTGGTGCAAGCACTACTCAAGCAAGAAACTTCTGCTTTAGGACTCTCACGTTATTTTCATCTCCTTATCCTGATAAAATAAAGATAATTGACTTGCATCAAGTTAAACATCTGCTTCAAGCAGATCTGTCCACTGTAAAGGGAACTAGAATATTAGTGAAAAGGAAGCAGAAGGCTGACTTTCAAAATAATATCCTCAAAGCACTTTTGGTGGCTAGCTCACAGGTTCACAGGGTATTGGGAAGCATAAAACATCTGGTTGCATTTATATAATCCCATCAGTCTCTGCATGAAATGTTCTCCCTGTTTACCTCCACTTGTCAAGCCACTGAAAGGGTTACATGTTTTTAGTTGCTTGTTTGTTTATTTTATTACATGTTTATTGTAGTGCAAGTGCACCCTCTGATTCTTAACTATCCAAATCAGCTTAATGTCATATTAAATCACCAGCATTTCCTATTAGATAACTCATTTGACTCTGTCCTGCTTGTTTATTGCTCATCATTGAATTGCTTATAGAATACTAAAGTGATTTTCGTGTAAAGCTGCATTATGGGACTAGGTTGGTGTTCACCTCAGTGGCTGCAAAATCCCTGGTTTTATATTCAAGATGAATACAAGTGCTTCAGTTTGATGCTAACTATATGTCAGTTTGGCCTATGGACATTCTAACTCCCCTTAAGGCTGAATATCAATTTGTCTTTACCCCTGTGGGCACAAATACTGTTTCCAAAATTTCAGGGTGATGAACGGTTTCCAATGCCATGCTCCTAAAGCTTATCACACATTGCTCCAGCAAGGTTCAGACATGACTGTGGAATCCTGCTGTCATAAATAGGAGCTGCTAAGGAGAGTCTGACTTACCTGAAGAGTGAGGAAAGGGTTAAGCAACTGGAGATGCACCTGGGGGGGAGCTTGGGCAATCAGCCAATAAAAATGCAGATAGGCATTTCAAACTGACAGAGAGGGTTTCTATCTCTTTTCTTTGTTTGAGATCAGAGCAGTTTCTCCAGGTATGGAAGGAGATGGGCTTTCCCAGGAATGGACTTCTCAAAATGTGTAAGTAAGGAAAAGTTTAGATAATCCATCAGGTTTTATTGTTTTCCTTCTTTGGGGGTTTGGAAGCCATGTCTGAGCTGGTTAATTGTTTTTCTTTATTGTAACTAAGGATTATAATCTAGGGATTTCCCGAGTCTATTTCACTTCATGGCTTTTTAACACCTGGTCATTTACTATGCTTGTCACAGTAGTTTTGTTTTGATAATAAAAGTATTTTCTTTTTTGTTTTGATTAACTGGTATTGGTTGATTGTTGTGTCTTTAAGCCTGGGTGCCTAAACTGTCCAGGAGGAGCAGAGCCCATTGTTCTCTGCGGATTCCCTCTGTTTTCCCAACTCTAAGCAAAATGGAGGTTGGGGAAGAGGGGAGAGCTTTGCTTTACGGAGGAGATTCCCAAGTGATCTTTTCTCTGGAAAAAGGTTTATTTTATATTTTCTTTTACTTAGTGGGTGGTGGCAGCGAGTAAATCTATCTGTCTTTTTGGATCTTAGGGAAACTGAGACTGGACAAGTTTGTCTCTGGGAGTCACAGAGACAGGTTTTACAGAGTTTATTCTACTAGCTGGCTCCCCATCTCTTCACTCGGAGAGTCAGGTTGGGGAATTGAGCCATGACACCTGCATATTCCAAAATGTGCCCAAGAGACGATTTTGATCAGCCATCACAGCAGGTTTTATCTACAATGATGTGCCATCCTGGTCATTTCTTTCACCAGAATTAACTAAAGTAGACATGTGGGGAAACATTCTGGCATTTCTTTTGCCAAGGGGACAGACAATTCTCTCTAATTGTGCCATTAAACTATATTTCTTGGTAAGGATGTTAAATTGCTGTTATCTGGCTATACACAATTAGTTGAAAAGAACCGCTCTGCAGAGCCACAACGGGGGTAGCTCCAGGAGTTGGCTTGAGCCGGAACTCCTTAAAATGCAGAGGTACAGAGTCTTGGGCCAGGATTGCTCGGTCTGGTTCGCACTGAGTCCAGCAGCCCCTGCGCATAGCCAGCCTGGGCCGCCACAAACAGGGGCTACTTGGAGTCAGCAGCCCCTGTCCACAGGGGGCTCAGCTCCCCACTGGGATCCCCATGGACAGGGGATGCTTCACAGCCGCCTCCCCATCCTCCCTACTGATTCTGATAGAGGCAGCGGGGAGGGGAGGTAGGCAGCATCGCAGAGATGGTGCTGGGGAGAACGGGCTTTTAAGCCAGCTCCACCCAGCACTGGCTCCTGCCCCTTGCTGCCTTTGGGGGGTGGGGGAGGAGAGAATAGGCAATACTCCAGTCAAATACTGTGACAGACCTAAGCCAGCAGCCTGCCACACTCTGGTGGAAGGCAGATATACAGGACACTGGATAAGTGGTTTCTCATTCCAGAGTGAACTACTGAAGCCTGCTGCAATAAAATGAAGGCAGGAAAACACCTGGGACTCATTAACTAGCTTGCTCCCTCAGGCAAGTCACTCAACACCTGCAGCTAATTAAGGCCTGTGGTGCTGCTTTAAAAAGGCTCCCCCCAAGCAGGGAAGGGGGCAAGACAAAGAGTAACAGACTGGAAGGAGAAAGGGAGGAACAAGAAGAAGTGGTGTGTGAGCTGGTTAATAGGTACCAGAGGGAAATATTTTGGAGGGGTTGTTTGGGGAAGTGGTCCAGGGAAAAAGCTGCCAAAAAAGCTATTTTAGAAGGAAAAAACCTGACTGCTGCTACTACTGTAGGGGCCCAGGACTGGAACCTGGAGTAGTGGGTGGGCCTGGGTTCCCCTCAAATCTTCCCCCACAACAACACAGAGCCTGTTCCAAGAAGGGAGACCAGAACTATCAGAGGGGTTCACTCCAAAACCATGGACTAGCCTGTGATGAGCAAGGCTCACTAAGCTGTGGACCCTGCCTCCTGTAAAAAGAAAGGGGTTGTGTATAGGACCAGAGCGAGTCTCTGAGGCTAATCTTATCCACCAGTAACATGAGACCCACAGACACAGCCAGAACTTTGCCACGTTACCTAATAAGCTTATGCTTTTTGGGTATTCAACTAGTCAAGTACCTCCTAACATCCCTATTTCTTGGTGCTTGGTTTTTTACTTGGATTCCCAAAGTTTTGCCTGATTTATGTTACTCGCATCATGCATCTACTTACTGTAAGATACACATTGGTAGCTGAAGAGACTTTTGCTCTTTTAAAGACATGTACAAGAAAGTCATGTATTCTCTCACATCTTATTTCTTCTTCCTTCAACCTATCTCTCTAGACTTGGACCAGCCTTTGGCTTCCCATGTTCCAAGGCCTCTCTCCATCCCCCTTCAACTCCCCTCCTGAAAAATCTTCCCCACACAGAACCTTCTCTAGCAAATGGTTCTACTGACCGTGTCTCCATACTGCGACTGGCCTCATTCATCTTACGTGTATGATCTTATTTGCAGGCAGTACCAGATATTTACAGATACTCGGGCTCCTGAGTGCCACTTATTTCAATACTTATAAACAGGGCTCGACAAACTATGTAATCTACTCACCTGTGGTGAGTAGATTACAACCCGGAAGAGCTGGGTTCGGGCAATTTGCGCATGCGCAGATCGCCGGACAGCGCGGCTGGCGAGCGGGGCTCGCACAGTTCGGCGAGCCCTGCTGATAAACATCTAGTCTGTGCTCTGTAGGCAGCAGCTTCATCTTCCTATTTGCAGTATTGCCAACATCAAGACAGCAAACACAAGAGATGGGCCTGCTGCAAAATATCAAAAGTCCTGAGTTTTAACACCACAAATCGTGAGTGTTTAAAAACAACAAGCCATGCTTTTTAGTCTTTTAGCTCCCTCTGCCTCTTTGCCAATGTGCATCATAGTTTCAGGTTCACAGTTAATCCTGTGTGCATGCTCCTTGCCCCACACCCTGGTTAAGAAATGGCTAGCCGTTCCCGTATTGCTGTCTTGGCTCCCCACCACCACCACCTGGTATTCTGACACTGCCCCTACCCCGCTGCCCCACACACATGTGCATGTGGCTCTCTGGTGTTCACCCCCTCCCCGGGCTTTGCAACATCATCTCTCCTCCTCCTCCCCTGTCTTTTTGCCCACCTGGGGTTCTCCCCTTGGATCTGGGTCTGCTACTTTGCAGACTCCCCTCCTCCCTGCCTTGCTGCAACCCAGAGCTTCTCCTCTGCAAATGAGATCATGACTCATGCAAATTAATCCCTCATTAGCATATTTTTTGCCAAGAAAACTCATAGTGTACTCATAGCCTCAGACTCTCCAACCATTGTCCCCATTTGTGCTGAAGATCCTTAATCTCCAGGAGAGGACTTCGCTAGGGCAGGCACGAGGAAACAATGGTATGAAGGAAAAAACCTGACTCCCCTGTTCCTATTTTGAGTGAAACCCCTGCAAGGTTGATAGGTGTCAGATAAGCTGGCCTAAAGGAATAACCTGGGTCCCTTTCTGTCCCTTGCAGCAGCACTAAAGCAGCTTTGCTTAACTTGTAACTTTTATTAAGTTGTCTGAATCGCCAGACCGGGGGGTGTTTCAGTTACTGGGTCAGGTAGCTGCAGTGCATTGAACTGACCCAAGAAACTGGATAAAGATTTTTGTATTTTAAACTTTAAAATAAGAGTAACCCCTCCTCTTTCAGTCTTGCATGGGATTTATCCTCACAACAGTCTGCGAGTTTAATCCAGCAGTTCCCTGAAGACATGCAGGTTAGTGTCTAACTCAAAAAACCCAAAAGCAAGAAGATTAATTTGGGATTGTGACTCCACCCTTAATTCGTCCTATTGTTCAGAGTATTGCAGGGCTGAGTCTCAGGCACAAAAACTGAACTATGGCACAGACAGCAACAGGCAAATTAGGATGAATGACCCTCCTTTTTTGCTGGCAGTGGTTGGTATATGAAACTTAACTACTACAGATGCTTAAGTGAGCTGCTGTGTACGTGGGAGACTCCAGAGCTCTGTTACAATGCAAGGCTTTTTTGACTGCCCGGCAGCACAGATAACTAATTTAAACAGCCTTGGAGATGCTGGCAGAGGATGAGATGCAGTTGGGGTCTGTAATGCTTCTAACTCATGCAGTGCCTGTTGCTCCATGGTGAATGGCATGCAAATTCACCCCCAAAGTGTGGTGATGTCATCTGCTGAGCATTTCATTACTCAATGGAAAATAATGACCCTCCTCTTCTTTTTCCCCCCCCCCACCTTTGTTCTTCAAATGAGGGTCAATTTTGAAAATTGAAAGCACAGACTTGGTTGGGATACCCTGTGGGAGTGGCATCCCTTAACTGGAACCAACCCAAGTTGAACAATTGGTTTTAGGGTTCTACTGTATGCATGCTTTGTCACCCCGGGGGGGGGGAAGGAGGGGAGGTCATTTTATTGCTTCCAAAGCATGGTATCCTTGAGCCAGTGCTGCCTGTGACTCCCCAGAAAGACCAGCTAATGAAGTTGCCAGCTGCTTTCCAAAACAGGGCGAGCATGCTAGCCCCACCTGTGCAAACACAACCAGGGAGATGGCAAACAAGGTCTTTCATAATTTGTTTTGAAATGTGGGATATAAAACAGGCACCTCACCTGCTCAGCATATAATTAATTTTGTCCTCATGCTGATTTGCAGATCCTACAGTGTCTATTTTTCTAAGACAATGCCCTTCCATGCACAATCAGCCTTAGTTCATCTGGTTTCCGGCATCCGGTAGCAGTAAACTTCCCTTTCTGGCTTAGCAGTATGCAGGAAGAATTGTGATTCACACGACTCCTACAAGTGCTTTTATTGATACGCACGTACCTTGAGCTCAATTCATATGGAGCACCTCTAATCTTGTTTCAAAACACCAATTATATTTCAGTCTTTTAAGGCAGGAATGGGGAACCTAAGGCCCGAGGGCCAGATACAGCCCCTGGCTTGCCTGGATCCGGCCCCAGAGACTTGTGGCTCCCCGTCCCCAAAATTGGCGCACCCGCTCTGGTCTCCCTGTCATCCTCCCATGGGGCTGGAGCACACAATCTACTAGCCTGAGCCCCCTTGGCTCTGGTGTGAGGGGAATGGGGAGTGTCTTTCTGCTTCTCCATGGAAGGCCACATCTGTGAGGGGTTGGGTGGTTGTTTTTTGGGTTGTTTGTTTTTTTGCTTCTCACTTATGTGCAGCCCCCAAATGATTTTTCTGTGGGTCACATTCCCCAACCCAAAAAAGGTTCCCCACTCCTGCTTTAAGGGCAAGCCTTCCCCACCAGCTCCCTGCCAAGTCTCTCCTAGCTTAGAACAAGACTCTGTCATGGGGTATGTCTACACTACAAAGTTAATTCGAACTAACAGCCGTTAGTTCTAATTAACTTTAATAGGGGCTACACATACAAATCGCTAGTTCGAATTTAAATCGAACTAGCGGAGCACTTAATTCGAACTAGGTAAACCTCATTCTACGAGGACTAACGCCTAGTTCGAATTAAGTAGTTCAAATTAAGGGCTGTGTAGCCACTTAATTCAAACTAGTTGGAGGCTAGCCCTTCCCAGGTTGCCCTGGTGGCCACTCTGGGCCAAACCAGGGAAACTCTTCTGCCCCCCTCCCGGTCCCGGAGCCCTTAAAGGGCCATGGTCTGGCTACAGTGCTTGTGCCAGTTGCAAGCCTGCCAGCACCCAGCCAGCAGACCCTGCACCTGGCACGGCATGAGCCAGCCACCCGCTGCCACCCAGCCCTCCACCTCTTCCCAGGACCAGGCTGGCGGCTCCCAGGAGCCTGCCCGGGGCCGCAAGAGGCGGGCGCCCGCCTGGTCTAGTGCGGAGATCGTGGACCTCATCGAGGTTTGGGGGAGGCCTCCAATGTCCACGACCTCCGCACTAGACACAGGAATGCAGCCGTCTAGGGCAGGATAGCTGCCAGCCTGGCCACCAAGGCCACATGCAAACCCAGGAGCAGGTTTGCATGAAAATCAAGTTGGTCCAGTGAGACCCCCGACCCTGAGCTTAGAACATAAGAATGGCCGTACTGGGTCAGACCAAAGGTCCATCTAGCCCAGTAGCCTGTCTGCCGACAGCGGCCAACACCAGGTACCCCGGAGGGGATGGACCGAAGACAATGACCAAGCGATTTGTCTGGTGACATCCATCTCCAGCCTTCCACAAACAGAGGCCAGGGACACCATTCCTACCCCCTGGCTAATAGCACTCCCTGGACCCAACCTCCATGAATTTATCTAACTTCTCTTTAAACTCTTATAGTTCTAGCCTTCACAGCCTCCTGTGTCAAGGAGTTCCACAGGTTGACTATGTGCTGTGTGAAGAAGAACTTTCGCTTATTAGTTTTAAACCTGCTGCCCATTAATTTCATTTGGTGTCCTCTAGTCCTTATATTATGGGAACTAATGAAGAACTTTTCTTTATTCACCCTCTCCACACCACTCATGCTTTTATATACCTCTATCCTATCCCCCCTCAGTCTCCTCTTTTCTAAGCTGAAAAGTCCCAGTCTCTTTAGCCTCTCTTCATATGGGACCTGTTCCAAACCCCTAATCATTTTAGTTGCCCTTTTCTGAACCCTTTCCAAGGCCAAATATCTTTTTTTGAGGTGAGGACACCACATCTGTACACAGTACTGAAGATATGGCGTACCATAGTTTTATACTTCCCACTCCTCCTTCTTCCCCTGGCTTCCCCCTTCCAGCTCCCCATCCTCTCTCTTCCCCTCTCCCACCTCCTTTTCCCAGTCTCCCCAGAGGTTAATTCTCCCCCCCCCCCAGTTTTGTTAAATAAAGAGTTCCTATTTTTGAACACACGTGTCCTTTATTTTTTACACCAGGAAGGGGGGCTAGGGAGGGGTAAGTGGAAGGAGGTGAGGGAGGAATGGGGCACGAGCCCCCGATGGGGAGGACTGGGGTGTCTCTGCGGGCTCCTCGGGGTGGAAGCCCTCCTGTAGGGCCTTCTGGATCCTGACAGCCCCCTGCTTGACCCCACCAGATGGCAGCCTGCGGCAAGTGCAGCCAGGCTGATGGCCAAGTGCTGTGATGTGCCGAGTGTGGGCACTCCAAGACAGGACTGCTTTGCTGTCCCTCATCGAGTTAGACAAGCAAGTGGGGAACCCTGAGAACGGTCTGTCCGGGGTGGGGGTCGGGTCCCTTTAAGCACAGCCCTCGGCTAGCCTGAGGCAGCAGCTCCACACTCTAAGTCCTAACCTGATGCCCTGCCAGCACTGGTTCCGGCCAGCCTTAACTTCGGTTCAGGATCCACTCAATGTGGACATGCTAGTTCGAATTAGCACGAATTAGTTTTTAGGTCTAGATGCACTAATTCGAATTAGCTTAGTTTGAATTAACTAATTTGAATTAAGTTAGTTCAAATTAGTGCTGTAGTGTAGACATACCCATGTAGAGTTGAGAGGACAGGATGTACCTCTACTTCCCCAGGCTGCAGATCTCTAGCTGAGTGACTGCATCCTTAACCGTGCATAGCATTATGGGCCTCCTATAGAGGCACCTTCTGGTGGATGTTTAGTTGTGGATCTACTTACCTAAACCAACCCTACTCCTAGTTTCCTGCATGCTGCGGTGTCAGAAACTTCAGTGTAACAGAACTTGAAACCCAGATTCTGAGATCAACTGGAAGTGGAAATATAGGGTTTTTTTTTTTTTTTTTTTTTTTTTTGTAGTTGGCTGTGCAGTGTTAGGCATGTACACAGAGATCCTTCTGCCTAGGACACAGGAATCAGATCATGGTCTTAAAAGGGTGATTTTTTTTTTTTTAAGTTTAAACCCACATTTGATGAAACGTTGCTTTGTTCCTAGGTGTTACAGAACGTGTGAAAAAACAGGATTAAAAACAGAGAACTGATTCCCTCAGACTCACCTTGGAAAAGCACTCACCATGTGCTCAGAATAGAGAAGTCCAACAGACCCGAAAATAACCTGATCATGTCTGACTAAACAGTCCCTGTTCTACTCACATATCTGCAGTTGCAAGACTTAGTCCTTCCCTGGGCATGGATGTCACTGGATTCTCCATACCTGGGTCCTTCCAGGGACTGTGTTCTGGCCAAGGAGGAACAGGAAGGGCTACACCTTCCAATTCAAAATCCCATTCTCTTTTTATTAGGTCTCCTGGGCTCCTGCCAACTCACCTTCTGCTTCCCTAAGCATTCCCCAGACTCTCTAGGGCTCACTGTCTATGGTTTTAATTGCAAGGCAATTAGGGCTAGGTCTAAAGAGTCATCAACTACTGAAAAAAGACTTAGCTAACTGAATGGCTGGAATGTCCAAAAATGGTGTTACCCCACCCCTCTCAACACACCAATCTATTGGCTACTTTGGCATGGGGTGCTCCAGTTTTCCACAGAACACTTTGAAAGGTCTGTTTTTGCCTGATACAGATCACAAGCTTCAAAATCTTGAAAACCTAAATGTGACAGAATTTCCCACCCAGTGCAACAGTTTGACAGTGGAAGCACTGTATAGGCAGGATACTGGCTTTACCTCTGTGCCATCTCCCCCTGCTCAGACTGGGTACAGACAGTGATTAAAAATTCCAGCTGCTACCTGTACTCTAGCTGTCAAGTCTGAAAAAATGTAATACAGACAAGGTCTTTGGAGCTAAATCACTCTTCTCAACTTATAGCTCCAGGGCCAAACCCCTGCTGCTTCCATTATTTCACACATCACAGCTGATGATGCAGAATCTGCCACCAGTGATAGAGTATCAGTGGATGGGACTACTTCCTCTCTCTGAAATGCTGGGAAGGTCCGCCGTTCTCCTGACCTGTAGCTATTGCCGCTCCGTAACCTTTTTTTTAAAGCTCACTGATATAATTGCCAATTCCATCTGAAATGATTTTTCAAAATGTAACTGTTACTCAACCAGCAGTTCTTCCTCGTCACAATGATAAAACTTGGTCACAACATTCATTAGGTTAAAGAGGCAGCTGTTGAATGACAGGTCACGATTCAGTAAAATGACACTCCTGCCTGTTGTGTATTGATGTGCAAAACTGAAAGAGACCAGACTTCACCATCAACTCTCAGTAACTCTGCTACTGCACTTCATTTGACTGCAAAGGTGTCATATGCTATTTAATCATTAGCCATTAAACTTAACAATTTCTTCTCAGTATGCCATTCAAGTAGATTACTGCCTGAGCAAACTGCATTAATGTTTTTCTAGTTTGAAATGAATGCAGCTGTACCCCCTAGCACTTAGAAGGAGATGTGATCTACTGGGGAGAGTGTGAAAATCAGGATGAAGGTCTAAGTGATTTAATTTTAAAACCTTAACTGTTCCAGATAGAGGCTTTACTGATTTAATCATAAAGATCTGGAGGGGAAACTAGTACAAGCAAGCTAAGATCATATGTAACACGCGCAAGTGTAAGCTTTCTGGCAGGTGCAGCCAGCAGCAGCCAGGGCTGGGTTCAGTGTCTAGGGGGGTTCCTTTCTATCCATCCAACACAGAATTTGATCGAGGCCCTACCTGAGAAATTCATACACCTCCCCTGGGTGCCAGTGAGTGGTAATACTTCCCCACTCGCATGCACAGAGTCTGAGAGTAGAAAAGAAACTTGTAATAAATGGGGAGGGAAGTAATGTGGCATTAATTTGGGAACACACCACAAACAGGGTTCATAAACATAAATCATGAGTCAAAGCCCCACCCCAAGGAGGCTGGGCAGCATCCTTTTCCTCACAGGTTCTTAAGGCCAGCAATGTAAATGTCCCCTTCACATGCCCAACCCTTCTGTGCCCCCCACTCACAGCTAGGGCCCTTGGTCAGGGCAAGCCCAGAGTTCAGAGGTGCAGCCGCAGAGTTCACCTCTCCTCCCGGGTGGGGGAAAGTAAAGAGGCACCTTACTCATTCTGCTGGTCACTAGCCATCTGCCTGCTCATAGCTCTCTGCTGCTGCCTGGCTGGCCACTTGTCATGCCTCTCTGCCCGCACCTCGCTGGTTATCAGCCACCGCCCCTGTCATCTGCCTCTTGGCTGTGACTTCTGCCTGTCAGTCTCAAGCGATTACAGCTCCCCGATTTCAACTTTTTTTTTCTTTTCACTTCAATAGATATGTTTAATGCGTTGTATATTAACACTATCCCACCTTCCATAGAAAGAACACTTCCATCAATCATATCCAAGGGAGCAATCAGAACAATATTTTCCAGATAGACTGGGCTCCAGAAAAGGGATTGAAAGATGGGCAGCCCCATGTAAACATGTTAGAAAATGTGCTGAACCGGATGGTTCACTCCTACACATCCCAGGGGATTGCCAGATCATTCAAAATTTTTGCCATTTCAACTCCTAGCAGGCAGGGTAGAAGAAACAACAGCTTCTGGAGATGCTATTTAACTCTATTCTTTAAACAGCGTGTGTGTGTGAGGGGGAGAGGGACAGATCAAACCAGCCAGGCAAGTGATGGTAAATAGCCTTCTGACCAGAACAAGCTTCACTCATCCTTCTAGGACAGGTCTGCACTAGGCCGGAAAGGTCAGCTTAAGGTACACAGTCCAGCTATGTAAAAGAGGTATAGAATCATAGAGCTGGAGGAGACTTCAGGAGGTCGAGTCCAGCCCCCTGCCCAAGCAGGACCAATCCCAACTAAATCAACCCCGCCAGGGCTTTGTCAAGCCGAGACTTAAAAACCTCTAGGGATGGAGATTCCACTACTTCCCTAGGTAACCCATTCCAGTGCTTCACCATCCTCCTAGTGAAATAGTTTTTCCTAATGTAACCCCCTTTTTCCGCCCCGGGTTACTTGGGAGCAGGTCACAGTCACAGGTGTGCCGGGGCGCCTGATGGTCTTGACATAAAAGGAGATCCTAAGTACCCCAGTGGTGATGATGTTTGGTTGGGGAAAACCTATCCAGCCCCTTGCTGCAGTCCCTTGCTCATAAAGAACGTACAATGGCGGTGCCTCCATCTGGCTGGCCTTGTGAGCCTCCAGGAATACACTCATTCCAGCAATAATCTGGATCTAATTCCAGAACAACAACTACAAATCACATACATCTAATAGATTACATTAAAATAAACAATCTTTACTTAACTTAAATAAACAGGGTTTAACAGATTAACAATGAATAACATTAACAAAGTGCACAACAATAATTGGAACTTATATGTCTAGCATTTGCATTGCCAATATTGATCCCACCCCAGAGTGTGCACACCCCTGGACTCAGAGTCCCAGACTCTTGCTTGCGTGGGCGCACTTGAAGAACTGCAGCTGTAATGGAGATTCTCTGTAGGCAGTGTGTATGAGGGTCCAAGGTAGGCAGCAGCTCTGTCCCAGGCAGCACTTTACCAAAAATGCCCAATTACTTACAGGCTCATGCTGTGCCTATCGGAAGCAGCCTGCTAGATCCCAGTTCCAAAGGCATCTAGTCCCGGTCTGTAGCTGCACTCTAACAGCCCCTGGACTGGATCAAACTCCTCCACAGCAGCCTGGCTCCCCTTCTCTTCCAAAATCCAAGGGCAGAGACCCAGACTGCTAGGCCTCTCTTCTCATGCACATGGAGAGACTCGATCTCCCACACCAGAGTCACTTCCTTCCTGTTTTTCCCAAGGGCTCATGGGAACTGTAGTCTGTGAGGCTGGATTGCAGCACACAGGGTCTTCCCAGAAAATAAGCAGAGGCACCTTTAGTAAGGAGACTACACTAATATCCAACCTAGACCTCTCCCACTGTAACTTGAGACATTGCTCCTTGTTCTGCCATCCGTCACTACTGTGAACAGCCTTTCTCCATCCTCTTTGGAACCTCCCTTCAGGAAGTTGAAGGCTGCTATCAAATCCCCCCTCGCTCTTCTCTTCTGTAGCTGTAGTCGGTTTACCTTAAGCCGAGCTTGGTATCATCTTCACAGAGGGATGCCAATGAGAGCAAATGCTCCCACTGGCTTCTCTTAGGCCTCATGATTGTGAGGAATATCAGTGCCAACCAGAGCCACCCTCAGCTTTTGATTTAGCAGGTCTTAATGAGACCCACTAAATTGAACAGCAGAAGATCGATTTCTGGTGTGGCATGTGAAGACGTGGCCTTGTTCTCCTAGATCACTGAAACTCAAGCCCCTGCTTAGCAAGGTTCTTTCTGCTCACTGTGAACCCTTCCCTTTGGAACAGACTAAGCACAGCCCTGCTTTTCTATATTCCCACAATAAACACAGGCATTGGCAACCATATTTTAGCTATCCCTGCATTCAATACAAACATAGTTTGTGCTGGCTCACAAATTAATTGATTATAATGAACAAAATACCACTTCATCTGCTGAATTTCTAGGACATCCAAGCAAACAGGAGCAAGTTGCATTTATCTAGAGACACTCAGGGTCTCCCTCACCCCACCCAGCCCCTTCCCACTAGCTGTGAGGGAAGCATTCCTTTAGTTCATGCTTACACAAGCTTGTGTTTCCCAGAGCAGTATGGATGTACTGTAATGTCATGCTCTAATTCACTTACAAATGAGTTGTAAGGTGAGATTTCAGTGAGAAAAAGTTGGCCAGATGCATAGAATGTGTTGAGTGCAAACAAGGTAAGCTACACTTCTTTTCAGAGATGATGAATCCCAGGAGGCTACTGCATACAATTAGACACATTAGCACATACAGTTATGCTCATTGCTTTTGTAAGGATCACACCAGTTAAACTTGCAAAGTTAGCTGACTGAAATGGCATAGCATGGTCCTATTTTCTGTAGTTAGATCCTTTTGTGGCTCTGGTTTTCAGAGGCTTAGCTTGGCCATCACAGTGATGGTTCTAAGATATCTAACAGGGTGAACCAGACAACCCATTTTTAAAGAATAACCGAAGTGTTGGAGCATAAGCTTTCGTGGGCAAAGACCCACTTCGTCAGATGCATGACATGCATCTGGCGAAGTGGTCTTTCTGCCCACTGAAGCTTATAAGGTGCCACAGGACTCCTCGCTGCTTTTGCAGATTCAGACTAACACGGCTACCCCTCTGATACTTGACATTTTTAAAGAGGCAGTTGCATATTTAAAACCTCCTGCAGGTGTCCTGACTCCTTCTTAAAAATGAGCAAATTATCCTGTATTTTCTGTCTATTGCCACTGGTGAGTCCTGCTGCTGGCCAGATCCTTGCTCATCAGCTGCTTACCGAGCAGCACTGAGTCGGGAGGGGGGCGGTTTCCAGTGGTCAAGAATGACCGTGGGTGTGCAAAGCTGGTGGTGGGGTGACAGCTGCTGGTCTGACAGCACAGCTCCCACGGCATGCTGGCTCTTGGTCACCAGGCCCTGGGTCCCATTTCTGGCTGACATTGGCTGCACCCTGGGAGAATGTTGTGGCCAGTAAGTGTGGGCAGGCGGCAAGTTGTGTTGCCTCTGCTGACCACCCGTTGACCCTTTATGTGCTCCCCCTTTTGCTGTTCCCCGTGAACCTCCCAGCCCTGCAGCTCCTCCATAACTCTGTAACTGTCCCCCTTGGGGCACCGCCTGCTCTCAGCACTGTGTGCAGAATCGACCTCTCGTGGCACCACTCAGCTCATTAGTAGCATACGTCCTTCCTCCACTGCCTCTGGCTGGACAGGATCCTGGAGCACTGGCCAGGAGGAGCTGAGCCATGTGTGCAGGGACAGATTTACTCTTCTGGGGACCAGTTCTACTAGATTTGTGGGACTCCATAGGCTCCGGGGTGGGAAATACGAGGTGTTCCAAGTACAGGAGGGGGCTGTGGTTTAGGGCAGGTGGCTGGGTTCAGGAGGGGGTGAGTGCTCACACTGGGGGGTGCAGGCTCTGGGGTGGGGTTGGGGATGAGGCATTTGGAGTGCAAGAAGGGGCTCCCCCCTGGGACAAAGGGGATTGGAGTGCGGGAGGGGTCTCAGGGCAGGAGGTGGTGGTGCAGGATCTGGGAGGGAATTAAGGTGCAGGAGGGGGCTCGGGGCTGGGGTAGGGGTATGGTTATGGGGCACTTACCGGGGCAGCGCCTCTTTGGTGGCACAGACAAGGTTGCCATTTCAGGAGGGCAGGGGAGTGGGGCAGCAGCCATGTTTACTGGGATGCTACTTGCCTTTCTTCCCATTCCTCTGATATCAGGGAGCGAGGGGAAAGTACATAGATTTTGTGAATTACTCTTCTGCCCCCTCCCTTCCCCAGTCAGGGGTGAGAGGCATGCACAGAAGCCGTGTACTTTCCCCTCGCTCCCTGATATAAGGGGAATGGGAAGAAAAACAAGCAGCATCCTGATACGCACAGCTGGTGCCCCCCCTCTCGAAATGGTACCCTTGGGCACAGACTCCGGGAGAAGAGAGGGGAAGATGGCTCTGCACAGTGCCCTGCAATCACTTGCAGGCACTGCCCTTCCCCCCCCACACAGCTCCCATTGGCCATGATTCCCAGCCAATGGGAGCCTCAGAGGTGGGGCCTGCTGGCAAGGGAAACGTGCGAATGGAGCTTCTAAGCATTTGCAGCTCCATCGCGGGGGTGGGGGGGGGGTTGCAATGCCATTCCCCCTCCTACTCCCAGCCAGGCAGGACTGGAATGCAGAGGCTTTAGTAGCTGCACCCCCCAGTCCAGAGCTACAGGGGCCCCACAAAATGATCTGCACTTTTGGCACACACACCCCTAACCCTTTTCTGAATCTGGTCCTCCCTGTGTGTACCAAAGTCCCACACAGCACTGACATGGGGGAGCCTCTGCCAGGCAGCTAAGTTTGGGAGTGGGGGGAGCCATTTCCAGCCTGTTTATGGCCTGGCCCTGCAGGTTTCACAGCAGCCTCACAAGCAGGGACGTAGCACCCCCTGCATCTTCCCTGAGTCCCTCTCCCAGGGAGCACAGGGCCCTGTATCTCCTAGGCACCCGCCTTTCCTGAGTCACTTGCCTGACCAGGGTTGTTGGAGACACTTCAGGCAGGTTCCTTGGGCCCTGGGGCTTAATCCCTTCCTGACTGTGCTGTAGCCAGCGTACAGGAGGCAGCTGGGTTAAGTCAGTGGCCAGCAGCAGTTTTCAGGCACTGGCTGCCTTTCGACACTGCAGGCAGGAAGGGACTAGTACAGTGGTCTTGAACATTTTTAAACACAAGATCACTTTTTCAATTGAAGTGCAATGTAAGATCTACCTCCAACCCAAATACCCCTGCCCCTGCTTCACCCCTTCCCTGAGGCCTCACCTGCTCACTCCATCTCATTCACTTTCACCAGGCTAGGGTAGGGGTTTGTGGTGCAGGCTCTGGTCTTGGGCCAAGCAATTCAGAGTGTGGGAGAGGATGCCCTGAAGGTAGCGTGGTGGGCTGGGTTCTAGAGTGGCTTAAGGGATGGGGCATTGTGCAGGGTGGTGGGTTCAAGACCCGCCCACCCTGGGAGTAGCAGGCCAACCAACACAGGCTGCCCCAGGGATGGACCTGCCCTGGCCCTGTACCACTCCTGAAAGTAGCTGGCATGTCCATTGCACCATGTGCTGCCCCTCATCCACAGACACCCACCCCACAGTTCTCCATTATTGATGAATGGGAGCTGCAGGAGCCATGTCCACAGGCAAGGACAACATGTGGAGACCCCTTGCTCTGACTTTCTCAGGGGCTACAGGGACATGCCAGGCACCTCCAGGAGCACAATTCCCACAGGGATAATTACTCCAGACATGACAGGTTGGGCATTTTAGAACTCACTACTCACGGAATTAAATGTAAGCGTAAGAGAGAAATGAACGTTATGAAATACTCAGACAAGTCAAAAACCAAAAATGACCCACTTTGCAAGCAGTAAAAGTAGTAACAACCCCCCCATGTATGTGTTGGGTCAGGAGATGAGAGGGAAGGACTGTGTGTGTGTGTAGGAGGGACACCCTGGGTATGTCTAGACTACAGAGCGTTTCCGGGATACCAGAGATCCAAGGAACGCGTCTGCTTTTCCAAAAAAAAGTCAGAAAAGTGGACACATTTGTCGGCAGCCCTGTAAACCTCGTTTCACGAGTAAGAAGGGATGTTCAGAATGGGGAGGATTCTGACATTTGGCCCTGTGTAGATGGGCCAAATATTGGAAAAGCTTCTTTCAGAAGAAAAGCAGAAAGATACGCAAATTGCGGTTTGCACAGCAAGCAGGAGGCTCCCAGGGGAGCAACTCCAAGGCAGAGGGCAGGAGCAGCATGACAGTGGGTGAAGAGGCAGCTGGCCAAACCAGTCAGGATCACCAGTCAGAGGCTCCTAGATCTACTGGTAGATCCCGATCTACTGGTTGGGACTAGCTGGTCCCAGCCATGGTGAGGAAGGGGACTAAAGGATGAGTTCTGCAGTGACACAGGTCAGGTCACCCCTCCCCCGCTACTTCCCTGCAGCTCCCGTCCCTTCCCTGCTGCTTGATGCCAAGAGGCTGCTGCTGGCCACATTCTGGTGTGGACCCTAGAAGAAATCTGGAAAGGGGGGGGGGGCTTGCATGCTCCCCATGTTGCCTCAGGAAAATGGGGTGCCAGGTATCAACAGAGGCCGGGCCATCCTAGGGGCCCAGCCAGGTATGGAGGCAGAGAGTGCGAGGTAGCTAGGGTCCCTGTGTTGGTCCCTGTGTGAGGGAGTGTGTGTTTGTCACCTCTCCACATGTGAACCCTACAAACCATAAAGATAAGAAGGTAAATAAAAAGAATCCAACTGCACAGTATTTTTTTTAACAGGGGTTCATTTGCTACATCTTTGCCCCCCGCCAGCCTTACACACCCATTGCCACCGTCAGCCACTGGACCCCCCCCACTCACGGCTCGTGAGCTGCTTCTCTATGGGCAGGAAGGGACAAGATACTTCCAGCACTGCGGGGAAGGGGAGAGAAGAGATGAGTTCTGCAAAGATATGGGCCAGGTCACCCTTCCCCCCCTCCCCACCGCATGACTGAAAGTAGCTCTTTTCCCTTCCCTCCCACACTGTCTCCAAAGTTTGCTGCTGGCCATGTTCTGGTCTGAACCCTGACAAAAAACAGGGTATGTGACCCATTGTGCCCCCTGCGCACACGTTGCCTTGGGAAGACTGGAGGCTAGTCTGTCCCTGTGGCTCAGCCAGGCAGGGAGGGTGAAGAGCATCGGGCACGGAGGACTGGGTCAGGCAGCTCCACCCGCATGTTCGAGTGTATGAGCATGTATGTGAGCCCCCTCTCCGTGCGAACCCTGAAGCCTTAAAGATAAGAAGGTAAGAAGTATCCAACTGCACAGTATTTCTTTTTAACGGGCTCAGTCAACATGATGTTAATTTTAACATTTGTACGGCACAGTTCTCATTGATTGCTGTTGAACTCAGTTGAGTACGAGTAATTTTACCAAGTGTCCTATATTCAGCATAGGGAAATACGGTCACCTTATGAACAGCTGGTTTCCTACATCCCTGGAGGATCCCTGATTTCAGTATTGCCTGGGATGTTGGACACCATGCATTTCAACTGCACTAGTGATACTGAATTCAGTCTTTCTTTACGCCATATAAGTTCCTTTGAGTAATGCAGAATCCCTAAAAATAAAGCCCACATTTGATGGAGAAAGAGGGGATTGTATAGGCTACGTCTACGCTGCACAGTTATTTCGGAATAAACTATTCCAGAACAGTTATTCCGAAATAGCTTATTTCGAAATAGCACATCTATACTGCAGGGAAGCCTCAATATTGAAGCTTCCATAATATAGATGTGCTATCTTGATTTAGAGCCCCAGAAAGAATAATTTAGAATGGCCCTGGTGAAGGGCTATTTTGAAATAGGCGTTATTCTTCACAGAATGAGTTTTACAGAAGTCGGAATAAGCCATCTGTTATTTCGAAATTATTTCAAAATAACGGAATTGCTGTGTAGACGCTCGCATAGTTATTTCGGAATAATGGCTGTTATTCTGAAATAACTTTGCTGTGTAGACACACCCACACATTTCACAAAAATTTAAAAACAACAAAAGTGTCCCCAGCATGTGGCATAATGATCAGCATTATCAATGTCCCAGCTATGTATGCTGAGTGCCCAGAGGACATTTAGATTTTGAAATGCTGCTCCCTAGTTTTGAGTGGCTGCTTGGCACATGTGTCCTATATAGGAGGATAAATACTCAATGTACACAACATTAATTGCTTCTGGTAAGTAAGGTTTAAAAATGGAACATTGCCTGTATTACCCCTGATTGAAATGGCTACACTTCAAAGTATGACTTGATGGCCTCCTTTTCAAATTCTCCTAATCTGCATAATCCAGCTCAAGAAAAAGATGAGTGTCTCTAAAACCATCATCACTGATTAAAAATTCCTTTGGTCTCTAGAAACTGAGGAGCAGGTGCCTGAAACGTGGATTCCTCTCTATAAAGTCTGTCAGATGTCTTCAGTTGTAAAAAAAATGCCCATTAAGCCCAAGATGTTCAAAGGGAACTAGTTATTTTGATCCTCTCTGCTTTGGGGGGCCCATTTTCAGAAAGGGCTGAGCACCTGCTCACAAAATCAGACTCTTTTAAGGCACCTCAAGTTGGGCACCATGAACTAATGCTGCCAAATCACTTTGAAAATCTTAGCCTACTGGGGGAAAAAATCAGAAGTATAGCTAGGTAGAAAAATAAACTGAAGCAATGCAAGGAGAAGATACCTGGACCATGTACAGGTTGAATCTCTCTAAACCGGGACACTCTGCTCCTGCAACATGGACCATGAATGCTCCTGGACAAGAGAGCCCTAGTGGCCAGGACTCTGGCAGTAGTGGTTCTGACAGCTGGGAGCCCTGCTTGGACAGCATCAGCTTGGCCAGCAGCCAGAAGGGTAGCTGTGGGGTGGGCCGGTCAGAGGAGCCCAGCAGCTGGAGGAGAGCCTGGAGGCCAGCAGCAGTGGTCTGGCATTACCTGCTCTGTTACAGCAAACTCCCAGTCAGGACCTGAAAGTGCCAGACCAGGGAAGTCCAACCTGTAATCTAAACCAGTGGTTCCCAACCAGGGAATACTCAGAAGTCTGCACGGGGTACATCAACTCAGCTAGATATTTGCCTAGTTTTACAACATGCTGCATAAAAAGCCCTAGCGAAGTCACTACAAACTAAAATTTCACAGACAATGACTTGTTTATACTGCTCTATATACTATAGACTGAAATGCAAGTACAATATTTATATTCCAATCAATTTATTTTATAGTATGGTAAAAATGAAAAAGTAAGCAATTTCTCTGTAATAGTGTACTGTGACACTCTTGTATTTTTAGGTCGGATTTTTGTAAGCAAGTAATTTTTATGTGAGGGGAAACTTGGGGGCATGCAAGACATAGCCTGAAAGGAGTATGGGTGCACAGCTAGATCTTTAACCTTTTTCAACACTTGCCAGTTAGGATACATCTATTCAGTTATTCCGAAATAACTAAAGGCTTGTAGTGTAGATGCGCTCTTTTTTTGACATAATGTTGAGCTGGAGGACTCCTTGCTCCCACTCAGGGTAACCCTCATTTTATGAGGAGTAAGGGAAGAATGTCCTTCCTTCAACTTCCTGCTGTGTAGACAGTGCCTAAAGCCGAAAGAAGCTATTTTGACTTAAACTACGCAATTGACGTAGCTGAAGTTGTGTAGCTTATTCTGATTTTAGCCCTGCTGAGTAGATGTATCCTTACATTGGACTCTTGTGTCCTATCATCTTTGTTTTAGGATCTGCTGGCTAACTGCTTGCCACAGCTTTCTTTTTATTCTTTAGCCAGCTGATTCCCTTCTGTTGAACACATGAAAAAAGCCTTATAAGTAGATACTTTATATTTCTGCACTCTGACTTTTCTGTGTAACTCTACACTTCTTGCTTTTTCATGTCTCTACTTCACCTTTGTCTTTTTTTCTAGCATGATTATCATTGCAATATTAATTGCTGCATGTTTAATTATACTTAATAGGCAGTGTATAGAGTGTTTGCAAAAACCTGAGAATTTAATTGTTAGCAGTATTTACCTAAAGCTCAAAAGAGAAAATGCAACTAACACTTTCAGGTTTAAACTCTAATTTTCATTTGTTTGTTCATTTTTTGCATGTAATATGTTTTAATAGCTGAAAGTTTCACGGAAAAATTCAGATCATACTGTAACTAAGAAAACATGTGGCTAGTACACCAATTTTTTATATTGCTTGGGCTTCTGTTCAGTTGCTCAAGGGAGTTTTAACAGCATAACCTAAATGATCTTGACCCAATTGTCATGTCCTGCCCTAGGAAATACTTCTTGCAGTTTGATATTTGGTTCTATAAACTTCATAAAAGCGTAAACCTACCCATCTGGTGTTTTATTGTTCTAGCCAGTTGTTCGTTTTTACCATTATTTCCTTTTGGCTGTCTGGCTATGCTGTCACTTTGATATGCGGACTAAAATGTGTGTGATCCTGCTCTATTTTAAGGTCAATGTCAAAACTCTCATTGACTTCACTGGGACCAAGGTTAGAAACAACTAAGGCCCCACTCATGCAAATACTTGTGCTCTGTTTAAATGTGCACAATCTGAGTAGCTTCGTTGAAGCAAAGCATAAAGTTCAGCACATGCAGCTTTGCAGGATCAAGGTTCCATGTGTTTGTTATCTCCAGAGAGTCAGTGAATGTCTCTTTAGGAGAAGACACTGCTGCACCCTAGGCCTGACAACCTGTGTGTCCGGAGCGTGGTGCCCCCTCGCCCTACCCCAGCCCTTAGCACTGCCTGGAGTGCACAGCACAGAGCTCCAACAGCGATTTAAAGGGCCCGGACCTTTGGTCATCCCTGCTGTTGCTAAATTGCTGGGCCCCAAAGCAATTGGCCCCTTTGCCCGCCCCCATCAGTGGGCCTTCTGCTGCAGTGTAGTGTTGCTTTGTAAATCTTTTTTTTAGTTTATTCCACATACTGTAATTGTAACCTTGGTTCAAAAAAACTGTACATAAATATGGAAAGCTGGGATAACTATGGCATAACCAATGACATTCTGATTTGCTTATTTCATGGGTTCTTTCTCCACCTACAATAACTAAATGTTCTTAACTATTTTAAGAAGGCTAATTTATGTGGGCACTTCGTACTTCATGAGCAGTGCGTGCTGTTTAGAAACTAGATAGTGGCTAGCCAGTAGTGGTGGAGGCGACTGGGAGATTTGAGGCAGAGATCCAAAACAGAAAAGACCAAAGAGGTGGATTCAAAAAGAAAAAGGAAAATGTCCATTTTTTTTCTATTAAGCGCCCACAAAAGCCTGAGCCAAGAGGGATGTATTGATAGGGGCATTTTGTAGCTTTTGAGTGAACACTGTTGCACAAAAACATCAAATGGGATTAGGCGAAAGTGATCACTATGCCTGGCTGGGATGATTGAGTTGGGGTTGGTCGTGCTTTGGGCAGGGGACTAGACTCCCTGACTCCTGAGATCTCTTCCAGCCCTAGGATTGTATGCTAAGGCCTTGGTTATCAAAGCAACGCTTGACAGACAAAGGTTAGCTTTTATTTCTTGGAAGAATCAGAGAAGCGGGTTCTGGGTAATTCAAATCCATTCCCATTACATAAAAGCCCTGGCATTTGTTTTCAGGGCCCCATCCAACTCCCAGGGCAGTCAATGGGTTGTATGGGCTTGGGGGGAGCAGGATGATGATGGATGGCAGCTTGAGTTCTTGAGAGATTTTGCCAGCCCCAAAATGGAAATCCACAGACTGTGCCCTGCCAAGAGCGTCAGGTCCCACCATGATGCCAAGTCTGCAGCTGCTGTTGGCTCACGTGTGAGCCCCACTCCACTAGGGACAGGCTGAGGGTGTGTCTAGACTACAGGATTTTGTTGACAAAAGTCGACTTTTGTCGACAAAACTATACCTACCACCGCGTTCTGTCAACAGTAAGTCAACAGAATGCAGCAGTTTTGTCTACGGCAGTAAACCTCATTCTACGAGGAATAATGCCTTTTGTCGACAGAGTTCTGTTGACAAAAGACGCTATTGCATCCACACTGCTTTTTCAAAAGAGAGCGTCTAGACTCTCTGTCGAAAAAGCGGCTTGCTTTGTCAACAGAACTGGCTGTAGTCTAGACACTCTTTTTTGACAGAGGCTTTGTCGACAGTATCTGTCAACAAAGCCTCTGTCGACAAAAGCCTGTAGTCTAAACGTAGCCTGACATGCTAATGGGATGTTTACAACCGATGCTGCAGAGCTTCCTGGTGAGGACTGTGAGCTGTTTTGTGTCCCAGTTTGCTGTGGTGATAACCTAAGCCACCCTGGGATGGGGGGAGTCAGATCATCTGCCCCTGCACTCTGTCTGGGCCCTATGGCAGATTCCTCTCACCTTCCAATTATCAGAAAGCTGCCAACCACTGCTGCTTACAGCTCCCTCCACAAACGCACAGCCGAGATCAGGAGAGGGACCATTCCCCTAGGATAGGAACACCTCCCTCCCGCATACACACAGACATAGCTGCATGCTGTTTGCGCAAGGTGGCGGGAAGAACAACCCTTATTCGGCATGTAGGCTCATGCTAGAGCCCCGAATCTAAAGGCTTAGCAGCACGCAGTGTGGCAAATCCCTGCCCTCTGCGGTGCGCAAGAGTCACATCCTGACTCAGAATGACCATAGACACATTTGACCTGAGATACAAACAAAGGCAAGCATAGAAAAACCTGTCACGCTGGACAAAGGGGGGGATTTTGCAAAGCTCTCTGCCTTGGCCAAATCTGGTCCCATTGAAGCTGATGGGAAATTTTAGAGCTGAGTTGGACCAATACTGTGTTCATGAAATTCTCACCACAAAGGCCGGATCCGAGCCCCTCCACTGTGGATGTGCAACATAGACAAAAGAGGATCATAATTAGACTGCAGGGAGGAAAAAGCATCAGGAAAAGATGGCTCCCACCAGGCCCTGGGGCGATAAGTTCCAGTGAAGGGTGCATGAGCTCTGCTCCCAACATGCTCACATTTGGAAAAGTGCTGATTGCACCTGCCATGCCATGTGCTCTACCCACAGTGTACAGGAGGCATCCGTCCTTGTGTGGCAATCATGCCTTCAGGTGCCCTTGCTTGGGCTGTGGATCTTCATTGCTCACGCTGTCTTGTAAGAGGCATAATTGTGGCCAAAGCTACTGTCTTGATCATTCATCTTTTCTCTAATTTTCTATCCAAAGACATTACCAGTCACCCACGGTATTACATCATAAAGGAAGCACAGCATTGTACATCAGTCTCTCTGAGAGGCTACAGTTGTGTTTTATTAACAGGAACATCGGCGTTTCATAAATCCTTAATGAAATGGCAGCCTATAACAGAAATAGTCGCTTCAAAGCTGAGCCTTGCCGTAGTCAAACTACCAAGCTGTTTCATGTTAACGACTTCCATCTTCACATCACTATGACTACAGCTGACAAACTGGTTGGCAAACTATTGGAAGCAGCTCTTCCGAAGTAATGATCACGTCATTTGTAAGAGAAATTATTCCACGGCTAATGGATTTGTCCACCGATTCTATTAAAATGTTCCATAATGGAAGAGGCAGTGTAATGAGTCTATTATATAACGGTGACGCCCCGAGCCTGTATAGGCGTGATGTGTTGGTAATATTTCATTTGAACCTGTTTAATCTCATGATAGCGAGAGAGAGGTGCAAATCATGTTGCACATTCCTATTGTCATAGTGCCTAGAGGTCTCAACCATTGCTGGTCCTCATTCAGCCAGGCACTGTACAGACAGCAAGAGACAGCCCCTTACATTCAAAATACTGTAGACAATTTATACTGTGTGTTTTATGCTAAAGGATCAAACAGCACACAGAAATGCCTCATAACAGTTGAGGATGGAAAGTGAAGAGCAAATATGAACTGTGCTTCATTTGTTAACCTTGTAAGCTCACACCCAAACTATTTCTGTTTCCAATTAAGTTGTTGGGAGTTTTGTCATTAGCTTCAGTGGCAGCAGGATAAATCCCTTTGTCAAGAACTTTTTCTGTTAAAAACTGTGATTGTATTATAACCAGTGCAAATACACAAAATGAAAGATTTCTGCCTCAATTTCAGCGATCCAAACAACCTCAAAGCCTAACGCATCTTGCTTGGATCTGCTAAATATCAGCTAGACTTCTGCAGTCCTTTCAACATGCAGGACAGAACGGGAAAACAAGCTGTATATTTTCCAAACAGCCACAGCCTGTGTAATTTGAAAAATGTAGCTTCTGGAGGAACATTGCTAAAATTGTATTTCTGAGGGAACAGATTAAGAGGATCTACTGAAATTCCACGCTGATAGATCAGGGGTGGGCAATAATTTTTGGTGGGGGGCCACTTCAAGAATTTGGAAAGTGGTCGAAGACTGAACTCTTCCATGATATTAATGGAGGAGGTAATGGGATGGAGGTTGGGTGCAGACGGGAGCTTGGGGTAAGAGAAGGAGTTTGGGTGAAGGAGGCAGTTGTGACCTGGGGCACTGGACTGGGTGCAGGGGTTGGATTGTGACCTAGGGCAAGGAATTTGGGTACAGGAGGGAATACAGAGGTTTGGGTTATGAGCTAGGGCAGGAGGGGACTGTGATCTGGGGCGGGGGATTGGAGTGCTGGATCTGGGAAGGGGTATGGGTGCAGGAAGTGGGCAAAGGATTTGGGTATGTGGAGTAGGGAGGCAGGAGTGGGGGGGCAGAGGGTTGGGGAAGGGAGGGGTTGGCCAGGAGACTTACCAGCCAGCAGCCCATTCCAGTCAATGGGAGCTGCCTGTTTGTTCCCCTCCCACTTCTGGGCTCAAAGTGTTCAGAGTCAGCCACATGGCGATTTCAAGAGGGGCATGGAAGGTGAACCCTGGCTGAGGAACCAGAGTGTCTCCTGGCCAGAGCTCCGCCTGTGGCACCTCAGCTTCTTCTTCTCCCCAACCCTCTGCCTCCCTTCCCTTCTGTAGCCTACTCATGTAACCTGAAACCATTCAGCACCTGCTCCTTCACCCAAACACCCTCCTACACTCCAATCCTTTACCCCAAGCTCCCTTCTGCACCCAACCTCCATTCCAGACCCCACACCTCCTCCATTAATATCATGGAAGAATGTGATCCTTGACCACTTTCCAAATTCTTGGAGTGCCCTCCCCCTTACAAATTATTGCCCACCCCTGATTTATGGTCATAGTCACTGCCTCTGATATGGGCTCCACACAAACGCAGGGGAAAGCTTCAGAGGGGTAGCCGAGTTAGTCCATAACAGGAAAAACTTAAACAACAAATAGTCTAGTAGCACCCTAAAGACAAACAAAACACGTAGATGGCATCATGAGCTTTCGTGGGCACAACCCACTTCTTCAGACAGGAGTATTAGAAGTCCAGATCCAAGAATAAATAAGGAAAAGGGGGGAAGGGGAGAAGGAAAAAAAGAGGGGGAAAGGAGAAATAAAAGGAGGGGAGGAAGAAAAAAAGGGACAGTGCATAAATAGTTCAAATAGTTACAAGAGGCTGATAAGAACCATTAGCACCTCTGTTGTTGGTTAAGATGGAAAGCTGTCCAACATAAGCAAGGATTGAACTTTCTACAGAGCAGGATATACTGGTTCAGCAATGAGCAAATTAGATGAATTGGGTTTGAACTGAAGGAGGGAAACAGGTTTCTACTGACAAAGTTTCATCTTGCTTATGGCCCACGCTGTGTGTGCACAAATGAATTAATATATTAAAGAATTCAGTGAAATGCTGTACAGTCCTGGTCTGGTTGCCAGAGTCACTGGGCACTCCAGAGTAAGTTGGTGGGCACAGTGCATTCTTACCGTGACGGAGAGCATGCTCCAGACGGGAGCTAAGGAGGGTGCCTGAGGTCAATTAGCCCTCCTGGAGCTGAGCACAGTCTGGCCATGTCCCCAAATCCTGTCCCTCGGAGTCTAGCAAGAAATTAGTAGCCTGGTTGGATGCACAGTCTCACCTAGGTAAACAATTAGCATTTGTTTCATTTCCTCTTTTTTATTCTCCTGTATCTGGCACTCACTGGCAGTAGCACCTTAAAGCTACTCACTGGCAGTGACCTTCCGATGCAGTGGGTCACTTTAAAGAACCTGCTTTTGGTGCTTCTGTTGCTGGATTTCTTGTTCCTTCAATCATTCCTTTCCCATGCTATAGTGCACTGTACGTAAGGATGCATGGGTAAAACCACTGAAGAATCACACTGCAAAATCACTCTGAAAAAACGATAAAAATTCATTTCCCCTTCAAGACAGTTTTGCTGACTATCCACTGCCACCGCAACGTACAATGCCAAGTAAATCAGCAATCTGACAAGGTTGTTTTAAACACTGATCCCAAAAAAATGCTGAGTTAGGTGGGAGGACACAGCTGAAGACCTCAGTGTTGAAAAGCTATTTAGAAAAAAACATACGCTCCAGTAGGAACAGGTCATGTAAAGCAAAGAGCTGACAGCCAGGAAGCTGTGGCTAATAATGCCAAAGACATTCAGATAGGGCAGTGCTGGACCTCAACTCCAACCCTCTTACACACAGAAAGAGCTCTTGAATATATGAAACTTGTTAGAAAATGTAAAATAGCAGAACAGGAATCTTCTGAAGTAAAATGCACATGGCTAGTTGAAGGGAAAAGTATATGCCATTAAATCATAGAATCATAAAACTGGAAGAGACCTCAGGAGGTCATCAAATCCAGAGCCCTGCCCAAGGCAGGACCAATCCCAACTAAGTCCAACCAGCCAGGGCTTTGTCAAGTCGAGACTTAAACACCTCTAGGAATGGAGATTCCACCACCTCCCTAGGGAACCCATTGCAGTGCTTCCCCACCCTCCTAGGGAAATAGTTTTTCCTAATATCCAACCTAGACCTCCCCCATGTAACTTGAGACCTTTGCTCCTTCTTCTGCCATCTGTCACTACTGAGAACAGCCTCTCTCCATCCTCCTTGGAACCTCCCTTCAGGAAGTTGTAGGCTGCTGTCAAATCCCCCCCCTCACTCTTCTCTTCTGCAGACTAAACAAACCCAAATCCCTCAGTTTCTCCTCATAGGTCATGCGCTCCAGCCCCCTCATCATTTTGGTCGCCCTCTGTTGGACCCTCTTCAATGCGTCCACATCCTTTCTATAGTGGGGGGCCCAGAACTGGACATAGTATTCCAGACGTGGCCTCACCAGAGCCGACTAAAGGGGAATAATGACTTCTCTGGATCTGCTGGCAATGCTCCTCCTAATGCACCCTAATATGCCATTAGCCTTCTTGGCTACAAGGGCACACTGTTGACTCTCATCCAGATTCTCATCCACTGTAATCCCTGTGGTCCTTTTCTGCAGAACTGCTTAGCCTTCAGTCCCCAGCTTGTAACAATGCTTGGGGAATCTTCCGTCCCAAGTGTAGTACTCTACACTTGTCCTTGTTGAACTGCATCAGATTTCTTTTGGCCCCAATCCTCTAAACTGTCCAGGCCACTCTGGACCCTATCCCTGCCCTCCAGCCGCATCTACCTCTCCCCTAGCTTAGTGTCATTTCTCCGCAAAGTTGCTGAGGCATCCATCCCCTCATCCAGGTCATTAATAAAGATATTGAACAAAACTGGTCCACGAACAGATCCTTGGGGCACTCTGCCGAACCCTACTACCAACTGACATCGAGCTCGCGTCACTACCGTGTTGGGCCTGAACAGTCTAGCCAGCTTTCTATCCATCTTACAGTGGATTTATCCAATCCATATTCCCTTAATTTGCTGGCAAGAATATTGTGGGAGACTGTATCAAACGCTTTGCTAAAAGTCAAGATATATCTCACCCACTGACTTTCCCATATCCACAGAGCCAGTTACCTCATCATAAAGCTAATCAGATTGATCAGGCATGACTTGCCCTTCCTGAGTCTTCTTCTCAATGAAGGCGAACAAAATCTCAAAAAATTACAATGAGGGAGAATCTGGGTGGATATTAAAAACTATTTCCCTAGGAGGAATGAAGCACTACGTCATTCCCTAGGGAGAACAGTGAAATCCCATTCTAGAAGTGTTAAATCTCAAACGACAACCCTGGCTGGACATGAACACAGACCAGGCACCTTGAGCAGAACTTCCAACCTAGACCTCCCCATTGTAACTTGAGACCTTTGCTCCTTCTTCTGCCATCTGTCACTACTGAGAACAGCCTCTCTCCATCCTCCTTGGAACCTCCCTTCAGGAAGTTGTAGGCTGCTGTCAAATCCCCCTCACTCTCTTCTCTTCTGCAGACTAAACAAACCCAAATCCCTCAGTTTCTCCTCATAGGTCATGCGCTCCAGCCCCCTCATCATTTTGGTCGCCCTCCGTTGGACCCTCTTCAATGCGTCCACATCCTTTCTATAGTGGGGGGCCCAGAACTGGACATAGTATTCCAGACGTGGCCTCACCAGAGCCGACTAAAGGGGAATAATGACTTCTCTGGATCTGCTGGCAATGCTCCTCCTAATGCACCCTAATATGCCATTAGCCTTCTTGGCTACAAGGGCACACTGTTGACTCTCATCCAGATTCTCATCCACTGTAATCCCTAGGTCCTTTTCTGCAGAACTGCTACTTAGCCTTCAGTCCCCAGCTTGTAACAATGCTTGGGAATCTTCCGTCCCAAGTGTAGTACTCTACACTTGTCCTTGTTGAACTGCATCAGATTTCTTTTGGCCCAATCCTCTAAACTGTCCAGGCCACTCTGGACCCTATCCCTGCCCTCCAGCGCATCTACCTCTCCCCCTAGCTTAGTGTCATCTGCAAAGTTGCTGAGGGTGCAATCCATCCCCTCATCCAGGTCATTAATAAAGATATTGAACAAAACTGGTCCACGAACAGATCCTTGGGGCACTCTGCTAGAACCCTACTACCAACCTGACATCGAGCCGTTGATCACTACCCGTTGGGCCTGACAGTCTAGCCAGCTTTCTATCCATCTTACAGTCCATTTATCCAATCCATATTCCCTTAATTTGCTGGCAAGAATATTGTGGGAGACTGTATCAAACGCTTTGCTAAAGTCAAGATATATCTCACCCACTGACTTTCCCATATCCACAGAGCCAGTTACCTCATCATAGAAGCTAATCAGATTGGTCAGGCATGACTTGCCCTTCCTGAATCCATGTTGACTATTCCTGATCACTTTCCCCTCTTCCAAGTGCTTCAAAATGGATTCCTTGAGGATCCCCTCTATGATTTTTCCAGGGACTGAGGTAAGGCTGACTGGTCTGTAGTTCCCTGGATCGTCCTTCTTCCCTTTTTTAAAGATGGGCACTACATTTGCCTTTTTCCAATCATCCGGGATCACTCCCAATCTCCACGAGTTTTCAGAGATAATGGCCAAAGGCTCCGCAATGACATTTGCCAACTCCCTCAGTACCCTCGGATGCATTAAATCCGGGCCCATGGATTTGTGTATGTTTAGCTTTTCTAAATAGTTCCTAACTTGTTCTTTCCCCACCAAGGGTTGTCCACCTCCTTCTCATACTGTGTTGCCTAGTGCATTTGTCTGGGAGCTGACCTTGTCCGTGAAGACAGAGCCAAAGAAAGCATTGAGTACTTCAGCTTTTCCCACATCATCTGTCACTAGGTTACCTCCCTCATCCAGTAAGGGCCCCACACTCTCTCTGATCACCCTCTTATTGCTTACATGCCTGTACAAACCTTTCTTGTTGCCCTTCACATCCCTTGCCAGCTGCAATTCCAATTGTGCTTTCGCCTTCCTGATAACTCCCCTGCATTCTCGAGCAATATATTTATACTCCTCCCTAGTCGTCTGTCCAAGTTTCCACTTCTTGGAAGCTTCCTTTTTGTGTTTAAGCTCACCAATGATGTCCCTGGTAAGCCAATCTGGTTGCCTACCATATTTGCTTTTCTTGCTGTGCATCGGGATGGTTTCTTCCTGTGCCTTTAATAAGGCTTCTTTAAAATACTGCCAGCTCTCCTGGACTCCTTTCCCCTTCATGTAAGCATCCCAGGGAATCCTGCCCATCAGTTCTCTAAGGGAGTCAAAGTCTGCTCTTCTGAAGTCCAGGATGTGTATTTTGCTACTCTCCTTTCTTCCTTTGGTCAGGATCCTGAAATCTACCAGCTCATGATCACTGCTTCCCAGGTTGTCACCCACCTCTACTTCCCCTACTACTTCCTCCCTGTTTGTGAGCAGCAGGTTAAGCTGTGCATGGCCCCTGGTCGGTTCCTTAAACATTTGTACCAAGAAGTTATCCCCAACATTCTCCAAAAACTTCCTGGATTGTCTGTGTACTGCTGTATTGGTCTCCCAACAGATGTCAGGATGATTAAAGTCACCCATGAGAACCAGGGCCTGCGATCTGGAAGTTTCTCTCAGTTGACCAAAGAAAGCTTCATCTACCTCATCCACCTGATCCAGCGGTCTATAGCAGACACCAATCACAACATCACTCCTGTTGCTTCCACCTCTAAGTTTAACCCATAGACTTTCAACAGTCTTTTCTCCCTCTAAGTACTGAAGCTCCAAGCAATCATACTGCTCTCTTACATACAATGCAACTCCTCGTCCTTTTCTCCCCCGCCTGTTCTTCCTGAACAGTTTATACCCTTCCATGACAGTGCTCCAATCATGCGAGTCATCCCACCAAGTCTCCGTTATTCCAATCAAATCATAGTTCTTCGACTGGGCCAGGGCTTCTAATTCTTCCTGTTTCATTCCCAGGCTTCTATCATTGGTGTACAAACACCTTAGATAACCAGTTGATCGCCCTGCCTTCTCCATCCGAATCAGGGGTCCTCCTTTGTTGCTCGTTCCTCTTTGTGATTCTTCCTGGTGTCCAACTTCCTCACTTATCTCAGAGCTTTGGTCACTGTCCCACAACGAACCTAGTTTAAAGCCCTCCTCACTAGGTTTGCAAGCCTGCTCGCGAAGATGCTCTTTCCTCTCTTGGTTAGGTGGATCCCATCTCTTCCTAACAATCCTTGTGCCCGGAACAGAGTCCCATGGTTGAAGAAACCAAAGCCCTCTCTCCGACACCACCTGCGCAACCACGCATTTACTTCCTCAATTCGACGATCCCTACCTGGACCTTTTCCTTCAACTGAAAGGATGGATGAGAACACCACTTGCGCTTCAAATTCTTTGATCCTTCTTCCCAGCGCTACATAATCTGCTGTGACCCGCTCAAGGTCATTCTTGGCCATATCATTAGTTCCTGCATGGAGAACCAGGAAGGGGTAGCGATCCGAAGGTTTAATCACTTTCGGAAGACTCTCAGTAACTTCTGAATGCGAGCTCCCGATAAGAAGCACACTTCTCGAGATTGCAGGTCTAGACAGCAGATGGATGACTCAGTCCCTCTTAGGAGGGAGTCCCCGACCACCACCACCCATCTTCTTTTGGGGGGTGGTGGTTGTCGAACCTC
Organism: Rafetus swinhoei; assembly: GCA_019425775.1. Classification (NCBI taxonomy): domain Eukaryota; kingdom Metazoa; phylum Chordata; order Testudines; family Trionychidae; genus Rafetus; species Rafetus swinhoei. The sequence continues at coordinate 47,427,067 of CM033432.1, forward strand.
CATCCCTAGGACTATGCTTCCCATGCCTTCCGGTAGATGGTGTTCCCTTCTGATTTCTTCCCTGAGAGGTCCCTGCCAAAGCATTCTCCACCACAGTGCCTGTGGAGAGAGCTTGAAAGCAGTTACTTACCTCTACAGCAATGGGGGATACCTGAGTTGGCCTTCTTCTCCTTCTAGAGGTTACATGCTGCCAGTTTTCTTCCTTGTCCTGTACTGCTCTGACTGGCTCTTTCAGCCCGCTGTGCCTGCAAGATTAAAAGCTGCTTTCTGTCGAGGAAGTCTTCATCCTCTCTGATAGAACGTAGGGTCGATACTTGGGCCTCCAGTCCTCTAATTTTTTCTTCCAAAATGGTGACCAACTTGCACTTAGTGCAGATGAAATCCCTTCTTTCTTCTGGGAGGAAGACAAACATGGCACATGCTGTGCAAGTAACAACAGCAGACCTATCACCATCCATACCTGCCTTCCTTCTGAGAGATTCCTCAGTTGTATCAAACATGCTTCAAATCACCTGGGAATAAGAACACAGAAGAGAGGATAGTTTGTCTGAAACTATAGTAAAATGAATCATCAATTTATGCATCACATGTACGCATTGATAGTGTATTCCTTCCTAAATCCTTCCCAGGAAAGGTGATTATTGAGTGAAATGTCTCAATGGAGCAGTGTTAAATGTATCAAATTACACACAGTAGAGAGGGCCATGTTCACATTATTAGAGTTCTTAGGAAAATCTTTATGTATTCCATCTCTGCCCTGTCCTGTCTAGTTCTGTATACCAAGTAACATATAGCACTGGGTGTTAACTCTGTGAGAAAAGACCATGCTGTAGTCCACTTACTGCTTGGATTACAGCTCCTTCATTTCTGCTTTCTAACAATTTTTCCCCCCTTGAGATCTTTTTTGGGTTTGCTGGAGTTTTAAGCATTCTTAAAGCTGGGAGCTATAGATAATGACTATTCGTGTTCTGTTGCTTAAAGCATTCTTAAAACTGCAATACTCACCTGGAGAAGTGATGAAACAGGTTGATAAAGCCAGGCCGATACCAGAAGTTACTTACTACAGGACAAATCCAACAAAGAAAGCAGCAGAACACCACTTGCCATTACCTACACCCCCCAGATAAAACCTCTCCTATACACCCTTGATGACCCCTCACAGACCTTGAGAGGCAGGCCAGTCCTCACTTACAGAAAGCCCCCCAACCCGAGACAAATATTCATTACCAACTTCACACAACGCAACAGAAACACTAATCCAGAAACCTATCCCTGCAACAAACCCCACTGCCAGCTCTGTTCAACATCTACCCTAGTGACAGCATCACACGACCTAACCACTTCAGCTATGTCATCAAAGGCTCATCCACGTGCAAATCTACTAATGTCTTATATGCCATCTTGTGCTAATAATGCCCCTCTGCAATGCACATTGGGCAAATCGGACTGACTCTATGCAAAAGAATCAATGGACACAAATCATTAAGAATGGCAACATCCCAAAGCCAGTGGGGGAGCACTTTCATCTCCCTGGACACACAGTTCCAGACTTGCAAGTTGCCATTCTCAGGCAAAACTTCAAAAACAAACTGCAAGGAGAAAATGCTGAGCTGGAATTCATATGCAAATTTGATACCCTGAATCAAGGTCTAAATAGGCGTATGAAGTGGTTACAATAGGTCATTTCCCATACAAGTACTCTCACGGGCTCACCATTTTTGGAAATGAGCCACATCCACTCTGATTTAATTAGCACTGATGTCCCTTCCTTCCTTCCTTCCTTCCTCTCTCTTCAGCATCTGAGGAAATGAATTGTAGCTCATGAAAGCTTATGCCCTAATACCCTAATAAATTGGTCAATCTTTAAAGTGCCACCAGACTCCTTGTTGTTTCTGCTGTAATAGACTATCATGGCTAGCTCTCTGTAACTTAATACAGACTGTTTCACTTGTCCCTCACCCACTCTCTTAAACCCTTATGAGGTTGTCATTCACTAGATTTCCATACATTAGTCTCCTAGGATAAGAGAACTTAATTTTTAATATGTAAACTCACAAAGGATTTTTTTTTAAATCTCAGGCGGTCTTTTATTAGCAAAGATGCAAAACGCTACAAGCTCAGTTTTTTTCTATTTGAAGGTCATCTTTAATTTTGAGATGTTTGAATTCTTTAGATGGACCACAAGAAGAACCTGGACTATACACTTTACAAAGATTACAAGGAGTCCTGTTGCACTTTAAAACTAACAGATTTATTTGGGCATAAGCTTTTGTGGGTAAAAACCACTTTGTTGGATGCATAACATGGCTACCCTTCTGAGACTTTACAAAGATTATAATACAATTTATGGACTCAAAACCCCCACATTGCTTTGACTAGTAGGGATGTAATAGGGTAGTTGATTAACCGATTAACCAATAAGCAAAAGTTTATAGGTTAATGCTATAGACTACACACATTCGTCCCACCCCCCCACCAGTAAATTTTTTAACAGGCTGGCTAGCAGCCCTGCTCAGTCCTGGCTTGTGACCGGTCTGGGACTTACCCCTGCTGCGGCTCTACATTTAAAGTGTATTAGGAGCCGGGCGGGCAGGCAGCTCAGCTCAGTTCCAGTTCACACTGGGTCCTGTGAGGCAATCTGTTTTTTAAACAGGCTCCCCTTGCAGACCAGCTCCTGCCTGGCACTCCATGCTGCTGCCTCTGATAGAGGGGACTATAGAATAGTCGACTAACCGATAAGAATTCATGAGGTTACTCAACTATTCAATTAACCGATATTTAACATCCCTATTGACTAGCTCCAGCAAAGTCAGTGGCACACCGGCCATTTACACACAAGTTAATGATCTGCCAGCTAGTTCCAAAAACCTAGAGTTCTATTTGTGTAGTTCTTCAGTTGCAGCCCAAAATGGTGGGGTTAAAAGCCATTCAAATCAAGCTCTGAAGTGCAGAAATGTACTGCCATGGGACTATTCATGCTTTCCTGGATCTGGGAAAGAACATCTTGATGATTTCAAAATCATTTTAAAATAAGCACTATGAGCTTCCTGGACCATCCTTGAGTTGGTGAATTCTTACAGTTGTTGCAGTAGAAGTGGGCCTACGTTACAGACTTACAGAGGCATAAAATACATGTGTGAAGCTTAAAAAAGAAAGATCAATATTGTAGAAGTGTTGGAAAGAAGCAACGGCTTCACTTCAATGTTTACTGCCTGTTACTAGTCAATATTATCACTGAGCTGTGCGCATTTTAATGGCTAAATACTGGAGAACATAAATCACTGACTTTTAATTCTTGGAAATGCAGAGTAAAGGGATGTTTACATGTAAAGTGCAGACTGATTGAATGTAGTAATCCATGTAAGAGGTACTTGTAAACTAAAGTGCCCTTTGCTTTAAATCTTGCTTGCACTTCAGTTCTTAGGGACAAAGACTAAACCCCAGATCACACAGCATTAGACTAAGACTCAGGAGCCTGGTTCTACTCCTACCTCAAACACAGGATTAGTGAGTGAGCTTGGACAGGAGACATCGTTTCCCCGTGTCCTAGCTGCACAATGGTACCGCTACTGACCTCCTTTGCAAAGTGCTCTGAGGTGTATGGGTGAGAGCACTCTAAGGACTAGCTTTCATTATTAAAGGATCCCTCCTAAGTGCTGAGTTTAAGAGGCTTTTCTGCAAGGAAAAGCTGCTTCCTATCTTTGCTGTAAAGTTCTTGCGTTGCCACTGCTGTTTTCTTCTTTGCTGGTTTGTCAGGAACAATCTCCTTCTGTGCACTTCACTACCTCAGGTGAGACAGACACCCTTGGGGCTAGAGAGGTGGAGATGTGGCGTCTATGCTTCCTTCTTTGTTGCTTGTATTAATTATGAAGGAACATTTGGGGGTTTATTCGGGCAAGGGCGATCTTATTATCCTTACAACATTCCCCAAATTTTTTTCACAATAAACAGGGAGCAGAATATTGTCAGTAATAATAGCCAGCCACAATGCAGCAAGGTTGTTATAAGTGACCCTAATGGACCTTATCATGGCTGTTCCCCACTATGGCACTCTGAGTGCAGAAGGCGGGGGCCTGCAAGAGACTTTAAAAATACTCTGTCACTATGGCTTTTGTTTAAAAACTCTCTAAGGTCACAGATTCTGTGGCCTTGGATTGGTGTTACTGCCACCATCCAAATGCGGAAACCCCTCTGAAAACCCAGGAAGACATATTTGGGAATTCCTTCCTCTGGGGTACCTTTCAGCTCTTTAACCATCCCTCTGAAGAAAGCCTGAAAAACTAATTTCTATTAGTAGCATGGCCTGCAGTCTTAGGCACTTGTACACAGAACCTCCTACCCTTTGGGACAATGGTTCATGATCTTAAGAGGTGATATTTATTAACAAAACAAAGAAAGAAAACATACTTTGTGAAACATTACTTGGTTGCTGGATGTTACAAAGCAACTAAAAAAAGGATTAAAACACAGAGAATTGCTTCCCTGGGATTTAGTTTGGAAGGTTACTGTGTAAGTGGAGTTACATGTACTCAGCACAGAGAAGTCCAACAAACCCAAAAATAAAGACAATAACCTGATTGCATCTGACTAAACATCCCCTGTACTACTCACACATCTCTAGTTTCAAGATTTAGTCCTTCCCTAAGCATGGGTATTGCTAGATTCTCCATGCCTATGTTCCTGGCTTAATTCATGTCTGTCTAGCTCTGCTCTGGTCACACAAAGACTGGGAACAGTAAGGTCACTGCTCCCAAATCAAAAGCCCAAGCTCTATTAACATTGGCTCTCCTGGCCTCCTGCCAACTGACTTCCTACTTTCCTAGCATTCCTGGAGACTCGCTAGGACCCACTGTCTTGGTTTTAACCCTTACAGGCAAGACAATTGGGTTAGGTTTCAAGAATTAACTACCATGAAAAGACTTTAGCTAAGTGAAAGGCTGGAATGGCCAGATAAGAGTATTACCCCTCCCATTCATCACAGACCTAAATAGGTTCCTTCATAAAATCATGATAAACTGATAAACAGCACATTCAAAAGAATTCAGTCATAGAAGTTATAATATGCTTTTTGAGGATTGTGTGTCAGGCTGGCTAGTCCTGTAAGGGGAGTTGGGCTCAACAATTGTCACAGGTCAGGCTATCTGCCAGTGATCCTGATTGGGTGGCTTAATTGCCATGAATTGGTCACAGCTAGGAAAGGTCTAGGAGAAGGACCCAGGACAAAGACCCAGTGGAGAAATTGGTAGAGATCTCATTCTGGAAAGGAGCCAGGGGCAGCTGCAGGAAAGGAAGTGCCCAGTGGTAGGCCCTGTAACAGGGGCAAGGCTTCAGTAGTGTGACCATATTTCCTTATGCTGAATACGGGACTCCTGGTAAAATGTCTTGTATCCAAGTGAGTTCAGTGGTAGTCAGTCAGAACTGTGCAGTACAAACATTCAGATTAACATCAAATTGACTGAGCCCCTCTTAAAAAGAAATAGTGCGTACCTGGACTCTTTCCATTTACCTTATCTTTCAGATTTGCATGGGGAGAGGTGACACACACACACCTTCCCATGCCCCGCTCTCACTTGAGGATGGGGGTGGCCAATGCACCTGACCCAACTCTCCCTACTCAGTGCTCTCTGCCCTCCATGACTAGCTGGGGCCCCAGGATAAACCAGCCTCTCCTGGTACCTGGTGTGGTGTCTTCTCCAGGCAACACGAGGGGGGATGCAGGGTCACAGGTACTCCTCCCCAGATTTCTCTGAGGATGCACACCATAACAAGGCCAGCAGCAGCCTTTCAGCTCTGTGCAGGAATGAAGGGAAAGGAGCTGCTCCCAGCCACACAGGGTAAGGGTGGGAGGTAGGGATGGCTTGGCCCATGTCTTTGTAGAGCTAATCTCTTCCCTCCACCTCCCACCCTCCCACTCCCCTGTGGCTAGAAGCAGCTTGTCCCTTCCTGCCTATGGAAAGGCAGCTAACACCTCCAAGCTGCTGCTGACCACTGACTTAACCCAGCCACATCCTTCCCCTGGCTACAGCATGGGGAAGAAGAGATTAATTCCTAAGGACACCTTGTGTGCCACAACCCGCAAGCTTCAGCAAACCTAGCCAAAGAGGTGGCTCAGCAGGCGAGGGTTCGCAGGGGACAGAGCAGCCCTGCACTGCCTTGGGGCAGGACCCAGGGCAGGGGCAGCCTGTGCAGAGGATGCTAAGCCCCTGCCTGGGAAGTTGCTGCAGAGACTGCAGGGTCAGGACACAAACTTGTTGTAAATAGCTTCCTCCCACTACTCCAGAGCTTAGCTGCGGGACAGAGTGGCTTCCCTGTGCTAGCGCTGTGTGGGGCTTTGCAGGGCCAGCCTTAAGGAAAACAGTGCCCTGGGCGAACTTGTGTGTTGGCACTCCTGCCCCCTCTACTCTGGTCAGGCTGCCCCCATTTCCCTTGGCTGCCATGGACTCCCCTACCCTGTGCCCCCTTTGCCATTAACTCCTGCCTCTCCTGCCCCTAACTCCTACACTATGTCCCTACCCCAGCATTTTGTCATCTTCACCCCAACCCCTGCACTTCCCTCCCACCTGCACCCCCAGCTCCAGCCCTGCATTGCCAGTGCACCTACCACATGGACTCCCTGCCTGGTGCCACCCAACCTCTTATGCCCAGGAACCCCCAGGGGCACCAGAGTGCTCCCCAGGTGCCCTTAGCCCATTCACTTCCAGCTCACTGAGCCAGGCAATGCCCCCCCTTCCCTTGCCAGCTCCTCTCCTGTGGCAGCCATCCCCAGCGTGGTCCCCTCCCCCACACACACACACTGTTCCCTGCAGTCCCCTGCCTGACTCTGCTCCCTGAGCTCAGTTCCCCCTCAACTCCCTCAACCCAGCCTTGCCCAGCCCCCACCTGCTCACTCACATGCTGCAGACTTTTGTGCCTGTCAGAGAGTGATGCTGTCGCAGCTGGGGCTGGGTGGAACTGGGGCCCTCAGCTGGCCAGAGGGGCAGGGTGGAAGAAGGGACTGGAGGGGAGGGGGCTGGATGGGAGGGGCATAGAAAAGCCTGCTGGCTAGCAAGGAAATGGAAGCTGAGGGGAGGGGGAGGAGAAAAGTCGGCCGGCAGGAAAAAAAGAGCTGAGTGGGGGTGGGGTCAAACCCCTTTGTGGCGCCCCCTCGCTGCAGTGCCCTGGGCCTGGGCCCAGATTGCCCAGCCCTAAGGCCGGCCCTGGGGCTTTAGCGCACACAGGGCTTGGCTCCTGGCCAGCATCTTGGGCCAGAGGGTCTTGAGCTTTCCCTGGGTGCCAGCCCATCCAGAGACAGTGGGGAAGGAGCAAGCCTGTCAGCAGGCTGTTGGGGAGCTGAGTGATCTGACCAGGGACTGTTCTCCACACAGTGCTGGGATCAGGACACACCCTGCTGTGGGGCAGGGAGCAGCGTGGCTGAGGAGGTGAAGGGGCACAGCAGGGAGGGGACTGGGCCAGTGGGTGGGCAACAGAGATGAGACATAACCAGAAACTGCAGGGGCTGCACTGATGGACCAACAGGGGAATGGCTGGCCCCCCACACTGTAGCTTTGCCTGACCACCAGCCTTGGACACCTGGCCCCACTGTCAACTACCCCCTCCCCCCCCACCACCACTCACTGCTGGTGATGGGGCAGCTGGTGAGCAAGGATCTAGCTAGCAGAGGGACCTACCAGTACCAATGGCAGGGTAGAGACAAAAAATATGGGATAATTTGCCTTTTTTTAAGTAAAAGTAGGGTCACCTACAGAAGGGTTTAAATACAGGACCGCCCCTTTAAAAACAGGACATCTGGTCACCCTAGGCTTCATGAAAGCAGCCCTGTGCTGAGGGAGTTGATGTTCTGGAGCAGGAAGCTGGGGAGGGACTACAGGCTTGAGCTAAGACAGGCAGAAGGTTGGTTTGTTTTTTGGTTTTCTGGGGGGTTTCTGCATGCTGAGGGATGAACCTTGGAAAAGAAGAGTGAGAATGCTGCAGAGGAACCCAGGATGGTGGAATATGCTGTTTTGATCATCAGAGTTGTGTGGCACATGGACACCTTGAAAAGGTGAAACTTAAAAATAGGTGAACTGGAGGGCTACACCACGAGAAGCAGCAGACCACTCTATGGCCAGAGTGACTATTGACAGGGGCCAGGTTAAAAGGCTGCTAGGGCATGCCCCACCATCAGGGAGTACTCATCAGGGAGCTGGTGAGTTGCTCATCTATGATAAGAAATGTAGTAATCTCCAAAGACCTAATTGTCCTGGTAACTCATCAGTGCTACTGGAAAACTGTCTCCTGGAGAGTCATTAACAATATGACTTCTGCATATGGTGTTTTTATTTCATGTTTCACCATTAGCTTTTACCAAGGTATGTTACAATTAACTTTTTTCTGCCTCCCATTAGGGATAGTTCTCAGAGACATGTTAACCAAGAGGTTACTAGTTCATTATAGATAGTTTTTCTCATCTTCTTACTTGGGGGGTGGAGGTGGGGAATATATTTAGGGTCTATGGTCTACGCAGCAATCACAAAAATCCCTCCCTTCACAACAGCAAGTTTCAATTGATTCTGGCTTGCAGGGCTCATCTCACAAGGCTAAAAATGGCAGCGTGGATGTCTGGGCTCCAGCAAGCAGGAGGAGCTTGAAAGCTGGGCTCCTGTCAGAGCATCTACACAGCTATTTTTAGCTCTGCAGCGTGAGCTCGCTGAACCCAAGTCAGTTGGGCTGGGCTGCTGCAGGGTTTTCTGCAGTACAGATGTGCCAAAACAGATCCATGGAATAGTTACCCACAGGACAAACTAGGGTGCACAGGAGTGCAAATGTGTGTCTGTTAGAGGGGTGCTGAATGGACATTCTCAGGGCTGGTAGGGGACAAGTCTACACTGCATTTGGGAGCCGGCCTCCTAGCTCTGGTCCAAAGACTTGTACTGCTGGGCGCAGGTGAATGCTCTGCAGACTTTGCAGCTCAGGATGGAACGTGGGCTCTGAAGTCTTGGGAGGTGGCAGGTGGGCTTCAGTGACTGACCCACAACATCAAAGCCCCATCCATGGCTATTTTTAGAATGCAGCTCAAGCCCTGCTAGCCACAAGTCTGTGGCCCCAGAGTGGGGCGCTTGCTCCTGGATGCAGTGCCGACTGCAGAGTAGTTTGTTGCAATAGTCCTAAATTCCATAACCAGGTCTCTAGTGGTACAAGTTGCATCTAGAAAAGACTGGAAGTTTGTCAAACTAAATCATTACGTACAAACAATAGGCATGACCTCAGGAAACCTGCTTGTTAAACAAACCCAATGCACAGCAAAGTCTTTAGTCAAACCCCAGCATTAAATACAAAAGAAGTGAGACAAAGACAACCACCCATTGATTTTAAGATGGAAAACATAAAATATACTGTATATTAAGAGCTTTTGTTCAAGAAATAATGCCCTTGCATTGAACTATCTGCACCTGAAAAAAGTTTCATTGTTGTGCTCAATTCTTCAGAGGGTTCTCAGAGTATAGAAAAATTTCAAAGCTTTTGTTTCATTTCATTTTTCTCTGCTCCATACTGTGAATGACTTAAGTGAAACACACCCCCTCCAGCTTTGTGATAAATTATAAGAAGCCTCTTACTGGTGGGCAGGATGGTTTGAAACTGTACACATAAAAGTCTGGTGCTTTGAGCCTGGCATATAACAAATAGAAGAAGGCAGGAAGCCTGTGGACACATCACTATGCCGAAAAATGTGCAATGATTGATAGTCTCTCTGTGAAGAAAGAGAAAAGAGCCACATGCCACCCAGGGAGAAATTTTTGCGGTTTTAATGACTTAAACGAGAGCAATGCATGTTTCCCTTAATAGCTAGCATCTTTAGTGAAAAAAGCCATTTTCTTATCTGCAGACTAGTAAACAGCAATTGAAGACAGGTGTTGCACTCTTCAGTAATGGAATTCGTTTTCTTTGCTTTCACTTTCCCTGTCCCTGACACATGCATGTAGATTTTCTCGAAACAGGCCGGGGGAATGATCTTTGCAGCAGCATTCTGGCAAATATGATCAAGACTACATTTTCTCTGGCCTTGACATATACAAGGATATTGCAGTAATAGAGATGTGAGATGATGAAAGCCTGGCTGAAATTTTTAGCTCTGTATATTGATAGAAAAAGTCATCTTTTAGAGAGATGAGGCAGAATGGAAAGGTGAGATTTGGACACTACCTGGAAATCACAAGGACCTAGCGAGAGGTCCCAGTCAAAGATGACAGCCAAGTTACAGAGTCTGTTCACCAACAGGATGGTGGCAGTAGTTCTCAACACATTTACCCCTGTGAACGCATATGCGGCTGTATGTGTGTGTGTGTCTGTGTGATGCAGGCTGAATCCACACAATATCTATACCACCTGTATAGCACGGTCCAATCACCCAAGTCCTGAATGGTAGATCAGGCAGAAGAGGGTCCTTGGATCTCAGTGGCTGTGAAAACAGATGAAAGCTGCAGCAAGTTAGAGATGTACAGTCATCTGGGACTTTCCCTGCCACTGGCCCCAGACCTCATTCGAGTGGTGACTGAAGGCACGGCAGTGTCCCCAGTTAAAAACAAATCACGCACAAGCTTCTACCAAAGGAAACAACACATATCCAACCTTCCAAGCCAACTGGCAATGGAATAGTGATGACAGGGATAGGGTTAGTGAATCTGGCAGTCTCTGGCCATGAATCTACACATAGGTGATCATCTGTCCCTGGAATGAGGCAGGAGTGCAATTCAGTAGCTTCTATCATAACTGAGCAGTCCTTTTTAGCATCCCCTTTGTTCACCCCACATGGGGAAAAGGCTAAAAAAGGTGCTTTAAATCTAGGCTGTCTCATAGAATGATAGGTTTGGAAGAGACCTCAATCCCCTGCTAAAAGCCGGACCATTCCCAATGAAATCAGCCCAGCCAGGGCTTTGTCAAGCCAGGACTTAAAAACCTCTAGGGATGGAGATTCCACCACCTCCCTAGGTAACCCATTCCAGTGCTTCACCACTTTCCTAGTGAAACAGTTTTTCCTAATATCCAACCTAGGCCTCCCCCACAGCAACTTGAGACCTTTGCTCCTTGTTCTGTCATCGGTCACTACTGAGAACAGCCTCTCTGGAACTTCCCTTCAGGAAGTTGAAGGCTGCTATCAAATCCCCCTCACTCTTCTCTTCTGTAGACTAAACAAGCCCAAATCCCTCAGCCTCTCCTCATAGGTCATGTGCTCCAGCTCCCTAATCATTTTTGTTGCCCACCACTGGATTTTCTGCAATGCATCCACATCCTGGGGGGCCCAAAACTGGACACAGTACTCCAGATGTGGCCTCACCAGAGCCAAATAAAGGGGAATAATCACTTCTCTAGATCTGCTGGCAATGCTCCTCCTAATTCACCCTAATATGCCATTAGCCTTCTTGGCTACAAGGACACACTGTTGACTCATATCCAACTTCTCATCCACTGTAATCCCCGGGTCCTTTTCTGCTGAACTGCTGCTTAGCCAGTCAGTCCCCAGCCTGTAGCAGTGCTTGGGATTCTTCTGTCCCAAGTGCACGACTCTGCACTTGTCCTTGTTGAACCTCATCAGATTTCTTTTGGCCTAATCCTCCAATTTGTCTAGGTCACTCTGGACCCCATCCCCCATATACTCTCATACACTCTTGGTTAGAGTACTGCATCCAGTAGGATCACCCTGCCTGTGGTCAAAGCTGTAAAAAGACAGTGACTTGCTACATGGAATTTTCACACTCTGATGGCTAACAATGACAATGTACAGCTGGAAAGATGAATTGCCCGGGATCTTGGGCAATACAACATTGCTATCACTCTCCTCAATGAGACAAGGTGCCTAGATGAAGGTCAACTGAGACAACTCCTTTGGAAAGGAAAACCTGCAGAGGCACTTATAGTGTTGGTTTTGCAATCGGGAGTACTGTGTCAGGTTACAGAATTTCCTATAGGAATCAATGGATGTATTATGACTCTTCATCGAGTAACTACCAGTCTGCTGCTGTCATCACTGCCTAGCCCCCAGCACTTGATTCTGTTGAAGATATTAAGGAAGAGTTCTGTACAGATCCTGTCAAAGTCTTGATCAGCATTCCCAAGGAGGACAAGATCATTATCCTCAGAAATGTTAAGGCTCAAGTCAGGCAGGAGACAGATCTCTGGAGTGGAGTGTGAAAGGCTAACTCCGGCAGCATCCTCTACCAGAGCAAATGCACAGAACTTGACCTGGTCATCACAAATACTCTTTTTAGACAAAGTTAGAAGTATAAGACCAGCTAGAAACACCCTAACTCTGTGCACTGACACCTTCTTGACTATATTATTGTTAGGGCTTGAGATCAGAAGGATGTCCACATCTCGAGGGCCATGCATGGAACCAATGTCTATTGGACACATCATCACTTGATAAATCAATAGTGAATTCACAGATTACCTCAAGGCATCACAAGCAGGCAAACTCAGTACAAAAGAAATTCAGCGTCAACTCCCTTGAAGATACAGTGACTCAGCCTCAGCAATGTCTCCAAGAGAAGTTTGCCTGCAACTGATGATGATGACCTCTGGAAGGGATTAAAGCCTGCCATTCTTTCAGTATGTGCTGAGTCAATTGGCTGTGTCACCTCCCATCACCAAGATTGGTTTGAGGAGAATGATGCTGAGATTCACAAGCTGCTCAACCAGGAAAAAAAAGTTCATTGCCTGTGGCAAAACAACATATCATGTCAGCAGAAGAAAGATTCATATAAGCAACTCAAGGCTGAAGCCCAAAGGAAAATCCATTATATGAAAGAAAAGTGGTGGCAAGAAAAGGCCAAGGAGATTAAGCTTTATGCTGATAAACGTGACATGAGGAGTTTTCTTCAGAAAATAAGGTCCATGGTCCCTTGGACCAACACACTCTTAGCCAAGATGGGTATTTTAAGGACAATAAAGTAGATGGAAGGAGAATGCTGATCTGTGAATCAACTGTCTCTGATGCCACTGTCTAATCTATTCCTCAAAGACATGAAAGAGAATCTCTTGCTGGTTCCCCTCTTGAGGAAGTAACATGAGGCATTATGCAAACCCAAAAGAATAAGGTGGAAAGGCCAGGGGCCTTGTAACAAGGGAGCAGAGGGAGGAGGGCTCTGGCAGCAGATATCTGAGACTGGGGTCAAGGAGACCCTGGATCATGACAAGAAGATTTGGTGTGTTTGGAGGGTAGGGAGGCCAGTGACAAGTTGCTCTTTTTGTATGTCTCTGGGGCTACATCTAAACTACAATTCTCTTGCAGAAGAGGAAATGCAAATGGAGCGCTCATTTGCATATGTTACGCTCTAATTTGCATTTCTTCTTCCTTTCCCTTTTGTGCAAAAAAGCACTGTGTAGGCGCTTTAAAACCTTTATAAGAAGAGCCATTCTTCCTCAAAAATGAGGAAGAATGGCTCTTGCGACAAAAGGGGGTTTTTGTGCAAAAAGGCACCATCTACACAGCACTTTTTTGTGCAAAACCCTCTTGCGCAAAAGGGAAAGGAAGAGGAAATGCAAATGAGAATGCAACATATGCAAATGAGCGCTCCATTTGCATTTCCTCTTCGAGTTCTTCATACTCTAAACTTCCCCCTCTGTTTGAGTCCCCCAGGTCTTGCTTCCTACCTCCCTTCTACAACCTATGTTATATGACCTAGTCAACCCACATGGGTCCAAAGAGCAACTCTGTGCTGTTGATTCAGATAGGCTTTTCCATTCATCTCGTGCAATTCAATTTGCCATTGTCTCTCTCAACTTGTGTGGCTCACCCTCAGTGGAAGTGACAGCTGCCATCTTGGCTGACTCCACAGTTTGAGTGGGGGCCTTTCCATGCTAAAAGCATGTGTCTCTACAGCTTGAGCTAGAGTTGTGGATCAGGTAGAGAGGGGGATGTACAATGTTTTTCCTACCAAACCCTCTCTATTTTTCACTACAGTTGATAGCGCGACCTTTCTTTCAACTTCTAAGTCTATATTTTAAGGGTTACTCATTGGTTGTCTTTGTAAATGTTACCAGGCAAGCTGCAGCTAATACTACAAGTGGGGAAAATAAAGAATATTCAATTAAAAAAAATGTAATTAAATAATTGTATTGGTAACTATAAACATTGTAATAGTTTAATTTTATTGTTTGGGGGGTTGTTTTGTGGTTAGCTGTAAAAATTGGATCACTTTCCAACTAGTAATAATAAGATTTTCAGAGAATGGAGTTTGTAATATCATATCTGCTAATGGAAGATACCTTTTGTTGAAATCAGTTGCTAAATGCGCTTTTACTGAAGACTTGCAGAGATACCAATGAGTGTCTTTTGTTGAAGGAAAATTGAATCAGATGTTATATCTTGAAAGGCATAGTGCAATGGCAAAAGTTCACCCTTTTCTCATGTGTACGATTAAATAAAAGGCAGTATTGTCTAGTGGTCTAAGCAAGCAACTGCAAGAAAGGAAATCTTAAGTCCCACTGTCAGTTTTGCTACTACCAGCTGTATTGCTCTGAAAATCCAACTCTCCAATCTGAATTTTTGGAAGTCACTTGTGATGCCTCTCCTCCCATGCCTTATGGAAATTGGCTTATGAATATGAATATGAATATGCAGAACTCGAAGATAGTTTAGACAAAATCCCTCATGTAAATTAGAAATATTAAGTGTGGCTCTATAGTTCTAAATGTGCTAATGAGGACCATTATTGGTGCTCCCTGGAAACTTATTGATGTGGTGATCAAATCAACAAGGTGTGAATAGTTTGTCCTGTAAGTTGAAAGGGTGGTTGGTTCTATGAAGGCGTGATGTGACCAGTGGAATTCATTTTGAACCTGGTATTTTTCCATTGGAATGGGTGATGCCAAAGAAAGGGTTCCCACCCTGGGGAAAGGTCTATTTAAGCAATGGGAAGCAATCAGCTTTTGTCTTCAGCTGGCTTTTGAAACTGCCTGGCCCACCCTAAGAGAACACAAATGAACTTTAAAGAAACTGTAGACCCAAATCAGAGTAAAAGATCAACACAGATTTAAAGCTTTTGCCTGAAATAAAAACAGCTGTTTAGGGTAAGAATTTGCATGTAACATGTTTTTTAGTAGATTAAAACTAGCTGTGCGATTAGTAACTCATCTGAAGAAGTGGGTTTTGTCCATGAAAGCTCATGATATCATCTACATGTTATGTTAGTCTTCAAGGTGCTACTAGACTATTTGTTGTTTTTTAAGTTTTTACTTTGATCTGACTGTTTTGACTTCGTCACTGAAATCATACTTTTGTACTTAGTAAAAATATTTTATTTATTATCAAGCTGAGTGTAAATACTTGTTACTTGGTGGGTAAGCAACCATTGTGCATATCTCTCTTTCATTGATAAAGGGGGCTGACCTTATAAGCTTTCTCTGTGTAAAAATTTTACACTGAGTAAGATGGATTTATTTGGGATTTTAGTCCCATTTCAGGGTTGGTTTTCTGGGTGCTGAGTCCTTAGAACTGTCCTCTCCCAGAGCTGCACTGGTTCAGTGTCTGTGCTGCACTGCAGAGGGCGGTAACACCAACTAAGGGAGACCAGAGGATCTGTCCCAGCAAGACAGGGTCATAGGGAGCCCAGAGAGCAGGAAGGTGGGTATCAGTGGCATGTTTAGCAAACCTGGGGACAACCCTTGCATGAATTACTCCTCAGTAGGGAATGAGAGGAATGAACTTAAGCTGTGTACTTTCCTCCTCTTCCCCATGAGTCAGGGGGATGGAAAGAAGAGCAAGCATAGTCACGGTACACAAACAGGTGCACCCCCCCCTACTGAAGTGGCACCCTTGCCTTCAATCTCCTCCTCTTGCCTTTACCGTCTCATTTAGCTCATCCTCTCCTAACAACATTTCTTCCGCATTGTTCACATGGTGCCTGTTTTTGAGGACCTATCCTGAAACACCTTAAAGGGGCCTAATTTTCAAAAAGTGCAAAGCATCAATGCTCAGAATCTCAGGCCCCTACAAGGCATTACGTTGAGCTCCAAAAAACTGTGGTACTCAAAATCTCTAGTTGTGTCTGGGGTTGGGGAAGCCTCTGTGCCTCTGTTTCCCCATCTGTAAAATGCTTATAGAGAGAGGGATATTTAGCTAACATTTTTAGAGAGCTAAGTGGTAAATATTACCAGCATGTTTTTCAGTCTACAATCTGAGTGTTCTCTTCTCAGACTCTGGAAACTTGACTATTTTCTAATATTACAGGAAACATCACTGACTTTGTTTTTAATACTGTTTTACTTTTACTCAAATAAGCAACTATTATTGTTATTACTTTAACATTTCCATCCAACATCTTCCAACCTGCAGTCCTCAAGAAGGTGATAATGAAAATGTTAAGCGATTTAATGATTACATTAGCAGGTTGAATTATCGTAGATAAATATTAGATGGTAATATACGATCATTTATTTCTTTTTAATCTCTTAGAACCACATTCACTGCAATCAGAGTCTTTAAAAATTTACCAAGCATTTAGATGTCATGTACCTGATATGATTATTCTCAAGTGATTTTTTTGCTAGCGCTGTAATAAGTTCTCTCTGTTTGTGTTTACCAAAGCTGTGCAAAATACTTCTGTCAAACCACACATCCACTCAAACCAAGCTTTACCTGTGATGTTTGAAGTATTCACAAACCTCATCCCGTACTCACAGAAATTTGGAAATTGATGGTTGAAGTTACTTGCACCGATAGGCAACCAAGACATGCGAGTGGGCCGCATGAGTGTTCCTCCTTCATTTTAGTGGGCCACAAGATTGTTTCTCATGGGATAGGGTCGTTTTCTAACTGCTTTTGCATATCTAGAATTTGCGAGGTGTGACGATTGAACCATAGTAATGCCTTGATTAGATGCAGAGGGAGCGCATGTCTCTCACAGTTAATGTTTTGTGCAATCAGCATGCACCTCACTTCATATGCTCTTGCTTTATGTGTGTGTTACTTTAGTAATACCCATAGGAAAAATACCTATAGATGGCAACCAGCAGAATATGGCAACTGTGGACAATGGTAAACAATGTGACCCACACATAGAACCCCAAAGGACCATAGGTTGGCCACCACTGCAACAGACTGTCCTCCATTACCACTACCTTCCTTGTTCCTGTCTGAATTTTCCAGGATCTTCCCAAAGGGGTGGAGGTGAATGAAGGTATTGGGGAAACAGTGGCTAGATAGGGAGGAGGAAACAGTCTTCCACCGAGGGAGGGTGACATGAGAGCTATTGACAGGACAAATGTGGGAGGCGTCTGATCAGAATTTTGGTCCAGCTTCTCTTTTCTGGATGCCAGTGTTTCATTGCATTTGTAATGTTTTCTGGGAGCACAGGGGGAAACGAGGGCACACACCCAACAAACCATTATGCATTCACATTGTAGGGTGTGTCAGTGCAGTTAATGTCTCTCTAAAAAAGAAATTAATTGTTGACTTCTGTGAAGAGTCACATTTTCTCAAATGGTTCAGTCAGTTACAAAACTTATGTCAAAATGCTACACAATTCTATGAACTTTCTAATTACCAGGAAACCCATATAAATCAGTGTCTGGCTTGTATAACCTTCAAACACACTGCCACTAGAAACTGTTTAAAAATGCCAAATAGGGTCATTTGGTTATTGTGCAGTTCTGCATTTCTTAGCATTTGACCAGCAGTGGCCAAAATATTGATGACTAAATTGTAAATTTGAGGGGGTGTTATCCAAAAAATTCCAAACCAAAGAAGTGGTAACTTAACTGTTTCACTCCAGGTGGTATCAGGAAGAAATCAATGGCAATGCAGATCTTCCAGCAGATGAAAGATTGATATGCGTAAGTGTGCTCTTGTCTTCAGCCACTATTTATTAAAGTTAAGCACACACAGATGTAAGTATAAACAGGGTCTGAATCAATGCTTCCAATGCAGCCAGCTGGAAGGGGAAAGGAATCCTGGGTGTGGTTATGCTCACTCAGTTGTTTAGCCCTGTAAGGTGTTCAACTGCTGTTAGGTAAATACAGCTCATGCTGGAATGGGAAAGAAATCTGAGGTGTGGTTATGTAAATACAGTCAAGTCAGTGCTATAGGCCTGATATTCAATATTGAATTGCTAGAATGGTATTTTGCCTATTGTAAGTAATTTGGCAGTTGTGGGGTCACAAACCATGTTAACCTAAAATGTAGGAATTGTGAAATATGACCACCAATACTTGTAGAAGAGACACTGTCATTGTAAAGAATCTTGGATGGACAAGGCTTTCTCTTCCAGACTTGGTGAAGTCAATTGGAGGGAAGAGCAGAACTCTGAACTTGGTGGCTACATGCCCTCCAGGCATGAGCTGGAAGACTGGTTCAACCTGTTTCTCTTCCCACCCCCACCCCCTTCTAATGATAGAACTAAAACAGACTCCATAATGAGTCTCTCTATTGTTTTAAATGTTATTCCAGTGGATGCTGAAATCTTTTTGCTGGCCTGCACTGTGGGCCAAGAGCTAAAATCACTGAGAAGCTGGAATCACAGAGAGCTCAAATCACTAGGTTTGGCCAGATCCAAATCTATCACAAGGCCAGCGGCAGCAGGTGGCTGGCAGGAGCAGTGGCTGGTGGGAGTTGATTGAAGCAGGCAGCAGACAACTGACAGGAGCGGCAGGTGGGGTGGCCATCAGGAGCAGTGGCAAGTGGCCAGCAGGCAGCCCATGGGAATGGCCAGCAGGCGGCCAGCAAAGTGGTGCCAGAGAGCAGTGAGCAGGTGGATGGTGAGTGACCAGTGGAGTGGGTGAGACCCCCACCCCAGGATGGGAGATGAGCTCTGCAAATCACCTCTGAGCTCTGGTCTGCCCTGACCAAGGGCAGCAACTGTGAGTGGGGTGCAGACAAGGATTGGGCATGTGAATGGGACACTTACATTGCTGGACCTGTGAGCCTGAGAGGCAAAGGACATGGCCCAGCTGAGCTGGGACAGTTACTCGTGGTTTGGTTATGAACTCTGTGTGTGGGGTTTTCCAAGTTAATGCCACATTACTTCTCTCCCTCTTTCATTAAAAGTTTCTTTTCTACACTCAGACTCTTGCTGCGAGTGGGGAAGCATTGCCTCCCAGAGGTGCCCAGGGGTGTGTGTGAATTTCCCAGGTTACTGGGTGGGGGCTTGAGCCAGTTCTGGATGGAGAGGAATGCCCAGATATTGAACCCCGCCCTGGCTGCTGACGGTGCTACCTGGCAGAAGGGTTACATAGGACATAGGTTTAGAAAATCCCAAATAATTATCATATGTAATGGTATCAGGTAATTAGCAGCAGGCCAGTGATAGCCAATCACTTCCCTGACAGGGACTCTGGTATCCAGAAAAGTCTCTCAGGATAGCTTCAGAGAACTGCTCCAATGTGCACTCTGTTGTGTGCTCTTTTTATAACTTACTTTTTACAAAATACATAGCTCATAGTGACCCTTACTGGGCCATCGCTCCTCTTAACTCCAATTATTTACCAATAAAACATTCCTAACAATCATAACCATAATAAGCTACTAATTAAAGATGCCCAAACTTTCTATCCACTTATTTTCTTTGTTTATAAATGTGTTGACTCTTTTTTTCTCTCCCCTCCCCTGGGGCGTGTCTACACCACACGGAAGATCAACACCACTGCGGTCAACCTTTCTGCTAAATCAAACTCAGAGGGCACCCCTGTCAGCACTGGTACTCCTGCTCCTCACAAGGAGTGAGGGAAACCTACAAGCACATTTTGCTCCCATCAGCCTCCCGCTGTGTGGTCAGCACAGAAATGTGATTTAAGATACGTTAACTCCAGCTATGCAAATTTACATAGCTGGAGTTGCATATCTATCTTCAACCTTCTGCCGCAGTATAAACGTGATTAACTGCAGGCTTGTGGTTTCTGCTGGTATTTGACATTACCTCCAAAAGCCATGCTTGTCTGCATTAACCCTTTTCCATCTGGTGGTCTATTTTACTAATTCATGGTAGCTGAATGCAATATGGCTGCAGTTAGCTCAATCAAATGCTAGATAAGACACCCCTCAATTCCAGGATAACAAGGGGGTTATGTTCTTGACTTCACTAGGAGCTACAGGATCACGTCTGTACTGTGAACAGAACTAAAGTGACTAAAGTCAAAGGAATTACTTGACAGCATTTGAATTTGAAGACCCAGACTGTCTGTGTCACTCAACTCCGTAAGTGTCAGCTGCGTGTGAAGAGCTGTTTTCAAAATATAGGCATATTTATTTAGGTACCTATGGGAACAGAGCTCTTTTTAAATTATGGAACCAATTGTAACTGCTGAGCTATTGAAAAATTGACTTGAATGAAATAAACATATAGGCTGTGTCTACACTGGCACCCTTTTGCGGAAAAGGGATGCTAACGAGACACAGCGCAATTGCAAATCCGCGGGGGATTTAAATATCCCCCGCGGCATTTTATGAACATAACTGCCGCTTTTTTCCGGCTCGGGGTTTTGCGGAGAAAAGCGCCAGTCTAGATGCGATCTTGCGGAAAATAAACCCTTCTGCAAGTAGGAATAAGAGATCTTGCGGAAAAGGGTTTATTTTCCGCAAGATCGCGTCTAGACTGGCGCTTTTCTCCGCAAAACCCTGCCGGAAAAAAGCGGCAGTTATGTTCATAAAATGCCGCGGGGGATATTTAAATCCCACGCGGATTTGCAATTGCGCTGTGTCTCGTTAGCATCCCTTTTCCGCAAAAGGGTGCCAGTGTAGACACAGCCTGAAAGTATAGGACCTGTGACAGGAGAATTTGGCTGTGATTCTGTGGTTTGTGATGTGCAGGTCAGACTACATAATCACGATGGTCTCTTCTCTACTTTTTTACAGATCATTTCAATACCGAGCATTTCCAAGTATACAGATACAGAAAAGCATCACTTTTATCAACAGCTGAACTAAGACTAGTGAAAAACACTTTAAAAAAAGCTTTCAAAATATGCTATAGATGCTAATGTCCCCAAGCAGCATTCTCTCTATTCTTCTTCACACAGAGGGGAGAAAAACAATTTTCTTTCATTTATGTGTTGAGTATCGGGTTAGTTGACTTAGTAGACGATGCAGAAAAATTCTAGCTTTAGATTCGTCATACACCAGTGCGCATTACAATACATCCCAAAATGTATTTCTTGATATAGAAATTGTGAAATGCCAGACACCATAGATGAAAAGAGAAAGCAAAGATTTACTTAAGGATCCTACTAATGAGGAAGATGACTAGAGAGTAGTGATGGAGACCAAGCCATAAAATTCAGAAGATATTGATATTAGCAATACAGTGAATAAATCCAGAAAGGCAGGAGTTAAGGCAATAAAATGTTCAGACAACTCTTTGAGTGGATAAAGGAAGAAATGCCAAAAACTGAAGAAGACAAACCATTTCTACAGGTCCATCCTATACAGCTGCAATATGGACAATTTGAAAATCGATATCAGTAGTGTAACAGCATTGTCTTGACATGGCCACTCATACTCTACCAAACAATTTATGACAATTATGACAATTTATGATTTGTACCATATGACTGATTGTTGAGATTGGAAGGGTAGGACAACATGCTCTATAATTGCTGCTACAAAACTCATTCTGTATTTTTTCTACAAGATGCTCAGGAGTTCTAACAACAACAACAAAAAAAAGCCTGTTGAGAGTCTTTGGGTTAAGTTTAGACCTGGGAGCAACAAGGGTGATGCCTTGGATGAGGTAGACGAGGCTTTCTTCAGACAACTGACTCAAGCTTACAGACCACAGGTCATGATTCTCCTAGGGGACTTCAATCACCCTGACATCTGATAGGAGATCAAGACAGCAGTACACAGTCAATCCAGGAAGTTTTTGGAGAATGTTTGGGACAACTTTCTGGTACAAGTGCTGAAGGAACCAAGTAGGGGCCATGCTCAGGGCCTGCTGCTTGCAAAAAGGGAGGAATTAGCAGGGGAAGCAAATGTGGATGGTAACCTGGGCAGCAGTGATCATGAGATGGTCAAGTTCAAAATCCTGACCAAAGGAAGAAAGGAAAGCAACAAAATACACACCCTGGACTTCAGAAAAGCAGACTGAGACTCCCTCAGGGTACATCTACACTAGCCCCCTAGTTCGAACTAGGGAGGCTAATGAGGGCGACCGAAATTGCTAATGAAGCGCAGGATTTAAATATACATGCGGCAGTTAGCATATTCCCGGCCGATCGCCATTTTGAAACTGACTAGCCCGAAGTAACTGCCCACGCGACAGAGAAGCGGGATTCTGAGATAAACCCCTTAGTTCGAATTAACTGTTAAACCTCATTCCACGAGGAGTAACAGTTAATTCGAACTAAGGGGTTTATCTCGGAATCCCGCCTCTCTGCCGCGTGACACGGCAGTTACTTTGGGCTAGTCAGTTTCAAAATGGTGACGACGGGAATATGCTAATCAGCGGGGATATTTAAATCCGTGCTTCATTAGCAATTCGTCGCCTCATTAGCCTCCCCAGTTCGAACTAGGGGGCTAGTGTAGACGTACCCTCAGAGAACTGATGGGCAAGATCCCCTGGGAGGCTAACATGAGGGGGAAGGAATTCAAAAGAGCTGGCTTTATATTAAAGAAGCCTTATTGAGGGTGCATGAACCCTTATGAAGCCTTATTGAGGGTGTATCCCAATGTTCAGTAAGAAAAGCAAATATGGTAGGTGACGAGCTTGGCTTAACAGTGAAATATCTGGTGAGTTTAAACACAAAAAGGAAACTTACAAGAAGTGGAAACTTGGACAGATGATGAAGGAAAAGTATAAATATATTGCTCGTGCATGCCTGGGTGTAATCAGGAAGGCCAAAGATCAATTGGAATTGCAGCTAGCAAGGGATGTGAAGGGTAACAAGAAAGGTTTCTACAGGCATATTAGCAATAAGAAGGTGGTCAGGGAAGATGTGGGGCCCTAACTGAATGAGGGAGGTAATCTAGAGACAGCTGATGTGGGAAAAGCTGAAGTACTCAATGCTTTTCTTGCCTCTGTCATCACAGACAAGGTCAGCTCCCAGACTGCTGCACTAGGCAGCACAGTATGGGAAGAAGGTGGGCAGGCCTCAGTGCAGAAAGAACAGGTTAAGAACTATTTAGAAAATCTGAACATACACAAATCCATAGGGCCAGATCTAATGCATCTGAGGGAGCTGAGGGAGTTGGCTGATGTGACTGCACAGCCATTGGCCATTATCTTTGAAAACTCGTGGCGCTCAGAGGAGGTCCTGAACAATTGGAAAAAAGCAAATGTAATGCCCATCTTTTAAAAAGGGAGGAAGGAGAATTCAGGGAACTACAGATTGGTCAGCCTCACCTTAGTCCCCAGAAATATCATGGAGGAGATCCTCCAACAAGGAATCCATTTTGAAGCACTTGAAGGAGAGGAAAGAGAGGAAAAGTCAACATGGATTCACCAAAGAGCAAGTCATGCCTGACCAACCTGATTGCCTTCTATGATGAGGAAACTGGCTGAGTATGGGGAAGGAGGTGGACGTGATATACCTTGACTTTAGCAAAGCTTTTGATACAGTCTCCCACAGTATTCTTGCCAGCAAAATAGGAAGTATGGATTGGATAAATAGACTATAAGGTGTATAGAAAGCCGGCTAGATCATTGGGTGCTACGCAGTGTTCCCTCTAAGTTGCATGGCAGCACAGGTTCATAGGTGATCAGTCAGCTACGTGCACAGAGGGCAACAAAAATTATTAGGGGGTTGGAGTACATGACTTACGAAGAAATTCTGAGGGATTTGGTCCACAGAAGAGAAGAGTGAGGGGGGATTTGATAGCAGCCTTCAACTATCTAAAAGGGGGTTCCAAAGAGGATGGAGAGAAGCTGTTCTTAGTGGTGACAGATGATAGAACAAGATGCAGTGGGGGAGGTCTAGGTCATCCTCACTAGGAGGATGGGGAAGCACTGGAATGGATTACTCAAGGAGGTGGTGGAATCTCCATCCCTAGAGTTTTTAAGGCCCCACTTGACAAAGCCCTGGCTGGGATGATTTAGTTGGGATTACTCCTACTTTTAGCAGGGGGTTTGATTTGATGATCTCCAGAGATCTCTTCCAACCCTATGATTCTATGGTGTTATGATTCTATGATTCTATAATTCTGCTAGCGATTATCTTAAACTTGCAGATGAGTGGGAAATGTTTATTTTTGGCCTTGTTTGCCATACATATTATGAGGCTAAATGGATATAAAACTTGTATGCTTTCTATACTCAAGTTGGGCTTGGTCCTGCTTTTAGCAAAGGGTTGGACTCGGTGACCCCCTGAGGTCACTTGCAGTCCTATGATTCTATGATTCTACATTTCTGTGATTCTAAATAAGATCAGAAAGTGATCAGGTTAGTCACTACAGATGTGTGGAAGATTAGCAAAATTTGCTTGGGAGAATGCCAAGATTTGTTGAATATCATGCTATTATATCTACTACTCCCCCAATGCTCAGTACTGAAAAATGTGCAACACATTATTATGAAGGAAGTAAACACTCTGCAATCTGCTATTCTCAGCCCTAAAGCAATAACATCATATCAAAGGGCCATTTCTTAGTCCTAGATACCAACGGCCCTAAGCCCATGGGCATTGTTTATGTCTTAGGATTATAATTATTATTTATTTATGTTTATAGCCCTTCTTGAGAGCATTGAGGTTCTTTATATAATTGCAAAACTATATAAACCTACCAGTCACTCCTTCCCCCACTAAAACAAAGCCATGGCTGGAATGGGATGTAGCAGTTCTTTTATAAAGGTGCCATCAATACTTCACAACAGTTTCTAGGGCAGGAAGCAAGGTGAAATACTTTACCCAGTTAAAATATGAGAATTTCAGCAGGCAGGATGGATTCACACGTTAATCTAGCTTTGTACCTCCGTAATAAATGCACTGAGAATATATTCAGGAATGACACATTCAACCAGTGCCCTGACTGAGGTATTGCATAAAACTAATTTAGAGCTAACCTATTTTTGTAGGTATTTCAAATTCATCCTACATCGAAGTATAGAAGTTCCAACTGCATGTAAAGCCAAACTGTATGGTACGGATGCATTGTTGGTCAGCAGCATGATGCTCACACAGAGCCTTCACATTAATTTTGTTAAGAAGGGGATGACCAGTGCCCTCCAACTCATTCCAATACCTAAAAGCCCTGTCTAGTGTACCTGCTCTCTCTGCCCTACTTGTTGGGGTTTGTTTAGCCTAATGTAACCAGGGAAAATAAGAATTTTATTAAATGCACGTGTTCTCCAAGGGAAAGACTAAAGCCAGATCTAGGAAAACTTACAATAAAAAGAGCTGGTGTTGACCACATGAGCTATATTTTGCCCTTCTTAGTATACAGTATATCCAACCGTAAGCATGCTAAAATGAGTCAAACCCCTACAAAACATATTTAAAGAGAATTTATTTTGAGGTTTTTTTATTTGTCTTCCCATTTCAGAGCCATTGGTGTGCAATGGGGTAACATTTCCCAGCTTTTTTCATTACCACTGGGCCTAGAACTGTATTTAATTTGTAATTGAAGCTCAGATTCTTGCAACTCTGAGAGCAGAAGCTTAAAAGACCCAACTATTGTATCTCGTGATAAAATCATGAATTGGCAACATTGAATACTTTTTAAATGACAGATGCGTGTCTGGTTCTTCAAAAATGTATCCCTGTTAAAAGGAAAAGACGTGGATTGTGTTTTCAAACACAGCTGACGACATTGTAGAAACAAATCCTGTTTCCACATTTAGTACAGGATCTGAGACTCCCAGTTACCTGTACTAGTAGGACTCCTGCTTATTTCCACTTGCAGGAGCCAAATTCTTAATTTTGGAGGTCAATTAATATGAACTCAGGCCCCAGACTTTAGCTTTAGTTCCAGCTATAGCTTTCAATGCTGTAAAGGCCAGGGGCATTTGGACCTGGGTACAGTGACCTGACATGTAGTGGTCACTCTTACAATTGGGCCCTTCATGTTACTACAAGTAAGTCCCCACTATTCAAATTTCATCCCTCTCTTCAGTGTCCAAAATTAAAATTGGAAAAAAAATTAATTTACGGTAAACTCTGGCCAATGGTCTCCACTATCTTCCCCAAGAAGGAACAGAATCCACGTTTACGTGTACTGACAAGAACAAGCTCCATGTGTAGTGAAATGAGAGGAACTGAAAATGTGCCCTAGAAAAAAGAGGAAGCATGTATTTTTCTCAGTCTACATTGAATTTATTCCAGACTAGCGAGAATAACAGACAAAAAGTTTCTGTGTAGGGTGACCATATTTCCCTGTTCTGAATATGGGACACCTACTTACATTTCTCAAGCAAGTTCAATGGAAGTCAGTCAGCACTGTTAGTACAAACATTCAAATTAACATGAAGTTGACTGAGCCCCCGTTAAAGAAATACTGCAGAGCTGGAGTCTTTTTATTTACCTTCTCATCTTCAAGGTTTGCATGGGGAGAGGTGACACCCACACATTCCTATGCTTGCCTCACATGGGGATGGGGTGACTGATCCACCTGACCCAGCACTCACTACCCAGTTCCCTCCATCCTCCATGCCTGGCTCAGTCCCTGGAACAGACCCGCCTCTCCTGGTATCTGGCACCACGTCTTCTTGAGGCAACATATAGGGGATAGGCAGGTTCACAGCCCTTCCCCCCATATTTCTGTCAGGGTTCACACCAGAACATGGCAAGCGGCAGCCTTTTGGCACTGTGTGGGAGGGAAGACTTGAGAGCTGCTTCCAGCTGCAGACGGGTGGGGTTGAGGGAAGGAGGAGGGACGACAAGCCTGTGTCATCTTTTCCCTCCCTCACAATGCTGAAAGGCAGCTAACACCTCCAAGCTGCTGCTGACCAGTGACATAACCCAGCCGCCTCTTGGTCTCTGGCTACAGCATGGGGAGGAAGGGGTTAAGCCCCAAGGATCCAATGAGGCCCAGGGAACCTGACTGAACTCAGCCAGAGAGGTGGCTCAGCAGGGAGGGTGCCAGGGGGCAGGACCTATGGCAGAGGGCATCATGTGAAGAGGGTGCTAAGACCTGCAGGGTCGTGGTGCAAACAGGCTGGAAATAGTTTCCTCCCTGCCGCTCCAGAGCTGAGCTGAGGGGCAGAGAAGCTTCCCCAGGCCAGCACTGTGCAGGGCTTTGGCACATGCAGGGCTTGGCTCCCCCTGACCAGCACCCTGGGCTGTAGGGCCTTGTGCTTTCTCTGGTGCCAGCCCAGCCAGAGGCAGTGGGCGAAGGAAGGAGCTTGTCAGCCAGGGTGTTGGTGAGCTGAATGATCCCACCAGGGGCTGGTTCTCTGCCCAGCGCCAGGAGTGGGATGCACCCCTCCAGGGGGGATATGGAGGAGTGGTGGGATGGGAGGGGTGAAAGGGCACAGAAGGGAGAGGACAATGAGTGGGGAAGCATGAGACAATGGGTGGGCAGCAGAGGTGACATGTAACCAGCCACCGCCTGCCTGCACTCACCAGCCACCTCAGAAAGCAGTGGAAATGGAAGGAGAGAGGAGCCTGCTGGCCAAGAGCTGGCACGCAGCAGAGGCTGCACATACGGACCAAT
The DNA here is from genome assembly GCA_019425775.1 of Rafetus swinhoei. Taxonomy (NCBI): domain Eukaryota; kingdom Metazoa; phylum Chordata; order Testudines; family Trionychidae; genus Rafetus; species Rafetus swinhoei. The sequence goes on from CM033432.1 coordinate 47,454,617, forward strand.
AGGGGGAGCAGCCAGCCCCACATGCTACAGCTTTGCCCGACCATCAGCCTTGCACACTCACTCCCAACATAAGCCACTGGACCCACCTCACTCACTGCTGGTGCGTGGGCATCTGGCAAACAAGGTTCTGGACAGCAGTAGGACCCATCAGTAGTGATGGGAGTGGAAAGACAGAAAACACAGGACAATTTGCCCATTTTTAAAAAGACAGTAGGGATGCCTGCAGGAGGTCTTTAATAACAGGACATCTGGTCACCCTCTTTCTGTATGAAAATATTGAGCGCACAGATTCCCAATGTAACATACTGGATCTCAACTGAAGCACACCATGGCAGAGAAACTTCTACATTCACAAGGTGAACTATGTAGAAAATGGATGATGACATCTTTACTGGAAGCATTATCAAAAATTGGCTCCCTTAATTGGATGCCTCTGTTAAGGTACCCACTTCTGAAAATGTTAGCTTTGTCTTTTAGCTACAAAACTTGCCCTTAATGGGAATTTATCATGGGAGCTGATAAGGATGCTAAAATCAGTTACTCGACAGAGTTTTCAGGCTTAAAAGGACAGCATGGCCATATTAGCCTGTATACCACTTCTTTTCAAAATGTGTTGGCACATAAAATTCCTTGAACATTTGGTTTCCTAAATACGCAGTAAAAACCAGCAATAAAAAATTGGCTACATCTGTATTATGTCCAATATTCCAGGCCATGTCAGACATGGAGAAATTATATTCTCGGGACTTAAACGGTGCTCCAGGCTTGTGGAAGATGGACAGAAGTTCTTAGGTTTAGCAAGAGCTTAACACATTTATTAGAAAGATGCACAATTTGTTGTAACCTTTTCAGAAAAAGAACCCCTGAAGGCTGACTTTTAATTCATGTGCAGTTTCTTGTACTAATCTAATTAAGACATCAGATGCAATTCTGGTCTAATACTTTTTGGGGGGAAATCACAGTGTAGCTGTTGTTTTCTTTCTAAATTAATATGACAGTCTTAATAAAGGATATCTTTATTAGGGTTTGCTTATCTGTGAGAGAACAGATAAATTAAGATTCTGGATGAATAAAGCTATGATGTATACTCTACATTGCCACTCAATTTTCAGATAACACAGCTGGGGTATTACAAGCTTCCTAAAATAATTCTCTAGAGCCATATTGTGCTCTCAGTTACACTAGTGTAACTAGATTGACTTCTGTGGCGTCACCCCGGATTTACAGCATTGTAAATGAGGGCTGAATTTGATCCTTGCTTTATCTGAGCCTCTGCTAAAACATGTACTGCAGAAATATTTAGAATATGATTAGCATTTTGTGTATAAAATAATCTGTGATTAGAGCAGTTTTCAACCTAGATATTTTACATGCCTTTACCACACGTAATACAGAGTGTATAGTATAATATTTACAACATGCATCTCTACTACAGTATTTTCATTTAGAAAGGAGAGGGTCATAGTTTAGCCAAAGTAGTAATATTGTTTCACTTAATCTGTCTACAAAGTCACTGATTCCCATGTGTTTTAATGAAGGCTAGAAACATATCTCTATTGCTCTATAAATTGCCCAATTTACTGCTTTCAGATATTGCCCATCCAACAGCTTGAGATTGATTAAGACACCATAATCAATTAACCCTTCTCGTAAAAGTGATGGCACTTGACAACATATGATCCAGTCTCAGTGTGGTAAGATTCTATATATTTTGTGGGCCTACTCCTGAAGTTTATAGCTGTCCTGGCATGAATTAAAGATTCCAGTCTTCTTTCAAAAAATTGACTGAATTTTGAAAAGTCAAGATTACTGTTTTTTCACGTCTGCTCTGTAGAGTCTAGTGAAAAAAACCAACTCCACGGTGTATAATTGAGGCTCCAATTTCAAGCTCTATAAGAAAGGCTTAATATTGTTTTTATGATTTTTCTGCATGACCCAAGGTTTTTCTTTCACTTGCAGATTTGCATGGAATTCCATGCTTCATATATGCAGAGCTCCCTACTCACTGATTGGAGATGAAGCAGAGTTTGGTTTTAGCTCGTAAGTAGAACTTCAGGGGTGGGATTCTCAAAGTCTAAGGGTACATTTACACTATGGGATAAGGTCGAATTAAGATACGCAACTTCAACTACATTAATTGCATAGCTGAAGTCGAACTACCTTAACTCGACTTTTGGTGCTGTCCACACTGCAGGAAGTCAAAGGGAAAACACTCTCCCTTTGATTTCCCTTACTTCTCGTGGAAGAAGGACTACCAGCGTCGACTGGAGTGCCCCTCTCACTTTAAATTAGCTGTCTTCACTAGACACGCTAATTCGAACCCGGGAACATCAACAGCAGCAGCTTCAATCTTCTCTGTAGTGTAAATGTACCGTAAGTGATTTAGATGACCTCATTCACAATAAAAGGAATGGAAGTTGGGTATCCAGATCCCTTAGGCAGCTTTGAAAATCCCACTTTTAATGTTCTAATAGAATTAATATCAGTACCATTCCATGAACTATGTCAGACCTCCTGAGGTGTTTATCAATATGTTCACAGGCTTAACTCATGGGGCTGCCCACCAGTTAAAGGTCTGTGGTTATAGAGTTAAAGATCAGAAGTTGTATACCCCAATTGCATTGTGTATGTTCCTGACTCTCATGACGTCTATATGTGCTCTGTGTAGCCATGAATTACGACAGTAAAACTCCAATAGTCCGGCATCCAATAGTCCGGCACTCCTGATAGTCCGGCATCAAAATGGCAAGAGCCTAGTGAGTGAGCTTCGGCAAAAAATGAGTCACAAGGTAACAGTGGCAGCAGCTGAACTGAGCAAAAAGGGTAAAAAAGGCTTAAAAAAACTAAAACATTACAGTATACTGTATATAGTATGTACAATAAAAAGGGTTAAGAACACTTTATATACAGTATGTAATGTATACAGTATATATATAACCTGCTTATAGTACCTCCTGATAGTCCGGCATATCTGATAATCCGGCACCACCTAAATCCCATAGGTTCCGGATTATCGGAAGTCTACTGTACAAAGGCAGCTGTGAAAATGTTATGGTGTCTCGCCTTTAGGATTAAGACTAAACCTTTATGTGATCCTTCAAGTCAATATTAGGCAAAGATCTGAAATGCCAAAGGTCCTTCTTTCATGACCACAGTGTGAACGGCTGGGTTGGGATCCAAATCCACTACAGAAGTAGCGTCTTAAATTTGGAAATCTGCTATTATTAGAACAGAAAATTACTGGCTAAACATAAAAACCATAAAAAGAACATGCCTTTTAATATACTTGTCTTAAGATATCTTTTTTCTGCTGCATGAATGACCATAGTCTCTCTTAACTCACTGGGCAGCATAGTTGAGATAAAGGCAATGTAAATTATTCAGCTATATCTCGCTGTACATTTTTAATGAAGAATTTCTGTAGCAAAATAAAAAAATCTAAACACATGACTTTGTCCGCCTGCATCAACCTTCCCCAAACCAATCTTTATACAGTTCACTTTATTAAAACAAGGGAAACAGTTAAACTAATGTCTCATTTGATTAGCTCCTGTATATATCACATTGGAAGCATCCAGGATCAAAAATTACCATTATGTCAGATAATTCTAAGAACTGGAAATTGGAGCTCCTTTTTACTAAGCACAGGGGACTTTTAAGAAATAGAAAAAAATCCATTTGAAGTGCAGTAGATACTACTGGGGTAGGGAATAATTTTCCACCTTCCCTACCCCCCAACCAAAGACTATACTATCTTCAAACTTAAAGGAAAAAATGTAAAGGATGCAGAACTTAAAATCACAAACAAAAATATAATTTGCTTTCACATGCATTAAAAACCTTAGGAGGTAAACTAGAGGGATTTTGCTTTTGTTTTTCAGTGTAAATGTTCAGCTAGGAGGTAATTAAGACCATGTTTTTAGAGCAAGCCAATGAATATAAATACTTAAAAGATAAAAAGTACTGAAAGTTTTAAAAAATTAATGTTTAATGGTTACATTTTATGAAATGTTTAAAATCATTTATTATTCAACACTACTGGTTAAATTATTTAAAATACAAAAAAAAAATGTTGGCGTGCCAGCCCTCTAGTACTGTGCTTGAGAGCTCCATATACAAGCTGATCTCTTCCTGTTGAACCTTTAAATGCAAATTATGTAGTTATTCATACTGTGTATGGAGGTTCCATGTCTGGGACAATCGGTTCTGACTATGCCACTGTCTTGTTGTTGAACTTTGAACAAGTCAATTGATTTCTCTAACTCAGTATTCCCGTGGACATAATTAATATGTAATTAATATGTAACCAATGTTTGTAAGGCACTTTGAAATTCTGTGGATGAAACATACTATCTGAACACTAAGAAAGACTATTCAGGAACCCAACTTTTGCAGCTCCAATGGCTGTACTGGCAATATCTAAAGAGCCCAAGATATGTACCGTATGTGTTTATAATTGTTCACAAGATTGTAATCAGAGAGAAACTCAGCCATTGTTACTTTTTCTGTAAGTATACATTCTTCTTACAAGACACATGCAAAAATTTGTTCAGAAACAAAAGCGCTCCCAAAAAGTCTTGCACTCATAGCCCACTTATTAACTCTGAATAATTAATTCAGCAGCATTTATGGCAATTCAAGATGTTTTCTTGTTAAAACTCCATCCAAAACAAAACAGAACATTATAGCGTCATGGAACCACCCTGAGCGTCTCAGGATTCCTGACAAGGGTTCTGCAGCAGTTATAATGTGCAAACCGGGGAGGCTAACAGGAGACGTCTAGGCCCAGGTTTTAGGCACCTAAATAAAGTGGCCTGGTTTTCAAAAGTGCTGAACCAAATAAGGCTTCCCACTGCTGGGAGCTGCCAGGTATTTTACAATTTCAAAAATCGGGCCACTTATTCAAGCGCCTAAATATGGTGTTTAGGTCTCTAGTTTTAAAGTTTCTAAACTGTTTCCCCTCGAATGTCAAAGATTCAGTTGATCAAGCCCAAGTGTCAAACTCAGGTTTCTGGAGCATTTGCTGCCAAAGTAGAAAGCAGGAAAGAACACTCATGAAACAGCCTGGGAATAGTTTGCGATTCCAAGAAAACACCAGGGCTTCCTTCCATTCCACCATTAGCTGAGTACATCCCCCACTCATCCACCTAATAGCAGGGAAAAGGACACAACTTCCATCGTAAGCCTCACTCGCCTGACAGCTGCAAACAAGTGACTTGACCCCACAGGCAGCTGCTCCCCTCCAGAGTTTAATATTTTAATCATCTGAAAACATTTTTCTGCTTTTTTGGAGGTCGGTTAAGACTTCAGCTTTACAGCGAGTGGTAAGCTTCACCAACCTACGCGCAGTTAGCCTCCTTCCAAAAGCTTCCCTATTAAAAGTCCTGAATCTGCTCATCCTACCACACACACACACAGCACCCCTCTGCTCACCTCCCTCTTCCCACCGTGGGGGCTCTTCTCCTCCACAGATCCATTCAAGCAGCCACTCACCTCGGACACTTCAGACCTCAATATTTTCCCATCTTTTAATTTTCAGTCAAATTAGTAGATAGAAACATTAGCTGGATGCTTCTTGTTAAAATGATCAACTGCTGGTGTGGAACAAGATGAGAGTTACACCTGGAATAACTTTGACCCGTGGAACGTAAGTGCAGTGGCACTAGCACTGAACTAGTCAGGGTGAGGCAGCAATTGGATGCTGAAAGCTTTTCTGGTCAGGTGGGCCCTTAAAACAGTTTGCTTTGGGAGAAGCCCCCTGTGGCTAGTGAGAAGATGAGCACCTGCTAACCTTTAAGTACAGGAGTAGCCCTGCTGAAATCAATGGGCTGGCCTCAAAGCTCACTGGAGTCAATGGGAGTCTGTACAGTGAGACACACGCGTAAATACTTTGCTGGCTCAGGACCTATCAGAAGATCAGTGTTGTCTCCAAGGCAGAGATCAGAGAGACGAGAGGCAAGAGAATGGTCATGGCTGGCTGGCTGAGGCGAAGCCGATACGATTGTGAATCTCACTGAAGTGAGGGCAACTTTCCTTCATAGTGAGAGAGGATGTAGAATGGTGACTGAGACCCGCTAGCCCTCTTTAAGATGCTACCACTGAGCCTGCCTTTTCAGTCAGTGCAAGCCTCCTTTAACCAGCTTTCCTGAGCCAGGCTCTTAAGCAGGCGTGGGACAAATACGGCCCATGAGCTAGATCCAGCCCACCCAACCCTTCTCTCCCGCCCGCCAGGCTGATTAGCAGGTGCAGACTTACAGTTGGCAGTGTGTGTTCAGCTGCCCCTCCCCGCACCTTGCTCCATCCTGCAGCCGAGGTGCTCCCGGGACCCTCCCGCTAGCTGTGCAGAGCCGGGGCAGGGGGCAAGAGGAGTGCTGAGCTCAGGGAGTCCCTATGCCTCTGTACCTCATCTCTGCAGAGCTGGGTCACTCAGTGGAGCTGCTCCAGTCTGAAGTGTAAATGGTGTCTGAGACACCGGCCCATTTTAAAGAGGCAAACATGTTTCTAACGTTTCTCCGGGAGCCAACCAGCTCTCCCTCTTTCTCACCCACACTCCCCGCGCCCCCACACACACACACCCTCTCTGCAGAGTAGGGAAGAGGAGAGCTTTCCCTGTCTGGAGGAGACAGTGCACAGCATCTCTCAGTAACTTACCCAGCAGCAGCCAGCACGCACACTCTCTGTCACAACCCCCACATCAGTCTGTCACAACCTGTCTCTGTCACACACACACACACACACACACACACACACACACAGAGGTGTGGGAAATAAGGGTGTGGAGGGTGCTGCAGTACCCCCAGGATTTGGACATCTTGGCCACATGCCCCTGCTGCTCAGGGTCCCAGCCACTGAGCCCTGTTGCCCAGGGTCCTGGCCACCAGCCCCCACATGCAGGGGCCTGGCTGCCAGCTGCTGCTCTAAAGGGTGGTGAGGGGTGTGGACAGAGGTAAGGGGGAGTTCAGCTCAGCAACCCCCACTCCAAAAACTGTCCTTGCACCACTCCACACACACGGAATCGCTCTCACTCACTCACACTGTCTGTCTGTCTGTCTCTCTCTCACCGCCTTCAACCTGAGACCCTCCCAGCTGACCTGTGATGAGTTACCAAAATTTGTGGAGTGGCCCTTGTGTGAAAATAATTGCCCACTCTTCGTACACATACTATTATGTGTGGATGCCAGATCTGCGCAGCTCTCAGTTTTACCCTGGCATCAGCTCAAGATTTCATAATAACGCTCAGGAGAGAGCAAATTAACAGTGGCTGGTGTTAACATTACCCAGGTTGGCCCCCAGTCAGAATTTCTGATGCTCCTTAGCCTTGCATTATAAGGAAACCTTCATAGTTGAAAGCACAATAAGGTTATAATTATGGTGACATTCATGTCAAAAAAGGCCTGTGCCTACTGAATTTCTGCCTTCTGTAAACCAGATCTTGCACTATCATACAGACCCAGAGACAGAAGAATTCATGGCAGGAACTGTAACCAGCTTGCTCTGGAAACCTTTCAGAAAGCTGACGGCGCCAGAGAAAGAATGAAGAAGGTGAATAGTTTCTCTATTCATTATTATTCCTTAAGCTCATTCAAGACTTTGCAAGTGACTAGCCAAGCTTAATGACATTAACTGACATTCTGACAACAGGGTATGCTCCACAGATGCCTATGAGAATTAAAGAGAGGTAGGTTAACTGAAGTGTTTGGTAGTAAATAAACCACTGCAGATAGCTTGTCATTCCTTCCTTCCTCCCACCTTTGGGTCTCGATAATCCTGACATGCAACTCTCATCAGCCAAAGGGGGTGTGTGTGAGTGACTATCGGGATGGTCGGGCCCCTGTATACTTATATAAAATAGACGAAATACCATAACCTTAGAGTTTGACATGCCACCGATATTTTTCATATAGCTTATGTCATGGCTTATCATTTTACTGCTGAACACTGAGATGAGATAATTTAACAGGATGTGGACTGGCAACAACGCTATCAATGGTAGAAAGATACATTGAAAGAGCGAGATGAGTGATCCATAACAGACAGGGACTTTGTCACAGGGGAGCCAGGCTGCCTGTGCCTATCGTTATAATGAGCCACTAAACTCCTCTATCTGACAATGTTCCTTCACCACCTTTGGATTTCCTGTCAGGACTTGCCATTTCCCGAAGTCCCATGTCCCACCACTGTCTGCCTTCTCTTTGCCTCTCTTGTGACTGCTTCGTTTTGCCAGCCTTTGACAGTGACCTGCCTGCGAAGGTAGCAAGGCTACATGTGACCACATATCAAGCTTGTGTGATCTCTCCTGCCATCGAATTTTCTTCCTTTCCTTTCAAAGAGAAGCTTTTTAGAAATAAGACACTGGATAATCCCCTCCTCAGGAATCAGTCCTGCCTCTTCCCTGCCAAGAATGCCCCCTCTTTTATACAGCCTTCTGAATCTCCTTCTGATGCTTCCACCTTGCCCCACTCTGGCCAGCAGGTTGGTGCCTGAGGCTTAGAAAAGCAACAGCAGCCGTGGACAGAGCAGGATTGGCAGGGGGGTAAATTGTAGCTTCATGTGTAGACACAAGCCAGCAGGGTAGGCCAGAGCTGGGAGGCCAGAAGTTTTCTGCATGGTCGGATGGCCCTTTTTGGAGCTTCTGAAGGAATCAGAGAAGGTCCATACGCGAAGGGGCTGGGAGGGAGCTTCTGGAAGAGTGAAGGGGATGAGTTTGTTTTCAAATAGGCAGAGAGGAGACTGAGATAGGAGCTTTTACAGCTCCCGTTCTACATGTTTGAATCCTGAAGATGCATGGAAATTTACTGCTTAGGATTCTAAGTGTTAACCCCAATTACATAATCATTTATTTTTAACAACAGCAAATATTATCTCTAAAGAGTAATTGCTATCTGTTGCTTTGTGGACAATGTAATTCATTTCCAGGTACTACTTCCGGGGCAGGCCTTTCACTCAACCAGTTACCTAGAACGGAATGCATTGCAGATGCTCTGTCTGAAAGGAGGGGACATATTATGTCATTCTGAATCAAGAAGCAAGGTGGTGTGTCCCAAAAGGAATCCAGTCCAAGCCTCCGGCAATAAGCAGTACCCTGGGCATAGGGTTGGGTGCAGCTCTTTCTGGGGCTTAAAGAACAATTTTGGCAGCTAGGATGAGGTGAAGAGTTTCCCATGTTGCAAGACTTTGGCAGCTTGTTAGAAATCAGATGGGAGTGTGGCAAGCTTAAGAGATTTAATTCCCAGAGGTGAGAGTTTTAAAGACCCAGGTCTTGTCTCGAAAGTGTAGCAGGACTTGGGGTCATCTGTGGTACGCAGGAGAGAACTTGGCAGCTAAAAGGGGGTATATGGTCATGTGTTTTCATTACCATAGAAGAAAGGGGCATACCAATTCCCCCACCTAACATTCCTGTCTACTTCATCCCATTGTGTTTTCTCTTCCAGCCTCTCCATTGCTACATACAATGATAGGAATAGAATAGTAGTACAATGTACCTAGAAGTTTTTTTATTGTACAGATATCTACCCAACATCAGGATTAGTCTCAAGAGACCCATTAGAATACCAACCCATAATATGCTCTAGTGCCAGCTACCTCACTCCAAAAGTAATATTTCTCACTCTGGATACGGCTACACTACAGAATTTTGTCAGAAAACCGGCCGTTTTTCTGACAAAACTTGAGGAACATCCACACTGCAATCACATTTTTTCTATAGTAAACACTGGTCTACAATTTTTTAGAAGTCGTCTGCTTCAGAGATAAAATGTGCTATTTATTATGTATTTTGATGTGCTGAATTCAAATATGACAATTAAAACAACTGATTGGCTACTGTTTCCAAGATATTAAAGTTTTTACATTTTACATCTATGTATATTGTGTAGATAGTAGAGTTTTAATCATAAATTGTAAACCTAGGTCTTTTCATGTGTTTATGGTTGCTTTACATGATAATATTTCACCTGTCCTGTTTATGTAACACTTTAAAAATCAGCAAAAGGGTTATATAAATAAAATTTATTATGAAACAAAAGGCAAAAAACTATTATGTACATAGTTTAGTCCTATTCAGTGTCTACTCAGCGCTTCTTGGCTTGTCTCTTGTATTCATTAAATGGAGCATCTCTTGTCACTGTCCAGCAATAGTCTGCAAGCATTGATGGGCTCCATTTGCCCTGATAGCATTTCTCCATTGTTGCAATGTCCTGGTGAAATCGCTCGCCGTGCTCGTCGCTCACTGCTCCGCAGTTCGGTGGAAAAAAAATCTAGATGAGAGTGCAAAAAAATGTATCTTTAGTGACATGTTGCAACCAAGGCTTTTGTATGCCTTGAGGAGGTTTTCCACCAACAACCTGTAGTTGTCTGCCTTGTTGTTTCCGAGAAAATTTATAACTAACTGGAAGGCTTTCCATGCCGTATTTTCCTTGCCACGCAGTGCATGGTCAAATGCATCATCTCGAAGAAGTTCACGAATCTGAGGACCAACAAAGACACCTTCCTTTATCTTAGCTTCACTTAACCTTGGAAATTTTCCACGGAGGTACTTGAAAGCTGCTTGTGTTTTGTCCATGGCCTTGACAAAGTTCTTCATCAGACGCAGCTTGATGTGTAAGGGTGGTAACAAAATCTTCCTTGATTCAACAAGTGGTGGATGCTGAACACTTTTCCTCCCAGGCTCCAATGACTGTCAGAGTGGCCAATCTATCTTGATGTAGTGGGAATCTCTTGCACGACTATCCCATTCGCAGAGAAAACAGCAGTGCTTTGTGTATCCAGTCTGCAGACCAAGCAAGAGCAACAACCTTCAAATCGCCACAAAGCTGCCACTGATGTTGGTCATAGTTTATGCACCTCAAAAGTTGTTTCATGTTGTCATAGGTTTCCTTCATATGGACTGCATGACCAACTGGAATTGATGGCAAAACATTGCCATTATGCAGCAAAACAGCTTTAAGACTCGTCTTCAATGAATCAATGAACAGTCTCCACTCATCTGGATCGTGAACGATGTTGAGGGCTGCCATCACACCATCGATGTTGTTGCAGGCTACAAGATCACCTTCCATGAAGAAGAATGGGACAAGATCCTTTGACGGTCATGGAACATGGAAACCCTAACATCACCTGCCAGGAGATTCCACTGCTGTAGTCTGGAGCCCAACAGCTCTGCCTTACTCTTGGGTAGTTCCAAATCCCTGACAAGGTCATTCAGTTCACCTTGTGTTATGAGGTGTGGTTCAGAGGAAGAGGATGGGAGAAAATGTGGGTCCTGTGACATTGATGGTTCAGGACCAGAAGTTTCATCCTCTTCCTCTTCCTCGTCTGACTCAAGTGAGAATGATTCTGGTGCATCAGGAACCGGCAGTCCTTCTCCGTGGGGTACTGGGCGTATAGCTGATGGAATGTTTGGATAATGCACAGTCCACTTTTTCTTCTTTGACACACCTTTCCCAACTGGAGGCACCATGCAGAAGTAACAATTGCTGGTATGATCTGTTGGCTCTCTCCAAATCATTGGCACTGCAAAAGGCATAGATTTCCTTTTCCTGTTCAACCACTGGCGAAGATTTGTTGCACAAGTGTTGCAGCATATGTGTGGGGCCCACCTCTTGTCCTGATCTCCAATTCTGCAGCCAAAATAAAGGTGATAGGCTTTCTTAACCATAGTGGTTATACTGCACTTTTGTGATGCAAAAGTCACTTCACCACAAACATAGCAGAAGTTATCTGCACTGTTCACACGAGTACGAGGCATCTCTGCTCACTTTGGCTAAACAGAAATGTGTCCCTTTGCAAAATTAAACACTGACAAATAAGAGAGCAGGACACTGTATGATTTCTAGAGCTGATATAGGGCAATTTGTTCAGCAGAGTGATGTAAGCTTCGTTATGATTGCATCATCCATGACTTCTAGGAATAACATGATGCAATTCATATCATGTATGACGCAATACCAGCTTCAGATTGCATCATTCATTGTTTTGCCTAAAAGCAAGTACTGTCCAAACCCAGTCATAGATTTATTCATAGATCCAGTCAAAGATGTATTTTAGTCATTTCTGGTTTAAATTGAGATCCCTTCCCTTTATAACTCACTTATCCTCCGCCATTCCCAAGTCAAGGGTCATATATACTGACCCAATAGCATATCTTGAAAACTAGAGCCAATCAACAATTTTAAGCATCATTTTCGTTCTCAGTGACCCAGAATTAGTAAAGTTTGACTACATTTATTTCAGAAGCATTTTGGCTGTAGAGCAGAAATCGAAAGAACAGAGGGCTTTTTCCGATAGCGGTAATCCTCATTCTATGAGGAAGAAGCCTTTTTTCCGAAAGAGCTCCTTTAGAAAAAGGCATGTGTGGATGGGGAGGAGGGTTTTTTTTTCGAAAGAAGAGGACTCCAGGAAATAACACAGGTGCCCTGGTGGCCACTCCATACAAAGTAATCACAACTCTATAGTTCCTGTCTCCTGGCCCCTCTTAAAGCTGCAGGCACCCTGGACAAGCCTTCAGAGCAGCACCCTGACCATGTGGCTCTCCCTGCCACAGGCATTCAGACCCATGGCACAGCCTTAAGCCCCCGGCAGCCCCTCTGGCCCTTGCTGGGAGCAGCCCCAGGGGTCCCAGGACGCACCCAGGGGGACCAAGAGGCGCGACCCATCCTGGTCTGGCCCAGAGATCCAGTCCCTCCTCGAACTGTAGGGCGAGGAGGAGACATTACAGGATCCCCAGCCCAAGCGCCACAATGCGGACATTTATGGCCAGATGGCCGAGTCCCTGGCAGAGTGTGGACAGCCACCACGGATCTTGGAATAGGTCTGGAGTAAGGTGAAGGAGCTCCACCAGGGATATGTTCAGGCCACAGAGTGCAGCTCTGGCACCCTTGGGACATAGGATGGATAAGGGGGGCCCAGACTGTAGGGAGGCTGGGGGGTTCCTTCAGTGGCCCAGTGGATAAGGAGCTCCATGAGATCCTGGGGGGTGGGGAAACATCTTCCCCACCCATCCTCATTGACTCCAGCCTCAAGACCCCCATGATCACCCAGCCAGAGGTCTCTGCAGAGCAGGAGGGCCAGAGCCAGCCAGCGGTGGCGGAGGAGGAGAAGGAGATAGCACCATGACCCTCTCCCTGGAGTCGGTGCCTATATGAGTCAGGATGTCTCCCAGGCCTCCTTGGATGCCCGGGAGGGACCTTCAGGTGAGTATTCTCACCTTGTCACACACACAGGGCGGGGGAGGCAGGTGCACAGGGGGCAAGGGTGAGTATCACTCGGGCTGGATATTGTGCTGCAGTCAGTGCATGTGCAACCACGTGGTGCATTACTGTGTGGCACGTGGACTCAGCAGGAAGCCCCTGCTCCCACACTCAGGGGAGGCCACCACAGCTGGACGCAGGCTAGCCAAAAGGGCACAGACACAACCCCACACAGACTGAGGAATGCCACACCTAGCCCATGGGCATGCCTGCACATGCGAGGCAGCAGCCGTTCCCACAGACAGCCCAGGCTGCTCCCGGCTCCTCTGCCACCCATGAGGGGATTCCACTGTGGCACTTCCCTTGGCTGCTTGTCTGTGAGCCGGGGGCAGGGGAGAGAAGCCGGCAGCAGAGTCCTCTGGGCACGTTGGGGCCCCTGGGAGACAGGGCCTGCTGTGCAGTCCACAAATGGCCTTGCACCCGAGACATCCCCCTCCTCTGGGCCGCAGACTGTTGGTCGCTCACAGAGGAGGGCATGGCCTCAGGGACAGTGTCTGCAGGGATGACTGACCGCCTCTCTCTCTCTCTGTGTTCTCCACAGCCAGACCAGCCGGGACTGAGAGGCGAGCCACACCACCGCAGCCACCCGCCAGAGCCCAGGGAACCCAAATGCGTGCCAGGGTCCATGAAGACCTGATGCTCCAGCACATCAGTGTTCTTCGCGACATCCCCCAGACCCTGGCGCACAAGATCCGCACCAACCTGGAGTGGCAGGACCGCACCTGGGACCAGCTGATGCAGCGGTGTAACAACATGTGTACTGTCATGTCCCACAAGACAGCACACCCGTCTGATGCTGCTGCGCCTGGCTTCCACCCTCCTGCCCCCATGCTATGCCCATTCCCCAACCGCCTGCCCCGCCCCCCGCTATGCCTCTGCTCCCTCCCCATACCATGCCACTGCTCCCTTCCCAAGTGATGCCCATGCCCCCACCCTAACTGATGCCTAGGGCCCCTTCGCCTGGCCCCCTGCCAACCCTGACCCCACTCTAGCCCCCCTCCACTTCACCCTCCTGTGCTCCCTGGACCCAACCAACCCTGACAAGGTCCCTGCACTCAAGATGGCACATAGAGCCACCCTTCTTCCCCTCCCAGGGTATGTCTAGACTGCATCCCTCTGTCGGCAGAGGGATGCAGATTAGGCAGGTCGACATTGCAAATAAGGCAGGGATTTAAATATCCCGTGCCTAATTTGCATTAAAATGGCCACCGCGTTTTGCCGACTCAGCACTGTGTTCACAAAAAGTGGCAGTCTAAAGGGGGATCTGTCGAGACAGAAAGCCTTTTTCGACAGATCCCTTATGCCTCCTGCAAGGAGGTTTACAGGATCTGTTGAAAAAGGCTTTCTTTCTCGACAGACCCCCTCTAGACTGCCACTTTTTGCAAACAAAGTGCTGAGTTGGCACAATGCGGTGGCCATTTTTATGCAAACTAGGCGTGGGATATTTAAATCCCTGCCTCATTTGCAATGTCCACCTGCCTAATCTGCATCCCTCTGCCTACAGAGGAATGCAGTCTAGACATACCCCCAATTATGAGCCCCCCTCCTCCTGCCCACCTATTCAGAATGCTTCATTAATACAGACTGCATTTTTTTGAAAACCAAACAGGTGTTTTTATTGAGAGGTCAGGGAAAAGGCGAAGGGAGGGGTTATGGTGGGGAAGAGATAGGGCTGCAAGCCAGAGGCCCCTAGGGAGGAGGCCCTGGGAAGAGTTACCGGGGTCCTTGAGAGAACCTCTCCCTCAGGGCCTTCTGGATGCGCACCCCGGCCTGATGGTCCTGGTGGATGGCAGCTGTCTATGGCTGCTGGAAGGCTCACCCCTCATGGCCAGCAACTGCCCCCAACCCCGGGAGGAAGGCCTCCCCCTTCCTCTCCACATTGAGGCGGATCAGCAGGCACCGGACATGTATCTTGAGGTGGCCGAAGGTGCACTCCACCTGGATCCGTGCCCAGTTCAGGTGAGCATTAAATTGGTTCCTGCTGGGATCCAGGTGGCTGGTGTATGGCTTCATCAGCCATGGCATCAAAGGGTAGTGATGCACAGTGGCATCTGCACATCCCCAATGGCAAGTTCACGGCAGGAGAAAAATGTGCCCGCCTACAGCTTGCAGTACAGGCTAGAGTTCCTGAAGACTTGGGCATCGTGTGCCCTGCCCAACCACCCAACAAAAATGTCTGTAAAGTGTCCCCAGTGGTTGACCAGGGCCGGCAGCAGCACCATTGAAAAGTAGCCCTTTTGATGCTTCAATGCATGGATCGGGATGTGGGTCCCATCAATGGCTCCCCCGTAGTTTGGGAACCCCAGGACAGCAAATCCAACCACGATCACATCCAGGTCTCCCAGACGGACGACCGGCCGCATCAGGATTGAGTTGATGGCCCTCACCACCTGCAGAAGAAGACAAAGAAACACACAAAACAGAGAATGAGAGAGGGAGTGCCTGAGCCCTTGGGAGGTGGCCGCCCTGCTCCTCTCGTCTACCCCTTCCCTCCAAACACCCCAGGAGCCACCTCCTATGAGGCCGCTCCCCCAGCAGCAGAGCTGTGTGAGGGCGGGACGGCACAAACCCCCAGGCTGCGTCTAGACTGGCAAGTTTTTGCGCAAAAGCAGCTGCTTTTGCGCAAAAACTTGCCAGCTGTCTACACTGGCCACTTCAATTTGCGCAAGAACACTCATGATCTAAAGTATGATTGTCAGTGTTCTTGCGCAAATACAATGACGCTCCCGCTCGGGAAAAAGCCCTCTTGCACAAATGCTTTTGTGCAAGAGGGCCAGTGTAGACAACTCAGAATTGTTTTGCGCAAAAAAGCCCCGATGGCGAAAATGGCGATCGGGGCTTTTTTGCGCAAAACCGCGTCTATATTGGCCACGGATGCTTTTGCGCAAAAGCATCCGTGCCAATCTAGATGCTCTTTTCCTCAAATGCTTTTAACGGAAAAACTTTTCTGTTAAAAGCATTTGCGGAAAATCATGCCAGTCTAGACGCAGCCCCAGGGACAGGGCTTCCACCCACCTCTACTCCACCCCCCACAGCCCCCCTTTCCCAAGGGTCCCCCTTATGCAACACTGTCCCCACCCCCCTGTAGGGACTGCAGCCCGAGAGTCCCTTACCTCCATAAGGAGGGCCCCAATGGTGGACTTCCACACACTGAACTGGTTGCCCACCATCGGGGCTGTCGGGGGTGTCGAGCTTCCAGAGGGCTATTGAGACCCACTTCTCCAGGGGTATGGCAGGTCGCAGGTGGGTGTCGCGTCTCCGGAGGGCGGGGACGAGCCAGGCACAGAGTTCTAGAAAGGTGGCCTTCCTCATGTAGAAGTTGTTGAGCCACTGCTGGTCGTCCCACTGCTTCAGGACCAGCCTGTCCCACCAGTCCGAACTGGTGTCGAGCCTCCAAAAACGCCTCTCCACTGTGGGGTGCAGTTGCCAGAGTGGAGCAGCCACAGCCATGGAGAGAATCCCCAGAATGAGCTCAGGGTCCAGGTCCTGCAGGACCAGGAAGGCAGCTGGCACAAAGTGCTGCAAAAACTGCAGCATGGCCGTTTGAGGCCATCGCATGCCCAGGGGCAGCTCCGGCTCCATGGCACAAAGAACAAAGCTGTGGCATCCGAAAAAGCAGGCAACCACAGCAGGCACTGATAAAACTTTGCTGTCCTTCGAAGAGGTAGCAAGCACGTAGCAGCAGCAGAGAAATGGCTGTCCAGGGGGGTCCCTTTAAGCGTGTGTCTCTGCAAGGCTCCGGCACCAGCACTCGGAAGCAACTGGAGACCTAAAGCCCTGGCTGAAGTGGTTCTGGGTGGCCTTTTATGCAAGAGAGCGTCCAATCGGTCTGGACGCTCTTTCGCAAAAGCGCATCGCTTTTTCAATACGCTTCTGTGTGTGGATTCTCTCTTTCGGAAGACGTTTTTTCGGAAGATCTCTTTAAAAAAACGCTTCTTGCGCAAGAAGCCTGCGGTCTAGACGTAGCCTCTGTGCCCAAGGCTCCTAGAAACAAGTAACAGAATTCCATCAGAGTGACTGGTTTATTGGTTGCAGGACCAAAAGCATAAATATGGGTACAAATAAATGGAAGTAGCACAAGTTCAGGAATTGCCAGTGAAGTATAGAAACCTAACACTGTAAACGCAACATGTATTCAAACACTTACCACTTTTTCTATGGCAAGGACTACACACCAGGGTTCCATTGCCCATGGCAGTATGCAACAGCAGAACAAAGAAACAGTCCCTCCCCAAAGATCTTGCACTCTAATGTTTTGTTAAAGTCTCTGGTTCATAACTGTGCCCTTTATGCTCTATAATTGCCAATGTTATTGCCGCTTGCACTGTAAGCGCTGTGAAGCATAAACCATCATTTTGTTCTGTGTTTGTTCAGCCATTGTCTGTGATGGGGGCACTCCCAGGCAAATAATGACTACCAGAATGGTACTGAGAGGTCCAGATCATGGATCCAGGCATTCCATTTACAGGCAAATCCAGTCCCTGCCCAGAGCATCTTGCTATCTATACAGATGAGGCAAACAAACAGAAATAGATCAATGGAAAGCAATAGCCAAGCAATATCTTACTGACGTGGCACAACTTGATTGCACCAGGGTAGACCTGTGCTGTAAGTAGTACCATCGACAATAAAACTAAGGCCCTTCTAGTGCATTAAGCAAGCATCATAGTCTATGAAACTTTCCCATCATATAACTTTGTTAGGTAACAGCATAACTGCAACAATGCAGGCTGCTCACACATCTCTCACCCTATGGCTTCCACTTTTCTTCAATCCCAAAAGCAGAAACAGATGCTGAGTATGGAAAAAGAGATTAAGCTGTTGCTTTACCTTTTGCTTTTCTGCCTTTCCTCACAGTGCTTTTTCCTCTTTCCACCGCTGTCACCATGTCAGATATAGTCTTAATATGCTGAGTTCTTCCTCAGCACAGGATAAAGATGACACTGCTGAGCAGAAAGAGTATTAGGAATTAATGAGTCGCTAAAGCTTGTGTATTAATGGTTATAATTTAGCACATTCCAGAACAGAGTTCAGGCACATAGGCTGGCAAGAGTGGACTTGCTTAGTGCTCTCTTGCCCATACTGTGTGCATCCTGTGGATAATACTTCTGGTCTGCAGTGCTATCAAGCCAGCACCTTTCATGAGCACTAATGCCTTTACATTTTTAAATTGAAAAGGGTCACCTGCTGTATTACTACAGCTTTGCAGGCTGGGTTCTGCCACCCAGTGATATGCATGCCATTCTGTAATCTGGTTTGTGTGAGCCCTCTGCTACAGAATTACTCGGGGCGGGAGGAGAGCTTTCTGTTGTAACTAAACTCTGCAAATTAACCACTCCCCTGGGATTGGGAACAGAGTATAGAATTAGGGGGAAAGAGGATAAACATAAACCAACAGCTTTTTCCCCTACCCACTTCCTTCACACACAGGATCAGATTCTGTTTACATGTGTAGGCTCCCTTTACTAAGGCTACGGCTACACTATCGCCTTCTTCCGGAAAAGCTTATGCAAATGAAGTGTGGCGTGGAATATCACCACACTTCATTTGCATAATTAATTAGCAGCCGCTTTTGCGCAAGAGGCTTTTGCGCAAAAAGGAGCTGTGTGGACGGCTCCTTTTTGCGCAAAAACCCCCCTCTTGCGCAAGAGCCATTCTTCCTGAAAAAGTGAACCAGAGCTGCTGGACTGCCTTGCCTGGGCTGACACCTGCACAACCTGCACGGGCTGTCTCCACTCCAGCCTCAGACCTTCAAGCTCACCCAAGCAAGCATCTGGGACTCTGAGATCCACAGGAGTGTGCACTCGGGGGTGGGATAAATGGTGGCAGTGTACATGCCAGTTAGATAAGTTTCCTTTATTTTTGTGTCCTTTGATTGTATTCACTTTTAATCTGTTAAACCCTGTTTCTTTAAGTTAAGTAAAGCTGTGTTAATTCTAATTTAGTCAATTAGATACACACTATTTATAATTGTTGTTTTGGAGTTAGACTCAGTTTATTACTGGAATAAGTTTATTCCTGGAGACTCCAAAGGCACACCATTAAGTGTGTACAGGGGCCAGCCAAGTGGAAGCACCACCATTGTATATTCGTTTAGAGGCAAGGGACAGCAGCAAAGGAGTGGATAGGGGATTCCCAACTATCCAACATCACCACTGGGGTACTCAGGATCTCCTTTTATGTTAAAAACATCAGATGCCCAGGCTCACAGGTGAGCATGGCCTGCTCCTGAGTAACCCAGAGAGGAAAAAGGGGATTACATTACATAAGGTAAGTGCATGAGCGCATTTTCCCCTTGTGGGTCTGCCATGAGGGCTGCCAGAATTCCAGGGCTTGTGCTCCTTGGTCTCTAGCATGCCTGCTGGTGCTACACATGCCTGAGGGCCTATGGGAAGTAAGAGAGATGAGCAGTCTATCTACAGACTCTGAACAAATAGGGTATGGCCTGAGTCCACTACTCCAGTGTCCACTCCTCTGGTAGTAGACAGGGTCCTGCCCTTTCAAGAGAACTGATGCAGTACCTTCAAAGAAGCATGGCAAGAGACATTCCTCAGTATGCTATCTTAAGAGCCTCTGCAAGCATTTTGCTTGCTTCTGTCCTACCCAACTAGTATGCCCCTTACCTATTCAACTAGTCTAACAGACTTCCACGGTCTGCCCACCCTCAGCCTCAGTCCTTAGGTTTCAGTTCATGGTGAACACATAAGCAACTAAGTGTAGAAGTTGATCTGTATGCTCTGCCACATCCAAAGCATAGTGAAAAAGTTTGTAAATCATGGGCTACTTCTGCAGTCGCTGTTTTTTCTGGCATTAAAGCATCACTGTCAAGGGCAATAAACTCTAAGGCAAAGCAAGCTATTTTCTTTATTCTTGTCAGTAAAGCTTTGGGTTTTTTTAATGTCGCTACTTGGGGCCTGGTCTAGACTGGAGCAGACGGTCGACCTCAACTACGCAACTTCAGCAACGTTAATTGCATAACTGGTGTCAACATATCTTAAATTACCATCCACACAGTGGGAGGTCGACAGCAGCAAATGCTCTCATTGGCTTCCCTTGCGCCTCATGAGGAGCAGAAGTACACGTGCTGAAGGGGGTACCCTCTGAGTTCGATTTAGTGTGTCTTTACTAGACCTACTAAGTGGAACCCAGGAAGGTCGACCACAGGAGCATCAATGTTCCCCGTATTGTAGACATGCCCTAAGTTGCATGTTTTGACTTTGACTTCCATATCCAAGTCCACCCAGCATTGGTAAGTATTTTAGAATTGGCATATTTTTCTTGACTCTCCTTCGTTCTGTTTGGGATTTTAAAATGGTGATATTTGTATCTATCAGAGTTCCAACAAAGCAAATTCAGCCACACAGATTCCCACATAGGTCCAGATTCTCAGCTTCCCTTGACTTCAGTGTAACTGCACTGATGTACGTCCATGAAGAATCTGAGCCAGTATCCCCAAGAAAACAATGTGTAAAGTGCCTGATATTTTCTCTTCAACTATAATTAGCTGCTTGGTGCTTACAGAACATTCAGACACATCATTTTGTAAATGACCTCAAATTAAGGATGGTAAGTGCTTCTCTAGCCATCTGTATGTGGCCCATGTTGATTTAAATAATGATGTTTCAATGAACTCTTTTGTATTTCTCTAGCAATAAAATGCAAAAAAGCAATAGTAGTATTAGAGTCTCCAAACCATCATAGTAAAAATCAGTCAGTTTGTAGTAATGTCCCCCCTCCCAAACCTGTGTGACCACATCAGAATACATTTGATCAGAGACACCAGTCTTTCCAGGCTATTACTCTTGCAGGTCCTATATTCTTTCTATTAATTTGCTCACTGATAATATTGAATGGATCATTTATATATTTGCCATCTGAAGAAGTGGGTTGTGCTCACTAAAGCTCATGATACTATTTATATATTTTTGTTAGTCTTTAAGGGTACGTCTACACGGCAGTGTTTTTCTGGAATAACAGCCATTATTCTGGAAAAACAATACTGTACTAAGCATCCACACTACACGTGTTATTTTTGACAGAAAGTCAAAATAACAGAGGGCTTTTTCCAACAGCGATAACCCTCATTCTACGAGGAATAAGCCTTTTTCCGAAAAAGGCGTGTGTGGACGTGGAAGAGGGAATTATTTCAAAAAAAGAGGCCTCCAGGAAATAACACGGGTGCCCTGTGGGCCACACCATCCACACTCATCACAACTCTAGAGTTCCAATCTCGACAGCTCTTAAAGATGCAGACACCGGGGACAGGGCTTATGGAGGAAGCTGGCCCACAGAGCTGCAACACACTGCAGCTGCCAGTGCCACATATCTGGGCACCAATGTCCCAGCCACAAGCCCCCCAAGAGCCTACTGGCCCTCCCAGGGAGCATGCCCAGAGCTCCCAGGAGCTTGCCAGGGACCGAAAAGATGTGCACCACCCTGGTCTGGAGTGGAGATCCTGGTCCTCCTGGAGGTATGGGACAACAAAGAGAACCTCCTGGTGCAGGAATGCGGACATATTTGGCCAGATGGCCGAGACCTTGGCCACGAGGGGCCACCACAGGAACCTTGAGCAGGTCCGCAGCAAGGTGAAGGAGTGCAGGAGGCCTACACCAGGGCAAGGGAGTGCAGCTCACGCTTTGGGGCAGAACCCCACTCCTGCCCCTATTATGAAGAACTCCACAGCATCCTGGGGAGTGCTGAAGCCCCTTCCCCATCCCTGGTGGTGGACTCGGAGCTGGAGACGCCTGACGTTGCCTGCCCAGGGGTCCCAGCCCAGAAGGAGGAGGAGCTAGAGGAGGAGGAGGAAACGGTCAGCACGATCACCCTGGAGCCGGTACCCCAGGGCCTGGATGTCTCCCAGGCATCCTCTGAGGCCTCTTCCAGAAAATCTTGTTCTGAAAGAAGCTTGCAGTATAGATGTACCCTCAGGTGCTACAGGACCATCATTGTTTTTATGGTTTTTTTTTTAATTACAGACTAACACGGCTACCCCTCTGAGACATTTATAAGGTGTACATCAAAGGCATCTAAGCACCACACAGAACAGGCAATGGAAACCATTAAAAACTGTAACAGAAAAGCCAGACAGTCACATGCACGTCCAATACACTACATCAAGACAATCTGACACCAACACAAACCATCAGGGAAGCCACCTTGCTAGTAGAAGTTGGCTTGGGATATTTGGGAAGCACTGTTCCAGGAACCTGCACATTCACATTCTTATCACGTTTCATGGCAGCTATAGCTAGAGATTATTTGATTTTAAAAGTGTTTTCTGGTATTTATCAGTGGGTCATTAACCTTAACAACATCAACATGTCAATTGTCAGCAAGATAAAAAAGGCCATTATAGCAAAACGAGCACATTTGTACATACAGAAATGGATTCCTGCTGAGTTATTAGCTCTGTACAAGCACAGCCATCAGTGTAGTGAGGAATTAGGAAGGAATTAATGGCTGTATTACGTATAATGATGAAGAGCTAGATGCAAACTAAATTAGATGGTTAAGCACATGCAGAGACCTAGAGGTTTGGTTCATGAGAAGAATAACTCAGATCACCTTTTATTTTCTATGACTTGTGCCCACCCACACTGAATGGGAAGAGGGAGCCTTGGTCAATGCAAGGAACGACAAACCTGTGTCATGCAAGTCGGGGTGGGATCTTATCTATTGAACTATGGGATAAGGGAGGGAATCCTTTCTTCACTAGATGAAACACATCTGGAAGTCCGTGTGTAGAATGAGTAGATGAGAGGAACTAAAGAGTCCACGTGTCCTCTGTCAGCTCCCTTGCAGGTGGTTCCAAGGACAGGCATGCGAAATAGCAACAGAGCCTCTGAATTTTGGCAATGAAATGGAGCGGGAAGTGCAGAAATGAGAGCCTGTACAGCAGACATATTGTAACCTAGCAATAAATTCTGTGTATGACGTGAGCGTGGCATCTGCTCTACCAGGAGTAATAATGACACAAATCATGACAGGCCAGGAGACTGCCAGGCTGCTCCCACTCTCAAAGTACAGAGGGAGCCAGTGGCATAAAGGACAGCTGTGTCCAGAGTCCAGCATTATAGGAGGAGAGAAGCTTGGAAGCTGCAGCATGCTGAAATCTCTGAGGCATCAGGTAGAAAGGGGGAGCATCAGACTGCCTGCATGTCCTAGTGTAAAACGGGTAAGTGGCAGCAACATAAGAATGAGGAGAGAGCCCCTCCTCCAGTAGCTTGGCCTCTACTAGCGGAAGTCCTGCTCCTTAACACTTTGCTAAACATAAATATTTGAAATAGAATCAGAGTATTAAAGTAGCTTTATGTAGCTTTCCTCTTCTCTGAGCTGGTTATGTCTCGAGCGTGCCTGTACCGCCAGCAGATTCATTTATTCCTGTCAAATGACTTTCATTACTCTAGTACAATCCTGCAGTCCAGAGGGCTTTATGAACAGTGTGTCTGGATTCTGAATCGCCTTGCTTTCGCTGAGGTTCATTTCTGACCCGTAACACACTTCAGGTGGGTGGCAGGGTTGTCTATCATTTGTGCGTGTTTCAAAAAAAGGGAATTCAAAAAGCCTGGCAATTCCCATTTGGTAAATCTAATTTCAAGCCTTAGCGAGATGATGGAGAGTTTGGTTCCTCAGCCCATGGAGCAGAACAAGCAGCAGGCTTTTGCTACTTTCAACTACAACATCAGTTCAAATAAGCAAGTTGGGGAGTGGTGCTCTGCCCACAGTTAACGGGAAGGAGAAGGAACTGATCTGTTGAGCCAGGTTGAGCCAGGAACTGCCAGGTGGGGGGTTGGGAGTGGGGTGAAAACAAGGAGGAAATGGCTTAGTGGGAGTGAGGTGCAGCTGGTGGAATGAAGCCCCCTTCCAAACTCCCTCCCATTCTGCCAACAAAGATTGTAACCTCTAATTCAACAGAACATAAGAACATTAGAATGGCCATACTGGTTCAGACCAAAGGTCCATCTAGCCCAGTATCCTGTCTGCTGACAGTGATCAATGCCAGATGCCCCAGAGGGTGTGAACAGAACAGGGAATCATCAAGCGATCCTGTCATCCATTTCCAGCCTTTGACAAACAGCGATTAGGGACGCCATTCCTACCCATCCTGGCTAATAGCCATTGATGGATCTCACCTCCATGAATTTATCTAGTTCTTTTTTGAACCCTGTTAAAGTCCTGGTGTTCACAACATCCTCTGGCAAGGAGTTCCACAGATTGTGCGCTACATGAAGAAAAACTTCCTATTGTTTGTTTTAAATCTGCTACCTATTAATTTAATTTAGTTCTTATGTTGTGGGCACAAGAGAATTACTTTTCCTTATTCACTTTCTCCATACCTGTCATGATTTTATAAACCTCTATCATATCCCCTTTTAGTCCCCTTTTTTAAACTGAAAAGTCCCACTCTTTTTAATCTCTCTTCACATGGCACCCATTCCAAACTCCTAATCATTTTTGTTGCCCTTTTTTGAACCTTTTCCAATGTCAATATATCTTTTTTGAGATGAGGCTACCACATCTGTATTCAGTATTGAAGCTGTGGGCGTACCATGGATTTATAACAGGAGATAAGAGTAGACCATGTGGCCCTTCGGATTGCTACCAAGTGCCCTACTCTGCCTCCTTGAAAAGTGGGAACAAATAACTTCTCTGATAAGGCAGTAGTTCTCAACCAGGAGTCTGGGGTTCCTGGAGATCTGTCAGCAGGTTTCAGGGGCTTTGCCAAGGGGGAAGCTCAGAAAGAAAAAGGTTGAGAATCTCTGGCTTAGAGAAAGGAAGATCAAAATAAGTTACTACGATAAAATAAAACACGCCGGCTAAGCCTAACACACTACGAGAAGTTGTTACAAATCATAATTTATCACCCTAGTTCTTATTTTGCAAATAGTGCCACTTCCCCCATCATCATGATTAAATCATGACCTAGTCTGTCTCCAGAACAGACTGACATGCTTTTCAGATGTGTTGAAAACATTCAGTATCCTCCATGATGTTTAGGTAACCACGGTTGGATTCAAATGTGTTTTGCCCTTACGTCTCCGGCAGATAAGTCAGAACTCTCATAATGAAGCTGCTTTGGCATAATGACTGCTCGATCTGCTAGTGGAGATAACTGAGTGGATTTGAGATGCACAAATTCAAACACTGTAATGGTTTTCTGAAAGCAAAAACTGCCTTAAGGAACGGATTTAACCAGACAAGGACTTGGGAGAAGAGTCTAATTCTCATATTTTTTCTTGCTATCTTTAGCTGACTGGAAACAAAGAGAAGGGCAAAATACCAGAACAAAGATAACTGGAGGTGTGAATGAGTTGCTCTGTTACTGTGTGCTATTTGATACCACTTCTGAATGAATGGGTCTTTGTTTTGAGGATTCAAACAGCAGATGCTTGGCACTCCCTGATATCTACTTTGGCAACGTTTCACGTCCCTCCTTCATTTTACATGGCACCTAATCCATGTTTTACATTTCATCGAGGTTCCTTGAGGAATATGGACTTGACCCAAGACCCACAGGAGGTGATGGAAAGACACGTATTGATTTCAGTGGACTTTGGATCAGGCCTTGTCATTGAAACAAGACCAGCTCCAGGGATAGAGCAGATACTGATGGCTGCACTTCTGAAAGGGACAAATGCTTGCTCAGTTGGCTTGTCAGAGCTAGACAAATAATGGTGCTTCTAATCTTTATCGTCTTTCAAATGGTAAATAATCATCCTAGCTATAATTACCGATGTTCTGCATTTAGAGTAAAGTGTTTCAGAAATGCTGAACTGCATGATCGTCAATTTATATCATTTTTAAAAACATATTGAGAAATATGAGCGCGATCACTGCAATGATCCTTACTTTCTTTGGCCAGCTTTCGCACAGAAAGGCATCCCATCAGGGATCAGGCCTGGCTGTGCTGGGCATTGTACATGCATAATGAAAAGAAGGCCCTGGCCACGCATAGCTCTTACGATGATTATGCTAGTACCCACAAAGTGTTATTGATATTGAGATGCTATTCAAGGAAACTTAAAATCTAGGAATATCTTCCTGTTATCCAAATGAACCTGAGCCAAAGTGTTCTCATTCTTTATGGACTCCTTTTGTTTTTCATTCTTTCTTGGGGGTGGGGGAGGGGAGGGTATTGAAATGCACCAAATGCATCATGGGCCAGTTTCAAAGCACTTTCTTGTATCAGCCGAGAAGCTGGAGCGGTATCAGTTCCCATCCGTCGAGAACTTGGCCAACCTACTTCTAGAGACTTATCATTCTCCTAGATGCCCGCACTTTATTAAAGTAGCTATGCTAACATGAGGATGGCAATGGAAGCACTCACTACGGTAGCAGCTCTTCCTTGATGCTTCTTAGGACCTCCCCAGGCTACATCAGTGTGAGTTTGCTGAAAAGGGAAGCGCTGGCAGTAAATGAGGCAGTCACTTGCTGCTTTTCTCTCCTGACCTTGAAAAGTCCTAGAGCTACATTAGCCATGAAAAATAACTCTTGCTTAGTGCTGAGCATGTGTATTTCTGCACAGACAAATAACAATGTGAACACATGCCCTGATCATTTATCCTCCTCAGAGGCCCATAAACCATGGGCAAATGTAACAAAAGCAGAAGATTAACTGTCGTCATATAAAGCTTTACATTTTTCATAATGTTTTCTCTACACAGAGAATTAGTAAATGTCACTAATTGCAAAACATTCTTGAAGAAATGGGGATTGGGGGAGGCAAATCTGCCCTTGACTTCAGTGGAAGAAGGAGCAGCCTGTTTGGAAATGATTCTCTAACACCCATCACTCAGGTGAAGGCTGCATACACGGCAGAGAAAACTCATGCAGTCTGCAATGGTATGCTTGGTGCAAGAGCAGCATGCTTAGTAGTCCCATAGGCAGTTATCCATCCTCCAGGAGAAATGGGGTGAAAAACCTGCTATCTCCAAAGAGAGGCACAAGCCAACAGCTACGTTTAATACATCCTTAGCTGAACACCTAGACTTGAATAATAATGCTGCGGTATGCGGTTGATCTCTTTTTATATCTCCTCCTGGGTTTGTAGCACAGGCTCACTGCTGACACTTGTGTACACAATGATACAGTGCCGGAAATTGGGCAGAAGACCCGCAGACCCAGCAGCCTGTCCAGAAGACCTGAAGGCACGGAAATACTCTCTGAGAGGCTTCAACAAGCTCTATTTTCCCACAAGTTGTGTCATCCTAGGGAAAAGGAATCATGTGAATTTTTAAAGCGCTCCCCTGATCACAGCCAGTTCCCAAGATGGGTTTATTTTTTTAAAATGGTGTGTGAAGTGAACGTCCAGTGCTCTGACTCTGAAAATCCATTCCCTTGGACAGGAAATACATTTGGGTGATCAGAAAGGCCATGTGATTTGTGAGCTAGGCTATGAGATTGGCCCAAATTAATACTTAAAAAAAAAGATGGGTGGTTTTTGGTGTCTTTCCATTTTTTCCTTCTTACCCTGTGTGTGTGTGAGCACATGCAATTAGTAGTGCCAACTCTGCAGGCGTTCGTACTAGCAGACCCAGCTGAGATCACATTACACAGGGTTGCATGAAATGCTGCCTGTGCTGGTGTGGAGCATCCAGCTTCCTCCAAACCTCTGACTTTTAATTCATTCTGTGCCCCCCATCTCATCATTCAGCCCCACATCTCAGCACACCTCTGCTCCTGCTGCAGCTCTGGGAGCCCTTCGCCCTTTCTCCCAGGCCTGGTGGGACAGCTGCTCTGGGGTGATCTCCCGCAGGTGGCAGGGATGGTGTAAGAAGGGAGAGGAGCAGACTGACCCATGTTAAATCAGAAGAGGCTGCACAGGTGGACACTTTCCGCTCCCTTTCTTCTTCATGTTCTTCTTGGTTTTGTTCACTTCATCCTCCCTCCCCGGCCCCCACAAACACACACTCCTACCTAAAAACCCTCCTGGAGGAAGCGGGGAGAGCAGTTTGCTTCCTCGGGGAGCCCTGCTTGGCTGCTCTTTTCCAGGAGGTGGAAAAGGGAGAGAGTCACCCTATCAATGAGGTAGGCCTGCAAACAGCATAAGGACTGGAGCTCCCCCATCACTGCCAGATGACCTGCAGCAGTGGCCAAGAGTGGCCATATTGTACAAGAACTAGCAATGCTGTGCAAAGAGCACTAGACTGGGAATCAAGGCAGGTGGATTCTATTCCTGGCTCTTCTACTGATCAGTGCTGAGATCCAGGGCAAGTTTCTTCCCCTTTTGGTGTCTCTTTCCCCTCTGTTGTGATTTCAAGCTTTCTTTGTATAAATCCTCCAGCACAGAAAGGTTCCTTTCTCAGATTTGGTCACATTAATACAAACGCAACTGTTTCTAGTGCAAGCCAATGGAACCCAGCTGACATGAGAGAGAAGAACACCTGTAGGCAGCTCTGGAGAAAAAAACAAAATGGTGGCTTTATCCTTCTGACTTCCAGCTCATCCATTGTCTGAAGATACGGAGGTGGTGAGTGGACCAGGGGATAAGGCATTTGTGTATGGAGTGCAGAGTTGGGGCCTTGATTCCCACCCAACCTGGGAGTTGCTGGACAGCCAACACAAGCTGCCCCAAGAGTGGAGCTAGCTAGCTCGCTCTCTGATTAGGAAGGCAAGATAAGGCATGGGCTGAAGATAAGGAGGTGGAGTGAAATTTCCAAAGTGGTGGGTTCAAGTCCCATTCTCCTGCCCCTCTGGCTCCTGCATTTGGAAAGCAGGATAAGGGAGCCACTGTAAAGGTGGGGTGGGCTCAGGGATGGAGTACAGGGTGGTAATTTCAAGATCTGCCTACCCTGGGAGCAGCCAGACAGCCAACACAGGCCCTTCCAGGGATTGAGCTGGCTCCCACATTAGGAAAGCAAAATAAAGAGCCTTCTGGAGGGAGGAGGGTGCATTTTGCAGTGGCTTAGGGCTGCGTTTCTCAAACTGTGGGTCCCAACTCCCCGGGGGGTCACGAGTGACTTAGAGGTCTCACAAAGTTTGAGAACCCCTGGCCTACGGGACATGGCATTTGCATGGGGAGCACAGGGTTGGGGGCTCGCCCCGGGACTGACATACATCATGCCCACCCTGGGACTGACATACATCATGTCAGCATACATGACAATCCAGGAGGCTTTTGGAGACTGCTGGGAACAACTCCCTGGTACAAGTGCTGAAGGAACTGACCAGGGGCCATGCGCAGCTTGACCTGTTGCTCACAAACAGGGAGGAATTAGTAGGGGAAGCAGATGTGGGTGGCAACCTGGGCAGCAGAGATCACGAGATGGTCGAGATCAAAATCCTGACCAAAGGAAGAAAGGAGAGCACCAAATTACAAACCCTGGATTCAGAAAAGCAGACTTTGACTCGCTCAAGGACTTGATGGGCAGGATTCCCTGGGATGCTAACATGAGGAGGTAAGGAATCCAGGAGAGCTGGCTGTATTTTAAAGAGGTTTTACTGAAGGCACAGGAACAAACCATCCCAATGTTCAGTAAGAAAAGCAAATACGGTAGTTGACCACCTTGGCTTAACAGTGAAATTTCCTGTGAGCTTAAACACAAAAAGAAAGCTTACAAGAAATAGAAACTTGGACAGATGACTAGGGAGGAGTATAAATACATTGCATGAGAATTCAGGGGTGTAATCAGGAAGGCCAAAGCTCAGTTGGAATTGTAGCTAGCAGGGGGTTGTGAAAGGTAATAAGAAAGGTTTCAACAGGCATGTTAGAAGGTGGTCAGGGAAGGTGTGGAACCCTTACTAAACGAGGGAGGTAACCTAGTGACAGCTGATGTGGGGAAAGCTGAAGTACTCAATGCTTTTTTGGCCTTTGCCTTCACAGAGGCACTAGACAGCACAGTATGGGAAGAAGGTGGGCAGGCCTCAGTGCAGAAAGAGCAGGTTAATAACTATTTAGAAAAGCTAGACATACACAAATCCATGGGGCCAAGTCTAATAGGCACTGAGAGAGTTAGCAGATGTGATTGCAGAGCCATTGGTCATTATCTGTGAAAACTCATGATGATCGGGGGAGGTACCAGACGATTGGAATAAGGCAAATGTAGTGCTCCTCTTTAAAAAAAGGGAAGAAAAAAAATCCAGAGAACTACAGACTGGTCAGCCCCACCTCAATCCCTGGAAAAATCATGGAGGGGTTCCTCAAGGAATCCATTCTGAAGCACTTGGAAGAAAGGCCAGTGATCAGGAACAGTCAACATGGATTCACCAAGGGCAAGTCATGCCTGACTAACCTGATTAGCTTCTGTGACGAGATAACTGACTCTGTGGACATGGGGAAGGTGGTGGACGTGATACACCTTGACTTTAGCAAAGCTTTTGATATGGTCTCCCACAATATTCTTGCCAGCAAGTTAAGGAAATATGTATTGGATAAATGAACTGTAAGGTGGATAGAACTCTGGCTAGAATGTCAGGCTCAACATGTAGTGATTAAAGGCTCGATGTCAGGTTGGCAGTTGGTATCAAGCAGGTGACTCAATGGTCAGTTCTAGGGCCAGCTTTGTTCAAGGTCTTTATTAATGACCTGGATGAGAGGATGGATTGCACCCTCAGCAAATTCACAGATGACACTAAGCTACGGGGGAAGAGATAGATAGGTTGGAGGGCAGAGATAGGGTCCAGAGTGACCTGGACAAGTCAGAGGATTGGGCCAAAAGAAATCTGATGAGGTTCAACAAGGACAAGTGCAGACTCCTGCACTTGAGACGGAAGGATCCCAAGCATTGTTACAGGCTGGGGACTGACTGGCTAAATAGCAGTTCAGCAGAAAAGGACCTGGGGATTACAGAAGCTGGATATGAGTCAACAATGTGCCCTTGTAACCAAGAAGGCTAATGGCATATTAGGTTGCATTAGCAGGATCATTGCCAGCAGATCCAGAGAAGTGATTATTCCCCTTTATTTGGCTCTGGTGTGGCCACATCTGGAGTATTGTCTCCAGTTCTGGGCCCCCCATTACAGAAAGGATGTGGATAAATTGGAGAAAGTCCAGTGGAGGACAACCAAAATAATTAGGGAGCTGGAGCACATGACCTATGAGGAGAGGCTGAGGGATTTGGTCTTATTTAGTCTACAGAAGAGAAGAGTGAGGGGGGAATTGATAGCAGCCTTTAACTACCTGAAGGGAGGTTCCAAAGAGGATGGAGAGAGGCTGTTCTCAGTAGTGACAGATGACCGAATGAGGAGCAATGGTCTCAAGTTGCAATGGGGAGGTCTAGGTTGGATATTAGGAAAAACTATTTCACTGTAAGGGTGGTGAAGCACTGGAATGGGTTCCCTAAGGAGGTGGTGGAATCTCCCTCCTAGAGGTTTTTAAGTCCCAGCTTGACAAAGGCCTGGCTGGGATGATTTAGTTGGGGTTGGTCCTGCTTTTAGCAGGGGGTTGGACTTGATGACCTCCTGATGTCTCTTCCAACTCTATGATTCTATGATTCTATAATTCTGCTAGTGATTATCTTAAACATGCAGATGAGTGGGAAATGTTTATTTTTGGCCTTGTCTGCCATACATATTATGAGGCTAAATGGATATAAAACTTGTAGTATAAATATATATAAATGGCACATTTTGGGAGTCAGTCATCTGATGCCGCTGAGAAAGAGCTGCTCTGACATGGATATCCACACATACATTATTCTTGAATGCCAGGTCTGGAGCAAGAGAGTTTGAGCCCACTTCTATAACAACAAATCCTCAGTCCGCACATCTGATTTTCCAAATCGTGCAAAGCTTCATGCTCACCCACGGACTATAACAGGCCCATCTAAGATAGGTGAGGATTATTCAAGGGAATAAATCTTTGAAGAATCAAACACTGAAACAGGAATGTGATTTTTACTCGTGTGCTTAACTTAAACTTCCATCCAACATTATTCAGTCTTTATTATCTTTTTTAAAATGTTTTCTGGTTTGCTGGCAAAGCTACACAGTATTTCATAGTAGGACTTGCTGAGAATCAAAGGGATGTTATGGAGGCACAGCTATGGCTGGTTTGCCTAATCCGTATAAAATTCCTTGATATGAGGTTCAGATAACCGTAAGCTTAGTTCTGCCTCCAAACGCGCTAGGTTGGTTTTTGAATATTAAAAACAGCAGTAGTTTCACATAGCTTTCAGGGCTTTGATTTTTGACAGATTTGGTCACTGAAATTGCTCTGTTTTGCTCATGCCCATTGAGGTTTTGGTATGGACCCCTGTTGGAGACATGATACTGGCCAAGATGGACCATGGGCTGACCCAGAATAGCAGCACCTGTGTTTTTAAATTTCTGCTTAGATAGAATTTTTAACAGTGTCTGTGCCCCCACTGAAAATTATTGGATTTATACCCTTTAGTATCTTAGGTGCTTTTGAAAATGTTACACTTCTGCAATCCTAAAACAATTAAGGTTCAAAAACACACAAGGAAGATCGGTCCTATCTCCCACAGTCTTTCAGTGGGAGATGGGATTTCTAATTCTACTAGGTCTTTTTTGAAAATCCAACCCTAAAACATTAATCTTGAAACTAATGATGAAATTAACTGAGCAAAAAAGTACCAGGCAAGGTTCAGCCCAGCAGATCATGTGATAAAATACAGCAAGGCTTTACAAAGGTTAGGTTGTGCCAAACCAGCCTGATCTGTTACTTTGAGAAGATAACAGAACATAAGATCGGTCATACAGGATCAGAGCAAAGGTCTATCTAGCCCATTCTTCTGGCAGTGGCGAATGCCAGGTGCAGGAGAGGGAATGAACAGAACAGGCAATCATGAAGTGATCCCTCCCTTATCACCCATTCCCAGCTTCTGACAAACAGAAGTTAGGGACACCATCCCTATCCAACCTGGCCCATAGCCATTGGTGGACCTAACCTCCTTGAACTCATCTAGTTATTTTTTGAACAATAACCAATTTTCTGGACAAAGGAAATGCAATAGATCTAATCTACCTGGACCAATTTCAGCTGGTGAGAGAATTGTCAAGCCACATGGAGCTCTTCTTCAGCCCTGGAAAAGGTGTTCTAAGATGCTAAATACAAGGTGGAACAGATTGGCATAAGCAGCTAGGGCACATTCGAAGGGACCATGTGAGGCAGAGTGGCCCCTTTTTAATGACTTTGCAGTCATAGGACAAAAACAAGCAGTTAATGGGTTACAGATTGTTGTAACCAGCCATAAATCCAGTGTCTCCATTCAGTCCATGATGTTTAGTATCCAGCAGAGTTATGACTTTAAACTCCCAGACTAATCTTTTTGAAAGTGTTGTGCAGATTTCCTTTGATGAGGACAGACAGGCCAGATACAGAGTGATTGCTTTGTGAAAAGTGTTCATAAATGGAGGATAGTGCATTTTTTATCT
Organism: Rafetus swinhoei; assembly: GCA_019425775.1. Taxonomy (NCBI): domain Eukaryota; kingdom Metazoa; phylum Chordata; order Testudines; family Trionychidae; genus Rafetus; species Rafetus swinhoei. Next base: position 47,488,201 of record CM033432.1, read on the forward strand.
TTTTTCTGTGTGAATTCATAGTGATTGCCCGGTGGCACCAATAAAGCTGTTACTAAGGCACGCAGTGCTCTGGAGGAAGTACACCACATGCAGGATGTGTTGGGGTGGGTGCTGGTCATTATAGCAATGGCGATATGTCTGCAGGTTCCACATCAGTTGTTCTGGCAGGGTCCAGTGTTGCTTTGAATTCATGTGTCCTGGTCCATGGGGATCCTGCTTCTGATGAAGAGCCTGGAGAACTTGGAGGGGCTGTTTGAAGGCCAGAAGATGGGGTTCCTGAAAGATTTCCTTCAGGATAAGGTGCCTATTGAGCATGGGTTGTAGTCATTTGATTCCCCATATAGTTCCAGTGTAGAGTGGTGGGTGATAACGTAGGGGGTGAGTGATAACGTGGAGGATTGTGGATGGATAAGGGCTTATTGCTGTATTGAAGAAGGTCCTCTCAGCCTAGTTGTGTAGGCCATTCCATAATGTGATCTACCTCTCTGGTGGAGTGTTCATGTTTGGTAAAGGCAGTCTTGAGCGTATTAAGGTGCATATCCCTAACTTTCTTCTGTGGTATCTGAATGCTGTGCTGTAGATTGATTTCTTGATGTATTAGGAGTGGTTATGAAGGTGTGGTGACCTATGGGTTTCTTGTACACAGCTGTCTGTAGAGTTCCATTGTCAGAGTAGATTGTGGTGTCCTGGACGTTGATGCTAACGTGGGGATGTTCCAGTACACTGGGGATGTTCCAGTACACTAGGGATGTAATAGTGTAGTTGATAACCAATAAGCGAAAGCTTATAGGTTAATGCTATAGACTACATGCATTTCCCTCCTTCCCCCCCCCCCCCCCCCCACCAGTAATTTTTTTAGCAGGCTGGCCAGCAGCCCAGCTCAGTCCTGTCTCATGCCAAGTCCAAGACCTACTCCCGCTGCAGCTCTGCATTTAAAATGTATTAGGAGCCAGGCGGGCAGGTGGGCAGACAGCCGGCTCAGTTTTGGCTTGCACCGGGTCGAGGAGCTTAGCCCCCCCACACAGACAGGGGCAGCTGCCACCCTGTGCTGCTGCCCCTGTATCAGAAGGGGCAGCATGGGGCAACAGGCATCTGGTCCATGAAGGGAGCTGGTTTTTAAATTGGCTCCCCTCGTGGACCAGCTCCCGCCTGGCACCCCACACTACTGTCTCTGATACAGAGGCAGCAACACGGAATGGCTGGGGGCTCCTCGGGAGTGAGGCTAGAGTGCACTGGCTGCCGGCTCCACCCCTGGAGACTATAGAATAGTTGAATAACCAATAAGGATTCATGAGGTTAATTGACTATTCAATTAACCCATATTTAACATCCCTACAGTATACATTTAATGGATTTATTGTGGCTGTTGAAGTGATGGTGAAAATCTATGAGGGAGTTTAATACCAAGAAATCTGGTATCTACAGCTGGAAGTGACAGAGGATGAGAAAGACCTGGATATATTGGTTGATCACAGGATGACTCCAAGGCACCGATATGTAGTCCTAGGATGCACTAGGCAAGTGACTTTCAGTGGAGAAAGGGATGTGTTATTGTCATGATACAAGGTACTGATGAGATATCTGCAATAGTGTGCAAACCTAGTCTCCCATGTTTAAGAAAGATGAATTCAAACTGGACTGGGTGCAGAGAAAGGCTACTAAGCTGATCAGAGGAATGGATAATCTACCTTACAAGAGAAGACTCAAGGACTTGGCTCATTTATCCTAAACAAAGAGAGGCCGAGGGGAGACGTGACTGCTCTCTATAAATATATCAGAGAGCTAAACAGCAAGGAGCAAGAGGAATTATTTATGCTAAGGGCCAGTCCTGGCACAAGCACAAATTGAACAGCACTAAATTTAGGCTTGACATTAGACAAAGGTTTCTAGCCATGAGAAGAGAGAAGCTCTGGAGAAGTCTTCCAAGGCAAATAGTAGGGGGCATAAAACCTAGCATGTTTCATGACTGAGCTTACTATGTTTATGGAGTGGATGGTATGATGAGATTGCCTACAGTGTCATACGGGCAATCTGCAACTGCTGTTAGCAAATATCGCCGATGGCTAGAGATGGAACATGAGATAAGGAGGGTCTGAGTTACTACAGAGAATTCTTACCCAGATGTCTGGCCAGTGGGTCTTGCCCACCATGCTCAGGGTCTAAATGATCCTCATATGTAGGAGCAGGAAGGAATCTTCCCCAGGCCAAACTGGCAAAGATCCTGAGAGGTTTTTATCTTCCCCTGCAGCAAGGTCACCTGCTGGTTTGAACTAGAGTAAATGTCGAAGTAGATTTTCTGTAACTTGACGTCTTTAAAGCAAGATTTGAGGATTTCAGTAACTCCCTGAGGTTATGGGTCTATTATAGCAGTGGGTGGGTGAGTGAGGCTCAGTGGTCTGCAACGTGCAGGTCAGACTAGATCAGGGCTGGGCAAAAGATGATCCGCGGGCCAAATCCGACCTGCCAAGCCGCACGATCTGACCCACGAGAGCCTCAGCCGGCTCCCTGCCTGTCCCACCCCTGCTCGGTCGGTACTAAGGAAAGCCGGCGGTAGGGCCACGTGTGTGTTTCTGAACTCTGAGAGCCTGGAGGGAGGGGAGACAGGCTTCTCATAGTGCCCCCACCCCAAATAGCTCCCATTGGCTGGTTTCAGCCAATAGCAGCTGCCTGTTTGCAGGACAGGCAGCATGTGAAGTGCCCCTCCTCCCTCATTTCCCGGCTTACAGCATTCAGTTCAGAGCAGTAAACATGGCTCCTGCCGCTCCCCTGAGCATGTAGGGACTGGAAGGCAGGGACCCTGGCTAAGGAACCTGCTGGGCTGCTGACTGGGAGCCAGGTAAGGTCTCCCAGTCAGAGCCTGCCTCTGGCACCCCAACCCCTCCTTCCCCCAACCCTCTGCCCCCTTTCTGCCCTTACCCCATGTAACCCCCTATTCCCACTTAAACCTTCTGCACCCCTGCTCCAGCCTCCATGCACCTTCCTAGACACTGGATTCCCTCCTACGCCCCTCCCCAGGTCATACACCCCTCCCAGACTTGCACCCAATCTGCTATCCCTGGTCACAGCCCAAATCCCTGCATCCACTCCTGCTCCAGGTTACAACCTCCTCCCATAGTCTGCACTCCCTCCTCCTACACCCCTCCCCCAGGCCAGAATCCTCTCTTGCACCCAGACTCTGCACCTAAGGTCCCTGTCCTAGGTCACAATCCAAACCCATGAACCTCTACCCCAGGTCACACTCCCCTCCCAGACCCTGCACCCCCTCCTCGCCTCAGTCCACGATCCATTACTTCACTCAAACTCCCTCCTAGATACGCCATCCCAATCCCTTATCCCAAGCTCCCTTCTGCACCCACTCTCAATTCCAGACCCCCACACCTCCTCCATTAATATAATGGAAGAGTGTGGCCCTCAACCACTTACCAAATTCTTGAAGTGTCCCCTCCCATTAAAAATTATTACCCACCACTGGACTAGATGGTCTCTTCTGGAGTTATGAGCCTACATACTAGGCTGAATGTTTCCATCTTAACACTGCTCAAGAAGTACTGCCTTGTGCAGTGGAATGAGTTCTCTAATAAGGTCTCCATGCTGTAACTCTGATGTGAAACCACAGTTAACCATCTGCTGGGTAACAGAGTATATCACATTTATGGATTTGGAATCCCAAAGAATTGGCTCACCTTGGCTGTCCTGTAGCATGATACCCAATATAGTCACAAGCACACATCGACCACAAAGTATAACTAGGAAAATTTCAGGTCACCGTCTGATGTTCCAAACACTAAGGAAAGTTGAACCGTTTAGACTGGCAACTGTATGATTGCGGTTTTGTAAAATAAGAAGGTACATATGAACTCCAAGTTCTCCCCCACCTTCTGCAACTGTTTCAATCATTTTCTTCATCACTTCTGTGTTCCTGAATGGATGAACTGAACATGTTGGTGGTGGAGGAAGATGGGGATGATTTTCAATTGTTACTGTTTTTTTGACATGATTTTGACTAATATCTTCATACATGTGGTCCACTGTTAAAGGCTTCCATTGCTCATCGTATCCAAATAACCACAGCCTTCAAGCCTGGTAGTGTTTGTCATAAGAGATACAGAGGTCATAAATTCTGATCTGTAGATGGCATCTTCTCCTCTGACATCAGCTTTAGCTTTGCTAGCTTCTGCTATTTTTCTTGTGTTGAGAATTACATCATCTGCCTCCAATACACCACTCTCTTCATATTCTTCCATGTTGCCTTCTTCCCCTTCATCATCTTGATCATTCTCACAAGAGGTTGGATGTTCTGGTAATTTGATGCTCTCCTTGCTCTCCAGTGTGATCTCCTTAACTGCTTCTGTCCCACCTGCAATACCTGCACGGTGAAATGTATCTACCCATCTCCCAGCACCATCATAGAATCATAGAACACTAGAACTGGAAGGGACCTTGAAAAGTCATCGAGTCCAGTTGCCTGCCCTCAGGGCAGGAACAAGCACCTTCTAGATCATCCCTGACAGAGGCCTATCTAACCTGCTCTTGAAGATCTCCAGTGATGGAGATTCCACAACCTCCCTAGGCAACTTATTCCAGTGTTTAACCACCCTGACAGTTAGGAAGTTTTTCCTAATGTCCAACCTAAAGCTCCCTTGCTGCAGTTTAAGCCCATTGCTTCTTCTCCTATCATCAGAGGCCAAGGAGAACAATTTTTCTCCCTCCTCCTTGTAACACCTTTTTAGATATTTGAAAACTGCTATCATGTCCCCTCTCAGTCTCCTCTTTTCCAAACTAAACAAGACCAGTTCTTTCAGTCTTCCCTCATAGCTCATGTTTTCTAGACCTTTAATCATTTTTGTTGCTCTTCTCTGCACCTTCTCCCATTTCTCCACATCTTTCTTGAAATGTGGTGCCTAGAACAGGACACAGTACTCCAACTGAGGCCTAATCAGCACAGAGTAGAGTGGAAAAATGACTTCTCGTGTCTTACTCACAACATTCCTGTTAATGCATCCCACAATCATGTTTGCTTTTTCAGCTTCTTCTATAATTGCTTCCAGTTCATCTGAATAACCTATCTGTTTACACTGCTTGTAGCATGATATGTTTTTAGTTACGAAAAACTATTTGTCTGTTGGCAGATAAGCCTTGACCTTTAATTCTTCTCCTAAAGTCCATTGCCACGTAGGACAGTGATAAACTAAATGGTCTCCAGCTGCTACAAAACTCTTCAGGAGTGATGACTCCAGTTTCTTTAAACTTTTACTCCTTCAGCACCAGGATGAGATACTCAGCCTCCTCCAGTGCTCTGCATCCTGCTGGCAACCACAAGGGCTCCAAACACCCACATCCCTGAATGAGGGTCCCCAACACCACACCCCTGCTTGTGCCTCAAGTCTACAGTACCCACTACCAACCTGAGTCACATGACCAGCTTTCCACACACACGAACACAAGACCCAGATGTAGCTGTACTGTTGTGTATTCCATGAAATCAGTAGGGATTCTACAGGCTAAATGGAGAGCAAAATTTGCCCCCGAATATTTACAAACTGTAGTGTGACAAAGCTCCTCTTTAACTTTAGTAGGTCCTGCACTTTCAGGCAGATTACTTCTCAGAATAGCCCTCAATTTAGAAACTGGCTTGCTATTTGTTGAGCTGCTCCCATCATTGGTCAGCATGGAAAAAAGAGCAAAAACCAAACTTCATAATCTTTACAACCCCTCCCAGCTGTAGAGGGTAGGACAAACCCTGTACCAAAGCCAGTCTCTTTCTAGCACTGAAATGGAGGGGGGACCTGGGCCCACCCTCTACTCTGGGTTCCAGTCCAGGGACCCTGTAAGAGTAGCTGTCTGTAATGTCTCTGGTAACAGCTGTGTGATAGCTATAAATCGCTGTGCCACTTCCTCCAGCCTTCCCCAGCACGTTCCTTACTAGAGGTTCTTCCAGTCTGTGTAGATGTACCCATAATGAGCTATGGTTTTGTTGATGTGCCATTGCAAACAGGAAGGGTTATTGACTCACTTGGGATACGTCTACACAGTAGCACGTAGCTCGAAATAAGCTCCACAATTTGAGCTATGCAAATTGCATAGCTTATTTCGAGACAGCCTATTCTGAAATTTGGTGCTGTCTAAACAGCCCTAATTTCGAAATAGAGCGCTATTCTGACGAGTCCCTTACTCCTCGTGCAACGAGGTTTACGGGACTTCGGAATAACAACCCTGTTATTTCAAATGTATTTCGAAATAATGGGCTTGCTCTTCAGATGTTATCCCAAAATAGTGCCGCTGTGTAGATGTACCCTGAGTGGTGTTAACTTTCTTTCTAAAGTTGGCAACTTACCTTTCTAAGATAATGGGAAGTAGTTGTCTGGATGTGTGTTTATTTCTTTGACAAAGATAGGGAATGTTTTCATCTAGTTTTCAAGCCTGCAGAAAGCAGAAAATACATGTTACTTTTGCACAGCACGGCTCACAGCTGTCTGAAGTCAAGAGAGGGAAAGCTCTGCAGCTTAAAGACCTCAAAGAAATTTCAGGGTGTTTTAAACACTTCAGGATTTTTGGTTACCCTTACATTTCCATCTACTCCTACCACAGCATAAAATTGCTTCTCTTACACTCACAGCCAAAGGAGGACATCACTGCTCAGTACATTAGCTCCGTAGGAATGGCTTCACAAACAATGATATTCTTCTGAAAGTAGATGGACACTTTCTTTAGTTTAATGTTCCTTTTTTTGCAGTGCAAATACTATTAGTCCAAGTGTGTGACATACTGCTCCCCAAAGTGAGAGCAGCAGGTAACCCAAAGGGGATGTTGTCATCCTCACTGTTAGCTAGATTGTGTTTTTAGTTGGGATTGATAGAGATAGGGAGGAAGGATGGTCTTGTAGTCACAACACTAGACAGGGACACGGGAGATGTGGGGTCAGCCCCCTGCTCTTCTACATGCTTCCTATATGACTTTGACCAAATCCTTTAATCTTTTGTGACTCAGTTTCCCACCTTCTGATTGTACTGTAGGTTGTGCCCCAACCTACCAACTTTGGCTTTCATGTAATCTGCTCATGATAGTGACAGTCTCTTACTGTGTATGTACAGTACTGAGCACAACAGGACCCTTTCCTGGTACTTGCACCACCTACCGTAAGATTAGGAATCACTGTACTGTCCCTAAGTGCCAATTTGTCGGGGTGGTTATGTACTAATTATTGACCCTCAGCCAGCCAGTCTAGAATTTCTTTACACTGCATACACAGTCTGTTAGTCTGGGGCTTTGTCTACACTGCCGGCTTTGCTGGAAGTGCCTATGCAAATGAAGTGTGGATTAGCATTTTGCAGTGCTTCAATTGCATAATTTATTCAAGCCGGTTTTGCACAAGGGGTTTTTGCGCAAAAACAAGCAGTGTGGCCTTTTTTTTTACGCAAAAACCCCATTTTGCACAAGATCCTTATGCCTCTGAGGCTACGTCTACACAACTTCCCTCTTCCACAAAAGCCTATGTAAATGAAGCACGGATTAGCATATTGCTACACTCCATTTGCAAAATTAATTAGGAGCCATTTTTGCACAAGTGTAGATGTAGCCTCAGTGACTACACTTGTCTGATGATATGAACAAGCAAATGGAAGGTTTCAATGGCCATAAATAATTCTAAGAAAAAGACAAGTCTGTATATGTGGAAGAAAATTCACCAGTGACGGAATCAACACTTGAGCCTGTGATGATATAAATAGTTAATTGTTTCCCCCCCTGGCTCCCTCACTTTTAGCCTGTGTATACATGGGGAAAATATTAATGGCCCAAGATATTACTTGGCTAACTCCTTCTCGAATCCCATTTCTAAGTCCTTCAGACCTCACTGGGATGGCTTTATATCATACTCAATCATTCAGGCTGTAACCCCTTCCTCCGGAGCCTCCTCTGCGATGCTGGCAACCCCACAAAGGAGATAGGAAAAGAAAATAGAACGAGGACAGCTCAATGACTTCACCTGGGTTTCATTACCAGCAAACATCAGGACAGTTGGGAAGAATGCGGCTCTGCTTCAGACTGTATTCAAAACACATCACCAGTGTCTGCCCAACTGCAAGGTGGCCACAGCAATATTGATCAAGATGTGATTTGTTTTGCCATCACAGCAGTGCTCTTTTATGCTTCCCTTAACACTTTTTTTCTTTACAAAAATCATGGAGTGACTCCATCTAAACCAGTCTGGAATTAAAACTCTCAACTGTCCTAGGTTCTTCCCAGCAGACTTGGCTAAAAATGGAGAATTAACCAGGGCTCTTCCAACAGCTTTTCAGAGGCAATCACTTTTACATTGCTTATTTCTAGCATAATATATGTTTGTTTCAGTGGAGGGAGGAGGTGATGGAGCTAAACAAAGAGGGATCCTGTGCAAAGTTAAAATCTCATCTGGCAATAGCATCTTTATTTTTGGTTTCATCAAAGCACGTTTATGCAGCAATGCTAAGTCTGGACACTGTTTTGAGACTCACTAGGTTCCTATCCTAACATAGCTCAGTGCAAAAGAAATAATGTGGAACATACTTTTCGGGCTCATAAAGAATAGATAATCAAATGGAAGAAGTATGGAAAAAACAGCAAGACAATATGCCGTCTCTTCAACTGCTTAAATAAATTGAGCTGCTGAAACTCATGGAAGCTGTTTTATCTCTTGTTCTGTTTATTCTTTTATCAAAAACTGGCACTGCATTGTCACAGGTAACATGTTATATACCAATGATGATGGTAGCATTGCACTGTATGTTAAATTATTCTTATATATGCGGAGATAGGAACTGTTAGTGTAGTCAGTGTGCATAGAGACTTTCTGTAACATCTGGAAGCAACTTCGACTTAGGGTGGCATGGTTTGCCTGCAGGGCTTTCAGTAACATTAAGTCAGTTGGAAAATATTTATCAGCTGTAAAATGAATTACTATTCATAATTTGAGTGAAAAAGACCCTGTCTAATTAATGTATATTAAAAGTTACTCCCTTTGTTATTAATTAAAGTTTTGTTAATTGGAAATCTTGTGTAAAAGGGATTATACTTTGTACTCATATTATGCCTTTTCTCAGGAGAGCCCAACAGTGGGGAAATAAAATAATCCTTATTTTACAGATCGGAAAACCGAGTCAGAAAGGTTTGGAACCAAATTTGCAAATGTATTTAGGCAGCGATTGAGTATTTACAAATGTGTCTAAACAGTTTGGGTACCTACTTCTCATTGATGCAAACGGGACTTACATTCCTAAGTGATTAGATCATTTTTGAAACGGGTTTAGGAGCTGAAGTCACTTAGGATAGGATTTTCAGAAAACTCCTATGTGCCCAGTTACTCAATGTCATACAGGGAGTCAATGGCAGTCATGGGAGTGGCATGCAAGGCCCTTGATTCTCAAATACCTTCACTGTCCGGGAGCCCATACAGCTTCTTAATTTTATATATCTTTTATACACACACACACACACTATAGTGTAAAGACTGATGCTTTCATTATGCCAAAGTTGGAATAGTAGAGCCTTAGCTCTACCGCCTGTTTCCTGTTTCCCAACTTCCGGTTAGTATTCATTGTACAATGGCAGAAGTCACATGCACAAGGGGCCAGGGTAAGATCAGAGAAGGAGCTTGATCTCTTGAATTTGCTGGCCTTTATGTTAGTCAGATCTTAGCCTCCAAGTGGTGTAATGTATTTGTTTATACTTAATGCATTTATATTTTAATGAAGTTAAAAGGGAAACTTAAACTTTATGGTAAAAAAACAGGGCAAGATTCACATCCACAATGCAGGGAGGTGTAAAGTGCATTCTGCTTGGGCCAGAGATGCCCACTGCTTTCAAGGGGGTTTATAAAAGGAGCTCTCCAGCTGTCCCCCTCAAAAATTGTTGAGGTGCAACTTTAGTTTCTGCTGGGGGCTCCAAAAATGCTCCAGTGGGGGAGAGACCTCAACAAGGACATCACACCTGCCGACTGCCTTGGCCACACCCCATGGCCTGCCACAGGGCTCAGACTGGCCAACGTCACACGAGGTTGATGATTCAGTTCTTCGTGTTTGAGTCTCTTGGGAACATGAGCTTGAGTTTAGCCACGAGGTTTGTGAAGATAAACTTGAAAACATGAACCAAGTGCAATCTAGTGTCTGGCCTCGTGCTCCTGGTGGATGCAAGTGTGCACCTGCACAGAGCAACTTCTGCAGGTGGTGTTTACATTTACAAATGAATGTACTGTATACAGATGTATGCCCCCAGTAATGCTCTCATGGGGAGCACTGGTGAAGCTCCCATTTGTTTCAATCGGGAGGAGGTTTGTGCTTTCTGTATTTTATAGGTTTGTTTGGATTTCTGCAGCACCTAGACAGAGCCCTGGATAAAATGATTTGCATCCACACCTGAGAGCCTGCAGAGCTGAATGTTATATGAACTCCCCTCCCACTGCTGCTGTAACCCACATCAAGCCCCACTGTTCACACACATGTGCCAAGTGTGGGTGTTTACTCTGTATCTGAAAGCATCTTGCAGGTGCTTTCATATTACAAGTTCATATTGTAAACTACTTGCTACTCATTTGCAGCACTTCATTTGCTCTTTAACCTGCTTACAACAGCCACAGATGATTTATGGAATGTACAAAACTATGCTGAGGAGTAGTGTTCAATCACATTATTTCCACAAGAAGCAGACGTTTCCTAATGCTCTTGCTATGGGCATTCACTACTGCTGGCTCTTCCCACATTCTATATCCATTTCAAGCACAAGTAACACAATGTCACCCATGCCGATCAGATATCAACATAAACTGTACATTTATAATAATATTAGTGAGGGTCCACATTTTCATTCAAGCCTTGTTTGGACAAAGCCTTCTCCTCTATTCACTTTTCTTCCCTCCCCAAAAATCTTCATGGAAACTTTTTTTTTAACTTTTCCATTTTTTCGACACGATATGCAAATCTTTCCTTTTTCAGTTTCCCCCTCAATTGTACTCCCTGCTTTTTTTTTCTTTCTCCATTTTGCCACTGAAAAAAGAGAAGTCTCTGAAAACCCAACATTTTTCAAGTTTGCCAAAGTATTTCAAAAACACTTTTCCAAAAAAAATATCTGGATACATTCAGCTAAATATTCCGTCTGTAATTTTGCTACAGTCCCCTTTCTTGTCATCTGTTTCAGACTTTTAGACACAATAAAAGAATCCTTAATCTTACTGAAGCTTTTTGTATTTTTAAACAAATTAAATATTAGACTATTCCTTACTGATAACCAACTGATTCATTGATACCATCAGTACTCAACTAGACTTAAGGCCCACTCCCCTCAAAATCACCAAGGGGATTTATTTATTCCTCCTCCTCCAAGACTGCCACATAGATGACTCGTATAGCATGACCTGAAGATCCAAAGACTTGTTAGGTTCTTTGCTGGCATAAATTGCCATAGCTCTGTTAAAGTCAGCAGAGTTACACAATTTACACCAGCCAGCCTCTGGATTCTGCTGGATCAAGGAAGAAGCAAATCAAAGATTTTGGGTCATGGCATTGTATGTGTGGGCATACTAAACCACATATTCTTGCTTGGGGAAGAAGTGTTTCAATCTTTTCTCTCAGGGGAAGTGCTTCCATGAAGCAAATCATGGCAAACATCTCAGCATCTGGTAGTTAAGCAGCAAGTAAAACAAAAAAGACTGAAATCAACAGACATCTGGAAAGCCAAAAATAGCCTCCCAATAACTGTTTGTTCATATGTGACAAATGCATTATGCTTGGTTAACTTGAGCACATGAGCCCCTGGATTTTGTAATATGCAGAGAATTTTCTGGTTATAACATATGGTTCCACACATCTGGGCTGTCCTAGCCACCCACTCCATGTTTATGAGTTTGTTGTAATCAATGGCAGACTTTTGTGTCTTTTGATCTCCACAGAGAACCATGGTGGTGGGAAGAAAGTAGTGCATCTTTTCTAGATCAAATTCAATGTAGACAGTTTCCCAGGAACCAAATCCAAATAAGCCAGAGTTTGTGGGCTACCAGAGGGCCATGCATGCTGTAGTGAAGGGTATGGATATCCTCAGGGTGAAGATGCACCATTCAGCCTCTTCCTAAAGAGTTCATTTCTGAACTGACTGCCTACCACTACTGCTCCCTCAGGGGCATCTTCTCCAGTCAACATCTTTGTGGGACACCTCTTCACCTCCTACGGCTCTTCCCACCCCTTTTGACAGTTGTCATGTCTTCCCAAGGCATCTCCTGCCCTAGTGCCCCCTCTCTCCTTCCCCACTTCCCTGAAGGGAGAACAAGCAGCTTCTACTACAAAGGGATATAGATGAGCAAGGCAACTTCCTCCTTTCCCTTCAGTGAAATTGGGGAGGGGGCATCAAACACCACAGGGGAGCACCATGAGTGGCCATCAATAGCCACAGGCCAGGTTCTACTAATTAGTCCAAGATAAGAACTGTGAATAAAGTATTTCTCACTCAGGTGTTCAATTTAGATTAACTAATCGAATAGCCGATGGGATTTCCAACGATGATTCGATTGGTCTATAAGGGCTCTTGCTACAGTTCAAAAGCAGAGAGAGAGGTAGCCAGGACTCAGACACAGAGATTAGTAGGTGCTGAAGATCCATCTGGGAGTTTTCAGTTGAAAGAAGTTGTCAGGTATCTTAGCAGCAGAATGAAAGGGCTTATTATGGGATGTTAGGAACATATCGGAGAGGAGGTAGAAGCTAGTGGCTACAAGCACCCGAAAAAGTCACAAGAAGTAGCAGACTGCCTCCCTAGTTCAGGTTTGCAATCTGTCTGCTTTTTGCAACCAGACCATTGGCCTTTTTGTGGTCTGCACTCCAGCACTAGCAGCTCCAATGCATGTAAAGCAATGGTCTTCCCTGACTTCTTTTTTCCAGCTAATTCTTCTGAACAGCCTTTTCCTTATATGTTCAATGCCCAGGCTGCCACGTCAAAGTAAACAGGGGGCTAACTGAAGAATCTCCTCTGGAACAATATCCTGCAGACTGAGCAAGTGGCAACTCTGCTGAACTGGAGACGATGGGAATAATTTCATTGGCATTTAAACATAGAAGAAACAAGTGTGAAGGGGACAGAGGGAAAGAGACTCCTTTACATTCCACCAGTATTCACCAACCAGTAGATAGGGATCTACTGGTAGATCTTGGAGCCTCTGACAGGGGATCTTGACTGATTTGGCTGGGAAGCTATCAAGTGTTGGCTCTTTGCTGCCCCTTCCTGCACTGCCCTGCTACGCATGCCCAGAGCCTCAGCGCTGCCCCCTCAGAGCTTGTTGTGCAGGGTGGGGGAGACAGAGGCAGAGGGTGCTGATATTGCTCTGTCCCCTTCTCCTGTACCCCATCTTCACAGAGTGAGGGGGTGGGGCATCAATAAAGGGGCAGGGCAGGGGCAGGGCCTTGGAGAAGGGGTGGGGGTAGGGGTATTTGGGTTTGAGGTAGATCCTGGACTGACTTAAATTCAAAAAGTGATCTTGTGCTTAAAAAGGTTGGAGACCAGTGCATTATACTAAGCAGTCTATATGTAAGGTACACTTGGGAGAACACTTTTAGAGCATTTGGTGTAATATTGTATTGGATTTGTTTCATGCCCCTGTAGTGTATAAAAATAACTCTACATTTAAGGATATAGGAAACTGATTAGCAGTGTAGCTATCTACTAAAATAGCCATAACTATTAGATAGTTAAATCCCAGGCAGATTGCAAAGAGCTACAAAAAGATCTCTCAAACAAATCTCTCAACAAAATGAAATTTAATGTTGATAAATGAAAAGTGATGCCCATTGGAAAACATAATCCCAACTGTATATGTACATACAAAATGATGGGGACTCGAGCTATAACCACTCAAGAGAGAGATCCTGGAGTCATTGTGAATAGTTTGCTGAAAACATCCACTCAATGTGCAGCGGCAGTTTGTCAGAAGGTGGGAATGGGTGACGGGGTGGATCACTTGGTGACTGATTGCCAGTTCTGTTCATCCCCTCTGGGGTACTTGGCTTGGCCACTGTCAGAAGACAGGATACTGGGCTAGATGGCCCTTTGGTCTCACCCAGGATGGCCATTCTTGTGTTCTTATATTATGTTCTTATCTTCCAGACATGCAGACTTGTGGAAATATTATAGATACAGGATAAAAAGCTAGTCTAACTCACCAAGAAAGATGTAAATAATCAACACTCACCATACCAATGCTGAAATCCTATCACAATGATTATGTATAAGACTAGCATTTAGGATCCCTAATCCTGGACCACCTAGTGCTAGGTGCTGCACAAACACAGACCTGGCCCAAGTTTTCCACTAGAAGGGAATTCAATGCAAATGCTGGTATTTTGTTGGAGTATAATAGTAAATCTAGCCTGTGTCTTCCCTTGTGTTCTGATTTAGCCTTCTAATCACCACCAGCCCTGTGCCCTGCGGTTGTAGGCACAGTCGGGGAATCCTGGATCACAAAATCATTGTCTAAACCCAACCTATTCAGCAGCTCTGCAGCACTCAGCCCTCTGGAAACTTCCTATAAAATCTATAGCCCTAATCTAACGCTGATAGATTTATACTGTGTGCTGAACGCCTACATCTTGTGCTTAACTACTTTGTAACCCTTCACCAAGAAATGCTCCATACATAAGTGTATACCTTACATTTTATTTTATGATAGAGGTATAATATTAGATTAAGATAGCAAGCAAAATAACAGCTTCAGGGTGTTTTCATTTAATTTTAATTTGTATGTATGCATATACATATTCGTAGAGCTCTACATTCCAATTGAAAACCTTCACAAATATTTTATTTATAAGCATATAAATAAAATATTTCTAAAATATCTATAGTCTGTATGTAAATGGGTGTGTGCTCATTATGAATGTATTATAAAACTGAAATTACAACAGAGTAATGCAGATGTTTTCTTCTATATTATAGATAGGGTTTTAAGTAAGAAAACAATAAAAAAGCATTAAGGTATGAATTAATATATCTAGCGTATGCAGCGGTTTTTAATTTGGATTTGAAAGTACCCTATCTAGAGCCGTTAGGTGCCTCAGCTACAAACAGCAACCTCATATGAATACCAAAGAGCCAGACAGCGCACCAAAAAATCAAAATCTCCATATTCTTTTAAATTATAAGTTCATTTGGCTCTATACACAAATATGCTTATCTAAATCCAGTCCTAAAACTCTAAGTAACCATTAGGTGAAATGACCCCATTTTTGTGTCAGGTTTGTTCTGAATGAAGGCAGGTAATAAAAGAATATTTATCTAAATTATTTGAAATCAATATGCTTTTTCCTCTGATAGTCCACGATGCCTTCAGCCAGCAAACTGACACATTCTCCTGTGTGAGGCTTGTCACAGAGGGCAAATGGAGATTGCTCGGCTTTCATGCAAAATAACCCCAGCTTGACTCATGCTGCTCCTCAGGCTGAAAGCTTGTCAAGCAAAGGAGACCCCCTACCCCCTATTAATCATTCATGCTGTCCACACTGGGGAGGCCACACAATAAAAATGACCTCAATCTAAAAAGCTGACCAAGTGGATCCACACTAATGAATGTAACAGGACTGATAGGGTTTTTGTACAAGAGCTGAGATGGCCAGAAATGGACTGTTTCGGGGGGGGGGGGGAGAAAGAGAGAGAGAGAGAAATTATTTTTCTTTAAAAAAAAAAACTTTTCAGAAATCAAAACCTTTCAGAAGAAATGTAATGTTCGGTCTTTGACACCCTGTTGTCCTTTTGCTCCGGTATAATATTTTGACCAGCTCTGATCATGGGCATGGGAATTCAAATATTTCCTCATCTATATCTCCAGATGGGCTAAATTCGCTCAAGTTAGGTAACGCTGGAAGAAAATAACCAATAATTCTCTCTCAAAGATAAACTCAACCCACGGGTTGCATTGGTAAACAGCATGTGATAACTGGCTCCAGTGTTCAAGCAGCATTTAAGTTTGTTGTAACCAGTTCTTATTTTCTATGAGATCCACAATTTAGCCATTGGGGAAGAAATAAAGATATGGCCTCAGACTTGGTTAGTGTAGCTCTGCATTACATTAGGGGACATATTTTGCATATGTTCATTTTTGCTGTAATTAGCAGTGCAACATAAGTATAAGCAAGTTTGTTCTGCATGGGAAAGAACAGAGGCTTTGTTGAGTTGTCAAAAAAAATCTATGGATAATTCAGGGGGGGTGCAAAAATTTTTGCTGGGGGGCCACTCCAAGCATTTGGTAAGTGGTCAAGGGCCGCACTTTTCTATGGAGGAGATGCGGGGTCAGGGACGGACGTTGGGTGCAGAAGGAAACTCAGCATAGGGAACTGGGGTACAGTAGAGGGTGTGAGGGTCTGAGAGGGAGTCTGGGTGAAGGGGTTGTGACTTGGCGAGGGAGTTGGGGTGCAGGATCTGGGGGGGGGGTATGGGTAAAGGAGAGGATTCTGACCTTGGGGAGAGGTGTAGAAAAGGGGGCAGGGTCTGGGAAGGAGTTGTGACCTGGGGAGGGCGGATTTACAGTGTTTGGGTGGTGACCTGGGGCAGGAGGGGGTGGTGACTTGGTGGTGGGGAGATGCCAGATGCAGGCTCCAGCTGGGAGGCGTTTACCTAGGCGGCTTCCAGCCAGCAGCCCAGCATGACCCTCAGGCAGGCTCCCTGCTTGCCACAGCACCAGCTGCTCAACAGGGCTGGCCACTCCCTCTCTGTGTCGCACATCCAGGGGACAGACTTCGTGAGCTACCACCCCGTCTCCAGCACAATCATCGCAGCTCCCATTGGCCAGTTTTTGACCAATGGGAGCTGTGAGGATCATACAGGACAGAGGCACCATGGAAAGTCTCTCCCCTTTCACCCCCCTGCAAGGGACACACGGTGCCTAGGGGCACATGGCCCGAGCAGATGGCCTTTTTCAGCAGCCTGGGACTGTGGCAGGCAGGGAGTCTGCCTGATGGTCCCAGCAGGCTGCGGGATAGATCCAAAGGTGTGGCAGGCTAAATCCAGCCAATGGGCTGTCTTTTGTTGGCCCCTGGAATAATTCTTACTACTTGCATGAATATCTGAGAACTGGGACAAATAGGTACTTAGCTGAACATTAGGAGGAACTAAGAGAAAATCAACACCCTTTAACCAGAAGTGTAAAAAGCAGACAGACAGGGACAGAGACTGTGAGGAAACAATAAAAGAACAAACAGACAGGAAGATTAAATAGATCCAATGTCTGGCTAAAGACCACATGTATGAAGTGGCAGAGTAGCTTCTAAGCACCAACATAGGAAAGACTTACTGCTATTAGTTTTAGAAAGAGAGATGAGGAAAGCCAAACTAACAAAGGACTGAAACGGCTCACTGGAGGAAAGAGAGCATCTTACAAGTGTTTTATTCTGCTTAAATTACACAGGGGATGTACTGAAATAAGTCAGAGGGAGGGAGGGGAGAAGTTCAGTTTGGATAAGCCCCTAAATGCCAGTTCTTACCGAACTATTTCACCCTCATAGGTCCACAAAACTGGGCTGGTGATCTCTTGAAAATCAAATTTGTTGAAGACTTTTATCCTGCTTCTAACTGGACTGCCAGTGCCCTGAGACCTGCCTTTCGCCAAGTGTCCTACTTTGGCATGTCTGTTTCCTGCCCTGAGTGGGACAATTAATTCAATGGACTAAATCCCTAGACTTGTTGAAAATCTCAGCCTGTATCTTTTGTTGGAGACCGTGGGTACCCAAAAGTGCTCTGCATTTGCATTCCTCCCAGAGGCACAGCCCATAAGCAGGAGAATTACACCAATTCCTGAAATCATCCCTCTGTGGAGCAGGGATATGCAATTTGCACCCTTCTTATGCCCAGATAAGGAACTGCGCTGAAGAAGAGCAGCTGTCCTCCAGTACCGGAGCACAGTTTTAAGCTCCAGCCTGGCCTCCATTACACAGGAAAGGGTCACTGCCAGCTCCAGAAACCCATGAACAGCATCAGTAGAGGGGTGGGGTTAGATTTTTTTAAGGGTTGTCGCCTGTCCTGTTCCGTACTTCTAAATGTTTGAGCTTCTGGTATTTGAAGCTTAACTCTAAATTTCTTGGACCTTTTCACTTCACTTCTATAACCTTCTTTACTCTTAAGTTACTGGCACTTATTTTCAGTGTTAACAGTCTGCATCTAAACAATTAATTGGCTGCCAGCATTGTATCTAATATGATGACCTTCCTTGGATTCATATGGGGAAATGTAATACAAGCACTGCACAAATGTTTGCAGTACTAGAATTGCTGATCAGTTTGGATAGGCCTGAGTTATTTTAAATCTAGGCAAATACAGAACCTCAAAAATGTTTCTACAAATAATCACTTGGATAAAGAATGTTTGAATATATGGAAGAATATTTTAATGTGATATTTAGGATTAGCTTATACTCTTAACAGGGTCATTTCTATTTACCATGTTTTCTTGGGCCTTCTCGCTATTAAGATAGCTCAATAACATCCAGTTTTTCTCTACATTTCAGTCACTCGTTGCTTAATCACATACATCAGGAGACACACAATCCAAGAACTACTACAATTTTGCTATTCCCAACAACCTAATTAAAGGTTTATACGAATACTTAAAGTCCTAAGTATACCTACATAGTCCTATGTAGATAATCAATTAATTATGCCTTATAGTTTTGCTGTGTAAAGCGTAGTGTAATGCAAAAACACGATCTAAGCATTTCCACACACAAAAGTAATTTCTACATTACTGTCCTTACATAGAGGAAAAATAGATGAGCTGGTCTTTTGAACAGCCTTAGCTATTTATAGTAGAGAATGAACAAGGATCTGAATGATCTAGTGGGCAAGCAAAGACTGACAATGTTTGAGTAACAAACCTCTCTACTGGAAGCTTGATTAACAACCATACATTGGCATTTTTGGAAGGGATGCTAATGAGACACAGCGCAATTACTAAATTGGGGATTTAAATATCCCCAGCGGTATTTATGAACATGCCGCGCTCGGCTCGGGTTTTGCCGGAGAAAAGCCAGTCTAAACGCGATCTTGCGGAAAATAAACCCTTTTCCGCAAGATCTCTTATTCCTTTCAAGTAGGAATAAGAGATCTTGCGAAAAGGGTTTATTTTCCGCAAGATCGTTCTAGACTGGCGCCTCCGCAAAACCCCGAGCCGAAAAAAGCGCAGTTATGTTCATGAAATACCGCGGGATATTTAAATCATGGATTTGCAATTGCTCTGTGTCTCATTAGCATCCCTTTTCCGAAAAAGGGTGCCAGTGTAGACACAGCCAATGGGTCTGATCCTGTAAAGCATATTCTGGCCATCAGAGTTTTGACTGCAGGGGTAGATCCATTGTGTATAATGCTCATCTCCAAACTGCTCCCACAGCAATATATTATCAGTGCCCTAACTAGTCTGGCTAAGAATTATGGTCTTGACTCACAAAGGCTGTGCACTGAGAAATAATGTTGCACACAGATTTGCTCCACCACAATGAGTGGAAGTCAGTCTCAAGTTCCTGGCATTTCCAAGCCCTTAATCTCAAGGAAATAGAGAGGTGTAGATGGAGAATAGACATCAGAAGACATGGGCTTCAGTGTGATCCTCAGTATCCTAGTGCAATGCTTAGCTATATTGTTTTGTGTTTGACCTGCTCAATGACAACCAGTGATGCAGGACACCATTCCCAGTACACAGCATCACCACTCTTTACCTTGCACTTATGTGCACATCAGTTCACCTCCGAATTGTGTGAGAAAAAGCCAGTAGAGCATAGGCTGGAGTCCTCCACGGGGTATGGATTCAGTGGCATTCCCACCGTGATATGTTCCACCCTGGTTTTGTGGTTTTATGCCTTCATCAAGATAGGGCAACTTAATGGTCCAAGACTTTGAAGGAAGAGGTTTTCTCTCTCATTCATATTGTTTTCCAGGTCTGGGAACATTTTTAGAAATGTCAATGCATTGGACTGATGGATATAAATAGCCTTGGCAAACTGACAAGACCAAAGCCTGTAATGAGCCATTGGCTCTCATCCTGAAGTCAGTTAACAAGATGTGCTTTCTTCCAGCATGTTGTAATGAAATCCAAGCCTCCTTCCAAAAATAATATCCTCCTGGTATATAAGTGTGGCTGGGGACTGATGTCTCCTTAATAACTGTTTGCATTGGGGTGAATGTCTCTATAATTCATTCCCATAGTGAATAACTTAAAGGTGAAAGAACTGATAGGGTGAAAGAACTAGTCTGTGAACATACCACAATCATTATCCTGCTCTTCACTTTTTACTTCACTTTTTACTGCACACTTATGCATGCAACATTTCATACCTTTCCAAGGCAGAGTCAACCCCATTCATCATGGCATCTGATTTAGCTCCATCCCAGGTGGGACATAGATACATGCTGGAAACACGCTTGTTTTCACTGTGGACATTCAAAACTAGACTTTTAGTTTTGCCATTCACATAACGTCTGTTCCAATTCCCACCACTGTCAATGTTTGTGTGCAGTGGAACTACTTTACAGACTCGTGCTTATCTGCTCTGCTTTTGCAGATGCAAAAATGTGGTCTGGAGCAGTGTGATAAGTAACAGTGTATTTTTTTAAAACACAATCACAATTTTGGACTAGCTTGATTTGATAATTTCCCATTACATTATAAGTAACAAATTATTTACAGTACAATGTACACATGTGAATCTGATAAGAATGAAACTCTCTTCAAAATTTCCCTATTGGTCATATAGTCAGAAACAAAACTTCCCTGTTTGTTTGTGGCCTGCGGTGCAGTTTGGGTTTACGTGGGACTCAACACACGGCCCACGGGTGGGATCCTTTGAACATGGCCTCCCCTGGGAACACGCTCCACAACGGCGAGGCGTCTCCCAGGTGGGATGAGCACTGAAAGACACAAGCAGACGGGCTGGCTGGAACAGACAGGTACAGGGAGTTTCTAGCCCCCAGGGAGTAGGTGCCGGGAATGCCAGGGCATTGTGTGAAGGAAGCTATTTGAATTTATTTGCATATATATGCAAGCACACTTAAGCTGTGGCCCTCGGCATGGGCTGAGAGTATCATTGGGGCCCCCGGGGCTTCCAAAGTTGAGTAGCCCTGGACTATAGTATCTTCATTATCATCTCAGGTGGCTCAGGAGGAGACAATGGAATTTGTGATACTCCATTGATATGTTCAGGTACTGCAGAAGGTGTTCAGATTCTCAGGCAATGGCTATCTAGACAGACAGACCTTAGGTTTCATTGGCAAAGTACAGCCCAGTATTTCAAATATGGGGAACATATTTGCTAGGGAAATGATTGTAGGACGTTTTTTGCAGAAGCTCAGCTGCAAGAGGCTGAAGAAGTACAATCAAAGGAGGGCAAATTATAACTCGAAAATAACTATTACTCTAAGAGCACTGACTGTAGCCACTGCTGTGTTCTCTCTCTCAGCCTAGAGAAGGGCAGGAAGCTTTACAATTAAACTCCACAGTGCAAGTTGTTTTACTAACAATGGCCCAGTTTGTATTGCTCTGGTCGAGCCTGGTAGCTTTATCTTTTATTATGAATTCCTCTTCAGAGGGTTAATGTGTACCTCAGTCAGAAAGGTTTGCCCCAGGCTTGTGCTGAGCCTAGAAGCATATTCGTTTTCCTTGTTTTACACATCTTGAACCAAAAATACTGGCCTGGCTAAATTTTTCTGTAAATTGCATTAGAACAAAAATTACCCATATAAATAAATATCAGCACAATTTTAGGATTCTGGGTTTTACGATTACATTTTAATGAAATGTTGCAGGTTGTAAGTCTAGTAATCTGTAGCCTCATCTTCTCTCACTGCCTCTAGGTCAGGGGTTCTCAAAATGGGGGTCAGGACCCCCAAGGGGGTTGTGAGGTTACTACATGGAGGGTCAAGAGCTGTCAACCTCCATCCCAAATCACATTTTGCCTCCAGCATTTGTAATGGTGTTAAATACATTACAAATGGGTTATGTATGAGGGGGATGGCACTCAGAGGTTTGCTGTATGAAAGGGGACACACACCAGTATAAATGTTTCAGATCCACAACTTTAGGTCTTTATACAGCAGGTATCACCAGCCTCAATTCTGCTATAAGTTCCACACAGGCAAACTCCAGCAACCATATGGAGTCCAGCTGAAGTCAATGGAAGTGGTAGAGTTACAGCCACATAGACCTCATTCCTGGCCTGGATCCTTAAAGATGTCATTGAATTTAGCCACATTCAAAGGAGGATCGGGCATGAGTATGAATAGCAATATCCAGAGTTATAAAAAGTCAGTGCTAACAAATTTTGGAAGGGATATAAATCCTCGTGATAGTGAGCCATGTAAGTACCTCAGATTATCCCACATCTGCCTGCTGTGGGTTTTTCTGCACTGTCTGCTAAAGTATCTGGTGCTGGCCCCTGTTGGTGGCAGGATATTGGGCTAGTTGGACCAGGGGTCTGATCCACTGTGGCAGCTCCTATGTTCTAAAGTGCTCTGTAGTGTACAAGCAGTCAGAGCACATCTCCATAAAACTCCATACAGCTCTACACGTAATGCAGGTTCCTGACTTTGAATGCAACTTGAGTTCTTGTTCCTACTCCAGGTTCAGTACTGATGTGTTGTTACTAAGCACAACTAAGAGGGGGAACTAACAGGTGTGTCTTACAATGACTGCTTTTAAGGGAAGATACAGCTTTGTGAAATATGGAAATCACATTATTAAAGCTCATAGCATCAGTGGCAATGAGTAAATCTGACTTCAGCCTCCACTGTTCAATCTAGCACTAAATTCACTATAAAGCCTTTTCAAGACATGTTTAAGTTATAAGATCAACAAGACTGAGAAGCTTGTACCTTAGCTTTGGCCTGCACTCTACCCGTCTTTACTGTGTGGAGCTCTTAATTTCTTTCAAACTTCATTTCTAGAAAACACGTGAACAACACATGGATGGCAACTTGAACAAACAAAACAGGCCATTTATTAAACATACCAAACAAAGAATCACCCGTGACTTCAGGGGCTGTTGAATCAGGCCTATAGTGCTGGGGGATGTGACAGATGTTCATGAAAGGGACAAACAAGGACATAGAAGTGACAGCACGGGGAAAACACAAATACAGTGTGATGATGAAATGTGAGTGCCTAATGTGGCCATGTTCTGGGAAACAAGTTAGAGTAAAGAGAAGGATTTAATCACATTCAAACAAACTCAGTTTCAAATATTTTGATTGACTTACCCCCTGCATTTCATGGAAAGTTGCAAGGCACATCTTTGTCCTGCTTGCTTTGTACTAAAGTGATTTTAAGTGATTTTTTTTTTTACTTAAACCCTAAACTGAATCTTCAGAGGGGTAGCCGAGTTAGTCTGTAAAAGGAAAAACTTTAAAAAACAACTAATCGTCTAGCAGCATCTTAAAGACTAACAAAACATGTAGCTGGCATCATGAGCTTTTGTGGGCACAACCCATTTCTTCAGATGACCACTTCCAACATTTCCACGAAAACTCATGATACCACGAAAGCTCATATTAGTCTTTAAGGTGCTACTAGACTATTTGTTGTTTTTTAAGTTTTTCCTAAACTGAATGTTTACCTCAATGGGCTTAAGCCCAAATCATCGCTTTCCACAGGAAGGCTTCATAGATTCATAGCATACTAGAACGATAAGGGACCTCGAGAGATCAAGTCCAGTCCCCTGCCCTCATGACAGGACCAAGCACCGTCTAGATCATCCCTGACAGGTGTCTGTCTAACCTGCTCTTAAATATCATCAATAATGGAGATTCCACAACCCTCCTCAGCAATTTATTCCAGTGTTTAACCACCCTGACAGGTAGGAAGTTTTTCCTAATGTCCAACCTAAAGCTCCCTTGCTGCAGTTTAAGCCAATTGCTTCTTGTCCTATCATCAGAGGTCAAGGAGAACAATTCCCCCTTCCCCACTCCGTGACACCATTTTAGATACCTGAAAACTGCTGCCATGTCCCCTCTCAGTCTTCTCTTTTCCAAACTAAACAAACCCAATTTGCTCTAAATGCCAAAGCACTGCACAGTTGCACTCGTGTTGCCCGTGTCACCACTGGTGAAGTGCTATTTTAGGAACTACAGGTTGTGCATCCCTGCTCCAGCACCCTTGACATCTGACTGGTCCCAAACCAGGGAATTTGCCTGACCAGTGGAGGTCAGTGCCAGCCCTTCTACTGCCTCAGGCTGCAGGGCTCTGCTCCAGCAGTGGCAGAGGGGCTGTCAGTGACTAAGCGAGGACTAGAGAGGTGCTCAGGGGAAGAGGAAGAGTGGCCAGGAGTACCATCCCATAAGAGTGTACAGAGCCCCATGGCCACCGGGCAGCGCTCCTGGCCTCTGCAGCCAGCTACTGGTCTGCACTCCTGGCTCCCAGACGCAGGACTCCACAGCCAACCTGCCTCTTCCCCCGAGTATCCTCCCATCCCTGCTTCTCCCTCTTCCTCCCTGAGCTTGAACACCACATGAGCTATTTGCAGCACTTCCGGGAGGGTGGAGGAGGCGTGGCTGAGTGCAGGGCCCGGCTTTTCCCCATGAGTGCTCCACACTGTAGATGTCCAACCTGTTGTCCAAACCATTCCGGAGTTGAAGTAGGCTTGGCTGCAAGCGGCTGAATGAAAGGAGTGTGCAAAAGAATGAGAATGCCTGTGAGCCCACATGCTGGAAGACCACAAAGACATTACAAAGACATACTGCTTTTGTTTCAGACCTGGAAAGGAAGACTCAAAATATGAAGGGAAAGGACATTCCACTGCCTACATGAATAATGAAAGCCAATCCCTGGACCAGCATGATATGAAAGTCTTACTGCACTCGGGGGTTTCAATCACACTGTATTAATATTTGGGTTTTCTCGGAGTTAAAAATCTTTGGTACACGATGATGAATTTTTCATTTTCACAAGCACCAGACAATCAGCCTTAGGCTCCAAGGTCAGTAAATCACTCAACTCTGGTGGGATGCTCCCTCCTTTAGGGCAAATCAAACTCTTCTCTCAAGTGCTTATTGCATATTGGGCCAAATTCATCCGCCACCAATTTCCTGGAGTGACACCAAGAATGAATCAGCTCAGTGTGTGCATCACTGCTAGCGCCGTGTGATCCATCACCATTTAGTGTTATTTCCTTTGCAGGCAGGGGGAGAAGCCTGAATAGCATTGTGATATGCTGAATGCAGGTTCTGTAATAAGCTAGACTAAGGCCTCTCACTAACCTGAAACTCCTGAATAGCTTGCTAGCAAGTCACATTGGGAGCTTGATCCAAAATCCAGTGGAATCAATAAAAAGACTCTTTCTGCAGCTTGGGAACAGGCACTAGCATTGGTTTGAACAACAAAACATGGATTTGGATGTTCTGGTGAAGATTATGTAGCCAGCCCTTTTTGCAAACCCTGCAAATGTACTGGGTTGGACAGATTGCATTGTAGGCTGTTTTCAGCACTTAATTGTGGCTTACCCTGGGAAGTGCCCAGCTAAATATGAGTCAACAGTGTGACACTGTTGCAAAAAAAGCAAACATGATTCAGGGATGCATTAACGGGAGTGTTGTGAGCAAGACACGAGAAGTGATTCTTCCGCTCTATTCTGCGCTGATTAGGCCTCAGTTGGAGTGAACAACTAGCCATTGAGTCATAACCCAAGTTCGTCACTATGTTGTTTTATTGCATAATCAGAATAGCACTTAACCAGTTCTCCTTTTAAACATTAATTCTAACTTATTTTTTAATTCAAGCACAAGACTGTATTGCCTAAATTGCAGCTTTGCTACAAGCCCTGTGTGCAGGACAGATTTCTCAGAGGAGTTTGCTCAAGTAAATTCATCGGGTATCTGACCCTAAGGAAGTGAACTCTTCTGCTGGTGAAGGCGGGGCTGAGTTTTCCATTTCTAGCTTGTGCTCAGCACAGAAAAACAACTCCAGAGATTTTTCAACAAGATTCATTGATTTGATTTTGTTCTTGTAATATCACCTGGCTGTAATTGGTAATAGGCTGTAACTTCAGTAATAATTTCCATCTACCAGGAGATTTTGGAGTCTCTGACAGGGGATCCTGACTGGTTTGGCCGGGAAGCTCTCAAGTGCTGGCACTTCAGTTGCCCCTCCACCCACTGTCATGCTGCTCCTGCCTTCTGCCTTGGAGCTGCCCCTTAGGAGCCTCCTGCTTGCTGTGCAGGGTGTGGGAGGGAGAAGGGGGGGCACTGACCCCATCTCCACACAGAGAGAAGGGGATGGAGGGAGCTTGGCAATGCAAATCTCTGTCACTCTCTCACACATACACACACACACACTGTCCTTCCTTCTTATCTCCCAACCCAACACGTACATGGGGGGGTTGTTACTACTTTTACTGCTGGCAAAGTGGGTCATTTTTAGTTTGTGACTGGTCTGTGCATTTCATAATGTTCATTTCTCTCTTACTCTTAAATTTAATTCTTCGAGGAGTGAGTTCTAAAATGCTGAACCTGTCGTGGCTGGAGTATTATCCCTGTGGGAATTGTGCTCCTGGAAGTGGCTGGCATGTCCCTGCAGCCCCTGAGAAAGTCAGAGCAGGGGGTCTCCACATGCTGTCCTTGCCTGCAGACACCACTCCTGCAGCTCCCATTGATCAGTAATGGAGAACCATGGCCAGTGGAGGCTGTGGGGTTGGTATCTGTGGGTGAGGAGCAGGAGCAGCACTTGGAGGTGCATGTCAGGTGCTTTCAGGAATAGTGTAGGGCCAGGGCAGGAGTAAGCCTGTCTTGACTCCACTGCTGTCTGGCTGCTCCCAGAGTGGGTGTAATGACTGAAGCCCACAACCCTGCCCTCCCCAGACAGTGCCCTATCCCCTAGGCCACTCAAGGACCCAGCCCACCCTCCCTACCTTCAACAGGTCCCTTATCATGCTTTCCAAATGCAGGAGCCAGCTCCATCCCTTGGGCAGCCTGTGTTGGCTGTCCGGCTGCTCCCAGGGTGGTGGAGGGACTAGAGCCCCCAACCCTGCACTCCCCAGGCAAATGACCTATCCCCTAGTCCACTCCAAGACCCAGCCTACCTCCCTTCTGTGGGCCTCTTATGCTGTGTTGGGTGTCTGGTCACTCCCTGGATGGGCAGAGGGCTCAAACTTGCCACTCTGTGCTCCCCACGTGAGTGCCCTAGCCCCCCTCCCTACCTTCAGCAGGTCCTTTATCCTGCCTTCCTAATGTGGGAGCCAGCTCCATCCCTGGGGCAACTGGTGCTGGCTACCAGGCCACTGCCTGAGCGCATGGAGTGGGATTTGAGTCCATCACCCTGTGCTCCAGATACTGATGCCCTATCCCTTAGGCCACTCCATAACCCAGCCCACCTCCCTCCTTTGAGCAGGTCCCTTATCCTGCTTTCCTAATGCAGGAGCCAGCTCCATCCCCAGAGCAGCCTGTGTTGGCTGTCCGGCCGCTCCCAGGGTGGGTGGAGGGACTAGAGCCCCCAACCCTGCACTTCCCAGGCAAATGCCTTCTCCGCTAGGCCACTCCAGAACCCACCCCACCTCCCTGGTGTCCTCTCCCACACTCCGAACCCCTTAGCCCAAGACCAGACCCTGCACCCCAACCCCCCTACCCTAGCCTGGTGAAAGTGAATGAGATTCGGGGAGGAAGGGGGGTGGAGTGAGCAGGGTGAGGCCTCAGAGAAGGGATGGAGCAGGGGTGGGGCCTCAGAGAAGGGGGGAAGTAAGCCAGGCAAGGGTACTTGGGTTTGAGGTAGATCTTACATTGCACTTCAATTGAAAAAGTGATCTTGTGGTTAAAAAGGTTGGAGACGGCTGCAATGCAATATTCCTTTCCTTGCTCTGTGTTACTGTGTATTGCTTGTGTTCTGAAGTCTTTGCATTCTGCACTGAGACTCAGAGTGATGGCTCTTGGTTTCTAAAAGGTAAAAAGACTAGATATTAAGTCAACACATTTAATTGCAAATCAGAAAGAATTTGGTTATATTAGGAAGCTCTCGTTTTCCTTTCTGCTTCACAACCATTCTTCCACTTTGTGCTTTTACAAGTCCTCCACTTCTGTCTTTACCATTCTTCTCTTTTTCTGCTTCTTCCTCCTCACCCCATTGTCTTTTGCCTCTGTTTTAACTATGCTTCACTTTCTCCTTTTCCCTTGGCCTCATTCATCTCAGTTATGTTTCTTCCCAAGGTATCTACTACCTTGAAGTTGGTCCCTTCTGAGGGGTGAACTCACATACAGACTCTTAAAAAACAATGAGCCCATCTCTTATTGGCTAGTATCTTACTTGTTGAGCGGTGCATGTTTACACTAGGAAATAACCATTTCAAAATAGTGTGTTCACACTACAGGGAAGCCTCGAAATTAGGCCAAGGCAGGCTCTGTTAATGTGGACACACTACCTCGACTTACAGCCCTAGGAAGCTCTGGGGAGTGGTTACTCTGAACAACTCTGAGGAGCAGTTATTCTGAAATAGCAGCAGTGGAGCATCCACACTACTGCGATTTCAAAATCATTCTTTCGAAATAAGCGTTATTCCTCAAGGAAAGCAGGAGTTATTATTTCAAAATAACCAGCCTCTTATTTTGAAATAACGGGCTTGGTAGCGTGGACGCTCCACTTCTTATTTCGAAATAACTTCCTAGTGTAGACCAGGGCCCATTGACTTCCATCCTCTTCTGTCTGCGATAGACACCCAATCCCAGCAAACCTGGGACTTCTTTTTATATTAGCACTTTACTCTTGGAGTAGCCCATTGCATTCAATAGGATTAGTCCAGAAATAAGGCACTACTCAAAGTGAACAAAGGTATTAGAATTTTGGACATATAACATTTTGTAAAGGGGAATACAATAAACCCTGCCCAATGCGTTGGCTGTCTGGCCCTTCACAATAAGGTACCAGACATTAGGATATATATTTTGTGCCTACCCTTTTTCCCAAGCTTTTCCGGAGCTTTTCCGCAGAGTCATATGTTCTATGTTAAGATGTCTATAGATTCACTGTGGCAGAAAGCATATCTTACTATCTTGGTACAAATTACTAAGGGTTATGGCGGATTCTCCATCACTGACAATTTTTAAGATTGGATTTTTTTTTCTAGAAGATCTGCTCTAGGATTTATTTTGGGAAAATTCTGTGGACACATGAAGTCAGACTAGATGGTCACTGAGGCCCCTTCTGGTCATAGATTTTATGAGTCTCTACCTTCATGAATTGTACAAAGTCACTTGTCATTGGCCCTACCTCGCGCCTACTAAAATTTCCATTGATGTCAGTGGGAGCAGAGGTCAATGCTGAATGCTTTTGAAAATCCTGCTCTGAGTGCTTGAGGGTTATCAGCTCCTGGCACAGCTTGCTGAGAGGTTTGCATTCCCCTTGAGCCTGGAAATCATCATTTATAAAGATGCAAAAGTGCTACTTCAACAATCACTTTCCATTTCTTTCTCTTCCCATGGTGATGGTTATTGCTAGTGTCCAAAGTCATGGGTGGAGAATGAGCATTACAAAGGACACATGCTAAATAATTTACCTCTGCAAGCTCTTGGGTACAACTTAATATGAAAATATCTTCTGAGGTCTAAGTATCATGGGTGTTAACGATACCGCTCCATTGCTGAGCCATCGGCAATATCAATAACGTGAACACTTGGGCCGTGTGTGTGAGTAAATGTAAGTAAATGTAAGTCCAACCCTCCACTCCTTGGTCAGCTAAAAACATGTTGACATCAGTGGATCTTTTCTTGCTGAGAATGCTGGCTCTTAAAACATATGGGCTGAGATCAGCAGCTGGTGCAAATCAGCATGGCTCCATTGAAATCAGTATAGAGTCCCCAGTTTACACCAGCTGAAAACTTGACCCATGCTGTTTAGAAACAGAACTTAAGTAGCTCTTTTCAATGGACACACCTTATAAATACAATTCTGGTTTGGATGCACCATAGAAAAGTCAGAACGCTACATACACCGGAGTCTTTAAATTAAAGATCCACATAGCATTGCTCTCTTCACTACCAAAAAAATCCACGTACTTTACAAACCCCAAAGCAGAAAACACAATATGTTTCTCCATGAGATAACTTATACCAGTGTTTTTCTTTGAAAAGATTTATAGGTTGGCTTTAATTGGCAAGGCCTTTCAGCCCACCGGGTAACTGTAAAAATTACCAATTTTTCCCTTTATATTTCTTAATAGGAGCCTCAGGATTCACAGTTTCTTTAATGTGTTATTAATGTTAGTAAGCCAAAGTCTCTTGTGTCACTGTTTGTAGGTTACATTGAAGTGCTGGAGTCAGTCTCCTTCCTGATATAACTTGTACACGAGTAGATGAGTTTGATTTTTACATAGCGCTGCAGGAAGGGTACAGTATATTGACTAATAGAAGTGTTTAATTCTCATTGCCTTGGAGCACTGTGAAACTTACTACTTGTGTTTGATTCATTTCTTTAAGGGAGCAAGGCCCTGAGGCCTAATCTATTCAGGTTCAAAGCTAGAGCAATGTACATTTTTGCCAAAGGTCCCCTATGTGCGGTGACAATACACAGTTCTGTTTGTAAAACCCACAGTCATTGCCTTTCATTTTCTTTTGTATCTCAGAGATCGGTGTCTAGAGACGTTAGAGACAAACCCATTTTGTGCCACGTGTATTTCAATCAAAGGTCATGTTGATGGGGATGTCATTTGCACACCCTTTCTGGATGGATTTGCCTCCCCAGAGTTGTCAGTATCTATTTTGAACAGAATTTAGGGTCTGATGTAAAGCCCATTTAGAGCAATGGAAAGACTGCAAATGACTTCAGAGGGCTTTGGCCAAACTCTCAGTGTTCACATGGGACAGGAAAACATTGTGCTGGAAACGGCATTTTCCATCACCTGTCCACTAGCCAGTGCTCTCACCTATTTCCCATATGGTTCTCATTAGATTGTTTTATTCTTGCCAATTCTAGCTTATTTCAGCAGTTTTAAGAAACTTGCCCACAATTTCTCTAAGAAGTCGAGATACAAAAACGGTAAAAAGAAGCAGCCAGCCAGTGTTTTCTAAGCCTCAATGGGGGCAGCTGCAAATCATGAGATGACTAGGACCTGAGAAAAAGCATTACAGTAGACTTCCGATAATCCGGAACCTATGGGACCTAGGTGGTGCCGGATTATCAGATATGCCGGACTATCAGGAGGTACTATAAGATGGTTATATATATACTGTATACATTATATACTGTATATAAAGTGTTCTTAACCCTTTTTATTGTACATACAGTATACTGTAATGTTTTAGTTTTTTTAAGCCTTTTTTACCCTTTTTGCTCAGTTCAGCTGCTGCCGCTGTTACCTTGTGACTCATTTTTTGCCGAAGCTCACTCACTAGGCTCTTGCCATTTTGATGCCGGCCTATCAGGAGTGCCGGACTATTGGATGCCGGACTATTGGAGTTTTACTGTATTGACCCAATTGAGCAAAGTAATGAAGGGAAGATTCAAAATGAACAAAATTAATATATGTTATCATGGCAGGACCTGATGCTTGGCCCTCCTATAAGTCTTATAAATTAATGAAGGGCATTAATAGGGCGTTGACGTTGACAATGTACAGTCAAATTTAGCCCTGGAATAACTGGGTGCAACTTACACTGATGTCAATGGGAATTGTATCTGTTTCTGTCAGGACAGACTTAGATGCATAATCATTTTAGCGTACTATGCAGGTGTAGAGACTAGGGCTGCCAAGTGATTAAAAAAATTAATCGTGATTAATTGTGCAATTAAAAAAATTAATTGCGATTAATTGCAAAATGAATTGCATGCACTGCCCCTTTCAAACACTGCGGCGGCATTTCAAAGGGGCAGGGCTGCAGAAGCCTGGGATCAGCTGGAGTCCCCAGCTGACCCCGGCTCAATGCAGAGCTGCCCCTTGGAAAGGCCGCCCCGGCGCTTCCTGCAAGGGGCAGCACCACAGGAGCCCGGGTCAGCTGAAGTCCCCCGCTGACCATGACTCTGTGTCTCACTGCCCCTTTGAAGCTCTAGACCGGTGCTTCAAAGGGGCAGCACAAGGCCAAAGCCAGGATCAGCTGGACATTCCAGCTGATCCCCAGCTCCTAATGCGCTGCCCCTTTGAAGCTCTGGACAGGCACTTCAAAGGGGCAGCATAACATGGAGCCAGGGATCAGCTGGAGTCCCCAACTGATCCCCAGCTCCACAATGCACTGCCCCTTTGAAGCGCCAGTCCGGCGCTTCAAAGGGGCAGCGCTGCATGGAGCCCAGGGTCAGCTGGGGACTCCAGCTGATCCCAGGCTCCTAATGGCTGCCCCTTTGAAGTGACAGAGCACCGCTTCAAAGGGGCAACGCGGCATTAACACCTGCGATTAACGTGTTAAAAAAATTAACATGTTAATCCTTCCCTGTGTTAATCGTAGGCGTTAACGCACATCAATTGACAGACCTACTACAGACATAATTCATAATGGAAGATTGCTATAGAATGTACAGTACAATTATGTGCAAATATCCAGGCTACAGAATTTCTCCTGTACAGAACACATTTCTCTAGAGTGGTCAAAGAAATATGAAAGCTGTAAAGGAGACATATAGCTGCTAGAGCAATAACCGCTATAACATCCACCTTCAATTGGTGATAGATATGTTCAAATTGCTAAATAGTCGTAAGACATGGGAAAGCACCTTTGCCTCCAATGAGCAGATATAGAAAAAACACAAAGGGTTCAAACACAGAGAAATTGAATCAAGGGTCTGGAAAATAAACCTAGATGATGAGCATCACAATATGCTTGACAATTCTTTTCAGAAGGCACTGGGGATGTGATAGATTTTGGGGGGGCGTTCTTCTGCAATGTAGTGCAGGGATACATGGGACAGCAACAAAAATACATAAATATAATGGAAAGACTAATTAATAAGAGTACATTATCTATTTTAGCATTTTATATTCCTGCCCACCCCCACTGTATCTGAGCTCCTTCCATGTGACATCTACAATAGCAAATTCACAGTTCATAGCCTGACTGGGGATCCTATTTTTGGCATGTGCAAACTGAGGTGCCTTGAAGGGATCTGATTGTCAGAGGATTGGTGCCAGTTGGTACTCAATATTTGAGAATCAGGTCCTCTAAGCAGTTACCAATTAAGCACCCACGTTGATTTTGGGTTAATGCAAGCAACATTTGCACACTTGTGTGCCAGGAGCTGGGTACCCAAAGCCCAAACCCTGCAAAGACATATGCACACACGAAACCTGAGTTCTGCAAGTCAATCATAAGTTATTTAAATTTTGTTTTAATTGGTTTTTAATTTGTCATTTAATTTCTTTGAATGTCCTCTGTTCTTGTGTTTGAGACACTAAATAAGCAAAGTGATTTAGCTTCTCTGCACCATTAATTATTCTAAATACCTTTGCTATATCGGATTCATCTCTGGCTAAGCTACAGAGGGATGGTTCCCTATAGATAAAATGGGATCCACTAGAGATCAAAAGTATTAGATAGCTAGGACTGTAAATTACATTTTTACTTTTTTCTGTTCACGTTTGTGATGGGGTATACAACAAGGAGTTAAGGAACTACTATGCGCTCAGCCAGCCCAACCATGCCAGGCCGGTGGCAAATGTACCCACTGGAGAAGGAGTTAAAAGGCAGGACAGCAGCTCATTTGGGGGCAGACAAGGCAGAAGGAAAAGGAAATATGGTAGGCAACCAGCTTGGCTTAGCAGTGAAATCCTTGACGAGCTTAAACACAAAAGGGAAATCGACAAGAACTAGAAACTTGGACAGATGACCAGGGAGGAGAATAAACATATTGCTGGAGCGTGCCGGGGTGTAATCAGGAAGGCCAAAGCGCAGTTGGAATTACAGCTAGAAAGGGATGTGAAAGGTAACAAGAGGTTTCTACAGGCACATTAGAAATAAGAAAGTAGTTAGGGAAGGTGTGGGACCCTTACTGGATGAGGGAGGTAACCTAGTGACAGCTGATGTGGGAAAAGCTGAAGTGCTCAATACTTTTTTGCCTCTGTCATCACAGACAAGATCAGCTCTCCGACTACTGCACTCGGCAATGCAATATGGGGAGGAGGTAAGCAGCCCTTGGTGGAGAAAGAACAGGTTAAGAACTATTTAGAAAAGTTGGACATACACAAATCCATGGGGCCGGATTTAACGCATCTGAGGGTGCTGAGGGAGTTGGCAAGTGTCATTGCAGAGCCATTGTCCATTATCTTTGAAAACTGGCAGCGATCAGATGAGGTCCCAGATTATTAGAAAAAGGCAAATGGAGTACCCATCATTAAAAAAGGGAAGAAGGACAATCCAGGGAACTGCAGACTGGTCAGCCCCACCTCAGTCTCCAGAAAAATCATGGAGGGGATCCTCAAGGAATCTATTTTGGAGAACTTGGAAGAGAGGAAAGTGATCAGGAACAGTCAACATGGATTCACCTGGCCAACCTGATTGCCTTCTACAACTGGGTAACTAGCTCTATGGACATGGGGAAGGTGGTGGATACACAGTATTCTTGCCTGCAAGCTAAGGACGTATGGATTGGATAAATGGACTGTAAGGTGGATAGAAAGCTGGCTAGATTGTAGGGCTCAACGGGTAGTGATCAATGGCTCAATGTCTGGTTGGCGATCAGTGTCAAGCAGAGTGTCCCTGAGGGTGGTTCTCGGGCCAGTTTTGTTAAACATCTTTATTAATGACCTAGATGAGGGGGTGGATTGCACCCTCAGCAAGTTTGCAGATGACACTAAGCTAGGGGGGAAGAGTTAAATAGGTTGGAGGGTAGGGATAGGGTCCAGAGTGACCTGGACAAATTGGAGATTGGGCCAAAAGAAATCTGATGAGGTTCAATAAAGATAAGTGCAGACTCCTGTACTTGGGACAGAAGAATCCCAAGCATTGTTACAGGCTGGGGACCGACTGGCTAAGCAGCAGTTTGCAGAAAAGGACCCGGGGATCACAGTGGATGAGAAGATGGATATGAGTCAACAGTGTGCCCTTGTAGCCAAGAAGGCTAAGGGCATATTAGGCTGCATTAGAAGGAGCATTTCCAGCAGATCTAGAGAAGTGATTATTCCCCTTTATTCAGCACTGTTGAGGCCACATCTGGACTATTGTGTCCAATTCTGGGGCCCCCATTACAGAAAGGATGTGGACGCATTGCAGAAAATCCAGTGGTGGACAACAAAAATGATGAGGGGGCTGGAGCGCATGACCTATGAGGAGAGGCTGAGGGATTTGGGCTTGTTTAGTCTACAGAAGAGAAGAGTGAGGGGGGATTTGATAGCAGCCTTCAACTACCTAAAGGGGGGTTCCAAAGAGGATGGAGAGAGACTGTTCTTAGTGGTGACAGATGAAACGAGGAGCAAAGGTCTCAAATTACAGAGGGGGCGATCTAGGTTGTATATTAGGAAAAACTATTTCACTAGGACAGTGGTGAAGCACTGGAATGGGTTACCTAGAAAGGGGGTGGAATCTCCATCCCTAGAAATTTTAAAGTCCTGGCTTGGGATGATTTAGTTGGGGTTGGTCCTGATGAACTCCTGCAGTCTCTTCCAACCCTATGATACTATGAAGGCAGACCGGTAACCTGCAGATCCCAAGAGATGAGCTAAGTGAAGGCAGAATTTCTCCAAAAACAGCTGCAGAAAAGCCCCTCCCTGCAGGAAAGGGAGGGGCCTGCTGCAGAGGCACACTGAGGGGAAAGCATTACCCTCTCCTATGAGCTCTGGACTGGATTGATCGCCTTTATTTTCGTTTGTACTATCCCAGCAGGGGAAAACCTTGGACTCAGCTGCCCCAAGAGGACAACTGGATCAACTGCAGGGAGGTGATAAGAAGTGGTCTAGGGAAGGCTGTCTAAAGCCTCTCCAGCTGTCAAAGCACTCATGGCCCATAAAGAACCCTGATATAGAGCCTGGCAGCTAGGTTCCTTGCACGTCTTCAGCATAAGCTCTAACCATTAGGAAGTGCTTCCTTACCCACCCTGAGTGAGAGCCATCAGAATGTTACATACGAGGGGTCTGATTCTCAACTGATGCAAACTGGCATAGCTGCGTTTCATGTGGTGGAGGTAAGTCAAGTTACCTTACCTGAGCATCTGGCCCATATATATTTTAATGAAAACATTGGTAAACAAAGCAGTGTGCAAGAACACATTTTGAAGAGCTGTTGGGAAGATGAATGGTGATGTGCACTAGAATCATTTGAAGACTAGGTCTGGCTTTTTAAAAAACTCCAAATCAGAGCTGAAATAACAGGCAAAGCCATCACAGTGACAGTGAAGAGTAGACCAGAAATTGTATTCATTAATCCTTAAGGAAGCCGTCCCTTCGGCAACCAGCCCTCCCATCTGAAGAGCAGTGAGGGCCCCTAGAAATGAGTTTTGCTGAGTTCATGTGTGTGCTGAATTGGATACAGAGAATATACACCAAATGGGTCTTGTAAAAGGTAACAAGCACAAGTTACGAATGAGATTTTAGTACATGTTAAAAGCTCATAGATGTTCATGATAAAACAATGACTCTTCTCCTATACGTTAGACCGGGGTGGGTTACCTAAGGCCCAGGGGCCAGATGCAGCCCCTGGCTTGCCTGGATCCATCCCCTGAGGCTCAGAGCTCCCTCCCCCCCAGCACTGTGGAGCCTGTGTTGGCTCTCCAGCCCCCGCAACTAACCACCATGGGGCTGAAGCATACACAATCTACTAGCCTGCCCTCCTAGGATCTCATGTGCAAGGGGAATGTGGGGAGTGTCTTTTTCCTTCTCAGTTGGGGGCCACATCAGTGAGGGTTTTTCTCACTTGCATGCGGGCCCCTGACTGATTTTTCTGTGGGTCAGCAGCTCGCCAGGGGCAGCCCTAGACTAGTTGCCAGCAACTGGTGCCCTCGGCAAACCATGCAATCGGCGCCCCCACCTCCAAACCCCTCAATGATATTGCGTCACCATTTGGCGCCCCATTTAACATGGCACCCTAGGCGACCGCCTAGTTTGCCTGTATGGATGGGCAGCCCCTGGTAGCTCCTGGCCCAAAAAAGGTTCCCCACCCCACATTTGACTTTCAACACAAAATCCTATCAACTGTACAATACACAGGACCATACACAAACATTATTAAAATATGCACAAACATATGAAATAGCATGCATTCATGATATGCGATGACACAAAATAAATTAACAGGTCAGAGTTTTGAAACGTCATTGATTTCTGTATCGTACTATGTCAATGGACACCAGCTTTATTTTTTTCTACCCAATATGATGTACATTTCAGTCTGACGTAACCAAAAGTCCATCCGCAAGGAATTGAGAGAGGTTAGACATGACCAAAGTGCTGTTTTCCTTCTTTCCTTGTCTGTGCCCCGAGTGGAAATATATTGGAAATGCAGTAAGAAAAGAATGTTTTCAAAGCCATGTTTTCAGTTCCTTATGCTGGGAAGCTGTGAGATTTCTTACACCTTTTAGTATATCAGACCAGCGTAAGAGGTACCAGACAATACCTGCTGAAAGAAATTACAGTCGCACATTCGCTGGTCTATAATACTTGAGCTGTATAGGATTATTGCAGAAATCTTCATCTAGTATAAATTGGCAAGGCTCCATTAGCACTACAACACTTTACACCTGTTGAATATCTGGCCCTGTGTCTTAAACTGGCCAATTATTTACAATAGGAACATTATTTTAAAACATAGATGAAAGTGATATAAGTAAATACCTTCCTTCCATTTTGTGATATGCAGAAGATGATTCAGGCTTCTCCTAAAAGAAGAATAGTCAAGTCAGCATTTCTGGTTTGCTGTTGTCATTCTGTTGGAAGTAATTGCAGTTTTCATGAATGTTGTATGGACCAATATAGTTCCATATTAAATCTCTATTATAGTTTCATGCCTAGCAACGCTCTAGTTAAGGATCTGCCAGATTTCCATTAAAAACAATGACCTATTTTCAAGAGTTTATAACATAGCCTTAAAAGCAAGCTATGTATTGAAACTTAGTGTGCAAAAGATCCAAGTCAGTGTTTCTTTAGAGGAGGTGAAGGATATCTGTATATAATGGGTTATAAATGTCTCCCCTCAAAATCTGATAATACCCAAGAGAAACTACAAAGAATTTACTCAAGAATCCACTTAGCTGATATGCCAAATACCCTCAATAACTAAGCTTAAAGGATTGTGCAGAAACAAGTAAAAATGTCCTTTTTGGAGGGGGGTTGGGACAGCAAACACAGCTAGAAGAAAACCCTGCCATTTCAGACCATTTTTAAAAACAGCATTTTTAAGAACTATGAGAAGTCCTGTGGCACCTTATAGACTAACAGATTTATTGGAGCATAAGCTCTCGTGGGCAAAGACCCACTTCATCAGATGCAGTGGGCCTTTGCCCACGAAAGCTTATGCTCCAATAAATCTGCTAAGTCTATAAGGTGCCACAGGACTTTCTCATTGTTCTTACAGATTCACGTTATCACGGCTACCCCTCTGATACTTGTCACCGAGCATTTTTAAGGTTTATTTTATTAGTATAATGCTATACTGCAAGGGATGAACATTCCCATCATTTTGCATACATGAATTTTCTTTCTCTGTATTTGTTGTGTGCTAGCTGGTAGTCAGGTACCACAGACGTAGGCACCATATAGCAGAGACCATTTGGTGGCAGGATTCAATTCACAATGTGTGAAGGTGACGTGAATTAGGTCCATGCTCCATAAGAGTGATGTCCCTGACAATTTCATTAAACATCTGTTCTGTATTCAGAGAGAAGAGGGGATGATATATTCATATCACATGAGGAGGATTGGCAACTTTCTAGTCTATTAGTAACCAACGAGGATATTTGAAAACAACTTCTAGGAGGTAAACATTTTTAAATCAGCAGATCTGGATAACACACACCCAAGCATATTTAAAGAGTTGATTGAGGAGATTTCTGGCCCACGGATATTTATTTTTAATACATTTTGGAGTGGTATGAAAAATGCAGACCTCTGAAAGAAACTGCTAACGTGCTGCCATTCAGAGAGGGGAAGTGGGATGACCAGGTAGCCTGAGATTAAGCCAAGGCTAAATAATGGAAAAGCAGATACAGGACTCAGTTAATAAATAATGGAAATGTGATTAATGCGAGTCAGGGTAGTTTAGGGGAAAAAATAGTCTGTTCAAACAAGCTTGATTTCGTTTTATGATCCCATTACAAGTTTAGTTGACAAAAGTAGCTTTGTAGATGTACTGTATAGATAGATTTTCATAAGGTCTTAATACCACATCTTCATTAAAACAAAATAGTCTTATTCAATACCAGTAAAGCACACATTAAATGAACTGAGAACTAGTTCAAACTAGTTCTCAGTGGGAATCATGATTGAATATGAATTTTTCTGATGGGCTTCTGCTAGGGCCTGATACTAATTCAACATTTTCATCAACGATCTGGCAGTAAATATGAAGTTACCTCCAATTAAAATCTGTGGCTATGGTAAATACTGCTGACGACAGGGTAGTCGTGCATAGTGATCTGGATCATGGCAAGCTTAGATTCATTCAAACAGAATGTATGTTAATACAGCCAAATACTAAGTCATACTTCTAAGAAAAACAAATGTGATGGGGAGGAGGCTGTAGCACTTTTTCAGGCCCAGTACAAACTTGTAATACACATAGCACAACCCCTCCTCCCATACACACAGTCACGTGAGCCATGACAAACATTTGCTTTAATTCTGAAAGTATTGTTACATCTTCTACATTTCTGAAAAATGTTAAACAAATAGAGCCAAAGGGAGCATAACATCCAGGCTGAGAGTGTTCCAAGTTTGCTGACTATTTTGTGAGGTTTTGGCCATTATAAAGGTATTATATCCTGTCAATGTCTTGATTTTTTTATTCTAACAGACCAACGTGACTGCAAGCATTTTATAATTAGGTCAATTAACTTTCAGCTTTATTTTTCTAACCTTTTTCATTGTAAAAATCATGCATCAACCACCCCCCCCCCACCCCAGTTAATTTATCTTACACATCTACCCTCAGTCAGGGCCAGATTAAGAAAAGGGCTTTAGAGGCTCAGCCCAGGGCCCCAGGGCTGAGGGGGGGCAGCTGCAGCCACTAGAGCCCCTGCATGGTGTGCTCTGGGCCAGCCGGGACTGGCGGGGGGTGGCTCTGTGCACTGCTGATCCTCCTTCTCCCCACCCCACCACCCAGAGCCAATGAGCACCACACTGGGAAGGTCTGTCCTGGTGCTGCCCTCACCTGCAGACTTCGACCCCAATGGGAACTACAGGGGGAGGGCGATACCTACAAGCAAGCATGGGGCACCCAGAGCCACCTGTTTCCCTGACACACGCCAAACAGGAACTGCCCCAGGTAAGCACCCACACTGCAGCCCCCGCCCGTACCCTAACTCCCACCCAGACCCCACATCCAACACCCCTACCCTGAGCCCCTTCCCACACCCAAACACCTGCCCAGACCCCACACTCCCACCCCACTCCTGTCCTGAGCCTCCCCCTACACTCCAAATCCCTTGACTGGAGCCCTCTGCACCCCAAATACCCAGCCCCACCCAGGAGCCCACATCCCCAGTCAGAGCCCTCTCCCCTTCACACCCATCCTCCTGTCTCAACCCACAGCACCCCCCTACACACTGATCCCCTCATTTTCGGCCCCACCCTAGAGCCTATGAGTCCCCACAAAATCCAGTAGCCCAAGGCCTGCAGAAGAGTTAATCAAGCTCTGCACTCAGACAAGATAGCGAGGCGACTTAGCCATTCTTGCCCCATTGTAAAAAACCCTGCAGCTTTTGATGAGTGCTAGCTTACTAGACTTCTTTGGGCTTCTGCAACAGTCCCTGGCAGTGGGCAAAACATCCAGAGGGCTTCACTGAAAATTAGTTGCAGTTGTTTTTTGTAAATCTCATGTAATAAGATAAGTGGGGGGTCTTTCATAGTCTTTTCCAAAAGTAGACTTGAAGATTTTTTTTTCAGGTGCAACATTTCACAAGGAAAAAAATCGCGGCAAGATCTGCAGAATTCTTGGGAAGTAGACATTTAGAAGTTTCTTCCAGCTCCCCGGGCTCTCGTGTCACACGTTAGGAATGAACGGAATGCAAAACCAAAGTTATTGGTTGCTTTCAGTCTGTGCTCTAATTCTCAGATGGCATTGTCCAAAGTCGCATCAAAAACATTCCTTCGGAACAAAGACTCTGCTTCATTTTCAGGCTCAGATGTCTCATCATGAAATCTTTTCCATTTCATTCCTTTCTCTTGCAGTGGTGCCAAAAATTCCCATGCCTTCTGCTACAAGATATGCTTCTTATAGAATATGGGACCACTGGTCTCTAAATTGTTTTGTTTCCTCTATAATATCAGAAATGAGAGCTACCTCTGATTCAAGTTCAGTTTTGGACATAATGCAGGCCTGGACAGCGTTTATTTTCCCTGACATATCAGAGCCATTATCAAATCTTTGACCTCTACAGTCACCCAGAGGAATGGCATGACTCTGCGAGGTGCCCATTAGCATTTCAGCTATCTGTTCTCCTTTTTTTAAAGTTGATAAACTCAAGAAACCTGTCTATAATGGTCAGAGACAGTGGTACGTTTTTGTGAACTACAAATCGCAATAGCAACACATGTTGCTCATGGTGAGAGGCATCAGGAGGAACATCACATGATAGAATAAAAGGCCTTTTCTCTCTCTGCAAGTATGACCCTCCTGCACACTCTTACCACTTAATTCAGAAGTCTCATTCTGAAAGTCCCACGAGACATAATGAGCCTGTCCTTGCATTGTTCGGCCCTCTGTTTGCTTCGGTTTGGCTTCAGCCAGGTGGTCAGGAGACACTGTCACAATGAGCTACAATCTCCAGAGTTCCAAGGGAAGTTTCCATTGTGGGGTCACCTATCAGATTGTTATCTCCTTGGAATGCTAAGCCTTGGAAAGCAAGAAAGAAGGGAACATCCTCCAATCTTTCCATCTTACAGCTTCTGTTATTATTTGCTTTTCAATCTCACTGTCCACTCCATGTCTACCTGGCAGTGACTTGCTGTAATTGTTTCCAGGAAGTTTAGTATTTCATTTCCACCATTTTTCACAATTGGTGAATTTTTCACAATTTTTCACCCCTTCCATTTTTTGCTAGCACACTGCATTGTTTATACCTCCCTCCAGTAAATAGCAGACATGGAAAACAAGACTGTGGTTGGTTGGTAGCACTCCAAAAAAGCCAGTATTTTTTCTCTCTTTTTAGAAGTCTTATATTGAGAAGAAGTTCAGGAAAATTATGCCCATGAACATCTTTTGGCATTGACTTTGCTAGTTTCTGCATTTCTTCAAAAGTCAGGACACCAGATAGAACACATCTGATGGATAGAATCGTTATGTTTTCATCCCTGAAAAAACAAGAAATAGCGTAGCACCACTCTCCCCTGCTTCTTGTAAACCTTCTGATTGTGGGGTACTAATGGCGATAGTACTCGACTACCTTCAAGCATTAGATGGGAGTCACATGATGCATTTTCTGGCAGCTTTTCTTTGTCCTCAATTGCCAGTGCCACAGACAGTCTATATTGAAAACACTGTCATCTTGATTTTGTTCATCTGCTTCCCTACTTAGTATTCTACTTGACTACAGAAAGGCCTTGTCTGATTTGAAAGACTGGAGGATAGACTGGTTTTGATTGGAGTCCTTTAGTTCTCTTTCTTTTAACTCCTTACATTTCTGACTGCCTGATTTGTATTTACAGCCACCGCCAGCAGGGTAGCATGGTGGAAGGTGGAGGGGGACTATGGCTGTGAGGGTATGTCTACACTACAGAGTTTTGTCAGAAAAACGGTTGTTTTACAGCCACACTGCAATCACGTTCTTTCGAAAGTACATCGAAAGAACAGAGGGTTTTTTCCAGCATTAGTAATCCTCTTTCTATGAGGAAGAAGCCTTTTTCTGAAAGAGCTCTTTTGGAAAAAGGTGTGTGTGGACAGGGAAGAGGGAGTTCTTTCAAAAGAAGAGGAAAGAGGAAAAAGCACAGATGCCTTGGTGGCCACTCCACCCATAGTAATCACAGCTTACATGTGAGATAGTGTCCATTCAGTGGGGATGCTATCTGTTGAAAAAGCAGATCACCTTTTCGATGCACTTTTGCGTGTGGATGCTCTCTTTCGGAAGACGTTTTCTCGGAAGATCTCTTCCGGAAAAGTTTCTTCCGAAAGAAGCCTGAAGTCTAGACATAGCCTTAGTTAATTAGTCACTTACTCACATATTTTGGGCCTGCATATTATACCAGAAGCAGCATTGGCTCCCATTGCCTTATGGTGCTTCATTTTGCCCCTCCCACCAGCTGTCTCTCCCTCTTGCCTGTGCACAAGGAATTCTGGGACTGGTAGTTCTTGACCTTGATATGATAGACGATGTCACATAGAGGAACACAAATCTCTTTCTTAGGCTATGTCTACACTTCAGAGAAAAGTTGGAAAAAGATACGCAAATTGCAAACCACAGTTTGCGTATCTTTTTCTGCTTTTTTTCTGAAAGAGGCTTTTCTGAAATTTGGCCTATCTACATGGGGCCAAATTTTGGGAAAAGACTCCTTTTTCGCAACATCCCTTTTTCCTCTCACTGAGAGGAATACAGGGATGCTGAAAGAACACACCCACTTTTTCGGAAATTGTTCAGAAAAAGCAGATGCATTCCTTGGACATGGCAAAGCTTTTCTGGGATACCTCCCAATATCCTGGAAAAGCTCTGCAGTGTAGATATAGCCTCAGTCTCACA
This sequence comes from Rafetus swinhoei, assembly GCA_019425775.1. Lineage (NCBI taxonomy): Eukaryota > Metazoa > Chordata > Testudines > Trionychidae > Rafetus > Rafetus swinhoei. The sequence goes on from CM033432.1 coordinate 47,531,950, forward strand.
CTGTAAATCCTAGTTTAACTCTATAGGCATACACTATTCTAGAGGAGGGCCTGGGCTCTCACAGTTCAGAATGCTGCTTGAGACTGATCTAACACTGCTTCTGATTGGCTGCAACAACTCCTGACAAGATCTGGACAATAGATTCATAGATACAGGGAAATAAGTTTCTTTAAATAGCCTCAGGCATGATCTACTGAGTGAAATTAGTAGCCTGTGAAATACAGGAGGTCAGACTAGATGATCTAATGTTCCCTGTTTGTCTAGATTAGTAGATATTAAGACTGTCTCAAGATTTAGGCTAGAGTTGCCTCAGAATTTGGGCAGTGCATACATGGTCCTCACAGTCTACAGGTTACATCCTGAACAAATGAACCAAAGGGGACCTTCCCTGTAGTTCTCAGCTGAAGGAGTTCTTTGCGTACCATACAACATCCTCTGTGTACTTCAGTTTATCTTCTAGGAATGTCTGATCACAGTTTAGTTCAAAGACTAACATTTTCGACTCATCGATTCAGCATCTGAACATGGACAACAACAAAAAACTAAATGGACAGAGCACGGATGTGAGGAACAGATGAAAAGGGGAAGCATCTTTCTCAATGATGTTGAACTTTTTATTATTTCAACCTAGCCAGCTTGGAAGTGAGACCTTCCTGTTACCAGACCTGGTTATGTTAATTGACACCGCTGTGCAGAGCAAACTACAGCACCTGTAGCCTGCATGTACTCCATCTTCCTCCTCTGAGCCAATCAATGGATTCAGATTGAGCAGAAGCTGTGACTCTGTGGCTGCTGGTGTTCCCCTCCTCATTTTGCTAATTTATGTTAAATCCTTGACAGGCCTGGTCTGAGTTCGGTGGAGACCTGCAGGGTCACAGGAAAACAGCCGCACATTGTAAACTGCGGAATCAGGGCCCAAATTTGCATGTGCAATTTCCAAGGACTGGAAGTTAATCTCTGTATATTTCTAAAGCAACTACCATTATGGCGACTAAATGTTATAAGGATAGGAAAGCCCAGAGCCAACTACCCAGAAGGCCAACCAAGTTCTCCACTCTCTTCTTAGGTGCAATGACTATGGGGCCCTCTTGAGCAGAACGCCTGCTCTCCGGACTGTCCTAAGTTTTACTCCTGCACCCAAACAAAAATCCGTGCACGATGTTCAAGTTCTGCAAATGTTATTTGTTCATAAATAAATGTAGGGGCTCCAGCGTGGCAGTGGGGAGCACAGGCCACTGGCTGCACGAAAGTGGGAGATCACCCTGCAACAACCTCCTCCATACCTCTCTGGGACATGGATTCAGTGGTGAGGCTGCACCCAGCCTTGAGACAGCTCAGTGACAGGGCCTTACCCAGAAACCAGGTGTGGGAGGGCAGGCAGGCTCAACCTGGCAGGATCCACACGAGAAGGGGCTTAGTGTGGGGATTCAGGTGTGGGGAGAGAGGACGCTGTGGGGTACACTGGGTTGGCAAGTGTCTAAATCACACAAACACCTGCCTCCTATCCCACCTCTTCTCCAAGGCCCCTGATCCACTCATTCCATCATCCCACCCTCTGCCGCTCACTGTCCCTCACCCTCACTCACCTTCCCCAGGCTGGGACAGGAAGTTGGGCGTGGGTGGTGTGCAGTTTGAGTCCAGGAGGGAGCTCAGGCAGGAGATTAGAGTGCAGGAGGGGGTTATGGGTATAGGCCCGGGGGGTTATGGGTATAGGTCAGGATCTGGGAAACAGTTGGGGTGCATAAGGAGATGAAGGGTGTGGTCCTGGCTGGCTGGTGCTTCCCAGGAGAGGATCCCAACTGGCAGCACAGTAGGTTATGGCCTGCCCTGCCTCACACCTCTTCCAGAAGTGGAAGGCATATCTCTGCAGCCACTGGAGGCAAGCTAGGGGCTCTGCATGCTGCCCTGCCCCAAGAGCCAACTCCTCAGCTACCATTGGCTGGGTACTGCAGCCAGTGGGAGCTGCATGGACGGTGCCTGCAGGCAAGGGTAGTGCACGGAGATCCTTGGCCCACCCCCAAGGGCCATAGGGATGTACCAGCCACTTCAGGGGATGGGACAGAGCCAGGGCAGGCAGGGAGCCAGCATCAACTGTCGTGCCAGCAGAATTTTTCAGGTCTAGAATCACCCTATTTGGCTTTAGTAGCCTCTGGAGATAGTTCCCAATTTCAAGAGCCTGCCCGTGAAACCAGGAGGGTTGGCAACCCAGAAGCTGGAATTCATGACAGGGGATGGGTTGCCTGTTCTGCTCGTTGCTTCTGGGGCACATGGCTCTATCCACTGTCAGAAGACTGGATTCTGGGCTAGATGGACTTTTGGCCTGATCCAGTATGGCCATTCTCATGAAACATTCCTACTACTGTGGCCACTCTTATATCTTCCCTTTGCTTCCCTGTTAAAGCCATTTTCTGTGGGGAAGCAAAGAAATCTGCAGGAGATATGAATTCTGCATACACACAGTGGTGCAGAATTCCCCCAGGAGTATAATTTTGATTCTGGCTGTTAATTGTTAGCTTGATGTTAATTTATTTTCTCTCATTCTTTGATGAATGTCAGTAATGGTTCGGTTTGGGTACATAACTGTAATAACTATGCATATAAATCAGGCCTGCTTTTTAAAAAAAAGAAAAAAATCAATCCTTTGTTTCCTTTTTATGTAAGTTTCACTGGGAGAATTAAGGAATATTTCAGAATATTGACAAGAGAAAGTAATAGTTACAGTTATAAAACTCCCCTCATTTATTCTCTTTATGGGGTGAGGGAGTGAAGCCTCAAAACACAATAACTGCTTTATAATTTTGAGCACACTGATAATTTTCAACCACTATTAATTTAACACTGAGTTGTGAGAGGACTCAATTAATATTGCAGAGTAGCTAAAGAGCCAAACTGGGCTCTATTGTACCAGGCAATGCACAAACACACAACAAAAGATCGTCCTTGCCATGAAGAACTTTACTGTCTGCGTGGACAAGATGGACAGAAGAAAGAGAGTTATCCCAGGGAACCCAGAGGCAGGGCTACAATGGCTTGCCTAAGGTCACACAAAAGTCTGTAGCAGAACTATGATTGAAGGCAGAATCTTCTTAGGCCAAACCTTGGTGAGTTAATGAATGTCAAGGATATATTTCCATATCCTTTATGTTCAGATGTGCTTTATTTTAACCTAGGCTCCAAGCCCTTAACAATGACAGAAAGTGTCTCCATTCAGGCTATGTCTAGACTACAGGCTTCTTTCGGAAGAAGCTTTTACGGAAGAGATCTTCCGAAAAAACTTATTCTGAAAGAGAGCATCCACACTGCCAAAGCACATTGAAAAAGCTATCAGCTTTTTCAAAAGATAGCGTCCACACTGAATGGACGCTATCTTGAATACAAGCTGTGATTACTATGGATGGAGTGGCCACCAAGGCACCTGTGCTTTTTCCTCTTTCCTCTTCTTTTGAAAGAACTCCCTCTTCCCTGTCCACACACGCCTTTTTCCGAAAGAGCTCTCTCAGAAAAAGATTTCTTCCTCATAAAAAGAGGTTTACCAATGTCAGAAAAAACCCTCTGTTCTTTCGATTTTTTTTTCAAAAGAACATGATTGCAGTGTGGACATAAGTGAAGTTTTTTCAGAAAAACAGCCGTATTTCTGAAAAAACTCTGTAGTGTAGACATAGCTCCAAAAAGCTTTTTCCTCTCTGAGGTATGATCAGAGACAACATCCCAATTACCAAACAATACAAAGGAATTACTGTATGACCAAATCCATTGCTAAATGTTATCTGTGTGGAATCTTTCCTTATTAATATTGAGTTGTTAATGAGTATTAAATCAGGTTGACAGCATTTATTTTATTAAAACTATTCACTTAATTACCACACTTTTCACAGGGTCTATCTCTGGTGCTGTTAATCAACCAAACACCAAAATTGCAAATAGCATCATTTGTTCTTAGTGTAACAATATTCTACTTGCTTTTGGATCACAAATAAGCCTGTACCCCAAGGCAGAAAAAGTAAAATATAGTGAAAATAAATTACTGATTGATTTTTGCCATTTGTACCTTACTTTTGGTAGTGAAAGTGCTCCCTAGTACAGAACAGGTAACAGGTCCCAGCTATGGTTGGGATGGGGTATATAAAAGCTGTACCAGCACAGAAGAGGTTAACAGGAGCCACTATGGGCTGGAGTGGCCCCACCTCTCCACACATGCAAACCATGCCAGGAATGAAGGCATTAAAAGGAGGGGGGCAATCCTGGGAAGAGCATGCACTGGCAGTCAACACAGCTTCTGCCCTAGCAGAGGGAGGATGAAGATCCCTTGGGCTAAGGGGGAAGAGACAGCATTGTACTGGAGATCCAACAGACTCTGGGACAGATGGTGACACTGCCATGGCCCTCTGCAGTGAGAGAGGCCAGTATACTCATGGAAGCTCCAGCAGATTTCCTTTATGAACCTTGTCTGCTGGCTGGGGCTGTTATATTGGAACACCCTGGAGGGCCTAGCACTGGCCCTGCCAGCCTGATACACCCAACAGCGCAGGTAATTCAACCTGCACATGTGTTCCCCTTATACATAAGAACAAACGAATGGCCATACTGGGTCAGACCAAAGGTCCATCCAGCCCAGTACCCTGTCTGCCGACATCTGCACCCTCTGACAAACAGAGGCTAGGGACACCATTCCTTACCCATACTGGCTAATAGCCATTAATGGACTTAACCTCCATGAATGTATCTAGTTCTCTTTTAAACCCTGTTGTAGTCCTAGCCTTCACAACCTCCTCAGGCAAGGAGTTCCACAGGTTGACTATGTGCTGTGTGAAGAACTCCCTTTTATTTGTTTTAAACTTGCTGCCCATTAATTTCATTTGGAGCATGAGGGTGACACATTGGCGTGTGCTGTGCCATGAAAAAGGCTGTAGCAAAATACTTTCATTCTGCTTGCCAGAGCTTCCTCTTCCAGTCTCTGGAGGGTCTCTGGCCTGTATTCGAGGCAGGGCGGTAGCAGTCTATGAGAGCCTGGGCTGAAGCAAGCAAGGCGGCAAACAGGACTTCAGCTGGGTGAGCACCAAAGCTGTTTAGCACTAAAGCAGGCCTCTTGGCCTAAGGAGCAGAAGGACTGCCACCACTGGGTGGGGTGGCAGAGGGTAGAGGTACATGGGCCTCCCCGACTCCACTAGGTCCCCCAGCCCAGGGCCCTAACAGTGAGTGGTCCACCCGTGGGTCAGCAGGGATCTGCCTGCCACATGCTGACTCCCACTCCAGCAGGAGAACCCTGGGCTACATCCTACCACAGTTGCGGTGTACGGTCCAAAGAGCCCCACCTCCTCAGGGTATTTGGCTACTGAGAGCTCCAGCAGCTCCTCAGGGTCCTCATCTTGCTCCCTGGAGGTAAGGTGTTGGTCCACCGCTGGGCTGGGCTCCCGCAGAGGTGTCTGCTCCTTCGAAGAGACATCTCTTCTCTGCTATGGCTCAGCATCGGCAGGGCTCTGCTTTTCTACTCCCTGTCTTGCCTTGGTACTTCCAGTGAGGGGGGCAGGACAGACTGGGCTCCACCCATCCAGGGCAGTGTAGTGATCCCTCACACTGCAGTTCAGAGGGAGTCCACTCCACCTCACCATGCAGAGCTGGCAATAGACTGCCAGGCCCTGAACAATGGGGGCAGCTGTGGGACCTCTGGAAGGGATGGGGTTTGGGGTGGAAGGTGCGGGGCTCAGGGCAGCCAGCCCTCAGCACTACCTGGGACTCATGGAGATTTAAAGGGTCCAAGACTGACCATCACTGCTGCTGCAGTAGTGGTGGCCCAGAGTCCTAAGCTCTTTAAATCGCCGGGACTTGGGGCTACTGCCCCATTTGCCCCCCTCCCATTGCCCTGTCACCACATGCCCCTCTGTATTGGGTGAATTTTACACCTTGGCCCCAAACCTACCAACCGGTTCCCAAGGGAAGTAGCCTACACAAATATGAAATCCCACTGACTTTCATAAGGAGCTGATGTAGATCAGAATGCAGGACTGGGGATTTATTAAGCAGGATATTGAAGAGGAAAATGTATTAATCTCTCAGCAAGCTAAAGGTGTAACAGAAATTCCATTCTAGTGGAACTAATGGTCTGGTGTTATCCTTGTATGTGACAACTTGGATTATCCTGGTGTCATGGGGAATATGAGATAAATTCAGATCATCTGTTTAAAACGACTGATGGAATTTCTAGCATAATTTCCAGATTCCATAGACCTGACTATTTCTATCCAGATAGTCACAGAAGTTAGTACTGAATATTCAAAATCCTCCTATTAAAATGGAAGAGAAACTTGTGTAGGGGTTCTTAATTGTATTTCACTAATACCACAGGGCTATCTGGAGCTAGGCCAGTGGATATTCCTTTAGAACATTTAAATTGAAAAATATTGGTCTATTTGACTTTGCCTTACTTGAAGGATAAGAAGATTTTCTAGGCACAACCCTGTGTCGAGATGTTGATTTTAGATTTAAATCAAATTTCAAAAATTACATCTCCCTCATTCACTCTAGCCCCCTTCTATGACAATTAGTCTCTAATTTCCATTTGTTTTATAGACAGCTAGATTGGCTGTTAACTTTATGTAAAGTGGATGTTAATTAATGCTAAATTGTAGTTCTTAAAGTGCTTCATATTTCATCCCCTTGAATGCTATCTATGAACCACCGATCATCTGATTGCAAAGAATAAGGAAAAAATATAGGAAGGTCAATTTACCATCAGCTGTGAAGTCCTAGCTACTTACTGTAACTGAAGTTATTGGGTTTTAAAATTTGGTTTCTAATTTTTCAATAGATGTATAATTTAGCTTTTTAAAGCTTATTTAGTGGTATGACCTCAAATCCTCAGGGAATTAATTCATATGGAATGACATTGCACTTTGAGGCTAAAGTTTAGTGTGAAGGGAAATGTGTTTAGCTCATGGTTTCTCTGAAATGAGAGTGACAGAATAAACCTCTCTGAAAAGGGCTACATCTACACTACACATTTTTGCGGCAGAAAATATGCTGAGGGGCTCATTAGCATAAGTTGCGACATCATTCGCATATTTTCTGCCATTTCTTTTTGAGCAAGGGGTTTTTGCGCAAAAAGAAGCAGTGTAGCTGCTTCTGTTTTGCACAAAACCCCGTTTTGCACAAGATCCTTATGCCTCTCCGGGACAGGCATAAGGATCTTGCAAAACAGGGTTTTTGCGCAAAACGGAAGCAGCTACACTGCTTCTTTTTGCGCAAAACCTCCTTGCACAAAAAGAAATGGCAGAAAATATGCTAATGATATCCCGACCTATGCTAATGAGTCCCTCATTAGCATATTGTCTGCCGCAAAAACGTGTAGTGTAGACATAGCCTAGTGCGTGAATTCTGCTATTCTCTAAAAGTCACTTTTCTGGATCAATGTATACAAAATACACTGCTTGCCTTGGGTAATGGAACCTCCTGGCAATAGTTTTTTGGATTTCATTAGTGCCTGCTGACTCCAACAAACATTAGGTCCTGATTGTGCTAGGTACTGTACAAATGCATAGGAAGAGGACAATTCCTGTCCCAAAAAGCCCACAATCCAGCGGGCTGGACTAAAGAGCACTGGAGGCAATGGAAAGACTCCTACTCATTTCCCTGGGCTTTGAATCATGCCTGAAGTGCATTTTGCATGCTCTTTTTAAAAATAAGATTTTAACTTCAGTATTGTAGAGCCTGGTAGAGCCATCTAGATGTTAATAATTGAAATTCCCCATTGACTTCTTCATACATTTCCCTCTCTCTTCTCTGTCTTCTGTTTGCTGTAAGAAAAATACAATACATTCCACTATCCAAACTAAAACGATGGAAGAAGTCTTCTTTTGGCTTTATGGATTCACTATTTTTAGGCTAATACTGGACTAGGCCCTCCGCCTCAAAAAATCTTAACTGTTCACAACAACAAGATCTCTTTGGAACAATCCCACACAATTGTCCAGCATAGGTAACTCCTGGATATAGCACTTCTGTTTCTCCAGGCATGGCATGAGCATTTATGCCTAGTTCCAACATAATGTGCCACAGTCAGTACCTTGATTAAGCCCCTGGAACAATAGTGGCAACCTGGGGCTCTATACATGGGATTCTATACGTGGCCCATGAGACATTTTGTTTGCCGTTGCCCACGTGCAGGGTTGCCAGATTCCGTTTGCTTTTAACCGCATAGGGGTTTTTTCCTACCAGTATTACTAAAGTGACAGGCACGTAAAGAAAGGGCACGTGAAGTGTGGTGTGTACTGATAGCACACAACGTTGACTGTCAGAGCCGTGCGCTCCCTCTGCATCCAATCAAAGCATTGCTATGGTTCAGCTGGTACATCCTGCAAATTCTAGGTACACAAACGCAGTTAGCAAAGCTACCCTATCCTAGGAGACCGTCTTGGTTACAACAATCTTACAATCCAATGAGATGAGGGAGGGCCACTCTTGTGGCCCACTCACTAGCCTAGGTTGTCCATCACTGCCTTGCGATGTGGTTTCTGTGCCATTCTTAAAAATAAATGTAATCCTGGCATTTGTAAGTTACACATTACTGGGAGAAAAAATCAATGGATATTTCTCAGTAAAGACAGTTTAGCTCTTCCATGTGACCTTTTTATATGATGTTTGTATTTTCATGAATCCTGTTTAATTCCTAGTATCTATTGTGAAGTATATTTGCAGTTTCCTTAATTTTTGCAGGATAAAGAATAAAGTTAGAGGCTAAACAATTATCAATTTCATAGCTGGGCAGAAGATCTTATGGTGAGCAAAATAGGCCGGCTGTCCAGTTTTAATAGGGTTTATACAGTATTTTATGCTGAGAATGGGGAGAATGAAGGTTTCTGTACAATTTCAACACAAATCACTAAAACGTCTATCTTTTTTCTTCTTGCATAAGTTCTGTTCTCATTCTGGTACTAGAGCAGTGTTTCATAAACTTTTTAAGACTGAGGAACACCAAACAATAATTTTTGTTTATGAGGAACACCAAAGATTTTTTTGTTGAGCAAAAAAAAAAAAAAGAGGGAGAGGCGGGGAAAAGTTATTGACCAAAAAAAGGGTCGGGGGATTATTCAGAAAAAAATTGGGGGGGGGGAGGGGAGTCAGAGAAAAGTTATTGCCCCCCCCCCAAAAAAAGTGGGGAAGAAGTTATTAAGCAAAAAAAAAAAAAAGTCACCTGCCCCTTTAAGGGTGGCCATTTTGAACTGTTTTGTTCTCTGCGTCACACCTCCGATTGCCTCACGGCACACTGGTGTGCCGTGGAACACAGTTTAAGAAACACTGTACTAGAGGATGCCCAGAGCTCCAAAGAGGGACTGACCTCTATTAAAAATACGGGTGGACTGCATAGCTAAACAAGTTCAATAAACACTATTAGCAATTAATATAGTCAAAATATTTGTGCATATTTTATAAGTGGACTGAAACATCTTAGGCATCCTCAATACAAAATCTCTTCTGTAGATAGAGGATACTGCATAGATAACACTTCAGAAACTGGCCATTGTGTGAACTTATGCTTTTAAAATGTTTACCATAAACTACCTGTAATGTACATTTCTGCATTTATATCTGTGCAGGGCACAAGAGCAAATGATCTCACTGCCTGCAAAAGAATAGGAAGGATGGCAGGAGACCAGTCTGGTTTATCCAGGAGATCTTCAATGAAATGAAACTCAAACAAAAATTTCTACAAAATGAGGGGAGAACCCAAGAATGTAGGGACAAAATTAGAAAGGCCAAGCCACAAATGAGATTAAACTAGGGAAATATAGCCTAGATGGGACTATTGTAAGGTGGGTGCATAACTGATTGGAAACCATTTCCAGAGAGTAGTTATCCATGGTTCAAAGGCAAACTAGAAGACCATATTGAATGAGGTCCCACAGGGATCTGGCCTAGGCCTGATTCTGTTCAATATCTTCAGTGATTTAGATAATGGAATAGAAACTATACTCATAAAATTTGCAGATGATACCAAACTGGGTCGGGTGGTGTGACAGGGTGTTTGCCCCCCACTGGCCCTATAAGGGTTAAAACTAGGGCTGTCAATTAATGCGTGTTAACGCCTGCGATTAATGCAGGGCAGAATTAACGTGTTAAAAAAATTAACGCACGTTAATCTAGGGTTACCATACGTCTGGTTTTTCCTGAACATGTCCTCATTTTCACTTGTTAAATCTCCGGCCAGCCAGCTTTTTTAAATGGCAAAAAATGTCCGGGATTTTGCTCTGCAAAGGGGATCAGCGAGGGACGGCGGCATGCGTCTGTCAAACGGAACGTTCGGAGCCACGCACCCGGACTGTTCATGGCTGCTCTGCACACGCACCCCAGCGCCTGGAGAGAAAAGCGTGTGGCCGCCGCGGCTCCGGTGAGACCCAGTGAAAGTCCGATGTGGGGGGGTTGGCTCCTCCCATGGAGTCACCATCTTACCCTCCTCCCCGCTAGGTTATGTCCCCGGTTCTGCGGAAGGGGTGGGGCATTGGGTTAGAGCAGAGGGGCTGGGGGTGCCTGGCTCTGTGGGAGGGCTGAGGGCATTGGGTTGGAGTGGAGGGGGGGACTGAATTCTTATTATTCTTATTATTGTTTAACAGCACAATTAATTGCGCAATTAATATTTTAAATCGCTTAACAGCCCTAGTTAAAACCCAGGCCTGGGAGAGGGCTGAGATGATGGAGCCCACAGCTGAAGCAGATACAGCCAATTAGGGCCCAGTGGGGCTGTATAAATAAGGGCATTTGGAGTGGAGGAAAACTCACTCTTGCTCCAGCCGTGGAGCAGGACGGACGTGGCTGCTAGAGAAGCTAGAGGCTTCCTGAGACAGAGCAGTGCTGGGGAAAGGCAGGCAGAGCTGGGTAGCTCTAGCCTGACCTCACTTCCAGGCTGCAGGGCCTGAGGCAAGGCCTGAGCGATACTAGGGCTTCAGGGATACAGCCAGGGCAGGAGAAAGCAGCAGGTCACCTCCTTTCCAACGATGAGTGGCCATGTCAGACGGCAGTTTGCCTCTGAGGCAGGGACTAGATGACAACTGGCAGTGGGTCATTGAGGCAAGGTTGGTATAGAGGGTTGGGGTTCCTGAAGGGGGAGGACCCCAGAACATGGAGGCACCGCAGCAGGGCAATTTCCAGAGAGGAGGGTGTTGTGGTCTGTGAGGAATGCAGTTCCTAATGGAAGGTGACACAACCATTAACACCTAAGCAGACACTGGCCAGCAGGGGGCGCTCAAGAGCTGAATTGAGCCAATTCCCTGAGTGACCAGCAGAGGCGCCGGGCAGTGAGTGTGACCGGTGACAAGTGCTTTGGAGGCAGGAATTAGAATTCAAAATAATCTGGGCAGTCTGAAGAGAATAGGATGAAATTCAATAAAAACGAATGCAATTTACTCCCCTTAGGAAGGAACAATCCATTGTACACATACTACATGGGAAATAACCATCTAGGAAGGAATACAGGTTGGACCTCCCTGAGCAAGTGAGTTTGCCAAATGAGGGGTGGTCAAGGTACCCCCAGGAGGGGCCGGCAGCCTTCCTGCTGGGCTCCCCTTCCAGCCGCCAGTCCCACTGCCAGCCCTGGCTGCTGGGCTCTTGGCCCCCAGCGCTGCTGACCAGGCTCCACTCCCCATCCACTGGCTGGGCTCCCTGCCACCAGGGCTGCTGCACTGCCTGACCAGCTCTGCATCAGTCCCGCCAGCTAGCCAGGCTCCCAGGCACTGGCACCCCCAGGCTGCCACACCGGCTCTGCTCCCAGCCAGCCAGCCAGGCTCCCAGCCACCAATCCCTCTGTCAGATTCCCAGCCACCAGTGCTCTCCGGTCCAGCAGTACACGTGCAGCACACATTCCTATACGCCTATGTAACTGCTATGCAAAAAACCTTCCCAACTTCCTGACTGGCTGCCTGCTCCACTTGCCCACTTGGTGGGGAAGAACTAGCAACCAGAGCAGCTGTGGACAGCTCATCCCATCTTCACATTGCTGAGGCTGGATGGATGACTTGAGGGGCAGCTGGGGAGTGAAGGGGACTGGATTGCCAGGGAGGCTGAACTCAGGTGGGAGCAGAAATGATGTGTGTGTTGGGGGAGAATGGATGCGAGGAAGAGGATGGGGTAGGTAGGTTAATGACTCAGCAAGTGAAGGGAGATGAAGGAGGTGAGAGCGCTTGCATCTGTGGCCAGAGTCACTTTAATAAGTCAGGGAGAGTGGGCAACACTAGCTGTCAGACCCACATGCTGGGATTGGGCAGTGTCTCTGTGCAGAGCTAATCAGGACAGTGTCAGAAGAGAGAATTAGCTGACAGGTCTGGACGGTTCCATCAGCTGGTCTTGGTAAAACTCGGTTTATTCTGAATAACAAGCTCAGGGGGACTTCACTCTGGCATATTATCAGGATGTGTGTGAGTTTTCTGTGATTCTTTAATTCAAGACACGCAAGGAAATCTGAGAAAACAGGGCAACCTTTTCAAAAAGAAAGTGTTAAAATTTTGCAAAGGAGACTTGGCAAATATTTTATTAAAAATACATTTAAAAATTAATTGTCCTACTTATGATGCCAAAATTGGATATTAAACTATGAAATGAAATTATAGAACAGCAGTGGTTAGTCTAAACCTCAATACACCCTTAGCTCTGGAGTCACCACTCGCCTTCCATAATATATATCACAAAAGAGTAAAACCGAAATGCCTGCTTGTTCAGACACCGTCTCACAGAACATTAAATGTGAAATGAGATCTCAGGGTTAAAACCTGGTCGCTGCCACTTGTTCCACTGCCACTTGTCAATTTCATACCACTCATGCATGATCTCTGTGCCTCTTCATGTCACTTTTACTGTGCTCCTTGTCAATTTCACGCCCAGGAGTGGGAGGAAATTGGCAGCCAGTACACAGAAATCAGAAGCAGAATAAATTGACAAGGAGTGGCAGAAACCTGTGAGTTCCTTTGAGCTCAAGAACACTGAAAACCTAGAGAGATGTGGAAACAACAAGATGGTTAAACTGACATAAGACTGAGAGATCAGGAGTGGTACTAAACTACAGGGAGAGTTGAAATGATCAGGAATAATGTCCAAGTACAAGAAGAGACCTGACATGGGGCTAAACCACAGCAAAAGAGGAAGTAAAAGGAGCTCAAAATTGAGAGAGGCAAAAATTACTTTATTAAAATTAAGAAGCAATTAGATTAAAGCTTTAAATCAGCCACACTTACTCTCACTTGAATACGTGCTGTGTGAAGGTGTGAGGTTTAAGAATACTACTCCTGTAACCTAATAGTAGCGCTGCCATGCAGAGACAAAGGGCTAAGATTTTCCAAAATGACTGTTGGTACCATTAAAAGGATGAGCACCACTGAAAGGATCTGATTTTAAGCAGCACCTTATATCCATTCCCAGATCCATTCCTGGATCTTTGGTCAGCTGCTGGTATGAAAGCACCCCCATGGGCAAGAGAAGTTTGGCATGATTTAGTAATGATTTCTCTGATTAAACAATGAGTTGAGCTCCAAAGAATCCCATCCAGTCCGTATCCCAAACAGTGATGGCTGTGATACAGGGTAATGAGTCCTCTTAGAGAATTTCTCTCTCCATGTAGGTTCTTGTAGACAGTGACAAAAAAAATCTCTTAATCTGCTCTTCGAAACACACCTCTCAGAAGTGGGTGCTTCATACATTAAACAAGCAGCATTTTATGTAAAGTAGATCTCAAGATGTGATCAAAGTGGTTTTTGTTCCCTGTCCCATAGGACTCCTGGAGAAAGAGCATTCCTGCTTAATAAAAAAAAATCCACATTTTCCAACAAGAGGCAAAAAGCAAAAATGAACTGCCAGTGAGCTGGTCTTCTTGGCTGAAGAAGCCATTTCTTTTGTCTTAATCACATTGGTAGCATACTAAATCTGAGACAACTTTCATGAATAAGATTTTCCTTTTTCTTCATGTAAAAATATGCACCATCCATTTCATGAAGATAATTATCTAGAAATCTGGGCTATTCTTCCATTTTCCATAGAGATGATAGCATCTGATTGTCCGGCTAGAATCACAACTACAGTAAGGCTCCATACAGTACAGCATTTTAATGACTCTTGGTGGATTACACTGTCCATAGAATTAAGCAAGCAGAATGTTTTAGAAAGTGAAATGCTTAGTTTTGTAAAAAATGGTTTCCCTTCACTACAAGTACAGTACAATGTGCTACTCTTGAAACCCTCACTCATGCCAGTTGTTCCTTTATGTTCAGTTGCATTATTCATGTAAGAGCTACAGAATTGGGTGCCATGCTTGAAACTATCATCTGGTGATCACATTTTGAGCATCTAAAGAAGTGTTACAAAGAAAACCAAAATGAAGGTTATTTACCTATAACTGAGTTCTTCATCCTCATAGGATGCAGACAGCTGGCACAGCTGACATGGTGGAACTCTAATTAGCAATGAGTAAACCACCCCTGACCTTTATGAAAGTTCACAGATAGGGGGATCTGACATTAAAGACTGTAACTTGTTAACTCTCCTTGTTGATATAATAATTGCAAGAAAAAAACTGAGGTGAACTAGTGAACATTCAACCAGTAGTTAAAATGGTGGCAACATGATTTTCAAAAGAACCAAGTTAAGATTCCAGGTATATGCAGAGGTATAGATACATACAGTAATTCCTTGTTTAACACGTGCCCGCTTAACACGTTTTCGCGATAGCATGATTTTTTTTTTAGGGAACGTTTTTTAAATTACACGACCGTCCCCAGAATAAACACGATTTCCCCCGCCTGCCCATTGCCAGCAGCTGCGCAGGGCTTCCCCCGCCTCCCTGCAAAGCGGTGGAGGCTTTGCTGCTCGCCGCACCATTCTGCGGCGACCCCCCCTCGCTGGACGCAGTGCGGGTCCTGGCAGACCCATCACAGGGGCATACTCCCAACCCAATCCCCCTCCCCTCCCCTGTCCTCGCCTTCCCCAGAGCCAAACACCTCCCCTCGCTGCTGTAACCCAGTCCCCTTTCTCCCCCAACCTTATGTCCCTGTCCCAACAGACACCACCGCTTGAAACGCAACCCCCACCTTTTCCATTATTTTCAATGGGAAAATTGACCCCGCATAACACATTTTCACTTAACACGATCATTTTCTGAAACATATCTATAGTGTTAAATGAGGAATTACTGTATATAAATTATATAATCCTTTGAGAAACTTTATAACCCAGAATAATGCACAATGATTTACCATTAATCCATTTTTTTAGGGGTTGCCATTCTTTTTAGATGATAAATCTGAGGAACTACTAACTGTTGTTTGTAACTTATCCTTTAAATCAGCTTCTGTACTAACTGACTGGTACAGAAGCTGCTAGCAGCCTTTAAGTACCTGAAGGGGGGCTCCAAACAATATGGGGAGAGGCTGTTCTCAATGGTGACAGATGACAGAACGAGGAGCAATGGTCTCAAGTTGCAGTAGGGGAGGTCTAGGTTGGATATTAGGAAAAATCCAATGGGGAAGTGGGGAAGCACTGGAATGGGTTCCATAGGGGGACAGTGAAGCACTGGAATGGGTTACCTAAGGAGGTGGTGGAATCTCCATCCCTAGAGGTTTCTAAGTCCTGGCTTGACAAAACCCTGGCTGGGTTGATTTAGTTGGGGTTGGTCCTGCTTTGGGAAGGGGGCTGGACTCAATGACCTCCTGAGGTCTCTTCCAGCCCTATGATTCTATGCGAGTGTCTACACAGCAATTCCGTTATTTTGAAATAATTTCAAAATAACAGACGGCTTATTCCAACTTCTGTAAACCTCATTCTATGAATAATAACACCTATTCTGAAATAGCTATTTCGAAATAAGGCGTGTGTAGATGCTCCACTTTTGCTATTTCGAAATAGCCCCATTCTAAGTTATTCCTCCTGGGGCTTTAAATCGAGATAGCACGTCTACATTAGGGAAGCCTGCCTCGGACTAATTGTGAGGCTTCCCTGCAGTGTAGATGTTCTATTTCAAAATAAACTATTTTGGAATAACTATTCTGGAATAGCTTATTCCGAAAGAACTGTGCAGTGCAGACGTAGCCTAGGAGATAACTATTTCAGTTTAGATCATATGACTTGTTCTTGACAAATGCATTGTGTTTGGCCATACAAAACATGTTATACCCATGTGCCACATGCCAGCTCCCTCTCTGGAGCACTAATGTTCTTAGAAATGGACCCTAATGATCAGTGAAAAATGTATTGAACTTAATATTGTTGGCACAGGAAAGCCATTTGTCTTGCCCTACCACTGAAAGCCTATGCTAGCATATGGGCTACAAGTGGAGAGCATTTTATTATTTATCATATTTAAGCATGTTCTTCTCAGTGGAAGTGCTACTTTTAATGATGGATTTTTGGTGATGTGACTATAAAGTACATCACAAGTCCACTATGTTTTAATTTTATGGATGGCACAGCTTAAAATCAGGAACATCAAATAAAATAACTGCTGCTGAGAGTGAATAAAAGTTGGCAGGTCCAGCAGTTAAAATAACCCTATTTTCACCCTAAATATAGGCTTGTTTAATTGAAATCTAATGGTAGATTTGAGACAACTGCTATATCAAAAGCCAGTGACAGCCTGCTGAGGTTAAAAGAATACAGGCTGTCTCTATCTCTGCCCAGTTCAAATGGCATCTAGATCAACAAAAGTGAGTTTTTATAACAGTAATAAGCAAAACCCTCTTGTAGTTTTATCCCTGGGATGTTTGTCTTTGTCATAGTAAAACATGCTTCTGCCTTAATCAAACAGTGTAATGTAAAAAAGTACAGTGCTGTGGAGGGACTGTTTTCTCTTTAGCCTGTGTACCCTCAGTTGGCTGATATCATATGCATGCATCCCAGCTGGGAACAAAGTCACAGATACGTAGAAAGGACAAGAATGTCCAAGTAAGTCAGCTGTCACCATGGAGATTGTACCAACACAAGAGATACAGTAAAACAGCGGTCTCCGACTCCAATCTTTTTATGCCCCAGACCACTTTTTAAATTTCAGGGCAATCCAAGATCTACCCTCACCCTTCCCAGGACATTGCCCCATCCATGCCTCCTTTCCTCCATCACCTGCTCTCCCTTACCCTCACTCACTTTCACTGGGGTGGGGCAGGGGGTGCAGGCTCTGGGTCAGGGCTGAGGATTCAGGTGCAGGAGGGGGTTAGGGATGCAAGTCTGAGAGGGAGTTTGAGTGCAGGAGGGGACTCCAGGCTGGGTAGAGAGTTAGGGTTCAGGAGGGGGTGGGAGGAGTGGGGTGCTGGCTCTGGGAAGGCAGGGGCAGGGGAGGAGGAGGGCATATGGAGTGTTGGCTCTGGGAGCGGCCTGTGGGCTAGGGCAGAATGTTGGGGTGCAGGAGAGTATGGAGTTCTGGCTCTCAGAGGGGGCTCCTGGCTGGGGCAGAGTTTTGGGATGCAGGAGAGGGTGGAAAAGGGGGTGCTGGCTCTGGGAGGGCGCTCCAGGCTGGGGCACAGTTTTGGGGTGGAGGTGGAGCTGTGGCATGCTGGCTCTGGGAGTGGGGTCAGGCTGAGACAGGGGTGCAGGAGAGGTGCAAGGCACAGTAGGGCTCAGACAGGCTGCTTGCCTGCCATGGCCCCATGCTGATCCCAGAACCAGACAATTGCAGGTTTGTCTCTGTGCTCCCCTGGGTGGGAGGGGGACAGCATGTCTCTACATACTGCTCACTGCCTCCGGCATTGTCCTTACAGCTCCCATTGGCCAGGAGCAGCCAATGGGAGCTGCAGGCACAGACAGCTTGTGGAGACATGCTGTCCTTTTTTCTCCAATGGGAGCAACAGATGAGCCTGCAGGCAGGAGGCAGCTAGACTATAGCAGCCCAGAGATCATGATCGACAGGCTGAGACTCCAGGACTGACCAGTCGATCATGATCAATGGTGACTCCTGCAGTAAAAGATTCCATACAACCTTGGTTTTCAGTCATTGCTATAACAAGCCCTTCCTCCTATTTAGCAATATGGGAAGGGCAAGGCAACTGCAACTTCATGAGGCCTCTTCATAACCTCCAGAACCTGGGATACATTTGCAGAACCCTGGTGCACATACAAATGTACAATAGGAGATAATCCAGCACTGGCAGAAAATGGATGGAATTACCAAAATGGGTCTTTTCCATAATGGCTGGTCGCCCCTTGTCTTGCAAGATGGTAACAACCTACAATAGAAAAGGAGCAGACATTTGACTCCAGCAGGAGATTTACTGTCACAGGTGTGAAGCTTGATGGCAGGCACTTCTCAATATGTTGCTGCCTACCATGGGCAGTGGAGGCCAGCTCCTAAGCCTGTGGCCCCACCACCACTCTGCCTAATACCCGCCCCGGCCCTGCTCCCTCCCTACTGTCTCCCTCTTCCCTTCCCTCTCCCTTGTTACTCACCCTTTACAGCAGGGCTACTCAACTTCAGAAAGCCCAGGGGCCACAATGATACTCACAGCACATGCTGAGGGCCACAACTTAAGTGTGGTTGCATATACATGCAAATATATGCAAATACCTTCTTTCACACTGATAGTCATGAATACAAAGATTAAGGCAAGACTTCACAACATACAAGTCCCATTTAAGTCAGTTCTGCTGATATTAATAAAATGCAATATTTACCCGATTTTCACCCATATGTCAACACTTTTAATGAGCAATGTCAGTCTAGGAATTTAACTCCTAAAACACGTATCAACAGAAGACCATCATATTGATTACTTTTTTGTTTTGGCTCCCACCCGCAGGTCGCATGTTGAGCCCCGCGTAAATCCAAACCGCACCGCAGGCCGCAAACAAATGGGCCACCCCACGGGCTACGTGTTGAGTAGCCCTGCTGTACAGCCAAATCATGGAACTCAAATGTCTCATATGACATTTAAAAAAACGCTCTTCTACAATTTCTTCCTAAAGAAAATGGAGCATGTTTTCTACTTTCTGCATGTCAAATTGTGAAGACTGGACCTGCAGAAGGTACCTAATTAAAAGCACTAAATTGGGAAATAAAAAATTATCAGTCACAGGTATTTTGATATCCCTTGAAGTTTGTCAGAGATGTATTTGCAAAAACTTTGTAGTAAGGGCAAGTCAGCTGTCCTGCTGAATACAACACTACATCTCATGGAATACATGTTGTGCAGCTCTTCTCTATTTTACATTTTCTTCATCAGTATTTCTAAGATGATTTTATATTTTAAATGTACTCTTAAGCCTTCATTAAATAATCATTCCAGATTACTACATATTTAATGCACTGAAACAAAGACATTATTTTAAATTAATCAGTCAGAGCACTTTAGTGTATTAATAACAATGTACGTTGCATTTATAAAAAGGGAACACTAATTTATTTTGTGTGATCTTCATAAAAACAGCCATGTTTATGAAATTTCCCTATATGTTTATATTAAAAATACATTTCCAAAGTTTTTAGGCATAACAAAGGATTTTATATCTTGGTAAGGTAGTGATTTTGGTGGAGGGTTCTCCTAAAACTATTTCATCAGATAGTCAGAAGTAAAAAAAGGGAAACTCATTTGTCCAGCTCTCTGGCAGAAAAGAAATGTCTTTTTAAGGGAGGAGGTGAAAGGAAAATAGGGATAGATAGAAAGGACAGGAAGACTTTGGGAGCAAATTTTTGTACAATAGTTATTAAAATTAAATTGTGTATTTTACATAAGGGTGATCTTTTGAAGAATTTATTTTAAAAAACATGTCTGAAGATCCAAGCATTAAAGCTGAATACTCAGATTGTGCACCTAAAAATGTATGCAAGGATTTTTTAGAGATGTGATTTAATAATCTTCTGCAACAAACTAATGAAATATTTAAAGCAAAATTTAAACTAAGGTCCTGTACACATAGCAATGTACAACTTTTTTGTCAGTAAATTTCAGAGTTGGCACATGCCTGTAAATGGCTTCATGTGCCACGTTCACATGCTCAGTGTTATGCTAATACGTTTGGCAAGCTGGAAGGCTTTTCACTTTTAAGTTAATAGATCCACTTCAGGGGAAGACTCACCAGCCTGCAATAGCCTGATGCAGGGGCCTTCAGGAACTCTCAGAGCAGGGCGAGGAAGAGCAGAGCAGTTGAGCACTAAGACGCAGGAAAGGCATTGCCTTCCCTTGCCTCTTACAGCTGCTGCCCCTGCTGCCTGGGGAGGGTGTGCCCATTCCCAAAGCCCCGCCCCTTCCCGCCACCACCCGCTTTCCCCTGTGGGGAACTGGAGCAAATGCATGTACCGAGTACGCGCTGCTTCCCTGTGGCTCCCACTGCCACAGGGAGGGCAGGGGAGCCCGACCACTGCTGCTGTCCTGCACCACAGTGCCCCAGTATTCCCCAAAGCTGCATCCCTTGGGGGATGAGGTGCGATGGTGGGGAGAAGGCAAGCAGGAAGGGGTGTGGTTTCGGGGCAGGGACAGGCACACTCCCCACGGGCTGCCAGGTCTCCAGGGCCGGAATGTGAATATGCTCTGGCAGGCAGATGGCCCACGAGCAGTGAGTTTGAGACCCCTGATCTGGACCATCTCTGACAGGTGCTGTCTTAATTTCCGTGCCGTCTGATTTATCTTGTTTCAGTCTCATGAAATCTTTAAAACTAAAGCTTTCCAACTTATTCTCCATGACCGCTATTGTGGCGCTAGCTGCTGCTTTCTTTTCAATTAATATTTCCAGAATTCCTATTAAGTCCATCGTTTCTGATCATATGAAGCTAAAAGCAGGCAGGCTTACTGCCCACAAGTGAAAAGATGGTAGTAATCTGGCTTTATTTTCTTTTGCTTTTCTGGCATAGCTCCAGGAACCACTATCCGGGTTCAATCTAACCTGTGACTACAGAGTTACCTTGAGTACAGGTATTCAAAATGGGAAGGCAAATTAAGGGCCTCACTGAGATTTTCTTGTATCAGCTCTGGCTATAGTTGTAAAGAAATAAAAGCCCCTCCACGGATAACCCCAAGGGGCTACACTGCAAAATGAATATAAAACAGGTTAACTCAAAGGTCATCTGTCACAGTGCTCTTCATTGTCCTTCAGAAGCACCAAGTTCAGTTCCTTTAGTCCATCTGCACTGCAGGGTCTACAGGCACATGAGGGAGGGAGAGCATTCTGCCCTCAAAGGAAAAGGAGTGTCTTGCGGCTGATGAAAGAGCATTGCTGACAGGCTGTGAAAGCAGTTGCATTCATGGGGGATGTGAGCTGAGGAGGGTAAAGCAACAAGAAAAACGGATGGTTCTCAGCGCTCTGGTGGAGATGTTTATGGGCAAAGCGGTGAAGGGAGGGGTGATTAGGCTATGTCTACACTGCAAGGTTATTGCGCAAAAACAGCTGGTTTTGTGCAAAAACCTCGTGGAGCGTCCACACCTCAGATGCACTTTTGCGCAAGTAACTCAGCAGTAAAATGGCAGAAGAGAGGGCTTTTTCCGCCGTAGGTAAACCTCCTTCTACGAGGCATAACTCCTTTTTGCGCTACAGCTATTGTGCAAAAAGGCAAGTGTGGACTCTCCAGAGGGGTTTCTTGCACAAGAAACCCCTCTGGGAAAAAGCACAGGTGCTCTGATGGCCATTCTGTGGCCATCTTGTGCAAGAGCATCCATGCAGTGTGGACGCTTTCTTGCACGAAAGCACATTGCTTTTGCGATGTGCTTTGAGGTGTGGATTTGCTCTTGTGCAAGAAGCCTACAGTGTAGACATAGCCTTAGTGCATCCACCTGACCTCCTTTGGTATTTCTGACTTCAGACTATTTAATAGTATCCTGAAAGACCTATAACATGTAGCACAAGGGACAGTTTTGGGAAGGTTCCACTTCAATAGCCTCTGTTTCCTTGTGCCCATTGCTGAGCAATGTGTGTCGCTCTCTCTTGCAGGGCCTGCGTGCCCTCTCCTCCCACCTACTCCCGCAGCAATTGACAAGGTGCTAAGACTGCTTTGAGGAGCTGTGAGCCTGTTACCTCACAGTGCGGAGCACCTGCATACCCCCCTCCCGCCGAATGGTCCAGGTGCTCAGCATCTCTGCAATCAAGGCACAGCGGCACTAGAACATTTTTTACAGTGGGGGTGCTGAAAGTCAGGGGTCCTCACCTTCCCTTGGTCCTGCCCATGCTTCTCACCCTACCCCCCAAGCTGGAGCCAGGAGTAGGGCTGTGGCTCTGGATGGATGGGTGGGACATGCAGGCAGGGTTAAGGAGGCTAAGGCTGGGACCCACATGCAGAGCCAGGAGCTGATGAACTCCTGGTGGGGGGCCAGGAGCAGTGGGGACCCTGTGTGTGGACTCCAGGCACAGGGCTGTGAACAGAGCCCTGGACATGAAGCCAGTGGCTGCCAGGAGCAGAAGCCTGGGCACAGGGCTGGCAGCAGCCAGGGCAGGGTTCTGCAGCAGCCAGGACCCCACAGCCTGGGTGTGGGGCTGAGAGCAGACCTCTGAGCACGAGTCCTGCAGCCAGAACTGCAGGTGCAAAGCCAGGAATGGAGCCCTGGGTACTGGGAAGGCAGTTCCAGCACCCTGGGCATGGGGTGGCAGGTGGCATATGGCACCCACACAATAACTAGGGGGTGCCGCAGCACTCCCCACCCCTTAGTTCCATGCTTATGCTGAGGCATTTAAATGTGGAGTTAGGTACCCCGCTGTGGGCTCCTCGGTTGGAAAATACTCATCCAATTATTTATGGCTAGCCTTAAAGGGTTTAAGGTGAGCAGGTTTATAACCGTATACTTTGTAAAGTTTAGGGGCACAGTCCTGTACTTACCCAGACAAAATTCTCATTTGGGGAGTTTTGCCCAAGGCTAGTCTATACATGCAGAGTTGTTGCATTGTCTGTTTACCACGCGCGTCAGAGCAGCAGAGGTGCTGGCCAAGAGGTCATTTAGGCACTATGGGATATCTTCCAGAGGCTAAACATTTTGTAAACAGGAAGAAAGTGTGTTCACTTGCACATCACTCCAAAAGCATCACTGGTCAGAGCTGCATGCCTTCTGAGTTTCACCACAAAAAGTCATTGGTAAATGTAGATGCTCCCACTGGGTTTGTGCTAAAAAGGGACTTTTCCCACTTTATATGGCAAATGCAGACATGCCCTCAGAAGAGAGTTTGCAACCAGACTCCATTCACAGAATGATAGCATCATAGAGCTGGAAGAGATCTCAGGAGGTCATCAAGTCCAGCCCCCTTCCTAAGACAGGACCAATCCCAACTAAATCAACCCAGCCAGGGCTTTGTCAAGCTGAGACTTAAAAACATCTAGGGATAGAGATTCCACCACCTCCCTAGGTAACCCATTCCAGTGCTTCACCACCCTCCTAGAGAAATAGTTTTTCCTAATATCCAACCTAGACCGCTCTCACTGTAACTTGACACCATTGCTCTTTGTTCTGCCATCCATCACTACTGTGAACAGCTCTCTCCATCCTCTTTAGAACCTCCCTTCAGGAAGTTGAAGGCTGCTATCAAATCCCCCCTCACTCTTCTCTTCTGCAGACTAAACAAACCCAAATCCCTCAGTCTCTCCTCATAGGTCTTGCACTCCAGCCCACTAATCATTTTGGTCGCCCTCCGCTGGACCCTCTCCAGTGCATCCACATCCTTTCTATAGTGGGGGGCCCAGAACTGGACACAATACTCCAAGGTGTGGCCTCACCAGAGCCAAATAAAGGGAATAATCACTTCTCTGGATCTGCTGGCAATGCTCCTCCTAATGTACCCTAATATGCCATTAGCCAATTTAGCCCTCTTGGCTACAAGGGCACACTGGTGACTCATATCCAGCTTCTCATCCACTGTAATCCCTAGGTCCTTTTCTGCAGAACTGCTACTTAGTCATTCGGTCCCCAGCCTGTAACAATACTTGGCAGGAGTGGCCCGAGGCTGGCTGCAGCAGCTGGCACCCTAGGCGGGGGCGGCGCAATCGGCACCCCTGCCTGCACGGCCGTCAATGGCCGTGACGTCATCATGGGGTGCCCCAGCGCCCTGTGACGTCATCATCGGGCGCCCGGGCCAGCAGCGCCCTAGGCAGCTGCCTAGCTCGCCTAGGCTCACGGGCCGCCCCTGATACTTGGGATTCTTCCATCCCAAATGCAGGATTCTACACTTGTCCTTGTTGAGCCTCATCAGATTTCTTTTGGCCCAATCCTCTAATCTGTCACTCTGGACCCTATCCATTGTCTGCGACCAGAACAGAGAACAATTTTTGTCCACTTTGTCTCTGAATTTGGCCACTTCTCATTCTTCTTTCCTTGTAGAAAAGCAACAGAATGAAAAAGAAAAAGAAAGTTGCCAAGTCCATGTGAGTAGAATGCATAATGGACATCCTCAAAACCTAGGCATTAAGAAGCAGAACCCAAGTTCTTATGGGCTACCCTATGCATCCCACGAGGAGTCAGCTGTGCATGTAGCACTTCTGGAGAATGAGGAGGAGGACTTTCAGTTCTTTCTCAAATGGACAGCATTGAATAGTTCATTTCACAAAACATTACTAAACGGAGATTTGGGGAAAATTCCATTTTTCCATTTAAAAAATGAGTTACGGGCTCTGAAGTTCATAGGCTCGTTCTTCTTGTTTAGGTGAAACAGACATTTGTGAGAGGCAGAAAATGAGGGGAAAATTGCCTTAAGCATGTGTAAGGAGATTAGTGAGCATGTCAGCGTAATTTATTAATACTTAGAGGAATTTGGTATTCTTGATATCAGTATCTCAAAGGTACAGTGTTAGAGCATTGTGCAATTTAGCTAGAAGACTTTTAGATTATGTTACTGCCTATGCTGGCAAAATTTATGTCACTCAGGAGTGTGAATATTTCACCCCCGAGCAACATACATTACACTGACATAAGCACTAGTGTGCTAGTGTGCTAGTGCTATGTTGGCATATGGAAGCTCTCCTGCTGCCATATCATATGCTGCTTATGCTGCTTTTCTACCTCTTTGAGGATCTAGGAGTGGCAACCTCAGCAAAAGCAAAGGCCAATACTTTCTCTTCTAAGCTAATTCAAGCAGTGTTGTCAACAATGTAGTTTTTCAGTTAGGGCTTCCCTCAGAAAAAAAGAACAAATCTGCCCCAGCGTCAGAAGCCCTCTCCCAGTGCTATGTTACCCTCATGCAGTGTAGAATGGATGCATAGGTTTCCGCACAGATTTCTCAAGCGTGGCAGAAAAGTCACAGCTCAGGCATGGCATGGGAGTCTCTGGTTATCAAGACTGATAGGCTGTGTCTACATTGGCACCCTTTTTCGGAAAAGGGATGCTAATGAGACACAGCGCAATTGCAAATCCGCGGGGGATTTAAATATCCCCGCGGTATTTGCAGATTTACATACTGCCGCTTTTTCCGGCTCGGGCTTTGCCGGAAAAAAGCGCCAGTCTAGACGGGGATCTTGCGGAAAATAAACCCTTTTCCACAAGATCTCTTATGCCTACTTGAAAGTAGGAGCACTCTGGGGAGGGCACCAGGAGGGCGGATACTTCCTGTGGCTGCTTGGTCTGGCAAACTGTGATACGTGCTCTCACAGGGGCTCCTCTCTACGGCCGTGTACCACAAGCCACCACTCCTCTGCCTCCCCCTCATAGGACAGAAAAGGGATGCAGTGGGCACATGCTTTCTTGTGCTCTGGTTGCCCTTGCAGACGGCACTGCAGTCACAGCATGGAGCCAAAGCTGCTGTAAAGCGGTGCCAGGTGCATTTCCTCCTGCGGATCCTGCAGAGTCAGGTAGATGGCATGGGACGTGGGGGCTGCACCAAGCTCACAGCTGGCCCAGCTGTGAAGAAAAGTTACAAGGGCAGTCATCCCTGGAGCCACTGTTTTGTTAGTCTTTAAGGTGCTACTAGACTATTCGTTGTTTTTTAAGTTTTTACCTTAAATAAGAACAGAAGTTTAGGGTAAGAAAGTGCATGTAACAAGTTTCTTAGTCGATTAGAATTAGCTATCTATTTTCTATTCATTTTAATATAGCAACATACTTTGACCTTTCAGTGGTAACCAGTTAAATGCTACTTTTTGTACTTAATAAAACACTTTTGTTGTATTACCAGGCCCAGTGTAAAAAGATTATCTGAGGGGAATGGAAGGGGAAGCAGCCACTGTGCATATCATTTTTCATTGAAAAGAGGGGTGACTTTATGATCTTTCCCTACACAAATTTTTATATGGAGAAAGATGGATTTATTTGTCGTTTTGATCCCTTTTGGGGGGTTGGTTTCCTGGGCACTGAGCCCTTAGAATTGAGTCCTCCCAGAGCTGAAGTGGTTCAGTGTCTACAAAAGGTTTATTCCCCATACTTCTTGCATTTGCATATAGGCATCTAAGAGTGCATCTACACAGCAGGGCTTAACTCAAAATAAGCTAAGCAAATTGAGCTACATCAATTGTGTAGCTTATTTCAAAATAGCTTATTTCGAAATTGGGAGTGTCTACACAGCACTTAGTTCAAAATAGAGCACTCTTCCTTCGACTGCCCTTATTCCTCATACAATGAAGGTTATGGGAGTCAAAGTAACAAGTTCTCCAGCTTGACCGTCTTTCAACATTGTTTCAAAAGAACTGCCTGCTGTGTAGATGCATGCTAAGTTATTTCGAAATAATGTTGCTGTGTAGATGTACTCTAAAATACTGATTTGATTTTGAAGCATTTGGAAGAGAGGAAAGTGATCAGGAACAGTGAACATGGATTCATCAAGGGCAAATCATGCCTGACCAACCTGATTGCTTTCTATGACTAGGTAAAGGGCTCTGTGGACATGGGGAAGGTGGTGGATGTGATACACCTTGACTTTAGCAAGGCTTTTGCTACGGTCTCCCACAGTATTCTTGCCAGCAAGTTAAAGAAGCATGGATTGGATAAATGGACTGTAAGGTGGACAGAAAGCTGGATAGATATTCAGGCTCAATACGTAGTGATCATGGCTTGATGTCTGGTTGGCAGGCAGTATTGAGAAGAGCGCCCGAAGGGCCAGCTCTGCTGCTGGTTTTTTTTCTTTTCCTTTTCACCATCTTTATTAGCAGCCTGGACGAGGGGATGGATTGCACCCTCAGCAAGTTCGCGGATGACACTAAGCTAGGGGGAGAGGCAGATACTTTGGAAGCAGGGCCGGCTCTAGGCACCAGCAAATCAAGTACGTGCTTGAGGCGACACATTTCCATGGGTGGCATTTCCAGGTAAGCAGCCACCCCCGGCAATGCTCGGCCCCACCCCACCCCGCCCCACCGATTTTAAAGGGCCACGGGAGATGCCACTACCCACTGCACAGCGCGGGCACCATGCGCTCCCAGAGCCTGCTGGCCGCCCTCTGCCTCCTGTTGCTGCCTGGCTCCACCGCCTACTTCGGGTCAGCCCTGCCCGTGGGGGGCTGGGGTGGGTTTGTGGGGGGATGGCCCCGTTGCAGAAAGCGCAGTCTCCCCTCCAGCCAGGGCCATGGCTGCTGCAGGGTGGCTGGGCACCCGCCAGGGCCCCTGCGCCCTGGGCACGGCCACATGGCCCACACTGGACAAGGCCCTGCAGGCACTGGAGAAGCTGCAGGTACTGGTGGAGCAGCCGGGCCTGGAGCTGAGGAACAGCCCCCCCTGCCGGCCCCAGCTCCTGCCCCAGACACGCCAACACCTGCTGCTGATCTGGGGACAGCCCGGGCCCAGCCTCTGGGAGGCCGGCTACTTCCCTGTCTTCATCAGCAACCTCCAGCACAAGGCCAAGCAGGCCACCAAGCTCTTCAAGGGAGACCCCGAGGGAATTTTTCAGGAGGGGTCAGCCTCCAGGTACTGGCCCCCGGGCAGCAGGGGTGGGGCGAGGTGGGGATGCCCAGGTCTGTGGGTCAGGAGTGAGGGGCACCAGCAGGTGGGGGGGCAGTGCTGGGCTGGCTGTGGGAGCTGTGGGTCAGGAGTGAGGGGCATCAGCAGGTGAGGGGGGGCAGGGCTGGCTGGCTGTGGGGGCTGTGGGTTGGGAGTGAGGGGTGCTTAGGGAAGACACTAACGTTTTTCATTACAGTGTATAGTTGAACCGAAATTGTTTGTAATTGTAATTTTGTTACAATTAAATGAGTACACTAGTAGGAAATCGTTTTATTTCACTAACTACAAATTTTCTGTTTTAATGTTTTTTAAATTTTAAACAATAAAAAAACAAAACAAAACAAAAAAACATTGCAAAGTGCAAACATATGCAAAAGCCAACAAAAAAGGGGCGGAGGGGCGTCCAAAAATTTTTTTGCTTGGGGCAGCAAAAAACCTAGAGCCAGGGATAGGGTCCAGAGTGACCTAGACAAGTTGGAGGATTGGGCCAAAAGAAATCTGATGACGTTCAACAAGGACAAGTGCAGAGTCCTGCACTTGGGACAGAAGAATCCCAAGCACTGTTACAGGCTGGGGACCAACTGGCTAAGCAGCAGTTCAGCAGAAAAGACCTGGAGATTAGAGTTGATGAGAAGCTGGATATAAGTCAAGAAGGCTAATGGCATATTACTCTGCATTAGGAGGAGCATTGCCAGCAGATCTAGGGAAGGGATTATCCCCCTTTATTTGGCACTGGTGAGACCAGATCTGGAGTACTGTGTCCAGGTCTGGGCCCCCCCATTACAGAAAGGATGTGGACACTTTGGAGAGGGTCCATCAGAGGGCAACCAAAATGATTAGGGGGCTGGAGCACATGACCTACAAGGAGAGACTGAGGAACTTGGGCTTTTTTAGTCTACAGAAGAGAAGAATAAGGGGGGATTTTATATCAGCCTTCAACTCAGTTAAGGGGGGTTCCAAAGAGGATGGAGAGAGGCTGTTCTCAGTAGTGACGGATGGCAGAACAAGGAGCAATGGTCTCAAGTTACAGTGGGGGAGGTCTAGGTTGGATATTAGGAAAAACTATTTCACTAGGAGGGTGGTGAAGCACTGGAATGGGTTACCTAGGGAGGTGGTAGAATCTCCATCCCTAAAGGTTTTAAAACCCCAGCTTGACAAAGTCCTGACTGGGCTGAGTTAGTTGGGGTTGGTCCTGCTATTAGGGGGTTGGACTTGATGAACTCCTGAGGTCTACTCCAACCCTAGGATTCTGTGATTCTATTATTGTATTCAGTGCCTTGCTCTACAGGAGGGCAGTAACCACAGCTCTGTGCCTTGTCTGTGGGAAACCCAGAGAGCAAGAAAGCAGGCATCAGTGTCAAGATTAGCACAGCTACGAACAATCACAAGGAGACTTCTCTGATTGCTCCCTGTCACAGTACTTAATGGAGTTGTCACAGGAAAAAAGGAAATACATAAGGAACAACCCAAGCTATTATCAGGAAAGTACCATATGGAGTTCTTGATTGAGTTCAGTAACTACTTAAGTCAGTTAGGCCTAGATCCTGAAAGGTATTTAGTCTTCTTACTTCAGTGTAGGACCTAGACCATTAAACGCCTGCCCTGAAGTTGGAGCAGTAGCCTGCAAAGGAAACATGGTCAGTGGCTGAGGTTCTAGCGTTGGGAGGTGGTATTACCTCCTGTCTCTTTAAGGATAAGGTGGCCATCTTGTACTTACTGGCCCTCTCCTTAACTGTTTAAATTAAAGATCATGATTTTAAGGAGTATTCAAATGGGGTGATGAGTTACTTGGTCAGTGGGCTATTTTAAAGTATATGAGAAAGTTTGACCTTGATTAAGCCCAAGTAAAATGGAAATACTGAGCTGGAGAGGTATAGAATCATAGAATCACAGAGCTGGAAGAGACCTCAGGAGGTCATGAAGTCCAGCCCCCTGCCCAAGGCAGGACCAATCCCAACTAAATCAACCCAACCAGGGCTTTGTGAAGCCAAGACCTAAAAACCTCAAGGGATGGAGATTCCACCACCTCCCTAGGTAACCCATTCCAGTGCTTCACCACCCTCCTAGTGAAATAGTTTTTCCTAATATCCAACCTAGACCGCTCTCACTGTAACTTGAGACCATTGCTCCTTGTTCTGCCATCCGTCACTACTGTGAACAGCCTCTCTCCATCCTCTTTGGAACCTCCCTTCAGGAAGTTGAAGGCTACTATCAAAGCCCCCTCACTCTTCTCTTCTGCAGACTAAACAAACCCAAATCCCTCAGTCTTTCCTCAGAGGTCATGCGCTCCAGCCCCCTAATCATTTTAGTAGCCCTCCACTGGACCCTCTCCGATGCGTCCACATCCTTTCTATAGTGTGGGGCCCAGAACTAGACACAATACTCCAGATGTGGCCTTATCAGAGCCGAATAAAGAGGAATAATCACTTCTCTAGATCTGCTGGCAATGTTCCTCCTAATGCACCCTAATATGCCATTAGCCTTTTTGGCTACAAGGGTACACTGTTGACTCATATCCAGTTTCTCATCCATTGTAATCCTCAGGTCCTTTTCTGCAGAACTGCTACTTAGCCAGTCCTTCCCCTGACTGTAACAATGCTTGGGATTCTTCACAAGGTATACTGTATGACTACGTCTTTAGATTTTAGATTTTCTTCTTTTTATTTCCTTACACTCAGAGAAGATGAACCTTGAAAATGTAATTTCTTCCCTTGTTTGTTCCATATTCCACTGGGAAACCATTTGTTTTTCTAGTTTAAGTGGAGTTGCAATTAAGGTGTCTGTTTGCCTAATAACTTGGTTTATATAACACTTTCTTGCGCCAATGCAACTTGGTTTAAGTATATTGCATCAGCAAATAATATTTGTCAGTTAACTGCTATTGCAGAGAAAACAGGAGAGCACAGCACATCAGTTCTATGGTACTTTTGGAGGTCCCGCACAGTAGCACATATTAAAATCTGCTTTATTTAGAATCTGAAGGATGTTCTTCATCAGATTATAACTATTTTAGATAAAATGAATATAGGTGTAAACAATATTAGTGTCCTCTTAAAAATTAAAATGCAAAATCTAATTGGGATACTAATCTAATTAGATGGGATCAGCCCATCTAATGCCATACAAATATATGTATTTTATTATAGACTGTTGTTTTTTTTCCCCTTCTCTCTTTTCTCCACCAGAAGAAAATCCAGGAGAATGAGAAAGAAGTAGAAACATGGAAAGATGGAGCAGACTGCAACAGCCACAAATAGTAAAAGATTTCATTATTTAATTTCACACTCACTAGGCTGTAGAGGCATTGCAGACTGTGGGGAGAATAAGTTAAGAAGGGTACTGGTCAGACAATGGCAATATTGGTGTGTAAAGAAGCCTGACAGCTTTCAAAAAATGAATGGAAGATTTCTTTTCCTTTCCTTCCATTCAATATAGATTAAAGTGGCCTCTAGAAGTAAATTCTTCAGACACCCCTTCCCCCCATCAGTGGCTTTTGCAGTGAAGTTTATATTTGTACACTACAGTGTAGAAGAGTTCAAATTCAATTTCTGGCCTTTTATTTTATTTTGTTTTGTTTTGTTTTATTTTATTTTATTTTATTCCTAGGATTGTACTTCTTTCATGGTCCCATGATCTCTGAGTTCTCTGGTTGGCCTATGACCTTTCAGCCTTGCACTACATGTTTCTTTTCTAAATTGGCCAGGGTTGAGACATCACTGGGGGAATATCAATGTTATAAAAGACAGCATTCTCTCCAAAAATGTCAGATTGAGTGAGTCACTGCACCTGACTGCTTAGCTTTTGTCAAACAGCAAGGAAGGTTTGAAAGCGAGGTTCATTTTTTTCCAGAGCTAACTTCTGTCTAAAGTATTTTTAAAAGACATTTTCCTGGCATCCTTTGCAACAGAGGCAGTGGAGCTAAATTTTGCTGTGCTCAGAAGCAACATTGTAAACTTAAAGACAAAATGTAAAGGTGTGCTGTAGAGTTTGACCTATTATTACTCCTGGTTTTCTCTGCTTTTCTCTTCCTGTTCATGCTCTCTGTTCATTAGCTCAGCTGGAAGAGAATCAGATTAAGAGCTCTATTATAATCTCAAGAACATGGGTGTGCGTCATCTTGCATCATGAAAAATCCAACATTATGAGTGTGTGTTGCTCCTGGCAGAAGATTTTTTTTCAAGATACATGGCAGCACATGTTAGATTAGAATGAAATCCTTGTTGCAATAAAGCAGTATAGTTCCACTGTGACACCAGTTTGTGCCTCTGAGGATCAGGCCCAGGAATAACACTTTAACCTGTTATGTAGCCATAATGAATTTTCTCTCTCCCTTCATATGATGTGTTTGTCTCACAAAAATTGAAAAATGAAAAATATACTGGATAAATTCCTTCCCAGATGCAATCCCATTGACTTCAGAGGTGCTCTGCCAGATGAATTTGGGCCATTTTTTAAAAGTGCCATTTAGTAGCTTATACCTTGTTTTATTGCATAAAGACATCCTATGTGACAAGTCATTTCCAGAAAAAAGGTGTATTCAAAACAAGGTTATATCCTATGTTTGTCATGGCTATACTTGTAGTGAAATTATGTTTGGCTACAGTTTACCTGCACTTCATGTTGATGACTACTTAGTAACAGGTCCTAGTGTTGCCCAGGCTCCTATGCAATTACTTAGTCTGCTTATGCCTAGCGCCAGCTCCGGTCAACGTTGGTAATTTGGGTGGTTGCTTTCCAAGGGTAGAGTAGGATTACCTTTGAATGGTATGATCGTACATTTTTTCATAATCTCATTCTACAGAATACTACCACAGACAATGGGATTTAACATTGCCTTTAAAAGAAGGTGGGTCTATTGGAAATGGTAAAATGGCAATTTGGTCGCATCCTGCTATAGATTCATAGACTTTAAGGCTAGAAGGGACCATCATATTCATCTGTTTTGACCTCCTGCACATCGCAGGCCATAGAAGTCCACCCTCCCACTCCTGCAGAAGACCCCTAACCTCCCATTGAGCCACTGATGTCTTCAGGCTTCAAGTTATGGAGAATCCACCATTTACACTAGTTTAAACCTTCAGTTGACCTTTGCCACAGGCTGCACTGGAATCTGGAAAGAAAAAAAAAACCACTGGGTCTCTGCCCATTTGACCTGAAGGAAAATTCCTTCCTGACCTCAAATATGGTGATCGTTTGAGTGTGTGGACAAGACTTACCAGCCAGACATTTGGGAAAGTAAATCAGAACCCTCCACATCTAGGGTCCCACCACTGGCTGTTGGGGCATGTCTACACAGCAGGACTTAACTCAAAACGAGCTACACAAATTAAGCTATGTCAATTGCGTAGCTTATTTTGAAATAGCTTATTTTGAAATTGGGAGCATCTACACAGCACTTATTTTGAAATACAGCACTCTTTCTCCGACTTCCCTTACTCCTCGTACAATGAGGGTTACAGGAGTCGGAGTAAGACGTCCTCAGGTTGACAGTATTTTGACATTATTTTAAAGGAACTGCCTGCTGTGTAGACACAGACTATGTTATTCTGAAATAATGTTGCTGTGTAGATGTACCCTTGGAGATATTTACTGTTGGCAGTTGTAGATTGGCTACATGCCATTGTAGGCAGCCTCATCGCACCATCCCCTCTATAAATTTATCAAGTTCAGTCTTGAAGTCCATTAGGGTTTTTGCTCTCACTACTCCTCTTGGAAGGCTTTCCCAGAACTTACTCCTCTGACAGCTAGAAACTATCTGATTTCAAGCCTAAACTTGTTGATGGACAGTTTATATCCATTTATTCGTGTGTCCGTATTGGTGCTTAATTTAAATAACTCTTCTTCCTCCCTGGTATTTATCCCTCTGATGTATTTATAGAGAGCAATCATATCTTCGCTCAATCTTCTTTTGGTTAGGCTAAACAAGCCAAGCTCTTTGAGTCTCCCCTCATAAAATAGGTATTCCAGTCCTCTGATCATCCTAGTAGTCCTTTTCTGCACCTGTCCCAGTTTGAATGCATCTTTCTTAGACATGGGAGACCAGAATAGCGCACATATGTTATATTGCACTCGATGTTACATTGTGTATCTATGTTATATTGCACTCAATGTTCTATCCTGCTGTGTATTCCATCTTTGAGAGCCACTGCCTCCTTGATTCTTTAGCAGAAGCAAGAATTATTGGTTTTCCTATATCTGGGGCCGGATTTTGAACCACTGAAGTCCATGAGAGCTTTGCCATTGATTTAGAAGAGGAGCAGGGTCAGACCCCTGAGAACAATCTCCAGCTCTTGATGTCATATAGAACAATACCCTTGCTTAATTAACACGGACACACAAATCCTCAAGTCTTAGCATTTAAGATGGACAAATGGCTTTCTTACTTAGTTGTGTGAGATCAAGCTGGAATCGTGAGCTGGACAGATCCTCTGACAATTTAAGGAGACTGTTTGATCTTATAACATCTATCAACAAAATAACTGAGCACACTATTCTTGTGCATGCCAATAAAGTTTAGGTTGAGTGGAATACCTCATGATTTTCTAATAAGAAAGATTTTGTTCAGAAATAAACAGCACCAGAAAGCAGGGTGAAATCTAATAAATCTGCTAGCCCTGGTCTATACTAAGCAGTTATATTGGAAAAAAATATTTTGAAATAATAAGCAGACTGTCCACACTACCAACCCTGTTATTTTGAAACAACAGGCTGGTCATTTCGAAATCTGTTCTCTTGCTTTCCTTGGGAAATAGGCTTATATAGAAATAGTTATTTCTGGAATTATTATTTTGAATTTAGTTATTTTGAAATAATTTCCTAGTGTAGACATGCCCCTAGATAAGTGAATTAGACCTGAATCAGCAAGACGTGTGTTCAGCTCCTGCTGAGCACAAGTCAACTTGGGTGTAGGAGGTGGCTTTCATGGTTTAGTATCAAAGTTGGGTATAGCCTCGGAGAAGAGAAACTGGAAAAAAAGATACTAAGGAAACTCCTACTTTAACTCTGTTTTAAACTCAAATTGCCTGACTATCTGCACATAAATCAGAATGGTGGTGCATTACATTCTTTTTATATTGTTACAAATGGTCATACATTATTAGGGCAACAGAGGATCAGACTCAACATGGAACAAAATCATCTGATTTTCTTCTTGCATGGCATTTATACTTTTGTGGGTCAGATACTTGACTGCTATAACTCAGCATTGCTACATTTTTGCACCAATTGAGGATTTGATCCAGGTAATTCCACTGTGTGATTGTTCCTGATTTGCATCAGCTGGAGAGAAGAATCAAGTGTGCTGCAAAGAGTATTACCATGTAAACTTTTGAAAATTAGATGATGCTTCCAAACATATCATGCCAACCTTACTCTCTTTTCCTTTCCAATTCCCCACTCCCATTTTTTTATTCTTACCTCATGCCAGATGAATTGACCTTTCTATATCACACCTGTCACTTTTCAGTGCCTGAGTCTACTTTTCTAGATGCAGCACTTTGTCTGTGACTGACAAGAGGCTTTCTATCTGTGGCAGGATGGATTTTCTGCTTCTCTTTCCCTAAGTTGCTGGCATTTTGTGTTCTTTTCTCTGCTTTCTATCTACACCTTTTATGTTTTCCTGCAGTCTTTTTCTTTGCTCCACTGTTTCTGTTTCCCCTCTTCTAAATCACTGTTTTCCTTAAATAACTGAAGGTTTCTAGAATCTACAAATGGGAGATCTTCTGTTTTCCGTTTTCATATTAACTCGCTTTCTACTTTGTTTAACTCAAGATGTTGAAAAAAGTCAGAGTTCAGAAAGCGAACCTGACCCTCAAATGTCCACAGGCAAGAGTTTAATTTTCTACATATTTTGTAAGATGCAGTAAAGTATATTTTCATGTTTTGATAATGTATTTGAAATTGCTTAAAATTCTTGGTGTATATTCAAACTTTCTCAGTAAAAACCACACAATCCTTTAATATTGATATGCATTTGCATTTGTTTTCTCAGTTTTGTACAGTATGTCAAGTTAGATGGCTCTTGTCTTGAATCAAAAATGAATCTATTTGGCTCTCGTCACCATAGTATCTGAGCACTTCACAGTCATTTATGTATATATTTAAATATTCTCACCATGGCAGTAGTCCCCCAGCACCAGCCCCTCTGCTGAGGCCCCGCCCCCCCACAGGGAGGGGAGGAGGCAGGGCAGCATGCTGAGCATGCATGCACCCACAAGGAGGGGAAGAGATGCTAGGGGGTGCGTGGGGGTGCCCCAACCTCCCCGGACCCTGGAGCACTGGGGAGGGAGGAGGTTGCATCACATCTCGTGGCTCCCATCTCCCCAGCTCTTGGAGCACGGTGGGAGGGAGGAGGCTGCATGGCGGAGCACTGGGGGAGGGAGGAGGCTGCATGGTTCCAGCCTCCCTGGCCAGCAGCACAGGGAGGGTGGGCGCTAGGGGCAGCAACACTCCACCCCAGAACATTTACAGCAGGTGCTCTAGGGGCAGAGTGTGGGTGAGGCCGTGCCTGGTGGTCTGGGAAGGCAAAGCCTTCCCCCACGTAGGCTACCGGATGCCTATGAAGCTAAGGCACAGATTCTGGGGATATAAAACTGCAGGGAAGAGGTGGGGCAAGGGTTTTTGGTTTTGTTGGATTAGAAAATGGGCAACCTTACCTCTAACTGCCACCATTCTACAAATG
The DNA here is from genome assembly GCA_019425775.1 of Rafetus swinhoei. NCBI lineage: Eukaryota > Metazoa > Chordata > Testudines > Trionychidae > Rafetus > Rafetus swinhoei. The sequence continues at coordinate 47,568,408 of CM033432.1, forward strand.
AATAATGACTTTACTAAGGCCAGTTTTATTCTCATATGTGTCAATGAACAGAATAAAGCTGGTTCCATTTTCACACACAGTTTCAAATACAGATTTGCCAGGGCAATAACTTGCAATCCAGATACGATTTTTTATCGAATTGTACATATTCTAACCTTGTGATAGCTTGTGTCTTTGTATTTGTGGGCCAGTCTTTGGCATTCTTTATTAATGCCAAAAGAGTGAGCATCCCTTAGATATCTCATTGTGAAAGAAAATCTCTAGGGACCAGGACTAGGGATGTTAAATTATCGGTTAATTGAATAGTTGATTAACCTTATGAATTCTTACTGATTACTCGATTATACAATAATCCCCGGGGGTAGGGCTGGCAGCCAGTGCACTCTGGCTCCACTCCTGAGGAACCCCCTGCCACTCCATGCTATTGCCTCTGTATCAGAGGCAGCAGTGTGGGGTGCCAGGTGGGAGTTGGTTTAAAAACCAGCTTCCCTGGCAGATTGGCTGCCTGTAGCCCTGTGCTGCCCCCTCTGACACAGAGGCAGCAGCCCCTGCTCGGGGGGGCTAAGCTCCTGGACCTGGCCCACCTACCTCCTAATACACTTTAAATGCAGAACCACAGCGGGGGTAGGTCCTGGATCTGCTAAAAAGTATACTGGCAAGAAGTGGGAGGGAAATGCCTCTAGTCTATGGCATATGAGCTTTGCTTATGGTTATGTGACTACACTATTACATCCCTAACCAGGACTGGAAGAATTCTAGTGCTCAGTCAGTGCCAGTGTTTTTCAAGCAGCTTGAGAGTGGGATCAAGCAGAATGAGATGAATTTATGCAGAAACTCCCCCGTTAATCAGCTAAAGCAGCTCGGGGTGTAGGTGCTGCTGACACACGAGTTGTTCCTTGCTCCCTGACAACCCCTCCTAGGGATGCACAGTTCCTGCCATTCCTCAGCAGGCTTGGCTCTTCGGACAAAGCCCGGGCAACGCTCCACCTGCCCGGCGCGCTGATGCAGCCCCTGGGCCGCGCCGCGGAGCGGTGGAGCATAGCGTGGAGCTCAGGCGGGCGCCCTGCGTGGCGCCCGCGGCACGGGCTGGTCCGGGGCCCCGGGAGATGCACAGGGGCCGGGGGCGGCCCTCGCACGCTGACCTATCGCCAGCGAGCAGGTGGCGGCGGCTGTCAGCACGCGGAGAGCCGGCCGGCGGCGCAGGCCCGCGCCCCCCACCGAGCGCACAGGAGCGACCCCGGCGAGGCGCGGGGAGGAGCCTGGGGGCAAGGCAGGGGGAGGGCCGCTCCCCGCCCTTGATTGGCGCAGGGGCTGCATGATGCCACGTCCGGCGGGGGAAGCCCAGCCTTGCCGCGGAGCCTCCCCGCCCTCGCCCTCTTTGCAGGTGGTGCGCGGCTGCAGCCGGCCGGGCTCACTGCTCTCGCCGGGGAGACGCGCGCTCGCCCCGGACGCTGCAGCCCCCGCCAGCCGCTAGCGCGCCCCTCGGCTGCCGGCCTCCAACTTTGCCCATCCCGCCGGCGCTGGCCATTCGTTGGCAGCGCCCCCCGCGGCGCGTGGATCCTCCAGCGGGGCTGGCCCGGCTTCCCCGGGGTGGCAGCTGCCCCAGCTCCGCAGAGCCGGGACTGGCCCCTTCGCCTCGCTGCTGGCAGCCGCGCCCGGGAGCTCGCCCTGCCCTGCCCAGTCCCGCGGGCTCGTGCCTGTGGGGTGGGGATTGCGCCCCCGCCGCCTGTTTCCCCGGAGCGGGGCTTGGTCTCGTGAGCAGCGGCCGGGATGCGAGGGGGCCGGCGGGACTGAGCTGCCACGAGCGAGCGAGCGAGCGCCGGGCGCAGGCAGAGCCGCCGGGGCAGCGGGACCTTGGGCTCGTCCTTCGCGCAGCGGGCTCGGGGGCTCGGCGGGGCAGGAGGATGCATTTCTTCCCGTGGGGATTGTGGCTGCTGTGCGTCGCCGCCGCCTCGGCGCGGGGGGACAGCGGCAGCAAGGCGAGGAGCTGCGCCGAGGTCCGGCTGTTCTACGTGGCCAAAGGGTTCAGCCAGACCGGCGTCCCCCAGGCGGAGATCTCAGGTGAGCCTCCCTCCGCGCCTCGCCCCTGCCCCCGGACATCAGGCAGCGCGCTGCAGAGCCGCTCCCGCAGGGGGCAACCTCTGCCCGGAGCCGCTTCGCCGCCGCGCTGCCGCGATACAAAGAGACTCCGCTTTGTCAGCCCGCCGCTGCGGGTAGCTGGGACTCAGGCAGGACGGCGCTCTGTGGAGGATGCAAGCCGGGGTGGGGGGCGTGGGGCAGCGGCTCCAAAATCAAGGGGATCCCCCTTCTGTACAGCATCCCCGCGTGTCTTCGCCTGTTCCCATCCGATTTCTAGTAAAGGAGCCCTCCAATTGCACAGTGATCCATCCAAACAATGGTGTGATTTTCCTAGTCGCGCCTTCCCACAGGACCAGTGCAATAGGTTCCTCGGCAATAAATATCAACTTCAGTCTGTTTTGGAGTGTTGTGGAAGAAAAACGATTTCTTGTAGGCTTGTGATTTTTGTTAAGGCGTCAGTCAGAAGTAAGGGAGTGGTGAAGTCAGACCTTAGTTGTCTTCAGGAGGGGGGCATCCCCAGATGTGGCACACCAGCCCTTCTTAGTATTTGCAAAGTCTTATGATATACGAGGTCTTACTTGATTTTCTGTGGTGCAAGCATGTTTAAAGGCAATGAGATATTAGGTGATTGCTGTCCGGTTTTTTCATTATTGTACAATTACAATGAACTGGAGGATTTGGGTCAGAACTCAGGATCGTCAAAATCCTATGGATTTGATTTCAAAGCTAGAAAGTGCCCCATAGTTACAAAAGAGAATAACTGATTTTGTTTATAATCTTCTGTTGGATGAAAAACAGCTTAAAGGCATTTGTCAGTTAAAAATTTAACTGTCAAATGATTTTTATCAGGTGTTTGAAACAACCCCAGTCATCTACATCAGAATTGATTTCTGCTACATTAATATTGCATGTGAAATACAAACTATATGGGGGGGGGAAGGGTCGTGTCTGTTTTTTGGCAAATACAGAGGAGTTTTCAGAAAATCTCTGAAACACAGGAATATTTCAAGGTTTGGTTTATGTTTTTGAAAAACCTGCATTTATTTTTTTGTTTGTTTTTAAAGCTTTGCCGAAGTTCTGATTCACAGACTTGTGACCCGTATCTAAGAGCTTTCTTGCTCACTTGTGGGAGCTACTTAGTTCAGACAAAGCATTAAGACATGCAAATGTACTTGCCAGAGCCAACCTTCAGGGACAGCTCAGTTAGATTGCAGTTTGTAGTTCATTCCTAAGCTGCAGAATTTCTTATGAATACTTCATAATGTAGTTTTATGGGGACATTATTATCATCAGCTGACATACAAATGGAGAAGGCTGAACTTGTTGCCATACAAATGTGAACTTTTTCTTTGTTGAAAGGTGGATATTAAAAGTAAAATGGAAGATTTCAGAGAGTGAAATAGCAGAGAATTTAAAAACTATTTAAATTAAGGGCTTTGGGGGAAAAAATGGGGAGGGATGCAATTAATCCAGCTAAGCAAAAAAAGACCCTTTCCCCTTGACTACAGATATCTGTAAGGGATTGTTTAAATATTTCATGCTGCTTATAAAGTCTTCAAGGGAGTAAACATTTTAAGAAACAATGTAATGAGGAAGAGTACATGAAACCCTAAATAAATGAGCTTCAGCATTGGTCATATTTTAGAATTGTGTGATATGCATTGCATAAGATATAAATATGTTGTACCCTCAGGGTCACTGTGTTCAAAACTTCTTGTATCTAGAAATGCTGAGGTTGGTAAAGAAATAAGAGGAGACAGATTTCTAGGAACAAGGTTTATTATTTCTAAAGAATTACCAGTATTCACGTTTGCAATCTTAAGCAATAATGATTGAACTATAGGAACACATGGTTTACCTCTGACAGTGAAACTGTACAGATAAATATTGTAAAAATTGGTGGAATGAACCAATTTTGAGACAAATGGGGGGAATACTGCCTTCACATGTGAACGTTGCTGATAGTGCAGCCAATTGTGTACTTAAAATACAAAATGAGAACGCTTCATGTTCATTGTTGGTGATTGTCACGTGTACTTCTAAATTCTAAGTTCTAAATGTTTAGAAGTTTGAAGCTGTCATCTGTACTCTCTTAATATCAATGTAGTAAAACATATAGATAATGTAGATAAAACATTTTACTGTAAAAATGTCAATTTTGAGTTGGCACATTGTGTATGGTTCTGGTTTGTTGACTATTTTATACATGGAATGCACATACTGTTTACTTTTTCAGAATAAGGGTGTCTCAAATGGCTTTTTAGTGACAACTGTGTAAGAGACCATCCATAACAAGTAACATCTTGTCTTAAGAGACCACTTTATCATATCCCCAAAGGTACGGGGTAGAATATAGCTCTACCTTAATTAGCAAATGACTTACGTTAAGCAACCAAATTCTTTTGTCTCTTTGAGTGGTCACTTAAATATAGTGAAACCTGTCTTAGTTTGGTTAGCTGACCAGAACTGCATCACAAGACTTGTTACCCACTGTGATCCGTATGACAGAAATCATGTCAAGATTCTACTATAATCTCATCTGTAAATGTCTACACAACAAACACTAGGGGAAATTTCAATTTACTAAGAAGTGCTGATTGGGGTGGTTTAACTATGAACAGCCTGGCTCTGCTTTCACTGAAATCCCTGTGTGAGTGAGAGAGGTTTCCCAGTGCCCAACTTGTGGTTTGTTGAACAAGGGCAAGGGTCACCCTACAAGCAGAGGTAAAAGTAAGTGGGTGCACCCTAGTGTGCAGCTCTGGTAAGAGCTGCGTAAGCTGCAGCAAAAGCCAGCAGGGAGCTATTTACAGAGCTGGCAGGGCCCGGGGTTGCAGTAGGACAGTACCTGCAAGAAATTCTAAGTTACTGTCACCACTGCCTATGAGCCATCTGTTTTTCACTCTTTGGAGAGGAAGAGGATAAAGTGTAATTGGCTCTGAGTGACTCCTCATGTTTTTCCTTCTCCTTCCATAGTCTTCCTCTTAATAAATGAAGAAACTGCTTTATTTCCATCACTCCCAGCCCCATGGCTGTGTCTGCCTTGCTCCTGGATCACTGAGACTGTCTCAGGAGTCTGGTGTCATCATTATTCATGCACCCCTAAACTCCCCTTGACTTCGGAAGAAGTTGAGGGTGTACCAGTCATGCAAACTATGACTTAGAATGAGTTAGTTACATTTATATTGGCTTTAGCACACTTCACGTGTTTTAATCTACAATTTTTAATGATTTAAGAGGATTATGGCTAATAGAAGAACTCCTTGGCTCAGCAGATGATAGTATGAGTGTACAAATCAGCTGGAGAGCTGGCTACACTGTTGTTGTTGTTATTAGCTCCTTAACACATACAGCACTGATTAAGGGAAGAGTCCAGCCCCCTGGATTTCTCATGAAACACCCAGGGCAGGGTTTCTAACTTTACGTTAATGGTGGCACAATGCATTGCACATGTCTAAGCAAGCACTCTGCATGTGTCAGCTACTAGTATTAATCATGTTTTAGGAAGAGACAAGGTGTTAAATCTCATGGCTTTGAAGTCAATGGCAAAACTCCCAAACATGAAGTCTACTCATATAAACAGGGCTCGACAAATAATGTAATCTACTCACCCGTGGCAAGTAGATTACAACCTGGAAGAGCCGGCACAGAACTGAGCGAAACCACGCGGCTGGCAAGTGGGGCTCGCCGCCGCTTGGTGAGCCCTGCATATAAGTAATCTCCACATCCCAACCTCAAACCCCTGATTCTCCTGTAAATATCTATGGTAGTGAACATCCCTAAACTAAGGAGCGATATTCCCTCTTCTTGCACGATGCAATTGGCAACATTTGCTGGACCCACATCTACTCAGTTGCTAACTGGCTGGGCACAGGTTTCCTGCCATTTGGAGAGTATTCCCTGTGCAGGACTCATTTGCCTGTAGACTTACTGTCCTTTAAGGGCATTTAAAACCACAAACTGTGTGAAAGAGCCAGGGCATTAGCAAGGTAGGGATGTCCGTGGACCATTCCCCCCACAGACCATTGTCTGGGGTGCTATGAGTAGGGATGTAACATTTCAGTTAACCCTAAGGTTTAACTGGTTAACTGATTTAAGTGGGATCCCATGTGGGGCTGGCAGCAGGAGCCAGAAGTGGGCTACAGGTGGGGGCTGCTCTCCACTGGTGCCTGGTAAGCATCCCCTGTTAAGGGGGGATGCTTACTGCGTAAACAGTTACTCGGTTACCCATTCACATCGGATATGTCTACACTGCAGAGTTTTTTCAGAAAAACGGCCATTTTTCTGGAAAAACTTCACTTACGTCCACACTGCAATTGCATTCTTTAGGAAAAAAATTGAAAGAACAGAGGGATTTTTCCAACATTGGTAAATCTCTTTCTACGAGGAAGAAGCCTTTTTCTGAAAGAGCTCTTTCAGAAAAAGGCGTGTGTGGACGGGGAAGAGGGAGTTCTTTCGAAAGAAAAGGAAAGAAGAAAAAGCGCAGGTGCCCTGGTGGCCACTCCGTTCATTAGTATTCACAGCTGAAATGCAAGATAGTGTCCATTTAGCGTGGATGCTATCTTTAGAAAAAGCAGATAGCTTTTTTTTTTTTTTATGCGCTTTTGCTGTGTAGACGCTCACTTTCGGTAGAAGTTTTTTCAGAATATCTTTTCCAGAAAAGCTTCTTCTGAAAGAAGCCTGCAGTTTAGACATAGCCATCCCTAGCTCTGAGTTAAGCTGGGACCTTCTACTCAGATTCTTAAACAGATTATGTATTTAAATGTGGCTGCTGTGAGGCAGTGTCTTGTTTGAATTCATTTACCCCAAGATATCACTTCTCAAAACATGCTTCCATCTCATGCTGTAGCCAGGCTATGTCTACACTACAGGGATCTATCGGGAAAAGGTACGCAAATTGTGCTCTTTTTTTTCAGAAGAGGCTTTTCCGAAATTTGGCCCATCTTACACTAGGCCAAATTTCGGAAAAGCCTCCTCTTTCAGAAGAGCCCTTCTTCCTTGTGGGAGGAGGAAGACAGGGCTTCTGAAAGAGCGCGTCTGCTCTTCTGCAGCAAAAAGCGGAAGAGCAGACGTGTCCCATGGACGTGGCGGAGTTTTTCCGGGATACTTCTGGTATCCTGGAAAACCCCCTGTAGTGTAGACATAGGGGTTGCATGGGCAAATGGTGAGCAAAGTGCAGAATTTATTTTCTGGGACTTCTGAGATAGTTTGGTTACCCGCTTTTCCAGGCAATTCTGCTACTCCCCAAAGTTAAGTATCATTTAACTGTGTGCAGTACTGGCTCTTTTTAGTTCGCCTAAGTGAGAACCACTTGCTTTCATTGCTCAGATCTTCTAGCCTCCCACAAACTGCTCCTGTGACTCCATTATGGTCTGAGAGATTGTCAAGCGTATGTATGAAAGTCATTGTGGGGACATTAGCTACATTAAGAATTCAGGAGTACTGCCCTTTTTCTCTTTGTGCAGGACCTAATTTGATGGGGACTTCAGAGTGTTACTGAGTTAATAACAAATACTGGAATTGTATTTGAGTTTTTCTGGAAAACTGTAGTAATAAAAGTAAAGGCGCAGTGATTGGCAAAGCTACAGATGAAGTGGGACTTTCTGTTCTCCAAACACAGGTCTCTGCTACTTGAACTAAAGGTGATTCTCCATTGGCTCCTGGTAGTAATAGCAGGGTTATTCTATCATCTTTGTGTTGTAGCCACAGATGGATGACAGGGTCACATATACTTAGCTGGTGTGTTATAGTGCTGGTGAGCTTGTTAGGAAGAGATTAGATTATTTGAAAGGTAGAAAAATTCTCCTGGCCCAGCATACTTGGTGGTAGTATGTCTGAAGAAGCAACACACACTACTAGATTGTCCTGTTTTCACTAAAATTGACAATGATCTTGGTATGAATGTTAGAAAAGGTTTTGGTTGAATTTAATCCTTTTCACACTGATGTCACTTAAAAATGTGATATGTTTACATATTTTCTGCTTGGTGACTGTGTTCCCAATACAATATGTGCACATACATACTTGTCAAAATCACATTTATGGAACAAAACAAATTCCCTCTGGTGGCTAATTAGTAGGGCCCTACCAAATTCACGGCCATGAAAATGATGTGTTGGACCATGAAATCTGGTCTCCTCCCTTGAAGTCTGGTCTTTTGTGGGCTTTTACCCTATGCTATTCAGATTTCACAGGGAGAGAGAGACAGCATTTTCTCAAACTAGGGATCCTGACCCAAAAGGGAGTTGCAGGGGGTTTGCAAGATTATTTTGGGCAGGCTTCAGTATTGCCACCCTTATTTTTGTGCTTCCTTCATACAGGCAGCCGGAGAGCAGCAGCATTTGGTTGGGTGCCCAGCTCGGAAGGCAGTGCCCCAACAACAGCAGTGCAGAAATAAGGATGGCAGTACCATATCGTGCCATCCTTACTTCTGTGCTGCTGTTGGCGGCAGCTCTGCCTTGAGAGTTGGGTCTCAGCTAGCAGCTGCTGCTGTTGTCAGCTGCCCAGCTCGCAAGGCTGTGCTGCTGCCATCTGCATCACTGAAGTAAGCCTAGCAGTATCTTATCACCCCTTACAATAACCTGCCCCCCCATTTCTTTTTTAGGTCAGGACACCTACAGTTACAGTACTGTGAAATGTCATGATTTTAGCTATTTAAATCTGAAAATTATGATTTTTTTAAAGTCCTATAACCAAAATGTACTATGAATTTGGTAGGGGCTCTACTAAGTAGATGCCTAGTCCCTTAGGTTTAAACAAAGTTTCGGTACAATAATGGACCGAGGCCCAGATATGGAAAGGTATTTAAGTGTTTCTGTGCTCAGGTAACCAACTTAGGTTCCTAAATGAGATTTAGGCTCCTAAGTGGATAAGTCTCTTGAAAATGAGACCTAGGCCTCTGAGGGTATTTTTGAGTAGTAGCTGGGAGTATGCTGTCCAGCACAGGTAGACTTGAACCAGCACCCTAAACCTAACAGAGGAGCTGCAAGCAGCACAAGTAACAGCCTGGGCTAGCTCCCAAATACTCTCCTGCCTGACTCACTGGGTATGAACTTGGTTGGATAGCCTACCATACATGCTGCTATGGCCATGCTGCTGTTGGCTCAAGCAGAGCTACTGTGAGTAGATCTACCTGAGGTAGGAATAACACCTCCCAGCTGCTGTATAGACATACCCAGAAACACTTAATGTTGCAGTGCTGACCAGAGCAATTCCAAAATATATCTAAACTAGCCAATTAGCCCGCCACGGGGGTGCTGCATGGGGACCACGGCACCCAAACGGCGGCTTGCGCCGCTTGCTCCCCCGCGACAGCCCGGCTTAGCGGTGCAGAAGTCAGCTGAGCGCCACGGCGGGAGGCAACAGCTCCGCCCAGAGGGAACAGCCAGCGTTTCAGCGTTACAGAGTCACAGACATTGGGCTACTATATATATGATATCAGGCCCCAAGTGCCTGCCTCGTACATATTTAAAATCTAGAAAGCTGTATATTAAAATGTTCATTTTAAAGGATTTTCCTTATTCAGTGTGAGATGGATGACTAAGTTCTCAGTACATAATTATCATTATCAACTGCATCTGACAAAAATATTTCAACAGCTCCTTTTGTTGGAGAAGCAAAACATGATTAAAGTCTTCCCCCGCCCTCACCCCCCTGGAAAATTTGAATTAATGTATAGCTTGAATTCCTTTTGTTTGAAAATCCATAGCCTCTTTCCCTTGTTTCTCGTTCCTCTGATTTTGCCACGTGGCTGTTCAGTTCTCCTGTTTTTATTTAGAGATGCTGATAATATCAGTAAAATCTCAAGACATGCAGATATGTTTCATAAGATCAGAGATGGGCATCTCTGATGTTACCAGTTGCATTCCGGGGACCATGTAGACTCATTCTTGTGGCTCATTTAAGTGACTAGTTGTGCTTGTACTTTAAAAAAATATAGGTTGCTGTCTTTACTATGAAAAGATTGAGTTCAGAGCCAGAGATTATATTTTCTTATATCAAAGTAGTAATTTATTTAAAATAGAGGGCCTGGAAAAATCTGCTGAATAAAAAAATCTGGGAACCTTTCTCTGATGGGCCATGGGGGGCTAGTCTAACTCCCAGTTGTTGCTGGAGTCAATGGATTATTACTTGTATTGCTAAAGCACCTCGGCTTTCCAGTTATGGGCCAGGGCCCCATTGTATAAAACAGAACACAAATATTGTCCCTTTCCCAAAAGGCCATACAGTCTAAGTAGCCATACTGAGCCTGCTATGTGACAGGGTGCTAGAGTCATCTGACTTGAGCCACAGGATGAAGTGTTGTCTCTTGAGTCTGTCATTATTGTGCTGACAGCTTCCTTGGAATTCTAGCTTGCTTCAGAGCTGGCAGGTGAGATTATGAAACTGTGGCTGGGGGAGGTGATGGTCACTGGGAGTGGGGAGCCAAATGGGATCTAATTGTGTAATTAAACTTAAAATTTAGGCTACCAAAGGAGCCTAAATGCCACTGAAATCCTATGGCAGGAAGGTATTGTAGTTCCTTAGTCTGCTTTGAAAACCCAGCCTTTATTTGCCATTTTCTAGCCTGGCTCCTATTTTAGATAGGCTTTTTTTTTCTTCTTTCCAGCAGTTTTAATACATTCAGAGTTATAGATCTTGTCCTGAAACATGGAATGCAAGTAGAAAAAAGGAGTAGAAACAGCAAGGAAGTATCATTATTTATGAGGCAGGTAGAAAGAGGACACTCTGTCCTGTGGCATGGTTAGACACTACTAACTACATACTCGGGATGTAAAAGGTTATCCGGTAAAGCCTCACCCTTAATAGATAATACCGGTTCCGGTTAACCAGGAGGGGCTGGAGCCGCTCCCCACCTGCCCTGCGCAGGGGGGTTCTCCAGCCCTGCGGGGCCCACCAGAGCCACCCTACCTCTCCCCTCCCACTGCAGGTTACATGCTGGGTCCCTGAGAGTGGGGCCAGCAGGGGCTGCCTGCCCTGCTCCCAGGGAGCCGACTGTAGAGCCCACAGTGAAGCCACCCCGGGAGTGGACAGGTAGCCCCTGCTGGCCCTGCTTCTGGGGAGGCTTTGCTGTGGACTCTAGTATAAAGCTTAAAACAAGCTTTATACTGCAGAGAGCCTGCAGCATGTGTAACTCTGTAACTGCTAGGATTTTTAGCAGTTACACGGTTACATTTTTAACAGCATTTTTACAGCCTCACTGCATATACCATAATGATTAAACAGAGCATGGTTTCCTGGAAAAAGGGTGTATCTGTCTTACAGTGATGTGTACATGAATTACACCTGCTCAGAGGAGCAATGGCAAAGTATCTCTTGTATGGGAAACACAGCCACTCCATGTGGTGTACATCTGTTTGCTTGTAACATCTTGGTTTAACTCTGTTTTTGATTAGACAAACCCTTAGTATTCCTTTGAATCTGTCACCTTGTAATATGTATTCAGCAAATTGCACAAAATTCACTATTCTTGTAATAGATACAAAATTTCTCTCTGGTAAGTTTTATGGTTCTCCTTAGGAAAAAAATAATTTAACTAAATTCCTGTAGAGTGATATTAAAAGTTGGGAGATGGTTATAATATATATTTATTTTTCATCCACTTCTCCTAAACTTTGTACATAGACTGAATATTTCCAGAAAATTCTGTTTTATTTTCATTTGCTTTTATGTTCATTTGCTTTTAAAATGTAAGCAAATGAATTTCAGGTTAATGTGGTTAGGGCTGATTTTTTTTTTTTTTTTTCCCTAAGACTTGACAACAACCCTTTCTCCTTGGACCAGACAGTCCCAGGCCTGGTTATGTCACCACCTGTTCCACCCTGTAGGTTTCCCTAAGAAGTGCCCACCCCATTTGTTTCTTTGCGTAGGCTAGCTAAGAGGGCACCTTTTAAGCACCAAAACACCTTTCACTTTCTGAAGACAGAACTATACCTTTTAAATCTTTCTGCTACCCTGTACTGAAACCCTGGATGAATGAGGGATGCTGTTTTTAGGGGCATCAGCCCTGCCTGTTCTGTCCTAGAGTGAGTGTCTGCTGGTGTAACTCCACTGTCTGCGCTGGAGCCTCTCTGGCTTCCCACAAGAGTAAATAAGATCAGAATCATGCCCATCGCTTTCATCCCTTACGGAGGTCCATCTTGGAGGCCTAGGCACTTACTATTTGTATAGTAATGAGAAGGGAAGGATGATTTGGTGGATAGGGTGCTAACTGAGACTTAGAGACCCAGGTGTAATTCCCTGACCTGGCACAAGTCTGTTAGGCCCAGTCTACACTATCACGGGGCGTTGATCTAATAGCGTAGCAGATCTACTTACTGCAGTATCTTCCCTACAGTAAGTTGATAGCTGATGCATTCCTGTTAACACCCTTTACTCTTCTTGTTCTGGTGGAGTACCAGAGTCAATAGGAGAGTGCTTGGCGGTCGATTCATCACAGCTATACTACATGCGATAAATCAACCACCGCTAGATCGATCGCTCCCTGCCAATCCAGGGAGTGGCGAGACGTGCCCTTAGTCTCTGCATCTTTACCATGCGAGGCATACCTCTTAAAAAAAATCTGCACATCTGTGCCTCTATGCCCCATCTGCTCTCTGAGGATAAAAGCAGTTACTTCTCACAGGTGTTGTGCAGATAAAAACATTGAAAGATTGTGAAGTGCTCCCTTACTCTGGTAACAGGGACTGTATAAATTACCTTAGCTAGATAGTCCCTAGTATTGTGAGTGGTTCCATTTAAATCACTTAAGAACATAAGAACGGCTATATTGGGTCACACCTAAAGTCCATTTAGCCCAGTATCCTGTCTTTCGGCAGTGGCCGATGCCAGGTGCCCCAAACGGAATGGACTGAACAATGATCCATCCCCTGTTGCCCATTCCCAGCCTCTGACAGACAAGCTAGGGACACCATCCTGGCTAATAGTCATTGATGGACCTATCCTCCATGAATTTGTCTAGTGCTTTTTTTAACCCTGTTGAAGACCTGGCCTTCACAACATCCTCTGGGAAGGAATTCCACAGGTTGACTCTGCATTGTGTGGAAAAAATACAGTTTGAACCTCTTTGGTCTGAGACCCTCTTGTCTGGCAACCTCCCCTGGTCCAGAAAACTCCCCTCTTTGCATCTGGTCAAGTCCTGAGGGTGCCAGACCAGGGAGGTCCAACCTTTACTTCTTTTTGTTTGTGTTACTTCTACCTATTAATTTCATTTGGTGACCCCTAGTTCTTTTGATATGAGAGCAAGTAATTAACTTTTCCTTATTTACTTTCTCCATATCAGCCATGATTTTATAGACCTCTATCATATTCACCCTTAGTCTCCTTTTTTCTGAGGTGAGAAATCCCAATCTTTTTAATATCTCTTCATATGGCAGCTCTTCCATACCCCTAATCATTTTTGTTGCCCTTTTTTGAATTTTTTCAATGCCAAGGTATCTCTTTTGAAATGAGGTGACCACATCTGCACACAGTATTCAAAACGTGGGTGTACCATGCATTTATATAGAGACAAGATATTCTCTATCCTTCTTTTAATGATTCCTAACATTCTGTTTGCTTTTTTTGACTGTTGCTGCACACTGAGTGGATGTTTTCAGATAACTATCCACAATGACTCCAAGAGCTCTCTCTCTTCAGTGGTAACAGCTAATTCAGTCCCCATCATTTTCGACGTACAGTTGGGATAATGTTTCCCAATATGCATTACTTTGCATTTATCAACATTAAAATTCATCTGCCATTTTGTTTGCGGTCACCTAGTTTTGTGAGATCCTTTTGAAGCTTTTCACAGTCTGCTTTGACTTAACTATTTTGAGCAGTTTGTCACCTCACTGCTTGCCCCTTCCTCCAGATAATTTATGAATATGTGGAAAAGGATTGGTCCCAGTTCAGACCTCTGCGGGACACCATAGTTACTTCTCTGCCTTCTGAATACTGATCATTTATTCCTACTCTTTGTTTCCTGTCTTCTAACCAGTTATCAATCCAAGAGAGGACATGACAACTCATGGTGGTTAATACTGTTTGGGGTTAATGTTTCCAGGAGCAGCTGCTTGATTACTGTCGTGTTAGGGTCTGTCTTCTGGTAGTTAACTTCCTTCCTCCATCCCAAACTCCAATTAAAGCAAAGATTTCTTTTTTAAAAAATGATGTTCAACTCCCTCATCGTGTGTGTGTGTGTGTGTGTGTGTGTGTGTGTGTCCAGCTCCTCAGAATATGTTTGTGCCTCTGACAATTTAAAATGTACCTTTATGTAATATTTGATTCCCAGCCCAGGGGATTAGATTGCCTCCATTGACAGTCTGAGTTCTGTGACAAATAATGAAGCTTTAGACAGACACTTAAAACGTTTGTCTTTACAGGACGGAATTGCAAGTTTGTTCAGTGACGGCTGCCCAATAATGAATTTCCATTTTAATTCCAATTTTCCAGACATAAAATCACCTTTTTTTCCTGGTGACTCAAATATGCTGTGTGATGGTTGTCCAGAACACACTAGTTCTGTATCTTTTCTAAAAAAGGAAAAAATACAGTAATCACAAATGTGTGGCCTTTATTGACATTGTAAAAGTAATTATTTTTCTTTCATATGCAACAGTCTGAATAGACTAGTATATAATTACCCACCTCTTGTAAACTCCTATAATTGGCAACTTAAACTATTTTTAAATTACCATGCATTCTACTAAAGCACTCTTAAAAATATTTAATATGGTTTCAATGAGCAACATGATAGTACTTGTGCAACATTCAAAACTTTGGATTAAAATACAGATACTGTATGACAAATAGTTTTGACTTGCAAAATGGTATTTTATAGCTTTGTATTATACTATATAATTTTGTCAAAATATTTCGAGTTTTTTTACACAAGCTTCTTGTTTTCTGACTGGCGTGGGGGAGTGGACAAGGGAAAAACTGAAAAGCTATTACTTTCATCTTTCAGTCTATTTCTGGATGGGAAAAAAGTACAATAAAGGGTGTGTTTGGAAATTAAGTTTAACTCTTCAGTTGGTAAAAAACAGAAAGTAACTCCTATGTCTATCTCTTCTTATATTCCTGAATGGTGACAATATTGAAAAGAAACAAACACAAATTCAGTTTAACTTGACTACTCAGTAAAGTCTCTGGGGTTGCACTGGCATAGCGGGGGGCTGAATTCGGCTTCAAGAATTCATTGCAATCTTGAAGGGATATTAACTGTCAGAATTTCTCTAACTCCAGCTGTCTCAATAAATGAGTTAAATTGTGGAAGGAAGGTCTTGTGGTTACGTGGCTGGGAAGTGGGAGGAAGGGGATCTGTGCCCTTAGGCCTCAGTTTTCATGGGAATGATGCAAGTCACTTCACTTCTCTCCTCTCTCTCTGTTTCCCCATTTGTAAATGTTAAATGGAGATGTTATTTGTTAATTACCTCATGGAAAGTGGGTGGGTTGTGGGGCTTAATTTGCTGGATTGTAGAGCTTTGAGATGCATAGAAGGAAGACATTATAGAGGAGCAAAGTATTCCTCTTTCTGTCATAGTTGCCTGGCTAAACCCAGCTGCATGAGTTTAAAACAGTTGTATAACCATTTCCCAGTTTACAAACATCTGTTTGGCTTTGCTGCAGAATTCCAAATAATCCCAGCTAAAACTCTCCTCCTTTGTGGGAGGTCTCACTTAGGCTTCCACATTGTGGGAATAGAGTCTCTTTATTGAATTGGATCAGTATGGCCAGCTTGGGATTTTAAACCCATTGGGAGTTTGAGGAGGCTCTGCTCTGTAATAAGTGGACTTCCCACCAACTCATTCAGCATTTTACTGGGACTGAGCCCATGCTGAAGTGGGAGCTCTGCCCATTGGTGCTGGTTCAGCCCTACTGGCCACTGCAGCAGAGTGTGGGAGTGAGGCTAATGGCTTTACCCTGAGATGGACGCTCCAGAGATTGATCTCCCAGGGTTTGATTTAGTGGGTCAAGTAGGGAGCCGCTAAATCAACTGATGATGGTGCCCGTTGGCCCCGCTACTCCACCAGGTCAGGAGGTAGGGTTACCAGATGGTCTCCCAAAAAATACCGAACACTAGGGCTAAAGATTTGTTGAGCCAAAAAAAAAAAAACCACACTGCCACGAACACACATGCTATGTTTAATACTTAACTTTATTATAAAACAGTCTTCATCTACACCATCTCTATGTAAAGAGGCTTAGAAGTAATTGTGCAAATGTGCATGCTGTTTTCATTGTTTTCTATTCTTCTGAAGCTAAGGCTATAGAAGAACTTAGAAGAACTTCTTTTTATCCTGCAGCTGAAATGATTGTAGAGAACTCCTAGCGCTGATCGCGCCTCGCCTCCCAGCCACTCCCCCCATCCCTGCTAGGCTTCTGACGCACCCAGAGCGGCGATTGCGGCCCCGCCTCTCATCTGGAACTCCCAGGCTGGAAGGCGGGGCCATGATCGGCGCTGGGAGCCTGTGATTGCACAGAAGCCTAGCGGGGGCAGGGGGAGTGGCTGGCAGTTCCAGCCACTCCCCCTGTCCCTGCCAGGCTTCTGCGCAATCACAGGCTCCTAGCGCCAATCATGGCCCTGCCTTCCAGCCACTCCCCCGCCCACACCAGGTTTCCGTCCGGTGCACAGCCGAAAAATCAGAAAATACCGGACATGGCACGTGTCCGGTATTTTCTGATTATTTTTTTTACCGGACAGAGCGCAAATATCGGACTGTCTGGTAGAATACTGGACACCTGGCAACCCTATCAGGAGGAGTAAGGGAAGAAACTCTCCTGTCAACCTCCCGCAGGGGAGACAGCGCAGAAATTCAATTTAAGGTATGTTGGTTCCAGCTATGCTATTCTCATAGCTGGAGTTGCATATTTTAGGTCGACTTTATCCGTAATGTAGACCTGGTCTTAGTGTATGTTTAGCTTCTAAGTTATATTAAAGTTTAATATTAGTGTTCAGCACATGCACATGTCTTTGCAGGATTGGAGCCTATAGAATGGTGGTCTCCAAACTGTGGGGCATACCTCACTGGGTGGGGTATGGAGGAGCATTCAGAGTGACACATGATGGGGCCTGTGCTAGCTCTGTGGAGAGCAGGGAGGCAGCCACATTCCTGCCTTCAGCTCAAACTCCTCTGCTGAGCCAACTGTACAGTAATGGAGAGGGGAGTGCAGACAGATTTGATTACTGAAAAGGGTGGCGTGGGGCTGGCAGGAAAAGTTTGGGTACCACTACTATAGAATATGGGGGTGATGGTGGAGTTCATGCAAAGGGGTGGAAGGACTGGGGAAGGCTCCTTGAATCCTTATCCCATACTTTTTTGCAGCTGATCTGTACAGTGTTACAGATCAGCTGCAAAAAAGTACGGGATAAGGATTCAAGGAGCCTTCCCCAGTCCTTCCACCTCTTTTCATGAACTCCACCATCACCCCCCCATATTCATATCTGTGCTGTCCTGCAAATATATTCCTCGGCTCTCTTGTTCTCTCTCTTTTGTTCTTTGTGTGGGCCCCCTTTACTATAGGAGCCTCTGACTTCTACTGGGAAAGATTCTTTGTGCTGCAATCTAGCCTTAGAGACTGCAACTCCCATGATGCCTTGGGAACAGGAGGGAAACAGCTTCTTGTCCAGACAGTGCAGAAAGAGCAGGTGGTGGGCTCTATTTTGGAGAGAGGAGCCAGATTACTGGTGTGGAGCTCAGTCCAGACCAGCAGCTGCTGCTGGAAGCTAGAGCCTGCTAGGGCTTTGGTCGACCAGGGAACCTGAGATGCTATCGGGGGTTGTCCCTGAAGGGGGGAGACTTTTGTTGTGCCTGGAGCTGACTGAGAAGGGCCTGCAAGGCAGGAACCGAGAGTCACTGGGACTGTTTGGGAAATGCTTGCAAGGGAAGGAGCACAGCAGTGGGACTGAGTGTGAGGAGAGGCAGAGTGATCTGCCTAGTGAACCAGGGACCTAAAGCTGCTAGCATTTGGAGGGGCCAGCTCAAGACTTGATAGGGGTTGTGCAGCTTTCTGCCTTGCTGAACTGACACGCACAACCTTCACAGTGCTGTGTCCAGTACAGCTGCAGATCTTCAAGTGCCCTCACTCAAGCAGGAGTCTGGGACTCTGAAATCCAGAGGAGTGCACACTTTGGGTGGGGTGAATAGTGAATAGCATCAGCTTATCGATTTCCGTTACCCGCCAGATCCCGGTCCTGCTCCTGAGGAACTGGCTGCTACCATGCGCTGCAGACCCTGCAGTGTAAGCTTTATACTGCAGAGCCTGCAGCACGTGTAACTGCTAGGATTTTTAGTGATTACATGGTTGCATTTTTAACCATTTTTTTACATCCCTAGTGTAAGTGCAAATTAGATAAGATTCATTTATTACTGTATACTTTAATTGATTTAATTCAACTGCACATTCTGGATTTAATTTAGGAGTGACATTTAATCTTAGTATGTTAAATCTTTTTTCTTTACATTAAATTGGAATTAATACACTTTTACTTAAGTAACTTAGATGTACATTATTTATATTTATTCCGGGAGAGGAGTGGATAGAGAATCCCGACCTATCCAACATCACCAATGGGATACTCAGGATCTCCTTTAATATCAAGAGCATTAGGCGCTGAGACACATAGTGAGTGCTGCCTGCTCCCGAGTAACCCAGGGAGGAAAGCGGGAGGGGTTACATTTTGCATTAAGATTTTTACAGCAGCGGCACTTGGATCCAGGCGGTGGCATGCAAGTTTATTTGATAAGGTAACAAGCAGTTTCACGTCCTTTACTTGTCATCTGGTCACTGATTATTAATATTATAATTAAAGACAAATCTATTGGTAAATCTTTCCTTCTGTGCTTAATTGCTGCCAGCATGTAGCAATTTGGAAGTGTTAACTTTTAATTAATTTGGGTAGTTTTAATTTGTATTACATGATGATGCATGGTAGTTGCTTGTTAAATATACAAATCCAGGCTGAACAAATTGGCAGTACAGGTCATACTGCCATTAAGCTGCTGAATTTTTAGTAGGTGTCCTTAAATAGTTGTAGGTTTCTGAAGTTGGAGGTGAAAAGATGGTACTGTAAAGAAAACCAATTTAAATATGTGATCTGTTATGGATTATTATAGGAGTGAACTGCCCAAAATTACTGTTTGATAGCCCGCTTTATGCTTTAAAGACTCAATCTCTTCTGTGAATATATACAATTTTTTAAAGTGAACTTAGAGCAGTTTTTAAAGATGATTATGCTATACATTTTTTTTTTTTTTTTTACCCAAGTCCCACTGGTATCAACAGCAATTTTGTTCCCAAAATGGAGCATATGGAGAATATGGCTGCTTGAAGGACTTCATATTTCTGTTGGATAAAATAATCCCAAAATAGTGGGTACAGTTTTTATTGACTATTGGTAGCCCTTGGGCAATATATAGGCACATGACATTACAGCGGGAGGGGGCGGCAATTTAAGTGGTCAAGGGCTGCACTCTTCTGTGATTTTTAATGAATAGTGTGCAAGGTCTGGGATGGAGGTTGGGTGCAGAAAGGAGCTTTGGACAGGGGATTGGGCTACAAGAGGGGAATTGGGGTCTGAGTGCAGGAGTGGATTCTGACCTGTGGAGTGCAGAGTCTTAGAGGGAGTTGTGACCAGGAGGGGGTGCACAGGGCTTGGGTTGTGACCTGGTGCAGGAGTGGGTGGGGTGCCAGGGTAGGCTGTGGCTGGGAGGCACTTACTCTAGACAGCTCCCAGCCAGCGGCCCAGCAGGACCCTAAGGCAGGCTGCCTGCCTGCCACAGCCACACACGATACTCAAATCGGCTGGCTGTTTGGGCCAGCATGTGTGTCCCTGCACAGTGCGCACCATGGGGAGAGAGGGGCTGTGCATGCCTGCAAGCACAGCCCAGGCAACTGCCATTGGTCTCTTCCATGATTCTATGATTGGCTGATTTCTGGCCAATGGGAGCTGCAAGTATTGTTCTGGGGGCACAGTGAAGTTTCCTTCCCCCTATGAAGCGTGCACTGCTCAGAGACGCACACGTTGACTCCAGCAGCCAGTTAGTTAGAACAGCATGTGGGATCACAGCAGGTAGGGAGCCTGCTGAAGTCCCACTGGGCTTTGGGACCTTGGCGGGTTGCATCTGGCCTGTGGGCTGTATTTTGCCCACTCCTGTTTAAGATTCATGACTGGGAGGGAATTACAAAGACCAGTTTTTGTACTCAAGACTCTGCAGAGGTTATCCCAGAGAATTTCCAGAATGGGGAAAGGGATGTGATCTACATATTTTAGTGTTTGCTTTTTCCCCCTCTCTCTACCTTCTGATGCTGGGATTAATCACGCTCATGACAGCTATACAGAGGGTGCAGGAGAGGGGGGAGGAGAATGATCACCCACTCCTCCGCTGGCTGTTAACATTGCAGCTTTATTGTTCTCCTGTCTTTGTGAAAAGTATTCAAGGTTTGAATTTGGTACCTATTGTCTCTTCAGGAAAAGAGTTCTGCATTAATTAGCTGTGCTGCAAGAAGAAGGTGAGGAATTACATAAAAAGCAGAACCATGTTCAGCCTGCTGTGTAACCAGATATCACAGTGTGGGTGATAGGTTAGAGGACACCTTGTTTTTCTTTTGTCTGTACTTGCTGTCCTTTTTGGTCACAGAACCATTTAAAGCCTCCGATTTTTCCATGATGCAAAAATAATTTTGCTATGGAAATCACTGTCCATTGCTGATTCTGCTGATTTTACTGCTCTTGGGTTTTCCTGGAAAACAGAAACCTACAAACAAATGTTGGGACCATGAGCACTTTTTTCCCAGTCCCTTCCCCCCCCCCATGCACCCCCCAGTACAGTTTTAATGAAATCTGCTTAGGTGCTAGCATGTAAATGAGGAATGACTACGGTGCGATTTTGCTCTTATTAAATAGAGTGAATGCTTTCAGACTCGGGGCACATTTCTGTATTAAACGGAGAGAGAGCGAGAAAGCAATACTGTATTGTTTGCTACAGTATTCTGGGTCAGCTGTCTGGGGGTTTGAGTTGTGTCCTTATATGTAACATTGCACTTTGTATTGCAGGGAAGCAATCTCCTGTCAGTCATATATTATATTTTTCCCTGTTAGTGATACATTAAATAGCAGTACTTAGGCCTGAAATCCTAAATATATCTTCAGTTTGTCTCGTGTGTATATCCTGTATAAAAGTGATACCCTGTATTTTCATGCCATCACTATTAGATTTTTATCGTGTTACATTACTGAGTATTCACTGTCCTTTTGTCAGTGAGGGGAATAGACTTCTGAAATTACCATGCTTATGTAGTTTGTGTGTACTGCACTGTTGTTTTCTCAATACTTTTTTCTGCCTGTCATGGGAATGATAGTGTTTGTTTTAATGGTGGGGAACCTAAGGCTTGCATGGATCCAGCCACTGAGGCTCGGGGCTTCTCCTCAGAATTGTAGAGCCTGTGCTGGTGCTCCAGTCCCCTCATCTCCCTCTCCCCGCTGTTCTCCCCATGTGGCTGGAACACACAAAATCTAGTAGCCTGGGCCCGACTGATTTTTCTGTGGGTGAGCAACCCCTGATCCAAAAAAGGTTCCCCACTCCTAGTTTTAAAAATCCAGTGACCCTACATATATGAGGAGAACCCCAAAAGCAGTGACAGCTTTTTATTTGAGAGAGTTTGTGTGTCTGTCTGCCAATCTATTTGTTCAAGAATTGCTCATCAACAGTAAGAGCTAGGACTACCAAATTTGGTATGCAGCTTCCTCTTATAAATATAAAGCATGGTGAGGGTTTGATTGTACCAGGAAAATGAGATATACTTGAAATGGGATTCCTTCTCATAATACCAAAC
Source organism: Rafetus swinhoei (assembly GCA_019425775.1). NCBI lineage: Eukaryota > Metazoa > Chordata > Testudines > Trionychidae > Rafetus > Rafetus swinhoei. The sequence goes on from CM033432.1 coordinate 47,590,299, forward strand.
AGTTACAGTCCTTACAATTGATATAGTTGAGCATATCGTAGAACCATAGAGCTGGAAGAGACCTCAGAAGGTCATCAAGTCCAGCCCCCTGCCCTAGGCAGGACCAATCCCAAGTAAATCAACCCAGCCAGGGCTTTGACAAGCCAAGACTTAAAAATCTCTAGGGATGGAGACTCCACTACTTCCCTAGGTAACCCATTCCAGTGCTTCACCACTCTCCTAGTGAAATAGTTTTTCGTAATATCCAACCTGGACCTCTCCCACCGCAACTTGAGACCATTGTTCCTTGTTCTGCCATCCATCACTACTGAGAACAAACAGCCTTTCTCCAGCCTCTTTGGAACCTGCCTTCAGGAAGTTGAAGGCAGTTATCAAATCCCCTCAGTCTTCTCTTCTGCAGACTAAACAGACCCAACTCCCTCAGCCTCTCCTTGTAGGTCATATGCTCCATCCTCCTAATCATTTTGTTTGCCCTCCGCTGGACCCTCTCCAATACGTCCACATCCTTTTTGTAGTGGGGGGCCCAGAACTGGACACAATACTCCAGATGTGGCCTCACAAGAGCCGAATAAAGAATAATCACATCTCTGGATCTGCTGGCAATGCTTCTCCTAATGCAACCTAATATGCCATTAGCCTTCTTGGCTACAAGGGCACACTGTTGACTCATATCCAGCTTCTCTTCCACTGTAATCCCCAGGTCCTTTTCTGCAGAACTACTGCTTAGCTGATTGGTCCCCAGCTTGTAATAATGCTTGGGATTCTTCCATCCCAAGTGCAGGACTCTGCACTTGTCCTTGTTGAACCTCATCAGATTTCTTGTGGCCCAATCCTCCAATTTGTCTAAGTCACTCTGGACCCTATCTCTGCCCTCAAGCGTATCTACCTCTCCCCCTAGCTTAGTTTCATCCGCAAACTTGCTGAGGGTGCAATCCATCCCCTCATCCAGGTCATTAATATAGATATCGAACAAAATCAGTCCTAGAACCGAACCTTGGAGCACTCCGCTAGAAACCGACTGCCATCCTGACATCGAGCCATTGATCACTACCTGCTGGGCCTGACCTTCTAGCCAGCTTTCTATCCATCTTACCGCCCATTTATCCAATCCACATTCCCTTAACTTGCTGGCAAGAATATTGTGGGAGACTGTATCAAAAGCCTTGCTAAAGTCAAGGTATATCACATCCACTGACTTTCCCATGTCTACAGAGCCAGTTACCTCATCATAGAAGCTAATGTTGAAAGAGACTGAACCAAGATGAGCCAGAAAAAGAGGATGAATCTAGAATAGGATTGCTTCTCAACAAGCCTTACAGAAAAGAGATAAAATTGAGAAATTTGGAGTTGGGCTCTGTTTTGGCACAGCTAAATCAATGCTTACAGTTTGAAAACTAGAAGATAATGCTGTTGGAAACCAAATTTACTATAGCCCTTTTTTGTTAAAACATAGCAAATGATGAGTTTTTAAGGATGAAGAAAAAAATACACTTGATGGAATTCAGATTTAAAAAAACTTACTAATAGTAACATAATAAATACTGTATTTTTAAAAAATACAATAATTTCAATAAAGCATGTATATTTTCCTTTTATTTAAAAAAATTGAGTTAAGGACCCGAGCAACACCAAGTAAAACTGTCAGTAAGTCAAATAAAGTGCCCAGAACAAAACCCAAATTAAGTATCTGGCAGAAGATGCCAGTTGTTAAAATTTTGTAAATAAAATGCAGAAACTCTGCTGAACAACCTAACAATATTGTATGTTAGAATAAAATTCAGAATAAGACACAGAATTTGAGACATTGATGGATAAGAACACATTCTTAATGAAGGTCTTTAGGGAGTTGAAAGAAAGTCTATTCTGTCATTATTAGTATACAGCAGTTTTAGTTAGCAAAATTTAAAATAAAATCCTCTTCTAATTTGATCTTTTTTTCTGATGTGCCTGAAATATGTCATCATATGAGAACACACAAATGGTTTTATGGTTAAGGCACAGACTGGCTGGAACTCAAGTTTGGAGTTCAGTTTTCTGTTCTCATACAGATGCAAATTGGTCAAAATGCTTATTTTCTTGGTGCCTCAGTTCCCCATCTGTGTATGGAGGTAATAAAACTTCCTTTGTCTTTTTTATTTATATTATCAGCTCTTTGAGGCAGGATCTGTCCCTTATTGTGTGAATACATATTCCCTCACAAAGTGAGAACATGATCTCCTTTGGGACCTTAAGGTCATTGTAGTAAAAATAACAGTGCTTAGCACCAGATTTTGCTAACCTTATAACTAGAGTCCATGGTGTCATTTACTTGTGAAATAGAATTCCATACTACTCGACCCGAGTAAGCACTCTGACATTTCTAGAACAGATTTTGTTGGCACGTTGTTGGGTTGTGTGTTTTTGTTTTCTTTTATCATTACTCGTTTCTTTCAGGTGTTGGAAATAATCCAGGACACTCTGGATGCAGGTGAAAACAAGCGGAGGATTTATTATACATCAGCTGATGGAGTGACACGCAGGGGTTACCCTGGTGAGCACTGGTTAATTAAAACAATACAATAGGTTATATAGTCAGCAGGTGGACGGAGGAAAAATGATTTGATAGGTCTAGCAGCAAGACTAAATGAGCACATAAGCCAATAGAACTACTAAAGATTACATAATATCTCCGCCCATTGCAAAGTAACAGCTCATTAATAAATATACAGGTAGTTACTGTTCAAATGCCAAAACATGTCAGCAAAACAGTAATAACATTTTAGTCTGCATAGATGATGATGTTGCTATAGCAGGTGGGTATGGCCTTGAATTGGGGCAGCGCTTGGTTCTCAGGCTCATTATCTAGGAGTGAAGCAAGACAGTTAAGCACATTTTATAAATGTTATCTTCAGTGTTACATTACTAACTGAAGTTCTGTCCCAGTATCTTAGAAGGTGGTTGCTATGGTACCCAGGGTTATTTTACTGTCTGCAATTCTTATCCTGGCTGTGGTGTTCCCAGGCCTAAGTTCAGGATGGAGTCATGCTGTTTAGAGGCCTACTAGCACATTAGGGCTGCCTCAGTTTACCCTACACAGGTATCCAAACAATTTACTTAGTAAATGAGAAAAGAAACTCTTCTTTATTTCACTGTAATTATCTCCAATTCTTTAATCTACATTTTATTCAGTGGGTGGTGAACTGTATTCATTGGGAGGTGGAAAGGAACTGTGAGAGCAGAAATCATACTTGCAGGAAAAAATAAAACTGGAATCCATGCATCTCCAGAGACTCTGGTCTAAGTCAGGAGCCAATATTCTAGAGTCCTTGAGTACTTAATTATAGAATGGAGAGTCAAGTTTAGCAGATTTGAATGTAGATTAACAATTACTTTAGTTGGTTGCGTGCCTGGAGTTGCATTACATTTGTTGTGTTATTTTTAGCGAGTTTTGAAGCCATCAAGTAGTATGTAGTCTGTTATTTTTATCTTGATATAGCTGTGTCTAATAGAATTTCATGTAATTGAATCTTAATTATTACAGACAGCTTTTCTGTATGAAACTATGGTAACATTTAGTGTGGCAAAATACTTCTCAAAATGAAGTTAAACAGTTTATTCTTAAGCAGAGCCAGGGGAATAAATAATTCATTCAGTGGCATTGGCACCATGGTCTCTTGACTCCATGCTAATATGCCACATTATAATAACAACATTATGTGTTTGTCATCACTTTTTTAATATTGTTTCCTTTAATTTTTATTATACTTTCATCATGGATCATACAGTCAACCACATGTGACAGATGTGAGTCTTGTTTCTTAATGCATTACTGGCAGGTGCTCAAATAGTTTTGATGTGCATGTTACTTGCGTGTGTATATATGAGAGAGAAAATGTAGACTGTATACAGATGCCTGGTAGCCGTAGTAATTTTTGGTTTCAAGGCATTAATTCCACTCATCCCTCCTGGCCAAAGTATATGGGGTACTATATATGTAATAAAAACTAAAATACAGTAATATTTTTTTTCAAACACTCTACTAATTAACATAACACAGCCATCCTCCTTTGACTACAAAGCAAAGTTAGAAGACATCTAATACAGATGGCTAGAGAACAATAAATGTGGAATCAGAAAGGATTATTCTAAAAATTAATATCCCCATATTCACCCTTTGCTCTCTGCTATTGTGTTTATGCATGCTTGCTCATAGGTGAATGTGAACCAGCATGTACAAAATTACTCATATACTACTCTGCAGCTTTTCACACATGTATGAAGGAGAACAATTCCTTGATTTCCCCTTATCAGTTTTTGTCAGGGTTAAGATCTGAAAGCAGACCTTGAGGGCTTGCAAATACACTGACTGTTGGCAGAAATATAATTTCCTATCAGTGTATTTATTGATCAACTTTTTCAGCTAGACTACAGCAAAAAGAATGGAGACATTTCAATGGAAAAACAAAGAGCACTGCTTCTGAACTGGCAACATTTCACAAAAAGGTTGGGACTTGTGCATTTGTCAAAGACTTGCATGAAAAGTTTCTTATTGGCTGCTACTGCATCATGCCCACAGCTATCAAAGGAAGATAGTTGAAGGAAGGCAGTTCAATGTCTGCCCACTCTCAGCCTCAAGTTCATATTACACTATCCTAGAAACAGCAGTGCCAGCACTAGAATGCTAATCTGCCTTAGAGTTTATACTCTAGTCTAGACATTCTTTCTTTTAGTTCCAGGGAGGGGGTTTTCTTATCCGCCCTTGCTCACACAGCTCCTCTTATTAATGTATTAATGGCTCCAGCCTGCATTTGAATAAAGAAGAGAATATAACACTTTCAAATTTGCAAATCACAGTTGCATTTCTGTCAGCTTTGGCAGTTACAGAGTTTCTGGTAACTCTCATGGAGACAATCTGGTTTGAATTTAAAACCCTCCCTGAAGAAAGGAAAAGCTGGCAGCTCAGAGGTTCAGCAGAATGTCCTTATGTGAAGCTTCTGTCTTTCCTTTTTGTCTATGATTTGTGTTAGCAGAAGGGAAAACAGGTTTTTTTTTTAAATATCTCTAAATTGGCCAAGTATTCAGGGACATATTTTTGCTATTACCACCTATACCGGTTCTGTGGTAAATCAGCAATTTTCATTTGAGCAGTTCTAAAAATTAAGCTAGTAAAGACTGCTAGCCTTCCCTTGTGCTTAATGTGACCCATAGGGAGATACTCCTACTCTCTTTATGGGTTTCTTAAAGGGATGGGTTGTGGTGTCTGGGTCATTGTTGCTAGGCAGACTTAGCACTCCACACCCAGAAGCTTCTGGAATGGGCATGGTAGCTGTTGGATTTGTTCCAGTAGGTTCTCCTGTTGCTGCTGCTTTCTTCTAGGCCATGTATTCTGTGCAAGCTGGGAGAAGCTGAGCTCAGGAGCAGGAAGCAGGCTGTTGTCCCTCACTCAGAAACATTTTGTAGCAGGGGTTTCTTTACATCAGTGGTGGGGAACCTGCGGCCCATTGGGGTTCTATGTGTGGTCCACAGCAGTGGTTCCCAACCCTTTTTATATCGTGGACCGGCAAAGCCATTCACAAACTAATTTTATTTGTATATTTGCATATTCATTAGGCAAATGATGAATACGCAAATACAATATTACCTGTTGTGACAAAGCTCCTATGAAAACTCGGTGGGTCTTACACTTCCTCAGAGGCTCACGGCAACCCACAATTTTAGGCTCTATGCCCAGGGCTTTAATTCGCTGTTTGTTGAGTGCTTCATCATTGGCTAGCATATGGTAAAACAGAGAATAAACTCCAGAGTCTTTCTCCGTGAATGGAAATGGGGAGGTGGGTGTTGGGGGGGAACCCGGCTCACCCTCTACTCTGGGTGCCAGCCCAGGGCCCTGTGATAGTAGTTGTTCATGTGACTCTCCAACACCTGCTAGCATACAACTCCAAGACCCCTGCACTACTTCCTCAGCACCTTCCTTCTCTCCAGTTCATCCTCCTAGTTGTGATCTCCTTCCTCCCAGCTGTACGCACCCTACCACTGCAGGCCACTTTTTAGAGCCAGTCTGAACTGGTTTTCTTAATTACCCCAGGTGTCCTAATTGGCCTAAGCTGGCCTGACCCTGCAGGCCTGGTCAAATTACCCTCAGGTATTTAGGGTTGCCAGGTGTTCAGTTTTGAACCGGACAGTCCAGTATTTGAGCTTTTTTGTTTGGGAAACAAATTGAGAAAATATAAATGTCCGGTATTTTCTAAATAAGATGTAATGTAGATATAATGTAGTGTCAAGTGTGTCCAGTATTTTTGTTGAAACCATCTGGCAACCCTATAAGGTTCCACTGCCCCGACTGCCTCTGCTGGTTCCAAACCAGCCCCTCCCTCTTACTCTGGGGGCAGGGATTTCCTCAGTCTGAGGCTTATAGACTACTTTTTATAGGCTTTGACCCTTTAATCTCTGACCCCTACAGCCCATGCCAACCCCCTCTTGTCCTGTGACCCCACCACACCCTCACCAACACCCCTTTGCCCCCTCCACCTCTGCACTCCCCAGAGCAAGGCTGCTCCCTCTAGGGAGCGTGAGAGAAGGAGGAAGGAGCGTGAGCCACCAACGGCGTCTGCTCCACCTGCCTGCACAGCCGATTTTGCCGCCAGCAGCGCAGGAGAAGGTGGAGCAGGAGGCACCGCTCTTCCTCCTCCTCCTGCCACTGCCTCAGCCCCACTGCTACTATTGGCTAAATCAGCCACCACAGCTGCCAGAGCTGAGCCACTGTGAACAGCTGGCTTCAGCTCCGTCAGCTGCTTTCGGCCACAGTTGGGAACCTCTGGTTCACAAGACATTTTGTTTACCATTGCCCACATGCAGGGTTGCCAGAATCTGCTGGTTTTCTTCCGTGTAGTTGTTTTTCCTACCGGTATTACTAAAATGATGCACCCTTAAAGTAAGCGCACATGGAGTGAGCTGATTGCATACAACATTATCTGTGAGAGCCATGCGCTTCCTCTGCAGCCAATCAGTGTTGCTATGGTTCAGTCAGTGATCTGTTAGCTTAGTGAGTAGTGATTTTAGTAGAGGAAGAGTACGCATGAGTTCCAACTAAGGATGTTAAATTGTGATTATCTGGCTTACAAAGCAGTCTTGGCTCGTGCTGGCTCTGCACTTTAAATGTAGTAGGAGCTGCTGGGCTCTTGCTATATTTAAAATGCAGAGGCGCAGTGTCCTGGGCCAGCGCGAGCCGGTGCTGCTTGGTCCTGGCTCGTGCTGAGTCCAGCAGCCTTCATTCGCAGTGGCCAGGGCACCTCCCCTATCCTCTGATTGCTGCCTCTGCTTTTAAGCTGGCTCCCCTCAGCACCACCTCCTGCCCCCCTTACTGCCTCTGAGAGTAGTTGATACTCCAGTGACTACTTGATAAGCTTATGCTTATCGGGTAGTTGACTAGTTGATTACCCACTAACATCCCTAGTTCCAACTGAAGATTTCTTCAAGCAAATGGAGGGAAGATGCTGTTTTACACTCACCAAATTGTACAGATTTCGTGATCAAATACTCTATCTCCAAACTCATGGCCCGCTGGCCATCTACAGTTGGAGAATTTTAACAATCCAGTGGGGAACCCCTGCTGCTGCCCCAAATCAGGCTCTTCTCTCAGTAATTCCTGAGGCCACATCCTGTGGGGGAAGGGTTGCAATGAGGGGCAGAGGGCAGTACTTTGGGGATAGGTAAGGACACATTTCCCCACCCCTGGGCTGCAGGGACTCCCAAGCCAAATTACAAAAATGCTCCAGCCTCGTGGGCAATGAATTTTGAGACCCCTGCTCTCAGGGAGACTTAGGTGAACTACACCTAAGCTGTTGGGAGTTTCCTCTCCCTGTTTCTGTGGGAACTGAACTGTTCACATTTTAATTTATATATAATGAAGATAATATCGGTGGGTCATAAAATAGCATGTTATGCTTTGAAAATGAGATTATTGTTCATCATAACTTTATAAAATATTAATTACATTAATTTTTTTAGCTCCTTTTGGGATTTCAAGGTGGGGAGGCTGATCCTGTGCAATCCTTGCTGAAAATCCTTAGAGCCCGAACGCTGGGTCTCCAGGTGCTTTCTATGGGAGCCGAGTTTATTTTCGGCACTGGAGAAGGGTAATGAAGTGAACTCGAGCCCACCCAAGGTTACACTTAACACAGTTTCTCTGCTGCTTTTCATCTGATTTGAGATAAGCAGAGGTCATGGGGTCATGTGCAGATAGCTTTATTTATTCAGCAAGGCAAAGGGCATGGATCTGGGGCTGCACCTTCAGCCCTGCTTGCAATGTTGAAACCATGGGGGCAGAGCTGGGCCTGTCTGTCACTGACTGCAGCATGTTTTGCTCCCCCTGGAGAGCCTCATTCTCTCTGCCTGCACAGCAGTAGTAAGGTGGGAAGAAGGCTTCACACTGTACAATTTAGGTTTCTCTTTTGTCTTAGATGCTGTTCAACTTGACCTGCCTAAAATGAATATATTGGGTCTTCCCTGGGCTCTTCAGGGCTCCTAGCCCTGAATTTGGCAAAGGAGTCTTTCTCTTAAAATAATGCAGCAGTTCATCTCCACTCACAGCCTCAGGGCTTGTCTCCCCTGCAAGAGTTTAGCTCAGGTTTGTACACTTCACCTAGCATCACTGTTCCCTATAATTTTCCCCATGCATGTGGGGAATTAATTTTGTTATATGCACCAATATGGAGGAAATGTGTGGTGAGGATGAGGCTGAAGACATTCACAAACACCCCACACCCACCTTCACCTCAAACCCCTCATCTCTGCGGCTCCACCCTGGAGCCTGCAATCTAGTCAGAATATATAATTATGCATCAATAATTTTCTTCAACTGGGTTGTGAGAAAATAAATGTGAAAACCACTGGCTTAAAGGGGAACTTTAGCCTAGCGTAACCCACGCACTGTGGTTCACTGACCAATGTTGTGGCACATGTTCTTTGCTGTTGCTGTAAGTGGTCTAAGAGACCTCTAGAGCCTAGGCTGAGCGGCTTTATAGCTCAAGCTGTAGAGGCTCCTATGCTAAGATCAAGAGGTCCCAGGTTTGAATCTGTCCAGTGGCAATTATACTAGCATTACTCGAGTGATAGTAGTAGCGTGATCAGATGGCAAGTGTGAAAAATCTGGACAGGGGTTGGGAGTAAGAGGCATCTATATAAGACTGAGCTTCAAATATCAGCACTGTCACCAAAAAACCAGGACATCTGGTCACCCTAGATCAGTGTTTCTTAAACTGTGTTCCATGGCACACCCGTTGGAGGTGTGCTGTGGAGAACAGAGTTCAAAATGGCCACCCTTAAAGGGGCAGGTGATCTTCCCTCCCCCCCCCAGGCCTCTTCCGCCCTTTTTTTTCCTCAACAAAAAAATCCTTGGTGTTCCTCATTTAAAAAACATTTTTTTGGTGTTCCTTGGTCTTAAAAAGTTTAAGAAACAGTGCCCTAGATAGTGCAAAAGATTGCTGTCTGTAAAGAAAGTGTGGTAGTAGCTGCTGTACAGTTTTCTGGGAAACCTCTAGAATCCAGACGCATCTACCATAGATGCGTATAACCAGAAACCAGTGAAAGCGGGCTATATCTAGGGATGTGAACGACTAGTCAACTATCCAATAAGCAAATGCTTATCGACACATTAGTTGCTCTCCCCCCGCTGCCTCTATCAGAAAGAGGCAGCAAGTAGGGGGTGGGTGCTTCAAAGCAGCAGCGCTGTGTGGAGCCCGGGGCCAGGGCTCCACGTGGCACTGCTGCTTTGAAATGCCGAGTGCAGCCCTGGGCCAGCTGAGTCCCCAGCTGGCCCTGTGCTCCCCACGGCGTTTCAAAGCGGCAGTGCTGCAGGGAGCCCAGAATCCCCAGCTGACCCCGGGCTCCCTGTGCGCTGCTGCTTTGAAATGCCGCATGGGGCCAGTGGGGGACTGTTTGAGTTCCCCACTGGCCCCGTGCTCTCCCCGCCACATTTTTGCCTTTGAAGTTTAGCAACAGCTCTGGGGCTGTTGCTACACTTCAAAGGCGGAGACACCCTTATCGACTAATCGAATAGTCAATGAAAATTACATCAACTATTCAATTAGCCAATTAATCAAAATTTTACATCCCTAACTATATCCAGCACATTTATTAAGAGAGCTTTATTAAATGCAAATATTAAAATGCTGTTTTTGTGGGGGGGTTAAATTGAATTTGAATTTCCATCTGAATAGATATTGACACAACTCGTGAGTTAAATAATCATCTGGGAAATTAATCATCATCTAGTAAATAAAAATGTATAATATACCATTTTCTAACGAGTGCAAAATTTAAGATTTAATAAATGTAAGCTAAGCTACATAATTGCTGAAGTAAATGTGTATAGACTTAGCATTATCTTCTTTCTAGCAAAAAGAAGCACTACATTTAGTATAAAGGAAACATCTAATTGCAAATCAACATGTTTTAAAGGTAGATTTTTATTGGTTGACAACTGTTCTTCAAGACTATAACTGAAGTACAAATGATTTAAATCTGTAACTTAAGTAAAGGTTTCCTGCCTAGTGATTTGAATCACTCCCCCTGGAAGAAGCTAGCAAAGAATTACTATCTCCAGATGGAATTCTCAGGTGATGTAAAGCCAGTTTTGCTTTCTCTCTGCTACCACTTCCAGGTTGCAAGGTAAGAGAGAATTCCCATGGAAAATAAGGCATCCTTGGGCTCCATTGGAGCTGCTGATAGCAAACTTCTTCAAGCTACTTGGGGGATGGGGATGGCCTCTGGGCTGAACAGCCACCCAGATGCTGCCAGGCCACCTGTCTATGCTCCTGCAGTTGAATATAGCTTGGCTCAACTGGATGACTAGTGGTCTGTCTCTCCCTGGTGGGTTGGGAAGAACTAGAATGCAAGAGTCTGTGTTGGCCTAGAAAACTGCAAGGAAAGAAAATGACCACTTAGGAAATTCTCCCCATTCCCCCAATGCTGTGTGTGTTTTGTTGGGTTGTAAAGCAAGGGCCTGGTACTGTGAAGTATTGAGTACTGAACCTGATCAGTCTCTGAGGTCCTCAGTACTTCACAGGATAAGACCTAGAAATGCTTAGTGATTTGAGTATCTCTGATGCCAAAGAGACGCAAATTGGGTACTTTGTGGAACAGAAGACTCTCAAGCACCTCTGCACTTCTCAGTGGTTCCTCTAGGGCAGTGGTTTTCAAACTTTTTAGGCTGCATACTCTGATCTGAGATCACGCATACCTATGATTAGATTGTCAAGTCTCACTGAATAAAGTATGGTGTCTGTCATTACAGGACTTTTTATCTGTAGCCCCTGATGAAAGTGTGTGTGTCCCACTTTGAAAACCACTGATCTATGGAGCTGCTTTAACCTTGGCATCAATAAATGGCTTATCTGTCTCTTAGGGTCAAAACTAGGAGTGGTGTGATGCAGAGCTGGGGATTAGGGTTTTAAGAGTGTAGCCGTTTAAATGGGTAACTGATAAGCTCATGTTACCCAAATTGCTACACGTGGCTCCCAATCCTGCTCTCCAGGACTGAGGTGGCAGGCGGGAGCTGATACTCTCTGGGAGCTGAGTACCGGAGGCAGCAGCACCGGGCAACAGGCAGGAGCTGGTGCGTGCAGGGAACTGGCTAAAAAGCCAGGTCCCAGCATGCACCAGCTCCCGGGGAGCTGACTGCCACCCCATGCTGCCGATGCATGTAACCACTGAAAAGTTCAGCAGTTACACACCCCTGCAGTGTGAGGTGGCAGTCGGCTTGCTGGAAGCTGGATTTTTAGCAGTTACATGGCTTTTTTCAGCAGTTACACGGTTAGCCAATTATCCACATTTTAACATCCCTAGTGGAGATAAGGAAGAATATTTTAAAATAGCAGCTGGATGAAATAAATCCACTTCAGCATAGGCTATGAAGATTCAGTGTAGTTGTACTGGTGAACCAACCTGAGGTTGATGACTTGAGTATACATAATTGTGTAGAAAGTCAGCAATAAGCAGTAAAAAAACCCCTATTGTCCTTTCTTGCTAAAGAAAACAAGTCTTTGATCATTGTTTTTGTCTACCTCTCAACAGATGTTGGCTCTGTTGAAATGTTTGCTTTTCAACTAACATTCTTCCTAACTAGTTAATTTGCTTTCAGACATTTTTATTTTTTATTTGTTTGAAAACAATTTGGCTGCTGGAGAAAAAAAGTCCTACTCGTTTTACAGTCTTTTTCATTGATGCTCAGGTTTTGTTTTGAAGTTAGCTCATATTTGTGGATCTGCTTTTTATGACTTATTCTCTTCTGTTTAAAATCGGTTGACAATAGTGCCCAACCATTAAACACTCATGCAGGCTAACCTTCAGTTTGACAGATCTTACCCTCATATTCAGGATCATTTTTATGTATTAGAGGACTTGCCAGGGTCTGGCCTGGGGCAGGGGTGGGGTGATGCACCCTAGTTGCTGGCTTCTCCCTGGGTTGGCTGCCAGCTTTGCCCCGCAGGGCCAGGGTCCACATGCCTCCCCCCAGCACTTCCACAGAGTTGGTTGGTTGGGGGAAGCTGTTCCCCCATCTGCTGGCCAGTGGTTTCCTGCTGGTGTGCTTGCTGACCCCACTGTGGTCATTCCTCCATATAACTCCCTCCTACCAGACTCCTCCCTTTCCATTTTAAGAGAAACTAGCTGGAGTTACCTGGCGTTGCTCGGGAAAGTTGATATAACTGAGGTGAGGAGCCTGAGGGGAGGGAGAGGAAAGGGAGCCGTACGCCTGCCGCCAGCGCCCGAGCCCGCCCTCCGCTTCCTTGTCCCTCTGCTGGCCTTAGTGAGTGACTGTCCCCGCCGCCTCCCCCGGGAAGCCGCTTCTCCCCGCACTGCCAAGCTCCATGCAGCCCTGGGGAGAGGTGTCAGTCTCTCATCTCTTCCCTCCCACAGTACCTTAAAACCTTCTCCTGGATGAAAGGTTATCCCATGCAAAGTTTGGTTGTGGTAGCTCTTCTAGTGTCCAAATTATTAAAGCACAAACATACAAACATTCTCCTTTATATATTATAGATAGATAGATAATCGAATTCCAAGCACAGCCCGTTGTCCTGGCACAACCAAACCCTGACCTTGCTTTGAATTAGGATAAGAGGGAGCTGCCTACCAAATTCGGTGGTCCTAGCTCTTACTGTTTATGAAGAGAGCAAGCAGACATTTCTAAAATATATATATCACAAGGTTTTAATTTAAAAGAAGATTATTGAGAAGGAAATATGACTAGAACTGATCAGAAAGTTGGCTCAAACATTCTTGAACAGAGGCCCGGGGAGGAGGATGGCAAAATAGCAAGAGGCACTGGAGAGCTGTCTTCACTGAATCTGGGTGGGAAAGGGTGGTCTAGTGCAGCAGCTCTCAAATTGTGAGGCAGGCCTCCCAAGGGAGACCTGGGAATGGTGTCAAGGGAGGCAGGAGCTGTGTTGTGGGTTTTTTGGAGGAGCTCTGTCTGCCCGCCCTGGTGGCTAGGCCTCATGTAGAAGACCTGTGTACACCCAGGAGGTAGGGGTAAAGGGAACAGCTGGAGCATTGCCATTGGGGATTGGGCTCTCTTCCATCCCTCCCACCCCCTCCCTAATCCCAGCCCCTTACCAAGAGGTAGCCTTGTAAGAGAAAGGTGACTTCAAAGAGATCCACCTGACCTCTTATTTGGTTCTCACCCCTTTCACCCGTCTATCAGGGCACCAAATGAGGAGTCCACACACAAAGTTATAAAGAAACTATTATCTATAGGATAGGGAAGGTAAAAAGGACTAGGGGAAGATGGAATAACTGGGTCTGGAGACTGAGGGACTCACACACGAACAGCCAAACATGCATGAAAGGGAAGGAGAAGTGAAGGTTAGGCCTTCTGTCTTACCCCGCTCCAGGGACCGTCGACTTCCAGTTTTCTGTCCAGATAACAGAGATTGGGAATGACTAAGCAGGCACGGGAGCGTAGGCTAGATCCTAACCCAGAAGCCATCTGAACCCCTCTCATGTGCGTTACCCAGTCTAGTCCAGGCGAGCCGTGTGCTCCCCAAGGATTAAACACACCTTCAGATGTTACCCCACTTGACTGGCAACTGTCACTCCAAGCCAGTGATCAGTCTGCCGAGGAGTCCTGTCACTCAGAGAAGCAGCGCTCGCTGCACCGTGTCGGCGAGCAGGCTTGAGGAAGAGAGCCCAGAGCACTCCGAGCGCCCTCTATTTATGCACTCCCGTTGCCTAGCAACATTTCCCGCTCTTGCCCTGTTTTCCCGCCTTTTTCCTAAGCAAGGAAGAAGGCTATTCAGAATGGAGGCTTATCTGTTGTTTGAACAAAACAAAATGGCGAACCCACAACTAAACAACTTAAACATATCAGCTGAATTGCTGATTACAAAAGAGCTAACATTAACAGATAAAGAAGCGCCCATTAACAGCATCCCCCTCTGCTCTCCATCCCCATCCAGAACTTGATATAGTTGGGGTCTGACTGTCAGCCCTGAGGTGGTGGCAGCAGCTCAAAAGTAAAGGTGGCAACGGGGCACTAAGTCGACTATGAAATGTGATATTTGTCAATATCACTTTTCACGTTACCACCCTTATGTCTGTGCTGGCATGATCCTGCCTTCACAGTTGGGCACCCAGCCAGCAGCTGCTGCTCTCTGCTCTGCCTTGAGAGCTGGGTGGTGGTATATATACATTGGTGGGGGGAAGTATAAACAGAAAGGGTGCTTGATCAAGTAAGTTTGAGAACCACTGGCTTAGTGGATAGGGCATTGAACTGGGACTCAAAAGACATGTGTTCAAATTCTGGCTCAGGCCAGATTGTGACCTGACTCCCAATGTGACCTTGAAGAAGTAGCTTAATCTGCTCATGCCCACCTGTTGTTTTTAAAAGACAAATCTGTGAAGAGGCTAATATTTCCCTTCCTCACAGAGGTGTTAAGGATGAAATCTACTCATAGCTGTGGGATGCTCCGATGATAGTGATGAGGACTTCAGACGTACCATAGAAAGACAAACGCTCCTTCGGAAAGATGAATCCTGTGTTTATAAGGATAAAAATTTGGGGGGAAACTCACTGATACAAATTCTATTCCATTGTCTTTTCCAGTGGTTCCCAACCTTTTTTACATGGGGGACCGGCAAACTCATTCACCAACATTCGGCAGACCGGCAACATTGTATTTGCATATTTATTGTGCAAATATAGAATATGAAAATAAAATGTTATCTGTCTGCCTAGCCCCAACCCAGCCCCTTGCTCCCCGGTGCCTAAAACCCTTTGATCCCCACCCTTACGCCCCGTGCCCTTTGACCTTTTAATCTCACCCAACACTCCTCTGTCCCAACTTCGCCCCCTCTAGGGAGTGTGGTCTTTGCTGTCACTGTGGGCAGAGGAAAAGGCCATTGGTGGCATATCTCCTCCCTCCCCAAGCATGCCCTCATCTTACCTGGGTAGGATGGAGGGAGGGGCCTCCTGCTCTGCCTCCTCCTGCCGCTGCTGGCAAAATCATCCATGTGGGCAGTGGAAACGGCCGTTGGTGGTGCGTGCACTCTCTCCTCTTGTCCCCACCATGCGACTCTTCCGGCCGCAGCAGCCCCCTGCCATCAGCCGCCTGTCCCCCCCTTCCGCCCCCCCCCCCCATGACTCTTCTGGCCCAGGGCCGCTGTGGCCCGGCAGCTGGGAACCGCTCATCTAGTCTGTGTATCCAGGACTTGAGGGGACCCTGTGTGGAGGAAATAGGCAGCCTTGGCTATAGTAGTTAAAATGAAAGTTAACTTAGGCTCTTGGAGTCTCCAAACTTCAGTGAAAATTCTGGTACCTTGCTGCTACCACTGATTCTGGTCTGGTTGGTACTGTGAGAATAGTAGCCATATCTTTTAAATCCTGAGTCTATATAATTAATAAAAAGGGGGTAGAAAAACCTCTTCGTTCAGGACTGGCATGACACCAAGTACAATTACTGCCACTGAAAGGAATTCAATTATAAAAAAATTGCTAGCTGATTGTGTGTCGTGGTGGGGGAAGAATGAGGAGGGAGGGTTAATAAATCCCTTGTCTCTTCTCTGGTCAGCTGTTACACAGCAGGGCTAATGACTGGCAAGAAATAATAAGGAAGCCATAAATAATAACATATGTCTTAAGTGATTACAGGATGGTAACAATTGAAACTGAGTTAGAACTAGGATTTCTTTTAAAAATTGATCGAACAGAATGTAGTGTAATTTTTGAAGCTATGTTGTACGGATAGTAAAGAAGTTTCCCTGTATTCATAAGATGTAGTTGACATGCCATTAAAGCTTTTTTTCTCTAGGAACTTGTCATTATTGGCAACACTAACAGAGCTGTGATCAGCAGCAGCTGGGCACAGCATGGAGACTCTGCGGATTTGACAAGGTAGCTGAGTGTCTTTTAACTCTCAAAGTGTCCAAGCATCCAAACTTGCAATGGGGTGTGCAGCTTTATCCTCAGAAAACCTGCCAAGCTGTTTCATTCTTGCTTCTTTGGTCTCATTTAGCCACTGTCTTATGGAAGATCTCCTATTCACTCTCCACAGCTGTCTGACAGGCCTGCATGGACATCTACAGGAGCCAGTGTGTTTGTAGGCTGTGATGTAAATCTTTTGGGTTATTATCAAATCCAACTGGGTCCCTTTTCATGCTTGGAAGAAAGGGTGCTTTTTAACAATATCCACATCACCTGTGACTCCACATCTTCCACTTCTGACCTGATATTTTGTGAAGATTTCCATATAGTTCCTCCTTTTATCTCACTTCTTTTAAAAACACTATGCTCAGATTTTCAAAAGCGCTCAGCAGATCACACATGGGTTGAATCATAGCCATAGTGAAGAATCATGAGCAACGCAGCTTGGCAAATCTGAAAATAAAAGCCCCTGCTTGCTGAAGGTTTGGATGATAGAACATATTTCCCTCTTAACTGTCATTGTCAGCTGTTTGTGAACAGTAGGAGCTTGCTGTGCTCTGAGACTCTTCCAAATCTGGATACTTCATTTAGGGGGCTAAACAGCAACCAAACTCTTTGAAGATCTAGCCAGGTATCTGGGTGCCTTAAGTGGGAACAGTGGGTACTGAACTTCTTTTGAGTGTCTGGCCCTTAGTTTCTAAAATCACAACAGATTGATGGGTGGAACATCCTTGCATGTCTTGCTGAGTAACAGGATATTTGGCATTTGCTACAGTAGAAGGCTTATCTGTAGTGCATGAATGAGAATGCTTTCTGTCTTGCCCACCATTAGTTAACTGCACCTTTTAAAAGGTGCTTCCAAGGCGCAATCTGATCCTCAGTCCTAGCGCCTGTTTAATCTTTGTAGGCTGTCTGTCACCACTGTGAACACTGTAATAGCTTTGTTTACATAAACATCAGCAGTGAAGGTAGAAGTCTAGACAGATTACAGCCACCTCTTGTATGTTCAGAGCTTTTTTTTATGTGAAGTGAGCCTTTTACTTCCCTGTGCAGTTTCACTTTTAGTGACTTGGTACGGTCTTAAAACATGTTCCAAGTGTCTGAGTGCCCCACAAGAGATGCCTGAGATTGCTCGGGCAATCTAACGGTATGCAGTCCGGGTTGACAGGACCAAAATGAAACTTGCCACACATCATGGTCTGGGTTGTTTCTTTTTTTAAAGTGAACTTAGTGATGTTGAAAGGTGTCAGAGTGACAAACTTGGAACCTGAAGTCTTTTGTTTATGCCAAAGAAAAGGCACAACATGGGCCAGGTGGCAGCAATACAGATTCCCAGCTAACTCTGTTCTTGGAGTAGCATCTTCAGGCATGAGAGGGTGGTTCTTCTTCCCTTTCTTCTATCTGACTGCTGCAGAAGCTGCCAACAATCACAGGCATGTACTGAGGCTGGGTGGTTCAGGGATGTGAACAGGTAGCAAATAGGCTGAAGCTATCAACTCTTCAGACTGGCCAGCCAAGCAGTTTTTAGGAGGTAAAAGACTTTAAGTGGAGATTCTCGAAAGCACCGTGTTGTCCTAAGTCTGCTTCCATTGATGTCAATAATAAATCTCTCATTGATCTCAGTGGGAGTAGCTAGGCCAATGCTGAATGCCTTTGAAAGTCCCAAAGGTGATCTAGAGGTTAAGACCTCCTGTCTGTTCCGGCTCCGACTTCTTGAGTCATCCAGCTTCCCAAATGTCTGTCTCTTACTTCCACCATCCTTTTTTTCCTTGAAAAATGGTCTGTCCCTAAAAATAAGCTTATGACATACAACTGTTAAAATGGAAATCCGTACGTTGGGCAACCTATATATATCACAAATCCAAATAATTGGGCTTCTCCACAGTCCCAAGAGTGTGTAGATTGTCACTGTGTGCATGTGTGTGCTTACAAACCCAAACAAATCTTGTCTGTTGGAGGCTAATTGGGGACCATACTGGGAATCAGCAGGATTCTTCATTAGTCTGTAGGAGCAAATGAATCTTAACAAGAAGATAGCCTGTCCTCTGCCTATGAAAGAAACCCTGATGTCCTGTAGGAGCTCTCCTCTTCTGCTTTTCCACAAACCTGCTTATAATCCTTCCCCTGGGGAAAGGAGCAATATTACCCTTTGGGATACTAAGACCCAGGGACAGTTACCAGTTTGGACAGCATCGTATTAAATGTGGGTTCCTGTAGTAGTCACGAAAAGAATCAAAATTAAATAGCTTACCGACTGACTAGGATGTTATCATTCAGCATCATTCATGCTACTGTGAATAAACTGAACCAGGGCACCTCACCTTGAGTTTTACAGTGGGAGAAGATTGGCTTTAATACTTTGTAGGATTGAGATATAAAGCATTTATTTTTCAAACAACCCTGATTGCATGAGCCTCAGTTCTGTTTCTTGGGGTCATTTAAGGCACCATCAGCAAGGAAAGCCAATCAGCGGCGAGTGTTCTGTTTTTTGTTTGTAATGATCTAATTACTAGTCAGTCTATGAGAACTGCACCTTGGGTCAGTAGAAATATGCTGTGTGTCTGTGGGAGGCGAGGGAAGGATATTAAAGGAACAGGGCTGAGAAATGTGGTCTACATGCTTCCAGGAATGGAATGGCTGGCTGTTAGGAATGAACTCTTGTGGGTGGGTACATCTGTGCATCCTGCATCTCGTTCATCAGTGACAGAACAAAAAGGCTGTCTCCTTTTAGTACTCATCGCCACTGTTAAGGCCCTTCATTAGATGAGGCGTATGTGGTCTGCAATTGTTGGCAATGACTTGGCTGTTTCTTTTATAGAAATTACTCAGGCAGCTTCCTTGAGTTATTCGTGCTCTGGAGTCTGGAGAAGGTAGCCAGTAGGGCTGTAAGAGTTTAACCATTTAACCGGTTGACCAGTAAGCACCAGTTCCGTTATGGTTAAACTCCTGCAGCACAGCTGGCTCCCCGGGAACTGGTGCATGCCAGCAGCAGGCTTACAGGCTGGCTCCTGGCGTGCACTGGCTCCTGGCTGCCATCCCTGCTACTGGGCTCCCGGCAGCTGCCCCACATTGTGGGCTCTGCAGTATAAACCTTAAACTGCAAAGCCCGCAGTACGGGGCAGCCGGCTTCCTGCTGGCAGTGGGGCCAGCACCTTGGGAGAGGGGACAGCTGAGCGTTGTGGGCTCTGCCAGCCCCACTCTTCTGGTTGTTGTCCCCACTTCCGGGAAGCCAGCTGTCCCTCCCTGCTGTGGTCTCTGCAGTGCGGGGCAGCAGCCAGCTTCCCAGGAGCCACAGGTGCACCCCTCACCATCCTTCCCTCCCTAGTCCTACCCAGCTGTAGATCCCCAAAAACGGTTAACAGTGTAACCACCAGGATTTTGTTGTTGTTACATGGTTGCTGTTTTAAAACTTTTTTTTACATCCCTAGTAGCTGGAGCTGCTTGGTTCAGTGCTAGTTATTTCCTTGCTGTGCTGCGCAGTTCAGCTCCACTTGAAGGACTGGCTGTGACTATGAAAGTGTTACAGAAACCGTGGGACTTGGTACCATCTGGGAAGTGTTCATACAGGGCCTAGGATGGACTTTGTGGCTGGAAAAGGAAGCTAGGATAGCATGTGAGAAATTTCCCCACTCAAGCTGTAGTTTGCAATTGCTTTGGTTAGTACTTCTTTTGCTGTATATCAGTGGCTCTCAGAGTGTGGTCCACATACCATTAGTGGTAGTGACAGTCTTGCAGGTGGACCGTAGGCTCAGAGTTTGCCCCCCACCCTGCAGTGGGGAGCCTGCACTAGCACTCCAGCCCGCCCGCCCCCGGCGAGGTTGGAGCACCAGCTCCAGCTACAGGGAGAGGTGAGCCTCGCGGGAAAGAAGGGGCTCCGCGGGCTGCCAATCCTTCTCTCCCTGGCTCAGGGAACAGTAGTGCAGGAAACCACTTGCCTGGAGGCTTTCTCCGCTGTTTCCCTTGGTCAGAATCACTGCCAATGGGAGCAGTGGGGGACGGTGCCTGGGAGCAGCGGGAGGCACGGAGCCAGGTAAGCACCCAATCCTTTCATGCACCCCCTCTCCAACTGAGACCCCACAACCTACCACGCTCCTGCATCCTCCCTCCCAGCCCTCCCCCCCACCTCAGCCGACTCCTGCAACCAACTTCCCACCCAGACCCCCACCCCTGTACCCTACTTCTTGGCCAGACCCCGCCCCCCCCCCCCAACTCCTTGTGCACCCATTTTGTCATCCTGGGTGGCTGGCTGTGGAAAGGTCTGCCTTGAGCGAGGTGGGTCGCGGGCTAAAAAGTTTCAGAACCACTGCTGTGTATATATAACTTTCCAGTTCCTTTTCCCCACAAAACGATGATGCTCTAAAATGTGAGATTTCACTATGTAGAATTGGGGCTAGGAAGTTTGAACGTTGTACTCCAGTTTAAGGTGTCCTTGAATTTTCTCCTTGCTAGAAGATAAATTGGTCACTGAAAAGCACAATGTAACTGTTTCTCTGCAGCACATCCTGGGATGTGGATCTGTCCCCTTCTTAACTGTGCAAAAGCAATACAGTTAAACATCACAAAAAGCTTATTCTGGGCTGTTGTAGAGAATCTATGAGCATGGATTTCAGGGGACCAGATGATGTTTGTTTGAGTTTAAATGGAAAGCTTGAAGTCATCTGCCGCCCACAAGAGATTTGTTGGGATTTGTCCTGCTTTTAGCAGGGTATTGGACTTGATGACCTTCTGAGGTCTCTTTCAATCCTATGATCTATGAAATAGTAGTCGTTTCAGGGCGACTTTACTGTTTGCTGACTACTTGACTTCATCACAATTCGTGTTTCCTTTATAAAGTAAACTGCCTGTCTGATACAATGTCGTCTTGCCCTACTGCCTGTGATTATGATTGTGTTATTCCCTTTTTGCAATTGAGACTGCAGTTTGTTGGCATTTTTACCCTGAGTGACTTTCATTGCTAATTTATTTGTAAGTGTTCCCTGGACAGTCAACACTACAAACAGTGGGGCTGATTGTCAGGGCTATCCCTGTAGAAGGTGTTTAGTAATTGCTTGGTTTCATTCCTTTTAAAAAGCACCCTGTTTTTCATGCCAACATTTTAAATTAATGTTATAGAATTATTTTTTGCTTGTTAATTTCTGTTTGTAGTGCTGACCTGGTGCCTAGAATTAATATGCCAGTGCTCTCCAGAGATGGTGTTTTCAATAGCACTTCAGTGACCTAGGAGCACAAGTCCCACTGGAAGTCAGAAGGAAGTGTGCGCCTAAATCACGGAGGATGAGACTTTTAAAAGCACCTAAGGCAAATGTGCTGTCAGTTTATCCATTCTCTTGAATAGTGTGTGACCACTAGAAGAGTGTTTTGAATAAGTACTTCTGCACATGTATGTGTTTGAATGTCCAAGATGCAATGGAAAACTTTTTTTCTGTTATCCAGAAAATCTTTTTTAGATTCTGGTTCTTACATTTTCTCTAGTGATAGTATTTCTACCTTCTGCCCCTCCTCAGCCCCTAAAACAGAGGTGGGGAACCTCAGGCTCAGGGGTTGGATGTGTCCCTTGGCTTGCCTGGATTCAGCCAACCACCAAAGCTCAGGACACCCCCCCAGCATTGGGAGAGCTTGTGCTGGTGCTCCTGCTCCCCTGGGGGCTGGAGCGCACAAAATCTACTAGGCTGGGGCCCCCAGGCTCTGCTGTGTGAGTGGAATGCCGGGAGTGTCTTTCTCCTTCTTGGTCTGGGGCCACAGTGAGGGTTTTTTTTTCCGCTTCTCACTTGCGTGCAGCCCCCAACTGATTTTTCTGTGAATCAGTGGCCCCGACCCAAAAAAGGTTCCCCACCCTGCCCTAAAGCCTTCCCTTGTTTTTGAGCTTTCTACAAAAGTCCTGGCCTCCTGTCTCCCAGAAGTAATGGAAGTGGGAAAAGTTCTTCTAGAAAGAAATTCAGAATCAACCACTTAAGAAATGTGCGTGGTCTGGAGCAAACACTTTTATCTGCAGACATTTGTTCCGGGGGTTGCAGACTTACTAGTCCGTGCATTGTTTTTTGGTATACTAGTTGGAAGACTGCTTTTAGAAAATGTTCTCCTGCTCCCCTTGAACACATCTTAACAATGCTGCGATGGCTCATAGGAACAATGCTGAAGGGAAACTAGGATTTTATTCTATCTGCCCTTGTATTTAGAACAGAATTAGAATGAAACTTCCTTGAAAATCTGCATTTGTTTAGTCTTTTAACTTTTGGTTTCCATGAGCCAAAATGCATTGAGCAGAAGTGGGGCTGTTTCAGGCCCTGCCCCCTAGCACGTTGCCTAGGAGCCGGAGCCACACAAGCCCTTTGAACTGCTTCCATTTAAAGGGCTCGCGCCTTCTCCACGCCTGTCAGGCCTCGCATTGCCTGGCAGCCACCTGGCAGGCGCGAGCCCTTTAAATAGAAGCACTTGAAAGAGCTTGCGTGTTCCTGGCTCCCAGGCAATGTGCTCACAGCAATGCTGGGAGCAGTGAGGCCTTTAAATAGCAGGAACTGAAAGGGCTTGCAGCTCCCATCCCCTACTAACGTGATACCTGGGAGCCACAGGGGAGGCACGAGCCCTTCCAACTCCTGCTATTTAAAGGCCTCGCTCCTTCTGGGGCGGCCTGTGACCACTTCAAAAGTTTTTTAAATGGCCCCAGCTCAAAAATGATTGCCCACCCCTGTCACAGAGCCTAGCATGGATATAAAATTTGTATCCACAAAAATGAGCCACGGATATCCTTATCCATAGCCATTGGTAATCACGGATTAGCAAGGGCTCTACAAAGGCAGTGGGAAATGTTCCTCTTGCACAAGTATTGGATACCTCTTGAGAGAACTAGTCCTTGTAAGATTTCCATCCAAATATTGTACACACATGAATCAAGGCTTATTTGAATTACCATCCTGGCTTTTGGATGCTCCTTCAGACAGGGGTGAAGTTTGCTTATCAGGAACATAGTCCAGGGCTTTCGAATGATTAACCAATGATCGAGACATTTGGATTTCAAACCAGATCTGCTCTACCCACCCAAACTCTTTCTGAAGTCATTATATTACAAATTCCTGAAGAGACAGGCATGTTTTTAAATAGTAAAGAAGCAGAGTTGGAGAGAGTTCTGTTTGAACACATGGTTGAAAGCAAAGATTGTTTCATCTGTATTCTGTGGAGAGTAATTTAGTACATTGTCATTTTGTTTCAACTAGAATGTGTGGAGAAGCATGGCTGATTATTTTTTTCCTCCCCCTTTCTGTTTGAAACATTGAAATGGTCCTATAGGCCCTACAACTTGACAGTTATTTAAAATTACAAAATTAAGTGCAGATTTCAGTCAGCTTGACTGAGTTTTAAAATTAAGATTTTTTTTCTGTGCAAAGTACAGTGAGAAATCTCATTTCCCCTTCCTTATCCCTATGTCTCCTGCATCAACACCAGATTCAGTTTTGCTTTAGGGAGGAAGCATAATTTCAATCTAGCTGTGTCCCTTTGTATCAGTGGTTCTCAAGCTTTTTTGGCTTGTGTCCTACCCTGCACAAGGCAAACTTTTCCGCAGACCACCAGCCAGCCACCCATGATGACAAAACGGGCGCAGGAGTGGGTGGAGGTCTGGCCCGGAAGTTGGTTGCAGGTGTGGGCTGAGGGTGGGGGGTCTGGGAGGAAGAATGCAGGAGGTGGGATAGGGGTGTTGGGTCTCAGCGGGAGGGGGGTGCAACGTCTGGGCATGAGAGGGATGGGGGGGCACTTACCTCGCTCCATGCCTCCTGCCGTTCCCAGACACCACTCCCCATTGCTTCCATTGGCAGTGAATCCAGCCAGTGGGAGCAGCGGGAAAAGCCTCAAGGCAAGCAGTTTACCTCGCTGTTTTTCCACCTGCTGGGGGGAGAGGGAGCGGCAGCGTGCAGAGTCACTTCCTCCCCACGCGAGTCAGGTTCAGCCCATGAAGTTCACCCCCCCATACAGTGGAAAGCTGGCTCTGGTGCTCCATATTCACCGGGGTGGAGGGAGGGTGGGGCTGGAGTGCCAGTGCAGGCTCCCTGCTGCAGGGGAGGTGAGCCCTGAACCAATGGCCCACCTGCAAGATGGTCATGGACCACGCTTTGAGAACAGTTGCTTCATATCCAGAGGAGAAGAATGTTTACTTGGGTACGTCTACACTGCAGTCACAGGTCTGGCTGCAACACTTGTAGGTGTCCCCAAGCTAGTTCTGGTCTAGCTAGCGTGCATAGGAATAGCAGAAGAAATGTAAAAAGTAATTGAAAAATAACTGTGTAACTGCTAAAAATCCTACTGGTTACACACGCTGCAGGCGCTGAAGTACAAAGCTTACACAAGTGTAAACTTTATACTGCACAATCCGTAGGGAAGCCAGCTCCCCGGGGGCAAGGCAAATGGGCTGCTGGCCCCGCTCCCAGGGAGCTAGCATGTAACCATAATGGAAACCCATGAGCTGATGGTTAGTAGTTAACCGTTTAAATGGTTACACGTTTACATTCCTAATTAGCAGTGACGCTGCAGCAGCACATGTTGTACAAGTCCATCTGTGACCCTGCATATAGAACTTGAGCAGTTAATCCAGGCCACCATAGCTTTACTGTAATTGTCACTTGCTAACAACATGAAAGCTTGCTTGGGTATGTCTACACTTGCTGCCATCTCACATGCAGTGAAGACATACCCATAGTCTAGCTATGTTAGACTTAGATCTGGTGATTCCAAAAATACTGACTAGATCAGTTAAGCCAAAATTTCCACTGATACTTCTTGAAGCCCAGCAAGACAGAAGCTAAATTATAAATGACCATAACATGACAGCTGAATAATTGGCATTATACAGTCATGATACCACTAAGTAATGTGAAGTGAGCAGCCTTTGGCATTACACGAGTTGTAGCATAACGTGACTTATATTAATCCCCACGGTACATGCCATGAATGGCTTCTGTGTTTCTACTCGGACAACAGCCTGTGAATCCTGAGGGTCCATGCCGGTGGCCAGGAGCCCCCCTGGGTTAGGAAGGAACTGTAGGTTCTAACGCAATGGAGCATTTTGTGGCTGTGATGCATTTTTCATTATGGCAAAAGGTGCTTCCTCAGAAACCAGCAATCCAGTCCTGTATCTTCATCATGATGGTTTGGGGCGAGTGCTGTGGCTCTTGTGAGGGATGCAAATGGTTAACCAGTAGGGACTGGAGCAGCTCCCTGCCTGCCCTGCACAGGGGCCTGTTCCAGCCCTGTAGGGTCCACTGGACCAGCCCCTGTCCGTGGCAGGCCTGGCGGGGGGCCCCCCCCCCATCATAGGTTACACATCTCCTCCCCTGGGAGCAGGGGCAGGGAGACTTCACTGTGGGCTCTGCAGGGCTCTAAAATTGCACCGTAGATGTCTAGACTTGACCTGGAATCTGGGCTTTGGGGGCTATGATGGGTGGAAAGGCTTCAGGACCAGGCTGTGTTTACTACTCTGCCAAGGTATCCAGCAGCTGTGTTGCCCAGGAGATGAATTTTGGCTGCTGTTTGGTTACAAATCATTCAGTACTGAATGTGGGGGTCATGAAATGCTGGCATCCTTATTTATGGGAAAAGGGCAGCAGATCTGTGTGCTTAACCTGCCTAAATTGGGGTAGGGTCTCCCTCATCATAGAATCCTAGGGCTGGAAGAGACCTCAGGAGGTCATTGTGTCCAGCCCCCTGCCCAAAGCAGGACCAACCCCAACTCAATCATCCTTCCCCGGACTTTGTCAAGCCGGAACTTGAAAACCTCTAGGGATGGAGATTCCACCCCCTCCCTAGGTAACCCAGTCCAGTGCTTCACCATCCTCCTAGTGAAATTGTTTTTCCTAATATCCAACCTGGACCTCCCCCGCTGCAATTTGAGACGATTGCATCTGGATCTATCATCTGTCACCACTGAGAACAGCCTCTCTCCATCCTCTTTGGAACCTCCCTTTAGGTAGTTGAAGGCTGCTATCAAATCCCCCCCTCACTCTTCTCTTCAGCAGACTAAATAAGCCCGAATCCTTCAGCCTCTTCTTGTAAGTCAGTGCTTAGCTTGTGACAGGGCTAAGCCTTGGCAGCACTAGACTTGGCAGTTTGTAGCTCTGGGACCTGTGGCCTTGCTTGCTCAGTTAGAAAAGTAGCAAGCCGTGGTGTGATGGGTTGGATCACAGAAATCCCCTTGGGGTTGGCCCCAATATGCCAATCAAGCCACTGATGCCCTTCTTCCTGCCCTCAAGGGTTCCCCTCCACCCTGTCCTTCTAGGCCAGAAGCTCTGGTCTCCTCCAGCGAAGGTACAGAGTTGGGATTACCACCCCCCCAGCACAGCAACACAAACGCTGAAGGAAACCAATCCCCAAAAGGGACCAAAACCCCAAATAAATCCATCTTACTCTGTATAAAAGTTTTACACAGAAACAGCTAATAAAGATGTCTGTGCCCTTTGACAGTGAAAGAGCAATATGCACATTCGTTGCTCCTCCTCCCCCCAGGTAACCGTTATTTACACTGGGCTTTGTAGTAGGTCAGGGTAACGATATAGTAAATTCAGAATTCACTGCTATGGTGTTCTGAGAGGTCTCCCGCTTCGTTAGTGATGATAAATGTTCGGCACGTGCATTTTCGTATGCTTCCTCACTATATCATGCCAGCTCTGTGCAGATTGGGAGCTCTCGTGAAATCTATTATGCTAGCTAAGACCACAGACTCAGATAAGATTTGAAGGCACCCGAGTCAGGTTTATTGTCGAACGAAGTACAGTAATAGCTGTCGGTAGCCAGATGGCCTCTGAGCCCCTATGCATTTGTACCCGTGACAATGGACGTGGCTCAATCAATAGTGAACAAAATAGTGAAAGGTATAAACAAAAGTATTTTTATAAAAGAAAACAGATCAAAGTAAGTTACTAAGTTAAATTAAACCAAAGAGGCCAGCTAATTCTAATACATTAAGAAACTTGTTACATGCAAATTCTTGCCCTAAACAGTTCTTATCTCAGGCTAGAGTTGATCTTTCTTTTTCAGCCAGTACTAACCAGCTACATGAAAAGGCTGCAAAACACTGTCTCTCTGGACAGAAAGCCTTATAAGCCAATCACTGTCCAAGCCAATTTTAGAAGTGTTTAATGAGACTGATAAACTGTGTTGTGTCTCTAGCATTCTCATGTGAACTAATATGGCTGTTGCATCATACTTTCTATTTAAGCAAGAGGTATCACACATTACAAACTCTAGGCCAGTGTTAAATACATGGTTACTTTTTACTTCTGAAGTTGGACATTGGTTCCGAATAAGACTGGCAAATGCTCACTGTCTTTCTGAAAAAAAAAAAATCCAACTGACTGGTTAGGAGCATGTGGTGGTAAAGTGAAGAACTCCCTCACCATATTAAAAAACATGCATAGGTAGACTAGTCAGGTGTAGTAGTTCAGAACAGTGATGTGGTAAATTCAGGATTCACTGGTGTGACGTCCTGACAGGTCTCCTGCTCCATGAGTGATTATAGCTGTTAGGCTGCGTTCATTTTCGAATGCTCCCTCAGTATATCATACCAGCTCTGTGCAGGCTCAGATAAGATACGAAGACACCCGAGCTGGGTTTATTGTCGAACAAAGTACCGTAATAGTTGTCGGTAGCCAGACAGCCCCCAAGCCTTTATGCATTTGTACCCGTGACAATGGACTTGGCTCAGTCAATAGTATGGATTCACTACTTCCCCTAGGCTGGACAAAGAGTTAAGTTGAGGTACCCCAACATTTATAGACAGAGACAAACAATCTATGATACACACCTTTCGTATCATCTTATGCATTATTGACATGTTTGGTACCTCCCCTTGTACTTTCCTCCAATGCATTTCTGTTCACCACCCGTTGTTATGTTATGTTTTTACTGTTGTTTTCAGACACAATATCACTATTCAAACTATTTTTTCCTGTGCTAAGTTGGGGTGTCCTTGTATTGTCCTGGTGGACTGTATTTACGTATTTCATGTGCTTTTAGCAGCGCTAGCAGTTCTTGTGCCGAGTTCATGTCCTGGACACTGACTTGCAAGCAAACGTCTGCTTTTGACAAGGCCTGCCTGTTATTCATAACTCTTGCTTAATTTGGTTCAGGTCTCAGGCCTTACACCAGGCCCGTGCTTCAGGCTCTTTCTTTCTCCTATATCAGGTCATAGAAGCTGCATCTGTAACATCTTAGAGTTAAATGCTTGTAAATTGAACCCAAGCAAATGGCTGCTTTTGCATTTCATGGAGTTGCAAACTTCTCTGTACAAGTTCTTCTCAGAGAAAAGTGGTTCAGCCCTTCTCATCCTATACACATTAGAGGCTGTCTGCTCCAACTAGCACTGATGTGAGCTGCAGAATCTTCAAAAGACATTAAAAGGGTTTAGGGTGTGTCTAGACTACAGGGTTTTGTCGACAAAAGTTGGCTTTTGTCGACAAAACTATACCTGCGTCTACACTACCCCTGCGTTCTGTCGACAGCAATAAACCTCAATTTATGAGGAATAATGCCTTTTTTCGAAAGTACTCTTTCGAAAAAAGGTGCTATTGCATGCAAACTGTGCTTTTTCGAAAGAGAGCGTCTAGACTTTCGAAAAATCGGCTTGCTTTGTCGACAATACTGATCATAGTCTAGACGCTCTTTTTCGACAGAGGCTTTGTCGACAGTATCTGTCGACAAAGCCTCTGTCAAAAAAGGCGTGCAGTCTAGATGTAGCCTTAATGGCTCTTGTGATGAGTGTCGTCACAGAAGACCCCTTAGGGGGGCTTTCTGGAGTTCTGACAAAGCCACTGACACTCGCCTCTTTGCTCTCTGGGGCTTTTCACCACCCTGTGATGCTGAGCCAGCTCACCTGATCTCTCCCAGGCAAGGCACAGAGCTGAGATCACCACTCCCCACCCAAGGAGCAATATAGACACTGAACCTCTTCAGGTCTGAGAAAAATGTAGATTTTTGGGCCTTGCTTCCAGGGAAACCACTTGCCAAATGGGATCGGCACCCCAAATGTAATTGTTCAGGTAAGCCCTCTTTAACAATGGAAGGAGGATGCACACACTGATTGCTCCCCCAGGTGACAATCATTTACACTGGGCTTGATAGTACATAAAAGTGATTTTTATTAAGTACAAGCAGTAGGATTTGTTGTTGCAAGCAAAAACAGGCAGAGCAAAGTAGTTTACAAATTTAAAATAACAGAAAACGCATAGCTAGTTCTAACGCTTAAAAACTCAGTACAAACTGACTGTAAAACTGTTCTTATTTCAGCTAAACCTCCAAGCCAGGGAAGATCCCTCTCCCTGGGGTCTCTGGTTCATTCTCTCTTGGGAGTGCCATGCCAGCCAAAGACAAAGAGACTGAAAACTCTGCATCTTAAATAGCCTTATTTTTAGGTGGGAATTCTCCACATTCCACCCTTCCATGGAAAATTACCTGGTCAGACCCATGCCAGCTGGGGTGGTCACATGACTTCCTAAAACCAACCATTGCTTAGATTTAAAGGAAAAGGAGGCTGTTTACAGGTGATCATCCAGACATTGAGGGTAACACCTTTGATGACTTTCATTTGCACATTTAAAACGATAAAGCATACCATACGCCAAACATCTAATTTTACACACAAGAGTGGTACATATACCAAAATAAGAAATACAGATCCAGCAGATTGTGACATTAAGATTGATAGGTTACATGAGGCATTTTGTCCAATGCATCTTTGAATCATGCATATTTGTGTCCATAAATCAATTTCATAAAGCCTGGGGGGGGGGGAGGGCAGGGCCGGCCCACAACATTTTGGCACCTGAGGTGGGGAGCTCAAATGACGCCCCCATGTCCCTTGCTTGGGCCAAAACTTTGAAAAGTCTCAATTCTGCCTTCTTCCTGTTCTCCTTTATTGGGGTAGGCAGCAGAGCAGTACCATGAGAGGAGTAGAACTAACAACTTAAAATGCCTTGTTCAAGAATTGTGAACTAGTGGAGCACCCTCCCCCCCCCAGTCTGGCACCCAAGGCAGTCGCCTCAGTTCGCCTCATGGTAAGGCCAGCCCAGGGGGGGACGGGACGGTGGTGTGTGTAAAACCGTCACAGCTCTGTTATACTGTTTAAGTCCAAAAGGACTGAATGCCTTAAAAAAATAGAAGGTACACTGGGACTGATATTCAGATTAGTTCAAACTGAAAAAACGTGCTGACTTCCTCATGAGTAATCCTTGGCTATTGTCTTTTAAAATTAATGCAGCTGTTACTGGCTTTGGAAAGTGCCTACAGAGACAGAAATAGGTCTAAATGAGTGCAGCTTTCAGATTGCTTGTGCTATTGAGTTCAAATAAAACTATTGTCATTCTCTTATACTGTTGATGCCACTTGGGTCATTAACCAGTGCCATCCAGGAAATGCTACAACAGCAGTAGATATTTGTCAAGCAATGGAAGCTAACCTTGGATCAGTTAGAGGTATACATGAAAAGCATACTGGAAGAAGCAAAGACTTGAATTCAGGTATTGACTAATGAAGGCACTTACACTAAATCCTTAAATGTAGAAGAAAAGAGGTGTTTAAGTCAGTTGAAAAAGTGCAAGCTTTGATTCTTACAAATATACAGTAGTGACTTTTGGATTCTACTCAACATCTCTGTAGCTTTTACAGATTCCTGTCTTATAAAACACTTCTGCTACGTCTACACTGTGCATTATTGTGCAATAAGATATGCAAATGAGGCGTGGGGATGAATATCGCCACGCCTCATTTGCATACTTAATGAGCCACCATTTTTGCGGCACCATCTTTTGCGCAAGAAGGAGCTGTCTACACTGCTCCTTCTTGCGCAAAAAAACCCCTCTTGTGCAGAGCCGTTCTTCCTGAAAATAAGCGGCAGAATGGCTCTGCGCAAGAGGGGTTTTTTTGCACAAGAAGCAGTGTAGACAGCTCCTTCTTGCGCAAAAGCCAGTGCCGCAAAATGGTGGCTCATTAGGTATGCAAATGAGGCACAGCGATATTCATCCCCGCACCTCATTTGCATATCTTATTATGCAACAATCCACAATGTAGACGTAGCCATACAGTTGAGTGGGGTGAGGCACTACCAGTAGTGCAGGCTGCTGTGTAATCAGGCCAGAATAGAGAATTTTGAACACTGAGTGACTAATGAAGACTTAACTTCAACTTCTTTACCATCATTAGTGGTTCAATCCAATCTTTGTGCTGGGTTTTCTGGATGAGACAAGTATGAATTCATCTCTCACTAGTTTGTCACAGCAGCTATAGCTGAATATTCTTCATTGAACAGAACTTTGTGTTCTGAAAATTTTTCTGCCTGATCACAATTACTAAAATACACAATATCTAACATCCCTATAGAAAACATGTCCCCAGTTCAGCCAAAGACCTCAAACACCAGATACCAAATAAAAATACACTTGGGGATCTTTTTATCTGTGATTTCAAGAAGCTACTCTTTTTTTAGGGGATGGGGGAACAATTTCATGAGTTTTGATCTCTCACAATTGGCAATACAGTATATGCAAGTTGACAGTGTCTCCCTCTTTGTCCAGGAGCTCAAACAGAGGCCAGGGTCCTTTAACAGACATGAAACTGAGTGCTCACCCTGACACCCTCATGTCCTTGCGCTGGGATGCCCCCCTCTCACTGCTACCACTGCTAACATCTGCACCCTCACATTGAGATCCTGCACCCACCCCCCTCCACTGCCCACTGACATCCATGTCCTCGCGCTGTTATCCCCTGCCACAAAGGCGAAACCCACTGGCCTTGTCCTGCTGGCTGCAGAAGCAATTCAGCTCCGCGGCTTCCTGTCCAGCACAGTTTGCATTGCGGAGAGACAGCCAGCCTGGCTTCCCAGGCCAAGCAGCACCCTCTGTGGCCAGGACTATGCGGGGGCTAGGGGCCTGGGTGCTGCTGGGTGAGTTCTTGGGTGTTGTCTTCCCCCACTACCCCTCCCTCTGGGCCAACAGCTGTGCAGGCCTGATTGAAAAAGTTATTTAAACTATTTAGTGGGCTGGATTGGGGAAGTGCTTGGGCCATTGACGGCTCCTTTGAGACCCCTTAGACTGTGAGCAGTTTGGGGCAGGGACTGTCCCTCATTAGAAGTTTGTTCAGTACCTAGCATAATGCAGGGGATGTGGCTGTTTTTATGCATTGCACCTATAATCCCGGTTGATCTTTATTTTTAGATTGAGAGCTATAACATATCTGCTTAATTATTCTTTGCTGATATAGCTTTTAAAGCCATGAATAAGTTTACAAAATTCACACAACTCAATAGTGGTGGCTAGTGATTGCGGGGGAGTGTAACTCATGAATAAGCGTTTTGGGGTAGGGGCTGTCTTTGTTCAGTGTTCGTACAAGTGCCTAACACAATGTGGTCCTGGTTATAGAATCATAGAATACTAGGACTGGAAGGGACCTCGAGAGGTCATCATCGAGTCCTGTTCCCTGCCCTCATGGCAGGACCCCCTACCATCTAGACCATCCCTGATAGACATTTATCTAACTTACTCTTAAGTATCTCCAGAGATGGAGTTTCCACAGCCTCTCTGGGCAATTTATTCCAGTGTTTAACCACCCTGACAGTTAGAAACTTTTTCCTAATGTCCAACCTAAACTTCCCTTGCTGCAGTTTAAGCCCATTGCTTCTTGTTCTATCCTCAGAGGCCAGGAAGAACAATTTTTCTCCCTCCTCTTTGTGACACCCTTTTTAGATACCTGGTTCATAATAGGGATGTGAACGACTAGTCAACTAGTCGCTCCCCCCACCCCTTGCTGCCTTTATCAGAAAGAGGCAGCAAGGGGGGGAGACAAGGGGGTGCTTCAAACCAGCAGCACTGCATGGAGCCCGGGGGTCTGCCGCTTTAAAACGCTGTGGGCAGTCCGGGGCCAGCTAGGAATTCCCAGTTAGCCCCAGGCTGCATGTGGCGTTCCAAAGCGGCAGTGTTGCTGACCCCAGGCTCCATGCGGTGCTGCCACTTTGAAACGCCACAGGGAGCATGGAGCCAGCAGGGGGGCTGCTTGAGTCCCCTGCTGGCCCCATGATCCCCGCAGCGCTTTTGCCTTTAAAGTATAGCAACAACGGTAGGGCTGTTGCTACACTTCAAAGGCAGAGGTGCCCTATTGACTAATCAAATAGTTGACTATTTGATTAGCCAATTAATCTACATTTAACATCCCTAGTCCATAACTGTTGCTCCTAAGCCCTACTGTACTGCTAATAATAATTAAGTATAGCTGTTCGTTTACCTTAGCCCCAGATCCTGAAAAGCAGCATATAGCAAACAGCTGATCTGTGTCTGGAGGCTGTCTTCTGGGAAAGGAATGTGTTCCCTAGAATACTGTATGTCTGGTATGGAGGCTTCAGGAGCTCCTTGTGGGTTTTAAGCCCCTGCTCAGAAAAGGGCAATGGATAGAGAATCCATAGACTCGTCCTATCTCCAATACTGAAGTCCATCTGCAATGGTGCTTTATATTCCCAAGCAAAAATCTTGCCTGTCTCCTGGAGCAGAGTGGTACTTGCTTGGTGGCTTCTCTGGGACTTCTGATTTCACAGAGGGTTGGCAGGATGTTTTAAAAATTATGCACAGTGGAGGTTTTCCAGAGGCCCTTGTTGTATGTGATTTGGAATACTCTGCATCACAGAAGAAAAGGTCAATGCACCTACTTTCTAGTAACTGAAGCAAGTAGCCTTGTTCCAGTATCTCAGCAACAGTGTTAGGGCTAACACTATATTTACATTTTGTGTTTTGTAAAATAATTGAATGTTGCAAACAAGTGACTCAGAACAAATTGTGCCTTATGAGAGAATAGCCTTCAGATAGGTCTTTGTTTATAC
Organism: Rafetus swinhoei; assembly: GCA_019425775.1. Classification (NCBI taxonomy): domain Eukaryota; kingdom Metazoa; phylum Chordata; order Testudines; family Trionychidae; genus Rafetus; species Rafetus swinhoei. The sequence goes on from CM033432.1 coordinate 47,624,534, forward strand.
TTGGGAGGTTCCCCCCTGAGTGTCTTTTGTTAGGATCTGGGTGGGCTTACATCCACCAGATTGCTCTGAGGCATGGGGCAGGATGAAAATCCAAGACGGTGAGATTTGGTGAAACATGGGACTTTCACCAGAATTAACCAGCAAAATTGGATCAATATGCAGATTTTGTATCTTTAAGGAAAGAGTAAATTTTTAGGTTTCAGGTTTTGTTGTGAGCATTAACACACATTATGCGTTATGCCTTACTAGAAGATTTGCCCGGCATTGCTCGGGTCCTTAACTCAATTTCTTTCATTTTCCAAAAAACAAAAATTAAATAAAATGCAAGTGTTCATACCTCATTTGAATCGTTGCTCTGGGGTGAGGCTGGGGATGAGGGGTTCAGTATGCAGGCTGTCCTGGGGAGAGCGGACTCCCCCAGATCCTTCATCACGGCAGCTTGGGGCCAGGTGACAATGTTCTCACTAAATACAAGATAGAACCATTTAAGATGAGGAGTTAACAAATGTTGCAAGAGACCATTCAGTATGAACTAGACAGTAAACATCTCTTCAGTCCCAGGGCAAAGGAGGGTTAATGGGTTACATATGAATTATTGAAGTGAGCCATAAATTCATTGTCTTTGAGTCCGTGACTGTTTCTTTCAGGTTCACATCCTTTGCTAGCTGCAATTCCAGTTGTGCTTTGGCCTTCTTGATTACACCCCTGCATGCTAGAGCAATATATTTATGGTCTTCTCCAGTCATCTGTCCAAGCTTCCACTTCTTGTAAGCTTCTTTTTTATGTTTAGGCTCACCAAAGATTTCACTGTCCCAGAGGGACAGTGTTAGTCTGTAGTCTGTGTTAGTCTGTAGCTTTAAAACAAGTAGTCCTGTGGCACTTTAGAGATTAACCGAAAAAATAGATGTAGTACCATGAGCTTTCGTGGACAAAATCAACTTCCTCAGATGAGCTTCAGTGATTTCACTGTTATGGTAAGCGACCAGCTTGGTTTATTTGCTTTTCTTACTGCACATCGGGATGGTTTGTTCCTGCACCTTCAATAAGGCTCCTTTAAAATATAGCCAGCTTTCCCTCCTCACGTTCGCATTCCATGGGGATCCTGCCTATCAATTCCCTGAGGGAGTCAGTCTGCTTTTCTGAAGTCCAAGGTCTGTATTTTGCTGCTTTCCTTCCTTCCTTTGGTCAGGATCCTGAATTCAACTATCTCATGATCACTGCTGCCCAGGTTGCCACCCACATCTGCTTCCCCTACTAATTCCTCCCTGTTTGTGAGCAGCAGGTCAAGCTGCTCATGACCCCTGGTTGGTTCCTTCAGCACTTGTACCAGGGAGTGGTCCCCTATATTCTCCCAAAACTTCCTGGATTGTTTGTGTACTGCTGTCTTGGTCTCCCACCAGATGTCAGGGTGATTGAAGTCCCCTATGAAAACCAGGGTCTGTGGTCTGGAAGCTTCTGTTAGTTGTCTGAAGAAAGCCTCATCTACCTCATCCATCTGACCTGTTGGTCCATAGCAGACACCCACTTCAACATCACCTTGTTGCTCCTGCTTCTTAACTTAACCCAAAGATTCTCAACAGGCTTTTCTCCCATTTTCTACTGGAACTCTGAGTAATCATACTGTTCTCTTACATTCAGTACAACTCCTCCACCTTTTCTCCCTGCCTGTCCTTTCTGAATGGTTTATACTCTTCCATGACAGAAGGGTATATTTAGGCGTAAAGCAGAAATATGGGAGGCTCCCGAATCTGTCCTAATCCCACAGGTTACAATAAATTTGTGGTGGAAGCAGACTGCAATATTATGGTGTTATGCACAGTTGATCAGCTCTGTCCTTCAAATGCTATTAACTTCAGGCTGGTTAATCTATTATTCGTGAACGTAGAACACAAAGTCATGCCGGCAAAAGGTTTAGGAGAGAATTAAGTATTTGTTCCCTAATCCTGAATGTTTATAAATCAGTATTAATTACTATAGAAGGAAGCATTCATACTTGAGTGCTTTTAAAGGGTTTACATCCCAGTTTTTTAAATTTGGCAATCCAGCTGGCTAATAAATATAGCTCAGCGCAAAAGAAGAAATAAAAATCTGTTCCAGTGCAGCATGAGCATACTGCTCTTTTACTTAATGGGGACTAATTGCAGCCATTACAGAGTGTTATAAATTAAAAACAATGGAGGGTCTAGCCACATCCTACAGAGCTGTTGGTAAATATACTCGGAGGCTTGGCTCTGATTTGGGGGGCCAGAGTGGCTTTTTTATTCTAGGAGTGAATGTACGTCGTGTGTTCAGTCTGTTCAGTGTAGTGCACAAGCTTATAATACTCAAGGATGTAATTATTTCAGTCACATAGCCAACAAGATTTAGAGAAGTCCATGGCAGATAAACACCATGGAAATACTGCAGTTTGTCATAATACCAGAGGTAGCATTCAATCCATTGTGTTGCTGTGCAGCAGTGCAAATAAAGAGGTGGGGGTGGAAAATGGAGAATTGAAAGTCTTATCTCTTTAGTCTGTGGGTTGTGTGGTTTTGTGTTTTTGTTTTTTTATAAAACATAGGGCCATTTCCCTAACAGCAAGGAAGTTGTCCTTAAAGCAAAGAGAACATGAGCTGGCTGGAGCCAGCAAATCTTGCACTAAACATTTCCAGGGCTATTGATTGCCCCAGATTAAGCATTTAATCCTTTTTTTAATCACACATCAATCCTACTGTTTACATGAGGTTTTTTTAAAACTTTTTATCCTTGTTCTTTACTGGTTTAGTAGAAATGTGTGTTCTGTGTGCCACATTTGGAACGTTGCAAACCCTGAGCAAATGTGTTACCTCTCTGCATTGCTCCAGGAGAAAGAAAAGGTTACTGTGGACATTTTGGTCCATAATACTTTGCCCAGTGTGTGTGTTGTCACCTTCTAATATTCCTCCTTCATCTGTTTTAGATTTAGCAAGACAAATAAACACTTTTCAGTTGTTTCTGCACATCCAGTGACCAGCTACAAGTTGGACCTCCTTGGTGTGGCACCCTTGGGACCGGAACTTTCCCGATCAAGGGGATTTGCTGGGCCTGTGGAGGCCCCTCCCCTCCTGGCCCGTGCTAAAACGCTGCCCTGTCCACCTTCTCTCATCCCGCCCGGCCCTCCCCAGTAAGGCTCCAGCCTGCCCTGTTGCTTCTACCTGGCCAGCCATCATTCCCTGGGCCAGAGCTCACCTGCTCCTGCTGTCCCCACTGTCACCAGGGCTGGAGTTGCATGGACACTGCCGGCCCCCCTGCTACTTCCTAGCTACTGGGGCTGGTTCTCCCCGCTTAAGTGCCTAGCCCCTCATCCCGCTCCCACAGGGCTCCCGGCTCAGTTGCCGGTCCCCCCCCGCCATTGCACTCCTGCCCTTGGGGGTGCCCCCCCCGACTGGGCTGTGGTGGGAGGAAGTAGGGAAACAGGAGCTGCATTGTTGTAGGATTTCTTTTAGCTCTCGACTACGGGAGGAATTTTTTTGTCGTTGCCTGTTTTGTTAAAGACAGTTGCTGACAGCTATTTTGAAATAAATAGCCCAAATAATTGAAAGTGGTGTTGTTATATAGTGTTCTTTTGACAAATGAAATATGCAGACATTTTCAGAATTTTAAAATATTAAGTGCAAAATTTAATATTTGGCCCAGAATTCCCGCAGGAGTAATCAAACCCATCCTCAGAAAGGATGGCGGGAGTGGTGGAGAGGTGAGAATATGCAGAAAATTAGTAAGTCTTGCTTGTTCTCCATGGCCAGCTTTGGCCATGGAGCAGTTTTGAGTTAGAATGGGGATTCCTAGTACTGGCAAACTCGACCTGAGTATCCTGTGCTTTATAATACTTTGTCTAGTTCTCAAATGTCCTAATAGTTCAGTTACACATACCGAAAGCTAATGTAAGTTACAATCCTGTCTATAGGTCTTGTGTTTCATACTAGTTGAATAGGAGTAGCTAATGTGAAGAATTCAGAGTTTGAGAGTGTGAGAGGTAAATCTTGAAAGCATTGATGTAATCTGTTCTTAATTAGTACTTGTGTCGTGGTATGTGCTTGGGTCTGTAATGGGGTGCACTCGCCTCTCGCGAGCACCCTCTGGATGAGTGTATGTGCCTGACTCTTTCCCGATTTGTGGTGGCCTTAGGGTTGCCAGATGGTTTCAACGAAAATACCGGACACACTTGACATTACATCACAATCTACATTACATCTTATTTAGAAAATACCGGACATTTATATTTTCTCATTTATATTTTCTCAATTTGTTTCCCGAACAGAAAGCTCAAATACTGGACTGTCCAGTTCAAAACCGGACACCTGGCAACCCTCGGTGGCTCTTCAGTGACTCAGCTGGACCTGAGTATTGGCTGGCAGACCTGAATATTGTTGATCCACTGTCCTCACCTCTCTTTCTCTCCCTTCTTGCCCACTATGTTCTGGGTCAGGAGGGGTCCCCATGGACAGAGCTTCATGGTTATAAAGGTATCTTGGGCTCTCCACATCTTGCCCTAGTTTCCAGAGCAGATCTGGTGTTTGTATGGGGAATGGGAAGATGTTCTGGAATTGGCTCTTTTCTCTCACTATGGGTATGTCTAGACTACAGGGTTTTTTCGAAAAAAAGTGGCCTTTTTTTGAAAAAACTTCCCCTGCGTTTAGACTGCCGCCGAGTTCTTTCGAAATTAAATCGAAAGAACACGGCGTTTTTTTCGACCGTGGTAAACTTCATTTTACGAGGAAGAACGCCCTTTTTCGAAAGTGCTCTTTCGAAAAAAGGCGTTCTTGAATGCAAACAGGGCTTTTTCGAAAGAGAGCATCCAGACTGCCTGGGTGCTCTCTTTCGAAGAAGCAGCTTGCTTTTTCGAAAGTACTGGTTGTAGTCTAGACGCTCTTTTTCGAAAGAGGCTTGGCCAGTCAGAAACCTAGGCATCAGTCATTGAAAACCATTCCACATACATGATACTTGTTTTTAACTTTTATTCTCTTGGAAATAGTCAATCAGTAGGTAATATGCAGGTTTTGCGTTTCTTAGAGGAGATGCAGCCAGCTGAAAATCATGCATTTTTGTTAATTTTTTTGTATTTATTTTAGCCAGATGCTGATCTGGTCGGTTTCACTCTCTGGGTTGCATGAACAGAGGTTGGTTGTAGACTGTAGCAAGAAGTCAATAGCATTTCCAATGATAAGAATGCTCCTATTCTTTAGTAAGCTTGGTACAAATGTCTCACCTTTTGGGAAAGACTGAACATAAGAACATAAGAATGGCCATACTGGGTCAGACCAAAGGTCCATCCAGCCCAGTACCCTGTCTGCCAACAGTGGCCAATGCCAGGTGCCCCAGAGGGAGTGAATCGAACAGGTACTGATCAAGCGATCTCTCTCCTGCCATCCATCTCCACCCTCTGACAAACAGAGGCTAGGGACGCCATTCCTTACCCATACTGGCTAATAGCCATTTATGGACTTAACCTCCATGAATTTATCTAGTTCTCTTTTAAACCCTGTTATAGTCCTAGCCTTCACAACCTCCTCAGGCAAGGAGTTCCACAGATTGACTATGTGCTGTGTGAAGAAGAACTTCCTTTTATTTGTTTTAAACCTGCTGCTCATTAATTTCATTTGGTGGCCCCTAGTTCTTATATTATGGGAACAAGTAAATAACTTCCTTATTCACTTTCTCCACACCACTCATGATTTTATATACCTCTATCATATCCCCCCTTAGTCTCCTCTTTTCCAAGCTGAAAAGTCCAAGTCTCTTTAATCTCTCCTCATATGGGACCCGTTCCAAACCCCTAATCATTTTAGTTGCCCTTCTCTGAACCTTTTCTAATGCCAGTATATCTTTTTTGAGATGAGGAGACCACATCTGTACACAGTATTCAAGATGTGGGCGTACCATGGATTTATGTAAGGGCAATAAGATATTCTCCGTCTTATTCTCTGTCCCTTTTTTAATGATTCCTAACATCCTGTTTGCTTTTTGGACCGCCACTGCACACTGCGTGGACGTCTTCAGAGAACTATCCACGATGACGCCAAGATCTCTTTCCTGATTAGTTGTAGCTAAATTAGCGCCCATAATATTATATGTATAGTTGGGATTATTTTTCCCAATGTGCATTACTTTACACTTATCCACATTACATTTCATTTGCCATTTTGTTGCCCAGACACTTAGTTTGGTGAGATCTTTTTGAAGTTCTTCACAGTCTGCTTTGGTCTTAACTACCTTGAGCAGTTTAGTATCATCTGCAAACTTTGCCACCTCACTGTTTACCCCTTTTTCCAGATCATTTATGAATATGTTGAATAGGATTGGTCCTAGGACTGACCCTTGGGCAACATCACTAGTTACCCCTCTCCATTCTGAAAATTTACCATTTATTCCTACCCTTTGTTTCCTGTTTTTTAACCAGTTCTCAGTCTATGAAAGGATCTTCCCTCTTATCCCATGACAACTTACTTTACGTAAGAGCCTTTGGTGAGGGACCTTGTCAAAGGCTTTCTGGAAATCTAAGTACACTATATCTACTGGATCGCCTTAGTCCACATTTTTGTTGATCCCTTCAAAGAACTCTAATAGATTAGTAAGACAGGATTTCCCTTTACAGAAACCATGTTAACTTTTGCCCAACAAATTATGTTCTTCTGTGTGTCTGACAATTTTATTCTTTACTATTGTTTCAACTAATTTGCCCAGTACTGACGTTAGACTTACCGGTCTGTAATTGCCAGGATCACCTCTAGAGCCCTTTTTAAATATTGGCGTTACATTAGCTATCTTCCAGTCATTGGTACAGAAGCTGATTTAAAGGATAGGTTACAAACCATAGTTAATAGTTCCGCAATTTCACATAAGAGTTCTTTCAGAACTCTTGGGTGAATGCCATCTGGTCCCGGTGACTTGTTACTGTTAAGTTTATCAATTAATTCCAAAACCGCCTCTAATGACACTTCAATCTGTGACAAGTCCTCAGATTTGTCACCTACAAAGGACGGGTCAGGTTTGGGAATTTCCCTAACATCCTCAGCCGTGAAGACTGAAGCAAAGAATTCATTTACTTTCTCCTCAATGACTTTATCGTCTTTAAGTGCTCCTTTTGTATCTCGATCGTCCAGGGGCCCCACTGGTTGTTTAGCAGGCTTCCTGCTTCTGATGAATGAAACGCTTCAAAAATGGCTGACAGAAATCAGCCTGATGCCAGGTGCTACTTCCTGAATGATGCTAAAGACCTCATCCTAGAAAACAAGTTGCTTTTTGCAATCAGCCTTTTTCTGACCTAAGGGGAAAAAAGGGTGTCCTTGCTGTTAAGGCTCTGGACTTGGACACGGGAGATCTGGAGTTAAATCCTTGGCTCCATCACAACTTCCTTTGTGACTTGGGGAGATGCATTTTGTTTCTCTGAGCCTCCATTTCTCATTTTGTAAAACACTGAATAATAACAATTATTCCTTCCTGGTATGATCTCTCCCTTGTCTGGTGACTCTTGGAGGTCTACAGAGGAGGGTGGACAGAATACATTCTGAAGGAGGAGAAGGACCTGCAACACCCGTGTTAGCAATTAGCTCCATTTGCAGAAGACTCCAAGAATGTCTTAAGTCTGGTGTACGAGCTGCAGCTGCCCTGGCAGTTCCTATTCATAGAGCCATATTTCAGTTCACTTGTAACGTGTTAAGACAAATCAAATAGCCATTTGTTGAAACAGCACATAACAAGTACTTCTTTAACCTCTTTCTCCAGCTCTCTGCTTCCCGTCCCTGAGAACAAATATATTTACCTGTTGCCTGCTTGGAATGTGTATAGGGTCTGAGCCAAAGCCCACCAAAGTCAAATAAAAGACTCTCCATGGTCTCAATGAGCTATCAGACCCTTAAAGGGGCCATTTTCTCTTGGTTCATTTGTGGGGTATATTTCTCCGTGCCAGGAGAGAGATTGTGAGCATTTGGAGCTTTCAGCTATGTCATTCTATCTATATTGCCCAACATCCCCGATATTGGACTGCATTCCAGTTATTGCCTCTCTTACTGTTTGGACAAGCTGTATTTCCTACCGTTTCAGCAGCATTATAGGATTTGTCAGAATTAGGGATGTAAAAGTGTAGTTGATTAACGGATAAGCAAAAGCTTATTTTTTAGCAGGCTGGCTAGTGGCCCAGCTCAGTCCTGGCTCATGCCAGGTCTGGGAGCTACCCTGCAGTGGCTCTGCATTTGAAATGTATTAGGAGGTGGGTGGGCAGGCACCCCGACTCAGTTGCAGCTTGTCCAGGGCCCAGGAGTTCAGACCTGCGCTAGACAGGGGCTACTGCCTTCCTGTGGTGCTGCCTCTTTATCAGAGGCAGCAGCACAGGGCGACAGGCAGCAGGTCAGCGAGGGGAGCTGGTTTTTAAACTGGCTCCCCTCGCAGACCAGCTCCTACCTGGCATCCTGTGCTTCTGCCTCTGATACAGAGACAGTAGCGTGGAGTGGCTGGGGGCTCCTCAGGAGTGAGGCCAGAGCACACTGGCTGCTGGCCCCACCCCCAGGGACTATAGAATAGTTGACTAACCAATTAGAATTCATGAGGTTACTCGACTATTCAATTAACTGATATTTAAAATCCCTAGTCAGAATTTCTTAGGGCAGTTTGTGTTTCTTAAAGATTTTGGGTTTCTTGGTTCATTGTTTTCCTCCATTAATATTTTAGATCCAGAGGTTGCTGAAGTTGTGCTGTCCTAGAGTCTTTCTGACTTCAGCCTGATTCATTATGTGTGTTCTAGCATTTGGCCTATATTAGTTTCTGGTTAGGCTGCACAACAAAGTGCAAGGAATGGTATGGTTCCTTTGAAGTGGTATGTATCCCTTAGGGCTGTTTTGCACAGATAGGCAAGTCCATATTTGAGTAATTAAATCCCATTAAAATGCTCCAGTTTTTCTATAAAGCTTCTCTTCAGCATTTGTCCAAGCTGATAAAAGCAAGGGACTTTGAACAACAGCTGCTACTTTGACTTTAACCGTAACCAGAATGGAGTGACTTTTTTAGCAGTGCATGTCAGATACTGTGGGCCAAATGCTGCCTTGGGTTGCTTACACAAGAAGTTCTGATCAAACAAATTATTCCTCTGTAGGGACTGCAGTACTGAAGGCATCACTGTGGTGAGTTAAGGGACAAACCAGGCTTTCTTGTTTTTATAGCTGTAAGCCAGAACTTTCATGTTATTGTAAAGCTGATATGTGTGGCCCCTGCCCGTCTCCCTTCAATCGGTTAAGTGGTTAAACTATATTATTTTAATCATTTTAAATGCTTAACTTGTAAAATAATAATGACATCCCTAAAATTATTTTTAATAATGTTTTTATGTAATAATTTGCTTTTTATTTAATGAACTACAGATCAAGCCATTAATTTTAGTAATGTCTGTCTTGTCTCTAGACATTAAATGTTAGCATTTTTACTGCCTGAAGAGAGGTGCTTTCATTTATGTTGGGAGCAGGTTGTGGGTGCAGAACAATTCTCCAGTTCAAGTCCTACCCTGTGTTTTGACCCACACTGGCCATTTGCAGATATGCTCGCATTATGTAGTATTCATGGTGTAAAACTCAGTTGTATTTGTGAGAACTTGTTGCTGCAGTCCAGTGGGATGAAAGGATCTGTGAGTTCTCACCTTTAAAGACTTGGTAGGGTGGCAATTTTATTAACCAAACTTAATGGAATTGTGCTCATTTGCATCATGTAAATAGCACTGTAGCGTGGATCTTAATTGTGGGTTTGAAATCATTATGGAAAGCACTTGGGCTTACCATATTTCACAGTTAACTTGTCTGCTCATGTTTTCTTATGTACGAGGCAATAGACCAGCTCCCAAAGTTCTATTATTAAAATGAACTATTTCCATTTAAAAGCTCATCCCAAACCCAGCAGACACTGTTTTCACTCAGCCTCCTCCAACAAAAATTGGAGAGATTAAAGAGGCATTTTAAGTGCTTACAAGATTAATGCATGGATGAGGCCAACAAGAACCAATATCTCCATGACAGTTTGACTCTTCACCAGTATTAAATAGGAAGATTGTGGTACAATCACTCATAGGTTCTAATTAAGTTTCAGTATAAAAATGCTCATAAACAGACATAAATATATAGGGATGAGTCCTCAGCTGTGGTACATAAGCATGGCCTTGATTTCAGTGGAGCCATATTTGCTTAAGGCATCTGAAAATCTGACCCACAAGTATGTACATTGGCCTTCCGCCACCCCCCACCCTTGAACTAAGGATGTTAAATATCGGGTAATTGACTAATTGAATAGTTGATGCATTTTTGCATCGACTAGTCGATAGGGCACCTCTGCCTTTGAAGTGTAGCAACAACCCTAGGGCTGTTGCTACACTTCAAAGGCGAAACCGCTGAAGCCCGGAGTCAGCTGGAGTCTCCCCCACTGACCCCGGTCTCCGTGTAGTGCTGCTGCTTTGAAACACCATGGTGGCATTTCAAAGAGGCAGTGCTGCACGGAGCCCAAGGGTCAGCTAGGGAGTCCCCAGCTGATCTCGGGCTCCACTCGGCGCTACCACTTTGAAATGCCACGGGGAGCCCAGGCTCCTTGCCAGCTGATCCCGGGCCCCCCGTGGTATTCAAAGTGGCAGCGCTGCATGGAGCAGCTGTCCCCGGGCTCTGTGCAGCGCTCACGCTTTGAAGTACCCCCTTCTTCTCCTCTCCTCTCCCCCACCCCTCCCGCTGCCTCTATCTGATAGAGGCAGCAAGGAATGGGGGGGGGAGAAGAGACTAGTCCACTCGTCCTTCACATCCCGCCCTTGAACATAGTATTAAAAAAGGATAGACCCAAGGTGACTGGACTGTTACTTGTCCATAGTTATTTTTATGTGAATTGGAATAAAATATTAAAATGATGATGGTGGTGTGGGGTAAATTTTAAGTTCAGGGCTAACCGTTTGGCTTTTTGCCCTGATATGGAGCCCATCTCCCCACCAGCCAACCTGCTTTTTGTTCTCCAGCCACCTGATTTTTTTGTTTTAATATTGCCATTTTGTCCAGCGGCCACAAGAAAGGTCACATCCCCATTGTGTACTAGCACATATGAAGAGATGGTTTCTGTCCCACAGGACCTACAATTTAAAGATCCTTCCCTCTCGAAAATACCCATGTGCTTAACTATATGCACATAACTGACTCCATTGGGAGTATTCATGTATGCAGTAAAACAAGTTTGTAAATATTTGCAGGACTTGAGCCTAAGAAGACAAGTGACATACTTTGTACAAGCAAAGACTTTTATATTATATAAACACATGCAATGGCCCAATATTATTTACTTAATAAAGAATGTACCAATTACTCCCACCTGCCCTTTAGCACAGCCATTGTGAGTTGGCCGCCTCTTGTAGGAAAAGCTGCAGAAGTGGGTCTGCGGAATGGCTGTGAAGGAGAAGGCGGTAGCAGTACAGACCCGTTCTGGGACAGCATTCCATGCTTTAGGAGTACAAGGGAGGGAAATTCAGACATGTTTATATGAGACGTTGGCACATGGGCAGAGGCTGTTGGAATCATCGGCAGAGTGGAGAAGGAAGGCAACGAGAAAAAACACGAACAGAGCAGTAAGGAAGGGCAGTGTTGTGAGGAGCCTTGAAGATGGGACTGTAAACTTGAACGTGATGAGGGAGAGATTCCATTCTGTCTTCTTTCAATGGAATGTCACAAGCATTTTATCTAGCCTGTGTGGCTGTGTAAACAGATGGCAGTTTTTCTTTTGAGGCAGCTGTTAAGGGTTGCCCCCCTGAGATACCACCGAGCCTGCCACTTCTGTCAGCCTGGGCACCCTTTTACCCTGTCTTGTGGAGTGAGACTGCTAAGCCTGTTCTAGTGCATACACAGATAGGGCTGTACCCAACTGCAGAATGATCCAGACACTGAGGGTGTGTCAGGACTACATGACTCAGTCGACGGAGCCATGTAAAGTAGTTTACCCGACATAGTCAATGAAGCGGGGATTTAAATAATCCCCGCTTCATTAAAATAAAATCGCTGTGCGACAATCAGCTGATCCGGCTAGCGGCAGTTCAGACACGGATCAATCGACAGGGAAGCCTTTGTCGACTGCTTCCTATGCCTCGTGAAACGAGGTTTACAGGAGCAGTCGACAAAGGCGTCTCTTGTCGACCTATCCGTGTCTAGACTGCCGCGCTGTGCCGGATCAGCTGATTGTCGGCACAGCGCGGTGGCCATTTTTATTTTAATGAAGCGGGGATTATTTAAATCCCCGCTTCATTGACTATGTCGGATAAACTACTTTACATGGCTCCGTTGACAGAGTCATGTAGTCTAGATACACCCTTCGAGTGCAAACCCCAGATATATGAAATACACCTCCTCCCTCATGGTGGAAAAAGACACGCACAACTTCTCCCCTCCCCTCTGTTATAAAGTACATAAACTAGATTATATTATAAACACCTAGTAAGTGTGAAAATGTAACAAAGCACATTATTGAGCAAATATAAATAATATACAAACTTAGCTTAATATACTCAAACAGGTAATGAAGTGTAATTTCTTACTCTAAATGTTATTTTAGGCACGTTGCAAAGTTTCTGTACCTTAGAGTTCCAGTTCTATCTCTTTTCAGACTGGACCCTTGCCTCTGTCTAAACTTCTTCCTTGCTTTCTTCAGCAGTCTTTCTTCTTTCTGCCTTGCAGGCAGGCAATAGAGTAATGTCATTTGCTATCCCGCCTCCTCTTAAGTAAGATTTACACAAGACAGGAATGTTATGTTTCCCAAACTTGACACCCCCCCCCCCTTTTACTTTTAGTGGAAGATCACAAATCTAAGATAATGTTTAGTACAAGGTGACAGGACCACCTGACCCAGTAGTTTCTCAACCGAGTCCTAGGACTCCTCTCAGGAAGGAGAGAAATTTAATACCTTCACAGTCTTGTTGTTTTGGCTAATGGGCCATCAGCCCTGTCTGGCTTTTTCATTGTTGTAACTGAAAGACTAATTGTGGGTGACACCCAAAGTAGTCCATTTGAAATATAGATACATGATTAATATTTTAAACTTCAGATGCAGAAATGATACAGGTGCACGAATTGGATAATCCCATTCATTAAAACAAATCCTTTCCAATGATATCTTACATGAGCCATCTTTCATAACTGAGTTGCGCTTCATGTCATCCATCTTATAAGCATATTTTCATAAAGAATATGGAGTGTAAAGTCACAGCAGCTTTATTCAGTGTGAGTTCACTGCTTACTCCATGAAGGACCCCAAGAGCAGCCGATAATGCTCTGAATTTAAATCCACTGGCATGAATGTGGCAAAGTGAGTGGGTGGAGAATGCAAAGGTTCTGAACAAACTGGCTCGATAGGAAAGAATGACATATTGTGTTTTCACAAAACAAAGATTTAGATTTACTTTTAAATACAGTATTTTGGCGTGCTGATTGGATTTCTGTGTTCCTAGGTATGTATCTGGTCTCCACTGCTGTAGTATCTTAATGTCTCATAACCTCCAGTGTATTTATCCTTCCAATACCCTATGAGGTATAGCAGTGCTCTTCTCTCCACTTTATGGATGGAGAGCTTAGGCACACAGAGACTAATTAGGAGCAGATTTTTCAAAGGCATAAATGGCTGTTTAGCACCTAACTCCCCTTGAAAGTCCATGGAAGTTAGTCACTACACTGCCGTTTGTGCTTTTGAAAAACTTTCCCCAGGTGACTTGCCTGTAGTCACGTAGGGAGTCTGAGGCAGAGCAGGAAACGAAAGTCACATACCCTAAATTCACGGCCAGTTCCTTAAACACTTGAATCCTAATTGTTTGGTGGCCATCACAGGAGAAAGAAGAAATTATGCGTTTCATGTACATGAGCAGGTTTCTTCTCTCCCCATCATCACTTCTCTTTTTAGAATAATAGGAATTAATGTGGGAATTTCCCATTAGTTCATCTAGGCTCTGCACCCCAATGCAGGACTGTTTGCTTTAGTATGGTCTTGAATGGCTTAGTGAAAGGAAGACTACTGATATGTTATGGCATGAGAGGCCACTGAAATGTCAGCTGTTGACCTTTGCTTGTGACTTCTATAGAGGCAAAGACCCATGTGTCTGCATCAAGACTTGTTCAAAATCATCTTGTCAATTTGAAGAATTCGTCCGACTTCAACAAGATGAAATTCAGTAATGATGAGTCCAAAGTACTTCACTTAAGAAGGAGAAATCAAATGGGCTATTACAGCATGGGGACTAAGGGACTAGAGAACAGTACTGCTGAAAATAATTTGGGAGTTATAGTGGATCACAAATTGACTGAGTCAACAATTTGATGCAGTTGCAAAAAAGGCTATTACATCCCAGAATTATATTAAGTAGGAATGCTAACATTTCAGCAGTTACACAGTTAGAAGCGGGGCAGCAGCCAGCTCCCTGGGAGCCGGTGCATGCTGGGAGCTGGCTTTTAAGTGTGCACCGGCTGCCACCTCACACTGCTGCCTCTGTATCAGAGGCAGTAGCTGTCTCCTTGGGAGCTAATGTGTACTGGGAGCCAGCTTAAAAGCCGGTTCCTGGTGTGTACTGGCTCCCATCTTCCACCCTGCTCCTGGGAAACTGGCTGCTGCCCTGTGCTGCTGCCTCTGTATCTTTTAAGCCAGCTCCCTGCATGTACCAGTTCCCAACTGCCACCCTGTGCTGCTGCTTTTAATACAAAGGCAGCAGTGTGGGGTGACAGGCAGCCCCTGGGAGCCACGTGTAATCATTTGGGTAACCGATAGGCTCATACTTATCGGTTACTCATTTAAATGGCTATAGTTGTACATCGCTAGTATTAACAGGAATGTTGTGTGTAAGAAACAGGAGGTAATTGTGTTGCTCTGCTTGGCATGGTGAGGCCTCGGCTGCAGTAGTGTGTCCATATCTGGGTACCACCCTTTGGGAAAGATATGGACAAATTGGAGAGAGTCAGAGGAGAGCTGCAAAAATGATAAAAGGTTTAGAAAATCTTCCCTATGAAGAAAAGACTGTGATCAGTTGTTCTGCCTGTCCACTGAAGATAAGACAAGAAGCAAGGGACTTAATCTGCAGCAAGGAGATTTAGGTTAGTTAAGAAAAACTCAATCTATAAAGTCTCAGTAGGGTAGCCGTGTTAATCTGTAATTTTAGAAACCGTGAACAGTCCTGTGGCAACTTAAGGACTTGCACATATATATTATATCATGAGCTGTTGTAGGTAAAACACACTTCATCAGATGAGCTGGAGTGGAAATTACAGAATCCAGAGTATATATAACAGTAAAAGCAATTGTATGAGCAGTGTTAGTGACACTAATTGGGTCAGGCAGAATGTGTCACATTCGTAGCTTTTGATGTGTAAATGCAAATATCAATGGCAGGGGAAATTGCCTTTATAGTGCATTTACCAGATATAATCTTTAAACCCAAACTGATAGTGTTGAATTTGTAAATGAATTCTAGTTCAGCAGTCTCCCTCTGCAATTGAGTGATAAAATTCCTTTGTAGAAGAACTGCTACTTTTAAATTCATCATTGAATGTCCAGGGAGGTTAAAATGTTCCCTTATTTGTTTGTGTGTTACCATTCCTGATGTCTGATTTGTCCATTTATCCGTTGTCACAGAGACTGTCCGGTTTGGCCAATATACATGGCTGAGGGGCATTGATGGGACTCGATGGCATATATCACATTAGAGGATGTACAGTTGTGTGAGTCCCTGATGTTGTGGTTTATGTGGCTAAGTCCTGTGATGGTGCCATTTGTATAGATATGTGCACAGAGTTGGCGGTGGGGTTTGTTGCAGGGTTAGGTTCCTGGGTGAGTTTATCTGTGATGTGGTGCGTGGCTGCTGGTAAGTATTTGCTTCATGTTGGGGGGGCTGTCTATAGGCAAGGATTGGCCTGCCTTTCAAGATCTATGAGAGTGAGGGGTTGTTCTCCAGGATAGGTTGTAGATTGCCGATTATGTGCTAAAGGGGGTTTAAGTGGGGGTGGGGGTTGCAGGTGATGACGAGTGGTGTTCTGTTATTTTCTTTGTTGGGTCTGTCTTGAAATAGTTGACTTCTCGGTACTTGTCTGGCTTCATCCATCTGTTTCCTCATTTCCTCAGGAAAGTATAAGTGTTAAGAATGCCTGATAAAGATCTTGTAGGTGTTTGTCTCTGTCTGTGGGATTGGAACAGTGGTAATCTTAGGGCTTGGATGTGGACAATGGATCGTGTGATATGTCCTGGATGGAAGCTAGAGGCGTGTAAGTAAGAATAGCCGTCAGTTGGTTTCCGGTATAGGGTGGTGTTTGTGACCATTATTAATTTGTACTGTAGCATCAAGGAAGAGGATCTCTTGTGTGGACTTATCAAAGCTGAGGTTGATGGTTGGGGTGGAAAATGTTGAAATCCCTGTAGAATTCTTCAATGGTCTCCTTTCCATGGGTCCACATGATGATGTCATCTATGTAGCATAAGTAGAGGAGGTATGCCAGAGGAAACATTGTAATTAAACTCTGGAATAGGCATCTAAGACTGTGGGTACGTCTACGCAATGGTGTTATTTCGGAATAACTGACGTTATTCCAAAAAAAACTTTGTCCGCATCTGTATACTACAAGCAGTTATTTCAATATAATGTGAAAATAATGGCGAGCCGGAGGACTTCTTACTCCAACTCCTGTATCCCTCATTTCCCAAGGAGCAAGGGAAATCGGAGGAAGAGTGCTCTACCTTGGACTTCTTGCTGTGCAGACAGCACCAAAAGACAAAATAAGCTATTTCCACTTAAGCTACGCAATTGACATAGCTCAAGTTGTGTAGCTTATTTTGGCTTTAGCCCTGCTGTGTAGATGTGCCCTGTGTGTGGAATTCCCCCTTAGATGTTTTTAAGAACAGGTGGTAAAGAGACATGTCAGGAATAACAAGTATTACTTGCTCCTGCCTGAATTCAGGGGACTGAACTTGATGACCTTTCAGAATCCCTTCCACTTGTACAGTTCTATGATTGTTGTTATTCCTTTATTTCATATAAACTGAGGTTTGCCTACATTTGCAGACCTGTTGGTCATTGTCATAGCAACACAAGGCTCCACAGCAGAATAATAGGCCATCATTAGTTTTGAGATATACACACATCATTTAGAATGGTAAATTAGGGACTGCTTCAGATTCCTCTTTTACCAACAACTCTGTCTTCTGTAAAAATTGTGTCTAAGTCAAGAACTCAGGCTCAGACCTTAATTTTACTATGGAAAGGCTCTAATCCTGCAAATGCGCAGTAGACCTGGTTTCCTGCTGGTGGTTTTAGTGGCATGGAATTGGTGTAAATCAGGACTACTCTGTACAATTCCCATAAATTTCAGAGAGATTGTTGTGAATTGCCAGTATTCACTGCAATTTAGAAAATCTCCCTGTTATTTTTGTATATAAAAGCAACTATTACATCAAGTAAACTTACTAATAAATTGTTCTTGTTTTGGAGCTAATTGCGTTGTTTTATTAAAGTTATGAATAATTGGTTAAAATAACAAAAAGTAAAACTCATACAGAAAATGAGTAGTGTGGCTGCTATGGATGTTTTCTTCATGAGCATGAATTATTTTAATGGGTTTTTTTTCTTGTATTGATTTGATTCCTTTTGTCCCGATGCTATCAAAAGAGGACAGATTTCAGAAAATTCATGTGATTCATGTTTTTGGTCCTCATGCTACCTCCTACAGTATCCTAAAGTGGAACTTCTGTTGAAAGCAGAATAAACATTGCAAGAGCCTTTTGGGCCTGCTTGTCAGAAAGCAAGGGACAGTTATTAAGGGTATTTGCTTTTCATGTAAAGAAATGCCCTTGATGCCCTTGCAGATGATGGTGCCATCAAGAATTACATATATGCTTAACTTGTTGCACTGCAAATAGCTCTGTTGATGTTTTGGCAGAATCAGGGCCCTAATGGAACATTTTAGGTGTAATTATGCAGTGAGCTCTTGAAGGGTGGACCCTAGTATTGTCAACTCTTCAGATTTTATCGTAACTCCTTTGGCAGTTGGTAGTTAGTCTTAAAGTCTCGGGTCTGGGAATTACATGAAGATTGTGAGAATTTTTGCTTTAACGAAAAACAAAATTCCCAAACTTCGCGGAGAAAAGCTTGAAAATGTGACCCAGGTTAGCCTGAAGTCTCCAATGCTGCAAGGCAAACAAAAGAATTTAAAACATATGAGGGTGACCAGTTTGTCTTAAAAATAGTGAGAGATAAACTGATCTCGTGATTTTTTTTGAGGTGTCTGACTTCTGCTTTTTGTATGCTTGGATTGGCAGTACAGTGGCCCCTGCATTCATGTTGAACTCACAGAAGTCATTTAGACTGCCTTCATAAAGCTCGTGGCAGGATCAGGGGATGAGAACTCTACTTAATACTGTAACTGAAATGGAAGTCTTGTTGGTGTTCTGGGATCTCAGTAGCAGTATTGGTTTTTTTCTGCGTGAGAGAGATGCGGGGAAAATCTACCTATTCTAAGCAGATTAACCATTGAGAAACAAATAATAAAAGCCTGAGCCACCATTTTTGATTAGCAGAATTAGACTTGATCCGGAAGTTCTCACCCTCTACCTTCAGGTTTGTTGTACAGCACTAGCAATAGAAACTGAGACTATTATGTTTATATTACACTGCATCAGAGGTGAGAGTAATGGAAAGAAGCACATGGCACCTTGAAGTCCTTGCATGTAATGAGTGATTCAGCTGTGAAGATGTGTGGCTCGTCATCTTGCCAGTGGAAAAACTTCCTTTTGGCTGGAAGAATAATGCTAAATGGTGTGAACTTGTGTGGGCGTTCCACTTGATCTTCTTTGTATGGTTTTGTGGTTGTATATTTTGACTAAAAAAATAAAGAAAGCATCTATTTGAAAAGCCAACTGAAAACGTTTCCGCTGGAAGATCTTCATGGTTGTCCATATTTGCTGAATTGGAAAATTCTCTTTATATTCCTGTTTTTGACTGCTGTAGTCAGGTGTCAGTAAATTAAAAAAGACCATACCTCTCATTACACATTGCTAAACAAAGAATGAAAGATATTACCAGGTGGAAATGATTATGCAATGGAAGGAAGATGTCAAAAATGAGCCATGGCATAGGAATTATGTACATTCTGGGACTGTTACCATTAAAAAGATAAAGCTGTAAAGAAAAATAATCTTCATATAAGGATATAAAACAATCAAGGATTTCACATAAAATCCTGTAAAGAAATAGACTGGGACTCCCAGATAAGTACTTAGTTTTTTGCATTCTTCTTCCACACAATAGGATTTTATTTTTGAATTCAGGCACCAGTCTTAGAATGAATACCATGCTAGTGCAGGAATCTGCTGTAGCCCAGAGAGCTGGCTTAGGATTCTAAACAGCAGTAATGCAAGGAACTTACTTAGTGTCCTCTAAGACACTAGCTGAAACAGTTGGCATATAAGGCTTTGAGGCCTATGAACTTGAGCAGAAATAATAGGTCCTATGGTGATCCTGAGTTTTGGAGACCTAAGAACATTGTGCTTAGGTTGGAGATTCTATACAAAGTGATACCTGTAACCAGGAACATTGAACCAATTCTAGGCTTGGCTATTTTTGGATGGAAATGTTGGCAGATGTTTAACCATGAGATTGCCTTGGCAGTGAATTGATGTCAGTGAATATTGGTCAAGATTATTAATATACCAACCTGTAGAATAGGGAAACCACAATGTTGTTAGAGAGAGGAGGTTAGATATGGACAATGGAGACTGGGCATTTGTCTGAATATTCATGACCGTCCCTATGCCTCCTAATAAGCCATGTAAAGAAAGATCTGGACCACTGGACTTGTTTAGCATGTCAGGCACAGATCCTTAAGAGAGGCTGGGCATGTATGGGAAGAATGATTGAAGGGCTAAAGAGTTTGGCAACACTGCCAACACAAAGCTCGTTACATTCTCAGGTGCTAAGACAGTGTTGGTATCCTTGCGTTTTCATAGCTGAATGTGGGAAAATAATTTCCTTTCCCTTTGGATCTTTGTAAACTGGTTCATAATTGGTTCTTCTGTGTGAAAAATCCTGTCTTTAATGAGGACTTGTCTAAAATGAATTTTTACTGTAAAATAACAAAGAGGCTGGTGGCACCTTAAAGACTAACAACTGTATCTTGGTGTAAGCTTTCACGAGTTGCTATTCACTTTGTCAGATGCATGAAGAGAAATAAACGTTTAGTGGGGATCCAGAGATGGGAGTGTTACACCAGAGCTAATTCAGTCAGGGTGGATGTGGATAAGAAAGTGAGTAGACCTAAAGAGGAAAATTACATATTGTAATGAAAGAGCTGTTCCTGGTCCTATTCAGGCCCATTCAAATAGTGTCACATTTGCATATGAATTCCAGCTCAGCAGTTTCTCATTGCAGCCTGGTTTTATTGTCTTTTATTCTTCTGCTTGAGAGTGGCAACTTTCAAGTATGTAACTGTGTGTCCAAGGAGGATAAAACGTTCTCCTCCTGTTTTTTGTATAATACCATTCTTGATGTCTACTTGTGTCCTAACCACATCAGCCATGACATCAAGAGCTCGTTCACCCACCTGCACATCTACTAATATGCCATCATGTGTAGATTGGGCCTCCCTGGTCCAACACCTTCAGGACCTAAGTAATCCCAAAGGAGGGAGTTTGCTGTAAGGGGATGGGGTTCAGGCCTCAGGCTCTCCTGGGGCACCCCTCCTGGCCATTGGCTGGGGCACAGATGTTTCTGGACCAAAGAGCCCTGGACCATGGAGGTTCAACTTGTACCAACAATGCCCGTCTGCCACGTACATTGGACAAACCAGACTGTCCCTATGCAACAGAATAAACGAACACAAATCAGACTTCAAGAATGGTGTAAATTAGTGCAGCTGAGTGGAGCATTGAGTGTTAGTCCTTAGTAAGCTATCGGTTAATTGAATAGTCAACTAACCGCTTGAATTCTTAGTGGTTAGTCGGGATTGGTCCTGCGTAGGGCAGGGGGCTGGACTTGATGACCTTCTGAGGTCTCTTCCAGCTCTATGGTTCTATGATTCAACGATTCTATTCTGTAATCCCTGGGGACAGGGCTGGCAGCCAGTGCACTCCAGCCCCACTCCAGGGCAGCCCCTTGCCACCGTGCACTGCTACCCTGTGCTGCTGCCTCTCTTTGCTGCTGCTGCCTCTCTTTCAGAGGCAGCAGCGTGGGATGCCAGCTGGGAGCCAGTTTAAAAACCAGTTTGCTACAGACGCAGCTATGTGGGGTGGCAGCTGTCTCTGTCCGTGGGGGGGGTCCGAGCTTCTGGAGAAGCAGCAGGCTCACCATGGACAGAGGCTGCTCCGTGGGATGTGAAGCAGCCTCTGCCCCAAGCCTGAGTGGCTTTGCGGCAGCCTTCCCTGCCCCACCCCGATGCTGCTGCCTCTGTATCAAACTGGCTAACCAACTTATTGGTTATTCAATTAGTCGACTACTCATTCACATCCCTAATTTGGCAGCAACTTTATGACAAAAATTTAGGCCTCATGATGATCTGTTTAAAGACTTGCTCAAAAGAGTCAAAATAGAATCCGTGGACCTAATCTAATTTTCTACCATTTATAAATGATTGGCCAGACTTGGCAACTTTGGAATACTGCATGTTCACTATGATTATGGTTTCTGAATTGTAGACATGGTTGTGTTTGAGTTGTTTTCCTTCCTGTCTCAGACCTCTGCAAGACAAGCTATTCTGCTGTCAATTTACCTCAGCTTAAGTCCTGCTCACTTCTAGTTTGTTCCTTATATGCCAGGTTTGATCTCTCTGTCCCTCCCCTTCTTCCCATGTTACTGTCTAAAACTCTGCTTTGTAGCATAGGTTTTGTTTATATAAAAGGTTTCGGTTCTTGTTTGGTGTGGGGGGAGAGAAGGGATTTTGTGCTGCTTTGCTGGATCTACGGATGCAAACCACGCAAGCAATCATTTCTGTATCTCATTGCTCATACAGTTCGGGGGTACTTGATAAGAGCTGAACTGTAGAATACTCTTGCTTTGTTCTCTGTCATACAAAACACTGAAGTTTGGCACTTCACTTTGTAGGAGCCAACTTGTTCCACTAGTTTTGTTCCATTTGATGTTCCCCTAGACTTCAAGGGTGCTGAATTACAGATGGTTGCAAACTAGAACGAAGAAATTTTTTGAAAAATTTGCTATGAAATTGCTGTTGGGTTAAAAAAACGAATGGGAACCTCTCTAGCACTGAATTTATTCAAATAGCGAAGGCTTAGCTTGCTGCTGAGAGTTGTCTTTTCTGAATGGCCTTCTCATCCTGGATCCTGAATTATGCAAATCTGATTCTTACCATCTTCAAAACAGCGATATGGCACTTTTAGAAATAAATTATCAGCTGTCTGAACTGTAAAGTAAAAACAATAAAAATAAGCAAAACTTGTGCCTGTAACTACTTTTTCCATATACATCAAAGATGAAAGTCGTGTCAGCCCAGCTGAAAATTGCATTGTGATCATAATTAGTTTGTTAGGAATTTAAATTGCTGCACAAAGTGATGTGATAGAAGCAGTTTCTTTATACAAATGATAGAGAAAAATAAAAGAGGATGAGAGTTTTTATTAAGAAGAGATACTGTAGGGTAACAACTCCTCATAAACTTCTCTTTTTCTAGGCTTTTTTCCACAATGAAAAACTGTTTTCAGGGTTTTCGCAGAAAGCTTTGATGATAGAAGAAACAGACACAGATTCAAATAATAAAATGAAGTACCTGTGTGACCAGTCTGAGTATTATCATGATGTAAAGAAAGTAACATATTTCCTACCCAATTCACATAATCGGTGAGTTACAAATTGAATTCCAAGGTGGAGAAACAGCCTAAAGGTTCAAAGCCACTTTTGCTAATACTAGTCTGAAATTAATGAATGGCTTTCACTCCGGGGTGGTTCTTATTTCTCTGTACTTGAAAGTCTTTGCTGCAATAACTTCAGACTATAATTAGATTGCAGATAATTCAGTTTTCCAGTCAAAGAGTTACTCAGATCACGAATGAGGGACATGAACTTTGTTCATCTCATGCATATGTCACCTTCAACAAGCAGCAAAATTATTTCAGTATTTAATACAATAAAAGGAGGGGCTATCTGAAGTTTGTTGGATATAGATCCAGTGACATGAATTATTCTGTCCAGAGAGAATCCTGGCTTCTTTTGATTGACAAGTTTACTGGGAACATACCTGACTCAGTACTTTTGAATGTTGTACTGAACCACATTAACTTGCAGTGCTGTGGGAGTGGATTGATATTTACCAGATGAAGTTACCTTCTACTGAAGTTAACTGAGCAATGATGAATCCTCTGAAGTTGTGGGTGTTGAGAAAAACATTTTAGCATTTTTAATGCAAATTGTACTTATTAAAAATAAACCATATTTATCTAGGCTTTAGTTTTGTTAAGGTAATACTTCCATAGTTGAGGATGATACATAATTCAGGGTGGATGATAATGTTAAATTATTATTTAGTACTGTTTGCATAGGACCCTAGTATTACTCTGCTTGATTTTGTCCAGATTTGATGATGCTCAGAATATCAAACCCAGGCCTATAATTCTACCCATGTGATAGACACTTTACAGGAAGGTATTCAGACAAGAACATCTGTTGCCTTCAGTAGAAGGATCAAGCCCATGGTACCTGCTTCCCGTAACTTGCAGTCCAAGCAATTGATCTTGCAAAGTTACTTGTTTAGATAGTCCTCAATGAGATGAATAAGTTCGCTGATTTCAGTGGGATTGCATGGTTGGATTCAAAATCCTCCTATTAAAGGGCATGGTTCTGGGATATTCTTTTTTCAACGTTTTAGTTTACAACTAGGTAGGACCCATAATGTTACAGCATAGTGTGCTGCCTTGGAGTCAGGTCACCCTAGTGACAGTACCCTTATGCCTGGATATCCCACTGGCTGTGCTGTGCATTGCATCAGTGCTGCAAAGCTGACTGACACAGCTTCATTTTTCCATGAGATCTGACAAAGAAGGGCAGGAATTTTATGAAGGCTGAAAAAATGTCTGTAAATGTAACTGGGCTTGCATTTTGAATTACAATGGAATGAATTACTCTGTTTAAGAGATGCATCTCACTGATGACATGGTCTCTTGTGTTTTACAAGGGGATACCAAGAAAATGCTAAGCATGCTTTACTGTATTTCACATTTTGTGACCTAATCCTATATTCTCAAAGTCTCTCTGTCTCTAGAAGAAGCTTTACCGTATGAGATCTACCCTTTTGTGTAAGTGCATAGGAGTTGGCAGTCTCCTTATGGAAGTCTGAAAAAATGCATTAGTAGTAGAGATGCTTATTGGGGCATCTGAAGACAATCGTCTATGAAACTGAGCTTCACTGGCTTTTTCTCTTGAGATCTACCTACTTACTGTAGATTTAGAGATGTCACTCTCAGCAGAAACCCTTTGAAAAGTTTATTTTGCCTGTTCAAATAGGGTGCCTGTAGGAGAAGGAATTAACTTGATAGTTGGAAGCCATGGAGTAGCAGTGATACATTGTGGAGTTGTGGTTGTGGTTGTGACTGAGGATTGAGTATGTATGCAATTTTTTTAACTTTTGCCTTTGCACTCCATTATTCTTAGCTGCTGCCATCCCTTAGATGTAATTGGCGTAAGCTGGCCCCAAGGGGAGAGGGGCTGCACGTACTCTTCCCAACTGAAGACCGCATTGGCAGAATGCTGTAAACCTCAGGACTGTGGCTAATTTACATAGACTAGAGGCAGACTGCAGCATCCTGGCCTTCAGTATAAAGGTACAAGCTGGTACTCTGCTTTTCTGACCTAGATGGCTTGTTGGATGCTGTGAATGGTCGCCATGATGGATTTCTGGATTAGAGGGTGGTCATGAGCTGCCTGTAGGTACTAGCAGCAGTAGGAAATGGAGTGCATTATACATGTATACTTTAGAGGGACCATAGCCCATTGCCTTCCTGCAGATCACAGTGATGAATGGTTCTATTCAGTCTTGGCCTTCCTGGTACAGCAAGATTATAGGAAATGCTAGTACTACAAGTTCAAATATCAGAGGCCGCCATGAGTTCAAGTTCCTGTTTTACTGCAGAGTGCTATCTGGCTATTGGAAAGTAATAAATAGTGGGAATTGGGGGGGAAGCTATTTAGTCACTGGCACTTGGCCTTTTTAATATATGGCTTTCCTCAAGGAGCCATCAATTTGTTTCCTGCAAAATACTACCGTTTTGAGTATCCCTTTCAATGGCTGTGGGAGTTGATCTGTTTCAGCACTGCTTCTGTAAGAGCGTGACTACATTCAGAGGACCATAGAATCTGATTTCAGTGAAGATGCTGCATTTCTCATATGCTCTACAAATCTTCAGCCTGGGTGTCGTGTTGCGATTTCTGATACCATGTAGAAAGCTGGAGCCAATATGTCCCAAAAGCTGTATATTAGATGTCAACATCTTTAGAGCAAGGTACCATCTCTTTGTTCTGTGTTTGTATAGCTGCTGGCACAACGGGTCATGGCACAACGAGCCATAACCACACTACTGCATCACAAATAATTGATAGTACAGGTTGAACCTCTCTAGACTGGCACACTCTGGTCTGGCAACATCCATGGTCTGGCCTGATTTCAGTTAGCTGGATGCCTCTTATCGTGGGTGTGGCCACGTTTCTTCCAATCCCATAAAATCTGTTTACAGCCACCAGTCCTGGCTCTCCGTGTTCTCTGCTGTTGTTTAGCTCTAATTTACCTCTAAATGTCTTCTAAGAGCCCAGCAAGCAGTGGAAC
This sequence comes from Rafetus swinhoei, assembly GCA_019425775.1. Taxonomy (NCBI): domain Eukaryota; kingdom Metazoa; phylum Chordata; order Testudines; family Trionychidae; genus Rafetus; species Rafetus swinhoei. The sequence goes on from CM033432.1 coordinate 47,650,327, forward strand.
TGTTGGTAATGCTGCTAGACAATATTGACGTCTCATGACACCAGTCAGGTCCCAAGGACAACAGACTACAGAGGTTCAACCTGTACCAAATTGTTGGTTGGTTGGTTGGTTGGTTCATTAATTATTATAAAATGGCCTATCATTAAAGGGACAGAATAAGTATAAAATTCAAATAATCAGAAGGGGTCTGAGGATGGGAGAAAAAATAGAAGTACAGTAACAAGCTAATGACAAGGACTTCAAAGGGAGTTTATTAATTGGGTGTGCAGAGAAGGAAAACTAACTGGAGAATATGAGAATGACAAAAGAATGTGTAAGTGGAAGAAAAGGTAGGAAAAGGTGAGAGAACTGGTAAGAGAATATAAATGAAGAAATTAGTGAAAACATTTCAACAAAAGAAAAAACTGTACACTCCTTAGGGTACAGATCTAGGTTTCTGGTGTGCCAGTGACATGCCATGCACACAGATGTACATTTTTACAAAAAAAAAAAAAATCCTTTTCTTTAAGCTCAGGTTGCTAGAGTGATTTTTAAAGTGTACATCACTTAGGATGACAGCATCGTAATAGCTGTCTCTTTCCTCTACTGCAAGGCAAGTGGTGTTGATCTGATGAGTGTTAGGTGAGAAATCAAACGCATTACCTGTTTCGAATGGAGAGGAAGATTTTAGGATCTTGCATATGTAGAGTCATCCTGATGTAGGGTGCTTGAACTACTGCCGTTATGCCAAGCAATTAAAGCTGAGACCCATGAGTCAGTTGATTCTTTGTGCTCCCTACAGAAGGAACTAGTGTGCGGGCCACAGAAGTCCTGCAGGGAAGACTTTTTTGGAATTGCCAAGGTACAGGATAAATGTGGATGATAATGTGGTGGTGATTCTGTGGACACGTGTATACTCACTTCCTGCTGTAGTGGCAGAGTGGCCAGATTCAGTCATGGGAAGCTGAATTAGTTGCTAAAATGTCTGTTTAAAATTAGTGTGGAATATAGGGGGCAGTTGAAATCAGTGTGAGTTTTGCCACTGACATGCTACAATCCTCATTTTTTTTAAGGAGAATCGAGGCATGAAGAGGTGAGGAGTATATCTATACAACGGTGAGTCTCAGTGGACTTGGGCTTGCAGGGCTCACGATGTGGCACTGAAAATTGCAATCTAGACATTCCTCCTTCTTGGGCCCTGAAGGCTGGGAAAGGAGGCAGGCTTTGGAGCTTCGGGGAAATATCTACACAGCTGTTTTGAGTGCTGTAGTACTAGCCTGAGTCTGTAGACCTGAGCTCTGGGCCACGTTACTGTGTAGACACAACCTGAGTGGTCTGTCCAGGTTCACAAAGGAAATTTGTGGTGACAGAGAATATTGTTCTAACTACTGGACCATCCTTCCCTGTTTAGTCTTGAACTATGCTGCAAGTTTCTAGCTGTTCTAAATTATGGGAAGCAGCTTGCTAAATATAGCAGCAGCTCTTCTCTCAACTGCATACTGCCTTTTGGTCCTTGGTTTGTTGTTTGGCACTGGAAAGGAGAGGAGGAAAAAACAAAGGATGACCAAGGGCAGTGTGGAATTGTCTTCCCTGTCTAGCTCTAATAAATAAGAGATCAGCTTTCTTTCTTCTGTTTAAAGTTCTTAACCAGTTTGTCCCTGTTTTTATGGCTGAGCTTTCACTATTGGCTGCTGTGTGGGCTGAACCAAACAACTAAACCAGTCGCATTTCTTACAACATTTGAGGGCTAAATTCTGGTGTTCCCTGCCAGCCGGGAGTTAGTGAAGAAGGGAGTGGAGCTGGAACCATTTTTCTGAGATGAAAAAATACAGGCAGAGAGGTGCCTGGGGACAGCGTGCTCAGCTGTGTTCCATATACTTGCTTTTTTCAAGAAAAGGGCAGTGTTCCCTCCACAGAACCCATTCCTATATGCCACTAGATGTCCAAGGACTGCAAGGACCTATTGCTTTGACCGTGCCTCTAGTAGCATTGTCAGATTCAAGGCACAGCTCTACAGCTTGGTTCTTAAGGCCATGCTACGCCTGCATGATGTCCAGCATTGCGCTTCTGCACTAGGGATAAAAGCCTGCCTGCTTCCTCTGTCTCCTTTGATGTACATGAGCATGGGCAGCTAGAATTTGTGTGTTAAAGGAGGCAGGTGCGGATAAACTCTCTCTCCAAGGGTGATTCTCTGTATGTTTTAAAAGAAAAGGGACTTCAACTTGTGAGGAATGCGACTGTGATGGGAAAGGTGAAGTCAGTTTGAACGTGGCAGATGCTACTTAACACGTACCTTGCAGTAACACATAGATACCACTGCTAGGTATGATGTGTCAAAATGTGAATGGAACAGAGCGGGCTGTAACATTGCTGCTTCATCACAAAGTGCAGAGAAGTGCTTGTGTGACGTGCACTGCAAAATCACTCCAGAATCCAGTCCCCTGCCTTTCCTTGCACATGGGGCATGTCTCATGAAGGAATTTAAAACAAAATCTAAAATCTGAACACAATGGAACGATCATTTGTCATTTTCAGTCTTTCTAGCAGTACTTGTGGTGAAATGCCAGGATCCAGGATAGCCAGAATCTTCCACGTCTAATGGTTTCTCTCTTTACCAGGACTTAAAAAGAAATGGATTTAAATTAAAAACACCCCAACATAGACCATGACATTTCCTGTTAGCAGGAAGTACAGATTTTCTTCTTATCCTAGGTGGGTTTCTTTTAATTTTAGTTGAGACAAAATGAGCTGATATGCAGCAGTATTCCCCTTTTATTTGAGAATTCTGTATTAGAAAATGTTCACTGGTTGAACTAAATGGATTTTAAATCTTCCTAGTTTAAACCGGTGCAATCCCCTGAATAGCCATATTAAAACTCATGTAACCCTTGTGTCATGGGGCCGGACTTACGGCCGCAGCACCACCTGCTGGCAGTTCCATGCTCCTTCTCCGGTCCTGTGTTGCTCCCGGACCATTGCGTCCTCTTTAGGACACTGCCCACGCCAAAGATCTTTCGCCCCCTTCTGGGGGTTTATCTGCAGTTCTGTGTTTCTACTGCCTCTGTAGCCAACTGTGGCCTCCAAACCTAGTCCCTCTGTCTCAGGGGGCAAGGCACAGTCAGCATTGGGCACACCTTGATGGCAAGGTATTGTTCAAGGAGGAGGGGGGGACTCAGGCCCTACCACTACTCTGGGTTGTGCCCCAGGAACCCTCTAGAGGCAGTATTTTCCTGCCATCCTCCACTCCCCTTCACTGTCTCTACTTCCCTGGGCCACTTCTCCTGTGACCCTTTGCATCCTCCTGGCCCTTGTAGCAAGGCCTAAGGCGGCAGGTATCAGGCTGGAGCCTCCCTGTCTAGCCCCCCTGAGGCTGCCCAGCACAAAGGTGCTTCTCTGGGAATCAGGTTCTGCACCTTCCCTGATCAGAGCCTAACTGGTTCTCGCTGCTGGGCAGCTCCTTATAAACAGGGCTGCCCCAGCAAGCTGCCATCTGACTGGCTCCTTCCAAGCCCTTTCCCAACTGGCCAGGGCTCTGAGCAGGGTCCCCCCCAGCCTGCTTTAACCCCTTCCAGCCAGTGTAGGACAGCTGCCCCACCACAACTTGCTTAAACCCGTTTTGCATGCATCAAACTACTGAACAGCGTTCCCTCTAATTTTTTCCATCCACATGCTGAATAAATGTTATGTGCACTGAGGTATGTGAGGATGTACACCACTAATGGGAACACAGGCTGTGGGAATTGTGACCGCTCTGATAATCAGCTGGGTGGCATTTGAATCTCCGCCTACCTCAGCTTACAGGGAACACTGCTACTGGATGTAGTTTAAGTTATTTAAGCACGAGTTAATCCTGTATAAATTTGCAGAGCTTAAATGTTTGCACTGACTTAAAGTCGATTCATTTTGTTGAAGTGGTTTGACTTTTCTACTACAGACCAGGTTTCTGGCATTATTCCAGCTGGGACACTTCAGGTGAGGAAAACATCTAAAGGAACATCAGTGCAAGTTGGGGATCTATTTCATATTTCCTTTCAGAATGTTGTTTGCATAAAATGTATGCTAGGAAAGGTCCATTTTCATTTGGACTGTGAGTGTCTCTGAATAATCCCTATATTTGCATTTTGTAATATTCATACTAAATAGAAATGGAAACCAAATCCTAAAGACAAATGTCTCCGCTTAGTGCCTTCTCCAGTGCTCTGATTCTGAAGTTGCATGTTCCTAGCCAAAGAGTGGCTGAAAATGAAGATGCTAAACCCAATATCATGTAGAGCCCTGAAGTAAAAAAACCGAGGCCCCTGTGAGTCTGTGTTCAGAACTGCAGATTTTTTAGCATGAAGCTCACTCAGAAGTGGGAGGTCTGCAAAAGGTCGCCAAACATGGTGGTAACAGGGCACAGCAGTGTGTGCATGTGCAAAGAGTACAGCCTCGACCTCACGCCGAAACCAGCTGAAGACAGGCCACCTTTGTTAAGAAGGCGGTAGGGTGGGTCACACGTAGGACCGGGATCCGGCCAGTCAGTTTGTGATTAGAGATCCAGTGGCCACAGGTCACCATGCACGTGGTGAGCAGTGCAGCTGGTCTTAATATATTTGTATAGAAAGTTCAAGCCTTTCCTGGTGGCCACCTGTTTCCTCTAATCCCATCCTTACCCTCCCTGTGTACTAAGAGGCTGTCATTAGTAGGACCCTCCTGCCCATAAAACCTCTCCTGTTCTCCCTGCTTCCCTATTTATCTGGTTTTATTGTCCGTGATCTCTGCCCCAGAGCTTCGGTTGCTGTGGGCTCAGGCTGTGAACAAGAAGAGCTACATGTGGCTGCATCATTTCTGTTTCCCTAGGATCTGATCGGGTGGTGAAGTTTGGCCTTAACTCTAGTGACGCAGCACAACATAAGCAAAGTAAAATGTTTTTAAAAAACTCAGTAAATGTGATTGAGTGGAGGATACTTATGAGGATGACAAAATAATACGGTAGCCAGAAAAGGGAGGGGGGAGTACACACTCCCTGTTAGCCAGCATCTAATCATAGTCCTTGAAGCTCACTGTCATTTATGGTGCACTGTGTTTTGCATCTGCAGTCGAAGAGTCATTACCTGCTTCCCTGCCATTCCTGGGCTTGGTTATTCTTTTCTGGAAGATTATTTCAAGTCAGGTCACACGGTGCTATCTCATTTCATTTTGATGTACCTGAATAAATCACTTCCAGATGGTGGTATTTAATGGCTGCGCCCAGCTCACTTATCACCTCTGCCCGACTAGTTCTGTAATCGTTTGGGGCAATGGGTCTCCAGCAAATAGCCATTGATGTTTGTTTGTTTGCTTCTTATGCTCCCTGTTCGTATACATATGATATTTTATCTAATATATAAAGGAGAATGTTTGTATATTTGTGCGCTAATAACTTGGACACTATAAGAGGTACCACAACCAAACTTTGCATGGGATAACCTTTCATCCAGGAGAAGGTTTTAAGGTACTTTTGGACCCGATCGGGGTCCTGCCCTGCCTCCCGCAGCACCTGCAGCCCTGGGCGCGAACTGGGGCGCCCCTCCTGTGTGTAGCCTCCTGGGACTTGCCCCCTCCTGCCTGCGAGGTTACATAACCGACCCTCTTTCCCCCCCATCCCCGCCAGCACACAGTGCCCCCCCATGCGCACAACGGCTCGGGCACCCCCTTCCCCCCGCGGCACCTGCACCCCCGGGCGCGAGCTCGGCCACCCCTCCTGTGTGTATCCTCCCCTCTACCTCGGGTCGCTCCACACCTGCCCCCCCCCTCCTGGAAACCAAAACCAAAGCCACCCAGCTTTTCTGCTCAGCTCACTGGCCTTATCCGAGCAGAAGGAATTTGTGTGCCTGCTGCAGCGCAGGGCGGAGGAGCCGGGTTAAACCCTCGATGCGTTACACTGCTGTGAAGCCAGCCGGCTGCTGTTCATACTGTGAGTGGGGCTCTGCTGTCTGGTTCCAGCCATCAGGGTTAGATGTGAGCTCTGACCTTTTGCTTGCCAAGGCAGGATAGGTGGATCCCATAGCCAACCTTGCAAAGAGAAGTCCCCTTGCTACTGGCCCATGACTGTGTACTGTACTCCTGGGGGCTGGCTGCTCGGCCCTGGGGGGAGGAGGGTCCTGCTGCTCTCAGAGGGTCAGGTGTGACCAGGAGCCATCAGCCCCCAGGGTCTGTGGCTCAGGGGGTCCCCTGGCTCAGGTTCCCCTCCTTTCCTAAATTTCCTAAATTTTGTTCCTCTGGTTTCCCGAGCAACGCTGGGTAAGTCCAGCTAGTTTAAAATAAGAGAAATCTTTTGAAATTTCACCACTGACCTTCCTCTTAAATTTCATGTCCCGTTTTCTCCCACAGCGCCTTCCTCCCAAATCTGCTAATTTGTTTCCTTTACAGACTACTGTCTAAAGATGTTTAATTAAAACAGGGTGTTAAACAGGCTTTTGTACATTTTGGGCCAGATCTGGGATGCCTGACTGATCTGCACTAGTAGGGGTGTGTTTGTGTGCATATATGCAAAGGGTGTCTAGCCCTTTGCACTCCTCTGACACTGGTGCAGATTCTGTGTAGGGTTGGGTGCCAGGCACTTACACGAAGTGATGCGTTACACAGCAGGGAATTTGTCTTTTGAAGGGGTATCCTGGCCCCTTTCCCACAGCCACATCGTTTTCCCCTGCCGTACCAGCAGCAGCAGGGAGGGTACATGATGTACAAGCTGGCCCTTTATATAACCTGACCCTGGGAAAATCTTCCCTTGGCTGGGGAGGCCAGTTTTATAGCCACATCATGCCACTGGTGCACTGCATCAGAGACCGTGATCCACCTTGCCTCTGGTTACTGGGGCTTATAGGGCATGTCTTTAAGCTCCTGCTAGATGGCAGTACAGAGAGAAATGCCCACTTAGATTTTTCTCAATAAGCTGCTCTCTCCTTTGTCCATGTTACAGTAAATAAACACACACACACACACACACACACACACACACACACACACACACACACACACACACACACACACACACACACACACACACACACACGTCCTGATTGATGGTTTCTTATCCCATTGAATTGATAACGTAACTGTAGAACATAGTCCTGCCAGTGCTTGTAACTGCTCCCCACCCCCTTTGACATCCGCGTAAAGTGATGGCATCGCAGGAAACGTTCAGGGTTACGGCAGATGAGGAAAGGGGCACGAGACCAGGCTGCTCACTACGTGATCTGTGCACAGCGTGGAAGAGGGCTTCCTATCAAACCTCTCCAGGCAGTTCTCATGTGGCTGTTACTGGTGCTGTAGTTTCACGTGCTGATGGTGCTGATGTGAGAACATGTCCTAGCTCTCCATCTTGCAGTCGACTCTTCCTGGGTAGATTTTAGATGAGACTCTCTGTAGCGTTCAAGTGCAGTGTCTAGCACAATGGGGGTCAGATTATGAATGGGTGCCACTGTATAGTGTGTGTGTGTTACCGTGTTTAAATATATGTCTGTCTCTCTGTATTATACAGAGGCCTGTATGTACAATTAAAGCATTCCAAAATAACATTCCCCTCACACCTTTTTCCCCTTAGGGAGGGGATGAGAATAAACATGTCACAGATGTTAATCACAGTGCTTAATGCACTACTAGAAAATGCTGAGATACTATGGTTGGGGTGGGGACCCTATGGATCAATGTCATTTGGCCCACATGCCACACAAGTTAAACCTACCCACCCAGAGAGTTGCCAAAACTCAGAGTCCCTCCCGCCCCCCCTAGTGGGGTGAGCTCATGCTCACGGCTCCAACCCTATAGGTATGGGGGAGCCCCAAGCCTGGGCACTCCTGGGGGGCTGGAGCTCCAAGCGCCATTTTCAATGTCCCTCCTCCCCTGTGGGGCTGGAGCCGTGAGCACTGGCTCATCCCGCCACAGGGGCAAAGCTTTGAGTCCCAGGCCTATGATACAAAAAAGGTGATGAGTGCAGTATAAGAGCCTGCTGAGAATAGACTATTTATATTCCGTACACCCTGTGAACATTATCTGCACAAGTCATCAGTAAATATGCAGCCAGTATTCCTAAGTCTGCCAATCACAAAGAGGAGAAATAATTGAATTCATATAAATATGGAAAACGTCTGCTCAGGGTGATTGGACGTGGGTTACAACTCTTCTGATGTAAATCACTAGTGCTGATGTACATCCCTGGTTCAAACTTGCTCATAATGACAGCTGTTGCTGTGAAATGAGTTGGAGGGTGTAGGGCCATGCCTAATGGAGAGGTGAAGAATGCCAGCAAAACTTCCGACACAACTGGCACTCATTAACACTAGTAGTTACTGCCTCTACCATCATAGATTTTACAGATTGAAACAACCCGTTAAGTTCCGTAGACTAGGGATGTAAATGGAGAACCGGGTCCCTGGTAAGCATCACTCTTAATGGGTGATGCTTACCAGGTAATGGTTAACCAGTACCCATGGAGCAGTCAAAGGTGGAGGGCAGCAGTGGGACCACTGGGTGCCTGCATGGGGCTGCCGGCTATCAGTCCATGTGGGTTGGGAGCCGGCAGCGCTGTATGAGGCCGGAAGCAGCCTGGCTGGAACAGACTCTGCCCATGGCAGGAAGGGGGCTGCTCCAACCCACCCAAATCTGTTTAATCGGCTAACTGGTTAAACTTAACGTTTAACCGGATGACTGATTAAATGGGATTTTATATCCCTACCTTAGACCACACTCAGTCTGGAGCAGGAAAGTACCATCAAGGGTATCTTTTTAGTTTTTTACCATCTTATTCCTATGGAATTACTGCTACCCAGACTGAACTGCTCTGGTCAGTGTAGCAAATGCTGTCATAAAATACTCACTACAGCAGTATCATTTTCCTGCCTTTTGCCATTTGATAGTATACCACAATGATTGTGTGGAATACAGAGTTAGGTCCCTAAGAAAAGGCTCTTCCCTATCAGGTTCTAGGTTTAGATGACTTGACTATCCTTTAATGTGACTACAATCCATATTTAAGAAGAAATATTTTTTTAAATGGTGACTAACATTTCAAGTCTCTTTTTTTTCCCCAAAAATTCTTTTTCTAATATCACTGATCTCTTTTGTGCTTTTTCCATTCTAGAGCTCTTTCCTGCTTGCCCAATAATCTGACTCAAGTTCTCAGGTCTAGAGCCTTCCTATAGGGCATCCGATGTTGAGGGAGACTATGTTGTTGTATTCTATGTTTGGCTGGACGTTAACGGATGGGCAGCAATCTTGTGAAAGTCAGCTCATTAAAAACAGCCTGTTGAAGCTAAATGTATTTTATTGGTCTTTTGGTAGGGTAGTACTCTAGTAGTTACATATGTTGTGTATTGACTTTTTCTTTCTCTTATTGAAAAGCTTTTAAGTTGCAAAAGCTATTCTTGTGTCCTCTTATTCCACACAGACATAACCCGTCTAGTATTTCATATAGTGACTATTAAGGCCTAACAGGAATAGTAATTAATTGACCACTTGTAAAGTCCTTGAAAGTTAAATGGGCCCAATATTACATTTAAGATTTGGGACCTGACTCTGTTCTGATAAGAATTCAAGATTTTATATCAATGAAGAGATGCAATGAACTGTGAAATAAAAGGGTAGGGACTTCGAGCATTCTGCAGTCATCTCTAGACAGGATTTTAACAGGCATAGGAAAACTGTATGCTTTGAAAGTCTGTGGATATGAGCCAAAAATCTTTGGAGTCAGGATTCCATGAAAACAAATTTTAATTTTGATAAGAGTTTTGCATATGGGCTCAGATACAAACTTTAGTTAACACTGAGATTTGGATATTTGGTATTCAGAAAAATCAGGATTTACCGCTACATGCAGTAGTTTCTCTCTAGGGGTACGTCTAAACTACACCTCTCTGTGGACAGAGATATGTAGATTAGGCATGTCGAAATTGCTAATGAAGCAGGGATTTAAATATCCCGCGCTTCATTAGCATAAACATGGCCGCCGCTTTTCCGACACGGAGCTTTTTCGAAAAAAAACGGCAGTCTAGATGGGGATCTGTTGAAAAATAAACCTGTTTTTGACAGATACTGTATTCCTCAAAAAATGAGGTTTACAGGATCTGTCGAAAACGGATTTATTTTTCAACAGATCCCAGTCTAGACTGCAGTTTTTTCCGAAAAAGCTTCCTGTCGAAAAGAGCGGCCGCCATTATGTTTATGCTAATGAAGCACGGGATATTTAAATCCCTGCTTCATTAGCAATTTCGACATGCCTAATCTACATAGAGGTATAGTCTAGACACAGCCTAGGGGTTATGATCTCGCAATGTGTTAGTCTGTATGTGTGTGTCACACCCCTTCCCTGCCCCCCACACCCTTTCCATTGAGATAACAGCAAAGAGATTTGGACATTCTGTCTTCTGCTTCTCTTGGGCTGCCCCTCCATAGTGCGGAGAAAACAAAAAGCAGCAGAGATCCTTGGAATCTGTGGTTTTACTTGAGTGTGACTGAAGGCAAAATGTGGCCTGGGATTCATTATGTTCCATGTATGCATGTGGTGTGGAAAAAGAGGGAGCACCGCTTTGTCTTAAAGGGAGGGAGCCTCAGCTGTGGCAAAGCAGAGTGGGATACAGTTGGAGATGAGAAGGAGGCAGAAGGTGGCAGAGTGCTGTCAGAAGAGCCCTGCATACCCCCGGTTATCCATTTTATATCCATGGGTATCCACACCCACCGATATCTGTGGCTTATTTTTTTCAGAAGCGGATACCATATTTGTATCTGTACAGGCCTAAGATCTCAGCACAAGCTAGCCGTGCCTCAGGGCACATCTAATTTGTGTTGGCTTATACTGGCCCTCTAGAAGCATTAGGCTGGCAAGGATCACTCTAGTGCACCACGCTCCAACCCTAACCCTTCTCACCCCTACATCATTTCCGTCTGTTTCAAGTTCATTTTGCACCGCTCCTACATGTGAGCAGGATCCGACCCAAAATGCTTCCGTTTGAGTCAGTCAGGGAGAAGGAAGCAAACAGAAAGAAAGAAAAGTTATTTTTAACATATTTTACTGTTTGAGCTCAGCTTTTTTCCCCTGAATATAGGAGATACACTGAGAGGAAAACCACAGTATGGTACCATCACTCACTCACAAGCCCTAGTGTAGACACAGTTATAATTGGCAAAAGAGTGTTTTTACCAGCAGATCAGATTGTGTTTGGGGAAAGGAGCGCGAGCAAAGCAGTAAAAGCATTCCGTTGATGCTCTAGGCTGCCTTGCATCAGGAGGGTTGCTGGCATGACGATACTGCAAACCTTTTCTAGTGTGGACCAGGCCTAAGTCACAGGGGATCTGACCGTTCATTTCCCACATTCTCATTTGCTGGGAGTTTTGGAGCTGTGCATTAGGGTTGCCAATTTTGGTTGGACATATTCCTGGAGATTTCGTCATATGAAGTGGCCTTTAATTAAAGATTAATCTTAATTCCCATAGGCTCCATTGCTATCTTGGAAGGTTGGCAACCCTACTGTGAATCAGGATCCAATTTTTGGGTGGCCCAGCACGGACTTGTAACATAGGCCCCCTCCCACACACACCATGATTTGCAGCCTGGGCCAAGCCCTCTGGGCCCTGGCAAAGTGTATCCTTCCCTCGTCGCCCTATGTGGGGGTCTTGCAGTGAATAATGCAGTGCATGCATATGTACAGAGGTAGACCAAGTGTACTCTGGCCTTTCACATTATTACTGAACGTGACCACTAGCATTTTACAGTGAGTCTTTTTTTCTCTCCAGACATTCTTATTACATTTTATTTTAAGAATGGGATTCAGTTCTCTGAAATCCATGGGCTGTGATGTGTGCAAAGAGCAACATGTAGTGCTTTTTCCATTTGGCTGTTCTGGTTGCTCCGGCATGGGTCTAGTAGTTTAGAAGCTGTGAAATTGTCTGGCTGTGCTGCAGTTATTTTGTCAGTTCCCTGAAAAGTGTAAAGGGGGAAAAATTGCAAGAAAGAACATAGCTGGCACTGCACTTTTTGTTTGCTGAGCTTAATGTCTGATTCTACAGCTTTGTCATGTAAGACTTTTTTATTGTAAGCAGCAACTGCTAGAGAAATAAGCAGTAACTTCTATCCTAGAAAAATATAAAGCAGCAGTCTTCTGTTCTGCTGTAGGAGCTCACTTGATTTGTTATGTCTCCTAATTTACATGATGTTCCATGTCAGCAAAACAAAATATCTGTTTCTGGGAAAAGTTACATCTTAGCAGGGATGCATTTATTTATATACTAAGACTACCCTGCTGTGTTGCTGCTCTTCTCACCCACTGTGTAGATCAAGGAACAGTCCACCAAAGTGACTGAGTAGATGGAGAGAGGTGGATTCTCAGGAGGTAGACAATAAAGTGCTTTTTGGGTCAATACCAACATCCTGAATTGTTCCAGGAAACCACTAGGAAGCCAGTTTGCTCTAAGAAACATATTTATAGGTACAGCTGCTCATCCATGCCCTATGTAGATGGGCAGTTTGTGTTTTGCAATAGCTGAAGTTGGAGGGAACTCCAATATAACACTTTGTAGAAAGATCATTGACGTTGGCATGGGTAGGGATGACTGGTAAGTTTTGAGAGAAATGGCGACAACAAGTACAGATTGAAAAAGGTCACTGCTGCTGTCTAGATATCCAGAGACTTCTGAGGGTCCTAGCTAGGTTCAATAATTGAAAAAAAAAATAGTAACAAAGGAAGGGCATACTCCTTCAATCAAAGGGGCAAAAATAATTTCTCTTATTTCCTCTGGATTCTTGCCTGAGCCAGCCACTGTCACTTCTGTTTTATAGCTTCAGCATGCCAGCTCTAGTCAGTTAGCTGTCTCCAAGTCCTGGTCCCAGAGAGATTTTGGAAGAATCTAGCAACCACGCTGATAAAGATGTAGAGGTCATATATCTCTATTGTGGATCTGCTTTGCACAAGCGTAAACAGCTACATCAAGAACAAAGGAGGGAGAATCAAGCTTTTTTGCCCATTGCAAAGAGGTGTTTGTTCAATAGAACCACTTACAATTTTTTGACATTCAAACTTTTGAAATTTGAGGGGGAAATCAGGACAGTGGTTGACTAAAACTCCCACATCTCCCCCTCCTTTTTTTAACAAACCGTGAAGATGATAAATATTGTACATCATTTTAAAAAAAAAGTGTGAAGAAGATTAGGAAACAAAGTACAGACTTTCACTTCTTTAACAGCTCCATTTATTAACAAGACCACTGCAGTCTGCTCTGACATACACCACTGTAAGTTCAAGGGAGCTCCTTTGGAAGTGAGTGACTGAAGTTACAAAAATATAAAGCCTAGTTTAAGTGAGTGGACAAGTATGCCCTTTGTACTGTGCCCAAACTTGCAACCAGCCTCAAGACATTGAAGGTACTTCCACAATTCCTTCGCTTGTCACAACTTTCTTGAAAATATCATCTCCGAAAACAAGGTTTGAGACTTGATTATAATGAGCGAGATGGTTGGCATGAGAAGATAGTTTATAGAATATAAACCTACCAAATCTCTTGAGATACTGACATGTTCCTTAATCAGAGGAAGGGTTGACTCTCTAAGGCACAGGGGTGGCCAACCCATTCCGGGCAAAGAGCCAAGATATCAGTGGATCTAGCACGAAAAGCTGGGGCAGTTGTCGAGGGGGGGGGGGGGAAGGACTGCCCCTTTAAGAAAACATGTTTAGAGGCTTTTTGGTCACATCAGGCTCCTGCCGACCGACACCATCTTTAATACTCCATCTTGAATGGCCGCACCAGACGGCTCCCCTGCCCTGGTGAGCACAGGGAGCCGGGAGGAGAAGGCTGTTTTCATGGGCGCAGGGGTGGCTTTACAAGCCACGGGGGGATGTAGTAGGAAGGGAGGCTTTGCGAGCTGCACCCTGGGGGGGGTGGGGAGAAGAGCCGCATGTGGCTCGTGAGCCACGGGTTGGCCACAGCTGCTCTAAGGCTAGTAAACCCATGTCTCCCCTCAAGATTTTATCTACTAAGAAGAACACTGGCCTTGAGACTGCCCACCATGTACCTAGAGAGAAGGCATTGTATCGTCTCCTCCCCCAATGGGGTGTATCCTGGGGTTAAGAATGAGGTATGAGTATAGGTATGGGTTTGGCTTGCCTAATCTGACTAGAAGGTTCCAGGTTTATCCTCCCTCCCCAGTCACAGAGGCTGAGAGATATAAGGCTCTATCTCTGGAGGCAGATCTTGGGAACCGCCTCAGTCACACTGACACTGAAGATGGTACCAGAATAAAACGATTTTTATTACAATTGGTATTAAGATTGCAGACAATACAAAACACATGGCAATGATCGCACAAATGGATCCAATAACCCCGGATGGTAACATTAATGAAGCCTGAGCATACAACTATAATTATCTAAGTATACAGTTACAATTACCTAGTATAGTACCATACCCACATACACCCTCTGGAGAACCTGGATGTGGAGGATCAGCCCCCTCTCCCCAATCCAACAGTGGAATGAGGCTCTCGGTGAAAGGGTGAAGTATGATAGCAGAATAAGATAGCAGAGAAAACTTAGAAAAGTAAAGCAAAGAGTTTGAGGAAGGCAATCCTCAAGCAGAACATTGTGAGGAAGAGAAATTCCTACTACACAATCCCTGTTACAAGGTTTTATAGGCCTTTTTACGATATTTTGAGCCAAACCCTCAGGCCAAAACAGATTTCTGCACCCTGAGGCTTTTGTGGGTACACATATTTAATTGGGTGATTAATTGGAGTATCCTTTTGAATATGCATGTAAAGGTCATCTGATGCCCTTTTGGACAAGTTCCCCAAAGTGGGAACTTGCGGTTATGTACCAGTGCCTTCTGTTTTCTTGATCAGGATGTCAGTTTGGCTGGGTCATTGCATTTTGGACTAGGGATGTAAGCAGCTAGTCGACTACCTAATAAGCATATGCTTATCAGGTAGTCAAGTAGTGACACGACTAGTCGCTTCCCCCTCTTCTCTTTCTGCCTTTATCAGAGAGAGGCAGCAAGTGTGTGGTGGTGGTGGGGGGGGGGGGAGAGCAGGAGCCTGTGCTGGGGGAAGTGGGGGGCAGGGGAGGCAGAGGTGTAGTGGGGAGACCGGGCGTGAGCCGGGAATCAGCTGATACCTGGCTCGTGTTCGGTCCCCCCCCGCAGCTCTGCAGTTTCCTTCCCCTTATGGAGTAGTTGATGGAAATTCCATATGTATATACACCCTTACTTAGAACACTACTGCTAAAGTCAACTTCTTACAGGGTAGAATCCCTGTAGGCTCTTGCATTACTGCTAGAATATAATGAGAAGGTAAAGTATAAAGCACAGTATATAGGTTACAGGTGCACAGCCTACAGTGTTAACTTTTGTATTGCAATACTACCTGGAGCCCTACGCCAAGGTCAGGGCCCCATTCTGCTGATCTTCGTGCAGACCCATGGTCAGATACTGTTCTGATCCGAATAGTTGATAGTCTAATAGAGAAGATGGACAAAGGGTGGGAAGGTAAAGAGATGCAAAGAAGTGCCCTTGGTCTCACAAGTCACTGAGTAAGATGGGAATAGAACCTAGGTCTCCTGACTCCTGAGTTCAGTGCTCTGGTCACTAGATTACAGGGCCAATTAGATCCATTAACATAAAGGCTTCCAGTCTGCTTTGGAATCTCAACTGTGGAGTTGTCTAAATAGCCACTGGACACTAGAAATGCAAAATTCCCTGTGTTGTTGCAACAACATCCCATGTTCCCTGGAGAACAATGAGGGTACTAACTCCTTTCACAAACACCCTTTGGAAAGTAACTACCAACTGGACCAGAGCCAAAAAAGCGTGATGCATAGATTAAATCTTTCATAGCCCTTTACCCATTCTCTCTGCACCTCTGTGCTCATATACAGAAGCTCTATCACTGCTATTAAGGATCTTAAAGATTTCTGGAGCCGTCCATGTTAGGAAGGCAAGAGAAGATAAACTGTCCCTTCCTTCAGAATTTGAAAATGTATAAAATGACACATTACTAAAATATGCTTTAGAAAACCCCAATCCCTGATTCCGTATCAAGTTTCAGGCCTGGGCACACTGTCTCTGATATTGGTTTATAATGCAAAATCAACAGACTCTTCCCCATAATGTAGTATTAGTGCTAGTAAAGACAGCTGACATTATATGAGAGATTACAACACTACTTGTTTTTCATCCTTTTTTAAAATTAAAATTGATGTAAAGAGCCTGATCTCGCTTCCTGTGAATTCAGTGGGAGTTTTGCTGCTGACATCCAGAGGAAGAGGATCTGACCCATAATTTGAAAGAGAAAGGGGAAAACTATGGGAAGGGAGTGTTTGTTTTTGAAAGAGAGAATGTATGGTGGAAGGTTAGAGGGCAATTTCTTTTGCTTCCTCAGGGGAATTAAGATTGGCTGCAGATCAGCAAGCAAGGACTCCCAGAAATACCATTTAAATAAAGAATTTGGTGGTCAGCCAGGAAAAGGCACTTGAGTTTTGGCATTGGTGCTTCGTATTAAACACTGACAGACAGCATATTGTACGGTAGTCATTACAATGACAGTAGGAAGCTAATCGATGTGCTAGGTGGAGAGGTTTAAAGGGAGGATTAGAAGGAGACTGTTTTCCTTACAGTCTACCAGGGTGGAACATAAACATCAGTTTCTTTTTGAAAAACACTATCTTGGGAGTTCAAATTCTCAGAACCAACAAAATGGATTTGCAGTGTTCCTACATGCAGTTACTGGCAATTGTTTAATTCAGCTCTTGAATATAAGCTTTTGTTATGGCACTGGGCTGTGTATTGCTATGCAGTGTGTCTCCTGTGATTGATCAGAAGAGCTGCTAAATAATTTATCACTGAATTATTATTCTAGAGTCAGTTTTCCAGACATGAATTTCACTGTAGTGTCCCGATCCTGTCAGAGCATATCCTGTCCTCTGTATTTCCCTGGCTAACATGTTTGGGAATCATTGCTTAGCTACCAACTGACTAAGGAGGGTTTTAAAGTTAATGACTGATACTAATTTTACTTCAGACGCTTGTTTTTCTGTTTTGTACTACTATTTAATCTTATAAGGACAGGTTGATTCCAGTCAGCACCAATAAGCATCAGTTCTGATGATAATCTTTGTGGGAGAGAACTTTTGATATACAGTACTGTTTTTTTCTTTACGGGACATTTTTAAAAGTAGGCTTCATCCTTCTAGAATTCATTTTTCTATTGCTTTTTTGTTGTTGTTGTTGAAACTGAAATTTGTCGACATCCTTATTTTTGATTGCTCAGTTTCACAGCTTGCACAGAGTTGCTTAGTTATTGTAGGATTCCACAGGAGGGTTGAGTTGTTGTCATAAGCAAGTTGTGTTTTTATTTTTAAGAGGGGATGCTCTCCCTCAAGTGTTTACTTTTCACGAAAAAGGAATATAAATAAATATTTAGCTTTTGAAACTGGCTTTAAGAAAAAGCAAATGTGGAAAAATTCTAGGCCTTTCCAACTTATGCTTTAGGGAAATAATTGTACAGATCATATTTCCGGTGTTGCAAGACTTTCAGTATTAGGGTTTTTTTCTTATATCTCTAGCTCCTGGAATCATCTTACTACATAATATACACCTCTTATACAGCACTTTTCATCAATAAATCTCAAAAGATTTTAATTCCTGGATCTGAATATTCATTTTTTTAAAAAGCTTCCAACCCTTATGGCTGAAGAGAAAAAGCTTGCAATTGTGCATTCTAATAACTCAAACAGAAGAGAACCCAGCATTTATTATTTAATTTGTATGATTCTTAAACCAGTCTCATGTTTTTTAAACACAATGGCTACATCTAGACTGGCATGATTTTTCGGAAATGCTTTTAACGGAAAAGTTTTTCCGTTAAAAGCATTTCTGCAAAAGAGCGTCTAGATTGGAACAGGTGCCTTTGCGCAAAAAGTGCTTTTGCGCAAAAGCATCCATGGCCAGTCTAGACGCGATTTTGCACAAGAAAGCCCCGATCGCCATTTTCGCCATCGGGCCTTTTTTGCGCAAAACAGTTCTTCCCTGTCTACACTGGCCCTCTTGCGCAACTATTCTTGCGCAAGAGGGCTTATCCCTGAGCGGGAGCATCATAGTATTTGCGCAAGAACACTGACAATCTTACATTAGATCGTCAGTGTTCTTGCGCAAATTCAAGCGGCCAGTGTAGACAGCTGGCAAGTTTTTGTGCAAAAGCAATTGCTTTTGTGCAAAATCTTGCTAGTCTAGACGCACCCATGGAGTTCCTAATACTGCATTTCTTTCTTTGGTGGAGGAGAAACAGAGCCTGACAAAAATTGTATCTATTTAGGGCAATGAAGAAACCTACCAGTAAAGGTGAAAGAAAAAGGCATCACACTAGCACAGAGTGTATCCAAACCCAAAGACGATGTAAATGGAAAGTTGTCCTCCGTAAGAACTTCTCGTCTACACCCCGAATGAGGATTTTGAGTATCGCGCACCAACTTTTGTTGATGTTTTATAAGATTCTCTTTCTCACAGAATAACTCGGGTTCCGAAATGTAACTGTTTCTTAAGCAGGAGGGCCTCAGCTCTGCCCTCTGTACATGGACGAGTTAGGGTTTTTCCCTTCCTCTTTTCAACAGGAAGTAGTTTCTTTGTTTCCTCTTCATGGAGATGTTGTATAATTAATTCTGGTAGATGAGAAAGCCCTGCCTTTCCTTGTAGTTTGGCCAGTGTTTAAGTTGTCAGAAGCTGCTGTAGAACTGATCATATTAAATACCCTGTTGGTAAAAATAAGTAATGAACTTATCCTATTGTACACAGGGGCCTTTGAATTTGAGCAGGTGATAACATGCTTTAGGTGGCTATTGTGAGCACTGTACATAAAGGGAAGATCTTTGAATCTGTTTGGCACATCCTCCCCCTTGTCTTGTTCATTGCATGGGGTTTCTACCAGCTTATGGGAAGCTGATGTTGGCAATGTGACCTTCATCACTTGTTCCTCTGTCATGAATCATGGGGAGCTGGACTGCCATGGTCATAAACATTTCAGTATTGTCCTCCTTTCTGCATGAAGACCACCATCTCATTTTCAACCTGGGAATGATTCCTGAATGTCTCAGCTGGATCAGTAATTCAGTATCTGACAAGCAGACTTCCTCTTCCTTCCCAATTCACCCCATTTGGATTGATATAGCCTGAGACTTTTTGCCCCAGTTGTGGGGGGCGGCACTGATTTATAGCCTCTTGTTAGACTCTGCAGCTTTGCTTTGTAGACCAGGAAGGCACTTGCTACTGCAGGCTGAGCAAGGCTGAATAGAATCTCGGGTTTACTTTGTTTTCAGGGGCATCCTCATCATCTTTGTCACTGTACTCATGATCCTCATCTCTCTCTCTCTTTTTTTTCTATTCAGCTCCAGCATAGGGGTTGAGGGCATTGCAACATTAGTGCTGCCTTTCTGTGCGCTAAGTGAGGCTAATTCATTTTTCCACTTCACAGTCTTTCTCAAGCTCTCGCTGGTGGATGTGAAGGTTAAATTGCATGACAAAGAATTGATTTTTCATATGCTTGTCTTTAGAGGCATTCTGATCATGTGGCTGAGTAGTCTTATGCGCGCCTCTCAAGCAAGCAAGCACACCTTAATCAAGCACTCACTTGAATGTAAGAAGTGCCTTCATTAAGAGGCCTGGCGTTGCAAAGTTGCCCTGTGTTTAATTCCAGTTGTCTGCTTAATTAGACATTTGAGAGTCCTGTTAATTGATTGATGAACAATTAAAACAGCTCCAGCATCTCTCCTGACTAAGATGCATTCAGCAGCTAAGCCCTATTGTATGCCTCTTTGGGAATTTGCTCTGCAATTAGTTGTTACCAATGCCTGTTTTGGTCTGTAGCCTTAGAAACCCACCACACAGGCATATGAGAAGTATCTCTAAATAAAAGTATGTTAACGTGCTGTGCTTGTGTTGCAGTCAGAGGAACAGATACACACAGGGATAATAGGATCATAGAATGAAAAAACAGAATTTGCATACAGCATCCTCCCGCCACCTGACTTTTTTACATTTTGGTCTTTATCAAATATTTTATAATTAGATTGAGGTCACTGTAGGGAGCAGTTATACAATGATTACAAATTATCTTTAAAAAATCAGGCAATCATTCATTAATCAAGTTTGTGTCAGACTGTTGATGACCATCAATATAGCAACCGGTTATGTGCTGGTTTAATAATACTCCTTTTGAAGTAATAGCTGGAATTCCCAGAGGTAACCTTAATAACACTGGCAGTTTCGACACACTCACTGATAAAGAGAGGGCATTAAGTAGCAGGTCTCAGCTTGGGGTTCTTGTGTTCTGTTTACCAAGTGAGAACCATCTGGGGCCAAATTCTGGCTGCCCCTGTGTGTGTGAGGAAGCTAAGCTGGCTGTCTATTGAAGAGTTTAGGAAAAAAGCAGGTGGCATTTTGGAGCTGGCGGGCTATCCGTTCACATGCAAAGCCATGGAATGGCTTTGTGTAGTCCCCACTTTTCATATAAGCTGTCAGTATGAGAATGTGAGGCCTAGACCCCATCACAGTATTTGAGGGAGAGGAGACCCTCAGCAATAAGGAAGGGAAAGAAAATTATTTTTCACTATACGTTGGGGGCTGGGCAGTGTTGGTGAGGAGGAGGAGGTGTGAAAGGTGGTGGGCATAAGTCTGTCCCACCAGCCCCAGCTTCTCAGCCGAGGACTAAGTTTCTAGGGGATTTTGAGGGCAGCCCAGAAATTTTGCCAGATCCTGCCCGATATAGCCCACTTCTTGCTCACAAGGTAGCTGAACACGCTCACTCCCAAGACATTACATTTTCTTCTGGAAAGACAAATGCAGTGGGGCCTTGTACTTAGAAAGAATTATTTTTTAAAATGAGAAAGGGGGAAAATATGCTGGGACAAGTGATAGGCAGTTTCCACATCAGTGTGCTTAATAGCGTGTGTAAGGAACTAGCAAGCACTGGCAAGAGCAAAAGGTTTGCCTAGCACTGGTGGGGTCAGTGGGTTTCCCCTCATTATTTATGTATCTTTAACTTAGGTATAGGGGTTTGTCACTGGAAGATTGTTTGCAGAGGTTTCCCTGAGGACTAGTTTCTGTGGCACTTTGTTCCCCTTTCCTTCAGCTCCCCAGGGCTTAGCTGGCTCAGTTCCTAGAAGTCTCTCCATGTCTGACAGCAGCGTTATACTAAGTGAACTATTTGTTCTTTTTCCAGCAGTGAAAACACAGTTAACTGCTGTTTGTGTCTGCTGCTTTTATCTCTGTCTTTTCGGAGACGTGCTGTGCTCCCCTCCTACAAGAACTTCCCCATGAAGCTGTTGTGTTTAGTGGAGAAGTGCTGATGTTGTGTGATCCCTGGTTGAGACAGCTCCTCAGTGGCTGTAAATCAGCGAACATTCAGGGGCGCAACACCCACGGATGCCATTTGAGGAGCCAGCCTAGAATTTTTAGGTCTCCCCCTTTTTTTTTTTTTTTTTATTGCCACAGCGTTAACAGTAATTTCAGCAAGGGGCTCTTTTGCCTCAGGTTTTCACTTTTTGCATACTGTACTCCACAGGAAATGTATGTTGTTAATTGAACACACACGAGGTTTTAAAGTAAGATAACAAATTTAGGTGGAACATGTAACGATTTTACAAGTAAGTCTCAATTTTAATAAATGTACTTGTTCCGGTTCTTGCAATTTATGTAGCTTTTGTATGTTAAAAACTCTCGCTTAAAAATCTCTCAAGTGGCCTATTGTTCCTAACGAAAACAGTGAGTCGTCTTGATGTGATAGATCACAGGTTGTGATGCTGTCAGCTGATCCTGATCATTTTGATCACAAATCAAGATAGTCACACAGAGAAGGCTTAATTGAAAAGAAGAGCAGAAGATAAAAATGAAGCTTTTTCTCTCCTGGGTTTCAGTTGCTGGGAACTCATAGGCACAAAACGTGGCATGACTCAATTAGTCAATCCTGGGGCTCAGCTATCGACAACATTTGTATAGATTGCTTTGATCTTTCTTTCAGCAGTCTGTAAGAGTCAGAACTTTTGCTGCAGTCATGCTAGTGCAGCCTATGATATTTGTTCTGATTAACCTAGCGAGACTGTTATTGGAAAAGAAAAGGCACCAAGATAGAGAGAGGTGGGAGGAATATGATGGGGTAGAAATTGACACCTGAGGGAGGGAAGTAGGGACATAAGGTCACATTGGACGAATTTCTCAAGGCTAGAGTGGCTTGAAATGTTTCCGAATTTCAGGTTTTTTACATTAAAAAAGGTATATTAAGGATGTTAAATTTAGATTAATCAACTAATCGAATAGTTGATGGAATTTGTAATCAACTATTCGATTAGTCGATAACAGCACCTCCACCTTTGAAATGTAACAACTGATGGCTCTTGCTACATTTCAAAGGCAGAAGCGCCACCAGTTCCCCACTGAGCCCTTCCCCCGTTCTCCCCCCCACCCCACCCGAGATGGTGCTGGGGGGAACTGGCTTTTAAGCTGGCTCCACCCAGCACCGGCTCCTGCTCCGCGCCCCCTCTCCCCCGCTGCCTCTTTCTGATAGAGGCAGTAAGAGGTAGGGTGGGGGGGAGGAAGCAACTAGTCGCTTACATCCCTAAAAGGTATACATCTTTTGATGACAATTACACAGCCATCAAGATAGAGATTTCTGGTTTCCTCTCTTCGGAGTCAGAACATCATCCAGAATCGAGAGCATGATGGTAAATCCTGGCATTTGGTGGCACTAGCACTGAGTAGGATGTTGATGCTGATGAGTGTCAAAAGGATGAAGATTCTGTCTCTGACAAGTAATCACTAGAAGGGGTGGAGATTGGCCTGTCATTAAAAATGTCTAATCAGAAAATGTGTCTGATAGACAAGGTGCTAGCCTAAGAAATTCTGGTCTGTTGCTGTAGCGGTTTTGTTATGCCACTAGAAGCCTTGAAAAACCCAAACCTTTCCTCTGGATGGGGCTTTTGGAAAGCACTCAAAGGTGGCCTGACTGTTTTCTTTGACTTCAGTGGCAGGGGAAATCGGCAAACTTTTGGGTGTGGTAGAAAATCCCATTCTAGCTCAGTTCCCAACATTTCTTTGGCTTTGAATGGTACTAGCTTTCCTTACTATTTTACAGAATGACTCTATCTGTACGGATTTTCAAAAATAGGAGTGTCATGGAGTCACTTGAGCCAGGGAGCATCCAGGAAGGAGCTCGTCAAACCATATGGAAATCAAATTAATATTCAACTCAGGATAGTCCACTTGTACCGTACATTTCACAAAGTAAAACAAATTAAAAAGGTGCTCTCGGATTTAAGCCCCAACTAGGCCAGACTTCTTGGGTTAAGACAGGGAAGAGCCTTCTTTTGTGGTCCCAGAGTCACCCAGAACTGGCAACTGGAGGAAGCAGTTATCCCCTTTTATCCTGCCAGCAAGACCCTGATTGGTGCCTATTTCCTGTCCTCCTAGTTACCAGAGGACTGATGCTATTGGTTCCACCTGCAATTGATCCTGGGTGGCTTTTCTAGGCAGTGCCTGAAGAACTACATGTGGTGGTCCTTTTCCCTCCAAAGGGTATTTTCTTCTGGTGAGGTGACACAAAGTGGCAGGCCTCCAGCAGGGGGGCGCAAACACCTAGTACACCCTGTCAAGGAGCCTAAAGTTACACTGGAGGTATCCTGAAATAGCTATTCCACGTCTTTTGAGCACACCTGTTATTTTGAAATAGAATGGGCTTGCTATTCCAATGTCCCTGTAAACCTCATTCCACGAGGAGTAAGATCGCGCCAAATTTCGAAATAAGCTATTTTGAAATTAACTCAAAATAAGCTGCGCAATTTGCATAGCTCAAATTGTGTAGCTTATTTCGAGCTCCGGGTGCAGTGTAGACACACCCGTAGGCCCTAAATATACATTGAAAAGCTTAACTTTTAGGCTCCTGTGATTTGAAATTTGTAAAATGAACTATCTTGAAAGGAGCTCTCGAGAACTGCGTTTGAGAAGCTAAATCTAAGTTAATAGCATAAACCTTATTTGCTTATTTACAAACTTTAAACTACAGCATATGGCCCTTCAAAAGGCACGACGATGGTCATGTTCATCTTTGTTTAGTGGCTGTAGGCATAACCCTTTCTAATTAGGTCTACCGTGCCTGGAAAAATCCAATTGAATTGTGTTCAGAAAAGATGAACAAGGATGACGGTCCCGTTCATAAGTAAATTGGCTTACAGGTTTTAAATTAGTTTGAATGTTTGTTGCATGAATGATTGTGGGCCAGTGTGGGAATTATACCAGTGCTAGCTAAACTGAACTCAACTCCTTCTCGTGACAGGGTGTCACAAGAGATTGTAGTTACAAATTGTATGTTTATGCGAAACCCCCACCGGACAATTTTACCGAGTAATGAAATGAGTTAAGCACTGATGAGCAAGCATCAGATAGTTTAACACAGTAATGGGTAGGGTACATTTATCTGTTGCAGTTCCTGTACCAGTTATCAGATCTGTAAGAGTTGGTGCATAGACTTCAGTATTGTAACCTGAAGGAAGTGTCGGTCTGAGCTCCATGATCGTTCCCTGTCATGGGATCTTTATTGCTTATATGGAGAGACCTTACAGAGGCATGCAGTATCAGTTTAAGCCTGTGTCACTGTGCTGCATACTGTAGGAAGCCCAAGTGGTGATGTAGTATGGACTGGAACTCCTAACTTTCTTGTCTAGCACAGCGTGTGCTCGTAACCAAGCTAAAGGAGCGTTAGAATATCTGTGCCATAAGTGAAGAGAAATGTGATGGTCTTAGTGTTCTGGTAATACTGGTGTCTGACAACTTTGGGAGGGAGTTTTATTTATTTGGGTTTTTAAACAGTACAGATCAATAATTCCTTTGGCTCACATACAGAAATTAGGAACAGTAGATGCACGACAACTGTAATTGGCTCTATCCCAGAAAAGATCTGTTTCCCCCAAACGTCAGCTCCAAAACCCTTCTCAAACACTGAACAGGAAGTCTGGGAAAGCAGGTAGAGCTGGCAGTGTGAGCTAATGGACATTAATTGCTGGCCACAGGAGAAGCTAATTCCAGGGCTGGTGAGCCTCTTCTAACCCACTCCTGAGGAATCAAGTACAGGATAGGGTTGGTCTAAGGCAGACACGTACTTGCATGAAAAATCTAGTTAATATCGGTGCCTATAGTTCAGGAAGTTTGAAAACCACAAACCCAAGCCAACTAGAGCCAGAGGGCCTAATTCTGGTGGCACATTGACTTCAGTGGAGATACTTTTGAAATTAAAGTAGTATGGTTACGTCCAGTATAGGTCGGTCAGCTGCACTTGCTCCCTTGAATTGTTGTACTCTTATGCCTTTTCTTTGAGTGGTATGACAGGTTGTATTCTGGAGGCACAAGTCACGTCTCCAGAGTTATGGCTAAATGGAGCTCTAAGCATGAGTTCAACCTCTTTGTTATGTATGGATACGCTGACCATATGTCCCAATTTTTCCGGGACTTTCCGAATTTAAATACTTTGTCCCAGTGCCCCATCAAGTAGTGAAATGTCCTGGAAAGTCCCACTGAAGATTTCACTATTTGATGGGGACACCGGGGTGGTGCAGCAGTCTCCCCTACAGCAGGATGCGTAGGGCAGCCAGGTCAGCTTCCAGTGGTGCACGGTCCCTCCCTCTCCCTCTCTTCCCTCCCCTCCCCTCCATGGGACTGCCTCTGCTGCATGGGGTCCTGGTCTGGCAGCACCGCCTCCTCCTCTGCGGGCCACCTTGGAGCCCGGCTGGGGTACTGCAGGATGTGCTCGGGCTCAGCAGGTGCCGGGACTGGAGTGGAGGCTGCCCACGGTGCTATTTTTAGTTCTGCAGTCCGGGTCCCAGCCGGGGCAGCTTCATTGAAACAGGCCTCATGTGGCTGACATTTGAGTCCAGTTGGAGCTGGGCACTCCGCAATGACTGAGACCGCCATACTAAAGCATACTGAGCACCATGGGTAGCCTCTTCTGCAGCCCCGGCATGCGGTTCTGCCCTGGGAGCAGCTGAGGCTAGGGCCGCAATAATAAAAATAACGTCGCAGCCTGGCTCCAGCCCCGCAAACTGCTTTCCACATGGAAGGCAGAAGGTGAGGGAAGGGGCAGGGGGAAAACTAAGGGGAAGGTGGTTGAGGAGAGGAAGGGGCTTGTAGTGAGGGGAGAGGAGGGAGTAGGTCAGCAGAAGAAAGGGGAAGGGACCAAGGGGCAGGGTGAAGAAGAGACAAAAGCCAGGGGGCCAGGAGGAGACAATGAGGGAGAGGAGAGAGGACAGGGTGATTCTGGGAGAGGAGAGGGGAGGGACAATGGAGGCAAGAGGAAGGAAGAGGAGAGGGGAGGAGTAGGTGCTGGGGGAAGAGGGGTTGAAAGGAGGGGTGGGCATGAGGAAGACAGGGTTTGGAACAAGCCATGTGTGAGGGCACAGAGGGGCGTGAGGAGAACTGGGGCAGAGGGTGGTGAGGGGGTGGGCACCAGGGAGAAAGAGGGCAAGGAGGTCAGGGGCAGTGAGGGAAGGGGGAGGCACCAGGAAGGTGCAAGTGCCAGGGGATTGTGGGGGTGAAGCAGGGCAGACATGTGGAGGGACGGACGGGCACAAGAGGACAGAGGCAGGGCAGGTGGGTAGAGGGAGGTGTTAGGAGAGGGGATGGGCAGGGGTAGCTACAGATCAGAGTGGGGCTAGAGGAGGAGTGGACACAGGGTGAAGAGAAGGGCTTGTGCAGGGTAGGGGGGCAGGTCCCCAGAGGGCTGAGGGGAGTGAGAAGGGCAGGAGCCAGGACAGCAGAGGACAGTGAGGGGTGGAGGGCAGCAGCAGGCACCAGGGGAGCAGATGGGACAAGGGGAGGCAGCAGGGGGACAAGGGAGAGGTTTATAAGATATTTATTTATAACTTGGGTGCCACAGTGGCACATCCAAACAAGCCACATGAACTGGTGCACAAGACAAAATTCACTCCGTTCATGGGAGGAAAATCTTAGAGGGAACACTTCCCCCTGAGGCAATGCAATGCAAATTGTGTTAATGCAATTGCAGGATAGTTGCATGGCGGGTCCTGTGGGGGCCAAGCCCATCCCTATTGGTAGGACGGTGGGAGGAGTTCTTAGAGGGGTCACACAACACCCTTTACTTCTAGTCTTGTGTCTATCATAACCCCAGGAGCACTACCGCCAGGGGTGGGACTTCTTGTGGCTAACAGGGGTTGGGGGTGTGGCTAACATGTCCCTAATTTTGGTTCAGAAAATATGGTCACCATATGTATGGAGCATAAAGAGAATCCTTCAGAAATTCCATACTTACTCTTTAAGGTACTGAATGAATTTTCTGAGAATTCACAAGTAAATCTAGTAATTGGTTTGACTTAGAAGGAATATAAAATGTATACACATGCAAATCAGTGCAGATATGGATGTACCACCTGACCACTTCTATTGTAGAGAATGGGTGTTCCCTCCCATATTGAAATTTTCTAGCTTTCATGGGTCTTTTTACTCCCAACTTCTAGATTCTGTACAGATTTGAAAATGGCAAATGGATCAAGATGGTTCCTTCCCCATAGTTTCTAGCTTTTAATTGTAGTTCCATGAGCTCATGTTAGTGAAACTCTAGTTACAACATGTTCTTTAATTAATATTAAGCCACTATAACTATTGCAAATCCAGTAACACAAAGCTACTCTTTGAGTCCTGAAGCTGGGTGTAATTGTAGGGCCTGGAATTGAGTTCAGTGTTCTCTTTATTATATACATGAGGGAATTTTCTGCATTTCATCCTCCAAAAAACCCGCAGCTTTATAAATGAGATATCAAACTGGTTTTACAATGGACATTTCCTCCAGTCTCCAATAAACTTTATCTTTATGTTTTATTGGTGTCAAACAGGGTTTATTTTATCAGAAAGGAATAAGTGTAGCCGGACAATCTATTTGTCAAGCTAATAAAGGATAGAAGTAGTTAAAAGATAAAGCTAATTGATTACATAGCACAGACTCTCTCATCACCTATTCTGAGTGAACCATAGCAGGCAGCATGCCGGGCATCAGTGATCTGGAGGCAGGAATAGATCCTAGCCTGGCCAGAAGGAATGCACTGCTGTAACTCATGCTAACACAGTCTGGGCATTTGTCTCCCTCCAGTGGGTTGAAGATTTATAGACATTCCTAAGTGCGAATTCCTGTTCTGTAGACACTGAAGGCTCCTGCTTTAAAATCTGGAGGTCTCAGGTTCTTTCCGTGCAGATGGCCCATCCAAAGGGCCCATCCTCTGAGAGCCTGTGGTCAGGTGGTAGACTCGTGATTGCACCGGCAGGGACACCTGTATTTCTGCTCTCCCCAGGCGTGCCTATCATATTCATCACCATGGTGTCTGATACTGTGCTTTTCCCTCACAGTGTTACTTTGCTGTCTTGTGGCATTCTCCCCCGTCTCTAGACCAGCCTAGTTTATACTGGACCTGGTTCTGTTTGAACCCAATGACAGAACTCCTACCAACTTCAAAAGCAGTCGTATTGTGCCCATTAGTCCAAAATAACTATTAATCCGTGGGATAAGAAAGCAAAGTCAAGTCCTTTTCTCCCCTAGTTTGTCTGACCCTGTCAGGGTTAGAAGCAATAGTCCAATTGGCTGTAGCCGAGTAAAAATCAGTTAAAACCTTCACTTTGAAAATGTAAGAGAAGAATAAATAGTTTTTTCTACCTTTCCCCAGTCCCAGCACATGCTAAGGTAAGCAGTTAGCATGTGACAGCTCCTCTGGCTGGATCAGCACCCCGCATCCCTTGCACTTTGCTAGACAAGAGTATGTATCTTGCAGACTTTCCTCTTTTTGGGGGCTGAGGGGTGGGAGGGAATCCGAATTGTTGCCTAGCGTGGATAGATAGACCCCCATCTACTTCAGCAATCAGCAGGTAAAATTGTTTCCCACTATAGCCTCTGGTTTTAAGCTAGAAAAAAAACATTTCCATGTTCTGCCTCCAGGCTGAGTTGTTACTGCTGGTGTGTGTCTGCAGAATTCCACAAGTGTGGGTGAGAGTGTGGAATGCAAGGAGCACAGGTGGCAGCAGCAACTGCAAGTTCTCATTGCCCCTGCAATGGTTCTCAGGCTGTTTATAACTCTGTCAGAGAAGGTGACGTGGGGCAGCAGCCTCCAGTGTTGTTTCTTGCTGGGATGGTTATTTATTGATGTATTCTAGTCCAGAATGACAAACTTCTGAACTAGAGCAAGGCTCTGCAGTGTTTGTACTTCGTGCCTGAGTACAGTTATGCCATGTACAGAAATATCCCTCTTCACTCTTATTTCCAGACTTGGATACAGACAGCAAACAGGCTTGAACACATCTACCAATTCTGTGCGTCAAGAGCCATGCGTTAATGCAGTTCGAGTCACTGTACTCTGCTTTCTGCCCTGCCCCCGAGTCCCAAATTAGTGGTGATTGATTTCCAAGAGCTGTGCAAATCTCTAGTTTCTGGGGTGCTTGCAAAACTTGCCTTCATGCCAAACAATGCACCTGGAGTGGCTGAATGCCTCAGCATGATCCATTTCATGTCGCTTTATTTCTGAATTGAACAATTTAATTAAGATATAAATTAAAATAAATGTCACTGTTTAGTCATGATTATAAGTGCTCCTTGTCGGGTGAACTTTTCAACTGCTAGGATTAGCAAAACATGAAAGCTTTTCTTTAACAACAAGCAAATAAAACATGTGGTGGATTCTTATTTGAAAAATTTGGCCATTAGATTATTCTCCCTCAGTTCATCAGTTCTGCTCACTGGATATGGAAGGACACTGTAAGTCGTTCTCTGTGGAATATTTTTTAATTTTGCACTTGGGGCCACAGAGCAGCACAAGTAACTTCTTCTACCTTACCATTTATACCCAGAGTAATGAGCTGTTGGAAATAATTTGTTTGGAGAAAGTTTGTACACAACAGGTTCAATGAAGAAAACCCTCTAGTGTCTCAATGTTGTTAAGGCTTAAGCAGCTTAAACAAGATTTCAGATCTATATTTGACCTTTGCTTTGCCTCTGCAAGGATGAGCTAAATTAGCATTGTGTATCTAAACAGATTTTGATTTCCCGACAGCTTCTGTCTGAGCTTCAATGTGTGTGTCCAATTTTGCAAGCCCCATTGTAGAAATGAGAAATGTTTTTTACAGTCACCAAAGCATCCTGTTTGTGGAGTAAATGTTAATGACACGTTTTTCCCCCTTTATAGGCTTTTCCTTGTAAGTACTACTACTACTTTTCCTTGCAAATACCGCACTCCATTACTGTACTCTGTCTGCATCTAAACTAGGATTTATAACTGCATTTAACTTCTAAAAATGATTGTGGGCCCAGAGGTGACTGCTGCCTTATGAGATGATACAGGCACAGAACATTGTCTTGGTTTATTATTACTAGAAAGTCTGATGTGAGTTTAATGTAATACTTCAGGAAGAAAATAATTCAGTGGATTCTCATAGCTCTAACCAGGAAAAATGGCTTTACTGTGCATCATTTACATGACTGGTCTTAGTCCTTCAAGTGTCCTAATAAAGCCTCTGCCATATAGTGTCCATGGACAATGAGAGGGGAACTTACCATAATGATACTACACACTATAGATTGTTATGCCCAGTGGCTAATATGTTCTAAAGGTAGCTACATTTCTGTGTTGCTGGA
Organism: Rafetus swinhoei; assembly: GCA_019425775.1. Lineage (NCBI taxonomy): Eukaryota > Metazoa > Chordata > Testudines > Trionychidae > Rafetus > Rafetus swinhoei. The sequence goes on from CM033432.1 coordinate 47,680,964, forward strand.
GGGATTACAGTCTATGCAGTGTGAACTGCATTAGGATGAATAATAAATGGATATGGGATACAGTTCTCTTACACCATGCACAAAACTAGTATTAATACAATTGAATATGGGTCAAACTATCTTCCCTAGTGGCGCAGCTCCTGAAGTTAATAGGGCAGGAGTACTCTCCTCTGAACCTCCTATGGCACAGCAGTAAGAGACTTTCCCTGCAGATCTCCTAAAGTGCCTATGGCATGGTGTTCCAGAGCCAAATAGTTCCAGGTTACAGAATCTGCATGTCTCTTGCTGGGTTTTGCAAGCCAAGAGAGCTGTGATGGGGGGAAGAGTGAAACTTCTGATATTTTTTTCTCCACATCTTTGTTCATGCAAGGACAAGAAAATAGTTCATTATCGGTAGTTTTCAAACTTTTTTCATGTGCAGATGCTTAAAATATTTCAAACGCAGGTGTGGACCCTTTTTGAAGTTCACCCAGTGGCCTGCAGCCCCTTACCTCAGACGTATTAGGTACTGCACAACAGCTCCACAGAATTTAATTATAAATGTTGCACGTGTTCAGCGTGGCATTTGATGCAACAGGAGCAAGTGTGCTAAACTGTGGGCTTCTATGGGAACAACAGCACTCCTGGGTTTTGATGTACAGGTGAGGATATTCACATACTTTTGATTGGTCAGGAAAATGGAATGCCTTTTCCGGGATCTGAAACTTTATTTTCATAATCACCTTTCATGGACTTCTTAGACATAATCTGTGGAACCATTGGGGTGAACACACCACCGATTGAAAACCACTCGTTATATTTAAGCAGTACAGGGCGCCCCTGCTATAAGTTGTCCCGGCATATATCCGTTCCACACTAAAGTAGTTGATGCTTGTAAGAACTGATGTGTCATAAGTCCTACCATTCCCCGTTCTTAAATTGTGGAACCCCCCCTCCCCTCCGCCCCAGTTTGTGGAAATGGAAGTGAGCTGCGGGGGGGAAAATCCCCACTTTAAGTTGTTTCGCTGTAAGTCCTAGTTTTTTGGAACATATCTTGGACTTATAGCGAGGACGGCCTGTAGCTTGTGATCCCATGATCAATGTATTATAAAGCATAAACTAACCTTAAAAAAATCTAACACGATGCTACAGCTTCTACCTATGGATCTTATGTCCACCCTTCACTTTCTCCAGTCCTTTGTTCTAATCTCTTCTTCTTCTTTCTTTTCTCATCTTGCCCACCTGTCAGTTCTCTTTGGGTTTCATAGGATTATAGAATCGTAGAGCTGGAAGAGACCTTAGAAGGCCATCAAGTCCAGCCCCCTGCCCAAGGCAGGACCAATCCCACTTTGGCCCAGACCTCTTGGAAGTTGGTGGAAAGACTTCCATTGACTTCAGTTTACATTAGACCAGGCCCTGAATGTCTTTATATAAACTCCACAGTTGGGATTTTCAAAGCTGAGTGAGGCATTTGAACTTCCAGTTCTCATTAATATAATTTGGAATTGCATGGTCTGAATCCTCCTTGATGGCTTTGAAAAAGTACAGCTCACATGTACAAGCCTAATAGGACTCTTAAATTAAAATTAACGATTTTGGTTTGTGTCATGTTTTACTTTTTATTTGCTTGGTTAATAAAACAGAAATGTGTGGTGACTTGGCATCCCAGACTAAATTTGAACTAGAACCAATTTAGGAGATGTAACTATGGAATTCCATGATACCATCTTCAGGGCAACTTTCCAGAGGACGGATAGTGATCAATGCTCGATGTCTGGTTGGTGGTTGGTTTCAAGTGGAGTGCCCCAAGGGTCAGTTCTGGGGCGGGTTTTGTTCAACATCTTTATTAATGACCTGGATGAGGGGATAGATTGCACCCTCAGCAAGTTCGCAGATGACACTAAGGTAGGGGGAGAAGTAAATATGCTGGAGGTAAGGGACAGGATCCAGAGTGATCTAGACAAATTGAAGGATTGGGCCAAAAGAAATCAGATGAGGTTCAGCAAGGACAAGTGCAGAGTCCTGTACTTGCGACGGAAGAATCCCAAGCATTGCTACAAGCTGGGGACCAAGTGGCTGCATAGCAGTTCTGCAGAAGAGCTGGGGATTACAATGGATGAGAAGCAGGATATCAGTCAACACAGTGCCCTTGTAGCCAGGACGGCTAATGGCATATTGGGACGCATTAGGAGGACTATTGCCAGCAGATCTAGGGAGGTGATTATTCCCCTTTATTTGGCACTTGTGAAACCACATCTGGAGTATGGCATCCAATTCTTGGGCCCCCATTACAGAAAGGATGTGGACACATAGGAGAGAGTCCAATGAAGGGCAACAAAAATGCTTAGAAGGCTGCAGCACATGAATAGTGGCCAAGGGATTTGGGCTTGTTTAGTCTACAGAAGAGAAGAGTGAGGGGCATATGCACTCTTGTCCCATGGGATGCAGGTACCAAGGGGTGTGGGTGCTGCCTGTTCGGCTGTCAGTTCATAGGTGACGTACCACAGTCTGTCGCCCTGAAGTGGTATGGCCTATTGGCCCAAGTCTCTAACATAGCCCCAGTTCAGGGCAACATGGCCTAATGGCTAGAGTCAATAACTCAGCCCCAGAGTTCAGGGCCACACAGCCTAATGTCTAAAGTCTCAGGGGTTCAAGGCAGCAGCCTCATAGGGGGGCCTGGGCCCACCCTACTCCACCGGGCCCCAACTTAGAGCCTGTCAGTGGGGGAGTGATCCATCAGTCGCTCAGCAGGGAATCCACCACAATGAGTCAGTGTCAGATGCAGGGATGAGGGCCTCTTGTAGAAAATGCCAAACTGTGGATATTTCATGAAAGAAGCACTGGCCACTAAAAGACTGAGATCAGGGGCACATTAGAAAAGAGGCAGATACTTCTTCGCTTCCTTGTAATGTACGAAGCAGGCCCAGGCTTAGGGATGTTTGCTTGTTTGTTTTATTGTTTTTAATTTATTTTATCCTGCTTATATTTTCCTTCCACGTATCAGAAATAGGAAGGTGTATTTCTTTCATCAAACACAAGTTCCTGGGCTCAGGTCAGGGGTTACTGAGTAAAAGTCTCAGGCCTGTGAGATACAAGCGGTTAGATTAGTTGATCTAGTGCAGGGGTTCTCAAACTCCAATGCACTCTGGCCCTCTTGTGACAAAAATCATGACATGAGCCTAAGAAGGGGGTCCAAAGCCTGAACCTCCCCGAGTCCCCCATGTGGGGAGGGGCAAAGCCCACCAGCTTCAGCCCTGGTAGGGGACCTGTAACCTGAGCCCCAACACCCAGGGCTGAAGCCCTTTGGCTTCAGCTTTGACCCACATTCTGAGGGGCTTTGGCTTTTGGCTCCAGGTCCCATCTAGTCTTAGCCAGCCCTGGTGACATCATGAAAATGGGATTGTGACCCACTTTGGGGCCCCAACGCACAGTTTGAGAACTGCTGGGCTTGCTGTCCCTTTTGGCCTTACAATTGATAGGTCCTTCCCTTTAATCTTTGATTGAGAAATATGTGTTGAGAGCTTTCTTGGACATAAGGGAACAGAGTTGCTGAAACCACCACTGAGTTTTTACCCAAGCGCATTAGTTAGGGGCTAAAAAAACCCAACCCCCCCCTCCAAAGTGTTAAACAATGTGGAGAAAAGACTTCTCTCAGTTAATGGGGTTTCGCTTCCTTGGTATTCATGATGCCTTGCTCTTACCTGTTCTCCCAGGCTCAGTGGAGAATTCTTGTCTTGGTAAGATGTACATTTGCAATGCAAAACAAACCACTCCCCCAAGCAGAACTCTGCTCACTCCACATTTTCTTCTTTTTAAACAATCAACTTGCCGACCCACTTTGTACATTATTTAAAAAACAGCATGTGGCAATTAATTTCCCTTTGCAGGTCACTGCTTTAGGTTTTTCCTTGAAAGTGCACTATTCAAACACTTAGCTGTTAAAATGATAATCCTTTCTGGTTTTTTTTTAAACCAGAGAAGCCCATGTAAGCTACTGTTTTGCCACTAGGATAATGCTAGATTATTTTTATAGACCTGAGTACAGTAGAAGAGTTAGGAACCTTGATTAGAGGATTCTTGTTTGAAGTAAACTGGCTCATCCCTAAATTGCAAGGCACTTTGCCAGTATCTTTCATTTATTGCATTGACCTGCTCTGTAATTTAATACTGGGGATGATGAGTCTGTTAGCGTAACATCAGGGTTCTGATGTGAACCTAGGAGATCAGGAAACCATTCTGTACGTTCTCTGCCCCTCAACATCCGTCTGCTTCACAACACGTGCCTGGGGTTCTGGCTGAGCTCACCCACCTTTTGGAGAACTCTGGAATGCAACCGGGTGTTACCTGTCCGGGAGGAGCTGGAAGAAAGTTATGATGGAGCAGCCTGAGTTATTGCCTCTTGTTTCCATTGTCTTCTGGGGAGCTTTCCAGGTAAAGGAGGAAGAGTTGAAAGGTTGGGAAATCTAAAGGTATGGCAGCTCCAGCCCAGAGGTAGGGTTCAGAAAAAAGTAATGCCACTCTTGTGCTGTCCCCAAGAAACTCCACGGCCCTGCACTGGTTTATCGTGGCATCAAAGTATGAGCTTACCAAAATCTATTTGTGTTTTTAAAATGCCTGCGGTTCTGTTCACCAACTTGCGTAAATTCACAGAAAGCTGTGTGTGGTTCTAGCCACAGAACTCCCATCACCCCCTCTGGAATTCTGGGTCTGATTCACTGCCCTGAGGCTTAAATTGTCTCGCTCTGTCTTTCTTCATCCTTTTGGCAAGTGCTTCTAGTCAGCCTTCCTCCTCTGAGTCAGTGGCTCAAATGTGACAGAAATTTGGAGTAAGCTGATGTTCTCAGTCCACTTCCCAGTGGGCAGGTGTCCACGTTCTGGAAGCCACAGTCACACGTGGCTTGCTGGCACCTCCAGCAAAGATGACAAGGACTTGAGGCCCTGATCCAAAGCCCATGAAGGTCAGTAGGAAGACTCCCATTGCCTGTGGATCAGGTAAGCAGAGCATGGAGACTGAGCCACCTTCTCACGTTTCACAGGAGCCACCTTGCTCAGGGTTTGTACCCCTCAGAGTGGGCAGCAGTGCCCTGAGGAGCCTGCACATGGGAGCTGTTCCTGTTCTGCGAGAAACAGAGAGCTCCGGTTTACGGCGACACCTTTTCCAAGCACTGAAGTTGCTGTAGACGTTTAAAAGTGAACTGAATGTTTGAGCTACTCTTTGGGAACATTCACGTGTGTATTCATTATGGGGTTCCTGGGGAGTTCATGGCTAGGGGGCGGGGCGAAAGGCAGAACGAAAGCAACATTCAGGGCAAAAGTAGCTGAGCTTCTGGAACACCCAATAGGATTTTTAAAAACCATTCTGAAATCTCAGGTGGGTGCTGAGCAAAGCAGTTGGTTTAGAAATCAGCATGGCCACACACTTTATTACAGCAGTACTCACACCCCAGTACAGTGAGGACTGATCGGCAATAGTCTTCCTTATCCCTGAGCTGAGACACTTGGGCCCCACGTGGCTCAGCCAGATTTCCCTGGTTTTCTTCTATGGTTCCTTCTGCACATGCTGTATTTAGCTCCCAGCCTGGGGAACGAAATGTAACTCTCTGTTCTTATTACATCATTGTTTCATTGCAAACTGAAAGGATACTTCTGAAAGGGTGATCCAAGTTCTCCGCTGCTGTAAAGTGGCATGGCTCCATTGAATCAGTCAGTTTACAACGATAGAGAGTTCTCAGGATAGGTTGCCCTTGGGCTTCCCTTGGTTCTGAAAGGACACAGATGATATTTTCACTTTGATTAGAAGAGAGATCTCAAAACAAAATGTTGTTTTCTACCAGCTGATAAATACGATAGCTGCAGTCCAAGGCCTGGGTCCAGTTAGAACCTGTTGGTGGGTTGATCTGGTGAGATTTTTCTGATGGTGGGGACTGACTGCAGGTGTTTGCATCTGGATTGCTGTTTCTGCTGTAACAGGTGCCTTGCCATATTCAGTACAGGGGCTTTAGCTCAGCTTGTTGCTGTGGAGGGCTGCTCACCCCCCTGTGTGGATAATCTCTCTTCTCGTGGACAACATGGGCTCAGAAGCAACGCTGTAGAACCCTTTGCTGGTGTGGGGTCGGTTCCTATTTGGTGATGCTTTGTCTAAGTGTTTCCTTTTTAAATACAAGCAGTAGTGCACTGATGAGAGAAGGAACAGATTTTTTTCAGGCAGTTTTTGGACATTTGGAAGCAAGAGGGGAGCACTGCGCAGTTGTTTGATGTGCAGATCAAAAGATGACACTATAATCATCTTAAACCTCCAGGGTTTATACAGCCTGCTTATGTTTAATGCAAACACTCCAAAACCGAAAGAAACGAAACAACATTGCTTTTTGGCAGAAAGGGCGTGAGCAGTGAGTGCTGGGCTTTTGATTAGACTGTTTAAGACATTACTTTATAGTAGGGATGTTAGATAGAGTTTAATTTATTAATTGTGTAACTGCACCAATTCTTAGCCACCCCATGCTGCTGCCTCTGATTCAGAGGTAGCAGTGCAGGGCAGCAGCAGCCACTATTCACGGGGGGCCTGTGCCCCCATCAGACAGGGGCTGCTCTGGCATCCCGCTTGCCTGCCCGCCCTGCTGCTGGAGGTGGCTCCACATAGCCAGTGCTTGTGGGGAACTGGATTTCAAGCCGGCTCCTTATGCTCGTATCCGCTCCTGCCTGCCCCTCCCCCCTCCATGTTGCTGCCTCTGTTAGAGAGGCAACAGCGTGGGGGGCATGCAGCTCTGTGGGAGCTGATATGTGCAGGGAGCCAGTTTGAAAGCCAGTTCCTTGCATGTACGAGCTCCTGCCTGCCCCCCTCACCCTCCACACTGTTGCCTCTCTATCAGGGCCGGGGGAGGCAGGGAACTCCTCGGGATCCAGTTCTTGTGTGGAGCCAACATAACAGCCAGCTCCCTACAAGCACCAGCTCCCGCCTCCCCCTCCTTGCTGCCTCAGATACAGAGACAGCAAGGGGCAGTGTTTCTTCACACTGGTATGCCGTGAGGCACTGGTAGGTGTGCCGTGGAGAACTGAGTTCAAAATGGCCACCCTTAAAGGGGCAGGTGATCTTTTATTTCTTTTTTTTTTTTTTTTTTTTTGCTCAATAACTTTTCCACAGGCCTTCCCTCCCCCTTTTTTCCTCAACAAAAAAATCCTTGGTGTTCCTCATTTTAAAAAAAAATGTTTGGTGTTCCTTGGTCTTAAAAAGTTTAAGAAACACTGGCAAGGGGGATGTGCATATAGTCATTTAGGTTAACCGATAAGGCCAGGCTCATCGGTTAATAGTTTAAATGACTATATCCTAACATCCCTACTTTATAGTCTCGCCTTACCTGTTCTATAATGTGTATGGTGATTAGTAATCTGGAATCTGTTCTTGCTGTTTATTGTACTGCTTGGAGTTGGGGACCTAGAGTCAGATCCTCAGTCGATTTTAAACTGATGTAATGCCAGAGCAATGCTGATTTACACCCGCTGAAGATTTGGCCCACTCTGTTCCTTGAGCACCCGTTATGTTTCTATGTGATGTGACACAGTGCTTAAAAATACAGTCCACCCCTTCATAAGACTGCTCTTTGATATAAAGTTATATTTGAGTTGGGGTTTAATCTACATGTTATGTATAACTTTCTCCTAGTTACTGACGGTTTCAAATCAATGATCTGAATCGCTGTCCTGTTACCGGTCTCATGATCTATCCACACCCCTATGCAACTTGTTTTTGCAATAGAAAAGGTTACTTCAGCAGTTGGCATAGTCTGCTGTCTGGTTAAGTCTTGTTTGTTCTTGAGTTAGGAGTTTGGCTCTGGAATTGGAACACATAAATACTCTAACTTGTACCATGTGAGCCACGCAGAACTTACAAAGACGGTTTTTGTCTCAAAAGCTGAACTTTTAGAGATGCTTTTCTTTTCATGTTTCCAAATAGTGGGAATCAGTGTTTTCCTTGGACAATGGACAATGTCAGTCGCTCACTGCTTTCAAATTTCTTCTCATTCATTATCTTATCATAAAATGTGGCAAGATAGTTTTATGAATTTGGCCACTGCACTAAATTCTGTGATCATGTTCCTTGTTATGCTGTATTTCTGGCCATTTGTCCAGGCTACTAAAATACTAGAGACATTGATGATAGGTTGAATCTGCAGCATGGCAGAGAATTTTTATGTGGACTAGGTTTCTTCAGACACTTCCTTGTGCCATGTCTTATTGCACCCATGTTATATTTTAGGGTGATGCCATCTAACAGGCTGAGAAGTGCATAGAATCATTGTTTATTCCACACAATACTGTGAATAGGCAAATACTTGGTAGACTTGTTCTGCTAATGGAGAGCTGCTGCTCCGATCTGATATTTCAGGGAAATCAGAAGAATTTACCCATGGTAAGTGTGGCATGAATGGTAGGTCCGTGATAGGCTTAATAAGGATGTAAGGTTAAAAACCAAATACAATTTGTTTTTTAATATGATACAGGAAGGATGTAAGTGACTAGTCATCTACCCGATAAGTATATGCTTATCGGGTAATTGAATAGTGACTCGACTAGTTGCTTCCTTCCCCTCTCCCCCCTTGCTGCCTCTGTCAGCAAGGGAGGAGCAGGAGCTGGTGTTGGGGGGAGCTGACTTAAAGGCCGGTTCCTCCCAGCACTGTTTCGGGGGGGAAGGTGAGCCAGGAATCAGCTGATTCCCAGCTCGCTCCTGGTCCCAGATGCTGCGCCTTTGCTTTTTAAATGTATTAAGAGCTGCCAAGTTTAGAACTTGGGGGACTGAGCAAACGTTTCTCTCTACTCACGATCCGTACTGATCCATATTCAAGGCCTAGTTCATTCCCAATATTCCTTGTAGGCATGACAGTTCTGTCTGATAACTTCATATTGCTTCCTCCAGCTCTCAACTTAGAACTCTCACAAAGAGCAAGGGCAGTAGCATTTAAATTTCAGCACTGTATCCCATTGCTTCTTCTGAACCCTGCCAACACCCTTAGCTACCTGAGTTTAACCCTTTAGTCACCGAGTGCTGACCAGCACTCCTGCCCATCACAGTCCTTCGCCATAATTATTCAATAAGTGTTGTGTTGGACAGTGCCTAGAGTGGTAGGAGTCTAGTCTAGGATGGGCCTTGAGGCCCTGCTGGAATAAGATAATGGTACTAAGACTAGAGAATTTTCCCTCTGTCTTCTTTCCTTTCAAGATGCCTCCTATTCTAGTTCTACACGGTTCAAGTAAGGGAAGAAATACTTTCCTCGACCAGGCTGCTACCTGTCAGCCAAGACCAACTTCTCCTGAAGTTGTTACAACTCATCTTATTACGTGGCCTCTCTTGCTAACGCATTGAGAAGCTTTGTTTGGGAATAGCTCTTGTTTTGAGAGAGAAATTTAATGAGAGCTATGTGCTCTGCATTTTTATTTTGTTTTGTTTTTTCCTGTTAGGGTTGTTTAGATGGCTCACAGGAAGAAGTGAGTCCTAATAATCTAGGGCCAGTTCTTCAGCTGGTGTAAATCAGTGTCGTTCCTGTGAAGCCATCTACGGATACCAACAGAAGATCTACCCCACTGTCTGTAGTGTTGTGATTAAGGCCTAGTTTTAAACCCCAAATGGAAAACTTGTGAATACTGTTTTTACTTGAAAAATGATTCCTCTCGGGTTCCTTAAAATCTACCTATTCCTCGGAACAAAAGATGGCAGTGAAATTAAAAGAGTTAAATTCTGCCTGGGCCAGGCTCCAATAGAAAATGAAAGGGTTCCAAATGTGTTTCTGATCCCAGATGCGCATATCACATCCGTGAGGTCAACCTGCTCATTCTCTGAAACAGACAGGTTGTTGAACTGTATGAGAATACTGCTCTTGTATATTTCAGTAATATGTCAGCTCACAAAAATAAAGCAGACAGACATCTAGGACAGGGAAAGCGTGATGTGAACCGGAGCTTGTCAGTGGTGAATAAAAGGAAGCCGGGGAGGGAGATCTATCAGCTCCCTCAACAAAAGATGAGGTTTTTGGAGAGAATAATTTCTAGCCTTCATACATGTGTTACACCAGCTGGGGGTCGGCCCTGTGACTAGACTCCCACCACCCAGGGTATTTACCTGGAACATACAAACTAAAGAGCTCTTGTTTGGAAATCAAAGCTAGTTTGAAGAATTGTGAATATTGCAAGTGTCTTAGGGCAGCGTTTCTCAACCAGTAGTACGAGTACTCTTAAGGGTACTTGAGAGAAGTCTTGTGGGTACGTCAACACAACTGAAATTTGGAGAGAACTGAATTTTTGTTTTAAGTTTTACAGCACTTGAAATTTTTGGGTGTAAAAAGTACAAAAATAACAATCGCCCGCCCGGCTACTATTAAGTTGTTTAAACAAATGTATTTCAACGGTAGAAAAAAAATGTTGTGTCTGAAAACTGTAGGTACTGGGGGTACTTATACTTTTGTTGTTGTTGTTGAAAAAGGGGTACTTTTTTAAAAAAGGTTGAGAAACACTGTCTGAGGGCACGTCTACACAGCAGGGCTAAAGTAAAAATAAGCTATGCAACTTCAGCTACGTCAATTGCGTAGCCTAAGTCGAAATAGCTTATTTTGGCTTTTGGCGCTGTCTACACAGCAGGAAGTCCGAGCATTCTTTCTCTGACTTCCCTTACTTCTCGTGAAATGAGGGTTACAGGAGTCGGCATAAGAAGTCCTCCAGCTTGCTATTATTTCGACATTATTTCGAAATAACAGCTTGTAGTGTAGATGCGGACAATGTTTTTTTGGAATAACATTAGTTATTCTGAAATAACACTCTTGTGTAGACATACTCTTAAGGTGCTTGAGGCCTCGTGGCGGGAAGGTGCCATAAGTTTTCTCCAATCCTCCAATATTATCTCGCAGTTCATTTTTATACACACAGTGGTAAGATTTTATTTAGTTTTCTAACTATACAATATCAGAATCCCTTTTTCAAATCTTATTTTTCCAAACAGAGAACCACAAGTAATTCAGTGGTACCTGGCTAAGTATTTAGTGGTTGGACGCTTGCACACTATGTAGCTTCTGAGCACAGATGCAGTTTTATCTCAGCTTTTTAAAAAAAATACAAATGTAAATTCAGATGAGGCATGATTGCTAAGAGGTTAGCAATTGGTGATGTTATGGAATGTTGTTGTCTGTCTTGAAAAGAAGAATGATAGATGTAACATTGGAAAACAGAACAAGCATTAACCACAGTGTTTAGTGTCTCAAGTAGGGATGCTACATTTCAAGTAATTGACTAATCGAATAGTCGATGCAATTTGCATCGACTATTCGATTAGTTGATAGGGCACCTCTGCCTTTGAAGTGTAGCAACAGCTACACTTCAAAGGCAAAAAAGCACTGTTGGGAGCATGGGGCCAGTGGGGCAGTCCTCCACTGGCCCCATGCTCTCCATGGCATTTCAAAGCAGCAGCACCGCATGGAGTCCGGGGTCAGCTGGGGACCCTGGGCTCCATGCAATGCTGCCGCTTTGAAACTTCATGGGGAACCCAGTGTCAGGCTCTGTGGCATTTCAAAGCGGCAGTGCTGCACAGAGCCCGGGGTCAGCAGGGGAGTCCCCAGCTGATCCGGGCTCCACGCGGCACTGCCACTTTGAAACACCGCGTGCAGCCTGGGGACACCCCAGGGTCTGGACCCACTTTCCATGAGGTGCTGCCGCTTTTAAGTACCCTTCCCCTCCCTCCCCTTGCTGCCTCTTTCTGATAGATGCAGCAAGTGGGGGGAGGAGGGGCGGAGGAGGAAGCGACTAATTGACTAGTCGTTCACATTCCCTAGTCTCAAGCCTGATGTCTAGTCTACAGTGGAGTTACCATGATTGTGGGTTAAGTGGAGCTTGCCAAGCCAGCTTGCTATAACTGTTCCAGTCAGGTGTGGAGCCATCCCATCACTATGAAATCTGGTAACAAGGCCATTATCAGTGATGCATATCAATGTCTATCTTTGGCCACAGCCGTGTTTGGGATCCTCTCCTTGGCCCCAAGTGTCAAGGATGGCTGCACGTTGACCTTAGGCCAGGAGTGGGCAAAAAGCCAGAGGCGGTTTGGCAGGGTTAGCTCCCGGTGGGCCACCAGTACTTTGTTTACCTGCACATCCACAGGTACAGCCCCTTGCGGCTCCTGTTGGCTGTGGATTGCAGGCCAAGACACCACTTCCCATAGCTCCCATTGGCCAGGAACGGAGATCTGCGGCCACTGGAAGTTGCAAACAGCTGTACCTGCAGACGTGCAGGTAAATAAAGAGCTGGCAGCCTGCCGGGGCTAACCCTGGTGAACCACATCTGGCCTGCAGGCCACTTGTTCCCCACCCCTGCCCTAGCCTGTTGGATGTTGCATCAGAGGGGCCCATGAGTGGAATGGCAAATCAAAGCTGCATGACATGCATGCTCAGGTCAGTTACATGCGTGTCCAGACTGGTTCTGATGTCAGCTGCAGACCATTCTTCACATCTTGCAGAGAAATCTGGGCAGGGAAAGTGGGCCCGCAATGGGTGCTTTGATGACACACATGCTCTTGGGTGATCAAATCGGTCTGTGTTGTGGTAAACTTAGGTTTCCCCTGACCACCTTAACCATTCTTGCTGCAGCCTCTTCACAACAGATGTGTGGAGTAGGGATGTAATCATGTAACCGATTAACCGATAAGCAAAAGCTTATAGGTTAATGATATAGACTACATGCATTCCCCACCCCCCAAGTAAATTTTTTAGCAGGCTGGCCAGCAACCTGGCTCAGACCTGGCTTGTGACAGGTCTGGGACCTGCCCCTGCTGCATCTGTATTAGGAGCTATGTTGGCAAGCAGCCCGGCTCAGTTCTGGCTCATGCTGGGTCTGGGAGCACAGACCCCTTCCCCTGGGCAGGGGCTGCTGCCACCCCGTGCTGCTGACTCTGTATCTGGTTTTTAAACTGGCTCCCCTCGTAGACCAGCTCCCACCTGGCACCCCACACTGCTGCCTCTGATACAGAGGCAGCAGCAAGGAGTGGCAGGGGGCTACTCAGGAGTGGGGCCAAAGCACACTGGCTGCTGGCCCCGCCTCCGGGTAGTATAGAGTAGTCGACTAGCCCAGTGTTTCTCAACCAGTGGTACAAGTACCCTCGGGGTACTTGAGAGAAGTCTGGGTGGGTACATCAACACAACTGAAATTCGGAGAAAACTGAATTTTTGTTTTAAGTTTTACAGTGTTTTATTATTTTTGTACTTTTTACACCCAAAAATCTCATTGCCAGCCCAGCTATGATTAAGTTGTTCAAACAAATGTGTTGCACCGGTAGAAAAAAATTTGTGTCTGAAAACTGTAGGTACTAGGGATATATATAATTTTTTTAAATGGGGTACTTTATAACAAAAGGCTGAGAAACACTGGACTAACCGATAAGAATTCATGAGGTTACTCGACTATCCATTTAACTGATATTTAACGTCCCTAGTGTGGAGAAGTGGCATGGCGTAACATAGGTATCACCAGTACTGGTGTGTAGTTGCATCTGCCCAGTTACGATGCGTGTAGTGACATGTAACTTTGTGTCAATTAACTTGACATGAGATGAATTGAACCAGACCAGGCCACAGTATTTTGCTGCAGAATAACAGAGGGCTGTACCAGATGATTGGAGAGTTTGAGCATTTACTCCCCAGGAAGTGTTGACCAGCTTGTTTAGAAGGTTTTTACGGGTCCTCGCCATTCCATAGGATACGTGAGAGATCTATCTGGAGTAGACTAGGTGGGATTCATGTTGGGAAACTAACACAGCGGGGCACAGACTATCCAATAAGTTCTTGGACTGCATTGGAGACAACTTTTTATTTCAGAAGGTTGAAAAAGCTAGTAGGGGGGAAGCTGTTCTAGATTTGATTTTAACAAATAGGGAGGAACTGGTTGAGAATTTGAAAGTGGAAGGCAGCTCGGGTGAGAGTGATCATGAAATCATAGAGTTTGTGATTCTAAGGTATAGTAGAAGGGAGAACAGCAAAATAGAGACAATGGATTTCAGGAAGGCAGATTTTGGTAAGCTCAGAGAGCTGGTAGGTAAGGTCCCATGGGAGGCAAGGTTGAGGGGAAAAACAACTGACGAGAGTTAGCAGTTTTTCAAAGGGACATTATTAAGGGCCCAAAAGCAAGCTATTCTTCTGCGTAGGAAAGATAGAAAACATGGCAAAATACCGCGTTGGCTTAACCAGGAGATCTTGCATGATCTAAAAATAAAAAAGGAGTCATAAAAAAATGGAAACTAGGACAAATTACAAAGGATGAATATAGGCAAACAATACAGGAATGCAGGGGCATGATTAGAAAGGCAAAGACACAAAACGAGCTCAAACTAGGTACAGGCATAAAGGGAAACAAGAAGACATTCTATAAATATATTAGAAGCAAGAGGAAGACCAAGGACAGGGTAGGCCCATTGCTCAGTGAGGAGGGAGAAACAATAATAGGAAACTTGGAAATGGCAGAGATGCTTAATGACTTCTTTGTTTCGGTTTTCACTGAGAAGTCTGATGAAGGAATGCCTAACATAGTGAATGCTAGTGGGAAGGGGGTAGGTTTAAAAGATAAAATAAAAAAAGAACAAGTTAAAAATCACTTAGAAAAGTTAGATGTCTGCAAGTCACCAGGGCCTGATGAAATGCATCCTAGAAATCTCAAGGAGCTGATAGGGGAGGTATCTGAGCCTTTAGCTATCATCTTTGGAAAATCATGGAAGACCGGAGAGATTCCAGAAGATTGGAAAAGGGCAAATATAGTGTCCATCTATAAAAAGGGAAATAAGAACAACCCAGGAAACTACAGACCAGTCAGTTTAACTTCTGTGCCAGGAAAGATAATGGAGCAAGTAATTAAGGAAATAATCTGCAAACACTTGGAAGATAATACATTGATAGGGAACATCCAGCATGGATTTGTAAAAAACAAATTATGTCAAACCAATCTGATAGCTTTCTTTGATAGGATAACGAGTCTTGTGAATAGGGGAGAGGCGGTGGATTTTAGTAAGGCATTTGATACGGTCTCGCATGATATTCTTATCAATTAACCAGGCAAATACAACTTAGATGGAGCTACTATAAGGTGGGTGCATAACTGGCTGGATACCCATTCTCAGAGAGTAGTTATTAACGGTTCACAATCCTGATGGAAAGGTACAACAAGTGGGGTTTCACAGGGGTCTGTTTTGGGACCGTTCTGTTCAATATCTTCATCAACGATTTAGATATTGGCATAGAGAGTACGCTTATTAAGTTTGCTGATGATACCAACCTGGGAGGGGTTGCAACTGCTTTGGAGGATAGAGTCATAATTCAAAATGATCTGGACAAATTGGAGAAATAGTCTGAGGTAAACAGGATGAAAGTTAATAAGGACAAATGCAGAATGCTCCACTTAGGATGGAACAATCAGTTTCACACATACAGAATGGGAAGCAACTGTCTAGGAAGGAGTACGGCAGAAAAGGATCTAGGGGTTATAGTGGACCACAAGCTAAATATGAGTTAACAGTGTGATGCTGTTGCAAAAAAAGAAAACATGATTCTAGGATGCATTAATAGGTGTGTTGTGAGCAAGACACGAGAAGTCATTTTTCCGCTCTACTCTGCGCTAATTAGGCCTCAGTTGGAGTATTGTGTCCAGTTCTGGGCACCACATTTCAAGAAAGATGTGGAGAAATTGGAGAAGGTCCAGAGAAGAGCAACAAGAATGATTAAAGGTCTATAGAACATGACCTATGAAAGAAGTCTGAAAGAATTGGGCTTGTTTAGCTTGAAAAAGAGAAGATTGAGAGGGGGCATGATAGCGGTTTTCAGGTATCTAAAAGGGTGACACAAGGAAGAGGGAGAAAAATTGTTCTTCCTGGCCTCTGAGGATAGAACAAGCAATGGGCTTAAACTGCAGCAAGGGAGATTTAGGTTGAACATTAGGAAACAGTTCCTGTGTGTCAGGGTAGTCAGACACTGGAATAAATTGCTTAGGGAGGTTGTGGAATCTCCATCTCTGGAGATATTAAGAGTAGGTTGGATATGTGTCTATTGGGGATGGTCTAGACCGTACTGGTCCTGCCATGAGGGCAGGGGACTGGACTCGATGACCTCTCGAGTTCCCTTCCAGTCCTAGTATTCTACGATTCTATGTTTCAAGAAATGTCCACTAAGAAAGACGCTCAGTTCTTGATCTCTGGCCTTGTAAGAATGGAATACCTTTGAAACTGTGTTTGGCACGTTACAATATTCAGCTATCTTAATCAAGTCAGCGTTTAGGTCATCTTCTGGTTCTGGAAATGATCAGACTTGGATGCCTAAGCAAGTGTCATGTGAGTATGTGAACTTACAAACCTGGGTGAACAGAAGTTTGTGTACACATACAAAAATGCTGGGCAAGCACAGAGCCTTGGAGTAGGATGTTTGTTTGTCTTTCCCTCTTTCTGGCAATGTCTCCCATGTGCACTCAATAACACATGCTGTGGCGGGGGAAGGTAAACAACATCGACCAGCTATGCTCTAGACAATTTGGAATGGCACAGGCAAGAGAGAAGTCAGTTCATAGCTGGCAATTCTGTAAGTCTTTTCCCAATTTCCGGAGAGCAATGACTTCTGACATTCACTGAGTCTTTGGAAGTTGCTCTTCACTGACCACTCACATGAAAAGCGGTACAGGCAGCTAGTATGTAGTGTCATCTCAGTCACAAAAGGCATTTAGCAAACACAGGGACTGGGTCTTTGTGTGAGTGAAAAATGTATTCTAGAAGTAGAGCATTCAGTACCTACTTGCTGTAGTTTAGGCTTGATAGAAAACTTGGGTGTATTACAAAGTGCTTAATTGTAAATTACAATGGTTAATAAATTGCACTTTAGTGATAATGTCAAGCTTTGGATGTAGAGTTCTAGTCTGAAAAGAGACTGTGAAAGACTGTGTAAAAACGGAACGTTCTTACTCAGATGCATCCATATTTGGAACCAGAGCTGCTGGCTTCAGGTACAAAAAGAGCTTATCTTGCTACTTACACCAATTCGCTGTTGAGCCAACAAACTTATGAAAAAGTGGATGGGTTTCTGTTCTTTCTTGTATGTCAACAGATGAATTGCTTCCCAAGCTCCAGTTAATTATACCTGTCCTTGAAGATTAGAGAGAGTGGTGTTGGTGTAATTGAGAGTTGGATTTGGCCTGCAGAATCTTTAGCACAAAATGACGTGTTTGAGAATAAACTATCCAGCTTAACTCTCTAAACAAGGGCTAGCCCCTAGTGGGCTGCTGCCTCTATATTTACTGCACTACTGCACATATGGGCAATTGCTGCTCCCATTGGCTGCGGATCGGCCAATGGGAGCTGCGGGAAGCAGTTCAGACCCGGACACTGCTTCTCTCAGCTCCCATTGTCCAAGAACGGCAATCTCTGGCCAATGGAAGCTGCAATTGCCTGTATCTGCAGAGGCGCAGGCAAATATAGCAGTAGCCTGCCAGGTACTAACCCTGGCGAATCAGACATGGCCCGAAGGCTAATATTTGGCCAACCCTGTTTTAAACCCAGGCTGAGTTCGCAAGGCTGGATGTAAGGGAAAGAAGTTGTCTGGTTTTGATATAATTTGTATCTGTGTAAATGAGAAGTCACTTCCTTAAAGGCAATGGATTTAAAATGTGGTAAAAACTGGAGGTAGGAAGAAGAATTGGGCTCAACACCTAGTTAGTTATAACCTGAGAATATCTGAGATGTAATAAATCAGAGACATAATAAATATAGCAATAAACAAAGCAATTTGTAGAGTATTGCTTTTCTGAGTAAAACAAGTGATGAGAGAGGCGACCGTGAGAGAGAGACTCATAAGGTGACTGTGAAAATTAGACTCTCAAAAGTGACAGCTCTTGTGTGTGGGGGGAGAAGGGGGGAAGCTTGTGAGATCTCAGAATTCCATTGGAATGCTGGCAATTGAATGACTTGAATGAAGTATGAAGACTCCGTGGCATGCCTTGTTGTCTGAATGTGGAATCTAAGATTACCCTGGTGGTGGTTGATAGGGAAGATGAAAAGAGGTCAGATGAAGGGTGGCTAAAAGAGGGAGATCAAGAGCATGGCTCTTGAACTTTTTGCCATTACAGTGGGTTAAAATGGTATTTTTAAAGGTCCCTACTATGTATGAACAGATATTCCTAGGCACAATTGCACATGGTGATAGAAGTGAACTGCCAAGCCATCTATGGGGCCATTCAGTCCCTGTGAATGGCTGAGGGAAAAGTAGGATGGATTGATTTAAATCACAATTTAAATCACCCCCCCAAAATTGATTTAAATCAAGTTACCAAAAAAGCTAAGACTGATTGTGCTTAGAGTGCCCTTGATTTTGGAATAAGCCCCATTGAAATCACTGGCACTTCTGTTTTTTGAGAAAACAAGTATAGAATGGGGTTCTCTTGGAAAAGCCGAGTTACGCTGAAGTAAAATAGAGAACAGACTTATGCGACCATGATGTTCCAAAATAAGGGGCATGTATTATGTAGTATAAAATAAGAAAATGACACAGTGGCAACTGGCAACTCTAGTTTTCTCTTACTGCGGCGTTCTGTACTGCATACTTGAGTGATTGATAGATTCTAAACCTAATTAACTAATTAAACATGACATAAGGATTAGCTAAGCTAAACTTATCTAGCAACATCCAACTCAGAAAAAAAGCTTGGGAATTTACTTATCAAATCACACTTCTACTAAAAGACATAGAGTCTTAGACAATGATGCGTTTCAAAGCGAATTATTTAAGTTACTAACCAGTTGATCCACTCAGCCATATCCACGTCTTCATCCACATAATTTTCTCCCAATAAGCAGTTTTCCATATGCTGTTTCATTCTTGCAAGTAGGCCCGGCTTCATGTTCTTGCACTGTTTGCACTTGACACTAGGGATACAAAATCCTGTTTAATCAGTTAACCAGAGACATCCCTACTTGACACATTTTCCTTTTTAACCCAGGGAACAAATTTCTTCACACTATTCCCAGATAGGGTCTGTCTTATGCCCAGAAGCCATGACAGTTTTTCTTTGGCAAAAGCATAGGGGGAATATAAAAAGCTCTGTGTGTGCGCTGAATAATGTGTTCCCTTTTTCTTTCCAGTGCACTCTACTGTTCCTTTCTATGCTGCCTCTGTCCTTTCCTATATATTGTCTTTCTGTCTTCAAGACAATGTCTTAACTAACTCCTCTGACAAGCTTGGCCAAAGTCCACCACAACATAAGCACAGAACAAAAATCGGTCCTGTCCAGCTTGTGTCTTTCTTTGTATATGTTACTTTTCAGTCTGCTGAGAAACAGAAATTGAAAGCCCAGAGTTTTCAAAAAGCAAGAGCTGGTAGTTAGGCTGGACAGACTAGAGGCATTAATTCATTTGTATGAGACTATATGTATAGGTGTAGCATGTTTGCGATGAGATTTATCTGTAACTTATTTTTAAATGAGAAATTTAGTATTTTATTGATTTTAAAAAAATCTGATTTAAATTAAAAAATCTGCTTTTTTTTACATTTTTAAATGGATTTTTATCTACCCTGGTGAAAAGGGATATTAGCAAAATTAAATAACTTTGGAAATGAATAATCTGTTTGGTTTTTCATCTTTCAAGCTCCTTCTGCTTATAAACCCTCAAGACCAATTGAGGTGGCAACTAAAGGTTCAACAGATGTCAGTGGGCAAGTAATTTTTCCAGTGTTTCGGACCCAATACCAAGGATTATGTAGGCCATCAAAATTTGCTTTTTGTTATGTAAACAGATGTACCTGGGAGAACTTCTATTTTGCAATAGGCACAGGGATTTGCTTACAAAAAAAGGCTAGGAAACATTTCAGTAGTCCATGATATGATAGTTTAGTTAAGGAAATTTGGGAATCAGAACAGTAATGTTGCCTTTATATGTCTCTGTATATGTAACAGACACTAGATGCCTAGCTCTTCTGTTGGTTATGTGACAACAGTGAAGCTACGCTGCTTTACTCTAATGAAGGATTGACCCTAGAGTCTTTTCAGATGCCTTTTTTCTGTAGCTTTGCAGTTGTTGAGGCTGCAAAAGTATCAAAGCAACTGTTAGGACTCAGGCACTCTCTGCATTGACATCATTGTTGCTTTAATATAAACCTCAGAAAAGGATTCTAAGGTGTTTTAGGCACCTGCTGCAGGGATGTTATGCACAAGTCAGCATCTCCACTGTATAGACTTTCCCACAGCCATTCCTGCAGATGAGCCTAAATAGTGAAAAACAAATTAGTCATTCTGTTTCCTATCTTGCATTACCCTGACTGGAATCTGACTTGATGGCTTTTAGGAGCTAGTTGCTGCTGCTTAATATCTGAATGCCGCCCTCACTCTCGTCTCAGAAACCAGTACTTAGTATTGGGATACTCTTCGGACTATGTAACTTCCCTGGCCCTCCTCCTCCCATACATACAGGAGCTGCTGAGGTGTATGTATGGCTCATGTACTGCCAACTAATTATCTTAACAATTTTTTAATATTTATTTTAGTTCATTAAATCGATCAGTTGCTCTTATGCACAAACTATACAAAATCAAATGTTAACCAGTCGCACAGTCCATAACTAGTCTACTCAAACCTCTCCCTCTCCAGCCTTCCTTATTTTACTCATTCCCGCCCAACAAGCCTGGAGAAATGGGTAGTCTTGCAGTCTGTCCTGCACATCAACAAATGGTGGCTCTGTTTGACCAGTGTAGAAGGGGAGCGGATTCCAAAATCAAGGAGTGCATTTTCCAGGGAAAACTAACTCCACCCCAGTCCTGTTTAAACAGCACAAGCACGCTAACAAATCTCAGTTGCCATGTATCATGGATGGAGATTTGGTCTCTCTTACCTTAGAGATCCAAATCATTTAGGGCTTTGTACATCCTAAGAGAGGGCATTGACTTGCCCCTGAAGATGAGCTGCAAATGGGCAGCTGCATTTTGCACCAGGTGAAGTTGCTGATTATCTCTCCCTGGTAGCAATCCTGTCACATTGGGCTATGCCAAGCAGACAGGCTGCTTATGTTCCATTTGCTCTCGTGTACTGCACACAATGGAAAGTTACTAGCAGTTCTCCAGACACTTTAGTTGTTGCCTTCGCTGGACCAGACTGCTTTCCATGCTCCTCTCTTCTCTCCCATTCGCACATCGGTGAGAGCCTGGCAGACAAAGACAAAACTGTCACCACTAGTTGCCAGGAGGAGATCAAATGCAACGTTGTTTTTGGAACATGGCATTCTGTGATTCACAGAGCCTCGCTTGTTCGCTCATCTCCCACGCTATGTCAGCAGAGAAGCAGATAAGAGGATAGCAGGATGCCCTGCAGAGACCTGGCAGTTCTTTGAAGAAAGTTTAAAGCATCTTCCAAATGCCACTGAAATGCCACTGAGGGATCCAGTGAGCATGGAGGGGAAAACAGAGAAGGGAAAAGATAGCTCTTTCATCTGGGTAGATTGCATATTGGTGGTGGGTGAGGTTTCCCTTTGATCCTGCAGTTTACTGTGCTGAATATTCCTTACCCTAGAGCAAATGTAGCTGTTCGGCTCAGCACAAACAATGTGAGGCAATCACAGCAGCATTATTTACAAACGTACAGCCACAGCTGGTCTTTAAAACATCTTCAAAAAGCCAAGATTTTCAAAAGTGACAGCTTGGTTTAGCTGCCTTCATTTGGTGCGCTCAATCTGATACAGTTTAAGAGTTCTGATTTTCCAGCGTGGTTGCGCATCACTTTCTGAAAATCAGACCCCTTCCAGATGTCTAAAGATGGCCACCCACACAACTGGCGCTCTTGCAGACTTTGAGTCGACTTGCCTGCTGATACATCTGGAAGGTCAAGAGGCTGCACTGCATTGAACAAAGGGGGCAAGTGAATTCCAGAGCTAAGGGCCTTCTGTTTAGACACACTTGCTCTGGCCCCCCAGACACACATGAGTAGGGACTGTAGGCTCAACTGATCTCAGCTGATGGGTTATTGAACAAAGGGATTGTTTCTACAGTTCCCAATATTTGAACTGTAAAAGCTGTTATGGATCCAAACCACACTTTGAATTTCATCTAGAAGTGAAATGGAAGCTGGAATATGTTATGGACTAGTAGGGTTACCAGGTGTCCAGGTATTGACCCGGACAGTCCAGTATTTTCGCCTCCTGTCCAGTAAAAAAATTCAGAAAATACCAGACACCTGAAATGTCCGGTATTTTCTGGTTTTTTCCCTGCCAGGAGACGAAAATACTGGATACCTGGCAACCCTAAGACACACTCGGCAACTGGGCCCAGCCCCCGGACCACCCACCCCCGGACTTCCGGCCCCAGACCTTCAGCAGGGTTGCCAGGTGTCCGGTATTCTACCGGACAGTCTGGTTTTTGCGCTCTCTGTCCGATAAAAAAATTCAGAAAATACCGGACATGTGCAATGTCCAGTATTTTCTGTTTTTCTGGCTGGGTGCCGGATGGAAGCCTGGTGGGGCCGGGGGGAGTGGCTGGGAGGCGGGGCCGCGAATGGCGCTGGGAGCCTGTGGTAGCGTGCAAAAGCCTGGTGGGGTCGGGGGGAGTGGCTGGGAGGCGGGGCCGCGAATGGCACTGGGAGCCTGTGGTAGCGTGCAAAAGCCTGGCGGGGCCGGGGGGAGTGGCTGGGTTTCCCAGACACTCCCTCCCACCTGGCTTCAGCATGCAACCACAGGCTCCCAGCACCGATTGCGGCCCTGCCTCCCAGCTGGGAGCCTGTGGTTGCATGCAGAAGCCAGGCGGGGGGAATGGCTGGAAGTCCCAGCCACTCCCCGGCCCCCGCCAGGCTTCTGCATGCAACCAGAGGGAGTCCCAGGCTGGGAGGCAGGGCTGCGATCAGCGCTGGGAGCCTGTGGTTGCATGCTGAAGCTGGGCGGGTGTGGGGGGAGTGGCTGGGAGGCGGGGCGCAGTCGGCGCTGGAAGCCCTCAGCTGATTGCGTCTGAGGAGTGACGCCTTGGGGAGGAGGAGAAGCCCTGCCCCTGCTCCTGAGCGCTGTTCAAGCGTGTTGTGGCGCCGTAGTCCAGGAGAGAAGCCCGCAGGTGCTTTGTAGTAGCGTTTAGGCGCCTTCCATGGGCTCTCAGCCAAAACCGACTGGGGTGGAATTTCTGCTTCTTCCCACTGGGACACCCAAAGACCTAGCTATGGGGCAGTCACCTTCCCACCCATGGTGGCCTTCCCCCGCCTCCCCCCCTGCCATTGAGTTGCCCCGGGGTCTGCCTCCCTCTGCTTTGGGTAGCAGGCAGTTGCTTTGCCTCCTGTTCGGTGTAGGTTGTGGTTTTTGTTTTTGTTTTTTTTTTTTTTTTGCTCGACAAATTTTTAGCCTGTGTGTTCGGTATTTTTTGGGAGACCATCTGGCAACCCTACTTACCGAGGAAGGGGGGCCCTCGATCAAGAAAACAAGATGGCCACCGGCCAAAAGACCTGAAGCAAGGGGAAGCAATGCCTTCCCTGGGTCTTAGTGCTCAGCCTCTCCCCTCTCGCACTTAAAGGGGCCATGCTGTTTTGTTTTGTTTTATTTTATTTTATTTTATTTTATTTTTGCTTAACTTTCGGGGTCCTTTTTTTTTTTTTCTCTCAACAACTTTGATCTTCCCCCTTTTCCTCCTCCTCCCCCCGGTGTTTTTTTTTGGGGAGGGGCTTGGTATTTTTGGTTAAATCATCTGGCAACCCTATGGACTAGCTAGTATTGGATGTTAATGTTAAATTGGCTCTATTGCAATTTTTTTTTTAAAAACTGGTAACTCGCCATCCCATCTCTCTCCCAAGGAGATGCAAGCAAATCCAGGGAAAATGGAAGAAAGACAAAGTCACTCATGTTTTCCTGATTAATCGCTTTCACTTTAGCCCTACATTGGCTGAACCAAGTTGTCTGTTGCATACACACTGATCAATAGATGCTACTGTGTTTGCTGATTCCTAAGTTGAAACAGGCCAGCAAAAGTTCACAGAAGAAAACTTTCAGAGGGGTAGCAATGTTAGTCTGTGTCAGTAAAAACAAAGAAAAAAGAAAAGAAAAAAGGAAGAGATACAGAGAAGTGAGTGTGACGTCCGTGCTAATCACACTCACTTCTCTGTATCTCTTCCTTTTTTTTCTTTTATCTTCAGGCATCTGAGAGAGTGAGATGTAGCGCACGAAAGCTTGTGCCCTAATACCCTAATATATATATATATTTTTTTAAAGAAGAAAACGTTCCTCGTGCGCTCTTGACCCCAAAAGGCTTGCTCCTGCCATCCTCCTCTTGAAATAGTTCCATTATGCCTGAGGCAAGATTATTAGATTATTGTAAATCCACAGGGGTTCAGCACCATAGTTTTGTATGCATGGCATTGTGTCTCACTTGTCCCCAGCCAGAGCTAATACTGTCGGAGGTATGTTTCTGCCACACCACCTGGCTGCCTCATCCTGATCACGGCTGGTGCCCTTGTGGAAATGCCAGAGAATGGGGTGGGGAAGGGAAATTTGTCTAGAGGCCCTTTGGTCATATAATGTGAATGTAACAGACTGGTCAGTGCATAGCCCTGAGATCAAATCCCAGATGAGCCACTTCCTTAGCCACCACTGGAGACTGAACCAGGAATCTCCAGGACTAACAGCACGAGTTTCTAGATCTTGAGCTAAATAGCCAAGCCGCTTGCTTACTTCATGCACTTCATTTATCTTCAGTAATTAACCTAGATTAGACCTGATCTACATTTAAGAGTTTTAGCTACTGCCATAGCTATGTCAGTTGGGGTTCAACTCCCCGTGTCCCCGCAGGCTTTGGGGAAGTCCCTTAGTCTCTCTAGGTATGTGCATGCTTCAGTAACACACCTATGACTGAAACCAGGAGCTCTCTACCAAGGATTTAACATTTTTCTGTCCCAGCAAAGTCTCTCTTCCCTTCACCTCCCTTTCCATGAGACCATTCTGCTCACGCTCTCTTCACACCTTTGGTACATCCTCCACCCCTTTTCCTTCTGCCTCAGAAATTCGCAGTGTCAGTCTGACCAAAGTGTCAGAGCAACTCAGGCTAGCAGAGGCTGTCAGCCCCTGGACCAACTTTTATTACCTGATTGCAACAACAGAGGGCACTTGTCCACTAGGTGGCTGTAATGAGGAGTATGGTATGTCCATTTCAGTATGTATTTTTATAAGAAGTCTCGCAGTATCTCTGAATGAATATTTATCAGGGTGGCCTTGCCATAAGCCTACATGCTGAATGGAAGACAAGGTGGGGGGAAGAGTGGTGACTGTAGCACCCATAAAATCCCACTTGCCCTGTTACTGAATCTCCCTCGGGGATTCAGTAACCCTCATTATACAAGTAGTTTAAAGAGAGAAAGAGAGACAGACAGACAGACATAGAATCATAGAATCCTAGGGCTGGAAGAGACCTCAGGAGGTCATCAAGTCCAGCCCCCTGCCCAAAGCAGGACCAACCCCAACTAAATCATCCCAGCCAGGGCTTTGTCAAACCAGAACTTAAAAACCTCTAGGGATGGAGATTCTGCCCCCTCCCTAGGGAACCTGTTCCGGTGCTTCACCACCCTCCTAGTGAAATAGTTTTTCCTAATATCTAACCTAGACCTCCCCCACTGTAACTTGAGACCATTGCTCCTTGTTCTGCCATCTGTCACTATGGAGAGTATCCTCTCTCCATCTTCTTTGGAACCCCCTTCAGGAAGATGAAAGCTGCTGTTAAATCCCCCCTCACTCTTCTCTTCTGCAGACTAAATAAGCCCAAATCCCTCAGCCTCTCCCCATAGGTCATGTGCCCCAGCCCCCTCATCATTTTGGTTGCCCTCTGCTGGACCCTCTTCAATGCATCCACATCCTTTCTATAGTGGGGGGGGGGCCCAAAACTGGACATAATAGTCACCAATATTGTTCTTATTTCACCTGCTCTTGCATTTACACCCCGCTATCTATCTGCGGTATGTATTTGGACTCTGTTACTGTGGTCTCTGAGCATCCTGCAATCAATGCTTTTTCTTCACAAATCCTACTGTGATGGGAAGGTTTTTCCAGCAGGTTACTCAATCACCCTCTTTGAGAGCTGATTATGTCAGCTGGGAGTTAAATCAACTTACGTATGCACTTGGGTTGTGAATTTTTCATATCCTTAAATAATGCATGTAGGCGTATCTACCTTTACGTGTAGACCACCCCTAGGGCAGAAAGAGTGTATCTATACTGCAATAAAACCACACATGTTGGCTCGGATTCGCAGGGCTCAGCCTCCAAGACTATATAATTGTAGAATACATCATGGGTCTCAGGTTGGAACTGGGGCTCCAGGACCTCATGAGGGCAGAGAGTCCCAAAGCTCAAGTTCTAGCCTGAATGTCTACACTGCAATTTTAAAGCTCAGCAGACCTGCGAGTCTGTCATGGGACATAGGCCAGTCATAGGTGTGTTATTGAACATGCATAGACCTGGTCAGACTAAGTGACTTCTGCAAAGTCTGTGATGGCACTTTAACCACTGGGCAACCCTCCTCTCCAATTAAATAAACCATGTGTGGACTTTACTGGAGAAGGGTAGTTTTGAAAAACAACGCGTGTCTGGATGCAGAACTCCAAGAGGCAAGGATGAGGAGAAACACATCAAGCCATCTTGAAATATCTCAGAAGGAACTGTCCCCCCCCGGCTTCCCTCCTGCATAACACAGTTGACAGACTCCCAGGAATTAATTCCTGGTTGACATAGAACTTGTCTTTTATGTCTCTTGTAGCAGCTATTTTGCTCTTCCCATGATGCTAAGTGGGAAGGAGGGAGATGGAAAAGAATGAAACAGACTCCTACAAAGAAGCTGGAGCGTTCAACATTTCCTAACATGCTGGTCGCCTGGCTGCTTACAACGGACACTCTTGTTTCTACTAGTCTTAAGAAATATGCACACGGATTAGTGAATTTTCTTTCTGCTGTTTTTTTTCCCCCTCATTTAGTGTTTCATTTTCATCATTTTAACATTAAAAGCACAGCAGTTTCCAGCGTTGAGGATTGCATTTTACACACCCATCGCCGACACTGCCCTAAGAATCTGCTTTGTCTGCAGGCATGCTTTAGTCATTCCTTTTTCTTTTAAATGACAACAGCATCTGTTTGCATCAGCACTCTTACTGACACTATTGCGTGACAGTAAGAACAACACTTAGCACTGGTGTGATGCAAGCTATGTATGCATTGGTCTAGAAACTAGTTTGAGGGAACAGAGCAGGGCGAGGGGCATTCCCACAGACAGGTTTTGAAAGCGAGAGAGGAAGCAAGCCTGAGCTCAGTGGTGAGTTGGAGACATGACGTGAACAATGTCCTATTCGCATACAGTCTTTGACTTCTTTCCTTTCTAAGTGTGGTGTGCTGGGCACTTCCTGACTCAAGTGTAGTTGCTGATTCAGTGTTTTTTGAATGCTCTGTGTATCAGTTCTTGTCTGCCATAAAAATCAGATTAGTATGTGTGGGGTAAAGAGTATTTTCTACAGTCACATTTTAAATACATAATAACTTTTGAAAAGATAGTGGCTCTATTGAAATTGGGAAATTGTACCATACAATGAATAGGAGAAGCGAATAATAATTTTCCAGAAGTACAGTACCTTTGCTCCTACTGCATTGCAGGCTGGATGTCCTCTTGTAACCTCTTTGGATACTTGCTGGCAATGAATGCTGAATTTACTGGGTATTACACATTGAAATTTGTCCATGCGTTGGAACAGAAAGGACTTGAGACCACTTTCTGTTCTAAAACTACTTGACAGCTTTCAATTTATTAGTTCCTTTAAGAGCCACAGACTGAAGTTTTCTCATGAGCTTAGCATTTTTTTCCTTGACCACCGAATCACTTACTGTGTTGTCATGTTGAATACTGAAACTGAGATCAGCTTCTAGGTAGAAGCTCCGAGCATTTAACAAGCAAAGAATAGACAAGGGATACACAGTTATCACAACTTAAGATGGAAGTGGATCTCTGTTAATTATGTTTCAGTTATAGCTGGAAACCTGTTGGCCACACACATTTCCAGCACGCCTGTCTAAAGTGGAACTGTTCTAACCACGGACGTCCGCTCAAATTGCTGTACAATGTTTGTGGTAAAGTTAGTTCTCTCTTCCCTGTTCAGAAAAGGTTAAAAATGGATCCTTTCCCAATGTGGCTACATGGCTGTTAAATGTTAAATGTGGCCAGATTAAAAAATAGTTGAAAACCCCA
Source organism: Rafetus swinhoei (assembly GCA_019425775.1). Taxonomy (NCBI): domain Eukaryota; kingdom Metazoa; phylum Chordata; order Testudines; family Trionychidae; genus Rafetus; species Rafetus swinhoei. The sequence continues at coordinate 47,709,160 of CM033432.1, forward strand.
GAGAGCAAATCTTTCTCCCTTTGAAGTCAGTGGGAATTTAACCATTGACTTTCAGTACGAGTAGGTTCTGGCCTCAGGTGAGCAACCACCTGAAGTTAAAACCAATGCTTCATAGCATGTCGAAAATAAGCAGGATTTTACAAAGCGTCTCCTCTGTGAGGAGATCTGACGTATTCCCATTTGCTCCCCTGTCAGATGCCTCTTCAGTTCAGTGTCTCTATCTGCTTAAGACAACCACAGATCAAAGTACAATTTTTGTTATTTGTGCAATCTAATAAATATCTTATCAAGACAAAGGTAGGACTCCTTAAGGAGGGACAAAGAGATTTGCTAGGTGGAACTAATGCTGAAGATGAAAGCAGTGAAGTTTCATCACCTGCAGTTAAAGTACGTGGAAGTAGAATGAAATTCAGTGGGAAGAGACATTGTCAGTGGGTTCACTGGGAAAACAGAGAGCCTGGTCCTACAGGTGCTGCTGGGATTCGCACTGCTACCTGGATCTGCTTGTACCCAACTGCTAAAGGAAGCAATAGGAGAGAGTTGAGTGAAAGGGCAACATGCAAGAGAAGAAAGGGACAGGAAGCGTACAGAGGCCAATAGATCAGTTCAAGTGAAAATAAAGAAATGGTGTGAAAGAGAAAAGGATGAGAAAATTGTCAAGCTACCAGCATAGCGTACAAACTTACTTCTGTATAGTATAAACTTAAAAAAACAACAAATAGTCTGGTAGCACTTTAAAGACTAACAAAACATGTAGATGGCATCACGAGCTTTCTGTGGCTCATGAAACCATCTACATGTTTTGTTAGTCTTTAAAGTGCTACCAGACTATTTGTTGGTTTTTTTTAAGTTTATCCTGTACAGACTGACTTGGCTACCACCTGAAGCTTCTGTATAGTAGTATGAGTATCCTTTGTAGCTGATAAGCTTTGTAGGACATGTACAAATTGTAGGTTATGGTATATCGCTCACGGGTAAATAGCCCATACAGAGTGACTGTAGATGTAGGGCTGAGATTTTTTTTTTTTTTTTAAATGTATAAAGGCTACATTTCAGTAATGCTGACTGAAACACAGCTTGGGGTTGGGGGTTGATTGTTTCATTGGAGGAGGGATTCATTTGCCATAGGCAAAAGAGAAGATTGGTCTTGAGGTGAGATCTGAAGAAGCCCGGGGAGCCAGTCATGTGCAGAAAGGCAGGTGTTCCACATAATGGGAGATGGATCTTCCCCACTCCAAAGGGCCAGGGAGCGGAATGTGACAGTTCTTGTATACAAAGATCCTCTTGAGACTATCTTGCACTAGGTTTGGTAATAAATACAAGTGTTTCATTAAGTATAAAAAGTAGGATTTAAGCGATTGCAAATGAAAACAGAGAGATCAAAGCAAATTACTAATCTAAAATAAACAAAAAGTGCCAGCTAAGCCTAATACACTAAGAGAAGTTGTTAGAAATCTTATTTCCCACCCTCATTCTTCTCTCAGATGCAGTTATTCAAAAGCCAAAGCTGTGGTTTTTTTCTCTTATTTGGGCCCCAGCAATGCCTTCCACTCCTTTCATTGCAATTCTTTTCTTTTCCAGGTGTTCTTTTGTATCCTCTTAGGGTGGGGCAGCAGTTTCAGAAGCCAGATGAGGAGGATCATTCTTTGCTTCCCATCCCTTATATAGAATTTTTCCGGGACTTTGTTCAATTCTCTCCCCTCCCTTTTGGAAAAATACAATATTCAAGATGGATTCCAGCACCAGGTGGCATGGTGACATGTCTTTGGAGGACCAACCACAATTTTGGCTTATAGGAAAAACAAAATCATTGAAGATCATTGTCTGGAGCCTTAAGTACCACTAATTATGTTCACTAGGGGTATGTCTAGACTACATGGCTCCATCGACGGAATGAGGTTTACCGGAGCGGTCGACAAAGGCTTCTCTTGTCGATCGCGGCGCATCCAGACTGCCCTGCTGTGCCACCAAACAGCTGATTGGCACAGCGTGGCGGCCATTTTGATGTAAATGTACATTTTGATGTACATTTTCCTATGTCTAGTAAACTCATCTACATGGCTCTGTCGACGGAGCCATGTAGTCTAGACATACCCTAAAAGACCAAGAATTAATAAAACAGGTCTCCACTTACTATTTCTAACTTCATGTATAAGAATGATACATGCACACAAATAGAATATACACATTCAGGAGTTTACAGGCTCTTGAAGGATAGGTTACTTGCCTTGTTTTGTATAAAGGATATTTGAATTCTGCATATTGATATTCAAAAACCTTTTTCTATAAAAATATGAGGGTTAGGCATTACAGGAACCATTAAGAATGTTTTGTGTAAAATGAACGATTCCAAAGCATTGGACAGAATTGGAAAGGGGCCAGAATGAACCTTGTTTGAGGTGAAATAAGTAAAACTCCATACTTGGAGTCTTACTGGCATAAAGGGTGAGAATACAGTGAGATGTGCAGTGCTTGCTGTATTCCTTTTTTTCCCTTGAAGGTACGCATGTAAAATGAGCTAGATTGACAGCCCAAGTTTGAGGGGCACGCAGAGGTGACGTCATGGGAGGGCCGTTCTCAACCCATTTCCCAGGCCTATTTTGATTGCCAGTACGCTCCTGGACACAAGTGTGGCTCTTATCCACAGAAGAGATGTGTGATCCACAGACTGTAATCTCAGATATTCCTTCCTCAGCAAGGAAGTATTGGAAATCTCATAACATCCTAAAAACCAGGGAAGGGCAAAATCCTCTCAGGTAATCCAGCCTCTTTACCTACAGATACAAGATTATTCCCTTTGGTATATTTTATAGCTTCTTGTCCAGTCTTGTTTTAAAAGTCCCAAGTGATGGGGCTGGCTCTCATGAGATTGCCACTTGATTTTTGCCACCAAGTCTATTGAGGTTTATTAGTGCTTAGTATTAAAACCATGCATGCAAGTGTGCTGGAGAACAGGGCGAGATGAAGTGAGAGATGGAGTACCATGGAAAATCTTGAAATGTATGATGTCCCTTTGTTGTAACTAATATAAAACAAAAGAACTTTTTAGGAGTAGTTTGATAGATGCTTTGGGGAGCAACTTCTTTCTGAATTGCTAGCAAACTGCCCCCATCCTTCAACACTCTATCCAGATCATTAAACTGCGTAGTTAGCTGGACTAGGGATAAACAGTCTGTGAGCTGGATTCACTTCTCTGCTAAGATTAGGCAGGAAACTTTGCCTGGGATTCTGAAATGGACCGGAAACCAGAGATTTCTGTGGATGCGGGTCATGTATTCATGTCCTAATGATTTCAGTATAGAACACACCTATATACAAACAAGGTCTTTAATTTCTTGGTGACTAGCACATTTTGATTTTGCCCATTAACTTGGGGGTGTGGAATAGGGAGAGGTCAGGTGACTAAGCTATGAAGCCTTCCTTTCTCTGTTGATGCCCAAACCTTTGTCAGCCCAGACATAGAGGCTGAGCAGTAGGGATACGTTGGCACTAGCACGAGTCAGAAAATGGGAAATGTTTTTATGTAAACACGTCATCTTTTTTTGTTGATATTTTGAATAAAATTGTGACCAGCTCTTCAAGATATAAGGTGCTTCTCTGCTTCTTCCGCTTGTCTCCTCTGTCCCCATCACCAGCCCCAACCCTCCCTGAATACCAAAGTGCTATGGAGTGTGACCCATAGCAAGTGGGGAAGGGGAGAGGAGTCTGAATCCCACGAGCTTTAAGTTCTCTCCTCTCAGAATCCTTGGGAAAATTTCAGTTCAGAGAACAAAAAATTAAAAGCAAGCAGTAAAGCTCAAAGGTCTAGGCAGGATTGGTCCCTTAATTCATGGGTATGAGTTAATGCCATATACAGCAAGGTATAGAAATACACATGAGGGAATTGAGCTATGCGGTGTGGGGACCATAATTCTGAATTTTCTCATTTTCCTGCACTGAAAGCGTCAGTTCCATTGACATGTTTTGGCTCCATTAACTACACACATGTGCACCCAGCAAACTGAACACCAAAAGGCACCCAAACTGGTTTCTGTTAGCCCCTTTTTTTACAGCTTCAAAAAGAGGGCAAGGCATTTTAAACACTTTATTAAAGCAACACAGAATCCGTCCTGAACTGAAACTTCTACTGCCAAGTGCCATCCCAGACTAATTCGTTACAGATGAGCTGGAAGCCCTTCTGAAAACAGGGATTTAAAGTGGAAACACTGACTAGCTATAACTATACAGTACCCTAAATGGAAACACTATAATTACGCCTGACATGATTCACCAAGACCTGATTTTTATACAGTTGGTGAACATTTGCTGTTTGATGGTTTTGGGAGCCGTTTCAGTATGTGGTCTGCTCCCTTTTGTTCATACTTGGTTGACACATGTTTTTCTATAAACATCTCTTCTGAAGGGTACTGACAGACAACTGTGTTTAACTATGAAATGATTGGGTGAGCTGTTTGTCCAAGCTATAAATAGGATACCACACAAACCCAGCACTAATCTTCCTAAAAGATAGATATTGGCAATATTTCTTGGTCAGATGGGGATGATGCTGAGGGAAGAACAACTATATCCTTTTATGTTTTAAGACTCAGCACATTTTCATTAAGTATTCAAGCAGCTATTGCTTAAAATAAGTTTCCTTAGTAAGATTTTATTCTTCACATGTAAATGCTTTGGATCAAATATAGACCTGATGCAGGGCAATAGAATTTCACTCATTTCTATCTAAAGCTGGTTCTTTATGTTTGAGTGGTGGTGAAAAGTGATGAATTGATGGTCTCGAAGACAGAAATCCTCTCTCCACATAACAGCTGCAGCATGGCCAGACTCCCCCACTCTGCCCGGTCAGCATGCCTCAGCACACAATGGCATGGACCAGCCTTGCGGGTGAAAGAGTAGCTCGCTCTTTACCCTTTACTTTGTGTAACTATTTTCCATAAACAGATGGTTCTGTAATCTGCAGAGAGAGAGACTACAGATGAGCAGAGTGAAATATAAAAAGAAAATCAGTGACACAGATTTCATCCGTGTTTTTATGCCAGTGTTCATCTGGATATTCAGAAATGTAAGGTGAATATCAAATCTCCTTGTACCATGAGTTGTCCTGAAAAGATGACACTAAGCTAGGGGGAGAGGTAGATAGGCTGGAGAGCAGGGATAAAGTCCAGAACGACCTAGACAAATCGGAGGATTGGGCCAAAATAAATCTGATGAGGTTCAACAAGGACAAGTGCAGAGTCCTGCACTTGGGATGGAAGAATCCCAAGCATTGTTACACACTGGGGATCCACTGGCTAAGCAGCAGTTTAGCAGAAAAGGACCTGTGGATTACAGTGGATGAGAAGCTGGATATGTAGCCAAGAGGGCTAATGGCATATTAAGGTACATTAGGAGGAGCATTGCCAGCAGATCTAGAGAAGTGATTATTCCCCTTTATTCGGCACTGGTGAGGCCACATCTGGAGTATTGTGTCGAGTGCTGGGCCCATCCATTACAAAAAGGATCCAGCGGAGGGCAATGAAAATGATTAGGGGGCTGGAGCACATGGTCTATGAGGAGAGACTGAGGGATTTGGGCTGCAGAAGAGAAGAGTAAGGTTCCAAAGAGGCTGGGGAGAGGCTGTTCTCAGTAGTGACGGATGGCAGAACAAGGAGCAATGGTCTCAAGTTACAGTGGGGGAGGCCTAGGTTGGATATTAAGAAAAACTATTTCCCTAGGAGTGTAGGGAAGCACTGAAATATGTTCCGTAGGGAGGAGTGGAATCTCCATCCCTAGAGGTTTTTAAGTCCCGGCTTGACAAAGCCCTGGCTGGGATGATTTAGTTGGGGTTGATCCTGCTTTGGGCTGGGGGCTGTGCTCGATGACCTTCTGAGGTCTCTCTCAGCCCTATAATTCTGTGATTCTAAGATTGCTGTACACTAGCAATGGGTTAATCTCCAAAAGCCCCAAGGTTGGTTTTGGTAATCATTCAGGCAATGAGATGCTTATTCCAATTTTTATGTGAATTTTGCATGGACATTCACACAAGATTTCTGGTACTTCTCCCATTTGGAATGGAAATAAAGGGTTACATTTATTACGGTTACATTGGTATCTCAAGCTTTTTAGCTCTTTCACTTCTGATCAAAACAGGGAAGGGTGAATGTGCATGAGACAAAAATTAAGGGAAAATTGGACATATTTATATGGATGATAATAAACATTCTGAGTTCCAAAGTGTTAAAAAAGCAGCAACCAACCAATCCACACTCAACCCCCAAGAATTGTGGAAGGGATACAAATGCTCCTGCTTCATGGCATAAACCAACATCTATGGTTCAGAAAAGGGCAACTAAAATGATTAGGGGTTTGGAACGGGTCCCATATGAGGAGAGGTTAAAGCGACTGGGACTTTTCAGTTTAGAAAAGAGGAGACTGAGGGGGGATATGATAGAGGTGTATAAAATCATGAGTGGTGTGGAGGCGGATAAAGAAAAGTTATTTATTAGTTCCTAAATAGAAGAACTAGAGGACACCAAATGAAATTAATGGGTAGCAGGTTTAAAACCTAATAAAAGAAAGTTCTTCTTCACACAGCGTGTAGTCAGCATGTGGAACTCCTTGCCAGAGGAGGCTGTGAAGGCTAGGAATATAACAGAGTTTAAAGAGAAGCTAGATAATTTCATGGAGGTTAGGTCCATAAAAGGCTATTAGCCAGGGGATAAAATGGTGTCCTTGGCCTCTGTTTGACAGAGGCTGGAGAGGGATGGCAGGAGACAAATCGCTTGATCATTGTCTTCGGTCCACCCCCCCCTCTGGGGCACCTGGTGCTGGCCACTGTCGGCAGACAGGATACTGGGCTAGATGGACCTTTGGTCTGACCCGGTACGGCCGTTCTGATGTTCTGATGTTCTGATGATCTAAATTCAAAGAGTCCTTTAATCTTAAAACACATCTGTAGGAATCTCATCGTTTTGTAATCCCTCAGTTTACTCTAGTGGTTCTTTACGGGGAATAGGCTTCCATCAGATAGCAAACTGCCAATGCAAGCAATGGAAAACTTGATGTAGTAATAATTAATGTCATAACTTCAAATAACTAGAATGCTCAGTATTAATCTAAGAAGAAATGGAGAAAGAGCCTGCTTAATGAATCGCTTTTCTTCTTCCATAAAGATGTTACACACTTAATGAAGACCAGCACATATGTAATGGAATTGAATAATTTATGTGTACTGTCTAGAAAATTTTGATTAATCTTCTTGTAATAAGATAGGAAGCAGTTTACTGTAATGGTAGGATAAGATCTAACTGTGGATAAAAGCCACTGTTTAAAAAAATGCAAGCCAAAATATCAACTGCTATATTCAGGGCAGCTCTGAAAGTGGTCAATAACAGTGGATTGTGGAACAAAGCATCAACATTTCCTTAGAAATCTTGTGTAAAAAAGCAAGCCAATTCTTGCCTTGTTTAACATGCCTTATAGGGGCCTCCTGCCTTCTTCAGAGAAGTTCATAGAAAACAGCGTAATACCAAACTGCCTCTGTCTCTCTTCTGTAACCAGGCACACGCTGTTTTCAGAGGGTTCTAATATGATTTGGATTTTTTCCTAAGGCTCTTAAGGTGCTAATTGAAGACCCACCCTCAGTTCCGTCACAGGGGCTTATGTAACGTATCTCCTCCCTCCCACCCCAATGGAGCAAGTTGCTCAGGAGCCATTGTTAGACTCCACGTACCTAAGGTGAGTAGAATCAGTGCTGTGAAGAGAGATGCCAAGGAGCAATGCTCTTTGGTACACAGGACTAACTGCTAGATTTGGGGCTTTCATTGCCTGCAGAATATGTAAATTTGTTGCTTACATCATTCTGTCATCACTTTCGCATCTCCCTGAAAAAGATATTTGCTGTAAATCATAAAGCAGCTCCTATCTCACCCTAAAGCACAGGCTTCAACCACTCATTAGGTCCTGTTTTGCCCTCAGATGCATGCAAGCAGCGCTCATTCTAATCAGTGGTGTTGTCAGGCCCTGGGTAACTGAGTTCAGAATTGAGGTTTACATAGAGAACTAAGTGTGATGTCATGTGCAGGATCTGGAAAAGAGTATGAACGGAGAGGCTAACATTAAGCAGGTAAATTTCTTTAACGCGAATTATTTTAACAGAAGTCAAGAATGTGGTCACAGTATGTGGCATTTTCTGCCATCTGTTCCTTAAGGGTTTTGCCATTGAAATGCACACACACAACCTTATAAGTTGCAAGAGTATCAGCACATTTTAAGTCTCTGTCTTATCCACTCTATATTTAGTATTCTTCCAGGGCATGGCGGAGGCCTTTACCCTTGTCTTTGTTAATTATTTTTTCTTTTCCATGTTAACATTCCCCTTAATTGTCTCCCTCTGTGGAGGCTTGGATGAAGCAAATCAGTGCCACACTTCCAGTGCTTCCGAATGGGGCTGGATTGACAGTCCCTGGAGACTGATGTCAAACCTAAGAACATCAGAACGGCCATACTGGGTCAGACCAAAAGTCCATCTAGCCTTAATATCCTGTCTTCCGACAGTGGCCAATGCCAGATGCCCCAGAGGGCATGAACAGAACAGGTAATCATTATTTGATCTCTCTCCCGTCATCCATTTCCAGCCTCTGACAAACAGAAGCTAAAGACACCATTCTTACCCATCCTGGCTAAAAGCCATTGATGGATCTAACCTCCATAAATGTATCTAGTTCTTTTTTGAAACCTGTTAAATTCCTAGTCTTCACAATATCCTCTGGCCAGGAGTTCCACAAGTTGATTGTGGACTGCATGAAGAAAAACTTCCTTTTGTTTATTTTAAACCTGTTATCTATTAATTTTATTTGGTGACCCCTAGTTATCAAATGTCCTCGAATGAATGACAGGAAAAGTAGAGAAGAGACAGTAAAAGTTTGCAAATGCTGCCCTACCAGTTTGCAGAAATTTAGAGCCCCTAGCCCATATGGGCCCCATCTGTGGCTGGCAGAGTAGTTCAGATGCCTTGATATCCATTAAAGATTTTTTGTGCTCTTTATGCAATTTTAAACCTCCATTCCCCACTTTGTAATCATTAGGTGACATTTTCACTGTGAGGCAGTTACCAGATGATGCTAACAGAGTACAGTTCTAACTATGCAGTGAGGTTGCCTTATTTAGCCAACATGATTTGATGTCTTAGTAAGTCTTTCAGCAGAATGAGTAAAAAGGTAGGATTTGGGTGGAGGTTGTCATATGGATTTTCTATAACCTCTCTTGGACAAAAGCAAGTGTGTGTGTGTGCTGGTCACAAGTATCCTGATATTGTGTATGCGTAGATTGTGTAAACATATTCAGGACTTCATTTTAACTTGTTTTTATTTAGCATTGATGTTTAAAGGCACAAAGCACAGTGCTTGTTTTTTGTATCTGAAAGGAGAATATTCCCTAATTGCAAATAGTGCTGGCTATTTGAGCAACCATTAAAAGGGAAAGAGATAAAAATGCCACTGAGGTGGGACAAATTAAGACCAGGGGTGTACAGCTGGAAAAGACCTGTATTCTCATTATCAGTCCCCCGAGACCTGCAATCACTTCCTTTCGGGAGCCACAGAAATTGTTTGATTTTCAGTAGAACACGATTTAGAGTCAAATCCTGATAACCGTGCTCACCCCTGTAAGAATCATTGAAGTCTTGGTAAGGTGGGTCTGATTGGCCCATCCTCTTTCCAAAAGTTCCCAGCCACTTAACACCAACATTGAAGTGTGATCGGGTTTGGCTTGAGAAGAGAATATCCAGTATCTGCGGTTCTGTTTTGTGTAGCGAGTTTGACAGATGTGTGGATGGTACCGTAGAACCTCAGAGTTACAAACACCTTGCAAATGGCAGTTGTTCGAAACTGAACAAAATGTTATGGTTGTCATTTCAAAGGTTTACAACTGGACATTGATTCTATATCACTTTGAAATTTTGCTATGCAGAAGAAAAATGCTGCTGTCCCTTAGTTTGTTTGGAGTTTTTTGGTAGTTTACATTGAACACAGTATTGTACTGTATTTGCTTTTTTGGCGGTCTTTGTTGATGCCTGATGGTGTACTTCCAAGACCAAGTAGTGTGGTTGACTGGTCAAATCCTAACTTTGAGGTTCTACTGCATGTGGAATGTATCAGAGGGGTAGCCATGTTGGTCTGAATCTGCCTCTGGAATTTCCACTACAGGCATCTGTCGAAGTGGGTCTTTGCCCACAAAAGCTTATGCTCCGATAAATCTGTTAGTCTATAAGGTCCACAGGACTCCTCATCGCTTTTGTATGTGGAATGAATCCCACCTTATTAAAAATTATGCAAATACCAGCATACTTCCACTATTTCCTGTACAGGATCATATCCCTACACTGAGATATCTCAAAAGGAGTTAGGGCTGAGCCACAACAGTTGGATCTGGATCCAGATCTGAACTGTTCTGCTCTGGGGTTTTGTCCCTAAATTCATTAAAGGATCATATTCTCCTGGGGCAATGCGGGAATGGGGGCATGAAGGGTCATGTGCCCTTCCAGTGCCATGGGGAGAGGAGCAAGAGACCAGAAGCTGGCAGAGCCATCCTATCTGGGGCAGTCGCCCTGGATGGAGTGCTCTGGGGGCCCAGGGCAGTCTGGGGCACTAGGACCCAGGGGATCATAGCAGGCTGGGGCTGGGTCGCTCTGCTTCCTGCTGCTGCTGGTGAGTGCAGGTGGGCCCAGACCCCCTGCTAGTCCTCTGAGCCGCATCACTCAGGGGAGGGAGTGGGGGCAGGCTGAAGGCAGACCAGGAGCAGGAAGAGGCAAGTAAGGGGTGGGGCATTGGGGCAAAGGGAGGAGTGGGGGTGGTCCTGTGGCTGTTGCTCACCTTGTGTCCCTCCCTAGCAGTCACCACTGTATTCTCCTCTTTGTGGAAGGAATTTCAGCTTCCTTGCCCATATTCTCTGCTTGGATAACTCCATTTAATGTGAGTGACAAAAGCTGGTTTTCTGAGAAGCGTCCATCTTGTGCTCCACTTCAGGTGTGCATGTGCCTCTCAAGCTCTTAATCAATCAGAGATTTTCCATTAGCAGGGTCTCTTACCTCCTTGTGCTGGCCATTAAAGCTATATAGGGCTCCAAACTGCCCTCTGTTCCTTCTCAGACCCCTCAGCCTGAGCGTCCGTCCCCCTGAATGTGCCTTGGCTTTTCAGTTTTCCCATTGTTGTTCAGGTTGGTTAGTTAGGTAATTGTACTAACATTAAAATAATGAGGAGTTTGGTTTTTTTCCTCCTCCAGAAGACTTGTTTTCCCAGCAGGACACGCTTGGCTTGCCAGGCTTCAAACCTCTTCTGCCTATGAGCAGCAGCCACTGTAAGCATGCCCTTTGCGTAGGGGAGTCCCACCGCTCCCTGAAGGACAACTTCTGTCTAGTCCTCCAATCCAAGGCCAAGAAAAACAGGGAGACTAAATTCAGGTTATTAACGATGGAACACATGTTGGCCAGCTTCTGCATCAGGTCAGGGGACAACATCCCATACATGTGTCTCCCTAACAGATCACGCGCCACTTCAACCTTTGGAGGCTTCTGAGAAGGCATCTGAAAAGAGGAGTACGGACTTCTCTGCTGAAGTCCAGGTTCCCGACGAGACCTATGGTCTCTGAAGCCGTGACCTCTCGATTTGATACAGTTGAGTTTAAGGATGCCTTTTCTAGTACAAGTGGTGCCACAACGTTCTGTAGCTTAAAGGAAAAGTTCAGCTCCAGTTGGGCCTTAGTACCCTTAATGAGCAAAGAGGGTGATCATAGGCACTCAGCACTGGCACCGTTGAGCTCAGCCCAGCTGACGGTATTAGGGATGTTAGATACCGGGTAATTGAACAGTCGTGTAACTGCATGAAATCTTAGCAGCCAGTGTACTCTTGGCTCCACTCCCAGGGAGCCCTGTCCCATCCCACACTGCTGCCTCTATCACAGCCAGCAGTGCAGGGTGCCAAGGGAGCCAGTTTGTGAGGGGAACCAGTTTAAAAACTAGCTCCCCTCGCAGGCCGGCTGCCTGCTGCTCCATGCTAGCGCCTCTGATACAGAAGCAGCAGCACAGGGTGGCAGCAGCCCCTGTCAATTGGGGGTGGTGGTGGTGGTCTGGGCTGAACTGGCTACTTCGAAGCAGGCTTTGTCCGTGCCAGGCCCTCCTCCCACATTGCCCAGGGGCCTGGCAAGGCTCTCCGCTCCCCTGACTGTATCTCTCTGCTTTACTCCTAGTACTTCTGTATCTCACTGATCTCTATAGATATTTGCGGGCAATCTGTTGCCAAATGCATAGAGAGAGATTTATGACACATTTTCAGCAAAAGAAGAAATTACATAATAAAGGCAAATTAGCAAACGAGTGTGCAATAAAATATGAACCCCTGAATAAATAATGACAGTGAACATTGCAAATACAGATCAAATTAGAAACCAAAGCACAGGTTTTTCACAAGGTTTCAAAACTCTTCCTCTGTTTTGTGCAATGCATTTGAATTGCAAAGAGGAATGTTAGAAACGTCATTCTCCCACTGAGATAAATTATTGTAGTATTGAAGATAAATAGTTTTTAGAAAGAACTAAATTTGCTTTAGAAAGTGCTTAAAGTAGATTTTTGGGGGTTCGAGCCGCAAAGGTGGAAAAGTGAGCACTTTTTGCATAGGGGTTTTTCTTTTCAGTCTTTGTGTGTCTGTCTTCCATTTTTTCTCTGAAAAGCATTGGCTGGAGGCTGGTTGATGCTCTATTAACAGAGAAAGATTTTGGAATGATGCCATTTTCTCAAATGTACCCCATGCTTGGATGGGCGAGGGGACATTTGTCTGGTCATGTCATGTTTTAATTAGCACGTCTCAAACTTTTGCTGTTCCTTTCTGTGTCATGGAACTTGGGCATTGTGCTGGGTTCTGTTTCCTTGTGCTGCTTCCTCTCCTGTGGACTGGAAAGCCTTGAGTTTTGTTTCTTCCTTTCTTTTGTTTCTAAAATCCCAAAGCACAGGAACTTGCTTGACCTGTACGTTTGAATGTGCAGTTGTCGTCTCAGCAGAGACGTGAAGCAACTCGGCAGCCTCATGTTTGAAAGGGGGTTGTTCTTTTGTATTCATCCTGCAACGTGAAGCCTTTTTGTTACATTGGAACGAAGAGGTTTGAAATAGGTGCCAGGCCATAGGATATTGCCTGGGATGGCAGGGAGACGGTGGTTTATTAGCAGTCCCTAATGACTCTTCTGATCTGTACCTACAACCTACCTTAAGTTTTTTACACACAGGAAGAATGGGGCTACTCTTGTGTAAAGTTACTCACGTTATTAAGTGTATGTGGGATGGTCTTAGTTCAGCTTTGAAAGTATGGCTCTGCCTCCAAAGCTGTCCTGACTCAAGGCTGAGCGTAGATAAAGGCAACCTTCTGAGGGAGTTTGGAGACCCTTACTCCAGCAGGGCAAGTGTAAATAAAACCAAGTCTCTTGTTACACACCCTGTGAGGCAGGAGTATATGTCAGTGACTGAAAAATCTGGGCAAGAAGCAAGTTTTTAGTTTTCCATGGCAATGTCTTAGTGAGAAACTCTAGCTCTTTCTGTTCCCCTCTACCTCCAAGTACGGCTGTAATCCTTACACTGGCTTTTCCATACAAATGTAGTTGTATGGGGTGAGGTGGGGGAAATGACCTGTAAGAAGCCAGTTAATGAGAGGGAAAGTTGGGGCAAGAAACACTTTTGACAAGAAAGACAGCTGAAAGTTCATTTGGCAGGGGCACAAGGCTACACAGTGTTTGTGTGTGACGCTTCTGAATGGGCCCTCTCTGCTCCTGCTTGTTTACTTTCCTGGTCCAATACGTTTCTCTTGTGCCTTTTTCCTTGGAGGAAGGAGAGAGAAAGAAGTTCTCTTTGGAGTGAGGAGACCTGGCAGGAAATCTTGTCTTCCCTAAGATGGGAAGGGTGGAGGTAGCGAAGGTCAGAGTTGGAAATGCAGGTGTCACTGTTTAATTTAATCTTGTCTTATGCAAAACAGTGATGCAGAAGCAGAGGGGAAGAGCCTCAGAAAGAACTAGGGCTCACAATAATAGCAGTAGTCACACTTGGGGATCATGACATGTTAAGCAGAAGTTCAGCTAGAACATTACTGGAGTTGTCCTGTTCCTGCCAAACCTAATGAAAAGACACCCATTAATTTCAGTAATATGGACTCAGGTCCTGAACTTGCCATGCAAGCGTGCACTGTGTTGTCTGGCTACTCAGGGCAAAATCCTGCCCTTTACCCTTGCAAAGACAGCAGCACAGTCAGTATGTTGCTGCCCTGTATGGCAGGGTACATGGAGCCTACATGAGCTTATGCCAATACTGGATGATATCTATCAAAAAAAGCAAGCATCATGAGCAAAAATATTTTCTGTATGCCACAAATTAACATGGTGCTTAACCAAGTAAGACGCATTATCTCTCTTCAAGGACTTATAACCTGTAAGCTTTTTGCAGCAGGAGCTCTCATTGATTTTAATAGACCATTCTCCATTTGGAGGACGTGCAGGATCAGGCTGTAACAGACAAAAAAAGAAGTGCAAGACAAGATGTGGTTTTAAGTCTGTTTTGGGTTGGTTATGACATAAAGGCATCAGTCCTCTAAAATTGCTTGCGAAATTGTTGGCAGTCACAATCAAATTACATTAAACATGTTGACTTCAATGTAATTGGATTATCTCAGTGCATGATTTTTTTTTAAATGTCTGATTACAATCAAATGCAATTGGGAGCTGGCTGGGGGAAAATCCAGGGAGTGTTCGCAGGTGGATGGCTTCTTGTCAAAAATCCTAAAAAATCAGGTAATTGTTAAATGATGCTGCCAACTGTGCCTATGCAAATGCTTGTTTTTCCCCAACAGAGTTTGCAAGAGGTACTAGAGGGACATGCATACTGTAGAATTTTGTTGAAGAATGTATCAAATTTTAAAATATGAATTCTGATCTCTCTCTTTGATATTGCGGCCAATTATCAAAAAGAATTGTGTTTAAAATAGGATTTTCACTTGCAGAGTTCATCTTCTCTCCCTCTTGGGAAGTGATGCTATCAAATTTTGGGGCAGCAGAGTTTTTCCCTATTGAAACACTCTGTCAAACATAAGCTGCCTCTGGAAGAACCAAGAGCTGGCATATAAACAAGGACCATATTGAGCAAGAATGTGCCATACTGGTGTGCTTCTGCTCATCCTGTCAGCCCCAGCAAATTATCAACTTTCATTTAAAAAAGAGTAAGAAGGAGGTTTTAAAAGACATAAAGGGGAATTTGGCACCCAAATGCCATTGACTTTCAAACTCCCCCTGTTAAGTCATAGTTGTGGGAACTTGCTCCAGAATGGGAAAAGAAGTCACATTGTGTTACTGTTCTGGTGAGGCATCTCAAACAACTGCTCTAAGAAAAGTGTGAGCTGTGCCATTTATGCATGTTAACTCTGCAACCTAATGACAACAATTACAATATCATATTTAATCAGAGATATCTATTTCTGGGGTTCTGGGCAGAGCTTGAATAAATGCAATATTCTTCCCCCTCCACCCCATCACACACTCTCAATAGAGTGAGAAAAATTCTATTCAAACACAAAACGTCTGTAACTGTAAAATGGAGTAGCTTACATTATTGATTATACAGATTGTCCTAATTCTTCCCTCAGTTACATAAGTAAATGAGGGTGGGCTTGGATTTGCTATTTGTAGCATGGATAGTTTGATACAAAGGTCATCGTGGATGAAACCTCTTTTAAAGACTTTCTTAATACATTTTTCGTCCCTTTAGGGGAACACCTGAGAATATGCCCGCAGGGCTACACCTGCTGCACCAGCGAGATGGAGGAGAACTTCGCAAAAAAAAGCCATAGTGAATTTGAAGACACAATTATGGAAGCCAGCCGCTCTGCACAGGTGATCCTAACATCTCAGTACAAAAACTTTGATGGTAAGTAAAAAATATACAGCTTACCTCAGTTTACTTGTTGGACATAGTTTTTTTTTGCCAGCTGGTTCTATTTTGTGTGTTGTGTTCTGTGGCTATTATTGTACCAAGACTTTCAATATGAGTTCTAGCACATGTTGCATTTTCACTAGAGAATTACTTAGAAAAACCAGTTTGATTAAGTACTTTTCAGGCGTCTTGCATTCATGGATACCTAGACTCATAGAAAATTAAGGTTGGAAGAGACCTTAGGAAGTCATTGAGTCCAACCTCCTGTTCAAAGCAGAACCAACCCCAACTAAATCATTCCAGGCAGAGCTTTATCAAGCTGGGCCTTATGAACCTCTGAAAAGGGAGATTCCACCACCTCCCTAGGCAACCCTTTCCAGTGCTTCACCACCCTCCTAGTGAAGTAGTTTTTCCTAATATCCAACCTAAACCACCCCCTCTGCAATTTGAGACCATTGCTCCTCGTTCTGTCACCTGTCACTACTGAGAATAGCTTGGCTCCATCCTCCTTGGAATATCCCCCTTCCAGTTGTTGAAGGCTTTTATCAAGTCCCCTCCCCCCCCTTACTCTTCTGCAGACTAAATAAGGCCAGTTCCCTCATAAGTCACATGCCCCAGTCTCTTAATCATTTTTGTTGCCATTTGCTGGACTCTTAGCTACCACATATCGCTAAGACCTGTATATGCAGGCACAGAATTGGCTTTTACAGACAACCCTAACAACACTGAGCATTACCACAGCAGCATAACATCTGAGGTAATGACAAGAAGGTTGGCAGTATTTTTGCGCTGGAGGTGAAAAGCACGGTGCTTGGGAAGACTCTGAGTCTATAGTTTCCTGAATGAAAAATAGCAAGTGTCGTTTGCCAACAGATGCTCCTGGCAAACGGGCAGTAATTTAATGTAGCACTCACCCCTACCTGTGGAGAAGCCTGATGTCAGGGATACAGCATCGCTTTCAAAGCACTAAACAAAGAATCTGGCAGGCGGTTGCTGTTACCAGTGCAATCTGTTTTGCAGCACAAGCTGTGAGCTTTGAGGTCTTAAGGCCAGTGGAAATAAGTGGTTTATTGGCAAAATAGAGCTAACCTATGATTCTGTAACCATGTCTATTATCGGCAGTACCTTATTTGAAAAAGGCCAGGCATTTAGAATTACAGCCCTCATACCTTTATCAATGATTGTCATATGGAGCTATGGTTAAAAGAACTGTGTGTGGGAGAGGAGGTAATGAATAGAAGGGTAAATCGAAGTTTCAGGAAACACACAGATATACAGAAATTGGCCTGACCTTCAGAAGCAGATAGCCAAGATTAAGGTGTTTTTCACTGAATAGGACAAAATTCCAAGGCAGTGCATCTCTGCATGGTGCATTTCAGCTCCGTAGTTGAAGATGACCATAGCAAAGGCTTTCTTTAAAGCTTAGCATTCATTTGTAATTTTACCCTGTGAAAAAAATTAAGGCCATGATTGTTTGCCTAGTTTTGCACTGTAAAAGGGCATGATTTTCAGGAAAAGCTGAGCATACTTGCTGCCCTCTGACAATCAGACCCCATTACAAAAGCTTCAGGTGGGTAGCCGAGTTAGTCTGTAACTGGAAAAACTTCATCTGAAGAAGTGGATTGTGCCCACGAAAGCTATATGTTTTGTTAGTCTCTAAGATGCTACTAGACTATTAGTTGTTTTTTAAGACCCCATTACAGTGCCTCAAGCTGTTTGCCCAGGTATTATCCTGGCCCATACACTTACTCTTACCCTCCCATCCAGGGCCGATCACATGGAACTGAACACAATGCAACATCCTCAAGGTAATTGGCAATAGAATGTGGCATGTTGAGGATTACGTGAACAGAGATTGCTCTGCACGCAAACACTTTAATAAACCTAATTTTGCTTTGTTGTTGGGTTTAAAAAATCAAAACCTGAATCCTTCTCTTTCTAAATTTCTGATTGGAGCCACCCAGATGTTCTTTATGGTGGTTGTTGGGGTTTTTTGTTTTGTTTTGTTTTTAAACACTGCTACTGCTTTGGGCCTAAGAAAAAATGTTAAATGTACATCTTGGAGTGTACACGTTTACACTTAAATGTACGACAGTCAAGACATTTTTCTCAAGAAGTATTTTTCTCAAACACTGAAAATATAAGAAAAATAAGGAAAGTTTTTCTCAAACACTGGAAAGCAAAGTATTACTTTATCAAACCAAATCGTTGCTCTTTTGTAGCAGGTATAACCTTAGTTGAGCCCTCAGGCCCACAAAGATGTTTCCTGCTCCTATTGCGTCTTTTTTTTTTGTTTGCTTAACTACTGCTGCAATCAACATTGTTTTTATGATTTATGCAGAATGTGTGATGCAAAAGAGTAGTTATCATTTCAGGTTTCAATTTCAAGCACTAATTTGCCTATGAGCCAAATTTGGCTTTACAACTCCACTGGAAATTTGAGATTGAAGGAGTTGAAACTATAGTGGGATGAGGGGAGGTGGATCAGTTGCAGAAATGACTATTGGGATTGCCAGCTGGTTTACAGTTAACGTGTTTTGCTCTCAAGGAGTGGTGGTGTTAAATAGCTTGAAATAAAGGCGTTTCTCTTGGTTCAGATAGGAAGTGTATGCTGAACACAAGTAGAAGTGTTCTTACAGGAGCAGTTTCCTTTGGTTCCTGGCTTTGATGAATGATCTGTTATGCAATGGAAAGGCCCTTCCTTGGCTTTGTCCGTTGCTTCAAAAGAGAGTGATCCCAACGTAAGGTAGTAAGTGCTTTCTCCCCCTCCTCCAGAGGTCAGCAAGATTTCATCTTTTCATCCCTCTTCTTTGATGTGCATGTTTGGCCTGTAGTGAAGAGAGATTGCCATGTTCTGGCTTGCAGGATTATCAGTATATGGATAACCCTGAGCACCTCATCTCCTTTGTTATAGGAGGGAAGTATTTAAGGGATAGAGTAGCGAGTGGAATTTCCATTGGAAGGGGTATATTACCTTTGCCAATCTTATTTACAGCCTGGAGGTCCTGTTGTTCATGGACTCTCTGGTACCAGGGATGGCATGTTGAGCTTTTTTGGCCTGGAGGCTTCCACTTTCTCTTTCCATTGCAAATTGCCCCAGAGCTAATAGGGTCTTTGCAGTCTCAGTGCTGAGCACTGTAATTGCATTTATTTGTGGAGGACCCAGAAACTTAATCTAGAAAATGCCCCTATCATTAGTACTTACAATCCACTGTGTCACTCTGTCTGCTCTGGGGCAAATTCTCCATTGCCACTGGCAGAGAACTCTCTGCTAGTCAAATGTGTTTCTAGGGCAACCATTCATATAGTATTTAGGCATGAAATTCAAATTAAAAAACCCTATGGAATTGAATTCTGCTCTTGCCATCCTCAAACTTGATTGCTCTCCGTATATTATTATCTGAATTCCAGATTCCCAGGCAAATTAACGTGATACAAGCTATAGAGATGTATAGGACCTGCTCAGAATGTGCTTTAAGTTATGGCCCGAGCTTTTTTCCTTGTAGCTCATTTACCTGCAAAGTGGGCAAGTCCTGCTCTGTTTCTGTATTTCAGATGGTTGAAAGAGAAATTTGAAGAGAATTTCTGACTGACTGTTGTGGGGGGGGAGTTTGTGGAGATTGTTTTAGAAGTAGGCATTTTTCTCACTTGAAAAGGACATAGATTTTAATCTGAGATTTGTCCGATGTTAAAATTGATGTGACGGGAAGGGGCTAGGGGAGTGGGGAATGTAGACACAGATTTAAAAAAAAAAAAAAAATCCCCCTGTGGGGTTCAAAAAATTGCACAAAATGTGTGGTGTCCCCTCTGCTGGCTGGAAAGCAGTAGTTAGCTAGCCAGCTCCTCGAGTCATGCCAATGGCAGGCAATAGCCGTTCTATTTGAAAAAGCCTCTTTGGCAAAATTCAGTGTTCTTTGTTGTTCCCGCATCGTAGCGACATGCGCCTATATACACACATGGAGTATTTTTCAGCGTTTGAGTTACATTATCAAGGTTTCAGGTTTTTTTTTTAAATCTGCTATTGATTAAAGCCAATGCCTGGTAAATCTCTGATCCACCTAAAGAATGCAAATGAAAAGATCTGGTACCATTATGCTATGTGTTGGTGGTTACATCTTATCTAGAATACATCTTATCTAATTCATACGTCCTTTTTTTAATTATAGTTGGTGCTAGCAACTGTCGTTCTGTAACTGCCTGTAAGATAGCTACTCCACCCCGCCATCTAAGAAACAGTGTTCCTGGGACTTGCATGGCATGTAATTGTATTCTGAACACTGCTAGCATAGATGTATAAATACAAAGAATAAGAGCAAGTGTCAATAGGAAGTGACAGCGAGGGGCTGCAAACCGAAAGGAACAAAGCTGTTTTTATGGTATTAATCAAAGCTTAATTGTTACAACCCTAATCTATCTTCCTCTCTCCCTTATTTTAAATGACTTTTAAATAAGAGTGAAATATTGTGCCCGTCTCCTCTTCTCAAACACTTTAGTGCACTTAGCAGCACTGCTTGTGTGGCTGTTGACCTTTAGTTGTGAGCCAGGAAATTTGTCGTCTTATAATTATTTATTCCTTTTAAGGGAATGTCAGAATATGAAATTGACAATCTACATTTCTTCCCACATCAGACAGTGCACTAATATGTACTTGCAACTGACAAAAAGTCCAGCGTTTTTAAGATTCACTGTTGATAGGCAATTTTATGTCAAGTAAACTATTTGAATAGTTTGTATTTTTTTAAATCAAAAGGGAAAATAAGATCAGCACTGAAGCAAAATGATTTACTAATTTGATTCACTACATTTTTGAAAAAGAAAAATAGTTTTGGGGTCTGATTGACAGAGAAGCAAAGTCTGTCCTCAGTCTCCTGAGCAGGCTCAGTACTGCTGAGAGCAGCGGGTGGCTCAGGGCATGAACATGCTTGTAAAAGGGAGCATCAGATGCAATTCCCTGGATTCATCATAATTTTCTCTGATGAGGAAGCTTGTGCAAAGCAGCTTTGTACCTCACAAGAAAAGGGAGCTGACCTAAAGAGTGGCAAAACTGGACATATGGGAAAATAAACAATAAAACATGCAGGAAAAGATCTCTCTTTCTTTCCTTTTTATTTATTTTCCTCTCACGAGTGAGGTGAAAGGAGCTCTTCAGTGCTGTTTGTTTCTGATGGAACACCTTAGGAAAACACCTACAACTGGGAATGGTTTATGGTGGTTCTGCTGCTGCTTTCTGCAAAAATGCAGCTCAACCAAAGAGATTTATTTCATGTACAGTATTAGCGTCTCACTTGGTATTTATAATTTTGCTGGAATGGGGTGGGGTGACTATCAAAACTGCATGCCAGAACTTGGGGAGATTACTCTTGACAGGTAGCTGCCTCGGGGAAGTGAAAGCTTATGTTCCTATATAACAATTTTTTAGCACCTGGAGTTTTTTTTTCTCCTCCTTCTGGCCTGTTCTCTTCACATAGAAGCTGCAAATCTCCATTGTATGCTGCAGGGCATGTTTTACTGGGCATGCAGCAGTTTACATTAAAGAATGACATGAGCCCAATATTCTTTCCTACGAAAAAAGAGGGGGTAGGCGGGAAGTGATGACTGGGTGAGACAGCACACAGCTTTCGGGTGCCTTGTACAAGGATTAATAGATACAAAAGAGACTGTGTTATGAGTGGCTTGTTCATGCTTATGATGCAAAGATTTATGTAGGACAGGTGTGTGTGAAGTCTGTTACACATATGCAATAAAACAACACATTACCATACTTTGTCAACCCCCCTCCCTCCCAAAAAAAGAAACCCCTCTCTTCTCTGTGCTCAAATAATGGTGAAATGCACATCTGTTGTGGGACAGTAAAGAAACCACCTGCTTTTCTGATAGCACAGAATAACGTCCCAAAAAGTTAGTGATGCCCTGACAGTCATTGTAGAAGACAGTGTGGCTGGATTTTATTTTTAATGTTTAGGGACTCATGCATGCATCTTTCTGAAACCCTCCAATTTCACAGACTATACAGTCAATCAGCCTAGCATTTATTATAAATGCTGGATGTCACCATTGGTGATGGAAGAACCATTATGCTGAGTGCAGTTGTATTCACATGGCTGGATTGAGGACCGAACAATGAAATGAGAGATGAATAGATGAAATTTTTCTGTATGGCTTTTCAGAGGCGCCTATTATCTGAACCAATGTACAATGAGCCAGTGAAAGTTAACTACTTTTCAGTTGGAACAGCTCCCATCCTTCAGCCTTCTCGCTCTGTGCTTTTCTCAGAAAAGTGAAGAACTGGAATGTCTTTGGCCAGTTCTGTTGTGATGGCGTTTATTCTGTCTGAGCCCAATCCTGGGAAGGCCTGTGTACCTACAGCTCAGTCCTCTTCTGCATTCCCCCTTCTGTTTCTGATCAGCTGAAGATCAAACTTAGCTGGATTCAGGATTCCAAAAACTGGGCATGTGAGCCGCTGTGCCACTTTGGTTCCTGGCGCATTTAGTAAACTTAAATGTGGCGAGTACCTGCATCGCAGGTTACATTTGATTTTTTTGTGGGGCCTTTTTTAGTGTATTTTGTCTCATTCCAGGTGGTACAGGCTCTTTGTTCTGTCCACAAAACATATGCTTATTACAAGCAGTTGTTTTGTTATTACTGTTGTTATAGAGCATATAGGCGCCTTGACCAAGACCGGGCTCCACTGGTCACGTGGATACTGAGAGCAGTGCAGGGCTGTTTAATTGCTCTGCAGGCTGGGGCTGGAACCCAGACTCTAGGACCCTGTGGGGTGGGAGGATTGGGGCTCCAGTCTGAGCCTGCAAGTCTGCACAGCAATGAAACAGCTCCATAGCCCGAGTCCTGTGAACCCAAGTCAACTGGCACTAGCCAGCTGCAGGTTTGTCTCTGCTGTGTAGATATGCCCTAAAGGGACACACCAGACATGGGGCAGAAAGTGAAAGAGAGATGAAATTACTCCTCTGATGTCACACACTAAGTTAGTGGCGGAGCTGCGAATGGAAGGCAGGTGCCAGTCTGGTGCTCCATGCACCATGCCACATGTCCTTATTGTCTAATACTTGCAATGATCCTGTGGACGAGATATGGCCCTTTGAGCGTGCAGGAGCTAGACATCATGCCATTCATTACTGGCTTTGCTCATTCAGACTTGCATACCAAAGAGGAATAGATAATCCCAGTCTCTAAGGTGAGGAAATACTCCATTGGTGCCCCTTTTGTGTAAGGCGTTCTGGAGAGGAGAATGGCTGAAGTCTGTAAACCCGTTGCGCAAACTGAAGGAAGAATAAAACAGCCTTTCCTTACAAGCGGTGGCTGCACCATGTCTTTCTGTCATGCTGCGCAGCACAAAGCCCAGCAAAGTCAGTGAGCGTGACAGGTGCGCAGTCCCTCTGGGGATCAGGCTGATGGCTGAGGTGCCTGCTGGACTAGGAGCTTTGGTAATGCTTTGTCATTTTTTGGTAGAAAGAGGCTTTTATGTTACCACAGTTCATTACAGATGCTTTACTTCCCCCTTCCTCCTCTTCCTCATTCTGTTTTCTATATTAGATTAACTTGGCTCAAAAACACAGTTGGTGCAATATATTCTGTCTGAGTCTTTGCTGGAACTGGACTGCTGCTGTCATGGGCTATTTGAGTACCTATTTTTTTGTTCTGTTTCTTGTATTTGCTGAAAATGACCTGGGATAGTAACAAATTCCGTTTATCTGGAGGCTCATAACTGTTTGAAAAAGTGCTCATTAGCTGTTTTCTGTTTTCAGACATTCCATTCCTTGATAACATGAACTATGATACATTTCAAATGATTATCTAAACAAATACAGAGTATTGAGAGAGAATACAGGGTTTCCACATTAAAATGTAACCACTTTGAGGTGCCATATATTTTTATTGAATAAAATGTTATTGGATCCACCGATCCATTTTTGCTAGTGACCCAACTAAACCCTTCCCACTACTCTAATTGCTTTGGAACGGTTAGAGCGGGGCGACATATGCACCTAACATGATTGTTTCAAAAAAAGAAACAAAATGGTGAAAAGTGACTGCTCCGTTTATAAGCCGACTCCAGAGAGCAGTCACAGCTTGTCAGCTTCAGCGCAGGCTGAGGGACGTGCAGGCTGCAGGCATGGAGCTTCTCAGCTCCCATTGGCGGCTGTTCACTGTTCAGACTCTGCAAGCAAACGAATGTCCCAGTGAAGTCCGCAGCACTTCCCAGCCCAGCAGGACAAACCGCTGGTGCACTGGGACTTTTTATCCACATGGAGCCTCTGCAGGCTTGGAGCCTGTCAGCTCCCAGTCCCTGTGTTTTGCCGTTCCAGGTCAAGGGGAGTGGCAGCCAGCACATCCCTTGACCTGTGTTACTTCCTCAGATCGCACCCCCTCCCTCTGCTGCCCATGCACATGTAACCGCTACCAGACTGATTCAAACCTGGGAGCTCTGGAGCTTAGTATAGGAGCCTCTACGGTTTGAGCTGTAAAGCCAGCTGGCTTTCAAAGTAGGCTGTAGAGCTCCCTTGTTCTTATCTCTGGCTGTAAGTGGTCTAAGTGCCGCTACATGGGACAGTGAAGCACATTAGGTCTGTGGGTTACACACAAAGGTTATGGCGAGGGGACTCTCGTGGCCAAAGGCAGCTCCTGCCCCAGCACTCTGCCCTTGGCTGAGCTCTGTGCCCTGGGGGAGAAAAAAAAGAAAACAGAAAAGTAAGGATTGGGCCCACCATAGAAATGGGAGGAGGGAGAGGGCTGGAGCTTAAATGGCAGTGCAGCTGGCGGCAGGAGGACGAATGGTTGTGAACGGCAAGCCCTGGATGAGAATCGCCTGGTGGAAAGTCCCAGTCTCATGGTGGGCCTGATTGTTACTTCTAAACTTTCCACAGATCCCCTATAAACCCCCTATAATACCATCATGGACCATCAGGGGTCTGTAGACCACAAGTTGGGTACCACTGGACTATAGAGAACAGAACTGCCCTTGCAGGACATGATTCAACAAAGTATATAAGCATGTGCTTAAACTTGCGATTGCATGATTTCCTGAGTTGGAGCCATAGAAAGGATACGCAAAAGTATGTTGGGGATATCTTAAAAAATAAAATATAGCTTAGCATTCAGCTCAGTACTTAGCACAAGTTAATCCAGCTCCATTAGCTTTATTTCAGAGGCTACAAACTTCACATAGGCTACGTCTATACTGCAGGCTTCTTTCGGAAGAAGCTTTTCCGGAAGAGATCTTTGGAAAAAATTTCTTCCGAAAGAGAGCATCCACACTGACAAAGCGCATTGAAAAAGCGATCTGCTTTTTCAAAAGATAGCGACCACACTGAATGGACGCTATCTTGCATTTAAGCTGTGATTACTAAGGACGGAGTGGCCACCAGGGCACCTTTGCTTTTTCCTCTTTCCTCTTCTTGCAAAAGAACACCCTCTTCCCTGTCCACACACGCCTTTTTCCCAAAAGAGCTCTTTTGGAAAAAGGCTTCTTCCTCGTAGAAAGAGGTTTACCAATGTTGGAAAAACCCCTCTGTTCTTTCGATTTTTTTTTTTTTTTTCCCCCGAAAGAACGCGATTGCAGTGTGGATGTAAGTGAAGTTTTTTTGGAAAAACAGTTGTTTTTCCGAAAAAATTCTGTAGTGTAGACATAGCCATAGTGGTAAAGGCATCGGACTCATAATCTACTGGTAGGCTTCAAGGTTTGCCCTTAAGAGAAAGAGGACTCTTTATTGTCTAACAGTAATCCTTCTTAATTAATGAAAAGCAACAAGAGTATCAGTACACAGTATCATCCAGACCTTGTCCGGAAGGATGGGGCCTTTGTAGCAGGGAGAGAGAGAAGCTCTGTTGAGGATATGGAAGATCCCACTCTTTACTAGAAAAAAGAAATAAGGATTTTTTTATTGTTCCTCTGAAGGTAGTGTAATGGTTTATGAAGCTTTAGTTTAAGGTGCATTGTTTTGCATTTACTATAACCGTTTTTCCAAACCTAATGCATATGTTTCAGCATTGATTACTTCTCCTGCTGCTTAAAACACTCGACAAAATCTCCTTCTGTGGCTCGGTGTATGATTGCTGCTAAAGGCTAATTTGAAAGGAAATTAGACAAAACAGGAAAAATGATCATACAACAAGCTCTGAAATTTGTTCACGTATTGTTTTGGCTAAGAATTAAGACTGTGATGTTTTAAGATACCCAACGAATTAGGTTCCCAGCTTCATTGAAATTCGTAGGGTTTGAAAACTATATTTCCTGAGGCTCAGTTGAAGATTGTAGCCAAAAATAGTGTGTACCTTAAACCTGATGTTAGAAGTCTGGTAAGAGGAGAATGAACCCACTACTTTGGCTTCAGAAGAGCATGATAATCCAAGGATATGTGATGAGTTAAGGTGTGTTTTGTAGCTCTTTTAAAACTTAAGTGAAGATTTATCATTTTAACCCTGAAACAATAAGGAAACAATTTCCTTGTGACTATTTTGGACCTTTAAACTTTGGTTTTAATTTCCATGAGTGTCTTGAAAGTAATTCATCATCAAGCAACTTTCAGTAATGTCTGTCTCTGTTCAATTGTATTGCAAGCTGTGTATCAGTAATAAAAATTAAAAAAAAGCAGGATAGCTGCAAACCAGGGGTCATGTCACCAATTTATCAAGGTGCTGAGAAATAATGTGTGTTACTGTGTAACGTTAGTATCCAGTTTAGAGCCATTTATAATGCTGGAGATAATGCTATAGAGAATTGCTGCTGCTGCTGCTGTTGCCACAGTTCTCATCTCTGGCTATACATATGGCTCCGAAGCCCGAACTATGATATTTGTGGCCATCAAGGTGCCATCATCTGCAAAAAGTGCCTTGGCAAGAAGTCTCTCCAGCATCATGGTTTTAGCATTGAGTCTTCATAGATCAAAGAAGGAGACATCCCCTGATACAAGTCCCTTGTGGCATGATGGAGGACAAGGGCAAAGGACAAGTGAAATAGCATTGGAACAAGTACACAGACTTGCTTTACTCGGTTGGAGATTTCCGATGGGTCAGAAAAGTCTCGACTGGTGAGCCCTTGTACTGTCGTGTAGTCTTGGGACAGACGGTTGATTTGTATGAACCTTCTTGGGCAGCCCAGTTTATACAAGAAGCCCATAATCCTTTCTGTTAACAGTATCAAAAGCTTTGGTCAAATGATGAAAACTGTATACAGATCCATATTGTGCTCTTAGCATTTTTCCTGGATCTGCCTTATGACAAAGTCTCTTGGTGGTCACTCGAAAACGAGTAGGACATCTTCCTGTCACCCTCCTATTTGTGAATCCATAGATGGCTGACCAGCCTGATTCTGAAGCCCTAGGTCTTATCGCAGAAGCGGCAGATGTTTCTGGCTATTGGAGCGATGCAGGGCAGTTTTTGCTGCTCTTTTCTCCTTCTCTGTCTCTCCTTGTCTGTGCTGCAGCGGGACCTCTCAAATTGCATCACCTTCTCGTGGATTACCGCTCTTCACTGGGGACAGTCCTGGGCAAGGTTCTCCCAACACCGATGCCACACTTTTTCATGTTTGCCTTCAACATGTCCTTAAATCGTTTCTTACGATGGCCCCAATGCTTCTCCATCCTTCCATTAGCTCGGAAAACAGAATCTGTTTTGGGAGGCGCTGATCAGGCATCTGGACCACGTGACCAGTCCAGCGAAGTTGTTGGTAGATGATGATAGCTTCAATGCTGGTCATGTTCGACTCTTCCAGGATGCTAGGGTTCATGCACCTGTCCTCCCAAGGGATATTTAGGATTCTCTTGAGGCCGTGTTGATAATATTGTTCAAGTGCCTTCGCGTGATGCTTATATGTTGTCCAGGTTTCACATGCGTACAGCAGTGTTGGAACAACCTCTGCGCGGTACATGAGGAGGTTTGTCTTTGCACTGACATCCCGGTTCTCAAAGACCCTTCGTCTCAGGTGGACAAAAGCAGAGCTTGCGCAGCAGCTCAGACGATGCTGGATTTCTGCGTCAATGTCAACTTTGGCGGAGAGATGACTTCCAAGGTACGGGAAATGCTCCACATTTTCCAGCAGCTCTCCATTGACTTTAATAGATGGTACATGAGATTGTCCTGTCAGAGAGGGTTGATGGAGTACCTTGGTCTTTTTGATGTTCAGTGTGAGGCCGAGATTCTCATATGCTTCAGCGAAGGCACTTAAGATGGTCTGAAGAGCTACGGGGGAAAGAGCAACGACTATATTGTCATCTGCGTACTGGAGCTCCATGATTGAAGTCATGGGGGTCTGGCTTTTGGCCTTCAGTCTCCTGAGATTGAAAAGCTTCCCATTCGTTCTGTAGACAGCCTTCATGCCATCTGGAAGGTTGCCATCAATGAGACAGAGGATCATGGCAATAAAGATGCAGAACAGTGCTGGGGCAATGACACAGCCTTGTTTGACTCCCGTTTTGACCACAAAGGGGTTGCTTCGGGATCCGTTGTTACTCAGCACTGTGGCAGTCATGTTGTCATGAGGCAACCTCAGAATGCTGATGAATTTTTGCGGGCAACTGATCTTTGAGAGGATGGTCCACAGGGCGCTACAATTGATTGAATCAAACGCCTTGGTCAGCTCGATGAAACTCATGTATAGGGCTTGATTTTGCTCACAACATTTTTCTTGCAATTGCTGAGTGGTGAAGATCATGAGCACTGTTCCTTGGAATGGTCGGAAGCCACACTGGACTCTGGAAGAATTTCTTCTGAGACTGGCAGGAGTTGATTGGCAAAGATTCGAGCTAAGATTTTCCCTGCCGTTGCCAGGAGGGAACTGCCGCAATAGTTTCCACAGTCCAGTTTGTCACCCTTCTTGAAGAGACCGAGGCTATGTCTAGACTACATTCCTCTTTCGAAAGAGGAATGTAAATGAAGCAAATTGAAAGCGCAAATGAAGCGTGGATTTAACTATCCTGTGCTTCATTTGCATATTTCCGTCAAAGTGCTTTTTCAGAAAAGGGTTTTTTAAAGTGAAAGCACAGTCTAGATGGGGTTCTTTCGGGGAAAAAAATCCTTTTTCGAAAGAACTCATACTCCTGAAAAAATGAGCCATTGACTACCCTCACCCTCACAAGTTGAATTGATAACTTTTATAGGGTTTCTGTCTGGTGTTTAACAGCAGTGGGTAAAAGAGGTAAGGCAAGGCATTGCCTCCCCTGGGTCTTAGTGCCCAAACTCTTCTTTCTATCCCTATTCTTCTGGCCATTCTTCAGGCTCCCACAGCAGGCTTTTGCAGCCTGGTGAGTCTCCTGGGGAACAGGAAAGGGGGAACTAGGACCTTAAAGTTGAAAAGCCTTCCAGCTTGCCAGGCCTATTAACATGACATTGAACCTGTAAAAGAGCCATTAAGTGGTAATGAAGCCATTTAACAGGCATGTGCCAGCCTGGAGGTATATATACTGTCAGTTTCTAAATTTACTGACAAAAACAGTTGTGCATTACTGGAATGAGTCTACAGGACCTTAGTTTAAAATTTGCTTTAAATATTTCATTAGTTTGTTGCTGAAGATTTAAAAAATCACATCTCTGAGAAATCCTGGCATAGGTTTTTAGATGCACAATCTGACTATTCAACTTTAGACAGAGATTTTATTCTTCAAAAGACGACCCTAAACTAAAATTAAGATGTGTATTTTAGATACTATCGTACAAAAAATATATTTCCAAGGTGGTATTGTCCTTTCTGTCTGTCCCTGCAATAATCCTTCTCCCTTCATCTCCCTGTGGAAGAGAGACCTTAAAGTAGGGATGGGCATTTCAGCTGTGGGAGGGTGGGGGAGGAGCAGGGATGGAGAGCAAATCGGGCAATTTGCGTGCTCTCAAAGTGCAGGAAGGGAGGGGAAGAAGTAGGAAGTGCGGGGCTCCCGTGCTCCCGTGTTATAGAAGCATGTGGCGGAGTGGGGCAGCCAGTGGACTACATGTGGCCCACGGGCCATGAGTTACCCACCACTGCCTTAAAGGGTAGGTAACCTCTTTCAGATAGCTCCTCTTCTTTCAGATAGCTGGACAATGAGTTTCCCCTTTGGAAAGCCGTCCACCAAAATCAGTAGTTTAGTACGATGTAAAATCCTTTGTTATGCCCCAAAGCTTTGGAAACATTGTTTAACATAAACACATGGCAACATTTCATAAATATGTCTCGTTATGGAGCTCACACAAAATAAATTGTTTCCTTTTTCTAAAAGCAATGAACTTTGTTATGAACACGCTAAGCCGCTCAGACTGATTCATTTAAAAAAAATGTCTCTGCTTCAATGTGTTAAATATGTAGTAATATGGAATGTTGTATTCAGCAGGACAGCTGACTTGCCCTTATTGCAAAGGTTTTGCAAGTAAATCTCTGACAAACTTCAGTGTGTGTGTGTGTACACACACACTCACTCACTCTCTCTCTGACTGACATTTTTTATTCCCAAATTAAGTGATTTTTAATTAGGTACCTTCTGCATGCCCAATCTTCACAATCTGGCATGCAGTGGAAAATGTGCTCCATTTATGTTAGGAAGAAATTGTAGAAGAGTGGGTTTTTAAAAATATCATGTCCTACATTAGGGTTCAAGGATTTGACTGGAAGTGGGTGAGCCAGGAGGGGGAAGGAAGAGGAGAGGGAGACGGTGGGGAAGGGATGGGACATGGGCAGAGCGGGGGTGAAGTATGGGTGGGGATACAGGCTGGGGATCTGGCCTCACCAAATGGCAGCTTTGCCCACCACCCCTGTTAGTGTTAATTATCTGTGCAGTGCTTGGTGTGGCCTCATTGAAAGGACGTTAGTTAACTGTATGGATTTGGATGAAGAGAGGGAGATCACAGACAGAAAACTGCAGAGACCCCCCAGGCTAAAGTGCAGAACAGAAGGTGTGAGGGAAAGAGCAAGAGACGCTTACAAATGGGGCACTCAGCATTATTTATTCCCTTCCCCCAGTATCCTATTTATTCTTATGGATATCTAAATTCCCCGATACAGAAGCATTTCCTGGGAGCGACCGTCAGAAGGAATTGTCTCTAAGAAGTCCAGTGGTGACTAAGAGGAAACATGTTCTATCCTAAACATCATAGTTTTGCCTTAATGATAGGGAAAGACTGCAGACCCCATCGCTAGCAGGTAACAGACACACATTGCCTGCTGTGCGCTCAGTTTGTGACATTTCAGTGAGAACATTTGTCCAGTACAACTCGTGCATTTTCCATTCCAACTCATCAGAAGTGGGTTTGCCCACAAAAGCTCATGATACTATATGTATATATGTTTTTGTTAGTCTCTGAGGGTACGTCTAGACTGCCTTGCTCTTTCAGGGTACTGGAACTATCCTGAAATAGCAACACCACATCTTTAAAAGTGCTCGCTATTTCCCGAAACAGCAAGCGCACTATTCCGGTGTCCCTGTAACCCTAGTTCCATGAGGGTTAAGGCATTTGTCACAATAGTGCCTTATTTTGAAATTTGGCACTGTGTAGACAGCACCAAATTTTAAAAAAAAAAAGCTCTTTCGATTTAGTCACGGAATAAGGGTGCTGTCTAAATTAACCGTAAGGTGCTACAGGACTATTCGTTTTTACAGTTCAACTAGGTTCACTCGTGGAATGTAAATCAGGGCACGGTCTCCACTGTTGCTCCAGAATGTAGAATTCCAGCTCGCTCATGAGGAATAGAGAGCTTGCACAATTTGAACTAGAGCCAGGGAGTTGGTTTTACTAGTTGAAAGTTTTTTCCTCTCCC
This sequence comes from Rafetus swinhoei, assembly GCA_019425775.1. Classification (NCBI taxonomy): domain Eukaryota; kingdom Metazoa; phylum Chordata; order Testudines; family Trionychidae; genus Rafetus; species Rafetus swinhoei. Next base: position 47,740,827 of record CM033432.1, read on the forward strand.
TTTCATTGACTGAGGGCTGCCAAAATGAAAACTACAAGAAGCCAGATTTATTTTTACCCTCGCTCAGGAAGATCGTGGCTCTTTTAAAAATCTGAAATTAATTCAGTAACATTTATGAGACCCTGTTTGAAAGGTGTTTTGTTTTCTGTGGAGCTGTCCTTTCCCTCCCTGTTTATAAGCACCACTTAACTGGCTGGACAGAGTACTGTTAAGCTTTTACTCCCATTTCCCCCTTAGCTATGAGTCTCTGAAGCTCATTCTGAAGGCATCTTTCCCATGCTATTGCAGAACATTACCCCCAGGTCACTAAGCTTTATTCTTTTCTAAACAATAAGTATTATTACATACAAAAACTGACATGAAAAGAAACTTGTTTGAAAACTCAGGCCCTCAAAAGTTAGGAAATGCCAGAAATCAGATTGCCTGAGCAACCTTAATTTGGCCCTTTTGTTCATATACATTCCAGTCTTTAATTAAATCATCACATTTCTTTTTTTCCAGAGGACCCCTGTAACTTTAATTCGGGGATTTCTTAAGTTTTGAGTCTGAACTTTGCTACTTTAATAATGGTCTTTTAACATAGTTTTTTTGGTACATTTTTGGTACAAACAGGAAAAAAAATGAAATTCTGTTTTCTTGGCATGACGTAGACATCCAAGTGGTTAATCACGAGGGGTGGACTTTTAAATATACTCTGAAGACCCTGCCACCTGAGCTAACAGAGTAACTGATAGCCATAGGTTGTGTGGACCAGCACTAGAAGGAATCGAGAAATTCATTTTGCCAGGGCATGTCTACACTTGCGAGAAGATCAACCCTTTGGAGGTCGATCTTCTAGCGTTCCATTTAGCAGGTCCAACATAGACCTGTAAATCAAATGCTGAGGGCAGCCCCTGCCCAACGTCCGGTACCCTTCGAGGGGTAAGGGAAGCCCCTCCAGGTTGTGATCCTGCCATGGCTTGGCTTAAGGTAAGCCGACTGCAGCAATGCATTTTGTGTAGCTGGAGTTGTGTATCTTAAGTTGACCTGCCTGCTCTAGTATAGACCAGGCCCCAGTGTGTATTACAGATAATTCCTCTTAACAGATTGGTGAGACTCGGAAAACTTCCAGGCTATAGAGGGAAGTGTGCTGTAGTGGTCACAGACTCTTCTGCCTATCTTTCCCCAAAGCTTGATCCTGTCTGCCCCATCCCCTCCAACCTGTCACAGTGCTATCCCTTCATCATCGTGATCCCGTTCTCCTGGCCTTCCCAGGGTTAGTCTCTGCTCCTCAGGTAGAATCATCCCAGTCTCTTTTTCTAGCCAATCCTTGTTCTCCTTACACATCAGACTGGATCTGTCTCCCTACCCCCTCCAGTATTCCCCTCCAACCGATTGGTTCCCTGCACCTGTCTACTTATCCAGCTACTTCCAGTCTTCCTACCTCCCCACAGCCACATACCTAATCTGTGTTTCCCTTCCACTTGCCAGTTGGCTCCACCACAGTTATCGTTCCTCTAGACTCTTTGTCCAGCCAGTCCCAATCTGTCTTCCACTCTGGGGTTACCTGCCCCCCCCCCCCATCTCTCCCAGTTTTTCTCTTCCCATCCACCCCTGCAGTCCCGGTCTCCCCAAATTCCTTGTCCCAATCTATTCCTTTCCCAGCTCCTGGTCCGGCTCTTTTGAACTCTGCATTGAAGTCAAGCAGACTCCTCTTCCATGCTGCCTGGGCACCAGCATGGGGGTTATTGAGGGTACGTCTACACTGCAGTGTAAGCCCAGGATTAGTAGAGCTTGAGATAGCAGGTCTGGGGTGTAACATAGGGCTTGAGCAGCTACACTCAGTTGTGATCCCAGGTTAGGAATTTTTTAATCCTGGGTTCCATCCTGAGGCTCCAGCAGCTGTGGGCCAAAGTCTGTACCCAAATCTCCAACTTCCTAGAGCTCCTCCAGAATGTGGCTGCTCTGGCCCTCTGTTCATGGTGCTCTGTGGGGAAAGCTTGACTGTCCAGAAGATAAAGAAATTTGGCCAGTGCAATTGTGGGGTATTTTTGGCAGATGCCTGGATTTCCAGAGGAAAAGCAGAAGGTACAGCCACTTCTCTGTCAAATTTCTGGTCCCTGGTCCAAAACATCAGAGCTCTAGAACTTCTTAAAGAAAAGGTCGCCAGCATTTTTGAAGATTGCAAAATGTAATATTCTCAGAAGCAGTTGAACTGTTTTGATGGAAACTTCCAGAAAATTCACCCTCAGGCAGATTCATCCTTAGGAAAATTTCAGCCCAAATGGTCGATGCATTTTTTCAGGTGTTTTTGACTGTATGGTAATAGGAAATGGCAGGCAATCTCACTACTAGGTGGTGCTGCCAGCCCTGCCCATAATAGAATTACGGAAATAGAATGCTCACTAAGCTCTCTGGTTTACTACTCAGTAACTTGCATTAAGATCCATTGGTTAGAATGGAAGTTTCAGAAATCTTGAAATTTGATCTATTGTGGAATGAACTTTTTTCCTGTCTAGAAGTGGGGAAATGACATATAATTATACTGTACATGTTTTACGGCAGGATTCTGAGCTTGTCTACACTTGAAAAAAAAATCCAGAATGAAGATTTAGAAATGGTTATTCCAGAATAATTTCCCATGTAGATAAGCCCTCTGGATATGTCTACACTGTGGGACAAAGTCAAGTTAAGATACGCAACTTCAGCTATGTTAAATGCGTAGCTGAAATGCAAGTACCTTAACTCGACTTTTGGTGCTGTCTACACTGCAGGAAGTCGAAGGAAGGACGAAGGAAGGCATTGACCGGAGTGCCCCTCTCAGTTCAAATTAGCTGTCTTCACTAGACCACTAATTCAAACCCTGGAAGATCGACAGCGGCAGCTTTGATCTTCTCTGCAATGTAGACACACACCTTATTATATGTTTGTTCGGTGTTGAACCAAAATGTGATAGTGACTTGTGGGTGCTGTAATAATAAAACATATATTGGAAGAAGAAATATTTTTGTATCTGTTTTTGTTTTTTCCATTAATGATAAATTTCAGTGGGATTGGTTTTAGACCACACTGCAATCAACAATTTACTTTTCCTATAATTCCTCTTCAAGTTTTATAGGCATTTGCCCTCCACAGAAATGCATAATTTCCTTTACGTATTCTGAAAATTAATATGCAGCATCTTCAATTGATTATCAGAGGTCCCGTATAGGCTGGCTATTTCATTACTGAAAGTTTAAGTGCGCTATAAATATGTTTTATGTCCCTTTACAAGTTCAGAGTGCCATGAAATATAATTAAAAGATTCTGGGTAGTGCAATCATAGGAACAACACAGGATATAAATGTTTGACCTTTCTTACCTTTGGTCACCGTGAGCAACTACTCTGTAATTTTTCTGCATATATTACTGTTCTGGCTTTACTACAAAAAGAAAATGCCAATTAAAAACACTGACTGAACATTTATCCTTCAAAATTCCATACCTCTTTCATCTTGAATTATTCAAGTAGTTTCCTTTAGAAGTCGCAGTGGAAAATACAAAGATATTAAGAACCCAGCAATTACCTTTAATTATGTGGGACAATGTAGTCCTGAACAAGAAAGCTATACATGGACTGTGTTTGTTATTTTTCTTTTGTTTCTAAAAACAAAAGTGCAAATCAAGAAAATTTATATAGCGGAAATATAGTTTGTTTGAAACAATTGCAGTTTGTTCTGGCCAAAAGATGACCCGTGTAAAATATGGGAGGGAGGAATAGCTCAGTGCTTTGAGCATTGGCCTGCTAAACCCATGGTTATGAGTTCAATCCCTGAGTGGGCCATTTAGGGATCTGGGGCAAATTGATCAGGGATAGTACTTGGTCCTGCCAAGAGAGTAGGGGACTGGGTTTGATGACCTCTCAAGATGCCTTCCAGCTCTATGAGATAGGTATATCTCCTTATATTTATTTTGAGTGCAGTGACATGAGAGGTGAGTAGTCATTCTTTAAGTAACATTACTCTTGGTGTCTGTCAGCCACTGGGTTAACATTTATAGCTGTTTTATGAAATTATGCTAAATTCTGACATTGATTTCCATTGATGTGAGACAGAGTTTGACTGATTAATTTTCATATGTGCACACTATTATAGACTATGACACAGTATAACTCTGAGAAAAATAGACAGACCGCATCAGAATGTAAAATTGTCGTTCCCATGACATAAGAAACTAAAACAAACCATGTCTATCATGTAAAACAGGAGAGAAGCTAGTGGCCAACTAAGCTAAAGCAAAGGAGTTCACAAAGATCGCTCCATTGCTTGGTAGGTGATTAATTCTTAACCCTAACCCTAAATTTAGTAGGGCTTGCAGTTCTCTCTGCATATATTCAGATGTTACATATGTTATACATCTTCACTTGTTGAGCGTTTTCTGTTCCACTTTGACTATTAATCTGACAGTTCATCTAACCAAACTCCAGGTTTGGTATGGTAAGTGCCATATGGTCATTGCTCCTAAAAGGTCTGAAACTGTAAAATTCAGTGATAGTCAGACATTTAGACTTGGAAGCATAGAAAGTTATCACACATGGAAGTTTACAAGTGCATGGCCTTCTGTAATTCCAAAGGGTAAAAGAAAAATCCAGCCAGGCAAGTATCGATCATTAAAATCCTTGCTTTAGGTGAACATAATGGCATCTAACTGGTAGCACTTCTAGCGTACAAATAAATCTAGAACAGAATACTAGTTATTTTTACAATCCATCTCACAGACGCTACATCTACACTGTGCTATTTTGGGATACCGCGCTATTTTGAGCGCGCCCCTTATTTCAAAATATAACAGGCTCGCTATTCCGATGTCCCTGTAAACCTCATTCCATGAGGAGTAAGGGACGTTTCAGAATAGCGATTTATTTCGAAATAAGTGCTGTGTGGACAGCGCCAAATTTTGAAATAAGCTATTTTGAAATAACATCGAAATAAGGTACATAATTTGCATAGCTCAAATTGCATAGCTTATTTTGACCTACGGTGCAGTGTAGACGCACCCAGAGTGAATGGCATTAGAAGTACTGTTGTGACAAAGATGTGGAAGACACTGCTTTGCTATACCAGAAGTTAATAATGTGGCTAGACATATAAAATCACCAAAACATTCTAAGACTGTATTAGTAACCAGTTCTCTGCTGTAGATTGCAAGATAGCAGTATGCAATTGTCTGGAAGCAATTTACCCTGTGTGTACAGAATTGCATAGCTGGCCAGGTGTATTTTGCTTTTCATTCTTCCCTGACATATAAGGATTAGGCTACTGCAGGAGAGAGAATGAGTACTAAAGCAGAGTAATCCTGAGCAGAGCAACTCCTGTATTTTTAACTTTTCTGCTCTTTTGTATAAACAGAGAGATACATCCCTCATTTTACTTGTCCTTTTTATATAGCATTAAATATTCATTTTGCTTATGTGAATATGAAAATGTATTTGTAAGGGCCTGATACAAAGCCCATTAAAGTCAGTGGAAGTACTTTTATTTATTTCAATGGCTGTTGTAATTGGGCCCTGAATGAATAGCTGAAAACCAGCTTTGACTTATGCTTTCTGGTTTGTCCATCCTCCCCATCACTGCACCTAGTTTGCAGATCTGAAGGAAGTTTAGTGAAAGGTGACTCTCCTTTGTACTGAGAGGTCAGGTAACCCACCAAAAATATATGTGTAATCACCCATCTGACACTGCACTCTGCGCACACACACACACATCTGTAAATAATTCAGATTCTTTGGGAATGTACTGCTAAGTACACACACGGACCAGGCAGACACCAAACACAAAGAAGCTGCCTCATCAGCAGTGGTAGGGTAAGGACATCTATGAAATAGATTGGGATTTGTAGCCAGAGATGGTTGAAGAATCCTTGTGAACAGGAATAGCACATTTAAAGGAGTGAGTGGCAGCAGCATGTTAGTGGGCAGTTTTTCCTTTAAGGAAGGATATGACGATTAACTTTCCTTAAAAGTACTGAAAAGATTGGAATCTGCACTGTCATAAAAACTGCCGTCCTTCTGTTGTGCAATGTATTTTACAAGGACAAGCATCTGAGATAATGGCCGCTATCTGTGCAAGCCACAAACTGCTATGTTGAGAAAATGTTTTCCTACCAGAGCAGAATGATGGGCTACAGCATGTTGATTGGGCACTTTCATCGTTGTAATTGGACTGTTTGATATTTCCTGTGCTGTGTGCCAAAAGCTTCCCAAACAAGCCGTGAACACTGCAGCTTCCAACAGCAAATTTACATCATTTCAAATCCCTCCCATAAATTTCTTTTCTTATAGCCAAATCAACACAATAAATCTTATTAGTTATCTGTACTGTCGGCCTCTCTGCATGTAAACATCAAGCCTTTATGTGCAGAGGTAACACAGAATTAGGGTATTTCATAGCAAGGTTCATCTGGAAATAGTCCACTCTCCTTCCATGTTGCCAGAGATTCAAAATGAGCTGAAATATCTCAGCTTCTTACAAACATGCATTGAGCATTGTTTTTCTTCTGACAAGATAAATTCATTCTGCCAAACCTAAGTTAATGTAACTCTAATATTACAGATTGCTGGATTCAGACATCAAGTAGCTCATCAAGTTCTGTTTGCAATGAATTGTTCTAAAACATCCTATCAAATAAATGAACCTAATATCCAAGGAACAACTTGTAATTGCTTCTTTATAGATAGGAATGAATTAATGTATGCAAATTTGAGTGCAGCTTGTATGACTAATGTAGTTAATCTACTAGTGTGTGAGTCTATCATAAACAGAATCAAAGTTTTTCTCTTCCGTTGTAAGCAAGAGAAATCTGTAAAGCACATTCTGTCCATCTAAGGATGAATTCTTGTGCTCTTATTTCCTTAACAGGCTCCCAGAATTATGATTGCCATGTGTATGAACCTAGTACACATACCCTGGTGTTTGTTTCCTAGGCTATGTCTACCCTGGGAAAGTTTGGTGATGAAAGTGCTGTCGGCATGCAAGAGTCACCAAACTGGTTTTTCTGCCTCCCGTTGTCGACATTTCATGGCCACGTTACTAGCACCCTGTCGACAGAGCAAAGCACTGTGGGTAAGCATCCTACAGTGCAGTGTTGTGGGAAGGCAGAGCCGATACCTGCACTTCTTGGGATTCACTCTGAGTTCTCCCACAGGATTCTCAGCTGCTAGGAACAGCATCGTGAGTGGCTCTGTGAGCTCTCCATGCTGAGGAATGTCAAAGCAGCACAGCAGTTTCCCCAGCCTTCCCCCTACAGCAGCAGTCTGCCTACTGCTGTGTTTCTAGCAGGCAAAAGAGAAGCATTCCAGTGATTTGCTCTTTGTTCCCCAAATGGAGCAGCTCACTCAGTTGTCAGATACTTCCTGCAGCTTTGAGAGGGGAGGGGCACATGCCTATAGAGCAGCAGAGATCACAAAACACTGAGCACAGCCATCAGGGTAGGCATTGTGGGATACTGGCAGATGCCAATTCTCTCGACAAAACAGAGTCCACATTGGCTCTTTGTCGACAGTAAAGGAAGGGGGAAAAACAAAAGTTGCTAGCAGGGCTGGAAGATTTTTGTCGCCAAAACTGGGTGTTTTTCCCAACAAAAATGTCATTGTAGTATAAACACTCACTGTTTTGTCCCTGAAAGGCAGTTTTTAACAACAAAAAATGCCAGTGTAGACAAGGCCCTAAGAGTACATATAGATGATACAAAAGCTCATGAAACCAGTAGCCAGGTATCAATTAATTCTGTATATACAGAATTATTTAATTTTCTTTCAAAACCCTGAAATAGTGTCATGGTTTTTTTCCCACAATGCCACACAAACTGCTGCTGATGGAAAGCTTCTAGAGGATAGCCCAGTAGCTAGAGTACCTGCTGATCTCGGGCGATTGTCTCTGGAATTGGGAGATGGTTGGGGGTGACAGGATGGTTGGAGATGGGGGCTGGCAGTTGAGCGGGGGATGTGTTGCTCTTGGGACTGTTGTAAAGGAAACTGTGATGGAGTCACACCAGAGGATTTATTTATGTTCTCTAATAATAGTCCTGGGGGAGGCTCCCCCTCTGACCGTTTTTAAATCTAGATCTAAAAGAGCTGAAGGGGGGAGGGCCGACTGGCGAGCCAAGGAGGCAGTTGCCCTGGAGCCTGGTGATTTAAAAGGGCGCGGGGATCCTTGCCACTGCTGCTGCAGGAGTGGTGGTGGCCAGCGCCCTGGCCCTTTGAATCGCTCCAAGCAGGGGTGGGGGTGCCAGAGTGGCCTGCTGCAGGCATCACCATGGGCTGGCTGCCCCCAGCTTTGCTCCTTCCGCCCACAGCTCCACCTCTTCTGGGAGCACGACGCAGGGCCCCCCACTTTGCCCTGGGGCCCAGCAAGTCTGTCGGCCTCCCTGGTGGTAGGAATTATTTTGGGGGAGAATGGCCCCATTTGGCCTTGTAATCTATGACTGAGAATGTAATTAATGCCCCAAAAGAACATCAGCTGGTGTATGAGTTACATGTCAAGAGAGACAGGCCTTGGGGGATTATCATGAGAATTTTCATACATCCACAGCTGTGGGTTTACGAAGCCCATGAGTACACCGAAGGGAAATTTAATCATTATTTAGGTCACTGGTTAACATTGGGACCCACCCTGTCCCCTATATTAGTTCTCTTTTTCAGCCAGACTTTTAATTGGATTTTCCTTCAAGTGCTGGGTAGGAAATTGGCTGGAACACAATGTTACAATGAATTTGGCTCAGGGAGATTAAATGACTTGCTTAAGGAAACCCAATGAATCAGTGTCACAGAAGCTATGTCTAGATTGCAAGCTTCTTTCAGAAGAGATTTTCCGGAAAAACTTTTTTTGAAAGAGAGTATCTATGCAGCAAAAGCGCAACGAAAAAGCGATCTGCTTTTTCGAAAGATAGCGTCCAATCAATGTGGACGCTATCTCGAATTTTAGTTGTGATTACTGTGGACAGAGTGGCCACTGGGGCACCGGTGCTTTTTCCTGGAGGCCTCTTCTTTCGAAAAAACACTCTCTTCCGCGTCCATACACGTCTTTTTCCAAAAAAGCTTTTTTGGCAAAAGGCTGCTTCCTTGTAGAAAGAGGTTTACTGCTGTCGGAAAAACCCCTCTGTTCTTTCGACTTTGTCGAAAGAACGCAATAGCAGTGTGGACATAAATGTAGTTTTTCTGGGAAAAAGGCTGTTTATCTGGAAAAACTTTGCAGTATAGACATAAGAGGTAGATGGACTCTAGTGTGCTGCTCTAACCTTTAGGCAACCTTATATTAAGTGTTCCCTAAATTTAGGCATAAAGGGCCATATTTTTAAAGGAACCTCAGTTTAGCCTCCTTTTCAGATTGTTGCATATGAAAATGATTATGTGTGCAGAAGTGTGTGCTACAGTACTGGGGTTCTTATAGCTGTAGGGTTTAGGAATGGGTCTAACAGCTTGACTGCTTTCAGTGTATTTATTATGTCTTGGAAGTTCATACAGATTTCTGAGAAGTGTTTGCATACAGAGATGACGGATGGTCCTGGGGATACAGCAGTAGAGGCTCTGTTGTCAGTTCTTGTAGAATCATAGAGCTGGAAGAAACCTCAGGAGGTCATCAAATCCAGCCCCCTGCCCAAGGCAGGACCAATCCCAACTAAGTCAACCCAGCCAGGGCTTTGTCAAGCTGAGACTTAAACACCTCTAGGGATGGAGATTCCACCACCTCCCTAGGGAACCCATTCCAGTGCTACACCACCCTCCTAGGGAAATAGTTTTTCCTAATATACAACCTAGGCCTCTCCCACTGTAACTTGAGACCATTGCTCCTTGTTCTGCCATCCGTCACTAGTGTGAACAGCCTTTCTCCATCCTCTTTGGAACCTCCCTTCAGGAAGTTGAAGGCTGCTATCAAATCCCCCCTCACTCTTCTTTTCTGCAGACTAAACAAACCCAAATCCCTCAGTCTCTCCTCATAGGTCATGCGCTCCAGCCCTAATCATTTTGGTCGCCCTCCGCTGGACCTTCTCCAATGCGTCCACTTCCTTTCTATAGTGGGGGGCCCAGAACTGGACACAATATTCCAGATGTGGCCTCACCAGAGCTGAATAAAGGGGAATAATCACTTTTCTGGATCTGCTGGCAGTGCTCCTCCTAATGCACCCTAATATGCTATTAGCCTTCTTGGCTACAAGGGTTCACTGTTGACTCATATCCAACTTCTCATCCACTGTAATCCCCAGGTCCTTTTCTGCAGAACTGCTACTTAGCCATTCAGTCCCCAGCCTGTAACAATGCTTGGGATTCTTCCGTCCCAGGTGCAGGACTCTACACTTGTCCCTGTTGAACCTCATCGGATTTCTTTTGGCCCAATCCTCTAATCTGTCCAGGTCACTCTGGACCCTATTCCTGCCCTCCAGCGTATCTACCTCTCCCCCTAGCTTAGTGTCATCTGCGAACTTGCTGAGGGTGCAATTCATCCTCTCATCCAGGTCATTAATAAAGATGTTGAACTAAACCAGTCCAAAAACAGATCCTTGGAGCACTCCGCTAGAAACCGACTGCCAACCTGACATCGAGCCGTTGATCGCTACCCGTTGGGCCCGACAGTCTAGCCAGCTTTCTATTCATCTTACAGTGCACTTATCCAATCCATACTCCCTTAACTTGCTGGCAAGAAAATTGTGGGAGACTGTATCAAAAGCTTTGCTAAAGTCAAGGTATATCATATCCACTGACTTTCCCATATCCACAGAGCCAGTTACTTCATCATAGAAGCTAATCAGATTGGTCAGGCATGACTTGCCCTTTGTGAATCCATGCTGACTATTCCTGATCACTTCCCCTCTTCCAAGTGCTTCAAAATGGATTCCTTGAAGATCCCCTCCATGATTTTTCTGGGGACTGAGGTAAGGCTGACTGGTCTGTAGTTCCCTGGATCGTCCTTCTTCCCTTTTTTAAAGATGGACACTACATTTCCCTTTTTCCAATCATCCAGGATCTCGCCCGATCTCCATGAGTTTTCAAAGATAATGGCCAAAGGCTCTGCAATGACATTTGCCAACTCCCTCAGTACCCTTGGCTGCATTAAATCTGGGCCCATGGATTTGTGTATGTTTAGCTTTTCTAAATAGTTCCTAACTTGTTCTTTCCCCACCAAGGGCTGTCCACGTCCTTCCTATACTGCATTGCCTAGTGCATTTGTCGGGGAGCTGACCTAGACTTTTCTCTGCCCTAGACTTCATGCCCCCCATAGCCAGAGTGTGCAGTGGGGGCAGTGTAGGGCTGCCTGTGATTGCACAATGCAGTCAGTGCCCCGGGTAGGGGAATTCTCTGGCTGCTTTTGAGCTGTTCTGGTTGGGGAAGGGGGACAGAATGACACTTTGGGTGAATCACTTAATCTCTCTGGGCCTCAAATTTCGTGTCTGTAAAATGGGGATATCTGTCCTTCCTTTGGCTTGTCTGTTTAAATTGTTGTGTCTGTAGGGCAGGGAGCTGTCTCTTTCTCCGTGAGTGTTTATAGCACCCTGCATAATAAGACCCTGATCTCATTTGGGACCCAAAGGTGCTACTGTAATAAAAATGCATAAATAATAATAGCTGGAATGGTTCCCCACTGGGACCTGACTTACGGCATTTGCATGCTCAAGTACTTTCCTATCTATTCTAGTGTTTTGACCAGTTGTGGGGAAATACCTCTAAAATAATAATAATAAAACCGATCTCAGCTGGTTACTTGGGCAGGTGACCTCTGGCCTGGGGAAGGAAGCGTGAAGAGAAGAGAATTCTTCAATGCTAAGACACTGCCCTGCAGGTTCGAGACACAGAGCCTTCAGGTAGTGACACGGTTACGGAAGTGCAGTTTATTCTGTCTTATCCTCCCTGTGACGGGGGCCCCAAGACCCCGCACTGGCCCCCGGGGGGTAGGCGCCTGTGACGAGGCCCCAAGACCCCGCGCTGGACCCCGGGGGGTAGGCGCCCTATTGGTGCTGCCGGGAAGCCCTTACCGGCCATGTGCCGGATGCTCCCGCGCCACGGCGCAGCTGAGGGACCGCCGCCATGGCTGCGGTCGGGAGGAGCTGACCCGTGTCATGATGACGGGGGTGTCAGAGCGACGCCAGTGACGTCAGAAGACGTCCGGCCAGACGTCCGGGGCGGCGGGAGATTTAAAAGCCGCCCGGACAAAAGGTGGGGGGCAGAACGGGGAGGCCCCGGGGGAAAAGGCACCGCAGGAGGCGGCCTAGGGACGGGGGAGGACTTACCCGGTTGGAGGGGACGGTTGGACGGGGAGGCGCTGTGAGCCCCCACCTGAAGACAAGGAGGAGAGAGGAAGTAGCCCAGGGCAGGGCGGCAAACCAAGCCTGTGGGCTGACGCGTTTAGGGGAACAACCCCGTCAGCCGGACTGGGACCGCAGTGTGGTCCAAGTCCTTAGGGCCCTTGGTTGGGGCCTGTGAGTGGGGGCGGGCCCGGGCCCCCCTCTCCCTTCCATCCCGGGTGAAGGTAACCCACAGCTAGACGCCTGGTAAACTGAGGAACGCCACCAGCCAAGGAGGAGCTGGTCGGCCTGACTTGATAGGGCAAGACGCCCAGGACCGTACGGGGCTTGAGACATCAGGTCCGCCCCAGGGACACGGTCACACTCCCATAGGAAACTCCTTTGGTGATACAGTGGGGTAGGGGCAGGGGCTGGGTGAGTCTGAAACCGCTCTGGAGCTTGCCCCAGTCCCATGTAGATGGGAAAGGCAGCTGGAAGGATTCTCATGGGAAGAGCTGAAAGTTTAGACCTCTGAGATTTGTAAATGTGTATTAGAGAAAATGATCCATGGAAATAGACAGTAGGGGACTGGAAAGAAATGAAGGTTCCCTGGGCCGAACTGAAGGGGTTACTGTGCCCATCCTTTCTAGGGGCCCATTGATGTTCTGCCCTGGGGCCCAGAATTGCTGTCATCAGGCTTAGTCCAGGTGATCAAAATCTTACAGCGGAGACTTGTTTGTTCCTCTCCTTCTAATATCAGAGCAGAATAATAGAAGTAATGTGCTTAGTCCTGCCTGATTGTTATTTACACTCTGCATTTCCACTGAAGTCAATGGGAGTTTTGAGTGAGTCTCAAGAATAGAAACAGGCTGAGACAGGCACAGTGATTACAATTAAGACATTTTTGAAGCTGTGAAGTACAAGTAACAATCTGAATTGTACTTGTACATGGACTGTGCTGAAAGGAGTCTATAAAGGAAACAAAGCATAGTATAACTTTCATCTTGTTATCAATAGTAGATATTTTGGATAGGAAGACTTCAAGCATCTGTACTAGACAGTGGTGCCATGGCGCCCGCTGGGGCATTTATGTGCGCCCGCCGAGTGACCAGGGTCGGCCCAAGACATTCTTGCGCCCTGAGCCCCGGGCACGTGGAGCATGCGCGGCCCCCGCCCCGGGCGCACAGCGCATGCGTGGCACCTGCCCCGGGCACGTGGCGCGTGCATGGCCCCGCCCTGGATGCACAGCGCGTGCACGGCCCCGCCCCCTGATGTGCGGCGCGTGAGCGGCCCCGCCCATGGGCGTGCGGCGCATGTGCGGCCCTGCCCCCACGCGCCCGGCAGCCCCAAAAGGTTGGGGACCACTGTACTAGAAAGAAAGCATATGTATTGATGTCTCTTCAGACAACCACACACTATAGTGCTGTTTAGATACATTTTTGTGAGTTGCTTTCATATATAGGATAAGAAACATAGTACCAGTAAAATAAAGAATTCTGGAACACAGAACTCGGAGTGTTTTAATATTTTCTTTTCTTTCCTTTCAGATTTTATATTCACAGTTAGGTGTTTTTATCCAAGTAACCCGAAGTACATACAAATTATATGTAAAGATTTGCAAAGTTGCTTCTGCACTAGTTGTGTAGACCTTCTTATTTTTATAGATGCAGAAATCAAGCACCAGTGAATGTGTCAAAAGTAGTTCTTGAAATAGTCCCTTTTCCATCTCTGAAAGTAGTAAAATTTCTATTGTTGCTGAATCCATAACTCACAGATATTTTTGTTATTAATGAGCGTTGTATTTTTATTTTTCCCAGTTCTATTTCCTTCCTGCCATGCTGACTACTGAACTGTAATTCTCCCACTACTGGTTGAATTGAAAGCTAAGAGAAACTAGATTGGCAGAGGTGCAGAAAGGTAGCAAGATGCTTTTAGATGTTAAGTACTAGATATCTCTTTTTGCTACATAAGTCTACACTGCAGCGCTATTTCAGGATACCAAAGGTAATCTGTGTCTTTTGAGCGCGCCCATTATTTTGAAATATAACAGGCTCGCTATTCCGATGTCCCTGTAAACCTCATTCCATGAGGAGTAAGGGACATTTCGGAATAGTGATTTATTTTGAAATAAGTGCTGTGTAAACAGCGCCAAATTTCAAAATAGGCTATTTCAAAATTAACTCAAAATAAGCTACGCAATTTGCGTAGCTCAGATTGCATAGTTTATTTTGAGCTCTGGGTACAGTATAGCTGCACCTTAAGACAGTTAGCAATACTGCTTTTGCCATTTGTTAGAGGTTACGTATTTTGCTCTCCTTGCTCTTGCAAATAATCCATTGAAGACAACAGTGATTACCTGCATATTTAAGGCAAACACGCGGTGTAGTAGCAGCAACAGGATCCTAAACTGACAAGTGCACATTTATTGCTTAGTGTAGTCGTGACCAACCCGCAGCTCGCAAGTCGCATGCGGCTCTTGCCCCCCCAAAAGTGAGGCTCGCAAAGCCGCTCCTGCACCCCCCAAACAGTCCCCGCCCCTTGCTGGCTCCCCCTTGTGCTTACTGGGTCGGAGCTGTGGGATTTTAAAAATGGCGCCCAAGATGATGTCCGTGTTAAAGGGGCAGCCTCCTTTTTAAAAAAAATATTAAAAAAATTTTTTTTTTTGGTTTTTCTTGACAATTCTGTTCTGGGGGCTTTTTTTGTTTTGTTTTGTTTTGCTTTGCTTGACAATTCTGGTGTGGCTCTTCGCATCGCATTTTTTCCGCCGCTGTTTTGGTTCTCTTTGTTAAATGGGTTGGCCACAGCAACGAGAGTTGCTTACAAATCAGTAGTTTCTTGCTGCAATAATCTTACTGTATTTTTCATATATATGGAAGAGGCATCATTTAGCTTACATTTAGCATAAATGATCAGTGTCAATATAAGGTGAAAAAAAGGAAACTGCTGATAAATTGCCAGATTATCTGGATAATAAAATGTGAAATAGTCTGGTTCATTAGGGAAGGTGAAGACACAGCACTTAAATCAGGCCTCACTTTGGCTTTATACTAGTGAGTTCTATTGTCTTCAGTGGGAGGCAGAACAGCTCCCACTGTTTTGGTTTGCACAGCTATATCAGTCAGGGGTTTGAAGAGGTGTGATTGCTGACCTGTGTAGTTGTGCTGCCTTTAGTGCAGACAAAGCTGTGCTATTACTACTATAGCTTGTTTTGCTTGTGGGAGGCGGTTTTACTATATCAATACAAAGCACCTTCAGGCAAAGCATCCGTCAGGAACACAGCGTCACTGTCTTCCTCAGCCTAGCAGTGAGTTTGACCCTCAAGCTAGTGGTACAGTTCTCAATACCTGTAATGCTCCCTTGTTAGTTCTTAGCTGCAAAAGAAAACATCCTGATGGAAGGGAACCGCATGTGCTTTTCAGTTGGAACTTCCCCCCCCCTCTTTCACCCAGCGCAGAAGTAACTTCAGGCCATCTAGGAAAATCAGTTCCCTCACTTAGCCAAGACAGCCTACTTCCCATCTTCAAAAGGGGATAGTGGCAGCTGAGCTCCTTGAATGCACAAGTGACCTTTTGGCACAGCTGGCATAATTTGGATTTCAGGAGGACACACAACTTTTCATCACAGCCTCCACTAAGTGATCTTGGCCGGAAACCCATGACCAGATGGCATTAGAACTGTTTTGTCTGTACTATTACAAAGTGCCACTGTTCACAAGCTCAGCAGCTGAGAGATTATAAATTACTTGTGCAGCCAGGAAGTTCCTTGCAGCCTGTTGATTTGTCGTGAGGATACCTTCAACATACACATAGTCCAAGAGCTTGTCTTATCTCTCCGTGCCAAACTTCTTTGTCCCTGCTCCTTTATTTCCCCATATGCTCTTCACTTAATGTGGTCCTTTTATTGTTCTTCACTCTGTTGTACTGACTGTAGCATGTACAACTCACCTATGGACTTGTAAGTGTACTTAGACCTTCATTAGCTGTGAAGAAAGTTGTGGCAGTGTTGTACAGGACATGCTGAGACACATAAATAGGATTACATTCTAAGATGTTGACAGGCAGAGGGCAGTAGGGGTTCTCTCTCTATTCTGGTCCTGACTAGGGTGTGCATCAGAGATGAAGGATTAGGATGCTCTGCAGTGATCACCAGAAAGTAAATGATGCATACAAAAAACTTCTTGATCAGCTAAGGAAGAGATGTTCTCTGCTACTAAGGGTAGGTTAGGGGAGCTAAACAAGATTTATGGGAACAATCTGTACCTAGGAAGGACTCCACATATTCATGTATTTTGAGCTTTCACTGACAGATGCCCTGGCATTTCAAATGACCAGTGCTACTTTCCATGGAGGCAAAACGGTTAGCGTATCTTACAGGTCTAATGGCAGCAACCTGTGTTGCAAGTTAATGTTTGAAAATCTCTGCCTTTGCTGGAATCCTTGGAAATGTAAAGAATTCCATTTCCAGACCCAATAGACCTGATTAAGTAGCAACCACATTAATTTTACATGAACAGAAATAGGTTTCTTACTTATCAGACATTTTCCAAGAATATTTTACTGATACAAAAAGGCATTTCTTTCCCTCCCTCCCTCTCTCTCACACACACATACACACACACATTTGCTTACTGCTAATAATTTTCAGTGCTGTGGATATTATGTATGTTAGCTCTCTTTAATATGCATTGATTCAAAATAACCTGACAAAATAAACACTGTAATAGATCTGTAGTGCCATGAATAATAGTCAGTGAGAGCTCACTGATGCTAGTTTATCTACACCATGAGTGTCTGTAAAAGTTAGCAATCTGCGGTAAACCTCAGTTCAGAAATCTTTCAAGGTCTGTTTCTCTTTCTCAGGTGCAATTTGTAGTCATTTTTCTGAGTACACTAAGTGGTAGCATTTGGTTTTTCTAACTAAATTTCACTTATCTTGACTTAACACTTCTACATTTTCAATATGAGTCTATTTGTACCATTGCTGGTTTGTCCAAAAGGATATGGATTCATCTAATGCTGTAGTGCTTTTATATTTAAGCGTGTTTTATCAATAGCTTCATTAGAGGTAATTTCACAAAGCTTATAGGCTCCCATTCATTGAAGCATGCCTAATCATGCTAGAGCACTCAAGCACATGCTTAAATATTTTCCTGAATCAGGGCCAGATGCTGATCGTTACTTCATAGACACCATTTACTGTATATTTGCTCCTGTTAAAAATAAGCAAACAGCTGTCCTTTTATGGTGATTTGCGCTTTTTTAAAAGACTTTTTATCAAAGTAATTGGTAAAATTATTTTAAAATATTTCATTGTGACAGGTATTTATCATTTAATGTTATTTTGCACATATATTTTTATAGCAGCAAAAATGTTTAGCTTTTCAGTCTCTTAAAAGCTTCCAGAGAGCTCTGTTAAGTTGACCTGACCATTTAAAAATATTACTTAAATACAATCAAGAGTCTTGAAATCAAGATTTGTCATAATGTTTGTATTATTGCTTCTTATATCCTTGCCTCTTCCTTTTTCAGACAGAACTGATAATCTCTAATAAGCCCTGAAGGGTGCTTAGTTCTTATCGTTTGACTTAATATCCTCTAAAACTGGCTACCAATAAATCCATTCCTTTCCATATAAAAGAAATACAGGATTGGAATGATGGGCCTTTTATGCTTCACTCAAGTGATGAGATAATAAATTCAATATATTTGTACTGCTTTAAAATACAGATGTTAATTGTTGTGAGGACAGAAATTAAAAAATACTGCTCTGTTTTCTGAAGAAGTGTATCTCACTAATGGGAGCCACTTGTTTGGTTATACGGCTGAGAATGGGAGAGAGAGAGGGAAATGGGAGTTGAGATGATTCTCCACATCAGGAGATAAAGAATTATACATTGGTTGCAGGGTTATTGTAGCCTTGTTGGTCCCAGGATATGAGACCAAGTTGGTGAGGTAATATCTTTTACTGGACCAACTTTGGTAAGGGAAGAGACAAGTTTTTGAGCTACGCAGAGCTCTTTTTCTGTTCTGGATAAGAGAGCCTGGAGAGGCATCAGGATCACAGGGCCCTGGCAATGTGGGGGAGGATCTGCTCTACTCTCCTGGAAAGGCCATGGCCTTGTGGGGAAGGAGTGGGGCTGGGGTAGCCAGCCCTCAGCACTACCCTGCACAGTGTCCCCAACCCCCCGCCCTCCTTCACTTGCTGGCAGAGCTGGTCGGAGTCCATGGCGCCCCAGCGGTGGCAGCCGGGAGCTCTTTTAGGCTTGCCACATGCTTTCAACAAAAATCCCAAACATGGCAAACTTGGTTGAGGGGAAAAAAAAGGGGGTGGGGGTGGGGTTGGGGGGAGACCAAAGTTGTTGAGCCTTTAAATGGCTCGCGCTCCTCACTCCCCCGCCAGACGTGGCAGGGGAAAACTGTCCCCGCCGGGCTTCCGTCTGAGGGAAACAGGAAATACTGTACATTTCACATGTCCGGTATTTTCTGGGGGGGTTTTACCAGACGGGGGACCTGAATACTGAACTGTCCAGGCGAAAACCGGACACCTGGCAACCCTAAGCCCTTTGCCCTTTAGAATTGCCAGGCCCTGGGGCCATCCCCTCCTTTGCCTTTCTCCCCTCTCTCCTCTCCCCCAGTCAGCAGTCCTCAGGGGAGCACAGCTGGTAAGAGAGAAAAGGGAGTACAAAGAATCCAAGTAAGTAAAATGCACAGGAGGGGAAATGTGAGCTATACAAACAAAGGCTAGGGATGTGAGAAGAATATAGGAAACGAGAGAAGTGGAGAGTACGCAGCAGAAGAAATGAATCCTCTGGCACTCTCCTGTTCTTCAAATATTCCTACTACCTGTGCATAGTGTTGCTTTTTCCATCAGCCTGGAAGCAGTCTGGAATATATTTATTGAAATTCAATGAACATCAAACTGTGGAAGAGGAGATGTGGATGCTTCAGAGGTGGGTGGGACAGTTTGGCAGGGAATAGGAGCAGTGGTCTGTGCTGTAATGGGTAGCTAGCTCATTTTAATTTAGAGGTGTGTCTAGACTACAGGGTTTTTTCGAAAAAAGTAGCCCTTTTTCAAAAAAAACTTCACCTGCATCTAGACTGCAGCCGCGTTCTTACATACCTTTAGGTCAGTGGTCTCCAGCCTTTTTAACCACAAGATCACTTTTTCTAGTTAAGTGCAATGTAAGATCTACCTCAAACCCAAATAACTTTGCCCAGTTTCCTTTCCCCCACTTCTCTGAGGCCCCACCCCTGCTTCACCCCTTCTCCGAGGCCTCACCCTGCTCACTCCATCCCTCTTCCTCCCCGAATCTCATTCACTTTCACCAGGCTGGGGTAAGGGGTTGGGGTGCAGGCTCTGGTCTTGGGCCAAGGGGTTTGGAGTGTGGGAGGGGAGGACCTGAAGGAAGGGAGGTGGGGTGAGTTCTGGAGTGGCCATGGGGATTTGCCTGGAGAGAATAGGGTTGGAGGCTCGAGTCCTGCCCCCGCCCACCCTGAGAGCAGTCATACATCCAACACAGGGTGCTGCAGGGATGGAGCTAGCTCCCCCATTAGGAATGCAAGATAAAGGGGCCAGCTGAAGCTAGGGAGGTGGAGTAGCCTAGGGAATAAGGCATTTGCTTGGTGAGCACAGGGTGGTGGGTTCAAGTTTGGCTGGCTCCCACATTGGTGCGGGGTTGGGGACTTCAGTCCTGCAGACAGACAGCTAACATGGGATAACGGGCCCTTGGAAGGGAAGGGAAGGGAGGTGGGGTGGAGTAGGGGATAGGGCATCCCCTTGGGGAGCACAAAGTGCTAGGTTCAAGTCCTGCAGCATAGCCAACACCAGCTGCCCAGGGATGGAGCTGGCTCCTGCATTTGAAAAGCAGGATAAGGGACCTGCTGAACACAGGGAGGTGGAGTAGGATATCCATTGAACTTGGGGATAGGGCAAGCAGGGTGGTGGGTTGAAGTCCTGTACCCAGAGGCAGCTCAAGTCCTCCCTGGCAGTGACCAGACAGCCAGCACAGGATAAGGGACCCTCTGAAGGTGGGGTGGGTTCTGGGGTGGCTTAGGGTAAAATAGGCCATTCACCTGGGGAGCACAGGGTTGGGGGGCCTGAGTCCTGCCCACCCGACCACCCCAGGGAGCGGCAGGGCAGCCAGCACAGACTGCCCCAAGGATGGACCTGGCTCCAGCATTAGGAAGGATAAGGGACAGCTTCTGAAGGCAGGGAGGTGGATGGTCCAAAGGAGAGCAGGAGAGCAAAAAAAAAAAAGGTGAGTGGGAGCCTCTGGAGCCAATCCCACCCTGGGAGTGGCCAAACATCTGCCCCAGAGAGGGCGCTGCGGTGTCAAGGCAGCTTACTCCTGCCCTGGCCCTGCACCACTCCTGAAAGCAGCTGGCATGTACAGCAGTGTCTCCATGTGCTGCCCCTCATCTACAGGCACCAACCCCACAGTTCCTACTGGCCACACTTCTCCATTATTGATCAATGGGAGCTGCAGGAGTGGTGTCCACAGGCAAGGACAGCATGTGGAGACCCCCCTGCTCTGATTTTCTTAGCGGCTGCAGGGACATGCCAGCCACCTCCAGGAGCACAATTCCCACAGGGATAATTACTCCAGACATGACAGGTTGGGCATGTTAGAACTCACTACTCAAAGACTTAAATTTAAGCATAAGAGAGAAATGAAAGTTATGAAATGCACAGACCAGTCAAATACTGAAAATAACCCACTTTGCAAGCAGTACAAGAAGCAACAACAACCCCCCATCTACATGTTGGGTCGGGCGATGAGAGGGAAGGACAGTGTGTGTTTGAGAGAATGACGGACACACACAGTGTGTGAGAGTGACAGAGATTTGCAGCCAAGGTCCCTCCATCCCCTTTTCGCTGTGTGGAGATGGGGTACAGGAGTGGGGGGAGGAGGGACACCCTGACATCAGCACCCCCCTCTTCTCCCTCCCATACCCTGCACAGCAAGCAAGAGGCTCCCAAGGGGCAGCTCCAAGGCAGAGGGCAGGAGCAGCATGACACTGGGGGGAGGGGCAACTGAAGTGCCAGCACACGATAGCTTTCTGACCAAACCAGTCAGGATCACCTGTCAGAGGCTCTAAGATCTACTGGTAGATCCCGATCTACTGGTTGGTGAGCACTGATTTAGGTGCTGGTGTATTTTAACACTAACTTTGACGTTTATTCTGTCAGAGTTTTTCGGTTCCAGAGCACCCATAGCTGATGCTGATGGTCTGCATCACGTACTGTGTGTGACGCTCCTGGAAACCTTCTCCAAAAGGCAAAGTCACCCAGCCAATCCTCACTCATGACAGAAGAGGAAGGCTGCACGTACTGTACTGAATGATGTCCACTCCAGCAGGGCATAAGGGAGGTGTATGTTACGTTCCACAGTACATGCTAAACATTGAACAACTTTTTTCTGTTCTCCGAGTGTTGGAAGTAAAGATGAGTTCAAACCAAGCCTCCAAGACTGAGTGCCCATAGAATAGTGTCTGTATAAATCCAGACTTCGTGAAGCTCGGGTTTGGCTGTACTGAAAGAAAAGGTAGACTACAGTATGTGAGCGCGTGTAGCCCTGCTGTTAGCTCATGCAGGATTTTGCGTTTAAGCAGTCAACAGACCATTGAAACAAGATTATGAGAAAAGTTTGTTACTGTATTTGAAAAGATTTGTCATATGGTTTTTAAAAATAATTTCTTTCATCACACAAAAATGTGCTAGGGACCTCACAACAAATGACACTGCACTGAAGAGCTTACAAACGAGGAAAGGACATGCTGTAACTCTACCAAAAGGTGGAGAGAGAGAGAACTAGGAAATGTCTCACAGATAATTTGGTAGCTCACCATGGGCTAGTACGCAAGATGGAAGGTATGTTTAAAGAAAGAAAATACATAGAAGGATGTTGCATATGTAACTAGGTAGCACCGGCAGCAGTCAGGGCCAGGTTCAATATCCAGAGGTTCTTCTCCATCCATCCAACAAAGAACGGGCTCGAGCCCCCACCCAGTAACCTGGGAAATTCACGCAACACCCCTGGGTGCCTTTGGGAGGCAATGCTTCCCTGCTCGCAAGCACAAAGTCTGAGTATAGAAAATAAAACTTTAATAAAAGGGGAAAGAAGTAACATGGCATTAATTTGGGAAAACATCACAGACAGAATCCATAGGAAAACATCACATCCAGAATTCACAACCAAAACCATGAGTAAACGTCCCAGCTCAAGTAGGTTGGGCAGTGTCCTTTTCCTCTCTGGCTCTCACGTCCAGCAACGTAAATGTCCCCTTCACATGCCCAACCCTTCTCTTCACCCCACTCACAGTCACTGCTCTTGGTCAAGGCAGACCAGAGTTCAGAGGTGATCTGCAGAGTTCCCCCCCAACTCAGGAGGCGAGGTGGACGTAGAAGGCATCTCACCCACTCTGCTGGTCACTCGTCACCCACCTACTTGCTGCTCTCTGGCTCCACTCTGCTGACCGTTCACCACCTCTCGCTGCCACTGCTGTGCTGGCTATTCACGTTTCTCCATCAGTCGCCCCTCGCAGCCGCCACTCTGCTTACCGCTCCTCACGCCTTTCCATCACAGGTTCTCTCCTTCTAACTTGAGGTAAAAACAGTCTGACTTTTTTGCATTGTGCATTCCCACAATAACTGCCAGCATTGGTGGTCATATCTTACAATTCCTGCATTTACCATTCACACAGTTTGTGACCCCCGCAACAGCCAAATTGGTTACAATGGGCAAAACACCATTCTAACAATTGAATATCTCACAGGCCTAAGTAACTTGAGTGAAGTGTATTTACATAACCACACCCAGGCTTTCTTTCCCATACCAGCTGGCTGTAATGGAAACATTGATTCAGACCCTCTTTACACATATGTATGGGGCAAGTGGAGGAAGAAACTGCCAAGACAATTGCAGGGAAAATAGATAAGCTGTAGTGCAGTTATTATGCAGTGCTTTGGTGGGGTTCTCCCAAGTTGCCTACAGTTAGTCCCAGGGATATTTAAGAGACACATGGATATTAGAACAGCTGCTGATGCTTTTCTTCATCATCATCTTTTTCTATATGGAAAGCAAACATTGTTCCATAACCTTGCTGTGGTACAAGCAGACTTGCTGCCCTGTGGGCTGCTTCTCTGATCGAGGAAAAAATTTTTAGACGTTTAGAAGTTGCTTGTTTCAGATGGCATGGCATTCTTTGGGATCTTTAGCGCTGCTACTTGATCTGCTGTGTGACATTGTCCAGCATGTGTCCTTGGGTCCCATAGATCTCAGGGATTAGAGATAAGCCATTTTTCCCTTCCACGTTTTGGTCTGACAAACCCATCTTTTCTGATAGGCTGAAGTGACTTAAGATTTTGAGGAAAACTTTATTTAAACAGCCGCATTAATATCCCTCTGAGTGCATGGGCGTGTGCATTTTAAGTTTTTCATCCGTGATAGGTAATTTTTTCAGCTCTTTGTTTTCGTAGATCCCTTTCTTGATCTGGCATCCTGCCACAGATTAATGTCCAGAAAAGATATAGATATTTTCATTCCTTATTTGGGTCTGAAGCTTTTGTAGCTTTTTGTATCACCCTCTTGCAGTGGTGTTAGTGTTATTTGTCAAAGGGCATATGGACAGGGACTGACCATAAAGTTATTACACTGCTGTATCTTTTCTTCAGTAGATTAGCGTTGCAATGGGAGAGTGCCAACAAGCATGAGGTACACAGAAAAAGCTTGCATTCAGTACCGCTGCTATTAGCTTTGTAAGACCTTCTATAGCCTTGGACCAAAATATCCTGTTCCTGCTCACTGAATTCCTCAGCCAAAGAGTAGCCTATTAAAGGCAAGGTTAAGGTGTGACATGATCATTGTTTATAAGTACCTATGTGGGGAACAGACATTTGACAATAGATGGCTCTTCAGTCTAGCAAAGGTATAACAGACTCAATAGCTGGAAGTAGAAGGTAGACATTCATATCATATATACAGTAGCCCAGTGTCTGAGAGTCTGTAACGCTGAAATGCTGGCTGTTCCCTCTGGGGGGTGCTGTTGCCTGAAATGCTGGCTGTTCCCTCTGGGTGGCCCGTGCTGCATGGGGAGTGCAGGGCCCAAACGGCCGCTTGCACCGCTTGCTCCCCCGCGGTGGCCCGGCTGAGCGGTGCAGAAGTCAGCCAAGTGCCACGGTGGGAGGCGAAGGGGGGGGCGAGGCAGTGATGTGCGGCGTGACAGCAGCTCCAGGCCCCGCCCCCTGGCCGTGAACATCATCGCCCTGCCCCCCTTCGCCTCCCGCCGTGGCGCTCGGCTGACTTCTGTGCCGCTCAGCCGGGCCGCCGCGTGGGAGCAAGCGGTGCAAGCGACCATTTGGGCTCCGCGCTCCCCATGCAGCATGGGGAGTGCGGAGCCCAAACGGCCATTTGGGCTCCGTGGTCCCCCGAGTGAGAGGCAGGAGGGGGAGGAGAAGTGAAAGAGAGAGAGAGGCAGGAGGCGGAGGAGAGCTGAGAGAGAGAGAGAGAGGGGGGAGGGAGGAGAGGAGGAGGAGAGAGAGAGAGAGAGAGAGAGATACCGGAGGCTCAGGAGAGAAGACTGACGTGGAGGAGAGACCTGAAAATCCTGTCTTATGACGGGCTAATTGGCTAGTTAGATATAAGATGCAAATTATTAACACCAAGAGTAATTAGTCACTGGAACAATTTACTGGGGGCTGAAATGGAGCCTTGATCACTGGAAATTTTTAAATCAAGGTAGGATGCATGAGGAAACTGAACTACAGTTCCCAGGAAGAATTGGGGCAGAATATCCAAACTGAAATATTTCAACTTTTGGGCATTTGGCTGTGTGGTGGAAAAATTGAAGTTTTCTGTGGAAAGTAGACATTTTTTGTGTGAAAAATTTTATTAAGTCAAACATTCAATTTTCTAGTTAAAAATAACTGTTTCAATGGAAATTTTTCAGCCAACCCTACTCAGTTAAAACAATTAAGAATGTTTAGTAATTCGTTCTAGTTATTTTATTAGAGGGGTATGGAAATGTTAACTAATCCATCCAGAAGAAATTTCAAAATTCCCAGCAAATGTCCGTAAAAGCTGGATATGTTGGACCTCCCTGGTCCAGCACCCTCGGGACCTGAGCTGTCCTGAACCAGGGAGCTTGCCAGATCAGGAGAGGTCAGTGCTCCCCTGCTGGCTGCCCGCTTCTGGGGTCCTCTCCCTAGGGCTCCCTGCCCTGCCCTAGCCCCTCTAATGCTGGCCCAGCAGGGGCTCCTTACACTGCTTCCAGCTGGGACTGCCTGGCTGCTGTGGCCCCGCTGCCGCAGTGTGTTCCCCAGGGTTCCCCGGAAGGGGCTGCCCAGCTACCCCGCCCCTCTGCTAGAGCCAGCCCCATTGTGGCCAGCGATTCCCTGGGGTTCCCCAGCAGGGCTGCCTGCCTCCACCACCCCTGCTTCAGCAAGGGCATTCTCGGCTGGTGCTGCCTAATCACCCTGGCCCTGCTGCCACCGGGGGTTTCTCGGGGTTCTGGCAGGGGCCACCTGGCTGCCACCAGTCCTGTTGCTGCCAGAGGTTCCCTGGCTGGGCCTCTCACCACTGCCATGCCCTCTGCAGCTGGGGGTTCGTTGGCTGGAGCAGGGGCTCCCCAGCCACGCCTGGTCCCTTTGACATCGGAGGTTCCCCAGCCAGGTCAAGGGCTCCCCAGCTGCTGTCTGATACAGCCGCTGTTGGTCCAGCCTGAGCTCTCCAGCTCCCACATTGTCTCCCACTGCCACCTCCCATGCTCTTTGGTCAAGCAACAAGTTGCCATACAAGAGAGTCCTGGATTTGGGAGGTTCAACTTGTACTTAGTTGTGTTCTGTTAATTAGAAAATAAATAACTCTCCTTCATTGTAAGAACTACTCATTTAGATTATTACTATGTACTAGTGTGAAGAATCAAGATGAAATCATTATGAAATACAATGCTATAAATAAGAATCAGTAACTCTTCAAAAATGTATAGGTCCAAAGGCATTATTGGATGGTTCCCATGTTCTCACAGGGTGAAAAAAGAAATCGTATTAAATTCCTTTTGAAAACTTGAAAATTTAAATTGCTTTCAGTGTCACTAATAAATTCAAAATGTCTGTGAGTTTGTCTTGATATAAATCTTGTTTATGAGTTCACACAGCCGAACTTGCAATTCCCCAGTGAACTTTTCAGTGAATATTAGCAGTGTGTTGATTTCTTTTTTCTGTGATTGGCTCTGAATATCAATAAAAAGTTAATCAGCTCACACGTGTTCCTTCATTGCCCACACATATTCTGGAGCAGGGATGGGCAAGATAACTCTCACAGATCCACCG
Organism: Rafetus swinhoei; assembly: GCA_019425775.1. NCBI lineage: Eukaryota > Metazoa > Chordata > Testudines > Trionychidae > Rafetus > Rafetus swinhoei. Next base: position 47,767,386 of record CM033432.1, read on the forward strand.
AGCCACCAGATCCAGCCCACGGACCCCCCCTGCCAGGACCCTCAGGCACACAGCAGCCGTTGTCTTAAGCACAAGGGTGCTCCATGTGCCTCTGTGATCTGGTGGGAGTGGGGTAGCTTCATGTTATCTCCCCAGCCTAATCCTCAGCTCTTATTGGCCAGTTGTCTCTGACTAGAAACAACTGGCCAATAGGAACAGACCCCAGCCAATCTCTCAGCTCCTATTGGCCAGAAACAGCCAGCCAATAGGAGCTGAGAGATTGGCCTGGGGGATGGGAGCAGTGCAAGCCCCTCTCCCCTCCCAGAGCTGAGAGCCAAGTGGAGGGGGCAGGCTGCAGTTTTAAGCCATCTGTGGCTGTAGCAGACAGGGAGACCAGTCTGCCTTGGGGGTGCAGCAGGGCTGCTGGCCGGGAGATGCTTAGCTAAGTGCCTCCCAGCCAGAGCCTGTCTCTGGCACCCCCTGCCTCTCCTGTACCCCAACTCCCTCCCCCAGGTCAACATCCAAATCCTCTGCACCTCCTGCCCCAGGTCACAAATCCTCCCCAGACCCTGTACCCCCTCGTATGCCCCTCCCCCAGGCCAGAATCCTCTCCTGCACCCAGGCCTCCTCCCTGACCCTACACCTCAATCCCCTGCACCAGGTCATAACCCCCTCCTTCACCCAGACTCCCTCCCAGACCTCACACCGTCTCCTGCACCCCAGTCTCTTACCTCATGAGCCCTTCTGCACCCAACCTCCATCCTAGACCTCACACCCCCTCCACAGAAAAGTGCGGCCCTTGACCACTTTCCAAAATGTTGGAGTGCCCCCCCCCCCCATCAAAAATTATTGCCCACCCCTGTTCTGGAGGGGATTCTGTTCTGTTCTTCAAGTGCTTGCTCTCACGCATTCCAATACGTGTGTATGCACACTATGTGCATAGTCGTCCGGAAGATTTTCCCTAGTGAGTGGTACCTGTCTTGGGAGTCCCCTACAGTGTTATATAGATGCTGTCTATTCTCCCCTGCTGACCCAGTGCCTAGTCAGTTCCTTCCTTCTGCCAGTGACAGTCTCTGGCACTTCTGACCTCTTGCTTTGCAAGTCATCGGTCTCTTGTGTATACAGCCGCTCCCCGAGTTACGACCACCTCCACTTACGACCATCCGCACTTACGACCAAAGCGGTCGTAAATGCGGATCCGAGTTATGAACGGCGATCCGCACTTACGAACAGCACGGTCGCCATGTAACTCTATGGGATCCGAGTTACGAACACTTTGAGTTACGGACCAAGTGTTGGTCCGTAACTTGTTCGTAACTCGGGGAGTGGCTGTATAGTTGTTCTTCCCTAGCACAGTTGTTATTCTTCTTGCAGTTGTAGTACTATAGTTAGAAGTCAACCCTCTTTTTTTCTATGAAAACTTTTCCCTTTTCAGGGCATGCTGTGGCCCCAGGTGCTGCCAACAGTGCAACATGTGTGGCAAGCATCTGCCCAGGGGGAGACCCATATGCTGCTTGATTTAAGTGCCAAGGGAAAGGCCACTTACAAGATAAGTGCAGCATCTGCAGAGGGGTTTAAGCTGTAGACTAAATGAGAGAGGGACCAGAAGCTCAAACTTCTCTTCAGGAGTCCACACTCTGGCTGCAGTTGCATGGAGCGCACCAGCCTCAGTGCAGGATGAGAGGTAGGAACATCAGCGCCACTCCCTTGCACAAAAGACTGGCTCATCGGCCCGGCACTGGTCTCAATCCCCAGAACCATGAAAGAAGAGGAGGCCTACTGGGGCCTTTCTCCTAGCAAGAGATCCAGCTGAGACCTAGAGGTTGTGTGGCCTGTGTCAGGCCACCACAGACCGAGCCCCTCTGTCCCGGCACCATTCACTCTAGCCCCTATGGCAGGGCTGTTGAGTCAGGTCTTGGCCCCGGTCTGTGCTAGGTAGTGATTTCAAAGCAACTGCTCTTATTTGGAAATAAGAAGTGGAGCGTTCACACTACCAAACCCATTAGTTTGAGATAAGTGGCAGGTTACTTAAAATAATAACTTCTGCTTTCCACAAGGAATAACTTATTTTGAAATAGTGTAGATACTCCACTGTTGCTGTTTTGAAATAACTACTCTCCTGAGTTATTCAAAATAATTACTCCCCGATACTTCCTGGGGCTCTAAATCAAGGTAGCGCATCCACCTTAAGGACACGTCTACACAACAGGAAATAAGTTACACAACTTAAGCACTCTTCCATCCGACTTCTCTTACTCTCCATACAATGGGGTTTACAGAAGTCGGAGTAAGGAGCCCGTTATTTTTAATTTATTTTGAAATAATGGGGTTGCTGTGTAGACATGCAGTGCGTTATTTTGGAATCATGACGTTATTCTGAAATAATGCTGCTGTGTAGACACAGCCTAAGAGAGCCTGCCTCAGACTAATTTTGAGGCTTCCCTGTAGTGTGAACACACTATTTCGAAATAGTTATATCGGGAGTTATTATTTTGAAATAGTTTCCTAGTGTAGACATGCCCTTGGTGGGCTTTACTGTGCGCAAGGTGTTGGAGGAGGACCTGGATCTCCCCTCCACACTGAATACATTTGAGGCAGCTAGAGACCTGACGCTGCTCAACACTGCTGCTCACGGCCCTTGCAGCACTGCCTGTGACTATGTCCTTGGCACCACACGGCCGACCCTCAGCACTGACACATGCACACCAAATGTTGTGCTCTGGGCACCACCACCAGTGGCAGTGCTCCTGCTCCTTGGCACTATTTGTGGCACATGTCATTCCACCCCCAGCTGCTCTGGCACCAGGACTAGTTTCGGCTGCAAGTGCAGCTCAGTGCCACGGCAAACCAGCCCCAATGAGCCATCACAGCCATTCCCCCTCCCCCCATACCAATACCTTCCTGTTCTGCCTCCTGTGATCTGGCTCAGTGTACACTTCTGATGTGGACACCGATTCTTTTGTCTCTGACAGCTTGTAGTGCTGGTCCCAATCTCAGTACTGCCAGGCTGACAGTTCCTGCTCAAGGTAGTGTCATCCTTTCATGTCAATCAGGACATTTTTCTGCCCATCTTCTTCCTGAAGTCCCATGGGAGTGACTGCAACAATCCTCAGAAGTAAGGCGTGCCCTGGTTTTTTACATCAAGTGTGCCAAGATGTTTCGCAAATCACTACAGCTCTTCGTAGCTCTAGCTGAGAGAGTGAAGGGACTCCTGGTTTACTGCCCACCGTCTCTCATCCTGGATCACATTAGGTATTAAAACCTGCTATAAGCTGGCCAAACTCCCAGCCCCGCTTCTGACGGCTCACTCAACCAGAGGGCAGGCATCCCCGGCGGCATTCTTGGCACAGGTCGTTCACAAAGCAGGAACGTAGTCCTCCTTTACTGCAGTTAGGCTATCACCCAGCAGGCCTGGGACGATGCTGCCTTCAGTAGGGTAGTTCTGCAATCAGCAATCCATTGAAGTCCAGCCCCTGCTCCATACAAACTGCTGGCAAGTCACATATTGAAATGCACATGAGCAAGTATTTGAAGAAAAACTGATCACCTGCCTTTTGTAACTTGTTCTTTGAGACGTGTTGCTCGTGTCCATTCCAAACCCTCCCACTTGCCCTCTGTTGGAATGTTCCAGCCAGAAAGAACAAGGTGGTCACGAGGTCAGCAGGGAAGTATATACAGCTCCATGGGGGTGCCACTCTAGGAGCTCAACAGCCGACCCAACAGGTACCACTAAGGAAAATCTTCCAACCATGCACGCTGCGCACACACATATTGGAGTGGACATAAGCAACACGTCTTAAAGAACAATGGTTATGAATGGTAGGTAACCTGTTTTTCTAATAGGAAAGTAAATATATGATATTACATGTTTCATGCAACCAGTTGCTCTAGTTGTAACATTAATGATTCACAGTTGTGAATGGGTAGGTGGGAAACTGACTACGTAAACATGAATTGGAAACAAGAAGATTCTCAACAGCATTGGCCCATGCCATGAGAAGGTTTGAGAACCCATGCTATAGGCAGGTAGGTGTCTTTTTTTTTTATAGAATGAATTATGCTTTTTGTTTGGCACTATTAATAATGATAATAATAATAAGCTTACATCAATATTTTTTCTTTGGAGTGGGAAAGAGGCTCTTGAACTGTTATTTTGCTACTAGCCAATTAGCCCGTCATAAGACGGGATTTTCAGGTCTCTCCTCCACGTCGGTCTTCTCTCCTCAGCCTCCGGTCTCTCGCTCCGTCTCTTTCTCTCCTCCTCCTCCTACTGCCTCCCCCCCTCTCTCTCTCAGCTCTCCTCCACCTCCTGCCTCTCTCTCTGTCTCTCTTTCACTTCTCCTCCCCCTCCTGCCTCTCACTCGGGGGGCCATGGAGCCCAAATGGCCGTTTGGGTTACGCACTCCCCATGCTGCATGGGGGGTGCGGATCCCAAATGGTCACTTGTGCCGCTTGCTCCCACGCGGCGGCCCGGCTGAGCGGCGCAGAAGTCAGCCAAGCGCCACGGCGGGAGGCGAAGGGTGGCGGGGCAGTGACATTCACGGCCAGGGGGCGGGGCCTGGAGCCACTGTCACTCCGCACGTCACTGCCCCGCCCCCCTTCGCCTCCCACCGTGGCACTCGGCTGACTTCTGCGCCGCTCAGCCGGGCCACCGCGGGGGAGCAAGCGGCGCAAGCGGCCATTTGGGCCCCGCACTTCCCATGCAGCACGGGCCGCCCAGAGGGAACAGCCAGCATTTCAGGGAACAGCGCCCCCCAGAGGGAACAGCCAGCATTTCAGGGAACAGCGCCCCCCAGAGGGAACAGCCAGCATTTCAGCAACAGCGCCCCCCAGAGGGAACAGCCAGCATTTCAGGGAACAGCTCCCCCCAGAGGGAACAGCCAGCATTTCAGGGAACAGCGCCCCCCAGAGGGAACAGCCAGCATTTCGGCATTACAGACTCTCAGACACTGGGCTACTATATATATGATTCCTGAGTTTGTTGTATTGCTGCGATGCTGAAATGCAAAACAGCAGAAGCTGTCTCCAGAATACCAGCATTCTAGAGCATTGACCCATCAAAGTGCTGTATATTGGACATGAGAAATGCCATAGAAGGTCTGGTGAGTTTTCATATGTTTACTTTAGATAAGCTCTGTTTGTCTTCAGGGTCTGAAAGGGGTTTCTTCTGAATCTTGTAAAATATTTAAATTATTTTCTCTATTTGATCCTGACTCAACAGCACGAATTTCATTCTGTTTCTTCTAATCCTCACCCTAGACAATTCACTGGTTTGCATCAGTGCAAAAATCTGTATTTAATTTTAGAAATCCTGATGGGCGGACAGTGCCACGCCTTGTATTTCGTGAAATCAAACAGCCGCATATTTGCCTAAGATACATGTGCCAAACAACTACACTTCAATAGCATTGCACTGGTTTTGTTTTGGGTTCATTTTTACCCTGGAGGAAGAGGTACAAATTTCCGCTGTATAAGAATATTAATTATATCTGTCATCTTGAATAATTTTGGAGGGAGAGTGTTTGTAGGGAGAGATTTAGGAATACTCTGCTGAAATGTACCAATAAAACAGTTTGTCTAGGGAAGAGGAGTATTGGAAATGTAAATGTTGTTTTTCTAGGTCACCTTAGTACAGTGTGTGACTTTTTTTTAATTTTTTTTAAATCAGGCCTAACCCCTTTTCCTGTTACTCTTCTGCTCTCTTCATAACTTTATATATTGGTTGTCTTCTGCCATGATTTTTAATGGCAATAACATAAATTTATTTTAATGTGAATACAGGCTAATTAAGAAAACTTTGTGATGGTCGTGCTAGGAGGTAATTTATCACCAATTAGGTATCCTTCATCAGTGACTTACAAGATATACTCCATTATAAACCCCATGCAAGCCAATTCAGTCATCATAAATAAATGGAGCGACTTTCACATAGGGCAGCTCAACACAACTGAGTGGCCCTTCCTCCCTGGCCTGCTTGGATCAGTTAACAAAGAAGTGACTAACAGCTGCTCTCCATCAAAGGGCCCTTGCCATGGATGGAACGGAGAGAGAAGCTGCCTCTGTCATCTGTCTCTTCGGGAGGGAGAGAAAGAAGCTGCAGATTCGAAAGTAGCCTTTTCCCAAACTGTTACAGAAGCTGACCTTCTAAAAGCTCCCTAGAAATGTGGGCAGAAATGTTTAATCTTATTCGCTAGTGTCTATGGCATAGTGTTTATTTGAGCTGGGCAAATGCAGTAAAAAGATTTCTGTTAAAAGATTTCTGTGTACACATTCCGATTTTTAAAGTGAATTTAGCTGAGCCACGTTAACACCTCTGCTCTGTTTCCTTTGCGCAGGCAATCAAGAAATTATTTTATATTCAAAAGGACTTGTGGAAAATTAATTTTAAGCTTCTCCATTTGAGTATTCACATTGGCAGTAGCATTTTCCTTTGTATTCAAGGGGACACTGCTTGACAAAACAGGGGAACAGAGTTTCCCCAACCAGACTCCTGGCACAGTGGCAATTCCAACACACTGGAACGTGACCACACCCTTTGCTGCTAGCCCCACACATGCAGTTATTTTGTGCCAGCGTGGTGGTGATGGGAAAATTATAGTCATCTAAGTGCAATGTGCTGTTCTGTTTTATGCGGGATGGGATGCTTCTTAAGAGCAGGGTTCCAAAATCGTCTTGCAGCCAGGACCACATGTGCACAAGCTATTATCTGCTGCGAATATTATACAAAAAACGGAAATGTTAAGACTGCACACAGACAACAAATCTTCAAGAAGCCTAATTTTTCTAGGAATGATGCTTCAGTCAGGGCCTCTGGTCCAGAAAGGAAAAAAGTTCACAACTTCTACTTCCCTGTTACCTTTCTCTGAATAATTAAATTTCTGTGGCCATGTCTACACTAGGAGATTATTTCGAATGTACTAAATTCGACTTCAGGGCACCGATTTTACAAATTTGAAGTTCCATATCCTCAATACGGGGAAGAATCTAATGTTGTCCAAAGCAGGTGCCGTTAATGTGGACTATCTCAGACTCAGAGCCCCAGGAAGCACTCCAGGAAGCTGTGGGAGGACTACCAGAGACCAATTAGTTAGAATTAGCATCCACACTAACATTATTTCGGATTTACAAGTTCAGGAATTGTGTTATTCCTCCTGAAAAGCAGGACTACAGAGTTTGAATTCCACAGCCCCTTATTCCAGAATAATGGGTTTGGTAGTATGGATGCAATGCTTACAAAATCAACCTTGGGGGGCTGACTTCAGACTATGGTCCTAGTGTAGACCAGACCTGGGTAAATTCAAATACTAAATTCAAAAGTTGCAGTCCACTAAACTTGTTGAATAAGAAATTCTCTGAATTATTTAATTGTTTTTAATATTTCAGGATCTATTTCGTAAGTATCTTGAATTATTGGTCTGAATAAGATTTTGTAATCAAATATAAGGTAACATTATTTAATTGTTCCAATTGCTTTTGATCTTTGAAAGTTTCACTTTAAGTAGCAGATTCCTTTTGGTATAAGCTTTTGTATGTTTGCTTAGTTTTAAAAGGTACTACTATTTCCTATTCAAGCAGTGCGTTAACTAAACTGTGTTCTAGGGTTTCCCTGTTGTGACAGAGAAATGCCATAATCTCTTCTTGCTCCAAACAATATGGGCAGGTCTGGCAGCTGACAAGAACTGGCTTATAAAAAGGATCCTTGAGAATTTTCTAACACAGCTGTATTGACAAGAAATCCAGTTCCGCTTGAACAACACTGTTTTGTTTTCCAGGGATGAAATACAGTCACCAGTGCAATAACAGAATGATATCATGTTGTCCATTGAAATCCCTTAGCAACTGATTCAATATTTACAGAAAAAAGCCCATCAGATGGAACTGCAGACTGTCACTAGCAACTGTAGCTCTCTTGGTTCTTACTACATATTAGACCGTGGCCTTTTTTTTTTAGATGGGTCGCAGTTAAGATTTTTACACGTGATGATTCAGTTTTGCTTGTGAATGACAAACTTATTTTTCTCATTGTTCTTTTCTATCAGTAACCATTTTTAGCTCTGGAAGTTAGTTTGGCAAGCAGATTGCACTTTTAGCATCTGGGAAGATCCTAGAGCTCTGATTTTTAAAGATATAGAATGGGAGAGACTGTTCCCTAGAGAGTGTACTGTACCTTCAGAGGCTCTAGTTTGGCAGAACGTTCTACCATCTACATTTCCATTATCAAAGAAATACTATTCAACAGCATTAGCCCAGAACACCATAATAATGCAACCGTAGTGTTCTAGACCCATCGCTAGAGTATTTTTCAAAACAGGGAGTTTTGTAGCTACCCTCATAGTGTTTATCATTATGGCATTCTGAACAATTATATGTGCATTTTTCTGTGCATCTCCAGCTCAGTGGACATCCCTTGATATAGTGTGTTTCATGCTAAAGGGCTGATTCTGCACCAGACTGCGTGCTCTCTGCTACTATGGACTAATAGTTGAGGGTGTTCAGCACGTTCATAACTTTGACCATGCAGCTAAGAGGTTGCATCAGGGATGGCCTTATTGTTTTAGCGTATGACAGCATTGTGCATAAGTTAATGGCCGTGTTTATATTAGCATATACTAAAGATGATATTTGCATGCTTTTTAGACACCATGTATGAAAAGCAAGATGGCAGCAGCTTACCCACCGTAAGAAACAGATATGGAGGGAGGGAGAAATGAGCCTGAAGAATAGAGAGCTCCATAGGAACCCAGAAATCAGTGGTACTGATTCTTCCTTGCTCAGTTTCCCCCTCAAGAGAGTGGCAGGAGTTTAGGAATCTCAGTCTCAGCTCTCCCTCCCTCTGGGAAACATGAAGTCTCCTGCACAGCATGCCCAGGAATTGGCCTGTACATGTGGAGCTGACTGGCTGGTTCAGTCCTGTGATGTTTGATGGTTCCCTCCGATGGCCGTTTGACCTTGACTGCCACAGTCAGAGGATTCCTCTGCAGGGTCTGTCACTTCCTAGCCACTCTCAGAAGTGAAGGATCTTGTGAGTATCCAGCTTTTGCCTTTGGAGGTGCTGCTCCTCTGACATTGTTACTCTTGCTCTCAGGGTAAAGGCCTGTTCTCTCCTCTGCTTCATTCCTCTCCATCATCTCCTGGAACAGAGAGTCAGTATTTGTGTCCTCGTTCTCTTCCTTTCTCCTCCCCATCCCCGATTCCTTTGGCTTCTCCCTCCTAAACTCTTGGATCCATTACTCAATTTCTCTCTCCTTTAAACCCAAGTACAGTATGTGTCCCAGCTTCAGTTGATGCCTCTTTCCTACAGATGTGGCTAATCAGGCATCTTATAGAGAGCAAACAATAAGGCAGCTCCACCTAGAGCTGCCTCCCCCTAAGTGTACAAAAATAGGCTTAAATTTGTATTGCTCCATTTGATGCTGTCCAAGAATCTGTCCAACCCTTAGGCATCACTTACTTTGCACTTGCCTGTCTGAAAGAGTGAGCATCTCTTTTGTTACGTACTTGCTTGCATGGGTGCAAGTCTGGTCTATACATGCAAGCATTTAAGTATTATTATTTAAGAGCAGAAACAGGACTAAAAATAATAGATGTTGCAACATGGCTGAGTTTCAAGAGTAACTTCAAAGTCTGACATTTTCAGGCTTTTGAAAGCTTCATTTCTTCACCTTAATATTTTAGTGACATTAGTTTTTCAATTTTAGTTTCCCTGATTTATTTATTTTTAAAGAAAAGCTATTTGACTTGCAGAGCACAGATGATGTCCTGATTTTTAGCAGCAATCAGAAAACCAAAATTGGTAATAGTCTGAGGGAAGTAGCCGTGTTAGTCTGTAACTTTGAAAACAATGAGTAGTCATGAGCTTTCATGGGCAAAACCCACTTCTTCATCTCATCTGAGGAAGTGGGTTTTGCCCACAAAAGCTCATGATACTATGTACATATATATATTTGTTAGTCTCTAAGGTGCCACAAGGCTACTTGTTGTTTTCCAAGTTGGTAATGTTTTTTGTTTTGTTTTGTTTATTAACCGCACACTCCTGTGTAGGTCAGGACTTCACAGGGGTAAGAATGCAGTCCTTTATGGTCTAGGCACCCTGGGCCCACTTGGCTTTTGGCTATAAGGCTCTCTCCACTCATATGGCCTTCATGGAGGTGTGCAGGAACCCAAGAGAAAAATTAATTGCTTCTTTTAATGCAAATAGAGGAAAATGCCAACTCAAAACTTTAATATTTTTAAAACTCCTGAACTTAACGCTGGGCTTGTTTTACTCTGCCATGTCATGGAGCACTGTCAAACAAGCCAAGTCTGGAGTTGCTGGATCAGCTCACCACGTGTAAGTCAGCACAGTAGCTCTGTTGATGTTAGTGGAATGATGCTTATTGATGCCAGAGGAGGATCTGGCCTGCTAGCTACCTTTCCATTGTACAGTTGCAATCTGCTTCAAGCATACAGTGAAAGTGCACCTGTTTTATGCTCCCTCAATAGAAAATCAACTTTCCAGAAGCAAAGGCGATCAGTTAATGGAGCAAAACCAAAGCTTAGCAATGGGCAATAAGGCTGGTCAACATAAGGGTGTCCTCACAAGCATAGGCCAATCAAAGTAAGCCAGAAGAGTTAAACAAAAATCCCTCCAGATGGGGTGGGGAGCAGTATTCTCCCCTTTCTCTCTCTCCAGCAGCCTTTAGGCAGCTCTTTCAGGAGAGCTGCAAGAGCGGCTGGAATTAATCCCTTGTGCCCTTTGGGCTCAGGTGTTGCGCTTGCTCCCATCACAGAGAGGCTGAGAACAAGCTTGTCCCACCACCAAGAGCTCGATCACATCTTTCTGACTGGCAGACTCCAGAATGGGGGTGGAGAGAGTCCGAGGGAAGGAAGCCGCCTCCTCAGGGCTGCGCTCACAGATATTTCCTTGTGCCATTCTGTCAGATAGGGCTGAGGGGTCAGGGTGCCAGCAAGGGATGTGAAAGGGCAACCTGGGCTCATTGGTTATCCTTCATGGTTACACCCAGGTTCCCAGTCCCTGCAAATGTCTGTCCTGGGGAGCCACCTATCCTTCCCCCGCACTGCTGCCTCTCCCCTTGCTCCCCCACGTGTAACCACGTAACCTCCAAAATGTTCAGCAGTTACGTTTACTTACTTAAATGCATTGTTACCTCTCTAGTTCCCTCACCACCCTTGTGCCCACCCCCAAGCCTTGGAACTCCAGAGGTTCAGTGGGAAAATAGGCCCATCCACCTGGATATTCCTTGCCACTTCAGCAACTCAGGCACATACCCTACACCTGACCAGGCCCCCCTGCCCTGTGTCTTGCTTTCCTTGGAGTTCTGTTACAAGTGACACCCTCTTGCTTCAGCAGCCCTTCAGAGACTCCTTAAAGGGGCGCTTCCACAGCCTGAGGGGTGCACAGGAGGTGAAATGACTGGGAGCTATGTGTAAGCTCCATAGGGATAATCTGTTCCCCCTCCTTGCCCCTTCAGCTCAGTGGGTCTGGTCCTGCATGACTCCATGAGCCCACAGAGGGCCATCTGCAGAGCTCTTGGGAGAGGAAAAATAGGCCACTGCATGCAGCAGAGCTCTCACACACACGTGCGTGCACACACACATACACACACACACACACACACACACACACACACACACACACACACAAACCCCTGGATCTGGGGGCACGTGTGTGTGTGTGTGTGTGTGTGTGTGGGCGCGCGCATTTTCCAGAGGTATTTGGGAAACTTATGAATGTCCGGCAACCATATTTCAGGCTTAAATATCAAGGTCTTGAGAAGTTCTGCCAGACCTCACATACTCTGTGAAAAAATCCGCTTCCCCCTGCTGGTGCCCTTTGTCAGTGAGAACAGGGTAGGGCTTCTGGGGAACCGTGAACTTTTTGTGTATGTTTACACAGCACCAGGAGATGTGCGACTGGCCCGTGCTAGCCAACTTTGCCTTTGGGGCTGCTTCACAGCTGTGTGAACTTCCCGGCTTGAGTTGGAATCTGGACCCTAGAACTCAGAGTGTTGGGTGAGGCCTACAGCTTTAGCTGCTTAGCACATCAGGACAGTTTGAGCCCAGTTGGAGCCCTGCCTCGCTTACTGGCAGAGTCTTGCTGCTGAAGCAACACCTCTGGTTGTGCAGAGCGTGGAAGCATCTCAAACGGCTGCTGCTTTGCCTGAGAGGGAAGTTTCAATAAAATGCATGTAACAAGCAGATGGGGGTGTGTGTTTATAAGGGTGAAAACAGCTACGTCTATAAAATAACAATTTGCAAGAGTTGCATTACGCTCTGGCAATAGTTCTTCCCGTGGAAGGAGATTTATATTGCAAAGGCAGCATTTCCATCACAGAATGGGAAATTTGCGATGATTGCTATGGTAGCCTAAGTTACAATTTTCGGACTGGATTCTCCATTCAGATGCGGTTCTCCCTGCTCCCTGTTGAGTCTGTGCGCTTGAGTTGAAATTACCTCTCCACCATAGCCTACTCCTCTGCAGCTGTTCCATGAGGCATGATCCCATGATTTTGCCATGGAAGAAGAGTCTCTTTAAAAATAAAATTAGGTGGGGAAGGGGATTTATTGGGGGAGTTGGATGTTTAGCACTGATCTGAAAAAATTGCACAGTACCTTTTGTAAAATGAATTGTGTCCCTTTTAGGAATGGGAGTCTTTAGCGCTGCTTATCTTGTGTAAGACAGAATAATTTCAATGCTAGCAATACAACTCAATGGTCACAATTTTACATGGGGCACTATAACTTACCCTCGCTGTGCATGTACTTTGTTGTGGTTATTGGGATGTTAGTTAAGACTGCTGCTACTTTGGAGCCCCTCCCTGGAACATGCAGAGTATATGTGTTCTATAGGCTGGGACATGGAGGTAGCTGCTTTCCGTGGACTCTTTACCCAGAAGGACTGTTGTTCTATTAAGAACTGCAAAGGGGCGCAGTATTGTGCTCAGTTGTCATGCTTTCTTTCTCTGCTGTTTTCATTCTTCTGACTGGGGAGAGGCCCAAGAGTCCCACTGGTAGAGCCAGCCCTGGTTCAAATGTGAATTACTTGAAATGTTTCATGTTTTCTGATCACTGCATTTCTATATTAACTTGTGATTCAGTTAATCATTTGCTAACTTGCTTATTCTGTGTCATAAGAGGCTTGGGGGAGCAAGAATCAAAACTATCTTCCAAACTGTGGAGCTTATTAAATTGATGTTGCAACATAATGTATGTCCCATAGTTAAGTGTGTCTGCCCTTCAAAACCTAGGTAACAAAAACCAACTGGTGTGTTCAGCATAACACCATTGAGAAATTCTATACAAACATTTTGGATGCTGCTGCTTGCTTCCAGGTCCTACTACTAATTGTTTCATTGCTATCCAATATCAACATCTACCTTGTTTCAGTGTGGTTATGTCATTTTGGCTACATCTAGACTGCAAGACTCTTTTGAAAAAGAGCATCTAGACTACAACCAGTACTTTCAAAAAAGCAAGCCACTTTTTCGAAAGAGAGCACCCAGGCAGTCTGGATGCTCTCTTTTGAAAAAGCACAGTTTGCATTACATAGCGCCTTTTTTCGAAAGAGCACTTTAGAAAAAAGGCGTTCTTCCTTGTAAAACGAGGTTTTCTGCGGTCAAAAAAACTGCCCTGTTATCTCGATTTACTTTCGAAAGAACGCAGCAGCAGTCTAGATGCAGGGGAAGATTTTTTCGAAAAAAGGCCACTTTTTGCGAAAAAACCCTGTAGTCTAGACACACCCTATGTGATCTTATCCACCTATCCTTTTCTTTGTGGCAAAGCATGCAGTGGTGACATACATCTTCTATATGCATTTCAACCAATTTGATCATTATAGATGCTGTGTATGGCAAATGCTATTGATGGTAACACGCTGCTTCTCTTTTAACATCCTTGTCACATCCTTTTAAAGTTCTCAAAAGTTCTAATTTCTTTAAGTTTTAACGCAGGGTGCTAGTTTTTAAATTTCAAGTAAAATTGATTGAGCCATTTTAGGATTCTCAAAGGGTGAAAAATATACATTTCCACTATGTTATTTTATATGTATAATTTACCCTATGTAACTTAGAATGTCTGAATTTTCAGTGTTCCATATCACCCTCTAAGGCCACTGGCAACTAAGTTTTGCTCCTAGGGAACTTCATAGAGCAACTACAGCTCAAAATTCCACCTTTTCAGCTCTGAATCTGTGGGATGGTTTTCTTGAAATCCAAATCACAGTATTAGAGGTGAGAGGGCATGACACACTTGTGTTGGTCACATTCATATTAAAGATGAAAAGCCTTAGAAACAGACAACTTTTGCAGCATACAAAACTCTTGGCAGCCAGAGCTATGGCAGTGGGATTGCATGAATGTTACTGAGACAGTAATCTGGTCAGTATAAAGATTTAATTTTGCAACCTTCTCTTCCAAGTGATCTTTACTCATGCATGTCATCTCATAATAGTCTGTGGGACTCCCAGTTGCATGTGTCAGGACATATTAGGAGATCGGGCCTTTAATTACTAATTGGCACACACAGCTTTGTGAATGTGATGCTTTTTCTTTGATTACACTTCATTTGCTTGTCTCTTTTCCTAGTATCATTTTCTACTTGATTTTACTCCATTTAAAATACTCCACATCCTGGAAAATTTTGCCTTTCCAGATGTAACCTCTATCTCCCACCCAGTTTGGCTCCCACCTAAACCAAACAAGATTGTGATTTTTGCTTCTCAAATTTTCCCCTACCTTTTTGTCTTCTGTTATATCCTCTGCTTGATTAACTATTCATTGTCTAGTCTTGTCCCTCTGTCCGTGGTTACAAACGTAGTAAATGCACTTCAAATCCATGCAATGTTGAAAGAGTTTCCTTTGCTCTATTTTGGGATACCCATGTCAAGTGAATTTTGTCTAGTTGTTCATTATGGTAACAGATTCTTTTTAGGACATCTTGAGTCTCCTTCAGTCATCCATCATCTAAGATGGAATCTCCATCACCGGAGGCTGTGGAATCTCCATCACTGGTGATATTTAAGAGCAGATTAGACAGACACCTGTCAGGGATGATCTAGACTGTGCTTGGTCCTGCCGTGAGGGCAGGGGACTGGACTTGATGATCTCTCTAGGTCCCTTCCAGTTCTAGTATTCTATGATTCTGTGATCTAAATGACACTAAACATCTTGAATATATAATTGGTATTGGCATAAGGAATAAAGGGCCAAGTCCTCATCTGATGTAAATCAGCATCACTACATTGAATTCAGTATCTAGCTATACCAGTTTACAACAGTGAAGATCTGGCTCAAAGACAATAATTTCACTGTCATACCCAGATAGTGTATATTTTGATATGGGCACAGATGGTGCAAGAAGCTCAGAATTTCCCTTTACTAAAGTCATTTGATGAACAGGACTGCTTTCCCCCACCTGTCTAGTGATATTTATGCATTCTGTACATGTGAGCTGTTCCAAACTTTCATCTCCAAAGTAGCAGGAACAGAATGAGTGGCATTGCCAGCCAAAGAAAATTAGAGTAAATCCCCAAAGAAATTATTTATAAAATGTAAATCGCTTACAATAATGAATGTAATCCTGTCGAACAAGTTCTTAATTACAGTAACCTAACAATCATCTGTTGATTTTTATAGAATACCACAAACACAGCCTCAGCATTTTTATAATGCATCTATTCTCAAAGGATTATGATGTTGAGAAATGTATGGACAGAATTAGTCTCTCGTTCACTGAATAGTACATTCTTTTACATGCAGGGATAAACTGCAGTTCATTACTTTCAATTTCAATTATTAAATAGTAATGGCAAGTGCAGTTTGGCATGTGTTTGTGTGTGTTAACTGAACCAATTCTGCAGAGTTTCTGCACAATTTTTCTCTTGCTTTCAGTTGCACTTGAATATTGTGCTTGCAATGAGATTATACAGTTGAAAATGGAATAATTCAGAGCTCTGAGAGTACAGGAAACCCCCGCATTACGACGGCCCGAATTGCAACCCCTCCGCACTTACGACCATTTTTGTAAGTGCGGAAGGGGCTGAAAACTCCTGACTTACGTCCTCGGTCCGCATTTACAACGGTGCATGGCGCCTATCGTAAATGTGGATTCGAGTTACGACACCCCCGACTTGCGACACTTCCCCAGGAACCAATCGTGTCGCAAGTCGGGGGCAGCCTGCAATCGTTTTCTTCCAGCAATTCTGAACAACTATTTTTGGAAAGGAGGGAAGTCTGCACGCGAGTACACACATGACAACAATATAACACTAAAGCTGGGAGCCACAATTAGATGTTAAATATTGATTTTGCAGACTTGACTGTGATGTGTTAATCTCTTTCTGGGCACAGAAGAATATTTTTTTCCTGTGCCGATATTTAACTTTGATGTTGTATAATAACATCTGCTGGTGACCACAAACCATACTATAATTCTAACACATCAGTTGCAGCTAGACTTCACTGAAACTTTATTAGAAACTCTGGTCTCTTTCATACAAGCTCAGTATTGTGGCAGTGCTCTGGTTCAGATCAGTTCCCTTCTGTCCCCAAACCTCAGCATCTAAAAATGTAACATTCAAATTCTAAATGAATCTCTCTCTCTCTCCCTCCTCCCATATTATATTTTAGTTCTGTTGTGAGTGTTTAATTATCTAAGTTGTTTAAACACAATTTACAAGCTCCAGAGGATGCATGTAATGACAAGATTGCAACTAGGGATGGGCAAACTGGTTTGAATAAAAGAGCCACTCAAACTGAATGGAACTCAAACTAGCTTTGAGAATTAAAAGTTCGTGTCCTCCTGCCTTCGTCTGTAAGTACCAGAAAAAGCCTGTCGTCCTCAGTTTATTTTGGCCATATCAGATTTTGCCCAAATTTCTTTTGTTTAAATGAGTAATAATCAACCAGAACTTTGGATGCTTGTCTAAAACCAGTTTGCTAAATAGAAACAGGCCAGAGCCAAGTAGACTGTGTTTAGATTTCAGCATCCCCACAGTATAAGGGTGTATGGAACCTGTGGGGCTTGGTTCAATCCTACCTCTATTTCTGAGGTTTGTTCAACACCACCAATTTAAATCCTCCTATCTTGGTAACTTATGCACTATTTTAAACTTGGATTTTCTCTCTAGCAGCTCACACCCTAAATAGTAAATCTTGTTAAGTGAATTTTCCCTTTCCTGTATTATTTCCAGTGAGTACAGTAGCTTCTCACTCAATATTTTAATTATGTTCCTGAAAATTGCTTCTCTAAGCAAAATAACGTAACATGCATTTCCCCATGAAAAATAACGATGACAAGTCTCAGAGGAGTAGTCATGTTAGTCTGTATCTGTGAGACACCAAGGAGTCCTATGGCACCTTAAAGACTAACAGATCTATTTGGGTGTGAGCTTTCATGCATAAAAACCACTTTGTCTCCCACAAAAGCCTATGCCCAAATAAATCTGTTAGTCTTTAAGGTCCCATGGGACTCCTTGTGTTTGTGTAAGAGCTAATGTAAATGGGGAAGGGGTTAGGTCCCAAGAAAGGAATTTTTTGCAAGACAAAAGACGTTTTATATATATATAAACTTACACATACAGTGTAAGTTTTAAATAAAGAATTAATACTGTATTCGCCAGTGATGACTGTGACTCTAGGTTGAGGCAGGGATGTAGCAGGGTCACAGTGCAGGTGCCACTTAGCCACTCCGGCCAGCTAGCATTCCTGCCAGGGAGCAGGATCTGGGCATGAGGCTTACCACACTCTGCCTGGCTGGAGTGCCATGTGTGCAGAGTGGGGCAAGCCAAATAACCTCATAACGGAACATTGCACAACTTTACATCAGTCTGTTCTCTAATAAATGAGCAACCTAATAATGAAGCGGTGTTAACCAGGATGACTTTAAGTGAGGAATTACTGTATTTTCATTGTTATAAAGACAGTATTAAAAACTCACAATCTTACATTTAAATACTCCCTGCGCCTTTTACTTTGCTTTTCCTTGTTTTTTGGTGTGTTCTCATTTGTTGAACTGTAAAATGGTGGGATTTTGTTAATTATTTTAATGCATTCAAATTGGTATTATGGGGGCTTACAGTACCATGAGTGCACAGGGACTGACTCAAAGTCTACTGAACTGAATGAAAAGACTCCCATTAATATCAGTGAGCTTTACATTAGGCTCTTAGCTGTTACTGAATATTCTCTGCATGTCCAGACTAAAACTAATAAATAGCTGATGAAAACAAAATTGCAATCAGCACATTGCACTTTTTCTCAGTGCCATTTCTTTTTTTCCTTGACCTCTATTGAGAATCTTCATCCACCAATACTTACTGCTATGTAACACTGTGATTATTCAAATATGATTTAAATATATTCAGCAGACTTGAATATATTCAAGGTTTTAGCTATAGCTGCGATTTGGTTCAATTCTTAGTCCAGGTAGAACATTTTTCTTTACTTCTCTCTGGGCAGCAGTTATCCATCAGATTTCTCAGTAAAAACAGGCATCTCTTAAGTATGGGTGTTGTTCTAGGGAAACATCTCTAATCCAATATTTATTTAAGTGGGCTGTGCCATGAATACAGGATTTATTTTTCTAAATTGATACATAACAAATTGATTCTTCTTAACAGACTGAGTTCTACAGGAACACCCTTCAAATGGCTCTATGGCTCTATTGCAAGTCGTCATTCAAGTGGTTTCCAGTGTGGCACCACTTGAGTTTAATTATGAAAAATGTTTTGAACATTTGAGAATGGAAAGTGTGGGTTCAAGTGTGAGTTCAAATCTCAGAGCATTACAGAGACGGGGAGAGGGAGAGTGTCTATGTTGACATGGGAACACAAGCATGAACAGAAGTATTTCTAAGGTTACATAATCTTTCTATTCATCTGTTCCATTTCCCAGAAGTCCTTTTCTATTTTTCAATATAATTAATTTTCTCAAGTAGGTAAAAGTTTGGAGATTAGTGCTTAGAATGCATTAAGCTGAGTTTAACAACTATAAATAGTAAGTGGTTTAATGAAAACAGGAATGGCATGTTATTCTGAATTGTAGACCTCATTGCTTTTTGGCTTCGAGTGTGGACAGTGTTAATTTGGCAAGGGAACAAATTCCAGATTTCCTGCTGACAGAAGAAAAAATAATGCATCATGTCTCCACACATGACTTCTTAAGAAGCACATTCTTGTAGTCTGAATTCTGAGTCACCTTTTTTTCTAATCTTGTGGGGCTATAATGAGTGAGAGGACTGGGTTTGTTAAGTTTTCCAGTGCCTTGGTACATAAAGAGTGAGCTTTGTTTGTTTGTTTGTTTGTAATCTGCTGCTTGGCTGTGTCTTGATTCATTCACTCTAAGGGAATTTGGTAAATCCTCCCCAACATGTGTTGTACTTTAATACTAGACAGAAGCATAATGAGAGATGTGTGGTTCCCACTTTGATCTTCTCAGCAGCCTTCTGTACCACTTGATATTGCAGCGTAGGCTGGAGGATCATTTTTAGGAGACAGTATCTTTAAAATTATTCTACTACATGTAATATATGTGGATAATGGGCCCAAACCAAACCCTCTAGATCATTAAATCCCTAAATCTTTATGGAGCCTTACCTCTTCACATCTGTCTGTATCTATTTGTATAAACCTTCGTGGTAGGATGTATAAAAATAAATACACACACATAACATTACTTTGAAGTTGTTCTTCAGATCAGAACAGTATTTTTGTGTGTGTGTGTGTGTATGTGATTAGTGCTCAACTTTAGTTTCATTTAATGAGAACTCAACATTAGTTTTACTTTATTCCCATTTAAGTCAACCATTGACTTCAATAGGTGTAAAGCCAATGCTGAACACTTTCGAAAAATCCACTCACATAATAAAGATACACTGTGTATACAATAGAGGTACATATCTCATAAAAGTGCATACAAGTGCATATATTTGAAAGTTTGTTGCAAACTCAAGAGGACCTTTCAGGGTATGTTTATAATTATAAGTAGAGCCACACATATAGCTAAAATTGCACAGGTTTAAGAACATAAGAATGGCCAGACTGGGTCAGATGAATGGTCCATCTAGCCCAGTAGCCTGTCTTCCGTCAGTGGCTAATGGCAGGTGCCCCGGAAGGAATGAACAGAACAGGGAATCAATTGATACAGCCCCTGTCACCATTCCCAGCTTCTGACAAATAGAGGCCAAGGATGCCATCCCTGCCCATTGTGGTTAATAGCCATTCGTGAACCCATCCTCCATGAATTTGCCTAGCTCTTTTTTTTGAGCCCTGTTAAAGTCCCGGCCATCACAGCATCCTATTGCTCAGGGGTGGGCAACCTTTTCAAACCAAAGAGCTAAGCTACATCAAGGGGCTCAGGGCAGGGGTTTGGGGTATGTGGAAGGTGCAGGGGGCAGGATACTAGGGGTGGGAAGTAGAGTGTGTGGGGGGGGAGCCCTGGGGCCAGATTACCTTACCTGACTGAGGCTGAGTTGCTGGACGCGGGGCTGGGCCTGGATTGCCACAGCCAGATCGTGGCTTCCCCTCCTATCCATGCTGCAGCAAGAAGAGGGCCACTACCAGCCCTTCCTGCGGCCAGATGGGGGGCTGGACCATGGGACCTGGCCCAGATTTGGGGCTGGGGACAGGACTCTGTGGCCAGATGGGAGCTGGGCCCCAATTGGGGCCTTGTTGGCCAGGCTGCTGCAGCTGGAGCCCAAGTCAGGCCACCATGGCCAGGCTCTTGCAGCAGTCCTGGGGGCTGGAGCCAGGCTGCTGCAGCCAGATGGAGGCATCTGCTGCCACTAGCCCCTCTCACAAGCCCGGACGCAAGTGCGCATGCCTGCAGCCGGCCCTTTAAACAAACAGAGTGCCCCAGCTAGCTCTCACTGTAGCACATCAGTTCTTACAGGGTGCCCCGCTTCACTTTCACCTCTGGTTACAGGTGAAATAGACAAAAACGAGCATCTCGACGTGGGTAATGCGTTTTTAAAATTTCGAATAAATTTTTCATTTTAATTTAAAAAGTTGTGTGTATTTTGGGAATGACAAAAGAGCCACATTTGGTTCTGTTCTGTTCAAGAGCCATATGTTGCTGACCCCTGCTCTGGTGGATTGTGCGTGGAGGGAAGAAATACTTCCTTTTGTTTGTTTTAAACCTGCTGTCTATGCTGGAGAATAATTTTAATTGCTTATAACGGTTGTCAGTCATTTGCCCTTCTGGATGAAATTTGGCAGGATTGTTCTCGGTGCAGGAGTGAATATTTCTGAAAAGTTTGAACCAAAATGGTCCAGCTATTTTTAAGAATGGAGGAGGGAATGGGAGAAAATACTTTTCCAGTTCTAGAAGAAGCTTGTCTGTCTATCAATGTATTTGATGGTGTTTCTGCATTCATGTGATCAGTGTTAAGCTTAACCCCAAGAAAGCATTCCACAGTGATTTGGTAACTGCTCTTCTTCTGATGAAGACCATCGGTAGTGGTATCTGCTAAGAGGATAAATCCTTTTCTGTTGTGTCTGCCAATTACACTCTATTGGTATGGTGTTAGTTGGCAGATCTTAACCACTGTTGCATGTAAAATTTGTACTTGTTAAAATTTAATAAATATATTTTGAAAAGTAGGATTAAAGTATTTAAGACTTTCTAATGCATTTGTCCAAAACTTTAAAGCTTATCTTACTCTGGATTTACATGTCCCTTGACAGTAACTAATAAAAATATTATTTTGATGGTTTGAATGCAATCCCAATTACTGAGAAAGCATTTTAGAGATTTGTCCAATTTTTTCTTGAAAAGGAGGGGGAAAGAAGGTTCTGATTTTTATTTAGTAGATTAAGTGATGTCACTTTATTTTAGGTTTACTATACAGCATATTAGAGTTTTAAATTGGCTAAAATTCTTCAGTCTGTTGGACTAGTACAGATTTTATTTAAAAGCACACCATTCGTATTAAATGTAACCTGAAAAATTACTGGTTGACAACATCCATGCAATAATAAATTTGCACTTATAAAACATCTGCGTTTTTTAGTTCAAAGCACTTTGAGTATTAATAAAATAATATTTCCAACACCCTTTTATTTATGGAGACACTGGGGCACAGACAGCTTAAGAAACTTGCCTCTGTTCATACTTGTAGATTGCATGTGGCTGAGCTGGGAAGAGCGTTAAATCAGTTAAAACAAATTAATCTAGATGGTTGGTGCTGTTTCTGGCCCGTTAAGGTAAGGCACAGAGTGAGAAGCATTAGCTTCCCTGTTTGCCAGCTAACAAAGCGGCATTGAGAATACAGTAACCTCTAAGACAACCACATGGTCGGGGAGAGTGGGGCTGGGAGTGAGATCAGCAGCTGCAAATAGATTGACAGGGTTTAGGAAGGTTATTAAAAAGTAGAAAGCCCAGATTGAAAGTAATGGCAGATTTGGCAGGAAGGGGACGTGCGCACATGCATAGCAGAGCATCATCCTAGTGAGCGCTCTACTCGTTTTTCCAGCGCGGAGTGGGTTTGTTTTCCACGCTTAGAATCTATAGAGCTGGAAGAGACCTCAGGAGTCACTGAGTCCAACCCCCTGCCCAAAGCAGCATCAACCCCAACTAAATCATCCCAGCCAGGGCTTTGTCAAGCCGGGACTTTAAAACCTCTAGGGATGGAGATTCCACCATCTCCCTAGGTAACCCATTCCAGTGCTTCACCACCCTCCTAGGGAAATAGTTTTTCCTAATATCCAACCTAGACCTCCCCCACTGTAACTTGAGACCATTGCTCTATTGTTCTATCATCTGTCTCCACTGAGAACAGCCTGTGGATGCTATATAGTAAAACTGCACCTGATTTGTTGGAGGGATTTAGTTTTGGTTTGTGAATCTACCTTTACTTTTCCTGGCTGAATCTCTGTTATTCAACCAACAGTTAGGGGTGGTTATGGCTGAAAGCTGGCTTTCTGTGTGCAAGTGTACAGTTTAGTGCCCAGAGACCACTTGAAACTGCGGCATTGTTGTGGCTGCCTTGCCCCAAGCCATCACTGCTGGCTATGGAGTGTCTGAAAAGCATAGAGTTACTTCTGTGGTCTCTCCGCTCCAGAAGAATTTGAAAAACCAGTTTTCAGTTTGACACCCAGAGCATTGCATCAGCTAGAAAGTATGTTGTGTCCAAACCTCCTCCACAAACCAGCTGACTTAATCATGGTTATGTATCTGATTGCACTTAGATTATAGACCTGTCATCAGTTTTGGCAGGCTGTGTGCATAATGAATATTTTGTAATGTCCACGGGCACTCTTGCTTTTAGCCTGGAGCCTTTGTTCTGGAAGGATCAGGAGGCATTCAGCCTCTGGCAGGGTGGAGAAACTCATTTCTGCCCTTCCTAAGTGCACGCTTAGGAAGGGCAGAACTGGGGAACGTATGTTGTAGGGAAAATATATTCATACACAGTGGAGCAGGAGAGTGATTGTGTGTGCTCTGCTGCTCTGAGACCTTCCCAGCGTCACAGGATTAAAAGATGAGCCTTTTTGTTATTTATTATTATTTTATTACTTATTTATATTGTGGTATTGTCCAGAGGTCCAAGGCCCAGTGTTTGAGGCATGGTGCAAATATGTAACCGAGACAGTACCTGCCCCAGCATGCTTATAGTCTAAGCATAAGACAAGAGGCAAAGAATGTAAGAACCACTGCACTGGGTCAGACCAGCGGTCCATCTAGCCCAGTATCCTGTCTTTCAGCAGTGGCCAATGCCAGATGCCCCAGAGGGAAAGAACAGAACAGTCCCAACAATGCTCATTGAGTGACTGAATTGAAATTTTGGGCAGTTATACAAATAAATGACTAAGTTGGTCTCTCAGTGCCCTTGACCAGCAAGGGCTGGGATTATTGTTTAGGCAGCAATTCTTACAGGCAGGGTCTTGTCTCTCATCACTCAGCAGCAGCTCTGTATAGTTTAGATTTTCTGTAGTTCTCAGTTTCTCAAATAAGTTAGATCTTTGGGTAAGTTCCCCACTTGATTTGTGAAGTCTTCTGCTCATCTCTTTCTGTTGGTTTTAGGAAGTTCTGCTTTGGGCGTGTGTAACTTTTAAAAAAATTATTCTGATAACGGTAGGAAATTCATATCAGGGCTTGTCTGCCTGAGTGTACACCAGCAGGGTTTAAATTCTGGTGCTCCCTCTGCCTTGTGCCCTAGCTGTCTGAGTTGACCCTCCTGGCCTATTCTTAGGGTTCTGTCATGCATGTTCTTGTAGCACTCTCGAGGAGAGGAGCAGGATACATGATGATAAATGGAGCATGGGGAAGAGGGGAGATATCTCAGGTGGAAAGGGAAGTCAGTGACTTGGCTAATTTCTGAAGCATTTCTTCTTTCTGGCTCAGTCAGCCTTGCCTCGGTCCAGTGCAAGTCAGCTTTTCTTGATCCAAGTTCTCCTCTCTGGAAGGGCTTGTGATGGCATTGACATCATCAGTGGAAAATGAAATATATAGCCTCGGCATATTGTTGGCAGCAGAGGCCATAGTGCTTGCCATTGCTCAGCTGATGTTCTCTAGATAGGGAAGAGGAGGAGGGGCAGCGTAGCGCCCTGTGGGACTCCCCAGGGCTGAAGTAAGAATGTCCCAGAGGCCTCTGGAAGCCACAGATTCTATGATTTCCATTACCTCCGTGATAGAATCTTGGCCTTTACCATGAACCTTTGTATGTATTTGTTAATGGGAAGTTGTCTCTAGCTAGTGTCTCGTGCCCATTTTAAAATTAATAAAGTAAGGCCTCCAGTGCAGAATTCTGTCTGCGTGTCCTGTTTTCAGCATTTTTTAGTAAAACCTCAACCTGTTCAAAGCTGGCTGCTCAGAGGCCGAATAGATTGTTCCGTAAGAATAGAGATCTCTAACTTGTTCACACTCTTCAGACGTCAAACCTTCCGCTTGTTTCATCAGGGTTAAGTTACTTGAAATGTTCTCATCTTGCCTACAGAGTTCCCCTAGGGCAAGTGCTTATTTCACAGTATGTGGGAATTAATGTGATCTGTCTTTATGTGATGTTTTGTTAGTTCCATTGTTTGTATGCATTGGATTGCCTAGGAAACTATAATAATCTTGTTAAAATAAAGATTTAATCTCTCTGCGGTGTTGGGACTAGTTCAAAAAGCCAGACTCATATTCACTGGTAGTCACAGTTGGAATACATTAATTCTGAAATGCTTACTTTAGTGTGGGTGGGTCAGTGCCAGTGACTTGTAGACATTCTGCATGGGGTTTGATAGCAGGTTATTGCCAAGAGAAGTCTTGACAGTTGCAGAGTATGAGCACCAGGAGGGACCAGCTGTGTTGGGCAGCTGTGGCTGGTATGCAGGCGCTCACGGCTGTGATATGAACAGATGGAAAGAGCCTTGAAGAGCTCTGGGTTAGTATCTTTCTTGCAGAACTTATACAATAATTTGTGAGAGGACATGTACCAAGAAATAGGGCCAGCTGCAACAATCCAACAGATAGTTGTCTACTCCCCAAAGAAGAGCACAGTTTGCATTTCTCTACATTTGCTGGATTATGGCCAAGTTGTTTGATATTCTGCAATGCAAGGAACAGCTACCATTTTTAAAAATCCGTCCTCCTTGGCTTTTGCACAAATGCACACAAAGTGTTACTCATTTCAGCTGAATGTGGAAGTAACCTCTCCCTCGGTATTATTTTACTTCCCATTGACATCTGCTTCACAATAAGCAATTTGCTTCACCCTTCCCCACAAGACTAGTGCCAATGGCTGTTTTAAATGTGATCAGTTTTGTCATGCATCACCCCCAGTTGCTTAGCATGCCAAACCATTATAAAGGTCTGTTCATCTTGCCCCAGTCACATCTTTGCGTTTCCTGATATATTAGGTCATTTGCACATATGTAGCTGAGAAATAAAAAAGTATTCGCAATGATCCCTGTTGATATACAGAAGTTCCTTCAAACAACTCTGTCCTTTGGTCTCCTCTCCATTTAACTATTTGCACTTTAAATAAGAGACTTGCATTTGGAAGTCACAAATCAGTGATATAATAAAACCTGTCAACGGTTTAAAGATAATTGACAAAGTTTGACCATGGAACAGTTTCTAACATATCAGCAAGATCAAAGCTGAGTCAGAAGTAGACAACGGCACATTACATTCTAATAATTTAATCTATTACCAGTTTCTAAGAAGCTTGGTTTATTGTTGCTGCATATGAGATAGGGTGTTAAATACACAGCTGATTGGAAAACGTGCCATACTTATGGGGAAACGTATGTATTTTTTCAACAGTATAAGATGGGGCGGGGAGTTGGATCTGTTCCGGATCTTCCACAGTCCCATTGCTTCAGCTTAGCCCTTGCTAAGATGGATCTCATCCCCTTTCCCTCCCTCTTCTTCTATCCCACTTCCTTCCTTTCTTTCAAAGTCCCCGTCTCCCTTCTTTGTTTCTTCACTTGGCGAATGTTCTTTAAACCTGCCCCCACCAAACCAGCCGACCAGAACAGCAACAAACGATAAATAAGTAAATAAATTGTGGCACTAACACAGTGCTTGGAAATCACTGCCCTATGCACTCTGCTTGTGCATTCTACCCCCTCCCACCATCCCCTTTGTCTGTTTTATCTCCTTAGATTGTATGCCCTGCTGGGCCACGCCAATCTCTCACGCTAGGTTTGTACAGAGCTTAGTGCAGTTGGGCTGCTATCTCTGTTGAGGCCTATTGGTGCTGCTGTAACACAAATAATAATTAATAATTTTGTGGGCTTGGGGATGAGTGTAACAAGCTTTGTTATAATGAGGCCCAATCTATGGAAAAGGCTTGAGAATCTTTGATCTATTAAGCAACACGGAGGGCAGAGTGTCAATTCCAACTGAACATGCTGGAATGACTGCAGTTCTCCAGTACAATAAGATCTGGACACAGATAGTGACCTCCTTTGGAGTCCTGGTTACAGGGCATGGGAAGAGCAGATGTACTATGGAGAAAAGCATAGTCAAAATCCATTGGAAAAAGAGTAATCTGGCCAGCTACCAGAGTAGTGCAAATGTAGTTCACCTCCACACTTTCCCAGAAGAAGAAAGATGCATTCCAAGAAAACACAAATGACCAAAAACTCCCTGGACATGGATTCCTTAGAGGGGAGGGAGCTAGTTGAACTGGTGTTTGACCTGGGTATTTCTCATACTGGGGCATATTTTAAAGCGCTCTGTTGTGGAGTGTTTGTTTTTAAATGGTTTGTTTCTTTTCATTTAGATGAACTAATATAAAATCAGCCCTCTCATGTTCTGAGTCTTTCAAGTGTATTTTCTATAGTTACTCGACCCAAATTAATCCAACATGTTTCTGAGCCAAGAGGGACAGTTGAGCTCCACCAGAAGTCAACAGCAGATTTGGTACATTTTTCCCCTCCAGTAATAAAAACACATTTGGGATCAGGAGAAGAGGCCCCCATGGGGAAAATTTCATCTCATTCCTCAGGGGGGGAGGCTTGGAAGAATTTCAAACCTTGGGGCAAAGAGCCTAGAAGAAACAATGAGATCCTGTCTCCCACTGCTGGTGTGTTCTCTGCCTAGTATCTTGAGAGCTGTAGTTGAAATACTTTCCCTTCCTCCGTTGCAGGTTCCTTACTGTGCCTTGGCTCCACACAGGAATGTTTGGGAGGAGGCATGCTTATTTCAATGGTATTTTGACCCTCACCCTCTGTTTCTTATAATGCATTCAGGTCTTTCCCAAACCTTGCAACCTAATCAGACACTCCTCCAATGAATGCACTTCAGAGGAGCCACTTCATTATTCTAATAGCAAAAAAAGGGGACGATGACTTGACATTTTAGTTGTCTCAATTGAACTGTTTGGATTCTGAGGAACAGCTACTATCACATTGATGCTTTTAGGGGAGGAGATGTTTTGCATCTGATTAAACTCGAGTTGAGAATTTTTTCCTCTTTGGATGTGCTGCAAGAAGACCAAAAAAGGAGCATGACAACCTTTCATGCAGTGTCTTGCATAATGGCTGGTTTCAGAGAGGTAAACTAACTCAGCTATCTTTCATGCAGTGATATGTCAACCAGGGAATCCTTCACTTCTGACTTACATATATACCCCAACTGTCCCCATTAATGGGTCTCGCTGGCATGAATTTTGAGGGGATAACAAGCCCCTGCAAGATTATGAGAATCAGCGGGGTAAGCTCTAATTGTGACTTTCGTTCCTTCTCCCAGAAATGTCTGATTGAAAGAAGGCAGAACTGGACAAAGTTATTTCACACAGAGAAATCAGTCAGCATTCTCCTTAGTGGAAAAGTGATAAATTGAGAATTAAGCTCTCTCTTCTTCTCCCTTCCCCAGTTTAGGAAAGCATGCCTATTCTGAATGAGGCCCCTCGAGTGCTGCCATTGGCCGTGTTTTCTTGTACCAGACAAGTAAGATCAGAGTGACAGAAGTTTTTGTATTTAATCAAGTCAACAGTGGTAGCAGCAGGGGTTGTGTTTTGTAAAATAGCGTGCACAAGCCCTTAGAATCTGGTGGTTTGCCCATCCACGAACACACATGAAGACCACAGTATCATAGATTTTTGAAAACACTGAGGGAACAGTGACCAAATCTTGCAAAACAAGTGATAACATTGAAAGCATGCATTCAAAGAATTTCACAATATGAAGAATAAATAATTAACCGTAATGGATGATCACCACAGAAATTCCACAAGCCTGTGGCTACATGTCAAACAGATGAACTCTGCTTCTAAGGAGATACAAATTGCTAATTATCTAAACAATTGAGTTACTCTGAAATATAAACCACTCAGGGCGTTAAGGCTGGTGTCTGTGTCCCAGTATATCAGAGTCATGAGAACATGTATGCACAGACCAGCAGGGCTGACAGCCACCCCTGGCCCCAGGGCAAGGTGTGGAGGGGCGGCTCTATGCCCCTGGAAAGGGCAGGGCTTTGGGTAGAAGGGGCGGGGCCAAGGGCAGTCAGCCCATAGCCGCTGCCCAGAGCAGCGTTCCAGCCACAATTCAAAGGGTCCCAGGACTCCTGCCAATGCCACAGTAGCAGCTGCCAGGAGCTCTGGGCCCTGAGGCAATTACCCCCTTTGCTCTCTTTTCCCCCCACCTCCTGTTGGTGGGGCTGGAACAGACTCATCATCAGCCTATGTAGTGTTTAGTTTTCCTTATCTTGAGAATGATCAGTAAAGCGGGGCTGGAAATACCAAACAGATGTATTACTCACACTAATATAGCAAAGCATGTCACAGTGTCTATGTAAGGATTCACTTCACTTCTCAGCACTGAAGGGCAGTCATCTATGGGGCAGAGTACAGCAATTCTTTGCACACAACCAGGATTAAGGGAAAAAACCATATTCAGCTGAAATTGCAGAGGTAATATGTATGGGCAGCAAGTAAGTTACTCCGCTTAGGCTGACATGGCTTTTGGCCTATCTTTCCTTACTATTTTTAATATACTCTACTTATAACTGTTAATTAATGTGGTATGTAAACATTGCTGCAATATGTTAGATACATTGTGGACATAACATTATGGATGAAGTATGAGGGGAAAGAAACTGGAAAAGAAGGCAGAAACTATTTTAAACTCTGCTGATCCTAAGAGAAACTTTACAAGGGTGCTCTGGTAGATTTTATTTTCCTTTGCCAAGAAGCAAACACCCTGGAATCACTAGGGAGGGAATTCTCCTCTTGCTTACTGTTGAAAAGTCTTCCCCCATGTTGCCAATACTGTTTTTGGCAAAACAAAGGGCCATTTTAAAATGGCAGGTTTATAGTGTTTACATTTGCATGCAGAGTCGAGCCATGTACTCGTGGGGCTTTTGAGCACACACATGGCGTTGCTACTTGTGGCAGCCAGGAGATGGACGCTACAAGCACATGACTTTTGTTTGGGTTTCTTGTGGTGTATTCCCCTCGTACATTTTCAAAAGTTCTAGATTGTCCAGAAAGGGTAGACTCAAATCAGTTCACTTTTCCATTAGTAAAATATATGTAGTGGAGTTCAGAGGAGAAAGAGTAATAATTAATACCTAGCTCCTTTACATAGCACGTTCTATCACTAGGTCTCGGTGCTCCCCATAAGAGGACAGTATCATTATCCCCATTTTCCAGACAGGGAAACTGAGGCACAGAGCAGAGAAGTAACTTGCCCAAGGTCACTCAGTAGAAGCCAGGCCTCAGTCCTGAGTTGTAGTCTAGCCCGGTCCATGGCCCTGTCACTGGCATCTTGTTGCCTTGCAAAGAGGTATGAGTTTGATTAGAAATCTTACCCCCCGAGCATTAGAAGCTACAAGTCCTTTGGCAGCGCCATCAGGGAGGAAGAGTTCCCCCATGCCCTCCCCTTCTCCTCTGGGCTTGACACGTGCCTAGATACCGCAATGGGGCTTGTGAGCACAGACGTGACACCCTGTGGCATGGCCCTTTTCTCTCACAGTGCTTCCTTGCTCTGTGGCAGCTGCTGATTGTGTTTTAAACCTATGTGGACCAAAAGGGAAACAAATCCCCGCAACACGGGCAGGCTGAAATAGGCAGACCTGTGCTGCACTTCTGCGCCGCCTCGATATTGGGATAGGGCTGGATCAGAGAGGAAACAAGAAGGGGAATGACCAGAAAGTTCTGTTTCTAATTTTTCTTGGCTGTCCTGCAGCCCCTCGGCAGCCACGCGCTCCAGAGCACTGGCTGCTTTGGAGTTTGGTTTTGTTTTTGTTTTTCTAAATATTGATTTAAATCTTTGAGGCTTTGTAAAACTTGCCTGAAAATTTGTCTTCCTGCAACGTTAAAGTAAAATTTTTAAATAATTTTGAACACTGTTTTATGTTTTGGTTTTGGTTTTAATGCCACTAGTGGTAGGATCTTTTATTTGACTTTTTCAAAACTATTGTAGACGGAGCGATATATTGCAAATTAAGACCTATATCTGTTTAAAAAATTAAACAAAAGTGCAATTTTACTCCCATGAATTGTCCCATTGACTTCACTGGGACCACAGGTGTGTGTAAAGTTAGCATATGCATAATTGTTTGCAGATAAAATTGCATTGTTTCTAGGACCTTTTCTGATCATGTATAAAATGTCACTTCAAAGCAATGTTGTGTTAACAAAGCAGTGCCTATGTTAACAATAAAAAGTTATTTAGACTTTACATTAATACATGTACATCAATACATTTTTTAAATATACTCAGACCTAAGGTTAGATGCCTGTATCCATAACTAGGCCATCTTCAGATGGGATTTGCAAGAGCCCCTAAGTGACATAGGGACACAAGTCCCACTAACTTCAGATGGCAAACACTGACAGAGGAGTACAGCTTGGCTGGAGCATTCCGGTTTTCCTGACTTGTAGACGTTCGGTAGACCAGAAGATGGTGTTGGTTGCAAATACAGCACGAGTTATTTATCATTTTGGTGCTTTATTCTCACAGGAAGGCTGTTAATGAGGCCCTGGACTAGTCTTTTTCAGCATAGGTGAACCTTATCAGTGTGAAACTTCTTAGTAGAAAAAACTGTATGTGGAATATAAAATTCTAACAATTAGGCAACTTATTAGAGAACCAAGTAGAAAACATCTACTCTAGCAAGTTGACTGACTATAAAATGAGAAGAAGGTAAAGAGCCTGTAACTTACAAATAAAATTTTCTGATTTAGAGGTTTTTTTAATTAATGTATTTATTTAAAATCATCATTTTCATCCACCCTGGTTGTAAGCTAAGGGAACCCGAGTCTCCTCCAACTTCTGCTGGGGACTGTGCTGGCCCTAGGGTTGCCAGGTGTCCAGTTTTGAACCGGACAGTCCAGTATTTGAGCTTTCTGTTCGGGAAACATATTGAGAAAATATAAATGAGAAGATATAAATGTCCGGTATTTTCTAAATGAGATGCAATGTAGATTGTGATGTAATGTCAAGTGTGTCCGGTATTTTTGTTGAAACCATCTGGCAACCCTAGCTGGCCCCTTGAGCCATCCAGAATTTGGAAGACATAATGGAGATACAAAGCAGTATTTGAACTCCCTCTGTCAGTTCTGACTGCTTGTTGTGCCCCTCGATGAGGTGTTGTGCATTTACAAGCATGCTTGAGGCCATACATCTTGCAAAGAGAAATCTGCAGGTTCAAACAGAGTTCCTCCCATGTGGGTTGTTTTTTTTCTGCAGATAGAACTATGTACTGATTACAAGGGGCTGCATTTCAAAAGTTCATTTCATCTTGAAAAATTCTAATGCCTTGAGCAATATTCCTCATGCCTAACAAGGATGAATACTGCTAAAGCCAGGACTAAAAATGGAGTGAACATTAAGTGAAATCCCTGTAGTCCTTGAGACGTCAGTGGGAGCAGTGCAGGATTTAGCACTTCAACTGTGTTTCTCTACCAGACTGCTGTGGATTTCTAGTGGCGGATAACTTACAAAAGAAAAACCCTATAAAAGCATAGAAACACTTACTCCATATGACATAGATGTTTGTCTGTTTGTTTTAAATCAGTTGCTTGCTAGCTGTATAAAAAAGCATGATGAAGTCATCAGAAAATTCAGTGCTGAAGTGGTTTTGTAAAACAGTATTTTTCATATCAAAAGACGCTGGAAATTCTAAGGGTGGGTTGGACTAAAACGAAGAAGCCAATATATCTGGGACCTACAGAATTTTTTTTCATTCACTTTCGTGTTCAGAAATCTAGTCTTGTACAATTTTCCGGATACTCATGCCATTTCAGCTTGCTGAAACAAACCCTTTCAGAACTTCTTCTGTTTCCACTGGGGCAATCCCAGGCTGAAACCCTAAAAAATACTTTCACAGTAAGAGTAAATTAATGTTTTGCTTTGCTCACAGAAGAGATCTCCAGCAGTGTTAGTGTCCCTACATTATGGATAAGTGATCCTTTACACAGTGGGAATATTGGGGAGTGAAATATTAAATCCTCTGGGGAGAGTAGGACCCGCAATTCCCCTAAGCACTCTGAATCAAGAGGTCCTAATACGTGTTCTTCCTTCCCATTGACCCTCCCTGCATTTTTGTCAACTTACACGGCTGATTGGAAAGAGTAAGATGCAGCTGATAGTGAGCTATCATTTTTCCTACAGTTGCAGGAGAAGATTTTTCTCATGGTATTTTATTCCCTTGTTGTTAGTGGATTGTAAGCTTTTTGGGGCAAGGCCTGCAGCTTTGCCAGCACAAAGAGGACCTTATCCTGAATGGGGTCTTTGGTTGTAACAATACGAATAATAGTGGCAAGTCAATGGATGTGTGCCACTGTTCCCAGCTTCCTGTGTATAGAAGGCCAGTTGGTAGCAGCCTGTAGGGTTGTGTGGTTCTACGGTGCCAATCTCCAAATCATAAAAAAGCAAATTCATGCGTTTTATAGGCCCTATGAAGCGAAACAACCTGTTGGTTTGTGCAGTCTTACTGGTGTAATGAATACAGGGTGATGGTATTTGCAGTAACAGGTGGTTATTTAAAGGCCTCAGAACCACTACAGAAAGTACACATGTTGAAAAGAAATGTGAAAATGCAAAATAGATCTAAATACTAGTTTAGCAACAGGATATGGTTCTAAAGAGGAAATCCAGCATAGTCAATGGGCTCACACTCCAATAAGGATTTTATTTTTAGCTTTACGATTATGGATTTTTACAGTGTCACGTCACCATAAAGGGCTTTTCTTCAGAACAAGAACAGAAGAGAGGAAGTCCAAGTATATGGAGTCCAACATGCTTCATGGAGGCGGCAAACGTTCTCAGATACTGGAAAAGTTCAAATATAAACTAACTGTGCTTTCCCCCGGGAGGGTTTGAGAATACAGTAGCTTTATTATATTTGAGAAGACAGCTGGTTGCAGACCAGAGTTGATATAATTATTCCCAAAGTCTACCACCACTCAGACACTTTAGAAACACGTTCAAGCCCCTATGGTACATACAGACTCAGACAAATAAACCACCTCAGTAACAGTAAGAACATACAGTTTTAAAAACCTCATCTTCTGGCACACATTTAGTTCTGGACAGAAAAAGCCCTTCCAACCTATTCAGAGCCCCTGGAGTCACAAGAAGAGTTGTAAGGGTGAAAATTTCATTGTTTTAATCCTTAACATTTAACGATTTCAAATGGCTTTAATTGTTCAAGGTCAAAATCGAAAGAGATAGCAGAAAAGAAGTTCCCCTTCAAACTCATATTGTTCTGAGAGTATTCTACGTAGGGTGATCAAATGTCCTTATTTTATTAGGACTGTCCCCATATTAGGAGTTTTGGCATCTGTAGGACACTGTTATCCTCCCTCCACTCATCTTCCCATCTCAGTTTTTCATCCTTGTAACCCCCAAGGAGATTACCTAGATTCCTGGGACTCTGTCTGCTGGCAGCTCAGGGAGAGGCACACTGAGTTTGCCTTGGCTCCCCCTCCCTACCAGGGACAGAGTCCGCCCGGCAACCCATAGGGGGAGGAGAAACCATTGTTTGAGGAGTCTGGGGCCAGCCAGGGCAAGGGCAAGGCTGGCTGTGTGGGAGCTAGTAAGCCCCAGGCCTGCATGCAGGGTCCCCCCTGAGAACTAGCCTCTAGGGACCTGAAGGCAAGATCCCTCAGCTGGGTTTTATGTCTCCACTGTTGACTCCCAGTTTGTGGAGTTTGCTGGGAGGCTTCCCCAGCCAGGCTGAGTTGGCTCTCCAGCTCCCTAGGTGAGACCAGTCACCGCATGGTCAGCTCTGCTCTGTCTGCTGGTTCGGGGCTGCTGCCTGCTCTGTGTGTGTGTCTGAATGCTGGGCTAGGACACTACAGTTTGGATTTTAGTGCAGTTGTGTAACCTGCACCTTGAGCCTTGCACCCCTTTGTGGTGAGGGGAAATCCTGGGACCAAAGCAGCCTGATTCCTGCCTGAAGAGGATCCCTGCCAGAAGAGACCAGCCTCTCTGCAGTAACTGAGTCATCTCTGAACCTGAGGCTCATTCATGGAGTGTGTGAGTGCACCATCTTTTAGTTAGTACGTCTGGGGATTTTATAACCTGCTGCATATTAAACCTGTGGAGGGATTTACCACCTTCTCCCACTTGTGAGTCCTTTGGGCTGTACTGGGACCCAGTCAGCCCCACTGCTAAACCCACTGCAGAGAAGAATTCTGTGGTCATAAGTCATCAAGGGCCCCAACAAAGTACGCGTACCAACGGGACACTAATCTTACAGTTGCTGGGCACCGGGTGAACCTAAAAATAGTGGTTTAGCCTGTTATGTTATATTTGTCTCCTGTTTAATATAATTGTGTTTATTATAGTGTATGTGTTTGTGTTATTTTCTGGGAGTCTCCAACTATCTGGCAAGTACGTGGAGATTACCCTGGGTTAGAATTTTCCTCCCAAGCTGCCCTGGTGACCCTGCCAGGAAGGAGTGAGGGGGGTGGAGGCACCACCAAATAAATCCATCGGAAAAAATAAAGTTGAGTGGGTGTCAGGATCCAGAAGAACCCAGACCTATCCATCAAAACCTGTAAGCAGATTGGCATTAAAGAAGGTAACCAGGTGGAGAGGGGGCGCTACATCCTTGTCATCTGGTCCCCTAACTCTAGAATCTGTCCAGATTTCTCATCAAATCCTTGTGACCCTATGGCCATTCCATTCTTACCCTGACACGTCAGCAGAGGAATAACAAACATCCGGCATTTCATCAGACCAGTGCAAACTGCCTGGCCTGTTACACACTCAGTGGTGTTGGCATTGGGCTTCAAACACTCTTGATTACCTGCAAATGGCATTCTGCTACTGAAAAGCAAACCGGTCTGGCTCCTGAGCCAAATATGGCTCTTTTGCAGCTCAGGCTCAGCCCTCCCCCAGCTCCTCCCGCAGCAGGGAGCCCACGTTGGTGCTCCAGCCTCGCAGTCCCCTGCAGAATTGGAGCCCCAAGCACCAGCTTCCTGTGGGGGAAGGGGGGAAGCTCAGAGGCTCCCTGCTGGATCTGGCTTGCAGGGAAGAAGCGGAGCTAGAAGCGGCTCCGTACGCTGCCACTTTCCTTCCCCTTCCCCCAGCTGGGGGACAGCCGCACATGGACTCATTTCCTGGAGGCTTTCCCAGCTGCTCCCATTGGCCACAATCCTGCCAATAGGAGCAGCAGGAGGCTGTGCTTGGGACATGGTACAGGCAGCAGCGCGAAAGCAAGTAAGTGCCCCCCGCCTCTTCCAAGCTGAGACCGCACATCCCAACCCCCTCACTGCCCTTCTGAAACACTGCACCCCCAG
This sequence comes from Rafetus swinhoei, assembly GCA_019425775.1. NCBI lineage: Eukaryota > Metazoa > Chordata > Testudines > Trionychidae > Rafetus > Rafetus swinhoei. Next base: position 47,803,542 of record CM033432.1, read on the forward strand.
CCCACTCACACACCCCCTCCACTGAGACCCCTGCACCCTTCCCCCAGCCTGACACCTACCCTCACCCTGCTCCTGCACCCTCCCTTGCTCCTGCACTTCCCTCCTGGCCAGACACCCTGCCCCTTTCTGTTTCTGCACCCTTCCCCTTGGCAACACACCCTACCACCAGCCTGCTACTGCACCCTCTCTTGCTCCTTCACTCACCCCCCTGGCCAGACACCCTATCCTCAGCCTGATCCTGCACCCTCCATTCATTGTTCCTGCTTCCTCCCTCTGGCCAGACACCCTACTCCCAGCTTGCTCCTGCACTCTCCCTCACATCCTCACCCCACCTCCTTCCCAGATCCTGCACCCCCATCCCTATCCCACTCACTGGCCGCCCTGTCCCGCACACTGGACTCCTCATTTTTGGCCCCACCCAGAGCTTAGGGGGCTTACAAAATCCACTAACCCTGGAACCCCAGAAGAGTTAATCTGGCTTGAGACCTTGAACATCAGACCTCCCTGCCTCCTCTCCCTCCTCCCCCCACAATGGGGCTAGAACATCAGGGGAGTGAGATGTTTCAGTTGGGGGACTACATCAGTGAGGGTTGGGGGAGGGAGGGGTTGGCAGGTGTTGCCCCTCTGAAGCTTCTGATAATAGTAATTGACCTATTTTATCTATGATTTTTCGGGTAGGATGGGCTAGTTGCTTTTTATTTACCATTATTTTTAATGGCAAACCCGTGCCAGCTGTCTCTTATAGAATTTAAACCACAACCATATCCATTTGTGTGGCTGAAGGCTAAATTTATAAAACTTAGAACACATACCAACTCTGGAGCATAATGGAGAGCACTGATAGTGCTCCATGTGTAAGGAAATCACATTATCAGTCATTTAAATGGGCCGCAGATGCTTCAACTACTTAATAAAATGTAACCACTTTTTGAAGAAAAACACCAAGAATGCAGTTTGCATGAAAACTTTAAGTGCAGGAAAGTTGATCTTTAAATTGTCCATTAATTGAATTTGCTGAAGGAAAAAGTAATGGGATTAATTAGTCCTAGCATTGAGCATGGTGTAAGCAGTTGAAAACGACCTATATAAATGTAAATAAGTTTAAGTTAGGCGCATGCTTGAAGTGACTAACCTTAGGTTATGCCGCAGGTCAGTGGGAGAGGTGGGAATAGAACCCCCAAATCACTTGGCTCCCATCCCCCATAGGAGCCATTTGCAGAAGTCAGAGCTGAGTTAGGATTTTGAGCTGCCTCCAAGTTTGGTGGTGGTTGGAAAAAAAAAAAAAAAAGACATGCAGTAGTGAGTGGCAGTGGCCAGGTCCACTGACGTGGACTCAGAGCTCTCTTGCTACCAGGTTAAAAATAGCAGTGTAAATGTTCCCACTAGGGCTGGAGTCTGGCTTTGAAACACAGCAGTGGTGGAAAGTTTCCAAACCTGGGCTCCCACCCAAGCAGGAACGTCTACACTGCTCTTTCTAATCCCATAGCTCAAGCCCTGTGTCAATTAGGGATGTGAAGGACTAGTCGACAGGCTAGTCGACTAGTCACTCCCCCCCCCCCCCCGTTCTGCCTCTATCAGAAACAAGCAGCAAGGGGGGGAGGGAAAGAGGAGGGGTACTTCAAAGCTAGACCTCGGGCTCCACACGGTGCTGCTGCTTTGAAACATCACGTGCAGCCCAGGCCTAGCTGGGGTGTCCCCAGACTGCACGCAGCATTTCAAAGCGGCAGCGCCACATGGAGCCCGGGATCAGCTGGGGACTCCCCTGCTGACCCCGGACTCTGCGGGGCACTGCCGCTTTGACATGCTGCAGGGAGCTTGACACTGGGCTCCCCGCAGTGTTGCAAAGCAGCAGCGCCGCATGGAGCCTGGGATCAGTCCCCCGCTGACCCTGGGTTCCATGCGACACTTTCACCTTTGAAGTGTAGCAACAGCCCTAATTGCTACACTTCAGAGTCGGAGGTGCCCTATCCACTAATCAAATAGTCAATGTAAAATGCATTGACTATTCAATTAGTCAATTACTCGCAATTTAACATCCCTAGCGTCAATGGACCCAGACCCTGACGCTTGCTGATGTGTGTTTTCTTTTGCAGTGCAAATATATCCAGAGTCCCTTTAAATCGCATTAAGAATTCGAAGCCTGATTTACCCAGACAAAAGAAATGTTTGTGGAATTCCCAGGGCTTGACTACAAACATTTTTTATGGACATACCAAAGTTTTTATTTAATCTTCTTATAGTCTTCAAGTTAAAAGCATACCTGAGCTGAACATGAGAGCTAAACAGGCTATTAATCTGAACCCAAGTATAGCATCCTGAGGGCATTACAAGCAAATGTTTGTGTACTGACAAATTAAAGTCCCAGCATTGGTGAAAACAGACTGTATCTCCTCCAATTGGACAAAACAGATATCCAGTTCTAACAAGGATTTCAGCTACATTAATACCGCCAGATCTTACCAGCTACAGCCTTGCTCAGTTTGTACAGCTAAGTGCATGTATTTATCCACTGGGCTCACAAAACCTATCACCTATGCTGATAGGAGACAACATACACAACGTCAGAACTTATAAGGCTCATCAGGTTCACTGGAGCAGTGCACTTCCGGGGGGGGAAATCTGATTTATCAGAAATAAAAAGTAAAAAAAGAGAGATACGAATTTGAAAAAGTGTTGGTTCCTCCCGCCAGTAAAACTTCAGCCTGAGCTGCAGAGGCTGCAGAAATCTTAGCTGAGGCAGAAGGAAAATGCCAGCTCGAGCATCTTTGAGTTTGTTTTTATTTCAAACTACCTGGCATAGCTCGGGTCCTTCAGGGCAGAAGACTGGGCATGTGAGGGGGTGGAGGAGTCAGGTTGGGGCTCATGGCAGTGGGGGGACTCAGGATGGAGTGAGGGTGCAGGAGTCAGGGCAGGGGGTGGGTGGCTCAGGAGAGGAGCTGGTCACAGAAGGCAGGAAAGGGGGTGGGGGCTCTGGGCAGGAGGGGCACAGAAAGTGAGAAGGAGGGTGAGGGCTCAGGAGAGCGGGTGGAGGTGCAGAAGGCAGGACAGGGGATGAGGGGGGCTCAGGGCAGGGGGTAGAGACAGCTGGCAGCAGCTCCCCAGAGCCAGGCCGGGGCACTGGGGGCCGTGTTGCCCAGCTGCTGGCTGTTGCCCGGGGACAGGCTGGGTGGCAGGGGCCGTGCTGTCTGGCCAGTAGCTGTTCCACAGCTCCCCAGGGCTGTCAGGGCAGACTCAGGAGCTCTGAGGTGATGTTCAGCCCCACCGAAGCCAGTATCTATGGGGTCTGTTCCTGTCTTTGCCACTGACCAGTTGTGTGGCCTTGAGCAAGTCACTTTGCATGTCAGTGCCTCTGCTTGCCCTCACGTCCCTTGTCTGGTTTATCAAGAGCCTAAGCTGTCTGAGGAGGCCATTGTCTGACAGTATGTGTGTAAGAGCACTTAGCTCAATGAGTACCCCTGGCATTACTGCAGTACAAATAAATAAATAACACAGACAACAGCACTAGTCAATGGTAGTTGGTATGGCCAGCTATGGTAGTAGGGAATATGACAGTGGCAGTAAGGAAGATGAACAATAGCATGTTAATGAGCCTAGTAACTAATAAGCAGTTAGGGGTTTTCGCCTACCTCTGTAGCATGGGGGCACAGGTCACTTTTAGGTTTAAACCAATGTAAATGGCAGCTTCTCTGTAACTTGAAGTGTTTAAACCATGGTTATGGGGACTCCAGTAACTTGGAGGTTAGGAGAGTATTATGGGAGAGGGGTAAGTGAGGTTATGAGGCCTGCAACATACAAGGGTATGTCTACACTAGCCCCCTAGTTCGAACTAGGGAGGCTAACGTAGGCATTCGAGGTTGCAAATCAAGCCCTGGATTTAAATATCCCACGCTTGATTTGCATGTTCCCGTCCGGTCGCCAGTTTTTGAAATTTACAAATCCGGACTAACTGCCCGCGTCTACACGCGGCAGGGACCCGGTAGTTCGAATTAAAGCCCCTAGTTCAAACTACCTGTTATTCCTCCTGCAAGCACTTGTCAGAATGGCCTGAATTACAAAGTTAGCGGGGAGCTGGTGGATCCTGAGCAGTGTTGAAAATCAGGCCAAGCAGGGTGGAATCATAGAACTGGAAGGAACCTTGGGAGGTCCCCAGAACCTGGGTCATCTGATTCAGGGTCATGGGCTTACACTGAAGGGCTATATGGAGCAGCATAGTTGTTCCTGCTTAGGCTGGAGCTTGTCTCTGAAACCAGACAAACAGGGAGGGTCTCAGAGTCTGGGCTGCAGCCTGAGCAAGAATGTCTCTGCTGCTATTTTTAGCCTGGTACCAAAGTCCCGATGAGCCTGAGTCAGCTTCTTAACACATTATTCATAACCAGTTATTAAATCAGTTGACCAAGGTGCTGCGACTTGCTTCCACTGGTTATGGGGGGCGGGTGTTTCAGCAGTCTTTCCTTATTTAGGTTCCAAAAATGAAACAAGAGGCTAAACATTAGGGCACTTTTTTTTTTTAATCTTGTCTGAAAATGTTAGGTTCTAGGACTACAAGGTGGTTAAGAATACAGTAGTTCGTATTCTGACCAAACGGGAACAGAATGGAAGGAAAATCAGAATATTGTGTTAGGGTTCTAAATTTTAGTGAACAGGTAAAGCAATATCAATTTCTTTAGAAAAAGAGTCATACCTTTTTAATTATCCATACTTAAGGAGACCATAGGATATTTTTCAGTTAAGGGAATGCATGGACTGCACCTGTCCCCCAATTAACACTGGCAATGTAAATAGGCATTAATGGGAGAGGATAGCCTTTCCATTTTCTTCTTTTGATGAAAGGAACAAGTTTTTGACCTTCACAGAGCTCAACCTGAAGAAGAACCTGCAGAGCTGACCAACAGAAATTGGTCCAATAAAAGATATTAGTTCATCAAATGTATTATTAAGGTTGTCTGACACTCCATTATAAGACCCTTTTTTCTGTGTTTATAACTTTGGCAAACCTCAACCATTTGGGCTGAAATTTTTCTTGCTGCATGTCTGCCTCATCCTGGCATTTTTGGAATTTTTCAGCCAGAGCAATAGTTCAGCTGGTCATGGCTACGAAAAAATGTTACTTTTACTTTTCCTGAGACAAACTCTGGTGCTCCCATGCTATGGAACAGGGTTGAGTAACAATAACTGTATTGTGTAGTTTTACTTCTTTATGAATATATTAATTTAATAAGGGGATTTCAGACAGCTAGATTTTTTTAAATGACAAGTGGAATGCTTTTTGAGGAGGAAGGGAAGCTTCAAATCAAATTGTTTATAAATTTAACTAAGCAAATATGGAAGTAACATGATAAAGAGAAGCTAGTTCATGTAGAAATGTTATTCCAATGGTTGGTGTCTTAGATATTGTTTGTAGCAAAAATGTAGTGACAAGCAGTTTTTTTCTTTAACCCAGCAATGAACAATTTGTTGTGAGGGCACCTTGAGCACTGGGCAATACTAATTAAAAACCAGTAGTCAGTTCTGACCTAGTACCATAGTATGAACCTACTAATTTATTAAACACACATGAATCTGTTGATCTGAGGGTTTCAAAAATTGAGTGCAAAAATCTCTCTTCTAAAGGGACAAAGAGTAATAGACATGGAGGGTAGGAGGCTGTTTTGTTTTTGTTGTTTTTTTGCAGAGTCCCTGTACATATTTGTGTCTGCTTTTTAAAAACCTAATAATTGGTGGATTTATTTTTTTTTTTTTGAGAACAGCAAAAGTCAGCTTGAAGAGTCCTGGTTTTAATGGTCATCCCTATGATAAAATAAATTCTCCTATTGTGCACTTGTTTAGGAAATGAAGCTGAATTTAGGAGGTGTGATCTAAGAGGCCATTGTAAACACAGAATAGTTGTCAAGCTCTTATTATGTTTAATTTTTTAAGTTTAATTTAGTGTTGGGGGTAGGGTGGGAAGAGATCTGGAGCAAACGATTTCTCCAGCAGGTTGATTTTTAGAAATGGCAGCTGTCTGGAACTTCTGAAAAGTTTGGAATGTTACACTAAGTCCCAGGGAGATTGATTAGCAGGCAAGTAATTTGGTCAGAAGCATGTGATAAACTGCACAGACATCTAATAAGTGTATCAGTTGCCTCTCCAGTTTGTCATGTGGAGAGACTACGCAGTTATTGTTTGTTCATATGTACTTACAACAGTTACCTTCACCCTGTCCTTTCAATATATAATCATGTGAACTTGTTTTAACGTGTTTTGTAGATAGCTGATTGTCTATTTCAACTGTAGAAAACAGTCACTTTTATTTTCTGAATAAAAAATAAGACCGTGAAGTTGTAAATACTTGTGGTGCATTTATGTTGTGGTGTACATCATGGAAAATTGCCAACAATTCACAATACTTTAGCTTGCTCTTGAACTTGTTTTGCAGTTATGTGGTTCTTCACAGAAATGTGGTTCTTTTCTTTAGAGGTGTGTCCACATGTCCTCTGACAATGGCCAGGGTCTGCTTCACTTCTTAGGACACACAGCAGCATGCACGTATGTCATCTGCCACACCACAGTGGTTGGCATCAGTTTACTCCCAGTCCAGGTCATGCTCCCCTTACTTATAGCCTTGCAGTGGTGGACCATGCCAGAGAATGTCCTTGAGAGAGTCTCATTCTCCATCTCAGCAAGCAATCACTCGAAGAAGAAGAAAAGACCATTACTTTTTGGTAACTGGAGTTCTTCCAGATGCGTTGCTCATGTCCATTCCACAAGTTGCCCTCCTTTCCCACTGTCAATTTCCACTGAGAAGGAACTGCTGAGGGCAGGGGGAGCACACGTGTCCCTTATGCTGTTCCCCAGAGGCACTCCCCTACAAATGCTGCTACGGGAAGAACTTCCGGCACGGGTGCATGTGGCAAGCACACCCACCTAATGTGGAATGGACATGAGCAACACATTTCGAAGAACACCCGTTACAAAACCAGTAACTCTCTTTTCTTCTTCGCGTGCTTGCTCATGTGCATTATCATAGAATCATCACACTGGAACCTCGAGTGGTCTCCTGCCCAGTCCCCTGCCTATCAGTGGCCTCTTGTGTGGAGCTGTTTGACCATTACATTCTTCTAGCTCAGGGTGGGCAATAAAACAGCGACTGTACACCGGGGTTAGCCCCGGCAGGCCACTACCAGTATATTTACCTGCGCCTCCACAGGTGCCAGTGATTGGAACTCCCATTGGCCGGGAACGGTGATCCGTGGCCAAAAGGAGCTACAATCACGCATATCTATGGAGGCACAGGTAAATACAGTGGTGGCAGCCGGACCAGATCTGGCCCCTGGTCCGGTATTTGCCCACCCCAGTTCTAGCTAGTTCCCTGCTCCTCAAAAGTACTCTGAGATCACAGCCTCCTTATTGACATGTTAGTAGTTTGTCTTCGCTCTGAGACAGTTCTCTCAATTTTTCATATTTTGATGGCTAATTTCTAAAATGATGTATGTGCTTTAAAGAAAGCCAGAGCTTCTTTCTGCCCAAGTGAGAGCTATTTGACTTCCCCTGCAGCACTATGTTAATTGCGGTAAGCACAGTGACATCCCTGTGTAGAATTATCAGATGGCATCAAAAAGACAGAGGAAAGTACTTATCCCTGGAGGGTTTTTCAAATCGTAGTCTTTACAGAGAGAAACTGCCAGTGTCTGCCTCACTATTCACAGCTTTCCAATTTGTACGTAGAATTGTGAAAATGCAGATGCTGTGAAAATATGAACTGTGAATATTGGGAAGTTGTGAGATGGAGAATCAGGTAGAGATTTGCAATCTTGTTCAGATGCAGAGGTTACAGATTGTGATTAAAAGATTTATCCTGTAATAAGTATCTTTTCCTCTCGTTATGACACCAGGAGTAGCTGCATTGCTGCTAGCCAAGGCTACATACTGGCTTCCAATGTACCACCCTAGTTTTCTTTTGTTTGTAATTTTGTGAACATTTATATTTCAGACAGCTTTCCAGACTTGCTTCTCTATAAAAGTGAATTACATTTGAGCAAAAATGGTGGTGGGATTTTGGAGCATTAGAATGGGGAAGGGGAGAATCGCACTTGCATTTTTTGCTTACTTTTTTTTTAATGGTTTACAGGGAGATTTTCTAAGATGAAATTTGGGACACAGTTAACCATCACTGAAGAGCATTGTTCTAGAGGAAATTGGGTTTCATTTGTCTAAATTATTAGTTTAGAACAGGCCTGAGCAAAATACGGCCCGTGGGCTGGATCCGGCCCGCCAAGCCACTGTCTCCGGCCCGCGGAGGCAGTGAGGAGCGCCAGGGCAGGCTCCCCTGCTTGCCAGAAACATGGCTGTGGGGTGCTTTCTCTTTGAGTCCAGAGGGGAGGAGGGAAGATTCAGATGCTGCTCCCACCCCCAGCACAATCCCATTAGCCGGTTTCTGGAGAGACACTGGCCAATGGGAGCTGCCTGTTTGAATAACAGGCAGTCACAAAGCATAACCCTCCTGCTCACTCACTCAAGCACATGGCTGAGCAGGAAGAAACATTTTAAGCTCTGCAAGTCGTTAGCTCTGCAGGCAGGCAAGCAGGCTGGTAAGTCTCCTGGTAAGAACCTGCCTCTGGCACCTCAGCCCCTCCCTTCCCCAACCCTCTTCCCCGCACTCCTGCTCCACTGCTCCACATGCACCCATACCCCCCCCCCCTCCCAGATCTGGCACCCCAATCTCCTGCCTGAGATCACAGTCCCCTCCTACCCTAGGTCACATCCCAAAACTCTGCACCCCAGTTCCCTGCCCTAGGTCACAACTGCCTCCTTCGCCCAAACTCCTTTCCAGACCCCATTCTCCCTCCTGCACCCCAATCCTTTACCCCAAGCTGCCTTCTGCACCCAAAAAGCAAACAGGATGTTAGGAATAATTAAAAAAGGAATGGACAATAAGACGGAGAATATCTTATTGACCTTATATAAATCCATGATACGCCCACATCTTGAATACTGCGTACAGATGTGGTCTCCTCATCTCAAAAAAGATATACTGGCATTAGAAAAGGTTCAGAGAAGGGCAACTAAAATGATTAGGGGTTTGGAATGGGTCCCATATGAGGCGAGATTAAAGAGACTAGGACTTTTCAGCCTGGAAAAGAGGAAACTAAGGGGGGATATGATAGAGGTCTATAAAATCATGAGTGGTGTGGAGAAAGTGAATAAGGAAAAGTTATTTACTTGTTCCCATAATATAAGAACTAGGGGCCACCAAATGAAACTAATGGGCAGCAGGTTTAAAACAAATAAAAGGAAGTTCTTCTTCACACAGTGCATAGTCAATCTGTGGAACTCCTTGCCTGAGAAGGTTGTGAAGGCTAGGACTATAACAGGGTTTAAAAGAGAACTAGATAAATTAATGGAGGTTAAGTCCATTAATGGCTATGGGTAAGGAATGGTGTCCCTAGCTTCTGTTTGTCAGAGGGTGGAGATGGATGGCAGGAGAGAGATTGCTGGATCATTACCTGTTCAGTTTACTCCCTCTGGGACACCTGGCATTGGCCACTGTCAGCAGAAAGGATACTGGGTTGGATGGACCTTTGGTCTGACCAAGTATGGCCGTTCTTATGTTCTTAACCTCCATCCCAGATGCCGCTCCTCCTCTATTAATACCATGGAAGAGTGTGGCCCTTGACCACTTTCCACCTTGCATGATTTAGCTATATAGTTACATCTCTACATGATGCAGGGGCTGAGCCTGAGGTTTTGGGATGTGATTGAGGCAGGGTTTCTTCATACTTGGTGAGGAGCCCATGCCTCATTCTTTGTAGGCCTCCTAAAACTTGAAGTGGTTAGATATTCGCAAGAGAGAACCCCACTTAGATATGCCTTTTGAGTAAAGTACCTTCCCACCACTGAGCTCTGACAATTTTCATGAGAGGAACTTTTCTGAATACCAAGGATCATGTCTTGCTGATGGAGACCTTCCAAAATGTGCCTTGTGTTGCCAGCTCTTGTGATTTCATCATGAATCTTGTGATATTTGGTGTTTTTTCTTCATGTGCCAAGTTTGGGAGTCATCTTCGGGTACGTCTACACTGTACACTTATTTCAAAATAAGCTATTCTGGAATAGTTATTTTGAAATAGCACATCTACGCTGCAGGGAAGCCTCAAAATCGGTCTGAGACAGGCTTCCCTAATGTAGATGTGCTATCTCGATTTAGAGCCCCAGGGGGCACTGGGGAGGGCCTTAGAATGGCACCTTAGAATGGCCCTGGTGAGGGGCTATTTCTAAATAGCAGCAGTGGAGCGACTACACATGCCTTATTTCAAAATAGCTATTTCGGAATAGGTGTTGTTCCTCGTAGAATGAGGTTTACAGATTTCAGAATAAGCCGTCCATTATTTCAAAATTATTTTGAAATAACAAAATGGCTGTGTAGACTCTGATTGTTATTTTGAAATAACGCTAGTTATCTCGAAATAACGGTGCAGTGTAGACACACCCTTAGTGTCTAGGTCGCTTACTTGTGGATAACAGTTTAAATATGCAGACACTAAAGGCTCAAGAAACCTGAAGGGGAATGTTTCTTGAAGTTGACAATACTATGTATCACCTGGAGCCCATTCTGTGAACTCTTTGGCTGGGAAAGGCACTGGGTTCAATTACCTTTCCCTCCCCATCTTTTACTAGTGAGTCAGGTAGCCAGGCCTTTTGTGTGAGATCATTTTAGTGAGCTTTGTTTCTTTCTAAATAGCACTACTATCAATTAGTGTTCCTACCTGAAACTAGTAAGTATCCATGTCTCTAGGCCCTGATTTAGCAAGATGGTTAAACATATTTTAACACTCTCATTAACATCACTGGGACTGTGCACATCCTTAAATACCTTGTTGAATCTGGGCCCTAGATAAAAGTATAGACAGGGGTTATGGTAATGAGAAGATGCAATGCTACTGTGACAATACCTGTGTTACTCTACAAGCAATGCGCAATAGATACTGGGTGATTCAGGGTGTCTAGGCTGATTACAGAGGTAAATAATACAAGCTGCTGCACCATCTCTCCTGGCAAATCTGAAGCCTGAGTATCTACTACATGCTACAAAATGGACATTTAAATTCTGTGCCAGATTGGCTATTTGTCAGCTGCACATTTGGGCCTAATTACTCATTAATTTTCCTTAGCTAATGTAGATATTTTTTTCTCAGTCTGTGAAATCTGGAAGAACTTAACCCTTCTGCAAATGAGCTTATTGTTATTTGAGTTCTCTCACTTAGTTATAGCAGGATGGCCTGTATTACTGCTCAAGTGGTCCCAGTATACATCGGTTCCACACTTACATAGTTGATGAATTTAGGTACTGTTTTGTTCTAAGTTCTCCCATTCCCTGATTTTATGTCACTCAAAAAAAAAATGAAAAATTGAGTCAAAGAAGTCAGCCGCATGAATGCAAATCAAAGAAAGTGGCCAACTTGTGTGCTGCACAGACACGGAGGAATACTGTGAACTGTACTGTAGCAACCCACGCCAAGCGTTGATGCTCTCCATCATCATTGTGTGCAGTCATGTTGTGCAAAGATACCGCATGCCCCCATGTCATCCTTAACAGTGCAGTATTATGTTACGTTGTGCCTAAAGGAAGTGCAAGTGATGTTAAAAGTAAAGTTGGTGCGTTCAAGAGGCATCGGAGGATGTGAAGTTGGACGTATTAGATCATAATGGGAAGAGTGACCACTCTGCTGATATTACTCATTACCTTGGAATGCCTCCAATTACCGTATGCACAATTATTAAGAATCGTGAGAAAATTTTGGAGACAGCAAAACTTGTGCCACAGCATACTTCTGTGAAGCTTATATGACAAAGAAGTGACAGGATGGAGAAAATGGAATGTTTGTTGTCTATATGGCTGCATGATCTGTACAAGCAGAATATGCCCATCAGCCCAGACTTCGTTCAGGAGAAGGCCATGAGCTTGCATAAAGACATTGAAATAGAAGGAGATACTGGCAAACCTGGACCTTTTAATGCCAGCCGTGGATGATTTCACAGTTCCAGAAAAGATATGGCTTCAAGAATGTGCAAGTGCAGGAAGAGGTTGTCAGTGCAGACAAGGATGCAGCTGAAGCATTTCCCGAAATGCTGAAGACCATCATTGAAGAAGGCAGCTACGACCCATGGCAAGTTTTCAGTGTTGACGAAATGGGCTTGTATTGGAAATGCATGCCGTCTAGGACCTATATTTCTGTGAACAAGAGGTCTGCTCCTGGATTTAAGACCGTGAAGGATTGACTAACTCTATTATTAGGGGGCAATGCCAGTGCAGACATGAAGCTGAAGCCCTTGCTAATGTATCATAGTGGCAATCCACGTGCTATGAAAAACTTCTCAGCTTCCTGTCATTTCAGAAATCCCACAGAAAGGCCTGAAAGACTAGGCAGCTTTTCTGTGAATGGTTTGTGGATTATTTTGATCCAGAAATGAAAAAGTATTGCAAGGAGAATAATCTTACATTCGAGATTCTCCTCATCTTGAATAATGCTAGTTCCCACGTCCTGGATTTCAAATCTCACTGTCCTAACTCAAGGCCCTTATGCATAAGGAAATTGTCCAACTAGTCAAGGAGGCTGGCTTTCTGGAAGTTAAAGAGGATGATGTGAAAGAATTGTTGGAATCTCATTCTTTGCTTCTCAGTAATGAGGACTTAGCGGAGTTGGATTAACAGCGCCATGAAGAAGATAGTGTTGATGAAGATGAGGGTAAAGATAAAGATGCTGATGCCGGCCTTAGATGCCAAACTGAAGCGCACCAAGCAAACACTGGATGCTTTCTTTACTAAAAAAGTTAAAAAAGGATCCCAGACCATTCACAGAGGAGCCTCAACCAGGGCCTTCTGGCATTTAAAAGCAGAAAAAAAACCCGTGCAGCAGCCGTTGAAGAGCCTCCAGAAGTTGTGAGGTTGTTTGTTATTGACATTGACACAGCAGGTGTTGCTGAATCACGAGTCGCTGAGATGTTTGTGTTGTTGAGATGGCCTGTTGATGATCCTCCACCTGCTTCCCCATCCTCATCCTCCAACTAATTCTCCATCAACACCAACAAGCAAAAACGTCACCTTCTCAAGATCAAATTATTTTATTAAAAACTACAGTAAGATGTTATAAAATCATGTTTATGTGTTGATAAAATCAGAAGTGTGGTGTTTCCTAAATTCTGGAACCTAACTTCTCCTTGATTCATTGATTCTTATGGAGTAAAATTCCTGCCTTGAGTCTTTAAGGTGACGTAAAGACTGTTCCGGAACACCTCCCCCATTTACATTAATTCTTATGGGGAAAAACTCCCCACTTTACTTTGTTTCGCTATAAGCCCACCTTTTTGGAACTTATCTTGGATATATGGAGAGGATGGTCTGTAGTTTGAGTCCATAGGCACAGAAAGTAGGTGTGCAGATCTTGAGTCCTGTGCCATGGTCCCGGCCACCAGCCTGCACCTGGGGGCCTTGTTACTGCTCTCGGTCCCGGCCGCCAGCCCCTCTACCACAGAGGTTCCAGCCACCAGCCCTGTGGGCTTTGCTGGTGGGGGCTGCGCTGACTCCTGGGGTCCTGGCAGCTCTGCTCCTGGCCCTGGGGTCCCAACCATCAGCCCTGCACCGAGGACTTTGCAGCCACTCCTAGCTGTGGCCCCTACCTGGAGTGGTGAGGGGTGCAGACAGGATAAAGCAAGGGGGTGCAGCTCAGTACCTCCATCCTAAAAATTGCTCTAGTGCCACTGATTGGCTCTTAATTAGGTTGGATTTTTTCAGGGAGCAGTTTCCAGGTTTTCAACCGAAGGATATACATCTGGTTTCTCTTGTAGTGCACAGAAAGGGCACCTTACCTTGAATTGACAAATAGGTCTGCATTTGTGGTGGCTTTCCTCATGCTGATGAATGGCAAGTTGCCATGTAATGCTGGTATCACTTATCAACTTGTGCAACACACATCAGTTGCCTCGAAAAGAATGCTGATTATACAAGAAAGAGAGCTTAAAGTTACTAAGCATCTTCTTGTTTCCAGTGGTTTTACAAGCATCGGTTGAACTCCACAGTCTCTCTGTGGGCAAAATGTAGATATTCGCCCACCCATTTTACAGATGGCAAAACTAAGGGAACCCAAAACTTAGAAAAGTTGCCAAAGACCACACTGAGTTAGTTGCAAAGCCAAGAACAGAAACCATAACACCTTACTCTCAGTACCATGCCATAGCAACTAGACCAAATTCCCTCCCAACAGTCTCTTCTACCTACAGTTAAGAGAATCTCCAAGAATTAAGGATTAATCTTGAATCAAATATTATGTTATGTGATGAAACTTCCAGGAATATGTCCATCCAAAACTGGCACCCTTGCTTCTACCTTGGAGCATTTTTTCATGATAAATAACATCAGTTGTCCCTAGCATACTAAGCCTCTATGCAGACATTTGTTGCAAACATTGTCAAGGTGTACAGTTTAGACCATTGGTAGGTCTGCTGCAAACAGGGGTGGCAGGTTTCCAGACATTTTGGTGGTGCCTGGAAAGCCCAGAGCCATACCCCTCCCCCACCCAAAACTCCCTCCTCTCCGGCTTGCCTACGGCTCTGAGAGGAGTTTGGGTGCTGGGTGCAGGCTCTGGGCTGGGGCAGGGATTGGGGTGCAGGCACTCCAGGGAGTTTGGGTGCAGGAGGGGTGAGAGATCTGGCTCTGGGAGGGAACGTGGGGGGCAATCTGGGATGGAGTCTGGGTGCAGGCTCTGGGCTGGGCCATGGGGGAGGGGTGCAGGTCCTCGGAGGAAGTGTGGGGGATGGAGAGGGTTTGGGGATGGAAGAGGGAGTTTAGGGGTGGGAGGGATGTGTGTAGCTGCAAGCTCTGGGAGGGGGTGGGGGTCTCCATGCACTGCTGCTGGGCCCGCAGGTGCGCTTGGGATGGGAGCAGCACATGGAGGGCCAGAGGGATGTGCTGGCAATCTCACAGCGCAAGTGGCAGGAAGCTGTTCTAGCCCTGCTGTGCTGCCTGTGGTGGTAGCAGTGGCAGCAGGGACCCCTGGGCTATTTAAAATTGCCTGTGGGTGGCAGGTGGAGCCAGGGGACACACCGGGGAGGGAGCGCATGGGGGCGGCAGGTGGGGCTCGGAGAGAGACCTGGTCCTGAACTTTGCTAGAGCTGGGCCCGAGGCCGGGGTTATTCCTGGTGCCCTGGCACCACGGGCCATAGAACTCGCCGCCACGGGCCACAGAACTCACACGCTAAATAATGATTGACTTGTTCACTTGGGCGAAGGCAGACGAGATGCACGGGCATGTTGTCAGTAACCCCCTTAGCACTGCCCCATGCGGCACCAGCCTTTGGCTGAAATCTCCCAGAAACCGCTGCACGGAGCTGTTGCACCAGAGCTGCTGTTCTGGGTTACTGGGAGCAATGCACTTGGCTGCTGCGTGTGTAGACGTAGCAGTGTGGGTAAATGGAAGTGGAGTGGAATTGCTAGTGTGGGAGCTCAGGATCGGCCAGTGCATAACGGGAATGTTACAGGTCATTATTAAAGGGTAAAAATAGAATGAACAGGTTCCAGAGAATCACCAGGCCTGAGGTAGCAGCAGGTCCAGGCCTGCCTGGCATTTGCCTACCCTCAGGAGCAGTAGCCTCCTTCCACCCGCCTCCCTTGTGAGAAGGACAAACAAAGGAGAAATTAGGATCTTTCAGTGGGAGCATGTCACAAGGAGAAGGAAGTAGCTGAATTGCTATTCATCTTGATAAGCAATTCAAGGTGAGTGCATTTGATAAACTATGTGTTAGGACAACCAGCCCTTAAGGCACTTTCACTACTCATTAAAATGAGATCTTCAGCTAAGCACTTGCTAATGGGATCAGCATCTGATTTTTCTCCATGTCAAGGACCCTTCATTACAAGGCACTTTTACAGATGCCTTGGATGTCTTGCAAGGGCTCTTAAGCAGCATGTCAACTGCACACATGCATGGAGAGGATAGCTTTCAAGAGAGGAATAGATTTTAATCTGGTAAAATGAACCACGGTATAAAATTAATTTTTTAAAAACGAGGCCTCTAGGTGCTACTGCAGTTTAAATACTAAGTGAAAATAAATAGCCTGGGTTTATTTCACCTTCCTCTGCAGCCCAGGGCATGGGTCACTTGCAGGTTTTAACAGATACAAATGGAGGATTCCCTGTAACTGAAAGTCTTTAAGTCGTGATTGACGACATTGGCAACTCAGCCAGAGGTTGGGGTGTGTTCTACGAGCGGGTGAATGAGGTTCCATGGGCTGCAATGTGCAGGAGGTCAGACTAGGTGATCATGATGGTTCCTTCTGGTCTTAGTCTATGAGCCTCAATGTCTCTATGGAAATTTAGATCATGTAAACTAGGCTGGACATGTAAAGTAGCAGCCACTGATTTGGGAGTGATTCCATTCTGGGTGCCCAGCTTGAGCTATGAGGCTTGTTTTTCAGTGGTGCTGAGTTCCCTAGTGGGAGCTGGGCATGCTTATAGTGCTTCTGGATAAAGTCAGGCTTTGAGTGACTCCGCAAGATGCCCTCAGACACCGAGTCACTCAGTCAGTAGCCAGGTTTGAAAAATGTGGCTGCTAATAAATATTTGAACATGACAGACAGACTCTGCTGAGGCAAAGCCAAACATTAGAGTGGCCAGATAGCTTATTTCCCCTGGGAATGTCCCAGCTTTGCACGAGTGTCAGGGCCAATTACATTGAAATGGTGCTGCTTTCCAGTTTCAGTCTAGCTGGCTGGCTAGCAACTGCCCCTTTCCAATCCTCAGGCGCATCTGTGTCTGATTGCAGCCTTGGCACAGCACTGCCCCATTGGATTGTGGTACGACTCATCCCGCAAAGGAGCCTGGGACTCCTCACAGCCCCATGTCTGGTGGGTTTGGGAGTGCATGCTTGTTATCACCACACACACTCCTTTGCCCCGTATTTCTTCTACATGTAGTTATTTCTAGCCTGTGCTAAGGTGCCCATTAGTCAACTGCGCTTTGGAGGCCTAATTACCAGAGCTCCTGAGTTCTCTGGACTTGGCAATATTTCTTCTTGTCAAAGCTATTGCGCACACAACACTAACCAATACAGGATGGCCTGTAACCTCTGTGTGTGTACCAGGGGGGTGGATTGCTTTGTTAAGCCACTGTTCTGCAGTTGTAGATCCCTCCTTATAAATGGCTTGTGCCACATAGGTACTCCATTTGCACATTCTTTATAGAGAGAAATCTCTGACCGCAATTCTCTGTTGCCCATCCGGCCCCAGGGGTCACAGAATACAGAAGACACTCATCAAACTGTGACCTGAAGCTCAACAGGGACACTTGTTAGGTAGATGGTAGAAGCAAAAAAACAGAGAGAAAGGAAATCAGCCTGATCACACAAGCACCAAAGAGACGTTCCATTAAAGTCACTCAGAGAGGAGCAGCTAGCACTTTTGTGTAGCGAGAGGAGGAGGTGAGATATCCCCAGCTGGTTAAGGACAAGTGCTACCCTGAACAATTGCACTCTCTGGCAAGTAAGGGCTCCATCCTGTTCAGGGATATTGGTAGATGTCACCATGCTGTGTGACTTGAACATGCTACACTGCACAGTGATCTTGTTAGGTTTCCCAAGGTGAGCAGTGTCCAGCCTGGACTGTAACTGGATGGATAGGAGACTTCTCAGGGGGAAAACAAGGTGGGGGTGACAATTCGGGAGGTGGGAATTTTCCCTCCAGTAACCACTGCTGAGCCTTTGGGTAGACAGGCCAAGAGCCTCCCAAGACCATGGTCAGGTGCAGCGACCCAACTTGGAGTCTCTCCAGTTCATGACTAGAAACCTCCCTTGGAAGCCTATTCCAGAGCTCAACTGTCCTTACATAAGTTAGAAAGTTTTTCTAAATATCTAACCTAATTAACGTAAGTAACTTTGAAAAAGAAAACTTCCTTTTTTTTAATCCTTAACATTGTATTGATTTTTTCCCTTAATGGGATCCATTACCAAATATTCCTTGATTCATGCATGTATAGAGTGCCCTACTTTCAGTGTTTACCTGACAACTGTGTGACTGTCTAGCAGCCTCAGTCATTTAGCTTGAATGTGCAAACCTGCTTTCTGTGCATTACTAAACAAATATTTGTTAAATCTTCTGGAAGCGAATGAGAGTTTCTGCAGTAGTTTACTTCTTGAGGGTCAAATGCTGGTGGCTTTACTCATTCCGTTAGTCGCACTGAAGGCAGCACTATAATTACTACTCATGTGAGTACTTGCTTCAGTGATTTGCAAACGAGGAAGAGATTACACATCTGCTTAAAGTTCAGTCCTTGCTTAAATATCTTGCTG
This sequence comes from Rafetus swinhoei, assembly GCA_019425775.1. NCBI lineage: Eukaryota > Metazoa > Chordata > Testudines > Trionychidae > Rafetus > Rafetus swinhoei. The sequence continues at coordinate 47,821,856 of CM033432.1, forward strand.
TTTGGTGCCTCAATATTTAAGAATCCTACAAATTCTTTGAAAGAAAACACTACTTCAGCTTTAACTGCACAAGCACTGTGGCAATAGGGTTTTTAAAAACATAAAATTAGCTGTCATTTGTTGTTTGTGTCATCAAGGATAATAGAGTAATTTAATTCCTGCTTTGTGTCTTTTCTCAAATACAAATGTTTTTACCTCTTGTCAACTCTAAGGGCTCAGCAGCCAGGAAACCAACTCTCAAATGGGACCAGAATCCCAAATAAATCTGTTTTACTGTGTATAAAAGTTTTGCACAGAGAACGCTTATAAAGCTCTTCCACTTTATCAGCGAAAGTGATATATGCCCAGTGGTTTATGAATATGCATAACTCAAAGATGCTTTATAAAAAACCGATCATGTAACATATCATTTTTAATGTTACAATCTGCTGAATGTATAGATCCTCTTTTTGTGCATGTATCATTCTTGTATGTTAAGTTATAAATACCAAGTGTGAATCTGTCTGTAGTGTCTCCTTCATTATTTACACAGGGCTTGATAATAAACAAAAGTCATTTAAGTACAAACGTTGGATTTAAGTAGTTGCAAGTGAAGACAGTCAGATCAAAGTAAGTTACTAAATTAAAATGAACAAAAACACTTAGCTAATTCTAATCCACTAAGGAACTTCTTACATGCAAATTCTTATCCTGAACAACTGTTCTTATCTTAGGTAAAGAGCTTCAAGTTAGAGTTGATCTTTACTCTGACCTGGATCTATACCTTTTCAGTTCTTTGCCTGGCCCATGCTAAGAGGATTTTTAACAGCAGTTTCAAAGGCCAGTTGAAGACAAAAGTTGATTGCTTCCAATTGCTTAAATAAACTTTTCCCCAGGATGGGAATTCTTTGTTCAGCACCTCCGATCCCCAAGGAAAAATACCAGGCTCAAGATGGAGTCTAGTACCAAGTGGCATGGCCACATGTCTTTCTAAGACCAAACACTGTTTGGGCTTACAGGGCAAACATGACCATCCACAGCTCATTGGTTTGAGTACCGAGTCATTATGTTTCTGGAGCAGGGGTAATGGCTCTTATTAGCACATTTAGCACTACAGACAGATTCACACTTTGTATTTATAACTTCACATATAAGAATGATACATGCACAAAAATAGGATATATACATTCAGCAGATTGTAACATTAAAAATTATATGTTACGTAATCTGTTTTTTATAAAGCATCTTTGAATTATGCATATTCATAAGCCAATGCTCAGAAGGCATGGGGAGAAGCCTATGATCTTTAGTTTCTGGTTGAAGAGCTTGCACTTGATATTGTTTTTAGATGTTGATGGAGCAGTCATGGGATAAGAGGGAAGGTCCTCTCATGGATTGGTAACTGGTTAAAAGACAGGAAACAAAGGTAGGAATAAATGGTCAGTTTTCAAAATGGTGAGAGGTAACTATGGTGTCCTGCAGAGGTCCAAACAGGGACCAATCCTATTCAACATATTCATCAATGATCTGGGGAAAGGGGTAAATAGTGAGGTGGCAAATTTTGGAGATGATACTAAACTGCTCAAGATAGTTAAGTCCAAAGCAGACTGTGAAGAACTCCAAAACAATCTCACAAAACTAGGTGACTGGGCAACAAAATGACAAATGAATTTTAATGTTGATAAATGCAAAGTAATGCACATTGGAAAAAATAATCCCAACTATACATACAAAATGACGGGAACTGAATTGGCTGTTACCGCTCAAGGGAGAGATCTTGGAGTCATTGTGGATAGTTCTCTAAAAACATCCACTCAATGTGCAGTGGCAGTCAAAAAAGCAAACAATGTTGGGAAACATTTAAAAAGGGATAGAGAAATAAGACAGAGAATAACTTATTATTACTTCTGTATAAATCCACGGTACACCCACATCTTGAAAAATGCCTGCAGATGTGATCGCTTCATCTCAAAAAAGATATCTTGGCATTGGAAAAGTTTCAGAAAAGGGCAACAAAATTATAAAGGATATGGAACAGCTGTGATCTGAGGCGAGATTAATAAGACTGGAAATTTCCATCTTAGAAAAGAGGACAATAAGGGGGAATATGATAGAGATCTATAAAATCATGGCTGGTGTGAAGAAAGTTAAATAATGAAGAGTTATTTACTCCTTCCCATAACACAAGACTAGGGGTCACCAAATGAAATTAATAGATAGTAGCTTTAAAACAAACAAAAGGAAGTATTTCTTCATGCAATGCACAGTCAACCCGTGGAACTCCTTGTCAGAGGATGTTGTGAATGCCAGGTCTTTAACAAGATTCAAAAAAGAGATAGATACATTCATGGAGGATATGCCTATCATTGGCTATTAGCCAGGATGGGCAGGAATGGTGTCCCTAGCCTCTGTCTGTTAGGGGCTGGGAATGGGCAACGGGTTGGATCACTTGATGATTACCTGTTCTGTTCATTCCTGTTGGGATATCTGGCATTGGCCACTGTTGGAAGACAGGATACTGGGCTAGGTGGACCTTTCATCTGACCCAGTATGGCTGTTCTTATGGAAGGAGCAAGGTGGCAGCAGACCATTCTTATGTGCTGGTTGTGGAGTGTACTAGCTTCTGCCCCTTTATCGACAGCTCAAGACCTAAAATTGTGGGGGTGAGAGGTGGGCAGTCAGAAGATAAGAAGAAAGGTTGTCCGTGGGTCCTTTTTCTCAGCCTACTGAGTGGTGCAACAAAGTAGGTGTCTTTAGATTAGCCTATTAGAGATATTTAGTTCTCCTGCTGATCTATCACCCTCTGCTTTCCCTCTCTCTGCAGGTTATTTCCAGGACTTGTTGAATAAGTCAGAGAAGGCCCTTTATGATACTTTTCCTGGTATGTATGGAGAGCTGTACAATCAGAACATCAAGCTCTTCAAGGACTTGTACAGCGAGCTGAGACGCTATTACCGGGGGTCCAACATCAACCTAGAAGAGGCCCTCAATGAGTTCTGGACACGCCTGCTCGAGCGCCTCTTCAAGCTGATGAATCCACAGTACCACATCACAGACGAGTACCTGGACTGCATGGGGAAACACTCCGAGCAGCACAAGCCCTTTGGAGAAGTCCCGAGGGACCTGAAGTTGAAAGCAACCAGAGCCTTCATCGCAGTGCGCTCCTATGTCCAGGGTCTTAGCGTGGGCAGTGAGGTCATCAAAAAGGTTTCTCAGGTAGGTCATGAGATCAATCTCCTCTGTATCCACCTTCCTCTCCCTCACATTTCTAGGACCCTATTTCTTGCTGAGAAGCATTGGTTTGTTACACTGTTCTTCTTAAACTTTCATCATTAGGCCGGCAGGATTGTTGGTAATGACCATCTTTCGCTTGTATAAACAATTGCCTGATAGCAAATTGGGGGCTGTATGAACACTGACAGAGAAGGCGAATGGAGGTGCAACTCACCACAAATGTAACTTCGCATCCATTTAACCTATATGGCATGATGCCGAGGAAGCTTTAGTAATCTAGATTCTATAGTCGTTTAGTTGCTTATATATATTCCCACGACTTTTCTAGCAAGGTTATTGCCATGCCTTTAAATCACATCATATTACGGTATAAGTGGGGCAGGCAAAATATGGCCCGTGGGTAGATCTAGCCACCATGCTACCAGATCTAGCCCACAGGAGCCTCCACCAGGCTCCCTGCCACCCCGCCCTCTCTCTGCACGCAAAGCATCTCTCTGAACACTGCAAGCCCGGGAGAGGTTTTGCCCCCGCCCCTAGCAAAATTTTGCAGCTCTGTGACGGGGCGGACAGGCCCCGCACTAACGAACAGGGGATAGCCCAGGTCCAGCTGGCGGAGGAAGCCCCGCCCCTCCGACCCTGCTGGGCATGCTCCCAGCAGCGGCCGGGTATAAAGGCAGAAGGAGCTCCGCAGTCAAGGAGGCCGCAGGGTGAAGGAGGAGGCCAGGCCGGGCCAGTGCTCCTGCAGCAGCTGGGCCCAGAGTCACCACCCAAGCCGGACCTGGAGAAAATAGCCGCCGACCTAGGGCGGCAGGAGCGCACCCACAACCCCGTCAGGTACGGCCTCAGAGGCGAAGGGGCCCCAGGGGAACCAGGGCGTGGTAGGAAGCAGCCCAGGGCAAAGGATATAAAGTTTGGCTCGTGTATCGGCCGGATTCCCACGAGCGGGCAGGAGCCATAGGCCCTGCCTAAAGGGCCCTGGGCTGGGACCCGGAGGAGAGGAGGGCCCGGGTCCCCTACCACCCACTTTCCCTTCCTGGAGAAGCAAACCCCGGGCCAGGGGAGGCTTCTCGGAGCGGCTAGGCTTCTAGTACCGTATATGCCCTGATAGAGGGGCCTGGACTTTTGCATAGAGACTTTGGGTACCGTATATGCCCTGATAGAGTGGCCTGGACTTTTGCATAGAGACTTTGGGTACCATATATGCCCTGATAGAGTGGCCTGGACTTTTGCATAGAGACTTTGGGTACCGTATATGCCCTGATAGAGGGGCCGGGACTCTTGGGTTGGGACACCGGGCACTGGATAGGCCCGGTACGAGGGGGCGGAACCCCTGACAGGGGCGTACCCCCTGACAAGCTCCCTTTGGCCAGTTTTCACCCAATGGGAGCTTCCTGGCAGTGCACGAAGTACCCTCCCCCTCCGGGCTTCCAGCATTCAGAGTCAGCCACGCATGACCTCTGAACCCAGAGGAACCAGCTGGGCTGCTGTCTAGCAGCTGCACAAGTAAGTTTCTCCTGTCCGGAGCCTGCCTCTGGCACTCCAGCACCTCCCTTCCCCCAATGCTCTGCCCCACCTCTCCCATGTAACCCAAACACTCTGCACCCCTGCTTCTGCACCCATAATGCTTCCCAGACCTTGCAACCCCAATCCCCTAGTCACAACCCAGAACCCTGCACCCCCTCCTGCACTCCTGCCCCAAGTCACAACCCCCTCCCACACCCTGAACGCCCTCCTACACCTCAGTGCTCTGCTCCAACTCACAACCCCCTCCTGCACCCAAACTCTCTCCCAGATCCCACACCCCCTCCATCCCAAGTTCCTTTCTGCACCCAACCTCCATCCCAAACTCCACCCCTCCTCATAAATCTCATAGAAAAGTGAAGCCCTCGACCACTTACCAAATTCTTGGCGTGATCCCCCCATCAAAAATAATTGCCCACCCCTGATGTCAGGCGTGGAAAACTGACTTGGAAAGAATGTGCTGGGAATGCGTGCAAGAGATGCATTTCAGTGGCGGATGCTTGTTTGTTGCTATGGGAGTATTTATTTATACAGTGTGTGTTTTTACAGAGGAGGTGAGTCTATAAAGTTCATTGGTGTCTTCGGGGATGAAGGGTGCTCTCTATACATATAAATTAATGCTATTGAATGTGATGTTTTTATAAGATAAAATCATATGCATCCTCTGGTACAAGAGGAACCTTCCAGAGGAGGAGGAAAACTATCACACGCAGACGAGGGAGTCAGGCTTTTTGCAGAGGAAATGTGATGTGCTCGTTCTGTGGTCTACTGATGAAAACTAGAAAATCGATTTTATAAAATTACTTGCATACTTCATGTGAAGATGGCAATTGGCAGGGGTAAGGATTGGGGTGTGACTAAACTACGAATGCAAAAATTGAAATACCAATTAATTTTCTGGAAAGAAAACGCTTGGTAGAGGGCAGTATTATTTGATATAGTGAGTCCAGACTTAGAGCTCAGAGAGACATGTTAATGCATCACTAGTGACAAATGCTTTCATTTACGTGGTAGTATAAAACTATTCCACTACACAAAAGCTGTTGCACATATTACTACGGTCATATTTTTGTGCCTCTTACAACAGATAAAAGAGGGGAAAGATATACATCATTAAAAGAGACCAAAGTAAAATATTTGAAACTATCTTTGAACTGCTGAATGTTTCAGATTTATGCATCTGAAACTAACTTTAGCCCTGGGTAGGTGGGTTTGAGGGGGTAAGGTGAGTAGCTGATAAGTTTTCTTTTTTCCTTTTCCTTCTGTGTAGTTTCCACATTCTCTTTTCCTTGCATAAATGCAGTCATAGCAGTTCATAAATGGATTCATTTTCAGCCCCAGTAGCTTTTGAAATGAAATACCATTTTGTGTTATATTGACGTTTATCGATTTTTCTTCAAGCGCTTGCTCATGAGCATTCCAATAGGTGTATGTGCACGCCATATACGTGACCGCCGGAAGGTTTTTCACCTAGCTGTACCAGTCATGTCGGCTGTGGAGTCCCTCGGAGTGACACCTTTATGGCAACGTATGTAGGGCCCCGCCGACCTGCCACCCATCTAGTTACTTCTTACCACCAATGACTATCATTGAAGTGTTCGATCTCTTGCTTCACAAGACATCCCTAGCTGTTACAGTTGTACATAGTTCAATGTCATAGTAGTTTAGCGTATACTTAGCCTTTAGTACTGATAGTAGGTTTCCTGTGGGGGCCCAACCTCTTTCTCTTGTTCTCAGTTCTCTTCGTGGCTGGCGAGTGGCTGCTTTGTTCCTCTTGTGTGGTACTGGAGTTTGCGACTTATTGCAGCCAAGAAGGTCAGCCAGTATCCCAGTGTGGTAGGTCCCTCTTCAGAACACCACAAGGAGGGTATAGATGTCCCGGCGTCGTCCACCCCAGCCCCAAAGGCAGGGCTGCCAAGTCCCGTCTCAATGGACTCTCCTGTTCGCAGGAGAGATCTAGACCTTCCCTCTATGCATGACACTTATGTAGCGGCTCGGTACTTAATTGCCATGAGGGCTCACCCTCCCGCGGCCTATCCTGAGCATTGAGCCAGTCTGCTGCGGCATGCCCGAATTGGCAGTGACCATGGCGCAATAAGCGGTGCCATCCCTGGCACTATTGTGAGTCCTCCCTGCAGCACCACCTGGGACCCAGCCTGCCTCTTCAGCAGCATCGCAGCAAACCCACCACGAGGAAGCACTGCCCACCATCACCCCAAGGGTGGACTTCCTCTCCATCTTCCATAGGTCACCCCCACATGGACGTGTTTGCTACAAGGAGGAATAGGAAGTGCCACTGGTTCTGCTCCTTCCAGAACCACAGCTGTGGTTCCATGGCAGACACATTCCACTTCTTGTGATCCAGTCACCTGCTGTACGCATTCCCACCCTTCCCTCTAGCACCCATGGTCCTCCTCAAGTTTTGACAGGATGTGGCACTCATCCTCAGCGTGCCCGCGTGACCCCGGCAGCATTGGTTCACCACGCTGCTGAGCCTTTGGGTAGACAGGCCAAGAGCCTCCCAAGACCATGGTCAGGTGCAGCGACCCAACTTGGAGTCTCTCCAGCTCATGACTAGAAACTCCCTGGTTACACTAACTAGAGCTACAGTATTTCTACCCCATTGGAAAGGTTCTGTTGGGCAGCAGGAAACTCTCCATTCGGGCAGCATACCCAGCAAAATGGAAGCAGTTCTTCATTTGTGACCCAAGTCACAACCCACAGGAAATCATCACTCCCTTGATGGTGCTTGATTACCTTTTACACCATAAGCACCAGGGACTGGCATTATTGTCCATTAAGGTCCACTTAGTTGTCCTAGCTGCATACCACCCGGGAGTGGGAGACAGATTTCTGTTTGCCAACCCTCAGGGGTTTGTAATCACCAGGTCAGAAAGGAGAACCTTAACATGGTCCTCTCTAGACTCATGGGTCCACCCTTCAAGCCTCTAGTGACTTGCCCCCATCCCACGTGTCTTCGAAGGTGGTCTTCCTAGTAGCTATAAGCTTGGCCAGACTGGTCTCTGAGCTCTGGGCCCTTATCTCTGACACCCCATACAATGTCTTTTACAAAGACAAGGTACAACTCTGCCCACATCAGGCATTCCTAACCAGGGCGGTCTCTCACTTTCATGTAAGGCAGGATATTTTCCCACTGGTTTTCTCTCCCAAGCCCCATGCCAGCACTAAAAAGTGGGTGCTCCATTCACTAGGGGTGTGTCTAGAATACAGGGTTTTTTTGAAAAAGTGGCCTTTTTTCGAAAAAACTTCCCCTGCGTCTAGACTGCTACCATGTTCTTTCATAAGTAAATCGAAAGAACGCAGCAGTTTTTTCGACCGTGGAAAATCTTGTTTTACGAGGAATAACGCCTTTTTTCAAAAGTGCTCTTTCGAAAAAAGGCGCTATATAATGCAAACTGTGCTTTTTCAAAAGAGAGCATCCAGACTGCCTGGGTGCTCTCTTTCGAAAAAGTGGCTTGCTTTATCAAAAATACTGGTTGTAGTCTAGATGATCTTTTTCAAAAGAGGCTTGCAGTCTAGATGTAGCCTGGATGTCAAGCATGACCCAGCCTTCGCAGATCATGTCCTGCATCAGGACCTACTATGACCTGGCACTGACAGCTCACTCCACCAGAGCACAGGCGTCCTCAGCAGCGTTCCTCACGCAAATCCCCATTCAGGACATTTGCAGGGCTGTGACGTGGTTGTCCGTTCACACCTTCGCGTCACACTTTGCCCTCAGCCAACAGGCAGGGGATGACATGGCATTTGGCAGAGCAGTTCTTCAGGCAGCAGCTCAGTGACTTCTGATCCCTCCTCCCGGTAAACTGCTTGGGAGTCACCTATTGGAATGCACATTTGAATAAGAAAAAACGGTTACCTGCCTCTCGTAGCTGTTCTTTTGAGATGTGCTGCTCGTGTCCATTCCGAATCTCGATCACCTTCCCTCTGTTGGAACAATCTGATTAGCTTCTATGATGAGGTAACTGGCTCTGTGGATGTGGGAAAGTCAGTGAATGTGATATACCTTGACTTTAGCAAGGCTTTTGATACGGTCTCCCACAATATTCTTGCCAGCAAGTTAAGGGAATGTGGATTGGATAAATGGACGGTAAGATGGATAGAAAGCTGGCTAGAAGGTCGGGTCCAGCGGGTAGTGATCAACGGCTCGATGTCAGGATGGCGGTCGGTTTCTAGCGGAGTGCCCCAAGGTTCGGTTCTAGGACCGATTTTGTTCAATATCTTTATTAATGATTTGGATGAGGGGATGGATTGCACCCTCAGCAAGTTTGCGGGTGATACTAAGCTAGAGGAAGAGGTAGATACGCCTGAGGGCAGAGATAGGGTCCAGAGTGATTTAGACAAATTGGAGGATTGGGCCACAAGAAATCTGATGAGGTTTAACAAGGACAAGTGCAGAGTCCTGCACTTGGGATGGAAGAATCCCAAGCATTGTTATAGACTGGGGACCAACCAGCTAAGTAGTAGTTCTGCAGAAAAGGACCTGGGGGTTACAGTGGATGAGAAGCTGGATATGAGTCAACAGTGAGCCCTTAGCCAAGAAGGCTAATGGCATATTAGGCTGCATTAGGAGGAGCATTGCCAGCAGATCCAGAGATGTCATTATTCCCCTTTATTCAGCTCTGGTGAGGCCACATCTGGAGTATTGTGTCCAGTTCTGGGCACCCCACTTCAAAAAGGATGTGGACGCATTGGAGAGGGTCCAGCGGAGGGCAACCAAAATGATTAGGGGGCTGGAGCATATGACCTATGAGGAGAGGCTGAGGGATTTGGGTCTGTTTAGTCTGGAGAAGCGAAGAGTGAGGGGGGATTTGATAGCAGCCTTCAACTTCCTGAAGGGAGGTTCCAAAGAGGATGGAGAAAGGCTGTTCTCAGTAGTGACGGATGGCAGAACAAGGAGCAATGGTCTCAGGTTGTGGTGGGAGAGGTCCAGGTTGGATATTAGGAAAAGCTATTTCACTAGGAGGGTAGTGAAGCACTGGAATGGGTTACCTAGGGAAGTAGTGGAGTCTCCATCCCTGGAGGTGTTTAAGTCTCGGCTTGACAAGGCCCTGGCGGGGTTGATTTAGTTGGGATTGGTCCTGCGTAGAGCAGAGGGCTGGACTTGATGACCTTCTGAGGTCTCTTTCAGCTCTATGGTTCTATGATTCTATGATTCTAACAGACCAACAAGAGGGAACAGGATGGTCATCAGGGCCCTGTATAAATCGCCATGAGGGCTCAAAAGCCAATCCGACAGGTGCTGCGAGGGGGGGAAAACCTTCCAGTGGTCTTGCACACGATGTGCGCACATCTGTTGGAAAGGTCGTGCACAACACATCTTGAAGAACAACCATTTGGAAAGGCAGGTAACCTGTTTGTATCCACTCTCCTATGGACAATGTGGATTTTAAACTCTTAGACCAGCGGTGGCCAACCCGCGGCTCGCAAGCCGCATGCGGCTCTTTGATGAAAAAATTGCGGCTCCCGATTACATTTTTTTTAGTAAAAAATTATCGTCAGGCTGGCCGCTCCGCACAAGGTTGCTCACGGCCAGGCCACTCCGAGCCACATTCCAGTGAGTGCTCGCGGCCGCTGCACTGCTCATGCTCATGCGCACGCTCACGTCCCCCCTGCCCCCACCCCTCACGCTCAGCATCCTAGCCAGCAGATGCTAAAGGCCAGCCACTCAGTGCACGTGCCCCGCGCCTGCAGGGTGAGGTGCGTGGTGGTAGCGGCGGCAGCAGTGGCAGGCAGCTCCAGGACCCAGGTTAGAGTGGGGGAAGGGGTGCCTGGCTCTGGGGAAGGGGAGGGAAGGGGGATTGGGTTAGAGCGGGGGAGGGATTGGGTTAGAGCAGGGGTGGGCTGGCTCTGGGGAAGGGGAGAGGGACTGGGTTAGAGCATGGGGAGGGCTGGCTCTGGGGGAGAGGAGGGGATGGGGATTGGATTAGAGTTGGGGGGGATGGGGGGGGAGAGTAGGAATCCCGGTACTGCATGCCAGCTCCAACTTCTCAGGAAGCACACAGCTGTCATGGGGAGCAGAGGAAGAGCACGCGCTTCCTCAGAAGTTGGAGCTGGCATGCAGTCCCGGGATTCCTACACACACACACCCTGCACAGGCAGCCAGCGGGGGGGAGGAAGTCCCCGGCCCAGCGACAGACCCGGTGTTTCAGGAAGCGTGCCAGCTATTTATGGGAGGAGAAGGGAGGGGAAGACTAGCCCACGTGCTTCCTTAGACTTGGGATCCCCAGGTAGCAGCTGAGTTGTCCCTGTCCCCTCCCCGTGGCCAAACCCCCCACCACCAGCACCCTGCCACCTGCCCCAGCACCTTGCCCCAGCACTCTGTCCCCTGCCCCCACCAGCACAGTTGGGGGCAAATTAGTGAGGCTTGGGAGGTGTTGGAGGGGTTGTTTTTTTCATCTCACTTGTGTGTCCCCAACTGGGTTTTCTGTGGGTCAGTGACCCCTGACTCAAAACAGGTTCCCCACCCCTTTCATAAATAAAGACAATGCTGAAACCTTTTGTGTTTGACATAATATTTTATTTAACAATGAAGCTTGTCCAACAAGCCCCCAATTGGGGCCAAGCCCCCATCTGGCCACAGCATCATAACACTCCTGCAACCCCCTAGACTCCAAACCTGAGCCTATCATACACTGGCACCCCCTGTCCTGAGCCTCTCTCATCCCCAAACTCCTGCACCCCCACATCCTTAGTCTTCTACCACAACACTCCTGCACCATCCACACACTGCAAATCTGTGTCCTGAGCCCCTCATACTCCCAGCCTCCCTGCCCTGAGCCCCTCCTGCACCCCAACCCTCCACCTGACCTCAACACTCTCCAGCCTGGAGCCCCCTCCCTGAGCCAGCATCCTCTTCTCTACTTCCTCCTGCACCCAAATTCCCTCCCAGAGCTTGCCCCTCTTACCCCTTCTCCTTTTTTTGTGATGCTATGCCCTGGGACCTATTTTCCTCCGGCCTGGGACCTTCCCTCCCCAAAATACACCCACACGCGCACACACACACCCCATGCTCCCCCCTCCGCCCCCGGGTACGTGGCTCTTCTCACTCTATCCACCGCTATTTTGGCTCTTTGTCTCTAATGGGTTGGCCACCCGCCTTAGACTGTTTGGTTCCACTGCCATGTTTCTGTGTTCTCTAAATCATTTCAGCAGTACTCGGTCAAACACGGTGCAGATAAACTGTGTGGAAAAATAACCATCTAGATGGAACAAATCTGATCAGCTGATAAACGAATGAAAAGTAGCACTGCCTTCCCTCTCCGTTCCTTCTCCAGATCCAGATTCCTTCTGCCCGCATGATTTATCCTTCAAAACAAAACTCATCAAACCCACTATTATTAAAATATGATGGAATAAACACCATGCATATAAATCTTATGAAATTTGTCCGGTTTGCTGAGCAGCTCAGAAACCTCAGCAAACCCAGCTCCAGTGTTCAGTTTGTAATTAAATCCACAAATTGGCAGGTTTCATCTCTTTCTTCAGGAACTTTCATCAGCAGGGGCTGGATTCGTCCACCAAACCACTGGATACGGCCCACAACTGTCCTGCAGCCCAGCAGGAGCTTTGGGTAGGCTTCCTGGCTGCCATGCCCCCGCACACCACTCAAAGCAGCTGACTGGAGGGGGGAGGACATGTGCGTCTCTGTAAGACGTGCACCCTTTGAGTGGGAAGGGGCTCTGTTGGGCTGCTGGTCAGGAGCTGCCTAAGGCCAGAGCCTGTACCTGGCATTCTACCCCTTCCCTCCCACCAACTCTCTGCCCTGGGTCACAATCCAGACCCTCTACAAACCCTGATCCTGCACCCATACCCCCTCCTTGAACCTGCACCCCAGTCCTCTGGTCCAGGTCACAATCCAAACTCCTGTACCCCTTCCCCAGGTCACAGTCCCCTCCCAGACCCTGCACCATCTCCTACACCCCCTCCTCCAGGTCAGAATTTTCTCCTGCACCCATACCCTCCTCCCAGACCCTTCACCACTCCAGTGCCCCAGGTCATAACCCCCCCTTCACCCAAACTGCCTCTCAGACCTCACACCCCCTCATACATCCCAGTTCCCTACCCCAAGCTCCCTGCTTCATCCAACCTCCATCCCAAGACCCCGAACCTCCTCCATTAACATGGAAGAGTGCAGCACTTGACCACTTACCAAATTCTTGGAGGGCCCCCCCCCCATCCCTGGTCTACATAGTTCTAGTGATATCACTGAATGGAACAGGCAGGTGGAGACTGCACTGCTGAGTTTTGCTTCAAACATGCCTTGGTAGTCAGTGGTCATGTACACAACGCAGAGCCTGGTTTGCCACCACCTTTCCCAGATATTCAGTGACTCTAAAATGCAGTCACTGAGATTTTGGTAGTGGTTTGCACTCTCTTTGCGCAGGAGTAAATGGCTGCATAAGGGATAAAACACTGGAGAATCTGGCCCATAAAACTGCATATTCATCAAGTCTTTTTGTCAGAGCATAGCTGTGGGTTTTTTTAATAACTGGCTCACGGGTGCAAGTTTAACCTGAAAACCACTTGATTTTTCACTTTATTTCCAATTCCAAGTGATCTGTTGGATTCCACTATTAAACAAATGGAAAGAACAGTCCAGGTTTTTGGCCTTTAAAGTATCTTATTGAATTGGAACAAACATTTCAACCAACATTTTGATTTGACAAATGTTTTATGTTGCTTTGTTTTTATGATTATAGGGATTTTACTAGGAATAAAGGTTGAGACAAGCTTTTTCAGTCAGGAACTTTCTTTACGAATAAGTTTTGAACTGAAATGTCATGCCTGGTCTCAAAACCAGGGGTGGATGTTTTGCTCAACGTCTACAGAAAACCCACTGAACCGGTTTGAGGTAGACAAGTATAAACTAGTCTTTTTTGTACTTTTAAGGAATTGTTTTGACTTATTTTGCACTCAGACAACAAAAGCTGCTGATTTTTGTTAAATAGTGGCTAGTCCTTACTGCATCATTGTTGTTTAAGTTTGAAAAATAATTCTTAAAGAGCTGTGACATTATAAGGGACAATACGTGTATTGTAAGTGTGCGTGGTGCATAATTTTCCTCAGTCAGGAGAACATCTAATGAGGTGATCAGTAGCAGTACAATGAATAGTATTATTTGTATGCATTCTGTGAGCTGGCAGTCTCTTCTGGCCTCTCACCTTGCAACCTGGACTTGGCGCCACCTGAAATGTGTTGCAGGATTGAGCCCTAAGAATGAAACTGCACTGTGCCCTTCTCCTTGGTGTTCTCATTTTGCCTTTGAATCCTTCACCCTCCTTATAACTGTTATGAGGCCTTCCCAAAATGCAATGCAAACAAGGCTGGGGAAAGTGTAGTGCTTTTTGGATTGGACATGCTGAGGAGCTTCATAATGGGGAGGACTGAGAGAGACTTGGATTGCACGACAGGCAGGATTCTGTCATTTCTAATGACTGCTGCCTGCCCACTTTCCAAAGATACATGTCTTCCCTTGCCACCAGCTGCCAGACTTTGTACCCACCTACCACGTCAGCCCGTTCCTGTGTTGTTTGTGTCCCAGCAGTCTCTGTGTGCAGCCCTCTAGCTGTCATTGAAAGGTTCATGGGCAGGCTCAACTGGGATGCCAGCCGAAGAGAAGTTGCCTGCTTGGAGCAGGAACTGCACATGCCAGGGGAAATAGCAAGTCTGGGAACCTGTCAGAAAAAGGCATATTCATAACCAGCATTTCTCCTTACAGTCACTGTAAATCACCCTTGCCTTTAAGGAATAGTCGGAGAGAAATGCTTCAAAATGTGATTTGGAGCTTTTCATTCCTGGTTATTGGTACAGACATTGGTACTACACCTTGTTAGTGATAGAAAACTTACCAGCTCTTCTGGGAAATGATTTTGGAGGCCTCAGTCCATTGGCTAGTGGACCAGGTGTGCATGCAACATGGATATGCTTCTTAGCAGCATCAGCAGATAGATGGCAGGCTTAAGAGAAGTGAAGACTGCAGTCCTGTTTCCAAGCTAGTGCGCTGATGTGCAGTGTGGAGAAGCTTTATACTCCAGCTTTATATTCAGTCTATGGACAAAGAATTTGATTCTGCATGACTGTCAGCTAAGCACCCTGCAGACACCCTTCCTCCTTTATAGGGCTTGTACAATATGAGAACGGTCCCACTTACACTATTAAGGCATTACAAGTATTTGAAATCTGGGTGGTAGGCATGAATTGACTCTCTGTATATGAATATACGATATATACTTCTGTGTCAGCTCTTAGTACAAACAATGTTTGGTCAGTTAGAAACATTATGCGCAAGATTGCGCCATTGTTTCATTGTGTATCTGAAATAATAGATACCGTAATGATCAATAAATAATCCTTCCAGGGACATCTCTAGCTGGTGATGCATTCTTTCAGTAGCATGCCAGTACACGTGAGTAGAAATATCTCACTGCTAGCTAAAATTCTTTTCTTTCATGATGGGGTTGGCACCTGTCCCAAAATAGCATTTGCTGTGACTCAGAGAGAGCTTTATTCGAACAGGTGAAAGTCATTGGCAGAGGCTGCCAGTTGCCACTCAGAGACACACTTGTTCCTTGTGCTTGCCATTCCTGGTCTGATGATGCAGGGGAATGGGGAAATGAATTAAAAACAAATCACAGTATAGAAAAATGTAGATAATTTGGGCTGCATCTACACAGCGGCGCTATTTCGGGATACCTCCAGTATCCCGAAATAAGTATCACGTGTCTTAACAGTGCGCCCATTATTTTGAAAAATAACGGGCTCACTATTCCAACATCCCTGTAAACTTCGTTCCAGGTGGGGTAAGGGACATTTTGGAATAGTGGGTCATTTCAAAATTTGGCACTGTGTAGAAAGCACCAAATTACGAAAAAAGCTATTTTGAAATTGACTCAAAATAAGCTCCATAGGTCAAATTGCGTAGCTTATTTTGAGCTCCGGGTGCAGTGTAGATGCACCTTTGGGGAAAAAGAAGCGAAATTAGGATGTCAGATTTAAACAAGTAAAAGATAAACAGTCATATGGAAAAATGTAGAAGCTAACAGCAGAGATTCACAATGTGAGGAGCAGGAATATCCCAGGGAGAGGTGATGTTTGTTATTTGTGTTTTGGGAGTGCCTGGGAACTTCAGTTTAAGATCAGAGGCCACTGGGCTGGGTGCTTTGCAGAAAGGTAATAGAGAAGACAGTCTTTCCCTCAGAGGGCTCGCAGTCTGCATGTCGGACATGGTGCAGCATGCCTATGGATGAAGCAGGATTAGGGTGTAGTGTTAGGAGTTCTGAGTGGAGTTTTTGAGGGATTTTTGCATGCTGCCAAAGAGTGAACAATAAGAAAGATTCTTTTCACCAAGTTCACCATTGGTCATCTCCCCACAAATCTGAGTTTCCCTGTAAAGACCGTAAAGGAAAGCTCACCTCAGTAGCTCAATAACTCAGCTAGCTTGCATGTTGCCTGTAACCATAAAAGTTAGCAATAAAGGTAACTTCACTGAGCATTGGGTGGCATTGTTGTTTTCACCGTATAACGTCCAAGAAAAGTCTTTTTTTGCATTGCCTGTTCTTCTCTTTTGATGTCAGAGTCATTATAACCTCACTTTTGAGCAAGGTAGAAATATCATCATTTCTTGTTTGCACTGAGATAGCAGTTAGAGGCCAGGCCCCCATTATGCTAGGTCAGGGTTTTGCAATAATTTTTGACGGGGGGGCCATTCCAAGATTTTGGAAAGTGGTCGAAGGCCATACTCTTCCATGATATTAATGGAGGAGGTGCAGGGTCTGGGATGGAGCTTCAGTGCTTGGGGTAAGGGATTGGGGTGCAGGAGGGAGAATGGAATCTGGGAGGGAACTGGGGTGCACGTTTTTGGGATGGTGATCTAGGGTAGGAGGGGATTGTGATCTCGGGCAGGAGATTGGGGTGCCAAATCTGGGAGGGATGTGGAGTAGCAGGGCAGGAGTGGGAGGCAGAGGGTTGGGGAAGGGAAGGACTGGGGTGCCAGAGGCAGGTTCTGGCCAGGAGACTTACCAGCCAGCAGCCAAACCAGCTTGCTTGCCTGCCTGCAGAGCTAACGGCTTGCAAAGCTTAAAATGTTTCTGCCTGCTCGGCCATGTGCTTGAGTGAGTAACTGAGCAGGAGGGCTGTGCTTCGTAGCTTCCTGTTATTCAAACAGGCAGCTCCCATTGGCCAGTTTCTGTCCAGAAACTGGTCAGTGGGATTGTACTGGGGGGAAAGCAGCATCTGAATCTTTCCCCTTCCCCTCCGATCTCATAAAGAGAGAGCACCCCACAGCCGTGTTTCTGAGCAGCCTGCGGGGCAAGCAGAGGAGCCTGCATGGGGCTCCCCACTACCTCCGCAGGCCAGATTCAGTGGTGTGGCGGGCCGGATGCAGCCCGGGGGCCGTATTTTGCCCAGGCCTGTGGTAGGTGTTGTATGGACATATAACAAAGAACCATAAGAAGCAGAACAAATTCTCTCCGTACAGGATCTCTTCTCTAACCAGCAGCATACACAAGTGATCTGAGCATTGTGTCACAGCTTTGATTTGACCTTTGTGTAGGCCCCTCCTCACTGAGGTAGGTTTCTCTCCAGAGCAGTCTATTTTCACTGAAAAGCCATCATTGTGCAATTTGTATCTCTTATTACACTGCTGTGAAACACTGTTTAAGAAATAAAGCCTCGCCGCCAGTTTACGTCTGCAAACTCAGAGTTTTTGTGTACCCTCTCCCAGTGCGTCAGCTTCCTCAAATGAGCCAGCTGTTTCCTGGAGCTGTGCTGGCAAAACCAAATGTGATGGCTGGCTGGCTGGCTGACTCGCTCACTGACCAGACTGCTGTGCAGCTGCTTGCTGCTTTAAATAACTTATTTTTAGCAGCTTCTGTAGCCATAAAGGCACATCTGTGATTATGTTCAAAATTATCTGTTACCGCTCAAGACAGAGATCTTGTAGTTGTCATGGATAGTTCTCTGAAAACTTTGGCTCACTTCACACCAGTGGCCAAAAAGACTTAAAGGTGTATTAGGAATTATTAGAAAAAGATAAAAGACAGGAAATATTATAATTCCATTATGTAAATCCATGAGATGCCCAGACCTTGAATACTGTGCTCCATTCTGGTCTCCCCGTCTCAAAAAAGGGACATAGTGGGACTAGAAAAGGTTCAGAGAAGGGCAACAAAGCTGGTCATGAATATAGAACAGCTTCCATGGAGGAGAAACTATAAAGATTAGAGTTCTTAAACTTAGAAAAGAGTTGGCTAAGTGTGGACCTGGCAGGGGTTTATAAAGTCATGAATGATGTGAAAAAAATTGAGAGAAGTCTTATTTATGCTTTCCCACAACACAAAAATCAGGAGTCATCTGATGAAATGAATAGGCAGCTGGTTTAATACAAACAAGAGGAAGTACTTGTACACAATCCACAATTAACCTATGGAACTCACTGCCAGGAGATGTTGTGGAGGCAAAAAGTGGATTTAAAAACATGGATTCAAAAAAAGAACTAGGTAAGTTCATGGAAGATATACCCATCAATGGCTATTAGTCAGAACAGTTAGGGAGGCAACAGGGGTGTGAAAGGTTAACCCATGAGCCAGTTAACCAGCGAGCATCACCCTTAATAGGAGATGTTTACCAGTTCTGATTAACCATTAAGCGGTGGGGCCTGGAGCAGCAGTTGTGCGGAGCAGCACCTGTCCGCAGCGGGCCCACGTGCCCCACAGGCTTAGGCTGCTCCTGTCACCTGTGGCAGGGGGGCCACTTCAGCCCGGCCTCGGCAGGCAGGAGGGGCTGCTCCAGCCCACTGGGGCTGTAGTGCCCACCTGTCCGTGACTGTGCCCCCTTTAAACAGTTAACTAGTTCACCAATTAAATGGGATTTTATGTCCCTAAGAGTCAAACCCATTCTCAGAGCAGCCCTAACCCTCTGATTGCTAGAAGCTGGAAGGGGAGGCCAAGTGTGGCTCGCTCTACCTGCCCTGTTCGGAATGCTCTCCTGGTGCTCTGATATTGGCCACTCTCACACAGAGGACAATGGGCTAGATGGACCATCAGTCTGATCCCATCTGGCCGTTCTTATGAGCATAAGACTTGAGTACAGGCTGTACCACTGTTCTGTCCCAAGGCAGCATATTACGTAAAGTTTCCAGCACAATTAGAGGCCATTTGTAATCTCTAACGTCAAGAACCCTCACTCCCCTTTTTACAATCTGGTGTTTCACTTTCAAGAACAACTGAAGTGAAATTTTTCAAAAGCATTTGGGCAGGTACCGTCTCTGTATAACGTGGCAGCGAGTGCCGTTCCGTTTCTCTGTGGCCTCTCGTTTATCCCAGCACATAGCACCCTGGCTGCTCTGATGCATTTATCTGTTGATAGTTAAAGACAGGGCATGAACAGTTTGTATGTCCTGGGGAATTATTAGCTCTCAAGGATCTGAACCACTTCTATGATGTCATCTCTATTCCAGGCCCTTGAAGATGGCCCTTGGGGGTCTGGGTTCTTAGGCTAGTCGGGGGGGGAGGGCGGTGAGGTGACTGGTAAGGTATACAAGGTGCTTGATTTCTTCTCAGCAACAGGAACATTATGCGAAAAGTAAATGCCAAATGTTATTATTTCATATTCCATGACTTCTCTGTGCTATGGAAACTCCGTGCCCTGTAAGTGTTTGACAAAGCGAAACCAAGACTGCATTGCAAGGCAATAATACGTCTGCCACGCTACACAGGATTATCCTTAGAGAATGGATGGTGGCGGCAGGCCAACCACGTTGGAAAAGGGCTAGCTGCTTTATCCCCACACTTTGGAAATGAGTTGCAGGATTCTACTGGTGCTTTGCCAACCACTTCCCAACATGGGTGGTGTTCTCTTGCCACACGCATGCCAGGAATTTGCTCTGCTGTAGAGTTTGTATTTGATTTAACAAATTCAAACAGGATTGGTTGGGGTGGGCTTACATTTCGACATACCTCACACCGTTTTTATTCCACCTCACCATCAACTTCACCTGGACCAGTTCACACGAGAACCAGTTCCTTGACACTACAGTACAATTACACGACGGTCACATTTCCACCACCTTAATCCGGAAACCTACCGTTACACTTACCTTCATGCCTCTAGCTTCCATCCCAGACACATTTCTCAGGCCCTAAGATACAACCGGATTTGCTCCAGTCCCACAGACAGACACAAACACCTACAGGAGCTCTATCAGGCATTATTAAAACTTAAATACCCACCTGACGAAGTGAAAAAACAGATTGACAGAGCCAGATGAGTTCTCAGACATCAGCTTTTTCGAGATAGGCCCTACAAAGAAAACAACAGAACACCACTAGTCATCACAGCCTGCAACTTAAACCCCTCCAATTCATTATCAACCATCTGCAATCTATCCTGGAAAATGACCCCTCACTCTCACAGGCCTTGGGGGACAGGCCAGTCATAGAATCATAGGGCTGAAAGAGACCTCAGGAGGTCATCAAGTCCAGCCCCCTGCCCAAAGCAGGACCAATCCCAACTAAATCATCCCAGCCAGGGCTTTGTCAAGCCGAGACTTAAAAACCTCTAGGGATGGAGATTCCACCACCTCCTAGGTAACCCATTCCGGTACTTCACCATCCTCCTAGTGAAATAGTTTTTCCTAATATCCAATCTAGACGTTCACCACTGTAACTTGAGACCATTGCTCCTTGTTCTGCCATCCGTCACTACTGTGAACAGCCTTTCTGGAACCTCCCTTCAGGAAGTTGTAGGCTGCTATCAAATCCCCCCTCACTCTTCTCTTCTTCAGACTAAACAAACCCAAATCCCTCAGTCTCTCCTCATAGGTCATGCGCTCCAGCCCCCTAATCATTTTGGTCGCCCTCCGCTGGACCCTCTCCAATGCGTCCACATCCTTTCTATAGTGGGAGGCCCAGAACTGGACACAATATTCCAGATGTGGCTTCACCAGAACCGAATAAAGGGGAATAATCACTTCTTTAGATCTGCTGGCAATGTTCCTCCTAATGCAACCTAATATGCCAGTAGCCTTCTTGGCTACAAGGGCACACTGTTGACTCATATCCAGCTTCTCACCCTGGAATCCCCAGGTCCTTTTCTGCAGAACTGCTACTTAGCCATTCAGTCCCCAGCCTGTAACAATGCTTGGGATTCTTCTGTCTCAGGTGCAGGACTCTACACTTGTCCTTGTTAAACCTCATTAGATTTCTTTTGGCCCAATCCTCTAATCTGTCCAGGTCACTCTGGACCCTATCCCGGCCCTCCAGCATATCTCCCTCTCCCCCTAGCTTACTGTCATCTGCAAACTTGCTGAGGGTGCAATCCATCCCCTCATCCAGGTCATTAATAAAGATGTTGAACAAAACTGGTTCTAGAACCGATCCTTGGGGCACTCTGCTAGAAACCGACTGCCAACCTGACATCGAGCCATTGATCACTACCCGTTGGACCTGACAGTCTAGCCAGTTTACAGTCCATTTATCCAATCCATACTCCCTTAAGTTGCTGGCAAGAATATTGTGGGAGACCGTATGAAAAGCTTTGCTAAAGTCAAGGTATATCATATCCACTGACTTTCCCATATTCACAGAGCCAGTTACCTCATCATGGAAGCTAATCAGATTGGTCAGGCATGACTTGCCCTTTGTGAATCCATGCTTACTATTCCTGATCACTTTCCCCTCTTCCAAGTGCTTCAAAGTGAATTCTTTGACGATCCCCTCCATGATTTTTCCGGGGACTGAGGTAAGGCTGACTGGTCTTAGTTCCCTGGATTGTCCTTCTTCCCTTTTTTTAAAGATGAGCACTACATTTGCCTTTTTCCAATCATCCGGGATCTCTCCCGATCTCCACAAGTTTTCAAAGATAATGGCCAAAGGCTCCGCAATGACATTTGCCAACACGCTCAGTACCCTCGGATGCATTAAATCCTCGCCTACAGAGAACCCCCTAACCTCAAAGAAATTCTTTCCAGTACCCATGCAGCCCACCTCTATCGTACTCACCCAGGAACCCACCCCTGCAATCAACCCCGGTACCAACTCTGTCCACACGTCTGTACAAGCGACATCATCACAGGACCTAACCACGTAAATCACCATATCAGAGGCTCATATAACTGCACATCCACTAATGTTATCTATGTCAGCAATGCCCCTCTGCCATGTATATTGGCCAAACTGGACAGTCTCCACGACAAAGGATTAATGGACACAAATCAGATATTCGAAAAGGTAACACATAGAAACCTGTTGGGGAACATTTTAACTTGCCCATCATTAATGGATCTCAAAGTGTCCATATTACAAGCAATTTAAAAAACCAGGTTGAAAGGGAAACTGGGAGAGCTTAATTTCATTTACAAGTTTAATACCTACAATAGAGGTTTAAACAAAGACCTTCACTGGATCAAGGGCTACATTCCACATCCTAATGACATAAAAGGCCAAACATCAGGTACTTAAGAGCACTTAGAACCCTCTCTATTAGCTTCATTTAGCATGGAAACTCTAATAAATTATTCTTTTCCCATTTTTTTCTCTTTTCCTTTTCTTTCCCTCCCCATCCCCTCTCTTTCTCTGCTATTTATTTGGAACTTGGACCCCTTAAACTCCATTCATCAGAAGAAGTGGGTTGTGCCCACAAAAGCTCATGATACTATCTACATTTTTCTTAGTCTCTAAGGTGCTGTAGGACTATTTGTTATTTTTTAAGGTTTTATTTTAATTTTTATTCTATTTTTCTCGTGTCTCTTTTTCACATATTAGAAACATAGGACTGGAAGGGACCTTGAGAGATCATCTAGTCTAGTTCCCCTGCCCCCATGGCAAGACTAAATATTATCTAGACTATTCCTGACAGATGTTTGTCTAATCTGCTCTAAGTGATGGAGATTGCACAACCTCCGTAGGCAATTTATTCTGATGCTTAACCACCCTGACCGTTAGGAAACTTTTCCTAATTTTCAACCTAAACCTCCCTTGCTGCATTTTAAGCCCATTGCTTCTTGTCTTATCCTCAGAAATTAAGAAGAACATTTTTTCTCTGTACTGCTAGTAACAACCTTTTATATACTTGAAAATTGTTGTGTCCTCTCTGTTTTCTCTTTTCCAGACTAAACAAACCCAGTTTTTTCAATCTTACCTCATAAGTCATGTTTTCTAGAGCTTTGACCATTTCTGTTGCTCTTCTCTGGACTTTCTCCAATTTGTCTACATCTTTCCTGAAGTGTGGTGCCCAGAACTGGACACAGTACTCCAACGGAGGCCTAATCAGTGCAAAGTAGAGTGGAAAAATTACTTTCATGATTTGCTTATAACACTCCTATTAATGCATCCCAGAATGATGTTCACTTATTATTGCAACCGTGTTACGCTATTGACTCATATTTAGTTTGTGGTCCACCATGACCTCTGGGTCCCTTTCTACAATACTCCTTGCTGGGCAGGCATTTTCCATTTCATGTGAGCAACTCACTCTTCCTTCCTAAATGGAGTATTTTGCATTTGTCCTTGTTGAATTTAATCCTGTTCACTTCAGACCATTTCTCCAGTGGGTCCAGACCATTTAATTCTATCCTCCAAAGCACTTTCAACCCCGCCCAACTTGGTATCATCCACAAACTTTGCAAGTTTACTCTCTAGCCATTATCATTCGTGAAGATATTGAACAGAACCAAACTCAGAACTGATCGCTGCAGCACCCCACTCATTCTGCCCTTTCAGCATGACACTGAACCACTGGTAGCTACTCTCTGGAAAATTACTTATGGTAATGAGTGAACCATTCCCAATCCCTATTCAGAACCATTCTGATGGTGTCACGTTTGTATGTGTCAAATTTGTATACTATTAGCCTTTCAGAGTATGGCTGATGTGGTTAGGGCCTGTGATGGTGTCACTAGAGTAGATGTGTGGACAGAGTTGGCAATGGGGTTTGTTGCAGGAAGAGGGTTCCTGGGTTAATGTGTCTGTTGTGGGATGTGTGGTTGGTGGTGAGTATGTGTATTAGGTTGGGGGCTGTCTGTAAGTGAGGACTGACCTGCCTCCCAAGGTCTGTGAGAGCAAGATCATCATCTAGGATAGGTTGTCAATCCTTGATGGTGTGTTGGAGAGGTGTTAGCTGGGGGCATTCCGGTGCTTTCTTTGTTGGGTTGTCCTTAGAGTGTCCTGGTCCACACGACTGCTTGCAGCTCCCATTGGCCGGGAACAGGGATCCACAGCCCTGAGTGAGCAGCCATACCTGTGAATGCACAGGTAAATAAAGCATCTGGAGTGCCGCCAGGGGCTAATGTTGGTGAACAGTATGGGGCCTGCTGGCCATTTATTGCCTGCCCCTCTTCTAGATGTTTTCAAATGGATTGCTTAAATTACTTGCTCCATCATCTTTCCAAGTACAGAAGTTAAGCTGACTGATCTGTAATTCCCTTGGTTGTCCTTATTTCCCTTTTTATAGATTTACCCTTTTCCAGTCTTCTGGGATCTTTCCCATGTTCCATGTCTTTTCGAAGATAATCGCTAATGGGTCAGATATCTCCTTAGTCATCAACTTGAGCTTTCTAGGATACATTTTATGAGGCCTTGGTGACTTGACATTTAACTTGGCTAATTCATTTTTAACTTGTTCTTTTCCTATTGTATCATCTGATCCTACCTCATTTTTCACTAGAACCCACTATATTAGATGTCCAGTATATTCTTTTTATAGTAAATACCAAAGGACAAGAAACTGACATTTTTTTTTAAAGACAAAATGCCGTACACACCAGTGGCACTTGATAAACAATACAAATATTGCAGACAAACATGAATGTGTGTGTCACACGTTGGTAGAAAATTGAGTCTCTTTTTCAGAAGATCTGAAATTGCAAAGCTGGAGCTGACTGCATCAGATTCATAGGCCATCATAGAGAAATGCAAATGTTACATCGCTAAGTAGGAAGAGATGGAATCCACAGAGCTATGCTCTTAAACGTGAAAAGGTGAAAGAAGCTGATTGGCTGTAGAGATGAGGAGATGGAGCTAGTAGTGTCCTGGTGTTAAGAAATTTGGTTCAGATTGAAACTCATTAAGGACCTTTTCAAAGCGATGATCTTCGTTCCTGAGTAGCTGTTGTTTTCGGGAGCTGAACTTGTGATTCATTCTGCTCTATTTTAATGGTGCTCAAAATAAAACCTCGTTGCTTTGTGATACTGAACAGTCTGTGTTCTTCTCCTGAGCCAACATGAGTCTTCACACTACAGCGCGATACACCTAATAATAATTCACCCTTTTTAACTTTTACCGGGTGTCTTTGGGTTTTGGTTTGGTTTTTTTAAGTTCTGGTGCAAGGAATAATCTTGACAGCAATAGATACCAAAGTCTTGTCTCTATCCACAAAACAGGTATTGCGTGGCCTGCGGAAGTGCGGGTTTCCTAAAATACTGATGAAAGTCAATGGCATGATTGCCTGGAACATTGCTGAGGTGTTCTGCTTAGTTTCTGGTCTTCAAAAGATGTTTTGAAAATACAGTTCATGCCTTTTCAGTCTCTTGCCTGAAGTGCTGAATAATGCTTACAGCTCACTCGCAATTACCACCTGTTTGTGTGAAGAAGATGCAAAACGATGACTCAAATGACTACACAGAGCAGCCGCGTCATCATTAAAAGGATCCTGTTTGTGTAAGGCTGGCGGCTGCTGCTTCTAGAGTTTTCATGTGAAAGGGTGGAAGCTTTAGCTCATTTGATGCTCACCAAGAGGCTAATTACTGAATGGCAGGCCCGGCATAGACACGTACAAAGGGACAGTTGACAACGTGCCTTTATGAGCTGGCCACGTAGTCACCGTGTGAGCTTGGACTTGTCGCCTTACCGCCTCATTTTCAGAGGAGGAGAATACCCACCGTTCCTGCTCAGTTTCATGGGCAATTGGGTGCTCGTTTTCTTTGGGCAGAGAGAAGTAGCCTGACGTTCAGTAAAAGCTCTACACTGATACACAACCCCTTTTGGGGTGCTTTGAGATCCTGACCTGAAGCGCGCTCGGTAAATACTAAATGGCGCTATAATAATGAAGCTGCCACAGTGGTCACTGCCATGTTTCAGAATCCCCAAACAAGCAGCTGGTCACCTGGCCTGGCCGAAGGATGAAATGTCTTTGCTCTCCCCTAGTTTATAGTAGAAGGTGTCAAGGAAATGAGACTGTCTCACTTGTAGCAAAGTCCACACTTCAGCAGCTCTCCCCAGGGACTGGTTTTGCAGTTGCTGTTCCTGGCCCTAAGAGCTTTGTTCTGGCTGTACAGTTCAGACACATGGAGTGTGGGTAATCAGAGTGGGTCTTTCTGAATGCCAGCCTGTGTTCTTCACCATATCCTGACTCACCAATTCAGGCTCACTGATTGAAAAGCTCACCTCTTTTCTCTGAAACATTGTCCCTATATGTGCTTTTCATGACTCCACACCCCCCTCTCTCACACTGACACAGACACAGTGATGCGGTGTCACCACTTGTACCAGCTGTTGTAGCACAGAGCTGAGTAGGGATGGACTCGGCATCAGTAAGAGGTACTGTATGTTGCACAGCTGTGCCAGTCTCCTTGTATACAGAAGCCAACTGACCTTTGCGTTGGTGCACCTTGGTCTCTTCTATTCTCTGACTGTGACACACAATAGTTAACTCTTGCAACGCTTGTAACATTTCAGTCAGATTTGGTTGTTGGCTTGGTGTGAAGGTTGTCCTCAGAGTGGTCTGTGATATACAGACTCTCAGATTAGATGAGCTGATGGTCCCTTTTGGCCTTAACAACGACTTTTCCAGATCTCAGATGTCCTCTTGACAAAAAGGTGTTACTTTAAAGTGGGGGGCGACGGGGGGGGGGGGGCTTTTAGTAGAGGGGTTGCTGATGCTCAGGCACCAGCCCCTTATTTGGACTTGATGACCTTTTAGAAAATAAAAGACCCAAATCTCTCCAAAATATTGTGCCACACAGGAGTAACGGCAAAACCTCACGTTCCAGTGCAGACTCCCAGGTACAGATGCCAATAGACTTCTCTAGCCCCCTCTAAAATACGATCACATTAGTAATCTAGAATACAAGCATGCATATGATCTAGAAAGCATGCCTCAAAGCCCCTAGCTCCCCATCAGTAGCCCATAGCTCAAAGCCCCTAGCTCCCCATCTTGCAAAGCAGGGCTTTGTTTTCAAATCTAGGCATTAATCCAGCAGTTGCAGTTAAGCTGTGCTGGTGCTGGGGAATTGGCTTTTCATAGGTAGGTAGCTCTTCCTGGAAAAACTGGCAAAAGTGGAGGGTAAAGGAAAATTCAAGTAGCATGTAACTTAAAAATATTATTTACAATTGCTACATGTTTTATATTCATGCCACTCTCATGGAGATAAGGGCAGCAGAACAATTAGTTATGGATGTCTCCGTGTGTGTGTGTTTCTGCACTTCAGATCCATGTTGCTCCTCTGAGGACAGTGCTGGCAAAGTAACCTGAGAGCTGTAGGTATCTGGCACATACGCAATTAGGCTGGTCTTGCTGCAAGAATGTGATAAAGCTTTTAGAATGCTAGTCATGGTGCTGCTCAGTGCAAATCTCTCCCTTTCGACCCTCTTTCATCATCCCTTTGGAGGGGACAAATGCTGACGAAAGACTCGGAGGGGTAGCCATGTTAGTCTGTCTGCAAAAACAACAAGAAGACCTGTGGCACCTTAGACACCAATAGTTTCTTCCCCCTTCCGCTGCCCCTTTCTTCCCCCTTCCGCTGCCCCTTTCTTCCTCCCTCTTCTGCCCCTTTCTTCCCCCCCTCTCCTGCCCTTTTCTTCCCCTCACTCATATTGAACTCAGTAGAGATAGGAGAGTGAACCCGTCACAGCCATCAGACATGGCCACTCATTGAATTGTGGATTCTTGCTCACATGCGGGTGTCTCCGGAGAATCAAGTTCCTCTCTTCAGTCACCGTTGCGGTGAGATATTAAAAGCCAGCTCTGCTTCTGCGCCGCATTTCTTCCCCACTTTGGGCCTGATCCTGCTCCCCTTGAAGTCATTGGGAAAACTCAAGGGTCGTTCAGAGGGAGCAGGTTTGAGGCCTTGCCATGAAGAGACTACTTTCCACTCTGCCTCAGGGACAGGATGAGAAGCCAGAGAGAAAAAACAGCGCAGTGCTACTCACTGCTTCAAGTAGCAAAGCGATGCTGGCCCGGCCCCGTCTATGTAAATTAGTGCTGTCAGTCCGCAGAGGATGATGTTTGCTATGGAGTTTAGCTGCTGTCAATAGCGTAGCTCGATTGGGTCTCAAGGAGACTGTGGATCATACGTACAGTGAAGTGAGGTAAGGGTGGAGGAAGTCAAGGGTCCATTCAAAATAGCAAAATACGGACATTTTAAAGTCAGATCCCATGAAAAGTGTGTTTTATCTCAGCAGCAGTCCAGTAAGAGCAGCCATATGATATAGTGAAGGGCCAGAAGGCATCTGCCTGTGGAAGCTTGCTCTGGCCAGAAGTCACTGGAGCTATGTACCAGTTCAAAATCTGGCTCTGTACCTGTAGCCCAGCTGACATCTGCCATCAGCCAAATGAATTGTCCTCACAAGAAGCCGCTCTGGTAGTTTTGATCACAGTTGTCAGCCACACCGGACTGATGTTACCTTGTATATTTATCAGCTGGCCTCATGAGCCAGCCATAACTCTCTCCAATCTATTCCTCCATGTTTGGACGGAGCCCTACCACCTAGCTGTGCAAGTGCTGGCCTCTGTCTCAAACCAGTCTGATGAGTGTGCTGGAGGGTGGGGAAGGAAGACTGGGAGAAATGCCTGAGAGATTTGTGCTTGCTTTACTGCTATTAAATGCCTTTAACATGTACATGAAAGCTGCTGGACCCTGAGGAACCTCAGCCTACCACAGTCAAAGTGCAGATTGTCGTTTTCTTCCAGCCAGACCTCCAAAGGAAGAGGGTTTATTTTTTCTATTCAGAATCAGCGTTTCAGAAGGGCACATTTGTAACGTGGCTGTAGGTCCTAAGGCCAATGGACCAGATCCTTCTTCTGGTGAAGTCAATGAGAGTGTTGCCATTGACTTTAACAGGAGCCAATTTGGGCTGTTGTGTGTCACTGGCAATGGTGAGAGTGTCACCTGACTGACATCTGGCGGCCGCTGGCCACGCCTGTCTCTGGCTGCTACCACTTTGTGTATGACAGCAGGTGATGGGGGAGTGACAGGAAAGCCTAAAGGCAATGTGAGATGCTAATTTTCCAATGCTCACAGCTTTCTGAAAAGTCATCTTTTTCCATGCCAAGGCTCTTCCTGAAATTATAAGCAGTGATCCAGTTGCTACCAAAGTAGTTATTCTGTTTTTTACCTGTGGAGCCTCTGGTAATGTCTTCACATGTAGATATGGAGCTGTGTACAGCTGCAAGGCCGTGCAGGACTGTGCATGGCTCAGGAGCAGTATCCCCTTAGGTTCCCAAGGTGGCGGATACTGATCTCCTTCACAACAAAGTGTTGTTTTTGATAAGAGATGCTGTAAGTCTGACTTCTCTTTTGAAGTTTCCTTTATATCCATGAGCTCAGATTCTCTGTGCTGCTAATGACTGTTCTGTACTGGAAACGCCTGTATCTAACGCTGACAGCTTCCGCCCCAAAAAGACTCAACTGTTTATTCTAGGACCTGATCTGGTAACAAGGATATCAATCAGGATTTTTGCCATTGACATCAGTGGGAGCAAAGCGGCTATTTAGTAGAGGCAGATTTTGGTAGGGTCCCACTTTGAAGTGTAGGGCCAACATCCTATCTTTTTGAACAGCTTTCATGGTCCTTTCAGTCTTCTGCTACCATTTCAGAGGTGCTGTGGTGCTGTACTGCTGCCCTGACCCTGGTAGCTCGGAAAGTCTGAGCCATGTGTCTTTTTCCTGGCTTCTCCTTGGCCCTTATTTGGAGGAGGAAAATGGTTTGCTTTGTGCAGTACAGGTTGGACCTCCCTGATCCGGCACCCTCGGGACCTGATCTGTCTCGGACCAGGGAGTTTGTCGGACCAGGGGAGGTCAGTGCTCCCCTGCTGGCTGCTCATTCCTGGGCTCCTCTCCTTGAGCTCCCTGCCCTGCCGCTGGCCCCCCTAACTCTGGCCCAGCACGTCTTCCCACCCTGTTGCCTGTCCACAGCCCCAGGGTCTCCCGGGATTCCAGGCAGGGACTGCTTGGCCACTGCCGGTGCCACTGCTGCAGGGGGGTTCCCAACCAGTGTCGCCAGCCCTGCTCCCGCTGGGCATTCTCCAGCCGGGGGCGCCCAGCCATCCCACCCCACTGCGAGGGCCGGACCCACTGCCGCTGGGCATTCCCCAGCTGGGGCACTCAGCCATCCCACCCCACTGCGAGGGCTGCTGCCACCAGGCATTCCCCAGCCGGGGCGCCCAGCCATCCCACCCCACTGCGAGGGCCAGGCCGCTATTGCCGGGCATTCCTCAGCTGGGGCGCCCAGCCATCCCGCCCCACTGCGAGGGCCAGGCCGCTATTGCCGGGCATTCCTCAGCTGGGGCGCCCAGCCATCCCGCCCCACTGCGAGGGCTGGCCCTGCTGCTGCTGGGGATTCTGGCTGCCTGCCTCTGCCAGCCCTGCCTCAGCCGGTGGGTTCCCCAGCAGAGGCTGCCCGATCACCTCGGCCCTGCTGCCTCCGGGGGTTTGCTGGGATTCCTCACCAGGGCCACTCAGCCTCAGGCAGCCCTGTTGCAGCCAGGGGTTCCCTAGCTGGGGCCGGGACTCCCTGGTCACCTGTCCCTGCTAACGCCAGGGGGTTCCCCATCAGGAGCGGGAGCTCCCCCACTGCTGGCTGGCCCTGCTGATGCCAGGGATTCCCTGTCTAGGGCTGGGTTTCCCCAAATGCTGTCTGGCCCAGAAGGGGCTCCATGGCCAGACTTGGGAGAGTCTCGGATTTGGGAGGTTCAACCTGTATTTGGCTTTCAGTTACTCTAGCTGGAGCTGTATCCTCTCTCTCGGTCCCTGTTATTTGCAGCTGGCTCTGACTAATGTTCCCTCTAATCTTTTCCATCCATGTGCAGATTTTTTCCAGCCATGTGTGGAGTAAATTTTTTCTGTGCTAATCAGCTGGGTGGCATTTGAATTTCTCCAGAGTGGCCACAGGGAACCCTGGCTCTGTCTGCCCTTGAGGCCTTGTTGTTTTAAACGGCAGCTGGTTGACTGTCCCTGGGTTTGGAACATTCTAATACAGGGTGGCCAACCTGTAGCTCCAGAGCCACATGCGGCTCTTCAGAAGTTAATACGCGGCTCTTTGCACAGGTACCAAATCCAGGGCTGGAGCTACAGGTGCCAACTTTCCACTGGGCCGGAGGGTGCTCACTGTTCAACCCCTAGCTCTGCCCTAGGCGCTGTCCCCTCCCCCACCACAGACACACCCTTTCCCCCTAGGATCTTGCCACTTCCTACCCTCTCCGCTGAGCCTGCCACACCCCTGCTTCCCCCTCTCCAGTGTCTCCCAGTGAGAAAGAGCTGATCCCAGTGGGCAGGAGGAAAAGGAGAAGGAGGCACCGACCGGTGGGGCTGCCAGTGGGCGGGATGTGCTGAAAGTGGTGGGAAGATGATCAGGGCTGGTGACATACAACTGTTGCTCTTGGGCAATGTGCATTGGTAAATTCTGGCTCCTTCTCAGGGTTAGGTTGGCCACCCCTGGTCTAATAAAACCTGGGTAGGAGGTTTATTGTAAAGAGGCCAAGTGAGATGATCAGGGATATAAGAGAGAGTACCACATGGATCGCACCGGTTAAATGGAGGCAGCCCAAGCTGCACTTGTAAATCCTGCATTGGGGGCACAAATGGGTGATTTGTGCTTTTTGCACCAAGTGGAAGCAAAACTTGGCTCTCCCTCCCATGTTCTACAAATATATTAACTTCCTTTTGGCAATGAAATGGGGAATAGCCGGCCTTGCCGGTCTCAGTAATTGTGTGTACCGTGTCTGGTCAGTGCCCATCATTTATCGATTTATACCTGCATTAAAGCATGCAATAAATGAAGTATCAAGGAACTCTTTTTGTCAGGATTCTTCCCAACTGATTCCTTTCTAAATTGCATGAGAGTTCAAAAATACTGGATGGGGCCTCCCTCCGCACTGACAATTGTTCACAAAACCATTAATTTTACAGTAATTGACTTAGACGCTGCTCAGGAGGGGAGGGAAATGAGAAAACAAATGCCACTTTGAATGCAGAGAATGATGATGTGTTGTCGGTTTTCTGACATGTTCTCTCCAAGCGCACCTCTCCTCCCCGACGGATCTGCTGACTATTTTGCAAATGCTGGTAATGAACAGTCAGACAGGGAGTCTCGGTACATTAGTCACTTAGTGCGGCTGTATCGTGAGCTTTGCAAAATTATAAATTCTATTTCCATACTAGAGGTGATACAGGGTTTTTTTTCAATGATTGTTGTCCAGAAGAGGAGTTCGCGGTGGAGGAGTGAGATGGTTTTCTCAACAAAGAATGGAGTCATCCCAGAAAGGGAAGTAGCCACAGAGGAGCTCAGAGTTCATCTCTTGATATAAACCACAGTTGCAGGATAATACCAGATGACAGCCCTCTTGAAATGTCAATGCTTATGGTAGAACAATGCATTGCACAGGGGGAGTTGCTGTTCCATTGCATTAGCTCATTGCCACTAAAATCAATCGCTGTGTACCCAGCTGGAAGGTAGCTTTAATTAAAACGACATACCACGCAACACTGTTTTGTATGCTAAGCAATTTTGCCATTTTTAGCCTGGGCTTATGAATAGGGCGGAGATGCAGGGGCTACTCCTATTGAAGATAATAGCAGAACTCCCATTTGCATAATGAAAGTGGGGGCAAGATTGGCCATGTGGTTTTTACTTAGTAGTAATTAAAAGAATTATTTTAAAACTGTTCTTGGTTGTGTTTTGTATACTTATTTCTAAATCCTACAAATGACTGAATCATAATTGATTCCAAGTTAAAATCTGTATTTTTCAGTAACTATTTTTACTATTGACTTGGATTTGACTGAGATACGTTCAGATTCTTGGTGGATAAGTCACACAACCTATTGTGAAGCTATTCTTGACGTCTTGGCATAGTTTCTAGGTCACAGTACTAAGAAAAGACTCCAGTAGATACCAATGGGGAAGACGACCCATGAAGGGAGGGAGATTAAAAGCTGTTGAAGTAATTCATGTCTGGAAATTATATCTGTGTTGGATGATCTCTAATATTAGAATATCTGCAGCTAAACAAGTAGCTCTTGAAAGAGAAGTAGCTATGTACAAGTAGCTCTTGAAAGAGAAATTCCCAGGGCTCAATCCTGGTCTGACTGAAGTCAATGGCAAAAACCTTAGAGCATGTCTATACTGGGAAATTATTTCCAAATAACTTATTTTGAAATAACTCCCAAAATAACTACTCTGAAATAGTGTGCCCACACTACAGGGAAGCATAAAAATTAGTCCAAGGCAGGCTCCCTTAATGTGGACACGCTACCTTGACTTAGAGCCCCAGGAAGCACTGGAGAGGAATTACTTTGAGTGACTCTGGGGAGTAGTTATTTCAAAATAACAGCAGTGGCGCATCCACACTACCGCTATTTCAAAATAACTATTTCAAAATAAACATTATTCCTACTGGAAAGCAGGAGCTATTATTTCAAAATAACCAGCCCCTTATTTCAAAGTAATGGGCTTGGTGGTGTGGATGCTCTGCTTGTTATTTCAAAATAAGGGGAGTTAGTTTGAAATAACTCCCTAGTGTAGACCAGGGTTCAGAGACTTCAGTTGGATCAGGATGTGGCTCCATCAGAGGAGAACAGATATGAACACAGAAGAAGAGCATAACAGAGTCACAACAAGAATATTTTGGAATTATTTTGGGAAAAAAGTAATTTTAGAAACAATCCATTGTTTTACATTTGGCTTGATCTTTATTTTATATGAATTTACTCCATACCAACCTCTATCTCTGTCTGTATCATTTCTACTGTATCTAAGTATATCTGTATCCTGCTATATATATTTAGAGATTCTCCACCCATAAAATTTGAACAATTTGAACAGCTTAAATCACCTTCCTAGTGTGACGCCTGGAAAATGTCCCTTTGATTCTCCTCCATTAAAATGTAAAGACAAATATCAAATGTCTGCCAGCATGTTACTCCACACCTGCTTTCTGAGAACATGTACCAACATATTTTAATGAGAGAGGTGTCAGAGCACAGACTCTAACCCCTGCAGCAACTCTGGCCTCTAATCATGTGGGAGGGGTGAGGTGAGAGAACTCAAGGGTGAGAGGGAGAAGAAATGTTAGAGATTTTTGTTTGCATAAAGGCCGCATTGTTTCTTTTGACTGAGTTGTCGACTGACATTAGAAGAGACTTCAGAACCCTGGTGATTTGTTCTCTCATGAAGTGATTTTAATGAAATTCTCATTGTAATAAAAATGGCATTGACAGGAGTGCAGCCAGGTATTTCAACAGCTGGTACTTTAGCAAAGACTGGGACAGCTTAATAGTGCTCCGATAAATCAGGAATTGTCATCTGCTGTCTTCATGCAGTGCTAGGTTATTTAAAGATGAGCAAATGATGTTTTACTTAATTTTCAGGATTGTGTACGCTTCTGATTTTTGGCCACCTGTAATTAATACCTGGCTTTGCCAACCGACCGTTATTACAAATCTTAGTTGGAAACCTAGTGTTTTTCATCAGTTTATAATTGACACCCAGATGCTTGATCAATCAGAGGTTGAATGGAAAGTGAGGTGTAATTTTTTAGTGGTCGGGGATGGGGATGATAAGAGTGAAAGAACAAGGACATTAGAGACTACTTGGTTTGGGATCTTTCATCTTGCCTTTGTGAGTAAAGTAACTTTTCACCTGATGGAAACTAGAGAAATTACAGCTATCAGGACTGAGACTTTTTTAAAAAAAAAATAATTCTTGTGGTAATTCACAAGCAGGCTTCTCCTTAGTGTATCAAGACCTATAAGTACTGATCTACGAGGACTGTACCTTTTTTACATTTTATTTGAGAGAGGGAGAGTGTGTGTATGGGAGTTAGCAAGAGAGTTATCAAACATAACATGTATGGCCCAAGCATCTTCAGAGTAAGAGTTTTCACCGACATACTTAAACCCTGACCTAAAAGAAATGGCCCTTAGCGAGTGAGGGGAGTTCAGTCAACCCTATTCCATCTTTGGCGTGTCTGTTGAGATTGCACACTTCTGGTTAAAGGGTGTGCCTGACTGGCCAGTTTGTAACTCAGGTGTTTGTAACTCGGAGGTTCTACTGTCATTAGCTCACATGTTGGCAGTCAGGCAGCTGCAGAGATCCCCAAAAGAAGCAAATGCGGTACTGTTTTATACAGGGAAAGATTTGACAAAATTTTTAAAAAGATTTGATAAAAAAGTGCTTGTTTCATGTGAATTAAGATGATGAATAGCATAATAGATAGTTAAAGTTAAAAGCTTTTAAAAGATCGTTAAAAAGCTGTATTGAGTCAGTTTTTTTATTATACTCTTTTAAAACAAGAACCATGATATTTTATTCAGCATTATAAACATTTCAGAGTTACGAACGACATCCATTCCCAAGATATTTGTTACTCTGAGGTTTTACTGTAGTGCCAATTCAGGTAGCTTCTCTGGTGTATCTGACGAAGTGGATACACGTGCATCTGACGAAGTGGGTCTTTGCCCACGAAAGCTTATGCTCCAACACTTCATTAGTCTATAAGGTGCCACAGGACTCCTCGCCGCTTTTGCAGATTCAGACTAACACGGCTACCCCTCTGATACTTCTCTGGTGTAGTTACTCTCCATGTGGATCTGGACTGAGAACATCAGTCCATTTCATTTAGGAAAATAAGCAGTCATCAGATCAATCAGAACTGGCTAGGGCTCCACCAGCAGCTTACAGATGTACCTGATTCAAAGGTCACTGAAGTCAGTGATCGTCTTTCCCTTGATTTCAGAGGGATTTGCATCAGGCCTCCTCTATCCTGTTCTTATGGACAATACAAATATTGCCCAAGTTCTGCAGAATTTTTCTCCATGTTCTTTAGACATTTTTAAAAAAATCAAGTTGACTTTTTAAAACAAAAGGCAAACACTAATGTTACTCGACTCAGAAGTAACATTTTCTGAGGGTTTTCTCTCAAAATAATTGTGTCTTAACGGTGTCTGTTATTTCAAAATAGCGCCATAATGTGACTATGCAAATGAAGTATGGGATATTTAAGTCCCGGCTTCGTTTGCAATTTCAAATGTCTTCATTTGCATCCCTCTCTCGAAAGAGGGTGCAAGTGTAGACATACCCTCTAACATTAAAGTCATGTTTGCTTAGTTATGAAGAACAGACGTAGGGGGTTTTTCTACTCTCACAAGCTTGACTCACAACTCCAGGCTGTGTTCTTTGTGCCTAGTACATCATTTGAGATGGCTCTCCAAAGGCAGATGTTACCAGTAAGCTAGCATTTCCTTTTTCAAGATGCTACTGCATCACATGTGATAGCCTGTCTAGCCAAGCCATGGCCCCCTGACAGCCTGTAGGAAGCCTATTGAGACAGAGGATCGGTGTCCACCACATCACAGGAAAGCACAATACTTGCACCCTGTTGAGCAATCTTTGTGGTAAGGACATGAAGAGATCATGGAGGATTAACTAGCCTCTCACGCACAGATGGTCTTATCAAATCTGTGTAGCCGTAGAGCTTGCTGGAGCTTGCACAAGTGTTGTCCTGCTGGGACAACACTTGATTTGTCAGTCTCCATTGGCTTCATGAGCATTAAATTCACTCTGAAAAGAAAAATGTCCTTACGCTTGGGAGATACGTGCTCAGACAGATAAATAAGGTGGGTGAGGTAATGGTTCTGCTGTACTTCAGTTAGTGAAAGGGACATGCTTTCGAGCTCCACAGAGCTCTTCTGCAGATCTAGAAGAACAGTCAGCAAAGGTCTCCCCAGGAATTTCTTGTGAGCGTTCCTGAGCTTGAATCCTTACTGGCTTTGTCTACACTGCAGGGTTTTTGCGCAAGAAGCTTTCTGCGGAGATCTTCTGCAAAAACTTCTTGCACAAAAGCACGTCCACACCTCAAAAGCGCATCGTGAAAGCAATGTGCTTTTGCACAAGAGAGCGTCCGCACTACATGGACACTCTTGCATAAGACAGTTCTGATTGCCGTTCACAGAATGGCCATCAGAGCACCTTTGCTTTTTGTGATAGGCTCTTTTTGCGCAAGAAACCCCTGTGGAGCATCCACACACACCTTTTTGTGTAAGAATTCTTGTGCAAAAAGGAGTTATGCCTCGTAGAAGGAGGTATACCTACACCGCAACAAGCCCTCTGTTCTGTCGATTGACTGTAGATTTTCTTGCGCAAAAACACGCTTGAGTGTGGACACTCCATTGGTTTTTGCGCAAAAAACACCGTTTTTGCGCAAAAACCCTGTAGTGTAGACATAGCCATACTGGACTGTCACAGTGCCCTTCTGGTATGTGAAGAGTCATTAAAAGGAAAAGTAGCAATTCTGTCCAGACTGAATTTCCGGTATTTCAAGTCAAATAGCCTGCCTCTGGTGGGTGTTAGCCTATTTATAGCAGGCATTTATATTTAATCTGCTCTTAACTGTTGTCCCCTCCTTTACTGTTCTACTCGTTAATCTACTCCTAACTGTTGTCCCCTCATGTTATTCAAGCCCTGTAATTTAGAAGAAGAGCTTACATTTTAAAAGAATATTTCATTGTACCTTGTTGTTGTCTTAGGTTAATAAGTGGTGGATGGAGGTTTGTTTTCTTTCACAAACTTTCTTGTCTGCTGCCTCAGCGGAGCAAAAGCTTCACCTGCTGGTGCGAAGGGAGTATTACACTATTAACCAGATTTAATCCCAAGCATTTAACATGCCCATTTAGTACCTTGTAGTAGACATGTGAAGAATGAGTGTGCTAATTTTACCCCTTTGGTTCTGTTTGTCTGTGTTTGGATTGGTAACAAAAAAAAGAGTCTCTTTAAAAAGACAGAGGAGATTATTCGAACTTTAGCCATTTTCTTCAAGGTTGATTTCTGAGTATTTCTGTGGAAGGTTAGCATGCACTTGATCTGCACAGTTAAAGCATTGGAACCCAGATCTGCAAAAGGACTTAGGTACCTAAAACTCAGATTTACATACCACTGCCATCACAGGGTTCCTGAAGGTGCTAAAACTCATTTGGCGCCTACATTTTCACTGTAAAACGTCCTAAGGCACCTATGTTCCTGCCACTAGGCATGTGCTCTGCTGCCTAAGGTAGGTGCCTGGACAGCCACCTGAACTCCAGAGTGATCCTGAAACCAGGAGAAGACAGGCATTGCCTTGCCTCTGTCACCTGCAGGGCCCGATCTGTTCGGTATGCTCTGAGCACAAAACACTGGGGGTGGAGGTAAAAGGAAATCACCTTCACCATCTTTGGGCCAATTCTTAGGGAACTCACCCAGTCTGTGAGAATCCACTCCAGTTACCCCCTCTGCCTGAGGAGGAGAAGGGATTTGAACTGGGCTTCTCCTACCTCTCAAGTGAGGGCCCTGACCATTGATAGGGTTGCCAGATGGTTTCAACAAAAATACCGGACACACTTGACATTACCTTACATCTTATTTAGAAAATACCGGACATTTATATTTTCTCATTTATATTTTCTCAATTTGTTTCCTGAACAGAAAGCTCAAATATTGGACTGTCCGGTTCAAAACCGGACACCTGGCAACCCTAACCATTGATCAAGGGGATCGATAGTCTGGTGTGTCTTTCGCCCACTGAACCCATTCCTGGGTGAGAATGATGCTGTAGTCGCTAGCAGGGGAATGGGGGAACTGAACCTGCCTCTGAGGGGAGTTCCCTGGCCACTGGGCTAGAGGTTGTAAGAGAGGCTGTCTCCTCCCTCCAGTCTTTTTGTGTAGCTACTGCTGCTGTTCTACCAAGATACCACTCTAGGCACCTGACTCCAGATGAGAATTCCTGGCTGTGGATGCCAAGCAACAGAGACTTCCTCCAGCATGGACTTAAGCCCCTCACTCCATGGTGGTGGCTGGGTGAAGGACTCAGACCTCTTACCATGATCTCCCATTGGCTAGCGTAGGTGGCTCTCTGCCTAGCAACTTGGCTTTCGTGGATCCCATTCTCGGGCAACTCTCTGTCCCCATGTGTTGTAGAGGGAGCCGAAGGGCCTCACCCAGGGTTTGCTGATTCCACCGGGGCACAGGAATAAAAAATCCCACAACCGGCCTTGGTCAACTGACTTGGGCTCATGGGGTTTGGGTTTCATGGCTAAAAAATCACTGTGTAGATGTTCATGCTTGGGTTGGAGCTAAACCCCAGGATACTTCAAGGGCAATGGGATTTTTATCCCTGCATAAATGTACCTAAAGTGATTAGGCACCCACAAGTTAGGTGCAATGATCAAGTCTTTAGTGGATTTGGGGCTTGGGTCTTTCTGTTTATATTTATCATGTACAGACAGAGGGTTTTTTCCTACTTTATTCAATCGATTTTCTGTGAGGTTTAGAAACTTCATTTTATAGAAACCAAAGAAATTGAAACCTCCTACTTCTAACTTTTAACATGGGGAACAGCTCTGGCACTGTCTGTATGCTATGTGAGCCTCAGGAAGTCTTCTCATGTGGTCATTTAATTAATTCCTGCAGTGCTGGAGAGATCCTTTTCAAGGGGTACTAAAAATAAAGGGCTACAGAGAAGAGTTTTTGGGGAAGAGAAGCCTTAGGGATTTTATCTCTTGACCTCTAACAGTGGGCTCAGCATGCTCCCACTGTTCCAGGGCTGCCTCAATATTGCTTATTCTTGGACCACAGCAAGCTTAAGAGGACATTGTTTGACATATTTGTCATAATATATGGGAGAAAAAAGTCTTAATGTTGAAACTGAATCCTGCAACTTGGATCTCTTTCCAGACAGAACATTTCCCTTGTCTATCACACTTACATACCAGTTTGGTATTGCATTATTTCTTATGAGTGCTAAGCTACTGGCATTGATGGATGGATGGATTCATTGAAAAGGGAACATTAAGCCATTCTATTAAATCACCTATAAATACTAACGGGGAAATGTCAAGTGGACGTTAGCCAAAAAAATTGGTGTAATAGTTAATATTACAGACTGGCCAAGTTTGTCTGGGTCCCTTTAAAGATTAAGCTGATGGTTGCAGCCCCATTCTGAGGCTGTTCTTTGCAGGCAAGTGTTCTTCGGGATGCTCTCAGGAGCATCTTAATCTGGTTCTGCACCAAATTATAGATGGAGGGTTTCCCTTCCTTTAATGTGCATCAGCCCCTTCTCCTGTGAAACACTAATCCCTGAGAATCACACAAACACATTAAAGTGCAGTTTCTTTAACCCTTTGGAGTACCCCAAATTGCAGGTGTTTTGAAAATGGTTCAGTCTGACCTTTTGTCTCAACCCTTCAATCTGTCACCCTACTTTCCTTTCCTAGTATGATGCCAGCAGAATATCTGTAATGTTTGGGCTCCCCTATGGGGTCAGCTTTGCATGAGAGGCAGTATGCATTTCAGGAGCAAACTGCCAGTGCAATCAATATAAGTTCCTGGGGGAGGAGATGCTTGTGGCCATCCAAATCCACCTGGTGGTTAAAACAGAACACTTACTTAACCAAAAAGCTGCTGTGCTGATGCTTATAAAAGACTCTTCTGGTGCAGGAGTGACCACATGGCAGTGTCACAGAATTACAGTTTATAGCAGGGGTGGGCAATAGTTTTTGATGGAGGAGCCACTCCAAGAATTTGGAAAGTGGTCAAAAGCTGCACTCTTCCATGCTACTAATGGAGGAGATGAAGGATCTGAGATGGAGGTTGGGTGCAGAAGGGAGCTTGGGGTAAGGGCTTGGGGTACAGGAGGGAGAGTGGGGTCTGGGAGGGAGTTTGGGTGAAGGAGGCAGTTGTGACCTGGGGCACTGGACTGGGGTAATGGGGTTTGGGTTGTGATTTAGGGTGGAGGGGCTTGGGTTGTGACCTAGAGCAGGAGGGGGTTGTGATCTGGGTCAGGGGTAGTGTTGAATTTTGGGCAGGTTGAATTTTCTTTTGGGCAAATTGAAATTTCTTATGTGCAACACCAGTATCAAGGTAGTGTGTGAATGTGCACCCACCCGTACATACAAAAACCGTAGATATAAATATATATTTTAAATAGTCCATAGGTGTGGAAGAAAGTATGTTCAAACAAGGTGTAATTAACAAGGAGCAATGCTTATGATTATTTAATATGAAATCAAATAAAAAGAAAATTAACACTACCCTTGGCTGAAGAAGTAGGTTGTGCCCACTCATGATACTATTTATATATTTTTGTTAGTCTAAGGTGCTACAGGACCATGGTTTTTTAGTTACAGACTAACACGGCTATCCCCTCTGAGACCTTGGATACAGGATTTTAAAAAGTCATTAAGATCAGAGTTTTAGATATCTGCAACACTCCAAAAAATTCTCAGGGGAGCTGCCAGAGTCATGTTTATTGTTCTGAACGGAATGCTGTAAGCCTGGGGGATGAGGGAGGAGGGGCAAACAGGCAGCTGCTCTTGGTGGAAACCAGCCAGTGGGCACTACTGAGGGCGGGGCAGCATGAGAAGCCTGTCTCCCCTCCCTCCAGGCACTCAGAGTTCAGAAACACACACGTGGCCCTGCACCCAGCTTTCTGGAGTGCTGAGTGGGTGCGGGGCAGGCAGGGAGTCAGCTGAGGCTTTCACAGCCAGATCTGGGCCACAGATCATCTTTTGCCCAGCCCTTCTCCATTTATAGCGGGCAGCAGCTGCTGCTGTTTCTGCGCCTCCGAGAGGGCGAGTGCCCGGCCCCTCCCCCTTTCCCAGCCGATCAGCTGAGCTCCCTACTTACACAAGGAGCTCTGAACCTCTATGTGGGGCTCAGAACAGGGCTGCACGCCTGCTTGGGCACACAGCTTACAGGGAACCTTGGTCAAGGGATTGCGGTACAGGTTCTGGGAGGGGATTTGGATGCAGGAAAGGGGCAAAGGGTTTGGGTATGTGGAGTGGGGAGGCAGAGGGTTGGGGAAGAGAGGAGTTGGGGTGCCAGAGGCAGGCTCTGGCCAGAAGACTTACCTGGGTGACTCCTGGCCAGCAGCCCAGCATGTTTCTGAGACAGACTGCCTGCCTGTCCCACCCCTGCGCGGGCTGCAGGGTCATGTGCATGTGTGAATAACTACGAGCCAGAGGGAGAGGGGGCGTGGTGCTTCATGTGCTGCCTGTTATTCAAAAAGGCAGCTCCGATTGGCAGATTTCTGGCCAGAAACTGTCCAATGGGATTGTGCTGGGACCGGGGGCAGCACCTGAAGCCTTCCCCTCCCTCCCCTCTGGGCTCACAGTTGTGAAAAAGAAATGGCCTGGCAGCCGCTTTTCTGAGCTGCGTGCGAGTGGGGCAAGTCAAGCAGGAGCCTGCCAGGGGCCGGATCCAGTGGTTTATACTCTTGACATAGGGTCAGTGAATACAGAAAAGACAGAGAGAACAAAGTTAGAAAAACTGGACATCGCTGTTTGTGAGCGAAGCCAACCAAAAGGATCCACCCTGCAGATACTCAAGGAAGGAATAGGAATGTAATATCACTACTGATGCGCTGTAACATTTACACATTTAGTGTGAACTTTTCTAAGCAAGTCATAATGCAGTCATAATAATTTGATTATTTAATATGCTCTCTGGTATATTTTTGTATTTCAGCCCATTAGCTAATATTGTCATTTCTATATATTTCACTTCTTTTGCTGCTTTGGTTTTACTATCCATACCTGCATTACGGTAAGCGTAGGGCCTCGTTTTGCTAGGTACTGCAGGAATATACAATAGGTAGGTTTGTGCTGTAAACACAGGCTGTGATTAAGACGTACACAGTGAGAGACAGTCTAAAAACCAGACTGGAAGCACTTAGAGCCTAACTAGATAAGGCGGATGAAGTGTGGGAGGGGAAATAGAGGTACTGATGAACACAATCATTTGCCCAAGGACACACTACAGACCAGTGGCACCACCCAAAATAGAATCCTGTCTCACGGTCCAGAGT
The DNA here is from genome assembly GCA_019425775.1 of Rafetus swinhoei. NCBI lineage: Eukaryota > Metazoa > Chordata > Testudines > Trionychidae > Rafetus > Rafetus swinhoei. The sequence continues at coordinate 47,864,657 of CM033432.1, forward strand.
TCTGCCCACTGGACCACAGAACATTTTAGATGATTTAGTTACCTGGGGCATGGATATGGCTCAGTATAATTTATTCTGTCTGACTAGGGCTTTAAAATAATGCACTCTATATTTCCCTATTTAATGAGAGACTTGCATTTGTTTCCATACTTAATAATTGCCCTTCCCCCTCTCCTAGGTGTCTCTTAGCCATGAGTGCACTCGTGCCATAATGAAGCTGGTGTACTGTCCGTATTGCCGGGGCATGTCTAGCGTGAAGCCGTGCAACAACTACTGCCACAATGTCATGAAGGGCTGCCTGGCCAACCAAGCAGACCTGGACACGGAATGGAGGAACCTGATTGGTAAGAAGACCCCGTTATGTGCCAGTAAAACTGTTGAGTTTGACATGTTCCCCCCTCACGCCCAAAGCTCACATTCTGTCTTTGTGAGACCGGGGCTGGAGAATGAACGAAGTGCCATTAGAACAGCTAAACGGGCATCAGACCCTTTTATACTAAAATTCCTCCGTCTCGGAGCTGGATTGTAAAAGGACTTGAAAGACATTTTACCCTGTTTGAGTAATGAGCACAGTCAGATCGCTACACAGAATGTGCTACACTGGTTAACAAGACCCTTGATCCTGTCGCTTTGGATTGCCTCGTCTGCACTGGGCTGACAGGAGCCCTACGCTCTTTTCAATTAAACCAATTAAAACAGCTCAATTAATCCTTCCCACCTCTTGAGGCTTAGGGAGAGATTTTACCACCTTTATTCTGGCTGAGTGGTACCGTCCTTCACGAGTGCCAAGGGTAAACTAAATTAAGTTGGGAAGCACTTTTAGGTCGTTCAGTGGAAGGTGTTGTAGAAATAAGGAGTCAAACCTGCTTGAAAACAAACAGGGTGGGGTGGTAAAGAAATAAGACTGATCTATAAATGAAAATGAAGCTAATTTGCTTTATATTTAAATAAAAATGCAGTGGTTTGGGGGGAGGGGTCATGTTCAGGAACCAAGCAAAAAGTCAACAGGAGGAGAAAACTAGAATAAATCCAGTAAAGCAATGTAGCCCGAACAATTATTATTATACTCATAAGATTCAGTGTTGGGTGCAGCATGCACTTGTCACAGATAACAGGTTCTTTTCCTAGGCAGATATTTAAAGGTAATTGACAAGATGGAATTTGGTGAAATGTACACAGAAATTATTTATTACAGACAACTGTAATTGGCATTGTGGAAAAGGATCAATATCTGTAACTATATGAGTAAGATACGTGTGGTTAAGTGGTTTCCTATATCGTTTATACTTACAATCTTGCATTGTGTGTATTTACAATTTATGGAGACTGAAGGATAACTGAATGTAACCCATCAGAAGGGAGGTTCTGATTCTGTTTATTCTGTCTTAGGGACCTGATGAATCCATAGAAATGAGAACCGGGTGTGGTATTTTATACCCTTCCTTATGATGGTAATACAGATATACACCATATTTGATCCTGATTATAAGAAGGTCATTAACAACCCCTATCTATATAAGGCCTTTAGGATGTCCATAATTAAACATTAACATCACTTATTTCTTAGTAATTTCTATATCTAAATGTGGTTTAGCTGCTTAATACTGCATAGCAAGATAATAGCCAAAGCCCTCTAAAGCTCCCTTTTTGTAGAATCCTGTGGTGTGCTGTACCTGTTTGTAGACACTCGTTTGTCTCTCAGAAGGCAAGAACAAAATATCTGACCTGAGGTTATTTTTTGAGGCCTACACTATTCAGCTAAATCTCAGCTGTTAGCGTAAGTACTCCCACAAGGCCTCGCACTCATACAAAAGGCTTGTAATCATAGCAAGCCTGATCATTTAGTTATTTGTTTTCCAGGCTGTAACTGCTTTCGTAACTTGCCTAGGAAGGCTTAGCAAGCAATCCCATAGTAGCCAAAACTATCAGCCTTTCACAGTCAGGTCAGCAGTCAACAGGCAGATTATGCATCTGTCACTTGTGAAGGTGACAAACTGTGTTGCGGTGAAGGGGACTGTATGTCTGTCTGTGGGCATGATTCCCTGATTTGAAGGCCAGAGAGAACCATTATGCTCAAGACTGACCTCCTGCATAACGCAGGCTAAAAAACCCTTACCCAGTGATTCCTGCCTTTGGACCACGACTGCTCGCTGAGCTAAGCATCTCCTTTGGAAAGCTACCCAAGGCATGTCATTAAGCTGAATGTTCAGAAAGCCTGGGATAAAAAGCTACTGCTTTAAATGTAAACTAGAGGGATTCAGGGCCCTGCCAGAGTGTGTGGGGCGGGGCAGGGAGGAGGGGGCTGTATCGCTTGCGACTGGAAGCAATGGAGCTCTGTGGGGAGTCAGAGGACCCCTTGCTGTTTCTAATTGTCCTTCACAAATAGGCCCAAGGACAGCATCTGCAGATAAACGAACTGATTACATGTAAGTGGGGCTGAGTGGCGAGTGAGCACGCTGCAAGCAGCAAGTACATCCAGGAGATTTGTATTTTCAGCATAACTGGTTTAACACCAAGGAAATGGAACAGAAGGGTGATAAATACAAGGTAATCTGCAACATGACCATAATAATGAACCCTCACAAATTGGGATTCAGGCCTTTTTTTTTTCTTTCTTAATACACCATTAGCTGAAAGTTTTATGTTTAAAAATACATTTTCATTTCCTTTCAGAAGTGTTTTGGTTCTGCCACCCTGCCCCAATGTTGCTGTCAATGGAATGTTCTTGTGTCCTCGGTTGTGTCACCTCCAGCACAGATTATGGCTGAAAGCTACTCATAAACATGTCCTTGTTCAGAATGCCGCCGGCAGCTGCTTAGTGCATGACAGTCCTGGCAGGGAAGGCATTGGCCCTGTGCTCTGTAGTCAGTGCTGGCTGCCAGGTTATTTGTGGGGGTCCAAGCCAAGATTTTGTTTTTGACCTAAACACCCAACCTGATTTGGGGCCTGGCTGTGAGAGAGGTGGCCCTCTCCTTACGTGGCCTCATGGTAACTGGACACAACTGAAGCTCTCAAATTAGAAGCCCGTCAGTTTAAAAGGGAAGAAGTTGGCAGCAGCGTTGAAGGGGTCATGGGCTGTGGAAGTCATTTCTCTAGAGCCCTTGTTTGTTGCCTTCTAGGCACAGAGCAAGGCGTCAGAGCCTGCTGTTGAGAAGCTGGTCCTATATGCCTCCAGCCACACATCTCTTCCTCTCAGGGCACTGTCTCCTTACTCTGTCTCATAACTCTGCTTCCCTAAAGGGCAAGCGCTGCACTTCTGGGCCTCGTGCTGCCAGCACATCATGCTGAAAACCCTTAGCACTTCAGAATTTTTAACCCGCTGAGGTACTCGTAGGCCAGCCCAAGGGTCAAAAATCCACCTTATACAGCAACCTTCCAAGGCCCTTGATTTTTCCAGCCAGCTCCTTTCGAGAGCAGGAAGCTCTAAAAACCCTCTTAAAACGCTCTAGAGGATAACATTTTAAAATCCCCCCCTTTTTTTTCTTTAGCTCCATGTAGTAGGCCCAGTCATTCCAGAGAGGTTCTCAATCTAGGCTATTTCCATGGAGAGCAGAGGTGCCATGCCAGAGCACACTGCATAGGGTGACAGTGCCTCCAAAGTCACCTGCTTTGACCATTAGCTGTGCCCTTTCTTTAGAGCGAGGTCTAGAAAGGGAGAGCTGGTTCCCCAGGGAGAAGAAAGCAGCACCTTTCCAAGTGGGGTTCAGTGACTCTCTCTCCTATTAACAAATCTTCACAGGCTGAACCTTGTGACGGTTTGAGAGCTAAGGGTGTCTTGTGACTTGACTAAGCTCACACACGAGCCAATGATTCAGGTAGGGGTTAGGACCTTCCTAGACCACACTGCCTCACTTGTGTACTTCTGACTAAGCTACTTTACACCTCACCAGCAGGACACCTGGGTCACTTTGGCTCAGTTGTTCTGTAAGTCTTCTCTCCTGCTAATTTCACCATAACAATATTGCTCAGCACCACCAATTGTGACAACTGTCTACATTCCAGACATAGCGCAAAGGCCAAAACCATTTTCAGGTTTCCCTTTTGGTGAGAACAGAGCCAAAATACTTGTTGTGCTTCACATAGATCCACCGTACCATGTGAGTGTGCCTTAATTCCTGGCACTAGTAACTTTAGACGAATGTCTCTGTGTCAGCTGGTCAAGGGCTCTTAGCGGTTTAATGCTTATGCAAACAAATTGCAGTCACTGCTAGTAGCTCTGCTGTTGGTGCTGCAAGGTCAGCGTGGAAAACCTGGGGAGCATCCATGAGACTGTCAGAAGCTGTAAGAGCCTTATTTAATGGCCCTCTACCATAATGGCTTTAACCTTTTCTCCTTTGTGAAAGTTTACATTTTCTCCTGGGAGCATAATGGCACTAAAAGAAATGTGTTCAAAATAGCATGACGGGTCCTGCCAAGATCCACAGGAGACTGGCGACTGAGTGTTGAATTCTATGCTTATTTCAGCTTGCTGTGCTCAAGCACTGCAGCGTTGCCGGTGTCTGCTGCCTTCTGTGTGGGCTCTTCTAACGTAGAGAGAGCCTTGTGGCTCCTCCGGCTCTGACGCTGCAGCGAACGCTGCCAGGCCAGACTTCTGTGCAGCGTTCCATTGTCCTGAGACGGGGAGCCATCCACATCCCGCGCCGTGTTGGATTGGGATCTGTGTGAGCTAGCAGATTTGGAGCAGAATAAGGCAATCCTTAGGGAGAAAAGTACCATGGTGGCCCATTGTCATAGCACAGGGACAGGGTTTCAACAGTCTATTCAACTGGATTTTTCACCCTTCTCCCTTCTTTTCATGCACTCACCGAACCATTTTTCTTGTCCGACTCTTCAGTGTCTCTCTTGTTCTCACAATTCAGCAGCCTTGTATGGCTCCGTATTGCTCCTTGTGACTGTTAAAACACCAGCCCCTCCCATGTCTCCTCTTCCTTTCAGTGGCATACTGCAAAGTAACAGCTGAATCTAGGTTCTTGCTGTGTATGATGCATTAGCCAGCTTTTATCCATTTTAGTTTTTCTAATTAGCTTTCCTTTCTAATGACCCAGATGGCAGGTTACCACAACTAATTGGTGGTGAATCCAGTGAGAATGGCTAGTGAGTCCAGTTAAAAGGAGTGGGGGAGAGCAGATAGCATCTGCTCCAGGGGTTAAACCTGGCGTTTGTGCATTTGCCTTTCTGGCAAGGACAAGCCAATTGTTAGCTGTCATTGCTCTCCATCTCGCTCCAGCAGAAAGACTGGCTGCCATTCCTGAAAGGTCAATCTGCAAGTCTAATTGATTGATTAGGTGGCATGGCTGTGTGCCTTCTGCACTTGTTCCAGGTTCTTTTTGCCCAAGAGACTGTTTTTGACAGTAGCTGACCATTAGGAGTAAATCAGATCAGTATTCCGATTACACTTGCCCTCTGTAATGATGTTAAAGGTCATAACTCACACAAGTCACATAGGCAAGATGTTTAACAGAGGGAGGAAATCCACTGCCATTCTGTATGTTTCACTCTTACCCATTCTTTGAAGGTGAGATTGTAATGACAAATATGTCACTACTATATTGTATGGGCAGATTAGGGCAGGTGAAGTTAGAGGAAATGTTTCACCATGAGTGATGTATTGAATTTTATCAACAACTTTGGGGATTTCCGTTCATCTGTCAACATTTGTCCTCAGAATTAATGCAACCACAAGCTAAAATTATTCAGAAAAGTTGTCTTGAAAAAATGTTTCTACTCTTAAACAGGAGCAGGAGCTTAAAGTGCCGATCTTTGGCTGGGGCAGAGTGTTCAAAAAATACCAAAAAGTAATAATACCATGTTTAACTTTCTACAGCAAAGTCACTGTTGGCTTTTACTAAAGAAAAGCATTTTAACGGAGATACTACAGCAATTTTTTCAGTTCTTGTTCACACTTAAAAGCAGCTAAAATACTTCTAAGTTGATAACAAAATGCTTCCAAACTAGATATGTTATATTTTGATTAATCAGCGAATCGAGTAGTCGATGGAATTTTTGTAATCTAGTTGATTAGTTGATAATGGGGGTGGGGCACTCGCTATCTCCACTGTGCCTCTACCTTTTAAATGTAGTAAGAGCTTTCTTTCTTGACAGATCCCCCTCTAGACTGCTGCTTTTTGCCAACAAAATGCCGAATCGGCAAAAATGGTGGCCTTTTTTATGCAAATTAAGCGTGGGATATTTAAATTCCCGCTTCATTTGCAATGTCGACCTGCCTAATCTGCATCCCTCTGCCGACAGAGGGATGCAGTCTAGACATACCCCTAGTGACAGATGTTGTGGGAAAAGCTGAAGTACTCAGTGCTTTCTTTGCCTCTGTCTTCACGGACAAGGTCAGCTCCCAGACAAATGCACTAGGCAACGCAGCATGGGAAGGAGGTAGACAGCCCTTGGTGGGGAAAGAACAAGTTAAGAACTATTTAGAAAAGCTAAACATACACAAATCCATGGGCCCAGATTTAATGCATCCGAGGGTACTGAGGGAGTTGGCAAATGTTATTGCGGATCCTTTGGCCATTATCTTTGAAAACTCGTGGAGATCGGGAGAGATCCCAGATGATTGGAAAAAGGCAAATGTAGTGCCCATCTTTAAAAAAGGGAAGAAAGACAATCCAGGGAACTACAGATCGGTCAGCCTTACCTCAGTCCCCCGGAAAAATCATGGAGGGGATCCTCAAGGAATCCATTTTGAAGCACTTGGAAGAGGGGAAAGTGATCGGGAATAGTCAGCATGGATTCACAAAGGGCAAGTCATGCCTGACCAATCTGATTAGCTTCTATGATGAGGTAACTGGCTCTGTGGATATGGGAAAGTCAGTGGATGTGATATACCTTGACTTTAGCAAAGCTTTTGATACGGTCTCCCACAATATGCTTGCCAGCAAATTAAGGGAATATGGATTGGATAAATGGACTGTAAGATGGATAGAAAGCTGGCTAGACTGTCGGGCCCAACAAGTAGTGATCAACAGCTCGATGTCAGCTTGGCAGTCGGTTTCTAGCGGAGTGCCCCAAGGATCAGTTCTAGGACAGGTTTTGTTCAACATCTTTATTAATGACCTGGATGAGGGGATGGATTGCACCCTCAGCAAGTTTGCAGATAACACTAAGCTAGGGGGAGAGGTAGATACGCTGGAGGGCAGGGATAGGGTCCAGAGTGACCTGGACAGATTAGAGGATTGGGCCAAAAGAAATCTGATGAGGTTCAACAAGGACAAGTGCAGAGTCGTGCACTTGGGGTGGAAGAATCCCAGGCATTGTTACAGGCTGGGGACTGAATGGCTAAGTAGCAGTTCAGCAGAAAAGGACCTGGGGATTACAGTGGATGGAGAAGCTGGATATGAGTCAACAGTGTGCCCTTGTAGCCAAGAAGGCTAATGGCATATTAGGGTGCATTAGGAGGAACATTGCCAGCAGATCCAGAGAAGTGATTATTCCCCTTTATTCGGCTCTGGTGAGACCACATCTGGAATATTGTGTCCAGTTCTGGGCCCCCCACTATAGAAAGGATGTGGACGCATTGGAGAGGGTCCAGCGGAGGGCGACAAAAATTATTAGGGGGCTGGAGTGCATCACCTATGAGGAGAGACTGAGGGATTTGGGTTTGTTTAGTCTGTAGAAGAGAAGAGTGAGGGGGGATTTGATGGCAGCCTACAACTTCCTGAAGGGAGGTTCCAAAGAGGCTGGAGAAAGGCTGTTCACAGTAGTGACGGATGGCAGAACAAGGAGCAATGGTCTCAAGTTACAGTGGGGGAGGTCTAGGTTGGATATTAGGAAAAACTATTTCCCTAGGAGGGTGGTGCAGCACTGGAATGGGTTACCTAAGGAGGTGGTGGAATCTCCATCCCTAGAGGTTTTTAAGTCTCAGCTTGACAAAGCCCTGGCGGGGTTGATTTAGTTGGGATTGGTCCTGCCTTGGGCAGGGGGCTGGACTTGATGACCTCCTGAGGTCTCTTCCAGCTCTATGATTCTATGACTATGCAGCTGCCAGATCTCACACTATAGACGTGCGCAAGTAGCAGAAATGTTTTCCTTGTGGCAAATAGCAGGGACTCCAAGAATTTTGTCTTCTACTTTGTCCTTGTTCCTGGTTGGAGCAGGGAACTGAGCACAAGATCTGAGCACAAACTGTTATTTTTGTTGACTTCTGCTCTAGTCTGCTTGTTTGTCTCAGCACCGCGTTCTGTCAGCTGAGTTGTGTGTGTTATTAAACCCATTGTCTCAAGCCCTTTATTATGCAAGTTACCACATATGCTGTGTGAGCCTCATCCCAAGCCCTTTGAAGCCAGTGGGAGTTTTTCCATTGATTACGTGAGTTTTGGATTAGGCCCAGATTGATTTCTATAAAAGCATTATTTGTTCTTTCTTTGAGCCCTTGACAGTTGGACTCTTGGTCCTGGTACAGTGGAGTCTGGCTTTGCAGATTAAAGACACAGAAAGCAGTATTAATGGAAATAAATGTAAGTTCTGTACAACAATATCACCATGAAGTGTGACGGGTACAGAATGCACGAGGGTGCGGCGTGAATGATGCTGGCAATGCATACTCGTGCTGAGTAATCATTTGTACCACACTGCACCACTCCCTGGGAACAGTCTAATACCAAGCTGATGGGTAGAGCAGAAAAACTTAGAATAGAACTTGTTCAGTCTCTTCAAAGTCAATGGTTGCTCTTAAATTAAGGACCTCCGGATACAACCCTCCATATATTGGCAAGAAAAAAATAGCTTAGAGGAGACAGACTTTTTTTCCTTGTGGCAAACAACAGGGACTCCAAGCATTTTGTTCTCTCTACAGTCTGATTTTATGCAATGCAATGGTCTAGTTTCATTGAAATCAGTACAGGTGCCAGTACACATGGTAATGAGAGATTTTTGTGTCCAGCGATGTGGTCAAAAATGAAAGCAATGCTGATTGGCATTGCTGCTGAGTCTGTCTGTATTATGATGGTCTCACTGCACAGGGTTCATAAGAAACCTCAGGACTCTTCATTTACACCTTTATATCTTTTCCTGTGTACTGGGTGTGTAATATTCAGTGCCGGAGACATCCCGTTTCCTGTTTTGGAACATGCAAACAGGGAAAATAGCAAAGAGTGCAGGGGTTGCAGTTCAGGATTTAGATGCAGTGGCGGAACTGGATGTGCAGTGGGCTTGCTTCAGAAAGCACCGGGATATAGTAGAACAGGGCTGAGATGCATTGGCATAGCATGTCCAGGGGTGGAAAAAGGGAATGTGTGTGCACGGCTTATATGTACCTGTGCTTATGTCAAGCCATGCGGTACTAGCAGTCCACTCACTCTTCAGCCTGCTGTATTTCACTCACTGATCTATAAAATGAAATAAACGCAGAGAGCAATACAATGTTTATAAAGCAGGAGCCGCATTTCTGGGAAGCTGAAAGGCCTCTCTTAATAAAGACAAAAACATCAAAAGGAGACTTTGCACGGCAATTCTCAAAAGAAGAATCTGAACTGGATGGCAATTTTCAGTCATTCTGTACCTCCAGCTGGTGGTGTACAAACAGTCCCTTTTTTAACCCATTCCTTTAACCTGTAAGGTCTTGATTGGCTCTCGTCTCCCTGAATATTCAGGATATCAGCTTTTCTGCGCACTGTGTTCTTTTGATTTCCAACACCGAATGTATGTGTAAAACTTGCTTCTGCTTTAGCTTGTGTTGTCAGCACAATCCAGCAAGGCACAAATCCAGTTAGTAGCTTCTAGTGCTGCTCAGATCCATTGTCATTTCAGCCCTATAGCTTGTGAGGTGCCCAGCTCAATAGCAGCTGAGAGCCCCTGGCACCTTTCACCCACCCCTAACCTACCTCTCCTCCCCTCTGGCCTGTTTAGCTGTATGTGTTCTGCTCTATTGCACCACTTGTGAGGCAGCCGTTTTCCCTTGTTAGTCATGCTGTATCCTGCCAGAGCACCCACATCCACAGTGCTGCTTGGGAAGTACTCCCTGGGAGCAAGATTTATTTTTCCCCCCTCTCCTTCCTGGGCATGTCAGCCACACACATGTGCTATTACCCATAAACTCCTTCTCTGGTCACTTTGTGTAAACACCATCTCCAAAGTTCCATTCATTGCAGCACTTGGTTGAAAGTTGCATGTAGTCAGTAAGGGAGGGTTCGATCAAGATCCTTGCTTTACATTTCCGTACAAATTCCTCTCTCCAGTGGTAAGTGCTCTGTGGTCATTTTGTAAGGTCATGGCAGTCTGCAAAGAGAGGTTGTAATAGCTGTTTCTTTCCTACGGTGTTCGTCTAGCACTAGGGGTGCCCTTTCTAATGCACTTGGGTCATTTTGTAAGGTCATGGCAGTCTGCAAAGAGAGGTTGTAATAGCTGTTTCTTTCCTACGGTGTTCGTCTAGCACTAGGGGTGCCCTTTCTAATGCACTTGGGTATCAGGGCCTTCTTTTGAATGCTGCAAATTCAGAGAGTAAAACTGCTGAAAATGTACCCACCAGTACCTGAAGTCATTGAAGAATTTCTTTCACCTGCGGAGGGGCAAGTGCTTGATTCCTCTCCATATAAATGTACATACATTGAAATTGCACTATAAATTGATGTACTTAACGCGCGTCTCCATCTCTCTTGCTTTACTAGACTCAATGATGCTGGTAGCTGACCGGTTTGATGGACCATCCAATGTAGACACTGTCATTGGTACCATTCACACCAGGATTGCTGAGGCCATTTCTAACATGCAGGAAAACAAAGACTCTATCACAGCCAAGGTAAGGAGCTTGCCAGAAATTGATATTAAATCAGTTGAGAGTGCTCTGGCTACAGCCTTGGGCATATTCTTCCAATACCATTCAGTTGTTTAACACACAGGAGGCAGGTTCTTTTAAGAAACCAGTCACTCCCCACGGGCAAATGCTTCTGACTCAGACTCCTCCCCATCTCTGCCTCCAGCAAACCAACTTGATACGTGCAGGCCGAGTACAGCATGGTGTTGAATTCTGAATCCCTGGAGAACGTGGGTGACAGAGTATTGTGGAGCCTCAACCTCTGTAGCCAAGGGGGGTTCCGAATTCTCTCTAAGCTAGGTACAGCAAGTTGGTGGGCTGCCTTACACTTGACCCAGTGGACAAGCCCTCTTGACCGCTACAGGAACAGTGGAAAATGGAAACATTTGGCTGAGTGGGTTGTATTCATGGGGTAGGGTTGTTCTTCTTCAAGTGATTGCTCATGTGCATTCCAATTAGGTGTGTACGCGCAGCGTGCATACGTCGTTGGAAGTTTTTTCCCTCAGCAGTAACCTTAGGGCCAGCGGGGAGCCCCCTGGAGTGGCGCCAGTATATCAGCCCATATATACCCCTGCTGGCCCCCTCACCCACTCAGTTCCTTCTTACCGCCATGACGGTCGTTGGAACAACCCTCTGCGCTTCTAGTGATAGTTGTCTTCAGTATTGTTCTCTGATTCTTCAGTTAGCTTAAGTACCTGCAGCTAAGTTAGACTCTTTTGTTGTTCTTTGTTGTTTTCGTTGCTGTTCCTCACCGCGGCGCACCGTGCGCCCGTGGCAGGACATGCCTGGCCCGCAAGGCTTTAAGTCCTGCAAAAAGTGCCACAAGCCTATGCCCCAAGGCAACCCTCATTCCTCATGTTTAAAGTACTTGGGAAAGACGCACCTCACTGAAGCCTACAAAATCTGCAAGGCGTTCAAGCCACGAACGAAACATGAGAGAGAGTCATGTCTTAAGATCATCCTTATGGAGGCGGCTCTCCAGCTGGTACTGGCACCAGAGTTGGCACCGGGTCCTCAAAGCGCACCGGCGTCGGTGTGGGACTCCCCCCTGCACCGTGCCTCACCGGCACCGCAGAGACCTCAACACCGGTCTCAGTCTCTGGCACCGCAGAAGAGGAGGAGGCCTAACGGGATGGTCCCCTGCTAGGCACACACCCTCTGTGCGCACTTCAGCGGGGCACACGGCACCAGCAAGTCTGGAGCCCGGACCTTCCAGGTCAAGCGGACCGTCCTCTCAGCATAGGGAGCCGAGCCCCTTAGAGGACTTTCCCGAACCCTCCACACCGGAGGCCTTAGAAGCGGCAAGGGTGCTCATAGAGTCATCCCCCTCACCGCCCCCTACTCCAACGCCTTCCAGGAAACACGGGACATCCTGGCACCGGGTATCGAAACAACCCGAGACAATGGCACCGGAGGCCCGGGCCCACCGCCCTCTCCTCCCCTCCCCTCCCCTCCCGGCTCCACCGGCACCACATCCCTACCCACGGTGCCCCATCAGGACGCGGCACCGGATACACCGCAGTACCATACCCCGGCACTGGCTCACACCGTTCCAGCACCTACCTCTGCACCGAATGCCCACACCACTATGCCACCACTGCCGCCTCAACACCCTGGGAAGCCGGAGCCTATAGCCAGGCACGTAGCTGTTCCACAGGTCTCAGTGTCGGCTCTTCCCTGGTCCACCTCGGACTATACGTCTGACTCTGAGGCGGAATCCACCTGGTCTTCTTGGGGCTCTCGGTCCCAGTCGCGGCACCGCTCACGTTCGCAGCACTGCTCCCGGCACCATAATCCACCTCGTCCATACCAGCAGCAATGGACACAACCAGTCCCAGTACTGGTGCTCCAGCAATCAAGGCCTCCTCAACTTCCAGCTCAGTGGCCATTTTGGACGCCTTGGGCATATCACCAAGCCCAGGGAAACCCCCCTTCCAGGTCGGCTTCAGTCGCATCAGGTCCTTGGGCCCCTCCTTCGGTGACCCCACTGGTCAGATCGCCAACCTCTGGCCAATCACTACCCCCCGGCCAGCAGTCTCCTGGTCCTTCGGGGAGTGCGGCTCCGGTGAGCCAACCTCCCCCACCCTCGTCCACTGGCACACAGCAGGATCTGGCACTTTCGGGGGTATCTGTCGGGGAAGTCCGAAAGGGATCATCGTCCTTCTTCCCTGACGAGGCTCTGGGAGACCCTAAACCATCCATGGCCTCTATGGACACCAGGGCCCACCAGGACCTCCTCCAACGTCTGGCCCAAAGTTTGGGAGTCCAGACGGATAGGGTATCCGATGTCTCCGATCTCACAGTGGACATCCTTCATGCGGACGTCTCCTCTAGAGTGGCCCTCCCGATTAACAAAACGGTGGCCAAGATCTCCAAAGCCTAGTGGCAGACTCCCGCGTCCATCCCCCTTACAGATAAGCCGGCCGAATGGAGATACTCCGAATGGAGCATCTTTTTTCCCACCCCGCACGGGGTTCTCTCATGGTACAAGCCGTGAATCAAAGGGAGAGACAAGGTCAGCCCGCCGTTGTCCCTAAGAACAGGGAGGCTAAGAAAACTGACCTGGTAGGCCGGAAGGTCTATGCGTCTGGTGGTATTCAGTACCACATTGCAAATCAAAAGGTCCTCTTGTCCCGGTATGCGTTTAACACCTGGGCCTCTATGGACAAATTCACGGACCTACTCCCCCGAGAGTCCCGCGTAGAATTCAAAGTTCTCCACGAGGAGGGGAAAATTATTTCCAAGGCGGCTCTAGACGTGGCGGATGCTGCTGCCCGAATAATGGCCTCTGGGGTGGTCTTATGCCGCAGTTCCTGGCTACAGGGTTCTGGGGTTCCCCTAGAGCTCAGAACACTATACAAGACTTCCCTTTTTGAAGGCTCCTCACTCTTTTCTGAGCAAACTGATCAGAAGCTCCATGGCCTGAAAGACACCCATGCTACCCTAAAATCATTGGGCATGCACACCCCGGCTACCGTGAAGTGCCCCTTACCCATTAGGAATGTTCCTAGAGCACCTCCCCAGGGGAGTTCGCCTACCAACTTCTCCTGCCACTGGAGCAGAAGCGGTAATGGCAGGAACAACAGGAGTCACCCTTGCCCGACCCCTGATCACAACCAGGGGCCCCCCCAACAAACCCTCCGGTCCCCGTCAGGGGTTTTGATAGGACCTACGAAGGCAACCTTCCAGTCTCCCCATTTCTCTTCTGGGACCGTTTATCCCACTTTACCCCAGCCTGACAGTTGGTCACCTCAGACCGCTGGGTGCTCGAGATAGTGGAAAGGGGTTATGTAATCCCTTTCCACTTCCCTCCCCCTTCCCAACACCCTACCCCTTCCCCTTTTCAGGTACCCATCTCACGAGCCTCTGCTTCAAGAGGAGGTCCAACATCTCCTTACGATAGGGGCGGTAGAACGCGTTCCCCCCGAGTTTCGGGGGAGGGGGTTCTATTCCCGCTACTTTCTGGTTCCGAAAGCCAAAGGGGGCCTGTGTCCCATCCTGGACCTAAGAGCCCTCAACTCCTTCATTGCCAAAGCAAAGTTCAAAATGGTAACATTGGCGTCCATAATTTCCTCACTAGCCCCCGGAGACTGGTACGCTGCCCTCGACTTAAAAGACACTTACTTTCACATTTCCATTTCCCCCCACTTCCGCAAATTCCTCAGATTTACTGTGGGCCCGGACCACTACCAATTCCCAAGCCCTCCCATTTGGTATTTCCACAGCCCCTTGGGTCTTCACCAAGTGCATGGTGGTGGTAGCCGCTAAACTCAGGAAAAGGGGTATCCAGGTGTTCCCCTATCTAGATGACTGGCTCCTGAGGGGGGCTCGCAGGTGTGAACGCACATCACCGTGGTGCGCACACTTTTCGACGATCTAGGTCTTTTGTTAAACCTGGACATGTCATCCCTAACGCCCACTCTGATGATAGAGTTCGTGGGAGCCACCCTGGACTCTACCTCGGCAAGAGCCTCTCTACCCAAGTCCCGGTTTATCGAGATACAGGCGGCAGTAAGGGAGCTCCAGAACTTTCCAGTGACCACCGCCCAGACTTGCATGTGCCTCCTGGGTCTCATGGCCGCCTGTACTTATGTAGTGCAACACGCCAGGCTGCGCATGCGCCCGCTACAGATGTGGCTATCATGAGCCCACAATCCAGTCGTCCATTCATGAGACAGGGTGGTGACGGTCCCCGCTTCCGTCCTCCTTGCGCTGAACTGGTGGACCAACCAGGCGGAGGTACCATTTTCCAGGCCGGTACTGTCCACCCGACTCGTCACGGATGCTGGGGAGCCCACCTGGGAGACGTTCACACGCAAGGTATGTGGTCTGCAGACGAGATCTTCCTGCATATCAACATCAGGGAGCTCTGGGCAGTCCGACTGGCTTGTGCGGTTTTCCTTCCCCGCCTCAGGAGCAAGTCTGTCCTCATCCTATAGGACAACACGACAGCGGTGGCATACATAAACAAGCAAGGCGGGGCCCATTCCCCTCGCCTGTGCTTGGAGGCGATTCACCTGTGGGAACTTTGCATCAGGGCGGATATCTACCTGACGGCCTCGTACCTCCCGGACTCCCAAAACGTCCTGGCGGACAAACTGAGCAGGTCCTTTGCAGGACACGAATGGTCTCTGAGGGTATGTCTACACTAGCCCCCTAGTTCGAACTAGGGAGGCTAATGTAGGCATTCGAAGTTGCAAATGAAGCCCAGGATTTAAATATCCCGGCTTTATTTGCATCTTTCACTGGCGCCATTTTTAAATCCCCTTAGTCCAACTAACTGCCCACGCTACATGCGGCAGTCAAACGTTAACTCGAACTAAGTCCTTAGTTCGAGTTAACTGTTACACCTCATTCCATGAGGTGTAGCCGCGGGCAGTTAGTTCGGACTAAGGGGATTTAAAAATGGCACTGGGGCGGGAAGATGCAAATAAAGCCCGGGATATTTAAATCCCGGGCTTGATTTGCAATTTCGAATGCCTACAGTAGCCTCCCTAGTTCGAACTAGGGGGCTAGTGTAGACATACCCGGAGGTGGGATGTAGCCCAATCTATCTTCCGTGCATGGGGGTCTCCCCATCTGGACCTCTTCACCACAGGGCAGAACAGGAAGTGCCACCGATTCTACTCCTTCATGGGACAGGGACAGGGCTCACTGGGGGATGCTCTCCTTCTCCCCTGGCTGCAGGGCCTACTATACGCCTTCCCACCATTCCCGCTAATCCACAAGGTCTTACTCAGGGTGCGGGAGTTCAGGGCATCCCTGATTTTAATCGCCCCTGCCTGGCCCAGGCAGCACTGGTTCTCAACCCTCCTCAACCCACCATGTGAGAGACCCATGACCCTCCCTCTGCTCCCGGACCTGATTACTCAGGACTCAGGCAGGCTCCACCACCCGGACCTGCACTCGCTGCATTTGACAACGTGGAAGCTCCGTGGCTAATGGCTGAGGAACTTCAGTGCTCAGAGCGGGTCCAGTAAGTCCTACTGGGTAGCAGGAAGCCCTCCACTAGGAGGTTCTGTATCTGGGCTGCCCAGAAGGGGGTTCACCCAAGGCGAGCTGCGATCACCTTGATTCTTGATTACCTGTTAGACCTCAGGCTCCGGAACCTCTCTTCCTCCTCCATCAAGGTTCACTTGGCAGCCATTTCGGCCTTCCACCCGGGGGAAGGAGAGAAAGGTCTGTTTGCTAACCCAGTGGTCAACAGGTTTCTGAAAGGGTTGGACAGGTTCTACCCATATGTTCGCCAGCCCGTCCTCCAGTGGGACCTAAACCTGGTCCTTTCCAAACTTATGGGACTTCCATTTGAACCAATAGCGACGTGTTCCCTTCTGTATAAGGTGTCTCTCCTGGTGGCACTCACATCTGCCAGGCAGGTATCCAAACTCGGGGCACTTACCTCAGATCCCCCCTACACGGTGTTTTTCAAAGACAAGGTTAGGCTCCGCTCCCACCCAGCTTTTCTGCCCAAGGTGGTGTCCTCTTTCCACCTGCAGGTGTTTTACCCCAAGCCACCCGCGTCTGGGAAAGAACAGGCTTTACACACTCTAGATGTGCGCAGGGCGTTAGCCTTTTATTTAGACAGGACAAAACCATTCAGGAAGTCACCGCAACTCTTTGTGGCCATCACCGAATGGGCGAAGGGCCGACCCGTGTCCTCCCAGCGAATCTCCTCCTGGATAACCGCTTGTATCAAGGAGTGCTATTCCCTAGCAGGGGTATCGGTTCCACCCTTTAGAGCGCACTCCATGAGAGCTGTGGCAGCCTCCACCACTTTCATGGCACAGGTCCCCATCCTGGACATCTGCAGAGCCGCGACATGGTCCTCTGTCCATACCTTCACCAATCACTATGCGCTAACGCATCAAGCCAGGGAAAACGCTGCCCTGGGCAGGGCGGTTCTCCACTCCTCTGTAGCTTCAACATCCGGCCCTCCTCCATAGGTTCTGCTTTGGAGTCACCTAATTGGAATGCACATGAACAATCACTCGAAGAAGAAAGAACGGTTACTTACCTCGTAACTGTGATTCTTCGAGATGTGTCGCTCATGTCCATTCCAAATCCCCGCCCGCCGCCCTTTCTCTGGAGTATTCCGGTAAGAAGGAACTGAGTGGGTGAGGGGGCCAGCAGGGGTATATATGGGCTGATATACTGGCGCCACTCCAGGGGGCTCCCCGCTGGCCCTAAGGGTACTGCTGAGGGAAAAACTTCTGACGACGTGTGCACGCTGCGCGCACACACCTAATTGGAATGCACATGAGCAACACATCTCAAAGAATCACAGTTACGAGGTAAGTAACCGTTCTTTATGTGGGGGTAGAGTTGTTACACAGCTGCCGTGTGACGCAGGTTGTGCTGGGGCTCAGAGCCTCACAAGAATCGTATTTCCAAGGCCTGTTTTATTAATCTCCACTTTCAGCCCATGTAACTCACTAATCAAAAGCCCGTGCCACAGCTGCAGGTAAAGCGAACACCCTTCCCAGGTTCCTGTTTTCACACCAACACACCACCAAGCCACCTACCTTGCCATTGTTACTCAGATTGCACCATTGAAAGCGTTTTATTATCTGGGGAAATAGAAAATCATCTGAACTGCCATGTGCACTGAGGGCCCCTGTTGTGCATGCAGGCACTCATAGCTGGTGGATACTTCTGTTCCAGCCTGTACTTGACTAGAGCAGCAGAGTGCATTTGACAAGTTTCTGAACTGGATCTTCATTGTACCAAAGTGCACTTGCCTGTCTTGGCGTGTGGAGCCAAGCAGCAGAAGTTGGGCACTGACAAACTGCTGAGAGGATGAGTATGACAAACAGGGAAGGGTGGCGAGCGAGGGAAGTGCGGTTTAAGAGCCACACTGCTTCCCTTTTCACGTCGGTCTGTGAGCGCCGTTTGAAATCACTGAAAGGAATCGGCTCACATCTGGTTCATTTCTACACATGGCGTTTCTCTGAAGTGGTCACTTGTGAAATGTCAAGCAAGGCTCTTGAGCTACTGCCAGTCGCGATGCCTTTGAACAATCAGCAGTTGATCATCCGTATCAAAGGCTTTATTTAAACTTTTGAAAGGAAGCAGCTGGGATTTTTATTTTCTTATCCAGGGAAAGAAGGAAACACACAGAAGATGTGCCCAAGGGTTAGCCGTCTTTCCAGGCAAAAAGCAGAAATGTGCGCACCATGCAGTCACATATGGGCCATTCTGTGTCTCTGGTTTGGAGGGGTGACACCTGCAGTGCTCAGCTTGCCCAAGACAACCTTGGTTTGGCCAAAGGCTGTTGACATAGTGCAAAGTTAAAAGACTAAGGTGTGCTCAGCACAGACCCAATCCCGCTGCCCTTAATGTCAAGGGGGAAGTTTACCGTTGACTTAAATAGGAGCAGAGTTAAGGCAGCACTGAGCATTTTTGAAAATCACGACTTTATGGGCACAGTCTCTCGTTCCCAGTGGCCTTTGGGTCTTGCAAAGCCTGCCACCTGGGTTCTGAATGATTTGGGGGAATGAGAACTGAAAGAGAGACTCTCGGTTTCCATTTAAACTAAATGTATTTTAGCACCTCTTGAAAATGTGAATTGATCGGTAGGAAGTGGGATGAAGGGACTTCAGCGTCTCTCGTGTGCAAAGCAGGTCAGTTCATTTTGGATTGTATCCCAACCAGTACTCTTGGCTGATGCCCCCCCCTCTTCAGGCTGGGTCTGTGCATACAAGTGCCATCCTGGTGGCCAGCAGTTGGTTACAGTTGTGATAGAGGTTTGGCTAATAGCATTTTGCATGAGCCTACCCACAAACTGGTTACCTGAGCATCAGGTGATGCCCCTCAATACCACTCTTGCTATCCTCATACCTTGGTGGTGGAAACAGAGACCTTTTAATATCTGGTCCACAGAACAAGGTCCTTTGGAGGTGTAGTGGATTTTATTGCCTTCTCAAGTTTGTTTCAATGCTTTAGATTGTGGGGGGAAAACTCTCCCCTAATCTGATCTGATCCTCCCAGGCCAGGAATAAAACTGTGCAGAGAATAAACAGCATAACAAATAGTGAAACCCCACAGCACAGCTACTCCCATATTCTGGCCTGGTGTGCAGTAAGGTGACATCTCTCTGTTGCTGTCCTAACCAGGGGAATGTGCATGTTGCCCGTAGTCGCAGAATTTCCCAGAACCAAAATCTGACTCATCACTTGTTTGTTTCATTGTCCGTTATCATAAAATCATTGAATCATAGAGCACTAGAACTGAAAGGCACTTTGAGAGATCATCAAGTCCAGTCCCCTGCCCTCATGGCAGGACCATGCACTGTCTAGATCATCCCTGGTAGATGTTTATCCAACCTGCTCTTAAATATCTCCAGTGATGGAGATTCCACAACTTCCTGGATAACTTATTTCAGTGTTTAACCACCCTGACAGGAAGTTTTTCCTAATGTCCAACCTAAACCTCACTAGCTGCAATTTAAGCCCATTGCTTCTTGTCCTATCCTCAGAGGCCAAGAAAAAATTTTCTCCCTCCTCCTCGAAACACCCCTTTAGATACTTGAACACTGCTATCATGTCCCCTCTCAGTCTTCTCTTTTCTAAACTAAACAAGCCCAATTCTTTCTGTCTTCCCTCAGCTCATGTTTTCTAGACCTTTAATCATTTTTGTTGCTCTTCTCTGGACCTTCTCCAATTTCTCCACATCTTTCTTGAAATGTGGTGCCCAGAATTGGACACAGTACTCCAATTGAGGTCTAATCAGCATAGAGCAGAGCGGAAGAATGACTTTTCATGTCTTGCTCACAACATTCCTATTAATGCATCCCAGAATCATGTTTACTTTTTTTGCAACAGCATCACGCTGCTGACTCATATTTAGCTTGTGATCCTCTATGACCCCTAGATCCCGTTCAGCAGTACTCCTTTCTAGAGAGTTACTTCCCATTCTGTAGGTGTGAAACGGCTTGTTCCTGCCTAAGTGGAGTATTTTGCATTTGTCCTTATTAAACTTCATCCTATTTACCTAAGACCATTTCCCTGGTTTGTCCAGATCATTTTGAATTATGACCCTATCCTCCAAAGCAGTCGCAACCCCTCCCAGCTTGGTATCATCAGTAAACTTAAAAGTGTACTCTCTATGCCAATATCTAAATCAGCGTTTCCTAAACTGTTCCGTGGCACACCAGTGTGCCGCGAGGCAGTCAGAGGTGTGCCGCGGAGAAAACAGAAACAATTCTGCTCTGCCGCCCCCTGCAGAGCCCGTAGGCAGCGGTTGTCCCACCTACACCCCAGGCCGCAGGATGGCCCCTGTCCCTCGGGGCCTCCACTGCTGCGCAGCTGCCTCCTCCTCAGCGTTTGCAGGTGGCTGCTTTTACAGCGGCCGCTGCTGCTAGGAGGGGAAGGGGTGGCCGGAGCTGAGGAGCTGTTCCTGGACCTTGGCGTTTTAAGACTGCTACCTGCGGGGAACCCGGCTCAGGCTCTGCCGCCCCCCTCCTGCCTGCGGTGCGCTCGGGCTCTGCTGCCCCCAGGCGCACTTGGGCTCTCCTGCCCCCCATGCACTGCTGCTCTCTTTCCCCTGTGTCCCTCCCCAGCCTGGTGGGGAAGTGAAAGAATTTAATCTGGTGGGGACAGTCGGGGTTTCTACCCAACCCCCCCCCCACTCCCTTCCCCCTGCCAAGACCTCGCACTCCCAGCTTGCTCTGACTCTCTGCCCCAAGTCCACTCCTGCCCCCTTCCTGCCCCAAGTCCCTTCCTTTGCCCTCCCTCCTGGCCAGACACCCTGCCCTGGTGGGGTTTTTTGTTTTGCTTGACAAAATTTCCCTGGGAGCCTGTTTTTTGTTGTGTTTTTTTGTTTTGTTTTTTTTTGCTCGACAAAAAAATCCTTGGCGTTCCCTAGAAAAAGAAATGGTTTGGTGTTCCTCAGTCTTAAAAAGTTTAAGAAACACTGATCTGAATCATTGATGAAGATATTGAACAGAACCAGTCCCAAAACAGACCCCTGCGGAACCCCACTTGTTATGCCCATCCAGAATGACTGTGAACCATTAATAACTACTCTCTGAGAACGGTTATCCAGCCAGTTATTCACCCATCTTATAGTACCCCATCTAGGTTGTACAGGTTGCACCTCTAAAATCCGGGATTCTCTGGTCTGGCAACATCCGTGGTCTGGCATGACCACGGGTGTTCCAGGATCAGAGTCCCTCAGTGCACTGCAGGTTGGTGGGAGCCCGGGAGCCTGTGCGTGGCCCAGTTGGGCTTTGAAAGGGGCCAGAGCCACGTGGGGGGAAGGGCAGGGAGCCGGTGCACAGCTCAGCTGTGCTGTAGGGGATGCCAGGAGCCAGCGTGCGGCTCAGCTGTGCTGGGAAGGGGGCATGAGCTAGGGCACAGCTCAGCTGGGCTGCAGGGGGAGCCAGGAAGCCAGCGGGTGGGGGGCTGAAATGAACTCCCCCGGCCCAGAAAAATCCCTTATCTGGGACCAATCAGGTCCCAAGGGTGCCGGACCAGGGAGGTCCAACCTGTGTTTCCCTAGTTTATCAATAAGAAGGTAATGCGAGACCATATCAAATGCTTTAGTGATTAGGGGAATGAGAAATGTTATCAGTGCTCACCTTTTGAAACAAAACCCAGCACCACCACAACCAGCCCCATTCCTCCCTCTTCCCCTCCCCCTCCCCTCGCACATGCCTCTTACGCTTATCGGGTAGTCACTTACATCCCTACTCCTGACAGCTAAATCCTGGATTTCAAACTGCATAAACTATAAAAGACTGCAGATTGCTGCTTGTATCAAGAGAGATTGTGGCTTCGTCTGATAGGTTCCCCAACCCTGATTTATACTTTTTTGGGTCGGGGCCACTGACCCACAGAAAAATCAGTCAGGGGCTGCACACAAGTGAGAAACAAAAAAACACCTCTCACCAGCATGGACTCCCCAATGCTGGGGGGAGCCCTGAGCCTCAGGGGCCAGATCCAGGCAAGCCAGGGGGTGCATCTGGCCCCTGGGCCTTAGGTTCCCCACCCCGGTCTAAGTGGATGGTAGCTTTCATTAGCATGATCAGGATTACTCAGATAAATCATCTGGCTCAATAAGAGAACAGACTCTGCAATGTAGCATAAAGCACTGGAAATACAGTAGGGTGGAGATTTCTTTTTGGCATAATGAGTGAGTGTTACTTCATCTCATATCCACTAAAATGGCTACATTTTACACTTCTGCACATGTTACAGAAGTCTGTGTACATCCAAATATTTAGGTTCTTTATTTCCATAATAGGAAGCTGCAAGAATTAGTATCTGAAAAATGCACATTCAGGTTTGGGATTCTACAAAGGGTTCGACCAAGGGTCACCCACTTTGCTTGCCCACATCTGATCTGCTGTACTCTTGGGTGCTCGGGTAGTAGTGGTACTAAAAGTTAGTTCTGTTGCTCTCTGCTTGTGGGAAGTGTGATTTCACATCCCTGGGGACACACTGTAGGAAAGAAAAGCTTCTAAACTGATTTTAGATTATTTGTATGTAAGCACTGTCAGGTGCGTCCATCATTTTGTGGAGGAAATAGAGTTACAGTGTGTGGAAAGTTAGCACAAGCCGTCATTTACAGGTAATTTTTCCAGAAAAGTGAGATGTTCTATTTGGCAGGAGAGGGGAGTTCCCCTTTCTTGGATGCTATCCGTGATCAGGTACAAGTTTTAAACCAGTCTCATCTGTACAGGAAGTGTGTACTTAAAATAGTCTCCTCCCCATCATAGCAACTGGCACTCATTGTCTTGCCCATAAAGGTTTGCCCAGCTATTACTCAGAGCAGAAGTTGTCACATTAGCTGCATATATATGGAAAGAATTCACTTCTAGCTAGCATCTTTTCTCTACCGTTGTTGCTCAACAACCCACTGCGGCTGATGTTAACGGCAGAATAATTTGTATTCGTGAACCTCAGCTGCCTTTCCCATGACTCTGAAGTGCTGTAACCAACAGATTCTTATGGAAAATGAATCTGAAGCTAGCTGGCAAATAGATAAGTCAATGATAGACCAAGCACAGAAACGGATAGAAATACCAATGCAGCACAAAACACAATGATAATATAACACAGGAATAGAGTAATCAATTATAAGAAGAAAGAAAATAGAGGAATGAAATGGATCTATAAAAGCCATGAAGTGTTTTTCTTTATTTTTCTATGTTTTTATCTCCCTGAAAGAATGGTTCATAGCAACCACAGTAACAGGACTATAAACAGTAAACTACCACAATGAATTTCTATACAACATTTTAAATGCTTTACATACAATTTTTAAAGATCTTGCACCAGAAGAAGTAGACAGATGGAATATTTGGATTGCCACAGAACTGCCATTACATTGCATGGCTCAATATGCATGTTCGGTCCACGCCTGTTTAAGGGGATAATATATCTAGAACAGAAAGATTGCAGATATAGGGCAGGAGACGTGGATGCTTCCCAGGAATGCAAACGGGCTGGCATCTCTCTCTCTCTCACCTCTCCAGGTCATTTGTTAAAATCGGGTCTTTGTAGAGATTTCACAGAATCATAGAAAAGTAAGGCTGGAAGGGGCCACTGGGAGGTCAAGTCCAGCGCTCTCCACAGAGGCAAGACCGAGTACATTACTGAGTAAACCATCCCAGACAGGTGGCTCTCCAGCCTGTTCTTAAAAACCTCTAGTGAGGAGGATTCCATAACCTCCCTTGGAAGCCTATTCCAAAACATAACTATACCTACGGTTAGGAAGTTTCCCCTAATATCTAACCTAAATATCCTTGCTACAGTTTAAGCTTGTTACAAGTTGTCTGCAACAAAAAGCATTTAGCGGCAGGAATGAAGTGAGTTGGCAAGGCTTGCTGACATTCCAGTGCTGGATCTCTGTGCAGTAAGGAATTGTCTGCTAATATGCGATTATTTTAAGATCTATTCATGGCTTCTGCTTTCAAATTTAAACGGTTAAATTAGCAACTAGCCTGAGGCACCCTAAGAGCAAGTGTCTTATTTTGAAAATGATGCTTCTTGGATGAAAATGACAAGAAACGCCTCCTTCCCACACACACTCACACAAACCCATCAAAAACCATGTGAATTCTTCTATTAAATTCACCATCATATTTATCAACTTACAATTTTGCAGGTCCAAATGAAAGCATCTGGTTCCTCATTTGACCACTCAGATCTCCAGACATCTGTTCTGGTGGTCTGAGGGAGCCTGAATTTGCTGATCTTCCAAGAATGCTACAGAAACCATTGATTTGACAAAGGCAGGATGGTTCTGAGAAGGAGAGGCTACCACAGAGCCCATGTGTATTGATTTAGCTATTTGGTTGGTTTTAATAACAGTTACATGGAGTCCTACAGAAAGCTCTGAGCATGCTTTTAGTAACTAGGTGCGCCATAACGATGAGATCCAGCCACAGCATTAAATACTGACACGCAAGTAAATGAACTCAGACAGACAGCGATATTAAATAATCTAAATGCAGGCAGTGGTTTACCTCACACAAGCAGGCCTCAGAAAGGGAACATTCTGGGGTTGGGGGGTCATCACGGGAAATGAGGATCCCAAAGAGGCAGCTCTCCATTCACAGACAGGAATACAGAGAGAGACAGCAGGTTGCCCATCTAACAATGCTGTAAAAGTTTCTTCTGCTCCAGGGCAAAATATACTGAATGCTTAGTACTCTTCATCAGCAATGGTCTTTGTCAACATTAATTAATCTTCACAACATGCCCATGAGTCAAATAATTAAGTAGGATCATTCCCAACTTTACAGATGAAGAGACTGAGGCAGAAGTGGCCCATGGCTGCAGTAGAAGTTAATGGCAAAACTGTACAGTATTGAGATCATTGTCTTCGGTCCACCCTCTCTGGGGCACCTGGTGCTGGCCTGGATGGACCTTTGGTCTGACCCACTACAGCCGTTCTTATGTTCTTACGAGATTCTGTTTTAAGATTCTGGATTAAAGATGGTCTCCTTAAATTCTGGCAGGAATGGCTGATCAATAATATTACTAGCAGGGTGGCTGCAGAGTCCCTCTGTGCATATTTAAATGGATCTTATAACCTTTCTTAACCTATTCAGAACATGGACTGTTCCAGTTATAATGATGTCACTAATCAAAGCTCCTCTCCTGGGTGAAGGAAACAATGACCAGATATTCAGAGACATCACTTTCTGCTTTCCCGCAGGTTGAGTCGCTGCACTCGCTAGTGTTATCCTGCCTGAGAGTGCAGTTCACTTTGGGAGGGACCTTTTTGTTACTGCCTTGTGATACTTTTACAATAATTTTCTTTTTATACTTCAAGCTGCTGGGCTTTCCTGTTTGCAGTACTCTCTCACCCAGGGTACGTCTACACTGCAACACTATTTCGAAATAACTAGCGCTATTCTGAAATAACTTAGTCCATGTCTACACAGCAGGCAGTTATTTTGAAATAGTGTCAAGCTGGAGGACTTCTTACTCCAACTCCTTTAACCCTCATTGTACGAGGAGTAAGGGAAGTCGGAGGAAGAGTGCTCTATTTTGAAATAAGTGCTGTGTAGATGCTCCCAATTTTGAAATAAGCTATTTTGAAATAAGATGCACAATTGACATAGCTCTCGAGTTAAGCCCTGCAGTGTAGACACCTCCCCCCCCAGAATGCATGACCATGCCACACACTCTGCTCAAATGCTTCCTTAAAACTCATTTCTTATGCAAAACACCAACTTGCCGCTGCCGCCGACTCATAAAGCTCATAGAACAAGAGGGCTAAAGTTGTTGGGCAGGCCCCATATTTTAAAGCATATCTGCTGCCAAGACCACACCCTCTTCTGGCCCCTCCAGCTGTGTCTCTCAATCCACATTGTAATTGCCTTGGTGGGAGGATCAGGGCTTCCTTTGTGTCCATCCTGTAGAGTGCTGAGTAGAGTCACGGCTTACCCAATATGAGCTGCAAGGAGTCGGCAGCACCTCCGTCACTGTGCATAAGGGGGTGCTCACAGGCGAAACAAGAGGGATGTGGGAATTTGGATGAAGCACCTAGTGAATGCAGAATGACTTGGGTAAATTTTCGACCTCAGTGTCTGAGGCAGGAAACTAGACAAGCACAGAAAGGCTGCTCTTGTCGTGAAGCATTTCCTTCTTGGGCTGATCCAGAAGCCATAGGCAGATGCTGGAAATCTCACAGATTCATAGAGTTTAAGGCCAGAAATGTCCATTTGATCACCTAGTCTGACCTCCCATCTGCCACAGGACAGTGAATTCCACCCACTGACCCCTATGTTGTACAGGACTAGAAGCTTCTTCCAGAAAGGCAGCCAGTCTGGATCTGAAGACATCAACAGATGGAGACTTCACCACTTCCCTTGGGAGTATGTTCCAGTGGTTCCTCACCCACACTGTGAACATTTTGTGCCTCATTTGTAATTCAAACTTGTCTGGCTCTAACATCCAGCCACAAGTAGGGATGTGATAGTCTAAATGTGTACACAGTTAACCGATGAGCCTGGGTGCTTAACCTTCGCAGTTACATGCAGGCGCCCCTTCCCCTCCCGCTGCCTCTGTATCCGAAGCAGCAGTACAGGGTGGGGGGCAGGCAGGAGCGGGTACGCTTGGGGAACCAGCTTTTAAGCAGGCTTCCTGCTGGCACCTGCTCCCTTGGAGCCACCCTGCCCCCCATGCTGTTGCCTCTGTATCCCCACAGGAGCCTTCCTCCCACTCCCCCCCTGTATTCGTTGACATTTATGTTCTGTGTTTGGAAAGAAGCATCCTCGTGCATCTTTCCAAACACAGAACATAAATATTGAACGCATCTTCCTTCAAAAGCAGGGCTGTTCTAGTTGGGTTTGCATATCAGATAGATTTAGGACATTTGTCCCAGTGCTCAGAATTTTTGGCCTCAGGGATTATGCATTTTAAATTAAACAACAGGTGGTCCTGAAATATAACCCTATACTATGGTCTAATAGTATCGGACATATGGGATAAAAAATGGCCGGGTGTTTTTTCAAGCTGGTGATTAAGTAAAGCGGTCTCAGTTTCTTTCCCCAGTTTATTGCTTCATAAACCATAGCAGAGAATAAACCATTAATACCCGTTCATTGGTGTCAGTGAGAGCAAACGTGAATTGTTAGTGATTTTAATATTAATGTTTGACTGTAAATCTTCACCAGTTAATACTAAAAAGTGCAGTCTGTAGAATAGCTGCGGGAGAGAGGGAGAGCTCAGCATTAGACTCTACCTTCGGCACTGCGGTGATGAATCAGCTGCCATGTAGCTCTTGCCAAAGTCCAATATGGTACATTAGAAACAAGTGTCTCACAAATGGTCTGGTGTAATTATGAACAGAAAGTAATTCTCTCATCCAGCTTTCCCATCCAATTAGGAAACCGTCCTTGCAGACGGTGGTGCTACCTGCAAGAACCTCTGGGTGGATTAGTGGTGATCTGTGTTATTATACATAGCTTGGCAGTGTTGGCCTAATTGTGGGATTAAGCTGCTGTTTGCACTTCTGGCGTGCGTGGCCAGCACACTAGGATGTCTTGTAGGGAAAGGTGGCGTGTTGCCTGGCTTTTGCTTCTAGCCCTGGTGAGTTTTTAGAATCATGAAAGAAAAATGCAAAATTGCAGGTCCAAAAGCAAGGTCATAATCGAAAAGGTCAGGTGAGTGGGAGTAAATGAGGAATTAACAAACGCATGGCACAAGCTAATGGGTGAAGCTATTGAAACATAATATAAAGGAATTTTTTATTTGGGTTTTTCCAGGTTTTCCAAGGTTGTGGAAATCCCAAAATGAGCACAAAAACATCCAGTGGAGAGGCTAAGAAAAGACGGGGGAAAGCTGTCACTGATGATAAATCCTCAGGGCTTGGACTGGAGAAGCTAGTAAGTGTGTCTCACTTTTTGAATATATTTATAAAGCATTTCCCCTGTGGGAATATATGAAACTGCGCGTTGTGTCTGTCCTTGTCACATGTTGGGATCCTCGCTGACCCAACGGCAAGGCAACGCCGAGAGCTGTGGGCATCAACCCTGTTTGGGGTCAGGTGGTGTCTTCTACCGCAAGGCCAGAGCAGGGACTCTGCTCTGTCGCCAGTCAGGCGGGGTCGTCCCAATGAGTTCCTCACAGGTCCTCGACTCCCATCCATGATGATAAACTTTCGGCTGCGTGCGTGTGCTTCCCCAGTCTAGCGCCTGAACACAACACACTCTGAGAGACCACAAATCAGACAAGGATCAAGAGCACCCAAGTAGCTTTATTGCCAAGCGAGGTACACTAATAGTTGTCAGCGAACAGACTCACCGCTGCACCACTACCCCTGTGTGCGCTGTGAAAATGGACTAACGCCCAACTAAACGCTCTGGATTCTAGCATCCCCCCATGATCAGTCGACGAGCACTGTTATAGACAGCTACAAACAAGTTACATGTCACTCCTGACGTATCAGGTTGCCACTCTCCGTTAGCTAGTTACCGCCCCTTCCCTCACACCAGGGGGGTTTCCATTACTATCCGTCACGCTGTCAATTTAGACCCGGTCCTGAACCTATGTCAGTATGTCTGTTATTTGTGGGGTGTGTGCTGGTACCAAGATGTTTCTTAATAAGGTGTTCTGTTACGAACCCTCTGGAGTGTGTTTTACAGTCTGTGCCTGGCACCTTTTGGCATTCTTTATGCTTGACCCTGCTTGTACCATTTCTCTTTAGCCAAGCCTCTTTCCTGCTTGTAGCTTCACAGAGCCAAAGTCTTGCTCACTAAATTTCAGGCCTGCTGATTTTATATTGCAGACCCTCAACTTACTACATGCTCTAGTCTTTGCTGGCTAACCAATAAACACTCCCACATGCCTATTAAGTAGAAAAAGCTGCTGACCTGTAGCTGTCACACTGAAGTCTCAACTAAGACAGGATTCTGGCTGCTGATTTCAGCTCCCCAGCACCAGACAGGTGGAACGACCTAAGTGTGTCGAGATGTTTGGTCCCCAAGGGCATTGGTAGTAGAATGGAGCACAAGCCAGGCAGCCTTTTCCTCCAGCATGGGCAGCTGTGCATCGCCCTGCTGAGGTTTGCCTTAGTTGCTTCTCTCCTTGGGCTGAGGGCTGTTATTGAAGGTAATGTCAGTGTTCTCTTCCTGAGTGTGAAACAGCAGCAGTGCTCTGTCTCGTACAGTAAATGAGCTGGAACTGTAGCCGGACGACCCCGCCTCTAAGGTTTCATAGAAGTTTCCTTGGGCCCAGATTCTCCCTCCATCTTACAGGTTTCCGATGCCAAAGGGAAGCTGAGAGAGATCAAGGATTACTGGGTTGTCCTTCCAAGCACACTGTGCAATGAGAAAATAACCTCTGGCTCGACGAACGAGGACAAGTGCTGGAACGGAATGGCCAAGGGGAGGTAAGGAAAGGGAGTAGAGAAGAGACACAAAACATGTCCATGCTAGAATTTAGCTGTTGTCAGAGAGAAGATAAAGGTACTTGCAGAGAGAAACTAATTCCTTCCACATCCCTGTGCATGAAGCTTTACAGCCTGCAAACAAACTCCATTTCAGAGGGTGTTTCGCTAAAATACAGTTGCCCCTCAAGACCAGTTCCCCCAGTTGCTTCAACCCTAATCCCATGTCCACTCCTCACAGGAGTTGTTAAGGCCACAGTAACGTGTCTGGCCCCACTGGAGCCAGCATGGGGCAGATTCTCAGCCTTGCATGTGCATGACCTAAGCACTGGGGCAGTGGAACATCCTACTTTCTAGAAGCTGAGACACTCCCAGCAGTTACTCTAGTTATTTAGAGACCCAGAGGGAGGGCTGCTGTTTGATGCTGCTGAGTTCGTTGTCAGCAGCACGGGGACTAGGGATGTGAACAACTAGTCAACTATCCGATAAGCAAATTCTTATTGGATAGTTGACAGAGTAGTCGACTAGTTGCTTCCCCCCCACCTTGCTGCCTCTATCAGAAAGAGGCAGCAAGTGGGGAGGAGGGGGAAGAAGGGGGTGCTTCAAAGCAGCAGCACCACGTGGAGCCTGGGGCCAGACTCAGAGTCCCCAGCTGACCCCGGGCTCCATGCAGGCTGTTGCTACACTTCAAAGGTGAAGGTGAAGGCGCCCTTATCGACAGATTGCATCGACTGTTCGATTAGCCCATTAATCTAAACATCCCTAATGGGGATAGAGTCTGAGACCTCTGGCTTGAAAAGCATGAGGTTGTGCTGCCTCTGCTGAAATCCCCAAGCCTGGGAGTGCATAGCCAGTAGCCATAAGCAGTCCAATCACTAGAGGGAGACAGAGGCATCCTGTAAGCTGAGGGTTGCACATACAGTGGCAAATCTGCTGGCTGCTTCCCTGCCCGTTCCCTCCTCCCTTTGCCCTGCCAACCATGGAACCCCCAGCAGCACTGTGCTCAGTGCCTTGCATGGCCCCCCTGAATCAGCCCTCTTCGTTCCACTGCCAGGGAAATCATTGTCGTCAAAGAATTGGGAGCTGAGATTGCGCCTTATGCTAATGCAGAAATATGGGCAGAAAGACAAATGAACCAAAAATTGGAGGCTGTAATTGGAACACAAGTAAATACGTTAGTGATATTACCAAGCCACAAAGCGCTCCTTCTCCTGGGTTGTAGATTATCAGTTGTAATGGCATCTGTAAATACCAAGAGGAGAATTTACTGTGTGGGGAAAGCCCATATGAACAAAGTGATTTCCTGTGTAGGTATTTACCAGAGGTGATGGGAGATGGTCTGGCCAATCAGATTAATAATCCAGAGGTGGAGGTGGACATCACCAAGCCAGATATGACCATTCGTCAGCAAATCATGCAGCTGAAGATCATGACAAACCGGCTGCGCAATGCTTACAATGGGAACGACGTGGACTTCCAGGATGCTAGTGAGTACAACAGAAATCTTTCACAAGTAATGGGACACACCGTGAATGCCAACTGATTTCTGAATGATGTCTGGAAAAGTTCTGTCAATCCCAATTCCAGGCTGTGCATGATAAAACGTGAGAGGAGACTAAAAGCCCACGATTCCTCCGGTGGTATTTTTATTTAGATTGTACCAAAAATGAGTTAATGTTTTCCAACCGCTGATGAGGTGCTGCCCTAGAGTGAGTACAGGGCCACCCATAACAACTTCTGGCCATTGTCATTGAAGAGAATGGAGTGTGGGGTTGCATCTGGCCTGCAGTACTCCTGCAGCCAAAAGAGCGTTGGAGAGTAACAAAATGAGGTGCCCTTGGGTAGTATTGTACTGACGCCGGATAACACAGCCACCCTCTGTGTTCTGCAACCCCCTCCTGAGACAAGAGCCCGTTGGTCACAAAACAGGATGTTATCCCTCCCCCCAAGAAAGACAATGTGATCTTTAGCTGTCCCCTGAACAGCTGCTAGGGAACGGGGACAGCCTTTGATTTCACATCTCAGCTAGTGAGCATCACCTCCCCAGCTGTGCAGTCCTGCATGGTCAGTGCTAGGCACAGTATCACCTTCAATCCTGCTGCTAGTCTGTGCACCAAAGGCGTGTAGTCCACGTAAGATCACAGCGAGTGTTGTCCATGCTTGCATTTAGTGCTAGGGTGGCAAAACAAAGTGGGGTGTTTGCTATAGTTGTAGGAAAATACCTCAGGGTTGGACGAGACCTCAGGAAGTCATCAAGTCCAACTCCCTGCCCAAAGCAGGCCCTACCCCAACTCAAAGGCTTCCCTTGTCGACCGCGCCGCGTCTAGACTGCAACGCTGTGCCGGATCAGCTGATCGTCGGCACAGCGCGACAGCCATTTTTATTTTAATGAAGCGGGGATTATTTAAATCCCTGCTTCCTTGACTCTGCCAAGTAAACTATTTTACATGGCTCCGTCGACGGAGCCATGTAGTCTAGACGTACCCCTAGAGGCAGTGACTGTCCTGTGCTAAGCACCAAGTTCCATTTGTCAGTCTCACCCTGAGTTTCTCTCTGTGTGCAGGTGATGACATCAGTGGCTCTGGGAGCGGCGATAGCTGCCCTGATGAAGTCTGCAGCGAAAGACTTTCCAAGAACCCCAGCACCAGGCAACCAGAAATACATGCTATTCCGAACCAGTCTGGACGTGGTGTAAAGGGGGCCAGCAGCAAATGTTTGCCTTCCTCCTTCCTAATCTTCCTTTCGGTAGCTGTTATTGCAACACAGTACTTGTGGCGATAACTTACTTGCACAGCCATGAAAGAGACTGTGGCTGAGGTCTTAACTTTGCCAAAACAAAAAAAAAAGACAATATAATTCATCTTGGCAAAAAAGAGGGAGAAAAAAGGTCTCAATTGTTTGTGATATCTGGCAGTGCTAGAGCTGTCTCATCCTTGTTTGGTCTTTTGGAATGCTGGGCCCTTCTTTCCGTACCTCATTTTTATTTCATTATTTTGCCACAAGGAGGCTCTTTATGGCCTCAGACGAGCCTTTGCAGATAGGGAAAAGAAACAAGTATCTTGAGAGGGTCACCATTTGATTGACTGCAGTGGAATATGCAGTTGACCTAATAAGTTATACAACTGTAGCCAAAAATGCCACTTCCCCATTAACATCTAAAGCATGACAGAGGTTTTAGAACAGTGCAAAATTAGGATGGCCAACAGCAGAGTTAAGTTAAGGAGCTATTTCACAGTTTTCTACTATATTGCTTAAGCAGGCAGAGAGATGCTTATCCCTCATTTGCTTTGATAAGCATAAGGAATTAGTTGAAAAAGCCTCCATCAAACTCAGTTAGCAATGGGATTTCTTATCCAAGTGTTTGCAATCAAAATGTAATGGTCCTTTCACTTACAGGTACATGAGTAGTTTTGCTTCCTAAAATTAGCAATCAGCGGAAATTAACAATCCTCCTACTTTGAAGGGAATGGGAGTAAGTTTTAGATCTTGCATGATATTTGGAAAACATTGAAGTTTGCTGTTAATTGATGGTCTAATCTAAAATTCCAATACAGTATCACAATATGCAACATTGAGAGAAAAATACATATGGCGAGATTGGTCATTTGAGAGATTTGTTTCCAACAATAGTCTGAAGCTTTTTGTTAATAACAAAGACAAGAATAACCTTCTACAACAGGAAGTGCTATTTTGTGAAATCTCACAGATTTATGACACCTAAAGTAATTTAGGGTACAGTCTTGGGAGTCAGTGGGTTATTATTTACTTCCCTGGGCAGGAGAGTGTGTGTGTTTGTTTTTTGCCTAGGAATTGACTCAGATGTATAATCTGGGTTTTGGAGATTTTTTAAGCGAATGCCTGCTTTTCCTCCAACTCCTCCTCCAACTTCATCACTGCATTGACTTAAGAAAAAAACTGTCATGTGTCTGATCTGTAGTTACACACAGAATCAATAGATCATCTGGAACTAAAACCCAGGATGCTTCTAGAATTTCTAGTTCTCTGTTCTAAGCAATGGACGCACAGCCTCCAAATTTTAGCCAGTTATTTTTTGTAGCTTATTACGAGTTCTGGGCTTGGATTGAACTAAAGGCTTCATTTCTGTCAACAAACGATATATATCAGTATACACACATACATCTGTTAGGGATGTCTCTGTCTACAGAGCTGTGCACTTTGGTTCCCTAGCTGGCTTATGTGATACCCAGATACAGTTACCATCATTTAGAAAAGTATCTTTAGAGTAACGATATAGTCCTAATGACTGTTTCTGGCAATAGGGAACTGTGAGTTTGGGCTCTGCTGTTGTTATTTTTGTCTCATATTGTGATTTTTATTTTTAGGGAGAAAGCATGTCTTATGTTTAAAAAGTTTATTGGATTATCAGTCTTTTAAACACTCTTGGATCTTTCATTAAGGGGGAAAATGTATTTTGGTGCATAACAAAATATTTGGCAGAAGCAGAATTGTATTTGTGCTGTCACTGTTTATGGAATGTGCAATTTAAGGTAAGACTCTTAGGATTAGAGAGTTAGAGGATGTTGACAGATGTTGCAAAAAAAGCAAGTGTTCTGAAATCAGCATTCTCCGTATTGATTTAAAATTCCTAATTTATTGGGCAACTACTGCTGTTTCCTGGCCTAGCCACTTAATAGAGGCTGACATTTCTACCACCATATCAAAGCTCGGACTGTGTTTAGGCCAGTTAGGAGAGATGCAGTGTCCCACATTACACCTTGCTTTGACACAGACTATTTTAGATCGTGGGGGGGGGGGGGTTGTATTCCCCTTATAGCAGTAGTTCTTAAAGCTAAGCTTGCATCAAAGGCACGTTGCCATTAGCCTTAAATTATCTGGCTCTGGATGCAAATTAAAGAAAAATGATACTACTGGTTCTATAATCAGCTGTGGTGTGGTTTCATGCAGGTTTGCTTTTATGGGTCTAGTGTGGTGATTTTAATCCATGTTGAACATAAGAACGGCTGCACTGGGTCAGACCAAAGGTCCATCTAGCCCAGTAGCCTGTCTGCCGACAGTGGCCAGCACCAGGTACCCCAGAGGGGGTGGACCGAAGACAATGATCAAGCGATTTTTGGCCGTTGTACGTATAAAATAAGACTGCTCTTATGTAGCACCTAACCCAGTTGCTGAGGGAGAATGGAAAACAAATGTGAAAAGGGCATTAGAGTAGATTTAAAAAAAAATAATAATAAAATATGAGCACTACAGTAAATAGTTTATAACTATTTAGGCACCCATTGCTGTATGCAATGGAAGAGGGGGAAAATCTCTTTAGCATGTATTTGCCAGCCTAGTGAAAGCACTGACACACTGTTTCCGGCCCTGAGGGAGTCCTTTCACTAAGGGCCATACTATATCCCATATCAAGGGAGTATGATTTACTTTGGATTTGCTGCTTTGGGAGGGGAAGAGGAAATAGGACCATTCGCTTCTGTGTTAGCAAGATGGTGATTCTCAGTGTTCTGATAAGGAAAAAATACTTGGGGTTTGTTCATTTTCATGTTCTTATCTGAATAATTAAACACTCACATCCCTGCAAAGTAGAGAACCAGAAAAATGGAGTAGTGGATTTACAGTCATCTCTGTCTTCAAATTTGCTCTTTTGTGCCATAATTTGTATGTTTTAACTAAGAGTGGGATCATTAGAGGCTTTGAGACCACAGATATTTATCATTTTACAAATGACAAACAACCTATTGTTTTCTGGTGGGCTTGGTAGGGGAGATAAGGTATAACAAATATCCTACATACAACTTTGCTTTAAAAATGCATTTCTATCTGCAGGATTAAGACTTATTTCACTTATTGGCATAGCTGGCCAATTATATATTTCTTTCTGTTACCAAGGTACTTGTAACTATCTTGCACTGTTTATCTAAAGTTGAAATATGTTCTTTGAATCCTTGTATAAATAAAAAGGCTGGAGACTTACATCTATATTTGTCCTACTGTTACAAATCAGTTTTGTGTCGTCTACATTTTATCTGACTAGCGCCAGAATCAGTTCTTAGTTTATCCATTACCACGATATAGCATAGCCACTGTGAGTTCACATGCTCAAAAATATATGATATAGAGCAGTCAACTCTAGGTATGGGAGATGCATAAAAACAAGATGAAATGTCTTTGATGACATTTTATAAAGTTAATAAACTAAAGATTGTTAGTGTGAAAGTCAGAGAGAGAGAGAGACCAGGGAAGGTATAATAACGGAGAAAAATCTTTTAAAAAAAATTAAATATCTGTAACCATAAAGCATCATGTTAATTATTTACTTTTGCACTCAAAATACTGCTTCTTGAAAAGTTAACAAAAAAAGTATTCTGGTCCCAATGAAGAGCTTTTCTGAATTAAATAACCCACCACCATGCTCCCTTTGAATGAAATGATGTTGATACAGGTTTTGTTTTTCTATATACACAGTTCCCAGAGGTTGTTTAACTTGATAACACTACCAAGGGGGTGATCCCCACACTTCTGGTAGTTAGGTATGGACAGAAGTTGTGCACATCACTGGAAGTAAATGGCACCTTAAGAATTCCAGGCCCCCTTCCTACTTTTTCCCAAAGAAAATAAACAATGTCTTGTCTCTAGAAAACTTACCAGTTTACTTAGTAAATACCAAAATCTGTCATTTACAGGAGTTTAGATTCTACTTTATAGACACAGCACTAAACAGCTGAAATCTACATTCTATAAAACTAATACATATGTATGCATGGGTTCTCTACAAAGGCCAGTATTTATAAAAACTGTAATTCAGTCATCTCAGAAATATATCTCCTGTAAATCCTCTCTGTAGTGCTTTATTATTTAAAATAACTACCCCTAGCAAAGAAATGGGAAAATGAAAAAACATTTTCTATAGCTAATTGTGTAACTTACGAACATGCCCTTTCTCCCCCTCTGCCCCCCCCCTTTGCAAATGGTAGACCAGATATTGGGAAATCAACATTCTTAAACTATCCACAGTCCTAGACTCAGCTCCTGCTCTCCGTTACATCCCTATGCCAGTCACAGGGGTGTGAGGAATGGCATTCTGGTCCTTTATGTATGCTGGCAATGGGTTCCTACAGGCAGGCACATAAATACGGGCCTTTGGGAGGTGCTGAGGACCTACCCTTACTTCCCCAACTGGATCCAATTTGAGTTGCAGTTACTCAGCACTTCTAAAAGCTGGGCACCTAAACCAGAACCTTGTCTTCTTTTCCAAGTGGTGACCTCTGCCTGCCACATGAGCACATACCCCCAACTTCTCCATCCCCCGACCTGAACAGGAGTGGGGTTTTCTCCACCTCTGATCATCATCCTTTGAGTGGTTGAACATGCTCAATTGCCAGTACAATGGAATTGTGGGAGGACTGGAAGGTGAGAACCAGATCAAAGTTCTCCTCACTCAACACACTAAGCTTTTAGTTTGTGTGTGTCCAACCCTTCAGGGCTTTTAATTTAAAAACAAAATGCTACATGCTTTTTGGAGTGTAATCTGCTTCCAGAAGGTTTGGTCAGTTGATTAACTAAGTAACAACCAAGTTGCCCTGCACCAATCACAGTGTGATTAAGTGGAAATTAAAGCTAAAGGAACATGAACTTTGCATGGAGTTGATGAGTGATGCAATAAACTCAAATTCCAAATGCTATTTCAGTGGCATAAATAGTTCCTAAAAAGTCTTACCCTTCACAGTAGTCATTTTACCATCCAGCTCTCTAAGTTACATGTCTAACTATAGATACTAATCAGTATTGGAAATAAAAGCGAAGATCCCTAGAAAATGACTGAGGATGTCCAAGCTGTCATCACAAGCATGTCACTAGTATGCTAGTGTTTCTTGTTTGAAAAGCACTTATTAGATCAAGGCAAGTAATCCCAGGTCAGCTTACTCAACATGCTCATATTTTTGTATTGTAGGATTAATTGTAACTGTAATTCCCAGTGTAAGGAAGGTTTGGACGTGTGTCCTCATTGGTTGCCTGTACTTTGCCTTTCTTGTCATCTTTCCTGAAGGCTTCTTTTCTGCTGCTTCCATCTCTTTCCTTTCTGCCATTGGGACTCTGCCGACCTCTTGAAATGCCTGACTTCGTCTTAAGTTGACGCTTTCCTGTAAAAATGAAAACACGCTGATTGGTCTCTGAAGGAACACTGGTTTTCTTCGACCACAACACTGGACACAACTGCAAGCTTTCAAACTTACTGAACCCTGAATCAGTTTAATAAGCAAGATGGAAGCACCATCTCTCTCCTGCATGGCAGAAACTGCCTACCTGCTGGCCTTTAGAGGGATAGTGTGTGGCACTAATGTTTGTACTTTTTTCCATCAGTTATTACTTCTGAGTCTCTTAATATTAAAAGCTAGTTTCAAATGATCAGCATTAACATAAGATTTCTGTAATTCCTAGGTAGCTACCACAAAATTCAATTGACAATATCACCACATCAGAACCATCACAGTGTTTAATACACAAAGTAAAACATAAAGAACCCTGAAATAATACTGAAATTCCCTCCTAAACACACAGTTTAGGTTACTGCAGATACCTTAAAATTAAACCGTAAACCATACAGGTTGAGATTTTCAAAGTAATCCAAGGAATTTATTTAGCCATTGGTTCATTTTAAATGGAAGAGGTCTCTAAATCTGCTAGATGCCATGGGAAAAGCTCAGTCATCAACTGCAGCACCTTACCCACTGATGAGATTCCACAGTTTAGGCATTCATTTATCTTAAATTTAGAAGCTGCCTTTTGCTAGCAAGACAAATGAAGAAAAATATGTTTGAATACTTGGCAACGAATCACAAATGAGGGGGAAAGAGAAAGTTGTTGATGTATAAAGTACTTCATTGCCATCCTTGAAATATATATATAAAAATAAATCAGTGATAGCAAAAACATATCTGGAGGGAAGCATGTCTTGTTTGTAGGTACAATAACTCAGAACACTCTCGTGTGTGTGACTTTGTCATAAAGGCACTCCAAGAATAGCAAAACTGCAAGTGGTATGTCTACAGGACAGGATAAGGTTGAATTAAGATACTCAACTTCAGCTACATTAATTGCGTAGCTGAAGACGAAGTACCGTAACTCGACTTGGTGCTGTCCATGCTGCAGGAAGTTGAAGGGAGCACACTTCCGGCATCGACCAGAGTGCCCCTCTCACTTTGAATTAGCTGTCTTCATTAGACCCGCTAATTCGAACCCTAGAAGATCGACAGCGGTAGCTTCGATTGTCTCTGTAGTGTAGACAAACCCCAATAGTAATGCCCCTTTGCCCTTACTCCAATTTTTTAGACGGCAATGGCGAAGACAGCCCAAAAGCACCTCACCTGCAAATAAAATACACTGCTTAAGGTGAGATAATAGCACTATGCTTGTGTTGGTACCAGCACAAAAGTGGCATAAATAGGAAACTAAAGCCATTTGCTTCTGTTTTTCAAGCTTCTTGCTGCTTATCACCTGAACAGCTTCTAACTTTTCTAGCTGGCCCAAAAGCAAGCCACTCGGTTTTTCTCACGGTAACAACTGAAGCAGGCAGAGACAGTATCCAAGCACCTGGCCTGGCTTTCATAGATAATAATTTTAAAAAAAATCTGTGACATGAGCCAGACCTGTAACTTGAATTCAGCTGTCCCAGCGCCTACGTTATTGGCTAAGTAAACCTGTATGTCACAGGCAGGGAACAAAATCCATTTCTTCTGTCGTGCTAGCTCAGTAAGGGAGTAGGTCCCTGTGCAAAAGGGAGCATCAAATTATAAAGCCACATGAGCATATTAAGAAAGTAAAAACGGGCTGACAGAGTACCATGACCACTCGCTCTTCCTTGGAGTTCATAAAGCTTTCTGCCCCACTGGCTATCTATGCTTACATGCTGGGACACTTCTCTGTCAGCTGCATTCCCCTCCCACACAAAGTTCCCAGAGAGCATACCCTACTCATCAGTCATATGAGTTTTCTGTTTAGAAGGTGGTACTGAGACTTCTGGTGGTTTCCATTTCAAACAATCAGTGTAGCCAGCTACAAATTCCTCTTTTATACCAGCCTTTGTTACAATTTTTTCTTACTACACTTAAATTAAAAATGACCAAGATGTGCTATGCACTCTATGGAAATTAGAACTGAGTCTTTGGAATGGTCAGGCTGGTTTATTGCTCTCCTGTCAGCTGTGGAAATGGTTTTTGCCGTACCTTTCACAAGGAGTATCATGGAAACCAGTCATTTATTATTCAGTGGTGCAGAAAAGGAGGAGTTGGGCAGTGCTGAGAGGGACTTAACATCACATGCGGCTTTTCACTTTTCTTTAAAAGCAGCAATAGCAACTCTTGCCTCGCTGCAGCCATTGCTCGCCCTCAACACTCCATGCACTGTAGTTACAGTTCTGCCATGAGGGGCTATGCTAGGAGCTGTCTCTTTAGCAAGTAAATTAATTGTCTGTACTAGGAAATGTCTTAATTATTGCTTCTGTGAATGAGTGGGCTTTGCAGGCATGTGTTTGGCATTTAGTCTCCAATGTTTAAAATGAAATCCTATGAGTGCGTCTAGCTGGCAATGAGTTTAAAAGGGCCAAAATGTGAACGCAACTGCTGCTCGATGATGGAAAAAGATGTGAACAGTCAAAACAGACTTACCATCCACCTCAGACTGTAGGCTGTCTTGGTCAGAGTCCATTAGGGGTGAATCACCTTTGGCAGCAATAAAACAAGGTGCAAAGACATTTCAGAATAGTCACGTGTGAGGTCCTATTGTGACTACGTAGAGGGACCAACTGCTTTCACTGCACTCTAAGCAGTTTTAAAAAGTTGCTAACAGCCATAAATACCAATAAAATTTATTTTATGAACAGTTGCTCAAAAAAAAAATCATTACATTTCCCACTATACAGGTAAAGTTGCACAATAACAGCTACACAAAGCTTATTTGAAACAGTAAAGATACAACTTTTTCAAATACAGCAGTAAATTGTAAACATGACACAAGGACTATGTCTTTAGAAAGCTCCCTTTAGATGAAGTTAAAAAGGAAGCATGCCAATTTTTTAGTGATCTGCTGAGCAGTGTTTGGCATTGTCATGTCTTCACCAGAGTCCTGGCTTTTTCACTGAAGAAAAAACAGTCACCCCACAGACGAGAGGTGGGGCTAAAGATGGAGCTTCCAGTCTTCACCCCATTATTTTGCAGGAAAATCCGAGCTAAGGAGATCTTAAAGAGGCCTTGCAGTCTCCATTATCTAGCATGCAAGTTTTGGTTCATAATCAGCTAACACTAAGATTTTTTTATACTTCAGCCTAGTGAACACTTCTTCCATCAAATGGAACGTCATCACAGGTATGTGTCATGAATCCATATCACGGCATGTGAGGCTATCATAACTTCATGCCAGACTCTGTTCAGCGCCTTCAAAAACAATTCGAATGTTTCTCCTGGTGGCTCTGCTCAAAGATCCGTAGGTCACCATTTCAACTATCACTCCCATCAACAGATGGTTGTTGGCTTGTGTGAAATGAATTTGTAGTCTCAATCCAGCCCATATGGAACAAGTCATCTCTTCACAAACAATGACGGCACCTTGCACAAATTGGAATCCTTTAATGACAGTGTCCCAGTAGCACTCAAAGACTAACTTGCTTTCACAGCGACTATCGCTACTGTATCGCTTTTGCGAAGAAGCTGACTACACCGTTAGCATTTTTCATGGCAGAATAAAACTATAAAAAAAACTTCTACAATAGCCAGTGTTATAGTCTGAGTAGGACCAGCAAATATATTAGAAAACCAACTGCCAAAGGCCAGCTTTGCAACATGCAATACACACGTGTCATTTCAGAGGTTAGAAAATACTAGAATTTCGCAAAGCCAGTCCTCCAAAGATGTGGCAAAGTCTTCAGAGTTGCATAAAATACATAGAGTAGCTTGTGTTGGCAGCAAATATTTTCTCTGTCCTCTGCTCTTTTCCAAGAAGCCTGTATTACTCTGGTTCTGCTTTTGAAGGCCATCGTGATACCAGTCCACCATTTTGACTTCACAGTTTGAACTTTACTCCCTGTATGGCTAATTCTCGTAGCCAATACCATTATTTATCAATAAAGAGATTCCCTCAGCCCTAAACATGTTTTTGCTAAGCACAAAGTTCTCCATTAATTAGAATTTTTTGTCAACCTTCCATGTGTTTCGACATTTTGGTCACATAAATCAAGGTCGACTGCCAGGTCTCTAGATGGGTCTGGGTTTTCTGAGAACGTAAGGTGAACGGCCGCATATTACAATAGAGTTATCACAGTTCACCAAGGCCGTCACAAGATACCTCTCGGCCAGTCTGGGGATCTTCATTTACAACAGCCAGCAAGTGCACACCTGAGCGAAATACCCTCCACAAGCCAGATCCAGCCTGTGAATCCAGCAGATCCAGCCCACGGATGCAGCGGGGAAGCTCAGGCTGACTTCCTGCCTGCCCCCCTGCACACTGCTGAGAAAAGCGGCTGTTGTGAACTTGTGGAGCTCTGTTTGAACAGCTGTGAGCCCAGGGGAGGGAGAAGAAGCTTCAGGTGTTGCTCCCATCTCCAGCACAATCCCATTGGCCACTTTCTGGCCAATGGGAGCTGCCTCTTGTCAACAGGGAGCTTGCGAAGCACCCTCTCCCCCTCCTCTCAGGCCTGTAGCTGTTCAAAAACCACATGGCACCTGCAGCCAGTGCAGGGGTGGGACAGGCAGGGAGTTTGCTTGAGGAGGCTGCTGACTGGGTGTCAAGGAGGTAAGTCTCCCAGCCAGAGTCTGCTACTGGCACCCCAACTCTTTGCCTCCCCTACCCCACATATGCCAAACCCTCTTGCCCCCATATCCCCTTCCAGATCCTGCACCCCAATACCCTACCCCAGGTCTAAGGATGTTAAATTACAGTTACCTGGCTAGTCAATACCTGGCTAGTGACCTGTATAGTCAATACAATTTGTATCAACTACACGATTAGTCAATAAGGGCCGCTCTGCAGAGCCACACCCGGGGCAGCTCCAGGAGCCATCCCCACTGCAGCTCTGCATTTTAAATGTAGTAGGAGCCACCAGGCTGCAGAGGTGCAGTGTCCCGGACCAGCGTGAGCTGGGACCGCTCAGTCCCGGCTGCTCAATCCCGGCTCGTGGTGAGTCCAGCAGCCCCTGTTCGTGGCAGACAGCCCTGTTTGCCACAAACAGGGGCTGGTGCCAGAGCAGCCTCTGTTCACAGTGGCCAGGGCTGGCTGCAGAGGGGGAGGGGGGGCAAGCGGCACTGCAGAGACAGTGCTGGGGGGGAACTGGCTTTTAAGCTTCACCCAAACTCCCTCCTGCACCCGAATCCTTTACTGCACCCAACCTCCATCCCAGACCCCGCACCTCCTCCATTCATATGGAAGAGTGCAGCCCTTGACCTCTTTCCAAATTCTGGGAGTGACCCACCCCCCCCCAATCAAAAATTATTGTCCATCCCTGAGCAAGTGAATAGGTATGCAGTACTAATA
Source organism: Rafetus swinhoei (assembly GCA_019425775.1). Taxonomy (NCBI): domain Eukaryota; kingdom Metazoa; phylum Chordata; order Testudines; family Trionychidae; genus Rafetus; species Rafetus swinhoei. The sequence continues at coordinate 47,907,762 of CM033432.1, forward strand.
TCAGAAAGTATTTCTGCTGAGCTCCTAACCCACGCTTCAATTTTTGTTTTCAAAATGGAAGCAGCCACTGTTAAAAGGAGGACATTCTGGATTTGTACAAACCATTTGGGATCTCCAGTGCCAGATTTTCGAAGGAATATGAGTTAGGAGAATTTTGCCATAGCTCAGTGGCTCCCAACCTTTTTGAGCATATGGACCCCTTTTCAATCTAGTAAAATTTCATGGACCCCTCTCAATGGGGGAGAAAAAAAGAAAAAGAAAGGAAAAGTAAGGATCGGGTTCACCACCGTGGGCCCGATCCTTCTTTTTAAACTTTCCATGGACCGCCTGCAGTAGTGTTGCAGACCACCAGGGGTCTGCGAACCACAGGTTGGGAACCACTGCTATAGCTGCATTTTAGCTCTAATGTAGTACTCCACCACAGTAATGTCTTGAATCGTGCTTGGTCTGAAGTTTCTCATCATCAGCCTGAAAGTTTTAATAGCAGTCTTAGATTTTAGACACTTTTCCCAACAGAATCCTCCAACAAAACTACATGTACCAAAAGCCAACAGAATGATAACTTCACCAGCGTTTACTCCTTGGATATGATTTAATCACATCTCATCAGTATTCTCAACACTTTGTTTTTCTATTCATGCTGCGGTCATATATCTGAAGATGTTAAACAAGATCAATGAGGCTGAATATGACTTTTTTGTTGTTGCTTTTGTTGTTGCTTTTTCACCTTTATCATTAATTCACATGGGAAGGAGTTGTCCCATCTCAGCAGAAGTCCTTCCCATTGTCCTCACTTGTTCACTATGCAACAGTAGGTTGGTCAGTACGATGAAGGAACCAATAAAATGACCATATTCTAGCAAGGTCAGCATCACTCTGGCCACGAATCTAGTTGTCTTGTAGTCAAGTTCTTATCGGGAAACTTTAAAATCTTTTTGTTTCATGTGTTGTATTGATTGTTCAACTATGATTGTTCAACCAAAATGCCTACCACATTATTTGTCATTTTTCATTGCCATCTGGTGGTTTGGGATGTGCACCGCAGGTAGTGTTCTTTCCAGTATTTCCTCCTTCTGACATATGCACTGAAGCAGTAGCAGTAACGATAAAGCATTTCATGGGCTTTCATAGTTTCTTTATCCACAGGGTTTCTAAAGCATCTACAAACGCATGTTATGTATAGCACAGGCTTATACAAATAAGCACACACTCCAAAAGAAATGCAGCTGCCATTTGCTGGATGAAATACAGAAACGCACACAGCAATGTAACACAGCTTTAAATTTGGATATGTAGTACACCATCATATCCTGTTCAAAAGCAGGAGGAATTTACTGCAAGTAAACAAAACTTAATAATCCACATTGCAGTTTGGCTGGACAACAAGGTTAAACCTTGTTTGTGAAAAATCCAAGGGATCTTTAGAGGCTACCAGTGTGAATGTGCACGTTTTCCATTTTGTTCATCTCTGACAGCACAGACCTAGCATTGTCCCAAGGCACTGGTATAATATAGATCCAGAGGGAAGAGTCATGTACTGAGTAGTCACTGAAAAGTAGTTCAGTCATTAGAACGGCAGCCCAATTTTATATACATTTGCCTTCACATTCGAGAGATTTCTCATTCACTCAAATATACGAGCATCTGACCTAGTGACAGTCTGCTTTTTTGTATCATTCCATTATGCACCTCTTCTACAGCTGTGTAGAATATTTTTCTTGTATCTGTGTGTATTTTTATATGTATTTTACCAATACTGCAGATTACAAGAGGCCTGGAATTTGTGAGTTGACAGACCAAGAAGATGATTTGACACTCTTTTCATTTTTAAATACATAAAGGTCAACAGAAGATTATTTCTTTGCTGAAAGGCCCATATAACCTGGTTTATTGGGCTCCTGAGGCACAGAAATCTGTGCTCGCCTTAACTTTACTTTTATTTCTGCTTTGACAGTCACCTTTAGAGAGTCTCCTAGGCAGAAATCAATGATAATGCTACTTTCCCAAGCGTCTTACATCCAAGAGTTTTAATGAGCTCACTCAAGTTCAACTAAAATATCAACTTGAAACCTGTTGCTATGAATTTGATCTTATCTTAGTGCTTAACTAAAATATGTTTTACTTTACCAGTAAAAACAGGCCCTACATTTCAGCAATGTGTTTCAAGGTACATGTCATGGCCCACCTGCTTTGCTTTCCCTGCGCTCTAAGGGGTATCATCAGTCATACCTACCTGTAGCTACAAAGCACTCACGCCTGTGACGCTCATTCCAGGCTTTGACTTTACAAGACTTGCTGCAAGTGAAGATCTCAAAACAGCGCGTGCAGAGAGTGAGGCGAATCCCTACCGCCCGCCCACACTGGTAGCAGTATTTAAAGAAGGGCTGCCTGGAACAGAAAGAGCATGAGAAGGGTTATATGAAATGTCTCATACGACAGGAGTGAAAATCTGCCCTTCTCCACCGGCGTAGCCACGAGAAGCAAGGCGCTATGGCTGGTCACAGCGCATATGCTGCTACCTGGGGGGACAAATGAATATAAGCAGCAGCACTAATTCTAGCAAACTGACGTGTCCCAAAAGCTTGTTCCATACCAAGGCCCCCTCGTTTGCCAGTGCATTGTGCACACCAGCCAGCTCCTTGCGCCGACTCCCTCATCAGTACTAAATGTAGGAGCAAGTGTCTATTCAGCATGAAATCTGGGAGCAGGTCACAAATACACAGGTCAGATATGGAGAAGGTTTGTAAGAGCCTCGTTAGCACTGAGGACGTCCCCCAAAGTGCTTGCACCGCAGCAACGCTCCAGCAGCTGAGGACAAGAAGTGAAGAATGTTCTATCCCACTGGTGCTGCAGGAGATCTGTAAATAGGCAGAATGTACTTCCCCCAGCTGCAACACAGCCTAGGCACTAGACATAAAAACCCCTGTACCTCTGAAAACCACTAATGGTCAGGACCTCCGTTCATCTCATCCCAAAGATACCCTCTCACCCGCACTCACCACCTAACCTTACCTCAGCATAGAGGGCCGATCACCGTTCTGGATTATTGGCTCCGCATGGGCCCAGACAAAAAGCACTGCCCACTGACCCCTCCCCGCTCTTTACAGCACTGATTTCCTTGACAATATCTGGATGGGAGAACTCCATGTTTCACTCTGCTTAGCTTGTGCGATTTGACAGTCTCACAGCACAAGGTATGGCTCACAGGCAAGGTAGTGCAGGTATTCAAACTGTCCGTGGTAAAGCACCACAAGGACTAATGTAATTTTTAAGTATTTCAGTGCCGCTTCGCTTTTCATTAATGGTCTCTAAAGGCAACACTGGATGCAATGGGATCATCCCGCATCTTTGGCATTGAGGGCTTTGATTTTTATAGCATTTCTGGCAGCATATCATGGACTCTATTAGTGTCTTGCTGCAGTCTCTTCAGTGTCAGCATCATTAATACAATCAATACTGTTAACAAAATGGCACAAGTGGAGGGAAAAAAAGATGTAAGCAAGCCCCTGAAGCATTAATATGAATATTACCAGCCAGCATCAATGCTGTAATCTTGGGTCTCAAGAGCAACTTGGAAACATAACACAGTAATATATTCTGGAATAAGCAAAGAATAATTTTGGTTTCCAACTAATTCTTCTCATTCTCTTCTAACAAACTTATTTTCATTTCTTATTTCCTGAGAAGTGTGCAGGTTTATCTCCATTGTTAACACCATGGGACCTACAGCTTTTCTGCAAGAGTTAGGTAACAGCCCAACCCCCTAAATCAGAACTGTCAGGTAAGGGAAATGTTGAATCCTTTACTGATCACAAGCTTGGATTATATCTATGAATGTGTTTAATGACCCTGAAATAAAAATATTAAAAATTATAAATGCTGGTAGATTTGTATTTGTAAATTCCTAAACTATTTCCATGGCCATCTCTCTCATTAGGGACTACAATTCCTAAACAATTAGGGATTCAATAATTAAGGGTCCATATTAGTCATATAAATTATGTATATAACTAGTTTGAAAATGTAGCCCTGTATCTTCAGTTCATTTAGGAAGGATGGGACAGGGCAGCGGAGATTAGGGTTAGGACTTCAGAATAGTATGCATTTCACTTTACCAGTATGCAGAGTAAGAACATGTGCAATACTACCACACACTATGACCACTATCTCACTCTCTCACACACACACACACACACACACTATGACCACTATCAACAAGTAATCTATTATAAGACAGTGCTATCTGGAATAGTTCAATATTTTCCCAATACCAATCTATGATAACTGGTGGCACTGTATTTTTTAACCACTGTACATAATGTTGCACACATATTATGGAACTGAAGTAGTGACTTCCTTCCTATGACCCTGATCCTGCACTATGAAAACTTAGGGGAAACCCCTATACACAGGAAATCCTTAATGAGGCTCTTAATAGGCACAAGGATCTGCTCATGCAGCTCCGCTTGCAAGGCAGGATGGGGATCTATGTTTGTAAGAGATTCCACTCCATTTGAAATTTGGTTTTGACTCAACCCTAGACTTTGAAAAAGAGATTTTTGCAGATGGCAGCATCATATGGTTTGTACTGGGCCATGGGAGGGTTTGTCTGGAAAGCCTCAGGTTAGACTAGCTTCTTTTGAACTACTAGGCTGTGTATACAAATGACCAATTTGTTAACAACCAGAAAATTGTAACATCTTTGTCCATTCATAGCAGCCACCTTAGCTAACCTCAACCTAATTCTAAACACTGATTACTAAAAAGTCATAGTTTCGTGTTGTTGTTTTTAAGATCAGAAGGAACCAATGTGATTGTCCAATCCGATCTCCTGTATAGCACAACCATGGGACTTCCCTGAATGATTTCTTACTTCAAAGTCGAATGGCTGTGGTGGAACTAGAGTATTTCTTTCGCAATAAAAAGTCCACCGCAACCCTAAATTGTTCCAATAGTTAATTACCCTCATGATTAGAAATGTGAACCTCATTTCTAGTATGAATTTATCCAGCTCCAACATCATCAAGGTATTAAGACCCTATTCAAAATACGTGGAGAAAGAAATTCAATGATTATTCCAATTTCATATATTCTTTTATGGATATGGTAATCTCTGTGCTTACCACTTACTGCCATGGAGTTTACAACGTCTGCACTTAGGAAGTTTCCCATGTGCATTTGTAAGCTCTTTTAGGCTGTGTGGTATGAAGCAGCTTAAGCCTTATGGGCACATCCAGTCAGGATGAACAGTCTGACCTTTACGCAGAGACAACAGGATGTTAGCAAAGGGACTGGGGTTGGGGAAGGATTGATACCATGAGAGCAGGTGGGGAAGGTAATTTTAGCTGCTGAAAAGTAGATAGATTGAAGAGGCGAGGGGAAAGTCAGCGCAGCCAGAGAAGGGATGTTGGTGACGGTGGCCCAGGGAAGGGAGAACCATGAAGTGCTATATTTGGTTAAGACCTATAAGTGTTTGCATTCAGCATCTTTGTCGTACCTTACTTCCTCCTTGTCTAGTGTTACTGCAACACGCTTCTCCACACGTTTCCTTCTAGCTGAGGGAGCACGAGAACTTGCATCTACTGTACCAACATATAAAAGAGAAAATCAGGCCTCACGAATACAGTCGGTGAATAAGCATGCTGGTCACTAGTGCCACTTCCATTAAAACTGCATTCAGCCCGCTGGTGTGGTTATGTCACAACAATACCCATTTATCAACAACTCACTCCCTGGCCCACACTGGCTATTAGAAAGGCCAGAACAGTTTCTTCTTGAAATTGAAGTTACAGGAAGATACAAGTTACACTGTGTCACATAATTTTAAAAAAATCCTAAATAATGCTCAGTGTCCAACTTCATATTTTTATAGCCCTCACTGTGAGCCCGTGAAACATCTTAGTGTCACCTGCTGGGACTCAGTGAGATGTGAACTGTGAGTACATGTGACACCCACAGACAAATATATTGTATTTTCACTGCCCCCTAAGTACAGTAGCCTTCCGATAATCAGGAACCTATGGGACCTAGGTGGTGCCGGATTATCAGATATGCCGGACTATCAGGAGGTACTATAAGCAGGTTATATGTATACTGTATACATTATATACTGTATATAAAGTGTTCTTAACCCTTTTTATTGTACATACTGTATACAGTATACTGTAATGTTTTGGTTTTTTTAAGCCTTTTTACCCTTTTGCTCAGTTCAGCTGCTGCCGCTGTTACCTTGTGACTCATTTTTGGCCGAAGCTCACTCACTAGGCTCTTGCCATTTTGATGCCAGACTATCAGGAGTGCCGGACTATTGGATGCCGGACTATTGGAGTTTTACTGTACAAGAGAGGCACTTGTCTCAGATTTTTTAAATTAAAATATTTTAAGATAAGAACTTCAAAGGTTGGCAATATATCTCCAATCTAGATAAGGGGAAATTGAGGTAGAGAGAACATATCAGATTTGTAAGGCCAGAAAGGACCATTATGATTACTACAACATCCTGCCTAACACAAGCTATAGAATTTCAGGTTATATGAACTGCAGAGGGTTAACTATACCTACAACTTGATAAGTGAATTTTAGTGTGGGAATCTCTAGAGGCAGGATTATTTTGTGCTTGAAACACAAGTATCAGCGGAAAATGTAGGTTCTACACCTGGTACTGCCACAGACTTGAGCAGGACCTTGAGCAAATCACTTAACCCCAGAGTACTAAGGCATGTCCCTAGCTATAAAAGGAGAATGGCACACACTTAATCTATAAGCTTAATGGGATCCTGTAAAGCACTGGGACCCATGGATTAAAGATGTTACAGAGGAACAAATTCAACATTAGGGGCTATAGTTTAATCCTACTGCACAAGGAACCCACAATTGTAAACCCCCGTGCACCATTACATAGCATTTACACAGACTGAAGGCTTGGCTTGAACTCACATTTCCTGGATTTCCGAAGTTCTTCTCTATTCCATTCTCTCTCTTTCAGGACAACACGCTCACGAAGCCGGTCACTAATATAATCTAGCAGCTCCCTGCGCGCATTGAAAATCTCCCGCTCTGGCGGCAATAGTGCATGGTATGGGGTATGGGCTATCTTCTTATCCTGCCACACACAATTGATATACAGTAAGGTGTAGGGAACAGACAGCTAACATGACGAACATGTGCTTCCATATTATTCTTAGCAGGAAGTAAACCTGACCCGATGCACGGATGCCCAACATGGACAGCACTGTATCATCCCAGCTAAATACGAACAATTGCAAGCTATGCCAAGGAACAGGACCACCCTTACCCAGTGCTTTTTTTGTAAGATAAAAGGTGCCGGTACTCCAGGGGGAAAGCTGTTGAGAAAAGAAGAAAAAAAAAAGCCACGCCATAAGAGGGCCAAAATGCCGTTGTGGCCCCTTTAAGAGCTGCGTCTCCCGAGCGGGCTTCTATCGGGAGCCCAGATGCCCCAGGAAGAGATGCCGGTACGCCCGAGGGGAATGCAATTCATTTAAGTTATGCAGGGAAAATAGGTGCCGGTATGCCATCCTGGGCATACCGTCTCAGAAAAAGCACTGCCCTTACCTCTCCAAACACCTGCCACTTTTACACAACACAGGGGAGCAAGCTGGAACACAGCATTTAGAAACAATCACATTTAATATTTTGACCAATATTTTTAGTGGCTGCTCTTGATTGGACAGGGCTCCCTCAGAGGAAGGAGAAGCAGCCTAGTGCTGCGAGGTGGCACAGAGACTTCTCTGTCTGGCTACTGTGTCTTGTTCACCAGATTTGCTGTCAGGAAGCAATTCCTCTCCCCAACCGGGTTGTTTGTTTGTTGTTTCTCGCCTTCCCTTGCAGCATGGGGCATGTGCTGTAAACTTGGATCCTGAGGACATGGGCCACCTCAACAATTCCCTGCACTTTGGCGGCACCTCCCTCTGTCCTGACCACTAAAAATCTTTAGCTGAAGTGAAGTCATCAGGCTCACCATAGGTGGAATGAAACACCTTGTGATATGCAGGAAGACAGGCTAGAAGGATCCGATAGTCCCTCCTGGCCTTAAGCTCTGTGAAACGATGGCACCCCGAGCCAGAATCGTTTCCAAACAGAATGCGTCTCAAAGATTTCCAGGAAGCATCAGCAGCTTTTTAAAGCAGCAGCTCCCTAGCAGGGACCTCAGGGCACCCCGGGAAGGGAGCACAAGCAGGTTTTAGTGGGGCCAACAAGCTGAGCCAGCATTAGACTTGCTGGGGCCCAGGGCAGAAAGCTGACGCCCCAGTAGCCCAGCCCCACCACTCCAGGCTGAGTGGTTGAGCCTTAAAGTATGCCTGAGGGTGGGAGGCTCAGGCCGGGGGCAGACCTGGGCGGGGGCACACCGCCAGCCAGCCCCTTTCACTCACCTGGTGATTGTTTCTCTTTTTTGTATGGTTTTATGTGTCCCCATACGAATGGAGAGGGGAACTTCAGTCCCACATCCTCCCTAAAGAGAGCTTGGGGCGTGGGAGGGTTGGGGCTGGGATAGTCCCAGAGAGGGGCCTGGTGATTCTGTCTCTTTTCTATATGGTTTTATGTGTCCCAGTACAAATCACTGGGGAGCAGCTTCAGGCCCACCCCAGCCTTGCTAAAGGGCACCAGAGGGGTGGGAATCCTGGTGATTCTGTCTGTTTTCTGTATGGTTTTATGAGAAGCAATCCCATTCTGGGTTCAGAGAGACAGACAGATGGACACAAACAGACACTACCTCATACCCATTACATCGCTACATTATGTTGGTGATTAGCTTATGGTTAAACACAAGCTTAAAAAGTCAAGTGCCTTGGATCCAAAATTGTAGGGTTAACAGCTTTTATATGCAGAAAAACAGTTGTGGCACAAACAGATACCAGGATGGTCCATAGAGGTTTTACAGCATGTTTTGAGGGGGGGAGGGTTAAGGGGGCGCCTCCAAAAGAAAAAGGTTGAGAACTGTTTTAAATTAAGTTCAGAGAAAGCAATATTTCTGGAACTGGGAAACTGTCAGTCACACTTTATGTTCAACTTCTTTTCATAAAGCGTTAATAAATGATTAATATATGTTAGATTCTTGTAAAGTTCAATCAGTCAGTAAGTTGCCTACAGTCATAAATTTTAACCATCTATAACACCTTTGACTGATGTGCTTCTCACCATCGATAGTATATACTACTCGGGTCTGTAACATGCTTATAACATCTATCAATCATTCATTAACTCCTTATAAACCATTTATAAATGGAATCTTAATATAAAATGTGACCAAATCATTTCTCTCCCATGGCAGAGCTACTAGGGCTTTTTAGACATCTAGCATCCTTCGATGGGTGAAAGTTTAGTGGAGAATGGAACGAGTCCCAAGACAACTGGACAAAAGAGAGCCCGCTGGTGCTTTAGCATGATCTACCCCTGCCAAAGTGACAAGTGCAGAACTAGAAAATCTGGTTGTTTATATATCTGTATCTGAAGAACATGATCAATATTAACATTAAATTTTAAGTTGTAGTGGTCAAAGAGATACCTGAAAGTATTTATAATATGCATAGTCTACTACAGTTCCCACGGCAGTTCTCCTTCCCTGGCTAAGTGTAATTGGCATCAACATATCTGCACCAGCCTCAATTAGCTTATCAACCTGGAGAAAGAAAACAAAACACAGAACAAAACTGAACATCCTGTTTTTTATATTTTCCAACCAAACTGTAATTTCCTGTTATAATTAAACTGAAAGGATTGATCACCAGATCCTGGTATCTATCTGTGCACATGTAACGGAGAGCGTGCTTTCTTCACATAAACACCTGTGTGAGCAAGTGAAAGACTCTAATGATGAGTTTTCACGTGACACAATGGGTTTTGCATGTGAAAAATTCCAACACCCATATAGGCAAACATAGCCCTGATTCCCAGGGATATCAATCTCATCTGATCCTACTTTTGTTCTATGGAAACCCTTCTTCATTCTAATTGTTTATCTGGAACCCTGAAATTTACAATACAGTAAAACATATACATGTCTACACATGCTGATCAGGGCTATACTAAGGGGCTACGTCTAGACTGCATCGCTTTTCCGTAAAAGGGATGCAAATTAGACACATCACAATTGCAAATGAAGCGGGAATTTAAATCCCCCCCGCTTCATTTGCATAAACATGGCTGCCGCTTTTTTCCGGCTCGGAGCTTTGTGCAAGCATAAAAGCCAATGTTCAAAGGACAAAACTAACCTTCTTCTCTAAAAAACAACAAATAGTCTGGTAGCACTTTAAAGACAAACAAAACATGTAGATGATATCATGAGCTTGCACTGGGAAAGGAAGAATACCAACACCAGATTCTACACAGACATCAAGAACCATTGGCACCTTCATTGTTTGGTTGGTTGATAATGTGTGAGCCATCCGATATCATGATTTTCGTGACGAGTTTAACACAATTTTCCCCTCAGCATAACACAGACAGCTGCATTTAAAAATATGGCAGTTACTTACAATGAACCCCGGATGTGGGAGTGGACTCAAGTTAACCACAATTGCTCACCATATTTCAAACATGACTTGTCCCTGTGTACAGGAGGCAAGTGACACCATGCTAGTTAAAACATGTGCACATGGTTTCCAAGGCAGTTCATTTTCCCAGCGCAGACTCAGAACAGAAACAAAAGGAATTGGCAGTGGAATCACTGAGTTACTACAGAAAAAATCTGCATCACTGAAGGCTGAGGAGAGAGAACTGACTCACAAAAAAGAACTAGCATTCCACACACCTGCTAGGAACATAAGAACGGCCATACTGGGTCAGACCAACGGTCCAGCCAGCTCAGTATCCTGTCTGCCAACAGTGGCCAATGCCCCAGAGGGAGGGATCACAACAGGTAATCCTCACGTGATCCCTCCCCTGTCACCTACCTCCAGAGAAACAGAGGCTAGGGACACCATTCCTACCCAGCCTGGCTAATAGCCATTAATGGACCTAACCACCATGAATCTATCTAGCTCTTTTTTGAACCCTGTTGAAGTCATAGCCTTCACCACATCCTCTGGCAAGGAGTTCCAGAGGTTGACTGTGCGCTGAGTGAAGAAAAATTTACTTTTGTTTATTTTAAACCTGCTGCCTATTAATTTCATTTGGTGACCCCAAGTTCTTCTATTGTGGGAATAACTTTTCCTTATTCACTTTTTCCACACCTGTCATGATTTTATAGACCTCTACCATACCCCCCCCCCCTTAGTCTCCTCTTTTCTAAGATGAAAAATCCATAATCTCTCTCCCGTTCCAAACCACTAATAATTTTTGTTGCCCTTTTCTGAACCTTTTCTGAAAAAGTTAATTGGAAAAGTAAAGTTGAAAACAACATATGTTTTCTTACCAATAAAATCCTGTTTGCTGTGGTCCTCTTCTGTTCATATGTAGTACTGACAGCAGCACAAAGGGCACTACCTAAGCCTTTGCTTAATGGAAGATTGGGGTCAGCGCCAAACGCCAAGAGCTCCGTCACCGCCTGCAAACAGGCACAGTAAATATGAAAAATAAATGAATGATGATGTCATCCTAGACAGTATTACAGCAGGACTGTGAGATCCAAAATGTACAACTATAGTTGTGTCAACACTTTACAGTATTTAAAATAATCCCTCTGGAACGCAATGAGTATTTTACAGTAACTTAAAGGCAGAAAATCATATCTAATGAGAATAGTTATTATAGTCTACAAGAATAGTTTTGCGCTTGCTTTGTGTTGCATTTTTAGCATGATAAAAACCATAGCTCCATACTGAACAGCCATGTGTCAAGTGCTTCCCAGCTTGACACGTGTCAAGTGTTAAAAAAGCCATCTGCTGTTCTGCTTTTCTAACTACAAAGCCTGGGTTCTACCAGAAAAACAGGACTATGCAGGCAGTACATGTGTGGCGGACTGGGCCATTACTGCACCAGACAGACAGGTTCATAAAACTCCATGACACAGATTTCAGACGTTTCAAACATGAGACTGAATTCTGTTCTTTTAACCCAAACAGCTGCTATTAGCCCAGAACAGAAGCTCTTTCTAAGCCAGAGGAATCTTAACAGGCCCCTTTTATTCAATTATTTTCCCTTTAGTAACCAGTGTAAGACTTCCACAAGCCCACTGTCTGATGATCAAAGGTGTCTTGAGAGAAGCCTGGGTCAGACTTTCTATTCACGGGCTTTGGACACTGCATGGGCTCTGGGAGACCATGGACACTGTAACTGGACTCTTACAACTCAAGGTACTCAGGAATGATTTTTTTGATTTCATGTTATCTCTTGCTTAGCACTCCTGCTCTGTCATCTGTGTCGGGGTGGGCAATAATTTTTGATGTGGGGGGGCCACTCCAAAAATGTGGTAAGTGGTCAGGGGCTGCATTTTTCTACAATATTAATGGAGGAGAGTGCAGGGTCTGGAATCAAGGTGTTACCTCATTTTGTATGTTTATTGGTTGTGTGGATGGGAAATTGTGAAGTAGTGTGGTTGTGAGTCTGTACTAGCAGGGTTAGATCGAATTAAGGCCTGATTTAGTCAAACTATCCATCCTTAGTTCGGACTAAGGAAGTTTGCCAGCTGGAGGCTTCCCGCCTTTTTGAGTTGCACACGGTACTAGTGCTTTGCACCCCATTCTAGTCCTTTGCACTCGGTACCAAATGTTGTGCACACGGCCCAAAATGCTCTGCGCTCAGCTCAAAATAGCTGCACACGGTTCAAAATGTTCTGCACCCCACCCGCAAAAGAGTGCACTTGGCACCTTTGGAGTTTTCCCACTGAAAAGTGCTTAAATACCCCAGTTGAGTAGCGGATCGGGTTCCCGGTCCTTTTTGGGTTCCTGATTGCGTTTGGTTCTGTGGAATATGTCTCTGTAATAGCGTGAATGATAGAGTGAGTGAAAGGGTGTTAGAGTGTGAGTATAGTTAGTGTAGTGTTTGCGTGAGTGGAGGGTTCTATTTTTTGGGTTTTTTATGCCTGTGGAGAATTCCTGGGTGAAAACCATTTGGATCCCATTGGATTATTTCCAGAGAGCAGAAGGTCTTCAACTATAGTCCATATCCCGTCCATCATCAAACCAGAGGTCCTGATCCTGAAGTGACATCGAGGGATCTCCTCACTGTTCCTCTGCCACAGCTTGCAACTAGCCAAGGCATAGAGGTCGTGAGCGCCTCCGCTATTCTGTGCCACGTGAATGTAATGTATAGTCCTATTGTTTAGGGGTCTTTACTATCTACTTTGTCTTCAGGGATAGGGAGGATTATAGAGTTATTGTCATATGCTGTTCTGTATTTTAAATTTATAATATATGGTTTGGCCCTAAATTGAGACTCGGAGTTTTATTTGGTAAACCACGCGCCGGTGATAGATACGGTCACGAGTAATCGGCCTCAGGCGATCCCTTCTTCTGGTACTTGGGATATTTGTCATCAGTACAAGTCAGGGCGTGTCCAATTAGGTTTTAAATTAATCGTTACTGCGTCCCAGGGTAACAAAGGTTAGGTACAGGAGGGAGCTCTGGGCAGGAGATTGGGGTGCAGGGTCTGGACAACCGTTTTGGGTTCGGGAGGGGGACAGTAGCGGGGGGCAGTTTGGATACAAGGTGCAGAGGGGTTTGGTGCAAGAGGGGGTTGTGACCTGTGGCAGGGGTTGGAGTAGGGGAGGGATGCCAGGTGTAAGTTTTGGCCAGAAGGTACTTACCATTGGCAGCTCCTGGCCAGTGGCCCAGCAGGACCCTCAGGCAGACTCCCTGACTGCCACGCTGCCCCGGAAGATGGCTGCTGGGTCTGCGTGTGTGTGTCTGCATGGTGTGCCCTTGGAAACCAGCCAATGGGAGCTATAAGGGCAGTGCAGCACGCGGAGACCCGCTGCTACCCTCCTCACAAGGGGCACGCACAAAAGCCGATGCCCAAATAAATCTGTTAGTCTTTAAGGAGCCACCAGACACCTCATTCTTTTTGCCGATATTCTCTTGCTTCTGAAATCAGCCATGTTTTTCCCTTTCTTAGTAAGCTATAGCTATAATAAGGGTGCTAACAAAGTAGCTTCCTTTGCATTTCTTTGTATATTTAATTTTAAAAAATTCAAATCCAGCCAAGGAATCTCCCTCAGATAAGAACTTCCTGTGCTCTGCTTCAGGACTAACTTAAGCCCTTTTTATATAAAGAAAATCAAGAGATCTCTATAATTCAGTAATGCCTGAATTCATTCCTTTCATAGAGTAATTCAAAACTTTATATTAAAATCTAGAAACCTTCCCTTTTCGTTTTACTGCAACTAACAGTCTCTTTAATTAACAGAGAAAATCATGAGAAACGAGCCCATCCGCGTATACCTCCTGGATCAACTGTGGGATTTTTTAAAGTATTGTCCTATTGTCTTTACTAAATGCAAAATTAATATATGTGCACTTTAAGGACAGCAGATTTTAGTAGCACTTGCGCTATAATTACAACATCACATTCAGATCTTCAGAGAGTCTGCTAGACTGTATTCTAGAGGCACAGACGTCCCCCAGCATGGGCAATTATAATTGAATATATTCTAACTATCCCAGGTTCAAACACACGCTAATGGGAGAAGATGAGGAGCTGGGAGGATCCAGATCATGAAGAATCATCATTTCAGTGACTGAAATGTTCGCTCTCAACCGCTTATTAAAATTGCTTATTTCCAAAGTTTTAATGCCTGGAGAGTGAAGCTATATGGAAATTGTATAAAGGGCACACTCAGTACAGCCCTTTCAAATGTTAGTAGTTTTGATCATCTCAAACCCAACTGTCTGAAATAGAAACTGCATTATTGGATCAGACCAGTGAGCCAACTATTCCCCGGTGTCAAGCCTCTCCGAGCAGCCAGCATTATCTAATGTCAGAAGATACAAGTAGTAACTCAGTGGACAGTTACAGAACAACCTATTCACAGAGGAGGATTCTTCCTAATCCCATCAGTTAGTGGTTGATTTAAGACGCAGAAGTATGACAGTTTATGTTCTTTAACATTTCCAGGGTATTCTATAGTGTAACTGAATGTTCTCATGAGCCATAACAGATGGATATTTCTTTCTGAATCCTGCCAAGCTCATAGCCACTAATCCACGAAGAGAACTCCTCATTTGATACAGGGGGAAACTCAGGTTCTGTACATAGATTTGAAAGAAAAGTAAATTTAGATACTTTTATTGGAAAAAAAAATCTGGGTCACCCCAAGATGTAAGCCATCTCGGCTCTGATTGGGGAAGGAATTAAAGCAAAAACTAACCAAGTAAAAAGGAATTAGACGATGCTCACCAAGTCGTTCCCACTGGCAATTGCCAGAGAAAGTGGTGAATGGCCACTCCACAAGGTGTTAGGGTTTGCCTTATGAGTTAAGAGGAGGCGGACAACATCTCTGACATGCTGAGTAGGAGGGAAAACGGTAGAATTAGACCACGAAAAAGAAAATCAAGACATGAAATTTATGAAAAACAAGCACATTAAACCCTTGCTATAAACACGTACAAGGATTACATTTAAAAAAATTAAGAAAGATTGTTAAGGTTATATCCTTAACCCTCAAAAGCTGGGAACTATGAAAAGTAATTAATTAATTAATGCCCCTTCTCCATAGACGTTAAAATTCAATCTTTATTTACACGATCACATACTATTTTTTCCTTAGGGCCCCAGCCTCATTCAGGGCCCCAGCCTGACTCAGTGCCATGATGGACATGAATCTGAATGCTGCCCTGGAGAACCAGATTCTATTCCTGCCTATGCCACAAAGTTCCTATGTGATACAGAGCAAGTGGCATAAGGCAAACTTGTCAAGAAGGAAGCCCTACATGAGTATTAATGTTCCAGGTGCCTGACTTGAGAACTTGGGGTCTACTTGCAGAAGTGCTCTGCACTCAAAGCTGCAACTGAAGTCAATGGAATCTGTGCTTGACACATTTGGAGTAGGAGTAGGATCCTAGGTGCTCTGAGAACTCAGGTCTCAGTCATCTTAAATTGGGCACCCACAATTAGTCGATATTTTTTACTTTAAGCTCTCTTTGCCTCAGTTCTCCATCTGTAAAATGGGAATAACACCCTTCATCTAACTCCATTCATATCTGAGAAGCGCTCCAATATTAAAGTGATAAGTGCCACAGAAAATCCCATGGGGAAATTAATACTTCATTCATCACAGCAGGGTTTGCAGGCCCTAGACTGAATGAGAAGAAAAAGTAATGAATAACAACTTCCTAAGTACATATTGTGCATTTGGTACACGCAGCGAAGCAGGGGTCCTGTGGAAAAACCAGAAGGCGATTGTGTAAGTAAGGCTGCACAGGCCACCTTACTTCTGGCATTGCCCAACTGTTGGGAGTTTGAGAATGCAACAATAATAGTGGTCTTTTAATAACTCTGTGTCTGTGTGTGTGTGTGTGTGTGTGTGTGTGTGTGTGTGTGTGTGTGTGTGTGTGTGTGTGTGTGTGTGTGTGTGTGTGTGTGTGTGTGTGTGTGTGTGTGTGTGTGTGTGTGTGTGTGTGTGTGTGTGTGTGTGTGTGTGTGAGAGAGAGAGAGAGAGAGAGAGAGAGAGAGAGAGAGAGAGATATTACCTGACTTAATAAAGCACCCTGTCAACAGAAATTCCAACATGTGGCTGCACTGGAAACACAGCCCTTCCTCCCCCCGCCGCATGCCTCATCAGCAGGGTTGGTACCATTAGATCAATTGACAGACTGCTGCCATTTGAGCTAATGGAATAACTATTGATAGCAGCAGGAGACTGTAATCCCCTATGTCAGCAGTTCCCAACCTTTTCCAGATGGGGACCCATTTTGACAATTCAGGAAGACTCGGTGACCCAAGGCAATTCAAAAACAGGGGGAGGAGAAGGGGCAGAGTCACCTGGGGAGACACTTGGTGACCCTTTTGAAATGTAATGGCGACCCATATTTGAGTCCTGACCCATAAGTTGGGAAACCCTGCCCTATGTGGACCAGCACGATGTCAGCGTAGGACACTTGTCAAGCAGGTTTCCTACATATCTGCTGGCCACAGAGAAGTGGTGCGGCTCAGGGATTTTTATTCTGGAGGATAGTGTGCTCTCTGGTGAGCACAAACTCTTCTGCCCATTCCTCCAGTCCTGATCCAGTCTGCCCTATCCCCTCCAATCTGTCCTCCATCCTGTCTCTTTGCCCCAGTATTCTCAACCCATCCCAGACTCCTTACCCAGCAAATCTTAGTCTAATTGTTTTGATCTCCCAGTCTTCCCTTCATTCCTTGCACAGTATTCCCAGTTTTCCCCTCAATCCTCAGGCATTTCATCTCACCTGTCCCTCTCCATTCCCCCAGTCTCCAGACATTCCCAGTAAAATTTCTAAGCACAGGACTGCAAGAGCTTTTCAAAGAAAGACATCACCAGAATATTTTAACATGGGCAAAAAAATCACTTATTTTTTCCATAGTCTCATTTTGTGAAATACATGAATCATTTGGGCTGAATAGTTCACAAAAGAATTCTGCGTGAAAGACACTCGGCATGGAAAATGTCAGCATAAATAGTTAGAAATATGACAAAGTTATGAACGTCTTAAAACAGGGTCTTCTAATGGAAAACATTAGGCAACCTTAATAACAGGCAGTGTTACCAGCCCCACCAGCAAAACAAATACACATGAAGAAAACCCAACAACCCCCAATTTCAATCACATTTTCAATCAGAACAGATCCCTATTTAGCCAAGAATTTATAATTTATACCAAAGAATTTTAGGCTACAATATAAATCTCTGAATACAGGAACTGACCATGTAAAAAAAAACAAAAGGGAGCTCAATAATACAGGTTGGTTATACAAAAATGGTAATTTCTAAATACTTAATAGCTTCAAAACAACTTTAGAAGAAAAATGGACTGAACAAAGCAATCAGCAATCAGCAATCAGCTCCTGAAAGGACACAATATATGCAACGTAATGCATCCTGGCATAGTAAATGGGACTTTTCACATTTGCTAAATTGCATAGGGACAGTTATCAAAAGTAATTAAGAAGGTTTCCATTGCTAAATTGGAAACTTTTACATCATTTCTATTTAAAGTTTGCTTTAAGGCAAGACATTAAAAAAAGTCAAAAGTCAAAATATGGAGCTATGTGACTGAATCCCAATATGTAGAACCACAAGATCAAAGCAGAACAGAATATCAGAGAAAGAAAATGAAATATAGTGACAATGTATAATGGAAATCAATTAGTTATGGCTTGTCTTTTGGGAAAGGCAGTATGGAGGGGGATTTTAATTACTGTACTGGAGTTCTGATAATTTTAGTGCTAGACAGATCAAATAAATAAATAAACACACATACGCACACAAACAGAGTTTAAAAGACCCTGATTCAATCTACCAAACTAAACATTGCCACTGATTCAGGTCGTGCCTACAAGCACCTCAAAGTCTTCATGATGCAGGATTTGGCCACGACAGAAGGGTAGGGTTGCCAGATGGTTTAACCAAAAATACCCCACTCCCAAAAAAAACCAAACACCGGGAAAAAAATTCTGTTGAGAAAAAAAAGGGGGGGAGACCAAAGTTGTTAAGAAAAAAAAAAGGACCCCGACAGCAGTTATTAAGCAAAAATTAAAAAATAAAAAATTAGCATGTCCCCTTTAAGAAGAGGTTTTTTTGACGGCGGTCATTTTGTTTTTCTTTCCAGCCACAAGACAAGCCCCTGCAGAACCAGGTAAGTGTGGGGGTGGGTGGGCATCCTGGGGACCCGGCAGAGAACCGGGAGAGGGGAGAGGAGCGGCTGCTGAGTGTGTCGTAGAGTTGCCAGGTGTCCGGTATTTTCGCCTCCTGGCAGGAAAAAAAAAAAATCAGAAAATACCAGACATTTTAGGTGTCCGATATTTTCTGAATTTTTTTACCGGACAGGAGGCGAAAATACCGGACTGTCTGAGTCAATATCAGACACCTGGCAACCCTACAAAAGGGAGGAAGAGAACAAACACAAAGGAGCTGGTTCAGGAGGAGAAGTCCTATTAACATGGTGCAGTAGCTAGGATTGCCAGGTGTCCGGTATTCACCCGGACAGTCGTGTATTTTCGCCTCCTGTCCGGTAAAAAAATTCAGAGAATACCGGACACCTGAGATGTCCGGTATTTTCTTAATTTTTCCCCGGCCAGGAGGCGAAAATGCCAGGCACCTGGCAACCCCTACAAACACTCAGCGCCCGGCCTCCCTCCCCACTCATGTCCCCTGGCCCCAACACCCCCAGCCTCCCGACCCCAGCCCCCATTCTTACCTGGTTCCCCAAGGCTGCCGACACAAAATGGCTGCCGGCCAAAAGACCTAGGGCAGTGGTCCCCAACCTTTTGGGGCTGCTGGGCGCCCGGGGGCAGGGCCACTTACGCGCCACGCATCCGGGGCCGCTAACGTGCCGCACGCCCAGGGCCGGCACCGCACACGTGCCACGTGCCCGCGGGCGGGGCCAGCCCAGATTCTTCAGCAGGCGCACATAAATGCTCCAGTGGGCGCCATGGCACCCGCGGGCACCGCAGCGCCCACGGGCACCACATTGGGGACCACTGACCTAGGGGAAGCAATGCTTCCCCTACGTCTTAGTGCTCAACTGCTCCCCTGTTCCTATACCTACACTCACTCTTAAAGGGGACATGCTGTTTTAATGCTGTTTTGTTTTAATTTTGGGGGGGGGCTTAATAAGTCCTTTTGGTCTCCCCCCCCCCTTTTTTTCCCCTTCAACAGATTTTTTTCCCAGTGTTTTGTTTTTTTTTGGGGGGGGGGAGGCGGTTCGGTATTTTTGTTTCAACCACCTGGCAACCCTAGCAGTAGCTTAGTTAGAATATGCATATGTCATAACAGGTTTTTAGTGTTTTAGTTTTTCCAAGAGGGGAGTTTGGGTAAGGGTGGTGCATTCATAGACCAGCTAACCCCCATATACCTGTTTTCTTGAAAGAGTCAGCAAGATGCTGTGAGAGAGGGGCAAGGATAGGCTTACGGGAGGAGTCTAGCAAAGGTAACTCACAGCCCTGGTCTACACTAGGCCATTTCGAAATAACACACACAAACCCAAAGTTGAATTTATGAGCAGTGTTATTTCAAAATAACAGGCCATAGAATTCTAACTCTGTACTTCTGCTTTTCATAAAAAATAATGCTAATTCCAAAACTGTTAATTTGAAATAATGGCAGTATGGACGCTCCAGTGCTGCTAATTTGAACTAATTGGCCTTCAGAGGCCTCCTGCAGTTGTCAGCTCTGACTTCTCTGGCCACACCTGGTGTCTCCACTGCTCTCCTCCTCCTGTGGAGCTGTAAAAGTCCCGGGAACAGGAGAAGGGCCTGTCCCACGTGCCAGATTCACAAACCCTGTGCGAGTGACCAGGTCACAGAGAGACATGAGCGCCCCCAATGCTAGTGTATACATGGCCATCCATGAGGCCCCCAATGCTCCCTCAGGCCCTCTGATGGCTGCCAGCACTTCTGCTGCTCCCATGGCCTCCACTGCCATACTTCCTTAACTTGCTGGCAAGAATACTGTGGGAGACCGTATCAAAAGCTTTGCTAAAGTCAAGGTATAACACGTCCACCGACTTCCTCATCACCACAGAGCCAGTTACCTTATCATAGAAGGCAATCAGGTTGGTCAGGCCCTTGGTGAATCCATGTTGACTATTCCTGATCACTTTCCTCTCTTACAAGTGTTTCAAAATGGATTTCTTGAGGATCCCCTCCATGATTTTTCCAGGGACTGAGGTAATGCTGACTGGTCTGTAGTTCCCTGGATTGTCCTTCTTCCTTTTTTAAAAGATGGGTAATACATTTCCCTTTTATCAATTGTCCGGGACTACCCCGATCACCACAAGTTTTCAAAGACAATGGCTCTGCAATCACATCAGCCAACTCCCTCAGTACCTTCGAATGCATTAGATCCGGCTCCATGGATTTGTGTATGTCCAACCTTTCTAAGTAGTTCTTAACCTTTCTCCACCAAGAGCTGCCCACCACCTTCCCATTCTGTGCTGCCTAGTGCAGAAGTCTGGGAATTGACCTTGTCTGTGACAACAAAGGCAAAAAAAGGCATTGAGTACTTCAGCTTCTCGCACATCATCTGTCACTAGGTTACCTCCCTCATCCAGTATGGGTCCCACACCTTCCCTGACCACCTTCTTATTGCTAACATGCCCATAGAAACCTTTCTTGTTACCCTTCACATCCCTTGCTAGCTGCAATTCCAACTGCACTTTGGCTCGAGCAATATATTTATACTCCTGTGCCTTCAATAAGGCTTCTTTAATATAAAGCCATCTCTCCTGGATTCCTTTCCCCTTCATCCCAGGGGACCTGCCCATCATTTCCCTGAGGGAGTCAAAGTCTGCTTTTCTGAAGTCCAGGGTCTGTATTTTGTTGCTCTCCTTTCTTCCTTTGATCAGAATTTTGAACACAACCATCTCTGCTGCCCGGGTTGCCACCCACATCTGCTTCCCCTACTAGTTCTTTCCTGTTTGTGAGCAGCAGGTCAAGCTGAGCATGGCTCCTGGTTGGTTCCTTCAGCCCTTGTACCAAGAAGTTATCCCCAACATTCTCCAAAAACTTCCTGGATTGTCTGTATACCGCTGTATTGGTCTCCCAACAGATGTCAGGGTGACTGAAGTCCCCCATGATAACCAAAGCCTGTCATCTGGAAGCTTCTGTTAGTTGTCTGAAGAAAGCCTCGTCTACAGCATCCACCTGACCTGGTGGTCTATAGCAGACACCCACCACGACATCACCCCTGTTGCTCCCACTAGTACTAGACCCGGTGTGTGTGGGACACAGAAGGAAACCAAGCTGCCCTGTCCCTCCCTCCCACTCGCAGGCTCCTGACCTGGCCGGCATCTTCCCATGCCTGTTTGTCCCCAGGCCATTGGTGTAATGATGCTCCCCTGGGACATCTGTACACCTGTTGGAAAGTGCCTGCTTTCTCTGCAACATATGGCTTTGCTCAAAGCACATCACTGTCATCTGAACTGAGACCTTCAGTGTCGGCTCAGAGATCAGGGCTAGGCTTCATGCACAGTGTCTCCTGTGATGACTTCCCTTTTAACTTTTCTTCACAGCTGAGACAGCTGCGAGCTGGGTGTGTCCATGACCTCCCACTCCATCTACCCGACTGAGCGGGATACGCAGGCGGAAATGCACCAGGGAGGAGCTTCTGAGGGAGCAGATGGTCTGCGCGCAGTCCCTCGCCTACGGACTCGAGGCAGAGTGCTAGGAGTGGGCTGCCAACTGGGAGGAGTGCCAGGCTGCCCAGGAAAAGAGGAAGGCCGCCTGGGAAGAGTTGTCATAGCAGCATGACGCCATGTTCTCTACCCTCACCTCGGTGAGGGAGTGCATGGTGTTGTGCACGGAGCGGGCCACCAGCCACCTCCCCCGCCCACCCGATGGCTTCCCCTACAAAGATCCCTAGGGGCCGTCAGGGCCCCAGAACACAGGGCAGTGGGACATATAGGGCAGCTGGAGCCTCCGGGCCACCTGGAGGCAGGGGCCAGTCCCCGCCCCATCCCTCCCTGAGCCCCCATTCCCCATTCCAAGTTCTTTACCTAGCTCCTCCTCTATTGTATGCTCCCCCAGTAAAGAGTCCTATTTTTTCAACAACAGTGTCCTTACTGTTTGCTCCACTGGGGAGGGGGGAAAGGTGTGAAGGGAGGGCAGGGGAAGGGAGAGGTGGGGTATGGAAGGCACACACTGAGAATGCAGGGACCCCTTGTGGAGAGGCAAGGGAAAGAGTCTCAGAACTGGCTTTGCTTGAAACTCTCCTTCAAGGTCTCTCTGATGAGCACAGCCCCTTGATGTGCTCTCCGAATGGCACTAGTCTCTGGCTGCTCAAATTCTCTGGCCAACCATTCAGCTTCAGCCCCCCACCCTGGCAGAAAAGTCTCCCTCTTGCTCTCACACAGGTTGTGGAGCACACAGCAGGCTGCCACCACGAAGGGGATGTTGAGCTCGCTGAGGTCCAAACAGGTGAGTAGACTCCTGAACCTCCCCTTGAAATGGCCAAATGCACATTCCACCACCATGAGGCACCCGCTCAGCCTGGCATTGAAGTGCTCCTTGGTGGGGTTCAGGCAGCCCGTGTAAGGCTTCATGAACCAGGGGAGCAAAGGGTAGACTGCGTCACCCAAGATCACAATGGGCATGTTCACCTCCCCGACTCTGATGGTGCGGCAGGGGAAAAAAGTGCTGGCGTGCATTTTTTGGAAGAGGCAGGCATTCCGGAAGATGCGGGCGTCATGCACCTTTTCCGACCATCCAACGTTGATGTTGGTGAAGCATCCATCCCTTCGGATCCATGAGGGCCTGCAGCACCATGGAGAAGTACCCCTTTCTGTTGATGAACTCCAGGGCCCAGTGGTCAGGGACCAAGATGGGAATGTGTGTGCCATTTATGGCCCCCCGCAGTTGGGGAAGCCCATGGCAGCAGAACCATCAAAAATGGTGTCCATATTCCCCAAAGTGACGACCCTCTGTAGCAGCAAGTGGTTGATGGTGTTGGCTACCTGCACGAGCGCTTCTGCACAGGGATGGCAGGTCTCATGCAGGTGTCCTGTCGCCTGAGGGCAGGGCGAACCACTCGCAGAGCTCCAGGAAAGTGGCCTTCCCATAGCTGCAGGACAATGCAGTCCCACGAGTAGCCTTCCCATAGCTGCAGGACAATCTCCCTCCGCCAGAAGTGGCATTCCACTGTGTCCAGGGGATTGAAGCATGTGCATGGCAGCAGGAGCGCCAGGACCAGGGTGAGCAGGGCCTGTGGGCCACACTGGGGTTCGTCCCCTTCATCCTCATCCTGGTCCTGCTGGAGCATCGTGCGGGCAGTCTGGAAGTACTGCTCCATGAGGTGCAGCACGAGGACCATGAGCCTGGCAGTGCTTTCAGCAGCTCTGGTTCCATTTTGACAGTGCTGTGGTATCCATGCAAGCAACCTGGGCACGAGAAGGCACATGCCCACTGCGTCCCTTTTCTGTCTTGTGAGGGGGGAGGTACTAGAGGAGTGGCTTGTGAGACACAGCCGTAGAGAGGAGAAAGCACACGTCTCAGCTTGCTGGACCCAGTGGCCACAGGAAGTATATACCCTCCTGGCACCTTCCCAAGAGAGCTTCTGGGGGCTCTAAGTCCAAGGCAGACCCCCTTCAATGTGGACGCACTATTTTGGACTAATTTCAACGCTTCCCCATAATGAGGACATGCCAGTTCGGATCTGTTGAATTGGGAGTTCTTAAGTTGAATTTAATAATTTCAAAATAGCTTCCTAGTGTAGACATGGCCACAGAAACCTGCATCATCGGGAGAGAAAAATCTTCCCTTAGTCCCTTATCCCTTGACTTGAGCAAAGCTTTTGACACAGTCTCCCACTGTATTCTTGCCAGCAAGTTAAAGAAGTATGGCTTAGATGAATGGACTATAATACGGATAGAAAGCTGGCTAGATCATCAGGCTCAATGGGTAGTGATCAACGGTTGGCTGCTGGTATCACATGAAATGCCCCAGGAATTGGACCTAAGTCCAGTTTCGTTCACATCTTCATTAATGACCTGGATGAGGGGATGGATTGCACCCTCAGCACATTTGCAGATGACACTAAGCTGGGAGGAGAGGTAGATATGTTGGAAGGGAGGGACAGGGTGGAGTGACCTAGACAAATTGGAGGTTTGGGCCCAAAGAACTATGATGAGGTTCAACAAGGAGAAGTGCAAAAGTGCACTTAGAGCAGAAGACTCCCAATCATTGCTACAGGCTGGGGACCGACTACTAAGCAGCAGTTCTGCAGAATGGGACCTGAGGATTAGAGGGGACAAGAAGCTGGATGTGACTCAACAGTGTGCCCTTCTAGCCAAGATGGCTAACAGTATATTGGGGCGCATTAGGAGGGGCATTGCCAGCAGATCCAGAGACGTGATTATTCCCCTTTCTTCAGCACTGGTGAGGCCACACCTAGAGTATTACATCCAGTTCTGGGCCCCCACTACAGAAAGGATGTGGACGCATTGTAGAGGGTCCAGCGGAGGGCAACCAAAATGATGAGGGGGCTGGAGCACGTGAGCTACGAGGAGAGGCTGAGGATTTGGGCTTGTTTAGTCTACAGAAGAGAAGAGTGAGGGGGGGAGTTGATAGCAGCCTTCAACTACCTGAAGAGGATGGAGAGAGGCTGTTCTCAGTGGTAGCAGATGGCAGAACAAGTAGAAATGTCTCAAGCTGCAGTGGGGGAGATGTAGGTTGGATATTAGGAAAATCTATTTCACTAGGTGGGAGGGGAAGCACTGGAATGGGTTATCCAGAGAGGTGGTGGCATCTCCATCCTTACCGGTATTTTAAATTCCAGCTTGACAAAGCTCCATCTGGGATGATTTAGTTGGGGGTGATTTGAGTAGGGTCCTGGACTAGATGACCTCCTGTGGTCTCTTCCAACCCTCATCTTCTATGAGAGTCATTCCATCCAATGCAGATTTAATTTACACATCTGACTTGGAGACATTTTGAAATTAGGTCTTGAATTAAATCAATCCTTCGACTGAGCGAGAGATGCTGCTTGTTCTGCTTGCTCTCCTCCCACTTGTATCTAGGAATGTAATTAGTTAACCAGCCTGTGGCAGGGGGAGGGCTGTTCCAGCCTGGCCAGGCTGCCGGTTAACCAGTACATAGTAAACATCACCCGGTAAAGTTAACTGGTGACATTCCAACTTGTAACCTCCCCTACGTAAATCGTTGAATAGCGCTCTCAGTATGACAAAAACAACCAATGCAGAGGACAGGTGTTTGGACCTGAGTCTGCTGCCCTTGTGTGTCAATGAAGCCAACAGAAGACACGGGCCTAGTCTGCATGGGGAATCTGCCCTCGCCATTCCAGAGCAAACCCCTTACATAAATACACAAAGCCAATATAAGGCCCAGTTTCACAAAGCAGTCTGCCTCTACTTCCAGCCAGGGTTAAGCTGCAACAGTGCAAACTGTAGCTGTGCCTGTCTACATGAGACGGTCATACCAGAGTAGCTATACAGGTGACTGGCCACCCACAGCCAAAATCCCCAGAGCAGCCAAGGTCACACAGACTAAAGGATCAGACCCTTCCCGTAACGGAGATGAGAGTTTTATTCTTTCTACAGAAGCCCCGTGAAATCAGATTCTACTGAGGATTCTCCAGCAGGGTAAGATGTGTCACTTGAGGACTGTGAGTTGTGTATTCAACAGGAGTAAAACCACAACCTAAAGAAGGGACATTCCGACAGCTCCACTGTGCTCCTACCTTGGGGTTGTCCTCTCTCTCGCAGGCAATATGCAAAGGAGTCCTCCCACCTTCCTCTGGGACGAGACAAGAAGATGAGTAGTATTCTGTAGGCGGTCCAGTTTCATTATTAAGTTTCATGGCAATAATAACTGGTGATTCAGCAGGCTCATCCTGAATTTAAAAAAAAACCACCAGACACAGACACTTTCAGTATTGCTTAGAGATAATCTAACAGAAAACAAATCTGTGCAGGAATCCCCAGGTCCGTTCTGGATTTGCTCATTACACCACAGTAGACACAGCATAAGCAATCCCCACCCTTCCCACTTCTTTCATTAGATTCCGGTTCCACCTGCTGGACGGCTTGCACTACTGCATCCTCAAAACCTTTAACATGTTAACCTACCACTGCAGGTCAACAGCATTTCAATAGCTTTTATTCTGACATCTACACACCCTGATACACAGAGAGGGGTTCCTCATCCCCATTCCTTTATTTTCACTGTAAGGGCAGAAGTTGAGAGGCAGGAAGGGAAGGAAACCAATTCTCTAATGTGCTCTTCTTTGTTTTAGCACTGGAATGTTCCTGCCTAAGAGAGATTGTTCAGGGTTCTCCTTGAGCTTAAGGGTTTCTAACAATGTACACTGTGTTGGCCTCTGTCCTGCAAAAAGTTGAAAAAAAAACATCCCACCTCCAAATGAACAAAATGGCCAGCTGGTATTGTGAACTCACAGACCGTAGCTGCTGCATTGCTCTGCAAAGGGCTACCGGTAGGCCCACTGAGGTGTCAGGGAAATCTGGTGACTGCAAAGCATGGAAGAACAGGATAGACCACTCTTGTGCACTGCGGAGTGAAGCCAGTGAAAGGCATGACAGGATGGCAGGCTGGGGTAGCCTGCACTGACACACCCGCATAGTGGCAGTTTGTCCACTGACACAGATATGAGCAAGTTCACTTGCTGCATTGCTGAGAACCAGAGCAAGGTGTGCTGGTGTAGCAGTCTGTGGTAGGCCAGCGAGACGCAAATTCTGGAAGAGTTATAGGGAGTTAAAGGGATGGATAATCAGCACACAGGGTTCTCAGACTGACCTAACAGAAAGATTCCCAAATAGTGGAACTTAAAATAAATGTAATGTCTCAACAGTTTGAGAATGAAACCCACACACACATAAGTGAAAGCACTCTGCTACGGACAGCTGCACATCCTAGGCCTTGTCTGCACTAGAAAAGCTTTGCCAGTAAGCTTTCCAAGTGGTTATGTAGCTCAAACCAGCAAAAGAGTGCTGCTGCTGGCTTAGTTTAGAATGTCTTGCACTCCGACCCACCCCCCCACCCACGGGGCCAGAGCACACAAAATTTACTAGACTGGGCCCCCCAGGCTATGGTGTGGGAGGAGAATGTGGGGAGTGTCTTTCTCCTTGTCAGTCAGGGGCCACGTCAGTGAGGGGTTGTGGTGTTTGGGGGAGGGGTTGTTTCTCACTTGTGTGTGGCCCCTGACTGATTTTTCTGTGGGACAGCAGCCCCTGACCCAAAAAAGGTTCCCCACTCCTGGATTATAGGCTCAATACTGCAGTTGTACTTCACCAACATCTATTCAGTTGTGCGTAGCAGGCTGCTAGCTTGTGTCTAATGTGCATCAGGATGCTGCAAACATGTAAGGTACCCCAAATCATAAATAAGTGTTGTGTATGTCAGTGATATGCTAGGTTTTTTCAGAGGCAGTGCAATTATTCCAACAGTGCACAGAAATGTTACTTTGAATCCAACAGGCAGGCAGCCAATTCCCTGCTCATGTCTTCCACAGCCCACACCTAAACAGTTGGAAGAGGATGGGGTAATGATGCAGCATACCCAGTCTGGTGCATACACATCATCTTCATCTTCTGCCTTTGCATCAGGCTCTGCAGCTGAATGAAGGATTAATTCTGTTATCTTGACTCCTTCTTCACCAGGAATGGCTACAGCAATATGAAGAGGCATTAAACCTCCCAGCTGAAAAATAAATGTGGCATTAAGACTCTTTGGTTTATCATAAGTAACTTCTAAAAACTAAACCCTCAGGCTCTATTTTCCTCAGGCTCTATTTTTCCTAAGGCTCTATTTTCAGAAATAAAGGACTGTGTTTATGATCAGTTTAAATGCAATTTCGCTTACTCCCCGCTGTCCATTTCATCCTAAACCTACTGGGATTGGAATATTCCTGGTGTGACAGACAGCTGCACAGGCACTGCATAGCCAAAACAAAATATGAGTACCAACTAGTGAGGGAAATTGGTACTCAATTTTGAAGCTTAATTTTACTTTGTTTGGCTTATGAATTCTGAGACAGTCTGTTGGGCTGCTGCTTCTCCAGACCCATGGGATGCAAAAGGAATAGAGGAAAGACAGTTTTCACTGGAACCATGGCAGACAGGTAACCAAGCCCTGAGCTGTAGCTAAAGCAGAGGCAGGTTTCAACACTGGATATGATGATACTGACCTCCTATATAAAGCACTTTGAAACCTACCAACAGAGCCCTGCATAAAAGAGTTAGGTATTAATATTACATTATCATCCAACGCCACCAAACCAAGTAAAATTAAGCTTTAAAACTGACAGCTAAAGTACTAGGAGGCAAACCAGGATACTCTGCAGTAAAATGTATATTTGAGATGAAGTGAGATGATGATGTCCAGATGTAGCCCTTCAAGCTAACAAACCAAAATCAACTGTAGCTAGCAAGCTACAGTCAGAAAGTACCAGGGAGCAGACATATTTCAGTGCAGAAGGTAGCATGAGATGCCATATGCTGAAACAGTTGGTATGTAACTTTGATCCTGGGGAGTACCCACCACGCTCATATGAGGGCATGTTCACCAAGTGCCGAGATTTAGCACAACAGAGTATTAAGAGAACAGACTACAACCGTAAAGAGAAAATAAAACTAAAACCAGAATAATAAATTTTGGAAAATAAAACTGACTTTTGAAATATTCTGAGCTTTAGTATCATGGATAAGCATCGCGTCAGCAGGGAAATACACACATAGAATTAGACCTCTGCTAGAGTAAGTTTTTTTTTTTTAAAGCTAAATTCTTTTTAAATAGGATAGATTCTTTAAATTACTCCTTTGGGATTGCAAAGCTGAATCAGTCAAACTGTCATAAGAATTGAGGCTTTACACATGGACATGAAATTGTATTACTGATCACCCTAGAATATTGCACTTGGTTGTTATTAGTAATTATTATCCGTTACCCTCAATGGAAGTCGTATGTCAGTCCTTGCTCCTGCTGATAACAGTAGTTTCACTGCTCCTACATCTGCAGCTTTAACAGCAAAGAAGAGGACATGCAGAGGGATCTGGCAAACATTGGGGTCTGCACCTCGGCGGAGAAGGAGTTTGACCGTGGTCCATCTCTTTTGGTATCTAAATCAGTATGGCAAAGAGCAGAATAAGCTGTCAATAACTCAGAAAAAAGCACTAAGGGACATATTTCTAAACACAGGTTCTTAAGGTGAGTCAGGCTAATGGGCTGTGTAATTGTGGTGTAGACATTTAGGCTTGTGATGATGCCTGGGCATTAGGACCCTGCGAAGCGGGTGTGCAAACTGGCATGTGGATCCAGGGAGAGAAAGCCTGCTGAGCATGAGGTGCACAGCACAGCAATGTGATGCCATGAAGAGGCTGCAGTGGGGTCATCAGCCTCTTTCAGCACCACTGAATCGCTGGGGGCACTATCAGGGAGCAGGAGAGCCCACAGACGACACATGACAGTGACAGTAATACTCAGTATGGCACAGACTAGTTTTGCATAATACAGAAATGTTTTTATGAAGTTAACAGGGAATTACTATTCCTAACGTACAGTACAGGATTTTAAAAATAAGTCTGGTTAGCACACACATGGGCACACACACATGCGTGAGTGCACATAGAGAGTATACATGTAATGCGGGGTCACGAAAAAAGGGCAGAATAGTTGGCCACCTTAATAAAAAGTTGTTAATGAGTGAAATTCAGGCCTTCTCCCCGTCAGGTAAGGGTCCTTGCAATACCCCTTAACAGGCACACCCTATCCCAGGCAAATGGAGGGTCATTCTTCCCCTCAAACACGCAAAACCACATTTGTTACTCTCTCTGTACAGTCAGTTCAGCAGAGCTTGTCTAACCTTTCCAGAACACTGAGCCAAGGTTTTTTTTCTTACTAACACTTACTCGGATATTGATAACGCCATTTTTCTCATGGTGCCTTCAGTTCCGTCAGGCCCATTGAGATGGGAGTAGGAGGACACTTTCAGGAAACACTGGCTAAAGGCTTCTGCACTCTGCTGCAAAGCTTTTAGAGAAACCTTGATTCCATAGTTGTAAACAGAATTGTTCGACTCAAAGCTGGTTTCAGAGCTGCAGACAGTCATCTGATCAAAACTTGCATGGTCCACTTCATCCAATGTGTTTCTATCATCGAAAACAGACTCCGCCTTTTCCCCAGACTTAGAAGCGCTCAGAACTGACTGATGAACGGTGTCTGTTACATATGTCTCTTTGGTTGGTTGAAGTGGTGGAGATACATCTTCCGACTGCTCATCCTGATTTAAAGTTTTAATAATATTAAAATGACAATAATGAGGAAAATATGGAAAATCCTTTCTTCAACAACAAGGATCATCATACCAATGTCAGTGTTTAGGAATTCGGTATATTACAGCGGAGTTAATGTAGAAAGTAATTTTACACAGTCCATCATTCACAGGAAACATTTTGAATTCTGTGTATGTGCATTTGGGTTTTGGCCTGCACTGTCAATAAAACCCTCTTTGGTGCCTTTGAATCTCAACTAGTACTCCCACACTTCATAAAAACTCTGAAACAGAAGGGGACATTTCTTGATTTTCAATGTGCACATTAGCACACAAATTAATGGATGCCTGAACTGAATGCTATTGCTAAAATCTAAAAAAGTTACCTGAAAGTTTTCTGGGTTTATATTGAGCTCTGAGGGAGGATAGAGGAGTGTACATTTTTTCTCTTTCTTGCATCAGCCAAGAGACTTTTGAAGTTAATGGGAGTCAGGTGTGTAATCTGTCTAGGCACTTTTATAAATTATTTATTATTTGTATTGCCATCAGGCCTTGGACTCCCACCCATGGGCTACGACCCCCTTGTGCTAAGTGCTGTACAGAATACAGAATAAAAGACTATCCCTGGCCCAATGATCTTATAATCTAAATACCAGTCTCTCTGTATCTTAATGTACCTAAATACCTTGAAAAATCTGGTCCAAAATCTCTGGTACCAATGTGACACATTAACTGACTACAGAGTTGCCTTACTTCCATACTGACGCTTGATCCTGTGCAATGGGAGCTATCAATGGAAGTCAAGGGCACTCAGCAACTCAGGAGAGGTAAGCAGTATGGTGAGCACACACAGCAAAGTACAGAAGAGTCTCGATTATCCAACCTTCGCTTATACGACATTGTTTTATCCGACGTGCTGCCCACCGACGTGACGAATTGACGAATAAGAACGCAGCATGCACAACGGCCAATCACAATCAGCGCCACACACCCACACCATACATACCTAGTGTGCTTTTGTTAGCAACTGTGATTACATGAGTGCAGTCGTGCTTTTGTTTGATGAGGCCAGTACTGTATTCTTATAAAGACGATATTATCGAACTAGAGAAAGTGGATAGATTGAGTCAGAATGAGGGAGTAAAGACTCTAGATGTAGCACTAATTTACACTGAGCAACAGAGGGAAGCGACCGCTACAGACTTACTACTGTTCAGACGCTGGAGTGATCTTGCCGCGAAGAAAAGTAAGGACTCCCAAAAACAATTCCTGATCACTCACTTCTTTAAAAACTAAACTTTTTTATATTCACAAAAATGTTGTAAATTCTATTTTTGTTTGTTGAAATAGTCTATTTTATTTTTTCGTTAAAATTAGTAATAAACTGAGTTTATACATATTTGTACCCATGTTTTTATTAGTATTACGTATTATCCAACATTTCTGCTATCCGACCATCCTCCGGTCCTGTTTAGGTCAGATAATCGAGACTCTAGTGCAATCTTAAAAAGCAATTCTGTGGCTCATGTGAGGACACAGGGAATTCTGATTTCACAGTTATAGATTAATAATGTACTGACCTCGTCTTTTTTAAAGTTCCTCTCAGCAATGTTGGCCTTAAATGACTCTATTGGGTAATAAAGAATGATGCACATGGATAGAGCTGATAATCCTTCATCACTGCATTTGTTCACATCAGCTCCATTATCAAGAAGAAGATTAATGATGTTGTCATGGTAATTCACCTGTAGAGTGAAAACGTGCATTACATGAGCATATGTGTACATATACAATTTTAGTTTTCCATGTGGGATTAACTGAAACCACAGAAAACAAAATAATAACCAAGACACTCACTGAAGAGAAGACTCAAATCACTATTACTTACTTCACATATTTTGCAATTTCCCTTTCTTTTCTTTTTATCCCAGCACTGAATTTGGCTCATCAATTAACAGTGATCTCAAAATGTTTCTACTGCTTTCAGGTATGTCTTATGGGTAAGGCTGGCAGAACTAATAAAAAACCTTCCAGAAAAGGTAAAACTATTTTAGATGCGCCAATATAAGGCGGGTTTAGAATTGCATTTCTTCTAGAATATGGCCTTTAATGGCACAAGCAATGAATTAGATGTTGGGTCAGTGATGTGGTCGCTATCAGAGCAGCAACATGCAGAGATGTCAACTGCACGTATATACCTTCAAGAGGGCAGTCCATAATTGGACAGCATGTGGTTTGTTTTTGAGGTCCACAGGGGACCTCAACAAAGCACCAATGATAAAAACTTAAGGGAAACCGCCCTGATCACTACATATCCTTTGTAACAAAGAAGGATCTTTCAGCTCATGTGTTTGTTCTGTGGAGCATCTAAGAGCTGATCCAGAAGCACTATCTGCCAAGAAATGCACCATTGATCCAAAACTCTAGTCCTACACCACTTGTTACTGCTAGTCATTAGAAACTGTGTCTGATGTACTGTAAGTAATTACAATGAAGTCAATGGAGTTTCATCCACTTACATTGACTTCATCTGACCTCTCAAACTGGAGTGGATGCTATTGGTAGACATTTCAACTCTTCTTACATTAGTGAGCTACCTGCAAATCACACTTCATGTAAATAAAATATTCTTCCATTCTGACTTTTAATGTTTCCAGAAAAGACTTAACTGCAGTGAAGCATATTATAATGGAACTCAGGAATCAAATACAGCAACACATTGCATTAATACAACAGTTTGGCAGTGAGAATTTCAAAAATCAAAGTTGTCAGGAAATTCAAAGTTATTGTTGCTAAAGCAACTAGGACTCTGCCACATTGCAAACACAGTAAAGGGCAATAATTTATGTGCATTAAATTACATTATTTAATTTAGATACACGCTCAGTTTTGGCCTTCTGTGTTATACTGGACAAGTCACTTACTTCCTGGGCCTTCAGTACCCTCCCCCCAAAATGTACTGTACTGTCACAGGATTGCTGGGTCTCATGTTATTCTGCATTTGCAAAAACAATGAGGAGTCCTGTGGCACTTTAGGGTACGTCTACACAGCAACATTATTTCGAAATAACTAGTGTTATTTCGAAATAACGTAGTCCGCATTTACACAGCAGGCAGTTATTTCGAAATAATGTCAAAATACTGTCGAACTGAAGGACTTCTTACTCTGACTCCTGTAACCCTCATTGTACGAGGAATAAGAGACGTCAGAGGAAGAGTGTTCTATTTAGAAATAAACGCTGTGTAAACACTCCCAATTTCGAAATACGCTATGCAATTGACGTAGCTCAATTTGGGTATCTTATTTCAAGTTAAGCCCTGCCATGTAGACGCACCCTTAGAGACTAACAGATTTATTAGGGCATAAGCTTTCATGGGTAAATCCCACCTCATCAGATGAATTGTATTTGTACTTTCATATATATACACCCCTGCTTCTATAATTTCCATGGGGTGTCAGGGGGCTCCCCAGGAGTGGGACCAGGAGCCGGGAGTGCAGTGGCTGCTGGCCCCACCCTCAGGGAGTATTTTAGTCACTGTGTAACTAATAAAATTTATTTTAGTAATTGTGTAGCTGCAAAAAATTATCTGGCATCCCTAACCATAACAAAAACAAACTAAAACCAAAACCAGATCTTTTCTGGGTTTGAAAACAACTTGGAACAAGAAAGGGCAAAAAAGTTTCAGATCCAGGCATTTAAATCCAGAGCAATGCAACCCTGACACTGGAAGGATTTGGAATTTTAGGCTTAGAGTCAATTTTAATATTATGCAGGGAAACATTTTGCAGATATTGTTTAGCCTTGTTGCTCAGCAAGCTCTTTCCTTAACTATGTTTACTATTGAGTCTCACATTTATTGTATAACAAAGAGACACAGATGCAGTAGCAACAAAAAATGGTCATTCACAGAGGGAAGGGTCATATTTGGAGCCTT
Source organism: Rafetus swinhoei (assembly GCA_019425775.1). NCBI lineage: Eukaryota > Metazoa > Chordata > Testudines > Trionychidae > Rafetus > Rafetus swinhoei. Next base: position 47,942,506 of record CM033432.1, read on the forward strand.
ACAGCAGCGGCTGCAAGTGCAGTGTATCCATGTGTGTCCGCTACATCTGGGTGAGCTAAGTTGTCCCTCAGAATCTCATAGATACTATTGAAGTTTCCCGCTGCTGCCTTCTGAATCAGCTGCTCTGAAGCAAGCTCTTTGGGGCCTTTAGGGCCAAAGGTATCTCGACTTCCATTCAGAATGGCGTTGATATCCCAACTGATCTCTGTTTGACAATGCCTTGAGCAGAGGAAAGTGAAAAAATATTAAACAGCTGGAGAGTTCACATTTAACTTAAACAATTGTGACACAAACACCTGTTATACCACAGAGCTTTAAAAAAAAAAAAAAAAAAAAAGCCCACCGATAATACAGATCATTGCCAGGTAACATAGAAGATGGGGCAACCATTCATAAAAACCATTTCAGACACTTCAGTTTTGCTCCCACCATGGAGCATAAAGGAGTTAAAATTGTGGTATGAGGGACATTAATTACATTCAGGGGAGGGGTTAAAAACATCCAACCCCAAGATCAGGGCTAGGCAAAATACGGCCTGGGGGCCACATCTGGCCCACCAAGCCACCAGATCCGGCCCACGGACCACCCTGCTGGGACCCTCAGGCACACAGCTGTGCAGTTTACAGCACAGTCCATGCAGCTCTCTGCTCCGCAGGGTGGGGGAAGCTTCGTGCAATCTCCCCACCCCCAGCCCAATCCTCAGCTCCTATTGACCAGAAACAACTGGCCAATAGGAACTGACCCCAGACAATCTCTCAGCTCCTATTAGCTGGAAACAACCAGCCAATAGGAGCTGAGAGATTGGCCTGGGGGATGGGAGCAGTGCAAATCTCTTTTTTCTCTCGGAGCTGAGAGCCACGTGGAAGGAGCAGCCTGCAGTTTCAAGAGAAGCTGCAGCAGGCAGGGAGTCCAGCCTGCTTTGGGGGTGCTGCAGGGCTGCCAGATGGTTTAACCAAAAATACTGAACACCTCTTCCCCCCAAAAAAAACACAGAGGGAAAAAAAGTTGTTGAGCATTTAAAAAAAAAAAAAAGACCCCCAACAGCATGGCCCCTTTAAAAAGAGGCTTTTTGCCAGCGGCCATCTTGTTTTTCTGCTCCAGCCACAAGACAGCTCCCCTGTGGAACCAGGTAAGCGGGGGTGAGGAGTGCGGGAAGGGGGGCAGTTGCTGAGTGTGTGTAGGGTTGCCAGGTGTCTGGTATTTTCGCCTCCTGGCAGGGGAAAAAAAAAATCATAAAATTTTAGGTGTCCGGTATTTTCTGAATTTTTTTACCGGATAGGGGCCAAAAATACCGGACTGTCAGGGTCAATACCAGACACCTAAAAATTTGCAGCCTCAACTGAAACAGTGCAGTTAAGAAATAAAGTCCATAATGCAGATGAGTGCCTTGTGTGCACCCCTCCTGCACCCCAACTCCCTGCTGCAGATCACCACCCAAACTCTCTGCACCTCCCCCCCGCCCCCCCCCGGTCACAACTCCCTCCCAGACCCTGCACCCTCCCCAGGCCAGAATCCTCTCCTGCACCCAGACACCCTCCCGGACTCTGCACCTCAACCCCTGCCCCAAGTCACCACCCACACCCTCTGCAGTCTGCACCCCCCTTTTCCCCTTCTCCCAGGTCACAGCTCCCTCCCAGACTTTGCACCCGCTCCTAATGCCCCTCCCCCAAGTCAGAATCCTCTCCTGCACCCAGACCCTTCCCCCCCGACCCTACAACTCAATCTCTTGACCCAGGTCACAACCCCCTCCTTTGCCCAAACTCCCTCTCAGACCTCACACCATCTCCTTCACCCCAGTTCCTTACCCCATGCACCCTTCTGCACCTAACCTCCATCCTAGACCCCGCACCCCCCTCCACAGAAAAGTGTGGCCCTTGACCACTTTCCAAAATCTTGGAGTGGCCCCTCCCCAAAAATTATTGCCCACCCCTGCCCAAGATATTGGATGTTTGAAAATACCAAATTTTTGGAAATTAAATACCAAACTCTCCAACACTGAAAAAGGCCATCGGGTGTGCTTAGATTAAAGAAAGCACACAAGAAACTCATCTGCATTATGGACTTTATTTCCAAACTGCACTGTTTCAGGTGAGGCTGCAAAATATGTACACGCCGGCACTACTTCTGCAAACATACACAGAGTATTTTTGTGTGTAAGAGGATATTTGCATATACAAATACCTGTCTGTATATATAGCTAATGGCTGCTGTACGTGCACTAGCAGTTGAAGACATTTTGGAGCATGATTCTGCATAATAACTGTCACTTTGCTATACAATCCTATAGCATAATGGATCTCGCAATCTAGAATGGGACTTCTAGGCACTGTCTAATGCAAGTTAATAATGATAATGATGTTTTTAAAGGCACATACTGGGATCTGAGTGGATCTGGGATATTTCAAGGAAAGTGGTGTGTTTCCTTTAGGTTAAAGAAGTGAGAGAGGACAACCTCACAAAACCTCATTTGTAGTTTGTCAAATGAATTTCTAAATTTAGTCATGAACAACATATTTCTCTGTGAAGCATGACTTCTGTACCACAACTTATGTTAAAGAGGAGCTTTGCAGTCATCTAAAAAGAAAACCCCATATATCTCCTAACAGACACAAAACATACATAAAAAGCAATAGCTACTGTACCTGTATTTATACATGTGCTTCTGCATTCTAACCATTAGAGGGCTTCTGTTTTTAACAGGCCATGGTTCCTCATCATACAGCTGTTTGTTTTTCTGAAAATATTGGGAATCAAATTCTTTACGGAAGGTGCAAGTCAGGGGAAGATGATCTGTATCAGTTGAGTATATGTACATTTTTTCAGGCAATGTATAACTGTCATCTAAAAGGAGTCGTTTGTAGTTGTAGAAAAAAGGGTCCTTTTCCTCATTCAGATCCCAAAATGGAATTTCCTCATCAGAAAGATATTCTTTCTGGGAAACAGCATCAAAATAGCTGGAGTGTTCTGGATAATCCAAGAAAGAAAAATGTCCAGGTATTTCAGTACACAGTTTAATTATGTGATTCCTCAGCCACAAGCCAACATCTTGACAGCCATCTGGATAGCTCTGAACTCCTGGTCCAAACCGCTCATCTGCCTTGTATAGTCCCTAAGGAGAGCAAGAGGTTTACTAGGATTGGAGAAGACATATAAGTCATAGACACTACACAGTTGACAGCCTGGCTTCCTTTTAAAAGGTACAAAACCAAATTTCCTTGGTTTGACCTTACTGCTCCAGTGTCAACTGCCTAGTAATACATAGAACAATCCAAGCACCTGACAAGCTGCTCAACTATTCTGTCGTCACTTTGACTGGTCACACTGGAGCTGCACTAACAGCAATGCATGAAACCCAGTGGCTGAAGTGTAAGGTAGGTTCACTCCAGCTTTGACTAGGACCATTCAGACTCTCATTCTCTGTTCAGCAACCTTATACAGCTCAAGCTTTCTTCTTACAAGAGTCTTCAGAAAGCTAATTTCAATCTATTGCACCTTGGTTTGTTTAATTGGGAAACTGAGTTTGTGTCATGAACAAGTGAAATTAGTTTGCAAAAAAAGCAGCTTGTGAAAGGAATGTCATTCAAAAATAATTTCTCATCTGTCACAGTGTTCAAGTACCAAGCCCTCCCCATACACTACTTGCCATGAGCAGCGTGGACAGTTGTTAGCTCAAACATATTCATAGGAAACTATTCACTTTTGAATTAAACACATTTGTACAAATTAAGATCGGTTTGTGATAGGGATATGAGAGTGTAACCGTGTACAGGGCCGGCCCGAGCTATTTTGGTGCCCCGGGCCCGGGCGCACAGTGCTGCCCCCGGGCGCACGGGGCATGCACGGGCCCGCCCCTGGGACGTGGGCCCACCCCCCTAGGGTGCACAGGCCCGCCCCCAGGGCGCACGGTGCATGCGCTGCCCGGCCACGGCCACTGGCGCGCAGCCCGGGGCCCGCCCCCGGGGCGCACGGTGCATACGCTTCTCAGCCCGGCCCAGCTACCACTGCTGGCGCGCAGCCCGGGGTGGGCTGCGCCTGTCCGTGCAGGGCCCCGTGGCTGTGGGGGGAAGAGCGCTGCTGGCCGGCGCGCGGGGATGGGGGGGGGGCGGCGCCGTGGGAGCTGGGCGTGCGGCGCCTGATGGCTGCTATAAGGGACACCACACGCCCCTTACAGCTGCCATTAGGTGCCCCCCATCGGTTGGCACCCCGGGCAGCTGCCCAGCTCGCCCACCCCTTAGTCCGGCCCTGACCGTGTAACACGGTTAACAGATGAGCCCACGGTTAAACTTCAGTTACATGCAGGCTCCCGGTACACGTGGACAGCTGGCTTAGGAGAGCCACCTCCCCTTCCCCCACCCCACGTATAAGTGTGTAATTGCTGACATTTTCAGTGGTTACACGGTTACTTAAAGGCATTTTAACATCCCTAGTTTGTGGGCAATCTGGACAGAAGGGATCAATTATTTGACTGCATTGTTTACAGTGAGTAGTTCAACCACCTCTAGTAGAGTGAACCAGGCTTGAAAAATTTCAGTTATTTGAAACTTTGCTCCCCTCAAGTCTATTCAGAACATTGTTGCTAAAGTCAGCTTCCTGGCTTATCACCCAGACCAAATCAACCCCCTCTCTGAGCCCCTCCGTTAGCTCTCCTTTGACCTCCAAACTCTCGCTTCTTAGGTCAGATCCTTAACTGATGTAAAATAAACATAACTTCATTGATTTCAGTGGAGCTACACTGATTGACAGCAGTTTGGGATCGGGCCCTTGTCTTTCACTATAAGTTCCTCCACAACACAGCCTTACATCAGCTGAGCTAACTTATCGTGCCACTGATCCCTGACTTCCCTCCACCAGCATTCCCAGACTTCACTGTTCACGAGTCAACGTCTTCTGTAAAACATCTCTATGCTTGCTCTCTCCTGCTGCTCCTTATTCACGAGGGGAAACTCTGAATACATCTGCAGGGACACTGCCTCATCCTCCTTGTGACTCCCCTCTGCTGTAATGCCTCGAAGCCCAGCTTGCTGATCATGACTACACAGCTGACAAGCTCTGACTGTCTCTCCTTCTCTCCTTTCACTCTCCCAGGGCAAGGGTGGGCAATAATTCTTGATGGGAGGGAACACTCCAAGATTTTGGTAAGTGGTCAAGGGCTTCACTCTTCTATGGAGAGGGTGTGGGATCTGGGACTGAGGTTGGGTGCAGAATTGAGCTCAGGGCAGAGAACTGGGGGTGCAGGAGAGGCTATGGGGTCTGATAGGGAGTTTGGGTGAAGGAGGGGATTGGGATGAAGGGTCCAGGAAGGTGTCCGGGTTCAGGAAAGGATTCTGACATGGGGAAGGGATGTAGGAGGGAGTACAGGGTCTGGGAAAGAGTTGTGACCTGGTGGGGGGGAGGTGCAGAGAGTTTGGGTGGTGATCTGTGGCAGGGAGTTGGGGGGTAGGGTGCCAGATGCAGGCTCTGGCCACGAGGTGCTTACCCAGGCTCTGGCCAGGAGGTGCTTACCCAGCCAACAGCCCAGTGGGATCCTTAGGCAGGGTCCCTGCCTACCTCACCCCCACACATTGCTCATAGTGACTGGCTGCTCCATGTGCTTCTCTGCACTGCGCGCATGAGTGGAGAAGAGACTTTATGCACTGCCCTCACCCCCAGCACAATCACCACGGCTTGAGCTGCAATGATTGTGCTGGGGCCGGGGGCAGCACAAAGTCTCTCCCACCCCTGGCATGCGGTGCAGAGACACATGGAACAGCCTGCCGCCTTGAGCATCCTGGGGCTACAGCAGGCAGGGAGCCTGCCTGAGGGTCCTGGCAGGGCGGGCTGTAGGTTACATTTTGCCTGCCCCTGTCCTAGGCCCTTCCAAGCGTGGTGAATTCTTCTCTGGATTCAATTGCTTGTATGTTGTATCCCCTGCCCTTTGATCTGTTTGTGCCTTGAGGGCAAGTTTTCTCTCTCTCAGCAGGAGCCCCAATCTCAACTGGGTCTCTTTGGGCACTAACCCAATACAAATATTTACTAATAAAAGATGACCAGGCATTTGTTAAGCTGACTAGTAGAGATGAAAAATACTAGTGCTCTCTCTCACACACACGTGCCCACATACACCTCCTACATTTTAAAGGCTTATCCATTGTGTAAGGCTGACAGTTGATTTTCTAGTTTATAAACTTCAGCTGGCTCCTGTGTTTTTGGGATACCTTCTTTCCCTGGTTGGCTTCACTCCTCTTTTGTTCCTTCTGTGCATCTTGCTGCACTGTTTCCACTCTTCTTTCCTTCCTTCCCATCCTTCTTATACACCTTCCCCTTTCCTTCCCAAGACTGGGTTCAGTCCTCTGCCCCTTTACATCTGTTTTGTGTCACCTTCCTCAAATATTTCTCTGCTCTCAATCACCCATTTGCCCATTCTGCCCCCACCTCCTGCCTCTCCACTGGCTTCTCACTTCCAACCCCCACCCCTGGCTATCTGTTCCCCAGCTCACTCCCAGCAGCCTGAAAAAGAGAACAGCCACAACCTGCTCTTCTTCTGCTCCAGCCACTCTCAACATGAAAACAAAAACAATCCAAGCAACTCCCCCTCTCGTCGCTCTTCTTCTTCTCACTTTCTCCCATCAGCCCTTTGCTGCCTGGTCGCTGGAGCATAACACCAGGGCCACTCTGCTTCCAAGCTTATTATTACCTTCAGGGCATGTCTACACAGCTCATGACAAGCTGTGACGGGGCGAAGAACCCCCGTCACTGGGTCGGAGCCGTGGCCAAGCGGTGCAGCCAGCTGACACCGCCCCTGTGCCGATGCGGCGCGTGCTCGAGCCGGGTGCCGGGCGTTTTAAACACCGGCAGCAGGGAGAGCAGGGGGGAGGAAGGAGGAGTCGGGCTTGCCCGATAGAAGGGGGAACGTTTCCCCCCCTCTGTCACCGACCGCGGATGAGCAGGTCGGGAGTGGCCCAGAAGGTGTCGAGCCCAGGAGGGCAACGGGGGGGGGGGGGGGGGAGGGGGGCAAGGACCTGCCCCTGGCGACAGCCGAACTGCCCTGACGCTGGAAGGATTCCAGAGCCGTACCATTGGTGCCAGACCAGACGAGAGACAGCTCTGGGAAGGTGCCACAAACATTGAGTCCAGGTGCAGGTAGGAAGAGGCCCAGGGCGGGCCAAGACCCCGCGAGTGGTTGCTGGTCGCTGGCAGGTTGCTGGCACGTTTCAGGGTCTTCCCCCGCCAGCCAGTCGTCCCTACCTTAAGGGCCCTGGGCCGGGACCCGGAGGAGTGGGAGGGCCCGCCCGGGTCTCCCTACCCCCAACCCATCGAGCTGAGAGACAGAGCCTGTGCAGACAGGCAAGGTATGGTGCACACCAGGTGTATCGGGCCAAACTGAGGACCCAGGGGTGGCCAAAGGTGGCCAGGGGATTAGGACTACAGAATATAAGGCAGGAAAAACCAAGGAATGGGGCCAGGGACTGCCCGTAACCTCGGAGCGAACCCTATTAAGACAGGAGGTTGCCCAGGAATGGGGATTGCAGGTAAAAGGACATTGGCCCTGCAGTCCCGATCCTCTCCCCATCCCAGGGCTAGAGAAAAGTGGGAATTGGCTCACACCAGGTCACCCCGGATGGGGTGAGCCCCTGGGACGATTCCCCACACAAGCAGAAGTTATTATTTCGAAATAATCAGCCTGTTATTTCAAAATAGCAGGCATTATAGTGTGGAGTTCCGCTTGTTATTTCAAAATAACTCCCTAGTGTACACCAGGTCTCAGACCTGCAGCTCCAGCTTCCTGTTCCCTGACCACTGACACTCCAAAATGATATCTGCTTCAGGCACATGGTTTTGGGAGACCTGGATCAACTGATGCTCCCCTCTTTGGTCACTTCTGTATGAGGCATGAATTCAAACAACTGCTTTAGAAGCATAAAGCTTTTTTATTTTCTTGTTTGTATTTTATTACCAGAGGGCAAGTTTTAGCCAGTCATGATCTGCACCTGCTCCAGAAACCATTCCAGCCTCACACCCATGCTTCATGGGACAGGTACAGGGACCATTATGGCAGCACTAACTCAGATTCTGTTAGTGCTATCAATCATTAGAATACTTTCAACTGCATCCTGTTACCTGATAGTTTCTGCCATCCTTGAATTCCATGGTCCCATATCCTTCCTTATGGCTAAGATAAAATGATCCAGTAAATTTGGAGCTGTCCGGCCAAAAGTACACTCCTTTGCCATGACGATGGTCCTTGTAAAACTGCCCCACATACTTCTGTAATGCACCCCAAAAAGAAAGAAAGAAAGAGGACAGTTATTCAGCTGAGGGAACAGAAATAAGTGGCTTGTAACTACTCTTCACTACAGTAGAGCAATACTAGTAAAGATAGCCACACAAGATCTTGGTATATACATAGTATCAACCCCTCGTGCAGATTTGGAAAACTGGCCAAAATCCTGGCCCCAGTAAAACTAATGAAAAGACTCCCCTCACATTCCACTAGGCCAGGATTTCACCTGTTATTTTTCCCGTGACATAGAGCAGGGCCTGTAACTCATAACGCTTTAGGGGATAAGTCCAAATACTCTTACATCCAAGTACCCTAAGTCACAACGAGACACAGCATGAGCCAGCAGCAATTTAAGCATTGGGCAGCTCACACACAGCCCTATGTGGGTACCTATGCAATAGGGAGGTATTGAGGCTGCAGTAATAGTGAGGTCCAGGGTATTCACAGAAACATCTGTTTGGCTCACAGTCAGGTGCCCACGGTATAAATGAATGCCTGGCTGCAGACCAGAGATGGGTCTGCTGGAGCAGCTGTCTCCCATTTATCTCCTCTAAACAGAAGAAGCCCTGAATGGAAAGGGACATCGCCCCAGGTCCCTCGGGATCCACGGCCAATGGGAACTTCTGGGGAGGCTGCCTGCAGATGGGGCAGCACACAGAGCAACATGGCCCCACCTCCATATGGGAGCTGGAGGAGGATGGGCTACTGCTTTCAGGAGCTGCTTCAGGTAAGCACCGCCTGACGTCTGCATGCCTGACCTCCCCCGGTGTTCCAAACCCCTTCCTCCAACCCTGATCTCCCTCCCCCCTGCAAACCCTTTGATCCCAGTCCTGCACACCCTCCTGCACCCCACACCCTTCCTCCTTTTGTGGCCCCACCCCAGAGTCTACACCCCCAGCTGAAGCCTTCACCCCCACCCACAACCCCAATCCCCCCACCCCAGCTGAGAGCCCCCTACCACCCTCTGAACCCCTTGGTCCCAGCCTGGAGTCCTCTCCCACATCCTGAATTCCTTATTTCTGGCCTCCTCCCAGAGCCCTCACCTCCTCCTGCACCCCAATGCCCAATTTTGTGAGCATTCATGGCCCTCTGTACAATTTCCATACCAAGATGTGGCCCAACTCTGATCTAGACTATCCAGAATGGGTGTGTATCCAATGACAGAGAATCCACAACCTTCACAGGTAATCTATTCCAGTGCTTAACTACCTTACAATTAGCAAGTTTTGCCTAATATCTAACCTAAATCTTCCTTGCTGCAATTTAATCTGACTACTTCCTGTCCTGCCCTCAGTGGATAAGGAGAACAATTTATCTCTCTCCTCTTTATAACAACCTTTTACATATTTGAGAACAGTCATCATGTCCCCATTCCCAGTCTTCTCTTCTTCAGTCTAAACAAACCCATTTTTTCACTCACTTCTTGTAGATCATATTTTCTATACTTTTCTAGGGATGTAAAATTTCAATTGGTCGATAAGGGCCCCTCCGTTTTTGAAGTGTAGCAACAGCCCCAGCGCTATTGCTACACTTCAAAGGCGAAACTACTGTGGAGAGCACAGGGCCAGCGGGGGGACTCAATTCGAAGAGGAAAACCTAAGATTTTGTCCCATTTTAAGAACTCGAGAATTATTCTTATTGACCCTTCCAGGACACAAGAATCAGATCATAGTCTTTAAAAATGGTGAACACAGAAAATTGCTTCCCTGGGATTCAGCTGTAGTTACAGTGTTTGGGGTGGGGGAGGCACATGGACTTGGCACAGAGGAGTTTAACCAAACAACAAAACAAATAAAATAACTTAATCACATCCAACTAAAAACATTCCCTATCTACTCACATATCTGTACTTTCAAGGTCCAGTCCATTTTTAGGCAAGTTTATTCCTGTTTGGTTCAATTCATTCTTCCCCCTGCTCCTAGTTTGAACTCACACAAAACAACTGCAGCAGGCAGATTCCCTTTCAATTCAAATCTCAACTTTTTCTTCCCATTGGTTCTCCTGGCTCCCTGTCAATAGTTTCTGGCTACTCTGGGTTTAACCCTTTAGATACTAAATGCTGGGATGTTTAGAAAAGGGCAGTACTCCTCCCATCCATCACAGATGCTGATTCCTTTTCTAAACATTCTAAAAGTCTTCATTCGTCTAATAAGAAAACATGTATAGTTGGGAAACATTTGAAGAAGTTGTTAGTACAGGTTGAACCACTCTTGTCCAACACTCTCAGGTCTGGCAACATTCACGGTACAGCATGATTTTAGTTAGCTGGATGTCCGCTTATCATGAGTGTGGCCAAGTTTCCTGCAGTCCCATAAAGTTTGTTTACAGCCACCTGTCTTGCGAACAGGAATTGCTAACAGGGAGTTTGGAGAGGGAGTTCTCCAGGTGAAAGAGGAGTAAAAACGGGACCCTTGTGGTAAGTGGCTGTCTGGAGTGTGTGTTTGTGTGTGGGGGAGTTATTTGCTGTGTGCTGAGCTTGTGTTTATCTGGTTGGTTGGTTGGTTTGATTGTTTGTTTGCTTGAAGGAGCTTCTAAAAGGTTTGAAATCTAGAAGCCTCTGTTAATTGGCTAAGCCTCAGTCAGGGGAGGGCTACCAGAGCTATATAAGCCTGTGACTCAGCGACCAGGAGCTTGCGAACAGGAATTGCTAACAGGGAGTTTGGAGAGGAGTTCTCCAGGTGAAAGAGGAGTAAAAACAGGACCCTTGTGGTAAGTGGCTGTCTGGAGTGTGTGTTTGTGTGTGGGGAGTTATTTGCTGTGTGCTGAGCTTGTGTTTATCTGGTTGGTTGGTTGGTTTGATTGTTTGTTTGCTTGAAGGAGCTTCTAAAAGGTTTGAAATCTAGAAGCCTCTGTTAATTGGCTAAGCCTCAGTCAGGGGAGGGCTACCAGAGCTATATAAGCCTGTGACTCAGCGACCAGGGAGCTTGCGAACAGGAACTGCTAACAGGGAGTTTAGAGGGGGAGGTTAGAGGGCACTAGTGACTTCTGGCCTTCTTTAAAACATAACTCTTATCATAATCTATATTCCAGAGGTTTAAAAAGAATCCCAGTTTATACTTAAACTTGTTCATTAGAAAAATGGAGACAGAAGCCCAGCAGCAGAGTGGGGGCTATCCTGTTTATTGCATCGAGTGTAACATGTATGATTACCTGCCCTGTGGGGCGGGTGGCGTATGTGTGCACCCGTTGCAAGAGCTCCTGACCCTCAGAGACCGAGTTCGGGCTTTGGAGGCCAGGGTGGCTGAACTGGAGGAGCTAAGGGAGGTAGAGATTTGTGGATGAGACTTTCTGGGACACTGCAGTACTGTCCACCTCCGGTCTGAGAGCCCCAGTGCTCTTAAGGAGGATGAAAGTCTCAAGGGAACAGAGCATTCAATGGGAGCAGAGGAAACCATCCCGTAGTTGGGACCCTCCTCCCAGAGGATGTTGCGGTATCCTCGCACTGAGGATACCTCTGAGGGGAGGAATGCCAGCTCGGAAGAGGCAGGTGTTAGTAGGTGATTCGATCGTTAGAAACATAGATAGTTGGGTTTGTGATGACCGGGAGAACCGTATGGTCACTTGCCTGCCTGGTGCGAAGGTTGCGGATCTCTCGAGGCATCTAGATAGACTTATGTGTAGTGCTGGGGAGGAGCCGGTGGTCGTGGTACATGTAGGTACCAATGACGTAGGGAAGGGTAGGAGAGATGTCCTGGAGGCCAAATTTAGGCTGCTAGGAAGAGACTGAAATCCAGGACCTCTATGGTGGCGTTCTCGGAAATGCTTCCAGTTCCACGCAGGGCCAGGTAGGCAGGCAGAGATTCAGAATCTCAATGCGTGGATGAGACGATGGTGTAGGGAAGAGGGTTTGGATTTATTAGGAACTGGGGACACTTTTGGGAGAGGGAGCCTATACAGGAAGGATGGGCTCCACCTAAACCAGTGGAACCAGACTGCTGGCACTAAACATTAAAAGGCCGTAGAGCAGTTTTTAAACTGAGAGATGGGGAAAGCCGATTGGTGTGGAGATGCACGTAAATCGGAGGAGACTTCTCTTAGAGGAGAATCCATTGATAGAGATTCTCTAAGCTGTAGTCAGAAAGAGAGGAGGGAGAGGGCAAACCATGGGCCAGAGCAGACAAACAACCGCGTACAAAGGAATCCAATGCATCAGGGAAGGGCAGACAAATAAGCAGTGGCAAATTTTTAAAGTGCTTCTACACAAATGCTAGGAGTCTGACTAATAAGATGGGTGAACTAGAGTACCTAGTATTAAATGAGAGATTGACATAATAGGCATCACTGAAACCTGGTGGAATGAGGAAAATCTGTGGGACACAATCATACCGGGATATAAAATATATCGAAAGGATAGAGCAGGCCGGGTGGGTGGCGGAGTGGCACTGTATGTGAAAGATAATGTAGAATCAAATGAAATAAAAATATTAAATGAATCAACATGTTCAATAGAATCGCTATGGATAGTAATTCCATGCTCCAAAAATAAGAAATTAGCAGTAGGGATATATTACCACCTGACCAGGACAGGGATACTGACATTGAAATGCTGAGGGAGATTAGAGGCTACCAAAATAAAGAACTCTATAATAATGGGGATTTTAATTACCCCCATATTGACTGGATACATGTCACCTCAGGAAGAGAAGCGGAGATAAAATTTCTCAATGGCTTAAATGACTGCTTCTTGGAGCAGCTAGTGCAGGAACCCACAAGGGGAGGCAATTCTCGATTTAGTCCTGAGTGGAGCGCAGGATCAGGTCAGGAAATAACCGTTACAGGACCGCTTGGGAACAGTGACCATAATATAATAACATTCAACATTCCTGTGGTGGGAAGAACACCTCAGCAGACCAGCACCCTGGCATTTAATTTCAAAAGAATTACACAAAAATGAGGAGGTTAGTTAAACAGAAATTAAAAGGCACAGTGACTAGAGCCAAATCCTGCAAGCTGCATGGAAACTTTTAAAGACACCATAATAGAGGCCCAACTTAAATGTATACCCCAAATTAAAAAACATAGCAAAGAGACCTAAAGAGTCAATGTGGCTTAACCCACATTTTGATGTTTGCACTTTTTCTTTGCTCTTTGTTTGTTCTATAAAAGTGGTGATATAATTGCTTATTGTCGTTTGTATGATGTCTTTTAACAACCACCATGTAAAAGAAGCAGTGAGGACAAAAGGCATCTTTTAAGAAGTGGAAGTCCAATCCTAGTGAGATAAATAGAAAGGAACATAAACACTGTCAAATCAAGTGTAAAAATGTAATAAGAAAAGCAAAAAAGATTTTGAGGAACAGCTAGCCAAAAACTCAAAAGAAATAACAAAATGTTTTTAAGTACATTAGAAGCAGGAAGCCTGCTAAAAAACCTGTGGGTCCCCTAGGACGATCGAACTATAAAGGCGCAATCAAGGGCGATAAAGCCATTGCGGAGAAACTAAATGATTTCTTTGCTTCAGTCTTCACGGCTGAGGATGTTGGGAGATTCCCAAATCTGCACCGTCCTTTGTGTAATGAATCTGAGGAACTGTCCCGGATTGAAGTGTCATTAGAGGAGGTTTTGGAACAAATAGAAAAACTTAATGTTAACAAATCTCCGGGACCGGATGGCATTCATCAAGGGTTCTAAAAGAACTCAAATGGGAAATTGCTGAACTATTATCTGTGGTTTGTAACCTATCCCTTAAATCGCTTCGTACCTAATGACTGGAAGGTAGCCAACGTGACACCAATATTTAAAAAGGGCTCTAGAGGCGATCCGGGCAATTACAGACCGGTAAGTCTAACTTCGGTACCTGGCAAATTAGTCGAAACAATAGTAAAGAATAAAATTGTGAAGCATGTAGAAGAACATAATTTGTTGGACAAAAGTCAACATGGGTTCTGTAAAGGAAATCCTGTCTTACTAATCTATTAGAGTTCTTTGAAGGGGTTAACAAACATGCGGACAAGGGGATCCAGTAGATATAGTATACTTAGATTTCCAGAAAGCCTTTGACAAGGTCCCTCACCAAAGGCTCTTATGTAAATTACATGGCCATGGGATAAGAGGAAGGTCCTTTCTTGGATTGAGAACTGGTTAAAAGACAGGAAACAAAGGGTAGGAATAAATGGTAAATTTTCAGAATGGAGAGGGTAACTAGTGGTGTCCCCAAGGGTCAGTCCTAGGACCAATCCTGTTCAACTTATTCATAAATGATCTGGAGAAAGGGGTAAGCAGTGAGGTGGTAAAGTTTGCGGATGATACCAAACTGTTTAGGATAGTCAAGACAGAAGCAGACTGTAAGGGACTCCAAGAAGATCTCACCAAACTGAGTGATTGGGCAACAAAATGGCAAATGAAATTTAATGTGGATAAGTGTAAAGTAATGCACATTGGGAAAAATAACCCCAACTATATGTACAGTATGATGGGGGCTAATTTGGCTACGACAAATCAGGAAAGAGATCTTGGAGTTATCGTGGACAGTTCTCTGAAAACTTCCACACAGTGTGCAGCGGTGGTCAAAAGGCAAATAGGATGCTAGGTATTATTAAGAAAGGGATAGAAAATAAGACCCGGAATATCTTACTGCCCCTGTATAAAACTATGGTACGCCCACATCTTGAATACTGTGTACAGATGTGGTCTCCTCACCTCAAAAAGATATTTTGGCCTTGGAAAGGAGTTCAGAAAAGGGCAACTAAAATGATTAGGGGTTTGGAACGGGTCCCATATGAGGAGAGGTTAAGCGACTGGGACTTTTCAGTTTAGAAAAGAGGAGACTGAGGGGATATGATAGAGGTGTATAAAATCATGAGTGGTGTGGAGAGGGCGGATAAAGAAAAGTTATTTATTAGTTCCTAAATAGAAGAACTAGAGGACACCAAATGAAATTAATGGGTAGCAGGTTTAAAACTAATAAAGAAAGTTCTTCTTCACACAGCGTGTAGTCAGCATGTGGAACTCCTTGCCAGAGGAGGCTGTGAAGGCTAGGACTATAACAGAGTTTAAAGAGAAGCTAGATAATTTCATGGAGGTTAGGTCCATAAAGGCTATTAGCCAGGGGATAAAATGGTG
The DNA here is from genome assembly GCA_019425775.1 of Rafetus swinhoei. Taxonomy (NCBI): domain Eukaryota; kingdom Metazoa; phylum Chordata; order Testudines; family Trionychidae; genus Rafetus; species Rafetus swinhoei. The sequence continues at coordinate 47,957,828 of CM033432.1, forward strand.
TCCTTGGCCTCTGTTTGACAGAGGCTGGAGAGGGATGGCAGGAGACAAATCGCTTGATCATTGTCTTGGTCCACCCCTCTGGGGCACCTGGTGCTGGCCACTGTCGGCAGACAGGATACTGGGCTAGATGGACCTTTGGTCTGACCCGGTACGGCCGTTCTTATGTTCTTATGTTCTTATGTCCTGGCGCTCAGTGTTCTGTGCTGCTATTTAGCTCTAATTTACCCCTAAATGTCTTCTAAGAGCTCAGAAAGCAGTGGAAGTGTTGGTAATGCTGCTAGTCAATATTGACCTCCTGTGGTTTGGCAAATTCTCTGGTTCAGCATCAGTCAGGTCCTAAGGGTGCCAGACTAGAGAGATTCAACCTGTACTCAACTGGTGTTTAGTGAAACATAAAACCTTTGTTCAGTCTTTACATGCCTAAAATGTATCAGAGATAGTAGTGCAGGGCAGCAGATGGCTCCCTAGGAGCGGGACTGCAGGTGAGAGACAGTATGATCCAGGAGCCAGTTTCAAAGCCAGGGAGCCCATAGCATGTAACCATGTAATCTCTAAGATTTTCAGCAGTTACACGGATACATAATTAACCACTTTTTAACATCCCTATTATCAACCTAACCATTTTAATTAGTATACAGCAAAACTGGAAAACACTCATTTATCAAATATTTCAATCTCCAAGAAAACTAGTCCAACTAATCTCACATTTCCTAGACAAAGTCATATCTTTTATTGGACCAACTTCTGTTGATGAGAGAGAGACAAGCTTTCAAGTTTATACAGAGCTCTTCTTCAGTTCCTTCAGTTCTGGGGATTTCTAACAATTTCTAAATTAGTTCTCATCGGACAGGCAGCCATACATGAGAAATTTCTCAAAAAATCTTTTTCACATCTAATTTAACAGGGTCAAAGTCCATCTTATAAGGAATAACAAGTTATGGCTAAGTGCATAGACACTCTGACAACTCCATGATAAAGTTCAGTATATGCACAGAGAAAAGGAGAAAAATGTTAATTTTAATGTCTTCACAGGGTATGAACAAACCACCTTTATAATAAAAGGCAGATAAACACATCCTCCAATAGGCTACGTTCATGGGAAATAACAGTGATTAAATTAACAAGAGAACAGCTCATCTAATCAATGAGTGCAATAGAAACAATAGAAACATTGATAATTACTAAAATAAATAAAAATTCGACACAAGAAATAATGTTCAAACAAGGCAAGTTCCCTTCTCCAATCCAGGATCTATCTGCTTGCCAAATTAATTAAAATTAGACTTATTACTGTTATTAGTTCTATTGCAATAAAAAATGGTGGTTCTGCAAGGTGCATATTATTTTGCAGGAAATATGTTGAAAATTGCAAGGAAAAATAAAGCTAATGGGTTACAGAGCTCAGGAGATTCCCAAATTCATAGCAAGAGCTACATGCTTGCATGTATTACCTGATTTATGGGACAGGTTGGCCCTGCAGTTGTTAGAAGAGTAGCCAGTATGTCTGCTCTCACATGTTTATCAATAAGGCTTCCCTTTACAGGAAAGTGACTAGCAGGCCTATAGAGCTGGGTGACCAACCCGCGGGTCTCGAGCTACATGTGGCTCTTTGTTTAAATAAATGTGGCTCTTGGTAGTTCTGAGCTGTACACCCGGACTGCTCACGGCTGACCACTCTGCGCACACGCCCCAGCACCTAGAGGGAGAAGCGCGTGCCGGTGGAGGCGGCGGCAGCTCCAGGACCCAGGCATTGGGTTAGAGCCGGGGAGGGGGAGGGGAGAGAACTGGGGGTGCCAGGCTCTGGGGGAGGGGTGGGCGCATTGGGTTCGAGGGGAGGGGGTCTGAGAGTGCCTGACTCTGGAGGAGAGGAAGGGGATTGGGTTAGAGCAGGGGCGGGGGGTGAAGCACCTTAAATTCAAAGTCTTCATGGATGCATAATAAGGCAGCCAATACAGATGTCATATTTAAATTCCAGGGCAAAAAAGAATCAGCATGTACCTGGTTTACATTATGTTTCTTTAAAAAAAAATTCAAAGGCTATTGTTTGCCAGGCTGAAGCAATTATTCTGAGATATGAGTCTCTCCCTTCTTGTTTTTGAACCTGTCATATTTGCAGTCTGGACGAGACCTGAATTTTTAGAACTATAAAAAAAGCCATAATCTTCATAAGTAAAAAAATGAGGAAACCATACCAGAGATCAACAAGCTGGAGTGAAACAGGCACTTCAAATTGTGCAAATTTACTTCCCAGTTCAGTTTAATTTAAAAAAAAACTCACAGGACACAATAGAGCAGTAGTGTTAAATTTAAAATACATGGTGGAGATGCTTTTTTTTTGGTGTGAGAATATTACTGTATTTTTAAAGGGGTTTTTTTAATGTGATGTTTGTTCCTTGTCAAGTTCTCTGAAGATCTATGGACTGGCTGTGAATTTTTTAAGTGACTAGAGATTTTTTTATTGTTTTTTTGTCTGCAATGTCCTGTAATGTTATTTTTATCACTACATTTTGTGTACTATATCTATCTACCTATAGACAAATAAAAATAAACATAATACATGGCTCTTCACACTCTATCCACAGCTATTTTGGCTCTTTGTCTCTAAGGGTATGTCTACACTAGCTCGTTAATTCGAGCTAGGTAGGCAAATCAGGCAACCGGAGTTGCAAATGAAGCCCAGGATTTAAATATCCGGCTTTATTTGCATGTTCCGATCGGCCGCCATTTTTAAATCCTTAGTTCGAACAAACTGCCGCTGCTACAGCGGCAATTTAAAGTTAATCCGAACTAAGGACTTAGTTCGGATTAACTTTAAACTGCCGCATGTAGCCGCGGGCAGTTCGTTCGAACTAAGGGGATTTAAAAATGGCAGCCGGACGGGAACATGCAAATTAAGCCCGGGATATTTAAATCCTGGGCTTTATTTGCAACTCCGGTTGCCTGATTTGCCTACCTAGCTCGAATTAACGAGCTAGTGTAGACATACCCTAACTGATTGGCCACCCCTGCTATAGAGCCACAGGGGAAAAGCTTCTCAAACATGCAGACTGTGAAGGCCCATGCAGAAAGACACGGATGGCTGTCTGTGCCTTGCCTAACCCCACCCGCAACCCTGGACCATTGCCTACCAGCTGCAAGGATCTCGCCAATGTCTCAATCTTTAGTAACATTAGGCTCTTAGTACATATTCTCATGGTTATTTGTAGCACTTGACTGCTGAATGCTTGTCCATGTGTTCAGTCATTTCTCACAGCATCCCCATGAGGTAAGCAAGTATTACACATTCCTTTTCAAAGCATAAACAGACATCTTTGGATACATTCTCACACTATTTGTTTGCATCACTAGAATGCTACTATACCTGGCAGTGAAACCAACACAGAGACAGTCTGCTCCTGTGCCACTGCATACCCAGAACAGCCAACAAAGCTGCTGGGGACTGGGGCCTTAGTGATGTGCTCAGAGCTGCACAGTGCATCAATGGCAGAAGCAGGAATAGGTCACCAAGCTCCTAGTTCCCAGTCTTAGCCAAGTAGAAAATATTGTTTTATTAAACTCTTCTCATGTCAGCTAAACCTCCAAGCCAGGGAAGATCTTTTCCCCTGGGATCTCTGGTTCATTCTCTTGGGAGTGCCATGCCAGCCAAAGACAAAGGGAAAGCTACCTTCCCATTGTTTTATAGATGTCACTTTGGGCAGGAACTTGGAGTCCCCCCACCCACCTTCTATGGCAAATTACCTGGTCAGACCCTACCAGTTGGGATTGTCACATGTATTCCTAAAGCCAACCACTGCTTAGACTCAAAGGACAAAAGAGGCTGTTTACAGCTGATCACCCAGACATTGAGGGAAACACCCTTGGTGGCTTTCATTTGCACATATAAAGCCATGAAACATTCCATACTCCATATTTCTAAGTTTACATACAAGAATGATACATACACCAAAATAAGAAATACAGATCCAGCAGATTATGTCATTAAAATTGACAGGTTACAGGAGGTATTTTGCCCAAAGCATCTTCGAGTTATGCATATTTGTGTCCATAACTCAATTTCATAAAGCACGGGGGGCAGGGACAACAGTCACAGAACCTTTAGCACCTGTTTCACCTCTTCCTGCTTATTTTTAAAAAAGCAAGATCTATCTAGTTTGGTGTAAGGAAGAACTAGCAGAAAGATGCAAGTAAAACACAACATTTGTATTTGTGGCATGTTTCCTTACACTCAGTGGTGCCGGAACTATTTTTAGGATGGGGGTGCTGAGTGGCAACCCCCCACCTATTCGTGCCCTTCGCCACCCCAAGCTAGGCTCACACGTAAGGTTGACAGCTCTCCTGGACTGGATGCCATTGGCACGTTTGGTCCAGGAGATGTGTGATACTATGCAGAAATAAGAAAATATTGAATAAATGCCAAGTAAACAAAATGCCAAACTTATGTTTGCATTAACGAAATGACGACTGAATGTCAGATATAAACTAATTTCCATCCTGCCTTAAAACTGAATTAATGTTTAAATATTTAAGTTCTTCATCCAATATTAAAATCAAAAGCACTAATGCAAATGCAAATTAGTTCACAATTTCTGATATTTGGATCCTACTCCATTAATATTTCATACTGTAACTATCTGACAACACAATGGCTGCCAATAGGAGATATGGACATACCTATTTTGCGTTAATAACTTTAACAGAATTCCAGTTTATGCATGAAGAGCAGTGCTAGCTGAACTTTTAGCATCATGTGCTGTGTGATGCATGTCAGGCAGATTTATTACACTTTTGTATATTGAAAAGTGAGACACTTACCCATGTTTCTTGACAGCATTGTATACAAATCAAACATGCTATCAGAGAGACGTGTACTTAATGTAAATGTTAAATAGACTAAACCACTTTACCTCACCATTGATCCATGAGAATTCTCCAAAACCAAGCTTTAGATCAAACCCAAATTCTCCTTTGTAACTGGAACCATCTGGCCACTCCTGTATGCCATTTGTGAGTATGATCCCATTACTACTCAGCTCATCTTCAGTCAGTTTCACTAACGGTTCACCATCTTCTTCATTCTCTGATGCTTCCTCTTCTCCGAAGAGACTGGAATCTTGTTCAACATCATCTTCTCTTTTTTCTTCTGAGATCAGACTAGAATCCTGTTCATAGTCACCTTCTGTATCTTCTCCGATCAGTGTGAAACTGCACACAGAGGGGACACCAAATTCAAATCAGAGTCCCAGACTAACACCATATGAAGCTGCAACTACTTTGCTTCACAAAGGATAAAAAAAAAAACCTCACTCCAATATAACCATTCCAAACATTATCTGTGTCTACTGCACAATACCTAGCACAAGTTGTACCTGACCTGTCCCAAACCAGGGAATCTGCCAGACCAGGGAAGGTCAATGATGGTCCTTCTACTGCCATCACCTGTGGGGCTCTGCTCTAGCAGCAATAGAGGGGCCAGCACTGACCGAGCAGAAACTGATGGGGGCTGCTCAGTAGGGTTGTTACTGACTAGCCAGTTAAATGGTAAGTCTCTCTCTTAAAGGGTGAGACTTACCGGTTATGGTTAACTGGTGGGGGCTGGAGTAGCCGGGTACATCATGGGCAGGGGGACTCCAGCCCACCCGGAGTAGCACTCGACCATGGCGGGGGGAGGCACTCCAGCCTGGATGCAGCGGGCAGGCCACTCCAGCCCAGCCAGTCTGGCACAACCCTCCACTGCCCTGCAGTCCCCAGGCAAATATCCCTGCTCCTCCCCCTCTGTCCCTGAGCTTGAGCTATTTGAGGAGCTCCAGAAGCTCTGGAACAGGGGCAATGCATGGGGGGTGCACACAGGGCCACATGCAACCCCAAGGTAGGAGGAGCCGGGGCCAGCAGCAGGAGTCTGCACGATGCAGCTTCTCCCCACCACCACCACACACCGGCAGCGGTGGCAGGGAAAGTGCAGGCCAGGAGGTTACGTTACTACCACTCTTGACAGTGGTGGGAAAAGGCGGGGCAGGGTGAGATGGAGTAAGAGAGCAGGGAGAGGTAGGGCAGGTGCCCTTCCCCCCTTCTCCTGTCACCAGTCACCACTGCTCTAGGAATGCAAGGGAGGAGTTGCTGAGCGCCCACAGGGATGCAGGACCACGAATGTTTCCAGACTATGGAAGTCCAAACTATAGAGGTGGAACTTGTACTGGTGGTGTTTTTAAAAAAAAAAAAAAAAAATCAGGACCCATACTGAGGGGAAAGAAAAAATATAGGAACAAAATTATTCCAGAAGTCCAGACTAAATAGGCTTCACCTCTGTAATGGGCCAGTTGACAGAATGGGAAGAATGGATTTCCTTGTATTATATAGAATGACAGGCAAGTGAGCGAAGTAAAGGCAACACAGAGATCCAAAGTACACACTTCTCACAAACTGCACTGCAACTATGAAGACTGGCCCCCATCCCAAACATATACAGTCAAATATGCTTCTGAGACTATAGCAATGTGCAGCTTGCTTTCACAATGCACCCTTAGAACACATTCATCATTAACACCTGCCACCAACACCCCGGAATTCTATGTGTATCTTCTCTTCCCCAATACACACATAGGTTCAAACTCTCCCATGCATCCTAATAAAGCCAACACCCTCACGTCTAATCCCTCTTTCACATCACACCCCAACATACATTCCTATTTGCATGCTCACACACCACTGAACACACATGCATTTTACACACCCCATGCCTGCAACAAGGCACAGGCATGTGCACAAGCACACCCAGCTCCTGCACACAAACTCTGTTGCAAACATACAAACTTTCCAATCCTAGCATACACACGTCACATCCCATGTGCATATACACACACCACTGTAATCCCTGAACACACCTAAATGCCCTCTGAGCTCATGCACAAACATGTGTATGGAGGCAAACATGCTGAGCTCCTTTACCCATGTGCCACAAGTGTGTGCACAAACATCCCAACTCTGGCATACACATGCACACATCACATGCCTAACAGGTACTTGGAACCCCTTGCACAACTGTGCTTGCCCATATCCACATAGGCAGTGTTCCCTGTAAACTGCACTTGCACAGCTGCTCAGGAGAAAAGTCAGATGCTGACCATTGGATTAGCAGAGCGCGCACCGCTAGGTTTTTGTTTCTCCTGTAGTGCCCCTGTGCACATAACAAATGTATTCTGCGCATGGGATGGAAGAGATTAGCGGGAACTTTGCACACATGAACACTCCACGCCCTCGCGCACACAGGTACTGTGCAGTGCTGCACACATGCACATGCCCCTGCGTGTGCAAACACATGCCCCCCCCCACACGTACACACTGGTACGTGCCTCCGCCCCGCACACTGCGCCGTGACCGGCCTGGGCACAGGACGCCTCGAGCTCCCCGACACCCACCCGGCAGCGGCAGGTGGCTCCATCGGCCCGTCCAGCGCAGCCCCAAGAGCCCGCGGGCCCTACCACTGTCGGGGCGGGGGCGCCGGGGCGGGCAGCGGAGCGGAGAGCCCCGCGCGAGTCCCAGCGCCGAGGGGCCACCGACCCGGTCCCGGCTACTCGGCCGCCGCAGGCTCCAGCCCAGGGCGCGTCACCTCCCCCCCCCCTCCTCCACCCGCCCACATGGGCTGTGCCAGAGTCCGGGTTTCCATGGAGACCCAGGTGTGTGTTTGTGAAACTGGCCTCGCCCTCGCTCGCCATTGGCCCCTCGCGCCGCGGGGCGGCCCCGCAAGGCCCGCCCTGCCCCGCCGAGCCGTGCGCGCGGCAGCCCCCCCGCCCCGGGCTTGCCAGGGCCGGGCTCATCTCCTGTCCCCTGGGACTGACCCCCCCGCCGGGCCCCTTGGCCCTCCCTGTCACTCCCCCTGCTGTGCCCCTTTCCTACGCTTCTCCCCCCCCCCATTCCGCTTTCCGACCCCCGGTCATGCCTCTAGCTAGCCCCAGCCGTTCCCCTCTCTTCCTGCCTGTGCTGACTGCCCCTCTCGTGCAGCATGCCCTGGCTCCTTTTACCCCGGCACTGGCTGGGGCAGTGGCCGCAGAAGTCGCCCAGTCCCCTCAGAGCTTTCCCTTTCAACGCATGTGGCCTAATACAACCCCATTCCACAGAGGGCTCTGTGCAAACCTGCCCTGTGGCACAGCTGGGTAAAGCACCAGGCTCCCATCCCCCCTATGGAGCAAATTTATGTTTATAGGGAGACTGAAAACTCTGGGGCTTGACCCATCTGCTTGGTACAGAACCTTCCTTCTGACTGCTAGAAGCTGGGACTGGGCAACAGTGGGACGATCACTCCATAAACAGACCTGTTCTGTCATTCCCTCTGAAACTAATGTCATGGCCATAATCAGAAGACAGCATACTCCGGGAAGGGGGCTTTGAGGTAGGGGTGCAGTGGGGATGGGAGGAGGCAGGAAGAGCTCCCCCCTTGGGAGGCCCTGGCAGCTGCTCTCCCTCAGCATTAGAAATTGCAGGAAATACTGCACTTGGAATAGAAGTTCATTTATCACACTTGTAATGAGATGAACAAAATTATGGCATATTCCCAAAATTCCTCTCACTCTGGTCATTTGAAGAATACTTATTGCCCTCTTTTTAACTCTTGCTTCCACATACAACTTCCTAAGTTCTCAGAAACCAGGAAACCACTCACCCCATGCTCCATCTCCGGGAAGGGTATTAAGGGGCATTCCAGACATAGCCATTGCTTCTCTTGCCCCGGATTTGGGAGCAGAGCCTAGGGCATGAAAAAATGAAAAGTGCAACACCTGCTCCTTTGTGTAATGAAGGGCAGATAGAGAAAAACCTCTATCTCCTGCTGCTTTACCCTCTATGTTGAACCCCTTGGACAACAGTGCCACCTCACAGATTCTCTTGCAGCTGCACACTAAAAAGTAAGGCTTCAAATTCTTAGGTTGCTAGGAAACCATACATGATTCCTTAGTAGGGCAAAGAAGTCATAGTTACTCAGCATGCATGTAATCTAGCCTTACTGTGATGTCATTATTTGGTTAATATGGAATATTTTTTAAGAAAACACAGCATTAGACTGTAAACTAGTAATAAACAATCCCACCAATTAATTTAGGTTAAATCCTGCTGAAATTACAACAGTATGTCTACTCAAGATGGGGAGTATTCTTGGAAGAATAAGACACGTAAATTGTGTTCTTCAGTCTTAATTGTGTAAAAGAGCTTATGGGAGGAAAAGATTTTTTAAAACAGAGGATCTGGGGTTGGGAGCCAGTTCAAATGTAAGAAATATAAAATTGTTCCAAGTTGGTGAACTGCTTTTTGAACATCAAACTACTGCTTATGCTGGGAAAATGACTGAGACTTTGATCTCTCTGAATGTGATTAAGGACCGGCAGAGGAGCACTACCACTACTGAATATATACTAGACCAATGGTGCCTCCTGTTCTGGAATTGAAGCAAGATGCTGAACGATGCCCAGAAACAGAAGCAGGGCCTGACAACAGACTGACAAATCGTGAAAATCATACTGTGTATAACAATGTACAGTTCCAAATGATACCTGTATAACCAATTTTATATTACCACAGCAGCTCTGTAATGAAAATGTTATGCACTTTTAAATGCAAGTGATAGCAAAAGGGGTGCAAAATTTCAGACAATGACTGGGAAATTAGAGGAAATTTGATGGCCTTAGAAGAAAAGAGTCAGAGAAGAAAGATAAAAGATACAAGAACAGTATTAAGAGTTGGGGCATTAAGAATTTCAGCAATGAATCATATGGGTATCACAAAATGAGAGTTCAATTACAATACCTGGTAACAAAATAAAACAAACAGCATGTGGATATACTGGAGGATTAAAGGATGTTCAAGATGCTAGAATAACAGGATAGCTGCTTAGAAAAGTGGAAGCACTAGCAGCAATAATTGATATGGGGAAAATCATCAACCATCCTAATGTATGAATTAGCAGCATCCTCATACAGGACCTATAGACAGGATTAAAGGAAATTCAGGTGGGGAAGGTGCCTAGGTTCATAACAAATAAGATGCTAAAACAATGAACAAAAATAAAAGCAGTAAATCTGTGCAGAGTTGCTAGGCACTACTAAAGAATCTATTATGCTGAGAGAAGACGCAAGCTTGATGAAACATGGATCCTTCCTATGGTACTAGCAGTACTAATGGCCACAGGTCTCAGTCCGTTGGTATGATAGAACCTATCATGGGAGGTTACATCATAAAGGAATAAATGTGTCTCATCCTCAAATTCTAGTAGGGAAGGGTGATGGAGTCTGGAAGGTCCCAGATAACTCATGTTGTTCCAAGAGGCATGGTACCTGATTGTGTCATTGTGATGTACTGAAAAGTGCATTGCCAGCATTGGGTTCCTCTAGGATGAAGAAACTTGAAATAGCACAGTAAAGCTGAGGCCAAGGTTAAGCCAATGTTTCAAGGGCTAGAGAAGGCAAATAGCGTGTAACCTTTGGGTCAGACACTTCCAGTGTGGGATACAAACATGTTGTTATGACCGGCCAATGTTCTGCTTTGTTCCAAGAAACATTACCTGACTAGAGGCAAAGGTAATTTTTTTTTCCAGTTCACCAGCATTAGATCCACAGTGTATCAGTTGATGCCCCTCTGACTGGCACTGCCCTAGATTCTGTGGTGCAGGTAAGCCAAGTCATACCACCCGTTGCAATATAAGCAACCACCACTATCCCATATGGTCTTGGCTATGTAGGTGCAGAAACCCCCTCGGTTAACGCTATAGAGCGGCCTCCAAGCCTCACAAGGCCTAGGGTGCAGGAACTTGTCCCCATGCTTCAGGGCAGTGTGGCCCAGTAGCCATCATCAGTGTAGCTATCCCTCACTGGGGCCCAGTAGCCAACATCAATGCAGCAGCCCTTCACTACAGGGCAGTGTGGTCTAATAGCCAGAGTCAGTAAGGGTATCCCCACTGACCCAGCAAGGGGGGCTCTGATCCATGTCCATGGCAGTAGCAGAGCGGACCACCACTGGCTCAGAAGGGATTCCTACCAAAACATGCTGAGCGCACCTGAGTGGGAGGTACCATTCACTCACCTACCCTGGGTTGCTTCCTACCCTACTTGGTGGTGCATCAGTTCAAGAAGTCTCAGACTCTCTAGGTTCCTCAGTGCAGGCCACTCCCTTGTGCTCCGTTGGCTGTGGGTGCTTAATCTGAGCTTCTGGATTCTCAGTTCCTGCAGGGAAGGTCTGTGGCTGATTCGCAACAGGAGCTTCCACCACACAAGCTTCCTCTCCAGCATTCCTCCCAAACTGAGCTGAGCTGCTTCCTTTTACATGACCCAGCACTTTGAGCATGCTCAGTAGGGCCAGAGAGGTGGGACTTTCTCCACCCACAGTGTGATGACAACCCCTTCCAGCCTAGTGTGGGGTAAGCTCATTGCATCACACCTAGGGTTGCCAAGTGCCTGGTATTGACCTGGACAATCCGCTATTTTCGCTTCCTGTCCGGTAAAAAAAAATCAGAAAATACCAGACACCTAAAATGTCCAGTATTTTCTGATTTTTTTTTCCCTGCCAGGAGGCGAAAATACCAGACACCTGGCAACCCTACCACACTCAGCAACTGGGCCTGGCCTCCCCCAACCCAATCCCTGGGCCCCTCCCGGCCCCCCTGCTCAGCCCCCCCCCCCCAAACCTCTCCCCTCCCCTCTTACCTGGTTCCGCAGGGGAGCTCTCTTCCCGCACAGAGGAAGAAAACAAGATGGCCACCGGCAAAAAAACCCCCAAAGGCCTTAAAGGAGCCATGCTGGGGTTTTGGGGGGGGGGGGGGTTGTATTTTTTTGCTTAATAACTGTTGGGGTCCTTTTTTTTTTTCTTGACAACTTTGGTCTCCCCCCTTTTTTTTTCTTAACAGTGGGGGTTTTTTTTTGCAGGGGGGCGGCTGTTCGGTATTTTTGGTTAAACCATCTGGCAACCCTAATCACACCACCGTTATGTTAAAATGTACAGGCCTTAACAAGCAGATGTCAAAAACGTTTCTTAACCTTGAGATAGGGGAGTCAAAGTATTCAAAGTGGGAAATGCCACATTGTGGGAGGTAGTGTACAATACTGAGGACCATCTGTGGTATCAATGGGCTTTGATATTGCCCAAACCATACTAGTAGTGGTTTGATGTGGAGGGTTAGGACATTGGTCAGACAGTTGGGAAAGAAGAAATGTATCTGAAATACAGGCTTTGATGAAGACTTAGAAAGGATTCCACAGCTTCAAGGTGGGGAATGTTGGGAGCGAAGGCAAATATAGGCCTGACAGAAGCATGTTGCAAATTTTAAGTCTGTTCTGATAACATTTAACAGCATGAACATATGCAAAACTGTGTACATATAAGCAATTGCAGAATGTCCTGTACGTGTGAGAAACTGCAGAATAATTATGTTTGTGTGAACAACAACAAAAAAAGATAAAGTATCTAAAATCTCAAACAGACCAGTTTGAATTAACACTAAACTTGAACTGACGTGACAGCAGAGTTAACATGGAAATAAGAGACTAATGCATAAGTATAAGGAAAAATGACAAACTTGTTTGTGTAACAAAAGAAAACTGAAGCTTTATTGTCTGGTGCCAGCAGTAACTCTGAGTCCTGACGAGCACTTCTGAATAATTTATCTATTCTAACTAATGAGTTTTGTCTTAATATAGCCCCATCTGCTAAGTGAGGGTACGGCTAGACTGCGGGGGATTTCTGTGTCCAGAGAACGCGTTTGCTCTTCCGCTTTTTTTTGCAAAAGAGCAAACGCACTCTTTCAGAAGCCTCTGTATTCCTCATTCCATGAGGAAGAATGGGGCTTTCAAAAGAGGGGTTTTTTTTCTGAAATTTGGCTAAGGCTAGATGGGATAGGAACTTGAGAATGGGTGTGTCATTTTCTATTAACATTTTGGAAAATGCTCCAAGCTCCTAAAAACAATCCACTGCTCCAGACTTGGTGCAATCTATGATATATTTTGAAGAGTCTGCTTGTGGATTTGTTTGTGCAAAATAAGTCTTACTTCACGATTACCTGCAAATATCAAATTTTGCATAAACAATCCTGCCACTTAAATTAGCTGAATGCACTATTTTTTATACTGGAATATGCTGGGTGAAAGATGTAAATAATTATTTTTGGTTTTCATTATAATTAGAGTTCATAAAAATATTTGCTAACAAAATTAAAATCGAGTCACCTATTCAACTGACATTTTACTGCAAAGAAAATTGTTATTGTTACAAATCACAAAATAATTCAAAGTAGTTACGGAAAGAGTAACGGAAGCTTTACAAGTTTCTGTTTCAAATTTATATGGTAAATATTCAATAAAATGAATAATGTTTGAAGTTGAAATCCTACAAATTTAAAACTGTTCTTTTACTTCCCTTTTGCAAGCACATTAATAAAAAATTCTATTACATATATTTAATTTCTTGAACTTTCCTATAAGTGTAATCTATGCAAAATGACTTTGCCTGGTCAATGACAGGCTTCACCTGCTAGCATATTCTATTTGCTTTTAATTCATTTTATTCCTACTTGATCAATATGTCGGGTGTTACAGTAATATTGCTTTCCAAATAAGCAGTAATGATGGAGCAGATTCATTAATTTTTGTGTTGAAAAGTACAAAATTGTTGCAGATACAAGTGCTATTCAAATTTCTAATCTGTTCTATCATTGCTCTGTAGGCTCTGACTTGTGTTTTACCTTCTCAGATGTTTCTATCACACCATAGAGGGCACTAGGACCCGAAGGAATCCTTTAGTTCTGGTACAGTACATGTAGAATATATATAGCACAGCACAGACAGCTCAGAAACAGAACAGCAGAAACAAGCAAAGTGCTGCTGGAAACAAACTGCACTTTCATGTAACCAAGATTTAAGTATCATTTTGTGTTCTGCCAAAGGCCTTAATGCTTCTCATGGAAAGCAGCCTGTAAAAGCATCCAAAGACTGGTGACACCCTTTGTTGCCAATGTTACAGCTCTGTAAGGTCACTGACTCTTTGCTGATCAGTAATTCTAAGTCAGCCTGCAACAAGGAACGCCTCACTCAAGAGGGAGTTACATTCTGTATTAATGTCTCCAGGCAGCAGCCATTCCCGGGCCTTCACCAAGTCCGAAGCCTGCGGATTCCTGTTTTCGATGACCCAGTGGAGGACTTGTATAAATATTTTGAACAGTGCAGCAACGCCATCGAGGACACAGTACAGAGTGGTGGAAAATGCTTAGTTTACTGTAAAAATGGTCGCAGCAGATCTGCAGCGATCTGCACAGCCTATCTGATGAGACACCAAAATCTCACTCTCGAGGATGCCTTTGAGGTACTGTACTCATGCTCGAAAGTTATACTTATATCTCTCATATTTAATAAGGAATTCATTTCAAACCATTTTATGAATAATGACCCACTATCTAAGACCACAAGAAACAGACAGTATAGGTGACAGCATTCCTTTTTTTTTTTTTTTTTTTTTTTTTTTAAAAGCATCTGGAGATAAAAGGTATTTAAATTCTTTTGCAGAACTTAGAAAAATATGATTGTCACTATTGATAAAAATGACAAAATCTGATGTCGTTTTATAGTTTCATTTTAGTGTCCTTAGTCCATTTTATTAACTTTTCCAATTTTGTTCACAAATTGTCTGAACATTTTCAAATTTATTCATTTTGAAAGTCTGAGAATATTAGTGGACTGTGGCTTGTAAGCAGTTTAAGAATTTTCAGCATTCCAAGTTTGAGCTGTTATGATTGGACATAAACCCATGCCTACTTTCTGGTTCCTGACTGAATAAGAAAAGATTTTAAAATTAGGTGTCTGGAACAAATACAATTACCAAGTCAAATGTTCTTTAAGAAAACACAGCAGAACAGTCACAGAAAGAAAGCTGTTTCTGTGCACATTCCTGATCGCACTTGCAAATCCAGTGCAAAGGAACATTAAATGAAATGATGACAAAGCCACTCAGTGAAAAAAAAATCAAGCAAATCTGTGCAGAAATTATTAGACATTGTTAATCCTGTTCTCCTTCATAGCAATGTTATCTGTGTACTAGCCAAACATTGGACAGAGACAGTATTTATTGTTCCTGATAAGCAGTACTTTGGACAACAATAATGCCCTACTAGTAATGCCACAACCTTGATTTGGAGTGTCCACCAAGTTGGACTCAGTCTCTCTATGTCCTTTCACCCTTGGCCTTTCTATTAGATCTGTGACAGGGGGAGGTCACAGAAGACCCGTTGCGGGCCGGGGGGAGGGGCTTCCTAGAGTGCTGACGTGGCCACTGCCACTCGCCTTCCCACTCTCTGGGGCTTCTCGCCACCCTGTCCTGCTGGGCCAGCTCCTTGGTCTCCCACAGCCAAGGCCCCAAGATCAATGCCCCTCTGAGGAGCAGTACAGACACTGAATCTCTTCAGGTCCAAGGAAAGGGGAGTTTAGGGCCCAGCTTCCTGGGATACCACTCCCCAAATGGGATCAAAACCCCCCAGTGAAATACTTGGGTAAGTCCCCTTTACTAATGAAAGGGGAAATGTACATACTGGTTGCCCCAGGTAACAATTGGGCTTGATAGAAAATAAAAGTGATTTTTTTAGATACAAGCAATAGGATTTAAGAGGTAATAAGTGAGAACAGGCAGAACAAAGTAGATTACAAATAAAAAACAACAAAAAACACTTAGCTACTTCTGACACTAAAATCCTCAGCACAAACTAATTATAAACTCACCCTAAAACTCTCTCTTTTCCAGCAAAGCCTTCCAAACCAGGGCTGTCCCTCACCCTGAGGTCTTTAGTTCATCCTCCTCAGATGTGTCAAGACAGCCCAAAGACAGAGACTCCTACCTTCCTATTACTTTTAAAGATTCCCTCCTTGCATGGGAAGTCACTTAGCGAGCTGGGGTGGACATGTGACTTCCCCAGACCAACCAATGCTAAGACTTAAAGGACAAAAGAGATTGTTCAGTAGCTGGTCATCAAGACATTGAGGGGAACACCCTTAATACCTTTCGTTCACACATTTAAAAACTGTAACACATTCCACACACCATGGCTGTGTCTAGACTGGCAAGATTTTGCACAAAAGCAGCTGCTTTTGCGCAAAAACTTGCCAGCTGTCTACACTGGCTGCTTGAATTTGCGCAAGAGCACTGACTTTGTAATGTACAAAATCAGTGCTTCTTGCGCAAATACTTTCATGCTCCCGCTCAGGAAAAAGCCCTCTTGCGCAAGAATACTTGTGCAAGAGGGCCAGTGTAGACAGCGAAGAACTGTTTTGCGCAAAAAAGCCCCGATGGCTAAAATGGTGATCTGGGCTTTCTTGCGCAAAATCGCGTCTAGACTGGCCATGGATGCTTTTGCGCAAAAGCACTTTTTGCGCAAAAGCATCCGTGCCAATCTAGACGCGCTTTTGCGGAAATACTTTTAACGGAAAAACTTTTCCGTTAAAAGTATTTCCGCAAAATCATGCTAGTCTAGACGCAGCCTACATGTCTAATTTTATACACAAGAACAATACACACACCAAAATAAGATGAACAGATCCAATGGATTAAGACATGAAGATTGATAGGTTACATGAAAAAAATTTGATCAAAACACCTTTGAGTTATGTACATTTGTACCCATAAATCTATTTCATAAAGCATGGTGGGAGGGGCGAACTGTCACAAGACCTACCTAATTAAGATCATTGTCTTAATGACAATGGCTTCCACTTCACTAGGAACTGGACAAACCCTCGCTTCCCCAGATACAACCATTCATATTACTCAAAAACGATATCATGTATTCTTTGGCATATGCAAAATATGCAAAACAAAGCCATTTCACAACGACTCCCACAGAGAAATATAAAAATCAACTTTCTCAGATGTCATGGGGTGAAAAATTATCTTGCCTGATTTCCTGCACAATTTATATCATATATGCAATGTCTGTCACTTTTTCTAGACTGTGAAGACTGCCAGACCAGGAGTAGAGCCCAACGCAGGATTTTGGTCTCAGCTGCAGAGATACGAAGAACATTTACAGATGCAGCATCCATTGGGTTATTCTTCTAAAAAAAAAATTTCTTCCAAATAAATATGATTCAGACCAATGTACTATACTATACTAACCAACATAGTATTATTTTCCCCAATCCTGTAAACAACCCACAGTGGCATCAGGTGTGAATTTTCTCATTCTCCATTCAGCTCATTTAGGTGCTAACTTTAAAGCCTAATAAAGACTCTCAGAAGTATTTTCTTGCTGATCGTTTTAGAAGATGGAGTGGGGTAGGAGAGCAGCCCACAAGAGGCAGAATATGCTGCAGGGGGAAAGGAGCAGAGGGAAGCAAGGAAGAGAAATGAACAGAGAAGGGGGACAGACAGAAAGGATAGGAAAGGAAGAAACACAAAGGGAAAAAATAGTGGCCCGGTCCTAATAGTGAGCATGTTTTCCCTGTGAGTCATGCCTAAGGGTGTGTCTAGACTACAGGGTTTTGTTGACAAAAGTGGACTTTTGTCGACAAAACTATACCTGCGTCTACACTGCTGCTGAGTTCTGTCGACGTTATGTCGACAGAACTCAGCAGTTTTGTCGACGGCTGTAAACCTCATTCTACGAGGAATAACGCCTTCTGTCGACAGAGTTCTATCAACAAAAGGCGTTATTGCATCTACACTGTTCTTTGCGTCTACATTGTCATGTCAACAAAGCGGCTTGCTTTGTTGACAGAACTGGATGTAGTCTAGACGCTCTTTGTCGACAGATGCTTTGTCGACAGTATCTTTAGACAAAACTTCTGTAGACAAAAGCCTGTAGTCTAGACGTACCCTAATATAGCAATAAGGTACTGAACAAATAACTTTTAATAACTATGTACAGGCTATATCCTAATCTTGATCTTGGTACAAAGCTCTCAATAGCACCAGTGGGTGAACTACTTACTGTGCCTAAAATAGTATATTGTTCTAACCCCCATCTATTGGCCAATGATTAAGAGCGAAATTTGACCTCTCCACAAAATAAATTTCAACAGTCTGAATGCTGGCAGAGTTCTGGGTGGGAAGCTTAAACAGCTTCTGCTCAATATATGCCTCTTTTAGCTGAGTTTTTCCCGACTGAAATATCCATTACAATATTAACAAAAAATACACAAGGGGAAAAAAACTGACATTATATAGTAATCTCCATGACTTCTACAGTAGACTTCCGATAATCCAGAATCTTTGGGACGTAGGCGGTGCTGGATTATCGGATATGCTGGACTATCAGGAGGTACTATAAACTGGTTATATATATACAGTATATACTGTATAGAAAGTATTTTAACCCTTTTTACTGTACATACTGTATACAGTATACTGTAACGTTTTAGTTTTTTTAACCCTTTTTTACCCTTTTCGCTCAGTTCAGCTGCTGCCACTGCTGCCTACTGACTCGTTTTTTTGCCGAAGCTCACTCACTAGGCTCTTGCCATTTTGATGCCGGACTATCGGGAGTGCCATACAATTGGATGCCTGACTATTGGAGTTTTACTGTATTACCATTTATTAAGCCAAATGAGATTTAACAGTCCCCAAACTGACTTTTTACTGAAAAGGTCACCAAGTTATAAAACCACATTCTGTATCACACATGCAAAACAATGATTCTGCCAAGAGGCCTTGTATGATTTCATAGGAAATATCTTATTTGGGTACATTGGAGACAGAATTTACAACTAATGGTACATTTAAATGTAATTATCAGGCTCAAAAATCAGACAAAAGTAGAGGATTATTTTGTTCTACTGTTTTAATACATTTGAAATTAAAAAAATAATTATGAAAACTGCAAAATTGTCAATGTGAAATTTCATTTGGCGTTGCTCAGCAAACCAATTTAATTTTTGAAAAGGTTAGCTAATCTTCACGGACTAAATGCTATAACAAGAGTGTTCCCAGCAGCAGAATAACTTGAGTTGAAAGTACTAATGACCAATTTTATAAACCATAAAATTAGTGCAGAGCAGAGCCACTGTGGAATAGTTTGAATTAGACAATTCTAATAGATTTTTTTTCAGGTTTCAAATCTAGTGTACAGGGATTTTTCAAATCAATAAGTAAAAAAAAGGAATAGATTATTTGGGAATAAGGCATTAGGTAGATAAAGCATCCCTTTATCAGATAGCTTTTCTACTCCTGACTGTTTTTAGTATTCCTTGTATATTATCCATTGGATGAAGATTTTAATGTGTTGTGTTGTGCAATTTTTAAAAAAAAGTTCCAGTACAAACCTCTTATACAAGATCAGTTGTTCTCAAACTTATTTAATTATACCCCGTTCTTTGGGTCTATAGTAGTTGATTCAATGCTCTACCCCCACTTCTGCCATACAAGTACTTATTCCAGTATAAGTGGTAGCAGTACTTCACTTGAATCAATTTTAGCTTTTTTGTTTTTCACTTGAGTTGGGCTTTTTTTTTCTGTTGCACGAGAAAGCCAGCGATCCATTGTAATAAGAGCAAAAGCAAAACTGTGACTGTGTTCCATGCTTACAATTTAATGTGCACATTGCGTCACAGCAAATAGATTAATATATGTGCGGCGGCCATGACTTTCTGTAGCGCTATGCAAATTTAACAGCGCCATCTGAGGACTGGTGGTACTTTAAAGACTATTTGACCATAAATTTTCATGAACAAAACCCCACTTTGTCAGATGCATGGAGTGGAATGATAAAGTGGGGTTTTGCCCTTGAAAGCTTATACCCAAATAAATCTGTTAGGGTATGTCTACACTACAGAGTTAATTCGAAATAACAGATGTTATTTCAAATTAACTGTAATAGCGGTCTACACATACAAACCGCTATTTTGAAATAAATTTGAAATAGCAGAGCCCTTATTTCGAATTAGGTAAACCGCATTCTACGAGGAATAACGCCTAATTCGAAATAGCTAATTTGAAATAAGTGCTGTGTAGACACTTATTTCGAATTAGGGGGCCTCCAGCCCTTCCCAGTTCCCCCTGGTGGCCACTCTGGGCCAAACCTGGAAAACTCCTCTCCTCTTCCCCAGCCCCGGGGCCCTTAAAGGGGCAGACTCTTGCCACTGGGCACGTGCGAGAGCCAGACCTGCCAGCAGCTGCAGACCCTCAGCCAGTGGCCACAGGATGGCAGCCAGCGGCAGCCAGCTCTCCCCTGCCCAGTCCCCCAGCACCCAGGGGCCAGCCAGGGGCCGTAGACGGCGCATGCCCTCGTGGACTAATGCGGAGATCATGGACCTCATTGAGGTTTGGGGGGAGGCCCCCAACTTCCATGATCTCCGCACTAGGCAGAGGAACGTGGCTGTCTATGGCCGCATAGCGGCCACCATGGCCAGAAAGGGACACAGACGCACCCAGGAGCAGGTGCACCTGAAAGTCAAGGAGCTGCGGCAGGCGTATGCCAGGGCCACCAGGGGCGGTGCCGCAGCAGGGGCTGCCACCTGCCCCTACTTCTCCGCCCTCGACCGACTCCTGGGGGGTGGGGCGGTCCGCACCAGCCTGGGAGGCAGCGAGCCGGGACCGGAGGGCCCTGACCCGGGCACACCAGAGGGGCCACCGCCAACTGTTCCAGCACCGGAGTCGGCAGGGTCATCCAGGGAGGCCATACCGGGTAAGTGCCAGCACTGTCCCCTACCCGGGGGGGAGGCGGAGAGGGAGACCAGGGACCGCGCGCGTGGGCCATGCCTCCCACGGATCACGCAGCCACCTGTGCACATGCGGGCACGTGTCGTGCCACCCTTGGACAGGTAGCTCCAGCTGCATGCCACACAGGGGCTGTGGCCCAATAGCCACACATGTGTGTGAAGAGACCCGACATGCTCCCAACCCCGCGGCAGGACCCAGCAGGACGCTCTCCCCTTCACACGCCCCCTCTACACAGAGGCAGGAGACATCTCCCCCCGCCCCAGCCACACTATACATGGCACAGGGGCATGGCTGCGGTCCTGGGGCAGCTCCCAGTCCCGGGGAGAGCCAGACATCTTGACCATGGCCTCTCTGCAAGCACAGCGGCTCTGACGGTGCAGGGCACGGTCGCCCTCACGTCACGGGGGGGCTGGGCATCATCCACTGTGTCCCCAGGGAGAACTGACCTCTTCTCTTCTTTCTCTACAGCTGCACCAGCTGCTCGTGCAGGGCGCACCACCCCGCCCGGGACATGCTCCCGCACCCGCGGCCTGCTCCGGACCACCAGCATGCGGCAGGAGTACTGGGACCAGCACCTGGGGGGCCCTGCGAGCCCTGCACCGCACCGTCCAGGCCTGGATGCTGGAAGACCTGCACCTCCGCCGGGAGCAGCTTGAACCAAGCGCTGAACTCGAACCTGCAGGCCCTGCTGCAGAGCATGGTGCCCCATGCCAGTCCTGCGCCTGCTGCCCCCCCCAACTACTGTCCCTCCTCCCACTCCTGCCCCCACTGCTTCCTCCTCAACCCACACCTCCTCCTCAATGTCCACACCCCCACCTCATCCCTCCGCACCCTCCTCCCCATCCCCGGGACGCCGAGGCCCTCCCCGCTGTGCTGGGAGGCGGTTGACCTGGCGAGACCCCACCCCTGAGCCCTGAGCTTCCTCCCCCCTTCTTCCCTTGCTTCCCCTTCCAGCTCCCTCCTCCCAGTTTTCTCCCTCCCCTCTCCCACCCTTTCTCCTGCCCTCTCCCGCCTCCTTTCCCCCGTCTCCCCAGAGTTTCATTCCCCCTCCCCAGTTGTGTTAAATAAACCCAGTTTGTATTTTTGAAAATACGTGTCTTTTATTTGACATCAGGAAGGGGGGGGCTAGGGAAGGGTAAGTGGAAGGACGTGAGGGAGGAATGGGGCACGAGCCCCCGGTGGGGAGGACCGGTGTGGCTCTGAGGACTCCTCGGGGTGGACGCTCTCCCGCAGGGCCTCCTGGATCCTGACAGCCCCCCGATGGACCTCCCGGATGGCAGCCTGCAGCAAGTGCAGCTGGGCTGATGGCAACGACCCCACGAGACGCACCGGCGTGCCCAGGGACAGGTCTGGTTCCATGTTGCAGAGTGCCGTGGTATCCCGAGTGAGGACAAGCAGAACACTCCGAGACACAAATGCTTTGCTGTCCCTCAGCGAGGTGGACCAGCAAGCAGAGAAACCTGAGAACTGTCTGTCTGGGATGGGGGGTCGAGTCCCTTTAAGCACAGACCTCGGATAGCCTGAAGCAGCAGCCCCACACACTAAGTCCGACCCTGGTGCCGTTTTGGCACTGGTTCCGGCCAGCCTTACCTTCGATTCAGGGTCCACTCAATGTGGACGCACTATTTCGAATTAGAAAAATGCTATTTCGAATAGTTTTTTTGTCTAGATGTGTTATTTCGAATTAGCTTAAGTTAATTCGAAATAGCATTGTAATGTAGACATACCCTCAGTCTTTAAGGTGCCACAGGACTCCTCATTGTTTTTTTGCAGATACAGACTAACACAGCTATCCCTCGGACATGTGAGGATCTAATATGTCTGGCGGAATCAGCTTTGCTAGTTATTCGTTGTGGGTAAAATGTTCACAGTAAATTTTTTTCTCTTAAAGCGTCTCACACCCTGCACTCCACATACATTCCATGCACCCCTGAGCGGTGCATCCCTCAGTTTGAGAACCTCTGTACTAGACAGAATGTGAATATCAAAAAAAACCATGTCTTTAAGTGCATATACGATAACAATTAGTAACACTGGCTATCACAACTTTAATTAAGAACTGCAAATCACTCAAAGGATAATGCCTAGTTCCCGTTAAAACTTAACACATTCTTAAAAAAAAAAAAAGCCAAAGTATCCATAAAAAATTATAGTAAGCTTTACAACACTGTAATTTTATTAAGCTGTGATTAGTTGCAGCATGTCAGTTTCACACTTTGAGCCAGTCAAAAATAGAGTAATAGTCACTCTTTGTTTGTTGTCAAGCTATACATTATGGCTTCATTTTGCTTGGTTTGTCAGTGAACAGGAAGTCTCCATGTGGCAATATCTTTCCAGAAACGTAACTGTTTCCATTTTCAAAATGTTCCCAAAAGGAAGTAATAAGGCATATAACAACCTCAATACTGAGATAAAGTTTGCAACCTGAACTAGAACAGTCAAAAATTTATCTTTTTATTTGGATTAACAAGATGTTAACATACAAACAATTAAAAAATAAAAGAAGAGTTTACACATAATCTTTAGATGTCATGACTACATCCGAATTTTTGGTGTAAATGCGTGGCTGATGAACTGCCTGGCCAGCTGAGTAGTCATATTTGCCGTCACTGTAATTAAGAAAAATGAACTGTAAATAATTAAGTACAATACATCTTCATGCTCTTTAAAAAATACAACTAGTGTAAATAAAGACTCCAGAGGCATTGCTACTTAGATCAGTTAAATTGATTTTGTCAAACACAAAACAACAAGATAAAGAATATTGGGTCCTCACTGTTCATCTCTCATCCTTAGTGGAGAGTTTTAAATTCTACACTAGGTTTCACTGAAGGATTTACTAAAATCATGTTGAAAATTGGTGAGTCAATGCACGATGGATCAGATCCAAAAGCCCCCATAATATCATTTGAAATTTGTCCATCAACTTCAGTGGCTTTGAACCATATTCTGTATCATGCTCAGACTAATTCTGTCCCTCAGTAGCTTTTCCCACGCAGCTTTTTTTAATGTTTAAGTAAAGCATCATCCAAAGTGTTTCTTCCCTGTGTGCATCCCCTTTTTTAAGGTTTAAATAAACATGGTTTAGAAGTACTTTGGTCCTAGTATTTCTAGGACTATTTCAAGGGTGCACAGACCTTTTCTGTTTCTGACAACAGGAACCATATCCCAGACAGTTGCTGCACATATCTCAAATAACAATTATATTTTCCAATGAAAAAGGATAAATAGGCCAGAATTCTTGATTTTTCTGACATATTGCTGAACAAACCTTTCTAAAAGAACAGAAGATGAAATAAAAACCTCTTAGATTGTCTTAAGCTGTATCAGTTGCTTTGGGAAAAAAGGATTTTATTTTCTGCAAAATAAACGGAATTAGATCTTTTTAATGGTAGTGAAACAATATTATTATAAAATTATAGCGCTATTGCCATAATACAAAAAATACTTAAAAGATCTGTATTGCAGCTTTACCAGTACAAAGAAAGTATAAAACTGATTTCAAATCTTAATAGGCCAGTTTCAGAGGGAAGAAGGATAGCATGAAAGGTGTGCATGTTTACATCACAAGTTTATGGCAAGACTCAATGCTGAATTGACAGACCGAGCCTCTAATTTTTGCAACTACACAATACAGAGGTGAATGATTGGAGACAAAGCCACTTTCTATGCATAAACTGGCACTGATTGAAGTGTATCATTTATTTTGATTTTTAAGCTGAAGAGCTACCTGTGCTTTCTTCTTTTTCCCCCTTTGCATGAACAAGTCAAGAAGATCCCACCAAGCATAGACAGAATCGACCCAGCCCAGCCTAAGTACAGTGCATCTCCAAGTTCATACCTGGAATATAAAGGATTTTATGGAAGCATCATACAATAGGATCAAATATAGAAGATTTAAAGCTTTCTTCATTATATTATATATTTAGTATTAAGCAGTAATACATTTTACATGGTACTAGATATAAAATGTGCAAATTGTATAAAAAGCTAGCATCATTCTTGGTAAAGAACACAGAGAATTATAATGCAGACTGTTTCATTTCAGTATCTAATTACATGTTACATAATAGATTATGTGGATGGATAATAATGTGAGCATTTGTATCTCTAATTAACAAACCTCTTAAGCAGATGCTTAAGTGCTTTGCTGAATCGGTGCTTTAAAAACAAAAAATTAATCAGCATCGTGGAGATAAAGGGGGCTAGGTAATTGCTTAGAAATATTGAAGAGTTGGTCATAAAAGATAGATATTTACAGTGTTTGAAAACACAACTCATATGGAGCAACAGCTTGAAAATAAAAGGGAACAAAAGGTTTACTGCACTTATCCACTTATGCCTGGAGATCACAGTATTACCGGTACTTCCTCAGCATAACAGTTTTCTCTGATACAGAATTACCAATACAGCTCCCCATTGTAGGAGATTAGTAAATAGCTAGGACATTCGTGTGTGATCTACCACTCCTACCAAGAAAATGTTTAGTTATCAGTGTAAACTGATCTGAAAATATCAACCTTAAAAATCTCAGAAACTGCAGTGTTATAGGTGTATAATGTCGATACAGTCCCCTTGCTGTAATGTAGACAACTTAAGTTTCCTTCTAGCAAAGGAACTACTATCTATTCTTACCAGGTCTGACTTCCTGAAGGGGTTTAATTCTATGTAGTAAACTGGAGTTCTCTTGGGCACGTCTACACTATGTGCTTATTTCAAAATAAGCAATTTCAGAATAAAAACGCCGAAATAGCTTATTTTGAAATAGCATGTCTACACTACAAATGCCCAATCGAAGCGCTGAGCTATTTCGAAATAGAGCGTCTACACTGATTAGAGCCTCAGTTACATTTAACGCCCCTCAGAAGCACTCCGGGCAGGGCATCAGGACAGCAGTCACCTCCTGGAGCTGCTGCCTGAAGCCATCTGAGGCTCATGCTAAAAGGGACCCCCCGTACAGTCGTGTCTCAGGCTCCTTGCCTTTGCATACCTCCTCGAGGGACAGCAAACTCATCTCACTGTGTGCTCTGGTTGTCTTTACGGACACCACAGCCCTCCCAGCTGGAAAGCAGTGACCAGCTCTTAGACCTGCTGACACACCTCCTGGTGCAGTTACTACAGGCTGCCCTTGTGGCTCTTCAGGAACAGGACCTGCCGCTCCCTGCAGGGCACCTCCTCTCCCCTCTCCATGTGCTGTTCATGCAGCACAGCCCCTCCCACCCTTCCCTGCACACCACTTCTGTCAATGGGACACCAGTTCCGACTGGTGGGATCAGATTGTCATAGAGCAGTGGGACGACCAGCAATGTCTCCAGGACTTCTGCATGCGGAAGGACACCTTCATGGAGCTGTGTGCCAGGCTCACCCCTGCCCTCATGCGACAGGACATCCACATGCGACCCGTCATCCCCCTCCAGAAGTGAGTTGCCATCACCATCTGTAAGCTTGCTACGCCGGACAGCTACCGCTCCGTCAGAAACCAGTTCGGCATGGGGAGATCGACCGTTGGGGCCGTGCTCATGCAGGTACCGCGCTCTCATGCTATTGTCCCAGGAAGGTGATGAACTGCTGGAATGCGGTTCCCTAGGGAAGGGGGGAGTGGAAGCTCTCTCCATGATGGGTTTTTCAGTCCCACCTTCACAAAGCCCGGGTGGGGTAAGTTGGGGTTGGTCCTGGGGGGGAAAGGGGCTTGGGCCCCTGGGAACTCCCGAGGGCTCTAGCAACCCTGTGATTTTCTGATTGTCTCCTTCAACATGTGGTGAGGGCCATCAACACCATCCTGCTGTGCAGAGTTCATAGAATCATAGAGCTGGAAGAGACCTCAGAAGGTCATCAAGTCCAGCCCCCCTGCTCTAGGCAAGACCAATCCCAAATCAACCCAGCCAGGGCTTGGTCAAGCCGAGACTTAAACACCTCCAGGGATGGAGATTCCACCACCTCCCTAGGTAACCCATTCCAGTGCTTCACGACCCTCCTAGTGAAATAGTTTTTCCTAATATCCAACCTGGACCTCTCCCACCACAACTTGAGACCATTGCTCCTTGTTCTGCCATCTGTCACTACTGAGAACAGCCTCTCTCCATCCTCTTTGGAGCTCCCCTGCAGGAAGTTGAAGGCTGCTATCAAATCCCCCCCTCACTCTTCACTTCTGCAGACTAAACAGACCCAACTCCCTCAGCCTCTCCTCATAAGTCATATGCTCCAGCCCCCTAATCATTTTGGTTGCCCTCCGCTGGACCCTCTCCAATGCGTCCACATCCTTTTTGTAGTGGGGGGCCCAGAACTGGACACAATACTCCAGATGTGGCCTCACCAAAGCCGAATAAAGGGGAATAATGACATCTCTGGATCTGCTGGCAATGCTCCTCTTAATGCAACCTAATATGCCATTAGCCTTCTTGGCTACAAGGGCACACTGTTGATGCATATCCAGCTTCTCATCCACTGTAACCCCCTGGTCCTTTTCTGCAGAACTACTACTTAACTGGTTGGTCCCCAGCTTGTAACTGTGCTTGGGATTCTTCCATCCCAAGTGCAGGACTCTGCACTTGTCCTTGTTGAACCTCATCAGATTTCTTGTGGCCCAATCCTCCAATTTGTCTAAGTCACTCTGGACCCTATCTCTGCCCTCAAGCATATCTACCTCTCCCCCTAGCTTAGTGTCATCCGCAAACTTGCTGAGGGTGCAATCCATCCCCTCATCCAGGTCATTAATAAAGATATTGAACAAAACCGGTCCTAGAACCGAACCTTGGGGCACTCTGCTAGAAACCGACCGCCATCCTGACATCGAGCCATTGATCACTACCGCTGGGCCGGCCTTCTAGCCATCTTTCTATCCATCTTACCGTCCATTTATCCAATCCACATTCCCTTAACTTGCTGGCAAGAATATTGTGGGAGACCGTATCAAAAGCCTTGCTAAAGTCAAGGTATATCACATCCACTGACTTTCCCACGTCCACAGAGCCAGTTACCTCATCATAGAAGCTAATCAGATTGGTTGACCACTTGCCCTTTGTGAATCCATGCTGACTATTCCTAGTCACTTTCCTCTCTTCCAAGTGCCTCAAAATGGATTCCTTAAGGATCCCTTCCATGATTTTTCCAGGAACTGAGGTAAGACTGACCGGCCTATAGTTCCCTGGACCGTCCTTCTTCCCTTTTTTGAAGATGGGCACTACATTTGCCTTTTTCCAATCATCCGGGATTTCTCGATCTCACGACTTTTCAAAGATAATGGCCAAAGGCTCCTCAATGACATTTGCCAACTCCCTCAGTACCCTCGGATGCATTAAGTCTGGACCCATGGATTTGTGTACGTTTAGCTTTTCTAAATAGTTCCTAACCTGTTCTTTACCCACCACGGGCTGTCCATCTTCATCCCATCTTGCATCACTTAGCGCAGAAGTCCAGGAGCCGACCTTGTCCGTGAATACAGAGGCAAAGAAAGCATTGAGTACTTCAGCTTTCCCACATCATCTGTCACTAGGTTACCTCCTTCATCCAGTAGGGGCGCACCCTCTCTGATCACCTTCTTCTTGTTAACATGCCTGTAGAAACCTTTCTTGTTATCCTTCACATCCTTAGCCAGTCGCAATTCCATTTGCGCTTTCGCCTTCCTGATAACCCCGGCATTCTCGAGCTATACATTTAAACCCCTCCTGGTCATTTGTCCAAGTTTCCACTTTTGTAAGCTTCCTTTTTGTGCTTAAGTTCACCAGGATTTCCCCGTCAATCCGGTCTCCTACCATGTTTGCCTCTCTTGCTCAGCGTCGGGATGCTTTCTTTCTGTGCCTTCAATAAGGCTTCTTTAAAATACTGCCAGCTGTCCTGGACTCCTTTCCCCTTCATGTTAGCATCCCAGGATTCTGTCCATCAGATCTCTGAGGAGTCAAAATCTGCTTTTGAAGTCCAAGGTGTGTATTTTACTACTCTCTTTTCTTCCTTTGGTCAGGATCCTGAAATCTACCATCTCATGATCACTGCTTCCCAGGTTGTTACCCACCTCCACTTCCCCTATTAGTTCCTCCTGTTTGTGAGCAGAAGGTCAAGCTGCGCGTGGCCCTGGTCGGATCCTTCAGCACTTGCGTCAGAAGTTATCCCCAACATTCTCCAAAAACTTCCTGGATTGCCTGTGTACTGCCGTATTGGTTTCCCAACAGATGTCAGGGTGATTAAAGTCCCCCACGAGAACCAGGGCCTGCGATCTGGAAGCTTCTCTCAGTTGTCCGAAGAAAGCCTCATCTACCTCATCCACCTGATTCGGTGGCCTGTAGCAGACACCAACCACAACATCACTGCTGTTGTTTGCTCCTTTAAACTTAACCCATAGACTCTCAACAGGTTTTCTCCCTCTTTATACTGGAGTTCAGAGCAATCATAGTGCTCTCTTGCATATAGTGCAATTCCTCCTCCTTTTCTCCCCTGCCTGTTCTTCCTGAACAGTCTATACCCTTCCATGACAGCACTCCAGTCATGCGAGTCATCCCACCAAGTCTCTGTTATCCCAATTAAATCATATTTCTTGGACTGGGCCAGGGCCTCCAGTTCTTCCTGTTTGTTGCCCAGGCTTCTCGCATTAGTGTACAAACACCTCAGATAACCAGTTGATCGCCCTATCTTCTCCATTCGAAACAGGGGTCCTCCTTTCTTGCTTGTTCCTCTCTGCATTTCTTCCCGGTATCCGACTTTCCCACTCCCCTCAGGGTTTTGGTCACCGTCCCCTGACGAACCTAGTTTAAAGCCCTCCTCACTAGGTTTGCAAGCCTGCCCGCGAAGATGCTCCTTCCTCTCTTCATTAGGTGGATCCCATCTCTTCCTAACAATCCTCGTGCCCAGAACAGAGTCCCATGGTTGAAGAAACCAAAACCCTCTCTGCGACACCACCTGCGCAACCACGCATTTACGTCCTCAATTCGTTGTCATCCTCCTCCTTTGCCACCATGGGCTTCCCCATGTGTGGGGTGGCTCATTGACTTCACCCACATCCTGATTCAGGGGGCAGTGGACTACATCAACCAGAAGGGGTACTTTTCTATGGACCACTGAGGCTGCTTCACGGACATCAGTGTGGGGTGGGCAGGGAAGGCACAGGATGTCTGCATATTCTGCAATTCCAGCCTCTTCCACAAGACGCAGGCTGGCACTTTTTCCCCTGACTGCACCATCAGGACCAGGGAAGTGGACATGCTATCTTAAAAGGAGGTTCTGCTGTCTCCTCATCCACCTGGACCTCGACAAGCAGAACATCCCCCACATGGTGGCAGCCTGCTGTGTCCTGCAAAACCTATACAAAAATAAGGGGGAGACATTCCTTCCAGGGTAGGGGGCAGGGGGCAAGCAGTTGCCCGGGGTCTTTGAGCGGCCATTCATGGCTGCCATCCATCAGGCCCATCAGGGGGCTGTGCACATCCAGGCAGCCCTGAGGGAGAGTTTCAGACAAGGACACCTGTAACTCTCCTCCGAGCCTCTCCACAAGGGGCCTCTGCAGTACCCCTCTGTGCCTTTGCTCCCCAACTCCTTCCTTCCCCCGCAGACACAATGAACAAGACTTTTTGTTTTTGAACATTAAACTTTTTTTAAATTGGGTAAATATAACTGGGGAGGAACTGGGGAAAGAACCTGGAAGGAGGGAGGTGACAAGGGAAGGAGTGTGGAGAAGGGGCTCAGGGATGGGGCTGGAACTGGTGTCTGCCTCAGGTCGTCCCACTGCCTAATGTGCAGGGCCCTCAGTGGCTGGCAAGGGGCTTAGGGGAGAAGCTGGAGGGGCAAACGCAGGATGGTAGCTGCTGGACCACTCTATGGCGACATCCTGGGATGGGGGGTACCAGCTCCAGGGACAGGCTGATCTCCTGGCTGGTGGGCATGCTGTCGCTGCTGGTCTCCACCTCCTTCTCCACAGCCCCGTCCTCGTGGAGGCTGATGATGGGCATGTCCAGGCTGGGCATAAAAGCAGCAGGTCTGGGTTGCTGCTCCCAATCAGGAACTTCTTTCCCTGGCCTTGGTGTAGGCCTGCCTCAGCTCTTTAATCTTCATTTTCACCTGGTCCAGAGTGCGGCTGTGCACCCTCTGTAACAGGCTGTTGGCCATAGACATTGGCATTTCACTGTCTGCTGTGGAGATCCTGGAGGTTGGTTTGGAGAGGTCCAAGAGAACTTTCTCTTTTGCAAATCTTTGCCCACACGCCCAACTGGTGAGGCTATTTTTGTTGTGTTGAGCGATTTCATGAGGGAGTATGATATTGACAGGTCAAAATGTGTGGGGATCAGTACTGATGGGGCTCAGGCAATAACCGGCCAGCATACCAGAGTAGTCGCTTGAGTTAAAGCAGTGGCACCGTTAGCAACATTCATTCATTGCAGCATTCACAGGGAAGTGCTAGCTGTTAAAAAAATGCCTCCTGACCTAAGGACAGTTTTGGATGAGTTGGTCAATTTCATCAAGGCCCATCCTTTGAATTCAAGACTATTTGCTGTTGTGTGGTGAGGTGGGCAGTGATCACAGCCAACTTCTTCACATGGAAGTTTGCTGGCTTTCCAGAGGAAAGGTTCTTTCGTGCCTGTTTGATTGTGTGATGAAGTGAGGATTTTTTTGCTGGACCATCATTTTGAGCTTTCTCATTACCTTGTTGAGTTTCCTTGGCTAGCTAAATTGGCTTACTTAGCCATATCTGCAGCTACCTACATGGGTTTAATCTAAGTCTACAGGGAAAGCTGTCACCATCTTCCATGTCCATGACAAAATTGACGCTATGATCAAGAAATTGGGCCTGTGGACATCTCGACTTGATCAGTCCAACTATGATTCTTTCCCAAATCTGTCCGATTTTTTTGGCCAGCTCAGAAATGCAACTCACAGATAATATAAAATGTGAAATCAGAGAGTACATGCAAAACCCCAAACTACAGTTGGGTCAGTACTTTCCTGTTACCAACACGAACATCTGTATCAGAAATCCTTTTGTGGACCTTGCTACCAACATAAACGCAAGTTTGACACCCCAAGAACAAGACAGTCTCACTGAACTATCATGTGACAACTTGTTGAAACTTGTCTTCAAACAAAAGCCCCTGACTGACTTTTGGCTACAAGTTGTTCCTGAGTATCCAGAACTTTCTTACAAGGCTGCAAAATACTTGATGCCTTTTCCAACAACATATGTTTGTGAGACTGGATTTTCCGCGCTGGTTGCATTAAAATTGAAGTACCAGAGCCGACTCATCGTGGAATCAGATCTAAGGCTGAGACTGTCATCAATCCAATCAGACATCTATGCTCTGTCATCTGCTCTACAGCACCAGCCATCTCATTAATTAAGTAAAGTACAGGCTATTATCTCTCAGTACTACTATACTTGTTTTTAGATAACATGAACTATTATACATTTCAAATTATTAGCAAGTAATGGAATGTTTGAAAACAGCTAAATTGTTGGGGGGGGGGGTCAGTAAAACGTTACTAGATTAAAAAGGGCTCCGTATGCTCAGAAAGGTTGGGAGCCACTGTTCTAGGATCTATTTAACAGAACAGCTTTGTTAATGAAATGAAAGAGAGAACAGAGAGCACTTTAATTAAATTCATAGATTCATCTGAATTGGGAAGTGGGAACACAACACATACCTATAGCTAACCCAGGAATAAAAGAATAGAGGTTACCGGACACCACACATTCTTATAGCTTCAGCTCCAGATAACCAGTGCTACAGGGAGGCATTCATGCAACTTCAACAAATACTGCTTTTCCAAGAGGTTTCCAAGCTCAGAGGAGCAGCAGTGCATAGTCCATGCTTGATGGATTCCTAATGTCTAAGGAAGCAGGCACTGGCCAACTTCCAAAGGCCCTTCCCTTTCCTTCAGATCAGTCACTAAGGGTGCATGTACACAGCCAGGCTTACTTCGAAATAAGCTATGCAAATTGAGCTATGTCAATTGTGCAGCTTATTTAGAAATAGCTTATTTTGAAATTGGGAGCATCTACACAGCACTTATTTTGAAATAGAGCACTCTTCCTCCAACTTCCCTTACTCCTCATACAGTGAGGATTCCAGGAGTCGGAGTAAGAAGTCCTCCAGCTTGACAGTATTTCAACATTATTTCGACATTATTTCGAAATAACTGCCGCTGTGTAGACACGGACTAAGTTATTTTGAAATAACGCTAGTTATTTTGAAATAATGTTGCTGTGCAGATGTACCTCAAGGCAGCTGGCTGAGACATGCATCACTGTCTGTGTACTAGGAGTTGATCAATTTAAGCCCTGCTCATTGCAAAGTGAATCCCAACAACCTGCCTTTTATCCGCTTTAATATTTTCCAGTAGGTAGTAGAGACAGTTCTGTATACATTATAGCCTGGAAAGATGGGTATGAGTTATTGCTATACTCAACAAGTAAGTTTTTAAGCATAGAGGCTGAGGAAGAGTGGGGATATGGAGGAAATATAAGATTGGTCCTGGAATTTTTCTGATTTTTAAATTGTTAATGTTCTGAAAAGGCAATATATTACCTTCAAGTTCTTTGTTTAGAATTTGTATTCTATTCAGAGAAAGGGATCCTGGAGCAGACAGAAGTCATTGTACTATGTAATATGGTCTGTATCTTCTAGTTATCAATAAAGCCAAGTCTTTGCACCAGCTATTCTGTGTGTTATATCTTCCCTCACAAATTTCAGTGTGGGAAATAGGAGAAGCTCTGGATTATTGGGTGCATGATGGGTCAAAGAAAGAAAGAACACTGAAGAAGCCCTTTTGGAGTAAGCATGCTTGTGGATCTGGAGGAATTCTTGTTGGTAAGTGCTCCAGGTCACAGACACCTGATGCAATGGAGTATCAGTGGCAAGAGATCATGGCAATAGAACAGAGGGATGTACATTCTGTGCCAATGCACTATGACTGAGAGTTTGAGGCTGGTATGCCTTGCATGCAGTGTTCCCTGTAAGCTGAACACTTGAGTGGCCACCCAAGAGAGATTCAAATGCTGCCCAGCTGATTAGCAAAGCACCCACAGCCGGCAGCATACATTTCTACTGGTGGTGCACATCTACACATGTCTTGGTGCACATAAAATATATTCCACACAGAGATGGACAAAAATTCAAGAGAACATTGCTTGTGTGTTCCTTGAGTCCTTGTATGTGAGGTCATTCCCCAGTCCTCCCACCCAGCAATAATTCCTCTATCCTGTGGGGGAGAATATTTCAAAGACTTGATTGTTGGTAAACTTTTCTTAAGCAGGATGGGATAACTTGTCCAGAACAGACTATGGGTTTCTGGAAAACTCTTGCATGAAATTGTCCATTGAAATTACTGATGCCATCTTAAAAATACTCAGCATTTGGTACAACAGGTCCATTAACTTACTTAGTTCCACCATACAATGGGTCAAAAAACTGAGCTGTAATCCTTGCAGCATACCAAGAAACAGCCACCATGGAAGAGAGTCCTATGGAGGAAAATTCAAAATGCACATATTTAAAGAAATAATTCTACAGCTTTGAATTATGAAAATGGAATTATGAAATACACATTTCACTTTGTTTGCTAATTGTGAAAGCAATGGTATTCTAATTTCAGTGTCAATGTATAATGATGGCATCTTACCTGCTAAAATGAAGATTGCTCCCCCTGTTACAGACATCTTTACTTTTGTGTTTTCGTTACTCATCCCAACTTGTGTGCACCTTAAACCGAACAGTGACAGCACAGTAGCCAAGAGACCCAAGACAATGGAAATTATCATCAGGGCACGACATGCTTGTATATAAGCTACATTAGAAAAGAGGGACAAAAAAAATCAGTTTCCACACAATACATTTAGCAACATTCTATTTTGGAAGTAAAAGTTCATCAAAAAAATGTCAAATAATTATCAGAATTAGTGATGAGGGAAGCTTATAAGGTTTAGATATTTGGTTTACAGAAGCACCTAGAGGTCA
The DNA here is from genome assembly GCA_019425775.1 of Rafetus swinhoei. Lineage (NCBI taxonomy): Eukaryota > Metazoa > Chordata > Testudines > Trionychidae > Rafetus > Rafetus swinhoei. The sequence continues at coordinate 47,992,426 of CM033432.1, forward strand.
GAATGTTTATTTAAAATAAAATTAATGAGGCTGCCAACTTTAATGCTGAACTAGATTGACTGGTAATGAGGAAGCTAATGGTTTCAGTAACACCTGATAAAGATTTGTGTATACTTGAAAAATGACCCCTATATTAGTGAGTTGGGTAACAATCATCAGAACTGTATGAAACTATTGCTTGTTTTAAGGCCAAATATGAGGTTTTGTGTCCATTAAAATGGTGCATGAAAAAGAGACGGCACTACTTTATAGGAGACAATGGAAATCTAGCTCTTCATGTTTAAATTCTCTTGTAGAATCATTGGATCATAGAAAATTGGGGGTGAAAGAGACCTAAGGAGGTCATCTAGTCCAACCCCCTGCTTAAAGTAGGACCACCCCCAAATAAACCATCCCCAACTAGGGCTTTATCACATCTGGCCTTAAAAATCCTTAAGGATGGAGATTCCACTCCCTCCCTAGGTAACCCATTCCAGTGCTTCACTACCTTCCTAGTGATGTTTTTCCTAATATCCAGCCTAGACCTCCCCCACTGCAACTTAAGACAATTGCTTCTTGTTCTATCATCCACCACTGAGAACAGCCTCTTTCCATCCTCTTTGGAACCCCCCTTCAGGTAGTTGAAGGCTCCTATCAAATCCCCCTCTCATTGTTTTGAAGACGAAATAGGCCAAGGTCCTTCAGCCTCTCCCCATAAGCAATGAGCCCCACTTCCCTAATAATTTTTGTTGCCCTCTGCTGGAGTCTCTCCAATTTGTCCACATCCTTTCTGTAGTGGGAGGCCCATAACTGGATGCAATACTCCAGATGTGGCCTCACCAGTGCCAGTCAGAGAGGAATAATCACTTCCCTCAATCTGCTGCCAATGCTCCTGCTAATGCACCCCTATATGCCATTAGCCTTCTTGGCTACAAGGGCTCACTGTTGACTCATATCCAGTTTCTCAAACACTGTAATTCCCAAGTCCTTTTTTGCCCAACTGCCACTTAGCTAGTTGGTGCCCAGCCAATAGCAGTGTCCGGAATTCTTCCACCCTTAGTGCAGGACTCTGCATTGGTCTTTGTTGAACCTCATGAGATTTCTTTTGGCTCAAACCTCCAATTTGTCTAGGTCACTCTGGTGACCTATCCCTTCCCTCCAGTGTATCTACCTCTTTCCCCAGCACAGTGTCATCCATGAACTCACTGAGGGTGCAAGCCAACCCCTCATCCAGATCATTAATGAAGATGCATTTATCAGATGTCCATTGTCCAAGATATTTGGGCTTGAGATCTCAAACAAAAATTTTTGCAAATTGAACTTGCCTTTTTTAAAGAAACCCTGCCAATCACCTCCAAATTGTTCACCTTAATCCAGTCCCTGACCTACTGAGCTAAAAACTCCAGAATATTATATAGAAAATGCTTTCTGACACATCTATTTCAAGCTTTCTTGAGGAAAAATATAATGGGCAATAGAAGGGGGAAAACAACCTTTTCCGTATAATGAACAGTTTTAGCCCTGATTTTCAGCTACCCTGGACACTGGAGACATAAGAAGGTGAGTGCACAGGCTGAGCAGACAGCTTTCTGGAAATTTTAGGGTTCCATGGCACCGTTGTGTGCGTTACCTTAGGTAGGGATCCATCTATATGGACAGTGCTCAAAGAACATTAAGAGTTAGCTCCATCCAACTCATAAAGTGTTAAAGAGGATTACTTGTATCGCACCAGAGTATTTAATCCTATGTTTAAGGTAACTGATGCAAGTTTAATTATTACATAATCTTCTAACACAGGAATTTACCACTACACCCCGTACCACAGCATAATAATCTCAACAACCTTACCTATGGAGCTGCTAGAGTTAATTCCATACCAGGACGGATTACTCTCAATTTATCTTCTCTGGTATTTATTAATCTGGTTACAAACTAAATTTATTTACTAATCAATAGTAATTGCAGCACATGATTCTACATCAAAGATGGCACAGAATTAATTGGCAATGAAACAAATTGAGGCGGACAAAGGATGTGGACAATTCTATTTATATAATAGTTTCAATGTTTTTCAACTCAATTTAGATTTTAGTCTCTGACCTTCTGACATCCAGTCAACATCCTAATTATTGCTTAATATTTGCTTGTCTGCAGTTTTTCCACTTCCAGCTATGAAGAAAGCAGCAACTATGTACACCATTCTCTCAATGACCTTAAAACATGCATATTGCTTCAAAGAGATTTTAATTCCGGACTTCAAAGAGAAGCCTCAGAACTGTCATTCATGCTTAAATTTGACACTTTACGTATGGGCCTTAACAAAGCTGCTAATTATCTCACCCATTACAAAGATAGCTTCCCCAGTTATCACCCCTAATATCATTACCTCACAGACACTAACCTTCCCCCCTCACCCCCCCCCCGTTCTAAAATCTGATTGTCAATTTTATATGTCAAGTATCAGAGGGGTAGCCGTGTTAGTCTGAATCTGCAAAAGCGGCGAGGAGTCCTGTGGCACCTTATAGACTAACTGAAGTGTAGGAGCATAAGCTTTCGTGGGCAAAGACCCACTTCGTCAGATGCATGTAGTGGAAATTTCCAGAGGCAGGTATAAATATGCAGGCCAGAATCAGGCTGGAGATGATGAGGTGGATCCAATCAGGGAGGATGAGGCCCACTTCTAGTAGCTGATCTGGAGGTGTGAATTCCAAGAGGAGAAGCTGCTTTTGTAGTTAGCTAGCCATTCACAGTCTTTGTTTAATCCTGAGTTAATTGTGTCAAACTTGAAGATGAACTGTAGCTCAGCAGTTTCTCTTTGTAGTCTGGTCCTGAAGTTTTTTGCTGCAGGATGGCTACCTTTAGATCTGCAATTGTGTGTCCAGGAGATTGAAGTGTTCCTCACAGGTTTTTGTATGTTGCCATTCCTAATATCTGATTTGTGTCCATTGATTCTTTTACGTAGGGACTGTCCAGTTTGGCCGATGTATATAGCAGTGGGGCATTGTTGGCACATGATGGCATATACTACGTTAGTAGATGTGCAGGAGAATGAACCAGTGACAGTATGGCTGATCTGGTTAGGTCCTGTGATGGTGTTGCTGGTGTATATATGTGGGCAGAGTTGGCACCGAGGTTTGTTGCATGGATTGGTTCCTGAGTTAGAGTTATTATGGTGGTGTGTAGTTGCTGGTGAGAATATGCTTCAGGTTGGCGGGTTGTCTGTGGGCAAGGACTGGCCTGCCTCCCAAGGCCTGTGAAAGCGAGGGATCATTGTCCAGGATGGGTTGTAGATCACTAATGATGTGTTGGAGAGTTTTAGCTGAGGACTGTAGGTGATGGCCAGTGGTGTTCTGTTGGTTTCTTTCTTGGGCTTGTCCCGTAGCAGGAGGCTTCTGGGTACACGTCTGGCTCTGTCAATCTGTCTCCTCACTTCCTCGTGTGGGTATCGTAGTTTACAGAATGCTTGTTGAAGATCTTGTAGGTGTAGGTCTCTGTCTGAGGGGTTGGAGCATATGTGGTTGTACCTCAGTGCTTGGCTGTAAACAATGGATCGTGGTGTGTCTGGGATGGAAGCTGGAGGCATGCAGGTAAGCATAGCGGTCGGTAGGCTTCGGTATAGGGTGGTATTGATGTGACCGTCACTTATTTGCACCGTGGTGTCCAGGAAATGGACCTCCCGTGTAGACTGGTCCATGCTGAGGTTGATGGTGGGGTGGAAGCTGTTGAAATCGTGGTGAAATTCTTCCAGAGTCTCCTTCCCATGGGTCCAGATGATGAAGATGTCATCGATGTAGCATAGGTAGAGAAGGGGCGTAAGTGGACGAGAGCTGAGGAAGCATTGTTCCAGGTCAGCCATAAAAATGTTGGCGTATTGTGGGGCCATGCGGGTGCCCATAGCAGTGCCACTGGTCTGGAGGTATATATTGTCACCAAATCTGAAATAGTTGTGTGTGAGGATAAATTCACAGAGTTCAGCCACCAGTTGTGCTGTGGCATCATCAGGGATACTGTTCCTGACAGCTTGTACTCCATCTGCATGTGGGATGTTAGTGTAGAGAGCCTGTACATCCATGGTGGCTAGGATGGTGTTTTCTGGAAGATCACCAATGCATTGTAGTTTTCTCAGGAAATCCGTAGTATCACGGAGGTAACTGGGAGTGCTGGTGGCGTAGGGTCTGAGTAGAGAGTCCACATAGCCAGACAGTCCTTCAGTAAGAGTGCCAATGCCCGAGATGATGGGGCGTCCGGGATTTCCAGGTTTGTGGATCTTGGGTAATAGATAGAACAACCCTAGTCGGGGCTCTAAGGGTGTGTCGATTTGTTCCTGTGCTTGTGTAGGGAGTGTCCTGAGCAGATGGTGCAGTTTCTTAGTGTATTCCTTAGTGGGATCTGAGGAAAGAGGCCTGTAGAATTTGGTATTGGAGAGTTGTCTGGCAGCCTCCTTTAGGTAGTCAGGCCTGTTCATGATGACAACAGCACCTCCTTTGTCAGCCTCTTTGATTATAATGTCAGAGTTGTTCCTGAGGCTGTGGATGGCATTGTGTTCTGCACGACTGAGGTTACCAGGCAAGCGATGCTGTTTTTCCACAATTTCTGCCTGTGCACGTTGGCGGAAGCATTCTATGTAGAGGTCCAGACTGTCATTTCGGCCCTCAGGAGGAGTCCATGTGGAGTTCTTCTTTTTGTGCTGTTGGTGGGAAGGTATCTGTGAGTCAGTGCCCTGTTCAGTGCTGTGTTGGAAGTATTCCTTGAGACGGAGACGGCGAAAGTAGGCTTCCAGATCACCGCAGAACTGTATCATGTTAGTGGGGGTGGCGGGGCAAAAAGAGAGTCCCCGAGATAGAACAGACTCTTCTGCTGGGCTGAGTGTGTAGTTGGAAAGATTGACGATATCACATAAACGGTATCTGTCAAAGACCTTGAGAAAGCTAAGTATTATTCCCATTTTATAGACAGGAAAACTGAGGCACAGATACTCTATGACTATCTAATTCCCAGTCCCTCACGCTAACCATTACACCATGCTGACTCTTGATAAAAATGTGTTACAAAATGAACCACTTTGAGGTTCTGTATATAGCACATAATAGTGGTTAGAATTTGTTTTCCAGTCAATCTTGTTTGGTAAATATTTCAACCTTCAAGGCAATCCTGCTTTTAAAATGTAAGACTCACAAAAAGCAGCCCAGTAAGTGAAGGTTTTTTGTTAAGGCACCCATTTCATAGTTTGTTTATTTGTATTTATTACACTTAAACATCACAAAGGGCTATTTAATTTCTCTCTTGGTTTAATGCCTGAGGTTCAGTATTGGACAAAACAGTAAATGGTGTTAGCTGAATCTCAATTTATTTTTCTAAGAACACATTAAATATAATTTTTGTTTTAGCCCAAAGTGCTTTCACGTACAAGATCCCAAAAGAATGCAAATCTAAATATCAGAAATAGATTAATTGTAGGAGGTGCTGAAGAAAGCAAGCTGGTCAGTTTCACCTTTTGGGCATCATCATTTTGTGATCCTAGGATCCAGATGTTAGATACCACAAAAGAAATTTCTGCATCCTTAAGCCTTTAGCTGAGCAACTCATCTCATGTTTGCCATGCAATTATTGTTTGACGTTTGCTTTCTGAAATTCTCTCTGCTAATTTATCTCTTAGACCCACCATCTCACTTTCTTGTTTTTCATCACTCTGCTTTCATTGCCCTTGTTCAATTTTCTTTTTCTAGGTCATTATTTATTCTTTACCTACTTCAATCTCCTCCCTTGATGCTATGATGGGAGACAAACTATTTACAGTAGAACCTCAGAATTATGAACGCCAGATTTACAAACTGACCAGTCAACCATGCACCTCATTTGGAACCAGAGGTATACAATCAAACATCAGGGAAAAAAGCAAATACAGGACAGGCCTCTGTTAAACATAAACTACTACAAATAAAGGGAAAACAGCAAATAGCATTTTTTTCCGCATAGTAAAGTTTCAAAACTGTATGAAGTCAATGTTCATTTGCAGACTTTTGAAAAACAACCACAGCATTTTGTTCATCGTTACAAACATTTCAGAGCTACGAACAACCTCCTCTCCTGGGGTGTTTGTAACTTGAGGTTCTACTGTATTATATACTCCATAAATATATTCCTTCTGGGGAGCCTTGATTAACTTCACTAATCTGAAGCAGAGACATTGAATCTTAACTCAACAATAATAAAACTAAAGTTTAAAGTGCCAATATAAATAGAAATTGGCAGCTGATTAAATGATTAGTGACAAATGCTTTATCTCCCACATGTAACACAGGTGCTAAATACATAAGCAATTTCATATAGTTGGTTTTCTATGCACTGCAGTCTGAATTAGCAGTGCATAAAATAAGATACTCAATTCAAACCCCTTATCTGTGTCAAAGGGACCTGAATATCTTTGGCTATAAGGAGCTGCATTGTAGAAATACAGATTCTGGGCATTTCCTATGAATCAACTACAGTCATATTGTAAAGTTTAGTTTGTTCTCAATACTAACCATTTCATCTACTCTCTTGTGAATTGCCCATGTACTGTCAGTTACATAAACTTTGGCTGCCATAACTTGTGGGCATCAGACTGGTTGGCATCTTATCTCCACAAACAGTTTAAAGAAATGGATCCCCAAGCCCCGTATAAAACTCTTTTCATTCTAAAGTTTCATACTTTAAATATAATCTGAACATTCAATTTACTATGAATGCTTTTTCATACCTGCTTATATTCAAAAGCACCAATAGATATCAAATGTCAATTATTAAGACTGTGCCTGTAAAACAGGAGTGGGGAACCTTTTTTGGGTAGGGGACGCTGACCCACAGAAAAATCAGTCGGAGGCCACACACAAGTGAGAAGCAAAAAAAAAAAAGAAAAAAAAATACTCACTGATGTGGCCACTGACTGAGGAGAAAGACATTCCCCACATTCCCCTCGCACACCAGGGCCTAGGGGTGCCCAGCCTAGTAGATTTTGTGTGTGCTCCAGCCCCACAGTGAGGCAGCAGGGGAGCTGGAGTGCCAGCCTGGGCTCCCCAGTGCTGGGGCCCCCCTGAGCCTCATCCAGGCAAGCCGGGAGCCACATCTGACCCCCCCAGGCCCAAGGTTCCCCACCCCTGCTGTAAAATATCTCACTGAAAAAAATAAAGAAACTTTGTGAGATGCTCATGAAGTCTAGAAATGGTACAATGTCCAGTTATCATTCCACAGGATGTCAGCAAGCATATTACATTATGTTTTAAATGCCCATAGAAAGAATAATTGCCTGATACATTGTTTTAATAGCTTTTTTGATGTGGTTTATTTGACACATTGTCAAGGCTGTTCCCCACTCTAGTACTTCGAGTTCAGAAGCAGGGGGGCCTCAAGAGATACCCCACCACTAAAGGCTTCTGCTTAAAAACTCTGCAAATTCACAGATTCCCTGACTTTGGGTGGCATGCTGACACCACCCAAATGCAAAAAATCTCTTTGAGAACCCAAGAAGATGCATTTGGGTATTTCTTCCTGTAGGGTACCCTCTAGCTCTTTAATCTTGCCTCTGGAGAGACCTAAAAAACATACTGTAATTTCTTAATAGCTAATCTTTCAGTCTCAGACATACACATACAGGCATCAGATCATAATCTTAAAAAGGTGATTTTATTAATAAAACAAAAAGACATACTTGGTAAAGCATACTTGGTTGCTAGGTGTTACAGAGAAACTGAAAAAGGCAGATTAAAATGCAGAGAATTGCTTCCCTGTGATTCAATTTCAAAGCTATAATGTGGGGTAAGGATTAGTACATAGGATCAGCAAAGAAGAGTTGAACAAATCCAAAAATAAAGAAAATAACCTTATTACATCTAAGTAAACATTCCCTATTCTACTCACATCTCTGTTGTTCCAAGGTTTAGTCTTTCCCTAGTCATGCATGTTGCTGAATATTCCATGCTTTGCTTCCTGGCTTAATTCATGTTTGTAGTTCTCCTCTGGTCACACAAATACTAGGGCAGAAAGATCACTGCTTCACATTAAAAAAAACTACACTCTGTTTTCATTGGCTCTCCTGACTCCCTGCCAACACTTCCTGGAGACTGCCAAGAAACCAGTCTCTGGGTTTAACCCTTACAGATAATTTAGTTAATTGAAAAGGGTAGTACCCCTCCCATTCACCACACACATTCTGATGCTTTATAGACTTTTTTATTGCAATAGTCTATGAAGCCTTTATTGACTAAAAAAAATCTATTTCACTTTTTGCCACAGTTCTTAGTGAGCGCCCCTGCCTGCTCACTCAGTAGGACTGATGTAAGGCGAATTTAAGCCTCGGTGCTCTGGATCCAGCAGACTGAAGTATTAGTTCCTTCCCTGGCTTCCCTGGCACATTTACTAGGCACTGACTTTGAGTCTGTACCCTTTTTCAGAAATGGGGCCTTTAGCCACCTGCCCTAAGCCCCAGGACTGGCATTGACTCCTGAATACCCCATTTATTTAAACACATTTCTCCCAGAACTCCACCTGTGGTTTACAGAGCATGCAACTGGTGTAAAGCAGTTATACATGCACACACACAGAGCACAGTCTAACACAGGGGTGGGCAATAGAAAAGCAGTGACCCACCAAGGTTAGTCTTTGGTGGTCCTCTGCTGCTATATTTACCTGCGCCTCTGCAGGTATCAGTGATCACAGCTCTTGTTGGCCGTTCCCATTGGCTGGGAACAGTAATCCATGGCCAACAGGAGCTGTGATCGCTGATACCAGAAGAGGTGCAGGTAAATATAGCATTGAGGGCCCACCAAGATCCGGCCTCCAAGATGGTATTTGCCCACCTTGGGTCTAACACCTTTGTTGTCTTTTATATTTAATCGTACACAGCACACAAAACAATATACACCTAAAACTACTATGTCCATCACTTTCTAGTTCACCCTTCCCTTGTGAGTCCTGGGGGAGAACCATCTGGGTTTCAGAAGGCATGAATGGTGTCCCTGACTCATGCACACTGTTACATTCTCTCGTGCACTGAAGACAATGGCCCCTAAGCAGACCAGCCTCTGTCTTTTAAAAACCTTCATTCCTTGTACCAGGTAAGTGACATCTTTTGTCATTTCCACCCCCCTACCCCCAAGCACAAACCCATCACATGACTCTGTTGCCAATGTGTGTTTCCCCCTGCTAACTCAGTTACCCTGGGATGGAACCACCAGGCTTTTGATTGGGTAGTTAAGAGTCAACTACCCTCTCTTATTAGTCTTTTGGAATTTGGAAACCCAATGTGGAGACAAACAAATCACAGAAGAGGTGAAAGAGTTTACAGCCTTACACAGACACATAAGTTTTATAATCTCACACAGAATTCATAAATTGTACAGACATATCCCCAATTCATTTTCCATTACTACTATACATATCAAGTTAGAGTTTTCTTAAACTAAAAAGGGTTCTTTCAAAAAAAATTCTTCTATTAGATAAAAAGTATTGCATGAAAATAGAGACATACCAGGCAGTGCCAACATAGATTCAAACTGTCTGCAGTTGGAAACTCCAGTGCTATCTTCTGCACAGCTTTTCCACAGGTTTTCAAACAAGCTGGAAGTGGTAATCACATTCCCATGTATGGTGGAGGTTTTCCAGTAACTATTTGATAAAGTGGCTCCCACAGCTAGCCATCCACACAAGCTCAGCAGAAAGCCAATGATTTCCAAAGCAGCAGACATGTTTGTGAATTTTAACACACTTAACTCTATCTTTTATTAAAATTAAGCGTATAAAATATTGTTGCCTTCAGAAGACTACGTGCTGTTCTATCTCTAGTTTCACTCCAAAATGAAGCTACCTTTGCTCTTTGCTCAACCCCCAGAGTGATAAGGCTTTTCATGCATAACAGTAATATCTGGGAGCAATTTATGGGAAAGATATTAATTGAAATAGTCTGAGAAACTTACAAATTATTTTTAACATTTTTGTGATTAAAATGTATGGAATGAGCCCATAATGCATCCTGAGTCAGAAAGTCTATCCAGTGTTCTGACTATCACCTCTCCCATGAAGTTTTTGAGACTGGTAAACTCTTATGATGTTCATAGAATCTCTATCTTAATTTTATCAATCACAGGTCACATAAGGCTACAATTACTTGGAATTTTATTGCTGCTTTGAAAGATTAGTGTTCCTATGGTATTTGCTTTAAGACAAAATTAGATTCTAAATTCAACAGTAGGAATTTTATTTTCTACATACATTACATACTTATGGAACTTAATTATACATAAAAATAACTCATACCATCATAAAATATATTTTAGTTAAGATAGTTATTGTATTACTATACTGAGTATTTCAAAGGATGTTAAGTTTGTAGATAAAAGATAAACATTAATATTTTACAAACTATTGATTTCTAGTTAAAGTGATATTTCCGCATGAAACCGCATCCCACTCACACTAAAACATGAAAGTATGACATGGAATCATAGCAAAATCTCAGGTGGATTGAATCACAATTTGAAAATAGTTTTATGGCTATCAATATCAATTTATTAAAAGTTTGTCAGAGGTTTTTTTAAAGAATTCTAGTGATTAAGAGTATAATCATATCCCAGACTAGTTCCACAGAAGAAATTTTCACTGGCATTTTATGACTTTAGTAACTTAAACTGTTTGCAAATATAAATAGGCTAAATCACAGGTGGTAAACTGCTTCTACCTCACCTGGAGAAGAAAGCAACATTTCTATTGTACACAAATTAGATCCTTTTGTTGTGTTAAATGTATATAGATATGGAACTTGTTATTATACAGTTAACATACAGACTTCCAAAAGGACCATTCATCACAAGTGTCACAAATTCCTAATAAACTAGATTAATCAGCTCTTTTAGATATGCTCATCAAACCTCTTTGGTCATTTTGTGGCTAGGCTTTAGAAGGATAGGTTTTGGTTGCAAAGGGATGTTAGAATGCTACATGTCGCTTCAGCTACCATAAAAATCAATGGGAGTTTTGCTGTTGATTTAGACAAGAGCAGACTTTGGACTCAGAGGGTATGTCTACCCAGCAATTAAGCACCCATAGCTGGCCCGTGTCAGCTGACTCAAACTCATGAGACTTGGGCTATGGGGCTGTAAAACTGTAAACCGAATCAGTTGACACCAGCTAGCTGGGGGTATTTACTCGTTGTGTAGACACTGAATCATAGAATCATAGGCCTGGAAGGGATCTTGAGAGGTCATCTAGTCCAGTCCCCTTTACTCATGGCAGGACTAAGTATTAGCATTCTAGACCATTCCTGACAGATGCTTGACTAACCTGCTCTTAAAATTTCCTAATGATGATGACATACCCTGAATGCCACTGTGCCCCACAGTACGCTAACATCTTTATGGCTGACTTAGAACAACGTTTCCTCAGATCCCGTCCCCTTTTACCCCTTCTATACTTACGCTACATCGATGACATCTTTATGATCTGGACCCACGGCCAAGAAACACTGGAGACATTCCACAGAGATTTTAACAACCTACACCCCACCATCAATCTCAGCCTGGACCATTCTACACAAAAGATCCATTTCCTGGATACCACAATACAAATCACCAATGGTAAATTAGACACCACTCTCTACAGAAAACCCACTGACTCATACAGTTACCTTCATGACTCCAGCTCCCATCCAGAACACACCATACGATCCATCATCTATAGCCAAGCCCTTCGATACAACCGCATCTGCTCTAATCCCACCGACAGAGACCAGAAACTTCAGGATCTCTACCAAGCATTTATAAACCTCAATTACCCACCTGGAGAAATAAAAACACAAATTGAAAGAGCCAGACGAATACCCAGAAACCATCTACTTCAAGACAGACCCAAGAAAACCAACAATAGAACACCACTTGTCATCACCTATAGCCCCAACTTAAACCCGTCCAACATATTATCAATAAACTACAACCTATACTAGAACAGGATACTACACTCCGAGAGGCTCTGGGAGACAGACCCATAGTCTCCTACAAACAACCACCTAACCTCAGGATGATTCTTACCAACAACCACAGGACATACCACACTAATACCAACCCTGGGACTTTTCCTTGCAACAAACCCGTTGCCAGCTTTGTCCACATATTTACTCTGCTGACACCATTATTGGACCTAACCAATTCAGTTATAAGATCAAGAACACATATTCCTGCTCATCCAGAAATATAATCTATATCATCATGTGCCGACAGTGTCCATCTGCTATGTACATTGGACAAACGTCTCAGACGCTTCGCCAAAGAATCAATGCACACAAAACGGATATCAGACAGTATCACAAAGAAAAACAGTTTCTTGCCATTTCAACCAGAAAGGGCATTGTCTCAATGACTTGATTACCTGCATACTGCTTCAAAGACATTTTCACACCAGGCTTGAAAGAGAAACCTCTGAACTGTCATTCATGCTTAAATTTGACACTTTACCGGGTCTTAACAAAGACCCTAATTACCTTACCCATTACAAAGATAGCTTCCCAATTATCACCTCTAATATCATTAGCTCACAGACATTTACCTCCCCTTATCCCCTCTGTTCTGAAATTTGATTTGTCCTTTCTATATGTGTTCACTTTTTTGATTGTATCCCTTTGGTATATATGGTCCTGCCTATTTTCTTCCACAATTTGATCTGAGGAAGTGGGTCTGGCCCACGAAAGCTCATCACCTAATAAACCATCTTGTTAGTCCTGTTTTTTGTTTCAACTGTGCTCAGCAGTGCCTTTGCACTTGAAAGGCACTCTTATAAAGCTCTCTGATGATGACCATGAAGATTTGCTCCTCATAAGACATTAATCAAAAATCGTGGTAACAATTTAACTTCTCGTGAGAATCCTACTAATCCTGCACTTCTGCCTGGGGCCGGGGGGTCTTTGCAATTTTAAAGTGATGGAACTTTAGATCAACATATTGTGGCAGTACTTATATCTCTTTTGAAGAAATTGCTGTTTTTACAAAAACAAAAGAGGGAACATTTCAGACTCCTTTATCTCAACATAGGGTTTGATCCTCACTATCGGATAGACCACCTCTCCCCACATACCTCTAGCACAGCTGAATTCAGTTAGGCACTTTTTATATTCAGCAATGGACAGTTGCTTTTAATGAAGGGGTGTGGAGTCATTTTGGCTTCCTTGATGTTCAGAGTTCTTAGCCTTTAGAACACAGTGCAAGACTTATCTCTTCAGACACTTGCTTGAAAGAGTAGTTTTGTGTTGTATGCTTTGTTGTGTTTGGATCACCTGCCATATAAGATCTTACTCTGATAAAGCGCTAATTAACAAACTCCAACTTTATTTTGGCTGCTTACAACTAGCTTTCAAACAGGTTTTGCTAGGAAACATTATGCTGCCTAAAAGCATCTGCTCCATTTTTATATGTATTGTTACCTCTCTTCTCTTTTAAAGAAAACTGTCAAACGCCCCTGCAACAACTGATAATGTAATCTAATGTGTTCTTTTCAGATGGTGCCTGTTCTTCTGGTTGCTATGTTCATTGTTGTATAAGTTTGCCTAGCTATTTACCAGTATAACTTAGAAGTTCATCACACAAGGCTACGTCTAGACTGCAGGCTTTTTGTGCAAGAAGCTTTTTTCGGAAAAGATCTTCCAAAAAAACTTCTGAAAGAGAGCGTCCACATACAAAAGTGCAATGAGAAAGCGATGTGCTTTTGCAAAAGAGAGCATCCAGACTCATTGGATGCTCTCTCGCATAAAAGGCCACCTGAAATCAATGAGGAGAGGCTGAGGGAGTTGGGTCTGTTTAGTCTGCAGAAGAGAAAAGTGAGGGGGGATTTGATAGCAGCCTTCAACTTCCTGAAGGGATGTTCCAAAGAGGCTGGAGAGAGGCTGTTCACAGTAGTGACAGATGGCAGAACAAGGAGCAATGGTCTCAAGTTACAGTGGGGGAGGTCTAGGTTGGATATTATGGAAAACTATTTAACTAGGTGGGTGGTGAAGCACTGGAATGGGTTACCTAGGGAAGTAGTGGAGTCTCCATCCCTAGAGATTTTTAAGTCTCAGCTTGACAAAGCCCTGGCCGGGTTGATTTAGTTGGGATTGGTCTTGCCTAGGTCAGGGGGCTGGGCTTGATAATCTTCTGAGGTCTCTTCCAGCCCTATGATTCTATGATTTAGTCTCCAGTTGCTTCCGAGTGCTGGTGCCGGAGCCTTGCAGAGACACGCACTTGAAGGAACCCCCCTGGGCAGCCATTTCTCTGCTGCTGCATGCTTGCTACCTCTTTGAGGGACAGCAAACTGCTCGCAGTGCCTGCTGTGGTTGCCCTGTTCTTTTTTGGATGCCACAGCTTTTTCCTTGGTGCTATGGAGACAGAGTTGCCCCTGGGCATGTGATGGCCCCACACGGCCATGCTGCAGTTTCTGCAGCACTTAGTGCCAGCTGCCTTCCTGGTCCTGCAGGACCTGGACTCTAAGCTCATTCTGGGGTTCCTTTCAGTGGCTGCAGCTGCTCCACTCTGGCAACTGCACGCCACAGTGGAGAAAAGATTCTGGAGGCTCGACACCAGTTCGGACTGGTAGGGCCAGCTGGTCATGGACTACCAGCAGTGGCTCAACAACTTCTACATGCGGAAGGCCACCTTTCTAGAACTCTGTGCCTGGCTCAGCCCCGCCCTCCGGAGACGTGACACCCACCTGCGACCCGCCATCCCCCGGGAGAAGCGGGTCTCAATAGCCCTCTGGAAGCTCACCACCCCCGACAGCCCCGGTGATGGGCAACCAGTTTGGAGTGGGGAAGTCCACTGTCAGGGCCCTCCTCATGGAGGTAAGGCACTGTGGGGCTGCAGCCCCTGCACGGGGAGGGAGAGTGTTGGATAAGGGGGACCCTCGGGACAGGGGGGCTAGGGACTGTGGGGGGTGGAGTGAGAGTAGGGGAAGCTCCGTCCCCGGGGGCTTCTGCTGTCCAGCCCTCACACAGCCCTGCTGCTGGGAAAGGGGGGAGCAGCCTCTTAGGAGGTGGCTCCTGCAGTGTTTGGGGGGGTGCAAGGGAGAGGAGCAGGGCGGGCACCTCCCAAGGGCTCAGGCACTCCCCCTCTCATTCTCTGTTTTGTGTGTTTCTTTGTCTCCTTCTGCAGGTGGTGAGGGCCATCAACTACCTCCTGCTGAGGAGGGTTGTCCATCTGGGAGACCTGGACATGGCCGTGGCTGGATTTGCTGCCCTGGGATTCCCGAACTGCGGGGGAGCGATTGATAGTACCCACATCCCCATCTTCGCACCGGACCATCAAGTGGCCCAGTACATAAATCAGAAGGGCTACATTTCCATTGTCCTGCAGGCCCTGGTTGACCATCGGGGAAAATTTACCGACATTTTTGTTGGGTGGTCGGGCAGGGCACACGATGCCCATGTGATCAGGAACTCAAGCCTGTACCATAAGCTGGAGGCGGGCACATTTTTCCCCCCGCCAGGACTTTGCAGTTGGGGACGTGCACATGCCTCTGTGCATAGTGGGGAATGTGGCATACCCCCTCATGCCATGGCTCATGAACCCATACACCGGCCACCTGGATCCCAGCAGGGACCTGTTTAATGCCCACCTGAACTGGGCCAGGATCCAGGTGGAGTGCACCTTTGGCTGCCTCAAAGCACGTTTCCAGTGCCTCCTCACCCGCCTGGACGTAGGGGAGCACATCATCCCTGAGGTGGTGGTGGCATGTTGCTTCCTCCACAATATTGTGGAATGGAAGGGGGAGGCCTTCCTCCTGGGGTGGGAGGCAGACGCCGGCCGCGAGAGCCGAGCATTTGAGCATCTCCGGACAACTGCCATCCGCCAGGCCCATCAGTTGCGGAGGTGCATCTGGGAGGCCCTGAGGGAGAGATTCTCTCAAGCACCTCACTAACTGTCCCTAGGACTTTCCCAATAGAGGCCTCTGGCTTGCTGCTCTATCCCTTCCCATCACAACCCCTCCCTTTGGCCTTTCCCTGACCTCCCAATAAACATACCTTGTAGGTTTTTAAAAAAAATACAATCTGTATTAATGAAAGATTCGGAAAAGGTGTGCAGAGGGAGAAGGGTTCTGAACTGGGAAGGAGGATCAGAACTAGGAGGGGGGCTCTAAACTGGGAGGAACATAAGAACATAAGAACGGCCGTACCGGGTCAGACCAAAGGTCCATCTAGCCCAGTATCCTGTCTGCCGACAGTGGCCAGCACCAGGTGCCCCAGAGGGGTGGACCAAGACAATGATCAAGCGCTTTGTCTCCTGCCATCCCTCTCCAGCCTCTGTCAAACAGAGGCCAAGGACACCATTTTATCCCTGGCTAATAGCCTTTTATGGACCTAACCTCCATGAAATTATCTAGCTTCTCTTTAAACTCTGTTATAGTCCTAGCCTTCACAGCCTCCTCTGGCAAGGAGTTCCACATGCTGACTACACGCTGTGTGAAGAAGAACTTTCTTTTATTAGTTTTAAACCTGCTACCCATTAATTTCATTTGGTGTCCTCTAGTTCTTCTATTTAGGAACTAATAAATAACTTTTCTTTATCGGCCCTCTCCACACCACTCATGATTTTATACACCTCTATCATATCCCCTCAGTCTCCTCTTTTCTAAACTGAAAAGTCCCAGTCTCTTTAACCTCTCCTCATATGGGACCCGTTCCAAACCCCTAATCATTTTAGTTGCCCTTTCTGAACCCTTTCCAAGGCCAAAATATCTTTTTGAGGTGAGGAGACCACATCTGTATACAGTATTCAAGATGTGGGCGTACCATAGTTTTATACAGGGCAGTAAGATATTCCGGGTCTTATTTTCTATCCCTTTCTTAATAATACCTAGCATCCTATTTGCCTTTTTGACCGGCTGCACACTGTGTGGAAGTTTTCAGAGAACTGTCCACGATAACTCCAAGATCTTTCCTGATTTGTCGTAGTTAAATTAGCCCCATCATACTGTACGATAGTTGGGGTTATTTTTCCCAATGTGCATTACTTTACACTTATCCACATTAAATTTCATTTGCCATTTTGTTGCCCAATCACTCAGTTTGGTGAGATCTTCTTGGAGTCCCTTACAGTCTGCTTCTGTCTTGACTATCCTAAACAGTTTGGTATCATCCGCAAACTTTACCACCTCACTGCTTACCCTTTCTCCAGATCATTTATGAATAAGTTGAACAGGATTGGTCCTAGGACTGACCCTTGGGGGACACCACTAGTTACCCTCTCCACTCTGAAAATTTACCATTTATTCCTACCCTTTGTTTCCTGTCTTTTAACCAGTTCTCAATCCAAGAAAGGACCTTCCTCTTATCCCATGGCCATGTAATTTACACAAGAGCCTTTGGTGAGGGACCTTGTCAAAGGCTTTCTGGAAATCTAAGTATACTATATCTACTGGATCCCCTTGTCCGCATGTTTGTTAACCCCTTCAAAGAACTCTAATAGATTAGTAAGACAGGATTTCCCTTTACAGAACCCATGTTGACTTTTGTCCAACAAATTATGTTCTTCTACATGCTTCACAATTTTATTCTTTACTATTGTTTCGACTAATTTGCCCGGTACGAAGTTAGACTTACCGGTCTGTAATTGCCCGGATCGCCTCTAGAGCCCTTTTTAAATATTGGTGTCACGTTGGCTACCTTCCAGTCATTAGGTACGGAAGCCGATTTAAGGGATAGGTTACAAACCACAGATAATAGTTCAGCAATTTCCCATTTGAGTTCTTTTAGAACCCTTGATGAATGCCATCCGGTCCCGGAGATTTGTTAACATTAAGTTTTTCTATTTGTTCCAAAACCTCCTCTAATGACACTTCAATCCGGGACAGTTCCTCAGATTCATTACCCACAAAGGACGGTGCAGATTTGGGAATCTCCCAACATCCTCAGCCGTGAAGACTGAAGCAAAGAAATCATTTAGTTTCTCCGCAATGGCTTTATCGTCCTTGATTGCGCCTTTATAGTTCGATCGTCCTAGGGGACCCACAGGTTTTTAGCAGGCTTCCTGCTTCTAATGTACTTAAAAACATTTTGTTATTTCTTTTGAGTTTTTGGCTAGCTGTTCCTCAAAATCTTTTTTGCTTTTCTTATTACATTTTTACACTTGATTTGACAGTGTTTATGTTCCTTTCTATTTATCTCACTAGGATTGACTTCCACTTCTTAAAAGATGCCTTTTGTCCTCACTGCTTCTTTTACATGGTGGTTAAGCCACGGTGACTCTTTTTAGGTCTCTTGCTATGTTTTTTAATTTGGGGTATACATTTAAGTTGGGCCTCTATTATGGTGTCTTTAAAAGTTTCCATGCAGCTTGCAGGATTTGGCTCTAGTCACTGTGCCTTTTAATTTCTGTTTAACTAACCTCCTCATTTTTGTGTAATTCCCTTTTGAAATTAAATGCCAGGGTGCTGGTCTGCTGAGGTGTTCTTCCCACCACAGGAATGTTGAATGTTATTATATTATGGTCACTATTCCCAAGCGGTCCTGTAACGGTTATTTCCTGACCTGATCCTGCGCTCCACTCAGGACTAAATCGAGAATTGCCTCTCCTTGTGGGTTCCTGCACTAGCTGCTCCAAGAAGCAGTCATTTAAGCCATTGAGAAATTTTATCTCCGCTTCTCTTCCTGAGGTGACATGTATCCAGTCAATATGGGGGTAATTAAAATCCCCATTATTATAGAGTTCTTTGTTTTGGTAGCCTCTCTAATCTCCTCAGCATTTCAATGTCAGTATCCCTGTCCTGGTCAGGTGGTAATATATCCCTACTGCTAATTTCTTATTTTTGGAGCATGGAATTACTATCCATAGCGATTCTATTGAACATGTTGATTCATTTAATATTTTTATTTCATTTGATTCTACATTATCTTTCACATACAGTGCCACTCCGCCACCCACCCGGCCTGCTCTATCCTTTCGATATATTTTATATCCCGGTATGATTGTGTCCTACAGATTTTCCTCATTCCACCAGGTTTCAGTGATGCCTATTATGTCAATCTCCTCATTTAATACTAGGTACTCTAGTTCACCCATCTTATTAGTCAGACTCCTAGCATTTGTGTAGAAGCACTTTAAAAATTTGCCACTGCTTATTTGTCTGCCCTTCCTGATGCATTGGATTCCTTTGTACGCGGTTGTTTGTCTGCTCTGGCCCACGGTTTGCCCTCTCCCCTCCTCTCTTTCTGACTACAGCTTAGAGAATCTCTATCAATGGATTCTCCTCTAAGAGAAGTCTCCTCCGATTTACGTGCATCTCCACACCAATCGGCTTTCCCCATCTCTCAGTTTAAAAACTGCTCTACGGCCTTTTAATGTTTAGTGCCAGCAGTCTGGTTCCACCTGGTTTAGGTGGAGCCCATCCTTCCTGTATAGGCTCCCCTCTCCCAAAAGTGTCCCCAGTTCCTAATAAATCCAAACCCCTCTTCCCTACACCATCGTCTCATCCACGCATTGAGATTCTGAATCTCTGCCTGCCTACCTGGCCCTGCGCGTGGAACTGGAAGCATTTCCGAACGCCACCATAGAGGTCCTGGATTTCAGTCTCTTTCCTAGCAGCCTAAATTTGGCCTCCAGGACATCTCTCCTACCCTTCCCTACGTCATTGGTACCTACATGTACCACGACCACCGGCTCCTCCCCAGCACTACACATAAGTCTATCTAGATGCCTCGAGAGATCCGCAACCTTCGCACCAGGCAGGCAAGTGACCATACGGTTCTCCCGGTCATCACAAACCCAACTATCTATGTTTCTAACGATCGAATCACCCACTACTAACACCTGCCTCTTCCGAACTGGCATTCCTCCTCAGAGGTATCCTCAGCGAGAGGATACCGCAACATCCTCTGGGAGGAGGGTCCCAACTACGGGATGGTTTCCTCTGCTCCCATTGAATGCTCTGTTCCTTGAGACTTTCATCCTCCTTAAGAGCACTGGGGCTCTCAGACTGGAGGTGGGACAGTACTACAGTGTCCCAGAAAGTCTCATCCACAAATCTCTCTACCTCCCTTAGCTCCTCCAGTTCAGCCACCCTGGCCTCCAAAGCCCGAACTCGGTCTCTGAGGGTCAGGAGCTCCTTGCAACGGGTGCACACATACGCAAGCCGCCCACAGGGCAGGTAATCATACATGTTACACTCGACGCAATAAACAGGATAGCCCCCACTCTGCTGCTGGGCTTCTGTCTCCATTTTTCTAATGAACAAGTTTAAGTGTAAACTGGGATTCTTTTTAAACCTCTGGAATATAGATTATGATAAGAGTTATGTTTTAAAGAAGGCCAGAAGTCACTAGTGCCCTCTAACCTCCCCCTCTAAACTCCCTGTTAGCAGTTCCTGTTCGCAAGCTCCCTGGTCGCTGAGTCACAGGCTTATATAGCTCTGGTAGCCCCTCCCCCTGACTGAGGCTTAGCCAATTAACAGAGGCTTCTAGATTTCAAACCTTTTAGAAGCTCCTTCAAGCAAACAAACAAACCAACCAAACAGATAAACACAAGCTCAGCACACAGCAAATAACTCCCCACACACAAACACACTCCAGACAGCCACTTACCACACTCCTCTTTCACCTGGAGAACTCCCTCTCCAAACTCCCTGTTAGCAATTCCTGGTCACTGAGTCACAGGCTTATATAGCTCTGGTAGCCCCTCCCCCTGACTGAGGCTTAGCCAATTAACAGAGGCTTCTAGATTTCAAACCTTTTAGAAGCTCCTTCAAGCAAACAAACAAACCAACCAACCAGATAAACACAAGCTCAGCACACAGCAAATAACTCCCCCACACACAAACACACACTCCAGACAGCCACTTACCACAAGGGTCCTGTTTTTACTCCTCTTTCACCTGGAGAACTCCCTCTCCAAACTCCCTGTTAGCAATTCCTGTCATTGAGGAGGTGGCTCAATGTGCCGCCTCAGGTGCAGGGACCTCGTTGGGTTTGTGCGGGTGCAGGGACCACAAAGGGGTGAATGGAGGGGGGGCAGCAGTGGGGTCCAGGTTGGCAGGGGGAACAGCGGAAGGGGGCATGGGCATCACTTGGGGAGGGGGCATGGGCATTGCTAGGTGAGGGAGCAGAGGCATGGCATGGGGAGGGAGCAGAGACGTGGCAGGGGGGCAAGCAGAGGGGGAATGGGCATAGCATGGGGGCAGGAGGGTGGAAGCCAGGAGAAGCAGCATCAGGCACGTGTTCCGTCAGGCGGGACACAACAGCGCACATGTTATCACACCACTGCATCAGTTGGTCCCAGGCTCCTGCCATTCCAGGTCTGGTGGATGTCAAGGAGGACACTCTTTCGCAAAAAGACTTCTTCCTCGTAGAATGAGGATTACCAATTGTGGAAAAAGCCCTCTGTTCTTGCAATTTATTTGTGAAAGAATGTGCTTACAGTGTGGACGTAACTCAAGTTTTGTTGGAAAAACAGACATTTTTCCAACAAAACTCTGTAGTCTAGACATACCTCAGATGAGCAGATGTTTTAACATTTTGCTGTTGCTTTGAGAATACCTCAGTGAAGATGTTTTGTGATCAAAATCTCAGTCCTTTCTGAACATCTGGAACTCTTAGAGCCCCAAAGATGCCAGGACTATGAACAGTGAAGCCAAAAGGTGCCAGAGCTCAGCTCTGGCAAGCCCTTGCACAAAGTAGCTCTAACACAAATTATACACTGAGTGTCAGTCTCCATCTAGCTGTTCATCTCCCTGAATCACATCCCTATACTCCCTCCATTGGCCGGGTGCTGAGTGTTTGTAGGGTTGCCAGGTGCCCGGCATTTTTGCCTCCTGGCCAGGGAAAAAAATCAGAAAATACTGGACATCTTAGGTGTCCGGTATTTTCTGAATTTTTTTACCGGGACAGGAGGCGAAAATACCGGACTGTCCGGGTGAATACCGGACACCTGGCAACCCTAGTTCCGGATGAAGAGCCAAAGTCCAGCTGGATCCAGCTCAAAGAGCCGGGGCAAAAAGTTGTAGAGAAAAAAAAAAAAGGTTTGGCCCTTTAAGAAAGCTTTTTGAGGCTTTTTGGCCTCAGCAGGCTCACGTTGGCGGCCACTGCCGCCACATTGGATCTGCTATTTTGATCTGGACGGCTCCCCTACCCTGGTGAGCACAGGGGAGCCAGGAGGAGTGAGCCGTGTTCAGTGGGCGTGGGGGTGGCTTTGTGAGCCTTGGGGGCGGCTTCACGAGCCTCACTGATGGGGGGGGAGCCGCATGTGGCTCGTGAGCCGTGGGTTGGCCATGCCTGTACTAGACAATTTGTTGTTTTTTTAAATTTTTCCTGTTACAGACTAACTCGGCTACCCCTCTGAAGAGGTTGAAAACAGCTAGATCTCCCAGAAATGCTAACCTTTCAATAGTATACAGCAATTATTTCTGTTCTTGTTCATGAGGTAAGAACTTATAAGTATGTCAGTCTTGCAGGGTTTTTTGGCACTGGCTCCAGGAAGAAATACTGAAAACCCAGAATAATTCAAAGCAGAGTATGTTTCAATCCCTAGATGAAACAATTCTTCTGTTGCTACACTTGATGCTAAATTATCAAACTACCATGTTTTGTCCTAGGAAAAGGTCAGAAGCACTAGTTGTACCCTCGGAAATATTTTTAAATTTGTTTATATTAAAACTATCACCTTTGACTAATAAAAATTTTAGAAGCACTTTGCTATGCAGCACTAACAAAAAATGAAATTTCTTTCAGAGAGTCCTAGTTTCAAGTAAACAATTCTGTTTAAAGTAAAAAACAACTAGTCCTCTGGTACCTGGGTTGAAAGTCAAGATTTTTTTCTAGATCAACTTAAATTATGAGATTACGATGTCTGTTCCTTCTTGAAAATGATGTGTATTTGGACAAAGAGAAAAAATATTTGGGTGATCTGATTAAGACACAGAGTTCTAGATCACCAGCGAAGTTATATCCCAAGCCATCGTATGAATAAACTCCTCTAATACAATGAGACGTGATATGCCTATAATTAAGAACAAAAACTATGGAAACAATTGGAGACTGTATATTTTCCAAACCTGTAATGGGTGAAATTCAGCTCCATGCAAAGAGGTAGGATATTTATAGTGCAGGTGGACTGGATGCACAGGAGCACTACTCTGTACTGCAGGGTCTCCATGGGATCTAATGATTCCACTGAAGGTCGGAGGGGAGGTGTTAAAAAGGTGCTGCTGCTACTCTAAATCATAGGCTACAGTAGTGACCATAAAGGGGCTGAGTTGAAGCCTTATAGCCTGTCCATAGCGAAGTCTGTCCCCTAACTCTGTACCCAAAGAGGGAGGTAAATTGCACCCAAGTATTTTATTAATTTAAACCATACACTTACTGTCCACACTCAGCAAGGAGAAAAATATCTTGCACTGAACTGAACCCAATGCAGTAGCTGCACAATTCATCCAAAGACCTTCGTAAACCCAGGTTGCAGTAATAATTGTTGTTGCCATGCTGGAAATTTTCCATTTGTTGGACACAGTCGTAACAAGTAAAATGATGAGTCCCGCCAAAGCCAGAAGCAATGCAGAGATTTGTAAAGCTGATGATGCCATTCCTTGGTTTCCAAAGTAGCCCCCCAAAATTCAGATACCAGAAACCTATTAAAATAGTTTAAATACATGTAATAGATCAAATTACATTTACATATATTTTATATAAATTGCAAGCTAGCGGTGAAAATATTAGCAAAATTAATTAAAGCTTAATAATTTCTTTGGAAATGAAGCAAAAGTATTCTAAATATCCCATGACATTTGTTCCAGATTGTTAGCTTTCTACATCTTTATATGCTAACCATTAAAAAAAGATACTCCGACACGCTGAGTTTCCATCATGTCTCCTGTTACAACATTTCCATTTCACTTGTTTACAAATTAAGTTTGTTTATTTTTTAATTAAAGCAATCAAATACAAGAATAACAATAATTTAATAGAATCAATTTACATTTTATTACATTGCATTACATAGATTCAAATTTCAAACAAAACAATGTCGACACTTACGGTTACAGATATGTTTTCTGCCTATTTCAGTTGTCCTTCAGCTAGATGGTGATGTCAGCAGTTTGTGAGACGCTCAGTTTGGTCAAACACAAAGTTTGTACTGTATTAGGACTTTTCCCCCTGTACTAAAAATCAAGGCCTCACTAACAGATCATTGACTGGTGGATAAGAGTTCATAGTATTACACTACAGTCTAACTTCAATAACATGGACAAGTTAAATTAAACAAATTAAAATCAATCATAATATTAGAGAGGCTAATTGCCAGAAGTTTTCAAACTATTCTGGGGATCGCTTGCTGGGGGCCTGATAACAGCTGATTGCTCACATTGTGTCAGTTTCTCCTTTGTTTCTTGTTGTTAAATTGCATTAAAAGACAGAACATGTATTTACTAATAAGGTTGTCAATTAATCAGAGTTAACTCACACAAAATTTCACTAATAGGGCTGTCATTTAATCACAGTGTAGCTCAGAAAAATGTAATCATGATTTAAAAAATTAACTGAGAGAGCTTGCAGCATTCATTACACTACTAAACAATAGAATTCCAATTGAAATTTATTAAATATTTGGATGTTTTCTATATTTTCAAATATATTGATTTCAATTAAAACACAGGATACACAGTGTACAATGCTCACTTTATATTATTATTTTTATTATCATTTTTACAGTGGAAATATTAGCAAACAGAAGAAACAGTATTTTTCAATTCATCTCCTACAAAGTACTGTAATGCAATCTCCTTATCAGAAAAATGCAACTTACAAATATAGGGGGTATTTTTTGTTACATAACTGCACTCAAAAAACAAAACAATGTAAAACTTTAGAGTTTACAGGTCCACTCAGTCCAACTTCTTGTTCAGCCAATTGATGAGACAAAATAAGTTTGTTTATATTTATGGGAGATAATGCTGCCAACTTATTTACAAAAAAACTTTAAAAAATAACAAATAGTGTTGCAGCACCTTAGAGACTAACAAAAAACGTAGATGGTATCATGAACTTTCTCATGCTAGCACAATCCACTTCCTCAGATGAATGGTTTTTAAGGGGTCCAAGTTCCAAATAAATAGCAGAGAGAAGGGATGGGGAGGGAAAAAAGAAGAGAAAAAATGGGAAAAGAATAGTCAATTAGAGTTTCCATGCTAAATGAAGCTGATACAGAGGGTTCTAAGTGTTCTTAAGTACCTGGTGTTTGGCCTTTTATGTCATTAGGATGTGGGATGTAGTGGGTAATCCAGTTAAGGTCTTTGCTTAAATCTCTATTGTAGGTATCAAACTTCTAAAATGAAATTAAACTCTCACAGATTCCCTTTCAAGCTGGTTTTTTTAATTGGCTTGCAATAATACGGTGACTTTGAGAACCATTAATGAGTGCCCAGGCAAGTTAAAATGTTCCCCAATATGTTTCTGTGTGTTACCATTTTGAATATCTGATTTGTGTCCATTAATCCTTTCTTGTAGAGACTGTCCAGTTTGGCCAATGTACATAGCAGAGGGGCATTGCTGGCACTTGATAGCATAGATCACACTGGTGGATGTGCAGTTACATGAGCCTTTGATGTGGTGGTTTACATGGTTAGCTTCTGTGATGATGTTGCTTGTATAGATGTGTGGACAGAGTTAGCACCAGAGTTGATTGCAAGGGTGGGTTCCTGGATGAGTATGATGGAGGTGTGCTGCATGGTTACAGGAAAGAATTTGTTTGAGGTTGGGGGAACGGGGTTGTCTGTAGGCAAGGATCCGTCTGTTCCCCCAGGCTTATGAAAGTGAGGGGGTCATTTTCCAGGATAGGTTGTAGATTGTTGATAATGCAATGGAGGGGGTTAAGTGGTGTCCTGTTGTTTTCTTTGTTGGGCCTGTCTTGAAGTAGCTGATGTCTGGGTACTCATCTGGCTCTGTCAATCTGTTTTTTCACTTCTGTGGGTGGGTATTTTAGTTTTAAGAATGCTTTATATAGGTCCTGTAGGTGTTTGTCTGTGGGATTGGAACAAATCCAGTTTGGGAAGTACGTACAAATTAAAGAACGTTTTCACCAGCATGGTATACTGATACTGCAAGTATTAATACTCCATGCTGGATGGATGCAACACCATCATCTTCAAACAATATCTGCAGACTGAGTAAAAATTGATATTTGGTCTGAAACTGGAGGATGTACTAACTTTCATATTATCAGGGTAGATAGATGTAAGGTGGATGAAACAGATGATGTTCTCTGAATGGCAAGGTAGGTGAGGTATCAAACAAAAGATGTTTAGCTCTTTCTTCCATTACAGAGAAAAAGGAGCAGTGTGAGGATTAGAGTTATCCCAACAATGAGATGCTGATATTTGTAACTCTTAAAGAATGAGTAAGTAAGAGGCATGTTTTGTGTCCAAGCAATGTTTAGGAGCCAGAAGGTTGGTCACAGATTAATACATAATATATGGAAGGAGATAGTGGAAGTCTTTAGCCCTTATTGGAAAAATAGAGGTCTCCTATAGGCAAGGAGACAAAGCCAGAGTTTCTGCAGAAGTTTAATGAGGTTTTAAGATAATGTCGATAATGTTTAATCCACAATAAGTATTAAATATTCTCAGTCAATGGAAAGGCCGCAGACATTCAAATGTCGGCAACTTCAACAGATGCCACTCTAACCAATTACATTTGGAATCAAAGGCGTGTTTTTTTAACTCTCACCACTCTTGCTGTAACCTTTCTCGAAGAGTCACCTTCACATCACCCCTTTCCTGTCTTGCTAATATGATACAATGTTGCTATGAAAGCTACCTTCAAGCTTTAAAGCTTTTCCGTCTCAAAAAGACTGCCACATGTGGTGACTGATTTGTTGTTGCTCTTGTACTTTTAATCACTGAGATGATTGTCTGCGCGTTGCCAGAGGGGCTGGGGAGTTGGCGCCATGCCACTTTCACCCTTCCCCCAGGGCGTGCCGACGTTTCCGCACATGCTGTGGGGAGGGGACACAAGGGTTTGGCAGGAGAGGGAAAGGAGATGGAGTTCGGTCAGTGGGGGGAGGTGGGAGAGGGGAGTGGACTGGTTCCGGCCGGGAAGGGGGCAGATCGGGTTTGGCTGGGAGGGAAGAGGGTGCAGGGTGGATTAGGTGGGGGAGGGAAGGGGCGGACTGGGTCCGGTCACTGAGGGGTCGGGTTTGCCTGGGAGGGGAGAGAAGGTAGAAACTGGGTTCGGTGAGTGGGTGGGGTCAGGATCTGTGTGGATGGGGATGCGTGTGGAGGGGAGACAGGATGTAGGCTGGGTTTGGCCAGAGGGCATGATGGGAGTCAAAGAGCCGCAAGGTGAAAGGGGCGCTTTCTTCCTCAGTGCCTGTCCTGCAGCAGTGGGCCAAGAGCGGGGGATGAGGGGGGTGCCAAAAATTTTTTTGCTTGGGACAGCAAAAACCCTGCTGGCAGGTGACGACCACTAGTGATTCCTATGATCAAAACACTAATATATACAAACACTCGTCTTTACCAATACTTTGCTCATCATCCTACATTCATTTCTCTGTTAATCTATCTGCTGCATTTTGTCAGTCCTACATTGTGACCTCTCTGGGGCAGGGACTGTTTTACTTGCCTGTACACTGCCTTGGTCCCTGGTAGGACCTGTAGGTACTAAAAATTACATCTCAGATGCTGCCACATCCAATGCTGCCCAATTCTTCTTCTCCCCAAACCTGATACCACTGCTGAGTCTCTCCCTCAGCATTGCTGAAGCCAAACAAAAAAATCGTACAAGTCAGGTCTAAAAAACCACGATATCAATTTAAATGCCATGAGATTTAACATAAAGTATATTCATTTAATGATAGTTTATGTTTTTTCATTTAAGTCATGTTTTCAAAATTTTCTCCACAACAGAGCTGTCAGTAGCTGCTTTTTATTAATGAAAGACATATGTATTTAAAAACAACTAGTGTGAGCCACAGGATAGAAACGGTGAGAGTGAAACTGTGAAATCATCTCAATGCTTATCAGAATTTGATTTTTATTTATAATTTTGATTTGATGAATAGCAATGTATATTTTTAACTTTTCCCCAAAAAATCTTTATCCTTTTACATTTTCATAGTGTAGGAAATTGTGTGGAAATCAAACAATAGCTATTAAATGAGAGCTGTCAAAAGTCAAAATGTTAATGTTTTGCCACAAAAACGGTCACCATCACGTCTCAACATATCCTTAAAGAAACGACAAATATGTTCCCAGGTGGCATTTCTCTGACCCTGTCTGAGCTGTACATTTTGATGGTTACTGCTAGAAATACTTCCTCTGGCTGGGATTTGCATATGCTCAGTGAAATCAATGTTTTCTGATAGAAATCCATTCCCTCCTATAAGCATAAGGATACGAAAATACTATGATCATGGTATTAGCTACACCAGCCAGGCTCCGGTGCCATGGCCTGCCCTTGCTGCAGGAGCTGAATCCCATCAGCTTTCAAGCCCCACAGGCCAACGAGGTCTACGGGATGGTAGGAGCTTCCCTGGCCCCAAAGCCTCCTGCTCCTGGCATCTGCCTCCCCCAGGTCTCAGCGGAGTCCCACAGCCCTGTGCGCCTCCTGCCCATCTCTTTGCAGAGCTTTCGCTTGGGCACCGCAGTGGGCACAGGCCACATTGCCCTGCCTGGCAGGCAAGGGGGAGGTGGTGATGACTCTCCACATGGAGGCCCAGGCTGGGCAGGGTGGAGGGCCCCCTACAGACACTGGTCTGGGCCTCAGCTTCGGGGGCTGGAGCTACTTCGCCAGACGCAAGTCTCCAAGCCTCTACCCAAGCGGTTTTGCGCACGAGAGCTCATGCTCTGTTGGCCTCTGAGCAGGGTTGCCAACCCACAGAAATTTCATTAATGGGAAAAATGTATGGACACATTTTTTTATGGACATAATTTTTATACTATTTTAAGACGACATAAATGGCCAAAAGTGAAAAGCAATTGTTGTCATTCCTACATAAGGTAGATGATAACATGGCGTGGCCCACCTGACGTCACCTCAAGCACTGAGCTAAATAAACAATGAAAAGGTCCCATTGGCGCTGCTGGGCGGGGAAGGGGCTGAGGCTGCACAGGCGACGTGCACTTGCTAGCGAATAATTGCTGGGTTTGACATTTTATTGCACTTTTACGCAATTTACAGACACCGACATTTTTATACCGACATGTCCAATTGCGGCTCATTTTTTACGAACTGACAGTTACCGAAGGTTGGCAGCCCTGCCCGCGAGGCGCCCCCGGCCGCGAGCTGCTCTGCAGGGAGAGGCTGCCCCTGGGCTTTCGCAACAAGGCCGAGCTCGAGGGGAAGGCAGGCGGGCGATGACCCTCTCAACATGGCGGCTCCAGCGGGCTGCGTCCTTCTCAGCATGGCGGCTGGCGAGGGCCAGCGCACCGGAAATGCCCCCTCCCGCCGCGGGGAGGCGGGGGAGAGGTGCGCGCGCCCCCGGCCCCCTCAGAGCGGGGTGACCGCGACCCAGCCCTGCCCCTTGTGACGCGCTGCCCGGGCTGGATGGCGGCCGGGCGCCGCGCGCTCCGGAAGCGTTTGGGGCGGGCGGGGCCGGATCATGGCGTGGAGCTGCTGGGCCCGGCTCTGCGGCCGCTGCCCGCGGGGGCACAGGTACGGGGCGCGGCCCGCCCGGGACGGGCTCCTCGCCGAGGCCGGTGCCAGGAGGGGCCCGGGGCTGCGCGAGGCCGCGTGAGGGCCTGTGCCCGCCCTGCCTCTCGGCGCCGGTGGGCCCGGGGGCTCCCAGCGTGCGCCTGGCCAGGCCGGCAGGCCCCGGCATTTCACCGAGGAGAGACGGGCCTGCCCGGGCGCGCGTTACAGGCAGGGCGGCCCCACCGCCGGGACGCCTTGGGCTGACCGCTTAGCCACAGTGTGAGCCCGCTGGCGGGTAACGCTCTGAACTCTTGGCGGGGAGCTGACTCTGCTAGGGGGCAGCCCGTGTGCTCTAGCCCCACTGCTGGGGAGGGCCCGGCCACCCTGTGCTGCTGCCTCTGTCAGCAGCCCCTGTCTGCAGTGGGGCTGAGCTCTCTTCTGACAGAGGCTGCTGGAGGGGGGAGAGGCTACGCTGGTAGCAGCCTCCCCCCAGTAGAGGCAGTAGTGGCGGGGGGGGGGACAGGCGGCACTGCTGGGGGAACCAGCTTTTAAACTAGGTCCTGCTCCCTTCCCCCGCTGCAGCTGTAACCCACACACCTAGTGTGGTTACTGAATACTGCAAGTGGCACCTAGACCACTGCAAGAGTTAAGATCAAGAGACCTCTACAGCATGGGCTGGGAGCCAGCTGGCTTTTAGCTCAGAGGGTAGAGGCTCCTAGAGTCAGCTCCCAAGGTCCCAGGTTCAAATCCGCCTTGGTGGTGGTTACAAGTGGGGGCTTGTCCAGGATCTCAACTGGGTCTCAGAAGTTCGGGACTCGCTTCCTCACCTAGGGGAAGTATGTAACCCACACACCTCTGATACAGAGGCAGCAAGGGGGGAAAATATGTGAGTAGTTGACTAGCTTAGGCTTATCAATTAATTGTCTAGTCAACTACTCATTCACATCCCTAAGCATTACCAGTATGCTTACCAGGGTGATCCATTAAAACTGGTTAACCAGAGGGCCGGGTAGCCAGAGCAGCCCCTGCCCACAGTGGGGCCAGCCGGCAGGACACTTGACAGCAGCAGCATGGGCTGAACCAAACTCCTGGTGGCAGAAGCTGTTGCCCTGAGGTAGGCCCCACTGCAGGACCCTAGCTGTAGTAGCCCCTGGTTAACCGGTTAAATGAATAAAATTAAATTGTTTAACTGGTTAACATTTTTAATGGGAATTTAGATTCCTAGCACGGAACGTAAGGATTACACATGAAGTAACAGAAACCCAGCTGCCATTCCCAGGCCTGAAACAAGCTTCTGTCCTGCAGCTCCCCAACCCTGGGCAATGAACTGGTAACACAATGGTAGTATTTTCATATCTTTGTGCAAGCTGTCATGGACATGAGAGAAACTGAAACACAAAATAGCTTCCTCATTTTGTGAGGGGCCAAGTAAATCCTGAAACAAGGAAATTCTGTAGCACGCAGGTGGAGAACACATCTTTATACCATTGTGTAAAGAAGTGAGATGATTCATCTCCACAATCTGAGAATTGCTTCCTCCTCCCTTGCCACCTATGAAGTTTTGGTAATGCCTAGTAATATGATGATCTGGGTTTAAATAGAGAAAGCATATAGATTGAGCCAACTTTGACTTTGAATGTGGTACACGTTTCTTCTTTTCCCCAGATTTACTTTATATACACAGCAGAGACATGGATTCAGAAAAGTACCACAAAAGACTGAAGCTCGAAAACCAGACAAAGAAACTGGCTCCAAAACATACAGAAGCAGTCTGTCTCCTCCAGTAAAGGAAACAGTCTTTTATACTTCTTCCCCTTCTCTGAAACATCTTGTGAAGCCGTTCTTTTTTACTATTGGGGTAAATGTGTCAGCATGTTACATGTATTACAAGTAGCATTGATGCGGATTTTCTTGTACAGGTGACTGCAATAGAGTTTGTGCATGATAAGCAAGAGTATTCCATTACAAATAATACTATATAATCACAGAAGTTTATTGCATGAGACTGTATTCTGTCACCATGCAGGTACTTTCTAACTTTTAAAAACTTGTTTCTCAGAACATGCTTTCCTTTCTATTTTAACTCATTGTCTGCAGTGGGCTTGGTGGATTTCTTCCAGGAGAAGCATAACTAAGTTATTACCCCATTAGTCCAGAAATGACTGCTTAAATAGTCCTGTACTTCTGTAATCTGCTCAGTGTCTTGCTTGCCAGTCCTAAGCTAGCTGCCTGCTCTTTCACAGGGAAAGATTATTCTTGAATATGTTTCCCACACAAATATTATGCAGCTAACTTCTTATTGATTCCTTATTATTGCCAGTACTTCTCCCTCTCCTGAGTAAAATTTAAAAAATTAATCTGAAATTAAACTAGCTGCTTGCAGATATTCTATACTTTCTGAATCATCCTTGAAGGTCAGAATTCCTTCCTTGTTGCAAATCAGTCAGTGTCTCATCCTCTGGTACCTGTTTCCTTTGTCCCTCTAGCCAGAAAAAAGGGAATGAAGTCTTCTCCTAGCAAGTGAATAGGAGCAGAGGGTATAGCACATCGATTCAATATTTTACAACATGCTAGCATGAGTCCTTGTTTTTTGCAGCACAATATTGTCTAATCCTGCCACAAACTGGAAGTTAGGCAATAATGTGAAATGTCTGTCAAAAATAACCATAAAAGAAGGCTCTTATTAAATAGCGTATCACAATTAATGTAATTCAGTGAGAACCTTCTTTTTTGAATGTTTTAATAATATTAATATGTAAGTACAGTAGGAACATATTCTATAACTTTTACCTTAAATTGTATAAGGATTTGTCTTCCATATTAGACTTTGGTTTTGAATGCATCTATTGTTGCATAGTTTACAGGCTGTGCATTTGGATCAGCTGCTATTTGGCAGTATGAATACCTAAAATCCCGAGTCCAGAACTATTTTGATGAAGCTCGAGCAGATTGGTTGGATAAGTTACAACCTCAGAAACATGGGGACTTCAGAAAGCAGGTACATAGAACATAAGTATCTTGTGCATTTAAATGTGGTCAATACTGTGACTATAGGACTCAAATAATATATATTGCATATGAATAATGTGCTTAGTGCTTTACAGAATATGATGCTTAATCTACTTAAGCAATGTAATTTTAGAAGACGGCTGTATGGTCAACCCTATATAAAACAAACATAGTCAGGCATGTATATTGCTACCCCTAGTTTTGATTGAGTACAGTAATAGTTGCTTTTCTTTTATTATATAATATCAAATTCTTGGCACTTAAAGGGACAGACTTTCCCTTATGCAGACCTCTCTCATTTTAGCCATATAACACTACTTAGAAAAGTTGTTTAAGGGACAGGGGCCTTGGAGTCAGACAGCCTATCCTGATCCATTATCAGACCCAGCTGCCCATAGGTCAGCTGATTCCTGTATTAGGGCTAGGAGAACTGCAGAAAGGAAGCTGGCTCTTATGGTTGGCTCTGGAACAGTAAGGGGGAAAAATACAAGGGGAAAGGTCTCTCCTTCCTGGCCCCAAAAGGGAAGGAATACCAATAGTTTTGGTGTGTATAAAATATCTTAATGTCATTTGCTTTTTATTGTACTAGAATGTGTAGTATTGTCCAACCTCCGTTTCAAAAATCCCAAGATCGGATTAAAATAATACTACAAGGACTAGATTCTCTTTTATAAATGACCATGTAAAATGAAAATGTTGCCAAGCAAACAGCTGACTCCAGAATTTGAGACTTTAAAATGGAGACCAACTACTTATGATAAAATCATCAGTTGGCGCTCTTGTTACATTTTAATTGAAAATATTATAGCAATCGGTTCTGTACATTATGTCTACTGAGAAGTTAATTTCCTGGTGTGTGGTAGACCAGATGTGATTTCAAGTCCTGGTCTGTTTCTTCCACTACAGCTTGAACCTCTCTAGTCCAGCACTTTGATCCGACAACATCCATAGTCCAGCATGATTTTAGTTTGCCGTGTGTTCACTTATTATGGGTGTGGCCAAGTTTTCTGCAGTCCCACAAAGTTATAGAGCCATAATCTTAGGTCTCAGTGTTCTGTGCTGTTTAACTCTAATTTACCCCTAAATGTCTTCTAAGAGCCCAATAAGCGGTGGAAGTGTTGGTAATGCTGCTAGGCAATATTGTGGTTTGGCAAATTCTCCGATTTGGCATCGGTCAGATCCCGAGGGTACCGGACTAGAGAGGTTCAACCTGTATTTGTAGGGGTGAGTGTTCAGCTGCACAGGCTCTGCCCTGAGCAGGATGCAGACAAACCCACTGTGTCCATAATGTGAGTTGAATACATTGTTGTACCTCTGTACAAATGTATGTCTCGTCATTTCTGTATGTGAATCGCAGGTAAGATCAAAGCTGCCCTTTAAGAGTATTTAGAAATAGTTTAGTTCTAAACTTGTTTACATCACAATCTGATAGATTTTAATTGGTTGTCTAAAATATAATAAGCAAAGCTATCATATTGTTGTTATACATTGTAAAGAAATCCCCAGCCCCCATCTCTATCTGGTAATACAAGTATCCTAAATTCAGCATCCAGTGCTAGTTAGTAAAAGCATGTAGCTTTTTGTATTATTCAAAATCATGTTGTAGAGGACTTGATGGGGAACTAATACTGTTGTGGGTTTATTTAGAGCCTATGCCAGATAACTAAGCAACTGGGGAAAAATAGGGTGATGACTCTGAAATGAACAATTCATTGAAATCATATTTTGTTACTTTTTGTTTAATCTATAGAAATAATGTATGTAATAACTACAATCAAGGAAAGTACTTTTTAAAAATACCTAAAAAAGGGGTCCTATTACACGGGGATGGTTGGAAAAGCACATCTAAATATGAGCTGATATGGGTCATAATAAATTTTGTTAGGGATTTCTTAAAGGTGCAGAGGGGATAGGCTGAGCTGGATAGAAGGGGGAGTGAATGCCACATCTTACAAGCTGCTTCTGTAAATAGTGACCTCTGTCAGAAAGGTGGACTCCAAGGTGGGTGATATGAGATCACAAATAGCCATCAGCAAGAGATTCAGCCTAGGAGAAGTACATAAATATTGGTATAAACTGATCTTGCTCCTTGGAATTTAGTGGAGCTATGCCATTTTATATCATGTGACTAGGGATGTTAACTATTGGGTATTTGCGTAAACATGAAACGGCTTGAAATTTTAGCGGTGACATGTTTACATGCGGGGGGTGAGGGGAGTGGAAGCCAGTGTCATGGGGAGCCAGCTTAATAGCTGGTTCCCCACACATGCTGGCTACCACCCCCACTGCCTCTGTGGGAGGCAACATGGTGGGGGCAGGTGGCTCTGAGGAACTGGCTCCTCACGCTCCTGTCCCCTCCCAGTCCCCCGCTTTGCTGCTGCGTCTAAGAGGCAGCAAGAGGGGGGGAATGCATGTAGTCAATAGGATTAACCGATAAGCCCAGGTTTATTGGTTAATTGTGTAGTTGACTACATGTTGATATCCTTACATGTGACTATTGGATTTTTTGCTGTAACGGTATTTCACAGAAAGGGGAAATTAAAAAACAAACACACCCATGAACAGGAAATAACTTTCCATAAAATATATTTTAAATCTTATTATAAATACTAGAAACTTATATTTCCCCCCTTCCTTCTGTAAAAAAAAACTTGGGTTTTTTTCATGGTTTTAAGTTTAAACTTATGTGACTTTCAGATAGTTCTGAGATCGTGGCTATTTTGGGAGGTCTGTGAATATTACTTATTCTCTTTTAGGTTAACAAGTGGTGGAATAGCCTGAGTGAGGGTCAGCGGACAGTGACAGGTTTGTGTTAGCTTACAAGTATTAGACATTCACAGGAAGAGAATTATGGCAAACAGGTACAGTATGTCACAATAGATGGCTTTCATACCATGCTTACTGATTGTTAGAAACAAAGCAAATCTGTGTACTCGTAAATGCTATTTTCATTCCCCCCATCTGCCTCTGCTACTTATTCCTTCTCACAGAAAATATTTCTTGTACATTAAATTGAAATTTCCACTCACTTGTTTGGAATATTGTGCAGATTTAGAATTTTCCTTCTGCTACATATATAGAAGTTGAGTAAAGATTGGCATGAGGACCTTTTAAAAACAACAAATTTCTACAATCTTGCCAGACCTTGAAAAATAGTACTATTACAAAGTATATTACTAGTCCTTCAAGTTAACAGCTTTCTCATGAGAGAGAGAGAGAGTTTCCTTTTGCTGGAAATATTCTTTGTCATCCAAGGAATATTATTCAGTTTTATGCACCATAATCAGAAACAATGGAAATGTACAGGTTTTACTTCCCTGATCACCCTTGGAACCTGAGCAGTCCCAGACCGGGGAGTTTGCCAGACCAGGGGAGGTCAGTGCTCCCCTCTTGGCTGCTCTGCTGTTGGCTTCTCTCCCTAGGTCTTCCAAGGCTAGGGCTCCCCACCATGCCAGTGCTGGACTGGCTGGGGCTTCCCACTCTGCTGCCCACCTACTACGGCTGGGCTTCCCTGTGGTTCTCAGCCAACACCCTGGCTGCTGCCTCTGGGGATTCCCCGGGGTTCCCCGGGGTTCCTTGTGGCTGCCCAGTTGCCAGACCAGAGAGTCCCAGATTTAGGAGGTTCCACCTGTATTGTAATTTCTCAGTGATGGTGTTGCACCATGAACACGGTGCTTCCGGTGTTAACGTGTCATGACTGCATACTCAATATTGCAAATAAAAGGTGCATGATACACAGGTATTTATATTTAATTGGAGATTACATAGAGTCTGCTTAATACAGAATTATTCAAATCCCATTGATAGACAACTCACATGGCTATTCAGATTAATGAGAAAATTATGAGAAATACATTAACTCATAAATTA
This sequence comes from Rafetus swinhoei, assembly GCA_019425775.1. Classification (NCBI taxonomy): domain Eukaryota; kingdom Metazoa; phylum Chordata; order Testudines; family Trionychidae; genus Rafetus; species Rafetus swinhoei. Next base: position 48,028,886 of record CM033432.1, read on the forward strand.
GGTATAACTTGCTCTGTGTTATATATGCTGTATGCAAAAATATTTCCTGAGTACCTGAACGGATTTCTATTAATTATATTAAAGCCTAAATATTTAGTGTTTTCATTTATCATAAAATACATATTTATGTAGAAAAAAAATACTCAGCTGGGTATATACAATATTCTAGATTGCTCTTATTGAATTGTGGGATGATTGTCAAAAAATTGTGGCTGAGTTGCAGATAAGTCATGGAAAATTGTAGAAGAGTAATACTGGATCTTATTATTTACAGTAATTAAGTCCACTGTTATTTTTCTGCGACTTTCCACTGCTGGCAGCCACCCTGAGCTTCCATTGTCAAAATTGAGATGGAAGCCTAATGCTACAGAAGTAGGGCCTTTTTATTACATAGAAATGTAACTGGTATACATTGAAACCTTTCAAACATACTTACTTGCCGTGTTGCACTAAAACAGATTTGGGATTTTTTTTTCTTTTTTTTTTTTTTTTTCAAAAATTCCTTGCCAAGGTCTTCTACAACCTTAGGTATTGTTGAGCACATTGAGATTTTTGGTTAATAAGAAAGCACCACAGGATAGCATATCATAGAGTAGCTCTCTTAAAGCTAAAAGCAACTCAAAGGGTGTGTCTACACTGTAGGGCTTAACTCGAAATAAGCTACGCAAATTGAGCTACGTCAATTGCGCATTTGATTTCGAAATAGGGAGCGCCTACACAGCATTTATTTCAAAATAGAGCACTCTTCCTCCGATTTCCCTTATTCCTCGTACAGCGAGGGTTACAGAAGTCGGAGTAAGAAGTCCTCCAGCTTGACGGTATTTTGACACTATTTTGAAATAACTGTCTACTGTGTAGACACCGACTAAGTTATTTCAGAATAGCGCTAGTTATTTCGAAATAGTGTTGCAGTGTAGACGTACCCAAAGAAAATAGGTTATACAGATTCTAAATAGAGAATTTCAGATACAAATATCCTTGAAAAAGTATTTTCATAGTTTGAGTTCATCAAATAAGTCATGAAAATAAGGAATCTAAGCTTTTACAAGGAAATAAATGATCTCCCTTTCCCCAGTAATGCCAGATTTATCATATATACAATTCAGATCTGTAAAAACAGCTTCATGTGCTTTCCAGACAGAGACAGCTATATTTTAATTTGGTTTTAGGAGTGTGCAAAGTACTTGAAAACTTGCAAGGATGTAATCTTTCATCAGTCTGCTCTCAGATCATTAGCATTCTTACCTAAATTAGAATTTGATCAGAATTAAAACTTAGTAAGTAAACAACAATTTATAAATTGTAGTTAGTGCAGATTTCTTGGTAGTGACTCACTGGAAAGTATATTTGTGTGTTTGTGCAGCTAAAGCAACATTGGGAACATATACAAAATGTGACTTCTGTTAAGAGTTTTCATTGTGTAAAGATTTCTGAATTCCAGTTCATTTTTCTTAAAATCCATCAGAAAATAAAAATAGCACATTTGAAATTTGGATGCTATTGTAAACATGATTCTGAAATTTTGCTACCATGAGCTTTTTTCTTGCATATTTATACTTCATCTGTAAATTGGATTTTTTTTCTTACTAGGCATCATAGCTGCAAATGTCTTTGTGTTTTGTTTGTGGAAAATCCCTTCTTTGCAGCGGACAATGGTTACTTATTTCACATCTAATCCAGCATCTAGTAAGTGTACATTAATTATGTATCTGAATTTTGAGTGTGGGTGGGTCTAGAGAGAATACACACCAGTATGGTAAAGGCTTTAAAATGAAGCTGCAAGAAAATTATGCCAGCCATCCCAAATAAATCTGTCCAGTTGAATAGGTAGACTTTTGGAGGAATAAACTATACATAATACATTTATAGAAACTTACAAGTTTTCCCCAAAAATAGCTTTTCTAGAGATCATAATGTCAAGATTTTATGATCCAGTATTTTCAAGTGTGCCATGCTGAACAACAAATGGCTTATGTTTTTGCAAAGGGGGTTTCTCATAGTGGAATGAAGTCATAGTCCTGGTCTTTTGAGAGGAAACTAACGGTTTTTATTGTTCTTTAAAAAACTGTTTTGAAGCTTTTCTTTCTTTTTGAACATTAATATAAGAACTTATAAGAACTAGTGGCCTGAGTGCAAAGGAGGTGGTTACCAGTACACCTGTAGATTGGTGTACATTCGTTTATCACAATATAACATTAATTATATACTCACTAGTGATCATGGGGGTTCATGCAAGTCCTTATCTGCAGAGCTGGACTTTTCTCCAATGAAGGAGAATCTCAGCTTTCATGGTAAAATAGCCTTGAAAATATTAACTGATAGAAACCAATCAGTACGACCTAAAAGTGGGGTCCTTTTCCAAACTAGAGAGAGGGTTGTTGAAGACATGTGAGGGAGAAGACTTGTCTGGTACTTCCCATCCCCTCACTCCTGCTGTAAAAGTAGAACCCAGATGTTTGTGCCATTAGGCTGCAGTTTTGAAAGCCTAAGGGAAATAGGCAGTTAACTGAATTTCAGTAAATTGGACTCCCAGTTGACTGTGTCCTCTGAAGCTTTCAGAATTTGAACCTAGAGATTGGTTTCTATTTATTTACCTTTACCACTGCAATGAATAGGACTAGAAAAAACGTAAATGAAAGCTAAGATTTTCTTTTCTATCTTAACCTAAGCAGTAATAATTGGCCCAAACCTGCATAATGAAGAAAAGTGGCTTTCTCCAAAGAACAGCTTTTGAAAAATCCATATAATTTCCCCACAAGGAAACTTTTAATGTACTTTCACATGGGTAATGGGTCACAAATCTCTAAGAAAATGTTGCATGCTTCAGCAGTCACCACTCTGGTACTCATTACACTCCTTGCATTTTACATATTTAAAGCTTATAAAAATATTTAAGAAGTCCGATTACTACACTTTCTCTTACTTATGCAGTAAGTATTTATGCACACAAGTGATGATAATACTAAAATTGCCCGTATTTGTTTATTAACTACTGGTTTTCTTCTTCCTGTAGGAAACATTTGCTCTCCTATGCTGCTGTCTACATTTAGTCATTTCTCTTTCTTCCACATGGCTGCAAATATGTATGTGTTGTGGACATTTTCTTCAAGTATAGTGTCTCTTTTGGGACGTGAGCAGTTTGTAGCAGTGTATCTCTCTGCAGGTAATTTTTCCAAAAGATTAATACTTTAAAGAAATGTGTGACCATATTTTTGCAGGTAGGAAGTGAGAAAGATTAACATAACTGTTTATGGCTGCAGACGCTGATTCTTTATTCTCATAGGCTGTTTTATTGAGTACTTATTTTAATTATTTATTTCTGTTGCATAATATGTAGGAGCCCTAGTCATGGACTAGGACCTCATTGTGTGAGGCACTGAACAAAAAATGAAAAGATGGTCCCTACCCTAAGGAGCCACTGCAGAATAGAACACTGATCACTTTGGGACATTTGGTTTTATGCTTTCAAAGTTCAAACCTATTGTTTAAAGTCATGCTTCATTATTGAACCATTAATTTTTAACACTGTCTTACCACATCCCTGAGATGACAAGCAAAACTATACCTGTTTCTAGTCTCCATGTCCACCTCCTCAAAAAATTACTGTGTAAGATAACTCATGCAACAGTTGACACAATGTTTTGTACCTTCTGCCCCTCACTTACATTCTCTGCATGGTTTCTAATAGTAATTTTACCTTTTTTAGGTGTTATCTCTTCTTTTGTCAGTTACGTCAGTAAAGTAACTGCTAGAAGATTTGAACCATCACTTGGAGCTGTGAGTAGCATGTGTTTTAAAATCCTCAATAATATCCTTTTGAATTGCTAAAACCAGTTTCAAAGCATTGTATTCAACAACTTGTTTAGAAATTAGCAATATATTGGCTTGGGAAGAAGGCAGGATTTACCAGAATTAAGAAAAAACAACAAGTTAATCCTGTGCAAGAACTAGGCCTTTCTTCTTTGGCATCAGCAGCTCAGAACTATCCTGCTAAATGCTAATGGGTGTAAATTGGTGCTTAACAGCAAGATCTCTTGTCACTGAGCAGATAAGTTGTAGAATGGAATTCGCGGTCTTATAAATGTTATATGAGGCAGTTATGCATAATTATGCTCTAATTGTAAATTGTATGCTTTTTGAAGAACTCATGATCAGGGATGCTTGTAGAAATTAATAAGTGATATTAGTGAAGTGTCTCCTATTCACAATAGGGTTGTTCAATTTCGTTTAATCAGCTAATTGAGTAGTCAGTTGAATTTCCATTGACTACTAGATTAGTTGATATGGGGGGGAAACTGCAGAGCCACAGCAGGGTTAGCTCTGGCCCTGGGAGCTAACTCTGTTGCAGCTCTGCCTTTTAAATGTTGTAACAGCCTGGCTCTTAACTACATTTAAAAGGCAGAGGTGCAGCAGGGTACTGGGCACGAGCTGGGACTGCTGATTCCTGGCTCACGCCTGGTCCCCCACTGCGCCTGTGCGTCTCGCTGTGGAGACAGTGCTCAGGGGGAACAGGCTTTTAAGCCAGCTCTCCTTAGCACCAGCTCCTGTTCCTTCCCCCTTGCTGCCTCTGATAGAGGCAGCGGGGGGCGGAGGAAGACTAGTTGAGTAGTCACTCGACTACCCAATAAGCATATGCTTAGTCAACTACTCAACTAGCCATTTACATCACTAATCCACAAAAATATAGATCTTTTGCCTGAGCGCACTCAATCTGTTGGCAAGAGTGGTATGTTCATTTTCTCTTCTGCTTCATTTTTCTAAATGAAAATGCTTGCTATCAAAGCATGGTATGTTTTAAAGTATTCAGCTTAATGTAAGGTAAAAATGAATTTACTGCTGGATTAAATGTTATGTGTTTTGGAGATTTTATACATTTAATGATATAGCTTTTAATAAAACCCATATTTTTGTTTTTCAAATGCAGAGAGGAACTTGTAGGACAACTACAGCTACAATTGATAAGTTAAATTTCAGTTAATGCCATCCTGTTCAAGTATTCTGCAAATTATTTGTATTTGCAACAGAGTAACTGTCTCGTTGATCAGATGTTAATATTACCATGCAAACCTGCATACAGTTTAAGGTCCTGTCCATTCATGGATTTGGAAGATCCTGTGTTAAAGCAGGGGTTTTGCTCCAGTTTTCTTTAAACTAAGCAGTTGCTTTCACTTTGTGTACAACTATATTTCAGCAGTGCTACATTTATATTTCTGAAGTTCTTTGGGATGAAAGGCACTATACTAACATTGGTTTGTTTATGATGGTTACAAGTGGCAAAGTTTTCAGAAGAGGTTACAACTTGCTTACTTATTTTTAGAGGTCAACCAGCGAGAGCATAGGAAACAATTTTTTCAACTCTTTCGCTGCTTTGTGCTTTGGAATTTGTCATAGGGCGGCCTTGGGAAAGAAAGGCAACAAGAAAAATAGGTTCACTTTCTGAAAAATGATTTTTCCCTTGTGTAAGATCTCAGTTCAATGTCATGTATTTTAATGTATTTTCAGTCAGGAGCTATAATGACTGTTCTTGCTGCAGTATGTACGAAGATGCCTGAAGCAAAGCTAGCCATCATATTTCTTCCAATGTTCACATTTACTGCAGGAAATGTAAGTGCCTTTGAATAGCTGAAGAAATCATATCTTCTTACTATATATTTTAGAAATTTGTGTTTGTCTGTCTGTGAGTCCATTTGTTCAAGAACTCTTTTCTAAACAGTAAGAGCTAGGACCACAAAATTTGGTAGGCAGCTTTCTCTTATCATAATTTAAAGCAAGGTCAGGGTTTGCTTGTGCCAGGACACTCTGATGTGCCTGTAGTTTCCATTTTATGAGAAACAATCAAAGGGAGAGATCTGGCAGGAGGGAGTCATACTGCAAAATGACCACAGAGGGGACAGCAAAAGGCCAGAGATGGGGACCAGGACAGCTGTATCCCTGTTGGGCCAGCAGGGGGGAGTGGAGAAAGGGACATCTATCTACTCTTATTTCAGAGAACTTGTCTATTTGTGTATCTGTCCCCCAGACAGGGGACATGCACCCTTCCCCTGGCTGGGCCTGCTGCAGCAGGCATGAACAGGTGCTTCTCACCTGGCTCCAACCTGCTCTGGTGAGAGGGCTGGGGTTGTCCTCTCTCTTCAGTGCAGACTGGATACTGAACACTTCATCCCCAGCCTCACCCCCAAGAACAACGATTTAAATGAAGAAAAACCACTTACTTGAGTTAAGGACCCGAGCAATGCTGGGTAAATCTAGTATTTTCAGTGTTTTTTCATTCCTTACACTCCAACTGTATGTGAAAAGCTTCTTTTGACCAGAATACGTAAGCTAAGTCTAATTTTTTTATTTGAAGTGTTCTGATTTGTGGTTGCTCTGAACTTTGTGTAGTCATTTACACCAGTGCAAAATGGGCTTAAAATGTTGTCATCTTTATTTGGTAGAGTTCTGCACTGACTATTATAAATGACTGAACAAGGTGCAGAGCAGTCAAGAATCAGGCCTCTTATTTTCAGTTTCTTGTCCCTCTTTATAGTAGATCTTAACTTCTAAATTCCCTGCTGCAGATGTATTTCAAACCAAATTCTTAAATCTACAGAAAAGGGGGCAGGAGAAAGGAATCTGATGCATGTGGGGAAATAAAACAAAATTGTGTAGAAGCACAGTGGGAACCTGTTGTTCAAAAGTGTGCCATATAATGTGTGGCTATGTTTGTTAGGGATAAAATGGAAGACCTCGTCACTTATTTCAGGCCCCTTTAAATGAACTGCATGAAAAATTATTCAGCGCTGAGGAAGAAAGAGGGAAATCAGCAAAGCAACCTCTGTAGGCAGATTTGATAACTTAATTTTCCAAAAAAATATAATTTCTAATCACATTGCTGTAGATAAGTATCAGAGGGGTAGCTGTGTTAGTCTGAATCTGCATAAACAATGAGAAGTCCTGTGGCACCTTATAGACCTATGGTTCTCAACTGGTGGTCCATGGACCACTGGTCCATGTTCACAAGCATGCGGCACGTCATCCATACCGTCACCTAGGACACAACTGCGTTGTGTTGCCAGTAACTTCCGTCTGAGGCTCTGAGCGTAAGTGTAGCTGCTGCCGTAGTGCTGAGCGGTTGCTGTGTCGTTTGTCCTGTGCTACATGTGCTGGAGGTGGTCCACGAAAATTTTTTGATTGGCCTGGTGGTCTGTGGACTAAAACGAGTTGAGAACCACTGTTATAGACTAACAGATTCATTTGCAAATTTGACACTATCAATTTAGGATTAAACAAAGACTGTGAATGGCTAGCCAACTGCAAAAGCCATTTCTCCTTTCTTGGTGTTCACACCTCCACATCAGCTGCTAGAAGTGGGCTGCATCCTCCCTGACTGTATTGACCTCATTATCTCTGGCCTTCCCCTTGATTGGTACTCCCATCTTTTCATGTGCCTGTATACCTACCTCTGGAATTTCCACTACATGCATCTGACAATGTGGGTCTTTGCCCATGAAAGCTTATGCTCCAATAAATCTGTTAGGGTATATCTACACTTGCACCCTCTTTTGAGAGAGGGATGCAAATGAAGACATTTGAAATTGCAAATGAAGCTGGGATTTAAATATCCCGTGCGTCATTTGCATAATCGCTTTATGGCACTATTTCAAAATAGTGCTATTTTGAAATACAAAACACGGTGTAGATGCAGTTATTTCGGGAGAACACCCTTCTTCTGAAATAACTGCTAAACCTAATTTTATGAGGAATAAGGGTTATTTCAGAAGAAGGGTGTTCTCCCGAAATAACTGCATCTACACCGCGTTTTGTATTTTGAAATAGCGCCATAACATGATTGTGCAAATGAAGTGCCGGATATTTAAATCCCGGCTTCATTTGTAATTTCGAATGTCTTCATTTGCATCCCTCTTTCGAAAGATGGTGCAAGTGTAGACATACCCTTTGTATATAAGATGCTACAGGGCTTCTCTTGTTATTGCTGTAGATGCTTGTCTCTTGCTTTGGATAGTTCCTGCTTCTGCTTCTAAGAATATAATTTTAGGAACAGGAATGTATCACTAGGGCTTTTGTGGCACATTTTTAATATTCTCATTTTTTGATTCCTTTCCCTGCTTTTTTTTTTTTTTTTTAATCTTTGCATAGAAACTCATTCACGTTACTTGACTCCTTGAGTTAAGATGCAATGTAATCTTTTTTGTATGCTGCTTAACGTTGTTTTGGTATAATAGCTTAATTGCTTTATTTTAAATTATTTTAAGACAACTGGGTTTAAAATATGGAATGAGGGAATGAGTTTGAGATTTCTATCAGTTTTGAAATTTCAAAACATGTTAATCTAAATGTAAGTCTTTCTTTAAAGTTAATTTTTGGAACTTTGTTCTCTGAATTTTTTTCTGCAGATCTGTACTATGTCTGCAAGAACCCTTCAATTGTCTCTTTTCTGAAACAAGTTACTTTAGGAAACTTTTATATATACTTGGGGCACTAATGTCGCCAATTTCTTTTATGTGTTCTAACCTCCTACTTACCATTATGCTTGTCTCATTCACCAAAAGAAGTTGGTCCAATAAATATTACCTAACCCACTCTTTTTTTAAATTATACTCTCTTTCCCTCCCCTCCCTCCCCCCCCAAAAAAACCCTCCAACTATAATAGTCCAAATCTAAGAATGTAATTCTGTGTCTCAGAATTAAAGGTAATTATCTTAATACTGAATAAATATAATTAAGTGCTGATTATTCTAATTAAGACTGTGGTAAATATGCAGAGGGTTTGGGTGGTGACCTGGGGTATGGGATTGGGGTGCAGGGTCTGGGAGGGCCTATGGGTGCAAGAGAGGATTCTGGCCTGGAGGAGAGGTGTAGAGGGAGTGCAGGATCTGTGGAAAGGTGTGGGGTGCCTAAGGCAGGCTCTGGCCCGAAGGCACTTACTTAAGCAGCTCCCAGACAGTGGTCAAGCAGGACCCTGGCCACTCAAAGTGGCTGGTTGTTCCATGTGGCTCTCTGCTGCGGGGGGAGGGGATTTGCACACTGTCCCTGCCCTCGGCAAAATCTCTCAGCTTCCATTGGCTGGTTTCTAGACTGTAGGAGCTGAGAGATTGTGCTGGGGTGGGGGCAGTCCATGAAGCTTTTCCCTCTCCTTCGCGTGTTGCATGGAGCCACAGAGAGTAAACAGCTGCTTTGAACATCATGTAGCCGCTCTGTGCCACATGTGCAGACTGCGGGCTGGATTAAAAGGCTTAGTGGGCCAAATCTGGCCCACCCCTGGCTTATACAGTAGTACTTGCCGTTCTAGAATACTTGGATCTCCTATTTGTAAATAGGTCTCATATTTCATCCACCATGGGTACGAGTAGTAGATATGCACTATATGGGAATTGAGGGTGCAGTCCCACACCTTCCCTTTAGTAGCGGGAGAGGTGCATACACACACGATTGGAGGGGACAGGGTTTGGGAGCACAGACACAAATCTAGAATGTTACTGCATAGAATGATTATGGCTTATATAGAACTGACTTGCAAATGAGATTCTTGCTGCACTTCCTTAATCGGTGATCCTTTTTGTCAGCTACTTACCTCCTTTTCTAGCTTGATGTTGCAATAGAGCTGATAAGTTTTTAAAATGTAATAAATGCACATTTAGGCTAAGGATGTAAAATTCCATTTAATCAGTTAACTAGTTACACGTTATGTTTAACCAGTTAACCACTTAAATGCGGTGGGGGGAGGAAGGGAGAGTGCCCGCCTGCCATGGGCGGGGCCTGCTCCAGCCAGGCAGCCCCCTAATTCCTAATTTAGCTCTATAGAGTATATATTTTCTACCACATTTTTAGCCTTTCTTATTCGGTGACTTCTGGCAGAACTAGACTTCATGTATATTGTCTTGTTAGAAAACAGCAGGGCTAGAAAAATGTTTATGTAGTAAGGAGTATTGCATGTCATGGGGAATTCTATAATTTTAACATTTGCTTAATGGGAAATTATGAAGCATTCCGGCTGCTGGTTGTTAGACTGCTGCAGCTTCTGCTCTCACAATGCTTTGCTCATTTTTAGGCCTTAAAAGCCATTATTGCAATGGATGCTGCAGGGCTTGTTCTGGGTTGGAAATTTTTTGACCATGCAGCACATCTTGGAGGATCTCTATTTGGAATGTAAGTTTTTGTTATCTATTAAATTTGTTGATTATACACAAACAATTCTGTATTAGAAAAAGAAAATATTTAAAACCTTCCACTGCACTAGTCTAATGGAGGAATCACTGGACTAATGAAAACATCCTTTCAAGTGCATAGCTCAGTAAAATGTCTCATGTCTCTGATCATTGGGTTGGAGGGGGAAGAGGACAGCTAGTGAGCAAACGTAAGATCTGTTAGGTCAAATTCCGTTGAAAAACTACTAATTTTATTTGGCTGCATTTAGGGATGTAAAGGGTTACCCAGTAAACCAGTTACCCGGTAAGCATTTGCTTTATCAGCGTACTTACTGGGGTAATCAGTTAACCAGTGGTGTGGCCTGGCTGGAGTAAGGATGTTAAGTGTCGGGTAATTGACTAATTGAATAGTCGATGCATTTTTGCACTTCAAAGGTGAAAGCACCGAAGCCTGGGGTCAGCTGGGGAGTCCCCAGCTGATCCTTGGCTCCACATGGTGCTGCCACTTTGAAATGCCATGAGGAGCCTGACACCAGGCTCCCCACAGCATTCCAAGTGGCAGTGCCGCACGGAGCAGCTGACCCCAGGCTCCGTGTGGCACCTGCCGCTTTGAAGTACTCCCTGCCTCTTCCCCCCACTTGCTGCCACTATCTGATAGAAGCAGCAAGGGGGGGAAGTGACTATTGGACTATCCTGTCCACTGTCTGATAAGCATTTGCTTATTGGATAGTCAACTAGTCCTTCACATCCCTAGGCTGGAGCAGATGTCTCCTCCCCACCACCTGCAGTGTGGTGGGCCCTGCCCAGCCAGAGCAGCTCTCCACCTGCATTGTACAACCAGCTGCCACGCCACAGGTGGAGGACCACTCCAGCTGGAGCAGCTCCCCACCCCAGGATCCCAGTTAATCAGTTTGAATATACCCTTTAACCAGTTAAAATTTTAAACATGATTTTACATCCCTAGCTGCATTATCTACCTGTGTGAAGCCTTCAAAGTCTATCCCTAATTGGGTCGAAGTACTAGAAATGTAGGAAACAATTTGGTATTGTTGATGTATTAAACTATTTACCTAATCATTTTCTCTCCTCTCTGGTCTGATTGGAGTTAGATAATAACATAGTTCAGAGTTCTCAACCTTTTTCTTTCAAAGGCCCACTACCCTTGGAGTAAATGTATCATCATCCTTTCTAACAACTCAAGCTATTAAACACACCAAAACTCATATTATCCACACAAGACTCAGCTTAAAGATGCTAAACAAATTTGAGTCAACTAGCAATAGTATTTGCAAGGAGAGCATGACTAGTACAATATTTACTGACATTGGAAAGGAGAGTAAAAGGCATTTAATAAGGCTTATACAGTTTCTCTGGGGAATATTTAGGATCCATGCTATATAAAACAGATGAGAGTTCTCCTGGTTTGAAACTTTCATCTTGTGTGTCAACAGCTTAAAGACTCAGAGCAGTAGCCATGTTAGTCTATGTAATCATGAAAATGTCCTCCTGGCATCCCCCCATGCAACGTACTTCTCCCCCTCTTCCCCCCCAACACAGCCAGAGAGAGGACTGTAGCAAGTCGGGGACACCCCAGACAAACTCCCCCCTTCCCCACCTCTACCTCACTGCACAGATGCCAGCACCCACTCACTCCTTCTTTCCCCCAACTATCCCTGTGCAATGTGCTCCCCCCAGCCAAGCTGGGGGCTGGGATAAAATCCTGCTGCTCAAACTAGCAGGCACCAGCAGTCTGTCTAGTCCTAACTCCCAGCTAAAGCACAAACAAATTATCCACACCTCCCTCACCCCATAGCACAAATACACTCTCCACCTCACCCCAATGCCAGCAGCCACTCACCTCCTCTGTCCCCCACTTACCCGATGCAGTCAGCTCCTTATCTCCCCCTTCCCAGGAGGCTTGAGAGTGCTGAGTGACTGCACTCTCGCCTCACGCAGATGTGGAACTCTCCAAACTCCCCTTCCCTCAGACTCTTCCTCAGCCAGTCGGTCCCTCCTTCCCTCTTCCTCCTCCCCCCAGCCACTTATTCTCTGGGAGCTGCTCAGTTTCAAGCATGCAGCAGCTCCATTTATCTCATGCTTAGCAAGATGACGCTCCGTCCCGCCTGTCAGCTGAGCTCCCTGCGTGCACAGGGGCTTTGATCCTCTGTGCAGCTTACAGGGAACTTAGCCTATGTCCCAGTTGGTTTAATGTTAGCCCTGTTCGGCAGCCCCCCCCGAAATTAGCTTGTGGTCGTGTGTCTCCCCCCCCCCCCTCCATTGAGAACCACCTGTCAAACTTACACTCTTAACAGTATGAATCTTATTACACCTAAAATAAATCCCTACTTGACACGAGTGATGCTTACTGGTTCTGGTTAACCAGTAACCAGTGGGGGCTGGAGCAGCTCCCCACCTCCCACAGGCAGGGGGCTGCTCCAGCTATGCAGGGGGCCTGCCCGGACAGGGGCTGCTCTCATCCAAAGCCATTCCTGTCCACAGCAGCCCTGGGCATCTGGAGCAGCCCCTGTCCATGGTAAACCCACCCCACCTCACAGGTAGGGGCTGCTCCGTTGGGGGCTGGGGCCCAACAGAGCTAGCTCCAGCCCCAGCACAGAGGCTAGGAGCCAGCAGCCAGCCTCAGCGTGAGGCTGGGGACTGGAGCCCTGTGGGCTGGGGGCTGCTCCAGCTGGGCAGGAGTGGTCCTCCCTGCCCAGATCCTGCTTAATCGGTTAACCAGGATTTTACATCCCTAATTGAGAATTAGTATAGCTGTTGAGGGGCATGAACAATTCAATGCAAATGGAAAAAGTTTGCCCAGCAGGTTATATATATACACATATTAGCTCATCAGAACATCTGAAAAGTACTGTAGGAACTTCCAAATTATCCTTCTCAGCCTTGCTCCTCTTGTGCCTCTTAGCTGACTGAACTGTAAATAGAACAATTGTTCTTTTTAATCTTAAAATGGCCAGCAAGAAATTCATATAATCTAAAAGAATTAGTGAATCTTGTTCTCCAAATTTAGCATAGCTTTCTCTTTCCTATTTGTCGATCTCTTAACACAGGCATATTTTGAGAGATCGCACTCTCCTCACCACCTGTTCTCTTAAATCACCAAAGCATTTGGTGTTAACATGTCACTTTGATTTATCTGTATCAGTGTTCATTATAATACAGCTTTTTCACACATCATTGACAGAGCTGATATTACACATGGAAGAGAGAAAATGAAGGCAATTGGAGTAAAAATTCTTAGCCTCACATGTGTGCTGATCCATTCTCATTCTCCTTTGCTGTCTCTCCCCTACACAGACCCACTCATTAGACTTGCAAATAATCAGTTCAGTCTCTTCATCATTGAAAACCTAGGTTTGTATTATAATTAGGCCACAGGTGAATGAGTATTATGTGCATAATCCCTTGTAGAAAATTGTCCATGTGATCTGAGGAAGTGGGTCTGGTCCACGAAAGCTCATCACCTATTAAACCATCTTGTTAGTCTTTAAAGTGCTACATAGTTTTTCCTTTTGTTTTTGCAAGATTAGACTAACATGGCTATTTCTCTATTAATATTCAATATAGTTTGGTGTAACTGACAGACTGCTTGGCAGATGCTGAGGGCTGATACAGAAGTGCTATTGCAAGTCAGGACTGAGGTGCATTAGTACAGAACTGTAGGGAGAACGTTATGCCTGGCTTCATCTAGCACTGTGGGTCTCTCCCTTCCATAGTCTGTAACTTCACCATAACCTTGTGCTATAATCCCTGGTGCTGATGTTCATTTAATGTCCGTGTGTTATGCCAGAAAAGTTACTTCCAGTCTGTTACTTCTGCACCCATCCACCTAGAGAAGCCAGTTTGCTTCAAATTATGTGACTCTATTCTAGACTTTTTTCTGAGCTCATTTGCATAACAGGCAATACCTCTGCAGAAGTTCAGCAGGAATTCAATGACATAAGTAACAAATATTATAATCTTTTAAGTGGAGTAGTATTTGGTGAAAAAACTTTGGCTACAGTAGACAGAAAATTTGAGGTGTTTACTGTTCAACTGCATGGTGGCAGGTGGAAGTTAGAACTGTGTAAGTTAGGAGTAAATGGAATGAGAAAGCTGACCTAAAGTTGTCAATGTTTTCTTCTGAAAGTTTATCAAACTTCTTTTCAAAACTTACCCTGGCTTCCGTTGGTTATCCGATCTGTTGTGGTGTTGAGCAGAACACTGAAGGATGGTAACTGAAATATCTATCTCGTTCTTACTGTTAGCTTTCCATGATCTAATTTCAGTTGAAGTTTTGTTTTTGTTTACAGATGGTATATAATGTATGGCCATGAACTCATATGGAAGAACAGAGAACCATTGGTGAAGGCTTGGCACGAAATGAGGTCTAAAAGCCGGGGAAAAGGAGGTGGAGAATCTCGCTGATTCTAATTTTAAAGCTGGCTTATGCAGAAAATGGTGTGCTCCTGAAGACATGGAAGTGAATTGGTTTGGGAATTTTTTTGTAACTCCACAGAAAACCTCTTAGGATGTGTAGTTTCTATTGTAAACTACACTTGCAAATAAAATGTGGTTCAGTAGAGAATGAACTCAGTAGAGAATGAAGTTGAAACAATAACATTTGTATATGATTGGTTTATGAAAGTAAAGATGTGCATCACATTTTAAAAAGAAATACATTTTACAAGAAGAAACATTTTCGCTTAAATGGCTGGAAGCTAAAACCAGGCACGTTCAAATAAAAATTAAGCACAGTTTTTAACGGTGGTGATTGACCATTGATGCAAACTACCAAGGGAAGAGAGATCACTCTTGATATCTTCAAATGAAGGCTGGGTGCCTCTTAAAAATATGCTTTAACCAAATAAGGTATTAGACTCAGTATAGGAATAGATGGTTGAAATGTAATGGCCTGTAATATAAAGAAAGCAAGTCAGAACAGATTTGTGGTGTCCAACACGCTAGCCACATGTGGCTATCTGGCTGGTTGAGTATGGCTAGTTTGCATCAGAACTGGTTGCACACCATGGGAGTAGATGATCTAATGGTCCCTTCTGGCCATTCATTATATGAATCTATGAAAAATACTGGTTTCATTTAAATGTTAGTTGTATAGTAGCATTGATGCCTAGCAAAACTACATTAATAATTTTAAGAGTCTGGCTCATGATCTGATGGCAGACCCTTATTCAATGTATTCTAGCTTTCAGTTCTTTCTACCTCTAAGATATTCTCAAACCATGGATTCAGAATTTGTCATTGGAGAATTTTCTCTTTGTCCTGTTGCATGTACTTAGAAGAATGGCCCATTTCATGTGTAGTTTGAGTATTTTTGCAATGAGTTATCACAGGAGACATTCCAGCATCAGCATGTCTCTCAGCAGTGAACTGCATTTTAAAAAAAAAAAAACAACATTCCTGTCCTGTCCAGGTTGAACGTCCCTGGACTGGCACCCTTAGGACCTGAATGGTCCTGAACAAGGGAATTTGCCAGACCAGGGGAGGTCAGGCATCTGGGTTCTCCGGGGGCTCCCCTTCTGGCTGCTGCCCCGGGAGAACCTCGCGGCCTGACCTGCTCTGGCCCACCTGCCTGGTTCTGCTGCCCCAGTGGTGGCAGCTGTCCCGGGATTCCCTAGCCCCAGCCGCTTGGCTCCGTGCAAGGCAAGACTGTCACCCCATGGGGCTCTCTGCCCCTGTCCCCCCACGGGGTGACAGTCTCTCCCAGGGCTCTCTACTTCCAGGTCATTGGTCCTGCGGGCTGCCGCTGCCCAGACCAGCTGTTACTCTCAGTCTCTTTAGCCTGGGCTCTGGTCTAGCAACATCTGTGGTCCTGCTGGACCACAGAGTCCCAGACAAGAGAGGTTCAACTTTTAGTTTCATTTACTGTTATTTTGAGGATTCTAAAATAGTAGTGTCTGGCTTTGAGCTCTCCAGTAGAGGCAGAGGAATGAGAACAGGAAGCTGCAGCAGAACCTTCTGTGCTGTTTTCTCATCACAGGCAGTCTTTGACAATTGGAAATAACTGTAGGAATCAGCCATTGACATGGAGTTGGACACAAGAATCAAAATGGCTCCTGTTATGTAAATACTGGTCTGTGAAGGTGGGTTGTTTTGCAAATGACTAATCTGGGCTCCAATCCTGCAACATTAGCCCTTCCAGATGCATCCCTAATTTGCAGTGGGGCACAAAGGTCTGCCTGGGGAAAGTAATTTGCAGGATCAAGACCTCATAAACCACTTGCTTACATGGGTTACACTGAAATGAAACTGACTATAAAGCATCAATAAAACATGCACATTTGTATTTGATAATGTAATAACCACTTTTCCTATTGGTAAACAAAAGATGCACCTAGTGAAACAAAAGCTGGAGTATGAAAACCACATCAGTTCTTTACCAACATATGCTAACATCCAATTACAATCTTTGTCACTTACGCTTATAAAACAGATGTTGTTTATATTGTGATAAAAATACACCAATGACTGATTTGAGGATTAAAACAAGTTACTCTTCATTCTAAACCCCTTAGAAAAATCTAGCCTGGACCACTAGCTGGTATTTAATGAAAGTTTCTTCCACTAGTATTATTCACTCATTTGAGTCAGAGGGAGCTCACCTCTGTGCACTCTTCCTTTGCTCACCTGTTTATTTTCCTTTTTCTACTGCGGTTCTTAGTTAACTTGTATGAAATCACACGCTTTTCAAGCTGCAGCTATGCCTGTTATAGCCAACAGAGATCAATAGTACTTCAAATGAGCTATATTGCACCCAGCCTAGGGTTGTAAATGGTTAACTGGTTATAGTTAGCCAGTGGGTGTTGTAGCAAGAGGCTGCTGTGGCCCTGTAGGGTCTGCCGCAGGCTGGGGTGCTCCCGGCTGGGCTGGAGCAGCCCCCACTCATGGCAGGGGGGCGGATTCCAGCCTGGCAGCGCCGGGCTGGGGGGCCACTTGGGTTTTGGGTTCTGACAGCAAGTGTCACCTTTCTCCACATGGGCATTTGCTCCTTCTCCTTTTGATTTTTTCACCCTCCTGTTCTTTTGTTCTTTCTTTTCTTCCTTTATCTTTCCCTCCATTTTCTTCCATGTTTCTTTACCTTCTCATTTCTTTTTTTTTAGTGAGGGGTTAGGTATCCCCTCTAGGCAGCAGCCATATATTCTAGTCGGTAGCATACGACCATTTATCCAGTGAAGACAGATGTGCAAACCTAGACTTGCACTACATTTATAGCCACAGAAAATCAGTTAGGGGTTGGGGGTTAACAGTAATGCCTAAGCTTATACCATAAGGACTTGATCTTTTCAGAGAAACTGAGCCTCCACCACTCTCAATGGAATTTTGAATGCCAGCGTTTATATCAGTCCCTATGTTATTTGTAGAGCAGAGGACAGACAGACCCTTGCTTTTTCCATGCTTTCTAACCACAAAACTTGCTGCTTCTTACGGTATTTCTATGCCCCCCTACCACAGGAAACCAGAATTGTCCTGTATTCAAAAAATACTCTTAAAATTGGAGTACATAAGTTGGTACTGAATTAAGTTAAGTGGACTAATGGCCAAAGCTAGGACATCTCATGGGTGTAAGCAAACTACCATTCTGGCAAGCAAAATATCCTTCCTTCAAAATTTGGCATGTGTGTGGATATAGGTACTCGTGCATGTGTACACACACACAAATCTCCTCGTATGCTACATTTAAATAGCATAAAATATTTAATTAAAGTACCAAAAGGGATATTTACTTTTCCTTTCTAAAATGGTGTGACAAAGGGGGATTGTATTTGATCTTTTCACTTTGTTATATTACATGTGATTTCTACTACCCTGTAGTAACCCCATGTGCTAGTGCACCAATACCTAGATGGCAATGGGCATTTTGGTGTAACTGTCTCCATGTACACAATGGCCGATATTTTCTGTAACCTGAGCCTCGGGGGGGGGAGGGGGGAGATAACCAGGTGACACCTTTTGCCTGGGAAGCTGGACAACTGCCAGAAGTGGGGCTGGCTGCAGGGCTGGGGCAGGTTTCTGAGTGTGGGTTAGTCTCACTGGCTTGGGGGCAGGGATGGGGAGCAAGGCCCTTAGCTTTGAGCCCCCGAGTCCCCAAGATGGATTGTACTGACATGTCTGTTCTCTGCTGTGTCCCTGTCAACTAATAAACCTTCTGTTCTACCTGCTGGCTGACAGTCACATCTGATTGCTGATGGGGGTGCAGGGCCTGGTGACTCCCCACGCCTCAGTGACAAATGGCTTACTGTGAATGAAAATGAAATGTAATGGTTATGGGGATGTTTAGCAGGGACACCAGATGGTGTTATGCTTAAGAAAACCATGGCAAGAACTATAAAAAAAAGTCATGGTTAATCATGTAGGAGTACAAACTAGTTTATGTTGAGCCTTGTTAAAGGCTTATAGAAAATGTAAATGAACACTCACTTTTTAAAAACAGCTGCCATGGCTATAACAGGTTTAAAGAGCACCTGGTCTGAAAACATCCTTATATCTCATGAAATAGTTCATAAGTCATTAATACTAAAGTCATAAAAACTGCTTTATAGGATTCCCCACCCTCCTCCAAGAATTGCTTCATAGCCTGATTTGTCTTACAGTTACCATGTTTTGCCATCTTCTAGTGATAAGGAATTGCTTCCAAGTGCAGTCAGCTTTTAAATCCAGTCTAAACTCTTCTGGCTTCTCCTGTTCTGTGTGATACCAATTCCATCTGACAAACTCAGCACTGAGCAGCCGCTCACAGCATTGGCTGATGGTGGAGGTGCTCTCTGAGATGCACAATGTCAAAGCTGAGCTCAGTGCTAGGAAGTGGCTGGCACAATGAGGCAGAGGAGACATCGTTCTCTCACACATTTCTCTAAGCCAGACTTAAAAATAGGGATCAGAGCATCATTTGTAGACTGCCAGTGAAAATAAGAGACAATGAAATAGATGTCCTGTTTTCCTCATTTTCATTTAAAACCCATTTCTCAGGATAAAGTGCTCTGTATTTGACCCAGATGCTATTTGTTTTTAAAGTAATCATATGCAGAATGGTATTAGTTCTAGACCCCAGCACCAGGAAATTCATTAGTAATAGGCATTGTTTATATTTCAGAACATCAATAACATTTGTAATTATTCCTCCTTACCTCAGTATAGGAATAATTACAAATTTTTAGATGTGACCAGGGATTTTGGTGGATTCCATTTTTGGATACCTAATTTGAGAAGCCTGGTAGGGAAGTGATTATTTAGAGGGAAGGTACATAACACTTCCATCAGGCTTCTTTAAAGTGTTGTAAATTGGGTGACCAAAAGCTGAAGCAATCAGAAATCACTGGTCATGTCTAAAAATCTTGACCCAAATTTCTATAGTGTGAACGATTGCCTCAGGGTTTAGGAAGGGATTCCTCTATGCACATTTGCATTTTTAGGGGGAAATAGCTGGTAGAGAGAGATGGTGTTTACTTCATATTTGTATAGTGCTTTGCACAATCAAGCCCCAATCTTGACTGCTGCCCAAGATGATGTTGTAATATTAAATAATTGATAAAGTTTCCATCAGATATTAGAAATAGAAAATTTAGTGTGTTTCACTACATACCTACACGACACTGATTTGACCTCTTTGGATATCGAGTTGGAACTAAATTACTGCTTCCTAAACTGAGTTTGTTAGCATTTATGTACTATAAAATCACATATTTAGATACTTGAATTTAGGCTTAAAAGTGTCAGAATTTACAGCCTTGTATTTGATAGTGTGGTGAACAACAGTGATTGAGTACATCATTAAATAAAAAGTGTCTGTACCATAAATTATAGCATGGTATGGCCTGTGGCCACTTAGATATGATGTTAAATTCTAAAAAGACCAAATTATATCCCAGGTGTAATTCAGTGGAGTTGCATCAGATCTGTAATTTACAGTCCCTAAATCATGTAAAGTATATAACACACACTACATTTTTAGATTAAAAAATATGAAAAATATAAAGTGCAAACAAGTTGTTATATGAAAAATCTATTCTTACAATATTTGTGTTAAATATTTCAATGGAACACACTATAAATTACAAAACAAAAGAATGCAGCCCAAAGATGAAAGAAAAAAAGGGGAATTGCTATATTATTAATTTTACTATTCCAATGAGCTGTAGGGCGGCAGTGGTTCTTTTTATGGTGTAGCAGTCAGCAGAGACCATGGGTTAACAAGAAATGGCTCTTACTGTATGCCCAGCTATTGTTTATTCTGCATCTTATTTCATGGATATTATAGTATCACATCACAACCACAGATGATTACAGCCAAGACACAATTGCAAGGAAGGATGGATTGAAGCATTCCTCGTTGCCCTGCTGTCTGGGATTGTCTGCATATCGAGCTGCGGGCAGAGGGCTGGAAGGGGGGACCTAGTTCTAACAATGGGGGTATTTTGCGGGGGCTGGTGGTGGTGACTCAGAGGGCGCCCCAAAGGCGGGTAGAGCTTGGGGACGCAGCCCAGCAGCCACAGCGGGCGGGGGCTATCAATGGGGGCTTTGCAGGGCTGAGTGGCAGCAGCTGCAGGCTGGGGATCACGTGTGCGAGCTGTCGGGGGGGGCACAGTTACCGGGGCTGCCAGGGGAAGGGCGGACGCTACCCGGGGCCCGCTCCCCCCAGCTGTGCGCGCCGCCGGCCGGCTAGGAGCGCAGCGCAGCGCAGGGGAGCGGGCGGGCCGTGGCCGCGCCGCCCGGTGCCGTCCATGGCGTGGCCCTGCATCAGCCGCGTGTGCTGCCTGGCCCGCTTCTGGGGCCAGCTGGACAAGTCCGACCTGTCGGTGCCGCTCACCATCCACAGCTACTCCGACATCGAGGATCCCGAGGAGGGGGCGAGCCCGGCGGGGGGCGGCCCCCGGCGGGGCGCGGCGGCGGGGGGCCGCCCCGGGCAAGCGGCCCGCTGCCGGCCGGGCCCCCTCGCAGGACAGCCTGCCCATCAAGCGGTCGGGGAAGGGCGGGAGCCAGAAGCGGGGCCCGGCGCCCCCCGGCAGCCCGCCCTTCGCCGCGGAGACCCAGTACCGGCAGGACTTCCGCGCCTGGCCGCTGCCCGAGCGAGACGCCTCCCCCTGGGCCGGCGCGGGCAGGAGAGACGGGCCCCCCGGGCCGGCCCGCGCCGTCTACGTCCTGCCCGCCGGGGAGCAGCGGCCCGGCGCTGCCGACACCACCTGCTACCGGTAAGCGGGGCGCCGGGGCTCGCGGGGTCACACGCCGCTGCCGGCTGGGGCAGTTCGGGCACCCGGAGTCGCTGGCTGGTTTTGGAAGCTCAGGGCGGCTTTAAGTCATTTCCTCGCAGCTCGTCCTGCCAGGCCAGGCTCAGCGGCGCTGGACCGGGCGCGCAGCAGCCCCTGGCTTGGAGCCGTTGCCATCAGACACAGTTCGGTTCAATGGCTCCAGCATCCCTGGCGGGCCCTGTGCTTTTCCCCCAGTGCTAACGTGCGCTGTCCTGAAGCAATACAGGGGGCGTAGCGCGCTCCAGTGCATCGCTGCCAGGATGATACTGTGTGCGCTGCATTTTGGCTTTTGCCAAAGAGTAACAGGAGTAAAGCAAGCACTGGTGTAAACACGCCCGGGATGCCGCACTAGCATCAGTGCTGTTCTGTAAAATACAGTAGGGCATGCGATCATAACCAGGACTCAGGTACAAATCAACACAATGTGTACCCTTAACTACATTAGGGTTAAGACATCAACAAATGCTGGAATTGTTTAACCCCTTGGGTGAATTTGGGGGCCTTGCACTATTGATTCTGTGAAATAGGTCACACACAGTAATATTTAAGATGTTTATACCAGAAAAGTTCATAACTTTTAAATTAAGTCACAAACCACCTTTATTTACATTAAGTGATTTTATTTTGTTTTCCTTTTGTCTTTTCTGGATTATTATACACATTGCTTACTGGAACAAGAGATGAGACGGGCTACTTCTGAGTTCTGTTCTACTCTGGGCTTCTTCCCTGCATGTCTATTGACCCTTAAAAATAATGTAGTTATTAAGTAATGTATCAGGTTCATTAGAATAGCTGCTGTTTCATGGTCTCTAATCATCACACAAGTGGTAGTTTTAAACCTGCCTTTTAGGTATATTGATAGAGCAGTTCATCTTATTGTAACGGGTAACAGGTATTTATATATTTTCATTATGTATTATTTACCCACCAAACACATAACTTTGTTACAACTGATGAGATAAATATTAAGGATGTTGATGTGTGGTCGTTTACACGATTAACTAATAAGCCTGGGTTTATTGGTTAATCCTAATAACTACATGCGCACACACACCCCATGCTGCGTCAGAGGCAGAAAGGGAGGAGAGAAAGCAGGAGCCGGTGCCTGTGGGCAGCTGTCTCCAGCCCCCCCCGTCCCCCGCTGCGTCCTACAGAGGCAGCAGTGCAAGGGGGCAGGTGGGAGCCAGTGCTCGGGGAACCAGCTTAGAAGTCAGCTCCCTGTGAGCACCAGCTCCTGCGGAGCCACCTGCCCCCTGTGCTCCTGCCTCTGATAGGCTGCAGTGCTGAGGATGGCGGGGGGAAGCCCGCTTTCAAGCTGGCTCTCTGCACATATCCACTCCCGTGAGCTGCCTGCCCCCCTACCCTGCCCTACTGCCTCCTACAGAGGTGGGTGGGGAGCAGTGCGGGTGGGGGGCAGGCGGGAGCCAGTATGCATGGGAGGCTTGTTTTAAACCCCTTTCTGTGCATGCCAGGTTCTGAAGAGCTGCCTAGCTGTGCGCCCCCCACTGCCTCCCACAGAGGCAGCAGTGGCGGGGGGGGAGAGACAGGTGGGAGTCAGTACTTAAAAGTTGGCTCCCCACAAGCACTGGCTCCCCGCGCCCCCCCATGCATGTAAATGTGTAACTGCTAAAAAATCCAGCTGTTACATGTTTACACAAATAAATGTTAGTTAATGTCCCTAACAAATATACTATGACATACCATTTAAAACAAAATATTTGAATCGCTTGGAGTGATTACAGTTCAGCATGTGCATTTAAATTGGTTACCTTATCATTCCATAGCATGGAGAGCTATCACAATATACATGTGGATATAAAGAAATTGTCTTTAAAAACAATAACTGTGCAGCAGTTGACCTTAATCATGCAGCTTTCCTCGCTTGTTAAAAGCAGCAATAGTCTAGTACATAAAATAGAAAGACCCTGCAAAATGGCAATTGTTAATAGAGAAAGGCAATCTGAAACAAAACAAGTCGTGCTTTAAACCAGCAAACAGAATAGTCAATGTCAATCAATTAGAAACTCACCCATCTTCAATTTCTGTTTTTCAAATATCTGCCTGGTCATTCTGTCTGACCCCAAAACCCAGGGCATATTAAGCACTCGTGGCAATCACAGATTGTGCACTGTTTTCAGTTGTCAATGCATTTCTACCTTTCAGACCATCCTTGCATCTGACTGCTTAATTCTTGTGAAGGACCCTCAAATAACATCCTCCAAAGGCAGAAAACCTTATACATGTTCAGACTCAGTAGGTCGTATGGATGTAAAATCCTATTTAATTGGTTAACCGGTTAAACAGTGTTTAACCAATTAAAGGGGGGTGGAGGAGTGGGCTGGAGCACTTGCCTGTAGCATGATGTGGGGGGGAGGGGAGCTAGAGCTAGTAAGTCTCCACCCATTAAGGGTGAGGCTAACCAGTTAACCAACCATTCATATCCCATTGAGGGGAGCGCGGCTGGGCCTTCCTCCTCCGGAGCTTGGGCAAAGCATCTGGTTTGCTTGGCAGCTGAGCTCTGGTTCTTACTCCCCTTGGCTTCCCCTTCCTGCTTCGTGTGGGTGGAACTGGGTGAGTCTGGTCCCACCCACCAAGGGGTCTTAGAGAGCCTTTCCTCTTCTGGGTCAGAGGGAGGCCATGCTGCTGACACCACATTCCGTTTTAGTTGTTTGAGGGCAGCTTGATGACCTTCCAACTGCTTTCCCTCTGTTGTCTTCAGAGGATGTCTGGCAAGCCTCATTCCCCACTCCTGGCCTTCTTTAAGATGGGCAGGGTGTCTCCTGCATTTTCTTCTTTTAGGGAGGAGAATAATATCAGGCTTACTCCGTCCCAGTCCATAGGGTTAGTTTTCATGGCAGCAGCCACACATCCCTCACCTGCTCCTCCATGCTGCTATAATGGATCCAGCCTTCTGCTGACCGCTCTTTCTTCACTGCCTGTTGTAAGCTCTGCTTAGGGAAGTCAGCCTAGATCAAATATGGGTGATCGAAACCAGTTCAGTTACACTCAGCCTCAGCCTCCAGTAGATTGTGCCTTAGCACAGGGGGGTTTGATAGCAGCCTTCAACTTCCTGAAGGGGGGTTCCAAAGAGGATGGAGAGAGGCTGCTCTCAGTAGTGAAGGAAGGCAGAACAAGGAGCAATGGTCTCAAGTTACAGTGGGGGAGGTCTAGGTTGGATATTAGGAAAAACTATTTCACTAGGAGGGTGGTGAAGCACTGGAATGGGTTCCCTAGGGAGGTGGTGGAATCTCCATCCCTGGAGGTTTTTAAGTCTCGGCTTGACAAAGCCCTGGCTAGGATGATTTAGTTGGGATTGGTCCTGCTTTGGGCAGGGGACTGGACTTGATGACCTCCTGAGGTCTCTTCCAGCCCTAGGATTATATGTAAACAAGGTGAATTGTTGGGAGTATTTCATGTTCAATAGAAAACATGGAAAAACACACACACTGCATACTATGTGAACATCAAGACAGAGACCTGAAAAGCAACATTATCATAATGGGGGGAAATTTCAGCCTGATCCAGCAAGACACACAAGCATATGAACAGCCTCATTATATTCAATGTTTAAAGTTAGCTTTACTTGCTTAAGTCCTCTAGTAGATGGAGCCATTAATACAGAAACACTTGTTTGCTATTAAAGATGCAAGCTTTCAGGTGCTCTGTAGCAAGGTTAGAATTATAGACTCATAGGACTGGAAGAGATCTGGAAAGGTCACCAAGTGCTACTCATGGCAGGACCAACCACCATCTAGATCAGTGGTTTTGAAACTACGGGTTGTGATCCTACAGTCATGAGTGAACTATAAGAACCTACATGGAATAGGTAGGGCAGGGCTATTATCGAGGGATGTCAACGTGTAGACAAATACACGATTAAACAATAAACCTGGGCACTACCCCCTTGCGACTTCTGTATCAGAAGCAGCCGGGGGGGAGGGGAAGTGGGAGCTGGTGCCGCGAGGACTGGCTTAAAAGCTGGCTCTCCACAAGCATTGGATCGGCCTGCCCCCCCCACGCTCGAGCTGCTGCTTCTGATAGGCAGCAGCGCAGAGGGTGAGGGGGGCAGGTGGAAGCCGATCTGCGCGGGAAGCCAGCTTTCAAGCAGGTTCCCTTTGTGTTGCCGGCTCCATGGACTCGCCGGCCCCCCCCTTGCTGCCTCCCACAGAGCGGGTGGGGAAGCAGGCAGGAGCAGGTACAGTGGGGAGCCGGCTTAAAAGCTGGTTCCCCCAGCACCAGCTCCGCAGTGCTGCCTGCCCTCCTTCCCTCACGCTGCTGCCTCAGAGGCGGCAGCGCAGGGAGCGGGCAGGGAAGGCTGCCGCAAAGCAGCCTCTATCTGCAGTGGTCCGATCTCCCTGTGGACAGAGGCTGCTCTGGCATCCCATGGAGCAGCCTCTGTCTGCAGCAGGACTGGGCAGTAATACTAAAATTGCTCTCCTTACAAAAAGCGGGAAAACAAAAATAGACTTCACACACGGTTTTCACAGCATCAGTTTGTAAACATTCAGGCAGTGTGTACAGTAGAGGATTAACATGCAGACATTGGCTTTTGTCTAAAAACAGATGTGTAATTATGAATATCTAACAACGCGGTATAAGTGGGGGATTATACTTGATAAATCCAGTGATGTCCTACATTTTTGAGCAAATGTTAGAAGCTTCCTGTGTATTTCCAGATTAAAGCCTGTTTATTATTTCAAAAGCATATGGTGAAACCTTGCAGACTGTTTACTAAAAGTGAATTGGTCTGCAGCCGCTTCCCAGGGTGACTTTGCTGTGTCAGCTAGCGTTAAAATTTCCTTTGCATGGCCACTAAACACACTCCTTACAAAAACACAAAGGGACAATGAGCTATGCAGCAGGTATACAAGTTGGCAGGGTCTCATCCTGGAAAATCCTTAAATGAAATGCATTCTTTGGATGTGTTAAGGAGTTTTCATTTGGCTCCGTAGCTGTCATGTCTTCCTTACTTGGTTTTCAGATCATTCTGAGTCCAACACACAACACTGTATTTCCACAGCTCCAAATCTCTGTTTGACTTATGCCCTGAGTCCTGCTACTCCTTTTGCCAGCAGGCCAGGTTAAGTGAAATGGGGTTTGCCAGGTAAGAAAGGGGACAGCTTAGTCTTGGTGACAGCTGTCTTCCAAAACTGGCCAGGACACACTGAAGCTAGCTACTAATATCACCACTTCTTTGTGGTGTACAAAGGGGCCTACTTCCTTGTATCATTAATGGCCCATCTTGCCTTTACAGTCTAAAGGTGCAGCATGGAGCAGACCTGACAGCATATCCCAGGGGTGGCCAAAAAAAAATTGCAGCTCCTGACGGAACCGCTCAGGTCAGCCGCTCTCACGGCCGGGCCACTGTGAGCCGCACGCGTGCTCATGGCCCGTGCCATTCTGCTCACCGCCCCCAGCGCACTGCATCATATCCTGCACATGCAGGCCGGGTCGCACACAGCATTCCACCCTGCATGTGCTAGCAGCCGGCTGCTGAGTGTAGGCAGCGGCAGTGGCTCCAAGTGTGGCAGTGGCAGCTCCGGGGCCTGGGCATAAGGTTAGTGGGGAAGGGGGATTGGGTTAGAGCAGGGAGGGGAGGTGTCTGGCTCTGGGGAAGGGAAGGGGAGAGGGGTTACGGGGGTGGTGCACATGGTGTGCCGGCAGCTCCGTGTGCTGGCTGCTCAGCGCACGCACCCCAGCGCCTGGAGAGAGATGTGTAGCTGTAGCGGCGGCGGCTCTGGGACCTGAGAGTTAGGTGGGGGGGTGCCTGGCTCTAGTTTGGGGGAGGGGAAGGGAAGGGGATTGGGTTCGGGGGAGGTGGGGTGTGCGCACGGCGTCCCAGCCAGCGCGTCTCAAGGCCGGCCGCTCAGTGCATGCGCCCCAGCGCCTGGAGGGAGACGCGTGTGGCTGTAGTGGCGGCTCTGCCTCCGGGACCCGAGAATTAGGTTGGCGGGGAGGGGATTGGAATAGAGGGGGCCAGTACCTGGCTCTGGGGAGGGATTGGGTTAGGGGTGTGTGTGCTTGGTTCTGGGGAAGGGGAGGGAAATCTAACCCAATCGGGTTAGAGGTGTGTGTGTGTGTGTGTGTGTGTGTGTGTGTGTGTGTGTGTGTGTGTGTGTGTACGTGCCTGCACGCGCGCCTGACTCTGGGGAAGGGGAGGGGGATTGGGTTAGAGCAGGGGAGGTGCGTGGGGAAGGGGAGGGAAGAGCAGCCAGCGCACTTCCTGAGACCCGGGATCCCCAGGTACTGGCCCCAGCTGTCTCTGTCCCCTCCTCCTGGCCAGACCCCCCCACGAGTACCTTGCCCCAGCACCCACCAGCACCCTGCCTCCACCAGCACAGTTGGGGCCACATTAGTGAGGCTTAGGGGGCTTTGAAGCGATTGTTTTTTGCATCTCACTTGTGTGGCCCCGACTGACTTTTCTGTGGGTCCGTGACCCCTGACTCAAAACAGGTTCCCCGCCCCTCTCATAAATAAAGACAATGCTGAAACCTTTTGTGTTTGACATAATATTTTATTTAAAAATGAAGCCTGACCAACAAGCCCCCAATTGGGGCCAAGCCCCCATCTGGCCACAGCATCATAACACTCCTGCATCACCCCCCCAGACCTGAAACCTGAGCCTATCATACACTGGAACCCCCTGTCCTGAGCCTCTCACATCCCCAAACTCCTGCATCCTCACATCCCCCGTCTTCTGCCACAACACTCCTGCACCATTCACACACTGCAAATCTGTGTCCCAGCCTCTCTGCCCTGAGCCCCTTATGCACCCCAGACCAAACTCCTGCACCCTCACAGCCACAAGCCTGTGGCTTGCTCAGCACCCCAACCCTCCACCTGACCCCAACACTCTCCAGCCCCCTCCCTGAGCCAGCATCTTCTTTTCTACTTCCTCCTGCACGCAAATTCCCTCCCACAGCTTGCACCTCTCACCCCTTCTCAGTGCTTTTTTTGTGAGCCACAATAGTGGTGGAGATAGCATGAAGACCCAAGTTGTTAACCCCCAAAACAAACAAAAAAGCCATGCCCTGGGACCTATTTTCCCCCAGCATGGTGCTTTTTTTTTGTTTTTGTTCAACAACTTTGCCCCAGCTCTTCACGCTGTCTCCACTGCTATTGTGGCTCTTTGTCTGGAATGGGTTGGCCACCCCTGGCATATCCTGTTCTACTGGGCATGGAAGGGTTTAGACCAGATGAATGAGGACCTAAACTAAGCCAGATGTTGAAACACTGGTGCCAGATGAGTTCACACATTGCTATCCTATACCACCTCCCACCAGGACTTCATGACAGTAAGAGAGGAAGAAATCTTATCCCTCCTTCTCCAAAAGCAACCACCTCCTTCACATGGACTACATTAGAGAGCGTCTACTAGGCGTTAGCGACATAGGGTCCAGGACTCAGGCTGTGCTTATTCTATCCAGTAGGTGGCAGTAGAATACACTACCAGTTCACTGAGACATTTCTATTCAGATTTAAAACTAACATTCAGCCTTGTGTAACTACTGCAGTTTCTGTTTACATCATATTCTCTAGTCCCTCTCCACTAGCCCATCTTAATGTCCTGTCAGTTACCACAATGAGGTTCATCTGCCCCAGAACAGAAGGATTCTATTTGAGGTTTCTTTCCCAGACGTAGGCTTGTTAGCTAACGATTTAGGGGCCATCCTGTTTTTACAGCCTAACTAAAGCAGGTCAAAAATTTTCAAATTAATAATAAAAAAAACCAGGCGGGGAAGATGCTTCAAAAAGTATTTGCAAACTGTCCTCCCTTTTTTCTAACCAGCTCGAATGCTAGCCATAGAGGAGGCAACCCTACTTCCCGAGAGCTGAGTATGGAATGCATGTTTCCAGTTTGCCTTATTTTTTTTCTATGTAACAGACTAGAGGCCACAGAGAGTGAAATTCAACTGTACCGCTGCAGTGGTTGAGCCAGTAGACTTCTGCTCTCAATCAAACTTTGCTTGTGGAAGGCCTGCTGTAGATTTACATTCATTCATACTAGATCAGGTAGTTTCACCACGCGATAGATAGCTCAGATAAATTGGATGCACCTCTGGGACAAGTGCAGGCTTGGCAGAATTTTTTGTTCTTGTTTTGATGGATAATATCCATGCTTATTTTTAAACATTTTTTATTTGTATTTATTTCCATTTTAACAATTGTGCAATATTATGGGTTTTAAGAATTTTTTCAGATTTTTATCCAATCTAAATGTTTACAGTAATGGCAAATAATGAAGATGTCAGTAACTATTCAATAACAGTAGATGTTGATTCAAAAATTTAAAGCTTTACAGCTTTAACTTTATGGCTTAAACTTTTTGAAGCAACATCTACAGTTGTTAAATATTTGACACCCTCATAATTACATAATGACCATTAAAATACAAACAGTCCATATTACATATCAAAATATACAAGGTAAATACCCTCAAACACTAATAAGTTCTCAAGCAGCATTTTTTTCCACTTTGTGTATCTGTAAATTTTTATCTATAGAAATATTTGATTTATACAGCGAAACCTACATTTACTGACATTTTACCACTAAAAATCTAATCTTTCCAAGATTAGACAAGAATTACTCTTTTGCGATACAGTGAACCCAATTATTTTGCAATACAGTGGAACTAATTTATCTTTGTCACTACACAACTTCCATTTCCCGTTAGCTGGCTGGTATAACAGGTGACTGTACAGTGGGTAGACATGGATGGGGAAGAACAGGTAGGCAAGCAGTGTGAATTAACTTTTATTTACTTAGCACTGAAACAAAAGATTCAGATCTAAAGAGCAGGAGTAAATGAAAACTTCTCTGCAATTCTCCTGCTATTTGTTTCACATTCATCCGCAAGCAAGCCTATATATGTTGTTGTGTTAATTATAGACTAGAATAGAATAGACATGGTGCTTTCCTAGCACCTGTCTTGTTCTGTGCCATACCATAATGGAATATTTCCAGTCACTAATGGACTGCTCACATGTGTTTCACACAGCTGGGCCTGGCAGTAGGTGAGCAGAGTACTGCACATGTGCATACATTGTGTGGTTTCAAACAAGGCACTGCCCTTTTGAAATCTAACCAGATGCAAAAAATACACGATGAAGGTGCTGCACCTGCTCATTCAACGACCTCTGCTAAGTGGTGTCTTTTCACATCCACATTTGCCTGTTTTAAAATATATATTTTTCCTTGTTCTTCTGGGGGAAAACCCAGAAGTACAACCATGGAAACAAACTACACACATACACTGCTATCAATTGTACAAGTAAACTGAGAAAATATAGAAACAATGTTTGTACCTTGTCTTCAGTTCTTCTACCCAGTGTCAGTCGATGGTTGGTTGTGTTTTAACCTGCATTGACTGGCAGGACAGTAATTGCTAGCACATGTTTACCCCTAGGCTGTACGACTAGCAAGAAAGCTGTGACCTGGCAGCTCAAAGGCAGACAGAATTTACTGTAAAAGACAGCCAGGGTTGTTACCAGATTTTCCCAATACTCTGGGGTATGCTCATTTATTAGAGTTACTCTTATGGGGCTTGGGGGAGGTTAACAATTCTATCAGTGTGCTGCTTGTGCTTACTTGTGCTGTCACATGGAGCTGAATTCTCCCTGCTGCCAATTCCCCCTCCCACTGGAGCTCTCCTGCAGAAACTAGGTTCCACAGGATGGGGTTCTTCCCACTTTAGCAACACACACAGACACTAACAGAGCATGTCTGAGAGGACTGGGTAATCAGCAGTCACAAGCTGACCCCTCATATGTCCCTGGATTCAGCAGGCTGGGTTAACAGCAATGCCACACTGCACCCTCATGAGCCTTTGGACTCAGTGGGCTGGATTAAACAGCACTTTAAGCTGCCATTCTCATAAGCCCCCGGGTTCAGCACCCCCTATCTCCACTTTCACACCACAGTCATTCACTGGTAAACCACACGATGAGCAAACCCCACAGGATTTTGGGCACTACAGGGATCTTTGGGCACTACAGGGATCTTGGGTACAAGAAGCGTTGTTACAGAGCGAATGGGGAAGCCAAAACAACACCCCTTGAGGAAGAGTGAGCGAAAGAGAAAGAAAGAGAGAGAAGCAACCAGCTTAACAATTAAAGTTATTTATTTCTGAGTAGTGAAAACAGTTACAATATTAAATCTAAATTGAAACTGATTACAAATGTTATAACAGTTACATAGGGCAGGGTCAGGAGGCTATGCTTAGAGAGGTAGTTGGGGGGGAGGGGGGGGGAAGAGAGAGATCTCACCACTCTGTGGAGCTCGCACTGATCGGGGTTCCCAGATGGTGATGGGAGCCGGCGGTCCAGAGGGCAGGAGATGAGCAGAGCCCCCAGCACGATCAGACAGGAGATGAAGAAGTCTCAATGGAACTGATGCCATTTAAATCCAGGTATCAGAACAGTTTTTCTTGGGGCAAGGATTGGAGTTTTTATAGGGATAGGACAATAGTTCAAAGAGAAAGAGGCGAGACAATAGAGACTGATCACACCTGGTTATGGGTGATGTTGCTTGAACTGAGCTCACAATGCAACTGGGCAGTTTCAGTAATTTGGATGTCAATAGGATCGTTACTAGAATTGTTCTGATAATGACTAATTTGGGTGTGAGCAGGCCTGGGTTCATTAGCATCTGGAGCAAAGATTTCCCATCAGGCAGTGCTTCTCTGCTTTCGGTATCCCATAGTTCACTGCGGTTCCTGCCTTGGAAGAGCTGGTCTCCATTCTGTATGCTAATGAGATGTCCCTCTGTTCTATCTTCAATGCAGATGAGGCTCAGGTGTTCCCTTAATTAGTTTAGGTGGGTCTTCCCTGGCCTTTTCATTGCTTTGTCTGATTCTAGCAGAGGCCTGGGGAAGGGGGGGGGGGGGGAAATGGTTTTCCATGAATGTCACTCCCTGGCTCCCCAAGAGCACAGGGCTGGTAGGTAACAGGGTGGGAGGGAAGGAATTTTTAGATTAGCCACTGATTGGGACTGGGTCACCTTAAAGCCAAGTGGGCCTGTAAGAATCTGATTCATTCAGATCTCATGAAGGCCCTTCCCATCAATGTGAGTGAAGAACAGTCTGAAAATCCTGGCTCTCAATACAGAGGAAAATCTCTCTGGAGTCAGAGCGGTGTCACAGCAATAGAAAAGCACTGGGCATGGCGTAGTTATTCTGGTTTTGCTCCCTTTTCTGACTTGATGAAGACAGAACGTTGCCCAGATACGATTACATTTTTTTGCTCCTTAGACATTGGTGCCCAGACTGAGCATCACGTTATTTGGTTTCCAGCCAAACTGAGGATACTCCAAAGCCCTGCTGCTTCAAGGATGCCAAATCAGAGGATTTATTATAAAGTAATGAGACAAACTCAGTCCTGGAAAGAGGAGTCTCAGATGCTTATTCAAAGTGGGGAATACCCTTTTCTCTTTCAGGAGGCAATGGCATATGGCCATCCTTAGGATGGATAGGTTAAGAATCAATGCAACTGATCCTTAAGGCAAGCCAGCGTGATGTGAAATGGTTCAAGTACTCGGATACTACTGTGACGTGATTAATGGTTAAGTAAGGTCCTGTTGGTACTTTGCCCAGTGTGTCCTATGTCCTCCCCGCTAGCTGCAAAGCTGTAAAGGGCTTGAATTCAGCCAACCATGCACAAATAGTTAAGATTCACGAGGAAAAGTTCTGTTTTGTTGTTGCTGTACTTGGCTAATAACATTTGTTTATAATATGTACTTAAGCCTTCTATAGGGGGGGGATCTCTCCAGAGATAGCTAAGCACCAGATACAGACCAGCAATAATCTAGCTAGAGAATCAGCCAGCCAATATACAGTCTGATATCATTGAAATAGCTGCCCCCCAGGACAATCATAAAAATAAGAACGGCCATACTGGGTCAGACCAAAGGTCCGTCTAGCCCAGTATCCTGTCTGCTGACAGTGGCCAATGCCAGATGCCCCAGAGGGAGTGAACAGAACAGGGAATCATCAAGCAATCCCTCTCCTGTCACCGATTCCCAGCCTCTGACACAGGTTAGGGACACCATTCCTACCCATCCTGGCTAATAGCCATTGATGGACCTAACCGCCATGAATTTATCTAGTTCTTTCTTGAACCCTGGTAAGCCCTGGTCTTCACAACCTCCTCTGGCAAGGAGTTCCACAGGCTGACCATGCACTGTGTGAAGAAAAACTTCCTTTTGTTTGTTTTAGACTACCTATTAACTTCATTTGGTGACCCCTAGTTCTTATGTTATGGGAACAAGTGAATAACTTTTCTTTATTCATTTTTTCCACACCACTCATGATTTTATGGACCGCTGTCATATCCCCCCCTTAGTCTCCTCTTTTCTAAACTGAAAAGTCCAACTCTCTTCATATGGGACCTGTTCCAAACCCCTAATCATTTTTGTTGCCCTTTTGTGAACCTTTTCCAGTGCCAATATATCTTTTTTGAGATGAGGCGACCACATCTGTACACAGTATTCAATATAAATCCATGGGCGTACCATAGATTTATAGAGGCAATAAGATGTTCTTGGTCTTATTCTCTATCCCCTTTTTAATGATTCCTATCATTCTGTTTGCTTTTTGACTGCCGCTGCACACTGAGTGGATGTTTTCAGAGAACTGTCCTGTTAGGCAATTGGTGGGAAGGCTGTGGAAAAAGGATAGAGTGGGTAATAGGTGCTAAAATAAGCCAGTCCTCAAGACCAGAACATTTGAAATAAATTCAAATGCAGTGTACACTAACCCTAGGCACCTGACCCTGGTTTGAGCCCAAGCCCTATTTCCGTCCACACACACATCAGTCTGACTCAGGTCAGCATGCGCTCAGTATCTGAGTGCTAGGGATCCTGCTAAAACAAAAGGAAAAAATATGTAGCACTTTAAAGACTAACAAGATAGTTTATTAGGTGATGAGCTTTCGTGGGCCAGACCCACTTCTTCAGATCATATTCTGAAAGAGAATTGGCATGACCGTATATAACAAAAGAATACAATGAAGAAAGTGAACACATTATAAACTAACAAATCAGATTTTAGAATGGAAGGTGGGGCGAGGGAGAGGGAAGGAGGAAATAGCTTATTGTAAGTCAATGAGTGGCTAATCTGGAGTTACTAGGACTATCAATAGGTGGGGGAGCTGTCTTTGTAATGTGTAAGGTAATTAGCATCTTTATTAAGGCCCATTAGTAAGGTGTCGAATTTAGGCATGAATGAAAGTTCTGAAGTTTCTCTCTGTAATCTGGTGTTAAAGTCTCTTTGAAGTAAGACGCATGTTGTCAGGTCTTCAAGGGAATGCCCAGGTAGATTAAAATGTCGATTTGTGGGCATTGATTCTTTGGCGAAGTGACTGAGCAGTCTGTCCAATATACATTGCAGAGGGACACTGCTGGCACATGATGGCATAAATCACATTGCTGGACGAACAGGAATATGAGTCCTTGATCGTATAACTGACATGGTTAGGTCCAGTGATGGTGTCACCAGAGTAGATATGTGGACAAAGTTGGCAACGGGGTTTGTTGCAAGGGAAAGTTCCAGGGTTAGTACCGATTGGTGTGCCCTGTGGTTGTTAGTAAGTATCTTCCTGTGGTTAGGTGGTTGTCTATAGGAGAGTATAGGTCTGTCACCCAGGGCCTCTCGGAGTGTAGTATCCTGTTCCAGTATAGGTTGTAGGTTGTTGATGATGCGTTGGAAGAGTTTAAGTTGGGGGCTATAGTTGATGACAAGTGGTGTTCTATTGTTGGTTTTCTTGGGCCTATCTTGAAGTAGATGATTTCTGGGTATTCGTCTGGCCCTTTCAGTTTGTTTTTTTTATTTCCCCCGGTGGGTAATAGAGTTTTACGAATGCTTGGTAGAGATCTTGAAGTTTTTGGTCTCTGTCAGTGGGATTGGAGCAGATGTGGTTGTATCTAAGAGCTTGACTATAGACGATGGATCTTATGGTGTGTCCTGGGTGGAAGCTGGAGGCATGTAGGTAAGTGTAGCAGTCAGTGGTTTTTCTGTAGAGAGTGGTATTGATTTTGCCATCACTGATTTGTACTGTGGTGTCCAGGAAATGGATCTCTCGTTTTGAATGGTCCAGGCTGAGATTGATGGTGGGGTGTAGGTTGTTAAAATCTCTGTGGAATGCGTCCAGTGTTTCTTGACCATGGGTCCAGACCATAAAGATGTCATCGATGTAGAGTAAGTAAAGGAGGGGCAATGGGGGACGGGATTTGAGGAAACATTGTTCTAAGTCAGCCATAAAGATGTTAGCGTACTGTGGGGCCATGCAGGTACCCATGGCTGTGCTGCTGATCTGGAGGTATAAGATCCTGCTAGAGAGTGTGGGTCAGAGCTCGAGTCCCATTGTGACTTGGATTCTAGTCCCATCCTTTTGCAGTGTGGACATAGTTCAAGCCACAGACCCAAGTCAGAAGGGCTGTGTGAAGCAGAATGAATGCATTAGCATGGCAGTGACACTGAGTCTAGCAATAGTCAGCTTAGGTTTACAAGGCAGTGTGAACACTCAAGCCTGGGCTTGGAAACACTTAAGCCTGTATTCCACAGGCCTCGGTTTGCCACCTTATACCTCAGGATCCACAGTTGAATGAGACCCACCATGGTCTGGAACAGATTTAAGAATAATTTGCCCAAATAACCACCAGGCAATGAAACATAGGACAGCAAAGCACTGAAATAACCTGCACCCTATGGCTTAGAGCATGGGGAAACTAGGAAAACAGGTTGTGTCTAGATTTAGAAGTCTAGTATAAATCAGGCAGTGTATACTGTAATCACGTGCCTACCTGATCAATATACATCTACACATTCTAAAACACCCCTGTCTGGACAAAGCGTTAGCAACTCTTTTTCTATCAGGATTTTAAACAGCACTTTGCAACCAATATAAAAAGGAGGAAAGTCATGTTTAAAAAAAGAGTTGGTTTGTTATGATCAAATCTAGGCTCCCTGCTAAAGGACAGCCTGTTCTCCAAGCCAGTATGGGACTCTGACCTGTAGCCTTTACCACAGTAGCAGTTAGCATAGTTTTTTGCTTAAGACAGTTGTAATTGATTTTGATAGAATAAATGGGCCCAGAGAGTTACAGGTATTAACCTGTAAAATGATGAGGTCAAAAATGATGAGGTCTAAAATAGCTGTTACCACTCAAGAAAGAGATCTTGGAATCCTTGTGGATAATTTCCTGAAAACATCTGTTGAATATGCAGTGGCAGTCTAAAAAGCTCACAGAATATTGCTGCCCCGACAAGTCCATCATCACATTTTTTTATTTTGCCAATCAGGCTTAATTTCTGATGCACCAATTTTTGGTCCACTGATTTCCATCTTCACACTCCTTTGTTTTCCAGGCATGATCTCAGCACAGTCTGCGAGTTACATTAGGAACCCTTTTGTTTGGGCTAGTTCAGTCTGTCTCGTTTTTCGTACCTTTTCCCATTATCTGTCACTGCTATGCAGTGTCCCAATCACCTTGTTGAGGGGTGTGCTCCCCTCGAGCGGGATCCCACGGTCAAACCCTGGTCCCCCCCACCGGCCCACTTATCAGTGTCCATACAGCCCAAGTCTCTGTTCCCCTTTACCAGGGTGTATTTGGCCCGACTGCCAGAGTCCCAAATAGCGGTCCGCTCTATCGGGGTAACTACGGCCCTGAGGCCTAGTCCACAGGCCTAAGGGGAACTGCCTCTGCCCAGGAGCACTGCAGAGGGGGGTAGGGGGACCCAGGCCCTCCCACTCCCCCGGGGCGCAGCCCAGGGCCCTGTCGGCAGTGGCTCCATCCACTGCTTGCTCAGTGGGGTCTCCCCCCGTAATTCCCCACCCTGGGCTACTTCCTACCGCCCCACGTGTCTCCCCGTCGCTGTACCTCCAGACGGCCCCCTTGCCCGGGGCGATGGCTGCGGCTGCTGCGTTGGGTCAGGCTGCGTCTGCTCCTCTGGCTCTGGAGCTCTCCCAGCAGGTCCTTCCCCTTCTGCAGTCCGCCCTGAGTGAGCCGCCTCAGGGCCTTTTATACTCGAGCTCACCTGTGAGCATGCCCGGCAGAGCCGTGGGGGAGGGGCTCTTTCAGCCAGCTGGGCCCAGCCCACAGTCTGTTCTACAGTGAGGGGCCGAGGCGCCCCGACACACCCCTATAAACAGCTTTTCCACAGTTGGCCAGCGAGCTAGCTCCCATTACTAGAGCAGGAAACACGCAGCAGACTCCCTTAATCCTACCCAAGTAAGCAAACAAGGAGACACGTTTGGCTACTTCTGCAGCCTCCAGAATGGCCTAATTGGGAATCCTATTTAACCATGTGACAAAGGGGCACCATGTGGAGGGCTAAGTTACTGGATAAGCCAGACACTGTACAAGCCACTTCTGACCATGGCTGAATACTATAAGCAAGGTAGGGTGACCTCTGCACCCATCTTACCAAACACAGCCATGCTAAAGCAGCCTCTTCTTTCCTCTCCTTCTGTCTTAATGAGCCAAGCTTTCCAACCTGTCTCAGTCACAGGAAGCATCAGCCAGCTGATAGCCCACAATGGGGCAAAGAGGAGGCCCAGCTCTGACACATCTATATGCAGAACACTGCACACTGGCAGGGGTACCTGTAGCCAAGAAAGGTAACATTCAGATAAAGAAACGTTAAAAAAATAATTCACTAAAAGCAAGTAAAATGCCATGAGCTGAGGTGTAGGAGCAGGACGCCAGGACAGAAAAGACGACGACAACATTTCATCTGAGAGGAAATCAGCAAGCGGCTCTCAAAGGGAGTACAGGCTGCCCCCAACTTGCAACGTGATCGGCTCCAGGGATAGCATCGCAAGTTGGGGGCATCTTAACTTGAGCCCACATTTATGATAGGCATCGTTACGTCATTGTAAATGTGGGGCCGGGGACATAAGTTGGGGGATTCTGGCCCCCTTCCACACTTACGGAAAAGGTCGTAAGTGCAGGGGGTCGTAAATTGGGCCGTCGTAAAGTGGGGACCTCCTGTATGCAAGCAACAGCAAGTAGGTGCCGGATGAAACTAGTTCAGTTAGTGCTAGTCCATCTAGGATGTTCCACAACCTTCACTGGAGCATCAGTTGCCTGTGGAATACAGCACGCAGAGCTGGCTTGAGAGTCTCCTTTTATTAGGTGTTGGAGCAACTGTGCTGGAAATTATAAGTAGGGTAAACATACGGCAAGTATGAGAAATCAGGACACAGTGGAGGCCTATCTAAAACAAAGCCCTAATATGGGAACATCTGGTCACCCCAATTCTAAGCAAGCAGTTCCCAAACTTGCCTTTTGTATTTATTTGCATGCCTGCTGTCTGTACACTGCATTGATTCAGTACACTGGGTCCCTCTATTTTTACTCACTCGTTCCAGGCAGGAGTATCGCCCATGGACTGGAGCCAAACCCTCGAAGCCCATAAAGACAAAGCAAGGCTTCATTATTCCTGAAGATCATTTTGTGCAAGAGACTAGCTACAGGGCAGATTTTAAGGTAACTAATTTTTTCTACAAACCTGAAGGCCTTTTGAAGAGAAACCCAAAGAAAATTCCATACCCCTTACATATTCCCAGGGTGGTGTGTTTGGAAACCTAGCTATGAATTGAGCAAATGCTCTTCCTGCCTTGCAAACGAGCCACCTCTTGTTTTCAGAAAGGCCTGGCAGAGAGTCTTCATAACTTTTAATTCAATGATAAGGTCAAGGTTTTAAACTACATGGAAGTCAGCAAGTTCAAAATTATGGTTCCCACAGTAATCTTGACTTGGACATCATCTATTCTTGGTCTGTAGTATTGTGTTACTGTGTACAGTCAATGTAATACTCTGTCTGTGCAGTGTCGTCAAATTATGCTGACGTGGATGTTATTTGTGTTATCTGCTAATATTAGGGGTTGTTGTTAGGGGAACATCTAACTTTGAATTGCCTGATTGATGCATTTGAAGTCTCCAGGCTAACATTAAGTGTGTGCACATTAACTGTGTTTGGAGATAGGCAGGAGAGTGGACACTGAGTCCACCACCACAAATAACTGAAGAACTGGGCATCTTTGGACAGAGAGAGATGCCAGTCTCCAGCAATATCAAGAGATCAGTTCTAAGCAAGGAATGAAGCTGCAGAGAATCTGAGACCCTAGAAGTGTTCGGATTTGCTGGACTCTTTCACCCTGTGGATAAGATACTGTATTATGCAATGTAACAAGCCTAAGCTTTCTTGCTGACAAAGCAAAACCAAAGGATGCTGAGAAACTACTCGCAAGCATTCGCTGTTGAGGACATTCCCTAAGTCGGTCCTCACATGTGCAAGGCTCACTTGTGAGCAACACCTCACTCTGCAGCCTTCTACAGTGCTACAGAACGTACAGACCAACTCCAAAGTCAACCGCAGGCTGCGCTGTCAACCCTGAACAGCAGTCGGATCTGGCCTACTGGGCAAGACAGTCTCAACACTGCTGCAAAGCAAACCCACTTGCCAGCATCCCCTCCCCTCTTGCTCCGAAGGGTGTGGGAAGGTTCCCCCCAGTCTCTGTGGTGCAGCAAAATGGGAAGGAGCTTTGATGCAGATGGATTAAAATGGTGACTTTTAAGGCTGGACTCCCTCCCATTTCACAGATGGCAGAAGATGAAGTGACTTTTCCCCTGTTCACCGAAAAGCCCCTTCCCCCACGCCTTGAGCGGAGAGAAGCCTCACCAATTAAAACTAGAATTAAAAGCCAAGGAGCTTTGGGGGAAAAAATCCAAACTTAAAACACTGTTCTGTGTGTTACTTCTATAGGGTGCCCAGATCCATCCATCCCCGTCGCAGTCACATGCTACCGGTGTCAGCCCTAAACTTGAGACGCTGGCCGGCGTGTAGAGAAATCGAACCCTGCCACAGATGTGGCCTTGCTGCAGGGCTTCTATCTCTGCCTGCTCTTCTGCTGAGTCCGCTGGCACCGTGGCATCGGAGTGCCTTAAAAACCCAGTGCAGCTGTCTCTCCCTTGCCACCATTCGGGAAAGGGTTGCCTGGGAAGCTGGGGGAGAAATGGCTGGTGAATCCCGTTCTGGCCATAGACTTGCTCTCCAGCCTTGTGAACACGGGCGGGTTGCAAAGAAAGCTTTCCAGCTGGGAGCCCAGTGTAAGCTGCTACAGCGGGGGCTCTCTGGGGAGTGACTTCACCTCTCTTCTCCATGGGATGTTAACTTAGAAAGCCAAGGGGACAATTGAAATGTCAGCACTTAACCATTTGACTGCTGGTTGTTTTAAAAGGAACATGCAGCTCATGTGCTTTTCCTGTGGCAAACTGCCCTTTCCCAGCTGCATGGGCCCCCAGCTTGCCCCCGACCGCCCCGGCAGAGCAGTTCTGTGTTTGCAGTGCAAAATTCCGTAGCACACTGAAAATGACAAATGTAGAAACAGCATAAAATTGAATGTAATACCAAGTGCGCACAAGGGACACTGCATTGCCTGCATTATTCATTTTCATATTTAATTGAAGAGCTGCCTCCAGCCCTTTAACAGCTTACTTGAAGCTGCTGCTGAATCTCCAGTTTGTTGTGCTGGCGTCTGCAGAATCATGGGCATTTCAGCAGAATTTAGGTTAAATGGGACCTGAAGTACCAGGAGCCTGGATGGCAGGATCTGACAGAACAGCAGGCAGATGGTGCCATCAGCAGCAATGTCATCACAAGGGGCTGTGCTATCAATGCCTACGGTGGAGAAGAAAAGAAAGCGTTGGAGTTGAGCAGCCCAGATTGGCAATGGTCCCTAGCGAGAGCGAACAGTGCAGAAGCTGAGCTTTTCAGATCCACCTGGAGGAGCTGAACTTCGTGTTCCCACTAATTAGCTGATTCCATATTCTGATTCTCGCTGAATTAAACCACCTGGTGCTCTGCTGAGAACCAGACTGAAGCTGAAACAATTCATTAACTCCCAATACATTTAATGGGAAATTAAGCGTCTGAATCCCAGAGGCAACTTGAAAATATCTCCACCTAAACGGTAAAATAAAGTTGTATCCACTTCAGTCCTGTTCTCAGCAAAGTACGGAGTGTTTTAAGACAGCAGAATGTTTTTGGAGGGGAGAAGGAATGTCTGGGACGTGGCACCAGCAGCAGCACTCACAGAGATAAAACAAGTGGACGTGGAATCAGCAAAGAACTCTCCAAACAAGGATCAGAAGAGTTTGATTTGTTTGAGCCTTTCGCAGACAGAATTAAAACTCAGGGAGTGTTTGAATATTAAACTTTGGCTTGTGTGATCCCCACCAGCTAATATTACAAGAGTTGGTGTTTGTTCTCTTGGAAAGCGAAAACAAAGGGTCATGAAGTTGCTGAACTGGAGAATTCTGGACCTTCTGGAAGAAGAGGCAAGAGATGGACAGACATAGTGGGATTGTAGAGGAGAAAAGACGTGTTAGTTGGAGTCTCCCTGCTGGCAAGCATAGCTTACAATGTACTTAGACAGATGTCTGGCTTAGGGATGTAAGCGACAAGTTGACTACCTGATAACCATAGGTTTATCAGATAGTTGAGTCACTACTTAACTCGTTGCTCCCCCCCTTGCTGCTCTGATACAGAACCGGCTTAAAAACCAGTTCCCCCAGCACCGTTGGGAAACAGCTCAAGCAGTCCCAGCTCCCCGACTGCTGTGCCTCTGCCTTTGAAATGTAGCAGGAGTACATTTCAAAGGCAGAGGGCAGCCAAGATAGTGAGCACCCTACCTTCCCCTTAATCGAGTACTCAATGGAAATTTGACTACTCAATTAGCTGATTAATCGAAATTTAACATCCCTTGTCTGGCTGGTGGTCATGTCAAGCGGAGTGCCCCAAGGGTCCGTGCTGGGGCAGGTTTTGTTCAACATCTTTATTAATGACCTGGAT
This sequence comes from Rafetus swinhoei, assembly GCA_019425775.1. Classification (NCBI taxonomy): domain Eukaryota; kingdom Metazoa; phylum Chordata; order Testudines; family Trionychidae; genus Rafetus; species Rafetus swinhoei. The sequence goes on from CM033432.1 coordinate 48,071,142, forward strand.
TAGGGGATGGATTGCACCCTCAGCAAGTTTGTGGATGACAACTAAGCTAGGGGGAGAGGTAGATACACTGGAGGGCAGAGAGAGGGTCCAGCGTGACCTAGACAAATTGGAGGCTTGGGCCAAAGAAATCTGATGAGGTTTGACAAGGGCAGAGTCCTGCACTTGGGATGGAAGAATCCCAAGCATTGTTACAGGCTGGGGACCAACTGGCTAAGTAGTAGTTCTGCAGAAAAGGACCTGGGGATCACAGTGGATGAGAAGCTGGATATGAGTCAACAGTGCGCCCTTGTAGCCAAGAAGGTTAATGGCATATTAGGTTGCATTAGTAGGAGCATTGCCAGCAGATCTAGAGAAGTGATTATTCCCCTTTATTCAGCTCTGGTGAGGCCACATCTGGAGTATTGTGTCCAGTTCTGGGCCCCCCACTACAGAAAGGATGTGGACGCATTGGAGAGGGTCCAGCGGAGGGCAACCAAAATGATTAGGGGGCTGGAGCACATGACCTATGAGGAGAGGCTGAGGGAGTTGGGTTTGTTTAGTCTACAGAAGAGAAGAGTGAGGGGGGGATTTGATAGCAGCCTTCAACTTCCTGAAGGGAGGTTCCAAAGAGGATGGAGAGAGGCTGTTCTCAGTAGTGACGGATGGCAGAATGAGGAGTCTCATGTTACAGTGGGGGAGGCCTAGGTTGGATATTAGGAAAAACTATTTCCCTAGGAGGGGGGTGAAGCACTGGGATGGGTTACCTAGGGAGGTGGTGGAATCTCCATCCCTAGGGGTTTTTAAGTGCCGGCTTGACAAAGCCCTGGCTGGGATGATTGAGTTGGGGTTGGTCCTGCTTTGGGCAGGGGGCTGGACTTGGTGCCTCCTGAGGTCTCTTCCAAGCCTGGGATTCTATCATTCTAGGCTGTCCTTATAGTTTATAGTACTGTGTGTGTGTGTGTGTGGGGGGGGGGGGGGTGTTAGGGTTAGGGTGCCAGAATGGGGGGAGAGTTCTTTGTGTGGTGGCTGTGCTCAGGGCTGTGGGTACAGGAGCAGGGCAAGGAGGCACAGACACTGGAGGGTGCTGCAGCACCCCCACATTTTACGTGGGTTCCCAGCTGCCTATGGTTTGGCCACTGGCTGCAGTGTCCCCACTGCTGCCAACCTTGGCTCTCAGCCCTGTCCACTCCCCGGCCCCTCGCAGCCTGCTCCTGGCTGCAGCATGGTGGAGCAGGTGAGCAACAGCTGGCTGCAGTTGGTAGGGGCTCCGGGGATGAGGATGGCCCTTGGAATACACAGCACACAGATGTCTAAGGGTCCCACTAAGTTTGAGACTCCTGGTGCTGACCAAAATGTTGCAGTGAAACAAAAGAACTTGCAGTGTTTTCATTTGACCTATGGGATGCTGGGGAAGAGACCAGTTACCGACCCAAAGCCTCCCCTTCCAGCCCTTCCTCCAGTTCTTGAACTGATGCAAAGATAAAATCCGAATCCCACATGCATAGAGAGAAACCACCACGGGCGCAGCATATGGAAGCTCCCCAAGCTGAGCCAGGAACGGCTCTGCCTCTCCGCGCAGCTACAGATGCTATTCTGTCTCACCCAGCAAAGGAAACAGCCTGACAGTGAGGAAAGCAGCAGGTTGGCATGAAGAGTGGAGACAGTTTGAAGTCACTTGTGTTCACTTGGCCGTAGAAGACCTTTAAAAACCTTCCAGCCTTTTTCTTTTGCCCAGGCCCGATGTTGCAACACATTTGTGATTCAGTTAGCACAAGAGCAGCCATAGTGAGTCAGACTGGTGGTGTGTCTACTTCAGTGAGAGGTGCCAGCCAGATGCTTCCGAAAAAACTAACAGAACAGGGCAATTATTGAGCAATTCATCCCATCCAGCCAGTCTCTGCTTCTGTCAGGCTTAGGGACACCCAAAAATAGGGTTGCGACTCTCAGTATCTTGGCTGACCGTCACTGTTCATCCTCCATGAACTTGTTGGCTTCTTTTTGTAACCCATTTGTGCTTTTGACTTTCACAACATCCCCTGCGATGAGTTTCGTATATTGTGTTACAATAACCCATGTAGAGGATTTATCAAGTGTTTCCTAGTGGTTGGGTTTCACAGTAGCTTGCTGTGTGAGATTATTCTGTTCACCAGCCTTTAAGACTCATCCCCAAAGGAATGAAGGGAAAATAGATCAATAGCTTGTTTCCCTTTTTCTGCGCCCTGGTCTTACGGCCACACTCCCCTTCCTCTCCAGCAGCACTGTTAGTCATTAGGACCAAGCAAAACTTACCCAGTTATGTTTGAGGCCAGCTATGTCCTGAGTCCTGGGCAGCTGCCAAGGGCACAAAGAAAGACCATTCCATTTGCATTCAGATAGTCTCTTGCTATGCAATAAGAGCGACTCTTGACTCTCCTGGGCTAGAAGCGCTCCATGTGGAATGAACTCTTGGCTCCACTTGCTGTGAAGTCATCTCTGCTTCTCTGTCTCTCCTGAAGAGCAGGGTCTTACCCGAGTGATTGAGGTATCATACCCAGCATTGACACCATTCGGTGGAGTTAACTTTTCTTCCTGAATACTGCTTATGTGTGCCCAGATTGTGAGACATTCCCTTGCTGCATGTCTAACGCACTCAGCTCAGGCACTCATAATGCAAGGTATTTTGTTGGTGTCCTCCAAGCAGTTCAGACGTCCCACCGTGCAGCCCTCTCCTCTAGTGTCTGATGTTAATCAACGAGCCTGTATTTGTTCTTATGTTTGTGTGAAACAAATACCAGCAAGGGTTTGTGACAGGGGCAACAGTTCACTCTGTGCACATTGGCTAGGAAACCATTGACAACCTGCCAGCAAAAATTGCTCCGACATGCTGGGCTTGCTATCGTAGACAGAGCCTCAAGTCTTAGCTACTCCATAATGGTTAATTATGTTGAAGGACCCAGCTAAAATAAAGCAGCCCATGTGGCTCTGATTGAACTGTTGGGGTTTTTATGCCCCATAGTGCCCTGGAACTGTGCTATGAAAATGGCGCAGTCTCATGTCGGGGAACACATGGCATAGTCCTCTGAGGCGTTTCGTTTCATGCAAAGAGTAGCTATTTGGTTCAAGAACAACTGGAACCCATGCGCTTACTGTGCCCAGAGGTAGCACTAATGCTTATTCTTTTCCCCCTCAGATCCCAGAAGCGAAGACCAAGTTTTCTCCCAACCCTTCTGCCGTTTTCCAGGCCCCCTCTCGTATCCTCAATGTTTGAACTTGGATCCGGTTCGCATCCAGGCAGCTTAAATATGGGTTGAATGTAAAAATGCCATGCTATGCAACTTTGATACAGGGTGTTGAGATCAGAGAGACAATATCATCAGAAGCAGCTATAATGGTTAATGGTATATACATAATCTCAGTGAACACACAAATCACATGCTTTGGAACTGGTGAAACAGATTGCAAGGGATGACCTAGTTTTTGTAGAAACAAGCTCATTGCTATGCCAGCTGGTATCGCATTAGGAGATTGACTTTGGGCAGCAAAGACAGTATTGCAGGCAAAGCTCCTTATGCTTAGCTGCATTGGTGGGAAAAATCACAAATGGAAATTATAACTAAAACCCAACCCAGTGCTATTTAACAGGCGTGGCTCCAGTAGGCCAGTGAAAGACCCAAGCTGACTTGTGCACTTTGTATTTTTAGTTTGAAATAAAAAAGCAAGCACCTCACACACCCAATGAAACACTGTACCAATCAGCGTAATGGCTGTGGCTGACACGGGTTTCAGTGTTGTTTTAGACCTTTGCTGGCACGATAGTACTCTTTAAAAAAACCAAAATATCACTGGGGCTTCATGACTGAAAATTGAATGGTTCCAAGCTGGAAAGCCACCTGGAAGGGAGATTGGATTTCTAAAAAAAGAGTAGGAGCATGAGGAGAGAGTAAGAACTATCCTGACAGACAGTGTCTCCACTCGGCTCTGGACCGAAAGTGCTCATTAGGTCGGCTCAAATAACTACTATGGATGGTACGGACCTGACTCTAAAATGTTTATGAATATAATTTGTAATGGTCATGCTTAAGGTATATGTATATAATGTATATGGATTTTTCATTATGGAATCTGTGGATTCTTTAATAAAAGGATATATTTAGACTTATTAAATGTTAACTCTTTGCATATGCAAGATGGAAAATATATTGCCTTGAAACTCCTAAATTATTGCCTGTACATTGGTAATGCTAGTGCTAAAAATAAGAGATGAATGTTACATAGTCAATTAAAAAAAAAAAGTAGAATGTAATTCATACCTTAATTTTTAAATATGGACCATTTCACATTTAATTATTCTAAAGATTACTTTTTTTAATATGACTGATGTGGATTTACTTAGATAAGAACTTTAAGCTTATCACAGTCTGAATGAGTGCTAGGAAATGGTTTATAAAAACAGACCGACAGGTTTATGCAATATAAATAACCTATTTTAAATTTAATATTTTTCTTAAAATGTCATATGGAAAGATGTTATAATTTGTTGTTAGAAACATGTCTATTAGACGGAAAGGAAATGTTAACCTCAGACAGGAACAGTAATCAGTTATTTATTCATCTGTAATGAAACTGACTGAAAATGAGAAGTTAAAGACATTTTCTCTTAACCTTTCCCCAGCTCAAGTCAAAGGCTGGTTTAATGATCCTTTGGACTACACAATCAAACTCATGTTGCCAATCATCTCTGTAAGGGCGATTCTTGAATTGGGGGCTGGGGACTGTATTTGAAATTTATCTAGAAGACATATTGCATTATGTAGGGATTTCATGGAGCTGCCTCCATTAAAGCTAGTACAATTGACCCACTAAAACTCAACTGTAAGTAAAGATAATATGCCCACTGATGTGGTTTCTTTGGGATGGGAGATTAAAATCTGAAAGTTCAGGAAATTGTATGTTGGGACTTACTGCTAGATGAATCTGCAGTGTCTAACATCAGTACTTGCAAAATATCTACACACACACACAATTTATTTATTTATTTATTGGTGAGAATTTTTTTCTGAAAACTGACAAATATTCTAAACTGCACTAAATGTTTGCATGTTACATGTTTCTAAGGAAAAATGTAGTGTCTGCTTGATTAATCTATAAAGTTTTTAACCGTTCAATTTCAACAGTTCACTTAATTTCACTCTTCTATTTTAATATTAGAAAAACAACACATACTGCCTACTCAGTTTCTATTCTTAACTTACTATATTTCTAAAAAACAGTTGTAAACAAACTGGTGATATATGAAGCTTGTATTTTATCAAATGGACTGAAAGTTAATTTAATAAAATGTATTTTGGCTACTGGTTCTTTCTCTAATCTTAATTTTGATGTAAAAATATAGTATCGTACATCTACTACCTTCAACAGAAAGGTGATAACGCTCTCTCTGTAGATGTGTATGTACTTCCACACACACTGATCCAGAAGTCAACTCACCAAGTTGTCTCCTAAACCACTCAGACAGGTCCAAAGCAACAGAACTGAGCTGCCTGCCTAGAACAGTGAAGATACTGTTTGGCTGTGTCTACATTGGCATGATTTTGCGCAAAAGTGGCCGCTTTTGTGCAAAAACATGCTGCCTGTCTACACTGGCGGGGAGTTCTTGCGCAAGAACACTGACGTTCTAATGTGTGAAATCAGTGCTGCTTGCGCAAGAACTATGATGCTCCCGCTCAGGAAAAAGCCCTCTTGCGCAAGAGGCCAGTGTAGACAGGCAACATGAATTTCTTGCGCAAGAAAGCCCGATGACTAAAATGGCCATCGGAGCTTTCTTGCGCAAGAGAGCATCTACACTGGCACAGATGCTTTTGCGCAAAAGCACATGCCAGTGTAGACGCTCTCTTGTGCAAATACTTTAACGCAAAAACTCTTGCGTTAAAAGTATTTGCGCAAAATCTTGCCAATGTAGACGTAGCCTTTGAGAGGAGTGGAATCAGGGTGTCATCGCTACCTTTGAACGCTGCAGTGGGAAAGATTAAAAAAAATCCTGCAGAACCGCTCCGAAGTTGTCAAGAGAAACGAAACAACAATTTACTGTGAGCGGCAAGGATGAAATCACTACCTTGCAAATCACCCAACAGCAACCTCACTGAAGTAGCACTAAGGACGAGTTATAATTCTAGTGAGCAATATTCAGACTTAACGCGTAAATCCAAATGTATTATTAAAAACCCACCCTGGTTACTCCAGACTCAAATTCAATTATATTTAGGTAACATGTTCCCCTGTAATTCAGTTGCTTTAGATATTTCAGACCTCACAGTATACTACTGGGCTGTCTCTAGACTGGCAAGTTTTTCCGCAAAATCAGCCGCTTTTGCGGAAAAACTTGCCAGCTGTCTACACTGGCCGCTTGAATTTCCGCAAAAGCACTGACTTCCTACTGTAAGAAATCAGTGCTTTTTGCGGAAATACTATGCTGCTCCCGTTCGGGCAAAAGTCCCTTTTGCACAAAAGGGCCAGTGTAGACAGCTGAGATTTGTTTTCCGCAAAAAAACCCCGATTGCGAAAATGGCGATCAGGGCTTTTTTGCGGAAAAGCGCGTCTAGATTGGCACGGACGCTTTTCCGCAAAAAGTGCTTTTGCAGAAAAGCGTCCGTGCCAATCTAGACGCTCTTTTCTGAAAATGCTTTTAATGGAAAACTTTTCCGTTAAAAGCATTTCCGGAAAATCATGCCAGTGTAGACACAGCCCTGGTTAATGAGCTCCAGGAATAGGGCACTTCAAACACTGGATGGGAATAGTAAAAAGTTGGGCTTTTTTTTTTTTCGGTCAGTGTTGATTACCTTGAAAATTAGCTTTGTTAATGCAAATGTTGCAGATGAAGGGTTCAGTTTCAAGTCAGAAGATGCAGAAGTTAACAACATCCCCTGTGGCTACATTGGCCATGGATACTATTTTATTGCAAATATTCAACACAGCTCTGAAAATAACACATGGCTACATCTACACTGCAGGCTTTTTGCGCAAGAACAGCTGTTTTTGCACAAAAACTTGCAGAGTATCTATACTGCACACGTAAATTTACAGTCCAGCAGCGGAAAACAGGGCTTCTTCCAGAAGCGTTATTCCTCTCCCTATGAGGAATAAGCCCTTTTGTGCAAGAGCGCTTCCACAAGAAGGCAGTGTAGACAGGCAACATGAATTTCTTGCTCAAGAAAGCCCTATAGCTAAAATGGCCATCAGAGCTTTCTTGTGCAAGAGAGCATCCACGCTGCCATGGATGCTCTTGCGCAAAAGCACATGGCAGTCTGGACATGCTCTTGTGGAAGACCTTTTGCACAAGAAGCCTGCAGTGTATTGAGAGGCTAAGTCCAAGTTCACTGCTGCACTTATTTTAACTATGAAACCATTACATCTTAGTGTACCAAGTTTCTGTGCAAAAGGAGAGGTAAAAGTCCCACCATCAGGGCTGGCCTGAGCCATTCTTGCACCCTGGGCAGCGGGCACGTGGCACATGATTGACATGTACAGGGCGCTGCGCCCCTGGGCACCTGCACGGCCCCACCCCGGCCCCGGGCAGCAACCTATTGGGGGTGTGTGTGCCTGATGCAGCGCCCTTTACCACTTCAATCAGGCACCCCCCATAGGTTGGCACCCTGGGCAGCTGCCTGACTAGCCTCCCCCTTAATCTGGCCCTGCCCACCATACCTTATTTACTATAAGGCAGCACATTCACATCAGCCATTTTAAGGTCCAGATTATTCCTCTGCTCAGCTGCAGATTTGGCCAGCAGGGGAGAATTCAGCCAGTGAGCAGAAGAGGGGGGCCCCAGAATCCATAGTCAGTGACGTACTCGAGGCCTGCAGAATGCTGGGCCCAAGTGTACGTGGCTTATGCTACTAGGTGAATAACCCTACTTCAGCCTCCCTTCCCCTCTCCCAGTGGAATGGGTTGGAAAGTCTGGTGAGAGTCTGGCACATTTGCAGATACCTGCTTTATAGCCACAGGTCTCTGTCTAGAATAGATCCCTATGGCTATGCTCCACCCAACTCTTCTCCTTGGCCTGTTTCTGCAGGGCTCAGACAGGCTAAGATCGTTCTCAACCGACAGCCCAATTAGCATACACTGTGGTGCAGCTGTGTACTTTTGCTACTCTGGTCTGGCAGAGGGCAGGGCTAGCTGAGGAGAAAACCATCTCTTGCAGTCTGTGCCCATGTTCCTGCCAAACAGGACTAGGGAATGTCACAGTGGGTGGGAAAGTGGGTCTGTGAACTGGGGTTTTAGGTAGTGCTTTGCTCCTGACCCCCCCCCATTTCTCAGATCCTGGGTGCCTGCCTGGCCCCCAACCAGGGACTCCAGCTCCCACCTGACCCCATGCCAGGGGGTCTGGCTCCCAGTCCAAACACAGCTGCATTTGTGGACCCTTCCCCTTGTGCTGCCCGCACCCAAAACTCCACTCGTGGCAGGGGAGCTACACACAGGCGACAGGGTGGTTTTAGGGTTTGTGTATGTGGGGCTGGGGCGGGCGGGGGCAGGGCAGGGCTGTGGCTCTCCACCTGCAACCCACTTAACACATTGTGAGCTGCATACACATGAACAGAACGAGACCCAGTGCCCTCAGGTGTGTGTGTGCGCTAAAGCAGACACTGACAAACATGAGGGGTGGGGCCGGGGAGCGGCACAACTGAGTGCGCAAACAGAAGCAGCAAATTCTAGCAAAGCATCTCGGGATTAGTGCAGTTCTACCCTGTGCCTTGCCAGCTGATTTTCAATCAATCATAAACTGTCAACAGGCAGCCAACCATTTCTCAAGCTGTGATGCAGATGCAAGGTTGCCAGAACTATTTACAGTACATGGCTGCAGCATGTGTGCACTGGGCGAGGCAAGTAAGAGTTGCTTTCAAGCAGGAAAAATACTGAGCTGCAGAACTCGTGGCAGCTTATGGGATTTTCCTGAAACCTCAGGATGAGCTTTTCAGAAAACACCGTGTGCACACCAGATTATCCCAGAAATTGGTTTGCAGCCTCAACTGCAAAACACCTTCCTTGCTGGAAGAGAGGGCGATAATAGAAAATGAGAAAAATATGACGGGTACAAAGACGTGGTAAGTGTTTTGCATAAATGCATCTTCCACCTTCTACAACTGAGAGTTCATGTCTTGTTCAGGTCTCCCAAGGGGGGGGAGGCTTTAGCTAACCTGACAATTTTGTCCATTTGTTGCCAGCAGTCTTCCAGGGCCCAATTCTTATTTATACAAAGGAGCCTATTCTACATGAAAATCAGGACTTCAGTATTCTCAAAGATAGTACAAGGCTCTCAGATCGTCATGTAATTCTGAAGATGAGTATTTGTACGGTTCCTAAAGAAAATTGATTTAAAAAAACCTGCTTAAAGCTAGTTTTGATTTCTTCTCCTCATTCAACTTTCACTCATTTCTAAAGATAAATAAATCTGCTGTTTGCACAGACACATCAAAGGCAGTTTAAACGTTTTTGCTCTGTTCCTGGCTTCTTCCTCTTGCAAAACCATCACCACAGAAAAACAAACAAAAACTAACTTTTGCTTTGGCCAAGTTTAAGAACAGCCAGATTTTGTGCAGAGCCAACAAAAGAAAATCCCTGTTTTACTTCAGGGACAAAGGAGTTTGTCCTTCTGCAGGAGACATCATTGCACCTCATAAATCACATAAAACAGCTGTGCAAAAAGAAACAATTGGGGAGAACAGTATTTGGGTGACAGGTGAAAGTTACAACCTCATCACAATTAATAAAAGAATTTATTGTAAACTTATGTATATTATACAATTATACATTATAATACAGAATATGGAGGAGTTAGACACTCAACATTTCAAATATGGACAGTGTTTGTAAGGAGATCTTTAACTGACATTAAGACTTTTTAGAAAGCCACAGCACATGTAGGGGAATATTCAGAAATGTCCCAATTTTTTCCACACTTGGTTTTAGCCTGCCCCCTTGTTGCTGCATGACAACTTTCTTATATTCAATTTGATGGAACAAGTTGTCTTCTCATGAAAAACTGTCTCTCCCACCACTCTTGACAATTCAAAGATCTTCTTGCAAAAGCGTCCTACATTTGGAGGACTAAAATATTGGTGGCTGCATTTGGTTTTAATGGATAGTTTGTCCTTAGCAAAATCCAGTGCGAGTTAGACTATTCTCCTAAAGGAAACTACACATTAATCTAGCTTGCTTAGAAATGGATCAAGAGACGCAATCACTGAAGCCCCTTTGCACTACTACAGAACAAACAGATGCCTTGGTTTAGGGTCCTTTTTAGAACTCAAAATTCTGAACACTTCATTCTCCAGCGCTACAGAAACATGTGGCTCAAGCAGTCGGAGCAAGATTTTGACTAGCAGGTGCCCAAAGATGGGCTCAGATGACCACAGTTGCTGCTGGGTTCTCAGCACTTTTGAAAACCAGGCAACCAATTGATAATTTAGTACTAAGGGATGGATGTGCATATGTCACTTCAGAATACCAGTGCACTGGCTACCCAAGAGGACATACCACTGTACACAGGCTCTGTAGTCCCATTCCTGGCTACATCAAAATATTGTCCCTAACTTACAAATTGCCTACAAGTGCATCTAGAAGGTGTAGGAGGCTTGATCCCCTATGCCTGTAAACAAAACATCAAGAATAAGAGGCTGCCAGGCCCCCAAAGCACTTTGGGACGCTAAGACAGGGCTTGATGTTCCTAAATTGAACCGATTCCTCTCCGCTCTCAGAGCTGGCCTAGTCACTATGCTCTAGCGAGAGTTGCTGCAGCTGAAGTACTTCAGACTCCTGTCAGTTTAAAAGCTAGACCAAGGGCTGAGTGCACAGCTCTTCCTCAAGCCTGCAAGCACTCGCTCATGCCCGTGATCTTGCTGGCTGACCACCAGCATGAGCAAAAATTCCACAGCAGGAGCCCAGAGAGTTTTAAACGCCCATTCCACTGTCATCAAGCTCTTCATCTCGGAGCCTGACTCAAATTCCATCCCACCAGCCCCGTTTTCAGGGTTCAGGGCCAAGCTGAGTAGTACTGCACTCCCAGCCTGCTGATTTCAGTGGGGCTATCTGCCGACTAAGGAGGGCACCAATGGTTGAATCTGGCCCTAGAAAGACAGTGTCAAAGGTTTATAGTTTAAATTGAATTTTATTCACTCTGGCATGTAACTGCTCTTTAAAAGCCTGAAACCACTTTTCAGCTGAACCACTCTCCATAGTTGTGTTTAGCTATAGAGCTCCTGCCATCAAATGGAGCTTCTGCCATCAAATGTATTCATTTTCTAGTGAAAACACACTCAAGTACTAGTTTTGAAATACACTCTTATTGTGTTGGGGAGTAGTGTACAGCACTTCTACAATGCTTTGTTTTGGAAGTGCTTCACAAATATTAGTTAGGCCTCAGCACACCCGAGCTAAGGAGGTATGGAAACAGAGGCACAGACGCAACTTCCTCCAAGCCAGGCAGCAAGTCAGTGATTTAAACAGAACCAGAATTCAGTCTCCTGGGTTTTAGGCCCTCATTCAACCTATCACATGGCACTGCCCCAAAAGACAAGGACTTCAAAAGCCTGATGCAGTAATAGCCAAATGTTGGACAGCTCAACCTTGAGAGCGTGTTTGGCAATATTGTAAACACACCCAAGAAGAGGTTTATAACTCAAGGGCACACCTTCTTACATGCAGTAGCATTCACAAGGCTGCAGTTGTTCCCTTCAGATGTGGCATTCACAAGGAGAACATGGCAATATCTAAGACATGTAAGTGGCAGAACTGAAGTGAAGTTTCTACCACAACCATGGGATCAGGCGCTCCCATGTCCCAAAATACCTGTGTTCTTCCCAATCCCACTGGACATCTTTCTGCTCCCCAGAGCTCAAACCCAAGCTTTGTTATTGTCAGTTCCTCACAATATGCGCTTAATACCAGTCAATGGTCTCCAGAGGCTTAAAGAAGCATTACAGAGTTAGTGGCTTGGCCTCCAGCTCAGTAATCACGATTCTTCCAGCTAGACCAGGCAAATCTGCAGAGATCCACTTGATAGCCACATCTGTGAACCATTTTTGCAGACTGTGAATGGATGCAGATCTAAATTTTATATCTAAAGCTCTGCAAGTCCACGGATACCCACCAATCATTTTTACAGATTGGACGCAGATACAAATTTTTTATCTGTGCAGGGCTCTACTTCCAGCAGCCAAGATCAACACTTGCTATGCAAGCAAAGGATCTCAGCCAATTAATGCCCAGAAATCTAGACAGAAATCTATGAAATGAACCAAACACCCCACTTCCTTTCCTTTTCCCCTCACAAAGGTCACATGCTCAGTGAGTCTCTCTAAATTTGACTTTAATTATTCAACTTGGCCATACCCCCCTACCTACTATGACTGGGATGTCGGAAATTCTCATTCAGTCCCTTATAAGGGAAGGAAATCTTTGTTATGTTACTGTCGGCTGTATATGGTAGGTCCTGCTACATAGGAGGAACCATGTTGATGGTGTTCAAGTATATCTGCACAAGTCACTCACCACAAGTGTCAGCCTCCAAACAAACTGACTTCTAAAACCCCCTATCACTTTGTGTGTATTCTCAATGCCTTGAGCAAATGGTCTCCCATGGCTCCCGAGCTCACAGCAAAACCTGTACTGGTCTGTGGACTGCCTCAAAGGGAACTGATGTACCAAAGAATCTCGCCCATTAAAAAAAAATGCATCACTTCAGCAAGCTATCCAGCCATTAGTTGGATGAGGCCCATTTAACTACCACATCTTCCTCAGCTAGCAACTGAATGCAAACGGACAAAGTTTGTTTGTCCACTTGCTGAGTGAACACTGCAACCTAAACAACTTGATTTGGAACAGAACATCATTCTGTTGCATTAAGGTGCATCTTTAATTGGAGTAGCCCAACATTCTAAAATGTGTAACAGTGTCCTACAGAGACAGTGGAATTGTCATTGAATACTTCAGTCTTCAATCCATTGTTGCTACAGTCTTCAGGTTATTTCACTGTTCCTCATTTAATATCCTCATATGCTTGTTTGTGAGGAAATCAAGAAAGGGAATATTGCAGATGGCTTGGTGAATATTCATCACTGTGATCTCTCTTGGAATCCTGCAGAGAACGAATCAAAGAAACTATTACACAACACAAAAAGCCAAGTGGCTCTGAAGTGCCAGGCCAGTAAATTTACTAAGGGGGGGGCGAAATGGGGGGGGGGGAAGAAACCCACCAAAAAAGGGATAATAATGTTACAGCTACAGAGAAAAGGTATTAAAAGGCCATAGCACAAAATGGAGACTATCAGAAAATTTGGAGGAATACTCCTTGGGCATGAGCACATGAAAATTAAAGGGCAATGCTGAATACCAGTTTTGTGGAACAGGAAGTATATTAACTAAGCCACTCGCTTGTACATATTGAACACTAAGGCGTTTCTTTTTCAATTTCAAGTTCTGCTAGAAGAATATGAAGTCAAGGTGATGGGCGCCTTACTTCAGCTAATCAAAAGAATAATTTTTGGATCTTGGGTTACTTGCAAGAATTACTTGATTTCCATGCTACTAAGTAGGCTATTGGGGCCTTGTCAGGTCATTGGCAGATCATTTGTAGATCAACTTATTTTGCTCAAGGGAGAAGGCTTGCAGCCCCAAACTGTGAAAGCAGAGAGACCCCTTCCCAATTTTGATCTGTAAGCGATAGGGATGTAAAAGAGTAGTTGATTAGTCACCTACCCGATAAGCCTAGGCTTATTGGGCCATCAAGTCAACTACTTGCATCCCACCCTCCCCCCCATATCAGCTGCCTGGCTCTCACTACATTTAAAAGGCCCCACACCGCAGACATGGTGCTGGGAGGGAACCAGCTTCTAGGAAGATAGTAATTCAATGGAGGTGGGACTCCTTACACAAGCCAGCAAGGGAATGAAGATTTTTGCTCAGTAATTCATGTACTAATAAACTGTTTAAAAATGTTTTATTAACAAAGGTAACAGACACCCTGCAAACCCCAGAGTATATGTTGTAAGGCAAAGCGATGTGTAGGTCCTCTATGAATGGAGGAAGGACGACTAGTAAGTGATGACATCAAGAAGGATGAGGTATTTAATCCCTATTTTGCTTCAGTCTTAAAAGGCTAACAGTGACCTGTTACTAAACACAATTAACATGAACATGGGAGAAGAAATGCAAGTCAAAACAGGGAAAGAATATTTAGATAAGTTCAATGAATTCAAGTCTGCAGGGCCTGAAGAAATTCATACAGGGTTAAGAAACTAGCTGAAGCAATCTTGGGCCATGTTTTCACTAAACGGAGTCTAGGTAAGACCCGCTAAGTTAAACTCAAGAGTGCACCCCCACCAGCTGCCGGTACTCATGCTACTGGAAGGAGTAAGGGAAGCCAACGGGAGCATTTGCTCCCATTGGTCTCCCGCTATGGGGATGGCAGGCAAACTCAAAACAAGGTACATATCTGGTTTCGACATTCCCTTTTAGTGTAGACCTGGCCTTGGAGCATTAGCAATGATCTCAGAGCTCCTGGAGGATGGGTGAGGGCCCCAAGGACTGGAGAGGGCAAATATTGTTCCCTTTTTAAAAAGACAGGTACTAAGAAGACCTAGAGAACTGTAGACCAGTCAGCTTAACTTCAACCTGGGAAAATACTGGAATAAATTCTTATACAATTTGTAAGCCCCTAGAATATAAAACAGTTTTAAGAAACAGTCAACACGGATTTATCAAGAACAAATCATACCAAACCCACCTCATTTCCTTTGACAGGGCTACCAGCCTAGTGGATGGGGGAAGCAGTATATATGAAATATATTGATTTTAGTAAAGCTTTTGTCACAGTCTGACACGACATTCTCATAAGCCAACTGGGGAAATGTGAAGATGAAGTTACGGTTAGGTGTGAGCAGAACTTGTTGAAAGATTGTACTCAAAGTTATCAAAGGTTTGCTATCAAATTGGGAGCGTATGTCTAGCAGGGTCCCTCAGGGATCAGTATATGTCTCATGCTATTCAATATTTTCATGAATGATTGGCTAATGGAGTGGAGAATATGCCTATATAATTTGTGGATGATGCCAAGCTGGGGAGGGTTGACTGACTGAAGAGAGCCCAGAGGATGGCAACAAAATTGATAAAGGTTTATAAAACCTGACTTTTAAGGGGGGGAAAAACAAACAAACAAACAAACAAAAAGCTAATTATGTTTAGTCCTGAGAAAAGACGACTGAAGAGGAGTTTGATAACAGCTTTCAAATACGTTAAGAACTGTTATACAGAGGTTGGTGATCAACTGTTCTGCATGTCCACAAAAGGTAGGACAAGTAATAGTAGGATTAATCTGCAGCAAGGGAGATTTAAATTAGCTATTAGGAAAGACTTCCGAAATGCCAGGGTAGCTAAGCTCTGGAATAGGCTTCCAAGGGAGGTTGAGGAATCCCCATCATTGGAAGTTTCTAAGAACAGGCTGGGCAAACACCTGTAAGGGAAGGTTGAGGCTTACTTGGCACCGTCATAGTGCGGGGGGCTGGACTTAGTGACTTCTCAAGAATCCTTCCAGCCCTACCATTCTATGATTCTATGCACGGAGAGTTCATTGCTCACAGTTTTAGCCATATGATGTTTAACAATTGCTGAAAGCAGGTAAAGCTTTTGTGTAAATGGCATAGATGACAAGAGAGATCAGTCACTGTACCTGTTGTGAGGAGCTGTCTGGTACCCAACAGCCAGCGCCTGCCTTAGGATGTCATTCACAAGTTGTTCAGTAGCCTAAGACAAAAAGCAGCATTAGGGGATGACATGTAAAAAGATTAAGCAATGGATTTTATTTGTAATTTGACTGTCACAAATAAGCAGAAGCTCAAAGGTTTAGCTTCTATTTTTTTAAATTCTAGACTCAGTTAACATTTTTAAAATGGATCAGCCAATAAACTACAAACTATACCAACAACCGGAAAGATTCTATTGTCCTAAGATGAGCAAAGCCTGGCTAAAATTAAACTCACTAGAACTTCTCAGTTCTTAAAGTTGCTAAAGATCTTGGGTGGTAAATAGTATATTCTTTGCTTTATCTGACACTGCAAATAACAGCCACTCACACCATACACTTTTATGCAGGATTACTCGTCCTTATTTCAAGTAACCTGCAGTCTAACAGTAGAGGCAAGGCAGCCAAAAAGGGGGCAGTAATACTTTGGGAAAAAATATTTAACCCTTATCAAATAGTAATTAATCAACATCATTTCTATAGGGTTGGTAGATATCGTCTTTGCAGCAATGAGCAAAGTGATTTGTTCAAGCTTACAGAATGGATTCAGTGTCAGAACAAACATCAGAGGATGAAAGTTTACATATTTCATCATAACGTCATCTCTATCCCAACACTTCCCCCCTCTCTCAGACTGAGTATTTGATTCTGTGCAAGTCTTCTGGATTGATCATTTTTCTACATTACATTTCTATAATTGTATTTGACCCAGTAATCAGTCAAATAACAGCTTACCTTTAAAACCATATCTTCTATAACTGATGCATAAACATTCTTGTGCAGCTCAACAGGTTGAAAAGAAATCCCTATCTATAAAATGAGAGAGAGAAAATATTTTTTTAATCTGACAGACTGCTGCAAACAAAATAACCAATAAGGGATAACACTGTTCTGAAAGAAATGACAGTGAACAATGTGTTTCAGGAGTAATCAGTTACAATAGCAACACAAACACATTGTAAAGTTTAAGTACAATATAACTTCCAGGATTAGATTTGAAAGAATATCCAGTGCAGGCAAAACCTGAACCTACAAATGGCTGCAGGGACATATCTAAAACAGAGACAAGTTAAATCAATTTTGATGGGTTGGGGGTTACTTCTGTGAGCAAAAGCCCCTCTGTACTTGTGTGTGTCTATTTACTTGATTAGTTTCAGGTTTGGCCCTTAGTTGTGAAGACTAGATCTGTATTAAATAGTTCTGTTTCACTCTCCAGGTCCTGTCTTTTGTACTGACCATGACTTGCATGTAGTACACATATGGAGCTCTGCTCGGACACTGGCAAGAAGGAAAAGTTTTACCTTCACTCCCCTTTGGCTGATGGGCCTGGAAGGAGAAAAGATCTCTCTTCTCCCCAATCACCCTTTTCTCCCCAATCTGCTACTGAGAAGAAATACATTTCTTACTCTTCATCAGTAAGCACCACAGGATCCATTTGGGCAAAAGACATTATTTTTTTAAATTATATATATATATATATATATAAAAATAAAAATAAGGTAACAACTAGTTCAGTGGTCATTCATTAGCTTGGTGCAGCAAGTTTCACTACCTCCTGTGCCATGTCTCGCACAAACTCTGAGCCAGGCAAGGCGGCCAAGTAGAACTTCATCTCCTCTTGTTTTTCTTCCTGTTCCTTCTTAATGTTTATTTTTAGTGGCTCAGTGCAGCCAAGGATATCCACTTCCTCCTCATTCTCTGGTTCTTGTTTCAGGAACTGCTGCAGCTCCTCCAGTTTTCGGCAGAGCTCTTCGCCACTCGAGTAAGACGACGGGCACTCTAAAAAGACAGAATTCAGTCTTACTTAGGACGTGCTGGGAAAGGCACTTAAACATGGATACAGGCCCAAAGTCACGAGAGAAAATCAAGTACGTAAAGGACTCATTTTGGGACTTCATACTTCAGAACACAAGGCTGAACAAAGAGCAAATACCACCCAAGAGTCTTCTCTTTAATGACACCCAGTACAAGCTAACAGTGCAAAGTGGTCTCACTCATCAGCTGCTCCTAATAAAGAAGCTGCACTTCAAACACTATGGGTGTGTCCACACTACACCTAGAGCTCAAAAGAAGCTATGCAAATTGCATAGCTTATTTCGAAATTAGGCACTGTCTACACAGCACTTATTTCAAAATAAATCGCTATTCCGAAACATCCCTTACTCCTCGTGGAATGAGGTTTACAGGGATGTCGGAATAGCGAGCCTGTTCTATTTTGAAATAACAGCGCGCTCAAAAGACACGGAATAGTTATTTATGGGATACCTCCAGTATCCCGAAATAGCGCTGCAGTGTAGATGTAGCCTATCAGACTCATATGGATTTATTAGAGTCTTCCAGAAGTTCTTTTGTAGAAAAGTTTGAAACTAGTAGATACTGCCCTCACCACTTTGAGAAATGTAAATGCCACGTAGCTCCGGATACTAATCATACTGCTAAATGTAAAGATCTAATTAAAAAAAAAGAAAAGAAAAGATAATTACACAGATTCTTAATATGTGTAAGTGTGCATAGATTTATTTATTGTCCCTGTATGAGAATCTACCCACAGCCCAGCCAAGAGATGACAGTCATTTTTGCATCCTCTCATTACCATTCCTCTGAACTATCTGGTTTCCTCACTGCATGTATTATTCCCCCTCACAGTCAGTCATTAGGAACTGAAAAGGTTGCATGAATGTTTGACCTTTTCTTTTCTACTCATCAGGTGCTTTCCAGCTCTACATGACTGCTCACAGCTCACTACCAGTCTGTTCAGACAAAAATCAAAGCAGTAGTCACACACTGTTCCATAGCTGCCTCTTTCTATTTGGTAAAATCCATTTCTTCATTCCATTCTTTAATCCTCCTGTCCTACTTCTTAAAAGCCTGGCACTTCCAATAAGCCATCAGAAGCATCACAAACTTGTCATTATAGAACTGCATAATAGACATTTTCTGAAAGCAAGATGTCTAAACTCCACTCAATTTAGAATTACACTGGGAACTGACAAAAAAGCCTCATCATAGGACTGTGATCAGAAAAACCCTATTTTCCAGCTCAAGCACAATATGTTTCTTTCCATGAGCACACATTTTACAAAACAGTAAGCTGCAGATGCCAAAGCTGGCTAACTGACTGGTTTCAGAGCAAGGAAGCTCTACAGGATGTCAAAGGGAGTTGTACAGAATGGTTCAATTGTGCTCCATGAATGTTACCGCAAAGAGACAGGACCTGCAGTACAACCGTTTATACACCTGAGATGGGCAGCAGTGGCTAAATTCTGTGACAGTCATAGAGCTGCTCTGTAGTAAATGATGAATACCATACACTGACCAGGTTATTGGGACATGTACTGCAAGAATATGTTGGTTTAGCTGAAGAGCAGGCTGTAAGGAAAAACAAGCAAGAAGGGAAGGAGAATTGCTCAGGAGAAAGAGAAAAGAGAAATCCCCTCTGTAAATGCTTGAGGATTGCTACAGGCTCGAAGTCTGACTTGACTTCTTCCTGAGCCTCCCAAACTGGTTTTCACAAGTGGAACCAAACGCTGGGAGCTGACAGGTGGAAAGGATCTCTGGCTGGACTGAAAAGGATTCACTCTCAAGAGGAGAGCTGCTGTGGAGGTGATCCAGGGGACCAGACTGACACAAAGGCCCTGAGGGGTGTCTAATGAAGTTAGGCCTGGACATGCTATCATCAGGGGATAGGAAGCTGTGAGGTAAGAGCCACATGGAGACTCTGAATGCCCCCTCTCTAATCCTTAGTCCTACCGTTAAAACAAATGGTTTTGATAAGGCTTTGTTGGTCATTGTATACCACTGGTCCCAGCTGCACATTGCCAGGCATACCTGATCCAGCACAATGCACTGGTGGGGCACAACCCAGGATCAGTCTTTTCACAGAGTAATAAAATAATTGTAAGATCAGGACGGGGCGGGATGGAAGAGGAATCTGGCTTTAGGGGAGGGATCTGAAAGTGGTACAAAGGAATAGCACAGGAAAGAGTGGGATGAAATTCAGAAAGGGAAAATTTTGCTCAGTTGTAGGGAGAAGGTTCTGTACAGTGAGATGTGCTCAGCTCCATGGGACAGTGATGGAAGCCCCAGCACTGCCCCACCCATTCGTCAGACGTAAACTCCTCCAGGCAGGGACTGTCTTTCACCCTGTGTCAGTAACAGTGTCTAGTCCCAGGGAATCTTGACGTTGTTGGGGCCTCTCCATGCTACTATAATGTCAACAACTAAGCTGCACAGAGCACTTGAAAGCCATCAGTAAGGAACAATTTGGGTTGGTAGGAGGAAAAGGACAGATTTGTTATGAGGCCGTTCTGATCTCTAATTTCTGCAATTCCAAGGGAGTGAAAATAGCTTCAAGAATGTACTGGAGAATAAAGTGGGAGACACATGGGAGCTGTGTAACAGGCAATATCTTAAGCGCTTACCTGGCTCGCTGTCTATTTGTGTTAGCACATCTTCTATTGAATCTTCCTCGTTCCTTAGAGCTTCAGGGTCGGGCGGAGTGTAGCCGTGGCATCGACACCAATGTACCACATGCTTGGTTTTCAGGGGGCTGATGTTGTGAAACTTGGGGTGCTTTTCTATGATTTCTTGTAGGATTTTTCTCACCGTCATTGCTCGTTGCCACTGTGGGAAACCAAAGGGAGAGCTTTGTTTAGCTGAGGTGTTTTATATTTGAATCCCAGGAGACCAGAACACAGACAATTTAGGATCCTAGGAACATGGAGACTGACAATACCAGGTATTTCCTCAGAATGCTGCATGACCTGGAAGAATGAGCATGGATTGGTGGTCCTGATCCTGAGTCATTCTGTAGCCTAGGAGTGGTAATTTAAACTCTGCTTCTGTTCCCACTATGTCAAACTGAAAGATCCCTATCTCATGGGGACTAAGTGAACTTCAGCCTTCTATTCTTAAAAGTAACACCAATG
The DNA here is from genome assembly GCA_019425775.1 of Rafetus swinhoei. Lineage (NCBI taxonomy): Eukaryota > Metazoa > Chordata > Testudines > Trionychidae > Rafetus > Rafetus swinhoei. The sequence goes on from CM033432.1 coordinate 48,091,818, forward strand.
ATCACAGTAACTGAAAGCCATTAGAGGGAAATATGTGCATCTATTTTTTGCAGCTTGTTTAATTTTGTGAACTTGAACAGGGCTGCTTCTAGTCAGCTTCATTATTTTCTATATAGATCCTTCAAGTAGCAACAAGGGATGAAAATTATGAAAAAACAGGAATATATAAATGCAACAGCATAAAACGATTACACAAACTATTTCTCCACAATAATTAAGAATCCAGTTCAGTAACTGCCCTGTGGTTGGGGTTAGGGATAGCTCAGTGGTTTGAGCATCGGCCTGCTAAACCCAGGGTTGAGAGTTCAATCCTTGAGGGGGCTACTTAGGAATCTGGGGCAAATCTGTCAAGAGATGGTACTTGGTCCTGCCGTGTGGGCAGGGGACTGGACTCAGTGACCTCAGAAGGTCCCTTCCAGTTCTGATATAGGTATAACTCCATATAACGATAACGATACATGAGGCCTTCAACAAAGAGTCAACACGACACAGAGCAGTTATAAGAGAAAGGCACAGGGTTAGCAGTAGTGAAAAATATATTGGGAGGAATCAGACACACAATATTATGGCATATGGACACAACGTGTAAAAAAAGTTATGCAAACATTGTATTATATTACTCAGCACCGACATTTAAAAACATCCCAAAAAGATTTTAAATTGAAGCAACTCAAAATAGAACTTCAAGGTTATTTACGTTTTAATAACTGAATACTAGTATATTGGGGAGCTACATGGAAAGAATCCAGTGCATGTTAAGAACATAAGAACAGCCATACTGGGTCAGACCAACGGTCCACTAGCCCAGCATCCAGTGGCCAATGCCAGATGCCCCAGAGGGAGTGAACAGAACAGGCAATCATCAAATGAGCCCTCTCTTGTCATCATTTCCAGCCCCTGACAAACAGAGGCTAAGGACACCATTCCTACCCACCTGAATAATAGCCACTGATGGACCTAACCTCCATGAATTTATCTAATCCTTTTTCAAATCCTGTTAAAGGCCTGGCCTTTACAACATCCTCTGGCAAGGAGTTCCACAGCTTGACAGTGTGCTGTGTGAAGAAAAACTTCCGTTTGTTTGTTTTAAACCTGCCACCTATTAATTTCATTTGGTGACCCCTAGTTCTTATGTTATGGGAACAAGTAAATAACTTTTCCTTATTCACTTTTTCCACACCAGTCATGATTTTATAGATCTCTATTGTATCGCCCCCTCCCCTTTAGTCTCCTCTTTTTTAAGCTGAAGAGTCCCAGTCTTTTTACTCTCTCTTCATATGGGACCCATTCCAAACCCCTAATCATTTTTGCTGCCCTCTTCTAAACCTTTTCCAATGCCAATATATCTTTGAGATGAGGCAACTACATCAGTCTTATTCTCTATCCTTTTGTAATGGTTCCTAACATTGTTTGCTTTTTTGACTGCTGCTACACATTGAGTGGATGTTTTCAGAGAACTATCTACAACAGTGGTCTCCAGCCTTTTTACACCCAAGATCACTTTTTAAATATCAGCACAAGCCAAGATCTACCCCACCCCTTCCTTGAGGCCCTGCCCTCTGTTTCCCTTCTCTCCATCATACCACACACTTCCGGGACCTGGCATGCAGCTGCAGAACTACCCCCCACACTGCAGGAAGCCCATACTACCTCCGCTGTCCCTGGAGGTAGCGTCAGCGCAGTGTTAATCTTGGGGTTGGGGGACCGCGAGGGGGGCCCCCTTGAAAGCCTCGTGATCGACAGGTTGAGCCCCCAGAATCAACCAGTTGATCGCGATCGACAGGTTGGTGACCACGGATCTACAATGATTCCAAGTTCTCTCTTGAGTAGTTGTAGCTAAATTATGCATTACTTTGCATTTATCAACATTAAATTTCATTTGCTATTTTGTTGCCCAATCACTTAGTTTTGTGAGATCTTCTTGAAATTCTTCACAGTCTGCTTTGGTCTTAACTATCTTGAGCAGTTTAGTATCATCTGCAAATTTTGCCACCTCACTGTTTACCCTTTCTCCATAAAATTTATAAATAGATTAAATAGGATTGGTCCCAGTACAGACCCTTGGGGACACCACTAGTTACTAGTTTCCTCCACTCTGAAAACTTACTGTTTATTCCTACCCTTTGTTTCCTCTCTTAACCAGTTATCAATCCATGAAAGGACCTTCCCTCTTATCCCATGATGACTTATTTTACTTAAGAGCCTTTGGTGAGGGACCTTGTAAAAGGCTTTCTGGAAATCTAAGTATACTATATCCTCTAGATCCCCCTTGTCCACATACTTGTTGACCCCCCTCAATAAGGCATGATTTTCCTTTACAGAAACCATGTTGACTTTTCCTCAACAAATTATGTTCATTTATGTGTCTGACAATTTTACTTTACACTATAGTTTTGACTAATTTGCCCTGACATTAGACTTACTGGTCTGTAATTGCCAGGATCACTTCTAGAGCCCTTTTAAAATGTTGGCGTCACATTAGCTATCTTCCAGTAATTAGGCACAGAAGCGGATTTAAAGGACAGGTTACAAACCACAGTTAATAGCTCCGCAATTTCACATTTGAGTTCTTTCAGAACTCTTGCGTGAATGCCATTTGGTCCCAGTGACTTGTTACTGTTAAGTCCATCAATTTATTCCAAAACCTCCTCTAATTATACCTCACTCTGGGACAATTCCTCAGATGTGTCACTTAAAAAGACTGGCTTAGGTTTGGCAACCTCCCTAACATCCTCAGCCGTGAAGACCAAAGCAAAGCAAAACAAAGCAATTCATTTAGTTTCTCTGCAATGACCTTATCGTCTTTGAGTGCTCCTTTAGCATCTCGATCATCTAGGGCAGTGGTCCCCAATGCGGTGCCCGCGGGCGCCATGGTGCCCACTGGGGCATTTATGTGCACCCATGGAATGATCTGGGCCCGCCCCACCCCCGGGCGCGCGGCGCATGGGCGGCGCCGGCCTCGGGGTGCATGGGCGGCCCCTGCCCCGGGCAGCCCGGAAAGGTTGGGGACCACTGATCTAGGGGCTCCACTGATTGTTTAGCAGGCTTCCTGCTACTGATGTACTTAAACATTTTGCTATTACTTTTTGTGTTTTTGGCTAGCTGTTCTTCAAACTCCTTTTTCGGCTTTCCTCTTATATTTTTACACTTAATTTGATAGAGTTTATGCTCCTTTCTATTTTCCTTACTAGGATTTAACATCCACTTTTTAAATGATGCCTTTTTATCTCTTTATCTCTCTCTGCTTCTTTTACTTGGTTGTTTAGCCACAGTGGCACTTTTTCATTTCTCTTACTCTGTTTTTTAATTTAGGCCTCTGTTATGGTATCTTTGAAAAGTTTCCATGCATCTTGCATGGATTTTACCTTTGCCATTGTACTTTTTAATTTCTGTTTAACTAACATCCTCATGTTTGTGTTGTTCCCCTTTCTAAAATTAAACACCAGTGTTGGGTTGCTGAGGTGTTTTTCCCACTACGGGGATGTTAAATTGTATTACATTATGGTCACTATTTCCAAGTGGTTCAGTTATATTTACCTCTTGGACCAGATCCAGTGCTCCACTTAGGACTAAATCAAGAATAGCCTCTCCCCTTGTGGGTTTTAGAACCAGCTGCTCCAAGAAGCAGTCATTTAAGGTATCAAGAAATTTTGTGTCTGCATCCCATCCTGAGGTGACATGTACCCAGTCAATATGGGGATAGTTGAAATCCCACACTTGAGTGTTTTATTTTGATAGTCGCTAATTTCCCTTAGCATTTCATAGTCACTATCACTATCCTGGTCAGGTGGTCAATAATATATTCCTATCATTATAGTCTTATTATTAGAGCATGGAATTACTATCCAGAGAGATTCTATGGAACATTTTGAGTCATTTAAGATTTTTACTTCATTTGATTCTATATTTTTCTTCAGGTATAGTGCCACTTCCTCACCAGCACGACCTGTTCTGTCTTTCCGATATATTCGGTACCTTGGTATGACTGTGTCCCATTGATTATCCTCATTCCACCAACTTTCTGAGATGCCTATTATATCCTTTTTTAATATGAGGCACGCTACTTCACCCATCTTATTATTTGGACTTCTAATGTTTGTGTATAAGCACTTTAAAAATTTATCACGATTTATCTGTCTGCCATTTTCTGATGCATTAGACTCTTCTTCATGGATTGTTTCTCATCTAATCTTACCCATATTTTATCATCGTTCATCCTCTCCTTCCTACTAGACCATAGAAAATCTCTATCAATAGACAGACCCTCCCCTAAGAGATGCCTCTGTCTGATCCATGTCCGCTTCCACACATGCTATTGTGAAACATACTTCCATATCCAATATATCAGAATGTTATGGCTCCAATATATCCAGAAGTTTCCCCAGTTTTACCCACCAATGCTTATAAAACATGGAAAGAGTCAATTACCTCAGCTGCCCTCCGTTTTCCAATATTCCAGCTGTAATACTGTTCCACTGAACTGGCACGGAAAGAACTGACATCTTCACCTAAAGAGCCAAAAAACTGGAGTTAAATTTTAACAACTATGAAATCTAATGTACACTGCTGTTGGCTTTTCCTTAAATCCAAAAATAGGTGTTCATTGAATACATTGTGCTTGGTGGGGCGAATGGGAAAGATGGCTCCTCCGTGTGCAGTCCACACAGCATAAAGAGTTCTATGCTCTTAAAAAGCGTTCCCTGCACATATGTTCATAGTTGTACCACCACACTCTCTCTTTTTCAAGTTTGCTGACACACGTGGAACCAGCTTTAAACTCCCCAAAGATAAAACATAACTGAGGAAGTCCAGCGGTGCTTTGCTATCATCAGAAGTAGTATTTTTTTTTCTGAAAGCACTTATTTGGCTAACAATTAGAAATATAAAGATAAAAATGCAACAACAAAACAAAAAAAAACCTCTCAAGAAGTGTTTACTGCCATGAATTTAGAAGGAGGGAATTAACACCCAAGCAGCAGATCCATTAGTGTTATATAAAGCTCCTAAAATAAGAAGGAACGAAAACTTTATTGTACCACCACTTTACTGTACCGACCACCAGCACCATTTTGCTCATGCTACTGATTATGTTCAAAGTCTGTCCTTTCCAGTCTCCAGAAGCTTCGCCTCAAAATGCATTTGTTATTAGGAAAACATCATTAGTAGTACATTTCCCAACCACATATATGGGTGGTGTGTGAGCGTGCAATTAAAAAGGACCTTTCTTGATCCATGTCAGATGAAACAGTCTGATGATTGCCTAAAAGCTGCCATCATTGGTCAGGTAAGCACCTTTATTCTATTGTGAACTACACTGTCTCCCTCATACAGGCAAGACATTGAATATTAGGGCTTATCTATACTTACAGCTAGATTGGCACTGATGTGATTTGGCACTGATGTGATTGAGGCAGAGGTATCGATTTAGTGGGTCTGATGAAGACTCGCTAAGTCAATGGCAGAGTGTTCTTTCTTTAAAACTCCATTACTCCAGCTCCCTGAGAAGCATAAGCGAAGTCGGTGGGACAGCATCTCCCATCAACACAGCACTGCGTAAGATGACCTAAGTTATGTTGATTTAAGTTACGTAACTGAAGCAGCGTAAATTAGATCAACTTATAGCTGTAGTACAGACCAGCCCTTGGAACTGCCAACAGCAGCTGTTATTTTGTTGGCAGGATTTGACTGCTTTAGCTTTCTAAGCATTTTGCAAGCAACAGAATTGAACGTAAGCTTTGTGGCGCAGTGTTTTCACTTCATTCTGATGTGTAATTTTCCCAGCTGCAAAGTGCCATGCACATTTTTGGTGCTATAAGAACAAACTGATTGTTTTCATACAAATCTTACTTTTCTCAGCAATTAATGGAACTTTCTTCACTATCGCTGTTAAAAGTTGCTGGATGTTCTCCAAATGTTCTATGCTGCAAAAATAAAGATCACAGTGAATAGTACCGTGTTTGAGCGCATATAACCCGTGGGTTATACGAAGTTTTACAAACCCCGCAAACCTGCAGGGTATACAAGTTTATTTTTACTTGCCTGGGCGCGAGTGCGGCTCGACCTCCCACAGGCCGGCCAGCTCGCCTGCGCTCTCTGTTCCCCCCCTCCTGAAGGAGGGTGGGTTGCGCCTGGCTGCAGCTGCGTGGAGCCTGGGCAGAAGTGCGGCTCCCCTCCCGCAGGCCGGCCAGCTTGCCTGCACTGCGCTCTCTGTCCCACCCCCCCAGAGGAGGGTGGGTTGCGCCTGGCTGCGGCTGCGTGGAACCTGAGTGTGAGCGCAGCTTCCCTTCTGCAGGCTGGCCAGCTCACCTGCACAGCGCTCTCTGTTCCCCCCTCCCGGAGGCTGCAGCTGGTATGTGCAATTACCAGGTACCTTAAAGTAGCATATATAACCCGCAGGCTATACATGTGCGCGGGTTTACACATTTAGGAAAAATTGCGGGTTATGCATGGGTACGGGTTATACATGAGTGCGGATTATATACGTTAATTTACGGTAATTACTTTTTAGAAAAGAAAAATCACTGTCAATTTAAAAAAAATCGTGAAAAAATGTGCTAATATTAATACTTGCTTTGAATAAATATTTGTGTCAGTCCCTCATTCTACAATGCTATGCACATACACAGCTATGTCCCACATGCAGTCATATATGCAATAAATGAATCAGGTGTATGATAACATGTTTGATAAACAATAGTATCTCTCTGAAGTTATTTATAACCAACTGGTGACATTGAAACTGCCCATCTACAAATCAATCAGCAGCCAATATGCTAAGTGGACAGGGGGCTGCAGACAGGGGAGTTTGAAAGGGAGTTTTGACAGAGGAGTCCCAACACCTGTGCCAGCACTGTTTCTGTCTCCTCCACCTGCGCCTGTAGCCAGACAGACCACCTGAGCATGGATGCCTCTACCCAGAGCCTGGTGTGGTTTTGCAGGGACTGTGGCTTTCAATTCCCACTTACTGAAATCCAGGCTGGGGAGACCATCCAATGTGAAAGGTACCTGCTGGTGGAATCTCTTAGGCAACAGGTGGAAGAGCTACAGGAGGTGGTGGCTAGGCTGAGGAAAATCTGAATCCACCAGGAATTCCTGGAGAGTATTCACATGGAGACCACTGAGGAAGCTATCCCGTTACATAAGACTGCTGACACACCACTGGCGGAGGAGGAGATGGCTCTGTCTTGGGGGTACACTGGCAGTTGTTTACTTCTAGCAGCAGGCAGTGCTCCACCCCTACCTGCTCCCAACCCTCCCACCGTGGTTCTAGACAACAATTATGCTGCTCTGGATACCCCCTAAGGCAGAAGAGAAGCCTCATACCCTTAAGGCTGGGAGGTCTGCAGTCACTACTGCAAGGAGGAAACGTAGGGTAGTGGTGGTTGGAGACTCCCTTCTGAGGGAGACGAAGTCACTCATCTGTCATCTTGACATGTCATCTAGGGAGGTATGCTGCCTGCCGAGACGTTATGGAGGCATTGTCAAGGATTATCCAGCCCTCTGACTTTTACCCATACTACTCATTCATGTGGGCATAAGTGATACTGCAAGGTGGGACCTTGAGCGGCTCAAGAGTGACTACAGGGCTCAGAGTATGGGTGAAGGAGTTTGGCGTACAGGTGGTGTTCTCTTCAGTCCTTCCTGTCAAAGGTAGGGGCCCAGGCAGAGACAAGTGTACCTGGAGGTGAATGCCTGGCTGCGAAGATGCTGCTGCCAGGAGGGCTTTGGCTTCCTTGACCATGGGATGCTGTTCCGAGAAGGGCTGCTAAGCAGGGATGGGATTCATCTTTCAAGGAAGGGGAAGAGAGAGCATTTGGATTCAGACTGGCTAACCTAATGAGGGGGGCTTCAAACTAGGTTCGAAGGGGACAGGTGACCAAAGTCCACAGGTAAGTGAAAAACATGGAGACCTGGAAGTTGGCTCAGAAATGGGAGGGAGCATGGGCTATAACAAGAGATACAGGAGGGACAAAATCAAATCGGTATCTTACAGCCTATATACAAATGCAAGAAGTATGGGGGAATAAGCAGGAAGAACCTGAAGTGCTAATACATAAATACAACTATGACATAGCTGGTATCACAAAGACTTGGTGGGATAATACACACGACTGGAATATTGGTATAGAAGGGAACAGCTTGCTCAAGAAGGATAGGCAGGGAAAAAAGGGAGGAGGTGTTGCCTTATATATTAAAAATGAACACATGTAGACTGAGGTGGAGATGGACATAAAGGGACAGATTTGCTGAGAGTCTCTAAGTTAGGTTAAAAGGGGTAAAAACATGGGTGATGTCATGCTACAGACCACCTGCCCAGGCAAAAGAGGTGGATGAGGCTTTTTTTAAACAATTCACTAACACAGTAGAGCACAGGTTATCCAATAAGTTCCTGGACTGCACTGGAGACAATTTTTTATTTCAGAAGGTTGAGAAAGCTACTGGGGGGAAGCTGTTCTTGATTTGCATTTAACAAATAGGGAGGAACTGGTTGAAAATTTGAAAGTGGAAGGCATCTTGGGAGAAAGTGATCATGAAATCATAGAGTTCATGATTCTAAGGAATGGTAGAAGGGAGAAAAGCAAAATAAATAGAGACAAAGTATCTTAGTAAAGTCTTAGCTGCTAGGTAAGGTCTGATGGGAAGCAAGACTAAGAGGAAAAACAACAGTTTTTTAAAGGGACATTACTAAGGGCCGAAAAGCAAACTATTCCATACACAGGAAAGATAGTATGGCAGGAGACCACTTTGGATAAGTCAGGAGATCTTATATGATCTAAAAATAAAAAGGAATATAAAATAAAAAGTGGAAACTACGTCAAATTACAAAGGATGAACATAAGCAAACACCACAGGTATGCAGGGCAAGATTAGAAAGGCAAGGCACAAAATGAGCTAAATCTAGCAAGAGGCATAAAGGGTAACAAGAAGATGTTCTACAAGTATATTAGGACCAAGAGGAAGGCCAAGGACAGGGTAGGCCCATTGCTCAGGGAAGAGGGAGAAACAGTAACAGGAAACTTGGAAATGGCAGAGGTGCTTAATGACTTTGTTTCAGGTTTCGTCAAGAAGATGGATGGTGACAGGATGCCTAACATAGTGAACACAAGTGGAAATAGGGTAGGTTTAGAAGTTAAAATAAAAGAACAAGTTAAACATTACTTAGAAAAGTTAGATGTCTGCAAGTCACCAGGACCTGATGAACTGCATCCTAGACTACTTAGGAAGCTGATAGAGGAGGTATCTGAGCCTTTAGCTATCATCTTTGAAAATGGAAGTCAGGAGAGATTCATGGAAGTCCGGTCATGGAAGTCAGGAGAGATTCCAGAAGACTGGAAAAGAGCAAATATAGTGCCCGTATTTACAAAGGGAAATAAGAACAACCCAGGAAACTACAGACCAGTCAGTTTAACTTCTGTGCCAGGAAAGATAATGGAGCAAGTAATTAAGGAATTCATCTGGAAGATAATAAGGTGATAAGAAACAGCCAGCACGGATTTGTAAAGAACAAATCATGTCAAACCAATCTGATAGCTTTCTTTGATAGGATAACAAGCCTTGTGGATAAGAGAGAAGCGGTGGACGTGGTATACCTAGACTTTAGTAAGGAACTTGACAAGGTCTCACACAACCTTCTTATCAATAAACTAAGGAAATGCAACCTAGATGGGGCTACTATAAGGTGGATGCATAACTGGCTGGATAACCACTCTCAGGGAGTAGTTATTAACAGTTCACAATCATGCTAGAAGGCCATAAGTAGAGTTCTGCAGGGGGTCAGTTTTGGGACTGGTTCTGTCCAATAATCTTCATCAATGATTTAGATGATGGCATAGAGAGTATCATTATTAAGTCTGCAGACAATACGAAGCTGGAAAGGGTTGCAAGTGCTCTGGAGGATAGGGTCAAAATTCAAAATGATCTGGACAAACTAGAGAAATGGTCTGAGGTAAACAGGATGAAGTTTAAATAAGGACAAATGTAAAGTACTCCACTTAGGAAGGAACAATCAGTCTCTCACATATAGAATGGGAATCGACTGTCTAGGAAGGAGTATTGCTGAAAGGGCGTTAGGGGTCATAGTGGACCACAAGTTAAGTATGAGTCAACATTGTGAAAAGTTGGGGGGGAAAAAAAAAAAAAAAAAAGCAAACATGATTCTGGGATGCATTAACAGGAGCGTTGTGAACAAGACATGAGAGGTCATTCTTCTGCTCTACTCTGTGCTGATTAGGCCTCAATTTGAGTAGTGTGTCCAGTTCTGGTCACCACATTTCAAGAAAGATGGGGAGAAATTGGAGACGGTGCAGAGAAAAGCAACAAAAATGATTAAAGGTCTAGAAAACATGAGCTATGAGGAAGACTGAAAGGACTGAGAGGGGACACGATAGTAGTTTTTAAGTGTCTAAAAGGGTGTTACAAGGAGGAGGGCGAAAAATTGTTCTCTTTGTTCTCTGATAGGACAAGCAGCAATGGGCTAAAACAGCAGCAAAGGAGGTTTAGGTTGGACATTAGGAAAAAATCTTCCTAACTGTCAGGGTGGTTAAACACTGGAATAAATTGCCAAGGGGGACTGTGGAATCTCCATCACTGGAGATATTTAAGAGCAGGTTAATCCCCGTGAGGCAGGGGAGTGGACTTGATGACCTCTTGAGGTCCCTTCCAGTTCTATAGTTCTATCACGAGGGAAATCTCCAGCAGAATAAGAGCATGGTATGGCATTTTTTTTTTTTTTAAAACAGGTAACAGAAAAATGCAATGGGAGATCTCACATTCAGGGATTTCTAGGGATTTGCTGGCCAATGTCTGGCCATGTCCCCGGTTTTAACACTATGTCAGAAATCAAATGATGTTAAGAGAGTAGGAACTAAGTACCACATCCTTAGGCTCACTCCCAATTCAGAACGTGGAAAGATCTCTGGTCAAGTACATCAACATATGAGTTTTAACATGAACAAGCACACAGAGGGGTGAAACACACGCGCACCTCCCTAATTATCCCTCCCCCAATTATTTCCCCCCGTATTTCAAGGGCCATAGCCCAGCATTGACCAGAGAATGCAATGGCAGTGGGAATTGAGTGAATGGATAATCTAAGCAGCAAATTTTTGGCAAACCCCAAAATGATTAAGCACCATTAAACAGCTTCATTTTTAGCTGCTGAGTTCAAGCCAATTCACAAATCAGTGTTTTCATACTACATCCTGCAGACACAGATGTAACAGGTCAGAAAATGAATGTCAAGAGATTACTCAGATTATGGAATGCTACAGAAAGTCAGTGGCTGTCAGATTTTAATCACTCGATTCCCCAGCCAACATTCTGATACTGTTGTACAATGTCCTAGGACCTGCCCAATGACTAAACCATACAGTTCTTAAGAGAGGAAAGAACAATGACCTGATAATGTAATTTCCAAGTTCTGAGCTCTCTTCTGTTTTTACTGCTCCTTGACCATCCTGAGAGACCAGAGAGTTGCAGTTCTGTCCGGCTGAATCAGGCTCCATCTTAACTTCAGAGAAAAAGAGAACAAATTTTTAAATGACAGCGTTCTTGATCGTCAGCTGGGAAATGCCCGATAAAGCTCAGAAGAACTATGCAATTGATCAGACCATTCTACTTGGGAGGAGGAAGGAATGATTAAAACTAGGGATGTTAAACATTTAACTGCTGAAATATTCAGTGGTTACACATTTACACATGGGGGGCAGGCGGGAGCTGGTGCACACAGGGAGCTGGTGCTGGTAGGCAGCTGCCTGCCCCCCGCCCCTGCCCTCCTTCCTCCCCCACCCCGTGGGAGGCAGCAGAAGGGAGGGGGTGCATGTAACTGTGCAGGTTAACCAATGAGCCCAGGGACACATTAAGGTCCCTAATTAAAACTGCCTGGAACACCAGCATCCACATTCCAAAGAGCAGTACTGAACAAGGGCAGCACTGAACCTGTGTGGATGAGGTTTCCCCGCACATCTAGCAATGTCACCCAACTTTGTGTGCACATTCTATCCTTTCAGCACAAGCAAACCCTACCCTCTTAGCAAGCCATCCCTTATCAAGTGGAGGGAGAGCCATTGAAACAGTTTTACTCCACACTCAAAAAACACTCAGTTGTCTTCTTGTGAGAAAGTGTCATGTCAAGAACATCAGATGCTTGTGTGTATGATGATTCAATTACAACCAAACTGCTCGTAAGTGTCCCTTGGCTTTTTGTCAACTGCAAGGCCTGAAATGGCAAGCCACTGACATTTACTTCTGCTGGGAAGCCCCATCCAACGATTCCACCACTGAATTACCATTCGGAGGGCAGTGTTTCTGCTTTGATTAACACTCACTGCTCGCTACCGTGTAGTGCTGCATGTTTCCACTAGGGAGGTAAAATCCTGTTTGTTTAGTTAAACAGTTCAACTTTATGTTTAACCAGTTAACCAATTTAAATGGGGGTGGGCGGGAAGGCTGCTCCAGCCTAGCTGCCCTGGCTGGAGCATCCCTGCCTGCAGCGCGCTGAGCTGAGCCCACTGCGGATGGGGACTGCTCCAGCCAGACTGGAGGGCCCCACGCAGCCTGTGGCAGGGCCCACAGGACTGGAGCAGCCCCCACCAGTTAACTGTAACTGGTAAGCCTCACCCATTAAGGGTGAAGCTTGCTGGTTAACCATTCACATTCCTAGTTCCACAATGGCAGGTTGGCACCATGCAAATTTTACTACCTATAGAAACCTTTCAGAATATCCTCCAAGTTTTTTAATGCTCTTCTGTATGTGTCACATTCATTCATCACAATCTGTTTCTTTGAGCGTGCTACTGACAAGTGACAAATTCATTTTTTACCTTTAGTAGCTGACGCTGTGGAGGGGCTGGGTACAACCGCACTTGCTGCAGTTACAGCAGAGGTAGAAGACACTTTACTGGTAGAAAGAGACTGTATCACTAAAGGACAACAGGAAGAAAAAAAAACTGATTTGTTGCATACTTCTAGTGCTTCATCCTTGTCCTAGATGGACAGTTTTATAAACCCTTGATAGCAAGTTGCATTGTATTTGCAACATGAAAGCTTGGGAACAACTGAAACCCACTACAGGCTGAACCTCTCTAGTCCAACACCCTCAGAACTTGACTGCTGCCGAACCAGAGAATGTGCCGCATCATGGGAGGTCAATATTGTCTAGCAGCATTACCATCACTTCCACTGCTTACTGGACTCAGAGGACAGGTAGGGGTAAATTAGAGCTATAGAATAGCACAGATCACTGAGAGCCAGGACTGGTGGCTGTAAACAAACTTTATGTGATCGCAGGAAACTTGGCCACACCCAAGATAAGTAGACATTTGGCTAAAACCATGCAGGACTAGATGTTGGCAGGCCAGACAGTGCCGGAATAGAGAGGTTCCACCTATACATGTTTTCTTCCTGGGTATTTGTAACCCTTGTAGTGCTGTATGGCAAGAATGGCTGAGCTCTTTCCTATGTTAAAGGAACCATCAAACACTATCTCTAGCTCTCTAGGGATGTAAAATCCCTCTTATTTGGTTACCCGGCTAAAAATATTGTTTACCCGGTTAACTGATTAAAGGGGAGAGCGGGCGGAGGGGTCGTTCCAGGCCGAGCTGGAGCAGCCTCTGTCCACAGCGGGCCCCGTGTGGGGCTGGAGCAGCCCCTTGCCCGCAGTAGGTAGGGAGCTGCTCCAACTCCCACCGGGTAAGTATTCACATCCCTAATGCTCTCCACTGCATTTTACCTTTGTTCACAGGCATCAATATAGTCTGAACACCTCCAGATGCTGTATTTACGCTGAGCTGTTTGAGCTGGCTAGGTACCGTCAGCACAGCCTGTTGGGAACTAGATTGGTTTGAGTGGATCTTTAACAACCCTAAAAGAAAGGGGCAGAGGGGGAAAGGGGGAAGAAGGGGAGAAGACACATTAGACAATGCTTAGTTCAGTCTAGCCCCTACTATTTCTCTCCCTTTCTGCTTGAAATATGATGGTATAAGCTAACCTTTGCTATCTTCTTAGCAAGCCAAGGCTCACACTGAATTATGAAACAAGTTTTTTGTTGAGCTGGATGGCTGCTAACACCCACAGAGACATTAAATAACTGTATTGCAATGCTTTGATATTTGCGGTGAGATTTAAAGATAATATAGTATCATAAACAGAAAAAGAATGGTTACTTACCTGTAACTGTTGTTCTTTGAGATGTGTTGCTCATGTCCGTTCGAATAAGGTGTGCGTGCCGCATGCACAGTTTCTCCCGGAGCGTTTTCCCAAGCAGTACCTGTAGCGCCGGCAGGTTGCCTCCTGGCGTGGCGTGGCGCTGCTATAGCGGAGCATAAGTAACCCTGCCGGCGCTCCCCCACCTTAGTTCCTTCTTGCCGGATGCTCCGACGAAGGGGAGGTAGGGGGGGAAATCGAAGGGACATGAGCAACACATCTCGAAGAACAGTTAGTTACAGGTAAGTAACCGTTGTTTTCTTCTTCGAGTGGTTGCTCATGTCCATTCGAATAAGGTGACTCCCAAGCTGGACCCCCAAGGAGGAGGGGTCGGAGCACATGGATAAACATGCATAGGCAAGCGTTGAAACAAACCAGCAGACGACTTTATTCAACTAACGTGCAACAGGCAAACAACAGATAAACCAATGCGTGACAGATACAGTTACAGCACGGACCTGAGGACTGCAGTACCCAGTTCGGCATCCCCTCTAGCCTGTCGTGCCAGCGCATAATGCGACGTAAAATTGTGGACAGAGGACCACGTGGCCGCCCTGCAGATTTCAAGAATTGGAACCTGTGCCCCAAACGCCACCAAGGACACGTGTGCCCTGGTGGAATGTGCTGTAACACGCGGCGGGTCCCTGCAAGCTAAGCTGTAACACTCCCTAATACACTCGGAGACCCAGTTGGATAATCTCTGGGTCGAAATAGGGAGCCCCTTCATCCTGTCGGCAAACGCAACAAACAACTGTGAAGATTTGTGAAAGGGCTTTGTCCTGTCAATGTAAAAAGCTAACGCACGCTTAGCATCCAGGGAATGCAGTACTTGCTCCTTAGGGGAGCTGTGAGGCTTCGGGAAGAACACAGAGAGGTATATTTCCTGGGACATGTGGAAGGGCGACACTACCTTGGGGAGGAAGGCCGGGTGAGGGCAGAGCCTGATATTATTGGCTGAGAACACTAGGTATGGCGGGTCAATCGTCAGAGCCCGCAGCTCCGAGACCCTGCGTGCCGAGGTAATGGCTACAATAAAGGCCACCTTGAGGGATAGATGCTTTAAAGAGCAGGTGGCTAGCGGCTCAAAGGGGGGTGACATCAGCCCCGAAAGCACCAGGTTGAGGTCCCATTGAGGAACTGGGGGCCTGACTGAGGGAAACAGTTTGTCCAGACCCTTCAAAAACCTCTTGACCACCGGGTCCGCAAACAGGGATGCGCCGGCAGAACCCACATGGAAGGCAGAGAGGGAGGCTAAGTGCACTTTGACCGAGGAAGTAGAGAGACCATTAGGGTACGTCTAGACTACAGGCGTTTGTTGACAGAAGTTTTGTCGACAGATACTGTTGACAAAGAGCGCCTAGACTACATCCAGTTCTGTCGACAAAGCAAGCCGCTTTGTCGACATGACAGTGTAGACGCAAAGGACAGTGTAGATGCAATAATGCCTTCCGTAGACAGAACTCTGTCGACAAAAGGCGTTATTCCTCGTAGAATGAGGTTTACAGCCGTCGACAAAACTGCTGAGTTCTGTCGACGTTATATCGACAGAACTCAGCAGCAGTGTAGACGCAGGTGTAGTTTTGTCGACAGAAGTCCACTTTTGTCGACAAAACCCTGTAGTCTAGCCACACCCTTAGACTGTAGTTCAAACAGATAGTCTACTACGGCTGGGACAGAGGCCCAGGACGGGTCCAGCCCCTGTAGGGCCGCCCAGCGCGTGAAGCGCTTCCACTTAGCTGCATAGGACCTCCTGGTGGACGGCTTCCACTGCCCAGGAGGACCATTTGTACTCCGAGAACATTCCCTTTCTGGCTGCGTTAGCCACGGATAAGCCAGGCTGTCAGGTGAAGAGACCTGAGATTCGGGTGAACCAGCTTCCCACCGTCCCAGGGTTGGGTCAGGAGATCCAGATCCATAGGAAGACCCATGGGCTCCACACACGCCATTTTCACCAGAACGGGGAACCAGAACTGTCTGGGCCAAATCGGGGCTATGAGAATAACCGTGGACCTGAACATTCTGACCCTGGACAGAACTCTGGGGATCAGAGGGAACAGGGGAAATGCATAGAGGAGACCCTGCAGCCAGGACGCGGTCATGGCATCCCCCCGGAGTGGGTGCCCAGCCCCAGGAACGAGAAGTAGTGGGGACACTTCCTGTTCTCTGCCGTGGCAAAGAGGTCCACTAGGGGATAGCCCCACTTGTGGAAAATCTGAAGTCAGGACCTCGTCTTTCAGAGCCCACTCGTGGGCTCCGAAGGACCTGCTCAAGGCATCTGCCAACAAGTTCTTGCACCCCAGCAGATATTCTGCCTGGATATGAATCTCGTGCTTTATGCACAGGTCCCACAATAGCAATGCCTCTCAACACAGAGGGGGGACAACCAGGACCCCCCGTTTGTTTATGCAGAACACGGCCGCTGTGTTGTCCAGGCATACGAGGACTGATTGGCGTGCGACCGATGCCAGGAACGCCTCGCAAGCTTTCCCGACTGCCCTCAGCTCTCGAACATTTATGTCCACACCCCGAGTCCTGCGGCAGCCCAGGTGCACCTCCCAGCCGAGGTTGGAAGCATCCATGACTAATGTCACTGAGGGGAGCTCCATCTGAAAGGGCACCCCTCTGCATACCATGCCCTCCTGAGTCCACCATTGTAGGGAAGCGAGCATGTCGCGGGGCACTGTCAGCATCGTGTCCCATTGGCCCCTGGAGTGATCGAATGCTTTTGCTAGCCAGGCCTGCGGGGGCCTGAGCCTCAGTCTGGTGTGGCGAATGACATACGTGCACGCTGCCATGTGCCCTAAGTCTCAGACACGTGTGGGCGGTGGTCAGGGGAAAGCTGGTTAGTTCAGTGACCATGCCCACTATGGTCGCAAACCTGTCCCTGGGGAGGAAAGCCCTTGCCACCCTGGCGTCCAGGAGGGCCCCCACAAAGTCTAGGTGCTGATGGGGCGTCAAGGACGATTTCTGCTTGTCGTTCAGCATGAGCCCTAATTTTTGGAAAAGTGTCCTTGTGAGGGCCACATGCGCTTTTACTTGGTTGGGGGAGCGGCTGCGGATCAGCCAATCGTCCAGATATGGGAAGACTTGCACCCCCTGCCTTCGGAGGAATGCTGCTACCATGGACATGCACTTCGTGAAGACCCTGGGTGCCGTCAAAAGCCCAAAGGGGAGCACCGTAAACTGAAAATGGCAATGGGAAACAATGAAACGGAGAAACCTCCTGTGGCTTGGTCTTATTGCCACATGAAAATATGCATCTTTGAGGTCGAGGGTCGCATACCAATCTCCTAACTCTAGGACCGGGATGACCGAGGCTACGGTTACCATTCTGAACTTTGATTTCACCACCATCTTGTTGAGGTTCCTGAGGTCCAGAATGGGACGGAGCCCCAACTTGGGCTTGGGGATAATGAAATAGCGGGAGTAAAACCCTTTGCCCCGTAGGTGTGCAGGGACCTCTTCCACAGCTCCCTTGTCGAGGAGTGTAAGGATCTCCTGCTGAAGGATCCCTTCGTGAGAGGGGTCCCCGAAGAGGGACGGGGAGGGCGGGTAGGACGGGGGGAACCCAGGAACGGGATAGAACATCCCTTTCTCACCAGCCCAAGCACCCAAGCATTTGAGGTGATCTCGGCCCAGGCATGTGTGAAGTGGGATAACCTGTCCCCAAACGGAGGGAAGAGGAGGGCGGCTGGTACTCGACTCCCGAGGGTCCTGTCAAAACGGGTGCTTGGCTTGTTGGGAAGGTGACTGCCCTACTCCTCTGGGGTTGTCCCCTCGAGGTCGGCAACGCCTTGTATGACTGAGGGCAGCGGCTGCAGGCACCCCTGTGCCCCCACTGGGGCCCCGAGGGCGACGCCTCCAGTAGTCCCCACGGAAGGGCTGGGACTGCGGTCTCCCCTGCTGTCTGTTGGGGAGCGGACGCCGCTGTGGGGCCGGTGTATGAATCCCCAAAGAGCGGAGAGTCAACCTAGTGTCTTTTAGGGTGTGGAGCCTGGAGTCTGTAAGCTCCGAAAACGATGACTTCCCTTATTAGGGCAGGTCTTGTATGGTTGCCTGAACATCAGGAGGTATGCCCGAGACCTGCAGCCATGCGCTGCGGTGCATGACCACCCGATGCCATGGTCCGTGCCACAGAGTCCACCGCATCTAGGGAGGCCTGCAACACCGTGCGTGCGACGGTCCGGCCCTCCGTGGCCACCACTGCAAATTCGCATCCGGGGGGAGTTTGTCCCTGAACTTGTCCATAGCCTGCCAGGTATTATAGGCGTAACGGCTCAGCATCGCCTGTTGATTCGCGATACGGAGCTGCACCTCCCCCGTCGCATATACCTTATGCCCTAATAGGTCCAGGCGCTTGGGTTCCCTGGCCTTCGGGGACGGACCCAGCTGCGGAAGCCTCTTCTTTTGTGCCGCAGCCTGGACGACCAGCGACTCGGGGATAGGTTGGGAGTATAAGTGCTCATGCCCCGACTGCGAGACATAATAGCGCCTCTTGACCCCTTTGAGGGTGGGGGTTAGAGAAGCCGGCATTTGCCAGAGGGTGTTCATAATTTTTGCCACCGTCTTAAGGGGCAAGGCCAACCTGGCAGAAGCATCCTCCGAGAGTATGCCCACCATAGGGTCCAGCTCCTCCACCACAGGCTCTACCATGACCCCTAGATTCGAAGCCAGGCGGCGAAGAAGCTCCTGGTGAGCCCTGGCTTCCATTGTTGGCATAGATGGAGCTGGGTCCGCCAGGGCCTCATCCAGGGATGAGGACGAGGATGACTCTCGGGCCAGTACTGGTTCCAGTGGCACCCCGGGTTGAGGAGCCGGGTGGGTGGCTCCCGCGGGGGCTGAGGATGGTGCCGCCACCATAGCTGGTGGGTCTGCTACCTCAACATGAGCGCTACCCTCCCCGGGAGTTGGAGGAGGTCTGGAGAGAGACGCCGACAGAGTGGAGCGGTGCCTGAAGGTGCTGGACGCCCTGGAGGGTGGCAAAGGACCCTGCCACTGGTAGTACGCCCAGGGCGTCCAGAAGGCCGCTGGGGTTGAGGCTGAGGCGGCCAGGTCTGCTGCAGCTGCAGATACTTGCGACGGTGCCGAGAGCGAGACCGGTATCCCGTCGAAGCTCTAGACGCCGCCAACCGAAGTGACTCCACATCGGAGTCTGACGAATAATCGGACGCGGACCAGGGTGGTGCCGTCCCTGATTGCCCCAGCACCGTTGTGGGCCTGAACCTGCCCACGGACTCCGGCTTTCCGGCACGCATCTGGCGAGGGGGGCACACCGATGCTGGTTCCGAGAACCCAGTGCCTTGACTCTGCCGCGATGACCTGACGTCGAAGGGTGCTGCTGGCACCGACGACTGAGACGAAGACGCTGGGACGGTAGGTGCCGGTGGTGCCCTGTGGCCCTGTGAGGCCCGGTGCCGACAGCACTTTTCCCTTCATTACCAGTGCCGCCTGGTGTGCTGGTAGCTGCTCCAGCGGTGCCGCTGTGGGATACGGTGCTGGTGGGTAGTAGTGCACTGTAGAGGCAGCCGGGATCGGCACCAGTGCCAGTGACATGGCCCCAACCGAGGCAGAGTCCAGTCTGTACCCACCAGTGCCCCCTGCTGTCGGGCGGCCCAGGTCACGCCAAGGGTCCTGCATGCAGTGATGGTCCTGACGTTTGCAGCACCGCTGCGGACAATACGGGGCCGACCAGGCCACCTGCTCTGGGGAGGCAGCCAGTGCCGACGTGGCCCCCGGCGTAGGTGGTCTTGACCCTCCCACACTAGGGGAGGACTGTGGGGAGGTGGTCACGTTGATGAGGTTCTGTGCCGCCTCGAACGTCTCCGGCGTCAATGGCCGGTGCCCTGGTAACTGTCCCAGGCTGCCTGGAGGTGCGCTGGCCCTCTTCTGCACCGCTGGCGTCGTGGTGCCCAGGGAGCTCCATGTGGGCGACTTGTGCTGACAGTGCAGGCCGGTGCGGGACTCCCGGCTAGGGGCTCTGCCCCGTGACGTCTGTGGCCTCTTCGGGGCTGGGGAGTGGGACCGGTGCCTTGGCGCGTTCTTCGGTGCTGAGGCAATAAAAACTAACTACAGAACAGGTAGACCACTGAACTTATTGAGAAAGCAAGGCTCCTACAACCGTCACGGGCGGTAAGAAGGAACTGAGGTGTGGGAGCGCCGGCAGGGTTACTTATGCTCCACTATAGCGGCGCCAAGCCAGGGGGCGACCTGCTGGCGCTACGGGTACCGCTTGGGAAAACGCTCCGGGAGAAACTGTGCACGCGGCACACACACCTTATTCGAATGGACATGAGCAACCACTCGAAGAAGAACTTGGGTCTTGCAAGTCCTTTAACAATAAGCACTTGCAAAGTAAAGCTAATAGTATACAGCATACTTAACAAGAGATTGATATAAATAACCATTTTAAATCATGGTTTAAGTAAGAGCAGGAAACCTTGATTTAAAATATTAATTTTAATTTTGTTTTTCATTTGAACTTTCCTAAAGAAAAGTCCATTCTCATTGGTTGGTTAGAATCATTAAAACATGGCGATTTGCTACTAAGTATTGCTGTTATGTGCGGGTATATATAAGAAAAAAAACTGCATTTAGAACTAACTGACACATTAAACCAAAGAATTGTTAACCGTAGTTAGTGAACTGAAGTATTAGGTGGCCAGATTTTCAAAAGTCATTTAGGCCTCTAAAGAAGCAGAAAGGCACCTAATGAGCTTTTTAAAAACTAACTAAGCAGGCAGGTACAGTAAACTTCCGATAATACAGCACCTTTAGGACCCAGGGGGTGCCGGATTATCAAATATGCCAGACTATTGGAAGGGGGGGGCTATGAGGGGTCTGGGGTGGAGTGGGGGGGGGGGGGGGGATGCCCCTCGGCGCTGCGGGACCAACCCGGCAGCACCCCAGCTGCTCTGCCCCAGGCATCCCCAAGTCAGCCGCTGCTGAAACCGACCAGCAGCTGACTCCGGGAACCCCGGGCAGAGCAGCTGGGGTGCTCTGCCCCGGGCTTCCCGGAGTCAGCCGCTGGTCAGTTTTCAGCAGCGGCTGAATCGGGGAAGCCAGGGGCAGAGTAGCTCCAATTGTCCAGCACTTCTGGGTTCCAGACGGTGCCGGACCATTGGATGCCGGACCACTGGAGTTTTACTGTACCTAGCTCCCACTGAAATCATTGTTCGGGTGCACAATGTGGAACCCAAGAGGCAAAGATAGTGGGTTTTGAAACAAAATGTCCATTAGCTTATTGGGTGGAAGATACTCATTTTCCTAAAAGTGGCTACACTTTGCAAATTCTAATGCAAGATATTAATTTTTAAAAAACTAAGTATTTATGATACAGTGTTTGCCACAAAAGAAACAATGGGGGTAAACTGCCTTTTCTATTAACATTCTTATAGAATTAGCAGCCCTCCCTCTGCCCCGAAAAAAAAAGTGGTGACATTTAAAAAACTCAAACAAAACTTCTAAGCCATGGATATAAACTAGTTCTGCTACAAGCCATCTAGATTAGCACAATTCCCAACAAAGGACATGGTCCTTGGTTTGAAGAGAACAGATTACACTGATTTCATCTGTTCACTGATTTCATCTGTGGTGAATGAACCAGCAAAGCTGCCTGTTTAAAACAACTGTGAGGCTAACAATGGGAAGTAATCTGGGACATATCCAACATGTATAACATACACAGTAAAGCGAGCTTTTCCTCTCTATAGACCTTTCCCTCCCCACTCTGCTCCAAACTGATATTCTATATAGACTCAGGGTATGTTTACACTACGGCTAAGTCTACACTGGTGCGTTCTCACGCAAAAAACTCTTTAGCACAAGAGTTCTTCTGCAAAAACTCTTCCAGAAGAGAGCGTCTACACTGGCATGTGCTTTTGCGCAAGAGCATCCATGCCAGCGTAGACGCTCTCTTGCGCAAGAAAGCGCTGATGGCCATTTCAGCCATAGGGCTTTCTTGCGCAAGAAGTTCATGTTGCCTGTCTACACTGGCCTCTTGAGCAAGAACAGTTGCGCAAAAGGGCTTATTCCTGAGCGGGAGCATCAGAGTTCTGGCACAAGAAGCCCTGATTTCATACATTAGAATGTCAGTTTACTTGCGCAAGAACATGCAGCCAGTGTAGACAGGCAGCAAGTTTTTGCGCAAGAGCGGCCGCTTTTGCGCGAGACTGCGCCAGTGTAGACACAGCCTACAAGTGATAAAGCAGCACAGCTGCAGCTACGGTGCTACAGAGTAGACAGAAGGGTTTTTCATTTCTATAGAAAATCCACTCCCTTGAAAGGCAGTAACTAGGTTGGGGAAGAATTCTTGTGTCAACCAAGTGATGTGTACACCAGTACTTCAGTTAGCTTAATTACATCTCCTAGCAACTTCACTAGGTTGACCGAAGTTTTAGTTATAGTCCAGACCTCAGCGTCACTTATGTACTCTACTTCCCACTTCTATTGTCAAATTAGATGGCATCATGCAGAGAAGAATTAACAAAACATGCCTGCAAGATTAAATGATAGCATCATGGGTTTCTACTTTTTACCAGTTCTATAAACTATGAGTTAAGCACAGTAAATCTTCTTTGAGCTCTTCATTTTGTATGTACACTGAAAGCCAACTATGCAGAAAAATGTAAAAGACAATAAATGGAAGATCAAAACAAAGAAAAAAACCCACCCTACTTCTTGGCTTGATTGCTTCATTTTATTGCCTTATTTAATTCAAATGTTCCAGATTCAATTCAGTTCACTTTGCTTTGCTTTTATATTCAGTTTTCTCCATCTCTCATTACTTTTCAAACAAAGTATACCAGATACAGACCCACTGGGCTAAATTCTCTAATGGTGTAACACTACCAGCCAAGGAATTTGTTCCATTTTTTCCCCACTCTTATGTCCAATATCTGCAGTATCAGTGCCCAGATCTCTTTAGCGTTTTCCCTTTGATACAACCATGTATTTGGGTAAGTGGCACCAAAATAGAGATTCCACACTAACTACTAATGGAAAGCTACAGTCATTAAGCTAACCAAAAACACTCAACATGCTAATGGCCCAAGAAATCAATTTGTAAATTGTTCTTTTCATTGTTCTTTTGCAACCTGCTATCTATAAGTGAAAAGTCATTTTACTGAGACAAGTTTTAGAAACTAGCACAAATTGCTAAATCTAGAATTACTTTCTGGTAAGAGCTCAAAAATGCAAGTGCTCTGAATTCTACTATTTACTGTACAAGGTATCTGAAGGAGTTATAACCCAAATCTAAATTTCAGTAATAAAAAGCAGAAACCAAGTTTATTACCTGATACAGCAGCTTTCCCAGAAACAGGGGTTGGTGTGGTCATCAAGGAAGCAACACTTACAACAGTAGAGGAAGCAGTTTTACTTGCTCCTGATGAACCAGACTGCCCCTGGTTTATACAGATTTGGTGCTGCTGTCCTGAGGTCTTTGTCACAGGACCCACACTGGAAGATGAACTGGAACCTGCACCATCTACTTGCTATATTAAAGAGAGAGACGTGGCAACATTAAATTCCTTTAAAATAATGTGTAATACTTTTAGAAAGGAGCCAAGAGAAGTAAAAGCAACTGCATATATCTCTCCACAATCCTACTATCTTTATATAACACTGTCATGTAAAAGTTCTTAAAAATATTTCTAAAAGATTTATAGTTCTCGCCAGTTGCCTGCTGCCCTGGGGTTCTGAGCAGGAATGACACAGACCATATATGTAAGAAGCTTCGGGGGTAGCTGAGTTAGTCTGTACAGAAAAAAACAACAAATGGTCTGGTAGCACTTTATAGACTATATAGACTATAACATGTAGATGGTATCATGAGCTTTCGTGGGCACAGCCCACTTTTTCAGATGACTGGAGTTTGAGTTTAGGATGTGCAGACCCAAAGTAAATGGGGGGGAGGAGGAGAAGAGATGGGGATGGGAGACAGGGAGCTAGAGGAAATCAGTAAGTAAGTAAGTAAGTATCTGAAGATTGGGTAGTTAAAACAAAGCAGGTAAGAATCAAAAGTCAATTGATAGTATCCTTCCTGACATAGGAATCTACACAAAGAGCTGTCTGCACCTTCACTGCCTGTTAAGTTGATAGTATCCCAACCATCCTTCATTACGATTGAGTCCATTAGCATGTGAATTTAATTTGCGGATGAACTCTAATTCCAATGCTTCTCTGTGCATCTGACTAGTAGAATTGGTTTGTGACAAGACAGCCACTTGTAATATATGTAAGAATTACCATGCTGCCACTGGAACTTCATGAACAATGCTCTCAAGAATCAAGTTCTTTATTCACACGGGTGGCTTACTCATCTCCTTAGTGAGAGGAGTTAGCACAGTATAGAAGTTTATAAGAATCTTGAATACTTCACTGCTGCTCAGAATTCTAGAGCTGTGGTTCTCAACCAGGAATGTGTGTGCTTCTGGGGGTACACAGTGGTCTTCAAGGGAGTTCATCAACTCGTCTAGATACTTGCCTAGTTTTATAATAGGGATGTTAGATTTTGTGTTTTTTAGTAATTGTATAGCTGCAACAATTTTTAATGGTTACACGGTTCCTAACATGGTCCCTCAGGGGTGAGGCCAGCAGCCAGTGCACTCCCGGTCCCAACTCCTGCGGAGCCCCTGCCACCAAGCTCCCCACGGACAGAGGCTGCTCTGGCACCCTATGGAGCAGCCTGCCGGGGAAGGGGACACAGAAGCAGATCTGCAAAGCCAGTGCTCGTGGGGAGACAGCCACCAGCTCCCGCCCCACCCTCTTGCTGCCTCTGATACACCAGCGAAGTCACTACTAACTAAAATGTCATACAATGACTGGTTTATACTGAATTATAGACCATACCAGTCTCTCTCAACCTAAGCCCACAATTTATTTTATAATTATCTGGTAAAAATGAGAAAGTAAGCAATTTTTCAGTAATACTGTGCAGTGACACTTTAGTATTTTTATTTCTGAATTTGTGAGTTAGTAGTTTAAGAAAGGTAGAACTTGCAGTACGCAGGACAAATCAGCCTCCTGAAAGGGGGAACGGGAGTTTGGAGAAGTTGAGAACCACTGCTTTAGAGCCATGAGGAAAACATTTTGTCACTTTCATTTTAGTGTGTCACCAATGGCTCAACTGACAGCTGAGTTAATGTTTTATCCACATCTTAGCAATAATACATTGTTCAGTCAGGTGACTCATGTAAAAGGGACACTGGTAACTTAAATTCATACAGAAGTGTGATTTGTTCCTTTTGTGATCTTAGGGTTTTGCACTGCCAACATTCACCATAGTATTTGAGCAGCTTCAGCATAACACAGATGGGCAACAGAAATACCCCTAGAGGGTATTTTTGGAGAAACTGTGGATGGGTGACCAGTGTTGCGAATGTAATTCTAATAAAAATGGAAAGTGGCACCTAAGATTATTATAACTGAAAGATTAGAGGGAAAATATTTAGTTTTTTCTTTGTGCATTTGACAACACTTTGCCTATGGTCAATTTCACTCCTTTGTCTGTGCAGTTAGTTTGCCTTATTTTTGTAGATCTCTCACATAGCAACAGGCAAGAGAAAAACCCAAAAATATGAAAATCGGATTCAAAACACACACCTGCACACACATCTCCCACTAAACTAAAAAATGGTAGTTTCACCATGGATGTTGCTGTTTCACCCACTCAGAGTAGGAATGGGAGTATAAGGGATAAGTCAATAGAAGGGTTAAGGTTATTTTCCTGACAGGATCATATTAGTACACTTGTAAGTGTCCTTCATCACACAAATACTACAATTTCATCAGGACTGAAATAAGAATTTTAAAAGGTAGAGCAAAATTAAGTACCTAAGTGCTTAAAAACAGCTATGTCTCATTTTCAAAAATGACTTAGGCACTCAAACTTAAGTCCCATAGACTTTCAATGAGATCCAGGCTCCTAATGCTAGAGTCATTTTTGAAAACCGGACTCAGGTGTTTCTGAAATTTTTACCAGTAGCCTTTATTTAAATTACACAAATTAGAATATAACCGGCAGTGGACCAAAGTTACACTTTATTTGAGAAAGTCCAGAGGGAACCTCAGTTTTTTGGCTCTCTCTTTCCCAATGGTTTTGGAATTTAAATGTGGAGCCACTATGGGATGTCTCCCTTTGGGACAAAGAGGAGGATCAAATTTTGAATGCTGCCAAATTCACAGGACTATGAATCTTGCAGGCTTCCATCCTATAGGAGATCACTGATGCTAATCTGCCTATCTCCAATGACCATTACTAGGTAACTGCTGCTGGTTATTTGTTGCACTGTTACATAAGAACATAAGAACAGCCGTACCGGGTCAGACCAAAGGTCCATCTAGCCCAGTATCCTGTCTGCCGACAGTGGCCAGCACCAGGTGCCCCAGAGAGGGTGGACCGAAGACAATGATCAAGCGATTTGTCTCCTGCCATCCCTCTCCAGCCTCTGTCAAACAGAGGCCAAGGACACCATTTTATCCCCTGGCTAATAGCCTTTTATGGACCTAACCTCCATGAAATTATCTAGCTTCTCTTTAAACTCTGTTATATTCCTAGCCTTCACAGCCTCCTCTGGCAAGGAGTTCCACATGCTGACTACACGCTGTGTGAAGAAGAACTTTCTTTTATTAGTTTTAAACCTGCTACCCATTAATTTCATTTGGTGTCCTCTAGTTCTTCTATTTAGGAACTAATAAATAACTTTTCTTTATCGGCCCTCTCCACACCACTCATGATTTTATACACCTCTATCATATCCCCTCAGTCTCCTCTTTTCTAAACTGAAAAGTCCCAGTCTCTTTAACCTCTCCTCATATGGGACCCGTTCCAAACCCCTAATCATTTTAGTTGCCCTTTTCTGAACCCTTTCCAAGGCCAAAATATCTTTTTGAGGTGAGGAGACCACATCTGTACACAGTATTCAAGATGTGGGCGTACCATAGTTTTATACAGGGGCAGTAAGATATTCTGGGTCTTATTTTCTATCCCTTTCTTAATAATTCCTAGCATCCTATTTGCCTTTTTGACCGCCACTGCACACTGTGTGGAAGTTTTCAGAGAACTGTCCACTGTTGTATGGAGACCTTTAAGCACTTTGCAATTTCCTGTCTCCTCTCACCTAAATTCAGTATGGCTATATCTAGACTGCACCCCTTTTCCGTAAAAGGGATGCAAATTAGACGTATCGCAATTGCAAATGAAGCGGGGATTTAAATGCCCCCCCGCTTCATTTGCATAAACATGGCTGCCGCTTTTTTCCGGCTCGGAGTTTTGATGGAAAAAAGCGCCAGTCTAGACGCGGATCTTGCGGAAAATAAAGCCTTTTCCGCAAGATCCCTTATTCCTCTTAAAAGAAGGAATAAGGGATCTTTCGGAAAAGGCTTTATTTTCCGCAAGATCTCGCGTTTGACTGGCGCTTTCGTCAAAGCTCAAGCCGGAAAAAGCGAGATGTTTATGCAAATGAAGCGGGGGCATTTAAATCCCCGCTTCATTTGCAATTGCGATACGTCTAATTTGCATCCCTTTTCCGTAAAAGGGATGCAGTCTAGATGTAGCCTATATGTATCTGAAGTCTGAAAGTCTGACCAGGGCATGCTGCAAGATCTTTCTTTTTGACAAAACCTTTCCGCCACGACTGGATTTACTCTAGATTTCAAAAATAGATACTTATAATCCACATACCTCTAGAATCTGCAAAAGGAACAGAACAAATAACAGTACTTTGGGACCTCACTATGCAACTCTAGTTTACCAGTGTGGTACTTAGATACTACAGTGATGAGTATTATAGAAAATCCAAGACAGATAACAGATGATGATTAAAACCGGAAAATTAAAGGAGAAACAGTGTAAGTTTTAACAGAAACTGGTTTAGTTATGACAACTTCTGTCCTGGGTAGTTATGACAACCTTTGTGCTGTTTTCAACCTCTAGTGCTTTCCACAGATTATGATAAAATATGCCCAAATAGCAAAACAACAAAGCTAACAATGCTGAAGAAAAAAAAGTTACTGATGGAAAAAACAGCGAAGGCATTTCTCTAAGATGAATTGGTTAGGAACTAAAGATTACATATAGTTACAGACACCCACAGATACCTGTGTAAAGCTTTTGTCTTTCTACCAACCCAAAGTTGGTTAGGCATGTATGTCAGCGCACACATGTTGATAAAGCATAAAGTTTGTTCCTCCTCCCATTAGAGGTCACGAGAAAGTGAACTAGGAGGCATCCAAATGCAGTGTAGTCCATGCCAAATTAATGCAAGAATGCAGCAAAGAATTAGAACAGAAGCACTCCAAACCTCATGTATGCCCATCTTATGCCTGTGTCTGGTATGTCTCTGTCTCCTGGACATTTTGCTTGACTTCTAGATCCCTGTTATAATCTACTAGCAATGGTTCTCACCTGTGCAACTCCATTTGCAGGGAGGGTCATGGCTGGGGTCGTGGCTGCAGTAATCACCCCTCCAGATACCCTTAGAACAGTGGTGCCGGGTTTGGAAAGCTGAGAGGAAGCTGGAACGGATTTCAACGAACCATCTGATATTTTCATCAGTGATGTTTGTCCACTAGGAGCCGCCTTCAAAAGAGTTCAGTTTAACGGAAACCATTCCAATGATGTCTTTTTAAAAGAGACGCTTTTTGTATTGGAGCAGAAAAAAATCAGAATACTTCCCAGGGCAAGAGGAGATGTTTTTGAAGCCAGATCATTAAGCTTAAACTTTGAGACAATTGTTTATAAATTGCTCATTTTCTAAAGTTGAGTCTACCTTTTCAGAAGTGACCCAATTTTTGGGGGCCCAAAGTGAGACACTCTAAAAGGACCTAATTTTCAGAGAGAAATTGAATTTATTTACACCTGCAAATAGGTTGATAAGAAGTCTCTGAGCTGGTCTACCAGGCAGGAACATGGGACATCTTCAAGACTCAATTTGTGGATCCAAATAAAACTAGGTGTAATATTGTGTACAATTATCTGCACTATAAATATGCAGGTACCACGGTATGAAAATCTGGCTCAACATTTCACATACTGTACAAGTACGTGTTTTGGGCTTTTTTCAAAGGCTAAAGCTGTCATTTTTTTCCTTTTAGTTAAGATTTTTTTTAATAGCCAATCTGTGGCAGTGAAAATGCAAAATAAACACAACATCTGCAAAATCTGTTGCTTACCTAAATAAATCCAAAGGAGGGCTGAAATATTTTGTAAAATTGGTTACAGTATCCTTCCCCCCACCACCCTATGAGACAATGCATATAATCTGAATAGAGACAAACCTGGTATTTGAATGTTACCTGGGCAAATAAAGCCGTCTTCTGTCCGGTTATTACTTTTAATGTTTGCTGCCCTTGAGTGGAAGATGCTCCAACTCCTACATTGCCCTGAACAACTGATGCTGGTGTCAACTGCTTTCCAGAATTCTGGGGAGATGGCTGACCAACTAAAAATGTGCCCTGGTCCAAAAATAAGTTACTTAGGTTAGGCTCTCTGAGTGGAAATCAAATGGTATGAAAAACTGAATTCTGCATCAGTAACAAGACAGTGACATTTGTAACTTTTCTCTGTGATCTGAGATTTTAATTTAAACAAAGATTTCTTGTCTTTCATTCAGGTTGCACACACTAATCAGATTTGCTACTGTCATTTGGAGTTAACAGAAATAAGAGAGCCCGTATATCTTCTTCACTGACCTCAAAAGGTCTTCGAGGAAACTTTACTCTACCCAGCAGTGAGTTCACAGGGCTCAAAGCATTTTTAACAAAAAGGTTTTTTAAAGCACTTTGCAGTTAATTATGGTGGACATTCTTGCTAGAGGCAAGATGGAAAGTGATATTATGTGACACACTGGAAGTGTGAGAATCCAAAAGAAAAGGTCACAAGCCAGGTTCCAATCTGGTTAGAGATGTCCACTGTAATTTAAGAAACCTCACATAATTCACAGTTTATTCACTGTGATAAATACAATTTACCTCGTGAATGGTCAGACTGCTGGGCTGAGAGAAAAGGAGTGGGGGGCAGTTTTCCCTTCCACTTTAAAGCCTAATTCCTCAAAGGCCACATTAACAGCAGAGCTAGCTGTGCTAGCCCTCACAGCAGCAGGAGACCCCATTGCAACAGACAAGGCAGTGGCCCCCAAAGTCCTTCCCTGCCTACCATGACTTAATGACCACCTCTCTCACCTGCTTTTTTTCCAATGTCCTCTTTTTTAACCCTGGCTTTGCTTCACATTGATCACCTTTGCTTTTTTTCCCCAACCCCTTGCTCCTACATCTTCATATCTCTAATGCTCTCCCTGCCTGCAATTTTCATTATAGGGATGTTAAAATGTTTAACCAGTTAACAGCTGCGCTTAATTGTTTTAATATAGGCCCTGCTGCCTAGCTCGCTGCACAGCCCCTCTGCTTACCAGTTAACGGTTTAACATCCCTATTTCATTATCTCCTAGTGCTCTTTTCTTGCCCCCCTGGGCTGCCTCCCTGACCTCTAGCTTTTCTGGTATGTTCCCTTGGACACTCCCCAGCCCCCCCCCTCTGTTTTGGAGATGGCCTCTACCCCGCCTCACCCATTTTTGGGGAAATGCACTTGCACCCTGGTGTCATTCATTGGTACATGTTATATCCTCCCCCCACTCCCTGTGCTACAACAGCAGTGCTCTCTACACCACACAACAGTCCACAGGGAATAGCGCACAAACCTCAAAGGTGAGGGGGGGCACAGGACACACAGCTGCAATTAGTGAGGGTGAGTGGCGAGCAGGGCAAACAGAGGAGTGTGTCCCCAGAGGGGTGTGGCTTCCCCATAATCTGAAACTCATCTACTGCAGAACCACAGAGGCTGGGCACCACTGGATCAGTTACAATGCTGGACGACTCTGACCTGTGGTGTCTGCTTGAGGATGTAGGATGTGTAGGTGAGGTGCTGGGATAAGCCACTACTTGTGCTTTGGGCTGCTCCTGTTCCTCCTCCTCCTCCTCCCCCACTCGTAGAAGAGCCTGACTGAAGACCTGTAACAAGAATCAAAGCAATGACTCTGCAGAGTTCAAGCTATACTGTGAGGAAATTCACTTCTTTCCACCAGCACCCTATTCCTCTCACACACCTCTGTCCTTTGCAGAGGCAGCCGCTGAGGTATTAGCATGCACATAACTTTAAAGGCACTGTGCGTCGCATGTTGCCCATGCTTCACAAGTGAGCAGCATCTATTCATCATTTTCCAATGCAGTGGGCAGTGTGATTCTGAGGGTGATATTGTGTTCTCTCACCATGCTCTGGGAACAAACTGAAAGGGAGCACGGCTGCTTGTGGGCACACAGAGCTCTGTTTTGTACTGCTCTGCAGTCTCTACAGCCAGAAGCAGATGCAAACCAGCAATTTAATAGCTCTTTCAACAGCCTCTTGCAGATCATGAATAATAAATGAAATCCTACCAATGACCTGCAAGCTAAGGATTTTGCTTTTACATCAGATACACTTACCCAGTGTTTGCACATATTTCAGAGTAGTTACAGAGCGCTCCCCAATGATTATTTTGCACAGAAAGAATCTAAGGCTGCATTTGAACACTCTTACCAAGCCACACCGAGAGCAGTGTGACCCCAGTCTTATTTTCAGTCTCTTACTAAACAACCACGTGAGCAAAATGGTTATCGTTTTCCCAGAGAATCATGTGTTTGCTTTACCTAAGGCCAGATGGTTATACAGTCCTTTTTCCTATAGGACTGTGCCCAGCCTAGCTCAGTCCCAAGCAATGGGGCTCCCACAAATGCACCACAGCCAAAAACAGCTAGTTAAGGTCTATTTCAGCAGTGGCATTTATCTTTACAAACAAACATTTCATTCCCCTGCTCCTGGTTATAGGTTCATTTGTTGCACTTTAACTCCTCCTGTCTTCTTGGTGTCAATATCAACAGTGGTCAGAAAATGGGCAAACATCCCTCTAGAAAATCTGGATTTTTTTTCGTTTCCAATGAAAATTATCAAGGAAAGCAGACACTTTTCTACAAAACATGTCATTTGGTCAAAACCCCACTTTTCCATTAAATAAAGTTTTGACCAGCTCTGGTCAATACCCTTCATAAACTTGCCCAGTTTATCTTCCCTCTCTTCCTCCCCCACCTCTGACTCTAGGCTCTCAGGTGTGGCATAGCTACAATACCCTTATATGATGCCTTTGCCCTTTCTATATAATTTGGTTCCTTGAGCTCCCTGGTCATTTTTGTTGCCCATTGGAAGTTTCCCTCCATTTTGTCTATTTCTGTTAATTTTGGGTTCAAAACTGAAGGGAATATTCTGGGCAACACTGTACCTGAGTTAGACACATTATGCAACATCTTTGTATAAGCAGCCTAAGATAGCAGTGGGCTTTCCTATAGCAGCCACAACATACTGCAAACTATTTAGTCATCAACCTAACTTTCTTAGCAATAGTGCTGCCCAGCCTTTTTCCACAATGGCTCCGATCCAAAGCCCACTCAACTCAATAGCCATCGTTCTATCAACTCCCTGAATTTTGGATCAAATCCTATATGAACATCTGTGTTTTAGATCATTTCCCCCACAGACAGATCAGCTTGTCTTTTCCCAAGATGAAACTCCTTTGTTATTTTCTGCTCATGTTTCCAGTTTCTCTTTCTAATATTTCTCATGAGTTTTCACAACTGCTTTCAATTTAAGGTTTCAGGAATGTGCTGTAAAATCTCTTTCCTGGATTACTAACAAAGGGTTAAAAACCATCTCACTTGCTGTAATTTTCTTCTTACTTCATCACTATCTGTAGTTATTGCTTTAAAAAACCCTGATCATCAGCGGACGACTTAAATAAAAGAGCTTTCATGCATCTCCTCACTGAACAGTCCATGTTTCTGGTGAGCAAAGAACCTTGCTCTGACTAACTCCCAAAGTACCAGAATAAAAGGCAAAATGCTTAACACATTAATTACAAAATGATTACATTATTTAACGCATTAGATTTCCCTGCAAGACTAACTAGCATTGTTTGTGGCTCTCAGTATGGCTCCTTGAGGTATCAGAAGCAGTTTTCCTTTTCCTGAAGGGTTCTTGCTGTTGGTGGTAAGGTACAGTTTGGTGCCAGGTGGTAAATTTGCCAGGTTTGCCAGATTTGTGGCTGGCAACTGCAGTGTAGCCATCACTAGAAATGGAATAAAGAACAGAAAACCGTGTTAAAAATTCAGGTTTGCAGAGTATGATCCATAATAAAATCTGGGCAACTGAAATAAAGTTGGAACTAAGGAGTGGCTAACCAATGAACATGGTGCACAACAGTGATAATTCTGTGCTTGCAGCACTTTAGACAGCACTAGGTATTTCTTCTGTGGAAGAAAGTTTTATATATAAATTATTATTTATTACTAAACTAGCCCAATTCTAAGATGTTTTGCCTACAGCTTTCTAAGCATGTTATTTTGACTAGGCGTTCCCCTCTTATTCGGAAATAGAGCTGCATTTGGAGTAATACTAGAGTACAACAGCGTTCCAAAATGAATTAGAATCTGAATTTTGTAATCCAAGTTGTAAAGTTACTTTACCTGAACCTTGAGATCCACTTTTCTGAACCCCTGCTGAAGTCACCTGAGCCTTTGTTAAAGTTTGCACAGGTTGGGCAACAATTGTTCCACCACCTCCACTCACAATGGCTTTTGCTACTCCTTGGGTTACAACCTGCTTTGGACCAACAGCTTTTGCTACTGAAGAGCTGGATTTTGCCACAAGTATCTGACCACCACTGATAGCCACAGCTTGTTTCACTGTTGACTGTAAAGTAGAACCGACAGGAACTCCAACGACCTGTAATAAATAAGCATCTGATGACACGCTTCATGCAGGATTAAGTCCTACAAGGGGGACTCAAACACATTCAAATATAAACTGAGGCCAACAGTCAGGGTGCGTCTACACTGCACCTGTAGCTACGCAAATTGCATAGCTTATTTGAGTCTAATTTGGCGCTCTCTACACAGCACTTATTTAGAAATAAATCACTATTCTGAAACATCCCTTACTCCTCAGGGAATGAGGTTTACAGGGATGTTGGAATAGTGAGCCCGTTATATTATGAAATAACGGGCACACTCAAAAGACAAAATAGTTATTTCAGAATACCTTCCTGTATGCCGAAATTAAGGCTGCGTCTACACTGCAGTGCTGAGACCTTTAAAAAGCTTCTCAAACTCACCACCATTCCTGTTCAGTCCACTGGTGAGAAAATAATTTTTAAACCAACCATGACTTCTGAATGCCTATTAAAGATTTGAGTGTGACCCACTTATCACAGGCAGTCTCATATCCCCCCACATAGAAAACATTGCTTCACTGCAAAGATCTGAACTTTGCTGTAGTGAAGTACAGAGTCATGCGACCCCAGGAGCCCCTCAATACCTACTGGCAAAGGATCACTATTATATCAGCAACCCCTACCAGGTCTGAAACTCACAACACATTGCTTTCACAGTATTTATCCAAAAAAGGTCTTGTGAGGAATCAAATGAAAGCCAGTGACACCCTGGTCACTGATAACATTGCGAAGTTATGTATACCTGTTGATATTATGCCTTCAAGTCTGTAACCAAGCAAAGGGAAAACCAGGAAAGAAGTTAATTAGTTTGCTGTCATATATAAATTAAGCATAGTAAAGCTAACACAATGGAAGTCCAATCCACCCCTAGAGTCAACAGGAAAAATAGACTGATGGGGTGGGAGAAATTAGGTCTCTACATGAGTGACAGTACTCAACAGAGCAATCAGTGCAGGAAAGAGCTTTATCTGGAGGTGCACTTCAAAAGGACACACTGCAAAGGTCTACTGAACTATAAGAAGAAGGAAAAAGAACTCTTTTTACTAGGAAAACCCCTTTGAAGGTGTAGGGTATTCACAAAAGTCTGGATTGTGGTTATGCCTGAAAACCAGGAAGCTCTTCAGAAAAGGTTTGGTGAAAGACTATATTAGACAAGGATTGTAGCCTAAATTTTAGTTTCTAGAAAGTTTTTGTTTTGTTGGTAACCATTTCTGTTTCCATTATTCTTACTCAATACTCACTTGACTCTATGATGCTCTACTTTTTGTTAAACAACTTCTATTTGTTTTCACCATAAACAAATTAGTCACCTACTACAAAGGCTCTGATTTGGTCTCTTTTGGGACAATTAGTGTGAGTGTCCAGTGACAGAGGCTAGATGTTACACAGGGGCACTCCTGGGGTGTTCAAGGCCTGGGATAAACTCTGTATTAATCTGCAAGGCAAATATAAGAGCTGGCAGGGTCCTGAGGAGTTTGTTGGGGGTAGCTAACTGGCTGAATGTCTGGGATCTGACAGTCCAGTACTAGCAAGTCTCTCTCGCAGAGGCAAAAGGGGAACATGCTGACTAATGGTTGTGGAGAAAGTTTCAGCTGCCTCATTAAAATCAACTTCGAGCCCAAAGTTTAACTCACAAACAGCTTCAATTTTGTAAGCAGACAATACATCCATGCAAATATTACATTTGTGCACCCACCTACTTAAGCGAAAGGGTAGTTTAAAGAACAATTAACTCATATGTAAATACTAATGTATTTTTTTGCTTACATAGGCCTGTGTGCTTGGCAGGTAGATTTCACTGTATACAATTCAGAGTGGATAGAAAGGAGGGAATTTAGGCCTTTTAATGTCTTGATTGTTCAGCCATTTAGATGCTAAGCTCCAAGAATGACCCAGCTGCTTTTTCTCCTCTCTTACTGACACACCACACTGACAAATCTACTGTAGATCTCATTCCACTGATACAAAGAAAGTTATTTCCATTCTGGGCTACTTTTTCCTGATTTGCTTTCTCTAAAACCTCCTACAGTGAAGGAGTAAATAGGAAGCAGGAGGTTGTTCCTTAACTTTTCCATGTAACTAAAATTACTTATGAAAAATAAAAATATGATTTCCTCCTAGAGCTGAACTTGAAACTGAATCCTAGTACTCCTTTATGCACGGTCCCTCCGCCAGTCTAAGGCAACAGTACAGAAGTAGCTGGTTTCCTAGGACCTTTCCGCAGACTGCAAGAGCAGCATTGACTGCTGCCTGATATGCCCCTAGGTGTGAGTTAGCAGCAGTGTGGAGGTGTGACACTGAAACCAGTGAGTCCAGGCAGTTTAAGACATCAAAGCATTCAATACCTTAGATTGCGTAGTCCCCTCTCCTGTGCTCACGATCTGCTTCTGTGGTGACAAAGCTATCATGTGACCCCCCTTCACAGCGACATATTGCTGCCCTGAGGCCTGCGAGGTTGTCCCAGTCACCGGTAGCTGTGGCTGCTGGGGCAGCTCTCCAGGCTCCTGCTTTATTATCACCTTTTCATAAAGAAAACTGAGTCAACAAACTGCTTTACTCTCCAGATGAAATCCTCCTCTGCAAGCACCAGTCTGCCCCAAATATGGCCTGCATTCCAGACAAAACCCCAGATCTTTGATAGATCCTTTTCAGCCCTGCTAGATTAAATAAAAGGTGTGCCTTATTCATTTAAGTTATGACCTCTGTTACCATAGCTTCTCGGCACCCTGAATGTATTTATGCCCCAACCACTCTTATCCCCATCTGGGAAACTGAGGCACAGAGACAGAGGCTTCGACTAGACTACAGGCTTTTTGTGCAAGAGATCTTCTGCAAAAACTTCTTTTGCAAGAGAGCATCCAGACTGCCTGGATCCTCTCTCAAAAGTAAGTAGTGATTGCTAGGGACAGAATGGCCACAAGGACACCTGTGCTTTCTCCTCTTCCCTCTTCTTGTGCAAAAACCCCTCTTCCCCATCCACACACTCCCTTTTGTGCAAGAGCTGTTGCGCAAAAAGGCATTCTTCCTCGTAAAATGAAATTACTTATTGCACAAAAACCCCTCATCTTTCGATTTACTTGTGCAAAAACGCACTTGAGGTGTGGATGCTCTGTGAGTTTTTGTGGAAAAATGGCCATTTTTCTGCAAAAACTCTGTAGTGTAGAGACAGCCTGAGTGACTTGGTCAAGGTCATACAGGAGGTCTGGTGGAGCAGAGCATCACACATGGGTTTCCTGTTTCCCATGCTAGTGCTGTAAACACTGAACCATCTTTCCTCTCTCACCCACATTAACTTGTAATGTAAAGGAATTAAGGCAGGCACTCATAACTTTGGCCTAAATACCTGACTTTGGATGCCAAAGTCAGAAATTAGGATGGAAGTCCTCTTCTATCAGATCATGCTGTTCATTCCCCTGTAAGGGGTGAGGAGAGCAATGTCTCAACAGATGACACGTGTTACTACAGTTAGTTAAAAAGAAATTGGGATGAGTGACACTTAAGGAAGTAGATTTAAATACCAATATTTGACATGCAGAAATACTGGAGTATTATTAGGTATGGAAAATAGCCAAAGTCTCAAAACATATTAGGCAAGAAAAGCACAATTTTGGTAGATTTGGTAGCACATGGCAGCGGTTCATCAAAGAAAAGGATGAAGACGACAGAAGGGAAACAGAAAAGGGAAAGAGGGCAGAGGAACAATCAAGCCAACATAAAAGAATAGCAGTCAAGACTAATCTGCTGACAGTTGCAAGAGTTACGCGAGTTGGGAAACTAAAACAAGACAAGTAGCAGTTGGGCCAAGGACACTCACTTCCAACAGTAACATTACCTGCTCTAGAAAAGTTACATGCTTTGTGATGGAACTCAGTCTGGAATGATACTATCAGACCATGCATCCATGTAAAAAGCCAAGAACAGACATCAAATACCTTTGTGAAAGCTCCAAGTCCGCCTGTGACAGATTTAGGGCTTTGCGCCTTAGAATGACTCCCAATTGGACAAAGGGGTGGCATGGTTGCAAATAAAGAATCTTCTTGCTACGAATGAACACATATGGCACGCAGTTAGGTGACAAAATGATGACTGCCTGTATTCACATTACTGATAAGCAGGGCTTGACAAATACTGTAATCTACTCGCCCGTGGCGAGTAGATTACGACCTGGAAGAGCCAGTGCAGAGCGATCTGCGCATGTGCAGAATGCAGAACAGCGCAAAACCGCGCGGCTGGCGAGCAGGGCTCGCCGCCGCTTGGCAAGCCCTGCTGATAAGTAATTGAGGGCATTCTGCATTATCTGTACTGATATGGTAGTCATATTGATCACAGGATATGAGACACAAAGTAGCTAAAGTATGATGAGACACACTGTTTTTTATGGCTCATTATGCTACCAATTTGTAACCCACCCTACCATCTTCTAATCTTTAATTACCCACTTTATTTTAAACAGTTTCCTACAGCTTTTGTGAAGCCCTTATGCTTAACAACCCATCCCACCTTATATTTAGCTCAACACTCTGGATACCCGCTACAGACCTCAGAAAAAGCCCTGTGAAGGTCAAAAGCTTGTATCTTCCACCAAAACAAGTCATTCCAGTTAGAGATGTGAATGGTTAACCAGTTAAATTGGTAAGCATTACCATTACTGGGTGATGCATACCAGTTACGGTTAACTGGCGGGGGCCTGGAGCAGCCCCCCCCACCCACAGTGGGCCTGTCCCAGTGTGCTGCAGACGGGGCGCTCCGTATCAGCTGGAGCAGCCCCGGCCCACCAGGGGCAGCAGGGTGTGGGGGGGCTCCAGCCCCCATTTAATCAAACTAATTAAATGGGATTTTACATCCCTAGTTCCCCAAGATATTACCTTGCCCACCTTCTGTCTCTGATTTTCTGCAATTGGTCTATATAGTTCTACATAAACACAATGGAATCCTGCCAAACAATATAAGCACCTGCTAACACCAAATTCTCTTTTGTTGCACGTTATAACTACCAGCAACTAAAACATTATTGTACAACAATTAGCTAACAGAAATGACTGATAGCTATTGTCACAGGCCTAGATTCTTGCATTCTTAAAGTGTAACTTAAATTAGGCTAAAAATTGGCACACGTGCACACACACAGTTTTTTTGGACTTGTACCATACTCTTCGCAATGAATAAAAATTTTTAGGTTTAGTCGTTGTGCCAGAAGACTGAAGAGATAGAGAAAAATGCTGAACAGACAAGGCATTGAAATGTTAAGTTGAACTGTTTTAACACAACAAAATTTTTTCTACCCTTACAAAATTGTATGTTCCCAGCCCAGTGGAAGACACATTGAGATTTACAGGAAGCAGACGTCCATTTATTTTTCTAATTAACTTCTGGTTCCTAATGGTGTTACCTTGAAAATGTGTAATTCATTCAATGTGAATGGTGTGCATCTTTGGATTATTCTGATTTGTTCGACAATGCATAGAATTAACTGCTCTCAACCATTGAATTAAGAACAAACAGTATTAGCACTGTTAACCGGCAGTCAGACTGTTTTTTAAAGAATAAGGGGCATGCACAAACCACAATTTAAAATTGCTGCTTTACATATGCTGTCTCAAAAATGTAAAAACTTTTAAATTTATTTCTTAAGAAAAAGGGATATTCAGGATCACTTTGGGACAAGTCTAAGGACTGGCGTTCTTACTATGAAATTACTAGATGGGAATATAGGCTTTATTTTACTTAACAGACCTTTTCACATGTACATACAGGTCAACATTCCTACGCTACAGATTCTCAGAGATAGACCTGGATGTAAAGGAACATTCTGTGTCTCAATTAAAGAAGAAACCTCTCTAGATTGGATGGCAATTATAAAACAACCTAAACTCAATAATTATTGTATATGCTGAACAAGCTAAGAAAGCTCCAGCAGCCCAAATGCTTAACCAACCACTTTCAAAAGGGGGCATCTCTAATTCCAGTAGCCTGCCAAATATACCCTTCTCTGTAAAGAAAATGGAGCAAATTTTATCTGAAATAATACAGCTCCACACCTTTCCAGCTCAGATCCTA
This sequence comes from Rafetus swinhoei, assembly GCA_019425775.1. NCBI lineage: Eukaryota > Metazoa > Chordata > Testudines > Trionychidae > Rafetus > Rafetus swinhoei. The sequence continues at coordinate 48,131,888 of CM033432.1, forward strand.
TTCATTCTCAATCACTTACTCCACATTCGTCTGTGATACATACTAGGGATGTTAAATTTAGTTTATTCAACCAATCGACTATCGATGGATTTTCCATCGACTAGTCGATTAGCAGGGGAGCTGCAGTGGGGTTAGCTCCCGGCCCCAGGAGCTAACCCTGCTGTGACTCTGCCTTTTAAATGTATTAAGAGCTGGTAGGCTCTTAAAACATTTAAAAGGCTGAAGAGCAGCGGTAGGACTCAGCGTGAGCTGGGACAGCTGATTTCCGGCTCACACTGGGTCCCCCTGCTGTGCTTCAGCCTTTTAAATGTATTAAGAGACTGCCAGCTCTTAATACATTTAAAAGGCTGGAGCTCAGAAGTAGGGACTCCGCATGAGCCGGGCCAGCTGATTCCCGGCTTGTGCCAGGTTCCCCTGCTGCACACCAGCCTTAGATGTAAAAAGGCTGGAGCACAGTAGGGGACCCAGCACAAGCCAGGAATCAGCTGTCCCAGCTCACACTGGGTCCCTACTGCTGTTCTTCAGTCTTTTAACTGTATTAAGAGCCTAACAGCTCTTAATACATTTAAAAGGCAGAGCTGCAGCAGGGTTGGCTCCCAGGGCCAGGAGCTAACCCTGCTGCAGCTCCCCCACTTATCGACCCAGTTGATGGAAATCAGTTCTTTTGAGGAAGGTAGCTGTAAATCCACTGAATATTAGCTCTTGGCCTGATATTAATGTATCTGTTGTGAAAAATATTCAGAAGTGAGAGTTTAAAATGTGCACCTCTTCTTAAATCTGATACTATCACCGAACAAGCTAAAAAAAAAAAAATCTGAGTCTTTTACAGAACAGGCTCTTTGAAAAAGGAGGCATTTTGAGAGTACTGAGACCTGTGCCCACCAGGGATTTCCTTATACACTAGCAAAAGACTGACACTTAAGAGAATTAATCAACAGGGATGTTAAATTTAGATTAACTAACTAATCAAATAGTTAATGAGATTTCCATCGACTATTGGATTAGTCTATCAGGGATTAGTCTGTAAAGGCGCCTCCGCCTTTGAACTGTAGCAAGCACAGAGGCAACAAGGGGGGGGCGGAAGCAACTAGTCGCTTACATCCCTAGTACTCACAACTCTAACAAGAACTGCATGAAATTACTCTATCATTCCATGTGAAAATCATGTAAACAATAGTGCTATGGCAGCTTGAGAGTAAATATTCCAGTAAAATAATGAGAACATGAAGTTATCCAGAATCAGCATTTACAATATTGAAAAAGTCCGTCTTTATGAAAACAAACTACCCAGCAAGAATGTTACCTTGACAGCTGATGTTACCAAGCTGCTTCCATGGATCTTTGAGACGGGAGATCCGGCTCCGTGAGAGGCTTGAGACACACTTGTCAGTTTGCTTGTTGGGCTGCCTGTGTATTGGAAGATACATTTCATGCAGTCTCATCGTAGCCATGTTAGTCCCAGGGTATTAGACACACAGGGGATGAGAGTGATGTCTTTTATTGGACCAACTTCTGTTGGTGAGAGAAAGCTTTCAAGCTTACCCAGACCATCAAAAGCTTGTCTCTCTCACCAACAAAAGCCTGGTCCAACAAACGATATTACCTCACCCACCTTCTCTCGCTATTGGAAGATAAGGGAGATTTCAGCATAAGGGTTTAGTCCTGGGTACTATTAAATAAATACAGCTTTTCATCAGACAAGGAAGACATGGCATTTCATTTCAGTTAACATCTCGTATGTTCTGATGGGAAAAAAACATGACATGATCAGTGGGGATCAGGATGGGGACAAGTTACATTAGTGTTCTGCTATAGAAGATAGCCCGTCATCAAAATCAACACAAACTAAACATCCCTTCTCTAAAGGAACGTGTTCTCGTTAGACATAATGCTAAAAACCTCATTTTTTCTTCCAATACTTTTGAATATTTAAAAACATTTTTATATTTGCTTCTTTCCTGTTTGAGCTGTTTACATTTTGTACTACACTCAACTAGTTTCATTTTCTGATTCTCAATCAGTAGTACAGTTCTGCAACATTTGAGTTGCAAATAATATCCCCTCTGCAGTGTTTATTTATAAACTATTTGCATTTATATTAAAAACAAAACTATACAGATATTTCTATTGAAGGCAGGCTTTGTGAAAGCTGGGTTCTACAAAACCTGCACGGCTGTGTCCCTTTATATTACCCTCTCATATGTAGTAGAGATTTTGAACCCCCTATGATGTGACTCTGTTGTACCAGTCTTCCCTGACTTCCAATGGAACTTGTGTCCTAAATCAGTGAGCTGATTTTGAAAATTCCACTGATGAGATTATTTTGGATTTAACTGAGAGAGCTCAAAGCCAGAAAGATAGAAATTCAGCTACTGCAAACATACAATGGTCCTTCACCATTCAATGTTCCTCCCATGCAGTTGTGGGGGGAGGGGTGCTTGTTAAAAAAATGTGATTGTTTTCTTACAAAAAAGAGGAGATATTTTAATGAAAATCTCCCCCCTTTTTCAACATCTGCAGCTTATTATGATAGGCAAGGATCATAAGCAGCTGGATGAACATGCTATGTAAGTTCCAAGTGTCACTTTGGGAAGCTACTATACGTATACATGCATTTAGACCAGAGGTTCTTGGTCTGAGACTCATAATAGACTCACAAGCAGTTATTTTTTGTTCCAACATGAAGGCAAGAGTTTCCAGATGGCTCGCATGGCCTTTCACCCATCTTCTGCAATCAGTACACCTCAGACTTTATTGCACCAGTTCCCCTAGCATCACCTCTGAAACACTGCAGGAATCCAGTCAAAGGAGTCTGGGAAAACCAAAGGCCAACCACCTTAAAGCAGCTGAATGAAGGTTCCCAGTGGCTTAAAGGCTGATACAGTGCCTCTCCAGACCAAGTTGACCCGATCTGAGCTATTGTTTCGATGCAGCTGGAGAAATGCATGCTGGATCCTCCAGTTCTGGAAAGTCCCACAGCTGGGTTAAGGACTGTGAGGGTGTAAGTGACAAGCACTTTGGCCATGACAAAGACACAGCTTCCTGCCTTGCTTTGTAGCAATGTGCAACACTGCCTCACATTCCTTGCTCCTCCTGAGATTCCTTTCCCCTGGGGGGAGAGTGTATGTGTGATTTCTATTTGGCCTTGTTTTTTCTGTCACGGGCCAAAGCAAATTCGTTCAACATTAAAAAGACACATTCTGTACAGTAATTATACAAACTAATGATTCTGTCCTTCCTTTGTAAAAGGCTTTTAGATATTCACAGATCTGGGTATGTTTTGTTTTTAAGGAAAGAGAATGGATGAAACTAACTTGGCTACTTTCTACAGATCAAATTACACACCTGTGGTTGTGACTGCTGCTCCGACCATCTGTCCAGGTTTGTCCACAATAACGTATGGGTTATTAATGACTGAACTAGCAGACCCCAGCTTCATGTGCACTGGAGTGGAGGTTGGGGTACGAGGTAGTGGAGATGGGCTTGGGGTTGATATTGGAGAACCTTTGGGGGGAAAAAGAGCCCAACATTTCCATCTCAAGTTTCACAAGGACATAAAAATGCAGTAAAAAAATGACTGGGAGTTTGTGCATTCAGCTGAAGGTGCACTTCTAGCCTGAGGAGGATCCCGCAGCTGCAGGGATAGGTAAAGCTGCATGACCCCATATTCCCCCTTACGGTCAACACACTCCTGTAAATAAGAGCAAAGTGCCGAGCAGCTCTTTGAAGCCATTTACCTGCCTTCACCTTTTTCAGCCACCCACAAGAATAGCTCATGAATAAAGGCCTGTTAGCACAGGCAGTCATCCACCAGGCCAAGCCTCTATCCTATCCCACTGTCAGCACAACAACAAGAGCCCCTAAGAGCACCATTGTGTAGCCTTTTGGTAAGTGGAAAGGGGATTAAAATGGGGGGGAGGGGGGGAGGGAGAAAAACATATGAGCTAAAATGGGAGCAGACACAAAAGGACAAAAGCCAGAAAATTGACAGAAAAAAAGATGGCAGCTGCTGCATTAGGGAACCAGAGCAAGGGGACATTATGTGAGAGAAGGCAATCCTCCAATAATTGGCTCTCTTGAGAGGGAGGGCAGGAGGATCACCAACTAACATGGAGCAGAAACACTCCATCCAGAAAGACCCTAAAGATTTACAGAGATTGCCACAGTCCAAAAGGAGTCTGGGGTCTTAACAGGAAAACAAATGGACATTTCTCCACAGCAGTCAGCAAAGCCTAGGAAATATTTAAACAGGGGAACATCTGGAACAGCAAAGCTTGATAGAAAAAAGCCGAGAGGTTACAAGGAAGGAAAGATGGTTCCTATAACTCTCACCCACTGGACAGCATCAGAGTCTCACTCGTGACCAAGAAGAGAAGAACAGTGGGACAGTACATTAGATGATAACTGCATCTGGCACACATTCAAACAGGCTGCTGGTGCCCTGCATAGAGCTTTAAGGTTACAAGGGCAATTGGCAGAAGAGAAAACAACCACACACAGAAGTCAAGTGGGAACAGTCAACAGCAGGCAGCTTGGTACCCAGACTCTCCATACTCTAAGTGAACACCAGATGATGGTGGGGCTTTACAGGCAAGGCTCCCAGTTTCCTAAGTGACCCAGTAGGGTGGGCCATTAAAGATTTTTGATGCAACAGTACAGCCAAGAGGGAGGCATTGAGTCAGTGAAGAGAATGCACGTTATGTTTGGCAGACAAGAGACCAGTAGTGAAGAGTTAACAATGCAGGCAAGAGAGACATGACTGTCTGTCTGAGAAGTTACTAAAAGGAAATAATTTTGCCAACTGCAATCAGCCGCTTATCTAAACAGGACACAGGGAAATTACTATTAATGGGGAAGGGAGGAAGCAATCTGATTCTAGGAAGGGGACTTTGTTTTTCTCATAGTAACAATATACATACAAGTTTAAACCCTGTCATTTCTCTGATAATGTAAAATAAAATAAAAAATTGTGCCCGCTTTACCCAGTCCTGTAGTTTGGAAATTTGCAAATGGAAGAAGCCCTTCTTCCTACAAGCAACCCCGCATATTCAAGATGAATTCCAATCGATATTCATGTCCAAGCCCAGTAGAAGAGGTAGCTATCTTACTAACAAGTGATTTCAAGTGGATCACTGGTAGAATTTGTGCCCAGTAAGAGACTAAAACCAGTTCCCATCCCAATTTTAATCTTGAATTCACAAATTCATTATACCTTTTGTATAACTTTTAAAAAAGGATGAAATGTGTTTACTGCATCATACTGGATCTCCCTACTGTCTAACTTTTAATATTAGCATGAAAATGGGAAAGGACACAAAGCAAGACCAACCAGTTCAATCTCACTGATCAGTATGAAGTATGATACTGAGACTAAAATGTACCTGATACGATCTTGCAGCTCATGGTGATGGGCTGGAAGGATTTTCCTGGAGATTCTGCAGGGTTCGGGATCTGACCCTGAGGCACTATTTTGCAACTAGCTGCAATTGGCTGAAAAGCTGAATTTCCATGAGAGCCAAAGGTTACTTTCTGTGTTGCCAATTTGGTGGGAGTCCGTTCTACTGAAGATGGCAGGGAATAAAAAGTGGTATGTCTTTCAGTTTCAGCATTCACAGGGAATCCTGATTAAAATAGGGAAAAGAGAAATGTTTCTCAGGCTGACTCAAGTTCCTTGCTGCATTTCTCTACACAGACAAAACTTAAGATATGACAAACATGTCCATAAATATAAAACATAAGAAGTGGGGCTTTTGGCTTTGATTTTTTTTATTTTCACTTGTTATTTTGCTGGATACTTCCTAAACAAAAAATTAAGAATCAGATTAACCACATACTGTCTTACCCAATGTGCAGTCACACACTGGCTTTTGGCATATTTTTCATAAATCACATTGATTTACCTAAAACTAAGTTCTGAGTTTCCATAGACAGATCCACATAATCAAGGGGAAGTTCCCCTAGAAGGAAATTCCTGTCACTGCATACTTAGGAGTGATTATCTAGGGGCATGGAGGCTGACTCCCACCCTCTTAATGACTGAGGAGCTCAGTTATTCATTGACTAATAGGCCACAGGGAAAATCACTATGGAGACCCCAGATGTACTGAGTGCCTCAGCTCAGGTCCAAAAAAATGTTTGTGTATTGATAGTTTAGATGCCTGCAATTTCCTTCCTTGGCGTGAGACCATCAAAAGCATTCACTGAAATCCTGAACCTTCTTCCCTTCAGCTTCCCTGCCCTGAAACACAGAACCACTGCCATGGCACACTGCAGGAGTGGATGACACGGATGGAAAGAATGGCTGTGCTACAAAAACCATGAGCACTCCCAACTGGATGAGCTCCACCAGGAGATTTTACCGGAAGTCAGGGTAAATACGGCCTCAAAGCAACTGCTATCAGAACCAGCCACAGTCTAGCGTTTTGTGGGGGATAAATTGTTCCCTTTCACTACATACTTCTGCATACCAGAATACAGATACTATACACTAAGACAAAGAGTCTCTCTCTTTTCATCCCAGCTAATAAAAATAATTGTTCCACAAAACTAGTCATTGTAACACTCATGAAAAAGTAAAATGGCAGCAGGATCAGCTGACCTAGGAATGCTTTACTGCTCTCAATTCAAATGATTTTCCAATCTCAATCACTGGAACATTGAAAAGGACACACATGACTATTAAAGAAATAAGAGTTCATGGGATCTTCAGTGGCACCTGTCCCTAACGGAAAACAGCGATGGAGAGACAAGATCGCACTGATCAACAGATAGCTGACGCAGTGTTGTTATAAGGATGGCTTCAGGATGTGTGACCACTGGGAGGTATTCAGTGACACAGAACTGTCCACAATAGGACAAGACTCCACCGGAGTAGGAAGGGAGATTAAGTTTTAAACTAACAATCTGGGAGCAACAGGTGGGAGATACTCCTATAAACTCCATATCATATTCTAATACTGAGTGGGAGGAAAATCAAGTGAAAGATGATACAGCAATGGAGAAAGGAACAGCAGAAGGTAGGAGAACAGCTAAGACGGTGTCAATATCTGACAGTAACAGTTGGGTAGGCAATATTGGCAGTAAAATGACTATATCTAGCAAGCAAAGAATCTGGCAGAAACCACATAAAATGGAGGAAGTAAAACTACTGGTGCAGAAAGTGAAACTAGGTGTTACGGGATAACAAAAATATGGTGCAATAGTAATCATGACTGGAGTATAGGTATTGAAAGGTATGTGTTAATCAGGAAGGACAGAAATAAAGGTAAAAGTGATGGAGTAGCACTGTATGTTAATGACAGGGTAGAGTGTAAAGAAAGTAGAAGGGACACAAAAAAAAAAAAAAGGGAATATGGGTTAAAATCAGTTTGGGTAAGCAAGGCAACAGAGGCTCCGCTGGGACAGTGTTTGAGATCTGCTCATGCTCCCAGAATAAAGATCATTATTATGATGTTATTTTACATTTAGTTTTGGCAGATAGCGAGAACCTCAGGAAAGCGGACAGGCAGTAGAGGACAGGCTTGGTTCAAGTGAGCACGAGTTAGTCCAGTTAAAACTAAATGGAAGGAGAAACAAAAATGGTCTGCAACTAATGTTCTTGATTTTAAAAGGGCAAATTTTTAAATAATTAAGGGAATTAGTTAGAGGGATGTGAACGGCCAGCCTTAATGGGTGATGCTTACTGGGTAAGGTTAACCAGTACCTGGAAGCAGCCTCCTGCTTGCAGCCAACTGCAGGTGGAGGGTTGTTCCAGCCCCACCAGACCAGCAGAGACCCTCCTCCCATCCTCTTGCCCCTCTGCCCAACCCCCCTTTATGCAGTTAACCGGTTAAACACGACATTTAACGAGTTAACCAATTAAACAGAATTTTACATCACTAATTAGTTAGGGAAATGGATTTGACTAACAAACTCAAGGATTTGAATGTGGAGGAGGCTTGGAATTACTTTAAGTCAAAATTGCAGAAACTAGCTGCATCCCAAGCAAGAAGAAAAAATTCATAGGGAAGGACAGCAGATGAAACTGGAAGAATAAGCATCTCAGATGGGTTATTAGGAAAAAACAGAAAGCCTACAAGGAATGGATCAGCAAGGAAACAATTAAAAACCCATGGTTGGCCCATGCCAGCAGACTTAGGCTCACAAGGCTCAGGTTAAGGAGGCTGTCTAATTGCTGTGAGACACTGCAGCCCAAGCTCTGGGACCCTCCCACAATTAAACAGCCCTGTACCCGATTCAGCTGGGACAGGCCAGCTGTGGATGTCTAATCACAGTATAGACACACCCTTGGAAGTCAGGAAGTGTAGGGAAAAAATGAGAACTGCCAAAAGCCAAGAAGAGCTGGACCTTGAAAATGAAATTAAAAACATTAATGATTCTTTAGCCATATAAAAGAAAACAAGGAAATGGGACTGCTAAATACAGAGAGTGGGACGGAGGTTACAAATAATTGAGTTATGGCCCAACATCTGAACAACCACTTGGCCTCAGTTTTACTCAGGGTAATGAGGCGTTTGGGACAGCAGCAGGGTGGCTAATTGGAACAAGGATACAAAAATACCCATGGGGAAGCCAAACTAAAGCACTTCAATGGGACCAAATCAAGAGGCCTGGATACATTCTATGAACAAGTGTCAAAGAAACTGGCATATGAAATTACAAACTCCACAGCACCTATTTTCAATGAATCTTTACACTCAGGAGTTATACCCTATGACTGGAGAATTACAAATATAGGTACTATATTTAAGAAAAGAACAAAAATGATCCAGGAAATTACAAGCCTGTTAGTTTGAACTCAATTGCATACATGGTATTAGAAAAATTTTGAAAGAAAGTAGGTAAGGACAGAGAGGTAAACAGTAATAGCGATAAAATATCATAATTGTAAAAAGGTAGATTGCATAGAATTCTTTCCCGCACCCACACATTCAAAGTCTAACTGATTGCCATATTTGAGGTCAGGATGGAATTTTCCTTCAGGTGAGACTGGAAGACACCTTGAGGTTCTTTTGCATTTTTCTGCAGTATGGGGCTCGTGTCACTAGATAGTTTGAATTTGAGTGAATAGTAGAGTCTCTGTAACTTGAAGTCTTTAAATCAAGATTTGAGGATTTCAGTAATTCAGCAGAGAATATGGGCCTATTACAGAAGTAGCTGGTGAGGCTTTCTAGCCTGCAATGGGCTTGAAGGTCAGACCAGATTAATGGTTTTCAAACTTTTGTACTAATGACCCCTTTCACACCGCAAGGCTCTGAGTGAGACTCTCCTTATAAATTAAAAACAGGGGAGCTTCTGTATTTAACACTATATTATAAATGCTAGAGGTGAAGCAGGGTTTTAGGGGGTAGAGGTGACAGCTTGTGACCCTCCCCCCCATGCTTGTGACCCAGGGAGGGGTCACGACCCCCAGTTTGAGAATCCCTGGACAAGATGATCATGATAGTTCCTTCTGGCCATAAGGGTCTAGGGCAGGACCAAGGTAGGTTTTGTTATACAAGAAAAAACAACTCTGCTTTAAAGGTGTAAAAAAAAAATGGTGTTCACATAAGACTAAATCATGATTAAGGAAGAGTGATTTAATTCAGGCTGTTTGGACAATGGTAGGGTCTTTTCCTCAAAATACATTTTCTGGAGGATACACAGAAATAAAGATTGTGTACATGTTCAAAGAGAAGGTGGCAACTATTTTTGAAAGTGCTTGGGACCACCTAAAAGATTATCACAGAGGAACAGCCATGGTTTTGAGGTCTTGCGCCAAGTTGCAACAAAAGGCTAGGTCCTTACTCTGAAATCCCTGACCAATGGTAATAGATAATTCCCTTACTTGCCAGGGTATAATGGGGCAAAAATAATGTTTATGAAGCATTTCAACATTACGGGACAGAAGGCCCCAGATCAGCGTTTCTCAAACTGTAGGTCACAACCTCCAGACAGAAGAGATGATGGTATGTTGAAAGAAAAAAGCAAGTAAATACCACACAAGTTAAGCAGGTTCCAAACCTGGCAGCACTGAAGCACCATGCACTAGGTTGCAACACCCATCGAATTTAGTGACAACGGAGCAAAGGGCCAAAGTCTGATTGGCACTGCAACCTACCACACGTGGTGGCAATAATGGGACATCATCCCCTCTGTCTCCATCAGAGAGGCATATGTGCTAAACCTGGATGCAACACCCAGAATGGGGAGTTGTGTCCAGCCCTGCACAGGAGCTGCTGGCTCTCGGGTGAGCTCATTCTCCAACCTGTCTCCCTGCTCCCTTAATTTCTGTAACCACTAGGGGGAGGGGAATTGCGTTGGCTGGCATGAAAGAAGTTTGAGAACCACCGAACTAGAGGATGATCCAGGGGTTAGGAACAAGTCAAAGAATCAGGAATCCTGGTTTCAATTCCTGTTCCACCACTGATTTCCTTAGGGACCATGTGCATAGTCCCGGGATCTCTGTGACCCAGCCCCCATATGTAAAATGGGAATAACAGCACTTCCTTATTTGATAGGGGTATTGTAAGGACAAAAGCCATTAAAGATGAGAGATGCTCAGGGCTTATATAAATACAGCAGCCTTCTCACTCCCCTAACACTTTCATAGTCAAGCAGTCTTTTCCTGCAGGGAACACCACAGCAGATTCCAGACAATCCAGCACTCATGAATGTACACAAAAACCCTGAAGTGTTCAAGTACTTAAACAAGTTGAGCAGCTCACTTGTTTAAGTTACCAGTAATGCACAGAGCATAACTGAAAGCACTATTCACTTAATCACTCTTTTCAACTGTATGTGCTGCATAAAGCTTTTGTTGTTCCTGAGTTGGGAGAACGGTCTACTCAATGACCTCTGGATATAGAATACTAAGCTGAATTCTGTCACAAGCCCAGGGCCGGCCCACAACATTTTGGACCTGAGGCAGGGAGCTCAAATGACACCCCCATGCCCTCTCGCTTGGGTCAAAACTTTGAAAGGTCTCAATTCTGCCTTCTTCCTGTTCTACTCCTCCCATGGTACTGCAGAGAGCATACATATGCACCAGCAGCAGACACAATTTTCTATACTCTGGGTCCTAGTAGCGGCCCCCCCCCCCCAAGTCTGGCACCTGAGGCAGCTGCCTCAGTTTGCCTCATGGTAAGGACAACCCTGCACAAGCCTGTTGCTTCCTCAACACATTTGGCAGCCAAGGACCACTCAGATGATTTATGGTCTATTTCAACATAACTTTAAGTAGCAGTTCAGTAATTTGTAAACCAAAAACAATTAAAAGTAACAGCCACAGCATCACTAACAGCCATGTATTCAAAACAAAATTAGAAAACACAAATACCAGTTTACTTTACCTTTGTCCACAGAAGCATCTGGAATGGACTCAAGTAACTGTTTAATTGGTGAAGAAGCGTTCACTGGCGCTGATATACTTAGTGGTAATGGTACAGATGTGGGGATATCAGAGAGGTCAGATTCAGAAGACTGGGAACAGAGGTAATCTTCTCCAAGAGAATGTCGATGAAGCTCAACATCCACTACCTTCCAGACAGAGAAGAAAGGATTATGATAAGCTACGCACTTGGCAATGGACAGTTCAAACACTGACTCTAAAAAACTCTAGTACAACTTAGCCAAAGCCTGCAAGCACTCTGCGCATGGAACTACCATTGATTTCAAAAGAACCTGCCCAGGTTTTGTCTTCCAGATGTTCTGCTTACAACAAGACTTAGAAAAATACAATGATTTCTGGTATTAAATATCCACAACAAAGTGACACACATCTACCACAAAAATCTGAACAGTGAGCACCATCAGGCAAAGTTCCTACAAACATAGTTCCTACAAACTAATCCACATGATGTCCCATTAAAGTTAGTGGGATTCCGCACAGTGCAGGGATATGTGCTTATCAGATCTCAATGCAGGAGCTAACCTTGTACCCTAGATTTGGAAATCCTCTGAAACGTATACTACAACATTTTATTTACTCTTCAAAAATGTTCCCAACTTTCTTGAGAAAGCTTATATTACAATCTACTTCACTGAATGAGAAGCTGAGATCATGCAACTCCATAGGAAAAAAATCTTTCAATTTTGTAAAACAGAGGAAAAAACAAAATTAGAGATAATAGACTATGATTTATGAGGTTAAGTGACTTACTCAAGTCTAAAATAGAAACTTGTCTTTACTTCGATAGTCTTAAGCTCTACCACTAAACTATGTTGCCACCTATACTACAAAAAAGGTCAACTAAACACAACAGGACAATAGCTAGTAAGTTAAGTCATCACAAAATCATTGTGAAACTAAAGCATAGTACAGGTTGCACCTCTATAAACAGGGACACTCTAGTCTGGCAACATCCATGGTCCACCAGGAACACAGATGTTCCAGGATCAGTGTCCCAATGAGTTTCTGGGGTGGTGGGGGGGGTGGGCTTGGAGCCCAGAGAGCTGCAGGGGGAAGCAGAAGGTGGGACGCGGCCAAGCTGGACTGCATGGGGGCCAGGAAGCTGCTGCACTGCCGGGGGAGAGAAGGGGTAGGAGCTGGGAAGCCCAGCATGGCTGTGGGGGGGAAGGAGAGTGGCAGGGTGGGGCCGGCAGCAGGGGGGCCAGAAATGACTTCCCGTGGTTCAGCAAAATCCCTCATCTGGGACCTGTAAGGCCCGGAGGGTGCAGGACCAGGGAGTTCCAACCTGCAGTTCATTTGCTGGCCACTGGCTTCACTTGTCTGTCTATATATTAAAAAAAAAAATTCCTGCAGGACGACGGAATGATGTCATCACATCACTCTGCATCCCACCCATCTCCTCTCTCTTCCCCCTTCCCCCCAGCTGAAGCCCGACCTCACTGCTTCCCCTCACCACTTGGAATTGCTATTTTAAACCAAGCCCTTAGTCCCCTTGTTCCACCCCCACCTCACAGCGCTTTCAACGCCAAGAAACATGGCGCAATAGCCGGCAGACCCCCACTGCAGCCATGACAGCCCGGGGCGGGGGAGAAGTATGGTCCTCAGGACAGCAGCCCAGGGACAGGCACTAGGAGTGGGGCTCCCAGCTGGGCTTATGTGCCAGCAGCAGGCTCTTGGGGAGCTGGAGCACGGTGTCCAACCACCCAGAGTCCAGCTGCTCCTGCAGAGACACACCCCCTCCCCAGTGGCTGAACTTACTGCGGCTTCCAGAGAACCCCCGACCTGCCTGGGGGAGCCGCCGCACCGACCCGTCGGCTCCTTCCCTTCAACTCCTGGTGGGGGAGCAAGCAGCCCCGGGCTTTCCAGGCAGGGCTGGGGCAGTGAGCAGCGCAGGTGGGACCGCACAGGGAAGAGGTCAGGATAGCACCCCCGTGCTGCTGCTTTTCCCATCTCAGCAGGCTGCAGTGCCCCGGAGCGCCATGTGCACACAGCACTACCTGTGCCTCACTGTGTCCCATGCAGGGAAGGCAGGCACCCCTGCGCCTTCCCTGCTGCCGGGGCTAGAGCTGGGGCTGGTGTGCGCCACGGCCGGGATCAGGGGCGGAGAGAGGAGGAAGGGAGGGTTAGGGTTGGGGTAGGGGCAGAGAAGGGGCCTGGCTGGCGGAGGGAGGCGGCGGAGAGGGGACCCAGGATGGCATAGCCACAGCCCAGCCCACCCCGGTGGCCGGGGGGAAAGCTGGGGTTGCCTACCCCTTGCGAGAGAGGGGTTGGCAAGTGCAGCAAGCGGGGGGCTATTCATTCCTTTCTGTAACTCATTTTTATATTTTGTGTGCGCTTTGTTTTCATGTTAAGCTCATTCAATTGAACTTTTAACAAACATGGTACCCATACACTATTTACATGGAAAGTTTGCTTCTCTTAAATGTGCCTGATTACATTTCTCTTTAAAATAATGAAGATAAAATATCATGACTTAAGGGAAGTAAAGTCACTTTCCAGAGTTGCTTTAGCATTTAATTTTGTAATACAAGTCTACTCTATTGTTACAAAAAGAGACAGTTTGCAGTGTTGTTGTAGCCATGTCGGTTCTAGGATATTAGAGACACAAGTTGGGAGATGGAATATCTTTTGTTGGACCAATTTCTGTTGGTGAAATATCAGCTTTTGACCTACACAGAGCTATTCTTCAGGTCTGGAAAAGATGCTCAAAATGTCACAACTAAATAAAAGGTGGGACAGAACTTGTGGATTTACTACAAGGATAATATTTTTTACTTCTCGCACAGCTATTTAAGGAGTTTCCATGCTTTTATTATGAAAGGTTAAACTACGGTACAATTTTACTTGGCTACAGTCACTGCAATTCCAGTACTAAACGTCTTACTTTGCAAAGTGTTCAGTCTATGAAAGATGATATACAACAGAAAATGTTTCCACTCTACAACTTAGTAACTCACTGTTTCTGCACCAAGTGTCTGCAAGCCAGTATAAGTTCTGTCCAACTGTGGAAAACAATTAGATCAGTAAATACATTGTAACATGTTAAATATTATTTTAGCTAAAGTTAACAAATAACTGTGTCTCAAATAACAACACAGCAGCAAGTTCCTAATTAAAATAAACTGTGATTCTGTAACCGAGCAGTGACTTATCAAATTTATCAAAGCTAGAGATCACATTTTCTTTAGCAAGTAGCAAGATTTGCATTTTGAGTGAGCTGAAAAACCTTGCTGCCACAGAGAGGGGTGGGGCGTTGGGAAGCTGAGAGAGCCAGAGAGAGAGAGAGAAAAAGATCTTTAGGGGTAGGGAGACTGGCATTCTGCAGTAATTAATTTTAATTAAGTCCATAAAAATAATTGAAGGTACTAATGTCTCTAGCCTTAGAGGCATGTTCTTTTTATTATCTGCATAAATTTAAACAAAAGAATATGAAATAATATCAATTATTTGCAGCAGCATCATTAAGTGGAATTTGTTACTGGTTAGTTTATCCTCAGGCCAACTACATCACTGAAGTCACCTTATCCAGTTTTCTAGCAGTAGATAAGAAACAGGAAGTTTCAATGAAAACTGTGACACCAGCTGACAAAGAACCCAGTAGCAGAGACTCGAGCCATATAAACTTCAGAAAAACTCATGCCAAATTAAGGCCCTGTCTACATAAAGGCCACATGCACCAATATGCAATCCCTCACCACAGATACATGGTACTGGCACAAAGCAGGGTTTACATTGATTAGGGATGTTCATGTTTATTTTTGTAAACGTGTGATTGCTGAAATTTTTAGCAGTTACATGTTTACACGCAGGGGGCAGATGGGAGCAGGTGCTCACAGGGAGCTCTCCCCTGCCCTACCCTACCCTCCCACACTGCTATCTCTGTATCAGAGAGAATTCTGTATCAGAGAAAGCAGAGTGGGGAGCAGGCCACTCCATGGGAGCTAGTATGTGCAGGGAGGCAGCTTGAAGGCTGGCTTCCTGTGTGTACCAGCTCCCACCTGCCGCCCCCCTCCCCACAGGAGCCAATGCATGTGGGGAGCCAGCTCCTGTCTCCTTCCCCACTCTGCTGCCTCTGCCCAGGCTTCAGGCTCCCATTCGTTTCTGTAGGCCACATTCACTGGTCAGACAACATCTCCCAGAATGCACCTTGGTATCGCCTCATGTCTTTAGCCTTAGAGACATGTCCTTTTTAACCATCTCCTCATGGTAGGTGGAGGCTGTGCATAGGGCCACCTTGGAGATTTGGAGATGAAGTGCAGCTAGGGATCCTGCCCAGAGAGAAGGGGAGCATGGGGCACTTGAGCTACAACTCCCAGGTGGCACAGCAATGGCAATTCAGAATCAGATTATTTCAGTTTTCCAGGATTTCAGCAGAAAGTTTCATTTAGTTTAAAAAAAAAAATCCACCAAACACCAGTTGGCATGGAGTTTTCAGCCAGCCCTATTGCCTAAATCACGAGTGTGCATCGATGTAGTAACACTGGTGAGACTTTCCTTAAAACAGACAAGACCCAAGTCAAACTAATAGTGCAGTGAAAGTTCAGAGGACAACTAAGAATAATGATAAGGGAAGGGTAACAAGTGAATTCTACTGCGGTTAGACTCAAATAATTATAAAAAGAAAAGTCATGTCCATTCCCAGAAGGAATGGTCGTGTACCCATAAATCCTCTACATAAATCTTCCTTTTTGAAGAGTTAGGCCTGTAAGAAACAAATGAGCATTCTGTGCTTTCCTTCTTCACCCTTCCAACAACAGGATGAGTCTAGTGGTCAGGCTGCAGATCCTTGATAGCTGCAGGTCAGGCTTAGGGAAAGGACCATACAGAACCAGCACTCGTATGGAGAGAAAGATGCCCTGATTAAAAACCTAGGAAGTTAAAATTGATGACATGATAAAAACACAAATCACAGGTTAAAGCAAGTAAACGCTTTGCTTCCTCCTGAGACTCTGGATGCCCCCAATGGAACCTCACCTCTTATGTGGCCAATGTCAACGCCTTTCCTGTATTTTCTATTTCCATCTTGTACGCTCCCTAGGCAGACATCAGAGGGAGGCCACAAACACCCTTCATACTAGCAATTCTATTCAAGTACCTTCAGATTGTGTATGATATCGATCCTCTTGTTCTGGCTGTCCTTGAAGTGAATCTGAACCCTCACTGGAAATTCTCCCCAGCCTCGTCTGGTCAAATGAAATGGAGGCTCTCTGAAAATAAACAGAAATTCACATTACAGACATCAGCACTGCATCTTCCACATCCATCTGTTTGTCTAACTAAACAACATTGGCTGCAAATGAGCCTTAATTCCACTCTCCATCAGAAAGACCATGAGGTCTAAGCAGACAGCTGCAGACACATCATCTTTTTGCATGGGCAAAGCCAGAAGAAAATTATTTCAAAATGGTGAACATGTGCCAGCAGAGAAAGTAGAAGAATTAGTTCAATACATGGCAGCATAATGCCAGATGATCCATTCTGGTGAAAATCAGTGCCATTTAACACTGTTGCAAGCTGACTTTCCCATGCAGAATTATCAGTCTTTCCCTCCTACAATCTATCTACTCATAAAAGACATTATAGTGGTGATAGACAAAAATGATCCACAGGTGTGGATACCCATGCATATAAAGAGGATATCTGCAGATTTGTAGGGCTCTACTGGCAGACAAGACCAAAATAACCTCATTTTTTAACATCTCTTTCCCTGAATACTTCTGGACTTTACTCTGGCCGGTGGCAGGGTTGTCCTTTTATAGCAGGGATGGGGTACCTTTTTTGGGTCAGGGGACCTCTGACCCACAGAAAAATCAGTAGGAGACTGAGAAGGGGAAAAAAACCCTCACTGACGTGGCCTCCAACTGAGAAGCAGAAAGACCCTGCCCACGTTCCCCTTGCACAAGAGAGCCTAGGAGGGGACCCAGGCTAGTATATTTTGTGTGCTCCAACCCCACAGGGAAATAGCAGGGGAGGGGGCTGAAGCGCCAGCACAGGCTTTCCAATCCTGGGGGGAGCCCCAAGGACCCAATCCAGGTGAGCCAAGGACCACATCCGGTCCCTGGGCCTTAGGTTCCCACACATTTTATACAAAGTACTCTCTCTAACATCTGTCCCTTCAACTGGGACGTATTATAAAAGAGGAAACTCTATGAATGTATATCAGCATGGAGTTTCATGTACATCAGTTCTAGAGGCTGGGATAGATCCCCATCCCTGCTCCCACTCCCTCAATCCAGACTTCTCAGGAGCAACCCAGTCTAACAGATACTGGCCATGTGTACAGATTTCCAGGTCATAAGTCAATAATGGGAATGAGGGTTGTTAATTTACTAGTAGGAAAGGAATGCAGGGACCCACACCTCATCTGCTTAGCACTTTCACTGAGGGAGTGTGAAAAAAGGGAAAATAGATGTCAGATAGATAGTTGTTTCCCAGACACGGAGAGAAGGAACAGAGAGAGGAATAGCTCATATTAAAAACCACCGTCTACAGTGGTTTCACACCAATGTTTTAAAATGAGCTTGCAGAAGTCTTGCAGAAAAACTGAAGCCAATGTACACCAGAGTTACTTTCCTAATAAGATTGACACTCATATCTTAGTAGCAGAAAGAGAAGTGGAAATCTCCTATGAGAAAAAGTCCTGTAGTTTACCCTGCTGACCTCAGTGGAGCAATATTCTTCAACAATGGTTTAGGGGAGGAAATGTTGACACTGTTACATTTGGCACCCTGTTTCTCCAGTGTCAACATAGCCATGTTGTTATAGTAGAATCATTCTTCAAAGCATGAGACTAAATCCAAGATTATGAGTACACAACAGAAGAAAGCAGGAGACAGGTATTTGAAGAAAAAGCCCATTACTGAACCACACAAGTATCTTAAAACAAGTAGGAATTCTTAAAAAAAAAAACTCTGGCAAAGAAAAATGGACTTTTCACATTGGACTGGGTTGGAGAGGACATCTGTTTGGTCTGGCATGCAGCCAAACTTGCAATGTAAGTGATGTAATGAAAACAACAAATACACAAGCCCATACTGCTAATCTGAAATACAGAAGTTTAAATTTCTCTCCAGTGAGAAAGGGTCTCTAATCTGTTAAAATAACTTGGTATGTGTTTTGCAAAACTGCGGCATAACAATTTACAAGTGCTGACAAACACCTGGAGAATTAGCTAGTTAAGCAAGTTTGAAGGGAAGTTTAAATCCAACATGCATAGAATTTCAGTATGTCAATCTTGATAATCTCAAAGACTCCAGTAATTCTTGATTACCTGACCTCCACCAGGTCGTTAGGTTTGTAACTGGGATGAAGGAAGAACCAGACTTTTTTGACAAAATGATTTATGCTGGGTTCTCGCCGAGAGCCTCGTACATATACCATCCATTTATGAGTTGACTGATCATTCTCCTCTCTCTTGTCAGGAGGAATATACCTGGCAGAAAAAACAAAAACAAAAACAAAAAAAAATAAGTACATTTACATACACAGAAGATTTTGGGGTCAATTTGCAAGAGTTTTAGAATCAGTAAGAGGCCTATCCAACAAGGCACATCTGGAACATATTAATTGCATCATCCAGCATTTCATCAAGTTCTGAATGGCTCTCTTATGGACATTTATACTCTTTGCTTTAACTCTATTCCTTGGTATCTCAATATATATTTCTGTGAAATATGTCTTCATAAATTTTCCAATATCTAATCTTTGTTTTCCAATTAGGGGAGTTAATTTTAACCCCTCACCAGCAGTGAGAGGAATTTTTTGGAGATGTAAATCACCTTGAAATAATTTTTTTTCCAAACACCAGATTGGTAAGAATTCTACCATAATATATACATACATCTTAATTTAAAATGAAGAACAGGGTCTTAACCACCCTCTCAAAGTCAAGATTTGGACTCAGATTTCTCAGTGTTTATGTTTTTAGATTCATCTGTAGTGCTAAGAAAAACATCCAACTTTCACCACCAATTTAATACTTTCCATACTGAGAAAAACACCCTGACATGAGTAGTGCTGCAGATGAGGCCAGAAGTAAAGCTGTTCAAAGTTTTCCAAAACAAACATTTTTTCAATCGAAAAAAAACTTTGAGAAAACATTACATTTTTTTTAAATTTCCAGAGTTATGAAAAATTTCTCCAGAAACTTTAGTAGAATCACCATAAGTATCCTTTTTTTTTTAAATCTAAATAAGGTCTCTTTCCTCCTGCCCCCAGCTATTTTGGGGTTGGTTTAATCCTTTTTGTACTGTCAATTTTTGATTGGTTATCTTAGTCACACAGGGCATTTGCTAATCCAGAATAGAGGAATTCTATTTTTGAAAAATTCTGATTTTGGAAAAAAATATTTAAAAAAAAACATTCTGAAAAATGAAAAACTGGTTTTGGAAAACAATGGAATTTAAAAGGAGTCCGAGTTGTCAAAATTTCTGTGACTGTGTTATTTTTTTAACCAGTTCTTGCCAGAGGTAAGATATACTAGTAATAGAAGGCACGGGAAAATATACAGTGCATGATTGCATTATGTTTAACCACACCGATTTCGAGAACTTCACTGACAATATTAAGCAGCTTTGAAAGAATTTTGACAGTAACACTGCTCAATCTGACTCAAAAAACATGAAATAGCATTTTCTAAATTTGTCTTCACCTTAATTCAATGACATTTCCAAAAGTTACTATATAGCACACAACTACGCTTGCATCTCTTACCATGGTGGGAATCACAGAATTAGTCCAGCTCTGACTATCTCTCATCAAAAACTGGCTCCTACCTTCACCAAACCATAGCTCTGATCCTGTAACTAGAGCCCTGTGGGGTCTCAGGTGCTTTCTGGGCAGACCCTATTGCAGAATCAGGGCCTCGCACTGCAAGTGATAGGTTGGAAGAACTGATTGGGACAAAGCAATTTTTAAAACACTTAGCTTTGAAGCAGGTGCAGAGTCAAACTCCACATGTTACTATAATAAGCACTAGCCTGGGTCTTCCATCAGCTATTGCTCACACCCAATAGCAAGATTATGAACTAGAGTACTGGTACAGCTATTTGTGCCTCAGAGCTGATACCTTCACTCTGATCCAACAGTGATTTTTAGTTGCTTCCTAACTTCAATCCACAATTCAAATCAATGACTAGAAATTAAAATAATTAGCAAGGCCTTAGATACTAACTTGGAGACGTTGCCGACTACGATTGTTTTCTTCACATAGAGCCGTGAAGTCTCATCATTTAACAGACCAGCCTTTCGCTGGCCTATTTTGTGAGAGCTTGTAACACCAGAAGCATCCTGAGGGGTGAAAAGAGGAAATATCTACTTTGCAAGCATGGACTTCTTTGGTACTTGAAAGCAAACTGCTGTTTAGAAAGAAACCCACAGAATTAAAGTGAGAGAACAACAGAGAATCATTTTACAACAGATACACTCAAAATGCTAACTGACCATTTTCAAGTAATTAATGTATACAGCAAATGAACACTATATGGTAAAAGTGGGTTCCAGTTATCTGACACACAATTGGTTGGGGCTCATATTTGACCACTGCAACTAATTCATTTGGATGGCCACCTCAAGACACCCTAAATATACTTTATTTTCAGAAAGTGCTGTTGTCTGAAAATATAGATCCTTTCAAGAGTCAACTTGGGCATCCAAAAATCATGTTCTTTTAAAATCTTGCCCTCATCTCCAAAGAGCCAAATTTTGCCCTCCAAGACCTCTACTTCAATGGAAGTGCCAGGCATGTGTCTGGAAGAAAAATTCAGCCCCACACCAGTTAGAATGATGGCCAACAATAACATAGCCTGGGGTGGGGAACCACTGACCCACAGATAAATCAGTTGGGGGCTGCGCACAAGTGAGAAGCAAAACATACAACAAACAAAAAACTAAAACAACAAAACAGTGCAGGCTGCCTAATGCTGGGGATGGGGAAAGCCCTGAGCCTCAGGAGCCGGATCCAGGAAAGCCTTAGGGTTCCCCTGACATAGCCTCAACATCTAAATAAAGCCAGTGAACCCATAGCAATCTTCTGATATAACACACAACCTAAGTGACCTACTAGGGATGTTAAAAAGCAGTTAACTGTGTAACCATGAAAAATCTTAGCGGTTACACCAGGGGTGGGCAGATGATCTGGGACCTCTCATGGGCCAGATCCAGCCCGCAGATGCCCCTCCCAGGACCCTCAGGCACGCAGCAGGCACTGTTTTAAATGCAGGGCTGTTCCATGTACCTCTCTGCTCTGGAGGGAGAGGGAGGCTTCGGTGATCTCCCTGCCCCAGCCCAATCCACAGCTCCTATTGGTCGGAAACAATCAGCCAATAGGAACTGAGAGACTGGCCTGGGGGATGGGGGTAGCGCAAGCCTTTCCTCCCTCCTGGAGCGGAGAGCCACATGGAGGGAGCAGGCTTTATTTTCAATGCTCTGGGGCTATGGCAGGCAAGGAGCCTAGCCTGCCTTCGGGGTGCTGCAGGGTTGCTGGCTTAGGTAAGCGCCTCCCTGACCCTGCACCCCAATCCCCTGACCCAGGTCACAATCCCCTCTTTCAACCGGACCTCACACCATCTCCAGCACCCTAGTCCCTTACTTCATGAGCCTTTCTGCATCCATCTCCATCCTAGACCCCACACCACCTCCACAGAAAAGTGTGGCACTTGAGCACTCTCCAAAATCTTGGATAGCCCCCCACCAAAAATTACTGCCCACCCCTGGGTTACACGCTGCAAGCTTTGCAGTATAAAGCTTTACTTCAGAATCCGCAGCGCAGCTGGCTTCAGGAGCTGGCTCCCAGTATGCACCGGGAGCCAGCTCCTGTCTGCCAGCCCCGCTCACAGGGAGCCCACAGCGTGGGTGGCAGCCGGTCCTCCAGGAGCTGGTGTGCGCTGGAATTCAGCTCCCGGCTCTGCTCCCAAGAAGCCAGGTGCTGCCCCACGCTGTGGGTTCTGATAGAAAGCCAGGCGCACAGGTGGCAGCTGGTTCCCTGGGAGCGGGGCTGAAAGCCAGCGTGTAACCATTATGGTAATCGTTTAAACAGTTACACTATTACATCCCTACCTTGTACCAATCTTTTATTAACTGAAGGCCAAATCTACACAGGAAAGCGAGGTTGTAACCGGGTCCAGGACCAGTATATGGCTTCAGAATCGTTTTCAAGGGGACTAGAGATGCCCTCCTGGGCTTTGAAACTTTTGTCCTGAGAACATGTCAGGTTACTAAAAGCCCTGTCAATCCACGTCTGCAATCAAAATGGATTCTGTACTGAGTTTCCTGGAAAACAGACCAGTGAGATTCCACTGTTGAAAGTATTAGACTTGCTGCAGGCTAAAGAGGGGCACTCAGGGTATGTCTACACTTGCACCCTAGTTCGAACTAGGGATGCAAATGCAGGCAGTCGAAATAGTCAATGAAGCGGGGATTTAAATATCCCGCGCTTCATTAGCATGATCTCGCCGGTGCGCTAGTTTGAATCACAGCTGATTTGAACCAGGAAGTGTGCGCCTGGACGCGTTAGTTCGAACCAAACCCCTTGGTTCGAACTAACGCATCCTGGTGCACTTCCTGGTTTAAATCAGCTGTGATTCAACTAACACACCGGCGAAATCATGCTAATGAAGCGCGGGATATTTAAATCCCCGCTTCATTGACTATTTTGAATGCCTGCATTTGCACCCCTAGTTGGAACTAGGGTGCAAGTGTAGACATACCCTCAGTCACTATCAGACCACTCTCCAAAACAGGACCAGTGCCCTGCTAGTTGATCAGTGGTACTGGTCTGTCTCCCTGTTAACTCAGGGAGCAATGGGCATTATTCTACTTCATGTGCAGAATTGGTTATTTCCATCACTGATTACTGCTACTCTCCAAACTGCAGAATTCAACTAACTTCAATGGGTCTGCCCATCACTGACATGGATTAAAGAGTCTGCTGCAACTATGTGACTCATTTTTTCCTTTGAAAATGGAAACATTCTTTACAGGACTCTTGGGGCACATCTAAATAATTTATAATTAGCCTCTATGTTATTAAACAATCATGCCTTGGTCTAGGCCAGTGTTTCGCAACCAGTGGTACGAGTACCCTTAAGGGTACTCGAGAGAAGTCTTGAGTTAACAACTGAAATTTGGAGAATACTGAATTTTTGTTTTAAGTTTTACAGTGTTTTATTATTTTTGAACTTTTTACACCCAAAAATGTCATCGCCCACCCGGCTACGATTAAGTTGTTTAAACAAATTTGTTGCAACAGCAGGAAAAAAAAAAATGTGGGTGTCTGAAAACTGTAGGTACTGGGGGTACTTTTTTTGTTGTTGAAAAAAGGGGTATTTTATAAAAAAGGTTGAGAAACACTGGTCTAGGCAATGCTATGTAATGGGTTAGGGTGGGGGGAGTACCAGGAACTCCTTGGTTTCTTTGCTAGCTATGCAGCCGATCTGAGACCCCAACCAAGTCTGAGAATTCTCTTCTGCAAAATAAAAAGTACTGCCTGCCTCGCAATAATATGTATTGCCTTATTGGTAAAAGGGCTGTGAGATCCTCACGTGATTCTTCATAAGCTTAAGAACAGGAATTTTTAAGAGCTGAACAATTTCCTTGGCACAATGGGGAAAAACAGATCCCACACTGCTGGCAGCATTCTGGCTGCAGCCAGAAAGGAAATGGATACCAAGGTAGATTAATTATGCTATCCCTGCAGAGCAGCTGGGTACAGACTAGAAGAGAACTTTACACAGGGAAAAGGGAAGTTAATTGGGACTACTTACGAGGAGTCTGTTTCTCTGGAGGTGGAGGGACCATTTGCTACTATTCACAAATTAACTTGCAACCCCCAGGAACAGGGAATTAATTTGTTTCTATTCCTCTGAACAAGGTAGCTGACAACTGACCAGACTGAAAACAGGGCAACAGCTGATGTCTGTAAACATATGAAAACAGACAGATTCACAGGGCTTGAGCTGCAGGGCTATAAAATTGCAGTACACACAATCCAGCCGCCAGCGGGAGCCTGGTTGCTGACACACCAGGGTCTCAGAGGCCGGGCCCCAGCCAGAGTGCCTACACTGAAAATTTATAGCCCCGCAGCAGGCCAACCCGAGTCAAATGACCCAAGCCAGACATTCTCAGAGAGCAGGGTGGACAAAAATATACTCCTCACCCTCTCCCCAGCTGATGCTGGCCCAGCCTACACTCCAGGTAGTTGGGAAGGAAGTTCTGTGATCACACACATCATCTGTCCTTCTGCCCACCCCCTTTTCACAGTTTTACGTTACCCGTCCAGTGTTTCTGCTTGGTCTCTGATCCAGATTGTTTGCCAATCGCTCTTCCATGTCCAGACTGCCATTGTCTTTGTCCTGGAGGAAGTCATTGTGCTGAGATAAAGAGTCACTTTCTGAATGGTTAACAGATGGAGTTTCTGATCCATGATTAGCAGGAGATGATGATCTTGATGGTGATTCCAAGAACTTCTTGATTGAAGGATGATTAAAAACCATAGAGTCACATGTCTTGGCTCCCTGCAATGATAAGTCCAAGCAGAACCATTATTTTTTTCCAGCTCTAATAAGAGAAGGGGTAGGCCAGAAAATGAAAAGCAGAGCAGCAGCACACAGAAGCAGAGAACCAATATTTAATCACAGGTAAAGCATGCACCACAGATATTGGAAAATGTAATAGTGTTTAGGGAAACAGGGCCAAAATAACCTACTCAGACACTACAGATGCCTTTGTTCAAAAAAATCTATCTGGTTTCTGAACTGAGCACAGCAACATGCCCAGACTACTATGCAGGTTTCTATTAAACCAAGACTGGCTTCTTTAGGCTCACAGGACTGTACTTTTTCTTAACATGGGTGATAATGTCATACTGTATATGCAGCTCAATTCCTATGGTTGGGCAAGGTATTTAAATGCACCAGACTCTCATTCTTCATACAATCGGCATTTAACAAAAACAAGCTGCATGCATCTGTGCCTTGCCTGCTTCCGGAAGGTAACCCAGGGGTCAAGAGTCACATGCTTGCCCGTGCCTGCAAATCAAACCAGACATACTAGATCTCATCTTAGACCTACCTTCCTTAACAGAAGCCCTTTATAGGTGACCTGTAAAGGACAACAATGGGTTTATGACCCTCTTTTGGCTTTTTTTTTTTTTTTAAATGTAATGTATAAAGGCAGTCTAGGAGATTTTTCCCCACTTGCACTTAAACCATAAGCATATAAATCTGCCTCATTAAGGAGGTCTCCTTGGACAAGAGAAGGAACTGGAGTAACAGCTTTCTCAGCCCTAGACTGAAGAGATAGGTAATGGGCAGGTTTGAATCTTTTGGAGATGAGATTTTCAACAGTGTTTAAGGGAAGGGAGGAAGGATCACTGCAGTGTTTTTGAAATATCCCATGGCTAATAAAAATTTTTCCTCCACGGTCTGTTAGGCAACTGGGTTAGATACTTGCTAATTAAAACAAATTTTTAAACAGTCTAGCAATGTCTACACTAGCGAACATACAGCAGCTCAGATATACCAACACAGCTATGCTTCTGTAAGATTACTTGTGTAGCTGTTCTATGCTGATAGGAGAAAGCTCGCCCATTGACATGACAAAATTAAACCACATCAAATGAACACAGTAGTTATGTTGAATGTTGCCCACACTGGCACTTCTGCCTTTGTTACACGTCACTCAGAGGGGTGTTTTTTCCAAACCTCTGAGCAATGTAAGTTACAGTGACAAAAGTGCTAGTGTCGGTGTAGCCTCTGACTGGCAATCTCTTCCCATCATGAATCCTGAGCTTTGACTTCCTTGCTGTTTGCAATGTAATAATCCTACTAATTCTCCAGTTATCGATAAATTAATCAGTGAAAAACCTTTTGAGTCCACTCTGTGTATCCAAGAAGCAAATAACCAAAAGGCCATTTTGTTTGTTCTCCCTTATGCAAATGGGTTATTTTTTTTCTGAAAATTAGTAAGTAACTAAAACCATATTTAATTAAACCTCAGAACACAGCTGTACAGCAGTAAGTTCACATGGTCAGAGAGGCTGCTTTTTATTTTTAAATTACAGTAGATAAAAAATGTTATAATCACAAATTGCTAAAAATGTATACGTATTTAAAAAGAAAACAATGAATTAAACTACAACAGACACACACTTTACTACATGTGTAAGCAAAACTATGCCAGCTGCCGATAAAACCAAACTGGTATTAATTCTTATTTTAAAACATTGTGTGGATGGCAAAAAGATCTGCCAGCTTTGTAAACAAACTCAAATAAAATGAAAGGAGCTCGTCTAGCCAACAAGGAAGTTAGAGCCTTTGAGAACTCAACTTGAACTTCAGCATCCAGCACAAACTCAAACAAAAAAACTGGAGCAACAGATGAACTTGTGAGGCGTTCTTAAGAATAACAATAATTTTTTGAAGTGAATTTGATACTGGTGATGCACACTGGACTCATGGATAAATTGGGGAAACAAACTCTCCATCTGACAGAACAGATACAGAAAGCAGGGGGGCAGTACAATACCCTTGCTAATGTGCCTCCATGTGGTATTGGAGGGACCACTTGAAGATCAGAAGTAGCTCAGTCCTCCAGAATAGCCAACACAGAAATTCAAAAAAAACATATTCCTCCCATCACTACTAAATTCTCTGTCCATATCAGTTCACCAACATGTGTTTGAAGAGGCAAAAATCAAGTTAGATTTTTAAAATAAAACTCAAAAAGCCTTTTGGAAATGCTAATACTGGTTGGACCTCCCTGGTGTGGTAATGTTGGGACCTGACTGGTCTCTAACGAGAGAATTTTCCGGACCAGGGGAGGTGCCCCCTGCCACCAGCCCCTAGCCAGCCGGACCCCTCTACCCACTCTCCCCAGCCAGGTTGTCTGCCCTGCTGTCACCGGCCCCCTGACTCTGGGATGCCACAGGCTGCTGGGGTTCTCTGGCCGGCCAGGTTTTCCCAGTTCCACACTGCCGCAGGCTGAAAGGGTTCTTTGGCCCGTGGTCCCATGCTGCTGCAGGTGGCTGGGATTCTTCAGCCCCTGGCTCTGCACTGCCACAGTTCCTTGGTCCTGCACTGCCACAGGCAGCCAAGTCTCCCCGGTTCTGCGCTGCCGTGGGCTGCCAGGATTCTCCATCCCCACGCTGTCGTGGGTGGCCAGGCTTCTTCAGCCCCTGGCTGCTGGGGTTCTCTGGCTCCAGCCCCACTGCCCCTGACCAGGCTGCTGGCCCTCCTACCATTGGGCTCCTGGGCTTCCTGGTCCAGGAGCATTCGTAGTCCTGCCAGACCACAGATGTTGCCAGACCAGAGAGTACTGGTTTTCAGAGGTTCAACCTGTAGGATACTCGTGTAACAAAAGCAATCCCTGCTGAACAGAACTAAGCATCTAGGTATTCTCTAGGCAGGTAAGGCAAATCCATGGTTTCTATCCACATGCCTGAAGTTTGATGCAGCAGTTCCATCATCCTTTATTAGAACTCAGATAAAACATTACTCTCAATCCAAACACTAGCAATTTAAAGGGAAACTGCAAGTCAAAAATAAAACTTGAGTTAAACTCAGGCACATGTCCTGACACTCCCACTTGCTAAAATATAGGAGCACATAGCATAGAAGTAAGTTTTAACTGGCTGTGTCAAAATTCATTTTTTCCCCACCGGTGACATCTTGGTTCATTCTGTGAAGTCATAACTACAGCGGGCTGCATGAAAGGAAGGATGGTTTTGAGGCTAAGGCACTGATGAGGTTTCAGGAAATTGGGGTTTCTGTTCCCAAGTCTGCTAGACTCCCTCTCTCTGTAACCTTGGATAAATCATTAATCCCTCTGCTGCCACGGGTCCTTATCTGTAAAATGGGATAATACTGTCCAACTTGGAGTCCTGTGTACTGATACAATGGTGACCAGCACTGTAGAAAAGAAACTAAGTTTCAGAAAATAAAACATGGGTGCTGATAGGGTTTCAGGTAGGGGAGGCAATGCATTTCTCAGATAAAAGAATTTAACAGAGTAGATAAAATCTGTCTGTGCTGAATGCCCCTGCAACCTGTTAACTGGCACCACAAGTTACATGCAACTCAGTTCCACTTTGGTTTCGCAGTTCATCTTTCAAGCATTTATGACTATACCGCAAAAGCCAACCAGGAAAGCTACACAGCAGATGAACTATGCAGTCTAACTTTGCAAATATTTTCCAGTCTTATTGTTCCAAAAATAAATTTTTACCTCTCCAACTTTAAGGAGACCAGCAGAAGCATAATAATTAGCCACAATGCAAGCACGAAGCTTATCCATCATCCTCCTTGCCTCAATCAGGCGCTATAAAAAGAAGAGAAATTGTATTACAAAGTACAGCAATTGCAGCACTTTTCAATACTTCCTGATCCTCTAAGAGAGAGACTTTTATACCTGATCTATGACTTCAATCTCATGTTCCTTATTCTTCATTTCAACAGCAAACTGCTCTTTAATAATTGTCTCAATCTTCTGTACAGCAGCATCTCGAGCTGTTGAAAAAAGCACATTTAAATACAAAGGAAGTTTTCAGAGGCAAGGAATTATAGTTCAATCCCAAAGGTTCTACACTGAAAAAAGAAGTTAAAGGAAAAATAAAGATTACAGTAACTGACTGAGCACAACACAGCGAAAGGGATCTCTAGCACTTAGTGCCAATTTGTTATTATTTCTGCTCTGCCCCAGAACATAATTTACCTTAAATATATTAATGTAATCGGAAGCCTGCTCCAGCCTGGCTGGGCCTGCCACACTTTGGGCTAGGGGCACTTGAGCCCAAATGGGCTTGCTGTGCTGCCAGCCATTGGGGAGTGGGGGACAACTCTCCAGGCCATATGGGCCCACTGTGTCACTGGCAGGGGGCTGCTCCAGTGCAGCTGGGCCCACTGTGCCATACCATGGGCAGGAGGCTCCTTCAGCCAGGTCGAAGCAGCCCCCACTTGGGATCCCAGTTTAGTGGTTAAACGTAATGTTTAATTAGTTAACTGAGTAAATGGGATTTTATAGCCCTACTTAAATATGTATACAAGTTGTTTTCCACAAGGATTTTTTTCTTGTAAGCACTGAGATGGGAGTCCTGTCACAAGACATGGTTTACTATATCATCTGAAAATTAATACAACACTGAGAAAAAATGCAACACAAACACAGTCATTAGAAAATGACATGCACGCACAAATATACAAACAAAATACAGAGAGGATGAGGGGGCAGACCACACCCCCCTCAAAAGGGAAGTTTATAGATGGGAAAGAGAAGCCAATTTCCTAGTTTGATATAGAACAGACCTACCACAGCATTTCATAAAGCTTGTGGCCTGCTTCAACATAAGATGCCAATGGCTGATTCATTAGCATTTCTTATCATGTTTACATCACTTTAGTTTACACAAAGAAATACTAAAAAATGTGATAAAGAATGGATTTAATAAAAAAGTCATGTTTCATATAAGTGCAAGCCTGTAAATAATAACACTGCATTTGCAGCTCAGCTGTAGGCTAACCAGACCAATTAAACACCTATTTCTCTAGTGATTTTTGGTATAAAAATTCAGGAAGACACCTTCAGACATGTGCAGATTAGCTGTAGTCTGTCCCAGATGCAATGCTTTTGATTGGGAGGTAAAAGTAGATGCTGCACAAAAAAAACCAATCTCCAAAAACAAACACCAACCAACAAAACAGAAAATGTCCATTAAATGTTGTGTTTTTCAGGGCAGGTGGACTGATCAATTTGTGCCCATCAAGGCAATCACTATGTCTCATTTGTAAAACAGTTGCAGCATGGAAGAAACATAACATGAAAAGACATACTTTCCCCTAGGCTTTGTGCAAAAGTGATACACACTGAACTGCAAAGAGATTGGACGATGACAGCAAATACTAGGAATACGACAAGAAGAAAATGCAGTAGCAGTGAAGGCAAGCTACTGTGTTGTGTATTTACTGGGTACTAATTATAAATCTTGTTCTGGCAGGGAATTCATAAAGAAGTGGTTATGGAGGAAACATGTTCTGACTAAAGGAACCTTACTGAAGCTGCAATTCGCCAGACTATTCATCGTAGAATAGAAGCTATCGCTGCATAGTTAAAAGAATGGCCCTGGGAAAAAAATACAAGATGTTGAGGTTTTTTCAGTGGCTTTGGATGAAAGCAACATTACTAACAGTGCTCAACTGCTAATTTTCATTCGTGGAATAGACTAGGCATTTCAAGCCACTGACAAGCTTGCAGTACTACAGACGCTTCCTGGGAAAACTATAGGTGAAAGACCTGTTTTGTAGATTTGCTGACATTATTAAGGAAGTTGGTCTGTTTTGGAATCAACTCGACACAGTGACAATGAACAGACACTAAGAACATGGCATACCACAAGACTGGATTGACTGGCTGGTGAATAAGGCTGGCAAATCTTTTAACACTGAAAGGCCAATGGCATTGCATTGTATTGTATTATTCACCAACATACTCTGTGTGGCAAAGTTCTAAACTTGGCAAAATGTAATGAAAGCCATAGGAGCCACTGTAAACTCAGAGTACCTGGAGTGAATCACTGTTCATTGCAAGCATTTCTGAAGAAAACTGATGCAGAATATCAGGATGCAAAGTATGTTGCCTTACTTGTGGAAATGCACTGAAACATTTCTTCGCCTTGTGGAATGAAATCAGTATTTTCATGAACAAAAGAGTCCAGTTTAGTTGTGGAATTTTGCAATTCTAACATTTAAAATTTATCTCCGTTTCAAGTTGCAAGATAAAGAGAAGCTGGTTTCCCACTTTTAAACAGATCTGAAAGTCTTTCAGATAAAACCAAAACACTTGCAACACCACTCAGAGGGTATGTCTACAGTTGCACCCTCTTTCGAGAAAGGGATGCAAATGAAGACATTCGAAATTGCAAATGAAGCCAGGATTTAAATATCCCATGCTTCATTTGCATATTCGTGTTATGGCGCTACAGTATTTTGAAACAACAGACCCCATCAAGACACAGTTATTTCGAGAGAAAACCCTTCTCTTGAAATAACTGGTAAACCTCATTGTATGAGGAATAAGGGTTATTTCGAGAGAAGGGTTTTCTCTCGAAATAACCGCATCTTAACAGCATCTGTTATTTCAAAATACTGTAGCGCCATAACACGAATATGCAAATGAAGCCTGGGATATTTTAATCCCAGCTTCATTTGCAATTTCGAATGTCTTCATTTGCATCCCTCTCTCAAAAGAGCATGCAAGTGTAGACATACCCAGAGAGGGGAACACTAATTCACTTGTGAAGGACTCAGTTGGGAAGAAAATCTCAATGCTCCACTCCCATGTGCCTAAATTATAAAATGACTGGGCCTCCAAAATTTTGAGGACAGATTTTTTTCAACTTCAAGTTACACACAAGAAACATCCTCCCAAATACCATTTTGTTGCTAATATGGATCATGTCCCTTTCACTCTGCAAATGGAACTGACTGAACTGTAATTTAACTCAGATTCAAAGGAAATGTTTCACAAAAAGAAACTGGGGGAGTTTTAGGCACTGCTCAGTAATTAGTTAGAATAGTTCATTGTAAAGCCAGAGACTCACTCAGACACCTTAATCTCTAGCATGGTATCAGACACTGGGTATCAGAATGAGCTACCTGAATATCAAGGTAATTAAACATTGGATATAAAGGTCAGGGTGATCTTTCACTAATGCAAATCCAAATATAGCTCATCTAGTTTTTGCAAAGTCTCATATAGTTAGAGTTATTCTCCTTGAAACTGAAAGTTAGAACCTTCAGCCATAATAGCGATTGGGTCCATCAAGGAAAAACAGTATCAGAGGCAGCAGGATGGGGGTAGTTCTGGATGGGGAAGGAGATGGGAACTGCATGTAAAAAAATTCAGCGGTTACACATTTACAAAAGTAAGTGTTTGTTAACAACCCTAATGGCCCCACATTATGCCAAAATGTTTATGGCTGACCTCGAACATTTCCTCAGCTCTCGTCCCCTAGAGTATGTCCAAACTACACCCCTCTGTCGGCAGAGAGATGTAAATTAGATGTATCAAAAGAGCAAATGAAGCGGCAGTTTAGATGGGGCATTTTCGACAGAAATGCCCTGTTTCGAAAGATCCTGTGGAAAACGCCCTGTCTAAACTGCCGGGTTTTTTCCGAAAAGCCCCGTTTCGAAAAAAAGTGGTAGCTGCCATTACGCAAATGAAGGGATATTTAAATCCCCACTCCATTAGCACTTTTGATACATCTAATTTACATCCCTCTACCGACAGAGGGGTGTAGTTTAGACGTAACCCTAGTATCCTTTCTCTTCTTGAGCTACGTTGATGACATCATCATATAGACTTGTGGAAAGGAGACCCTTGAAGAATTCTACAGGCATTTCAACAATTTCCACTCCACTATCAACCTCACCTTGGACCAGTCCACACAAAAGAAACTTCCTTGACACAACAGTACAAATAAAAGACGGTCACATAAACAACACCCCTACTGGAAACCTACTGATGGGTATTCTTATCTACACGCCTCTACCTTCCATCCAGGACACATCACATGATCGATACAGCCAAGATACAACCGGATTTGTTTCAATCCCACAGCCAGAGACAAACACTCCAGGATCTTTATCAGGCATTCTTAAAAGTTAAATACCCACCTTTGGAAGCGAGGAAACAGATTGAGAAAGCCAGACAAGTACTCAGAAGTCAACTATTTCAAGACACGCCCAACAAGGAAAACAACAGAACACCTTCGGCCCCAAGTTTAAACCCCTCCAGTGCATCATTGACAATCTACAACCTATCCTGGAAAACGATCCCTCATTCTCACAGGCCTTGGGAGACAAGCTAATCCTCGCCTACAGACAACCTCCCAACCTGAAGCAAATACCAGCGGCCACACATCACACCTCAAATACATTCATGCAGGAACCTACCCCTGCAACAAACCCTGTTGCCAACTCTGTCAACATAGCTATACAAGCGACACCATCAAAGGACCTAACCACATAAGCCACGACATCAGGGGCTTATACAACTGCACATCCTCTAATGCAGTGGTCCCCAACCTTTTGGGGCTGCCGCAACCCCGGGGGCGGGGCCGCCCATGTGCCCGGGGCCGGCACCGGCATGTGCCGCAACCCTGGAGCAGAGGCCGCCCATGCGCCTGGGGCCGGCAACGCCCATGTGCCACGATCCCGGGGCAGAGGCCGCCCATGCCCCATGTGCCCGGGGCCGGCACCACCCATGTGCCACGCGCCCGGGTGCGGGGCCGGCCCAGATTGTTCGGCGGGCACACATAAATGGCCCAGCGGGTGCCACAGCGCCCGCGGGCGCCACGTTGGGGACCACTGCTCTAATGTAATATATGCCATCAAGTGCTAGCACTGCCCCTTTGCCATGTATACTGGCTATAGAGGACAGTATCTGCGACAAAGGATAAATGGACACAAATCAGACATCAGGAATGGTAACACATGTAAACCTATAGAACAGGGGTCAGCAACCTTTCTGAAGTGGCATGCCAAGATTTAACCTTCCTTCCCGGGGCTGTGCCGCTCTCCTGGGAAGTAGGAGGGGCTCTCTCCACCATGCACCCTGCTTGGTCTCCTGCCTTGGGCTCTGCTCCAGCTTTCCTGTGGGGAGGAGCAGTGAGCATGCGCTTCCCCAGAAGCCGGATGCAGCACGGCGCCTCAGGGCTCCCCTCACCCCACAGGAAGCCAGCTGCAATCTTGCGGGGAGGTGGGGGATGCTGGATCGCGGCGAGGCAGGAGTGGGTGGGTAAACCTGGGGTGTCCAGCCCTGCCGGGGGTGGAGTCTTGGGGGGGTCCGGTCCACGGCACCCTCGCCTTCCTGCCAGGGATCCAGGCACCCAAGGGCCAACATGTCTTTGGGGCAGGGGCACCCACCCACGTGTTTTCCTCTCCCCTCAGCCCCCCCGCCGCCATCCATCCCCAGAGCTGCAGCCTGGGCAGCATTCACCTTCTAGCCCAGTGGTTCTCAAACTTTTTGGCCCATGGACCACCTGGCTCAATGCAAACCTTTCTGCAGACCACCAGTTGCCAATGGAAACTCACTGTTAATTACATAATTACACCTGAGACATTTTGCTAGTGCTGCAGCTAGGGAGAATGGTTTAATTTAAGTGTTTTAACTTTCTCATGTTAGTTTATCAAACTTCATTTTAGATTAAGTAAAATATTAATTTATGTCCAATGCAAAAGTTTCCCATATTTTCCTTATTTATGGCAGGGGTGGGGAACCTTTTTGGGGTCGGGGGCCACTGGCCCACAGAAAAATCAGTTGGGGTCCACACAAGTGAGAAGTAAAAAAACTCCTCCAAAAAACGCAAACGCTCACTCACGTGCCCCCAACTGAGACATCTCATTCCTCTGGCACTCCAGCCCCACAGAGCAAAGGAAGGGACAGGGAGGACTGAGGCTTCCCATAGGCCAGAATTACTTTTCTGGGGTTTCAGAGTTAGTGGATTTTTGTGGACCCCCTTAGGCTCTGGGGTAGAGACAAAAATGAGGGCTTCAGTGTGCAGGACAGGGCTGCCAGTGAGTGGGATATGGTTGTGGGTGCAGGATCTGAGCGGGAGATGGGGTGAAGAAGCAGGCTGGGAGTAGGGTGTATGGCCAGGGGGAGGGAGAAAGAGCAAGGGAGGGTGCAGTGTGTGGCCAGGAGGGAGGGTTCAGGAACAATGGTGGATGCAGGAACAAGGTGGGAGTAGGAGCAGGGCAATGGCTGGGGGTGGAGTACAGGAGCAAGGGAGGGTGTAGGGGCAAGCTGGGGGTATGAAGGTCCTAGTGGGGGGGGGGGAGAGAAGGTGAGGGAGACTGGATTGTAGGGGTCTGGGCATGCAAGGGGACACTTACCTGGCTTTGCACCCCCATTGCTCCCACTGGCCAACCAACGGCAGCAGCGGGGAAAGCCTGCAACCAGTGCATCACTATGCTTCCGCTCCCCTAGGGGGATGGGGAGGAAGGGATTGTGCAGAAAGGCTTGTGCGCCAGACCAGCTTGTGGAGAGGCAGAGCAAACGGCTCCATGCTAGGGGAACAGCGCATGGAACCACTTGCTCTGCCTCTTCATGAGCCTGGTGCTGTCGTCTCACGTGTTACAGGGACCAGCCAGAGCCAGATGCTCCTGCCCGTGTCCCTCGCCCAACCCACCCCTGCACATGGGCTGAGGGAGGGGGAGTCAAACAAGTGACAGTGCGGGGGAGGGCCCCCCCTGCATCCTGGGACGAGCGCAGTTCCCAGCCCCACCACCCAGGCAGACCCGGTAAGGCAGCAGTCCCTCCTTCTCCCCCCCACGCACTGAAGTTCCGAGCAGGCTGCCCCACACCTCCCCCTCACACCAGCGCTTGTGGCGCACGTGAAGGGAGGGAGAAGGGACATCAGGAGCAGCTTGTAGCACGTGCAAGTCACTCACAGAGCTGCCATAAACAAGCACTGGTGACTGACTCTCATGGGGGACGGCGAGGAGTGCGGCTTGAGCATTCTCAGCATCCGTACCTCCAGCTCCTGTGACTGGCCAGACACCGTGCCTCAGCTGAGTGCAACTGCTCAGGACGTTTGAAAGGGCCCAGTGCGCAGGAGCCGGAGCTTGTTTTTGCGCCTCACCACTGCGCGGTGAACGCCAGGCTGGAACAGCAGCGTGAGTTCCCCCACTACGTGCTAATGGCACGCGTGCCATATGTTGCCGACCCCTGCTGTAAAGGAACATTTTAACCAACCTGGTCACTCAATCATGGATTTAAAAGCAGCCATTCTTCTACAAAGGAATTTTACCACCAGTTATAGAGAGAGTCTGCAGAACTGGAATTCATGTACAAATTTGACACTGTTACTCTGGGCTTGAATAAAGACATTAACTGGTTATCACACTACAAAGCCAATTTCCCCTCCCTTTGACATCTGCATTTTCACATCAAAAGCAAAGAATGGGGCACATCCAGCCCACTAAATTAGCTTAATTAACATGAGCCCTACAATTGACAGGTACTTCTTTTGCTGTTATATATCTTTGATTTCTGTTATTTCTACTCCAACTCATCTGATAAGTGGGTCTTACCCATGGAAGCTCATGATACTATATATTTTTGTTAGTCTTTCAAAACGAGTAGCACTGGGGCACCCTCAAGTTTCAGAGTAACACAGCTACACCTCAGACTTTTTGTGCATTCATTATTTGTTTCCTTATTATCTGTAGTCACTGTAATTCTAATGGAATACTAGTTCGTCTGCTTAGATAACAGAGTTCAATGCCTGCAGTTTTCCAGAGGGTACAGTATGTACAAAGAGTTTTTATGTTCCATAAGATTCCATGACAGACGGTTCCTACCTGACTGTTCAACTGCTTTGTGACGTTTACTTGGTTGTGTGACTGAAATCTCCTCATAGTCTGGGTCCTTCTCCTCAATCACTCTCTTGATCCCAGACATGGTAGGTCAACTGCTTCCCTGAAAGGAGAAAAAAATAATCCATATGTTATTACCGGCACCTACACTCAAACTGACTTCAGGCCTCTAAAGCCACATGATTTAATAGGGGAAGTCTGCCCTCCAACTCATAAAGGAGGAAAGGCTATGTTTTGAATAGCTGTTTCCCTTATTGCTCCCAGTTGTGATTTATCGAAATGTTCAGTTCTAAAACTCTGCATCATCCCTGTTCCGATTTTCTTACATGCTATTAAACAATCCAAGAGTGCAGTTCCACCTCCACACTTTTATCTACAAATGCAGGAAGTGGTACCTTTAAAAACTGAATACTATACAGGGATGTCAGGCCAAAAAGCAGACAGAAGTTACAGAAGTGCAAGACAGATATCTAATTCCTCACCTGGCAGGAACATTTTTATGGTGAGAGTAGCGTTCACTTTCCATGCCCTTTTTTCCTAGTCCCCTTTGCCAAGATGGCTAACAAAGAAGACAGTTGTCATGGACTTGTAATAGGAACATTTGTCCCATCAGAAGTAATCTCGGACTGCCAACTTTTCCCTCACAAACTATCAAAAGATGTTTGCTATCAGTTGAAGTGAAAGCTCCAAGTCCTGTTTCCAGTTGTCTGAAACACCCAATCCCTTATCACTGGAGCATCAATGCTTCTTCAGCCTTTAGAGAACATCCAAATTTGCGTGGATTAACTAGTCAATACTCAATTCTAGTTAAGCTAGAATATTGACCAGAATGTCACCTGTATCCTTTTTATCACCTAATTATTAGACACTAATTTGTTCAACTAAAATTGATTCATTCTTTTTAATCAACAAACTGGGCAAACGTATCTGTTGCTTATTTGGACCTTAGCATATTCACAAAGATCGAAAAAGAGCAACATTACTGGAAAAAGTTAGGAAAGTTATACAGATATGAGGTAGGGTGTGAATTTAAACCACTAAATGCCAGCAATGACCCACTGCAATGTATATTGGCCAAACTGGACAGTCTCTACGGGAAAGAATTAATGGACACAAATCAGATATCAAAAAAGGCAATACACAAAAACCTGTAGGAGAACACTTTAATCTGCCTGGACAATCACTAATGGATCTGCAAGTCACCATTGTGTTTCAGGCCAATTCCACAAGCCAAATACACAGAGAAGGGTTGGAACTTAACTTCATTCACAAGTTTAATTCTTATGCAAGTTGTATGAACAGGGACATTGGCTGGCTCGCACACTACCTTCCACATCCTATGACTTAACCAACCAGCCTCTTGTTCTTATCAGCCTCTTGTAACTACTTGAACCATCTACTCACTGTCTCTCTTTTTCCTCCTTCCCCTGTCCCCCTTCCCTTATTTATTCTTGGATCTGGACTTCTAACATTCCTGTCATCTGAAGAAGTGGGTTGTGCCCATGAAAGCTCATGATATCATCTACATGTTTTGTTACTCTTTAAAGTGCTACTAGATTATTTGTTGTTTTTTAAAGGTATAATGTAAGAACATAAGCAGGGCTTAACAAGCGGCGGCGAGCCCCGCTCACCAGCCGTGTTGTTTGGCACGCTGCGCATGCACAGATAGCGCTGCGGCGCTGTGCTGGGCTAAAATCTACTCGCCACAGGTGAGCAGATTGCCGTAATTGTTGAGCCCTGAACATAAGTATGGTCATACTAGGTCAGACCAAAGGTCTATCTAGCCCAGTATCCTGTCTTCCAACAGTAGCCAATACCAAAGGCCCCAGAGGGAAGGAACATCAAGCAATCCAGTGCAACTGTCCCATTTTATATTTTTATTTTAGAATGAAGTATCTTTTTCCAGTTTTACTTATGTTTAAACTAAACCAAAAAAGTTACTTATTCCACCATAAGAATGTTCACAGAGTGAGTTATGCTGGTATAACTAGAAAAGTCTCCCACATGGACAAGCCATTAGAGATCTTAAATTATGTAAGGATTTGCTTTAACATACAATTCTGCATTTCTCATTTCAATAGAAATACAGTAAAAATGGAATGACAGCATGTACCTATGGTTTGTGTGAATAGTAACTAGGACTAAAATGAGTGCCCTTTCACAATCAGGTGCTGCAGAGAAACATGGCTGAACTTAGCTGCACACTTTTGCCAGGTGCCAATAAACACTTTACATATGCTTTTATTTTTTACCTGTGAAGTATAAGGTTTTAAAAGTCTGGTTTCCCCTGCCTTGGTTAGGGAACGGGTGGGGGAAAGCTTGAGTGGATTTTAAACTGGCCTCCCTTTTCGCAGTGGAGCGAAGTGCTGAATCTCGAACAGATGTCCCCTTTGTTGCAGAAGTTGAATAGGTGTTAACAAAAGCAGTTTTAAACAGTCCCAATAAGAATGACTTTCGATCAACGCCCCCGCCTCCAGCTGCGGTTGGTGCCCGCTCGCGCCAGGTGCCGTTGGAGTCTCCAGGGGAGCCAAGCCCCGAGTCTGAAATGAGACAGAAACACAAGATCTTACGCCCAGAGGCGAGGGCCCCACGAGGCTGCCGTGCCCCGGCCTAGGGGAGAACATGGCCGCTTGCAAACCGGGCACGACCCTTCCCCGCCGCGCACTCGGCGAGGCAAGCGGGCCACCTTTGTGTCTGCCGCGGGCCTGGCTGCGGCGCCCTGCGCAGGGGGGCCCATGGGCCGCTCAGGGACCCGACCCAGCCCCCAGCCAGCGCGGCCCCGCCAGCCCCACAGCGAGGGGGGCCGGGGTGCTGCCCTGCAGAGTCTGCACGGGGACAGGGCGCCGGGCCGGCCCCGCCTGCTGCCCGAGCCACGCGGCCCCTCCCGCATTGTCCCCTCGCCCTGCTGCCCCCGCCGCCTACCGGCCCCGCTCCTCGCGCCACCGGCCCCGCGCGCTCAGCGCGGCCCCCGGCCGCCCCGTGCAGCCTCCGCCGCCGCCTCAGCGAGCGCCGCCATCAGCCCAGCGCCCTGCCCGGCTGCCCGTCAGCGCGAGGGCGGGAGCCGCGCAGGCGGATGGCGGCGAAAGGGGCGGGCCGCGGGGCTCCAATGGGAGCCTGGGCCAAGCGTGCCCCCGTCCCGCCTCTCTGCTCGGCGGGGCCGCTGCCAGCCCAGCCCCGGCTCCGGCTCCGGCTCCGGCTCGTCGGTGGCTCAGGGCACAGCTCAGCCCGGGCCCCAGCTCGCCCTGGCTCAGGGCACAGCCGCCGGGGCCATGCCTATCGCCAGCCGTTATCCAGCGGGGCCGTGGCTCTTGTGCCTCCTGGGCTGCCCAGCTGGAGACCCCCGAGCGGGGCAGGAGACGCCGCTGGGTAGGCGCTGGCTGGCCGCCACCGGCGCAGATTCCGCCTCTTCCTTAGGAGGGGCCCTGCCCGCGGCAGCGCGGCTCTGCCCAGCTCCTGGAGCGCGAAGCAGAGGCGTAGCGAAGGGGGGGAATGGCCCCCGGGCGCCACGCTAGGCGGGCTCCGGGCGAGCGCACGCTGCGCAGGCTTACCTGGCGTGGGCGGCGAGTTCTATGCCCCCCCGGCTCCGGACCGTCCCTGCCGTGCGCAGCGCTCGGTCCGCTCCCCCTTACCTGCGCACGCCGCCGCCTGCTGCTGCTGCCCCCATGCGCAGCGTTTCCAGGTGACCGGGGAGACGCCCGGGCGTGGCGTGACGTCACGGCTGGGGACTTTAAAAGTGTGCGGTGCCGCGTGGCCTCGCTACCGGTTCGGAGTCCAGGGACTCCGGGGGCCTGAGCACAGAGTCCGGCCCCACAAAATGGAGGGTAGGAGGAGGAAGGGGCTTGTGCGGAGGGGGAGGGAAGATACAAATGCCAGGGGGCCAAGTGCAGACAATGAGGGAAAGGGCGGGAGGGGGACAGGGTGATGTTGCAAGAGGAGAGGGTAAGGGCATTAGGGTCCTAGAGGGGGAGGTGCTGGGAGAAGGCTTGAAAGGAGGAGTGGGCATGAGAAAGGTGGGGATGGAGCAAGTCATGTGTGAGGGCACAGAGGGGCATGAGGAGAATGGGGGCAGAGAGTGGTGAGGGGGTGGGCATCAGGGAAAAGAGGGCAAGGGGGAGGCACCAGGAGGGTGCAGGGCTGAGGGAAGGTGCAAGTGCCAGGGGATTCTGGGGGTGAAGCAGAAGGGCAGACACCTGCAGGGGAGGGACCAGCACCAGAGGAGAGAGGCAGGGCAGGTGTGTAGAGAGAGGTGTTAGAAGAGGGGATGAGGAGGGGTAGCTCATCGGATCAGAGTGGGGCTACTGGAGGAGTGGGCACAGGGGAGAGAAGGGCTGGTGGAGGGGGGCAGGTCGCAGGAGGGCTGAGGGCAGTGAGAAGGGCAGGAGTCAGGACAGCAGAGGAGGGTGAGGAGTTGGGGGGCAGCAGGCACCAGGGGAAGATGATGGAGCAAGGAGGGGAGATATGGCAGCAGAGAGAAAAGGTAAAGGTTTATTCATTAATAACTTGGTATGCTGCCCATGGCCAGTTTGTTTGCGCCCCGCGGTGCAGTTTGGGTTTATGTGGGGATAAACACATGGCCAGCGAGTGGGAGCCAAAACAAAAAAGTAGTCAGTGTAATGATCTTCTGTTGATATGTGTTTTAGTAGTTAAATTCTTGGCCTGTCCTTGCTCATGAAAAGTGGTGTCACATGGGTAGAAATCGGGTAAATGTTGCATTTTATTAATATCAGCAGAACTGACTTAAATGGGGCCTGTGTGTTGTGTAGTCTTGCCTTAATCTTTGTATTCATGCTTGTCAGTGTGAGAGAAGCTATTTGTATATATTTGCTTGCATATGCAACCATACTTAAGTTGAGGCCCTCAGCATGTTCTGTAAGTATCAGTGTGGCCCCTGGGGCTTCCAAAGTTGAGTTGCCCTAGCTCATCCCTGACAAGTGTCTGTCTGTCCTGGTCTTAAATATCTCTAGTGATGGAGATTCTGCAATCTCCCTAGGCAATTTATTCCAGTGTTTAACCACCCTGACAGGCAGGAAGTTTTTCCTAATGTCCAACGTAATCCTCCCTTGCTGCAATTTAAGCCCATTGCTTCTCATCCTAACCTCAGAGGCCAAGGAGAACAATTTTTCTTCCTCCTCCTTATGATACTCTTTTAGATACTTAAAAGCTGCTCTCATGTCCCTTTTTGGTCTTCTCTTTTCCAAGGTAAACAAGGCCAATTCCTTCAGCCTGGCCTCATATCTCATGTTCTCTAGACCTTTCATCATTTGTGTTGATCATCTCTGGACTTTCTCCAGTTTCTCCACGTTTCCTGAAATGTGGTGCCCGGAACTGGATATGATACTCCAGCTGGGGCCTAATGTAGATGGCTCATTCCCTGCCTAGGGGACATGAGACTGGGCGGGTTAATTTCCAATCCTCCTGTTTATTCTTTTCCTAAGCCAGGAGGGCACAGTAGTTCTGATGGGGGCTGTGCAGGAAGGCAACCCCCACTGCCCCTTGCCTGAAACCTTGTGCAGGTGTTAAACAGCTGTCCAGCCCACCCTAGAGGTGACTGCATTTCAGCATGCCTGAAGCAACACAGCACCAGGAGTGGACAGGAGAATGGCTCCCGGGCATGGCTTGCTCATGACTGCTTCAGTCCTGTTGATGGGCCTCAGCCTCTTTCCTTCCACTCCCCTGCTTTGCAGTGGGGCTGTAGACTCTGTGGGGAGAGGGGTGGAGGCAGGCAGAGGTGTCTCCCTGCAGCAGCTGTAGACACGTCTCTGTATTAATCATTCTCTCATTGAAGTTTTTAGCTTTATATTGAGTCCTTTTACATGGAAACTTTGTATTACGTCTTGTAGTCCCTAGGACAAGTGAGGCAGAGACTGTCCCTGTGGGGTGAATGAGGTGGGAATGTATAAGGCGGAAGGTGAGCACCTCTGGGCAGTTGCAAAGGTTGGAGAGGGGATGGAAGCCAGATCCAAGATCAAT
This sequence comes from Rafetus swinhoei, assembly GCA_019425775.1. NCBI lineage: Eukaryota > Metazoa > Chordata > Testudines > Trionychidae > Rafetus > Rafetus swinhoei. The sequence goes on from CM033432.1 coordinate 48,174,614, forward strand.
GAGCCCTGGGAAGTGGGCCCATTGAAAGGAGACTGGTTTCGCGGAGCAGTGCTCTCACGAATACTTTACTTCAGTATAGTTGTGTGATTTCTTGTTTTTAAAAATTTAACAGTGACAAATACAAACTGACTATGATAGATTCATCTACATATCTACAATACATAACAATGATACTTAGGTTGATAATAATATGACAAGTGAATAGTATCTACACATAGAATTTAAATTATTGAAAATTCCCCATGGATCATTGGCTAAAAGAAGGAACTTTAAAGAAAAATGTGAGTACTTCAAACACTCCATAAATAAGACTGTTATTAGGGTTCTGCAAAATTCTTTTGAGTTTAGAAGGGTTCCATGGCCAATTAAAAGTGGGAAACACTATCTTAAGTCAATCCAAACCCCCAACCCCCTGTCTTCAGCCTGGGCTTCCTGATGTAGGAGGCTGGGCAACCTACTACTCACTACCCTGCCTTCCCCTAGGTGAGTGTGTTATATACCCTAGACCACTCCAGAGCCCACCCTGCTTTGCTGCCTGCCTTCAGTGGGTCTTTTATCCTACCTTCCTAATGCAGCTGCCAAGTCCATCCCTGGGGTGGCCCATCTTAGCTGCCCAGCCACAGCCTGGGTGAAGGGAGGTGACTTGAACCCATCACCCTGCACTCCCATGAGGAGGGTGCTATCCTGTAAGTCACTCCACCCTTAGCCTACATTCCTAATGCAGCATCCAGGTCCATCCCTGGGGCAGCCCAGCCCCCAGTGTGGGGACAGGATGGGAGGGGCAGGCATGATCCCCTAAGCCACTCCAGAACCCAAACTGCCTACCTTCAGCCCACCCCTTATCTGGTCTTCCTAATGGGAGTAGCAGGTTCATTCATGGGGCAGCGTGTGGACTGTTCACAGCCACTCCCAGGGTGGTCAGAGGTGGGGACAGAGCTTGAATCCACAAACCTATGCTGCCCAGGCACTCCAGAATCCAATGCACCTGCCTACCTTGAGCCTGTTCCTTATCCTGCTTTCCTAATGCAGGAGCCAGGTCTATCCCTGGGGCAGCCCATGCCAGCTATCCAGCTGCAGCGTAGGTGGACAGGGGTAGGGCAGGATTTGAACCCACCACCCTGCTCTCTCCAACTAACTACCCTATCCTCTAGGCCACTCCAGATGGACCTGACTCACCCATTATGAAGGCCAGAGAAGAGACCCACTGAAGGTAGCCTGGCAGGATAGGTTCTGGAGTGGCCTAGGAGATATGGTATATGCTTGGGAAGTGCAGGTTGGTGGGTTTAAGTTCCCCTCTTCCCCCTTCCCCCCCCAGCAGCAGCTGGACAAGCAATAAGGGCCGTGCCAGGAGTGGTGCTGGCTCCTGCAATAGGAAAGCAGAATAAGGGATGCCCAAAAGATAGGGAGGTGGAGAGGGTAAACGATATGGCATTTGCCTAGGCAGTGCAGGGTGGTGGCTTCAAGTCCCTTTCCCCCCTCAGACCACCTGGGGAGAGGCCGGACAGCCCACACTAGTTGCCCCACAGATGGACCTGGCTCCTGCCATAGGGAAGGTCGGATAAGTGATCTGCGGGGGGGACTGTGAAGTGGATTCTGGAGTGGTTTAGGGGATAGGATGTTTGGCCTAGGGAGTGCAGGGGGTGGTGGGTTCAAATCTGCAGGGGGACAGCCAACACAGGCCTCCCCATGGATGGACCTGGCTCCCACACCAGGAAGGCTGGATAACAGAAGCCCTTGAGGTAGTGTGGGCCCTGGAAGGGGGATAGGGCTTGGAGCCTTTCCCTTATCCTCCCTTCCTAATTTGGGAGGCAGGTCCAGCCCTGGGGCAGCTTGTGTTGGCTGTCCCACCTCTCCCAGGGTGGAAGGGGACCTTGAACCTGCCAGCTTGCATAAGGAGTAAGAGAAACTGACAGGAGCATTTGCTGCCATCAGCTTCCTGCTGCAAAGAGCAAAACAGAGCCAATGTGAGCTGCAGTGCCAGTAAATGTGTTTCTCAAAGTGGTTTCACGGAGCACTTTCAGAAACACTGACCTAGATCAACTTACCTTAGATCTCATACTAAAGACAATGCTGGCAGCCAATCCTATAGCAAATGATTTATTAACTAGGAAAAGGAAATTAAAGCGCTATTTACAGGTTAAAGCAAACAACATATAAGCACTGATGAATTACAGTCTTATGTTGCAAAAAGTGACAAATGTAGTAGCTGGTCCACTGGAAGTCTTTAAGGGCTAATCCAGGTTGACCCTCGCAAACTCTCATACCTTTACTTTTGTTGGATAGCAGTTTCCCCCATGACTCATGGAGAATCTAGCCCTTATTTGCTAATTTGCAATTGGGATCAGCCAAGGTTCTGCTGTATTATCTTTAGGACCCAATCCTGCAAACCTTTTTTCTACTTGGCTTCAGCACAAATAGGCAAAACAATGTTTGTAGGTTCTGGCCCTGATCCTACAATCATTTATGTAATTATTCTCTATGAAGTCAATCAAGGTTAATGGGACAACTCATATGAACAAATGTTCTCAGGAACAAATGTTTTCATTTATTACCTTTTTCTCAAGAATGTTATGTACATGTTTTAGTTTGGTTTTATTTTCTCCCTATTCTCTACCTAAAGGAAAAAGGTGGGGAAATAGCAGGAGTGTGGGTTGCTGAAATGATTAATATTGTGAGTCTAGCATTTTCAAGATATTCTAAGAACAGTTCCCAGAGGCCATCAAATGTATTGCTTTGCTTTGCTTTGCTTTGTAGATAGCAGTCTGCTCTTTTATGGGAAATTAATTCTGCCAATACAGAGCTCACTCATTTTTGCAGAGTTTTAACCCATTTTCAGTGTTTTAGTAAGATTAATTTGGCTTTCACTAATGATACAGGAGACACTTTTGTTGTGCTGAAAAGAAGCACCTGGGATCTTTTTCAGGGGGATAAGGCAACATGCCACATTTATTTAACATACATAGATCAATCAATATTTATCATATGCATAGGATACATTACACTCATGCACTCTCTCTCTCACACACACACACACACACACACACACAAGCACACTGCGTCTTGTTACAAAAAGTTGCTCCCCCTAACTGCACTGGCCAGGTGAGTTAGATTGGGAAGGGGTGGAGCCAGGCTTCTGCCAATCTGGATCGATGCTCCCATGTTGACAAGACGAAAACCCGGGGTCCCTCTGCAAGATGCCTCATATTTATCCCTCTCATGCAGCCAATTAGTCATCATCTTGCCTTTCTTAATGCTGCTTCAAAGAGAGTTCTTTCAAGGGCAGGCACTTGCTGCTTGACTCCCAAGGCATCTGTCTATATGTTCAGTCTTCTTAATGAGCTCACTTTACAGGTATTGTCTTGGATGTGGCTCCCAGACCTTCTCCACCCTTGCAAATGCTGCTGGAGGTGCTCACCTTTCATTCTCCATTCACACCTCATTCATTTCAACAGGACAATCAAGGAAAGGGGAGAGCTCAAAAGACATTTTTTTCTTACAAGATCTATATATCTTAATACAAAGTTATAGGAGAAATGTTATGGAGATTCTATAAGAACACTTAAAGATATATCTAAAAGGACAAGATCTTAATACAAAATATAATATTACAGGGATTTATCCACACTTTGGCCCTATTGTGAAACACTGATGGGACAGATAGACTGCTGGCATGGCAAACTTTATAGTTCCCATTACAAACAAGATATTTAAAAATGCTATGTACCTGAGGGGTAGAATACTTAGTCTCATGCATCATTAGTGGTCCTGATTCACCTCCACAGAAACTAATGGGAATACTTAATTATCATTGATGTAAATCTGGATCAGGCCCTTCCTATGCTCTTGGCTGAGAGCAACACCACCATTTATCTAGTGCAAATAATTTAAATGTTATCTATTACCAACTCTGCAATAATTGATTGTATTAGCTTTAACTACGTCAGGTCCCAAGCAGTGATGAAATAGTAATTTTGGAAGTATATGGAGTCCAATAATCTGTAAAAATGGTGTCTAGACAAACATTTCTCGTATTTTTATTTTTCATAGTCTTTCTACTTTAATTCAACTTCAGTAACATAATCTGCTTACTCCTGCATCCTAGAATCAGCCATTCTTAAGGCAGCAACTTCCATTTGTGGATGCCCACACTGGAGACATTTTAGCCTGAACCAAACCTAAAAGAAGTTTGCAATAAGGCATTAAGGGCTAAGCCACAAAGCTCCTCTTAGCCACACAGACACAGGGAATCAGTTGCCTTTGCACCCTGGATTCTGAGGGAATGGGGTCTGAAACTGCATTAACTTTTCTGTGCTCCCTCCCTTTTATTAGTGTGTGACCAAGCACTGCAAGGAAAGCCATCCTGCTGGAGAGATGGAGGGAAAGAGGGATTCAGAGATGGGAGGGATCTCACCATCACACTAAACAATCTGGGACAAACTCTGCAAGGGGGATCTGTAGTTTCTTCCCCTGTTAACCAAGCCCCACCTGTTCATTCTTCCATGGATTAAACACAACACACAAAGCAATACTCAAAAGACAAGTGTTTATTAGATACACTGACTTAATTTAAAAAAGGATTATGCAAGAAATACATTTAAATATAACAATTACATAAAATGTTATTGAAATTCTGTGCTACATAATAAAACAGGCATCTTTCTTCATTGCCAACATACAGTGAAGATCTCTAATATTGGCTTTATGCAAAGTAATATTCAGCTGGTACATGTTAAGTGGTCTGCACTTTTGTTCAAATCTGATTTGTGCTGTACCAATTTGTTCCTGAAAACTGCATTAGCTCTAGGTGGAACAAAATGTTTTCATGTTCTGTACATAAGGAAACTGACCAGCTCCCCCCCCCAACCTAACAAAACAACAACAATGAACTGCTTTCAAAAAGGAAAAAAGCTAAACATAACTCCAGGTAATGAAAATAGGTCTGTTGTTAGTGGGCGTGTTCTTTTTCACTGGAGAGGTAATGCTTATAATGTGACTCGGTTATTATATGGGTGATCCATGAAAGGAGAATAGACCCTTAGGTCAGGTGCTCGCCCATATGAAATGGATACCAGTTCATGATATTTAAGTCTCTTGGTCTCGTTTATTGCCATGCTGCTTCATATTACTTCACATTATGTACCTTGGGGGGAGGGAAGGGGAAATGTGTGGCCCTGCGCAAGATTATTTATGACAAACAAGTCACTGTCCAGTACTAAGATATTAACAAATACAAAAGATGCATAAATTGATTTAATTGTGCTTTAAATTAATGAATGAAGAGATTGCTATCACAAGGACATTACCATTCTGGGCAATAAAAATGACCTTCACAAAGGATGCAGCAGAAGCAATGCAAGTTCATACAGAGAGTAGAGGGAATATTAGGGCATTCAAGGCACAAATATTTTGGCAACATTAAACACATTCTTTTCTTTGGAACCAGTGGTACAAAAGAAGCAGCTTTTACATACCTGCCATCATCATGTACAGCTACCTACATGATGCAAACAGCATCTTTATCATTTTTGTAAAAGATCGTCATATAAGCACTATCATAAAATGATCAGAAAAATCACACAAAACATTCACACAAATCATTAAAAATACTGACTGAAGCATTATGATATGATAAAGAGGAGAATTTCCTGTAAATAAAACTCTCAGGCAATGTTATCTATGGATGTACAATCCTAAATTACCTGGACTGTTGTACATAACATCAGTTATGAAAAACTGCTGCCACGCACTGTCAGTGCATTGAGAAATCATGCGGTTGATGTATCTGACCTTCAGGGACAATGGGAGAATGGCTAATATTTTTGTAATAATATTGATTGAATCTACACATTTAGAAAAAGCTACAATTGCAGTGGATTTTTACTGAGGCTACTTGAAACCTATAATGTTTAAAACAAAAACACTAAAAGAAACTTGTATGCTAGACATGTGAATATAAATATTTGGATCCATGCCAGATTGTCAGACTTCTACCTGAAATTATACCTTGCATAACAGACTCTTTCACTACTTAGTACAGAGATGTTTTAATCAGGCACATGAGTCAATTTAATTTGTACCTTCTCGTGAGTGCAAGGGACTGGACTAGATGACCGCTCAAGGTCCCTTTCAGTCCTATGATTCTAATGTGCAAAAGAGAGTCTAAGTACAGATAAAAATATCTATCATGCTTCTTAGTAACAAAGTCTGGCAAGTTTCATAATCCTTTTGAATTGTCTATTGCCATCTTCAGTAGAGAAAACCTTGTCCAAATTGGAGTAGTAAGAAAACTGAATTCTCCTACCTTTCCTGAGCTTCATCACTAGAAGGACCAGAAGCGTATCAATGCACACATTGTTTTATCTGAACCTGAACACAAATAGTTGCCAAATAAAATGCTATAATATTAAATGAGTGAGCATCGGAGATCATGATCTGTAAGAGTATCTAGAAGATCCTGGTTAGAACAACCTTAACCAATCAATGAATGCACTGGGCTTTCATCTGTTACTTCTCCCACCCATCTATTCAGATTCTTTCTATTAATTTTCTTCTGAATTGGAATGAGAATGAGTTTACAACTTCATTACTGCCCCTTGTAGCTGGGAATAATGAAGGTCCAGTACACAATCAATGGGTTGTGGAGGAGAAGTGTCTTAAATAGTAAGAAATGGATTATTTCTTGTCTTGTGTCCTTGCACCTTATCAATTTAAACAGGATAACCTGACTAATCACTCAAAATAAGGCAGTGAACTTAGTCTATCTGCTAGAGAATAGCTAACGATCATCAGTGTCTCCTGCTTTCAAGCACAGAAGTCCAAAGTTTCCTCTTTGAACTACTTCCCTGTGAAGATGCATCCCTTTCCTCCATCATCAGCCTTTCCCTGAAGTTTACAGAACACAGAAAATTCTGTAAAAAATTCTGGGTGAGTTAACATAAGAGGAATCCATATCAGCATCTCCTGAGTTAAAGATATCTGTGCTCCATGGAGTGAGAATATCAGTGCAATTCTTAACGCTGTTGTACTGGTTCATGAGTCAAAAACCAGTAATATGTTGAACTCTCATTGCTAGGAGGAAAAACATAATGCTTAATCCTTGGAGGAGGCACAGGATGCATACAATGCAAGATGAGCTATCCAGTAGCACAAATGGATGAGGTCCCACAAGTTCAGCCGACTGAAGGCATACAGAGTTTGAGGGAACTGACTAGAAAATGCGTAACTACTACACTCAATGAAATATAATGTACTGCTGACTGTAAAACTGATGTCATGCATGGTGTGTTGAAAATCAGAAGGTTGTATAAAACTCTCAAGGATGCACTATTCAGATTACTCAGATGGTACCTTCTTGACAGCCAAGTTGCAAGTAAGTACTAATGTTTTTTTCAGTCAATGCCAGGATTCCAAAGAGTAGAGAGGCAAAGCTCATGAACATCAAAACTCAGAATTTAATGAATTTCTTTTAAAGCTATGTGATTTAAGGAAATTACTTTTCTGTTAGGTAAATATTAGATCTCTTAACATTGAGTTTTTAAATGAATGGAACAGCTAGAAATTTTTTTGCCCTGCTTCCAAAACATGGCTATTTTGAAATTTATGTACTTAAGCAGATCTCATTCCCTGGGAGCTAGCACAACTGCGACTTTTCATCATGAACATCTTTTGATTACAGTGAAAGGCACGTTAGTATTTTTTCCTCAAGGAATCAGGGCACATAAGGTCCAATCAAAAGGGTCTGCATCATTGTGAAAGTCTTAATCTTTGAATCTATCTATCCCCAAATAAAATATTTTGAAATACAAAAGACCAGGAAAGTGCCTCCACACACAATAGATGCCTCTAGAACATGTTACATTTTCAATAACAAGCTGTTTTCTTATACATTTTAAAAATAGTATTTTGACAAAATGTGTGATAACTTCAACTATATGTACTGAGTCAAAAATACAAAATATTGACTGTTCTTAAAAGAAATTACTGCATAAATAACTTCAGCCATTTTAGCTATGCTCAACACACACACTTCTCCATTACTGCTACAGGGTCTAATAAGCTGCATGCAAAAAAGTCACATTTACATCTAAATATCAGCATTTACTGGTACAGTAAACAGCTATTTTCAAAATGAGTAAGTAACAGTAACAAGATACATGTAAACAGTAAACATACAACATTCTAAACTTTAAACTGACTCTTCAGACACATAGAATGTAATGTGTTTGTATTTACAGATAGGCACAGAGACTTATAAATGCAAATAAAAATAATCATCACACAAATAACATTATTATATGCCTATAAAATAAAAAAAACATTTCAGAACAGCTTACTCTAAAAATCAACATTAAATATCATAATACAAAAAGGAAGGCAGTTGGGGGAAATGGAAATCTGTCTTAGCATCTTATTAGAAATCAAGTGCTCCTTCCATAACCACGTTTTCATGTACAATGTTGCCACAAGCTATTCACCATGATACTGTAAAATAGTTACTGAGCAACTACCAATGCTGTCAATGGACCTTATTCACAGGTGCTGGAATTCTATTGTCAAAGTCAGGCTTGGTGAACAAGGACCCCAGAAACACAGAAAGGGATTAATTTATCTGATTCACTTTTCTTACACTACTCCATTTCTTCCCCTTTTGATCACTTGGATATACATTCAGGGACTGATTTAATAATTACCTCAGTAATCTGCATATATTTTTATTTAATCAATATACCTAATATAAACTACTAGTGTTTGGCATCTAGCTAGCAATGGAAATTTGCATACATTCCCTTGGTTACAACCCTAACTGGCCAAATGTGCACTTAATGCTCAGTGCTCCTTTACAATGTCACCATTACTCAGTGCTGACAATGATGACTCTCTAAAGGAGTCGGAGCTACACCAAAAGCCAGAATGCCCATTTCATGGGAAAAACTTGTGGGAAGAAGATGGAGAAGAAATCCCAAGGGAAACAGATTATGTTCCAAACATGCAGTTTGCTCTTTTTCCCTACAGACCGAGCAAGGGTTTCAGCACTTGTAAATCTCCTAGATCTGTCCTTGAAAGAGGCCCTTTGTGTTCATCTGCTCCAGTACTGACTGCTTTCCTGGCTAACAGCTATCTTCAAGGCAAGGAGAGACTTCATGAAGATAGAGGATATGGCGTCACTCCCTGCCTTGTGGTGGGAAATTGGTGTCTGGAGCAAGCATTCCTTCCACATGTAAACTCTGAAGCGCTATGTACAGTTTCATGAATATGTGCTCCAACTATAGAAGTGTATATTGGGAGCAAAACATCCTGTTAGAGAGATCTAAGCAGGAATGGGAGGGACATATTTCATAAGATTTTCAGCTTCATTGATAAGCAATGGGCCAAAATCTGGGAGGATACTTTGGAAGTCTCTAAACCTTCAAAATTAAGCCATTCAATTTGTGACTTTACAAATCACATGGCTAAATGGACACCTCTCTGGATGGCATTTTGACAATATGTGGGAAGTGTCAGTTCTACACATGTCCTCTGTGGGGTTTACAGCTCAATAGCACTGGCAAAAGTGACTGTCTAAAGAAATCTATACAAACAGAGTTAGCTGATATCCCGGAACTTTGCATAATAAGATTATCTCAAACAGCAGAGTTAGGCCTGTGGTCCCTAGCTCTTTCTATCAACAGAGAGTTTACACTATGAAATTCATAGAGTTAGAAGCCCCCCTTGATGAGTGTTTCTATTTATGCAGTAGAATGATGAATGGTACCTTACAGTTAGCAAAGGATGGTATCAAGAATTAGCGGACTTCAGCTTTACAATTGAAGGAGGTCAGAATTGGGACACAAAACTGCTTCACAGATGTGTGCCTATGCTGTAGGGTCATTATTTTTCTGCATGCATATAGTCCAGTATTTGTATGACTTCTAATAAATTATTAGAAACACTATGAATAAGGTCCATAGTGAAATGTTAGAAGATCTGTTATGAAAACAGTAGTTACTGCAACTTTTTGCAGCAGCTCAATGAACAACCATGACTAGATAAATGCATGGATGTTAGGTCCATCAATACTTATTACCTAGGATGGGTATGAATAGTGTCCCTAGCCTCTGCTTGTCAGAGGCTGGAAATGGGTGACAGGAGAGGGATCACTTGATGATTATGTGTTCTGTTCACTCCCTCTGGGGCATCTGGTATTAGCCGCTGTTGGAAGACAGGATACTAGGCTAGATGGATGGTTGGTCTGACTCAGTATGGCCGTTCTTATGACACCATCAATTCCCCTACCCATTTACAGAGGAAAATTATTTACCAAAGGTTTTAATATTTATTTCCTATGAAGCATTGCATTTAAAACATTTAAAGCAGTGGGTGAATATGAAAGAAAGTCTATTTGGTAAGCCAAGTAATCTTCTGGTAAAAGAACATACCTGTGAGACAAGGGGTGAAATAGTATCTTCTACTAGACCAACTTGTCCTGGTGAGAGAAACAAGTTTTCAAGCTTACACAGCGCTCTTCTTCTGCTCCGTGTAATCTCAAAAGCTTGTTGTTCTCACCAACAGAAATTTGTGCACTAAAATGTATTCTCCTCAGATATCCAATGTCTCGAATATCCTGGGGCTACAACAACACTGCATCATGATGATACACACTCTTTTAAACCAACATATTTTTTGTAGGTCAACTTGGTTAAATGTTTTCAACTAACAGACTCTGAGATAACCAAAAAAACAATAGAGATCAGTCCTTAAGATCTAGGCACAACTACTTGTGAAGGTTCCTTCCCTACATAACATCCAAGATCTTGATTACTGAACATAAAGAAGAAACTATGTAAATGTTAGTTCACTTATCACACCAGAAATGATTGAACAGTAGTTACTGGATATGTTTGTAGATTTTTTTTGTTTACTTTTTAATTAACTGAAAACATTGTGTTTGTTTTAAAAGGCACATGGAGATTTAGTTTCCTATGGCACTGAGGGAAAAGTCAGTTTCCCATTTTAGGAATCTTTGAAATCCTGTCTTGTGCCAGGGCACTGCATCCTTTCATAAGTTTTCCCTTCTTTACAGTTTAAAGCTTTTTTCATTGTATCTATGAATAGTCACACAGCCATGATACGATACTGGCCTGGGCATGGCTGCTACTCCCGTGATGATGCCTGTTGCAGGGTCATAACAAAGAATGGTGTCTGTGGCTTCTCCATTTTCTCGTCTTCCACCAAGGATATAGATTTTGCCGTTACACACAGACATGCCACAGTTTTCCTGTTTACCAAATATACAAAAAATGCACAATTATTTACCGACTCCAAACCCTATTCAAGGTTGACAAGATGGTCCAGCATTTTGATTACCAAAAGGAGATAGATCAAAGCTATATTATTTCCTTCTGGTACTATTCACTGGAGAAAGCAGGATATTGCCCTTCTGGGTCAACCCTAGGGCATGCTAATGCCAGCAGCATGATAATCCTGAAGACTTGGGCTGTTCAGGCATAAGGCTGTATTGGACTGAAGCAGCTAAGTATGGCTTTTTCAGACTGTAATGACATAGCCAATGTTTGGGAATAGTGCAATTAAGCAGGTGAGATAAGAAAGAGGTGGAGAGAACGGAGAGTTTGAAAGAAGAGAGAAAAGTCAAAGAATAAATGTAGCAAATATGGGATGGGAACAGAAAGAGAGGTTAAGAGAACAGAAGTAGGTAACAACTAGCGGTTAAAGACAAGGAAAGAAAGAGAGCCAGGCACAGAGTAATTACAGAAAAAGAAAGTAGATGTTATGTTCTAGTGGGGAAAAAGGGGGGGGGTCTCAGAGTTATTATCTATCTATCCGTCTGTCTATCTAAGCATTTGTGCATCTGTCTGTCCATCCATCTGTGAGTCCGTTTGCTCAAGAACTCCTCCTAAATGGTAAAAGCTAGGACCATCAAATTTGGTAGCTTCCCCTTATCCTAACTTAAAGCAAGGTAAGGGTTTGATTGTGTGGGGAAAATGGGAAGTAGGGTTGCCAGATAGTTTCACAAAAAATACCGAACACCGCAGGAAAAAAATTGGTGGAGCCAAAAAAACAAAACAAAACAGGGAACCAAAGTTGTTGAACAAAAAAAAAAAAAAAACCTGCACAAAAAAGAGTCACGGCCCCTTTAAATCCTCACACACTCCATCCGCCCCCGCCAAACATGGTGGGGGAATAATGTCCCAAGCAGCCTTCCGTCTGAGAAAAATACCAGACCTTTTATATGTCCAGTATTTTCTGTTTGTTTTTTTTTTTAACCGGACAGAAGCCACAAATACCGGACTGTCCGGGCTAATACCTGACAACCCTAATGGGAAGTGCCTGGAATGGAATTGTTTTCCACAAAAAGGGAGGAGTCTGAGAGAGCAGGGACAACTGTCTCTCCACAAAGACCAATGGAGACAGTGAGTGTGGGGGACGGCTATGCTTATGCTGCAGAGTGACAACAGGGTGGGAGAGCAGCAGCACCAGGAACAGAGAGGCCAGCTGAGGCTAGGACTTTCCATATTACTGGCCACCAGCTTAGGTAAATGGTCCCTACACACCACCACCCCTCAGCTGCAGCACTGGATGGGAGAGTCCCGTCCAGGCAGCAATCTCTGCTGGGCAGTTTATCCCTGGTCCCCACCGCTTGCGAGGAGCCACCGTGCAGCCCAGCCTGGCCCCCATCACTTGCGAGGAGCTGTGTCCGCCCATTGGCAGGAAATTGATCTCTGTGGGCATTTGCCATCTAGGGTGCACTGAGCAGGCTTAGGAACTCTGCAGAAACCCCTGCCTTTCGTTGTGCCCTAACTTTGTGTAAGTTTCTGTTGACTGCTTTTTACCGGGGGCTAGAAAGGGGCAAAGGGAACAAATCAGAGGAGGGGAGTGGAAATTGACTGAGCAAGGGGGTAAAGCAGCTGGAGGCAGTTAGGTTAAGGGCTGGAGGCAAAATCAGGGCTGGGGTGAGGAGCGACAGGTAAGCCCCGGGTTGAGGCACTGCTGGATAGTCACAGAGGGCAAAGCCCCACCCCAGAAGGAGCTGTCGGCAGGGGGGGCTGGCCATCCTAGCTCTGTCTGTTGCCCAGGAGGATCCACTGGGGCATCACAGCCTGGCCCCCCCTGGAGGAGCTGCCTTCAGAGCAGCACCACCCTCACTGCAATGGGTGTCCCTGGTAAGCCCCCCTCAACTTCCCAGCCCCCTGGCCTGAGCCCTCTATGTCCTAAATCCTGCACCCCCCCGACCTGAGCCCCCACACACCTCCCACCCCTCCTTTGAATCCCCCACCTCCTGCCCTGACTCCTGTACTCCCACCCACTACCCTCATGCCCCTCCACACCTCCCAGCCCCTTGTCCTGAATGCAGATGCGGCACCACCATCTCCTGCTCTGAGCCTCCCAACCCTGCCTTAACTCCTGCTTGAAGGACTTGAGCAACGCTGGGTAAATCTTCTAGGTTTTTTCCCTAAAGGAGAGAAAGGAGGGAGTCAAAGTGAAAACACTATGCAGAAAATTGTAAGAGGAAAAGACAGAAAATGAGGGGACAGGGCAGGAGCAGCTATCTTTCAGGGCATTTTTTAAAAGTGTATAGTATTTTATTAGCAGATTAAAAATATAGTGAATGTATTGCTATAGGATAACTAGTTTACAAATCGTATACCAAGGGAAAGAACTATACCACTGGAATTCTGCTCAGGGGTCTCATTCAGAGATTGCTATGAAACTGCTTTCTGCTGCTTTTCATGCTCTGCTTTCTGCTCATATTTCAGGCTCTGTTTAAAACATTTTCCTGCTATAATTTTGTAACTCTAAAAACTTTAATCAATTTCAACCAAATAATATTTGAATAAACAAAAACGTCAATGGAATTTAGTATCAATCTATGTTTGGATGTGTTAAATTGTTTCCCATCAAAAGACTGTCCATGCTAACACACTAGCACTCACCAGAAGTGTTATTAGAAGTTTCTCTGATTTTTAGTGTCTAGACCAGGGGTGGGCAATAATTTTTGACTGGGGGCCACTTCAGAAATTTTTGAAGTGGCCTTGCGCCACCCCAGAAGGGACAGGGCCAGGACACTTCTATGCTTCCTCACCCACAGACCCTGATTGGTCTGGGGATGGGGGAGCATGCAAAGTCTTTGCCCCTGCAGAAAGAACCGCCAATTGTTCTGAACAGCTGGCAGTTCCCTCTAGGTACCTCTGAATCTGGCAGTGGAAGGAGACTTCGCATGCTCCCCCCTGTTGCCCCCAGGTCAATCAAGGCCTAGGGAGGGGGAGCACGTGAAGTCTCTCACTCCCTGCCCCCGCCCTGCAAGGGAGCACCGCGCTTGGAGTCAACCACCAGCTGAGCAGCACTTGGAGGTTGACTTTAAGTGCTGAGCCCCTTGCAGAGTGGGAGGAGACTTCACACACTCCCCCCACCCCCAAGCTGTGATTGGCCTGGGGCGGGGGAGTATGCAAAGTCTCCTCCCACTCTGTCCCCTTCCTGTAAGGAACGTGCGGTGCTTAGGGGCGCCGCACTCCTCGCAGGGCAGGAGGAGACTTCGTGCCTTCCCCCCAACTCCCCACCAGGCCAGTCAGGGCTTGGGAGTGGGGGGAGCGTGCAAAATCTCCTCCCACCCTGCCATGGAACATGCAGCATTACTAAGCACCACACACTCCTTGCAGGGCAGGGCCAGGTGGGAGGAGACTTCACACACTTCCCCCCGCCCCCAGGCTCTGATTGGGGAGCAGCATGGCATCCACAGGCCAGATCAAATCGCTTGGCGGGCCGGATCCAGCCCGTGGAGGCCCTTTTGCCCTCCCGTGGTCTAGACTGCAATTAGTAAGAATACAATTTTGTCAGAGGAAATGAATTCTGTGACTTTACTAGCCTCCATGACTTCTTTGGTTTCAGCTGTCACCAGAGCAGCAGGGATGAAGCAGCTGCCTGGCTCTGCTGCCGGAGCAGTGCCCGGGTTGGAGCAGCAGTCAGGGTAGTTTCCAGGGCTGGAGCAGCGACCAGGGTGGAACCTAGGCTGGAGTGGCTGCAAGGGCTGGGCTGGAGTGGTAGCTAGGGAACTGGAGCAGAAACTGGGACTGGGTTGAAACAGTGGCCAGGGTCTGAGTCTGGAGGTGGAGCAGCCACCCAGTGCCTGAGTCAGCCTACAATGCTGGAGCAGTGGCCAGGGATGGAGCAGCAGTAGTCAGCCACCACCACGGGAGCAGCAGCAGGGCTAGAACAGAGACCAGTTTCCCCAGCTGTTAGTTCCCCCTCCCCATATATTTTTAGTAAAAGTCAGAGCAAGGTTGTGGGCAAAGCTGTGAATTTTTGTTTATTGCCCATGACCTGTCTGTGACTTTTAGTAAATACCCATGACAAAAAACTTCATCTTAATAAATGTAAAGCAAGAACTAATGCATCTGAGAGCTGCTATTTAAGTGAGTTTCATATCAAACTCATTTAATCGCAAATTATTAATACAAGGAAGATAAAATACATTTTTCAATGTTTCCAAGTATTTTTAGTGTTTATTACCTGTCTGCTGAATGTATTCTGGACATGCATCCAATAATCCTCAACTGGATCGTAGCAGTAAATTGCCTTGGTGAGCCCTCCCGCAACATAGATCAGATTGTTTAGAGACACGGCTGTTATGCATCTCTTTGCAATAGGGATAGTTGCACGGAGCAACCAAGAATTAGTATCGGGATCATATGACTGAACCTGGAAACAGGCAAACACATTTTATGTTTAACATCCCACATGAACAAAAATCAAATTTATTACCTGAAGTACATATAGAAGTTTTGAGTGAAAGAGATTAGAAATAACAGCATTTAGTTGGAGTGTGTCACAAAAAGACCCCAAAGTAACTCAAGATATTGCTACTGTAAATCTGCAACATTAAAAACAAGAAATATTAAACAGCATCAATTTACATAAAATTATACAGTATTTTACATTATTTACTTAAATATGCTGTTTTATTGAGAACTTATATATTTCTTAATGCACAAACCCAAAGATGATTTAACCATGACAAAGCCTATGTTAACAGCAAACTGTGCTTTATTATTTTTTTCTGCTGTGTGATGCATACTTTACATTCAGGCACTAGACTAGTTCAGGAGATTTGTAATCCCGTTTAAAAATCTCTCTGTATGACTTACATTTTCAGTAGTATTATTAAGATACACAAAAAGGAAACAAATATGGAGGATTAGCTGACCTTGTCAGAGCACGTGTTGTCATCAGGACCTCCACCAATCACAAACAATTTGCCTACACAGCTGGTTACTGCT
Organism: Rafetus swinhoei; assembly: GCA_019425775.1. Lineage (NCBI taxonomy): Eukaryota > Metazoa > Chordata > Testudines > Trionychidae > Rafetus > Rafetus swinhoei. The sequence goes on from CM033432.1 coordinate 48,190,882, forward strand.
GGAGAACTCACTGCTTCTTTAAGTGGAGCTACCTCTGTCCATCGATTGGAAAATGAATCATAACATTCTACACTGCTGAGTCTGCTTTGTCCATCATACCCTCCAACCACATACACCTATGCAAAACAAAGAGAAAATATAATCAATTTATTTTTATCTCCTGTTTGAATTAAACAAGTAGAGGATTCAACTGATTCAAAGCTTCAGGGTCTCAATTCTGATTTGCTGTATTTCTGATCGCACAGGTTTCGCCTCCCCACTGAAAACTTCTATACAGAATAGGAATACTGCCTTTTCAGCCACTCAGCTAAACAATCTCAAGACAGCAACCAAACATTGGTACGTGGAGATACTGGAGCCAATGGACACTTGAGCATACATTACAAGTATGGACATAGGATTTCCTTTTTACATGAACATGCTCTATAAAACATCTCTACAAGTCTCTTTACGTGAACAAACAGACAGACTCACAGGCCCAGGTATGCTGCTAAGATCAGTATCAATTTGAGTTAGTAGCTGCATAAGTGAAAGACTTGCAGATCAAAGGTGTCTGAGGCCCAGTTTTATTTTGGGACACATGTTTAAGAAGAGGTATAATTTGTTGCTCGTTTGTCTCCCTTTCACAGTGTATCGGAACAGCGCTCCATTGCAAAGAAACAAAATCAAAGTTAGGTAACACCAGTTTCTACAGACACTGCAAACCTAAGCCCATAATTCACCGGTTATTTAAAAGCAACAGAATTTGATGGGAAATGCGGTCTGAACTTTAAATAGTTATATCTGGTTTTACATTTAAGTTTTGCTTATTATTTGGAAAATGTATTTGCCACAATAAGTAATAAAATATTTCTCTTACTTTACCAAGAAGGACAGCCATTTTATGACGCCATCTGCCTTTGTTTAGGGAAGCAACTCTGATCCAAATGTTAAGCTGAGAGTTATAAATCCACACATCCCGGCTGTTAATTCTTCCACCTTTAAAATTACAAAAAAGACAAAAAGAAAAAAAACCAACATCTCTATGACTAAGGCAGTTACTAAATATGAGGTGCTAGATACTGACATACTCCTCTGCAGTGGGACATGGAAAATGTCACATCTTTTACATCTGCTAGGTAATATATAACATCGTATTTCAACAAGGTAGTTGCTCAGACATAGACTGAGAGGTAGACTCAGAATTACTAATGTTAATTAATATTTCCAAAAATGAAAATACCTGATAAATATTTCCCATTATTCAAACCTTTTAGAATAATATGCTAAGCAAAAAACATGCAGGTTTTGTTTTTGTTTTTTTGGTAAGACGCTGCATTAGCAGATTGTTTAATGTTGGAAAACATTGAAATGAATTTCTCTCCACAATTTAAACTTTCTTGGGCACTACTGCATGAATAAGCCACTGGAAAGAAAATTTCAAAGATGTACGTTCTGTGTGGCATGTACCTTACCTGTGATGGGGCGTCTGCTCCACAATGGCCCTCTGAGGGTTAAAACCCAGCCCTGGGAGAGGGCTGACAGAGCAGAGCCCACTGCGGAGGCAGATACAGCCCACTATGGCCCAGCTGGGGCTGTATAAATAAGGGCTCCTGGAGGCAAGGAGAGCACACATGCTTGCTCTAGCTGTGGAGCAGGAGGGACCTGGCTGCCAGGGAACCTGGAGGCTTCCTGAGACAAAGCAGGGCTGGGGAAAAGCAGGTAGAGCTGAGGAACTCTGGCCTGACCTCGTGGCCTGGGGCAAGGCCTGAGAATACTAGGGCTATAGATAGACCAGGGCTAGGGAAAGTCAAGCAGAGCTGGGGAGCTCTGGCCTGACCTCACTCTCAGGCTGCAGGGCCTGAGACAAGGCCTAAGGGTACTAAGGCTGCAGGGGGGTAGCCAGGATAGGCAAAGGCAGCAGGTTCACACCCCCTTGCCAATGATGAGAGGCCATTTCAGACGGCAGTTTGCCCCTGTGGCAGGGGCTAGATGATGACTGGCAGTGGGTCACTGAAGCAAGGTGGGTATAGGGGGATTGGGGTTCCATGGGAGGGGAGGACCCTAAAGTGCAGGGGCACTGACCTAGGATGGTACCAGCAGGCGTGACACCTGCTGAAAGGGGCATTCCAGGGCTGAAAAGCTGATTCCCAGAGCAGCCGGGGGAGGCGCCGTGGGGGTGAGTGCTCGCCCCGAGACACTAACATTGAGTGCTGTCCTCTACACGGTCTCACGCATATGTCCCCCTCTAAGTTCCACCGGCTGCTGAAGTGAAAACATTTGGAAAGACAGACACTTTGAGTAAACAATCAAATGCAATAGGGGAGATAGTAATTCCTATCCTGGAAGGACCTAACCAATTAAGCCTGTCACCATTGGTCCAGATGACAGACATATACCCAAATAATCTTCTAAGGGTCTTAACTTGAGAGATGCTGAGCATCCACAACTGCTATGGACTTCAGTGGAAGATGAAGATGCTCAGCACCATCAGGTCAGGATTTAAGAAGGGTGAAGATTTGTCTCTAGTCTGCATTTCTATGGCGACAAGCTTTTTCACTGCAGAATCTAGCACTAATATTTAAAAGTTGCTTACTTAACTGGTGTGGAGGAGGACATATTGGATCATGGGTCAGTTCATATAATCATTTGGCTATAAACTCCACCCCAAGCCTCCTTCAACTGAGATGAAAATTCATCCATTGATGTACAGTAATTCCTCATTTAACACTATAGATATGTTTCAGAAAATGATCGTGTTACATGAAAACGTGTTATGCAGGGTCAATTTTCCCATTGAAAATAATGGAAAAGGTGGGGGTTGCATTTCAAGCGGTGGTGTCTGTTGGGGGAGAAAGGGGACTGGGTTACAGCAGGGAGGGGAGGTGTTTGGCTCTGGGGAAGGGGGATTGGGTTTGGAGTATGCCCCTGTGACGGGTCTGCTGGGACCCGCACTGCGTCCGGCGAGGGGGTCGCTGGGGAACAGCGCGGCGATCAGCGAACCCTCCGCCGCTTTGCAGGGAGGCGGGGGAAGCCCCGCGCAGCCGCCAGCGACAGGCCAACTGGGGAAACCCAGCTGCTGGCCTGCAAGCGGGGGCGGAGGAGAGGGGGCAAGGCATCTGGCGAGGGGGAGTCAGTAGGGAACGGCGCGATGAGTGGCGAACCCTCCGCCGCTTTGCAGGGAGATGGGGAAGCCCCGCGCAGCCGCCGGTAACGCTGGGGAAATCGTGTTATTCCGGGGACGGTTGTGTAATTCAAAAAACGTTCCCTAAAAAAAAAATCGTGCTATCGCGAAAACGTGTTAAGCGGACACGTGTTAAATGAGGAATTACTGTAATGATAAAGGATTAAAAACAAAACAATACGAAAAAATGTGGATACCAAATTACAGGCATAGGGTTTATGCTCAACACATACTGAGGGAGGTTATTTGGTAAGCAACATATAGGCCAGAGGAGGCGAAATTAATGAAGTTTTCATTCCAGCAACTTCTGGAAGTGCAAACAATCTCCCAAAGAACTGTAAACTGTCCAGCAATATTCCTGCTGTCATTACCCTATTTAAGTTTCCTAGAATTTACCTGAAACAAGAATATCATTCCGAAGAGCACACACTGCATATTCAGACTTGGTAAATTCTGGGAGTTTAGCTAGTGACTTCCATTCTCCTGTCACAGGATCATAGCATTCAGTGTATGGCAGATTAAACCCCCCAACTCGTTCACAGCCTCCAACAATGACTATCACCTCAGAATAGCCAGTGGATCTTAAACAATGAAAACAGAAAGAGAAAATAGATGTTTATTAAAGCACATATAGCAAACAATATCAGCTTGAAAAACCAAGATCGTACAGCTTTAAAATCTAAAAATCTATTATTTAACATGACACTGACTTCTACAGCAATAATCATTTCCTTACAAAATGATTCAGATATTTCACTATTTCCAGCTGTCCCATTGTGTGACAAGTAACCATACCAATAAGTAACCATTTTGTTAAAAGGATGGGGTTATATTGCATGAATGCTGTGTAAAAAGCAATTTTTTTGAAAAGAAAGCCCTTATACTTTAAGATTTTCTCTTCTGACTGATGCAGACATATAAGAAGTAAAGCTGAAGCCATGTGTGAGAAATACACACACACACATATACAGTTTTGAAAATTTCATATAAAATCCAGCACACTGAAAACAGTCTCCTGTAAAGTTATAAATTTCACAAAAATTCTTGTGACAGTTTATACCATACAAATATTTTGCAAATTTAGAATTAAATACCTTCCAAATGTTACAGAAAATTTCTTTTTTAAAAAAAGTTTAAGACCTATAGATTAAGGATGTTAAAGTTCTATTCATCGAATAGTCGATGGGATTTCCATCAACCATTTGATTAGTCAATAAGAACTAGAGCAGCGTTCCACCTTTGAAATGTACAAGAGCTCCAACGGGGATCCTCGTGAGCCTTGGGGCTGGATCCAGACAAGTTGGGGGCTGATTTAGGGCTTCTCTAGTTTAGGGAAATTTGTGCCTATGTCATTACATCAATACACTGGTGTAACTAACCAAATCAAACCAGATATCAAATGCATATTATCTTTTAAAGAGCAGGTTGATGACCTGCATGCTATTTAACTACAATTAATCCCAGAGGAGCAGATATCTTATTTACTATGACCCAATGCTGCCAAAAAAAAAAAAATCACATGACTTATGTCTATAACAACTCCATGATCTGTTCTCAACTTTGCTTATGAATGATAGAATTGCTATAGGCATTTATTTAAAACCACATTGTGGGGCACCAGAAGTAAAAACTGACTATTCTTGTTCTCATGTTACTAAATTCTATAAACAAATAAGTCCTTTTTCCTCTAAATGTTTTAGAAAAAGCAAAGACATGGTAAATGTGAATATACCATGAAATCTCACAATATAAATACTTGTTTTAAGAACTATGTTTACACACTTGGATCATTCAATAAAATGACCTCAGTTACTCTCTCATAACTGGTAAAAAATCCCAAAGAAAATTTCCCTTCAGTTGCTCCAACCTTGAAGTGATGTCAGGGCCTGCTTTTTACATATTTAATGTCTAATGTTGAGCTATCTAATCTTCTTTTTCGAGGAACTAATCTTGGAGAGATATTTCTTTAATGGAGAGAGAGAAGGAACTTTACTGAGGAAGCATAATTCAGAAAAAGAAATTGGTTTCTTTCAACAGCTAGTTATTTGTCTCTCTTACTCCCCCTTTCCCCCCCAACAGGCAAATGCAAATATATGTACCAAGGATATCTATCTACAAAGGAGGAGGTCTGGCTACTGATTTCTTTAAATACTACTACAATCAAGACTTTTGCCAACTAAGAAGTTTGTTGTGCATGTCTGCCAATCTTTTTTAAATTAAGAAAAAACTGAGCCAACATCCATGGATTGAAAAATACTGCCTAAGAATGGTGATGAGTAGGGTTACCAGGTGGCTTAAAAAAACCCCCAAAAAACAGACACACTTGATCTCAGATGGGGAGTGGTGCTGGACGGGAGGATGCGGGGGGGAGAACCGGCCGGCGGGAAGCAGGGCTGGTGGCGGGGGTCGGGGCAGCGGGACTGGCCAGGGGAGATGGGGAGGAGGGACACTGTCTGGCAGGTAGCAGGGCTGGCTGGGGGAGGATTGGGGCAGCAGGGCTGGTCGGGGAGATCGGGGGACCGTCCGCGGGAAGCAGGGCTGGCCGGGCGGGGAGGGGGGAAAATCGGGCAGCGGGCTGGCTGGGGGAAGGACCATCCAGCAGGAAGCAGGGCTGGTCGGGGGCAGTGGGGCTGGCAGGAGGAGATAGGGAAGAGGGGAGGGGGAGAACCGGCCAGCGGGGAGCAGGGCTGGCCGGGAGAGGGAGCGGGGGGAGCGAATTGGCTGGCGGGGAGCGGGACTGACCCGGGCGCACGCAGATCCCAGGGCACTACCCGTCCTGCGTACGGTCTCGGCGAAGCACGAACGAGTCCAGCCCCAGGGATTCCCTCCCACCCCAGCCCTGTTGCGTAGCTGCGTACTGCCTGGCTGGTAGACATGCTCTGATACCTTACTGATACTCCTAATAATAATAAAACTTACCTAATTAGAAAATACCGGACATTTTATATGTCCAGTATTTTCTCAATTTGTTTCCCAGACGGAACCCTCAAATACCGGACTGTCTGGTTTAAAACCGGACACCTGGCAACCCTAGTGATGAGTAGTTTGCTCTCGCTGAAGAATTAATTTACTAAAATTCTTTAAATCCAGAAGTGGATTAAAAAGCAAAAAAACCACAACTCTGGACAGTCACACATGTGAAGATGAAGGCCTGGATTATCTCCCATCAACCTAGCACTGTCTACACTGGGGATTAGGACTGGCTTAACTATGCCACACAGGCGCAGTGTGAATTTTTCACATTCCTGAACAACACAGTTAAGACAACTTAATTTTCTAGTGTAGACCAGACCTTAGAATTTTTGCAAGTGGTCAGTGTGCTGTCAATAAAGGTAATGGGGATCAAGTTAAAAAATAAAGAGGAAGGTACAAAATACAAGTAGGCAAAGACTGTTAGCAACAACAGTTAACCACTGAAACAATATGCAAATGAAGGTCAATATAGCTGTGGTTCTCAAACTGTGACCAAAGATTCCTTCTGTTAGTCTACAAAATGAAATACTGTGAGAAGCCAGAAGGGTGAGCCCAGGAGATGGCAGAGAAGGTGATCCATGAGATTTCTCTGTCATTATGTGGTGCGCAAAATACAAAAAATTGAGAATTATATTACTAAAGTAACATTAAACCCAGTGATTTCAAATAAATTAAAAATCTGATTTCTGACGTACTTCACACAGAAAATGATGCTGCTCTCATACCATTATTTGAGTTCAAAGAAAATCTGTTTAAAAAAATAAAATTTCCATAGACAGAAATGTGGAGGGCCTTTGAAAATTGATCTGTAAAAGCATCCACCATATTTGGGTGCTGCACAGATAGTAATAGTCAGTAAAGTAGTTAAATAAAAATAAATTAATTTAAGGGGAAAAAATTATTGACTGCTTAAATTAAAAAAAGGAGTTGAGAAGACCTGATTTAAATGGATATATATGATAACCAATTAAAAGTACATCTTGATATTAGACAGGTCTAGTGGGACTGTGCTAGGGACGTAATAGTATAATTGATTAACCGATAAGCAAAAGCTTACAGGTTAATGCTACAGACTACATGCATTTCCTTCCCCCCACCCTTGCCAGTACATTTTTTTAGCAGGCTAGCTAGTAGCTCAGCTCAGTTCTGGCTTGCACTGGGTCCAGAACGTAGTCCTGCTTCAGCTCTGCATTTAAAGTGTAGTAGGAGCCAGGCAGGCAGTCCGGCTCAGTTCCGGCTCATTCCAGATCCAGTAGCTCAGACCCACCTTAGACGGGCTGCTGGGCAACAGCCAGCCAGTCCACAAGGGGAGCTGTTTTTCAAACTGGCTCCTTTCATGGACCAGCTCCCGCCTGATGCCCTGCACTGCTTCCTTTGATGCAGCAGCTGCTGGCCCTGCCCCCGGGGACTATAGAATAATCAACTAACCAATAAGAATTCATGAAGCTACTCAACTATTCTATTAACGGATATTTAACATCCCTAGTCTGTGCACTAAAATATGCAACAACTTTAAGACAGTCTAAAGATACAAAAGGCTAATGGTATGCCATTCATATTTTGTTTTGAATACACAGGAGTCCATCCACTAGGACAACATAAGCTTAATGGAGATGTGAGAGACAACCTCGAGATGTGACATGATTTTTCAGACTTCAAATGAACTCAGACAAGAATGCCACTGTTTTTTGAACAGCCAATCCAAAACCTATTTAAGTATAGAACAGTGTTTCTCAAAGTGGTCGGCGTGCGAAACCACTTTAAGAAACATGCTAACTGGCTGCACAGATTTGTTTACTTACAGGCACCACAGCCACAGAGTTTTGCAGCTCCCATTGGCTCCAGTTTGCCATTTGCAGCCAAGAGGAACCTCGGGAAATTTTAATCACAATTAATTGCAGTTTTAATCACACTTTTAAACAATAGAATCTCAATTGAAATGCATTAAATATTTTTTGATATTTTTCTACATTTTCAAATATATCAACTTCAATTACAACACAGAATACAAAGTGTACAGTGCTCACTATATACTATTATTTTTATTACAAATATTTGCACTGTAAAAAATAAACAAAAGTAATAATATTTTTCAAATCACCTCAAACAAATACTGCAGTGCCATCTATTTCTCTTGAAAGTGCAATTTACAATTGTAGATATTTTTTTGTTTGGTCACATAACTGCACTCAAAACCAAAACAGTATGAAACCCAAGAGCCTACAAGTCCACTCAGTCCTACTTCTTGTTCAGTCAACCACTAAGACAAACACATTTGTTTACATTTTTGGGAAATAATGCTACCTGCATCTTATTTACAATGTAACTTGAAAGTGAGAACATATGTGTGCATGGCACTTTTGTAGCCAACAATGCAAGATATTTATGTGCCAGATATGTTAAACATTTGTATGCCTCTCCATGCTTCAGCCACCAGTCTAGAGGAAATGCCTCTATGCTGATGACACTTGTTAAAAAAATAATGCATGAATTAAATTTGTGACTGAACTCTTTGGGGGAGAATTGTATGCCTCCTGCTCTGTTTTACCAGTATTCTTCTGCCATATAGTTCATGTTATAGCAGTCTCTGATGGTGACCAGTGTTCCCTGTAAAGCTGTGCACTTGTATGGTAGCTCAGGGAGATTCCAATGCCACCCAGATTAGCAGGGTGCCCACAGCTAGGTTTGTGTTTCTCCTGGTGGTGCACCTAAATTTTATTCCACATAAGGATGGAAAAGATTAGAGGCAACATTGATGATGACTCAACACATGTTTATTTAAAGAACGCTTTCGCAGTAGATTTGACAAGACGCAAAGAAGGTACCAATGTGAGATTTCTAAGAGAGATACAGCATGCAACCCAAGATTTAAGAATCTGCAGTGCCACCCAAAATGAAGTGTGGAGCAGGCTTTCAGACATCTTAAAAGACAAGACTCCAATGCAGATATTAGAGAACCTGAACCACCAAAAAAGAAAAACAATCTTCTGCTGGTGGCCTCTGACTCAGATGATAAAAATGAACATATACATTGGTCTACACTATTGTGGATTCCTATTAAATCAGCATGGACGCATATGACCTGGAATGGTGGTTGAAACATGAAGGGGCATATGAATCTTTAGCACATTTGGCATATAAATATCTTTTGACACCAGCTATGGTAGTGCAATGCAAATGCCAGTTCTCACTTTCAAGTGATACATAAACAAGAAGAGAGCTGCATTATCTCCTGCAAATGTAAACAAATATATTGGCTGACTGGACTCGTAGGCTCTAATGTTTTGCACTATTTTATTTTTGAATGCAGTTTTTCTTATACTTTTTTCCCCCCTGTTTTTCAAATATTGCACTACAGTATTTGAAATAGTGGAATTGAAAAATACTATTTCTTTTGTATTTTATGGTGCAAATATTTGTAATTAAAAATAAATATGAGTACTGTACATTTTTTACTCTGTATTGCGATAGAAATCAATGTATTTGAAAATACAGAAAACCGCCAAAATACAGGTTGAAACTCTCTTAACCGGGATTCACTGGTCTGGCAACATCCATGGTTTGGCATGCATGCTGCAGGATCAAAGAGGACTGGTAGAGGGCCAGTGGCAATGATCCCTGTGGGGCTGGCAGGGCAGTGGGCTGCCCGCAGCAAGCTGATAGCAGGGCTGCCCAGTGTGTGGCAATGGGGCTGCCCAGCAGGGTTGGGACTGGGAGACCCAGCGCGTGGTTGCCTAGCAGGTCCGGGAGCTCCAGCATGGCACACGCGGCTGCCCTCTGGGTATGGGAGCTCCAGCGCAGTGTACATGGCTGCCTGGTGGGTCCCAGAGCCACGGCAGTGATGGCTGCCCAGTGGGGTTGGCACAGCAGTGGGGCCAGCAGAAGGTGGTGAGCTGGCTGGGAGGCCAGCAGGCCAGGCCGGGGGGGCTGGTGGCAGGGGTCCAGAAACGACCTCCCCTGGTCTGGCAAAATCCCTCATCTGGGACCGGTCAGGTCCTGAGGGTGCCAGACCAGGGAGGTCCAACCTGTATTTAAATAAATGGTATTCTATTATTGTTTTCACAATCACAGAATTAGTCACGATTTCAGTCGTTTGAGAACCTTTCAATTGGTTCTATGCTTTCCCTCACTGACAAAAATTACATAGAAGCAAAGCAGGAGAAAGAAGAAGCAGCAGCAATACCTGGAACATAGAGAGGAAACAGAGCTACCAAAACCCCATTTTAGAAGAAGTGATAGAGAGAAGCATAGAGAGGGCAGAGAGGAATCTGGTAACTGTTACAATACTATCAGTTTTACAACAGAATCAAATAACAAGGAACTATTCCTTGAATTTAATAATAGATACAAGGAAAAATCATCAATGGAAAGCCAGTCAGCTTCTCTCTTTATAAACTACTTTTCCTGTTGTTGCATCTATGGATGCAGTATTTAGTTTCTCCTTAAGTTTAGTTACAAAAACCCAGCTCAGAATATGTCCATGTTAAACATGGGCAGTGGGTCGGGTGGGCATTGTCTCCTTTTTCCACTAATTCTCCACTACAGCATTTCAGCTAGTCACTTAACCTTCTCAAGTACCTATACTATTTTGTTTGGCAGAATTTCCAGGGTTAAACATCTTAGTTTTACTTCTTATCATTCTTTCAAGCATTTAATGTTTAACATTTTTAGAAATTACCTGGGAAGGTATATGACAGAATCCAAAAGAAATCTACCATAACATTTTTTCTCATTTCCTACTATAGCTTCCAGTAGCTATTTCCAGTTATATTATGGGATAGTAAGAATTAACATTTTAGGATTTTAAAAATCATATTACAATATTTAAGCTTAAAATATTTTCTGTAGCTACTATGTAGTTCTGTAAATATTTAGATTTGTTTTGTTATTTCGCTTCTGGAGCTGTTATGTAATTCTAGAACTGTATTATTAAACTTGTACAGTGTTTTGTGGTGAAAAAGTGAGATTCTCGAAAGCAGTTGCTATTGCCCTAACTGAAAAATTACATCCAACTCCTCCAATTAGTGTACAATACACTATTATTTTAAAAAACTATAAAAATTAAATAATTATGAAATGTAGTAGATTTGATTGTGCTGTAATGAGCCAGAATGAAAGCTGCTGCAAGTGTGTGGCTTAACTGGTAGACTAGTTTACACCTGTGAGTAACTTACTGACATAAGAATCCTTCCTATTGAATTCAAGGGGACAAACTATGTCAATAAAATTACATATGTGTGTGGATAAAGTTAAAGTTAAGCATGTCAGGTGACTGGGCTTTAGGTGAAGTTACAGCAGAATAAATGCAAAATTCATTAACATAAAAGATAGTTTCAAATTTGTCTTTTCATTGGTTACAGTTGGTTGATTACAGTTCATGTCCACTAGACAAAACAGTAAAAACTCTGCAAACCAAAATAATGTTCTTCTAGGGCATATCAGAAAAACTGTAAAAAATCCTCTCACCTGCGTGGCCTAGTTCTTGGGGACATCATTTCATTTCCAAGTATATGGTATCTTCTTGCTTCATGTAGAAGCTGATAACACTCTGGAGATGTCTGGATCAGCTGGTCCACTTCCACTGTCTGAACAAAATAGTTAGGATGTAATAAAGGAAGTCTCACATGTGTCAGAAGTTCCTGTAACATTGGCCTTCTCAGATCAACGGCGCGGTAAACCCAGCGCATGACTGCTTCAAAAACCATCTCTTCTTTACTGATCACCAGTTCATCGCTACAAATATAATCAATGAGCTCATCTTTGCCAAGCTCAAGAAATTCTTCATGCTGAGAAACATCCTCAAATGTCTGCAGTGCAAAATTCTTGCATTTGGTGAAGAGTGTCTTTAGTGAGTGCGTATCAGCAAAACGCTGGATTCCCAGACAGTTACAAGCATCCAACTGCTCTTCCAGGAACTTGGCACAGGCATCACGCAGAACACTAATTTGAAAGAGACTTGATGTTTCAAAGATATATTGCACATTCTCTGTAGTGATTTTCACCTTGCCAGTGTACACATACTGTAAAAAGCAATCCATAGCTTCAGCAAAAATGCCATTGATCTCCACCAACATTTCTCTGCTTTCTCTGTGATCATTGCAAAACATAGCTCTGAAATAGCTACTGCAGGCTGAGAGAACAGCTCGATGGCAGGGAAACTCTCTTCCTTCCACACAGATAATTACATCTGTGAACAAGCGGCTGTCTCTAAACTCGTTGAAGATCTGGAGTATGTTTTCAGCATGAGATGATCCTGAAGAGAAGTCAAAAAACTCATGACCTGATAAGGACTTTGGGTCCATTTCAAAAACTTTACGTTTGGTTGCAGGGGAATCACGGACCCCGCTATCCTCTCTATTCAGTCTGCGTCCCAATATTAGTACCATTGTTACATCCGTTGTCTATAGAATCATTGAGAAAAGATTTCTGAGTGTCTTCTTTACGGTGTTATGGCTAGAAGAAGTAAAACATTTTATAACCTAATCAGTTGATTCTGACAACTAATGAAATGAAAGAATTATGACATTTATGAAACTTACATAACATAAAACAAATAGCTTGATAGGTCTAAAATTAGTGTAATTTACACTGTTCTAGTGAAGGTCAAAAGTTATTATTTGGCAAATGATATGTGACATCAAGCAATATAATCAAACACATCCTACTGTAATGCATACACCAAGGGACAGAGTTAAGGTTGCTGTGTGGGAAACATAATTACAAATACCCTAGACCGGGGTGGGCAATAATTTTTGAGGGGGGGGATACTTCATGAATTTTGGTATGCGGTAAAGGGGCTGGCTCCAGGCTCCCAAGAAGGTGCGAGGCCTTGGGTAGAAGGGGTGGGGCTGGAGGTTACAGAGAAAGTATGTGTGAGTGAAAGAGAGACGGTCTGTATGAGACAGACTTTGTGACACAAAGCGAGTGAGTGGTGGCACAGAGACCAGAGAGTGTATGTGGCACAGAGACACTGCAGCAGACTGGGCGTGTGCAACAGTGTAAGTTTCTGAAAGAAGCCATGCACTGTCTCTTTAAGACAGAGAAAGCTGTCCTCTGTTGTATCCCCACCTGCAGAAAAAGGGCATGGTGGGGAGGAAGTGTGTGTGTGTGAGACCGAAAGAGAGCACTGGAATCTTAGAAACAGGGCACTGCCTCGTAAGACGGGGACTCCTCTGAGTCACTTACCATCCATGCTTCAGATTGGAGCAGCTCCACTGTGTGCAGGAGCGGCCCGAGGCTGGCTGCAGCAGCTGGCGCCCTAGGCGGGGTGGCGCAATCAGCGCCCCTGCCTGCACGGCCATCAATGGCCGTGACATCATCATGGGGCGCCCCAGCACCCCGTGATGTCATCATCGGGCGCCCGGGCCAGCGGCGCCCTAGGCAGCTGCCTACCTCGCCTAGGCTCACAGGCCGCCCCTGACTGTGTGTATCTCTCTCCCTGACCCTGGCTCTGCAGAGATGGGGTACAGAGGCAGAGGAACACCCTGACTTCAGCACTCCCCTCCTCCATTACCCCTCTCCCGCTCTGCACGGATAGCAGGAGAATCCTTGCCTGCAGGATGGAGCAAGGTAGGGGGAGGGGCAGCTGAACACACGCTGCTGGCTATGGCTACGTCTACACTACAAGGCTTTTGCACAAAAACAACTGTTTTTGCACAAAAACCTGCAGAGCGTCCACACCTCAAGAGCATTTTTGCGCAAGAAAATGTACAATCAATTGACAGAACAGAGGGCTTTTTGCGGTGTAGGTAAACCTCCTTCTACGAGGCATAATTCTTTTTTACGCTACAGCTCTTGTGCAAAAAGGCAAGTGTGGACGCTGCACAGGGGTTTCTTGCACAAAAAGAGCCTATCCAAAAAAGCACAGGTGCTCTGATGGCCATATTAGAGCTTTCTTGTGCAAGAGCGTCCATGCAGTGTGGACGCTCTCTTGCGCAAAAGCGCATCGCAAAAGGGATGCGCTTTGAGGTCTGGATGCGCTTTTGCGCAAGAAGTTTTTGTGCAAGAACTCTTCCGCAAAAGGCTTCTTGCGCAAAAACCCTGCAGTGTAGATGTAGCCTGTAAGTATGCATGCTCTGCTAACTGGCTGGGTGGGCTGGAGAGAAATGCTTGGTGGGCCAGATCCAGCCCCCAGGCCTGATTTTGCCCACCCCTTTAATAAACTTTGTTTAAGTAAAGTATCACCCTTTTACCAAGTTTAAAAATATCACAAGGCTAAATCCTAAAATCCTTACTCAAGCAAATTTCTCAGTTGATATCAGCAATTTACCTGTGTAAAGACCTCAGGATTTTGCTATACAGCCTTTTAAACTGCCTCTTACTGTTTCTGCAAAGCCCCTAATCTAATCTAATCTAATCTAATCTAATCTAATCTAATCTAACTTTGATCTCAGTTAGGGCCTTTAGGTGCTCCTGTAATACCATTAATAAAAGCAATAATACAGAAAACTGGAAGTTTTAAACTAGAACAATTACAGAGTAAGGTTCAGGTTTGCCAACTGTCCAGCTTTCGACCAGAATGCCCAGTTGAAAATAACCCTGCTGGCTCTGGTCAGAACAGGGCTGGCAGGGTCCGTATCTGGCTCTGTGTGGCAGCCTGAAAGTGGTGAAACATCCCCCCAGCTCCTAGACATGGGGCAGCCATGGTGGCTCCACGCATTGCCCTTGCCCTAAGTGCCAACGGCATAGCTCCTATAGTGGCACCTGTGAGTGGGGGCAATATGCAGAACTGCCTGGCTTCCCCCCTGCCTAGGAGTCAGAGGGACACACTGGACATTTCCCCAAGAGCTGCATAAGGTCAGCACTGCCCAGATGCCACACCCTAAACACCTTCCCAGCCCCTAAATTCCTCTCACACTCCAAAACTTATGCCCCAGCTCAGAACCCCCTTCAATACACAAACTCCCTCCTGGAGCCTGTACCCCACACTGCACCCCAACACCCTGCTCCAGTTCAGAGCCACCTCCTGCACCCTAAGTTCTTCAAGAAACCTATACCCCAAGCCCTTGCTCCAGCCCGGGGCCCTCTCCCTCATCCTAAACTCCTTATTTCTGGCTCCACACCAGAGCTGCATCCCCTATCAAGAGCCTGTACCCAAATCTCCCACTTTAGCCCAGCGTCCCCTCCCACACTCTGAACCCCTCATCCTGGCTCCACCCTGGAGCCCGCACCCTCATCTGGAACTCTCCTGTATCCTAACTGCTTACTTCAGCCTGGTAAAAATGAGCGAGTGAGGGTGGGGAAGAGCAAGTAGGAATGTAGTAAGCAGGGGTTTAGCCACCGAGAAGCACAGTGAATGCTAGTGGGAAGGGGGTAGGTTTAGAAGATAAAATAAAAAAAGAACAAGCTAAAAATCACTTAGAAAAGTTAGATGTCTGCTAGTCACCAGGGCCTGATGAAATGCATCCTAGAATACTCAAGGAGCTGATAGAGGAGGTATCTGAGTCTTTAGTTATCATCTTTGAAAAATCATGGAAGACATGAGAGATCCCAGAAGACTGGAAAAGGGCAAATATAGTGCCCATCTATAAAAAGGGAAATAAGAACCACCCAGTTAGTTTAACCTCTGTGCTAGGAAAGATACTGGAGCAAGTAATTAAGGAATTCATCTGCAAACACTTGGAAGATAATATGGTGATAAGTAAGAGCCAGCATGGATTTGTAAAGAACAAATCATGTCAAACCAATCTGATAGCTTTCTTTGATAGGATAACGAGTCTCGTGGATAAGGGAGAAGCAGTGGACGTGGTATACCTAGACATTAGTAAGGCATTTGATACAGTCTCGCATGATATTCTTATCAATAAACTAGGCAAATACAACTTAGATGGGGCTACTATAAAGCGGGTGCATAACTGGGTGGATAACCATTCTCAGAGAGTAGTTATTAATGGTTCACAATCATGCTAGAAGGGCATAACAAGTCGGGTTCTGGAGGGGTCTGTTTTGGGATTGGTTCTGTTCAATATCTTCATCAACGATTTAGATATTGGCATAGAGAGTACGCTTATTAAGTTTGCAGATGATACGAAGCTGGGAGGGGTTGCAACTGCCTTGGAGGATAGGGTCATAATTCAAAATTATCTGGACAAACTGGAGAAATGGTCTGAGATAAAGAAGATGCAGTTTAATAAGGACAAATGCAAAGTACTCCACTTAGGAAGGAACAATCCGTTTCACACATACAGAATGGGAAGCGACTGTCTAGGAAGGAATACTGCAGAAAGGGATCTAGGGGTTATAGTGGATCACAAGCTAAATATGAGTCAACAGTGTGATGCTGTTGCAAAAAAAGCAAACATGATTCTGGGATGCATTAACAAGTGTGTTGTGAGCAGGACATGAGAAGTCATTCTTCCGCTCTAGTCTGCGCTGATTAGGCCTCAGTTGGAGTACTGTGTCCAGTTCTGGGCACCACATTTCAAGAAAGATGTAGAGAAATTGGAGAAGGTCCAGAGAAGAGCAACGAAGATGATTAAAGGTCTAGAGAACATGATCTATGAAGGAAGACTGAAATAATTGGGCTTGTTTAGTTTGGAAAGGAGAAGACTGAGAGGGTACACGATAGCGGTTTTCAGGTATCTAAAAGGGTGTTACAAGGAGGAGGGAGAAAAATTGTTCTCCTTAGCCTCTGAGGATAGGACAAGAAGCAATGGGCTTAAACTACAGCAAGGGTGGTTTAGGTTGGACATTAGGAAAAACTTCCTAACTATCAGGGTGGTTAAACATTGGAATAAGTTGCCTTGGGAGGTTGTGGAATCTCCATCTCTGGAGATATATAAGAGCAGGTTAGATAGACATCTATCAGGGATGGTCTAGATGGTACTGGGTCCTGCCATGAGGGCAGGGGATTGGACTCGATGACCTCTCGAGGTCCCTTCCAGTTCTAGTGTTCTATGATTCTATGAAAGGGTGGGGGAAAGGGCAGGGAGAGGGCAGGCCAAGAGAGTTCAGTTTTCTGGGATTAGAAAATTGGCAGCTCTAGGGAGGTTACAAACCATATCTCAACCTTTAGTATGCCTCAGAACTGCAATGCTAACATATAACGTATGGAGGTTATGATTTGCTTAACCCAGTGACCATTCCAGATTAGCAAAAGCAAATGTCTTAGCTGTTCTTTCTGATCAGCAAAAAAATCAGTTAATCAACATGCTATGGTAAAATTAAAAATTAATACAAGTTGTTGTTGTGCATTTTGGAAAAATATTTAAAATTAATGTTGAAATATAATGTAGATACTGCAGAAAAAAGGTAACCAAAAGTATAAAATAAAAATAACGTATTTGTGAGAAATCTATTATGTAAGCAAATGAAAGAGGACTCTGCATCTGAAAGTAAGAAGTGGGAGCTACCTAGTGAGTTAAAGGAGAATGTCTGTTTTTTGACAGTAGTCAACTCATATCTAAGATATATAAGCAAAAACTACAGTCAAAGGCACTGTATCATTGTCACATACACAGCTCTCTCTGTCTCGCTCTCTCTCTCACACAAACACACACACACAAAAAGGCTATTAAAGTTGCAAAGTCACACATTTAGCAAATGAATTAAGTTTGCAAATTAGGGATTCGTTTGTGAATTAGGGATCAATCAGCTAATCAAGTAGTCGATGGAGTTTCCATCGACTACTCGATAAGGGGTGAGTAGAGTACTTGCTATCCCAGCTGCGCCTCTGCTTTTTAAATGTAGTAAGAGCTGCCCACAGCTCTTACTACTTTTAAAAAGCAGAGGCACAGTGGGGAACCCAGGGTGAGTGGGGACTCAAACAGTCTCTGCTCATGCCAAGTCCCAACTGCTGTGCCTCTGTCTTTGAAATGTAGCAAGAACCCGGGGTGAGTGGGGACTGCTTCAGTCCCCCCTTGCGCCATTTCCCTGCTGCGCCTCTGCCCCACCTGATTGCCCCCAGATATGGTGCTGGGGGAAACTGGCTTTTAAGCCAGCTCCCGACCTCACTGGCTCCCTCCCTTGCTGCCTCTGAAACTGAGGCAGCATGCAGGGGGAGTGACTAGTCGAGTACAGGGGGTCCTCGCTATAAGTCCAAGATATGTTCCAAAAAACTTGGACTTATAGCGAAACAACTTAAAGCAGGGATTTTTTTTCCCGTGTCTGACTTCCATTTAAGCAAACTGGGGGGAGTGTTTCACCGACTTATAGCGGGGAATGGGAGGACTTATAATGCATCAGTTCGTACAAACGTCAACGACTTTAGTGTGGAACGGATGTATACCAGGGCAACTTATTCCTGGATTTTAAAATCAACTGGATTAAAGTCCTACCACAAGCACTGAGAAGCACTCGTACGCTAACTTTCGTAATTCTAAATTCATGGAATTATTTTTAAACTTCCAAGAAGATATACATCAAATTATTTTAAAACTTGTGCAAAGGATTCTTTTTTAAACAGGATTCTTAAGACATTACATTCATTTCCTCTCATTCCTCACATACAGAGATAGCAAATGCAATTTCTCAGTGTTGTCTTCAAGTCGTCATTGTCAAGTCCAAGTTGAGTCTCAAGTCACTACAGTTCAAGTCTCAAGTCGAGTCTCGAGTCCCTAAAGTCACTTTCGAGTCAAGTCCCAAGTCGAGGCTCAAGTCTTAATTTTAAAAATGTCAAGTCACTTTTGTACAAGCCATCAATATCCGCATTTTCGGACAATTTTTTCGCCAAGTCGATTTAACAGAATTAGCAAGTCTCAAGTCGAATCTCAAGTCACAAACAATGAACCCGAGTCGAGTCTCAAGTCGAGTCACCTATGCGACTTAAGTCGAATTCGAGTTCAAGTCGTGGGACTCGAGTCAACAACTCTGCAATTTCTAACGGTAATTTTATTTTCTGACTGGCTGGTGTCTTCAGAGCCACATATTACTGGACCAAAGTCTGCCTACATCATCTCTTAATATAGAACAAAATGGCCTATACTTTTTTTTTAAACAGACTTTTTATAAAGTTAACTTCAGAAGGCACTATCTTGACAAAAGCCACAGTCAAAATGACTGTATTATAGTGCCTTTGCTCAGACAATTTTAAAAAGGAACACTATAAATATACCAATATATCATACAGTCGCTTTTTATATAGAGCTCAACTCTGTTTCAGACAAAATTTGAGGAAATCTTAACAAATTATTTACAAGGTAGAAAATAAGTTTGTTAAGGTCATATCTAGACTACAAAATAATTATCCTTAATTTGAAATAACACACGGATTACATTCTAATTTTTTGTCTAAAGAATACTGTTGCATTCTATATAACGTTTTCAGTACAGCTTCTTAAAGCACTTAGTTAATATTGTGTCATTTGATATTTTAATCTGCATCTCTCTATCCAATTTATTTTGCAACAGTTTTATCCAGTAGGGACATCTGCTAGGCCTGCAGGCAGGGAGCTGCTCAGGGCCCCCACTGGTTAACCAGTAAACATCACCCGTGAAGGATGCTTTCACATCCCTAATCCAATGCATAGATGAACACAATTTATTGGGGAAGAGGCAATATGACTTTTGTAAAGGGAAACATGGCCCACCAATCTAGTAAAATTCTTTGGGGGGAGGTGTTAAGAAACATGTAGACAAGGATGATTCAATTGATATTGTGTTGTTGAACTTTCAGAAAGCCTTTGCCAAGATCCCTCACCACAGACTCTTAAACAAAGTAAGCAGTATGGAATAAGAGAGAAAGTCTACTGATGTATTAGTAATGGGTTAAAAGACAGGAAACAAATGACCAGAGTGAATAGTCAATTTTCACAGTGGAGAGAGATAAATAGCAGGTTCCCCCAAGGATCTGTCCTTGGACCAGTGCTTTTCAACATAAATGATCTGGAAAGGGGGTGAATACTGCAGTGGCAAAATTTGCAAAATAATACAAAATAATTCAAGATTCAGGCAGCCCTTGACTTTATGATGTTTGACTTACAATGAACAGAACTTACAGTTCTGAATTGGCACCCTGATTCGACTTATGAAATTTGTTTTGATTTTACAATGCTCAGTCCCACAGTGCGGTTCCAAATTACGTTTTGACTTATGATGAAATTTAGGACCAACTGTATTGTAAATCTGAGGACTGACTGACTGACTGCCAAGAGATACAAAGGGATCTAAAAAAACTGATGACAGGGTAACCGGACACTGGATTTATTGCTTATTACAACAATCATAACCCATTAGTCCCCCCTCCCCTTTTGCCCTTTGCAGAAGTTTTAACAGGCCACTGTACCTTGAATGGTCCCTTACAAAATGTGCTAAACAATCTTTTCCACCTTGCATTTAGTTGTGATTCTTGGAGTACCTTCCCCAGACCAGAAGAAGAGCTCTATGTGGCATGAAAGCTTGTCTCTCCCATCAACAGAGATTGCTCCAATAAAAGGTATCACATTCCTCACCTTGTCTAATATCCTGACACTGACATGGCTATAACTACTATGCATATATAAGTAACCAAATGTCAGATGAAATTGAATGTTGATAAATGCAAAGTAATGTGCACTGGAAAACAATCCCAACTATACTTATAAAATGATGGGGGTCTAAATAGTTGTTAGCACTCAAGAAAGATCTTGATGTCATTGTGGATAGAGCTCTGAAAAAAAATCTACTCAAAGTGCAGGAGGAATAAAAAAAGCTAACAGAATGTTAGGAACCCTTTAGGAAAGGGATAGAAAATAAAACAGAAAATAGCATAATGCCACTATATAAATCTGTGATACGCCCACACCTTGAATACTGCATGCAGTTCTAGTTGTCCCACCTCAAACAAGGATACATTAGCATTGTAAAAATTACAGAGAAAGGCAACAAAAATGATTAAAGATGTAGAACAGCTTTCAAACAAGGAGAGATTAAAAAGACTGAGTGTTCATCTTAGAAAAGAGATGACTAAGGGGGAATATGATAGAAATCAATAAAATCATGACTGGTGTGGAGAAAGTGAGTAGAGATATGTAATTTACTCCTTCTCATAATGCAAGAATCAGGGGTCACCTCATGAAATTAATATGCAGCAAGTTTACTATAAACAAAAAGGAAATACTTCTACATACATCCCACAGCCAACTCGTGGAATGTTGTGAAGGTTAAAAAGATAACCAGATTAAAAAAGTTAACAGAGAAGTTCATGGAGGATAGGTCCATCAATAGCAATAGCCAAGATAGTCAGGGATGCAATCCTGTGGTCTGGGTGTGTCTATGTCTCTGACTGCCAGAAGCTGGGACTGGATGACAGGGATGGATCACATAATAAACTGCCCTGTTTTATGCATTCCCAACCACTTTTGGAAGACAGGCTACAGGGCTAAAAGAACTATTAGTCTGATCTAATAGGGTCATTCTTATGTTCTTAGGTTGATGCCCTAACCCTTCCACCTTTACACGCATTAAGACTAATTATACTGTAAGTTCAGGCTACTCAACATGAGAAAAAATGTAGCAGAATTTGCATTTACAACAGCAGTAAAAAAGGAAAGTGCAACTGTGAGAATATAACTATAATTCTAATGGCCTGATTTTTATATTGACTCATGTAAATCATAAGTAATTTCAATGAAGTTACTGGAGTTATACCCAGGTAAAACTAGCATGGTTTACACTTTTTTTTTGCTTCATTGTGACATAAAAAGTCATAAAAAAAACTTTTCAGTGATTTTAAGGGGTTTTTTTCTTGTTTGTTATTTTACACTAGAAATTCAAGTCTTGCATGCTTTTGAAATCTGCAAGAATTGATCTGCAGTACACTAATACTATTCCAAACATGTCAGTTCAATGGGATTTCCTCATGTCACATTTAATTTAAACCAGTGGGAGTTTTGAGCACGTAACAATGGCAAAATAGGTTTTACACATGTTTATTCACTTGAAAATTTCTATGTTAAAAAATCTTATAAAAACAAGGAAATAGAAGGAAAAGATGCATTGAACCATCAAAGCTGTGAAGACAATGGACAAAAGCCAGGAAATTGAAGGCTGATATTGTCCTCAGTTTACATTGCTAACTTTTTCCTGTTTGCAGCCACTTAAGTTAATAATGGAGGTTGGGTTATTGATTTTTGTGATTAGTGCTGTGATGCAATGTTATTTAAATACAGATTTTGCATGTTAAAAATTTATTTCCTGAAACAGGTGTGCTATTTCATCAGGTACTGTCAGAAGAATTCTATTTATACTTTGTGCCATGATGTCTAAATGCATATAAGCACAATTATAATCCAAAAGAATTTTAAAGTTCTTGTTCCCCACCCCTTTTCCCCGTATACACAATCAAGAGGGAAATGTCAAAGTACACTATAAAAGGTTACAACATAACAGCTTGCTGAGGTCAATGGGAGTTTTGCCTAAGGGTGAGTCTACACTGCACCCTTAGCTCAAAATAAGCTATGCAATTTGAGCTATGCAAATTTGCATAGCTTATTTCAAGTTAATTTTGAAATAGTTTATTTTGTAATTTAGCACTGTCTACACAGTGCCCAATTTCGAAATAAACTGCTATTCCAAAACATCCCTTAATCCTTGTGCAATGAGGTTTACAGGGATGTTGGAATAGCGAGCCCATTATATTTCAAAATAACAGGCTTGCTTTAAAGACACAGAATACAGTAAAACTCCATTAGTCCAGCATCCAATGCTCCGGGACTCCTGATGGTCCGGCACCATCAGGAACCTGGAAGTGCTGGGGCAGCTGGACAGGCTTCCCCCATTCAGCCGCTGCTGAAACTGACCAGCAGATGAATCAGGGAAGCCGGGAGCAGAGCAGCTGGGGTGCTGCCGGGTTGGCCTGGTAGCGCTGCCCCTCGGGGCTGCGGGACCAACCCGGCAGCACCCCAGCTGCTCTTGGGGACGCCTGGGGCTTCCTGGAGCAGCTCTGCCCTGGGCTTCCTGGAATCAGCCGCTGATCTGTTTCAGCAGCGGCTGACTTGGGGACGCCTGGGGCAGAGCAGCTGGGGTGCTGCCGGGTTGGTCCCGCAGCGCCGAGGGCGCGCCGGACCAACCCAGCAGCACCCCAGCTGCTTTGCCCCAGGCGTCCAGATTCAGCCGCTGCTGAAACTGACCAGCAGCGTCAGTTTCACCAGCTGCTCTTGGGGATGCCTGGGACAGAGCAGCTGGGGTACTGCCCGGTAGGTCCCGTAGCGCCGCCCCTCGGCGCTGCGGGACCAACCCGGCAGCACTCCAGCTGCTCTGCCCCTGGCGTCCCCAAGAGCAGCTGGGGTGCTGCCCGGTTGGTGCCGTAGTGGCGCCCCTCGGCGCTGCGAGACCAACCCGGCAGCACCCCAGCTGCTTTATTGCAGGCATCCCCGATTCAGCTGCTGCTGAAACTGACCAGCAGCGGCTGAATCAGGGACGCCTGGGGCAGAGCCGGACTATCGGAAGGGGGCTATGAGGGTCTGGGGTGGCATCCCTTCCCACCCCACTCCAGACCCCTCATAGCCCCCCCTTCCGATAGTCCGGCATATTTGATAATCCAGCACCCCCTGGGTCCTAAAGGTGCCAGATTATCGGAAGTTTACTGTAGCTATTTTGGGATACCGAATGTATCCCGAAATAGTGCCGCAGTGTAGACGTACGTACCCTAAGTTGCGAAGCCCATATGGTGATATTGCCAGTGTACTCGTTACTTGTTTACTCTAAGTACTGTCAGTATGAATAGTACTACAAAAACAAAAGACTGGTAACACCTTCCTTTTGTATGAGTTACCAGACTAGATTACTTGCAATAGAAACAATATCTATAAAAAGAGTTGTGTTAGTGTGATTTGGAATTATCCAGGACATTCAATTTGGGACAGAAAACATTTAATTGCTAAATATCCCCTTTTAAAACTAGCTTAATCCCACTTTGGACTAGTCTGTACTAGAAATTAAAGAAAATGGATGCACTTGTATATGTTTTAAAAATGAACATAAGAACATGAGAATGGCCATACTGGGTCAGACCAAAGGTCCATCTAGCCCAGTAGCCTGTCTGCTGACAGCGGCCAGCACCAAGTGCCCTGAAGAGGGTGGACCGAAGACAATGATCAAGCGATTTGTCTCGTGCCATCAATCTCCAGCCTCTGACAAACAGTGGCCAGGGACACCATTCCGACCCCATGGCTAATAGCCTTTTATGGACCTAACCATTTAAATGGTTTAAATGGCAGTTCAAACCTAACAAATGCATTACAAAACTAGTTGGGAGATTTTGTTCTACAAAAGAGGGTCAAGACTTTAGGCTGTGTCTAACCTACATCCCTTTTCTCAAAAAAGACATCATTCTCAAAAAAGGGATGTAAATTAGACACTTTGAAATTGCAAATGAAGGCAGGATTTCCCACGCTTCATTTGCGTAATGGCAGCCACAGGTTTTTTTGAAAAGGAGCTTTTCTAATGAAAAACGGCTGTTTAGACAGGGATCGATAGAAAAAGGGTTTTCTTTTTGATCAATCCCTGTCTAAACAGCCGTTTTTCTTTCAAAAAGCTCCTTTTCAAAAAAAAAAAAAAAAAAAAGCAGCCATTATTGAAATGAAGCACGGGAAATTTAAATCCCGGCTTCATTTGCAACTTCAAAATTTCCAATTTACATCCCTTTTTCGAGAAAAGGGATGTAATCTAGATGTACCCTTACTATAGGTTGGACCTGACTGATCCAGGATCCTCGGAATCTGACTGGTCCTGGAAAAGGGGGTCAGGGCTCTCCCGGGGTCACCAGCCTCCGCGATGGCTTCCCTCTTGGCCACTGGCCTGATCTCACTCCCCCCTCCTTGTGGATGCTCACCACTGCTGGCCCCTCTGATGCTGGACTCCCAGCCAACAGTGGCTGGGGCTCTCTGGTTCAACAACATTCATGGCACCTTTATCCAGTTTTACCTGAACTGATTTTTCAAATTAAAAGATTGGGCCTGCCAATTAACCTGCCTAACGGGGATGTTAAAAAGCGCAGGGGAAGGGGGGGCCTGGAAAACGTATAACCACTTATTTTTAGCAGTTACATGTTTGTAGGGGGAGGTGGCTTTTAAGCTGGCTCCCTACAAGCACCCCTGCCTGCTCTGCACTGCCTCTTGCATCAGAAGCTCTGTGTGTGTGCGTGCGGGGAGGGCTGCCTGTACCTGTGCAGGTTAACCCAGGGGCCAGACTCAGGGTGGTTTACAGGTACGCACAGTCACAGGGTGACACCCCTACCTAACACACCATGTAAATCTTAAAAAACAACCGCTAGTCCTGCAGCACCTTGAAGACTAACAGAACATGTAGATGGGATCATGAGCTTTCGTGGGCACAGCCCCTTCTTCAGCTACAGACCCACTAGGCTCCCCCGCTGAGGCCTTTGGCCATGAACCCGCAGCCCCCGCTGCTCCAGGTCAAAAGGCAGGTCTGTGGAGTCTCCTACGTTCCTATTTACAGCATCGCGCCGCGACACGACGCCTGGGCACGTTCCCCGCTCGCTGCCCCCAGCCTGCCGCTGGAGACGACCGCCCCGACCCCCGCGGGACGCAGCAAGGTGCGCGCACGCGCCCCTTGCCCAACGGGCTCCCTCAAGGCACCAGCCGCAGTTGCCACGTGCGCACGCGCCTTGCCCAACGGGCTCCCTCAAGGCACCAGCCGCGGTTGCCACGTGCGCACGCGCGCGCCCTCCAGCTCACCTTCACCCGGGGCAGCCTTAGCGACAGGCCGCCTCCCTCCCAAATATTGCTGCCCAATCAGACCGAGGCAGCTCCGAACAAGGTCCCGCCCCCCTGCTCCCCTGTAGCCAATCGCCACGACCCTTAATCCCCAGCACCGTTGTTGTTATATTATGAGTTGGAGGATGAGGGAGGGAGGAAGGATCAAAATTACAAAATTACGAAATACCTGGGGGGGGGCAGGGCCACCCCCACTGTCCCTCCCTTGTGGTGTGAGGGGGGAGAACGTTGCTGCCCGCTCCAGTGCCCGGTCCGGGAAGGGGGGTCAGTACGATAGGGGGTCGGCCCCCCGGAAGGGGTCACCCCCTGTGACGGCTCGGTCCCACCGAGCTCCCACACCGCCACCGTTAGCGGCCGGCATAGGGACTCCCGGCGGCAGCCCGGTTCTCTGTGAGCCCCGCGCCTGGGGCCCGGCCGGTCCCCGTGCGGCAGAGCCCCGCGCCCCCGGACAGCCCAGCCTGCTCCCCCCGGGCTGCGATCGAACCGCGCCTGCGCAGCGGATGCTGCGGGAGGGGGCTGGGCGGGAACGCGACACCCTCCGATGCCCAAGGGGGAGTCGGAGGTTACCCCACGGCCACAGGTCCGCACGCCCGGCCTCCTGCCTGGGCCACTAGCTGTGAGGTCGTCGGGGGCTGCTGCAGCCGGGGGTCGGTGCCGCGGATCCTGCTGGCCGTAACGTCCGGGCTGCTTTACATCCCGCCAGGCTGGCAGCTGGCAAGCCGGTGCCTCCTGGCCCCAGCGTCTGCCGTCCCCAACGCGCCGGGTGGGGGCGGTTCGCTTGCAGCCAAGCCCAGGCACCCCTTACCTCCCAGTCGGGGCTCCTGCAGATGTCCTGCTGCTGGGCCGCCGGGCTGCTCTTGCTCTGCCTTTTCTGTGGTTAGGTCTGTGTTCCTAGCTCCGGCTCAACTCAAAACAAAGGAGACCCTGAGAGACATGTGACCTGCCAAAGCCAAAACACATGATGTCAGTGACAGGCCAGCCAGTGGGAGCCCAGCGGCAGAAGAACTTGGGAAATGTAGTTCAAGGAGACCACAGCCTCGCACAGCCCTGTCACGTTTGCCTGCCCATTTTAGTCCAGGGTCAGAGTTGAAGTTGCTATTTTAAACCATTAGCATCTGGTAAGGGCCAACTTTTCAAAAACAATTGCGCCATTCATCTAAACTATAGATACCAATAAATGCCTGAGTGTAAGTATAACTTACTCATGAATTTTTTGAATGGAACCAGAACTAAATAGTACAACTGCAGTGAAAATTTAGTCCTTAGCTATAACTTGAAGTAATATTTTCAAAGGCCACTTCCAACAATCTTGGTTAGTGCAACCATCAGCACTCAGAAACACTGATTTATGCTTTTGGGCCCTTTTTCATTTATTCAGATTTTTAACATGTGGAGGAGCCTTGAGTAATTTGGCCCTTTCTGCAAAAGCGACGAGGAGTCCTGTGGCACCTTATAGACTAAC
This sequence comes from Rafetus swinhoei, assembly GCA_019425775.1. Taxonomy (NCBI): domain Eukaryota; kingdom Metazoa; phylum Chordata; order Testudines; family Trionychidae; genus Rafetus; species Rafetus swinhoei. The sequence goes on from CM033432.1 coordinate 48,218,132, forward strand.
AGATTTATTGGAGCATAAGCTTTCACCTGCAAAGACCCATTTCACATAACCTTTCGTGGGCAGTGAAGTGGGTCTTTGCCCATGAAAGCTTATGCTCTAATAAATCTGTTAGTCTATAAGGTGCCACAGGACTCCTGGTTGCTTTTGCAGATTCAAACTAACACGGTTACCCCTCTGATACTTGGCCCTTTCTGTCCATTAAAAGGCTACTGGCAGTGTTTAGGACATAATAGGTTGTGAAATATGTGAAATGTTTAAACTAGATTTCTTGCTCAGTAGTCAGTTTTTCAATACTGATTTAGTTGAAAGAAGGAAAAACTAGTGAAGAGTAAATTGGAAATAGAATAGGCAAGAAGAAAATATTCTCCAACAGTCACTGATACCCAGTACATCAGCCTTACAAAATCATCATTTAATACTGCAAAACTGGCAGTGAAGTCCTCTTCCCCCTCCTGCTGGGAGCCAGTGTGAAACCGTAATGGAAACTGATAAGCTGGGTGAGATCTGCTGGGTAGCAGTAAGCAGAAACCTGGGTCTGGGTCAGTTTTGTTAATGAATCTGAGTAATTTGGGACAAGAGGACTCTGGCTCAAGGAGTTCCAATTTTTCCCTTGTTTCATCCTGCTACTAAAGTAGCTTTTCCAATGTCCCCCCCCCCCCTTGCTTCATTGTAATCTCCCATTATGGGAAGGTAGTTTCTGCTGTTTGGATAATTCTGTTGGGCTGCAGGATCCCAAATGGCATGTTATATCATTCTGGTGCCAGGTTTACGTGATTCTAAGTAACTGTGAACCTGGTGTTAAGGCACCATGTAGATGGGGCAGATTATAAAATGTTTGCTACCTCTGAAAATATGAAATGTTTCCTGCATGGAGACCCTAGTCATTTGAGGGCTTTCTGCCCAGTCACTGCTGACTTGGGGGCCCTGGTAAGAATGTGAGAGACCCCAGGATAGTTGGAAGAAGGGTTGGGGGAGGGACCAGAAGGAGACTGAGTCTACATCAGTACCTACCGAGTAAATCCTCCCACTTGTTGTATATGGTCTGCTGTTGTCCAGGAAGCAGACTCCCCAAAAGAAGCCTCTATTGTGACTCCATAACTTGTGCCTGGAAAGATGCAAGTCGTAAAGATTGAGGAAGTGGAGTGAGATTCTAGAGATGAGGGTGAAGAATACACCTATGAGATGGATTTAGGAGGGACTGTTTCTGGGTAAAGACTTTGGAGGCACATGAGATTATGGCAGTGGCTGAGGATGGAGCTTGTGTACCCTGAGGATGAAGACAGCATTGTACTGGGCCTGGGTTATAGCTCCATGCTTAAAGTGCTATTTTCCTCTAACATAGTAAGTCCCTGAGTCCCAGATCCTGCATACTGCAGTGTACTGCCTTGGAAAAAGGATATGCCAGCTGCTGCCAATTGATCTTTCTCCTTCATAAATAATGAGAATGTTACAATAGCAGCACAATGTTCTTCTGAGCTGGTGGAGTCTGATAGAGTGATAGAAGAGCTTGTGGTGATCTCTCTGACTCCTCACAGGTTCCCAAAGCCCCAGCTAGTTGGCTATCTAGGAAGTATGCAGGAGATTAGTGACTTTTTTGGATAATACTAAGGGGAAGTGGGAATTTGAGGTTGAGTCCTATTTCCCTGATTTACAACACTTTGTTCATTTAGCTTCCCTAGTCTTGAAAGAGACCTTTGTTGGTCATAGGAAATGTTTCCTTCTCAAAAAGTTGAGGGAGCAAGGTGAAGTGTGCAGGGTTTGTTCAAAATATATTGGCCTCCCAAAGGCTCATTTTTCCCAGTTACTTCCACTTTCTATTGTTTCTCTCTGTTTCTTGGCTCTCTTTCTAGTCCCTATGGTGCTGCTGAACTTTGGCTCTTAATTGATGCTGGAATGGTCATAACAGGGCACAACTCTTGGAATTTCTCATACAAAAATGAGCTGATCTAATCCTTTTGTAAGAGACTCGCTCAGACCTTGATAAACGGGAACTGGTTGAAGGAATGGAAAGGGGAAGTTTTCTTAACCTATGACTGTATGCACTGTTGTGGTAGCTGTTCTGTTCTCTTTTTATGGTGCACAGGGGCACAGATCCTGTCTGTAAATAAAATTGTATAGGGTCAATTCCTCCAGGTGGAGACACACTGTTGTTTTTAATCTTTTTACTGTGTATGTCCCTTCTTTGGAGATTGTGTCTCCTTTTTTGCAGACATTTTGACACTTCCATGTTGGCTTTGAACCTCATGCTAGTATCCTGGGAGGGGATTTCAGTTGCACTGTAGATTATGTTTTAGATATGAACCACAAGAAACAACACCTTCTGTCAGGCAGGGTATTGTCAACTGCAGAGTTTTGGCCTAGTAGATGTTTATTCATTCACCCTGCTGTTAGGCAGTACTCTTGGCTGAAGACAATACCTAACCACATCTCAGGTTATACTGGATCACTTTTATACCATGAAGGACAGTCTGAATATGTTTGTTTGGTGCTATGTTTGGTCCACATACTTGTCTGATCATCATCATGACTCTTTCAGTGTGTTTCTCCCTCTTCCTGCCTATGTGTCTCACTGGTTCTTTAACACCAAATTATAGGACTTGAGTCTCATGCAGTTATTTACTGTGGGTTGGGAGCGTGGAAGCAGCAAAGGCCCCTGTTCAGATCTCTAAGACAGTGATGGGGTGTCAGGAAGGTCCAGCTCCACCAGCTGCCATGTGGTCCTGGCATCAAGCCATGAGTATCCTGGAATGAGATACCTTGGATCTTCATGGCAGCCAAAGAGTCATAGAAACATTTAAAGCTTCACCACACTCCAAATGAGATGTCCTGACTCCTGAGATACTTATAGGACAAGAAGTGCAAAATGCCCTGGTTTGGGCCCATTTTATTCAGCTATAGGATACTGATGTTCCCAGAAGGTTTTTATTCTTCATGTTGAAGAAAAAAGACAGTGGACCATCAGCAGATCTTTTGTCTTTGGCCATTAGATGGTCATTGATGACTGACACTGCTGAAATCCAGAAAGCAGTTGGAGCCATTCCTGTACCCCCTTAGTTGCTGTTTGATTGGTTTACCCTTTTACAGTACTTCTGTATTCACCTGACCCCTGTGCCATGGTGCCTGTACCAGGGAATAACCAATCTAACTGATCAGATGCATTATAGTAGCTCTCCGTTGCAGTCCAGCATCTCTCTCCAGGTATCAATGGGCTGCCATCTGAATTCTACATTTATGGCACTTTATTGGCCCTTCCTTTTTTCCCCACTAGTGCTGGAATGTATTCAGGAGAAAGAGCTGCCCAGGATTGCACATAAAAGGGAATCTGTGATTTACAGAATTGGAGACTTATTTTCCCTTCTCTGCTCTGATTGTAAGATTTTTATCCAGGTCTGTAGTCAACTGGCTGAAGGATTATATGAACTTTTTGATACATCCTGACCAAATATGTCATATTTCCAATAGCTGTATGTTGATCACTTGTTCTTAATTCATGATGTTTTTTATTGTTAGCACTTTTTAATCTGGATACACGTCTTGTTTCAATGGACCTAAAGAAGTGATCTGATAAAAGTTAACCATAATTATCTTTTTAAAATGTTAGAAGCTTTTGGCATTGGTCTAGTGTTCATGTCATATTTCTTTTTTATACTATAACTTTTTTAGTTTTTTAATGATTAATGGGAGTCTTAGCCATTGCTTCCCAGTCTGTAGGAGCATATGTCAAGGTTCCCTCTCACTGAGAAGTTGTATGCCCAACTGTTGTATGCTCCAAATGGCTGGAGCCATTCCTGTACCTCCTTAGAAGCTGTTTAATTGGTTTATCTGTTCCACGGATGGTGGATGTCTGATGATTTCCTGGATTATCTATTGGCCTGTGCTGATGATGTTTCAGTTTTCATCATGTCTGAAAGTGACATATGGGTACTTTGTGCTTGTTCACAAGTGTATAAGCAAGTGTCATCTGCTTGAGTTACCTGGACTAAGAGTAATTTAATTTTATGGGACTCCTGCTGCCCATCAATTACAATGGGGCACCTCTGTGATTAAGGTGTTGGGGATTTTGTTTTGATGTGAACAATACACATTAAGGAATTGGGATGGGACTAAGAAGATGCAGGGTTGCCTGCAATTCGCTCCTTTCTGGACTCTCTTCATAGAGACAGGTTTTGATTATTAATAACCTTGAAACCTCCCCTGGGTCTCCTAGACTGGATTCAGAAGTAGGGATGTTAACAGATAAACGGTTAACTGGTACCCAGGGAGCAGCCTCCCTGCCCATGGCTCACTGCAGCCAGAAGGTTGCTCCAGCCCCACTGGGCCTCTGTGTGGGGCTGCCAGCTCCCAGCCCATGCGGGAGCCTTTATGGGCTGGGAGCCAGCAGCCCCATGCAAGGCTGGAAGCAGATGGGCTGGAAGAGCCCTGGAGGGTGGGGTGGGAGGGCAGGGAAATCGCTTCAGCCCAGCCACAGTGGGTGGTGGGGGCACTCCAGCACAGGTGGGCTGGACCACCCCCTTCCCACCCCTGTTTAATCAGTTAACTAGTTAAACTTAAGGTTTAATTGGTTAACTAATTAAACTGGATTTTACATCCCTGTTCAGAAGCATATGATTCACATTTTTTGGAATGTTTGCTACTGTTTGCCCCCATTTTGCTGTTCTTGCAAGTAGATGAGGATAGTCAGGGGCTCACTGACCTAACCAGCAGGTTGACAGCTTTTTGCTAATGACCTGGAACAGTTGCTGTGCTCTGACTCCTTTGCCCTCTCTCTCCTACACTGTGCTGGGGGGTTAGGCTTTGACTTTCACTTGTTTTTGTTGGCACCTGGTCAAGTATAGAGTTTAGATTCACCCTGTGCTTTTTAAGCCTGTCAGTCTTAGAAAAGACATGATTTTTAATCCACTTTTTCCCCTCTGAAGCTCTTCCCTCCAGGAGCCTGCCTTTTATGTCTTTCCTGAAGGTGGCTTGAGCAAGCAATCCCACCTGATTGTTCCATGTGGGTCATGCTGGAAATCAGCAGCAGCACTTGCTGCTCAGCCCAGAATCCAGTTTGTGTGGTTTTTGGTCAAGGTTCTCACTGAATACCAGGCGGCACACTCTCAGTGGGCTGCTCTGTATTTCCAAGGAGTTTTTGCAAGGACTGTCCTTTTGTGGGGAATCCTCTGTTCCCCTCATTGGTTTTTTTCTCCTTCCATGGAGGAGATCCTTGTGCAGCAAGGCAGATTGCTGTCCTGGAAGTGTCTGGTAAATGTTCCTTTTGTAGCCATGGACAAACTGCAGCTCTGTGGTGTGTGTGTAAGGTGCAGCCTTATGCCATTCTCTGCAACCTCCCTGATACAATCTGGAGGATGGCTCTGTCCCTAGGTGGTTCGGTGCCTCTGGCTTGAAGGATGTGGTAACAAATCTCCTTTGTCTGAGTGGTCTGGTGACTTGCAGTGTAGGGTCCCGTGCAGCATTGTAACTACTAATTCTTTTGTGAACCATGTCACCCCAGAGATGTCCAAGCAGTGCCCTTTCTGTTCAGCTTCAGACACAGTGTTTCATTTTTGCCTTCACTGCTCACATTTGATTCCTCTTGTTGATTTTTTGCAGCAGCTTTTCAGCATTCTTTCTTTTGGGGGCAAGATGCAGTGCTCGTATTCAGCTGGTTTCCTGCCTGGCTAACTTCTTGCTGGGTCAGGCCTCAAAACTAGTTGTTCTGAAATCTCATCAGAACAACCTAGCTGGGGAAGAGGGATGCAATGTGCCAGCACTGTCCAACACACTGATTGTGGCCTGGCTGTGAACTGGTTACACCTTCTATACATTGACTGGACACTTTTCATTTGACTTGGTGTCTTAATTTTAAATAGTTTTTAGTGTGGTTTTATGGGAATGAAGTAATTTTTTCTGTCCATATATACCTATGAAGGCTGTCTGAAGTTACAGCAGCTTGTCCTTGCAGTAAATATTTTGTTGGGTTGCTATTAGCTGCTGTTGGCCTTTATTATTGCATGACCAAGCTTGTTCGACATTTCTCAAGCTGGCCTTAGCATTTCTCTCAAAATAAGTATTTGTATGTTGCCTAATAGGTTGAAGCCAATGATTAATAATTACTCATTTCTATAATGCTTCATAAATTATTATTTTTCAAATATAAGTACATGCTAAGCATGTAGGCCAATATTTTCAGAAATGACCCCACTGGTTTTGTGGCTGGCCAAATTGAGACATCTGCGCATGAAAACAAAAAAATCAAAGCACATTAATGATACTCCTTTAGCATTTTTTCTAGTTATGATGCTGATTCATCTGGAGTTGGTGCTGGCGGGCCAACTGTTGTACCAATTAAGTCTGCAACTGTTGTTGGGTTGCCTGCTCTTGTTAGTTCTCCACATCCACTTCAGGAGCTTTTCTAAGTCCATCTTCTACCGGTATGAGGGACAGGGGGAAGGGTTCCCTATCCCCCTCTTTCTACCTGGACTTCTTAGCAAGTCCATATCGATGCCCACATTCTCCACCACTTGTTGCGTTGCAAGCTCACCTCATCATGAGGCAGTGTGGCCCAATGGCCATAGTCTATAATACAACCCTACGGTTCAGTGTATCACAGCCTATTGGCTAGAGTCAGTAATAACAGCCTTCAGCTCAGTGCAGCACAGCCTAATGGCTAGAGTCATGGGATTGGGGCAGTGTTAGGGCCCTGTTAGTGGCAGAGTGCTCCACCACTCGCTCAGCAGGGAATCCAACCGCAACACACTGAGCTCATTCAGGTGGGAGACACCACTTGCGCCCCCTCCCAGGTCACTTCCTAACAGATCCAGAGTTGGGGTGCTCCACATAGTCTCCAGGTCCTCTGGTTCTGTAATGTCAGTCTCCTGCAGTTCTGCTGGGTCTGAAGGCTCAATACAGTCTCCCAGGTCTCTGGCTCCCGTTGTCTGGGTTTCTGGCTGGTCCTCCTCTGGAGCTCCTCTAGAAGGTGCTTCCTCTCCAGCAACCAGCCCAGACTGGATGGGAGCTGAGCTGCTCCCTTTTATACTACTCCAGCCCTTGGAGCATGCCCAGTGTGGCTGGGGGGGGGCGATTTCCTTTGCCCACAGGGCATTAAGCCCTCCTGACCCTGTGCAGGGTATACTAACCCCATCACACACATATTTAACAAAAGTAGGTATCTTGCAGGCTCAAATGTTATAGTAAGTCAATGCACCTTGCTGTTTTTAATGTACCAAACATTGTGGAATTTGTGTTTTACTGTCTGATTCTACTCCTTCCTCAAATCTATCTGATAGAAAAGCAGCTTCCTTCGGAAGAAAAAATGGAAAAAATAGGATGAGTGAGACAGTATGGATTTCTGACAAAAAACACTACTTTGTGCTAGCACATTGTTCACGGCATGGCTTTTCTAATATAAATCTGATCACTATCTTGCTGAACCTTTAGAAGGAAATGGTAGATAAAAATGTTATCACTAAGTATCATTGTATGTCTTGGCTCTATAAACTATAGACTATTAACTTTCATGTACAGGTGAGAGGAGTTTTTTTAGCAGTTTTAGAAGGATGGGGAAGTGAAATGAGGAACAGGTCATTACTGTAGACAGGAAGCAATAGAAAGGCAAATAAATGGCTTTGGTGTGTCTACTTTCTTTAGATGGTTGTAGTTATATTTTTGTTATTTTTTACAAACATATTTTTAAGCAAACAAAATATACAAAAAATCTACTGTAGTTCTCTTCTCCAATGAGGAAGGGTAAAAAAGCTGGGAATGTCTCAGCCAAGATACAATTCTCAGGTTTTTCAATCTCTTCTTGTAGCCAGCTACCATGGAAACACAACATTCATTAGAAGACTCTCTTACTTTTCACTGGGAAAAATAGTGTGGTATTACTTTTTGTAAATCAATTTAAGCTGGGAGGAGAATTTTTACAGTATATTTTAAGTGTGGTAAACAGAGATTAGAAATGATGAGCCCTCAGAAATTACAAGCATTTTTAAACTTCTCATGATTTTTTGGTCACCATTCTTTTTGGAATGCAACCCCTCAAAATCACACCTAGTTAAAAACACCTCTGATTGCTTCAGAGAATCAGCAACATTTGACACAGCCTGCTGGGCTCCATCTTCAGAGTCCTGGTGACTCTTGTACTATTGTAGAGGTCCTAAATTCAGAATACGTACAGAGCTCCTAAACTCCATAATCTTTCCTTGACTTCCACAACCCTCGTCATGCCCCAATTTTCTTCTCTACAGGCTTCTTGAGTTCACAGGATCTGGTATGGTCCTTTCTGGAGTCCCCAGCAGTTCTTAGTTCCTGCTGACCTACTAAGGTTCTACACAAACTTGTGGACTTCAGAATATCCACAGGGAAACCAAAGTGGGAGAGAGGCAGAACAAGATTTAGGCTGTGGCATTTGTGGGCAGGCATTCTCATATATTGTATGAAATCCTATTGTTTATGTTAGGCAGGAGGTCAGTCTAGATGATTGTGGTCTCTTCTGGCCTTGGAATCAATGAATCTATAATATCCATAGGATAAAAGTCACATTTATGTTCAGCTAAGGTTACTGTAATTAAATTAAAATAATTAAATAATGCCTTACAATCTGAGAAATATAAAGTTAAGGAATTCTCTCATAATTTTCTTTCTATGCTAAGAAATATTTCAACCTTTTTTAGCAATTCTGCCTTTCATTTTTGTATCCATATACTTCCATCAGTGATTCTGCACTACTGAATTACAATACGTTTCCAACCATGAGCTAGGGGTATGAACAGGTAACAGATGGAGGGCTGCTCCAGCCCTGTGGGACTGCTGGCTCACAGAATTGGCAGCCTCTTGGGGGAAGGCGGACAGAAGCAGCAGGGAGGGCAGAGGGCTGCTGGCTCCCAGCTTGTGTGGACTCGCAGGCTGGGAGCTGGCAGCCTCTTCCCCCGTTGCTGCTTCCACCCCATGTGACCCTGATGATGCCCAGCCCACATGTGCTGGGAGCCAGCAGCCCCACGGGGCTGGAGCAGCCACTGTCTGCCATGTGGGGGCTGCTTCAACCCGGCCATGGTGGGTAGGGGGACCACTCCAGCCCAGTGGGCTGGAACAGCTCCCCACCAGCCCTTCTTTAATTAGTTAGCTGGTTAAACTTAACATTTAACCAGTTAACTAATTAAACAGGATTTTACATCTCTACCATGAATAACACAAGGTCAGAATTATGTATCAAGATATTAACATTTCTGTTATTTTGACAATTGGTAAAATTTACATTTCCACCACATAGATTAATATAAAAATGAGATATCTATATTTACAAATATATATATAGAGAGAGATATTTAAGAGAGTTGTGTGTCTGTCTGTAAGTTGTTTGTCTTAAACAGTAAGAGCTAGGACCACCAAATTTGATATTCAGTTTTCTCTTACTCTAACTTAAAACAAGATCAGGGTTTGGTTGTGCCAGGAAAATGGGAAGTGCCTGGAATGGGACTGTTTTCCATAACATGGAAAGGAAGGGGGCTGATACTACTGAGTGACCGGGGAAGAGGGGCAGCTGAACCAGCAGGAGAGAGGCTAGCTGGGTACAGGGCTCCACATGGCTGGCCACTGGGGCAGGTAAGTGGCCTCCGTGCCCCAAATAGTGGAGAGGGAGTGAGGGGAGATGGCTCTACCGTCACAGCCCCTCTGGGACCATCACTGCAGCCCAGCTCCCATCCAGGAGAGGCCCTCTCCAAAAAGAGGCCGGGGCAGGGAACAGTGGCCCACCTTCCCCAGAGGAGATGTCCCCCTAGAGGAGAAGCAGGGAACCACGGCCCTGGAGTAGAAGCAGGGAACCCCCATGGAGAGACACCCCTCCCCAAGGAGATGCCTCCCAGAAGAGATGCCTCCCCCTCCCCTGTAGGAGAAGTCAGGTCCAGAAACTGTGACCCAGCCCAGGAACAACTGCAGGCTAGGGGAAGGGGCACTGGAGGCCAGGCTTGGCCTGCAGAGCCCCATCCCCGTGGACAAGCTGAAGGGTGGGGCTGGGCCCCACAGCCCTCGTCCCTGGGAGGGGTCACTGTCCAGGGAGCACAGCCTCAGCCTCCCTGGAGGGGCTGCCAACTAAGGACTGCAGCCCCTGCTCCCCTTCAGGAGGAGCCATTGCTGGAACAGCACCACCCTCGCAGCCATGAGTGGCCCTGGTAGGCTCTCCTGCCCCGTCCCCTTGTCCTGAGCCTCCCTATACTGATCCTGAGCTCCCCACCCTCTGCCCTCAATTCAGTACCCTCCACCCCCTGCCCTGAGCCCCCCGCCCAAGCCTCTAGTCCCTTGCCCTCACTCCTGTTCTTCCTTCAACTTCCTGCGATGTGGCCAAAAACCAAAATAAACTACTTCGACTTCAGCTACGCAACTGATGTAGCAAAAGTTGCCTTTCTTAATTTGACTTTTGCCCTGCAGTGCAGACATGCCCTAATTGACCCCAAGTTAATTGCATCACAAATTAACTTCACTTCTACTGGGGACAGCAATTAAATATGTTATTGTTGGTCAGAGGGGCTCCTGATCCTCATGCTATTCTTGCAGAATAGGAAAACTTCCATTTGGCTTCAATGGGTGGGATTGGGCTCCAGAAAAGACCATTTTCTTCAGTTTTGGTTCACGTGGGTTTGCACTAAGTCAGGCTCAAGCATATAAAACAGATGCTTAAAATGAGTTAGTCACTGGTGTGCAGGCCTGGATGTTGGTAAGTGTGATGTTCTGATCGAAAATGGAGCATTGCATGGGCCTCCCCTCTTCTTGCCTCCTCAGCAATCAGAGCAATTGTAAATACATCTAAATAGCCTGCCTGAGCTGGAAACTTTTGTTATAAACTTAGCACATTCTATCAGCAGGCAATGACAGATCCAGCAGGCCTGGGACACCATTCAAGCCTGTGATCAGCCCTCCAGGCTAAACGAACCCCCCAAATCAAAGCAATGTATAGCAAAGCTTCTGAGTGTCACTTTTTATATGAATTCGTTAGGTAGAATTGCTGAGAACTGGCTGAGCTTTACAAGCAGCAATGAAATATTAAAACGCAGCACTGAAATGATTCTGCAGGTCTGCCATGAAATCTGAAACTGTGTGCATTTCCTGTGGTTTGGGGTTCCACTGCCAACATTTCACACAGCTGTTTATCACACAGTAGAAGAGACTCACAAATTGAAGTTTCAGTATTATCAGAATCCCTTCCTCTTATTTACCTCATACTCCCTTAGAATCATAGAACACTAGAACTGGAAGGGACTTTGAGAGATCATTAAGTCCAATCCCCTGTCCTCATGGCAGGACCAAGCCCTGTCTAGACCATCCCTGATATATGTCTGTCTAACCTGCTCTTAAATATCTCCAGTGATGGAGATTCCACAACCTCCCTAGGCAATTTATTCCAGTGTTTAACCACCTTGACAGTTAGGACATTTTTCCTAATGTCCAACCTAAACCTTCCTTCCTTGCAGTTTAAGCCCATTGCTTCTTGTCCTATCATCAAAGGCCAAGGAGAACAATTTCCCCCTCCTCCTCCTCCTTGTGACACCATTTTAGGTACCTGAAAACTGCTATCATGTCCCCTCTCAGTCTTCTCTTTTCCAGACTAATCAAGCCCAGTTCCTTCAGTCCTCCCTCATAGATCATGTTTTCTAGACCTTTAATAATTTTTGTTGCTCTTCTGTGGACCTTCTCCAATTTGTCCACATCTTTCTTGAAACGTGGTACCCAGAACTGGACACAATACTCCAATTGAGGCTTAATCAGCACAGACTAGAGCAGAGGAATGACTTCTCATGTCGTGCTCACAACACTCATGTTAATGCATCCCAGAATCATGTTTGCTTTTCTTGCAAGTGTTACACTGTCGACTCATATTTAGCTTGTGGTCCACTATGACCCTTAGATCCCTTTCTTCAGTACTCCTTCCTACACAGTCGCTTCCCATTCTGTATGTGTGAAATGGATTGTTCCTTCCTAAGCGGAATACTTTACATTTGTCCTTATTAAACTTCATCCTGTTTACCTCAGACCATTTTTCCAGTTTGTCCAGATTATTTTGAATTATGACCCTATCTTCCAAAGCAGTTGAAACCCCCTCCCAGCTTCTTATCATCTGCAAACTTAATAATTGTACTCTTTATGCCATCATCTAAATCGTTGATGAAGATATTGAACAGAACTGGTCCCAAAACTGACCCCTGCGGAACCCCACTTGTTATGCCCATCCAGAATGATTGTGAACCATTAATAATAACTACTCTCTGAGAACGGTTATCCAGCCAGTTATGCACCCACCTTATAGTAGCCCCATCTAGATTGTATTTGCCTAGTTGATTGCTAAGAAGGCCATGCCAGACTGTATCAAATGCCTTACTAAAATCTAGGTATACCACGTCCACTGCTTCTCCCTTATCCACAAGACTCGTTATCCTATCAAAGAAAGCCATCAGATTGGTTTGACATGATTTGTTCTTTACAAATCCATGCTGGCTGTTACCTATCACCTTATTATCTTCCAGTTCTTTGCAGATGGATTCCTTAATTACCTGCTCCATTATCTTCCCTGGCATAGAAGTTAAACTGAATCATCTGTAGTTTCCTGGGTTGTTCTTATTTCCCTTTTTATAGATGGGCACTATATTTGCCCTTTTCCAGTCTTCTGGAATCTCTCCCAACTTCCATGACTTTTCAAAGAGGATAGCTAAGGCTCAGATATCTCCTCCGTGAAATGTCAAACCATCAGCCTGGATTTGGGGTGAAATGTCAAACCATCAGCCTAGTTCGAACTAGGGTGGCTAATGTAGTCATTCGAACTTGCAAATGAAGCCCGGGATTAAAATATCCCGGGCTTTATTTGCATGTTCCCGGGCGCCGCCATTTTCAAATGCCCGGTAGTTCGAACTCCTGTGCCCAGCTACACGCACGGCTAGGTAGTTCGAACTAGAGCCCCTAATTCGGACTACTGTTACTCCTCATTTAAAGCCCAGGATATTTTAATCCCGGGCTTCATTTGCAAGTTCGAATGACTACATTAGCCACCCTAGTTCGAACTAGGGTGGCTAGCATAGACATACCCTGACATAGTACATTCAGAAACTAACAGCATATATCTGCTAAATGGCTTCATTGCCACTTGAATGGCTCTCTCTCAGATTCAGTTCTGTTAATAGGTCTGGCAGGCCTTTTCACTTTTATGTTAATTAGACTTCTCTGGATGGAGACTCACCAGGCTGCAATAGCCACAGAACCGAGTTAGGAAGAGGCAGGTGGGTGGACATTAAGAACCAGTGCTGCCCCAAATGTTTGGGTGTCCTACATAGCTGCATATTCTGTATTTGGATAAGGACAGCCCTGGTCAGAGACAATTACCAAAGAAAATAAAAGGTAGTGCACAGTATAAATCTTAAACCGTATTACACTAGCAGTTTTTCTCACCTCACTGGCTGCTGAAGGTAGGTTACAGTTCTTAATATAAAGGGTTCCCCTTTAAGCTTGGCACCAGTCCCCACAGTTCAAGTCTTTGTCTTCCCAGCATTCTTGCTCCCAGAGTAGGTGGGGGAAGAGAAAGGCCAAAGCATGTCATCACTGTCCTCTATTTTATATCCTCAGTCCATGTGCCTGGAAAACAAGTTCTGGCGGGCAGGGCCGGCTTTAGGAAGTGCGGGGCCCAATTCAAACCGTTTTGGCGGCCCCCCCCCCAGGATTTTTTGTTGAGCAAAAAAAAACCACACCACACACACACAACAAACCACAACCACACACAAATATCACATCAGAAGTAGATCTGATGAAAATGTATATCAATATAGTTGAACATTTTCAAAAAAAAAATGCCATCCTTTATTATGCAAAATTTTACACAAAATTAAATCAGTTGCCTTAAGTGTAGGTCAAATATTTTCAATTGCAAACTATCCAGTTTTTTCAATAAAGTTTAAAGTTTGATTTTTAAAAAGTTACCAGAGAGCGTTGCAGTTTTCTGTTACATTGATTTACTTTTTAAATAGCAAAAATGGAGTCTTTGTTAAGAAAGTGTCAGTTCTGTGGTCAAATTCCAGACCTTAGTGATTTCAGCACCAATGATTTCACTAGGTAATATGGTACCTCACCACCATTGCCTCCTTTGCACTGCCCTTCAACACACTGCCTGCATGTTGCGTCCAAGGTCAGTCTACACAAGATTTTATCAATGATTTTTGCTCAAGCGATCACTGAGACAAGAAAAGGACTCTAAATTGATTCTAGTCAGCTCTGCCTTTAAACACTGGATGTGAAGTGTCAGATATAATCGAGGACTCCCAAATAGACTCTACACCACCAGAAATAAAACCTGTTTCCATCTTCTGTGACTTTCAGTTAGATGTAACTCACTATCCTCTGCTTAGTGTTCAAGTTATGGTAGACCCTAAGCCAGGTCATATTAAGTTCAGGTCTTTAATCTTTTAATCATACAGTATGGATAACAACATTTCATTCTCCCAGCTCCAAGTCTTAAGTGAATTTCAACCCAAAAGAGCCAAAATTGATCACCTTGACACAGCAAGTGTGTCTACTGATCTCTGTGGCAAAGTAGGTTGTCTATATAAATAAGGTCTGCTCGTGAAGCCTTTTCCTACAGTTGATTAACAGATGGCAGTAGATAGCTCATTCAGACCACTGGCTGATAATAGTTAGTCACCCTGACCAGTCATTAACCATAGTCATGGACTCACCCTACTCTCCATTGTCTCTATGATTCTCTGATGACCTGTGACAAAAAAGAAGGGTGGAAAGGGAAACTGAAGTGAGAGACCTCTCTAAATTCACCAGTCAAAGAGCAGTATTGCCAACCCAAAAATCACAAGGAACGCCTACACAAAGTTATGAGAATGGTCTACAAATCATAAGATTTTTTTAAAATAAAACATGTTGGATTTTTATTGGCCTTTTGTTTCTTGAGTATTTAGGGTTCATGTTTTAAAGCTTTCCTCCTTAGCTGTAAGGCCCAGAAGTATAGAGAACTTTTTTAAATGAAAGCTGAGATTCCTACATAATCAATTGACTCCAGGCCTTTAGAAAAACACCAAATGTTTTGAGACTCATGGTAAAACAATGCAGGAATTCTTGTGAGCCCATGCTTTGCCCACAGTATAAATAAAAAAAACCCAATATCTTCTCCACTAAACATCCTAATGAGATACTGCAAATGGTGAACTGAATTCAACAGCTACTGATATGAACAGGTATCAACCTAGTTTTTCATATTTGAGATGGGTTACCAGGAATCATACATGACAATATGAAATCTTTCCACTCTCAAGTCAGCATATTCACAAAGCACCTATAATTTTGATCCATGCATTTATTGGATAGTGAAAGAGAAAGGAGGGGAATTAGTGTAGATAAATGTTCAAATTAAAAAAAAAAAAAAAGCCTGAAGGAATTAGGACTGGGCTCCTACATCTCACGTTCAGAACTGACTAGGACACTTATGACCAGATTTTCAAAGGTGTGTGAAGATCAGATAGATATCTTTGAAGATCCGAGTTGGCAACTGTCTCTTTAGGAGCTTAATTACCTTTGAAAATCTGAGCTTAGATTTCCAAGTCCAATTTTCAAAAATGACTTTAGTCACTCAAGTGCTTTTGAAAATTTTAACTGGGGCCTAAAGAGACAAAAATAGACAAAAGGCAGGAGATATGGTATTCCTTTTAAAAACGTGTGACATCTGTTTTAACTAAATTTTATATTATTTTTCGCCCAGGGCAACTGACCCTCCAGCCCCCTCACTACGCCACTGCCCCCTCCTGCAGATCTATCCTCTTATGCATGTGCAAGATCTGTGAGAGCCCCATGAATCTGCAGTTAGTGTCTGTGGTGCCTGCTTCTGGGTGGTGTCTCAATGCTGCCACATTCACCTCCAAAGAGGGTTTCCCAAAGCAGGCCCTTGCTACTGACCCCCAAGGCATCCACAGGTCCAGTCTCCTTTCAATGGGCCCACTTCCCAGGCTCATTGATCTTGGATCTGGCTTCCATCCCCTCTCAAACCCCCATCAGAACTACTGTGACCTCCTGGCTTAGGAAAAGAATAAACAGAAGGATTGGAAATTAACCCACCCAGTCTCTCGTCCCCTAGGCACGGAATGAGTCATCTACATTAGGCCCCAGCTGGAGTATCATGTCCAGTTCTGGGCGCCACATTTCAGGAAACGTGGAGAAACTGGAGAAAGTCCAGAGAAGATCGACACAAATGATGAAAGGTCTAGAGAACATGAGACATGAGGCAAGTCTGAAGAAATTGGCCTTGTTTCCTTGGAAAAGAGAAGACCAAAAAGGGACATGAGAGCAGCTTTCAAGTATCTAAAAGAGTATCATAAGAAGGAGGAAGAAAAATTGTTCTGCTTGGCCTCTGAGGTTAGGATGAGAAGCAATGGGCTTAAATTGCAGATATTTAAGACCAGGTTAGACAGACACCTGTCAGGGATGAGCTAGGCAACTCAACTTTGGAAGCCCCAGGGCCACACTGATACTTACAGAACATGCTGAGGGCCTCAACTTAAGTGTGGTTGCATATGCAAGCAAATATATACAAATAGCTTCTCTCACACTGACAGGCATGAATACAAAGATTAAGGTAAGACTACACAACACACAGGCCCCATTTAAGTCAGTTCTGCTGATATTAATAAAATGCAATATTTACGATTTCTACCCATGTGACAGCATTTTCATGAGCAATGACAGTCCAAGAATTTAACTACTAAAACACATATCAACAGAAGATCATTACACTGACTACTTTTTGTTTTGGCTCCCACTTGCCGCCACGTGTTGATCCCCACATAAACCCAAACTGCACATGGCGCAAACAAACTGGCCGTGGGCAGCATACCAAGTTATTAATAAATATTTTATAAACCTTTACCTTTTCTCTCTGCTGCCATGTCTCCTCTCCTTGCTCCATCATCTCCCCTGGTGCCTGCTGCCCCCAAACTCCTCACCCTCCTCTGCTGTCCTGACTCCTGCCTTTCTCACTGCCCTCAGCTCTCCTGCGACCTGCCCCCTCCACCAGCCCTTCTCTCCCCTGTGCCCACTCCTCCAGTAGCCCCACTCTGATCATGTGAGCTATCCCTCTTCTAACACCTCCCTCTACACACCTGCCCTGCCTCTCTCCTCTGGTGCTGGTCCCTCCCCTGCAGGTGTCTGCCCTTCTGCTTCACGCCCAGAATCCCCTGGCACCTGCACTTTCCCTTAGCCCTGCACCCTCCTCGTGCCTCCCCCTTCCCTCACTGCCCCTGCCTCCTTTTTCCCTGATGCCCATCCCCTCACCACTCTCTGCTCCCATTCCCCTCATTCCCCTGTGCCCTCACATATGCCTCGCTCCATCCCCACCTTTCGCATGCCCACCCCTTCTTTCAAGCCTTCTCCCAGCACCTCCCCTTCTCCTCTCCTCCCCAATGCTCTTCTCCTCTCCTCTCCTCTCCCAGCATCACCCTGTGCCCCCTCCCACTGACACCTCCCTCCTGCCCTTTCCCTCATTGTCTGCACTTGGCCCCCTGGCATTTGTCTCTCCTCCAGCCTGTCTCTTGGTACCTTCCCCTTTCTTCCCCCTCCGCACAAGCCTCTTCCTCTCCCACACCTCTCCTTAGTTTTCCCCTCCCTACCTTCTGCCTTCTGCGGGGCCGGACTCCAAACCGCGTGTGCCGCCGCTGCCGCCGCCTTTTCAGTTTCAAAATCCCGGGCGTGACGTGATGTCTCCCACTCACCTGCATGGCAGCAGCCGGCAGTGTGCGCAGGTAAGGGCAGGGAGCCCAGCCGGCCGAGCCTAGGGAGCCGACTTCCGGGTGCAGGGCGCGGGGCCCCCTTAGGCGTGGGGCCCGAATCAGTCGAATCGGCTTAAGGCCGGCCCTGCTGGCGGGCTTTGCTGAGTCACAGGGTTGAGCAATCCCACATTGTATGATGCTTGGGCAGCCATCTTAGCTGTGGTCTACACTAGAGAGTTATTTCAAAATAACCCCCTGATTTTGAAATAATAAGCCAAGCGTCCACACTACCAAGCCCATTATTTCGAAGTAACAGGTTGATTATGTAGAAATCTGTACTCCTGCTTTCCTTGGGGAATAATGCTTATTTCAAAATAGTTTATTTCGAAATAGTGTTAGCATGGACACTTTGCTGCTGCTATTTCGAAATAACTACACCCCAGAGTAATTTGGAATAAGCACTCCCCAGTGCTTCCGGGGGCTCTAAATCGAGGTAGCACATCCACAATAACATAGTCTGCCTTGGACTAATTTTGGATCTCCTTCTTAGTGGGCATTCTATTTCAATTTTTGTTATTTCAGGAGTTATTTCAAATTTCATTATTTTGAAATAATTTCTTAGTGTAAACATGCCCTTACAATGTTCAAATCCCTTGCTTAAAACTCCCCTGCTTATTAATGGTCACTTAACACCCTCCTGGGAGTGGATCACTACCTAGCAGTAGAGACTCTCAAACTTACAACATATTTCAGCAACATCTCATAACTTCATAAACATTAATGATATACATATTTGGACAGAACAATGGGTATCAGCAAACCATGAACTTTCATGTAGTATCTTACATGGCATACTTTGTATGAAATACATCATAGTCAGGGCTCGACAAATAATGCAATCTACTCGCCCATGGCGAGTAGATTACAACCCGGAAGAGCCAGGTTCAGGTGATCTGCGCATGCGCAGATCGTCGGACAGCGTGGCTGGCGAGCGGGGCTCACCGCAGTTTGGCGAGCCCTGATCACAGTTATATGACAGGTGAATAGCGAGGTTTCAGAATGCTGCTTTGAGGTATGGCATGCCACCTGGGAAGGTTTGTCCAGGACTAGCTGTGGTTTAGAAACAGTAGTGAAACATAAAATGCAGCACAGGATTGATCTGCTGGTCTGCCATTAAATCTGAAACTGGGCGCATTTCTGTGGTTTGGGGTTCCACTGACAACATTCCACACAGCTGTTTATCCCACAGTAGAAGAGACTCACAAACTGAAGTTTCAGTTTTATCAATATCCCTTCCCCACATTTACATGATACTCCCTCTTGAAATGTCAAATCCTCACATATTTTATCACAAACTACAAACACCTCCATTTTATAGCTTTTTACACACACCATCTTTTATTCACATGAAGGAGCAGCAGCTGTGGTCCCTATACCATTATATGACAAGCTAGCTGGGTGGGCCTTGTATTTGCTAACAGGAAGAAAAATGAGACCCTTTAAAAGCGTGGTCCTCTTGTTTTAAACCAGTCCTCAATGTGAGAGTGAGTCTTTAAAGAATCTCTACACTATGCGAGTCACAAACAGGCTCTCCCTTCAACATCCGGCTCCATCCTGCTTTAATTTATTTAAATAAATAAATAAGTTGTCCTGGATACTTGTAGGGCTGCCAGCCCTTCAGGATCTTGGAGGGCCCAGGAATTAAAGATTAATCTTTAATTAAAGATTGTCATGTGATGAAACCTCCAGGCATACATCCAACCAAAATTGGCAAGCATAGAGACTGATCTAGTGATGGCTGCCATGGCATCTATTTGGATTTAAAAGCAGCTGTTTCTCTCCCTGTTGCTGAAGCACGGCCACTCACGTGTGAATAGTTCTTCCTAATAAATGACACTCTATAAGTGGACAAGAGAAATTAAGGCCATGCTGGAAAAATAAAGGACTGTTGTCCTCAGGAAAGGTTTGATTGTGCATTCCTTGTGCAACTCACACTCTCAGAAGTCTGGTTCTGGCCCGAAGGGTATAATTACAGAAAGATCGCTCCAACAAGGAGAGTAAGTACAGCTTTGCCATCTATTTTGTGGCTCAATAGACAATGATCCCCAGAAAAGGGATTGCCATTTTGGTTGGATATATGCCTGGAGGTTTCATCACATGACAATTTAAAATTAAAGATCAATCTTTAAGTCCTGGGCCCTCCAAGATCCTGAAGGGCTGGCAGCCCTACAAATATCCAGGACAACTTATTTATTTATTTATTTAAATAAATTAAAGCAGGATGGAGCCGGATGTTGAAGGGAGAGCCTGTTTGTGACTCGCATAGTGTAGAGATTCTTTAAAGACTCACCCTCACATTGAGGACTGGTTTAAAACAAAAGAGGGCCACGCTTTTAAAGGGTCTCATTTTTCTTCCTGTTTGCAAGTACAAGGCCCACCCCGTTAGCTTGTCATATAATGATATAGGGACAGCAGCTGCTGCTCCTTCACTTTTAACGACCGAGGGCCCTAAGGGTACGTCTACACCAGGGCTAAAGTTGAATTAAGCTATGCAACTTCAGCTACATCAATTGTGTAGCTGTAGTTGAAATAGCTTAACTCGGCTTTAGGCGCTGTCTACAGAGCAGGAAGTCAATGGAATGAAGGAATGAAGGTTACCATGAGTCAGAGTAAGAAGTCCTCCAGCTCGACATTATTTTGATATAAAAGCTTGTAGTGTAGACATGCACTATGTTATTTTGGAATAATGCCAGTTATTCCGAAATAACGCTGCTGTGTAGACGTACCCTAAGAGACCCTGGAAGGAGAGCGTCCGTGTCTCCTCAAGAATTTATAGCAGTGAAAGGAGTATAGGAAAGAACCTCCTGTTCCCAGTAGAAGGGACAGACCACTTCAGGGTGAGTCTACACTGCAGGGCTTAACTCGAAATAAGCTATGCAAATTGAGCTACATCAATTGCGTAGCTTATTTCGAAATAGGGAGCATCTACACAGCACTTATTTTGAAATAGAGCACTCTTCCTCTGACTTCCCTTACTCCCCACACAATGAGGGTTACAGGAGTTGGAGTATGAAGTCCTCTAGCTTGACAGTATTTTGATATTATTTCAAAAAAAACCTGCCTGCTGTGTAGATGCAGACTAAGTTATTTCAGATTAGCACTAGTTATTTCAAACTAGTGTTGCAGTGTAGACATACCCTGTGTGGGGAAGGCTGATTAATAGAGATTCTACTATCATATATTTGGCCTATGTAGACACATTTCTTATTACCGTTTCCCTGGTCTATCACTCCAAACTCTTGTTTCCCCTACCCAATTGTTGCATCTTCTCTTAGATGGTAAACTCCTCAAACACAGAGTATAAAACTCTCTGACTACATAGCACTAAGCACAATGGTCCTGATCCAAAATGTAGCTTCTGGGAAACTGGTTCAAATACAGCAATTAATAATCATAGAATCATAGAGCTGGAAGAGACCTCAGGAGGTCATCAAGTCCAGCCCCCTGCCCAAGGCAGGACCAATCCCAACTAAATCAACCAGCCAGGGCTTTGTCAAGCCGAGACTTAAACACTTCTAGGGATGGAGATTCCACTACTTCCCAAGGTAACCCATTCCAGTGCTTCACCACCCTCCTAGTGAAATAGTATTTCCTAATATCCAACCTAGACCTCCCCCACTGTAACTTGAGACCATTGCTCCTTGTTCTGCCATCCTGTCACTACTGTGAACAGCCTCTCTCCATCCTCTTTGGAACCTCCCTTCAGGAAGTTGAAGGCTGCCATAAAATCCCCCCTCACTCTTCTCTTCCGCAGACTAAACAAACCCAAATCCCTCAGACTCTCCTCATAGGTCATGCGCTCCAGCCCCCTAATCATTTTGGTCGCCCTCCACTGGACCCTCTCCAATGTGTCCACATCCTTTCTATAGTGGGGGGCCCAGAACTGGACACAATACTCCAGATGTAGCCTCACCAGTGCCGAATAAAGGGGAATAATCACTTCTCTGGATCTTCTGGCAATGCTCCTCCTAATGCACCCTAATATGCCATTAGCCTTCTTGGCTACAAGGGCTCACTGTTGACTCATATCCAGCTTCTCATCCACTGTAATCCCCAGGTCCTTTTCTGCTGAACTGCTACTTAGCCATTCAGTCCCCAGCCTGTAACAATGCCTGGGATTCTTCCATCCCAAGTGCAGGACTCTGCACTTGTCCTTCTTGAACCTCATCAGATTTCTTTTGGCCCAATCCTCTAATCTGTCCAGGTCACTCTGGACCCTATCCTGGCCCTCCAGTGTATCTACCTCTCCCCCTATCTTAGTGTCACCTGCAAACTTGCTGAGGGTGCAATCCATCCCCTCATCCAGGTCATTAATAAAGATGCTGAACAAATAATGCTGTTATGCTTCCTTAAATGTGAAAACAATATATTATATTTCTATTGCAACTCTTCTCCCCACTCAAAGTGCTCTGGGTGCCATACAACTGAATAAAACAAATACAGTGCTTGAACTACAAACATAAACAAACAGATGGTAGGGCCCGCCATGCTAATTTATACTTTTTTTAAAAAGTTGTGCACTTTTCAGAAAGGAGGAGAGGCCCCAAATGAGGTGCAATTTGGGGGCAGAGGGAGTTAGGGCCCATCCCAGCAAAAGTGCAATTGCCTAACAACTTCAGACAATGGCCACAGCCCTAACCAGGGAAATGGTACAGACACTCCTTCAATCTAAGTCTCAAAGAGCAGATCATGAAATGAACAGTGACTCCAGGTTAGAAAGAGTAAACTACGAAAGGCCACCAAGATGAATCAGACAAGCCAGTTTACTAGTAGTTTGTATAAAGCTAGGTCCACAAGTTTCAGGTGTCATTTTAAAAACAATCTTCTCAGGTGCCTACAAAAATCCCATCAGTTTCCTGGTTTAAATGGAGACTTCCTATTTTCAGCTAGTGGATGTTGGCCAAACTTACTGAAAACACAGGCAAGGAATCCATCAGTCCTGCACTGACATCAGATTAACAGGTTCATTAGAGGACAATTAGTTAGTTCACGAGGAAAGAAGGCTGCTGCTGAAGCAAGTTCTGAAGGCCAAAGAGTGTCAGAACTCTTTTTGGAAGCCATTACTAGAAAGTAACCACAGACAGGATTAAGGAATATACCATTGTAGTAGTCTAGGGCGACAAAACAGGGTCGCATTTGCTTAAATTACTGGTGATCTATTAAACCATTAATAACCAGCCTGCTTTAAAGAGATCAAAGCAAAAACAAGTGCCTGGATGACTTCAGATACCTTAAAAATGGCTCTTTGATTATTTTGTTCTATTAGCCTGTGGTCATGTAAAACACAGCACTTGCCTCTCAGCTCTGTGTTACTGCCTGATGATGCTAGTACTTAGGCAAATCATGACAAATCACCAACAACCCATCACTTAAGCTGCAGTGAGTCTTTCCTTGTGGACCAAAGGATTCTGGTACTAAGCAGCACTTCTAGAAAGGCAGACTCTGACTGTGAGGAGCTGCCTGGTAGAAAAGATAAGGCTTTTAACAGTTAAAAATAAACGGTGTTGGCAAGGGGATCTGAGTGTCACAGTTCTACCTATCTTTCCCCCTCTGGTGCTCAGCAAGGGCGCCCCAGTCAGTGGGGAGAGAGAGGTGCATCTGCAGAACAGTTCCCAGCATTTGCAGCAAGAAGCTCACTGCCTGAGCAGAGCTACTTGGTTTCTTTTCAGAGACTGATAATTGTGACTGCCTCAGTTAAGCTGCCACACAGCTCTTTCTATGCAAGGACTAAAGCGTCACTCAGAAAACATATCTAAAACACCAGAAGAATCTGTATGCAGGCTAATAAACAAACCAGAGATCACCCAACTCTGACAAGGGCTATGGCAGGTGATTAGCCCTTCAGGCCTGCAGAGGGTCTTGTCGGTGGTCACAAGTTCATAACAACCTCAGCTCAGAACTAGCACACTCATGAAACATTTAGTCCAGCTTTTATACAGTTCAGGGGTCTCTGATCCGGAGTTTCCAGGAGTACATAATCAGCAGATGATATGTTTCTCTCCTTGGGCTTTAGAAAACCAGACCAGTCAGTTCAACCTCTGTGCCACGAAAGATAATGGAGCAAGTAAGTAAGGAATTCATCTTCAAACACCTAGAAGATAATAAGGTGATAGGTAACAGCCAGCATGGATTTGTAAAGAACAAACCATGTCAAACCAATCTGATAGCTTTCTTTAATAGGAAAACAAGTCTTGTGGATAAGGGAGAAGCGGTAGACGTGGTATACCTAGACTTTAGTAAGGCATTTGATACGGTCTCACATGATATTCTTATCAATAAACTAGGCAAATACAATTTAGATGGAGCTACTATAAGGTGGGTGCATAACTGGCTGGATAATCATTCTCAGAGAGTAGTTATTAACGGTTCACAATCATGCTGGAAGGGCATAACAAGTCGGGTTCCACGGGGTCTGTTTTGGGTCTGATTCTGTTCAATATCTTCATCAACAATTTAGATACTGGCATAGAGAGTATGCTTATTAAGTTTGCAGATGATACGAAGCTGGGAGGGGTTGCAATTGCTTTGGAGGATGAGGTCATAATTCAAATGATCTGGACAAACTTGAGAAATGGTCTGAGGTAAATAGGATGAAGTTTAATAAGGACAAATGCAAAGTACTCCACTTAGGAAGGAACAATCAGTTTCACACATTCAGAATGGAAAGCAACTTTCTAGGAAGAAGTACTGCAAAAAGGAATCTAGGGGTCATAGTGGACCACAAGCTAAATATGAGTTAACAGTGTGACACTGTTGCAAAAAAAGCAAACATGATTCTGGGATGCATTAACAGGAGTGTTGTGAGCAAGACACGAGAAGTCATTCTTCCGCTCTACTCTGCGCTGATTAGGCCTCAATTGGAGTATTGTGTCCAGTTCTGGGCACTACATTTCAAGAAAGATGTGGCGAAATTGGAGAAGGTCCAGAGAAGAGCAACAAAGATGATTAAAGGTCTAGAGAACATAACCTATGAAGGAAGACTGAAAGAATTGGGTTTGTTTAGTTTGGAAAGGAGAAGACTGAGAGGGTACATGATAGCGGTTTTCAGGTATCTAAAAGGGAGAAAAATTGTTCTCCTTAGCCTCTGAGGATAGGACAAGAAGCAATGGGCTTAAACTGCAGCAAGGGAGGTTTAGGTTGGACATTAGGGAAAACTTCCTAATTGTCAGGGTGATTAAACGCTAGAATAAGTTGCCAAGGGAGGTTGTGGAATCTCCATCTCTGGAGATATTTAAGAGCAGGTTAGATAGACACCTATCAGGGATGGTCTAGATGGTACTGGGTCCTGTCATGAAGGCAGGGAACTGGACTCAACGACCTCTCGAGGTCCCTTCCAGTTCTAGTGTTCTATGATTCTATAATGGCACAGATGGAGATAAGAAGGAAGACAGCCATCAACATTTGCGCCATTCAACACAGTGGAGGCTGCTAGGGCATTCCCTATGTCATCCATAATGGTTGGGGAGCTAGTAGCATCGCAGTTCTCCACTGACATAGTTAGGGCATGGTTTCATTTTGCAGCGTTAATGAGATCTGAACCCAAAGGTTGTATTCACCTTTGCCCATCCTAGTGATTTGACTATGTCTTGCAATGTTTAGTATTTTTCTTAAAGTGCCTTGGGTACTTACCTGAGAACCTCAGTTTCCATTCAAAAAACAGTCAAGTTTCTAACCCTAATGGTATAAAGAAAAGCTTGGAAATGGGAACCTTAAAGGGTTCAGACACTAGAAGGCAAATACAAATAATCTAATATTTATTGTGGTTAAAATATGATTTATTTAGACCAATCTTATGATTTTGGGGACTGACTCATGATTTTTGAACCCGTGGATCTGGCAGACACAGATGGAGCGTAAGAAGAGAGGAATTCACAGTCACTAGAAGTAGCAACAGCAACTCCACAGCTGCATTCCGCTCTGGGATCATGAAGGAGCAAATAAAGAATGAGCAAATTCTGCAAGAAACGACAGACAATGAACACAGCACGGAGGGGAGAAAAGAAGGGAGATTTCTGGCTTCCTTGCTTTCCACCCTTGCAGCCTGCACCAGGGCCACCCAAAGTCCAATCCTGTCTCAGCATAATTGTTCATTCTCTCCACTTGTAAAGTCAGGCTCCTTTAATATTGTGGCTTTAATTAGAAAGAGTTTGGAAGGAGAAAGAAAGATAACTAATGATTTTCAGAAACCTAGAGATGGTCTAAAGCACCAATCCTGTAAATAAGAGTGTCACAGATTCAAGGTGTGCTCTTATACCACTTATCAAAGTTAGAAATAAGTGTCATAAGTGCCACTGAAATGGAGGATTTCCCGGTTCCCTGCAGATATAAAGTTCCTAGTTGAGATTTTCCAAAGCCAATGACAGGATTAGGCCACCCAACTCCCATTACTTTCAACAGGGTTCTGTGGCTAAATCCTCTAACTAGCTTTCAGAATTTCTCACCTACACTACAGAGTTTTGTCGGGAAAACGGCAGTTTTTCCAAAAAAATCTTCAATTACGTCCACACTGCAATTGCATTCTTTCGAAAGAAAATTAAAAGAACAGATGGAATTTTCTGGTATTGGTAATCCTCTTTCTACGAGGAAGAAGCCTTTTTCCAAAACAGCTCTTTCGGAAAAAGGTGTGTGGACTGGGAAGAGGGAGTTCTTTCGAAAGAAGAGGAAAGAGGAAAAAGCACAGGTGCCCTGGTGGCCACTCCGTCCATAGTAATCACAGTTTAAATGCGAGACATTCAGTGTGGAAGCTATCTTTCGAAAAAGCAGATCGCTTTTTTTATGCACTTTGGCAGTGTGGACGCGCTCTTTCGGAAGATGTTTTTTCGGAAGATCTCTTCAGGAAATGCTTCTTCCGAAAGAAGCCTGCAGTCTAGATGTAGCCTCTGTTCCTAGTCCTTGGATGGACTGTAAACCCAAGTCCAAGACCTAAAATTACCTGTTTTGTATCTCAGAGCAGTGTAGTTTTTTGTGTGTGGCAGAATCTATTCCACATTGGAGAGGAAACATCTCTTTGGAGTCTGCTTGAAGCTGCTCAGAGGTTTGGAATTATAGTTGTAATTCTGGTTAGAGATGGATTGGTGAATGAAGAGCAGGTCAGGCAATCAAATCAATGTAGTTGTTTCGATTAAAAACAGAATGTTTAAAAGCCGATTTGCAATATCAGCAGTCTTACAAAGTATATTTCTCAACATACTACCCTTACTAGTCTTCATCTCCTTGCTCATGAAGGCCTCCAAAGAGAAATCCCATTCTTAAAGTTCTTGCTATAAGAGATTCTAATGTCTAAGGCTATGTCTGCACTTGATCAACAGCCTCCTACCCCCACGCACAACAAAGTTTTGCCACAGCAAGTGAAAGTGTGAATCCACACCTGCTAACAAAACCAAACCCAGTCATTGGGGGTGGAAGTATTTTGTCAACAAAAGTGCTGACAGACAGCATGGATTCATGCTGACTTTTAGAGACAGGGCTGTGTCAACACAGCCTTGTCACTACAAACTGTGTAGTGTAGACATACCCTAAGCATACTCAAGTCTCTTTAGAGCTAGACAAAAACTGGGGGGTGGTGGTGGAGGGGAATTAAAAAAAAATTGAAATAGTTTTCATTTTCCATGGTTCAAAACTTAGCCTTTTTTAAAATATTCCAAAAACATTTCCCATTTTAATTAGAGTATTAGACTCAGAGAATCATAAAGTTGGAAGAGACCTCAGGAGGTCATTGAGTCCAACCCTCTGCTAAAGGCAGGACCAATCCCAACTAAATCATCCCAGCCAAGGCTTTATCAAGCTGGGACTTAAAAACTTCTAGGGATGCAAATTCCACCACCTCCCTAGGTAACCCATTCCAGTGCTTCACCACTCTCCTAGTGAATTCTCCCTCTTTCTCTCCTTTTCCTGCATCAAT
This sequence comes from Rafetus swinhoei, assembly GCA_019425775.1. Taxonomy (NCBI): domain Eukaryota; kingdom Metazoa; phylum Chordata; order Testudines; family Trionychidae; genus Rafetus; species Rafetus swinhoei. Next base: position 48,245,807 of record CM033432.1, read on the forward strand.
ACAATACATTATGTCAAGGACTGGGCCTCCTTTCTTTCTTTCTTTCTTTCTTTCTTCAACTTTGGAAAAGTTTATGTGACAGAAGACAAAATGGAAGAAAATAAATCACCCACTTTATTGCATTCAGTGGCAAAAAGGGAAGTTTTCCATTTTCCAACCAACTCTCTGACCTTAGCACAGATCTTGGATAAAAGTACAAGAGAAGAACCCAGAGGGGATCTTTGTAGCAATGAATCTTTGGACTCCCTTCTTCCTCAGTGCCCATGGGGCACAACTCACTACCATGGCACCTCCTGCTGGTTGTTCCAGGAATTAGCTCAGTTCTCAGCAGGGTGCCTCCTGGCAGGTGTCTTGCTCATCATCGCCCTGTGCTCTCCTCACGATCTCGCTCTGGACCCACATTGCTCCCAGACCATGGAGTCCTCTTCAGGACACTGCTCTCCAGCAGTGCCCACCACAGTGATCTCTCACCCCCTTCCAGGGGTATCAGCAGTCCTCAGCTTCCCCTGCCACTGTGGCCAACTGCATCCCCAAAGCCTAGCCCCTCTGCCTCAGAGCAAGCCACAGTCTGTATAGGCCACTGTTCCTGGTAGCAAGGTGTGGTGTGAAGGATAAGGGGGGGGGGACCCAGGCCCACCCACTACTCTAGGTCCTGGACCAGGGACCCTTGGGCAGAAGCCTCATCCTGTCCCTTTCTCTCCCTTCTACTGCCTCCTGTTCCCTGGGCCACTTCCCCTGTGATTCCTGCACCTCCCTGGCCCTTGTGTCAAGGCCAGCAGCCTGGCAGGTATCAGGCTGGAGCCTCCCTCTCTAGCCCCCCTGATCCTGCCCAGCACTGCTTTCTCACCAAAGTGTTTCTCAGGAAACCAGTCCCACACCCTCCAACAACAGGACCCAACTGCCTCACTTTGCTGGGAAGCTCCTTATATACAAGGCTGCCCCAGCAAGCTGCCCTCTGATTGACTTCTTAAAAGCCTCTTCTGATTGGCCAAGGCTCTGCACACGCTCCCTCCAGCCTGCTTTAACCCCTTCCAGCTAGTGTGGGGCAGTCTCCCCACTACACTCAGGTTGCTTTTATCCTGCCCCAAACCTCTTCTGCCCTGTGCGGCTCACAATTGCATACAGTTCAGGTGTCCACCCTATACTCCTATAGCCCTCTTGTGGAGGGAGAGTGAAACTACACCCATGTTGTTGTCAGGTGCTACAGAGACAGGAAGAGAATTTGTCTCTTGGTACTCAAAATAAAATAATTCTCAATGAGGCTTCACAGTTACGAGAGGAACTTCGTGAACTTCTGGTGTATTTACTGAGTTGTGTGTGTGGGCGGTTTCACCAGGTTATTGTGGTGGGGGAGGGGTTATAATACTGCTACTTTTACTGCTGCGCTGCTGCTGGCAGCAGCTGTGCCTGCTGAACAAAGTCCTCGGTCAGCAGCCGCCACTCTCCAGCTGCCCAGCTCTGGAGTCAGCAGCGCAGATGCAAGGTTGGCATGATATGTATGGAATTACCAGCCTTACTTCTACACTGCGGTGGCTGGAACACTGGCTTCAGAGCTGGGCACATGACCAACAGCCACCACCCTCCTGCTGCCCAGCTCCAAAGGAAGCGGAGAAGTAAACATGGCAATACTGTGCCCCCCTAAAATGACCTGGTGACCCCCTGCAATTCCTTTTGGGTTAGGACTCCTAATTTGAGGAACACAGGTCTCCCCTGTGAAATCTGCACAGTGTAGAGAAATAGCAGACAAAAGACCAGATTTCACAGAGTGAGAGCAGATTTCGCGGTCTGTGACGTGTGTTTTATGGCGGTGAATTTGGTAGCACCATAACTACAAAGTAAACATGTTATAGATGGCAGCTCAGGCATCAGCATTTAAAATGATAAAGTGTCTAATTGTGAGAATTTATGCCTGATAACAGAAATTTCTCACGTGCAGCACTCACTGCCAGTGGACAGACCTGGAATCCATAAAGGACGCCTTTCATTTTGGATAAGCAAATCTGGATAATTAAAAGGCCAGTGTCAGGATGCAAGAGAGGCCTTCCCCATCATTTGTAATCTTCTCACATTCAGAAGCATCTTAAGTCTTTTCTAAACATGTTGATATTGCCCGAAATTCACAGAAACCTCCACCCTCCCAGCCTTTGTTTGTGTTAACAGGATGAGAAAGTGCAAGGCTTCCTGTTATGTGTGTGTGACAGCTGTAGATAAGCGGAGAGCCCTGGACAGGAAATCCGCTTAACTTCGGCAGTGTAACTCATCTGAAGCTTAGGAACTCTTTTAGAGAGAAGCCCCAACGGAATGACACGGTCTGGTTCCAACATGGGGGACACAGTGGAGAAAAGTTCTGAAGACCCTCTGGTCTCTTTGGACAATGAGTGCTCCAGGAAGACGGGGGACCTTGTGGAAATCTCAAGTGGGGACAAGGTTAAGTTTGATGACACTGGGCTTTCTATGGTGCTTCAGAATGGCCTGGAGAACCTGAGGCTGGAAAACTCTCTCACGGATGTCATCTTGTGTGTGGACAACATGGAATTCTCTTGCCACCGTGTGGTCCTGGCGGCAGCAAGCAATTATTTCAGGTAAGGCAGTTTTTAAAACAAACACCTTTTCCCCTCAGTACACGGAGGCTGGGCGATTCTAAGGAGCCTCAGGCTGGGTGCCCAGCTCTTGCTGACTTTCAGAGGGTTTGGACCCCTGTCTCCGTTACTCCCTTTGACAGTTGGAGCCTTAAATTAGGAAAGCAACAGTGTCAAACATGTCACTTCTACCCCAAACAGACAACTGGAGGGAAAACAATTGGCGATGGAAGGACAAAATCTTAGCCAAATATTCTGAGCATTGTTTACCCATCATTGTATGCATCCTTGATTCACTGCAATCTTGGGGTAGTTTTGTTTTAGTGTGACTCTGTTTGTGGAAGTTGTTTTTTTTCACTATTACTATGTGGTAGAACACATAGTCTGTAAACTTGTTGAGAAGGGAAGAGGATGTGTGTCCTCTTTCCTGTCTTTCCCAAGATTACTGTAAAATCAGTTGAGAGATGGGAACCTCTTATAAGGAAGAAATTTTACAAATTCCAAAGAATCCACCTTTAGTCCTTTTAAAACCACAGTGAACTTTAGGCTCCTGACTGGAAGGAACAAACTTGAGACTCATGGAGAAACACAGTATGAGTTACAACATTTTCCATTATCCGTTTAGACCTTCACATTTGCATAGCTGGGATTTTTTGTCAACTGTTGAGATGGCGTGGTGACTGACTACAGTGGAAACTGGAGGGAAACAAATCTGCAGGCATTAGTGATTTGAGTAGGAAGTTCCAGTTTCATGGAGGCTTAGTGAAGTTTACTCACAGAGATCACAAGAGAAGTGCTATTTTAGGCATCTGAGACTAAACCTAGTACAAAATAAGATTTACATGTGAAACTCATGCAGCTGAAAGCAGTGTAGTAGTGGTGCCATATGGAAAAAGGGAAACAAAATGAACAATTGAAATCTGAATTAAAATAATGTAACTGAAAAATGGCCAACTGTCAAACCAGTATTGTGTGTTATCAGGGGATTACAGATTGGCTCCCTCCAGCCAGGGATCCCCAGTGTGACGGGAGTGGCTGTCGGCATCACACACCGCTGACTGCTATCAGCCAGGCATCTGCTGTTGGCAGAGAACTCTGGGAGGATGAAATGCCCCTAGGTCTATGGTAGCCCTTTGGGATATGGCACAAAATGGCTCAAAAAGGAGGGTGGATACTGACTGGGTTTTGTCATGTTAACAGCAATGATGGATTCATTGGATGTTGCATGTCTGCAGGGAGCAAATAGATTTCTAAAATTATTTCTCTCATTTGTCATCCTGAATTGGGGGGTAGGTCTGTACAAGGCCTAACACATTTTGGATGCTAACATAATAAAACTCCAGTCATCTGAAGAAGTGGGCTGTGCCCACGAAAGCTCATGATCCCATCTACATGTTTTGTTAGTCTATAAAGTGCTACCAGACCATTTGTTGTTTTTTAAGTTTATAATATAAATAGTTCATGCTAAATTCACATTTTAAAAAGGCGTTGAGCAGGGGCCAGGCAGAGTTATCAACTTTCAGTCCTTCCTCCGTTATCATTGAAGATTATATATAATATAATGTTTTGATGGAGTCCTGTATCCTTAAACATGCCTTAAATTCTCCACTCCAGCTGTGCATAGTAAATGGTGTAAAGAGGGTACCAAACCAGAAGAGCAGCATTTTACACCTGATTTGTACCAGTAGTGGAGAAACAAGCCCACAGAGATTGGGGCCAATATTTTCAGAAGCAACTGTTAGTTGTGAGAGTCGAACATTTGCCAAAACACGGGTGCTTAAAATTACACTCATTAAGTCCAAATGTAGGAACCTAAGTGTCCTAACATTCAAAAATGCTGGGTGCACAGCAGCTCCCATTTCCTGGGTCTAAATTTGGACTTTGAAGCCTTATTTTAGACACCCAATTCTGAAAATCTGAGAGCAGGGCAGTGGTGGGGTAGTGTCCTGCATTCCCAGCCTCAAGAGCTTTGTCCAGCTGGGGGCTTGCAGGTTGTTTCTGTATGGCCCACGTGGAAGGCACCATTTTGTAGAGCAGGGTTGCCTGGCCACAGTAGAGCTGCTGGAGGAGACACCAGTCCTCCATGATGTTACACCCCTGCTCCCCCCATTTCTCCCCCCTGACTTTCACGGAGGAGTGATGTGGAGTTGCTTAGCGCTTTTCAACCCAGGGTCTCAGCATGCCTCACACACAGTAAACAAGTCTCCCCTTACCCCACTGAAGTGGGGGCAGGGGAAAATATTACCACCCCCATTTAAAGGTTAGAGGATAGGTGCAGAAAGGTTCAGCGACTTATCCAGAATCAAGAGCCTTGTCAAGAATCCAAAAGCAGGGTCCTGAGCTCCCCTGTGAGAGTGGAAAGCCACGGTAACTCCACTGAGTTACTCCAGTTTCAGGCTGATAAGGTGAGAACGGAGCTGCACCTCCCCGGCTGTTAGTGCCCTGCCTTACCACAAGACCACAATCACAGATCTAGGAGATAAAGAAGTGAGGCTACAGAACAGCTGCATCCTAGGACAACAGCCCGTTTCTCACTCACTTGAAGCTCTTCCACTACCACACGTGCAGTATGTGCCCTTTAATTCTTTCCTTTTTTGTATAGAACCCCCCTGTCTCTAACGTGTGACCGGTGCTTTTGCTCTCAAATGCCTGCCTGCCTGGAATACCCCAAAATGTCATCTCACCAGCATGCAGCACCCCTGCTATAGCATGACAGAGTAAAATACACAGAAGTAACACGGGCCTAACTCCTGCTCCTGTTGAAGTTAAAAGGTATTTTGCCATTGACTTCCGTGGGAACCAGGATTGGGCCATAGAGGAAAGCAATGAACAGGAAAATGCTACAGGGCAGTGAAAATGAGAATGAGGCAAGTCTTTAGAATGATTAGGTCTGCACAAGCCTTCTGCTCACAGGCTCTGTCTTCCCTGCCGTGCACAGCAGGATGACTAACATGGGTTGTCTACCTTGCTGTAAAACCCTAGTGTAGACAAGGTGCAGGTCACTTTTATTGCAATCTAGCTAGGAGAGGTCAACAGCATAGGCCCCGACTATGGCTCACCTCAGCTAAGTATTTTGTGGTTAAAATGACAGCACCTGGCCTCCGCTTCCCAGAGAGGTTGCTAATCTGTGTTTGGTAGGAAACACACGCCTTTTCTGTCCATGAAGACTTTGGTCCACAAGACAATTATACACGGTCCTCCTAACTTTGCATCCTTATGTGGTCCTCCCTAACCTAGAAAGATTTGGCATTCAGGGTTAATAGGAGATGAATTACATTTGAGACTCTCACACATGTTTTCCTCTGGCTCTGGTCAAAAAAAGGTTCAGGTACTTCTAGTCTTACTATTGTGATTGAATCATCTTTGGAATCTGGCCCCTGGCCTCTATGGGTACGTGTACACTACAGAGAAGATCGAAGCTGCTGCTATTGATCTTCCAGGGTTCGAATGAGTGGGTCTAGGGAAGACACACTAATTCGAACAAAGAGGCATGCACCAGTCGATGCCGGAAGGCCTGCTTTCAAGAGGAGTAAGGGAAGTCGAAGGGAAATGTTCTCCCTTCGACTTCCTGTAGTGTGGACAGCACCAAAAGTCGAGTTAAGGTACTTCAACTTCAGCTACACAATTAACGTAGCTGAAGTTGTGTATCTTAATTGGACCTTGTCCCATAGTGCAGACGTACCCTAAGTGACAGCTGAACTCAGTGACAAAGATCAGGATAATCAGCAGGTATTTAAAGTGCATAAACCAGAATTGAACTGGGAGTGAGAAGCCGTTCGCCAGCAGTACATTCATCTTACAGAAGAAAACTGCTTGAAGAGAGACTCAAAATTAAAAGGGGGATTAATAAATTAAAGGAAGATGAATGTGCCAGTGAGGAAGCAAAGTGCTTTGAGATGGCGCTTAGTTAATTCTGTGGTTTATATCCTGTACACAATACTCTGTTAGGATTAGTTTTGTCTACACTACACAGCTTTGAATGACACGACTGTGTCGCTAAAAGTGGGGCAAAATACAAAATACTTCCATGCCCACAACAGTGTTTGCGTTGTCAACCAGACAGTGCTCCTGCCGGAAACAGCAGTTCACCCTGACACTGCTGTGGCAAAAATTTTGTCTCTCAGGGGCGGGTTAACATGTTCAGGTTAACATTCTGAACAACAAAAGTTTTGTTGCTCAGTTGCAAGTGTAAACATAGCCTACAAACACACAGTCATCAATAACAAGGAAATTGCCTTTTAAGGCAATATTAACAGCCAAGCCAACCACAATTCAGATTCATTGCCATTTATATACCTTATATCCAAAGACACAAGCTTCTCAACTCCACAGCAAACTCCATGAGGTTCATCAGAGGGAGAAGCCACTTCTGGAGCAGAGAAAGTAACTCTGCCCTAAAGGCATCTTCAGCTGTAAAGTTCCCAGTCCCTGCTCTCTGGGACTCATAGGGTCCAGGACATAGTGGGAGACTTAGGCTACATCTAGACTGAAGGCTTCTTTTGGAGGAAGCTTTTCCGGAAGAGATCTTCCAAAAAAACTTCTTCGGAAAGAGAGCGTCCACACTGCCAAAGCGCATTGAAAAAACGATCTGCTTTTTCGACCAATAGCGTCTACACTGAATGGACGCTATCTCGCATGTAAGCTGTGATTACTATGGACAGAGTAGCCACCAGAGCACCTGTGCTATTTTCTCTTTCCTCTTCTTTCAAAAGAACTCCCTCTTCCCAGTCCACACTTGCCTTTTTCGGAAAGAGCTCTTTCAGAAAAAGGCTTCTTCCTCATAGAAAGAGATTTAAGAGGTTTACCAATGTCGGAAAAACTCCTCTGTTCTTTCGATTTTTTTCCGAATAAACACGATTGCAGTGTGACATAAGTGAAGTTTTTTTGGAAAAACTCTGTAGTGTAGACATAGCCTTAGGGTATGGCTACACTGCATGCTTATTTTGAAATAAGCTATTCCGGGATAGTTATTCCGAAATAGCTTATTTCAAAATAGCACGACTACACTGCAGGGAAGCCTCAAAATTAGTCCGAGGCAGGCTTCCCTAATGTAGATGTGCTATCTCTATTTAGAGCCCCAGAGGCACTCAGGGGTGGATAACTTAGCAAGGCCCAGGTGAGGGACTATTTCAAAATAGCAGCAGTGGAGCGTCTACACATGCCTTATTTCAAAATAGCTATTTCGGAATAGGCGTTATTCCTTGTAGAATGAGGTTTATAGATTTCAGAATAAGCCACCCATTATTTTGAAATTATTTCAAAATAACAAAATGGCTTTGTAGACACTCGTATTGTTATTTCAAAATAACGCTAGTTATCTTGAAATAACAGTGCAGTGTAGACGCCCCCTTAGTCAGAGTTTCCAGCCATATGGATTTAGCAGCAATTTCTGCCTCTAACAGCCTCCTGTGGTTCTCCAAGTGTACTCTCAGTCAGACAGGCCTCGGTGTCTACTGGATTGGGAGTCACCTCCTGAGGGGTAAGAGTGTACATGTTCAGAGCTATATCTGAGGCAGAGGTTGTCAGTAAGACTGGGGTTTAGTGTAAGGATGTTAAATATCAAGTAATTTACTAGTTGAGTATTCAACTAGTCGATAGGCACTTCCGCATTCTTCCCTTGAAACATACAAGAGCTCCCGCTGAGGCTCTTGCACATTTCAAAGGAGAAATGCGGACCTCCTTGTGCAGCCCAGAGCCAGTGGGAAGTCCCGCTGATTCCGGGCTGCATGCAGCATGCCAGCTTTGAAATGTACAAGAGTCCCCAGTGGGGGCTCTTGTGCATTTCAAAGAGGAAGAGGAAGCACCTGCATGGAGCTTGGGGTCAGCAGGGGACTTATGGCATTTGCTTATTGGATAGTCGACTAGTCCTTAACATCCTTAGTTTAGTGCTGAACAGTGAGGCTGGTGGCAGCAGCTGCCAGTGGAGTTGCCAGGTGACACCTGCTGCCTACTGAGTCCTCACCTCTATTGCAGGAGAAAAACCTGTCTCCTTAGTCCCAGGGGCCCTCCTCCATCCCCCAGCCCTTTAACTCAATGCCTGTCTCTTTCCCAGCAATGGGAGAGGATGAATTTCCTGGTGTCCTGTTCTCCTTCTGCTCTGGGCACAATTTAGCCCTAAATGTTTGTAAAGTGTTTTGAGAAGCACAGAAAAGCATTAGCATCATTATTACCACTACGATTTAACAGATCTATTTGCCAATTTCATTTCACCTTCTGATGCACTGGCAGCCATTCTTTTAAAAGACGTTTACTCCTAAATCAAGTATCCATTTAAAAAAGCAGCGCTTTATTTCTGCAGACTGTCTGGCCCATTTTACAGAATAGACAGGGTGTCCGTTTAGCAGCTCTGTTCTTTTAGCATCAGACATTCTCTGTAGAATAACCATGCAACTATGCATTTTAAAATCTAGCTCTACAGTGGTATGAAAGTAACTGAGAAGGAGTGTTCTTTGGACTTTTGCTGCAATATTATCTTGTGTAAATGCAAAGCGATCAGAAGGACTCTGCATTGGTAGAACATGTCGATAGCGGTAGCTTCAAATCTGGTAGCAGTGTTTTTTCAGAATGCTTAATTCTTCTTGGGTAACTAGTGAACAGCTCTTGTTTCAGGGCCATGTTCTGCAATGATTTAAAAGAGAAATATGAAGAAAAAATCATAATTCAAGGAGTGGATGCAGAAACCATGCAGATGCTGTTGGACTACACTTACACCAGCCAGGTGCTGATCACAAAGCAAAATGTACAGAAAGTCTTAGAAGCCGCCAGCCTTTTCCAGGTTAGTGAAAAAGCACCTTCAGCACACATGGATTAATGCAAACAGATTGTTTCAGTTTTACTGTTAGGACAATACAACACAGCACCCATGATCAAAGCGCTGCACACTTCTTTGATTTGTCATGCCCATCAGAGATCTTTGGCTTCATGTTATTTATTTGCATGATGGTCACATATGGGAGCTCAGGACCCATTGTGCTGGGCACTTGTAGAGGAACCTGTAACAAAAAGACCGACCCCAAAGTGCTATGAACACATGCTGCCTAAAAGCTCATGGTATTGCATTCTCAGTGGGACGGCATTCTACTCCTGATGCAGACGGACTCTGAATAGCCTGCATTCAGCCTAGATGTTCATAACAGTCCCGTCAGTCTTTAAAATCGATGAATCTCACAAATATAAAGCTCTGAGATTAACCCCTTACCTGTAGAATAGTATATTTACTCTGGACGGTGTGCTTGTTAGGAAAATACCTCCACACAGAAAAGGTAATTTAATTTTAATAAAAGGCAATTTGTACTTCTCTTCCGCCCCTCTGCCAGACCCATGGTCTGAGTGGACTGGCCCACAAACATTTTCAACAGTCCAGTATTGTGAGCCCCCTGGCATTACAAAATCAGGGCATTTTTTTTCAAAAGTCTGGACTATTTTTATTCTTTTTCTGGGTATTTTTTGAGCCTGGCCTTACTCTGAAAACATGAGAGCTAGAAATTGTTTTATTGTTTTTTAATGAACGTTGAAAGTTGAGGTTTGGCTTTATTTGCCTGACTACATCTGCTGAGGCATTAAGTGAAGTACAGAACCTCCTGAGACTCATGATAAGTCCTGAGAAGTGACAACACTGACTGAAGTACTAGAATGTTCCACTGACGGTATCAGTCCAGGCAAGGATACGAAATTCTAGTACATGTCGCCAGCGATCACCCCCAACCCTACCGCACCGGGCCATTACTGGAGAATATGCCAGTGCTTTAGAAGGGGTATCACAATGTGTTGTACAATGTTCCACTTTTCCTTCTCACTTTTGGTGTTATTCTAGCCCCCCAACAGCCTCTTCGCCCTCCGAGTCTGTCCCAGGCCCTACCCCTTATCTCACTGCCATGGACTGGACTGTGAGTGGTTTTAGCTGCGTGCTGCTGCCAGAGCCTTGGCTGCTCCTCTGGGCTGTGACCGAAAACTCCCCTTCACCCAGTCTCACTGAACATTGATTCACAGACCCCTGCCAGCCTCTCCACCCCTCCCCACTGCCCCAACAGACATTAAAAGAGCGGGAAACAGGTGTCCTTTCTGCTCCCAATGGAACAGCTAGGAGGTGGGCAGGGAGCTGCCAGAGAAGCTGCTGCTGTGCAGAAGCAAAGAAAACAACCTTATCACTGAGGGCAGAGGTGGCTGAGGGTGGGCCCCATCCTCATTACCCTGGGTGTCCACTCAGCCTCCGGATACCACACGAGTACCTATAGGGTCCCCAAGTAGATGGACATTGATATATTTGTTTTGTTTACACTGTGAAATCCAGAGGGCAGTCTTGGGAGCAATGGGACGGGGGGCAATTCTGGTCCAAATAATTGTGACCTGTTGGAGATTCATTGTTTTCTCCATTTCTTGTGTCTGATTTGCTTTCACACCTCACACTTTTGCTACTTTCTGATGCACCCACACAGTTTAATTCACAGCGCTCTCCACCCACGCCCGAGCCTTTTAGGATAGAAGCACAGGCCATCTTATTGCCATCACTTTTGTGCAGCTGTGTGCATACCTACATTACACTCACTAGGCTATGTATAAACAGAACATAGCCCGCGCAGACCAGGGAGTTAGGAGTTCTAGGTTCTTTCCCAGCCTTATGAGTGACTTGATGAGTAATCTTGGCCAAGTCATTCATCCTCTTTGTAACTCATTTTCTCCCATCTATAAAATGGGGATAAGGCCCACCTGATGGGAGGTAGAAAGCAGGGGCAGCGGAGAGGGTTAATCAGTGTTTGCAGGGTGCTTTGAGATCCTCGGAAGAGAGCACTTCTATAAGGGGAAAGTATTAGTGTTAATAGTGATAGCCCAACGGAGAAATTCAATAGCCCTGGGACAGACCAGCTAGCACCGAAGCCACAGAACTCTGCAGTGGCGTTGTGGCACACTGTTGACATTTTTAGAGCAAAAGCTGTAGTCACGACCACAGTATTTTGATTTTTAATGTAGCCCCTGTTCATTAGTCAGTTGCATTTCTCTAATCTCTGGACCACATGTAAATGAAAAACAGGAACTAGATAGTCTGTAACCAGTGCTTGTCATCTTTCAGATTTGGTCAACAGTCTGCATATGTCAACAGGATACAGGTCTGCCCAGAAAATTCTGCCCCGATTATTTAAACAAATCTAAATACGTTAGCATTTAAAGGTGGGTTTACTGTGTTTCACTTCTCTTTCCCCTTCAGTTACAGTTATACTATTTTCCTTACCATGGAGAACAATAACATTAAAATGGCCAATCTATTGACATTAAATAGAAAAAAATGAGGATACTACCTTTAATTATTCATAGTATCTCCTTTTATTAGTCTTTTCTGCACCTTGTTCTTTACCAGCTGGCTAAGGAGAGCAATATTAAATACCAGTGCGCAACTCCCCTGTTAAAATCACTGAGGCAGGAAAAAGCAAGCATGAGGGGTTACTAGCAATCTCTTTTGCTCAGAACAGATTCTCCATTTATTGAGCTGATCACCCGGAGCCTCATCTTGCTCATATTGTTGTCAGTGGATAGGGGGATTAACAGGATTGGGATGGGACCCTAATGTAATAGCAATGAGCAAAAGTCAAACCACATCTGTCATAGCAGCTCTGACGCTCTATTTCCAGAATCTTCCTTTTGATTGAAAGGGAAATGTCAACTAGAAAACCATAGTTCTGTCTGACTTTTTAAAATCTATTGCAATTACCACACTCAGAGGTTAATGTTTTCCTCGGGGTTTTGTAACTCAGGGTCACTGTTTTGCTGATGGCTAGTCCTCTCAATTCCTGTCTCAGCCACCAGCAAGATGACCTCATGCTCACACTGGCCTGAGAAGGGAGCTCCCTTGCACTGTGCTAGGGGAGCTCACATGGTTTGTTTTTCCACCAGCCTAGCACGACTAGGGTTCCTGGACCAAAGTATCCCTGTGAGGGCAGCAATGGTGGCAGGGTGTTGGTGCTAATGTAGGCAGGGTATTGGCAGCCCCCTGCATTTCCACCCCCATATCATCTAGATCTGCTCTGAGCCAGTGGGTAGAAATGCCTGCAGCCCTGGGAGGTTCCACTGCTCTCACGTTCCAACTGGCAGAGAGGAACTGGTGGCAGCAATGCTGGGGGATTTCTCACAAAAGTCTCGTGTGAACGCAGCCCCAGTGGATATTTAGCCGGTAACAAAGCAGCAGAGCTGCTACCATTTCACAGTGGCTCCTTTCTTGGGACCCTTGCATGGAACAATGGGAGCCAGGGAAGGTGGAGACTGGGAGAACCCCCTTCTGGATTTCCCAGACCTCTGCCTGTGAGCAATGGAGACAGCGTGGAGCAGGGAGCCCTCTTTATTCATGGATGAGGCCAGGAAGCAATTAAAACTTGCGGGAGGAGGACATAAGGAGACCCACTCTTCTCTGCCCAGCCTCCTGCAACAATAAGAGTCAACAAGACAAAGGTTTCCATGACCGCACAGCTGGGTCTATACTGAAAACGTACCGTGGCAAAGCTATAGCATCCGGGGAGGTTTGAAAAATCCACAGGCCCAAGACACACAGCTATGCCAACCTAGCCCCAGTGTAGACAGTGCTAGGTTGATAGAAGAAGTCTTCTTTCGATCTGCTGCCACCCCTCAGGCAGCTGGACTAACTACAGTGATGGGAGAAGAGTGTCTACACCAAAGTGCTGCAGCTGTGCTGCTGTAGTGTTCTAGGTGTAGACATGCCCTCAGTGATGGTGATGCGGCTGTTGATCAGGTAGGCACACGTGCACAGAGAGACAGGGGAAGGAGGGAGCCTGAGGAACATCTGCTAGTGTTGCTCTTGGGCCCGTCTCCTATCCCTTCCCTTTGGAGTTCTTTAAAAAATGGTTTTCGTTTTAACCTCAGGACATATTATTTAAAGGTTGTTCTCTTAGAAACAGGGGATTTTTAAAATGAATCAGTTTAAAACTCTTCAACTTGACAGTGCCCCTTTACATTACAGTGAATCTCACACGGTTAAAACAGAGCAGAAGCCAGGCAGGAGAAAAGCCTATACAAAAGCTCTGCCGCAAAACAAACAGCAGTTTCCGAATAATGGGTCAGATGGCGGTGTTACTCCATAGGTGCAAGTGAGATCAGAATCTGCCCCTTCGCAGACATTTGTAATACCCCATTAAAATACTGGCAGCTAAAGTTCAAAGACTCTATGGCTGCCTCCACCCAGATCCTTTAACTTAATGGCCTCTTCACCAAGCCACCATCGAAGTGGTAGAACTGGAGCAGCATGGCTTGTGTTACACTCACGGCTCCACCTGCACCCCCCATGACTCACAGGCCCCATTTATTCCTTCTCCCACGCCACTCCCAACGCCTGGAATTCTCTCCCTCTCCTTGTGAGTTGACTGGACATCTTCCGTCCATTCAAATCTCTCTTCAAACTCACTCCTGTCAGCCAGGCCTCGCACACAATGGGCCTGGATTTTCACACCAGCAGCTCCCACCAGCTTTAACTGGAGCAGAATCAGCTCTGGGAGGGAGGGGGAAGAGTGTGAATCAGCTGATTTATGTTGCTCCAAAAATTCTGGGAGGGAAGGAGAGGGGCAGGTAAGTGCAGGGCTTGGCAGCAGGGGGCAGATAGGAGGTGCATGGGCCACCTCCAGGTGGAATGCCAATAGGCCACATGCAGTGCCCATCACTGGATTTCAACCTTGCAGCCCACTGAGGTGAAGGAGGGCCACCCATGCGGCCCACTCACTAGTCTTGGCTGCCCATCGCTGCTCTAGCAGATGGGGCTGGTACTCAAAAGATTCAGGTGTACTTCCTGGGTGAGCCACAGCCTCCTCATCTGACTTGGGGCACGTCACTTAACCTGCTCTGTGCCTCAGTTCTCCATCCTTATGGATACCGACTTCCTTACATCACAGAAGTGTTGCCACTCATAACTCCTCACATTCTGTTGTGCTGAAAACCACATATGTTGCCCTTGATTATACTCCTTATTAGGGATGTAAAATCCTGTTTAACTGGTTAACAGATTAAAGGGAGGGTGGGTACAGGGCCGCTCCAGCCCCACTGGGCTCAAGTGGCCCCCCCTTCCCACTGTGGCTGGGCTGAACCAGCCCCCCGCTTCTCCCCACCCCTGCAGGCAGGGGCTGCTCCAGCCCAGCCCTATCCACGGTGGGCCTGGTTGCATTGCAGACAGGGACTGCTCTGGTCATCTGGAGCAGCCCTGCCTGTGATGTGCCTGGGCCCTCTGTGGACAGGAGCAGCTCCATAGGACCGGAGCAGCCTCTGCCTGCAATTCTCTCATGGCCTGCTGCAGACACCCCTTGGGGCTGGAGCAGCTCCCTGCCCACAGCAGGTGGGAAGCTGCTCCAGCCCCCACTGGTTAACCAGGCAACTCTACTTCCCTACTTCTTGTAAGTCCTACTATGATGCCTTCCAAAAAACCCCAGACCTGGAGATTGGTTAGGCTGCCGTGTGCTGCTTGTGACACTGCTTGTCATGCTGTATTGTCTCATGCTTTGTCCTCATCAGTCTGTAGCTGTCTATTATCTCTTGTCTTGTGCTCAGTTTGGAAGCCTTGAGGGCAAGGGCCTCTGCTGGGTTTGTGTTTGTCCAGTGCCTAGCACAAGGGGGGCCCTGGCCCTTAACTGGGGCTCCCACACCTACCACAATAGAAATATATCATAACTGCATGGTACCGGACATGCTCTTTGTGTCTGTAGTTTCTGCGGATGGTGGATGCCTGTGCCAGTTTCCTTACCGAAGCCCTCCAGCCGGAAAACTGTGTTGGGATTCTGAGGCTGGCCGACACTCATTCTCTGGAGAATCTGAAGCAGCAAGTCCAGAGCTACATTATTCAGAACTTTGCTCAAACACTGAACTATGAGGAATTCCTGGAGATCCCTGCTGACGTTCTCTGCAACACGCTGAAGAGTGACGACCTCTATGTCACTGAGGAGGCGCAGGTCTTTGAGACTGTCATGAACTGGGTTCGATACAAGGAGTCTGAACGGTTTCCTCTCCTACCCTACGTTCTTGAGAATGTCCGGCTGCCCCTTTTGGACCCTTGGTATTTTGTAGAGACAGTAGAAGCTGATCAACTCATTCGACAATGTCCTGATGTCTTCCCTCTGCTTCAAGAAGCAAGAATGTATCATCTGTCAGGCAATGAGGTAAGTAACCAATGAAAATACTTTGTAAACTGGGGAAGAGGGGCTGAAAAATTACTATAATCATAATCACTTAACCGTGAAATCTAAGAGGTTTCCAGACAGCTTATTTTAATATAAAACCATTTAAGAAAATGTTCTGAATCTCTGAAAGGAGAGAGATCTCCCTTGCACACAATTTGATCTAATATCAAACAAAGGTTCACCAATATTCCTTGATATGCTCCCTAGTAAAAGGCAAATCAAAGGTATTACTTCAGACATTGCTTTCTTGTTTAATATTGGTATCCCAATTAAAATAATCATCTATGGTGTCAAATATGGCAAAGAATCCCAATGGGTCACTTAGGGTGAGCAGCACCATACCTCCACAAACAGTTATCTATGTCTACTTTCCCTACTAATGTATTTTCTCTTTAGCTGCCCGGTTGAGCTTTGAGGTTCAATCATCAATAAAATTGTTATGGGTTTGATGCAGGAATTCCTGGGAGAAATTCTCTTGTGTGCAGCAGATCAGACTGGATTGTAATAATGACCTGCTCTGGCCTTAAATGTGAGAGATATTAAAATATAAGTGAGCAAGAAGAGATCTAATGGAAATACATAGGAGCTCAGTTCGTTAAAGAGTCCAAAAGCTTCCCCTGTGTTCTTGAGAAGGAGTGTTGGTCCATGCCTTTGCTCGTATCTTCCATCCAGACTGAACCTCACCTGATATGAAATGCTCCTGTAGTTCCAGCTGAGGACGTTATTCTTCACAACCCTGCCTACATCACAATTGCAGGGTGGAGGCGGACTTGTGTGCTCCCCCCAAAGAGGCTGTGCTCAGTACTGGGAGAAGCGATTCCCCTTGGTAGCCTGCTGCACTCCGCCCATGTGCTTGGGTGAAAGGGGGCTGTACAAAACAAGGGATGAGTCTGGTAACGTTTTGAAAACCCGCTGCTGCACTTCTGTGTCCTATACACTCTTCGGCAGACCAAGCATGTGCCGCTCATCTGCTCAAGCAGCGCTAGCTGTCTTCATAGGACACCGAAGGTCAAGTGCAGGGCCACTGTTTAAAGTTGCCCTGAAATGATCCTGCTTCCATGCACAGGCAGAGGCACTCAAGAATTTCAGAGTGGGTGGGAGAAGGCACAGTGTCTACCTTACTTGGTTACTATGGGAATCTTTAAGGAAAGGAAGAACTTGCCGTGAAAAAAACACACTTTGATCTCAGAGACAGGATTCTAAGCAGAAGTCTGGACAGCTGATTAGCACAGGATCTGTGACACATCCAGGCTTAACCTGCAATCTGCAGTCTCAACCCTGTCCCAGCCTTGTCCCATCTCCCCCAGATGTAGCAGCCAGAGGTGGAAATGGAATTCCCGAACTGAGTCTCTCCCTTACTTGGAAAGTTACATTTCAGTCCCACAGAAAGTGATCATAAGGTGTCAAAACTTCACAGCTGCAAGAGAGAGAGAGAGAGAGAGAGAGAGAGAGAGAGAGAGAAAGACTTGCTTGTGCTTCCTCACAGGCTGAGGAGTGTCATGAACAGGCAGCAAGCTATCAGAGGTATGTCATGGGTGCATAGATATTGGTAGGACCCTGTTGTCAGAGGGGAAGGAGCTAGATGGGCTCCCTGGATAGGAACTGCAAAGGGCATCATGAAACACAGGCAGGCCCTGCCTCCACATAGGATTAGCAATTCAGACCAGCCTGCAGGTGACCCCGTGGCAGGCACAGGGCCCTGTACTGCCTTGCTAGACAGCAGGGCTCAGTCTTCAGTCCCAGTGCTTGGCTCCCTGAGCCAGCTGTGAGCCGTGCAAAGAGAGCACCACGCTTGTTTTCCGGGATGCGGAAGGGGCGGAATGTGCACTCTCCGCAGTCCTGTTCAATGCTGGCGGCGGAGAGTCGAAGGGTTGTGAGGCTGGCTGAGGGGGCTTAGGAGGAATCTGCACAGTTCTGACATGGATGCTAAGACTCGCTGGCAGTTTAGTAAGTTTTACTGAGCAAACAGAGAAAGGAATTTTGCATCTGCATAGGGTAATGAGATCATTTATAGCAGTTTATAGAAACACGCTGTAAACTAGTTATAAAAGTCCAAGGAAAAGAGCTAGTGCTCTGTTTGACAGGGCAAACATTTCAGATAAATGATAAATTCCTGTACACTATAAAAAGCTTTCCTTGAATTTTCCACTGTATTCATTCCAATGTGACTAATGGTGTATCTACAGGGAGCAAAGGATGTCATGCCACCTGCACTGCGTTGAGACACAGCTTATCATTAACACCTCCGAACAGAGAATTATGACAACTCCGCTTGTGTCTATTCTCCTAGGAGCAGCACAGCGCTTTGACAGACACTTTTATCATTGACACAAAACCCGTTTGCTAGAACCAGCCTCACTCTGCACCTGGAACCTTGCATTTAGATTCGGGCAGTGTTTGTAGAGAGGCTGGATAGTCCAGTGGTTAGAGCATTAACCTAGCACTTGGAAGTACTGGCTTCTAGTTCTTGCATAGCAAGGTGCTTCTTGTGTGGACTAAGGCAAGTCGCTGTCACTCTCTGTGCCTCAGTTCCCCACGTGTAAAAGAGGGATAAGAGTGAACCCCTGCCTCGCTGAGGTGCTGAGAGATTACAGACATTAAAGCCTGTGAGGTGCTCAGAGACTGCAGGGACAGGGGCCATAGAAATACCTAACATGGACACATGAGTGTGGACTTTCATGTTTCCAGGAGGCTGTGCCACCTGTACTCTGCCACTTCCTCCAAGGCCCCATCACTTCCTGTCCCTGCTCTAGTCCCTCACCTGAGGCCCACCTCTGGCATCCTCTCTGCCCCTCTCCCCATATTCTGCCAGCAGCTGTGGGTGCTGAGGTCACTATTTTTCCATTGGGTGCTCCAGCCCTGGAGCACCGGCAGAGTTGGCACCTCTGGGCAGACAGATGTGCTCGTGGGGCTGGCTAATAGCAGGTGAGAGGAGACTCTTCAATGTACCATTGGGGAAAACTTGGCCAATGAATGGAACCAACGGGAGGTAAATTAGTGAGCGACTCACACCACGGGGTACAATGCTGTTTTTTAACGTCCCCTTCCCCCGCTACACATCCCGTGTGTTCATTCTGTATTGCTTGTGTCTAGATTATTTCAGAAAGAACAAAGCCCCGGATGCACGAGTTCCAGTCCGAGGTGTTTATGATCATAGGTGGTTGCACAAAAGATGAAAAATTTGTCGCAGAAGTGACGTGCCTGGATCCTTTGAGACGGAGTCGTTTGGAGGTGGCAAAATTACCAATCACAGAACAGGAAACAGAGAGCGAGAATAAAAAATGGGTGGAATTTGCATGTATTACACTAAAAAATGAAGTCTACATATCAGGTAAGGAGCAAGGTGATGCTCATGGAAGAAGAGAACAGAGGAGTCTCACTAACAAGGGAAGGGAAATAGCTACATCTTTTATGCGGAACAGTGGCTCTGAACCTTTGCAGACTACTGTTACCTCTGTCAGGAGTCTGATTTCTCTTGCATACCCCCAAGTTTCACTTCACTTTAAAGCTACTTGCTTACAAAATCAAACCTAAAAATACAAAAAGTGTCACAGACATACTGTTATTGAAAATCTGCTGACTTTGCCATTTTTATCATATAACTAGGAGGCTGTGCCCCCTGCTCGCTGTGCTCGCCAACCCCCCGTCTCTGGGGATAGCCAGGTCTGGCTCCCCCACAGCCACCAGGGAGGGGAGAGCCAGGGCCGCACCAGCCCCGGCCTCTCCCCCACAGCCATTGGGGTGGGGAGCCTGGGTCTCTCTCCCGCCCGCACAGCCAGCCTGGGCCTCTGGGTTCTCCCTCTCCCATAGCCAGCCCGGGCCTCTCGCCCTCTCCCCACCCCCACATCTAGCCTGGGCCTCTCGGCTCCCCTTCCGGCTGTTGGAGAAGGTGGTGCAGGCCGCATTCACTCAGCTGGTGGAGAAGGGGCGGGGTGGCGCAGGCCGTGTTCTGAGCCAGTCGAGTTAGCAGCAGGGAGTAGGGAGGAAGGAGGCCGGGTGGCTGCGGGGGAGGGGCTGTGGGACGCAGAGTGGTGTGATGATGTCACTCTGTAGTCCTGCAGGAAACGGTTTTTTTAATATATAGAAAGATTATAAAATAAATCAACTGGGATATAAATGTTGTACTTCCATTGCAGGTAAAGTGTACAGAGCAGGATAAACAATCTTGGTATGAAATTTTAGTTTGTGCTGACTTCGCCAATGCTTTTTATGTAGCCTGTTGTAAAACTAGGCTACTATCTAGATGAGTTAATGTATCCGCTGAAAGTCCTCTGCGTGCCTCTGGGGGTCGGGGCTACACGTACCCTCGGTTGAGAACCACTGATGTAGACTATATGCTGTGCTGTGTAAATTGACCAACACAGCTAATGATAGAGCATTTCAGCCCTTGCCTTTGAAAGGGGCTCCTCGCATGCACCGTCAGGGTTGAAAGACAGGCTCCTGAGATGCACGGGGTTGAGTGGCAGGTAGCATGCCTGAGCCTCTTTGAATATGAAGATGGTTCAGTGTTCAAACAAATGCACCGTGTGTGAATGTAGTGCTGTCACACCAAAGTGTTAGGAACAGTAGTCACAGAAAGGCCTCTTACAGCTGCCTATGCAGCATACAGTCAACAGTAGCTAGTGCAAAGCTCTTCTGGAAGACCTGCTAGGAGTTCTGCATGAATAAGCAACAGTCAATAATTTGCAAACAGTAAGCATGGTTGTTTTGCTTGTGATTGAAAATCCTATTTTCAGAAGCACGTCAATAGTGCAGCCAGAGGACTCTAAAATCAATCAATTACAGACAGCAAAGCTAATTGCCGTCATCACTGTGAGGGCCAAGAGGCCTTGTACTAGGCAGCCGTGTGCATATTTGATTGTGGATCACATAGGGTGACCAGACAGCAAGCTTGAAAAATCAGGACAGGGGGTGTAAGGTAACAGGCACCTATGGAAGACAAAGCCCAAAATATCAGGACTGTCCCGATAAAATCAGGACAACTGGCCACCCTAGGATCACAGTATGCAGGGATTCAGCAGAGATATTCAACTTCTATAAACACCTGTTCCATACAAACTCATATGAAGGAAGACTAAGGATTGCTTAGGGCAGTGGTGGACAATCACGTGCAGCCCATTGGAGTTGTGTGTGTGGCCCACTGGACATTCTGTTTACCGCTGCCCACAGGGTCACCAGATTCTGCTGGTTTCCATCCACATCGTTTTTTTTCCTACAGGTATTATTGAAATGATACACACTCAGAGCCAGGGCATGCGAAATGAGGTGTGTGCGGATAGCACACGACATTGACTGTAAGAGCCGTGCGCTCCCCCTGCGTCTTATCAAAGTGCTGCTTTGGATCAATCGGCACAACCTCCATATTTTAGGTACGCAAGCACAGTTAGAAAAACGACCCTCTCTCAGGAGACTGCCTTGGTTACAACAATCTAGCAGCGCGCTGAGATGAAGGAGGGCCACTCGTGTGGCCCACTCACTAGCCTAGATTGCCCACCGCTGCCTTAGGGGATTGGCAATGGAACACACAGCATTTTATTTCCAGCTCACCAGTTCAAAGGCAGGTCAGCTGGGCCGTGACTCATTGCCATGTGAGAGCCGGTTTGATGGCCTCTGGGGAATTAGTTTGGTGATCTCATTCTGCTTCCCAAGGGAAAGGGGCTCAATGACTCAAAGCCATCTTCACAACGGCCACATTGAGCACCCTGCTTGCCAGGCCAAAGGGTGAGGTGACGGTAAGCGGAGGCCACGGGTTTCCCCAACGTGGCACGAAGGGTGGAGCTGTGTGGGGAAGCTTGCCCAGCCAATGCCAATCCTGGCCTGGTGCTGGGAGCCGGACCTTTCACTCTGCAGAGTTCTTCATCGGGCACCTTGCCCAAGCGGGACTTTTCCGTCAAAAATGAGTAACACAGAACAGCGGGAAGAGGCGGGCAGGGGAGTCAAATGGAAACATTCTGCCAGTGAGATGAGGGTCTAAAATATCTCCCAGGACCGTCTGCCTTTATGACTACATGGATTTAACAAACTCCAACTTAGTCTTTATTAAATCTCCTTGTACTAGGGCCGGGTTTCATCCGTCTTCCCTCCCCATGAGTTTAAGGAAAAGAAGTTCTCTTTTCATCCCACTGTTACATTCTGCTCTCTCTTTCTCCCTTTCTTCGGGAGTCCTAAGTGGGGGAATCAAAGCCAGCATTTCAACTGGCATGTTCAACAAACACGTCCCCCGACTCCTTGGCACCTGGTTCACTCACAGAGCTGCTTACTGTCTGTCTCTTACCGCTCAGTCTGTCTCCTTAGCCTCAGGCCTTTTTCCTCTTCTCTTCTCTGGCTTCTTCTCCAGCTGTCTCCTTTGCTGCTCTGTCTCTAGACATGCCCATACATGCCTTGCCACAAAAGAATCACTTACTTTGCTCAGTGACACTAATTAGTACCCTTCCTCCCCTTCATCAACTCCGTTCCTTGACTTCTTCACCTCCTCGGTCTCCTTCAATTTGCTTTTCCACATTTCCACTCCAACAAAGCTGCCCTGGCCCAGGTCATTAATTGTTCCCTTCTAGCTAAATCAGAGGGGCGCTTATCCATGCTTATCCCTCCTGCTCAGCCTGCTGCCTCTGATACTGTTTATCACACTCTCCTTCTCGATTTTCTTTCTTCTTTGGCTTCAATGACTTGGTTCTTTTCTACTTTGCTATCTATTCCTCCAGTATCTCTGCCTCCCCATGTCCCTGCCTGCCATACCCTTTCCTTCAGGTACTGCTGGAGGTCGCAGGCCTCTAATGACTGCAGTTACCGCTTTTTCTGAAGAGAGCGTATCAATGCTCCACGTCCCACAAAGCTGAGGGCAAGGAGTTTGAATGTCTCCAGTTCTCTCAAAAATCTCGCCCTCCCCCAGGCTGTAGCCAGACTTCAATAACATGTCGTCAGGGCAGTTTTCTAATGCAGGAGAGAGCAAACTGTAATATAAATGGGAAGGCTGCGGGACGGCGTGGCTGGACCGCCTGCCGTCTCTAAACTCTACTGCAGATAACAATGCTGGCATTCCGCATTCCTCCCCTTCACCCGTCTGAGTGCAAATAAAACCACACATGCATGTGCAAACCGCATCGCCACAAGAACATTATTCATGACTCTTCCTAGCATGCTAATGATCTCCTATTCAGTCCGTGATTTGGCCCAGAGATGAGCTCCTTCAGGCTGCAGTGATCTGCCTGCCGTACAGCATACAAACGAGGGCAGACAATTCGGTAATGGAATACGACTCCTGCTTTCAGTATAGTCATTGGTGACGCGGGTGCATAGCTGGACTGTAGTGAGCTTCTCACACTGCTCAATGGGGTTCACACATGACTCGTTCTGTGCGTGTTCCGGTTATGAATTATAATTACACAGACACTAAAGTACTAGCAAAAACCCTGCAAGACTTTTTGAATGAGTGAGACTCCTTTGCACACCTACTGTAGGGATTTCCCTATTGGGATTGATTCTGATCTGGTGTAAATAAGGAGCCATTTCACCACAAGCAATCCATATCTAGTATTGCAAAAAAGAGCATGCTGGTGAGTCTCAGAACCCAGCTCAACTCTCAAGCATGTGGGGCTCATGTTATGGGGCTTAAAATAGCCGTGGATATGTTTGGGGCTCGGCTAGCGCCTGGGCTCAGAGACACTGACCCTCGCCAGGTTTCAGAGTCTGGGCTCTGACCTGAGGAGGAACGTCATACTCCTATTTTTAGTCCTAAAGTGCAACTCCAAGGCTCTCTGAGGTTCAGTGCTGTGTCCCCTCCCCCAGCCACCCTCCCCTTCCCAACAATGTAGCTGTACACAGAGTCAGGTGGACAGAAGTGAGGTCACAGTCCGGCTTCTTCACTTTCAAGAAGTTATGGACCCAATGCTGAATTTTTTGCTCTGGCAAACCCCCCTGGCAGATTTCAGTGGGAGACTTTCAGGGGCTAGGAGGTCAGGATCAGGGCCCAGGTTTATACTTTGGAAATCAGCAGACCAACCAGCTGGATGTGCAAAGCTGTCCTCAGCAGGATTTCCCCAGCACTAGGGAATTCTCAAGTGGCTGAGGGCTGGGTGATGCAGCGGCCTTGATTTTTTATTCATCCATTCTTAACCAGAAAGAGGTGGAGAGCGGATATGCTTGCCTGCTGTAAATACAGAGGAGAGGGGTAAATACCAGAGAAGGTGAACAGTTTCTTCAGCCAAAGGAAAATGGTACAAGAGCAAATAGATACAAACTGGCCATCAACACATTTGGGGTGGAAACTGGAAGTTTTCTAACCAGCAGCGGGGTGAGGTTCCAGAACAGCTGCTAGTGGGAGCTATAGGGGTAAACAATAGAATTAGTTTTGAGAGAGAGCTGGACACATTTATGAAGGCAGTTGTATGATGGAGTGGCTAGAGATGGGGTGGGAGGGCTTCTCTCAGCAACCCTGGGGGCTCACTTCTGGTTTATGTCTTATGTTTCCAAAGCTCATGCTTCAGGGTCTCCGCTGGCCACCTGAAAGGGATCAGGAAGGGTTCTCCTTCTCTCTCTAGCATTTCCTTCCTCTGAAGCACCAGCGATGGCCATGGCTGGAGACAGGACATAGGACATGGAGGTCCACAGTTTTGAGCTGATACACGCCATTCTCTTCCTCAGGTGCTTGGGTGGCTGGCTCTTGTTCACATGCTCAAGGCCTAACTGATCATCATCTCCTCCAGGTCAGACTGGCGGTGACTTTGTGTTTTGTTTTGCCTTCCCCTGGAGCATGTGGGTTTGGGCCAACTGCCGCATTGCCTGGATAGCTCACTCACTTGCCACAGAGGGGCTCGGCACTGGTATATATTGGTCTTTCCTGTTCTTTGCCTGTGGCACATTACAGTTTAGTCTCCTGTGGGTCTCACTTGTGTTGCTGGATTTAGTGTATAGGTGCCTTCAATATACAGGTCAGACTCGGTGATCGGAAGGTCCCTTCTGGCTTTAAACTTGATGGCTAGAATTCTGCAATTAGCAACGGGTCTCATTCCTGAGATTTGAGCAAGAGGCTGACTGTATATTTGTATGTGCTGGTCCTTAACTACTGGAATTACTGTGGTAGGTATTAGGATTTTGGAAGCTCACACAGAGATATTTGCACTTGAATGTATCTAGAAAGGTGGTCACTCGTGTCAAGAAAAAGCCTAGCAAACACAGAAGAAAAGGTGGTAGCAGCACAGCTGAAGCGTGAATAGGGATTCACATCTGGTGAATGGCTTGTAAAACAACCTTTTGGGGGTTTCCCATCTCTCTCCCAAGTATAGCAATGCAAATATAGCTAGATGAGCTTGAAGCATGCAAGTTGTCTTTCTCTAAAGAAAGCACTGACCACTACTGGAGATGTGATTCCAGAGCAAACGTCATGAACCATTTTCTGTCTTGTAGGACAAATCCCTGTGAAAACCAGAACATACGAGAGGTTCTGCATGAATACAGGTCATGCCAATTATGTCAGTAACATGCATTGTGTATCCCGCAGGTGGGAAAGAAACACAACATGATGTCTGGAAATACAATTCCTCCATCAACAAATGGATCCAAATTGAATATTTAAACATCGGGCGATGGAGACACAAAATGGCTGTGCTGGGTGGTAAAGTGTATGTGGTTGGAGGTTTTGATGGCGCACAGAGAATCAACAGCGTAGAAACATACGATCCCTTTCATAACTGCTGGTCAGAGGTAAAGTGCAGTCACATTCTCCTGTTTCATGCAGCGCTATTGAAATCAAGGAATTTTGTTAGGTATTTATTGTACCTCCAAATAAATGAGCTAAATTCTAGACTATGTACATACCAATCCAGTTGAAAACCCAGACTTCAAGGGAAGCAGGCTCAAGGTAAAGGTCAGTTCTGCCATCCTGACTCCTGCTGAACAGTTTCTTATCTACAACCATTTCCATGAAGTCAGTGGGATAAACCCTAATACTCATCAGGAGTCAAGATGTCAGAATTAGCCCTAAGTTTGTGCAGTGAGCCCCAGTTGTACAGGGAGCTACTAACCAAGGGGTCTCCAACCTTTTTAAACACAAGATCACTTTTTCAATTGAAGTGCAATGTAAGATCTACCTCAAACCCAAATACCCTTGCCCCGTTTTCTTCCCGCCCCTTTAAGGCCCTGCCTCTGCTCCATCCCTTCTCCAAGGCCTCACCCTGCTCACTCCACCCCCCTTCCTCCCCCATCCTCACTCACTGTCACCAGGCTGGGGTAGGGGGTTGGGGTGCAGGCTCTGGTCTTGAGCCAAGGAGTTTGGAGTGTGGGAGGGGCTCCGGGCTTAGCCCAGGGTGGGGGATTGGGGTCCAGGAGGGTTTTCAGGGTGCAAGCTCTGGGAAGGAGTTTGCGTGCAGGGGGACTTACGTTGGGGGCAGGAGGTTGGGTGTAGCAGGAGGTTCAGGGTGGGGACAATCAAAAACCAAAAATAACCCACTTTGCAAGCAGTAAAAGCAGTAACAACAACCCCCCACGTGTGTGTTGGATCAGGAGCTGAGAGGAAAGGACAGTGCATGTTTGTAAGAATGACAGAGACACACACAGTGTGTGAGAGTGACAGAGATTTGCATTGCCAAGCTCCCTCCATCTCCTTCTTTTTGTGTGGAGATAGGTACAGATGTGGGGGGAGGAAGGACACCTTCCCCCCCTCTTCTCCCTCCCACACCCTGCACAGCAAGCAGGAGGCTCCCAGGAGGCAGCTCCAAGGCAGAGGGCAGGAGCAGCCAGACAGTAGGTGGAGGGGCAACTAAAGTGCCATCACTTGCTAGCTTCCTGGCCAAACCATTCAGGATCCCGTGTCAGAGGCTCCAAGATCTACTGGTAGATCCCGATCTACTGGTTGGTGACCACTGTGCTAACCCATTAGCTATAGAAGGGTGCACGCAGATCAGCATCTCGCACATTTCAACACAAGTGTAAAACAGGCTTGGGGATTAGAAAGTGCAAGTTTGGATATGAAACCAGAAGCTGGCAGGTGGTCCTGTCGTTTTTGTGGACGATTTGCCAGGGATCTCAGTCTGACAATGTGGAAAATTACTCCAGCTTTGCATTTTCAATATGCCTTCATCTGAGATTCTCAACACACTTTCCAAACATAAAGGGCCTCATTGTGTTTAAGCCGTGGCTGTGCAGGAGAGGGGAAGGAAGTGTTGGCGAGAGTGCCAGGGAGAACACGTTGCAGCCACAGCTCCGCCACCCTTTCAGTGGATGCCACATGGGCATCCTCTACTGCAGGCCAAATCTGCTGAGTGGGCCCCACGCCCTCTTTTTAGTACCTGCACTAGAAGGGCCTTGGCTCATCTGTCGGCCTGTGCCTGACCTTGCAGAGAGATGCAAAGGTGGAGGAAGGCTCCTCGCACTCCCCTCTACTTTGTTCCCCCATTTTTGCAGCCACACGGACGGACAGCAGGGAGCTTTTGTTATGCTTAAATGAAGCACACGAGATCTTTTATGGGGAAAAGGCAGTACGCCGCATTTATTGAGAATACAACAGTTGCATATGCTTTTCAATCACTCACACACAAACACCATACACACACACACACAGTCCCATCAGACGATGTTATAGTTACCAGTCCAGAGTCTGTATCAATCTAGTGGCCAGTTAGATCGATCACAGAGGGAGAGCAGGGCCTTTCGTCGGTTGCGATCCGATGCTCATCTGGAGTTGGTGGCAAGACGAACCCAAAGTTCCATAGCAAGGCACCCTGCTTTTATAATCCTTTTCTCTGTTGAAGTCTATGGATTCCGCTGTGTCAGTCTGTGACCGGCGTGTTATCTTGTTGATGTCAATCATTCTCAAAACATTTCCAAAGCTCATCCTGTAATCAATCGTCTTTTAGGGGTGCTTGCTTCACTTTAAAGCTGTCAATCTGCCAACCTGATCATTCCTTGGCCATGGGTACGCACTGGTGGTAACTGATGGTTCTTCTGACGCCGATCAGTCTGTTTTCACCCATGCTCACCCCTCCTTCTTGGCCATCTGGCAATAACTTTCGCACCTTTATCTCGACACTTACGTACCACTTCCACACATAAACAATCTTTTACAAGGCCTTTCAAAGACAAGCTTAACATTAGTATCTCATACTGGGCAAAGCAAGAGGCATTGTAAATCAAACAATTAATACTTCAGCCTTCAACATCCCTCTAGTCTCATTAACATAGACAATGTGATAATATGTTACCTTACATTGCTACATTATTAAACCTAAAAATACCACTATAAAAAGGGTAAAACTTTCAATCCTAACACTCTGGCTAACCACTAAGATACTGGTAGGCATCCAAAGAGGCAAGAAGGGCCAGTGGATTCAGCTGAGTAGAAAGGGAGTCAGATCTGTGGATAATTATGGAAGCAAAGATGGATAATGGGACAGGATTAACATTTTCAGGATGACAAAGATGAGGGTGGACATAACCCAGGGCAATGCCAAAGCAGTGGGAAGACAAAAGGAAAAGCAGCAGAAGGTAACACAAAGCTGTGCTGGCCCTTTTCATGCAGAACGTGTCGTGCCGCTCAAGTGGCCTCGACCAAGCCCATCCTGAAATAGAGGAGCTGTGGGGTGAGGGGTTCAAGAGATCCCCATAGACGGAGGAACCACTTCCTGTATGGAATGAACGCTGCCCTGTGAGTAGCGGTTGCAGCTGACTGTGGGCAGTTGGTCGGACTGGGTTGTATTTTAGGCCTGTATCTCAAAGGGCCTTAACAAATGCTAAGCTGCCTTGAAAAAGAAACTGCTGTAAATATCAAGACCCTTTCTGCTCAGAAACCGGCACTTCTTCTACTTTTCTTCTCTTGTGCTACTCCTTATGGATGAAAGGACAATGTTTTCGATTCAAGGGAAGCTGGGTGCACTCGGATTTTGCTGTTATTGTGTCTAAGGAGATGAATTAACAGCCCCAGGGAAACACACCTAACCACTTAGATCTGCTGGGAACTTCCCAAGTTGGGTAACCTGGCTCTTTTGCACGAGGAAAACACAAGCAATGAGATGATTTCATGTGGTCGCTCCTGTAACCCACTCCCTCTCCACTGTAGGTCAAAGAGAGCTGAGTGTAAAGGTGGGACTAATGGCTTGAAACCCACAAACTAAACTGAACCTAAATCACAGATTCAAGCTTGAGACAATCACACCCTGTACCTTGCACCATGGTAGCCTGCATCACACCATCATCACTGTCTGACATGGCTCCGGAGGCGCTCTGCTCTCTGGAAATATGTTCCCCTGCTGCAGCCCCATACAGATGAGCTCTGCTCCTGCCCCCCACTTGCCATTCCCAGAGCGTGGGGCTGGCATGACACTTCACTGAGGAGAATGATGGAGGATACAACAGTTCCAGTCTCTGAAAACAATTCCCATATCCTTGCTGCACCAGCTTAATAGCCCCCGGGTGGAGGTCACTCCTTTTCTAACAGGTTGAAAGGGAAAATGTTTGGTGATGTCTGTTTAAAACAAGTGCACAATAATCCACTCACCCGTCTCCAGTGTTCCTGTTCCAGTGAGCAGAGGAAATTCTCCTGCCGTTGCACACGGTACATTACGTAACTGGAGATGCACCTCTAGGGCTCATTTTACAAACCCTCTCAGAGTGACGTGGGCTGCAGCTCCCTGGGGAGGACAGCTGACGTGCCCACCATTGCCCTGGCTCGGGTTCAGAATGCACCTACAACAGAAGATGGATGCTGATCAATCCCAGTAAATAAGCTGGGGTGAGGCAGGAGCTACATACATCACAATATGTGACAGACCAGTGCAACCCCAGCTCCTTAGACACATCCCTCTGCTCTCTCCCTATCGCAGTGGGGCAGCTTTGGCAACAAGCCCCCGCTCCGTTGCAATGCAATCCCCTCTGCTGAAACTGCAGAGTATCGACTCTGGCACCCTCCCTTTTCCTGTCTGAACGAAGTGCACGCTGTGTGGAAGGGACACTGTCAAGGCCGATGCGCCTACAATCAGACCTCGCTCTTGTGTAGGTTTTAGGCACCCCACGGGTTCACCAGGATGCCCCTCCTGCACCGTTCCTGTGACCACACAAGGTCTTTGCACCACAATTTCACTCTTCAGGGCAATAGTGTTTTAAAGTTAGCAGCTTCTCGATGCACTGGGAAGGAATGGAATCTTTCAGAGCCAGTCAGAACCCCAGCCAGGGCTCGTGCCCCAAAAGTCAGACTTCCAGGGAGTTCCCTAGCTGGAGCTCCCCATTGCACCTTTTCTCTCTGATGGCCTCTCATGAGGGCTTCCAGGAACACCACTGGAAGGTGGGCTCCTCAGAGAGAATACTGAGCACCATGGAAAAGAAAAGACAATCACTAGTCTGAATGACATGAAATCGAAATGATTATTCAGGGGTTGTTAATGATTTTTTTTAATGGTGACCTAGGCAGCTCCCCTCATGGTCAACGTGAGCTCCTTTGCCACCGCCAGCTACAAGAAGAAGCTCTATGTGATTGGGGGAGGCCCCAATGGAAAACTGGCTACGGACAAAACACAGTGTTACGACCCAGCTGTGAACACCTGGAGCTTGAAATCACCTATGCCAGTTGAAGCAAAATGTATCAATGCTGCGAGTTTCCGGGACCACATCTATGTTGTGGGTAGGTAAAGCAGTGATGCTTTTTCCTGTCTGGGCTCGTGCAGCTTGTTTTTTTATTAACTCCAAAAACCTTATGGAGAAGCACAAATTATCATTATGCTTGTTTGGGAGCTCGGGGTAAGGGGTTGAGGTGCGGGATCTGGGAGGGAGTTTGCGTGAATTAGGGGATCATAACCTGGGGCAACAGCCTGAGGTGAGGAGGGGGTGCAGGGTCTGGGAGGGGAGTGTGACCTGGGGTAGAGGTTCATGGGTTTGGATTGTGACCTGGGACAGGGGCTTGGGGTGCAGAGTCTGGGAGGGATATGGGTGCAGGAGAGGATTCTGGCCTGGGGGGAGGGGTGTAGGAGCAGGGAGTGCAGACTTTGGGAGGGGGTTGTAACCTGGAGCAGGAGTGCAGGAGGGAATGCAGGGAATTGGGCTGTGACCAGGGATAGCAGATTGGGGTGCAAGGTCTGGGAGGGGGTTGTGACCTGGGGAGAAGTGTAGGAGAGGATCCAGTGTCTGGGAAGTTGTACGGGGGCTGGAGAAGGGGTGCAGAAGGTTTACGTGGGGGTAGGGAATAGCCATGGGGTTACATGGGATAGGGGGCAGAAAGGGGGCAGAGGGTTGGGGGAGAGACAGGCTGTGGCTGAGAGACCTTACCTGGCTCCCAGTCAGCAGCCCAGCAGGTTCCTTAGCCAGGGTCCCTGCCTTCCAGTCCCTACATGCTCAGGGGAGCGGCAGGAGCCATGTTTACTGCTCTGAACTGAATGCTGTAAGCCTGGGGGGAAGAGGGAGGAGGGACACTTCACATGCTGCCTGTCCTGCAAACAGGCAGCTGCTATTGACTGAAACTGGCCAAGAGGAGCTACTGGGGTCGGGGCAGCATGAGAAGCCTGTCTCCCGTCCCTCCAGGCTCTCAGCACTCAGAAAGCACATGTGGCCCTACAGCCGGCTTTACTGAGTGCCGAGCAGGCGCGGGGCCGGCAGGGAGCCGGCTGAGGCTCTCACGGGCCGCATCCAACAGCTTGGCGGGCCAGATCCGGCCCTCAGATCACCTTTTGCCCAGCCATGACATGGTGTGTTAACTTAGCAGAAAAAGGTGTATCAGGATCCAGTGGTTCTGGAGAAAATCTGACTAGAAATAAGTCCATTTTTTAACAGTGAGGTACCATTTTTAACCATTGGTACAACTTTCCTGGGGACATGGTAAATTCTCTCCTTGCCCTGTCTTATGCAGAAGGCCAGGCTAGATGATCACAATGATCCCTTAAAATCTAAGGTGCTATAAAAACCAAGCAGCCCTTTGTAGATTATACAGCGCAATCTTCTTGTGCCCGTAGTCTTGTTTTGACTTCATGTTACATAAGAACATAAGAACATAAGAACGGCCGTACCGGGTCAGACCAAAGGTCCATCTAGCCCAGTATCCTGTCTGCCGACAGTGGCCAGCACCAGGTGCCCCAGAGGTGGACCAAGACAATGATCAAGCGATTTGTCTCCTGCCATCCCTCTCCAGCCTCTGTCAAACAGAGGCCAAGGACACCATTTGATCCCCTGGCTAATAGCCTTTTATGGACCTAACCTCCATGAAATTATCTAGCTTCTCTTTAAACTCTGTTATATTCCTATATGTTGGGTAAAGTGTCCTCATACGTGTCAGGGAGGGAACCCTGACAAGTCTAGGAACTCCTAGGGGAACGCACATCAGGAGCAAACCGATTTCTGTTTCTGTTGCAGGGGGAGCAATGAAAGCCCTGTACTCGTACAGCCCCCTTCAAGACACATGGTGCCTCGTGACTCAGTTCACTCATGAGAGAGCAAGTTGCGGGATTTCCCCTTGCAACAACAAATTGTTCATCACAGGGGGCCGGGATGAGAAGAATGAAGTCATCGCCACGGTGCTGTGCTGGGACCCCGCGATCCAGAGGTTAACAGAGGAGTGTGTTTTACCGCGTGGGGTGTCCCATCATGGCAGTGTCACCCCTCAGGAAATCCTATACACACATCCGCAGGATAGTGCCTGGAGCGGTTTCTGTCTAACTTTGGGAGAGATGAGAGTGCCACAGGTGACATCCAAATACCTCAGTCCCCCTACGGGGACGCTAGCCAAGTAAACTGCATTGAAAGGATAGTTTGTTGGAACCACTGCTACTTTTATGAACATGTGCTTGGCCTCTTTGAAAACAGGAAATCTCATTCCTCTGTACAGAACATACCTTAAATTATCTTCCCCCACCTCAAATATGATGGGCCAATCTGGAATTTACTCCTGATGCACAGAAATTCCAGTCATACAAGGAAACGTGATGAACTGGGGTCGATCTGCCTCTAATCCTACCGCAGATAGGATAGTCATGCCAAACGTCAGCCCACCCCTGCCAGATGTTGCGATATTATTTATTACAATTCCCCTCAGACTACTGGCCTTGCAGCATCACCCAAAGAAAAGGAGAAGTGGTGTATGGAATGGCAGAGTTGCATCACTAGCGAAACTCATGTGACACCCTCAAAAGTCACACTTCTTTTCGACAATGGCACGTTACATGCAGCCAAAGGATGACATTAAAAAAAAAAGATATCCTCCTTGCATTTCCCATCACCAAAAAAGTCCACCCCAGCTAATGTCCCTGGCTGACAGTCCCTGCAGAGATACCAAGGACAGAATGAACAGAGCCTAAATCTCTCACCCCTACATACGGACAAACCCTAATTTGAGCCCATTGTAAGTTTAGCATAACTATTTTCCAATAAACCCCACAACAGTCTGTTTAGCCTCTGGATTTGTTTTCTCTTTTAGCTAAAAAAAATCCTAACAAAGTTAGAAAGTACAAAAAAAAACCCCCAGAACACCTCAGAATGACAATTAACAACCAAACCTAGCAAGGGTAACGGTAACAACAATGATCCTGTTAGACAGAAGGGCACAGGCCGGGGACGGGACAGGTGTTCTTACCTGGAGGAATGGACTGGGTTTAAAGAGTGCTAGATACCATTTCACCCTCCCCTCTGCCAGCATTTAGAGACAGAGTTGAGCAGATTCAAGCTAAAGTCCTTGCTTCCACTCAGTGACTGCTAGAGCTGACATCACTAAAGAAGCTGGTCTAGAGAGTTGAACCTTAGACCTGGGGCAAGTAAAGTGGTAGTGAAGGACAACGCAGAGGACGAAGGAGATGAAGCAGCAGGAGGTTCTCTGCTCTTCACTAGGCTGAAATGGTTAAGAAGAGGGCAGCATTGCCACTAGAGGCAGAAGCAGAAGAAACAACAGTGGGCAGGGGCAGAGGCATTGCTTTCCTCCTGCGTTCAGGGATGGGAGATGAACACCCGTGGCTGCACCTCTGAACTCTGGGACTTTGCAGGGAAGTGGGCTGTTGTCAAGGGAAAGGGGGTGACATGTTAAGGGGACCTTTGTCCATCAGACTTTCACATCACGAAGTGGGAAACTGAGGCACTGCCCAATCTACTGTGGGGCAAATGTTATGGACTGCTTGCATTCTTCTGAATCACAGTGTTTTCCCAGATTGATGCTGTTTTCCCTCTCCTTTTGCTAAAAGTTTTCTTTTGTTATACACAGACTCACTGCTTGCAAGTAATGAAAGACAGGACTATGCAGCACTTTAAAGACTAACAAGATGGTTTATTAGGTGATGAGCTTTCATGGGCCAGACCCACTTCCTCAGAGCAAATTGTAGAATTTGATCAAATTCCTCAGATCTGAGGAAGTGGGTCTGGCCCACGAAAGCTCATCACCTAATAAACCATCTTGTTAGTCTTTAAAGTGCTGCATAGTCCTGTCTTTTGTTTCAGCAAGATCAGACTAACACAGCTACATCTCTATATTACTATTCTGCTTGCAAGTAAGGAAATATTGCCTCTTAGAGGTGCCCAGGGTGGTGCTTCTTTCTGTGGCGTATTGTTAAGAGGGACCTTTTGATATTGAAACAGGCCCTAGCTGCCCCCGGCACCACCTGGCAGAAGGATTATATCTGTAATTCATCCCCATGCCTCTCCTCATCAGAGTCCAGATTTGTTAAGCTTCAAGGCTTAACTCTCTCTAGGCTCATCCCTTCTTCAAGGCATTCAGTGTGAGCTTGGTTGTTTTTCATGGGCTATTGGTTTTGCCCTAGCGGTTACTGGCCAGGCAGACTGGCTGCGTTTAATTCCTTGGGGGGCATTATCCCTGTTTTTCTATTTAAATTCACTGCACAACTTCTAGAGTTGCAGGCCCCAAAGGACAATATGTTTTAGGGACAGAGCACTGCACGGGGAGGAAGCAAGATTATACACCCCAATAAATAGCTATGGTAATATCTTTGAATGCAAAACGATTCCCCTTTGTCTTTGTCTATTTGCTGCTGGTTTTTCCTCTATTGCAAAAACTCCCCCATCTTTCTCTTGAGTGCTCTGCTTCCTCTGCTCACCTGAAAGTCCTTGTCGTCCCCCACCCTGCCTCCCAGATGCCCCAGCAGTGTTCTCTGTGAGCTGTGTGCTTGTGCGGCTGTGCAGGAGAGATCCCAGTGCTGCCCAGCTGATTCGCAAAGCACCCACTGCTAGGGTTGTGTTTCTGCTGGTGGTGCACATGCCTTGGTGCACATGCCAAAAAATCTGCACATGGATGGGAAAGATTAGCGGGAACATCGCCCCCTAGTGCTGTTTGCTCACAGCATCTCCTCAGCAGAAAGAGAAAGCAACAGACGCAGGGCAGGGTGAGTAGAAGGGGCAGGCGCCGGGACTTAGCTGGAGAGACATGCAGAGGGTACTGGACCTTGCTGGCAGGGACAGAGAAATTGTTCCCTTTGCTGGGTGGATGCTAGGGGACAGGAACCATCTCCTCAATTCCTGCTTTCCCCTAGGATGGCACTATAGGTCAGCCAACACAGGATAAGGGACCCTCTGAAGGTAGGCAGGTGGGGTAGGTTCTGGAGTAGCTTAGGGGATACAGCATCAGGGCCTGGAGCACAGGGTGGTGAACTCGATTTCCCTCCTTGCTCCAAACGAACGGGCAAATATTTGCAAGGCCAACAGTGGGATCCTGGGTTGTTCTCTCTGCACCATGAGGAAGAGGAGTCTCTGAGCTGCTTCCATTGCCACATTTCCCTCAGTAGGTGGCAGCATGACCCTGGGTTGGCTGCCTTGGTGGTTTATTTGTATCACGAGGATTATTTCCTGGAATACAAGGGCACAGAACAATCTGGCGAGAAGGAAAACAATTCTTGGGATCTGCAGGCGATTTCCGGAAGATGCACAGATTGTGGGCACCGGGCAGCACTGGCAGGTGGGCGAGAGTCTCTCAGTCCCGGCACACTGGCCAGTTCTTCAGCAACAAAAATAACTACAGGAGGGTCAGTGCTGGGAGGGCTCCTGGCCAAGGCTGGGAACAGTTTTAGATGATTTCCCCCCGGCTGGAAAATCACAATTAAATCACAAGATACAAACCACAGAACAAAGCCGCCGGTCTATGAAATACGGTATTAACACCTGCCCTGGCAGCCACCCTCCTCCCGATTTAACTCTCTCTCTTCTCGCCTTTTTCTACCCCTCCTTCCCCCCAAGCACGTCCTTCTCATTTACGTCGCCCCTCTTTCTCTGGTAACTCCTCCAGCTGCCTAGGATGTAGCGATGTCACTGTACTGACCATTCGGGCTTGCTTGGAACGTCTCAGCCCAGCCGGGAAATCCGCTTACTCCAAAGACACAGGCCTCGCCCCCGGAGCGAAAGGCAACACAGCCTCTGTCCCGGTGAGCAATACAGCCTGGGCCCAGCTGGGCTGTTAGCGTTGCCCTGGGAAGGCTGCAGCGCACATGCATGCACACACAAGCCAGGAAGCCTGTTAGAAACGTTTGTTTTCTTCCTAAAATCCCCCTCTTCCCCTCACCGCTCTGCTTCTCCAGGCCCACGGTTCCCCCAGTATTTTCACCCTTGTCCTCTCTCCCTCCTTTTCTATTCCAATCTCTCCTCCTTCAGCCTCCCTTCTTCTGGTCCCCTTCTTTCTCCAGTATCTGCTGGAGCGCTCTCCCTTCCCCACGCTGCCTCCCACAGTGCTGCTGTCTCCGCCAGGCACTGTGCTCTCTGCAGTGAAGAGGCAGCGGCACCGCACTGCCCATGGTAAATCCTCTGAGCCCCCTCACCCATATGGTGCAGGATCCAGTCTGGGGGCTGCCTGTCCTTCAGCCAGCTTGGAGACACTGTAGCTAAGGCTGCAATTCTACCACGGAGGCCACAGATTCCATGGTTTTCTGCAACTTCTGTGACTTTCGCAGCTGCAAAAGGGACCTCAGCTGTGTGGGTGCCCTGCATCCAGCTGCACCCATGGGAGCGCCTGAGCACAGGTCACAGGGTGGCTGGCCCCAGGAAGCACCCAAGCAGTGGTCCCTAGGGCCTTGGAGTAGCAGGTGGCTGGGGAGGGGCTACCGTGGGGCCCCAGGAGCTCCTACTTTTTAGCCAGGGGTATCTAGATAGTAAAAGTCATGGAGAGGTGATGGCCGTGAATTTGTGTTTCTTGCCTGTGAGCTGCCCATGGCTTTCACCAAAAATACCTGTGACAATCTTAGCCTTAGCCATAGCCAAGCGCATGGACTTGGCCTTCCCTTAAGGCTGGCCATGTGGCTAAGACATGGGTCTCCCCTCTGAGAGCTGGGATCCAGTCATAGCTACGCAAGACGTGAGCATGCAGGGCTGCTGCAGGCTTCATTCAGCCCTGCTGCAGGAGGCTGTGAATGATGCTGGCCTCCCTCTGCAAAGGCCTTCCTTGGTAACCCAGGCTGTGAAGTGCAGAGGGTTATTCATGCTGCTTGTTGAATAAGGCGCACCTAGGACTCCTGGCTCCCAGCCTCTGGCTCCTCCCCCTAAGCAAAGGGTAATGGTATAGGAGTAAGTGGGGTGTGAAGTCCCCCTGTGGTGGAGTGTTTCCATTACTGCTCCCAGTCCACTGGGAAGTGCCGAGAGCTGCCCCCAAACCACGCCTGGGTGTGGGATAGCTCAGCTCCTTCAACGTTCTTAGCTGGCGAAGGGAAGACTCCCTAGGCCAGGGGTGCTGAAGAGGGGAGAGGCAGGATGAGCCTGTGGGTAGAGCAGCAGCCGCATCTGGCATGTGACACGCTGAGGTATCCCCAGCTGCCCTGAGGCTCCCTCTTCCCTCCAGGCAGAAGACCACAAATGAAAATGATCCCTACACTAAGGCTCTAAAACCTGCTCCAGTGGCAGGAATGGGTATGACACTCACCCAACCCAGATCCCTTTTTTCATTTGCTTTGACTCCAGTACAGAGCCTCCCATCCTGGTGAGGGCTAAATGTGGGCCTTCACCAGACGGTGCTAGACATGGTACCCTGCCACGCCTGCGGGACTGGCTCTGCTTTGCTGCGGAGGAACTGGAGTCCCTTTTGGATTTGTTCTCGGGTCCATTTACACACTACACTGATCCTCCTGGCATGAAAGTGTAGACAAGATAGATGAGCTGATCCCTTCTCTTCAGCGTCTCGTGTCCCTCCGCCACAAGATGATGCAACTCCATGATGTCACAGGAGGCCGGGATCTACAACAGACACAAATCTGTGCTCCTTTTCGGACCCCCTTCCATGGCACCCCGATCTCAGAAGCTGTGAAGTCTCTCAGCTTGGCTCACATTATGCCATGGTTCTAGCCATAACCACATTTTGTTGTTGAATAAATCAGCTGTGTAGAAAGAAGTTTCCAAACAAACCCCCAAATGCTAATTCATTTCACACTCTGTTTTGCAGACCTACACAAAGCAAACACCACAAAACACCATGTTAGCCAGCTGTAGCCTGTTTCGATAGTGGTTCTTTAATTCTTCTCTGGTACGGTGACAGGGATTTTTCCCCATGGCAACCTGTCTGTGTTCACATAACTCCTGCCACAATCTGGTTTATGAGTTTGCTATTAGCCTAGCTCTGTGTGTCAACAGAACATTATGAACGCACATATGCACCGCTTACTGAAATGGATCAACAAAAACCAATTTACCCTCCGTGTGCTGCAGTTTGATTCTTAATGCTGCTGGGGAAATTGAGCGATTTGACAGAGGATTAGAGGGTGAGCTAGCCATTTGCTTTTCTCCTTCTCACTAATGGGCCATGTTTTTGCTATTGCCTTGGAAGACTGCGCTGATATGACACAGTAAATAACTCACGTGGACGCACGTTTTCCTTGAGTAATTGTGCAATTTGAAGGCTCAGTTCTGCTCCTGCTGATGTTATTGAGATTTTTGTTTTGATTTCAGTATTATTACTGGTATCACAGCAAAACGCTAGTCCCGGAGCATGTCCCTGTCCTACCAGGACTTCTATAAATGCCCCAAAGAGCTTACAATCTCAATAGAAGCAGGCTCTTAAAGTAGTAGGTGTCCGTTTGTACGTTACGCTGATGACCACAGGTATTTAGCTTACCTGAAAATCAAACTTTTTTCTAGTTTAGAAACCTATAAAGTTTTCTTTTTTTTTTTTTTTTTTTTTTGAGCAGCAACTATGGAGTTAGATAAAAGCAGGCTTCTTTTTTTTTCAAAGTGCTGGATTCTATATTACCTTTATAACCCACCAGCCAGATGAAGCCAGCCGCAGCCAGGGCCAGGTTCAATAGCTAGGGGTTCCTCTCCAGACATCCAACACAGAACCGGTTTGAGCCCCCATCCAGTAACCTGGGAAATTCACATACACCCCGGGTGCCGCTGAGAGGCAATGCTTCCCCGCTCGCAAGCGCAGAGTCTGAGCATGGAAAAGACATTTTCTATAAAAGGAGGGAAGTAACAGGACATTCATTTGGGAAACCTCTGCAAATGGGTTCATAAACATAAACCATGAGTAAAGGTCCCACCCCAAGAGGCTGGGCAGCGTCCTTTTCCTCACAGGTTCTGAAGCCAGCAATGTAAATGTCCCCTTCACATGCCCAACCCTTCTCTGCCCCCCACTCACAGCTAGGGCCCTTGGTCAGGGCAGACCAGGAGTCCAGATGTGCAGCCACAGAGTTCACCTCCCATCTGCGGGGGGGGGGCAGGTAAAGCGGCTGATCATGCGCCATCCACCTGCTCACTGCTCTCTGCCGTTGCCCTGCTCGTCACACCTCTTTACCACAACTAACCTAAGAAAGTGGCTCCAAATGGAGCCTATTTAGCTCTGTTCTTTGAAGGCGGGGGGGAGGAGGGGCACAGGTCTAACCAGTCCAGGTAGGAGAGGACATTTTGTCTTCAGAGGAGAATAACCATCCCTCACCCCACATAGACTCAGAGAGCTCTGAGAGCTAAGCCTCTGCTTAGGAAAGTTCTTTCTGCTCACTGTGAGCCCTTCCCTTTGGAACAGACTTAGCACAGTTCTGCTTTCCTGTGTTCCCACAACACTTCAGACATTGGTCACCACATTTCAGCTCTCCCTGCATTCAATACAGACATGGCTTGTGCTGGGTCACAAAGTAAGTTGATTTCAATGAGCAAAATACCACTCCATCTGCTGAATATCTACATCTCAGCAACGCACAAGCAAACTGTATTTACATAGACCCGCCCAGAATCTCTCCCCCTTTCCCACTGGCTGTAAGGGAAGCGCTCCTTCAGCTGCTGCTTATATCTACACTCCGTTAATATTGACAGAGTCAACTCTCTTGCAGCTTCTTATATTAAACTTCCCTTCAGAAATTAGACAAGAGGTGGAGGAAATTAGACTCAAGGAACAGACACATTTAATATAAATTAGCAAAACTGCAGGAGTTTAATAAGTTTAACTGAACAATTAGCAACATTTTAGCGAGTGTATTTTTTAAAATATTGAATGCTTGTATAGCTATTACAGGCACCACGTGACACTGAAACGGATCGAAAATTGGAGTCATTACTTTCAATTTAGTTATTTTAATTATTTTTCAAGTCATGGATGACCCAGGATCAGCTCTAGGAATTCTAGTCTGATCTCATTCAGAATCTTCATACCATAGCAAGACAATGATCAAGTGCACTAGCCGTTTAGGAATTAAAAATCTCTGAACTGAAAGTATCCAAATGGATTGTTTTAGGCACCCTAGAGACTTTGACTTTATTTCGGGAAAACAGAGCATCTAGAATTGCATCCGGAAATGGCAATTTATTTGAATGAATAAATCAGTATGAAACAATGGACTGAACAGCCTCCTTTTATCATCCTGTGCCAGCACAGCCATTTCTATGGTAGAAAAAAGAATCACATAAGCAGTCTTCAGCTAACATACATTGGGCCCAGTCCAAGCTCCTCTGATTTTGATAAGATCAGAAGTTGCCACATTGCAGTCACCTCCAAAAGACAACGGAGTTAACACACAGAGGTCAATATTTAGCACTGAGGGTTTTCATCTGCTTTTAACTTGGCCCCATCACCACTGGCATCTTCTGCCAGCTGGTCTTCCAGGAACCTTATCTCCTGGCCTCTGGTATACTCCTTCTCACCAGCCTAGTGTGGCTTGTTTGCTAGGGTAGAGCCTAGCTCCTCATAGAAGGGGCATCTTGCTTGGGAATCTCACAAAGCAAAGTTTCAGTCTCAAGTTTAGCTCTCCTCGCATATGTATGGTTGATGGGGCTTTCCTCATTTCCCAAACAGGGAGACACAAAGTTATATATACTTCAAAGGGCCTGATTCTTTTCTCCCACCTTGTGTAGTCATTTACTCCAGTGCAAAGTGATTTGGTAGCATTTTACACCCATTTTGCACTGGTGTAAATGACTGCACATGGTGCAGAACAGCCAAAAGCAGGCCTTACCTTTCTGGGAAAGCCAGGAATAATACCCAGATTACCTGACTCCTTATCCTCTGCATTAATCATAAGTCTACCCATTCCACTTAGAAGAACACACAACATTATTGCATATGGCCATTACACAAACGTGAACAAGCTATCCAACCAGCAGGTCCCAGAGACAGGTATGGTCATGGGGATAGGAGTTAGAATGCTTGGGTTTTAAGTTGACCAGCCCACATCACCTTGGGCAAGAAAACACATGTCTCCGCATCTAAAGTTTCCCCGTTTGTAAAATGAGGTTAATGCTGCTTATCTATCAATCTTTGAGGGGCAGAGCAGACTCTGGTCCTCAGCGTACCAGTAAAAGCAATTTGTATGGGAAAAAATGAGCTTTGTAAACATGCTGACACCAGTCAGTGTTCAGAGAGATTCCCATACACATAAGTAAGCGAGGTACACGATGCAGTCTCCCAAGCTGGCTCTGCAGAGCTCTCCCTGCCAAACAGAACAGCCCGCTTGTGCACGCATACTGTGTTTTGAAATCCTGTTTAGAACTTGCCAGGGTGACATTCCACAGACCTTTGCTTCCGATGACACGTCCCTCCACCCCAGCTACTCCAGCTTCTCATGGAATTGCGCCAATTTTCATTTGTGACAGGTGGAAAAGGCAAATGCATATCCTGCTGCTTCTTCCAATTCCCAAGAGTGGGGGCTACTGCCGTGAAACTGCCCTGGGACAGGCACCAGCCATGCTGCCAAGCTGTGTGTTGGTGGGCTGGTTGGCTTTGCTTTTCAAAAGGCCCGGTCTTTATTTATCGTTTGTCTTAGAAGGGTTAGATTTTTACTGATAACCGTCAGCGAGTGCTAATTTCACTGTACACATACACATGCACACGCTCACACACACACAGGTGAAAAAAATAGTTCCCTAAAAAACATTACAGATAGGCAAAATAAGAAAAATGCTTCCTGAGAACTTAGTAGAGTTTTGGTTTAAGGCTATTTACTTTGTCTATTTTGACCTGCGATGTTCACATTTTGTGCTTTAATGGTTATAAAGCTCTGATTTTTTGAATCTCACCATCGACTGTCATTAAATAATTATTGTCTGACCCGCTCCTCCAATTTTCCACAACTCTGAAAATTGAAACCCATTAAATGCTCAAAAATAAACACTGGTGTTATCTGTCAATCACAGAATCAGATTCTGCCAAGCAAGGCTGGGCAAGATGCAGCCCATGGGCCGGATCTGGCCCACTTAACACTTTGACCCGGCCCGCGGACTGCATCTGGCCGCTTCCTATTTATATCCTGTTGCCCATGCCACTGAATTTCCAGAAAGTGGCTCAGGGAGCAGGATCCTCTTTTAAATGGCTCCTGGTTGCCGCGCAACCTTGGTATGGGCTGGAGCCGTGATCCTTTTAAATAGCTGCAGCAACCCCAGGCAGTTGCCAGGCAACACACTAACTGTGAACCCTTTACTATGTGTTTAATTCAAAGCCTCTGGCCCCAGACAACTCTGGGGGGGAGGCTAATCCCCAGCCCTGCCCCTTCTGGGGGGAGGAGCCGGCCCATGATCACATAGCAATTCATAGGGTTGCCAGATGGTTGCAACAAAAATACCAGACACATTTGACATTCCATCACAATCTGCATTACATCTTATTTAGAAAATACCGGACATTTCTATTTTCTCGTTTCTATTTTCTCAATTTGTTTTCCGAACAGAAAGCTCAAATACTGGACTGTCCAGTTCAAAACCGGACACCTGGCAACCCTAATAGCAAAATTCATTAAGGGGCCCCCTGCAAAAATTATTGCCCACCCGTGATGTATAGCAAAGCCCAAGGGAATCTTATGAAAAGGTTAAAATTCTCCAATGAGGGCGGGGGCTAATATACCACCATAAAAATCCACTGTAAAAACCCAGACAACCATAGAGTAAAACAATTTGCTGCTAGAGAGAAAAACTCTTCTCCACAGATTCCTAGTAAAACCCATACAATACCATACTCTTATTTGGCACTCTCCTGGATTCTGTTAATATTAGTCTTCAGGAAATCCTGATTTAAAATCATGAGTGTGTACTTAATATGAAGATCAAACATTTGTCTGACCCTTACTGCTCACATGACTTAAGAACTTGGTTCCATATTTAAATGATAGTCTTTCTACAAATGTGACTAGTACAATAAACATCTATGGGGTCTATAATGAAGGAAAAATAAAAGCA
This sequence comes from Rafetus swinhoei, assembly GCA_019425775.1. Lineage (NCBI taxonomy): Eukaryota > Metazoa > Chordata > Testudines > Trionychidae > Rafetus > Rafetus swinhoei. The sequence goes on from CM033432.1 coordinate 48,289,077, forward strand.
TACAGCAGAAAGCACGAGAGGCACATTTTATTGAAGCGTTTAGGGATTTGCACTGGAACAATACTTTTTAAGTTCAGTTGTAATCAAAATATGCAGCCATCAATAAAAGAAACTCTGTTATATCATATAATTGATTCACTACAAAATACTTGGGGCCTGATTTTCCACTGCCTCACCCTTGGCGTAGTCCTTCTCAGAGGTGCCAAGTGAGTGCAAAGCACATATTATTCTTAAACTTCAGAGGGGTAGCCGAGTTAGTCTGTAACAGGAAAAACTTAAAAAACAACAAATAGTCTGGTAGCATTTTAAAGACTAACAAAACATGTAGATGGTATAATGAGCTTTCATGGGCACAGCCCACTTCTTCAGATGACCGGTATGACATGACATGTCACTCCTGTCATCTGAAGAAGTGAGCTGTGCCCACGAAAGCTCATGATACCATCTACATGTTTTGTTAGTCTATATGGTATGTATGTCTACACTTGCATAGTTCGAACTAGGGATGCAAATGTAGGCATTGAAATAGTCAATGAAGCGGATTTATATCCGCTGCCATTAGCATGATCTGTTGGCGCGTTTTCCGATCAACAGCAGCTGAAAGTGAAAGTGCGCGCCGATTGTGTTAGTTCGAACCAAACCGAACTAATGCATCCCGGCGCACACTTTCACCTGGCTGTTGACTCGGAGTAATACGGCAAGATCATGCTAATGGCGGATATTTAAATCTAAACGGACTATTTCGAATGCCTACATTTGCATCCCTAGTTCGAAGTAGGGTGCAAGTGTAGACATACCCTCAAGTGCTACCAGACCTTTTGTTGTTTTTTAAGTTTATCCTGTACAGACTAACTCGGCTACCCCCTGAAGCTTCTGAATATTGTTTGACTGGTGTGAGGTTAAAGTTAGGAGGGACTCAAATACATGGAAAGAAAAGGGAATGGGATGGGAAGAGAGGATAAGAGGGATGGGGCTGAAGTGAAGAGAATGTGAAGGAGGGGCCAGGAGAGGGAAAAGGTTGGAGCAAATAAGCAATATGAACAGGGCAGAAGTCCAGTCAAAACTATGGAAAGTTCTCTACTTGGGCTGCGTCTGCTCCTGGCAGTTGGAGTCTCTGGCTGTAAAAAGCCACCCTTCTGCTCTCTCTTTGCCTGCGGGTAAAGAGTTACAGAAAGCGGAGAATCTGCACACTGAGAAAGACATGGAACACAGCATAATCAAGACACAAAGTTTAAAAAGCCTTTCAAAAATCATAGTGGACGTAACACTTTAAAAGCTCAAATGACATCAACTTTTGAAACACTGGAAGCTTTTCACAGAGTTTGATAACCAGAGCTTCCCCACACTGCCCTCCTACGCCTGCCGGCTTAAGAGGAACTGGCTTCCCTAGAGATCTGGAATACCCTGCATTTATTTTATCCAGTAGTTAGCTACCTGTGCACTTCTCTGTTGAGAAAAGAATTAAAAGGCAGACTGGCTGCTGTAGAGCATCATTGCACATGGATTACTGTCTGCTAGATGCTGATCCAAGACCACTTCACACTGGACAGTTGTTCTGTACATTTTCAGAATGAATCCAGTTGACTGATAATGCACTGACATGACCCACAAGAAGTCACAGAGATTGTCGCTGAATACAACAGGTGTAATTTCCAAGGTGTTCTAATGTGTTTTACAAAGCAGACAGCTGGGTATCAGTGGTGCAATTACTCCTTGGGGGTGAAGCAACTGCATTATGCACAGGGTATGTCTACACTGCAATGGAAGGCCAGGCTTAGTGGACTTGAGTCAGCTGGCCTGCGTTAGGGAACCTTGGGATTGAGCAATTACATTGTATTTAAATCATATGTTAAGACTTTTCTAATCCATGCTTAATCCTATGGCTCTGGGGTCCGCACTGCAGCGTGCAGCCCCATGCCAAAGTAACCCACCCTCTGAAGAGTGGCTGCTGAAGCCGTAGGACAGTGATGCACTATGGGAAAATTTTACTGCCTGTCCTGCATATTCCAGGAAGCTTGAACAATCTGCCAAACCCGTTGCAAACCCAGGAGGCTCCCTATGTGCGAGTGTTTGCAGCTTGGTGGTCAGAAGAGAAAGGGTTAACACTGACCTGAGCTGCTGCTGGTGTTTGCCCTGTAGGGTGACTTCCATTTTCCACAGAGTGGGTTGCTTGTCCCGTGGATTTGTGGGATACTTCTGGATGCTTCCCAGGACTGAATCAAGTGGGGCTACATCTACACCTTGAGTCCCACCTTAACTCGAGCTCGAACCCTTCAACCCCTCAGGATCCTGGGACTCTGAGTGAAAACTCTGGGTTACCCCAATTGCAGTGTACATACAAGTGGCGGGTTGGACTGGACCCCGGGTTCAAACATGGGCTTTTGTTGCAGTGTAGATGTTCCCTCAGTCACACACTTGAGCACTCATGTTATCAAGGGGCAATTTTGGCCAAGGCAGCCAAGGTGTACCACTGGTCTTTGTGCCACTGACTCATTAATTTTAATGTTGACACCCCCGCAGATGGGCAGAAATGACGTTGGTTTAATGTCTCCTCCAAAGGACCCTGCTGCCAGCAATGGCACAAGCTCTAGTTCTACATGCAGAGCAGCGCAGGGTATGGGCCCATACTGTGTGGTAGAAGCCAAGCCTACAACCCTCAGGCAGTGAGGGGACAGTATGACTACCCCAGGCACAGCAATGCCTTGGACACCTACCAGTAAAGATCTAGGTAGCTGGTGACATGCTTACCTATTGCGACAGGGCAAACACAGCCCTTTCAAACTCACTCTAGTGTCGGTGCATTCTGCCTCGCCTCATGGCGATACAACTGGGGACACAAGACTAAGGCGCTTCATTCTGAAAATGAGCTTGAGAGAGGACGCAATCTCCCTATACCGAAGCCCATACAGATACGGCGACAAAGCTTTGGGCAGCACCATCAGGACATTGCAGATGGTCAGAGCCACCCATATTCCTGTGCGCAGCCCAATGATGTCGTTGGTGTAGAGTAACGCTTCTACCACCAAGGCCAGCAGGGGAGAGAAGTAAAAGAATAATATGGTGTGATGCATCAAGAAGGTCACGCTTGCTCTAGAGAAAACGCTTTCCCATATACCCGACTGTCTTGTTTTCAAATACAGGACAATATAACAAGTATGTATTAAAACCAAGCAGAGAAAGAGGGCTGTGACTGAAAGCACATAACAGAGCTTCACGGCGTCATCTCCATGCAGGGTCAGGACCAATATTATTGGCACAGAGCATGTGTTTATGGGACACGGTGTGGGCTTTTGAGTCACCAACAACACCAAGTAGATAATCCCTGGGAAAAATCCAGAAGAGGTCCATATGAGCACAATCAGTTTTTTTGTTCGTGAAGAAGGCAAAATGGTAACATAGCGCAAAGGAAACAAAATGGCCAAGGATATATCCAGTACCATGGCAGCAGCGGTGAGCAATCCCCCGCAGTAAGTCACAGCCAGCAAGAACAACAGGAGCACACAGGTATGGTTGGGGAGTGTAAAGTTCGCACCATTGAGAACTGCCAAGAGGGTGTAGAATATGAGGTATATCAAATCACAAAGCAAAGCATTTCCCAGCAGCAGGTACCTTGTTTCCTGGCGGATGCTGAAGCTGGAGAAAATCACAAACAAGATGGAAGGAATTACCAGGATGGCTGCCATGAGACAGGCAATTGGAGGGATCAGGAACATCTTCATGTCTGTATACGGAGGGGAGATAATCCATTCTTGCAACATATACATGGAATGTTCATCCAGATACAAGGAGCTGTTGGAATCCCGCTCCCTCTGGAGATGGTCCAGAGTTGCATTCAGAATCTTTGCAGAGGCGCAGGCTGAGAAGTTCATGTCCCTGGGATTTTTAGATTGACTTGGACAAAACAAGCTCTGCTTTGAATCTCTAGCCTTGCAAAAGCGGATGATGCAGTGGGAAACACAAAATCTTCTATAGACACCGTAAAACCCAAGGTTGGATAGTAGAAATTCAGTAGTCCCAAAGGTGCTTCCACAAAGTGGAATAATTTCTTTTCTTTCTGCAAAAGGCAAGGGGAAAAAAAGGAAACAAAACAAACCTTCATGTGCTTTAAACTTCAAATGCTCTGTGAGCTCTTTGATCAGGAAATGAACGGGTTACTTGTTATCAGCAACTTGAGTTTATTCTCCTCTCACCGCCACGCCAAAGGGGCAGATGGAATACAGCTTGATTAAACAGATGTGATAGGGACATTCCAAATGTACTGATGTAGTAAAGTCATAAAAGCGATCAGATGATATTTGTATCAATTCACAAGTAATAGCATAATATACTGATTGGACAGGATCGATAAAAACATCTCTTAATTCCTGTTGTAAAATAGCATCAAGATGGGTCTGTTTAATGAAATCATTTTATTTATAGAGGGTGCCCATTTTTGACTGGCAGCTCTTCAGATATATGTTTGTTAAACATGATACACAGACTGTGTTCCTTTCAGTTATCACAACCAATGTGGATGGGTAAAGAGCTGTATACTTTTATAAATAAGCAGCATGACATGCACACCGGCCATACAACATACGGGCGTCATTGCAGCATGTTCATTCAGATGCTATTTCCTCAGTATTTGCCCCATCAGGAATTGCACTGGTATTTGTAGGGCTGGACTGCAATTACTAATCTTGATTTCAGTTATATGGTCTTGGAGTGCAGTGAAAGCAGAGTGGACAGCCTCAGGCTTGTGAGAAGAGAATCCTCACGTTTTCCTAAGAGTGACCCACCTGGCTGAAAGAGCAAATGCATCTACGATCTCCGAGTAGTATAGTTCCGTTCATCTCACCTCCGTCAGAAAGACTGTAGCTAAGAGGTGGTTTTGGGTTGTGTAGTTAAGTGGGGACAAGCCAGAAGGGCTATCCTTTGGGTGTAGCAGTTCCTCGTGAGTGTGAGTACCGTAAAATCGTGAGTATAATGAGCACTTTTCCCCGCGTTTTTTTAGGCTCAAAGCCGGGGTGCGCATTATACATAGGAGCAATTTTTTAAAGTTTTAAACTCCCCCTGCCTTCCGCACAGAAACTTTCCCACTGCAGCAAAGCTCCTTCAGGCTGCACCTGAGGTTCCCGGGGGTCCCTGCAGCAGGCGCGAGCTTGGTGCAGCATGCGGGCAGCTGTCCGTTGCGCGCATGTTTCCTGGGTGAGCCTGCAGGTAGGAGTGGCACGTCCCTCCCTCCCGCTCTCCTGCAGCCCGGGGCCGCCTCTGGGAAGCAGGCGAGGCTGGGCTTGGTGCTGGTAGTTTGGCTCCTGGCTCTTGGCGCAGCGGGACAAGCCGTGTTGCCCCCCACAGCACCTGGGCAGCTCTCTGGGAGGGTGGGGGGCAGGTTTCAAACTCCGCCGCCGGCTCCCCAGGCTGCGCACACGTTTCCCTGTAGCTTCAGATCTGATTTAAGGATAATCAAATGTTGTGTTCCAGTTTAGTAGAGACCAAGAAATTCTGGACTTCAGAAACAGGTTACCTCCCGTTCTCCTGTACAATGGGGTGCGCATTGTACATAGGAGTTCAGTTTTTTTCATTATGCTAAGATTCTAAAGTCAGGGTGCGCATTATACATAGGTGCATATTATACTCGCAATTTTACGGTACATGTTGTATTTTATATACAGATGCCCTTGGTGGAATTAAGCAGTCACAAAAACCCCGTATGCTATGACAGGGCAAGATGTCACTGGGGAAGGAAAATGTCAGAAAGACAAGAGCGTACTTGTTAACAATCTTGTCTTGCTAGGACGCAGAGCTCCGAGAAAGGCGAGTCAGAGGTTTCCTTTTCACACCACTGTTTGAAGGGCTCCGACTTTAGGAGGAGATTGAACAATGGGTCTCAATATGGCAATTTACCTTGTTACCTGACAATGAATTGTGGCATTGCCTAGGAGTCCCAGTTGTGGGACAGCATCTCATTGCACTAGGCGCTGTACAAACTCAGAATAAAGAGACAGCTCCTGCCCATAGAGCAGAAAGGCTTCCTGGCTCAGACTGCTAGGAGAGGGGTGTCAGGCTCTCTAGCCACGCTGACAGGGTGGAGGAGGTAAAGGTCGGGTTGTCTCTCATCTTGAGCAAACCACTGAGCATGCAGGGAAAGAGGTAGAGTCTGGTGGCTTTAAATACAGTCTTAAATGTCCATTTTGGGAGGAGAACTGGGAAGAGTAGAGAGGATGCCGGTGGCTGGATGAGACAACTCTGGGAAGGAAAGTTAAGTGGGGGAGAAGGATTAAAATAGATGGGGAGAGGAAAAAAAGTCTCCCTGTATATTAATGGGGGAGAGGGGACATGTGACTGGCTGATCGAGGCTATGAATTAGGGGTGCTGGTATGCTTTATTTGGACTTGGGTCTTGGCTCTTCACTGCCCTGAAGTCATTTCCTTCTATGCAAAGCAAATGGTACCAAATCAAAATGATATCGTGAGCACAGGCATAAGTGGCCGCACAAGGTACAAGACCGGGGAGAAGCCGAGGACCTTGCTTCTCTTAAAACCTCTGATTTCCTGGTGATTCAGTATACCCCGCTGTGTCAGTGGTGAGCCGGGGCAACCTGGCACACTGGACTCTGTGACCCATGTGTAAGAAGATTAAAGACACCATTAATTGTGACTTTGACAAGACCATAGATATGCAGGCACCTAGTGAAGTAGACAGTGAAAGCTGCTGGCTGCTCAGCACTTTGAAATCTGGATACTTATTCAGGTGTCAATAAAACTTACTGTAAATTAGCAAATATAACACACATCCAAGTATAACATGCACTCATGTATTACCTGCAGTTTTTCTATCGTGTATAAAAAATATATTAGAATACCCGCTGTCAGCCGATGGTCAGGGCAGTGAGTGGTGTGTGTGTGTGTGTATTATACACCCGAGACTTCAACTGCCAGGACCGGGGTCCCTTAGCAGCGGGCAACCTGGAAGAGGTTGACGGGCGCCCCAACGGATCTGACCCTTATGACCGGCTGGAGTTCTTTTAAATTGTGCTTGGTTCTGTTACAGCAACTGAAGGAGTCAGGTTAAAGCTTAAACAGTTACTATTTTATTGTTACAGGGTAAACTTAGCTGTTAAATGCTACTGCTGTGTTACAGATAACACAACCACTACAAAAGGACAGGACAGAAATTACACTTAAAACAAAAGTCACTTACAGGTACCATGAAACCCTTTTGGTTCTCTGAGCTCTTATTAAATGCATGCAAAATAGACACATAGCAGGTATATATTCTCACCCCTGCTCCAGACTTGGCGTGGCCAGCGTCTTTCTCTCAATCCTCGGGAAGAAGTAGGGCGAGGTTGGGCGTCCCACAGACCTCGGGAGACAATCAATACCTGCCAGCAGGTATAGATGATTGGAGCTCAAATGGGGTGGGCTACTAAACCCCTCTTTATACCCCTTGGGTCACATAGGCTTCTTCCTGGTCTCAAGTGGCCAATTAGGAAAAATGGCTTTGAATGCCAAGTTTCCCACGAAGGGTGCAAAGCATAATTCACACCTGGGAAAATGCAGACAATGGGCACTTCTGGTATGTGATGGGCGAAGATTCCTCTCCTGGGACAGTGCAGGCGTGTCAATTACTGGTACTAGCCATCAGGGCGACAGGAGGCCTTGGGTCGTCAGCTAGCCCATTTACTGTCTGGTTTCTGTTTATGGTAGAGTCAGGGACAGGCAGCACACCTGCGTTCCCAGGGCATCAAAGGCTGACTACCTTTCTCTTGCTCTCTGGAGTGGGGGGGGGGGGAAACAAGATGGGGTTCATGTCTGGCTACACCCGCGGACGTACATAACCTGCAGAGACTTCTGCCGCCTTCATAAAAGAATCTGGTGGTCTTTGATGTGGTTGCCACTTGCCAGCTAGAAAGACTGAAGATTACAACATCATGCAGCCTAATAATACTCAAGTGATGCAGAATAAACTTATTCAGCATACAGCATGTACTATTTATTTTATGACAATGCGTAGGATGGATTTTTTTTAAAGCTGCAGTATCGTATGTATTAACATTTATTTATTTAGTAGCTTCACAGTAAGTAACGTTTTAACTTTTATTTTATTTTAGTAAATACAACATTACTGCTCTTATTAAATTATTATTAAATCAAAGATGCTGATTTTATTATGTTGATCTTGTCTTCTTGTAATATGAGTAAAAATCAAATTGCATCAGATGTGGACCTATATACCCCGCGAGGAGGGCGGGGGAGGTAAAAACATGGACAACCCGTGGGCTATATTTGCTAATTCACGGTCATTTAAACGTTGGCCATTTTGGGGGGAAATCTTGGCCGACGTACCAGCACCTCATTTGCCGTCCTACACAGCAAACTGTTTACTGATTTTAAAACAACAGTTTCAAATGATAATTTCGCCCCCTCTTGTTAAAGATAAATGATTCAATTAAATGGATCAATCAATGCAGGAAAAAGGCAAATGCACATTTAGCAGAGCATTATAATATTCATTATTCACATAGTGCTAGATGCTGTGCAGACAGCACGAATAGTTACATGTAATTGTGTTGCCCCTGGAGGATGATGCATGCAAAGCCCTGGATCTGCAATATGCGGGTTCTGTTAGGACCTGCCAGGCGACACAAGGCAACATAATTTTTAAGGCAACCAGTATGTGAATCCCACCGTGACTTAGCCAAACCCAGGCAAGTTTTGCTTTGCCTAGCACACGGATAGATGGCCAGCACTGGGCAACGTGTCAGGGTATCTAAACATGCTGCACCTTACAGGACAAAGAGGGTGGGGAGAAGCATGCCCAATGGTTAGTTATAACGGGGGTCTTTGCTGCTGTGGTCCTTGGTCATCATCATTCTTTACTGGCTCAATCCTGCATGTACCAAAGAAGGTGTGATCAGAATGTTGCCATCACTTAAATGCATTCAGGTTCAGACCCTCCATCTGTTAATGAGTAACATAATTACCCTCGTTAAAGACATGAGCATCTTTACTATTCCAAACCTCTGAACTTGTAGGATTTATATAATCATTGAGACTAGAGCAGGAAAGGGGGTGCAATTTAGGCCAACGGGAATCATAGCCAACCCAAATCTTTTTCATTATAGCAGCAAATTCTTGCCACAGCAGCAAGAGAATCTATCTAATCTGACCTCCCAGGAATGTCAAATCACAAGAGCATTTTCCCCCAGCTGGTGTGGATTAAATGCGGCGGAAGTAGCTCGTTGCCATCTCAGCTGCGCATTTTTAGCTGGTGGAAAAACTAACACAAATTCGAAGCAGGCTGATGTGTTGCACAATGCCTACAGCCCCACAGTGGCATTCAGAAGGCTGCCTTTATCAGCCTTGTGTTTCGCAGGCTGATGGGACATATCACTTAAGAAAAGTTCTATCATGGGGGACACCCTCCCGAATCTTGTGACGTGTATGCCTGTTTGGTCTCAGGGTTTTAGAGAGACAAGGTGGGGAAGGTAAAATCTGTTATTCGACCAACTTCTGTGGGTGAGAGCAGAGTGTCTGAGCTTGCACACAGAGCTGAAGAAGAGATCTGTGAGCTTGAAAGCGTGTCTATTTTGCAAACAGAAATTGGTCCCATCATAGGCACCCACTCTATGGGTGCTCTGGGGCTGGAGCACCCACGGGGAAAATGAACCGGTGCTCAGCACCCACCTAGCAGCCAAGCTCCTCCCCCCAGTGCCTCTTGCCCGCTGGCAGCCCTGCTGACCAACCCCTCCCCCCCAACACCTCTTGCCCACCATGAAATAGCTGTTTCACAGCATCCAGTATGCTCAGAGAGGGAGGGGGAGTATGGACGCAGCATGCTGGGGAGAAGAGGCTGGGAAGAAGTGGAGTGGGGGTGGGGTTTGGGGGAAGTGGTGGAATGGGGGCAGGGTGGGGGTGGGAAGAGGTGGGGTAGGAGTGGGGCGGAGGGAGGTGTTGAGCACTCCCCAGCTATAGGAGAAGTTGGTGCCTATGGGTCCAGTAAAAGGTATTGCCTTGAATTACCTTCTCTCTCTAACCTTGGCCTCCAGGGCTCTGAGACCAATGCGCTGAACGCCATTGTTTTCCCTTTGTAAATGCCCAGTTCTGGCTGTCTGGGCCAAGCTCATTTTTTCACCTGACGCTTGGAAACAACATCTATGTTCCTCTCCCCAGTGTGAAAAGCTGCATATGTTATGGCCTAGATGCAAAGTGGCTAGAGTTTGACTTAAAACAGCAACCAGCCTTCCTAGACTGCCTCAGAATATTCTGTCAAAATAGGGAAGACAAAGTGGGCGAGGGAATACCCTTTGCTGGGCCAACTTCTCTGCTGAGAGATACAGGCTTTTGAGCTACACCGAGCTCTTCTTCCGGCCTGGGAAAGGTTCTCAGAGTGTTACATCTAAATACAAGACGGAACAGACTGTTTAACGTATATTCCAACCAACCATTCAAGGTAAAGTGGCCCATTAGCAACTCTGAAGTCACAGAACAAAAAAGAAGAGGAGAGTTGGTGGGTTACAGATTGTTGTAATAAACCCTAAATCCAGTGTCTTTAAGACCAAGGGTATGTCTAGACTACATGGCTCTGTCGCCAGAGCCATGTAGATTAGTTTACTAGACATACCCAAAAGAAGCGGCGATTTAAATAATCGCCACTTCATTTAAATTAAAATGGCTGCTGCGCTGTGCCGATCAGCTGTTTGGCGGCGCAGCGCTGTAGTCTGGATGCTCCGTGGTCGACATCAAAGGCATTTGTCGACCTCCCTGGTAAACCTCATCCCACGAGGCATAAATAAAGTAATAAATAAAGTAATGAATGGTGTGCAATTCAAGGCAAACTATAAAACAGGAGACAGAATCTCTGATACAGGTCGTTCTGAACAAGGTAGAGACATAAGAAGTGCTTCTGCATAATATAAATTTACTAAATGAATCAATAACCTGCATTAAGGGCTAGGATTACAGGAAATAGAGAGAACCATTCAGGCCAGTGCCACAAAATACTAAGCATTCAGTTGCCGCAATATAGACGGTATCTTGGGACATAATAGCCAGGTGCCTGCCAAATTCATTATCAATGAAAATCAATGAGACTGCGTGCCACCTTTGATATCTGAGACCTGTACGTGAAGACACACAAGGTTTTAAAAATCCAGCAGTCTCACACTGGCCATCTGCAGGATAGCCGTAATGCCTGTGTTAGAGCTGTTCGAGTATGATAGCGCTGAACCCATCTGCACTGCCCACATTATTTGCTGTTGCCCAATTTTTGCAAACATAGGCCTTGTCTAAACACACAAGTTTGACTACATTCGCTAGCTAAAGTGGTGCAGCCTGTCACAGATGTGGACAATTGCAGCTCCCCCGCCTCCGTTCCACCGAGGCAGCCATTGTCAGGCTGCTGGATCCTCCACTGCCTTTCTGAAGTAGAAACACCGTTTCTCCTTCCGACCAGGCTTTTCCCAGGCTGCTCCATTCCACGCTGTGAGTCCCCCAGCAGGTCTAACTGCCTAAGCAGGCCTGCTTTGCATCTCTCAGAGCCTGGACCGTGTAAGTGGACCGTTAAGTTACCACACAGCTCTTTGTAAGCAAGCACATTTATTCGGAAGGGAGCATGAGAGAAACGCAGATCAAAAACACTAAAGAAATGATGGCAAACATGCTAACAAGCTTACCAGAAGTTACCCCAACCCCAATAAGGGCCCTGGCAAAAAATCCATGCAGGGGTTTTCTGTGATTAAAAGTTCATATCCTTCAAAAGACAAGCCCCAGGAGCTTAAAATCATAATTTTCTTAGACATTAGAAATCTTGGGGTATGTCTAGACTACATGGCTCTGTCGCCAGAGCCATGTAGATTAGTTTACTAGACATACCCAAAGAAGCGCATTTAAATAACGCCACTTCATTTAAATTAAAATGGCTGCTCGCTGTGCCGATCAGCTGTTTGGCGGCCAGCGCTGTAGTCTGGATGCTCGTGAGTGGCATCAAAGGCATTTGTCGACCTCCTGGTAAACCTCATCCCACGAGGCATCCGGGAGGTCGACAAATGCCTTTGATGTCGACCACGGAGCATCCAGACTACAGCGCTACGCCGCCAAACAGCTGATCGGCACAGCGCAGCAGCCATTTTAATTTAAATGAAGCGGCGATTATTTAAATCGCCGCTTCTTTTGGGTATGTCTAGTAAACTAATCTACATGGCTCTGGCGACAGAGCCATGTAGTCTAGACATACCCCAAGATTTCTAATGTCTAAGAAAATTATGATTTTAAGCTCCTGGGGCTTGTCTTTTGAAGGATATGAACTTTTAATCACAGAAAACCCCTGCATGGATTTTTTGCCAGGGCCCTTATTGGGGTTGGGGTAACTTCTGGTAAGCTTGTTAGCATGTTTGCCATCATTTCTTTTAGTGTTTTTGATCTGCGTTCTCTGTCATGCTTTCCCCTTCCGAATAAATGTGCTTGCTTACAAAGAGCTGTGTGGTAACTTAACGGTCCACTTACACGGTCCACAGGCTCTGAGGAGAAAATGCAAAGCAGGCCTGCTTAGGCAGTTAGACCTGCTGGGGGACTCACAGCGTATGCGTGGAATGGAGCAGCCTGGGAAAAGCCTGGTCGGGAAGGAGAGAAACGGGTGTTTCTACTTCAGAAAGGCAGTGGCTAGAGATCCAGCAGCCTGACAATGGCTGCCCTCGGTGGAACGGAGGCGGGGGGGAGCTGCAATTGTCCACATCTGTGACAGGCTGCACCACTTTAGCTAAGCGAATGTAGTCAAACTTGTGTGTTTAGACAAGGCCTATGTTTTGCAAAATTGGGCAACAGCAAATAATGTGGGCAGTGCAGATGGGTTCAGCGCTATCATACTCAGACAGCTCTAACACAGGCATTACCGGTATCCTGCAGATGGCCAGTGTGAGACTGCTGGATTTTTAAAACCTTGTGTGTCTTCACGTACAGGTCTCAGATATCAAAGGTGGCACCGGAGTCTCATTGATTTTCATTGATAATGAATTTGGCAGGCACCTGGCTATTATGTCCCAAGATACCGTCTATATTGCTTGGCAACTGAATGCTTAGTATTTTGTGGCACTGGCCTGAATGGTTCTCTCTATTTCCTGTAATCCTAGCCCTTAATGTGCAGGTTATTGATTCATTTGGTAAATTTATATTATGCAGAAGCACTTCTTATGTCTCTACCTTGTTCAGAACGACCTGTATCAGAGATTCTGTCTCCTGTTTTATAGTTTGCCTTGAATTGCACACCATTCATTACTTTATTTATTAGGGCTCCTGCCTGAATCTCCCATAGGAAGCCAAGGTAAATGGTGCTTTTGAATCTCCATACTTGCATTTGCAAGTCAGGAGCTAATCAATGGGGTTGAATTTGGAAGGCCCATGCAAAATCAAACGTACACTGAGCAATAAGTAACACTGTAAATCACGTACAGGGGACAGTTCACTATATGTATATGCTGTTGCCATATAGCAGGATGCTGCTACATAGAATACAAAGAGCTATTTGTTATTATTCTTTGCAGTACAGCAGCACTTAGAGGTCTCATCTGAGATTGATGCCCTATTGTGCTAGGCAGTGTACAAACACACAACAGATTAATTTGCTCCTGGGGCAGGGGACTAACTAATCCAAGTGACAAAGACAAATAAGCACACTCTTGTCACACCTGTCCAACCAGTTTCTCAACTGTGATGTGACAAATGCATCACAGTCCAGAAACGGGCTGAACAGCTGGCAAAAGAATACGTCACAGTTCACTGTATAAAGATTATCACTGGTTGCACCTACGCTAGTTCAAATTCAAGGCTTTTGTGATTCCAGAACCCTACCATGCCAGCAGGCCAGGGGGTTGCAAGAATGAACTGATTCTGGTATGTAGATTCTAGTTGACCAAAGAATGTCATGTGAGGTTTTAACATGAAAGCCAGGGCCAGGATGGTTGTTCATATCACTGTGAAATGTATGCAGAGATGGTCTGTGGGGGTTATGTATGTGTATTGGAAATATGTTCTTAGCTTCTGTGTCACAGCAGAGGTGGAGAAACAGGTTTCCTGTGAGGCAACAGATGTTTATTCATGTGTGTGTTAAGCACTGTAAAAGAACACAAGGGAGGCACATTTACATACGATGTCAGCAGAAGGATGTGAAATCGACAGGGTAAAAGGAGGACATAGGAAAAACAAGTGACGTGGGTAACACTCTACTCCATATTTATCACAGTGGTATGATTATAATAGGATTAGGACAGGGTGGCCAACCAGTTAGAGACGAAGAGCCAAAATAGTGGTGGATAGAGTGCGAAGAGCCATGTATGATATATTTATTTTTATATATCTATCTGTAAAAAGATAGATAGATATAGTACACAAAATGTAGTGATAAAAATAACATTACAGGACATTTCAGACAAAAACCAATAAAAAAGTTTCTAGTCACTTAAAAAATTCATGGCCAGTCCATAGATCTTCAGAGAACTTGACAAGGAACAAACATCACATTAAAAAAAAACAAAACCTTTAAAAATACAGTAATATTCTCACACTTAAAAAAAAAAGCATCCCCACCATATATTTTAAATTTAACACTACTGCTCTATTATGTCCTGTGAGTTATTTAAAATTAAACTGAACTGAGAAGTAAATTAGCACAATTTGAAGTACCTGTTTCACTCCAGCTTGTTGATCTCTGGTATGGTTTCCTCATTTTTTTTACTTATGAAGATTATGGCTTTTTTATAGTTTTAAAAATTCAGGTCTGTCCCAGACTGCAAATATGACAGGTTCAAAACCAATAAGGGTTATCTCAGAATAATTGTTTCAGCCTGGCAAACAACAGCCTTTGAATTTTCTTTAAAGAAACACAGTGTAGACCAGGTACATGCTGATTCTTTTTTTTTGCCCTGGAATTTAAATATGTCATCTGTGTTGGCTGCCTTATTCTGCATCCATGAAGACTTTGAGTTTAAGGTGCTTCAGCCCCTCCCCCGCTTTAACCTAATCCCCCACCCCTCCCCCAGAGCCAGGCACCCCCAGCCTCCTGTTCTAACCCAATCCCCTTCCTCTCCCGCAAAGCCAGGCATTCCCCGACCCCCGGCTCTCACCCAATGCCCTCCCCCTCCCCCAGAGCCAGGCACCCCCCGCACACACTCTAACCTAATGCCTGGGAAATGAAGTTAAAGGCACCGAGGGAGAAGTGGCATGGCTAGAAAAGGAACCCAGGAATCCTGCTTCCCAGAATCCCTTCCTTTTCCCTGCCTGCCCCACCAAGCACCAGCTCCCACATCCTCACAGAGCAGAGACTGGAACCCCCCAAATTTAACCAACAGACCCACTGCCCACAGACAGGAAAGGAAAGAAGCCAGAAGTTCTTACGCCCAGCTCCCTGCTCTAACCCAGTGCCCCTCCCCTCTCCCAGTCCCAGCCCCCGCTTAACCCTCCGGCCTAACCCAATGTCCCACCCCTCCCTCAGAACCAGCCACCCCTCAGCCCCCCTGCTCTAACCCAATGCCCTTCCCCTCCCTCAGATCCGGGCACCCCCAGGCTCCCAACTCTAAGCCAATGCCCTCATTCCTCCTCCAGAGCCAGGCACCCCCAGCTCCCCTGCTCTAACCCAATGCCCACACCCCTCCCGCAGAGCCGGGGACATAACCTAGCAGAGCGGAGGGTAATGCAGTGACTCTGTGGGAGGAGCCAACCTCCCCCACATCAGACCTGCCCTGGGTCTCACCGGAGCTGCTGCTTCTGTGGCCACACGCTTTTCCCACCAGGCACGGTGGCGCGTGTACAGAGCGGCCATTAATGGTCCGGGCGCGAGGCTCCGAACGTTCCATTTGACAGGCATGTGCCCCCGCCTCCTCCTTGATCCCCTTTGCAGGACATTTTTAGCCATTTAAAAAACCCAGCCGGACAGTGATTTAAGAAGTGAAAAGGAGGAAAAACTGGACATATGGTAACCCTACTCTGTGTTTAACTCAGCGCTCACTGAGGCAAAGAGGATTTTACTTGAAAAAAGGTTGAGGGCAGCAGGGAGCAGGGCTGTCTCTTGCTATGTTTAATAGGGTCCCAATTTTAGGTGAGGTCTCTGGGTGTGACTGTACTAGCAAGAACAAGAGATGGAGCCAGTGATCTTCACCTTGTACCTAGCTCTGTCTGGTACTGAAAACTGTGCAGTGTCTCGTTTGTCATTCTGTGATGGTAAGACCTTAAATCTACAATGGCCCATGTGTTGTTCCTGCAGCTTTACAAAGTCCAAAACCCAGGTACAGCAGTTGCTAAAAATAAAGCAGCAAAGGAAGAGGCGTGAAAAGTGGTTCCAGGTGACAATGATTTTAAAGATCAAGGAACTTGGAACAAAGAAAGAGAAAAAGTGGGGAAGACTGGCTTGAAGATGTTTTGAGGAGACTCCAGAATGAAATGGGAGGCAGGAGATGATTCATAGCTAAGCCTCTGACTCATTTTTCAATTCCAAATGCCACGGGCCATAGTAGAGAATGTTGTTGTGAGTCAGAAAGCGGAGATAGGTCTTGTGGAAAATTGACTCTGCAGGTGCAATAATCAAGGTTAAATGAGTTATCAGGGTAGCAGAGTGAACAGGGATACTTGGAAAATTTTCTAAAAGATTTATATGAAGGAAGAAACAATGGGGTCAGTGAAATAATCATAACCTGAGGGGAGGGGTTTGGTTCCAAACAGAGCTTAGACTCCTACTGCAGGATCACTGCTAGGTGTGGCAGCCACATAAAAACTTCATTTCCTGAAATGACCTCCATGATTCAACCAGCAATGCTTTCTTATGAGTCAGGCTTCAGATGCTTCTGGGGACATATGAAAACAAACAGATTTATGTGGTCATATTTTTACACAAGCAATTACTGTGCCTTATGAGAAGTCACTCTAGATTTTCTCCCCCTTGAGTGTAATAAACTTTCCTTTCCCACATGCCTCCCATAATGAGGTATTTATGCAACTGTCAGGAATGGCTTGGGTAAATAATGCCAACTTTTAAAATATCATCTCTCTTTTCTGAAGCAGCTTAATTTGCATAAAGAAAGTATTTACGTTTTTAGGTTTCTAATGGCATTGCAAAAATCAGTCAATCAATTAGTGCTGATAGGTGGTCCCTGTATAAACCCTACGTACATGAGAACTATGGGACTAGAACCTGGGATTATGGGCTGTCGATGCTTCTGTATTGCCACGCAAATCCAGCGTTAGGTTTTTGTGAAGTTAGCCACTGCAGGAAGTACAGCCCAGCAGGATCTGAGGAATAGCCCCCTGCAGCTTATGCCGGCAAATGAACCAGGAAGCCATCATAGGGAGCTATCATAGAATCATAGAGCTGGAAGAGACCTCAGGAGGTCATCAAGTCCAGCCCCCTGCCCAAAACAGGACCAATCCCAACTAAATCAACCCAGCCAGGGCTTTGTCAAGCCAAGACTTAAAAACCTCCAGGGATGGAGATTCCACCACCTCCCTAGGTAACCCATTCCAGTGCTACACCACCCTCCTAGTGAAATAGTTTTTCCTAATATCCAACCTAGACCTCTCCCACTGTAACTTGAGACCATTGCTCCTTGTTCTGCCATCTGTCACTACTGAGAACAGCCCTTCTCCATCCTTTTGGAACCTCTCTTCAGGAAGTTGAAGGCTGCCATCAAATCCCCCCTCACTCTTCTCTTCTGCAGACTAAACAAACTAAAATCCCTCAGTCTCTCCTCATAGGTCATGCGCTCCAGCCCCCTAATCATTTTGGTCACCCTCCACTGGACCCTCTCCAATGTGTCCACATCCTTTCTATAGTGGGGGGCCCAGAACTGGACACAATATTCCAGATGTGGTCTCACCAGAGCTGAAAAAAGGGGTATAATCACTTCTCTGGATCAGCTGGCAATGCTCCTCCTAATGCACCCCAGTATGCCATTAGCCTTCTTGGCTACAAGGGCTCACTGTTGACTCATATCCAGCTTCTCATCCACTGTAATCCGCAGGTCCTTTTCTGCAGAACTGCTACTTAGCCATTCAGTCCCCAGCCTGTAACAATGCCTGGGATTCTTCCGTCCCAAGTGCAGGACTCTGCACTTGCCCTTGTTGAATCTCATCAGATTTCTTTTGGCCCAATCCTCTAATCTGTCCAGGTCACTCTGGACCCTATCCCGGCCCTCCAGGGTATCTACCTCTCCCCCTAGCTTAGTGTCATCTGCGAACTTGCTGAGGGTGCAATCCATCCCCTTATACAGGTCATTAATAAAGATGTTGAACAAAACTGGTCCAAGAACTGATCCTTGGGGCACTCCGCTAGAAACCAACCATCAACCTGACATCGAGTCGTTGATCACTACCCGTTGGGCCTGACCTTCTAGCCAGCTTTCTATCCATCTTACAGTCCATTTACCAATCCATACTCCCTTAACTTGCTGGCAAGAATATTGTGGGAGACCGTATCAAAAGCTTTGCTAAAGTCAAGGTATATCACATCCACTGACTTTCCCATATCCACAAAGCCAGTTACTTCATCATAGAAGCTAATCCGATTGGTCAGGCACGACTTGCCCTTTGTGAATCCATGTTGACTATTCCTGATCACTTTCCCCTCTTCCAAGTGCTTCAAAATGGATTCCTTGAGGATCCCTTCCATGATTTTTTCAGGGACTGAGGTAAGGCTGACTGGTCTGTAGTTCCCTGGATTGTCCTTTTTCCCCTTTTTAAAGATGGGCACTACATTTGCCTTTTTCCAGTCATCCGGGATCTCTCCCGATCTCCATGAGTTTTCAAAGATAATGGCCAAAGGCTCCGCAATGACATTGGCCAACTCTCTCAGTACCCTCGGACGCATTAAATCTGGGCCCATGGATCTGTGTATGGTTAACTTTTCTAAATAGTTCCTAAATTGTTCTTTCCCCACCAAGGGTGGTCCACCTCCTTCCCATACTGCATTGCCTAGTGCATTTGTCTGGGAGCTGACCTTGTCCGTGAAGACAGAGGCAAAGAAAGCACTGAGTACTTCAGCTTTTCCCACATCATCTGTCACTAGGTTACCTCCTTCATCCAGTAAGGGCCTCATACCCTCTCTGACCACCCTCTTCTTGCTAACATGCCTGTAGAAACCTTTCTTGTTACCCTTCACATCTCTTGCCAGCTGCAATTCCAATTGCGCTTTCGCCTTCCTGATAACTCCCCTGCCATCTCAAGCAATATATTTATACTCCTCCCTAGTCATCAGTCCAAGTTTCCACTTCTTGTAAGCTTCCTTTTTGTGTTTAAGCTCACCAAGGATGTCCTCGGTAAGCCAATCTGGTCGCCTACCATATTGCTTTTCTTGCTGCGCATCAGGATGGTTTCTTCCTGTGCCTTTAATAAGGCTTCTTTAAAATACTGGACTCCTTTCCCCTTCATGTAAGCATCCCAGGGGATCCTGCCCATCAGTTCTCTGAGGGAGTCAAAGTCTGCTCTTCTGAAGTCCAGGGTGTGTATTTTGCTACTCTTCTTTGGTCAGGATCCTGAAATCTACCATCTCATGATCAGGGCTCGCCAAGCCGAGGTGAGCCCCGCTCACCAGCCGCGCGGTTCAGCACGCTGAGCATACGCAAACCGCGCTGCGTATGCGCTGATCATGCTGCGGCGCCGTGCCGGGCTATAATCTAGTCCATGGCGAGTAGATTACCTAAATTGTCGAGCCCTGCTCATGATCACTGCTTCCCAGGTTGTCACCCACCTCTACTTCCCCTACTAGTTCCTCCCTGTTTGTGAGCACAGCTATCTGAGCACCAGTGCGGATTGCCTCCTTGCTTCCACACCACACCTTGCTTCACTGAAGACTCCAGCTTCTGACCCTGGTTTGTCCCCAACTTTGCTGTTTGCTTGTAACCTGGTGACTGACTCTGACTTCTTGGCATCCTGAGCCCACTTGTCCCCGACTCTACTGTTTGCCTGCTGCTGCCTCAATTAACTCTGCAGCCTTGTGCACCACCCTGAATTTCTGGTATCCTGACCCTGCTTGACCCGGTTACTCATCTCCTGACTGAAACGTAGCTAAGCAGTGCACCCGGCCTGGCTCCAACAACGTGCTTTGTAGAGATGACAGCACCAAGTTGCTCGCACTGGAAGATTATCACTCGTTTTATAGGCTTAAATGCTTTGCCAAGATACTTGGCGGTGCTTTTGCTCACAGGCCCTCTCTCATTGTGCAGTTATTGCATTTCAGCCCCGCCACACTCACGCCTGGTGCGGGTAGTCGCCAGCATCTGCGGGAAGAGGCGCATGGGATTGTTACAAACAGAGGAGAGATCCTGTAGGAACTAGCATTGGGCTGTTTTATCTGTCATGTAATGCAAGACAGGATGGCTTGCGAGAGAAGTTAGGGTCATCAGAGACAGAATTTCCCAGCAGGAGGAAGGCTTGGTGAGAGGGATGGGTGACTGGAAGACGGATGAAATAGCCCACGTGAGAATAGAGAAAAGAGGAGAGAAAGGACAGGATTAGTGTGTAGATAAGGAAAGGTTAGCAGTAGTGGCAGTTTAGGGGACAGGATACTTGACTGAGATTCCTGACACAGACTTAGTGGGTGACCTTGGGCAACTCACTTAGAGTATGTCTACACAGCAGGGCTAAAATTGAATTAAGCTACGCAATTTTAGCTACGTCAATTGCATAGGTGAAGTCAAAATAGCTTAACTTGGCTTTAGGCACTGTCTACACAGCAGGGAGTGGAAGGAAGAACACTCTTCCTTTGACTTCCCTTACTCCTTGTGAAATGAGGGTTACAGGAGTCGGAATAAGAAGTCCTCCAGCTTGACATCACTTTGAAATAAAGGCTTGTAGTGTAGATGTGTTTTTTGTTATTTCGGAATAATGTCAGTTTTTCTGAAATAAAACAGCTGTGTAGACATACCCTCAGTCTATCCTGACTCCCCATGCCCCATGTGTAAAATGAGGATACCACTTCCCTCCCAGCAAGGATAAAATCCATTGCTCATTGTGAGATGCTCAGCTACTACAGTAAATTGAATCCTAAGAGCAAAAGAAAGTGGGGAGGGGAGAGAGAATGTGAGTGGAGGAAATGGAGGGAAAGAAAACCTGTAAAATGGGAAAGACTCCAAACCGGCACCGTGGCTGTCATAGACAGATGGTATTGCCATGGGAAGAGGGAATTCAGAGGCTCAGAGTTGTGAGGGGGAGCCTGGCTCAAGGATAGGAAATTAAAGCCTGATTAAAGAGGTGGATGATAGCAGGTTTTCCTTTACAAAAGGGGAGCTGGCCAGGTATGAGGGTCTGCAATGAGGAGTAACAGTTAATTTGAGGGAAGGGTTTTGGATCGGACTACCCGCGTCTACACATGGCAAGTTAAATGGGGCGACCGGCATTTTAAAATGGCGACCGGCCGCGAATATGCTAATCAGCGCGGGATATTTAAATCTAGCGCTTCATTAGCAACTTTGGTATGCTTCATTTGCCTCCTTAGTCCGAACTAGGGGGCAAGTGTAGACATACCCTTACAGAATATCTTATATCTAGTTAAACAAGTACTTAAACAAAGCAGACATCAATTGTCAATTATGTGGTAAGTGGTGATGTGTCTGTTAGAGTCAGGAAGATATCTTTGCACGGATGTGGTCCATTGGTGTTGCACCTGAAGGATAAAGCAGAGGCAGTAAGGGTACATGACAATTGTGCATTTGTTCCTAGCACCGTTGAATATGTTATGTCCTGTCTCTCACCCCTACGGCCTTTCTCTGGGATGTAATTATCTAGGTAGTTATCTTTATGATGACCTTCCTCCGATTGGCTAACCTTCATGCACTGTGCCTTTGGTATAGGTAAAAAAACAGCAAGCAAATGGTCTGGTAGCACTTTATAGACTAACAAAACATGTCTGTGTGCCTGTTCCAGACTTGAAATTTAGAATAGGGGTTCTTAACAGAATATCATAGCCTGCCTCAGAATTTTTTACCCTACAGAGCTCTGTGCAGGCAGCACCCAGAGGCAAGGGAAGAACTCCACAGGGACCCCTCCGTCCAGTGAACTTCAGACAGTCCTGCTGATCCTCTTCAATGGTTTGTGGGGTGTAGCAGGGGGGAAGGGGGGGTTAAGTACAGACCCTTGAAAGATAGCAGGATATGTGAGCAAGGCTGGCTCCCTTGGGCGCTGCCGGCATGGTGACTTGGGAATGGGGAAGTACCATCTCACAATGGCCAGGGGGTACCACCATGGATATCTATTTGATATCCATGCACTACAAGACTGGGAGGGAATGTCAGAGACACTGTTGCGGTAACACAATAGTGCCTCTTTAAGGCTCAGAGCAATAAAGAGGAAACAAAACCAGGGGCCCCCTGACTGAAAGCACAGGAAAGATTCCAGCTATGCAGATGCTTTTTGTCAAGTGCTTTAATGAGGGCTTGTTATCAGATCAGCTCAATGCACCCTGTCTCCCTTCACAGCACAGGAGAGATACAGAGGGAAACCATCAGGCTAAGGATGGTGGTTCAGTGCTACAGCCAACGTGCTGTCCTCTAGCTCACAGCCCTGTGCCAGGACTGCAGTGATCTGGACAACAAATAATCCACGAGCCCCAAATGATCTACGCTCATGGGCTGACAATGACCTGACCTCATGCTGCTGAAGCAGGTGCTAGGTATGGCAGCACATATGGCGTGAAAGATTAATGGGCAGTGTGATGAGAATCACAGGCTATATTCATGTAAAGAAAGACTCTGCACTGTGAGACCCTTTTGAATATCCAGTATTGCCCACAAACACACAGGTACTGCTGTTTCTTTCCAACACTTTCCTGATGAGCTATCCACTGCTTGTGAGTTTAGAAATGGGATTTTTCCATCACAAAACCCCTCACCACACTGATCTCTGAATGTAGCATCCATGCCATTGCCGCTCAGGTACTGCCAACCAGGAGGGTTTGATTTCACTGCAGGAACAGCAGCAGCTGATACTAGGTTTGCGGGGGAAGAAACTTATTCCAAGACAAATGTTCCCATGGTAGCAAAGGAAATATAGATGATTTTTTGGCAAATCAAGTCCACCCAAGTGATGATCTTCTCTACCACAAACTGGGGCCTGCCTATTCCATTGCATCTTATTCTGGTCATTTAGGCTACGTCTACACTGCGGAGCTATTTCGGGTTACCTCCAGTAATACCTATTCCACATCTGAAGAGCAAGCCCATTGTATCGAAATATAACGGGCTCGCTATTCTGACGTCCCTGTAAACCTCATTGCATGAGGGATAAGGGATGTTTTGGAATTGCACTTTATTTTGAAATAAGATCAAAATAAGCCACGCAATTTGCACAGCGCAAATTACATAGCTTATTTCAAGGTAAGGGTGCTGTGTAGGTGCATCCTTATTGAGGTTCTTGGTGAAATTGCAAATGGTGACAGATGGGACTGAGCCCAAGTACAGAGTGTTGCTGAAAGCAGCCCACAGACACGGACACGTGGATTCATTTTTACTTGGTGAATTAATCTGATTTTAAAAAAGGATCTGGATACACAAACACCACCTGTCTCCCTGCTTCCCTCTTCCTTCGTTTCCCTGTCCCTTTCTTGCTACTTATTTTTGTATCACTTGTATGTCTTGTGGCCCCACAACAAGTAGGGCCCTGATGTGCCAGGTACTGCACACAACATGCAGGCTATGTACAGTTTAAAGTAAACTCTGTATAAGGGACAAACAGGCAAGGAATATCATCATCCCAATTTTGCAGCTAGGTAACTAGAGGGGTTAAGTGACTTGCCCATGGTCACACAGCACTTCTGTGACAGAGCTGAGAATTGAACCCATCTCCTGAGTCCGAAGCCACAGTGTTAACCACAAAACCATTTCAGTCTCTTTGCAGCTTGATACTTGTAATAAGGGTGTGACAGGCCTAGAAATTCGTTAGAAATAATGTATTTCCTGCCCCCCCGTCACACGATCTGGCTCAAGACTCTAAAGGCAAAAACCACAAGAGTCGTCAGTACCTACTAGCACTGGAGGCTTATTTTACAATTTCTGGTGTCTGCTTCTCCAAACAGTACTGATGATTTCAAAATCCATGTACTAGAGTAGCCTTTTCCCCACCAACAATCCAGCAGGTTCTTACCCTGAGGACAAAGTGCTGGAACTAATGTTTCCTGGGCCAATCCAACAGAAATGAGAACAACTGCAAACATTCTTGCAATGAAGATAATTTAAAATGATTACAGATCAGGGGAAGCTGAGAGAAGGACAAACATGAAGGGAGAAGGGAACAGCCCTTACTGGCCAATGCGATGCTGTTTCAGAGGTGCAGACTCTTCTGCAGATTCTACCCCTCTTTTGTGTCTCCAAGCACTGCCCCTGGTGCTCATTACATTCAGATTGAACTGCTCACACGAATGCCACCTGCCCCTTAATTTCCCCTTTCTTTAAATGCTCAGTCCCACGGGGAAAGGTCAGCCATCTACCGCAACATTCATTCAAATCACCGCCGTTCATTAGTGCTGGCGAGGGCGCCACAACAGCCTCTGTGGAATTATCTGCCCTGTCCATAAAGATCCACCTCAAGCTTGGCCTGTCTGTGTCTGTTTATCCGCTGCCAACTCTCACGCTGACAGCTCTGGTGTAACATTCATGATTATCTCCCTCCTGCTCGGTCTTTTAGAACATGAGTCTCATTCAGACTATAAGTACCATGTCACTTTTAATTACTTTCTGCCTTTCCTTATATTCTCCACCGTGAATTTGAGGAACCACTTTTTGCCCTGCAAGCCTTCGGGACAGGGCCCTGTTGGGGGTGGTGGTATAGGAGGCTGGGGGTGGAGAGGAGTGCAAGAGTGAGCATTGGGGTGTGAGCATTGGGGTGTCCTCCCACCCACCAGGAGCCTGTTCTCTCTTACCCCCAGCTGCCAGGGGCTTGTTCTCTCCTCCCAGCCCAGCCACCAGGGGCCTTTTTTCTCCCCCTCCTCCAGTGCTGTGGCCAAGGGCTGGGAGGGAGGGAAAGGGTTCGGGGAAGGACAGCTACTTACTGGTGTGCTGGCAGGCAAGATGGCAGAGCCCCAGCCCTGCAGGCCATCCCCTTGGTGGTACGGCTGCCCCAGTGGACACTGTAGAATAGCTCTTCCCTGTGGGCTCACCGCCCCCAGTGGCCACTCTCGTATCGCATCCCTCCGAACAGCAACCTCTCCCCTTGCATATTATGGAACACAATCCTTTTCCCAGGGCTTCCGGTTGTTGTGGCACAACCAAACCCTGACAATTAGGAGAAGAGGAAGCTACATACCAAATTTGGTGGCCCTAGCTCTTATAATTTAGGAGGAGTTCTTGAACAAACGGACTCGTAGTCAGACACTAATAGATATATAGATATATGTATATAGAGAGATTAGTTTTAAGTTGCTCCAGTATGTGTGCTTGCTTTCCACTTTACTAGGGTCAGTCCAACCATATGGACGAACAAGACAGTTGGCTAGGGTGCCAAACTAGAAGTGAATAATTTTTCTCTGTTGAAAATATATATGAATATGTTATCTACTGTGTATTTTAGGGAGTTTGTGCATCTTCCTATCGGTGTGAGTTGGGCTGGAAGCCAGTGAGTGGGCAGCATGGCCCTCCTCATCCCAGGCTGGCCCCAGGGAGAAGCTGGTAGGCAGGCCATGCGGCCCCCTCTGATCCTGGGCTGGCCTCAGGAAGAAGCTGAAGGTAGGATGTGTGACCCCCGCCATCTCTGGGCCAGCCCCAGGGAGAAGCTGGCAGGTGGGCTGCACAGACCCTGCTGCCTTGGGCCGGTCTCGGGGAATAGCTACTGGCTGATCCCACCCAGTGCCCTGAGCTCACCACCTCCACTCTGCCTCCTGTCCCTGTTCTGAACACCTCCTCACCTCCAACCCTAACTCCTGCACACACACCCCAGACCCCTTCCCTGAGGCCCCCTGATCCCCAGGGCCCTGCACCTCCTACATCTGGGCCAGCTCTGCACATTACCAAAAGATAAACTCAGGTCCCATCTCTGCTGTCACTGAATCAAGCACCTGGGGATTCAAAACAAGGGTAGCTCCGGTCTCCCACTGAGGAACCCCGGCTCATAGCATCAGCTAGCTCAAGTTGTGCACACAGTCTGAACATGTGGTAAGTCACGTACTATTCACACGGACTGATCTAGCACTAGCATAGTGTGAGGGCAGGGCTCAAGTCTCAGAATGAGCCCCTCACCTTCACGGTACTGGGAGCTAAAAGCAGAGCAGCTGCAGTGCTGAGCACCTGTGGAGAAGAAAAGACTTGACAACATGAATGTAAGCAGCAGAGGAAACTGGAGGGTCATCTGAGAGGGCTCCCATTGCTACTGTCAAAATTCCCAGGTCAGCCTGGTCCCTGAACCTCAGTTCTTTCTTTTAATGCAATACATATAGGGGATCCTGGGGTAATCGGCCTTTGATCATCCTCAGTGGGGGAGTAGGGGGCATTGTACCTCATTAAGCCAACCCTTTCTTCTTGTGTGAGTATTGAATGCAGGGGCATGAGCCACCGGTTAACACTCTCTGGGTATGTCTACACAGCAAAGTTATTTTGAAATAACTTTCCTAGCGTCTACACAAGCCAACTGCTATTTCAAAATCAATTCGAAATAGCGGAGGGCTTATTTCGAAATTGGTAAACCTCATTCCACAAGGAATAGCACCAATTTCGAAATTGCTATTTTGAAATAAGCTCTGCGTAGATGCTTATTTCGAAATAGAGGGTCTCCAGCCCTTCCCAGGGTGCCCTGCTGGCCGCCGTGGCCACAAGGTAACTTCTGACCTGATGCCCTGCCGAAACCAGTTCCAGCTGGCCTTAAATGCGATTCAGCATCCAATCAGTGTGGACGCGCTATTTCAAAATAGCAAAAAGCTATTTCGAAATGCATTTTGTGTGTAGACGCGTTATTTCGATAGAAGATATTTCGAAATAACTACTTCGAAATTAGATATTTCGAAATAACGCTGTAGTGTAGACATACCCTCTCTCTGTGCCAGATCAGGATACAGAAGGACTCTATCACACACAAGAGACTTTTTAAAAACGGTTTAAGAAAAATCCTGTGAATCTCTTGAGGGCTTTTCCTTGCTTTCTGCTTTTTTAGCACCTCAGGTGTTAGATGAATATATTCACATTGCCAGAACAGTTTCCTTGATCATGGCTGCATGTTCAAAGCCTATTTCCTAGTAGCACATACTGCAAAAACAACACTGGATGATTAGCCAGTTCATTACATTTGCTCTCAAAGAATATGTTAGCCTCGCAACAAGTTGTGCCCACAAAAGCTCATGATACCATCTACATGTTTTGTTAGTCTTTAAGGTGCTGCTAGACTATTCATTGTTTTTTTGTTGATTCCAGTTTAGGCTTAGAAAGTCCTCTAAAATACAGAACTAGGAGTTAAAACACCTCACCAACACACAAGAAACCATCTTGCTTGCTAGCAAGAATAGGCAAAGTTGCTTCTGAACTCATTGCACTTTATTTAGCACATGTTCCAGAACTAGCTGCCAGTGCATATACCAGTTTTATCCAGAGTTTCTAGTAAAATAATAAACAGCAAACCAGAACTTTTAAGTGTACTTTTTCAGAGTACTGACAAAAGCTAAGCCAGTGATACTCAAATGCACCACACAAATGGTTTTGTTTTTAAAAGTTCACACTGAAAACAATCTTTAATGCTGAGAGCCATCTAGTGGAAAATGGATTCATTGCAACAATGAATCCACACTCCACGCCACATATCACAGAGTACGTTTTGTCTATTGACATCTCCTTTATGTGTTTTCTGGTTTTTCCCATACACAAGGTGCCCCCTCCTCATATCAGCATAGCATCTACGAAAGCAGAAAGGAGAACAGAGACTCTCTCACTACAAGCCATTTTGTGGTGCTCCATAGCCCTGAAATGGCTACTTGTTACTTATTTGTTAGACTAATAACTTTAGAGGAGCTTTACTCAGAAAGCCACACAGATTCAGTTTGAGTCTTCACTCATGCAGGTTCTTCAAAGATAAGTTTCACAGGCTATGTCTACACTACAGAGTTTTTCTGGAATATCTCCGGTATCCCGGAAAAACTCTGCAGCGTCCAGGGAACGCGTCTGCTTTTTTGGATCAGTTTCCGAAAAAGCCGGTGTGTTCTTTTAGAAGCCCTGATTCCTCATTTTATAAGGAATAAGGGCTCTTCCAAAAGAGGAGATTTTTCCCACATTTGGCCCCATGAAGACGGAACAAATGTCGGAAAAGCCTCTTCCGAAAAAAGAATCGGAAAAAGGTACGCAAATTGCAAACTGCAATTTGCATACCTTTTTCCGAAAAAGAACTGCAGTGTGGACACAGCCACAGTTAGCTAAGATTTTTCTGAAACTAAATGACCCCTACAAAACAAACAAACAAAATCCAGGAAAGATACATCTATTGGATATTTTAGAGAGTTTGTGAATCTGTCTGTCTGTCTGCGTGTCCGTTTGTTCAGGAAGTCCTAAATGGTAAGAGCTAGGACTCCCATATGTCTAAACTGGTGGGTTCTTGCACAAGAACTGCCGTTCTTCCGCAGAGCGTCCACGCTGCCCGCCCGCTCTTGTGCAAGAAGATTTACAGCAAAGCGTGGTAAGAGAGGGCTTCTTGCACAAGAGCTATGCTCTTTTCCAACAAGTGTAAGCTCTGTTGTGCAAGTGCTCTTGCGCAAAAGGTCAGTGTGGACGCGCAAGAAATCCCTATGGCTAAAATGGCCATCAGAGCTTTCTTATGCAAGAGAGCGTCCACACTGCCGTGGATGCTCTTGCGCAAAAGCACATGGCAGTGTGGACGTGTTCTTGCACAAGAGTTCTTGCATAAGAACCCTTGTGCAAGATGTTCTTGCGCAAGAAGCCGCCAGTGTAGCCATAGCCTTGGTGTGCAACTTCCTCTTATCATAACTTAAAGCAGGATCAGAGTGTGGTTGTGCCAGGACAATGGGATGTGTCTGGAATGTGATTGTTTCACATGAAATGGAAAAGAAGGGGTGTGATAGTGGGGACAGTTATGTTCATGAATGAACGTAGAGGAAGGTAACAAGCATAGGGGACAGTCATACTCAGGGCTCGACAAATCAGTGTATCTACTCGCCCATGGTGAGTAGATTTCAGCCGGTCGCCCCGTTCACCGGCGGCGCGTGCATACGCAATGCGGGTCTGGTGCATGCGTGGTGCGGGGCTGGCGAGTGGATTTCTCCATG
Source organism: Rafetus swinhoei (assembly GCA_019425775.1). Classification (NCBI taxonomy): domain Eukaryota; kingdom Metazoa; phylum Chordata; order Testudines; family Trionychidae; genus Rafetus; species Rafetus swinhoei. The sequence goes on from CM033432.1 coordinate 48,318,279, forward strand.
GTTTGCCATCCCCTGGTCATACTTACAAATGAACATAGAGGGGGGTAACAAACACCCCAACCCTGGGGAGCAACCCCTGCCATCCTGGGCTACTCCCAGGGAGTAGGAGCCCATTGTGTAGCATGGTCCCCTCCACCCTGAGCTCACCCCAGGGAGCAGCCAGTAGCAGCTGCTCACCATGCCACAGGGTCCTCACTGCCCTGGGCTGGCCCCAGGGAGAAGCTGGTGGGTGGGCAGCATGGCTATCGCATTGCATAGCTTATTTTGAGTCAATTTGGAAATAGCATTTTTTGTAATTTGGTGCTGTTTACACAACACCAGATTTCAAAATAAACCACTATTCCAAAATGTTCCTCACTCCTTGTGGAATGAGGTTTACAGGGATGTCGATTTAAAGCCCTAACTCGAATTAGCTGGTATTCCTCCTGCAATGAGGTTTACCAGCTAATTCGAATTAGGGGCTTTAAATCGGACTCCCGTTTCACTGCCATGTGTAGACGCGGGCAGTTACTCCGGGCTAGTGAATTTCTAAAATGGCGACCGGCCGGGAACATGGAAATCAAGCGCGGGATATTTAAATCCCGGGCTTGATTTGCAACTTTGGTATGCTTCATTTGCCTCCCTACTTCGAAGTAGGGGGCAAGTGTAGACATACCCTAAGGTGCCACAGGACTACTTATTGTTTTTAAAGTTACAGACTAACACAGCTGCCCTTCTGAGACAAAAAAAGTTGTAAAAACAGTAAAACCCTCACCTTTTTCTCAACCGTTCTCCTTTCTAGAAATTTAACAATTACACAATGAATCAGTGTAATAATTCCTGGTTCTTGGCTGTTCTGCTCCCAAACTTTCTTCTCTTTCCATGATCAGTTTTCTTTTTAATTCTATCTAGAGGACAGGTTATATCTCCAAAAGAGATAGGTTAGCCATTTAAGAACCACCATCAAGCCCAACCCACTTTCTTTGTACAGATGCCACATGCAGGACTTGTGCAAGACATTCCTACCCCTCCAAACCACTGCCAGCAGAGAAAGTAGCTGCAGAGCTGCTCCACTGACACTAAAACAACCCTCATGCTGGAGTAGCAAGGGGGTGCTTAGCTTGTAATGAAAGAGCTGGGGCACAAGCAGGAAAAGAATCTGGGTGACACCAGAATAATGCATTGCCACTTTCCCATCCCCTGGTGAGTTCAGCTTTCAATTAATTTCCAGCATGTTCTCCTGTCTATCACACTACCCCACATATCACAGATGCTTTGGCTATTACTGGGAAGAAGCCCTATGTTAAGAAAAGCCATCGTAGTTTAGATTAAGCACCACTGAGTTTGCTGTTGTTACCCAGTTCCTGTGAGCCTGCAAGGCTGTGAGTGGGTATAGATAGCAATGCTCTGCTCATCACATCTAAATGGCTGGCCAGGTGGAAGGCTCATAAAATCCTGCATGTTACCACCTGCTGATAACTCCTGCAGCCCAAGTGCTGATCTTGACATTGTCAATACCAGGGTACTTTAACCGAATGTCTCTTAACAAGCTCAGTCCCTTCGGTGTCACTGGCTTCTTTATTTTAAATAGGACAACCTCTGTGTTGATATGTCAGAGAGCAGCCCCTTCCTGGAGCACCCTCCTGCAGAAGAACAGGCCTGCCTGCCTCACTTTCTCCTTTCCGAGTCTGCAGCAACGCCACTTCCGGATCTCTTGCTTAAATAACCCCCCTCCTCAGCGTTGGTTTCTTATCAAACGTAGTTAAAATAGTCCCCAACCAAAGTCCCAGATATGTGCACGTAGTCCCGGAAACCCCACTCTTCCCAGTGGAATGCCCCACCGCCCCCAGTTCCCTTAAAGAGAGGCCTTCCATACTGTTCTCCAGGGTCTTCCACCACACCTAGGTTCTCTGTCAGTCCAGCTGGTGTGGGAACCCTACTCTTCCCAGTGGGAATCCTCACAACCTCATCTTCCTCAGGAAATTCCTTGTTCCCCCTGGCCTCTCCATTGTTCCCCTAGGTCAGGCGCTCCACTGCGGAGACATTAGTGGCTATGCCCTGCTGCTGCACCCCTCGCTTCGTCCCTCCACCGGCTTCAGTTCTCCAGCTTAGAAGTCAGCAGGGCAGCCCCCTCTGCTACTTTCTGGGCCTGGACCTCTGGAGAGATCAGCCAACAAACCCGTCCTGCTGCTGTCCTGCCTTCACCCTCCCTCCAGGAAGCAACAACAGCTTCCACCTGGGACCTTCCCCAGCTCCCACATGCCCCTTTTCAGATGGACTCGGTCCAAGCTCTAGGGTGACCCTCCCTCACAAGCTCCCTCCCACACAGGGGTCAGGTGCCCTCTTATAAGCCCAAGGAGGGGCAGTGCATGAATCAGAAGTGCACGGTCTCTGCTCTCACGGAGGCCCCTGCAGGGAGCCTGCTAGCCTAAGGTGCCAGGGCTCAGGCTAGCGCTCTAAAAAGGGCTGTGTAGCTGTTGAGTTGTGGCTTGGGCTCTGAAGCCCACCCCACCTCTAGGCTTCAGAGCCTGAGCTGCAGCTCCAGAGTGTTGCCTACACCGGGAATTTTAGAGCCCCCGCTCGTGGGAGTCTGTCGACATGGGCTGGAAGGCCCGTTCCTGGACTATGTCAACAGACCCTTCAAGAGCAGGCAGCACCCTGTGGCATGATCATATTTTATTACCACAGAAGCCTCCGTTTTTTTTAAGACGCGCCCATGCTGAAAGCAAATCCCAGGAGATGACTGAGGAGCATTGTTAAAAACTACAGCACATCCCACTATTCTCTGACTCTAGGAGGGAAAGTGTAGAAATAGTAAAGGAAATAAGAGGGGAATAGACCCAGTTAAACATTGCCACAGTGGCTGCTAGCACTATTTCAATTTAAGAGCTTATTGTTTCTACCATATATCCCATTTTGTTCCATTATTAGAGATATAACTCACTGGTTTCTCATCCCATTGGGCTGACTGCAAACTGCAAGCCCCAGCAAAGAGATTTGTTCCTCGCTCTCTTTCTCTCTTTGGTTAGTTGATTACATCTAATTTTAGGCATTGTATAAGTAGTGTTGAGGGGGAGTTTGTTTATACCTGTTACAAATGTAAAAACAAATGGCTGAATTAAATTTTAGTAGCAACTAGAGAGCAGGTGTCTTCCAGGGAAGCATGCAGCTCAGAGAAAATTCAGCCTGTAGGTTTCTTGGGGTGTTTGTGGACTAGTCTGTTTTGTCATTTTTACATATTTTATACGGAAGTGACTATTCTGATTTTGAGCAAGAGGGCTGCTTCAGTGGCAGCACTGTAATAAAAAGTAGAGAGTCCCCCGGTCCTGCATTGTGTTCAAAGATGTGGCAGACAAGTTAGAACATTAGAAGTGTTTTATACATTAAATGAATTGTAAATCTTGTTAACAATACAGCATGTCATGCAAACAATAATATATTTGTTTTTCCAGTACAGACAGCCTCTCAGAGTCAATGTCTCAGACCAGAAATAGATAAACATAAGCTCATCTATACATTATGCGCACACACGCATTCACTTGTGGTGGAACAAAAATTTCTGAGACCTAAACTACACCCTGTGAAACATCAGGAATGAGACCAAATTCTAACTATGGGCCCTCTATTTGTATTTAATATTTATGTAGCGGTACCTATACAGCTGTACATTTCTGAACCAGGAATACTGCAAGCTGGCTCTTTAAAGCGAATGATTGTAACTACAGCTGGTCAAAACATTTGTGTTTGGAAGGAGGTTGGATGACAGTTAAAAAAATCACGAGAAGTTTTGCAGAAAAAAAAATGTCCATTTTCTTTGACACTCGCCAGATTGACACTGACAATGGAGTGAACTCTGGACAGGAGGCACCAGCACCCTTTACATGCTCATAACCGTCCATTACTGGCAGGCTGAGGCCTGGTTGAAAGGCAGGAAACCCCAAGTTCTCATTCGATGTTCACAGTGACTCCAGCACCTCTGCATTGGCCTCCTTAGAAATAACAGAACTTCACAACTGGTGTGAGGGAACTGGATTTTATTTTATATAGTTGTTTGTTAAAACCCCATGAAGACAAACAAGTTGAAATATCAACTGCTAAGCATTGTTTATAGCAGTGACAATTTCTGATTGTAATTTGTGCAACAGACACTTGTTCGCTGAGTACTGCATTGAGACTGGCAATTAAGCTCAGGAGACGAACCTGAGGAGCGGTTAGTAATAATGTTTTGTTGTTTCCAGCCTTGGTCAGACTCTTCTTAGTGACCTGGTGGTGAAGGGGTTCATATCGCATTACCAAAACTCTAAGACATGCAAACCCATTGAATCCTGATGAATAATCAAGTTTAAACTGATGTGAGTGGAAAATTCAAGTTTCTGTTTTTAGAGATTTGATTTGTTGGCAGGATATATCATGGGCCAAATTCATCCATGGTGTAATTCCTTGGTCTCAAACTGAATTCTCACCATGATTGTTTTTGCCCAGTATGTCTTTTGTACTGAAATGCCAGCTACCCACTTCTGCCCACGGATGATATTGAAATAGCATAATTTGCTTTTGGCGAGTTGTAACAGACTCACAATATGCTGCAGTACCCTGGTCAAATTTTATGGAATTAAGTTAAACTTAATGCAATAATGTTTAATACTGTTGGGTCCATTGTATTCAAAATGCAATTGTGTAAGTGTTATTGCATGTAACTTCTCTAAGAGGCGAAATAATGCAATTGCTGGAAAATAGTAGAAATTTCTAAGGGCTTTTTGCATGAAGTGAGTTCCCTATGAAATGCTTGGGAGGAGGGAAATGCAAATTCTCCATTGCAAAGCCAGTTTTTTGAAGCTATGTCCTGGGGAGACAGATCCACAGTTTACTCTTTATCTGTCCCTGGAAATTTCAGATCAAAGTCCCCCAAACTGTTTCAAACTGCAGAGTAGGGGCAGGCACCCTTATTGATTCACTGCAGAAACAGCTTATGGAGGGTGTGTGTTTTTCCTGGAAGTTTGAACCTGGGTCCTGTGAAACCAGCTAACTCTGCACAGACGGACCTTTGTAAGGAAAGCTGCCGGTATTAGAGAGAAAAAACAACAAATGGTCTGATAGCACTTTATAGACTAACGAAATATGTAAATAGTATCATGAGCTTTCGTGGGCACCGCCCACTTCTTCAGATGACCCGAGTTATGAGTTGGGGATATGAAAACTTGAAATAAACAGGAGAGGCGAGAGAAAGAAAAAAGGGAGGGGTGTGGGAGACAGAGCATCATTAAGTATCTGGAGAATGGGTACTTAAACCTAAGCAGATAAAAATCAAAGTCACTAGGGAGGAAAGGTAACTATTATGTGGTGCACTGCTTTGTGCTTTATGACTTTGTGCATTGTAACCATTTCTGTCTCTTGCTTTTTGCAGAATCCCGGTTCTTTCCTTAAATAACCCTTCTCTTGTTTCATTACAAGCGCCGCGGGGTTTAAGGTAAAACTGGGGTACAGTTGAGCTCTGATTCCTGTGAGCAGCCAGGGCCAGGGGCTGGGTGTCAGGGGAATGATTCAGAGGGACTTGGGGTCTCTGGAACACCCAGGGCTGGCGACAGACAGATTTTGTTGGGTCTGGGACAATGGGTGGAATTTTGACTCCAGTCCCTCCACGTGGGTGGAAGGGGCAGGGCTAGAGGCAGCCAGCGCTCAGCACTGCCCTGACTGCAGTGTGCCTTCCCCAGCCAGCCCTCAATGCAGCCCAGACTGCGCCGTGCGGGGCTCCAGCCACTGCTACCGCTGCAGTAGTGATGGTGGTGGCCTGGAGCCGCAGGCCCTTTTAAATCGCTGGGCCCCAGGGTAACTGTCCCCTTTGCTCCCCCGCCTGGCAATGGCCCTGGGCACACTTCTTGTTAGCCTGTCAGGGTGAAGACAGGGCTGGCACAGCCCAGAGGAGAGCACCTGAGTGGCTAACAGGCTGGTTGTATTAGGGACTAACAGCCAGCCATCCTGGGCAAGGCTCCCTCTCCGTAGAGGCGGGGTAACAAGGTACCGCGAGAGCCATTATAGCTGCATATAAAGCACAGTCCAAAGCTACAGCTCACACCGGTGTTATGGGAGGGCTCCAGACTGTCATGTGTAACACTGTTCTGTTTGTAGGACAATCCTTATATGAGAATCCCTGGCAAGCCCCAAACCAGGGCCAGGAGAGGTACTGAGGATCAAGATGCAAAATTAACTTCCCTTTCAGAATATGAGATTCCAACCCCTCCATGGCTAGGGTATTTTTGGATTGGGGGAAAGAGGGAGGAGGAAGAGGATCTAACTCAACAATGACATGAAATTGAAGCTGTGATACTGGTGATATTAAACCCATCTCCATAACAGACTGTGATATGATGATAACTCCCAATTTTGCCTTCATGACAGAATCAAGCAGAAATTGGATTGAAAGCTGGTTTAAAACACAGCCAGTGACTAAAAAACAACGCCCCCCTCAAGATAAATGGCCAATTGCATTTTTTGGTAGAAATATTCCCTTTCCTCCTGTCCCTGCTATGCTCCAGTGACAGATCCCTTCTTTAATATCAGAAGCAGCATATGTGAAGACACCGTCTCTCTCCTTAACAGTCCTCTTTAGATCACTTCTTCAAAGGGTGACTCATTTCAGTAACCTTCATACATGTTGAATAGTAACCTTGATACATTGCCATGACCTAGAAGTATCTGTACAGACTGGTGTTTTGGCTTCCAGACACCTCTTAAAATTGTGGGAGAAATACAATTACAATAACACGCTCCTGAATTAACCCAAACCTGTTATGTGTGTAGTATAACCAGGATGCTGCCGTGAACTCTCTAGTTTACCTTCAGTTTTTGCCTCTGAACAATGGAGGCATTTACTTGCGAACCGATGCAACAAACATCTTTCCTAAACCAAGCGACATGTAGAAATCTAGAATCTATGTCCGGTACGACAAGCTGCAAGCTGGAAGGACTGAAGGGTGGGGATGAGGGAAGGAGGAGGAGGAGGAAATGACGGGAGGTGGAGAATTCCAGTGGAGAGCCGCGGTAGTACAGCCCTGAGTCTGAAAAGCATAATAAGAGCCTCTGGATACAGATACTCAGCTGCAGCAACAAGACCAGAGTAGAGACGAGAGGATTACTGCTGAATGGTGAAACATGGTGAGTAAGATTTTTGTCACCTACCTTATTGTTAGCCTTTTGTGCAAAGGAATTCCTTTTGCTCTGACACCGCCAATGAGACTCCAAGGGACAGACGATTATTTTGGGATGATTGCTTGTTCTGACACTAGCCCAAGCACTGTTTTTTCTTTATTTCTTTTCTTATATATTTGGAGGCACATGCTCAATCTCTTTTAAAGCAATAAATAACTGAACGTGACTAGAGCTGGCAAGGTTACCACGTTGCTGGCTGATACTAAAGGCGGCTGGACACAGCCAGTGATAAATGCACTGTTTCCCTTTCAGGTACACAGCCGAGATTTCTGTTCAGCTGTTTCCTCCCTGGAGATAGGCTCATGGTTCAATAGCTCAGGGCGGGTAAGGAAAATGTTTCAAGCCAATTCATTTCTTTCAGCTTCAGGTGCAGAAGAAAAACCGAGCTGTGCAGAGCAATGCCATGAAGGGTGCCTCCTGCTGTAACAAATTCACCCTTCTCCCACATTCCTCAGTGTGCTTCTCCCTCTGTTTTCCCTTGGCATAGAGCTGCAAGAGCTAGTAATTACAGAAACTGTTCAGATGACTAATCAAGGGAATGAAGCTGGTGGCTAGGAGCTAGCCATTGTGCTGAACATGTAGAGATTCTACAGCTTACATGCCCTGTACAATGAACCCGAGGGAAAGAATGCTTGTTTTTCTGCACCCTTTTTCATCTTTTCTATGTACCTAGCTAGCATATTTACACACACGCAACTGCAGAGCTCAGCATACCAAGAGGTTTAATTTTACTACTGACATCTCAGCTTTACTGAGCAATTGGCAGTGTTTCATTTAAGGTTTAGAGACTTTCCTGTAGCACATTGCTAATAAGATGAAACATTAACTACAGATCCTCATAGTATTCTGATGGAATGTGTACGATTTTACTGAGTGTGCGTATGATGGTGTGTTTCCTTAGGTCTTCCAGTGAGAAAAAGAAGAGTCTGACCTAAATGTATATGCAAATTACTAGATGATCTGGATTAGCCAAGAGAGCCAGCCAGGTGATACATAGGAATAATAGCATGCTACCACTAATGATGACAAGAATATGCCAGGCAGGTGGTATGATAGAATATGCCAGTATAGCTCTGTATGTTATAAAGGTTTAATTAAAAACAATCATTAGTACCACTTATTCTATTTCTCCTTTTTAAAAATGGAGATAAGATAGTGGCAGAACACTCAGTTTAAGAAGTGAGAAGATGAGCAATGCTTTAAAATCTTCTTTGTTTTCCACTGTGCGGGAATATTAGTGTCTGTTTTTAAGAAACTGAATTGGGTATTACAGTAACTTCAGACAGAATATCATCATGCTCCAGCAGGGAACCTCTTTATTGGTTTATAATAAAAACATTCAAACAGTGTAAAAGAACAGCATGTTCCTAATAATAGTAGGAAAATTCTCCACTGGCTTTATTTTGTGACCTTTAGTAAAGAGAGTTAAGTGTTTGTGAAAGTAACTAGATTCTATCACCCAAAGAAAGACCCTTTTGTAAGATTATATACTCTGCTTTATGCTCTGTTAATTGATCCAGAACAAATGCTAAGCATTTACATTACTCATTGATTTCAATAGGAATCATGGGCACTCACCCCTTCACACTGGTTTGTTAATATTTCTTAGGGTTTTGGTTTGGGACCCACCACTATAGTAGCTCATTGTCTCCCTAAATTAATTAGTCTCTAGTACACTTCATGGCACCTTCAGTTCTTTGTCATTTCCCATTCTTCAATTTCGCCATTAAAACATTTGAGAATAAGTTTCACTTCAGAGTGTTCAAAAAAACTCCCCAAATGCTTGAAAAAGTTAAGAACACTGTCCATGAGATTTGTGTCCAAAATTTGTCTCACACCACAGTTTTTTTGGAGCAAGGAGAACATTTTCAAAAGTGACTTTGACACTCGGGCACCTAAGTTCACTGTGACGAAGTCACCTCAATCATTTAACTCTAAAATACACGCGTGCTGTATTTTTCTTTCTCTCCGTTTTAATAATATCGGCAGTTAGAAAGAATATCAAAGAGTTTGTCAATGGATTTAAATAGTAAGATCAAATCCTAGGAAAGGGGCGAGTTTAGAGAAGAGGCAATAATTTCTGGTGGGGAGGCCACTCCAAGATTTTGGTAGGTGGTCAAGGGCCGCACTTTTCTGTGGAGGGGGAGCAGGGTTTGGGATGGAGGTTAGGTGCAGAAGGGAGTTCAGGACAGGGCACTGGAGTGCAGGAGACAGTCTGGGGCCTGAGAGGGAGTTTGGATGAAGGAGGGGTTGTGATCTGGGGCAACAGGTGGAGTATAGAAGGGGGTGCAGGGTCTGGGAGGGAGTTGGGTGCGGAAGGGGGTGGGGTGCCAGAGGCAGGCTCTGGCCAGGAGGTGCTTACCCAAGCAGCTCCCTGCCAGTAGTACTCTCAAATAGGCTCCTCTGCCTGCCAGCAGCTGTTCTGTGTAGCTCTGCTGCACTGCCCCTCCCCCCAGCAAAATCTCTCAGCTCCCATGGACAGAATTTATAAGTGGAGCATCCACGCTACCAAGCCCGTTATTTTGAAATAACAGGCTGCTTATTTCGAAATCTGTACTCCCGCTTTCCTCAGTGAATAACACTATTTTCAAAATAGTTAGTTGCAATGCCGCTATTTTGAAATAACCACTCCCCAGAATAATTCAAACTAATTACTCCTCAGTGCTTCCTGGGGCTCTAAGTTGAGGTAGTACATCCTCATTAACAGAGTCTGCCTTGGACTAATTTCAAGGCTTCCCCGTAGTGGGGACATGCTAGTTCAATTTTGTAAAATTGGGAGTTATTAAGTCCAATTAGTTATTTCAAAATAATTTCCTAGTGTAGACATGCCCTCAGCATGAACTAGTGCATACAAGATGATTGTTATAAATTTGTCGAAGGAGTGTCTTTGAATTTTAAAAACAATATTCTCCAAATCCAAACACCAAATCCAGAGTCTTCATTTCTATTATACTTGCTAGCCCAATCTTTGGATTTAAATCCTTGTTTAGAAACCTGTGAAATTTTAATGCTAAGTGGTGTGCATGGTCAAGACCAGTAGATATGTGTCATTCTAGCAATATCATAGATAGGAAATGCAGTTTCCTCACAACAGTAGCATAACATTTCTTTAGCTGCAGAAAAGTCTGTGTCTGAGATAGTGGTAGATAAAAATTTAACTGCAGTCCAGCCAAGTTTTATGGCACATACGTAAATCCATTGATGCTAGAAAAAAGGAGACGGGGCAATTTGAAGGAAAAGTACACACAAATCTTCTTGAAACCATAACGGATTAATTCTTAGTGGGCTGGCAGCCAGTTCCAAAGAGTCCTGTCATTTTGAGTGAATTTTAATTGAAAAACATATTTCTTTACAAAGATGGAAATCAGTCCCCAGATACGTCTTTTTTCTAGTAGAAGCACAAGATGAAAAGTGGAAATTAAATGTAAGGGTGGAATAATGGAAAGGAACTGGAGGCAAGGCACTGAGAGAGCTGAATGCATGAGTCAGAACAACCCACAGACAAAGTCTAGACTCATTTTCCAGAAGTTTGATTAGGATTACACAACTCCTGGAAGCATATGCTGTTTTTTTACCTTAACGTTTCTTTAATCTTTTTAATCCCCAGTTCTACGGTACAGTTTCCATGGTACTGATGCACAGCCCCACAGGCAGGAAAAGGAAAAATGGTATAATTGGATGGAGATAGTATAATTAATAATGATGCACAAAAGACATAAGTGTTCAATATGCATTGCTAGTCTATATTTGAAGAGAAGCGGAGTGACATGCTTCTATCACATAAGGATGATAAAGTACTTTCCAGCCTGTTTGTCAGTCCAAGGAGGATGTTAGACAACATCAATAAGGGATAAATGTGTTAAAACTACTAGGGCTAGATTGTACATAAGAGTTCTAAAAGTGTTGGCTAAGAAGCTCTGATCCACTGATGTCAATCTGTAATAAATCTTAGAATATCAAGGGACATTTTAGGAGAAATTAACAGAGCTAGTATTATGCCAAGTGACCCAAATCACAAGCCGAATGACCCAGGTTACTATTGGGTGCTTAGGGTGTAATCAATCCCGGGCAAAATAATGGAAAGCTGATGTGGGATTCAGCTAATAAAAAATTAAGGACAGAAATACAAATCATTCTAGTCAATGTAGCATTATGGAAACAGTTCTTGTAAAATAAACCTAATTTCATTCTTTGAGATTACAAGTTTGGTGGAGAAAGATAACTGTAGAAGTAGTCTATTTAGATGTTTAAAGGTTTTTGACTTGGTACTGTTTGTCATGCTGATTTCAAAAGTAGCACTGGAGTATCAATTACATTCATTATTAAGAACTAGCTAACATTTTTTTTTAACCAAAATCAGACTAACACGGCTATTTCTCTGTTACTTTATATCTCAAAAACAGAGTTGTCAATGAGGAAGCTCTGTTTGTAGCATGGTTTTGTGGGGATTAGGGGACCACACTATTTAACATGCTCATCAGTGATCTGGAAGCAAATATCAAATCACTGCTGATAAAATTTGTGGATGACACAGAGGGTGGCAAAGTAGTAAATAATGATGAGTAGGGCAGCCATGCAGAGACTTGGTAGGCAGGATTGTTCAAATAATATGCCTTTTAATACAGCCAAATGCAAAGTTATACATCTAGAAAGAAGGAATGATATCTCCAGAATGGGGGATTATACCCTGGAATGTAGGAATGGATTGTATCCTGGACTCCTGGAATGTAGTGCCCCTTGGAAAGGATCAGAGGATCAACTCAACAGGAGCTCTCAGTGCGGTGCTGTGGCCAAAAGAAACAATGTGATCCTTGGCTGTGTAAACAGGGCAAAGCAAATAGGACTAGGAAGAGAATTTTATCTTGGTTTGTTGCATTAGTTAGACTGATACTAGATTATTGGATACAGTTCAGTTTTACATTTTAAAATTAGAGAGGGTACAGAAAAGAGCCACAAAAGTGATTTGAGGACTTTACAATGAGAGACTTAAAGACCTCAATCTGTTTAGTTTACCAAAAAGAAGACTGAGTGGTGATTTCATTGCAGCATATTTGTTGTGTCACCGGGAGTTAGTATCAGGTGCTAAAGGATTTTAATCTAGCAGAAAAAGGCATAACAAAAAATGGCTGGAAGCTGAAGCCAGACAAATTCACATGGGAGATTAGGCACAAATTGAGGGTAATCAATCACTGAAATAAGCTACCAAGGGAAGTGGTGGAGAATACACCCACTGTATGTCTTTGGATCAAGACTGAATTCCTTTCTGGAAGTTATGCCTCAGTGAAAACAGTTATGGGGCTCAATATGGGTGAAATTTAATGGCCTGTGATATACAGAAGGTCAGAAGATCAGACTGGATGACACAATTGTCCATCTTCCTTTGAACTCAACAAATCTATGAAAATCTTTAAGCATTTACAGTCCTGGTTACCAGGGAAGCTATGCTTAGAGCCCCCCCCCACACACTTTTTTTTCTCACAAGTTCGCTCCTGTGGGATAGGTTTTCCTCCCATCCCTCTCTCAAGATGCTCAAATGGTTCTAACATTCTTAACCTGAGAGGCCCGTCTGGGTTTGACACCCATAAACCCTTTAATCAGCTATTTTCACAGACCCCTAGTGTCTCAAAACCAGTTTTTTCTGAAGCATTCCTCATTGTACTAGGCAGTGAACATATATGTAGAGCGTCTCTGCCTCCACCTTAATTCACCCTACATCTTTGACTATCTTAGCTGCTCTCTGGGCACCAATCCAGTTACAATTTACTGTAATACCTCAAATCCATGAGCAGCTCCAGACAGCTGCCTTTCTTTATATGACAATCTGCAGGGGAAAAAAAGTTCCTTTCTTCCCTAAATGTGACATTTCCTCCAAAAACTACCCCAGCACAAGGTTCAGGAAAAGCAAAATCTATCCTGGGACAGCCACAGTTTTTCTAGACATAAAAATAATACAGTGCTGAAGTCTTATTCTACAGTCCAGCAGGGAGCTTCAAGCCATTGAGATATGCATTTTCCCCAGGGGACCCAGCATCTGCTTCAAGCACTAGAAGAGCCTGAGATCTCTGAAACCTCACGTTTATGACATTATTAGGTTGCAGGAAAGTTTTCTTCAACTATTTCTAACAGGCTTGTGTGGCTCTCTCTCAATTCTGCACAATTGGATTCAAGGTAAGTAGCGTTTAGTTTTGAGCAAAGAGGTGCAAAAACATCCCAATAATCTTTTTCTAAAACTCTGAGTCTCCACACTGTACAGATGTAGTCACACACTACCCTCCAGTTTGCCATTATTTCCTGACTTCCCCTGTATTACAAATGTGCTGATTACAGGTCAACCTGGTGCCTCCACTAGAAATTGCTTTATACCACTGGATAACCACAGATCTGGCTGCCTGAAGATTCCCTTCTCCCTGTGGATTCCAGGACTAGCTGTTCCAAGAAGCAGTCACTTAAGATGTCAAGAAACTTTCTCTCTTTATCCCACTCTGAGGTGATATGTCGCCAGTCAATATGGGGATAGATGAAATCTTCCATTATTACAGTATTATGTTTTTTATTTTTATAGCCTCTCTAGTCTTGCTGAGCATTTCACAGTCACGATCACCATCCTGGTCAAGAGATCGATAATATATCCCTACCGCTATATTCTTATTATTCGAGCTTGGAAATGCTATCCATAGAGATTCTCTAGTACAGTTTGGTTCATTTCAGATTTTCATTTGACTCCATATTTTCTTTACATATATTGCCACTCCTCACCAGCATAGCTTGTTCTATCCTTCCGATATATTTTGTACCCTGGTATTACGGTATCCCATTGATTAGCCTCATTCTGCCTAGTTTCTGGGATGCCTGTTATATCAATAGGCTCACTGAATACAAGGCACCCAAGTTCCTCCATCTTATTATTTAGACTTCTAGCATTTGTGTATAAGCACTTAAAATTGTCACCTTTTAGGTGTCTGCCATTATGTGATGTAATTGAATGGGACTCTTTCTCATCTGACTATTTCTCATTTTATCCTACCCATATTTAATCACTTCCACTTTCTCCTCCTTACTAGGGCCTAGTGAATCTCCATTCATAGATTTTCTTCTCAGGATGTCTCTGTATGAACCACATACTCTCCTCACCTACCTGCCCATTGTGGGAGGGTGGCCAGATCCAGCTGACAGAACATCCTCTTAGAGGCCATGGACAGCTGCAACGATTTAGAGGAGTTCTAAGACTGTTCCAAGTTGTGTCTTCATTTTACAAGAGGCTTGCAACTGGGGGAAAGGGAGTGTACAAAGCTGGTTTGTACTGGGTGCAGAAGAGCTGGATCTGAGACGTTGGTCCCACATTTATACACCTCCTTTGAGACACTGGCAGTTCTTTATTCTGCTAGTGTAACTGTGCCTGGTTTATCAATGAGTGTTGGATGTAACACTGTGCTGCTGATGTGTATTTTAATATGAAGCCATTCATTCTCCATTATTGCTGACTTCCAGAGCTCTAGATGATTTTCATTTTAGTGTATGTCTAAATGATGCAGAACTAGGGAATTTAATTCTCAACTGAGGTTTAATTCGGTTCAGATCTGAAGGGATTTTAAAAAAACGAACAGGCCTCTGAATAAGAATATGGGCCATTCTTTTTCTCCAATAAGAATTCTGCTTGCAAGAGAGCTTGCAGGAGGAGTTTGATTCTGAATTATGCATTTATAATCCCATTGCTTTACTCCTGATTTACACTGGCGCAGGGAGGAGGAGAAGCAAGTGCTGTCTATTTATGAAATAATTCCACGGGAGCTGAATTATTATCACCACAGAATACTTTTCTGGATATGTTAAGTGTTTACTGCATGAAAACAATCAACTGTTCTGAACACTGTACAATCCACCCCAAATTTGCACTGAATTATGCAATGCACCTACATTTAAAAGTAACTAATGCACCAAAGTTATGCCAGTGCTTCCATATACTATAGTTTGTCATCGTACACTTAAAAACGTTTGTTAGGCCAGTCCAACTCTCCAGTGGTACTTAGTGCGGCCCTTTAAAAAAGCTACTGTTGGCATGTTTTTGCTAAAATTAGCACTACAGAAAATTCTAGGTTGCACTCTGATGTACAAACTCCCACTGGAAAGGTAAGGGTTAAAGAGTTGCTCTGCACCCAAGTGGCCTCACTCCACCGCACCTGCCACATCTGCACAGGCTGGAGAAGGAGCTTTAAAAGGGGAGCAAAACAGCCCAATGGCAGGCAAAGGAGCTGACCCCCCTCACTGGGCTCCTGAGAAGGAGCAACCCAGCAGCCCTGGCTGCCTCAGGCCTGGCTGTAGTGACCTGCACAAGCCTACACAGCAGGGGCCTGCCGCTCTTTGGAGATTAAGACTTTATCCTTGTGTTTCTCTTCTGGGCTTTATTCTGGGGGGAGACATGGGACTGGTGGGAAGAGATTCCGCACAGCTCCCCAGGACGCAGGATGAAGCTGCCTACCATTGGGCCCTGGATCACAGCCCAGTGCAGAGGGTGGGTACAGGTCCTCCTACCACCCTGTAAGGAGGGATAACTATGGAAGTTTATCCCTCAGTGGGGAACCTCGTTGTGGGTAGAAGACCCTGATGATAGGTGGAGGGGAGTCCTGAAGCCTCCTGCTTAATTCCCAAAGGCCTTCCCCACACTGTTGGACACCCGGAAGGGCCCAGATGTGTAAACATGACCTGGCCAGGACAGAGCCCTGGGTGGAGCCATGGCAATAAAGAGGGACTCTTGAGAGAAGGCGGTGAGCTTGGCCTTTTCACACCTCCGGCAGATGGAAGAGCAGCAATTCGGTTTCAGCATGCACCCCAAGCATTGCTTTATTCTGAACTTTTTCTAATGCCAAGATATCTTCTTTGAGATGAAGGGACCACATCTGCACATAGTATTCAACATGTGGGTGTACCATGGAATTATAGAGGCACTAAGATATTCTCTGTCTTATTCTCTATCCCTCTTTTAATGATTCCCAACATTCTGTTAGATTTTTTTGACTGCTGCTGCACATTGAGTGGGTGTTTTCAGAGACCTATCCACAATGACTTCAAGATCTCTCTCTTGAGTGGTAATAGCTGATTTAGTCCCCATAATTTTGTATGTATAGTTGGGATTATATTTTCCAATATGCACTACTTTGCATTTTTTAGCATTACAATTCATGAGCCATTTTGTTGCCCAGTCACCTACCTATGTAAGATCCCTTTGAAGCTCTTCACAGTCTGCTTTGGGCGTAACTATCTAGAGCAGTTTAATATCATCTGCAAATTTTGCCACCTCTCTGTTTACCCCTTTCCCCAGATCATTTATAAATATGTTGAATACGCTTGGTCACAGCATGGACCCCTGTGGGACACCACTAGTTACCTCTCTCCATTCTGAAAACTGACCTTTTATTCCCACTTTTTGTTTCCTGTCTTTTAACCAGTTACCAATCAATGAGAGGACCTTCCTTCTTATCCCATGACAGCTTGTTTTGCTTAAGAGCCTTTGGTGAGGGCCCTTGTCAAAGGCTTTCTGGAAATCTAAGTACACTATATCCATTGGATCCCATTTGTTCACAAGCTTGTTGACCCTCTCAAAGAATTCTTATAGATTGGTGATGTGTGATTTCTCTTTACAGAAGCTATGTTGACTTTTCCCCAACAAATTATGTTCATCTATAAAAACGACGAGAAGTCCTGTGGCACCTTATAGACTAACAGATTTATTGGAGCATAAGCTTTTGTGGGCAAAAACCCACTTCGTCAGACTAAATCTGTTAGTCTATAAGGTGCCACAGGACTTCTTGTCATTTTTGCGGATTCAGACTAACACTAACATATCAGAGGCTACCCCTCTGATACTATGTTCATCTATAAAAGTGGCGAGGAGTCCTGTGGCACCTTATAGACTAACCGAAGTGTTGGAGCATAAGCTTTCGTGGGCAAAGACCCACTTCGTCAGATGCATGTAGTGGAAATTTCCAGAGGCAGGTATAAATATGCAGGCCAGAATCAGGCTGGAGATGACGAGGTGGATCCAATCAGGAGGATGAGACCCACTTCTAGTAGCTGATCTGGAGGTGTGAATTCCAAGAGAGGAGAAGCTGCTTTTGTAGTTAGCTAGCCATTCACAGTCTTTGTTTAATCCTGAGTTGATTGTGTCAAACTTGAAGATGAACTGTAGCTCAGCAGTTTCTCTTTAGTCTGGTCCTGAAGTTTTTTGCTGCAGGATGGCTACCTTTAGATCTGCAATTGTGTGTCCAGGGAGATTGAAGTGTTCCCCTACAGGTTTTTGTATGTTGCCATTCCTAATATCTGATTTGTGTCCTTTGATTCTTTTATGTAGGGACTGTCCAGTTTGGCCGATGTATATAGCAGTGGGGCATTGTTGGCACATGATGGCTTATGCTCCAACACTTCGGTTAGTCTATAAGGTGCCACGGGACTCCTCGCCGCTTTTGCAGATTCAGACTAACACGGCTACCCCTCTGATACTATGTTCATCTATGTATCTGACAATTCTGTTCTTTACTATTGTTTCAATCAATTTGCCTGGTTCTGAATTTAGACTTACTATTCTGTAATTGCCAGCATCACTTGTAGAAAGTTGGTGTCACATTAGCTATCCTGCAGTCATTTGTTACAGAAGATGATTTTAACTGTATCTGAAAGCTCCATCTTTGAAACTGTCAAGCTGCTATCAGGCCAACTAGCTGTCAAACTAGAGTGACCTGTTCTCCCTGCCAGTTCTATGAGACCTTTGCTAACCTTACCAGTAACACTCCTTGTGTTTCACTTGAACTCTTTTTCAAGCAACACCAGGAGTTATTGACTAAAATCTCCCATGAGAAATAAAATCAGTTCTAATATTGCTGGTTCCCCCCAAGCCTTCATTTCGCTAGATGTTATTCAAAATATACAAATTCTAATGGGATTTTAGTTGTTTGGGAAACATACTCCAAATCTACATATATAGGTGTGGGAACTAGAGGTGCTCTGCTCCTGGCCCCATACCTGCTCCCAGCTTGGGGGAGTGGACGGGGTAAGGGGACGGACTATCATTACCCCCATTATTAAAAGTGTTCACGCACCACTGCCCACATGGCCCCTTCAGAGCTCATTAGCAGAAAGTACATAGCTAAGCACATTCTAACGTTTCGTTCTGCTGTTTCCTCTACAGAAACAAATGTGAGGAAGCAGCATGGAGTTAAGGAGAGGAAAGACCTTCATAAAATCAAGTTTGCAGCTGACCTCTGAGAAAGCACCATTGATCAATGCGATTCCTACAGACAAGGATGATCTAGGAAAAGACAAAAGGGCAGCAGGCGAGGGGACCAAAAGCGAAGCAGATGTCCAGCCGGCGTGTTTGGCCACACACAAAAGTGATAGATTTTCCAATAGAACAACAAGGAGCGGGGCTAGTGAAAACTTCCTAGCAGCACCTGGGTCGTCCTACAAACTGGTAAGGAAGAGTAAAACCCATGACTGTGTGCTAGGGGGAGAGAAAACTGAACGATGCAGCCACAGTGATAAAGGTGAGAAGGAGGGCTCTTCAGCTGCAGGAAGAAGTAAAGGGCGTCTTGTCAACAGCATCAGCTTTTCCGGCGTGGGGAGTACCCTGAATTGCAGTGACAAGAAAGAGGCCATGGTCAGCCCAAGTCAGTCCACTTGCAGCAGTCAGCAGATGATAGATTATAGAAACTTTGCGCCACAGATGCCTTTTGTACCAGCGGTAGCAAAAAGCATCCCCAGGAAGAGGATTTCCCTTAAGAGGTCTAAGAAAGGGCTCAGGGATATATTTCACATAAAAAAAACCAAACCCGAGAGCCTAACACTGCTAGTTGAGAAGGGCAAGCGGCTGCCTTCTCCAGCTTGCAAGAGTGAGCTGCCAGGCAGGCTGGGGAAGTACCTTTTCAAACCCAGAGAAGCCTTTGCAGCTGACTGCTTGGCACAAGACTTCTCCGACAGCGAAATGCAGTCTGACTCCTCCCACGACTACTGCCACACCCTGTGTGAAGATGTCGCTTCTCTGAAGAGCTTCGATTCTCTCACCGGCTGTGGGGAGATCTTTGCAGATGAGAGCTCTGCTCACGTGGAGCTGGAGAACAGCAGAGAAGTGCTGATGAGGCGATCCAAGGCCAAAGAGAGCCCTGTCCTGGGGTCTTTTCAAGGAGGGGTGGAACAGCTGGCATCCCCTGCCCAAAATGAAGCAGCTGACTTTGCAAAATTTTGGGACAATATCAACAAATCAGTGCGATTACACCAGAGCACATTATTTGATAGAAGGTTGTTGAAGATACCCAGCCCTGATTTGGGAAAGAGTAAATACGAGGCTCCTGCTTCAGTGACTGACCTGCTGGTATCACCTGACAAAGATCTTGACAGTTCCAAAGAAAGCTCTGTAGATACAGGGACGCCAAAAAGTGAGCACCAAGAATCCACCTCCACCAGCGATGAGGGATACTATGATTCATTCTCTCCTGGGCAGGATGAGGACACGAAAGAGACCCAGACTCCTGGGGTTCCAGGTAGATTTCCAAGAGACAGTTACAGCGGCGACGCCCTTTATGAACTTTTCTATGATCCCAATGAAGCCAAAATAAGCCCCGTCCTAGACGATGAGCTATGTATGTCTGAAAGCATTTCAGAACAGGCCATTGAAATCCCTTTGTCAATTTACAGCTTTCATGTGGGAGCAGAGGAAAATTTGGCTTCACAGCCAGCTGCAGACATTATTAGCCAGGGGTTTCTTCACAGCACATGGAAAGGTAAGGAATGCTTGTTAAAGCTCTGTGATACTGAACTTTCACTGACCATGGGGATAATAAACTGGCTGCGAAAAAACCCAGGGTTCATTTCCCCCACAGACCCAATTAGGAGTCCTGAATTGCAGCTGGAAAACAGTGGAGATCCATTGGTCTCTTCTAGTCCCAGTCCTTGCTGGAGTGAGGACAGAGCATCTGAGGAAGAAACACAAGCCAAAGGAGAAACAGATACTTCTAATCCAAAGCCTTCTTTGGGTGATGAGAATGATACGGCCCAGATGTGTGTAGAGGCCATGGCTGAAAAAGATGGAAGGGAAGTTTCTTGGCCTCACATAGCTAATGGGCATTCTCAGGAAAGGGAAGGAAACTATCCTGAGGACTCATGGACTGTGTCTGGGCTTCAGGAAGCCAACCACACGCCCAGTAATGTGCCAAGATCACAAGCTCTTGGAGGCACTTTAGGGACCAGTTTGCCCGAGAAAGAGAAGATGCCAGTTTCAGGAGAATGCAAGGGACCTGAAGATAAAGCCCCATTAACGGGGGACCTGAACATGGAGCCTGCTTGCCAGAGCTGTCAAAATGATAGCCAGGAAGTGGAATCCTGTTGTTCCTATATGACTGCAGCAACCTCCCCGATGGATTCCCTAGAGACAGCAGCTGGCAATAAAACAATCTATCATTCTTTGGCTATTTCCTGCAATACGCCAATGCAGCCTCTTACTCTGAGACATTTTCAAAGCTACATCAGTCCCACACAGAGGGAAAGCGATACTACTATAGTGCAGCTTCTGGAACGGTGCGTCACTCAAGTTGCATCCTTAAAAATCAGCTACGAAAACAAACATCTGGAAGACAAATGCATCGGGAATGAAATGAACAACATCATTTGTAAGATGTCTCAGTACAAAAACAAAATATTGTTGCAAAACGAATGCCACTGTGTTAGCCCAAGCTTAGAGTGCCCTGGCGTCCCTTGCACAAACCAAGATAATTATGAGATGGGGCTCAAAGCTAGCAATCCATATCAGCAGAAACAAAATAAGGAACTAATTTGCTCGAAAGATGAGAAATGCAAAATAAATATTTTCGATCACATGAGTCAGGTCACCGGGAGTAAGATAAATTTTGAATATGCCCAGCTAAATAATCAAGCCCTCTCTTACATAAAAGACTTTAGGCTTGAACACAGTCCAAGTGACTCTAACAGCATGACACCTCTTAATAGGCCAACATTTTTACCTCTCTTCAACTCTGTCTGCTCGGCTGTACCCTGTGATTTTTCACAAGCCTGCACTAACAGTTCCCTGGACAAACCAATGCAAAGTAACGAATCTAAGCAGAGCAGCACAACCTCATGCAGCTACACAGAAGGATTCCACCAAGGACTCTGTCAAGGGGCCACTCTCCCTAATAACCCAGAGGTGACTACCACAGACAGAGCAGTGACTGGCAAGACCCAGCAATGACACACCACAGTAACAAGGTGAGTACTTGTAGAAAAGGTTGAAATAAAACATGACAAAATGAAATGACAACTATTCTCTTTAAGGAGAATAAGACCCAGTGTACCTTGTTCTCCTGAGTACTTGGTGCGCCTCTCAGCTTGATCAGGTTCTTAGTATTTACTTTATAGAGATGGACAAAATAAAAAGAAGAAAACAAAGAGTTAAAATCACACTGACTCCCAAAGCAAAGGGCCACATATTGCCTCAGGTAAGTGTGAAGCTGATTGACATGAATGAGAGCTCCATGCAAAGGTGAAGGAGAGATTGGGGCTGAATCTGCACCCAGTTAAACCACCTTCACCCTCATGGTTACTCCATCAAAAAGTTTCCTTATCCTCTAATCATAACTCTGGTCATCTGAAGAAGTGGGCTGTGCCCATGAAAGCTCATGATACCATCTACATGTTTTGTTAGTAAACTAAGGTGCTTTTTAACCCCTTCCACTTTATATTGTTTTGCTTCAAACGAATAAGAAAAGTGGTTTTGGTACCCTTGTGAGCAGCTCAATTTTCAGAGTGTCGTAATTCAGGAAATCCCTTTGCTCCAATTCATTTTACATTTTCTAGACAATTTTTACTTCAGGCCCAGGGCTAAAACCACTGATTTTGAGGCCAATACCAAGACTACCTGTGGATTCTGAAGGGGGCCAAAATCAGTTATGTAATGCATCCTTAACTGTGGAGCTACCATCATCACGCCACTGTCCAAAAAGAAAAAAATAATTCCTATGTCAATTGGCTCTGCTCATTATCAGCAAAATGTTGTGCTCACAGTTACTGTACTTGTAATGACAATCCAAGATGGCTTCTTTTCCCACTGTGGTTCCCATAATTTCCGCTTGTACCTTGCCATGAAAGAACAGGTTGTAGGCTCTTGAAACTATCTGCTGCAGTGAGATTTATAATACAGAAATTAAACATTCATAATAAAAAAAGGAAAAATTAGTGGTCACAGTTGCTACAAATAAGTCCCAATTCTGGCCACATCTGCCTAGAATCAGTGGACCAATATATACGTTTGCTTACTGTGTCTACTTTAAAGTTGAGATTCATTCAGAAAGCTCTGCTATGCAGATCCCTTTTGTCTCAAGCTTGGATTGTTTGAAGGAATTCTATTTCTGATGCAAGAAGCAACCACTTTCTGCTAGAAATAGAGGGCAGAATTGTAGCTGATGTAACTGTCAGTAGTGGTAATATACTGTAACTTAACACTGTATGAGATATACTGCAAATAGACAGTCATTGGTCTCAGGGCATTTTCTACTGCATCAGATCAAATGGCAGCTGTTATATGCCACCACTTGTCAGTGTAGATACCTGCAGTGTGAGGGACATAGCAGAGTTCATATGCCACAGCCCCATGCCCCAAAGAGGTGTTAATATTAGCTCTTTGCAAAAGGAATGTGCTAGTTTGTGACAGAGGATTTGTCTAACAAAGTACAAATGAGCAGCATATACATTTTACTGATTTAAAATGTAGATGGAATTTGCTTATTTGTGGGCTATGTGTTCAAATGCATAATTTCCAGGAATCATTTTGCTACGGCCACCTTCATTGTGATTAACGTCTTACTGAAAGTGAATTTACACAATCATTAAAATGGCATTTAGCATGAATGTAAGAAACAGCTGGGGGGTAGCTATTAACTGTGTAACATGGAGTTTTCCTATCTTGCCTCATCTTTCCTGACCGCTCTTGAGCCTGCATTAACAGATAGTTTGAGGGTTCATTTGGGATTTTACTATTTTGGAAGATGACTGAAGATTTCTACCATATTGATGAAGGTGGGAGTGGGAGAAGGGCAGAAAATAAATAGGGCCACTGCTCTGACATTGCAGAGAAATGCAACAGGAAGAAAATAATCCTGCTCTGGACACAAGTGCTTAAACCTAGAGAATTTACACCTGCTCTAAGGCTGCAACGATCTCACTATTTAAAACATCATGCTTGGGAAAGTGACTGAGCCATAGAACAAATGCTGCACTGGCAGCTTCTGTGAAGGCTGCCTAGGCCACGTCTACACTAGGAAAGTATTTTGAAATTACTAAATTCGACTTTTAAATCCTGATTTAACATATTCGATCTAGCATGTCCCCCCTATGGGGAAGCCTCAAAATTAGTCCGAGGCAGGCTCCATTAATGTGGACATGCTACATTGGACTTAGAGCCCCAACAAGCACTGGGGAGTAATTAGTTCGCATTACTCTGGGGAGTAGTTATTTCAAAATAGCGGCACCGGAGCATCCACACTACCACTATTTCAAAATAACTATTTTGGAATTAGCGTTACTCCTGATGAAAAGCAGGAGTTCAGATTTCGAATTCCACAGACTGTTATTTCAAATAACGTGGTTGGTACTGTGAAAGTTCTGCTTATAAATTCGATCTTGAGGGTGGGGGGTATTTTGAAATAAAGCCCTAGTGTAGACCAGGGCCTACTGATAAAACTTCTATCTGGACCCACAAAAGGGATGAAGGGATAATGCAGC
This sequence comes from Rafetus swinhoei, assembly GCA_019425775.1. NCBI lineage: Eukaryota > Metazoa > Chordata > Testudines > Trionychidae > Rafetus > Rafetus swinhoei. The sequence goes on from CM033432.1 coordinate 48,342,222, forward strand.
CTCCATGCACCCGACATTCAAACCTGGTGGTGATGGTACTTGCCATCTTCACCTAGAGGTGCCTTATCTCTACATGTTCCAGTTTCCCCAGTTGCTCCTTCCTCTCCCCAAACTGGCACATGGTTTCTTCCCAGCCCTGTGAGAACAAGTACACAGCTAGCTCTCTCCCTAGATTCCACAACCATACACAGCCATCCCTCTCCACCTCTCTGTACTAGCAGCTCTCCTTCCTACCCTCACCTCCAGGCCACTTAAGCCTGACAACTTTGGTAAGAAGCATGGCAATTGGGAAAAACAGCCCCAGTGCCTCTTCTCTTCCCCTCTCCTTCCAAGCAAGGTGCAAATTTGCAAATCTCCTTTGTAAGTTACTCATCTGTGGAATATGACCAGTAATTCCCAGCCCAATAGGTCTGCACTTAAAGCAGGAGGGGAAGCGGTTTAACATGCTTATGCAGAATGCGGATGTGCACCAGTGGAAGTTACTAGTAAGAAATACTTGGCAAGAGATTGATAAAGGAATTAAAACAATTTCTGATTCAATGAATAGACAGAATCTTACACTGCAGTCTGAGGCTCACTAAATTTGGGTTCAGGTGGGTCATGGAAGCAGGCAGGTTCTAGAGGTTTGAGCCTTCCTGTGAGAACCCCACGGCATTCAAGTTCGGAAGCAGGAGATCTCTCGGTGTGAACAGGAGGGGCTGCTGGGATGATATTCTCCTTGAGAGGAGTTCACCCTGCAGACCCCCCGCAGGAACTGACAACAAGAACAGATTATGCCACCATGACTGGACACAGGTAGAGAGAGAAGCTTTCTCAGATTACTGGGCCCACATTCATTTTGGGATCCTTAGATCCTTAGATCTTAACATATCTTTTGAATTGCCCTGTTATGTGAAGAAAAAATAGGGCAGAGTACCAAGTACTTGTAAGTGCTCCATAATAGCTCCTCTCATTCAAATGATGAGCTCCTGCACGATGTATAAGCTAGCACATTTGGGTGCATTTCAATGAGAGTAGATTGCAATAATCTAGCATGAGGGTTAGAAAGGAAGAGATGATTGTGACAAGGTCCATGCCAATGAGAAATGACCATGCATGTTGGCCAAGTGTTGATAAAAGAAGACAATACAGTGCAAGCCATAACTGTCATGTAGCAACTGAGAAGCAGCAATGGATATATATGACCCAGATACAGAAAAGGGATACTGTAAAGACCAGATATATATCTGCAGTAGAAGGCATATTCATAGCCTTTCCATTCTAGTGCTTTCTCTTACCTATCACCTTCACTTCCATGCTGTCTACTTTAAACTAGGTAGCTGGCTCTCCTGCAAACACCCTTGAACCCGTAAGGCACAGGAAGAGCAGAGATTGCAATATTTGGGTTTGACAGAACGGAGATGTAGATTTGGCAATTGCTGGGGGTTAAAATATCCCATTATCCCCAGTGAGCTCAGCTGTATATTTTACAAGTGGAAAGAAAAAGATGGAATCCTTCAGAAATACGCCTGAGAGCCCCTGAGCGGGGAAGGAGCTTAATTACTTGTTTCAAGCCCATAGAAGTCAGTGCTTTCCATTGTCTTCACTGGAGTTTGGGTCCAGCCCTACTGGGAACTCTCAGAAGTAAGTAGTAACGAAGTCATGGAAGGGCCTTCCCCTCCACTGCCATATGATTCCACGGCTGAGTTACCTGAATCTTGTGGACAATGGTGGGTTGACGGGTATCCAACATTGATGAGAGGTTTACCACCATCAGTATGGACACATTAGCCATACCCATTACTCGGAGGGGTGGGGAGAATGAATGCTACAGACGAGCCCCACTCACCGAGAAGGCCACGCCAGCAGTGGCCCCCTGATTAAAATGATAGTCCTATAGCTTGAGAGCCCTCGTTGATGGTAGCTGTGGTAGCATGGAACAGGGAAACAATCCCTCTGTGCTCCAATATTAAGGCCAGGACTGGCAACAAGAATGTGCATTTCAACAGAAGCGTTTCCTGTTCCATGGATTATGGTTTTATAAATTGAGCTACTCAAGTCTGTTTGCATTTAAGAAGCAGGATTCTAAAATCAAATCTGACCTTAAAAAACGCACCCTACTCCTTGGACAAATGTATCATCACCAGGTACCAATGCACTGCTAGAGATATTTGGCACCGTGTGACTAGAGAAGATGGAGAGTAAGGTGATGGGCCACTGCCTTTGCTAGTGTGTTTGAATGTTAGTCACCATGTACCCAGATACTAGGGCTAGATGCTAAATTAAACAATTTTCTTCTTCATTAAACATTATTGCTTCCGGACTTGGCTTTGTGTCACTGAACTGTCTGCATCTGACTTTTCCACTGATCCTTCCTTTGTGTAAAACCAGCGCTTCATCAGAAAGCAGGAGAGAGAAGGATTTCTCTAGCATATTTGCCAGGAGAGAAATTTTTAGCGCATAGTTATCAACAAAGATGCTCTCTCGGAGGACAGATGCTCCAAAACAGTATTCAATTTGTTTCATTTTGAAGCAGAGGAGATTGATTTGCCATTCTTGCTGGTTATTGCCGTGGCAGGGTTTCCATGGATACAGTTTGATAGGGGTTCTTTTTTTCCCCTGGCAGCAGCAGAGGGCTAAATTCTGATCTCAGCTGCACCAGTATAAATCTGAAGCCACTGGAATTACTCCAGATTTGCACTGAAAGCAGAATTTAGCTTTGAGTGTTTTGCAGCCCCCTAGCCAGGATTTTCACTGGAAGGAAACCAGGTTCTGTTTTCGGCAGGTGTGACTAAGGCACAGCACAAGCAAAGCAAACACTGTGTCTGTGTTACATGTGAGAAGTGTAGATGAGCCAAAGGCCAAAATACAGGCACATGAATTGCCTAGCATGTTCAGTGGCTTAGTGGACTACCCAACCATTTCATGGCAAAAATTCAGGTCCAGTTTTGATTACCCAACCGAATTACCTTAGATTGGACCAAATACTATATCATCATTATTAACAATAGTTGCAGCAGTGTGAAGAACACTCCCCCCCCCTTCTTCTTCCCAGGACACGTAGGAAGGCATGGAGGAAAAAGCAAAATCAGTATCTAATCTAAGCAGCAGACATTTTAACCAGTACTGATATATATGAGGATTGAACAGAGCACCTGGCTTGCAGAGAGTACAGAGCAGGACTGGCTGAGGCATAATCTGTAGCTGTTTGATTTTGTACCAGCCACCTAGTAGCAAACAAAGAGATTTTGTTTTGTTTTGTCTTGGGAGGTGGGCAAGGAGGAGAAGAGAGTTTTCAGTCTCTCTGTACTCATCTATAAAGCCCACCTCTATATTTAAGTTCCTCTTAAAAGCCCATTTCCATTGTGCTCTCTCTATGAAATGTTTGTTACCAACCCCACCATTTGTACATCCCCCCCTTTCCCAATCTCTGTTTGCTTGTCTGTCTGTGAGCTCCGTGGGGGCAGGGGCTGTGTTGCAGGGGAACTGCACCTATATTTCCCTGCAGTCCTCCCTGCAGAAACTCACTTAAGGTTTCTGGCTCCCAGCCATCACCACTTTTCGGCAGAGACCAGCATCCCTCTTCCTGCTGATGTGGGAGGGGCCGCTCAGGCTGCGCAGCTCCCTGTCTTACATTGTGGCATCCCCAGCAAGTCCTGCTGCCTGTAGGCCAGGGCCTGGGCTTTGCTGTCTCTCTGAGGGCAGGGACCAGTTGCAAGTGCTCAGACGGCTCTTTCTAAGCAAGCTCCTTTAGTCTAAAGGTACAAACTGAGAATGCTTGTTAACAACCAATTACAGTTCCCATACGCTTATGCTCACCCATCAGTCATATGAGGTCCCAGTAGGCCAAAGTCTTTCCAACTGTTCTGCAAAGATGGGGGCCGAGCAAACTGAGCTCTTGCCCAGGGAGTCGTAGCCAGGGCGGGTGCTGCTACAGGCTCGGGTTTCCCTTGGCTGGCTGTGGCATGGACTTCTCTCCTGTCCAGCCCCTCCCCCCACACTGGGTCTGCAGGTTTCTTTCCCATCCCTGGCCCTTCTCCTCTGCCCACTCATGGCCAGCTGAGGGCTCCGGCTCCACCCACTGCCCCCTACCCCTGGAGCCCAGAGTCACTGTTTGTGCCACTTAGTCTCTAACGGGGGAGAGAGGAAGACTGGGCAAGGGTGGGAACAGAGCTGGGGGAGGAGATCTGGAGGCTGGGAAGAGGGGGGGCAGCCACGCTTGAGGGGAGTAGAACCAGGCATGGATCTTAACAGAGCTCGGGGGGGAGGAGGGGGAGGAGCAATGTTCCCTTTAATTTTTCCATCCATGTGTGGAATACATTTTGGTACACACCAAGGCATGTGTGATATGCACCACCAGTAGAAACACATGCTGCCGGCTGGGGGCAATGTTGAACGCTTCTCTAATCAGCTGGGCAGCATTCGACTCTCTCCTGGGTGGCTGCCCAAGCACTTAGCTTACAGGGAACACTGGAGTGGGGGGAGAGGAGGAACCGGGCTGGGGCTGGCTGCGGGGAGCCAGGCTGGGAAAAGAAAAAAGCAGGGGGGTTCTTTGTCTAGCTCAGAGGTCCAGCAACAAATGCGCTTGGGGGCCGCCTGGGAAGCAGGCTGATGGCCCCAGAGGACAGCAGCTGTTCCGAGACACTCCCATGCTGAACCTGCAACTTTCCTCTCTTCTGCCCACAGGCCCTACCCTGCCTGCAACTCCTGGCAGTCTCTTTCCTAGGCCAGGTCTACGCTGGTGGAGAAAACCGATGCAAGATACAGGAATTGCATAGCTGCAGTTGATGTCTCTTGCATTGATATTCAGGGGCGGTCCCACCGTGGGAGGTCAACAGGAGAAACTCTCTGGTTGACTTCCCTTACTCCTTGCAATTGTTTACCAGACCTGCTAAATCAAACTCCAGAAAATCGACCTCCAGACCATCAATCTTCTGGGAAGTGTAAATGTGGCCCTAGTCTCCTTTTCACTCTGTCCCCCACTGCTGTGAAGTTAAACCCAGACAGATGCCAAGAACCATTCTTTTCCTCTCCTTCCTTCCCCAGCAGGGACCAGCAGCAGATGCAGGCTGGAAAGAGGGAGAGGCACACGCATAGCCTGACTAAAGGAAAATAAAAGAAGGTGGTGTTTGCTTTTCCTGCACATTCACTGTATTCCAGTGTCAACAGGAATCTGCCACTAAAACAAAATGAGGAGGGAGGGCCATGTATCTGGAGCAAAAAAGCAGCAATGCAGAATGCAAGGCAGGGAGCGACCTCTTAGCTGGGGAAGAAGATGGACTTGCTCTTGATAAGGCTGGAGTAGCTGAAAACTTTTATGTGGGCAAAAAGCGACATGGATTTTTTTTCTTGCGGATTGTGTATCTCCAGGGCTGTCTCTTAAGCTGGCAGCATTTTGAACAAGGGGGTGTTCTAATCAGTGTAGAGTTGAGTGGGATTTAAAGGGCCCTTCTAGAGTGCAGTACATTCTTCCTCACCCATGGAAAAGACCTTTAAAAATGCCTGACATATCCGAAACAAGAGATGCTGTTCAAACGCGGCTTGGCTGGTTTATGGCTCCAGCCCCACGGATGTAGCATTGTTGAAAATGTGTGCTGAGCTACACCCCGTGCAATCCCACTGAGCCGCCTGCTGCAACCAGGTGTGTAAACCAGGGCAGACAAAAGACTGATGCTTGAGTGGAATCCCTTTACTCATTACATTGCACAGCTCCAGCACTTCTGTGCGTTTCAAGATTAGGGGGAAGGCTCTACCTGGAGAGAAAGGAGAATGAAAGGCCATTTGGGAAATGATGGCCTGGAGCTGTGTCAGGCATGGGCCTGGATGAGGGCTTGACTCAGCCATTGGGCTGAGCTATTTCAATTTTGTCATTCAGATGGATTTGGGGTCATGGCTGACATCCCAGCTGAGATGCAGAATGCTTCCCTGAGGCCTTTGAACATCCACGCAGAGGCAGGCCGGTTGAAAGGAGGCAGTTGCCTGGGGCCCGGTGATTCAAAAGGCTCCTTCAGTAGCACTGGTGGTGGCTGGAGCCCTGGGCCCTTTCCATTGCTGCTGGAGCGCCAGGCAGCCTGCACCGGACAGCTCTGAGGGCTGGTGGTGGGGGCAGTACGGCATGCTCCCGGCAAGGTCAAGAGCTGGCTGCTCCAGTCCTACCTCTTCCACCTGAGGCCCCCCCCTTCCAGCAGTGTGTAGTCGGTCCCCTCCCCCACACCTTGCCCAGGGGCCTGGCAAGTCTGTCGGGGTAGGTCTACACAGTGGCTTATACCTTGAAATAAACTACACAATTTGAGCTGTGCAAATTGCGTAGCTTATTTCAAAATGTGGCACTGTCTACACACAGCGCTAATTTTGAAATGAATCACTCTTCCGGCATCTTCCTTATTCATCATGCTGCGAGGTTTACAGGAAGCCAGAATAAGAAGCTCGTTATTTCGAATGTATTCTGAAATAATGGGTGTGCTGTTAAGATGCGCACCGCTGTGTAAACATACCCTCGGCGTCCCTGCACAGAGGTATTTCACTGCCAAGTCTGTGCTTGCCATGGTCGTGATGGCATCTCCACATTTACTTATTGACAAACAAAATTTGTAGATTTTTGAAAACATTTAAAATATTTTGCACAACGTTTTTAATTTTTTGGTGCTGAATTCCCTGAGGAATATAGGGGCTGGACAGTTGTGTGTGTGTGTGCGGGGGGAGCTGTGAGACGGGTGCTGGGCAGTGGGGGAGATCCGTGGGTGGGAGGACACAGAGATCTGTGGTGGAGCTCTCTGGGTGAGGAGCCACTGGGCACAGGGAGTTCTGGGCATAAATGCACAGGATGTGGGAAAAGGGTTGCAAATGCAGGGGTTTGAGTGAAGACAGCACTGTGCAGAGGCTGGGGTGAAGGTGGCACAGTGCAAGGGTTGGGACACAGCATAGGTGTAGGATGCAGGAAGGGGACAGGATTAGTGGCAAAGGGGGGGCAGGATGGGGGTGCAGAAGTTGGTAAGCCCTATAGGGACCAAGAGAAATGTGGGGACAGGGGGCACCAAAATACAAATTCACCCAGGGTGCCATTTTCCCTAAGACTGGCCCTGTAAAAAGTTCTGCTCATTTATTGAACCAGAGAGAAGGGCCTAAATCCATTTAAACCCAGAGTTTTTACATCAAAAGCCCTTTCTTTGCCTGTTGGATGCTGGGGAAAGAAAGCTAATTGGAACCCATGTATGCAGGCCTCCACTAGGGGTGGTTATTACCTAGTGATTCACCTTAATCACTCTCTAGTGTTTTTGTTCCCGGTGGAGCTGTGCTAATTCCTTACCTCTGGGTTACATACAATCCCTGACCAACAGTATTATGTAAACTGTTCATGCGTTGAACACAAAATGGTCGCCACAGATACTGCATGAGGTAATACCAGTCATGAGCCATCCGTTGTGTATCTGGCATATCAAGGGCACTACCAGAGAAGTAATTAGAACAGAGCAGGTACCATCTTGCTGTGATGAGCAGAATACTAATACAATATAATACATACTGAGAATGCCATCACAAATGAATTACACTCGGCGGTGGTGTTTCAGGGAGAGAGCTTTTACAACAGTCCTAGGTGCCATTGGATCACTGGTTCATACTGCTCACCGAGAAACCTTCTCTATGCAGCGTTCCTCCTTGCTGCTGAGGATATGACTACGCTGCAATCCCAGGGTGATGAGAGCTTGGATAGGCGAGCTGCTTGCACCAGCCTGGCAAAGCAGGGCAGTGTAATTGCAGCAGTGAGGGCTTTGGTGGGGGCTGTATAGGAACCTTGGTACCTACTTGTGTTACTGAACCCTCACCACCACCACTAAGGTTAGCCATGTGAGTGCAGGTGCGTCTGCCCGAGCCGCAGTCACACCTCTGATCGCAGTGTTCATCAGAGGCTCTCCAGCTGCAATTTGGGGAGCGCAAGGTTTGTCCAACGACATTCCTCATTTTCATGACTTGGTCATGTCCTTTAATAGCCTGTCACCTCTGGTTGGGAGCTGGAGAAGAGCTGATGTGGGGGTAGCAAACATAGCAAACGTGGTACCTCTGTTTGCGATGGGACAGCTTTGCTGGCAGGTTGCAATATAATTCAGTGGGCAACAGGGCCATCCCTAGACATTTTGGTGCCTGATAAAAACCTTCCACGGTGGGTGGGCCGGCCCCAGGGCTGTGGGGGCACACAGAGCTGCAGGGGGCAGGAGCAGGGCCGCTGGGCAGGGAGGCAGCAGGGGTCGGGCCTGCCGCCTCGCCGACCGGCAGCGTGGAGAAGTGAAACGACCTGGTCCCAGCCTGCTTCACTCCTCCGGTTCCCAGCCCTGTCGCTCAAGGGAGGGGGCTAGTGGAAGGGGCGGAACCACTCCCCAGCAGGGAGTCAGCAGAGCAGAGTGGGCTGGGGGGTGGGTCGCTGCTCTTCCCACCACTACCACTGAGTGCGGGGGCAGGCCCAACTCCTGCTGCTAGCACCAGACCTCCATCTAGTGCCCAGGGCCCTGTCACTCAGAGAGGGGGCTTGGGGTAAGGGTGGAGTGCGGGCATGGAGAGGATGGAGCAGGGAAGAGTTGTGGGGGGGATAAGGGAAAGGGTGGAGTGTGGGTGGGACAGGGGTGGAATGGGGGGGAGTGGGAAAGTATCCCAGGCCCCACAGCCCCCTAGCACGGCCCTGTTGGGTACAGCCCAGGGGGCCGGCTGGGTGCTGGGGCCACCCCTTATGCAGCACAAGGCTGTCTTAGGGCAGCACAAAATTAGGGGCAATTTGGTGCCCCAAAGCTCGTGATACTATATATATATATATGTATTCATTAGTCTCTAAGGTGCCATGGGACTATTTTTCATTTTTAAAGTTACAGACTAACACGGCTCCCCTCTGAGACTTTTTATAATGCATATTGGTAGGGATGGCCTTCATAGGCAACTTTCTTCCTGAACATGTAGCTATTTGAAGGGTTATTAACAGGTGAGTCAGGATGAACCTGAAATCATAGAATCATAGAGCTGGAAGAGACCTCAGGAGGTCATCAAGTCCAGCCCCCTGACCAAGGCAGGACCAATCCCAACTAAATCAACCCAGCCAGGGCTTTGACAAGCCGAGACTTAAAAACCTCTAGGGATGGAGATTCCATCACCTTCCTAGGTAACCCATTCCAGTGCTTCACCACCCTCCTAGTGAAATAGTTTTTCCTAATATCCAACCTAGACCTCCCCCACTGTAACTTGAGACCATTGCTCCTTGTTCTGCCATCCGTCACTACTGAGAACAGCCTCTCTCCATCCTCTCTGGAACCTCCCTTCAGGAAGTTGAAGGCTGCTATCAAATCCCCCCTCACTCTTCTCTTCTGCAGACTAAACAAACCCAAATCCCTCAGCCTCTCCTCATCGGTCATATGCTCCAGCCCCCTAATCATTTTGGTCGCCCTCCGCTGGACACTCTCCAATGCGTCCACATCCTTTCTATGGTGGGGGGCCCAGAACTGGATGCAGTACTCCAGATGTGGCCTCACCAGAGCCGAATAAAGGGGACTAATCACTCTTCTGGATCTGCTAGCAATGCTCCTCTTAATGCAACCTAATATGCCATTAGCCTTCTTGGCTACAAGGGCACACTGTTGACTCATATCCAGCTTCTCATCCACTGTAATCCTCAGGTCCTTTTCTGCAGAACTGCTGCTTAGCCATTCAGTCCCCAGTCAGTAACAATGCTTGGGATTCTTCCGTCCCAAGTGCAGTACTCTACACTTGTCCTAGTTGAACCTCATCAAATTTCTTTTGGCCCAATCCTCCAATTTGTCTAGGTCACTTTGGACCCTATCTCTTCCCTCCAGCGTATCTCTCTCCCCCCCCAGCTTAGTGTCATCTGCAAACTTGATGAGGGTGCAAGCCATCCCCTCATCCAGGTCATTAATAAAGATGTTGAAGAAAACTGGTCCTAGAACAGATACTTGGGGCACTCCGCTAGAAACCGACTGCCAACCTGACATTGAGCCGTTGATCACTACCCGCTGGGCCTGACCTTCTAGCCAGCTTTCTATCCATCTTACAATCCATTTATCCAATCCGTATGCCCTTAATTTGCTGGCAAGAATATTGTGGGAGACCGTATCAAAAGCTTTGCTAAAGTCAAAGTATATCACATCCACTGACTTTCCCATATCCACAGAGCCAGTTACCTCATCATAGAAGCTAATCAGATTGGTCAGGCATGACTTGCCCTTTGTGAATCCATGTTGACTATTCCTGATCACTTTCCCCTCTTCTAAGTGCCTCAAAATGGATTCCTTGAGGATCCCCTTCATGATTTTTTCGGGGACTGAGTTAAGACTGACGGGTCTATAGTTCCGTGGATCGTCCTTCTTTCCTTTTTTAAAGATGGGCACTACATTTCTCTTTTTCCAGTCATCCGGGATCTCTCCCGATCTCCACGAGTTTTCAAAGATAATGGCCAAAGGCTCCTCAATGACATTTGCCAACTCCCTCAGTACCCTCGGATGCATTAAATCCAGGCCCATGGCTTTGTGTATGTTTAGCTTTTCTAAATAGTTCCTAACCTGTTCTTTCCCCCACCAAGGGCTGTCCACCTTCTTCCCATATTGCATCACCTAGTGCATTTGTCTGGGAGCTGACCTTGTCTGTGAAGACAGAGGCAAAGAAAGCACTGAGTACTTCAGCTTTCCCCGCATCATCTGTCACTAGGTTATCTCCCTCATCCAGTAAGGGCCCCACACCCTCTCTGATCACCCTCTTCTTGCTAACATGCCTGTAGAAACTTTTCTTGTGACCCTTCACATTCTTTGCTAGTTGCAATTCCGATTGCGCTTTCACCTTCCTGATAACTCCACTGCATTCTCGAGCTATACATTTATACCCCTCCCTAGTCATCTGTCCAAGTTTCCACTTCTTGTAAGCTTCCTTTTTGTGCTTAAGTTCACCAAGGATTTCCCCAGTAAGCCAGTCCGGTTTCCTACCATATTTGCTTCTCTTGCTGCACATCGGGATGGTTTCTTCCTGTGCCTTCAATAAGGCTTCTTTAAAATACTGCCAGCTCTCCTGGACTCCTTTCTCCTTCATGTAAGCATCCCAGGGGATTCTACCCATCAGGTCTCTGACAGAGTCAAAGTCTGCTTTTCTGAAGTCCAGGCTGTGTATTTTACTACTCTCTTTTCTTCCTTTGGTCAGGATCCTGAAATCTACCATCTCATGATCACTGCTTCCCAGGTTGTCACCCACCTCTATTTCCCCTATTAGTTCCTTCTTGTTTGTGAGAAGCAGGTCAAGCTGCGCATGGCCCCTGGTCGGATCCTTCAGCACTTGTACCAAGATGTTATCCCCAACATTCGCCAAAAACTTCCTGGAAATGGCTTGCAGCACAACCAGATTGATGTGGCATTGGCGTAATGATGAGTTGTTAGTGGGCATCTGTTGCACAAGGACCATGCACAATGAACTGTGCTTAGCAGGCAGAGTCCTCTCTTCTGGCAGCACCAACAACTGAGCTCCACTCTCCATTCACTTTTATACACTTCAGGCGTGGCAAAGTCTTTCTCTGCTCTATTCCAAATCAAGGCATGTGTGTCTCCCTTAATAACATCTATGGCTGTGGCAGGGCTGTTGAACCCCTAGGCGAGGAGAGAAAGGCTGCAGGGACCTGGAAGGGGCGGGCCTTGGGTGGAATGGGCGGGGCTGGTCTCCCCCTGTCAGCCCTTCAGTGCTGCCTGGCCTGTAGCACCTGGGGCTCTGGCAGAGATTTAAAGGGCCCAGGGCTGCTGCCCCTTTAGCTCCCTGTGGGTGGCCTGGGGTGCCCAGCACTGCGCTGCCGGGCTGCTGTGGTGTCACCACATGGGTGCAGAGCTGGACCACAGGCTGTGGCTGTACATTGCATGTGGCACACAGAAGCTGCTGCTGAGATTACAAATGGCAGGGAGCTTCCAGCCACTGCCATCACTACCACAGCAGGGGCGGCAACTAAGAACTCCAGGCTCTTTTAAGTCACCCTGGGCAACTGCCCCATTTGCCCTCCCCCATCAGCAGCCCTGGGCCTTTGGCTGCTGACACATGGACCTTGTGATGCTGGCAGGATGGGGAGTGGATAGTGCACGACTGGAGATTCCCTCCACGGGATAAGGCATTAAAGCCCAGCTCCTCTGTCCCTCTGTGAGCTCTGCAATGAGAGTTAAAGATGTCATAGCACTGGCTTACAATGGCACGAGACAGTGGTGGCTAGTGCACTGCTTAATGAGTGGGGCTGCAGGTACCATGATGCCCTCTTTCCCCACAATCTCCTCATCTCCCTTGAAGGCTGAGTATATTTTCTAAGGGAAAAACTGGGACATAAGGAAAAACTTCCTGCCTATCAAGGTGGTTAAACACTGGAAAAAGTTGCCTAGGAGGGTGGTGGAATCTCCATCACTGGCGATATGAAAGAGCCGGTTGGACAGACACCTATCAGGGATGGGCTAGATGGTGCTTGGTCCTGCCGTGAGGGCAGGGGACTGGACTTGATGACCCCTCAAGGCTCCTTCCAGTTCTAGCATTCTACGGTTCTATGGCGAGGCGACTCAGGGAAGCACTGTGTGGCCATACGGGAGATGGGGGAAATCGGGAAGCTTTTTCCTTCCCACTTCAGAACAAACAAAACAAAACAAAACAGCGGGACACGTTATAATTAAGGAGCAAATGCGAGAAAACAGTATTTATCTGTTACCTCTTCATCAATCTCTTAGCCTCAACCTTTTCCCTATCAATCTGGCTCTAACCCTCCCATCCCCTCCATTGACCAGTTGTGCTCAGTTCTCCCATCTCGCAATCTGTCCGTTTTTTCAGCTCTCTACTACCCAACTCCCACCTGCCCAGAAGCCCTCCTCTCAGGCTGAGAAGCTCAGCTCAGAAAACACCCTAAACCCCTAGACCTGGACCATCTCCCAGAAAACCGTCTAGGACTCTGACAAATCATGGCCTGACACAACTACCAGGCTCAGAAGGCCTCTGTATCCTCATTCCTACTCATTGCTGTGCCCGAACGTGCACTGGCAGCAGGGAGGGACTGTTTTGCACACAGCAGGCAATATATGTAGTCTCTACAAGAAGCCAGCTGTAACAGAGGCATGGTTCTTTCATTGAATTACTATGCTGGAGACATATGCTGACTTTGTGGAATCTCACCCTGCAGCAAACTTGAAATGCTTATGCAGGAAAAGAAAATGCAGCGGTCCATGCAGCAGGGGACTACAGCCAGCCACAAAAGCCAACCAAGTTCAGACGATTAAAGCCCAGCAAGTCAACAACCAAGTTCAGACAATTAAAGCCCAGCAAGTTGCACTGAGCTCTCAGTTCACATTTGCACAGGATAGATGACTATAGAAGGTGCAAGGCAGTGGTGAATCAGACTCAAGGTTCAGCAAGACTAAGGATTATTTTTCCTCTATTTTCAGTGTATTTAGTAGAGATGTCAATGTATAGTTGTCGACACAATTAACTGACGAGCTTGGGCTTATTGGTTCATTCTATCGGCTTTTAAGCCAGCTCCCCATGAGCACCAGAAACCATGCAGCCCTCTGCCCCCGATAGAGAGGCAGCAGCACGGATGGTGAGGGGGGCCAGGCAGGAGTCGATACACCCAGGGAGATGGCTTTCAAGCTGGCTCTCAGCACATGCTCCTCTCCACTGGCTGCCTCCCACAGGCTTAAAAGCTGGCTCCCCACAAGCACCAGCTCTCCCTGCCCCACCTCCCCGACCAGGGCCGGCCTGAGCCATTTTGGCGCCCTGGGCCCAGGCATGCGGCGCCACCCCCAGGCGCACGGCGCGGGCCAGCCCCCCTAGGGAGCGTGGGCCCGCCCCCAGGGCACATGGCGCATGCGCGGGCCCGCCCCGGGGTGCACAGCACTAGCGTGGGCCCGCCCCCGGGGAGCACGGCGCATGCGCTGCCCAGCCATGGCTGCTGGCGCGCAGCCTGGGGCCTGCCCCCGGGGCACACGGCGCATGCGCTGCCCAGCTTGGCCCGGCCACCGCTGCTGGCGTGCAGCCCGGGGCGGGCCACGCCTGGCCATACAGGGCCCCGCGGCCGTGGAGGGAAGGGCGCTGCTGGCCGGCGCCGCGGGGTTGGGGGGGGCCGGCGCTGTGGGAGCCGGGCACGCGGCGCCTGATGGCAGCTATAAAGGATGCCGTGCGCCCCTTACAGCTGCCATCAGGCGCCCCCCCCTCGGTTGGTGCCCCGGGCAGCTGCCTGGCTCGCCCACCCCTTAGTCCGGCTCTGCCCCCGACACTGCTGCAGGGCAGGAAGGGGGCAGGGCAGGCTGCTCTGTGGATGCCGGCGCAGCCCCTGTCCACTGGGATTTCAGGCCCCCATGAACCGTGGATGCTGCTGCTTCCCCGCACTGCTGCTTCTGTATCAGAGCCAGCAGTGCAGGGTGACAGGTGGGAGCTGGTCCGTGGGGGGAGCTGGTGTGGCAGGGGTCTCCCCAGAAGTGGGGCCGGAAGTGCACTAGCTGCCAGCCCCGCCCCCAGGACTATCAAATAGTCATGTAACCGCTAAAATTTGATGAGGTTACACATTCAATTACACGATATCTAACATCCCTAGTATTTAGTATGTCACAGGCACATTCTTTCCCTATTAGAAACAAACCCAGGTGGTTTCCAGGCTACACTATTCAGGAAGTCAGATGACAAAAGGACCTAAGTTCTGTGGGTACAGGGAGATGTGTTTGTTTAAAAAGTAGCTGTAACACGAGACACGCACACACCAAATTATTCTTCAACTAACAGTTAACTAATGAACAAACACGAACAGTCTAGAAATGCTGGTGTGTGGCACCATACACAGGAGGAGAAGCATCTGCTTTGCGCTGCTCTACTTAGCACGGTTAGCTGAACCAAGCTTTGTGTTGGTCAGTGACTGGTAACCCTCTTATGTCCACAGTACAACTGATTAAAAAAAGTGTGTGTGGAGGGGAGGTAAAGTTCTTCATGAAAAATGAGCTTAATGAAATTTGTATTGCAATTTTAAAATCTGGAAATTTTTCACAGCTTTAGTGTACAGTAAAGTGTGCTTTCCCCACAGCATTTCAGCCCATTTGTGGTACGGAATGGTACTGATTGTGCTGTCTGATCAAAAGGCTCCCAAAGCCATGAATAATTTTTGTAAGATGGCTTCATGCAAATATCGAGCGTCAATTCAAATTTTCAGGCATTTCAGTCATGTCCCTTTTCCCATAAAGATTTCAATAAATGAATATTTGCTCATGGATATAAAGCAATTTTTTGTATGTTCACAATGCTTTTCTTGCAATATTCCTAGCTCTAGTACTTAACATAAAAAGCATAAGGTACAGACTAATTTAATATTGCAAACTAATTCCATTGTCATTGAACTCAATAGCAAAACAAACAATTACTGACTTCAGTGGAAGCAGGATTGAGCCCTGTTTATAGTTGCAGACATTCACTGTAAAACAATACAGCAAGAACGTGCACTAGACATTCTCAGAACTTCAACTTTGCAAGAGATACTTTGCATTTATTATTCTCAACTGTGCTTGTAAAGAAATATTCCCTGGGTTGTTATTAGCTCTCCTTAATGCTGCTGCACTTTGGAACTGAGAAATGCTGGCACATCATCTTAGGGTTTTTTTCCTATTAACGTCAAAAGACGCCCTTTTGTGGCAGAAAATCGAAAACAATTTAGGAAAATGGGAGCTGCTGTTCAGCCCATAGGATGCTACCAGTGACAGCCCTCAGACAGAGGTTAGATTTCTTTCCTTTCCCATTCTTTCTTGCTTTGAATGTACAATGAAGTTGATTTTTGCTCTGAAAAGCATTTAGTAGACTGTTGCTATAGCAACCAACTCCCTGAAACCCTTTTTATAATAAGGATGGTAGTCTTAGCAGCCCACAAAAATAGGTCTTGAGGAAAAACAAGACTTACAGCTTCCCGGCTCATATTTTTAAAATAATTAAAAAAAAATTATTATCTGAATTGGGCAAGGTTGTTTTAAGTTATTTGGCAGCAGAGGTTTTTGTATTGAAAAATATTTTGCTTAATAGCTGAGGTGATAAAAATATTCAAAAATCTACCTTAACTGTATTTGCCAAGAAGCAGCCAGGATGTAATTTAAAATTTCTGCTTGATTTTGTCAAGTCAATAAAGAGCTAGTGCTTGAATCAACTGATGCTCTCAATAGTGCTCATTGAATATCATCAGTAAAATCTCAGGACAGTACATCAATCCTCCAGTGACTAATTTAACAATATTTCTACCTTCCTTCAGCATTCAAAAGCTTCTTGACTTTCAATTCATGTGAAAACACGGATGGCCCAGTTTTCCTGGGGAAAGGATTAAAATATGGAGATAATTCACAGGATTGAATACTCTGCAAAGGAAACTCTGTATTGGTTTAAAGCAGGGGCGGGGCACCTTGTTTTTCTGTGGGTGAGTGGCCCTCGACCCAAATCAATCAATGAGGGGGCCACTCACTAAGAAGGAGAAAGACACTCCCCTCGCACACCAGAGCTTAGGGAAGCCCAGCCTAGGGATGTTAACTGAATAGTCAATTAACCTCATGAATTTGTATCAGTTACTCGACTATTCTATAGTTCCCAGGGGTGGGGCCGGCAACCAGTGCGCTTTGGCCCCATTTCTGAGTAGCTCCCTGCCACTTTGCACTGCTGCCTCTGTATCAGCGTGGGGTGCCTGGCAAGCACTAGTCCATAAGGGGAGCCAGTTTAAAAACCAGCTCCCCTTGTGAACTGGCTGCCAGTCACAGGGTGGCAGCAGCTCCTGTCTAGGTGGGGGTCTGAGCTCCCCGACCCAGTGCAAGCCGATACTGAGCTGGGCTGCCTGCCCACCTGGCTCCTAATACATTTTAAATGCAGATCTGCTGCGGGATAGGACCTGGATCCGGTGCAAGCCAGGACTGAGCCAGGCTGCTGGCCAGCCTGCTAAAACTTTTAGGGTATGTCTAAACTACATCCCTCTGTCGCCAGAGGGATATAAATTAGACATACCGAAATTGCTAATGAAGCGGGGATTTAAATATCCCACACTTCATTAGAATAAAAATGGCCGCCACTTTTTGCCGCCGCGGCAATTTGCAGGCAAAAAGCGGCAGTCTAGACGGGGATCGGTCGACAAGGAAAGCCTTTTCCGCATGATCCTATACACCTCGTTGCACGAGGCATAAGGGATCAATCGGAAAAGGCTTTCCTTGTTGACCGATCTCCGTCTAGACTGCCTCTTTTTGCTGGCAAATTGTCGCATCGGCAAAAAGCGGTGGCCATTTTTATTCGAATGAAGCGCGGGATATTTAAATCCCCGTTTCATTAGCAATTTTGGTATGTTTAATTTACATCCCTCTGGTGACAGAGGGATGTAGTCTAGACATACCCTTACTGGCAGGAGCGGGGAATGTGCGTAGCCTATAGCATTAACCGATAAGCTTTTGCTTATTGGTTAATCATCTACACTATTAGATCCCTAGCCCAGCCTAGTAGATTTTGTGTGCTCCAGCCCTGCAGTAGGACAGAAGGGGGCTGGAGCACCAGTGGGGGCTCCCCAGTGTTGGGGGGGGGAGGCTGAGCCTTGGGGGCCAGATCCAGGCAAGCTGGGGGCCCCATCCGGCCCCTGGGTCTGAGGTTCCTCACCCCTGGTATAAAGCATCTCTAAGCGCCAGAATGAGCCATAATCACTCTTTCACTGGGAAGATATGGCTCAATAACAGATCTTTTGAATGGTGGACAAAAGGGACAATGGAAGGACCTAATCATACTTCTCCCACACATCTGACATTACAAATACTTGTTATTCCTAGGGATCCTTAGGGATCCTTAGTTTGGTGATTAGCTTATCTCAGTAGAGTTCTGCAGATAGTCTCAGAAGCCTTGGCAGTATTTCCAGAGTCTTATTTGCACACAAAAGCACTGCTCTTGAACAATTTCTGCAGTGGCTGGACACGGGTAGGCTTCTCCTTACCATTAGATGTATAAAGAATGTTTCCTTCTATCAACTGGTTCTTCAACAAACATTATAGCACCTAATGTTGAAGTTTCGATCCCCCAATCTCTCCTGTTACAGTAGTAACGAAGACAAAGATCAGAGGATTTTGTCCCATTCTTATGTCCTGTTTGAGGAGAAATTAGGGGCTCCTTAGAGCCTCTAGTTTTACTTCCTCAAAGTAGTTTTGGTTATAAGGGAATTCAATGGGATGTGCTGAAGTTGGTACAGGAGGATCCACAATGGCCCCTTTCCCCATCATTGGAAGTGCATGTTAGCTTCAGCAGCAGCACTGTATGCATCAGTACGTACAGGCTATACAGAGACACCAAAAAGTCCCATCAATTAGCCAGCAAGTTCTGCAGAATCATGGAAGGCAGGGACATAAAGGAAAAAAGCTTGCACCTTCGCATTTCCTCTCCCTCTGTGGTGCTCATGTCTCTTCCTCTAGCCACGCAGTAGCAGGGGAGCTGAGACCTATGCCATGCACTGGGGCAAGGTGTAAGTGGGGGCCTGGCTCTGTGCTCCTGGAAGGGGCAGGGCCTCAGGCAGAAGGGGAGGAGCAGAGGACAATGCTGCCTGGTGTGTGCTGTGAGGTGCCCCCAACTCCCTAGGCTGCCCTAAGTCACCTGGGGCACACTGGTGATGATTTAAAGGGCTCAGGGTTCTGGGCTCCTTTCAATCACTGGGCCCTGGGGCAGTTGCTCCTTTTGCCCCTCCCCCGCAATCAGCAGGCCTGTGCATTTAGGGTTGCCAGGTGTCCGGTATTGACCCGGACAGTCTGGTATTTTTGCCTCTTGTCTGGTAAAAAAATTCAGAAAATATTGGACACCTAAAATGTCTGGTATTTTCTGATTTTTTTTCCCTGCCAGGAGGTGAAAATACTGGACACCTGGCAACCCTACACACACTCAGCAACTGGGCCCAGCCCCCAGCCCTCCCCCGGGCCCCCGGACCCCCCCGCTTCCCTGGTTCCGCAGAGAAGCTGCCTTCTGGCTCTGATCAAGAAAACAAGATGGCCACCGACAAAAAGCCTAAAGATTTTTCTTAAAGGGGCCATGCTGTTTTAATGCTGTTTTATTTCTTTATTTTTTTTGCTCAACAACTTTGGTCTCCCCCCTTTCTTTTCCTCAACAGAATTTTTTCCCTGATGTTTTTTTTGGGGGGGGAGGAGGGTTCGGTATTTTTGGTTAAACCATCTGGCAACCTTATGTTCATTAGGGAAACTGTATTTCTAGAAGGCCAGATTTTGCAGACCATTTTTAGCCAAACACCAGTTGAAACCAACAGAGATTTTGACTGATGAAAGTCTGCAGGATGTTGACATTTTTTCTCACTAAACCAGCCCCACCAGCTACCCTTAGGGTTGCCAGATGGTTTAACTAAAAATACCGAACACTGCCCCCCCCAAAAAAAGAAAACACCGGGGAAAAAAATCTGTTGAGAAAAAAAAAAGGGGGAGACCAAAGTTGTTGAGAAAAAAAAAGGACCCTGAGAGTTATTAAGAAAAAAAAAGTAAAAAAATAAAAAAATACCAGCATGGCCCTTTTAAGAAATGCCTTTGAGGCTTTTTGGCCCTAACTGGCTGCTGGCGGCCGTCCGCCATCTTGTCTTCCTGCTCCGGGTCAGATAGCTCCCCTGAGGAACCAGGTATTTTCACCTCCTGGCCAGGAAAAAATCAGAAAATACCGGACATTTTAGGTGTCCAGTATTTTCTGAATTTTTTTACCAGACAAGAGGTGAAAATACCAGACTGTCCGGGTCAATACCGGACACCTGGCAACCGTAGCTACCCTCGTACATATTGCTTCTTTCTGAATTCTTCCCAGTGCATTATCTTTCTGCTACGGAAGCACACAGCATAGTATTCACTCATCTAGGTGAGACCGAACTGTGTGCTGTATCGAGTTGTACTACCTCCCTCTGGTCCTGCAGTGAAGGATTCCTTGCTGTGATGATCACAACATAAACTAAAAGTGCACTCCACTCCTTTATGTTGCTGCAAGGAAGCAAAAGAAGTTTCCTCTGCCAGTATCTGATATCAAATGCTTTATGGGCTAGTCCAGGGGTGGGCAATAATTTTTAATGGGGAGCTACTCCAAGATTTTGGTAAGTGGTCAAGGGCCACACTTCTGTGGAGGAGGCGTGGGGTCTGGGACAGTGGGTGTGGTGTAGAAGGGAGTATGGGTGAAGGAGGGGCTTATGATCTGGGTCAGGGGATTGGGATGTAGGGTCCAGGAGGGCTATGAGTGTAGGAGAGTATTCTGACCTGGGGGAGGGGTGTGTGGGGGGTCACAGTCTGAGAGGGAGTTGTGACCTGGAGGAGGTGGGGAAAGGGGGGGCAGATGGTTTGGGTGGTGGCCTGGGGCAGGAAGTTGGGGGGGAGAAGCAAAGGGGGGGGCAGAGGCAGGCTCTGGCTGGGAGGCACTTACCTAGGCTTTCTCCTTCCTAGCCAGTTTGCAGAGCAATTAGCAGCCTGCTGTTTAAAGTAGGTGCAGCTACTCTATAGCAAAAGTACTGGCTAGGCAGCTGTGGGCTGGATCTGGCAGCTTGGCAGGCCGGATCTGGCCTGCAAGCCACCTCTTACCCACCCCTGAGCTAGTCCCACACAGCAGGTGGTGGGCAGTCATATTTTGGCTCCCCTTCAGATAGGAGCTGAGTAGCCAACTTGTCCATACTTGTCAAAGTGAAAGTGTTTCGGCAAAAGACTTAGGGCCTGTTTCTCCCTTCCCTCAGACCAGTGACAGGCCATATGACTGCCATAGGGTCGTGGCAAATCAGGCCTTTCATGTGATAATGCAGAAATTAGCTAGGCAGTGTAGCCCATAATTACGATTTTTGAACTAGCAATGGATGAAGACAATGACTTCTAAACATCTAGGCTAAAACATTTCGGCTGTGTCTACATTGGCACCCTTTTTCGGAAAAGGGATGCTAATGAGACCAGTTGCAATTGCAAATCCGCGGGGGATTTAAATATCCCCAGCGGTATTTCCATTACATAACTGCCGCTTTTTTCCGGCTCGGGGCTTTACCAGCAAAAGCGCCAGTCTAGGCGAGGATCTTGCGGAAAATAAACCCTTTTCCGCAAGATCTCTTATCTCTACTTTCAAAGGGTTTATTTTCCGCAAGATCCGTCTAGACTGGCGCTTTTTGCCGGCAAAGCCCGAGCCGGAAAAAGCGGCATGTAAATGCAAATACCGCGGGGGATATTTAAATCCCCTGCGGATTTGCAATTGCGACTGGTCTCATTAGCATCCCTTTTCCGAAAAAGGGTGCCAATGTAGACACAGCCGAAATGTTTACCAATAAGTCCTTCCCCTCTGTTTTGTGCACTGAGATTTAAAGAACTATCCTAAAAAGGCACAGCCAGTCTCTAGACAGACTGGGCTAGACAGAGACTCAGACACAACAGGGCTTATGATACTCGAGGGCCCAGAGAGAGACAAGGGGACTAACTCCAGCACCTCTGAGCTGTTCAGGGTGACTATGAGCATGACGCAAGAGAGCTGTGCATAATCTCTTTGGCTCGGGAAGGACAAAAGCTTAATACCAAGGTTTGTCTCTAATCAATAAAGAAGCCAACAGTTGAGTTCCAACAAAAAGGATGGGCATACATCCTGCCGCCAGCTACACATACCTCAACAACTCACCTTTACAGGTGCAATTAAATATAATGCAGATTGGAGTAAACTGAAGCGACAGACAACTGGATAAACCTTTCAAAAGTAACTGTACCTTCCTAGCGTCTGGGAAGCTTAAACTGAAATCAGTTAAAATCACTTGCAGTGAGCCAGTTTTTGCAGGTTTTTAAATAAATATTTCTGAAAACAGAAGTTGCTTCCATGAACACCCCCTGGCACTTGCTGCTTCACTGGCATTAGCATGGCATTGACAAATTTTGCCATCATATGTGCCCTCCTTGAGGGCCAAATCCTGTTTCCCTGCACAGCCCCAGAACAAACGGGCTCTGGACATGGGATTGCCTCATTTTCTGGGGAAGAGAATCCCCCCCAATTTGAAAAGCAGCAACCTCCGTGCTCTCCCAAGGCAAAAGTTTTGGTCAGTGGATCTGTGTAGCTGCAGACCCTCTAGCACTTCCACACCTTCCACCTGGCCAACTGTCACTGCTTTTTAGGGCTGTCACAGCAAACTGCCACAGAGGGCTGCTCCCGAGAGAGTGCAGGATGTGCACAGTCCTCTCCTCACCCCTCTTATGGCCTGCTCCTCCACTTCCCAGCTGTTCTGTTTCTTTTTGGTTCCCAGTCTGCCCACACAATGGAGGGAGCACAGGGATTGGCCCTGAAATAACTGTTGCATTCAACCGAGTTGATAGGTCTTTGGGGCTGATATTACTAATACATGTATGCTGTTTGGTGTTGTGATTTAGAATGGGATGTGTCGTGTATAAAGAGAATAAGTGCACAGTGTGTCCTCCAATTAGTTTGGAAGCATTTTCTGGTTCTTTGCCTGGGAAGATTCAGACAACAGTAGCATTGTTAGGAATGAATTGCTACCCCTTAATGTTCAGTTACGAGCATTACTGGCTGAGTAATTTATTACTGACCTTCGTCTTATTAGTTTCTTTTTAAAGATTCATGGAACCTTGGAAAAATTCATTTGAAAAAAGGGTGTCAAAGCTTGAGAGAGTGAATCAGAAAAGTGTGTGTGTGTGTGTGTGTGTAAAATGAATAAGTAAACTTGCAATACCATACTATTATACAGCTGTTTAGCATATGAGGGGTGGTATGCTGCCTGGTATGTGCATATCTCTAAGGTCAGCTCCACAACTATTCTGTTAAAAGGCTAGTTCAGCAAAAACAGGCTTTTCTGCAACTATTCCCATCCCTGAGGCCTGTCTGTTAGGATGCTGTGCCAGGTTTCCTTACTTATGGGCATGTAGTCACCAATTGTGTGCAACACACAATCTGTGGACACTGATTTATAATGTCTGCGCTGCTGAGAAACTGGCTGGCTTGCACCCTGCTCTGTGTCTAATTTAATCAGGCCATCCACAAATAGGCAGAGTCTCATACAATATAATAAAGATGTTTCTCATACACATGCTTGTCCACATTGTACATTATTGCCATGGCAAATACAGGTTTAACCTCTCTAAACCAGCACTCTCTGATCTGGCAACATCTGTAGTCCGGCATGATTTTAGTTAGCTGGATATCCACTTATCATGGGTGTGGCCAAGTTTCCCGCGGTCTGTGTTCTGTGCTGTTAGCACAAACTTACCCCTAAATGTCTTCTTAGAGCCCAGTAAGCAGTGGCAGTGTTGGGAATGCTGCTAGACAATATTGACCTCCCATGGTTTGGCAAATTCTCGTTTGGCACTGGTCAGGTTCCGAGGGTGCCTGACTACAGAGGTGCAACCTGTACTTGTTTATATAGTAGAATATACCTCAGGAAACTTCAGGGCAAGCCATTTATTTTTCTAACATAGGAGTCAAAAGCATGTAACTTTTTATTGGAATTCTAACATATGACCAAACCCAGAGACACTTGTATCTATTTGCCTAGTAATTATGCTTCATAATTATATCTCCATTCATTCAAGGATTTCAGATCACTTTTGAAACACTAAAATAAATCTCCACAGCAAGAAAATGGTTGCAATGTGTTGTAATGTCATCCCCAGCACTTTGGAGCTGGCCACTCCAGAGCTGGAGACACCTAGCAAGCATTCATGGACATTCATGGACATTTGAAAATTTAGGCTTATGTTCTTTGCTCAGGGAAGACAGCAAGTCAGTATCAGAACCCAGAACTTCTGACTCCTGCTTCCATATTCTAACTGGTGGACAACAATACACAAAAATACTTTAGGTCAAAATTACTACTGGCATAATCCACTACAACACCACTACATCACCAGCAACTATACACCACACCACAGTAACTCTAACTGAGGAACCAATCCCTGCAACAAACCTCTGTGCCAACTCTGCCCACATATCTACACCAGCGACACCATCACAGGACTTAACCACATCAGCCACACCATCACGGGCTCATTCACCTGCACATCTACCAATGTAATATATGCCATCATGTGCCATCAATGCCCCTCTGCCATATACATCGGCCAAACTGGACAGTCCCTACGTAAACGAATAAACGGACACAAATCAGATATCAGGAATGGTAATATACAAAAACCTGTAGGAGAACACTTCAATCTCCCTGGACACAAGTAGCAGATTTAAAGGAGAAACTGCAGAGCTACAATTCATCTGCAAATTTTACACTATCAGTTTAGGATTAAACAAAGACTGTGAATGGCTAGCCAACTACAAAAGCAGTTTCTCCTCTCTTGGTGTTCACACCTCTACATCGGCTGCTAGAAGTGGGCCTCATTCTTCCTGACTGAATTGACCTCGTTATCTCTAACCTTACTCTTGATTGGTACTCTTTTCTTATGCCTGTATATTTATACCTGCCTCTGGAATTTCGATTTCATGCATCTGATGAAGTGGGTCTTTGTCCACTAAAGCTTATGTTCCAATATATCTATTACTCTATAAGGTGCCACAGGACTTCTCATTGTTCTTACAACACCACTGGTTTCAAAAGTTTTACACGCTGAATTGTGGCAGTGGTATCACTGGTTTATTTTGTCTTAAGTTGTTTAGGATAAATTAATTAGAGCAGGTCTACATTGGGAGAGAAAATTGATGCAAGATACGCAACTCCAGGTACATGAATTGCGTAGCTGGAGTTGATGTACCTTGCATTGATTTTTTGGGGTGGCCCCACAGCAACAGGTTGGCGGGAAGAACACTCCCATTGACTTCCCTTAATCCTCACAACAGCGAGGATTACCGGCACCAATGGGGTGCCCTCAGTGATTGATTTAGCAGGTCTTTACAAGACCTGCTAAATTGAACTACAGAGGATCGATGGCCTGAGCATCAATCCTCTGGCAACTGTAGACGTGGCCTTACATTATAGTTCATCTTCTCTACAATGAAGTGGAGAATGTTGCTGGATCATGTGGCCTGCTCATATCTCACAATATAGAATATCGTTAACAATATAGAATTTTCACATAATGTTACCGAATTCCCAGACAGAAGTGGAGACACACTTCTAAGGAAACTTTTCTGAGTGTGCAAGATATGAACATCTCACTAAACCATAAAACGAAGACCTTAAAGTCAATTGGTACATATTAGAACACAGTCAAGAAGTCAAATCACAGAACTGATATATTCCTATTTTATAACATTAAACAATTTGATTTTGATTGGAAGAAAAATTAATGGAAATCAATATTTTTGCAATACCCTCAAAGGATTTCAGCAAATGCTTTCACTTCCTTATACTGTATCACGGGTTGGTTATTTTGCTACAGATACAGATTTATATTACACCTTCCTATGGTGGAAACCTCATAGGATGGTGGGCAGAAGGTCCAGGAAACTCCATGAGGGGAATTTAAAAGAAGCCTCAGAGGTGACATTGGTAATTATAGGCTGTTAAGCCTAATTTCAGTACTAGGCAAACTACCTGAAATTATAGTAAAGAACAGAATGATTAGACACATAAATGAACATGATATGTTGGAGAAGAGTCAATACAGATTTTGTAAAGGGAAATCATGCCTCACCAGTCTAGTAGAATTCTTTGAGGAGGTCAAACAAACATGTAGACAAATGGGATACAGCTGACATAGGACTTTCAGAAAGCCTTTGATGAGGTCCCTTACCAAAGGCTCTTAGGCAACATAAACAATCATAGTCAAATGGGAGCTGTGGGGAAAGGAGGGAGGAGGTGGTGCTCGCAGGTGAACACTAGGCAGCATGGAGCCACCTCTTCCTCCCCAGCAAAGGGAAGCTGCAGCTGCTCCAGATAAGCACCCTGGACCACAATCCCCTGCCTCAGCCCTAAACTCCCTCCCAGACCCCACACCACAAACCTGAGCCCCCTCCCACACCTTAACTCCCTCCTAGACCTTGCAACCCAACTTGAGCCCCAACCCTGAGCCCCTTCCTGCACCTTAACTCACTTCCATAACCCCCACCCACACCCCAATCTCCTGCCCTGAGCCTGCTCCCACATTCCACATCCCTTGGCCCCAGCCTGGAGCCACCTCTCTCCTTCACCCCAAATGCCTCATTGCCAACCCCACCCCAGAGCCCAAATCCCCAGTCAGAGCCCCCTTCCCCTCCCACTCCCCTTCCCACACACTGAACCCCTCACTTTTGGCCCCACCATGGAGCCCAGGGGGACTCCACAAAATCTAATAGCCCCAGTCCTGCCGAAGAGTTAATCCAGATCTGGCTACTGCCCATGGTCAGAAGACAAAATACAGGGATAGATGGACAATTGCTCTGACCCAGTATGGCCCTTCTTATGTCCTTATCAAAGGTTCACCTCAAGGATTTGGGGAAGAGGCAACATGCCCTCTAGCTCCTGAGGATTCATGAAGAAAGGAAGTTCCAAATCCAAAGAGAGGCCACCTCCCCCCAACTCTGCCTTGCCTCCCCTGTTCCCACTAGCTCCTTCATCTGGGCTGTTTCATGTTTCCCTGTGCAAGGCTGCTGCAGGCTGTGACGTAGTTGGGGGCTGTCTACTCTTACGGCCCTGGGCCCACTCTGGTTGGGCATTCACTGGTTGCTGTGTGTGCTATGTGTGACCCCTACTGGCCTTTGTCTGTAAGCACTGCCCAGCAGGGGGTCGCCCATGAGCACCAGCAGGTAGACAATGACCAGCCGCTTCTCACCTGACCAGGGGAAGAGGTTTAAACAAAGGAAGGGGTGTGGCTACCTGGGGAGGATGTGTGTTCTGTGGTTTTTGAGAAGGGGTAGTCTTGGCTGGGAAAACATGACGAGAAGGGACTAAATCGGGTGCTGGGGGTTCAGGAGCCTGGGTACCCCTACCCCAAGAGGTCTAAGGCTGCCCACCCCTTACTCCGATGTCCACATCGAACCCAGGCTGTGCTGTATCTCTGAGAAGCAATAAATCCTCTCTATTCTACTGGATGGCGGAGTCACATCTGGCTGCGGACGGGGGTGCAGGGTCGGGGGGTCCCGGATGTGCTGTCACACAGGCATAGAGCATAGACAGTGTTGCTAGAAGCAGCTTTAACCTTTGTGTGGACAGCTGTCCATCTCGGCGTGGAATATGTCGTGGAAAGTGGCTGCTTCCTCTTCCACTCCATGTATACACTCTAAACCAGTGATGCATGATTACTGTGAAGGGTGACCCCCACCTTCTGCTGCTTTTTACTCTGCTTTCCTCTTCTCTCTTTCGTGGAGCTGAAGAAAGCACATGCATCCCTGACAGATGACATGCACCCTCCAGGTGATGTAGGCTCCATCCTGATTCTATTAAATTAACCCAGTAAATCAGTAACAATTGTTATCTAATAAAAGTCATGACAATAATCTACATAAATCTATAAACGCTTCCTAACAGTAGTTTGCCACCAGTGATGTCATTCATCATGTATATTTCCTGTCTATGCCATAATTAAATGGAGCCCCCATAAATTAGGTGAAAGCAAACAATGGCAATATGAATAGCAGCCCTATCGGAACAGAATCTCATAATGTTGAAAAATCCTGTCCCAGAGCTCTCTCTAACAAAGGAAGAGCTAGACAAATCACAACATCCACCAGAGACTTGCTAATGAACCCTAATTCATATAGATGGCACTCATATGAGAGTAAAGGGCAGCCTTACTACGTCATTAGATACACTTCTGACAGTTGTAGGAAAGATTTTCTTGGTGTTGTAACCTGGAAAGAAATCTATTCCAGTGTAAACAGTCAAACTGGTACAATAAATTATGAAATTTAAACAGTTATAATTTGACACATTCAAATCAGTATTAAGGACCCTCTCTCTTTTTGGTAAACATGACTGAAAACTCATTTTGTTTGTTCAATTTCCATAAATTGTACAATCAAACAGAAAGTTTATTGTGTAACTATCTTGCTATTAGCATTTGTGTATGAATTCCTTTGAGTGTACTTTCATGCTTCCATTTTGCTAAGTGATAAAATGCATCAGCTTGAATGATTCACAACAGAAAATAGAACTGAAACACAGAGAAATATATGATTCTCTTGATGGCAGTGTTGCTGTACTACATCTTTGTTGAAAAAGCAGTTTCAATTTACAAACTTTCAGATAAATGTTATTTGGTTTCTTTTCACAGATTTCTATAGTTTGAGTTTTTCATGTTTCCGGGATAGTCAACTCGTCACTTGCCCAACCTTAACTTCTCCTGGCTTGTGGTGAAGGCATAAACCACCCCAACTTTGGTTGCAGTGGACCCAGCTTTGCTTGAGAAACTCAGACAATTTGACAGATGTTGGCCTCAATTAGCCACTGCTTTGCCCACTGTAGTCATTTACATGATGAAGTCAGAGTTCTCCACTAAAGTACACCATTGGTGACATTTTACAT
The DNA here is from genome assembly GCA_019425775.1 of Rafetus swinhoei. NCBI lineage: Eukaryota > Metazoa > Chordata > Testudines > Trionychidae > Rafetus > Rafetus swinhoei. Next base: position 48,370,615 of record CM033432.1, read on the forward strand.
CCCCTTTTCCAACACAAACGACTGCACTAAGTTCTAAAAAGCAGGTGCCTGTTCATTCCTTTTTAATAAAATATCACATCCATATGCTGTATAGATTTCTAATGAAAATTTAATGATCCTTAATTGAATCATCTGCATGAACTAAATTATTGACCCATCATAACAGATGTTAGTTATATGTTTTTAATTGATCAGCAATTCCCTTTCCCCCCACCAATTGTCAATATGTACAAAGAAAGTCATGTTTAGACTGATAATGATGCAATGTTACTCAGTCTTCTTTCCTAGATAGTCCAATCCATTCCATGTTTTCATATATGAGTGTGTGTCATGTCATGGATGTCTGGAGTTATATAAAGAAATGCCAGCTTCTTTGCACTGCCAAACTTAAAAATCAGGGAACTACAAAACATTGTTTTTCTGCTTAGTTGGGTGCAAACAGACCTGTTCACGGATGCACTTTAATGGGCCTTAAGGAGGTGCTGAGTGAACTCTGTCAAGTGGTGCAGTCAAAAGGATTATAAATCATGGGGCAAATATAGCAAAGCAGATAGAAACTCTGTGGATCCAAGTCCTTGAAAATTGCCTGTCTATATTAGAAATCTCCAGGTGGTTGGGAGCCCAAGAAAGCAGATACTGCTAAAAGGAGGGCGCATACCTGATCCCCAGCTAGCAGAGCATAAGAACAGCTTTCACTGGCTGCAGAAATGGAGGATTGTAAAGATGGTGTAACACCACCTTTCTGTCACCCTGGTTCTGGGCTGAGCAAAGCTTATCTGGACTAGAGAGTTTAGGCCCAGAGCATTTACACCGTGTATGGGGCAAACACAGCAAAGAAAGCATGCGAAATAGAAGTGTATTACACAGAAATCACTTAAAACATGTATGCCAAAGTATACCTATCAGATTCAAAGGCAGTCTCCTCAACTCCGATCAGAACACAAAAGTTATAATGAACCTTCACAAATTGTAGTTTCCCCTAGCAACACTCATTACTTTTTGGTCAGGGGGATCTTGTTTATAGTGCCCTGAGTTTCTTTAGCAGGAAGAAGGGTAGAGTTGTTTAAAATGCTAGAAAAGTCAGCAGAAAATGTTGAGATTTGAAATTTTTACAACCTTCCCCATATACCTGTTATAAATCAAATTTTAGAAAATTTTGAGCAGCTCCAACTTAGAGCTAGGAATGTCTGAACCTGGCTTTGTCAAAATCTTGCTCTATTTAGATCAAAATTTTTAGCTTTGGGTGACTAAATCCACATTTTAAACCTGTTTCTAAAATTTTGGCCTTAACCTATCTACTTCAATCAGTATATTCAGTGGGTTGGGATTTTAAATTATAAAATAGGAATATTGTCTCAAGTTAGAATGGAAGAATTTGTAATCATGGTAGCCCAGAAATCAAAGAATAATTAAAAAGCACAGTCTTGTTGACCTAATTGCATATTTTATGGAGAGAATTAAGTAGATCACATGATCAATAATGACATAAAGAGACTGCAGGAAAAACATAGGTATAGCATAACAGTCTTATGTATTAATGATGCATTAATTTAAATGGATTATTACATGGGCCCAAAGAGTCAAATCTGTGAAAGTAACCCTTCCCCAACATTAAAGAGTTTTAAACAAGGACTGGGATTTGTTGCACAGAACCTACTATAGACATGTTGGTCCCAGGATATTGGAGAGAAAAGAAGGGTGAGGTAGCATCTTTTATTGGACCAATGTCTCTTGGTGAGGGAGACAAGTTTTTGAGCTTCCACAGAGCTCTTCTTCAGGGCTTGTTAAGTAAGGTTTTCATTTTAACAACATCCCTTCTTTCCTTTCTCTTTAGCTGGAGAGAATTTTTAGGAGGAAATTCTCCCCTCCCCCAATTAGTAAGTCTCCTAGGGTATGTCTACACTGCCACCCTAGTTCGAACTAGGGTGGCTAATGTAGGCATTCGAACTTGCAAATGAAGCCCGGGATTTAAATATTCCAGGCTTTATTTGCATGTTCCTAGGCGCTGCCATTTTTAAATGCCCGTGGTTCGAACTACCTGCCCGCGGCTACGCGCACGGACTAGGTAGTTGAATTAAAGCTCTAATTCGAACTACTGTTATTCCTCCTGCAAGGAGGTTTAGCGATAGTTCGAATTAGAAACTTTTCGAACTACCTGGTTCGTGCGGCGTGTAATCGCGAGCAGGTCACCACGGGCATTTAAAAATGGCGCACTGAGCATGCAAATAAAGCCTGGGATATTAAATCGGCTTCATTTGAAGTTCAATGCCTACATTAGCCACCCTAGTTCGAACTAGGGTGGCAGTGTAGACATACCCCTAGAGGGTATTAAATATGTTAATTGTTCTTTTGAGGAAAAGAGAATAGTTTAGTTTAAATAAACTAGAGCTATGGTTATTGTTTCCTAGAAGACAAAAGATAGACACACAAAAAAGACAGCAAAAGAACAGCAAAGATAGAAAATGCAGCTTCTGGCTCTGGTGTTGACTTTCATGTGCAACCTCACTGCTACAGAAAGGCATAGAATCATAGAACAATAGAACTGTAAGGGACCTCAAGAGGTCATTGAGTCTAGTCCCCTGCCCTCACAGCAGGACCAAGCATTATCTAGATCATCCCTGACATGTGTCTGTCTAACCTGCTCTTAAATATCTCCAGTGATGGAGATTCCACAAGACCCCCTAGGCAATTTATTCCAGTGTTTAACCACCCTGATTGGAAGGAAGTTTTTCCTGATGTCCAACCTAAACCTCCCTTGCTGCAATTTAAGCCCACTGCTTCTTGTTCTATCCTCAGAGGCCAAGGAGAACAATTTTTCTCCCTCCTTTTCATAATACCCTTTTAGGGTACGTCTACAGTGCAACACTATTTCGAAATAACTATCGCTATTCTGAAATAAGTTCGTGTCTACATAGCAGGCAGTTATTTCGAAATAGTGTCAAAATACTGTCAAACTGGAGGACTTCTTACTTTGACTCCTATAACCCTCATTGTTCAAAGTAGGTCGGAGTAGAGTGCTCTATTTTGAAGTAAGTAATGTGTAGACGCTTCCTATTTCAAAATAAGGTACGCAATTGACGTAGCTCAATTTGCATAGCTTATTTTAAGTTAAGCCCTGCAGTGTAGATGCACCCTTAGATACTTGAAAACCACTATCATGTTCCCTCTCAGTCTTCTCTTTTCTAAACTAAACAAGCCCAGTTCTTTCAGTCTTCCCTCATAGCTCATGTTTTCTAGACCTTTAATCATTTTTGTTGCTCTTCTCTAGACCTTCTCCAATTTCTCCACATCTTTCTTGAAATGTGGTGCCCAGAACTGGACACAATACTCCAATTGAGGCCTAATCAGTGCAGAGTAGAGCGAAAGAATGACTTCTCGTGTCTTGCTCACAACATTCCTATTAATGCATCCCAAATTCATGTTTGCTTTTTTTGCAATTGTGTCACACTGTTGACTCATGTTTAACTTGTTATCCACTATGACCCCCTAAATCCCTTTCTGCAGTACTCCTTCCTAGAGAGTCACTTCCCATTCTGTACGTGTGAAACTGATTGTTCCCTCCTAAGTGGAATACTTTGCATTTGTCCTTATTAAACTTCATCCTGTTTACCTCAGACCATTTCTCTAGTTTGTCCAGATCATTTTGAATTTTGGCCCTATCCTCCAATCATACACGTGATTTTATCAGTCCCTCTGAGACATGGCAAACTTGTACCAGCATTGGGCTGTTTAAGGCATTGCTTTTAGCTGCCTTTTTCTGGTCACATTCTTACAACTGCATTGCATAATATGCATTCATGGCAAAGCCAGACTCTTATTACCCAGAAGGAAAAATGAGAGGGACAAGAAAGTGAAGAAATAACAAAAAGGGATGCATGGTGGGGAGGAGGGATGACAGTCTTACATTGCTGGTGGTGAGAGAGGATTTAGACTGATCCTGTGGAAGTAGTGACAAAGACCCATTAGTGTAACAATGTGTCCCAGGGTGCCAAGAGATGGTGGCCACGATAGTGAGGTTTGTTCTGTTCTGTTCTCCTGTCTTTCAGTCAGCCTGTGTTCATCATTTCTCCCCGTCTCTCCAGAAGGGCATGATGTGCAAAATAGCCCTTCCCCTCATTATTTGTTTTCACCAATTTAGTGTGATTACTGACACCAATTTTGGTTCATTGGTTTTTGGTCCTCTTGTTTACCAGGCATGATCTTAACACAGTCCTTGAATTATATGTAGGCCTTTTTGTTAGGACCAATTCAGTCTTTCCCTTTTTCATCTGCTCCCATCAACGTTTATTGTTATAGGTTATCATTACACTTTGTCAATTTTTATTCACTTTCCCACTGTTACGCTCACAGCTGGACTAGGCCTACTAGGTCCCAATTAGTACCACGATGCTTAGCCCCTATTCATATTTGATTAGGGACTAAGCTATTACCCTTTGCTAGCTGTCCAGTGGCCTATATGAAATGAGTTGGGGGCTGTGTCTGTTTTGCTCATAGACAGGTATCTAGATCACAAGTTTCAGTATCAAAACTGGCACCCCTTTGAGCAGTCTCAAGATGAACGGTACAAAGATGGAACCTGGGTAGTACAGGGCTTAGTCACAGTAGTAGATGGTGGGGGGAGAAGCCTGCATTGCTATGGCACATGCTGTACCAGTTTATGCTGAAAAGGATGATTTAGGTCTATATGGCATGTAACAAGCAAACCATTCAATAGAGGCCTGGAATCCAGAGTTTGGTACAGTTAGGCCTGGTAGAACTCAAATTTTATTCTTTGTATAATTTTGATCAATGTTAATTTTAAGCATTTTTAATTTTTTAATTAATTTAAATGCTCACAGTTGCAGAAAGTTATAGGTTGGTCAGATAATTATTTAATGACAATAGACAGTGAGATTCAAGAAAACTTTATACCCGTTAAAAGATAAATTGTATTTTTCAGAACATGATGTTGAAAGAGTAAATATCCATAAATCAAACTAAGAAGTTCTCAAAAGGAGCAATTGTCTAATTTCACCTATCTGTACATTTTTATTAATGGAAGTATTGTTTCATCGGTTTGTGGGTGTGTGTCTGATGAAACTGACATTGACTGACATTTATCAATAAAAATCTAATCCTACCAAGGCTTGTTAAAGGCAGTGGGAAGTCTCCCATTGATAGACTCTAATGTACCTGAGGCAAAGCCTACTCAAGTCAATGGAAGTCTTTTTGTGGGGTTGAATGGGCTTTATACCAGGTACTATAAAGTCTTTTCATTGACTTTAAGGGGTTTTAAATCTGGCCCGAAAGTGTTCAAAAGACGAGGTTTTGAGACCCCTATAAAGGAAAATTGCCTATAGCTGCAGTATTTTTAGCTTCTTTATTCAAAAGTAAAAACAGTAGAATGGAAAACATGTCAAAACATTCTTGAAGACCCACTTTGCTATCCTGGCTGCTACCAGTGCCTTTTGATCTATGTAGTGAAACTCTCGGTTCAAGAAGATTTTTTTCCCTTCTCCTGAGTGACTGCCAAGCAAGCAGAACTGGAAAACTGTCCAGTCATCCTTCCAGATACTTGCTGAGGCTGCGCTGTGAAAAGTTCAAAGCCATGGCGGTGGGGAGGAAGAGTTGTCTCTTTCAAAATCAATACCAGTGCTGCAAGACAGAAGCTGGGCTCATTTCTGTTTGTGCACTAGTGAAATACAAAGGTTACTCACCCTGTCTGAGTCTAGGAAGGGCTTTTGTGACACCCAACATCTTCAGCAAGGATGATTTTGATTAATACTGCTGCAGGGCAGGGCCTTGACTGAGAAGTAATGACCAGCCAGGAGAAGCCGATGGCCAGAGGCAGTGCTGAAGGCCATTTCCCCAAGCGGATCGTCAGTCCCCAGAAATGCCCTGAATAGGCATTTTTATTGCTATCAGACTAAATAGAAGAAGTAAAACATTGTAAATACTTTTCCTATGCTGTTTTAAAACTGGCATTGCTACACATGTGGTGATATCTCTACCCAGTGTGTAATGCCCCAGGAGGTCTGAGACTTAATTGCTGGCAAGGTTAAAGAATGAATATTCATTTTGGATATTTTAATGTTTTTAAAAAAATTATTTAGCTTATGGTTTATCTCCTGCTATAATATATACACTGTTTCCCACTCCCTCAAATCTGTTACAATTGGACAAAACAAGGTATTTTCTCATCTGAATTATATGAAACTCCCTCTGTCACTTAAGCTAAATCTAAATAATTTTTGGAAAAGCCCCCGCAAATGGCTGACCATTCTAAGGAGTAAAATTGTAAGTCTAATTCATTTCCCACCCCAAGGCACTTTTCATTTGTTATTTTCACTCTTTTTATCAGAACAAGTCATTTATGTGAGTAATGAAAATAATCTTACCCTGCAGCTTTTAATCTATTATTCAGCGGCCAAATGGAAAGTAACAATTGCTATTGCTATCAATAATTCAACTCCACCACCGTTTTACTGCTAATGCAGCCACTCAGCTGAACCCCAGACCAGTGCCTCATACATTTTTAATTCCTAGGCTGTTTCCATCATGCAAGGTCAAGCATGTGAAAAGTGCTTATAAATATGATTGTGAAGTGTGAGAAGGACAATTAAAGTCTATTTGCCTATTTGACAATACCCAGCTAATGCAAATGAGAACTTGAATATATGTCACTGAGATTGAATAGGGAAATTCCATTACAGCAGCGTTTCTCAAACTGTGGGTCCCGCCCCCCCGGGGGGTCGCAAGCAACTTAGAGGGGGATCACAAACAAATTAGAGGGGGGTCGCGAGCAACTGAGAGGGGGGTCGTGGTATCACAAGTTTGAGAACCCCTGCATTACAGGATCACAGGTGCCTGCTTGACTTGGCTACTGGAAGAAGATTAAAAAAAACCAATGCAGCACTGAGAGTTCAGGAGCTCTCAACATCCCCACAGCGTTTCTACTGATTTTATTAGATGGCAAACGTGTCCACATGTATTCTAAGTTCTTCCCTCCTGTTCTCTTCAGTTTTATTTCTGGAGGAGGGTTCACGATAACCTTTTCAAAACATCCAAGGTTTCTCTAGGCTACATTTTCTTTATTTTTGTTTCTGAATAGGGTGTTGGCAAAGGAAAACAGGTGTTTGCTACCTAAGGGTATGTCTAGACGTAAGAGCTTTCCCTCCCATGGCCTGCAGAGACAGAAAAGCATCCTGCCTTATCCTTCCATTAGATTGTTTCATTGCAATTGATAGTCCCATTCAATGTTTCCTCTAATCTTTTCCATCCATGTGCAGCATACATTTTTAACGTGCACCGAGGCATGTGGGAATGTGCACCACTGGTAGAAACGAAACCTCGCTGTGGGCACTCTGCTAGTCAGCTGGGAGGCAGTTGAATCTCTCCTGAGTGGCCAAACAACTGCACAGCTTACAGGGAACACTGGTCCCGAATCAGTGTGGGATTATACGTTTGCTTACTGGCCAGCATGTCAGTTGCAAAGGTTTGCAATTCAAAACTGTGCCAGTTTTTTTTTCTTTGGAAATTTGACTTGCGCCAATGCTCTGGCTGATAGAAGAGTGGTGGATATGTCTTATTTCTTCATGCTAAAAGATGCAGGCTGTGAAATTATGTTACCTGTTTTGTAGCTCTCTTTAGGTTTATGTCTTGCTGCCTGACCTTTGTCATTTAATCCTGGGAGAGAAAGTGTTAATATTAAGCTGATTGTTCCAGAAGGAAACGTGGGCTGGACAAAGGTTTCTGCATAGGTCAAGGCTTCATGGTGATCTTCATTCCTATAGCCCTTTGTTTTGATGTTTACAAAAGAAATTATACATGTTTATATGGAGGCTTTTTTTTGAATTGGCAAAAATAGGCTTTGTTCAGTGCAGCATCTTGGGCTATGTCTACACTGCAGCGCTATTGCGGGACACCGGAGATATCCCGAAATAGCTATTCAGCATCTTTTGAGTGTGCCTGTTATTTGGAAATAAAACAGGCTTGCTATTCTGACGTCCCTGTAAACCTCATTCCACAAAGAGTAAGGGACATTTTGGAATAGCGATTTATTTAGAAATAAGTGCTGTCTAGACAGCGCCATATTTCAAAATAAGCTATTTTGAAATTAACTCAAAATAAGCTAAGCAATTTGCGTAGCTCAAATTGCATAGCTTATTTTGAGCTACGGGTGTAATGTAGATGCACCCTTGGTGAAAAAACCAGAGGGCCTACAGCAAGCACTGGAATGGGTTCCCTAGGGAGGTGGTGGAATCTCCATCCCTAGAGGTTTTTAAGTCCCGCTTTGACAAAGCCCTGGCTGCGATGATTTTGTTGGGATTGGCCCTACCTTGGGCAGGGGATTGGACTTCATGACCTCCTGAGGTCTCTTCCACCCCTAGGATTCTATGAATAAGGTGACTAGACATTCTGATATTTTTCCCTTTGTCCCATGTCCCAAAAATGCACAATCAGGATGTCATTTGTCCAGATGGGGCAAGTGATGGGCAGGGGCGGTGAGAGGAGACATGCAACGGGTACAGGGAGAAAGGAGGGATGGGAAGGTGGTCGTGAGCTGGGGAAGGGGTCGGACCTGGGGAGAATGAGGGTGGAGTGTGGGTGAGGTCGACAGCTCCCCAGTGTGTCCCAATATTCACTGTTGTGTTCTGGTCACCGTAGCCTGTAACAGATCTGGGTTTCCAAAATGCAGTAGTGGAGGGTATTCTATTCACATCCATCCCCTTTGGATATTTCACATATTATGTGTTATTTGTGTTACTATCACCTTAGCATTCCCAGGCATGGCTAGGACCCCATTGTGACATATGCCGTACAGCCACAGAACAAAAGGTTGGCAAGCCCCAGAGGTTATTATCTCAGTATAAGAGATCACAGATGGATACAAATGGAGGAGTAGAAGGAAACAGAGTCCAATGTTGACCAGCTTGCTGGGCATAAGCCTTACAGCCAATATGTGCTTTAAGGAGGGACTCGAAGAAGGGTAATGAGTGAGTTTTGCAGACAGGTATGAGGAGCTCTTCCCAAGAAGGAGGGGAGCATGAGAGAAGACACAAAGGTTTAACACGGGGTGGGCAAGATATCTCTGGCAGGCCTGCCAAGCCACTGGATCTGGCCCACGGACACCCTGCCAGGACCCTCAGGCATGCAGCAGCTGCTGTTCTAAGCAAGGGAGGGAGAGGGAGGCTTCATGTGATCTCCCTGCCCCCAGCCCAACTCTCAGCTCCTATTGGCTGGAAACAACTGGCCAATAGGAACTAACCCCAGCCAATCTCTCAGCTTCTATTGGCAGGAAACAACCAGCCAATAGGAGCTGAGAGATTGGCCTGGGGGATGGGAGCAGTGCAAGCCCCTCCCCCGTCCCAGAACTGAGAGCCAAATGGAGGGAGCAGCCTGCAGTTTTAAGAGGTCTGAGGCTGCAGCAGGCAGGGAGCCCCGCCTGCCTTGGGGGTGCAGCAGGGCTGCTGGCCAGGAGACGCTTAGCTAAGTGCCTCCCAGCCAGAGCCTGAGTCTGGCACCCCTGCCTCTCCCGCCCCCCAACTCCCTCCCCCAGGTCAACATCCAAATCCTCTGCACCTCCTGCCCCAGGTCACAACCCCCCGTACCCCCTCGTACACTCCTCCCCCAGGCCAGAATCCTCCACTGCACCTAGACCCGTCCCGAACCCTGCACCTCAATCCCCTGCCCCAGGTCACAACCCCCTCCTTCACCCAAACTCCCTCTCAGATCTCACATTGTCTCCAGCACCCCAGTCCCTTACCCCATGTATCCTTCTGCACCCAGCCTCCATCCTAGACCCCGCATCCCCTCCACTTTCCAAAATCTTGGAGTGGCCTCCCACTAAAAATTATTTCCCACCCCTGGTTTAACAAGTGAAAATGTAACAAGTGGGTGATAGAAGCTGACATTAGCCAACTGGACTGGACATTTTGATAGCGAATAATAGGCGGTAGGTACAGAAAGGTTAGGCCATGAAGGGCCTGGAAACTGGAGACAAACAAGCCACTCCGATGGTGATTTAAAGGGCCCAGGGCTGCTTCTGCTGCCCCACTAGCAGTGGCAGCTGGGTGCCTCAGGACCCTTTGAGCCCCCAGGCTTCAAGGCAACTGTTCCCTTTGCTCCTCGGTCGGCAGGCCTGGTGTGGTGCTGGAAAGGAAAGGCCCTATCTTAGAGATATTATGGAGAAAAATACGTTGTCCAGGTTATAGGCCTCAGTAACGGCAGGATGGTGACATTGTCCACAGTGATTGAGAAAGCAGGGGGAGTTTGGTTATGAAGTTTATCCTCAGATCATATCTGCTTGGTACATATAATTGGCTGCCAGTCAGGCTAAGCGAATATGCCAGAGAGAGCTCCAAGGCAAGGATGGTAGAAGAGTCAGTATTATCCGAGTGGGTACGACACTGAAAACATAGCGGTTGTATTTAACATTAAATACATTCCTGCCTCTCTCTTGTTTCAAAACCAATTGGAGAATCTGGGTTGCCACTTAAATTTAATACTGTTCATGTTAACAACAGCAAAAAATCCAGCAGTGAGATCTCTCACATCAGCACTAAGTACAAAGGTTACCTGTAAGATGCTAACAGAGATGCACAGAGATTAGTTACCAACATTTTATTGCTGGTTTTACTGTGAGTCACATTCACTCTGACAAAGACTTTGAGCGTACGAGTTAATCCCATTTTACAAACACAGATATGCGCAAGCAGCTCCCTCACCAAAAACAGAGGAGAAAAAAAAAATCAGGTTGAGGAAGACAGGATGGAGAGTTTGAAAATTGATTCTTTGGCTATCCGTGACCTTGAGACTCTCTGTAAATGCTAACGCAGACTGGTGGGCAGCGCAACCTGCAAACCCCACAGCAAATTGACAAAGTATGTTTAGAGCCACAGAGCAGAAAGTGCAACCTGATACGTGAAGCAGAGCAGCACATAAGCATTTACAACCAGCAAGCTGTCAGATATTTCGATTGCGAGGATTCCAAAGAGCTCTAATGCACCTAACAAAATATACAGGCTGAAAAATTAGATTTTTTCTTTGGGTTCCATTTTATGGCTATTGCTCCCCAAGCCTAATGTGATCTAACATATTAATGATGATGACATTAGGACTTTCAGGAAGCCTTGCTTCAGTATCAATGTCTGAAACTCTAATGATAGCTACTAGCTCTGTTCCCCATTAGCTGGTCCTCTTGCTCTGACTGCCCATGTGATATTAACCGTGACTAGGTACCACATCGACTAGAATTATATGGGTCAAACTAAATGACCGTATCTGTTCCTTCTGACCGTAAACACCATGATTCTAAGATGTAAACCCTGTCAACATGAGGTGTTAGCAAGTCTGTAAGCAGCTTTTAAAGCATGTTAGCAAAATATTTTATAATGCCACTCCTGCATCTGCAAAGTTAGGGGGAGAAAGGAAGGAGTTGATCTTGCCTGATGGGGAAAAAAGGGTAGTGGCTCCTTTATGGCTATCGCCCCCCACAGGGCATTGAGGAGGACCACCAGAACTGGTGGGCCTGGGGATGGGGCTCAGGTTAGCCACTGGTCTCCATGTACTGGGGGAAAGTATTTAAACCCTCCAGCCTCAGCTCCCGTTCTCCCATGGATTAACATCAGAAATGCCTGGATATTTTACACACCCCCTTTTCCATAACCTAGAAAATGCCAAAACACTCTCAGACTTTCAGGACTTTTCAGTGACCATGGACTGAGTTTTGAGTTTCTGACAACACAAATAAGGCAGCAGGCAAGATTTATATTTTACATTTCATAACATAGGAACGGCCATACTGGGTCAGAACAAAGGTAGCCCAGTATCCTGTCTGCCAACAGTGGCCAATACCAGATGCCCCAGAGGAAGGGAACACAACAGGTAATCATCACCTGATCCCTCCCCTGTCACCGACCTCCAGAAAAACAGAGGCTAGGCTAGGTTTACTATTCCTATCCACCTTGGCTAATAGCCATTGATGGACCTAACCTCCTTGAATCTATCTCTTTTTTGAACCCTGTTAAAGTCCTAGTCTTCACCACAGCCTCTGGCAAGGAGTCCCACAGCTTGACTGTGCGCTGAGTGAAGAAAACCTTCCTTTTGTTTGTTTTAAACCTATTAATTTCATTTGGTGACCCCTAGTTCTTATATTGTGGGAATAAGTAAATAACTTTTCCTTATTCACTTTTTCCACACCAGTCATGATTTTATAGACCTCTGTCATATCCCCCCTTAGTCTCCACTTTTCTAAACTGAAAAGTCCAAGTCTTTTTAATCTCTCTCCACATGGGACCCGTTCCAAACGCCTAATCATTTTTGTTGCCCTTTTCTGAACCTTTTCCAATGCCAATATATCTTTTTTGAGATGAGGTGACCACATCTGTACGCAAAATTTAAGATGTGGGCGTACCATGGTTTTATACAGAAGCAGTAAGATATTCTCTGTCTTATTCTCTATCCCTTTTTTAATGATTCCTAACATTCTATTTGCTTTTTTGACTGCTGCTGCACACTGAGTGGATGTTTTCAGAAAACTATCCACAATGACTCCAAGATCTCTCTCTTGAGTAGTTATAGCTAAATTAGTCCTCATCACGTTGTATATATAGTTGGGATTATTTTTTGCAATGTGTATTACTGTACATTTATCAACATTAAATTTCATTTGCCATTTTGTTGCCAATCACTTAATTTGGTGAGATATTTTTGAAGCTTTTCACAGTCTGCTTTGGTCTTAACTATCTTGAGCAGTTTGGTATCATCTGCAGATTTTGCCACCTCACTGTTTACCCCTTTCTCTAGATCATTTATAAATAAATTGAATAGGATGGGTCCCAGGACAGACCCTTGGGGGACCCCACTAGTTACCTCTCTCCATTTGGAAAACTGACCATTTATTCCTAGTCTTTATTTCCTGTCTTTTAACCAGTTATCAATCCATGAAAGGGCCTTCCCTCTTATCCCATGATAACTTGCTTTGCTTAAGAGCCTTTGGTGAGGGACTTTGTCAAAGGCTTTCTGGAAATCTAAGTACACTATATCCACTGGATCCCCCTTGCCCACATGTTTGTTGACCCCCTCAAAGAACTCTGGCAGATTAGTAAGGCATGATTTCCCTTTACAAAAACCATGTTGACTTTCTACCTACAAATTATATTCATTTATGTGTCTGACAATTTTAATCTTTACTATAGTTACAGCTAATTTCCCCGGTACTGACGTTAGACTGACCGGTCTGTAATTGCCAGGATCACCTCTATAGCCCTTTTTGAATATTGGGGTCACATTAGCTGCTCCAGTCATTAGGTATGGAAGCTGATTTAAAGGATAGGTTTCAAACCACAGTTAATAGTTCCGCAACAGTATTCATAAGATCCATTACGGGGTCTTGTCAGACTTATATGAACAGCATCATTAGTCTAATCATTAGAACCAGAGACAGGAATACAGAACTTCTGAGTCATAGTTCCAATCCACCACTGATTTGTGATATTTTGGGCAAGTCTCTTCACCTCTTTGAGCCATAGTTTACCCAACTGTAAAATGGACATAATACTTCACATGGGTGATATGTCTTAGTGGAAATTTTCATAAAGCACAAGTCCTCCCATGGAAAGCTCTGTACAACACATCCTGGGAGCTCAGTAGAATAAGTCCAAGATAAAAATAATTCAAACAGTAAAGAACACCTTCAGCTTTTAAATTTATTTTTTCAACCAAAACCACTTAGTTTTGTTCTCAGAATGCAAACAAGTTACTCACTCAGGGAGTTTCAGGTGCCACACCTCTGTAGTTAGAGAGCATTTTCTAAGATGGCTAAGAAATTGTGTGCACTTGCCAGAAATAATATTAGGGTAGATCCCGGGTGTTTGCTTGATGAATTCATTCATTCAATCTGCTCAGCTACAGCAATCTTGGCATACAAAGGCAACCCAGAGGAATACCTCAGTTAGGAACCTGAGTGCTGCAGAGAGGACCAATTGTCCAAGCAAGGCTCTACAACTCAAAAGCCATCATGCAAATGTGTATCCAGCAGTTTGCAAAATGAAATGAGAATAAAATGATGGAACATGAACCACTTTTCTGCCACTAGATGGCAGAGTTTCACAAGCAGGGTTTACGCTTGGGGCGTCGATGTCTGAATTATGCACAGTGCCACAATGAATTGTTAACAGTTCCAGCAGTTAAGGGACTAAATTTGGAAGTGCTGGATGGAGGAGATAGTTTATCTGATATCCTGTAATCCCTGGGAAAGAGAGTTCAGATCAACAACAACTAAACTGTAAAAGCTACAGAATGTCCCAAAGATACTGGGTTGGCTGAATGAGTGTTGCTCCCACGTGTGGGCATCCTCAGAGTCTGGCCACGGGCTAGCACCCCATCCCACGTGGAAATCCTGGCTCTGACAGGAGTTCCGAGAAGCCAGGACTTCGTCTATTCCTCACCTCTTTCAATCAGTGTAATGAGCAGCACACAAGCAGTCAGGCCATTTGCGCTTTCTCCTAGAAAACTCTGGCAGGTCAGCACTGCATAGGAGAATCCTAGGCATAGGGATCACACTTGTTAAAGTGCACGGGGGGCTGAGAATAACCCCTTTGCCCCACTGAGAGGAGGGCACAACAGCATCTCCCAAATGTATGAATCTGAAATGCTCATAGAAATCAAGAAAAGAGAGCAACTATCTTTTCCTTAGGCACTCACACTGAGAAATTCACCACACTGAGTTCAGAGAAGTGGGAACTCGGTCAACATATCGTATCAAAGAAATGTACATGCACATCTACCTTCTTCTGCAGTCTCAGCACAACATTCCCTGACAAGTAACCTTCTGGCTCCCTCTGGTGGAAGAATTCCACTCTTGCTTCCATACCTTTCCCACCCTGGAAGAGGTGTAACACCTGACAAGAAGAAAAGGAAGCTGTAAGTTCTATTTTGAAATAGGTTTAAAGGGCCAAATCTCCTAATAATCTGGGACTCTGGGAGCCACAAGGGATGTGCACATAGACCTAGTAGCCAGGTCTAATTGATTTTAATGGTACTTGAATCATCAGGGCTTCAAAAAGCAGATCTCCCCACACAGAAAATGGAAAGCCTGAAAACAATCAGGCCTGCCTGCTCATGCCTGGGCTTTTCTAGATTATTGGGGAAAGCAATTGTATCAAATACTTTTAAAAAATTAGAAAAAAACTACCCTCTTCTTTAAGTGGATGTGGACAATGATGGAACTCAAGGGTTAGCTTCCCTTTTTCCGGCCTAGACTCTTTTCTGGTCTATGCAATCTCTCTCACTGTCGTGGCATGCATTTGGCCATGGCTCTGGTAGCAGTCACAGTGCCGGCACCTCCTAAGTCTTGAGATTTTTTTAATAGGCACTCCCAAGGGCTTTGAATTCATCCAAAAGCCTGAGACAGGCCGCCATGCTTCAGAGCGATGACTCAGTTTCCATTTTCCCCTCCCTTACCAATGACACTACACCCCAGAGTGTAATCCTACCTTCCCATCCCTGAGACTTAATTAGCATCATCACATCCTAGAGAAATAGGGAGTCATTTTATACTTTGAGTTTCCCCTGCTCAATTGTGGCTCTCAAGCTAAAGTAATGGGTCATTTCCCCCCTTTGTTAAGTTTTGTTCTGATTCTAGGGCTACCAAGGGAATAACATGGGGAAAAAATGGAAACCCAGCACCAGAACAAACACAAAAATCAGGCAAATGTGCTGCAAAATACACAGTGAACAGAGGAATTTCATAAAGGATGGGGTTTGGATAAACTTTCAGGGGTTTGGATACTTAGCTGGCTCATGAGAGGTTTCCCACCAGACCCAGTCATCATCCATCCCCTGCTAATTGGCTGATGAGACAATGTAGTGGCTTGTGGGAGAATGCACAATGGCCAGTGACTACACTCTGGTATGGCTGAAGGGTGGCTACAAGGCCTATGACCCATCTGACATCTTGAGAAGAGTGTGGAAAGACCGAGTCTCCATACCCAGTAGCTAAAAGGGGGCTTGTCACTCTGCCTCTCTTCAGAAGACCCATTGTTCTTTCCATCCCCATTGTTCTTTTGTCCCCCATTGATCTGTCTGCATCCCCAGCCACACATGTCCACCTAGGTGAAGAGTTTTATAGGAGAGGACGTAGGGGTTGACTCATCTCCTACCACAAGCACTATTGCGGTAAGTGGTAGTGGGTGTGTTTTAGGGTGGGAAGTGATATTTCTACGTTTTAAGTGGGAACAGCGCATTCGATTACTTCTTGGCCCCCCTCCTCTTAGCTCTACCCTGAATCAGCAGCCTGTGCAGAATATCACCTGCCTCCCACCTAACTGAACAGAGAGCCTGCTTTCAGAGAGATAGCCATGTTAGTCTGTTTCAGCAAAAACAACAAGGAGTCCGGTGGCCCCTTAAAGGCTAACAATTTTATTATGGCATAAGCTTTCATGTATTGCAATTCACTTCCTCAGATGCATGCAGTGAAAACAGCAGTTAGTAGGGATACAGAGATGGGAGTGTTTACATCAAAGCTAATTCAATCAGGGTGGATGTGGCTCGCCTCCAAGAGTGATGAGAAGGGGAAAATACCTACAGGGGGAAATGACTTATTGCAATGAGAGAGCCACTCCCATTTTCTATTCAGACTCATTCTGATGTTGTCAAATCTGCATATAAATTCCAGCTCAGCAGTTTCACAGTGCAGTTTGTTTTTGAAGATTTTTGCTTAATAATGACAATTTTTAAATCTGGAACTGTGTGTCCAGGTAGGTTAAAGTACTCCCCAACTGGTTTTTTTAACGTTACCATTCTTGATGTCTGATTTGTGTCCATTTATTCTGTTGTATAGAGATAGTCCGGTGTCTCCAATGTGCATGGCAAAGGGGTGTTGTTGGCACAGGATGGCATAGATCACATTAGTAGGTATGCAGGTGGATAAGACTTTGATAATATGGTTGATGTGATTAGGGCCTATGATGGTATCACTAGGGTAGATTGTGGACAGAGTTGTCAGTGGGGTTTATTTCAGGGATTGGTTCCTGGCTTAGTGTTTCTGTTGTGGGGTGTGAAGTTGGTGGTGAGTATTTGTCTCAGGTTGTCGTAAGCAAGGACTGGCCTGCCTCCCAAGGTCTGAGAGACCGAGGGATTGTTATCTAGGGCAGTGTTTCTCAACCAGTGGTACGAATACTCTTAGGGGTACTCAAGAGAAGTCTGGGAGGTCCGTCAACACAACTGAAATTTGGAGAAAACTGAATTTTTGTTTCAAGTTTTACTGCGCTTTATTATTTTTGTACTTTTTACACCAAAAATTTCATCGCCCGCATGGCTATGATTAAGTGGTTTAAACAAATGTATTGTAACAGTAGAAAAAAATTTGTGTCTCTGAAAACTGTAGGTACTGGGGTACTTATAATTTTTTTTGAAAAAGGGGTATTTTATAAAAAAAGGTGAACACTGATTTAGGGTATGTTGTAGATCTTGATGAGGTGTAGCAGAGGTTTTAGCTGGGGGCTGTAGGTAATGTCCAGAGGCGTTCTGTTGCTTTCTTTGTTGGGTCTGTCCTATGGAAAGTGACTTCTGAGTTCTCAACTGGCTCTGTCAAACTTTTTCTTCCCTTCCCCAGGTGGGTTTTGCAGGTCTCAGAATGCTTGATAGCAGGGGCAATGCATCGAGGGGGAATGAGGGGTCACATGTGCTCCTGAAGGCCATGGGCGGGAGGGACTGGCCAGCAGCCGGTGAGGGGATTAGCAGGGCTAGGGGTATGGGCAGTGCCAGCAGCAGGAATCTGCCACCCCCTGCACTCACTGGCAGTTTCATCATTGCCAACATTTCAAGAAGTTTGTGGAGTAATTCAGAGATGCAGCTGAGTCGCTGGAGGCAGCCTGTATATCCTGGGGAAATTTGGGAGACTCATATCACTACATCAGTTCTCAAAACTTTGCCTGTTTCCCACACATAGCACTTCCTTATACCACCCTCAGGCATCTTCACCAGTAAGCAGAAGGCCCATTTTCCACTTTCCATTTCCTCTGCATCCTCTCACTCTTGAGGTATCTGTTACTCAGTGTTCTCCAGTGCTGGGCAACATGCCGAGTAGAAGGGGCTGGATTTCAGTCCTGAGGGCGGCATTACTATACCACTGCAACACTGATTATTACATTGTTTAAAAAATCACAACAAAACAGGAGATTTTTCTGACTACATTGTAATTGCAGCCAATTTCTATTATTGTTTTTCTAGATGCACTACTGCATTTATTCTTTCAATGTACATAATAAAATAAGACTACCAATGAAAATGCACGCTGACCACAGATTATTTTTTCTTCTGTATTTAGAAGCCAAAACGTGACCATCAGTATGTTTTCTGTTTATATTTCAGGTACAAAACACTGAAGAAACCAGCTGTAAAAGTGATAGCTTTCTGCCGGTGTGTTTACATGAAGCAAGTCACAATGGAGGTCAACCTGGTGTCATAAGCAACAAGGACTTCTCACCAAGGCCATATCTACACAGCAACATTATTTTGAAATAACTAGCATTATTTCAAAATAAGTTAGTCTGCGTCTACACAGCAGGCAGTTATTTCGAAATAATGTCAAGCTGGAGGACGTCTTACTCTGACTCTTGTAACCCTCGTTGTGTGAGGAGTAAGGGAAATCGGAGGAAGAATGCTCTATTTTGAAATAAGTGCTGTGTAGATGCTCCTAATTTCAATATAAGCTATTTTGAAATAAGCTACGCAAGTGACATAGCTCAATTTGTGTAGCTTATTTCGAGTTAAGCCCTGCTGTGTAGATGCACACCAAGAGACCCAGTGGAGACCTCACACTGGAAAGTTGTCCTACTCTTCATCTTAACAACAAATATTGTTAGGAGCTTACACACACCTCCTTAAATTCAGGTTTGCAAATGGGCAATAAACATGCTCCATTTTTCAATTGCAATGAGATTATGGTGAAAATAGTTTCATGACATGAATGTAAATGAAAAATATTGCACCATATGACAAAGTCTTTCAGGCAACTGAAAACACCCAATATATTTTTTTTTAAAATGCAAGAATGTGTCTAATAAGCACTCACTTGGTTTAGATAATTTAGAGAATTTTCATTCTTTTGGATAATTTAAATATTGTGAATTTCTACTGATCTTCACAGAAGTTCTTAATAGTTTAATCATCTTAAACTTGATCATGAAGGTTACATTTGTATGCTGAGATTTACCACTTGGTTTAAATTTTTTTTGTAAATGTGGAGGTAAAAATACTAAAAAGTATAAAATGCTCTGCCCTGAATTCTCCAAAGAAGTTTGTTTACTATGTATCCTGGTTATAAAGGGTTGTGTTTCAGAATGACTACTAAAAAGTTGTTACTTGTTCTAAGGCAAGAAAAACACCCTATTTAACTGTCAAACAGTGATTTTATTTCATTCCAAAAAGTCTTATTTTTCTAATTAGAACCCAGTTAGATAGACCACTAACTTCACTTTCATTTTCTATGAAAAAGCCTCTTAAGGTGGTTTAACTTAAGATAACTTATTTTCAAGAAGTGCTTAACTGCAAGGTGTCACATACTATAAGGACACAGAATTAGAGTGATTGAAACTGGATACATAAAAATTCTATGGGCTGTGGGACTAGTGATCTAACGGTCCCTTCTAGCCTTATAATCTATGAAAAGAACATTAGATCATCTACGTCAGTATCCTGCCTCAAATATGGTTTGTCATCTGATGCTTTGTGGAAGAGAAAAAAATTATCCATAATGCAAGTAGACAATTATATGTTGTAATATGTGGAGATGAATGAGGTGAGGGAAGAGGATTATTTCCTGGTCCCCTCATTTTATTCCTTGAGGCATGAGATGTGATTACCCTTTGCTTGAAAATTTATGGCTGCTAGTCAGCTTCTGCGGATGGATTTTTAAAAGGATGGATAATGTAGTGACTATTATCTAAATGTTGCCAAATTTGAATTGGTACAAAAGAACCTAATGCACTGACTTGCAATTCACTGGTCCAGGTATAGCGCATAGTTTTCTCTTTCATGAGTAGTTATGAAATAAATCCCACCCACTAGGGTCACCGAGGTTTCCAGTAAAGGACATCTTCAGGATGGAAACATTTGCCACAAAGAACACGTCCTCTACACTATAGAGGAACAGTCATGACCTTCCTTTGTTGCCAGATATAGGCAACTGTGGGCAGCTAAGAATTTACCATTTAGAATGTAAAAAGTCTAAAATCACAAACCATTAATCACAGAGGCACCCCTTCAGAAATGCTCACATGACGCACTAGCTGGGGGCTCATCAAATAATAATGAAGCTCAACAAAAGGGGTTGTGTAAGAACCAAACTGAATTCTCTTTTCTTGTATTGAGTTGGCCTCTTTTATCTTCATTATGTTTACTTCCAAACTGTCCTTGCAATACTGAAGGCCAATGAGAGCATGAGGCCAGAATTTCTTCACAGAGTAATACATGCCAAACCCGCCCTTTCAAACACTGTAGCCTTAATAAAATATCCCAACCCTTCAAAATGATCAGGTTTCATTGCCTTAAAATCAGTGATACTACCCGCTTTCCAATTCTTAAAAGAACAGGGCATGCAAGATGCAAATTCCTAATGGAAGGCATGTTGAAAAAAATACTGTTTTTAAAAGGCCCACACCTTTCAGGGCTCATTGGTGTATCATAAACAAGCCAACCAAGGCCACCAAGGCACCATTTCTTCCTTCCTCTAAAGATCATTTTTAAAGAACAGGAGTCTCCAGATTAAATTCTCAGTGGAGTTTTGAGGCTTGGCAAAACCCTGGAACTCTGTAAATTCAAATCACTTGGGTGAATGAGCGCAATCTTATTGATTCTGAAGAAGCTGGGACCTCTCAAACCAATGATGAAAATATCAGGTGTTAAAATGAGATAAAAATAAAGTTAATAAGATGTAGATTATGTTTTAAGGGCCTGGTTTTAGAATTTTATACCTCAAATAAAAACAGTTTTAGTCTGAAAGTAACATCAGAATAGTTTGTGTGCTAACAAAATAATAGATTAACAACACAAAACACTACAAGTGGATCTAGCAGGGCTTCTCTTATGCAGAGGTAGTGGGGAACAAGGGCTCTTGGGAGGGCAAATCCCTAGTTTAATAAAATGACTGGTCGTGCTGTGCCAAGCAAGGCCCAGCAGCCTGAATGCAAATTTACTGTGCATGCTTCACTCCTGTTCAAGCCAAACAACGTAAAATGTGAAAAATTTGCATGTTATTAGCAATGTTGTTGTGGCCACGTTGTGCCTAAGGTGTTAGAGAGACAATGTGTGTAAGGTAAAGAGAGAAGTTTTCAAGCTCTATAGAGCTTCTGGTGTGAAGGAGAGCTCTGTGTGAGTCCAAAGTTTGTCTCTTTCCAAGAGAAGCTGGTCCAAGAAAAGATATTACCTCACCCACCTTTTCTCTCTATAAAGTCACTACAGCAGAGCACAATCTGCCCACTGTTTTCATTTTGTTTGTTCTCAGATTGTTTAGCGAGTGGGGCAAAGCACCCCTTGGCTCCTTTGAATGGTGACCACTCATCACTGAACAAAATTGGCCTTAACTATATAATACCAAGCACATGCTCTGGAACAGACTCAGTCAGAAATGTTAGACATGCACATGCAGTAAGGTAAGTGTCCTTCAGAAAACTGGGTTATTAAAAGGGGTGGGTGGGTATTGTGAATATAGTGAAAAGGCCTTATTTTGCCCTGCCTCACATCTGGTTTTTCTCTTCCATGTTATTGTTCTTGCTAAGTTACAAGGTCACTGGCAGGTGGATATTGATTTAAAGATGCACTACAAAGTTGCAAATAAATTGACACATTTAAGAACAGCAACAACAAAAAAAGTCATAGAAACTCGGACTGACATTTCCTTTGCGATGAGAAAGGAATAAGCTCTGGTTGTAGCTTTGGTAGGGAAAAGTGTGATTGGAGGCCACATGTAAACAACTCTGCAAAGTTGTTCAATGGAAAATATGAAATGCACATTGTTTTTAAACCATGACAGCAGAGAAATTGAATACTTCAGTACATATGATTGAATGTAATTAAACTACATACATTTAAATGCTATAGCTACCATATTTTTAACTCTTTTTCTTAAATTTGTCATATATGATGTATAGTATTATGCTTTATGTATTATATTTTAGTTACCATATTCTACATTGCATATTAAAATCACTTGAATCCTATGTTATATATAGTCTCTTTTCAACATCCTTTTATTTATTTACTTTACATATCATTAATAATGCACCATTTTTCAGCAATGAAAATTCATTATTCAACAATAGCTAATGCTTATCAGTTTTATTTAAAACTCCCACTTGTTTCTTTTTCTGCAATGTGGCCGTTAGCATAAGGAAAATGCAGACCTTTCCTTTCAATCTGTTCTCTGGGTAAAAGTCCATGTATTTTGTACACAATAGTACATGTAAGGTTTTCTGATGGCAGAATATCAGTTCAGTATAATTCAATCCACATGAAACTAGCTAATTCCTAGGTATATGCTATGTGAGTGGACACAAAATTTGTATCCATATCTGATCTGCAAAAACAGTCTGCAGCTATCTGCAGATTCGCTGATGGAAATTGGATAATCTCCTAGTTTCGTAGCTGTGCCTGAAAAGAGGGAAGTTTCTGACCACTGGGAGGCAGCGCAAGTAAAACCACATGAAAAGAGCAAGTGTCAATTTACCTAGTCAAAGAAACCGTCATCCCTACCCTTATGGTAGCAAGCACTACATCTGGTAGTAAGTGTTTCAGTAAACTAGTTAGTAGCAGAGGCTCAATTTTCAACTTTCTATAAAGTGTCTAATACATTTTTGAGTGCCATGTTAAAGATACTTACAGTTTAATTTTAAAAGATTTAAATTCTTCTTTGAAGGAGGAAAAATCAAGAAATTAAGACTTGGCCACTGTGTAAGGGAGCATAGATTGGAGATACAAGTCTATTAACACATACCTTTTGCCCTCTTTACTGTGGAACTCCCATTAAAGTCAATGAGATTTCTGCATATGGAAAAATGCAATGCGCCTACATCCACAGAAACAGGACAGTTTTAGAAATAAAAGCAACATTTTTACACAGAGCAGTAGGAGTCAATAGAAATGTCCCTGCAAGTTTCCAAACACAAAATAATGATCAAGAGCTAACTTCTAGAAAGTTGTTAGGTTTTACTGTATAAGACTGTTGCCAAGCTGTGCCAATCCATTGTCTCAGCATCCCATCCGGTCAAATGGTGAAGAGCACAGAGATCAACTGAGCAGTCACACTTCCCTTGATGTAATATGTATTTGTTATCATGGGGCCTCCAGCCCTATCCTGTGAGGTCCTGACCACTCAAAATCCCACCGAAAATGATTGGACATTAAGGATACTTTGCACCTCTCAGAACTGAGACAGTCTAATTATGTTAAGAGTCTTTGAATGGCTTTAGTGGTAAGCATTTTCTCATCCATTTATGGAGGATTTACATCAACAATTTACTGTAATGCTAATATGAACGTGTACATCTATTAATGGTAATGAGGAGCTCACCGTGCAAATCTCACACACATGGATGGAAGCTGGCAAATTCTCCCATGCTGGAAAATTAACAACACCGAAAGCTTGACACAACATTCAATATGAGGTATAATGATAACAAGTCCCATGCAAGAAAGTGCTGAACACCCTAAAATTCCTTCAGTGGATCTTTACCAATAGTTGAGGGCATTCAGAACCTTGCAAAAACAGGGCTAGTGGTAGATGCTGTAATGCAAAAAGAAAGGTGCAATGAAGCTGGCAGCATGATAATCAGAGAGCATCTTTCTTGTCCCTTATGGAAAAGACAAGGGCACACATGGCTATGACTGTGAGCTGCCTGAAAAAGCAGCACACAAGAAAATGTGTGTTTGTATTACGGTTCACAAAGGATATGTCTGACAACGCTCCTCTGTGCTCAGATACAGTGTGTATTTTGTGTGCAGATTCGTTAGGCAGAGCAGTTGCCAAAGAACTGCACAGATTCGTTAGGCAGAGCAGTTGGGTAAAAGTAGAATGCAGTGGTATTCAGCTGCATGATGAACTTATGTATTTTGCTTACTTGCATGTTATAGCTAACCTTTATGTGAATGCAGCCCAGGGAGTAATCATCTGTAAAAAAAAATCAATATGAACAAAACACATCATTTTACCTAATTAAAACAATCTCATACTTTTTCAAGTGAAGTTTTGTGTGTGTCTGGAATTTGAATTAACTTATATCAATGTAGTAATAACTTTCCATAAGTGCTGTATGCATCATCTGAATACTCTTCTACTTGCCTTGCATTTATATGGTTCAAATACAATAAAACAAGGGGATTCAAGAACAAGGCCATCTGGAACAGCATCTACAGAGGAAAAATTTCTAACTTAGTTTTGAAAAGCTTTTCAGCCTTGCTGTTCTAGGCAGTCATCATCTTCTAAAACCCCCCACTGGTTAGAATTGTACCAAAAAATCTGAGCCTTCTCTGGGTCAATATTTTGAACTTATTTGAGTAGCATTTATAATTCCAAGGACACATTTTGTGCTGCTTCTGAATGCTGTTTTCTAACTTGCTGTTTCTAAAGGAGTAAATGGATGTTTTATTTGTTTGTTGTACTTGTGTTTATTTTTTTATTTAAGACTTTTCACAGCCACGTCTTCCCCTTTTACCAGTGGCCACAATTGAGTATTGTCACTTACCTACGGCAGGGGGTCACAGTGAGAGCTTTGTCGTGCAGTCCCTAGCGTTCCTGGCTGGCACTCCACTCAGTTCTCCAGATGCTAGCCTTTGGTAGGGTTCCCCCTTTAATACTCAGTCTAATAAACTTATGCAGGGGTTCTCAAACCTTGATGTGCCACTACCTCCGTCTGACAACAGAAATTGCTACACAACCCTGGGAGAGGGGACCAAAGCTTAAGCCCACCCAAGTTCCTCACTGCCTGGCTGGAGGACCAAAAGTAAGGCCCGAGCTTTGTACCGCTGTTTACAGTGGGGGTGGGGCAAAGATGAAGCCCAAAGGCCTCAGCCTGAGGTAGGGGGCCTATAATTTGAGCCTGGGAGGTAGGACATGGGGTTTGGCTTCAGCCCCACGTCCCAGCAAGTCTAAGCCAGCTCTGGTGGCCCCATTCAAAACAGGCCCCGACCCACTTTGGGGTCCCAAGCCACAGTTTGAAAACAGCTGAAATAGATTCCTAGGGCTGCCATATGTCTTCACTGGCTGCAGTGGCTGACCTACGTGGTTCCTGACCCTGTAGCATGGGAGTCTTGCTGGGACCCCTCCACACCAGCTTCGTGCCCTGAAACCTGCTGCTGCGACTAATGCTGGCTCCCTGCCAGCAACAGGGCAAGTTGGTGCCCTGCTCTCTCCTCCTGCCCAGCCTCCCCCTGCAGCCAGCCCCCACGGCTGCTGTCTCCTTACCATCTAGCTCTCCCTCCATCTCCTGTGCCCCTCTCACCTCTGCTGCTACTTCCCTGGCCTGTGCTGGAGCGACCCTGGCTGGCTGTGGCACTCCAGCTCTGCTCCGCCCCTGCTGTGCTCGCAGGAAGAGGAAGGAGGGCTCCCCTCTCCCCAGCCTTGGGGTACGTGGGAAGAGCCAGGAAGGTCACCTGCCAGCACCCCAGGGCAGGAATGTACCACTGGGAGCATGGGCCCAAGGGGTGCGAGTGTAACCCACACACCCGGGTATAGTGCACTGTCCCATCTAGTGGCACGGAGACCAATGCCTCTACAATGTTAGCTAATAGCCAGCTGGCTTTTAGCTCGTGCAGGAGAGGCTCATGCATTAAGCTCCAGAGGTCCCAGGTTCAGCGTTACACAAGGTAGGGCGCTGGGGGAGTATACCCTTCCCCCCCAAAGTGCCTGGGCCAGCATTAGCAACATGACAGGGTGGCAAGTAGGGTGATTGCCCAGGGCCTGGCTGGGTTCTTTTTTATAGACTTGCCATTTGCCATGAAAATAATGTGGTATGAGGAAAAAACATGTTACTGAGAGTATCTTTAGGTGTTTTCTCTCTAGACTACAAGGGGCTGCGGGGGGGGGGAGGGTTCAAAGTTGGCTTGGGGTTGGGGGAGGAAGACGATTTTTTTGCATTTCAAGGGTGGTAATGCTCCTTTGATGCTAAGTTACCCCGTCTCCTGCCCTGGGCGGTGACACTTGGGAAGGAAGTGCCACCCCTCCCCCCCCAATCACCTCAGCCAGCCACCCAGCCTCTGGTCAGTGTTAATTGCTGGCTCCTCCCCCAAGGCATGTCTACGCTAGGAAATTAATTCAAAATAACTTATTTTGAAATAATAACTCCCCAAATAATAATTTCGAAATAGCGTGTCCACACTGCGGGGAAGCCTCTAAATTAGTCCAAGGCAGGCTCCCTTAATGTGGATGCGCTTCCTTGACTTAGGCTACGTCTAGACTACAAGCCTCTTTTGAAAGAGATCGTCTAGACAGCAACCGGTATTTTCGAAAAAGAGAGCCGCTTTTTCGAAAGAGAGCACCCAGGCAGTCAGGATGCTCTCTTTCGAAAAACTGTTTGCGTTCGCGTTCAATAATGCCTTTTTTCGAAAGAGCACTTTGAAAAAAGGCATTATTCCTCGTAAAATAAGGTTTTCCGTAGTTGAAAAAACTGCTGCATTCTTTCAATTTAATTTTGAAAGAATGCGGCAGCAGTCTAGACTCAGGTGAAGTTTTTTAAAAAAAAGGCCACTTTTTTCGAAAAAACCCGGTAGTCTAGACACATGCCCAGAGACATGGGTCTTTCATGGGTGTCCGCTTAATATTTCTGCCCTGGTTCTCAGCAAGTCTAACAGCATCCTTGTGCATGAACCCACCCACACAGACACACATGTGCACTGGGGGGATGCGCCAGGCCACTGGGTAAGGGTGTACACACACCTACACACACCTATTGGAGATGTAGGGCATGGTGTTGTTGTGGGGGAGGGTGGCTTTGGGAGGATGGGCACTGGACTGAGCTGAGGAACAAGCTTCTTCCCCCCCTCACTAAAATCTTTGGATACAGTTACTCCACTGCTTTGATGTGCAGGACAAGAGGGCTTGGGGGAGGCAGGAGACTGGTGCAGCTGAGGAAGGAGTGGGGAGTGAAGTGAAAAGTGAAGTGATCCTCTTGCTGCAATAAGAGTGCTCAGCATTTTCAGAATGTCTCTCAAATTGCATGCCCCAAAATAGTGGCCGCCTGTGAAAATCTGGACCTATGGGGCATGTTCTCTCTGTCTCTGTCACTCTCTCTCAAGTTCTCAAGGACATCTGAAACTGGAGGAATGAAATAATGAGGCTACCCACTACCCGCCCCTTCATGAGGCCACCCACCACCTTACCCTTTTTTAGCTTATAAGCTAAAAAGAAGCTAAATGCACAGTAAATATGGGGCCACTTCCTTGACATGGGAGCAGGGCATGCATAGTGGTGTATTCACACAAGTTCTGAATTAGAATAGTTTGTTTCATGCCAAACCACCTGGTGCTGGTTGAAATCTGAACTGAACCTTGACTTTCAGGAGAGTTCAGTTAACGATTAGTTTTCATTTTCTTACCCTCCCCATTGCCAAGTTCACTTGGTCTGGCTGGGGCAAAAATCAGGTATGCTGGACTACATCAAGAGTCTGGGCTGTAGGCATTTCTGACCCAGTCAGAAGCAGCGCATACCAGAAAATTCACAAGGCGGCTTCCTCTTGCAAGATTTCCTGCCCAGTTTTGCTAGACTCATGTGGTCAGTATAATTCAAATAACTCCCCAGTTTTAGGGTATTAGCTGCTTAGCAGAACCAAAGCTCTGAATGTTTGAATTCAACCCAGGACTAGTGGAAATATTTTTGCTTCCTTGATCCAAACCTTCTAAATGTCTCATCTCAAAATACCATGGAACTTTGCTAATTTACACACTTTATAATACACAGAAACGTGGCAGTCGCTTGTATCTCAAAGATTTTAAACTGCTGCAATAAAGATTCATATACTAAAACATTGTATTAGGAAGCTAAACTATGCTACATCTGCTAATACATGGACAGTTAACAAATCAAAACTGGACTACGAAATGGTCAGAACAGATAACCACTGTACAAGCCGTGATGCAGCAGCCTTGCTTTTTACTTTCAGTTGCTGGTGTGACTAGGTGAAAATATTCCTGTACTATGAAGTGCTGGGACTTTTAAGAAAAAGTGGGGGCTGGCATTGCATTAAGCAGGATTGCCACTATAACTGCCAACAGGCAGATTTGCACCTGGGACTTCTAGAGCTTAGTACAGGCACCTCTACAACTTGAGCTATAAAGCCAACACTCTTTTAACCCATGCTGTAGAGGTCTCTTGTTCTTAGCTGTTGCTGTGAGTGGTCTAAATGCCCCTATATGGGACAGTGAACCACACTGTTAGTTAGTAAAATGTTGCCATAATCGAATGAGACGGCTACAATCATTGCAGAGCACATCAACCTTAGCATGAAGAGCCCTGCCCCACTGTGAGATGCAATTATTGCTATGCTGCTGCATTTCAAAATCGTCTAATGCAAAACAGAAATGGAGCTGCTCATCTGTTGATTCATACTTTATGGGCAGCTGTTGCAGAAAGTGCGGCCCTCCAGCTTCTTCAGCACAAAGTGTACTGTCAAAGAAGTGGTTCAAGTTTGCGAGGCTTTTTGTAATACTAAAAATGATTCATAGCAGAAGCATGAGGTCATACTCCAGAGAAGTTTGTTTAAGGTCCCTTCAGGTCAGGCAAAGCTCCCATTTCGACACTTCTCCTCTGCCCTGCCCCCACAGCAGCTGTTCGTAAGATCTTTGGCTAGGACACTGCTTCTTTCAGATAAAAACCAAACCCAACCAGGATACTTCATTTCAAAGAGCGACTGAGAGATGTATTAAACAAAAGCCCTAGTTTCTCCACTCCCCCCCCCCAGTCCTAAATACATGGTCAGTCACATCATTAAGCTCAAAAACGAATTGTTAATGGAGAATCACCATCCAACTGGAGAGACTGCAGGTGTTTTCAGTAGGGTTCTGCAGGGCTCTCCTCTTGGCCTAATATTATTCAGTATCTTTGTCAGTGATCCGGAAGG
Source organism: Rafetus swinhoei (assembly GCA_019425775.1). Taxonomy (NCBI): domain Eukaryota; kingdom Metazoa; phylum Chordata; order Testudines; family Trionychidae; genus Rafetus; species Rafetus swinhoei. The sequence continues at coordinate 48,399,705 of CM033432.1, forward strand.
CTATCTAAAGTCATCACAGGTAAGTTTGGCCGATGAAAAATTGATGGAGTGATCAGTGGTGCTGGGGCAGAGCAGTTATACAGATCAGTCTGGACCACTTGGTACAGTGGACTCATTTGGACAACATTGTGTTTGAACAGAGCCAAATGCAAGGAAGGAGCAAAGAATGTATGTCTCCGAAGGTGAAGGGCTCCAGTTTGGAATACAACACTGAAGAGGATTTAGGGATTGTAGTAGACAGCTAACTGAAAATGATTTCCCAAGGTGATGCTTAGCTAAGGGAGCAAACATGTTATTTAGGAGCCTACACAGAGGAATTGTGAATAAACTCAGGGAGGAGGTGTTACCTCTGTTTATAGTATTACTATTACTGGAATACTGTGTCCACACTAAAAACAAATGTTGAAAATTGGAAAGAGCTCAGAAAAGATATACAAGAATGATATGAGGGCTGAAAATTATGCCACCTGGAGATCAAAGAAATTCAATAATTCTGGGTACATCTAGACTACAAGCCTCTTTTGAAAGAGATCATCTAGCCATCTACAAGATTTTTGAAAAAGTGATCCGCTTTTTTGAAAGAGAGCACCCAGGCAATCTGGACGCCCTCTTTTGAAAAAACTCTGTTTGCGTTCAAGAACGCCTTTTTTCGAAAAAGCCCTTTCGAAAAAAAGCATTCTTCCTTGTAAAACGAGGTTTACTGCTGTCGAAAAACCCACCATGTTCTTTCGATTTAATTTAGAAAGAATGCAATGGCAGTCTAGACGCAGGTGAATTTTTTTTTTAAAAAAGCTACTTTTTAGGGTTAGGGTTAGGCTACTTTTTTCGAAAAAACTCTGTAGTCTAGACATAGCCTTACTTTATTCAAGGGAAGGGTAAGAGGTACTTGATTCCAGTGGCATAGCCAGAAGGGGACACTTGGGTGGGTCCTAACTTGGAATGGGTGGGCAATGATGGGGGTGAGAAGAGGGAGATAAGAGGGATGGGGCCACTTTCACCCAACCAGCTTGGGGAGGAATGAACAGACTGGCCAGGGGATCTAGAGATGCACCCAGAGAGTGGGTTCTGCTTGCGGGGTCTTGCCCTATTCCACCCACCTACCTGGTGCTCCAGCCCGGGAGCGGGGTCCCAGTTCAGGTTCTATCCCTGCTCCACCCACTCCCTGGCAGAGCAGGGTAAGCCCTTGAGATGTGGCCCTGCTCCTCTGCTGGAGCATGGGATGCCCCCATGCCCAGCTCCCGCTCCCACTCCCCAGTTGGAGTGTTGGTGAACCGAGTGTGGAGAATCCTCATCCCTACTCCCACATCCCACTACTGGTCCAAAGCACCTGGCAGAACAGGAGAAGCACTTGTGCTCTGATTGCACTTCCCGGCTGAAGCACAGGGCGGGCTGGCGGAGTGGGGTAAGCCATGGGGCATGAGGAAACCCGTGAGGGGATGCAGAGGTGGGCTTGGGTGCAAAGTGGATGATCCAGGGCCCACTCAGACCCACCCATGGCTACGACCCTGCTTGATCCTGGTCTGCATGTACCCCATTGGGAAGACATTTCTGACAATAGACTGTTCTTTAGCACAAACAAAGGCAGAGGAGCCCGCCTGGCATAAGAGATCCAAGAGTTGGAAGCTGAAGCTAAATAAATTCAGGCTAGAAAGAAAATGCAAAGTGGCTGGGATGATTTAGTCAGGGCTGGTCCTGCTTTGGGCAGGGGCCTAGACTCGATGACCTCCTGGGGTCTCTTCCAGCCCTAGGAGTCTATGATCCTATGATTTTTCAGTGTGGATAATTAACACTGGAGACAAGGTGGATTCTCCATCACTTGAATTCTCTAAGCCAGCTTTGGATATCTTTCTCAAAGAACCATGATAGTTCAAGCAGGAGTTATGGGCCTGATGCAAAAATGACTGGGTTGTATGGTTTGTGTGATACAGGAGGTCAAAACAGAGCATCATAATGGGGCCATCTGGCCTTAAAATTAATGACCGGATCTATGAAAAGGAATAGCTACCATGGTTCTGGTTTTTTCCTTCCTTTTGGTCGATGTAAGGGTGAGGACCCAGCAGACAAATGGATGTTGACATATTGATAACATCCAGCTCTGTGGCCCTGATCCTGGATTATTTTATTCAATAGGAGTTTTACCATTGACTTGAGCAGGAGTAGACCCCATAGCTCCATCTTTTTTGACCCAGTTGCTAGAGCAATTGAACACTTTGCTTTGTGTCTGATAAACTTAGAGATTAGAGATGGCTGAAGCTCAATCCAGATAAGGCTAAAGTGATGTCGGTAGGTGGGGAGAACAAGCACAGGTGATCCCAGAGATTTCAAAATCCTCTGATTGATAAAGGCAGCAAGGGACCAGCACTGAGAGCTGCATTCAGTCTCTTGCATTACCTTACAGAACATTACTACAGGTGAACCTCTCTAGTCCGGAATCCTCGGGACCTGACTGGTTCTGAACAAGAGTATTTTCTGGACCACTGGAGGTCAATATTGTCTAGCAGCATTAGCAACACTTCCACTGTTTACTGTGCTGTTAGAGGACATTTAGGGGTAAATTAGAGCTAAATAACAGCACAGAACACTGAGAGCTAGGACTGGTGGCTGTAAACAAACTTCATGGGACCGCAGGAAACTTGGCCATACCCATGAAAAGCGGAAATCCAGCTAACTAAAATCATTCTGGATGACAGATGTTTCTGGACTAGAGAGTTCTGGATTAGAGAGGTTCAATCTGTACTGCTACTAGAGACAAGTTCTAAAGTGTCTTTTAAATGAAAAAAAAAAAAAAAAAAAGGCTGAGTGCACTGAGAAAGGACCCAGCTGAATAATTACGGCTAGCTCTTTTGTTGATGGCTCCCAGCGTACTAATATCAAGACAATAAAATGAGAAAATGCCAGTTTCTTTTTAAGATTCTTCAGAATAGCATTCTGTATTTACAAAATATCTGTGGAAGCTCCCCAGAAATATCAAAAGAGAGAATCCATTTGTTTTCTGTGGTAGATACATCCAGTCCAATTAAACAAGTGTCTGGCTTAGCAAACCCCACCCTTCAGCAGGGCCTTTGGGTATTTGTCGACATATTTGTGTTTCACTGAAGCACCAGGATTTTCAGCTTCATTCTAATACAATTTATAAAAGGGAAAGGATCCTACAATTTGGAGGTAGGAAACCCAGTGTCTCAGACGGACGTGCCACTGCTGGGTGGTACTAGAGAAGTTTGGAGTTGGAAGCAGACTTGATTGAACCTTTGAGAATTCCTCTGGTATGCAAATTTGTCTATTTTTTCCCACTTTCAGCTTCACAGATGCAGACTTGTAATCCTCAGCAGGGTGAGCGAAAGTCAAAGAAGAATTTGAAAACTAATGAAAAGTAAGAGAATTAGAAAAAGTTATGAAGAGACACAGTCGGGTTTGACTGGCCTAAGTGTAGGTCTCGTAAAAGAGAACAGTGCAGAGGAGGAAGGTATCACAAATAGGGCTTTGAGATATACAGTTGAAAAGCACTCTAGCAGTAGTAGGCAATAGTTTTTATACTAAAATTTGGATATGCAAGAGTTAGGTTCTTGGGGGTTTTTTAAATGCAAAAAATAACTTTGAAGTGCACAGATAGAAGCAAATAGAACCTGGGTGCAGTATATTAAATACTCTAGTTGGAGAAAAAGGGATAATGTACTAATCAAATACAATGGAATGTAGACATATAGTTGCATTTGTGCATGGATGTCGAAGTTGAGCATTGCGGTATTATACAATATTCTCCACTGGCTTGAACCTCGTGGAATCATTTATACCTGTGCAGATTACTTTACACTTGTTTGACAGAGGGGCAAACAGCTACCCACAGAGCAAAAGAGTGAAAAAAATCAGAGGACTGAGGACTAATAGTGAGATCTTGATTTGTGCATCTTATTTTCCTAAGATTTCTTCACTGGTGTTATCACTGCTTCAGCTTCACTTGTGGTAGAAATAGTAGGGGTGGCAGTATGGGCAGAACACTTGTACCTGCTGGTACTATAACTACCAAGTCATCTGCACTTAGCTGGGTTAGACAACAGTGGTTAAAATGTGCTAAACTGGTCTGTGTTAACTCTCCTGTAGTTATTAGCTCTTTCGGTAGTAGCAGTTTTGGGATGTTTTGGTAGAAAAGACTAGCGGAGAAACCTCCTTGTGGACAAAGGCAAATCTCACAGTCTGTTGGGAAACACACTGGAAGAGGAAAAATGCACTTCACAAGTATGTAAGGTGTTCATCTTCAACTACCCTACAAATTTAAAGACCCATTAACTGTTTTCATAGTGTGTTATTCTAGCTTTAGTTATATTCTGCTTAACACAACATTGGGCTTGGTTGGATGGAAAGACCACGCAGCAGCAGACTGATAGAGGCTTTAATGTCTGCACTTCAGATTACGTGCAGGGATGCCAATGGTGTTCCTCTTTCTACTCTCACTTGCAGCACTTCATGGATGCAGTGAAGGTTGGTTCTAGAGTTCTCTGCTATCTCAGGGTATGTCTACACTGCAAAGTTAATTCGGAATAACAGCCGTTATTAAATTCGAAATAGTGGGGCGCTTAATTCGAGTTTGGTAAACCTCATTCTACGAGGAGTAATGCCAAACTCGAATTAGCTAATTCGGAATAAGCACTGTGTAGACGCTTAGTCCAAATTAGCTGGCCTTCAGCCTTCCCAGTTTCCCCTGGTGGCCACTCAGGGTCAAACCAGGAAAACTCTTCTCCCTCCCCCCAGCCCCGGAGACCTTAAAGGGTCAGACTCTGGCCACAGTGCCTGTGCCAGCTCCAAGCCTGCAAGCCCAGAGCCAGCAGTCACTGCTCCGACCCAGTGGCCCCAAAACATAAGCCAGCAAGCCACTGGCAGCCAGCCCTCCACTGCGCCCCTGGAGCAGTCTGCCAGCTCCCAAGAGCCTGCCAGGGCCCCGAGAAGGTGGGCACCTTCCCGATCCAGGGCGGAGATCAGGGTGGACCGTACTCAGGTTTGGGGGGATGCCCCCAATGTCCATGATCTCCGCACTAGACAGAGGAACACAGCTGTCTATGGCAGGAAAGCTGCCAGCCTGGCCAACAAAGGCCACATGCGAACCCAGGAGCAGGTTTGCATGAAAATCAAGTTGGTCCGGCAAGACTCCCAACCCTGAGCTTCTCCTCCCCCTTCCTCCCCTTGCCTCTCTGTTCCAGCTCCCTCCTCCCAGGTTTCCCCCTCCCCTCTCCCACCCTCATTCCCACCCCAGTTTCGGTCAATAAAGAAAGTTTGTTTTTGGCAAGAAATGTGTTTTTATTTGACATCAGGAAGGGGGGTTACGGAGGGGTAAGTGGGAGGCTCTTAGTGCTCCTCAGGGTGGAAGCTCTCCTGCAGGGCCTCCTGGATACTGACAGCCCCCTGATGGACCTCCGGGATGGCAGCCTGCAGAAAGTGCAGCCAGGCTCGCAGCAACACGTCCACAAGAAGCACCAGAGTGCCCAGGGGCAGCTCTGGCTCCATGTTGCAAAGTGCTGTGGTGTCCCGAGTGACGGCAATCAGAGCACGCAGAGACACAAATGCTTTGCTGTCCCTCATCAAGGCAGGCAAGCAAGCAGGGACACCTGAGAACTGGCTGCCCGGAGGGATGAGGAAGGTGTTCCTTTAAGCACAGGTGTCAGATAGCCTCAGGCAGCAGCCTTAAATCTGATTCTGTGTCAATGTGGATGCAGTATTTCGAATTAGCAAAATGCTAATTCGAGCTGCATTTTGTGTGTAGACGAGTTAATTCGAATTAGCTTAATTCGAATTAACTATTCCGAATTAAGATAACTCGAATTAACACTGTAGTGTAGACATACCCTCAATGGTTCACCTTCATTGGTCTGGAAAAAAACAGGGAAATAGTCACTGCTGAATAGTGACCCAGGTTGAACGCCTGGAGTATGCTTCAGCCAGAATGAGAGCTCTTGTTTGGTAGTCTGCCTTTCCCCTCTTAACTCACTGAAGACGGAGCTAGTCTCTAGGGGTGTGTCTAGACTACAGGGTTTTGTCGACAAAAGTGGCCTTTTGTCGACAAAACTATACCTACGTCTACACTACCGCCATGTTCTGGTGACAGTATGTCGACAGAATGCGGCAGTTTTGTCGACAGTGGTAAACCTCGTTTTACGAGGAAGAACGCCTTTGTCGACAGAGATCTGTTGAAAAAAGGTGTGTGTGGACGCAGGGAGCCAGTTCTGTCGACAAAAAAGGCCTCCAGGAAGAAGCCCTGGTGGACAGTCTAGCCTTTACAGCACCTCTGTGGTTCCTGGCCGCAGCCTCTTAAAGGCACAGGCACCCAGACAGGCCTTGCTGTCCAGCAGCTAGCCAGAGCACCCGTGCCAGCCATGACAGCCATGTCCCAGCCTCAAGGCCCCCCTGCCCCTTCTCGGGACAGAGACGAGGACCCACCCAGGGGCACCAAAAGGCGGGCACCAGCCTGGTCAGGGCCAGAAATCAGGAACCTCCTGGAGCTCTGGTCCCAGGAAGAAGCCCTGCAGGCCCTGCAGACACGCCGCAGGAATGCGGACATCTACGAGTGCCTGGCCCAGGGACTGGCCACCAAAGGGCATCACCCCTGCACCATGGCACAAGTCAGAGCCAAGGGAAAGGAGCTGCGGCAGGGATATGCCAGGGCCCGGAACAAGACCTCCCCTTACTACCAGGAGTTGAGCAGATCCTGGGCGGTGGGGAAGCCCAGACTCCACTGCGTATGGTGGAGTCCGGGTTACCCCACCACATCGTGGACCTACCCCTCCTGAGGAAGGAAGACCAGGCAGAAAAGCTGCACCAGGAGGAGGAGGAGGAGGAGGAGGCAGCAGGGCCCCAGGCCCCAGAGGCCTCCCAGGCATCCGTGGACATCAGGGAGGGAACATCAGGTGAGTGCTTTGAGGGGTCACCACACACGGGCGGGTTGCCAGTGAGGGGGGCCAGCTAGTCCCATTGCCACTGTGGGGCCCCTGTGAGGCTTTCAGGCCGCTGCCCAACTCACATGCGGTATCACGTGTAACACCCCTGAGTCTCCTGTCCAAAGGACAGCCCCTGACAGCCACGGCATGCCCTGGGGGACAGCAGGGGTGCACACAGACATTGATTGTCTCCTCCTCTTTTCCTCCACAGCCGGACCTTCTACCCAACAGGGGAGCACCACACCCGCCCCACCACCATCCTGAACCCATGGCACCCGCAGGCACTGGCGGGTCTACACGGACCTGCTGAGAAAGCACATAGTGGCCCAGCAGGACCTGAACAGGACCCTCCAGCAGAGGATGGAGGCAGAGGCCGAGTGGCGCACCAGGCTGCTGGATGAGCTGGTCCAGCAGCGCACTACCATCTGTGCCACAATGCAGGAGGTCCTCGGCTTGCCTGCCCTTGTCACGGACACCGCTCCTCCTGCACGTCAGGCCCCTGCTTCCCCAGCCCCTCCAGCCCCCCATCCTACCCCAGCCTCCCCTTCCCCAGCCCCTCCTGCTCCCGAGCCTCACAGGCCCAACAGCTGCCCCCCCCTTCTGCCCAGGCCAGGACTAGGTCTTCCTCCACCCGATCCCAAGGCTGTGGTGATCCCAAGGACACAGGAAGGTGGCAGGATCCTGCGATCAAGGAAGCAGTGGCCTACTTGAGCCTCCCATCCAGGTTTTCAGTTCCTCTCCCCCCTCCAGGTTTTCAGTCCCCTACCACCCCAGTTAAAGGTCATTTCAGTTATATAACAGAATCTTTATTTTTGAGTGAAAGATTTACCTTGTCTATAAATATGTGAACAGTACACAGAGAATTTTTTTTGAAACAGTTAGCACATTTTCTTTACTGATAGTGTTTCTAATAAAAAATCATTATCTGTGTACAAAGAAAACCGGCTGTGTATGTATTCTTTATGGGAAGAGGGTGAGGATAGTGGAGGGACAGGTAGGGGTGGGCCAAGCCAAACCCCCTATGGGGGAGGCCCTGGGCTCCTTCTAAGAATCTCTCCCTCAGGGCCTCTTGGATTTGGACACCAGCCTGGTGAGCCTGGCGGATGGCAGCCATCCAGGGCTGCAGAAATGGCTTCTCCTCGCCATCAGCACCTGTCCCCCACCCCGGCAGGAAGGCCTCCCCTTTCCTTTCCACCAGGTTATGGAGGGCGCAACATGTGGCCACCACCTCCGGGATGTTGCATTCGCCCATCTCCAGCCATGTGAGGAGGCATCGGAACCTCCCTTTCAAACGGCCAAAGGCGCATTCCACCTGGATGCGAGCCTGGCTAAGATGCATGTTGAAAAGCTCCTTGCTCACATCCAGGTGGCCAGTGTAGGGCTTCATGAGCCACGGCATCAGGGGGTAGGCCACGTCGGCCACTATGCACACCAGCATCTGCACGTCCCCGAGTGCAAGGTGCCGCTGGGGGAAAAATGTTCCTACCTGCAACCTGCGGTACACGTAGGAGTTCCGGAATATGCAGGCATCATGTGCCTTCCCCGAACACCCAACACAAATGTCCTTAAAGTGTCCCTGATGGTCGACCAGGGCCTGCAGCACCCTTCCGGTTTATAAATTGGGCTGCTCGATGGGGCGGTGTGCGGATTGCGATGTGTGTCCCATCAAGGGCAAACCCGGCAATGATGTTGTCCAGGTCCCCGAGACGGATGAGCCTCTTCAGCAGCTCCGCATTGATGGCCCTCACCACCTGCAGCATGAGATAAATAGGCAGACAGAAACCAGGGAGTTAGACAGGTTACCTAAGCGCTTGGGAGAACCCTCCCCCCCCGTCAACCCACTCCTCCCCTTGTCAGGATGCCCCCCTGCCCTGTATCAGTGCAGGGGTGCCCGAGGAGCGGCCTCCAAGTGCCATTCCATCCCCCACTCCCTCTTGCCCTTGTGTGGCAGCCCCCCTTTCTCAAACCACCCACTCAGCAGGGCCTGTCCTCCGAAAGTGACTTACCTCCATCAAGACGACCCCGACGGTAGACTTCCCCATGCCACGGAGCGGTAGCTGTCGGGGGTGGCCAGCTTCCACAGAGCAATTGTGACCTGCTTCTGCAGGGGGATGGCGGGCCGCAGGTGAGTGTCCTGATGTTCCAGAGCAGGGGCAAGCCAGGCACACAGCTCCAGGAATGTGGCCTTCTGCATCTGGAAGTTGCGGAGCCAGTGGTTGTCGTCTCAGAGCTGCATGACGAGCCTGTCCCACCAGTCCGAACTCGTCTCGTGCCTCCAAATCTGTCTGTCCCCAAAAAAGTTTGGGGGCAAGGGCAGAGCTCCTGCATTCCGGAGGAGGGTCCAGGTCCATATGGGGCAGGAGATTCATGACAGAGTCATGCAGATGCAGCAGAAGCTGCAGTATGGCAGCGTGGGGCCATCGCCTGCCCAGGGGCAGCTCAGGCTGCATGGACAAATAAAAGGTGAAAAGCAGAAAAAAAATCCTGCAAATAAACTGCTGTGGTGTCCGAGGAAGCAGGGCAACCAGAGCAAGAACTGCAGCATCTTTGCTTTCCCTCTAGGAGGTAGGCAAGCCAGAAGCAGGAGCAGAGCAACGGCTGTCCAGGGGGATCCCTTTAAGTACGCGTCTCTGCAAAGGGCAGGCAGAAGCACCTGGAAATAAAGGCTGCCCCCATGCCCTGCCAGAAGCACTTCTGGGTGCCTTCTTTTTTCGACAGCGTCTGGCAGTCTGGATGCTCTTTTTCGAAAAAGTGGATTGATTTTTCGATCCGCGTAATGTAATCTAGATGCTCTTTTTTGACAGAGGCTTTGTCGACAGATACTGTCGACAAAGCCTCTGTCAACAGAGGGGATGCAGTCTAGACGTAGCCCAGATGTTCTGCAGGTTTCTCTGATGCCTTTCACAGGAAAGGCTGGATTCTTCTGCTTTTGCTCATAGCAGGTGGTACCTGCCTCCACAAATAATCTCATTAATTTCAATGGGATTACTTGTGGCATGAATAGGATTCAATGTGACTAAGAGTGACAGAACGGATCCTTTTGGATTTAAGTGCTTACAGTGCTTTTACTGAATAGCTGCCATGCCTGGTACTTGGAAGTGGCTCAGACTCGCTCACTGAAGCCTTGGCTGTCATATCCTTTTACGTTAAGAAAGGGAATATTAGCCGAGGGGACATCAGAGTTTTCCCTCAGCCTTTCCGCAAGTGGCCATAGGATGCCCACTTTCCACCTGAACATCAAGAAGTAGCAGGGACAGGACAGAATATAATGTAGCATCTGAAGTATGGAAACTTCCTTTGCTCATCACTAAAGCTACCAAGACAATTTGCCCTGATGGTCAACATAAAATACATTTGTTATTACAAGTTGAACCTCTCTAGTATGGCTCCCTTGGGACCTGACCTGTGCCAAACCAGACCACGGGAGGTCAATATTGCCTAGCAGCATTACCAACATGCCCGCTGCTTACTGGGCTCGTAGAAGACATTTGGAGGTAAATTGGAGCTAAATATCAGCACAGACCACTGAGAGCCAGGACTGGTGTCTGTAAACAAATTTTATGGTACTGCAGGAAACTTGGCCACACGCTTGATAAATGGACACGTGGCTAACTAAAATCATGCCAGATCACAGATGCTGCCGGACCAGAGAGTGCTGGACTAGAGAGGTTCAGCCTGTAGTACCACTGAAACTCAGAGACTTTGCTAAAATTAAATCGAAATCTCTTGCCATTTCCTAACATATGTAGGCCATCAAGAGTGAAATAAGTATGTTTTACAATGTTCTTAGCATATACAGATGCATGCTGTCTCAAGGCATAAATGAGCTGCTTAACATATAGCTGTAAAATTGCTTGGCTAATCTCTAACATGTTTTGTTCATTTTTTGGCCTATGGAAGAACATTAGTTATTTCAAAATGTCTTGGCCCCTTTCCATCTGTGAGACCTCATTTATTCTTTTGAAATTTGTAGCCTTCACTAGCTCAGCATCTGCAATATCAACAGACAATGAATTACTGTGGCTACAAGTCTCTGGAATTAAAAAATCCTCCTCCGTAAGAACATAGCTTGTTGCAGAACTGGGATTTGTTCTGAGGAAGCACAATTGGCCAAAAAAAAAAAAAAAGTTTTCAAAGATAACAGCTTTTTCCTTTTTCTTGTAAATGAACAAGGGAGTACTGATGCCGGGGACTTGCTCTTTAAATAAATGGAATCTTTCTCTCCTCTCTTGGCAACGGGCAGGAGTATTCTTGTGTTGTATGACAAGGCTCTCTAGCCAGTGCTATATTTATCTTGTAGCTGTACTCACATTTGCGAAAGGTCGCTCAATAAGAGAAAGGCAATGAGCCAATGGAGTTTAAACTAAAGAAAGTTCGTTCCACCGTAGCCTAACTTTGGGGTTGGCTTAAACACAAGGCTGCATACTTTTGGAAGATCAGGAAATATAATTACTGATACGAAACAAAAAGTTCCCTGAGCTGTCTGTGGAAAGATCAAGGCTTTGTCAAGAAAGAAAAAATCTTTGATAAAATGGAGTTAAGTAGGTTCCCAAGTGCATCAGTAGAAGAAGATCAAAGACGACAAGAAGATGGGGAGGATGCTACTGCTGCTGCTGGCAATGGCATTGCCAGTGAAGAGCTGGATCTCGTGCAAATGTATCTTACCTGTTTACCAGACAGATACATGAAAGCGAAATTCACCCTGACAGCATACCTGGCATGCTGGTTAGTGCTGAAACTTTGCAAGGTAAGAGATTTAGCACTCATGTATTGGCATTAACAGTTAACTTCCTAAATGCTGAGCAGGCAAAGTGAGCAAAGTCACACTGCTGTAGAATGTGATCGTCTGACAGGACGGGTATGTACAGTACAGTGAGAATGCAAGGATTTACAGTGTACTCAGATGTCTGTATGCAGAAATGCACGCTACTGAAAAGCATTGAGGGAATGCTATTTTAGGACTGTGAGTTGCGGTACACTAATTAATAGCTGCTATTCAGCTTTTCAGCATACTTTATCAAACAGATGGAAGGACTCAAAGGTACTGTATATTAAAGTTTGCTTTGCCACAAGATGGGGAAGCACGTTGTATCCCTCTAAAAATGCAGAGTTCCTCTCTTTATACCATCACACACTGTCACTTTACCTGCAAAAACAAATGGCTAGAAGAGGGGCCACCTTACATTTGATAATCGTGTAGGAAGCTGGATGATTTTAGAGATGAGATTCTGTCTGGATTTCTTCTAATGCTATTACTATTTGCTTTTGTTTCCATTTTGTGCTTGGTAGCACATCATTGGCGTCATTTGAACAGACGGAATCACTAAGTCACAGTTCATTCATTTACAACCTAACAAGCGTTATCAATTGTAAGCTCCTAACACGGTAGTAACAGACGTGTGGTATTCAGGAACACTGCTGTGGAATGCCAAAGTGAATCGGTGACGACTTCAACATATGATTTTGTAAAGAAGTTTGTGATCGGTGCTCGTCTAACAAAAATTGTATTCACTGTAATTTATTGTTTGTGGCGGTGATATTCATTTGATAAACTGTAGCACCATGGAATGAATCACATAATTTCTCCCTCTCCTTCCAACAAGCTACACCGTTACTTAGACCTAAGACAGGTGATATTCAGTCCCGAGCAACTGATGATGCAAAGTCAGATATTTTGTGATTTTTGGGGGTTAGGCACAAAGGAACAACTGTAAATTCTTAGTTCAGGAATGTGATGCTTAACAATACAGGACTGCAACTCAGGAGGGCTGGGTTTAATTCCAGCTCTGCCACAGACTTCCTGTTCAGCCTTGGGCAAATCACTTTGGCTCAGATTTTTAAAGGTATTTAGAAATGAGCATTTAGAATGGTGTTGCAACCTGAGCACTGCAATGCCTGAATGCCTCTACAAATCTGGGTTTTAATCTTTGTGCCTCATACTCTCATCTGTAAAACGGGGAGAATGCACTTTCTTTCTCTTGTCTGTTTAGATTGTAAGCACTTCCAGATAGTATTATCTTATTATTTATATAGTGATTAGTAGAATGATGCCTTGACCTGGTTGATGTTTCCAGGCATTACCATATCGCAAGTAATAAATTGACATACTTTGTAATATTTGTCCATTTCTACTAATAAAAAATAGTCTTCTACTTTACTAATGCATCACACTGAGAAAACAAAATGTCCAAACAGAACTTAATATACCCTGGGACTATAATCTTTTGGAAAGTGTTCACTCATCTAATATATAAAAAAAATTAGAACTAAGTCCAACATTTTGTTTTGTTTGGTTTGTTCTCTTACAGGAAAAACATGGGCAGAGTTCGTGGTGGGAGGGATAATACATCATAAATGTAACCTGAGCTCCGATTATTGTAATATGAGCATCTCACAAGCCTCCAGTGAGCTAGTGAAGTACTGTTGTCCCATTTTATTAATGAGGAACTGAAGCCTAATTTACACTTAAAAGTTAGAATGGCATGGCTATGGTGGTCAAAGATGGGGGGGAGGGGGGAAAAAACAGTCACACCCCGGGCTGATGTAATTATGCCAAGCTAACTCCAGTGCACAGACATCAATGAAAGAAAGCTTTCATCAGTGTACTTTTGCATGGGAAACTGGTGTTCCTACTGTCATGGGAAAACCTCAGCCATTAGTGTAGGCTGCACTGTAGCTACCCCGCCTAGTGTCTATAGATATACCATGAGACACAGAGCAGCCATGTGACTTAGCCAGGAAGACCAGAGAATTGAACATGGGTATCTGGAGCCCCCAGCTAGTGCTCTGACTATTGGAACATTCAGCATTCCCTTGGTAGGTGAATGATAGTAACAAGAGAATGTGGGGAACTGACTGGAACCCTTCACTTTCGTTTTCAGACATTTTAATATTTAGGAAGCAGTAGATTTTTTCTACAGAAAGTAATTTTTTGGCGGGGGAGGGGGAAATTAACCAGACGCTACTGAGACAAATTTTCATCTCTAACTCTGAAGAATGAAGGCCGAGATTTTCAGAAGTACTTTGGGTGCCCAACTTGAGACAACTTAAAAGAACCTGATTTTCAGAAAATGCTGAGAACTCACCTTCTGAAAATCAGCCCTTTTAAGGTGCCTCATATTAGGCGGCTTAAAGTAGATCACTAAGTCCAAGGTTGCTACTCTGGCCAAGATCTTCAGTATTTAATAAAACGTTAGGGTCTAAACAGCCTGATTAGGTAAATGTATAACTCTCAGCCATTCATATCTGCCTCCAAGGTTCTTGTTTTGCGGTGGGGAGGGTGGGCCTGATCCCCTATGATCCATCTTGCTTTAATTATTACCGATCCTTTTTAACTTGCATTTGGGCCAGAAATACTGTCACAATCTATGCGATAGTCCTACACTTGATCTTCTGGCTGGAACCAGGAGGTGCAGAGAGGCAAAGCAATGAAAATGAAAAAATAATGGAGAGCAAATCTAAGCACAGGGAAACCTACAGAAAGGTTTGGTTCAAGTTCATTTCCCATTCTGGGCAGAGGTTCAGGCCAGTTTTTTTAACAAGCAGTTTAAATCATTTACTGTGTGCCTGGAAGTTCAACTTCCCCTGCCCCCTCCAGAAGAAGCAGGGAGTTGAAATATTTCCAGAATATTCAATACTCAGACAGCCATGTCTCAGGTCCGGTTCCAATCCACAGCCAATATGGTCAGAGCACAGGCTGAGCAAAGGTGAAACATCCTTTATAAAGCCAGGGAACGATCCAGCCAGAAAAGCCAACAACATGCACTTTAGAGAGCCTCATTTCCTATTACTGACACCCCTTTCATAAAAAAATTAAATCTTCATGTTGCCTATGAGGCGCCCCTTATAGGTACAAAAGCTTTCTTCAATGATGGCAGCTGCCAAAAATACATATTTCCTTTCCTTTCCATGATTAACTTAGGCCCATTTCCTGCAATGAGCGCTGCAAAGGCAGACCCCCATTACCACGGGGACCCTGCACAGGAAGAGAGGCCTGCCTGTGTGGACCACATCGCAGGTGGGGACTGGAGGCAACGGCCCAAATCCTGCAGCGAGAGGTCCAGTGTGAATTGCACTGTTAAGACCCCTGCTTGGAGAGATGGAGCTGGACAAGTTCATTAAGTAACTGGCCAAGAGCCAACAACAGCAACAACTAGCGCAGCAAATAGGCTCCCAACAACAGCAACTGCTCTGTGAATTGGGGGCCCAATACCAGAAGCAGCCGCAGCAACAGCTTGCAGCCCTGCTGCCCAGAACCAGTGGCCCCAAATGGGGCCTGTAGATGACCCTGAAACAGTTCTTTTAATCTTTGAATGAGTAGTGGTAGTTGCCCGAGGGCTCCTGAAGCAGTGGGCCACCGTCCTAGCTCCCTGCTTAATGGAGGCAGCCCAGCCTATCTATTGTGGACTCCCAAGTGACGAAGCCCAAGAGTATGGATGCATAAAGGAAACCATTTTAGATGCCTTAGACATCATGCTGGAGACCTTCTGCCAGTGATTCTATGCTAAAACCTACCTACTAGGGATCAGGACACGGACCATGGCCCAGGAAATAAAAGGACCTCTGCTGACAATGGTAACACCCTGAGTGAGACTCGGTTGAGGAAGTTGTGGAACAGGTTGCGTTAGAACAGTTTGTCCATGTCCTCCCATCCTGGGCGAGGACTCAGGTACTCTGGGATTGGCCAACAACTCTAAATGCAGCCATTACCTTAATGGAGGATTTCTTGCCCTCCAAGAGTCTGACTGGCTCAGGACCTTAGTCTATGCTCCCCAGTGCAGCGAGAAAGCTGGGATCTGTGGTTGAGCCCCGCCCTGGAGCCCAACCTGCTGAGGTCACCACCTGCAATGTCCCGAGGCAACTTGAGTCTAACTGGTGCTGCCACTCTGACAGCTCGGATACAAAGAGCCAAGGCCATGACCCCAGTCCTACCACGGAGGTGATCCCCCAGCCTGGCTGACCAGAGGTGAGACCCTGTTTTTCCTGTGGCCGGTTTGGTCACCTACAATGCGATTGCCCTGAGAAGGACTGTAACTTTGCTTGAGTCTATACTGAAGAGTGTCAGGCCCACAGGCAGGCTATGTGGCAGCTTATAACCACTGTCAAAGTCAGGCAAAAATGAGTCACAACCTTTCTAGTCTCCAGACTAGAAAGGACAGACCCTTATCCACTGAGAGTTTTACCCCTGGCTCTGTGTTACCAGGTGGAGAGATGGCTTCAGTGTACACATAGAGATGTAAAGTCATACACCAGGGCCCAGGTCGCTTTGACCATACATGGACTGACACATGTTGTGACAGTGGTGTTGTCCCCCCCCCCCCCCACTCACCTATCTGGTCACCCTGAATCAGGACTGGTTAGGGTTTGTCAACCTGCTGCAGAACGCCGGTCTCTGGACATCCACTACCCAGGCAGACATGGGAAAAGATTCTGCCACAGAAAGAGAGAAGAACCAAAGGGAACCTCCAGAAGGATCCACGTCCTTTGGGAAGTGTGCTGCCTCCACACTGCCTGCAGGAGGATCCTGTCACAAGGCCCCTTATAGACTTTTGTCATGACCAGAATGTCAACCCCACCCTCAGTCAGGCATATGAACAAAAATGTAATGGATCCCCTGAAAGCTGCACAGTGGCTCCAATACAAGCTGTCAGGCAATCACCTCTACCACATGGAATGGGACCCACAGGCAGCCAGGACCCAACTGGCTGTCCCCCATTGTCATAGGAAGGCCGTTCTGAAGCTCCCCAGCCATTCCCCCAGTGGGCTATTTAGGGCAAGAGAAGATAGGCCCAATGTCTATTTCACTTTTTCTGGCTGGGGATCCGGCCAGCTTGCTGCCCCCCAGGAGTGTCCAAAGCTCCTTTGCCCATAGAGGGGGCCTTTTTTGAGTGGGTTGCCCTGGACCTGCTCGGGCCCCCTCCCAAAGAGTAATGCTAGGTTCCAATACATTCTTGTCCTGATAGACTATGCTACCTGCTTCCTCGAGTCCCTTGTCCCTTTACAGAACACCACCGCTTGCACCATTGCAGCAGAGCGGGTAAGGAGCTTTGCATGAGTGGGGCTGCCACAGGAGACCCTTACAGATCAAGCGGACAACTTCACTTCCTGGCTACTCCACTAGAGGTGCACCATGTTATGTATCAAGAAGTTACAGCCCTCAGCGTACCATCCCCAGACTGATGGGCTGGTTGAATGTTATAACAGGACCTTAAAAGTCTTGTAAGAAACTTTCCCCTGACAGAGCTACACCTGTGGGACCTGCTGATCACCCCTCTATTACTTCTCATGAGAGAGACGCTACAGTCGTTGACCAAATTCTCCCCCTTTGAGCTCCTCAGTGGCCTTCAGCTCTGTGGCCTACTGGGCCTGATCAGAGAGGCCCGAAAACACACCCTCTCAAACAGCGAGTGGCACAGTCCCATTGTGCTAGTCCTGAACCCCAATGGGCCTCTTCAGTTATGGGTAGATTTTGGGAAGGTAAATGCAGACTCTAAGTTTGATGCCTATCTAATGGCCCAGATAGTTGAGCTCCTCAGCCATTTTAGAATAGACGGTTACATAACAAAGTTCGACCTCACAAAAAGGTCCTGGCAAATCCCCTTGGATCTTAGCTCCAGGCAGAAGACAGTGTTTGCCACTCTGCCTGGGTTATTCCACTTCACCCAGATTCCCCATCAACCGCCAGGGTGGCCCAATCACCTTCCAGGGCATTATGGACTGACTCCTGAGCCCCCGTGCAACCTAAGCAGCAGCCTACCTAGATGATGTCATCATCTATAGTCACCTTTGGGAAGATCACTTCAGCCCAGTGGCTGCTGTCCTTTGGACCCTCCAGCTTGTTGGCCTCAATGCCAACCCAAAGAAATGTTGGATCAGGTGGCAGGTGACTATGTGTCTGGGGTACTCATTGAGGGGAGGCCTCGGGCATCCCTTGTGGGGAAAATCCAGGCTGTGCAGGCCTGCACTTACGACGAATCATCAAGTAGGACAGTTTCTGGGCTTTGCTGAGTATTGCCGATGCTTTGTTCCGGGTTTGCATCCATTGCAGTGCCCGTCATAGCTCTTCTAAGCAAGGGCAACCCCCGCTGGGTGCGTTGGTCAGAGGAATTGCAGGACGTGTTCTGAGCCCTGAAGGAAAGCCTATGTAGGGAACCTGTGCTTTTCAGCCCTGATTTCAGCCGCCAGTTCCTGGTCCAATGGATGCGTCAGAAGTGGGCGAGGGGCAGCCCTCTCCCAGGAGGTCCCTATGTCAGCTGCAAACACTTTCCCCGGGAATGCAGCTATGTGGTTCCAAAAAAGGAGGCCTCCACTGTTAAGTGAGCTATTGATGACCTCAGCTACTATCTCCGTGGGCCCCTTTCATACCGATAACTGACAATACCCCCCCAAAATGGCTAAATACCATCCGTGGGCTGACAGCCCCCAAAGGCTCTAGGGCAAGGTGTGGGTCCTGGCTCCATGGGGCCTCAGGCAGAGGGGGCAGGACCGAGGGCTGTCCGGACTGCAGCATGCCCCCCTCCCAGTCCTCAGAGCCATATGGAGCGGCACTCCAGTGGCAATTTAAACGGGCCCGGGGCTCTGGACGCTGCTGCTACCACAATAGTGGTTACAGCAGCCAGGAAGTCTGGGCCCCTTTGAATCTCCAGGCCCTGGGCCAATTGCACAACCCCACCCATTCCTACCTGGAATGGAGGAAACTAAAAGACTTCCCATTGTTAAGGCACAGGACCTTGGGTCAGGCAACACTGGCTTTGTATCCAGCCATAGTGAAATCTTCCTGTGTGATCTAAATCTATGCCTCAGTTTTCCCATCTAGAAAATGGGTGCCCGCCAGAAGTGCTGAGATGCTAAATTCAGCACTTTCAGATCCTTGAGTAGAAACACAATAGAAATGCAAAGAGCTATTGAAAGAGCCCTTGGCTTTCAAAATGGGAGGAGACAAACTTAAGAGGTGTGGCCTCACATCTAGTCAGCTGCCTCTGTTGTTTCCAAGAGTACATTTGACCTTTTAGCCTTTCCCCATGAGGATACATTTTACTCCTTAAAAGGAGAAGTAAATGCTTTATTAAACAACATTACTTGCACAAGCATTAAACTTCCATTCTTTGCTACATTTGAGCCTTCTTGCAGAACTAAGTGTAAAAGGACAAAAAAACTTATAATATGAGGAAACATTTTAAAAATGTTTCTTTGATGCCAAAGCAGCCAGCCAGCCTTTGTGTTCTCACAGAAAGTTTAGGGATGGGGTAGGCAGAGGGGATTGGGCTGTTTCCAAGTAAATGTTTCCTTTTTTATATTTGTTGCTATGGTACCATTTGTAGAATGACATTCACTGGTTTGACACCCAATTTTCCTGCATAAAGTGAAGGTGCAGTCATCCTTTGCTTTCCCAGTCAGCTGCTACTCTCATCATGCCTCACTTCAATTATGCTCCTGAAGAGACATTATCATACACGCAGAAGTAGTGAAAAATGCCTAAACGAAAATGCCTAAAAAAGTGAACAGTGTGTGGGGAACCGGGGGCTGCTTGTGAAGTTGGTCGTATCATGTGGACAACTTAAGTCTGGTGTCGCGATGGTAAAGTCCCAGTTCCTGGAGGCAAGCGATTCCAAAGGAATCCCAGCTTTCCTTTAAAAAAAAAGGAAAAAGAAAGCAAACCAGCTCTGAACCATGACACCTAAAGCTCTGGAAACCAAAAGGTGAACAAAAGAACCCCCCGTTGTCATGGTTGTTGGAATTGGCAAAAGTTGTGTAAGTGGTCTAAAGTTGGGGCCATATATGGAAAGGTTCTGATTGCCTGTGACACCCCAACCTCAGCGTCTGCTCTTTATGATTTTTTTGGCCAGCCAGACTGAGTGAAAAATGATGGAGTTCATTTGTGCACCACCCTTCATCCTGAAAAAGAGACCCTACCTGGCTGTTGTAAAATGCGGGCACAAATTAGGCAAGGAAATGAAGACATTCCCAGCTCTGTGGCCGGGGGTGGGGTTTACATCGGCAGAACATCAAGGGAGCAATGCATGGGCTCTCAAAACAAATTAAAAAAAAATCAAATTAGTGTTGCTGGAAGCAGGCCAAAGCACCAGGGCACACTCGTAGAAACTCCCCCCGGGATCTTTGAAGACCAATGTGGCGAGGCTTTTCATGTAACCCAAAAGACAGCATCTCCAGGAATTCCGTGTCCCTTAGCACCATAGATGGGTACCTTAAAGAGAAGAGTCATCTTTCAAATTACCACCACTTCCTGCAGCGGGCAGGTGTTCCTGGGAGGATCTTGTAGCCTGGGACAGAATACAATGACAGCACAGCATAGCAATATCTGCAAGCATAGTACCAGGGAAACTAGTCTCATGGTATTTCCAGACTAGCTGGAGCCAGCAAGTATAAGAAAAGCTTATTCTCCTGAGTTTTTTAGCCTAATGTCTAGTACCAGGAGATGGGCACAAGATGAGTCTCTGAAGTGAAACTCTGTGTGTTGCCTATCACTGTTTTCCACTCAGATGCTGTATGACCTAGGATATTCCAAGATGAATCTGAAATACAATCGATGAGGACAGGTAGCCTTGCTGGAAGGGAGAAAGAAGAGAGATGATTTCATGAGTAACAATCATGAGAGGTCGGATGGACTTATAGTTAAGGGACCTGATCTCTGAGTTCAGTTCCTGTCACTGCCACTGAGTTCCTGATTGACCTTGAGCAAATCATTTTATTTCTGCCTCAGTTCCCCATCTGCAAGACAGAGGCAGAAATTCCTTTCTCCCATTCACATTCTCATTTTAGACTGGAGCTCTTTGGGGAAGAGAATGAATCAATGTGTATATTCAGTGGCTAGTGCAATAGGGAGCCCACGCTTGGTTGGGGAGTGTAGGTATAACACAATGAGCAGGAGTAGAACTAAAAAGGATGTTAACCTGTTTGCTAGGAGGAGTAAGTGGAATTTAGGCAACGTCTTTAACTTAGGTTTCTGGGACAAAGATTATCTAATAGTTATCATAGAATCATAGAATACAAGGACTGGATGGGACCTCGAGAGGTCATCGAGTCCAGTCCCCTGCCCCTATGGCAGGACCAAATACTGTCTAGACCATCCCTGATAGACATTTATCTAACCTACTCTTAAATATCTCCAGAGATGGGGATTCCACAACCTCCCTGGGCAATTTATTCCAGTGTTTAACTACCCTGACAGTTAGGAACTTTTTCCTAATGTCCAACCTAAACCTCCCTTGCTGCAGTTTAAGCCCATTGCTTCTTGTTCTATCCTCAGAGGGCAAGATGAACAAGTTTTCTCCCTCCTCCTTATGACACCCTTTTAGATACCTGAAAACGGCTATCATGTCCCCCCTCAGTCTTCTCTTTTCTAAACTAAACAATCCCAATTCTTTCAGCCTTCCTTCATAGGTCATGTTCTCTGGACCTTTAATCATTCTTGTTGCTCTTCTCTGGACCCTCTCCAATTTCTCCACATCCTTCTTGAAATGCGGTGCCCAGAACTGGACACAATACTCCAACTGAGGCCTAACCAGCGCAGAGTAGAGTGGAAGAATGACTTCTCGTGTCTTGCTCACAACACACTTGTTAATGCATCCCAGAATCATGTTTGCTTTTTTTCCAACAGCATCACACTGCTGACTCATATTCAGCTTGTGGTCCACTATAACCCCTTGATCCCTTTCTGCCGTACTTCTTCCTAGACAGTCGCTTCCCATTCTGTATGTGTGAAACTGATTGTTCCTTCCTAAGTGGAGCACTTTACATTTGTCTTTATTAAACTTCATCCTGTTTACCTCAGACCATTTCTCCAATTTGTCCAGATCATTTTGAATTATGATCCTATCCTCCAGAGCAGTCGCAACCCCTCCCAGCTTGGTATAATCTGCAAACTTAATAAGCGTACTTTCTATGCCAATATCTAAATCGTTGATGAAGATATTGAACAGAGTCGGTCCCAAAACAGACCCCTGTGGAACCCCACTTGTTATACCTTTCTAGCAGGATTGTGAACCATTAATAACTACTCTCTGAGTATGGTTATCCAGCCAGTTATGCACCCACCTTATAGTAGCGCCATCTAAGTTGTATTTGCCTAGTTTATTGATAAGAATATCATGCGAGACTGTATCAAACACCTTACTAAAGTCTAGGTACTTCAAGAAGAATTTCTTAGGACAACATAAGGAGGGGATGAAGAGGGTGATGAAAGGAGGTTTTAGCAACAGTGTATTCCAAGTTCTTCTGGCTAAGTTGTTAGCTCTGTCAGAATACCAGAACCAGGTGTGTAAGGCTGATAGCAGGGGTGTGAGATATTATAGGAGCTGCCGCTAGCCCAGTAGGGAGAAGTTAGTGTCAAGGAAGGCCAAACAAATTGGAATTTGCATGATGTATGACTTGGAAATAATTTCTGAAATAACCTTACGAAAAAGGTGACTTCACTGGGAGCAAGACTGAGCCTCTCATTACTTGAGAAAAGGGTTAGATACAGAATATATGATACTCGCCAACTTGGACAGGCTATGTTTGAAACTCCTGATGGGACTGTGCTGTAGCGTGCTGCAATGAAATCTGCCCAATCAAAAGGTTGTTTTTCAGGCATCAGATGGCCTCATTTGTTTTCAAAATGTGCAATCCTCGGGGAGCTGGATATTTACAGGAAGTTGCTAGTGTTATTATTTTTTTCCAGAATATCAGAATCAGACTTGTAGGCGTTTTAAAAAGTGTAACATTGCTGTGGTAAAAATGATAAACCTTAGTTAACGAAGGAAGCCATTTCAGAAGACAGTCAGAACAGAGGAAAACAAACGAGAAAAGCAGGTAGCTTTGAAAGCTGCTTTAAGCAACTTTCAATGCTTTTAAAAAAAATTACGGAGCTAAACTAGTGTGGTGTTAAACAGAATGCTGCATGTTTACTTCTGAGGCTTCAGGATCTGTGTATAGAAATAATACGCTTCCACGTCCTTCTCCCAACACCCTGCCTATTCTGGCTCTGCCCTTATGGCTCTTTTTGTCCCTGAATCTGCACAGAACCCATTGTGGGATCAGGGTTTTTAGTGTGGTTGATAGGAGTTGATATCAAAACAGTAAGAAGGGGAAGCTCCTCAGAGAGAATCACAGAACCATAGGGATGAAAAAGACCTCAGGAGGTCTAAAAAGCAGGACCAACCCCAATGAAATCAATAGAGAAGCATGAGCAGGACACCAAACACAGAGATGAGTGCAAAAGCCAAGATAAAGGTGAACTGCAAAAATGTTTAAACATTTTATGGCACAAGGTGAGCGAGGTAATACGATTTATTGAACCAGCTCCTGCTGGTGGAAGAGACAAACTTTTGAGCTGATCTGGACCCACATGAGTACATGTGAAATTATTTGTGAAAGAATAATTCACAAAGAAATTCAGAGCTATTTAAAATGGAATTATTATGGCGTTTATACTGAAATGAGTCACTAACAGTTTGGATTCTATACAAAGCCACTCACTTGTGAGAGTTCTGCTTATTTTATTTTGTCACAATTAGATCCCATTGAGACAGCATGAAATTTTTGGCCCTGATCCCACGAATGCTTAAGGCTCATGCATAGCTCGACTCACCTGAGTAATCACACTATGGAGTTGCCCATGTGAGCACAATACTTAACATAAACTCAATTGTTTCCATGGATGGGGCCTCTGTCTCATCCCAGACACCAGGTTCACCTGACACACCAACCTGGATGAAAAGTGTAGACATGTTGGGAAATGGGAGACTGGGCAAACAGTACAAGGAATGGGGAAGGATCGCAGTGTTTAACAGAAAAACACGGGTGTTTTACTTTCAGGGATCCATATGAGAGCTAGCCAAAACTTCTGTAATAAAACCTGTAGAAAGCTGAGAGTTTTGTTTTGCTTTTAATTTCCAATGTAAAGTTTGGGGCAAGTTCACTAAAGTTTGTGAACTTTTCAGGAACCCTGGGCTAAGTTTTAAGCACGCCTGGGCTGATTTATGGTTTGGGGGCAAATCTGGATGGTTTTGACCCCACGCCACAAAAAACATGACAGCTTTGCCTGCATTTAGCTTTCAGTTATAGCCTTTATTTGAACTCAGAATAAAGTGGAACTGGGGGTTAGAACCCACACAGATCAAAGCTGATGCTTTGCATGAAACCCTGGGAGTTGCTTTGTTTCTGACAACTCTTGTTAGTAGTGAGCTGCAGAGCAGGTCTAGTTTGGATACATACACCGGGGTGGGCAATAAAAGGGTTAGCTCTGGCAGGTCACTGCCACTATATTTACCTGCATGGCCGCAAGTACTGGCAATTGCAGCTCCTGATGGCTGCATATCACCGTTCCTGGCCAATGGGAGTGGTGCGAATTGGTGTGAATCTGGATACTGCTTCCCGCATTTCCCATTGGCCAAGAATGGCTAGCCACAGCCAATGGGAGTGCAGGTAGCTATAGAAGAGGGAGCCTGCCAGAGGATAACCCTGGCAGACCGGATCTGGCCTGCATGCCGGTTTTTGCCCACCACTGACATACATAGCGAATGAAAGGTGTCAGCATTTCAGACCTGTGCAGTGTGAATGAGTTATATCTCATCCGCATGAGAGTTGATGGAGCACAGAGGTGTGTTCACAAGGTCACTCAGGGCCCCAGTGTTCTCAGTCCACTCCCTTCTCAGCAGGTGTCCTCACAGGACAAAACCACCATCACCACTTCACTAACAGATACTATGCTGGCAGTCTCAGTGGAAAAGCCAATCACCTTCTTGCTTTAGAGGTGATTCCTCCCAAAAGAGGAATGAGAATTGAGACACACCGGCAGCAAAATTAGGTAGCCCTTGTCTGTGTTGTGTTCATTCTGTAGATCTAGTTGTATTCACATTGGCACCCTTTAAATATTAAGTTTCCTTTAATAGATAAGATGATATTTTAAAAAAATGTTAACAAAACGATGTTTTTGGCTATGGAAAAGCAATGGGTCCTGGATGTTTTCCAGTTCCTTTCTGTTTTCCTTTTCTTGTGTGCATCAGTTCTCTTGAGATGTTCCCTTCCAGGGCCAAAGCATTATAACCCTCTAGGTTGACAGACTATACAGCAGGAAGGGATTAACGTGACCCTATTGTTGGATCCCCTTTGTAACACTGAACAATGGGATTTATTACATCCTATTTGAAGCAGAGCAGAGCTTTTAGAAAAATATCCAAACTCAAATTAAAAATTGCTAACGATAAAAGAATCTGCCACTGCTTTTGATTCCAATTGATTTTGATTAATTTCTCTCACTATTACATTTTGCGACTTACTTCCAGTCTGCATTTATCTAGTTTCAACTTCCAGCCCTTGGGCCGTATTATACCTTTGTCTGCTAGATCAGAAGGCCTATGATCTTCAACTTTTTGTTCCCCACGTATGTACTTACGACAGTGACCAAGTCACCCCTTAACTTAAACGGAGGAGATGGAGCATCATGCATCTATCTCCGTATGCAGCATATGGCACGGCTTCCATTCCTTCCATTCTTCTGGAAGCTCTGCTCTGACAAATAGCCTTGAATTGTGGACACCAGAACTGGATGCAGCACTCCAGTCATGGTTGTACCATTGCTGAGGGCAAAGGGATATCTGAGCAGACCATCTTGTTGCTTGAAGTGGTGAAATTCTTTGCAATGTATCAGATTCTGCCACTCTCATGCACTTACTTGGGGTAATAGTGCCAAGAAAGCCATCCGACAGGTTAGCAGAATCAGGTCTCACGTGATTTCTTGAATGTAATTCAGAAAGCAATATTACTTCCAAAGGGGGAAACTTGAGAAGAGGATTTTTACAATGTAGCATTTTAATAGTGATATTTTCTGTGTTGGTTTCTGCAAAGCAACAGTGCAGTATTGAATTAGCTCCCCTGTGAGTGCCATTCTTTTTGTCAGCCCTAAATTATGTACCCACTTTTTAAAATGTTAGCTTAACAATGGCAACTGCCTCTGCTTCTTTATGGCATGAGAATTGCTTGATTTGGGTTTTCCTCAAAGGTAATTTCTATTCAAGTCAATTAATATTTTTCTTTCCCTCTAGTGCTTGGGATTTGACACTCCCTTGAGTGCCAGCACACAGATAAAATAACAAGGCCTACTTCTGCAGCCAAGTCTTTAGGGCCTAAAGACTTGGCAGTTTACAGAGGTTGCACTCAGTAGAAAAATGAATGGAAGCATCTTTAAATAACAGTATTAGGGAGAGTCCACACCTCATTAAATGGCTACATGGTAACTATGTAGTCTGGTGTGTCAGCTGCTAGTGGAGTTTTCCTGGGACTACCAGCGCTGGGATTTAGGTGAAGAAATAGTGAGCCATAATCTCTGAGCAGAGGAGTAGGCAGGTCTTACTCCTGTTAGTATTGCACCATCTTTCCCAGCTATTCCCCTGAAACTTTCTATGGGAGTGCCTCATGACTAGCACTGTGCGGGTGTTAATATTCCCTGTGTACAAATTCCTCTAGGGAGAGGGAACTGTTATTTAAATGTGGTTACAGAACTCTGGAAGGATCACAAATTCCACAAGCCTGGTTTTCTTACACTCAGCTCAGGAAAGCGCCAATCTGCCTGAAATTTACAATTTGTGCCTTCTAGCAGGCAGAGTCCTAGTGTGGTTGAGGTTAACCAAGCAAGACTATTTAGAAATAATAGCATTAGGAGATGTGTTACATTTTTAAAAGTGTCTCTCAAATTTGCTAGTCAGATGATTGAACTATGGTTAGCACTTCTGTAAGTATAATTTATGTTGCTCAGGGTGTGAAAAACCCCCCACTCTGAGCGACATAAATTACACCGACAGGAGGGCCAATGTGGACAGTGCTTTTCTTTTCTTACCACCCTCCCCTGACCTCCCCTGACTTCCTCACATTGTTTCCCTACTGTCACCCCAAGCAGCCATTAAGTTTTTTCTTTTGCATTTCAGTTGTTACCCTTATCCTCTCTCCACTTAACCCACACATTCAGAAAAAGCTTGGGTAAGTAGAAAGCTTTTGCAACGTGCCTCGAAGCATGTATAGTTGAGGAGTATATACAGTATAATTATGCATAGCACAATGAGACATCACGAAGAGCTTTTGTTTAAAGCTGCTCCATCATGAGGACAGAATGAACAGCTTCATTGAGAAAATGCAAAAGCAGCTGCCTTTGGCCAGCGTCTGTTATTCTCTTTGGCAAAGACATAGGGCCAAATTAATCCCTGGCGTGACTCTACTTGAAGTCAAAGAATTACACTAGGAATGAACTGAACCCATTGCTTGTAGAATACAATTTTCAGATCCCCTTCTCCTAACTTGTACAATTTCTCTTTCCATAGAAAGCCTGCGAGAAAGGAGACTCTGCTTCGAAAAAGGTAGGATTTCTTTTTAGCCACAGACTCAATACTTTTTCATTGTCCTCAGACTATTGTTAGCTGTTCTGTTTCTCTGCTGATGCTGCTCCTGCAGCAACATGGCTGAGTAACTAACCAATCTTAGGAAAAACAATGATTTTAATATATCTAAAGTATTTCCATTAGTGAATGGACATGAAACATTCAATTGTATGGGCCTGGGCAAAAGACTAAAATGTTGTTTCTGAAAGCATTTATTCCTTACAAACAGGATAGTGAGTCTGGAGACCTCCAGCAACCAAATAACAAATAAAAAGCCCTTGCCAGTAGAAATGACAAGTCATAGTCATACATTAGTTGCAAGTAAAAAAGTTCCATGAGAACGAATTTTTGACTGGATTTGATAAACTAGACTGATACTTACTAGCCAAAGTTAACAGGATGGTTGATGTTTTATGTTTGTTAGTTTTACAGTCGAACATTTTCCCCAGCCATGAGCCCGAGTGGTGCCTCTCAAATAAAACGCTGCCATTTATAATTTGTCTTGTGCTGAGGCTCCCTTTGTCTGTATACAAGGCAGCTGGCAGGGGTACTGGCCTCCCTCCAGTAGAACTTTGCCAGCGCTAACTAATCAATATTCAGCTGAGTAGGCTGCTCATTATGTGGCCATTGATTATCTCTGGAAGTTACTCCCTCGGTATGTGTCTCACTCGGTAGTTGCTTCTCCGAACCGCACATGCACACATCCCTGTGAACACAAGTGTCCTTGTGTGCAAAGCTCTGGCATGGAATCTGGTATCCATTTGGAGCACAGACAGACTAACCTGGTCTCAGGTATAAAGAGGCAATGTTGAGGTGACAGGCCTGTTGCAGCCCTATGTCTTTCTTTTGACCAAGACGGATCTGAACACTTAATTCCTAGGAACCTTTTTATCAGGAGTTTTAAGTTACACCAGTGGGGGCATCTGCTCTGTTTTACTTATTTGTCGTTGGATACTATGCAGTCAATATAAATACATCATCTTATGTGGCTGTGCAGGGGAGGAAGAACCCACCCACTCACGTCCCTTTTGTGGCTGCGTGAGAGCTGCCCAAATCATCATAGAAAGAGAGAGCAAGGGCTGCACAGCCCAAACTATCCCCCCATAGCAAGTGGACAGGAAGGGATGGGGAGTGGCAGACCCATAGTGCTGTTCCTACTACCTACCCATGTACTGGGCTTGCAGCAGGGCGCATGCTGTACCCCGAAACAGTATAGAATCATTCACTCTCTCATCTCTCCTGTGCAAGAGGGGAGGAGTTGTGCATCAGAGACTCTGTGCTTTCCAAGTGCTCTTCTTGAGGCAGGGCATCTAGGCACTGCTCTGTAGTCTAATGCTAGCTCTGATATGCCAGGATGCCAGACCACCATGCTAGGTAGCCTAATAATTTAGAATCCACAATCTGCACCACACCAATTGCCATTCCGTAAAGCAGTGGTAGAAAATCTACCTACAAGGTGAATTAAGAGAATGTAATGATCCCAAGGTGTAATGCTGCTAGATTGAGAATACAGAGTTATGCATGTCTGAGTGGTATATATAAATACTGACACTTGGTGGCACAGATGTAGTGATGCCAATTTCAAACTTTTCAGCTTAGTTCAGGAGCAGGGATTAGAGTCATTTAGGAGAGTTCCAGGAAGGGGATCATATTTCAGGGGAGCAAGAATTAAGAGCAAGAGCTGAGAGACAGATGCCTGAGAAGGAAAGTAGCTGAAAGACCCATGTGAGAGTGAAACTGAGCCCTGCCCCTCACTAGGGTCCTCAGGGGGCTGCCACTGATGGTGCGGCACAGAGACGAGGCCTGCTGTTTATTATTCCCTGATGCTGTGCAAAGGTAGAACACTGCATTTACGGGCATTCTGCAAGTGTCAACTCACCAGGGCTACTCACACTACTCAGTGTTGGAAACTGGCCTATCCTGGATTATTGCTTTAATCCAACTCCTTTTTGGTGTGCACCACTGATTTGTCTGTGGCTTGTCAGGTGTGGCTGTCTATTTTGACATGCGTCTTTAGAGACAAGAGCTGGTTCAAAAGTCAACTCAGTGACCGTCGGCAGCAGTATAATCTTGTCCCATCTCTTGCACGTACCAGGGAGTCAGTGACAGCTATGTGAAAAATGGCAAGCTGGCATCAGAATGGGTATATTTAGCCAGCCGGGTTTCCTGTCAGCTGCCTGTCTTCCTGATCAACAGAAAACGAGGCGTGTGATGCTGTGAATCTATCTGGTTGCACTGAACGCTAAATGCTTAATAAGTTAGGGGCTAAAGGAAAGAAGAACAATGGGGAGGGGGAGAGAGCAGCTTCTCTGCTAAAGTGGAGGGTGCATTGTTATGAATAGGCATTAGACTGAACAAGACAAAGCCATTCAGTTTCCACTGTGAACTTTCCTAGTGTTTAAAGAAATGCAACTATCTCTTGAGCTTCATTGATTCAGTTTCTAGTTTGCTGATGGAATTTGCATTGTAAGTATTCACTGCAGGCGCAGTCACTCTTCATACCAATAGAGATTCACATTTCCGAGTTGGGTTTGGTTTCAAAAGAGCCAGTGGCCACTCATCAGTACTGTGTTGCATGTCTCTGGCTTTACCTCCAAGAATCCATGTTAGGCACAAGAAGCCTCCTAGCCTTAGGGGATGGAAGAAACTCACTGGATGGATATATCATCAAGGCTTCTCATGTCATGCAGATTCTTTACAATACCACAAACCTATTCTCCGTAACTTACTGTTAAACTCCCTGCTTGCTTCGTTTGATTCTAATGTTTGATAGAAGAAAACTTGAGGCCAAATTAAATTATAATAATGATGTATAGCCATGACGGTATAGTCAGCAACTGCTCCATGAACCTAGGACAAAGAAACTGGCGTTAAAAACAATGTTTGGAGCATGTCAGCTGTCCCAGGTATGTACAATTTTTTATACTGAACTTTGGAGACTTTTGTTTTTGCTATAAGCACATTTCACAGTGGCCCAAAGGGGAAAAGGGAAGCTGAAAAATAAAGAGTGAAAGGGATAAAGTCTATTTTGTAAAACTGAATATTGCTGTTTGAGCAGAAGGCCATACCAGTGGCATCCCATTTCAAACATGTAGGTGCTGAACAGGAGTTTTCATTTTTAAGGCTCTGCCAGGTATGTACGGGTATGCATTCTAGAGAGAAAAATGGAGTTTTGAAACTGTTTGGGGTCTCACAAATGTAAATAGGTGGTATATGCTGAATTTTCCAAGGCATCTGCCCACCAATCTGCTGCTAGAAATCTCTGCAGGCTTTTGAAGCTACTCAGTTTTCTCCTTTGTTTTGGGTTTTCCTCTCAGCCAGCAGTGTACTGATGCTCCAC
Organism: Rafetus swinhoei; assembly: GCA_019425775.1. Taxonomy (NCBI): domain Eukaryota; kingdom Metazoa; phylum Chordata; order Testudines; family Trionychidae; genus Rafetus; species Rafetus swinhoei. Next base: position 48,430,337 of record CM033432.1, read on the forward strand.
CTGCTGGAGACAGACAGCTGTTGGAGTCAGAAAGCAATCGAGTTTTGCAGAGGAGTGGCCTTGTTAATAAGTCTTAGGGTATGTCTGAGCTGGGCAGCTTTTAGTGACAAGGCAGTGTTGACACAGCCTTGTTGCTAAAAGTCAGCTGGTGTGAACACTGTTTGTCAGCACTTTTGCTGACAAAATACTTCCAACCCCTACGAGGAAGTTTCGCTTTGCTGCAAGGAGAGCGCTCCTGTCAATACAGTGGTGTTCACACTTTCACTTGCCGTGGCAAAACTTTGTCATTCATGGGAGTGGGTTTTTTAAGGTTTGTCAATCAAGGGCAAGTGTAGATATACCCTTAGTGTACTGGCTTCATGTGCTGGTTGGAAGAAACTGCAGGCACGCCATTTCAGACTTTGGTGAGGGGTGGTGACCTGTGCATGCTGTAATGGGGGCAGGGAGCGAGACCATGGAAGGGCAGAACGAGGACAGTGGCTTCAGCAGTGTTACTGAGCACGCTCAGTACAAGCCAAGCAACAAATGGGGGCGGGGGGCTACTCCATCAACTTTCCCCTCCACACACATCACCTGTTTTCAGGGACTACTAAGGCACTGGAAAACTGGGGGTTGGGGTTTTTTTTTTGGCAAATAACTTAGCAATTAGCTGACAGGAGCACTGTATCTAATTTTGATATAAAAGAAAGAAAATTAAATAAATATTAGACCCATTTAACTCTAATACTAACACATTCTGACATCTTGTGGCGTGTCATTTCAGGAACACCGGTTAAAATATATATATTCTTGCTTTGTTACTAACTCTGTGGAGAAAGAGAGATTGTCAGGACTCCTCGGCTAGCTCTGGAAGGGGAGTGGGGCCTAGTGGGGTACATCATGGGGCACATACATTTGGCTCTATATAAAAACATCAGAATGGCCACACTGGGTCAGATCAATGATCAGTCTAGCCCTGAATCCAGTCTTCCAACACTGGCCATTGCCAGATACTTCAGAACGCTTGAAGAGGGAATCATCAAATGATCCATCCCCTGCTGCCCATTCCCAGCTTCTGGAAAACAGAGGCTAGCGACACCATCTCTTCTGGCTAGTAGCCACTCATGGACCGATCCTCCTTGAACTTAGTTTGTTCTTATTGGAACCTTGTCATGGTTTGGGCCTTTCCACCATCTCCTGGCAAAGAATTCCACAAGTTGACCATGAATAAATAATTTGTTTTGTTTGTTTTAAATCTGCTGCCTATAAATTGGGTGAGCTTCTTGTGTTATATTAGTGAAGAAATGAATAACATTTCCTCAGTCTATTTTTCCACACCATTCATGATTTTCTAGACCTCTAACATACCGCCCCCCATCTTTTTTTTTAAGTGGGGTGACCAGATCTGCATGCAGTGTTCAAGATGTGGGCATGCCATGACTTTATATAGAGGTAATATATTTTCTGTCTTATTATCTATTCCTTTCCTAATGATTTCCAGTATTCTGTTAGTTTTTTAGACTGCCACTGCAAATTGAACAGATATTTTCAGGGAACTGTCCACAAGGTTTCCAAGATCTCTTTCTTGAGTGGTAACAGCTATTTTAGACCCCATCACTTTTGTATGTATAGTTGGGATTATATTTTTCCATGTGCATTACTTTCCATTTATCAACCCTGAATTCCATCTGTCCTTATGCTGCCCATCCACCCAGTTTTGTGAGATCCTTTTTGTAATTATTTGAAGCCAGCTTTGGACTTAACTATTTTGAATAATTTTTTGTATCATCTTCAAATTTTGCCACCTCACTGTTTACCCCTTTTTAAAGAATAGTTATGGGAAGTTTAACAGCAACAGTGGAAATGCAGATCTTTTTTCCTATCTTTTAAGTGGAGTACTTGGCAATGTTTTCATGATTAGCTAATGATCCCTCACTTACTTAAATGACAAACTTTTTGTTATCTTAATCACCCTGCCTCTCTCTGTTTATAAACAAACTCCCTGCTCCAAAGGCAAAATTGGGAGCAGCACAAACTCTGGCCATGCCTACACAGGCAGATGTAAAGCACTTGCATTCACAGAGTGCAGCAGTGAAAACGCTATTGGATGTTCACTCTGTCAGCTGCCAGCACATTAATGTGCCCGCGTTTGTGAGTGGCACTTATAGTGTCTTTCGGAGCAGTGCATTCTGGGCAGCTATTCCAATGAGCACCTCTACCTCTTCTTCCAGAGAGGTTTGTAGGGAGGCACAGGGTATCCTGGGTCCTGTTCCAGTGCCCTGCGGTGCATCACTTCACCTCCCAGAAACCTCTCTGCTTCTCTTTGCACGTGGCGCCATCTTTCAATGGCTTCTGTGCTGTGCACTCTGCTTCCTCAGTGTGGATTGCCAGCTATTGACAACAATGCTGTTAGGTCTCACATCACAAATGGCAGTTGACTTATTCCTCAAGCTGCAAAGTGATGGCGAGGAGTCCGAGCAGCGTTCTTGTGTCATACGATTTCTTGAGGTGGCTTCACAGATGAACTGCTGCTTTATACTGCTGCTCAGTTCTTCTTCAGTTCCTTTGGGAATGAGGTGTTCCCACTTTCACCCCTTTTTGGTGAGCTCTGTGCTAAGAGACGAAGCACTTCTTGTAAGGCATAAAAGTTACTCTTTGCCTCTGAGTTAAGCTTAGCTCAGCTGCTCCTGGATCAGCCAGGGGAAGTTCCCTTTCAGGGCACCGAGGGTATGTCCAGACTGCAAGCTTCTTTCGAAAGACAGTGTCCACATCTCAAAACCAGATAAAAAAAGCGATCTGCTTTTTTGAAAGAGAGCATCCAGACTGCATGGACTCTTTCTTGAAAGAAAGCCCTGATTGCTATTCACAGAATGGCCACTGGGGCACCTGTGCTTTTTTCGATTGCCTCTTCTTTCGAAAAATGTCCCTGTTCTGCATCCACACACGCCTTTTTTTGAAAGAGCTCTTTCGAAAAAGACGGTCTTCCTCGTAATTTGAGGTTTACCAATGTTGAAAACCCCCCTGTGTTCTTTCGATTTAATTTCAAAAGAACGTGATTGCAGTGTGGATGCAGGTGAAGTTTTTTCAAAAAAACAATGTAGTCTAGACACACCCCAAGTGTCTGTTTCTGGTCTCAGGTATGGAGTTTGGTCTCAGGGCAGGTCTACACTACCGCTTGTATGGCTCTAACTTACATTGCTCGGGGTGTAAAAAAGCCCTGCCCCCTTGAGCAACACAAATGTTCCTCTGTCCATACCCGCAATCTGTCAGCTGAGATACTCTCCCACTGACATCACTTCTGCTTCCGGCCGAGGTGGAGTAATTATGCCAATGGGAGGGCACTCTCCCGTTGGCATAGTGCGTCTTCACCAGAGGTGAGACAGCAGTGCAGCTGCATCGGTGCACCTATGCCAGTGTGGCGCAGCAGTATAGATGTGCCCTTAGCATGGCTCCAGTGTTGATTCCTACGAGGAACTGGGTTAACTCTAAGAGTGTGTCCACCAATTGGCACACAATAGTTTCCAGTCCTGCCATTTGGTCTCTACAATTTAAAGAAAGAATGGAGCCCCTCCCATATAGCCACCATTTTGGGATGCCTTTTCTTGTCCTATCAGTTCCTGATTCCAGTCTGTGCATAACTTATGAAGGGGTGAATTTGGGGTCAGGGAAGCAAAAAGAACATTCCTTAAGAGCATTCCTCTTCCTAGCTGGAGGCCACTAAGCTCAGAAACCTGGTACTTAGAACTGTCTGGTCTGTATAGGCCAGATGACACGAATGGGTAAACGTGAGATTAGTGTCTCAGCTTGCTCCGTGATGGACATCTCTTCACGTCACATGCACTGCTGATGTCTAGTCAAAATGACTTCCCCAGCTCAGGACTTGAACAGCTGGGAATGCTGAAAATCAGAGCTCTGTGGAGGAAGTTCGTAGGAGTCTGGTCGCACTATGAATAGCAATTCCTGATTGCCACTCATTTTTATGCACTCCAGTGGACACTTAAACCTGCCACCCCTCTTAAAGCTAAACTAAGTCATTGTGCTATTTGCAGTCAATGAAGGTGGATCAGTGAAGAGTGGACAGCTATACACTTCCAAGTGCTTGGGTAGCTGGGGTTGATAGTCTCATACTCATATCTGCCTGGCTTTGCAGGTCTCCCCAGGTACTGTCAATACTAATTCATGGGCATAATAATTAAGATGCCTTTTCAGTGTGGGCATGTGGCCTTTGTAGGCAATTGCATGGGGCTATTTGATTGTTCTTTTCATCATAGTTCCTTGGAGGGACATTTCATTACAATCTGATGGATTCTATACAGCACGCAAGAAACCTTATGAAGCACTGTAATTATACTGAGGCAAAACCAAGAGAACAAAACCTTGTAAGGTTACACGATAAACATTTCAAACCATATTTGTATGTAGCAATATTGCTGCAGTCATCAAGAGTGCAATAAGTAAAAAATGTCTGTACCGTAAAGAGAATGGAGAGAGTGCTTTATTTTCCAAAGACAGATTTACAGTCCAATAAATGCTGCTGGCATACTATATGCAATAAGACATATTGGTAACCCTCATTTAATCATCATAATCCAGATGAAAACCCTGTGAGACTAATATCTAATTTAGCAATTCTGAGCCACAGACAGATTTCAGTAGCATAATTGATATAATCATCTTGCAGAGTTGCTGATGGGGGAAAACTCTGCAGGAACGAATCACTGGAAGCCAGAACCTCTCAAAGCATATTCAAAACATTTAGGGTATGTCTACACTACAGAGGAAGATCGAAGCTGTTGCTGTTGATCTTCCAGGGTTCGAATTAGTGGTCTAATTAAGAGAGCTAATTTGAAGTGAGAGGGGTACGCCGGTCGATGTCGGTAACCCTGCTTTCATGAGGAGTAAGGGAAGTTGAAGAAAGAGTGTTCTTCCTTCAACTTCCTGCTGTGGGACAGCGCCAAAAGCTGAGTTAAGTTATTTCGACTTCAGCTATGCAATTAATGTGTCTGAAGTTGCGTATTTTAACTCAACCTTGTTTTGTAGTGTAGATGTACCCTTATGGCTTTAACTTGTTTTTGTTTTATTCATTGCACGCTGATGGTTGCTGAATGACAAATGAAGAAATAATGTAGAATGACCATAGTAGCATCACAAACTGCAATTACAATGAAAGCCATCAGAGTAATCGCATAAAGGTTTATAAATAAAGTCACATCTCTATTCAATTATGTGTTAAGGAAAACTCCAAAGCACCGCTTTTAACATCCATTTTCCTCCTTCCATTACCTAGTTTAAAAAACTCCAGGAGTGCTCCCTCTACCTCAAACTGCCTTTCCCCTCCCCTGATGACTGGAATTAAGCACACATCACTCTCTATAGATATCCTTGCTCTGCCATCCAGTTCTGAAGACCCACTTTTGAAGTTGCGACAAGGAGTCCTGTGGCACCTTATAGACTAACAGATGTATTGGAGCATAAGTTTTTGTGGGCAAAGACCCACTTCGTCAGATGCAAGTAGTGGAAAATTCCAGAGGCAGGTATAAATATGCAGGCCAGAATAAGGCTAGAGATAATGAGGTTAATTCAGTCAGGGATGGTGAGGCCCACTTCTAGCAGCTGATCTGGAGGTGTGAACTGCAGATCCAGACTAACATGTCTACTCTGACTTTTGACATTAACATCTGTGAGTAGGTGTTGCCCTTTGTGCAGCAGTGGCTGAAAAAAATCCTTATTTGACTAGTTCCTTCTTTATAAAGGAATATTTTTTTAAAAATAGACATTTTTATAGTTTTCACAACTTATAAAGATAAAAAAAAATCTTCAGTGCAGCTGGCAAAGTCTGGATTTCTCTCCAGCATGTCTGTGTAGAAGGGTACAAGGATTCTTTCTCTATCTGATTCTTCCTACAGATGGATCAGGCACAGAACTGCAGGCCTCCACACATGCTTGAGTAGGGATAACTTTCTGCTAACACTAGCCTTCTCAAAAGAGAAAAGAGGTTGGCCATGCCTTTGCACCTACCAACACAGAGCGCTGACCTTAGAGCAGGAAACTATGGGGATCCACTGGCACATAATTCTTCCTGGGATCCTATTGGGATAGCCCAGTTTCACAACACTCAAAACCAGGACAATTCCTTACGCACAAAATCTGGCCAAATAATTTACTTACAATTGTAACTTGGTGCTTCACTTTGAGGACTCGCAAGGAGCAAAGAATCATAATCACAAGCACAACCAATGCAAAATTAGCATGAGTGTTTGAGTTGGAGTTGTTCCACAATTTCCTGACTAGAGAGACAGTCATTCACAAACTAAAACTGGTTCATCACTGCCTCTTCCAAGCAGTTCACTCAACAGAAACATTTATTTTGCTATAGTGGAGAAAGGTTGTGATGGAGCAAAGTTGTTAACTGTAGATTTATCCAGTTGTAATGTGTCTTGTATAAGTATGGGCAGCTTGACATCTGGTGGTTGCTTGCAGTGTAAAGAGCCCATCACTAAGGGCCCTTTATTCAGCTCTGGTGAGGCCACATCTGGAGTATTGTGTCCAGTTCTGGGCCCTCCATTATAGAAAGGATGTGAATGCATTGGAGAGGGTCCAGCGGAGGGCGACCAAAATGATTAGGGGACTGGAGCACAAGACCTATGAGGAAAGACTGAAGGATTTGGGTTTGTTTAGTTTGCAGAAGAGAAGAGTGGGGGGGATTTGATAGCAGCAGAGTTGTTGACTCGAGTCCCACGACTTGAACTCGAGTCCGACTTAAGTCGCCTAGGTGACTCGACTTGAGACTCGACTCAGGTTCATTGTTTGTGACTTGAGACTTGACTTGAGACTTGCTAATTTTGTTAATCGACTTGGTGAAAAAATTTTCCGAAAATGCCGATATTGATGCCTTGTACAAAAGTGACTTGACATTTTTTAAAATTAAGACTTGAGACTCGACTTGGGACTTGACTCGAAAGTGACGTTAGGGACTCGAGACTCGACTTGAGACTTGAACTGTAGTGACTTGAGACTCGACTTGGACTTGACAATGACGACTTGAAGACAACACTGGATAGCAGCCTTCAACTTCCTGAAGGGAGGTTCCAAAGAGGATGGAGAAAGGCTGTTCAAAGCAGTGACGGATGGTAGAACAAGGAGCAATGGTCTCAAGTTACAGTGGGGGAGGTCTAGGTTGGATATTACGAAAAACTATTTCACTAGGAGGGTGGTGCAGCACTGGAATGGGTTACCTAGAGAGGAGGTGGAATCTCCATCCCTAGAGGTTTTTAAGTCTCAGCTTGACAAAGCCCTGGCTGGGTTGATTTAGTTGGGATTGGTCCTGCCTAGGGCAGGGGGCTGGACTTGATGACCTCCTGAGCTCTCTTCCAGCTCTATGATTCTATGAAGTCTGGCTACCGTCCTGCTGATTTTATCATTGTGCTGAGCAGACTAGTCTGTTGGATTGTACAGCAGTTACATTCAATGAGTATTTGCATACAAAGTTGCTTATCACATCGACTGCTGTAGAAATTGGAGTCCTCCAGCCACAGAACAGCGTGAGTAGCAGCACAAGCTTTTGGAAAGAGCCCAAGCAACGGGCCTGAAGTCTGTACTGGAGACATCACATGAAGGGGCGAATGAGTCAGCCAGTGTCCATGGTTTTCCAGTGATAGTTTGTGTCTGGTCCTTATGGTGAGGGAAGGTGGCCCATATGCTCCTATATGCTTTCCTTCCTACCACCCCAAGAACCAAGGAGAATTGTAATTCTTTCTTTGGGAGAGCAGAGGAACTTCTCCATCCAATCACTTCTAGAGAAGGCTAATCATTCCACAAACCTAAGAACTTCAGAATGGCCATACTAGGTCAGACCAAAGGTCCATCTATCCCAGTAGCCTGTCTACCAACAATGGCCAATGCCAGATGCCTCAGAGGGAGGGAACACAACAGGTAATCCTCATGTGATCCCTCTCCTGTCACCCATTTCCAGGCAAACAGAGGTTAGAGACACCATTCCTACCCATCCTGGCTAATAGCCATTGATGGACCCAACTTCCATGAATTTATCTAGTTCTTTCTTGAACCCTATTAAAGTCCTGGTCTTCACAACCTCCTCTGGCAAGGAGTTCCACAGGCCGACCATGAGCTGTGTGAAGAACTATCCACAATGACTCCAAGATCTCTCTCTTGAGTAGTTATAGCTAAATTAGTCTCCATCATATTGTATATATCGTTGGGATTATTTTGTCCAATGTACATTACTTTACATTTATCAACATTAAATTTTATGTGCCGTTTTGTAGCCTAGTCACTTAGTTTGGTGAGATCTTTTTGAAGCTCTACACCAGTGTTTCTATATCGTATTGCCAACTTTTCCCAGGCCAGCACTAAAAATTTCCCAAATCTGATGAAAAATTCCCAGATTATTTTTTATATGTTATAAAGGCTATTTTAGGTATAGTTAATTCATTGTTTTTATTATATCTATATCTATATCTATATCTATGTCTATATCTATATCTATATAAAATTATTAACTCGAAATATACGACAATAATTTTGATGATTTTATGATGCTCTCTATAATTAAAAATATAATTTTATTAAAGCTGAACTTTTCATCCAAAAATAATTATTTTTTATGTATCCAAATATCCTTAATTACCTCATGGATGGTATTTCATAAAATGAAAGAATAATAAAATATTTTAATTATTTTACTCCTGCAAGATAAAATCAGTACAGTATACACTTCAGTATACATTTCAGTTATATGTGATAAATAAAGGAACTCGTCAAATATAAAACATTTTCGTTTCATATAAAATGAATAGAATATTTAATACATAATACTTAACTATCACGATGAGTTTTACGCATTAGATGAGTCATGACTTGACTCCTCACTAGAAATGTCATCACCACCATTAATATTTTTATCAGTCTGACCACCAGTTTTTCTGCCATATCCCTATTCGTATATATTTTTATTATGTAAACTTAAATGCTTCTTTGTAATTACAAAACTAGAATATTTCTTTTTTTTTTTTTTGCTTTAAAAGCTGATCTGACAATTATACTAGAATTAAGTGTTTTAGTTTTCATGTTACTCCTTTTCTTAGTTTTAATGTCTGTAACCATTGAAAAAATTCTCTCACATTCTGCATTTGAATGTGGCAATGCTAAAACATTTTGAGCTAATTTACAAATGTTTGAAAACATAAATTTTCCAGAAAAATGTTTCATTTTAGAAATGTCATGCCACATTTCATCAATAGGCTTATTCTTTACACATTCAATTTGATTTGATTCTAAAGAAAATGGCAAGGCTCTGAGTTCACTCTGAGCAGAGTTCACATCTATCTTAAATATTGCACAAAGTTTTGAGATATCTTTTTTTTCTTTATCTACATCAACATTAAGACAAATTTTAGGATCTATAAATCCAACCTCTGAGAAAACAACTGAGTCAAGTGGCATCCTGCGCTGCATTTCTTGACAGCAAGTGATGTAATAATGCGGAATCATTTTTCTTACATTCATAGCTACACTAGGATCAATACATTTTAAGTACTCCTCTCACACTCTGGACCAGTAGACATTTCATTAATTTTGATAAAATTAGAGGGATGCGACACATTAACTTTCGTTAATTCATCTTTTAGAAAATGTGGTTTTAAGTAATTTGTTGCAATTACTTTGAAAAGTTTCACTGACTCTGATTTAATGCAATGAATGAGTGGAGATTTGCTTTGAAAGAGAGCATTGGATTTGTTCATGTAATCCAAAACATATTTCAAAAATAGTAGGTAGGCTTTGAGCTCTGGATTACACATTGCATCATATATTTCTTTGGTTTTTGGACTTTTTTGATCGACACACTCAAGTTGTATATAGTTAAACAGAGCATCCCACAACACTAATATTCTATTTACACAAGGGTACGCAGCTAACCACCTTGTTTGACTTGGTTTTAACATAGATAACTTTAAATGGAGAAAATATTCAACCATCTCCTCAATTTCTTCTTTCTTTTTAACACTATGTGCTGGATAGTTAGTGATATTTGTTATAAACTGCTCTACAAAATCAGGCACAACTGTAGAAGCTGAACTTGATATCAGGGCTGATGTATGGCAAATACATCTGAGCAAAACAACATTTGGAACATCCTCTCTAAGTTTAGAGAAAAAGGAATTCTTTGCTCCTATCATCAAATTTGCACCATCACAAGCAACACCCAAAATATTATTCAACGGGATATTTTTTTTGAACATTGACTCCTTGAATTTAGTATAAATGCCTTCCACTGTACAATTTTTAGCATCAAGTTCAATGAGTTCTAATAATTGACAGGCAACCCTATTTACCAACTGAGAGCAGTTTTTGATAAATCTGAATCATCTGCAAATTTTTATTCCAAAGGAATGACAAAATGAACAGAAATTTTAATTTCATTGAAAATTTCCCAGGATTTAACAGATTTTCAAGAAAATTCCCAATTTCCCATTTTGACACATTTTACTCAGAAATTCCCAGAATTTGGGAAATTTCCCAGGGTATAGAATCATAGAACCATAGAGCTGGAAGAGACCTCAGAAGGTCATCAAGTCCAGCCCCCAAGAAACACTGCTATACACAGTCTGCTTTGGTTTTAACTATCTTGAGCAGTTCAGGGATGGGTAGGTACACAGTAAAGGGCAGGAAGATGGCTTCCAGTCTGCAGTGGTTACTAGAGTTAAGTGGGTGCATCATGGATAGCACACTGTATTCCCCAAAGGAAGGTGTGGCATGCACCCTTCTTTCTGCTCCCCAGATCTGTGGTGCATCAGGAGACTATAATCCTCTCCAGAGCTCCCACTGTGTCATGAGACTCCCCCCAGCCCCTCGGGCAGGGCTATATGTCATTTACACAGTCTGGTCCTGAGATCTTTAGCCTCTGCTGGGATTGCCAACAGTGGCCACCATCAAGGATGCTGATTCATGCTATTTGTGATGACTCTTAAGAAGCGGAGGCCAGCTTTCTGCTGCTCCTGATCTTTTTCAGAGTTAAACCAGCGATGAAAAAGTCTCCCTATTTCTTTACCCCATTGCTGGAGACTACCAGTTACTCCACCCTTGTGAATTTGTGTCCTGGCTTAGCCATAACTCAGAGCTTAATGTGTCATAACTGCCATCCACCCACAAACAGAATGCATTAGTTCCATGACCTGTTTCGTCTGACAGAATTTTAATTGGTACAGACGATCCTCTCCCTCCACCCCACACCCCTAGTTGACTTAATTGGGGAATGGGTGCTCAAAGTTCTAATTAGGCAGTGGGGGCTGACAGGCTAACGAGATCAATCAACCCATTGGGTGCGAACAGCTGAAGGACAGGCAGGAAGCACAAGGGGAGGTGGCTGTTAGTGGGAAGGAGAATTCAGGGTCTGAGGAAAAAGAGAGCGTTCTCTCACCATTCTTGGAGAGCGGGCCCAGGGGGAAGTTTACTTCCAATTGTATGTGGCTGCATGAGGCTGCACTGGTGGCAGGGAGTCAAGTAACGCGGTGGTGCTTAGAAAGGTGTAAGTGTCCAGACCAGTGTCCCCTGTGAGCTGTGTACTTGGGCAACCACACCCAAGAGAAATTCAGGTGCCACCCAGAGCACCCACAGTCAGCAGTCGCAGTTTATGCATCATGCCTCAGTGCACATAAAATTTATTCTGAAGTGGAGAAAATTAGAGGGAACAGTGTCCCACGCCCTCTGAGGCGATCCGAAGGCAGGAGAAGGCTGCTCTGTCACATTTAGGTTTTACCTTTCACAGGACGGTCTCAAGAATTTGCTCTCTGGTGGTATGTGGATGAGATACAAGATGGCAGTACCCACAGTATCTGAGTAACGTACGTTTTTAGAAAAAAATACTTTATCAGTGTACTTAAAAGCTTAGCTGCAGTTGATTTAACCAAGCCTTCTTAAAATAGATCTATTTAGTCTAGGGTACCCAACTATTGAATACCAACCAACCCCCTTCCCCCAGATTCCTAGGGGAGTGAATGGCTAGTGGGCAGTGTTGTTACAGTTGCCTAGTAATGGACAGTAGGAGGGATGGCACAGGTTCAGAGGTTCAGAAGAAAGGAAACATCAATGTCACATTCAGGTGGGAGACTGTATAAATCAAGACACAAACTGACCCATAACTGTATATTAAGTTTAATGGATGAACTATTCAGTAAACTGTCTCCATGAAATAATATCAAAGAAAGCCAAGAAAAAACAGTAATGAACACAGGAGGAAAACAAAACAAAAATCTCTGTATTTGTGCCTAGTCCCCTGAAGACTGCCATGTTTTGTTTCCAGTGCATGAGCTACTGTCTGGCAGGTTTCCTGAAGCACTTTGTCTATTCACTTCTTGGTAGTGTGAAAGGGCCTAGGCTCCCTGGAAGGAAGGTTTTGTTGAAAACCTTTCATGATTAAGGATTAGCTGTTTGGTAAACCTGTGTCACCCTTAACAGTCTTGATGGGAAGCACCAACTAATGAATGGCTCATTGTGGAGATGCTTTGAGTGTGGAACTTCTCCTGTCTGTTTTATTGCTCGGCTTTCAGCTCGGGGTTCTTTATGCTTCCAGGGTTCAAAGGGAAATTGAAGCATATACTTTAACTCAGCTAAAAATGTACAATGAAAAGTCTGATTTCCCCTTTTCAGTGTGATTGCTGAGTTAGATTCAAGTCTTTACCGAAAATGTGCTTAGTATCTCGGGGCAGGTTATAAAATTAAGGAAGTAGTCCTGAACCCCACTGTAAGAACTTTTAAAGCTAGTGTTGTCTCAGTTAGTCCACAGTGGTTCTGGACAACTTGCTAGGTACACAACATGAGGGATGTGATAACCCAACACCAGTTTGGCTTTGTATTAGTTCAAGATTTAGCTGCAAAATTCATAGAAAAAAAACCCAAACAATATTCTCATTTGTATTGAAACGCTGGACAAGTAGCACATCTAAGGATGAAGGAAAGGCAATGGGAGAGATCCCTGTGTAAGGGGAAGCAGCCCGTATACAGGAATGGACACTCAGGGTGTGTCTAGACTACACCTCTCTGTCAACAGAGAGATGTAGATTAGGCACGTCGAAATTGCTAATGAAGCCGGGATTTAAATATCCCGTGCCTCATTCGCATAAACATGGCCGCCACTTTTTTCAAAATGGAGTTTTTGCGAAAAAAAGTCAGCCTAGACACGGATCTGTCGAAAATAAAGCCTTTTTCGACAGATCCTGTAAACCTCATTTTTTGAGGAATACAGGCTCTGTTGAAAAAGGCTTTATTTTCTACAGATCCGCGTCTAGACTGCCATTTTTTGCGAAAAAACTCCATTTCGAAAAAAAGTGGCTGCCATGTTTATGTGAATGAGGCATGGGATATTTAAATCCCGGCTTCATTAGCAATTTCAACGTTCTTGATTTGCATCCCTCTGTCGACAGAGGGATGCAGTCTAGATGTAACCTCAGAGTTTGTCTTTTCCAAGGGAAGCATTGCAACATTGAGGACATGCTGTTGAAGTCATCACTTTTAAATAACTACAAAAGTCCTATGTGATTAAAGAATATATCTGAAAGATATAAAATTCAAAGTAAGGTTCAGTCATAAAATCCAGCATCCCTCTTGCAAATATTTGAAAATTAGGTCGTTCATAATTCAGATTCTACCAAAAACTCAACCAAACAAAACCTCAAGGAAATCCTCTAACGCCAATGGCATTAGCAGATTCAAAACCAAAATACCTCGCCTACCAACATGCCTCACATATTTCCATTATGGCTCACAGATCCCTACCTCCCTTACAGTAAATACTGGTATGCAAGACACATGCACCATCAAATATAGATCCACCAACAAAAATACTCCACATTCTCTACCCACCAAGAAACATCAACTTCCCTTTTCTTCCCTCCATGTATATTCCTGATCCACTGCTATTTGAACCCTATACCAATTGAACCTTCATTCCAACTCCATATATTGTGTAGACACTGCATAGCCATACAGTTGCCATGGACTTGTAGCCACTTAAGTTTGCTTATCAGCTGACTACTTTTTCATCCATCCTGGGATTTATTGCTTTACAGATCAATATTTATTTACAACATAAATACCACGATGAAAAAAGTGAAATGTGAAAAGCTCTTCCGAAACAGCATGCTAGAAAAAGTGAAAAGCTCTTCCGAAACAGCATGCTAGAAAGCAATTTTCTGTTAAAATATAACTTAAATAATGAAAAACTGTCAGAGAAGCCCATTATCTGAGTGTATTTCATTTTTTTGTCTCAGTAATAAATCTCCCTCATTGAAATTCACATAATAATAGCTTCATACAAAGACAGGATTAATTGCAGTATTTGGTTCCAGAGCTGTTATGTAGTATAAAGATCTTCTGCTATTTTTCTACAAATACATTCAAGATTCCTGAGAAGAATGGGTCACTTAAAAGAATTCACAGCAATTAATTCATGTGTATATTTAGTTTGCTCATATTGTTTCCAAGCACAACTACTGTGGCGAGTATCGAGCTATTTGGCACACGGCCTTTCTGAAACACCTTGTCAGATTAACGATTGCCCAAATTTGGACACGTGGCCGAAATAATGCAGTGAAATCCCAGCAGGATCAGACAGGATCAGCTGCAAAGCACTTTTAAAACCCCACCATGGAACCTCAGGAGGGCAACATGGAACCAGGGACTGTGGGCACAAGGTGACACATACACAAATCAACACACAGCACATATTTGCTATTAACTGTTCTTGGGGAGAGTCTGAATCTCCATTTGAGATTCTGCTGCTTTTGCTTTGTTTTGCAAGTTAACAGTGGGTGCACCCAAGCCCATATGGAGCCTTCCCTTGTAGCATCCTGCCTTTTCTCCACCGAACACTCACGGAAATGCCAGCTCTGGTCTGGAAGAGTGTACACACTTGTCGGATTCAACGCAGGATCAGCACCTAGGTTAATACCCTACGGAGATATATTTCTAGTGAAAACAACCATAAGTTTATTGTCAAAGATTAATGTGTAAGGATAGAGGAAACAACACTGTAACATGCTTCCTGTAAACTAAACTTAATTAACCTCCTGTCTAAATAGGTTTCTCACTCCAAATTCCCTCTGCAGCATTTCAAACAAGGCCGATTGAGGTTCTGTTTTCATCAATGCAAACACATGGACAGTTTACCTCTAGGTTCAGGAAAAAAGGGTATCTTTGTTGCCTTTTGCTTATACACCCAAAGTTCATTGCCTGTCCTCCAGAGAAAACAAGTGTTAGTGGGTTGTATTATTTGTGCTCTGCTTCTTCCCTGTTGCTTTCATGTCCCCTGATTGACTTTGTGTGTAGCTTAGCTATGGAGCCATAGTATACAATGCTTAATGAACATGCCAAAAGAGAGACAGCTGAGCAAACATCTTTTGTCTTACAGGAAATCTGTTAGTCAACTCTGTCTTCATATAGCCATGCTCATTTCAGTACACATAGCCCCTTACATATTGTGGGTACACACATTTCTCAGTTAAATGAGCCTGAATTTCATTTAAGACCCAATACGATGTTCTTTGGTGAAGAATGAATGTATTAGGGTATTCTTGTATCTCCCCGGCCCATTGGCAGTAAGGGGATTTTGAGTCACCCCCTGCTTGGCTCTGGGACTCCCTCTATCCAACTTCATGGGATCAGCTGCCTCTGTAGCACTAGCAGGTGGGACGGGGGAACTTAAATTTTATATAGAAGCATTCAGCAGAGAGGAAGCTTATTTACATGAGTTCCCAATCTCAGGAAACTGACTGCACTGTGTGGTCGCTATTGTCATTAACCCCCACCATTCCTCTGATAGATTCAACCCTGTGCTAGAGGGGTCAGGTTGTTGATTCTCTGGGTACGTTTTCCTACACTGAACTCACTAGCAGAGGGAAGGTGGGATAAGCCAACTGTATATTTACTAAATTTCAGAAGGGGAGCCATGTTAGCCTGTAACTTTAAAAACAATGAGTGGTCCTATGGCACCTTAGAGACTAACCAAAATATATAGAATCATGAGCTTTCACGGGCAAAACCACGAAAGCTCGTGGTTCAATATATTTTGGCTAGTCTTAGTTGCTAAGGTGCCACAGGACCACACATTATTTTGGATATTTACTAGTAGACTGTACTATGACCAGATATGGACAATCAGAGGTACAGTACTTGATCGACACCTTTTCTGCCCCCTTATTTCCTTAAAGCACCCTTCATAATGTTATTTCAATGCATCTAAGATACAAGGATGGAACATGTAGATGTTTATCTACTTTTTAAAAATGGACTTTTAGCTTAGTACACTCCTACAATCTCTTTCAATACATCTTACTATTTAGATTAATAAGGACAGAAAGGACCATTATGATCAACTAGTTTGACCTGCTGCATAACACTGCTCACTGAATTACACCCAGCGATTCCTGCTTTGAGCCCAGTGGCTGAAACTAGAACATTTTTTAGAAAAAAAAAGCCAGACTTGATTTAAGGACTTTAAGTAAAGGAGAATCCACCACATTGTTTGGTGAACTATTCCAGTGGTTAATTATCCTCACTGCTAAAAACATACACCTAGTTTCTAGTCTCAACTTTTCTAGCATAAATTTTCAGCTGTTGGATGTTGCTATGCCTTTGTCGGTAGGATTAAAGAGCAGACAAAATACGTTATTTTAACTTCCCTTTTAGGTTGCTTGTCTTATGACGAGGACCCGTTACATTTCAAAGTTTTAGAAGTGTTGCTTGTTTTTAAATTGAAAAATGATTCAAACCATTTCTATGTGAGCAGTTTAGATTTGCTATCAGATCAATGCAGATTTTGAAGTAGGAAAAATAAAAGGAGAGGAAATGTGTTCCATTGTACTTAAATGAAAGAGGCCACTGTGTTGCTTGTTGGCTTCCACTATGGCTTGTTGGTGTGCAGAATGGACGTGGGATCCCCTTTTATTATGTCCTTTCCAAACAATCTTGTTGTGCCATAGAGGGTTTTCCCAGATGTTCCCCTTACAGGATTTCTTAAAGGTACAGCACTAATACCCACTGAAATGTACACAAGTCTCTCACTAATGTTTACATTTATAACCCCAGAGCTTTCAAGATACCAAGCCTCGTTCAGCCTCAAAATTTATTTTGATCTGTGTAGAGTTCCCCGCATTTTGCATAAGCGGTCATGCTCTGCTGGTTTACAAATACCCTGTTTAGACAAGAGCTGGAGCCTGATTTGTAAGTGAAATAAGATAGCGGTTGTTTTAATGATTCTCTGTGTGATGGTGTTGCCTTGGAAACATGAACTCTTAAGGCTTTCAGAAACTCAGAAAACAATTTTTGTCATACTTGGCAGGAGTTTCCCCTTTGCTCTGCAATTGAGAAAACTCTGCCAAAGATTTCACCCCGTCTGGCTTTCAAGACGACAGTACCCTTGTGAAAAAGGTATGATGTGCAGTTACCATGATTTCAGCTACATTGAAAAGATCTTGTGGGGTTTTGGTGTTTAGAATGACCTTGTTCACTGTGGTCTAAAAGTTAGCGTTGAGATAATGGTGAATGGACAGTGATGATGGAGATCTCAGGAGAAGAATTAGGATAGTGGGTAAAGCAGAACTAGTGTGAAGAACTGACTAACTTTCACACCAAAACATCCTTTTTGTTCTTGTATGCTAAGGTGAGAGGTTTATCTGTAGAAAGTTTCTCAATGAAGATGGCAAGTAATATATAAATAATCAGCTAACTGTAATGCTGAAAACATGGCAGGCACATTACATAAATTAGTTTCTAATGAATATATGTAAGAAAACTTGGTATTTTCAGTCATGCCCAGACTTTATATATGCTCTAGGTATGTCTCAGTTCTTTAGAGCTTTAACTGCATCCAACTCTACAGCTGTCCAGTTTCTCTCAGGTGTCTGCGGTTGAAATAGTGGTCCAACTTTATCACCATGGCAAATTCAACTGGATATTTGGAGATTTGCAGAGGGAAATCCCACCATGCCAACATTAGTGCATCATCTTCCTATTGTCTGTAGGGAAAGTGGTGTGTGATACCACGTGCGCGCAACTCAACACTTGGAGAATACATTGGGCTATTTTATACCATCACTTAGTCGTCTCTGTCTAAGAACTAAGAATATTGGATACATTTTATTTTGAAGTCTCAATAGCCAAATTAAATGTGAATTTTTGAAAGACTCCAGAAGGTTTGACCTTCAGTGTGGAGTAATTTAAGCTTTGGATTTGGATTTTACAGATTGGAGGAAACATTCATCTCATAAACAAAGTCTGTTATATATTGTTTCTCTTTTCCATTCTCTTTCCTTCAGTTTGCATTAGAAACCAACAGCGTGCTGGATCTGTCTCATTAACTAAAAACAATGTTGTGAGGTTAGAGCTGTCAACCATCCAGGATTGTCCTGGAATCTCCAGGAATTAAAGATTATTTTTTAGTTAAGGTTAGTCATGTGATGAAAACTCCAGGAATATGGCTGACCAAAACTCGCAATCATATGTGAGGTCGTGTACTCACCCCCAGATCGCCCACTGGCATCCATGAAGAAACTCTTGGGTCCAGCATATCCTGATGGCCATCTGTTTCTCCCTGGGGCTCCGAATCCAGTGAAGTGTTATAAAATTCCAGCTCTGTCAGGGATAACCAAAAGGTCTACATGAAATTCCCTACAAATCTGAATAATTCCTCAGCTCTTTTGAACTACTGAAGTCACCTGCTTTCATTTCCAAAACCCTATTGCAGGGCTTCCTCCCACAGGAGCCTTTTTTGCTCCCTGGGGGTCTTTTCCATCTGTTCATGACCCTGCTGCTCCTGGAGCCTGTTTTTCTCCCTGGGGGTTTCTCTCTGTTTGTAGCTTGTATTTATCCTTGCACACTCTTACAATAATATTCTTCGTACAACTGTATCTTGTGAGGTGTCATCTGAAAACTCAACTCTCTGGTCAGAATTGTCCAGGTAGAAAGTGTGGCAACACTTATGTAAAGTTATAAGATTCCACTGTATGGTTTTACTGAGATATACTGCCAGTCTGGGGAATGGCCAAACCTGTTCCTCAGAGGAAAGGGGCAAGCTGATGCCTCAGTCAGGTGTAAATAAAGTCAAATGGGCCATCACTTGCTGAGTGGCTCATCGTTATCAAGAAAAAGAGAGTTGGACAAAAATTCTGCATCCTAAAATGAAAGCAGCTTGGAGTTCTTGTCTCCTCAATCTCAGCTGAAGATGTTTCCTGAAGAAGGGAAAGAGCTATGAGAAGGGAGGTCAGACCCTCCCCCCTCCAATTTATTCCTTCCTTTCCCCTTCTCTCTGCCCTTGGCATCCACAACACCTGTAGGACAAAGGAAGCAGCACTGGAGTGAGGGAGGGATTCTGACTGAAAGAAGTTCAGGCATGTTTCAGCTGCTGAAACATGAGGTGAGACCTTGCTTTGAATTCACAATAATTTTTTAAGTTAGGCATTAGTGGTGTTACTTTTCTTTTTCTTGTAACCAATGTTGACTTTTATCCCTCATTAGTTATATTCACTTAAGAGCTATCCTTTCTATCTAAACCAATGTTTGGGAAACTCCATTTGGGATAACAGCATTTGTGCATATCATTTTCTATTAATAAAATGATAGGCTTTATAGGAGCCTGTATTGTCCAGGAGAGAGCTGGGCAGAACAAGACACACATTTCTGGGGCAAGTCTAGGGCTGGGAGTTTGCTGCTGTTCCTCTGTAGCATAATTCAAGCCATCATACCATACAACTGGGAGTAACTTCCATGGTGAAAGCTGTGCAGGAGACCGGGAGAGGTAGCTTTCATAGCAAAGCAGCATAGAAGATGCTCCAGGTTAGAGAGCTGAGGGGATACAACTGTTCATCAGCCCACGTGAAGTCTTCTCCAGAGAGCTTATTCAGCTGAGCTCCCTCAACTCCTTTGAGACCTAGCTCTCCCACCGCTGACAAGGAAGCAATTTGACATTCATCCCCAAGCTGTGGTGCATGATTAACTGAGGTTATTTCCTGTGCCTTACAGGCAACAGGGGTTAAACCCTATCACAAAGAAGAAAGGTGTTAATAGAGGCTTTGGCACTAACCATATGATTTCAGCAGCTTATTGAAATACCCTTTATATGAAATGGCTCCTCCTCCATTAGAAATCAAAACATTTACTAGCCCAGGTCCAATAGAATATATGCTCCCGCTTATTGTGGTGTCTAAATATATAATTGCAATCTTGATATGGAATCTAGTGGGCAAGCCCCTAAGAATGAAAATAAGTCTTTGTATAAATGCTGAATTATAACAAAAAAATCACCAAATTTATGGTGACCCCTCTTATAAAAGCCCAGATGCAGAAGAGGAAAAGAAAGAAGATAGCAAAAAAGGATATGAACTTACAAAGGCATAGTGCTAGGTAATCAATGAACAGCATCATGCTACCCTAATATTAGGGCTACGGCTGCATCAGAAAGGCAAACTATTTTATGTGAAGATTCATGAATCCCCCTACCAACCCTCACAATGGCCTGAGGTTTTACCAGAAGATCTTGATCCAAAATTCTTATGTGTGGAGATTTGCTCAGGGCTGTAGGGGGTTGAGTCAAGGCACCAGTTCAGCTCCCTGATTCTCAAGCTGCTCCAGCATGAATTAGAGTGGCCTTGAGACTGCTCTAAGTTACATCTATTGATTGTAGTCCCCAAAAGCCTGTTGAACTGGTTGTGTGCAAGTATGCCCCTCTCTGTCCCTATACCTAAGAGACCACTGTCAGTACACGAGTTGGCTAAATGCAATCTGAAAGCTCCCCACACCTGGGGAATTCTCAGATGGCCAGTGAGAACTCTCTTCTAGCCAATGTTTAGCCTGACTAGCACAAGCATATGGCCATGTTCTTTACTCCTGCTCCTCTTGACTTTAAGGGAAGAACATGTAGAGCAGGGGGCTGACACAGTGGTATTATTTCCTTCTAGGTGCCATTGCAGTTTAGGGAATTTAAGAAATATACGTTCTATGATGTGTGGGAACAATTTAAAAATCCCTGATTCCAGTCTCTGAGAGGACAGTGATCAGTTGTTTGATAGAGAGCATACCAGCTTTTAAAACAAGTTCCCTCTGACTTATCCCTCAGGGGGTTGTCCTAGAACCATAGTTCAAAGGGCTAGAAGAAGACCTTCTGCAAACACAGAAATGTTCCCTTAGATGCCTCCTTACAACTCAGTGCTTTGGCATTTATCATAAAGCTTTGTATACAGATCTTTCGCCAGTTTCCAAGCCACTTGACAGCATTTATGCATTCCGGCTAGCTTTAATTAGCTGTGTGAGATTTCAAGAGAGACTATATTTCATTGTTTACTAAGATCCAGATATCATATTACCACTTTTTCTTCATCCACTAATTCTGTAATTGTATAAAAGTGTTTGTCTAGCAAGGGCTGCTCTTTGTAAACACTTATTGCTCATGGTTCCATTATCCTGTAGCTGTGAGTGGTTGTTTTCTGAGTACAGTATCTCTTCTGTTATTTCACCAAATATAGAAGTCAGACTTGTACAGCCGTTAATTGCCAAGTCATGTATCCCTCTTTAAAAGACTAGTACAACATTTAAAAAAAAAGTTTTCTGGTACTTCCCCTTAACTTTTTTTCCAGAAATAACTGTGAGCAGCATAGTAAATTAACTTGCAAATTCCAACAGTGTAGGGTGTATGATATTGAGCCAACAGACTTCAAGTTTTCTAAAATTCCCTTCCTAGCTCTTTATAGCTAGCTGTTTCTATGTCATCTCATTTTCTAAGTGTTGCTACTCTTCTTTATTTTTCTTGTTAAAACAAGGACTTCAGTCTCACTGTCCTTTGAGTTCTTAATTCCATCAGCCCCCATTTATCACTGATTCCTCTGGTACTTTCTTTTTCCTGCTATATTTATTCTTCCAGCCTTCTGGCTAACATTAACTCATTGTGCTTTCATACTGCCCTTAACTTTTCCTGCAAATCTTGTACTCTCTTTCATCTGACTTCCTCATTTTCCATTTGCAATACGGTGGATTTTTTGGCTTTGTTTTTAACATCATATCTGAGCGGTCCGACTTGACATCATGCTTGCTATTTCTTGTCCTTTGCATTCTTTCTTGTCACAAAAACTGTTAGTCTTTCAGCATTCCTCAGCCTCTTTCCAGAGTACGCTATTTGGCTACTTTCTCCCATTGAATCGTAGGCTATATTTACACAGCAGCGTTATTTTGGAATAACTGATTATTTTGAAATAATGTCGAGCTGGAGGACTGCTTACTCCGACTCCTGTAACCCTCATTTTACGAGGAGTAAGGAAAGTCAAAGGAAGAGTGTTCTTCCTTTGACTTCCTGCTGAGTAGACAGTGCCAAAAGCGAAATTAAGCTATTTTGATGTCAGCTATGCAATTGATGTAGCTCAAGATGCATAGCTTAATTCAGCTTTTGCCCTGCTGTGTAGACATGCCCTTACTGTGCTTTCTTTTCAGAAATGTTTTTTGTTTCTGAATTTTGTGACCCTGGTCCTTACAAGTAAGTTTGCATTCATTAGTTGCATTTCAAATTCTGTGATTGCTGCTAGCTCTGCTGCCCTTCACACCTATAAATTCTCAGCCCTGTCCTGTCTGCTGGTTAGCATGTCCAGAATGGGTTCTTCAAGCAAATTTCTCCTCTACTTGCAGTTTTGCTTTTTGGCTTATAAAGGTTTCTTCTACAGAACATAGCTTAGGAACTGCTTTGCTGATGCATCTTTGGCTTTCTTTGGTATACAACCAGGAGTTAAAATCTTTCCAAAGTAGGGTGTTCTGTGGTTTCAAGTATCAAAAATGTGGAGCGGAGCTGCTCAATTCACTGGCAGCGTGCTCTCTTGTGTGAAAATTTTAATCACAAAAATATTTTCAAGTTCATTTGTGACATTCACATATTTTTGAGATGAGAAATATTTTCCCGCTGTTTATCCTCTGGCAGGATGGGTCAAATTAACTAGAATAAACTCTGCAGGAAAGCTACTAATGAGCCTGCTCAAAAGGTGGAAAAGTACCAGATTGTCTCCAAAATGAAGGAAAAGGCCAGGGGAAGAACTCTACTCTCTTACATTCTAATAATTACAGAAAGAGCTTCTCAGTTTCTTATAAAGCCATTTCATTACATCAGTGCAAATATTTATTTTCTTCTAATTTTTCCAAGCCTTGGACATGCACTTCCTGCAAAAGAAGGGCATTTATCTAGTTTTCAGAAATTAGACTGAAAGGCTAATGTGGTCTAAGCTATTTGTTTCTCATAACATCCCTGCTATTTTCAACACAGTAACAATCAGTGCTTTTTGGCTGGGGTCCTTAAGTAACAGGCCAATTTTCCTCTCCAAGAATATGTCTATATTGCAGAGGAAGATTGAAGCTGCTGCTGTCGATCTTCCAGGGTTCGAATGAGAGGTCAAGTTAAGATGGCTAATTCAAAGTGAGAGGGGTGCTCCAGTCGATGCCAGTAACCCTGCTTTCATGCGGAGTAAGGGAAGTCGAAGGGAGAGTGTTCTTCCTTCGACTTCCTGCAGTGTGGACCGTGCCAAAAGTCGGGTTAAGCTATTTCTACTTCAGCTACACAATTAACGTGGCTGAAGTTGTGTATCTGAATTCGACCTTGTCCCATAGTGTAGATGTACCCAAAGATCCCGCAGTTTGGCAGAGCAGAGCTGAATGCAATGCTCCTTTGCCTATCACAGGCATTGCTTGGGGGCCTTAGGAGATGCTCCTTTTGCCTAGAGATTGAATCAAGTGCTCTCAAGCCCCTGCTTTTTTGACCTGGCAAGCAAAAGAACAGGCCTAGAAATCAATCTAGGTCTTCTGCATAGACGTGCACAAGGCCAGTGCTTCAGCATGCTCCCAAACTGCATTTGGACACCTCTTTTGAAACACTGTTAGATTGTAAAATGGAGTAACTCAGCTACCCCTCTGAAGCTTTTAAGCTTTTGTCCAAAACTAGTTCAGTTACAGGACAGGCAGCTAACAGCATGTACAGTTTTTTGGTGTCTTGTAAACCAGTGTTTCTTAAATTGTGTTCTGTGGCACACAACAGAGTTCAAAATGGCCACCCTTAAAGGGACAGGTGACTTTTTCCCCCACCCCAATAACTTTCCCTCTAATCCTATTTTTCTTTTCTTTTCTTTTGTTTTCTTTTCTTTTTCTCAATAACTTCTCCCCGGCCTCTTTTTTTTTTGCTCAATAAAAAGTCCTTGGTGTTCCTCATAAAAAAAAATTGTTTGGTGTTCCTCTGTCTTAAACAGTTTAAGAAACACCAGTTTAAGAAACACTGCTGTAAACATTGCTTAGTCAGCTGTAGAGATCAGAGCTCTAGGTCTGGCTAATAGCACTTATTTCTAAATCCACAGTGAAGAATTTCATAGTTTGTTCCTCCTAATTTATTAAACATCATGCTAGTTGCAAGTGGCATTGTATATCACAAGCCCACCACTTTACCCAGTTTCATCTTCAGTTAGAAAGAGGTGTTCCTGCTTCAGATACACATGATTCCTCCTTCTTATTCACAGTCTTTCACCAGAGGGCAGTTGATAAAGGGAGAGTGGAATGAATGCCAGGCTAAAGGTGAGACAAAAGTTAATGACTATTGTTGAAATTTCTTGCCTCACCAGATGTAGGTTCTTCCAGCAGCCACCACTGCATTATGCACAGAGAATGCTGTTGATAATTAAATGCTTTTCCTTGCAAGAATCCATCCTCATCCTTTCGCTGAGTAAGATACTGTGCAATCACAATACCTTCAAAAGCTGAGCCTGGGATCTTAAATTTGTCATGCTGCTAATCATGGACTCAGTAGAAACCCTGGCTTTATGGCTGATTACATTATGTAACTCACTAAGGGTGCATCTACACTGCACCGTTATTTCGAGATAACTTGTGTTATTTCAAAATAACACTAATGTGAGAGTCTACACAGCTATTCCATTATTCTGACATAATTTTGAAATAACGGATGGCTAATTCAGAAATCTGTAAACCTCATTCTACGAGGAACTATGCCTATTCTGAAATAGCTATTTCGAAATAAGATGTGTGTAGACTTTCCACTGCGGCTATTTCGAAATAGCCTCTCATCAGGCCATTCTAAGTTATTCCTGCCCAGTGCCATCTGGGGCTCTAAATCGAGGTAGCACCTCTACATTAGGGAAGCCTGCCTCGCAGTGTAGATGTGCTATTTTGAAATAGGCTATTTCGGAATAATTATTCTGGAATAGCTTATTTTGAAATAGCCGTGCAGTGTAGACGTACCCTAACTCTCCTTTGTCTTACGACTGCAGAGGGGTTATTTGCCTACTTCATTTTAAATAGCTCCTTGCAACATCTGTTAACTCCTTATGCTTAACAATCTGTCCCACCTCATATTGGCTGCAACAGGCTGCTTTCCTTTCCCAGGCTGCCAGAACTGTGGAAGAGCTCTGTAGATCTTGAAAGCTTATCTCTTTTATCAACAGAAGTTGATTAAGTAAAATATATTACACACCTTTTCTCTCTACTATCATGGGACCTGAGCATCAGCAGGCAGAAGCGACTGAGAGAGCGGGGGGGCCGTGCTGCCCGCCATGATCCCAGAAGGTAGTTTCTATAAAACCTTTATTACTGTGTAAATTTTGAGTATAACAAAATCATTTTACCAATCACTGGTCCCACTCGCATTTTTCATTAACCTCTCTCATGCACACTCACTGCCTGCCTATTTTGAACTCCTTTGTATTTAAAAAAGTTGCAATCCACATTTACGAAAAAAGCACACGCACCTCCAGAAATTCCTGTGTACGGGCCCGGTCCTCCATAATGCATTGAGTTCCTGGGCCTCATGGGTCCTCCCCAATGGCCAGGGGAGGGTCCGTTAGTCGTGTGGAACCCAACGAGGCCCCCAGCTGCGAAGGAAACTTCACACACAACATTAATCTCCCCTGACTGTACAGAAAGTTTGCATTATAATGTCATACTTCCCTCAAACCTGTGTGCTTGTCCCTCCAAACGTGGGCTCATATTGCCAAAGTGGTAATTAAGGTTTGTGAATTATAAGGTTTGTGAGGGTATGTCTACACAGCAAAGTTATTTCTAAATAACAGCCCTTATTTCGAAATAACTTTCCTAGCGTCTACACAGCCAAACCGTTATTCCGGACCCACGAGTAGGGCTGACCTTTCTAAAGAGTTTGGTAAAGTTTGTTGTTCTTACTGGGATCTTGGTCTGAGCCTTCTTGGGAATCTGCTTCTATACAGAAGTGTGATAGGGTGTGATCACTGGTGTTTCTTTGGTACCCAAAGGGTTCACTCCAGCTTGGCTTTCTCCTTGTACAGGTGCTCAGAGGAAGGACGACTGGAGGGGCAGAAGAGAAAACCACTTGTAAAAAGCCAAAGCTCCATACCCAGGTGTTGGCTCAATTTCAGGTGGGGGAATCTCCTTATGTTTAAAGTTGGTAATTGATTTCCATTCATGGCGAAGTCAGAGGGGCCGTATAGTGTTCTTTACAAGATGGCAGGTCTTAATCTGTGTTCTTGCAAAGTTTAAAAAGAAGAGGGGTTCCCTCGTTAGGAGCATTCTAGGCTTTGCAAGAAAAGCTGCTGCTTTTTCAAGATGGCTCAGGAGACATACAATCAACTAAACTACAATCACTATAAGTGCTTTTAAGAAATTTAATGCAAAGCTAAAATTATATAGTAAATATTCTTTCACAATCCCATCTTTCTCAGTCAGTTCTAAGACTAAACATACAGTCCTAATTCTACACATTGTTCATAGGCATTATCATGCTATTTGAAGCTTAATAGTCTTTATGTGCCCACTCTCTCATTTTGAAATGCAACATGCCAAACTGCAATTTTAAGACTCATTTGAAGACCATGTGGGCTATGCTGCTTCCTGCGGCTCCCTTTGGCTGGAAACGGTGAACTGGAGCCAACGGGAGCTGCGAGGCTCCATGGCTTTCAGCCAGCTGTTGGTAGTGTAGGCTCTGTTAGCTCTACCTTTTCCTCTAATTCTGACTCCTTCCCCACCTTCCCCACACTTGTTATGTCTTTCCTGACACATGTCTTCAGCACTGAGGAGCTCCCTGGAGACTGGCTGGGGACTCTACTTACTTCCTTCATTCCAAATTAATCTCTCTGCTCTGCTGTCCTTCTGAGCGTGCACATCCCTAACCAGCTCTTTGTCTTGTAAAACCTCCTGACTCTTTGGTTCTCTGCAATGTTCTGGGCAGAAGCGAACAAAGGTTTAAGCAAGCTTCTTTTATAATCAATTTCTAAGTCTTCCTCTTTCAATAATCACATAACCCTCACCTTAATATTATTAAAAATATATAAAAAAAACCTCTATAAACAAAGTTACAATGAAATGAACTTTGTAGTTCATTTCCAGAAGGATCAGACTCTGTTTTCCCCCAAATCTGTACTTCCTTGACTTCGCATGTTACTTAAGCCTTATTAAAAACTCCCTCTCTAATTGAAACCAAGTCATCTTATGAGTCAAACTGAATTGTTAATTGAGGGTAATATCTCACTGCTCAGTTGTACTTGTGTGTGTGGTTCTTAGGGGGATTCTAAGTTGAGAGGAAGCCCAATTTAGAAGACAATTAAAAATGAAATATAAACTTATTAACAATGCTAATTAAGACTCACAGCAAAGCTCACTTGCCACTTATTGCAGCTTGCCTGCTTGCCAGTTCATGTTTTCTTTTGACACATACCAATTAAAGACAATTAATATGCAGCTTTTTCATGATAGTGAAATTGAAATAGCATGCAATTATCTCTGGCAGCTTAAATATTATATATCCTACTAAACTCCTGCAATTTCAGGCTGCAGATACAGAATTGTATCCACTTCTGTGTTAACTAAAGTACCAGGCAACATACTGTAGATACTTGCTTCAGAAAAGTTAGAAAGACAACACTGGTTTAAAATGTCAGTTTTGAAAGAATAGTATCAGTTAAAAACATTGGCTATGAATTTATCCTTCATATTTACTGAAAAAAGAGGTATTAAGATAAACTGGGGTTCATGTCAAACCAGTTACACAAGACTCCAAGCTGAAAATCTGTCTTCTTTATGAAGAGCCTTGAATGTTTTATATATATATTTTTTCAAAATAATCTTTGCTGCTTGATTTTAACCTGGAGATAATGGGCCCTCTCTCTGCAGGAGAACTTTAGCAAGATTTTGGAGAACCTAAACAATGACATATAACAAGGCTAATTTGTAGGGCTGTCAATTGCAGTTAAGTCATGCGATCAACTCAGACTAATCATGATTTAAAAATTGATCAATATCAGTTTTCATCACATGTTAAACATAGAATACCAATTGAAATTTAATTTTTTTTTGGATTTTTTTTCTAAATTTTCAAATACATTGATTTCAATTATAACACGGAATACAACATTTACAGTGCTCATTTTCCATTATTTTTATAGCCTATTTTTGAACTCTCAAATGATAAATAAAAGTAGTATTTTTCAATTCACTTCATACAAGTATTGTAATGAAATCTCTTTATTGCAAAAGTACAATTTACAACTGGAGATTTTTTTCTTACGTAACTGCACTTAAACAAAAAGAATGTAAAGTTTTACAGCCTACAATTCCACCCAGGGTCACTTCTTGTTTGGCCAATTGCTCAGACAACCAAGCTTGTTTATATTTATGGGAGATAATGTAAACAAGAAGTGGGCAGCATTATCTCCCATAAATACAAACCAACTTGTTTGAGCAATTGTCTGAACAAGAAGTAGGACTGAGTGGATTTGTAGGCACTAAAGTTTTACATTTGTTTTATTATTGATTGCAGTTATTTTGTTTTACATAATTCTACATTTGTAAGTTCAACTTTCATAATAAAGAGATTGCACTATAGTAATTTGTAGTGGGGGAATTGAAAATACGGTTTTTACAGTGCAAATATTTGTAATTCCAAATAAATATGAAGTGAGTACTGTACATCTTGTATTCTGTTGTAATTTAAATCTGCATATTTGAAAATGTAGAAAACATCCAAAATATTTAAATAAATAGTATTTATTGAATAGCATGATTAATTACCACTAATACTTGAATTGCACAAGAGCCCTACTAAATTGTACGTCAGCTCACTTCCTCCTCATGGTGGGGAAGCCTCAGTGTGGATATTGGAGCCTATCTGTAGACATTCATGTTTGAAATCTTCACCCACTACTTATACTTTGTTCTCTAGTAAGCAATAAGGCAAACCATGCTCCCATTCTTGTGAAGAGTGAATGAACTACCTTTAATCCGGAAACATTTTGTACAACAGGTATGACTGCATTTTGCCCAAGTCACTTACATTGGTCCTGGTGTTATATGCTAATATAGTAGGACAACTTAAGTGCATAGAGTCTTTGCAAAAAGGATGCATTTATCTGTGGAGTCTTTTGAACCATTTCTGTTATGGTAGAAGCAATCTTTTCCCCTCTAAGAGCAAAGATTATTGCACAGTGGTCCCCAATAAGATCAGAATGTTAGAGCAAACATTCCTGTGGGTGACAGGAGTTCTAAGAATAGCCAGTGACAATGTTCCCTCTTTTTTTTTTTCCATTCATGTGTGGACTAAATTTTGTTATGCATTGAGGCATGTGCAGATATGTACCTCCAGTAGAAACACATGGTGCCAGCTGTGGGAGGCTGTGGATACTCTGCTGATCAGCTGGGCAGCATTTGAATCACTCAGCTTTCAGGGAACATTGCCCAGTGATAAAATTGGCAAACACTCAGAAGACTGTGTGTCCTAGACTGTGTGTCCTAGAAGGGGCATCTTCAAGGGAGTTAAGTCTCACTGGATAGGCCAAGTGGAGGAGTATATACTGGAATGGGCCATGCTCTTAAGCTCATCACAGCCTGTTCACTCAAACGTGGAGCAAAGAAAGGATTTGACCCATGGTGAAATAGCTGACCTATTACTACTCTGGGTACCTCAGGCCTTAGATCTATCGTGACCTTACAACTTGGCACGTGCTAGAAGAATCTCCGAGAATAATAGGGTTTCATACCATACACCTTGCTTCTCTGCCAACCCAAATGTAATTTTATCTCCTAAAACTTGAAAAAAGACACACACAAGTCAACATTACACATTGCTACATATTTAAAGAATTCCATGTAAGAGATCAATGGGGACATTTCCAGTGTCCTTAGTCATCTATCTTTTGACCTTGTATTTGGTCAGTGCAAGTGCTTATTTATTGCTACTTTAGCCTCTCTGAACCAGTGCAGGTCTGAGCTAATGATCAAGACAGAAGATTTGAAGGTGTGTTTTCCCTTTGCAGTGATCTGAACTATCTAGCTTCCCATAAAGTCTTGTGGTTTTTTTTAAAAATAGTTTCCCTGCTACTCACTGCTACCCAGATTAAAAACTGGATGCTTTTAAAATATTGTCATTGCTAATTTAATTAAAAATAGTGGTACTTCAAGATACCGCTGTAAAACCATTTATGATCAGAGAAAAACACAAGTACCAGCCCACAGAGGGAAACAATCATGAGTTGTGATAGTTGACTCCGTGAAGACACTTGCTCTGGCTATACTCCAGGATAACAAGACTGCTTCTGCTAACCTGTATATTGGAATACAGGAAAGGCCTAATAGTCAGCTTTGTGGAAAAGCGTTTGCATACTGTGATAGTCTTGGCACCAGGATGGACTTGTTGGTCTGAAATATGAGCACCAGTGAACAGATCTGCTCTCAAGTGGTTCTGGCTGTGCAAGTTCTGTCCAAAAATGTGCAGAGAAGCTTTCATTAGCTTACAGCTCACATGAAAACCCTGGACTCTATAAGCATTCAATCTGTTTTTCTCAAAGTTAATTCATAGGACTTCATTGTGACCCCAGTATGGGAGGGGGATAACACCCTTAAATTATTGCTCTTATTAGAGTGCAAAGTCTAAGGGTATGTCTAGACTACATGGCTCCGTTGATGGAGCCATGTAAAATAGTTTACTCGGCATAGTCAAAGAAGTGGGGATTTAAATAATCTCCGCTTCATTAAAATAAAAATGGCCGCCGTGCTATGCCGACGATCAGCTGATCTGGCACAGCTGCAGCGTGATCTGGCTGATCTGGCACAGCTGCAGCGTGAAATGAGGTTTACTGGAGCGTCGACAAAGGCTTCCCTTGTTGACCGCGCCACGTCTAGACTGCTGCGCTGTGCCGGATCAGCTGATCGTCGGCACAGCGCGGCGGCCATTTTTATTTTAATGAAACGGTGATTATTTAAATCCCTGCTTCTTTGACTATGCCGAGTAAACTATTTTACATGGCTCCGTCAATGGAGCCATGTAGTCTAGATGTACCCTAAGAGCTGGGGAAGAGGTTAGCACTGAGGTTGGGCCTTCTTTGGATGGAAGTAAGTGACATAAGGACTCAACAGAGCTTTGGATGTTTGATTTAATATGTGCTGTAACAATTTTGCAAAGATTATCCTTCCATGGAAATGTTGCAATGAGGAGATGGAGGAAGAGTAAAATTTCTGGGGGAACAAAGAGTCTGGATATGTCATTATTTGGATGGTTTCAGTTATTGACTCCTCCTCTTATACACTCATTCAAATCTATTATTCACACACTAGGTGCTCTGTCACACCCTTCTTTTACAATTAGGTACAGATAATTGCACTATTAATCAGTCACTTATATGCATACTTGCTTTGTCACTCAAAATACGCACACGCACGGAGGGCAGGGAATTGACCACTGAAGTACGTCTTCGATACTGAATGAGTCCCTCATGTCACTTCAGTGGTGTAAGTCTTCTGGCACTAATCAGTGGCTGAGTTTGAATTCTGAGCTGTTAAATTAATAGATCCCAGCTGCAGTCAATGGACACATAGTTAATCTTTGAAACACATAGTAAATACATGACACTGACTTGGAATGGCCACAACAGAAATAATATGAGTTTTTGGTGCTTGAAGCAGAGATCCCAATGGATGGTCTCTAGAGTATCCATTGTTCAGCTTGGCTCTCACACTGTCAAGGCCTTGTTTTGCTAAAGCTTTAAAAGTGTGTGAATTGTGTGTTCAAGGTACTGTTCGTGAAATGCATGGACTAGAGAATAGCATGATGGGGCAGGAACTCTTTGATCTCCCCCCTCACTTTCTCCCTATGCATCTCAGTGTCGACCTGCAATAGCCCCTGCTAGGCATCACCTTTGTCCACTCTCTGTCAATTTCACAGAATTGAGCGCATTGTATTCTTCTGATCTGGGTAAATGGGTGTGTGGGGGTGGGGGGAGGGGAGAGGGATGGAGAGGGACTATTAAGATCAAAATTCCCTTTTTTCCTAAATGGAGACTTTTTAATTGTTTAAGTTCACTCTATGGTCAGTTGACACTATGGTCATCTTTCAACATTAGCTGCCTAAAATATTGGCATTCAGTCCATGAGGGTTTATTATGTATCTGAGCTCCCCGATGGTAATATGGATAGCAGCTGGTTGCAAAGTGCCTAGAAGAAATGATACTACTCATTACATAGTTTAAACCTTTGTCAAGGCTCCTACTAGGGAAGCTATACATAATTTCTTATTGTGATCTGATTTCTGTCTATATGCTTGATCTGTTATGCCATTTGAGTCTTTGACTGAGAGATTTCCTGGAGCAGTAAAAGCTATAGACCATGTCTGCACTACAAAAGTGTTGACCTAACATGTATCAGCATACCACTGTTGTAGTAATTGCATTGCTTGTGCAGGTCTACACTTTGCTTCTTGTGCTGGCAGTGTGACCTGACCAGGAGCACTTGTATCAATTGTACTTTGAGCATGGAGCATTGTGAGATGGTCCTGGAAGCCAGTAAGAGTTGATATAAGCAACCCACTTTGAGAAACAATGGTCGACACTGATTGTGTCAATCTAACTACATCAACCTCGACTCTATGACACTCATGGAGTGATTCAACATAAAAAGGCAGTTACATCAGTGGGAGTGAAATTTAATAGGTTGACATGAACTGTTTGTAGTGTACACCAGACCTTGGTCTCCCAGAAGGTGTGTCGCTTGCTGGACTGCAGTTCAAAACTTTAATGAGGCATACCCCATGAGTCAGCTAGCCAGAGGTGACTGGAGAGTGAGAAACATAAAATACAGGGAAGAATGTAGACAATGGCATGTGGATGGGAAAAGAACTATAAGAAGGGGGAGAGAGAAGATAGACAATGTAGGAGGAAACGTGCCAACGTTTCCTACAGGAAAGAGTGTAGCGAAACTGGGAAGGTGGGGGAGCAAGAAGGCAAATAAGTGACACTTCTGTCTTTTTAGAAGGTTAATACAATCTACAGTAATCAACTCTGTTTCCATATGCCAAAGAGTCTGAGGCTGTGGTATGTATGGCTGCAGGCTTGTGGGCTTAAATCCATGTGTAAAATGTCAAGTGTGTACAACTATATGACAGAAATGCTGTATGAGGTGTATGAAATGTATACACAGTCAGATTATTCCTCTGCACATTGAGCTCCCCCTCTCTCCATTCCTTCAGGTACGGGTTGAACCTCTCTAGTCCGGCACTCTCTGGTCTGGCAACATCAGTGGTCAGCATGATTTTAGTTAGCCAGAAATCCACTTATTATGCATGTGGCCAAGTTTCCTGCAGTTCCATAAAGTTTGTCTACAGCCATCAGTCCTGGCTCTCAGTGTTTTGCACTGTTGTTTAGCTCCAATTTACCCCTAAATGTCTTCTAAGAGCCCAGTAAGCGTGGAAGTGTTGGTAATGCTGTTAGGCAATATTGGCAAATTCTCTGGTTTGGCACCAGTCAGGTCCTGAGGGGACCAGACTAGCGAGGTTCAACCTGTACTATTTTTAACCAGGCCTATCATAGAATCCTAGAACTGGAAGGGACCTTGAGAGGTCATCGAGTCCAGTCCCCTGCCCTCACAGCAGGACCAAGCACCGTCTAAATCATCCCTGGCAGGTGTCTGTCTAATCTGCTCTTAAATATCTCCAGTGACAGAGATTCCACAACCTCCCTAAGCAATTTATTCCAGTGTTTAACCATCCTGACAGGCAGGAAGTTTTTCCTAATGTCCAACCTAAACCTCCCTTGCTGCAATTTAAGCCCATTGCTTTTTGTCCTATCCTCGGAGGCCAAGGAAAACAATTTTTCTCCCTCCTCCTTATAACACCCTTTTAGATACTTGAAAACTGCTATCATGTCCCCTCTCTGTCTTCTCTTTTCTAAACTAAAGAAGCCCAATTCTTTCAGTCTTCCCTCAGATCATGTTTTCTAGACCTTTAGTCATTTTTGTTGCTCCTCTCTGGAGCTTCTCCCATTTCTCCACACCTTTCTTGAAATGTGGTGCCCAGAACTGGACACAATACTCCAGTTGAGGCCTAATCAGCATAGAGTAGAACGGAAGAATGACTTCACATGTTTTGCTCACAACACTTCTGTTAATGCATCCCAGAATCATGTTTGCTTTTTTAGCAACAGTGTCACACTGTTGACTCATATTTAGCTTCTGGTCCACTATCACCCCTAGATCCCTTTCTGCAGTACTCCTTCCTAGACAGTCACTTCCCATTTTGTATGTGTGAAATGTATTGTTCCCTCCTAAGTGGAGTACTTTCCATTTGTCCTTTTTAAACTTCAGCTCTTTAGGTAAACAAAGCGTTGCGGACTCACTATCGGCTTTCCCAAAGTGTTTGAACACCCTCGAACAAAACCTTTTTCTCTGATTCAGGAGACAATGTTCATACTCCCATAGATCATAGCTTCCATAGAGCATTTACTTCCATAGTCACTTGAACCTACATCCACCTCTTTCTCGGTGCCAACATGGAGACAATTGTCAGTGTTGATGTGGACTCCACTTCCCAAAGTGTTTGGGAATTCAAACTTTCTGAGAAGTCTGTTGGCTGTTAGATTAGTGCCAGTAATAGACTTCAGTTGTGTTTAAGGTTCCAAGTAATGATGTATTGTTCCACATGCAGTAGCTGTAGACTGTATGGGACTTTTAAATTAACAAATATCTGCAATGTTTTCTAAAACAATAGTAATCTCTCTTTTTTGGACTAGAGCGCTGATATGTCGATCTTAAGTTACTTGTGCTTTTTCAGACTATTAGGCTGGGCTCCAGCCAGCTAGCTTTAATTTCAACCACTGCAATTTACAGTAGATTCATTATTTGGCTCCCTGAAGCGACGGTGTATTTGTTGGACAAATTCTCACCCCTTTTCCAAACTGTCTTCTCCAATAAGTGCAATATAAAAAGCTCAAACTACAGGAGGCCGAACAAGCTTTAGGAGATCGAGAACTTCTCAGTGCAAAGATGACTGTAGCCATGGAAGCTTGTGCCTTCTGTCAGCTTCTAGTGGATTTGAAAGCTGCAGGGTCAGAAATGTCAACACAGCTGGTGTCAGGATAAAGAGTATTAATTTTATTACAGCCAAAGGGTCAGCTTATCTTGAGGAAATGTACATCTCTGCAAACAGGGTTTTCATTCTAGATTAATATTTCTACAATAAGCTCTTACATTTTTCTGTATAATAAACCATTGCTGATGCATTGCATGTGTAAATGTGCAAGGTTTTCTCCTTGTATAGATACATAAAGATCTCAATTCACAAGATGAACTAAGCCTTATATATTGAACATTACAAAAACCCACAAAAAACCTGTGATCAGCAGCTAGTGTCATGATTCCTATGATGGGACCAATTTAGAAACTGCGTTGGACTTCTGACTTAGAGTACTTCTAGATTGTAGCCGGGCATGTGAACAGCAGCTCATTTAAACATACCCATGCTAACACTGGCTAGCTCATTAAACAGAGAAGTGAAGATATCATGCCATAGGCTTGAGCACCAGCTGCACAAGCTAGAACGTACCTGGCTGGGGGTCAAGGAGGTATATACAACCTTAATGGAAACGCATAGCACAGCAGCTGCACTCTTAATTTTGGCAAGCTAGCTGGAGTACTTAATGTGTCTACATAAGCTGCCATTCACATGCTCAGCCGTAATGTAGATGTACCCTTAGTTGTTACTCACTAACACGGGGAACAGCCTGGGGAAAGAAACAAGAGATTGGGCTGAGAAGTCATGACAAGTGTCTAAGGATGGAGACTTGTGACTGTTCTTGTTAGTTACAAGCATTGTTGCAGACTGGGGACTAAATGGCTAAGTAGCAGCTTGGCAGGAAAGGACCTGGGGATTAGAGTGGACAAGAAGCTGGATATGAGTCAACAGTGTGCCCTTGTAGTCAAGAAGGCTAATGAAATAGTAGGGTGCATTAGGAGGAGCATTGCCAGCAGATCTAAAGAAGTGATTATTCCCCTTTATTCGGCTCTGGTGAGGCCACATCTGGAGTATTGTGTCCAGTTCTGGGCCCTCCACTACAGAAAGGATGTGGATGCATTGCAGAGGCTCTAATGGAGGGCAACCAAAATGATTAGGGGGCTGGAGTGCATGACCTATGGGGAGAGGCTGAGGGATTTGGGCTTATTTAGTCTGCAGAAGAGAAGAGTGAGGGGGGATTTGATAGCAGCCTTCAACTTCCTGAAGGGAAGTTCCAAAGAGGATGGAGAGACGCTCTTCTCAGTAGTGACGGATGGCAGAACAAGGAGCAATGGTCTCAAGTTACAGTGGGGGAGGTCTAGGTTGGATACTAGGAAAAATTATTTCCCTAGGAGGGTGGTGAAGCACTGGAATGGGTTACCTAGGGAGGTGGTGGAATCTCCATCCCTAGAGGTTTTTAAGTCTCAGCTTGACAAAGCCCTGGCTGGGATGATTTAGTTGGGGTTGGTCCTGCTTTGGGTAGGGGGCTGGACTTGATGACCTCCTGAGGTCTCTTCCAGCCCTATGATTCTATGATTCTTGGTTAGGCTCACTCTGCTGAGAGCTGGGGGAAGGTGCAGGGTAGAAATAATTCTCTCCATCCTGACCTGATTGTTTCCAGTTCTAATCGACCAAATTTGTAACACTCCATCCAGAAGGAAAACTTCACTGCTGAGATAAATTCAAAGTGCCTTGAAGAGAACTTGAACCAACATGTTGGCCCACACAAAGAATTCCCTTTTCTGATCATTAGAATTGACTGACTGGCCTCAGGGCAAATGTGCAATTACTAACAAAATGAAAATGGCTCATATGGTCATAGAAATTAGATTAAAAGTCCCAGGCAGTTGCCTGGTCCATTCTGTTAGCCAGTGCAATTTGCTTATCTGCAGTGGTCTACTGTCCCTTAGTTTTTGGCCTGTGTGGGTGAATGACCACTTAAAAGTCCCCATTGTTAGAACTATTGAATTTTGTATGTTTTTAAGTCCTAACCCTCGCCTCCTGTATTTGTATATGAAAAATGTTGGACCTGATCAAAAGTGAATTGAAGTCAATGGAAGTCTTTCTAATTACTTCAAAGTCCTTGTGAAGGGAACGTGAAGGCTGCACAGGTCTGAGCTCAGGAGACGGGAAGTGTAAATTAAAGTTGCATGGCCGGTGTGTCTTTACTGACAGAGGCGATAACAAAATGTCTGAGCTATAGATTCTGAGGGGAGGTGGGAGAGCTAAGAATTCCTAAGCCCCATTCCTATACTGCTTGCCTAACTCCCATCCAAAGCTGCAGTCCCTGCTCTTGGAAGTGCAGAAACTGTGCTCTTTGTGGGCTGCAAGGGATGCATGACACTCCACAAAAGATAAGAAGGTGGGGTATTTCCCCAGCCCCCTCTTTGTATCCCCGTATGCATAGCTCATGGGATACTGTGTATCATCCCTTGAAGCCATAAGACTGTTATGACACCATCAAATGGTTTCTCCCCTTCTCCTTTGTTAGAAATATTTATTTTAAAATCACCTTAAAAGTATTAAACTGATCATAGTAAAGCGGCAGCTATCAAACTTATGGCCATAAAAAGTCTCCCTCTGTTGTAGGTCTGGGGTTTCAATAAGAGGGAGTGCCCAATTCCCATTGAAAATCTTATCTGAGGAGTCTGGTTAGATTCGTGTGCCTAACTTTAAGGTATAAGTCTGAAGGTTTTGGGCCAGGTGTCTTGTGTTGTCTGGTTTCCTATACTACAAGGTCATTGGCCGAGGGTCCATGTTGTCTTCTAAGTTTTGTTCAGTGCTAAATGTTAGTTAAAAATTGCTCTGTATCAGCTATGCCACAAGGCGATCCTGTGAATCGTTTTTCTGTGGTACGGTTGGTTATTTCAACTCCTTTTCCCTGGTGTGATTTTCAGAAGTCTAGCAGTTCCCACAAGCAGAACATGCCACACAAGGGCACCCAAAAAATCTCTCATTAGCAGCGGCTACCCATGTGTAACTGGGCAGTGACTTCTTATTGACTCAAGGGAATAAAAATCATGGTTAAGGTAAGAGAAACATCAGAATCAGGTCAGTGTAAAGAGGGATCACAGCAATCTGGAAAGGAATGTTTACCTAAGAGGGAGACTTCTAGGATGTAGAATGAGGAGAAGAGGAGAGACTGCAGGTAGCAGACTCTCATCAGGACTGTTAGGGCTATTCATAGACAGTGCACCTGCATTTCCACGGAAAGTAAGAAGATTAATGTAACCCTATAACGGGAGGTTGATGGAGACTTTCTGCAAAAGCCTGACTTGCTAGAATCTTTCTTGTAAATCTCTTTAGTTTTTGACAGCAGTGTATGATTCAAAATATGGTGCTCTTAAAAGTATTACAACATTAGGGGAATGTCACAACTTGTACATCCTTTTTGTGACACAGAATCAAATGCACAAATCCCAAAAGTGTAATAACATCTATGTAAAAACCCTGAGGGATTTACAAAAAGGAACTTGGTTAAGGCTAGAAATCCAGCCTGGTATTTCAGCCTGTGAAAGAATATATGACGCAGGCAAGAAAGTGACTTAAGGTCAGTTTCAGGCTGAAGTTTTTTGGAACTGTGCATGCAAAAG
The DNA here is from genome assembly GCA_019425775.1 of Rafetus swinhoei. Taxonomy (NCBI): domain Eukaryota; kingdom Metazoa; phylum Chordata; order Testudines; family Trionychidae; genus Rafetus; species Rafetus swinhoei. The sequence continues at coordinate 48,469,226 of CM033432.1, forward strand.
AGGTGTTTAAATAATGGGTAAAAATACTGAAGTAGTTTACACATGCAGGTGGGTGCTAATTGTAAAATTTAGCCTTCAGTATTGTAAGAGAGATGGTTTTATTCCCCTTCTTTATTCTTTAAAAAAGTGATCTCTCTGAGGTGGTAAGAAGTGGACCATATTTCAAGGAACACTTCCCTTCTCAATTCAAAAATTGCTCAAGAATGCTCTGGCCTGAATTTTGTAAACAGGCGACCTAGGCGTTGAGTTAATCGATGAGGCCGACCAGAATAAATCAGTTTATGTGCAATGTTTTGAACAACTAGGAAAAGAGAATCCAAAAGCATTGTGGGAAGTTTTTGGAACACATTTAAAAATGAAAACTTAAAAATAACCTGAATGTCCTTACGACCAGCCACAAATATTCAAAAATCATGACTTGGGTCTCAAAATTGAGATTTGTAAAGATACATTTAGGTTTTTAGTTGCCTTCTGCTTTGAGCCTTTGTGGGGGCCATATTTTCAACTTTCTTCTGCAACCATGAGGGTGAGGAATTTACTCTCTTTTTAAAAAAATATGAAAGCTGAGGTTCATTACTCCAGGTGCTAGGGCTTGAACATCCTCCCCCTGCTTCGATTTGTGAGATTTGCTATGAAATTGCAAGAGCTACAAAGGCAACTTTGATAACAAGTGCACACTGTGCTATTTAAACAGCAGCCTGTAATGCATTTGCAGGCTCATGTTAACACTCAAACCAAACTGCTTGCCTGCGTTCTATTGTTAGGTGTAAGTGACATGAACTACGGCTAAAGGGGACTTGCTCAAATCAGATGTGCATGTTGCCATAGTAATCAAAACATAAATCTAGCAGTTCTGTTTAAAGAAAAATAAAATAGTGGCTGTGTGATGCCACTCAGGGGCTTGCACTGGGGAGATGTAATACTGGGGAGAGAGCAGGTGATGCAGTCTAGGTGAGTGATTGCACAGAGATGCACACACAGAACAGTGAGACAGAAAATGCAGTGTTTGTTGTAGAAGGTTTATTGATATGGCTTTTGAACAGCGGAACTTCTCCACCCCGGCTGTGATTAATGAAACACAGATATAGGCAGCTGGTAATGGTGCTTGATAATTGAAATAACAATTAAGCCGCAGTTTCATGGACTGCACAGAAACTGTGAAATTAACGCAACCCTGTGACAGATCCCGGTCTGATCCTGATTCCCTTCTCATGACTGCTCGTGCCCCAGGGAGTGGATCCCAGTCTCAGCGCCTTGTTAGCCAGTGATGTAGTCCTTTGCCTGGGCCTGCACCGGATTCCGCCGGGGGACGCCGGGCATCCCTCTTTGCTCTACCTTGTGTTGCACCAGAGGGCAGGCTGGACAGGAAGCAGCAGCAGAGGCCTGGGCCAGAGGCCAGTGCCATGGGGTGAGACTCACACACACACTAGGCCCCTCCACTCCCTGGGCTAAGGCGGGTTCAGCCCCTTGGGGATGGGACAACCCACTAACCTCCCCCCAGGCAGCCGCAGCCATCTTGAGTAATTTGCAACTCTCTAATGCTCACAACAAAACATGGACACGCCCTTTATGGAGGCTTTTATTTAGGCCTTTGTATTAATCTCCTAGCATGTGGGAGAGAAAAGAACATAAACGGAACCTCCAACACTGAGTTGGAAAATGCAACATTCCTGCCCGTTGCCTTCATCTTTAGGTCTTGTCAGAGGGCTCATGGTGTTGTCACTTCCCCCTTTAACTAACTAGAGTAAATCAGTTAATTGATTAATTGACATTGCTGCTGGCACAAAAGGAAGCTGGGGAGGGATGGAAGTGAGCATGTGCTGTGCTTTCTAGTCTCACTAGTTACCAGCTCTGTGAGCAGGGCTCACAAATAGCCATTCTTGCTTTAGTTTCTTTAGCAAATACAATGGCATCGCTCTGGGCATGCCTAGTCGAAATGCTCGGGAGCCAGTAAACTGTGAACAAACCTGTTTGCATTGCTGTACTGTACAGCGCAGCACAGATAAACCCTAATTGTTATGCAACTCCTTAGCATAAGCTCCTGGCATGGCTCATATGCTTCTCTCATACTAAGACTGTCCAAAATAGCAACAAGAAAGCATGTAACTAAAGACACAGCAGGAGTGGAGGAATTCACACAGGCCTCGGATGTTGTAAGGATTGAACAATTCCTCATTTTTTTAACCTCCAAACATGCTAAGTATAATGTATTTTCTTCGGAGCTTCTTCAAGGTAAGCAGTTTTAAACTTTTCCTAAGTGTGTGTGTGTGCTTTGCCAAGAAGGAAATTAGCTAAGAAGGCTTTGTGCAAGGACTAGGGAAAACTATGTTCCGAGGACTGATGCCCATTTAATAAATGCACTCCCTGGCTTTGTATGAATATTTTGATTGCTAGAAAGTTATGCTCTGCAGTGATAAAATGGAAAAGACTTTCTGTGGTTTTAATCAGGGAAATTTGTAATGCAAACAGATTTTTACAACACAAGCCACTTGCAGAAAGAAGGAGTAGTTGGTAGCAACTTTATACTGATCAAGGGATACATTTTCTGAGACACAAATCAATTGGAATTCTTTATTATTACATTTTTCTGAAGCTTTTTGTTGCCCTTTAAACATCCTTAAGCAAAAATGACATCAGTGAAAGTATTTTGTTTAAATAAAATAGAACATTAAACATTTCCTATAAACATAATCTTAGGTAGTTACCTATTCTGTTAACATACCCTTCCCAAAGACAGAAGCTAAGGGAAACTGAATTATCCTGGTGCAGTTTCATTTATACCTGATGTATGCAGCATGACTGAATTGTACACTTGTATGATTGAACTTCTATTGCTATCGTTTTATCGACAGAACTAACAGTGGGAGATATGAGAACAAAATTTTCAGAGTGCTCTATTCAGTGGTATCACTGAAGCATTGCAGTGTCAATGTTTATGACAGGATTTGTTAATGTGTACATTGGCATGCTTGATAGATGATTAAAAATGTAAGGTGTAAGGAAGGTAAAGTTTAAACACTAACTGTTACTGGATTGAACACTGGTCAAAAGTGCTGTTGCACTTTAGAGTGTGGGAGTGAATGTTGTTAGTTTGTTGGCAATTCCATAGGGAATAAAATGGGGGTATTTGTATGAAAACTAACTTTCCATTGTACTGCCATTTTTTCTTATACATCTTCAAATTGAACTAAATCACTATTTAGATAGTCTTCAGAATTGTTACTCTAGTGTAAAATCAGCAGTGATTTACTGTACCACCTGGCATTGCTGAAACTGGGTCCGTATGTGAAGTTTAAATAGGAAATCAATTGTCTCAGCATCCAAAACAGGGAAAGGTTTCACTTTGGTCTTTAAACATGTGGCTCTAATGCAGATGATCCCTTGCACTTGTTTTCACCATCCTTTTTATTGTAAATTGTTTGTATTTTAAAAATAGAAGTGGGGAATGTATGTAGCAACATGCTTTAGGATTGCATAGAAACACCTGCCCCACATTCAAGCTCCTTTCTTTAACCTGCTCCATTTGGTTGGAAAAGCTCATCTGGGGGTCTGCAAACTAGATACAAAAAAACCTGAGCCTTTTCTGCTGTTAGAGAGCGTGGAAGTTTTGGACACACAGACAAAGTCCTTTGAGAACAGAGTAGGAGGATTTTTCTACATTGGTTGCACACGATTATTGACTTGTCAAGATCTGTCCAACATTGTCACCTTTGGATTTGAATAGTTTCAAAACGCACTCTTGCTATCTAGTGGTTGTCATTGTAAACATTTAATATTGGCGTGGCAAAATATCTTAAACATTTTGTAGATAGAAAATAAATACATGCTCTGACATGAGAAATGTGCATCTCCAAACAAGAAGACACCAGCTGGAAAAATAGGGACTGTCCTTTATGAGCTCTCTTGTAGTGACCACTGGAGCTGGACTACACTTGATTATTTGAGGTGGGGGGGGGAGGTGTGACACCCTTTTTCGTTCAGTGGGTTCAAGCGTCACACTGAGTTGCATGAACTAAATCTCAAAGCAAAACTCAGTCGAAACAGTTGGATCTTGTTAGGATTGGTGATGTTCAAACGGAAAGTTTGAGTTACACATTACAAACAAACTTTTCCCTGGAGTCTCTCGGGTTATAAGGGGTTTGCTTGAATTTTAGTGTAGATTCCCCCCAAAATGCACCCTACCCATAACAATACTCTGTGTTCTACATTAATTGTGCCAGATGAATTATGTTGTTTCGGTGAGGTGGAGCATTATATTAGTATATCTATTATTGAACTTCTGTAGGCGCTACTACCTGTGGATTACGAAGTACCTTTACAAATATTAATGTAGCCTAATCATTCTTTTGTAAGTTATAGTATTTTATGGATGCAAAACAGAAAAAAATTAGTTGCTTATGACCACTGAACAAATCCTGCAAATTTTGCATCTAGTCTGACTTTCAGCGTGGGGACTGGCTCAAAGTTGGCCAGGTTTTGAGCAGACAGCAAGTTTTGCCCAATACTAATCACTTCCTGTTCAGTTAACCTATTAAAATTGGCTTCCACAAAAATAATCTAGGGTACGGCTAGACTACAAGTTTTTGTTGGAAAAAGGTACGCAAAATGCGCTCCACATTTTGCGTACCTTTTTCCAATACTTTTGTTGGAAGAGGGTTTTCCAACATTTGGCACGTCTAGACTGTGCCAAATGTTGGGAAAAAAACCCTCTTTCGAAAGCCCCCTTCTTCCTTGTAGCACGAGGAATACAGGGGCTTCCAAAAGAGCGTTGCTCTTCCACAAAAAAAAGCAGAAGAGCAAATGCGTTCCCTGGATGCGGCAGAGTTTTTTCGGGATACTGGAGGTATCCCCAAACCCCCCCACAGTGTAGCCGTACCCTAGATTCACAGATTCCAAGGCCAGAAGAGACCACTGTGATCATCTAGTCTGCTCTTCCAAAAACTTCCGCAAAATAATTCCTAGAGAAGATCTTTTAGAAAAACTTTTATCTTGAGGTTAAAATTTCCACTGATGGAGAATCCAACGTGACTCGTAGCAAATTGTACCAATGGTTAATTATCCTCACTGTTAAAAATGTAGGTCTTATTTCTAGTCCGATTTTTGTCTTGTTTCGGCTTCCAGCCATTGGATCATGTTCTGCATTTCTCTGTGTGACTGAAGCGCTCGTTATCAAATATTTGTTATTTATTGTTGTCTACAGCAGGTGACAATAGCTAAAGTGTGGGCAGATTGAGATACTGTTAATTAATGGAAAACGCTCAGAGAAGTTGGGTAATTTCTATACTCAAAATACCCATTGGAAAAAGTTTTGCCTCAGGGTTGGGGAAGATACTGGATGCTGAGTGCCACAACTATTGGCAATGCAAACAAAGCCATAGGCGAGTACTTTTCTGTAGACTGTTTATACAGTTTGTGTCTACATAGTGCTAAGGAACTTTGAGCTGCATTTTTCATGTTCTGTGAGCGGTGGGGCCCAGACTGTGGCTGTAGACTGACCCAAGTGTAAGCATTGCAAAGATGTCTGCAGACAACCGAAGGTGATAGGTTTGAGGGGTGAACAGTCGCACGTACCTCAATGAGGCATTCGCTCCATGGCTGGCTGCTCCGAGGAGCCTTGCTAGTGCTACCCCTGCCGACGACTATGCTACAGGAGAAGAGTGGCAGGGGTCCAGCCCAGCCACCCAGTCAGGTACAGTCTGGCTTCAGGAGTAAGTTCTCGAGGGCGCTTTCATCCCTGCTTCTATCAAGGGAAGAGATCTCAGCTGTAACTCATGTGGGGAGAAGGGAGAGAACTGCTGTTGCTACTGCCACTGGGAGGGAAAGGACCCCCTCCTTCCCTTCCCCCTGCTATTCCACAATGGGACAGGGCTATGGCAAAGAGCTGAGGTGAAAGGGGATGAGCCACAAGGGAAACCATAATGAGGTGTGCTCAGGACCCCAGGGCACTGTAATCTGAGTTTGGCTGGAGTGTTTTTGTGCTGTAGTTCCAGCTGTATTGGCTCTTTACCACCAGGAGCATCCTGGGCTGGCTGTTTATTCTGCCAGGGCGGCACAGGGCTCTTGGGTTTGGCCCCATATTTAGACAGAGCATTTTGAAGTTCCAGCTACAGCAGCATAAGCAGTCTTCAGCAAACACCTAGATGTCATTTCCAACTATTCACCACTGGAATGCTGCAAAGCTTGCTGGAGATTTGTTCCATTACCCTGCAACTTCAGAATGAGTCACAGGACAAGTAAAATATTAGGAGGCTCATTTTCCAAAAAATTGGGTACCTAGATTTGTATTAAAATTGTGGGCCTGCTTTGCATTAGCAATTCGATCTTCAACAGGCTTGTACCAGGCCACGTAGATTTGACATACACTACTACATAAACGACATCACAATTCCCATCACTACATGCTTGAAATAGACTGGGGGGGGGCAATAATTTTTGCCCAGGGGCCACTTCAAAATTTTTGAAGTAGCCCCAGGCCACCCTGGAAGGGGCATGGCCTAAACAGGAAAGGGTGGGGCTACCCCACCCCCAGACCATGATTTGCCTTTGCCCCCCCTTCCCACTAGGCACCCATGCCCTAGAAGAGGCTTGGAATGCTCCCCACCACCAGGCCAATCAAGGCCTGGGGGCGGGGGAGCGTGGAAGCCGCCTCCCGCCCTGCCAGGAGCACATGGCACTTTGAAGTGCCACAGGCTACTCGCAGGGCCAGGGCAGGGCGAAAGAAGCTTCACGCAGCTCCCCAACCCCCAGGCCCTGATTGGCCTGGGGGCAGGGCAGCACGTAAAGCCTCCTCCGCTCTCCCCTGGCCCTGCGAGCAGCACGCGGCGCTTTAAAGCACCACGTGCTCCTGGCAGGACGGGAGGAGGCTTCCTGCGCTCCCTCTCCCCCAGCCAATTAAGGCCTGGGGACGGGAGAGCGTGTGAAGCTTTCTCTGCTCTGCCCCCACCCTGCAAGCAGCGTGCGGCACTTGGAAGCACTGTGCACTGCTCACAGGGCGGGGGTAGAGAGGAGAAGGCCTCGGGTGCTCCCCTGCCCTCAGGCCTTAATTGGCTTGGGGCCGGGGGAGCAGCAGGGCCTCCTCAGGCCAGATCTACCCACTTGGCGGGCCAAATCCAGCCCACGGAGGCCTTTTGTCCACCCCTGAAATAGGCACACAGTTGGATGCTGCTCTACATTTTAGAAGATCAGATGCCATTTTCTGGCTTAGGATATTTATCAGCAGATACCCCTGCAGATCAATATTCTATCTCACCTCAGAGCCACGTTAAGGACTTACATTTTTTCCCTTCATTTCTGCCAAGGAAATGTAAAGGTATATTTAACAACATCATATATTGATTTTAAGTGCAGATTTTTCTATCTATAAGTAGCTCTTTAATTAAAATGTCTTAAAATATCCCAAGGCACAATTAGACTACGTTTACACTGCAGCGCTATTTCGGTATCCCGAAATAGTTATTCCACATCTTTTGAGCATACCCATTATTTCTCAATATAACAGGCTCGCTATTCCGATGTCCCTGTAAACCTCATTCCACGAGGAGAAAGGGATGTTTCGGAACAGCGATTTATTTCGAAATAACTGCTGTGCAGACAGCGCCAAATTTTGAAATAAGCTATTTCGAAATAAACTATACAATTTGTGTAGCTCAAATTGCGTAGCTTATTTCGAGCTCCGGGTGCAGTGTAGACGCACCCTTATTGTTCTGAAAATGTTTAGCTTTCACACACGCACAGAAATCAAAAGTATAACACTTCACTACAGGAAAGAGCCATACATGTGGGTGATTGGTAAGTGGGATTGATCAGGCTTTGTACAATGGAAACAACTCAAAATCAAGTTGGCATTTTCCTCATTGCAATGCTGGAATTTACTGTGAGATTTTGTTGTGCTCATTTAAGTATAATACCACCAAATACAGATTGATCATGGTGATTGTCACAGTCCAAGGTAACTGCACCTAGATTTCCTTCCCTTGTGACCAAGGGGATCCACTCTAGGCTCCTGGCTCCTCAACTATCATCCCTTTTGAGTGGAGACCCATCTCTAACTCCCTTCTGATCAGGGTTTTTCTAGCCCACACACTGACTCTGGGAAGATATTCCCAGCACACCATACAGCTTAAACGGACCAACATCTGCCATTTGCTTTCTCCCCGAAGACTAAGAACAGCTGTAAATGAGAGTTAAACCGTGGAGAGTTACCAGACCTCTCTTTCTAAGCAAGCGCATTTATTCTCATAGCAAATACATTACAGAGGAAACATATTAAAACAATAAACTAGCCTATGCATCTACTAATAAGCTTACTAGAGATCAACCTGCAGTCAGCAGGGGCTCTGGCAGGAGTCAGTCCTGCAAACCACACTAAGGGCTTTTTTTCCCTTTTTTTGATGGTTACAAGTTTGTAACTGCTTTAGCACAGAACAAACAGTGACTGGGCAGCTCAACCTCTTCCTTTGCGCAATGTGGGTCTTTGATCTTCAGATTTCTGGAGCAGGAATTCAGTAGACAACGGCCCCTTCCTCAGAGTGGGTTTGTGTATTCTCCCTCTAGAGCAGGGGTGGGCAATAATTTTTGCCCGGGGGCCACTTCAAAATTTTTGAAGTAGCCCCGGGCCACCTCGGAAGGGTGGGGCCTAAACAGGAAGGGTGGGGCCTAAATGGGAAGGGGCGGGGCTATCCCACCCCAGAGCATCATTGGTCTGGGGTTGGGGGAGCCCCTTTCCCCCCCTTCCCACTGGGCATCCATGCCCTGGAAGAGGCTTGGCACGCTCCCCCACCACCAGGCCAATCAAGACCTGGGGGCAGGGGAGCGCAGGAAGCCTCATCCCGCCCTGCCAGGAGCATGTGGCACTTGAAGTGCCACGGGCTCCTCACAGGGCTGGGAACAGGGTGAAGGAAGCTTCACGAAGCCTCCTCCGCTCTCCCCGCCACCCTGCGAGCAGTGCGCGGCGCTTCAAAGTGCTTTCAATGTGCTGCTTTGATCATCAGTGCCCGCAATATGTAACCTTTGCATTTAATGCAACAGGTGCCAAACTTAACCTATTGCCCTTCTCCCCACCAGGATATTGCAGGAATTTGCCACATCTGTCACACTGACTTCTTAAAGTGGTGACCACATGAGAATGAATTATGCCATGGTTAAAACTCAGTTTTACCTTCTTATTGAAGTGCAGCATATTTTACTCAGTGATACTGAATCATTCAAAAGAAGGCACCTCCTACAATCAATCTCAGTCCACATCTATTGGAGCTCATATGGTAGTAAACAAGGCACCAGTGCAGATTTACCACTAATACCTCTAATGCATCAGCTACAATACTCCTGCTGTTCTCCTAGCTCTGGAGCTCCTGTCTGCTAAGACCCCTGAAACAATTCCTGCCCACTTGAAAAGGCTGATAGTGCTTGGGCTTTAATTGCTACAGTTATTGGTACAGTGCAGATTCGTTGATTGCCCTGCTGCCACCATACCTGCAGCTGCAGGTCAGTATGACTTTATCTAACCTGAAATCAGACATATCGGGTTATGTTCCAATTGCCTCGAATGAAATTGAAGCAGTGGTGTAGTGAGGGCAGGGCGGTGGGGGGCAGTTGCTCCTGGGCACTACACTAGGGGGTTGCCAATTTAGCTGCCGGGCCACTTGCTCCCTGCAGACAAACTACCGAGGCAGGGCCGGGTGGTAGAGTGGGCACTTCAAAGGCCTACCCAGGAGCCCAGCTCCCCTGGTTCTGGAGCTGCTGCTGCTGCTGCTGAGCAGTTCAGCACAGTTTTGCCTTTGCCCCTCCGGGCACATAACACCCTCGCTACGCCACTGAATTGCAGCACTCATACAAACTCAACATATTTCACATCTCTGCTTCCTGGAACACATGTGAGCAATGCCATACGAATGGCCATACTGGGTCAGACCAAAGCCCAGTATCCTGTCTGCAGACAGTAGCCAATACCAGATGCCCCAGAGGGAGGGAACAGAGCAGGGAATCCTCACATGATCCCTCTCCTGTCACCCATTTCCAGACAGAGGCTAGGGATACCATTCTTGCCCAACTTGGCTAATAGCCATTGATGGACTTAACCTCCTTGAATCTATCTAGCTCTTTTTTGAACCTTGTTAAAGTCTTAGTCTTTACCACATCCTCTGGCAAGGAGTTCCACAGGTTGACTGTGTGCTGAGTGAAGAAAAACTTCCGTTTGTTTGTTTTAAAGCTGCTGCCCATTAATTTCATTTGATGGTCCCTAGTTCTTCTATTGTGGGAATAAGTAAATAACTTTTCCTTATTCACTTTTTCCACACCAATCATGATTTTATAGACCTCTATCATATCCCCCCTTAGTCTCCTCTTTTCTAAGATGAAAAGGTCCAAGTCTTTTTAATCTCCCCTCATACGGGACCCATTCCAAATCCCTAATCATTTTTGTTGCCCTTTTCTGAACCTTTTCCAATGCCAATATATCTTTTTTGAGATGAGGCGACCATATCTGTATGCAGTATTCAAGATGTGGGCATACCATGGTTTTATATAGAAGCAATAAGATATTCTCTGTCTTATTCTCTCTCCCTGTTTTAATGATTCCTAACATTCTGTTTGCTTTTTTGACTGCCACTGCACACTGAGTGGATGTTTTCAGAGGACTATCCACAATGACTCCAAGATCTCTCTCTTGAGTAGTTGTAGCTAAATTAGTCCCCATCATATTGTATGTATTAACTGCCACTAACTGCCTGTCATTTGTTTGCTACGATAGCAGTATGATACCCACTGGCCCTCACAACACTTTCTACTTGCTGAGGTCTTGAAGACTAGCCACTATGGCAAACAGTGCAAGCTGTTGCCAAAGTATCTGGAAGGGATGAAAAAATGTGTGCAACGGTGTTGCTCTGATATTCTCCATTCAGAGATATTTAAATCTCATGTGAAAAATGAGCTCTCTTGAGCCCCAGAACTTACCTATAGAAACCATCAGAATGTGATGGTCTTTCTATTCATATTGCAGCAGGCCTGTTAGGAAAGCAAACCATTTCATCCCACTGCAAAAGAAGCTAGAAAGATCTAAAACTGGGCATACAGTGCTCTCCAAGAATTAGTAGGAGTGCCCAACTGTACTTCACAACGGTTTCCAGATTCAAATAAATACTTCACTCATGTTCCCCCGGCAGCAACCACCTTCCAGGAATTAAGATCCATGCTTTCTATGTTGGCGCCTTCATCCTACCCAGCTCACTTTAAATCTAAATTTTGGAGCTAAACCTATCTTCCTCTTTGAGCTACATACTGAACTCTTTATCCCAGGTTTATCTGAAGCAGGTTTAAATTGCCTGTATGCTGAACTTTGTTAGTCTGTGTACCTCAGAATCTGTAAAGATCTGTATCAATGGAACAGCACCAGTCTGTGAGGGTATGTCTGCACAGTAGCGCATACCTCGAAATAAGCTATGCCATTTGAGCTATGCAAATTCCGTAGCTTAATTTGAAATTTGAAATTTGGCACTGGTTACACAGCGCTAATTTCTAAATAAATTGCTATTCCAGTGTCTTCCTTAATCCTTGTGCAACGAAGTTTACAGGAAGCCGGAATAAGAAGCCCGTTATTTCGAATGTATTTTGAAATAATGAGTGTGCTGTTAAGACACGCAGAACACTATTTTGGGATAATGGACGTTATCCTGAAATAGCACCAGTGTGTAGATGTCCCCTGACCATTATGCTCAGGTGCAATAGCCAGAAGGAACATTAATTGAAAACCACTTTTAATTGTAAATTATCAGAGTGGACTGGGCTCTGGGTATGTTAAAATGTTCTTTGCTTCTTCTTTTCCCATCCCTCGTATGTGCTTTTCTTTTTTCTTTGTTTAGACTTAAAGACTTATTAAACTAAAGTCTTTTATTTATGTAGTGAACACAAGAGCAACCAGTGCGGGTGTTGCCTACAATCCAGAACCCCACTTTCCAAAATGGAGGCTAACTTTTGGTCTTAGTGGCTTTGCCCAATAGCAGTTACTCTGCACCACTGTTAGCTCCATTTTTGTTGTGTTGTTGAACTGAGCTGCCACAGGGCATAATGGGACTCTCAGTGTCCAGTTGGCCCAGTCTTGTGTTCCCTGAAGTGCATCTCTGTCTGGAATGTTCCGGATGGAAAGAACAATACCATGATATATAAAAGCCCCGTCCCTAAGATGGTGTGGCACAGAGGCATCTCCTCATTGGAGCCTCGACAACTTTTTAAATGCTTTCCCGGTTTTTCTTGCTCGTGTGGCTCCCCTCTTGCACTCACTAATGGCTGCCTATATTTCTGGTGGTGCTGATTCTCTGGCAGTTGGCTTCATGTTCTGAGCACCGTTCATGTAAAGGTGTCTTTGGGCAATCATTATTTCAGTGCCCGCATCAAATTCAGTCAGATCTTTTGTCTTCAGATTACATGCAACATTGCCAGCCACTCAGTCACAAATGGAATGGGGCCTCAACTCTGACTTCTAGTCAGCTTCTGTGTTGTTCCAGAGTGTGCCGGAGTACGACTCCATCATTGGCTGCCTCAGCGCTCCCAACTCCTGCCGAAAGCCTGTTTCCTTGGGCTTTAACACTAGAGGCAGGACGGAGCCCATTTGTCTGGCTGGAGCTATCTATTGTCTTTTGATTTATACGTAGACTACAAGTTACTATGGGGCAGGCACCATCTTTTTGTTCTTTGTTGGTAAAGCTCAGTGTGGGTTTTGCTATACATATCCAGTCTCAGTCAAGTTCGTTCTGTTCATACTCACACACTGTGTTGTATCCATAGGGCTAGTCTAAAAATAACATACCTCAATGGAAAAAGAAAAAAAAAGAGAAGTTAGGCAACCAATGGTGTTAATGGGCTGCAATGGCAGAGCTAAACTACTAGAAATCCTAAACTCTGTTGGGCCAGGAGAGCGGAGTGTTCTGCTAATGTAATTGCCAATGGATAGCTACCGTACCTATGTAGATGCTCACATCACATACAGAATAGATGCCTTTCCAAAGCAGGCTTTGTACAATCTACCAAGGACTTGACAGCTGGAACCCTTCCTCATATTGACTTCTGTGGGCCTAGCCATGCATTCAAGTGTTCCTCAACACAAGTAAAGTTTCCACAATTGAACTTAAATATGCAGAAAACCTCACTGCTGGGACTCTTCCAACAGCAAAACATGCCCTCTGCTTTCTCTGCTTGGGAGCCATTATCTTAGTTCCCTATTTTCCATGACAGTCCACTTCCCAGCTGAGCTTGGAAATGGTTTACGTGGCTTTTTGGCCCTGTACTGCTATGTCCATCAGCTACAGAACTTGACCCATCAGCTACAGAACTTAGAATCATAGACTTCTTGGCTACAAGGGCACACTGTTGACTCATATCCAGCTTTTCATCCACTGTAATCCCCAGGTCCTTTTCTGCAGAACTGCTACTTAGCCGTTCAGTCCCCAGCCTGTAATAATGCTTGGGATTCTTCCAACCCAAGTGCAGGACTCTACACTTGTCCTTGTTGAACCTCATCAGATTTCTTGTGGCCCAATCCTCTAATCTGTCCAGGTCACTCTGGACCCTATCCCTGCCCTCCAGCGTATCTACCTCTCCCCCTAGCTTAGTGTCATCTGCGAACTTGCTGAGGGTGCAATCCATCCCCTCATCCAGGTTATTAATAAAGATGTTGAACAAAACCGGGTCCAAGAACAGATCCTTGGGGCACTCTGCTAGAAACCGACTGCCAACCTGACATTGAGCCATTGATCACTACCCGTTGGGCCCGACCTTCCAGCCAACTTTCTATCCATCTTACCATCCATTTATCCAATCCACATTCCCTTAACTTGCTGGCAAGAATATTGTGGGAGACCGTATCAAAAGCTTTGCTAAAGTCAAGGTATATCACATCCACTGACTTTCCCAACCACAGAGCCAGTTACCTCATCATAGAAGCTAATCAGATTGGTCAGGCACGACTTGCCCTCTGTGAATCTATGCTGACTATTCCTGATCACTTTCCCCTCTTCCAAGTGCTTCAAAATGGATTCCTTGAGGATCCCCTCCATGATTTTTCCAGGGACTGAGGTAAGGCTGACTGGTCTGTAGTTCCCTGGATTGTCCTCCTGCCCTTTTTCAAAGATGGGCACTACATTTGCCTTTTCCCAATCATCCGGGATCTCTCCCGATCTCCATGAGTTTTCAAAGATAATGGCCAAAGGCTCCACAATGACATTTGCCAACTCCCCTCAGTACCCTCGGACGCATTAAATCAGGGCCCATGGATTTGTGTATGTTTAGCTTTTCTAAATAGTTCCTAACTTGTTCTTTCCCCACCAAGGGCTGTCCACCTCCTTCCCATACTGCGTTGCCTAGTGCATTTGTCTGGGAGCTGACCTTGTCTGTGAAGACAGAGGCAAAGAAAGCATTGAGTACTTCATCTTTTCCCACATCATCTGTCACTAGGTTACCTCCCTCATCCAGTAAGGGCCCCCACACCCTCTCTCATCATTCTCTTCTTGCTAACATGCCTGTAGAAACCTTTCTTGTTATCCTTCACATCCCTTGCAAGTTGCAATTCCTATTGCGCTTTCACCTTCCTGATAACTCCCATGCAATCTCGAGCAATATATTTATACTCCTCCCTAGTTGTCTGTCCAAGTTTGCACTTCTTGTAAGCTTCCTTTTTGTGTTTAAGCTCACCAAGGATGTCCCCGGTAAGCCAATCTGGTTGCCTACCATATTTGCTTTTCTTGCTGCATATCGGGATGGTTTCTTCCTGTGCCTTTAATAAGGCTTCTTTAAAATACTGCCAGCCCTCCTGGACTCCTTTCCCCTTCATGTAAGCATCCCAGGGAATCCTGTCTATCAGTTCTCTGAGGGGGTCAAAATCTGGTTTTCTGAAGTCCAGGGTGTGTATTTTGCTACTCTCCTTTCTTCCTTTGGTCAGGATCCTGAAATCTATCATCTCATGATCACTGCTTCCCAGGTTGTCACCCACCTCTACTTCCCCTACTACTTCCTCCCTGTTTGTGAGCAGCACAACCTGAGAGAAACAACGCTGAGAAAAGCACTAAATGTAAGCTTATCTAACTAGCTAGCATGTTGCTGCATACGGAATGAATCACACCCATAAATAATACTAGCACTACTTAACGTTTAGGCAGCGCCAGCCCGAGGCATTCTGGTGCCCCGGGCACGGGCGTGTGGCACCGCCCCTGGGCGCACGGCGCATGCGCGGGCCCGCCCATGGGGAGCAGGCCCGCCCCCCTAGGGTGCACAGGCCCGCCTCCGGGGCGCATGGCGCATGCGCGGCCCAGCTACGGCCGCTGGCACGCAGCCCGGGGCCCGCCCCCGGGGTGCATGGCACAAGTGCAGCCCAGTCCAGCCCGGCTGTCACTGCTGGTGCACGCGCCGAGCCGTGTAGGGCCCCGCGGCTGTGGGGGGAAGGGCTTTGCTGGCCAGCACCGCGGGGATGTGGGCGGGCTGGCGCTGCAGGAGCCGGCGCGCGGCGCCTGATGGCAGCTGTAAGGGACGCCGTGCGCCCCTTACAGCTGCCATCAGGCGCCCCCCCATCTGTTGGCGCCCTGGGCAGCTGCCTGGCTCGCCCATGCCTCAGTCCGGCCCTGCATTTAGGTACACATTTAAAACTTAAATTAATCTAACTATATCACTCACACCCTGTGGGACAAAATTTCACACCCTGCGTGACATAGTTAGGTCGACCCGACCCCAGGTGTAGATGCAGGCAGGTTGATGGAACAACGGGATTAACTACACTGATGAAAAGCCCCCTTCTTTGGTGGATGAAGTTTTTACACTATGGTTCTCCAGCTGCGCAGCTTCTGTACCATAGCAGCTCAGCTGTAACCGCTGAAGTGTAGACATACCCCTCTTTGTATGGAACTCAGCATGATTAAACTGCTGTCAATATAGGCTACATAATTATAGTATGCTCTGACATGACCATGTGTTCACTGTTGCAAAAATACTATCTATCCCTTGCATCTCTGAAGAGTTAATCTCTTGACTGGTTATATTGAACAGCATTTCTGACTGGGCAAGGGTTACATAGTGTTCCTATTGTAGTTTGCTTCTTCCATAAAATAACAGTTGTTTTTAGTGATGCACTGAAATCCAAGATGGTGCTTTTTGCTCCAGTTGTATTCTGAGTAATTTGGAAGTCCTCTGACCTTCTTGTAAACCTTGCTTCTATGAAACTTTAGGTGTGGATTTTGAAGAAATGTGTTAGTCGTATATTGGTGTGCACCAGCCTCTAGGCAGGGACTCTGCTATGCATAGATTCACAGAAGAAAACCAAAACATTGGCCTAGGGAAATATACACAAGCATTGTCTGTGTGGTGGACAGCAGTAACTTAGTCTGCTGCTATTTCTTCAACACATACCTGCCTTCACAGTGTATCAACTTTTGGGACTTAGTGACAGGACTGTTCAGACTTCACTCTGCACACATTCCAGATAGCAAATCAGATCATGCAATTGCTAATGCTTGAACTTTCAAAATAGAAACAAAATTATCACAGACAGCAAAACATGCCTTTTTGGTATGGTGTGGGAAATGCTCTGCCCAAGGCTGGCTTCATGCATGGCTAGGTTTAGCCAATGAATGGCTTGTAACATACATAAAACAAAGCTAATAACCAAGTTGCCTCTAAATTGACTGTTTTACATCATCCTTATTTTAATACCACTAAACAACAATTATATTTACAGTATGTGAGTAACCATATTGTACCAAATGCCATGATACCCTCCTGAGTATATGAACGTGCTTGCATACCATTAAAGTATAAAGAAACAAACTTGCATGATTGCACATGTTGTACCAACTATTGATTTATACTGATGTGTGGAATGAAAACTGTACTAAGTACCGATGAACATTCGTTCTTGCATATGTCTAAGCATGGAAATATTAAGTTTTTATGTTTTTATAATTTCAATAGATATCAATGTTTATTTTTAATTTTTTTAAAATTAGTAGTTATGAAAATGTTCAGTTTTGCATAATTATGGGTTTTTAACTTTTTTTCCTGCTTTTTATTTGTTTAAATTTTTGTAGTTGCAGGACATTATGGGGGTTAAGACAATTATTTACTGATAGTAGATAGTGAGGTTCAAAGAGCTGAAGCTTTCTAAGGGTACAGCTACACAACAGGGCTAAAGTTGAAATAAGCTACGCAACTTGAGCTACATCAATTGCGTAGCTTAAGTTGAAATAGCTTATTTCGACTCTGGGCATGTCTACACAGCACTTATTTCAAAATAGAGCAATCTTCCCCCAACTTCCCTTACTCCTCATGCAATGAGGTTCACAGAAGTCAGAGTAAGAAGTCCGTAATTTCAAATTTATTTCGAAATAATGGTCTTGCTATGTAGGTGTGCACTGTTATTTCGGAAAAACTGTTGTTATTCTGAAATAATGCTGCTGTGACAATATTCCCTAAGGGTACGTCTATACTGCATGCTTATTTCGAAATAAGCTATTCCGGAACAATTATTCCAAAATAGCTTATTTCGAAATAGCATGTCTACACTGCAGGGAAGCCTCAAAATTAGTCTGAGGCAGGCTTCCCTAATGTACACGTGCTATCTCTATTTAGAGCCCCAGGAGGCACTGGGACGGAATTATCATATATATAGTATCCCAGTGTCTGTGCGTCTGTAACGCTGACGTACATGGCCATGCCCCCTGGCCGTGTACATCAGCGCCCCGCCCCCCTTCTCCTCCCTCCCTGGCGGTTTGGCTCAGCGCTGCGCTGCTCAGCTGGGCCCCAGCGGGGGAGCAAGCGGCAGCAAGCGGCCATTTGGGGGCCGCGCTCCCCATGCGTGGGAGCGCGGACCCCAAAGGGTCACTTGCCGCCGCTTGCTCCCGCCGAGCCCGCGGGAGTGCCACTCAGCTGAGCGGCGCAGCGCATCACAGAGGGAGGGGAAGGGGGGTGTGCCACGCAGGGAGGGGAAGGGGTGGGGCTAGCCGGAAGGGGGTGGGAAGCAGAACTGGGGGTGGGATCGGGGCTGTGGGGCTGGAGGAGGATGGGGGCCCGGAGGAAGGGGGAGGGATGCAGCACTGGCGGGAGTGTTTGGGGCCATGGGGCTGGCCGGCAGGAAGAGGGGTGGGAAGCAGAGCTGGGGAGGGATCGGGGCTGTGGGGCTGGACGGGAGGAGGGGGCGGGAAGCAGACCTGGCGGGGGGGGGTGCAGTGTGGACCCCAAACGGCTGCTTGCCGCCGCTTGCTCCCCCAGGGCCCAGCTGAGCACCGCTCAGCTGGGCCCGGCGGAGTGCCGCTCAGCTGGGCCCAGCTGAGCGGCGCAGCGTGCCATGGAGAGGAGAGGAGGGAAGGAGGAGGAGATGGCCGGAAGGGGGTGGGAAGCAGAGCTGGGGGATTGGGGCTGTGGGGCTGAAGGGAGGATGGGGGCCCGGAGGAAGGGGGAGGAAGCAGCGCTGGCAGGGGAGGAGGGGAGTGTCTGGGGCTGGCTAGCAGGAAGAGGGGCCGGGAAGCAGAGCTGGGGGTGCATTGGAGGCCGTGGGGCTCGACGGGAGGAGGGGGGCGGGAAGCAGACCTGGCGAAGTAGGGGGGTGCAGCCACTGGCCGCAGCTGGACCGCAAACGGCCGCTTGCCGCTGCTTGCTCCCCGGCCGCAGCCCAGCTGAGTGGCGCTGGTGCTGCACTGCTCAGCTGAGCCCCGGTGGGACAGGAAGGGGGGCGGGGTGGTGACGTACACGGCCCGGGGTCGGGGCCGTGTATGTCACCGCCCCCCCTTCCTCCTCCCGCCGTGGCGCTGAGTGGTGCGCCCCTCAGCCGGGCCACCGCGGGCCGGGGGGCGGTGATGTAGACAGACTCGCCCCTGGCCGTGTACGTCACCGCCCCGCCCCTCCTCCCCCGCGGCAGCCCGGCTGAGTGCGCAACACTCAGCCGAGCCGCCACGGAGGGAGGCGAACGGGGTGGGGCAGTGACGTACATGGCCCCGCCCCCTTCCCCTGCCGCTGTGGCATTCAGCTGAGTGCTGTGCCCCTCAGCCGGGCCCGCTAGGGGAGCCAGTAGCGCAAGGGGCTGTTTGGGCTCCCCCGGGATGGGAGGGGAAGGGAGGACGATGACGTACACGGCCCCGCCCCCTGGCCGTGTACGTCACCGCCCCACCCCCCTCCTCATGGCAGCCCAGCTGAGTAGGCAGCACTCAGCCAAGCGCCACAGCGGGAGGGAAGGGGAAGGGGAAGGGGGGCGGGGAGACACGGAGGAGAGAGAGGCAGGAGGGGGAAGAGAAGAGAAAGGGAGAGTGAGAGGCGGGAGGGGGAGAAGAGAAAGAAAGAGACGGGGAGAGAGAGGCAGGAGGCGGAGGAGAGCTGAGGCGGGGGGGGAGGCAGTAGGAGGAGACAGAGAGAGAGAGACAGAGCGAGAGAGCTCAGGAGAGAAGACCTGAAAATCCCGTCTTATGACGGGCTAATTGGCTCGTAACTTAGAATGGCCCTGGTGAGGGGCTATTTTGAAATAGCAGCAGTGGAGTGTCTATACATGCCTTATTTTGAAATAGCTATTTCAGAATAGGAGTTATTCCTCATAGAATGAGATGTACAGATTTTGGAATAAGCCATCCATTATTTCTAAATTATTTCGAAATAACAGAATGGCTGTATAGACACTCACATTATTTCAAAATAACACTAGTTATCTCAAAGTAACGGTGCAGTGTAGACACACCCTTACTGTTAAACACAAATTGTCATCAGCAGATGTCAACATATACAGAGTAAATACTCTTAAATCAAACTCTAGTAAGTTACTGAGCAGCATTTTTCTTCTCTTGCTCACCTGCACATTTCTATGATTATTGATGGAAATATTTTGGATTGGTTTGTGAGTAGATGGGCAAATAGGCTTCTATCTGTAAATGTTAGTAAACATCATAGATATTGACATACATTTTAACCGTCCGAGATAAGGGACCTGTCTTGCCAGGGTACTGAAGTAAATGGGAGCAAAGTGTTCTACACCTCCAATAATCAGGTTGTTTGTTCAGGCTGAAAATGTTGTCTAGAGTGACCTGTTCAAAGCTGCAGAGTTAGATTTTCTGTTAGTCATTTGTGTTGCCAAGATGCTCTGTGTTCTTGACCCCCGAACAAAGATAACAGCTGATGCTTTGTGTTTCTGCATTGTTGTCTGACAAAAGATCACAAAGCACTTCACATACATTGATTTAAGCCTCACTGTTTGGTGCATCTTATCTGCACTGTCAGTACTCGGAAGCTCAGCTGGAGTGAGGCTTGTAAGATTGCACAATACTAGGTCACGTTTTTCAACAAAGCACGCTGTGTAGACATGTGTCACGGGAAAAGATGCAATAGCATAGGAACATACACAGTAGCTGAAGAGAAACAAGATACAGGAGATAATCACTTCTGTATGAAAGGAAATGAGGGGGCACAGGTTTCTTTCCTTATGTGATCATACCAGGAGCTATCTAATGGACTAGAGGATGAGAGAATTAGCCTTGAAAAAGAAAGCACTTCAACTTAAAATGAAACAGGGCTTGGAGGATTTATGACTACGGGACAATGCCAAAATAGGGCAGCAAAAGGTGAAAATGAACTCATCACTTCAGGGCGACAGAGATAGGGCATTTAGCTTGCCATTGATTTTAAAGAGATACAAAGGAAAGTGTGGTATCACTTAACATTTTAAGAGTCCAAACAATGAAAGGACATGCCAAACTGAAATTATTGGAAGAGTTAATAAAGCTATGGGAATATTGGGACTCTGAATTAATGACAGGCCAACAGTTAATTCTTGGAGAACTTGCAGCTCTGTAGATCAGCAGGGTAGATGTGTATCCCCTCTCCATGGTACTGCTTCAGCACCTGAGTTGAGCTGAGGTTTCCAAGTTTGAAATACCAGGGAGGAAACAAGTTCCAATGTCTTCATCGCTGTCTTTTATGGTCACTCGTTGTGCATGGTACTTTAAAGATAACATAGACTGGTCCATGGCCTGAGGGCCTTCCAGTCCAGCTGAGACCTCAAACAGCAAAGGATGACCGCTTAAGACTAGAAAGGTTACGGATGAGGGTTACTGTAGTAGAAGTTTTCCCAGGTCTGTACTTGGGAGCTGGAGGTAAGATGACTTTTGGTCCTCAGGATTCATTTTAAATTGTGCACATGCCCGGAAATACTGCAGCAGGACACATTTTATAATCAAACACTGTAGCACGGTAACTTTCAGAACTGGTAGTCAGCTCTGGAAATTCCTGTGGGAGGTAGCATATCACAGGCAATATGCAAACCAAACCCTGAAATCCCTGTTCAGTCTTTACTTGACCAAAGTTCTCATGGACTTCAGGATTTCAGCTCAAAGGGAAATGGGTTCCAAGAATATGAAAATAGATGAGCTTGCTAATTGGCCTTGTTTGGCGCCCTCATTGGCAGTGTAAGCAAAGAAGTCTGATGGGGCTTGGGGGCTCAATGTTCTCTTGCCCCATAAGTGGTCTCTCTTCTGCTGTGATTGGAGCACAGTGTGGGGAGCCAGCACTGCCCCATAACTGTTTGGATAAACAGGATTGCAATGAATGTGCTGTCATTTTAGTACCATTGATTCAGAAATCATGCACAGCACTGCACTGTAAATAGATGTCACAGTTAAAATATAACAGAGGTATGAAAATCTATGCCTAAGCCTTTCTATAAAATTATCTGGCCCTGTTTGTAGCTCTAGGCTCAGCTTTTGACCCCCTGGGAGTATTATCTGCATAAAAATGCTAGAAGGCAAACTGTGAAGCTTTGGAGTGATTGTTACCAGCATCTGTTTAATAATCTCATGTAACATTTGGATTATGTACAGTGGTTTCAGGAGGAAACACCAATTTCGGATTATAGTAAAGTAAATTTTCTTACTTAAACACACAAGTGTTCCTGGAGCAGGGCTGCCTTGACAAACTGGTACATTGGGTTGTGGTGGCCTTTTGAACAACTAGCTGTGAAATGCTTCCCATGGAACACGGCAGCTGTCTGGTAACACATTTAAAAATAAAAGGTGAGGTGCTGAAGTGCTCTTTGGAAAGCAGATCACGTCAAACCTTCAGCTAGAGGTGCGGGCAATTCCTGTTCCAGCAGTAGGAGACTGTTCCCACTTCCTGAAATAACACTGCTTTGCCTTAAACCCTATCCACAGAGCAACTCTCTACCACAACTTTTGAAGTTATTAGGGGTCCAGTTAATTATCCATTAAGGTTGGAGTCCCACCACTACATACATATCCTGGGTATTCATGCCACGCTCATTTCTGCAGTGGGAAATTGGAGGCAATATCCATGCTTGGAGTAAAACAGAGCCAGATCTCACAGGTGTGCTCTGTAAGCATCCACACTGCCTTTTTCCCTCTCCAATGAGATCTCATCTCAGAGATTTCTGTATTACCGCAAAACACTCAGTGGAAAAGTACACAGGGAATGGGCGGCAGATGTCAGGAGAGACTGGGATAAGAGTCATCTGCCCCCCAGCTCTTACAGGGATTGGATCTTGTCACTTTCCTGGATCTAATATATTAAATAGACAATACATGGCCAAGCTGTAGTCCTGAAAGTTTTATGAGCCAGTTTTCAGAGCTCCTCTGACTTCAAAAGAGCTGTATCTTTTTATGCCAGCTGAGCACCTGGCCATGTGGATCCAGTGTGCCCACCTGCACAAAGCTTCAAGGTGTGACTAGCCTGCTTTGTGCAGAAACCAGGAGCCTGTCCAGTTACCTGCCTGCCACAGTCAATTGGGCAACAAAAATAACAGCTTGCCTTGAGGTTGGCTGAAAGTTTAGTCTTTCTGCACAGTCCCTGAGAATGGTCACATACCCTCCAATTCAGAGACTGACCAAATCGCCGACGGGAAAGTTTGGTAAGAATAAATAGGGTAGCAAATTCTTATTAACCATCCCAAATTCTAGACAAAGCATAATTAAATTTATAAAGTTATACTGACAAAGCAAACTGTTCAGTTTCAGGCTTAAGTTCTGTTTCATCAGGTTCGTAGAGGAAGTCCCTGGTAAAAAGGGACAAAAGTGAAGGGAGGAACTTGAGTCACGTTTACATTATTTTGTACCCAAAATAAGATATCCTGACCATATCTGGGGGAAAGTCAACCATACAGCTGCCCAATGACTGAGTTACACCTGTCTTTGGGCTCTTTTTAGCAGAGATTGTCAGATGCTTTTGCCCCTTTGCTATTTGTTTTTGCATGCATGGACAAGTTTAATGAAAATCACGCAGCTTGGTATCTCACCGCACCCATTCTACACTTCAGCCTACCACTGATAGCTGCAAGGATGTACAGGAGGAAGCCGGTGCCAAACTTTAACTTCATTTATAAGAAGGAATATTCATTAATTCAACAGAGAGCCTACAAATATTTTCACATATAGAGATATGATCCTTTTTGCTCTGCAAAGCAGTGTGTGCTCTGAGGGTGAAACTGGGTGGGGAGAGGGCCAGTACAAAGCACAATGGATATCCCCCACATGGAGGGACTTAAGTAGTTAGATACTTTACCTAGTGGGCATTTCAACCAGAGAGAATTGCAAAGTCCTTTAGAGCAGAACATACCTATGGACTAGAAGCCACCTATGATTAGCTCTAACTAAGAGATCTAGTGTCCATAATATTGAATCAGGAACAAAGTTATTTTAGAGAACTCTCATTTACTGAAGGATTTGGGTAAGTGCCAAACATTGTTAAATATTGTATCATATTACTCAGAACAAAGATTAGTCTTGGCCTATGTTTGATGACCCATAAAGCTGACTAGTCCGGCAGTGTAATTTCAAATAGGTGTGAAGTAAGAGATTTTTCCACTGAAATCTTGGGCACTTTCCTTCTAACTAGCTACCGTAGCATAATGATTGCACTAAGTTGCATATATTTAACCAGAGTCAGAACTGATCAAAAGGCGCTGTATTTTCACACCATGATATATTGATATCAATGCAGCTGCAGAGAGGGAAGTCTGTAGATTTTTGCCTGTAGTGCTAAGGGTTGAAGTTAAGGTTCAACATTCTATACCTATATTTCAGTCAGACATCCAAACAGAACAAAACTCAAAGGACAATCCAAACTCATTTTTATGTGGAGAAACAAGTTGTATGGCCCATTGTGGCTTTGTTTCTACAGGGGGGGAGTGGGGTTTACAGTGACAATGAAGCCTATTGTTTTGGGGGAGGGGTTGTTTTTTATTTTAACTTCTGGATTTTCTCACCATATGTCATGATGGGTGTCACAATTATTTCACAATGTTCAAAGAATCAGCCATAAGACTACAAAACCCTGTACCTCCTCAGGAAAAAAAACAGGCCACCACAGTTGGAAATAAGATGATCAACTCCACTGTTTTTGTCGTGGTTTTGGCTAGATTCCAGCTCTAATCATTACATTGTGCCTGCTCAGCCATTTCACTTGGGTGCAGAATTCTTCCAAGCGGGATCACTGCAACGTTGCTTTGTTCAGTTTGGTTCCACCTGTGACATGGCTGCACTTCAGGGTGGGAGAAGTAATTCTCTGACAGCCTTTCTCAACCTCAGACTGAAACCATAAGACCCTTAGGACAATTATACTTTGTGTCCAAGGTTCTAAGCAGAGGAAAGAAAGCCAGTGCAAGCTTAGAATTATAGAACCATAGAGTTGGAAGACACCGCAGGAGGTCATCAAGTCCAGCCCCCTGCCCAAGGCAGGACCAATCCCAATTAAATCAACCCAGCCAGGGCTTTGTCAAGCCGAGACTTAAACATCTCTAGGGATGGAGACTCCACTACTTCCCTAGGTAACCCATTCCAGTGCTTCCCCACCCTCCTAGTGAAATAGTTATTCCTAATATCCAACCTGGACCTCTCCCACCGCAACTTGAGACCATTGCTCCTTGTTCTGCCATCCGTCACTACTGAGAACAGCCTTTCTCTATCTTCCTTGGAACCTCCCTTCAGGAAGTTGAAGGCTGCTATCAAATTGCCCCTTCACTCTTCTTTTCTGCAGACTAAACAAAACCAAATCCCTCAGGGTATGTGTACACTACAAAGTTAATTCGAACTAACAGCCGTTAGTTCGAATTAACTTTAATAGGGGCTACACATACAAACCGCTAGTTCGAATTTAAATCGAACTAGCGGAGCGCTAATAGTCGAACTAGGTAAACCTCATTCTACGAGGAGTAACTCCTAGTTCGAATTAAGTAGTTCGAATTAAGGGCTGTGTAGCCACTTAATTTGAACTAGTTGGAGGCTAGCCCTTCCGAGGTTGCCCTGGTGGCCACTCTGGGCCAAACCAGGGAAACTTTTCTGCCCCCCTCCCGGCCCTGGAGCCCTTAAAGGGGCATGGTCTGGCTACAGTGCTTGTGCCAGTTGCAAGCCTGCCAGCACCCAGCCAGCAGACCCTGCACCTGGCACAGCATGAGCCAGCCACCCGCTGCCACCCAGCCCTCCGCCTCTTCCCAGGACCAGGCTGGCGGCTCCCAGAAGCCTGCCTGGGGCCACAAGAGGTGGGCGCCCACTTGGTCTAGTGCGAAGATCGTGGACCTCATCGAGGTTTGGGGGAGTCCTCCAATGTCCACGATCTCCGCCCTAGGAACAGGAATGCGGCCGTCTAGGGCAGGATAGTTGCCAGCCTGGCCACCAAAGGCCACATGTGAACCCAGGAGCAAGTTTGCATGAAAATCAAGTTGGTCCAGTGAGACCCCCGACCCTGAGCTTAGAACATAAGAACATAAGAATGGCCATACTGGGTCAGACCAAAGGTCCATCTAGCCCAGTAGCCTGTCTGCCGACAGCGGCCAGCACCAGGTACCCCGGAGGGGATGGACCGAAGACAATGACCAAGCGATTTGTCTCGTGCCATCCATCTTCAGCCTTCCACAAACAGAGGCCAGGGACACCATTCCTACACGCTGGCTAATAGCACTCCATGGACCCAACCTCCATGAATTTATCTAACTTCTCTTTAAACTCTGTTATAGTTCTACCCTTCACAGCCTCCTGTGGCAAGGAGTTCCACAGGTTGACTATGTGCTGTGTGAAGAAGAACTCTTGCTTATTAGTTTTAAACCTGCTGCCCATTAATTTCATTTGGTGTCCTCTAGTCCTTATATTATGGGAACTAATGAAGAACTTTTCTTTATTCACCCTCTCCACACCACTCGTGATTTTATATACCTCTATCATATCCCCCCTCAGTCTCCTCTTTTCTAAGCTGAAAAGTTCCAGTCTCTTTAGCCTCTCTTCATATGGGACCTGTTCCAAACCCCTAATCATTTTAGTTGCCCTTGTCTGAACCCTTTCCAAGGCCAAAATATCTTTTTTGAGGTGAGGAGACCACATCTGTACACAGTACTGAAGATATGGCATACCATAGTTTTATACTTCCCCTCCTCTTTCTTCCCCTGGCTTCCCCCTTCCAGCTCCCTCCTCCCAGGTTTTCCCCTCCCCTCTCCCACCCTCTCTCTTCCCCTCTCCCACCTCCTTTTCCCAGTATCCCCAGAGGTTAATCCCCCCACCCCCAGTTTTGTTAAATAAAGAGAGTTTCTATTTTTGAACACGTGTGTCCTTTATTTTTTACATCAGGAAGGGAGGCTAGGGAGGGTTAAGTGGAAGGAGGTGAGGGAGGAATGGGGCACGAGCCCCCGATGGGGAGGACTGGGGTGGCTCTGCAGGCTCCTCGGTGTGGAAGCTCTCCTGCAGGGCCTCCTGGATCCTGACAGCCCCCCGATTGACCCCCTACCGGATGGCAGCCTGCAGCAAGTGCAGCCGGGCTGATGGCCGAGTGCTGTGATGTGCCGAGTGTGGGCACTCTAAGACAGGACTGCTTTGCTGTCCCTCATTGAGTGAGACAAGCAAGCGGGGAACCCTGAGAACTGTCTGTCCGGGGTGGGGGTCGGGTCCCTTTAAGCACAGCCCTCGGCTAGCCTGAGGCAGCAGCTCCACACTCTAAGTCCTAACCTGATGCCCTGCCGGCACTGGTTTGCCAGCCTTAACCGGTTCAGGGTCCACTCAGTGTGGACATGCTATTTCGAATTAGCAAAATGCTAATTCGAATTAGTTTTTAGGTCTAGATGCCCTAATTCGAATTAGCTTAGTTTGAATTAACTAATTCGAATTAAGTTAGTTCGAATTAGTGCTGTAGTGTAGACATACCCTCGGTCTCTCCTCATAGGTCATATGCTCCAGCCCTCTAATCATTTTGGTAGCCCTCCGCTGGACCCCCTCCAATGCATCCACATCCTTCCTGTAATTGGGGGCCCAGAACTGGACACAATACTCCAGATGTGGCCTCGCCAGAGCTGAATAAAGAGGAATAATCACATCTCTGGATCTACTGTCAATGCTCCTCTTAATGCAACCTAATATGCCATTAGCCTTCTTGGCTATAAGAGCAAACTGTTGACTCATATCCAGCTTCTCATCCACTGTAATCCCCAGGTCCTTTTCTGCAGAATTGTTACCTAGCCAGTTGGTCCCCAGCCTGTAACAATGCTTAGGATTCTTCCGTCCCAAGTGCAGGACTCTACACTTGTCCTTGTTGAACCTCATCAGATTTCTTGTGGCCCAATCCTCCAATTTGTCTAAGTCACTCTGGACTCTATCCCTGCCCTCCACCTTATCGACCTCTCCCCCAGCTTAGTGTCATCCACAAACTTGCTGAGGGTGCAATCAATCCCCTCATCCAGGTCATTAATAAAGATGTTGAACAAAACCGGTCCCAGAACTGAACCATGGGGTACTCCACTAGAAACTGACTGCCATCCTGACATCGAGCCGTTGATCACTACCCGCTGGGCCCGACCTTCCAGCCAGCTTTCTATCCATCTTACTGTCCATTTATCCAATCCACATTCCCTTAACTTGCTGGCAAGAATATTGTGGGAGACCATATCAAAAGCCTTGCTAAAGTCAAGGTATATCACATCCACTGACTTTCCCATATCCACAGAGCCAGTTACCTCATCATAGAAGCTAATCAGATTGGTCAGGCACGACTTGCCCTTCATGAATCCATGTTGACTATTCCTGATCACCTTCCCCTCTTCTAAGTGCTTCAAAATGGATTCCTTGAGGATCCCCTTCATGATTTTTCCAGGGACTGAGGTAAGACTGACCGGCCTATAGTTCCCTGGATCGTCCTTCTTCCCTCTTTTAAAGATGGGCACTACATTTGCCTTTTTCCAATCATCCGGGATCTCTCCCAATCTCCACGACTTTTCAAAGAAAATGGCCAAAGGCTCCTCAATGACATTTGCCAAGTCCCTCAGTACCCTCGGATGTATAAAGTCTGGACCCATGGATTTATGTATGTTTAGCTTTTTTAAATAGTTCCTAACCTGTTCTTTCCCCACCCAGGGCTGTCCACCTTCGTCCCATATATTGTCACTTAGCGCATTAGTCTGGGAGCTGACCTTGTCCGTGAAGGCATAGGCAAAGAAAGCATTAAGTACTTCAGCTTTCCTCACATCATCTGCCACTAGGTCACCGCCCTCATCCAGTAGGGGCACCACACCCTCTCTGATCACCTTCTTCTTGATAACATGCCTGTAGAAACCTTTCTTGTTATCCTTCACATCCCTTGCAAGTTGCAATTCCAATTGCGCTTTCGCCTTCCTGATAACTCCCCTGCATTCTCGAGCTATACATTTATACCCCTCCCTAGTCATCCAAGTTTCCACTTTTTGTAAGCTCCCTTTTTGTGCTTAAGTTCACCAAGGATGTCCCCGGCAAGCCAATCCGGTCTCCTACCATATTTGCTTCTCTTGCTACTCATTGGAATGGTTTCTTTCCTTGCCTCCAATAAGCCTTCTTTAAAATACTGGGCTCCTTTCCCCTTCATGTTAGTATCCCAGCAGATTCTGCCCATCAGGTCTCTGAGGGAGTCGAAGTCTGCTTGGATAACATCCCTTCCCATCTCCCCCCCATGAAGAGGCTCCAGCTCCCGCTCCTCTTCGCAGAGATAACGTAAGACCCTAAATGCGAGGCTTGCCTTTCTAGCCCTCCACTGGGGTCCCCCTCCAACATATCCTACCCAGCAGGTAGAACATTGGCCTCCTGCTCCGCAGCTATGCTACTTCAGGGGCTGGTCCTTGCTTCCTTTACTGGCACTGCTGGCTTGGCACTTTTAGGCGTCACACATGAAAGGACTGATTCATCTACATTACAACTTTTGGAGGGAAGGCAGGGGAGAATTGCAATACTTACTATTTGGAGTATCTGAAATACTTTCCAATTAATCATTTTTGTGGCTTTTGTTTCTCTTAACTCTGTTCAGTGTGATGTGACTTGCTGAACAGAAAAACGTTTGCATTGCTTACTGTTTGCATAAGCATCCAAATCTCAATTAAGTCATTTCCCAAAGCAGTTTTGCATTTTGATCCTTGCGTACCAGACATAGCTTTCCCATGGCTAGGAAGTTTCCATGGCAACTGATTAATAAAGATTAGCTTTGCTTATAAAGTGGTAAGACCCAAGTACATCTTGTTTTATGATGTAGATAATCTCTAGATCTCTTTTTGGAGACGGGTACCTATCAAACAAGTGCTGCAGGCAATGTGTTCTGAGAAACCAGACCAGAGGGGTCATAAGTGTGAGATCTTTTCTGTGTATTTTCAGTTTTCCCACCTCTTAAATCTGCTTATTGGTCCACTTAAAGAACTGTTTCTATTAAGCAAGTGTTTCCTGAATCTGCCTAAGGCTTATCACATAAAGGCATAGTGCTATATTTTTACGTCGAAACTCTAAGCTAACTTAGGCACAAGATGTTTAGATCTACATCTCCCTCCATAGTTTAAAGTGCCAAAACAAAGACACTTATGGGGTGAAAAAGAAATCACTGAAATGTTGGCGGGGGCTCATTTTTGCCCATGAAAACTTTTTTAGTATTTTAGTAGTTCAAAGTATCTACCCCAACCCCCATTCTGTAGTTGTGATTAGGACCAAACACTTTGTTTCAGACTAAGAAGTTTAATTTTTTTGTTAACTATGAAGACGCCACTCATTTTATGTGAATGGGAAAGGGGCAGATGCATTAGTAAGAACATAAGAGCTGCCCTGGATTTTTCCAGGTTTTCATATGGACACTCAATTCAGACCATGTCAGCTGAAAGTGTTGCAAGTTTCAAGCAAACAAGGATGAAGTTTGACTGAATTTGAGCCTTTTTTGTGGTTTAAGTGCAAACCAGGCAAAATTTGGCAGTTTAAACTTAACTGTGCATGGACATTCCTGAAACCTGAAATTCATTCTGTTCTTGAAAGTAAAGAAAAATCACAGCATTTGCATAGCTCTAGAGCATAGGGTATGCCTACACTGCAAGTGAAGGTGTTTTTGTAGCATAGGTAGGCATAGTTATGCTAGTGTTAATCTAGCTAGTTCATGCAAGCCTACCTGTGTTACAATCAGACTATCACTTGCAGTGTAGACATGCCCATAATCTCTGCCTTGGTGCGTTACTAGCTGTTAAGTTAACATTGAATTTTATCTGCCATTTTGTCACCCAGGAACACAGTTTTGTGAGACCTCTTTGTAACTCTTTGCAGTCGGCTCCAGTGTCAAGGTTGTTCCCCACTCTGGCATTTTCAGTGCCGAAGGTGGGGTCCTACAAGAGACTTTAAACTACCCTGCCACTAAAGGCTTCTGCTTAAAACTCTGCAAGGTCACAGATTCCCTGACTTTGGGTGGTACGCCGCCACCACCCAAATGAAAAAACTCCTTTGAGAATTCAGGAAGACGTATCTGGGCATTTCTTCTTGTGGAGGTACCCTCTACCTCTTTAGCCCTAAAGAGACAGCTTGAAAACAAACTATAATTTCTTAATAGATGACCTTTCAATCTCAGGCACGTGCCCACAGATCCGCCAGTCTTCTAAGATACAGGAATCAGATCATAGTCTTTAAAAAGGTGATTGTTATTAACAAAAGACAACGTACTTAATAAAGCACACTTGGTTGCTAGGTGTTACAGAGCAACTGATAAAAGGCAGATTAAAGAAACAACAACAGAGAATTGCTTCCCTGTGATTCAGTTTAGAAGTTACAATGTACTAGGAGGCCCAGAGCTCAGCACAGAGGAGTTCAGCCAACCTGAAAATTAAAGAAAATAACCTGATCACGTATAGCTAAACATTCCCTATTCTATTTACATCTCTGTTGTTCCAAGGTTTAGACTTTTCCTGGGCATGCGTATTGCTGGAAATCCCAATGCCTTGTTCCTGTTTTAACGCAGGTCTGTATCTCTCCTCTTGTCACACAAAGACTACAGCAGTCAGATCACTGCTTTTCAATTCAAATATTCACACTGTCTTTTCATTGGCTCTCCTGCTCCCTGCCAACACTTCCTGGAGAGTCTCAAGGACTCACTGTCTCTGGGTTTCATCCTTACAGGTAATTTAGTTAACTGAATGGCTGGGATGTCCGCAAAAGGGTAGTACCCCTCCTATTCATCACATTCAGTCCTAACTATCATGAGTAATTCTGTAATTTTTACCACCTTATTGTTCATTCCCTTTTCAAAATCATTTATGAATATGTTGAACACCATAGTACAGATTATTGGGAGATCCTGCTATTTATCTTTCTCCCTTACTGCTTCCTATCCTTTAACGAATTACTGATCCATGAGAAGACTGTCCCTTATCCCATGACTTTCTTCTGAGGTTATAACTGCAGTTCTCTGTTGAGCTACCAGCAAGTTATCTTGGGAATTAGATTTTAAAGGTGTGTGAAAGAGGTTGCGCTGAAGCAACTATTAGAGTTGTACTTCAGCTAAATTTTTGGTTTTGCCAGGACTTTTGCAGCTTCTTTTCATACAACACAATTGTGCAAGTGAAATACTTCTTGATGTTGAAAGTTACTAGAGGACAGGAAGGGTGCGTCTACACAGCAGGGCTAAACTCAAAATAAGCTATGCAACTTGAGCTATGCTAATTGTGTAGCTTAAGTTGAAATAGCTTATTTCTAATTTGGGCACGTCTACACAGCAGTTATTTTGAAATAGAGCACTCTTCCTCTGACTTCCATTACTCCTCATACAATGAAGTTTAAAGAAGTCGGAGCAAGAAGCCCGTTATTTCAAATTTATTTCAAAATAATGGGCTTGCTGGGTAGACACGCACTATATTATTTTGGAATAACATCCATTATTCCGAAATAACGCTGCTGTGTAGACATACCCTAAGTGTGGAAAGGTCTTTCAGCTAATCATAAGGTACCAGATTCTTTCTGATGGGCTTAGAATGGAGTGAGCTCCCTTTGTCTATCTGAAAGTGAAAAAATACGTATTGAAAAGATTTCTTTTATCCCTCATTCAGTACAGCAGGTTCCTCCACTAGACTTGCAAGCCATAAGCAATGCTTGATCTGACAAAACAATTTTCTATTAGGTCTCTCTCTTTAGCCATTCAGTCCTGCATCCCTTTTGCATGAATCATGCCAAGCTCTTTTGATGCCCTGGGAATGTGGGCCACTATTCTGAAATTCTGAGGAAGGAGCCAAGACCACACACATTTGCGAAGAAACTTGCACTTGCAAAGTGAAAGAGCTCAGTGATGCAGTGTATAATTTATATTACTGTATCAGGGAACAGCATAATATCCATGTGGTTCAGAGCAGTGAAACACATAGTGGGGATGGGAGGGAATAAAGGAATTAAACTGTGAGAGGACACTGGAGAGGAGACAATCAGATTATGTGTATAGCAAGATGGAAGTCTTGCTTCTAATAGATTCTCACTGTTCTGATTTTTGAGGGTCAACTGTTGCCTAATCCCCTCCTTGGGTCAATATTTCAGAGTGACCCAATGAGTAACTGAGGGCGGAATCAGATGGGTGGATCTGCAGAAACACAGCACTTGAATGTCCCCACCCTCCAGCTGTAGGGAGAAAACATTTGAGGAACTGTGCTGCCACTACCTAAATTCCCTCTAGCTGATACACAGCGACCACAGAAGAGATGCTCATTTAGAAGACACCAATTTATGATAGCTTCTCGGGTGTCCTCTTGGTCAGCTTAAATAAACAGCTGATACAGCACGAGGGTGTGGAACCAGCTCATAAACCCTGGAGCCTGTTCTCCACAGAGTACAGCTGGTCAAAGTGACTCTGACAAAATGGCTTCTCATCAAAGGAAAATGGGTGGGGAAAAATATAGCTTTGTGCAAGAGACCATAAGCCAAAACCATTTTGGTAACTCTTTATTGGGGCAGATTCTGGCTATCCCAGGCACCATTTCACCCCACACGTAAGTTAAGAGCCTGTGCTGGACTCTCCCTCATGCATGCACTGTCACTCAGAAAACACCTACACAGCAGGGCAAAAATTGAATTAAGATACGCAACTTCAGCTACATCAATTGCTTAGCTGAAGTTGAAATAGCTTAATTTGGCTTTTGGCACTGTCTACACAGCAGGAAATCGAAGGAAGAACACTCTTCCTCTGACTTCCCTTACTCCTCATGAAATGAGGGCTACAGGAATTAGAGTAAGAAGTCCTCCAGCTCACCATTATTTTGAAATAACGGCTTGTGGTGTAGGCGAACATTTTGTTATTTCGAAATAACATGTTATTCCGAAATAACGCTGCTGTGTAGACGTACTCTAAGAGGCTAGGTTCCAAAGAAACAGAAGAGGTTGCTGGGTTTTGTGGCATGCACATACATGTCAGTGAAGCGAGGCTGACTTGACAGGATACACTCATTTCTTTGGCTGCACAGCACCAGAGCTGTTTCGCGCTGCTGGCAGACGGTGGGAGGGCTCCTCTGACAATGTGTGAATTCTAACTTCACTCTGTGCACAACTGGCTTCATGCTGTTGCCGCCTTTCACATTTACTATTTCTATGCGACCACCATTGTTTTGTTTCAAGAACAAACTACCTGCATTTCACTAATCCCAGGGGTTTGCTGTTGCAAAAGGAATGACGCTATTGTTACATCGAGGAGTCCTGTGGCACCTTATAGACTAACCGAAGTGTTGGAGCATAAGCTTTCGTGGGCAAAGACCCACTTCATCAGATGCATGTGACGAAGTGGGTCTTTGCCCCTATGCTCCAACACTATTAATCATCTATACATGCTTCCCTCGCTCACTAACACGGCTACCTCTCTGATGCTATTGGTACATGTTCATGTGAGAACGGTTCATTTTGAGATTTGAGTGCAAATGCAGGGATTAAGGTAAATACAACTACACTTGAACCTCTTTAATCCAGCAACATTGGGAAATCGGCTATGATGGATTATGGACATTTCTGGAGCCTGGATGTTTCCCATAATGAAGGGTGCTGGGGGTGGGGTTGCGGTGTCGGGGATGGATGGAAGGAGGATGCAGGAGTGTGCTGGGGGTGGAGATGAAGGGTCTGGGAAGGAGGGAAGGTATAGGAATGCATTGGGGATGGGGGTGCAGAGCCTGAGAAGGAGGGTGGGAGGGTGCTGGGAATGGGGATGTGAGGTCTGGGAGGGCCTCAAAACCAGTTCTTTGCTAGGCTGCCATTCCCCCTGCTGGGGAGGAAGGGGAGCAACAGCACACAGAGCTGCTGCCTCCCCTCCCCGCCCCGTGCAGTGTTCTGAATCATGGGTGTTCCCAGATCATGGAGGTTCAAGTGTATTTCCATAATCAGGAAGCCCGTGCAGCAAGTGTTTGTCAGACAAGATTACGCCTATGACTGGCCTAAAGAGATCTTCCCAAATTTTTATCCTGAGCAGCCTTTCGGTGCGGAAATTTTGAAGTGGGATTGTTTAGATAGGGAGCCATTCTGCACAAATGCATATGCATTGTCACATGTAGATAAGAGCTGGGGGGGGAGTGGGTTTTCTCACATAAGCTCAGGCATAATCTTCTGAGATGAACTTTATGAGATTTTTAGAAACTAACGTATTTATCTACAGCACCATCATCTGAATGACGTGTGGGCAGATTTACAGCTCTCGTGCTGGCTATCTGAGGCTGGCCAGGAATGCGTTACAGATTTTTGGCCCAAGTCACTTTCTAAATAGCCGCGTGTACCACTGTGGAATGTGGTCCTTACCCTGTACTGATGTCAAAACATGTTGAGAACATTATCAGCATTTTAAATTGCTGCTGGCACAGTCAGGCAATTTATGACAATGTTAAAAATGTAGCAGCCCTTCAACAGGGAGAAAAGACACAGTGGGGTTATAACTTTGTTCTGAGCTTGGATTTTATAGATGATACGGAGCTTATGAAAACATCCGACATGCTGCCCCCTGCCCTAACACAACTAATAACTCTAACACACACTAACTCTTCCATGTGAACACACATTATATAGAAGTTGTCATTAATAGTGACACGTCTCTGTCAATCTTCCCTTGACATCCGCTAAAGGGACAAGGGGAGACCTTTCATGGTTTCTCTGAAAAGACTCATTAATTATGGCAGTAGAATAACCACTGCATTCTGCGAAGGATATTCACCCAATTGCCGTCATTCACATAAAGGAGGCTTTTAAGAAGGGAGATTGTTTCAGTTCTAGACTTGCAGTATTTTATCAATAAGAATCTTTCTCTTCTCAGAAGTGAGGGGGGTGAAACACAAGCGCCTCATTCTTCTACTGTAAAATTCCAGTAACTCATCAAAGTCAGAATCCAGCCCTCTAAAGCTGTCAGATTCTCTCTTCCTTCATTCTCACACTTTAGTAGAGAGAGAGTCACATTTTAAAATGCTTTATATACATTTTAAACTTGTCTGGCTCTGAGAGAATGACACATGCTTGATATCAGCTCAAAATTGGACTGTCCTCTTTGTCTCAGATGGGCGTTCCACCTGCTTGGCACATGCTAGAGTAGCTGTTGCTGTAACAGTGCTTCATCTCCAACCGAGGGAACAGAAATGGGGAAATCACTTGTTAATTCAACGTCTAGCCTGGGTCACTAGAAGTAACTTCCCATCCTGCCATGGGAGAATAAGGCTCCTGAAGACTGAAGGTTAGAACTGAAATTGTCCACAAGAAAAAATTCCAGAACTGCATTACAGAGCTTAAAAGGAGGGTGTGCCAGGCGTTTCCCTGGCCATGGCTCAGTGTGTGTATCGCACTGCCTTGTACGACGCCTGTTGTCTGCCTGCACCCGCTTCACTCTTTGGGGGAGGGCACATAGTGGTGTTGCTACGTGCCACACTTGGGGCCGGGGTTCAGCTTTTAAATTGGGATTGGGATTCCACTGGAAACATGCTAGGCCATGAGCTGGGTAAGTTGATCCCCAGCCATCCTGGCTATGCCTGGGCAAGCACAGTGGGGGTAGAGTGTCTTTTTTGGGGGACTGGTTTGAACAGCACCTAGCACAGCACAACACTGCTCCTTGCCCCTTTAGAGTACTGGAGTGATCAGGAATAAGAGTTCCAGAAGGGGAAGGTTCTGAAATGCTTGGTTTTATGCCTGGATCTTGTCCTTTTGTTTGTCCTGAAAGGATCCTGCACCAGTAATGTGTTTGGCATTGGCATTGACAGTTCCTGAGCCAAAGACTTCAAGTCAAAAAGAGACGCACGGGGAAGCCAGAAAAGAGAGACTTGGTGACTCTAAAAATGTGAGCTCACTGCTTGTGGGCACGAGGAAAGCAGCTCTGAGTGAGGGCAACTTACATGCCCTACCCCACAGCACCACAGATTTGCTCTTGGTGGTGACACTGAAAGTCCTGCGGCTCAAAAAGCCTGGCGATGTCAGTGTCCATGCAGAGACAATTCTGCACTGATTTGCATTCACGGCGACCATGCAAATGAGGGCACCATTCCAAACAGACTCTGGCTCGGTGCATATCACTGGCAACACTCGATCTAGGTTCATAGTAGGTTTGGTCCCCTCACCACTTACAGTTTGGAATTCACCAATTGGGACACGATTTGATTGTTATCCAAAGAGTCTGATAGAACCAGAGAAGTTGCGAGCAAGGGGCTATGGCACCACCTGACCACTGCATCACCGGCTTAGGGTATTGTCCAGCTCTTTCACTGGCTCCTAAACCCCTTCCCCAACTCTGCTTACTGAGCACTGTGGTTTACAAGTGACTTATGAGTAGCTGAATTATAGAATCATAGAATCCTAGGGCTGGAAGAGACCTCAGGAGTCGAGTCCAGCCTCCTGCCCAAAGCAGGACCAACCCCAACTAAACCATCCAAGCCAGGACTTTGCCAAACCGGGACTTAAAAACCTCTAGGGATGGAGATTCCACCACCTCCCTAGGTAACCCATTCCAGTGCTGCACCACCCTCCTAGTGAAATCATTTTTCCTAACATCCAACCTAGACCTCCTCTGCTGAAACAGAAGGACATAGAGGCTGAGTGCCTCTCCTCCCACAGGTTAATAGAACCCATTCTGTTAACCTTGCTGCACAACTCTGTGCTTTGGGGGTGATGTGAGGGGGGAGGGTGGCAAAGGGGTGGAGCACTGGGGGGATGTTTAGAATGCAATGGGTTATAGGATTAGAACCAATTGACTGGCTGGATGGCAAATGATTTTAGCAATATAACTCGAATGAGGACCTGGAATGAGGTTTAACAGGTAGTTCGATTTAGGGCTTTATTTTGAACTACCGGGTCCCTGCCACATGTAGACGCGGGCAGTTAGTCCGGACTTGTAAATTTCAAAAATGGCGACCGGCCGGGAAGATGCAAATCAAGCACGGGATATTTAAATCCCAGGCTTGATTTGCAACTTCGAATGCCTACATTAGCCTCCCTAGTTTGAACTAGGGGGCTAGTGTAGACATACCCTTAGTCACAGCAACCCGCATTGAACAGGTGTCATCACATTCCTGGGTGCAGTTAGTCCTACTTTTGCTTCCTGGGATCGTCCCTGACTAACTCAAGAGGTTGCCAGGCTATATTAGGGAGTCTTGGAGTCATCTTCAGCATGTGGTGAGCTGAAGTCTCAAGTCGTGGATGAATACAAAGGATCCTGCAGTTTACAAGGAAGCAACCCGCGTGGAAACTTGTAGGAGAAAATGAATATTTATGGGACCGTGAGGGTGACCAGTTCTTTTCAAGGGGAGAAACAGATGAACCCATAAATGTTCCCATGGCCTCTCTGCTTTTTTACAGGAACAACAGAGAAAAGAGACAATGTGGCAAGCCATGTGCTGACATTTCCTTTCATTGGTTTACAGATGCGTGTGAGCCTCTACCAGGCAAAATCACTCTGCTGGGCAGTTGTGTGGTGGCAGAAGTTTAGTCACTTTATGGTCAATTCCACCTGTCAAAACTGTGGGCTTTTTGTGTTGATCACACTGATCGTAGCTCTCAAATCCCATAGGTGTGGCCAGGGAAGCTTTCCCCCCACTTTGTGACTATCTAGTAGAGGCTAGATTAAGAAAGTTCCTGAACTACCTGCCCACACAAGAACAGAGGGAACTGGGCTTGGCCAATGAGCACGGTAATTTGTTTTTTCTTCTTGAATTTTGAAGCAAAAACTTTCACTCGACTTGTAAATCGAAGGAGGGTCAGAACTAAACAAACAGGCTTATTACAAGTGCTATTTTGGGGACCCATAAAGCAACTAAATCCATCAAAATGACACATTTAATTGCTGTGAGACTGGGTGGAGCTGTGCAAAACTTGCTGGGTTTTGATTCACACTGGACTCTTCAAGGTGACTAGTCTGAGACGAATTTCAGTTTCACAACCAGAGAGGTTCATTTGAAGCTTCGTGTTCCAATGAGTCAGTACTCCAGGTGAAACTCTGCCAAAACTACTGAGTCGTTCATGATTTCCATGCAAACCCTCTTTCTCCCATGCCCTGGGACTCCATGGTGACCAAAAACCTTGTTACCTCTGACTTGTTTAAGAAGGGTTGGCTGGCCTGCCTGTCCTCTCACATTCAGGCTGCCCCCCGAAACCAGAATGATTCAACTGAGAAGTCTCTATTTTGGGGCAGCGTGACTTTAAACGACAAGCGCCATGATGGAGCACTAGTTCAGCAACTTTCTCCCAGGCTGCGCTGTATTAGGGAGTCTGGAGAAATAAATGTTTCCCACCAGACTTGAATGTTGTTGCCAACCTCACTGACATCTTCCATCAACCTCATGATCCACAGAATGAACACAAGTCTAGCAAAGAAACATGTGGCTGTCTGACATCTCTTTCCCTGGCGGTTTGCTTCCCTTTAGCGACCTTAAATTTGGTTAATTCATAGACTCCAAGGCCAGAAGGGACTACTATGATCATGTAGCCTGATCTTTTGTACAGCATGGGCCATAGAACTTCCCCAAATAATTCCTAGAGCAGATCTCCTTCCAAAAATATCCAATCTTGATTTTAAAATTATCAGCGATGGAGAATCCACCATGATTCTTGGTAAATTCTCTGTTTCTCTGTTAAAAATGTTTGCATTTCCAGTTTGCATTTGTCTAGCTTCAGCTTCCAGCAACGGGATCAAGTTATATCTTTTTTGTGATAGATCAAAGAGCCTGTTATTAAATATTGGTTCCCTGTGTAGGTAATTACAGACTGTAGTCAAGTTACCCCATAACCATTTCTTTGTAAAGCTAAGTAGATGGACAGCATAGAGCAGTGTTTCTTAAACTTTTTAAGACCGAGGAACACCAAACAATATTTTTTTTTAATGAGGAACACCAAGGATTTTTTTGTTGGGGGGGAGAAAAAAAAAAGGCTGGGGGGAAAGGTATTGAGGAAAAAAATGTCACCTGCCCCTTTAAGGGTGGCCATTTTGAATTCTGTTGTTCACCGCGGCACACCGGTGTGCCACGGAACACAGTTTAAGAAACACTGGCCAAGAGTCTATTGGTATAAGCAGGCTTTCTGACCCTTTAATCATTCTCATGGCTCTTCTGTGACCCTCTCCAATTTATCAAAACCCTTCTTGAATTGTGAGCACCAGTATTCCAGCAGCTGTTGCATCAGTGACAAGTGCAGAGATGAAATATACTCTCTTTCCCTTCTCAAGTTTCCCCTCTTCATGCATCTAGGGATCGCCGTATCCTTTTGACCACAACATCTCACTTGGAAGCTTGTGTTCAGCTCATTATCAGTTACGACCCCCAAATCTTTATTGGCATCACTGCTTCCCAGGTGAGCATTCCCCATTCTGTAAGTATGGCCTGCTTTCTTTGTGTCCAGATTTACACTGAGCCATCATTAAACCCCCATTGATAATGGGAAGCAAGCCCCCAGGGAAAGAGGTGTCAGACAGTCGCATGAGTCTATCTTTTTTTCGAGGACACTTATAAAAGTGTTAAATAGTCTAGAGCTAAGAACTGACCCCTGGAGGACTCCACTAGGTACACACCCATTTGATGATGATTTCCTACATTTTGACACTGGTCAATTTAATCCATTTAAGATGTGGAATGTTAATTTTATATCGTTCATTGTTTTTCAATCAAGATGTCTTGTGGTACCAAGATATTTTGAATGCCATGTGGAGGTAGAAGCACCTGGCCAAGCAATGAGGGAAACATGCTTTTTTTCCCTGCTTCACCTCCTGCAAACAATTCTGCAGGGAGTGGATCTCTCGTGATTGCACCCCTGTGGCCGAGCATCTACTTGATTTTTGTAACAAGTGTTTTTCTAACACCTAGAAAACCTGCTGAAGAGAGGGATGGAGACGGGGAGCCCTGTTGGGTGCTGAAACAGCATTTAGTCAGAGACCTAAATCTCAAAGGACAAGGGCAGGAGAGAGG
This sequence comes from Rafetus swinhoei, assembly GCA_019425775.1. Lineage (NCBI taxonomy): Eukaryota > Metazoa > Chordata > Testudines > Trionychidae > Rafetus > Rafetus swinhoei. The sequence continues at coordinate 48,509,856 of CM033432.1, forward strand.
AAGTACCAGCATTCGTCCATTCCTGGCTTCCTACCAGACCAAGAGAGCTGAGTGCTGCAGAAAGACTTGCTGGGAATGGGAAATGAAAATAAAAGGCAGATCCTGTGTCTCAGAGCAGAGGGATTGGGGAAAGCAGCAGCTTGGTAGGGAAGTTCTGCAGGGACAGGAGGTGGGCCTGGGCTGAAGACCACCAAGGTGCTTGCAATCTGTGTGGGTGACAGGGAAGTTGCCTAGAGGGAGGAGGCTCGTGATAAAGGAAGCAGGGTAATTCAGGAGTTTGGAATGGACAGATGTGTCAGCCTGGTGCTGGAGCCTGGACTTGTGGGAGGGAGGGGGCTCCCCGTGGAGGGGCCAGACGTAGGCACAAATGGGAGGATTTAAAGAGAAGCTGTGACCAAAGGAGGAGGAGGAAGGATGGCTTGACCACCTGACACGTGGCAAGGTTCCTTTTTACCCAGGAGAAGGGAAAGGTTGCTCTGCTGGTGGGGAGCAGGACTTGTTCTGGAAATCTTGTTTTTATGGATTGCTTGCCTAGAGAGGGAGAAATTTTGATATGGCTCAGGGGGCCAAATTGTGCTATCAGCCTGAGGAAAATCCTCTCTAGTGGGGAAACTGAGGCACGGCTGACATTAGAGCTAAGCCAGAAAGTCGCAGAGTTCCACATAGAAGTGGGCCTCCTCATGCAGAATGTCTTGAATACAAAGACAGAATAGGCCTCTCGTGTCGCACCAGAGATAAATTCTTGTACTCTAAGCATATTCAATCCAGATTCCCAAGTAAAAAATGGGAATTGACTTACACACAGCAAATGCAGTGCTAGGAGACTGACCCAGTCAGTAGCTCAGTTCTCCTATACTTACTCAGAGGCTTCTTTTCAACTCTGCTTGAAAACAATCGGAGAACTCTGCAGGGGAAACTATTTTCTCTTCACAGACGTCTGCTCTCACCCTTACAATCCAACAGCCAGCCAGGAAGCTCAGGCAGAAATATCCCTTTCTGCCTGTGCGGGGTGCTGGAGGAAATACAGGGAGATGGAAACAAGAAATACCCATACGGACCAGGGTGGGTGTTAATTTAGTTCAGGGTAAGAACAAATAGAAAATGGCTCTTCCCTGTCACCCTGGGCTGCCTGTGTCTTGGCACTGCAAGTACCAGCAGATTTTTCCTTAACCAGACTCACTGGAAATACTCAAGCAGGGACCTTAGTGGCAAGGGCCTGAGTCATTCTGTGTGGCACACCAGGACTAAGGATACTTCACTGGCTCCTACCAAACTTTGCCTTAAAGGAATTTGGAAGAGACCAGGAATGTACCACTTGCACTTTGTTTTCACGTACAGGCTGCGTCATTCTGAGATGAACTTGCACTGAGGTTCTTCACCACATGTCAGCTCTCTTTGAAATCCTGTCTCATCAAAAATCAATTATGGGAAACATCCGGATGCAGGGTCAAAACCGAATACAAGTCATCGCTTGCTGTGGAGAACGTTATGATAGGGCGCCACCTGCTGATCACCCAGCTTTTCTGCAGTTCCTGTTTAATTGTGGTGCTGTTACCCATCCCACCAACTGTTCTTTGGCACTAATACATAGACAAGAAAGTGAAGCCACGTTTTTTGCTGACCCAGCCCTGTAAATCACTCTAGTCTGTAGAATTCTCACACATGCATGCTGTTCCAGCATCACACTGTGGGTTGCTAACAACTGTTATTTGCCTCCGTATGTGAACCAGACTCACACATAATCCATTCGCTACTGCTGGCCCTTGGATGAGGCCTGGTGTTGGTTGTTCATGTCCGTCTGTTTTGAATGGAATGTCTGGAGGCTCATTCTTTTTGAGGTGAGAAATTAGCATGGTGCTATAGGAGATGTATGGAAAACTGGGGAAAAAAGGGAAATATATATTGTTGTACACTGGAGTCCCTCCACCAATGAAGAAAACTGTTCTTGTGTACTCCATAGATTGCACTAGACAGATCACATTCTGGAACTGAAGGAGCCATAACTCTTAGGATTAATTCTAAGTAAAAAGGCAATTCACACTCACATTTAGGTTACATTTCTAAGTCTGTGTGCCTTGATATGCAATAGTTTCTATCTGTATTTCATTCCAAAGGATCAGAGCCTCCCACAAGACTCACTTCTGAGTTGCACTGTGCATTAGAGGGAGAATTTTGCCATACATTTTAATTCACATCACAAAGTGGCAGTATAAGCAGATGATTTCTGCTGATTATTAATACAGTATTTCCCTCTCCGTGTTCTGTTTCCTGTCAGAAACCTGATTTCGGTTTCCCTCAGCACCAGAGGGCTGAATAGCAGTGGGTTATGCCAGGGAGAATGTGGCCTGGTGCCGTGTGAGCTACTCACACACACTGCTCAGGACTGAACTACGTTGTCAAAACAGTAGCACTTGTTATTCCAGTCCTGGGACTTGTCTGGGCGGCAATTTCCATGTGCTGTCAGCTGTGGCTTGGCTTGCTCATGCACAGGATGAAATGCCTGAACTCATTTGTCCTTGTGGTAAATGTAGGCTCTGAATCCAGCTCCTCAGAGGTGAAAAGCTAGCCGCAGCACGCAGCCCCTGCGAGAGCTTTCAAAGGGGGAACCGTACGCTCACCAGCTTTCATAGAGAAAACAAAGAGGGACGGGGTGGGGCAGTTTCAGTGGACTTTCATCTGGGATTTGCAAAGGAAGGTTCCCCCTTATTTCTCCCTTTCCTGCCAGTCAAGCAACAACCATCTCCACCTCCTTAGCACCCTCCAACTTAGATCATTAGCATTCAGGACACGTAAAGGAAAACTATTTTTTACCCTGCTGGTGCCCTTGACTTTTGGTTCCAGCCTCTTCACTATATTTTCTACCCTGTATCTGAAAAACCGGTTGCTTTTCACTTGGCTCTCTTGCTCTGTGTTTTCTTTTGGGCCTGGTTCGCTGTTCGTTGATTGCTTTATAAGCATGTCCTCCACATGGAGGACATCTGTAAAACCAAGGGGATCGCTTACAGGAGCAAGTCTACTCAACAAAAGGGTCACAAAGCTTGACACCTCCCCCTACCCCTATGAGTTTTGTTGTTTATTCTCTGCTCCTGCTTTTACTCATATGTGATTTCTGCTTCTCAAATTTTCCCCTACCTTTTTGTCTTCAGTTATATCCTCTGCTTGATTAACTATTCATTCTAGTTTTGTCCCCTCTGTCTGTGGTTACAAACGTAGTAAATGCACTTAAAATCCTTGTAATGTTGAAAGAGTTTCCTTTGCTCTGTTCTGGGAAACCCGTGTCAAATGAATTTTGTCTAATTGTTCATTACGATAACAAATTATTTTCAGGACATCTAGAGTCTCCTTCAGTCATCCATCATCTGGGATGGAATCTCCATCCCTGGAGATATTTAAGAGCACGTTAGACAGACACCTGTCAGGGATGATATAGATGGTGCTTGGTCCCGCCGTGAGGCAGGGGACTGGACTTGATGAGCTCTCGAGTTCCCTTCCAGTTCCAGTGTTCTATGATTCTATCATCTTCCCCTTATGATCTTTCATCATAGTCTTCCTTTCACTGTAGTTTCCCATTCACTCACTCGTTCATTCTTTGCACTCTCTTTGATGCCCTGGCCCTGCACGTTCTGTTGCTCTCTTCCTGAAGTGAAGCCTGGACAACAGGCCTGGTCTGCAGTCTGTGGCCAGCTGCCTCGGGTGATGGTGCGGCTAAGCAAACCTTTGAAACGTGAGCAAGGAATTCAGCTTCTTTCTAACATTGCCATGTGTTTGCATGAATTCCGGTTCTGCAGCTTGAACAATTAGCATTCATTTTTTCCTCCGATAGATCAACTATTTCAAATTCAAACTGTGGTTTGACAGCATCGTTTCTGCTCCCTGAGTAGATGAGTGGGCCCAAAATTAAAACTTGTTGACAAATTGTGCTCTTGACTTTGAACATTGCACTTTTTGGCCAAGAAAATAAATCTAGAATCTTGACAGAGTAATTCTCCCATCCATGATCTGGTCTGTAACATTAATTTTAGATCAGCAAAAGTGCTGCCAACATGAATGCTATTTCAACATAACTGCACAATGTTTTGTTGTTCTGACAAATGACACGTTGTTCAGAAGCTGATTATTTCATTTTTAAGCTTATAAAACACACCTACCCCTACAGTGTCTCTGGGTGCACATCAATGTTCCCTCTAATCTTTTCCACCCATGTGCGGAATAATTTTTCTATGTGCACTGAGGCCTGGGTGAATGTGCACCATCATTAGAAACACAAATCTAACTGTGGACGCTCTGCTAATCAGCTGTGTGGCATTTGAATCTTTCCTGAGAGGTTGCCCAAGGGAACACAGGTGCATATGCAATATTTAATGTCATTCTTAACTTCTAAAGTAGGCGGGGCAGAGAAAGTCTTTCTACACTATCTAAAACAATGGCCCCTTGATCATGAGTGGGGCCTCACTCAGAGTACTATTTGTAATACAGCTACATTGCACAGACAATGGCATTTAAAACATTGTTTAGGTTGCAAAATCAAACACTTGAAGGTAAAGAAATGTCTGCTTCACAGTTCCTTGGTCAACCTTCATTTGAGTCCCCTCAGTGCATATGCATTATGGTCATATGTGGTCATGTGACTTACGATTTTTTTTTCTTCGCATTCAGTGCTCAGAATGGACACCTAAGGGCAGAACTAAGGATGCATGGGCATGTAAAGGGCACTGGTGCAGCCTAACATGAAAGCCACAGAACAAGCACTGAACCTGAATCAAAGGCTTGTAATTGCCTTACTTGCTATAGATGAGATGGTCCAGTATTAGGTCCGTACCAAATTCACGGCAGTGAAGAATGTGAAGTCTGGTTTCCTCCATGAAATCTGGTTCTTTGTGTGCTTTTCCCCTCTACTGTACAGATTTCACAGGGCAGACAAGCAGTTGTCAAACTAGGGGTCCCAACCCAAAACAGGGTTGGAGGAAGGATTGACAGGTTTTTGTAGGGGATTGTGGTATTGGCACATTTTCTTCTGTGCTGCCTTTAGAGCTGGGTGGCTGGAGAACGGTGGAGGCTGTCTGGCCACCAGCTCTGAAGGCAGCGCCACAGCATGGAACTAAAATGACAATACCAGGACACCCTTATTTCTGCATTGCTGCTGGCACTGGTGTTGCCTTCAGAGCTGGGCTCTAGCCAGCAGTCGCAGAGTTTCTGTGGCTAGGGGCGGTTCCCAGAGGTTGGTCTGACCCAGCACCAGCCTCTGCAGGGGAAGAGGAAATTCTATCCCTTATCAGCCCAACCAGGACCAGCACCTGGAGCCTGGTGGATGGTAGAAGCCTTCTGCCAGGGTGCCCTCTGCCCTGTTCCACCCTGGTGCTTGGGTAGTAAAGGAGCTTTGGACTGGCTGGGAAGCAGCGTGGGTGTGACCATGGAATCCATCCCTTAGCCACGGCACCCTCGGTGGTTCTCCACCAGCGTCTAGGATGCTTTAGCTGCCCAGCTCATAGAGCAGTGCCACTGTCAGCAACAGCACCTAAGTAAATATGACAATACTGACTCCTCCCCCAGAGCCTTTTGATGCCCCTCCCCCATGACACCTCTGTGAAATTTCAGATTTAAGTATCTGAAACTGTGAAGCTGACTGGTTTTAAAATCCTGTCATCGTGAAATTAACCCAAATCGCACCTGAGAGAGATGCAGCGAGAATGCAGCGGTACTGCATTGGGTGATGCCATCACCCAACGGGGGCCAGGGATGAGAGAGTTGTCCCAAAAAGGCAATATGCTTTTATTTGGACCAGGAAAATAATGGACTGCTGTCAAACTGCCTTCTTTACAGGCCTTGCCGTGCTGGAACAGCTCACTCGCCCATCAGACATACTGACTAGGGCAGTGAGCAACAGATACTGAATCGGAACTACAAGCAAGGATGCCACAGCTAATTGCGGGGCCTGGGAGCAGAACTGGATGCAGCTCATTGCACTGATGTTTGTACAGAGCCTTAGAGCAGTAAGCCAGCACAATGTAATTTGTGGCCTACACTCAGACAAATCTCCCCATAGTTCATTACAGGAATCCTATGTTACTAATGAGCTAGGTGCCTGTGCCTGCTCCCCACAGGCGTTTTACTACTGACTTCTGAGCTGATAGAGGAGATATCTCAGCCTCTAGCTATCATCTTTGGAAAATCATGGGAGACAGGAGAGATTCCAGAAGACTGGAAAAGGGCAAATATAGTGCCCATCTATAAAAAGGGAAATAAGAACAACCCAGGAAACTATAGACCAGTTAGTTTAACTTCTGTGCCAGGAAAGATAATGGAGCAAGTAATTAAGGAAATCATCGGTAAACACTTGGAATGTGGCAAGGTGATAGGGAACAGCCAGCATGGATTTGTAAAGAACAAATCATGTCAAACCAATCTGATAGCTTTCTTTGATAGGATAACAAGTCTTGTGGATAAGGGAGAAGCGGTGGATGTGGTATACCTAGACTTTAGTAAGGCATTTGATACGGTCTCACATGATATTCTTATCAATAAACTAGGCAAATACAACTTAGATGGGACTACTATAAGGTGGGTGCATAACTGGCTGGATAACCTGTACTCAGAGAGTAGTTATTAATGGTTCTCAATCCTGCTGGAAAGGTATAACAAGTGGGGTTCCACAGGGGTCTGTTTTGGGACCGGCTCTGTTCAATATCTTCATCAACGATTTAGATATTGGCATTGAAAGTATGCTTATTAAGTTTGCAGATGATACCAAGCTGGGAGGGGTTGCAACTGCTCTGGAGGATAGGGTCATAATTCAAAATGATCTGGACAAATTGGAGAAATGGTCTGAGGTAAACAGGATGAAGTTTAATAAAGACAAATGCAAAGTGCTCGACTTAGGAAGGAACAATCAGTTTCACACATACAGAATGGGAAGCGACTGTCTAGGAAGGAGTATGGCAGAAAGGGATCTAGGGGTTATAGTGGACCACAAGCTAAATATGAGTCAACAGTGTGATGCTGTTGCAAAAAAAGCAAACATGATTCTGGGATGCATTAACAGGTGTGTTGTGAACAAGACACGAGAAGTCATTCTTCTGCTCTACTCTGCGCTGGTTAGGCCTCAGTTGGAGTATTGTTGGAGTATGCAGTTCTGTGCATCACATTTAAAGAAAGATGTGGAGAAATTGGAGAGGGTCCAGAGAAGAGCAACAAGAATGATTAAAGGTCTAGAGAACATGACCTATGAAAGAAGGCTGAAAGAATTGGGTTTGTTTAGTTTGGAAAAGAGAAGATTAAGGGGGGACATGATAGCAGTTTTCAGGTATCTAAAAGGGTGTCATAAGGAGGAGGGAGAAAACTTGTTCATCTTGCCCTCTGAGGATAGAACAAGAAGCAATGGGCTTAAACTGCAGCAAGGGAGGTTTAGGTTGGACGTTAGGAAAAGGTTCCTAACTGTCAGGGTGGTTAAACACGGGAATAAATTGCCCAGGGAGGTTATGGAATCTCCATCTGTGGAGATATTTAAGAGTAGGTTAGATAAATGTCTATCAGGAATGGTCTAGACAGTACTTGGTCCTGCCGTGAGGGCAGGGGACTGGACTCGATGACCTCTCGAGGTCCTTTCCAGTCCTAGTAGTCTATGATTCTATGACTCTATGATTCTGTTGGAGCAGAAATGGGGCCTTGATTATTGAAGCTAACAAATGGGATGCTGTGACCAGCCAGGTCTGTCCGCCGTATTGTCTTTACCCTCACCCCTTCAGAATGTCCCAAACATCCCCTCACTTCCCCTTAGTCCTGTCTTGGAGTCGCTGCTCTAGCAAGCCTGCCTATATCTTTAACCGCACCGGGTCTCTACCCGTAGCTGGGGGGTGGAGGGGGTGCGCTATCTCCCTCTCAAATCGCCGGCTACTCCCGCCTCCGAGGGTGAGGGGGGAAAGGGGGGCCCGGGCCCGCCCTCACTCCCGGGCCCCAGGCCAGGGCCCTAAGGATGTGGACCTTCGGCGGTCCGGTCCAGCTGATGGGGGTCCCTGCCAAAACCCGTCAGCCTGAGGGCACAATGCTGCCCTGCCCTGGGCTGCTTCCTCTCCCCCACTGGTCGTGCCGCCCCTGCCCGGGGCCTACCTGGACTTCCTGCGGCTCGGTCACCTTGCTTTGCCTCCAGGCTCGGGTCCCCGTTACTCTACGGGGGGGTCCCGCTGGCGCATGCTCACCTCCACACCCACCACACACACACACCTACCCTCCTTCGGTGCCGGGCAGCGTTTAAACCTCCCGCCACCCTCGGCGTCTGACGTGAAGCCGCTCTGACGTCACGTGTGTGGCTCCGCCTACCCCATTGCATCCGGGCTGCGTTTTGGCCGCCATGCCTGGGGCTGCAAGGCGTTCTGTGGCCTGCAAGCACTTGGCACAATGCCGGTAGCTCGCTCCCCGCGCCGTAAACAGAGCGCTCGCGGGGGGGGGGCTACAGTGCGGGGCTGCGGCGCCCCGTCACAGATGCATACAACCGAGGATGGATGAACCCTCCTCCTTACAGGTTCCTGATGCTAACTGTAAAGTGACTCTCACCGAGCTCAAGCTGGAACTTGCCTTCTTCTTCGCCTTTTCCCAAAGAAATGCCAGAAACAAAACTCAGCTGACTCATGGAAGGAAGCAGAATGCCTGACATTGTTAAGCTTGTGAGATGCACGCGGGATCTTCTCCAGGGGAAAAGGCAATACACCGCGTTTATTAAGAAAAAGCGGCATATGTATTGGCCAAGTTAGATTGAGCATGAGTGAGGAGTCGGGGTTTATTGATTGTGATACGAGGCTCCTCTGAGGCTTGGCTTGCAGGACCAAACCCAGCGTGTCATGGGAAGAACGCCCCATCGTATACTTGTGAGATCCCATTTGAGTCTATGGGTTTTGCAGAGTCATGCTGCAATCTGTGATGTGTTAATCTTGGGGTTTTCCCGCAGTTATGCTTTGATGTTTATGGTCAGGCTTCATTATCTTTTGTTTGTCAACACACCAGCAGGGCAAATGTATACCTTCCAGTGCTGTCATAAGGAAGGTCAAGGTACCAAAAGCAGCAGCCAATATGAATGAGTAGAAAATGGGACAACAGCAATTCAAGAGCAATCTGAAAGGAAAATGACTTTACACTTTTTTCAACTTGTTCACTGTTGAATTTTAGATAATGTAGCTCACATGGTAGCCACAGACTGGTTGCAGTGTTCTCCTGAAATCACATGCTGGTCCCAAGTCCCATTGTGACTATCCCCTCATCCAAATTATCCAGCAGTGAAATACTTTTTGACTAAAATGTCTGTGTTGGAACTCTGAGGGGGCTACTTGCCTGAGTAAGTTGTAGGCAGAGGCCCTGACAAAGGAAAATTCATATCAACTACACTTGTAGGTAGGTACTATGAAGAGAAAACCTAATATGCAGTCATGCTTATTTCCTTAGATAAGGGAAGGTCAACCATTCTGTCTAAATTGAATGACTTATCTGAAACAAAGTCTTAGAGGGGAGTAGCCATGTTAGTGTGTAACTTTAAAAACAATGAGTAGTTCTGTGGCACCTTAGAGACTAACAAAACTAAATAGTATTAAGCTACACAACTTCAGCTATGTCAATTGCATAGCTGAAATTGAAACGCTTAATTCGGATTTTGGCGCTGTCTACAGAGCAGGAAGTCGAAGGAAGAACGCTCTTCCTTCGACTTTCCTTACTCCTCGTGAATGGGGATTACCATGAGTTGGAGTAAGAAGTCCTCCAGCTTGACATTATTTCGAAATAAAGGCTTGTAGTGTAGACACAGACTGTGTTATTTCAGAATAACGTCAGTGCTGTGTAGATGTACCTTAAGGTGCCACAGGACTACTCATCATTATCTGAAACTATGTAGTTATTGAAAGCAGAGCACGTCAGATGTAGTTAAAGGTCAAACCTATGGAGTTGGACCAATGAACAGATAGCACATGATGTGTTAACAACTGCTGAGATACCCTGGGCTGACCTCTGCTGATGTAAATTGGCAGAGCTTCAGTGACTCCACTAGGACTGTGCTAATTTGCAGTAGCAATGTGGTGTCTGGTTGTCAGGCGTGGCAGCACAAATCTGTTAAGGAGTGAGAGGCAATTCTACAAGGAATATTGTTTCCCACACTATCTTAATCACATACTTGTGTGTGGAAAAGTTGGAGAGTTTTGTTGTACTATCTCTGGAAGAACATGTTCGTGCGTGCCATGACTTGGTTTTTTGACTGAACAATCACATGAGAACTGGTGCTCCACTAATTGCTACGGTTAAGTACAGCTAACCCATTTAATGAGGGTAAATCACATTTCCAGGGAAAAGAAAAACCAGTGAGACATATTAGAGATGTTCAAAGCTAAGTGAATGGGGATACTATGTACTTGACTTTGTTGAAGGCCATATTCTGCATAGTAACCTTTACCCAGATAAAAGCTGGTTTATGAGAAACTAAATAAAAAACTCCAAAGAGAAGTGCATAAGCCACTTAATGGAAGTATCTTATCTTCCTGCAAATTAAAAAGCAGGGAATGTTTCTTACCTTGTGGGGGATTTAAACATTGATGTTCTTCTTGGAAGAGAGCTGTGCCAAACTTAGTATTTCTGAACACTCTTCCTTCAGCCAGCGGGGAATAAGCGATAACATGCGTTTTGATAAAGAGAGGCAAGTTTAAGCGTATACTGCCATGTGTTCTTTATAAGATACACGTTCCTGCTTGATTAGTGTTGTGGATTCAATTTGGTAATTTAGTTTTGATTACCATCCAAGTATCCAATAAATGCTTCTGCTTCCTGTTAGTGAGATGTGCTGATTAATTAATATGAAGGTGCTAATTGGCTTGGAAATAGTCTTTGTTATTCCTCAGCACGGTCCATATTTTGCCTGTGTGTGTGTTGTCGTGGCTTAACCTTGCTATGCTTCTGTGAAATGCCTGAATCAGCACATGTCTCTGTACAACCATGTAATGTAGTGGAATGCTGTTCAAGTCGCTGGTATATTTTGTTGGATAGGGCGGAGGCATGCGGAATACAACTCACGCAGCTAACCAAATTGTAACCTTGGCAGCTTCTTAAGCTTTTCATGCCTGAAGAGACAGAATGTAAGGAACCGTGCTTTTCCCCTAGCAAGCCCCAGCACCCCGCTTGACATAGCTTCAGTAGGGGCACGGACAAAGGCATCCTCCCCTCAGCCCAAGTTCCATGACTTCTACTGCTGCCATGTGACTGCAATTGTGCCACTGACTCAAAGCACCTGCAGCATCGAGGCTGTGGCTAGTGGATCCACGGGGCTGATCTCCCAAACTCAGCTGTGCCCTTGAGCTCCCTAGCACATGAAAAATATGGGCCCCTGCCCGGTCTCCTCACATCCTGCTTTTGCAGCAGGAGTATGCTGGATCCTCTGTGTCTGTTGAGGCCCGGGGGGGAGTTGCCTCAGTACTGCACTGCACCGTGAGGCCCTCTTGTGGTAACAAGAGGAGAAGTCGATGATTATATCACCCTCAAACTGCAGTCATCGCTTGTCATGTGACCCATCCTTTCCTGCACACTGACCTTCAGTCTTTTGTCCTGGCCTCCACCTGGTGCTTGCTTTTGGCCTGTGACGGTCCCAGAACCTCTGCTCCCATTCTGGGAACGGTGGTAGTGGTTTACTCATATTTGGTGCTCTACATCAATGAATCCCACCAAAATGTTTGGTTTGGTGCACAGCTCGCATTTTCCTCAGATTAAAAAAAGGGCATTTGGCTAAACCTTAGTTATGTAAAAAGTCTGACACGAAGGTTTAGAGTCAAACTTCGTTCCACTGCAGGCAGCTTCCTGAATGTCACAATGTCACTGTCAGACTCCATGAAGGAACACTGGGGTGACCAATCTTTTTGATAGCCTTTGGTCAACAGTGGTGCAAAATCCAATGCAATGCATGGGGCACGGACCCATCTTACTGCTATTAACAACACTTCGAGTTGGGGATTAGCTTTACTTTATAAGACATTGCAAGTTGAGGGGTTAACTGTCCAAATTTTACATATAACGTGCAATTCAGAATTGAAAACAAAAATATATTTGACCACAGTGAAATTAAAACCAGTATCAACTTGCCCACCAAGTTAATTGCATTTTTTGTGGCCTCACAATTCATCGCCATGGAACCAATCGTTATATGAATCTTGGACAGTTGTCCCCAGATGAATGTAATCGGCCTACTTCTCTCACCGTAGCGACAATAGAAAGTAACTCTCAAACCTACCAGTGAAAAGTGCGGAATAGAGCATTAAATTCTATGCTGTGTTTCTTATTGTAATAGATCTCAATTAAAGAAGAAAGCTACTTAAATCTCTTCATTCTAGTTGCACTTCTTGCTGTAGAATTACTTAAGCAGTGCAGGACTTAAGTTTCACCTCAGAGCTGCTATATTAGTCCAAATGCTAACTACTGTCAGCACTTCTTATATTTCTCTGCAGCTGAGACTTCCAATGTTTGAATACTACAGTAAGTACGTTTGGTTATGAGAGAATGCAGTCAATCCAACCCTGCTGTATCTTAGGAGGCAGCACTGGCATGTGGCGATTGCAGCCATCACCATGTTGTGAGTGGTTGTAAATACATATGTACAAAAGAGGTGAGAAGTGCCCTCACTAACATTCCCAGAATTACTTCCGGAACACTTCCGGAGATTGTTCAGGGAATACACTCTCTCTCTCTCTCTAACACTTTTATCCAGGCATCACAAAACACTTTTCAGTCATTAATGAATTTAGAATCCTGGGATATACATCTTGCAGAGGAAAAAATAGTGGAAGAAATTGTTTTTGTCCGAGAGATCTGGCAGAACCAGTACTGGAACCCAGCTCTTTATACATATAGTCCATTAGCAAAATAACCAGTAGGCTCTGCCTTGGGGTACATCTACACTGAACAAATTATTTCTAAATAAGATATTCTGGAATAGCTATTCCGAAATAGCTTATTTCGAAAGAATACGTCTATACTGCAGGGAAGTCTCAAAATTAGTCAGAGGCAGGTTTCCCTAATGTAGATGTACTATCTCGATTTAGAGCCCCAGGAGGCACTGGGGAGGAATAACTTAGAAGGGCCCTGGTGAGGGGCTATTTCAAAATAGCCGCAGTGGAGCGCCTACACATGCCTTATTTTGAAATAGCTATTTCGGAATAGGTGTAATTCCTCCTAGAATGAGGCTTGCAGATTTTGGAATAAGCCATCCGTTATTTCAAAATTATTTCAAAATAATGGAATGTCTGTGTAGATACTCACATTGTTATTTCGAAATAACCGTGCAGTGTAGATGCACTCTTGGAAAGAAGCCATCCCTTCCAGTAACTGGTAATGGAGTGTGGAAGATAGATGAGTGAATTATATCACAAAGATATGAGAAAAAGCAAGGTTTTAATAGTGAATAGATGATAAAGTTTTACTAATGTGAAGTTCACTTCTTACAAGTGGACCTCACATCAGTATCTACCTGCTGGGTGTGGTGTATTGCCCCATCTAGTGGCACCAAAAACACTTACAGAGAGAATAACTGCTGCCTTTTAGCTCATGCACTAAGCTCTAGTAGACCCTGGTTCAAGTCTGCCCACAGGCAGTTGGGTCTGTAGGCGATACACACACTTCTAGACTATTTGAAGTCTTCACTGTACAATAACGAATGGGAATATTTTCCTCTACTAAAGATGAGTAGTCCAACTGCTAACATCTTGTTCATGTAAATTGTGTGATAGCTGCACCAAATTGTTCCTGGTTTGGAGAGAAAGAAAACCCCAAACAATTGCAACATGGATTTTTCCTTTAATCTTTTAACTTAAGAGCAGCTACCTCTTTTGATCTAGCAGGTGTTTCAACTGTGCCAAACAATGTCAAATCACTTTTTTGTAATTAATCACCTCAGAAATGAGGAAATACAGTTGAGTAATAAATTTGTACTTTGTGAAACAGTTAGGGTTTTCTGAATACTTCCAGCTCATTCAGGTGGAGTTACACTTTACCTATCTATTGTGGAAGGTTCTTCTGGTGAGCTGGTGGTCACAATAGCACAGTTAAACACAGCAGAAGAGAGGGAAGTATCTTCACATGAAGTAAACTAGGGTACATCTATCCAGCAGCGTTATTTTGGAATAACGTTAGTTAGTCTGAAATAACGTATTGCATGCCTACACAGCAAGCCCGTTATTTCAAAATAAAGTTGAAATAACGGGCTTCTTACTCTGACTTCTGTAAACCTCATTGTATGGGTGCGTCTACACTGCACCCCGCGTTTGAAATAAGATACGCAGTTTGCGCTACACAAATTGTGTATCTTATTTTGATTCTTTTTCAAAATAGGCTATTTTGAAATATGGTGCATCTACACAGTGCCGAATTTCAAAATAAAACACTATTTCAAGACAGCCTTTATCCCTCATTCAACAAGGTTTGCAGGGATGCTGAGATAGCGTGTCTGCTATATTTTACAATAGCAGATGTGTTCAAAAGACGCGGGGTTGTTATTTTGGGATACCTCTGGTATCCCGAAATAGCATTGCAGTGTGGACAAACCCTATGAGGAGTAAGGGAAGTTGGAGGAAGAGTGCTCTATTTTGAAATAAGTGCTGTGTAGACATGCCCAAAGTCAAAATAAGTTATTTTGACTTAAGCTACGCAATTAGCATAGGTCAAGTTGTGTAACTTGTTTTGAGTTTAGCCTTGCTGTGTAGATGTATCCCTAGCTGTGTTTTAGTTCATGTTGTACTATTCAGAAGAAGCACTGCTCATTTGGCACCCTGGATCAAGCCAGCATGTGAGAACAATCCAGTTCCTTGTCAAGAATTCAGAAGTCGTGGGCAGATCATAGATCAATACAATTCTTTCTGCATAGCAATGATGGATAGGAGCTTGTCTGCTCTCTGGGTCTGTTTCTTCGTTGCCACGCAACCTTTGTACTCAGTTATACTAATGTAAAATGCCAAGATTTTTGCGCTAGTGTAAATCACTCACAAAGAGCAATGAAGAAGCAGGCCCTGTGCCATTTTGTAAGTATCTAATTCTGCCAGCAGCACTCAAATGGAGTAGTATTGCACTCTCTGTAGTCCCAATAAGATAAATGGGGCTACTCCCAAAATATGGTTCTGGTTCCACTCAGCAAAACAGTGGCAGAATCAGCCCCTCTGTTTTTACTCATGGCTTATATACAGTTGTGTAATAGCGGATATAAGTTTTCAGTAGCGTGCCCGGCAGTTTGAACTGTAGTGTCTTCTAGTCTTATAATTATAACCAATAGATTGTCGCACGTAATGTTTCTACCAAAAGGTTTCAACCATGAATATTAAAATGCTTTGAAAACCTCGAGCAAAGAGCATCCTATAGGTTTATTATCTCATGACAGTATATACATCATTGATCATTGTAATCTGAGGGTTCATAACTGTGCTAAAAAGCCCTGACTTTTAAATAATAAACATGTAACATTTCTGACCTTCATCCAACGAGGTAGCCAGTACCCATGGTCTTGGTGCTGAATGGGTTAATGTCCATTGAGTTCAGCGGTAGATGAGGGCTCACATCCTACCAAGTTATGCCAGCCATTCAAATGCTTTATGAAACAGTGGGATAGCAGCAGTGAGGAAGCCATGTGATAATCCAGAAGCTCTTAGGGTATGTCTACACTACAGCACTAATTCGAACTAACTTAATTCAAATTAGTTAATTCAAACTAAGCTAATTTGAATTAGTGCATCTAGACCTAAAAACTAATTTGAATTAGCGTTTTGCTAATTCGAACTAGCATGTCCACATTGAGTGGACCCTGAACCGAAGTTAAGGCTGGCCGGAACCAGGACTTAGAGTGTGGAGCTGCTGCCTCAGGCTAGCCAAGGGCTGTGCTTAAAGGGACCCCACCCCAACCCCGGACAGACAGTTCTCAGGGTTCCCCGCTTGCTTGTCTAACTCAATGAGGGACAGCAAAGCAGTCCTGTCTTGGAGTGCCCTGAGTGCCCTCACTCTGCACATCACAGCACTCAGCCATCAGCCCGGCTGCACTTGCCGCAGGCTGCCATCCGGAGGGGTCAATCAGGGGGCTGTCAGGATCTATGAGGCCCTGCAGGAGAGCTTCCACCCCGAGGAGCCAGCAGAGCCACCCCAGTCCTCCCCATTGGGGGCTCATACCCCATTCCTCCTCACCTCCTTCCACTTACCCTCCCTAGCCCCCTTCCTGATGTAAAAATAAAGGACACGTGTGTTCAAAAATAGAAACTCTCTTTATTTAACAAAACTGGGGGTGGGATTAACCTCTGGGGAGACTGGGAAAGGAGGTGGGAGAGAGAGAGGGTGGGAGAGGAGGTGGAAACCTGGGAGGAGGGAGCTGGAAGGGGAAGCCAGGGAAGAAGGAGGAGGAAGTATCAAACTATGGTATGCCATATCTTCAGTACTGTGTACAGATGTGGTCTCCTCACCTCAAAAAAGATATTTTGGCCTTGGAAACGGTTCAAAAAAGGGCAACTACAATGATTAGGGGTTTGGAACAGGTCCCATATGAAGAGAGGCTAAAGAGACTGGGACTTTTCAGCTTAGAAAAGAGGAGACTGAGGGGGGATATGATAGAGGTCTATAAAGCATGAGTGGTGTGGAGAGGGTGAATAAAGAAAAGTTCTTCATTAGTTCCCATAATAGAAGGACTAGAGGACACCAAATGAAATGAATGGACAGCAGGTTTAAAACTAATAAGAAAGTTCTTCTTCACACAGCACATAGTCAACCTGTGGAACTCCTTGCCACAGGAGGCTGTGAAGGCTAGGACTATAACAGAGTTTAAGAGAAGTTAGATAAATTCATGGAGGTTGGGTCCATGGAGTGCTATTAGCCAGGGGTAGGCAGTGTCCCTGGCCTCTGTTTGTGGAAGGCTGGAGATGGATGGCATGAGACAAATTGCTTGGTCATTGTCTTCGGTCCATCCCCTCCGGGGTACCTGGTGCTGGCCGCTGTCGGCAGACAGGCTACTGGGCTAGATGGACCTTTGGTCTGACCCAGTACGGCCGTTCTTATGTTCTAAGCTCAGGGCTCATGGTCGGGGGTCTCACTGGACCAACTTGGTTTTCATGCAAACCTGCTCCTGGGTTCGCATGTGGCCTTTGGTGGCCAGGCTGGCAGCTATCCTGCCCTAGACGGCCACATTCCTGTGCCTAGTGCGGAGGTCGTGGACGTTGGAGGCCTCCCCCCAAACCTCGATGAGGTCCACGATCTCCGCACTAGACCAGGCGGGCGCCCGCCTCTTGCGGCCGGGCAGGCTCCTGGGAGCCGCCAGCCTGGTCCTGGGAAGAGGCGGAGGGCTGGCTGGCAGCGGGTGGCTGGTTCGTGCCATGCCAGGTGCAGGGTCTGCTGGCTGGGTGCTGGCAGGCTTGCAACTGGCACAAGCACTGTAGCCAGACCGTGCCCCTTTAAGGGCTCCGGGGCCGGGAGGGGGGCAGAAAAGTTTCCCTGGTTTGGCCCAGAGTGGCTACCAGGGCAAGCTGGGAAGGGCTAGCCTCCAACTAGTTCAAATTAAGTGGCTACACAGCCCTTAATTCGAACTACTTAATTCGAACTAGGTGTTAGTCCTCGTAGAATGAGGTTTACCTAGTTCGAATTAAGCGCTCCGCTAGTTCGAATTAAGTTCGAACTAGCGGTTTGTATGTATAGACGCTATTAAAGTTAATTCAAACTAACGGCTGTTAGTTCGAATTAACTTTGTAGTGTAGACATACCCTTACAGTCCTGCATGTCAAACCTGCTTTCTTTAATTTTATAAAAACCATTATTGGGTAGTTTTTAACCCTGGAAGGAGGTAACAAACCTGTTAGATTTAAATGTAGTATAATAATATATTTGCTGACTGAAAAGTGCATGTTAATTGAGCTGGGGAAAATTTTATTTTATAATTTGGCACCATCTCCATCAGGATCAGAATGAAATCTTGTAATTTGCTTTCTGATGATTACAGTCCTGTACTGAGCACATGGCAATACTGTAGAGCTGTGTCCTGCTGAGGTCTTCAGCCACTCTGGGGGGATAGGCACAGGGCACCGAGAAGGCAAACAGCCAGTTTACATAGTTGGTATTTTCTTAAACTGAACTGAGTACAAGTGTCAGACCCTTCTAATCCCAGGCATTGCTATGAAAGGCATGGCTGGTGCTTTGTAACTAAATCAGATTATTCCCATTTTGAAAAAGATCAGAGGCTTGAAAATCCAGGTTGTGCAATAATTCATTTGCTCTTGAGCTGTTGTTTTGGAGACTGGTGTGTAAGGAATATCCAAAGATTATCCAGGGTCAGACTAAGGCTAACTCTGTGCTGGTGGTTCTATAGGGAACGAGGCCACAAAGGCTATGTTTACACTAGCTAGTTATTTCAAAATAAGTTATTTCAAAATAGTAATTCCCGAAGTAACTATTTAAAATAAGCTTATTCCTCTTCGCAAGCAGGAGTTATTATTTCGAAATAACAGGCTTGGTAGGTTGCATCTACACTGCACCCTTACCTCGAAATAAGCTACGCAATTTGCACTACGAAATTGTGTAGCTTATTTTGAGGTAATTTAAAAATAGTTTACTTTGAAATTTGGCACTATCTACAAAGCACCAAATCTGAAAATAAAGTGCTATTCCGAAATGTCCCTTAACCCTCATGGAGCAAGGGTCACAGGGATGCCAGAATAGTGCACCCATTATTTCAAAATCTATTTCAAAAGAACAGGCTGCTTTAAAAATGCAGAATAGCTATTTTGGGATACTTCCAGTATCCCAAAATAGCTCCCCAGTGTAGATGTAGCCTAAGTGTGTGGATGCTCACCTTGTTATTTCGAAATAAGGGGAGTTATTTCGAAATAGCTCCCCAGTGTAGACATGCCCAAAGAGCTTCTTCCTTCCCTTCAACCCAGGTCAGCTGAAGTGGGGGTAGCTGTAACTTGGTGCGAAAAGCGCACTGGGCCAGCTAGCTCTGAAAATGGTGCTGTCAGGCCCAGAGATGTGTCTTGGTGGCAAATGGCCAAGCTGCTAACTCCCTTCCCTGTCAGAGAAGCACTGCAGGTGGTCACTTCCAAAGGTGGAACGGCTGGCAGCCTCGACTCTGCTCTTCCCTCACACCGCGCATCGTGGCGATGGGATCCTCCCTTGAACACTGTTACATTCTAGGCTCTCCCAAGGCCCAGAGAATCGCAGGCTCATCTTGTAATAGGTCAAAAGGTATAATCTGGGGAGAAATCTCTGTTCCTAAATGGCTTTAATGGCTACTCTTGGTGGATGAGTATACATTCAAGCTTGAAGGACTGTGTGTATGTGGAGGGGAGGAGGGGATCTATTGTCTTTAAGTCTTTGTTCTAGCACTGCAGCCCAAGTGACATGCACCATATGCAGTGGCCACCATCCCACTGCCGGGCTACCACATATTTGCTTCACTCTGTCTGAGTTCCAGATCTGCCTGGCTTGGATCAGGCTTCCATGTGCTACTGTGTGAATTCAATATTCCAGAATACCCTGTGTCCTCACCATCGGCAGAAAGGACTGTTTCATTGACAGCTAACTGTGAAGGGGCTGGACGTGACCGTCTTTTGAGACGTCTGCATGAACTAACTGCTTTTGCTGTTTTCTATAGGCTGCCGTGAACTAACACACTGGCCGATGACAGGCCCACCAAATGGGGGGTGGGTGCACAGGGGGCAGTTGCCCCAGGACCGGCGATTCAACAGGGCCCAGAGCTCCCAGCTGCTGCCGCTGCTACAGTTGCAGCAGTGGCACCCAGAGCCCCGGGCCCTTTAAATTGCCACTGGAGCACTGCATGGCACTCTCCAGGCAGTGCTAAGGGTTGACTGAGGGCAGGGAGGGTGCTGCATTCTGGGTAGCATGGAGGACAGATTACCCCTTCTGCCCGAGGCCCTGCACCTTCTGGGAACACAGGCCTGCCCCCTTGCCCACGGGTCCAAGGAGGCTGGTGGCTCCCCAGCCACTGGCCTCTAAATGCCAACCATAGCAGGAAGACTGGGATGCTTAGGGTCAAAAGTTTGGATAGTTTGAATGAAGAAATGAGGTACTTTTGCGTGATGACTGCACCTTTCTTGTAGAGGCTGAACATGAAAAGACTTGTACCAGTTTTCAACATGGAATTGGCATTGGATCATTTTGGAGTGATCGTTCAGTTGTTTATATGCAGTAAGGAAAAAAAAATCTGTAAATTCTACCCCTCAGCTAAAGAGTTGGGAGATCTCTTAGGGTATGTCTACACTTGCCCCCTAGTTCGAACTAGGGAGGCAAATGAAACATACCGAAGTTGCTAATGAAGTGCGGGGTTTAAATATCCCACGCTTGATTAGCATATTCGCAGCCGGTCGCCATTTTAAAAAGCCGGTAGCCCGAATTAACTCGCCGCGTGTAGACGTGGTAGTCCGATCCAATGAGGAGTAACAGTTAATTCGAGGGGAGGGTTCATTTGCTTCAGTATGCTTCGTTTGCCTCCCTAGTTTGAACTAGGGGGCAAGTGTAGACATACCCTTAGGCGTGTGAGAAGAGTGATGAGCGTGCCTCTGAAATCCAGAAATCTCTTGAGCGATGTGGAATTTTAATCTGCACTAGGGAGTTTTTTTTAAAGGTTTCAAGAGGGAATCCAGAAGAAACTGACGTATTTTTATACATTGCTCAGGTATGGGGACGTTTAGGAGAGTGCTGAGGACTGCTCACATCCCAGCATAAAAACAAAACTCTGAATTTACAGAATGCTGCGTGTGCGTTTAGACTATGCTACTGACTTAGAATATCACCGTGCGAGGTCAGTAAAGTAACATGCAGGCTGTTTCTAGCTAAGAATAGCTCCCAGTGTAGATCAGCATAATACAAAGTGTACTGTGCTGGGTTTTGTGTAAGCAACAAGAACCAACAGGGATGCTATTTCTAGGCTGGTAATGACTAGCTGAGGGAGGCTGGGGGCTCGGGGAAATTGGGCCCTTCACTATAAACCAATAATTAACTGTCTGTAGAAACGTCTTGGCCTGGAGAGCCCTATTGCTGCTATAAGTTGTGCAAAATTGCATTCTGGAATGCTGGCCAGTGTTATGTCTGTGGTGAGTGTCTTGGAACAAGAATCAGAGGGGAAGCAGGACCTCATTCTCAGTATTCAGTTCTGCATATAATGGACAAGATGTCTAGCCAAAAATTATCCCAGGTGGCCATACATGAGTCTCCGCTAACCCTCCTGCCACTCAGTTCAGAGGTGTAGGGCGATTGTTCCCACAATGTCACTTGGGAAATAAAGGAACTGAGATTTAGTCCTGGCGGTGACCCCTCACAGCCTCCTCCTTCGGGGTTTGCTTTGCCATTCCTACACACTACTCTGCCCTAATTTATAGCTCCCCATTTGTGCCTGTAAGAAGCATGGAGAATTGCAATGGCATTTTGCTGTTAACAATTTCCTGATCTCCTCCTGTCAGATTGCTCCCAACAGGTGTGTGTGCAGCTGCCGTACAGGGCTACTGCTCATCACACATAGGGGCTATACGGAAGATCCACCAAGTGAGACAAATAATGGAAAATTGGCGCCTTCTGTCCCAAGGGAGTTGTTCTCCCCACAGTTGCTAGAGTAGTGGTTAGTGAGTGCAGTACTGTAAACTGGGTGAAGCCCCAGAAACACCCCCCCCCTTGACTTGCAGGAGCAGCAAGGTCCCACAAGGTCACAAGCTGCTGTAAGAGTTCATCGTCAAGCCATCACGATTCCACAGTGCCCAGAGAGAGCCCTGGCAATGGTTGGTGTTCACTGTGTGCTGGAGCTGTGCTTACAAGCCACTGGAGCTGTCAGCCAAGGGAATGCAATTGGGGGAAAACCAGAATGAAACTTGACAAATGCTGAGAATAGGATTGTCAGTCTGTGGGGCTGTCTGCGGCACACAGGGGTAAGGAAATTGTCACAACCAGTGTCAGACTCTATCAAATCACAGTGAAGGATGTTTAAACCCATATTTCACTGTGAATTTGCATTGCACTGTGGATTTGTTCTAACCGATTCAGAGTACAGATGATATGCGGTAAATAGTTGGATAATGAAATAGGGGAGAACACATCCACATAAGGAAATGAAGGCTTAATAGTGAATAAATGTCTCTGCAAACATGCCGATGTCCATTTATTAGGTAGCAGTGCCATAGATTTGCTCAGTCGGTATTTACTCTGCATAGTAGCATGCTACTTTCAATCCTAGCTAGAGCTGCTAGGCATAGGTTCCCAAAGTGGGGGGCACATGAAGAAATTCCAGGGGGGCGTGAGACAACCCAGCCCTCCCGGCCAATCCCTCTCCCCCCCCAAGAAAGATCCCGGTCCGTCTGGTAAAAAAATTCAGAAAATACCATGTGAAATGTCCGGTATTTTATGTTTTTCCTGGCTTGGGCATCCACTCGGGCTGGCTGGGGCAGGGAGAGGATAGAGCATCCTGGGCAGACTTAAAAGGGAAATGCCTGTTTTTTGGGGGGGCCATGAGGGTTTCTCAAAAATCAAAAAGGGGGTGTGATGCTGAAGAGTTTGGGAACCACTGTGTTAAGAGCCTATCTATGTGGCCTGTTTCTTGCCTCCGGGATGCATATGTCTGGCTGTATACCCTGAGACAAATTGTAAAACACAACATCTCAGTATAAAGAAGACAGTGGCTTTACTGATAGGCTATTATAAATATAAGGCATGTTAACCTGTGGCATGTTAAATGTGGAGAACCAGACAAAACCCAGCAACTCCTTTGGCTTTAATGAACTCAGCATGTGTTATAAACAATGGAATATTGTGTCTCAGATACTGATAGTAGAAACAAGAGGTCTCCTCTCCTCTGCCTGTGATGCAAGCCAGTTGTAATTAGTGTTAACAAGCTGTTATTTGCATTGTCACAGCAAAGCTGAGCAATGGAAAACTTCAGAAAACATTATCTAAAACTTTACATTTACTGCCAAACCCGATTTTTCCCTCCTGCAGCATACTCTGGTACATAAGGGATTGCCTGAAAGCTGGTGAAAGTTGACCAGTGTCAAACTGACACAACGATGTACAGAACTGGGCCCATGTATGCAGGTTGGCCAATGGTGCGGCCGTTTGTAGATGGGACGCTTGGGTTAAGACCTCATGCTGGTGTTGGTGTGACAGTTTTAATAAGAACTGCAGTCACTTGGCATAACTTTCCTCCTCACCAAGGCTCTGCCCACGCAGGCCACCACTGAGCACCACAATATAGATGAGGGCCCAGGCTGCAGCTGGCATTTAACACCATGCCAGTTAGACCTATTGCAAGCAGAGCTCCTTGACAACGCTCAAAATGCGAGGGGCAGCTGATGGCTCATCTCCACTAGCGCTCCCAATGCTGCTAACACTGGCAGAGCTGAGCCAGTGTTAGGGGTGAGGAACTTTGTAGACACTTATCTCTTGTGTACACAGGACCAGTGTGCTCCTGCAGTGGTAGCATCCAAGGCACATCCGTACACACTGCTACATACTAACCTTGATTTGAAGTCATATGTCTGCTTCACTCTGGCTAGTGGTCCGGATGGTGCTAATCTTTTTCTGCCACAGACTTGCTGTGTGGCATTGGGCAAATCGCTCCACCTCAATCTATAGTCCTGCCTGTAATATAGGGGAGACAAGCTGGGGGTGGTAATAGCTTTTACTGGACCAACATGGTGAGAGAGACATGTTTTCAAGCCACACAGAGCTCTACTTTACCTCTGCACCTAAAACAGAGGTAATAGATTTGGGAGAGAATGATTCAATCCCTCCAAATCACTGTTGCCATCATTGTATTGATGACTTATTATGAAACATGCTCAAAAGAATGTGCCGCTTCCTTTTCCCACTTCCTTGGTCTGCTATTTTTCTGCACTGAACTCCACTGTTTATATATTAGGGTTGTCTATTTTTTCCACATATTAGAGGGATGCTCTGTTTTTCCTTGGCAATAATCCAGACATTCCTGCAGACTTCACAGATAGGGTTGCCAGGTGTCCGGTTTTGAACCAGACTGTCCAGTATTTGAGCTTTCTGTTCTGGAAACAATTGAGGAAAATATAAATGAGAAAATTTAAATGTCTATTTTCTAAATAAGATGTAATGTAGATTGTGATGTAATGTCAAGTGTGTCTGGTATTTTTGTTGAAACCATCTGGCAACCCTATTTACAGAACATTATTAATGACTTTAAAATAGGCAACCTTTCTAATATTTAAGCAATAAGAAAGACTCATCAGGCATTTTGGATGGCTTAATGAGAGGGTATTAGCTCCATGCAGCTAGATTCTAGAGTATACCCTCTGTGGACATTATGCAAGTAAACTTAAAGAACAAAACATGAAGCATAGTCAATTTACAGGTTGATAAAGCTTCACTTAGAATCATAGAATCATAGAGCTGGAAGAGACCTCAGAAGGTCATCAAGTCCAGCCCCTGCCCAAGTCTTCTGTATAGACTCAGTGCTAATTATTAGCCAATTGGATTACTCCATTCACTTCTTTCCACCAGAGTAGATGGCTTCCAATTTGCTGTGTGACACTGTCAGAAGCAAACACATTTTTAAAAGTGGACACGACTCGTAGTGTCTCAGCTTGAGAGTCCAGATTCCAGGCCTTTTCTGAAAACTTTGGCATCAGCCTCTCTGAATCTGTTTTCTTATCTGTTGAATGAGGCTAATGGGTAGAGTTGGGGCAGGGAAGAAGAGAGCTGTGAATGTCTCACAAATTTGTTTCCGTTTTTCTTTGGAGGTTTTTGACCATCTTTAGTAATCTGCGTTTCAGAGATGAGAAAGCTGAGGCATAGAGAGCTAAATGACGTGCGTGGGATGGGGATTCTGTGACTCAGAAGACCTAACTATTAATCTTGGGTGCTGACTTCTTTATGGTCTGGCTCAGGCACTTAACCTTCCTGAGTTTGTGTTTTACCCA
This sequence comes from Rafetus swinhoei, assembly GCA_019425775.1. Classification (NCBI taxonomy): domain Eukaryota; kingdom Metazoa; phylum Chordata; order Testudines; family Trionychidae; genus Rafetus; species Rafetus swinhoei. Next base: position 48,534,770 of record CM033432.1, read on the forward strand.
TGTGTGCTATGGGGAGCACTGCTCTAAGGATGTGGTAAGGCCTAAATGAACATTAATTTTTCTATGATTCTATGATTAAACCCAAGCAGTGCTAGATTTGTGTACTCCCAGCTCCATAATTCTAGGCCTTGGGGTCTTCTGCAAAAATTCACAGGATTGGCAGAACTTCCTTAGAGTCAAATACCTTTTGGAAGTGTGCGCTGTCAAAGCTTCACAAACCTGATGCAAAATTCAGCAGGGAAGCTTTGGGTTTGCATCTCGTCCTTTTGCCTAAGTTTGCATGGAATGAAATTATTTTTTGTCTGTATTGGCTGCCGTCTAACTCTAGTCTCCCTGTGGCTTTTAATAGCTGATTGAGAACCATTTGAGGACACCTAGGGCACGTCTAGACTGCCCGCAGCTTCTGAAAGAAGATATGCAAATTAGTCACACATTTGCATATCTTCTTCCAATCCCTTTTTCAGAAGTTAAAAAAAAAAAAAAGCAGTCTAGACGGGGTTTTTCACGTGAAAACCCCCTTTTTCGAAAGAACCCTTATTCTCGAGGTTTACAGGGTTCTTTCGAAAAAGGGGGTTTTCGCGTGAAAACCCCCTTCTAGACTGCTTTTTTTTTCCGAAAAAAACTTCCAAAAAAGGGATCGGAAGAAGATATGCAAATTTGCAACTAATTTGCGTATCTTCTTTCAGAAGCTGTGGGTAGTCTAGACGTAGCCCTATTGATTACACGCACTTCTGTGAGATCTGAGTGTGGCTCAAATCTTTGCCAACTAGGGGAGCATCCATGACTGTGGTGTGACCACATTACAGAAACCAACAGGATGATGCCCTCAGTAGTGATGTCTCCTCAGCCGGTTTGGAGCCTGTATCGGTACCAGGATGTCTACGTCCCCAGCCCTGGCCAGAGGCCCTGGCACTGGGGACATTCTAGGAACCATAGAATCATAGAACACTAGAACTGGAAGGGACCTCGAGAGATCATCAAGTCCAGTCCCCTGCCCTCACGGCAGGACCAATCACAGATCATCCCTGATAAATATCTGTCTAACCTGCTCTTAAATATCTCCAGAGATGGAGATTCCACAACCTCCCTAAGCAATTTATTCCAGTGTTTAACCACCCTGACAGGAAGTTTTTCATAATGTCCAACCTAAACCGCCCTTGCTGCAGTCTAAGCCAATTGCTTCTTGTCCTATCATCAGAGGCCAAGGAGAACAATTTTCCCTCTCCTTCTTGTGACACCCTTTTAGATACCTGAAAATGGCTATCATGTCCCCTCTCAGTCTTCTCTCTTTCAAACTAAACAAGTCCAATTCCTTCAGCCTTGCCTCATAGCTCATGATTTCTAGACCTTTAATCATTTTTGTTGCTCTTTTCTGGACTTTCTTTAATTTCTCCACATCTTTCTTGAAATGTGGTACCCAGAACTGGACACAATACTCCAATTGAGGCCTAACTGGATCCTAGACTAACATTTAAGTAGTGAGATCCTAACGCTACATTTAATATTATTCTTTGACAACAACGGATGGTAATGAAAACTGGGGGGAGGGCAATCAAAGATGCAGGATGCTGCTTTTCCCTGGTAGTACAATAGCCCATAGACCCACCGCGACCAGGATTAAGCTGCACGTAGGCTGAACTAGTGCCTAGCCTTGCCTTCAGGGGAAGCGGCATAAGCTGTGCTCCCCTCTGGCCTGTGCTTGGCTCACTTCTCTGCTCTGAGCCCACGCACACCAGTGAGATGTTCAGTCTGACTGAAATGTCAAACAGTGTAACTGATTGCTCTGATCACCCTGCTGGTTTAAATCTTGCACCGCCGTGCAGAAGGCCAGAGTCCTGGCCTTTGAATCCTGGCTCCCTCACTCACAGTATCACACGTTGTCAGTGGAAACTCCTCAAGAGGGCAAAACAGCAATCTTCTTGGAGTGAGTTTAGAGTGGCAGAAAAATGAAGTTCATTGGACGTTCCCATAAACATAAACAAGTCTACTGTTGTCACTAACCGACAATGTTGGCTCACAATGTTGTTTTTTAAGTTTTTCCTGTTACAGACTAACTCGGCTACCCCTCTGAAATGTTATTTATGAGAGAGTCTTGCTAAGAACTGGATGGAGACAATACAGACTCATTTTTCCCTAAAATTTTAATTTCTGTTTGAACCCTGATTGAAAAATGCAAAGGTTGGTGATAAATCCAGTGAGATGTCAGGTTCCAAACTTGTAACATGGGTAGCTCCTTATGAGTCAACTGAGATGCTCCTGTAAAAGAGGGAAGGTGCCGTTAATAATGGTTCTGTCTCGCACCTAGGGTACGTCTACACAGTGGTGCTATTTTAGGGTAACATCCATTATCCTAAAATAGCCTTGTGTGCATCTTAACAGCACGCCCGTTATTTCGAAATAAATTCAAAACAACAGGAGACTTATTCTAGTTTCCTGTAAACCTTGTTGCACGAGTAATAAGGAAGATGCCGGAATAGTGCTCTATTTCAAAATTTGGCACTGCGTAGCTCAAATTGTGTAGCTTATTTCGAGCTACATGTGACTATGTAGATGTACCCCCAGAGTTCTGAAGGTTAAGGGATGACGTTCTTGTGCAGTTTGGAAAGCTGTTGGTCAGAATGTATGCAACACAAGCCTCTTATCAAAGAATCATAGAACACTAGAACTGGAAGGGACCTCGAGAGGTCATTGAGTCCAGTCCCCTGCCCTCACGGCAGGACCAAGCACCATCTAGATCATCCCTGACAGGTGTCTGTTCAACCTGCTCTTAAATATCTCAGTGATGGAGATTCCACAACCCCCCTAGGCAATTTATTCCAGTGCTTAACCACCCTGTCAGTTAGAAAGTTTTTACTAATGTCCAACCTAAACCTCCCTTGCTGAATTTAAGCCCATTGCTTCTTGTCCTATCCTAGGGGGCCAAGGAGAACAAATTTTCTCCCTTCATCTTGTAACACCCTTTTAAATACTTGAAAACCGCTATCATGTCCCCTCTCAGTCTTCTCTTTTCTAAACTAAACAAGGCCAGTTCTTTCAGTCTTCCCTCATAGGTCGTGTTTTCTAGACCTTTAATCATTTTTGTTGCTTTTCTCTGCACCTTCTCCCATGTCTCCACATCTTTCTTGAAATGTGGTGCCCAGAACTGGACACAATACTCCAATTGAGTTTGTTCTGAAATTATTGTGACACCTTCCCCCATTTCTGTCTGTCTGCCTCCCGTTTCACCTGCTTCATAGCAGGTTTCTTTGAAGAGTCCCACTCTAATGATGAAGTGGTCACAGCTTGAAAGATTCATCACAGATTGAAAGATTTCAAAAGAGGGGTGTTATATAAATGGGGCATATGCTTGATTATCCAGCATCTGGCATCTTGTACAGCACCTTACACTTGTGCGAAGTCAGTGGCTATAAAATGCTACCAAATATCTTCCCACTCTTATTCTGGTGGTATTTTATATCCACTTTGCAGACACTTACGCTTGTACAGGGGTTTAGGGCAGCAGAGCATCTGGCTTGTGGTGTTTCCCATTCCTGTTTTGGGAAGAGGTAGGGATGCTGCTAAAGCAAATTACAAGCACTAGCTCTCTAGAAAAAATGAATCAGAGTGGGGGAGCACAGCTTTGTGACTGGCTGATTAATCTAACCACGGCATTAACCACCAGTGGGGGAACCTGCTCTCCTTTTTGCAGCCTGCCTGCCATCAGCATTTTCACTGCGGGCTACCCTAAGCACCTCGGTCACACAGAGCTTCCACTTAGAGCAGGGCCTAATGATCAAATCCCAGGTGAGGGAGATAGGCCTCCTGGTTCCTATTCCTACCTCTGCCTCAGTTTCTTGGTAACATTAAATAGAGCTGGTTCAATGTTCGTCAGAACATGTGTTGACAAAGTGGTTATTCAACCAAAATTACAATTTTTTATGGGAAACGTTCATACTCTTTCTTTTATATATATATTGGGAAAAAAACACAACCCTAAGTGCTTAACATATTCTGTAAGTTTGTAATTGGCATTTTTAACCAGTTGTGAAAATCTACCTAGTGAATGCCTGTGGTGCTTTGTGTGGGTTTGGTGGCACAGCTGATAAAGGCATTTGCCGCAGGGGCCCCTTCATCACTACCCGCGGGGAGTCTGAATGCCAGCGTCAGAATGTGCAGAACCCTTTATTCCCACCTGGGAGGAAGTGAAGAGAGGCAGGCCTGGCATCACAGGGGTTAAACAAAGCCTTTTGGCCCAGCTAGCCCCCCCCCCGGCTTTACCTGCAGCCAATGCCAGGCCTGGAGGGAGGATAAAAGGAAGGGCCTGGCTCAGCTAGGGGCTGACCAGCAAGCAGAGAGGAGCGTGGTTCTGCTGTCTGCAGGACCTGAACAAAAGCCTATCCACTTGGCCAGCCACAGGAGACAATAAGCCTCCAACCGCACCCCCTGGGCAAAGGGGGGAAACCTGCTAGAACCCTAGTTAAGGGAAAAATCTGGACTCTTGGGGCCATGTCCTGAATTTAAGGACTATCCTCATAGTGGGCTGGAGTGTCTAGGCTGGGGCACCAGTGGCAGGGTTCTGCACCTCTTTTCTGCCAGCTAATTCTGGGACCTAACCACTAGGCTACCCCACCTCTCTGATTGCAGCCACCCACCTGCTGTTGCTCAGGGCAGGTGAGAACCTCAAGAGTGTTTTATTGTCTATCTTTTTGCCTAATGGTTCTTAACATCTTGTTAGCTTTTTTTTTTTTTTTACTGCTGCTGACACTGAGCAGCTGTTGTCAGAGAACTATCCATGAGAACCCCAAGATCTTTGTTGAGTGGTAACCGCTAATTTTGAGGCCATTGTTTTGTGTGCGCAGGTGGAATTATTTTTCCCAATGTACATTATTTTGCACCTATCAACACTGGATTTCATCTGCCATTTTGTCTCCCAGCCACCCAGTTTTGTGAGATCCCTTTGTAGCTGTCCAGAGTCAGCTTTGGCCTTAGCTCTCATGAATAATTTTGTGTCATCTGCCAACTTTGTCACCTCACTGTTCATCACCTTTTCCAGATCATCTGTGAATGTGTTCAACTGCACAAAGTCAGATCCTCGTGGGCCACTGTTATTTTGTGTACTCTAGACAGGGTCAGGGTTTTTTTTAACTACTGCCTAAGAGCTGATAACTGAGTTCAGTAGCAAAGCAAAGCAAAGCAGAAGATGAACTGATTTGAAGCTCAAGGCAATCATGCAGCAGAGTGTAAGTGGGCAAGTATAGGTACATGAAGTAGCAGGCATGGAGAAAGGGGCCCCAGTGACAAGCAGATTGAATCCTGTCTCCATTACAGCTACACCAGTGGTGAACTACACAGACATTTTGCACCCATGTGCACACACCCATGGTTTCCTGCATTCCAGTCTTGTTCTTATACCTTTGGTTACTCTCCCATTGTTGCAAAGATGGGTCATCTCTCATTAAATGCCAAAACATTTCACAGAAAAACCTCCAAATGGAGATCCCACCGTTAATAGCTGTCCCTGGCTTTGGAGACGTAAATACTCCCAATTACATTTTATAATGAAAGACCAATTACGTCTGGCTTAATCTGGGCTATTTCTAAACAAGGATGTGACGCCCATGCCTTGTTGTCCTATGGCAATCATATGTATTCACATACGTATGCATAAACTGTGTTGCAACCTGCTGGAGAAATACTCCTCTTGGTAATTCAGTACAGTACAGAGTATGATAAAAAGGGAAAAGTCTTTCCTTGGACTTTTTGAGTGAAGGTAAATGAAATGAAAATAATATTTCTAACAGCAAAGGCTGTGGCACAAGGTGACCTCTTACGTGTGGGGGGCAGGAGGGGGGAATTTAGGCTTCCAAAAGGAAAGGTCTGAAAGCTATGGGATCTGTGACATTACTTGTGGGGCAGCTTTGGCTTTGAAGCCAAAATCACTGCAGCCCTGCCTTGGTAAGAAGTGTGCCTCAGTGACCTTCTGGGGTCATTTTGCTGTGCTGTTAGTAAATGAGTAAGAATTAGGGTAGAATCAGTAAACATGGATTTCTTGTCTGATGCCATTTAAAAGTTTAGTACATTTAGCTGTGAGGAGTGTTGGCTCTTTTCCTCCCCGCCCGCTCCAATCCATTCATTTGCCTTCTCTTCCCTCCCTCCGTCCCCTCCCTTCCTGTGCTCAGGCTGGGCGGGACATCATATTTCCAGTTCAGTGGTGTTCAGGGCCGTGAGGCATGAAGGGCCGGGGTTTTCAGAGGCAAGGCATGGGCCAGATGCTGCGGAGTGACTGTGAAATGTCACGGTGCTGACGAGGCCAAGTCGTGCGCAGAGATGGAGGGTGTTACTATGGGCGCCCCAGCATCGTGGCGAGGAAGATGGAGCACTCAGACCATCTCTTGCCACTGCCGCCTTTGCCAGACCCACGAGCGCCCCCAGTAGCCTGGTTTCGTTGGCTGAAGGCTTTTGCGAAGGGCTGACGGCAGCAGGATTGGGAAAGCGGATGAGGCCCAGAGAAGGGCTCTTTTCTCTCACTGTTTGGGCCCAGAAGGCCCGAGGGTTTTTCCAATGCTGGGGCCAGCGGCATCCGTTGAGGAGGCTGTTAAGCTCTCAGAGCCCTTCAGAGGCAAGCGCAATGCGATCGCATCGAGGTTCCAGTTCCGACAGCGGGCACAACTGCCTGGGGAAACCTTTGTGGCGTTTGCTGCAGCGCTGGGGCAGCTGGCGTCGGCCTGTGATTTTGGACCTCAGCGGGATCAGCTGGTCCTGGATCAGCTGATCGAGAATGCAGCAGACTGGCGAATTCGGGAAGCGCTCCTGTTGGAGCCCAGCACGCTGACTCTGGCCAGGGCAGTGGAGCTGGGGTCCCAGATGGAGGCAGCATTCAATGAGGTGCACACCAGGATGATCTCAGCAGCCGTCGAGCAGTGGGAGAGCTGGAGTGGTGGTAACAAGAGCTGGAGTGAAAGAGATTTCAGCCACGTGAAATTATTGCACCACCGGAGAGGGAAAAAACCTCCGCTCTTGGCAAAACAAAGTCTCCAGAGTGAACAAAATCACTCCACCCTACGTTCCTGCAGCATGGGGCCATCGGCAGCATTCGCAGCGAGGAGATATTCTGGCCAGAAGGAGGGGCGTCCTGCCCCAGCAAAGACCACGCACCTGGGAGGAAAGAACGTCCAGGTAGGCCATTGATTGGTGAATGAAAGGACCTGGAGGGACAGTACCAAATAAGGAAATGTGGGGACAGACCCTGTGAACAGGGGGATGCTGCCAATGGAATGGTCTAACCAGGGGCGCCATTTCTGATTTTGGCGGGGAAGGGGGGGCGACCTGTGCATGTCATGATGGGGAGGGAGAAGAGAGTGAGAGCATGGGGAAGGGGGGGAGGAACTGAGGATAGAGGCTTCAGTAGTGTTACTGAGCATGCTCAGTATAAGCCAAGCACCAGATGAGGAGGGGGAACCAACCACATCTCTATCCAGGGGCAACTAAGGCCCTGGCAGACGGCTTAGCAGTTAGTTGGCAGGAGCACTGTATCTAATTCCTATCTAAAAGAAAGAAAATTGAATAAACTAGGGGGCTGTGCTCCCTGCTTGCTACGCTCGCCAACCTCCCTCTCGCAGTGGGTAGGCAACCCTGGCTCTCCTCCTGGCCACTGGGGAGGGCCCAGGCCCCTTCTCCCTCCTCACTCACCACTCATCTCTGCTGAGCAAGTCTGGACTATTGCTCTTCCCCCACCCCTGCCATCAGCCTGGGCCCGTTCTCTCCCTGGCCGAAGCCGTGCCAGGCCCAGCTCTCTCCCGCCTGGCTGCTGGGCGGTTGGGCCGGGCTGGGGCCTCACCATGGCCAGGCCTGGCCCTCTTCCCCCAGCTTCCTGGGGGATTGTGCCGGGCTGAGGCCCCCTCCCCTCCAGCACAGGGGAGGCCACATGGCTCACAGCTCCTCTGAGCACATGGGAGGGGGGAGGCCATGTGGCTGAGTATGGAGGGAGGGGCAGCAGGACACAGAGTGATGCATTATGTCACTCTGTCATCCTGCAGGAAACGTTTTATATATATATATATATATATAGAGAGAGAGAGAGAGAGAGAGAGAGATTAGACCCACTCAGCTCTGACACTAACATATTCTGACATCTTGTGTCAAGTCACTTAAGGGACACGGGTTAGCCTTAAAATCTTAATATTCTTACTTTCTTACTAACTCTGTAGAGAACGAGAGACCTCATCAGGACTCCTGGGCTCTACCTCATCTCTGGAAAGGGAGTGAGAGCTAATGGGTTACAGCAAGGGGCAGATACATTTCAGCTCTGTATAAGAACATCAGAATAGCCATACTGAGTCAGACCAATGGCCCTGCTAGCCCAGTATCTTGTCTGCGGACAACAGACAATGCCAGATGCTTCAGAAGGAATAAAGAGAAAAGGCAATCTTGATCCATCCCCTGTTGCCCATTCCCAGCTTCTGGTAAACAGAGGCTAGGGACACCATCCCTGCCCCTTCTGGCTAGTAGCCGCTCATGGACCGATCCTCCTTGAACTTATTTTGTTCTTTTTGGAAGCTTGTTTTGGTTTGGGCTGTCTCACCATCTCCGGGCAAAGAGTTCCATAGGTTGTCTGCAAAAATAATGTATTTTGTTTTAACTCTGCCCATACATTTAGTTGGGTGAGCTTCTTGTGTTATGTTAGTGAAGGAATGAATATATATATTTTAGATGGGGTGACCATATCTGCATTCAGCATTCAAGATGTGGGCATACCAGGACTTTATGTAGAGGCAACATGGTATTTTGTCTTATCTATTCCTTTCCTAATGGTTCCCGATATTCGGTTAGCTTTTTAGTTTTTAGACTGCCACTGCACACGGAGCAGATGTTTTTAGGGAACTATCCACAAGGACTCCAAGATCTCTTTCTTGAGTGGTAACAGCTATTTTAGACGCCATCATTTTTGTATGTATCGTTGGGATTATATTTTTCCATGTGCACTGCTTTGCATTTATCAACACTGAATTCCATCTGCCCTTGCATTGCCCGGTCTCCCAGTTTTGTGAGATCCCTTTTTTAAGTCTTTACAGTCAGCTTTGGATTAGTTCCTGTTCACCCCATTTTCAAGAACATGAAGTTTAACTGCAGTATTCCAAATAGCAAATCCCAGCAGCACAACACTTATTACTATTCTTTCCTTTCTCCTATTTTTGAAGTGGAGTACCCGGCAACGTTTTCATGATGAGCTAACAATCCTTTACTCCTTTTCCTTCAAGATCATTTAAAAGTTTAACGGTACTTGTCCAAATTCAAATCCCAGCAGCACAACACTCATTGCTACTCTTTTTTTCTCCCTATCTTTTAAGTACCAGGCAATGTACTATGGGTAGCAGGTTTCAACAAACAAAAAGGAAGTTTTTCTTTCTGCAGCACACAGTCAACCTGTGGAACTCCTTGCCAGAGGATGTTGCAAAGGCCAGGACTTTAACAGGGTTCAAAAAAGAACTAGATAAATTAATGGAGGTTAGGTCCATCAATGGCTATTAACCAGGAAGGATAGGAATGATATCCCTAGATTCTGTTTGTCAGGGTTTGGCAATGGATGACAGGAGAGAGATCACAGGATGATTACCTGTTCTGTTCACTCCCTCTGGGGCACCTGGCATTGGCCATTTTAGAAGACAGGATACTGGGCTAGATGGACCTTTGCTCTAACCCAGTATGATCACTCTTATGTTCTTATGTTTTGTTTTGTTTTTGTTTGCATGATGATCTAACGATCCTTCAATTACTGGAACGCCCAGCCTTTTTTCATTCTTAATCACCCGGCCTCCCTTTGTTTATAACAAACTCCCTGCCCCAAAGGCAAATCTGCAAACAGATCAACTTCTGTTGCAGTTAAGAGCTGTCTTTGGAGCCAGGACATGCAGCATTAAGCAGAACTCAAAAGTATGAAATCCAGGGGTTCCCATTCCCTAGAGAGGGGGGACTCCTGCCCTAATGCCCCATAAATGGTGCCCTGGGGTCTAACCAGTTATAAGGAGGTCACAGTAGTCCAGTTAGGCTATGTCTAGACTGTAGGCTTCTTTCGGAAGAAGCTTTTCCGGAAAAGATCTTCTGGAAAAACTTCTTCCGAAAAAGAGTGTTCACATTGCCAAAGTGCATTGAAAAAGCGATCTGCTTTTTCCAAAGACAGTGTCCACAATGATTGGATGCTACATCACATTTCATTTGTGATTACTATGGATGGAGTGGCCACCCAGGCACCAGTGCTTTTTCTTGGAGGCCTCTGCTTTCAAAAAAACCCCTCTTCCCCATCCACACATGCCTTTTTCTGAAAGAGCTCTTTTGGAAAAAGGCTTCTTCCTTGTAGAAAGAGGTTTTCTGCTGTCAGAAAAACCCCTGCGTTCTTTCGACTTTCTGTCAAAAGAACACAATTGCGGTGTGGATGTAAGTGAAGTTTTTTCGGAAAAACGGCTGTTTTTTCCAGAAAAACTCTGCAGTGTAGACATACCCTCAGACCTGTTGGGGGTGGGACTCAGGGTTTTGGCATTGGGAATAGGATGCATTTTCTTTCTTTCCTGTTGTGTACAGGCACAGATGTCACTTGAAGGCTCTGGGAGTCTGTGAGCTGATAGATCCAGTCCAGCACCACTTAAAAGCAAACAGCAGCTTCACAGCATGTGTGACTGCATTAGCTGGAGACTTCTCCTCCCACTCCAATTTTTTTCCTCCCTCTCTTCCCCCCACCCCCTTCCCTTATTTATTTTTTATTCTGGACTTCCAACACTCCGGTCATCTGAAGAAGTGGGCTGTGCCCACAAAACCTCATGATACCATCTACATGTTTTGTTAGTCTTTACAGTGCTACCAGACCATTTGTTGTTTTTTAAGCAATGAAATAGTTAATTGTATTTGGGTTATCACACACCTCTCTGCTATTGGATGGGCCTGTCTAAAGTCTCAAGGAAGCTCTTCAGTTTACCCAGGGAAGGCATTCTTTTCAGGCTCACAGTTTCATTTCGACGGGGCTACCTTCAGAGCTGTGGAATGATGGAGCACAGCACCTTGCTAATGAAGTCAGATGGTATGAGCTGGATTAGGTGGAGGTATGGGGAAGAATGGGTCATAGGAATTATAGATCGATAAGCACAGTAATAGCAGGGAGGGAAGGAGGGCAAGAATGGGAGGGAGGGGCTAACAGGAGTCATATTTTTGTGTCCATATTAAACTGGAGGTGTCTAGGGCACAAGATTCAACCTTAGAAGCGTCTCTGGGGCATGTCTCTATCCAAAGAAATCTGCTTTGTAGCTGAGCACTCCGCTTGCTCTAGGACAGTGGTTCCCAACCTCTTTTATATGCACTCAGTATTGCATCATAATAACGTGTGCACGCTGGCTGGGAGCAGCTGGAGGCCAAGGGGAGGCTCCCGCCGAGCAGGGAGGCAGGAGAACGGGGTTGCAGGGACAGCGGCCCATCATGTGGCGCTTGGCCCTGGCGGATTGCGACACTTGCCCCCCGAGGCCGGGCAGGCGCTCTCCATGCAGCCCCACCAGCCTGGATACGTAGCAGCCACCAGAGCTGGAACTGGGGCCACAGTGAGGCTGCTCCAGCTGCAGCACACCCAGCTACCAGCCGCCCCACTCATCCTGCTGCTGTGTAGGGAAGTCAGAGGGAAGGGAATTCCCTGGGAACCCCAGCAGGGGGAGCTAAATAAAAGCTGGGGGTATGGCCTGGCAGTGTGCCACAGCCTGGCAGACAGGGGTTCGGGGCCCGCCACTGGTCCACAGACCGCCGTTTGGGAACCGCTTCTCTAGGAAACTTCCTCTTTCTAAGCTGTGAGACAAGTCAGCACCAAGTTCCTCTCCTCTCTGCTTCGTGCTCAGTAAGAGGCACAGAAAAAGTGGGCCTCTTCCTTCTCAACTCTCACAGACCCCCAAGGTGTCAACGAAACGTCATGCAGCAAGATCTGAGACCAGGGAAGTCTGACTGAAGAGCACTGGCAAAGTGAGAGGCCTATAAACTCAATGGCTGAAATTGTTCTCCTTGCAGATGGGGGGCTGTCCAACAGGCTGAGTAGAAATAAGACACAGCTCGGCTCTCTCTGAAGGTCTGGAACAGAGCAATGTGGATGAGTTTGAGTAGTTTCTCCTCATGCTACTTGATCTGACTTCTTCCCCATTAATAGAAGAAGTACAGTGCAGTCCCTCACAGAAGCCGCCTCAGGACAATTCCCCCAACGCAACTATACAGGAACTGCCCTGAGGAGAATAAAACCCTGAGGCTGACCCAAACAATTGAGTCTTTTGCCTTTAATGCCACCAGCATGTAATTATTTGGTGACATGCAGCAAAGAGTCTACCCAAATGAAAAGGAGGCTATAAATATTCAGTGCTCTTTCCAATGTGTGCTTTGAGGCTGGTGAAAGGCTAGTTGAAGAGAAGTGAACTGTATGGAATGCCACCCTAGTCTGCAGCAAAGTTGGCAGTTTCATCAAAAAAACCTGAAGACGCAGGATTTTCATGTTTTATTTAATGTTTAATGTTGCTCTCTCCTTCTGGTTAAGTGAATCTGACAGCTGTCTCATAGCTGAAGTATATATCATCTTGGATATATTTACATAGCTGTGTGTTCCATTTGCCTCAAAAGGACCTTGAAAAGGGTAGCAAATGAGATGCAGTTTCTGTAAGTCATTTGTTGTCCCGGTCATACATTTAGCTTGGTGCTTTGACAAGCAAAATTGTTTGTTGGTTATCTTGTTCCTGATTCCTTCGTGCAGTTGCTGAGAGCTGGGCTTTGGCTTAAATAGCATGGCTTTGGTTGCCAAGATGATAAGCTTGTGAACCTTTTAGTGTGTTTGGCTTTGCATTGGCCCTCTGAGCAGTTTGTTAGGCTATTCGTGGCATGGGGCATGCTGCTATAAGTATGTCACTTCCTATAGATTGGATCTTGGAATGTGTATTTCTTGCCAGATCTTCTGTACAGCAGCTAATACCTGGGCGGATACTCGCCTGACTCATTGCATAGTTCTCCCGTGTAAAAGGTGATTTTGAAGTCTGCAATGGATGAGAGCTGAGTGATTTAAACACACCCAATCTGTGCAGAAAGGAAGTCCCTTGCTAGCCAGGCAAGCTGAAAAGGCTGTGGATGTGGTGAATCATAGAATCATAGAGCTGGAAGAGACCTCAGAAGGTCATCAAGTCCAGCCCCCTGCTCTAGGCAGGACCAATCCCAACTAAATCAACCCGGCCAGGGCCTTGTGAAGCCGAGACTTAAACACCTCTAGGGATGGAGACTCCACTACTTCCCTAGGTAACCCATTCCAATGCTTCACGACCCTCCTAGTGAAATAGTTTTTCCTAATATCCAACCTGGACCTCTCCCACCACAACTTGAGACCATTGCTCCTTGTTCTGCCATCCGTCACTACTGAGAACAGCCTCTCTCCATCCTCTTTGGAACCTCCCTTCAGGAAGTTGAAGGCTGCCATCAAATCCCCCCTCACTCTTCGCTTCTCCAGACTAAACAGACCCAAATCCCTCAGTCTCTCCTCATAGGTCATATGCTCCAGCCCCCTAATCATTTTGGTTGCCCTCTGCTGGACCCTCTCCAATGCGTCCACATCCTTTTTGTAGTGGGGGGCCCAGAACTGGACACAATACTCCAGATGTGGCCTCACCAGAGCCGAATAAAGGGGAATAATGACATCTCTGGATCTGCTGGCAATGCTCCTCCTAATGCAGCCTAATATGCCATTAGCCTTCTTGGCTACAAGGGCACACTGTTGACTCATATCCAGCTTCTCTTGCCTTGCCTTCTGGGAGTGCAGGGGGGGTCAGACTTAAAGTCAGGTCCTTCCCTGGGATTAAAGCAGGTTTTGATCCCAGTGGGCAATATATTCTCGTACATGGCCCCTCGCTCAGAGAACAGCTTCTCGCTAGCCCATACTTTCAAATGACAAAGGGAGATTGCAGAGTTCAGCCCTGACATGGGCAGAAGCCAAAGCTGAGGCTGCCCATGTAATTTTAGGGGCTAGATCAGGGGTGGGCAATAATTTTTGACAGGGGGCCACTTAAAGATTTTGGGAAGTGGTTGAAGGCTGCACTCTTCCATGGTATTAATGGAGGAGATGTGGGTTCTGGGATGGAGGTTGGGTGCAGAGGGGAGAAGGTCCAGCGGAGGGCAACCAAAATGATTAGGGGGCTGGAGCGCATGACCTATGAGGAGAGACTGAGGGCAGGAGTGGCCTGAGGCCAGCTGCGGCAGCTGGTGCCCCAGGCGGAAGGCACGATCGGCGCCCCCGCCTGCACGGCCGTCAATGGCTGTGACATCATCATCGGTTTGCCTAGGCTCACGGGCCGCCCCTGACTGAGGGATTTGGGTTTGTTTAGTCTGCAGAAGAGAAGAGTGAGGGGGGATTTGATAGCAGCCTTCAACTTCCTGAAGGGAGGTTCCAAGGGTATGGAGAGAGGCTGTTCACAGTAGTGATGGATGGCAGAATGAGGAGCAATGGTCTCAAGTTACAGTGGGAGAGGTCTAGGTTGGATATTAGGGAAAACTATTTCACTGGGAGGGTGGTGAAGCACTGGAATGGGTTACCTAGGGAGGTGGTGGAATCTCCATCCCTAGAGGTTTTTAAGTCTTGACAAAGCCCTGGCTGGGTTGATTTACTTGGGATTGGTCCTGCCTTGGGCAGGGGGCTGGACTTGATGACCTCCTGAGGTCTCTTCCAGCTCTAGGATTCTATGATTCTAACTTCGGTCACTAGCTTAGAGCCCAGAATAGCCCCATGCTTGTGAAGGATCGTTGCCGCAGAGCTCTGCCATGCCCACTGCTCTCAGTGCACTACAAAAGCATCAACATGGAGTTCCCTTCCACCAAGGGGCTCCTCCGTTGGGTGTTTGCAGCCAGGCTACAGCTCCTCTTCACCACCCCAGCAAACAAACCAGCTGCCTCCTTGGGCCTGTTTGTTACCGTAGAGAAATGGCAAGATCACATGCTAGTTCTCAAATCCAGTGTAACAGAACTTGAGCCGCGGAGTCCCAGGGCTTCTGCCTTAGTGCTATGAGCTACCGGATGCCAGAGAGCCCAGGAAGCTCACACAACCAGAGGGCACATAGCAAAGGAGGCAAGTGATCCTGTGACAACTGTGCAATGGCCTGTGCCATAAAGTATTGCCATGGGAGCCCATGAGCGGCGACAAGGTAGGAATCATGCTTACAATCACCTCTGCGACACCTGTGCAAGAGGCTCCTTGTAACAGTCGGGGAGGGGGTTGCGCAATCTGTGGTGAGGACATAGGCAAAGGACAAACAGGTTACAAAGGGGAAGCCTAAAAAGGAAAAACTGGTCTAATTATCAGCTGCCAAGCTGACAGTGTCAGGAAGGACGTGAGTTACATTTACTTGTAAACTGTGCAGACTGGAGTTGGGAGTCCGTTGAGACAAACGTGAACCGCTACAACGCTCCTTTTAGTTACTTGCTGTGGTAGAACTGCACTTGAACCATCTGGGCCTAGTACGCTGACTAAACCCAGACCTCCAGGTGTAAAATGAAATCCCCCATTTGCTTCATTTAGTTTTCAGGGTTTCTCCCCCTCTATTGTTGTGGCTTTTCTCAACGTTTCTAGGCAAAATGTCATTTCCAAATGAAGGATTGAAACTTTTTTGTGTTTCAAAATGGTTGAAAAGAATTATAAATACACCTTCTAATTTTTTTTCATTTCTATGTAGCTGAAACTATTTGCCAAATTTATCCCAAATTTGCAAATAGCTTTGGTGCATTTTTGGCAAATTTACTGTCTCTCCCCCAAATTCACCCATTTCTATCTACAAACCCTTTGTCTTATCTGTTTAGGTTGTCCCTGAAGTAATAATTAATGAATACTGGGACTTGACCCTGCTACAGTCCTCTTGTGTGGCCTTGGAAATGTCATTTAATCTCTGTCTTAGATCTCTGTAAGCTGAAGATAATACTTCCTTCCACCATCCCTTTAATTTGCCTAATTAGCCATAACTTGTTAGGCCAGAAACTAAGTTCCACAGTGCACAATGGAGCGGTGAACTTGGTTATGGTATCTAGTTGCGATTGCCATCCAAACAATACCTGGTGCTCCACATAGCTTGTGGTGAATGTTCAGAGAATGTTTGGTGTTGCATATTTTATATCTACCCAACTGTCAGACTAGCACAGCAGCAGGAGTGTGATCAGGATCAATCGTCTGGAGACAACAGGAATGGACTCAGGCGTGGAATGTGTTAATGAGTGTGTGCAGCAAGCTTCCTTGATGGCAATGGCTGGTGAGGGTTAGGGTTAAAGAATGAGGGAGGGTATGAAATGCAGCATTCCACATGCTCACAGTGCTCCACCCGGCCTGCCTACATGTCCTTCCTGTCAGCATGTTGTTCTAAGCAAGCACGTGAATGGTTGTTGCTTTCTGTAGAACAGTTGCCTGAATTACAGCGATATTGGAAATACGGGGTAGGGTGGGGTGGTGGGATTCATACACAATGCAGGCAGGCCTGAGCGAGCTTCCACATGCTGTTTGGTGCTTGGCTGGCCCTCCAGGCCTGGCCCTTTCCTGATCAGACTGCTGGTCAGATAGGGAGTCTTAGCATTCGGCCCAGGGATACTCAGGAGGACTCAGGCTATATCTACACTATGAGCCTCTAGCAGAAGAGCAAATGCAAATGGAGCAAATACAGGGAATGCACTTAGAGATGTGCACAGCATAAGTCTCATATAAACAAGTCTGGAAAACATAGGCGATCACGTTCCTTTTTCCCTTTGGATTCCGTTCTAACGCTTGTCTCATGATACATTCCTCACAGTCCTTACGCAGGATGTGGCCTGCCCATCGCCATTTTCTCTTCTTAATCTGGACCTCCATTGGATTCTGATTTGTTTTGTTCCACAAGGTTTCGTTTGGCATTCTATCGTACCACTTTACCTGGAGAATGTGTCTAAGGCATTTATTGACAAACGTCTGAATTCTCTTAGTGTTGTTCTGGACAACGCACCCCGCCTCCGAGCCATACAGCAGCACTGATTTCACATTGGAAGTGAAAATACATAGTCTGGTTCTTGTTGAAATGGCTCTTGTACCCCAGACCAGTCGTAGTATGGCAAAGGCTTGTTGTGCCTTTCGTATTCTCGCACTGATGTCCTCTTCAGTTCCCCATTCTTGCTGATAACACTCCCCAAGTATACAAACTGATCTACCTCTTGCATTGCTTTTCCTTTGATTGTAATTTCAGCTTCCTGTTGTTAATGCGCAACAACTTGGTTGTCTTTTGACTAATCTTGAGGCCCACTCGCTCAGCTGTTTCCTATAGGGCATCCGTCTTCTCTTGCATATTCTCTAATTTGTCTGCTACACTGCTTTATAGTGTTGCTCAAATCTAGTCATAGCCCGTGATCGCCTATGTTTTCCAGACTTGTTTGTATGAGGCTTATGCTGTGCCCATCTCTAAGTGCATTCCCTGTATTTGTAATGAAGACAAACTTAAAAGCAAATTTCCAAGTCTCCCCTCTCCCACATGAAGATCTCTCAACTGAAATGTAAGCCCAGTGCATGTGTAAACCACACACGTGGGCTACGTCTACATTACAAGCCTCTTGCGGAAGAGGAAATGCAAATGGAGCGCTCATTTGCATATGTCATGCTCTCATTTGCATTTCCTCTTCCTTTCCCTTTTGCGCAAAAAAGTGCTGTATAGTCAGCGCCTTTTGCATAAAAACCCTCTTGCACAAGAGCCATTCTTCCTGAAAAAATGAAGAAGAATGGTTCTTGCAAAAGCCTCTTGTGCAAAAATGGCCCCTAATTAATTATGCAAATGAAGCATGGCAGTATGCTAATCTGCACTTCATTTGCATAAGCTTTTGTGGAAGAGAGATGCAGTATAGAGGTTACCTAAGTAAGAGCACTTCATCTCCACCCACTACCATTATGGGGAACCCTGTGCAGAGGTAAGATTGCTGCCATTATAACTGCTGTCCTTTCACCTTGCTGACAGCAGATCTGTCTCATCTGGTGAATACAACAGTGCTAGCCAGTTGGCCACCTGCACTAGAGCTCCCCGTGTTGCTAATACTGGTGTGGTGAACTAGTGTTTAGAGTAAGCTCCCATGAAGACAGGACTGGCAATGCCAGAGAAGATGCTTTGTAGTAAAAGCACAGGACTTTCCTCTCACTAGCAGGGCAATGCCAAGTCCTTGAGGCATTTTTTTACCAAAAAATGAAGTTCTGCGCTTGAAGGATCATAGTTGCAAAGGGATGGACAAAAATCTGCTTTAGGGTGTATATCCAGCCATTGGTGAGAAAGTAGGAGAAGCACCATCTCCCGGGAAAGTCAAAAGCAGACTGGACAACTGTCAAGGAAATGTATGGGAAGTGCTCTGGAGTCTGATGGCAGGAACAGAGTTCTGTTAAACTCTGCACAGTTTCCTTACGAGTTCCAAGAAGGTTGTGCTGTATTTCATTCTTAAGGTTGTCTAAAAATTCTTGTAACTCTCTTGCCTTTGGCCCTGTTAAATTTTATTATGTATGATATTTCCACATCAGAAGAGGAAGTGTGGCCTAATGGATTGGCACTCTGGAGATAGGGATTCAGTTTCTGGTTCTACCATGGACTTCCTTTGTGTCCTTTGTGCCCTTTCTCACTAGGTAGATTGTAACTCCTTGAGGGCAAGAATTGTCTCCTTGCCCTGGTCTACACTAGGGAGTTATTGTTATTTTGAAATAACTCCTCTTATTTTGAAATAACAAGCGGAACGTCCACACTACCAAGTCCGTTATGTCGAAATAAGGGGCTGGTTATTTCAAAATAATAACTCCGGCTTTCCACGAAGAATAACACTTATTTCAAAATAGCCATAGTGTGGATGCACCACTGCTGCTATTTTGAAATAACGACTCCCGAGAGTCATTGAAAGTAATTACTCCCCAGTGCTTCCTGGGGCTCTAAGTTGAGGTAATGTGTCCACATTAAGGGAGTCTGCCTCTGACTAATTTTGAAGCTTCCCTGTAGTGTGGACACGCTACTTCGAAATAGCTTATTTCAAAATAATAACTCCTGAAATAACTATTTCAAAATAATTTCCTAATGTAGACATGCCCTCTGTGTGTACAGTGCCTAGCACATTTGGGCCTTTCTCTCGTGGTTTTTAGGTGCTACTGTAATTTAAATAAAATAGTAAAGATCTAGAAAAAATACTTGTAAAGCAGAATCCTGCCTGATGCTTAGTAGCTTCATTGCTGGGGCTCTATCAGTGGTTTGAAAAGGAAAGGTGATTCAAAGGAAAAATAACAAATGGAGACTGAAGAGGACAATGAACAAAACAGCTGGCATAAGACTACGAGGAATATTGGTGTGGGGGAGCTGAAAAGTTTATTTCAATTTCCTGGGGTGCCTTACTCATGAACTGTTTAATGCAATTTTCCCAAACTTTTGGCAATTAACCTTGCCATATTTTCTCTGATAAAATTCAGCATTTCAGGTCCTTATAGTTTTGCTAACTCCTTGAGTCTTTTTCTTGGAATTGACACATGGGCTATGTCTATACTGCCCCCTCTTGCGCAAAAAATATGCAAATGAGGCAAAGCGTGGAATATCACCATGCCTAATTTGCATAATTAACTAAGCTCCGTTTTTGCGCAAGAGGCTTTTGAGCAAAAAGGAGCTGTCTACATGGCTCCTTTTTGCACAAAACCCCCCTCTTGCGCAAGAGCCATTCTTCCTCTTTTTTTTCAGGAAGAACGGCTCTTGCGCACTCTTCTTGAAAAACGGCTAATTAATTATGCAAATGAGGCGTGGCAATATTTCACGCTTTGCCTCATTTGCATATTTTTTGTGCAAGAGGGGGCAGCATTGACATAGCCCCCGACAAGATTGCTGGTGTATTGAGAATTGTCATTTTCATTTTATTGGTCTGATATTGTTTTTTCCTTAGCATTTCAGAAAATTATTCTCCCACTGTGTTCAAGAAAACACATCAAACTTTTACACAAAGAAGGTGGTTAAAAATGCTAATCATATCATGTATCAGAGGGATAGCCATGTTAGTCTGGATCTGGAAAAGCAACGAGGAGTCCTGTGGCACCTTATAGACTAACAGATTTATTGAAGCATAAGCTTTCGTGGGCAAAGACCCACTTCGTCAGATGCATGTAGTAGAAATTCCAGAGGCATGTGTAAATATACAGGCATAAGAAAAGAGTTCAAATCAAGAGTAAGGCTGGAGATAACGAGGTCAATTCAGTCAGGGAGCATGAGGCACACTTCTACCAGCTAATGTGGAGGTGTGAACACAAAGAGAGGAGAAACTGCTTGGCTACGTCTACATTGGCACCCCTTTCCGGAAAAGGGATGCTAATGTGAGACTTCGGAATTGCAAATCCGCGGGGGATTTAAATATCCCCAGCGGTATTTCATTACATAACTGCCGCTTTTTCCGGCAGGGATAAGCGGAGAAAAGCGCCAGTCTGAAACGCGATTCTCCGGAAAATAAGCCCTTTTCGGAGGATTTCTTATTCATGAAAGTAGGAATAAGAAATCCTCCGGAAAAAGGGCTTATTTTCGAGGAGAATCGCGTCTAAACTGGCGCTTTTCTCGGCTTATCTAAGCGGAGCGCAGCTCTAAATACCGCGGGGATATTTAAATCCCAGCTCAGTCTCACATTAGCATCCCTTTTCGAAAGAAAGTGTAATCTGACAGCCCCCTTTTGGCTAGCCACTCACAGTCTTTGTTTAATCCTAAAATGATGGTGTCAAATTTGCAGATGAACTGTAGCTCAGCAGTTTCTCTTTGGAGTCTGTTCTTGAAGTTTTTTTGTTGCAGGATTATTTATTTATTTATTAATCCTCTTCGCTCCTAATGGAGCATAAGGCGCCAACGAATCTTCTCCAGCCTTCACAGTCCTGAGAAAGCCGGCTGACTTCTTCCCAGGTCATGCCCTTCCTTTTCATGTCCTCCTCCACAGTCCTCCTCCAGGTGCCCAACAGCCTCCCTCTTTTACGCTTTCCAGGTGGAGTCCATCTGAGTGCCATATGAGGGAGTCTTGTTTTGCTCATCCGAAGGACGTGCCCCAGCCATCTCCAGCGTCTCTGCTTGATCTCGTCCACAACATTGTTGATGCCAGTGCGCTGGCTTATCTCCTTGTTGGTAACATGCTGTTCCCAGCGGACTCTGAGGATACGACGAAGGCACCGTCCTTCAAAACCTCTGAGTCTGCTCTCAATCTTCTTGTTAGTCCTCCAAGTCTCTACGGCATACAGCAGGACTGAGCACACATTCGACCTATAGATCTTCAGTTTAGTCCTGGTCTGCAACAGTGATGACTTCCAAATGTTGTTAAGCTTTTGGAAGGTTTGCACTGCCAGGGCAATTCTAGCGGAGATCTCTTTGTCGATGTTGCTGTCCGCCGAGATGTAACTGCCGAGATACCTGAAGTCATTTACTTCCTCTAACTCTTCACCCATGACGGTGGTTTTATCGGTGTTAGTTGTCCTCAGTTTCATCACTTTGGACTTGCCAGGGTGAATTCTGAGCCCAACGCTTCTGGCTGTCCGGTCAACAATGTCAGTCTTTTCTTGGATGTCCTGCTGATCATGCGCGAGAAGCGCCAGGTCATCTGCGAAGTTGCAGTCCTCAAGCCGAGCAGTCGGTCCCCATAGCACTCCCCTTGATCTGCCCTCAGTGGCTCTGCGCATCACCCAGTCGATGACCACAAGGAAGATAACAGGTGAGATTACACAGCCCTGTCTGACCCCTTTCTTCACATGAAACCAGTCACTCTGCTGTCCTTCATGTCAGCATTGATTCTCAGCGTACAGGTCCCTCAGGATGTTAATGACCTTCTCAGTGAACCCGTATGCTTGTAGAATCCTCCAGAGTGAGGGGTGGTGGATGCTATCAAACGCCTTCTCAAAATCGATGCAGTTAATGTAGAGCGAAGAGTTCCACTCTATTGACTGCTCCACTATGGTGCGTAGGACGAAGATCTGGTCCGTGCACGACCTTCCACTTCTGAAGCCAGCCTGTTCATCCCTGAGGATTTTCTCAATGCCCTTTCGCATTCTCTGTAGCAGGACTCTACAGAAAATCTTTCCTGGCACAGACAGCAGATTAATGCCTCTCCAATTCCCACAGATGGACAGATCGCCTTTTTTGGGTAACTTCACAATGATGCCCTTCTTCCAGGCCTCTGGTACCCTCTCTTCTTCCCAGACCCTGTTGAAGACACCTTTCAGAGCTTGTGCGCTTACCTTGGGGTCTGCCTTAAGCATTTCAGCAGTGATCTGGTCTTCCCCGGGCGCTCTGTTGCCCTTCGTCTGTTTGATAGCGTCCGCTATCTCCAGCTCACTGATGTCCCCACATTCCATGTCTACTTGGAGGTTCATACTTCTAATGTCAGCCTCTTCCTCTGGGTCTGGTCTGTTGAGAGTCTCCCTGAAGTGTTCCGTCCACCTGCTGAGCTGTTCTTTTGCTGTCACCAGCATTTTCCCGTTCTTGTCTCTTACTACAGTAGACTTGTTGGTAAAGTCTCCTATAAGAGTCTTGGTGATCTTGTACACTGTCCTAGTATCACCTCTGTCTGCTGCTGACTGGGCCTCCGTGGCAGTATTGTCCACATACGCTCTCTTATCTCTTCGTACACTTCTCTTCACGGCAACGTTAGGTCCCTGTAGACCTGTACAGCTGTTATTTTATCTTCGTCACTGCCTGCAAGTGTGCACTGTTTAACCGCCTTTCTGTTCTCAATGAGCTGCCATGTAGCATCTGAAATCCACTCCCTTCTCTGTTTCTTCTTGTACCCCAGTACAATCTTACTGGTTTCCAGGTATACCTTCTGGATCTCCTCACAGTGGATATTATATCATCTGCTATCAGGTCTTGGAGCAGGCTGAATCTGTTGGACAGCTCTAGAGTGAACTGGATCTTCACTGTTGGATGTTTTAGTCTACTGGAGTCAAAGAGCTGGCCACCAGTCTTTCTGTCTGTCCTTTTCAGCCGTTTCAGCTTGAGCTGCAGCTTGCAAAGAAGAAGATGATGATCGCTGTTGGCATCTGCTCCTCTCAGTGCTCGGACATCTCTCATGGATCTTCTCCACTTCTGGTTGATAGCAATGTGATCAATTTGGTTACAAGTCCTTCTATCTGGAGATATCCAGGTCAACTTATGTATTGACTTATGTTGAAAAACAGTGCCTCCTATCACCAGACCATTCTCCAGGCACAAATCTACAAAACGCTGTCCATTATCATTTCTTTCGCCGACACCCTCTGGGCCCATGCAGGATTCGTAGCCTTCATTATCCGACCCGACTTTTGCATTCAGATCCCCCATTACAATCAAAACGTCGTGGCGAGGTGTCTTGTCTATCTGCTCTCGCAGGTTGCTATAGAATAAGTCCTTCTCCTCCTCTGTAGCTTGTTCGGTGAGCGCATAGCATTGAATAATGGTGGTTTTGGCGTAGCTGGAAAAGAATCTTGCTCTGATGATACGAGAGTTGACTGGTTCCCATCTCAGAAGGCTCTTCTTAGCCTGAATATCCATGATGATGCCAACCCCTTCTTGATGCTGTCCATCTGACCTTCCAGAGTAACAGACAGTCTCCCCTGAACCAAGTGTTAGCATCCCTGAGTCAGTCCATCTCATTTCACTAATGCCCAAAATATTGATCTTGTACTTGGACGTTTCTCTCACCACCTGTGCTGTTTTCCCAGTCTCGTACATGGTTCTTACGTTCCATGCTGCCACTCTCACTTGTTGCTTGGGTCTCGCTAGGGACTGTATCGGAGCAGAAACTTCCTTTCGGCTTTCATCTCTGCTCATCATGCTAGGCGTTGCTGCCTTGATCCTCAGCTGATCCTCAGCTGATCACCCCTTTAATGGTTTTTTAAAGTTTTCGTTGACGTTTCTGTAGCAAGAGTTTTTTTACATAGTGGGTTGCTAGCCCGACGTACAACCCTCCTCCTTTCACATCCTGGACTTGGGACCAGGCAACGGCGGAGTTTTTGTTGCAGGATGGCTATCTTTAAATCTGCTACTGTGTGTCCAGGGAGATTGAAGTGTTCTCCTACAGGTTTTTGTATATTACCATTCCTGATATCTGATTTGTGTCCATTTATTCTTTTACATAGGGACTGTCCAGTTTGGCCGATGTATGTAGCAGAGGGGCATTGCTGGCATGTGATGGCATATATTACGGTAGATGTGCAGGTGAATGAACCCATGATGGTGTGGCTGATCTGGTTAGGTCCTGTGATGGTGTCGCTGGTGTAGATATGTGGGCAGAATTGGCACCGAGGTTTGTTGCATGGACTGGTTCCTGAGTTAGAATTACTGTGGTGCGGTGTATAGTTGCTGGTGAGAATTTGCTTCAGATTGTCGGGTTGTCTGTGGGCAAGGACTGGCCTGCCTCCCAATGTGTGTGAGAGAGAGGGATCATTGTCCAGGATGGGTTGTAGATCACTGATGATGCGTTGGAGAGGTTTTAGCTGAGGACTGTAGGTGATGGCCAGTGGTGTTCTGTTGGTTTCTTTGTTGGGCTTGTCTTGTAGTAGGAGGCTTCTGGGTACACGTGGGCTCTGTTAATCTGTTTCTTCACTTCCTCGGGTGGGTATCGTAGTTTCAAGAATGCTTGGTGAAGATCTTGTAGGTGTTTGTCTCTATCTGAGGGGTTGGAGAAAATGTGGTTGTACCTTAGTGCTTGGCTGTAGACAATGGATCGTGTGGTGTGTCCGGGATGGAAGCTGGAGGCATGAAGGTAGACATAGCGGTCAGTAGGTTTTTGGTACAGAGTGGTATTTATGTGACCATCACTAATTTGCACCGTAGTGCCCAGGAAGTGGATCGCTTGTGTAGACTGATCCAGGCTGAGGTGGGGTGGAAATTGTTGAAATCGTAGTGGAATTCTCCAGAGCCAGAGCCTCCTTTTCATGGGTCCAGATGATGAAGATGTCATCAATGTAGCTAAGTAGAGAAGGGGCGCTAGTGGACAAGAGCTAAGGAAGCATTGTTCCAGATCAGCCATAAAAATGTTGGCATATTATGGGGCCATGTGGGTGCCCATAGTGGTGCCACTGGTCTGGAGGTATATATTGTCACCAAATCTGAAATAGTTGTCTGTGAGGATAAAGTCACAGAGCTCAGCCACCAGTTGTGCTGTGGCATCATCAGGGATACTGTTCGTGACAGCTTGTATTCCACCTATGTGTGGGATGTTGGTATAGAGAGCCTCTACATCCATGGTGGCTAGGATGGTATTTTCTGGAAGATCACCAATGCATTGTAGTTTTCTCAGGAAATCAGTGCTGTCTCGGAGATAGCTGGGAGTGCTGGTGGCATAGGGTCTGAGTAGAGAGTCCACATATCCAGACAGTCCTGCAGTGAGAGTGCCAATGCCCAAGATGATGGGGCGTCCAGGATTTCCAGGTTTGTGGATCTTGGGTAATAGATAGAACAACCCTGGTCAGGGCTCTAAGGGTGTGTCTGTGTAGATTTGTTCTTGTGCTTGTATAGGGAGTGTCCTGAGCAGATGGTGCAGTTTCTTCGTGTATTCCTCAGTGGGATCTGAGGAAAGTGGCCTGTAGAATGTGCTATTGGAGAGTTGTCTGGCAGCCTCCTTTTGGTCGTCAGACCTATTCATGATGACAACAGTACTTCCTTTATCAGCCTCTTTGATTATAATGTCAGAGTTGTTTCTGAGGCTGCGGACAGCATTATGTTCCACACAGCTGAGGTTATGGGGCAAGCGATGCTGTTTTTCCACAATTTCTGCCTGTGCACATCGGCAGAAGCATTCTATGTATAGGTCCAGACTGTCATTTCGACCCTCAGGAGGAGTCCAGTCTATGTAGAGTTCTTCTTCTTGTGCTGTTGGTGGGAGGGTATCTGTGTGTCAGTGCGTTGTTCAGTGTTGTGTTGAAAGTATTCCTTGAGGGTATGTCTACACTTGCTCCCTAGTTCGAGCTAGGGATACAAATGTAGCCGACCGAAATTGCTAATGAGGCGGGGATTTAAATATCCCGTGCTTCATTAGCATAATCTCGCCTGCGTGCAATTCCGCTCGCCAGCTGATTCGAACCAGGAAGTGCGCTCTGGGATGCTTTAGTTCAAATCAAACCCCTTCGTTCGAACTAACGTTACTCCTCATTTTTTTATATTTTCCTGTTTGCTGTACAGGATGCTAATCAGGTGGTTCCTCAGTTTCTTTCTAATCTCTCACCGTAGTCTGTGCAGTATGTTGATTGCAATGGATTTTTCACCTTCAGTCCATGATTTAATTTAAAAAGAAAGGTGCAGTAAGGTTAAAGAAAAGTGATATGCCATCAGCCATTTAACTACCTCACTTGCTTTGGTTTATCGGAATCCATCAACCCACATTTATTTTACCCTGGCCAATGTAGGCTTAATTTCTACAAAGTATTTAAGCACATACCTAAGTACTTTGAAAAAAAATACAGGAACATTTTACTCATTAAAGCACTAGTTTGGCAGACAGCAATAGTCCAAGGGTAACAATTTCAAAAGTGCTTAAGTGATGAAGGCTGGTGCGCACCTAGAACTTTCGATGGTCTGAGGGGTGTCTTTTAGTGGTGTGATAGTATTTTTACATTTTTATACCAGCTGTGGTCAGAAGTCTCCAAAGTGGTGTCCTGACAGACGTTGATAGGGGTTCAGCCACATGCATGTGCTCCCTCTGTACGCTACCCCTGCGCTGCATAGATAGCCAGCACATCAGACTCTCAGAGAACCCGCCAGGACTACAGAATCAAATAAGGTACAAAGGCATGAGGCCAGGTTTATTATCAAATGAAGCATAGTCTCTAGCTCCGTGAATCAGACTTCTGCTAGTACATGAGTCCTCCCTGGCAATGAATTCAGTTCAGTCAGTGGCAAGATTTTCCACTGCCCCTGAGGTTGGACACAGAGTTAAGGTGAGGTATCCCAACATTTATAGACTGAAACAGTCGGTGATACACACTGTACATACCATCTTACGTGTTTCATGACATGTTTGTTACCTTCCCTTGTACTTTCCTCCTGAATTTCAGACAAAATATTCCTATTGACCACCTGTCATTTTACTTTCATGCCTGATGTTTCAGATAAAATATCACTATTCATCATTTTTGCCAAGCCACTTTACCAGGTGTAGGTTTGGGTGCCCTTGTGCTGTCCTGCTGGAATGTGTTTCTATGTTCCCTGGGTTTTAGTAGTGCTAGCAATACTGAGACTGAGTTCATGTCCTGGACAAGCAAACAACTGCTTGTGACAGGGCCTGCCTGCTCTTCATAGGATAACTCTTGCTGACTTTGGTTCAGGCCTCCGGCCATACACCAGACCCATGCTTCTGGCTCCTTCTGGCTCCTAAACCAGCAAAAGCCTTAGTGTGGATACAATCGTATTGACAAAATCCCTTTATTGATAGAGCTTATTTCTTGTGGGAGCTGGTATAAACTATATGGCAAAAACAAGCTAGACACAGGAGTGCTTTTGCTGACCTAGGCTGCATTTACACTAGAGGCTTTGCCAGTAGAGTATACCAGTAGAACTGGACAGGCACACCTTTTCTAGCATTTGACTAGGCTTTAGGTCATTCTCACAAATGGTACTTAGGCCTCCTAGACCACGTAAACACTTATGAAAACGTTACTCGTTATCTTTCAGCTGAACTATTTCGTCCAACAGGACTGCTTTAAGCAGGGGTGGGGAATCTCAGGCCCAGGGGTCAGATGCAGCCCCCGGCCCCAGCCCCTGATCCAGAGCTCCACCCCCCAGCATCGGGGAGCTGGTGCTGGTGCTTCAGCCTCTCACTGTTGCCACCCAGAGCTGAAGCACACAACGTGTACTAAGCTGGGCCCCCCTAGGCTCTGGTGTGCCAGGGGAATGCAGGGAGTGTCTTTCTGTTTTTCAGTTGGGAGCCATGACAGTGAGGAGGGGTTTTTTGCATTTCACTTGTGTTCAGCCCCCGACTGATTTTTCTGTGGTTCAGCCTCCCCAACCCTAAAAAGCTCTCGCCCCCCCTCCCCGCTGCCTTTAAGCATGCCTTTGTTATTTTTGGACTATTTCTTGGATGAGAATTTACTCAGTATCACATTGTATGCAAAAATATTGTTACTTTGTTTTAAAAATAAAGACACGCTGAGACTGGAGACTTAATGCGTTAAACCATTTTCTTGTTTTCAGTTCCCCAGCAGGGGGAGCTATTGCAGAGCAATGAATGCAGCAAAACGATTCAAATGGAAGTCTAGCGGTGTTACAGTTCAGATTCCATAACTGAACGTCTGCCAACTTTTCTTTTCCTATCTTACTGACTGAGAAGACTGGCTGATTTAAAAAACCAGTTCAGAGCAGTTCATATGCTGCTGATTATTGGGGATTCTTTACCATGAATGCCTCTGCTGAGCTTCTTCTGCTCTTTACCTCTCGTTCTTGCAATCAGGTCATTCAGTTTGGAGCCCTGCATCTTGTGCAGAGTACCACTGAAGTAACTGCAGGGGCCCAAGAGTTTGGCTCTCCTTGCCAGGTCTCATTCCAGCAGTGGGGCCTTATCTAACCATCTCAATATTTTTAAATCAGCATGTTTAAGTTTCATTCAGAATATTTTGCACAGCCTTAGAGTTTCATTGTGACTTTGCCAAAATAGTCGGGATTTTGCCAACAACCTCTGGTTTTGCTAAAATATAAAACCATCTTTGAGTGAAAATGAACAGTCATCCTTGACTGGACCTGTTTGAATAAACATAGCAAATACAAAAAAAGAATTAGGAGGAGAGGCTGAGGGATTTGGGCTTATTTAGTCTACAGAAGAGAAGAGTGAGAGGGGATTTGATAACAGCCTTCAACTCCCTGAAGGGGGCTTCCAAAGAGGATGGAGAGAGGCTGTTCTCAGTGGTGACTGATGGCAGAATGAGGAGTAATGGGCTCAAGTTACGGGGGGAGGTCTAGGTTGGATATTAGGAAAAACTATTTCCCTAGGAGGGTGGTGAACCACTGGAATGCGTTCCCTAGGGAGGAGATGGAATTTCCATTCCTAGAGGTTTTCAAATCCTGGCTTGACAAGGCCCTGGTTGGGATAATTTAGTTGGGGTTGGTCCTGCTTTGGGCAGGGGGCTGGACTCAACCTCCTGAGGTCTCTTCCAACCCCACGATTCTATGAATATTTACACACTTCAGGGCAAAACCCCAACTTGTGAAGCTTAATGAAAAACAAAATTAGGCGACCATAGAATTGCCCAAAACTCAATTCCAAAAATATATGAAATGTCTGAGGAACCAGTTGGGCACAGCTCTATTTTACAGTTTCTCTGTAGCACCATGGGATGTGAATGTGGTTATTTTAATTCTCACATAATTGTGTTAACAGCCCAGCTAAGGCTGCTTGGTGCTTCACATGCACGTCACATTCAGGTCCAGGAGAAGAGCAGCTTCTAGGTGCAGAGTAACTTTGCTGAGTGGAGTCTGAGGGAAGCTGTACAACAAGCCTCTCACCTATTCACTGATGCCAGCAGATGGCAGCAGTGTGAAATGGCTACAGCATGAAGACACAGAAACCCTGCATCCCAGATGGGAGTGTCAACTGTGGGGCTTGCCTAGTATCCGACTTTAGACTTGCCTGCACTGTGCTGGATTGTAACTCGCCAGCATAACCAGGAAGAGTATAATGTAGCCTGTTTCTAACTGTCTGCTGTGCAGAAACAGGATGCTGTGAGTACAGCTTACGGGAAGGGGAAATGCATTTGGAAATATGCATTGGGAAATGCACCAATGTCGCTCGCGTGACAGTATTTTCGTATTTCTCTTGAGGTGCACAGATTTTACATCTGATTTGAATTCTTTGTCTGCCACCCTTCCCCCGTCTACCCTCATCCAATAAACACATGGGATGTCTCTTATGGATACCTGAAGGCATTGCTTGTAGATTTTAATTATTCTGCAATGGCCCACTCCATTTAGTAGTTAATTTTTGGAGACTTTCCATTTAAGGTATTAGGTATCAAAGGATCACGAACACCACCCCCCACTGGTTGTCAAAGAATCCATGACCTGAAGCATGAAGCGGCTGGGCTCTGTGAGTTACTTTTAACTCAAAAGATCACTAACTGGCAGTGGTAGTGGGTTGTTATCTTCTGTGACTCAACCGCTAGAAAGCTGTGTAACGTAACATTTTAGCGATTTTATGTATGAGAGTATAAAAGTTCAGAGGCTACAGATTAAGCAATGAGTGCAATGCAAATGCAGTACTGTACAATATAGTGCATAAAATATAAATTACATTGAACAGTATTGTTACAAGAACTTAAGGCCACATTTAGGTCTTGGATGCCGGTTTACATCTCCCACTGACTGCAGCAGGAATCTGTCCAGAGGAATATTACTCTCCTGCTCTGATTCTGTGAATCAGAGCTCTTCTTACGCCCATTAAGTTCAGCCAGCTGCTCAGGATCAAATTTAGTGCAATTGGAAGTAATAGTTCACAACTTAATAGGTGTGGAAGGCTTTGAAGCTTTCCCAGTGAGAAGTCTTCATTATTTGTTGTACAGCTGCCATCTCCTGGCTGCTAGGATAGCAGAGACTCGTTGGGAGGGGGAAAGGTATGGCCAGGGATCCAATATGTCCTGGCCTTGCCTAGTGGCTCCAAGACACCACTTGTGTAAATCAGCACAGTCTGAAAGAGTCCTGGACCAGTGCCAAGATGGCCCAAGCACCAGGGGCTGCAGAAATGGCTTAAAGCCAGTTTTCTGTTCCCCCTTCCTGTGCTTACAAAGCCCATAGACTTCTGGTTGTCTGCATTTGGCTCACCTGAGTCGTGTGAGCGTGTTGGTGGGCGTTGACTTGTTAACTTTGCCAGGGCAGGCCTGTGACTTCCAGAGCTGGAGAGATCTCTGCTGTTACCAGGGCTCTGTATAAACCTAGCATACCTGACAGCTGTGCTTCTCTTCAGCCCACATCAGCATGCCTGTGGGATCGCCTCCCAGGGAATCCCATTTCATCCTCTCCAGTGGCCGAAGCTTTTCTCCAGAATTCACATGGCCCTGAGATGGGCGTCTGAGCTCTCAGACCATAAATAATTGGGCCTCAGACCATCACCCAATTTTCTCTTACAGATGCCTGTAAAAGAGCCGCATTTCATTTCAGTGTGGGGAGGGCAGGTAAATTGAGGGCTCAGCCGTATCTCTGGGCCTGTTGAAAGGGCTCTGTTGCCTTCAGTTATCTTCCTGTGGTGCCCAAAGTGGCGTGATGTGTGTGCAGAGAGGGCAGCTGTCTTTGGTGGTTCCCAGCCACCCCATCTGAACTCGGTGACGAATTGCTTGTGAAGGAAACTTTCTTTGTGTGTAAAAAGGGCAGGTGCTTGCCCTGAACCTAAGAGGTTAATCCAGTCCTTCAAGCCATTACCATTTTATTAGCTTCCTCAGCCCCCTGTCTCTAGCCCACTTTAATTTCTGAGCTGTGGTAGCAGGGCTCAGAAACTCTGATATCTGCCCTTCTGCTCCGGTTTTTAATTCGGTTCTTCACTGGGGCGTCCATTGAATTGTGCATCTCATAGAATGGAGCAGCTGGGGCATTGCTCAAAGATGTGTGGACCTAATGGGCTAGGCACAAGTTTGGACAACAGGATCTTGAGTTCTAATCACACTTCCGCTATTTTACAGTGCCCCACCTCTTCTTGCTTCTGTTTTCCCATATGGAAAGGCATGACGCACAAGAACCTAGGGTGTGTCTACACTGCACCGTTATTTCAAGATAACTAGCATTATTTCGAAATAACAATGTGAGCGTCTACACAGCCATTCCATTATTTTGAAATAATTTCGAAATAACGGACGCCTCATTCCGAAATCTGTAAACCTCATTCTACGAGAAATACGCCTGTTCCGAAATAGCTATTTCAAAATTAGGTGTGTGTAAAATGCTCCATTGCTGCTATTTCAAAATAGCCCCTCACCAGGGCCATTCTAAGTTATTCCTCCCCAGTGCCTCCTGGGGCTCTAAATCGAGATCGCACGTCTACATTAGGGAAATATGCCTCGCACTAATTTTGAGGCTTCCCTGCAGTGTAGACATGCTATTTCGAAATAAGCTATTTTGGAATAACTGTTCCAGAATAGCTTATTCCGAAATAACTGAGCAGTGTAGACGTAGCCCTAGAGAGCTATCTATCTCACAGGAGTGCTGTGAGAGAGCTACCAGGATACAGGTTATATAGAGCTTAATTGTACATGTACATACATAGCTAGGAGTCTGAAACCAGCTGAGTACTTGATCAGTATCAACCATGTAGAATCTTTGGATAGCCAGTGATGGCAGCAGGTGTAAGATAACAATTTCCCCTCAGCCAGCTTTATCAGGATTGGCTCCCCTCCTTCACACGTGGGGGAGGTCTCCGCTTGCATTCTGATGGTAAAAGAAGGGGGAAAAAGAGACCTCTTAGATTTGTCTCTTAAGTAAGATTACTTAGAACAAAGACTTATCCCTGGCATTGACAGCATTGTTTGGATCTCTTTTCCTATAAGCCATGGAGTGGGCTTTCTCTAGTGCTGACGGTCCTTGGTCTCTCCGAACATCACTTTCGAAGTTGGTTCACACCCCAGTGTAGACAGGGTCCAAGTAACTAACTATATTGTGTTCTAAAACGTGGTTTAAAGTGGTCTGAAAAAATCAGGTGGTTTATGATAATCTGGGAGCATCAGCTTTGGTAAAACAGTACCTAAAGTACACTGCTGAGTGATCCGCTTGCTTTTAAAAAATGGCAAGTTTGTGATCTTACCTTTAGCCCTACCTTCCTTAAACACTGGTTAGATAACTGGATAGTAATAGCTATGCCCCTGGTTTATGCACTAAGTCTCCTGCTGAGATTCAAAGACAGAGTCAATAATAGCTTTTATATGGAAGGAATGATTCTACTCCGATTTATGAGAAAAGTGGCCTTGGGTTAGAAGGATGCAAAAGATTGTAAGTCTTGGGAGCTTGTGCCACATTTTGGATTGAAATATTATAAAAAATAGTTTAGAGTAAAGACATAAGGGCATCAGTTCCAACCCTGTACAAGCATAAGATATAATCCCTAAGGAATGGGGGGATAGTCTATATTAAATGTATCTGTGTTGTGATTATTTCTAGATGTACGGTATCCTAGAGAGAAACATCTTTCTCTCCGATACCAAGCTGCTGAATTCATTCATGACTAATGTTGGTCTCTTCATTTGCAGACCCCAGAGCCAACTGAAAACTACATCACTGAAGGAGAGTTTGAAGATGACCAGAGTTCTTCTCCCCCAAGCACTGTAGAGTTGGAGCTACGTGGATCAAGCCAGGAAACAGATGAAGATTATTTTGAGACCAAGTCACATCAGAGTGAATCCTTATCAGACATAAAGACTGAGCCTTATGAAAGTGTGTCAGACACAGAATCTGTTGCCAGTGACATAAGTGGAGAAACTTGCTTAAGTTCCGACTGCCTTTCCTCTGGAAAAAAACAACTAGGCCATACTTTTCCTGATACCAGTACAGAAATACCCCCTCATGAACTTCATTGCACGAGTCAACTGGAGAGGAGTCAAAAGGCACAGTTGGAGTTGTCTTCTCATTTAAAAGTAGCACCAAGTAGAAGTGAATTTTGGATTCAGACTAGAAAACAGAGAGGAGAGGAGGCAGAAGAGGAAGAACTAATATTAACTAGTGACCCCTCCAAAACAGAGTCTGTCACCAGTGCAAAGGACACTACAGCAAAGGCAGGGACTGAGTTGGTGGTGGATGGATTGCAAGGTGAAGCAAAGTCTGAAAACAATAAAGTGCAGTCCTTGGGCAGCTCAGAACCAGCTGAAGATGCTGTTGCAAGGAGTAAAAAGAGTCCAGCAACTGTAAGCATTGCCTGTCTGAAAGCAAACTCTGAAAGCTGTTTGACTTTTCCCAAGGCTCAGCAATTTCCTTTGCAGCCAGATGTTGGATCAAGCCATAGTTTGCCTAATATTAATTTAGAAACAAATAGAACTGATGATAAAAGAAACTCTGAGGCATTGGAATTTCACTATGAATTAGATTCTAGACCTAACATAAAATGCAATAGAAGGAACTCGGTTAACAATGGGGAAACGACAGATACAAAGACAAGAAACAGAACTCCAGGGGCCAACCTTAAATTTGATTCACTCTTATACCAACCCTGCCTAAAATCTAAATTTCAGCTTCCACTTATAAGGTCAGAGACTGCAGAAAATAAAACATGGCATAGTGTACCTGAAAACATAAATTCTAGGGGTGAGAGAGACTGCTTTCAATTTACAGATAAATTAAGACTGTCATCGTCCAGGCTACATCTTCAAGGTTTGGATTTTGAGTACTCCTGGAAAAACATAGAAAGGGTTGGTGGAAGCTCTGAAAAAGCAATAAAACTGGAGGGGAAATTTGGCATCAAAGGTTCACTTCTTAATACCTGCCTAGAGGCAAATAAGAGCCAGGTATCTTGTCCAGCGGGCTCCCACCAAGGTTCTGAGATTAATTTGCACACTGAATCAGAGACATGTGGCCTTGACACAGAAGCAGACATGTGTGCTGATAGCGTATCATCAGCACAGCTCCAGCTGGACGATGCCTCTGAGTGGGATCCAGTAGGCAGGATGATGCCCTCCGTCTTGGGCTCGGAGCCATTGGGTGTAAATGCTGAAGGAGATGTAGGAAAAGACCAATGGAAATCTGAGAAGGGTTCCAAAGTACATGGGCTGTCACACAGCATTAACTCGGAACCTGGCATCAGTGACCCCCAGGACCAAGTAACTTGTCTTGTAGGCATTTCTGTTGTTGCAGAAAACAAAGGTGATAACTATGCGGCAAACAGTGGTCTGGCTGGTAGAACAAAGCTGAACGACTTGGGGAAGAGTGTCCTTGAATCACCAAGTACCGAGGCCTGTGTGGGAGAAACCAGTTCGGAAGATTCTTCTGAGCTGAATTTGGGTGGGAAAGCCCTAGAGATCATGCTGACTGGTGTGGACCACACCGACTGGTCCGGTGGCCAAGACGTTACAGTACAGCAGCATGCTTCAATGCTGCAAAACCTGAACTGCAACAACAGTGCCTTCCAGGGTCGCTCAGAGCTTATAACAACAAATGGACATCTCCAGGGGAAAAAGTTGATGAAGTTCCCAGAGTTAAAGCCTGCTCTGATTATAATATCAGTGGAGGAAAAGGGCTTGCAGTCCAATAAGTCGAATGATGGCCGTCCTGCTGAAATAATAACTGGAACGTTAGGAGAACTAGCCAATGAGGATCTGGGGTCTCCTCCCATTGGCAGCAAAGAACCCAAGGAGCAACAGAGAGATCTGCGTATGTATCCCAACTGTGAAGAGCAAACTCTGCCTATACAGCACATCTCTGGCAGTGAAGAGGTGAGTGCTGCTGGGAGCGCAGGACAAGAAGAATCTGAAATCGTGCAGCAGCAAGTAAAGAAAACAGATCTGGATTTCTCTTTGGAACTCAAGTGCAGTGGCTTCCCAGTAACCGCTGCAAAAAATGAATCCAGTGAGCTTAATTTACACGTGGAGGATGCTGCTGTTCCCATGAAAGAAAAGCCAGATGTATGCAGCAGAGCGCATTTGAAATCACATGGCATAACCAGTGGGGGAATCTCTCGGGGAGAGCCCTACCGAACTAATGAGGGGGTGCAGTCAAAAAGAGAGATGTTACAAAAATCACTGTTTGAAAGCAGAGATAGCAAAGAGTCTGAGGAAAATGAGTTCAATACAAGTCAAGGCCCAGAGCAAGACATATGTGTCCCTACTGCAACAGCCCTGGAAAAGAGCAGTACTAGCGGCCTGTGTCAGAGTGTGGATGGTGACACCTTTGGGAGCATCGTCTCCTGCGTACAGCGGCTAGACGGGAAGCAAAGTGAAAGCACCAGTCTTTCAAAGGAACAGACAGGTATTGGTGAAGACTCTCCTGACAGAGAACTAAAGCAGGGCTCTGCTATGGAGGAGTTGATGAGCCTTAGCAAGGACAATGAACAGAATCCACACGTGACCGGTGCCTTGAACCATATAGCGAAGACAGAGAGCCAAGAGGCCTCTGCCCTGGGTCTAGACAATGTGAGCACTAGCAGTGCTAACAGTGAGGAGATGGAGGAGAATTCATTCCACTTTCCGGGGAGTAACAGCAGCCTCTATAAAGCTGTGCAGAAACCGAGCAAGACTGGGAAGCCTTCCAAGTTTTTAGTGTTCTCAAAAATGGCATCCTTCAAGAAAACCAAGACAGCGGCTGCTGAAAACCAAAGTAGCAGCATCATCTTTGGGAGCAAGACAAAGACAGAAGAACTTGACACTGGGAAAGAAGATGAAGACACTGAGAGCTTGCAGTCTTTTAAAAGCAGTTCATCTGGTTCTGCTTTGCAAAGAAAAGAAAGTTACACCTCAGAATATTCTGATGATGATGACATATTCTGTGAAAGGCCTGCTGGATTGTTCAGCAGAATCAGCCTGAGGAAGGCTTCTGGATCTGGTCGGATACAGACGGACAACATTGACACAAATTCTACTTCCCCCTCATTGCTGAATGCCAAACACCCTGAAACACGAGCCTTAGAATCAGCTGAAAATAATGAGAGCGAAGTGTCAGAGTGTTCTGGGACAAGGAGATCCCCGAGTGAGAATGAGTATAAAAGAAACAAAAACCCAGAGGGCAAAAAATTCAGGACAAGGCTGGCCTTGGCACAGAAATCCTTCTCGAGTTTATTTGAATCCAAAACCCTGGAGAAAGAAAATCCCGAGCAGAGCCCCAAAGTGTCACTGAAACATGAAAAGGAGAGAGCCAAGATTCGCCAGAGCTCCTGGAAAGCATTTCTGAAAAGCAGGGAGGCGGAGGGACTAAAAAGGCCCACTGTACCACCATCCCAGGACAGTCTTAGAACCAGCAGGGGCCACCAGCAAGGTCCTGAAAATGGTGCAAGAAGACCATCCACAGAGAAGCAGGAGAGCTCTAATGGACAAGCATTGTTGAGATCCTATGAGTGTAATGCCACCTCCACAGATGCCAACCATTCTGACACCTCTGTGGAGTCCATTGAGGTCTCGACGCCTATGGATAGGAGAAGACAGAAGGTACTCTCCTATGATTTGACTAGCAAAGGTCTGGAAAGCCCAGACTACGATGAGCAGCAGGAAATATTGGTCAACAGTTTAGGTACTTCTGAGGAATACTGGCTGAGATCTGCCTTTAACCCTAGTGACCTGCAATCCCCCTTTACTCAGTTAAGCCCTTCTTGCCCCCAGCTATCGACATATGATGGTAAAGACATGCCCTGCCGGCCCATGAGCCCTAAACCCCAAAGTCCAAGACCCGGATCTCAACGCAAAAGTTTCCGTTATCCCGGGAGAATAAGTGCCACTTCTATGATCTCGCTTGGGAACAGCTCTGCTATCGACAGCAACTTAGAGGCACCCGAGAGGCCAAAGACACTGAAGCCTAGGGGTATGCTCTTGCTTTCTATGCACTCACTGGACAATGAATGCCAGAGAGAAGACAGTGGGATAAGCAGCCAGTCACAGATCAGCTTAAACACTGCTTCCTCAGTTAGCGATCTGCTCCGAGATGAGGTGAGTTGCTCGGTGAAAGTGATCAGACTTAATATTGCTTTGCAGAGCTCTCCTAAGGGGCTTAACGAATCCCAAATGCCAAGAGTCATATTCTGTTAATAGAAGAGTGAACAAACTAGCTGTTAGCTGGAATAAACACATCTCTTTGTGTAAATACAGCAGCTGCACACTAGTGATAGTTCCTAGTGAATAGCCTCCTGCCTCTGAGCTGATTTACAGTCCCTTCAAGAGCAGCTTTTCTGCAAATTGTGACTGTGAAATTGGCATTGTGATTCTCTGTATTTATTGCATCACAATGATTTAAGATTAGGATTTACTAAGTAAAAGGATTGGGGTTTTCCTAACTGCTAGTGCTGCAAACTTATCCTGGAATGTGAGAATCCAGCTGGGTTTGTTCAGCCTCATGCACTAGACAAATTGCACACGCCAGACCCTGCCCTCTGTGACACCCATGCTAAGCCATTGCCTTGTGTCAGGTCTTCAAGGCAAACTGGGCCCTGCAAAAAGCACACTGGAGAATGCTTGCAGCATCTCCTCCTGCAGCATGTTTGGGAGCAGGTTGTTCAGAAGCTGGCCCAGCTGAGCTTTTAAACATTAAGATAACAGTCTTCACTTCCAAGATATGAATTCCAACACATTAAAGACCTTTGACTGCTACCAGGTTAGACTTATTTTAGGAATTTTGATAAGGACATTGTAAGTTTGAGGTAGCTCTGAATCCTGCATTATAGATAAGAAGGTTTAACATACAGAGTCTTTCCTGTATGCATTTGCCAATTAAATATATATTCAGAACTACACCTCAGGACACACGTTGCTACATAAAAATGTCAGTAAATACAGTCAGCACTAGATTCAGACTAGTTTTCCTCCTATATCTGAGTAGTAGGCAGTAGAACTGGAGGGGTGGCGAACCACATGGATATATGTAGAATTCTTGTGTAAAAGAACCAGAACCTCCAACTTCCCCTCAAAAATTAACAATTTGTAACTAAGTTTCAAAGAAAGAAGAATTTATGTTGAAATCAAGAGTCTAGAGTGACCCAGTTCTGCACAGCTGAGCGTTTGCCCTGGGGCCAGAGGATCACATCAGATGGGCCTTAGAGTTACTTAATCTATCTGGGTTTTTTTCATGTTTTAATTTATTTATGTAAATGAGTTCTCCAGCAGGCAATAAAAGGCAGTCCCAATACATCCCCTCTTCCCCTCTCTCCTCCCCCATCTGTTTCCCAGCCCTTCCTTGAGGTGCTGGGGTCTAAGGTCTCCCGTATCTCAGGCGTACACTTCCCTCGCTACGTTCGCATCAGTATTGGTAAGGCTATCTAACGTTGCCAGACTGGGGTATCACTGCAAGCCAGCGGTGAGCTGGCACAGGGCTGTTTACTTGCGGCCCTGGTTTAAGCAGAGATTGAAAATTACTGTTTTTAAAAAGCTTGTAGTATCTGAGTTCTTCAAACAACCTGGGGGATAGCACGGAGATCCTGGTCTCTCTAGAAACCAGCCCTCCCTCATATGGGGGACGCACGTCGCCTCTTTTCCTCTGAGATTACTCCTGCCCTAGTGTCACTGATCTCTTGTCTTACCTATAATCGATGCTTTCTGGATTAATGGTGAAATGCCTTGCCACATCTCAATATTTAAGTAGCCCCTGTGAAAAAACTGGTGTGTGAGAGCATAATAGCACATGGAAAGGGAAAGAGAGTGAAGTCAGCACCTATACACCCTGCTCCCATCCTGTAATTTCCTAATTCCTTGGCTAAATATCAGACAAGTAGCACTGATAACATAACCTGCAACATCAAAGTACTAGACTCCCATGAGACCAGCAGGCACCAAGGGGGTTCTGATGCCTCTTGTAGCTAAGGGATGGTGGGGAAAGCACAGACAGGCAAGCGAGGATAAGACTGTCTACATCTTTATCAATAATATTGCAATAATAATAAATACAGAGTGACTCAAATCCTAGTAGTAGCACTATTGTAACAAACCCGGGACTAGCTTGTGAGTGGCCACAGGCTCCTTCCCCGGCATGCGGGGTATGCTTTGTGTGCCATGTAGCATGGGAAGCAGGCACTATACAGTATTTTAAAAGGAGAAATTTTGGCAGGCTCAGAACGTCACTGATCCATTTCCCCATTAACTCTGTTTTCCAAAGCCAGCAAATGGCCCATTACATGATTTTTGTTTTAGCACCACAGTGTTTTTCCTTCCTTTCCTCTTCTGGAACCTGGTTTCTGCTTCAAGCTTCTGCTGGGTCTTTAAAATAAACAAGATAAATGAAATCAGTGCAACACCTTGTGAGTTACCTCTGTAAGATGCCACCACCGCTGCCCTGGTCAGGCTCTCAGGTTTTTGTGTGGAGGTGGGGCTGGTGGGCTGGGCTTTCAGTCTTCCAGAGCTCAAGTAAAGGCCCAACCCCCCAGGTGGTTCTGAGGCCTGGCACTGAGTTTTGCAATCAGCTATTCAGCCGTGATTAAAAAACACCCTGTGTTTTCACCTGCTGCTTATAACACAGGATCCCCAACAACAAAGTCAAATGCCACCTGAAAAGAGGCCAAGTGAGAAGTGGGTTCTGCATCGCAAAAAGAGGTCCCCTCAGATCCCGCTGTCCCCGCGGCCATTCTCCAGCATTGAGAGCAAAGTCTGGCTGCTCTCCTTCCTCGCCCCAGATGAAAAAGCCAAGAAGGTGCCAGAGCCGAAGAGACTGAAACCCCTATACAAGTGCTTCAGCTGTGATGACATGTGGCTAGAGAGGAATCGGAAAAGGAATCTAGAGAAGGCAACACAACTGGAGAGAGAGATACAATTGAGGAACCTTCCAGAAGATCAGTTAAAAGTAAGAAAATGGACCTCATCCTTCCTCTCTTCTCTGACACTGTCCTCTTCCTCCTCTCCGACTGCTTCTTTCTGCTGTCATCACCTTCTCTCTTCAGGCTGCGTCTCCTGCCAGCTCTGTCAGCTTCCCTTTTTGCTTCTGATCTGTGGCGACCAAGTGTGTAAAATGAACTTCTCACCAGCCCCGCAACTGTCTTGTTTTGTTGTTAAAAGCATGCAACTTCTGCTCTGTCACGTGGTGTGCATTGGAGAGCGATAGAGTCTGGGTTGGAGAGACAGAAGGAGGGGGGGACAAATCCGTTCTCTACACTAATGAAATCTGCTATTGTGCTTTGTTATTCCCTGGGGGCAGCTACGTCACTTCAAACAGAGGCCCTCCTGTTCCTTAGCTTACTAGTCAAACATTGCACTCCTTACTCGGGCAACACTCCCATTGACTCCCAGAGAGAAAGAGTGCAAGAAGCGTTTAACAGAAACTCTTTGGGGCAGACTGTACATTGAGAATATTGGTTTGAAAATTGCTCCGATTATTGACCATTGGTAATGTCTTTAGAAGATGTGTTATTACTGCTTGTTACAAAAGTTGTCATGGCCACTTGGACTCACAGAGATAGCAATGCTCAAGTCCGGAGGCAAGACCAAGGCTCCCATTAACATGAGTGAGAGCCACTTCTGAATCCAAGAGCAACATTTGTGGAGAGCTAAAGTAGATTCAGAAAGGAGGCACCTGTATGCAGCCTTCTGCTAATAAAATGGAAATGCTTTAGGCCTAGCTTTGGTAGGAGGATGTAGGCTTTCAAACAAAAAAGTGCCTGTCAGGGAC
Organism: Rafetus swinhoei; assembly: GCA_019425775.1. NCBI lineage: Eukaryota > Metazoa > Chordata > Testudines > Trionychidae > Rafetus > Rafetus swinhoei. The sequence continues at coordinate 48,575,977 of CM033432.1, forward strand.
TCTGTGCTGGGGAGTTTGCCACGTTTATTATTTCCCTTTCATGACATAGACGCTTAGGGCTTGTCTCCACTACTGCATGGATTGACACTGCAGCAATTGATCCACCAGAGGTTGATTTATCAGGTCTAGTGAAGACTTGCTAAATCAACTGCCCAATGCACTCGCATTGACTCTGGTACTCCACTGGAATGAGACATGCAAGGTAGGTTAATAGTAGAGTTTCTCCTGTCAACCCAGTGCAGTGTAGACACCACAGGTAGTCAACCTAAAGTATGTTGTCTCCAGCTACATTATTCACATAGCTGGAGCTGTATTTCTTGGGTCGATTTTAGCCCATAGCATAGGCTTGCCATAGAAATGCTAACAGTGTTTCTGCCTGCTATTACATTGAAGAAATGGTCGTTGAGAATTTGGGCCCTGATCTCACAAACCTTCAAGCTTAATTTAAGCTTAAAGTTACACACACACGAGCATCCTGTTGACTGCTTCTCGAATGCCTAATGTTCAGCTTTTCCCTCAGTGCTGGCAAGATTTTTGGTCTACATTAACACAATTAAGATAGCCAGATTGATTCTAAAAACAGAGCTAATGAAATGTTATCCTCCATTCTCTCCTCACAAGAATTCCGCCCGCCAAATTTCTGTGGGCACACACAACATTGAGTCATTTGCTGGTTCTACCACAGACAGGCCCCAGCAAATACTAGTCCCAAACTTGTGATGCACTGTTAACCCTCAGTGCCATGAGGGTACTCAGTGCTTTGTGAACTCAGGCTTGCTAGTGGCAGGGTCTCCTGACAATGAACAATGCTACTAGCTCAGGGACCGACATCCTGGCATACGATGTACCTTTCTGATGTATTTTAGAAAAAAACAATTGTGTTATTTCCAGCATTATTTAAAGTCCCAGAGAAATAAGGATATGTCTACACTTGCCCCCTACTTCGGACTAGGGAGACAAATGAAGCATACCGAAGTTGCAAATCAAGCACGGGATTTAAATATCCCGCGTTTGATTAGCATAATCGCAACCAGTTGCCATTTTAAAATGCCGGTCACCCGATTTAACTCGCCGCGTGTAAACGCGGTAGTCCGATTTAAAACCCTTCCATCAAATTAACTGTTACTCCTCATTGCACGAGGAGTAACAGTTAATTCAGTGGAAGGGTTTTAAATCGGACTACCGCGTCTACACGCGGCGAGTTAAATAGGGCGACCGGCATTTTAAAATGGCGACCGGCTGCGATTATGCTAATCAAGCGCGGGATATTTAAATCCCGCGCTTGATTTGCAACTTCGGTATGCTTCATTTGCCTCCCTAGTCCGAACTAGGGGGCAAGTGTAGACATACCCTAACTGACTGTTGTTTTCAGACATACATAGACTCATTCTAAACAAAAGGCAGTAAAATGCATTAAAGGCATGAGAAAGTGTGTGCAAAGCATGATGGGAATATAATTAATGCTGCAACACAAGGTAATCATCATTTAGAATGTTGGGGTATGTCTACACTAGCCCCCTAGTTCGAACTAGGGAGGCTAATGTAGGCATTCGAAGTTGCAAATGAAGCCCAGGATTTAAATATCCCGGGCTTTATTTGCATCTTCCCATCCGGGTGCCATTTTTAAATCCCCTTAGTCCAAACTAACTGCCCGCGGCTACACGCGGCAGTCAAACGTTAACTCGAACTAAGTCCTTAGTTTGAGTTAACTCTTACACCTCGTGGAATGATGGATTATTTCATCATCTTTTACTTCTCCCTTGAATCTCAGATGTTCTTCATTCTACTCATCTGCTCCCTGGGTGAAAGTCTATGGCTACCCATAAATATTTTCTTCATTAAACTTTTCCACTTTCTTTTTCTGCTGCTAACTTTAAACTGCAATCAGCTGTGTAAGTGTAAAAGCTCCTTCTGCTCCTTCTGCTCACTCCTATGTCTAGAGGGTATTCTGTCTCAGCCACTAGGAAGTCACCTTATCTTCCTGTCCTAGAGGAGAGGTGCAGGAGGAATAGAAGTACAGCAGGCAGATTGGTAGGTGTGTGGCAGGCAAATGGTGGACTTTGTTTGTGATCACATCTAACTGGACCACAGAATGAGCCAAGTGCATGAAAAGGGCGATTGTGAATTCTGATCTTCCTAGACAGTCTTCGCATGAAAGGGTTGTTGATTCTGTGGAGCACTTTTGAGATCCATGGACCAGTTAGGCCAAGTATATTCCATAGCGATGCCCATACTGATGAGAGCAAATCAGAATATATCCTCGTTCCACTTCTGCTCCTGTTCTCTGCCTATTCATTACTCATATAGGGTACGTCTACAGAGCAGAGTTATTTTGGAATAACTGACGTGATCCCGAAATAACAAAGAGTGTCAAGCTGGAGGACTTCTTACTCTGACTACTGTAACCCTCATTTCATGAGGAGTAAGGGAAGTCAAAGGAAGAGTGTTCTTCCTTAGACTTCCTGCTGTGTAGACATACCCGTTACCCATTACTAAATTAAGCTATTTTGATGTCAGCTACACAATTGACATAGCTGAAGTTGCGTTAATTCAATTTTTGCCCTGCTGTGTAGACATACCCATAGCAAGCTTAAGAAAGCAGTATTCTTCAGAAATGGCCCAGAATGTTGGGGTGTCATTATCATAAACTGCCATGTTTGGAAGGGTTATAGTAGAATACTTCTATAAAGAGGAATAATTCTCACAAAAGGAGTCTTGAAAGGCATTTACCGTCAGCTGTGACTCTGACTGAACCCAGACAATGCCACTGAGTGTGGTCTTTGAGGTATAAGTGGCAAGGCTGATGTTTTCTGACACATGGATGCCTTGGGGTGCATTGCTTGGTTAGGACGGGTCGCATTGTGTTAAGTCAATGTCAGGTCAGCGTACAATGTGATGCAATGATGCACTGTTAGAAAAGCAAATAGATCAGACAGACTGGGTAAAACAGTAAATGCAGCCTCAATTTTCAGCAGTAAGAATTGCTTATTATTCTTTGGCTTAATCCTAGGAACATACAACCAATGAAGGAAAAGGGATAGGTAATATCTGACAATTACGAAGGACAGGCAATCAGACTGTGTGTGTGGAGGATGGGGGGAGTTAAATTCTCAAAAACCTGCTTTTAAACACTGGTGAGAATTATAAGTGCCAGTTAACAACCAGAAATATTGGTGTGACCTACCAGGGTACATTCTGGGCCAATACAAGCTGTGTGACTCCTGCCTTGTAACCTGGAGTGCTGTTTACAATGCTTTGATATTGCAGCCTCCAAGATGCACTGCTGACAAGCAGCCACCAGCAGGTAGCTGGTGATATCTGTGTGTTCTGATCCCATCTGGCCTCACATTGGCTCTAAGTTATGCACCTTCACCTACAGCAGCAGCTCTCTGCTGAATACAGAGCAGCCAGTCTCTCCCAGCTGGTAGGGAGGGGATGTGTCCCTACTGCCTGGGAGAGACTCGCTGCTTTGTCCTCAGCAGGGAGGTGCTGCTGTAGCTGAGGAAGAAGTGCCCCTCCCCCAGCCAGCCAGCTCTGTGCACGGATTCCTGAGCCCCTGACTGGGCAGGGCTCATTAAGCAGCTGCAGGGCCATGCTGCTGCGCAGTTTAGAGGGAACCTTGCTGCCAGGTGAGCCCATGTGCCCTCAGTCCCAGATCTTCCCCCAGAGATATATATGTCTTATACTGCCCAGCCCTCTGGACAGGACAGATATGTTATTCTCATTGCAGAATTTAAAGGAATAATGTGCACACAATTTGTTACCTAAAATAGAGTTACCCGGATACTTTAATTTGAACACACTGGATTAGATAAAGAGGAAAAATTGGTTAATTAACTGCACAGAAAGAGATCTGAAGTGAATACAAGTAATTAGGCATAGAAGTCAGAAATGGTTACAAGAAAAATAAAGATAAAACACTGGCTGGTGCCTAATTTAACAAACTTTATCAGATTCAAAGCAAAATTTTCTCACTATATGCACTTAACAGTTTTATTTACCAAAGCCTTTCCATCACAATCTCTTCCCCGAGTCTAATGGCTGCTTCCTTTGTCTCTTCAGATGTCTTGAATGTGATGGGCAAGTGTTTGCTTCTGAATTTTATAGTTTCAGTCTCCCTCCTGAAAAATATTTCCAGCTAGCAGCAAGACAACAGGCAGACTGGCTGTAAAGAAACACCCTACAGTTTCTTTGCTAAATTGTGGATTTTTGTCCCTTCTCTGTTTCCAGTCAAAAAATAGCCACTTGTTTACACCTGGTGGAGGTGTCAGCTCACCTTTTGCCTCTGAAGAACTGGTTTCGGCACCCCCCAGACTTCTGGAAAACACACTTTTAGTCATGATTTCAGCTTGCGTTTATAGCTTCACATATAAGGCTGCCATGTGGATTTTGCCCTGTTATTCCTGTTCAGCAAAGTGAGTTTTCAGATAACACCTCTCAAGACATACTTTGTAAAAAAACTGAGTAGTGTGTAGAGCGTGAAGACAGGCATACCCTGTTACAGATGGTTTTTGCTTTGCTCAGGTCTGGTAAGGTGCTGACCTGCCTTGAATGAGGAGAGTCTACCTCTCCAGAGTCCAAAAATGGAGCTGGCCCCAGCTGTCACTTACAATGAAATGCAGCCCTTTACAACCTGAGTATGTGCTGATCTCCTGTTTTAAAGTGTTGACATTTAACTGGTCACAGCTAGCCTTGGAGATTAACACCCCTGAAGCTGAATGAGAAAAATTCACACCATTTTTGGTGAATCAGTCTCATTTTGCCCGGTCACTAACTTCCATTCATTTACATAGGGAAAGGTCTTGCCATGCAGTCTGGAGTGTCATACGTGTATTTTAATGGGATCGTATATTCAGAAAACTAGAGCACAATCAGTCCTGTGTAATCCATTGATTCTTTAGGAGGCAATGCAAATCTGTGACCCTCCATCTGTTTCCAGAATCCTTTTGGAGGAGTGGCTTTAGCAGCATCTATTACTTCTCTCTTCCCCGCTCTATTGCCACGAATTGTTAAACCCTGCCTGGCGGATTTGACTGCTGTCAGACCTGCATCTGGCAGAACGTAGCTTCTGAGTAATTCAGCAGAACTCAAGTGCCTTGCTGCTGGGCTTCTGAGGAAGCTGGAAAAGGGACAGCCAAGGGGTGGTTTTGCCAGACAATTCCATTGTATAGTCTGAAAGGAAATAGCGAACAGTGAACAATATTCCTCTTAATCCCTTGACTGTTTGAAAAAGCAAATCTGATTCTCCCACCTTGCTAAGCAGGCTCCAGTCGGTGCCCCCCTCAGAGCCTCATGCCAAGCACACACATTTTACACGTGTGAAACAACAGAACCTTAAGGGTTCTCTACACTGGGGGGGCGGGGGATGATTTCCAGTGCTCACTGTGTTGCAAATTAATTGGTCTGTGTAGACCCCGCAGGCACACCTGAACATCATGCTGCTTGAAGCAGTCTGATATCAGAGCACACTAGGGCACCTTCAGTGTTCGGCAGCCGCGCCTACATGCACCACTCGATGGGCAAGACATGAATGCCTTTTAGAAAACACACTCCCATAGAGCACAGTACCCCACAGTGCAGACAAAATTGGAGACACTCGAATGAAGAAACCTTTGTGACGATTACAGGGTTAACAGTCAACCCCAATAACTTGCGCAGAACATGGTAAGGCTGTCATCTCCCATTACGTTGCTAACCAACTGCACAAGGAAATCTATCGAGCTAAATACAATTATAGCACCTATGTTCCAGGAAAGGTGTATAGGCCAAAATTATCTTCTCAGTGGCACCATGGCAATCCCACTAATTTCAGGAGTCAGTTAAATGGACAGGGAATTTGGCCCTGAGAGTGTTAAAGCGTGCAAAATCAAACCATTTCTCATTATAAAGAGGACGTGTCGCTCTTACCACACAGAGTATCCTTTTATTAAGCTCTATAATTGTAGCCAGGTCACGTGCATTGTGGTTGTATCGGGTGTGCTCTCAGAGGATAACTAAGGTGTGTGGGAGCAGAGCGTGGACCAGGTAGGGAGCTCCTTTTGTGCATCTTAAGAATCACTGAGATGAGGATGTGGTAAAAGGCCTTTTCCAAATGTAGACCCCCTTAGGGGTGTATTTAATGGCTTACTGGATTAGGAAGAGCTCAAGTGCCTTTTTCTAAGGAGCTGTCAGTATTTGACCCGTAGCTTCTGCTTTACCAGTTGTGACATTGTAGCGTGTGCACAGTCACGGTTCTTTGTTTAAACAGCACAACAACACCTTCTACCCTGTGTCCGAGTAAATATTCATGCTTGGCATTTGCATTTCTGTGCTTTGCTTATTTTGCGCTGTCTTGTTGAAGTGGGTGTGCCCCCGGTGGGACTTCATTGTTGTTGTCTAAGCAGGCAGGCTTAGTTTAATTTGCACAGGGTTTCCTCTATGACTCTGGAGATACCAATTGGCACTAAAACATTGGCTGTGTTCTCTGTATGCCAATAGAGTAAACCCCTTGGACTGGAATGGGAAAGTATCACTTTCAGCTACCTGAGCAGTGTGGTTGGTTTGCTTTTTTCCTTTGGAGGAATGTAGTCATTTTGCTAAGAACCTGTTTTCTTAAAGAAGCAATTGGCAAGAAACAAGACGCTGGTTACTTACGGTATTGTGGGGTGAACAAGGAAGCAAAGATTATGCTTGTGGTGACAGACTAGTGGACTAGCAGGAAAGAAGAAAGATCCTCGTTCAAATACTGAGCTTCAGAATCCCAGACGGTTGTTTCGGTGAAGGATGAGAATATTGTTGCTGCAAAAAGCTCAGACACAGCAAACGAAAGGGAAAGTCATGGTAGTGGGTGGAAGGCTTGCCAGACCCATGAGAGCAGCCCTTGCTGACTTGCTGCTGCCACATTAGTTTCATTTACACTCCCAGTCACTAATATTCTACCTGGTTAGCAGCAGTGAGAGACACGGGATGGAGAAATAATTAAAAAAATGCAACGAAAGGAATCTTAGCTTGTGCTCTGGTCACCTCAGCATTTAGTGTCTTTGAGCACATTGCACAGTGTGCTAATCTCTTCGATATTTTAATTTGAGAGGGTTTTGTCAATTTGTAGCCTGGTACATGCCATCTGTGTTCCAACGAACTAGCTGAGAGAAACTCGATTTGCAGCATTCTTCTGGTTCCTCACTGGGCTGAGTATTTTGGCTCCAGCAGGTCATTTCCATGCTCTGTTGATCCAAAGGGCTTGTTCAATCTCATGAGATCTCCCTATGCCAATTTAAACTGAGTTCAGCATATTTCCATTGCATCTCGTGGTAGCTGGGTACTTCAGGCCTGCTTCCTTCCCGCCTATTGCGTTGCTGAGCCTTGGAGTGAATTCTACGGAGAAGAAAGAACCCAATCTGAGACTAATACAGCTCAGTCTAGCACATCCCATGTCCATTGCCAAATTCAAGTTTATAGCTGGTAGTTCCTATTTTAAGGCACTGGGTGGAGGTGAGGGGATTGGGCACAATATGTGTTGCTATGGAGAAAATGATAATACAAAAATTGCACTTTCCTTTCAGGTTTGGGGGCAAGGGGGTTGCAGGTGAATACTGCCTTTTCTCTTGGTGAATGTCCCTCTTCCATTTTTATTCATGGGGGGGAAGTAGTTTTCCCTGGTGAACCTGACTGTGATTAATTTTTATTGGGTAAAAATGTCTCGGGATGAATTAGTCTATATTTGCGATAGTCCATATATTGCACAATTTTCAAAAGAAATCTCGTCATTTTTTTTCTTCCCTCAGAGGGTCTTCAACATAAGGGAAATAATTTCATGTCTTTCTAGGGCAAAACAGATGCAATTTGAGAATGACGTGGTATCTGTTAACAGATGGTCTATACCTGTGCAAAGTGCCATCGTGACTTAGTGAACCTTTTTTTCTATCCCTGTCATCTTGCTGCTCTGTCCTCTCTATCATTGTTTGACTCTCTAAAGGCTCTTTCTGATGGGACAGACCCATCTCCCTAGCTATAAATCATCTGATCCTGCAAGCCCTTACTTTGCTCAAATCAGCAGTCAATACACCTGGACAGAAATATTTCAGGATGAAGCCCATAATTCTTACTTCCAGGTAGCTAAGCGTGAAGTTTTCCTTTTCTTTCTTGCAGGCTAGAATGAGTCTCTCCATCACTTCTCCAGTTGCCTTTGACATTCTTCCCCTGAAGCTGCATCCGTTTTCCCAGAGCACCCCAACGGGCTTAGACTGCGTGGGCTGGAAGCGGCGTATCTCATTTCCCGGTGTGTATGCTGCGTCCTTCTTTCTTTGACAGCGGTTGTGCAAGAATTAATTTCAATTTCATTGAATACGCAAACCATATGGCGTATCATCCTGTTCTATTAGAGTAATATAAATACCAATGCACATATCCTCACGTTAAAGCTGTTGCCGTTAAGGGACTTTCTGCAGGTGGTGACTACTATCAGCATGTTACAGATAGAGTAAGGCATAGACAGGTGAAGTCTGGGTTTCACAGGAAATTAGTGGCAATCAAACCCAGATCCCCTGTCTCCCAGATCTCTTCTCTAAATACTAGATGGCAGGATCTGCCTCCCCAGTTTATTTCCATAGATGGTAGGTTTAATATTATTTACATTCACCAGAGGATCCAGACCCTCAAAAAGAGTGCCATGGTGCATAAGAGTATGTCTACGGTGCAGTGCAATCCCTGCAGCTGGTCAGGAGTAGCTGACTTGGGGTTGGGCTCCAGGGCTGTAAAATTGCGGTGTAGAAATTCAGGCTGGGACCGGAGCCTGAGTTCTGGGACTCAGGTCTGGATTTACACCTGATGTGCCACTAGGCACATCAAGTTCTGCTGAGCGTGTTTCACATCATTTTAGAGAGGTATGGCTGCCCAAGAAAGCCTGCCCCTCCAGGCATGTGCCTGCTGTGCCTAATTGGAAATCTGGCCCTGCTTGGTACCCTGTGAAGGGGAAGAGTCTGAGAGCCTAAATGTCTACCCCCCAGTGTTATAGCCCTGCCTCCTGAGCCTTGTGAGCCAGAGTCAGATGACGTGGGACATCTGTGGGTATTTACTTGCAGTGTAGACATGGGCACAGTGAAGGGAGTAGTTCATGGTTTTCAGTGCTTTACTGTGCCTTATTGAGGGAAATTCACTATCTCTCTCTCGATCTTGTCAGTGGTCTTAAAAGTTTGAATGCATCCTCAGTGCTTACAGCCCTTGTATGCAAGCAATATCAATGCAACCAGATGTCCTTTTTCATCACTGTGGGGGCACTGGAATGATTTTTTCTCCATCTGCACATTACAAAGTTGATTAGGGGCCCCTTGCAAGCTTTGCCTCAGGTGTTGGACCAGGCTGAGGGCAGGGTACTTGAGTGAATGGTCTAAACAGTATAATAAATCCTACTTGTCTTCATCAATGCATTCCCTGTGCTCCCTCATCTTACTAAGCACTCGTCTCAGTAAGTGCCCCAGTGCATCTTGGGAATGAGTGCTATGTCTGCAGGTGAAGAAGAGGTTTAGGGATAATGGGATGCCCCTAATTCTTGACACTAAACACCCAAGTTGTCTGCCTTCGGTGGGTCAGTGGCTCCGGTTTTGGACTGAGCGCCGGACAATGGCTTACAACTCGATCCTCACAACAGCGCTGTGAAGTTGGGAAGTGCCCCTATCTCCATTGTATAGATGGGGATCTGAGGCACTAAGACCCAAGGAACCTGCCCATGGTCTCACAGGAGAGCTGGGGTAGGACAAGGAATTGAACCTGGCTTTCCTGGGGCCAGGCTACCGCCCTTCTCCTCGGTTTAGAGGTGCATACCTGGCCACGCAAGCACTTCATACACTTCCAGAGCTCCAGGCCCTGCAGGCTGACAACTGCAGCGTGCCCCTTGTGCTGGGAGACTGATAGCCCTTGGAGGAAATATCTCTGAGCCAGGTGGCCCTGTCTGTTTCGGCAGGCGGCGATAACCACTGGGATATGGAAACAGAGAGAGGAAAGGGGGAATGCCACAGTAGCTGCACTGTGAAAGCTTTCAATCCTGGAGAAATTCCAGAGCTGCCGCACCCCGTCCTTCCCTAACCGTTGCTGAGGCCCTTGGGCTGCCAGGAGGGAATGGAGAAATGCCGGGATGCGGAAGGGTTTGGAGCCCCTCTAGGTGGCCTGCTCTAGCTTAACATTGTAGATTTCTGAGCAGAAATCTGCACAGGAGATTGCTACCTGCAAGATTAACTTCCCTCTGTGGTTCCCTCCAGCTTGCAGAAGGGAGCAGTGTGCAGCCATGAGGAAAATGGTAAGGCACAGCTCAGAGCCTGGCTGCTGGAGGAGCGAGGCCTGCAGAGGGCAGTGCAGGGAGGGCCCGGCCGTGGGGATTGCCTTCCAGTTCTGATAGTTGTGCTGGAAGGGGCTGCAGGGTTTGTCAGCCATGCCATCCATCTCTGCAGGGCTGAACACCCTCCCTTCTGATGTTGACTCCAGAGGGTGAATCTTGCAGAGGTTTTAACTGCACTGAACTCTCCTTGTGGGGTTTCTGCGGGAGGGAAGCATCAGGACTTGTCTGAGGAAGAATGCGCTCTGGCCCCGATGCGTTGGTAGCATCCCTCATCGCAAGTCAGCTTGTGAGTGCAGAGTGTGGAACTGCAACTGATAGAAATAGCTTAATCGTAACAACATGCGGCAAGTCTTGGGGTTGAAAGGGGACATTCTACTGTCCCATGGGAACTCCAGCTAGCCCAAGATGATCTCACCTAAGTTACAGGTTTAATTAGGTTCCAACAAACACAACAGAGTCTCTGCCTCATGCCAGCTGGAGATCACTGGGGTGGGGGCAGTTCCTCTAAGTTGCTTAGTAAACACTCAAACAGCTAAATGAGCCCTGTGGACTAAACGTCTCCCGTAGTTAGGAGATCACGTTAAAGAAGGGCATGTGCTGTAGTTTTATGTGGAATATTCATGAGATCAGATGTCTCCTTAATATTCCAGTGACTTGAATACTTTAAAAAATTGAAATGCAAGCCCAGCAATTTATTAAAGAGGGGAAAGTATCCCTGCCAGATTCTTGTGCTCCCCAGAGACCCATATCTACACAAAGATAAGCTGATAGCTCGAGCAGTTTCAGAGTGGGATGGAGGAAAGAACATGACGTGGGCGATTTTCAAAGGCAGCTCAGCACCCAACTCCTCTTTACAGTCCGTGGGGACCGGGTGCAGAAATGCCACTTTTGTGCCTTTGAAAACCCCCCTGTGATTCTCAGCAGTACAGTCACCCCGATAAACTGCCCTGGCTCTATAGACCTTAATCCTTATCAGGATGACCGACATTCGTATTAATCATCTAGAGCATTATGAACAGCAGGCTTCAAAATTGTGGTTAATAAAATCCAAACACAGAGACTGCAGATTAGCACGGGAGACCAGAAAACAAACCATTTCTTATTGCGGTATCACCCTCTCTCTCTCCTTTGCCCTGCCGTCAGTCATGGTGTCGACTGCCTGCCTGTGTGCTTTTCCCTCAAGCCCCATTGTTATTTCTCCCCTGCCGCCTCTTTTGCTTGTGCACCTCAATGCAATTCAGAAAGCTACTGCCTTCACCTGTTTCAACTTTCTCCTGCTGGAAACCTATCTTTGCTGAGATGTCTACAGATCACAGGAGCCACCTGTGAGTACTGACATGGTAACACTATTACTTTGTCTTGCTGCCATCCTGTGTGTGGGTGTATTCACCAGTTGGGTATTGTTTGAATTTTAGGCCCTGTCTGTGAGCAGTCCGGAGCTCGTCTATGTTGTGCCTACTCAAATAAAGGCCTAATCCCTGATTGGGATCCTTTAAGCACTGCCACAATCGACGTAAATAATACTATTGTTCTCAGTGCAGCTGGCTCAGAGACATTTAAATCCATAGTAGCCCCCACTGGGAGTTTTTATATTGAAATAATTTAAACTTATTTTCGGAAGTAAAATGAAAAAGTGAATGTGGACTGACCAATAGGTGGTGCCATACATTTTCAGAAAACACTTCCCTAGCAAAAGGGGCTATTAAAGTTGCATCTTGTCGGAGGCACAAGATATTCTGAGCTCAGCAGTGACTGCGAATGAATGTTTAATGTTGTGACCTACGCATGAACCTCAGCAATTCCGGTTGAAGCCACAGCAAATCGGAATGAAATGCCACAACAAAACCTTTTCAAATTAACAAAAACCTCTGGAGAGGGAAAAGATGCTTTTCCTCGCTTTGCCATCTCCGTGATCACCTCCTACTAGGGCTTCGGGAGAGAGTGCGGGCGTGTGTTTGCTTGCCCATTTTCCTCCTGGTAGGCTGTTTCTCTGTAGCCAGTAAGAAAACTAAGCCATTGGACTGGGCAGTACTCCAGGCTCACTGGTGAATCTTAAGATCAAAAACATCTTTGAGGCAGCCGCAATATAAAAACATGTACATTTCAAGTCTTACACAGCACTGTTTTCATAAGTGTTGCCCTTGACAGAGCTCCGGGTTATTTAACACAGAAGCTAATATGACCATTTACCAGATCTTTTTAATATCATTTAATAGTTCTTCTGGACTTTACAGTTCTAATGGCTTCTGTATTAATAATCATGTAATTCATGGAAAACCACTGTGTACATGAAGGTAAGGAAAATGGAGGCCTCCTGCGCTTGTGATGTGTGTGGCCAGCTGGTGCATGCTGGTAAAATCCCCATTTCCAGAGTCTGTTCCTTGCACCAGATTGGTCAGGGAGTGTTGCAGAGGCATCCCTGTCTTTGGAAGTGTCCTAGACTTCCCTCCAGTCCTCCTTCCATGGCAGGATGATGGCCATAATGCTTGGCTTTCAATGGGAGGGGTGCAATTAATGCAGGAAAAATTGTATGAGTTTCATCCGGGCTTCTGCTCCTTGTACTAGGACAAGAAGATGCTGTGCATGGCCTTCTAACAATTTAGGAGGTGAGAGACCAGCTACTCTCATCTCAGACATGGCAACTTTGCATCAGGAAGGAGTGGGGTGGAGGAGGTCCTTACCTCTAGTGCCACAACCAAGCTTCTAGTTAGTTGAAGACGTCCTCCTAGCAGTCTTTGATCCTGCTGAGCAAGGGGAGGTGTTGTGCCTGCCTGCCAGCCATTCATGTCTGGGCTAATTGCGATGCAGTATTTGATTCTTTCCTCTTAGCTTAGACGTTAAGGCCGGACAGTTAATTGCACATTCCAAGGGCTGTTTCTTGTCAGGTTCTGCCAAGCTCCAATCCGTCAGTTCGGTGAGGACACTAGGGAAGCTTGTGAGACATGAGGAGGTGCGACTCTGAACTCCTTTGTATTAAAATTCAGTTGCTGGTGTGTTGTTTTCCTGTGCGTGATAGAGTCTGAATGAAAATATGTTTGTGGATCTTTAGGGTATGTGTACACTTGCACCCTCTTTCGAGAGAGGGATGCAAATGCAGCTGAGCGAAATTGCAAATGAAGTGCGGATTTGACTTTCCCACGCTTCATTTGCATAATGGCGGAACGCCGCTATTTCGAAATAACAAACGCTGTGTAGATGCGGTTATTTCAGGAGAAAACCTCATACAACGAGGTTTACCGGTTATTTCCGAAGAAGGGTTTTCTCCCAAAATAACCGCATCTACACAGTGTTTGTTATTTCAAAATAGGGTATTTCGAAATAGTGGCAGTCCGCGATTATGCAAATGAAGCACGGGAAATTCAAATCCGCGCTTCATTTGTAATTTCTCTCAGCTGCATTTGCATCCCTCTCTCGAGAGAGGGTGCAAGTGTAGACATACCCTATTAGTCCAGAAAAGCATAGGGAAAGACTGGTAGGTGGCTGTGTTCTGCAGGCGGGACAGAGGCAGACAGAACCAGGGTTTGTTAAGGAGATTTGCTCTCTGGCTCTCTGGCTGCTCTGGGAATCTCGGGTGTCATTGAGTGCTACACTGCGTGCCTTTGCCATTCATGGTTAGTTAGGCGGTTCTGATCTTTCCTCTCCAGCTGATGCCTGGTAACAGTGGCTGGGCCACAAATTGGAAGCGTTGGTGACTGCAGTAGATGGATGTCTGCCTGTTTAACACAGCCGACCATAGATACATGTCACGTTTGCCCAGAGGCTCTGCTGGCTTTCTACCCACTACTTGCTGCAATTCCACATGTTGATTTGGATCTATGAACCCTTTATGTTTTGGGCCCTGTCTTCCTGAGAAACAGTATCACAATACACGGCCACAAAGGGAACCCTCAGCTTGTCTGGGGCCTGGGAGCAAAATTCAGGTTCTCATCCTAACTGCAAACATCCTAGTTCCACAAACAGTTTGCAGGCCTGGGTTGTGATTAGTTGAAAAACACAATTCCTTCCCTGTCAGATGGTCCATCTCTTCCTCTCTCCTTTAAGGCACCAGGACTGACCCCCCAGTATGACTGTGGCTCACATCATGTGGGCCGTTGCTTCCTGCCTTGCTAGCGACTGTTGTGAGGCTGAGTGCTCTCTTCCAGATTTTCAGGGGGTGTGGTGTGCATTGTCCTCCCATCTTTGGCTTCTGTGGTGGCATTTTGGAATAGTCCACTGTGCGCACACAAACTGCTGGAGTCTTTGGGGTAGTCCAGGAAATTCTTGCTTCCTTCTGCTATAGGGTGAGAGAAGAAAGGAAACATTCCCTCTGCCGTTACAGCTGACTACCCGGGCTAACCACAGAGGTATTGGCGGTGCATAAGACTTAACACATTCTCTATACAGTGGGGACTGTGGGAATTTATGATGATAGCAGTGTTCTCCCATCTCCCATTCCAGGCCCCCCTCTTGAAGGATGGAGCCAGGTCCCCCCACCTTCCCTAACAACTAGGTTGTTGGTTTCCTTGGGGGGCAAATGGAACATCCCTTATGTTCTCAGCACCAACTGACACACAGCCTTCAAAACAAAACCTCTTTCAATTGATCAAGAAAGCCAGGGTGTCATCTACTCTGTTTGCCAAGGTCCTGTCTACACTGGGAAAATTTCTTCCCAAATTCAAACTGGGTTTCTATTAAACCAGTTTTAAAACTGACCCGGATTGAAGTGGACCTGCTTTAGGGAAACTGAATCATTGTTAGTGAACCAGATGAGGCCACCTTGTTCTTATAACAAGTTCTTCTCTCCTAAGCCTGGGCTATGCTATTTCTCTAGCAGCCTTTTAACACTGGACCAGCTTTTGAACCAGTTTGAATTTTTTTTTTAAGTTCCTCTGCCTTAAGAGACAAAGAATCTGTAACAGAACTGCCCTCTGGCATCCCCAGAGATGACCTAAAGAACAGTACCTTTGGGAATGCTTCAGCTGCTCACCAGGAGGCGCTGCAGTGCCAGTACTGGTCCTGGCATGTGCCCTGAACGTGAGTCCTTCTGACCAGCAGTGAGAGAACTACCTTGCTCTGGCCAGGGTGTGCACACCTGTCTGATTTTTATTTAGTGTAGGCCCTATGTAAATTGAGCTTTTAGGCTTGTGTTAAATAGACACACGGAGAGCAGTTCAATGGGATTCGCTGAGTGAGATGAACCGCTGGGGGTAGAGGAATGGTGGGTGGGTTTTTTTACTCCATGGAGGGACTGTTTGTTTACTCAGCATCCTGTGACTGACATTCGTCCTGTTTTCCCGGCTGTGGATGGGCTGTTGCGCTCACACTGGATGAGTTACTGTGAAGATGTTTGACAGCTGCTGGAGAAATCCATTTAAGGGGGGACATAATCACTCAATAAGAGGCCTTCAGGATTATAAATATTTAGAGTCAAGGCGCTAATTGCGCCAAATTTTGTGGTGCCCCACGCAGCTGTGTGCTGTGCATGGGCAGCGCCGGCTCTGGCGGCCAGCCCCATCCCTCAGCCAGCCCCCCCTGGGCTGCGCACAGCAGAGCTGTCTCTAGGGGAGGGTGGGGCCTGGAACACTCCCCCCCCACACTCTACCCCATTCCACCCCATCCCCCACACACTCCATCCCTTCCCCTGAGCCCCGGCCCCTGCTCTGCCTCCATTCCACCTCTTCCCAGCTTTGCTCTGCTCCTTCCCCACCCCCACTGCACCCTTTCTCCAGGCTCCCATACCTGCCCTGCCCCAAACAATACAGCCCAGGGGACAAGCAGGGGACCTGGCACCAGCAGCAGGGATCACGCCTACCCCCACACTCCCCGGAGGCAGCAGGAAGTAGAGCGACCCAGCCCCAGCACACTTTGCTCCGCCAGCTCCCAGCTACCTCCCTCCACTTTCTGCCACTGGTGAGTGCAGGGGCTGGTTCCATCCCTTCCCACAAGCCCCCTCCCCTAAGCGACATGACTGGGAGCCGGGGAGAGTGGAGCAGGCTGGGGCCGGGTTACTCCATTTCTCACTGCCACCAATGAGCATGGGGGCAGACCTGACCCCTCTTGGCTCCCTGCCCGGCTGTCCTGCTCCTGCCCCCCAGCTGTGGGCCTGCCCCCACTGCTCTTACCCTTGCAGCCCTGCGTGAAGCCTCCCCCAACAGAGGGGCCACTTTCCCATATAACACTACCCTCACATGGGGCTGCAAAAGTCCCCAAAACTTCTAGGGATGGCCCTGTTAGCAGTCCTGCAGTTTAGCTAAACAAGCCTCTGACTCTCATAGGTTTTTGCTTCTTTCCTTCTTGAAGGGCAAAATGGTTATGAAAGCGACATTATAGAACAAAACAAGGATGCATGGGGAGCGCGCATATGTTCTCACACACCTTTCGAGCTAGTGCTGTACCTTGAAACGTCAGTACCTTCCCCTCTTCACCACGGAAGGGCTATTATAGAGTTTAAATGGTTGGAAGCTAATTGCAATGTCATCTTTCGTCTATAAATCACAGAAAGATTAAATGGATTGAAGATTGACATACTACGTCTAATCCCAGCCACCAGTGTTTGCTCTGGCAGCGTGTACTCTCTCAGAGATTGAAAGCTGTCTTTGCTGGTTCCTCGTGTGAAACGTTAGTGAGCGCCTGTGTGGGAGAGTGGGTTTATATGGGAACGTGTGCACTACCTACTCGGGGAAAAAACGGTTTTGTAGATCCACAAATCCTTTCTGACTCATTTTTAATTGGAAAAGTGAAAGAAAATCCTAGAGAACTATAAATGCCTCTGTAGACAATCCATTTGCCCCCTCCCCAAAATTAGCCATCTTCAAACAGAGAAGCCTAGAACAAGTAAACACAGTAGATGTTTGATTAAGCTCACTTGGGCATGGATTGCCTTCTAGTTATGTGTTGTCTGGCAACTAGCACAACAGGGCAGGCATCTGTGACTGGAGTCCATAGGCCCTGCCACAATACTGATTAATACTCTCTCCCATCTTCCCAGAAGAAATCCTGTCCAAATGAAAAGTTGCTGCCAGGAATGGGTTAGATGGCAACTTTCCATGATGGGATGGGGTTCCTGATTTCTGCTTCGGCGTACTTATACGTTCTGTACATTGTGTTAAAATCCAGTGACACCATGAAGTCACTAATTTATTGTTACTGTTACAATATACAGGGGTGTGTCTACACAGCAAAGTTATTTCGGAATAATGGCCATTATTCCAAAATAACTTTGTGAGCACCTACACAGCAATTCCGTTATTTCAAAATAATTTCAAAATAATGGACGGCTTATTCTGACTTCTGTAAACCTCATTCTACAAAAAATAACGCCTATTCTAAAATAGCTATTTCGAAATAAGGCATGTGTAGACGCTGCACTTCTGCTATTTCAAAATAGCCCCTCACCAGTGCCATTCTAAGTTATTCCTCTTGGGGCTCTAAATCGAGATAGCACGTCTACATTAGGGAAGCCTGCCTCAGAATAATTTTGAGGCTTCCCTGCAGTGTAGACGTGCTATTTCAAAATAAGCTATTTCGGAATAACTATTCCAGAATAGCTTATTCTGAAATAACTGTGCAGTGCAGACATAGCCTAAGAGTCCCAAGCAGCTAACAAGTTAAATAGACAAGGCAAGCAAATGGTAGGAGACTAAAGAAAGGCACCCAGAGAGAAAGAGAGAGTGACTTAGTGCAGATCAGTGGCAGAGGTGGAAATATACCCTAGGTCTCCTGATTCCCCATTGATAGCCGTACTCACTAGGGAACACTGCCTCTCTGATGCACTCTAGCTATACTTAACTTTTGTAACCTCACTCTCAATATTTGCTCTTGTTACACATGCCCGTCTGTTAGTGACTCTTCTAATGTGGTTTATAATATGAGCAACTCTGGTTAGATCCGACAGCACAGCAAAGAGGAATGGTTCTGTTTCAGTCCAATTGAGAATGCTGGGAAATTACTATAACAAGACACTGTAGGGTGCATTTATTAAAACATAATGAAACCATAGTCATTCATTTTTCTATATTTAAAAGATAATTTAATGAAACTCCCTCAGCCCCAATGGAAATGGAACATTATAATAAGCAGCACTTGGAGTAGCAGCAATAATAAAGACATATTGGAATGTTCAAGGACTTGAGCCATCTGAATGGCTGGACATTGTTACGTGCTTTGTCATAACTAGAAGTCATGGAATACAAAGGCATCAGTGGACTAGTTCTCTGTCGCAGGAAAATGTTCTCCTGGGGCACTATTGAGGCAAACCCCAAATGATTTCTATGTCCAAGTGGGAGACAGCGATCCCAAGGTAACATCTTTAGAACCCTTCAACAGAATTAATAAAGCCAGAAATTCATAACCTGGCACCTAAACTTAGGGTCCCAGATCTGCAGTTAGGAATCTCAATAATAGATGCTTCGTTTTCTAAGGAGCTACTATTAATTTCACTGGAATTTGCCAGCACTTTGAAAATCAAATTACCCTTATTAAACTAAATATAGTTTTAGGAGAATTCAGGTTGGAAAATTAACCTAAACTTTGATTACTTTAATCTGATGGATTTCAGTGTGGTAAAGGAACCTGTTGGATTTTGACAGGCTTAGAGCTGATATGTTGTACACTTCAGCTACTCAGAGTCCAAATCAGCTTTCTCCATAAATTCATTGTTCTGTCTTTTCTCTATCACTTTCGGAGACTCTCACCATCAATTTGCTTTTTCAAACACAAAGGCCAAAATGTGCATGTTTTAGGCAGTGTATCTCCAGTCAGAATGAAGGGAACAATCTGTGAGAATGTTCATACTGTATCATTCTGTATCTGAACAGAGGCACAAAATGGCAGCTTACAGACTCCTCAGAGGGGGAAAAAGTCATATATTATAAAGCTGCATAGGTCATCATTATGGCAGATGTCTGTTCTGAGAAAGGAGGATGAAACCTCCTAAGGCTAGCATTTCCAAATCCTTGATCAGGTCTTTGGAATAATCAGAGAAGAGCCTACCTCTAGACAGCCATCCCAGGTTTCACCCAGTGTCTGTTATATACTGGATGAGGACTCTGGCAGGGACGCTAAGGGAAAAAAGGCGATAGTCACATTGTAGAGTTGTTTTTATCTTCTTGGCCTGTTTTAAAGGTTAACAAATTCTCACAACCTTGAGGGGGGTAACTGTTATCTCCATTTTTCAGGTAGGGAAACAAAAGCAAAGTGACTCAACCAAGGCCAGAAAGGCAGCAGTATCAGGGTGGAACTTTGAACTTGAGGATTCCTGGCTCCAGTGGCTGTTCTCAGAGAACTAGACATCACCTCTCTTCAAAATGTCTGTCCTCTGCTGGGATTACACGTGAACAGTTAGGAAACGTTTAAAGTTTGCTGAATTAAATCTCCAGATTTCATCCTAGTCTAATAACAACCCTGGCAGGAGGGCACTTTTTATGACACCTCAGTCTGCCCTGCTAATGGAAGCATGATGGGGTGGCTGTCGCAGCTGCCCCTTCCAGCTGAAGGCTTGTCTCTTTTGTTTTACTACAGCCACTTTACAGCACTAACCTGGCTGACGTGTCTATTACTAATGCCAGCCAGGAAGCTCTATGTACTAGCAACGTGCCTCCGTCTCGCTGCGTGTTACAGGAAATAGGAAGCATTAAACTAACAGCCTGAAGAGGCCCACTAGAAATGTCTTACCATCAGTGGCAGTGTAGAGCAGAGGGGTAAGATATCAAGTAACAGTGGTTTAAATTTGGAGTAGCTCCACTCACTGCAAGAGTTCCAGTTCCAGGGGGCAGCAGACTGTGAGCCCGGTTCTGGTCTGACACCTGTGGGAACCGGTAGCCACTTCACCGGCATCCATCAGGTCCCTCTGATGTGAAACAGGTGAAAGTAATGGGGAAGTCAGGCCGGCTGCCTGCAAGAATGTATTCTCCTTTGACATGTAGGCTTGAGAATTTCAGTCCCCTCAGCATAGCTCTGATGAAAAGATGATATATTGTAAAGGGTGCCAGCCATGCTAACTGAGGGTTCCCTTCTTTTATATAAACAAAAAACCATGACATTGTTGTTCACTGGAGTGAGCAGTTTTGCACAATCTTTGCTGCAATGCAAACCATGTGCTCACTGCTGGATTTTTGAAAGTGTTGGACAAACCTGCCGTCTCAAGGCAGGATTTTTCGTGGGTGTGGCAAAGAGAGGATGCTCTGGAAGCGTCCCTTTGCGCTGGAACCTCAGCCGTGTCACACAGCTCTTGCAGACAGTACCGTTGTTGCTCCATCTTCCTGGGAAACGGCCTCCCTGCAGATCACCTCTTCTTTCCATGCTATCAATGCCCCATGGCACTGAGGATACTGTCATTAACTAAGAAAGGGGACTCAATGATTCCATTTAACTTGGATCTTCTGCAGGCAATCACACAACCGGACAGAGAGACCCTCCGTGTTGTATAGGATGGCAGTGGATGACGGCTGCTATTTTGTGCTCACAGCAGCCATGCTGAATCACCATCTGCTGTTCCAGCTCTGAGCGTTTATTTTTTCATTTTTCAAATCTTGTTCTAAGCACTTGAGAAATAGTTTTTAATAGCAGCCGCCGCCAGGACTGAGCAGGATTAGTTTGCCTGGTAAGTCCTTTCTTGAGGGTCCGCAGGGGAAGCAGATAACACAAGGTCTCCTTGGGCCTTTTGAAAAAGCCTGAATTATGCTGCCCCCATTTATGGTTTTGTCTGAGAGTTCTGTGGGTCTGGAAATGAAGCTTTCTGTCCCGCCCTGGGCTTTTTAATGCACTGAGACCGGCCTTAGTGCAAATCTGCCTCTGGAAGCTGCAGCCGAGAGCTTTTCAGCTGCCATAGAGGGAGCCTCCTTAGTGGACCCCTATGATGTCAGGTTGCATCGTGCAGCCGACTAGCTGGGAAGGGGCTAGGAATCCAGCTCAGCCCTTAGACAGCAGTACCAGGTACCACTGCCCCGAGTGCAGCTCCAGCGTGCACAGCCTCTTCCCTCCTCCAGCCCAGCAGAGCCCTTGGCTCTCTCTTTTACCTGCCTGCATGAGGACCCAGCAATGCCCCAGCGAGTCCAGCGGGGCGCACAGTGGAGAAAATTACAGTAGCAGTGGAAGCTCCGGGCTCTCTCCGGGTTCCGATTCGGACAGCAGCGGCGTGGTGTGCGGCGGCGGTGGGATGAGAGGTGTACTGTCCAGATACTGGAGCCTGGAGAGTCTCCATTCAGCTACAGGTAAGAGAGACTCTATTATTGCTACGTGATATTGCACTGACCTTGAGAAACAGCATCACACTGCCTGGGAAAATTCCCTAAGTTGGAAGCAGGCTGTGTGGTCTCTTAGCTGTGAGCCAAATGACAGTGAACCCTGAAACATTCCTTGGATCAGGAGGCAAGCAATGGGTTCTTAAAGGCTGCTGAAACACTGCTGAGACTCTCACCAACTCATGCAGTGTAACTCTGCAGGGCTAGTCTCCAGCGCTGGCATTTTTCTGTGTAAATGACAGTGTGGAGTGACTCTCCTCTCTTATAAAATGCCCAGTCGATGTGCTGTGCAAAAAGAGAGGAGCAGCAGGGTGTAGCATGCTGAGGAGAAGGAAGGCAAGTCATTTGAGCTGACTGTACAAGTTGTGCGCAATTTTTTTCGACTCGTGGTTTGATTCTCTGGGCACTGAGGATTTTTTAGGGACGTTCATGCCTGCCTACATTCGTAATTCTCCTTCAGGTGTGTTTCAGGTCCACATGCAGGAACTCTGAGCCTGGGAAGAAGGCTAACGTTGCTGGCCGATGCTAGTTTAGGGGGAGACCCTTGCGGCAGTTCTAATGGCTAGAGGTCGTCCCGCTGTTCATTTCTTCTCACATTTGTTGCCTGGCTGTTGCAGGCTGGGAAGATTTTTTGCAAGGCTGCAGCAAACTAGTTGCTCCTTTAAGCCAATTCAGACAAGTGTCTGAGCATGTCAGCTGACTGCCATTTTCCAGGCAGCATTGCCCTGGGCTACCAGGTAGAAATTTTAGCTGTGGTGGTGTAACTGGCCTTACCTGCATATACTGTTAGTTTATGAAGGGCCTTGTCAAAGGGTCCCTCTGCTGTAAAGGGCATGTTGTTCAATAAAATCCTTTTATTGCTGGAGACCCCCACTGCACAGAACTCAGCTGCACCTGCGCGATGCTGTCTGAGTCCCCTGAGCAGTTGCTCCCTCAGGTTTTCGCTTTGGGAAGAGCACTCAGAACTGACCAGATGAAATTGACAGGTGTGAATTGTGCCTAGCACTGGGGATACTTTTGTTTTTGATTCTGAAGGGTTTTGTGTGGTAAGTCTGCGTGGTACAGGCCAGGGCCATTTTGTGGCCACCACATGCATGTAACAGGAAGCGCATTGATGAGGGAGGCACAGAGGCAGCATTTGAGGACTCTGAGGGAGAAACAAATCCATTTTCATCATTATGTTCTTGATATGAGTTAATAGAAGGAACTGGCTGAAATGTAAGGCTAGGTCTACACTAGGGGATAAGTTCAAATTAAGATACACAACTCCAGCTATGTCAATTGCGTAGCTGGAGTCAACAAGCCTTAACTCGAACTGTGGCACCATTCCCTCAGCAGGACAGGAGAAACACTCCCATTGACTTCCCTTACTCCTCACAAGGAGGAGGAGTACTGACGCTGCTGGGGATAACCTCAGCATTCGACTTAGTGGATCCTTACTAGACTTGCTAAATCAAACACCAGAAGAATGACCTCTGGGGTGTCAATCCGCGGGTAAGTATAAAAGAGGCCTAAGACTTCCTGGCTCCTCACAAATATAACAGTAAGTAAGAACCATAGTCATAGAGTTTAAGGCCAGAAGGGGCCACTAGATCATCCGGTCTGACATCCTGTATATTACAGGCTGTCAGTACCACCCAACCCCTGCACACTAAACCTAACAATGGATGAGAGACCAAAGTAAATGAGATCCACAGGAGACTAGACGTGCCACAGGCAGAGAACATAAAAACAGCCACACTGGGTCAGACCAGTAGTCTATCTAGCCCAGTATCCTGTCCTCCAGCAATAGCTAGTGTCAAATGTTTCAGAGGGAATGAACAGAAAAGGCAATTACTAAGAGATTCATTCCATTGTCCAGTTCTAGCATCAAGCAATCAGCAGTTTTAGGGAGACTAGAACTCCCTAATTATCTGTGCTAAAAGCCATTGATGGATGAATCTGCCATGAACTTATCAAATTCTCCTTTTGAACTCTGTTATAGTTTTTGTCTTCCCAACATCCCCTGGCAATGAGTGCCACAGGTTGACTGTTCATTGTGTGAGAAGTGCTTCCTAATATTTGGTTAAAACGTCATTAATTTCATGGGTGACTCCTGGTTCTTGTGGTATGTGAAGGAGTAAAGACAACTTTCTCTTTCTCCACACCATTCATAATTTTATAGACCTATCTCATACCTGCCCCGCCCCCCGCTGCCCCCCTTAGTCTCCTCTGTGCTAAGCTGAAAAGTCTGGCTGGGAAGACTTTTAACCTCTCCTCTTATTGAATCTGTTCCATATGCCTAATACTCTGTACTTTCTCCAATTTGAATATGTTATATGTTGCAACCAGGAATGTATTCGGTGTTCAAAGTATGGATGTTCCATGGATTTATATTAGTGGTATTATGATATTTTCTGTCTTATTAACTGTCCCTTTCCTAATGGTTCCTAACAGTCTGTTAGCTTTTTGACTCCCTCTGTACATTGTACAGATGTTTTTCAGAGAACTATCCACAATGATTTAAAGATCTTTCTTCAGTAGTAACGGCTAATTTTAGTCCCCATCATTTCATACTTATGTTTGTGATTGTTTTCCAATGTGAATGACTTTGCACCTTTCAAATTTGAATTTCATTTGCCATTTTGTCATCCAGCGACCCACTTTTGTGAGTTCCCTTTGTAACGTCGCAGTCAGCTTTGGCCTTAACATTTTGCATGACTGAATCATCTGCATACTTGCTACCTCCCTGTTTACTCCTTTTTTGGATCATTTATGAATAGGAGGGACTGACGTGCACTAAAGCAATGGCAGGGAAATGATTAAGTGGGATATACCCAGATAATCCTGGAAAATGACCCACATCCCGCACACTGCAGAGGAAGAAAAAAACCTCCGAAGGTCCTGGCCAATCTGAGCTGGGGAAAAATTCCTTCCCAACCCTATAAATGGCAATCAGAGCCGGAAAGAGGAGCAAGAATTACCCAGTCAAGCATCTGAGGGAGTGTCCTACCCTGCCCTGTGCAATGTTCTGACTTCAGCCATGGCCATCCCTAGTTGCTTGAGAGGAAGGGAATAAAAATACCCTCACGGTGTCCCTTGGCTGGATGGGGAGAAACCCTTTCTGACCTCTGCTGGCAGCAGACTGAAACTCTGGAACATGAGCGTTAGCAACATCAGACATAAACCAGAAGTGACCTCCAGGCTGTTGAGCCCTGTCCCCACCATCACAAGCAAACCTGCCGTACAATTACACTCATACATTTCTCCAGCTCTTTCTCGAAACCGCTTATGTTGTTTGCCCTCAACCCCTGTTGGGAGGCTGTTCCAGAACCTCCCCACTTCTGATGGTTAGAAACCTTCTGATAGTCTCCAGCTGACTTTGTTCGTGGCTAGTTTGTGTCCATTTGTTCTTGAGCCAACATTTGTCTTTTAGGTTAAATAGTTCTGCATCCTCGCTGGTATTTATCCCACTACTGTATTTATAGAGAGCAGGCCTGTCCCATCTCAGCCTTCTTTTTGTGAGGCTAAATGTGCCACGCTCTTCCAATTTCCTTTCATAAGATCAGTTCTCCATTTTCCTGCCCATCCTAGTCACTCCTCTCTGCACCTGCTGCAGTTTCAGTTTATCTTTCTTGAACATGGGTGACCAGAATTGACACAGGATTCCAAATGAGGACTTACCCTGGCCTCTCCCTGAGTAATTCTCCTCAGTGTCGACTGGAAATGCCTTGCCTAAGCCTTGTTTCCAAAAGACCCACTGTAACAGCATAAAAGTGCACGCCAATGTCAGCTGGAGAAGCTGTGCAAAGCATTGCTTGTACAGCATAGGCTCAAATATAACTCAGTCGTTTTCTCTTGCCAATCCCTGCCATTTTGGGTCTCATGTCAATTTCCAGCGTGTTTCATGGAGATCCTTCCTTGCAAAGGGTATGTCTACACTACACAGCTTTTAACAACATAGCCTTGTTGCTAAAATTCAACGCGTATGAACGCTGTTTGTCGGCACTTCTACCCCCGCTCCTGCAGACAAAGCAGGGTTAGCACTTGCACTTGCCACAGAAAAACTTTTGTCATTCGTGCGTGGGGGAGAGGGTTAAGCACCTATGAACAACAAGTTTTGTTGCTCACTTGCAAGTGTATACATAATCTAAATGTAGAGGAAGTACAGTTTGCAATTCTAGCAAGCTTTCCATTCAAAGATGTTAAAGGGCTGGAAAGGAGTTCATGAAGTAAGCCTTACAGTGCACTTGTGGAGCATTACCATGCTTGGTTTACTTTACAGTGGGAAAAAGAGGTACCTATAATGTTGGATGATTCACTGTTGGGTGAACCTTTAAACAAGATTGAGTCTTCCTCGAGTGCTGGTCCTTATGTGTGCTCCATGTGCCTCAGACAGGAAAGTTTTAGTAAGTAGTGTCCATGGCTCTGCACTTGCACAGTTGCTCTCCTCATGCTCCGAGGCAGCATGGACCAACACCACTCCGAGGCCCCCACATTTTAGAACATAAGGACGGCCATCCTGGGTCAGGCCAATGGTCCATCTCACCCTGTATCCTGTTGTCCAACAGTGGCCAATGCCATGTTCTTCAGAGAGAATTAACGTAACAGGCAATTATCGAGTGATCCACCCCCTACTATCTGCTCCCAGCTTCTGGCAGTCAGAGGCTAGGGACACCTAGAGCATGGGGTAGTATCCCTAACTATCTTGGCTAATAACCATTGATAGACCTAACCTCCATCGACATATCTAATTCTTTATTGAACCCCATTAATGTTTTGGCCTTCACAAAATCCCCTGACAATGAGTTTCACAGGCTCTCTGACAAAGTGTTTAATAGGAAAGCAAGTTTAAAACAATTTCAGTGGATGATACCTAGTTATTGTATTATGTGCAGGAATAAATAACACCATTCCTGATTTTATAGACCTCTGTCATATCCCCACTTAGTCTTTTCTTTTCCAAGTTGATAAATCCCAGTCTTTTTAATCTCTCCTCATGTGGAAGTTGTTCCTTACCCTTAATCCTTTTGGTTGCCCTTCTCTGCACCTTTTTTGGTTCTAATAAATATATATTTGTGATGGGGTGACTGAACTTCATGCAGTATGGGCATATCACGGGTGGGCAAACATATTTTTTATAGTGGCATTGTGATACTTGCTGTCTTTTTATCTATTCTATTCCTAATGCGTCCTAACTTTCTGTGGTTGTGGTTGTTATTTTTTACTATTGATGCACACTGATTGGAAGTTTTCGGAGAACTGCCACAGCGACTCCAAGACCTCTCTCTTGAGTGGTGACAGTTCATTTAAATCCCATCATTGGGTGTGTATAGTTTGGATTATATTTTCCAAGGTGCGTTACTTTGCATTTATCAATACTGAATTTCATCTGCCATTTCCAGTCACCCAGTTTTGCCTGATGCCTTGTGACTCTTCATGGTCTGCTTTGGACTAAACAATCTTGAGAGGGTGCTTGTGAACTGTTGGCCATAAAAGACGAAGTGGCATCATGAGAACTAGAACCTAGATTTTAATATCACAGTACACTTTGTCCAAACTAGCGTGTCTCCTCCACCCCATTCATTTTAATTTTATTATCCAGCTGAAGCATTTGAATTTCCTTGCTGATGCTTTCAGTTTCAATATTGCCGGTAAGGGCTTTTTCCCCTTTCCTAGTCCTTTTTTTTTTTCTGGCTTATTCTTTCACTTCATTAATAGTGCTTCTTGTTCATTCATTTGTACTGTGTCCTGAAAGGCCGAAAAAGTGGAAAAGTGGTGATAAGTGAAAACCAATATTTTGAAGGAAGGGGGCCACTAGGGTTTTACAACAAATCGTCATTGCCTTGTGCCTGTGTTGCAATTCGCTTGCACAAATTGCATCTCTGTGTCCAGATTTCCATGGCTGTATCTTCGATTGTGTATGGGCACGTGGGAGTTTTGAATGCTCCCACCGTCCCCTGCTGGAAAATATGACTCTTTAAAATTAGGGGGAAACCATGGAGTTATTTTTTTCACAGCTAGCTATTTTCTCACTGCATAAGGGAGAGCTGAGGCATTCATTTCTCTTCCCATTTGTTGCGTGATTGTTGCTGACTAGGGACCCATTAGCAGAGCTGCAGCAAATGGTTTGCATATTTCTTCTTTGGTCTGATTGAGCCATTTCCTTTCGACGCATCTTTCTTTTTCCTCTAGCCCTTCCCTTGCAGCATTGATGTCCACAGCTGTGTTTGTGGATGACGGTGTATAATTCCGTTGACCCCTTTTCTCCAGGGTCATGTAGTCAGCTGGAGTTGAAGAGGTCGCACAACAGGAGACTGATTTAAAGTTCAAAGTCTTTCAGCACGTTTTAAAAGACAAAAATAAAATACATTCAGTGCCTCAAAGCATACACTAGTGCATGCTGACATTGTTTTATGCTCGACTTGGCACGTTGTGAGTTAGGAGATTACAGTTGGATTCATCAGCTCCATCCTCACAAATTCCCCAGATGTATTTCTTTATCTATTTCCCCTGCATGGCTCTACAAGCCACCTGTCAAAGTAGCTCTCACTAATGTTCTAACCGATCAGCTGATGTGCTTAAAATATGGGCAAAATCCAGGGTTTAAAGCATCAAGCCATGTCAAGTTAATTCATTATGTGCCACAGTTGATACCAGATGAGTTAGGCAGGAGGTAAACAGATCGTGAGCTCTTTGGGAAGAATTGCAGCAGTACTTCAGCCTAGGGAGGATGACTTGCCGATTTTTAGGGAAAGCTGAAGTGGAGGTAATGCTTTCAGGTAATGAATTACATTGTGGTACTGTTTGTTAACCAGTGCTGAACTGCAGCTGGGAATTCTAGTCGAGTTTGGATGACTAGATGTCCTGATTTGATAGGGATAGTCCCAAAATTTGAGGCTTTATCTTATATATTTGCCTATTACCCCGCTCTGATTTTTCACATTTGGTATCTGTCAAGTACTTTGGGCATGTACGTTAACACTAAGGCCATGTCTACACTAGGAAACTATTTAAAAATAACTAAATTTGACTTAATAACTCCCGATTTTACAAAATCGAAATTGCATGTCCTTACTACGGGAAAGCCTCAAAATTAGTCTGAGGCAGGGTCTGTGAATGTGGATGCCCTACCTCGACTTAGAGCCCCAGGAAGCACTGGGGAGTAATAAGTTTGAATTACTCTGGGGAGTAGTTATTTCAAAATAGTGGCACTGGAGTGTTCACACTAACGCTATTTTGAATGAACTATTTTGAAATTAGCGTAATTCCCCGAGAAAAGCAGGAGTACTGATTTCAAAATAAGCGGCTCCTTATTTTGAAACAAGTGGTTTGGTAGTGTGGATGCTCCGCTTATAAATTTGACCAAAGAAGGGTTATTTCAAAATAAATTCTAGCGTAGAGCGGGGCTAACTGAGTTCATTGTGTTTAGAGTATCACAATAACACGAACTCTGTGTAATTGACTTGGCCATGCTATACACTGAGTATATTTTTCAACACAAATGGTGATTTAGCCACGTTTAGCCATAAGAGCAAGAACAGAAAATATAACATTTCTGTATGTGTATGCAATGGAGCTGAGTGAATGTTGATTGCTGAAGTTCTTCTTCACACAGCACATAGTCAATCTGTGGAACTCCTTGCCTGAGGAGGTTGTGAAGGCTAGGACTATAACAGGGTTTAAAAGAGAACTAGATAAATTCATTAATAGCTATGGGTAAGGAATGGTGTCCCTAACCTCTGTTTGTCAGAGGGTGGAGATGGATGGCAGGAGAGAGATTGCTTGATCATTACCTGTTCGATTCACTCCCTCTGGAACACCTGGCATTGGCCACTGTCAGCAGACAGGGTACTGGGCTGGATGGACCTTTGGTCTGACCCAGTATAGCCATTCTTATGTTCTTATGA
The DNA here is from genome assembly GCA_019425775.1 of Rafetus swinhoei. Classification (NCBI taxonomy): domain Eukaryota; kingdom Metazoa; phylum Chordata; order Testudines; family Trionychidae; genus Rafetus; species Rafetus swinhoei. The sequence goes on from CM033432.1 coordinate 48,605,394, forward strand.
GTTTCATTGAAGCATTCCTTGGCTTTCCTTGGTTGTAACAATATATTACTGGGAGGTATAGCATCAAACAGCTCTTGGTTTTTAAAGGAGAAAATGCTTGTGTTTGTGATTTTCCCGGTGGGCACTGGAGATCGGTCAGGAAGAATTCCCACTGTAGAGGCAGTGGTTGCAGAGGGAGGAGTTATGTGTCCAGGGTTGTACTTCTCTTTGGCTTTGATTGTCCTGCAGATGGAGGGGAGTGCCTGCAGGAGGTGAACTCCTTGTGCTGCTGCAGTGGAGCTGGTAAAACAGTTGTAGCAACTTGGAAACTCATCTGACGTCCTGTGGTCCTTTTCCACCCTCCTGTTTTAGAAGCCTCGTGAGCTTCAGGCAGTGGGAAGGTAGCCTGCTGCCCAAGGCGGCGGATAGACACCCATGTGAATGTGTAGAGCTCCCAGAGTCGTGGAGAGAGGGGCAGAGAAACTGGGATTTGGTGAAGACATGGGAAGAGCTGCTGGTGCCTGGACATGAAGTGGGGCTGGATTATGAAGCCTGGAGTGAGGGGGTAAGGAGAGCATGGCCCACATGTTAGCATGGTCATTTTGGATGGATGGCAAAAGGAGGAGGGCAGGGGACAGGGGGCATTTCAAAAGGGAATAGTTTTGTTGGGAGGAGGCAGCTTTTGAATTTGTACTAGATGCAGGCTTCATGTTAATGTGTCCCTCTGCCAGTATGTGTGTGTCACTTTTCCTGTCCCCTGCCTGCTCCTTTCAGCCCTTGTTTTAACGTGATTCATGTATCTTACTTATGGGTCTTGCGGAAGCGGGAAGTAATTCGGTCTTTTTGTAAATAAGAGGAGAAGCACTTCTGAGGCACTGCCCAGGAGACATGACTAGAGTGATTGGCTTGTGGTCTGAATCTTTCTGGGCAAATGCAAAAATCCACCCCAAATGAGTTTGATGTGTTTTAGTACCATGGTGCAAGCTAACCCTTCTCTCCCATACTCTGCCACATTCAATCCATGGGGGGCTAAGGTAGTCAGCCTCCGCAGCTTCTTCGCAAGCCCAGTTGAAATATAATCGTGTTAGTTGTACATTTTAAGGAGTAGAGAAATGTAGCTTGTCCTCTAATGGTCAGTGCTCGTCTGGGGAGGCTGCTGGCTCAATTGTCTCATGTAAGGATCATTCTGATAGGGTTAGTTAAACCAAACAGGCAGCTGTTCAGGGGTCTGTCTACAAGTGATGAAGGTTAAGGGGACGTTACACAGTTTTATCTGAGTGTACCTGGTGAGCTGAAATGGTAAATGTATATACTGAAGCCCAAATAGCACGGGCCATTCAACACAAAGCTGAACTTGTTCTTTGCAGTTGTTGTGTTCAGTCCCCTGTAACCAAAGAGGCAAGAGCAGGAACTCCCCAAGAGTATGAAGTTGGCCCCTAGGAGTTCAGGTTAATGATGCTGCTAATGATGTGGTATAATCTGGAAACTTATTAACTTTTTTCCTAGAGTAATTGAATTCTTCCAAACTGTGCCATGTTCTCAAGAACCCTTACGCCAGCTCCTATGGGTCAGCTCCATATGCCAGTAAGTTGCTGATCTAACAGCCCATTGCAAGCTGGGGATTGACAGCATCACAGGAAATGACTTGTGTCTCATGGGGAAACTACACTCCCATGTGTGCGTGTACATATACATGCACACACACGCACACAAGTTCAGTATCTGTTATGTGGTGAATGCCCTTCTGCTGTCTGATCAGTGAAGCATTCTATATGATACATAACCATTCAAAAGTGAAATGTGAAATAGTTCCAGTGCTTGCCATATGCTTATCAAAGCCTCTTAGCTATTCAGGCTTGGGTTGGAAACCTCCAAAGCAAAACTAGGTCTCCTATGCACTGGACCTAAAATTATCTTTGCTGAATCAGCTGTTCAGGTTAACTAAGCGTGGGTATGAGCAGACTATGTTTAAAAGGAGTTTAGAAGCTCTGGTTGACTGTATAACTCACCTGGCTTTAGCTCTTGCATAGACAAAGTCTTTTTCAGGACATTTTCACTTCAATCTTGTTTCCATTTTTTCCAGCTCACTGAGTAGGTTGGTTTCAATTTGGTACAATTCTGGATAGAGGCACAGATCTTAATTTATGCAAATTGGTTTTTCCTGTAACGAGAGACTCTTCTCATAAAGTTTCAGCAACCTTTGCCAAAAAGAATGAGACTTAGATAAACTCTAGCTGGTTATCTGAGCCCAGTAATTTTTTGCCCTTTTTGTAATCTGCATCTCTAAGAGGCTCAACATTAGAAAATGTGTATTGCCAATAGGCATTTCCCATAGGTCACTTATGACCGGCATGGTGGTCATCAGTTGCTGGTAGGATTGGAGATGGCCACATTGGTTTCATTATTGCCAAAACAGGTCAGGAAGGGCACGTCTACACAGCAGGGCTACAGTCGAATTAAGCTACGCAACTTCAGCTACATCAATTGCGTAGCTGAAGTAGAAATAGCTTAACTCAGCTTTAGGCACTGTCTACACAGCAGGAAGTCAAAGGAAGAGCACTCTTCCTCTGACTTCCCTTACTCCTTGTGAAATGAGGGTCACCATGAGTCAGAGTAAGAAGTCCCCCAGCTCATCATTATTTCAAAATAAAGGCTTGCAGTGTAGACGTGCTCTTTGTTATTTCAGATTAGCGTCCGTTATTCAGAAATAATACAGCTATGTAGGCATAGCTGGAGGGGGATCAACACTGAACTCCAAACACCGCATGAGTCTCTTTCTTATTTCTTTCAAACATTTGGTTTTAACCCATTAGTGTCTGCAGACATATAACCATGACCATTCTTTTAGCCGATAGTGTGAAAAATCTCCGCATTTGAGGAGTTTAATTGTCTCAGGCTCAGTTTGAAAATTGGTTTAAAAATGCACCTGCATATTTTGCACATACACATGGCAACCATGTTTCTGAATCAAGAAGTTGGTTACTGTGGCTTGTTCTCATCATCACTGTTTACATTCACAAATCTAATTTTGTGAATACAAATTGAGGTACATAATTGTTGGCACAGTTTGGAAGCCTGTTTTGACAATGACTGAATATTTGGCTTATTATATGCAAACTTGGTACTGTACCTAATCTACCATGTGTGTGAATGTAATTCACTTATAATGGAAGTTGCATGAAATAGGCTGATATTTGCATAAATATGCACCGTTACATACATAAGTTATAGGGTGTTTTGTGCTGTTCTAACAAAAAAGTGCTCCAGTTTTTCAGCTAGTAATATGCAGACTTTTAGGTCATAATGTACATTAAAATTCATTCATTATTTTGGAAATGAATATAAAAATGACCAAGACATTTCTTTTGCATCTAATTTTTCCTGATTCAGAACATTTACACTTTGCTATGGCTCAAAATGAAAAAGCGAATGAAATGAAGCTTTTGCTGATGTCAGCAGTGAAACGGACAGAGCAAGAGGCGGAAGTTAGCTGCTGCAGTTGATGCATTCCAGGACTGATTTTTAAAGGATGATAATTATATAGAAATATTGCCACTGATTTAACACAGTGCACAGAAAGCTGCCTCTTCATGGTTTGTCAGAGGTATCTGCTGGGGTGAAAAGTGGGGTAGCAGAGCTCATTTATGTAAGAAAGTGCTCTTGTCTCTATCACCCTTAGATGATGGTGCTTGGGATAATAAGAGATGCAGAAAATCAGCTATGTGACTTCCCTCCCCTCTAGCCCAAAAAAGTGACGACCGGGTTAAATTACTCATAGACCTTGCAGTAAGGTACAGCAGGAACTGCATTTGCATCAGGGAATCCGTCTGATCTACTCTGTTGTCTTTAATTATGAATCTCGGACTCATCAATGATTCCTGCGTTGAGATTTTAGTTCAGATCCATTTTGAAGGTACTCTCCTGGCAAGATTCCTTTTTAGACAACCCAGCAAGATAGGCTTGCCTTGGGATGGACAGGAACCGAGGATTCATTGGCTTTATCTCAGAACAATATAACAAATGTGTCTCATGACACAGTAAGGAAAAATATTACAGTGAAGGCTGCTTTTGTTTTAAAGCAGCTGGCACCAACATATTTCTGAGTAGGAGGGAGATAGCAGGGCAAGAGTTTGTCATCCCGATAATGGAAACATTTTTCACGTGGTAGTTTTTAATTAGCGTTACAAATGTCTCTTCCCTACTGAAGACTGCCTGTGCAAATGGAGGCAAAGAGGAGGAGCCCAGTTTCTGTTCTGCAGTAGTCCCAGGCCTGGGGGCTGTTTTGTATTAGGTTATTGTTGGTCACTCTGGCTGCCAACAAAACATTCCCATGTTGGATGCTGAAAACCCTCAGACGAGCAGGGGCCAAGTTTGTGACTCAGATGAGACACTTGCAGAAAGGCACAAGTTGGCATTTGGAACCCACAGTGCATAGGCAGCTTGGAGAAGAAAAGGAGACACAGTATGTACGGTACGCTCTATCCCCATTGCTGGGACCAATGTGCAATTGTATCATACACTAGTCACTGACGAATGGGCATTTTCCTTGCAGTGCTGTGTGCCTCGGGCCAGGGGAAGGGCTGTTGATCCTTAACTGCGTAGGAAGAAGGTCAAAAGTTCTACTCTGTAACAACAGGACTCATATAACGAGAACAGTTGGAGTCAATATAACCTGCTGAGCAAGTACCCATAATTTCAGCTCCTTGCCACTCTCCTCAATTTTACTCAACTGCAAAAATGCAGTGGAAGCCTGAGAGCGGGAGGAGAGTTTAAACGTCATGGTGCCCTGTAGCTCTAGTCTGCCCTGTAGCTCTAGGTGCCCTCAAGTCTGCTCATGGTCCTGGGAAGATCAGATTTCGTGCGTAGACTTTGTTGTAATGCTCTTATGATGGATATGGCAACTTCCTGCTATATTCTTGGGAGACCTTGCTGAATTAAGTTTATGTATCTTTGTGATCCACTGTATCAAATGGCTGGTTTATGTCTGGTTTGCTCTACTGCACAGGGCCGGGACGCTACAGTGCCGTCTTCTGGGAAGGGTCACTTATACCTATCCAAACTGGGTACCCTACAGACAAGGAGATGAAGGTCTTTTGGAGAAGCCCGAGTTTAACCTGACTAGGGGCTTGCTTCTTCATTATCAGCTTCAGCTGTTAGTTGGGTGGGACTTTTTCCACTAGGGCTACGCCTGGTGTATTGCCAGCAGTTACAAGTTGCCACACAGCTCTTTCTAAACAAGCACTTTTTTTTCTCTGTAAAAGTGTTACAAAAAACTATATAAAAATCCATAAATATTCCTGTATGCTTGCTGAATGCTCACCAGAAGTTACCCATCCATTCTATAGGGCCCTAGTATAATCTTGATTTGTATCATTCTTAAGAGCTTGCATAAGTTAAAAATACACCAAAACCAGAGGCAATGCAACTTGTTGATCAGATCTAGAGCAAGATTTGCAGATTTTAAAAAAAAATACTGAGTTTCTGGGCCCACTTCTAGGTGGGGAAGGGGAGGTGGAAAGAATTCTGAATTCTAACCCATCCCGACCCCTGAATTTGTGATTTATGTAACAGACATCTTGTAAAGAGGAAAGGAATATTTGACACTGGTCCATTAAGGGATCTAGTTAGGTGTTAGGGCAGATCAATTCTTCCACTATGCAGCCGCATCTGAAGTATCCATCTTATTGGTCTTAAAGGGTGCTATTCAGTAATTTATATAGTGTTTATCCGAGTTTGGGGTGTGGATGAGAGCGGTCTGGCTCTGACTCAATCCTCATAAGGGCGCAATGATTCTTACAGACAGGGGGAGGAACTGAAACAAGTGGAGAAAGATATTGTTAACTGCTTCAATAGTTGTTACACAGCTGCACAGCCTGGGAATTGTGTTGGATACGTGTCTGCATCCTGACCTGGGAGCAGCAGGTGCAGAGGACCTTTTTCAATCTGCACTTATCAAGAAGTTTGTTTGTTTGTCCTCAGTTACATAGGTTGTTGTCACCCACAAAAGAGAAAGCTGAGTTGGGCTCTACAATAGGCCACTCCGGAAAATTTCAGCTAGTACTAAAAACAGCAGCCTAATGCAGGTGCTTCATAGCGGGTCAGTTATGGGTGGCTGCCAGCTGTTTTCTGGATGAGGTTTAAAGTGCTGGTTTTGCCCTATAAAGTCCCAACTATTTTGGGCTCTGGCTACCCAGGAGACAGCCCGTTTCATTGTGGGGCACCAAAGGGGCTGTGATCACATTTGCTGCTTGACACATTTGCTTCTCTTTTACATGGAGGGGGGTGATGCAAGGGCATTTGCAGGAAGAACTCTGGCCTAGGAATGCATTCCCAGGTTCATTCTAAGGAACATGTATTTGTGGACCATCAAGCATGCGGCAGTTCTCACCACCTTTTTCTCAGGTGGTGTGATGACGAAGTGAGGAGCATGATGGAACAGGCAATTTGTGGACATGAGATGGATTGGAGGGGGGCGGTTTCAGTGGGGCTGGAGAGTCATGTAACTGTGGATGCACTAGAATGTGTACAAGCTCTTTCAAAATCGGAGTGGGACCTAGAGCTCTGAATAAAGACTGTTAACTGGAGGAGCAAGTTGGAATTTGTCGGCTTGGATTTGCTTAGTGTAAAAATAAGATTGGATACTTTTGTGCTAGCTTTGTTGTAATAGTTCTAATCGCCACTTTATTATTGTTCTGCTCAAACTGGATACTGTATCCACAGATAAACTCTTCTGTGTATCTCAGGTGCAGCTCTGCCCTGGTTTGGTCCATGAATCTGATTAGGCACATTGCTAAGCATTTCCTCAGCTATGCTGCCTGCCCTCAGTTCCAAATTGACTCCCGTGGGTACTGGTGTCCCTAAACAACATTAAAAAGGTGCTCAGCATCTAGCAGAATTAGACCGCTCATGAACTGAGTTCTGCTAACTGCTATACCTACTTCTCTGATAATAGGGCAGGCTTCTGATCTGAGCCATCGTCTCAGGCAAATTCCAGGCTAGATTCTGATATCTACCAGAAATGGATCCTGGCACTAGGCAGATTTCATGCAAGTGTGAAGATCTGAATGAAATATCACTTGGAAGTTCTGAGGTTATACCTTGAGGTAACTAGATGGTCCAAGGAAAAATTGCAGAGTCCAGAGGCGAGCAACCGAAATGATAAACACTTCCAAAAACCTGATGGATGAATAAAGGCTAGAAAAACTGAACATGATTAGTCTTATGAAAAGAAGATCATGTGCAAGACCATTTGTTGTTTTTTAAATATCTTCAGATATGTTAAGGGCTTTTACAAAGAGGATGGTGATCAATTGTTCTTCATCTCCACTGAAGGTTGGACAAGAAGTAGTGGGCTTAATCAGTCACAAAGGAAATTTAAGTTAGATATTAGAAAAAATTATCTGTCTGGGTAGTTTAGCTCTGGAGTAGGCTTCTAAAGAAGGTTGCGGGAACTCCATCATTAGAAGTTTGTATTAACAGGTTGGACAAACACCTCTCAGGGCTGATGTTAAGTATACTTGGTCCTGCCTCAGCACAGAGTACTGAGTTAGATGAACTCTTGGGGTCCCTTCCAGCCCCAAATGTCTGTGATTCTGTATTTACAGACACAGAGACTTTATTTAGCCTCTCTGTTTACAACACTCGATAAAAAACAAGTGGCGGTGTAGAAGTGCCCTGATAGACACAGCTGCCCATTGTTCCACGGCTACAATAGTGGAGTTATTTGATAACTCCCAGAAGTCGTGGTAAGGCCAGTGTGCTAGTAAGAATGGGCATTTCTGAGTAAATTCCATGGATAACCCAATTTAAACACAGCATCTCTCTGTTATGAAAGGAGTCTTTTGTCAGCAAGCCTGTGGAGCACAAAGAGTGCATGTACGTGCGATCTAGCAGTACTTGTTGTGTGACTAAGACCCTTCCAAAGAGAGTATTTAAAAGGTGCCTTCTTTCTTATACACTGATCCAACCTTGTTCCTTCCTCTCCCTGTCCAAGCACATAAGCAAGCATCAGGTTTGGGAGGTCTCCAGAAGACCCTTTCTCCTTGTAAAGGCAGAACGGAAGGTTTGGCATAGAGAGTCTTTAATAAGCATTTGCTTTGCCAACTCTTTCCCATGCCGTTAGATGCCAGGAACTTTATACTCCCTGTTTCCCTCCCCTGTGAAACCGGAATCAAAAGGAGCAGGCTGACTTGGATTGTTGCCCACTGCCCCTGTGGTAAAGAAAAGGAAAGCGTCACTTGAGTCCTGTGTGAATATTGCCCATTTTACAGCTCTGAATTTACCCCATCTTCACAGCTCTGAATTCACCACGCTGGCACAGCACGCTGTATCGTGGACTTTTCAGCCAGAGACCCAGTTATAACTCTTCACAAGGAAACTCTGTTGTGCTTGAATTGATTCTGCCACTTACATTTTCCGGAAACCCAGGTGACACCTGTGGTAGGAAGTACAGAAGATACGTTGGGGCTAATTCTGGGCATTTAGGCAGCACGGGCAATTGTCTGATCTCATTAGTGCAGCAGAGAATGGTGGCCGTTGTGCCTCTCTTCCTTCTCTGGGCACGTCTATCTTTGGAACTTTCTCGTCTGTTGTCATGGAGATGATGGCATTGACACAGCAGCGGCGGCGGCGTGACTTCACTCAGTGGAGAAGGAGCTGAAAGATGCCGTGTGGGAAGGGTGGAGGTTTGTTCTAAACACTCCACCATCATGGAGATGTGTGCTTCAGACTAACAGCTGCATTAGGGTGTCACATGATGTGTGATTGGTTGTATGATTAAATATTCTGAACTCAAGTATGGATAGATCTATGTAAAGCAGGGGTGGGGAAACGCAGGTCCGGGGGGCCAGATGCGGTCTTGGCTTACCTGGATCTGGCCCCTGAGGCTCAGGGCCACCCACAGCATTAGGCAACTTTCACTGGTGCGCCAGTCTCCCCCTCCCCCATTGTAACCCCGTGGCACTGAAGCACACAAAATCTACTAGCCTGGGCCCCCCAGGCTCTGGTGTGCGAGGGGAATGGGGGGAGTGTCTTTATCCTTCTCGTTTGGGGGCCACAGTGAGGGTTTTTTTTCCACTTCTCACTTGTGTGTGGCCCACGACTGATTTTTCAGTGGGTCAGCAGCCCCCGACTCAAAAAAGGTTCCCCACCCCGATGTAAAGTTATACCCAACAGTTTAAATAATAGTGAGACTTATTGCTGCAAAGAATAGCACACTGGTAAAATCTTGGGGCACAACAGCTATCCAGCCTCCCGTTCTTGGATGCCATAATTTCATAGGCGGCAGATTATAAGAGGCAAGGGGAGGCAATGCCTTCCCTGGGTCTTAGTGCTCAACCTGTCCTCTCTTCCTGTCCCTATTTTGAGCATTCCTACAGGCTCTGACAGCAGGCTGTTGCAGACTGATGACTCTTCCTCCCCCTCCCCACAAAAAGGATCTTTTAACTTAAAAGTGAAAAGCCTTCCAGCTTACCAGACCTATTAACTTAACATTGAACCTGTGAAAGATCCATTAAGTGGTAATGAAATCACTGAACAGGCATGTGCCAACCCTGAATTTACTGACAGAACCAGTTGTGCATTACCTGTGTCTGTCTACAGGACCTCAGTTTACATTTTGCTTTAAATATTTCATTAGTTTGTTGCTGAAGATTATAAAATCCCATCTCTAAAAAACCCTTGCACAGATATTACATGCACAATCAGCTTTAGCCTTGAATGCTTGGATCTTCAGACATTTTTTAAAACAAATGCTTCACAAGTCCACCCTTATCTAAAATATACATTTTAATGTTAAGTATTATGGTCTTGACTTGCATCCAAAGTCTTTCTGTCCTTTCTATACTCTCCTTTCATACACCCCCTCTTCCCCTCCCCCGCCCCCGTTGAAGAGAGGCCATAAAGGGACAACATTCCATTTCTTCCAGATAGCGGGGGCAAATACTTCTGACTATTTTATGAACTAGTTTTAAGAGAACCCTCCACCAAAATCAGTACCTTACTACGATGTAAAATTCTTTGATATTCCTAAAATCTTTGGAAATATATGTTAACAGAAACATATAATGAAATTTCATTACCATGATATTGTTATGCAAATCACACAAAATAGTGTTCCCTTTTTCTAATGTCAGTGAACTTTGTTATGAACACACTAAACTGCTCTGTCTGATTAATTTAAAATAATGTCTTTGTTTCAGTGAGTTTAAATATGTAATAATCTAGAATGATTACTTTATGAAGGCTTCATAGTATATTGAAAATATAAAATCAGCTTAGAAATAGTAATGAAGAAAATGTAAAACAGAGAAGGGCTGCATCACAAATTTCTTAATATTTAATAGCTTCAGAGGGGTAGCTGTGTTCATCTGTAACTGGAAAAACTTACAAAACAATTAATACTCCAGACTAACAAAACATGTAGATGGTATCATGAGCTTTCATGGGTACATCTGAAGAAGTGGGTTGTACCCACAAAAGCTCATGATACCATCTACATGTTTTATAGTAATAGAGATGTAGCCGTGTTAGTCTGATCTTGCTGAAACAAAAGAAAGGACTATGCAGCACTTTAAAGACTAACAAGATGGTTTATTGCCTAATAAACCATCTTGTTAGTCTTTAAAGTGCTGCATAGTCCTTTCTTTTGTATCTACATGTTTTGTTAGTCTTTAAGGTGTTGATAGACTATTCATTGTTTTTTAAGTTTTTCCATAATATTTAATGTTATTCAGCAGGACAACTGACTTGCCCTTACTACAAGGATTTGCAAACAAATCTCTGACATACCCTGAAGTTTATCAAAAAACCTGTGAGTGACATTTTTTATTCACAAATTTAGTGCTTTTAATTAAGTTATCTTCTGCATATCCAGTCTTCATAACCCAGTATGCATTGGAAACATGCTCCATTTTCTTTAAAAAATTTTTTTAGAAGAATGTTCTTTTTCCCAATGCCATTTGCTACATTTGGGTTGGGATTTGGTGGGAATGGGTGAAGAGGGGAAAGGGGGCAATAAGGAGGGGGCAGAGCCTAGGCAAAGCAGGGGTGGAATATGAGTGGGGCCACAGGCTGGGGAGCTTCACCCCACTGCCCATGATGCTACTGGTAATAAAAATGGGTTGAAATGGTTACAGTTTTGATTTTCCAACTGCATCACTCCCAGAGTCTATGGATTTGTAGGCAAAAGGTTTGGTTGATTTTGCTCTGTGCCCATGGCGAAGCCTGGCAGACTGTAGGAACTGATGGAGGAATAACCTTGCCTTTTTGTACTGACACATGGCTGTGAAGCTATGGGGCTGTAGATTAGCAGGGTTCCATTTCCAGAGTACAGCACGCTATCCATTAGCACCAGCCATGAGCAGTAGAAAATGGCATGAAGAAGCCTCCAGAGAACATTAAAGGACCTTCCATCTCCAACAGGAAAGATAAATCATTTTCACTTGAGGCACTAATTGATTTTATTTTAAAATAAATGTGTACCTTGTGCCAGTTATAAATCACTTCATATCACAACATTTTACCAAGTATTTCCAGCCTAGATCCAATCTCCTTGTATTGTTGTGGGTATGCTGAGAAAACACGGGGTCCTGTTTTCTCATCACTTATGCCCAGCATTTCAATACTATACATAGTATTCTTTGGGGATTGTGCTCATAGCTTCCTTAGCTTTCATTTGGCTGGAACCCTGGAAAATGCTGCTGCCCTGTAGGTTAATCAGGGAGATATTATGAGAGTCATTTTGAGAATACAAATTAGTTACTTTGACAGTCAAATTTCATAACTCTTGTGGGCCTGGCCACTAGTGCCAGAGAACTGTGCACTCAAAGGAGGTCAAAGAATAAGAAGCGGGTGAGGTTGTGGAGGCAGTGAAAGGAATGTTGCATTTATTTGCCTCACATACAAAGCATTCTAACCAGTCACTGCTTGGCTCGACCTGCTGCTATGAAGGAGAATCTCAAAATCAGAAACTTTAGAAGCAAAGAGAGAAGCTGCATCCTGAATTTGAGAACTTCACTCTGCAGGGGGTTCTTTCTTGCTGGGGCAGCATCTGCCGGAAGTGTCCCTTTGACTTCCTGTTCATATTCCAGACAGACTGTATCGGAGCCTGTTCTGTGGAATACACGGTGCTGTTTGCATTTTATTGTAGAAAGCAAACCTTTCACCCGGGGACGGATTTACAATGAAATGTACCATGCCTTGGCACGCCCCCTCCCCCCCCAACAACACAGGGCCCCCAAACCTGGGGAGTCCAGCACCGGTTCCCCCCCTCCCCACACGCAGGGGGCAGCTGCTCTGGGGGGGCAGGAACGCAGTCCCTCTGCAGAGAGGGCTGGGGAGGGGGGGTTGGAGAGCAGGGAGGCTCACCTGCAGGGTGCAGTGTGAACACAGGCTGGAAGGCCTCAGAGGAGCACAGGGCAGCCGCACAGCCAGCCGGAGAAAAGCAGCGCTTTGAAATGGGAAAGCACCTTTTCTCTCTGGCCGCCAACTGTGTGGCTGCCCTGTGCTCCTCTGAAGCCTTTCAGCCCGTGTTCGTGCTGTTGGCTGCCACCTGGTGAGTGGCTGCTGCCTGCGGGTGAGGGGGAGAGCAGCCGGGGGATGGAGAGCCCAGGGCAAGGGGGACGCTCAGGTGGCCGATGGAACTGAGCCCCCCTCACCTTGAGAGTGCATGTAGTTCTCTGCCCACTTCTCTGGGCCAGCCAGCACAGGGCTACGGGGTGCCTGAAGCTGCTCTCCGCGGTCATGGAGACCTTCGTATCTCCTCTGTCAGCCTTTGTTTCCAGTCCCACTATGGCGGCTCTGCACCTGTGCTGGGCCCCCAGCTCCACCCCTTTCACCCAAGGCCCTGCCCTTCTGGAGGCCCAGACCTGCCCCCGCCCCCCCGCCCCTCCCCCTCACACAAACACACACTTGGCCCAGGGGCCTGGCTAGTCTGTCAGCAGCCCTGCCTGAACCCTTAGTTCCTGTACCTGTGGCCCGCACCCAGGTCTGGACCTGCACCTAGGAAAGATGGGGGCTGGCTTTCAGCACCCCACTATTACAAATGTTCCAGTGCCATAGGTGTTAAACCTAACTGGGGAATGGATGGTCCAGACCGCAGCTCACCTGTAGCTACACCCCTGCTCTTTCAGACATTTTTAATTTGCCTTAAAACAGTTGTCAAGCGAACAGACTCGCTGCTGCGCCACTACCCCTATGTGCGCCGTGACAATGGACTAACACCCAACTAAACTCTCTGGGTTCTAGCGTCTTCCCACGGTCAGTCAACAATCACCCGTTGGGGTGCACTATTATACACAGCTACAAACAAGTTACACGTCGCTCCTGACGCATCAGGTTGCTACTCTCTGTTAGCTAGTTACCGCCCCTTCCCTCACAGAATGAGGATTTCCATTACTATCCATCACGTTGTCAGTTTAGACCAGGTCCTGAACTTGGGTCAGTATGTTATTTGTGGGATGTGTGTTGGTACCACAGCGTTGCTTAATGAGGTGTTCTGTCACGATGCCTCTGGAATGTGCTTACAGCCTGTGCCTAGTACCCTTTAGGTCTGAGTGTTTCTGTAATATCAGCCCTGTTCTTGCCAATTTCTGTGAGCTGGGCCTGCCTCTTGCTCACAGCTTAACCCTGCTTTATATTAGCAAAGTCTTGGCTGTCTAGGCTTCAGGCCTCATACTCAGTCTGTGATATGTGGGCTTATGTTTCAGACCCTCATCTTACTACAGTCAACACCACACATAAGTCCCAATGTTGTCTGTGCAACTGCCATGGTCCTGCACCGAGGTCCACATCAGCGCCCATGCTCCAGAAGCCAAGTTCCACCATGCTCAGAAGCACCCCAGCCTCTTTGGAGGATTCCGTCTTTGAACTTTGATGAATATTTGCTATCTAGTTGTTTTTCCAGCAAATGGAAATTCCGCTCTCCCATCGCTGAGCAATAGATTGCAATTGAGAGACACGCAACGTATTCATAACAAGTAAAACTCCTTCCAAGTTTTCACATTTTGCAAATCTTAACACTGAGATTGTTGAAGGGAAGACTCCAGTTTCTGTTGGGGAAAGGGAGATTGTGATTGAAAGGAGCCTGTGACATTTTGTGTGGCTTTGATCCACACAGCCGTTTAATGATTGAAGCATATGAAAATGGTGGACAGCTCTAAACTGCAATGTAAACATTAGAGCTGTGTGTGAGAGCTCTTTTGTCTTAGAGAAGACCTCTGATCTTCTACAGCGGGTTATCTTCCCATTTACAATGGTCATCCATTAAATACTTAACACTTGCTGTATTCATGGTACTACAGATACTAGTTGGATAAGGTCAAATATTGAAGACTCTACACCAGGGGTGGGCAATAATTTTCACAAGGGGGCCACTTAATGAATTTTGATAGGTAGTCATGGACTGCAAGGGGTGGAGCCTGGGGTGGAAGAAATGGGGTTTGGGACTAGCCTCCTCCTAGAGTTGCCAGAGTTGTTTGAATTGTTTTAATTGAAAACACAGCAAAGAGCTTATGGCTCCCTGCCCCGCCACTACTGCATTGCCTGGCAGATGCCTGGGGTTGCTGCAGCTATTTAAAGGGCTCATGGCTCTGGCCACTGCCTGGGTAGCATTGTGACCATGAGCCATGAGCCATGAGCCATTTAAATAGGATCTGGCTGCCTGAGCCACCGCCAGGAAATTCGGTGGCAGCAGGCTATAAATAGAAAGCAGCCAGATACAGTCCCCAGGCCGGATCAAAGTGTTAGGCGGGCTGGATCCGGTCCTTCGGCTGCATCTTGCCCAGCCCTGCTTTACACTAAGCCTGAGCCTGAAGTAAAATGACAAGTAACTTAAAAGCCATTCAGCTCCCTGGCAACATAATCACAGGCGGATTTAAACAAGGCAGCAGTTGAATTTGTTGTTCATATTTCCAGGAAGCTAATTCTCAGTTTGTATTAGAGGATACTAGGCTTGTTGTAGTGGGCTAGGCCCAACTGACTAAAATCTCCGGAGGATATTGTACTGTGTGATGAACAACTATAGAATGTGAAATATTGTCCAACTGTAACTAGTCCCCAAACTGTTTTGAGTTGAAAAAGCTGGGAAAGCTACAGGCAGGCAGGCAGACTCTCCTATAAAAAAATGTGTCTTGGGGAATAGACCAGTTGCAGACTCTGCTTTAGAGAAACAGAGTTGCGGCATCTGTTCACCTCAGGAAATAATACCCCGGGAGCCATATCGAGTACTGTTTGATCAGGACCAACCAACATACCTCAACCAGTTGCTTTTGAACAGCTGCCTTTAAACAGTTGCACTTCAAATGGGTGTCGTGACAGTTGCACACCCACCGCTTCATCTTTTGCATGGTGCACTCCAAGAGAAGCAAATGTCAAGTGAATATTTGACATTGATCTAATTGCTACTTTGATGGGCTATTGACCGCAGAGTTTGAGGGACTGTGAGGAAGTGGGAGGCATGTCTCATTTGAACTGGGTGCTTAGCTTGGTAGAAAACTGAGGCAACATGCAAAACAACCTTTTGATAAAGTTAAAGATAACAAAAGCCAGGGTTGCTGTTGGCCATTATCTGCCTTCTTTCAGCTGAAGCAAACAGAAATCTTCCCTGACACTCTAGTGGAAAATATGATAAAGCACAGGAGCAGAAAATGCCAAATGCAAAAATGTCATAGTTAGTACTCCAGAGTGCCAGCTTGGCTGATCAAGAAAGCCCAGTGTATATTTAGCTGTGTGAGGCTTTTGACATATTAACTGGGTAGCTTGGGCCAAATTCTGCTCAGTTACATAATGCAGCTCCCACCCATTTCTTCTCTGTTACATAGTGAATTTGGTCTGCTGTGTGTGTTTAATGGAAGCCGTCGTGGCAGGCATCCAATCAGAGGGCTCACAAACAAGTGGCATTGGCCAGAGTTTGAGGTTGGGGCCCATTCATAAGGAGTACTGTAAAGCTTTGTAATCAGATTCTCTGTAGGCAACAATTTATCACTAGCATGGTGTGATTGCCAGCTTCCTATTAACAAGGCAGAACATTTTCTGGACACCACAGCTAAGGTGGGTGAGGGAATATTGGGAGCATTAGATCTTTCTGATTTTGCATTCAAGTCATGTGTACGGCAGGTTTCAGTAGAACATACTGAAGTGCGACTGGATCTAATTGTTATAGTATCTGTTCAGGACATTTTCTGTGGGGAGAAACTTATCCTCTCCTGCAGCTATGTTATTCTGTGGTGCCTCTTTTTCTCCCTCACTATGGGGTCTACATCTTTCCTTCCTTCACCCAGCTTCCCTCCCATCCGCTCACATGGCTTCAATTACTGTCTTGATGTTACGGGCTCACAGATCTACATTACTACTTCTGATCCTTCTTCCTACATTAGTCCTGCAGCTTGGACAATTGCATGTCTTGTCATCATGGCCAACTCTCACCCCATTTTCACCCCCAAACTCCCTCCACTCCCCCCATGCCATCACTTTTACCACTAACCTCATCCCCAACACCCAAACCCATAATTTAGAGCACTGGTCTCCAACCTTTTTAAGCACAAGATCACTTTCTGAATCTAAGTGCACGCCAAGATCTACCCTTGCCCCACCTCCTTTGTGCTCCTTGCCCTGCCTCTCTCTGAGGTCCCACCTCTGCTCACTCCATCCTCCCTCCCTCCCCCATCCTCACTCACTTTCACCAGGCAGGGGCAGAGGGTTGGGGTGCAGGTTCTGGCCTTAGGTTTAGGGATTTAGAGTGTGAGGGGCTCTGAGCTGAGCTTGGGGCAGTTGGTTGGGTTGCAGGAGGGGGTCCTAGGTGCAGGCCTGGGAGGGTGTTTGGATGCATGGGGGCTCAGGGCTAGGGCAGGGGCTTGAGGTATAGGAGGGGGTTCATGACTGGGGTAGAGGTTCAGGATGTGGACTCCAGCTAGGCACTGCTTACCTCAGGTGGCTCCTGGTGATGGTGCAGTGGGGCTAAGACAGGCTCACCCCTGCCCTGGCCCTGCACCTCTCCCAGAAGCAGCCAGCAAACTCCATCCCAAGTCCTATTGTACCCCCTCTCTGCTCTGTGGAGATGGGATACAGGGTGTGAGAGGGGGCACCTTGACATCAGTGCCCTCCTTTCCCTCTGCTTGGGTACCAGGGAGCTCTGCTGCTGGCAGAGTGGAGAAAGTGGCTTGATTAACAGGCATCCTGGACACCTTTGGCTTCACATCTCCCACTTTTAGAGCCACGTGTAGATTGCCCATAGTAAAGCCCATACGGCTTTTGGGTTACTTCACTGTATTTTCCTCCACCGGGCTATCATTTACACCAGCCAGCAGCGAATGTGGTTGACTGCGGTTGGAAATACCTGAATTAAGCTGCGGACAAAGAATGAATGGGGAAGTCTGTCAAGTGAAAAGCACCATGCCTTTTCTATGAGAGCCCAGTTCATAAAAAAGAGGTCCTACTTCAGAGACAAAAATGGTACCTAAGTATTATAACTATGTCTACAATTGGTTTGATAACACCCAGCATCCTTATCCCTATGCCATTGTTCTCTTAGAAGGATGTACAGACTGTAATTAAATTATACAGGCATTAGATCTGAGCCATGCCTAGATCCTGCATGTCTTTGCTGAGACCTGGAAGCAACTCCCCTCTGTGAAGCCAGTGGAATGACCAGTATAAGGGAGATCTTTAATGTAAGCAAGAGAATGATTTCTAACGTGGCCATTGAATACTGAGTTACATGGCCAATTCTGAGGGAAGTTCGTTCTAATTCATTAACATGTATGGCTCCCCCCCCCCCAGCTCTGAACTTTTTATGTGACTAAAAGGATTCCTTTCAAAAGGTGATTTCATTCCAAGACCCTCGTGTTCTGGAAGATCAATCAATTATTGGCTTTTTTGATGTTCAGATTAGTTCTTTTATTTAACAAGCGAGTGGAGATGCCAAGTAGCACCCGAGGTAGGCATGCCTTTATTCCAGCCCTGCTTTCTACATCATACAGTAAGGTCAGGGTCTCTTGCTTTCATCTTGAACATTCCAGTTTGGATCTGTGGTTTGATGTAAAGGACATATGAGCCAAGTCGTTTGGTGCACAGTGTTGCTTTTGTTGGCCTTTAAGAAAATACTTCTGAAATGGGGGACTTGCTCAGTGGACTAGTGATAAGGATGTTTCAGAGCAATTCATTAGCTGCACATTAAGTGCGTGGAAATGATGCCTTTCTGTGGGATCAACAGGAAATATTAAATGCTAATACAGTCTACCGTGGGGTAACTTTTTACTGTTAATATGATGAAATAGACACTAGTTGAATGACAGGGAGGAAACAGGGGCAGGCACACAGAAGGGCAATCTGAATTAAAGCTAATTCTCTCTGTTTAATTAACACTGCAATGTTAATTAAACAGACGATGCCTGCAAAATAGCTTTTCGCTTCTAGCTCCTTGGAATTCCGAGATGCATTGACTTTGTGGTCACGTTAATTTGCGGTCAACACGAATTCATCTTACAGTACTAGTTTATCTAGCTTTGATGCTGTGCGACAGCTATTGCTCGAGAATGAAAGCAAGAGCAGTGTATGTAACATTCAAGATGGAGTTTGTGACTGAGACTGGAGTCTCTCTCCGCTGGTGTACCTTCAGGTTAGCCTCCTGGGAAGCAGATGAGGGGTGGATTTGTCCACTGGGATGCTGGGAAAGCTGTCTGCGTCTCCTCACCCAGACACAGAAGCTTTTAACTGCTGGCATTGCTTGTGCCGAGAGGAAATCCAATGAGAGGCAGCTGCATTTCAGATACTTGTTCAGGCCTGCCATGCTGAGGGAAAGAGGAGAGAGCTTACGGCAGTCCAAGCTGCATGTTTCTCACGGGTAGTGAGGGTGCTTTCCTCTCTGCTGGCTCCATTCTTCTGTGACATCCAGGGCTTTTGGATATTTCCGATTTTCTTTAGTGACAGGCGGGCTATGAAGACTGTAAGCACTTGTCTTTAGTTGTCCGTGGCTGAATAATGATCACATTTAGGGCCAAAATTTCACTCCCACTTAACGCAGTGTCAGAATCAGATACATTGGGAGAAGTGAGGGATTTGAATGCCTGTTATTGGTATTGTATGCTGATACGTTTGCCCTCTCCCCAGAATAACGACTTTCAAAACCCAAACATTTTGGGTCTTTGTATTTGCCTTCAGGGATTTATTTATTTTATTTTGAGTCCTTGTGTTACACTTGGGCCATGCCGAAGCTTCGATTCATTCAAAGATTCTTCTCTTTATATTTTGTTCCCTCCCTTGCTGCTTGGATGCTGGGTTCTGCATCGGTATGTACTGCTCTTAATCAGGCCCTGCCAGCTTCTGTTGGTGGGACAGCTGTCTGGGAAAGGAAGCGAGAAAACCCGGAGAGCCAGGAGATCAGGGGAGCCAGGAGATCTGGAGTCTGCGTCCCAGCTCTGCCACGAATTTCCTGCAGAACCATAAACAAATCACCCTTTCTCTGTGTGCCTCAGTTTTCCTCTCTGTAAGCAAGCAGGAGTCCTTACCAGGCTGCAGGGGTAGGGTGATGCCTGTTAGTATTTGCAGAGCTCTAGAAGGGTGGGAGAAGCATTATTCAGAACCGCTCGGTGTGTATGTCCATGTAGGGTTGCCAGGTGTCTGGTATTCACCCGGACAGTCTGGTATTTTTGCCTCCTGTCGGGTAAAAATATTCAGAGAATACCGGACAGCTAAAATGTCCGGTATTTTCTGATTTTTTTCCCCGGCCAGGAGGTGAAAATGCCGAGCATCTGGCAACCCTACAAACACTCAGCACCCGGCCTCCCCTCCCTCCGAGCCCCCCCCGGCTCCCAACACTCCCAGCCCTCCGACCCCAGGCCCCATGCTTACCTGGTTCCTCAAGGCTGCCGGCACAAAATGGCTGCCAACCAAGGGGAAGCAATGCTTACCCTGGGTCTTAGTGCTCAGCCGCTCCCCTGTTCCTATCCCTGCCCCCCCTTTTTTTTCCTTCAACATAATTTTTTCCCGGTGGTTTTTTGTTTGGGGGGTGTTTGGTGTTTTTGTTTCAACCATCTGGCAACCCTATGTCCATGGAAGTTCTGGGCCAGATGGTGAAGTGCAGAGATGACCACAACTGAAATGCTGTGCTTGGGGTGACAGCTCAACTCTGTGACAATCCTGGGCTCTTGCTGGTGTGGGGGTTCTGGCTGGGGCGTTGCATGATTTTCAATGGCTGTGAGTGTGGTTTAGGGCTTGTTTAACATGCACCAATTTAGGTAACCTTTCCCTGTGCCACTCGGGATGAACATGGGTGCAGTTTGCTTGGTGCATGCCCTGTTTTTCATTGAGACCTCTCTTTTGGGACTCACATTTGCTGATCAACTAAGGTCGTTTGTGGCCCCTTTGCATTACCACAGGGTGCCTCACTCATCTTGTTAGTCTTTAAAGTGCTACATAGTTTTTCCTTTTGTTTCACCATACATACCACAACAAAATATACCTTTGGGGGGCCAAAACTGCATCTAAGTTCTGAAAACTTCACCTCCACAAGCATGGTCCACCAGATGTAGCCACAGGATGGGGGATATACAGTCCATGCCGGAATACACACCCTTCAGTCCCCACCCAAGCAAAACTCCCACAAGCAATTTTAAGTATCTTAAGAGTGCAGGATCTGGTGACTTTTTTCCCCAGATGTAACTTAATTTAGTCAATGCATGTGTGATTCTACATTGTTTGGTTTGAGAGCCTACAGCAGTTTTTGGCCTTGTGTCTTTTATTCCAGAAATTAACATTAGGGAATCTTGAAATTCCATGTTTGATGCCTGAAATGGAATACGGAGAAGAGCAGTCATCACAACACATAAGGAGAGATTAACAAAAGCTACAAAGTGTTAGCTTCTTACACCAATCTCTCTTCATAAACGGCAATGAATCTCTCCTAAGTTTGTTTTATTTTCTGAGGCTAATTTATGTCTGGGGGATTGGTAATATCATTTCTTTGCTGCTCTGGAATGTGGATATATTAACAAAGAGGAAGAAGTCCGGGAGTGGATCTCAGGCCACTTAAAATTTATGGAAGGAGGAAACTCAGTGAGGAATCCCTAGCATTCCAATTTTCAGTGATACTTGAATAGTTTTCTTCTCTTGTGTCCAGATGGTGCAGCAAAACAGAACCTTGGCTTCAACAGATGTGAGAACCAGAGATAATGTCCATGATGCCCAAGAAGCTAATTTACTGTTTGGCTCTGAACAATAATAAGCCTGGGAATCTTTATACAAAGCATATTTGGAAGGAAATAACTTTAGCAAAATTAAAAAAAAATCCCAACAACAACAAACACTGGCAGCCAACTAAAGCCTGAGTTGGTGTATTCTTAGTGGAAAAAATAAAGTGGACAAAACGTTGTAAGCAAGAAGAAATCGAAGAGCTGTAGGATGCATCAAAGCATTTTCTCTGGAGGAAATTCTATTGCTGTACTCACAAGGGTAAGACCTTGTACTGTCACCATAGACAGAGTTTACCCAAAACAATACATCCTGTTTGTTTTTCCCCTCAGACGAAATAATTGTCTATTAAAGCAGAAAATAGCATTTTGTTACACATTGCACTAAGTTATATAAGGGGGAGCAAGGTCACAAGAACATGAGAAATTTGAAACCTGGTTTGATTCCTTTGGGGAGAAGGAAACTGTTCAGCTGTCTCTGAAAACGGGAATGATAGAACGATAGGATTTCTCACTGAAAGAGAAATCAGACAAGCTGCATGTCTCAGAAATATTTTATTTGTACTGTTTGATATTCTTGGGCTGAAATGCTGTGAGTGCTCTCTTGCTCTCAGCTTTTCTAATCTAGCGCCCATTGATTTCATCTGGAGCTGTGAGTGCTCAACTGGATGTCCAGGGTGTCAAATCAAGCACCAAAAATTAGTGGGGCACTATGAAAGTGGAGTCCAGAAATACTGTGCCTCAGTTTCCCTGTAGATTTGAGCACCTAAAATGCCAAATCATAGAATTACAGAATACTAGAACTGGAAGGGACCTCGAGGGGTCATCAGGTCCAGTCCCCTGACCTCACCCCATCTCGATCATTCCTGACATGTTTATCTGACTTGCTCTTAAAATCTAATCTAATGAATGCAAGCTGCAGAGAAGCTTGCAATAAATGGTAAAGATTTTACACCTTGCATTTTATCTACCTTCTCAGTAGATCTCAAGCACCTTACAAAGCCTTATAATGTTGTAAGATATGAGGTCATGTGACCCTATCTCAATCAGCATCTTGTTGCTCATTTACATATTCCTAGATCAATTTGGAGAAGTAAGAGGGCAATGCTGTCAACCTGCTTTTTTTTGGTTACCTTAGTGGGCTAAATTATATGTGGCAGTTGAAGAACATAAATATAAAACTCCTGCCATGTCTGAGCACATAATGCATATAAACCACAGGATGGTTTGGCTCATGACTTAATTTTGCACCTCACACCTTCACCTGGAGAGGGACTCAGAATGGGTGTGTGGGTTTCCATGTTTGTGGATGGGATTCCATATCAAATTCTCAGTTTGAGAGCAAGAATGGCAGAGCTGCATGTGCTACCTGAAATCTGAAAGTTAGCATGAGATTTCTCAGGGCTAGTCATCAGTAGGAATAAAGATTTAGCAATTAAGGTGTAATTGACTAGTTTGTTGATTATGCATGAGTCAGAAAAGAACCCAGAGACCTTCCCAAAGCTGGTTTAGCTCTTTAAATCAGCAGTTCCAAGAGACTCCAGTTGTTGAGGGAAACCATTTATCTTAAATTCACATGCAAATCTTAATTTTAAAATGCACTGAAGTCTTTGCATCATCTAAATAAAGACGAAGAATGTACAGTGGCCCAAAGATAGACTTGAGGATCATGAGCAGAAATTGTCACTGTTTCACAGCTGGTTGGGGTTCTATGTGGAGCATACGATTTGTCTCAGCCCAGTTCCTGATGGCTGCTATCCACATTGCAATTAACACCAAGTGGAGTTCCTTGTTATCAAGCTCTCAAGAGGCCAAGAACTGACTAGGCATGAATCTTCTTCTTGCAGGGGTTCCCTCCTGAGCAGGAGTAAGACACACTGAACTTCACATTTGGGAGCTATCTTCCTACATTCTCAGGCATGCTGATCAATTTAGAATGAATGTTACCATTTGGGGACATGCCCTTCCTAACCTAGAGAACAGGTGACCATGGACTCCCATTGTTTTATGAGTTCTGCATCAGAGTTCTGGATCAGCAGCACGACAGGAGAAAAAAACCCATTATAACTTTGTTTATTTCGTTTCCATTATTTCCCATCTGCTCTCTTTTTAACCAGATTCACTTCTCTTCCCCTTTCTAAGATATGGCAGAGATGATTTAAAGGAAAAAGAAATGGAGGGGGGAGGGAAAGAAGGAGGCATAAAATTATTTAAGTACAGATGAAAACAGGGAGGGAGCCAAGTATTGTGCAGTACGACTGTTGAAGGAAAGCAAGCTTTTCTTTGACACTGTTCAGGATTCTTGTTGTGGGATAGAATGAAATTAGCAGCATCTGTGTCCAGACCTAGAAGAACTGAAAATAAGGACAGTAGGCAGCAGCAGCAGTGAGTATAGGAAAATTCTTTGCCATTTTCTACATGAATGGATACAATGCGCAGAGTAAGGAATACACCCTCCTTTTTTTAGATGACCTCTTTTTGGCTTCTCAACTTCTTTGGCTGTTTAATAACTAGAGACAAGCTTCATCTAGAATTCCCACAATCCCTCCCTGAGTTCATAGCCACCCTAGAAAGCACTCACTGTTTCTGGATTACATTCATATTAGAAAAAGTCTTCCGGGGGAATGAGAGAAAAATAACATTTCAGAGTAAAAAGAGGGTTGTTACAGTGGAAATAAGAGGTGGGGTCCAGCTACCAGGGGTCGGAGAATATCAAACACCCATCAGATGGAACTAATGCTGCAAATACAGAATGCCAAATGCACCCTGAAATGATCCTCATTATGTCACAGCAGTCTGAAACGTCAGCTGCCTGAGTGCCACATGCAGAGTGAATGTGGCAGCCTCACGGTTTTCAGTAGGGTTTTGTGGTCATACTGTATGGACACAGGACTAATGTTTACAAGTTTATGCCCTTCTGCATTTCCAGATGCCCATAGTTTTCCTAAACAACATCTTTTTACAAAGAAAATAATACACATTTTGGACCAGATCTGATACCCTTCCTCATGATGAACAGTACCTTATGCCCTGGATAGAGAGTATGAAGGTACAGAGTCCTTCTCAAATTGAATAAAGCTATCCACACCTAGTTCCATCATTTCCCTTTTACATTAAAAGACAGAGAGAGAGAGAGAACACTAGTTACATGTTCTGGGATTTTCTTCCATCTTTTGCACAACATAATGAATGAGACTCAGAACAGGAAAATGAAGTAAATATGGCATGTAAATCCATGTTTTATTTCCAGGCATTTTAGAAATGCTTAGATTGGGCTGATTTTTTGCTGCAAGTTCAACTGACTTTCTAAGCAAAGTTTGTTCAGCTGAGTTGCATTTTGGTCACCCATGAGTCTATTTACCATGGCAAATGCATTCTATTTATGACATATCTCGTCTATCTTCATTTGCACAGCATGTTATTTAATAGTGTTCTGAGAATATGCCAAATCACTAAATCTAGGGAACAATCTCTGGGACAACAGTTTTTTCAATAATTAGTGAATCAATTTATAACGAGTCTTTTAGGATGGATGCCCTTGGCAATTTCTTTGATCTCTAAAATCTAGAAAGTCAGTCTTGCAGTCACAGCTCCAGATCCTGTTCTAAGGGATAGGCTGCATTCCTAAAACACTTTTTGGAGGAAACACTGAGGTGACCAGGGTAAAGTGTTAGAAAACAACAACTGGGCTTGTTTAATGGCTGGGATATTTGGCATGCTTGAGAAAAGATTCCATCTGAGCATAGACAGCTTAGCCTCCATTCAAAATTAGACGTCAGAGAAGACTGCATAAAGCCATAAGGGAGCGGTTGACAAAGGCGTTCCCTGTTGACCGATCCGCGTCTTGACTGCTGCGTTGTGCCGACGATCAGCTGAGCTGGCACAGCGCGGCAGCCATTTTTATTTTAATGAAGCCGGGGATATTTAAATCCTGGCTTCATCGACTATGTCGGGTAGTCTAATTTACATGCCTCTGGCGACAAAGTCATGTAGTCTAGACATACCCTGGGTTCGGCACAGTTGTATGGATCTATAAGTATCTATTGTCTTGGTGAATTGAGACTGATTTAGTCAGTCAGCATAATTGACATTGCTTCACCAATAGGCATCATTTTGATAGGCATGTGTTAAACCTCCAGTCCCTCAACTTGGAGAACTTTCCCCAAGAGATGCTGCTCTTCTCCATGGATGGTAAAATGACTTATTTCCTTTTGCCCACCCAAGTTTGTGCTGGGTGTTCTCTTTCCCCAGGCCTCTCCCTCACCATAGAGTGAGAGAAATGTGGGAAAGAGCAGTGACCTTTCAGTGGTAAATCAAAACAGGCCCTGGCTGAGTGTAATCTTATCAAGTAGAGAGTCCCAAAAGATCAAGTAACTGCTAAGCTTTCCTGGGCTTTCACGATTGGGGCGGGGGGGGGGTGTTAGGTTGGATATTAGGAAAAACTATTTCCCTAGGAGGGTGGGGAAGCACTGGAATGGGTTACCTAGGAAGGGGGTGGAATCTTCATCCCTAAAGGTTTTTAAGTCCCGGCTTGACAAAGCCCTGGCTGGGATGGTTTAGTTGGGGTTGGTCCTGCTTTTGGACTTGATGACCACCTTTTCCAGCCCTAGGATTCTATGACTAGTGCTGATGTAACCCACACACGTTCTAGGCAAACTGCCTTACTTAGTGGCACTGAGACCCCTTACAGAGAGAATAATGAGTCTGCTCTACAGCCTTAGCTGATAGTCAGCTGGCTTTTAGCTCATGCGGTAGAGGCTTATACACTAAGCTCCAACGGTCCCTGGTTTGGTTCCACCTGTTGGCATTACAATGACATCCAGTTGCAGGTTTAGCCTAAAGTCCCATCAGCTTGTCTCTTGACAGACACTGCTTGGACATGATCTAAAGTGCGGACAGATATTAGTGAGGCTGGATTTAATTAGGGTATGTCTACACTACAGCGTTATTTCGAAATATCTAATTTCAAAATAGTTATTTCGAAATATCTTATTTCAAAATAACGCGTCTACACACAAAATGCATTTCAAAATAGCTTTTTGCTATTTCGAAATAGCACATCCACACTGATTGGATGCTGAATCGCATTTAAGGACAGCCAGAACTGGTTCCGGCAGGGCATCAGGTCAGAAGTTACCTTGTGGCCAGGACGGCCAGCAGGGCACCCTGGGAAGGGCTGGAGGCCCCCTATTTTGAAATAAGCGTCTACACAGCACTTATTTCAAAATAGCAATTTCGAAATTGGCCCTATTCCTCGTGGAATGAGGTTTACCAATTTCGAAATAAGCCCTCCGCTATTTCGAATTAATTTAGAAATAGAAGTTGGCTTATGTAGATGCTAGGAAAGTTATTTCAAAATAACAGCTGTTATTTTGAAATAACTTTGCTGTGTAGACATACCCTTAGTGCCTGGAGTATCTTTACTCTCCAGGCATCTGTCAGGGGCACCTCTATTTCTCCACAGGTCCTACTCATGAAAGCCAAGCTCAGCACAGTTACCCAGCTTTGAGGAAGGATCTTAGTCTAGCTGCTCAAGTTCCTATACTTGCACTTGTCAGAGATTAAGTGGGACAACATACCAGTGTAGGACTGGAGATGATTCTGGTCAGAGATTAGATTTCACATCGACAGACTGAGCGCTGCCTATGGCAAACTATTCAAACTATGTGTGTTTGTTTTTTCCCCTTAAGGGGCATCCTAACCCAGCCTTTCAACTTTACTTTCTTCACACACATCAATACTAAATGAATGGTTTCAAGAGCTGACTGTGTTTCCTTCGTTTGCCCACCAGACAGTGTAGGAGCTGAGAGAGTCTGATGTTCCTGTGGATAAAGCTGTAGGCTGTAAGTGTTCTCAATTAGTAGACTGCGGATGACAGGGGAAGTTCTGAGGAAAATTGTGCTGCTCAAAAGGACCCTGATGAACTAAGATTTTTTCTGTGTCAAACATTTTTTCCTTTTTCATTTGTGCTGATGCAGATTGCTAGAATGACACTGTTTGGAGACCATCTATGCTGCTCATGTTTCGAGCGTAGACAAAGGGTTTTGGACATGACCATCCTCCATTTTACCTCGGTTTTCATCAGGAAGTACCATATCTTGCGGTGACAATAGCTCCTCGTCTCTGTGCCAGTTCAAATCTTGGCTTCCTCCTGGCATTGCCATCAAGAGCATCGCTGACTACATCTTGAAATAGACACCTGTCCACTAGGAAATGGAACGAGACCTCCCATTCATGTGCCTACCCGAGCCCCAGTGCGTGGGTCCAGCCAAGGTGCACTCAGCACAGGACCCAAGCATAGGAATATGGGGCAAAGGTGGATTTCTGCCATTTCTGTGGGTCCCTTCTTCTAAGCTAGTTAAATCCCCCATACAAGTTAGAGCAGCAGTGGGGCTGCTTTTGTGCATCTGTGAGAGTAGAGTCAGGCTTTAGGTCTCTGTGCTTCTGAGGTGATCAGAGCACACAGCAGACCCATGAATCAGGCTCAGACTACCCATCAACAAACAAGTAGCAGTAGCTTTCATGTCCCCCTCATTTACACAGTGCTTTCAAGCTGATCATTTTATCTTCTCAGGGACCTAACAGTTTGCTCTCCACAAATTCAAGACTTTGTTACCAGCCCCTGCAGCCAATTTTGAGCATCTATTCTCTTTTTTAAAAAGAGAGAAAAAACACAGCAGGCAGCACTAGAATAAGCTCCAGGAGCTATGGGAAAGCCTGTCTCTCTGCATGCGCTAGATTAAGCCTTATTAACTTTGCTAGATCTGAAAAGCAAGAGAATGAGTGGTGCTTGGAAGTGATCAGCAGGGATTTAAACATCCCACTGCAGTTCAGCATAAACTACTTTGCTTTAGAAGTGAGGCTGGGGTAGAAAACTACCAGAAAAGGGAGGACAAAAATAAAAATCAAGTAGTAGTTGTCAGGTTTTGAAGTTTTGGCCCTCACTGGCAATTATCAATTGTAGGCCCACAAATTTCTCTTCAGTAGTGGTCATGCTTGACAGTGCTTGAAAATGTCAATCCTTTCAGCTCTAGCAACACTCAGTGAAACTTTCCTCCTAAGTTGGTGACGTAAAAGTATGCTAAAAAGTCTCAAAGGGCTAGTGCTTTGTTAGTCTGTAACTTTAAAAACAATGAGTAGTCCTGTGGTGCCTTAGGGCATGTCTACACTAGGGAATTATTTTGAAAGAAGTTTATTTCAAAATAATAACTCCCAAAATAAGTATTTTGAAATAAGCATTATTCCTCCTGACAAGCAGGAGTTGTTATTTCAAAATAACAGGCTCGGTAGTGTGGACACTCGCCTTGTCATTTCAAAAGAAGGGCATGCCCTTAGAAACTAACAAAAATATATATAATATCATGAGCAAAATCCACTTCTTCAGCTATGAGAAATGGGCCCTTGTGTGTGTGTGGGGGTGCCCTCCTATGTTTATTTGGATTTATAAAAATAAATTGAAGAAGAGCCTTTCTTGGCTTTTAGATGCCCTTGAGAATTATTTAGAAACACAAAGTGCAACACAAAGACAAATCCAACAGCAAACTCTACCATATATGGGTTGTAAATAATTACCTTATAGCAACTTACCAAATGCCCTACCCAGGAACTGCTCATTTAAGGGGCACTACTGCTGGATCTGCATTGGGACCCAACTCTGCCACAACTATTCCCCTTAAAACCCTGTGCCCCATGAAGGGCAATGGGATGACAGTGCTTAAAGTTAAGCACATGCATAAGTCTTTTCAGGACCAGGACCCTGGTGCGCAAGGGGAGGATCCAGCAAGCCTCACCCCCTTTTGTGCCTCATCTCAGTGTTAAGGGTAGTCCTATGGGGAAGATAGAAACAGTTCCCTGGTGGTGAGGTGGCTAGAAAGGGCAAAGTGAGGGGATGCCAGTCCCCTCTTCATGGGTATGTGTGTGTGTGTGGGGGGAGTTCTTGCCCCCCTCATAGCAGGTGATGGAGCTGGTCCAAGCATGAGTTTCGGAAGCATTCCTCCTGCGCTACCTGAGTGGTTCTTTGGGTGGATGGTTATTCTGCTGAAGGGTGGCCCCTGTCAATCCCTTCCAATGTGCCTGTTGCTGGAGGCAGACTCGGACTCTCAGGAGATTAGTTCTTTATATGAAGAACAACACCTGGGACTCCAAGATCTGTGTACAGCATTGGATCCTTTCTAGGTGGTGGACAGCAGTCATTATAAATGGCAGAGAAAGGTAAGGAGTGGAAGATGAAAGTGATAAGAACCCTGGGATTGTAAGATCCCTTCTTGTCTCTCTCATCTGCCATAGGAGTCAACCTCAGTTCCCTAGCAATACAGAGCACTCGTATCTAGCCCTAGTGGCTTGCAAGGAGTCCCTCCTAACCTGTCACCAGTACCCCAGACTACCAGGACTTTTTGACTGAACATAGCAAGTGCCTGCCTTTAAACCAAATCTCTCCTCATGCGAACTCTCTACAAACTATAACTTGCACCAGGCTATGGGATTCATCCCAGCCACCACTGAAGTTTCATACCAGTTGACCTTGGCTTGATGGGTAGTGTGTTGGCGTAACTTTCTGTTACTTTACAAGAGCAGCATGTAGCACAGTGAATACAGAAAAAAAACATTTATCAGAAGCCACCAATCAACATGGCTAACGTAAGGCCAAATCCTGAAGGGTGCGGAGTACTTGCAGTTCACTTTACAGTCCAGAGGAAATGCAAGTTCTCAGCATGTTAGGATTTGGTGTAAAGCAATTGAAAGTTACACCAACACACTACCCATCCAGCCATGGTCAGACTGTAGTTACATTGGTGTGAAACTTCAGCAGTGGCTGGGATGAATCCCATAGCCTGGTGCAAGTTATAGTGAGTTCACTAAAGGTTTTCATGTTGCTGAGAGACTATTGTGTTCATGACCTGCTAGAATTTCTTAATGATGATTTGCATCATTTCTTAGTGATGATATTGGTGTGTTTTTTATTATGGACTCAACCCAGAATAGCTGAAGTTGGATTGTACCTTATATAGCCAAGTTGGCACAATGTTAACAACTAGCAGTGAAGTTAGTAAGCAACTATTTATATTACTTGAGAAACAAAATTAACTCCTTTCCCCGTCCAGGCCCCAGTGTTTACGTGGTGGTCAGGAGCAGTTTACTGATTCATCTGTAATTTACATGAGCATTTGGTGCAAGGAAAATATCTAGTCTGACAGCAAGTGACCAAATGAGCTAAAAGAGCAAGTTAGTCCACAAGTATACCAAGTATATGCCGTGATTAATATCAAATATATGCCTTCTGCACAGGGTCCAGCCCCAAATAGCTTGGAAATTGTGTAGGAAGCAAAACAGGCTAATTGAAATTCTTATTGAAATGGTCACAAAAGTGGATTAGTCAGCTAGTTCTGGAACGTAGACATGCAGTGTTTTTCTGCAGTGCTGGAAGCCTTCTGAAGCACTATTAATTATAAAAGCATTGCTCTTTAACAGATTGCTAATTTAATTGGGCTGCAGAGGTAGGGAGACAAGCATTGTACCTTCTATTCTGCACTGAGAGAGCGAGCACTATATATCCTGGGGAAGTCATGACAAAAAGTCAACCAGCCTGCCACTGTCTCGGCCTCTGGGGAGAACGGGAGCCAGAGTGCCACACTTCATTTGGCCACCTGTCTGTTACAATGGAACCGTCCCTTTCTTGGTTTTAATTTTAGAATTGTTTTCTCAATCCGTTTCTGAGGCCGCTGTGCAGCCTGGCAGTTTCCTTTAGACTTGGTTGAGAGCTTTTAGTCAGTGCCAGGATCCATTTGGATGATTGTTCTGGGTGTATCACCTCCTTGGTGAACCTGTTACAGC
Organism: Rafetus swinhoei; assembly: GCA_019425775.1. Classification (NCBI taxonomy): domain Eukaryota; kingdom Metazoa; phylum Chordata; order Testudines; family Trionychidae; genus Rafetus; species Rafetus swinhoei. The sequence continues at coordinate 48,636,386 of CM033432.1, forward strand.
TGCTAGTGTGGCAAATAAAGACAAGAACAGGAAATCAGCAGGAATTACAGCTGCTATTGGGGATTTCGTACTTTTAAATGTTGTTGCAACTTTTCAAATGGTCCGAACCACAGCATTGCTCTACTCCAGCTAAAGATGCCTATGCTGGGGCATCATGCTGCAGTTTCTTCAAGAAACAGAAACAGATTGTTAATCAATATAACTTCATTGGAGCTATGCTGATTCATAATATTCAGGGATCTGGCTCATTGTATCATCTGTCAGCCTCTCAATTGTCAGTTAAGCAAAATTACCACAGAGTCTGAACTCCTGAACTCTACCATTGTAATTCCCAGTGACAGTGGGACATTTGGACAAACTTTTTTGGCCCATGTGCAGTTTGTGTTTTCCAGGTGAAGTAAGCTACTGAATCCAAATCAGTGGGGGAGTCTGCTAACATGATTTACGTTGTCTTGAACAGCTGTTTGCTGTCATCTCATCTGCCAGCTGGGAAGTGCCAGACATACCCCTCCCTGCTTACCTGTCTCCAAATAGTTACAGTGTAGTTTTATAGAAGTTCACTGTGACTAAATTGTCTCTACAAATGAGGATCATTGTTGGACCACAGAGGTGGCAACCCTGCTCAATCAAAGTAGGAAGGAAGGACTGTATTATACAGTTTGGTTTTCAGGTCATGTTATCAAGAAATCCCCTTGAGTGCCTGTGTGAGGTGAATTGTACAATTTGGAAAGCAAGTAAAATGAGCTAGGACTTTGGGAGCTTACTTGGAGTTCCACCCACTTTGTTGCTAAATTCTAATTAAAAGAGAAAAGGCCGCACTGCATTAGACACCTATATGCTATGCTAGCTAGTTATACCTGATAAAAGTTGTCCTTTGCATCTATCACTATCTGTTAAGCTATTTGACTGCTCAACTTTGAGGTAAAAAGCTTCTGTTGCTGAAAAAAGTTGACTCTTCATGAAAACTATTTAGTGCAGGATATATTCCTCAAGGGCCTACACAGGCCTTTTAGAAAGTGTTGTAGTGAGAATTTTACAATTGAAGTATAGTGGGAGGTACTGTAGGTATGTAGCAAAAAATCTATTAGACACTTCAGGGGGTAGGCGAGTTAGTGTGTACAGGATAAACTTAAAAAACAACAAAAGGTCTGGTAGCACTTTATAGACTAACAAAACATGTAGATGGTATCATGAGCTTTCGTGGGCACAGCCCACTTCTTCAAATGACCGGAGTTATGAGTTTAGGATGTGCAGACCCAAACCCCTCTCCCTTCTTCCCTATTTATTTTGGGTCTGCACATCCTAAACTCATAACTCTGGTCATCTGAAGAAGTAGGTTGTGCCCACGAAAGCTCATGATACCATCTACATGTTTTGTTAGTCTATAACGTGCTACCAGACCTTTTGTTGTTTAAGTTAATCTATTAGACGGTTTACAACTTAAACCAATTGGATTGGTATAAAACGATCTGAGTCTACATTTAGTATCACTTATTGTCATTAGACGCCACGTTATATGTTATATTTACCGGGATATGATTAAGGTCTATTTATTGGGTTTTATTAAAAGTTGGGGATAAAACTAATTTCAGCTGTCCAATCCCAGATGTTAGCTCTGCTTATTTTTCCTTTACTATCTTTTTTGATCTGGAAAAATGTTGCTTTATTTTAGCTTCTAGAGGCACAGCTAGAACCCTCCCCCACCACACTAGAGCATGCAAAGCATGATTGCTATAAACAACTGACTTAATGTTAGAAATCTTCATGGTGCAAAAGAACGCATTTGTTTCCACAGCAGTTTGATTTATGCATTTTGTTGGAGGCTGAATTGTGATGTGAAGACGCCTACACTGTGCCATTAAAACTGGATGCTAGCTAACAGAAACAGTGTGAATTAAAACCCCCTGTGATACAGAGAATCGGCTCTAAAAAAGTTTCAACGGGGAAAAAAATTGCCTGGTTACACTTCAGTGAGTTCATTACATAGAGGTTTTCAGGCAAACTTTTTTTTTTTTTTTGTACTGGGAATGACCTAGCAGGACAAAATCTAATGTATGTCACATGGTTCGATGCATTTAAAATCAACAGTTAAAATAGGTGAGCCCTACTGTAAGATAGGCTGCAAATCTGAAAAAAGGGAAGAGGTTTTCATCATGGGATGTCATTAACCAGGATTCAGGGCTTTTCAGATACTCAGACATAAAAATCTGCCCTCTTTTGTATGTGTACACTAGCGAGGTCAGAGAGAGGTGGTTGCCTGGCAGCCACCTTGTTAAGGCAGCGAAACCTTAGCAAAGCCAAGAGAGTGTTAGCTCAGGTAAACTGATCACAGGGGTAATAGGTGCTCTTCTGTAATAAGTGCCCTCAGGATCTTCCTTCCAAACCCCTCTCCCCACACTTGCAATGTCATATGGGTGTCAGTTACACTGTGAGTCCCAGCCTGTGGGGGTCACGGCGTGATTGTGGTTGATAGAAATCCACTGCATTTGGGAAGACAGGGAGGGAAGCAGTGTTTGTTCCCCAGGCCTGCCCTCGTGACACTCAGACAGTCTTTGCCTGTTGAAAGTTATCCTTCCTCCCCTGCTGGCACTGCACTGGCTGCTGGCTCTGATGGCTGATGCACCATAAAGCATCTGCTACTGCTGTTGCACTTGCTGCCAGGGAAAGTCCTGTCCTGTGTCCCTCTCCAGTGCCTCTCGGAGCCCAGGGGACACTAGATAGTCCCAGTCATCGCTACCTGCTGCTTCAGCAATGGATGAGGAACTAATGGTGGAGTGAAGCTGCTGTTGCTCTTAAATTAGTGGGAGTCCTGGAGCAGCACCAGTGCCTTCTTGCCAGGAGTTTAAAGAACCAATAGTCAGGGTTCACCCCCCCCCACATTAATCAAAAGTCAGTTACCAAGCTTACCAATGGGAGGTGGAGGGATCAGCTGTTATCCACCAGGCTAACCAACAGCCAGAGGCTACCCCTCCTCCTGCTGCTCCAAAGAATAGTTGCCGGGTTAAGCAAGACATCAGTTTCAGTAGGACTTTCATCCCTACTAAATTATAGAGACATTTTCTGTAAAGAGCATACAGGGTTATGGTATTTTATTGAATTGGCATTTTACACAAAATAGATGATAATACTGTTTGTAAAGTGAACAGACTCATACCCTGGCATACGTATACAAAGTGAAGATTACATTATGTTATACCAAACCTTTTCTGTCTTCTATTGAGTGCAATTTGATTACTAAGAGGTCCAAGCGAATACAAGGGTTTGGTAGCCATCCTTCAGCACCTGTCCATTTTGTTATCTTATGGTAGTCATGTTATTTTGTGCTGTTTTTGTGATTGATTAAACATGGTGTAAGGAATCATGGGTGCTAACATTCCAATGAATCACAGAAACATAGAATCCCAGGGCTGAAAGAGGCCTCAGGAGGTCATCCAGTCCAGCCCCCTGCCCAAGGCAGGACTAATCCCAACTAAATTATCCCAGCCAGACTTAAAACCTCTAGGGATGGGTCAACTCAAGAGATCAGACTCATAAAGTTCAACAAAAATAGCTAATTTTTATTATTTTCAAACTTTATATTACAGTAGCAGCATGGTCCAACCAGGCCAGAGACCCCCTTGTGCTGGGCACGGGACCAATTTCAGTTGAGGTTCAACAAGGCCAAATGCAGAGTCCTGCCCTTGGGACGGAAGAATCCCAAGAATTGTTACAGGCTGGGGACTGACTGGCTAAGTAGAAGTTCTGCAGAGAAGGACCTGGGGATTAGAGTGGATGAGAAGCTGGATATGAATCAACAGTGTGCCCTTGTAGCCAAGAAGGCTAATGGCATATTAGGTTGCATTAGGAGGAGCATTTTCATCAGATCTAGAGAAGTGATTATTCCCCTTTATTCAGCTCTGGTGAGGCAACATCTGGAGTATTGCCTCCTGTTTGGGGCCCCACAAAAGGGATGTGGACGCATTGGAGAGGGTCCAGTGGAGGGCAACCAAAATGATTAGGAGGCTGAAGCACGTGACCTACAGGGAGAGGCTGAGGGATTTGGGCTTATTTAGTCTGCAGAAGAGAAGAGTGAGGGGGGATTTGATAGCAGCCTTCAACTTCCTGAAGGGAGGTTCCAAAGAGGATGGAGAGAAGCTGTTCACAGTAGTGATGGATGGCAGAACGAGGAGCAATGGTCTTGAGTTACAGTGGGGGAGGTCTAAGTTGGATGTTAGGAAAAACTGTCTCATTAGGAGAGTGGTGAAGCACTGGAATGCGTTACCTAAGGAGGTGGTGGAATCTCCATCCCTAGAGGTTTTTAAGTCTCGGCTTGGCAAAGCCCTGGCTGGGATGATTTAGTTGGGATTGGTCCTGCCTTGGGCAGGGGGCTGGACTTGATGACTCCTGAGGTCTCTTCCAGCTCTATGATTCTATGATTCTATCTCTACTGCCTGAGTTGTGTGGTTTGTTTTAAGCACTCCAGACTCCCACTGCCGACATGGTCTGGCAAAAGCCAGCTCCATACTGTGCCTTCCCCTGTGGCTCTGCCTTTTGTCAAGTTGCCTTTTCATTCCATCGGGTCAGGACTGCAGCTCCTGCTGTGGCTAGTTTATTAATATTTTGACAAGAGGTGAAAGAGCAGCCTTAGGCTAGCTTTTACTCTCTGCCTCTCTAGGTACTTAATTTGAAGGGATGCTGTCAGGGCTGAGAGCTACTGTATAAAATGATAAACAAGAAATCAGATTTTAGGCCTTTCTACAAAGCTTATGTCGGTGTTAGACCCCATCCCAGATAGTAAGTGCTGTAATATCCGTTTTTAAAACCTCAATAAGCAACCGTGCCATAGAGCCTGAACCCAGCTGAAGATAAGCATGAGGTGCAATGTGGGCCAGCAAAATCCTGCAGTGGGACAGAGGAGAGCTTGGGTTTGTTTTGTTATGGGCAAATCACTTTACCCCGGGCTTGTTTCTCCCTTCAGACTCTGTCTCCTCTTTAGGCTGCCCTTACACCCGATGTATCTGCGCTGTGCCTAGCACAAGAGGGCCTTGCTCTGGAGTGAGGCCTCTTGGCACTAAAGCGTGACCCTAAGAAACGATGATGTGAACCTCCGTGCCATATGGCCACAAGTTGATCCAATGTTCTGTAACCTGCGCATCCCAGACATTCTTGAGCATGACAACTCAGCGGGCACAGTGACAATTTTAGTTTTGCTTGCTTTAGAAGCAGCTTTGGGGTTATATTACAAACAGCTCTGCCGTCCCTGGGTTTTATGGGCTCGCATTAAAACCAAGAGCTTCCAAGAAGCAGCTGAGTCTGGTATCACTGATCATTTGTCATGTTCATCCACTGAAGAGTATGTGGAAGAGAACAAGACAGTAGCTATGGCTTAAATCCTCTGAGCATGCAGGCGGCTGTCGTCCCCAATTACTTTGAAAATTGGTCTGCAGCCTGAGCAGACCTCACAGTCATGAACTCCCAGGGCTTTCAAGACAAGGATTGCCCAAGCAAGGTAAAACAAACAACAAACAAACCCAAATGGACCTGTTTTGGGGGCTTACAGCCCAGTTCTCCTCCCCTCTGACTCCATCAGAGTCTGAAGTAACATTAGGAACTGGAATTCAGCCCGGGACTCCAGCCAGGCTGGAGGGGCCTGTCCATTACCTGCCCCTTCCCACCATCACCACTGCCCCCTCTCCCCATGGCACCCCATCCCTGAGGACGTGGTTTGGGGGCTCACGGCAGGGGAGCCTGGTGCCACACAGCAGCAATAGTGGGTCCCCCCTACTCCCTGTAGTGGCAGTAGTCGCAGTGAAGTGAAGCGAGTGCACTCGCCTGGTGCCAGGGAAATGTGGGGGGGGGGACCTGAATGTTACTGCTGTGCTGCACCAGGCCCCCCCACATGCAGCCTACCGGGGGTCTGTGTGTGGCCCGTGCGACATTCTGTTTACCATTGCCCAAGAACAGGGTTGCCAGATTCCGCTGGTTTCTGTGCACGTCGGTTTTTTCCTACTAAAGTGACACGCACGTAAAGGAAGGGCGCGTGAAGTGAGGCGCGTGCCGACTGCACGCCACACTGACTGTGAGAGCCGGGCGCTCCCTCTGCGCCCAGTCACAGCGCTGCTACGCTTCAGCCGGCACCCCTCCAAACTTCTAGGCACGCCAGCGCCGTTAGCAAAACGGTCTTATCCCAGCAGACTGTCTTTGGTATGACAATCTTGTGGGCCACTGAGACGAGGGAGGGCCACTCACGCAGCCAGCTTGCCCATCCCTGCTCTAGAGCAATAGTTTTCAAACTTTTTTTTTCATGACCCAGTTGAAGAAAACTGTTGATGCCCGTGACCTGACAATTTGACTTAAGTGTGGGCTGTGGGGTGGGGCTGATGATGAGCTTTGGGAGGGTGGGGCAGGAGGGGCTTACTTTGAGCAATTCCTGACCAACAGTGCAGCGGGGGGGCTAAGGCCCCTCCTGGTACCTCAGACTATGCTGCTTCTTAGAAGCAGCCAGCAGCAGGTTCTAGCCAATGGGAGTGCGGAGCTAGTGCTCATGAGTAGTGCACGGAGCCCTGTGAGCTATTCACCCTCACCGAGCAGCCGGGCCTGCTGCTGGCCACTTCTGAGGCACAGTGCAGTCTGCAGTGCCAGGGCAGGCGGGAAGCTGCCTTGGCTCCCCCGCTGCTCACCCTGCAGCAACGAGACCCAGTGTCTGATGTGCCACAACCCAGGCCTGGGTCAAGACCCATAGTCTGAAAACCACTGGCCTAGAATGTCCCATGACTCACAAGGAGGTTGCCAGTTCTACCTCCCCTGGAAGGAGAGAAATGGTCTTGAGTTCTCCCTGAAATTACCTTTCCGTGCTGCTTGTGAGTGTGGCCTGAGATCAAGGGGGTCTGCTAGAGGGACGGTTTTGGTCACAGTGGATTCCAGTGGCTGTGTTGCACCATCTCTGTTCTGCCCAACGGGGATGTTACTGCATCAGAGTAAAATGGAGGGGGAGATTTCTGGAGGGAATTAAATGTGAGCCCCAACCCGATCGGAACAATTCTTTCCCTGCTCTGTGGCGCAGAAATGCTTCGCGTGAGCATGGAAGTCACCCACCATCTGTGCACTATTGTATTTCCAAGACCGTCTACTAATTAGCAGGCACTCGCTAAGTAGTACAAGACAAAATTAACTACCACGGCTTGTAAGTCTTCCTTTATACAGCTGAATTTCCCTGAGTGAAAACTAAACATGCCTGGCGAACTGTAACTATTTCTTAGAAACACAGTGAGTGCTCAAGGTTAAGAGATTTCCCTCTGTTTGCTTCTGGCTTATCTGCTCAGCATTCCCCTGTCTCTGCTGGCCAGCCTGAGTGGGAGCAGCCTGCTAGCACGAATTCCTGTCTGAAGCATTCCTCTCTCCCAGCGGTGACCCCTGCTGACCGTTTGAACTGCTCTATTATGTCAGATGCTCCCCATTCCCTGTTCCCACGTCCCTTTGCCTCTGGGGCCCAAGGGAGCCGATGCGAGTCATGAGGCCTTTGGACTGGGTGAGACGCATTGAAGCCCAGCCAAGATCTCAGGACTAATTAGAGAGGCAGCGCTCCCTGACCAAGCCTGCAGTGCACAAGGAGTCAAGCCGCCGCCTCTGACTGCAGCGCCTCAGCGTCTCGGAACCAGTATGTGACAGCCAGTGGCAGCAGCCGCATTTCTGCCTACACAGGGAGCTTCAGCCAGCACAGAGAGCAACAACAGAAACTGTTGTGCCAGCAGCTGATCCTTAAAGGCAGGCACAGTGTCTGTCAGAGCTGTGCTTTGCCTGGATACATATTGTACATTAGTTTGGTGGGGCAATTAATTAGATAGTCAGTGACCTCAAGCAGTGGATGTTTGCCAATGCACGGGCATTTATACCAGCCTGGGCGGAGGGGGAGAGACAGGGTATACTCGGGATGCCCTTTGGGACTGGGCAGAGCAGGGCATCCACCTGGGCGGCTCTTTGCAAGACCGAGACCTTGCTGTGTGTTTTCCCCTGAGAGACTCTCTTCTCTGCCAGACAAAGCACGCGGCCGTGAGTGTCCTCTGAGCTGCACACAACCAGAACTGACAGGCCTCTTTCCAGGAGCTGACTGCGCTGTGATAAAGAAGAGAAAATGAGACAGTCTGGGTCAGCAAAGCTCTTGGGAGGGATGTGTGCAAAACTCAGGGCAGGCTGGGTATTAGACAGAGACTGCTTTGGGTGTTCAACACGAGTCAAGATAGGCACCGAGCATGAGAGGGCTTCTCCGTATTTAGCATGTGCTTGGTTAGAGCGCTTTCTTCAGCTTTTGCAGAGCGGGTGCGTGATTATGGGCACCCCCCTTTGGGGAATGTAACGCAGCACCTTGGAAAGGGGGCACCTCCTGCCAGTGCCCAGGCTCAGACCCACAGGATTAGACCAGAGCTGCTTGAAAAACAGGTCCTTAGTGATCAGAAAGCTTAAACGTTTTGGCCACTTCTAGACTTTATCCGGAATGAATGACGTCACCCGAGGCTACGTCTACATTGCATCCCTCTTGCGCAAAAGCCTATGCAAATGAAGCACAGATTAGCATATTGTTGTGCTTTATTTGCATAATTAATTAGGGGCTGTTTTTGCGCAAGAGGCTTTTACGCAAAAAGAAGCCATCTACACAGCTCGTTAGGAAGAAGGGCTCTTGCGCAAGAGGGGGGGTTTGCGCAAAAAGGAGCTGTGTAGATGGCTCCTTTTTGCACAAAAAGCCTCTTGCACAAAAACAGGCCCTCATTATGCAAATGAAGCATGGCAATATGCTAATCCATGCTTCATTTGCATAGGCTTTTGCACAAGAGCGATGCAATGTAGATGTAGCCTGAGAGTTTTGCTCCTAACTTAAATGAGAGCCATTTTATCCCTGTGGGCTCTGTCCCTGCCCTGACTTACACGCACATTTCATATTCAGTGTGGGAGGAATCGCACTGTGGTCAGTGAGACCACTCCTGTATGTAAAGTGAAGCATGTGTGTAATTATTTACAAGCTTGGCGCCAGAGCTGTTACGGGAGTGCCACTTATGCCCCTATAATTACAAGGCTTTAATTGCTCTGAGGTGCAAGTGGAACAGGTGTTTTTCTTTCTTTTTCTTTTTCTGCGTGGGTAAATACTTTTGGTCACTCCTCAAAATCCTTTTTAAAAAAAGCATCGGTAATTTCTCTGGAAAATACTAACATCCTGTGAGTCTTCTGCAGTCTTGCACATGTTACTCCCCTCATTATAAACCAATCACTGCTGTGTGCACAGTGGCTTGCTACTCTGCTCTGTAGTGGTTGTGGAAGCCCAGCAAAGGTGTGGAGAGCTCCCCTGGAGACAGGGGCTTATCTTTTCATTTTAAATGGTTATTTGGATTTTAAAAGAGAGAGACAGAGCAATTCGCAAGCATCCGCCTTCCAGCAACATATTGCCTATGGTTTTGAACAATTGAAAGGCCAGTGGAATATCCATTAAGGATGAGGACCCTGCCATGGGGCTGGGGCACTGGACACAGGGTCTGGAAGATTGGCCTCTAGTTCTGCCACTAACCTGCCATGTAATTTTGAGCAAGGCCCCCTTTTAACCTTCCCATGTTTTATCTGTGTTTAGATTGCAGGGTCTTTGGGGCAGGGACTGTCTCTTACTAAGTGCCTGTACCGCACCTAGCATGGTGGGGCCTCAGTGGTGGCCTCTTAGTGCTACAATAATAAGAAAACAATTTGGCTGCCATCTCAAACCCAATCTGATTCAACCCCCTTTGAGGTTCCAAAATAGGTGGCTTGGCAAACCTGATCTTTGACTTTTAAGTCAGTGTGTGAGACCCTGTAGGGCTGGATAAGTGCCTAGACCTTGGGGTAATTATCTAAAGCAAGTCTCCATAGCTTCCGAAAATCATTCATCACTAATATAGCCATGCCACAACGTAGCTCATTGAATGCCATCTCCCACTCCTTGTGCATTACAGACAGAATCCAGATGCCAGATGGTATCCGGGAACATTTCCAGCAGCGTGAGTTTTCTGCTTACTAAGTTGTACAGGCTGCTTTCGCTGGCTGTGCACACGTACTGACGGTCGGCTGACTGCCAGTGCCTCTTTCAGTACCTCTGTCCTCCTGACCCCGTTATTTCTTCAGCACATGCCAATAGTTGCTCAAAGTTGTTTTTATCCATTCAGAGTAGAAGGGTTCTATGTCCTCCCATGATGCCTCGGATGCCTGCAGTACAAAGCATTGTGGAGTGTTATCTGCAAGTCCCTGTCTGCAGCTGCCATCACACTTGTTGCAATGGGAAGGTAATGGCTGGAAAGTGGAAGTTGATGAAAATCTACATTCTTGGGCAAAAAGGAAAATCGAACCTTTGTTTCAACGAACTCCTAATTAGGGCCACTGCAGGCTACTTGCAGGACCTATGGAAGGCAATTTACAAGTCTTCTCAGGTTGAAGTTCATCTGTTTATTCTTGATCATCAGCACTGGATGAACATCATCCATTCACCTGAGCATGAAGAGTCTTGCCCTGCCTGTGTCTTTGCAAGTCAGTTTCTGGCACAATTTCAGCCTGGTCCAAGCTCTGAATGTCTACAGGCCAGATCATCTCCTCCGCTTCTACAGCCGGGACTCTATCTCTGTGAGCTCGGGAAGGGATGGCCTGGTGGGGCAGTAGGAGTGGATGAGAGCCACTCCCATGGTGGCAGAGTCCGGATGTGTAATGTGTGTATGCCAGCAACATGCCATCAGTGGAGAGAGGAGAGGGGTGTGAGGAAAATGTCTGAGTTATGATCTCTTCAGTCTGAAAGCCAGTAGGATGTACAAGAGTCATGGACATCATCCTAGCCCCCACACCCAGCATTCAAGGGGACAGCTGGTAGGTTAGGAAGAAGGGTGGAGGACCCTGTCTTCTGATATCCCAGGAACTGCAGGCTTAGTAGGCTGAATTCTCTCCCTTTTTATTGATGAGTCCTGGAACAATGCAGTAGAGCAACCATGAATGGAAACTGCGAGTTTCCTGTGCTCTAGGTATGATTTTCTTATTTTGGGGATCTCTAGCAACAAGGTATGATGTTCACGACAATACTACATGTGGTGGAGAAAGCGCTTTACAGTGCACGTAAGGAATGCCCAGAGCTGTACCGAAAGTGTCAGCAAGAAAAACCAGGTGCATGGAAAAAGACGTAGATTGAGCGCAGAAGCAGCAATTTCAGGATCAGTTTTTTCTTGGTCAAAAAAAGCTTCAGACTGATATAATTAAGTCCTAAACATGGAGAAGGAAAAATCACTTGATTCTACAGACTAGTATAAGCTAAACTAATGCGACTCCTGCTACCGCTCCCTCGGGCTCCTTTTTTAGAAATATTTTATTTTGCTCTACTTTGTTCCCATCAGGGGAAAACAAGTGATTTCATGACAGAATGAAGGCGCCTGAGACACCAGTGAGGAAAATAGGGTTGTCAGTGGTTGGGAGTTCCCCAGTATCACCATACCACACCTTGCAGTCCCCAAAAGAGGGGGGTTGAACACACCAGAGGGAGATGGGTGGAAGTGGAGAATGGAACCAAAACGTCCCTACATAGGTGAACCAAATATGCTTTGTTACCAAAGGTCAAAGAGTCCAATTAACTTTCAATACTTTCTCATTACTGTGCCTTTGCCTCCTTGGTGTCAGCTGAGACCAGAACACCAAATTATACTACGTCCAACTATGTCCTCCCATTTCAAGATCAGCCTGAAGGGTGTAGCCTCAGGAAAGTTGCAAAGAAATTGTTCTCCAAGGTGTCCAGACCAAGTTTACAGACTCCCTTGGTTTGGAACTAAAAGAAACATATTTTTATCCCCAAACTCCTCTCCATGAGTAGACTTAGGGTGCATTTACCCTGCAGGGCTTAACTCGAAATAAGCTATGCAAATTAAGCTATGTCAATTGTGCATCTTATTTCGAAATAGCTTATTTCGAAATAGGAAGCATCTACACAGCACTTATTTCGATATAGAGCACTCTTCCTCCAACTTCCCCTACTCCTCGTACAATGAGGGTTACAGGAGTCAGAGTAAGAAGTACTCCAGCTTGACAGTATTTTGATACTATTTCAAAATAACTGCCTGCTGCGTAGATGCGGACTACGTTATTTCGGAATAGCGTTAGTTATTTCGAAATAGTGTTGCAGTGTAGATGTACCCTTAGCAGAATTCAATTTTTATTTTTTTTATAATTTTGATCAATAATATTTGTTTATTTATTTATATTTTCATATTTGCTTGAAATTGTGGGGTTTAAGCATTTTTTTTCAATGCTTATCAATTTCAGTTCTCACAATTGCAGGAACTTATGGCGGGAGCAGACATTGACAGGAATCAGACAATCATTATTTAATGACTAGCCAATTAGCCCGTCATAAGACGGGATTTTCAGGTCTTCTCTCCTGAGCTCTCTTGCTCTCTCTCTCTCTCGCTCCTCCTACTGCCTCCCCCAGCTCTTCTCCGCCTTCTGCCTCTCTCTCCGTCTCTTTGTTTCTCTTCTCCCCCTCCTGCCTCTCTCTCCCCTCCGTCTCTCCCGGCCCCCCTTCCCCTTCCCTCCTGCCGTGGCGCTTGGCTGAGTGCTGCCTGCTCAGCCAGGCTGCCACGAGGGAGGGGGCCGGGGCAGTGACGTACACGGCCAGGGGGCGGGGCCGTGTACGTCACCGCCCTCCCTTCCCCTTCCACCCCAGGGGAGCCCAAACAGCCCCTTGCACTGCTGGCTCCCCCGGTGGCCCGACTGAGGGGTGCAGCACTCAGCTGAGTGCCACAGTGGGAGGGGAAGGGGGGCGGTGATGTACGTGGCCCCGCCCCCTGGCCGTGTACGTCACCGCCCGGCCCCCTTCCCCTCCCTCTGTGGCGGCTCGGCTGGGTGTTGTGCGCTCAGCCGGGCTGCCGCGGGGGAGGAGGGAGGGGCGGTGATGTACACGGCCAGGGGGCAGTGCTGTCTACGTCACCGCCCTCCCTTCCCCTCTCCCACGGTGGCCCGGCTGAGGGGCGCACTATTCAGCGCCACGGCGGGAGGAGGAAGGGGGGGTGGTGATGTACCCAAGGACTCTGGCTGCGGCCAGTGGCTGCACCAGCCCCCCCCCTCGCCAGGTCTGCTTCCCGCCCCTCCTCCGTCCAGCCCACGATCCCCAGCTCTGCTTCCCACCCCTCTTCCTGCTGGCCAGCCCCACAGCCCCTGGACACCCCGCCAGCACTGCTTCCCTCCCCCTTCCTCCGGGCCCCCATCCTCCCCTCCAGCCCCACAGCCCCCAATTCCCCCAGCTCTGCTTCCCACCCCCTTCCGGCCAGCCCCGCCCCCTTCCCTCCCTGCGTGGCGCCCCGCCCTCCTTCCCCTCCCTCCGTGGCGCGCTGCGCCGCTCAGCTGGGCCCTGGTGGGGGAGCAAGCAGCGGCAAGCGGCCCTTTGAGGTCCGCGCTGCACCCCCCCCACCAGGTCTGCTTTCCGTTCCCCTCGTCCCGTCCAGCCCACAGCCCCCGATCCCCCCCCAGCTCTGCTTCCCACCCCCCTTCTGGCCAGCCCCGCCCCCTTCCCCTCCCTGCATGGTGCCCGGCCCCCCTTCCCCCCTTCCGTGGCGCGCTGGGCCCTGGCGGGGGAGCAAGCGGCTGCAAGCGGCCCTTTGGGGTCTGCGCCTCCCCATGTGTGGGGAGCGTGGACCCCAAAGGGCCGCTTGCCGCCCAGGCCCAGCTGAGCCGCTTGTCGCCGCTTGCTCCCCTGCCGGGGCCCAGCTGAGCACCACTCAGCTGGGCCCGGTGTGGCAAGTGGCCATTTGGGGTCCGCGCTCCCCACACGCTTGCCACCGCTTGCTCCCCCGCTGGGCCGAACCGCCACGGAGGGAGGAAGGGGGGCGGGGCGCTGACGTACACGGCCGGGGGCGTGGCCGTATACGTCAGCATTACAGACTCACAGACAATGGGCTACTTTATGTAATGATAATAGATGCTGAGATTCAAAAAGTTAAAGCTTTACAACCATTAAAGCACAAATTGTCAACATCACGTGTCAAATATATAAAGTAACTGTCCATAAATCAAACTCTAACGTGTTCTCAAATAGCATTTTTCTTACTTTGTCTATCTAGACATTTCATTTATTATGATTATAGAAATATTTTTGCCTGTGCGCGTGTGTACAGTAAAATCAAAGTTTACTGATGTTTACTAATGACTTATCACTCAGGGAGGGAGGTCTTGACAATAAACTCTTTAAGCCTCAAAATTGGTTTAAACTAGAGTTGGTCCAAAGCAAAACTGCGCATCTAAGCACTCCTGAACTCTGATGATCAGAGCCCAAACTCAGATCTTGAGTTACAGACCCTAATGTTTGAGACAAATGGTCTGAACAACCCAGATCTTTAATGAATGTAGATGGGTAGAGGTGCAGGTTTTGCAATTACATCTCATTTAGTTTAAACCATCATGCTCTGTATTAACTTCTCCTTTGTGTGTTTTATCTTCAGTCACCACTGACTTCAGATAATATTACATGGGACAGGCTATTTTTTTTCTCATAAACTCGCACAGCTCTGCTAATACTTTGCATGTTTGTGACACTTTTGTGTCCCCTCCCTCTTGTGTCAATCTCTTCACCTTTCAAAGAGATGTATGTAAATAGAAAGGCATCTTTCCTTCACTGCTCAGAGATAATTATTTCCAATCGTTATCAGCTTGGAAATGCCATGCCCTATGGAAACCAAGCCCAGCTCAAGTTGTGTTTGCTTTGATTGCTGCGGTCTGTAGTGTTGACATTTCAAGATTACACAACCCCAGGGTCTGTTTGTCAAAGAGAACGCGCTCTGATTTTAAGGTTACTGTTAGGCTTGAAATGAGAATTACACAGCTATGAAGATGTGCCCTGGAATCAATTGGAGACAAAATGTTGGCTGGCGAGCAATTACAGCTCAGAACAACACGGACAGTTCAAACAAACTCAAGGTTTACTTGTAAAAAGGAATATCAGAGGCAGGGAGATCGTGTTTAAATTCTGATACACTTTGATGACTAACATCAAAGTTTCGGCAGGAAAGACAAGCAGACACTGGAAGATTTCCTGCTTTCTACAGAGCTGTACCTGCTGAGCGATGAAGGGGCCTTGGCACAGAGACAATCCCGTTTGTAAAGTCTCACAATGCCATTTACGTTAAAAAGGAAAGGAGGCAGACACAGAGGTAATGACTCAAAGGGAAGATGGGAGGGACCTTTCTGCACATCAGACGCATGCTGGGCCAAATCCGGCCCTATGCCGGAGCTGTGCAAAGAGTGTTAAAAGCTGCCCTACACAGGCAGCTGGAAATTCCCTTTGTGTGGAGGAGTCTCTGGCTGGCACAGAGTTGGTTCTACGGCACTACCTCCCACCAGTGTCCAGGCCTGGTGTGAGCCGGATTCTCCGGCAATCCTTGGCCTGCGTAATTGCCCTGATGGGGTGGGGAGGGTGGATTTACAAGCTAGCAGAATTTAGTACAGCGGTGAGCTTGCTCTAAAGTGTCCTGGGGGAGGAACCAGTGACAGGGATTGAGGCGCACAAAGGGTGGTGTGCATTTCAGGGTCAGAGTCAGTATGATTGTGTAACGTAGCTTCTAAAAGCCCTGGGCACTGCCAGGATCCCATTGAACAAACATGGAACAAACCAAATTGTCCCTTAAAGGGATGCCAGTTGCCTTTGGACCATCTGGTGACCAGCCCCTTCCCAGCTGGCCTCTTTTGTCCTCTCCACCTATCAGCAGGGACCAGTGATGATTGACTGGTCCCTGGTAGCAATGCTGGGTGTGCTTAGTGAGGTTTCAGAACTGGCGGCCTTCCAGCACGGTCTCTCTCCAAGCTCCCACTGTGGGGCACATGTCAAATGGGGGGGCTGGTACTATAGGATGTCTATATCTGATGGGGTGTGGCAGAACTTCATGTTCCCCTGCTGGAGGCCCCGCTGCTCTGCTGCAACAATTGTCTGTTGTGGGAAATAGCAGCCATGTTGGAAACCAGTGAGATCTGCTCTTCTAACAGCCAGAAGGACTGGGGGCCAACAGCAGCCAATCAGACAAACACCTAGAGTGTCAGGGATTTTCTAGATAAATCTTAGTCCTGCCATGAGTGCTGGGAACTGGACCGGATGACCTCTCGAGGTCCCTTCCAGCCCTGAGATTCTAGAAGACCCAGCAGGCTGGAATAAAAGGAGCTGTCTGCCCTCCGCAGGTCAGCTCCTAGATGGAGAAAAGGGTGTAAAGAGGGACTCTCCCCAGGCTGTCACCAGAGGAACCAAGCTAGGCCAGGGCGTATTGTTGGCCACGTTCAGTGGCAGGACAAAGAAGGAAGGGGTAAAAGGCTGTTTTGTTTATAACTGGCCTGGAAGGGCAAGTGTGACTGCCGGGTGGTGCGATCACCCTCTCCTGCCCCGGGAGAGGGGTTCAGCGGACCCTGTCGCCGGCCTCCGGCCTGTTGGTCCCGGAGCCTAGTCAGGTTCCGCGCCCTCGGGCGCGATCACCCTGCTCGGCTGAGTCCGGGGGATCCGCGAGCCCGGGTGGCGCCTACCCCTTCAAGCGGGACTTCTCCCGCAGTCTCCACTGGGGAGGCGGTTCCGGCTCGTCGGCGCAGGAGCGGCCCGCAACTCCCGATGATGGCGGGGGGAGGGGGACCCGGGCCCACCCTCTCCACTGGGTCCCAGCCCGGGGCCCTAAGCACAGGGGTCTGCTAGCTCCCTGTGCGGTGGACGTGGGATTCCCTCCCGAAACGCGTCCACCCACGGCCGCCAAAAGGGCCCCGCCCCGGGCTGCTTCCTCCCGGCCGCGAACCCCGTCGCCCTCGCCTTGGGGTCCCCGCCACCTACCGTGGCTCGGTCACTCGGCGCCGGAGCAGTCCGTCTTCCACCGCGGGGTCCGGTCCTGGCGGTGACCCTTTGCCACGGGTGTCTTTGATCCCCCGCTTCCGGGGTTCCCCGTTGGGACTCCGGGCTCCCTGGGGGGAGCGTCTCCCCGTGCCCGGCCCCACGCCCTGCGGGAGCCGGCCTCCAAGGTCGCGCCCCTTCCACGCTGCTGGCGGCCCTTTTTGAATGGCCCGCCGGAGATGACGCCCTGCGGGCGCGCCTCCTCCTCGGCGCCAGCGTGCGCGCCTCCGTCCCACCCGGCCCGTCATCGCCTGCGCTCGCCCTTGGCGGGCACACGCCGGGAGCCCGGCGGGCCGCTGCATGGCCTCTCAGCCGCGGGGGAAGTTCCCGCGGCCGGTATCTGCCGCGCGCCGGCTTCCCATTGCCGGGCGCCGCGGCCGGGGGTGCTGCCTCCCCCAGCCCCCCTGCGGGCTCCTCCGTGCGGGCCGTCTCCGGCCCGTCACAGCAAGGTAATCCCTGGAAGGGCAAGGAAATGATTAGGGGGCTGGAGCATATGACTTATGAGGAGAGGCTGAGGGAGTTGGGTCAGTTCAGTCTGCAGAAGCAAAGAGTGAGGGGGGATTTGAGAGCAGCCTTCAACTTCCTGAAGGGAGGTTCCAAAGAGGATGGAGAGAGGCTGTTCTCAGTAGTGACAGATGGCAGAACAAGGAGCAATGGTCTCAAGTTGTGGTGGGAGAGGTCCAGGTTGAATATTAGGAAAAATTATTTCACTAGGAGGGTAGTGAAGCACTGGAATGGGTTACCTAGGGAAGTAGTGGAATCTCCATCCCTAGAGGTGTTTAAGTCTCGGCTTGACAAAGCCCTGGCCGGGTTGATTTAGTTGGGATTGGTCCTGCCTAGAGCAGGGGGGCTGGACTTGATGACCTTCTGAGGTCTCTTCCAGCTCTATGGTTCTATGATTCTATGAAATGTTTGTATCTCTTTTGAGTTTTATACCCTGGAAGACATTTTGAACCATGAGACCTGGTCCGAGGGCTGAGTCATGGAAGACCTGTGGAGGGAGGCCAACAACTTGCAGGGGTTGCTGGTAGCCAAAGAGAACAGCAGCACTGCAACCGGACAACAATGGGGTGCTCAAGTGGAGAGTACAACCTACCACCGTACGCAGACAGGCTCTGTCTTGGTAGCACCATTTGTTTGCACGGATGCTGCATCCTGAATTTTCATTAGTTTTGCAGCATGATAAACCTCATGGTCATGATCATAGAATCATTGATGACCTTCTGAGGTCTTTTCCAGCTCTATGATTCTATGATAGAAACAGTGGGCCAGATTTGTCTGTTGGTTGCCCTGTGGAGAAGCTAGCGGAGTTACCTCAGACTTGCACCGTTGTAATGACAAGTTATTATATACCTCTCCCCACTGCGGGGGGCGGTTCCCCCCCCCCAGTGATCATTGTATTATGCTGTGACTCCCCTTTTCTAATGCACCAGACTGGTTGGCAAGTAGAACAAATGCTTTAGGTGTGGAGCAACATCGGTCACTGTCTAGACGGAGACAGGCGGCATTCTGGAGGGGATGAAAGGGTTTGTTTGGGGGGGGGTATTTTTCCTGTTTGAAGGAAGAATTTATTTCTTTTGACAGCAACACCCTGGGGAGCTTTTCCATTTACTGATACTTCAGTGCTGTCCTTTAATGTAATAGTGCTGCATTGCATCGGCTGTCACTCATGGATGATACAATCAGGCCTGATGCAGGATAAATACCACCAAAGTAGAAGATAAAATAATTATGTAAATATACATGACCCATACATGAGCTGCGCTCTTAGGGAGAGAATAATGTTACAGACAAGAGCATCAGAGGACAGCGCATGTTAAATCCCAACACTGGCCAGCAACCTGATTCCACAGAAATGTATTATAAACAAATGTGGATTTTGTGTTTACGCTCAGTTCAGGCTAATCCGTAAACCAGCTCACCAAAGCACAGATCCATGTACATTGTCCTTTGACTGCATAGCAACTTTTAATATACCTCCTCCGTTGTGGCAGATTTCACTCTTGCAAGTACTGTTGCTTTTCTTGGACCCTTGGAAATGCTGCAAAGGCACCAAGACCACCTGCCCCCTAGGTGTTGAGCCCACTAAAGCTATTTCATTTTGCTGGAATATGGAAGTTGGGGTCCAGATTTTCATGATGCGGGCAAGCCTGAGTCTTACTTTCTACAATGCCGCAGTGATGCCATTCATTCCCACGTGCGCCCGAGACCTCCGTGAGCCTCCCTTTACACAGAAAATAACAGACAGCGAGTAAGTCATGCGAGTGTTTGTGGTTGACAGTTTGACTCTGCAAATGAAAATGGGCACAGACGAAAGCTAGCTCCTCTGTCGTGGTCTGTGCCAAGTGTCAAACTCCAGACCCTCCGCTGGTGGAAACCACCTTAGCACTGTTGGTTTTCATGGAGCTACACTAGTTTACATCATCTGGGGGTCTGGCCCACCGTGTGAGTCCTGCTGCTAGCTCCTTCTCCCCTCATGCTCCCTTTAGTACACACTGTGAGGCAGCAGGGACTGTGTTACACTGAGCTCCAGCTCCCTTTCCAGCATGCCAGGCTCCCCTTCTCTCTTTCTGTGGAGAAAGCCTGCCCCATGCCATGCCCTGAGTTTGTCTGTGAGGTAAATGTCAACTTTCCAGGGCCTCTTTATTCTTTACAGAAAAGTCGGGTGGCAGGGAAGAGGAAACTCAAATCTCCTCTACCTCGTTGCCCTTGCTTCAGGGGCCAACGTTCAGCAAGAATACATGTATCTTCTCGGAGAGCATGCGTTTTTGAGGAGTCTCTTTCTCTCCAATGGCTGCATGCTCTGATATGTTTAACGCTAGCCCTTCAGTGCCCAGAGTGGTTCTGTGGTATAATCCTCCCACTGGGATTGCAGGCGGAGGGTCTCTCTTGACACTTGTTTAACAGCAATAGCAAAGATTTCCCCTCCTGCTGTGCATTTGAGGGCTGTCACGCTGCTCACATACATCCCATCTGGGGTTCTCCTTCCCTCCCCTGTGCTTCCCAAAACAGTGGCTGATGCGTCTTATGTCCATGATGCAGCACCTGTAATTTGGCCTTTATTTCTCACATCTAGTCTACCCTAGTTTTGTACCTGTTTACCTATTTCTGTTAGAGGAGTGGGACTTGTTAAACCAATATAGTTAGGCTGGTGCTCCATTCCCGCTGCAGGGGCTGCACTGTTTTAACAATACTGGCATAGTTAAAGTGGTATCCACATTAGAAAGGGATAGAAAATAAGACCCAGAATATCTTACTGCCCCTGTATAAAACTATGGTACGCCCACATCTTGAATACTGTGTACAGATGTGGTCTCCTCACCTCAAAAAAGATATTTTGGCCTTGGAAAGGGTTCAGAAGGGGTTTGGAATGGGTCCCATATGAGGAGAGGTTAAAGCGACTGGGACTTTTCAGTTTAGAAAAGAGGAGGCTGAGGGGAGATATGATAGAGGTATATAAAATCATGAGTGGTGTGGAGGGCCGATAAAGAAAAGTTATTTATTAGTTCCCTAAATAGAAGAACTAGAGGACACCAAATGAAATTAATGGGTAGCAGGTTTAAAACTAATAAAAGAAAGTTCTTCTTCACACAGCGTGTAGTCAACCTGTGGAACTCCTTGCCAGAGGAGGCTGTGAAGGCTAGGACTATAATAGAGTTTAAAGAGAAGCTAGATAATTTCATGGAGGTTAGGTCCATAAAGGCTATTAGCCAGGGGATAAAATGGTGTCCTTGGCCTCTGTTTGTCAGAGGCTGGAGAGGATGGCAGGAGACAAATCGCTTGATCATTGTCTTCGGTCCACCCTCTCTGGGGCACCTGGTGCTGGCCACTGTTGGCAGACAGGATACTGGGCTAGATGGACCTTTGGTCTGACCCAGTACGGCCGTTCTTATGTTCTTATGTTCTTATGGTACGGCTTTTGTGTGTAGACAAGGCCCAAGATACTTCATGTCATTTAATGTGACTTCAGGTCCTGAAGTTCCAAGCTGTAGCATGAGGAGTCATAAGGATACTGCATGTGGACTGTAAACACATCAGTGTGATGTATTGGCAAAGTTGCTGTGTGTTAAAAATGCCATCTACTGTCATAGAGCAGTATCTAGGACTGATATTAATTTTGTAGGTTCAATGAAATTGTTACTACAGTGTAAAATGTTTCTTGATTACAGAACTAGCCTCTTCACCTACATCCTCCCTAAAGAATGATTTATAGTTGAAATATAATCATGTCTTATGTAATCCATTCTAGGGGCAGAACAAAAAGGTTCCTCAAATGAATGTATAGTATGTGTGACAATGTAGCATAACGGAAATGACATTCAGATGAGTCTTTTCTAAAGACTATAGTGTTACCAGCAGCTATAGTCCTCTAAGCTGAAATTCTAAAAACTGCACCAGAGGTCAGGGGGTGAAATACTCAGGGCCATGTCTCTGTTTTCACAGATGATCGTGGAATGTGGCTCTCAGTGGCTGTGTCTAGGATGTTTTCAAAGTGATTTTGACACGTGGGAGCTTTCCTCTTTTCCAGGTTGGAGAGGAACGGGGAAAATAACACACATACCCCTCAATTTGCTCCAAGATTGATTCCTCTCAAACAAATTATGTTCTATGTCACACTTGAATATATTTCAAACAAAAACCATAAGAACATCTTGAGTAGAACTATTCACACCAGTTAATCATTCACGTCCCTGGTTGCCATCAATATTCATTTCATTTTTTTCTCTACTAGACAACTTACCAGTGGAATTGAGTCATTTTTAATCTTCATCCCTACTGCAATGTATTTATTGGTTCTTGGATAGATCCCACTGGTTCTTGGATAGATCTATTGGGTTCACTGGTTTGAGTTTTGGCTAATCATGTGATAAGCTTTACTTATTTATCTTTGGTTTCAGAATAAATAGAGTGTGCTCCTAGGCAAACTTTGAGCATCCTGCCATTTCTTTAACATTACAAACCAAAACACAACACAGTATGTTAGACGGGTTCCATTTTGAAGATCTGGATACCATCACCGTAGGAGGGGCTGATTGTTCATGTCAGTATGTGTTTTGTCCCTTAGGGTTGCATTGTTCCATCAAACTTGCTTACATTACTTTCACTACTTCCACTTTTAACAGCTATCTCTTTCTATGGGTATGTTCTCTTTCCAGCATTCATGATCCAGCTAGAGGGAGCATTGGTCAGGACAGGATTGGACTATTTGCAATGACTGCTTTTTGGCTAGTACTTTAACAGCTGAGAAAGCTTCATCCTTTTCTTACCTCTTATAATATTAGTGATAGTTCAACCAGTTTGATTTAGCAGCTCCTTCTCATTTGGTACAGGGATGATTTTGCTGGTTGTGTTGTTTTAATATGCTTTTTTCCCATCTCCTAGCACTTTTTACTTTCAGTCAGTCTTCAAAGCTTTCAGAAGTATTCACTGCCAGTATGTATAAATGAGCTGTAAGATGCAGTATGTCATCTTGAACTCCTAGATGTGCATAGTTAGCATCTCAGACTAAACACTTCTGATGGCTGATCCTACCAATTGTACTTTTCTGAATCCTGTGCTGGAACATGCAGTTAATATCCTAAGTACAGGCTGAACCTCTCAAATCCAGAACTCTGTGGCCTGGCAACATGGATGTTGCTGGACCAAAGAGCCCTGGAGTCCGGGAGTGGGAGCCAGCTGGAAGGCCTCTGGTGGCCAGGGAGCCCCAGCTAGGCCAACAGCCCCAACCGGAAAGCCCCAGCAGCAGCAGGACTCTCAACAGGAAGGGGAGGCCATGCTCTAGGGAGCCTCAGCCAGGCCAGTGGCAGTGGGGCCAGCGGCAGGGCAGGGAGCTCCACAGCTGGGAGTGGAGCCCAGAAGCTGGGCTGGCAGCATTCACTGCCCTGGTCCGACAAACGCTCTGTTTTGGGATCCCTCAGGTCCCCAGCGTGACGGACCAGGGAGATCCAACCTGTAATACATTTCTCAATTGTAGGCAGGCTGACCAACCTGGTGACCTTGCCAAAAGCTTCCTTTCTTTTTTCCAGAATTATGATTAGTAATCTGCCTGAATGGAATGCTGTATTTTATTGTACTTCTCCCACTGGGAATGCATCCTCTACGTGGGAGATATTTGCTACTGCTAATCTAGATCGTATCTGGCATGTATAGATCCAGTTCAGACACTGTGTGGAATATTGTGAAAAGGCCACGGACAATGTGACTGACATTCTCACTTCTATTTCCTGGGAAATATACAACTATTGGATGTAAGTTCTGTTTATAAGGCTCTTGCATTTGAGCCCTTAAGACTTGGAGCTTTTAAATCTATTGTGACAGTTAGCCATTTAAATGCCATTTTCAAGCACAGTCCTTTCAATCGGAACCATGAAGGGGTGACATATTCTGCCTGCCTTGAGATCCTCAGGAACTAGTGTTGTCTCCCTACTTCTTTCGGAACACGCTTGAATGCCTTTAGTGACTTTGGACAAACCTTGGCAGTTTTATTTGTAAATATTGTAAGGCTAATGTTGCCCATGTTACACTTCATTCTGGACTTTGAAAGGCCTTGAGAAGAAGTTGCTCACTTCCATGTATATATTAGGAAGGACAATTCAGAGGTTTGAGGGGGGAGGGCATTTACATAGTCCATAGAGCTGTTCATTCTAGAAATCTATTTGTACAGCTGATCTTAAGCACATGAAATTTAAGGGTGGGATTTGCAAATTAGTCATTTTGGGGCTAATTCAACTCCCATTGTAGTCTACAGTAAAACTCCCATTAACTTCAGTGGGAGCAGAAAAAGCCCCCATTTTAGCACTTATAAATAATCTTTCTTACATCCTCTAAACGAGATTACTGGGACAACTTGTTTTGCAACCTTTTAGTGGGGGGGACACTTGTTTGTCTAATTAGAAGACCACATTCGTTAGTTATGGCTACAATCAACAGCCATCCTGCACCTCACTCAGAAACATTCTTCTAAACATCTTTAATTGTTACACTATTGACCCAGTTCTGCCAGCCTTGCTCATGGGATGCTTCAGCATTCAAGTAGATTCTGTTCACAAGGGTTGGGATCCCCCATCTGCGCAGAACAATTGTAATTTACTAACCCGTAATGCTACATTTGTTTTCTGCAAAAATGTTCTCAGAGCTTGATCCCAGGGCTTTTCTTAGAACTAGGATTAGAATATAAAAGGAGGAGGATTTTATTCTAAAGGGTAAAGGAATCGGAAGAGCATTATTTTAATTAGAAAAACACTGCCCCAGAATGAATTCACATATCTGCCATTTGTGAGGGCTAGCTGTATTTTGTGAAGTACAGAATTATTTTCAACTATATTTGTTTTATTGGTTGGCCTGACAAATCCCTGGTATTTAAACTCTACCCCTCAGTATTTAAACTTGATTAGTGCCCAATAGATTAGATGTATATCTTTTGGCAGGTTGTGGTGTTTGTTTGTTTTTGTTTTGCAAGGGCTTCTATGGTAGGTGGCTATAGATTTAATTTTAAGACTGGACAAGCCCTCAAAAATAAAGAGTAGATCTTGTACTTGAGGTGCAGACTTCTGGGGAGAGATTGAGGCCAAAATTTTCAAATGTAAGTGCTTATGGTTAAGTTCTTAAATCTGTATGTAGGTAGGTAAGCAAATGACCTGGCTTTCAGAAGTGCTGAGCAGTTCTCATGTCTACTGGTTTTGCTGGAAACAGTGTCTGTTCAGAACTTATGAAAATAAACCCATTCATTTACTTAGGTGCCTAAATATGGATGTAGGTGCCTAATTTTAGGGACTCAAACTTAATATTTTTGGTTCAGCATGTCCGAGACTGGCTGTGCTTACAAATGTGGGGATTTTATTTATCACTAGCTTGAATTTTCATTCTTTATTTACTTGTTGAGTTACATCACCTGGATTTCCTATTATTCCTTAAGACTGAAAAACAAAATGTACTTTTGCTGTTCTCTGAATCTGTCCATTTTTAAAAAACACTGCAAGAAGTTAGGTATCTCCAGGCAATGGGCATTGTTATTAGGACGCCACACTTGAAAGGTGTTTTATAAACAACCTTTCATATTATGAAGTATTTTAAATTCTGCGGAATGTACTGCGTGGGACTGATATTGAGGCAGGGCTGGGCAAAATACGGCCCGGGGGCCGGATCCGGCCCGCAGACCACCCTGCTGGGACCCTCAGGCACACAGCTACCGCGGGTTTAAAACGCAGCCCAGCGGCTCTCTGCTCTGGAGGGAGGGCGAGGTTTCGTGTGATCTCCCTGCCCCCCAGCCCAATCCTCAACTCCTATTGGCCAGAAACAATCAGCCAATAGGAATTGACTCCAGCCAATCTCTCAGCTCCTATTGGCTGGAAACAACCAGCCAATAGGAGCTAAAAGATTAGCTGGGGGGGAATGCAGGCAACGCAAGCCTCTTCCCCCTCCTGGAGCTGAGAACCACATGGAAGAAATAGCCTGCAGCTCTAAGTGATCTGGGGCTGCAGCAGGCAGGAAGCCCAGCCTGCCTTGGGGGTGCTGCTGGCCTAGGTAAGCGCCTCCCAGCCAGAGCCTGCCTCTGGCACCCTCTCCCAGGTCACCATCCAAACCCGCTGCACCCCCCTTCCCCAGATCACAACTCCTCTCCAGACCCTGTACCTCCTCCTACACCCCTCCCCCAGGCCAGAATCCTCTCCTGCACCCAAACATCCTCCCAGACTCTGCACTCCAGTCCCCTGATCCAGGTCACAACCCTCTTCTTTGCCCAAACTCCCTCTCAGATCTCACACCGTCTGTACCCAGCCTCCATCCTAGACCCTGCACCCCCTCCACAGAAAAGTGTGGCCCTTTGGCCCCCTCCCCCATCAAAAATTATTGCCCACCCCTGTATTAAGGGCTAATAAATACAAGCCTGAATGTAGCTGTAAACTACATGGGTGTAATTTGTAAAGTCAAAATGGCTGACAATTTACAAATTAGACAGTGACAGCCTGCAAAACCCGGTGACCATTCAGCCTGTTGATACGCTGAACTAGAGCCCTCGACTATGCTAGTAGCTGTTCCTGTCACTTCACGCTGTCTCTACAGGCTCAATATGCTTTGGAATAATACACAAACAATTGTGGAATCTTATTTTACAGAGGCCTTATAGAGAGACCTTTTCCGAGCAGGTATGGAAGGCCCAATATGCAGCAGAACCATTGTGCGAGCAAGAGTGAAAAATACAGTGTAATTTAGAGGATGCGATCTTGTTGCAGCCCTTCCAAACCCTCTCTGCTTCAGAGCAATAGGAAACAAAAGCGAACTGGAAACGAAGGAACTCTTGGAATACACGCCCATCAGATTTTCCCAAAGCAGATTTACACTCTCCACTCTGTTTAATAAGGTAACAGGCACAAGTGTAGATTCCTTAGTAACATGGAACATGCTCCCCATGCACATTTAGGAAGTTGTTTTAGAGCAGAAACCAGTCTTAGAGAAACAAGCATCCCTTTTGGATCCATATAATTAAAATAGACAAGGGCGGTGCAATGTTGGGGGGCGGGGAGTAAGTCCACAGAGTTAAAGCCTTTGAGAGTAATGTAAATGTGGGGTGAATGACATTTCCACAGGCTTCTACTGAGCACGTAAACCCCAAAGTTTCCCATGCTAGGCTGCGTTCTCTCTCTCTCTCTCTCTTGCTCAGCTTCTATATCCCTGGCAGGCAGCAGTGGCTGTGAGCTTCTGCTGAGGCCCTGATCGCATTTGAATTGTTTCCCGATAAATTTTAAAAAGCATAAGATGAGCTTGACTGGATTTAACTTAAGCTCATTTGAACTGAAACATTCAAATGGGATGAAATAATGGCAGAGAAGTAAAGCTGTGTGGTTGGTTGGTTTGTCCCCCTCACCCGCTCCACATGCCAACAACCAGCTTAGAAAGAGACAAGGGAAGCACAAAGTGATCTCAGAAATTGAAGGGGAGCGCAACCATCGAGCTGAGATTGAGGGCCAGTGTTAAGATCAGCGAAAGGGGTTCTCCGGGAATAATCTATAAAGAAACAGGTGCATCTGACTTTGACATTGTCAGTCCTCTCACTTGTGGGCATGCCTGTAATCTGGACAGATGCTCGTCTGGCGATTAATCAATTAAATTAAATTAAATTCCCACGACTTTGCTGGCAACTCCTCCTTAATTCACATACCAGTTAAAATGTTATTTAGGCTTGTCCACTGCACTAGCCATGTCTGATTTTTGTCCCCACCTCCTACGGTTGCCTAATGTAAATAAGCATTGTCCTCATTTCCCAGCTCATTTACTTTAATTTTTTTATCATTAGGATTGATTTTGCTAGAAATGGCTAGTTAGAGGCAGATGCTTTGAAAACTCATCTGGGGCTCTAGCTGAGTTGGGTTGGCCCAGTTTATTTTCCAGTGGGCAATATCAAATGTATGTAGAACCATAAATAACCAAATCAGCAAGTTTGGGGGGAATATGGGGGATGGTTGTTTCTTTTCTCAAGGGTTGGGAATTGGATCTGGTTTTGATTTTATTTAAGTCTCAGCAAAAAGATAGGGTGGAAAAATCTCTTACTTACTTACACGAAATAATAATTTACTCCATGGTAGTCCCTTTGATGGGAGACTATAGGACATGGTGTATAGCCTTCTGGATATGTTTCACCAATGATGCAGCAAAGAACAATGCCAGGACGGGACACAGAAAAGAGATTTGCTTGTACTGCATCATATTATTATTTAACATTCACCCAGTGATAGCACCTGAAGGTCTCATCCACATTGGGCCCCAAGTGCTCTGCGCTGTACAGACATATTGTAAATGCAGTTGAAAAGATGAGATGTAACAGGTGCAGGGGAAAATAAGCATGAGAGGGGAAGGAGAGACATGGAAACAAATAATCAAAACAGGATGTGTTCAGCAGCCAGTGGCAATAACTACCTGACCCTTGTGCTGTGGCAGGACTGGACTGTGGTGTGGATCAATTAAAGATACAGCTGTTTTGATCTAAATGTTTGTTCTGCTTTTCAGTTTGTTATATTCCTCCCTGCTATTGTTCCATCCTGTCTCAAGCTTCTGCTCTGTCAGTCGCCTGCTGAAAAGCAGCTAAGCCGGCCACTCCCGATCAAATGCGACCACCCCAGACCCCTTCTCTGCCTTGTCATCTTTGATGTGTGTGTGCAGGAGAAGAGCCATATGAGCTGGAAGCAGCTTGCAAGCAGCAGCCCCAGAGTCCAAAACTGTAGAACCATTCGTAACCTGCGTCTCTCTGTTGCCCATAATTATCTACACTACACATGAGAGCCAAAGGCTCCCTCAAGCCTCATTGTGAGTCATTTAGAATTCTAATTGGGATTAAAAACTCTTGAAATCTGAGTGGGTGGCTCGGCGCATTATAGTTGATGGATGTTACCCTGGGCTACCAAGCCTGAAGACCAATACAAGACCCCCACTATGTTTTTTATTAAAGAGCTGCAGCATTTTTTGTTCCAAAGAATGGCTTTGCTCCCTGCTTCGGCTAATTAGTAACTAGCTCATGTACAACTGTGCTGGTTAATGGCTCTGGTACTGAAAGGCTGATTTCATTCTGAAGGGGTTTTTTTCCTGCTCTTAATTTGTGTTCCAATATGAGGGGTCCTCTCCACACTTCGCTTTCTCTGCCTATTGTGGGTGTATGTCTCATACATTATTTTCTTCCTGAAGATCCCTCAAATCACGTTTCATGATCATATAACTGCACATGGAACGGATTGATTCCAGGAGGCTTTATTTTGCAGAACTGTTTTCATTTTTCTCACCAAGAAACGTTGGTGGTTCTTGCTTTGGCACCCATTTCCCCCAGACTGCCATGGTCCTGTTCGACCAGCCTACACCCACAGGAGAGTAATGGCAGAGGGTCCATTGGAACACTAAAGAGCCAGCAGAGTTGTACTGATGGAACAGAAATGGGATGACCTCACTGTCTGATAGCTTTCACTGCATAGGGATCACAATGTGTCAAGCAGCCCATAAGTCAAAGCAGAATTGCTGAAAGCTCTTAAACCCCATTTCTAAGGGAGACAAGGCCGCAGCAGGCTGGATTGCAGAGAATAGAGGCTTTTTGCTCAACTCACCTGAGCAACTCAGTCTCAGTTTCTTTAGGCCTCCTGAGCCATGTGAACACAATCGGTAAGCTGGTTGACCCAGGCAGCCCCCCAATCAGGAATCATCAGCTGTTTGGGAGGAAGGGAGGAGTGGAGAAAAAAATGATGTCCTTCGCACTGAATTCATTTGCTCAGTGAGTGTAAATTGGGCTCCTAAAGTTATTGCAGGGCATTATTTTAGTTTTAATGTTGCACAGCGCTAAATGAAGCAGGTGAAATCCATTTCTATCAGACAACCTTGCAATGAGCAAAAATCAAATCCCCTTTGCTTCTAGTTAAATATGGATGTTTTCTCATAATGATCAGCCTTGAAAGCAAGCCAGACCTGCTGTGGACTATTTCCCCTGCATTCCTGCAAAAGGCTACAGGCCTCGTGAAAGTGATGCAGACAGGTGTCAGGACAGCTTCTTTTAACTCACTCACCATGAGTGCCCGGTCACTCTCTCTTCCCCATCCCTGGTGCTTATACGCAGCTGAGTTGTATCTGCATATTCCACTGAAGACAATGGTGCTACATTGATTTACACCAGCCAAGCATCAGGCACATCTGACTTGCAGGGATGCATTGATATCAATTATGAAGACGTTCCAGATTTTAAAAGTTCCTTCCCTGCCCTGTCAAGGAAACTCCCTGCAGGCTCTGGTAAAAAGGAGGCTGCAAAGATTCATTTAAATAATTAACAGTTTAATCTGTTTTATTTGCATTTGTGGAATGTGGTTGAAAATGTCAGCTGAGTAGCTGCATGGTTAAAAAAGAGATGAATGTGCACTAATGCTGAGCCCTTGCATTTCCCCTCTGGGGCATTCTGCAAACATTGCTTGTGATTGTGGCCCTGGATTGGGGCTCACGAGGTCTATACCATGGAGTCCCCCTGTGGCCTTAGACAAATTGCTTCATCTTGTTTCCCATCTAGAAAATGGGGATGAGGATGCTTTTTCTCCCACCTGTTGTCTATATTGGATTGTGAGCTTTTCAGGGAAAGGCTCTTTCACATACTCTGTGCATGTACAGAGCCTAGCACATCTCAGGTGGAACCCCCGCAGAGCGTTAATGCAGTGAATAATGCTTGCATAAGATGGGTAACTAGATATCTGTTATATAGACAGATGCACATGGGCTGTGTCTATACTTATAGTGGCGTGTAGAATACATTTGCTGCATGCTCACCTAGCGTGGGTATAGATAATACTGTAGACAGGGAGTAGAGTAAAAACACATCTGAATCTGGTAGCTGTGCCCTATGTGGTTCTCTACATGACCAACCCATGTCTCCACTGCTATTTTTAGTGATGTAATTTCCCATTGCTGGAGCCTTTTCCTGCCACGGGGAGTTATTGGAGCATTTCCCCACCTCCATGAAAGAGGTGGTGAAAATCTCTAGCAAGGAGAGGCTCCACACTGCCACTGCATTTCCCCCACCCGACCAGAGACTTTTCCCCTCTGCCAGAGACTTTCACTTCTGTCTATAGCTTCGCACCAGTGTGGACACAGCCTGATTTCATACCAGCCTGTAGCTACGTGTTTCCTACCCTCCACAGCCAGCCAGAAGCCTGGAGACTAGCTTGAAGTCATGAAGTCAGCTGGTTTCGGAGTTGGGAATAATTCCATAATTATCAATCTCATCACCATAAATTTGGACTAAACTCCCTGTTCACCCACTGCAGTGCCATGAGAAGTGGTTCTCTGAGGCACAGTTCCTCCATTTGCTCCTTTATAGCGTTGTGTGTGGGATCTAATTTGCTGCTGCTGCTTTAAAGAGCACAACATGCTCCCCCCCACACACGCATTTCTTCACACTGCAGAGAAAAATAACTCACTTTTCCCCCCAGCAGCCTTAAAAGGCCACGAGCTGAAACCCATTTTTCCTCATGCCACTTTTCTGTTTCTAACATGGGTCTAATTAAGCTTAATTTGTATCGAGCTACATTTGTGTTTACTTGAATGTGTTCTCTACTTGAACGGGAGATGATGGGGCGCAGACCCCTGAAACTGCCTCCCGGTGTTGCTTATTTTGGCTTCCACAGCACGCTGAAGGGTTTATACCGTTTGGTTCTCCTCTCTGCAAGGAGCGGCTGCTGTACGACTAAGAAGACTAGCTCACGAGCTAGCATGACAGTTATCCATTTGCCGTAGTGTGTTTGTGACATGAATCCTGAGCTCACAGCAGTGCAAAGCAGAATGGGGACACTCAAGCAGGCAGCCTTAATGGTAAACACTAGCCTCCCTCCCTCTCCATGTTCTGCAGCGTAGGCTCTGTTCTCAGAGCTGACAGAATTTATCTACTTCAGAGGGGGAGCCGTGTTAGTCTGTAACTGGAAAAATTGCAAAAACAACTAATAGTCTAGCAGCACCTTAGAGACAAACAAAACATGTAGATGGTATCATGAGCTTTCGTGGGCACAGCCCACTTCTTCAGATGAATTTCTCTTCAGAATTTATCTGGACAGCCATATAAAACTATGGGGAAACTGGTGTAACATTAATTGGCTGTAGGTGAGAGTCTTGTTTTGGGGGATGGTGTTCTTTATGGCTCTGTGTTTTCCAGAGACTGGCTAGATTACTGTGCTCAGAGAGAAAAGGACATTGGTGCATTCAAGTGTGGATGCAAACAAGCATTGGGGCCGGGGGGGAGGCAGGAGAGAGGCTGCCCTCACTGGCTGTGTAGCCTAGTGGGCTCCTGTCCAACTCGTGCGGTACCCTTGGTGATGAAACTCATGAAGAACGGAATTGCTATTTTAACAGTTTGCCCAAGTCCACTTAGAGATTTTTCGAACAAGCTTCTTTCCTGCTTGACCTAGTTACTTCTGTGCATGTTGAGTCATTACCTATATTAAGAGTCTTCACTTGCCCTACTTCCAGGTCTGATTTCCCTGGTTTTCTACTTGAAAGTAGGCATAAGAGATCTTGCGGAAAAGGGTTTATTTTCTGCAAGATCCCCGTCTAAACTGGCGCTTTTTGCCGGCAAAGCCCCGAGCCGGAAAAAAGCGGCAGCCATGTAAATGCAAATACCGCGGGGGATATTTAAATCCCCCGCGGATTTGCAATTGCGACTGGTCTCATTAGCATCCCTTTTCCGAAAAAGGGTGCCAATGTAGACACAGCCTAACAGTACAGTGTGTAGCACACGCCATATGTTAGCCGTTCTCAAACTATGGAAGAGGTACCCGTGGTGGGAGATGAGCTGATTTAAATAATACATTGTATCAGAATAGAATCCTTTATAACTGCAGTACTTACAATTGTGACTGGCAGCTGCAGTACTTTTGAGTTCTACATGTAGTATTCTACATGTGAGAACAGCTCTCTGTGAAACACGTACTTGGAGCATACATTGGGGCTGGTAGCTTATATCTGAAATATGTTTGATGTGCGCTCAGCTCTTGTCAAGCACCCTTTAGAACCCTGAAAGCTTGGGGAGTTAAACCATTCCATATAGCAAACACCACTTTAATCATAAGGGCAGGTGCTCCTTGGCCACCCAGTTTCCACTGAAATTAACTGAAGCTTTGTGTGCAAATCAAAGTGAGACTCAACAGATCTCTGTCACCTTGCAGATGTCTGTTGAAGTCAGTAAGTTGTTAGTCAAATAGCAAACATTTGAAATATTTCATTCAGGTCTGATGCATAATTCAGGATGTAATGTGAATGCATTTTGCTGACTACTAACATAGGGTATGTCTACACTTGCAGCCTAATTTGAACTAGGGCTGCAAATGTAGGCATTCGGAATTGCAAATCAAGCCCGGGATTTAAATATCCTGCGCTTGATTTGCATCTTCCTGGCCGGGCGCCATTTTTTTAAATTTACAAGCCTGAAGTAACTGCCCGCGTCTATACGCGTGGTGAAACGTCGTTCGAAATAAAGCCCTAGTTGAACTACCTGTTAAACCTCATTGCAGGAGGAATAACAGGTAGTTCGAACTAGGGCTTTATTTTGAACGCCCATTTCACTGCCACGTGTAGACGTGGACAGTTACTTCAGGCTTGTAAATTTCAAAAAAAAAAAAAAAAAAAAATGGCGCCCGTCCGGGAAGATGCAAATCAAGTGCAGGATATTTAAATCCTGGGCTTGATTTGCAATTCCAAATGCCTACATTTGCAGCCCTAGTTCTAATTAGGCTGCAAGTGTAGACATACCCATAGTGAGTTTCAATTCAATTTGATTGGAAATGATTGCGTGAAGAAACCCTGACAAACCACGGTACATAACAGAAGCATTAGTGGACCTGCCATTGCAGTTGTTGCTGTAATCTCTGCTGTGCCGGAAATTTACTACCGTATTTCCAAAGCATTATCTAGGAATTACAAGGACTGATCTGGTGCAGTTGAATTCAGTGGAGTTACACAAGTACACATCAGCTGGGGATCTACCACTGTTCCCTGTGAGCTGAGTGCTTATGCGGGTGCCCAGGAGAGATTAAAATGCTGCTTGGCTGATTATCAGAGCACCTACAGCGCCCAGAGCCAGAAGCATGTGTTTTTTACTAGCGGTGCACATCTACACATGCCTTAGTGCATGTGACAACATTTATTCTGCACATGGATGGAAAAGCTTAGAGGGAACATTGGATCTAGCCCATAGAGCTGTTCAGGACCTAATATTGCACCACTGAAATCAATGGAAACCTCATCATTGGCTTCAAAGGCAAATGCAGAACCTTTGGGCTCTTAGTCGTGTGGTTAAATCCCATATGTGAGACCTTTCAACATGTATCACTTGGCATCTGTTACTTTGATTTGAATTGGAGGTTGTTTGCAATGATATAGCAGGTAACATCTTTGGACCTGCTCCTAGCCCACCCATCATTACACCTTATGCTTTGGATACTATTGGTTTTCTTTTGTCAAGCTGAAGGCTTCCTACACGTTCCCTGGTGATACTGGCAGTGTCATTGCTGGATGTTGCTTTTCTTTGGAGAGAAAATACATTACAGGAGAATAGCCTGTAGGGAATGACTCTGGATTAGTCCTTGGGAGTTTAGGGTTTTGAGCTGAGGAGACATGCCCATCTTGCCCTTCCTAGCTAAATGGGGAGGTGCTGTTCCAAGAAGGGTCCCAAAATGGCAAAGGATGAAAACTCCCCAGACTAGATGATCTTATAAGACTTTCCCTACTTTTATTTATAGAATTCTAGACTCTAGAATTATTTCCTTTGTATTTCATCTGCTGTGCCAGGATTTTGAGTGTGACATCATTTGTAGCTTGCTCAGTGAGATTACTGAGAGCCCAAATGGTGTTATTTCTTGACATACTAATTTCTTTTCACTTTCATACTGCGACACTGGTGAATCTATTGAGCCGAAATCTTCTATCAGGTATATTTCATCTGAACTATCTTTGTAGGCATTGTGTTATGGTCTTTGTATTTTATAGTGTAGAACAGTGGTCTCCAATCTTTATAACCACAAGATCACTTTTTCAATTTAAGTGCATTGTAAGATCTACCTCAAACCCAAATACTCTTGCCCCACTTCCTTCCTGCCCCTTCTCCAAGGCCTCCCCTGCTCACTCCATCCCCCTTCCTCCCTGAACCTCATTCACTTTCACCAGGTTGGGGTAGGGGGTTGGGGTGCAGGCTCTGGTCTTGGGCCAAGGAGTTTGGAGTATGGGATGGGCTCTGGGCTTAGCCCAGGGTGGGGCATTGGAGTCCAGGAGGGGTTTCAGGGTGCAAGCTGTGGGAAGGAGTTTGGATTCAGGGGGACTCACGTCTGGGCAGGAGGGTTCAGGGCTAGGACAGGGTTGCAGGCTCTGGCTGGGCACCACTTAACTGAGACGGCTTCTGGGTGGTGGAGCAGTGGGGATAAGGCAGGCTTACTTCTGACCTGGCCTTCCCACTCCTGGAAGCAGCTGGCATGTACAGCAGTGGCTCCATGGCACCATGTGCTGCCCCTCATCTACAGGCACTAAGTCCACAGCTTCTACTGGCCATGGTTCCCCATTATTGATCAATGGAATCTGCAGGAGTGGTGTCCACAGGCAAGGACAGCATCTGGAGACCCCCCTGCTCTGACTTTCTCAGGGGATGCAGGGACATGCCAGCCACCTCCAGGAGCAGCAATTACCGTAGGGATAATTACTCCAGCCACAACAGGTTAGGCATTTTAGAAGTCACTACTCAAAGAATTAAATTTAAGTGTAAGAGAGAAATGAAAGTTATGAAATGCACAGACCAGTCAAAACCCAAAACTAACCCACTTTGCAAGCAGTAAAAGTAGTAACAACAACCCACCACATATGTGCTGGGTTGGGAGATGAGTGAAGGACAGTGTGTGTGTGAGAGAATGACAGACACACACACACACACATTGTGTGAGAATGATTTGCATTGTCAAGCTCCCTCCATCCCCTTCTCTCTTTGTGGAGTACAGGAGTAGGGGGAGGAAGGACACCCTGACATCAGCTCCCCCTCTTCTCCCTCCCACACCCTGCACAGCAAGCAGGAGGCTCCCAGGGGGCAGCTCCAAGGCAGGGGGCAGGAGCAGCATGACATCGGGTGGAGGGGCAACTGAAGTGCCAGCACTTGATAGCTTTCTGGCCAAACCAATCAGGATCACCTGTTAGAGGCTCCAAGATTTACGGTAGATCCCGATCTACTGGTTGGTGACCACTGGTGGAGAAGGTCTCCTTGGAGTATGTGTAAACAGCGGGTGCTTTACTCTAACAGCAGCTGCTAACCAGAATACAAACATCACTCCACATTTTGTTCAGTTTCAGCACTGGTACCATCTCAGAAAAGCAGGAAGATGATACACTCTGAGGTTATGAATCAGAAAACATGTGCACAGTATCTTATAAAAGCATGAAATGACATCACATGCATCTCAAAATGTACCTGGTGAGAAGAGAGTTTCAGAAAATTATAGCTAACATTGAGAGAGCCCCACAAGAGGATTCTGTTCTTTAAATAAGATGATCCATTTTTTCCTTGTAACTGCAAGTTCGTTCAGATGTACGGGCTGTATCTGTATCCTGCTACCTGCCCTCCAGCGCCTCTGCGGCAGATTATCTGAACTCCCATCAGAATGGGAAATTGGAGAGGCGCTGGCTCACACCATCATTTCGTTAGATAATGAGGAGATCTCTGGTGCATTTGTGGGCCCGTGGAAACTGCTTATAAACTATTCCAGACTCAGATGCATGGTGGGCATGAGTATGCCATGTCTAGGATGCAGATAGGGGCTGTGCATTTTGAAGAACCTTCATGTATCAAAATTAAAGAGAAAATATGGCAATACATTCAAATGTGTGTAAGTTGGGATTGGTCCTGCTTTGGGCAGGGGGGTGGACCCGGTGACCTCCTGAGGTCTCTTCCAGCCCTGGGAATCTATGTTACCAGTTGAGCATTAGCAAAGATGAAACCGCTCCAACCACCGAGGATGTCTGCCTGAATCCAAACTCAGGTGACATTCCCTTGACTTCCCTATTTTCTTTTCTAAGGGTTTGTCTATGCTGGCAATCGAGCAACAAAGCTTTTGTGCCGCCCAGGTGCTTAACGCCTCGACCCCAGGATTAAAGCTTTGGCAATGGCCAGCAGGAGTGTAAACAGTGCTCTGTCAGCAGGAGTGACTTCTGGCAACAGAGCTGTATCCTCACAGCCACGTGGCTAAAGGCTGTGTAGTGTAGACATTCCCTAACTCTGTGTACTTCTTGACAAACTAGGAAGAGGGTGGTGGGAGAGTTATTCACTCCCTGCACAGAGATTGCAATTTTGTGTGGAACTAGCTTTTCAGTTTGCTCTTCATTTCGACCTTGATCCTGCCTACACTGGTGCATGTGCTCAAATTAATGCATGGGAGTAGCCCCCCAGATCTCAATGGTCATACTGACACATGTTCATAATCTTTGCAGGATCAGAGCCAGAGCGAGGTACAGTTTGAAATGGGCCTGAGTAGTGAACCTCCTCTTACAGCCCAGGGAGTCCCTTTACGTTGGATTTTAGCCGTTTTTGTGGGGCTGCATGTAACCGGTTGCATTATTAGTGCCTTTGCTGTCCCTGTTCTCCGTGTAAACTGACAACCTTGATTTCTAGGGACATCACATGGCCCCTCTCAGTCACGCTAAAGAAAAATGCCTTGAACAGATTTTAAAATATTTTACTTTTAAAATCCAAATGACTGATCTTTTTGCTCTGCTGTCATTCACGTCTCTGCTTAGCAATGCTGTTAAGCAGTTCATTTCTTGTTGCAGTGATCGCTGATGGGGTCCTGGATAAGACAGCTCTCACAGATGACGTGGGCAGTGAGGAGGATCTGTATGAGGACTTTCGGAGTTCCAGTCACCGCTACGGACACCCTGGAGGAGGAGGAGAACAGCTTGCCATCAATGAGGTATTGCAACCTCAAGGGAACATGATGGCAGTTTCTGGGTATCTGGGAGGGTGTTTCAGGGAGGAGGGAGAGAGGTTGTTCTCTTTGACCTGTGATGATGGGATGGGAGGCAGTGGGCTTGGATTGCAGCGGGGGAGGTTTGGGTTGGGACTTGGGAGCAACTTCCTGGCTGTCAGGGTGGTTAAACACTGGAATCAATTGCCTAGGGAGGTTTTGGAATCTCCATCACTGGAGATATTTAAGAGCAGGTTGGATAGACATCTGCCAAGGATGATCTAGACAGTGCTTGGTCCTGCCATGAGGGCAGGGGACTGGACTCGATGACCTTTTGAGGTCCCTTCCCATTCTAGTGTTCTATGATCCTATGATTCTAACTGTAGGTCTGTGAAGAAGCGGATGGGAGGCTGCTTCTGGGTTTTATTTAACATTGCAATAGGATATTCAGTAGTCTCTTGCTGTGGCCACCATTTTAATTGCACATCATTCCAAACCCACGTTTGGGTTTTCTGCTGTGACACAAAATGGAACCGCAGCTCCCTAAGCTGCATGTAACTTCAGTGAGTTGTTCCTCTCTTCTCGTGGGTTTTTAGGCCGAAAGGAAACATACAGGTATGAGTGAGCAGCACAGGCCGGACTGCGTTCAGGACTGGTGTGATCTGGAGCCTGGTTAGCCTTTTTACTTAGTGAGGCAAGGCTGATGATTCTGAAGCCCTTGGAAGGATGGTTCTGAAAACATGTTCAAACTTTTCACCTTCAGCGCAAGCTTGTGTCCAAACAGAAGTAGCACATTAGTGGTTTGAGCAAAGGGCTCTTGTTGTGCTGACACTGGTTTAATTGCTTGTCTCAAATTAGATTGTTTCTTAGCCTAAGTTGTGTGATGAGTATTGGTCAGGACACAGGACCTGTCTGTCTGCTAAAGTACAGTGCCCTTGTCTAGTGCATTAAAATTGTGCTGCTCTGGAGACTTACACAATACACAGAATGCTCTTTCCTTTGGGTGAATTAATAAACATTTCATTGGAAGAGCTGAGGACATGCCCCCAATGAACGACAATGCGTTTTGCTGTACTGAGTGTGTTCAGTGCTCTGCACCCTGCACAAGACGGAAGGACACCAATAAGCGATGTGTAGATTGGACCTGTCTGGTCTGGTACCTGGGGACCTGACTGGGCCGAACAAGGGAGTTTGCCAGACTCGGGTCATTCCAGCCATTGGGCTCCAGGCTCTCCCTGCAGACCAACAGTCCCCTGGCTGGGCTCCAGACTGCTGGTCCCCAGCCATGGGAGTGGCACTTCTGTCCCCTCCCCTCCCGGCCAGGCTCCATGGCCACTGACTCCCTGGCCACGGGACAGGGTCTTCTGCTGGGTCTCCAGCCAGGCTCTGTCGCCGACTCCTCAGTCTTGGGACTGGTTTTTCTGCCGGCCCCCCAACTGGGCTCCGGACTGCTGGTTCTCCAGCCATGGGACCAGCTCCTCTGCCTGCCCAGGCCAGGCTCTGAGCTGCCGGCTCCCTGACTGCAGGCTGGGATTTGGGCTGCCGACCCCTCCACCATTTGACTCCCAACCAGCCCCAGTGGCTCGCTGGTCGAGGGACTGTCTGGTCCACCAACATCCGGGATCCTGTCAGACCATGGATGTGCCAGACCAGAGAGTCCCAGACCAGTGCGGTTAAACCTGCATTACGCTTTTACTGGGGTCATCCGTGGCTGCCGTGGTGGTGGCTACACCTAGTGCCTGTGTCAGACGCAGCCATACTGCCTCGAGGTGCTGTTGAGGGACACACCCAGAAAGAACAGCTACAACACCTTTAAAAACAGCATAGCACATGCTCCTTCACCAGGGTCCCCACGTTACTGGGAAAGTGGAGTCCTTAGCACCACTCTGCTTCCCACAACCCGCTGAGCATGGCAGGAAGCAAAGAATAATTGGAGCACAGCTGCTACAAGGGGCGCTGAGAGCAGGCCCATCTTTGGGGTAGCTCTGTGTCACTGAGGAGGCTCCCAATGGAAGTAGTTTATCAGGGGCTGTTTCCACCCACTTTACAGTCTCTTTGTGCCACCACAGCAGCGTAGAACGATTGCACCAACAAATAAACTCAAAGAATCTAGAGACGCACCGAGGCATCTGATGCTGCAGTGCAGATGAGAAAACTGAGAGGATAACACAAGACTTGCCACAAGACCATTCTCTCACTCAGTTTCCTGTGCTGTGACATCCACTTCACTGTGTAATGTAATTGGAAGTGATACGGTACAGGTTCTCCCACACTTAACTGGCACCTCAGCTGTATTTGGCCAGTAGCCTGCGATATGTTTAGCAGCACAGGAAATGTATTCTACAATGTATACTGGATACAATTAGACCTATGGAAGGAGTTTACTGCATTTCCTAATTTTTTCAAGTGCTTGTGTGTGCAACCTAAACAAAATTCTTTTAACATAGGTTTTTGTATGTAAGTTCTTGATGGGGGAAGGGTTTTTAAAGGAAAAGGATAAAATATAAAAATGTAGGGATCCCAAATATCTTTACACCTTGTGATAAATTCTGAAACATA
This sequence comes from Rafetus swinhoei, assembly GCA_019425775.1. Taxonomy (NCBI): domain Eukaryota; kingdom Metazoa; phylum Chordata; order Testudines; family Trionychidae; genus Rafetus; species Rafetus swinhoei. The sequence goes on from CM033432.1 coordinate 48,676,247, forward strand.
TTTTAGGTCACTTGGAAATGGTTGTGTTTCTATGTCAGATATTCTCTGTACTTACTTTTCCTCATTCTTTACTACTGAGGACAAGAGCTTTTTTTCATTAAGAGTTCATTGTCTCTGTTAATTGCTTGTCCATCATGTAACTTTGTGTGAGTAGAGGATATTGATTTGTCCAAAGCAGTTGTAATTTGCAAAGTTCATGAACCATACCTGGATATATTCTCATTTCAGATCCATAGACTTACCAGGTCAACCAGTAAGCACTGATTATTTGTTTATTATCCTGTACCCTGTAAGCTTGTATATTACAACTTCTTTGTTGGCCCCAGAACAGATAGCACATTATTTACCTTGTCCACTGGATGTGATGATTAATGATTCCATCATTTAGCATCAATTAGCACTGGCAAAGCGCCTTCCTGTGTGTGCCATCTGGAATTGCATAGTATGATGGAATACTAATTTCTAATGCTGGGATTTTAAATGGACAAATACCTGAAAATTTAGAATGGACATTTCTAGCATCAACCATCATGATTCCCAGCTACCTTGATGCATTTTAGTAGTGCATCAAAGCCTATGGCCTCTATTAAAAAAATTGCCAGGCAGATCTTACAGGTTTTCTGTAATAGCCTTGGGGGATTTGCAAGTTAAAAACTAAAATATAATCATTTAATAAACTTTTCCAAGTTTTCCCTGCTTTATTCTCCCTCCACACTAGTTTTCATTGGTCTAGGCTAGGGGAAGAAAACCAGGCCAGTTTCCTCGCAGATATCTTCATTCTTAGCCATCTTTAAATAAGCAGAGAAAGAATGAAATGTATTCCATGGGATTCAGCAGTGTGACACCATTCCTAAATTCATTAGTGATATTCGTAATCAGTCCATACCACTTCCTTTCCTCATTTGGCACCTGCACTGTTCTCGCTTGCTTCTCTTCATCTTCCTTGCCATCAAATAATTCAAGAAATAAACTTTTAACAAATATTAACGTCCACCAAATGAGCTCAAATGAGAATTTAACATTGTTAGAATAATACATCTAGAATCTTAAAGATATTTCGTTTAATATACATTTTACATTCACTTCATAAGAAAACAATTTGGGGAAAAATAAGTCTTGGTGTAATGTTCTGCCTCAGAAGGATATAATCAATCTCAAGGATACAAAATAATTTGGGAAAGAAATTGCCTGACCAAACTTCCAGCCACAACTTACATAATTAGATAGATCAATCTTTTGGAAGTGATACACTGTAGTCGTACATATAGTCTAGGAGAGATGATTTATTGCCTCTTTTACGTCTTCGTGTGAGTATATTGGTCTCCCAACTGATAGGCAGACTCTGCAGCAAATGTAGCCGGATAACAAATGCCCTCCCTCCCCTCTTCTGCTGGCTCACATCCCTTTTTGCAGATCCTACATGTTACTGTGGCCATGATTTGAACAAGGACGACTATGGTTTGGAAGCCCCAGTTATTTACTTGTTAGCCACCAATAGCGCTCAGTGCTGTAAAGGACAAGAAATAGACACTCTCTTCCCCTGAAGGTCCCTGTAATCCAAGTTCCAGTACAGATGTGGGCATATGATTCACTTTACGCATGTGAGCAGTCCCACCGAAATCACTGGGACCCCACTTAGGCTTACTGCGAAGCACACGCATGCACGTTTGCAGCATCGTGTTGTAAACACTCTTTGCATTTTCAGATTTGTGTGTGAGGGGAGAGATTCTGCGATGTGTAAACTTTCAGTGTTGCATCAGAGGGACTTTTGCATTTAATTTGTAAAAGTTGCAGGATCTGCAAATGCTTCATAGTGTCTATAGAATGGGCCAGATCCTTGGCTGTGCCCATCACATCTTGAGAGCACCTGATGGGGGAGGTAGGACAGGTTTCCCAGGGAGCTGTAGACACCTTTCTGCACACACAGTCCTGGGGTAGCCAGAGGTGGTTCCAGACTGCTCTCTTGCACTGTCTGGAGGAATCCCAGAAGGATTGTTCACCAGCTGAGGCTGAGGCAGAACATTCTGTGCCATGGTCCTGCCTTGTTCTGCCCCCATTTCCCCTCCTCTACAACAAGAGACGAGTGGACGATGTAAAGCAGACTATGCTGGCTTTGTGCGAGTTGAGGATTAGCGACATCAGCCTCTTTAGGGCAGGCTTAGGGTTTCTTTGTACCCCTCCAGTCATGCCAAAGACTTTGCCCTGTGTGTGTGTGCATGTATATGAGATTTCTTTATACACATACCCACAAAGCGACCTTAATTCCACCCAACCAGTGCTTTTATTTTAATGACATAGTTTGGAATCGAGCAGCACCCAGGCTTTTCCTCAATAGCCTCCTCGGTCTCTCTGATTCATTTCTGGCTAACCTTGGTGGCAGAGAAAACGATACTTCTCTCTGTCTAGTTATTAACTCATAGAAGCTGCTGAGATATTTCAGCAGTGAGGGAGGCCATCTAAGTAGCTAGATAAAGAATTAGTGATTCATGGTGATAAACCCTGTGCTGGCCTGCTGACTCTAATGTAACACAAAAGGGGCTGTTTTTTCTCCACCCCCTCCCCCAGACAATCTAATGGGAGAAGCAGACTTGAATCATCTGAGCAGCAAGAGAATAAGAACACTCGGAGCATGTGGTCAGGGTAATCTAATGGGGTCTGAAACAAAACCGCAGATCTCTGTCTGTGTTTGGAAAACAAGCATAAAAAGTCACACCCGAAGAAACACCCGAGAGAACAATGTCTTTTGGAATGTTTATGTCCATCTCACATGAGCTATTAACTTGTAAAGGTTATGACAGCCTTGTTATGCTCGTCAATGACAATGTGGGTACTAGGGATACTGGTCACACCTTCTGCATTTCCAGCTTGGGGCTAAGGGGATAGGGATGAGAACCGGAGCACAGAATACTTTTTTTCCCTTTGGGGGAAAATCCAAACAGATTTTTAATTCCAAAGGCTATTTATGCCAAAACATCTTGCAGTCTGTCTGTACAATATTCAATATTTCTATAGGCTTGTAAAACTTACTACTCAGTAATATGGAACTCTCCACAACATTTTATCTCACCATTGCTACAATAATAGAATTGGAAAACTGGTTTGTTTATTGCTCAAAATTCTTATTAGTGCTCTAGAAAGATGGTAGCTTCTTCACAGGTAAGACTTCAATCGACTTCCATTTTAAAATTTCATTTTCACTTTCCATATAAATCTCTAGTTTATTCCCCAACATTGGCTGGGAATGCTGATTTGGGTTGGTGCATTCTGTAGCAAAGACTCCCACGTGTGCTGTGGCTGCCCAACCTAACCCCTTCAGCTGTGCCGTAGCAAGTTGTGGTTTGGAACCAATATGTGTTCGCTCTGCTCTGCACCAGCATAACACCTAAGAAAGCACAAAGAGTTTGGCCTTGTCTAACTCGGAACAAAATATAACCATAGTTAGGTGAGCAGTACTGGGATAGTGTCCCAGTTGGGCAATAGGCAAGGCTGGCTCCCAACTTATTGTTGATATAGCTGCACCCATATTATGCCATTACTAAGTTAGTAAAGTAGAATGGGTTGCCTAGTTCAATAAATGCATGCAATGGCTATGGGGAGCTGTGGCCCAGTTGGGTGCTGCTCTGGGTTAGTGGGCGGCTGCTCCGCCCCACTACCCACTCACTTAGTTCTTTGGGGAATTAGCTATGCTTGGCTTTAGCCTTATGTTAGTTCCCAGACACAGATAGCAGCCAGTAACCAACAGTTCTCGGCCTGGACTTTGTTCAGGGTGGGGCAGCAAATAAACAGCTCTCAGTAGCACTCACTAGGCCGAGCAAACAAACAGCCAAACAGTTCACAGTAGTGGTCCCAAATGCAGCACCCACGGCTGGGTCCCCTTGCTCAGGCGGGAGTCCAGGAGATGCAGGCTGCTGTTCAGGAACAGGAGACGCCCGGGCATGACGTGATGTCACCGCCCAGCCCGGGACTTTAAAACTGCTGGCGCCGCGCGGCTGAGTTGTGGGTTAGGAGTTCGGGGACTTATGGGGCAGAGCGCAGACTCCGGCCCCGCAAAGTGGAAGGCAGAAGGTAGGAAAGGGCTGGGAGAGGAAGGGACTTGTGCAGAGGGGAAGGGGAAAGAAAGAAGAAGGGGTGGAAGAGGAAGGGGCTTGTGCGGAGGGGAAGGGAGAAAACAAGGGGAAGGGCTGGGAGAGGAAGGGGCTTGTACAGAGGGAGAGGGGGAAGAAAGGGGAAGGCACCAAAGGGACAGGGTAGAGGAGAGACAAATGCCAGGGGCCAAGTGCAGACAATGAGGAAAAGGGCAGGAGGAGGTGTCAGTGGGAGAGGACAGGATGATGCTGGGAGGAGAGGGTAAGGGCATTGGGCGCTGGAGGAGGAGGTGCTGGGAGAAGGCTTGAAAGAAGGGGTGGGCATGAGGAAGGCCAGGATGGAGCAAGTCATGTGAGGGCACAGAGGGGCATGAGGGAATGGGGGCAGAGAGTGGTGAGGGGGTGGGCATCAGGAAAAAGAGGGCAAAGGGGGCAGGGGCAGTGAGGGAAGGGGAGGCACCAGGAGGTGCAGGGCTAAGGAAGGTGCAGGTGCCAGGGATTCTGGGGTGAAGCAGAAGGGCAGACACCTGCAGGAGGGACCAGCACCAGAGGAGAGAGGCAGGGCAGGTGTGTAGAGGAGGTGTTAGAAGAGGGGATGTGGAGGGTAGCTCACATGATCAGAGTGGGGCTACTGGGAGTGGGCACAGGGGAGAGAAGGGCTGGTGGAGGGGGCAGGTCGAGGAGGACTGAGGGCAGTGAGAGAGCAGGAGTCAGGACAGCAGAGGAGGGTGAGGAGTTGGGGAGCAGGCACCAGGGGAGCTGATGGAGCAAGGGAGGAGACATGGCAGCAGAGAAAAGGTAAAGGTTTAAAAATATTTATTAATAACTTGGGTGCCACAGTGGCACATCCAAACAAGCCACATGAACTCAGTACTGGTGCACAACACAAAATTCATTCTGCTCATGGGAGGAAACTCTTAGGCTATGTCTACACTGGCGGTTTCTTGCGCAAGAACATCTTGTGCAAGGGTTCTTGTGCAAGAACTCTTGCGCAAGAACACGTCCACACTGCCGTGTGCGAGCTGTGCTTTTGCACAAGAGCATCCATGGCAGTGTGGACGCTCTCTTGCCTAAGAAAGCCCCAATGGCCATTTTAGCCGTAGGGGTTTCTTGCGCAAGAAATCCCTGCCGAGCATCCACACTGCCCTCTTGCGCAAGAGAACTTATACCTGTTAGAAAAGAGCGTAGTTCTTGCGCAAGACGCCCTCTCTTACCACGCCGTACTGTAAATTTCCTTGCGCAAGAGCAGGCGGGCAGTGTGGATGCTCTGTGGGTTCTTGCACAAGAACGGCTGTACTTGCGCAAGAAGCCGCGAGTGTAGACATAGCCTTAGAGGGAACACTTCCCCCAGCCTCTCTGCCCCCGAGTTAATGTCACACACATTGGGTTAATGCAGCTGCAGGATAGTTGCATGCAGGGGGTTTGGTGGGGGCCAAACTAATCCCTGTTGGTAGGAGGATGGTGGGAAAAGCCCTTCGAGAGGGGTGACATGACAACTTTTACTTCTGGTCATGTGTCCATCTTGCCCCGAGCATGTTACCTCCAGAGGCGTGACTAACGGGGCAGCTGGCGTGACTAACGGGGGCAGGAGGCGTGGCTAATGGGGCACCACCAAAAATTATACAAACCTGCCGCCCATGCATAGGGACTCCCTGAAGAGATGGCATTTTGGAAGTGACTTGAAAGATTGGGAAAGCAAGTGGTGAATGCTAAGGTAGGCAGTTCTAAACATAGGTATTGGCATGGAAGCAGGAGAGCATTTATCTGGAACAAATTGGTTTTCTTACCAACTTTTCTATCTCAAACGTGCCTTGGGATGGTTTTACTGACAGAAAAATTCTGAGATTTTTTCCTCACGTTGTGACTGAGAAGCCCTTTTTCTTTTTGCCTCTTGTCATGTAGAATCTATTTGAATCCTGTGGCAGAGAAATGAGTCTCTGTGACTCATTCACAACTTCTGGAACTTCAGAGGCTATCCTTATCCCCCGGCAGGCCCTCCCTTGTGGCTCTGTTGGCCCTTTGGACAAAGGGCCAAAGCTGAATGTATTGGGGACAATGGGAGCAGAATTGGCCTGTGTTTGGGGACAGAGGCAGCAAAACCCCAGAGCTCTTTGATATAATAAAAGGATTAGAATGTGCCTTTACATCCTATGTGATTCTTTTGATTAAAGCAACAGACTGAGGGAGCTGCAGACAGAGGGGATGTTAGTGTCACAACATAGTTCTCGACAGGCCTGATCTAGAGGTTCTCCTTAAAGTTAATGGCAGACTACCCTGACCACATGCTCTGAGTGTTCTTAGTCTCTTGCTGCTCAGGTGATTCAAGTCTGCTTTTCCCATTAGACTGAACAGAGGTTACTTGTACTGCACCTGTTGCTCCCCCACCCGTGTGCATACATACATGACCCTGAAGGGAGAATAGCTTCTTGTGTCTCTGCCTGCATAGAGCCTTGGGTGGGATTGGCAAATCTCCACGTGTGAAGCCGACTCACGGAGACCTTGAATCATTGGCCTGGTGGTGTAAATTGAGCCTTGGCTGCCTTCCCTGGAGTTGCTCTGATTTATACCCCTTCAGAATCTGGTCCCCAATGTCTTTGTGTAGATGGAGATTTGTGAGAATGTTTTGTTCAGTTCTGTTCTGTTTTCAGCCACTGCTCCAGCCCATTTCAGATGTTATCCTTTCCCAGCATCATCTTCTCACCAGGTGGGTCAGTCGGTGTGACTCTTTGAAGTACTGGAAGGAGGACACTCACTCCTTCCTATGGATGTGCTGTCTCAGAGCTGGTCTACACCAGAAATTTAGATCAACCCTACTACATCGCTTGGGGTGAGAAAAAGCCACATCCTGAGCAGCGTAGTTAAGCTGACTTAAGACCCCGTATAAACAGCACTAGGTTGACAGAAGAATTGTTCCATTGGCCAAGCTACCATCTCTCAGGGAGGCGGATTACCTGTGCTGAGGGGAGAACCCTTCCTGTTGGTGCAGGTAGTATCTACACTGAAATGCAGCCATCGTGCAGCTGAGTCATTGTAGCATTTTCTGTGCAGATACCCTTTGTGCATGTCTTAGCCCCGCAAGGATATTTTGCTAGTAATACAAACAAGAATGTCTTACTCACGTAACATAGATGAGAGGAGCAGTCGTCTATCCATAGAGTCACAGAGAACAGTTTGAAAGGTACATTTTGGAGTGTTTATGGGGGAATCATCAAGAGCTGTGGGTCTGATTATTGTCTGTTTCTTGGGCCAAACATGTTACCAGGACAGCCTCTCATTATTTGTTCTTCAGTGCATATTACTTTGCTGTGCCATCCCTAACTTGCTGGCCTGAATAGAAGCATCAATAGTTGCTAGACTGGAAAAGACCACTTGGCCCAGTAAATTCATCTCCATCAAATGTCTCTGACTCTCGCTTTGTCGCTTTGTAGCATTTCCTCCAGTCTAGCAGTCTCTTTATTGAACACAACTCGTTTATGTTCCTGCCTTCGGAGGGCCTGTTCACTCAAACACTCCAGAGCACTCAGACTTTTCCTAGTTTTTTTTTTAATTCTGACAGAACAGTTGAAAAGGGTCGCCAAACAAACTTTACAGTATATTACCCAGACTGAGTCACCTTCTTACACCTCAGCCTCCAACAGGAAGAAGACTTGCCTGTGCTTAACGGGGTGTCAGCTCCCTCATGCCACTCTCCCGTGGACAGTGTCAGCCCTCGTTTTGCTTTGCAGGTTAATGATGGGTCACTGGGCTCCTTTGACACATTCCCCCCCATGGTGTTCAGCCTCTTGTCCGCTGGATACTCTCAGAAATACCCGGTCTGCTGTTCGCAGGGAAACAGTGCACGCACCAGCTTGTATGATTCAATTTGGGATCAGCACCTCGCTTAATATCACAGCGCTGAGATATATTTATAGTGAAAACAAGGACAGGTTGAGCAAAGAGTCAAGAGAGAGTGAGTGAGGATAACGGAAACAAAAAGTTGTATATAAAACAAAATCATACCAGGCTTTCTGGAGACTAGACTTACCAGGCTAACTTTCTGTCTGAAGTTTCTCACCCCAAATAGCCTCTGTAGTGTCTCAGCCAAGCCACCGCTGGTCTAATTTCTTAGCATGGATGGATCATTCCCACTCTGGACTTGCGTACTCTGCTATGGAGTAGCACAAGGCAATAGCAGGGATTTGCAAAGTAACTGTACGAATTGACAAGAAGACAGGTGAGTAAGTATCTTGTCTGACAGGACACTTAGGCAGCGAATGTGTCATGGCAGTTCCCTGACTTGAGCTGTAGTCAAACCCATTATGTAAAGAAAAGAGGAACACAAATGCTTATCCTTTATACTAGGTGGTGTCATTTACATATGCTGAACATCACAAAACTAAATTGCATGCTTGAGAATCCTTATATAATCAGGGGAGGGGAAGGGTGATGGAGAGATGGAGGGCAAGAATTATTCCTTAGAAGAACTTTGAACACTTTCTAAGTTCAAAGTCTGAAAGTGAAAGTTCTGCTTCAGAACTGATTCTGGCTTCTAACTTATCCCCAGTTAAGATTTTTTTTTCTTCATATAAGAGAGAGAGTCCCTGTTGAGAAGTGCTCCAACATGGAATTATTGCACCTTCCTCCAACCTTGAATAAATTATTGGGGAAGGGGGCTGTTGTTGCTGACACTTTAAGAAAGTGTTCCATTTTGAGGCAGAGAGGAGGAACAAAAGTATGGAAATGTCACTGGAAACCTTTAATTTTTGCAGGTTTCAGTTATAATGACACGGGTTAAAATGACTGAATGTCCATACCCACCACCCCATACAACAATCTCTAAATCTGTTGGTCAGACAGAGAAATCCTCAGACCTGTGGTACCTAGACCATCTCCTAGCATTCTAGAAATGGAGCCATCTGTAATATATTAATGGTAGAACACCTGCAAACCATTCAGTGCCGTACTGGGCAGTAGAAACTGAATTATGCCATGTCACACTAGCTAGAGAAACATGCCGTGCTCTGTCGAGACTGATGAGAAACAACTCTCTCACAGTGTACTAGTAACACAGTGGGTCATAGAACATTACAGTCTGTAAACTTCAGAGGGCACTCAGAACCTATAAACATTGTTTTCTATTATGGAAATGTTAGACCATGTGCCATTTTAACAGCTCAACTTTTTCCATTCTGACACTTTGAGGCCCTGGCTCAATTGTGAAGTACTAGTTACTGCTAGCTACATTGAGCCCTGAGAGCTAATTCAGCACAGGCAAAAATCTCACTGTTGCACTTTTCCCAGTATCTAGCCTTATGCATTGATCAACATACCTGTAATAAAGAAACATATTATCTTTATTACAGGGCCTATAGGTAACACCGCCTATGATTAAGGTTGCCAGACACTTTCTATTATAAGTCCCTGCTTTCAGAAAGAGGACTAGATCAAAGCCCATTAATGAACTGTTATTGCCCATTAGCAGGGTCTGCACAATTAGTCCGCAGCAGGCTACTGCTAAAGTCACACCCCAGCTTGCCATGATTGATTGTGTACACAAGCCCTTAATTCTAGCATTTCTTTACAGTGAGTGTATGGCATTGCTACCTTAATATTCTATAAATATAGTTATTGTTATGTATTTTATTTTTAATTCAGTGTTAATAAATTACACAGCCTGTTTCATCTGATGATTTGTAGCTCACAAGTTATATGTAATACCTGAAGTACAAATGGCTCAAACTAACCCCAAATTAAGTATATGAAAAGTCAATGGAATTTATATGAGATCCTCAATTTTTCTATTTCCACTTTCTTGATGCTTTCTCCCATTTTATAGCTAATCCTAGAAATTCACTTTACTATAGTATCTTGCATGACTCCTAGGAGTTTGTCTTCTGTCCTCAATCATTATTTGGCCTTTGTGCTATTTATATGCTGGGCCACGTCCTCAGCTGATGTCAAATTGCCTTGGCTTGATTTACTTCAGCAGTGTTAATCTAAATTACATCTTCTAAAGCAGTGACTCTGAACCTTTCCAGACTCCTGTACTCCTTGCATACCTCCAGGTTCCACCTCACTTAAAAGCTACTTGTGTATAAAATCAGACATAAAACTACAGACGTGTCACAACACACTGACACTGAAAAATTGCTTAGTTTCTCATTTTTACTATATAATTATAAAATCGATTTCAATATAAATATTATACTTACATTTTAGTGTATAGACTACTGAGCAGTGTAAAAACGTGTATGAAATTTTAGTTTGGACTGGCTTTGCTAGTGCATTTTATGTAGCATGTTGTGAAATTAGGCAATTATCGAGATGCGCTGATGTCCCCCCTGGAAGACCTCTGCATATCCCCAGTGGAACGCAGTACCCTGGTGGAGAACCACTGATCTAAGGGAGTGCTTAATTTGCAATGAAAGAGGTGCAGGAGCTCAAGCAAGAGATGTCCGGGCAGTGGGGCTCAAGTGCCATGCAAGCAGCACAGCCCTGCTCCAGGCATGTTCTGTGGCAGCTGAATAACATGTGAGTGGAGGCGGAGCATTGTGGCTTGAATGTTTTATATGCCCATAAAACCTGATGCAGCAAGCTTGAGGTATCTGGGGTAGGGATGCCTACATGATTAACTGATATGCACTATGTCAGCACTCTGCTGTATCAGAGGCAGCAAAGGGGGTGGGGGGAGCAGGAGCTGGTGCCTGTGAGGAGTTGGCTTTAAGCAGGCTCCCCATGAGCACTGGATCCACCTCCCCTCCGCCCCCTGATGCTGCTGCCTCTGATAGAGAGACAGCATCATGGAGGGTGAGGGAAGCAGGCAGGAGCCAACTTAAAAGCCATTTCCCCTCAGTACCAGCTCAGCGGTGCACCCACTCCCCCCATGCTGCTGCCCCTATCATGGGAGCAGCTCCTGTCCATGTGAAGCTTGGACCCCCGAGGACACAGGCTTCTGCTACCCTGTGCTGCTGCCTCTGTATCAGAGGCAGCAGCACAGGGTGGCAGGAAGCTGGTCTGTGTGGGGAGCTGGTCTGGGGAGTTCCCACCTGGCACCCTGCGCTGTTGCCTCTGATACAGAGGCAGCAGCGTGGGATGGCAGGGGGCTCCCCAGGAGTGGCACCAGATCACATTGCCTACTGGCCCCGCCCCCAGGGACTATCAAATAGTCATGTAACCACTAAGAGTTCATGCGGTTACACGACTATTCAATTATACGATATCTAACATCCCTGGGACTCATGGCCAATAAGCCCCGTCACAAATTAAGCACTGATCTGAGGATCAAGGCCACAAATGTCTTTTGTTTGTCTTTCTAGACTGAACTGTTTGTGCTAAGAGGTATAGAGGAAAGACATGTGGTGCAGCATCCTGTACAGTACTACCCCCCTTTTTTCCTCTTCTAACTCTGTTGTGGATAGAAGCAAAGGCATTCTGACTCCAATATTTGTTCTTATTGCACTGTTTTATTCATTGGATTTGCAGTTTGCCTCACATGCTTTTTCTCTTCATGGTTCAGTAGAATTAACTGAGAAGACCAATAAGAATGTTATTTAATCCCCTTTTCTGCAGCAGCACCTGTGCTATTTATTGCAGGTATTAATTTTTCATATTTATATACAGCTGCTTTTTTATGTCCCAGTGCAGCTGAGACAATGTTGAAATTCTCTTTTTCGCGTGGAAGGCAAGTGGTTTTGATTGTTCATTACATCTGACTAACAGGCCTTACGAAAAGGAACATGGAGCCAAATCTTCAAAGGCTGACACCACACTATGTGTACAGAGCAACAATTAAGAGTTGAAGGAATAATTAGCAAAGATTGATTGCATTATTTTTTTACTTTCTGTTCACGCATTACCAGTAACAGATTTCCGTGTTTTCTTGAATGTATTTGTTTGACATTTTAGTCACTGAATATTTTCCGCAAATACAGGTTGGTTTGCAACTTGTGTGTAATCGGGTTAGTGAGATTGCTCAGTATTCACAATCTGAGCTGTTTTGAGTGGACACATCAGTCACTTTGTATGTCCCTGTTCCCTGACTTGGTGAAACACATACATTCTCGGATGGAATTATTGCTATTGAGAATTATTTTTCGTGAATATTCTGCACTGCTCACTTAAAATGTGCCATTTTGGTGAACATCAGAAGAGTAGGATTTTAGAGTACACCAGATTGCAAGCTAATGCCCTCAGTCATTTCCTGTGGCAGTGTCAAGACCTACCATATAGGCATGTGTCTGGTCAGTGATGAGGAAGAACCAGATCTATCGTCTATAACAAAAACTGCACAAAATAATAGTTAATAACTGAGTGGTTGTAGGTTAGCTGTTTGCAGCAGGGAAACAGTGTGAGTTGCCATGGAAATTATTTCCAGGTACAAATTCTACTGATCGAGAAATGTTGGATGGTTTGTATGACCTGCCAAGGTAATAGAAACAAAGGATGGATCACAATCAATGCCTTTCAAACCTTCACAGTCAGAGTATCCGCTATAAGGCCAGCAAGGTGGTTGGTTGGTGCTTAGAGACGTACAGATCTTAAATACATGCTATCTGGGTCTTCTGCATTCCATCTTGCTGCAGTAGGGTTGTAACAGAAAGTGAGAGGCATGACAGAGATGCTCTTGGGTGAGGATATTCTGAGCTCTGCTGGGATGAGAGCTGTGTGCAGAATGTAGTTTTCTGCCACAGAATTTTCGGTAGGGAAAGTCTTCTCTTGAGCTTGCATCTTGTTGCTCTCCCAGATATTTCATGTTTTCGAGAAATGTCTTGGGAGCAGCCGAAGAGGAAGAATGCCTCCAATGCTGACAATACACAAATATTGCAAAGCAGAGATTTCCTGAACAATGTTAGCATTCGACGAGCCCAGAGAGGACTTGGCTCTTTTTGACATTCCTGCAGCCCATCAGACAGCTCTGAGGTGTGTTTCAGCCTCAGTCACTGTCAATGCTCCTTGGGCTTTCATCAGTCACTAGTTTATTTGCTGTTTAGTTATTTTAAATTGAGTCAGGTCCCTGGTTAAAGCTGTAGGTACCGTCTATAATCTTCTTACTATATATGTTAGAAATGAGTGTCTGGCTGGCTGTCTATCCATCCGTGAGTCCCTTTGTTCACGTGCCCCAGCCCCAGGGAGCAGAAGCTGGCCGGCAGCACAGCCTCCGTGACCCCGGCTTGCAGCAGAGAGCAGCTGCCCTGGCCATCCCCAGGGGACTGTGCCACATGGCTCCTGCTGCTCCAGGCTGGCCCTGGGGAGAAGCCTCTAGCCACCCCGACTCCCTGCCCTGAGTCCTGCACCCCTTTCTCCCCAGCCCTCCCAATCCCTTGCCCTGAGCCCCCTCCCCTGATCTGACTCCTGCACCCCCACCTCTTGCCCTCAGTCCCTCCTCACCCGCCAACCCTAACTCCTGCTCCCCCCACACTCCCAGCCCCCTGCCCTGAAGGACCCAAGCAATGCTGGGTAAGTCTGCTAATCTAGTATATATTTGAGGGTATGTCTACACTAGCCCCCTAGTTCGAACTAGGGAGGCTAATGTAAGCATTCGAAGTTGCAAATGAAGCCTTTATTTGCATCTTCCCGTCCGGGCGCCATTTCATGGAATGAGGTGTAACAGTTAACTCGCACTAAGGACTTAGTTTGAGTTAACGTTTGACTGCCGCATGTAGCCGCGGGCAGTTAGTTCGGACTAAGGGGATTTAAAAATGGCGTCCGGACAGGAAGATGCAAATAAAGCCCGGGATATTTAAATCCCGGGCTTCATTTGCAACTTTGAATGCCTACATTAGCCTCCCTAGTTCGAACTAGGGGGCTAGTGTAGACATACCCTGAGAGAGTTTGTCTGTCTGTCCATTTGTTCAAGAACTCCTGCCAAAGGATAAGAGCGAGGACCACCAAATTCAGTATACAGCTTCCTCTTATCATAACTGAAAGCAAGGTCAGGGTTTGGTTGTGCCAGGACAATGGGATGTGCCTGGAGTGGGATTGCGTTTCCTGAAACCAAACAAAAAAGAGACAGAATCACCAGTCAGATGAAAAAGTGCTAGGGACACGGTCTCCCCCCCCCCCTTCTGGGACTGCCCCACCCCAAGCCTCTCCGCCTCAGGCACCCTTTAGAGATGACGGGGGGGGGGAGGGCTGAAGATCCTCCCCAACCCCCAGATTTGTACAGGGACATTGCTGCCTGTTCCCCTTCATCAGGGAGTGAGGGGAAAGTGCACCGTTTGCTGCATTCCTCACTCTGGCTGGGGAGCGCAGGTGGCAGGCGCACTGTGCACTTTGCCCTCACTCCCGGAAAGGGACAGGAAGGGGAAGAGCAAGCAGCCCTGGCTCGAATCTTGGTAGGTAGGGGGGCTTCAGCTCCCCCACCCTACAGACCCACCCACCCTACACACACATACAACCCCCTGCCCTGAACCAAGCAACGCCAGGTAAATGTGCTAGTAATATATAACCATCCACCTGGCTTAGATGTCCCAAAAGTTCTCCACTTACCACACATAAGGTTCAGCCCCCTCATCTCACTTGTGGCCAACACTAATCCCCTCATCAAAAGTCTGCAGGAATGGATATGCTTTGCAGGCTGTCCTGAAGGTCAGCAAAGCAAGTGAGAGAGCAAGTCCTGGAGCTGAAGACCCTTCATGAAGTGGGCTCAGTAATTCCAGCTAATTTGCTCTCTCTCTCTCTCTCTCTCTCTCTCTCTCTCTCTCTCTCTCTCTCTCTCACACACACACACACACACACACACACACACACACACACACACACACACACACACACAGAGGCTCTTGTGTAATCAGCATCCAAACCACTCAGGAGTATAAAGGTCCAAATGAGTTAGACGTCAAGACAGATTCTGGAATACATTGGTAATGCGCTTGTTATGAGAAGTGAGGTGTGATAAACAGGCAGCCATATCCTATTCTGGCTGAGGTTCAAGGGTCCATGCCATGCATGCTGCAAGTAACATAGTCTTGAGGAGCGGAAGGCAGGAATAATTGTGTCAAGAGCAGCAACCCACTGTACACCCCAAAGGCAGCATTCTTTGTCCAAATCTAGATGAAAAATGGCCACCGCTCCTGCCAGGATGTCTATACAGCAGCACAATATTGAACATGACCTCCAGATTGCAGACCTGAGGGCTCTGCCAACCAATTGAAGCATCTGATATAATCTCCAACATTTCCTCTAATAAAAGCATTTCCTCTGTTGTATCTAGAGTGGGCATCAGCCAAGTAGCTCTTCACATGGTGTAAAGTAATCATCAACTCTGTCCCAGTCTGACAGGACAGATGTAGAGTTGGAGTCATCCATATACTGAAAATACTGCAGTCCATACCTTGACTTACTATGTCCTTCAAGTTTCACATGCTCCTGAGCAAGAGGGCTAGCAGATGAGAAGCCTGTATGAGAATCCTTGGAGACATCAGAGCAGTGGTCCTGTATTAGTGTCAGACCTGAGCAGCTGTTCGCAGTAACTCGTATAAGGTCCTGGTTGATACTCCGTTCACAGCTCCCATACCATGTCTCACCATAGATGCTCTTGCTGGTGGGGTGCCCATATGAATGGTCCCACAATCCAGGGTGTCTGGACACCATGAGAAGCCAGGAAGCACATTGCTATTCTGGAATTAAGAGCCATCTGGCTGGGTTGCCGAGAGTTCCTCTTCCTCATATGATCTCACCACGTTCAACTGTCATCCAGCAACTTGACAACGGTGGTCTGTGTCAGCAAGGCAGTGCCAAATCCCCCCCTCCCTGGGCAGAGTCCATCCAGCTGTGGAACTGGTGCATCAAACACCATGTTGCACTCCAGGCCACATACCTCTCAAGCTCCCAGAACTCCCTTGCAGATAATACTAAGCAAGGCCTTCTACGTGGACCCGAGGGGGAACTGCTCGACCTTACTCTCCAGTATCTCTTCTGGGGTGAGGCACACTGCAGCGCTATTTTGGGGTACCAGAGGTATCCTGAAATAGCTATTCCACGTCTCTTGAGCATGCCCGTTATTTTGCAATATGACAGGCTCGCTGTTCCAATGTTCCTGTAAACCTCATTCCATGAGGAGCAAGGGATGTTTCGGAATAGCGATTTATTTCGAAATAAGTGCTGTGTAGACAGTGCCAAATTTTGAAATAAGCTATTGTGAAATAACATCAAAATAAGTTACGCAATTTGCGTAGCTCAAATTGTGTAACTTATTTCAAGCTCCGGGTGCAGCATAGACGCATCCTTGCAGTCTCAGCTAGACACGAAGATAATGCTTAATGCATGTATGGCTCAACAGACACTGCTACAAATAATTCCATTGCCTGGCCTGCATGTGCACTCATATGTGGAATCCAAATAGGGACTGCACATTTCAAAGAGCCTCCAAGTTACAGCTAAGTACCCTGCTCTTTTCCAATCTGGCATCAGGCCAGCAGATCCTCGTGCTGAAAGACACCAGAAAAAAAATAGTGGAGATCAACAGCATAGATCTGACACCCTCAAATGGGTTCTCAATTGTGATATGGATACACAGCCCAGTACGCGGGGCAGTGAATGGCAAAGCGGCAGAGGCACAGGCAAACCTGCCGCTGGGGCTGGAAGACAAAAGATGACTTCTGTGTTATTCCCAATAATGGAAGCAACGTGAGCGCTTGTCAGCACTGTGTTCTCCTCCACCTCCTTCCCATGCCTCTCTTCTTCTTTGTTGTTACTGCGGGGGGCGGGCTGGTCTTGATTAGGGCCTCCAGGCACTGTTGTAATATAAAGAATAATAAATAAATACCGGTGTGGGGCCTGAGGGGCATTTAGGGAAAAGTCCCTACATGGCTGCCTAATTTTTTAAATGTCTAGACTTGAAATCTTTCCCACGTGTACATAAACTTAGTAGTGTACATAAACCCTGTCTTCCACGTGTACATAAACCCTCTCTTCCAGAACTTGCTGTCTAAATAGAAACGCCAACCCCAAGAAACAGTATTATTCCCATTGTAGAGATGGGGAAGTGAGGCACAGCCAGTTCTGGAGCGTGGCTGCGGTCCTAGAGAAGGGCTGTGGCAGAAGCTGAACCCAGCTCTCCGGAGTCCCGCGTCTTAGCCCCAAGTCCGTCCTCTCTTCGCCGTGCCTGTGCCTTTACCACTGGGATCTGGCTGCGGCGCCGGAGCTCCGTTAGCCTGCTCTGCCCGGGGGCCGGCTCAGCTCGAGAGAAAGGCTTTGCCACCGCCGAGCCTCCTCGGGAGAGCGCCTCCCGCCCCGCCGCCCTTGTTGCTAGGGCCGCATGTACCCTGGAGACCGGGCTGCGCGAATCGCTGGGCGGGATCGCCGCGCTCCCGCACGCGCAGGCTCCCCGCACCGAGGAGCCGGCTGCCTTCGTGCCGCTAGCGCCGCGCGGGCCGGCGCTTTGCCGAAGCCGCGGCGGGGGCCGTGGCCGAGCGGCGCGGGGAGGCGCTGGCCGGCGGGGCTGTGGCACGCGCGCTGCGTCTCGGCAAGTGCCGAGAATGGCCGGAGCGGGGCCGCCCGGCTCCTCCTGACGGCGGCAGAAGAGCGCTGCGGCGCCCACCCCCGTGTGCCCGCCTGGCCGCCCCCGCCGGCCCGCCCAGCGCCCGGCTAACGCGCTGCTTCTGCCTGGGCCATGGCGAAGGGGCCCGAGCGGAGTCGGTATAAATGGAGCGCGCTCCACACGTTCCTCCGCTGCAACATGAACCCGGAGACCCAGCGGGTCGTGGTCTTCGTCATCCTGCTCTTCCTCATCATCATCAACGTGGTGCTGATGTTCCTCCTGGCGTTTCACTGAAGGAGGACGGCGGTTGCGCGCTGCTAGTGGTGGTGCACTGGGGGTGTCCAGGACTGGGCGGCAGATCCGCAGGTCAGCTTGTCGTTGTCTGGGTCTGGTTTGCCTGTCTCCCGTCACGGTACCCGTGTGTCTGAAAGTGCCCCTCGTTGTTTTGATTAGTCAGCACTCCTCTCCCCCACGCCCTTCCTCTGTTGTCATCGTCCGTGCCTTGCCGTCCGGAGCACCGTGGCACCACGGAAAGGGAAAGAGATAACAGAGCCAGACCGTCACTTGAATAATTGCTACCCATGGTGTGAGACATCCCTCCATTCAGAACAATGGGTGCAGCGCTTCTCAACCCAAAGGATCCCCAAGTGCTGTACAGACGGCAGGCTCTGGGCTTGTCCAGTGGCAATCGCTGTATAACCAGCTACCATGCAAGAATCGGCGACATGTGCTGTGAAAAGCCTGGTCCGTTCAAACCTGTATTGCTTTCTGATTGCCAGCATCAGGGCTGGGAAGTACGTGCTGTGCGGTGGGATGTGAGAAATGTCCATTCAACTGTAACTGATTAATAGTGGGTCCCTAGAGTGCATCGGGAATCCATGTGTGGCACAAAGCTGCAACAGTGTGGCAGGGGCATTTTGTTGGCTTGTGTCCTGTTTCTTTCCTTACCAGCCTTTGTATAGATGTGCATGTCTGCTAAAATGGCTGGCAAGATCACCGGACAGAAAACTGCTTTCATGCCTCTTATTTCTAGCAGAAACACAGTAATTGTTCACAGCGTGAGCAGTGAGTCGGCAACGCTGACATAGACCTGTTAGAAGAGAAGGGGAAGGTAGCAGAGCCCCCAACACTGCTTTTTCAGCTTGGTGATGTCATAGCATCAGTCTTGTTATATCGTGACATTCCAGACATAAGCAGTGGCACGTAAGTGGAGCAACATTCTGCCTGGTAGCATGAAAGGCAAACAATTCTTGGGAAGAGACACTATAAAGGAAGCCAGGGGACTGTTTTTTACTAGCACAGAAAAAGCTCCAAAAAATGTCCAAGACCCTAAAAAAAATCAACAAGGTGCCTCTTCATTTGGCAGTTGCAAGCAGCATGCAATGAAATGCACATTTCTCTAGGGCAGGGCATTTCCCTGAAATTATCATCGGAGCTGCCATGATCTTTTCAGACTGAATATTAATGGCTCATGGAATTTGATGTGATATTGGGAGAGGCTCGGTTGTGGCGTTGTCTTTGTCTTGTCAAGTGTGATGTTCTCTGTACTGGTTATTTACATGCTTATGTACATTGACGTTGTGCCAAAATCCTGCCACTTCTGCACACAAAGAAATGAAAGGTGTCTTTTGTGAGTTCTTTCGTTGTCTCTTTCATTGTTACCAAACCCCATACCAGTACACAAAGCCATGGTTCACAGGGCTGAGATATTGCAAATCAGACCTGAGTGTGCTTTTCTGGATACCACCTCTGATCAAATATCAGTGATCAAAATATGCAAACAATCCTTAGAGAACAGCATGGTGAATCCAACCATTGGAACTCTTGCGTACACCTTGCTTTTTGGAGAGATCTGATTATAGCTTAGTGGTTATTCTGTGATCGAAATTTAAAAAAATCCTAACTTTACAGAGGCATTATGGAAAATGGATTGGTTTTAGGTAGGTGTAAATTTTAGATACAGCCATGCAAATCCCTTTAAAATATTAAAGGGCCAGCATTAAACTTTGGTCTCGGGTGTATAAACTCCAGCTTCCAAGTTGCTAGTAGATGCCTATGAACTCATAAAGGCAGTCTTCAGTTTTCACCATGTTTAAGCAGGCTTTGAGGACTGCTCGTCCTGCTGAAGTCAATGGGAGTTTTGTCACGGACAGTAATAGAGTGGTTCTGGGCCACGGAGTATCAGAACTGCTTACAGAATGTTGGAAGTCTCAGCTATTAATACCTATCCTGCTCTCTAGCTTGCTAAGCAAGGCCCTACCAAATTCACGGCCATGAAAAGCGCGTCATGGACCATGGAATCTGGTCTCTCCCTGTGAAATCTTGTCTTTTGTGTGCTTTTTACCTCAGACATTACAGGTTTCATGGGGGAGACCAGCATTTCTCAAATTGGAGGTCCAATTGAAGGTCCAGTGCCCCAAATGGAAGCTGCAAGGGGGATCACAAGGTTATATTATGGGGGCCACAATATTGCCACGTATTGTTATGTCAGAGCTGGACAGCCAGAGAGAGGCAGCAGTTTGCCAGGTGCCCATCTCTGAAGGCGTGCCTCTTCCAGCTGTAATGCAGAATTAAGGATGACATGGTATGGTATTGCCACCCTTACTTCTGCACTTCTACCTTCAGAACTGGGCAACCAGAGTATGGTAGCTGCTGATTGAGGGCCCAGCTCTGCAGGCAGCAGTGCAGAAGTAAAGGTGGCAATACCATACCATGCCATCCTTAATTCTGTACTGCTGCTGCTTGCACTGGCTCTGCCTTCAGAGCTGGGCTCCCCGCCAGCAGCTGCTGCTTTCCAGCTGCCCAGCTCTGAAGGCAGCACCACAGCCAGAAGCAGCACAGAAGCAAGGGTAGCCATACAACTACTCCCCCATAATAACCTTGCGATACTCCAAAATTCCTTTGTGTCAGGACTCCTACAACTATAACACCATGAAGTTTCAGATTTAAATCAATAAAATCATGAAATTGTATTATTTTTAAAATCCTGTGGCCCTGAAATACACCAAAATGGACTGAATTTGGTAGGGCCTTATTGGTACAGTACACCTCTGGCATTTTTGGACAAGAACCAAGGATATTTACAGTCACTCCCCCTATAGAAACATAGCTATAGATATGATCTCCCAATCATTTGTCTTAATACACACAAACCATGCCTGGGCAGGCAGACATATATACATATAGCCTTGAATATTGATTACAGTCTTTGAAGACGAAACACAGTCCTGTTTATTTAAGATAAATTAATACAATCAAAATCATTCTGTGCTGATCAGTAGGTGCCATCCTATTGGTCACTTGGCTGTTTGCCAGAGACCCATAGGCTTCACCCCCTCCCCTTTTCCGGCCAGTCAGCAGTTGCTAGAATTCAGTATCAGGACTTTCATCACCCAGGTGCAGTCTGTTTTCATCCATTTCCCATTCCCCAAATACTCTTAAAGAAAATCTACCACAAAATTGATGGGAAGTTAAGATGGTTTCCCTGAGTCAAAAGGGCTCTGCCCTCCTCTCAATATTGCTAATTATCCCAACTTGAGATGATTTATTTCTGGAGCTCATAAAAAGCAGAGCAAGCCCTTGCTTTCAGACTGGATTAGGTTGAAAAATCTGTCATAGAGAAACCACTGTCCCTCTCTCCCACACTGTTGTCTTTTAGGCCTCAGAAGCTGAATGCAGGGAATATACTCATTAGGCTCTAATGGTAGTTCCATTACCGTTTAAGCCAGGAGGAGCTTGAATTGTAAGTGTCCGTATCCTTTTCTTTATCTCAGTTTGGATCCTTTCTAGGAAGCACATCTTCAGCTCAGCAGTGCTGCGGTCCCAGGTGCTGGAGTGTTAAGAGGCACACTTTTCAGTGGTTTGTGAACTGTGTATGCAGGCTTTCCCTGCCTTCATCTGTTTGCTGCCTTGCATTGTTCTGTAATGACCATGACTTCCTCATTTCAGAATGATATCCCAGGAAGGCAAGCATTGTTGTGCACAGAAAAGGATTTCCGGGGAAAGCATCCGGGGCTGAAGACACATTAGTTAGAGTCAGGAGGTCTGGCACCTATCCTTGGCTCTGCCCTAGAATCTCGGTGACTTTGGGCAAGTTGCTTTAGCTCTCTGCCTCAGTTTCCCTCAGCATTTAAAATAGGGATTACAATATTTCTCTCTCACAGGGGTGTTGGGAGATTAAATAAATCAATGTGTCAAAAAGAAAGTTGGGACAAAGAAACAGCAGCTCGGAAATCTTGGAGCAGAGTGCTAATTGGAGGCATATTGCCTTACTTCAGCAGCCCTGGATGCTCACCAGGCCCCTGAGAATAGAGGATAGGGGTCTGAATCTGGGTTTTTCCCCCTTAATGGGCAAACAGTGGATGAATTTTTCTTTTTTGGATTTCCACTTCTTTATCTCCCTGGTCCCAGCCTGGGGAAGGGGGGGAGGGCTGCACAGGACACCCATTGGCATCTCCCCGGGGACAGCCTGGGATGGTGGGGGTCACACAGCAACTGGCTGCTGCACCCCAGGACAGGCTGGAGTGGCAGGGGCCACGCCGCTTTCCAGTGGCTGCTCACTGGGGCACTTGCTGCCCCCCTGTGGTCATGCGTGAGTATAACTATCCTTGCTATCACACTCCTCCCTTTCCGCGTGAGGCAAAACAATTGTTTTCCAGGCACATCCCATTGTCCTGACACAACCAAACCCTGGCCTTGCTTTAAACTAGGGGAAGAGGAAGCTACATGTCGAATTCGGTGGGCCTCGCCCTTACCATGTAGGAGGAGTTCTTGAACAAATGGACTCACAGACAGACAGACACACAAACTCTCTGAAATATATAGCAGATTTGTAACATGACCATTTCCATGGTATCACGGCATACTTGTGTGGTTGAGAGGAGAACACTTATATTTGTTTCTCTTGCTCCCCCCACCAAACCCTGCCTGCAGTTATTTATGTGCCTCAGCGAACGAAGCCATCACCTCTCTTTCTGGAAGTGGGATTTCTCACCTTGAAACCCTCCCTTCTAGCGCGTTGGAGTTAATCGGTCTGTATTTAGAAATTGTGACTCATTCGAACCTGCCTCAAATCTCAGCCCAGGAAGGGGACATCAGACCAAGGATTCCTGAGTTGTGTTGGGTGTGAACAGCATCGGCAACCTGAAAAGACTGATGGGAAGGAAGGTAATTTGGGGCTGGAAGGCACAAAGTGGGTTTGTTTTGTGCTAGTTGCACTTAAGGGTCATCAGAGCTTGCAGACCCAGCAGCGAGGCTTCTGGTCACAGATGTAGGGCTTGGTTGCGCCTTCGCTCCTCGGTCAGGGCTGGGCCCAGTGTGGCGGCTCAAAGGGGAGCACCAGTGACGTGGAGCCAAAGAGAAGTTCTTCGGACGCACAGTGTCTCCCCCAACTCGCCATTTGTGCTGGAGTGGGGGAGCAGGGCCTTGCACACTCTTCTGAACCCGCCCCCCCTCCAGCGAGCCAGCTTCTCTGCTTCAATACATGGGGGCACAGAGGACCCCTGCCTACCATCTTCCTTGTTGCTCCCCGGGGAGAATATTCCAAGCACCAATATTCTGTACTCACCAAAATGTAAGAAGAAGTGACCCACATGGGCTGCATGGGGTGTATCCTTACTGGCCCCCATACCCCTACGCGGCGACCCCAGGGACCAAGTGAAACAATCTAGCTGTAATTCACCAGAACATTTCACTGGCAGTGACCTGTCCCATGAGAGAGCAAACCTGTTAAGCGTGTTTCTTTGCTTCAAATGTAGAAAGTATAACATCATGCTCCATTCTGTTTGGGAGTATCAGACCCATGTCAAGAAAGGAGCTGTCTGCTGTTGATCACGTTCGGGCTCAGTCTATTTTCCAAGGCTAGATTCATTTCTGTGGGGTGAGTTTTGATAACTGTCTGCTGTCTTTGTGATTTATTCCTGGACTGTTCAGGCATGGAGCCGGCCAGATCAGAGGCACATTAAGTATTTAGAATGATACCGTCAAACTAGTATTTGTAATTGATGCTTTTACTGTTTTGATTTTTAAAATGTCCCGTTGCCCAGATTAGATAAGATTACAAAATGAGGAATGTTTGTGTTTATATTGCATCCCTGGGCATGTTAAATAATGAAAGAGTGGCAAACCATGAAATCAAATGGTATTTCTCTTGTGCCTATTGCCTTCCTTCCCTGCACAAATCTGCGCAGGGGTTACCGTAGGCATTCCAAAATGGCCATCACTTTCTGCATTGGTTTAATACAAAGAGCATCAGCTCCTCGGTTGGTGTGAATTGGCAGAGCTCCATTGAGTTTAAGGAGTTCTGCTGGTTTACACCAACCGAGGATCTGGAACAAAGAACCTAGCAGAGAAGGTATTTTTCATGAGGCTCTACCCCATGAGGCTCTACCCAAAAAAGTTTCCTGGGAGAATAAGTAAAAGCAGGGTTTGAAAGTTACACTGAGTAATCTTGGGTCAGAAATTGTGACTGGACTTTTTAGTATCCATTATATTTTTATTACAGTAACACCTAGAGGCCCCAGTGGAAATCAGCCTCCCTTTAACAGACACTGTGCACATCCATAGCTAGAGACAATCCCTGCCCCCAAGGGCTCACAGCCCAAACAGGCAAAGGGCAGGAAGGGAAGCAGACAGAGAGAGGTGAAGAGACTTTGCCCAAGGTCACAAAGCAAGTCAGTGTCAGAGCTGGGACCAGAACCGAGATCCGCTGGGTTTGTCCAGTGCCTCATCCATTAAACAACACGGCCTCTGACTGCCCTTGCAAAAGCCACCTATTGCAAGGCCCACAGTTCATCTTCCAGAGCGGAGGGACTCAGTCTCTTGGTGTAGAGGAAATTTGTTGTGTGTTTGGCTGGGTAGGCAAATAGTGTTACACAAGGGGAAGAAGAGAATCTGTGATCTGCCCCACCTCAGCTGCCTTATTCTCCAGCATGGACTGGAGGCAGCAATATGGATAACGGGCTAAGGGGATCCACTGGTTTTCTTGACTAAAATGGCTGTGGAAACAGGGCCGTCCTTCCCCATATGCAGAATGTGTCCAGCACCCGAAAATTTGGGGCATGACTGGATCTTAGTATCTGCCCACCTACCTCTTCCTCTCTCTGTTCTGTGGCTCTGCTTCCTCCAGCAAGGATCTAATTAACTGTAAAGCAACAAAGCCTGCCAGACCTATCGACAGAACACTGAACTGTGGAAGAGCCACTCAGCTGGTAATGAAGCCATTTAACAGGCATTTGCCAATCCCAGATATATACTCCTAGTTTCTGAATGTACTGAATTTCCTCTAACGTGCTCTATGCCATCAAGTGCCAGCAATGCCCCTTTGCCATTAACATCTGCATTTCCACATCAAAAGCTGTGTATGGGACACATCCAGCCCGCCTAATTAGCCTCATTAACATGGGTCCTACAATTGGCAGGTACTACTTCTGGTTTGTTTGTTTTTTAATCTATGATATATTTTGAAGAGGGTGTTTGTAGATTTGTTTGTGCAAAATAAAATCATATTTCATGATTACCTACAGGTACCAAATTTTGCATTAACAATCCTGCCACTTAAATTAGGCGAATGCACTGCTTTTTACACCCAACTATGCTGGGCGAAAGGTTTAAATCGGTGTTTCTCAAAGTGACTCACGGACCCACTCTGATAAAGCTGTTAATGGGCCTCTCCGGTCTGTTTACTTACTGGCTCTGCAGTCACGGGCCTTGCAGCGACCGTTGGCTGCAGTTTGCCATTTGCAGCCAAAGGGAGCCTACCCATGGGTCCCCTTGGCTGCAAACGGCAAACCACAGCCAATGGGAGCCACGAGGCTCCGTGACTGCAGAGCCAGTAAGGGAACAAACCGGAGGAGCCCGTTAACTGCTTTCTCAGAGTGGGGCCATGGACCACTTTGAGAAACACTGGTTTAAATAATTATTTTTGTTTTTCATCGGAAAAAAGTCATGACTATTGTTGTTAGAGTTTATAAAAATATTTTCTACCAAAATTAAAATTGAGTCGCCTACTTCAACTGTCACTTTAGTGCAAAGAAAATTTTTACTGTTACAAATCACAAAATAATTCAAATTAGTTACAGAAAGAGTAATGGAAACTTTATGAGTTCCTCATTCAAATTTACTATGTATGGAAATTATTCAAGAGAATGAACGTTTGCAGTTGAAATCTTACACATTTAAAACTGTTCTTTTACTTCCCTTTTTCAAGCACATTAATAGAAAATTCTATTACATGTATTTAATTTCTTGAACTTTCCTATAAGTGTCGTCATCTTCTTAAACCCTTGTACTCAGTGTGGAGCATAGGTCATCTACAAGTCTCCTCCTCTTCACTCTGTCTTGAGACAAAACTTCTAGCTGACTCCAGGAGTACCCCAGTTGTTGTCCTTCAGTCTCAGTAGATCTTCTCCACGTTGTCCAAGGTCTTCCTCTTTTGCGTTTTCCTTGCGGGTTCCATGTGAGAGCTTGACAGACTATGCTGGAAGATGGTTTTCTGAGAGTGTGGCCTAGCCATCCCCACTTTCTTCTCTTGATTTGAACGTCACCCCGACACCCCATGGTCTATTCCTTGTCGTGGTGAGGTGGCTTCTGTGTCTCAATGACCTGGAAAGCTATGCCAGCAGGAGCTACAGCTTCTGGAAGGGTCACCCAAACTGGACAGGTCAAAGGGTAGAGACCAGACAAATTTGGATCATCTCTCCCGGAGGTAAAAGGGGTTGGCTTAGGCTTAACAACCCTATCCGTTTAAAAAAAAAAAGTTACAGAAACATCCACATCCTATAAGTGTAATCTACGCAAAATGACTTTGCCCAGTCAACAATGGGCCTCGCCTGCTAGTCTGTGTGTGTGTTTGTGTGTGTGTTTGTGCATATGTGTATAAAATTTGGTTAGTCTCTAAGGTACCACAAAACCACTCATTTTTATTAATTTACTGTGTTAGTCTACTGGGCCTTAGTTTAAAATTTGCTTTAAAAATACTACATTAGTGTGTTGCTGAAGATTGTAAAGTCGCATCTCTAAAAAATCATCATGCCCTCATCCCTGGGCTGCCTTTGGGCATAGGGACAACAGTTTAATAGTATTACATAGGGCCCCATAAATCCTAACAATGACCCTGAGTGAAAGCCTCAGATAAATGAGGAAAATGGGAAATATTTAAATGGCATAAGCATGAGCGGACCCCAAAAGATCCTGGCCATCTGCTACTTCTGTCTAACCACTACGGCTGTGTCTACACTGGCACCCTTTTGCGGAAAGGATGCTAATGAGACACAGCTCAAATTGCTGGGATTTAAATATCCCCGCTGCATTTGCATGAACATAGCTGCCGCTTTTTCTGGCTCGGTTTTGCCGAGAAAGCGCCAGTTTAGACGCCGATCTTGCGGAAAATAAACCCTTTCCGCAAGATCGCGTTTAGACTGGCGCTTTCTCCGCAAAACCCCGAGCCGAAAAAGCGCAGTTATGTTCATGCAAATGCCGCTGGGGATATTTAAATCCCCGCGATTTACTGCGCTGTGTCTCATTAGCATCCCTTTTCCGCAAAAGGGTGCCAATGTAGACACAGCCTACATGTATAATCACAAGAGTTTAAAAAAAACCCCAATAGTTGACTAGTATATATTTACTCAGAGAAGGAGCTACAGAGAGAACTTAATTAGATCAAAGGTGCTCTTGTTAGAATCAAAACGGAGAAAGTGAGTGATTACATTTTTACTCCTACAGAAACCACTCAAAGAAGGAATAATAAACGAATGACTAAGATTTGCCTAATGGCGATCATGTGAAAAGGCTTCTGTTCTGATTTTTCCTCTTTTTCTCAGCTCTTTTAACAGTGAGATTTTCTTAGGGCCACCTAAGAAAGGAAGAAGGGACAAAGGCTATTTTACCAGTAGCATAATAAGGTGAAAGGCTCGAGTGTATGTTTGTGTGTGTGAGAGAGAGACAGATAGAAAATTGCCACTGTAGCTAATGTTTTCAGTCGTTGGGTGCTTGCAGTTATTTTAACAAGAGAAGCTAAGGGAAGGTGGCAGAGACTAATGTTTTTTGGGGGGCAGGGGAAATGGTCACTAAGGGCTAAATCCTGATAATTTTGGAGCTCCTCCTCTTAGGTACTGAGTGTCCTCAGCTCCTATTAATTCGTGGCAGGATCTGGCATGTAGGTGTTAATCCAGTGTGGATGTTTTCACAGGCAATTGTAGCAATAAAAATCATTTTAGTGTGTTCCTTGCAGCATGTTCCATTACAATTAAATTACAAAGAAAAGCGAGGGCTACTTCCTGGCTTACTGCCTATCCCAGAACCAGGGAGATGCTGACCTTTTGCTGATTTGAAGTGGTTTGCAAACAGCCCTGTTGTATTTGCTTCTTGCAAATGTTTCCTCTTGCCTCATTTGTAAAACAAATGTAGATTAATTTGTCTCCAGGCTACAGCTGATTCTGTAAGTTACTGAATCTCCTGGGGAAGGAATAAAGGTCTGGCTCAAAGCTTAGAGCATTGCAAGTTTTTCTGGTTCCTAGAGTCTTTTCACAGGCAAAGAGTTAGTGGCTGGTGTTTATGCCTGGGAAACACATAGCTGAATATCTACCCATTTTTTCGTGCAGGGGGTCCCTGATCCGTTTAAGAGGATAACTGGACTTCTCCCAGTGGAAGGAAGGGTATTCTAAGCTTCTCAGGCAGTGGCTATTTTCCTGTAACTGAACTGGCATCTGAGTTGTCAATACGGCCTCCAGCCACAAGGGGCAGTGGTTGTAGGGAGAAGACAGCTAAAGTGCAGGCTGCTGACACACAGTAAAGGATACCTGATCTCTGCACACCTCAAAAGTGGCAGCAGTTCCTTGAAAGGAATACAAAGGAGGAACCTCAAAATTTGGCACCAGTCCACTTTAAGGCCAGGACATTCAGGGGAATAGATCCTGAACTTGGTGGTTGTGCTAAGATGATGCTGATTGCATATTTGTTGTAAACGACCCAGGGCAGACACTGCAATGCCAGTCCCCTGGAGAACTTGTGTGGGAGTTGGAGGAACTGGGGAGTGTAGAACTCACATAGCAAACACTAGAGACGGCGTTGACAGTTTCATTGTTCAAGGAGATTGGAGTCGCGGGTAGACCTGCCCCTGGATTTTGCGGCTCTTCTTTTTGATCATGAAACATGGAGGCCAATGTTACCCACTCCTCTTCCATTTTCTAGAGTGCCTCACGAAGCCTCTCGAGGCTCTGGACAGGCATAGCCAAGTCTGAGAGAGAAGGCTCTTAGTTAGGGTTGCCAGATGGTCTCCCAAAAAATACTGGACACGTATTTTTTTGGTCAAGCAAAAAAAAAAAAAAAAAAACGCGGGATAATAAGCCCCCCCCCATTCTGGGGCACCCAGAGTGGTGAAACCCTACTTCCTAGCTGGGACTCCCAGGCTGGGAGGCAGGGCCACGATTGGCGCTGGGAGCCTGTGATTGCGCAGAAGTCATGCGGGGGCAGAGGGAGTGGCTGGGACTCCCAGCCACTCCCCCCGCCCCGGCTAGGCTTCTGAAGCGCCCAGAGCGGCACGCGGCAATCGCGGCCCCGCCTACCAGCTGGGACTCCTAGGCTGGGAGGCGGGGCTGCCATCGGCCCTGGGAGCCTGTGATTGCGCAGAAGCCTGGCAGGGGCGGGGGAGTGGCTGGGACTCCCAGCCACTCCCCCCCTCGCCAGGCTTCTGCGCAATCACAGGCTCCTAGCGCCGATCGTGGCCCCGCCTTTCAGCTGCTCCCCCCGCCCATGCCAGGCTTCCGTCTGGTGCACAGCCAGAAAAATCAGAGATACCGGACATTGCACATGTCCGGTATTTTCTGATTTTTTTTACCAGACAAAGAGCGCAAATACCGGACTGTCCGGTAGAATACCAGACACTTGGCAACCCTACTCTTAGTAGGAATCTTATCGCCCATGAACCCGATGGAATGCTGCATTCTGAAATCCGTGGTCCGACGAGCATGCACGGTACAGATGCTGACACCAGATACTTCTTTTGAAGGTGCCGATGAGCAACTCCCCAAATGTATTCTGGCAAAGGTTCCATTATGCAACTCTCCAAACAAGTCCATAGTGCTAGGGACACCTGTGTTTTTTAAGGCTGCCGTCAGGCAAGATGGTCAGTTGAATTGACGGCAGCCTTAAGATTGATGTGGGATGGCTGGTGGGTATAAGAGGCAAGGGGAGGCATTGCCTTCCCTGGGTCTTAGTGTTCAACCTGTCCCTTCTTCCTATTCCTATTCTGACCATTCCTGCAGGCTCCCATGACAGGCTGCTGCAACTTGGTGAGTCTCCCCAACCCCTCCCAGCGGCTCTAGTAACTTAAACATGAAAACGGTTCCAGCTAATAGTTTGCCAGACCTATTAGTATAACTTTGAAGCTGTGAAAGAGCCATTAAACAGCAATAAAACCATTTAATAGACATGTGACAACTCAGAGATATACTGTCAGTTTCTGAATTTACTGGCAAAACCAGTTCTGCATTACAGTAATACATCTACAGGACCTTAGTTAAAAATTTGCTTTAAATATTTCTTTCATTTTTTGCTGAAGATTATAAAAATCACGTCTCTGAGAAATCCTTCCATAGATTTCTAGATGCACAATCTTGAGTATTCAGCTTTAGCCTTAAATGCTTGGATCTTCAGACGTATCATTTTTTAAATAATTTTTTCAAATGAGCACCCTTATCTAAACTACACATTATAATTTTAATTACTGTCATACAAAAACCTGCTTCCCAAGTCTCCTGTCCGTTCTGTCCAGCTATGCTGTCATGGGCGGCAGGTGCAAGAGGCAAGGGAAGGTAATGCCTTCCCAAACTGCCAGGCTGGCCCCTATGACACTCCATCCCCAGGCCCATCCCCCATTCAGCGTGGCTCTCCCCATCTCTTGGGGCTGCCTTGGCGTCAGCCCCGCGTTACGGCTTTAGAATGGTTTAAACGACTTAACAAGGGCCTTAAATTGCTTAAATCTCTTAAACTGATTTAAGGCTTTAGAGCAACTTAAGTTCTTGGGATCTGGGGGTGTGTCACCCTTCAGGCAATCACTTAACTGCCAAAGGCAGTTGACAGACATGGTATCTCCTTGGCTTTACACGCATTCCTGCTAGTAGTGCGTCCTCCGACTGGAGAACATTCCTACTCTGCATGCTCCACAGAGGGCATTTTCAACCCCTCAGAATAAAGCCACTCGTTTTCCAGGCTAGCAAAGGTTCTGCTGTTCCTCAATGAGGCACCCACATGTCAAGTCAAATTGTTCAGAGTTCTGCTGTTTGTGAGCAAAACGGTGGTCAGAACAGGAAATAGAACCTTGCGTTGGTTTTGTTTTTACAATTGTCCCATTCAGACACTTGAACAAAATTAGTTCCCATTTACCAGAAAAAATATCCCTAAGATCTTAAACAAAAATTTCATCTTCAAAGTATAATCTTCTGGAAACTTGAGTGAATGATAACAAGAGCTTGTGGAAACCATTTTACAACCATCATTAGAGAGGCAACTACAAGCAACTTCTGCAATAAAATAACATTTTGTTACCTGGCATGATAGCAGGAACTGTCTTTTGCACAATGATGATTCTTGGGAAGGATTCAGGGATATTTTACCTTCTGCAACTAAGAATGAGGATTTTAGCCCTAGCAAGTTAGGGGACTCTGTTACTATATAGCACAGGATAAAAACAACTCTGGCAAGGTGAATGGGATTTTCTTGGAAGAAAGCATTACCTAATTTGTTTCTGTTTGATTAAAGTGATAGGTCATGGAAGGTAGGAGGAAGAAATTATTGAAATTAAAAGACAGTAGGTTTAAAAACCAAACAATAGGAAGCATTCCTTCAAACAACACACAGTCAAACTGTGGAACTCCTTGTCAGAGGATGTTGTGAAGGAAAAGACTATAACAGGGTTCAAAAAAAGAACTAGATAAGTTCACAGAGGATGGGGTCATCAAAGGCTATTAGCCAGAATGTACAGGGATGGTGTCCCTGTTAGGGATGTAAGATCCCATTTCATTGGTTAACTGGTTAAATGTTAAATGCCGTGGCCAGGCTGCTGTGGCCTGTTTGCCGCAGGCAGGGCCTGCTCCAGCTGGAGGAACCCTGGCCTGTGACGCACGTGGGCCCACCACAGACAGGGGCTGCTCTGGATGGTGCTGTGTAGTGGCTCCCTAACCTGAAAAGCACTGCAAGAGATGTGTGTTGTAGTTATTTCCTATAACCTCTCCCCCCAACACGCATATATAGAGTCTAAAACAAAGGAGAAGCACTGCTCTGCCTACTCTGCTAAAAATAAAGATAGCATCCTTCTTCTCACTAGCATGGGTAACCTGTCAGTTCCCCCTCCCTTGGGTGGTGCAGGGGGAGTTCTCCCTCCTGTTTCAATCTACTTTAACCACTTGCTCTGGCCATATTCCTTGAGAGGGAAATTACCCAGGGGAACAGGAAGAATTGGAAGTAGGATTCAACTAATAAAGAATTTAAAGCGTAGGAAAATAAATAACGACAATCAGCATGGTTTTATGGAAAATAGGCTTGTCAAACAAATCTGATTATATTCTTCGGAGCGATTGCAAGTTTACCTGATAAATGTAATTGCTAGATGTAATGGACCTTTGTAAGGTATTCAACTTAGCATGTGACATTCTGATTTAAAAAATTGGGAGATATAATATCAATAGAGCGCATGCTAAATGGATTAAGGACTGACTAATGGTCAGATCTCAAAATGTAGCCATCAATGGAAAATCGTCATATGGGGGTATTTCTAGTGGGGTTCCACATGGATCTGTTCTGGGCCCAACACTATTCACCACTTTGATCAAATATCTGGAATCCTAGAATCATAGAACCCGAAGGAACCTAGAGAG
Source organism: Rafetus swinhoei (assembly GCA_019425775.1). Taxonomy (NCBI): domain Eukaryota; kingdom Metazoa; phylum Chordata; order Testudines; family Trionychidae; genus Rafetus; species Rafetus swinhoei. The sequence goes on from CM033432.1 coordinate 48,708,661, forward strand.
GTCATCACATCCAGTCCCCTGCGCTCACAGCAGGACCAAGCACCATCTAGACCAGGGCTACTCAACAAGCAGCCCACGGGCTGCATGCGGCCCGCGACCTGTTTGTTTGCAGCCCGTGGTGCAGTTTGAGTTTACATGGGGCTCAACACGTGACCCACAGGTAGATCCTTTGAACATGGCTTCCACTGGGAACACACTGTGCAATGGTGAGTCAATATAATGGTCTTCTGTTGATATGCATTTTAGTAGTTAAATTCCTGGACTGTCATTGCTCATTAAAAGTGCTGTCCTATGGGTGGAAATCAGGTAAATACTGCATTTTATTAATATCAGCAGAACTGACTTAAATGGGACCTGCGTGCTGTGTAGTCTTGCCGTAATCTTTGTATTCGTGCCCGTCAGTGTGAAAAGCTATTTGCATATATTTGCATATATATGCAACCACTCTTAAGTTGCGGCCCTTGGCATGTGCTGTGAGTATTATTGTGGCCCCCGGGGCTTCCAAAGTTGAATAGCCCTGGTCTAGACTATCCCTGACATGATGGAGATTCCGCAGCCTCCCTAGCCAATTTATTCCAGTGCTTAACCACCCTGACAGTTAGGAAGTTGTTCCTAATGTCCAACCTAAACCTCCCTTGCTGCAATTTAAGCCCATTGCTTCTTGTCCTAGCCTCAGAGACTAAAGGAGAACAATTTTTCTCTCTCCTTCTTGTAACATCTTTTTAGGTACTTGAAAGGTATTATCATTTCCCCTCTCAGTCTTCTCTTTTCCAGACTAAACAATCTCAGTTCTGTCAGTCTTCCCTCATAGGTCTTGTTTTCTAGATCTTTAATAATTTTTGTTGCTCTTCTTTGGACCTTCCCCAGTTTCTCCACATCTTTCTTGAAGTGTGATGCCCAGAACTGGACACAATACTCCAGTAGAGGAGTAATCAGAGCAGAGTAGAACAGAAGAATTATTTCCTATTTCCTGTTCACAACACTCCTGTTAATACACTGCAGAATGATGTTGGCTTTATTTGCAACAGTGTCACGCTGTTGACTTATATTTAGCTTTCGGTCACTATGATCTCTAGATCCCTTTCTGTGGTACTCCTTCCTAGACAGTCGCTTCCCATTCTGTATGTGTGAGACGGATTGTTCCTTCCTAAGTGGAGCACTTTGCATTTGTCCTTCACCCTATTTACCTCAGACCATTTCTCCAGTTTGTCCAGATCATTTTGAATTACAATCCAATTCTCCAAAGCAACCCGTCTCAGCTTGGTCTCATCCGCAGACTTACCTTAATCATTAATAAAGCTATTGAACAGAACCAGACCCACCTTATAGGAGCTGCACCTAGGTTGTATTTCCCTAGTTTGTTAATGAGAAAGACATGCAAGACTGTATCAAAAGCCTTATTAAAGTCTAGGTATACCACATCTATGGCTTGTTATCCTGTCCAAGAAAGCTGTCAGGTTGGGTTGACATGATTGGTTCTTTACTAATCCACGCTGACTGTTACCTATCACCTTATTATCTTCTAGATGTTTGCAAATGTGTTCCTTAATTATTTGTTCCATTATCTTTCCTGGTACAGAAATTAAGCTGATTGGTCAGTCTGTAATTCCCTGGGTTGTCCTTATTTCCCTTTTTTATAGATAGGCACTAGATTTGCCCTTTTCCAGTCTTCTAGAATCTCTCCTATCTTCCTGGCCTTTTCAAATATAATAGCTAATGACTCGTGTGTCTCCTCAGTCACCTCCATGAGTAACCTAGGATGCCTTTCATCAGGCCCTGGTGACTTGAAGGCATCTAACGTGACTTTTAATTTGTTCTTTCCCTATTATAGCTTCTGAAGGAAATATAAAAATCACTGGCAGATGACACAAAGATTGGCAGAATGGTGAATCATAGGAGAGTAGTGTTGAATGAGACCTCAGAAGGTCATCTAGTCCAACCCCATGCTCCAAGCAGAACCAGCCCCAACCCAAATCATAATGGATGCTAGTGAATAATGATGAGGACAAGGCAGTCATACAGAGCAATCTGGATTGCTTGGTAAGCTGAGTCCATTCAAATAAAATGTTTTTTAATACAGCCAAATGCAAGGCCATACAGCTAGGAATAAAAAAGGCAGTGCCGTAAGTACATGGGGAGGGGTTGTATCCTGTAAAGCAAAGACTCTGAAAGTGATTTAGGGGGTCCCAGTAGATTAGGGTGTCCAGATGGACTGATTTGACAGGGACAGTCCCAATTTTTGGGCCTTTTTCTTACATAGATGCCTATTATCCCCTGATACCTGTCCCAATTTTTCATACTTGCTGTCCAGTCTCCCCTTAATAGACGAGAAACTCAACCTGAGCTTCCAGAGCGATGCTGTAGCAAAAAGGTCCTTGAGTGGATAAGCAGGAGTAGGGATATGGTGGGTCATTTGTAAGGCTGACACCAGACTGCAACGTCCAGGCCTGGTGTCCAACTTTTAAAAAAGATTTTTTTTAAATGGAGAAGATACAGAAAAGAGCCACAACAATGACTGCAGGGCTGGAAAAATGCCTTACACTGAGATGTTTTCAAAGGTCAGTCTGTTTAGTTTATCAGAGAGAAAACTGAGCGGTGACTCGATTGCACTGTATAAGCACTTTAATGGGGGGAAAATCCCAGATACGAAAGGTCTCGTTGATCCAGCCGCAAAAGGCAGAACAAGAGCCAATGGCTGCAAGCTGAAGCCAAAATCCAATTAGAAATTAGGGACACTAGTTTAACAGTTGTGGTGAGGAACCATTGAAACAAACGATGGAATCTCCAGCTGTGGTGCTTTCAAATCAATGTCTGATTCCTCTCTGGAAGGTGTGGTTTGGTCAAATCCGGGCCAACACTGGGGTATCTGGGTGCAACGTTGTGCCCTGTGATATACAAGATGAGGTGATGGACTTTCTTGGTCTTATACACTATAAATAAGTGGCCACCTAGGAGTCCTCTTCTTATTATCTAAAAGGAAAGATGATTTCTTAAAGCTCCTGGAGAGCAGAACATTAACTCATGCCAGGGGCCTGGTTCTGGTTTGTCACTGTTGTTTTTCTGGAAATCAGTTTGCACATTCTCTGTTGGCCTTTCACTCCTCTCCCCGCTCCTTCCCTGAACCCACAGAGTTGGGGGGCGGGATGAAGGGGTTGGCACAGTGACTAGAGGTGCCTGGAAGTGTTGACCGACAGGAGAAATGTTTAAGTTCAGGGCAGGGATTGGCTTGATTACACCCACACGTTTAAAAGAATCTGCAGAGTGAGTGCAACCATGCCTCTGGGCATGATGGGAAATTGAATGCAAAAAATCCTGCACCATCAGAGCAGGAAGGTGAGCACCTCCCCGGGGAGAACTGGCAGAATGAAGCCGCCAGAGCGGTCTGTCTGTTTTGCCTTTGGGTGACTAGCTGACAGGCCGACTGGTGAAACCGAAGGCTGTAAGCGTTGGGCTCATGACCCAGATCCCTTTTCCTGTTTCTAATGTGCGTGTTCTGAGAGGTCCAAAGAAACAGAGAAATAAAAGAAACTCTTCTCCAGTGTATTTTAGTGAGTCAGGCTGTGCTTGACTTCATAGCTACTTTGGATCAGGAGGCCTCTGTTCTAGGGCCATAGAGAAGAAAGTGTGGTTTTTCTCGCCTGTGCCTTATCTTCGCTCTTCGCTGGAAGCTGAGCACCCTCGTGCCTGCCTGCTAGCTGGCGTACCAGGGATTAGCACGGCTGATTTTCAGCTTTTAGCACGCAGCCTAAGGAACAGACGGTCGTCGCAGTTTTAATCGAGTAGAACTAAACTGCTGGCAATCTCCATCCCGGGTTTCTACAGAGTGCCCTGATTTTTTATCTCTGTTAATGTTGCCTGGAGTTCCTGCTTCTAGAACGAGCCAGGGAGAGATGAGGCAATTATGCTGCGGTAGAGAGCCTTAGACAAACAAGAGCTGAATGGTTAAAATACAAACATGCATAAAGATGTAGGACCTGGCAACCTTGCTTTGTTTGCATACATGTAACCGGCGTAATTTCTGTGTAATTATGTTGATTTGCAGTGGGCCCTGGGCTGTTTTTTGCCCCTCTTGGTCATATTTGTTCTGCCCTAGAACAGTCAGTGCTTGGGAGTCTACTGCAGCAGTCTATGATGTACCTTATTGCTGGCTTTTGTAACATACACTGCGCATCTTTAGTGAACTGGAAACAAACAAATTACAGCCAGTTGTAGCTAGGTGGACAGTTAGAAACAGCTGCCGGTGAGGAAAAATGCAGATATAATATTGGAGCACCTGCACTACAGTCAATATTCAGTGAGACACTGATAATATTGTTTGGCTTGCTGATGTATTCCTTGCACTCTCAGCCCCGGTGTAAATAAGGAGGACTCCCTCCTCTGTGCTCATTTACAGAGTTGCAAACAAAACTGCCTGAGCGTAGGTCTGGAGAAGGCAAGGTTTGCATTCTAACAAGCTGTGTTGTCAGGCCAATTCCACAAGCCAAATATACAGGGAAGACTTGGAACTTAACTTCATTTGCAGGTTTGGGACCCATCACAAAGGCATGCACAAAGACATTACTTGGCTAGCACACTACCTTCCACATCCTAGGCTATGTCTAGACTGCGTCCTTCTGTCGGCAGAGGGATGCAGATTAGTCAGGTCAACATTGAAAATGAAGCAGGGATTTAAATATCCCGCGCTTAATTTGCATAAAAATGGCCACCATTTTTGCCAACTCAGCACTTGTCGGAAAAAAGAGGCAGTCTAGAGGGGGATCTGTCGAGAAAGAAAGCCTTTTTCGACAGATCCCTTATGCCTCCTGCAAGGAGATTTACAGGATCTGTCAAAAAAGGCTTTCTTTCTCGACAGATCCCTCTCTAGACTGCCTCTTTGCAGACAAAGTGCTGAGTCGGCAAAAATGGTGGCCATTTTCATGCAAATTAAGCATGGGATATTTAAATCCCCGCTTCATTTGCAATGTCGACCTGCCTAATCTGCATCCCTCTGCGGACAGAGGGATGAAGTCTAGACATACCCCTAATGCCTTAAAAACCAAACAATGAGTACTTAAGAACAATTTGCACCTTCTCTATCAGCTTCATGTGGCAGGAACACTCTAATTAACTATTTCTTTTCCCTTTTTCCTTCTCCCCTCTCCCCCATCCCCTGTTTATTTTGGAACTGGACCTTTATTAACTCCATTCATCTGAAGAAGTGGGTTGTGCCCATGAAAGCCATCTCCATGTTTTGTTAGTCTCTTAAGGTGCTGCTTTACTTTTCCTTGTTTTTTAAATCTCCCTTCTGACACTCTGTTTTACACCTTGATTAGATCTAAGGTGAGCAGATAGCAAGTGTGCAAAATCAGAGATTCCTTTGGGGTGAGCGTGGGTGTAATAGTTGCTTATGTAAGACAAAGCCCCTAGATTGGGACATCTGGTCACCTCACTTAGGTCACAAGAACAAGGTTCAAGGTAAGCCCTACTGCCCTTTCCAAAAAGGTCTGGAGTGGTCAGAATGAAAAGCTGTAGAAGTCACAACAGAATGGACAAGTTACACATGGGTTTGTATGGACAGTTTGTGTCTCAGGGCCTCAGATAAATAGCAAGAGCAAGGCATGTGCTGTGGTAACTGTGAGCCTTTTCCATCATATGATGCTATGCTAGATGTAATCAATACTCCATCCTCATTATTAGAAAGAGGAGTCTGAACTGTCCCATTCCTACTCCAGCCACAGCATGGTCAGCGAGCTTTGCTGAACTCTACAGTATCCTTTGGGCGCTGGAGCACATTTAGTGTTAGTGTGTTTCAGCAAAAGCAACCAGGAGCCCTGTGGCACCTTAACAACTAACAAATGTATTTGGGCATCAGTTTTCGTGGGCTGCAGCCTAATGTGTCAGCTGCATGGAATCATCCGGAACAGCTGCACTTACAAGACAGAGAAACCCTGGAATAACAAGTAGTGTCACAGCATTTAAGGCAATGACACCATGACCGATGTTGCGTAGTGGCAGGGCGCTGTCTCAGAGGAGAGTCTGCTAAAACAAGAGGTCATGTAATAATCCCATGAGAGTCCAACAGACGGACTATCAAAATAAAAAAACGTAGAAAGCTGCCGACCAAAGACATGGTGCGCGCGTGGGCAGTACGTGATGTGCTGGTAACAGTCAATGGAACACTGAATGATTCAGTACCTGGCTTCTCCCAAGGCCAAAGAGATCCCTGGGTTAAAGTGGCATTGAGTCAGGGAGCTGTAGGCTTCAGTCGAGGTGCTTTATGCAGGACATCCAGAGCCCGAATAAAACAATTTTCTCCTCACTCTTCTGCTTTAATCTCCTCATTGTCTCCTCAATGTAGAAACGGGGTTAACTCTTCATGAAACAGTCGTCGGTCTATAATTCCCGCCACCATTTCCGAGTAACTGCTGTGAGTACCAGTGGGGTAGCCACGAGGCCGGTTTTCGCCCGGAATACCCACTTGAAAAGGACCTTGGCCACTCCGGGCAGCGCAACCAACCAGGCCACTGAACGTGCACAGCAGGGCTAAGGCAGGTTCGCTGCCTGGCTGGCTCTCTGAGGCTCCTGGAAGCAGCTGCCAGGTGCCTGCAGCCCCTAGGCACGTGAGGGCTCTGCATGCTGCCCCTAGGCACACGGGGGCTCTGCGTGCTGCCCCTAGGTGGAGGGGGGGGGGCCCTGCATGATGCCCCTAGGCCGGAGGGGGGGCTCTGCTTGCTGCCCCTAGGCCGGAGGGGGGACTCTGCATGCTGCCCCTAGGCACACGGGGGCTCTGCATGATGCCCCTAGGTGGGAGGGGGGGCTCTGCATGATGCCCCTAGGCACACGGCGGTTTCACATGTTGACCCCACCCCAAGTGCCAGATCTGTAGCTCCCATTGGCAGGGACCCATGACAGTGGGAGCTGTGGGGTTGGTGCCACTGGGCACAAGGACAGTGCGTAGAGCCGTCTTGTGCCTAGGGGATGCAGGGACCTGCTAGTCACTTCCTGGGAGCAGCTGTAAGTGTTGCTGGGACCCTGCACCCACCCCGTCCCAGCCTGGAGTCCCCTCCCATATCCCAACTGCCTCCTGGAGCTCGCACTTCGCACCCCAACCCGCTGCCCCAGCCCGGAGTCCCCTCCCGCACCCTGAGCCCCTCATTTCTGGCTCCAGCCAGAGCCCACACCCCAGCCCTAACCCCCTGCCAAAATTTAGAATCCCTTTCTGCACCAGCCCCTCATCCCTGGCCCCACCCCAGAGCCAGCACCCCCAGCTGGAGCCCCATCCCCCTCCCAAATCCATCGCCTGCCCCAGCCCAGTGGAAGTGAGTGAGGGTGGAGGAGAGAGAATGAGGAACAGGGGGGTGGGGATGGAGCTGTCAGGGGTGGGGTCTTGGAAAAGGGGCACCCAGGGATGTTTGGTTTTGTGCAGTTAGAAAGTTGGCAACCCGAAGTACCAGTCCCCTTTGGCAGGGATTATCTGCCTACCCTTGGTTCAGCTGCATCTCGGTAGCCATGGGCACACCCACCTTGAGAGCTCCATTCCTGAGTGCAGAAGACTTCCCGTGTTAATACTAGATGCTGTGCTGATAAAGGCTCGCCTGGCACCCACCAGGCCCAAAGCCTGTGGTTTTCAAAGCTGATTCTGAGTTTTACTGACATGGCTCCCATCGATGTCAGTCAGAACGGTGGGTGTAAAATCCCCTCGTGGGCTGTCAACGCCTCCGCCCAGGATCGTTGCTAGTGCTGGGTCAGATTGGACAGACTCTCGGCTTCCTTCCACAGATGGGCCGTTCTGACTGCCTGCAGCTTGCAGTGTTACTTATTCACTTCTGCTGACTCTTCTTTGGATGGCAGCAGCAATTTTGCGAAGGCTCATTTAGCTGTGTGTGGCCCCATTCACCACGTGTGTCTCTGTACGTGAGTCCACGCTCTGCGCAGGATATTTGAGGTCTTAGTAGGGCTAGTTCAGCTTTTTAAAAATGCTGTATTTTCATGAGCTCTTCCTAACGTGCACCTTGAGAGCCCCTTTGAATTCTGGATTGCTTAATTAGTCTTCTCCATAGCTACATGACAGTGGAACAAATGAGTCATGCATAAAGGGAGAGGAGAAATTTCAGCAGTAGGTTTCTATGTGCCTTTGCTAGTGAACCATGAGTAAGCAGTGTTGTAAAAAGCCTTAACAGCATTATTGATTAATTATCAAGCCTAAACGCCCCTCCACCACACAGCTTAATTGGACAAATTGCATACCATGCATTTAGAAGTGCAAAAAGATCTTTCTACTGCTGCACTGGCTATGATAGCAGCTGGTTTTCTGGGTCATGCGTGACCACTATTTGATCCTTGCTTTTCTAACGTGGAATAGTAATCCCATACTAACACTTGCTATATGATCCAAGAGCATCCTAACTTAGCAGAGATGGGAAGTAATGAGGTCCAGTAGATAAGACACAGGACTGGACTTTGAATCCTGGATTCTATTCCGGCTGTGTTGTTGATAGAGCTGTGTGACCTTAGGCATATCCCTTATCTTCTCTAGCTCTTTTTTCCATCTGTAGACTGGGGACAATAAAATAGCATTTTCCATCAGAAATCATTTTGTTAAAAAATGCAACAAGCTCTCCTTGCCCCTTGTTCTGCATCCTGTAGCATGCACAAGCTCCCCTGCCTTTTTTCACCATGTATTATTTGTACTGGTACCAAACCAGAACACAGTAACACAGGGCGCGATCTATATAATCAACCTCAGGTGCATATCAAACCAGTGCTGGGCTGTACACCACCATGGATGGCTGCAGAGATAATATTTCAGAAGAGGTTAGTAACACGACTGAAGACAGGGTATTGGGTACAATAAGTAACTCTGTAGTTGAACCGTATGTACATGTTTTCTCCTTTCCCAGCCTCCTTGGGGACTGCTCATGCTCCCTGCCTTCCAGAGGCCAGCATTGCACAATGGGGTACAGAAAACAGGATTCGTACACCCCCTATATTGGGTTAGACTATCTGGGGATACTTCCCTGACCAGTCACAATGGGGAGAGTCCAGTGCTTGCTTTGATCCCACAGGAAGGAATTCTCAGAATTTCATAGCTATCTAGGCCGTTATTCTTGGTCATGTCCAGGCCCTGATGAAAGCCCATTAAGAGTTGCTCTCCAAGGATTAAGGTTAATGGGAGATTCTCTGACCCAACAGGTCAGGATGGACTGGTACAGAACAGACAGATGGACATTTCTTGGGTACTGACTATCAGGGCTCAGGATACATGATTTCCCTTAAGTAAAGCCCTTCCTGCATTTTTTTTAAATTCTTTGTAGGCTTGAAGTTTTCCAGGCTTGGTCTCTGCCTGAGCAAACCTTTTATTCCAAATGTTTGAAACAAACCTCCTCTGAAATCACTGAATCATGAGTGGGTACGGGGAGGAGATATTTGTCCCATGGTTATATGGTCTTGCTGCTCTGTTTTATCACGCACGTAACTGAAAAATGAATCATCCATTGCGTGTAAAATAGCCCTCAGTGAGGACAACGTCTCTAAGACTAAACAAAAATTGTTTGGAAAGTAAGAAAGTTGTGACCCTTTGGAAATGACATACTGAATACAAACAGTAGAATTGTTTCTTAAATGCAAGAGATTGTTCCACCAGAGAGGTAGGCTGTGCATTTCCCCCAAAGCAAGCACTTTTGGATATATGTTAATAACCAGTTGACCCTAAGCTTAAGCGTTTGTGTTCCTTTGAGGATTTACGTAAAGTGGCTTAAGTGCTAAGTTTAATCACTCTAAAGACATAAAATCTTAGGTCACCGTGGGGTACTTTCGGCTGTGAAAAGTGGCTCTGTAAAAATGTTACCAATGGGTTCCAGATTTGTATCTCAAAGGCATCCTTAGGAAATACCACCTGGGGCCACAAAGGTGCTCTAAGTTCTAAAGTGCATGCTCTGTTCCTTCTGGCTAATGCCTAATCACCAAAAATAACTCTCTGGTCCAAAATCTGCCTCAGTTCTCCAAGCACGCTCACTGTCTCAGTCAGGTGGAGCAGCTGCAACAGAGCCCAACTGGGCTGTGCAGTTGTCACTTAGTAATTCTGTTGATGCTGCACGAGGCAGAATAGATGTGGCTTCTTGTCACTTTGCTGCTTCTGAGGGGCTCTAAAGCAGTAACATCTGCTCTTTTGCCCAGTACGCAGAGATGGCTCTGAATATAAAGAGGGTGCAGCGCAGGTCATTTCAGTAAGGAGATGTCTTTGAAATAGTCACACTTCAGACCTATGCGCTGCCCTCAGAAATTAAAGTGCTTTTAATTCTGATGCTACTGCAAGGATTTGAAGGTTCTTATTCATGCTAAAGAAGTGCACTTTGCCCATGAAAGCTCATGATACTGTATTTTTTTTTTTTTTTTTTTAGTCTCTAAGGGCTCATCTAGACTACGCGGAAGATTCAAAAGAGGATATGCAAATTTCCTCGAAAGAGGAAAGCTCTGCTTTCGAAAGTGAAAGTAATGAAGATGCGGTTTTTAACCCTCCCTTTTTCAAAAAGCTGCGTAAACCTCATTTTTTGAGGAAAAGCGGCTTTTCGAAAAGGGGGTCAGAAAAAAACATCTCTTGATTACTTTCACTTTCGAAGCTCCGCTTTCAAAAGTGAGATCAGAAGAAGATATGCAAATTCCCGCGGAATTTGCATATCCTCTTTCGAATCCTCCGCGTAGTCTAGATGAGGCCTAAGGTGCTACAGGACCACTCATTTTTTTACGGGGGGTTTTATGTTACAGATTAACACGTCTGCCCCGGAGACTTGTAGAATAAGAACCAGTTGGTCGCTTCACACTGGTCCCAATACTAGGGCAAGGAGAGGCTAGCTGCAGCAGGAGCCCCTGAAAATCAGGATTGGGAGCCTTCTGAAGCATGCAGCAATACTGTCTTCTCCAGCCAGCTCCACTCGGCAGGACAGTGTTGAGTGTGGTCAGGGAGAATGGCACAGTTCTGTCCTCCTCCTGTTCACAGCAGGGTGACTTGTGCCACGGGGCAGTATCTGGAACACTGGTGCGTTCAGAGAGTGGCTAATATCACACGCACGCACGCAAGGTAGCTCCAAACATTTGGATTTCGGCTCTGTGAGTATCCATGTGGGCCCGTGCTCGCTGCGTGAAATGAATCTGTGGGCGGTAACCGGTTGCCAATGCTTCACTTGCTCTGTTCCCAGCTCATCAGCGATGGCAGCGTGGTGTACGCAGAGGCCCTCTGGGACCATGTCACAATGGATGACCAAGAGCTGGGATTCAAGGCCGGCGACGTCATCGAAGTGATGGATGCTACCAACAAGGAGTGGTGGTGGGGGAGGATCCTGGACAGCGAAGGCTGGTTTCCAGCCAGCTTTGTACGGGTAAGAACCTGCGCATTGTTTTTAACCCCGGTCCATTAATGCCAGCTTCCTGATGGCAGTGCGCCAAGCACTTCTGTGGCTGGAGCGGATGGGATGCAGATTGCACCGGCGATCGGTGCACTTACAGTGCTGCTTCTCTTTTACTGCTGTGCTCAACTGAAGCCTCAGTGGATCTCTCTGTTTGTCAGCGTATGGGCCCCATCATAGTTCAGTTGAAAGCAAAGGAGCCGTGCAGAACCTCTGTCCTCTGGGAATGTGGCCCTACACACCCCATATATTGGATGTGACAGATTTGGTGAAGCACGTGCCATCTGCAGATGGGTGGTGTGTGATTCGGATAGTGCAGGAGTGGGGTTTATTCCTTCCCGCTGCTTTCCCAGACGTCCGAGTTCCCCTTACTCCTGGGAGAGGACAAGAGCTCAGGCAGGCGGAGCGCATGGGCCACGTGTTTTCCTTCTCTTTCCAAGAGGGAATTTTCATTCCATGGGGTGAGCTGCAGTTCTCAGTATGGAGATCCGGCTCGCTGTTCATGGGCAGTCTCTCCACTAGAGTAACTGGGCATCGATATGGGGCAATTCCGATCTCTCGGGATACCCTGATTCTCCTCCTTTTGTCCTTGCACAAATTGCCCAACACAATCTGTGTATGGCAGGAGAGGGCCGGGAGCATAAGTCCTGGCTGGGGGTCTGACTGGAACGTAAACATTTTGAAATCTTTTGCTTGGGCTGAGCAGGAGGCGAAGAAGAGGTGCCTAGTCTCCTCCTTTGTAGCCTCACAGTCCCTCACAGCAAACCTGCTCCAGAGGCTGCAGTTTGTAAAGGAGATCACTTGGATGTGGCCCCAGCCCTGACCTTCCATGGGGACAGAACCATTTCCGGGAGTCCCCTCTGCCTGCGCCCCACTCTGGGGTCACACTGGAGGAGCTTCAGGTTGTTGCCTACTAGGTGGACCTATGTCCCTCTTGGGTAGTAAAACCTGTGGTGAGACAGCAGCATTTCTGTTGCTGATGGGCATTATCAGTGCTGGCCTTTAAAAGGGCAGGATGCCAACTTCTCCTGCTGGAAAAACGGATGGCTCCTTGCTCAAGCAACCCAAGCAGGGCCAGTTATCACCTGGCCTCTGAGCTATTTCAGGCGAGAGCTGAAGGGAGGGGAGTATCAGAGCAACTCTGGCTAACCTGGGCTCCTCAGACTGCCTTGATTCTATGCCGTCCAGATTTAGCTGTGGGTCGAACACGGAGGTTTCACTGGTCCATGCTCTCCTGCTAGCAACGAAGGAAAATCGGCCACAGCTTTGGTTCATCAGCGTTTGTCAGTGCTGTTGACTGGAATGACTCAATTTAGTGATAACTGAGTAAACATAATTCTGTATTTCATGGCTGCCGTGTGTGTGATCATGCTGACGTCATGAATTTTAACTCCATAGAAATCGAAGCAAACTCTTTGTATCAATGCAATATTTGTAGCACTAAAGTGGCTGAGGTGGAGTGGACATTTGGAAAATGGTGTCGCATGCTCCTTACTTCAATGTTCTTTATTCTCTCCAAAGCATTTTGTTTCATACTTTTTGAAATATTATTAGATATCCAGATGGGGTACCCTGAGATCTGTTAAATATGCACTTGGGCAGTACCGGATAAAAGAACTGCACTGAAAATTGCATAAAATTAACTAACAGCGGTAGTAATCACACACTTCACACTGATAAGGTAAACTGCACAACAAGTACTCTGTGAAAATGTGTGATATTTTTGCCTATACACATGCTGTGCTGCCATCCAGTGGTTATTCTGTAGAAAGCAAGAGTCTCCTATTGAATGCAATTACACTGAGATGTGTCTTCATATGCCAACACTGGCACCTAGAGTCAGTTTGAATGAAGAAAAGATTTATTGCTGTAAAGCTTAAAAGTAATGAGTGTCCTTTAATTTGCTCTTTTACAAAGATTATCAAGGCAGAGTTTATCTGTTGATTTATTCCCTAACCCCCCCCCCCCCGCCCCACACACACACACACAAGCCCTCGGACGTGACTAGTGAAGCATGCTGAGGTGCTTTCCCTTGATGTATACGTATTTTCTCACATCACACCTGTGATCCTTCCATCCAAGAGGGAGCCCCTCAGCGTCACACCTCAATTAACGGGAGCAGGAGGTTGGCTGACATGACGGACCAAACGGGCAGATCTACTGACTCCTGCCAGAATTCCCCCCTCCCCACCTCCAGCCAGTCTGTGGGCCCCGGTGCTGGATATTTCATTGTAGGGGACACTGGCTAACCAGTCTGTGAGCTCTAGGAACAGGATAGGGAGGAAGTGCTGCGTACAGCAGTCCCGCTGTCCCCAACACGCCCGTCGTGGTGGGAGCAGGGTCTAAGTTAGTGACGCAGATACAATGAGTGAAAACAGGGAAAGCAGGCGCTGTCACCCACTGGATATCCCTGTGTTTGACACAGCTGCGGGTGAACCAGGATGAGCCCATGGAAGACTATCCTATGAAGGTAGAGGACGGCAAAGAGGAGGATGCCAGCACCACTGCCCGGCGTTATGGGGTGGGGCAGACAAGCAAGGACCAAATGAGGACCAACGTTATCAACGAGATCATCAGCACAGAGAAAGACTACATCAAACACCTGAAGGACATCTGTGAGGTAACGTGGCTGGGACTGAAGGAGTGTGACCCAAATGCATGAACTGAACCCACGTGTGAAGGAAGAGATCCCCAGTCTCCACCCTGCTACGCTGTCCTGTGCTCTTCCTCTCTCTCTCTCTCTCTCTCTCTCTGGCTGTGGGTTACTCTTCTCCCCTTAGGAAAGAGCCCTTGCTTAGTAGAGCTGTGGTTCTGTCAGAGACCTGTCTGCTGTGTGACTGGCAAGTCCACCTGAATCTCTTCGGCCTACCCCTGTGTAATCTCCGGCCATGTTCAGGGAATGGGGAATACTGATCCATTCCAGGAATATCTCGAATGCCCTTTTATTTAGAACGCACAGAGTCCTGATGAAATGTAATTAATTGAATTCCCCACGCCAAGGCGACTAGAATTCTAGCACTGCTGTGTTCTTTGTGAACGGAACGGCGTGAGGTGGTGGCTCAGAAATGCCAGCCTTCATGCCAATCCCATGCTCCTCCATCAAAACCCTGGGCAGTGTCTGGCCAGTTAGAGCCTCCGCTTCTGAATATTCTGACATCTCCTGTCACAGGAGAGAGCTCTTGTGATGCACGGAAGAAGTGATAAATGGTGATAGCAGCTTTGCCTGCACATAGCACCTTTCCTCCCCCTAACACTTTGCAAAAGGCATGCCCCAACATACCCCTCCACTGCAGGTTGGAGGGAGGAAGCCAACTAGGCTAAATGTCGCACCCAGCAGGGGAACCAGAGATAGTTTTATCCAAGGACTCTGGGGCAAGCTCTGGCTTTTACAGAGAGTGTTCCAGTCTCCTCATCGCTGTCTGTGTTTTGCACCTTTCTTTCTCCCTTGTCCAGTCCAGATGTGACCCAGTCTCGGCGTGCGAGCCCAGGCCCTCAGCTGGTGTAAATCAGCACAGCTCCGTCAATGGAGCGGTGTCGATTTACACCAGCTGAGGGTCGGGCCTTTTGGGCATAACCAGCATATCTGGTACCCATAGAGAGAGTTCATGATTTGCTGCAGGAGGTTCCATCGTGCAGGTTGAACCACTGAGCATGCGTCAATGACTCTTTCCATTGACTCCAGTGGTCTGTGGATCAGGCCCTAGAGCAAGGACCAACCACCCCTTGCAAATCTGACTCCCCCCAGGGTTACATTAAGCAGTGCCGTAAGAGGGCCGACATGTTTACAGAAGAGCAGCTGAAGATCATCTTTGGGAACATCGAAGACATTTACAAATGTCAGAAAAAATTCATCAAAGCGCTGGAGAAGAAATTCAACAAAGACCATCCACACCTGAGTGAGGTCGGCTCCTGCTTCCTGGAATACGTGAGTTGGTTTGGCGTGTCTCTGTGGGAGAAGGGTAGTGGGGGAGATACTAGCTGTGGTGGACCAGACGAGAAGTCTGGTATTTCTCCGATGGGGTTTTTACAATTAAATACGTAGTCCTGCCAGTGGCCAAAAAAACCTTCCCAATTAGACTGCAGAAAAAGCTGCTTTGCTGAGTGCTGTATCTCCATTGGGGGTGACAACTCTGTAGCCTAATGTTACCATTTGCAGGCCAATATTTTAAGTGCTGCACTGCTGAGCATTTCATCAGAAACCTCCATCCAGGTAGGATACAGTGGCCTCTGCAGTACATGGGATGTTGGACGCATACTAGTCTGCCTGATAATTAGCATCTGCCATAACTTTGATTTGGCATCACCCAGGCAAACATATAGGCCATTTATCAGATGAGCCTCTTCACCCTAGATTGGCATAATGGGAGAGAGAGAGAGAGAGAGAGAGAGAGAGAGAGAGAGAGAGAGAGAGAGTGTGTGTGTGTGTGTGTGTGTGTGTGTGTGTGTGTGTGTGTGGGGTGGGGGGGGTGCGCGTGTAGATCCATCACGGAGAGTATAGGCCCACCTGGGAAAGCTGTAGGTCAGCACACCTGGCAGTACCCGTAACCATCGGGCACCAGAGAGCCAGCAGGAAGAGGCATGGAAGAGACAGGTGGTTCCCTAGCTGGACAGGTGGGTGGAGTCCCTCTGTTGGGGAGCATGTACTGTAGGGCTTCTGGGAAGAGGGGCCAGCATTGGGCGGAGGATGGCCGAGATCTGAAGCACTTTCAGGTCCAGACATTGATCTGAGATTACCACGAGAACTTGCCTTTTCATCCTCCCCTCAGCAAACCGAGTTCCAGATATACTCCGAGTACTGCAACAACCACCCCAATGCATGCACGGAGCTCTCCCGACTTGCCAAAGTCAACAAGTACGTCTACTTCTTTGAAGCCTGCCGCCTGCTTCAGAAGATGATCGACATCTCTCTGGATGGGTTTCTGCTGACCCCAGTGCAGAAAATCTGCAAGTATCCGCTACAGCTGGCTGAGCTGCTCAAATATACCAACCCTCAACACAGGTAGGTGCGGCATGTGGGGGACCCGCTTACATGCACCTGGGAGTGGGCAATTTGAGCCCTGTTGTCTTGGTGTGACAGTGAAAGGACACTCATGGTTAGCTGTATGTTGTGTCACCGTTCTGTGCTGGGCCCTGGTACTGGATATATCCTTGTCTAGTAGGCAAACACTGAGTGTGCCCTCCCTGTGAAGCAGGTGTGAAATCACTACTCTCCCATCTGTTCATATTGTGGTTACTTCCTCATTTGGGCCCCAAGAGTGATATTAGCACAGCCAATAGGCCTCAAGAGTTAATGTGTGCTTCTTTTGCTGGCTGTGCAGGAGCAAAGCATAAAATACTGTAGGTCCTACCAAAACAGAGGCTGTTTTTCTGAGAGAGCCTGAGAAGTGTCATGCCTGAGAGGATGGGCTCTTCCGCCAGAATTAACCAGGGGTATCTGTGTGGCTGATACTCCAGGTGTGAGGGGAGGAGTAGATTTTGCCTGCTGCTGTCCTATGGACTGGTGGATTCATGGGGAGCACAGGCAAACACGTTCAGGCATCTGGCCTGCCTTCCCTGCCTGTAGTAACTGTGCACTCCTTGTGGAGATCTTCTCCAAAGCACAAATGGGCAGGCACAGTTCACCTACATGGGTTCTGGGCTGCTTCAGACCCCTCTGCACAGTCCAACCCCCAGCTTTGAAACCTCTTCTTGGGCTGTATTGCATGGGTGTGTTTGTTCCATGATTTCAACTGGAAATGAGGACTTTCAAGTTCCTAATGACCACACTGATGTTTTTCAGAATTACTTTGTGTGTGTGTGTGTGTGTGTGTGCGCGCACGCACGATCGTGTGTGCACTGCAGCGCCCCCTGCTGGTCAGTCTGGGAATTAGCTCTGTGTAACTCGAGTGCACTACCTCTCTCATCCCTCCAGGGGTACTGGCAGTCCTTGGTCTAGCCCCTACCTCAGGGGCAAGACACAGTCAGTTATGTGGCCAGCCTCTCCAACAGCTAGTAGGGCAATGTGGGGGGTGGGCCTGCCCACTACTCTGGATCCCAGCCCAGGAGCCATCTAGGGGCAGCCTCCTTCAGTCCCCTTTACAGCCTTCGTTCCCCAAGCCACTTCCCAGTAGCTCTCGCACCCACTCAGCCCTTGTATCAAGGCAGCAATCCAGCAGTTATTGGCCAGAGCTCTGTCCTGGGTCCTTCTCCCTGGCTAGCCTGGGAGAGACTCCTTTTTGCTCTGCTGAGCTGCCCTTTATATCAGGGCTGCCTCAGCAAACTGTCTTCTGGTTGGCTTCCAGTAAGCCCTTTCCTGATTGGTTGGGGCTCTGCACAGGCTCCCTTTAGCCTGCTTTAAACCCATCTAGCCAGAATGGGGCAGCCACCCTACTACAGTGTGTCTTATTGAATTTGTAAACACTGTGTTGTGAAACTAATTATATCCAAGTATGCAGTGCAGTGGGTGCCAAGAGATTTTGGAACTGGCAAGACACTCCAGCCCTCTTCTTCCAGGGCTAGATTGAACATGAAGTCCCAGAGGAAGTGAGGTGGTAACAGATGGTGTGTGGGCTGGGTTAAGGAGAGTCTGTCCTTCTACAAATAGCTGCATTTCTGAACAGACTTGGCCTGTGCCTGATGTTAATTAAATCTTAGCTTGAAATAATGGCTTGAAAGCAGTGTGTCTTTAACAATTGCGCTTCAAGAATCATTTTTTTTTCTGTTGGACAAAATAGTGGCTTTATATCTCCAGAGAAACCAGACTCTTAAAACAACAGGTATTTCACGCCTTGTGGGTCAGACTTTCAGATCCTCAGCCCTCTCATTCAGAACTGGCTTTCATAACAGCTCAGCTCCTTTCAGAATCAGACTTCTTATTTTGGTGCCCACGTAGAAGATGAGTTCTTCTGGAAATGTGGCCTACAGGGCACTCTTTATGATACCCTTCAAGTGCTTTAGAGATGTAGTCTAGATGGTACTGGGTCCTGCTGTGAGGGCAGGGGACTGGACTCGATGACCTCTCGAAGTCCCTTCCAGTTCTTGTGTTCTATGATTCTGTGTATCACCAGTGAATGACAGAACCAGGAATGGAACCCAGGTCTAGTCCTGGCTTGAGTGCCGGGGACTAGATTTAGTGTCCCTTCCAGTTCTGTGGTTCTCCAATTGCCAGCTCTGTGCGCCGGTCACTTGTCTCTGGAGTTTAAGCACTTCTGGATTCCACTCTGATTGTGTTGACATCCCAATCTGTTTCACCCTAGGGATTTTAAAGATGTTGAAGCTGCCTTAAACGCCATGAAGAACGTCGCCCGACTGATCAATGAGAGAAAGAGGAGGCTGGAGAACATAGACAAAATTGCCCAGTGGCAGAGTTCAATAGAGGACTGGGAGGTGAGCAGATTTAAGGGCCCCACAGGGTGAATGGAGCCCCCAAGGGATTATTTTATATGGCCTGCTAACGCAATCACCTTCTGTCACACCCATGCGTGCTGATTTTTTTTTTTTTTTGTATTACATGCCGTCACCTTCTCCTCCTAAGGTTGGAGGCACATGCTACTTACTGACATTCCAATCAATCATTTATTATTTGAACTATTTTCAACCATTATTGAGGCAGGCCGAGCTGGCATCTACTATTCTAAGTGAAACCTTTCAGAGAGTTATCAGGCCCTGACAGATACAATGGCATCTGACTTCCCTATAGTATTTGTACATGCTCAGAAACACTCTTTTAAAAACCAGATTTATTTATTTTTTAAACAAACAAACCTGCCTGTTTTCTAGAGTTAAGTGAATGTGTTTGATTAAATTATCCCCTTCCCCCCCACCATCAGCTCGTGTAAAGTGACATCGCTCCTCTGAAACCAGAGGGTTTGGCTCAGAGTATCTGCTGTGAGCAGGTGATCCTGATCTGTCAAATGGTGCTGAATCCAGAACAAATGTCCTTTTCTGCATATACCCAGCCAAATTGGTGCCCAGTGAATGTGGGCGGGACAGCATGCTCCCCCCATGGAAGGCCGGGGTCGTCCTCCGCTGTTGTGGCGGAAGGAGATCATGTGGTGAGAACTGGGCCTGCAAATTTACCCCAACTGTGAGCTCAACTGGAAAAAATATGCTTATGTTCCTAAGATGTCACAATGACCTAAACCAACAAATGCTGATGGAAAGAAGATGCAAAGGGAAGACAGACTCAATCAGTCCAAACCAAACGGCCTTCTCATGTAATTCCAGGACAATGTTAAGGACTCGCTTAGTAACCAAGGGAAGTGCGCAGCTGGAAATCAATGAACCAAAATTGGTGTACAAGAAACTAGGCCCGCAGACAGGGGGATGGTCAAAAGGGGCAACTGCCCTGGGGCCCAGCGATTCAAAGGGGCCCAGGTCTCCCAGCCACCACTGCTGCTTATGGCAGTGGCCGGAGCCCTGACCCCTTTGAATCTCCGCCTGAGCGCCGCTCTGAGGGGGGGACATGCTGCAGTCTGGGCAGTGCTGAGGGCTGGCTGTCCCTGGCCCTGCCCCTCAGGCCTGAGGCCCCGCTCATTCTGGAGCGCAGAGACACCCCCCCACACACCTTGCCCCAGGGCCCGCAGTGGCTGTTGGGGGACAAAATAATGAGAGGACCAACTATCCACCCATCATTCTCTTTTGAGGGATCCTTAAGGAAAGAGACATTGGGGAGCGGGGGAGGCTGGGAATTGGCTACTAGAGCGAGCTTCACCAAAATGGCTGCTGCTCCCCATCATCTGGAGATGCTGGCCTTCAGCATCCTGGTCCTGGAGATATCCTGAGCAGAGAAGGCCAGGGAGAGCCTGTAGAATCCCAGATGCCACCTCAGAGGAACTGGAATTGGACTTTAGTGGCAGCAGCAGTAAGAGCTCCAGCCCACATCGGTTAACTTCTCCCTTCCCCTAAAGGACAGTCCCCTAAAGGATACCTCCTAAGAGATGTCAAACAAGGCAGCTTTTCCCACGGAAATCTCTCCTGCTAAAGGGAAAGGGAACAAGAAATCTTGTTAAAATGAAAGCCTCATGTAATACTTCATATTTCAGCTGCTTGAACTGTTTCCCCTTCTTCTCTGTATCTGGAATAAAAGGTTAAGGATTTTGAGTAGGGCGTTTGCCTTGGTTCTAAGCAGGCTGAGGTCTCTGTACACCAGAACCTTGTTTAACGCTGTCGAATGTTGGATAGTGACTGGGTTATGTTAACGCCGTTAGCCCATTTCTTCCAGCTACATTCCCACAACAGCCTCCCTCTCCTTTTCCACTCCATGCCCGTTCACAGAGGAGGACTGCATCCCGAACACACCAGTTTTGGTTCATTGGTTTTAGGCTGCAGATTTCTCTTATGTACCAAATGTGATCTTAACACAGGGATTGTGTTATATCAGGAGGCCTTTTTGTTTGGACTAATTCAGTCTGTCCCACTTTTGCCCCTTTTCCCATCAACAATTTTTATCAGCGGTTATTGTGACATCTTACGCATGGTCACCTAAGATCCAGGATGGTAGGTCAGGAA
Source organism: Rafetus swinhoei (assembly GCA_019425775.1). Lineage (NCBI taxonomy): Eukaryota > Metazoa > Chordata > Testudines > Trionychidae > Rafetus > Rafetus swinhoei. Next base: position 48,729,531 of record CM033432.1, read on the forward strand.
CCTCCCCATTTAACGAATCAAGCCCAGGCACCTAGGTCAGGCTGAGTTCTTACGATTGCTCCCTTTCCTGGGGCAAACTAATGTGCTCTCTGTGGTCCTGCTGCCACTGGCAGGGTGAAGACGTCCTGGTCAGAAGCTCAGAACTCATCTATTCCGGAGAATTAACCAAAATCTCCCAGCCTCAAGCGAAGAGTCAACAGAGAATGTTCTTCCTCTTTGATCACCAGCTGGTCTGCTGTAAGAAGGTAACTTGAGCAGCCCGTCTCTACCTCTGTGGAGTGCTAGAGCCACGGAGGTCCGATCACACCCGTCTCAGTTTAGGTTTACTTGTTACAGTCCCCTCCCCGGGAGAGCTTTCAAGAGAGTCAGTCTGTAGGTTGGTAGACTTGTCTGTCTGCCTGCCAGAAGACAAACATGGCTACGGTTGGGTGTCTAACTTTCAGCTCACTCCGTTCGGATAGCCCGCCCTCATAGGGAAAGGGTGGAGCGTTACAGCTCCCATGTTGGATTATAGGAAACCCCAGGCGATAGTCTCTTTAAGGAACGGGAGGGATCACAACCCTTAAACCTGTCTGTTGTCTCTGGAGGGAGCAGGCCCAAAGCCCACTGATGCCAGTGGGAGTCTTTCATTGGCTTGTGCACAGGCTGAGGATGGTGAGGACGGAACAACACATTTCACGCAGTGTCCCGCCGTTTGGCGCTTTCCCCTGAATGGGGAGAGCTGAAAGACCAGTTCTGTGTTCCGTTCATGGGAAGGACAGTACGGTCCACACACCCTTTCCGCCCCATACTCTGTCCCTGAAAGCTCCTTCGGAGTTTGAGCGAATTCATAGGCCTGGCTTTCAGGGTCGCTGAGAGCTCCCAGCTCCAGGTGAAGTCAAAGACTCAGCACCCCTGAAAGCCAGCCCCCCCGTCGGGAGGCCAGTGTCACTTGGCTTGTATCACTGGGAATGCTGGCTGGTTACAGCCACTCGTGTAAGTGCAAAGGCTCAGCTGTGGTTGTGGCCTAGTGCGGAGGAAGACAGGGCTCTTTCTACGGCACATCGGAAATGACCACGCCAATGCTTTTCGCTGCGCGCTTGACCCAGTTCACATTTCTTCACTCCCAGTGAGAGTCTTAGAATCCTAAAATCCCACAGCTGGAAGAGACCTCAGGAGTCATTGAGTCCAGCCCCCTGCCCAAAGCGGGACCAACCCCAACTAAAGCATCTCAGCCAGGGCTTTGTCGAGCTGGAACTTAAAAATCTCTAGGGATGGAGATTCCACCACCTCCCTAGGGAACCCATCCCAGTGCTTCCCCACCCTCCTAGGGAAATAGTTTTTCCTAATATCCAACCTAAACCTCCCCCACTGTAACTTGAGATCATTGCTCCTTGTTCTGCTTTCCGTCACCACTGAGAACAGCCTCTCTCCATCCTCTCTGGAACCTCCCTTCAGGAAGCTGAAGGCTGCTATCAAATCCCCCCTCACTCTTCTATTCTGCAGACTAAATAAGCCCAAATCCCTCAGCCTCTCCTCGTAGGTCATGTGCTCCAGCCCCCTCATCATTTTGGTTGCCCTCCACTAGACTCGCTGCGATGCATCCACATCCTTTCTGTAATGAGGGCCCCAGAACTGGACACAATACTCCAAATATGGCCTCACCAGTGCCGAATAAAGGGGAAGCTTTGTCTGAGAAGCTAGTGCTGGCTGCATTTGTCACCAGTGATGTTAGCAGGAAAATCCAGTCCTGCATTTTAAGGCTTTTTAAGATCTTGCTCCCTTGCACTGTCTTTAATATGGAGTAATACCTAGGGATGTAAAATCCTGGTTAGTTGGCTGACCCAGTTAAACAAATTGTTGAACCAGATAACCAAGTGAAGAGGGTGAGCATGGGAGGAGAGCGTTTTAGCCAAGTTGGAGTGCCCCTCCCTGCCTGCCACTGGGCTGGGACGCTCCCCATCCCCCAAGGCAGGCAAGGGCTGCTCCAGCCTGGCCAGAGCAGCCCCCTGCCATGGACAGAGGCTGCTTTGGCTGGGACGCCAGAGCAGTGCCTGTCTGCGGGGGTGCCCGGCCCCCACAGGCAGAGACTACACTGGAGTAACCCCCTGCCCACAGCAGGCAGGGAGTGGCTCCAGCCCCACCGGCTAACCGTAACTGGTAACCCGTTAAAGGTTAGGCTTACCCGTTAACTGGTTAACAGGTTAAACCTTCGCATCCTAGTACCAACACGGAGGAGTTGTCGGGCTTAGTCAGTCCCTAGAGCCACGGAATCAGGGCTCTGGCAGGAGCCTGTGCTTGCCTGTCCAGCGTGGCGGGACAGGGGCGTTGAGCAGCAAGCGCACTCTGGTGTGGCTGAGAGTCGTGGCCGTGTCTGTTATCACACTCCCGTAAGTGTAGCCTTGCCCAGCTACATGCTCCACCTCTTGTGGAAGTGCAGCCAGCATCAGAAAGGGGAGTTCAAAAACACCTCTACTGGGGTGGAGGGGCCAAATATTTGGTGTCATTGTTTTCCCCCCAAGCAGTAGTGCTCGTCAGTAAGGTAATGGCCGTCTGTTGCAGCTAGGGAGAGACAGGAAGTGCGTGCGTGGGAACTGGAGACAGTTACAATGAAAATAATCTCTCTCAGGATCTCCTGCGCCGGGACATCCTCTATTATAAGAGTCGGATCAACATGGATGACATGGAAGTGGTGGACGTGGAGGACGGGAAGGACAAGGATTTCAATATCAGTGTGAAAAATGCCTTCAAACTGCTGTGCGGGGACCCTGAGGAAGTCCACTTGTTCTGTGCCAAAAAGCCGGAACAGAAACAACGCTGGCTCAAGGCATTCGAGAATGAAAGGAAACAGGTTCAGCTTGACCACGAAACTGGTATGGAAAGCGGGGCCCTCCAGCACGCTGAATGCAAATGTATGCAAATGCAGTACACGCCTCTCCGGCCCGGGGCTGGGCTGCAGATGGGTGTCTTCTGCATGATGTTTCTTTTCCCCTTTGCTCATTGTGCAAACAGAGCAGAGAGCAAGCACTGGTGTTAGGGCTCAAGGAGCCGCTAAAATCTTTTGGCCTGCCTGCTTGACCCATGCAATAGGCTGGGATGTTAGTTATGTATTTTTCTTCCCATTGTGGGGGTAGAGACAGTCTTGGATTCTGTACGTGCCACATGAGGCACATGCTGCATCTTGCAAAAACTTGGCTGAGCGCCCCGTGCGCGTACACTCCCCCGCTGCTGGGCCCCCAGAACATGGCCCGGGGCTCCTGTCCCCATATGGGGCTGCGCCTGAGGAGCACAGTCAGGCCCATGGCGACGTGTTCACCCCCCACACGGCCCTTTCCCTGTCTGTGCCGCGAGCCCCACGGGCGTGGGAGGAGCTAGCTGGAGAACTAAGCGGCTCTGCTGCTAACTGCCTTGGTTTTATCTTTAAGGGTTTTCAATCACAGAGGTGCAGAAGAAGCAGGCGATGCTGAATGCCAGCAAACAGCACCACACCGGAAAGCCTAAGGGTGAGTGAGGCTCTTTCTTTGCTCCTACGCACACCAGCACGTTGAAAACCTGACTTCAAGTAAGCTTGAGCTGAGCGCTCCATGAATTGTCTCCTCCCCCCAAGCTCTTGGAGCTTGATAAGTATTAACTCTTCTCTGACCACTGGGGCAGGTTTTAAGACCTTTATTCCAGTAGCACTTGGGATGGTGGAGAAGAAAATGTGCAGGGACATGAATGAGACGTGATGCTCCTGGGTTAGCAATAGCTGCTCTAATTTTCTGTTGCTCCACGTTTATGGAAACTAGGAACAAAGCTGGTCAAAATGAAGAGCAAAAAAATGAACCTGTAAATGTTACCAGCACGTACGGTTCAGGAAACAAATTCATTAGTGCAGTCAAGGTTACATAAAAATCCAGACTCCCCAATAAACATGCACATGCCCCCCATTAAGCAATCTGAACATGCCGATAAACAGGTGAGCAACGTTTCAGTGTAACTTCCCAGTGCGGTGGTTTTGTTTATAAAGACATTGAGAATTAGCTACTCTGATGGCCAAGACTGCACTCCAGGGTGACATAAAGAACATTTAGCCTCCTATTCCTATACCAATAAGGGTACAACTACACTACAGAGGAAGATCGAAGCTGCCGCTGTTGATCTTCCAGGGTTTGAATTAGCGGGCGAGTTAAGACAGCTAATTCTAACTAAGAGGGGCACTCTGGTCAATGCCGATAGTCCTGCTTCCACGAGGAGTAAGGGAAGTCGAAGGAAGAGTGTTTTCCTTCAACTTCCTGCAGCGTGGACAGCGCCAAAAGCCGAGTTTAAACTACTTTGATTTCAGCTACACAATTAACGTAGCTGAAGTTGCATAGCTTAATTCAATTTTGTCCCATAGGGTAGATATACCCAAAGAGCCCATAGCTAAACACAATCTAGGGACTCTCACAGTGACTGCAGACAGTGGAAGAGAAACCAGACGCTAGTTGCCATCCAGGCAACAGCCGCTTCTTGCCTCGATGGGAGACATGACTTGTCACAAACCTTGATCCAACTCCCTACCGTTACTGGTAAGAGGGACATGACTAAGGATGTCCACTGGTGGGTCTTGTTTCAGTGAGGTGGAACAGGAATGCTAAAGAGGCGGTGACTAACCCCGCACTAACTGCCTGCTACCATACTGAGAGCAGTTGTCTCCTAGTGAGCTAGAAAATGCCACTTTCTGAGGAGGTCATATTTTTGTTGGATCGGCCCTTTGTTACTTGCTGACGAGAAAGAAGACGCAGAGAAAGAGCCATGACAGGGAAATACAATCTGGCGAAATTAATGTTTTTCCCGCGCTGTGGAAATTACTCAGCGTTGTAGCTTTCTTTTGCATCCCATTATATGTTAATTTTCCCTGAAGAAGCTGATTTTACTGCATGTGATTAGTGTCAGTCAAGTGGCACTACCAAAAGGTCTGGGGCAGGCCGGCCGGTAGGCTCAGTGAGGTGGGAAACGTCACTGCATTTCCTGGCGCTCGCCAGTCTTAGCTCTGCCAGTGAGATTCAGCAAACCAGTATTTCCTGGCTACAAGGGCCGGTCTGTGTAACCAGTCATGGGTTCGCATTCCAGCCCCCCTCAGACAGCCGAAGGTAGCTATGGGCAGCTTCTGCTTCTGAGAGGCTTGGAGGGCATCTGGCTGGAGATTAGACTTCTCCTCTCAGCCGCCAAAGCCAGGTCCCCACACGATTTGAATAGGGCAGCAGGAAGACAAGCGAGAGGGGTTTTCAGGGAACTCGGGGACGTTCAAAGGGGCAGTGAGGTTAAGGTCTGTGGGGAGGGACATTTGCTTTCTCTGGGCTTGTGCCGTATTTGGCACAGCGTTGGTGCTACCACACCAGAACGGTTCATTAAATACCCCCCTTGCTGTATGTTGGGATAAGCTAGGTGCAGATGATGAATTCATCAAGTGTCTGTAGGAGCCAAAGACCAGAATCAGCAGCCTAACGAGGAAGGGGGTAGCAGTGGCCGAAGGGGGGTGAGCGCCCTCAGTCAGAGGGACGTTTCCCCTCCTTGTGCCTGGCCTGCACTTCCTCATGGACATTACTGCCAGGGGAAGGGTCACATGACCGCTCTGGGGAAGCCAGCCTTAGCAGTTGTGCTCCCTCTGCACAGCTTGCCAAGGAACTCAGTCTCTTACCTTTCTGTGGTTCCAAAGGCGACAGTGTGGGGAATTAAACACAGATTGGCCATTTATTGCACAGCGCTGCAAAAAGCGTAGGGAGACAGGAGCCAGTCAAGACTTGGAGCCAAGTTATCACTGGAGTTTGGAAGGAGAAGCCAGATCCACAGCATAAGCTGCCCGGTCTCTCCCTAGTGCAGTGAACTAAGGCCTGGTCTACTCCTAAAACTCTGGTCAACCTAGCTAGGTCGCTCAGGGATGGGAAAAATTGACCCAAGAAAAGTAGCTGAACGGATCTGAGTCCCACGAGGTTGATGGAAGAATTCTTGTCTCGACTTCGCTACAGTCTCGTGGATTAACTACAGCGATAGAAACCCCCTTCTGTTGTTATAGCAAGTGTGCGCACTGTCGCACTAGGCTGCACTGCCACTGCTGTCCCATTGTAGTGTGTACAGTCTAGATAAGCCTCTTAACTCCAAACACTACTCAGCCCCGAGGGCTTCAAAACCCAGATGTGTAGGAAAATGCTGTGGACTGGGCCCACTGCGCACTAAGCCATGGCAACGTTCAGACATTTACACATACTGGCATGTTTACTACGTGGAACACAGCACGACCGTGGGGTCAGCTAAACCAGTCTCCCAAGCCACCAGAATTGGGTGCTTGTAGTTTGTCAGCAGCAGGGCGCTGTCAGGTCATGTCTACGCTGCAAAGCAAATCCTGCACCTGTTCCGTACCAACTGACTCCGGCTCCAGGGGCGCAGGCTTGGGGGCTGCTTCGCTGCAGTGAGGACCTCCAGGCTCGGGCTGGTGCGGCCTGCTGCGGGTTTCCCTTTGCCATGGCTGCCTGTTGTCCACCTGATGCTGCCTCTGAATTTGGAGACACGCTTTGGGCACCCCTAGACCATCCACTTCATCCCCAAGCTGCCTTTGGGGTCAGACAACTGGAGCCAGAGTAATCTGTAATGGGCTCCAGCTTATTATGGCTAATGCTGCCCCAGCTTTGAGAATGACTGTGTAGGAATAGGCCACGGGACTGTGCCATTCTAATGTTTATGTTTCCCTGTCTCGTTGTCTTCACAGCCATCACCAGGCCGTACTACGACTTTCTGATGCGCCAGAAGCACCCTACCCTGCCTACCAACCTCCCCCAGCAGCAAGTCTTCATGCTGGCAGAGCCCAAGCGCAAGCCCTCAAACTTCTGGCAAAACATAAGCCGGCTGACGCCCTTTCGGAAGTGAGGGCCGGCCGCCTGTTTGTGCCTGAATCCCTTCTGAGAAAGCACTTTAGCCATCAGTTCCAGCTGCCGGAGCCCCAGCTCCTCCAACCCTCGGTTTGCAAAGGATGGCGCATGCTCCTTCCTTCCCTATTTATTCTGCAGACTGACTGTACTTGAATGGGTCTGAAACAGGACACTGTGTTGCGTGTTTTTGTGCCAGTCTAAGTGAGCCAGCCCTGCACAACGCCCGGGAGCTACACAAACCCCCAGGAAAAGATCCTAGCAGGATGAAGCCTGAACTGTTTTGCATCTTAAGAGTTTCCTTGTCAGTTGCATCTTGAACCGTTCCTCCCAGCTGTGAACATTGTCGCTGCCTGACAGCTGCCCGAGAGACTCTAGCCTTCGGCCCACGCAGAGACAGCAGCTTGTCCAGTGAAACACCTGCCTGCTTGGTGTCTACTGAGCATGCTTGGAACCATCGTTCATTGTTGCTGATGTCATGCACTTTTGGGGGAACTAAACCCTTCTTTCACTGCCCCATCCCAGAGTTCCTCTTCCAGGAAATGGTCCTACAAACTGATTAGCCTTTCTTGGCACACAGAGAAGGCAACAATGCTATCGCTGTGCCCTTTTTTTCTCTTAGTTCAACCCACTGACGAACCATAGTATGTTAATGGTGCCAATCAATCAAACCCACAGCATGAGTGAAGTACACGCATCTTGCAATCTAGTTGATTTTCTTTGATTTCTGTAAAACAATGACTTAGGAAAAAAATGTGCCTAAAATAAATACGGTCTTCAGCTCCTTAGACTCTTTCCACTGTCACTCTGCCATATTTCCTGGCCAATGAACATGTCAAACGTTTGTAATGTGTTTATTTATGGTAAATACAGAACTGTGTATTTTGTAAGTTTGTAATCGGTCCTGTCAGATGTTGTTAACTTGATGCCTGTTACGTCTGTCTTTGTTAATTTTTTTTATTAACAAAAAACAACGGCCAACATTTGCAAACTTCATTCCCTTAAGTTAGGGTCCTAGCTCCACAGCCGGGCGCCTTCATACAAAACGTATGAATTTTTCAAAACCGTGGAACACCTACAATCATCCCCCTCCCCCAAGTCAAGGGGTATTCCAGGTCACCTGCTGCTTTGAAAAAAGAAATCAGACCACTTGCAAGGTGCCTAAATGTGGGATTAAGAGCTTAGCGGTAGGTACACAGGTTTGTAAATTGTGGCCAAAAAGAATTCATTTAATCCTTGGTTAGTAAAAGGAAAGATTTGCCTTACAATAGTGAAAGAGTTAGAAGCCATAATGACTGAATTCCATAGCTTAGGAGAAGGTGCGGGTGGTTGTAAGGAAAACACCCAGCCGTTTCAGCGTTGCTATTGTGAGTAAGCACTAACTGTCTGCAAAGCTCAGAGTTTCAATGTTTGCTGAGACTGTAGCTGACTGAACTCTGGTCGTCCAGGGATATCTGAATTCAGTAGCATGTACAAAGTCATTCTTGCACTATATCTTTCCCCTCACCAGGGGCTACATTTAATTTCATAAAGAAACTTGTAAAAGTGACCCACAGCCGTGTTTGTGTCTTATGCGTTTGTGTCTGTCAGTGTGGCCGCCTCAAAATCCTAGCGGCTGCTTCTCCTTGCTGCGTGGGTGGCCACGTGCCACTGGAGGCCATTCTGGAAGTGGCATCTCTCAGCATCCTCCTGGGGACAGCACCTTTGTGAGAGATCCAGCGGAGCCTGGAAATATGCTAGCTCTTTGGAACTGTGAGCTCAGGGCTGCCAGTGTAATTAAAGGCAAACTTCCAAATTCCCGTCAACAGGTTATGGCCCTGAATCACCTGACAATTCGGCATGGGCCATTTCCTGGTGATATGCTGGATTTAAACAAGCAGCCATGGCTGCCTGAGCCTGGGATTTCCACTCTGCTCTCACTCCTGGGAGGAAGGAGACAGTAGCGCCTTGCCTGAGAGAGCTGGTATGTAGCCATGCAGCAGCTGGGCAAGGCAACACAAAGCCAGGCTTGGGACAGGGCCTTTCCTTGGACATGCCCCAACAGAGGTCACCGCCCTTCGTAATCATAGCCACACCTGTGCTTCCTTCAGGCCCAAGGCCCCTTACTTTGCAACCCTGGCTGCAGGAGCTGGACTTTTCAGCTAAAGGCCAAATCTCTGCATAAGATCATTTTTCCAAGTCATGGGGAGGGCACAGGGGTTCAATGCCACAACGGAATCTAGGTATTAAATGATCTGCAAAAGTGGCTTTCTGAGGGCCTGGGCCACGCACCAATGCAGGGGCATAGTCTGTCACTTCTGCAAGTGCCTCTGCAGGGACCGTAAATGGGTCCCTTGGCCAGCTCTGCTGTATTCAGAGTAACCTGCCCTGAATGGCCACTGCTGGTAGGGGCAAACGTTCCTTTGAATACTCGTTTGCAGCGCTGCTGTAGCTGAGTTGCACCCAGGCTATACACAAGGGGGAGGGAGAAGGGGAGACAACAGCTTTGATTGGGCCTAACCTGATTGACACTGAGGTTACCTTCTCCAGACCTGAGGAAGAGCTTGGTGAAGCTCACACATGTTCCTTCCAGCAAGAGAAGGTACTACAATGAGATCTTACAACTCTCTTAGCTTGGCTCAGTGCTTTTAATAATCAGCTGGCCTAAGCTAACAGCAGGAAACCTTTCCTTTACTAAGGCACTGGCCTTTTGCGGCTCACAGCTGCAATACCTGACCATAGTCTTCATGCTGGCTTCCTCTTGCCCATCTGACTCACCTGCACTACTACTCTCTACTAGAGCTGGGATTAAGCTAGCTAGAGCCATGTGTTCATGCCATGGTCTACCAGCTGGAGCCTGCACAGTTTCACTGGCCCAGAATTGACATGGATTTTTTTCCTAGCCACCCTGCTAGAACCTGGGCATAGGCCTGGCCACTCAGGACCGACTGAGAAGGAAGGTCTAAGCTGGCAGTTAGGGACTGAAGTTGGATCCACACGGGCCCAACTCTGTTCACAAGAGGGGGCTAGATGGAATCCTGGTGGAAAGCCCAGCAGCTAGTTTGGGCTGTTGAATGCACTAGGCTGGCATGGCTTCTACTGAGCGTGTGCCTACATAACCAACAAGCAGGCACACGGTTAACAATTGCACCCTGGGGACAGCTTTTGAGTTTGGTGGAGGTTGTGAACAAGCACGCCTCAGGTCTGTCTACATTTTCTACTCATGTCGCTTACACGGGCTCCCCCGTGGCAGGAAGTGCTGCACACTTTCTTCGAAAAAGCATGTCCTTAGAGAGGTTGAACATCACGGTGCTGCTTGGGGCTGGCTAGTGGGAGCCAGTGTTAAAGCCTGCAGCCAGCACGAGGGCCAGCCAAAATTGCTAACAGCTGGTGCTGAAGCAGCATTAGCCACAGTAGTTTCAAAGCCTCAAGATCTGCAGCTGGCCTGGTTACCCTTCCTGGTGGGGCTGGGCTAGGCTGTGTCTGCACTAGGCCCTCCATCTGCTGTAGAGGCGAATTATGTAAACAGCCCAGACTACCACAGCCGCCTCAGACATCAGCTGCTCAGTCCCAGCTTGCGCCAGGTCCCAGACCTACTCCCACTGCAGCGCAAATGTAGTAAAAGCTGGGTGACTCTTTACTACATTTCCAGAAGCGCAGCGATCCAGGAGCTGGCCCGAGCCGGGACCCAGACTACTACACCTCTGCCTCCTACCCCACAGCGCGGAGATGGTGCTGGGAGGGAACCAGCTTTTAAGCCAGGTCCCCCCCAGCACTGGCTCCTGCTTCCCCCCCCACTTTGCTGCCTCTGATATAGCAGAGGAGGAGGGAGAAGCAAGTAGTCGAGTAGTGACTCAACTACCCAACAAGCTAAGGCTTATCTAGTAGTCGACAACTCAACTAGTTGCTTACATCCCTAGTTCTCACATACCTATGTATGACCTCGCCAGCTTCTCTCTGATTAAACAGTCACATTTTCTCCTGCATTATTGGGTAAAGGTAAAAAATGACAATCATCCACATGCTTGCAGTGAGTTTTCTCTTCCCATCCCATTCAATTTACACTGGGTATCATTCAATTCACACTGGCAAAATGAGGGGGAAGGGAGAGTGTTTGTACATACTCAGCAGATTTACAAACATTACCTAATTTCTTAACAGTGGGACACGTTTTCTAGTGTATCAGCAATAGTTCAATGGAAAACTGTAGAGTCTTCAAGCAATCACTATTTACCACAGGGAAAAGGAGGTACGAACTGTTATGTTGACGCGTGTGCTGAGAAGAACAAGCTCTTCTTTGTTATTTGTGTTGCAGAAGCACCCTGAGGCCAGGACCTGGTTGGGTGAGGTAAGAATTTTGGCAATCCCAACAGCTCCTAGGGGCTGAATCTAGCACATTGGTTAAACTAGGAATCTGTATTTTCACATGCTGATCCCATCTGGAGAGGCGTACCTCTTTTTAACATCAGTGGCTCATTCAGGATTGCAAACCAAAGCCTGTCTACTCTTCTACATACTGCAAAACTGGGTTACTCACTTGAGGCCGACTAGAGGGATTTGGCCAGGCTTTGACTTTTTCTGAGACATTATCTTGGGAAAACGCTTGCCAGCTGGTTTTCAGTTTGACAATTCTGCATGCTCCCCAAGTGCGACCGCCTTGTCAGAAGCTATAGGAAAAAATCTGCATTAATATTAGAGTACAACAGGTCCAGACTTACTTAAGGTGGGTGAGGGAAATGGCTTAAATGTGTGAATTGGTTACGCCTGCAAAAGAAGCTCTTGAAGTCACCAGGGTAATGTGGACTTTTTGGTGACCAAGAAATCTCCAGCCAGTGCTGGAGTCAGTACATCCAAGCCTCATGGCTCCCCCACTGACTTTGGAAGATGGACGGTAGAAGGAAAGCGCAAAGAAAATGAAATAACGAACTGATGAGTTTCCATGGTAAATCAGAGCTAAACTTTTACATGACACTGCAGTGTTTTAAGAAACGGAGCTTTCTGGTTTTGTGTTGTCAGCTAACGAGCGTGGAAAAAACTCTCCCTCCTGCTCTTGTCTATTTCCAAAAAGGAACATTCCCCATATGGAAAGTGGTGACAGTTCCAATTGCCCAAGAGGCACCATGCTGCAATACCTGTGTCCCCTGACAAGTCAGCCAGGGCCCTGCAATGCTGCCCATTTTGCAGAAGCAGCGCACATTTAGATTCCCAGCTTGAGGCCCTGTGGGCCCTTGAGTTTCAGAGGTGTTTCCTGATGCTGCAACGTGTCAGGCTGGTCATCCAAGAACTGAGGCAAATAAAAGTAAGAAGCAATTTTGACTAACTTTGTGACTCCACAGACATTTCCACTGTTGATTCAGTAGTTCAGGATTTTTGCCATTCCTCTGCCCGCTCTGGAAAACTACGGTTTTTAATCTTGCCAAGTATTAGGGTCTGAGGTTGCTCCCTCTGAATTGCTGCTGCTTTCAGTGGCAGAGAGACTAGGTCTTTTACTAGCAGGGTATTAAGTCTGTATGGCAAAACAGTTTTTCAAGTGGTTATATTTTCAGAGCCACAAACCCTAGTTCACTTGTGTTTTCTGCATTAGCCACTGCAGAATTTCAGGCTTATGAGAAGCAAAAGAATTCTGCTTTCCTGTCCTGTCTGATATCCACTCATTAGCCACAGCCCGCAATCTCCTTCCTGCGGCGGAATTAACATCTCACTTCACATTTAGTCCTTCGGCCTCCTCCTTCTGTCTCCTTCCCCATCGTGAGCTGTGACGTATATAAAAAGAAAAGGTGGCTTTGACAGGGACTGTGTTCTGATTAAGGCTGCTTGTCCTGCTTGCTTAGATTCACTGTCATTTCTGTCCCTGCAACTACTTTGTCCTTCCCTCAGCACATCACGGGCTGTTCATTCTCCAGTGCGCTCTCAGCAATGCAGCTTGCTCCATTTTTTTTATAGCTCCTGTGTTTGGCACGTGTGATCCTTAACCAAGACACGTACATATCTCTGTGTGCGAACGGCTGTTGACGTATGGAGAGCCCCGTGCAGATACAAAATTTGTACCTGCATCCGCATCTACCTCTGTAAATCTGAGCTGCAGATACCTGCTCTGACATTCGCCGATGCCCGATGCGGCTCCCCACAGATATAAAGCGAATAGCTGCGGGTTTGCAGAGCGTTATACGTGTACACTCATGAGACGGGAACTAAACAAGGTGCCCACATTTCTGCCTGCCCAGTTTTGTGCTTTCCACACAAGTGGCCTAATACCAATAAACCAAGCGAACACCAAGGGCTGCTTGAGGGGGAAGGAAGATAATTTGGCCCAAGATAATACTGTAGCCCTGCAGTCGCCGTCAGCAATGACATCACTGGTTGCCTGCAAATGCTCCCCTGGCAAGGTTTCTGGAGAGCGATCTGCCCAGCTGAGAGCTATTTGACATTTTAATTGCAACCAGTGATGCTGACGAGGTAGGTGGGTGCTTGAAGAATTAGTGCTGCAGGGTCCACTCTGCTGGGAAGTATTGCTAACTACCCACAATAAAGCACTTACAGAGGTAAATCCCTCCCTGCTCCTGTCTGCCTAGCATCACCACTGGCTGCCAGACACAGGGGAGCTGCCCCCACAACAGGCTGTGTTGACAGGGCTGAACTGAGAGAGGCAACATTTCCTCATCTAGTCCCTGGGAGAGGAGGGAGGTGAGATCAGGCCAAGCATTTCACCCATTTAAAAAAACATTGTACCAAGTTTCCAGAAACATTCAAATAAACTGTAAACAATGGGCCTTCCTTCTAGTGTTGTGGTGTCCAACCAGTTCTGAAGCAGCGGCGCTGGAGTTAACTAGCCACACATGACTAGTGGCTGGCGTGTTGGACACCACAGAGCTAGTGAATCCATCATGGCTGAAAGCTCTACCAAGTGCAGGCAGTTATTGCCACCTCACACTGTGGGCTCACACCCAGCTGTGAGGAGCCCAAGGAAGGGAGGCCTACATACATTTTTACCACCTACTGGAAATTTAAATACATAGCTCTTCCCCTACCCTAGCAACGTTCAGGAAGGAACATTGACTGCGAGCCAAGCTGCACAGATGTTTCTAGACTGGTGAAGGTTCTCTATATCTTATTTAAATCTCAGGCCAAAAATTGAATTTCCCTGTCGTGGCCACTACCAGTAAAGGGAGCCAATCCTTCGTGAAGTATTTAATTCTATGAGATTGGGGAGGAGGAGGGAGGGAATTGCCACTCCCCTCCCATGCCACCCAAAAAGATGGCAAGAGACCACACTAAGCAACACAAGTCAATCTTTATTGAAAACTGAAGTATTAATACATAACAATTCTCGTTACAATAAACGTGCTTTTAAGAATTTAAATTTGAGCTCATCTACTTGTTGGATTGCATAAAAATAAAAAAGTATGAATTTACACATAATTCAACTGGCTCAGAATGGAATCTCCACTCCTTGGTGTGTTGATACACTAGTTCAATGCAGAAGTGAGTGATGCTTTAAAACTTATTCTGGAAGACAACATTTACCTAAACTTAAAAAAAGTACCAATATGACTGCTTGTAAGACAGTTTTAAAAAAAAGTCATAAAAAAGGAAACCTGTGCCTATTTTGTAACAAACATGGAGAACTATTACTGGGGCCTCTTGTACTTCGGTTGCATGCACTCCCCCTTCCCAACCAAATCGTAGACATGAGGGCAGCCAATAATAGCACTAATTAAAAACCCCACTTACAAATCCATTCGACTTGAAACAAGTCTGTACAGCAGCCAGGTAAAGAAGCTTTCCCAGTTTGCCTGCTAAGTACCCCAAAGTCACAACAGTCTGGAAAAGTCATAGTCACTTTTTGATGTGGGAGCGTCAGGCTATAAACTGTTGAGAATATTGATATTACAAATGGACCCTCAGCACGGTGGTAGTCCAATAATTCCAAATGTCACATTCAAGAGACAAAGGAAGATGTTTTTCTCTCTCTCCAGGACTAAGCCTTGTTCCTCTCCATGCCAGCTCCCTCCCTCTCCTCAACACTCCTGGCCTCATCAATTTTCACCTCTTCCCCTACACGCTCACAGCGCCTGCTGAAAAGTCCTCATTAACTTAGAAAAGAAATCTGAACAGGCCCAACCATTGTGCATGAAAAGTGATCCTACCTCCCTTGCACGTCTCCGACCTTCTCCTTATTAACAACCCCCCTTAGGTCCAACGGTCTCTGCTGATGGCTTACAGTGGGTAGAACTTATCTGCTTACTGCTTCCTTAATCAGAAACACAGGGACAAGTTCAACTCTTCCTAATGTTTTCTATCAGGATTTCCATTAACAGAATGCATTTTAAACTGGGGATTAATGGGTTGTTCTGAACCTTCATAAATATTAAATTATCCGATGGTGATACCTGCTGGAGATGTGGGACCATAAAATGTATATATTATTATGGGCGGCTGGTGCAGCTGGGGCTGAAGGAGGCAGGCCCACAGCCACACCTTCAGCCCCGCCCCCTCTGCTGTAGCTCCATCTCCATGGGAAGGGGAGGAGGCAGGAGAGGGCATGTGTGCGCACCCCAGCTTCCCCGGCCCCTGGAGCACCAGGGGACGCAGGAGGCCATGAGATGCAGCCCCAGCACTGGGGAGGGAGGAAGCCACATGGCTCCAGCCTCCCCGGCCAGGAGCACAAGGAGGGCGGGCAGCAACACTCTGCCCCCAGAATGGCTACAGCAGGCGTTCTGGGGGCGGAGCCGTGCCTGGCAGTCCCACGCCTACACTACCAGAAGCCGATGTGTATTACATACAGACATGGACCAAAGCTGCTTGACTCGTCTGTTTCAAGTTATACAAACGGACAATCAGGGCCTTGGTCCTCTCCAACAAGTGTAACCTGAGTATCACTACACTGTGTCTGCGCCTGTAAAAATGAGGGCTTCACATACAAAGATATCTTCTATTCTCTGATGGTTTTTAAACCTGCAATTAATTATGATGTCAAAAGATTGCTGAACTTCACCATTCTGGCAACATTAACATGTTTATGGCCCAAACTAATAGTATCCAATACTGTGGCCAAGCGCTGGGGGAGCTATTCAAAACTCCACTAGTGTTTTTGACTTGGGTGTCTCTCTGCAGACATTAAGCCAGATTGCTCTGTAAAGACTAATCAGTGTAGAGTCCCCTGGTATGTGTGTCTGTACCATGAACTATAAGTCAGAAAACACAAAGACATGGTGGTACTTTAGGGCCTTTTGAGTGGGTAAGGTGGTAGGAAGAAGAACTTCATTCAACTAAAGTCAATCCCAAATTATGAATTTTTGTCATCTATCACTGCAACTAAGCCCTTAACTTGCATAGTACACTCCAAAGCTTTTATGAACAGCAATTCTGTTAAGTGTTCCAAAACTTCCACAAGAAATGGTTGGTTAAAATAAGATTTAAAATAAAGAAGCAGTTCTTCCACACCACTCACTAGGGCTTCCAGCTTCTGATGCCACTTATCTAGCCATTTTCAAGAATATGACTTGATTTCATAGCTACATTTAAGAGACAGTCAGATGTTTACCAACACAGGAAAGCGTCAACAATATTTTGTTTAAATGCAACACTTGACGTTAGAGCCAAAATTTATGTTAAACTTCCTCTTAACATTATTGCTGTAATAGTTGTCTTCAGTTACAGGTTTAAAGTAGTATTCTTTTTAATCTATTATATAAAGCTGCCATAAATGTTTCAGAGAAGCTTGATTTGAACTGGTATCTACTGCACTATTGCCCTTTTGTTTTCTTGAGAGCTCCAAAGAAGCCACATCCTGTGCCTGCCTGTGTGTGTAAAGCTATACAGGATTCTAAATAGGGAATGTAAAATGAAAAGCAGGAGAAAATGTTTCATAAGCCCCCCACACTGTGTAATGTATGATTTTTATCCCAGTTTCATATCCATGCTTTCCACTATTTGCAACAAAATACCATTAATATAGTTTATATATACACCACCTCTCCCCTACCACTGTGCTTTTGGTTAGTCCCTTAAGCAAACTACTGGAGAACAGCTTAAACCTCCTGTTTGTTTACATCAGTCACATCTGGAAGGCGCAATACCTTTAACAAGAAAAAGGTACAATTTCCCCTTTTTGTATGAATCCTATAATGCAACTTAGAAAAAAGTGCTCAAGCGAGACCCCCTCAACGTTACAGAATAGTATTATCAGGAGACAACGATTCCAAGGAAACGTTTAGGAATCTGAAGTCAGCACAAATATATAGAATGTTATATTCTTTCCATAACTATTTCTCTAATGCAGTATTCATGAAAGTTCTCCCCTAGGTCTCCAAAGCTTTGTTATCGCCGGGGAACAAGATGGGAGACAGCAAAGCTTACAACTTGATCTCTATAGCTTCTCCCCAAGCCAGCACTGTTTCACACCTCACAACTATTTTTATTAAAAACATACGAAGACAATGAACTCTCACTCTAAACTAGCTAAACTGTATTAAGGTTCACTACAGTCTCTGGAGCACCTGACCAGTCAATGCTGCAAACCCACTACACAAATGGAATTGTTAGACTTGAACAAAGCAGTACAGGTTCAAATGGTTTGTTTGGGGTAATTTTCTGCTACATATATAACTATATGGAAATCTTTAAGCTGTAGTAAGTGCTCATGAGTAAATTTTAAAGTACTTATAGTTAACACCATAGTAATGTTAAAGACATTGGAAAGAAGGGGCAGTCTGTTTACAGTGATCCAGGCAAAATATTCCTAAATTTTATAAAACAAAACATGGAAGTAAAAAAATATGAAGAGTGCTTATTGTAAAAAATAAGATTATTAGGAAGGTAAACCTCTAATGGGAATTCAGGTACATCCACCCGCCCCCCCCGGATAGAGTATGGGAATGGCAGCTTTAAATCAGGACTGATGCTACCGTGAAGTAGCTGCCGAACCTGTAGAAGGAGCAGACCACCCCAAAACAAAACCCAAGTAGATACACAACTTTAAAGGAAATACTTCTGGATGGAAATCAGACTACAACACTACAGCCTAACATCTGTGTAAACTCTTAAAAGGGAACAATATTTTATAACCATTTACCGCATAATTTATTGCAGGCAGAATGTATCTGGAAAAAATTGCATCTTACTGGAATCATAAATCAGGCAGGTTTCAGAAAACCTTGATTTTTTGTGCAATATTCAAATTTAAAAATTTAAAATCTTTCCCATAATGATTTTGGTATACAAATGGGTTCCAAGGCTAGCCCTTTATCCCCACAGCATTTGCTTTGAGGTAATTTTTTAAAAATTGAAGTTGCAAGCAAGAATACCAGAAATGACTCATTGCAATGAAATACTAATCTACAGTCTGTCTTAATGTACATGCTTTCCAAGTGCAACTTAGGAGGTACAAAAGGAAAACTCAACAATTATATCAACAATTTTGTAACCAAGGAATGACTGCTACTATGATCAATTGCTTTTTTCCACCCCAACCCCCCCAGGAAAATCTTCCTGAAATCTACATTCTGACAACCCTACTATACTGCACCCATAAACCACATTGCATATAATGTGAGCTAAAAGGAAATTGTGTTAAAATGGTTTGTTCCCCTTTAAAACACTTAAGCACAAAAACTTTCTTCAGGATAACATGTAATTAAACTGCTCCAGTTGGTTGTGGAAAACCCTAGCATTTCTTAAGTGTTAGAAAAGCAAGCTGCATCAACTGCACATACATTTCCAGGTGATTAGAACATTCTTTAGAGGAAAAAACGAATGGATTTCCTGGACTGAAGCCACAGAAAATTTGATTCCATGACCATGGTATCAGTCTCATTTTGACACATCCTCCCTCATAAGATTTCTTAATTAATGTATTCTTTTCAGGAGCCATAATTCATGCAATATCTGCATATCTTCTAATGACACAGATTTGCCTTGAGAATGTGGGCAGCAGGGAAAGCTGCTTTATTCACATTTTTCATTAACTGGCCACACAATACTTCCTTAATCTTTCCATTCTGATCCTTAAGAATGTTCGCATAACACTGCATCCATATACTAGAAATGAAAAGGTAAATGTGGAAAACTAATTCTGTGCAGGATTTCTACAGCTCTTCAGACTTGTTTTCCAGCCATTCCAATTTATACTAGCTGAATTTAATTGGAATACATCACTTACATACATTTTTCCCCTTTTAACTGGCAACTCCAAAAAAGTTGAAGCTGTTATCTAATGTATATTATGGTATTCAACAAAGAAATTTGCATTCACGATTCTACCTTTTAAGACCCTGCATATGTTACAACAGTGCATTAGTGATACAAGTTGTAAAATACTTTTCGGTTCCTTTGGATTTTGCATATGGTTTTTGCACCAGTCACTTCATGAGCAAGCTTTGCTTTTTTTGTTGCTTTTTTTTAAAACATGCATTCAACTAGATATGGATCAGAATAAGTTTATACTCCCTTTTTATCATTATAATTAGCTAAAAAATTGCAAGACAGTCCACAAAACAGGATTTGCTTTAAGACTAACTGCTGGAGTTCCAAGATGTAAGATATGCAGCACTGGAAAAATCTTCAGTGACTTGGAATTAGTAGTGTTTAGCAAAGTGTTGAAAGCATTCAGAAGAAAGAAAGTCCTGGTTGGAGGCATGAGGGCTTCAGCACCAACTTTTAAACCTCAATAACTTGATTGCATATCTCCCATCTTCAAACCTACATTCAAAGAAAGAAGCAAGATAGATCCACATAATTGTGTTTTATCTGAACCACGTAACATCCCAGAATCTCATTTAATGCTGCAAGCTCTACACTGGAATGCATTTAAAACCGAGCTGTCCAACCAGTTCTGAAGCAGTAGCTACTATTGTGGCTACTGCTATCACGAACTAGCCGCACTCAACGAGCCAAATACTAGTGGCTAGTGTGTTGGACACTACCGATTTAAAACATACTTTTTTTAAAGGCATAAACTATAACTTAATGCTCCTTTATAGCAGTTATGCTATAACCACCCTTTAAGTCACCAACTGGGGCGAATCACGGGACAGCAGTTTATATTACTAGAATATCCTCCATTGACTAGACTTTTTAAAAGGTCCCTGACAAAGTATTTGATTTTAAAAACTTTTACTGTTAGCTTCTGAATTTTCATGCTAAGGAATCTGTACTTTTACTTCACTGTAGCAATCCTGAACAAAAGGCCCTTTGTTTTCTTCATATACCCAACAGACAGTGAGGATTTGTTTTAAGTAGCTTTGGATGTGAAGAGTTTTCCTTGCTAATGTCACACCCCATATTCTGCCCCAAATGCTGTTTGTAACACGAGTGCTGGCACAGATTGTTTAATTACAAAAAAGAACGAGGTTTTAGGAAGCAAACCCTTCACTGACATCCCACAGACTTCACAAGCAAAAGAGAACCAAGAACATTTGGATTTGCCAAAATCCAAATAAAAATGGTTAAATGCTTCAAATGCAGGCAACTGTAATAACTTACAACACTCCAGTGTGGTATTTTTCTTAGCATACTTTTCTTTCACATCTCATTTGAATAAAGCCTTTAATACTTCTTAGCCCCAAACAAAACACTGAGCAACCGAAGAAATGATGTTAAGAAAATTCATGATTTCTTCATTACAAATACCAGTTTTAGCAGTAAGGTGTTTACAACTAGACCTGTGCAGATATTGTGTTGCATACAAATGATACTGCTTTCAGAGAAGGTTGCAATGTTGTAAAGTTTGACAATCATTTCACTGCAAAGAGAGCAGAGATTATACTGGTGATAACAGGGGCTGGCCTACATTAGGGATGTTAAATTTAGTTTAATCAACTAGTTGATGGATTTTCCATTGACTAGTTGATAAGCAGGGGAGTCGCAGCAGAATTAGCTCCAAGTCCATGGTTTACACTTCTTTTCCACTCATGAATCAGAGTGTTGCTGGATTCAGGAACTGCCACAAAACCTAAATCGTTGAGCAAACTAGCCTCAGTTTCATGTAGACCCCGAGGGCCTTGGATTAAGTGAACCTAATATTTCACTTAAGAGATTACAATGCTGCACTCTGAGAAACAGATCTTTTTGGATTCTATATGCAGGCAACAATGAGGTGAGCAGAGAGAAAAAGCAAGTCTCATTAGAAGACAGACACATTGTGTTTAAAAACCATCCTTCCTCCCACAAACTTAATCAAAACCAAGAACTGATAGTTAGGCAAAATACTCCACGTTCATCCCTATTGGCATATTTTAAATTCCCCAAAATGGGTTAACTCCTGTGAAATCTCCATGAAAAGATTTGTAGTCATGGGGCCACATATATACAGGCCACTGTTTCAACTGGTAACTTACACTGCCAGAATGATCACCATTGTGGGGGCACATAGCTATAGGTTGGTGTTCCTGGAGCCCGATATGTGGGCATAGTCACTGGATGAGGGGCTACTGGAGTTGGGGAATGAGTCGTCAACAAAGTACCTAGAAGAGAAAAAATCGTGTTTATATTAAATACGTCAAATATACCTTTCAACACTATGAAACAGTCATTTTGAAAATCAAAACCATATTCATCTACATTTATTCATCTTTTGACATATACTAATACGCAACTTCTGTGAATGGGTCTCTCAAGCATTTTCAATTCCATCTACCATCTATGTTCCTTCCAATGTTTATGCAATAAGGGCACTTTAATGTTCAGTCCAATGAATGCTTGGATGCTTTTCAAGTGGTGAACTACTACTTAGCAGCAGCAGCATAGCATAAGCACACATTACACATGCATAGCCTCTGGGTGCTGCAGGAACACCCGATGCAAAAGAAAACTGGTTAAATACATGTAGTTTAGTTCCTGTCTGTGAAACAGACTGAGGGACTGCAGAAGGCAACAGACTGAGATCCCGGAATCCTATCCATTTCCTTCCATAGCACTCTGTGTGTGAATTAATAATGTTTAGTTGCTGCTGTTTACCCTGCATTTGGGGAATACAAAGGTAATGAAGAGCACACAGTGTGTGGGCCTGAAAAAAATATTCCCACCAGGGTTGTGGGCTACCTGTTAAGAGTGTGGAAATTGGCAGTTCAGTAGACTACCATGTAACACGTTCACCTTGGTTAGCCAATCTGAAAACGTTTTAAGCTGCTGAAGAGCAGCAGTGGTGCAATAGAGGAGGGAGTAGATTTCTTACACTGGTTGGTGCTTAAATATCAGCATCACTCAAAGATACTGGGGAGAAGCACCCCAAGTATATATTAATTCCGTACTAGAAATGACTTGTTTGAGCATTGCACTGACACCACTTCTTCAGACTGACAAAATCGCTCAAGCTCTAGTTTAGGGCGAATGTGGACAGGGTGGCAAATTCTGTAACTGCATTAGAGAACAACGTTATAGCCTTGGTCTTAGTTATAAAACTACCTTGTTCAGATAGAAACATATTAGAACATGGCACTACATGACAGTCAGCTGGGCTGACCACAGCTATACTTGCATTATGTCCAGACCTTAAAGCCGGTTGCCTCTGAAAGTGCAGCCTGGGATTCTTGGCAGTTCTGAGCAATAATTCTCTGATGAACTAGAATGGAGAGTTTGCTTAGCTCTCAGCCTGGGAAAGAACTGTAGCCTTTAATTCCAAAACCCAAGTGACTGGAGGAACAAAAGCCCCTCTTGATCTCTTGGGCAGCACTGTAATTAAAACCACGTCAGATTGCCTCGGTTTCAATGTTTCTATGCAGCTCACGTGGCCTAATCCAGAGTACTAGGACTTTGTAGTTAGAATGGCTTAAAATTCATATACCAGCACA
Organism: Rafetus swinhoei; assembly: GCA_019425775.1. Classification (NCBI taxonomy): domain Eukaryota; kingdom Metazoa; phylum Chordata; order Testudines; family Trionychidae; genus Rafetus; species Rafetus swinhoei. The sequence goes on from CM033432.1 coordinate 48,752,161, forward strand.
CAAACATCCCGCATGAAACAAACTAGTGGCTGGGGCAAACCTGTTAACTGCAGTACATTTCTGCTAAGATCTTAACATCAAAAAGTGTAAGCAATATAAATCCATCTACCTGCTGACATTGCCATAGTGGTCCCAGCCACCATTCCCATAGTCACACCATTTCCTCTTGGTGGTGGAATTGGAGCAGGATACATAGTTGCTGGCATGCCATTAGGCTGCACAACTGTGGTGTGATGGATTACGTGGGGTGGTGCTGCATATAAAGGCTGTGTGTAGTAAGTGCCTTGCTGTTGGAAAAGAAAAGTCAGTAAACCCACTAAGTATATTTGCACTATCACATGTACTGAAAGCAACATTTCAACCTTGGAGATGTTTAAGGAAGCAATGTGTATTCCAGAGATAGGAGTCTGATGTATGGCAGGGACTGGAGACAACACTTAAATGCTCAAAGAGAGAAACTAAAACGTCAGGGTTGCAAAAGGAGGATTTTCAGCTACTTAACTACTAGTTGGGCAGCCAAACCCTCCCATACAACTCTGCTCTAAAGTGAAGCTGTTCTTTTTATCTTCCTCTTTGTCTGGACTTGGTGTTTTTGCCTCCTCCCTTCTCATGATTTGGGGACTTTTCTAGGTTGCTCTCCCTCAAAGTAACGATCTATCTGGCTGAGTCTCCCAGAATCAGAATCCCTACAAGGTTCTAGAGTGCAACATGAAGATCCTTTCTTCCAACAGAACCTGAGTAGACCACTTGAGAGTACTCCCAACACCCCACAAGCAACTTAAAAATTACAACATGCTGCACCTTGACTCCCAGGTAGGGCTGTAAAAACCTCCTAAAATAGTTAACTAGTTAAGCAACATCTTAACTGGTTAATCACCGCCCATAGGGCTGGTCTGGCCACGGTCTTGTTGCACCACGGCTGCAGGGGCTGTTCCCACTGACCAAGGCCTCTGGTTAATTGGTTACCTGGTAAGCATGTCAGTAAGGCTATGCTTACTGGGTAACTTGTTAACTATTTACCCTTTTACATCCCTGCTCCCAAGCTCAGCTCACATTTCATAGACATTTAGCCCGGCCCCAGCTCTTTCCTCCTTACTTCTACACCTAAAACATCTCCACAGGATCACACTTACGTTACTGCATGCTGCTATATACTTGTCTAGTGATTCACAAGAGTGAAACTGATGCTATCGTTGTCAGTTTTATTATGCTGCTGCAAGCTGGACCATAGGGGAAGCACTCTACATGGATCCACCACCCTCTGGAAGGTCAGGAAAAAGTAGGATGAGAGACCTCTGTCTCTACTCCACAGCAGTAAATAACCACGCTTCTGTTTTCACCAGGGCACAGCAGAAGTGGAGTGAAACTGACCAGCAGAACATCAGTGTGATCCTGCCACAATCCTCTCATAGGAGCCCTTCAAAGCAAGGGGTAAGAACCTGAGAAATGGCATGCTCAATAGTTGGCTTCCAAAGCCAGAGACACGCACTTCTGAAATCTTACCCTAAGAGATTTGGAAGGAAATGTGCTATTTTTACTAGTGATTTAGGCACTTAGCCTCTTAACTCTCACTGATTTTCAAGTTTCCAACCTTTGTTCTTCAGGTTTCTAATTCAGAAAATGTAACTTAAACGCTTTTGAAAATTAGTGACCTATTTCAATAACTGAAATTAAAGTTTCCAAATATGCTAAACAGAAGCCCACATGAAGTTTAGCAAGTCCCTCAACATTTTTGTAAAATAAAGCCATGTATTCAAATATTCATATCTGGACTTCGAAGCCTGATTTTGGCACCTGTTTTTTAAAACTTCTGACTTAAGTACAGAATCACAAGACTGGAAGGATCCTGAGAGGTCATTTAGTTCAGTTCTGTACTTGAAAACATATGTCCTCTCTGTCTTCTCTTCTCCATACTAAGCCCTTTTTTGCCCCCAATCTTCCCTTAGAAGTATTTGTTTTCTAAACTTGTTATCATTTTTCTTGCTCTTCTTTGGACTCTGTCCAATTTGTGCACATCTTTCCTGAAACGTAGTGCCCAGAACTGCAAACACAATACTCCAGCTGAGTTCTAATCAGCATAGAGTAGAATGGAAGAATTACAGGGGGAAGCATGTAAATTTACAAGTGCACAGGAAAGTACATTTTTTATGTACATGAATCATTTTGGTAACAAACCCTCAAAACGGGTAGAAATAAGTGGCCACCTTTATTTTATGAAACAATGGAACATTTCGAGTTTAACAGCAACAGACTGCTTGACTTGGCACAAAACAGCTGAGCTTTCCTTTTTACCTGTGCATATGGGTTCTGCTGTGGATAGGCGCTTCGAACTGGATACACAGCAGTCTGATAGGGATTGGGTGAGGAGGAATACGGTGGCACTGCACCACTGGTGGGTGAACAGGATACTTTATATGGTGTGCCTGGTGTGTAACCTGCAGCAAAAGTAAGTCTGATTTAAAATGCCACAAAATGAACAGAGCTGCACACCAACGTTTCAGATTAACACAACTGCAGTTATTACTTTTAACCCTCATGGTTCACAGTTATCTTACTTAGAAAAGTATTTTATCATCAGTTCCTAGGTAGAAATTCTTAAAGGTATTAGTTACATAAAGACAAATACAATTAGAAACACGATGTCAACATGTAGGTGACTACACAATTAACTGATAAGCCTAGGCTTGGTGGTTAATCCTGTCCACTACACACATTCATCCCCCTTGCTGTATCAGAGGCAGCAGGGGGGAAAAGAAGGCAGGAGCCGGTGCCTGTGTGGAGTCAGCTTAAAAGCCTCATGTACCTACATCTCATTGGTATTAGGAATATAACAGTGTAGTCGATTAACTGATAAGCAAAACCTTATAGGTTAATATTATAGACTACACACATTTCCCCCCACACACACACACACGCTTTTGCCACTACATTTTTTAGCAGGCTGGCCAGCAGCCTGACAGTTCTGGCTCACACTGGGTCCAGGACCTACACTTTAAATGCAGAGCCACAGTGGGGGTATTAAGTGTAGATAGATGGGCAGGCAGCCCGGCTCAGTTCCAGCTTGACCCAGCTCCCACGACAGGGGATGCTGTCACCCTGCATTGCTGCCTCTTTATCAGAGGCAGCAGCAGCACAGGGCAACAGGAAGCCAGTCTGCAAGGGGAGCTGGTTTTTAAACTGGCTCACTTCACGGACCAGCTCCTGCCTGCCACCCCACACTGCTGCCTCTGATACAGAAGCAGCAGTACAGAGTGGCAGGGGGCTCCCCAGTAGTGGGGCCGGAGCGCACTGGCTGCCGGCCCCGCCCCCAGGAACTACAGAATAGTCAACTAACCGATAAGAATTCATGAGGTTACTCGACTATTCAATTAACCGATATTTAACATCCCTAATTGGTATTCAGTACAAAAGATCTTTACAAAATTTGTGTAGACACAAGTTGTTGTTAATCTCTTATGAATTTTTAAAAACAGATTGCTAAAAGGCTCTATGCTACCAGAATGCTTTTGCACGTCTTGTGAGGTCCACATTAGGAGTTACATACATTATTATCCAAACATTCAGGGACTGAAGCACATGCTCTTGGCTCAGTCCCTGTACTCCTGAAAACACACAGATCTAGGATTCTTTGGGCCTATTCAGTGAAAGAGTTCATTTCTCCTATGAAGATAGGGAGACTCAGGCCAGGTCTACACTAAACCCAGCAGCTCGGCTTAAGGAACACAACTCCAGCTATGCAGAATACGTAGCTGGAGTCTGCTTACCTTAAGCCGAGCTTGGCGGCGATCCAACAGCAGGAGGCCAACGGGAGCAAATGCTCCCATCGGCTTCCCTTACTCCTTGCAAAAGTAGGAGTACCGGACGCCAGCCAGGGTACCCTCTGAGTTCAAATTCAGCAAGTCTTAACTAGACTCGCTAAATTGAACTCCAAAGCTCAATTGTGGCAGCAGTGATCTTCTGTTTAGTGTACACAGGCCTTAGAAAAATGGAGTCAACGCCTGACAGAGCAGGCAGAAGAATAGTGAGAATTAGCACTAACTGCTGACACTGGGCCTTAATTGAGAGAAACTAGAATACAGATCCTGCTGTCTGTACTAGAGATGTAAAATCCCATTTAATTAGTTAACCTGTTTAGTTAGTTAAATGTTTATGTTTAACCAGTTAACTACTTAACCGGGGGCAGGCCCTCAGGGTGAAATACATAAAGAGGGAAGTGAACTCAGTGAGGGAGGAGTTTCCCCCATTTAGGAAGTACCTGGTAAAGGGCAGGCTGGAGAGAACCATGGGGAGCAATTAGGTTCCTCTGGGAGACTCAAAAATAGGGCCTGTAAATGCAGGGAGTCCCATGGGGATGAAAGGCAGTGAAGAAACTTGCTAGGAAGAAGGGCCTCCTGGGGGGAGGAGGAGTAGTACTCAGCTAAAAGAGCAAAGAAGGAACTCTGGAGTCCCCAGAAAGAGGGGTGAAGAGCAGGAAACTTCAATGTAGCCTAAGATAGAAGAATCACTGTTGTTGATGCGAATTCTTTGGTTGGACTTTTGTTAACTCAGAAGGGAAATCAACTTGAAAGAGGTGACTTAGCTGGAGGGTGAGGTTATGGAAGCTGTAACCAGATGGGCCATTGCATAGCTCAAGTGATGGTCCACAGAGGGTACTGGAGATGAAGATCCCTGTGATGGCAGGCTCCAACACCAGTGGGCACTACAGCGCTAAGGGAAAGGACCCATTTAGGAACCAGGCTCTTGATACAAATTCTTCTCCTTCCATTCTCCCAATTAACTTTGCACTTCTGCTCCTCACTTCTCTTTCCTGCCCTCTTGCTCAGCTCCAAGACATCGATGGCATGTTTTACACATCAACTGACACATACCCTTTATCTAGAAAAATGTAGTAAATTGCAATAAGCAAATAGCTAAACAGGCTACTGTTTCTCCTGTATCACTCCTTTCATTGCTAGCGAAGATTTATGCAAGCCCTAATATTTTATGAAGGATAGTAAGCAATTTCTTATCTGTATGTAATATTCCTTTTGAAAGAGAGACTAGAGTCCCCTGTCTGAATGTATCCTTCTCTTGTGACTAGAGAGGACACTGACAGTTTCTCCTTCATTCCAATATTAACATCAAGCTCATCATGTGGAGGGATTCTTTCAGAGATTTTCACATGTGTGTGTTGGCCCCCTGTGCGTTTCTTCTTTCCTCCCCATACTTCCAAATCTCTCATCCCTTAGCTGAGTAGTGTAAGGTGTGTTTTATTCCTGCTCTGTCCCCATGACCTGGTAGCAACATACTAGTAAAACTGCTTGGAATCATAGCTGTTGCACACTGCTGCTAGAACTGTTGGACAATCATTGTATGCGGGTGCATGACAGGCACGGTCCTGAGCTAGGAAGGGGTACACAATTTAAGAGATGAAAGATCCAAGGTGATAAAGCAGACATTCCAGACACCTTTGGGAAAGAGGAAGGGAAGAGACATACTGAGAGACAAGGAACTTAAGGGCCAGGTCAGACGGGACTAGTGACAAATGTAACCAAAAATTTGTGTAAGGATATTAACTACCTAGTATTTGTGACTGCCAACTGAATAACCCAAAACTTCCCACAAACAAGTTAAAGTTCTCTCTTCTCTAAAACAGGATGACTGTGTATGGACACTGCATAAACATTAACAGATGCAAAAACTAGGGTCACTCTAGTTTGCAAGAGCACCATTTTATATGATGTTTTCAAAGTAAAAATTAAAAAAATTTTATGCATTGCTCCTCACCCCCCAATTTCAAAAGCTTCTAATAGAGTTCTGAGTATTTCTAAGCAAAAACCATTTTATGCATACCTGTTTGGAAGGTAGGATTTGCTCCAGGGTACATACTGGGGGAATAGGCAGGTGCAGCCGCTGCATAGCCCATTGGGAAACCAGCTATGACAAAAGAAAACAATTCCAGGTTATTTTCTAGATAAGCAACACAATGTGGCTATATGCCTTGTTCCCAGAGAATATGCTGTGCATTACACTTTTTCACCAAAGAACACCAAACTGTAATTGGAAGCAATTTTTCTAAATGAATGTCTACTAGTTGAGAAGGAAAGCTAAAAAGTCTATTAAGCCACAGTTCCCATTTCTCAGGCCCCAGAACAACTTTCAAAAAAGCATAAGTTAGACAGATCACTAGTAATTGCAGTCAGATTGTTAGCTTTGGTATTAAATAATCAAAAAGAATACAAAACCCTGAAAGGCATTCACAGCCTACTGAACTCAGATAGTAAACTCGCTGTGTAAAGAGAAGTTATCTAAATGGGAGCAAGTGACTTACTTCCTAGATCACAGTTTCCCACACTGGACACTAAAAGCCAACTTTACCACCCAAACTATCTTGTTTTTATTTAACTTCAATTTCTGTCTGCTTTTAGATGTCTGCTATACTGCCATTTCAGCCATCCACAATGACACTCACTATAGGTTGGACCTCCCTGGTCCAGCACCCTCGGGACCTAACCAGCAGATGATGGATTTTGCCAGACATGGGCAGTTCATTTCTGGCCCTACGGTCACTCCCTCCAGCTCCGGCCCCACCGCCAGCCTCCCCGCCGGCTCCCCCTCTCACTGGCCCCCGCTGCCCAACCGGGCAGCCCCACAGCCTCCGTGCACTCCAGGCTCCCGCTGCAGTGCCCAACAGCCCCGTCACCTCTGGGCCCCTATTCCTGCTGCTGCACTGGGCTCCTGCTGCCCTGCTGGGCAGCCCTACTACTGCATGTGGGGCTCCCACTGCCCTGCCAGGAAGCCTCACTGCCGTGCGTTGGGCTCCCAGGCACTAGAGCTCTCCACAGATGTTGCCGGACCACAGAGTCCTGGTTAAGAGAGTTTCAACCTATTGTAACAATCTGTGATTCACTCTGGCACAGTGGCAACATGCTACGTTGGACACTCATTACTATGACCAGGGCTCGACAAATAATGCAATCTACTCGCCCGTGGTGAGCAGATTGCAACCTGGAAGAGCTGGGTTCAGGCGATTTGCGCATGCGCAGATCGCCGGACAGCGCGGCTGGCGAGCGGGGCTCACCGCGGTTCGGCGAGCCCTGACTATGACTAAACTAGCATCAAAAAAAGACAGGCCCCAAATTCTAAGGTGATAATAGCACATAGTGAAAGATCAAAAATGAGGGTAGAGTGATTTAAAATCAGTATTAAAATTGGTAATTTAAACCAACAAGCAGTAAATACTAATCTATTTATTTAACAACTAAACACAGCCTTTATGCTAAACTTGGTGCTTCTTTTTGTTGAGCAGGAAGATACACTATATCTATACACGTAAAGCAATTGTTGCTTAATTACATTTATGAATTCTTAATTTTTATGTTTTTATTACATTAGAAAAGGTCAATTATGCATTTCTTCTTTACCAAATCACTTTTTACTTGTGATGCGTGTCAAGCTCTATTTGGATGGAAATTCCAATTCAACGAAAAGCACAAAAACAGCATTTTAAGATTTTTGTTAAATAAAACCACTTAAGTGTGCTGGCTACATAAGAAAATATTGATTAAAAACTTTTATTTTTAAACATGATTTAACAAAGGAAATATTAGCAGCAGTTAGCTAAGCTCCCCCTAAGCGCCGCAGTCAAGCTATTAAACGCCGCACAGGGACTCAGGGCTGCAGCAGGGAGAGATCACTCTCTCCAAGCCCTGAAGCTCCTGCAGCTGATAGGAGCCAATCTGATCCCTGCCAGGCCCAGCACAGAGCTGCCCATGTAAGCCCGTGCCCCAGCCCCCTGCCACATGCTGAGACCCTCAGTCCAGAGCCTGTACCCTCCCCATTTGCCCCAATCCCTGGTACAGAGCATATACCCTTTCCTTCACCCCCAACTCCCAGGTCCTCACCCTACCCCAGAGCCTGCATCCCCAGCCAGAACCCTTGGACTGCAACCCTCTGTGCAAGCCCTGAGCCCCTCATTCCCAAGCTAGATCCTGCACCCACAGCTGAAGCCCTTTGATCCAGCCCTAAGCCACTCCCACACTAGGGATGTCAACATGTAGATGACTACATGATTAACCGATAAGTCCAGGCTTATCTTGTCAAATACATGCACTCCCCCTGTCCCTTGCTGCCTCTGTATCAGAGGCAACAGGGGAGAGGGGGAAGTGGGAGCGGGAGCCTCTGCCTCCCATCCCCTGTGCTGCTGCCTCTGATAGAGAGGCAGCAATGTGGAGGGTGAGGGGATAGGCGGGAGCTGATACATGTGGGGAGCTGGCTTTCAAGCAGGCTCCCCACATGTGCCAGCTCCACAGACCCGCTTGCCCCTTCCTTGGTGCCTCCTACAGAAGCAGCGGGGCAGGGAGGAGGCAGGAGCCAGTGCTGGGCAGACCCAGCTTAAAAGCAGATTGTGGTGCTGCTGTGGTGCTGCCCTTCCCCCCCCACTCTGCTGCCTCCATCAGAGGCAAAACAGCCTCTGTCTGTGGGTATCGTGGACCTTTGATAGAGGCAGCAGTGCAGGGCAGCAGGTGGGAGCCAGTCTGCGCAGGAAGCCAGTTTTTAAACTGGCTCTCCTCACGGACTGGTTCCCGCCTGCCACCCCTCACTGCTGCCTCAGACAAAGAGGCAGCACTGTGCGGTGGCAGAGGGCTCCCCAGGAGTGAGGTCAGAGCACACTGGCTGCCTGCCCCGTGCCCGGAGACTATAGAATAGTCATGTAACCACTAAGATTTCATGCGGTTAAATGACTATTCAATTACACGCTATCTATCATCCCTACCCCACACTGAGAACTCCGTGGCCTCACTCTGGCCACATGAATTTTGTCAAGTTCATCAATATGAAGGTGATGTGTCACACATCACCTCCACATTGGTGCACACACGAAAATTCATTCCACTCAGGGCTGGAAAATATTAAGAAGGAACACTGACAGTGAAGTGGTTGTTTCTGGTCACCCATGTGCTTCAAAATTTTAGCAGCTCTCTTCCACTCAGGTTTTTTTCCTCTCAAATCTATACATTAAAAACATTCTTGCTTTTTCAACTCCTACCTGGCTTCTTAACTTAGAACCAGTCATTCAATTTGTTTCATTCAATAAATTGGAAAGAAAACGTTTTTTCTGCCTCTGCAGTCAAAGGTACTGCTGGAAAAGCTGGTTTGTAACTTCAACAATTTGGGTTCTAGGTGCTTAGCCAATGACTTCCATCAGTTCAATGGTTTCATTTCCTTAATAGTGTATTAAATCATAGCTTTAGTTGTTTATATAGGCTGTCAATTTCAAATTTCAGAACTTTTTTGAACTTGACTTTTTTAACAAAACTGATTTTATTTAAAAGCTGTTATCTGGTGACAACAATTGGCTCAGAGCTACAAATCTAAGTTATTTCACTGACTTCAGGTGTTACTGAAAAACCAAATGCTTGGTGGCATATATATGCATTACTATACTTCAGTTAATCTGTTTTAGACCTGAGTGATTTCCCATTTTGTTTCTCCAAATGCAGAGTGCCAGGTGGTAGCCAGCAACATTGCTGAAACATACACTGATTTCAGATGTCACTTTTACTAAGGGGGGGGGGGGGAGGGGGGGGTTATGACTACTCCCAGAGTCTCTTCTGTCAGAATTTAAACAGCTATCCGAAACTGGTAAATTAAAATTCAGGGCTTTTAATATAAATAAATCTGATTTAGTAATGTTCATAATTACTCATTTCTCAACTCTTTGGAGCAGTGACTATGTCTTAACTAGGCTTGTAAAGCAACCTGCAATCATACGGTGTTATATACAATTTAAGACTTGATACCTCTCCCTGCAATGTGAGGCATAAAGATTAAAATCTAGGATAAATAAATCTGCTGTATTTCTTTACTATAACAAGTTTTGGGGATTCTAAGTCACAGCCTTTACAAAGTTAACATGTTTCAGGAAAAAGGCCCTTAGTTCAATTTTATGTCCTAGTCAAACTGACCATCCCACCTAACAATGCTATTTTTAGGGTTGTTTGAGCTTTTGAATCCTGTGAAGTCCTTACTTCACAGGTTTAGCTTCATAGTAAGACTTCCAGCATGCTAAACTGAGGCTTTCCTAGAAGAACTTGCCTGTGTGAATTGTAAAGAAACAGCACAACACATGTAGCTGATAAAGCAACTTCTATCCATGTCCCACTACTGTGTTAAGTCAAATGTTTTCCATTCTTTACTACTTGTTTGTTACTGTAATCCTGCTTAAACACCCTTCTTAAAGTTTAGTCCCCAGAAAAAGTTTTCCCCTATGCTGGGTATTTATTTAGGCATCAAGTGCCACTAGATAAAGTGTGCTTTCTAAAAATAGAGACCAGCTTAGCATCAGAACATTCTGCTAAATTCAGCAGTTCTGAGCAGAGAATCAGTAGCCTTATCAAAAAGTGGGCAGGGATGTTTTAGTCACACAGAGACTAAAAGTGTCTTATCTGACAGTAAGCACTTCCCAGTCTCCATCCTTTACTTATCAGAGAATGTTTTGTGCTCTTTAAACCTGAGCTAGACTAGATCTAGTAATTAAATTTAACCCATATCACTATGCCATTTGATGGCATTAGATTTGCGTGCGACTTTTTATGCCATTTATCAGATGTGGTCTCCTCACCTCACAAAAGATATTTTGGCCTTGGAAAGGGTTCAGAAAAGGGCAACTAAAATGATTAGGGGTTTGGAACAGGTCCCATATGAGGAGAGGCTAAAGCGACTGGGACTTTTCAGTTTGGAAAAGAGGAGACTGAGGGTGGATATGATAGAGGTATATAAAATCATGAGTGGTGCGGAGAGGGTGAATAAAGAAAAGTTATTCATTAGTTCCCATATTATAAGGACTAGAGGACACCAAATGAAATTAATGGGTAGCAGGTTTAAAATTAATAAGCGAAAGCTCTTCTTCACACAGTGCATAGTCAACCTGTGGAACTCCTTGCCAGAGGAGGCTGTGAAGGCTAGAACTATAACAGTTTAAAGAGAAGCTAGATAAATTCATGGAGGTTAGGTCCACAAAAGGCTATTAGCCAGGGGGTAGGAATGGTGTCCCTGGCCTCTGTTTGTCAGAGACTGGAGATGGATAGCACGAGACAAAACGCTTGATCATTGTCTTCGGTCCACCCCCTCCGGGGCACCTGGCGCTGGCCATTGTCGGCAGACAGGCTACTGGGCTGGATGGATCTTTGGTCTGACCCAGTACGGCCATTCTTATATTCTTATTATCAATTCAATTTATCCTGTTTAATTCCCTGAATGATTAACAGAACTATGAAAAAAATCCATATTCATATAACACAAAACTAAATAAAACCAGTAAACAACTTGGCACTAAATATCCATTCAAACATTAAAGAAAAATATTAGTAAGAGTTCTAAGGTTAGTGTCGTCTTTAATGTTAATTATGAAATTGGCAATCTAGGTTACAGGAAACCCTCGCTATTCGCGGTTTCGCATATTCGCAGTGCACTGTACCAGCCCAAGCACATGACGCAGCATGACCACACTTTTTCAGTGCACTCTAGTACCAGAGCCTGAAACTTACAAAGGAAATTGAAGATGCAATGATGCTATACTGGGAAATTTTAGATATTGCATAAGTTTATTGCATTATTATATGTAAATATTAATCTATTACATCATTACATTGTTTTATACAGAAAATGTGGTTATTTTATCAGGAACATCTCTGCACTCCCAATATCTGTGGATTTTGTGGTGATCTCAAGAATGTATCATCCCCCAAGAATGGTGAAGTCTTCCTGTACTAATTAAATATCTACTAAAAAATCACTTAGAATTCGCTACATTAGTGAGTCCATCAAGTTTTAATGGATTATACGGTGCAGCTTCACTTTCCAAACGTATTTATTTTCTCTTATAAAGGTTTTGCCTCAGTTACTATTGGCTTCAGTTTAGCTTGCAGGAGCAGAGAAAATGCTTTTGGACTAGTTTGCTCACAACTAAGAAACAGCTGAAAGAGTACCAATACTTGTTTATTCTTCTAATCTATGAACAAAGGCAAGTGGAAGGGGATGTGATCTACCAACTCTTGAAGTACACAGGCCAGATTTTTCCAGGGTATTTAGGGACCTAAAGGTGCAGATACTAACCATTGTGACCTTTTTCATCCATAGATCCCAAAGTGCTTCACAAAGGGATCAGTATCACAGGGGAGCTAATAGGTGATAGGTTCCTAACATGCTTAAGTAACTCCACCTGATTTGAAGGGGAGTTCAGCATCCAACCCTTTGCTCAGGGGCTTCTGAAAAATTGCACTATGCATCTATCTGCATCTTGAGTACTTAACTACCTTTAAAAATCTAGCCCTTGGTGATCGGAAAAAATCACCGCTCTAACTAGAGTTAGTATTTCCTTTTTTCAAATAACTTTTAAACATGTTTTACCTAAAAAGTTTATTCAGAACATTTAAGGTAATTTTACTTAAAATTTTTAAAATGCTGATTTTGTAAGTTAATGGCAATTTGCATCTCATTGTAGTGTGACAGGTTTTGTTGAATTTAAGATTTAATCCATCAATTCACCATTTTCTAACAGAAAAAAATGACAAAACTAGACTCTGAACAAGCTGACATTTAGCTATAATTGCTTAAACAAATGTATATTGCTATATTGTATGCTTCTAATTAGCAAAAAGTACCAAATTTAGTGGTGTAAACACTACATTTGATTACAAATGCTTTTGTGGTTATACTACCAAAAATAAATCTTTTTTAGCAAACTACCTAAAGTACAAATGAAAAACACAAAACTATTTAAATGTTTGCTGCTTGCTGAATTAAATCATAGCTAAAATCCTACATCCTGAATGGAAAGAAATTAACATCAATTAAGATAGACAATATACTAGCCAATGAAACTGATGGTAAAGTATTTCAAAGAAGACTTTCTTCAGCTGTTCAGCTTTGCAAATATATGTAAAGCAACTGTTGAACTGCTTTAAGATATTGCAATAATCTTAAGTCTTAGTACACACATGAACTCTGTCCTTATAATGATCAATTTCCCAGGAAAAACTAGGACAGGTGATGGTAAATACCCACTTAAGCCTGGCTCAGAGAGAAGCTGGGAAAAAACACATCAATGTTCACAAGCACAGAAGAAATCTTCTCAAACACTAGATACATCCATTCAGAAATGAGAAACAGACTTGTTTATGCACTACATCAAACTTAGTCTTCTGCTTCAGTCTTCTGGACAAATGGACCTGGACTGGTGGTCTGCAACTTTGCATGCTTGCAATTCCTTAATGCTTCATGGCTACAACTATGTATTATGATTTTACTGCCATGAAACATCTGACTTTTGTTTATACAATATTAAACTGAATGAATCATAACCTGTAACTTCTTTATGAAAATACAGACTCAAAAAGTACACAGATATTGACGGTCAGTATTAGAAATTAAATACATTACTATTGCATCCAGTGTCATTTTAAATGCACAACTCTAAATTAATCTATAAATCCACTGTGTTATGTAACCACAATTTGAATACGTAATTAAGACTAAGCGCACTGTGATGTGCATTAAAGATTTTAAAACAGAAAATGCCTTGAACTGGGACTTACTAGTTTTTCCAGGGCTGTAAAAACCATGATTTTATTTGGTAAATACCATGGTCATAATAGCATACATGATATTTACAGTAGAAAGATTAAGCAGAAGAATGGGCAATGGATGCAGTCTATCCATCACTTTTGGAAAGTTAGTTTCAGCTGAGAGCAGTATTGCACTATTCTAGATAGAGAACTGGGGGCTTAAGATGTTAATATAACCCAGTCACTATGCAACATTAAACTGCATACCAAACCACAGTTAATACTAGGACTTTAGCCTGCTTTCTATCATAGGAAACACCATTAAACATATTTAACCTTTTATAGGAGATACAGAAAAGGCAAAACAGTTAAAGCATTTGAATTATAAAGTACAAGACTTTCATCATGTCAGCAATTTTCTGGTCTCACTCTGTGTACCTGGAAAGAGTTTCAAAAAGGAAAAATCCTTGCTTGGGAATCTTAGATGGTAAACACTGTCCTTTTGGAAAAATGAAGTTGTTAGTGGAGATGAAGTTAAAAGTCTGATCCTGTTTCATCTCAGGTGGAATTTGGAATTCAGCTGTAACTTGTAAGGGTTATGGTGTCACCTGGATCTCTTTCTGGCCAGGATAGCCCTCTTTATTAGGAAGAAGGTGGCCAGTTGTCCCAGGAGGTGGTGAGGGTAGCCTCCATGATGGTGAATTTAAGGATGTAAAATCCTGTTTAATCAGCTAACCAGTTAAACATTATGTTTAACCAGTTAACTGCTTAAATGGGGCCAGGCTAATGTGGCCCCCTGAGTGTGGGTCCCCACTGGTTGGGCTGGAGCAGTCCCCTGCCCGTGGGGACCTTTCATTACAGAAGGCTAAATCTGTTCCTCCCTATTTTTCCTTCACCCCAAAATAAAATCCTTAAGAACCCAAACAGGGAAAGATGGGTGGAATAGTGAACAAGCAGCAGTTGGCCTAATTAGATATAATATCTGACACACTAATTTTGGTTTATTGATTTTCCAGTTCCACTTCTTTGGTTTTCCAAGAATTATCTTAAGAGTCCTTGAGTTATTATCAATAGACTTTTTTGTTTAGACTACATTTGCCTCTTGTATTTTTTCCCCATTAACATTTATTTTTATAGGTTATTATTGTGACACTTTACAAACTTATATACTTCGTACAATTGAACTCATCATTACAGTAAACTTGCAGGCCTAATTATTACAACAGTACCTCAGTGCAAGAAAGATATAAATTAAAGGCTTCAGAGAAGAGCAAAAAGTTAGGGTATTGGAAGAATTTAATTATGAGAAGATTAATTATTCTATGCATAATTAGGCTAAGATGGGACACAAATATCTATGAATATTTGAAGGATGTGAACACGAACAATGAATTTAGTATGACTGAAAGGTGTATTAAGAAACAAGATAAAACTAACGTAAGTGCCTAACAGTGACACTTAGGAAGCTGGAGAACAGTTTTCCAATAGAAGTTTTAAGTCTATCACTTGGAACATTTAAAAGCAACAAAAAAATCATGCTCAGAGCAATTTCTGCCCCAAAAGGTCGGTACTTCTCTCATCTAAAATTATGTAGTAGTAGAATAATCACTTGAAACTGTTGATAGCAACAGAAACATTTATATATTCATGTCTCACACTGCATAGGCTTAACTAATGATCTTCCGTTGCTTTTTGTGCTCCTGGAGGCTTCAGATCTACTCAAACCAAGCATCAGGTTGTGAGAAAGGAGGAATGGGGATGAGAACCAGAAAGAAAACCTCAGAACAGGAGTGACAAAAAAGAAAATAAGGGAAATGCACAGAGTCCTGCAGTTCTGGCATCACTAAAAATATTCTTAATCTTTGACACTGTTACACTGTCTCAATTGGTTTTATATATGTGGCACACAAGACTGCCAATGCCAAATAAACAAACTGTAGGATAAAAAAGGAAATTGTCAGCCAACAATGGGATAAAGTTGCTTCTCTACAGGCTGTTAATTTTAAATATAGTTACGCCCCTAAGATTTCAAACTAGCATAAGGAACATAACACAAAGTAAAGGCACTTGTAGTATAAACTTGGTAGGTGAAAGTTATCAAAAGGTATGGAAACATTCGTAAGTGAGTCACCCTAGAGTGTATGCTGACTGGGCTATAGTGAACAATCCACAAGTATCACTTTAAAAGAAAACTTAGGATACAAATTAAGTTGTTTACCTGGATAACCAATTCCTTTGGCATTTGCATAGGGAACCCCAGAAGATCCAGGGCTATAGACAGGATTCATGATTTCAGTAACTGAAAAGGAAACAAGAAAAATAATCAGATCTACTTAGCCAAGCTTATGGAGTCCCTAGAATCTTTGTGGGAATTTAAATGCAATTAATAGGAAGGAAAATTCACAATTCTACTATCCATCTCATCCATCAATATTTTAAATTACAGCTACAGAAATGCACTTGTGTTGTGAGTTTTTTATTTATAAGGGATTCCAGGCTCAAACTATCAGCTTAGCAATTCTAAAAATAAAATGCCCTTTAGAGAGCTTTAGAAGAGTAAATGTTAATTGTACTGCTGTCAATTTTTTAAAAAATTGACTGTCTCCAAGTTTGTCTCACTAGCCCAGTCCTCTGTTTTTAAATAGATCTGCAGCTATGCCTCCTCTTTTCTGCCTACTAGCACCAATCCTTCACTTAAAATCTCTGGTAACAAAATGGCATGCTACCAGAATTACTCTTTCCATTATCCTTGAGTCCCCTCTCTCTCTTTCTTGACTTGTAAATGTTATATGAAGGGGCACACTAGTAGTCTAGGACCAAAATCGTTACAGAACAAAGTTTATGAAGCCAAAGAGCCTCAGTAACTAATATATTACTATAAGCATAGATTCATTAGCTAAGATGAATGAGTGCAAGCATTTAAACACTAATAAGAGCAAACAAGTGAGATTAAGACAAATAAAAACAGTTGTCAAAATACTGTATTTCTAGAACATAGCACCATAAGCAAAAATACCCCTTGATCTTGTGCAAAGAAATTCACTGTGCTCTCTGCAAAAGCATCTAGTGTAACAGAAAATCCAAAATACCACAGAAAATGGCACTGCACAAACTAAGGATGTTAACTAGCAGTTAATTCACTATTCGAGTAGTCATGGAATTTCCATGGACTACTCAACTAGTCGATAGGCACTTCCGCATTCCTTCTTTGAAATGTACAAGAGTCCCCAGTAGGGGCTCTTGTGCATTTCAAAGCGGAAGTGCCCTTATGGAGCCCGGAGTCAGCAGGGGACTCAGAGCCCCCTGCTGGCCCTGGGCTCCATGTTGTGCTGCCGATTTGAAATGCCACGCAGAGCCCAAGGTCAGCTGGGGGCCTCAGCTGATCCCAGGATCCGCAGAAATGCTGCATGGAGCTCAGAATCAGTTGGGGAGTCCCCAGCTGACCCCAGGCTCAGAGTTTCAAAGCAGCAGCATCACATAGCTGAGCCAGGAATTAGCTGTGCGGCGCTGCCCCTTTGAAACGCTGAGGTGGTGCTGAAAGGGGCAGCGCCACACAGCTGATCCCTGGCTCAGCTGTGTGCCACTTTGAAGTCCCCCCCTCTGCTGCCTCTGATAGAGGCAGAAGGGGGGGGGGGAGGGGAGGAAATCAGATAGTTGACTAGTCCTTAACATCCCTAATACAAACATAACAATTTTATCTTATAGGACAGCGTTTCTCAAACTGTGGGTCACGACCCCCCGGGGGGGTCGCAAACAACTTACGGGGTCGCAGCTGGATCTGTTTTTTTTTATGCAAAAATTTGTCTCTCCCCGGCATCTCAGTTGCCAGGTCTCCAGTTTTCACCTGGACCACTGCCGCGTCTGGCAAGGGCGGGGGAGTGAGGAGCGCCGCAGAGTCTAGTGAAGGGCGGCAGAAGGGGGCAGTTGCCAGGCACCACGCTAGGGGGGCGCTGGGCTGGGTGGGAGCGGAGTGCACGCTGCTCTGGCCCATGTGACCAGCAGAGACCGGCAGCTGGCCACGTGACGCCTCCCCTACAAACTTCAAGCTGAGGCAGCCACTTTAAAGGTCAGATTGTTCCTCCGTGCCTGGCTCTGCGGGGGGGATAGGGGGTGAGATTTGATTGGAGCGGGGTTCCCGACGCTCAGGATGCCTGCCTCAGGGGAAGGGGAGAGTGCACTGGGATGGGGGAGTTCTAGGGGGGCCTGGCTCTGAGGCAGTTGTGAGTGCATTAGGATGGGGAGACTGGGGGGCATGACTCAGGGGGAGGGGTGGGTGCATTGGCGGTTAGTGTGCAGTCCCAAACTGGACAAAGTGGTGCAACTTTTGCCTAACAACTTTGGCTCCCCCCCCCCTTTTTTTTTGCGCTTAACAGCTTTGGAGCGGGGGGGGGTCACACACATTCATTTAGCATTTTAGGGGTTCGCAATATCACAAAGTTTGAGAACCCCTGTTATAGGAATACAAACATCAGGTTTTTAGAAAAGAGCAGGCAAACACCCCGCAGGGGGAAAAAAAAATCACTCAGGATATTTAAAAAGCCTATTTAAAAACTAAGTTAAATTACTCCCTAAATACTAAGCTATGTAAATTGTGGATATTACCTGAAGAGGCATTTATTACCCACCAAACTATAGATGAGTTGTTTGACTTAATTTCCATTAGCAATAACACTGTACAACACTTCCTGACTCACCATGTTCATGTACAAAGTGGTGGGATAGTTTCCATACAATCACAGTAAGATTTAAGAATTAATATTTCACTAGCCTGAAACATTTTACTTTCTTTCTCACACTTTTCTAAATCAATTAATTTCATCTCCTTACACATCTTTCCTCTTGTACAATCTGTTTTCATCCCTGCACTTCATTGCATTCTCATATCCGTCTTTGTCCCCTTTCAATGTTTTAAAGCATTCTGCCTTTTTTGGCCTTAAAAAGAAGATCCCAGCTTTCCTTTAGTCCTGGTATTTCCAAATCATGGAGTGAATTCCAGATTTCTTCCATTTCAGAGGCATCCACACTTGGACAGTTTGTACACATGTAGTATCTGAAACAACATCTGTGCCAACAACAAAGGAAGCTATGACCGGACACATCAGGTGTTCGTACAATTGTTTAAACCAGCAGCTTCCACCACTGGATGGAGCTATACCAGTATAGAAAAATGCTTACAAATTTTCCAAGCATGGGCTGAGCCTCAGACATAATTCAATTCAGTGACAAAATTATTTCTGCATCTTAAGTAAAGGACCCAATTTGTTAGTGTACTAGAAATCGTGCAGTTGCAACCCTTGGCCTTTTCTATATTGCTAATTGGGAACAAGCCCTGTTAAGGAAAAGTTGAATATTACTGGTATAAACAAAGTGGTCACACTGGGTATGGAGACACTGAGAAACAGAACCTTGCCAGCTATGGTTTTTCTCTCACTAGAGCATAAATCCACTTTACTGCAATGCTGCATTTATTGTATTACAAGCCTGTATCAGAAGCTATAGCAAAGCGCACATCTGTAAAATATCAATAAATGAACAATTAATCCAAGCACAGTGATTTCCAATCTTGCTGAAATCCTCTTTTGCAGTCGTATGGCAAACTGATATCCCATATAAGCGAGTATCTTCAAATGTGAGGAAAACTTCCTATTCTGCATAGTCTCTACACAAGTTATAAAGCACTCTGTTTAAAAAAAAAACATTTCAAACTAAATAAATAACCATCCTCAGTGAGGACTACCTTGATGCTGGATTCTATTCATATTTTTATTCTGAAGAATGCCTGGACACGTGTAATAGAAAAAAAAAATATTTTCCCCGTCCGCAGAAGTTTACCTAATCTCACTTTGGTTAATCCCCCAAAAGCTACTGCTACATGAAGCTGAGCACATTTGCAGGCAGACTAAGGTAGCTGAAATTGTTTTGCTATCTGATTTAGGTGCTGAAAAACACCTTTGCTACAATTAGAGCTGAGGAAGTGTTACCAGAATGGATCATAGGAGTTAAGAGTATATTTCTAATAGAGGCAGCAAGGCAGGGGGAGTGACTAGTCGAGTCACTACTCAACTACCCGATAAGCATGCCTTATTGGGTAGTTGACTAGTCGCTTACATCCTTAATTTCTAAGATTACATCAAAACAAAGATGTATGAAAAAACGTTGTAAGGCTTCTAAAAAGTTAAAGGATTCATATTTCACCACATCTTAATATTCAAACATCCTGCTACACCTCAAATGCAAACCAAAAACTGTAACCATTCATTACATAGTTTGCATCACAAGAGTCGGGAAGAATCTCACTTAAACAGGCTGCTTGCTAAAGACAAAAACATACTATAATCTACTATATTTTCATTCAACATTTGTCCTATAAAGTTTTAAATGTTTCCTTGAACATTTAGCTATCCCAGATCATTTTTAGAATCCACCTTGCAAATTATGTAAGTTTCCATGTTAGCCTTGTATCTGATCTGTCACTATATTTTTGGACTACTTCCTCCACCACCTAAATTTACATGAGGCGTTCTCAGATTTTGCTCATTGATTTTACTTCTATAAAGCTTAACCTAGAAATGTAAAGCTTTAAATAATTTAATGAACTTCCAAAATTATTCAATGTGTATAGACCTTTTAATCTTGAAAATCAGTTCTTTATCTACAAGCAAAGACCAGAATTCAGGATTCTTTTGCCCTGAACAGTTGACATTGGTCACTGCCTTAACTACATGGTGTTTTGCCAAGATTTCAATCATGGGTGTCCATACAAGGTACAACCCCCTAGGCATGTTGTAGTCATGATTTACTTTATCACTACAGGTTGGACTTCCTTTGTCTGGCACCCTTGGGACCTGGCCCATCCCAAATGAGGGAATTTGCCAGATCAGGGGAGGTCCCCTGCCATCACCCTCCCAGGATGCTCCCCCTCCCTGCGGCTGGCTCTGCTTCGGCCCCAATGCCACTGGGCTCCAACCTGCAGGCCTTAGACTTGGGCTCTGGCATGCTGGGTCTCCCCAGGGATGGAGCTCAGCAGCCGCCGCGGCACTGCTTCTCCCCCACCTGACCAGGAATTCTCGGGAACAGGGCTTGTCAGCTGCCCCGCTTCTGCCGTGCTCTGCTGGGAATCTCAGGGGGACAGGGCTTGTTGGCTACCCCACTGTTGCCCCACCCAGCCAGAGTTCCCCAGGGACAGGGGCTCACTGGTCCCACTGCTGCCCTGCCGGGGCTCCCCTGGGATGGGATTTGCACTTCTGGGTGCCGGGGGTTCAGAGAGTCCAGATTTCAGAGATTCAACCTGTACTAGAGGTTTTGCATAGGTGGAAATTTCTAACATAGGCAAGGTCTAGGACAGCACTTCCTGCACTGTTGTAGGTGTTTAGGATACAGGCAGTCCCCGGGTTACATGGATCCGACTTACATCGGATCCCTACTTACAAACGGGGTGAGGCAACCCCGCACTAGCTGCTTCCCCCCAGCAGACCAGGGAGACGCTGGCTAGCACCCCAGCAGACCAGGGAGGCGGAGCGCTTTTCTCAGCAGACACCTCAGCTTGAGAATAAAGGACTGACGGAACTGAGGTGTGGGAGAATAAAACTGAGCTCTGGAGAAATGTTTGACTAGAGTTTCCCCTACAATATGTACCAGTTCCGACTTACATACAAATTCAACTTAAGAACAAACCTACAGTCCCTATCTTGTATGTAACCCGGGGACTGCCTGTACTTTGGATTTACAGTTCTAAAAGACCTCAAAACATTTCAGAAATATTAAGACTTAACTTTCCCATTACAATTATCTCCATTTTTTTAAACAAAAATAATGGAGGGAGACTGAGTAAGAGATTTCCCAAAATTTCACAGGAAGTCTGACACAGGTGAGAACAGTACCCATGTGTGACTTCCAGTCTCATGCCAAGTGGTTCTAAATGTTTTTAAAGGTTGAATTACAAAGCTGAAACACAAATTATATAGAGACTCTACTTGCACTTGTATCTGAGAACTTAAAATGTGACTGTGCATTACAGGAAATTTTAAAATTACAGGAAACCATTTAAATGGTCAGATTTACTTCCATCAGTTATTAAGGCAAATTGTACGATAAACTGACAGGAAACTCCAAGAACCAGCTGGTTAATATGTATCATTTGTAATTTATTTACATTTTATTATGAGATGTAATACATAATGCAAAAGAGCTGGATGGTTTTTTCCTGACGAATGGCAACAAATCTCCATTTATCTAGACAGAATATTAATCTCCATACTTTGTACTTCTTGATGTAAAATTGCTATTAGTTACATTTGAAACTAAGTTCTCTCAGAGTAGCCCAACGGTACACCAATCACACTTAGAATCGGAGTTCAACAGAGCTCCTTTTACTGTGTCTCATGAGATAATTGAGGAGATATTATATAATTTGTGAAAAAGCAGGATTAGGTAACTGAGTCACCAGTTCCTTGATAAGCTTAGTCCTACAAAAAGACTTCTCCCTCTGCTGATTTTGGACACTAAACAGATTCTCAGATGGAAGGAAAACTGAATTTTTAAAGAATGGAACTACTTCACTCCGTATGTTTCTTCTTTTTGGTGAGTTATTCACCTAAAAAAGAGCTGGGGAACCACTGAAAGACTTGCCAAAAATCCAGCAGTGGAGGAGCTTCATCAGTGCCCTAAATGCCAGATGCATAATGGGGACATTATGATTAGCTTGTAAGGGCACTTTCCTAAAGTTAGTTTTCACTTTATTCTGCACACATTTTAGAAATGAGGCAACTGTCATGAGATGGAACCTAAAAAAGCCTAATTCTTTCTGCCTTGCCTTTCAACCTGGAAGTTGAATTACATAATTAATCATAGAACACTAGAACTGGAAGGGACCTTGAGAGGTCGTGTCCAATCCCTTGCCCTCATGGCAGGAACAAGCACTGTGGATCATCTCTGACAGGTGTCTGTCTAATTTGCTCTTAAATATCTCCAGTGATGGAGATTCCACAACCCTCCTAGGCAATTTATTCCAATATTTAACCACCCTGACAGGCAGGAAGTTTTTCCTAATGTCCAACCTAAACCTCCCTTGCTGCAATTTAAGTCCATTGCTTCTTGTCCTACCATCACTACCACAAAAAGCTCAGGTTGGATAGCTGTGTGTTTTATGACACCTGCAATCAGGAGTCTCACTATTAAATTACATTCCCACAAAATCTAGTTAATTAGATAACATACACTAGTAAGCATCTTAAATGTATTGTAAAATTATACATATTAAATAGCAGTTCTCTTCTAATATTCCTAAAGCAACAGCACTTAACTAAAGGAACAAATCTCATTTATCAGACGGAATAATAAAAATAATTTGAGCAGGAAAATGTGATGTGTCTTTCAAACATTGCAGGGGAATGTCTAACTAAAGCACAACTTATATTTAAGTTTTAAAAACATGGAAACGTTTCTGTGGGTTGTAGGGGTCATCAACTTTAAAAAAAAAAAAAATCACAAACACAATAGTAAGGCCAATGGCCCCGTTGCATTAAGCTGCACACTCAGCAACCGCAAACACATTCCTCAGCATGCACTGGAACTATTTGCTGCATATATTATTTACATAATGTTGCCGACTCTGATCACCTGGCAGCATACAAATCTCATTTTCATAGAGGCCTTGGTAGGACCGTCATTTAGCCAACATCAGTTAGAAGTACCAACACCACGTTGCAGGTGGGCTTAAAACTTAACCGCTTTACTGGCTTTTCATAGGGTGGTACCTGTCTCAGGGGCAGGAACCGAGAAAATGAGGGGCAAAATTAAAAGTACACTTGGCCTAAGAAAGTAACATGGCTGACAGCCGCTGGATGCCGGGCCCATCACTTGACCGTAGCATCCTCAAGGCCAAGCCGTTTGACACCTGTTACAGAAAGTGTCCCGGGGCCTCCCCTGACTGGGGATCGCGCCTGTGGGCAGCGATGGCTGCTGGCGGCGGCCTGCCCCTTTGCTAGCGCCCCACGGGATGTGGCGGGGCCGGCAGCCCGCGGGGTCCCACCGGCGCTGGAGGCTGGGGGCGGCGCTGCCAGCCGGCCTCAGGGGGCCGCCGCCGCGGGGCGCCTCCTCCACTCCAGCCCGGGGCCTCCGCGGCCGCAGGGCAGAGCGCCGGCCTGCCGGAGCAGGAGGGCCCCGCGGGCCGGACTCCCGCCGCTGTCACCCCCCGCCGGCCGGCAGGGACGCAGAGGCCGGCAGCCCCGCGGGCTTGGGGTCGCACCCGGTGCACACAGGTAAGCGGACCCCGGGCCGGCGGTTCCCCTTTCCGGGCCCGGGCCCCGCGCCACCCGCACCCCCAGGCCGCGGGGGAGGCAGCGGCGCCGGCCCCATCCTGTACCGGGCGCGGGAGGGGTCCGGAAGCCGGCGCCATCCGCAGCCCGCACTCACCGGGCTGCGGCGCTTCGTGGTGGCGGCCCCGGCCCTAGCGCTGTCGCTCGCTCGGTGCCTGGGGGCGGAGCCTCGCGGGCGGAGGGGGCGGGAGCTAGAGGGGCGGCTGGGGCCTGCGCCTCCTGCTGCTGCGGAGTGTCCCGGCGGCGCCTTCCGTCCCTCTCCCGAGAGCTGCGCAGCAACTGAGCAGCCGCACGTCACTTCCGCGCGGGAAGGGGGCGCCTGGCCCTCAGGCCTCCAAGGGAAGGCAAAAGAGGGTCACGTGCACGGAAGCTACGAAGGCGCCCCCGACACGTGACCAGCCACTTTTCCCCTCCCGTCACAGACCTGGGGGCTGCAAGTAGGATGCAGCCGTGGGACGTGGAAACTGCCCAGCCCCTCCCCCGCGCAAGCCCGTCCCAACCCCCACCCGCAGGGCGGCCCCGCCCCCAGCCGCACGAGCCCTGGCACCGACCGGTCGGGCGCGTCCTTGTCGCCCTCCTGCAGCTGCGCTAGTTTCGCCCCAGGCGGGAGTGGCCGCGCTGCGGCACGTGGCCCCCGGAGCCAACGTTCCCCGCGTCTGCTCGTGTTCCCGCCGGACGCCGACGCCTCACGCTGGCCGCCCGGGGGGCGCGCGCTCCCAGCCCGCCTTAGCCAGTGACCGGCACGTGCACCCACCGGGCCCGTCAGACCGCACGGGGCCAGCTGGTCCCGCCCCTGCCCTGAGACCGGACCCCCGCCTGGCCCCTCCCTGCTCAGGGCGCCCAGCGCGAAGCGGGGCCTTTGGGAAGCCTGCGCCAGAACCGAACTCGCCTCAGAGTGAGAACGTTCTTCCTGGGGATCAGGAAAACCCGTTTCCGCAGGAGGGGGGTGAAGCGCTGGGCTGGGCTCCCGGGGGGGGAATCTCCGTCCCTAGAGGTTTCCAAGTCCCGGCTTGACCAAGCCCTGGCTGGGATGATTGAGTTGGGGTTGGTCCTGCCTTGGGCTGGGGGCTGGACTCCCTGACTCCTGAGGTCTCTTCCAGCCCTGGGATTCTAAATCTAAATCTCCCTGGGTGCCAGCTAAGTGCATCACTTCTTGTCCTGTTTAGGAACATGGGGTCAGATCAGTGATCCACCTACTCCTGTATCTGGTCCATACACTGCCAGTACCTGATAGTTCAAGAAACCTTATGCAAGTCAGTTATGAAATCACTTCTCCATGTAAGGAAGTGTCTTCCTTATTCCAACTTGTGGCATAAATCAGCTAACTAAAATATTCATATTAATATTTCTTCTGAATATACATCTACTTTAATGATAGGTGTTCTAATTACCTATAGAAGTGTCTTATCCTTCTCAAACCTTAAGGCCTAATCCTCAGATACTACTATAAATCATTATGATTCCAACTGAGCTATGACAATTTATACAAATTGACAATCTGGCCCATAGCATCTATATCTTGAGGCTATGAGTCCTGCTGGATTGTGTAAAAAGCATTTCCATTTACATGCTAATTAGAAGGATTATGATTTAACATGGGATCTTGTGAAAGGTATTTTTGTTCATTGTCCTGAGTAATCCATAGATTTTAGAGCCAGAGAGTGGAATGATTTAATACACTTAACATAATATATGGAGAGATACCTATCTCATAGAGCTAGAAGGGACCTTGAGAGGTCATTGAGTCCAGTCCTCTGCCCTCATGGCAGAACCAAGTACCATCCCTGATAGAGTTGCCCCAGATCTCTAAATGGTCCCCTCCAGAATTGAACTCATAATGCTGGGTTTAGCAGGCTAATGCTCAAACCACTGAGCTATCCCTCCCCCCTTTAATAAAAGGAATTTAAATCACTGATTTCAATCATGATTTAAATCAATAAGTAGCTTTAAATGATCAATGTTAATCATGCTTTTCATTTGTTATTGAAAGATTGAGTCTCATTAGCAACCTTTAAAACATGTTATTTTAGCCTTTACACCAAATTTAGTGCTTCTTTTTGCTAACCAAGAGGATACATCTATATTCATTTACTAAAACAATTGAATAACTTCTTATTTTTACTCAGATTCTTTTAAATTCATTTATTCAGATTTCTATTTTGTTATGTTAGAAAATGGTGATTTATGAGACGATGATTGTTTACTTGTGATATTTATCATGCTCTGTTTGGATGGAAATTAAAATTAAATTAAAATACATAAACAGGTATTTTAATTTTTTATAAAACAAATCTGTATTAAAAGTGCTGAAAACAAAAAAGTATCAAAATATTTTGTATTTGAAACTGATTAATTTATTAAACAAAGCAAATGTTATCTGTCATTAATTAATTGAATTGATTGTTCCTAGTTACCCTATCCTTCAAGATTTTAGAACTAGTAGATCTTGTCCTTTCATACCTAGTTTTTATTCATAGATTGGAAAAGGAAAACTAGTTTTACTGCTTTGTCTACTTCCAGTTTGTTTCTTAACTTCCAATGAAGTAATCATTGGACTGAGCTAATTGAACAAACTGAAATTAAAAATATATTTTCTCTGCGCCAGCAGAAGAAACTTGCATACGCTGGTTTATCACTTGAACAAACTCCAGTTACAAGTGCTTAGTCCTTGACATATACCACTTAAGTGGTTTGACTTTCTTTACAAATTGGCAGCAAATGTGCTGCTTAAATATGTTTAATTAAAAGTGATTTTAACAGATTATACTATATTTGGGCCTTAACATAGGTTATCAGAATTTAATTTGGTTTATTAATAACCTTATTTAATTTGAATTAAAAAAACTGATTTACCTTTTTAAACAATCATTTGTATCCACCCTGCAAATGATCATAATGGTCATGTAGTCTGATCTCCCACATTAACACAGTAATTTCTGCATCAAGCCCCTTTGAGCTACAGCGTATCTTTTAAGAAAGATGTCCAGTTTTGATTTAAAGACTGCAAGTAATAGAGAATCCACTGTCCAGTGTTCCCTGTAAGCTGAGCACTTGGCAGCTGCCCAGGAGAGATTCAGATGCTGCCCAGCTGATTAGCAGAGTACCCATAGCCTCCCAGATTGGCAGCATGTGTTTCTACTGGTGGTGCACATCTGCACATGCCTTGATGCACATAACAAAATTTATTCTGCACATGGATGGAAAAATTAGAGGAACATTGACTGTGTCCCTTAATAAGTTATTCCAATGATTAATTATCCTGGCTACTAAAATTTAGAACTTTATGTCTTGTCGGAATTGGCTTAGCTTCAGCATCTAACCATTGGATTTTGTTATGCCTTTTTCTGCTAAATAAGAGTGGTCTACTAACAGAAATCTCTTCCCCATGTAGATTGTGATGAAGTCACTTCTGAACCTTCTCTTTTGCTAAACTAGATAGATTGAACTTATTTTGTTTGTTGCTATAAGGCAAGTTTCTCAGACCTATGAGCATTCATGGAGCTACTTTCTGACTTTTCCAACATCCTTTCTGAAGTGCTGACACAAGAACCGGACACAGTATTCCAGTAACAGCTCACTAATACTATACAGTAGGGATGTTAAAATTTGGTTAAATAGGTAACCATGTAACTGCTGAAAATCTCAGCGGTTGCACAGTTACACGCTGCGGGCTCTGCAGTATAAAGCGCAGCGAAGTCTCTCCAGATGCGGGGACTGCTAACCCCTGCCGGCTCTGCTCCCGGGATGCTTCCCTGCTGCAGTTAAGCCGTCTCCCCAGGAGCCACTGAAGGTATCTGACACCATTCACTGATAAGCATCAGCTTATTGATTAAATGGTTAGTCAGTTTCACTCTAACATCTCTAATAGACAGCACTAGTACCACTTCCTTACTACTATCTGACAGTCCCCTGATTTTACAGTCAAGGATTGTATTCACCCTCTTAGCTACCACACTGGAAGCTGATGTTCAGTTAGTTATCTATAGAGCCCTGTGTGGATACAAAATTTGTATTAGCATCTGCATCCATACAAATGATCCATGGATAGCTGCAACCACGTCCCCAGATGTGGATGCCCACACATATAAAGTGGATATCTGCAAATCTGCAGGGTTCTTGATACAAAATTTGTATCCCTATCTGCAACTGTATCTGCAAAAATGAGCAGGACTATTCATCAACGAGAGCCCTGCAAATCTGTGATCTACAGTTGGTTAGCTACTGCGACCGCTAAATCCTTTTCAGAGTCTCTGCTTTCCAGGATGCAGTCTCCCGTCTCGTAAGTGTGACCATTGTTTTTTGCGTTTGTGTGTGTTAAAGTGCATATTGTTAAAATTCATGTGGCTCACCTTACCAAGCAAGACTGCTTGGTCTGTATAGTTGACTTCTCCCCATCATTGTTTACTATTTTACCAATTTTTGTCTCATCTGCAAACTTTACCATCAATGATTTTATATATTCTTCTCGTTTGATTTTATAATAGGAAAGCATTTAATGTGCTTTAAATGGTCTTTTGTTGTGTTTTAAGAATAAGGAGAAGCCAGCACCATGTGACCAGCCAGCTCATCACAGACCACCAGGAAGTGGTCTGTGGGCTATTGGTGGTCCACAGACCACAATTTCAGACATTTGGAAATGTGGTTTTGAAATACACTACATCTTCCAAACTACATCTTCCACAGTGTCGTAAAAATAAACTGGTGCTTTGTCTGCTTCTCCAACAGTAATGGCAGTGGTGAGGTTCAGATAATCTCTTGGGTGCTTGATTTTTTGTTCTGCTCTCAGCTTGTGATTCTAGATCTTGATGTGTGGGGAAAACATCAGCTGACTCTCCAATAGGAACTATACAAGTCTAGTGTCCAGTTCTAAGATGGGCATTGTTTCAGATCATTCAGGGTTTCTTAAAAGCAGTATCAAACACGTGTCAAATACAGATGCAGCTAATGTTGAGAACTGGACTATACAAAACAGTACATGAAAAAGAATGGTAATATTTTAGATAGGTTGATGGAATGGCAACAATTAAAGAAAATAAGGGAATGTCCTCCTATCCATTTCACTTGAAAACATTGAATGTAGAGGCAGAGAGATCTGGAAACTCCCGAGGTTGGCAGAGATTTCAAGAAACTGTGCTATAATCTAGAGGATTGTTTCTGAAAGTGTTCCACAGACTCACTCTCAGAAACACATTAACTGACTGCTCCGCGCGGCTCCCCTTGGCTACAAAGGATGAAACGGAGCCAATGGGAGCCGTGAGGCTCTGTGGCCGCGACACCGGTAAATAAACAAACCGGGGCGGCCAGTTAATGTGTTTCTGAGAGTGATTCCGCGGAACACTTTCAGAAACACTGGTCTAGAGGATTTTGGAGGAGATGGGTGTGGCAAGAGGAGTGGATTCCCAATGTTGTAGATTTTAGAGTCAGTTAAGGGGGAAAGAGAGCCTCAGATCTGACAAGGCAGAAAGCTGAGCCTTCTGAGGTGCATTTTTGGCCCCCATTTCCTCCAGAAATGACTCTGCCATTGGGGCACTCCCTCTTGGTTGTGTACCATAGACAGACCCATTGGCAGTTAATGCTCTTGAAGCAGCATTGTTTCTGACTCAGGTATCTCTTGGGATATCCGTGGCTGTAGCAGGAAATGATGGCCCAGGTTCACCTTTACAACTCCCTTCTCTGCCGACAGAATTCCACAGAGAACAAATCACATGCAGCTCTGTCTCTGGAGGCTCCCAAGGTGAACAAGAGGATTGTGTCTCAGAGTCGGCACATGGATCTTCTTCTGTGTCACTCCCGCGAATCAGCATCTCCTTGTGAAAGTACAACCTACAGCTTGCACCTCTATGAACGGGAACTCTCTGGTCCAGCAACATCCATGGTCTGGCAGGAGCGAGGATATTCCAGGATCAGAGAATCCCAGCATACTGCGGGAGAGGTGGGAGCTCGGTGTGATGCAGGGGAGAGGGGACATGGGAGCCTGGCACGCTGGGGTGGAGGACCGGGAGTCTGGTGTGATGCATGGATGGGGACGGGAGCCCGGTGTGATGCAAGAGAGGGCTGGGAGCCCAGCGTGTGGCCCAGCTGGGCTGCCCGGGGAGCCAGGAAGCCCAGTGGGCGGGCAAGGCAAGTGGGGGGGGTGGCAGCAGGGGGCCAGAAATGACCTCCCCTAGTCTGGCAAATCCCTCATCTGGGACCACTTGGGTGCCAGACCAGGGAGGTCCAACCTGTAGCTCAGTTTAAATACAGATATGTCCTCCTTTAGTGTTATCCCAGCTTCTGTTGCTAATGCACAGCACAGATGTATTATTTAGATTCTATACAATTATACAAAAACTGATAGCTGTGACTAGCACAATTCGCACCCTCCGACCCCTCCAAAAACCAAACCCATAAACATGGTTGGGAAATCACTTTCAACAAGACTGAAATTATTTTTAAAAACTAATAGAAAAGATGTCTTTTTTTGTAACCATTTGTGGAATTTCCTTCAGAGGATTTCATTTCTTCAGAAGCAAAGTTAAATGTGACATTCCTCCCCTCAACAGAGTTGCAAACCAATTCTTAGCTTTCTGACATTTCTAACAGGCAGGATAATTTTCTGTTTTCAAATTATTCTCCTTGAATGCCTTCCTTTCAGACGGTTCATACAGAGCTGAAAACTGGCATACATCAGTACAGCTGACCAACAGCAGATGGTTGTGACAGTAAACCGAGTGCATAAAAAAAGCACAGAAAATTAAGATCACAACTCACAAACCCTACACATGCCCGGAAGCTGGTACTTAGAATTGCTCCTGTCTCCAGCCCTCCACCGAGACTCTCTGATCAAGGAACATCTGTGGCTTGCTGGACCACAGATGTTACTGGACCAGAGAATCTTGGTTTAGAGAGGTTCAACCTGTAATAACAGAGCCTCCCAGCAATGGAAATGTGAGCTAATATCATAACGTGCCATGGGTTCAAATTTGTGATAAACTTTGATAAGGTAGGTATTTGGTGCGTTTTCTGGAGGGTTGAGGGAACTGCCTTTATATTTCAGGAAGACTGGCAAAAGAATCCAATGAGTGAGGAATAGCCATAAGTATGGTGTCTTTAGTCTAATTGTTGTCTACAGTGCTGGTCAAATACTACAAAAAAGTGTTGCTGAAAATGTGTTCCAGTTCTGAGCAGCGGCCATTCTCTCACCTTTGTGAAAGAAGAATGGTTGAGTGGTTAAGGCACTAGTCTAGGGCTTGGAAAACATGCATTTAATTCCCTGCTCCATGGCTTAAACTCTCTGCCTCATCTCCTCATCTGTAAAACAGGGATAACAAAAATTGCAAAGTGCTTTGAGATCTACGGATGAAAGACATAGGTATTATTCACCATTGGGGGTCATTCATACCAACTGGTTCTTGTTCACATACTTAATTAGTTTGAAAACCTAAAATGAACACATTTTTGAAAGATTGGCTACTGGGCTAATTTCCGTTGCCTGCTGTGAACTGTTATGAAATGCTGAGTATTCAATACATTGTTAGGATTTATTTTAAGCAGAAGTAGTTATATCAGTTGCGTCAGGGATGCTAAATCAAGGATGGTCTTAATAGGAATGCACTGACTCCTTGTAGCAGGTCTTTCCATTGTTTGTAACCCCTTCTTTTCACTTTAATCACAGATAATATTGAATTTCTTCTCAAGGGCAAAAAGAAATGGGGAAGGGGAACCCAAACACAAGTAATCAAAAAAAGAAGTCCACCAGGATATGCTAAAATATATATTTTTGTATGAAGTTGTGACAACGCAGTCAGGGTTCCTCCGATCCTGCACCCCCGTAGCAACAAGAACAGATTCCACCAGCAGTAGAATAGAGAGGAATTGCCCCTCCAGGATACAGCACAGCATAGACGTGGTGTGATTACAGGATTCGGGGCCAGGATGTTTCAGACCCCTTGGGTTAGGGGTCCATCGCCCCTAGCCTCAGACCCAGCAACCTTAGTCTCTCTCCCTCATGGTTCCAGCCCAAGACTGCCCTTTCCCCCAACACAGTTCCTTTGTTCCCTCTCTTCCCTTAACTTGTAGAACCAGTTTGGCCACTGTCCTGGGGGCATCAAGGTACCCCCTGCTGGGCCGTGCTTACAGACAGCCACCAGTGGGGGTCACCCACAGCCCAAGCATAGCAACCAGCAAGGTACTGGCACTACACCACAGAAGTATACTTAATCCTGCATCAACACAGGGGTCTGGTCTCCATGAACTATCAAAGTCTCTTCCAGCTTGTGATGGGGCGTAGGAGGCTCAAAGACTCCCCTGCTGTATGCCTCATGGTCCTGTCACACCCTGCTCCAGCAAAGAGCAGTAGAGGTGAGTCATCTAGGCTGTCTAGAGTGACTGCAGGGAAGCAGCTAATTGGAGAAAGGCTGCAGGGAGGAGCCACTCAATGTTCAGCAAGCTCATACAAACAGAGCTGCTGGGCGGAGTATTCAATTGCTGGCTGGAGCAGGGCTCCTGGGTGGCGCAGAGATTCAAGAAAGATTTCAGCCCTGAGATAACGGTGAAGGTACTGGGGCCATGGGGAAGTGGCCCAGGGAATTGCAGCAATTAGTAAAGGGACACAGCAGGCAGCTGCTACTCATAGGGTCCCTAAGTCAGGACCCAGAGTAGTGGGCAGACCC
Source organism: Rafetus swinhoei (assembly GCA_019425775.1). NCBI lineage: Eukaryota > Metazoa > Chordata > Testudines > Trionychidae > Rafetus > Rafetus swinhoei. Next base: position 48,784,675 of record CM033432.1, read on the forward strand.
AGGTTCTTCCTACTCTCTTCCCTGAGCCACTAGGGAAACAGCTTAATCCCCGAGAAGGGAAGTATCCCAGGGAAGGGCCTGAAGACCCAGAATGAGGGTTAGCATTTGTGGGACTTCTTACAGCATCTGGGAAGGGGACTACACTGCCAAGAGTGACATGGCTGGTGAGCTGGGCACCACAGATGAAGAGTATCCAGGAAGGAAGCCCTGGGGGCACTGTAGCCCAGAAGGGGCTGAGAGACAGTTTGAAAACTAGCCCAGAAGGGTCTATAACCAAGTTGCTATCATAGGCCCTGTTGCACTGACTGAGGAGTGAGCCCAGGGACAGGGCTGCAGACAGGGATCTGAGAGAGGCCCAGTTGGACTGTGCGCCCCAGAAGGCAGCTGTTTTGTGCATGTTCACACTCAGACTGTGTGACTGGACTGGCGGGCTGAGTCACTGAAAATCCACCCGAGAAGTTTCACTGCCAGCAGGAGTCACTGCGAGAGCATGCAGGTACTGTCCCCCCTGGCCTGTGAGCAGGGACACTCACAGGACGCAAACGGATCCCGCCACACAGCCCTCCATTTCTCTGATTTTGTTTTGAAAAATAAAATGTCATATTAAAGAAGACAGTCTCAATCTATAACATGTTAAAATGTTAATCGTTATCAGTAAACAATTGTTTTCCAAAATACTTTGATTATTGTTCACTAAAATCTATTCATTAAATATTAACCCTGTTTTCTATCTGTATATTAGAATGCAGACTTCAGTTACTAGATAAGCTCAAACGCAATTCATTAAATAGAGGAGGTGCAGGGCAAACTCTTATTTTCAGGGAGGTATATTTTAGTTAATTACAGGATGTTATCCATAAAGAAAATGCCAAACTCAAAACAGGGATTACAGTGATGAGTCAGTCTGGATTAACCTGTTGGATTGATTTTTGCAGGGCCTATGGCCTAGAACAAGCTATGTTTCTTGGTCTCCATCTCAGCGCTTTAGCTCATTAAATGTGTCTTACAGCAGGTCCACATCTATGCTGCTTCCCCACCATGTCCTCTCCAGTCTGCACCCCAAATACTGCAGCTCTCAGATCATGAAGAAAACTCCAGGGACAGGAAACAGCCAGCAGGGGATGACAGCTGTTAATGTGTGCTGGTGAGCTGATTGATAATTGGACCAGGAGGATAGTGGTGCACGGCACCAATCTCACCACAAAAATCTTTAATTTCCATGGCGGTAACCAGATTACTTCTGGTGCTAACTTAATGTGGAAATTCCTCTGTATCAAAAACTGTAAGGCTGGCCCATACTTTAGTAATTTGAACATCTTAAATAGCTCAGATAAATCCAAATATGAGGTCAAGAATATGGCTGTAGTAGCATCCATGATATTCTGGGTTATGCCCAGCGAGACTGGGGCAATCTGGAAGTAATGAACCAGCTGATTCCTGCATGTACACAGAAGTGCTTGAAAACTATAACACATGAGGACACCTATACCAGGTCAGAGAATCCAGGCATGAATGGTCAGTGGACTAGCAGAACCGTATCTTTTGGCTGTTCTAGGGACACAAAGGAAATGGACCGAGACTCGGATATCCTTGATCCCACGGCTCAGACATTGCCAGCACTAGGAAAATAGCTACTGGCCTACTCTTCCTTCTCATGAGTTGCATCTGTTTATACCAGTAGTGAGTTTGGCTCTTGATACTTAGCCATATGTGATTAAAAGTAATTAAATACTCCGACAACACACTGTATTACTGGAAGTGAGATTGCAATGGTGTGTTAATAATACAAGACAGGAAAAGAACATAGTTATCAAAAATCAAACATAGGAAACCAGGAGTTTAGGGTAAACAAAAGAAACCCAATCTCTGAAATACCTGGCAATACAGTGTCAAGATCATTTGTGTCACCTTAAATCTACTGTAACTATTGCACATGCATAAATAAGCTTAAACATAAGGGCTACGTCTAGACTGGCATGATTTTCCGCTAATGCTTTTAATGGAAAAGTTTTTCCGTTAAAAGCATTTGCGGAAAAGAGCGTCTAGATTGGCACAGATGCTTTTGCGCAAAAGCATCCGGTGCCAATCTAGAGCGGTTTGTGCAAAAAGCCCGATCGCCATTTTCACCATCAGGGCTTTTTTGCACAAAACAATTCTGAGTTGTCTACACTGGCCCTCTTGCGCAAAAGCATTTGCGCAAGAGGGCTTTTTCCCGAGCAGGAGAGTCATTGTATTTGCGCAAGAACACTGACGATCATACATTAGATCGTCAGTGTTCTTGCACAAATTCAAGCGGCCAATGTAGACAGCTGGCAAGTTTTTCTGCAAAAGCAGCCGCTTTTGCGGAAAAGCTTGCCAGTCTAGACGCAGCCAAGGGGTGAAATCCTGACTCTGTTGTCTGCAGTGGAGTCAGGATTTCACCCATCATGTCTGGTGTTACTGAGGAGTATCTGAACATTTCTTATTGACTAAAGATTTAGAGTTAGGGTTAGGGAGCTGTCAGGCCTATGCTCTATTAGAGCAAACATGCCTCTGCTCTATTTGAGGAGGAAGTCAGTACTCGGCCTACTCTTCTGTGACTGACAGGCTTCTTATCCTAGTAGTAAGAACCCTCCCCCACCAACATGAGTAACAAGATTGGCCTTTTAGGGAACCTTTGAGATGCTGATTTATGCTGTTACCAAACATTGTTTTCGTACTGTAAATTGTTTAATGCTGTTGAAAACTTTGGGACAATTTCCTTCCATTTCAAATGCAGAAAGAGAACATTTACTTTCCCAGATATGGGCTGCTAGCAGTGATTCTGTCACACTGGCTGTGTTGCTATAGTACTATAAATATGCATGGGCCCTCACAAACAAAATTGATAGATACCTTCCCACCAAAGTCTACAGTACCAGGGTCTCATTCCAAGTACAGCTGATTGAATATATTTGATGAATTTTTCACTTTTAGGTTAAATAATATATCTGAATACATGTAGTATTTGAGGACATTCAAACTCATATTAGTGGTAGAATACTTTCTCTCTCCAGGTACTGGAGAGGTTCATAGAATAATCTATTCCATTTTTGTATATTTGATCACGCCTAATTCTGCAGGATGTTGAACGCCTATATTTGCCAGCATCTCTGAGGATCAAGGCCTAATTGAGGGCATGATTTGTGAAAGGAATAATCCATCAGGTGGAGACTTAGTTTGAAGATGAGGAAAGGACTGAAAGGTGTAACATTTGGAAATGGAAGCCCATTGGTATTTCCTGTCCTTGAGCTGTCACTTTTTTATTTGATGCATCTGTTGTACAAGACAATCTAGGGAAATAGGCTTTATTAAAAGTGGTGAAGGGGGGGAAAAGCCTCATTTTACCCTTTCATTCAGTGATTAAAATCCAAACACTTCTCTCTTTCAGTAGATTTACTCATCCCCAATTTTTTTCACTTGTTCAGTGTTGAAATGAACTGGTGCATTGCATCTTATTTATTTGGGCAGTTTGTCATAGTGTCATCAGTTATAATCTATTTTAGGCCTTTATAGCTGAGATATTTATAGTTAACAACATTGGAATGAAATCTTGCAGAGGACAACTAAGGACAACTAAGAATCAGAGAGAGAAGTGGATGGTGTGGGCAGTTGGCTAATTTCTGAAAGGATCTGAACACAGGAGTCCTATGGGAAAAAATGGTATGTGATCATGTCATTAAAAAGTCTCAGTGGGGTAGCCATGTTTGTAACTTTAAAAGAATGAGTAGTCCTGTGGCACCGTATAGTCTAACAAAAATGTAGAGAGAATTATGAGCTTTTGTGGGTAAAACCCATTTCATCAGATGAGCTGGAGCAGAAATAACAGAATCTAAGATATATTTATAACAGCAAAAAGCATTTACGTGTCAATTGTAGGCTGTATGCACACACACTTTAATTCTGGTATTTCCTAACTTTTCAGTGTTTGACTTTCCCACCTTAAATTATTTTACTATAGTTTTTTTGGGATGTAATCTTGTAAGTTATTTTAAAAGCATACTGAAGTAACAGAAATGTACTCAAATGGGACCATATTGATCCATAATTGGTTCATCAGCGTGATGGCACTGTTTAGATTCAGAATCCTCTTCCACCTGAACCAATCAAGGAACTGGTAGCAGTAAAAAAGCTGTTATCGTCTCTGTGGGCCTCCCACTAGAGCAGCGGTGCGCAACCCGTGGGTTGCGACCCCTTTGGGGGTCCCGGCCGTCTTCCTGGGGGGTCGTAGCACTTTGATCCGGGCTGGCCAGTATTTTCTTTTCCTGGCTTGGTGCCCGATGTACACACGGCGGGGGTGGGGGGAGTGACAGGGGAACAGACTGGCGCTTTAAATTAAAGGGGCCGCAACAAAATGTTCCTGGTTTTTTGTTGTTGTTTTTTTTCTCAACAAACATTTTCCGGCTCCGGGGATCGCGAATGAAAAAAAGGTTGAGCACCACTGCACTAGAGGGAGATGGAGATGCATATTTTGCTAGTGGGTTTCCCAAAGAAGGAATATTGAGCTTCAGGAATGATGCGTTCTATTCTAGATTCTACAGGGGAGTGTTCTCTAATGGTTATAGACTCTTCTGCCTATATTTCCCCTGCCTACTTCTGTTCCTGTCCCCTGCCCCTTACTCTAGTCTGTCCCAAGCAACAGCCCTCTCCCTCCCCTGCCAAATTTCAGGCCCTTGATCCAAAGCATGGGGTTTCAATGTCTCAGTGAAATGGTTGAGATTTTAACATGGGAAAATAATTATTTTCTTTCCTGGAACAGCTCAACCCATTTTAGCTGAAATTAAAAAAAAAAATCAATTTGAGGCAAATACCTGACCTGAAAAATTTCAGCCTGAATGGTTTAATTTTGATAAAGTTATAAGCAATTGAAAACAGGGTTTTTAAAGGGAATTTCACACAACCTCAAACATATGCAGCACTACCTGTGTTCTCTAGAACATTGTGACGGGGTGCATTTGACCTGCACTGGACAAGAGAGAGGTAACCATGCATTGTGAGCTGAGGAAGCCACACCCCTTCTCCTTACTGGGCATGCTCCAGGTGCACTGGTATAAAAGAGAGCAGCTCAGCTCAGTTGAAGCTGTTTGCTGAAGAGGGAGAATGTGTACCGACAGACAAGCTGCCACAGAAGCCCAGGAATGGAGATGCCGCAACCCAGGCTGAAGGCAAGAGACTCCCAGCAACCTCATGAGATTGAGAGGCACCGAAGAAAGGGCAGCCCATGGACAGGTAAGATGGATGCTCAGACCACAGCTGTGGGTACAACAGCAGGAAGTAGCCCTGGGGAAGGTGATGGCAAACCAGTGAGTGAGCCAAAGCTGAAAGTCGGCATGTTTCGGTTGGAGCTTTTCCCCACTGACTCATGGCTTGAGCTCACTAAGACTATGTCTACACAGCGGTGCTATTTCGGGATACCTCCAGTATCCCAAAATAGCTATTCCGCATCTTAAGAGCAAGCCTGTTATATCAAAATATAACGGGCTCACTATTCTGATGTCCCTGTAAACCTCATTGCATGAGGGATAAGGGACATTTTGGAATAGTGCCTTATTTTGAAATAACATTGAAATAAGCTATGCAATTTGCATAGTGCAAATTGCGTACCTTATTTTGAGGTAAGGGTGCTGTGTAGACACACCCTAATAGAGCCTCGGGCTGGGGTTCAGTGGAGAGGGAGGTCTGGAATCACTCTAACCAGGGAGCCACACACGGACAGATCTATTGACTCTGGCCATTGGGCAGTACAGCCCAGTGAACTGAGTAGAGTTTATTGCCTCTGGCCTCCCCACAGCTTCTTTTAGGGTTAAGACCCCTACAATTACAATACCTTGAAAATTTAGATTTAAATAGATGAATAATGAAATCTACTATTTTTAAAATCCTATGACCATGAAATTGACCAGTTTGGACCATGTATTTAACAGGACTTTAATCACAGATAAAGAAATAGTTAAGAAGTGACCTTAAATTTGTTTGGATCTTCCTATTGTGTTAGATGTTAATTATTAGATTTTTTAGCAGGCCTCTTTCAAGTTCTTTTCAATTGTCACATCCTTACACAATTGTGTTCAATTCTATAAGTAAATATTATCTTGTCAATTTTTCTGCTGCAGAAATATAATAAAGTGAAGAATGCTCTAATCATGTGACTAACTTCAATCAAACAGGTTACTTGATAGCCAAAGAAGAACTCAGAGAAATGATTTGTAGCCTTGGAATTTTTTTTAAATTTAAAATTAGGGTCACTTCACAACATAAACACATTATTTTACTATTGAATAAAAGATCCACCAAATTCTATTGCCTGGGTAGCTGACTTAAGTAAGTATCAGACATCAGCATGTATAGTACAGTACTTTTTTATAGGAACCAGCAAGGCCAGGTACTCCCCAACTGACCCCGGGCTCCACTGCCCCTTTGAAACGTGGGGAGATGGCATTTCAAAGGGTCAGCCACCGCATAGCTGATCCCCTGCTCAGCTGTGAGGCGACCGCCTCCACGCATTTCCAAGGGGCAGTGGAGCCCAGGGTGAGCTGGGGACTCCCCGGCTGATCCCAGGCTCCACGTTGTGCTGCCCCTCTGAAGCGCCGGAGCGGCACTTCAAAGGGGCAGTGCAGCATTAACGCCTGCAATTAACGCATTAAAAATTTTATGCGTTAATCCTGCCCTGCATTAATCGCAGGCATTAACGCATGTGAATTGACAGCCCTACTAAGGATATAATTTTTGGAAACTTATACTAGAATTTTATGTCCTTCTACAATCAGAATATGTTGAAAATATATGTTGAACTAGTCCATTTTCCAAAGGAAAAGGCTTTATGTTGAAAAAACTGACCTTTTCTCAAAATTGGAAATTTTTGTAAATTAAAAAACAAATTTGGGTTAGTTGATGGTTGTGGAACTGGAAAGCAAAAATATTTACTGGCTTTTAATTTCCCCTTTTCCCCTCCATTTCTGCTCTCTCTCCTCATTTTAGGAGCAAAAGGGGAAAAGTAGGGAGAGGAAGGGAAACATTTTAGACACTTTTAAAAAAAAATTCATTTTCTGTAAAAGAGTTTGCATAAAGAAACATTGTTCCTTTGTGAAACATGCAGAATGGAAATAACTTTCACAATGTTTTGTGAAAATATCTTTCTAATTTGTGCTGTGACAGTCATCTCTGCTCCATATGTTGGGTTACATTTAGGCTTGGAAGTATCAGATTTTTGCCAATATAAATAATTGTCAATTTCATTGTACATACATAAAAACTGATAATAAAATATATCCCTTGAAACTTACAGGTTGAAAGCTTATTAGAATTTGGTTAAAAGCTATTTACTTTCTATATTGTGACATATGATTATATTTTGTTTCAATAGTTATAAAACATTAACCTTTTGAATATCAGCATGTACTGTCATTAGGTAATTAAAACTGTCTGATTCCCCCATAATTTCCCTCAATTGTAAGCATTTAATTGATGTTAAAAAATTGCTTAGAACACATAATTTTGCAAAAGTGTTAACATTTAAATAAATAAAAATAGAAAAATGCTTAAACAACATTAATATTATGTCAAAATTATTTTTAAAAAAATCACATTCTGCCAAGCCTAGTTATAGTTCCACAAGCCTAGTTATAGTTCCATGAGATTTCTGATACTGTCTCACATTTCATACTATACACTTCATTTGATTGCACAGAAGCAAATAGCCAAATTTTCAGCTGATGCCAATGGTCATAACTCTTCTACATTCAGTGGAGCTATCCCTATTTATACCTATGGGGAATCTGGCCTACTGGTTTTTTTTATTGGCAAGGAATGTGTTTTTGTATATGAAAACAGCTTGCAGTAACTCCTGCACGACTTCCTTTTCTTTTTTTGGATACTCACGCTGACTTCCAGTTGCTACATCATTTGACAGATAAATGCCCTGCAGCATAGTCACTTTTCATGGTGTGTTCTGAGTGCTTCCAAATTATTAAACTTAGCAGGGCTAAGACACTTTTAGATGATAATGCTTTCCATATGTCTGCTCTGATAGATACTTGTGTCACTGATATAAACCTTTGGTGTTCTTTAATGTAGAAGCAGCTGCCACGTTTAATAGACTATCTTAGCAATTCCTAGTGGTAGAGAGGAAACTCTGTAAGAGTTACTGCATAAGGGCAAATGATAATTATTGGCAGGGCAGAGTCATGACATTTGAAAGGACTTGCGTTAGCAGTGCATTTCCAGTGCTCTTTCCTCCCCTGGTAACTTTCCGTGATTCCTTCTCTGGTCCCTTCCCTTTAGTTTTTGCTTTAAGGGCTTGAATCTGCACATGGAAATAAGAAGTTAGACACACTCAGGTGTCTGTCTGCATCCTGGACCTCATCCTACCAGTACTCTGGGTCTCATTCATTAGTGTCCAGTGGCTCTCTTGCACCACCACATAGTACAAGAATGCTATAATGGAGATGGTGTGGCCTAGTGGATAAAGCACTGAATTGGGATGCATGCGATCAGGGTCTACTCCTGTCTCTGCTACTGATCTAGGGTAAGTTACTTTCCCTCAGTTTCTCCATCTGTAATATGAGTTATTTTGTAAAGCACTTTGAGTTCTACCAATGAGAAGCGCTACATAAGAGCTAGGTATTATAATAATAATAATTAATAATATTTATTATGTCTTACGATTGTGTGTCTGGGGACCATTTGAGCCTTTATTCCCTTGATCATCTTTGATCAGCCTTGTGATCACCCTCTCCATGTGTGGTTAAGCAAGATGTAGGGAGAGAAGGCCTTAAAAGCCAGAGCTAAGTGACCAGTAGAAGCAAGCGACCAGGGGATTGCAAACAGGGGAGTTTGAGAGAGAGTGTAGAAGAGAGTTCTGATATAGCCACTATGGCTAGGAAGGGCTGCATCACCTGTACAAATACTGCTCCTGTCTCCTCCACCTACACCTGTGGCTAGACAGACCACCTGACCCTGGATGCTTCTACCAGATCCTGGTGCAGTTTTGCAGAGACTGTGGCCTTTAGGATTCCCACTTACAGAAAACCCGGCTGGGGAGAGGGGGCAGGACACATCCAGTGTGAAAGGTGCCTGCTGGTGGAATCTCTGAGGAAGCAGGCAGGAGAGCTACAAGAGGAGGTGGCTAGGATGAGGAGCGTTCATGTCCAGGAGGATTTCCTTGAGAGTATTTATGTGGAGACATCCCAAGCTGAGGAAGCGGTCCAGTGACAGAGTACTACTGTCACACCACTGCGGGAGGAGGAGATGGGTCTGTCTCAGGGGGGGGACACTGGCACCTGGCAGTGCTCCACCCCTGCTCCCAACCTTCCCACTGTGTTGATCAAGAACCGTTACATTGCCTTGGCAATGAGAGATGAGCAATCTCCCCCTAAGACAGAGGAGGAAAAGCCATGTACCCCCAAGGCGAGTAGGTCTGCGGCCACCTCTCCCAGGAGGAAACATGGGGGGGGGGTGATTGGAGACTCTCTTCCGAGGGGGACAGAGGCACCCATCTGTTGCTCTGACATGACATCGTGGGAGGTATGCTGCCTGCTATGGGGCTGTGTCCTTGACGTTACAGAGGAATTGCTGAGGATCCTGCAGTCCTCTGACTTCTTCCCCCATGCTACTCATTCACATGGGCACTAATGATGTATGACCGTCAGCAGATCAGGAGTAACTACTGGGCTCTGGTAGTAGGAGTTTGCAGTGCAGGTGGTGTTCACTTCGATCCTTCCAGTCAAGGATAGGGGCCCGGGCAGAGACAGATGCAGCCTGGAAGTACATACCTGGCTTCAAAGAGGGTATCACCAGGAGGACTTTGGCTTCTTTGACCATGGGTTGCTGTTCTAGGAAGAAGGATGGGGTCCACCTACCAAGGAAGGGGAAGAGCGTATTTGGATACAGAATGGTAACCATTGAGGAAGGCTTTTAAACTAGGTACAATGGGAGCAGGTGTCCAAAGACCACAGAAAAGTCTAAAACATGGAGCCCAGGGAAAATGGTCAGAAATTGGGGGAAGCATGGGTGGTAAACGGGGGATAAACAAGAGATAGGACAGAATTGTGGGGCAAAATCATATCAGTATCTTAGCTGTCTGTATACAAATGCAGGAAGTATGGGGAATAAGCAGGGGGAACTCATAAGTCTAGCAAATACACACAACTAGGAGACAGTTGGCATTACAGATTGGTTGGATAATACGCATGACTGGAATATTGATATTGCTCAGGAAGGGCAGACGGGGGGGAAAAGGGAGGAGGTGTTGCCTTAGATATGTGTACACTGGGACTGAGGTTGAGATGGAAAAAGAAGGCAGACTTGTTAAGAGTCTCTGAGTAAGGATAAAAGGCATAAAACAGAAGAGTGATGTCATGGTAAAGGTCTACTACAGACCATCTAGCCAGGCAGAAGAGGTGGGAGTTGCTTTTTCTGAAAAACTAACAAAATCATCCAAAGCACAGGACTTGGTGGTGATGGGGGACTTCAACTATCCAGACATGTGTTGAGAAACTAACACAGCAGGGCACAGATTATCCAACACCTTCTTGGACTGTATTGGAGACCATTTTTTTTATTTCAGTAGGTGGAGAAACCTATGGGAGTGGGAGGCTGTTCTAGATTTAATTTTAACAAATAGAGAGGAAATTTGTTAGTTTTGAAAGTGGAATTTGAAAGTGGAAGGCTGCTTGAGTGAAAGTGATCATGAAATGATAAGAAGTAGAGAGAACGGCAAAAGAAAGACAATGGATTTCAAGAAGACAGACTTTAGGAAACTCGGGGAGTTGTCGGTATGATCCTATGGGAAGCAAGTCTAAGAGGAAAAAAACAATTGAAGACAGTTGGCAGTTTTTCAAAGACATATTATTAAGGGCACAAGAGCAAACTATGCCACTGCATAGAAAAGTATGGCAAGAGACCACTCTGACTTAACCAGGAGATCTTAAATGGAAAGTAGGTCAAATTACAAAGGATGAATACAAATAAATGAGCATGCACAGGTTGTACCTTCAAAAATTGGCGTTCTCTGGTCCGGCAACATCCGTCATCAGGCAGGACCCCTGATGCTCCTGGACCAGAGAGCCGGGAGCCAAAGGGCAGGAGGGCCAGCCGGGGCTGGGTCAATAGGGTCAACAGCCCAGCTGGGGGCAGCGCAAGACCGGGGCTAGAGCCCTACATCAGCCTTTAGCAGCCCTCAGAAGCACGGGGCTGGACTGGAGTTCCCCAGCAACATGGGATGGTGTGGGGCTGAAGCTCCGTGGCAATCCCTGGGAACTCGGGGCTGGGCCGGAGCCCTGTGACTGCCCTCAGATGCACGGGCCTGGAGCCCTGCAGGAGGCGCCCAAGCCTCTGCTGCCCAGGAAGCCGGCAGCAGCTGGTCAAGCAGCCCAGCCAGGTTGTGGGGAGGGGAGGGCAAGGCAGGATGCCTGCTGGGGCAGCCTGCCAACAGCAGATGATGGGTTTGGGAGCTGGTGGCAGGAGACCTCCCCTGGTCTGGCAAATTCTTTCGTTTGGGACTGGTCAGGCCCTGACAGTGCCAGACAAGAGGGGTCCAACCTATAGGGGCAAAATTAGAAAGGCCAAGGCACAAAACAAGATTAAACAGTCTAGAAACATAAAGGATAAAAAGAAAACATTTTACAAATATAGTAGAAGTAAGAGGAAGACCAAAGACAGGGTAGTCCCACTACTCAAGAAGGAAAAACAATAACAGAAAATGTGGAAATGGCAGTGATACTTCATGGTTTCTTAGTTTCGGTTTTCACCAAGAAGATTGGCCTTGATTGGACACCCAACATAGTGAATGCCAGAGAAAATGTGGTAGGTTTAGAAGCTAAAATAGGAAAAGAACAAGTTAAAAATTGTCTTCAAGTCCCCAGGGCCTGATGAAATGCGTCCTGGAACACTTAAGGAGATAACTGAGGAGATATCTGAGCCATTAGCTTTGTGGCATGTCTCCATTAGACAAGCCCAAATGTGACACTTTCCTCAGACCTATTGCAAGATGGAAAGGAAATAAATAAGCAAAGATTACAGCATTTTAAAATATTTGTATAAGCCGTGTTCTCTCCTTAAACAGTTATATAAAAGTAAGACTATTTCTGACTTGGATTACTAATTTCTACAGAATTATATCTGGATGATTTAATAGATTAAACATAATATCACTCTAGCATTTGTCACAGATGACCAAAATCTGCATATAGATCAGCATAATCCATTCATTGATTTATGGACCCAGAATTCTGGAACACATCGTTATGATGTCCTGGATTTTACACATAGATTTCATGGTTAGTTGGACGATATGCTAAACATTCCATGTAGGATTGCTCTCGATTCACTGTGTGACTAGAGAGCATATTGTGCACTGTTTATTCCAGCAAGTAGAACAGATTTTCTTGCAATATTTTGGCACTTCATATTTCTATAAGCAGGACTATAAGCAGAAGTGAAGAGGGAGAAAAGTATGTATACAACTATCCAACCTATTCTGAAGTTCAGAATACGAGATGGTTTGGGTTTACTGTGAAGTTAACATTTTCAAATAGCGGCTCCAGCTAGGCCAGGTGTAGGCAAGACAGCTTCCCTGGGTTGGATCCATCCCACCAAGCCAGTTGATCTGGCCTGCAGCTGCCCTGCCACTCCCCTGCGTCCAGGCCAATCAAGACCAGGGAACAGGGGAGAATGCAAAGTCCTCCTCCCCTCCTCCCCGGGGCATGCAGCACCAGTGGGAACCACTAGCTGTTCAAAACAACTGGCAATTCTCTCTAGACGCTAGGAGCGGGGGCCAAAGACTTCATGCGCTCCCCCACTCCCAGGCCAATCAGGGTCTATGGGCAGGAGAGCACAAGAAGTCTCCTGGCCCCACACCTTCCGCCTGAGGCCCCGCCCCTTCTGGGGTGGCCCAGGGCCACTTCAGAAATGTGTGTAGTGGCCCCCCTGTAAAAATTATTGCCCACCCCTGCTTTAGACCTATGCTTATATGGATCTTGGGCTAGGATCATGCTCTGAGCTGTCCTTGGAGTGTTGTCTATATAGCTCTCTGTGCCTGGGATGCATGTATGTCTCGGGTTCCAAATTGGAAACTTCTGCAAAAAACATTGGCCACTGGGATACTGCCAGTTCAGTCACAGGTCTGGTGGAGTCTTGCCCCATATCCACCCATTTCCTTCTAGTCTGCTTCAGTCCTGAGTATGGAAAATCTGCTTCTCCTACCTTGACATTTTTCATAAAATGAAATTCCATTTTTTACTTTAGTCAGTAGTAACATTGGGGTTTTTTTCAATCTAATATATAAAGGAGAATGTTTGTATGTTTGTGCACTAACAACTTGGACACTATAAGAGCTACTGCAACCAAACTTTGCATGGGATAACCTTTCCTCTGGGAGAAGGTTTTAAGGGACTGTGGGAGGGAAGGGATGAGAGACCGACGCCTCTCCCCGGGCCTGCACGGAGCTTGGCAGTGCGTGCGGCTCCCTTCCCCCACCCTATATCAACTGTCAACTTGTATTTCAACAATGTATACTGACAAAGCACAAGGACAGTCACTTAAAGTAGTTGGAATTGATTTGGAGACATCTTGCTTTTCACATGGACAACTCTATGTTGCGTGTTCAAGAGTTGGAAGTGGAAAACATTTGTATATATTTGTTAAGAATAATGAAACAAAAATATAGTTTACAATAAAGTTTTTGATGATAACATGTAAAATTGGTTGTTTTATACTTTTTAAAATATATTTTAATCCCTATAGAACTCAGTGCAACTTTTCTACCATTCAGAAAATGATAATGGACTACTGTTTTTCTAAATTTTGTTCCTCCACTTTCCTGAGCAACGCCGGGTAACTCCCACTAGTCTTAAAATATATATACATATATAAAGTAAGGTTTGAAACAGTTGATTCAAATGAAAAAATGTAAAGGGAACATTTTCACTATTTTGAAATACTCTTTCCAACTGTTTCAAACAAAATGTTGTCTAAGTTGATGGAATTTCACAAAGAATTTTGGTTGCATGGAGACAACATTTTCTGAAGAGAATCTGTCTTGAAAATTTCTGATCAGCTCTATGCCAGAGAAGACAAAGACTCTGGCACCTGGTGAACACTTTCTTATTTTATAGGGTCAGTTTCTTCTGAAAATAATTGATATTGTCCTAGGTGCATAAGTTCTGGGTATGATTTGTCCACATTGTAATAGATTCCCTTGTTAGCAAGTCTTCTGATTTTTAAAAAAATTGAATCCAATTTACCTAGTTTCAAAATGGAGCTGTCAGAGAAAAGAGAGGAAAGGGGTCAGTAGCACCTCAGGTAGAGTGGAAAAGCCAGAGAAGAAACCTCAGTAAATGAGAATTTACTAGAGAAACAGAACTACAGCAGACAATGCGGGAGAGGAATGGGGAAAAGTGAAGGTAGGTGTACATGTAACAGCCAGAGGGCAATGTCCCCATTATCTGGAGGCAATGAACTATATTGATAAAAGTACCTCTAGCGTAGTATAACCACACACACTGACCTCTTATTGAACAGATGAAGTTAAAATGATGGAAAAACAGTCTATAGATCAGACTTTGAGGCTCATGGAAAGAGAACGGAACTTAGGTGCTTGTGAACATTTTTGCCCCAGTCTTGTAGATCAGACAATAGAGGCTCATTCCTTAAAAGCTCATGTTTTTAAATTCAGAAGTTCCTGTCAAAAGTAATGACAGACCATTGGTAACCCAGTGTTGGATCATGATGACACCATGGAGGAATGACTGTGTGGAAAAAGTGAATAAGGAAAACTTATGTACTTGTTCCCATAATACAAGAATTAGGGGTCACCAAATGAAATTAATAGGTAGCAGGTATAAAACAAACAAAAGGAAGTTTTTCTTCACTCAGCGCACAATCAACCTGTGGAACTCCTTGCCAGAGGATGTTGTGAAGACTAGAACTTTAACAGGGTTCAAAAAAGAGCTAGATAAATTCATGGAGGTTAGGCCCATCAATGGCTATAGGCCAGGATGGGTAGAAATGGTATCCCTAGCCTCTGTTTGTCTGGAAATGGATGATAGGAGAGGGATCATGTGATGATTACTTGTTCTGTTCACTCCCACTGGCGCATCTGGCATTGGCCACTGTTGGCAGACAGGACTCTGGGCTAAATGGACCTTTGGTCTGACCCGGTATGGCCCATTTTTATGTTCTTATGAGGCAGGTTCTGTCACTTTGGTCTGACCCAGTATGACCCATTTTTATGCTCTTATGAGGCAGGCTCTGTCACTTTTGGGGAAATTACTGGTTTGTGCAGGTAGGTAGACTATATATCAGTAACGGGTTTTATTTAGATAAGAGGATCAGGTATGACCAGGGGGCCAGAGCACATGACTTATGAGGAGACGCTAAGGTATTTGGGCTTATTTAGGGTGCATCTACACAACAGGGCTTAACTCGAAATAAACTACTCAAATGGAGCTCTGTCAATTGCGCAGCTTATTTCAAAATAGCTTATTTTGAAATTGGGAGCGTCTATACGGCACTTATTTCAAAACAGAGCACTCTTCCTCCGACTTCCCTTATTTTTCATACAGTGAGGGTTACAGGAGTTGGAGTAAGAAGTCGTCCAGCTTGACAGTATTTCGACATTATTTCGAAATAACTGCCTGCTGTGTAGACACGGACTAAGTTATTTCAAAATAATGTTGCTGTGTAGATATACCCTTAGTCTACAGAAGAGAAGGTTTTTAAGCCCTGGCTGGGATGATTTAGTTGGTATTAGTCCTGATTTTAGCAGGGGGGTTGACTCAACCTCCTGAGGTCTTTTGCAACCCTATGATTCCATGATTCTATATTTTGAGATCTTATTAGCTCATATTTATCCATGAATCATGATATCTTCTACTCTGGAAGATCTCCAGAATAGCAGTGAGAGAAAATCTATTGGCAAATAGCACGCAGACATTTCTGAGGGAAAGAAAGTAAGCCCTTTATTTCTCGGACTTTTCACAAAAAAAGAAAATGAGATGGTGGTGGTGGGAAAACAGGTTCTGTCACAAAATAATCTGTGTTTGGTGGTGAAATTGTCCCAGAATAAAAATGGTGTCACAGAGCCCCTCTCTGACTAATTCTTATTTCTCCAAATCTTGGCATGTTGTTGGGAAGAGATAACTGGAGAGGAAAACACAGTGGTTCTGCCTTGCTAAAAGGGCAGGGTATAGCTAATGACTCATCGGATGACCCTGTTTTGAGTTAAAAAATGAGAGAATGCTGAGGACTTTCATACCCTGGAAGGAGTGTGACTCAAGTGTGCCTTAGACCAGTGTTTCTCAACCACTTTGAGAGAAGTCTGGGAGGTACGTCAACACAACTGAAATTTGGAGAAAACTGAATTTTTGTTTTAAGTTTTACAGCGCTTTATTATTTTTGTACTTTTTACACCCAAAAATTTCATTGCCCTCCTGGCTACGATTAAGTTGTTTAAACAAATGTATTGCAATGGTAGAAAAAAAATTGTGTCTGAAAACTGTACATACTGGGGGTACTTATAATTTTTGTTTTAAAGGGGTACTTTATAAAAAAAAGGTTGAGAAACACTGCCTTAGACAATGAAGTACCACTGTGTTGTACTCCATGACTGATTATTGCCCTTGATCCATGTGCCGGCATCAGTAGGGTGTTCTGCATGGATTATGGGTGCCATTTGGAGGCTGATAGATGCACTACTGTGAGCACTTAAAGGCATATCAGCTCATCAGACATGCCAACCTGCGAACTTTCTAGTTAATACTCTCTTCAAAATGTGTTTAAAGTGTTGCTGCATCCCTGAGCATCACTTTGTAAAAGACTGAGGATTATGTTCAGCTGTAGACTCTGTGGGGAAAAATACTTTTTTGGGGGAGGTAGAGTTTAGGGGACTTTCTCTATCCCTACCTTGGCTCTGTCTGTGAGCTCATGTAGAGCTTCTTTCATGGCAGTAACAGAGAGGGGACAGTTTTGCTACTGAAAAGAAGCTGTGGGGCCAAGGGGATCAGAATGAGGGACCCGTCCATCTTGGAAGAGGGTGGAGTAGCAAAGGCCAGACTTGAAAGAGCAGAGTATGTGTATCAGTGACCTCTGCCATTAACTGACAGTACAGGCATCACTGATCCCAAGAGAGACCAGTCAATAGAATTCATTCCAAATACAGCTTCACCAGCTCCCTCCTAAATATTCTGCCCCCGGACGTGTAGCATGTGGAGAAACAGAGGCAGAGAGCTTCACCAGCTTCTGTGCCTCTGGAATTGACTGCCTGTCCTTTGATCTGCCATGAGAGGGGAGAGGAAATGATCCTGGCTTAGGCCAGCAATTCTTTCCTTCTGAGGACCCCATATTTCCTTTCCTCTCCAGGTAGGTTTTGCTCAGCTGTTATTGCCCTTCACAGTGTGACCACAGTATGCCCTGGGACTTGACAGAGAGAGGAGATCTTCTGATTAAGATATACCTGGTGGAAATGTCTACAGTTGGTGTGACATTCATGGTTAGAGACTATCTGCTGCCACTTGGCTTCCAGGTGGATTCTAAGGTGTGGATTTGATCTATAAAACCCTACGTGGCTTGGAACCTGCCTCCTTGTGGGGTAATAATGCAGTTGTCAGCCCTATAGAAACTTGAACTGGGCCCCCCTTTTTGTAGATGACAGGGAATTGTTGCTGGCATGTTTTTCTCCATTAGAACTTTGGGGGTGTAAACAGCGAGGGCAATTAACCATTGGAACAATTTACCAAGAGTATTGGTGGATTCTCCACCATGGTCTGACTAGATCGGGGTGAAGAACCTTTTTTGGTTTGGGGGCCGCTGACCCACAGAAAAATGAGCAACAACCCTCACTGACACGGCCCCCAACTGAGGAGAGAAGAGGAGAGAAACAGTCAGCACATTCCTCTCACACACCAGAGCCTAGAGGGGTCCAGGCTAGTAGATTTTGTGTGCTCCATCCCCACGGGACGGCCGGAGGGCTGGAGCACCAGTGCAGGCTCCCCAATGCTGGGGAGGAACCCCGAGTCTTGGGAGCCAGATCCATAGAAGCCAGGGGAGTACTAGGTTGCCGGATGGTTTCAACAAAAATACCAGACACACTTGACATTACATCACAATCTACATTGCATCTTATTTAGAAAATACCAGACATTTATATTTTCTCATTTATATTTTCTCAATTTGTTTCCCGAACAGAAAGCTCAAATACTGGACTGTCTGGTTCAAAACCAGACACCTGGCAACCCTACAGGGGACACATCTGCCCTCCCCCTGGGCCTTAGGTTCCCCACCCCTGGACTATACGATCACCATTATCACCGCTGGCCTTAGAATCTATGATGCTGGAATTCACTCTCTGCTGGGCTGAAACAAGCAAATCTGTTCAGTGCTGTAAAGCCCATCTCTTTGTTCATGCTTTTGGGATAGCCTGAATAGTTGGGGTGTGTTTTGGACAAAGATGGGATATTTTTCCAAGTGCCAGCTTATTTAAGGAGTTCTTTCTCATGATGGGTATTTGTTCTTTCTATCAGATTGATTGAGTCTGTAAAATAAATTAGCAGGGCATTCAGCAACTGAGATAATTGTCTTCTCTTTATGTGTAAATCAAATAAATGCATAACAATAAATAGTGCAGTGAATCTATCTAAATGGTACTTATAAATGTGGCCAGAATCCTAGAAAACAGAAATCAGGAAGAAAAGATCATTCTTCCCAAAATCAGAGGTCCCCTCGAAGCTTTATTTACCACTAACACGATCAAGCTCTGTGCCTCTGAGAAGAAAATAATTAAACCCTTGTCCCCATCACGTCAGTGGTATCTCACTCTTTGCCAGTTCTCACAGCTGAGGTTGAGAAGTACAATTCTGACAGTGTAAATGATATCATGAGCTTTCGAAAGCTCATGATACCATCTACATGTTTTGTTAGTCTTTAAAGTGCTACCAGACTGTTTGTTGTTTTTTAAGTTTATCCTGTACAGACTAACTCGGCTACCCCTGGAAAAATTCTGACAGTGTCCATTTTTCAGTTTACAATAAAAAAGTTCACTAGTTTCGATGCAACTGATTTTTCTTCTGCCTTCTACATTGGCCAGGAATCTTACACCTGTGCAAATGCTCCCTTTTTGACTTATGGTAGCATTTAAAATCCCCTTTGCGCTAGCATCAATGACTCTACAAGGACAAGGCAGTGGAGGATCAGGTCTGTAGCCAGGGCACTGATAGGAAAGATGGAGAAATGAATTTGCAAAGGAAATACAATGCATGATATGTCTTTCCCCAGACTGTGTTCGCTTGTAGCATGTTTCTTTCCTATATGCAGATCCTATAAACAAAGGAGAAAGAAAATGGACAGATTATTAAGGAAGTCGGGAATACTAGCTAGCTCCTTGCAAGGCGAGGGCATCACAAGAGGTTATCTAATCTACAGCTCCTTCTGTCAACAACTGTTCAGGAATTCAAAGCACGGAGGATGGTGGTTTGAGTGGTAATGACAGAGAGAGGTTCAGTGGATAAAAACAAAGGAAAAGCGGGGAAGTTAATTAGCAGCACAATTTGGCAATGACAGCAGCTGCCCATCAAAGACAAGAACAGGAGTCTGAGAATGATTAATACAACAGTGCATGAGTTGACATGGTAAGAATAGGGCATGTGAAACGCAGGCTGTAAATACATTTGTGGCATAAATCAATGAAACTGAGATGCCCTATATGAATTTCACCTGCTGTATAAATATTGATGATTTATTAATTTGCATTCTGTATATATGCTCCTCACAGATATATATCCCTTTCTTGAACCATGCTGTCTGGAAAAGGCTTACCGCCATTTCCATACTAATAAAGGTATCATACATAGTTCTTCTCCCCAATATAGACTTGCAGGTAAGTTTGTGGGGAATTAATACCTCCATACATCATAATGTGTTCAAGTGCGCTATGCTCGCCAGAAGGATAATTCTTTAGACTAAGCTGGTTTTAGAGAATGACTTTGGCCCTCGAGTCGGTGCTGGTGCATTGTCACCAACCTGTGGAAGTACTCATTTGGGGCCAGATTCTCAAAGGCCTCTGACTACCTAAAGATGCAGAAAGGTCATGATTCTCCTGTCACTTAGCCTAGTTCTTCAGGAGAAACGCTTTGGCAGTCAATGGAGTTACTGATCCCAAACCAAAGCAAGGGGAGAGCAGGGCCCATATTCTGCAAGCAGGGTTTTTCACTCGGAAGTCTGTCGTTTTACTGCTTTCACCTCAGGGATTTTCCAACTTTTGGTGTGTTTTGGTACATTCTGGAGAATTTGGTTAACGGACTTGAAATCATGAGTGTGGAGCTGACCCATCCTAATACGTGTTCATTCTTCCTGTTTGTTACACGAACTGCATGTGTCCTATCTTAAATTGGATAGAAAGCTCTCTAGAGCAACTGTGTCCTTTTTACTCTACTGGTTTGTACAGTGCCTACAGGCAGGACTGTCCCGGGGGAGTGGGGCCAAGGTAATGCCCCCCCCCCAGTGCCCCAGGCATGGGGCCCAGGGCAACCCTCCTGCTGCAGGCCCCCCTCTAACCTGCCTCTGCTCCACCCCACCCCGTCCCCTGCTCCACCCCTTCCCCAAGCCTCCCCCATGCTCCACCCTTTTGTGCCTTCCCACTGAGCAACATAACCTGGTGGATTATATGGGCCTGGCATGGGGCGGCAGCAGGGGGATCCAGAGCAGCTAGGTAGCCTGCTGTGCTCCACCCCACTGCTCTCTCCTGGCCTGCTGTGCCCTGCTTTTCCCCAGTGGGGGGAAGAAAAGTGCCCTGGGGCCGGAGTCCTCTGCTTCCCACTGCTGCAGTGAAGCGGCATGCAGCCAACTGGGAGAGGGTGACCCGGCAGAGCAGAGCAGCTGGGGAGCCGCTCTGAATCCCACTGCCATGGTGAATGTGGGGCAGTGGGGGTGGGGACCTGGTTGGCTCCAGTGGCAGCCATGGGCCAGGTCCAGCAGCAGCCATGGGCTGGGTTCAGGCTTGGTCTGGCAGCAGCTGCAGAGCAGCTAGCTGGTGCCTAGCTGGTGCTAGCGACAGCTGCAGGGCTAGCAGCCCCAGTGGGCCATTGGCCAGGAGCCCAGCAGGGCAGCAGCAGCCAGTCTGAGGGTCAGCAGTGGGGGTTGGCAGCTGGGGCTGGGAGCGGAGTTGGGCAGGGAGGGCCAGAATGGACCTCCCCGGTCCAGCAAAATCCCTCGTTTGGGACCACTTAGGTCCAGAGGGTGCTGGACCAAGGAGGTCCAACCTGTACTATTGTTCCTCATACACTTTACAAAAATTCCGTCGCCTTGCCTTGCCTTGCCTTGCCGCCAGCTTGCCAGGGGTTTGTTTCAGCATAAAGCATGTGACATGCCCTGGCTTAATTTTCCAGTTGGCATTTTGCATCATCAATATGAATCTGAAATTCATAGCAAAGTTCAGGTCAAGAACCAGCAGAGATCATATCTAAAGAAAATGTTTTCATGATATCCCATGCAAGGAAGCTTGAGGCTCCTTTCTAGCAGCAGTGAGCCAGGGCAGCCCTTGGAAGTACTCCCTCACTGCTTGGTTGCGTGAAAACTACCAACACAAATCGATGTCCTGCTGTCCATAACAGAATCTTGGAAGCTGACGTCTTAACAACTGTCGGGCTATGCTGTGCCTGGAACTGCCTCTGAAGGCAGAATCTCAGCCCCCCACAGTCTGATCTGATTAGGTCACTGGTGACATCTGAGGGGCTGCAGAGGGGCAATATGTCCCCAAACACCATGGGTAGGAAGGACAAGGGGCGGCCTAGGGGCCTGGGGGATTAGCGGGGCGGGCAGGGACCTGATGCCCACAGCAGTGTTGGGCCTCCTCGCACCAGTGGAAGTGAGGGAGGGGGAAAGGGAAAGTGGAGCAACATGGCTCCGCTCCCCAGTCGCCGGCTGCATCACTTGCGGGAGGAGTTGGATCGCCCTCCACGCTCACCGGCAGGAAGTGGAGCAGCATGGCTGGCAACTAGGGGAGCTGGCTAGGGCCGCATTGTTCCTCTTCCACCCGCTGTTGCTAGTGACTGAGGGAGCCTGAGCCCTGCTGCTGGCACCAGCCCCTCCCATACCCTCAGTGGTGCCCCAAGCCGCATCGCTGGGGGGAGGTGGCTTGGGGGAAGAGGTGGAATGGGGCGGAGAAAGGGTGGGGTGGGGCAGAATAGGGGAGGAAAGAGATGGGGCAGGGGCAGGACCTGAGGCAGAGGGAGCATTGTCTCGGCCCTCCCTGGCGGCACGGGGAGGAGTCATGTGGGGGGGCATCACATGTCCAGTGCCCCTCTGTGTCCCTCCGCACCAGCCGCCCCGGCTTGGGTGCAAACACTCTCACAGCCCTAACAGAAGTCAAAGCAGGTGCGTAGACTGGTGATGCAGGTGGTATAAGTGCCAAGAGAGGGGTACAAATGAACTCATACATGGGTTTCCTGGACAATGATTTTTTTACCTCATGTTGTTTAACCTGCTTTTGCTCTCACAGAAATTGTCAGACTCCATTTTATAATAGTCAAACCTGATTCAACATGGGTTGTGAATATTTTTGGCCAGTGCTGTTGCCTAAGGCAATAATAATATATACCCCTATCTCACAGAGCTGGAAGGGACCTTGAGAGGCCATTGAGTCCAGTCCCCTGCCCTCATGGCAGGACCAAGTATCATCCCTGACAGATTTGCCCCAGATCCCTAAATGGCCTGCTCAAGCATTGAATTCACAAGCCTGGGTTTAACAGGCCAATGCTCAAATCACTGAGCTATCCCTCCCAATGTACTTCAGCATGTGACTATCTTTAAGCATGTGAGTGGTGTCAGTGACGTCAATGCCTATAGTTAGTGTTGTATGATTTCATATTTCGCTGGGCTTAATTTATTAGATCTGAAACATGTATTGCTTCTGGAGTGACCATCTACTCGCTTTACATGCCTTAAACTATGAGGCTGTGTCTACACTGGCATGATTTTCCGGAAATGCTTAAAACGGAACAGTTTTCCGTTATAAGTATTTCCAGAAAAAGAGCGTCTACATTGGCAGGATGCTTTTCTGGAAAAGCCCTTTTTCCGAAAAGCGTCTGTGGTTAATGTAGACGCGCTTCAGAAAAAGCCCCGATCGCCATTTTCGCGATCGGGCTTTTTATGAAAAGACTGCTGGGCTGTCTACACTGGCCCTTTTCGGAACAGTTTTCCGGAAAAAGGACTTTGCCAGCGGGAGCAGCATAGTTTTTCGGAAAAGCAGCTGATTTCTTACATTAGATATCAGTGCTTTTCCGGAAATTCAAGGGGCCAGTGTAGACAGCTCACAGCTTATTCCGGAAAAGCGGCTGCTTTTCCGGAATAAGTGGCCCAGTGTAGACACAGCCTGAGAGTGCATCTCCTTTTGTATTACTACTAGCACACTTACCCGGCGTTGCTCGGGTACTTAACTCAATTAAGTTTGTGCACTTTTCCTTTGCTCCCTGATGGTGACAAAGGGGAACAGCCAGCAAGGTCCCTGTATGATTTGGGGGGTGGAGGGGAGCTTCAGCCTCCCCACCCTTCCTAATGGACGTCTGGGGGTGGCAGGCTCAGGGCTGAGCAGTCCTAGATGGAGGGTAACACACCCCCAGCCAGCCTCTTTCACCTGCCGGATGATTCTGTCCCTTTTCTGTATGGTTTTATGAAAAGCAATCCCACTCCAAGCACATCTGATTTTCCTGGCACAACCAAACCCTGACCTTGCTTTAAATTATGAGAAGAGGAAGCAGTCTACCAAATTTGGTGGTCCTAGCTCTTACCGTTTAGGAGGAGTTCTTGAACAATCAATCAATCACAATCTCTATAACATATAGTAGATAGCAATTGGCAGCCACAGCTAAAACTCCATTGTGTTAAGTGCTCTACAAACACATTGCAAGACAAGCAATTTTCTAAAAGTTTTGCTTATTTCAACCTGGTGCCACATTCTCTGGAACAGAACATTCCAGCAAAAGTTCCCTGTATATATAGGCTAGTTGATACTGTTTAAATTATTTCTTTTGAAGACATGGATGGTATTGAATTGTATTCCAGCTGCAAACCAGGAGGTTCACCTTGAAATATTGAAGCAGCTGGTGACAAAACCAAAGTGAAATAACAATCACTTAAAGGGTACGTCTACACTGCATACTTATTTTGAAATAAGCTATTCTGGAATTAGTCTGAGGCAGGCTTCCCTAATGTAGATGTGCTATCTCGATTTAGAGCCCCAGGAGGCACTGGGGAAGAATAACTTAGAATGGCCCTGGTGAGGAGCTATTTCAAAATAGCAGCAGTGGAGCGTCTACACACGCCTTATTTCAAAATAGCTATTTCGGAATAGGCGTTATTCCCCGTGGAATGATGTTTACAGATTTCAGAATAAGCCATCCGTTATTTTGAAATTATTTTGAAATAATGGAATGGCTGTGTAGACACCGCACTGTTATTTCGAAATAACACTAATTATCTGGAAATAACGGTGCAGTGTAGACACACCCTTAGAGTTTCTGTACCTTTTTTTCCCATTTGGATGGTTTTGAAAAAGTTTTCAGTCTTGGAACCAACTTATCAACCTGTTTACAGTAAGCAAAGGGCACTTCAGCTGCTAACTGGGTTTGAGAACTGGGCTGAATTAACCCTATTGTGTCTTGTCTATTTAGATCACAATTTCTTGGGGACAAGGACTGTCTCCTGCTATGTGTATGTATAATGTCTTGTACAATGGCTATCTAGATGCTACTGCACTACGTCTTCTCATCTCTTCTTTCTACTCAGTAGGATAATTGCCTTACAAGTAAAATAAAGAGCTTTCAGTGCTCAGAAGCCTTGATCACCACATAGAATTATTAGTAAAAATCCTGTACCCATTGTCAGAATCAGTTATCTGAGAACTGACTGGATTATACTTTTTAATATTCAGTGCTTCCTGGCATTCACTTTGTACAAGGTATGTACAAATGATTATGAACGATAGTCTCAAACATTTGAATTTGCAAAGTACATACAAGGTAGATGTCTCTATCCCCAGGAGATTTGTCAATTACAATTTCAGCAAGGTTTCTTACTGCAAAGTGGGATGTTAGCAAATTGCTAACACTTTCAGTCCTAATAGGGTAAGGAGCTAGAAATAGGTAACAGCTGCATTCAGTGGACCTGACACCGCGCTAACTCCTGCTGCTGTAAATCAGGAGTAACACATGAAGTCAGTAGCTGGAATAGAATTGATGCAAGTTAAAGAAGAATCCGGCCCTGCGAGAACAACTATAACAATGCCCTGGATTATGCCCAGTGGTGGCGTCTGAACTGTAGAAGCAGGTAAAGCTATCCAGTCACGAGGGAGCAAGGTGAATGATCTTCTATTTGGGCTATTTTCAAAAAGCCAGGTTGTGTGACAGCTCCAATATACAATTTCTCCCTTTCATCTTCCTTGCTTTGGGGAAAGGGCATAACTTGCTCTGGGCCATTTCACTAATAAACTATAACTCACCCTGGCTACGTCTACACTGCAATGCTATTTTGGGATACCGGAGTATCCCGAAATAACTATCACGCGCCATAACAGCAAGCCCGCTATTTCGGGCTTGCTATTCCAACATCCTGAGAGTTGACTGGTTCCCATCCCAGAAGGCTCTTCTTAGCCTGAATATTCATGATGATGCCAACCCCTTCTTGATGCTGTCCATCTGACCTTCCAGAGTAACAGACAGTCTCCCCTGAACCAAGTATTAGCATCCCTGAGTCAGTCCATCTCATTTCACTAATGCCCAAAATATTGATCTTGTACCTGGACATTTCTCTCACCACCTGTGCTGTTTTCCCAGTCTCGTACATGGTTCTTACGTTCCATGCTGCCACTCTCACTTGTTGCTTGGGTCTCGCTAGGGACTGTATCGGAGCAGAAACTTCCTTTCGGCTTTCATTTCTGCTCGTCATGCTAGGCGTTGCTGCCTCGATCCTCAGCTGATCACCCCTTTAATGGTTTTTTAAAGTTTTTGTTGACGTTTCCGTAGCAAGAGTTTTTTTTTTTTACGTAGTGGGTTGCTAGCCTGACGCACAACCCTCCTCCTTTCACATCCTGGACTTGGGACCAGGCAATGGCAGAGTTGTGGTCATCGACTAGGTGATTCGCAGAGCCACTGAGGGCAGATCAAGGGGAGTGCTATGGGGACCGACTGCTCGGCTTGAGGACTGCAACTTCACAGATGACCTGGCGCTTCTCGCGCATGATCAGCAGGACATCCAAGAAAAGACTGACATTGTTGACCGGACAGCCAGAAGCGTTGGGCTCAGAATTCACCCTGGCAAGTCCAAAGTGATGAAACTGAGGACAACTAACACCGATAAAACCACCGTCATGGGTGAAGAGTTAGAGGAAGTAAATGACTTCAGGTATCCGGCAGTTACATCTCGGCGAACAGCAACATCGACAAAGAGATCTCCGCTAGAATTGCCATGGCAGCGCAAGCCTTCCAAAAGCTTAACAACATTTGGAAGTCGTCACTGTTGCAGACCAGGACTAAACTGAAGATCTATAGGTCGAATGTGCGCTCAGTCCTGCTGTATGCCGTAGAGACTTGGAGGACTAACAAGAAGACTGAGAGCAGACTCAGAGGTTTTGAAGGACGGTGCCTTCGTCGTATCATCAGAGTCCGCTGGGAACAGCATGTTACCAACAAGGAGATAAGCCAGCGCACTGGCATCAACAATGTTGTGGACGAGATCAAGTATAGACGCTGGAGTTGGCTGGGGCATGTCCTTCGGATGAGTGAAACAAGACTCCCTCATATGGCACTCAGATGGACTCCACCTGGAAAGCGTAAAAGAGGGAGGCCGTTGGGCACCTGGAGGAGGACTGTGGAGGAGGACATGAAAAGGAAGGGCACGACCTGGGAAGAAGTCAGCCGGCTTTCTCAGGACTGTGAAGGCTGGAGAAGATTCGTTGGCGCCTTATGCTCCATCAGGAGCGAAGAGGATTAATAATAATAATAATAATAATAATTCCAACATCCCTGTAAACCTCATTCCACGAGGAGTAAGGGACGTTTTGATATAGTGGGTTATTTTGAAATTTGGAGCTGTGTAGACAACACCAAATAAGCTATTTTGAAATAAGATCAAAATAAGATATGCCATTTGCATGGCTCAAATTGAGTATCTTATTTCGAACTGCAGTGCAGTGTAGACGTAGCCTCTGTGAGGTAACAGCTACTGTGGCTTGTGGGTGTTCTTCTCCAATTGTGCTTGGGCATAAATAGGTGTTGCATGCCTGATTCCTTCCACGTAGCTGTATCTAAAGCAGGGTAGTGTGAACAGGGACCAAAGAGGGATTCTTGCCCCTGCACAGGTGTGTAATCCAAGTTCCAATCTAGCTTCAGCTGGTTTGCATGGCTGGGTGGCTCCATTCTAGAGAAACAGGTTCAGAATGTGTATGTTTCAGTGGATATTTTACATGATGTTTCACATTTGTGTCTGGAAAGCAGACATCAGATTCCATGTTCCTACTGCTTAATCAGGACTGAAGAGGCTGCTGTAAGATGCAGATCCTGGAGTCTGCTTGGATAAAATGCAGAGAAGCAAAACAAAAACTCCCACTATGATTTGATGAATTGGAAACTAGCAGAATGATTCCCAAAGGGCATTGTTGGGGTCGTGGTAGTGAAGCGCACAGGTCACTGAGGCAGAATAATCTGGATCACTTGGAAACAAAGCAAGCTGGTGCAGCGCATTGGTAAAAGACTCACTGGCTTGAGGCAGGGCTTAGGATGCTGCCGGTACCCCGGGGCTGAGAGGTCACAGTGCACCCAGTGCTCAGGTAGCCAGGCAGCATGGTCCCAATGCCCTGGCCAGCCCTGGAGATCCAGTGGCCAGGCAGCAACATGACTGCTCTCCCAGTCCAAGCTTCCCCCATGTCCACCCAAACCCCTGGCCCTGAGACCCCCAACTCAATCCCCTGGCCTGACTCCTGTACCCCCCACATCCCTGCCCTGAGCCCTGTCACCCTTGCCTTGACTCCTGCACCCCCATCCCCTTCCCTGAGTCCCCCACACCTCCCAACTCCCTGGCCTGACTCCTGCACCCCACACTCCCAACCCCATGCCCAGAGCTCCCCTCAACCCCCTGCCTTGAGTCCCCCACATTCCATCCATCACTTATATTTCTTGCAGGTACTATCCTATCACAACCCCCCTCACCCAGTGCTTTTTTTAATGATGGTACTGCCCAGTACGCAGTACCGGCACCTCCAGTTCAGAGCTTACCAGCTTACACCCCTCTGTGTTTGGCAATGGTGCAATCGTGGCTGGAATCAGAGCCACAGGATGGCTTAGGGTTAGGCTCAGGGGCAGCCCGTGACTATAGGCGGACTTGGCCGCTGCCTAGGGCGCCACCGCCTGGGGCGCCCGATGATGACGTCAGTCCATTGACGGCCCTGCAGGTGGGGACGCCGATCGCATGTTCCGCCTGGGGCACCAGCTGTCACAGCCGGCCTCAGGCCGCTCCTAGTTAGGCGTAGGCCCATAGTGAGGGTTTTATTTCCACTTCTCACTTGTGTGCGACCCCAGACTGATTTTTTTGTGGGTCACTGGCCCCCGACCCAAAAAAGGTCCCCCCCCCCAATTTAAGGGTTAGAAAACATGTCTTATGATTGGACCTGCAGATTTGTCAAAGCATGTTTTTAAATCAAAACCCCTGAAAGTCTCAGGTTACTACAGTACGGAGACTGCTCCTGGAGTTCTGGTTAAAATATGCCATCCTTCTCTGACCACGGCAGTGACATCTTCCACCCCAACACTGAACCCCTAACCCCGCCCTGCGAGGAGAGGCGCTGCGGCGGGAAGGAGGTTGCCTTCATCAGCCTTCCCCCACAAACACATTCTGCTTTCTTACAGGACCACCTCCAGTCCCCCGGTAGCTCTCTCTTAATCCTGGCTGATCCAGTTGGGTTTAACACACTAGGTCATCTCCTCCCCCTCTCTCCCACCTTCCTAATCCTTTACAGTGCCCAGGTGCTGCCCTGTGCTCATAATTGGCCAAATGGGAGCATCTGTCCTGGCCATGCCCAGCGACAGGAGGGGAGGAAAGGAGGCAGTTTCCCCAGGGCCTGACGAATGAAAGGAGCCCACAGGTCCCAGCTGCCGCCACTGCAAGCCCCGGGCCCTTTAAAGCACTGCTGAAGCTGGGGAGGAAGGGCAGCGCCGTGCACTCTGGGCAGTGCTGAGGGCTGGTTGCCCCTGGCCTTGCCCGCGGAGCACAGAGCCGGGTTCCCTCCTCTTTGCCCAGGGGCCCACGCAGGCTGTCGGCTTCCCAGGTCCTGGCCCAGGAGAGCTGGGCATAGTTCATTTACGGGGGCCAGCACCTCATGGCGCCTGCCTACGGAAAGGATTCCGCACGTAGCTTTCCAACTCTCATACAAGCCGACATCACCAAGAGGGAAATGGCTTCGTGGGCGGTGACCTGCGGGAATGTCTGTTAAGCATTTGAGCTCTCCTGTGCCAGTTTGTTTTTAATTAGCATAAAATATTCCACGCTGGCAATGAAATCAGGGCCTCTGGAAACATTTTCCAGCTCTTGGCCTTGCCTCCTGTTTATCTCCTATCATCAGAGAGTTCCTACGGTGCCTAATCCCCATTGCCTGAAGGCCTGCCTTGGCCTCTTGCCAGGAGCCCAAAGACTGCATTTAATTTACATATAAATCTACCTATAATTTCAGAAGGAAAGGGACAGAGCAAAAATGTTATTTGTAGAGCAGTATTAGGTGCCCAGAGTGTTCTGTGAATGCAGGAGGAAAGGAAGGATAACGAGAGGAGGGTGGATTTGTAGTTAAAGGAAGGGACTGAACTTCAGACATCCTGGCTCTGCTACAGACTTCCTGGGTGCTCCTGGAAAAAAATCCCTTAATCTCTGAAGTCCAGTTTTTTAAAGGTATTTAGGCGCTGCTCCACTGTCAGTGTTGCCAAGTCCAAGGAATTTAGAGAGCTGAAAAGTGACAGGCAGTTAGGCTGTTAAATCCTATTGACTTTCCATGAAACTTAGGCTCATAAGTCACTTCTGAAAATGGGACTTAGCTGTCTCCGAAGTCTTCAACCTTTTGTCCTCAACATTTTTCTTTCTGAACCCCACACCAAACATACTATAAAAATTCTACGGCCTGCCTGTGCCACAACAGTTTTTCTGCACATGGGGGAGAAGCTGGAGGGACAGGAGCCTGGGCGGGAGCAGCAGCAGCAGTAGGAGCGACCACCAGGCAGTCCACAGCAGTGGTGTAGGCCGTGCACAAGGTCCGGGCTTGCTGCATGAGCTCCTGCCAGCTGGTGCAGCACAGCTCCATGTCTACCTCCAGAGACCACTGCAGGCGATGTGCTCCTGCTGTAGGTCTGTGTGGGGTCACCTTGCTGTGTAGATGCTTACTTTGTTATTTCAAAATAACGCGCGCTATTTCAAAATAATGCTGCTGTGCAGACATGTCCTTCTGCTGTCTGACTTTACCTTTCAGCTGGCCATGCACATTAGGGAATGCAGGTGACTGCTGTAGGTTTTCTTCAGCTTCACAATTAAAATGGTCCATTTTGCAAATGTATTGGTCATATGCCACAGATTTTTAGGCTGGCTATATGTCAGTTACCAAGGAAACTATAAGGTGGCTTATAGAAGTTTTGCACTGGGGAATGAAAAGTCATTTCAGACAGTCTAAGAAGGGGATCTCTGTTATGCTTGTTTCAATTTTCTGTTTCTGGGTATTTTGTATAGAGCTTCCTGTTAGACTGTACATACATTTGATCTTTTCCCTCTTCCCTAGGGGAGACCATTTTACTTACTTTTATGTAAGATTACAGTAATATTTTACAAAAAGAGGGTAGTAGAGCTTGTTAGCATATTTTGAAGCATGAATTTCAATAGCATAAGAAGGACCCACAGAGACCTTGAAAGGACCTAGGAAATGTACACACTTAAGTTTTTGCTGCCACAACTTTACCCTTATCATGTATAGAAGAGAAAAACCACAATGCATTGTACAGGCAGCCGATTGATTAGGAATTAGAGGTCATGTTCTTCACCTCCAAAAAAAGGAGCAGTCTCCTTATATAGCTTTGGATATCTGCCACTCAGACATTTAGAGATCTAATTGCTTTATGAAATTTGAACTGGAGCAGATTGGGGCATTTTTAGTCCATCAGATCTAGTTGAACTTTGGTCTCAACTTTGGATTCAGCTGAAAATGGATCTGTAAATGTTGTTTTAGTTCTTTTGAAAGTTTCTAAGCTGCCAATTAAAGGTTGCACTGGCTGCCATCCGTAGCTGAATGTTAAATTCCTGAAAACATTTTGTCAGTTGTTGAGAGTAAGAAATTTGCTTCAGACCTTGAGTGCAGAGCTTGGCATAAAGCGATGGGACTTTTGAGTTAGCTGCAGAATTAGCTCTACACAAATTCCTTCACCAGCTGCATCTGAATCTCTAAGATCTACTCTAAAAAAAAAGTCCTCTCTCTTCCTCTCCCATCTGTTCTCACCATTATTCTTTCCCTCTCCAGCTACAGTGATTCCCAGAATAGCCTCAGAGGCAGATAAAGATTTATTGGGGCCCTGAGCACAAAGAACATTTGGGCCCCCTATCCCTGTTCCTCCTCTTCTCCCTGATGCTCCCTGCAGACAGCCAGGAAGCCAGAACCAGTAAGACTGGGACTCTGTGGGGAGCTCCACACTCCACCGGTCACAGGAACACAGGACATTGGCTGCTCTTGGATCTGGGGCTCCCCCTCAGAGGCCTAGTCTCCTTGTGTGGCTCTTATCACCTAGCTTCTAGCCTGGCCAGGGTCTCAGAAAGAAGATGAGGAGCAGGGGATGGGGCCTCAGGCGGGAGAAAGAACAGGGGGTGGGGCCTTAGTTCTGGTACCAGTTGCCCTTCCCCCCACTTCTACATGGGCTTCAGTGATCCTATGGGGCCTCTAAATTGGCAGGATCCCCTGTGTTAATCTGCCACTGGATAATTTGCAGTCAAGGATTGTACCACCAGACTTCACGGGTATTTCTTATTTATGAGTGTGATTAGATTCAGGAAGAGAAGAGGATAAGGGGGAAATCCAGGGGATTTCCTGACAGATGAAGGAAGACTATGCCTGGGACAAACATTGCTTCTTTATGCTCGACTCTTAAAAAGAAACAAATATTCTTTTGCTCTTTAAACAGCTCTCCACAGTGGCCTAAGTCAGCTCAAATATGCGGAATTCCTTGTGTGACCTACTTGTGTGAGGATGTGTGTGCTGTTTGTTTAAATCTGTAGCAGGACGGGGTGGGCAGGTTGTTTTTCTCATTTGAACAAAGAACTTTATTAAATGTTTTAGACAAGAAGTAAGACACAGATTAACAGTGAGGATAATTAACCATTTGGAGCAATTTACTGAGGGATGTGGTGAATTTGCCATCACTTGAAGCCTTTCAATCAAGATTGGTATCTTTCTAAAAGAAATGCACTGAGTCAACTAGAATTTATGGGTTTGATGCAGGAACCACTGTGTGAAATTCTGTGGCCTGTGTTATGCAGGATTTCAGACTAGAAGGTCTCTTCTAGCCAGGGCTGGCCCGAGCCATTCTGGTGCCCCGGGCACGCGGCGCCGCCCCCAGGCACATGGCGCATGCGCGGGCCTGCCCCCGGGGAGCGGGCCCGCCCCCGGGGCGCACGGCGCATGTGCTGCCCTGCCACGGCCGCTGGCGCGCAGCCTGGGGCCCGTCCCCGGGGCGCATGGTGCATGCGCTGCCCAGCCCGGCCCGGCCACCGCTGCTGGCGCGCAGCCCAGGGCAGGCCGCGCCTGGCCATACAGGGCCCCGCGACTATGGAGGGAAGGGCGCTGCTGGCCGGCGCCGCGGGGATGCCGGCGCTGTGGGAGCCAGGCGCGCAGCACCTGATGGCAGCTATAAGGGACGCCGCTATAAGGCAGCTATAAGGGACGCCATCAGGTGCCCCCCATCGGTTGGCGCCCCGGGCAGCTGCCTGGCTCGCCCACCCCTTAGTCTGGCCCTGCTTCTAGCCTTAAAAATCTCTTAATCTATAGTATAGATGTTAGAAGAAAGTGGCTTTCTGTCATTCTTTACATAGTCACATTGTGTGGGGTCAAAAATTGTTCTATTTTTAACCATCATAAATAGGACAGAAAATGCTAAACTCCAGGGCGCTGGTCCCAGACCCACCAAGATTTCAGGTTGATAGGGGCCATGGAAGGCGTACTTCATTACTTCTGAACTACAGCACATCTTAACATCTTAATGACAGGCAACTAACTGACTTATGCAACAGAAAGTGGAGCCGAAAAAAATCTTTGCCTTGGCTGAGGAAGGAGATAAGAATATTTATGACATTGTTCTTGAAAAGTCTGTGAGTGTCTCATTCCATACAGAAATCTAATATATCAGAATGTCTATGCTTTACCAAACGGAGTAGATAAGCCTTGTACAAATATTGGGACTTTGGAATTTGTGAGAATAACATATAGTCATAGGAATTTTTTAAAGCAACGTACTTTCCAAAAAGTTATGGTTAATGTTGGAGCCAGCATTAGAACAGGTGATGTGACAGGCTTGGCTATTTGAGTGACCACCTAAATCCACCCAATAAGATAACAGTGGAAACACAGTGCAGGAAGTAGCAAAAGGAAAAAAGGGGAGGGGAGATGATGACATTAAAATATGACTCTTAAGACAGCTGAATTCCCTGGACTGAAATATACAAGGGAGAATATGTCAGGTCAGGTTTGAGTAATGCGTGGGACCCCAATATGGGCAAGTGCCTTTGGACACAGATTCCCAGGAAATAGGCATTATTTCTGAGTAGGCGTGGATTGTTAATTTCAAGGTTTGTAATGCTATTATGGTGCTTTTGATACGGTCTCCCACAATATTCTTGCCAGCAAGTTAAGGGAATGTGGATTGGATAAATGGACTATGAGATGGATAGAAAGCTGGCTAGACTGTCGGGCCCAACGGGTAGTGATCAGTGGCTCTATGACAGGTTGGCGGTTGGTTTCTAGCGGAGTGCCCCAAGGATCGGTTCTAGGGCCGGTTTTGTTTGACATCTGAGTTAATGACCTGGATATGGGGATGGATTGCACCCTCAGCAAGTTTGTGGATGACACTAAGCTAGGGGGAGAGGGCATTGGAGGGCAGGGATAGGGTCCAGAGTGACCTAGACAGTTAGAGGATTGGGCCAAAAGAAATCTGATGAGGTTCAACAAAGACAAGTGAAGAGTCCTGCACTTGGGATGGAAGAATACCAAGCATTGTTACAGGCTGGGGACCGACTGGCTAAGTAGCAGTTCAGCAGAAAAGGACCTGGGGATTACAGTGGATGAGAAGCTGGATATGAGTCAACAGTGTGCTCTTGTAGCCAAGAAGGCTAATGGAATATTAGGTTGCATTAGGAGGAGCATTTTCAGCAGATCTAGAGAAGTGATTATTCCCCTTTATTCAGCTCTGATGAGGCCACATGTGGAGTATTGCATCCAGTTCTGGGCCCCCTCTATAGAAAGGATGCGGACGCATTGGAGAGGGTCCAGCGGAGGACAACCAAAATGATTAGGGGGCTGGAGCACATGACCTATGAGACGAGGCTGAGGGATTTGGGCTTATTTAGTCTGCAGAAGAGAAGAGTGAGAGGGGATTTGATAGCAGCCTTCAGCTTCCTGAAGGGAGGTTCCAAAGAGGATGGAGAGAGGCTGTTCTCAGTAGTGACAGATGGCAGAACAAGGAGCAATGGTTTCAAGCTACAGTGGGGGATGTCTAGGTTGGATATTAGGAAAAACTATTGCCCTAGGAGGGTGATGAAGTACTTGAATGGGTTCCCTAGGGAGGAGGTGGAATCTCCATCCCTAGAGGTTTTTAAGTCTCGGCTTGACAAAGCCCTGGCTGGGTTGATTTAGTTGGGATTGGTCCTGCTTTGGGCAGGGGAGCTGGACTTGATGACCTCCTGAGGTCTCTTGCAGCTCTATGATTCTATGATTAAATTTAAAATTGACTCAGTGCAGAGGTGAATTTGATGTGTGGACACTATTAAGGAGTCAAACCGTAGGCCTAAATTTAAATTGCCCAGGGTAAGACTTTGATAGCTCAAGAGAACAGATAAGTTGCCTGGATCAATTCAAAGGTTTATGCTGGCAAAAAGTATTATATGTTTGACACTCTTGTTATTGAAGAGGTGCCACAAGTGACCTCCTAAACTAAAGTACCTTGCTGAACCAGGGCATAAGTATGTGCCTGACTAGTTTTAATGAGACAACTCCCATATTTAAAAATAGGCACCTCCTTGGATACTGTGGTGACTGGGGTGTTACCCACCAACTCTGTGTTATTGGGGAACCAGAACATAGTATCCATCTTGTCTGACTCATGAAATACACCTTTTCCCGCCAGCCTCTGCTTGAACCAAAGCTGATCAGAAGGAAGACTTACAAAAGGCAATGAAAAGGCAGGGGAAGATGTACCTAAACCCCTAAGGGTGACAGAATTAAGGAAACAGCTCTAATCTCATTTGCATCGAAGATGGGACAGAAAGACATCTCCTTTAGCATATAGAATGGAGAACAGCAATTCCAAGGCAAGAACCACACTGAACTCTGGAACATAGAAAGCAGGAAGGCATTGCCTCCTGAGAAATCTCTGCTCCAGATGCTAATGAATCCATGCTTGCACACACCCAGATCAGTAATCATCAGACTAATTTTAGTAATAAATCCTCTATTGGTATCCAAAATACTGATATTGCATAATTGCATTATAAGCTTCCTAGAAGGAACACTGCCATAGCCAGGAATGATTAGTTCCTACTGTCTAGCTCAAAGAAAAGAACTTTGAAATCCTCCCTTCAACCATCAGTTTATCAGTTTCATTGATGTTTCCCTACTTGAGCATGGGTCTGGGTTTTTGTAAAGTGTTCTGATGCCCGGATCTAAATTCTGCATCAGTTCCATTGGGACTTCATCTTCTCCTGATTGTGCTGAGCGCTCCAACACTCTGGATCCCCCAGCTACTATCACCTCTTGGGAACCTTGATCCATTCAAGCTTCATAGAGTGGGGTGAGATCTCTCTCTCTGTATAGCCTCTTGACCCAGCCTTATGTGATCAGTTATGGTTTGCTAGTCCTAACTTTTGTAATCAGATTTAAGTTAGATTTAATATTATAACTGTTTTGTTTGGCTCCCCTTGTATGCTTACCGCCTAGAAATAAATAACTTTCATTGTTAAGCTGGTTGCCTCTCTCCCCTCCCCTTTTGGGGGTGGGGGGAGCTGTTGCTTTTGACTTCCCCATTCACTCTGCAACAATGTTCCTTGTACCTAAGCTAAAGATCCCTGTATTGCCCCAACATCCTCTGGGGTTTGCTCACCACGTGAATTGCCAGCAGAACAGTTGTGGCATGAAAGTAGGGACAGGGACGTGCGGAACCGGGGAGCCTACCAGGGTGGCAGCTTAAAGCGCTGTTGAAACCCAGCCACTGAGTCCAACGGCACACAAGGGGCACAGCCTGGCAGCGCTGTGCAACCAGCCGACTGAGTCCAGGCACGTACAAAGGAGCTTGTGGTGCTGATTAACCCGTTCTCCTACCTGGGGGGGGGGCGTGTTATCAACCCCCCCTCCAGAAAAGTAACCCTAATAACTGGGGAGTTCCAGTAGCAGCCCCACCCCGAGCCGCACCTGCGCATGCCCGGGGGAAGCCCGACTGCCGAGCTGGGCAGCGACTCAGTAAGTCTTTGAGGCAGCTGCCGGAAGTCAGGGAGATCTGGGGGGGGAGGGTAAGGAGGGGGCGGAGCCTGCCACCCGGGAACGTGACCCCGCCCCTGCCCCTGTTTCCATCACCTCGCGGGCCGCCTCCCCCGAAAACTACAGCTCCCAGCAGCCCCGGCGGGGCGCATGCGCAGCGCGACTAGCTTAGCTCACGGCTCACGGGACGGGCTGACGTCAGAGGGGGCTGAGGAGCGTAGCCGCGCCTGGCGGGGAGCAGCGGCGCTAGGAAGGAGCCGGGGTGCCGTGCGCGGGCAGCAGGTGCGTAGGGGCGTCCGGGGCCGCCGGCGGGGCGGGGCGGCTGCCAAGGGCTGGGCGGTGTTTTGTAACCGCCACCCCGCGCGCGGCTGGGGGGGCAGAGCCAGGCGGGGCGATCCCAAGTGCCCGCGCGGGAGGGGGGTGTAACGGGGAGGGTCCTTTGTAGGCCCCTTCCGCGGCGGCCGCTCCCGGCCTCTCACCGGGGCAGCGGGCACCTCGCCTGCCTGGTGTCCCTGACCGCCGGGAGCCCCGCCTGCCTCCCCGCGGAGGCGCCGTGTCGGCTCCGCCCTGGCCGCGGCAGCGCCGCCCGCTGCGCTGGGGAAGCCCGGGGGCCGCTCTGGTAAACAAACGGGCCAACTTGGGCTGGAGCGAGGGGGCGCGACGGGGCGGCAGAGGCCTGGAAAAGTTTCCAGCGTGTCCCTGCTAGGGTGGTATTCCCTGCTGCCTGGGGGCGGGGCGGGTTCGGTCCCTGCCGCCGAGCTCGTCCAGATGAATTCAAGCTTAGGTGTTCATAGCTCTGTATCTGATTGGTGCCCTTAGAGGACCTAGACAGGCCTCGTACGAAAGTAGCACAGACTTTCCAGGTAAGCTTTGTATTGTGGGTAGACTGGGAAAGTGACACAAGGCATAATCCTAGGATAGCCAGCATGATAGAGGTATACATTGTCCCGTAGTGGAGAGTTAGCAGGTGTTTCTGGTAAGAGCAGAGAAACACAGCCATGTAATACAAGTAAGAGTACATAATGGAGGGGGTGGATTGGACAGGGAACTAAATGGGATATTGCTTCTCTGAGTCATTTGCATCTGAGCTCTGACTTGTGAATCTCGAGCATTTTTTAGTTGGATGACTTTGGCCTTTTCAGATCTTTTCCCAGACCATGCAAGTGGCTCTGCATGGAGCATGTTTACTTCAGTAGGCTTGAGTCTGCCAACAGGTAGTCAGTTGCAGGATTGGGAAATTTAAAAGGCAAAATATTCTTGCTTGTTTCAGTGGATGTAGCTGGTGTCTGAATTTGTCCACTATAACTTTTATTCGGGGGTGATAGAAGAGGGAAGGCATGGGGAAAAGGGGAACAAGCTAAGTGAGGAGGACATTGCTGTTAAGCCTGAAACGCCACCTCACTAGGCTGGCTTGTGAACTAGCTAGACTCAGCACTGGCACCATTCCAAGATGGATCTTTTTGTATAGGTCTTTCTGCACCTGATTTTTTTTTTCACACCAGTTTTGCCCTAGCTGCCTTTCTTTGCATTGTAGTTTTAAAGGTGAAATTCTCCATACTCAATCATTCACAGTAATATTTAACACTGTTGCGATATCTATGTATCTAATTGGTGGGCACAACTGAGTATCTGGGTCCCAATGCTTCAGTTAGATCTCATGGGCAGATCCTTGCATCTGCATGGATTGCCATGGAGATCCAGTTGCAGGATTGGGATCGTTGTCATGTGAATGATATTAATTGTCCCTGTAGTTTTCTTCGTTCTCCCAAAGCAGGTACAAGTAGGGAAGGCAGGTTTTAAAAATTTTACTCAGGAATAGTACAAATCTTAAAGAAGAAACTATTGGATATTCTGGATTAATTTAGACTATAAATATAAGTTTATACTTGCTATGTTTGCCAACCCCACCTTTGCTGCAGCCGGATCATGGTCTCTCCTACCTGTGCTGTAGCAGGAGGGGTCGGATGAGGGCTGCACCACGGGGCCTGCCCCAGGATCAGAGACAGGGACAGGACACTGTGGCCAGATGGGGGCCGGGCCCCAACTGAGGCATGGCTGGCCAGGTTTAATTTTAAATAAAGTAAAATATTATGTCCAACACAAAAAGGTTTCAACATTGTAAGGGTTTCAACATTGACTTCATTGGAGACAATTTTTTATTGTAGAAGGTTGAGAAAGCTACAAGGGGGGAAGCTGTTCTTGATTTGATTTTAACAAATAAGGAGGACTTGGTTGAAAAATTTAAAGTGGAAGGCAGCTTGGGAGAAAATGACCATGAAATCATAGAGTTCATGAGTCTAAGGAATGGTAGAAGGGAGAACAGCGAAATAGAGATATTGGATTTCAGGAAGGCAGATTTTAGTAAACTCAGAGAGCTGGAAGGTAATGTCCCATGGGAAGCAAGAGTAGGAGGAAAAACAACTGAAGAGAGTTGGCAGTTTTTTGAAGGGGCATTAGTAAGGGCCCAAAAGCAAACTTCCACTGCGTAGGAAAGATGAAAAAAGTATGACAGGACATCAACCGGGAGATCTTACATGATGTAAAAATCAAAAAGTTGTATAAAAAGTGGAAACTAGGTCAAACTACAAAGGATGAACAAAAGCAAACACTGCAGGTATGCTGGGCAATATTAGAAAGGCAAAGGCACAAAAAGAGCTAAATCTAGCTAAAGGCATAAAGGATAACAAGAAGACATTCTACAAGTATATTAGGAGCAAGAGGAAGACTAAGGACAGGGTAGGCCCATTGCTCAGTGAGAGGGAGAAACAATAACAGGAAACTTGGAAATGGCAGAGGTGCTTAATGACTTTTTCGGTTTTTGTCAAGAAGATGGATGGTGATGGGATGCCTAACATAGTGAATGCTAGTGGAAATGGGGTAGGTTTAGAAGTTAAAATAAAAGAACAAGTTAAAAATTCCTTAGAAAAGTTAGATGTCTGCAAGTCATCAGGGCCTGATGAAATACACCTAGAATTCTCAAGGAGCTGATAGAGGGTTCTGATAGAGGGATCTGAGCCTTTAGCTATCATATTTGAAAAATCATGGA
The DNA here is from genome assembly GCA_019425775.1 of Rafetus swinhoei. Taxonomy (NCBI): domain Eukaryota; kingdom Metazoa; phylum Chordata; order Testudines; family Trionychidae; genus Rafetus; species Rafetus swinhoei. The sequence continues at coordinate 48,824,475 of CM033432.1, forward strand.
AGTTGGGAGAGATTTGGTTGCCCCACCTCAAAATATTAGGGAAAACACAGAGAAGTACAACAAAAAATATTAGTGTTTTAGAACAGCTTCCAGATGAGAAGTTTAAAAAACTGAGACTGTTAATCGGACAAGAGATGGCCGAGGGGCAATATGATTGAGGTCTATAAAACAATGAATTCTGTGAAGAAAGTGATATTTATCCTTTCACATAAGCTCATTGGATGATCGTTGAGTTAATAGGCAGCTGGTTTAAAACAAACAAAAGGAAGTACTTCTTCACACCATGCATTGTCAACCTGTAGAACTTCTTGTCATGGGATGTTGAGGCGGCCAGAAGAATAACTAGGTTCAAAAAAGAAATAGGTAGGGCCACCAATGGTTACCAGTCAAAAGGATCAGGGACACAACCCTGGGTGTTCCTAAGCTTTTGATTGCCAGAAGGTGGGATTGGATGATGGGGGAAGGATCAGTTGATAGTTGCCCTGTACTGTTAATTTTCTCTGAACTGTTGGCACCAGCAGTTGTCAGAAGACAGGATACAGGGTTAGATGGTCTGACCAGTCTAGCCATTCTTTAATATTAAAGACCATAAGAATGGCCACACTGAAACAGACCAAAAGTCCATTTAGCTCAGAATCCTGTGGCCAATGCTAGATGCCCCAGAAGGAATGAACAGAACAAGGAATCATCAAATGATCCCTCCCTGTTGCTCAGCTTCTGGCAAAGAAAGCTGCTTAGCCCTGCCCATTCTGGCTACTAGCCAGTGAGGGACCTATCCTCCATGAACGTATCTAGTTTTCACTTGAACCCTGTTGTTCTCTTGGCCGTCACAACATGCTGTGGCAAAGAGTTCCACAGGTTGACTAAGCATCGCAAGAAGAAACACTTCCTTTTGTTCATTTTAAGCCTGCTACCTATTCATTTATTTTGGTTCTTGTGTTACGAGAAGGATTAAATAACTTCATTTACTTTCTCTGCAACAATCCTGGTTTTATAAACCTCTATCAGATCCCCCACAGTAGTTTGTTTTCCAAGATGAAAAATCCCAGTCTTATTAATCTCTCTTCACATGAAAGCTGTTCCATACTCCTAATCGTTTGTTGCCCTTTTCTGAACCTTTTCCAATTCCAATAAAATGCCAGTTTTGAGCTTCACTTGAACTCCCACTTGCCATTAGGAAGGGTATGCGTCAGCAGGTGACAGAACCATGTCTTCGTTCCCCAACACATTTCATAACTGTTCCGCTGGCTTTCATAACACTCGCTAGACATCCTCTGTTGTACTTCTCAAATCGCAAACTACATCACCACCCTAACTTCCCCATGCACTCAGAACCTCCAGCCATGTCCTGCTTTCAGTCCTTGCTAAACACCAGTCCCACTGAAGCTCACAAGGACAGAAAGGAGGATACAATCTAAAGTTAACACAGAAGGGATGAGATTTCCTTTATCCTGTGTTGTCCTATATCAAAATTCTCTCCACCTTACTCTGAGAAGCACTGTCACTGTTGTTGCTGAACCTGCATCTATTTAAAATGAAAAACTGTTATTTCTCTTCAGCTTTCAAGTGATATTATAAAATGCATGACACTGCACATAGAAGACACTGCATTAAACTAAGTTCTAGTATACATTAAACTCAGCTGCTATAGTTTGGATTTTGTTGCATAATTAAGGAAATTAAACATTAAAAGGAAACATGGGGAGGAGGGGGGTTTGTTTTATAACACAGTTGTTTTGACCATTCATTTTAAAAGGGTTGGGATTTGCTTACCTGCCGGTGATTCAGACAATAGCTAGAACAAAAGTGTTTTTCAAATTTCAACAAGGACAATCCTACAGATGTTCTTTTTTTAACTTGTAAAATGAAAGATGTAGGCATTTAAAAGAGATTCAGACCCTTTTGAACCTACTACTCAACATGTGCTTGTTATGAAAGTACAAAAGAGTATCCATTAAAGCTCTCACTGATTTGACACACTAACAAGTTTGACGTTCTCAAGCTCTTTGAGAGTCTCAACTGGAAAGAGCTAAACAAAGGAGATGAAATGTCCTGGTTAAGTTACGGTAATCATCCCCTTTTAGAGATGGGAAAATTAAAACAGCTACTAAAGTCCTGTCATTACAATTTGTAAATATAGATTTTAAAAGTGCAGAAACTATATTAACTGTCCACACATACCCTCCAAATTTAGAAGGGAAAAGTTTTCTTTGACAGTCTAGTTTTAGCTCAGATCCTTTATTAATGTCAAGTTATCAATTTTACCTCCCCCCAAAAAAGATTTAAAATGGAAGTCCTAGTAAACACTCAGTTAATACTTTACTACCCAGTTCTTACAACAAGAATCTAAAATATTCAGTTTATAAGACTACTTGTTCCTCTGTCCCTTTTGTTACCTCTAAGTACACACCCTCAGTTGTCCGGCCTCATGCCTTTACTAATCCCCAGGTATAACTCTGCCACTCTCAGACCAGGCCCCAGGCTACATTATCCTGTGTGCCAACTAGGGATGTCAGTGTGTACTCAACTATATGATTAATCAATAAGTCTAGGCTTATCGGTTAATCTTGTCAACTACACGCATTCCCCCCCTTGCTGTCTTAAAAGCCAGTTTTCCCCAGCACTGGCTCCAAGATACTGCTTGCCCTGCCCAGTGCTGATGCCTCTATCAGAGGCAACAGAGGGAGGGGGAGCGCAGCACTGGCAGGGGAGGCTGCCACGATGCAGCCCGTCAGTGGGGGATCTGAGTGCCTTGCAAACAGAGGCTGCTCTGCATGCCACTCGGACCCCCCACAGACAGCCCTTGCCAGTTAACCAAAACCAGCAAGCATCACCCTGTAAGGGTGATGCATACTTGTTAATCAGTTAACCGTTTACGTTCCTAATTCTAACAGTAACAAATAAAGCATTTAGAGAAAAGGTATTTTAAACCAAGTCCACCTAAATGTCTATCTTATCTAAAGGGAAGCTCTATGCAAGCTTGGAAGTTTTTCTCCCACCAATAGACGCTGGTTGAATAAAATATATTATCTCACCCACTTAGTTTCTCTAATATCCTGGCACTGACAACACTACAGTAATACTGCATATCTTACATAAAGGCTTACAATGTCCAGTTGGTAACTTAAGCAGGCCTCTCTTCTTCAGACACGCTATTTCTGTGTGTCTGTCTGGTTCCCCAAACAATGTCCCCTGCTCTTGAGAGAGTATTCTCTTTTCAGCTATCCAGAACTTTTTAAATCTGTGCTGCATAGACACCTTTTCCATCTGGGCACTGTCTCAACGCTAAGGATGTTAAATTCGAGTGACTCTTCGATTAGTCGATAGTGCGCCTCCACCTTTGAAGTGTAGCAACAGCCATAGGACTGTTGCTACACTTCAAAGGCGAAAGCGCTGCAGGGAGCATGGAGCCAGCGGGGAAGTCCCCCACTGGCCCCATGCTCCCTACAGTGTTTCAAAGAGGCAGCGCTGTGTGGAGCCCAGAGTCAGCAGGGGACTCCCCCACTGACCCCGTGCTTCGTGCGGCGCTGCTGCTTTGAAATGCTGCAGGGCGTCCGGCATCAGGCTGCATACAGAGTTTCAAAGCGGCAGCGCCACGTGGAGCCCATGATCAGCTGGGGACTCCCTCACTGACCCCGGGCTCCATGCGGCGCTGCCGCTTTGAAACACCATGGTGAGCCCAGCGTCAGGTTCCTTTTTGCGCCCCCGGGGAGGCATAAGGATCTTGTGCAAAAAGGGGGGTTTGCACAAATCAGATACAGCCACACTGCTTGTTTTTTGCACAAAACCCCTTGAGCAAAAACGGATCGGAAGAGATTATTCTGGAAGTCCCCAGCTGGGGAAGGGGGAATGCTTCTTCCCCGCAAGCCGGATCGCACAGCGAGGCTCAGGGCTTTCCTCCTCCTCTCCTCCCACCCCGCCCACCATGGGAGGCTGGCACTCTAACCTTGCGGGAGAGCGAGGGTGAGGCGGGAGCACCAGCGCAGGCTCGCCACTGTGGGTGGGAAAGACGGGAGGCTGAGCTCGAGCCATGGCCCACTAGTGGTCCGCAGAGCACAGGTTGAGAAACACTGCCTTAAGCTGAGCTTGGCTGCGTCCACACATTGGGAGGCCAATGGGAGCAAAGACTCCCGTTGATGTCCCTTACTCCTTATGACTGCGAACACGCGAACTTGAATGCCAGAATGTCGATCTCCAGTGCGGCAAGCGTAGACATGCCCTTGGTAAAGAACAGGATTAGGTCAGTAGTAGTGAAGGGATCTCCTAAAATCAGAGGATGTTTTTCATTGCATTCACTAACTGTGCATGAGTTAGTGGTGTTCTAACTGTTTTTAGTAGATATCTTCCCAGTTGGGGGCTGCCAAAAAATGATCTGGACTGTTCCCATGTAACTCCTGCAGTTCACTCTTTAATGGTTCAGACTGTACCTCAGCCAGGTATTGTTTCAATGGGCAAGCATTTCAGGAAGGAACCACTTTTGTGCTCCCATCAGCTAACTGCGCCAGGGTGTTTATATCTAGCCAGCATGCCTGATTGATTGATTGATTGATTGATTGCTGCAATGTATTGAAGGTGATGGTGGTTTTCTTCTTTTCTCCCCATAGAGTAAACGGAGATGGCATTTGTGAAGAGCGGATGGCTGCTTCGGCAAAGTAAGTGATGAACTTGTTCACTACTTTCTCCCACGCATGGTTTGGCTGCACGTCTAGGGTTTTCTTATAGGCCATCAGTTGGAAACAAAAAATTTCCTGTGTCCTGTTTAAACAGCTCTCTGAGGTTGTTCTCAAGGATATTGGACCATAAAAACATCCTATTTTGATAGAATCATCATCTGACCTTTTGGATTATAGTAGGCATTGCTATAGCTGAATGTGCTGGGTCTTGTAGTCTGCTGCTTGCATGGGTCTATAACTAAATCTTTATGAAAAATAAAAACCCAAACAGACCCAAACATAAAAAATAAAAACCCAAACAGTAAGTGGAGCTTGGAAAATATACCTGATGCCTACTAGCTTTTGATTATTTATTTGGTCACTAGCATGTTAGAATCCTGAAGCATTAGGTTGTTTGCTTAAAAAAAAGAAATTAGCAATCACAATGCTAATTGTTAAATAAGGAATGACGCGTAGGGCCTAGCTGTCGTGTGTATTATTTGCGTTTTGAAGTTGAGAGATCCTGATGCAAAATTAATTCTTCCAGGCACTATTTTACGACGTTGGAAGAAGAATTGGTTTGATCTGTGGTCTGATGGCCATTTGCTGTTCTATGATGATCAGCATCGCCATGACATAGAGGATAAAATCCACATGCGAGTGCACTGTATCAACATCAAAGTGGGGAATGAATGCCGAGGTAGAACATGTGCTTTTTTACTTTAAAATTTCCTTCTCAATTCCATCCCTGTAAACTAATAAAGGGAGATGTTTCTCACACATGGCATTGCCATGTGGTAGATTATCTTGGTGGTTGCCACAATTCACATATAAAACTGCTCGAGTGATGGGGAGTCTGTGGCATGTGACAGAGTCTGCTGGCGTGCACTCTGGGTAAAGTGCTGAACTGTGGCGGAAGTCATGTGAGTTGGGGATGTGGGTAGCAGACTGCTGATGCGCCTGATGTAGTGCACTGCCAATGGCCATTGTAGAGTCTGGAGGCTTGGGAGGAGAAGAGAGAACTAGAGGGAAGACCCCATTCAAGTACTAGCAAGCTCATTTCTAGCACACCCTTCTTGTGAGAGATGCTTGTTCACTTGACACTTGATCAACCAGGACTCCAGTGGTGTAAAGTATATTTGGTAAGAAAACACCAGTTCAGTGGGCACAGCCCCTGCCCAACAAGAAACACATATACAGCATTGACTGGTGAAGTTGCCCCGGGGAGGCTGCAGCTCTTGTTCTGTGTTCTGGCTTGCCATTGTATTCAGTGTGCAGCCAGCATGGAGGGGGCAAGGCTGGTGCTCATTTATGCAGGGCCCCATCCAGCTGTCTCCTTGCCTCTAAGTGGGATTGTAGCACTCTGGCTAGTGTTTTCCTAAGTATTAAATGGAAATCATTTGCTTTGTTTTTCTGAACTAGATTTCCAGCCTCCAGAGGGGAAGTCGAGAGACTGTGTGCTGCAGATTGTTTGTCGGGATGGAAAGACGATCAATCTCTGTGCAGAAAGTGCAGATGACTGCTTGTGAGTTTCCAAAGAATGTTGTATTGGCTCTTTGTGGCCCAAGAATGGGCCCCAAATATTCTGAAATTCCTCAAGGGTGCTACACACCAGTGAATGCCAAGAGGAAGAATGTTCCTTTGATACGGGCCCTTGTTTCTCTGCTTTTTAGGCTACACGTTTGCAGAGGTGCGGTTGCTCAAGGGATTGCGGGGACATGTCTCCCTTACCCCACTCATCATTATTGCCATAGTGATGCCCCTTTCTCAAGGTTGCTGCAGGTCTCCTGTATCTTCATGCCTGGCTCTTCGTTTGTTGCTCTTTTCTGTATTCAAACAAGAAGGAGCCCCAGAACAGCACCCATTACTCCTGTCGTAGGCTTAGGGACTGAACAGAGGAGTGAATGCCTCTTTGGTCCTTCCCACAAATCCTTTGGTGCATATGTCTTAGCTTAACATGAGGCTACCCTCACCCACGATAACTTTGATATACATTTTTCAACATATCATTTTGTCTAATGAAATGTAGTTCCTATAGTACCTTTTAATTGCTAACTGCATTTTATTCAAAACCTTAGAATTGTGGAGTATCTCTTTATCCAGTACATAATCTGTTTCTTGCAGGGCATGGAAAATTGCACTCCAGGATGCTAGAACAAATGCAGTAAGTGCACTGTGAACGTTGCCATGGTGATGGGGAATGGAGGGAGTGTGTGTGAGTGGCAGTCAGAGGCCTGGCAATTTTTCTTCTCACTGCCTTCAAGCACCCATTTGGATGATTGTGCTTTGTCCCTTGTTGCCTAAGCCAGAAGGGGTGTGAGCACCATGGAGCTGGTGCCCACAGCTCTGGTAGCAGGCAGGCTTTGTGGCTGTGCACACTGGCTAAAGGAAAGAAGTGCTCTTTCGAGCACCACAGCTACTGTGCTGTAAGGCACGTTGAAGGGGGAGTCTCAGACAGCTGGCAGATATACTGTGGCGGGGAAAAGGCTGATCTGTAGATGAACAATGAGGATCGGGACTGTGGGCGCTCATGAATTCTTTTGTAGCTGGTTAAGATACAGCTTGACCTTCCCACTGCTCATAGCTTGATCAGGCCCATCTCGACGCTGGTAGTCAGCAAAGAAACCAGGTAGTGGTGGAGTGGGTGTCTTTGTAGAGAAGCTTCTAGCTGAAATGAGTGGCAGCTACACTTATGTAGATAATTAACACAGTTGCCAGACTCATTTGTAGAAGATACAGCACACAAAGGCACATTTTGTATGCCTAGTATAGTTGTGTGAAATCATGCAATATCTAAGTACCTTCAGAAACTTGGGCTTCAGCTAGAATGGTTCATAATCATATTCAAACTGGATAACTATATGTTGAAATGTATGGTTTGTATTTGCAATTAACATTGTGTGTGTCTTTTGAGCCAAGTATTCTATCTTGTATTAGGGATGTTAGATATAGTGTAACTAAGTAGTCATGTAACCGCATGAAATCTTATCAGTTACATGATTATTTGATAGTTCGTGGGGGCGAGGGCGGCAGCGGCAGCCAGTGCGCTTCTGGTCCCACTCCCAGGGAGCCCCCTGCCACCCTGTGCTGCTGCCTCTGATACAGCTTCTGTGGACAGAGGCTGCTACCGGGAAGGGGAGGTGCTAGGGGAGGCTGCTTTGAAGCTGGGTGCTGCAGACAGAGGCTGGTCCTTAGCAGCCCCTGTCTTTGGGGGTCCAAGCTCCCCGTGGACAGAGTCTGCTCCGTGGGAGGCAGAGCACTCTCTGTTTGTGGGGAGCTCGGACCCCCCGTGGACAGGGACTGCTGCTGTGGATAAGCCTCTGTTCATGGCAAGCCAGGCCACCATGGACAGATGCTGCTTCATGGCAGCCTCCTCCACCACTCCCCCAAGCTGTTGTCTCTGCTGGGAGGCAGGGATAGGTGGCACCACGGAGCTTGTGCTGGGGGGAACTGGCTTTTAAGCTGGCTCCCTCCAGCACTGGCTCCTGCCTCCTCTGTAAGAGGCAGCGAGGTGGGGGGAGGTGGTCCCGTGGAGCCAGCATGCGCAGAGAGCCAACAGCCGGCTCCCCGTGTGTATTAGTTCCAGCCTGCCACCTTTACCCTCCGTGCTGCTGCCTCTCCATCAAGTACACAATTAGCCAGATAAACTGCCATTTAACTTCCTTAAAAGGAATGGATTTCTGTGAAGACTCCGAGAAACTCCTCTTTTACCCTGGAGTCATTTTTCTTGCACATAGAATTTTCTAAACATTTTCTAAACGTTCAGTAACCTCCATGCTGAAGTTAACTGATTTGTGAATGGGTTGCAGGTGATCTAGAGGGTACAACTAGTAGCTGTCACCCTAACTAATGTCTCAGGCTATATCTACACTTATGGTAGTGTGTAGAGTGCAGACACTGCACACCCCCCCCCCTCCCCCAACAAGGGATAAATGGCAGCGTAGATGCTCAGGCACTGCTTAGGAAAGTAAAGGCGTGCCAAAACCTGAGGGTATGTTTTCTGCACCACTCTTCACACGCCCAAGCAGTGCTCCCATATCTGCACTGGTATTTTTAGCAAGATCATGCTCCGCTGCTGGAGCCTTTCTGCACCACAGTGAAAGACTTGGGCGGGCCGGGGGAGGCTCCAGCAGCTCCCTGCTGTCAGAGCCTTTTGCTGCTCAGCATAGCTGTACACTGCTGTATGGACACAGGCTGTTTTCACTACAACTTGAAGCTACGTAACTACCACAAGCTGCTACCAGTGAAGATGAGGCCGCAGAGAATGACCTTCAGATGTTCTCTGCTGTTAAACCTCTACGAACATTTCAAATACGTAAGAGCCCAGAAGTGGTCACAGTCCATCTGCCAGCACCTCCCTAAGTGATCATACTTTGAAAAGTGCTGAGCATCCAGTTGCACCCACTGACTTCGCTGGGGATAACTGGGTGCTGCTCCATAGGCTTGGATCCTGTAAACCCTCACACAGCTGAGGGATTCTGTGAGTTCAGTGAAAATCCTTGCAGGTGTAAAGCTACTAGTATACCTTTGCAGGAGCAGTGCTTTGGGGCACTTAACAATGAGCTCCTAATTTTTGGAGCGGGGGTTAAATCTTGGCTCCTTCGTTTGAGGCAGCGTGGGAAATCCTCTCCCTTCATGGAAGGAAAACACGGGACAAATCAAAAGTAACTTCCAATCCCCTAGAATCTCTAATAAAACCACAAATATGAGAAGAGACCCAAAGCTAAAATGTGTCAGAGAAATTCTGCAATCCATCTCCAATAGCATGAGAGAGGGAGAGACTATTTTTAGGAGCTTCTGGGATCCGTACAGCTATAAGGCTAGCCTTTTCCTTATGCGAAGCCTCTGGTTGAATAGGAGCAGCATTGTGTATCATCACAACTAGGGCAAAAATCCAAGGCCATTCTGAAATATATAAACAAACTGCTGGAAGTCAGCAGTAGTTACTGTGTGAATTACTTTGGAAGGGAAACAGATTCAGCAGAGGGTGCGTCTAAAAACCTTCAATGGCAAGGTTTTAAATTATGTGTGTTTCTACCAACAGTTGAAGGAAGGGGGCTTTTAAATATAGATTTGCTAATTTCAGGTCTGTCTTTTATTTGTAGGCAAAGAGCGTGGGTTGCTAAGAAGCTTGTCATTGGTACAAAATGTTTGGGTGCAGCTGTGAATTTTACCATTGATCCTTGTAGGCTAACACCTGCACTCGGTTGCACTGATGTAATTCTACAGAGTTCAGTGGGATTACTCGAGGGTGACTGAAAGCAGGGTATATAAACTTGTATGTGAAGAGTCTTCTTCGCCCCATGACCCCTCCCCAAATTAATCAGTTGAACCTGGACTTCAAAACAATGACCTATCAGTTTAAAACATTTTATTCCTCTTACCTTTAATGAGCCAGAGAAAACGGTTGACTCAAGGAGCTGATCTGCATTGCTGTCTCCTATTTTGCCATCTGACAGGAAACTTGCTCCCCTATTGAGTCTCCTGCTGTGGTATTATGTGACACAACTCTTTCTTCCTGCTGTGGATCATCCCATGAAGTTACAGCCTCTAGAAAACTTTTGTGTCTGTATTGTGTGCTGCTGTAATGAAGCTCCTCATTTAAAGCAGTGGCTCTCAAAGAGAGGTACATATGGTCCGAGTGGGATCAGAGTAAGGATGTTAAGGAGTAAACAACTGTCCGATAAGCAAATGTTTATCGGCTAGTCGAAAGGCTAGTCGACTAGTTTTCTCTCCCTCCCCCTTGCTGCCTCTATCAGAAAGAAGCGGTGTGGAGTCCTGTGGCACCTTATAGACTAACTGAAGTGTTGGAGCATAAGCTTTCGTGGGCAAAGACCCACGTCAGATGCAGTGGGTCTTTGCCCACGAAAGCTTATGCTCCAACACTTCAGTTAGTCTATAAGGTGCCACAGGACTCTCGCCGCTTTGCAGATTCAGACTAACACGGCTACCCTCTGATACTTGACTCTATCAGAAAGAGGCAGCCGGGGAGGAGGGGAGGAGGCGGTACTTAAAAGCGGCAGCTCTTGCTACACCTCAAAGGCAGAGGCTCTCTATCGACTAATCAATTAGTCGATATTTAACATCCCTAGTCTGTACAAACTAAAATTTCATACAGAGATTTGTGTATACTGCTCTGTATACTTGCACATTGAAATGGAATATAAATATTGTATTTACAATTGATTTATTTTATAATTATATGGTAAAACTGAGAGAATGTTTGTTTTTTTCCAGCAACGCTGTGTTGTATTTTATGTCTGATTCTATAAGCAAGTATTTTTAAAGAGACATGAAATTTGAGGTCCAGAAGACAAATCAGACCCCAGAAAGCGGTAGTAGTCTGGAAAGGTTGAGAACCACTTATTTAAAGCACAGGGACGGTGTGAAATAAATGTACTCAGGAATTCTAGGAACACTTCAGTTTAATGTTTGGTTACTTGTATGTTTAGTCCATATTCTAGTCCCATGGTATCCAACCAGTTCTGAAGCAGTAGCCACTATAGTGACCTGGCCACTTTCAGTGGGACAAATAGTCACATGTGGCTAGTTGGCTAGCTTGCTGGACACCACGGTTCTAGTCAATTCTCTCTATTTGTAAAGAAGTGAGTAACTACTGTCGTCTTTGTTCATGTTTAGGGTTATGTTGGTTCTGAAGTGATGTACGATGAAACCGCAATTTCCTCAGCTCCTCCTCCATACACAGCGTACGCTACCCCATCACCTGAGGTAGGAGTATAAACAAGCATAATATAAATGTGAAAAGACTGTATTGAACCCTGAAATTCTGTTCCTTGGAAGTGCTGTTGCTTTGGGGTTTTTTTCTTAAACATGGTTTATTTTTCAGTAGAGAGTGCTCAAGTTTTTAAAAATGACTAGTGATTTTTAGGGGCCCAGCTTAAGGTATCTTTAAAGGGCTTGACTTCTGATTGGTGGCGAGCTCAGCACTTCTTAAAATCAGGCCCTTTTAAGGTGTCTCAGATTGGGTAGAGAAAAATGGAGTTGCCCATAAATTACAAGTTACTTGTGTAAAATGTGGCTATACATCCTTAATATTGGGCATACATCCTTAATATAAGGAGAAGCAATAACATTTTGAAAGGCTTTGAGACTAATTCTGCACTTCCAGGATAAAAATTCTATTTGATAATTCTTCCTGGTTTTACTGTTTGAAGCTGAAATTTGTAAAACCGGTAAGGACTTTGTGTGCGGAATTTCATAGTGACGCAAATAACTAGAGTTTGCTGGGATTAGGCTGGAGCAACAATAAAACCAAAATATTTACTGACCTCAGTAGGTTCTGACTTTGACATATTACCCAAATAGTGGTGGTAATATCTATGCTGCTGCTGAGGCTTTGGAACAGAACAACCACATTTCTTGCTTATAAATAGTTGTGATACCAATTGTGCACAGCAGCAAAGATGAGCAATATGCTTTGTTCCTGTACATCAGAGAAAAGACGGCTTCAGAAATGGTGTGAACATAAGGTTTTTATAATGAGGGATCTGAAATGTTAAAATTATACTGGTCCCATCCTGTCAAATGCCAATTGGCCACGATTTTCTAGTATATCACAAGGCCGGATTATATAGGAGCCATGGGCCAGCCATGCTTGTATGTATTATTATAGCTCTGCATTGGCTAAGCTTGGTGCTGCAGGAACTGAAGATGTTAACTGGCAGTATACTGTGGTTAACTATATGCGAATGTAGAAAGTGAAACTGTGCTGTGAAATAGACACAGTGGATTTTGATTATTCCTAAACTGCACCAGCATTGAATAGAGAGTTAATCAGAGCACTTTTAAATTGGTGTAAAGATGCTTTAGTAAAGGAACATCATCTAATAGATCCATTTAATTCCCCCAGGTTTATGGCTATGAGCAGTACAATGGTGCATATCCCCCTCCTGGTTCTCAAGTCATCTATGCCTCTAATGGACAAGCCTATGCTGTTCCTTATCAGTATCCCTACCAAGGTAACAAATACCAGCCTCTTCCTCCAGCTTGGTTCCCACACTTTCTAATCAAGTTGCTATGAAGTGATATGTTGTTTCCTATGGAGGAAAAATAGGTCAGATTACTTGGAATCCGTGCCAGTATTTCCATTGCTCTTGATGCTGAATATAGCCATAGGTAGTTTTTTAGAAGGAAACTGTTGTTTGCCCTAACCAACAGACAGTCCTTCTCAAAAAGGAAAGGTGGTAATTATCACTACACAAAGATAAGAAATGAAGAATTTTGGGTTCAGTTGAGCTGTTCTGGGGGTTTAGCAAAATAATGTGCTGACTCAACATGGAATTTGGCCAAGAGATTTGCCTTAACACCTCTCCCCCCAAAATTCTGTGGGAATATAATCTTCCCCTTTGACTTTAATGGGCTTTGGATTCAGCTCTTAATGACCACCAGTAGTCAAGACCCCAGTTTTAAGTCACTTCACCACCATCTCTTGCCTACTGCCCTTTGGAACCATTCTTAGTCCTTTGGTTTAGCACAGACTCTGAAGGAGAAGGTTCCACTTAATGAATTGCTGTGAGCACTTTATGCTGAATTTAGGTTTCCTCTAGAGTGGGGGTGGGGAAAGGGGCCTCCGCGAGCTTGATTCGGCCCGCGGCTGCCCTGCTGCTCCCCTGCCCCCAGGCCAATCGAGACCTGGAGACGGGGGAGCGTGCAAAGTCTCCTCCCCCGCCAAGGGTGTGCCATGGCTAGAGAAAAATGCCAGCTGTTTTAAAACCGTCAGTAGTTCTCTCTAGCTGCTCCGTGCTGCTGGCAGGGTGCGGGCAGGGAGTGAGAGACTTCACACGCTCCTCTGCCCCCTGGCTCTGGCACATGAGGTCTCCTCCTGCTGTGGTGCCTAGAGGGAACCGCTAGCTGTTTTAAAACAGCTGGCAGTTCTCTCTAGGCACTGGGTGTGGGGGATAAAGACTTCATGCACCCCCCCACCCCCAGGCCAATCAGGGACTGTGGGCAGAGGAACATGAGAAATCTCCTGGCCCTGCCCCTTCTGGGGTGGCCCGGGGCCACTTCAGAAATTTGTGAAGTGGCCCCTTTTTAAAAATTGTTGCCCACCCCAACCCTAGAGAGCTCTTCTCAGTCCTCCTATAAGGCACCCTGGAAGAGTTGCAGAGGCTGCGGGACTGACTTTAGGTAGCTGGAGACCTAATCCAGTGAGATGTGGTTGGCCTTAGATAGTAATGCACTTTTGCTCTTCTATATGGCTCTTCATCGCAAGAGCTCAGAATAATAACATGCATAAATTAAGCTCCCAACACTCTTCTGAGATTGGAAATTTTTTATTTTCTTCTTGAATATGAGGCACAGAGATTAAGTCATCCAAGGAATGTTTGGCAGAATCAGGAATAGAATCTGTCTCTGATTGCCAAAGCCTATGGGCAAGCCACACGTTTATGCTTTTATCTTTCTGTGATGTTGGGGAAGGTTGTTGTCTGTTCTCTGTCCTAGCAAGATCAAGAATTGGCATCAGAACCCCCCCACTCCACGGGGAGTTAGTTTTCACCACACCAGCTCCAAAGAAAGTGTTAAGAGTTCAAGTGTAAGGGGGGAGGGAAAGAGTGGGTGACTGGGTAGGCTTTTCAAACCTGCATCTAAATCAAATCATGAACAAATTCTTTTCCTAACCAGATTATCGCTGCTTTCTAGGACCCTATGGCCAGCCCCCTGCAAATCATGTCATCATTCGAGAGCGTTACCGTGACAATGATGGAGACCTTGCACTGGGCATGCTTGCTGGCGCAGCGACCGGAATGGCCCTGGGATCATTGTTCTGGGTCTTCTAGCTTGCCTGGGATCTTTGTCTTTGTAGCTCCAAAAACCTTTATTTATTCTTCCTGTGCAATAATATATTTTGCAAAGTACTGTTTATTGTAAAGATTTTTAATAAGACAAATGCAGGAGCACCTTTTTTAGTGTTGACACCTTAATTAACCCCCTTGTAACCATCCCAAGTTGAGGGTTTAAAGGCACCATTTAATTGAAATATGGTTAAAAATGCACTTGCTAATTTCATGTGAGATTTTTTTTATGAAGCTGGACTGTCTGACGAATTTATATACCTATTGATCAGTGATTGCATTGATACTAATGCTAATATTACAAGCAAAGGATTAAGTGTTGTCATTTGTCACCCACCTTAAGACCAGACTGTTAACCATTTGCTCTGGAATTTTTGTTATTGCTAATCCTTGAGTCTAGTTAGTCCAGCTGTTAACTCCAGCATGTTACAGTGTATTGAAGTCATGTATTTAGGGATTTTACGCTATTGGCGTCACAAAACACTCCTGAAGACAGATATGAAGGATTCTATTAATGGTCCCACAGGGTAATGCTTACTTTTTGGTGGATGGCACTGAATTTTCATAAATTAATGTGTAAATGGGGAGAGCTGTTGCAGTACATCAGCAGTGGCGTTAGCACATCCACACCCATTTTATAGGACAAAATCCTCAGCAAGGAAAAACTCCATTATGTCTGTGCTATAAAACGTGAATTATTTCAGTACTTGTATTTGCAACAGATGTTTCTCTCACTTTACAAGCCTTTTCTTTAGCATAGCCCACATGACTTTAAGCAGTTAGGTCTCAGACTTAGCAGGCTAATGAGTTAGGATGGGGAGATTTGAGGATCTGAGCAGAGAGCAGTTATTTCCCCTTGTCCAGTCACAAATGCCTTGGTGGGGAAAGGGCTGTTGTGTGTAAGGTCTGCATCTATGCTCAACTCTGTTTTGTATTATGTCCAGAGAAGATCGCTGATCACAGTCATCCTTGCAGGACTGGGCCTGGGAGCACCACTAAGTATGTGTTAAAAGGGTAAGCTGAAGTTTGTTTGGGGAGGGGACCATGAATGGGGAAGGGAGGAGCAGACAGAAAGCAGATAGAAAAGGAAAACAGGAAAGAAACTCGAGTGGACCTTGTATGCAGGCTGTGCCAGGCACCAGATCCACGTTCCCCACCTGTTACTTTAGCATCCCATCAGTTCCCCATAGCAAGGTCTTGCCTGTGATAGGATATGAGTGCTGTGGTGTCTGGCTTTTACACACCACCTTTGATATCTCCTAAAGTGGCCATTAAAAAAATTCCCCTTCCTCTGTCTCACTCTGCATTAAAGAAGCGCCCAAGGAGCTGTTCCATCTTTCAGCTGATTCTCTTCTGCTGAGTTGTTTCTCATGCCCGACCCTACTGTACAGTCCTGCTTTATAATACAAACTGAGCTGTGCTAGGCATAGAGGAACCAACAGACAGAAGTTACGTACTTTCTTCATGGGAAAAGGGAGGGTGTGCCTAAGCTTTAATCTTTATAGATGTCATATTTTTATACTTTGATTTTTGAGCTTCCCATAACAATGCTGTCTTAATGTTTTGAGGCTTTTGCCTCCTTTATGCTTTCAGTTGAAAGTTGATTAAAATCTTCAAGGCGTATGTCAGGGAAGATGACAATAGACGGGATCTGGCAGCTATGTGACTTTGTGATGGAAGGAATAAACCTGGTGTAACCTAAAACTGTATTGTCTGGGTTGTGCTATACAACCAGTACAGGACTCTTCAATACTCGGAAAAGTTTAACAGCCAGCAAGAGCAAAATTTTTCTCACTATCAGGCCAACTGTCATCAATTGATTTAGTCTTAATAAACCCTTTTGAAAATCCTTTGAAAAGAAATATTCTAATAGTGATGAGAGATTGTTGAACCAAAGCGTACTGTGAGCCCTTCACTGAACATTGAGGGGGCGCTTTGTAACAGACTGTAGTTTCCTAATTCTGCCCTTCTGTGCATATAATGGCTTCAAGTGAACTCAGTGGGCACTGCACATATTCATCCAAGAATGCAGGTTGTGCAGAAACCACCAGGCATTTCAAAGGAGGAGTAATCCTGTTCAAAAGAACACATTTCCCAGAAGGGAAACTGGCCCATGCACCAATCCAAAATGTTTGAAATGCATCACTTAATCCTCTCCTAGAGCCCAGTCTTGCAGTGTGCTCAGTCATTCCTTGATGCTCATCTGAGGGACAGGGCCCTAAATGAAAACCTATTAATATTCCAACCCTTGGGGTTACCTTGGAACTGGTTGTATAGTTCAGAACCCTGTTTAGAGCTCTGACATCTGACTAGCTACATAGAACACCCGTTGCTCACTTAGTCCGGCACTATTTTGTGTGAGACACGTAGAAAATAAAGACAGCTACATATAACTCCACTTTTTTGTGTGTGTTTGTTAGACTGTAATGGTGGTGAAAGCAAAGCACAAAATAGATCAGCCTAGTAACTCTCTTGCAGGGACTGTTGATCACAGCATGGGAGTGTTTTGTCTTGTGCTGAAAGCACAAAGTTGTATTTTAGTCCTTGATTGTAGGAAGAAAGCCCATAAGGAAAAGGAACTCTGTTGCTGGTAGAACTTTCACGTGTACATCTAGCTAAACTTTAAAATGATTATCTTGCTTTTTGGTTTGAAAGTTCTAAAAAACCAGTGTCTAAAAAACCAAACAAGCAAGAAAACCAGATATTGCACAGTAATGCACTAAAAGGAAAATCTTAAAGAAAAGCTGAAGGCTGTAGTTGGCTTCTGTTATGGTAGACTGCTTTCAAACAAAATCTTGGCAGCTGATTGTCTCTACTAATTTAATAGCATTTTTTTATAGCTGTTAAGCACACTGTGATGTGTACTGGAGTATATAATCAAGACATTAGTTCCTTTGGTGCTGGAAGTCAGGACTTCACAGCCTCTCTGCTGATGATGGAAGCTAGCATTGAGCAGTTAAGCAGAGGTCATGCTTCTGCTTAACGGCTTTGGTGGGCAGCCACCTCAACTTACTCATAGTTAATGTTGAGATGAACCATATATAACCATATATAAGCATAAATCCACTTCCCTAAAACACTGGTTTGCATCTAATTCCTCAAGATTAAAGTAGCAGCTTTATTGTGTTGTCGGGGCAGCTACATAGCAATGACCTTTTTCTTTTGTCTTTCTTCTTCACCCACTCAGATGTGCTGAGCATCTGCAGTTTCTGTGGAGCTGCAGGGACTCAGCACCTGGGAAAGTCTGCTCGTTAATGAGGAATTTCACTTACTCTTACAGAAAAGCATGGTGGGCAGCGACAGCAATGATGTTATAATCTGGGTTTGATGCATGTTTAAAGACTTGGTCCTAAACAGATATTTCCTTCTGAATGATGACATCTGCTGGGGCTCCATTTCAAACTGCCCTATTCAGATAACTGAAGCATGTGCCCAGCTGAACCGTGACTGTTGATTTTTTTCAGAGTAAGGTATTACACTAGGATGGCAGAGTTGGGTCCATAGTGACTACCAGATACTCAACTTTAAAACAGAGACCAGAAGCCTACATTGTCAAATGCGACTTGTGACGTCTTCGTTTTGGTTTCTGGGATGGTGCCCACCCTAAGGAATGCATGAGGCCTGGTTTTGAGGGACAATGGATATTTGCCACTTTAAGATATAGCAAGCGGGGCTCCCAAAATCACTATTGAAAGTTTAGATTTTTTTTATTATATTAAAAGTTTAAAAGCCATCAGTGACAGTGAGCTTGTAGAGCTGTGTCTGCCTGAGCGCTGGGAGTTAGAATTCTTTATGGGAAGAGCAGTAGCATTGTCTGGTTGGTTTTACTTTTTGAGAAGACATTTGTTTCCTTTGTTAATTGTTGAATGTGGTCTAACCAGTGCCTGGCAAGAGCTGGCTTCCAAAATGATAGCACAGAATACTCAGCTTTTTGTTGGGTCTTCACTTCTAGCACTGCCTACCAAAGTTCAGCTAGGAAGCAAAAGGGAAAATTGACCAACATGTTTCTCAAGCATGTGTCTGGGTTTCCCCCCTCCTCTCAGGACATAGAGCTTGTGATATGGAGTGTACAGAAGCTGACATGCACGACAGTATGTAGATAGATATAGCATAAATTGCTGTCATTCTCAGGTGCTGTAGTGTTGTGTTCTTTGCTATGAATCCTAACTACCGTCCTTTCCCTGATGTTCTGCTCTCTCACTATGCAGTTCTAAAGTTACAGTGAAAATTCTTACCAATAAAATGCTTACTAAACTGGAAGCTCGTGTCTTGATGTTTTGCTATTTTCTCTTAAATCTGTTGTTCCAGGAGCTTGTATAATGCGTATACACTTACATTCATGGCTCCAGCTTGAACAAAACCATGTTTCATTTTACTGGGAGGTCCGTGTTGTGAAGACTGGAATTCTCTGCTCATAAAAACTTTCCAGAGCAATTATTAAAGTGACACTTCTGATTTTTGCTGAAGAATAAAGCAGATCTGTGGTCTGGGAGGTTAGCATTTGACTTGCCTTTGATTTGTACACTTCAGGCTGCAAGCATCAGTCCAATTTAGTCAGTTACATGGCAAATCTAGAGCGACCCTATGAAATCAGTGAAACAAGGATACCTGAGGCTGGAATCGGGTGCATAATAATCACATTTCCTTATTCCCTATATATTTTTTTTTTTAACCTCTGCATCAACTCAATATTCTTAGTATTTGATCTATATGTAGAGTTCTGCGCAAATACAACATTTTTTTTATCTTCATCCGCATCTGCAAAAATGAGCCACAGGTACCTTCATCCACATCCGCAAGTGAATCTTACATAGAATCATATAACCATAGAGCTGGAAGAGACCTCAGGAGGTCATCAAGTCCAACCCCCTGCCCTAGGCAGAACCAATCCCAACTAAATCAACCCAGCCAGAGCTTTGTCAAGCCGAGACTTAAAAATCTCTAGGGATGGAGACTCCACTACTTCCCTAGGTAACCCATTCCAGTGCTTCACCACTCTCCTAGTGAAACAGTTTTTCCTAATATCCAACCTGGACCTCTCCCACCGCAACTTGAGACCATTGTTCCTTGTTCTGCCATCTGTCACTACTGAGAACAGTCTTTCTCCAGCCTCTTTGGAACCTCCCTTCAGGAAGTTGAAGGCTGCTATAAAATCCCCCTCACTCTTAGCTTCTGCAGACTAAACAGACCAAACTCCCTCAGCCTCTCCTCATAAGTCATATGCTCCAGCCCCCAATCATTTTGGTTGCCCTCCACTGGACCCTTTCCAATGCGTCCACATCCTTTTTGTAGTGGGGGGCCCAGAACTGGACACAATGCTCCAGATGTGGCCTCACCAGAGCCAAATAAAGGGGAATAATCACATCTCTGGATCTGCTGGCAATGCTCCTCCTAATGCAACCTAATATGCCATTAGACTTCTTGGCTACAAGGGCACACTGTTGACTCATATCCAGCTTCTCATCCACTGTAATCTGCAGGTCCTTTTCTGCAGAACTACTACTTAGCTGGTTGGTCCCCAGCCTGTAACGATGCTTGGGATTCTTCTGTCCCAAGTGCAGATATTTTCGGCTTTGCAGGACTCTATATGATGCTTGTCCAGATGTACATTTTCATGCAATTTTGTCAAATCTCAACTATTTGTACATTTTAAGACTTAGTCCATTTATTTCTATGAAGTCTGTTCTAGGGGTGTGTGTGTGTTATTCCTACCCTAATTGCAATTAGGATAGTATGTATTTATAAACATTTGTTTTACAGAGTTTTGTTAATTAGCACAATCATTAATTTTTATATACCACTGGTGGTCTCTCCCTATCTCTCAAGAAAACAGTGATTGAAATATACTCTCCTGAATTTACCAGTATTCTGGGAATTAAAATTAATATTTTCTCATAAAGAGCTACATTAACCTTACTCTGTGTTTTACTTTATAATTTGCAACACTCAGCAATGTGGGTCATGTAAAGTAGTCAGATTATGGTGTGTTAAACATCAGGAAGACTAAAGAAATCCATCTCAAACAGTAAATGTATATTTCTGATGCATCTAACAGAGTCCACAATAGTTGCTTCCAGATCCAGTCCTCAAGAAAACATCTGGTTTTGATCCCACATGAAGTAATAGGCTTCCTTGTACATAATGCAGTTGTAGTTCTGGGTAGGAGTGGGCAGGGCAGGATGCTAGGAGATGCATGCGCCCCTGCATGCTGGAAAGACCAGCTCTAAGAAGGCTGCCTATGCACACTGCAGAAGGGTAGGGTCCCTCTGTGAAACGTGGGTGTCAGGACAGATCTGCCCCTTGGTCTCTACGAAGCTTGCCTTTGCTGAACCCTTCTATTCTGATGAAGTAGGTTTTACCCATGAAAGCTCATGCTGTATTAGTCTCTAAGGTGCCACAGGACTGCATGTTTTTAACGTTACAGACTAATATGGCTATGCCTCTGAGACCTGTTCAGGCTTGGCAAGGAAACAGGCTTTGCCTCATCTTCTATAGTGTCTTTATACTGCATCCTGTGCATTCACAAACTCTACTAATCACAGCCATGGTGCGTGTGGCCCTGTGCCCAATTATGTCTTTGTTCCTTTCTTCTTGGGTGAATTCTTCACCCTGGACAGACGTCAGCTCCGTCCTTCCTTTGGCCTCTGTAAAAAGTAACTGAAAGCTCCCTCTGCTGGCACATTGGCTAACCAGCTGCTGCCTCCCCTGTGCCTTCACTGAGGAGCGCTGGTAGGGCTATCCCCAGGAAGAGGAGGAAGCTGTTTTCCATTCAATCTCCCTTTTCCTCCAGTTTGATCTTTGCCTAGAAGGGGGGAAAGAGCTCAGTGAAAACAGACCAGGGCGCCCATGGCCAGTGCTAGGTTTCCCAGCCCTTGTCAGTGCTGGCAGGGTCTGAGTGGCTCCAACATCAAAATCCAATTGCTCCCATTCCCGATTGCGGTGTGCTTTCTGCTGCTGTTGGAGAGCAGGGCCGTGCAGCTGCAGTGTGAGCAAATCGCCTCAGGCTGTTCTGCACGTGCAGTGGCCTGGCTGCCGGCAGGAGAGGGGTGCACCCGGTAGGATGTAGGGAGGAGGCTGCTGCCCTTGTTGCACAGGAGTGGGGCGCTGGGGCAGAAGCAGGCTAGTGAATGTCATTACTTAGCCCTATGTCCGCCGGTCCCCCACAGAAAGAATAACACGGGAGACGAACGTTTCCCCAGTAACGAAGATTTTAGCCTTTCTGCCTGTGTGGCTTTCCTGCTGCTCCGTGGCAGAAATCACATTGAGACACCAGTCTAACAAATCACTTTTGTACATGCCTCATGAAGTACACAGTGAAAATACCTAAATGCTTAGTCTCTGCAAGACCAGGGCCTGAGGTTGTCAGCTTTTGGAGGCAGTGATATATAAATAATATCACGATAGCAACGGGCTCTGTCTTCACACTGATACTCCGTATTCTTTTTATATCCTCCCCTCTTGTGGTGAGAGGCCCATGTTTTATTCAGTATAGCACCTGTCCCAGTGTAGCCGAGTGCTCTGCTTGAAACCATAACAACTAAACTGGAGCTCAACCTAAGGGCCCACAGGGAAGTAGCCTCTGCTAATAGGAACTCCCTTGGTTGCTGTCTCACTCTCATGCAACATCTTGTTTGCCCTGGATCTGTCTAAATAATATTCACAAAGATCTGTTGCTGAAAAACACAGAGCTGAGGGGAACACAGCTATGACTATAACCATACCCCCGGCAGGCTAGGTCTGCCCAACACATCATTCTTCCAGCCTTAGATGGCTTTGTTGCCCCTGGATGCTTTCATTGTAAGGCTGGTGGTGATTGGTGTGTCTCCATAAATCCCTAGCTCTTGGAGGCATGTGACTGAGATGTGCTCTCCTTTTCTTTAAAGTAACTTTCCAGCTGCCATAGTTAGGCACAAATGCTTGAAAATGCTTAAAGGTGCCAAGACCAGAGGGCAAATAAAAACAATGATTTTTAAGTAATGATGTGTTTGACGCCTGACTTGTGATTTTTGAATGCTTGGGAGCGACAGTATGGGGCATAGTATGAATGTGACAGATGTGATGTTTGCATCTGGGCTATAATTTGTTCAGTGTCTTTAGGCCTTAGATACTAATACTACATCTAACTGCAAAATCTTAATACACTTTGGCTACATCTACATTGGCAAGATTTTGCGCAAATATTTTTAACGCAAGAGTTTTTGCGTTAAAGTATTTGCGCAAGAGAGCGTCTACACTGGCATGTGCTTTTGCGCAAGAGATGTGCTTTGCGCAAAAGCATCCGTGCCAGTGTAGACGCTTCTTCAAGAAGAAAGCTCTGATGGCCATTTTAGCCATCGGGCTTTCTTGTGCAAGAAATTCATGTTGCCTGTCTACACTGGCCTCTTGCGCAAGAACAGTTGTGCAAGAGGGCTTATTCCTGAGCGGGAGCATCATAGTTCTTGCGCAAGAAGCCCTGATTTCACACATTAGAACGTCAGTGTTCTTGCGCAAGAACTCCCCGCCAGTGTAGACAGGCAGCATGTTTTTGTGCAAAAGCGGCTGCTTTTGCGCAAAATCATGCCAGTGTAGTCACAGCCTTTGTGTTGCTTTCTAACTCGAAACTAGATAATGCTCAAGAGCAAAATGATCAAAAGCGGGTGCCATTGCTAGATTCCTAAATCCATGTATATGATAAGGGACTGGATTTTCAGAGTTCGGGAGCACCTGCAGCTCCCACCAACTTCAATTGTATCTGTGGGCGTTCAGAGCTCAGGAAAATCAGGTTGTGTGTCTGGATGTGGATTTAGGAGCCTAATGTTGGGCACTGGGGAATTTTGTGATGCCAGTGCTGCCTTCTAAGGCACAAATCCACGTGGCTGCACTGACTAGCACAGGGGTCGGTAACCTTTGCAAACCGAGCCAAACTACATCAGAATTCAGAACAGGTGGTCAACAAAGAGCCGTATAAGAATGCCCATTTGCGTGACTGAAAATATACAACTTAATATTATTGATAATTGACATGTTTAATAATGGCATAAATGAAACATTGTACTCACAGACTTTGTTTAATGGGACTTCTGCTGCTGCATCATTTTGCATATTTCTTTGAAGTTTACATCATAACTGGTCAAATCCAGCTTCATTCATGCAATCAGGCTGTCTTCTGTCAATCTTATGGCAGGGGGCTGGTTATGTGGGGGTGCAGGGGACTGCTGGGGTGTACGAGGGGCAGGAAATTGGGTGTATGATGGACAATGTTATAGCAGGAATCTGGGGATGTGGAGGTGTGAGGGGCAGGGGGTTCAGGTGTATGATGAGCTCAGGGTTTGTGTATTGGTGGGGTGCAGGAGTGTTATGACGCCGCAGTCAAATGGGGGCTGGGCCCCAATTGGGGGCTTGTTGGCCAGGCGTCATTTTTAAATAAAGTAAAATATGTCTAACACAAAAGGTTTCAACATTTACTTGATTTATGGCAGGGGTGGGGAACCTTTTTTGGGTGAGGGGCCACTAACCCACAGAAAAATCAGTCAGGGACCACACAAGTGAGAAGCAAAAACCAAAACAATCCCCCCGCCCACCCCAACCCAACCCTCACTGATGTGGCCCCTACCTGAAACACTGCAGCCCCATGGTGACAGGAGGGGCAGGGAGGACTGAGGTTCAAGGCCTCAGGCCAGATTTACTCTTCTGGGCTTCCAGGAATAGTGGATTTTGTGGGCCCCTCAGAGTCTGAGGCGGGGCCAAAATGAAGGGTTGAGTATGTGGGACAGGGCTACCAGTGAATGGGATAGGGAAGGGAGTGAAGGATCTGGGCAGGAGGAAATGGGGTATAGAAGGGGGTGAGGGTGCAAGGTCTGGCCAGGGAGCAGGAGCAGGCTGGGGTCAGGCTGCCTGGCAAGGGGGATTCTGGCCAGGGGGTTGGGGGCAAAGGGATTCTGGCCAGGGGGTAGGGGCTGTCTGGCCAGAGCGGGTGAGTGAAGTGGTGGGGGCACTTGTTTACGCGCCACGTGGCAGGCACTGTGTAACACTCCTGCTGCTCCCATTCCCCGGTAGCCACCAGGAAGGATTCGCAGGGAGAGCCTCCAGGGAAGTGAGTCCCGAAGAGATGAAAAAGGGCCGTGTGCATGGAGCCATTTTGGCTGCTTGTTTCCCACATGCAGAAGGAAGGAAAAGAGCTGTGCACCGAGACATTTTTTGCTCCGCTTTTTCCCCCATCCTCCCCTGCAGGAAGCCGGCGCTGATGCTCCAGTCTGGGCTCCATGATGCGGGGGGAAGAGGGCTGACTTGGGGCTCCAGAAGAGCCATACCTGGCTCCCTAGAGAGCCATAGGTTGCCAGCCCCATGACTAGCAGGTACTAGTCTACTCTCGCTCTGGCTGCTCAGCATTGCCTTGTGGATGTAATGGTGTAACTGTCGCTTTCCTGGCCTAAAATGGTGCGCTCTCTGTAATGGAATTGGTCCCATTCTCCATGCTCCTGGGCAAAGCCCCACGAATGCTCAACAATGGTTCTATTACAGTAATACCTTCAGGCTCCAACTGTGGTCCAGGCTGCGTTGTGCTAGGCTCTGTCCTGTGCACAGGGTAAGATTTTCAAAGACAAATAAATGGCAATAGCGCCTAGCTTGCACTGTGCCTTTGAAAATCTCTTAGGACTCCCCTAACCCCCGAGAACTCACACTCCAAATAGACAAGAAAGGCAGGTGATGCATTATTATCCCCATTTTACAGATGGGCAACCCAGGCACACAAACATTAAGTGACTTACCTGAGGGAGTCGCATGAAGAACTGGTAAAGAGCTATACTGATGTGCTCTCCTCTCTCTCTGATGCCTCTCTATCCTATGCAGGACACAGAGCCTTCACCCCTACCCTCCGTCTTTGCTGCATTCTTAGCTTCTTCCTGTGTCATTTTGATAGCTTTCACCTGTACTTTATTGTGCATTTCTGCAGTATCCTTGGACTACCTCATCACCTCTAGCCCTGAGTCCAATGCCTGTCTTATATTATTTGGATCTTTTCTCCATGTATATTTTAGCCCTTTCCATTTTGACGGGCTGCATTGTTTAAATCTGATGAATATATTGTGTGTCCTGTCCTTTTTAAACCAACAGAGGCTGTCTCTGGGGCACATCAGGCTGCTAGGCATTCTCCATAAAATGGCTGTTGTATGCTCTTTAACTAGATACCTCTTCAAGCCCGCAGCTTTCTGTAGCAGGCATTTATAAACTATTGACTTCACAAAGTAAGGAGAGGCAATCAAACCCTTTCCTTAAGAAGGGTCCTGCGTCTTCCAAATTGAGCCACTAGATGGTAGGAAAACACAAGCAATGTGTAAAGAATACAGAATGCATATAGTGTTCCGTGTGTGTTTCCTGGACTGTAATGCCTGATTAAAGTGCTTGTTGTGTTAAGTTATTTAGCCCAAATAAAGAGGAAAAGCCCTCACAAAGCAAAACTGATATGAGCAAAACAAGCACTCAAATTTCTTTTCTTTCCATGGCTGCTGTTCAAGATGAAGGCAATATAAGACAATTTAATTTTCTAGTGGCTTTCATATAATGTCTTTCCCAAAGTGCTTTATAGAGTTAGATAATGCAGTTAGAAATCTAAAATAACAATGAAAGCAGCAGAAGAGTAACAGAGAGATGTGGGCAAGGAGAAGCGATGTTTTCAAGTCAAATTAAAGGTCAGCGAGGTGGAGATAGAACTGAAAATTGCTGTATAAAGAGTAACTGGATGGTGTGAAGGAACATAGGAAGCTGATGGCAAAGAAAGGGGGAGGACAAATTATTTTCTGGTTCAGGTGCTGGACTGGGTCTCCATTTTAGGATTCCTGTGTGACCCAGACAAGTCGCTTCCTGCCGCAGTTCTCTGGCTATGAAATGGGAATAATGCTACTTTTCTGTGTCTGTCTGTTTAGAATGTAAACTCTTTGGAGCAGTCTTTGGTATTCCCTGGCTTAATTCTTAACTATACAGACCTTTTGGTAGGGAAATTTATCTTTAAAAAGGAAAAAAATATGAAAAAAGTTTAAAATACCCATAAAAAGAAACCTCCTTTTTCAGGTTTTCAAAACTGCTGGCTTGCAAAAACTGCCAGTAATTCTATAACTGCGCCTTTGTGAGTCACAACTCAGAATACCAAATTCAGGTCACGGTGCTGAGAAACAGGGCAAATACACCCCAAAAAGCTGGTATATATACCCCAGTATATATTAGGGATGTTAAGGGTTAGTCGACAAGATAGTCAACTAGTCGCTCCCCACCCTCTTGCTGCCTCTATCAGATAGAGGCAGTAAGGGCGGGGGGGTGAAGAGAGGGGTACTTTGAAGCGGCAGCGCGGCATGGAGCCTGAGGTCAGCTGCTCTGCTTTGAAACGCAGCGTGCGGCGCTGCTGCTTTGAAACACAGCCGTGATGTTTCAAAGGGGCAGCATCTTGTGGAGCTTGGGATCAGCTGGGGATTCACCAGCTGACCGCAGGCTCCATGCAGAGCTGCCGCTTTGATATGCCTCAGCGGCATTTCAAAGGGGCAGCACCACCCTATCAAATGCATCGACTATTCGATTAGCCAATTCTATGATACTTAACCTCCTTAGTATATATACCAAAACAGCCACAAAAGTAAACTTCTGTTTCACCGCCATGGCTAACAAGAAGTCAGAAAAGCAGTTTCCTGAGGCATTCCAGTCTTTGTAAAACCACTACAACCACTGGATTCAACAATGAGTGGTTCTTTACAACCAGTCTCATAAAATAAAAGGTTCTTCTGATCCCAAAGGACCAGCCACATACGTAGATCAATATACAACTCAGATCTTACCCAAAAATCATGTGCTTGCCAATCCTTTAGTATCTATAAGCTAAAGGTTTATAGAAAGATGAGAGTTAAAATTGGTTAAAGGAATCAATAGGTACAATAATTGAAAAGTTATTGGTTCAGTGATGGAATAAATTGCTGGCTTGTTAAGTCTCTGGTTGCTTCCAAATCATTAGAAGGCCCTCAGTCCCTTGGTTAGAATGCTCCCATTGATATAAGTCCATAATCCACAGTTGGCAAAATGGAGATTTTTCCAGGGCCTTTTATAGCCTCTGCCATGTGGAGGGAAACCCATTGCTCTTACTGTGAAAATCACAGGTAACGATGGAGTATGGAGTCTCAGGGGCATGTCACATGGTCATGTATAATTTTGCATGGTCACAGCAGTAGCCATTACCTACACTTCATAGAGAACATCCACAGGAAAGTCCATTCAGTGTAGACAGATGTCTCCCGTGGTGAAAGTAAGCCTGCACGCCCTGGTGTGGCGCATTGTTAAGAGACTAGTTGTCTGGGGGCAAGAGTCTGAATGCTGTCGGCATCCTGGGCAGTATGGTCCTGAAATCATAGCCCCGAGCTCCACCATACTCCCAAACCCCCGGCCTGACTCCCCGGCCCCCACTCCAATCCTCTGCCCTAACACCTGCACCCCCAAATCCTCCATATCCTTGCCCTGGGCCCCCACCCTTCCCTTGATTCCTGCCCCGCCTCCTTGCCATGAACCCCCACACCTTCAAACCTCCTGCCCTGACTTCTGCACCCCCCACATTCACAGACCTTACCCTGAGCTCCCCACATACATCAACCCCCTGCTCTGAGCTTTCCCACACCCACAAACACCCCAGCTCCCTGCCCTGAGCCCCCGGAGCTCCATCCCTCACTTACATTTCTTACAGGTACTCATGTATTGCAACCCCCCTTGGGGGTGTCAGGGCAGGAGTGGGGGGTTACTTTCACTGTCACTTTCCATTGTCAGCTAAGTTTTTCTTGCTGAGCCACTTAATTTTAACAGTCCTTCCTACACGTGCTGGCTAAATATTTTGTGGCCATTACTCCAGAAGCAAATATTTGAAATACAGGTGCTTAGCTACTATGTATATCTTCAGGTACAAAAGTGATACATGCATACAAATAGCATAATCATATTCAATAAATCATAACCTTTCCAGGCACCTTACTCTTCCTGTTGAGGCTTTGATACCTAATCCCTTTAACTCCCATTACGCCTTAACTGGGGGCAGGGCTACTTAGGAAGTTCAGGGCTTTAAAAAGCCCACTCGTAAGCAATAAGAGGAGCTTGTGAACAGGGGAGTTTCACAAGAGAGTTTGGGGGGGTGGCAGTTGGAAGGGGC
Source organism: Rafetus swinhoei (assembly GCA_019425775.1). Taxonomy (NCBI): domain Eukaryota; kingdom Metazoa; phylum Chordata; order Testudines; family Trionychidae; genus Rafetus; species Rafetus swinhoei. The sequence goes on from CM033432.1 coordinate 48,853,091, forward strand.
TAGATACACTTGGCATTCTTTAAACTTCTTTAAACTACAGTAAAACTAAAACCACCTGATTAGCTCTAGGAGTAAAAAGAGAATGCAGGCAGAAACCCAGCAGCAGAGTGGGGGCCTGCCTATTATTTGCACCTAATGTAGCATGTCTGAGTACTTGCCCTATGGACAGGTGATGTACATGTGCATTCAGTGACAGGAGCTCCTGGCCCTCAGAAACCGCGTGTGGACTTTGGAGACCAGGGTGGCTGAACTGGAGGAGCTAAGGGAGGCCGAGAGGTACGTAGATGAGACTTTCCAGGACACAGTAGGATGGTCCCACCCCCGATCAGACAGCCCCTGTGCTGTGGAGGAGGGTGAAAGGCTCAGGGAAGGAGAACATCCAACTTGAACAGAGGGAAATGATCCCATAGTTGGGACCCTCCTTCCAGATGACGTTGTGCTATCCTCTCACTCTGATGATACCTCTTCAGGGAGAGGTAGTGTAGTGTTAGTAGTGTAACCCCATTTTTCCTCCCCCGGTTACTCGGGAGCAAGTCACACTCACAGGTGTGCCTGGGCGCCTGATGGTTTTAACCCAAAAGGAGATCCTGAGCACCCCTGTGGTGATGGTGTTTAGTTGGGGAAAGCCCTATCCACCCCCTTGCTGCAGTCCCTTGCTCATAATGAATGTAAAATAGCGGTGCCTCCACCTGGCTGGCCTTGTACACACTCACTGGTGTGCCTTGAGAGCCTCCAGGAATATACTCATTCCAGCTATAATCTGGATCTAATTCCAGAACAACAACTACAAATCACATACATCTAATAGACTACATTAAAATAAACAATCTTTACTTAACTTAAATAAACAGGGTTTAACAGATTAACATTGAATAGCATTAACAAAGTGCACACAATAAATGGGACTTATATGTCTAGCATTTGCATTGCCAATATTGATCCCACCCCAGAGTGTGCACACCCCTGGACTCAGAGTCCCAGACTCTTGCTTGCGTGGGCGCGCTTGAAGAACTGCAGCTGTAGTGGAGATTCTGTCCAAGCTAGGCAGCAGCTTTGTCCCAGGCAGCACTTTCCCAACCAGGCCCAATTACTTACAGGCTCATGCTGTGCCTATCAGAAGCAGCCTGCTAGATCCCAGTTCCAAAGGCATCTAGTCCCAGTCTGTAGCTGCACTCTACCAGCCCCTGGACTGGATCAAACTCCTCCACAGCAGCCTGGCTCCCCTTCTCTTCCAAAATCCAAGGGCAGAGTCCCAGACTGCTAGGCCTCTCTTCTCATGCACATGGAGAGAGAGCCATCTCCCACACAAGAGTCCTTCCTTCCTGTTTTTCCCAAGGGCTCATGGGAATTGTAGTCTGGATTGCAGCACACAGGGGGCTGTGTCTAGACTGGCAAGTTTTTCCGCAAAAGCAACTGCTTTGCGGAAAAACTTGCCAGCTGTCTACACTGGCCACTTGAATTTGCGCAAGAGCACTGACTTTGTAATGTACAAAATCAGTGCTTCTTGCGCAAATACAATGACGCTCCCGTTCGGGCAAAAGCCCTCTTGCGCAAATGCTTTTGCACAAGAGGGCCAGTGTAGACAACCCAGAATTGTTTTGCGCAAAAAAGCCCGATGGCTAAAATGGCGATTGCGCGTCTAGATTGGCATGGACGCTTTTCCGCAAAAAGTGCTTTTGTGCAAAAGCGTCCATGCCAATCTAGACGCGCTTTTCCACAAATGCTTTTAACGGAAAAACTTTTCCGTTAAAAGCATTTGCAGAAAATCATGCCAGTCTAGACGTAGCCAGGGTCTTTCCAGGGAAAAAACAGAGGCCCCTTTAGTAAAGGGACTACACTAGGAAACCTCTGGTGTTAGTAATGGGAGATTCGATCATTAGAAACATAGACAGTTGGGTTTGCGATGATCAGGGTAACTATATGGTGACTTGCCAGCCTAGTGTGAAGGTTGTGGATCTCTTGAGACATCTAGATAGACTTATGTGTAGAGCTGGGGAGAAGCCGGTCGTCATGGTACATGTAGGTACCAATGACATAGGGAAGGAAAGGAGAGAGGTCTTGGAGGCTTAATTTAGGCTACTAGGAAAGAAATTAAAATCCAGGACCTCAATGGTAGCCTTCTCTGAAATGCTTTCATTTCCACATGAAGAGCCAGCCAGGCAGGCAGAACTGCAGGGTCTCAATGTGTGGCTGAGATGATGGTGGAAGGAGGAGGGGTTTAGCTTTATTAGGAACTAGGAAAACTTTTGGGAAAGGGGGAGCCTGTACAGGAAGGATGGGCTCCACCTAAACCAAAAGAGAGCCAGATTGCTGGCTCTTCAAATCAAAAAGGTCATAGAGCAGTTTTTAAACGGAGGGTGGGGGGGAAAGCTGACAGGTGAGGCGGAGAACATGGATCAGACAGATACTTCCCTAAGGGGAGGGTTTGTTAATAGAGATTCTCTATGTCCTAGTAAAGAGGAGAGGATGGAAGATGATAAAATATGGGTAAGATCTAATGAGAAACAGTCAAATGAATTAGCAAATGAACCAAACTGTTCCATAGAATCTCTATGGGTTAGTAATGCCATGCTCTAATAATATGAGTATAACAGTAGGGAGATATTATTGACAACCTGACCATGATAGCGATAGTGACTATGAAATGCTAAGGGAGGTTATTTTATCAAAATAAAAAACTCAATAATAGTGCGGGATTTCCATATTGACTAGGTACACATCACCTAAGGTCGGGATGCAGAGATAAAGTTTCTTGATGCCTTCAACGACTTCTTGGAGCAGCTGGTTCTGGAACCCACAAGAGGAGAGGCGATTTTTGATTTAGTCCTAAGGGGAGCGCAGGATCTGATCCAAGAGGTGAATACAGCTGGACTGCTTGAAAATAGTGACCATAATATAATTAAATGTGACATCCCTGTGGTGGAAAAAAAACCATGGCAGCCCAACACTGTGGCACTTAATTTCAGAAAGGGGAACAACACAAAAATAAGGACATTAGTAAAACAGAAATTAAAAGGCACAGTGCCAAATGTAAAATCCCTGCAAGCTGCATGGAATCTTTTCAAACACACTGTAATAGAGGCTCAACTTAAATGTATGCCCTAAATTATAAAACACAGTAAGAGAACCAAAAAAGTGCCACCGTGGCTTAGCAACCAAGTAAAAGAAGCAGTGAGAGATAAAAAGGCATTGTTTAAAAAGTGGAAGTTAAATCCTAGTGAGGAAAATAGAAAGGAGCATAAACTCTGTCAAATGAACTGTAAAAATATAATTAGGAAGGCCAAAAAGGAATTTGAAGAACACCTAGCCAAAAACTCAACAACAACAACAACAACAACAAAGCAAAAATTAAAAAAAAATAAAAATTAAAAAATTAAGTACATCAAAAGCAAGAAGCCGGCTAAACAACCAGTGTGGCCCTTGGATGATCGAGATGCTAAAGGAGCACTCAAAGATGATAAAATAATTGCAGAGAAGCTAAATGAATTCTTTGCTTCAGTCTTCATGGCTGAGGATATTGGGGAGATTCCCAAACTTGAGCCATTCTTTTTAGGTGACAAATCTGAGGAATTGTCCCAGATTGAGGTGTCTAGAGGAGGTTTTGGAACAAACTAATAAATTAAACAGTAACAAGTCACCAGGACCAGATGGCATTCTCCCAAGAGTTCTGAAAGAACTCAAATGTGAAACTGCAGGACTACTGTGGTTTGTAACCTATCCTTTAAATCATCTTCTGTACCAAATTTAACAGGGTTCATGCCAATGCTCTCTGTCTCTTGTCTTATCTAGTTAGACTGTAAGCTCTTCAGGGCAGGAACTGTCTGACTCTGTGTTTGTGCAGCACTTACCACAGTGGGGCTCTGATCTTGCTGGCAGTGTCCAGGTGTGTTACCAACAACACTCAATTGAGAAGTCGCCTGGGGTTTGGGATGTTGGATTGTGGGCTGGTCTGTGCATTCCAGGGGAATGTACAGGTATGGGAGAACAATCGCTTTCAAAGGGAGCGTCGCTGTTCTACTTCCATGTTTTACATACATTTTAACTGCTGACTTTGAGATGGAAGATGTTCATCTGAGGAGCGGCCTCACTCACATTCGTAGCAGGCATTCCTCCCGGTGGATCTGACCATCGGAACCTGTATCTTTTCAAACCAGTGCCTACAGCAGCAGAGGGCGATGTGAGAGTGATCATGGGGGATAAGTCAGGGATTCTCAATGCATGGTTTTAATGGCTGGAGTCTATCTTCACAGATCTAGTTTTATGTATCTTCTGTGTTGTGCCTTTTGGGTTAGAGAGCGGGGGGAGACTACTGTGGGTTATTTGCCCTTTTATCAACTAAAAAAAAAAAAAATTAAATCAGTTTCATCTCTTTGAGTGACATTCACCTGAGATCGATGCAGTGCCCTGTGCTGGCCCCAGCACAGGAATGAATTTCACCCACCACAAATTGGGTCAGGAGAATTAGTCTGAGAGCTAGAAATAAAATAATAATCCTCCATCTAACCTGAGACCTTTTGCTCATTTCTGCAAACACATCGATGGTCCAGGTTCCAAATTGTGTGGTTAATTGTCCCTGCCCACCTTGCTTTTTTCCTTTCTATGCACGTTTCTAACTGTGGCACATAGAAATGAATGAATGATATTCTGTAAGACACTGTGGTTGTTGTCTGTCTTCCTGTAGTGGGTGGCTTCCCAACTCTGGCACTAAGAAGGTTAAAGGCAGGCCGGAGGGAGCCTGCACAAACCCAGCCAATGAGAAGGCAGCTTGCTGGAGCAGCCAGTCTGCGCCAGGGAAGGCCATATATAAAAGACTGAGCTTCTCTGTGACCAGCAAGGGAAAAGGCCAGGCCAGGCCAGGCCAAGCCAAGCCAAGCTAAGCTAAGCTGACCCCTGCCAAACTGAAGGCCTTGATGCAGAGGCTGAGTGGGTGCTATGAGGAAGTGTCCCAGGGAAAGCAGTCAGTAGAGGAGAGGGGAGGGCAGTAGGTAGTTGCTACTAAAGGGTGCCTGATTAGTGGGTGGGCTTGGATCCCCCCCTCGCTTCCCCCACACGCACTTTGCACCCGCTTGCCAGAGAAGAACGTGGCTATAGCAAGTGTGAGGACTGTTGGACCCCTAAAGGGGGGAAATTGCAGTTGGGGCAAGCTGGAGAGCCGTGCCCTGCAGAGGATGCTGTGATCTAGTGAGTGATGTGGGTCTAGTCTCTAAAGCAGGGGTGGGCAAAAGGGCCTCCGTGGGCCAGATCCGGCCTGCCAAGCGAGTGGATCCAGCCTGCAGAGGCCCTGCTGCTCCCCTGCCCCCAGGCCAACTAGGGGCGGGGGAGTGTGCGAAGCCTCCTCCCGCCCTGCCAGGAGCACGTGGTGCTTTGAAGTGCCGTGCGCTGCTCACAGGGTGGTGGGGAAAGCGGAGGAGGCTTCGCGCGCTCCCCCGCCTCCAGGCCCTACTTGGCCTAGGGGCAAGGGTGCAAGGGAAAACTCCTCCCGCGCCAGGGGCATGGACACCTTGGGGGAACGTGGGGTGAGGGCAAAGGCACTCCCTCACTCCCAGACTAATCATTGTCTCGGGGTGGGGAACCTGGAAATATCTTGGCCCCGCCCCTTCTGCTCTATGCCCCGCCCCTTCTGCTCTATGCCCTCTCCCTTCTGCTTGATGCCCTGCCCCTTCCTGTGCAGCCCGGGGCCACTTCAAAAATTTCTGAAGTGGCCCCCGGCAAAAAATTATTGCCCACCCCGGTCTAGAGGGTTGAAATCGCTGATGTGCGAGTGATGATGGGCAGGACACCAGCCAAAGGTGGTGAAGTGAAGCTGCACTCAGCTAATTCCGAGGGTATCCAGCAGGAGGCGCTGTAGCAGTGAGTCTGCACGTTGTTACGCTGCCAACCTCTGAAACGTAAGGATAGCCAGTTCTTTTGGGTGCTAACAGGAACAAATTCTGTACGCTGCGCCTTTTGTGTCTTGCCCCCTCAAAAGTTGTGTTGCTTTCAATCTTTAAAATGGAATTCTGTGGCTAGAGCTGGCCAGAGCAATACTATTCCCACAACAAGTCTGCGCTGTTCCTAATAGACAGTTGAGTTCCTGAAATGTCCCCGCTCCCGGTTTGCTTTTTTTCAATGTTAAAAAAAGATTGTCCTCAAAGGCCACAGCACATGAAATGCCCTGACAGGTTAAGACAGCAAAAGCATGTGCTGAAAGGACAAAAGAGTCCCTAAATAAATCAATAGCTATATTCTGACTGTTTTAAAACCAATTGCTTTGGGTGCCACTATTGGGAATGACTTCTTGTTCTGATCAATACCTCTGGCAGCCGTACAACTATTCAGATAAGCTATCAGGGGAACTAATTGATAAAGCCAGGTCATTTGATCTGTAAGGCGTGGGTGGTTTTGTTGTTCTTACGTTAGTAGCATAAAATGGCTTCAATTAAAATGTACTTGTGCCAGGCTTTTCTAGCTCCTTTCAAGTGTGTGCCACCAGTTTCATACAACACATCTTTGTTGGGACTTCCCTCTGCAAATGAGAGAGCTGGAAACACTTCCTCTATTCAGAAGTGCTCATAACGTTGGCCCCAATATACAAAGCACTTAAGCATGTGCTTACCCTTAAGCATGTAAAGTAGTTCCATTGACTTCAGTGGGGCTAGTCATGTGCTTAACTTTAAGCAAGACCCAAGTTTGCTGAAACTGGCTGCACACTGTGCAAAAAAGATCACTGAGTAGATTGTGAGCTGGTATAAATCTTCATAGCTCTAATGAAGTCACGTGCAGATTTACCTCATGGGTTTATTGTATATTATCAGTCCCTTAAATTTCCCTTTTAAGGGACATTCCTTTGAAGTATACAATGCAGTCTGTTTTGCTTTTCAGACAGAAGTATTGCCATATGCTTCAGACGGGACCATAATCTAGTATTGTGCTGGGCCATCAGTATACTCTTCCGTGCATGAAAGCATCTACAGATGTTGTAGCCAGTTGTACTGTATTTTAGTGCTGTATGGGGAAAGTCATGCTCCATCACAGAGTTTGGATGATTTTATGACAGACAGGAGTTGTACGATGAGAGAGGGGATCTAGGTGTTGATATTTAGACAAAACCCACAGAGTTAAGGTGCCCCAGAGAAGCTATTCCAGAGAGTGACAGCAGAGTTCCACAAGGAACGCTCCGGAGAGTTCCAGAGAATTCCAGGGGGTTCCAGAGAGCGACAGCATATCCCTGCCCCCGCCTGTGAGAGTGAGCTTGAACATACTACGCCAAACGCAAGACCTCGCTGCAAGTATGTTGCAGCTGTTTGGTTTGCTGCCACCAGCCAATGGTATGAAATAAGGATGTTAAATATCGGTTAATTGAATAGTCGAGTAACCTCATGAAATTTTATCGGTTAGTTAACTATTCTATAGTCCCCGGGAGTGGGGCCAGCAGCCTCTGTATCAGAGGCAGCAGCGTGGGGTTCCGGATGGGAGCTGGTCCACGAAGGGAGCCAATTTAAAAACTGTGCTGCTGCTTCTGAGAAAGAGGCAGCACCACAGGGTGGCAGCAGCCCCTGTCTGCGGTGGGGTTAGCTCCTGGACCCGGCGGGAGCCGGAACTGAGCTGAGCTGCCTGCCTGCCTGGCTCTTAATACACTTGAAATGCAGAGCTGAAATGGGATTAGGTCCTGGACCCAGCGTGAGCCGGGAATGAGCTAGGCTGTCTGCCCGCCCAGCTCCTAATACATTTTATATGCCGAGCTGCAGAAAGGGTAGGTCTCGGACCCATCACAAGCCAGGACTGAGCCAGGCTGCTGGCCAGCCTGCTAAAAAATTTACTGGCAGGGAGATGGGGAGAGGGAAATGCAGGTAGTCTATAGCATTAACCTATACGCCTTTGCTAATCGGTTAATCGGTTAATCGACTGTACTATTACATCCCTAGTCTGAAACCCAGGGCAGGCTGAGCAAGATAAGAGGGTGCAGAATGGGACTGTGTCCATGGCTCGCACATGTAGAGGAAGTTACGGTAATAGCTGTTGGGAGTTTCCTGTTAAGCTGGCTGGCATAGGCAGGAACCTATTATAACCCTGAGCCAGGACTATGATAGAGGTGGAGACCCTGCTTCTCTAGAAGGCTCCAGTTATTACCATGGAGCATCATCAGCATGAGTTAGCTCATTTTCCACATCACGTGTCAATAAGCATGAACAGTAAAAGTGCGGATGAGATTAGCACTGTCCGAACTGGTTATTACAAGAGGGGTGAACGTGTCCCACTCTGATTTTTTTTTAGAGTCCCCAAAAGCTACGTAATCATTTTTGAAATGCTGGCTGGCAAGCTTTGTTCTTACACCATTTCCCTGGCTGTGAATTTTCAGCAAATCTATTGAATAAGTTTAGTATTTTTCCTACCACTTACTATCTCCAGAGCTCTGGTTTAGCGTGAAGATTTGTTCCCCCCCACCCCCATCTCTCTTCAAACCCAGAAAGCTGAGTTACTATTGCAGTATTTTTTTGTACCTGCGAATAGAATTGCAGTTCAAGTACAAAGGGTTTTTAACACTGTAGGTAGGTTTCCTTTTTAAAGACTGTCTTAGCGTTTCTGCCATTCATGATAGTCCCAAACAAATCACCTACTTCCATGATTGACTCTTGCTTTTGAGATCAAGTAGGTCTTGCAATAATATGATGTAAAAAGCACTAAGCCATTTTACTTGCTACAGAAATGGGTGCACTGGTACACTACCAGTGTTTGCAAAACTGAAGTTACATAAACAATTAAAATGGAGAAAGGAAACAAAGCAAACACTTCACATTAAATAGTACCAATTACAGAGTAAGTACTGCCATGCTAAGAAAAGTAAATGGTCTAGTTTATGTTATGTTATATAGCCAGCAGTGAATAAACTCTTGTACTGTTTGTAGATGTTTGACTTTGTTGTTTCCGAAATGGATACTCTGCAGCCATGCTACTTTGACCTATGATCTCATAAAATAAGTAGTCAGGCTTGGTGGCAGATATCTGGATGGGAGACCTCTATGGAATAATCAGTATTCCTAAGAGGATGTTGATGTTTGTTTAGTACATAGCTCCTTACTGCCACGTGTCCGTCAATCCCATGGCTTTTCAGTGTGCCACGCCCACAACCCTTCCTCAGGCATAGGATTTCTCTACCGGAATCTTAGAATTACATTCCATCTACTTCAATTCTCTTGCCATTAATTGCCTTGATTTTCTTTTCTTTTTTCTTTTTTCCCACCAGCTGTCCCTAAAACCATATTGTTTAATTATTCCGGTGCCTTTTTAAGGAAGTAATTCCTTTGAACATATCATGCCACCTTTCTCTGCCTCCATGCCCCCTCATCTGGAAAATGAGGGTTATATTTCCTTCCCTTACCCAGTAATATGAGGAAACATTCATTAAAGTCTGAGAGCTGTTCACAGGGCCATGGCTACTGGTGCTGGTGCCCTGTGCAGCCCAACACTGGCACTTCCCCTATCCTTCAGTGGCCTCTCTGTACGAGAGGAGTGGGGGGCTGAAGTTGTGGGGAAAGGGGTATGGGTTGCCAGCTCTCCTGGACCAGATGCCTTTTACTGCAGTGATGTCCGGTCCATCCAGTCCGGGAGAGTTGGCAATGCTGGAGGAGGACCAGGAGGAGGCATGGACCGACGGATCAGTGGGCGGTTACATAGCCAGCCAGAGAGAAGCGGCACTTTTAAGGGGAAAGCTCCATTTCTCTCCCGCCGCCTGCTGTGTGGCTGCCCACTGCTCTGTCTGAGTCCTCCCGCCGTGCGAGTGCAGTTGGTGAGCAGGGGCTGGGGGCTGAGCCCTGAGGAGGCGTACAAGGGTTGGGGCTGAGGGCTGCCGGAGTCCCGTGGGGGGCTGGAGCCTTGACACTGAGCCTGCAGGGGGAATCGTGTGGGGACAACTGGAGCCCATAAGCAGCACCCAAATTTCATGGTGCCCCACGCAGCTGTGTGTTTTGTGTATGGGTAGGGATGGCCCTGGTTGTTAGGTCCTATGGCAGTGAGCACCGCAGAAAAGAATTGCTAGCGGCAGTGTTGACCTCTTGTTCCAAAGACAGCTGCATTGTGCTGATGGCTGATCTAAAATATGTAGCTAGTTCCTAATTCTGTGGCGTGCTCAGCTGCTTGCAAAAGGTGCCATGTCAATAAATAATTGACATTTGTATATGCTCGTGTTACAATCTGAACACAAAGCAGCAATTAGCTACCTTGGGGGTGGTAGAGGAGTCTTGCCATGTACATGGATGCTTGAAGACTGATCCATTTTGGCTAGATTTTAGGCAGACATCTTATTTCAGCACAGAATTGAATGGACTCTGCCTTGTACAATTTCTCTCTCTGCGAGTTGTGTTGGTCTGCTGTCAAATCTCATGGTTCAAGGTTTAACCTAATCTCTAGCAGGCAGCAGGGTGAGACCTTCAAGGGGCTGATCATCCCACAGCTGTCTGCTGTGTGGTCTCTCATCTGTCACGAATCCCCATTAAACACAGGATAAGCTGGACCACAGATCTGATGTGGTAGGGTAATTCCTATGCTTCCTTTGCTTTGCGGGAGAGAGAGCAATCTGCACTTCTCTCCCATTCTTTGCTCCATCACCTGACTACTGCCCTCCTCCTCCAACTCCTATCCCTTCTTGGCTCTGAGCATGCATGGAAGCTAAGGTCAGAGGGTAATGCTGTAGACCTTGGCTTCCCGAAACCATTATATCTGCAGCACATATCCTGTCCTTGATATCCCATACAGCACATCCAAAACTGATGCTGTATGGTATCAGCAGATAGATTTGGAGAGTATGGATCTGAATCACACTCATCTGTTTGATCTTGCTTGGTTTTCATGGGCATTTTAAAAATGTCATAGGCAAGATGACAAAAATGGGTTTGGGCGATCCATCCTTTGTAGGGCAATGGGATGGATGCTGGTATTGGATCCCTCAGCAGGGGACATACAGAAACACAGGTATGTGCTCTAGTACAGTGTATGGGAGGCCATGACATTTTGGGAAGAAGATCTGCTGCAGGAGAGAAGCAGATGTGTTCACGAGCTGGCTAGGATATTCCCACAGGCCAGATCCAGCTCACCAGCTCTCCTACCATAAAGAGCTTCCTTAGTCTACTGTTCATGGCTATTGGGTATGATCGTTTGAATTTTTTCTTGTGATGTGTATTTGAGGCAGTTCAAGGAAAAGAATAAAAAACCCAAAATCTAACCTGCAATATTGGCTGAATGCCCATATTCCTGAGCAGATGCCAGCAAATATATGTAAGTGTCAACAAGCCTTCTGTTAATTGGTTTGCAACCAATTATAGTTACAAATGATATAGGAGATAAGCAAGAACTCTGGCACATCATCTGCAACTGTTTATGGTCTTCTTTGTAAGTAAGAAGAAGTAAAGCTTTCAGAACACTGCAGAGTGTTGTCTTTTGACTCCTAGTGCAAATCTGGCCCAGGGGAGGTGTGAGGGAAAGCACCCTTGTATTCACACCCTACCCATTTGTTGTAACCATTGTACAAAATGTGCCTTTTAGGATATCATTCGAAAACAAATCACATGCTGATCAATAATACCGAGGTGAAATGCATGTAGCAACATTCTATGTAAAGCTATGCATGCCCCCTAAATGAGGGGGTGGCACATGTTCAATCCACATAGCCCCAATTAGGCAAAAATGATCAAGCAGTCCTTAAACAAAGGAATGTGCATTCACCTCAGTTGACATTTAAGATCTCAACAAGATCCTCAGGCATTGAGAGGATTAAAACAAGAGACCAGAAAAGTGCATTTTCGCAAACACAGGTGAGAGAAACAGCGTGGAACTTCTTTCACTACTAGACCCTATATCACCTTCTTTCCTATTTGGATAAACTTTGTTTTGAGGGCTAACCTTCAGGAAAATGCATCTCAAAGGCAGAGTGGATTATAAAAGTGAGGGACAAAACACCTGAGTGTGTGTCTCTATCAATCTCTCTTTTTACCTAAAGACGACAAAAGAAACAGCTGTTGGACTTTGGGAGCAGTTCCTAGCCTGAGAGTTTAGTCATCAATGTTACTGGAAACAGTTGGTAAGAGTTGGCACCTTAAAAGCAAACCTAGTTTGTGAAGTTTAGAAAGGATTTTATTTTTATTTTTCTTGTAACCATTTCCGACTTTAATGCCTCATTACTTGGAGTTACTTAAAATCTGTCTCTTTAAATAAACTTGTTTTATTCTTTAATTAAAACGAATGCAATGTTGTGAATTGTTTAGGTAACTCCATTTAAGGCAGCATTTGTAAGCTGATCCTCTTACAGGGGCAATGGCCCTAATATATCTGGAGTGTCCAGGAGAGGGCAGGACAGTGCAGAACATGTTTTTTTGAGAAAGACTGGCAGCATTGAGGTCATCCTATAAGTACTAACCAAGGATTCTTGGTTAGTAAGCAGGGTGTAACTGGTGTTTTCTGTCAGGCTGCTGAGGTCAGAACTGCTGTGCCTGGACTGTGGCTATATATAGGCACTCGGGGTGTGTGTCCTGCAGGCTGTTTGTAAGGAGCCCAGGTTGGGAGCGACAGCAGCACAGCATTGTGAGGCACCCCAGTATTTGGGGCAAGTGGTAACACAGCCCCCAAAAGGTCTGGATTGTACCCTGAAACGCCATAGGTCATAGCCACTAAAAACCATAAGGACTTGAAGGCTTAGACCAGGAACCTTTTTTGGGTTGGGGGCCACTGACCCACAAAAAATCAGTCGAGACGCACACACAAACACCCCTCACCGACGTGGCACCCAACTGAGAGGAGAAAGACACTCCCCACATTCCTGTTGCACACCAGAGCCTATGGGGGCCCAGCCTCATATATTTTGTGCTCCAGCCCCGTGGAGCTATCGTAAGTGGCAATGCATTTCTAGTGTAGACAAAATCTTAGGTCTGGTCTGCACTAGAGAATTAGGTCAGTTTTACCATGTTGAACTCCACACACCGCTAAGTGGTGCTGTTAAGTCAACCTACATCCCGGTGTAGACAGTGCTATGTTGACACAAGCCTTCTGTCAGCATAGTTACTGCCTCTCGGAGGTGGATTACAAACACTGACATCAGAGTAGATAGAGTCTACGCTGAAGTGCTACAGCGCTGAAGTGCTGCTGTAGTGTTAAGTGCAGGGCTATGTCTGTGCTTGTCAGTTTTAGCACAAAGTCAGGTCTTTGCTAGGGATGTCATCGGTTAACCAGTGGCCTGGCTGGGCTGGAGCAGCCCCGCACCAACCCGTGGTAGGGCACAGTTGGCCCGTTCTGGTTGGAGTTGCCTCCCACCCACAGGTCTGGCTGGAGCAGTCCCCTGCCTGTGGCGGTCCCAGTCAGGCTGTAGCTCCGGCCCGGCCAGACCCACTGCCCACGGGATCCCGGTTAAGTGGTTAAGCCTAATGTTTAACTCAGGGGTGGGGAACCTTTTTTGGATTGGGGGCCACTGACCCACAGAAAATTCAGTTGGGGGTCACACACAAAAACCTCTCAGTGACGTGGCCCCCGACTGAGAAGCAGAAAGACACTCCCCACATTCCTGTTGCACACCAGAGCCTGGGGGGGGCCCAGCCTCGTAGATTTTGTGTGCTCCAGCCCAATGGTGGGGCAGCAGGGGGGGCTGGAGCACCAATACAGGCTCCCTAATACAGGATGGGGCACTGTGAACCTCAGGGGCCGGATCCAGGCAAGCTGGGGACAACATCTGGCCCCCGGGCCTGAGGTTCCTCACCCCTGGTTTAACTGATTAAAAGGATTTTACATCCCTAATTTTTGCACAGAAACCATGCCAGAGTCCTTACTGGAAATCCACATTTTAAGCTGAAACGGCTGTTTCCATGCTAAAAGAAAACCACTCCAACCAGAGTTTTTGCTTTTTACACTGACATGCCAGTGAAGACTCTTGGGTGCCTTCCAGAGCTGTCCCATAATGCAGAGCGGGCCCCTCTTTGAAACGCAGCAGTCCTGCCTGCAGGTACCTGCCTCCCCTTATCTCTGCTCCGGCAGCCAGCGCTGTCACTGCTCCGGGACACAAAACAAATCATTATTGAGGAATGCTCCCACTGCCTCCCACGATGCAAATGGCAGGCGGACAGAATATGCTGTGCAGGGTGCAGAGAGAGGGAGGGAGGCAGGGGTTGGGGTCTCCCCTGCCTCAGGACTGGTTGTTTCCGGCAGCTGTCACACACACACATCCACTCCCACAATAATGACTTGCTTTGTGTCCTGGAGCAGTGCATAGTGGGATAGCTACCACCCTGTGCTCCTCAGGTCTGGGATGCAAGTGCTGCATATGTAAACATGCTCTGACATGTGGAAAACAATGTGAATGGAAACCAGTGCTTTTCTATCACCAACAAACCGTCAGCACAACCTCTGCCAGTGCAGACAAAGCCTGGATGAGACTTTAGACTCCAGCCCAGGCAAAATAAGCCTGTAACTTCAACGGAGCCAAAGCCAACAGGCTGTTCCCAGTTAATATCCCCCTCTCTGTTCTCTAACAACGTGGAGTGGAAGTGTTTTGCCTGGAGCTGTCTTATCTCTAGTCATAGTTTTATTTACTGCTTGTATTTCCTACCAGCTCCTTTTGAATGAACTGCACATTGGCTGGACGTGTCTGTGGTACATGAGCACACTAGCACCGTAGCGTAGATGCTTCCTCCAGGTTCTATTGTTCATACAGTTAGTCCACCCCTCTGAGAGGCAGTAGCTAGGTGAGCAGTAAGGTCCTTCCATCGACCTAGTGGAGCTTATTACAGTGCTCAGGACAGGAATTTTTTTGCAAGCCTGAGCAATGTAGCCAGGTCGATAAAATGTTTAAATGTAGACCAGGCTTCAAATAGCAGACATGCCTTATGGGACAATGGGATAATAATAGACAGTATTCATGAATGAATACAGAGCAGCTGCACATCCTCCCAGAAGCCGCTACCCGCAGTGAACGATGTCGTGTTTTTTTTCATTGGCACAAAAAAGTAGTTTAAAAAGAAACGTCTCTGTGTTTGTTCAGCTCCCCACACCGTCCCCATCGTCTGAGAGCCTATTTCCTTTGCCTATCCAATCCACAGGGTGCAGATGACCACAAAGCAAAGGAATGAAGACTCTGGAAACAGAGCCATACACATTGGTTTCAAATCGATTTTCCTCACAAGGCTGTTAATTATGGATTGGCCTTTCAGCCCTGGGAAATCAGGCGGGGGTTTTCCCATTTCAGAAACCCCCCAATCCCCGCAGCAGACATTCTGGTGGAATTTACACTGGAGAGTACCTGGAGTAGAACAGCAGTTGTGATGCAGGTCCAGGCTGAGGCTAATTTAAGTCCGTCTCCCCCCCCAACTATATCTGGTCCTGAGTTTGCAAATTAATATCTGACTTAGGTGTACCATGATGAATGAAGCCTTCCCCTTCTCAATCCATGTTATTTGCTTGCTTGAATATTTCATCATCTCTTCAGCCCAGTGAATGATGATCCAAGCACCCTTCCTTCCGCCTCTCCCAGGATGCTTGCAGGCAGTTGTCTGTGATTAGCCGAAAAAGGTTGGTTTCTGTCTGCACCACCTGGGGATGCTTCTCTTTCCCCAGGCCAGCTTATATAGAAAATATTCCTTGCAATGGCCATTGCTGAATGAGTCAGGAACAATGAGAGCAGGGGTCTCTTAATGAACACAAGGCTATGGAAAAACTCTCTAAAAAGTAAGAAACCTTCCCGAGCAAGTCTCTGAGTTCATCTTGCTGGAAACAAGCTCCCTCCACAGTTCTTCCTTTGCCTTCCACACACAGACACCTCATTAAAAATAAGAAAATCCCGGGCTTGACTGTGGTGGGGAAAGGGCACAGCTGCAGCATGTGAAAAGGCAAGTCTCTTCTGATCCAGAGGGTGTTCACAGTGGGAGAGTAACATAATTGCAGACACTAATACCATATTTTAACGAAGACAGCCCCATGCAACATCTGACTACGTGTGAATATCCTCATTCAGTGTTTACATGCACTGGCAACTCTTGCTTAAAATCCCATCCACTGCTGGCACTATGCTGAAAACTTAATTTGGATTTTTTTTAAAAAAAAAAATGAAAGAAACTGCAGAGAATTTCTCTCCCCATAATTCCTGTGGGGAGAGAAGCCACTGAAGCCCGGATTCAAGAAAGCAAAGCTATTCAGGGTAACACCAAGCACAGCTCAGATTCACAAAGGTACTTAGATACCTGACTCCCATTGAACTGCAAGGGAGTTTGTGAATCTGGGGCCATGGGCTTAACTTTAAGTTGGTCCTTATGTGCTGTTCTACATGGATGAATTTAAGCATGTGCTTGAGTGTTTTTCCAGACTGAAGCCTTAGTTATAA
Organism: Rafetus swinhoei; assembly: GCA_019425775.1. NCBI lineage: Eukaryota > Metazoa > Chordata > Testudines > Trionychidae > Rafetus > Rafetus swinhoei. Next base: position 48,869,421 of record CM033432.1, read on the forward strand.
CCCGACAAACCTGTGACTGGCCAAGAGCCTCATCAAAAGCCCATTAAAGTCAATGAAAAATCTCCCATTGACTTGGATGGGTTGTGAACCAAGCTCTAAAAGCAAACCACGTATCTGGGGTATTAGTGACAGAACACACAAATACGGAACAAATGGTTCATATAAATGAGCTTCCATCTTCCATTGTCAGAGCGTAATGTCACCGTCCACGCGTGACCAGCTGTCTCGCACACTGCGAATCTCAAAAAGGCAGGCAGACATTCTATTTTTGAGTGACTGTCATCAGAATTCAACACATCTATGAACCAACAAAATCAAATTAGGAACATGCTAGTCTGCTTGACCCAGTGAATACAAAGATATGTATTTATCCCATTCAACTAGGTTTGCATTTCCAGAAGAAGATGAACAAATGAGTCAGGATGTCAGGCATCCTTTTAAGACTTCTTTCACAGGTCAAGCTGCCCAGTTAGGACTACCTTAGTCTGTACTGTTTGGTCCTAGACATCCAACACTCTGGTCATCTGAAGAAGTGGGCTGTGCCCACAAAAGCTCATGATACCATCTATATGTTTTGTTAGTCTATAAAATGCTACCAGACTATTTGTTGTTTTTTCAGCTAGTCTGTACTGTTGACCCTCAGAATTATGAACAAGAGCAGTATGTAGGAGTCAGTGATCCATGGCAAGGATGGAGAGATTTCAACGCAAATAGGAACATGCAACATAGAGAAAAACCAGTAATTACAAGTGAAGTTATACCAGGGATGGTGGGTTCTAGCATTAGGATCATGCATGCACTAATTGGATGGTGTCCAGAGCTCTGTTTGCTACAGGGATACTCACTTCTATGACATTCTTTAATATAGTGAATTCAAATTAAAATATAATCTAGACTAGAAGTTCTCCTGGAGCAGTTTGCCTGCATAAGAGGTTTCTGCATAACACAAGAACAGTCATACTGGGTCAGACCAAAGGTCCAGCTATCCGGAATCCTGTCTTCCAATGGCAGGCACTTCAGAGTCTGCTACTGCTGATCACTAATAGGGACTTAGTGTTTGAGCTCAGCTGGTAAAGGCTCATGTTCTTAGTGCTGAAGTGGCTGGGATCAAACACTTGGGGAGGGGGGTCAGTTACCAAAAAAAAAAAAAAAATCAAATTACATCAATATCAGATCTGCTAAGAGCACAGTAGAAAATCCAAAACAGCTTCCTACTAGAAACCATTTTAATAGACTAAGCAGGTTTGTGGGAAACTGGGTCTCTCGAGCACAGAATGCTTGGAGCAGAGAAGTTGTTTTGGTTCCACCAACCCTTCTCTGATCAATGGCAGATGCTTCTGTGTGCGTTGCCTTGCAAGCGTGGCCTGCAATAGGGTGGCTTGCCCTTAGGTTGAAGAGCCTCAAGCGATGCCAAGCCTGACTACAAGATGAACCCCATTTGTGGGAAATAGACAGCTCCTTTATAAAAGGAGTCCGGCTTAAGGGGTGAGAGGGCCCATTGGGGGAAGAGACTGAAAGGGGCAAGGAGGCTCTTGTAGGACCTTGATGCAGAAAGACAGAACAGCAAAGGAAGCTCAGAGGAGAGATGCAAGCTTTTCGGGCAGGGAGGTCTCCATGGGACCTTGATCAAAGCAGGGGAGAGATTGGGAGGCCTAGGGGGAAGCAGTGATGTGAAATAGGAGGCCACCCAAGACAAACTGCACTAGAGGTAAAGGAGCTGACATAGCTGTGCAGCCCTTAGCTGAAACCCAGAGCGGAGCATGGGACGGGGTTCTCCTACCAGCCCCAGTGAAAGGGGGCTGCAGACTCAACCCTGAAGACAGGCTGAGGAATAGCTCTGGAGAGGGTGGAAGGATCTGTTTTGCTTTGATGTTTTGGGGATGTCTTGGTTTGGACAGTTGTGACCACTGAAAGGGGTGGACGTAGGCTGGTGATCTGGCTGGAAGGCTCCGTGATTGAGTAAACTGCCACAGTGCTGTAGCAATCATCAGCAGGGGGCGCTAGCTGTGCACGAGATCTGCAATGCTGCCCTTGGCCACAAGGCGGGTACCTGGGGTAAGTGGAATCATTGACGTTGCACTTGATAACGTGACTTCCGGTTGCATCACACAAAACGTGGACTGGTGATGCTAACACTGCTGCTGGGATCTGATGGCAGCTGTCGTAGGAATGATGAGGTTATTTGGCACGCCTCCTTAGCTAGACATTCCATTAACAGCCAGTAATTCAGTGATGACCCCACCATTTCAAGCTCATTTTAGCATTGACTAAAGGAGGAACTGAGGATCTAATTTCTGTAATTTGAATGAGAGTTAAAAAGATGAAGATTGATACCCTTCACTTTATTTTCCGTATTAGGCAGGAATCAGTACCTGGGTTTGCACACAGCCATTCACTCGGCTCAAACTAAGACAAGCCCAAGCCTTCTGGTGTATTTTGTCTCAGCTCAGACACTCTGAGCTTGTCTGTAAAATAAATGAACTAGAAAAGCATTCCGAGTACTGGCACGGAAAAAAGCACACCAAGCATTCTACTTTGCTTGCAGCCATTTTTTCAGTACCGTATTGTAGATAATCTATGTCAATTACATTTCAGTGTGATAGGGAATCGGGCTGTTCTGGAGCAGATGTAGTTTAGGTTTGGGGATCCGTGGACCTGCACTTCCCAATAGCTTTCCAACAGTGTTCAAAACGCTGCTCCACGTCACTGTAAACAGACACACAAGTGCCACAGGGAAATGGGAAAGGAGCTTAGCAGCTCTGAGAAAATTGCTTCATTTTTGTGATCTCATTTTTGACATTTTACGGGCAGGAGGAAACGATCTGTTGTTCACTGTGGCCATCAGAGTTGAAGGGGTGTTTGCTTTCAGGTCAAACCTTCTTTGAAAAATCCATGGCTCCAGTTGATTTCTAGGCATCTGGCAAAATTCATGGTCCCACACCAGCCGAAAGAGGGTTCTCTTTGACTGAGAGGATTCCCAAGTGTCTGATATACCTCTTGGTGACCCCCTGTACACCACCACCTCCTGGTCCCTGGCAATCCTCAGATGCCAGAACGGCCAGGAGCAAGTTATAGGCTGCTCACAGTTGTTCTGGGGACTGAATTAGCCCTCACAGATAGTCTCTGTAAAGCCATGTGTGGTCCTCCATCTCTGGGGCTCTGCTGGACCCTGCAGACCAAAACCATTGTATTTATTCTAGCCCTTGGTTACATACCTCCAAGATACTTGAAAAATATTAAATGGCTACTTTTAACAAATCCAACATCAATGAATCACCTTATGCCATCAGATTGAAGAGAAAAATCAGCACCTGTCTCCTAGCCTTCTTTTGAATGCATAGGCTTATGGCAGGCTGCAGTGACTTCCTTTAGGAGCCCCTGTATTTCACAAATGGTTTATCATATGTTCCTTCTTGCTGCCAGTAGGGGGCGTGGAGTGGGTCATCTCAGGGGGTTGTGACTAAATTTTTTGCAGGTCACTAGGTACACTAATGTCAGGGTAATTTTTACCTGCTCACTTGGTTTCCGTAAGGCTGTTATTGACATGTTTCCCGAGTGTGAGATATTGAAAAACTAAATGTTTTATTGCCCCAAAGCCTTCCAGCTGCAGTACATGCAATAATCAAAGTATATGCCCTAAATCTGTTAGTCTCTAAGGTACCACAGGACTCCCCATAGTTTTTGCAGATGCTGACTAACATGGCTACCTCTCTGAGGCAATATTCAGTTAGTATTTAAAGATATATATTGAATAGTTCTGAATAGGAATGTGAAACTACAGAAAGAATGTGGCTGCATTGGAGAGGGTCCAGCGGAGGGCAACCAAAATGATTAGGGGGCTGGAGAAGCTGAGGGGAGGAGAGGCTGAGGGATTTGAACTTATTTAGTCTGCAGAAGAGAAGAGTGAGGGGGGATTTGATAGCAGCCTTCAGCTTCCTGAAGGGAGGTTCCAAAGAGGATGGAGAGAGGCTGTTCTCGGTAGTGATGGATGGCAGAATGAGGAGCAATGGTCTCAAGTTACAGTGGGGGAGGTCTAGGTTGGATATTAGGAAAAACTATTTCACTAGGAGGGTGGTGAAGTACTGGGATGGGTTCACTAGGGAGGTAGTGGAATCTCCATCCCTAGAGGATGGAGATTTAAGTCTGTCAGCCGCCGATGGTCAGGGCAGTGCGTGTGTGTGTGTTATACACCCGAGTCTTCAACTGCTGGGACACAAGGTCCTGTCGCAGCAGGCGGCCTTAGGTGAGGCCGACGGGTGCCCCGAGAAGTTTTACGTCCGTGTCTTTGACCGCTAGGACCGGGGTCCCTTCGCGGCAGGCAGCCAACAGGCTGACAGACGCCCCAGAGTTTACAGGGAGAGCTTATTACACCTCAGACTTTGACTGCTAGGACACATGATCCCCTTCGCAGCGGGCAGCCTAGGGAAGGCTGAGAGGTGCCCCTATGGATCTGTCCCCTGGAAGCGACACGATCCAAACACCCCAGCTCTCCCTATATCTGTCCCTTATGACCTGCTGGAGTTCTTTTAATTGTGTTTGGTTCTGTTACAGCAACTGAAGGAGTCAGGTTAAAGCTTAACCAGTTACAGGTTTATTAAGGAGATTTATAAAGCATGTGGTTACAATGGCTATTGCTCTATTTCTTAACTGCTAGCAAATATAAATCTTAAAAATGGTTACAAAGAAAATAAAGATAGAAAATAGAAATAATGGTACCAAGTGACAGCTTAATCTTTAAAGAGCTCTAATTCTATGTATATACTTAAACAAAGGACACATACAGGTACAATTTTTACCCCCTTCTGTGCCTTTCGACTCCAGCGTATCAGGCCAGGGCCGGTCCCTCAATTCCTAGGAAAGACGAATACGAGGTGGGCGTCCCCGTGGAACCTCGGGAGGCCAATCACCTAACCCGACCAGCAGATAGATGGTAGATTGACGCTCAGCGTAAGTGTGCTGCTGGACCCATCTTTATACCCATAGGGGCATGTATCCTCTTTCTTATCTAAGTTGTCAAATTGTGTTGGTCCGTCTTTGTGACGCCAGTTCTTACAAGGGAGTTTCAACTTAATTTACACTTGCAAGAGAGATAACTAAATTGTGAGTACTGGACATTCTTTACTGGGCCGGAGATTCCTCCCCCCGGACGAGTGTGTTCGTATCAATATAGGTGCCAGTCAAGGCAGTTCTCGCAGCCTCGAGGTCAGCAATTAGCTCGATCACCCTCATATCTCTGCTTACTGTTGTCCAGGGTCACTGTAAGCTAGCATATCCGGACCTCCTGTCAAGGCTTCAAAGACTATGCTGATTTTACTGCTCTGTGTGTGTGCTCCAGGCACCTGAGAGAGGGGCAAGCAAGATGGATGTTACAGGGAGGGGGGGTTCCTGTCTGGCTACAAAGTCCCAGCTTGACAAAGCCCTGGCTGGGATGATTTAGTTGGGGTTGGTCCTGCTTTGGGCAGGGGGTAGAACTCATTGACCTCCTGAGATCTCTTCCAGCCCTAGGATTCTATGATTCTATGAAAGGTTAAGTCTGAGTATGTATCCAAGCACTGGAGCATCTAATGGAACCAAACCCAGACTCCAAACCTTCTGAGCTTAAAAATGTCCCTGATGTTCACCCTATTGGGAATTAACAAAGGAGGCCAAGATTTTATCAAGAAATATCGATTTTATCAAGGTAGTGGTGCAGAAAAACAGATTCTCTCTAATGACTTACTGATTGGCTCACACTGACTGCCCACTTATTGTTTTGACTTGAGGTAAACCTTTTTTCTTACATAAACCAGTTTTGATAGTTGTTCTTCAATAAAAATAAATTAAACACCAGCCCCTGCTCTCAAAGTCCGGGGCAGCCCTATGGGAGAATCATGTAACCAGGTAGGTGCCAGATGGTCATCCTGCAACACTTGCTAAGTGGTTGGGACAAGAAGTGGCGGAGTTGGAGAATGAGAGGCCGGAATGATATGGGATTGCAAGTAACTTAGCAGGGTTTTAATGTGCTCTCAAATACTAGAGGCTGGTACTGTGTCACAATGACTGTTCTGGGCCATTAATGCCATTAATACTCCACCGTTCAAAGGGTTTATTTTGGTTTTTTAGAAGAATGAAAAAATACCCCCTCATACCCAGTGTCCTCCCTACATCTTGACTGACTTGTAACCATCTTCCCCAGCCCGTCTTCTCCCTGACAAGCAGCTTCACACAGCCATCAACAACCGTGATTTTGCTGTGAAGATCCAGCTCAATGTAGTGCCTGGAAGAAGAGGCACCCTTCTCCCTAGCTTTGCTCTATATCCATCATGATCATCATCGTCAACTGGGCCATTCCCAATTAATCTTTCCCAGTATCATTCCAAGCTGCTGCTCTCAACCCCGCTAGCTTCTGAAAAACTCTTATCTCCCCAGTTCACTCGCTTTCTAATATTGTTCGCATCCTTATCCTGTCCTGTTTCTCCTTTCTGCCTGTCTCATACAGCACAAGCTTGTTGATGTCTTTTGACTTGGTTCTGGGCCCTTATGCAATGCTGATTTTGCTTAGTGACCAATCTGTATATTGACTTCATGTCTCGGATCCTCCTAAAACTGCATTTTTTAATCCTTAAGTTTGCACTCAAGGTAAGAGATAGTGCAGTCATTCTTGACCCCAGCCTTCCTGGCTTCCTCTCATCTCTCCCTTGTCTGGCCTTGGCCTTCTTAGAAACTTAATAAACTTCTTGTCCATCCAAAGATTCAAAATTATTCTGGTTTTTGCAACCCAGAGGACTTGCTCCTTGCTACCTCTGACACATCTCTATCCTTAGTACACCAACTGACAGACCTTCCCGTGCAGGTAGCTTAGGGATGCTGTTGCTAGATCTACTACTACTTTTGAACAGTTATATTATGGCCACGCTGAGGATGCTTTGTCCATCTGCACCAGGCCATGAGTTTGCAATCTTTTCTAGCGGATACAGACCTTCCTCCTGTCACCCGTGCCTTTCTCATTTCAAGGTTGGGCTCCTGCAGTATGCCATAAATAGACCTACAACTTCCATCTGTTCAGAAACAGAAGCTGGTTCAGGAAAGTAGCTGCCCCTTATTAAGGCAGTGCACAATGGACAATATTTACTTGAAGATTTGTAATGGAGGCTCATTGGTTTCATGGGGGAGTTGATGCCATTGGGTTGGGCTGTAAAGCTTGAACAGTCTGAGACCTGCTCGCTGAAGAGGCTGCCTTTTCCCCTCTGTGCCAGTGCTGCCAGGTCTGGAGGTGCTCCAGCGTCTTGATATGAAAGTGAAGAGGCTGCCAGCACGGTGTCCTTTGGCAGAGCCCGACAGCTGGAGAGATTGTTTTCCTCATTGGTCCAAAACGGTTTCGGTTGCTGCTTTCAGGTCACTCTGCGAAGGCCATCTCTTTGATAGGGTGTGTGTGTGTGGGGGGTAAGGGGACAACTGAGGGTTTCTTGTGGGGTGGGATTTTGGGGGTGGTGCTGTTCGGTTACTGGCCGAGAAGTTTTACTTTACTTTTGTGCGATGCTGAGGGGTGCTCACCTCAGGTTGTTTGTTTAATAACTGGCGGGGTGGAGACAGACTTTTTTTGTTGCCTCTGAAGGACATTATCGGGGATCCTGCCTGCAGCAGAGCCTCTTTCTAGGCAGCCTAGTGAGCGCAGCTGGCCAGTAGCAATCTGCCTGAGCAATTGATGATAGCTCCTGATTGGCTGGAAAAGTCAGCAGACAGGCTCTTTAGCCCAGCAGCAGTCCAGTCCGGTGGTCACTAAAAAGCATAGCCCATGGCTACAATAGCTCCTGTCCCAGCCTTGCTCCACGTAACCTTGGTCTGACCCTCAGCCCCAATTCCTGACTAGGGCTGCCAGGAAGACCTTGCTGAAAAGGATCCCTGGTGGCTCCAGTGAGCTCTGCTGACCAGGCTGTTAAAGGTCCAGTTGGTGACGTAGCGGGGCTAAGCCAGGCTCCCTGCTTGCCCTGGCTCCGTGCAGCTCCCGGAAGTGGCCGGCATTTCCTCTGGCTCCCAGTCAGAGGGACGGCCAGGGAGCACTGCCCCGCCCAGCACCAGGTCTGCAGCCTCCATTGGCCAGGAACCGCAGCCTATGGGAGCTGTAGGGGCAGTGCCTGGGTGCAGGCAGCACCTCCGAACAGGGGCCGGACATGCTGGCTGCTTCTGGAGCCAGGACAGGCAGGGAGCCTCCCTTAGCCCCACTGAGCAGCTGACCAGGAGCCTCTTGAGTTAAGTGCTGCCTGGCCAGAGCCCATGCCCCAAATCTCCTGCCCCTGGTCAGAACCCCCTCTCCCAGACGTCACCCCTCCCTGCAACCCAACGCCCTGGGTGCCGCCAGCCTCCGTGGGCCCCTCAGATAGGTGTGTGTGGGGGCCTCTGCTCTATGCTCCCAGAAGGGGTGGGGCCTGGAGTGGAAGGGGCAGGGGTGGGGAAGCCAGTCCTCTGCACTGCTCGGCGCTCTGGGCAGTGATCTAGAGGGCTCGGGGCTCCGGCCGCCACCACTCCTGCAGTAAGAGCAGCAGTGGCCAGAGCTCTGGGCCCCTATGAAATGCCAGGCCCTGGGGCAACTTCCCCATTTGTCCCACCCCCCGTTGGTAGGCCTGCCCAAGGTTGGAACCCACGCCCACACCCAAACTCCCTCCCGAAACCTGCCCCCCCCATTCCAAGCCCCTTGGTCCCAGCCTGGAGCCCTCTCCTGTACCCCCAGCAGGAGCCCTCACCCTCTCCCTCTCCCATACCCCAAACTCCTGCCCCAGTGAGGAGCCCCCTCCCTGCACCCTGAGCCCCTCGTTTCTGGCCCCACCCCAGGGCTTGCGCCCCCCAACTAGAACCCTCACCCCTTCCTGCAGGGAAGCCTTCTCTGAGGCTCTGCCCCCACTCACTCCAGCCCCTACTTTCTGTCATCTGCTGACCCCCACCCTCTCTCACTCACTTGCACCCCCCAGCTGGATCCTTCACCCCTAGCCCAGTGCAAGTGAGTGAGGGTGGGGGCAGCGAGTGACAGAAAGAGGGCTGGAGTGAGTGGGGGCAGAGCCTCAGGAAGGGGCAGGGCAAGGGTGTTTGGTTTGGTGCAACTAGCAAGTTGGCAAATAGACGCTTGGCTCAGGTGCATGGAGGTCAGTACTTATGAGCCAGGATGAGTAGGAAGGGTGTCTCTCCCTCTGCTTGTCAGGAGCTGGGAATGGGTGGCAGGGGATGGATCCCTTGATGCTTACCTGTTCTGTCCAGTCCCTCTGGGGCACCTAGCATTGGCATGGCCCGCTGTCATTGGACTAGATGGACCTTTGGTCTGACCCAGTATGGCCGTTCTTATGTCCTGGGTCTGACCTGGGTTTGCTCTGACTTAGTTCCTGCTCTAACCACTAGACCTGACTCTTGCTCTAAGCACTGGCCAGGACAGCCACCATCCCAGTCACTGGCAGACATAAACAAAGCCCTTTTTAGTCTGTGGTCTTGTTAGTTCACAAAGACAGGTTTGTGAAGATGAAAGGTCACTACATCTACCTCTGTGTCTTTCTCAGCAAAACCAAGCATCGGGCCGCATTATTTTTTATATTTTATGAAACCTGTCGAGCGTTCCCTCCTCCCACCCTCACTTTCAGGATGGAGGAAAACTTGGAAGCTTTCCACAATGAGTATTCTGGACCCACAACCAAGAAACAATGGAGAGGGAGGCACCCACGTTGAGAGTGCCCATGGCAGTGGCTGCTAGAAAATGCAGAAACCCAGCAGCGAGCAATCTCTAAAAGGGTTAATTTAAAAAATGCATGTTTGTAAAACCTCCCCCGCTGTTGCCCCAACCTCCTGAGAGTAATGTGTAAAGTCTGGAGAGAGGTAGGAAAGAGAAATCAACAGCACAGCTGGCTGCTTCATTCCTCCTGCTCATTTTCCCTGCACCAGGAAGTAGAGAGCTGGGAATTGGTCCCCTGGAACACTGCTTTTGACAGAGTTGCATGTGAGCTGGGAGAAGCAACAGTGTTGGCTCTGTACTGGCTCAGGGGAGAGAGGCCTATTGATGGCCTTACACAGCACCACCTGCTGTTGAGAATGCAGTACTGCAGGAGGCAGCTCCACCGCTCCCAACTGCGGCTGCCTGGAGAAGTGGAGATGGTTGGCTGGTTGAAACCCAGGGGCTCTCCGGCTCAGCTGCCGGTTCAGTAACTTGCCTTCACCTGGCAGTTTAGTCCAGTGTTTCTCAACCTTTTTTTGCTCATGGCCCCCTTCTGAGCCTCATTTACCTCTGTGGCCCCCCTCATAGCTGCTGTTAGTTGGAAAAAAAGGTACATAATTTACCTAATGTTCCGTTTTTTCCATGTGGCCCCCTAGAGGTAGGGCGTGGCCCCTGGGGAGCCATATGGCCCACGGTTGAGAACCACTGGTTTAGTCTAACAGCGGGTGGGCATAGCACTCTGGCGTAGCTTAGCTTATATATATTATATCCTAGAAAGGATCTCTGGGTTAAAAAAACCCAACAGTCCCAAGGAGAGCAACTGCCGGTATCAATCACTTGTTTCCTTTTGGAGTGAGAGTGGCACTGGGAAGTGATCTGTAATACAGTCTTACCAATTCCCTCACAGCACCCTTCAGCGAATGAAAAGAGATCGTACAAAGGAAGTGATGCTTTGAGAGGTGGAGTAAGGCTACTGCTTCAAGAATGGCTCCTTTTGTGCCAGGAAGATGTGGTGTTGGTCTGTGGATTATTTTAACCAGATACTGTGGTTGAGCTGTGAACGGTCAAACAATGGCTGGTGTGGGTGGACATTTCCCCTTTGGCACCTGAAGGTATACCTGGAACAGACTGCAGACATGGTGGTCTGGTTGGTGTTTTAAGGCGGAGGTTGGGGGTTGAACACTTGTACCTTGGGTAAAGACTTTTGGGGTGTTTCATATGTAACTCACTGGCCAGCGTATGTTACCTTGCCCTTTCGTACTTGATCCATGGAGATGGAGATTGAGTGTCACAGCTTCCAGCAACAAGACTTGGCTGTCTAGCTAAAATGTAGAGGCGTATGCTTGCAGCTCCCGGGAAGTCCTTGGTAGGGTGGGTCAGGAATTTTACAGTGAAATATGTTTTGTGTGAACACATCAATTCATCAAACCCAAAACTGTTAACTGAAAAGGGTCAGTTTCAATGACTCTCCCAATTTGAAAAGCGTTTCAAAAAAGCCAAAATGCCCCATTTTGATATTTTCTAAATGAACTTTCATTTTTTTGGCCCTAAATGACTTTGGAAATGTTAATTATTTTATACTTAAAGATTATTTCAGGAAGGGCAACTGGGGCTGCTTGCTCACAGGACGAGTTGAAATTCTTCTATTTGGTGACTAACCTAACATCTCTGCCCAGGGACCAGGCATAGAATCATAGAACACTAGAATTGGAAGGGACCTCAAAAGTCATCGAGTCCAGTCCCCTGCTCTCATGGCAGGACTCATCCTGTCTAGACCATCCCTGATAGATGTTTATCTAACCTGCTCTTAAATATCTCCAGAGATGGAGATTCCACAACCTCCATAGGCAACTTATTCCAGTGTTTAACCACCCTGACAATTAGGAAGTTTTGCCTAATGTCCAACTTAAACCTCCCTTGCTGCAGTTTAAGCCCATTGCTTCTTGTCCTATCCTCAGAGGCCAAAGAGAACAATTTTTCTCCTTCCTCCTTGTGACACCCTTTTAGATACCTGAATACTGCTATCATGTCCCCTCTCAGTCTTCTCCTTTCCAAACTAAACAAGCCCAATTCTTTCAGTCTTTCTTCATAGGTCATGTTCTGTAGACCTTTAATCATTCTTGTTGCTCTTCTCTGGACCTCCTCCAATTTCTCCACATCTTTCTTGAAATGTGGTGCTTAGAACTGGGCACAAGACTCCAACTGAAGCCTAATCAGCATCGAGTAGAGCGGAAGAATGACTTCTCATGACTTGCTCACAACACACCTGTTAATACATCCCAGAATCATGTTTGCTTTCTTTGCAACAGCATCACACTGTTGACTCCTATTTAGCCTGTGGTCCACTATGACCCCTACATCCTTTTCTGCAGTACTCCTTCCTAGACAGTCGCTTCCCATTCTGTATGTGTGAGACTGATTGTTCCTGCCTAAGTGGAGCACTTTGCATTTGTCCTTATTAAACTTCATCTTATTTACCTCAGAGGTGACTTCCGCTACCAGGCTGTTCAGCTGAGGGGCAGCTGGCATGCCAGACACTAGAGGAGCAGCCAGAAGCTAGAGGTTTTCCTGTGTGAAACATGTGAGTGAGTAATAGTATGAAGGGGTTTCACTCACTCCAGGCTCCCCTTGCAGCTAGATGTGAACACAGCAGGCTCTCTTCTGTCTTGGGCCCAGAGTCTTGATCCTTCTACTTACAGGGTCTGTCTTATCCAGATTCCACCTATCAGACCTGGCTTTCCTCCTAGCCCCATCTGCAGGTGGGTAGGGGAGCCTGGGCCCATCTTCTGCAATCCAGGGCATGGGGTTCTGCACCCTAAAGGCGCTCCCCCTGCATATCTTCCTACCAGTCTCCTTCTGCAGAGGGCAAAGCAAAGAAATGGAAATAAAATAAATCAAAAGATAAATCCCAGACTTTGCAAGTGCCCAGAATCCTTTCTCCCTCAGCAAGTCAGATAGAATCTCACTACCCAGAGGCCCCAGGCAGCCAGATCTCCCATAGCTCCTCCTTGTGAAGAGCTAAGGGCTGGTCTAAATTGAAGAATATCACATTGGCACGGCAATATCTCTCAGCGATGTGAAATACCAACTGCACCTCTCAGGGTGGGAAGCTGACCTGACCCCTGTTGCAGACAGTGCTCGGTGGGTGAAGAAATCTTCTATTGACCTAGCTACCATCTCTCAGGGAGGTGGATTTATTCCCCTCCTGTTGCTGCAGTGAGTTTCTACTTGGTAGCATTTTAAGTGTAGACATAGGCCTTGTCTATACTTACCCAGAGATTGATGCTCCGGGGTTTGATTTATCAGGTCTAGTAAGGATTCACTAAATCAACTACTGATGGTGCCCCTGTCGATCCCGGTACTCCATAGGGTCACAAGGAGTAAGGGAAGTCGACGGGAGAGTTTCTCCCATTGACCTCCCATAGTGGGGATGTCGCGGTAAGTCAGTCTAAGGTACATCGACTCCGGCTACACTATTCACGTAGCTGGAGATGCTTATCTTAGGTCGACTTTCTCCCCCAGTGTAGGCCAGGCCATAGCCGCAGAGTGCAGGGCTGTTCACCTCCACTGGCTGCCTGCTACTGAGCTGTTCTATTTCACTTTGAAGCTGCTTCTCCAGCCCACACATGCGTTGCCGGTGGGGCTCAAAGTAGCTCTTTAACCACTTGCTTTCTGGTGCAGGGGGAGTACGCCCACCATGACAGGGCTGCAGGAAATACATAGGAAGCTACTAGACAAAGTGGATGTTGCAGGATTCCCCTAGAACCAGAGCACTTGTGGTTTGAATGAAGCCAGCAGAAATAATAGGACAAAAATCAGGACAGTGAGTCCTGTGTCTGCTGACTTTGTCTGCAGAAATGAGGATGGGCTGGTAAGGAGAGAGTCCTTGTTTTAAAACAAGTACTTGTAGGAAGGGGGGAAGGTAAATGATTAAGTTGGAGAGGTTTGAAAGTTTCCTCCCGCAGGAAAGTTGTTCTTTAATATGAAACGCTCCTAAGTAACCTGCACTTCTAGAGGGGAGGGATAACTAAATAGCGGAGAGAAATGCTTTGGCTGACAGTGACAGAGAGAGGGAGACTAGAAAGGTAACATGCAATCCATCAACAGGGCAAGTTTCATTAGTCACTGCTCCGTCATTTTGCTCTGAAGTTTAAATGTCGCGCAGAATGCCGCCCGGGATTTATCATTTTAAAAAGGTTTTTTCCATATTGAGAAAGGAAGAAAAATATTTTCACTGCTGCTCAGTAACAACGTGGTCAGCTACAGCATCCAGTTTTCTCGTGAAGAGAGCTGCACCCGGCTCTCCAGATCTGATGATCAAATAGGCAACCTTGGTTTGTTTTTCTATAGCTGGCTGTTCAGTGCCATCGTTGGCTGGCCCTAGAAGTTTACTCATCTATACCTCGATCAGCTGCTCATCCCTTTGAAACCCATTGGTGGTGGCTTAATTCAGGTCCAAGCAAAGAAGCAAAATGTTTCATTTGCTGCAACACCCATACTTCATACCCAGCTGAAGCAAAAAACAGGACTATGTAGCACTTTAAAGACTAACAAGATGGTTTATTAGGTGATGAGCTTTAGTGGGCCAGACCCACTTCCTCAGATCAAATAGTGGAAGAAAATTGGCATGACCATATATACCAAAGGATACAATCAAACAAATGAAAGCATATGAAAAGGACAAATCAAATTTCAGAACAGACGGGGGATGAGGGGGGGAGGTAAATGTCTGTGAGCTAATGATATTAGAGGTGATAATTGGGGAAGCTATCTTTGTAATGGGTACAGAGGAAGCTGTGAGGCACTGTGATAGGAAGGGCTGGAATGGCGGGGAAGGGGATAAGGAGCAGCGTGGGCCCAGGCAGCTTCCCCCACCTGCCAGGCACACGCAGGCTGGTGGAGGAGCTGAAAAGGGGAGCAGAATCGCTCACATGCAGGCCACCGGTGGAGGTCAGCAGACCTGTCCTCTGAAGCTCTACAAAAGGAGCCCGGTGGGCGGCCCAGCTGCCAGGGCCCCTGACGCTTCATGGTCTACTCAGCATGCTGGGGGGAAAGGCCGGGAGACTTTTGCAAGGTTTGCTACCATTGCTTTAATTTACTTTCTTTACTTGACTTTGTTTCTCCCTCTTGTGCCCAGGAGGCGTGAGCCCTCGTGTGTAGGGAGCCCGTTGCATTGCACTCTAGGGACAGGCCTACACTTTGGGGTGGATTGATGCTGTGGTGATTTACCCAGCAGGGGTCGATTTCACGGGTCGCCTCTCATGCTCCCATCAACCCCAGCACTCCACCAGAACAAGATGAGCAAGGGGCATCGACGGGAGAGGTTCTTCTGTCTACTGAGCATGGTGTGGACCCCCGCGTAAGGAGCTCTAAGCTATGTCAACTTGAGTTACGTAACTCAAGTTGCATAGCTTAGATTGTTCTGTCCCCATTGTGTACACCTGCCCTTGGGTGCAAGGCTCAGCCACCTACGTCTGGGCTCTGGTTTGGAACCCAGTGCAGATGGGGGCCCAGGTTCCCCTACCTGCCCCTCATGGGGCTGGAGGCACAGTCTATCCTTGATACCAGAGACTCAGGACTAGGAAGGTCCCATGTCTCAGAGACAAATGACTTCGGCTGGGTAAAGCCTGAAGTCCCTTGCTCGGCAGTGGAACCACCCTTTGTTGGATTCTTTTCCTAACCCCGAAGGGATAGATATAACTTGTGGCCCTGCTGCAGGGATACAGGACAGACCACTGTAGGGTTGGAGAGGCAGTCCACAGAGGATGCCAGGACAAAGGAGTGCCTGTCACACCTTTACCCATTTACTATGTTACACCTGTGCGGAGCAGACCCTTTCACAGCCACGTGAGGATTAAGTGACATGCCCGAGGATGCCCAGAAAACCTGTAGCAGAATCTCAGTCCAATGCTTCACCCACAAGACCACCCCACAGGTTGCTAATTCAATGTATAGGTGTCTAATATAAAGGTTTTGTCACTGCAGAGTGACTGCAGATTTAGTAAACTATGCAAACCAATTATGAATGTGCTGTCACTTTCTGCTTTCACAATAAGCCCTGTATTCTGTAGCACTGGAGCTGTGGATCTATGCAACACTGCTAAGCCAATTAATCAATAGCTATACCAAGGAAGGAGGAAAGAAATTAAAACTGGACACATTGCTGGATTTATTCTGTTATGTGCTAAACTTGAACAAATACGTTCCAGTCAGTAGAAGCCAGGGAAGCCAGTACTCAACCATACAAGACCGATGGCTCTAAGGAGATAAAAAGAATAATAGCAAAATGCCAGACACCGGCTACAGTGGCTGGAGATCATCTGTGGAGGATGGAAATATTCTTTAAATGATGAAAGGAGACAATAACTCACAAAAGGCAGATTCACCAGTGAATCATGGGATGCTGCCTCCAGTAAGTCAGCAGAAATATGGTTCCAGAATTTAAAGGCAATCATCCATCAGTGATTCTGTTTATACAGATTTATGGATAGATCTGTACTTTTTCTACTATTTTTATATATTTATATAAATCGGACGTTTTAGCTTACCTGTGCCTGGCACTCTAATTTTAGATGGCACGGTGATTATGAAATAGAGACATTAATCTCTGGAAACCAGGACATTTCCCTCCTGATATGTAGAATAAAAGAATCCTAGGGTTGGAAGAGACCTCAGGAGGTCATCGAGGCCAAACCCCTGCTCAGAGCAGGACCAACCCAACTAAATCATGGCAGCCAGGGCTTTGTCAAGCTGGGACTTGAAAACCTCCAGGGATGGAGATTTCACCACCTCCCTAGGTAACCCATTCCAGTGCTTCCCTACCCTCCTAGGGAAATAGTTTTTCCTAATATCCAACCTAGACCTCCCCCACTGCAACTTGAGCCTCATTCTGCCATCCATCGCTACCGAGAACAGCCTCTCTCCATCCTCTTTGGAACCCCCCTTCAGGTAGTTGAAGGCTGCCATCAAATCCCCCCTCACCCTTCCCTTCTGTAGACTAAATAAGCCCAAATCCCTCAGCCTCTCCTCATAGGTCATGTGCTTCAGCGCCCTAATCATTTTTGTTGCCCTCTGATGGACTTTCTCCAACGTGTCCACATCCTTTCTGTGATGGAAGGGCCCAGAATTGGACATAGTTCTCTAGATGTGGCCTCACTTAAAGGGGAATAATCACTTATCTAGATCTGCTAGCAACGCTCCTACTAATGCACCCCAATATGCCGTTAGGCTTCCTAGTGTCAGAAAACATTAAATTTTTTCAAGCTTGAGAGCTACCGAAAATATAAGATGTATAAAATCGGAGGACTCTGAGCATGTTTTAAAAGCAATGTATTTGGGAAGATTTAGGCAGGAGCTCTAAAAGAACGCTTTGGGGCCATGTCCAAATAACAGCTTTTAATACCAGAGAGACCAGGTGAGTGAGGTAATATTTTTTATTTTACCAACTTCTGTCAGTGACAGAGATTAAGCATATGTCCAGACTGAAGAGTTTTTCCGGGAGACCGGAGGTCTGCTTTCCCGAAAATTTTTTTGGAAAAGCAGACGCGTTTTTCGGCATCCCTGTAAATCTCGTTCTATGAGGAAGAAGGGGTGTTCCAAAAGAGGCTCTTTTCCTGACATTTGGCCCAGTGTAGACGGGCCAATTGTCGGAAAACCCTCTTTCGGAAGAAAAACAATTTGCGTATCTTTTTCCGATAGAACTTTGGAGTCTAGACACAGCTAAAGAGCTCACCCCTCTTTGTCTCTCCCTAATATTCTGGGACTATCACAGCAACAAAAACACTGCAGTCAACTTCTAACACACTCAAGGGAAATTGTTGTTTTGGGCCCCTATTCAGCCAAGTACTTATAACCTGTGCTTAACTTTTGTGTAGTCTCATGTTTAAAGTTACTGTGGTTTCCTAGAACATATTATGAACCAACTTAGCATGTATGATGATGGGTGACTCTCAGGAGCAGGGGATATTTGCCCGGGTTTAGATAAGCCTCAAAAGTTTAAATGCTTATTTGGCTGTCCTGAAGTTCTGTGAACGTCCTGTTATTTTTGTTACCTGTCTCCTCCTGAGTTATTTGTTCAGCTCATCTACTTGTCATATCTTAGTCCTTGCTCACGGAGTATGAACATTGTTTTCTGTGTTTGCATAGCAGCTAGCACAATGGGGCCCTGGCCTGGCTGGCTTTTGGATACTACAATATTCGGAGTGTTAATTGCAATTGTTTATGTTTAAAGAATATGAAGGTGCAAGTCACAAACTCAAAGATCAGGAAATGCCAGAATTAAGGGTATCCTGCCTGTGATTGGGGTTGGTCCCCACAGTCTGTCAGGCATGGGCAAGAACCCAGTTAGCATGGGTGGTGGGTGAAACTGCTGCTTGGAGAGGCAAGATCCCCAGCCGGTGGCCCTGCCCACGCTCCCTCCTGCTCTGCTCAGGTCCTGCCTCCTCCCCTCTGTCTCCCTCTTCTCTTCCCTCCTCCTTGTTCACCCCTTCCAGACAAATCCCCAATTTCAAATGTAGCAAACTACATCTGAAAAAAACCCCACTCTTTTGAAATTCCTTTCTCAATAAAAGGGAGCATGTTTTCCCTTGCATGCCAGATTGTGAAGAGTGGACATCCAGAAGGTACCTATTTAAAGGCACTACATTTGGGAATAAAAAATGTCAGTCAAACTTTTTTTTGATATATCCTTAAGTTTGTCAGAGATTTATTTGTAAAAACTCTGTGGGAAGGGCAAGTCAGATGTCCTGCTGAATACAACATTAAATATTATGGAATACAGCTTCTCTGTTTTACATTCTTTTAATCAGTATTTCTAAACTGATTTAATATTTTTAAATATACTCTTAAGCCTTTATAAAGTAATCATTCCAGATTACTACATATTTAACACACTGAAACAAAGACATTATTTTAAATTAATCAGTCAGAATGGTTCATTGCTTTTAGAAAAAAGGAACACTAATTTATTTTGTGTGATCTTCATAACAATAGACATGTTTATGAAATTTTAACATATGTTTATGTTGAAAATATGCTTCCAAAGATTTTAGGCATAACAAAGGGTTTTATATATTACCAAGGTACTGATTTTGGTGGAGGGTTCTCTTAAAATTAGCTTATCAAATAGTCAGAAGCAAAGAAAGGGAAACTCATTTGTCCAGTATCTGGAAGAAAAGGAATGTTGTCCCTTTAAGGACTTCCCTCAACAGGGAGGTGAAAGGAAACTAGGGATGGATAGAAAGGACAAGACAACTTTGGAAGCAAGTTTTTTACTACTGTAATAAAAATAAAAATGTGTATTTTAGATAAAGGTGGTCTTTTGAGGAATTCATTTTAAAAAACTAGATGTCTAAAGGTCCAAGCATTTAAGGCTAAATCTGAATACCCAGATTGTGCATGTACAAATCCATGCAAGGATTTTTTAGAGATGTGATTTTAGAATTTTCAGCAACAAACGAATGAAATATTTAAAGCAAATTTTAAAGGACGGTCCTGTAGACATAGCAATGCACAGCTGGTCCTGTCGGTAAATTTCAGTGTTGGCATTTGCCTGTTCACTGGCTTCTTTGCCACTTACTGGCTCTTTCACAGAGTGACAGGAGAGGGATCATGTGAGGATTACCCTCCCTCCCTCTCGGACATCTGGTGTTGGCCACTGTCGGCAGACAGGATACTGGGCTAGATGGACCTTTGGTCTGACCCAGTATGGCCGTTCTTATGTTCTTATGTTCTTATGTTATGTTAATAGGTCTGGCAAGTTAGAAGGCTTTTCACTTTTAAGTTAAGAGATCTACTTTGGGTGAAGATTCACCAGTCTGCCACAGCTTGCTGTAGAGTCCTTCAGGAAAGGTCAGAATGGGAAAAGAGGAAAGGATGAGCACTACGACCCAGAGAAGGCATTGCCTCTCCTTGCCTCTTACACCCTCTGCCCATGCCAGCTAGTCCTAATCTGCACCTGTGTGGAGTAACTAATTGCCTCCTGGATAGAAAAATGGCAGTAGAGTAGAGTAAAGCAGCACAATGGGAAGAGGCTGCAAAGCAGACTGGTTCCTCTGATGGATGCAAGCCCTGGGCTAGGGCTTAACAGGTGGGGAGCTAGAGTGAAGCCTGGCAGGGGTGGAAGGGCTATTAATTGGAAGAGTTGCTTGTATCTTTATTTGGATTTGTGTGTACTACCCTGGAAGGGGCTTAAACGTTGATAGCTGTTGACTGAGAAGGGCCTAAGGAACTGGCCGGAGGGGTGGGGTGCAAAGGTTAAGTAGTGCAGCATCCAGGCACAAGTGGTGCCCAAGAAGTGAGGATGCACCCTGGGACTGGGCCAGGTGGGCCAGCCGTGAGGATGAGGAGGAAAGGGGTCAGTGCACTGGGGGAGCTGGCAACGAGAGCTGGACAGGAGACAGCAAGTCATTTGGAAACCCTGGACATGCAGTTCCTGGAGGCAAACCCGGAGCCGGGAGAGGTGAAAACCTCACACTAGAAAATAATAGTGGTGGCAGCAAAAGAAGAACTAGAATTAGTTCGGACAAGACAGGACCCGACATAGGAGTAGAACTGTTGGCAGCAACTTGAAATGGCGCCAGCTGCAATGCAAACTGGCAACGATGTGCCAGCGCACGCCTGGGCTCTGGAAGCCAAGAGCAGGCCCCTGCAGGACAGGAAACTAAACTGGGCACATTTTGGGGAGACAAATGTCCTGAGTGAGGAGATGAGAGACGCTGTCTTGATTGTGGACTCTGAACCACCATCCCACCGGTGAGCACAGGAGCCAGGACCAGCAGCGGAGAGTACAGGGATTTGGGACCTTCAGAATAGGGTAGCCGGTACAGAGGAGACCCTGCCTGTACACGTGCAGACAGAGAATACTGGAAAGAATGTTATCAAGATGTCCGAGGTGTTCAAAGCCGTTTGTTCACTCAGGTATGTGGCTGCGGGGCCCTGCACAGTCAGACGAGGCAGTACCCTGGCCTGTACTACCTTGGGGAGGAGGAGGGCAGTATGGGATGGGGCTTAACTCCCCCACCAGCTGCAGAGCAAAGGAAAGGACCCAATTAATTATGTTCTGCAGCAAGAGTGGGGAAGCGACATCCTGTCTCCTGGATGTAGGAGGTGGAACTAAGCCACATAAGTAGCCTAAGGGATCCAGGCCTGCTTATGGGGAAGGCAAAGAGGGCAGTCGCCCCAGGGCCCAGCGATTCAGAAGGGCCTAGGGCTCCCGGCTGCCACCACTGCTGTGGTGGTGTCTGGAACGCCAGGCCCTTTAAATTGCCACTGGAGCATCATGCGGCACACTCCGGGTGGCTCTGAGGGCTGCCTGGGGGGAAGAGTGCTGTGGCATAGTTCAAGCCCCTTCCACCTGAGGCCCCGCCCCTTCTGGAAACACAGAGTCGTCCCCGCCCTCCCTTGCCCAGGGGCTTGGCAATTCTGTTGGCCCCCTGAAGGGACCGCCGCTGGGCGGAGACTGCAGAGGTGAGGGGTCTGTGGAATGGAGGGACGTCCTGGGCTACGGCTTAACAAGCAGGATAAACAGAGGAACTAAGGTAAAGCCTGAGAGGGACCGAAGGGCTGTTAATTTGGGCTTGTTTGTGCTACCCTGGAGCAGATGTAGGATTTTATCGCGGTGACTGAGAGAGGCCTTTGCAGGCCTAGGAAGTGGCTGCTGGGGGTGGGGGGGGAGGCTGCAAAGGTGAAGTCCCTTGTACTGCTGCATCCAGGCACAAGGGAAGCGCTAGAGGTGAGGAGACACTTACGTTGCACAATCTTAAAGCGGCCCCCTGGTGTGTATGTATTATAATCACACACTGTACTTTCCACTGGAATAAGCCAGAGGTTGTGTGTGTTCATGTCGTTACAGTTCATACTGCACTGGCACAAAGCGCTGGATTAAAGTTGCACAGGCTGCCTTAATTCTGTCGTTCCCGAACTTCTGAGTCCCTGACTTTGCAACCTTAATGTTCTTTTAATGTAGCGGGTTTTTAAAAAAAAATGTAATATGTAATTTGTAAAGTTCTCTGAATGTCCTTTGGGATGAAAGGTGCCCTACAAATTATTAATAGTGGTTTATTGAATATGCATAAGCACCAGTTCCCTTGCGCAGCACCGATGAGTTGTAGCTAGGCCATGACATCCCATAGGGGCCATCGTAGACAGCAGCTTTGGGGAACATGTAAATATGTAGATTTCCAAACAAAAACATTACAGAAAAAGAACTAATATGAAATGGTGTTTCCACGGAGTACAGCTAACACCCTCCGGCCCTTCCCAATTATACCTCCCAGTCAACCGTAACTTTGCCTGCAAACTATGCAAATACACAGGCAAAGGTCAAATCTGTACAAATAGACAAGTCTGGGAAGCCATATTCTTCACAGATGTGAGCTTGAATTCAAAACTAACCTGCTGGTTTGTTGAGGGTGGAGGAGGAATAGTTCAGGAAACAGCATAAAACAGACAAATGGACTCAACCTATTGTGTGTTTTATTCTTTATTGAATAGTTACTGGCAATGTAAGCTGACAAGGTGAATATACTGCAGAAAAGGAGCAAAGATTTCTTAATGTTAAATCAATGATTCATTTGCTCTTTTCATGATTAATTGCAAAGTATTTAGATCTATAATGACTCCTGTAGCTGCAACATAGTTTAATCAAAAGGGGGAAAAATCTAGTTCACAGGGAGGTACTGACACTGAACAAGGTCTGGTTTGCTTCCCTCGCCCCTCAGTCTTTGGGGAGCTATCACAATCAATGGGGAGCACTGGACACTTCATACAGAAACATGTATAGAGGCAGATAAATCTGCACAAGTAACAAATAACAGCAGCAGCAGACTGGCTAATACCCTGATCTGAAGCCCATTGAAGTCGATGATTTCAATGCTCTGTGGATCAAGTGCCAAATGCTTTCCTACAGTTTGATTAACTCTACCCCAGCAGGGCACTCCACTAGTGGCCAGATGGAGCATCCATCTAGCGAAAATGAGCCGGAGCTGCCGGTGCCGCTGGCTGGATTAGAACCTTGACCTCAAGCCCAAATACTGGGCAGTACCCCCAGATGTACAGACTTGTCTCTGCTTCCCCCTCGTTCCCTGTGGGAAGCAAACTGTGCCAGCTTTTTCCTTAATCTGCATTACTTCTTCCTCTGCAGGGACTTGTCTGTGGGGGGCTGGCATCTAGGGCCCATCAATGTGGGTAGCCCATGGAGGCGAGTCACGGGGCTCTTGCTTCCCTGTGTGGGCATTCAGTCGGGCTCATAACAAGCCTCAGTGGGTCTGTTTGGGCAGGGAAGGGTCTGGCTAGGAAAGACGTGCTAATAGATGTTATCGATGTAAAGGGATGTTATCGATGTAAAGGAAGGGGTGATTGGTTTAGGTATTCCATGGGTCCCCAGAGTAACTTTCTGTTCTTAGAAGACAGGTTTAGTTTGTCTTGGTACTTGGAGATGCATGAACCAAGACTAGAACACCAGAAAGACTGAAGTGTCTAGTCTCCTAGGGTGTGTCTAGACTACAGGGATTTTTAGAAAAAAGTGGCCTTTTTTTGAAAAATCTTTACCTGCATCTAGACTGCCGCTGCGTTCTGTCGACAGTAAATCAAAAGAATGCGGCAGTTTTTTCGACTGCGGAAAACCTCGTTTTACGGGGAATAATGCCTTTTTTCGAAAGTGCTCTTTCGAAAAAAGGCACTATGTAATGCAAACTGTGCTTTTTCAAGAGCATTCAGACTGCCTAGGTGCTGACTTTCGAAAAAGCGGCTTGCTTTTTCAAAAGTACTGGTTGTAGTCTAGACGCTCTTTTTCGAAAGAGTCTTTTTCGAAAGTATCTTTCAAAAAAGCCTCTTTCGAAAGAGGCTTGCAGTCTAGTTGTAGCCCTAGGGAGTGTCTACACTAGGAAATTATTTCAAAAATAACTACATTTGAAATAATACTGCCAGAAATAACTATTTTGAAATTAGCAGTATTCCCTGAGGAAAGCAGGAGCACAGATTTAGAAATAACCAGCCTGTTATTTTGAAATAACGGGCTTGGTAGTGTGGAGTCTCCACTTATTATTTCAATATTATTTTGAAATAACTCCCTAGTGTCGACCAGGGCCTAGAGTTCTGCATATAGGTGCAGGACGGGGAAAGTTGACCCTAAGAACAGGTGGGGATAAGGAGGAAGTATTTGCAGTCCGGCATCCGTTTTCCTGGATGGGGCCACCTGATGTGCAAGAGACTGATTTCTGCTGCTCAGGTCATGAAGCTGTGCAGATCCCATCCCGTGCTGTGCCTGTCAATGGCAGCATGCTCAGCTCCAGGGCATCCACACCTTGTGACCCCTCTATGGGGCACCAGGCATAGTTTCCGCTAAGGTGCGTGCCTGTGTGGCTGCGCACCAAAAATTCTTCCCCCGCCCACCTCTCCTGGAGAGCCACACAGCAGCACTCATGTGGCAGGTGGCTGCTCCAGTGGGTGGGGGGCTGGGGCCGGGAACGGGACATGCTGCATGGCCAGGGGGCGGGGTCTGCTCCGGCAGTCGGGAACAGGACATGCTGCATGGCCAGGGGGTGGGGTCTGCTCCGGTAGTCAGGAACAGGACATGCTGCATGGCCAGGGGGTGGGGTCTGCTCCAGCAGTCAGGAACAGGACATGCTGCATGGCCAAGGGGTGGGGTCTGCTCTGGCAGCCAGGAACAGGACATGCTGCATGGCCAAGGGGTGGGGTCTGCTCTGGCAGCCAGGAACAGGACATGCTGCATGGCCAGGGGGTGGGGTCTGCTCCAGCAGTCAGGAACAGGACATGCTGCATGGCCAAGGGGTGGGGTCTGCTCTGGCAGCCAGGAACGGGACATGCTGCATGGCCAGGGGGTGGGGTCTGCTCCGGCAGTTGGGAACAGGACATGCTGCATGGCCAAGGGGTGGGGTCTGCTCTGGCAGCCAGGAACAGGACATGCTGCATGACCAGGGGGTGGGGTCTGCTCCGGCAGTCGGGAACAGGACATGCTGCATGGCCAAGGGGTGGGGTCTGCTCTGGCAGCCAGGAACGGGACATGCTGCATGGCCAGGGGTTGGGGTCTGCTCTGGCGGCCGGGAACGGGACATGCTGCATGGCCAGGGTGTGGGGTCTGCTCTGGCGGCTGGGAACGGGACATGCTGCATGGCCAGGGGCCGGGGTCTGTTCCAGGGGCTGTGAATGGGACATGCTGCATGGCCAGGGGGCGGGGTCTGCTCCAGGGGCCGGGAACGGGACATGCTACATGGCCAAGGGGTGGGTTCTGCTCTGGTGGCTGGGAACGGGACATGCTGCATGGCCAGGGGGTGGGGTCTGCTCTGGCGGCTGGGAATGGGACATGCTGCATGGCAGGAGATGGGGGGTTTCTGCTCCAGCGGTCAGGAACATGTGTGTTAATAAATCGGGTGCCATGGTGGCACACATCCAAACCAGAGCATGTGACCTCAATATTGGTGCACAAGCCAAAACTCCCTCCGCTCATGGCTGGAAAATCTTAGAGGGAATACAGGTGCCAGGCTTCACGGGCAGCTGAGGCTGCGCCAAGCTGCAGTAGCCAGGCTGTCATTTTGATGTGGACTTCAGCTCGCTGAAGGAGGGGCAGGGGCTGGTGACGGCACCACAAGGCAAAGAGGAGAAAGCAGAAAACATGGCGCGAATCCCTAAGTGACACTGAAATGTGGCTTGAGCGCATTGTTTAACTCTCAAAATGCCAAACGGTTTCAAAGGAAATTCGTTCGTTTACACTTTGCATTTGGGGTTTGACCACACCTCACTGAAGACTATGGGGGATTGTCCATGGATGTCACTGGGAGCAGGAACAGGGCTTTGGGAAACAGCATAGGTACAAAAACCAACCATGACACCACATCTCGTTATCCTGTCAGTTCAAAATGAGTTTCTCATCTGCCAGCTGTCGGGTAGCCTCTGCGAAGTGAGCTGAGGGTCACGGCCCAGTTCCTAGATGACAGGAGCCTGGTGGCCATCACAGCTGGGACTAATTGGCTTCCTTGCTGGCAGCCTCAGCAGAGGATTGAATGGCCCATATGAATTATTTCCTCGCTGTAGAGTGGGGAGATGTGTCTTCCCACTGAGACGTATTGGCAGGGAAGTGTGGGCAGCTTGCACTGATGCTGCCAGTGCCCTGCTGAGAGAAAGGGCTTCGGCCTTCCATTCTCTCCTAGCGACACCTTCCACAGAACATAACCAACTGAAAACCATCCGTGGAGGGCTGCTGGAACCGTTACTGCCCAGGATCAGATTGTGGGAAGGCCCAGGCAGGTGCACTGGGGAGCGGAGGGGGACTGGGAAGATGTTGTTATTTATTTGTAAAATCAGAGGAATGATGCAGCACACTGTCTTCTCCAGCACCCCTTTCTTTCAGTGCCTGTCGTCTTTGTTTTCCTCTTGGGTTCCTTCCTTCTGAGGGTCTGATAATCAAGGGCTAGATTGACTGCCTAATATCAGGGCACCAGTAGGAGGAGGAAGGAGGACTAGGTGTAGTGCATATGAATTGGTTAGCATCCCTTGAAATGGTGAGGAACCTTGATAAAACAGTCACCTCCTTGCATGACATAGCCAGACCCTGGCTGCAAGCCTGGCGCATCTATGGGAAACTCCCTTACGGTCCAGAGGAGCTGGCCAGTGCTTGGGGGTGAGGGAGGAAGAAAACGGCACTTGAAGACCAGCTATAGAGGCTGGGAAACAGCATCACATTTCCCATGTCTGGCCATTCCATAGTTTCCGGCTGTGCATGCCGTGGGCTGAATTCTCCCTTCGCTTTCAATTCTGGGGTGCATCTTTGCCGTCTCCACTAACCACCCAACCCCGTGATCACACACGTGCTGCCTGCTCACCATCACACCACCAGGCTTGTGCGATGCAATCCATGTTAGTACCAAGGAGGCTGAGAGCACTCCCAGAAAAGAGACAGTCCTGCTTGCCCACCGGCCATCATGAACAGGAGCCTAACTTGCAGTCTGCCTTTCAGCCCAGGCCTAACGTCCCCCAGCCTGGATTTACATCGCCGACCAAGGTCCATCACATACAGTTCTGTGTGGAGAAAAAAGACACCCCCGGGACATCCCCTCAAAATCCTCCCCATGTGTGCTGGGAGATGAGAAAAGGTGAGAGACGCAGGAGAGCTTTAAAGCACAGTGTGACAAGAGGCTCCCCTATGCAAACCCGGACCCAGCAGAAAGCCAGCCAGCTGTGCGTATCGCTCTGTGAGCCCAAAGCAGGAAGACCTGGGCTTTGATTTTTAGCCAGTGAGATTTATTAAAAAGAAAAATCTTAGTGATTTGAACTGACACAAAAAACCTGTGTCCTATTGATTTTTTTAACCTAATTTGGGTGATGCTAATTATACTGGACCACCGTAATTTGTACACAGAGCTCGGGAGCCGCAGTAGGGTACAATTATCTTCAACTCTGTGAGGCCGATATGTCAATATCAATTTGGGTCTCAATTTTCAATACGTTTTGGTGGCTTTTTGAATAGCAGTCTCGGTCTCCTCTGGGTGTCCTGTTTCCTTCCATCTACTCCACATTCCATTTACTCCATTTAAATTCACATTCTTCCTTAATCTGAACTAACTTCCCAGTGTAGACCAGCCCTAATTCAGGTTCTGAAACTGCACAGTTGAGGTGAGGAGCAAATTGTGGCAGATGAAAAAGAAAGACTCCCTTAAATCCCAGCTATCCTACCAGCAGCATTTTCTTCCTGTCGATTTTCAATGCTTAAAACGTACCTACATCAATATTTTGGATACACAGGAAAAAATTACAAGTCTTACACAATGATCCAAGAAGAAATTCTAAACAACTTCTTACCCAGTCATCTAATAAGGACGGTCTATAAACAGGATTATCAACAGTCACTCCCTTAAACGAACATGCACGCCCTTCCAATTGATACTCTACTGAAAACTCTAGGGAGACAGGCCTTGCAGCGTGCTCTGAAGCCTGTGACCTAGTCTACGTCTAGACTACATAGTTTTTCTGGGATACATCCTGGAAAAACTATCCCGCGTCCAGGGAACGTGTTTGCTCTTCCACTTTTTTTTGCGGAAGAGCAAACACACTCTTTCCGGGCTTCCAAAAGAGGGTTTTTTCCTACATTTGGCCCAATCTAGATGGGCCAAATGTCGGAAAAGCCTCTTCTGACAAAAGAATCGGATAAAGCTACTCAAACGTACTCCATGAGGCGCTGCCACTTTGAAAAACCATGTGCAGCCCAGGTCCAGATGGGGTGACCCCAAGCTGCACGCGGCGTTTCGAAGCAGCAGCGCCACATGGAGCCCAGGATCAGCTGGGGACTCCCCTGCTGATTCCAGGCTCCTGCGCTGCCACTTTGAAATGCCACAGGAGACCAGCGTCAGGCTCCGCGTGGCATTTCAAAGCGTCAGTGCCGCGTGGAAGCTGGGATCAGCTGAGGACTTCCCAGCTGACCCCAGGCTCCACGTGGTGCTTTCATCTTTGAAGTGCAGTGGCACTTGAAAGGCGGAGGCGCCCTATCGATGCAAAATGTATTGACTATTTGATTAGTCAATTACCCGATACTTAACATCCTTAATCTGAAACAATTTAGGAAAATATCTTGTGCGGAGAATTTCAAAATTGTCAAGTTTCATTTTGGATCAGAAGGAAAACAAATTTCTAAATCTAAAGATCCTTCATGAAATGGAATTTTCTTCCTCCACATCACTCTGGCTGGGATATGGTAACCAGATTTATGTTTACGGAAGGTATTTAAAATGAAAACACTATGAATGTCTCCATTGTTTAGACAATCCAGCTATGATACTCCTGTGTTTTTAGTTGGCAGGAAATATACTTGCATTTGACTATAAGAGTGATATAAAGGGATGTTAGTGAGCACAAATAAATTAAATGATGTTTATGTTAGTATTCAGTGATGTCCTGAAGATGACTGACTTGGAAAGTATTCAGATTAATTTTGAAGACGGTCTAGCAAAGATTAATTGAAATACTAAATCAGTGTTATGGATGTAGGGGAGAATGCAGTTCATTCACTTGTCACTCTATTCACAAAGGCACTGCAGTTTAAGCCCTTGATTTACATATAGTGGGAGAAATGAGTGGAAAGGCAGAACACAGTCGCGTGTCACAACATTTAAAAGATTTGTGTAGAAAGAAGCATTTCTTCTGTATTGCAAGATTTCTGTTATATATATAAGACAGAGTGGGATTTTTAGGAGTACTTGGGATTGTCCTGTAGAGACCCATGCCTGCATTTCATTGATGCACTTGGACTTCTATTACAGTTCCTGGTAAACTTCCAGTGATTTCCATGAGAGTGGAGTTAAGTCCTGATCAGCACTTCTGAAAAGCCCACCCTTTATTGCTGTGTTTCCCTTTCCTTTTCATCCATTGCCTTGGAAAAGGTCCAAGAAGAGTAAAAGCCGCTTTGATGATGTGAAGAACCAGTTCCTCACTCCGGACATGAAGAAAAGAGTCTCAGCTTCATTGGATCCCCAACACCATGCAAAAATTGCCAAACAATGGTTGTGCAGCGGAGCCATGATGGTGTTCTCTTGACTCACTGCCATGCATTGATACTTTACAACGAAAACTCTGTAAAGCAAAGATCTAGGATGACACGAGAGGAGCCTTTTGTAGTTCTCCAGGAGCCTGGTCCACAGCTCTTTGAAGACACCCCTTGATTTCAAAAGGCTTTGGATCGAGCCCTCTAGCTTGATGTCCCCTTTCACTTTTCTTGGATGTTGAGAGGATTCCCCTCCCCCCTTTTCAATAAACAATACAAAGTTGCTCACTTAGCAGCTCTGAGTGAGTCATATTTCAGTCTAGTCCTGGGGGTTATGAATGCTACTGTCAGATAACGCTGATGTGGCTGCCAAATTCCCATGATGGAAATCATGGAGTCAGCACCAAAGTCAAGAGCACCTAAATCAAGGTCAATGATGCTTGTGGTTTTACACACAGATGGTAGCTTCTCAATGTGTTAAACTGGTCACCCCATAACGATATGCAAAAAAGGAAACAGTGTGTCCTGTGTTGTCATGAAGTATCCTATTTATTAATAACTATTTTGATGTTTACATGTACTGTTTAATTACAAATATTCCTGGCGATAACAACCTTTTTCACTCCCTGGAGTGAAGTTCTTGATGCAACAACAAATGACTCGTGTCAAGCTCTAGGGAGGTCTCAGACCTGAGGAAGAGCTCTGTCTCAGCTTGACTCCCTCACCAACAGAAGTTGGACCAATAAAATATATCCCCTCCCCCCTACCTGGCCTCTCTGAGACCATCCTGGCTACAACAACACCTCCCAGATACAGTTATGCACATGTGAGAGTAGAGCTACGAGTCTGCCATGGAGGTCACAGAAGTCCATGACTTTTTGGGGCTGCAGTGACTTCTGCAGTGGCTGGTGAGGCTGACTCCAGGGCCACCCAAGCAGCTAGCCTGGGGCCAGCTACCCATGCGGCCCATGACCAGCTGCACTGACTGCTGCTCCGACAGCTGACCTCGGAGATGCTCCCGCAGCGGCCGGTGTGGCTGGCCAGGGCTCCACTGGAGTAACAGTATTTATAGAGAGCTCCAAGCAATGGATGTCTGGGAGCAGTCAGATCCCAGCTATTGGCCCCCAGGCTTCCTCCCAGCAGCAGCATGCTGTTCTACCCCCATCCCCTTGGGCACTAAGATTTAGTCCAGGGATACTTATGGTAAAAGCCATGGACAGGTCATGGGCCCTGAATTCTTGTTTACTGCCTGTGATCTGTCCATGACTTTTCCTGTACCCCTGACTAAATCTTAACCTTATATATTACATCTGGTATAAACACAGACAAATTGTCTAGTTGCCATATGCCAGTGCCAATATGGTGTTGTCTCCAGTGCTAGCTTATGTCATTTTTACTCTGCAGACTGTAGTTTCTCCAAGCCTCACAGGCTGTGAACTTGACCTTGGAAATGACATGTACAGCAGTTTGTTCTTCTGAGAATCATCCCCATTTGAATGCTAAAAGGCAACATTCAGATCTGGGCTTTATTTGTAAATCAGAAGGAAGAACTCTGGAGTAATGCTGATGACCAGTTTAATCTGGGAGTTGTTCTTGAAGAGAACATGCTTCTAAGTTCCTTAATTGCTGATTGCAGTAAATTACTACTTGAAAAGCAAGTGTGCCAACAGCTGGTGGTGTAAATACAGCCATTTTGGAGGAATATTTGTAAATTTAATCTTTGGTTATGTGACTGGTAACAGCCATTTCCATTCCTCCCTCTGGTGTGTTCTATCTAGCATCCGTTTTAAAGCAGGAGATGATGCAAACTGCTGTCCGTCAAGTCATGGTGAAAAAAAAATCTATTTGATTAATTTCCCATTAGGCATATAAGCAACTAGTTGACAAGTGACTCGACTAGTTGCTTCCCCCCCTTGCTGCCTCTATTAGAGAGAGAGGCAGCAAGGGGGGGAGGAGGAACTCGGGGTGAGGGAGCCAGCTTAAAAGCCAGTTCCCCCCCAGCACCGTCTCCATGAGGAGGGGGAGAACTGGAGGCGCTTCTGCCTTTGAAATGTAGCAGGGCTCTTGTTACATTTCAAAAGCAGGGATCATGGGGCCAGCAGGGGACTGCTTGAGTCCCCCACTCACCCTGTGCTCCCCACGGCACTTCCACCTTTGAAATGTAGCAAGAGCTGGCAGAGCTTTTGCTACATTTCAAAGGCGGAGGTGCCCTTATTGACTAATCGAAAAGTCGATGCAATCTTTTGACTATTCGATTAGTTGACTAATCTAAATTTAACATCCCTATTTCACATCTTTCTCTTTGAACTGCCCACCAACAACTTATGATTCTTTAATTTATCATCTGAAGTTATTTACTGAATAGCTATTCCTTTGATGCCTGTTCATATTCAAAATTTGAGCAGTGTTGGTTGGGAACAGAGGTCCTGAGATATGTTTGTTTCCTGACCAGATAAGTACGACTTTTCGAATCAGGTGCCTTGTGTGACAATGTGCAATTACAAACTTGGAAATTTGCTTTCTCTTATTATTCTCTAATATTTTGGGAGTTATTATTTTCAAATAACTTATTTTGAAATAACCTGGCAGTGTAGCCATAGCCTATGTAAACAATGTTGTAACCAAAGTTACTATCTTTCAAAAACAAGCATTCTCCCTTTGCACATGCCACAGTTTAGAATGGCTAACAGCCATGAAGTATAGTCTTCCCTCCCAAAGATGTAGCTCTGACATGAGTTGCTGATTGAATTAGTAATAGATTTTTGCTTTTAGTTGCTGTTGGAATTATCTTGAAGATCTTAGTACATGTGGCAGCAGCACTTTTTACAGGAGATGTCTTAACATGTGTTTCAACTGATACAGATTTTCGTTAGCTACAGCCATGAAACAAACCAAACATTTCAAAACCAAATATAAAACTCCACCTCTGAACTCTCCCAAGTGTCCCCATGCAGGCGAGCCCTTCAACAAACACCTTGACTTTCAACAAACACCTTAGCCAAGATTATCTCCCCCTCTCCAGGAGGTTAGCAGGAAGCTACCAGTGTTGCCTCTGTTGTAATGTTGCGTTTCTCTGGCCAGAGGATGCTGAGTGAAGTTGTGAAGAGCATGTGCTACCTCCAGGCTCCAGGAGCTAATGTGGTGGAGTCCCACAGTCTGCGGTACATGTCGGGCCTTTCCCTGACTCCACAGAAAACACTGGCTAGTCAGTCAAAGCTAAGTCCTGGCTTCTTCTAATCATCCTTCCCTGGCAAAAGTGATATGTGCCTTGCAAGTGGATTCTCCTCCTTGCCCTTGTCGAGACTTGGCTGATAGTTCAGGAAGGGGCTCCTATGCCAACAGCAGCCATCATTAACTCTTCCTTGGGGGTACTCTCCTCCCGGTGGCGTTTGGTTCCAGCGTACAGCACGTCCCTTTCTCTTCAGACCAGCGGCCACAATCGCCTGTGCACTGCACCTCCTTTTTGTCTGCTGGCCAGTGGTCTAGTTATTGGAAACTGTTTTGCAAATACGCTGGTTTGGTAAATACATTTTATTTCATGGAGCTGCCTGAGGGCTAGAAATGGAGATGCCCAGTGAAGTAATTTAGTCTGTCCCCTGCTGGGGCATTTTATATTTTCAGCCTGTTATTTGATTGTCCTGTGGACCCACTCCCTGCAAACTTATGCGTGTGCTTACTTTTGTGCCCTGAGTCATTTCATTGCCTTCCAGAGGATTCCTAACAGTGCATAAAATTAAAGCATTTCCCTTCTGAGTGCTGGAGCATGCAACATTATTGTTGGCTCTTCAGAAGACCAATTCCTCAGCTGGCATAAATCAATTCTTTACCCTTATAGGAGAGGGTTAGCTCAGTGGTTTGAGCATTGGCTTGCTAAACCCAGGGTTGTGAATTCAATCCTTGAGGTGACCATTTAGGGATCTGGGACAAATCTGTCAGGGATGGTACTTGGTCCTGCCATGAGAGTAGGGGACTGAATCTGATGACCTCTCAAGGTCCTTTCCAACTCTATGAGATAGATATAGAATTAAAGTCAATGGCACTGTACTTATTTACACCAGCTAAGGATTTGATCCAGAGAGTGTTCAGGATGGAGTACATCCCTGTAACAAGAGCAGATCACTGTTTTCCTGTAAACCTGGGTATTCACTGACATTTACAGAAGTGAAATCACCTTAGAAAGCTGTGAATATTTAGCTTACAAAGGGGTTTGAATCCTCAGTGAAAATACACCTACGATCCTTCCGTATAGGATGCAAAGAAGAATATTGCACATTATGTTTAAATAGTTCCAAATACATTTTGAAATACGCTGAGAGGCACCACACGTAGAAGGTGATAAATGTGCCAGCATGGGTTAATCTATCAGAGGGAAACCCTGCCTTTCAAAAAAGGAGAAAAACAAGAAATCCAAGGACCAAACATTGAAAGAGGAGAAAGGAGAGACGTTTCCTTTGTATTTCATTATCTGAGGTCATGGGCACACAGACAGAGGAAGATTTCTTTATTTATGTTTCCTACAGGAGATGCTGCTGCAAAGAGCTGGAACAGGGATTGGCAAATCCCAAAACTGAATAGAAAAGGACACGGCATAGCCGGTTTATATTTTCAAAGCAACGCTACAGCTGATGTTGGATTTGATTCCTCATGAAATGTCCCCTTCCACCCCACAAGTTTGTAGGGAAGCTGTACAAATTCCTTCTGGGATGAAAATGTTCATGTGTGATTTTAGCCTTGCAACAATTGTTCTTAGGGGTGATACTGCAAGTTTGAGTTCATTGAAAGCCCTACTTTCAGCCACTTAAAGATGTCTCAAGGGATTATACTTCCCAGGCTTGTTTTCAGACCAGAAATCTAAGCATTTACATTTAAGAGAAAAACAAACAAGCAAAACTATTAATCTAATTTCTGAAATATTAAGTCCTTGTTTTCTCCACACTTACAGTTTGGGCTTAAAATTGAGCCAACAGTATTTGTTTAAAAATAAAATACTAGCATTTAATTTTAGACACTGTTATTTTCATCAAACTGGGCCATGGCGTAGGGATTAATTCCTAGATTTATCCAGAGAGCTCTTTGAAATCACATTAAGAATGATTATTGAGATAAAAGTTGCTAGCTTGGGCACTTTGTACTACCTCGCCAAAGAATGTTTTAAATGGTGGTTCTTATAATTAGTAATAATTATAATTGGCATTGCAGCAATGCCTAAAAGCTGCAGGCAATTATCGGGGGCTTGGCTTGTAACCACAAGCAATTAAAAGATGTTCCATGTCCTACAGAAGGTCTGGAGTGGGTGCCCATTTTACCACCTTTGTCCCCCATTCTCCCATGCAATACTGCCTACTTGAAGTGTTTTCTTGACCCAGCTTCAGTATTTGGCAGTCTGTGCCTTTCCCCTCCCTTTGTTTTCTTTGTCTTTCGAGGTGGGGCAGCTTCCAAGTCTTGCACAGTGGGGCTGCAACTCGTTGGGCTGTGAGACACTGCCATAATAAACAAGATAAGCAGTAAGAGCTTACATTCTAAGGCCCAGATTCAGCAACGTTTTGTGCATGTGCTTCCATTACACACTGTAAGTCAGTGGTCACCAACCAGTAGATCGGGATCTACTGGAAGATCTTGGAGCCTCTGAAAGGTGATCCTGACTGGTTTGGCCAAGAGGCTATCAAGTGCTGGCACTTCAGCTGCCCCTCTCCTGACTGTTATGCATCTCCTGCCCTTTGCATTGGATCTGTTCCCCTCAGGATCTACCTGCTTGCTGGGCAGGGCAGGGGAAGGAAGGGGGTGCTGATGTCAGAGTGCCCCCTCTCCCTCTGTATCCTATCTCCACAGAGCAGAGAAGGGGGTACAACAGGACTTGAGATGGAGGGAGTTTGCTGGCTGCTTTTGGGAGTGGTGCAGGGCCAAGGCAGGGGTGAGCCTGCCTTAGCCCTACTGCACCACCACCCAGGAGTCACCTGAGGTTAGCAGTGCCCAGCTGAAGCCCATGTCCTGAAACCCTACCCCAGTCATAAACCCCCTCCTGCACCGCAAGCTCCTGCCCTATTCCTGAGCACCCCTGCATCCAAATGCCCTGCCAGAGCCTGCACCTAGAACCCCCTCCAACACCCTAACTGCCTGCCCCAAGGTCAGCTCAGAGCCCCTCACACTGCAAATCCATTAATCCAAGACCAGAGCCTGCACCCCAACCCGCTGCCCCTGCCTCGTGAAAGTGAGGGAGGATGGGGAAGGGAGGGAGGATGAAGTGAGTAGGGGCGGAGCCTCATAAAAGAAGTACAAAGGAGGCTGGGCAAGGGTATTTGAGTTTGAGGTAGATCTTGGATTGCACTTAAATTCAAAAAGTGATCTCATGCTTTAAAAGTTTGGAGACCACTGCTGTAAGTAATGCCAGGGACTTCAATGCAAGGATGTGCAGCACGTAAAGTTAAGCCTGCGCATACGATTTGCATTTCCTTGGCTTGTGATGCAGCGGCCCCATCTAATGTGTCACAGCCTAGCCTGTAGAGAATCTACACCAGGGGTGGGCAAAAGGGCCTCTGCAGGCCAGATCCAGCCTGCCAAGTGGGTTAATCCAGCCCTTGCAGGCCCTGCCGCTCCCCCACCTCCAGGCCTATTAGGGCCTGGGTGCAGGAGGAAGTGCACAAAGTTTCCTCTGCCCAGCCAGGAGCACACGGTGCCACACACTCCTGGCAGGCGTGAGGACACTGTGTGCTCCCCCGTCCCCAAACCCTGCCTTGCCTGAGGGCGTGGGGTGCGCACAAAGTGTCCTCTGCCCTACTGCTGCCCTGCGAGGAGCGTGCGGCACTTAGAAGTGCCACGCGCTCCTGGCAGGGCAGGGGAAGCGCGTGAAGTTTCCTTCGCCCTGCCCCTGCCCTCCAGGGAACGCACAGTCCTGGCAGGGCGGGAGAGGACTTTGCGCGCTCCTCTGCCCCAAGCCATGATTGGCCTGGGGGCAGAAGGGGAGCACTCAAAGTCTCCTCCCACCACTAGGGGCACGGGCGCCTAGTGGGAACCTCTGGAGGGGCCAAAGGCACTCCCCCACCCCCAGACCAATCATGGTCTGTGGGTGGGGTACCCTGGAAGTATCCTGTCCCCGCCCCTTCTGCTTGAGGCCCCGCCCCTTCCAGTGTGGCCCAGAGACACTTCAAAAATTTCTGAAGTGGCCCCAGGCAAAAAGTTATTGCCCACCCCGATCTACACTCACAGAGTAAAAGCCCTTCTTAATGGGCACCTGCTCTGATCCTCAACAGCATGCCATGGAGCAGCACCTAGGAAACGTTCAGTCTCTCCCTGTGTTATCGACAATGCCCCTAAGTATTTTAAGTAGCCATTGTTTACAGACCTGCTCAACAATTACGTTTTGGTCAGTGTACAGAATTATTCAGGTTAGGTCAGTAGTCGAACAAACCATTTGCTGTGGGGTGACCCCACAACACAGCAATGCCAGGCAGGAGAACCAGATTCAATTCACTATCCTACCTCACGTGGCCTGGGCTCAAACCAGTATGCCCGTCCTGATGGGAAAGGGAGGATGTGGCTGATGTGTGTAACTCAGCAGCGATCCCCTGGGTCAGGAATTCCTTCTCCGAGGTTGTTGCCATTTTGTGCCCTAATTCTGCACTTGGAACTGTCCAGGAGGACCACTGACCCCATTAATTATGCCTCCTGCCTCCCTCTGCCAGTGGCTGTCTCAATGCAGGACTGAGGCCTTAGGCAGTATGACCATGCTTGGAATATATGCGTTCCCTGGTCTGTTTCAATAAGGGTTTGGTTTTGTTGCCCGAAAATCTCTTTTGGATGTGGCATACACAGACTCTCTGAGAACAAAAGCTTCAGAGGGGTAACCGAGTTAATCTGTAACCGGGAAAACTTCAAAAAACAACAAACAGTCTAGCAGCACCTTAGAGACTAACAAAACATGTAGATGGTATCATGAGCTTTCGTGGGCACAACCCACTTCTTCTTCTTTTAATCTGCATATGGTCAAGAAGCAAAATCACTGAGGGCTAATTATTTGTGGAGGAGAGACCATTGGGAAGAGAATGAACTTAATCTGAGGACAGTTGCCTTCTGAATAATAGGGATGGGGAGGAAGACACGAAGTCAACTGAGAAATGATCTCAGAGGCACTGCAGCTTTTCCAGTACACTCGCAGCTCATTATAATCTTGCTGCTTTAATTTTTTTCTCAAGTATGTTCTAAGTTTTGCACTAGCTTCCATGAAGTTCTCCTCTGGGCAGGGATCTTTGAGGCCTGCTCTCCACCAAAAACTGAAATTGAACTTGCTACTTCACTTCCTGTGTGGTGTAGTTAGGTCAAGCTAGTCCCCACTGTAGACTTAGCTCGTTGACTCTTCAGTTGACCTAACTAGAACATCATGGAGAGGTGGATTTACTACAGGGACAGAAACAAACCTCATCTGTTGCTGCATTGGCACAGCTGTGCTGCTATAGTACTAGTAGTGCAGACATAACTTAACAGTTTGCTTATTTGGTGGGTTATCTCCAGTTCCCTTAGGTCTAATCTTGAGTTGGGAAAGTATCCCAGGACCTAAGCCTACATGGACTCCTACTCCATTGGAGTGTTTCCAGAGACACCAATGGGCTTTGGGTCAGGCCCTAAACGATTGGAGGTTATTTATGAAAAGGAGGCAGCATTTGCTATTGCTATACTGATCACACAGCAGTGGATCATCTTTCACTGTTCTGTCAGGTAAAGTCAAATGCTTCTCAGGGAGATTAGGGATTGATTAAAGTCACCATGTGCTCAGGGATATATTTCTGTATTAACCTAGGAATTATATGTCAAATATCCAAGATCTCTGCTATGATTTGTAGGCTTTATTCTCAATGTCATCATTTAGAAGCAAGCAAGCCACTTCTTTTTAAAGGAAGTACACAACATTTTGTCCAACTTCAGGCACTGTTTTCACTCCAGAATTATGTTTACACTGCTCTGTATTGAATGAAGCTGGGAATCTAGAAGACTGGGGCGGATATTCCTGGAGGCCATTCCAGAAGCTATAACATCTACTTAGAAAAGAGAAAACCAGGAAGGAAAATACGCCAATGTCATTTGATCACCAGGCCACATCCAGTACAAGCTTGATTTAGACTGTCTAGTTTAGATTCTTTCCTGGTAAAAGAGGAGTCCTTCTGAGTCTATATGGCAGCATTGAGGATCTCATTCCAATGGGTTTAACTGGTGATGCTATAACTTGATTGCTGGCAAAATGTTAATTGCCCCATGGTACAAGGTAACACAAATAATACCCCACAGTGTTTTGGAAAATGACTCCAGTTAACAGTAATCATGTATTTTTGATTAGTTATTTTTGTTAATTACATGTATTACTGTTGATTATACATGTATTTTTGATTAATCATGGGGGGAGGGATAGCTCAGTGGCTTGTGCATTGGCCTGCTAAGCCCAGGGTTGTAAGTTCAATCCCTGAGGGGGGGGTGCTAATTAGGGAACCAGGGCAAAGTTGTCTGGGATGGTGCTTGGTTCTACCATGAGGGCAGGGGGCTGGACTTGATGACCTCTCAAGGTCCCTTCTAGTTCTGTGAGATAGGTATATCTCCATATATTCTGGAGCAATTAAAATAGAACCAGTATATTTTTTTATCACAAATCTTTGCAAATTGAAAAATCACTCATAGTTGGTGGCCTCAGAGCAAATAGTTATGGGGACCAGTCTACAATGTTCTGTTATCTCATGGAGAGGAATAAATGACGCCCTTTTTTATTAAACTGAATTTGTTGAATATGCCCTTGTGGTACAGTCTGAATTACATTCTGCTTTGTTGCACTGGTGTAAATTCAGAGTTTTGGCCTCAAGGGAGTTACTCTGGATTTACAGCAGTGTAAGAGAGGTCCAGAATGCAGTTCTCTCTTCAGAAAGCATGCATGGGGAGAAGAAGTGGTTTGACTATTCAACCCAAATCTTATCGGGGTTACAGGCATTACCACATCTTTCAAGGGGATGATTGGGGGTAGTTCATTACAGGTTGAACCTCTCTAGTCCAGCGCGCTCAGGATCTGACTGATGCCAAACCAGAGAATTTGCTGAGCCACAGGAGGTCAATATTGCCCAGCAGCATTACTGACACTCCCGTTGATTACTGGGCTCTCGGAGGACATTTAGGGGTAAATTAGAGCTGAATAACAGCACAGAACACTGAGACCTAGGACTGGTGGCTGTAAATAAACATTGTGGGACCATGGGAAACTTGGCCACACCCATGTTAAATGGACATCCGGCTCACTAACATCATGCCGGACCACGGATGTTGCCGGACTAGAGAGGTTCAACCTGTATGAATCTTTTTGGATTGAATTTATATTTTAGAGTTCTTCACACTCTAAGGAATAGATGAGGCTTTAGGTTTGACCCTGAGCAAGGGATGGTACATAACTGTTTTGCTCTAGGACCAGGAGTTTTAACTTGGCATTTCCTTGTGCTTCATGTGGGGAAATGGATTAATGCAGATGAATTAATACATGCTCTTTACTTTTTCCCTCACACCTGGCCAGGGGTTGGGGAGGGATGTGTGGCTGGGGAGGGGTAACCAAAACTCAGTCCCCTCCATGTCCATTTGTTTACAGCAGTGAGCAGCCTGTTCTCCACACCAAATCCAAGATCTAGGTAGGGTGAGAGAGATTTTACTCCCCTGCTTCAATGAGTGAGACAGAGAGGGCATAGTTTTGCCCTGTATTAATCAGTTTTCATAGTAAAAAATATTCATTTCCATCCAGGAGATTTTCCAGGTATGAATAACACACTTTTTGATCAATGGTGACTTTTATGCAGGTTAGGGCCACTGTAGAAAGAATTATATATTCAAAGCACTGATCTTATAATTTCATAACTAACCAAGAAAACCCCAATGTCGCTTTCAGAAAAAGTTTGTTCAAATTATATGAACTTTTGGGGTATTCAGTTAAAATGAGAATTAAAGCCAGCTTTTTGTCCTGAGCTCAATAAGAACCAACCCTAAATTTTAAGTTAAGAAAGTTTGGCTGGCTTCTTTTGTTTTATTTCAATATTGCTTTTGTTTGCACTATTTTTTAGTTTCAGTCAGAGTAATAATAGACCTACACTTGAATAGCACTGCTCATTGTTGATGGAAGGAATGTTTGAGGAGAGATGAGAAGTTATCTTTCCCCCCATGTTTATTCTGTGAGCCCTACCCCCATTAGCTAGTGCCAGAGCATCTCACAATCGTTAATATGTTCATCTCACCACAGGCCTGTAAGGGAGGGCAGGGCTCTCCCTCCCATGTTACAGAGAGGAACTGACACCCAGCTTGCTCCAGGCCTCACAGGAAGGCTGTGAAAGAGCGGGAAATCAAAGCCAGGTTGCTTTGTTCACATGCTGGGGCTATAATGTCTGGGCTCTCTCTCTCTCCTCACTGCCATGTATATTGGCCAAACTGGACAGTCTCCACGAGAGAGAATTAATGGACACAAATCAGATATCTGAAAAGGCAACACACAGAAACCTGTTAGGGAACAGTCTAACTTGCCCGGGCATACATTAATGGATCTCAAAGTCACTGTTGTTTCAGGCCAATTCCACAAGCCAGCTCCACAGGGAAACCTTAGAACTTAACTTCATTTATAAGTTTGATTCCTATAACTAGGGTTGCCATATACTTTCACAAAAAGTACCAAACATGGTGGTAAAAAATTGGTTGAGCAAAAAAGAAAGACCAAAGTTGGTCTTTCACACCCATGTCCAGTATTTTCTGGGTTTTTTTACCGGTCAGAGGCCGCAAATACCAGACTGTCCGGGCCAATATCGGACACCTGGCAACCCTATCTATAACAGAGATCTGAATAGAAACATTGTCTGGATGGCCTGCTACATTCCACATCCTAATGGCATAAAAAACCCAAACAATGGGTACTTATGAACAATTTGTACCTTCTCTATCAGCTTCATGTAGCATGGACACTCTAACTGACTATTTCTTTCCCCTTTTTCTCTTTTTTTTTCCTTCTTTTTCCTTCTCCCCTCCTCCCCCCCATCTCCTATTTATTTAGAAACTGGACCTTTAATAACGCCATTCATCTGAAGAAATGGTTTGTGCCCATGAAAGCTCATGATACCATCTACATGTTGTGTTGGTCTCTAAGGTGCTGCAAGACTATTCATTATCTTTCAAGTTTTGTCTTTCTCTGGATGCTCCCAGAGAGCAGGAGAATTCCAGCAGCTATACTGCTCATGATTAATGCAGCAGTCTCAGGCCCATTAAACCTGTATATCAGGCCCCACATATTCTATCTATCTGTATTGTTTGTATAGCTTTGGAAATAAGTCGTGGGATTTTGCAAGCTTTTAAAGTCTGATGTCTCTAGACAACATTCAGAATAGACTAGGACTTCACAGAAGATGTCACAAAGGTATACCCTAAGACGATGATGATGATGATGATGATGATTATCAATAATTTGTAGTGAGGTAATAGGACTAGGGCATCATTGTGCTGGGTGCTTTACAAACATTGACTTCAGTGAATAGATAATTCAGCCCATACGTCGTTTTGTCACATGGAAAAAGAGGTACTTTTTCCAGGCACTGTGCAGTGACTTAGCCACAGGAGAGCCCATTAATGTCAGTTGTATTCATTGTGCCGCTAAATCCCTGTGCATTGCTTTGAAAATTTATCCTTGCGGAGGTTTTTCCTATTAATTTACAGTACGACAACAAATGGCTTCAAACTGCCGCTTTGCTCTCCCCATGACTACTGCCAGGGTAATCAGGAACAGCACAGAAAATGATTAATGGCTGATTGTGTCAGGCAATGTGATCCACAGATAACAGGTGGTTTGCAAAAAAGCATATGGCAGAATAAACACCTGGGGCCAAATTCATCCCTGGTCGAGCCCCACTGAGTTCAGTGCAGTTACACCAGGGATAGGTCTGAACTCTTTTATTATCACACCCAGTAGGTCTTCGTAGAACTGTGTCAGCACAGCAGAATTCAAAGTGCTACATCATTTAGGCAGCTGCAAAGCACCGTGCATACCCGAGCTATTAGACGGCTAAAATTAAGAATTTGCTTTCAGGACATTTCACTACCGTTCGTTTCACATATATAGGTCCCTGAGCAAGGCTGGTGAGTAACCCCAGCGATGTTATGCTTCAGAGGAGGGGCCTATACCTGCAGCAAATTACCACACTCCCCATGCTTAGCTCAGCTGTGCTAGCTGGTGCATTGGGCAGAGCCAGCAAAAGCATCACTGGTTACCTGCCTACGAGCCTAGTCCCTTCCATTGGGGCCGATTGCCCCTCCAGCTGCGGAGGTGCTCAACCTATACTCTGTTCCAGGCCCTGCCCCTGCTCCACCTCTTCCCCCAAGTCCCCATCCCCACCCACCTTTTCCTGCCTTTGTCCCGCCTCCTCCCCTGAGTATGCCCCCTCCCTGCTCCTTGTCCACCTCTCAGAGCTTCCTGAATCCTGCAATCAGCTGTTTGCAGCACTCTGGATGCACTGGGAAGCCGGGGGAGGAGATGGGCAGTGGAGCCACCAGTGGACGAGAGGTGGGGAGGAGAGGGGGAGAGGCTGGCTGCTGGTGAATACTTCACACCCACTACTTTTTTCCAGCCCTGGAGCACCCTCAGAGTTAGCTCCTATGTTTTCTGCCCATCTGCTCCAAGGGGAGTAACAAGGTGCAAGGTCCTGGTAACCCATGAAGGGCTGGAAGGGGGTTCTCCGGGCCCTGCTTGGGTACGTGGTCCTGGTTGCTGCCTGACCCTTGGGCTCTGTAGTGTAAATGCACCCTTTGGTGGCAGAGCTATGTCAGCAGCACCCCCTAGTGGAGATATAGTCATATGCCAACAGAAGGAGTTTTTCTATCTCCATAGTAACGCCATCTCCCCAAGCCAAGTGCTGACCAAAGCACTCTTCCTTGGCTTAGCCATGTCTACAACGGTAGTTTAACCAGCAGAGTGTGAGATCATTTTTCACACTCCTAGCTGACATAGTTATGCTGGCAAAACTTTGTAGTGTAGCCCCAGGCCCAGACTCTACTCATTCCATACTCAAACTCCCAGAGAAGTCAGTACCTGAGCAAGGAGACAGCTAACACTGAATGCAGACTCCCCCACAATCTTCCTTTGGGTTATCCAAATAATTCTGCAGTGCAAAGGGACCCAGCTCTCTTTGCTGCTGTCTTATTTGTATTGTCTGTGGGTAAGGGTTGCATCCCTTATAATTGATATTTTACTGCTTATTTTGGAGATTTGGGTTTTATCAATGACACGTTCTGAGCGAAGCGGCTGGACTGCTTCTATCTCCCTTTCCATATCCAGGGGCAAGTTGTGGTGATAAATGAGCCCTGACAAGGGATGATTTACAACTCCATTGCCTGAAGGTATGCTGCAGATCCTTTTGTACAAATTAAAACCTGCTTCAGAGTCCTTAAATTTTTCAGGGTAACCTTACTGCTTCTTCCCTGTCAGAGCTCTCATCACAAATCACTGCCTTCTAAGCCCTTTTGAAAACATTATTTTAACAAAGCGTCTCAGCTTTCCATTTATTTTCCTTTTAAAGTTACTTGGGCTTCCATCAACATTGGCTCCATGTGGCAGAGCAACTCTGGGCCAACGGGCTGCTACTGTACAGTCCAGGTGGCTGTTTTATCTCAATGGGCCAGGCGCCTTCAGAGAGGCTGAATATGCACGAGGTGACAGCTGCTTCTTTCTCTCACTGTCCCTCTCCTAAGACCAGCTGCCCATTACAGATCACAGCTGGAAATGTATTTAAGGGGCCTAGAACGTGAATTGTCATAGCAGGATACTGCAGGGGCCCAAACCACGGAATGCGGAGCATCATACTGCAGGGAGCATGCATCTGCCAGCAGTAAGAAGAGTTTTGTTTTCAGAGCTCTCCCACCCGTTTTCAAGCCCCAGGGCATGTTACCTGGAGGGAGTGCTATCTAGTGACTAGAGCCGTAGGTTCTGCTTTCTGCTGTGACTGAGGTGAGTTCTTAATCTATACGGCCTGGTCTACACCACATGTGATGGTCAAAGATGTGCAACTCCAGCAATGTAAATTACGTAGCTGGAGTCGCTGTATCTTACATTGCGTTTCCGTGCTGTCTACGCAGTAGGAGGCCAACAGGAGCAAACGTTCCCATTGGCTTCCCTTACTCCTTGTGAGGAACAGGAGTACCAGCGCTGTTTGAGTTTAGTCTAGTGGGTCTATACTGCATCCGCTAAATCAAACCCCAGAAAATCAACCATGGCAGCGTTGATCTTCTGTGTAGTGTAGACATGCCTTAAGTGCCTTAGCTTTCCCATCTGCCCATCTGTAAAATATTTACTTTTACCCATTGGTTTTCATTAATTCATATCTGTAAAAGCCTCTGAAATTCTGAGATGAAAGGTACAAATTATCATTATTTAGGCAATAGCAGAAAAAGACACATAGATGGCAAACCCGTCTCTGCAGCATGGAAAGCTTGCAAAGTCCAACTTGTGCTACTACGCAGTTAAGGAACATGTAAGCAAGAGCTGTCAAGATACCGTGAGTGAAATTTTTAACTGAGTAGATCTGAGTCCATTTTGTCTTGAAATACACGTTGATGCCAGAAACAGTGACGTTGAATTTCTTCCTTTTGTAATTCCATGAAGTCAGTTCATAAATGCCCTGAGTTAAATACACTTGGCTTGTCAGCATTCAGGAACATATGGTGCTTGGACATGTTGCCAATAACATAATTGCTGAAA
This sequence comes from Rafetus swinhoei, assembly GCA_019425775.1. NCBI lineage: Eukaryota > Metazoa > Chordata > Testudines > Trionychidae > Rafetus > Rafetus swinhoei. The sequence goes on from CM033432.1 coordinate 48,914,316, forward strand.
TATTACAGCCATAAGCTACTACGTTAATTTACCTGTTAGAGCATTTCACACTCATTTGCATGATTTTCCAGGTAGTGACCTGGATTTTCTAGGTAGTTTCACTTCATAAGCCAAACAATATTTCCTTGGTAGAGCTGTGCAAATATTGAGGATGTGGCACAAAGCAGGCAACAGCTGGCTTTATTAAATCAAGCACAGATCAATCCTTTTGCCACAGGGAGGGGAGCACTGAAGGCTAGAGAGAATATGTTTTCATGGATAGAATCAATACACACACAATCGGTGTTGCTCCCATGCACAGCAAGGAGAAAGCTTAAGGGCAGGTAAAGCAAAGAGGTGGGATGCAGCTGTTGCAAAGGTAAGCCACAGGTGAGTGCATGTTACAGGTTCCCCTCTGTGCCAATCCACAGAGGGCGAGTTGTTACAGCGTGGGTTGTTAGCTTTAGAAGTCCCTGGTTCAACCCCTAATGTGCTGACCAAGAAGGCGGCTGTCATGTAAACACGAAGAGTGTTTCACTGGGAGCAGGGTTTGGCTGTTGGTCACTTTCTTGCACCTTTGGAGTCAATGCTCAAAAAATGTGGGACCAGTCCCAGAAACAATGAGAGCCGGTTCACTACTTGGATGTAGAAGTGGGACACAGCTTTGCCTAGAGAACACCCAATATAAAGTCTTGGCTTTATCAGAGCAAATAAGGTCTTTGCAGAAAAATGCAGATGAGGTTTCACAGGCTGCTGACAAACATAATGGACTACAAACTATCCCTTCCACACCTCAAGCTGTGTGTTATGCTGTGCAGCTTTTCTCCAAGCAAGTTTACAGGATTCCCAGGTGTAGCATGATGATAAAGTATTAAAATCGAGGATTAGGATTGGCCTGAATCTCTAATAAATGAGGCCAATAATGTATGGCGTGAAAGACTCCATCTCCTTTCCAAGAAGAGCTCATAGAGAGAGAATGAACTGAGCTCACACACAGAGGAAATATGCAGTCATTGGTGTGTAGAAATGAGTTAATGAAAAATCATTGACCTGGCAACACAGACCTTGTTTTTCCCCGGGGGAAAATCAGGGTTATTCCCGACAGCATAGAGAGGTAAGGGGCCTGTTTCAAATTTAACGTGAAAGTGATCTCATCTCTAAGCATTTAATGAAATATGTAACACAAGCTAACTTACTGATGACCATCAGTAGTACAAAATGTGGTGTGAGAGTCAGGAGAAATCTCCAATGTTAAGTTGTTGATTGCCATGCACCCCCATTTAATAATAATGAATACCATTTACTAAATGAGAAAAGACAGATATACTGTAGCTAATCACAGTAAGGCAAATTCTGGTCTTGCTTATACCAGAGTACATCTGGTGTAAATCCACTGATGTTTTTATAGCTACTCCAGATCTACTCTGCAGACCCATGCCCAATATTGAACATAAGAACGGCCATACTGGGTCAGACCAAAGGTCCAGCTAGCCCAGTATCCTGTCTGCCGACAGTGGCCAGTGACAATGATCAAGCAATTTGTCTCCTGCCATCCTTCACCAGCCTTTGACAAACAGAGGCCAGGGGCACCATTCCTTACCCCCTGGCTAATAGCCTTTTATGGACCTAACTTCCATGAATTTATCTAGCTCTTTTTAAAAAAGAGGGTGGTGAAGCACTGCAATGGATTACCTAGGGAGGTGATGGAATCTCCATCCCTAGAGATGCTTAAGTCTCGTCTTGACAAAGCCCTGGCTGGGTTGATTTAGTTGGGATTGGTCCTGCCTTGGGCAGGGGGCTGGACTTGATGACCTCCTGAGGTCTCTTCCAGCTCTATGATTCTATGAATCTATGATAAACTCTGTTATAGTCCTAACCTTCACAGCCTCCTCTGGCAAGGAGTTCCACAGGTTGACTGTGCGCTGTGTGAAGAAGATAATATTATAGCCTGAGCTCCGAGAAACTGATCTCCACATCAAGAAGGGACATCACCTTTTTAAAGTACCATGCTTGGACCTTTCCTAACTCAACTCAGGTTATATCAAGGACCTGACACTCACGAATTTGGCCAGACAACATAAGGGGAATGGAGGCCGGTTCATGTATTTTTCCATCACACAACAAGGGGATGCTAACAGACAAAGGCCCCATTAGTATCAGCATTATATTTGGTCCTTCCGTGTATTAGTCTTTATTTATGGTTTGTGTTGTGGTAGCACTTAGGAGCTCAAGTTAGGAGTCAGAGACCCATGGTGCTAGGAGCTGGAGAAATGCAGAAAAAAGATGGTCCCTGCCCCACAGCACTCACAGGCAAAGTAAATATAACATGAAATATAATTAAAAAACAACAAATGGTCTGGTAGCACTTTATAGACTAACAAAACATGTAGATGGTATCATGAGCTTTCATGGGCACAGCCCACTTCTTCAGATGACTGGAGTTTTGAGTTTAGGATGTGCAGATCCAAAATAAATAGGGGAGAAGGGAGGGAAGGAAAAAGGAAGGGGGCGGGAAATGAGGAGCAGAGGGTATGAAAATATCAAAGGGAAAAACAAGTAGGCAGAACTGGTAACCTATAAGCACCTAAAGATTGGATAGTCAAAAGAAGCAGATAAGGAATATAGGACAGCAATTAGAGAGGAAGGGTACTAATGTAAGAATCTACACAGACAAAGAGCTGTTGGCACCTTCAGTGAATGTTAGGTTGATAATGTCCCAGCCATCCATTATCTCGATTGAGGAGGTCATCAGTGTGAGAATTGAATTTGCGGATGAATTGTAATTCCAACACCTCTTTGTGTATTTGGCTTGTAGAATTGGTTTGTGACAAGACAGCCACCTGGAGATCTTTTAAAGAGTGATTAAGTAGATTGAAGTGTTCTCCGACAGATTTCTGTATGTTCCCTTTTCGGATATCTGATTTGTGTCCATTGATTCTTTCCCATAGGGACGGTCCAGTTTGTCCAATATATATAGCAGTGGGGCATTGCTGGCATTTGATGGCATAGATCAAATTAGTGGATGTGCAGTTAAATGAGCCTTTGATTTGGTAGCTTATGTTGTTAGCTCCAGTGTCAGTGATAAATTCGCTTGTATAGATATGTGGGCAGAGTTGGCACCATGGCTGATAGCAGGGCTGGGTTCCTGGATGCTTATGATGTGGTTGTGTAGCATGGTGACCGGAAAAAATTCATTTCAGGTTTGGGGGTTGTCTGTAAGTGAGAATAGGATTTTCCCCCAAGGTCTCTGAGAGTGAGGGATCATTTTCCGAGATGGGTTGCAGATTGTATATAATGTGTTGGAGCTCATGAAATATAATATATTTTCCAAAATTAACCACGCTGTATTTTTCTGCTAATACTGAATTTGGGATGTAAAATATTCTACATCAGAGGTTCTCGAAACATGGCTGGGGCCTTTTTTCATGATACTGCAGCCACCACCGCCTCCTCTTCCTCGCTTCCAGCACTTAAACGACATAAAAATTCAGTGAACAATATTATAAATTTAGTATTACTTTCGCATTGAATCCACCATTGCCGATGCCAGTGTGAAGGAAGGCATGTGAGAGGCACTTTCTCCATTAAGATGTAGTCTGTCCTGGCAAAGCGTTCACAATCCCCTATTGATTGTGGGCCAGATTCTGCTACCCTTACATTCCGCAGTCACTGCTGTCATGAGTGAAGGCCAGGGCAGCAGAATAGGGCTTTATATGAGACATTAGATCGGAATCCTTCCTGGGATTAGTACTTGGATGTGCAAAGGCAGCGTTGGGGGAAGCAGGCATCAGAATAAAAAAGCAATAAGGATTTAAAAGTCTCCTCTTGTCTTTCAGCATTCTTTGTAACAACACCCATCAAACTGAATTTGTTTTGTGTTTATGTGTGTGTCGTATGAACTTTCATTGGAACCCCTCTGCAATTTGATGTTAGTTAAATGTACCATTAAAATGAAGTGTTAGCTTAAAAAGCTCCTCAGTAGTTTTCCACCCGTGAAAGCATTTGCTGAAACTATATTATGTTCTTTACTGCCTGCACTCTATTTTCTCTGGTATTGGTTCCTTAGTTGACTGAATTTCTGAGGTAAAACAAGGAGTTAAATAAAAAGTGTGCTTTTGCCTTCTTTGGAATGTGATGTTAAAGGTTGCACTGTTGTCATAACTAGTGAAAAATTAGATGCACAGCCTAAAAGTGTTAGGAAAGGATTTTATAGGATTTTTCAATAGCTGTTAGTCCAAGCAGAGGTTTCTAAAAATAAATAGTCTTGTAATGAGAGAGCATATAAAATCCGAGATAGATTTCTGCCTTTTAATGAGATGGGAAAATATATTACATTAGATATACAGGCTATTCTTCTTTTATAAAATTCTGGCCTGGTTTTATGCAGGTTTTGGTTGAAAATTCCAGATGTTAATGAGTGTCCAAAAGGGGGAATAATTTCCCCCATGCTAACAAAAAATATGTTGTTTGCAAAGATACATTTTCCAGACATTCAAGACAGTAAGATATATCTTCTCTTACTGAAATCAGTCTCGGTCCATCTACTGGTTTTTGCAAAGTAGCAACTTCCTGGGGTACGTCTACACAGCAGGGCTAAAGTCGAATTAAGCTACGCAACTTGAGCTACGCCAATTGCGTAGCTTAAGTCAAAATAGCTTAATGGGGTTTTTGGTGCTGGCTACACAGCAGGAAGTTGAAGGAAGAACACTCTTCCTTCGACTTCCCTTACTCATGGGCTACCATGAGTCTAAGTAAGAAGTCCTCCAGGTCGCCATTATTTCAAAATAATGGCTTGCAGTGTAGGCACGCTCTTTGTTATTTCGGAATAATGTCAGTTATTCCGAAATAACGCTGCTGTGTAGATATAGCTCTGATGATTTGTTAATGGACAACCTTGTTGCTGGAAAATTGTATTGCTTTCACAGAGTTTCATCTAAGTTGAGGCTGTAGTTCCTGAAAGAGGAAAAAAGTGCATTCATTTAGCAGAGCTTATCTGTTACTCAGCTAGTATTTTGTTACACCGTGAAATAAGTTTTGTTCTGCAAACTTGGAGTCATTGTGGATAGTTCTCTGAAAACATCCCCTCAGTGTGCAGTGTCAGTCAAAAGAGTTAACTGTGCTAAGTGAGGGTAAGTCTAGACTACAGGCTTTTGTCGACAAAGCTTCTGTCGACAAAGAGCGTCTAGACTACATCCAGTTCTGTCGACAAAGTGGCTTGCTTTGTCGACATGAGAGTGTAAACGCAAAGGACAGTGTAGATGCAATAACGCCTTCTGTCGACAGAACTCTGTGGACAAAAGGAGTTATTCCTCATAGAATGAGGTTTACCGCCATCAACAAAACTGTCCGAGTTCTGTCGACGTTATGTCGACAGAACTCGGCGGTAGTGTAGACGCAGGTATAGTCCACTTTTGTCGACAAAACCCTGTAGTCTAGACACACCCTGACTGACTAATTGCTACAGTAACAGCATGAAAACTGTTCAGTGTTGGAAGCACATTAATGGGGACATTGGAGGGGTTCATGGGTGATCTCCAGATGTATATTGTATAGTATAGAAACATTATAAGCAAACAGCTCACTGTTTCCTGGAGATAGTGTACACCTATTGGGCAGGGCTCAGAAGATCTTTCTCTCAAACATAAAAGTCTGTATTTTGTAATAGAAACCCTGTTTGTGACTTCATTGCTGCACCATCCACAACCCCCACCCTCCAACCATTCTGAAACATCATCAAGAACACCATTCCATTGCAACAGAATTATCCTTTGCTTTAGACGCAGCATGTGAGGGTACGTCTACACTGCACGGCTATTTCTGGATACCGGAAGTGTGGCGTCCTAGATATAGTAGTGGGACTGTGGCCAGGCTGAAGGGGGACCACAGTGAAAGGTCAAATTGCAGGGCATGAGATGTACAGCTGCCTAAATGACTACTATCTACTAACAATAATCTATCTCTTCCTGTTTTTTTGTTTTGTTTTTAAAAATTAGGAAATTCAATGGCACAAATCTGCATGAATGCAGAGTTCAGGTCACATGGTGATATGTTGACCCCTGGCAGAATGCTGAGTTGAGCAAAACTCAAACTTTTGAAACCCAGGAAATACACTGTTAAGGTTACCTATGCAACCTTAACTCTGCCCTGGTTCAGCAATGCCCCGATCCATGCCTTTATCACATTTATCTTTACTTTTCCAATCCCACAGTACCTACAGCCCTTCACTTTCACCCACAGGATTCCAGCTAACACCATTAAAGGACAAAAAAGCGTGGGGAAGAAATCTTGCTCAAACCACCTTCCCTCTACATTCTTTGAGGAATGCCTCAATATGCACATACTCACACTACCCCTGGGCACTATAAATTCCAGGTGATTCCAGATCCTGGTAAACACTCACACACATAGCTATCTTCCCAGGAAGAATAGCACAGGTACAATTAAAGACCCATTTCATAGCTGTTTACAGCTCCCCTTCTCTTACTGAAGGCATGCATGCTGCATCCTGAAGACAAACATGCACTTCTCCCTTTGCTCACACATACTGCACAAGTTAGATCACCTCTTATCACAATCACAGCTCTGTCACACGTATGTGCCTTCATATCACAAACACCCCCTTACCAAGCAGGCCTAACCATGGCCTCCACCTAGTAGTATCGGTACACCCAACACACTGACAGCACCTGGAGTATAGCCAAATAATTTCTACTGGTTACTGCCAACTCCCTGGGAACGTGGCCTGAGCAACCTTCCTTCTTATCTTTGACTTTCTCTCATGTAATCGCGTAAGCTGGAATCCTGTGGGTGAGAGTGAATGGGCTGTAAGAGCAGATGATGTGCTTGTATCTTTTAGCAACTCTTGGGTTGGCAGAGCATAGGTGTGTGTGCCAATGGGGGATATGGGGCATTGCTGAGAGAGGGCAGAGTTAAGGTTGCATGGGCAACAAGAGTTTCTGTTTAAACTAAAATTGTCCCCTGACGGCTGTAAAACATGGTACAATACACATTATGGAGAAGGTAGAAACTATCCACCTTGCCCTGTGGAAGAGGCAGTGAGTGACTGTGCAGTTGCAGATGCAGCCCAGGGAAGTTGCTGTGATGTATGTCTTCTTATAAAATAGTAATATAATCTGCTTCTGCCTGACATCCCATGCAGCTTTCATGAGAACTGCATCCAGTTTTGCAAACTAAAGTGGTTAGAGATATCTTAGACCAGACCTGGAACAGCATCCAAACTTCAGGATCATTGGCCGAGGTCTAGTTTGATCCCCTTTACAATGAATTGCTCCTGTTCTTCTAGACAGATATTACAGATGTCTCAACTTTACTATTATTAGAAATGGATATTGATTGTTATAGCAGGTGTCCCTGGGCAGCACACTTATACATAATCATCCAAGTCCTTTTTACTTAGCATGTAAATGTAATACTGGCAGACCCCAGTCGTCTGCAAGTGGAATGGAACCTGGGACCTCTGGAGCTCAGGTCATGAGCCTCAACTGCAGTGTTTTCCAAAAATACCGGGCCTCCGCTTGGCTGCCGGGAGGGGAGTGGGGCGGGCTGGGAGGAGGTGTGTGTGTGTGGGGGAAACCGGCCGCCAGGAAGCAGGGTTGGGGGCAGCGGGGCTGTCCAGCGGAGATGGGGAGAAGCGGGGAGAATCAGCCGGCTGGGAGGGAGATAGGTGTGGGGACCAGCCGGTGGAAGCAGGGCTGGCTGGGGGACGGGGCTGACGCCGGAACCAGCCGCCAGAAGCGGGGCTGGCCAGGGGAGATCGGGAGGAGAAGCGGGGGAGAATTGGCCAGCTGGGAGGGGGTGGGGGGAGCGGGGCTGGCCGGGCCAGATCGGTGAGGAGCGGCGGGGGACCGGACGCCAGAAGCAGGGCTGGACGGGGGAGATTGGGAGGAGAAGCGGTGGGGGAGCGGATTGGGTGGCAGGAAGCGGGACTGACCCAGGCACACGCAGACCCGGGCACACGAGTGAGTCCAGCCCCGGAGATTCCATTTGGCCCCCCCTGCCATACCCTCCCTGGAGTAGTTGCGAACTGCCTGGCTGGTAGACACACTCACGCAGCGTTAGCACATCTACCAGCCAGGCAGTTTGCAGCTATGGACTGATACACCTAATTATAATAAAACTTACCTAATTAGAAAATACCAGACATTTTATATGTCCGGTATTTTCTCAATTTGTTTCCTCGACAGAACCCTCAAATACCGGACTGTCCAGTACAAAACCGGATACCTGACAACCCTATCCCTCCTTGCACCCTCCCACCTAGCCAGATACCCTACCCCCAATCTGCTCCTGCTCCCGCCTCCTGGAGTGCCCGTGCGGCACCGGGTCCCCGAAGCCCTGGCCCAGGCTGGGCGGAGGATGCAGCCGGGTGAAACACTGAAAATTTATTCATTTTTACTTCTTTTTTTTATATTTTTGGGCTGCAAAAAACAGTACTGAAAAAAAATGGGTTCCAACTAAAGGAAAAAGTTTGGGAAACGCTGATCTAGCCAGCTTTCTATCCATTTTACAGTCCATTTATCAAATCCATATTCCCTTAACTTGCTGGCAAGAATATTGTGGGTGACCGTATCAAAAGTTTTGCTAAAGCTGGCACGGGGGGCTTTGGGAGGACCAGAAACAACTTATTTGAATATTCATCATTTGCTTAATGAATATGCAAATATGCAAATGAATGTTACCAGTCCTCCAAAAGCTCATGAATGGATTTACTGGTCCCCATGTCAAAAAGTTTGGGAACCCCTGCTCTACTGCATGAGCCAAAAGCCAGCAGACTGTTAGCTATGGCTGCACAGCAGACTCATTATTCTCTCTCTAAGGGGTCTCAGTGCCACTAGACGGGACAGTGCACCATGCCCAGCAGGTGTGTGGGTTACACAAGCAAATAGTGACTCCTGGGGAGACAAGCTGTGGGGCTGCTGGTTTGGGGCTACGCAATTTTCTGTACAGAGGCACCTTTGGGAGAGGAGGGATGCGAGCAGCAGGAAAGCTTGCTTTCTGCCCTGGGCTCCGATTACTCCACGCGGGAGGCAGAGTTTCTGTGTAGAAACTGCGCATGGTGCTGAGCTGAGATTCCGAGGAGAAAGGAACACCCTGCAAGCTGTGTGACCGGCTCATTCCAGGACTAGGATAGGTCTGTATAAATAAAGCAAGTTGCACTTAGACTAAACCCATATTCTATGTCACTGATTTCGCCTCCAATGAGACACCAATCTGCAAGGGCCCGGACATCTGCTACCATTCAGTGGAGACACGAAACTGATGTCAGAATGGGGCAGAAAAGGGCGCACAGATGCTGATTTATTGCCATTCGAACTCCTGCTCAGCAGAATTGTGAGAAGTGCCTCGGAAATTTGTATGTCCAGTTGCTACTTAAATTATCAGGTATTTGGTGTCCTGATTGCTTAGGCAGCTTTAAAGATCTCAGCCCAATTTATTAAGCAATCACATATGAAACACGACTAGAAATTGGAAACGGCAGGCTCTTTGCACTTTCCTGGCCTGCTGACAGCAACAAAATACATCCCGTCAGGACACAAATTGCACTTTACAATCAGTCATATTAAAATACTATTTAAGAACCACTAAAACTTCAGCAGAATAATAGTCCTTCCCTGAGTATTTTGAACAGCACCAAGAAGTAAATTCCACAATCCCAGAGCATAATTACAGAATGCAGTAGCTCCCAATGTCAAACTTAGGGCAAACTAGATACATAGTTGATTCTGACCTCTGAATGACTGGGCAAATCAGGTGACAGCATATCTGTCAAGTATGCTGGACTCACAACCATTACATGCCTGATGGGGAAGTGAGAACTTTAAAATCAATACAAAATTTAATAGGAGGCCAATACAAAGATTTTAAAAGGAGGATGCTGAAGGGGCCACTCTACCAGCTTGAGAGGAAAAATAATTTCCTCTAAGTGGGTCTAACATCCCTGCACAGAGCACTAATACAACAGTTCACTATGTGACATCAGAAGAGAAGATGGTATTGAAAAATTCCGGTGATGCATGTTACATTTTAGACCAAAATCACAATCTTAACTCCTACCTCAGTAGTGTCAACGTGTATCTCTGACATTGGAGCACTTGCAGGCTGTATCCTTTTCCCATGGAGAAGTGCAAGTTTGGAGTGAGAGTTTTGTGTTGTAGCAAGTATTGTGTTACTGTAAAGGCTGTAAGACGGGGTGGGGAACTTAAGGCTCAGGGGCCGGATGCGGCCCCTGGCTTGCCTGTATCCAGCCCCCAAGACTCAGGGCTCCCCCCCAGCTACCCTCCCAGAGGGCTGGAGCACACAAAATCTACTAGCCTGGGCCACCCTAGGCTCTGGTGTGCAAGGAGAACATGGGGAGTGTCTTTCTGCTCGTCAGTCAGGAGCCATCTCAGTATGTCAGTGAGATTTGTTTGTTTGGCTCTCACTTGTGTGCGGCCCCTTACGGAATTTTCTGTAGGTCAACAGCCCCCAACACACAAAAGGTTCCCCACCCCTGCTGTAAGAATAAGGGGATTACTTATAGATGGGTAGAGATCACAGGTGTAAGTAGGGTGCCATGTGGGACTAAGAAACCTGGATTGTTTTATAACAAATTTTCATCTCTCTGGGGAACTTCTTTCACTTTTGAAGCTCATTTTCCTGAGAGGTGAAAAAACATATATGATAGAAAACAGCCACTGAAAAATTAAATATTTATCAGGAACATCAAAAATCTAACAAAGATCTTAAAAGTATTTATTCACATTTTCCAAATGTCAAAACATTAATTATTGTCTCTTCTGCAATTCATTTTCTTCCATTTTACTTTAGGTTGGGACTCATTTGAAAAACAAACACACAACATCTTGTCTTTGAATGATAGCAAAAATTACACAAATAAGTAAAGAGCATAACAATTAGCAGCTACTTCTGAAAACTTGGGTTTAGTTGATGCATATTCATTGCTGTAGTACGCAGAGTGCTCCAGGGGGTGTGTTGTCTGGCACATGAGATCTGCCAATATGAAGAGAAAGAAAGCTGGAAGTAGTAGGAAGCAAAAAGGACCCTGTGTTTAAGGCTTTATTATTTTTAGCTACAGTAATTCAGTGCACAAGTCATCTTCGGCATCTCCTCAGCCACCTTACAAGCAGATCACACTGTGCTTCAGATTAAGAGAGATGTACTTGGTATGATTGCCACCCAGAGGGAGCTAAGAATGGCGAGCTACCTCTTTCTGAAAAGAAGTGGTATTTCTTTGAAGCTGTGACACAATGCAACGTGTGCTTCCATTGTGTGTCAGGGTATTTAATTACACCACACGCTACATTTTCCGGTCTGAGTCATAGTGAGACTCTTACCCCATCTCTATAGATGTCCTTTACCATTGACCTGCTCCAGAAGGATGCCATCTAATCGCTTTTTGAATGACCTCAATTGGCATTCTTCTGCCTCGACAACCTTGCCTGGAGTCAGCCTGTTAATGATGCTCTGCATGAAGAAGTGCTTAATGACATCTGTTCTGCGTCTGTTGTTCTTTAATTTCCACTGGGCTTGTGGTCCTATCATCTGGGAGGCGTTATCTACAGCAAATTAAGAATTTGTATATGTCAAGAAAATCTTGACTGGAGGCTCATCCGAGGGAGGGCTGAATGGGGAACTTTTCATTTCATTTAAAGATGGAAAATGTATGTAACTTGGCTTCTTTAGGGAAGATAACATTTCTAACTCTTTAATAAGCCCTATTTATTCAAGTCTGACAATGCGAATAACCTGATTGATATAGAGCATGTAGCCTGGAAGTTGTCACACACAAAGTAACCCTGAAGGATAGCATTTTCCTCTATGTGTATCTTATGTCAACGAGGTTCACCTCTCTCTGACAATAGAACTTAATATAGCAAGATGAGCAAGATGAGCTAAATCAATATTATTCATGTGGCCTCACTGTGTATATAGGGCACAGACCCAATTTTCCTGAGGCTGGGTGGGAACATATGCTAGATTAGCTCCTGCTATACCCATTTTACACATTTCAGAATGCTGGCCTATGCCAGTCAAACTGGAACTCCTATTGGTATCTTCCTCAACTGTTCTTGGACTCAATCCAATAGCCATTCAAATAAATGGAAGGACACTCAGTGGACGTTGGATTAGAGTGTTAGAGTGCTTAAGTAAGTAAACATGACTCTGAAATACAGCTGGTTGGAAAGAATTGTTTTCATTGAAATATTCGTATCAACAATATGCAGAATACACGCACACCCATTGAACAAGGTCATTATACATACTCTGGCCTTTGAAAGCTTATTTTAGTTTCCAAGATGGTGGCCGTGATGTGACATGATGTCCCCCTATTGTTGTTACTTTCCAGTTGACCGATCCATCTCATTTATTAAGCGCATCAAAGTTGACACACTTGCAACACGAATGAACACCTATATAGTCATTTCTGAATTACTGGGGTGTTTTTCCTATTTCCCAGTTGCTCCTTTTATTTTGGAAACAGAAATAGTCAGATACCAAATATTTGTATTACACAAATTGCTAACACAGTGAAACATGCTATGAGGCATATTCACTCTTAAACCTTCCAGTGTCTTTCCCAATATTAACGTTGGGGAATGGAAGAGTTATTTTTGCAATTACAAGTTGTACTGTTAAATTCCCTCTCCACCTTCTTACTGCTGTGTCAAAATGAATCATTAGGATCTTATTAAGGTGCCCCTGTTATCCCATGGCATTTAGAAACTATAAATGTGTCCCAATTATTCATTTACTGACTTCATGAATATTCAGTAAATATTAAGAGGCACTGACTGTGCTTCATGGGGTAATTAATAAGGACATAGCTGAGAGGTTTTTCTTCCTGACGTGTGTCTCAGGTTTTATGGGGAACACTCCAGCACCCAGAAATGCAAACTCACTCTGAGAATGCCTTTCTTTGATGGTCCATCTCTGTGTGTGTGTATGGGTGTGTTCCTTTGCATATTCTCATGGGGAAAGACCTGGCTCAATGAATATCAGGGAGAAGGCCATTATCTCTTCTGGTATGTCTAGACAGCGGCGCTATTTTGGGATACATCGGAATAGCGGTCTATTTTGAAATTTGGCGCTGTGTAAACAGTGCCAAATTTTGAAATAAACTATCTTGAAATAAGCTAAGCAATTTGCATAGCTCAAATTGTGTTGCTTATTTCAAGCTAGCGCCACTGTGTAGACGCACCTGGGAGCAGAATGACAGGAAGAGGAGGCAGTATCTTTATAAATATGTATAGAGCCTTCCATTCAGACTCCCAAAGCACTTGGACTATGGACCAACTGATGTCTTTGCTTGTCCCTCAAATAAGATCTTTGGGCGTTAGTTTTGCTTTTAGCAATGAGCTGAATACATCTGTGGTGCTGCATGGTATTTAGTCACTTAAGACTAGATTGTGACACTCCTTACTCCCAATGGTAAAGTACAATGTGTGTGAGTCACCCCATTGCATTTAATGGGACTGCTTGGAGTTGAGTTTTGGAGTTTGAGCCGGGGGACAAGGATTCCAAGCAGTTTAAGGTTTTTCTGTGATTGGTTTTTCCTTGCGTGAGGAATGAAGGGGAACGTAATGAAAAGAGAAATCAGTCCTGGGATGACTTATGACTCCAGGATTTACTCTTCTTTGCCAGTCATGCAGATTGTTTTGCTTTGCCATCAGTTTGCTTCAGCAAAAAGCTACCTCTTCTATACATATAATATGTCGGCTCTGTGAAACTGGTGGCTGGGTTTTATGCTTTCTTTTACTGGATGAGGGAGGTAACCTAGTGACAGATGATGTGGGAAAAGCTGAAGTACTCAATGCTTTCTTTGCCTCTGTCTTCACAGACAAGGTCAGCTTCCAGACTACTGCACTAGGCAACATGGTATTGGAAGGAGGTGGGCAGCCCTCGGTGGGGAAAGAACAGGTTAAGAACTATTTATAAAAGCTAGACATACACATATCCATGGGTCTGGATTTAATGCATTTGAGGGTACCGAGGGATTTGGCAAATGTCATTGCAGAGCCTTTGGCCATTATCTTTGAAAATCCGTGGAGATCGGGAGAGGTCCCAGTGATAGGAAAAAGGCAAATGTAGTGCGCATCTTAAAAAAGGGAAGAAGGACAATCCAGGGAACTACAGACCAGTCAGCCTTACCTCAGTCCCTGAAAAAATCATGGAGGGGATCCTCAAGGAATCCATTTTGAAGCACTTGGAAGAGGGGAAAATGATCAGGAATAGTCAACATGGATTCACCAAGGGCAAGTCATGCCTGACCAATCTGATTAGCTTCTATGATGAGGTAACTGGCTCTGTGGACATGGGGAAGTCAATGGATGTGATATACCTTGACTTAAGCAAAGCTTTTGATACGATCTCCCACAATATTCTTGCCAGCAAGTTAAGGAAGTATGGATTGGATAAATGGACTGTAAGGTGGCTGGAAAGCTGGCTAGATTGTTGGGCCCAATGGGTAGTGATCAACGGCTCGATGTCTGGTTGGTGGTTGGTTTCAAGTGGAGTGCCCCAAGAATTGGTACTAGGGTCGGTTTTGTTCAATATCTTTATTAATGACCTGGATGAGGGGATAGATTGCACCCTCAGCAAGTTTGCAGATGACACTAAGCTAGGAGAAGAGGTAGATATGCTGGAGGGCAGAGATAAGGTCCAGAGTGACCTAGAGAAATTAGAGGATTGGGCCAAAAGAAATCTGATGAAGTTCAACAAGGACAAGTGCAGAGTCCTGCACTTAGGACGGAAGAATCCCAAGCATTGTTACAGACTGGGGACCAACTGGCTAAGCAGCAATTCAGCAGAAAAGGACCTGGGGATTACAGTGGATGAGAAGCTGGATATGAGTCAACAGTGTGCCCTTGTAGCCAAGAAGGCTAATGGCATATTAGGGTGCATTAGGTGCAGCACTGCCAGCAGATCTAGAGAAGTTATTATTCCCCTTTATTCGGCTCTGGTGAGACCATATTTGGAGTATTGTGTCCAGTTCAGGGCTCCCCACTACAGAAAGGATGTGGAAGCATTGGAGAGGGTCCAGCAGAGGGCAACCAAAATGATTAGGGGGGTTGGCCTGGGGCCTGTGGCTTATGAAGAAAGGCTGACAGGTTTGTGCTTATTAGTCTTCAGAAGAAAAGAGTGAGGGAGGATTTGTTAGCAGCCTTCAATTACCCTGGCTGGGATGATTTAGTTGGGATTGGTCCTGCTTTGGGCAGGGGGCTGGACTAGATGACCTCCTGAGGTCTCTTCCAGCCCTAGGATTCTATGATTCTAAGGCACCAGCTCCATTTTGTTTTTCTGGTTATTAGTTAATTGGGCAAAGCGTCATTGCTACAGGGAAGGCTGTCACACTGACCCACAAAGGAGTTTGTAAACGAGGGCTGTGTGATGGCGTGTGCACAGTGTGACTGTGACGGCTGATGCAGTCTGGTCCGGAGAGGAGCATACAATTTGAGAGGCATCCAGCAAAGTTGCAAAGAAGTGTTGTTCTTTATTTTATTTTGTGGGCGGGAAATTGTTCTCCAAACCAACCTCCAGGTCAGCGCATGTAAGGGTCACTTTCCACAGATAATTTAATGAACCTGTGTGGGTGCTAGCGAGGTAAAAAGGTCCTTTTATTCTGAAGGTTGTGGTGCCACATTCCTTATTCATTCCCTGGCCTGTCTCCTTAGTGCCCCATTCCAGCAGGGAATCAGTTGTTCCAAATGTCCCCCTCAGCTTTTTTAGTGACCAAATCTTTGCTTTCATGGCCAGATGAAAGTGCCCGACATCCACAACTGGGGCCAGCTTCACAAGAAAGCTCACTTCCCATTTCAGCACCTGCCCTCAGCCTGGCCAGATAGTCACATGAATCGAGCTGCTCAGCAACATCTCTGCGAGAACTAGTGGGGCTCCTCTGTTCCGAGCAACCTACCCTGGCCACTTCATGTAGGTCAGCGGTTCCCAACCTTTTCCAGATGGGGACCCATTTTGACAATTCAGGAAGACTTGGTGACAAGGCAATTCAAAAAATGTGTGAATGGCTGTGACGGCAAGTTGGGGTTCCCCCTGGTCCTGCAGCTCCGTAGCAGCAAGAACAGACTCCACCAGCCAGTAGAATAGAGAGGGTTTATTGCTTCTCCAGGATACAGCACAGCCTAGACGTGATGTGCTTACAGGAGTCAGGGCCAGGATGCCTCAGATCCCTTGGGTTAGGGGTCCATTGCCTCCCCTAGACCCTCAGCCCTCAGCTTAGGCTGTTTCCTTCATGTTTCCCAGCCAGCAACTGACCCTTCCGCCAACACTCACTTCCTTTGTTCCGTCCCTTCCCTTAACCAGTAGGACCAGTTCGGTCACTGTCATGGGGGCCCTCAAGGCGCCCCCTGCTGGGCCGTGCTTACAGACAGAGGCCAGTAGGGGTTATCCACAGCCCACAGCCCAAGCATAGCAACCAGCAAGGTACTGACACTACATCACAATGGCTCCTTAAGAGCCATCCGGAGAGACACCTGGCGACCCTTTTGAAATGTAATGGCGACCCATATTTGGGTCCCGACCCATAGGTTGGGAAATCCTGATGTAGGTGCTGAAATGGAGGCTGAGGTCTTTGGGACACCTCACTGGTAGCAGACAGGCAGGCTCCTTTGTGTAACACCTTTGGGGCCGATCTGAGAACACACACTGTCTGCAGAAGTCTCGGTAGGCAGTTTTATTTATAAAACCCATGGATTGGCCTTGGCGGTTTCATTAAAGATGCTATAAAAGGTTGGTGGTTATTATTATGATTTAAATTAACTGCTAGGGTGAATGCTGAGATCTAATGAGATTCAGGAGAGTGTTCATTTCATTTGCGGCATCTTTGTCTCTTTAAATTATTATGAAGCCTGCAAGCCTGTTCTCTGCGGATGTGCTCCAGTTTTTAACATAGCTGGGATGTTCGTCATGAGCCGGCTTAGAAGTCAAAGGTTTCCAGTTTCACTGAAAATATTTTCCATGGCTGTACGTTTTCCCCTATAATTTAGATACAAATGGCTACAAATTTGTGGCTGAGCTGCCGTACTGGGAATAAAATGAAAAGGGCTGCAGCATCAGTGACTTGAGAGTCAACCTGTGGGGGAAGGATGGCAGAAGTAGCATGATAAAAATGATCATTATGGCCAGTTTATCAGTTCTAAATTCATATGGCGGAGAGCGGCTTTTTCCAAAGCGCTCATGTTGTGTTTCCGTCTACAATCTATTTGTGCACAAGTTCAGGCAGCCGCATGAAAGCTCAATTCCGATGAAAAATTCCCTAATTAATGTTCCATCCCGGTAATAAATATGTATGGCTGGCTGCTGAGCAAGGAGGCAGACAGATACCCAGGGAAAAAGATGTAGTGCAGAAACCAGCCGTATTTATTATTGAACTTGATCCTAAAATGAAGGAGTGCAGTGGTGTGCAGCAATCTTTAGCAAGTGGAGATTTATTGCCCAGCAGTCACTCCTGAGAACGGGGATTTCACGGACCCTATACATAGGATGGGCAGTGTCTGAGGAGGGGTAGCTGGCTGTACGTTACAAAGCATTCTCGAATTAGTTCCCGGAGACCTGGATCCACTGAGGAATGTATGCGTGTGCTTACCTTTTAAGGGCAGAGGTATGGAGTCATGTGGAAATGAATGGAACTACTCCCATGTTTACGTTGATTTAAGTTCAGTTCTTTGCTAGGCTTGAGCCAATTTTTTCAAGTTTGGATCAAAGAAGCATCCAGAAATTTGGGTATTTTAAAAAATCCTTCTCCGGACCTCCTTGTTCTAGAAAATAGGACAAGTGGGCTATGCCCACGAAAACTCATGATACCATCTACATGTTTTGTTGGTCTATAAAGTGGTGTTTGTTGTTTTTTTCTGTAACAGACTAACTCGGCTACCCCCTGAAGCTCTGGAGAACAAACACCCCCTTGAAGATTTCCCTTGATTCCTGGTCTCTCTGGTTCTCCCTGACCATTCTGAGGTCTACGGCATGGCGGGAGAGGCACAATTCCTTTCCTGATGCTTCTTCTGGCTCCAGAATTGCCGTTTCCTGCTTCCCCTCTGCCGGCTCGGATGCTCAGGCTGGCACATCAGGCAGGGCATGTGGGAAGCCCAGGTTACTCCCACTCCCGCCTGACATGCTGTCCAGTTGCTCTAGGAAGGGGCAGTGCACACTCCTTATTCACCTGTCCGCAGCTAGGCCCAGGATGGGGGGAGGCTGGGAACGGGGACTGTGGCTGAATGATTTACTCCCCTCATGCTGCTGAACAACCCCATGGGCCGCCATAACTTCTGGCATAGTGGACACTGCCCTTTCGTGACCTAGAGCTGTTAGTATTATGCCACATGCCCTTAAGTGCTAAATATGGCCCTTCCGTGTGTTCCAGGCCTGAATTTCTTCAGGTACTACAGCAACTTTCAGAAAAATCCATCATTTCGAACGCTTCTGACTCTTTCCAGCCAAGTGCCTGTAACCTCAGGGAAAAAAAAAGTTATCAGGCAGGATATTGATCTAGTCAGTAAATACTCGTATGTCGTCAGTAAGCCAGAACCCTCCTGGGCACAAAACCAAAATCTTAAAGGCGACTAGTTATCTGACCTATGATTTTAATTAGGAATTATTGATTACAGATTTTTAAAATAGCAAATGGGCTTCCTTGATAAAAGGCCTACTGCTGGAATTCAGAAAAGTTAAATAAAGTACAACTTGTTGTATGAAAACCTGTGACCCACATCTTCACTACTTCCCCAAGGAAGGTTTTTCAACAGTACAAAGCAGGCCACGCTTGTTAGAAATACCATGAAAGTTAGATGCGGAAGGAGAAGGGCCCAATTTGGGAAGGGAGCTGTTTTGAAATGTACATGGAGATGATCCCCAGTCCCCAGGTCTGCGTCATCCAAGAATGTTTGCTTCCATTAAAAGGGGAAGGAAGGGAAGTATGTGATCTGTTTATATTCCATTTTTCCCCACATAGAAATCTCTGATTCAGGAAAGCAGCTAGGTGCTCGCTTAGCCTTAAAGTCTCCTTCATGTCGGTGGGGCTTCGGTGCATGCCTACAGCAGAGTGTGCACTCGCAGCATTTTGCCGACTGGGGACAGATCGGGGATTTGCTGAATTGGGACAGAGTCAGACATAGGCTGAGCACAAGCCACCCTCATGCAGGGTGAAACCGATCCCTGGTAAGCTCAGTACATACCCGAGGCATCTCGTCTGCTCCACAAAAGCTCTGTGCTAAAGGTTGATCTGATGGGTTAGCCTAGGACTGATAGGTCGATCTCAGCCATCTAATGGGTCCATTTGACAGCTGTCATACAACTGTGGATAACAGAGCGATACGCTAGCTCCTATAGGTGACAATCAGACTTCCTAGGGAACAGAGTCCCCCACTACAGCAAGCTCCAGCCTGTTTGCTTTATGGATCTTAAGACAAATGTACAGTTTGCACAAGGGATGGATCACTTGGTGACTACCTGTTCTGTTTGTTCCCTCCGGGGCACCTGGCACTAGCCATGGTCAGAAGCCAGGACATTGGGCTTTTTGGACTGTTGCTCTGTATGGCTATAGTATGTTCATGACACCTCTGTAGGGTGAGGCAATGCTGCTATCCTCAGGGGACAAGTAAGGCATGGAGAAACTAAGTGATGTGCCTCCGGTTACACAGGGAGTCGGTGGCAGAGGAGGACCTATAGGCTAATACCCTAACCAGTGGACAGCTGTCCCCTGCTCCTTGGTGCCTGGCATGCTAAATAATACAACTGACTCATTTTAATCTTGGAAACAGATGATACCAAATAATTACAAAAATACGTTGGGTAACTGCAGGCATTTCCTTTTTAAATGAATCACTCCAGTCATAATACACTGGTTCTACATTAGTTTTATTTTCCTGGAGCAAAAAGTCTTAGCACTTCTTGATGTGTCATAGGGGAGCCTCTCAGCTTCTGTCTTCCAGGTAAATTTAAACCTGTCTCTCAGTCACAGAAAGAAATTTAAGACTGTCCAAATCTCTATGCAGTTCCATTAAAACGATTTACTCGGGAAAACGCCACTGACAATCAATTTCTGCAGCATTTAAAACACCTCCTGAGGTCTTTTGGTGCTTGAGCAACATAAATGTTCACTAGACCATAGAAGAGTCTAGTCTAGTTTGTCTAAATTCAATTATGACATTGTCTGCGAGATAATTCACTAGGGTCTAATAAAATGGATGATACACCTGACTCGGGAGAAGAGAGGCAAACTGGCCCACTGGCCATGCATTCTGATCATATAGAGGCTTTGGATCGGTACAAAAATGGATAGTTTGGCATCACTATGAGTATCCCACCTCTAAATTAATCTAGGGCTTGGGCACCCCAGGTTACAAATTGTTGTACCCTGGCTCCCAACGTGGGGCTCCAGCATCTACACTGCAGTCTGAGGGCCGGAGTCCAGCCACCCTTATCTCAGACTTTCTAGCGCCCCTCACAGTGCGGCTTCACTAACGCGTTTGTGGGAGGGAATGACGGTGAAGCGGCAGTGAGAGCCCTGGGCTCCCCAAGGCAGAGGGTAAAAGGAAAGGTAGGCGTGAGCCCTAGCCTCAGGAGTGAGACATCGTGGGAATGGGTACACTGAGCAGAAACACTCTTCCTCAGGAAGTGTAGCTCATGGGAACCAGGGGGCGGATGTGCTCTGCAGTTCTCCAAGTGACGGGCTTGGAGGCCTTCCAGGCAGTACCTCCTGAGACAAACAGGGCATTCAAAACTGAAAGAGAAACAGTCGGAATGGACCAGGTCCAGATGACAACTTGCAACTTACTCTAGACCCTGCTGGACTCGAACGCTGGTGATTAGCCGCCTCTCCCGGAGAGCATTGTAATCACCATTAGCCGCCACGGAGGATGAAATGGTGATAATCTTGTGGATGCCAGTAATATCTCCTAATAGCTAAACGCTGGTATATGGATGTCTATTAGCTTTTCTATCACACAGGTTTGCCCTCTGCACAGTTTATACCTATTTGCTGAAGAGGAAAAAACAAACAAGTTCTGTGCTGTTGGTAGTGCTTGCTAATTACTAAGGCTGATGAAATACACCTTTTAGCAGTAGGAGCTTCCTGGCCTGTTCTGTAAACCAGCGGCTAAGTTTGTCAGCTGCTAAAAGGAGCCGGGCACTGAAACACGATGAGGATTCACTTTAATTCTTGGGGACTCCTGCTGTGCAGTTGCTGGAAGACAACCAGTGTGGTACTGAATTGGAGACCGGCAACAGGCCTTGGGGAGGAGGGAACAAAATGTGACCGAGGCTCAGTCCAAATCTCAAGTGATTCAGCCCCAAGAATGCATTAGGTTGACGACGTCGGCATAAGCATCTCTTCAGCCTTCCTGCGAAAAACAATAGGCTAAAATGCATCTGTAGGGTGCAGTTTCGTCGCAGTTTCAATAGCCCACTGGGCCAGGTGTCAGGTTGTATCAGTGCTGGGGCTTGCTTGGGTCAGCGGGAAAGAAGTGCATTCTGGGGCACATGTGGCTGAGGCAACTAGAGCAGCTGGTCCTGACGCTAGTAGAAGCATTAGGACGGAAAGTCAAGGAATGGGCGTATCGTCGAAGCAGAGTCCGAGCTTCGCAGAGCAGGGTGGCGGTGGAGAGAAGAGGAGGAAGAGGAAGGATAATTGGAGAGAATTGTGTTGGGGCAGAAAGGGGGCTACAGGAAACGTTGTGGGGCTCTGTGGAATAGATTGGAGTTGGGGAAAGGAGATGGTTGTGAGGTAGACCTGGTGGCCATGGTGGGAAATGGAAGGTATTCTGGCGTGAGGTTGGGTAAGCAATCACGTTTTTCTGGGGTTATATTAAAAAAATCCCTGGAGGTGCACCTATCAGTGTATTGAGTGCTCCTATCAGACCATATTATAGTCCTTTGTTTTCAGTCCCATTTTTGGTAGCCCATGCAGTTTGAAAGGAATAGAAAGTGCACTTGTATATTTCAGTGGTACTGAAAGGAAACCCACAACAAGAGGTTATGTTTTCCAATAGCAAATGGCCTTTAGGGACTGCTCCAGTGGAGTAGCCCTTTTGAAGGTGAATGACACTTTTGTTCAGACTTGGAATATTCGTGATTTTCCGGGGGTTATTCCCCAAGGACCACGGGCTTAGTTCCTTTTCCCCATTGACTTCTGTAAGGCTCTTCCTGAGGTCAGGTAACATTCAACAGATGTGAGGGAGGCACAACCCGTTAGTTTGTTTGGGGCTGTGTGTGTGTTGTTTTTAAAAAGTTAGAATTGACATGATTGAAATGCGTTTGGTAACATTTTGTTTTGAAGAGTTCTTGAGGGGAAAAGAGTAAAACGGGTGCAAGATTCCGCAAGATGTAAAAATATGAACAAAGACAAACTTAGGAGATCTCAGTTCCACTATTGAATGCAACCATAGACGATGTTCTCTTACTATGTTAATGGGCATGGTATAAAAACTAAGGATGTCAGCGACTAGTCGATTATCCAATAAGCAAACTATTGGATAGTTGACTAGTCCCTCAACTAGTCGCTCCTCCCCCATCTTCCTGCCTCTATGAGAGACAGCAAGGTGGGGAGCAGAAGCCGGTACTGGGGGGAGCTTGCTTAAAAGCTGGTTCCCCCCAGCACCATCTCTGTGGGGGCAGGCGAGGTAGGGGGGTAGTGGGAACCAGGCACACAAGCCTGCCAGCTCTTAATACATTTAAAAATCAGAAGTGCAGCCGAGGGGTTGGGGGAGGAGACCTGGCGCGAGCCAGGAATCAGCTGTCTCAGCTTGCGCTGGATCCCTTCTGCTGCACTTTAGCCTTTCAAATGTATTAAGAGCCGACAGACTCTTAATACATTTAAAAGGCAGAGCCACAGGGAGGTTAGCTCCCGGGCTAGGAGCTAACCCCACTGTGGTTCCCCCACTTATTGACTAATCGACTAGTCGATGGAAAATCCATTGACTAGTTGATCAGTTGATTAAACTAAATTTAACATCCCTAATAAAAACTAGAATGGAATTGTTCTGAATTCTTTTGGACTTGCCAATATTATCACCTCGCTTTAAAGACTAATTTGATTCACCACAGGGGCATCTCTTCTCTGTTTCATTTTGGATGCTGGTTTGATTTCTGCCTGTGACTCAGAGCAAACTAGCAGATATTTCCATTTACTAACAATTAAGGATTCTGTTCAACCAGACCTCAGTGATTACAAGCTGGAGTTAAACCAATGTGTGATTCAATAGCTAATAATCTTTATTTGAGGCTATTATTTTGGCAACAAAACCAAGACAACAAAAATAACCATTTTCGGCTTTCCCTTCCAAGAGTAGGAGAAACCCAAAGGCTCCATGCCACTTGTGTGGGAAATAGGATGAGTTTTTCAGATTATAACTGAAAAGAAACTTTAAAAGGCTTCCATAACTCTGTTTCTATTCCACTGATAAACAATGGCAAATAGTAAAACAGAAGATGTCTCCAATCAGGAGCCTGAAGGTGCTATTAGGAGGATGCCAGGTGGAAAACAATGTGAAAACCAAAAGGCTTACTTAACCTGGTGTTCATCAATTTTGTGATAACAAGAGGGAAATAATTGGAATCCATCTAACATAGGCTCCTGTTTTCTAGCGTGGCCGTTGCCTATGGGAGCAAGAGATGTGAAAGAGAACCCATTTGGAAAGAATACATTTGTATTTTCCAGGTTAAAAAAAGCAGGACAACTTTTGCGGGGGAAGGGGTAAGAAATTCTTCCATCATCTTATGAACCACCTCTCCAGGGCATGGGGGAGATTTACTAAAGCAGTGGCAAACTCCCTTCTGTTCCTGTAGCAAGTGCTCTGCTACAGTGGTACCGCAATGCAGCTGTCCTGCTGTAGGGTTTGTAGCGCAGACAGGTTATTTCCTCGGGTGATAAGAGATTTTGCAAATTAAGGGTAACTAAGAGCCAGACTTTGCCTTTAGGCACAGCCCTGAGCAAAGTGGTGGTGTGTTAGCTCCACAACTACAAGACCTGTCCTGGGAAGTCATGTGTCACACAGACTTCTCTGTAATGCACAATTCCCTCCCTGCTACTCCTGGGCTTGGCAGAAAGGAACAATAACTTCACAGCCTAGCTCAGCTGCAAAATTGTGAGGCTCTATCTGCGTGCTGGCTCAGCTGTGAAGGTATTGATACCTTAGGGGCTGGGATTTCCATACCACGTACAGAGCCCTAAGTCCACACAGCCTACAGAGCTACAGAGAGGGAGTTCTTGCTCCCCTATGCAGGCATATCATCTGAGTCGCAATGTACCTTTAAATGATAAAAATAAAAACAACTTGGCGGGATACATCTCATCAGCAGTTGTGATCAGGAACGATTACTATGGTGTGGTCCTTTATTGTGAAATAAGAATAAAGAGCTCCGGAATTATTACGAGTGCTGAGATTTCTGTTTGAATGATTTCCCTCATCTATTCTATGAAGGGGGGAAAAAACCTGAACAAACAAAATAAAGGAAATACAGCTATCTCCGAGCACTGAGGAGTCAGATGACAATCTTCTCAGATGGCTCTGATCAGCGGCGGGAATCTAATGTCTCTCTTCATGTTTCTTTTTTCTACTGTGAATTTTTTTCCCTGGTACATTTTATGAGTTTTTTGCTTAAATTGTGTATTTATAGGTTTGTCCCAATAGCTAAAAGGCACAGTCTTAAAAATGAGGCTTGGGTACTCAGGATGGTTAATAGCACAAGGTTTTACTGGCTTTGCTACAGAACATTTACATTACGAGAAGCTATAAAATCCAAGAGGCCATTAATTGATTTACTTTTCCCTGAAGCACTGAAGCATCGTTTTTATTAAACTTTTGTGCCATCAGCTCTGTTGCTAAAACTGCACAGCATCTTCACCAGATTTTCTCATCACCACTCAGCGGGTTGAAATTGGATGTGAGACTTTGGTTAAAAAAACGTTGGCAGCATTGAAAGAGACAACAGAACCCGGCCAATGGGAGCAGCAGGAGGCCGTGCCTGAGACGGACATGGGGTGTGAAAGCAAGTAAATGCCTTTATACCCCCCGCCCCACTGAGACCCCGTACTCCCAGCCTGCTCCTGCACCCCTGCCCCCTTGGCCACACACCCGAGCCCCACCCTGCTCTTGAACCCACCCTTGCTCCTGCACCCTCCCTCCTAGCCACACGCTGCTCTTCCCTTGCTCTTGCCTCCCTCCTCTCTGGCCAGACACCCTACTCCCAGCCTTCTCCTGCACCCCACCTCCCGCCCAGACCTCACATCCTGACCCCCTGCTGTAGCCCTCCTCCTGCCCAGATCCTGTACCCCCATCCCTCTCCCACTCACTGGCATCCCTATCCTACACACTGAACCCCTCATTTTTGTCCCCACCTCAGAGCCTGTGAGGGGGTCGGCAAAATCCACTAACTTTGAAACCCCAGAAGAATGTATCCAGCCCATGGGAAACCCTGAACCTCAGTCCTCCCAGAGGAATGAGGTGTCTCAGTTGGGGGCCACATCAGTGAGGGTGGGGGGTTTGGAGGTCTTTTCTTTTCTTTTCTTTTTTTTGCTTCTCACGTGTGTGGTCCCCAACTGCTTTGCCTGTGATTCAATGGCCCCCAATTCCAAAAAGGTTCCCTACCACGCCATAAATAAAACATTGAAGCTTTTTGTGTGGGACATAAATTAATATTTTACTTTATTTAAAATGAAGTTTGATAAACTAACATGGAAAAGTTAAAACACTTAATCTCTTTAATAATTTAATATTTTCTTTCTTACTGGCGAAATTAAACCATTCTCCCTAGCTGCAGCAATAGCAAAATGGCTCGTATGTAATGATGTAATTAACAGTGAGTTTCCATTAGCAACTGGTGGTCCATGGAAAGGTTTGCATTGAGCCAGGTGGGCCACAGGCCAAAAAGTTTGGGAACCATGGCGTTGGGGGGAGGGGAGAGCGCTGTGTTGCGGGGGGATGTGCGGGCGGGGCTGATTGCAGCATGGCAGGGCTGGGGGAACAGCGCCCCCATCTGTGAGGAGCAGCCCAGGCCCGGCCCCACTGTCCAGAAGCTTCCCCCCCCCCACTCACCTGGCGTTGGCCAAGGGAGCAGGGGGGCCATGGCAGCTGTGCTGCCCACTATGATTTAAGATTAGGGTGCAAGTCACCTTCATGCAGAGGGACAGTGCAAGTTCTGGGAACCATTTAAGTCCTGATTTGAGAGTTTCGGTGGCAATCGGGCGAGGCCTCTCTGTCTGTGCTAGCCCTCTACCTGGGAGGAAGTTTTCACCCTTTGACTTAAAGGAATTCCGTTCTAGTCTATACAGGTTCATACATCCCACTTACAACCACAGTAGCTGATGCCTTCTGGTGGTGCCTCAAGGCAGGGGTGGGGAATCTGTTTTGGGTTGGGGGCTGCTGACCCACAGAAAAAGCAGTCAGGGGTCAAGTGAGAAGCAAAAAAAAAACAACCCCTCACTGAGGTGGCCCCTGACTGTGATGGAGAAAAGATCCTCCCCACATTCCCCTCACACACCAGAGCCTACGGAGGCCTAGGCTAGTAGATTTTGGCTGTGTCTAGACTGGCCACTTTTTCCGCAAAAGCGGCTGCTTTTGCGCAAAAACTTGCCAGCTGTCTCCACTGGCTGCTTGATTTTCCACAAAAGCACTGATGATCTACTGTCCGAAATCAGTGCTTTTTCCGGAAAAGCTCTGACGCTCCCGTTTGGGCAAAAGTCCTTTTTGCGAAAAACTGTTGCGCAAAAGGGCCAGTGTAGACAGCTAGGTAAGACTTTTGCGTAAAAGCAGGCTAAATGGAAAAAAGCGGTTTGGACACTGGGAGACCCCGTAGGAGCCCCGGACTTCCTGGTAACTGAGCTCTTAAAGTAGCCGCAGGCTGCTGAGCTCACGTGGCAGGAGCGTGCCTCAGACCTCTTGCCTGAGGTCTGCCACAGTGCCTCTGCCGTGCCCAGCAGCCACATCGCAGCCAGCATGGCAGCTCCGGGCGCTCAGCCACCTGCACCCCCAGCGCAGGAGGCCCCCAGGGGCCAGAAAAGAAGGGCCCCATCGTGGTCCTCGGGAGCTGGAGACCCTCCTGGACTTGTGGCAGGAGGAGGAGGGCCTCCACGAGACCCACTCGCGGCGCGCCGCCCGCGCCGACATCTTTGGCCGCATGGCCCAGGCGCTAGCCCAGCAAGGCCATCCAGCCGGACCCTCGAACAAGTCTGGGCGAAAGTCAGGAGCTGCTCCTGGGCTGTATGCGGGCCAGCGAGGGCCAGGGGCAGGAGCAGACACCTGCCCCCATTACGACCGGCTCCACGCCATCCTGGGCCAGCCAGCCCCGCAAGCCCCAGACGTGCCCGTGGACAGTAGCGTGCGGCCCCCCGTCACCAGGACCACCGAGGCGGGGGAAGGAGACGACAGCACTGAATCGGAGGATGAGGCCAGCATTGCCACCCAGCAGGCCCCCTCCAGCAGCCCCGACGTCTCCCGCGCATCCTCCGAGGCTGGGGAAGGATCCGCCGGTGAGTCTTGCACTTTGCACTCATGAGGGCGGGCGGTGGCGGGAGCCAGGCACCCGGAGGGGGGAGAGTGAGAGCATGTCACTCAGGCCACGTGAGCTGCACGCTGTGTAGCATTAGGCAGCAAGCAGCACGTGCAACCACGTGCAGCCTGGTGACTGAGCGGCATGTGGCCGTGGTAGGCAGCTGCAGGGCACGCCTGTGACCGTGCTGCTCACACACATTTGGCAGGAACAAGGGGGAAGGGTGGATGCTGGCTGGAACCAGCCAGGGCCCCAGCCCAGAGCCCGCACCTCCGCAAGGGTGCAGCACGGAGAACGGCACACTGTCCCATGCCTGGCTGTGAGGCACAGCCAGCTGCTCCTGGGTAAACCGCAGCATCACAGCCCTGTGAACGTGGCCCCCACTGAGCCCCTCGCCTGCTCCCGGTGCCTCGGCTGGCTCTCCGAGGGAAGTCCCCACTGCGGCCACACATGTCCCTGGGCTACGTGTGTGAGGGATAATGGGAGGGAGAAGGGTGGGAGCCCTCGGGCCGCCCTTAGGGCCGCCTGAGTTTTGCTGCAAGGATGGGACACCCCAGTCACTCTCCTGGTTCCGTCCAGGAGATATCCCACGCGATGGGGATCTGAGAGCCCAGACCACCTCTGCCAGATGTGCTCCCAGGCACTGTGTGGGGATGCATCTCGCTCCCTGTCAAACACCAGTGATTAGCCCAAAGCCTCACAGCCTCCACCGGCAGAGTTCCACAGGTTAACGCAACACAAGCGCCCTCCCACCTCCACGGGGCCAGGACACAGACCGGTGGTTACAATACATGGAGGAGGACCCTACTCCAGGGCGGTCCTCCTTGCAAACATACAACACGGGGCAGGTGGGGGCAGTGGGCCCAAGCCACACTACTGTGGTGTCACCTGGGCTCAGGGGTGCAGTAGAGGGCATGAGGTGTGGGGACAGTGGCCGGCCTGCCTGACTGACCCATCCTTTCTTCTCTTCCCTGCAGCGGGACCAAGCACAAGCCGGGGACCCTCCAGTCCGGCAGCAGCGGCACCCCCAGCTGCCCAACCACGCAGGCACAGGCTCCGCCACCGGGACCAGCTCCTTCGCCGGCATGTGCAGGCCGTCGAGCGAATCGAGGCATCGATTCGCCAATGTGTCCAGGGGGACCTGCAGTGGCGCCAGGAGGCCTGGGCTGCCTTCCAGGCCCAGTGCACGCGGATGGCTGACTCCATCGCCACCCTCACTGCCCACATAGCCCATGCCATTCACTATGGCATGGCCTTACCCCATGCCCCCACCACCCCTCCTGCCCCTGCAATGCCCCTCCTGCCCCTGCAATGCCCCCTCCTGCAATGGCTCCTCCTGCCCCTGCAATGCCCCCTCCTGCAATGCCTCCTCCTGCCGCCCCTGCAATGCCCCCTCCTGCAATGCCTCCTCCTGCCGCCCCTGCAATGCCCCCTCCAGCAATGCCCGCTCCTGCTGCCCCTGAAATGCCCCCTCCTGCCGCCCCTGCAATAGCCCCTCCTGCCCACCTCCCCGTGCAGCCTGCCCTGATGCGGCCTGCTCTGCATGTCCAGGTCCGCCCCCGGAGGACCGCTCGCAGGGGCCACCCCTCCCAGGAGTAGCTCCTCCCCTCCCAGTTGAAGGTCTCCTCCCCTCCCCTCCCCTCCCAGTTGAAGGTCTCCTCCCCTCCCCTCCCCTCCTCCTTGTAAATAAAAACATACATTTTCAGTTGAAAACAAAACTGTGTTAGTTATTGTGTTACTCGAGGTAACTGTAATAAATGATTTGAGATGCCAATTAGCCAACTAAATTTAAGAGGATTACAAAATGCGGACACCAAATTTCTGTATCTATCACGTTCCTTTAAGTGGTCATTGGTTTGTAGCGCATAAATAAATACTGACACTTTTAAGTAAAATTTAAACCACAACTATATTAACATAGATTACAAACAAGCAAGAAAGGTTAAAAGACGCACACAAAAGAATATGTACATAGTCTAGACGCAGGGACAATTGTAGTGTTGCTGGCAACCTCAATCCTTTGGTCCTTCCGGGCCTCGGGAGAGGAACAGCCAGGAGATCCCTCAATGGAAGACGATGGCAAAGCTGGCAACCTCAATCCTTTGGTCCTTCCGGGCCTCGGGAGAGGAACAGCCAGGAGATCCCTCGTTGGAAGATGATGGCGAAGCTGGCAACCTCAATCCTTTGGTCCTTACGGGCCTCGGGAGAGGAACAGCCAGGAGATCCCTCGAAGACGACTGGAATCGGGTACGCTGACTCGAGCCTTCCGCACAAACCATGAATCCTCTTCCTGTTCTTGGGACAGCTTGGACGGCGATGGTGGCCTAAACCTAGCCTAAACTAAAAGAAAAACCCTAGCTACGTCCAACGCGCACGCGAACATTCACGATGACGGCGATGTGCTTGGAACCGGCGCTTTACAATTGGGGAGGTAAGGGGAGGAGGGGAAGGGTAGAGGATGGGAGGGAGTCGTATGGGGAGACCAAGGCGACCTACTGGGGCTTGTGCGAACATGTCCGTCAGGGCCTCTCGGATCGCACCCCATCCTGGTGTGCCTGGCGGATGGCAGCTGCGTGGGGCTGTTCAAGCGTCTGTGCCTCGGCTGCCATCCATGCAGGAGGAAGGCCTCCCCACTCCGCTCCACAATGTTGTGGAGCACGCAGCACGTGGCCAGTACCTCCGTTGCATTCCGTTCACCCATCTCGAGACGGGTGAGCAAACAACGGAAGCGGGATTTTAAGCGGCCGAAGGTGAGCTCCACCTGATTTCAGGCCCGGTTGAGGCGGTCATTGAACCGGGCCCGGTTCTGGTCCGGCCGCCCCATGTAGAGCCGCATTAGCCAGGGCTGCAGGGGGTAGGCAGCGTCCCCGACGACGCAGATGGGCATAGGCACATCCCCGACAGTCAACTCCCGCCGGGAAGTAGGTGCCGCCTCCAGCCTGCGAAACAGTCTGGAGTTGCGGAGGATGCGGCGTCGTGTGCCTGCGGACCAGCCCGTGTAGGCGTCCAGGAAGCGGCCCCGGTGGTCCACGAGGGCCTGGAGAACAATCTAGCAGTACCCCTTCCTGTTCGTGAAATGGGCTGCTCGATGCTCCAGGGCCGGACGGGGATGGGTTGCATCCAGGGCTCCCCGCAGTTGGGGAACCCAAGGGCAGCGAAGCCAGCCAGCGTAAGCGTCCACGTCGCGCAGGCGGATCACTCTCGGTAGCAGGACATCATTGATGGCGTGGGCGACCTGCAGAAGGTGCAGAGAAACACAAGGGAACACATCACATAAGGCAGGGGTGAGTGTGCGCTCCTTGGCCCCCGTGATTCTCTCTGTCCTCACGCACACACACACACACACACACACACGCACGCACACACACACCAGGGCCCCTCGCCCCGGCCCCCACCAGCAGGCCTGTGCAAGGGAGGGATGGCCCAAACCCTGGGTGACCCAGCGTGGAGTCTTGGCTGCCCCTGGGCATGGAGTGCAGCACCCTCCCCCACCCCACTCCCCTGGGACTTACCTCCATGATGATCACACCGGCGGTGGATCTTCCCACCCAAATTGCTGTGCCACCGATCGGTAGCTGTCCGGGTGGCCAGCTTCCATAGTGCGATGGCGACCCTCTTGTTCACGGGGATGGGTGCACGCGGCGGGTGGTGGCTCTCTGGAGTGCGCGGGGTGAGCCAGGCACACAGCTCCAGGAACGTCTGCTTTCGCATGCGGAAATTCGGAGCCATTGCTGGTCGTCCCATTGCCCAAGGACCAGCCGCTCCCACCAGTCTGTACTGGTGTCCAGTCTCAGAGTGGCCTCTCCACGGTGGGGTGGGGATGCCACAGGGAATCCAGGGCCTCCTGGTGAGGAGTCAAGGCGATCTCGCCTCCTGGTCCTGGAACACGAGGGCACCAGCCTGGAGCACCAGCTGCAGGCACTCGAAAATGGCCAACAGGGGCCAGAGCAGGCACATGGCCACCCGTGGCTCCATGGCAGACAGAGCAAGGCACAAGAAACCAAAACCAGGAAAAAGCACTAGGGGCAAAGGCAGTGGTGTCCAAAAGGCAGAGGGCAACCACCAAACCTGCTATGGCTGTCAGTCCCTGCTAGAGGTCCTAACGCACGGAGCAGGAGACAAGCGGCTGTCGGCGAGACCCCTTTAAGCACGTGTCTGAACAGAGCTCCAGCCCCCCCGGAAAGGGCTGGTGCCCTTTTGCCCTCTTCAAAATAGTTCCGAGCTTCTGCTTTTGCGCAAAAGCGCGCCGCCAATCTAGACGCGCTTTTGCGCAAATACTTTTAACGGAAAACCTTTTCCGTTAAAAGTATTTCCGGAAAATCATGCCAGTCTAGACGCAGCCTTTGTGTGCTCCAGCCCTGTGGTGGGGCAGTGGGGAGGCTGGAATGCCCGCAGGGGCTCCCCAGTGCTGGGGGGCAGGGCATGAGCCTCAGGCAAGCCGGGGGCCTGAGGTCTCACCCCCTCCCCCCGCTTTAAGGAATGTGACTGACATTCTGAAAAAATCAGAACGAACCGGTTTGAAAATGCCATTTTAGAAGGATGTTTTTGAAGTGAAGCGTGTTGGAAATGTCATTTTGGACCCGCTGTACACAGAGTTTTCATTGGTGCCAATGAGAAGCTGAAGGAACCTCAATTTCAGCTGGAAACAAACTAACTATTTTATGCTCTTTTTTTGTTTGTTTAGCCACTGGACTGAAAAATCAATTATTCCCTCAGCTCTATGCTCAGATGCCTGTTCTCTTAGTTGGGAGCATGCAGGGTTACGGAAAAGAAGAAAAGGGCATGGGTGAGGGGAGGAACAGTGGGTCTGAGGAGACGCAGACCTCATCACATTTCACTCTGGGGCAGCTGTGACTTGGTGACTGCATCCGTGATCCCGTTAGGGGGAAGCTCGCCCGCTCACCAAGGGTAAGGCCGCATTGCAAACAGGAGTCTCGGAGCCCAGGTCTACAGATGGGGGCTTGTGTTATGGCACTAAAACTAGCAGTGTAGATGGTCCCTCTCAGGCTCTGAAGCTCACCCCTGTTGCTTTGCTTTCAGAGTCTAGTTATACATCTACACTGCTATTTTCCATTTAGGCTGCAGATCTGGGCTCTGAGACTCGCTGCCACAGTGTAGACATACTCAGTTTTGCAATGCAGACATACTCAGGATGGCAACACCAATCATATGCACAACTTCATTTCTGCCAATAGAGCTGCAGTGAGCTTAGGGGGAGCATCCAGGGCAATAGCCCCATCAAGGTCAGATCCACTTTGCACTCACTCCCGCTGATCGCTGTTTACTGTGCACTTATACACACAACCCTCTGCACCTGTGCTGTGGATCTGGCCCCGAGATGTCCTTTATGTCCAAATTAACAAAAATCAAATCAGGCTTTGAAGCCGAACATTTGGAATTCTCATTAGAATTTTTCAGCTCATTTGATTTTGTTTCTGGTAGCTGTTTGTGAACCAATAGCAGGCCAACCTTTGCTGCAGCTATCATCCAAACGAGGCTTAATAAGTACCTGTCACTGATCTGTCTTCGCAACAAATGCTGTTCATTATCAGGAACGCTCTTCCATCAAGAGTATTATTGTTGGCAAATGACAACAAATTCACGCAACAGCCTGTTTTGTACAAAATATATACCCTTTTTAATGCATGCAAACAGAGAATCACGGAAGAGACCTCAGGAGGTCATCTAGTCCAGCACCCTGCCCAAAGCAGGACCAACCCCAACTAAACTATCCCAGCCAGGGCTTTGTCAAGCCGGGACTTGAAAACCTCTAGGGATGGAGATTCCACCCCCTCCCTAGGTAACCCATTCCAGTGCTTTACCACCCTCCCAGGGAAATGGTTTTTCCTACTATCCAACCTACACCTCCCCCACTGTAACTTGAAACCATTGCTCCTCATTCTGTCATCTGTCACTACTGAGAACAGCCTGGCTCCATACTCTTTGAATCTCTTACAGATAATTGAAGGCTGCTATCAAATCCCCCCTCACTCTTTTCTTCTGAAGACTAAATAAGCACAAACCCATCAGCCTTTCTTCATAAACCACAGGCCCCAGCCCAGCCCCCTCATCATTTTTGTTCCCCTCTGCTGGCCTCTCTCTAATTTGTCCACATCCTTTAGTGGGGGGCCCCCAAAACTGGACACATTATTCCAGGTGTGGTCTCACCAGTGCCAAATAAAGTGGAATAATTCCTTCTCTCAGTGGGCTGCCAATGCTCCTACTAACGCAGCCCAATATGCTGTTAGCCTGTTTGGCTACAAGGGCTCACTGTTGACTCATATCCAGCTTCTCATCCACTGTAACCCCCAGGTCCTTTTCTGCAGAACTTGCTACTTAGCCAGTCGGTCCCCAGCCTGTAACAGTGCTTGGGATTCTTCCATCCCAAGTGCAGGACTCGGTACTTCTCCTCGTTGAACCTCTGCCTGCCTGTCATAAATTGATGTTGTCTTTTTTTCCTGCTGATTTCCTGCTTTTGTATGCCTCAAAAACTGCCCATCAGTATCTGGGCAATGAACAATGCCTACCTCACACATTCTGTGGGAAAGTCATTCTGTGGAAGGGCCGCATTCTCAAGCATGGGCCTATGCAGAGAACATTCTAACCTAGGAAGCTGAGAGCTGAACTGCAGAACTGAGCGCATAGAACTGGGGCGAGGCTATTCTTTGAAAAGTGGGGGGCTGATACTTATTTTCACTGTTCCCTTTCCCTTGCTCAGGCAGTGGAACCTTAGCAGTGCTATGGCTTTAAAGGAGGATGTAAAAGGGGAGTTAGTGCTCATGAGAATCCAGCCTGGGGCTTCCTACAGCATTGACTTTTTGTCTGACACAGGTTATTTATAGAAAATTAGGGGTGGCAGGCTGGAGGTTGGGAGCCAGTAATGTTATGGAAGGGTTTCTAGGTGGCAGTGCTGCACTGACTCTCACAAGTTCTCTTCCTCAGCGAGTGAGCAGAGAACAGGCTTTGAAGATTTGCTGTACTCTGGATAGGTGGTACAATGTTCTTTTGGGGAGCAGTGGCAAACAGCACGAGAGCTTCCTCTCAGCATTAATCTGTGTAACCAGAGTCAGTTGTCGGGGTAGAGCTGCTCCCTGGTGTTTGGGCAGCAAAGGCCGAAAAAAGGGTTTCCCTGCATGCTCTTTGTGACCACCTCTGTTTAAGGACTGGTGTATATAATGTAAATCTAAATAAAACAGGTCACACTAATAACTAATAACACCAACGTCTTCTTTAAGAGGAAACTGACCTAAAGGGCCCCTGCTACTGCTTGGGCTGCTGCTCCCAAGAACTCCCCCAGTCTGTTGAGGAGATTTGGATTTCAGCTGGAATCAGAAATACCCTAGGAAGGCTGCTGAAGAAGCAAATGTCATTAAGGTCAATGTATAGGGGATGTGAGGCACTTGACTGTTGTTCTGTGTGGCTATTCTATACAGTAGCAATATGTGGTAGGTTTTGGTTTTTTTATTATTATTACGTAACAGTATGTAAGGATTTGTTGGCAGCACCTAGAATGCTCAAATCAGCACTTCTCATTACTTTATAAAGCTAAATAAATGAACATTTCTCAAGAAAGCTTTACCCCAGCTGGTCAGTGTTAGAAACAAACTCAAATGGCACCTTTGTCTGGGGTTCTGAATTGTTTAGGGCTAACCTCAGCATACCTGAGTTACATCCCTCAGCATGAATGTCATTTATTACACAAATCATACATGGTTACTTTGTGCTCCCCTATCTCTGTTGCATCCACTTGTCTGTACTCGATTGTAAGCTCTTTAGGGAAGGGACCATTTTTAGTTATGTGTGGATAGTATTTACCACAATGGGCCTGAACTTGTGGTTGTGGCCTCTACATGCTACCCTAGCACAAACAATAATAATTAACACTCCCAGTCATTGAGCAGGAGCCAAAATGTCAGGATGCCATGAGAAAGTGTGTAGTATTTCTGGCTGGGATTTAAAATCCAACATGACAGCCTATTTGGCAAGTTTTCAGCCAGTTTTGCAGACTCCAGGAGTTTGGGGAATAAGCAGCTAAATTGCTGGATGCTGATCCAAGCTCATCCTGAATTCCGGATGTTTTGAGGTTTGGCCCATCGCTAACAAAAGCAGATAATTGTTTCTTCAGTTTTTTCCCCCAGCCTCATAAAACCTCAGTCGATTCCCTGTGATTTTCACAACAGACAAATGTAATGTCCCTGGAAGAAAATGTCCTTTGTAGTCAGAGAAAGAGATGAAAAGGAAGTTGGTGTCTAAACTAGGAACTCTGGGATGCCAAAGGGCACCCGCTCATTTCAACCAAAGTTGCCAAAATGAGAATCTGCAGCACAGCCCATGCTGGTTTCAGCCACTTTCCTACAGCAAATATAGCCCAACTCATGTTTAAGTCAAAGAACTTAAGCACATGCCTAAAGCTGTGATTGTTTAAGAGAGTTAGGAGTCCAAATCCTAAAATTATAGCCAAAGTTCTTTGCTAAATATGTGTGGACTTAAATAAGTACATGTTTACAATTAAACACTTGCATAAATCATGTTACTGAAATGTGTGTTACTGAATTGAGGCCTACATGAAGTCAAAGGGAGTTGGGTACCTCTAGGACCAGGTCAGATCACGACATTAAGGTAGCTTGATGGCACCATGAATGTTTGTTAAAATGAATATTTCATGTCCATTGGGAATCAAATTAATCCCAGCTTTGTTCCCAGGGGACAATGACACTTGTTGTTGACCAAAACAAGTAATTGTATAGCCAGTATTTATTAATAGTGTCATGGCTTTTTGCCATTATTTCATGTTGAGATCAAAGCCATAGTAGAGTGGTGGGGGAACTGGCATAGTGTATAGGTAGCATGTTATTTTCTACTTATTTCACATCGCAGTCCCAGTTGGTTACAAAGGTGTTTGATGCCATGAGTGACTAACAGCACTAGTTATCGATCCTGGAAAGGGATGATTAAGACTTCAAATTAAGGCCGACAAATTAAAAACAAAAAATCAGAGGTGAATAACAGCAGCCCCTGTTGACCTCTGATGTCAAAGCAAGCAAACAACAAGTTGAAGATTAAACTGATACTGACCTCTGGCTTTGGACAACAGTGAGCCTTATTGATCTGAGAGAAAAATATTGAGCTAAGCAATGTCAAGGTTAGAATTTATTTTCAGAGGCAACTACTGATGTTGATCAAAATCAAAGCAAATTTATGGCCATGTTGCATACTTTCTGCAATCAAAATTTGTTATGAAGAAGAAGCACACATGATGGGTCAATGGCGTTCGTTTCATTGTGAGGTCTGCATCTGAGTTTCTGTTATAAACTTGATTTTTAAAAAACATGGATTAGGTAAGGTGTTACCAGATATCATGATGTTCTCCAGAGTTCACACAATCTTTTTCTCCCCCACCCCCCCAAATCTCCCACTTTGTAGCAAAAGAACAGAAAGTAGAGGAGAAATGTAACTTAGATATGTGGACTTCCCTATCTGAGATCTGGTGGATAGCACCAATACTTTGATGACTAATGTCTCATTTCAAAAGTAACTGACTTTATAACTGGGAACTTTGCAGGGGTTTCCTAGACTTGCCCTGAGGCCTTGTTGAAGTCAATGGGAATTCTGCCAGAGCATTTAATGGGACCAGGCTTTCTACCTAAGTTCCTAGCTCTTTTCCTTGCAGAGAGAGGTCACCACGCAAATTGGGCTGGATTTCCAGTTAGGCACAGTTAAAAGTTCAATTTTTTTTTTTTTACAGTAAACATGAAGGTCAGTTTTGGGGAGGGCATAAGATGTAAATGAGACCTGATTGCTAGAAAGGCTTGTGAGTTTCCATCAAGAGGCTCATTCCACCATGCCCCTGAGCATGCTCTTTCTGCCACTGGTTCTTGTTATGAATTTCTCTGCTAGATTAGGTGTATCTACACAGCCAAACTGCTATTTGGGAATTAATTCGAAATAGTGGAGCGCTTATTTTAAATTTGGTAAACCTCATTCCACGAGGTTGAAATAATGCCAAATTCAAAATAGCTATTTCAAAATAAGTGCTGTGTAGACACTTATATCAAAATAGGGGGCCTCCAGCCTTCCCAGGGTGCCCTGGTGGCCACTCCAGCCTCAACCAAGAACACTCCTCTCCCTCCCACCTCCCCAGAGCCCTTAAAGGGGTAGACTCTGGCCACTGTGCCTGTGCCAGCTCCAAGCCTGCCAGCCCAGAGCCAGCAGTCACTGCCCCTGACCCAGTGGCCCCAAAATATGAGCCAGCAAGCCACTGGCAGCCAGCCCTCCACTGCTCCCCAGGAGCAGTCTGCCAGCTCCCAGGAGCCTGCCAGGGCCCAGAGAAGGTGGGAACCTTCCTGGTCCAGGGTAGAGATCATGGACCTTATTCAGGTTTGAGGGGGATGCCCCCAATGTCCATGATCTCCACACTAGATGGAGGAACGCGGCCCTCTATGGCAGGATAGCTGCCAGCCTCTCCACCAAAGGCCACATGTGAACCCAGGAGCAGGTTTGCATGAAAATCAAGTTGGTCCAGTGAGACCCCCAACCCTGAGCCCTGAGCTTCCCTTCCCCCTTCTTCCCCTTGCTTTCCCCTTCCAGCTCCCTCCTCCCAGGTTTCCCCCTCCTCTCCCACCCTCTTTCTTCCCTCTCCCTCCTTTCCCCAGTCTCACCAGAGTTTCATTCCCAGTTTTGTTAAATAAAGAGAGTTTGTGTTCATGAAAATACATGTATTTTATTTGACATCAGGAAGGGGGGTTAGGGAGGGGTAAGTGGAAGGATGTGAGGGAGGAATGAGGCACAAGCCCTCAGTGGGGCAGACCAAGGAGGCTCTTAGTGCTCCTCAGGGTGGAAGCTCTCCTGCAGGGCCTCCTGGATACTGGCAACCCCCTGATGGACCTCCTGGATGGCAGCCTGCGGAAAGTGCAGCCAGGCTCGGAGCAACGCGTCCATGAGAAGCACCAGAGAACCCAGGGGCAGCTCTGGCTCCATGTTGCAGAATGCTGTGGTGTCCCAAGTGAGGGCAATCCAGAGCACGCAGAGACAAAATGCTTTGCTGTCCCTCATTGAGGTAGGCAAGCAAGCAGGGAAAGCTGAGAACAGGCTGTCCGGGGGGGTCCCTTTAAGCACAGTCCTTAGATAGCCTCAGGCACCAGCCACACAAAGTAACTCCTGACCTGATGCCCCTCTGGAACTGGTTCCGGCCGGCCTTAAAATGCAATTCAGTGTCCACTCAGTGTGGACATGCTATTCCGAAATAGCAAAACACTATTTCGAAATGCATTTTGTGTGTAGACGTGTTATTTCAAAATAAGCTATTTCGAAATAACGCTGTGGTGTAGACATACCCTTAGAGCTTTTTAGTACCTGATATTTTCTCCCTGTGATGGTACAGTGTAAAAAGTCACCATTCAATATTCTTTTTTGATGTGCTCTTTAAGTCTCTGCCTGAAAGGCATTTTCTCCAATCCTCTGTTATACCAGTATAAAGAGCCAGTGTCTATACATGGAGTTGTCTGGTTTAATTACATTGGTTAAAAAAATAATCCCCCCTAACCAACAAGCATAAAAATGGTGTGTTGACTTGCTCTGGGTGTGGACTCATGTCTGAATTTTGGGCTTGTTAAGTTAGAAAAGAGATTTCCTGTCTTGCTAGTTCATTATAGCTGAGAAATAGTCCTAGGGTTCTCTTTTCACCCATATAATCATTAGCTGATAAACCATTTGTGTTAAGAGATCAGCTGCAGAGCCTTGTTGAACTGCTATGTGTCCTGATATTAGAAGGGGAAAAGCACAAAAAGCCATTTTGGAGTAGTTTTATCATTTTTATTCAGAGGAATCCAAATACATTTTCAGCTCTTTGGAAGCATTTGCTGCTGGTTCTTCAGACTTGGTAAAATTACTTGTTAATAAAAACGTGTTTTAATATGCTGGCAGAAAATTGATACCATTTCCAATCTCTGCCTTGAAACAAATGAAATGTGGGGAGAAATTGAGCTCTCTCATTTCTGAAATGGAAAATGGATTTTTTTAAAGTTCAGATCATTACCAAGTGTAATATTCTTATAATAAGTTTATCACTGACCTTGTACTATTACGGCTCTAGTGCTAACTTTGTATAGGAACATATTACTTTTAAAAACAAAAACAAAAGATTGAATATCCTTTCAGAGTCTTCTAGCTCTCTGTGATCCAGCCAAGCAATATTGCCAAGTAGTTGTCACAAAATCAGTTTGTGAGAGAATAATGCATTGTGCCTATTGCCAAACATCCATGTAATAAGATAATGTGAACTGCAAAGGCTAACTCAGGTGATTTCTGTTTAACCTGCGAAGGGAGGTTCCTTTGAGAAGTTGCTGACCCCCCCTCTGTTGCCCGAATGTTTTGCAGCTGCATTCCTTGTTCATTAGCACCCATTTACCTGGGCCTGAGGGCATCAAGCAGGCAGCAAATGAGCAAAATCACAATCTTCCAGGTCTGCTCTTTCTCATCTGCTGATAGGAAGGAAACTCCTAGAGAGGAAGGATGCCCTTTTGTTTAATGCATTAGAGCAGGACCCAAATATGGGTTGCCATTACATTTCAAAAGGGTAGCCAAGTGTCTCCCCAGATGGCTCTGCTCTCCCTCCTCCCCATTTTTAATTGCCTTGGGTCACCAAGTCTTCCTGAATTGTCAAAATGGGTCCCCATTTGGAAAAGGTTGGGAACCGCTGCACTAGATGAATGTAACAGATTGTGACTCACCCCTGAGGCGCCTCCTGCTGGTCTCCTCAGGAATTAGCTCTTCAGCCTCAAGCTCCTTCTGCTGGCTGTTGTCTCACCCTCCATTACCTGTCTTCTGTTGGTTCAAGCCCCTTGTTCCTCCTGGCCCATGGTGCCCTTTTCTCACAGTACTGCCCTACGGCAGTGCCCTACACTCTGGGGTCCTCACCTCCCAGGGAACCCCAGCTACCTGCCCTCAGTGACTCACTGCCAGTCACCATCTAGGCTCTTGCCTCAGGGGCAAACTGCCATCTGAAACGCCTTGTGGCAGTGTGATACCCACACAGTTAAAACTCTGTTAACTGTTAGTAACAGAAGAGGTGATGAGAGGCATGGTAGAGAGGGGACTAAATGATAGATGGCTTCATCATGTCATGTTCACCTGTAGCTGTTGTGTTAATATTGTGATACTAGTGCCATAGCATTAGATAATGTAGTCTTCAGCTACTAGGAGAAAATAGCACTATGTGAGGCTAGCAGAATCCTGGCTACAGAGATTAAAACATTTCCTTGTTATGGTGTCCAAATACAGAATCTCTCTTCTCATCTGTGCAAGACTATCGGTAGAAGATTATTACATGCTAGGCAAAATCAATACCCTCTGTCTATATCAGTTGTTTTGAAACTCTGGGTCATTTTGACGGACCGGGCCGGGTCTGGGCACCGCTGAGGGCGTCTGCTCAGGGCAAATTGCTCAAATTCGGGGCTCCTTACAGCCCCCAGACTGGAGACCTTCCCAAATAGGCCACAAACCAGTCCCACAGAGCGCTTCAGCTGCCTGCCTGGTCAGCCAGAAGCCACACGAGCAAAACCCCTCTGACACCCCAGCAATATCCGTGCCCCAGACGGCCCCAGGCCTTCCCACAGGTGAGGGTTTTAGAACCCAATCTCACCTACCCTGAACAAGTTCTGTCCGGTTCCAAGAAACCAGCCACAGATCCCAGGTCAATTTACCCTCTGGATCTTACCCACAAATCACGCTGAGCCAATCCTTTAGAATCTAAAATCTAAAGGTTTATTACTAAGAGAAAGAAAAGCATGAGAGTAAGGTTGTTAAAGTATCATACATTACATGCATCAAATCTCCCAGTTCTCGATGCAGGCTCACAGCAGAGATGTTATAACTACTGGCTTAAAAGTCCTTGGTGTACATCCTATGTCAGGATGGGTCCACAGTTCTTCCTGGCTCGTGATTCCCTGCAAGGCCGCATCTGGGGTCAGGAGCAGATCTGAAGACCAAATGGAGGCTGCCACATGGCATCTTTATACCTCCTTCCTAGTCTCTTCTTGGCTGCAGCAGGTCACCTGGCCCGTGGCCTATCCCTGTGTTCCCTGCTGGTAGCCCCTAGGTATCAGTCACCATTCTTGTGGTGTGTCCTTGGCCTATAGAGGGCTGTTGTTCCATAGACACTTGCTCATTAGCATGTCCATAGGCTGAGCTGCTTTGCCCCTTGCTCAACCACATACAGAGAAACATTCAGTATCCACACAAAGTACATGCTTATAACTTCACACACCGACATTAAACAATCACATGAATAGCATATATAGAATCAGTATAAGATAAGCTTTCATTTGACACCTTGAATGGCCCCCTTTGTACCAACTTTTGGGGTAAACACCCCCTCCCCCATGGGTGCAGCAGTGATCTGGCTGCTCCCCTCAAAATCCAGTAACGTGACAGTCATGGCTTGTAAAGGCAAGCTGCTAGCTGGTCGTGAGACACTTTGTGTACCTGCGCCCTCCACATGTACTGGTGATCACATCTCCCGTTGGCTCTGGATTGCTGTTCCCAGCCAATGGGAGCTGTGGGAAGAGGTATGGACTGGGACACTGCTTCCTGCAGCTCCCATTGACCGGTAACAGCAATCTGCGGCCAGCGGGAGCTGTGCTCACCCGTACCTGTGGAGATGCAGGTAAACAAAGCATCTTGAGGCCAGCTAGCAGCTTGCTCTTACAAGCCGTGACCCAGCATTTGACAACCCCTGGTCTATATCATAGCCTTATTATCTTTATAAAAGCTTGTCAACCAAACTGGTGAGGGGACTGGAATTGACA
Source organism: Rafetus swinhoei (assembly GCA_019425775.1). Lineage (NCBI taxonomy): Eukaryota > Metazoa > Chordata > Testudines > Trionychidae > Rafetus > Rafetus swinhoei. Next base: position 48,956,618 of record CM033432.1, read on the forward strand.
TTCCATGGGGAATTCTGACATTTTGAAAGAAATTATTCCAAACCTGAATGAAAAACCTGAATTTTCTCACAGAATGATTTTTTTTAGAAAGACACACATTTTGGCTTACACTGTTTTATTTTGATTTCAACTTTTAGATGAATTTGGAAACAAAAAATAGCTTTGAAATGAAGGTTTGAAACGGTCAGTTCTGAAAATGTTGAACAGACACATTCGGAACAGCTTTCTGATTTTTTTTTAAACAAAATGTTGTCAAAATCAATTTGTTCCTGCAGCAAGTTTTGATTTTGATGAAGTGGCATTTTTCCAGAAGAGAAACATTCCATTTGAAAAATATGTGACCAGCTCTACTTAATAATTGGTAGAGGTTAAATTAAACACAAATAACATCTGTTAATACTCAAGTGCTTTCTGGCAAGGATAAATAAAAATTGTAATGCTTGATGCGTATGGTGCAGAAATTAACCAAGTCAGTAAACATCAAAGGAAGGATTTACTTTCAAGGAACCCCCTCCAGCACAGAATGAACTGAGGGGGGAGGGAGACTTTGCAGCTGTGAAGAGAGACTGCTTACTCTGCCTGTGGGCATGTGAGACACGCTAACAATTCTGCCTTGACTGTGTCAATTGCTTACACACCGCTTTGCTGGCTGCCGTATAGTAGCTAGAAAGAGGGTGACATTTGCCACGGCAGTGTATCTTGGTGGACGACTGCAAACCTATGGCCTCGCAGGCATTTGCTTCACCAAAAGGCTGCCTCTTTTAGAAAGGCCCGTGGGCCTGACCCAGAGCCCAATGGGACTGACTTCAGGAGGCCTTTCATCAGGTGCAGAGAGAGAGAGATTGTTCACTCCACAGCTCATCTGTGACTCCTTGTAGAGGCCCATGGGCCAGGAGGAAACAAGTTTCTTACTGACATATGCAGCTGAATGGACCAAGCAATGACCGTGGCTACCTTATTTGCCCTGTCCCCCATCCATACCTAGTTGTTTCACATGTTTCATCTTCTCCTTAACTCAGTGTGTGAGCAGGGTCTGTCACTGGTCTGCTGTCTTCCCAGTGCCCGGCATGGGCGGGTTCTGATCCTTAACTAGGGCCTCTGCAGGTTCTTCTTCCTGCAGGAACAGAGGCTTGAGGATTTACTGTGACTTGGGCTTGCGGCCTGGATATTTATTCATTTAATTATTGCAGAAGTCAAAAGGAATGATAATTAAAGGGTTCTAGGTGCCCCACGTCCCATTTACATAAACAAATAAACCAAATCGTCCCCTCAGCTCACCCCAACCTTGCAGTATACTCTGAAGGGCCACAGGCCAGGGTGCTTTGGTCCCAAGTGCTGGTGCTTGTTCCAGAACTGAAGGCCTCTCCTGAGGGACGTGTCAGCCCTCTTCCCCCGCTTTAAATTCATGGGGCTCCAGAGCCAATGCCCCTGTGGATTGCAGGGGTGGCTGAGTGGCAGGGGAAGAGGCCGTCCCTTGCGAGTCTGTTTGTGGGGACAGGGCGAAAGGGGGTGGAATGGGCTAGTGAGTTCAGCATCGCTAACCTTCTTTAAGTCAGCAAGTTGGGGACAATTGCTTGAAAACACCAGAAAATGACCCAGCAATCTAGCAAGGGGTCCAGAGCTCTCCCGGGGGGAAGTGGTGCTGAGTGAGCCAAGAGAGCAGTGTAAAGCTGAGGGAGCACTCCCCTTAACCTCCACCCGGCATGGGTAAGCAGGGCTCCCCTCACAGACTATCCCCATCAGCTCAGCTTAGCGAGGGCTGCCCCTTCTGTTTCTGGCTATCCCATCTGCTGCGTTGATGCACCTCAAGGGCTTATTGGTCTTTCTGTTCCATGACGTCTTAGGTACTCCTGTCACTTAAACCAAAAATCACACCACTCCCAAGAGATGAGTCACTTCCCCCAGATCAGTCAGTATGCCAGATCTGACATCAAAGACAGCGTGGGCAGCCAAACTAACAAAAGGGTTATTTGTGAAGAAGAAGAATGAGAGTTATTGAGAGGTTAAAGCTGGTAAAGTATATGTACAGGTCAATTGCAGTTTGTGATTCCATGTGGTGTCAGTGATGTAATAAACTGACTTTTCCTAAACAATTTTCAGGGTACCCAGATTGTCCCTGACAATGTTTCTACCCACGTGGGCATTTGACCTCCAACTATCATACATAAAGGCCACTTGATTTGAAATGAGCATTTGCTGTTTAAATCCTACATTAGCATTTCACTAGATTTCTTTCTCTGATGAGTTATTTAGGTACAGTGGTTTTTACAGTGTGGGTGTTTGCCATTACATTATGACAGGCCATTAATAAGTAAAAGAACGCATGTAACATCCAACACCCAATAAACTCTTAGATTATTACTTTGATGCATATTAATACATAAGTGAATTGACCTGCATATACTCTAGCATGACCTGTTTTGCCAGTGTCACATTTCTGGCCCCTTCAACCACATCGGGTGTAAACAAGGAGTTGGTGCCTTTCTTGGTGGCAGAAGTAGCCTGCTGGGCACGTTCCCTCCATGGACCATCATTTCCCTCGGTAGCTGGAGGACTAGCATCGAACAAGTTAAGTTCTAAGTCTCATTTCCAGTCAAACCAAGCCTGTCTAATGTGGAAATAATCCCTGGCAGAACCCTGTGTAAACTTGTAACGCATGACATTTAAATAGAGAAATTCTCCTTACACTATCCCTGGAGCTGAGAGAAGCCTCGTCGTGACAGCTTCTGAATGCAGCTGACTGAAAGGGCTGGCGGGAGGGGGCAGCAGTATCCCAGGTGCCAGCATGCCTCTGCTCTCAGGGCTACCAGCCCTGATTTTCTTCCTGACGGTCTCTCATGACTCAGCCTGCAGCAGATTTCATTGTGATTCCGTCACCAGCTCCCACAACCGAGTCGGGAACGTTAAATTCTGTTTAAAATATTCAGCCTCAGCAGCAAAGGTGATGTTGGTGGTGATGTTCCTTCCTTAAAAAAAAAAAAACAAAGTCACCCGGAGAAGTGGAAGGATAATTGCACTTTATGACACGCAGCCGCAGAATGTGATTTCTCGTTAAGTATGGAGCGCCAGGAAGAGAGTAGCAGCTGAAGTAGGACTAAGAAAGGAAAGCTGCTATTGTTCATCACTGGCACCATGCCTGCTGCCCGCCATTATTGTAAATTCCCATTGACATGCCGGGTAGCCAGAGTGGGCCGCAAGGAAATGTCCAGCAGAGAGGTGTATGGGAGTAATGTATTTGGTGTCTTTCATTCTGTTGCAGATTTTTATTTTTATCGATTTCCTGTGAGCTATGTGGCTGTCTAGTCTGCGGTATGTGTAAAGCACCTTTGCCCTTGAGTGCTAAGACCTGGTCCTGGGAACAGTTACTGCATGTGCTGAATTGTAAGGCCCAGAGACTACTCATGAGCTTAAAGCTGAGCATGTGTGAGCATGTCTTGCATCAAGGCCTGCGTATGTCTAGTGTCAAAATGGCTCCTTTCCAGGGTTACTGAAAAGCAAATGGGATTTTTAATGCTTAGTCTCTTTGTTAGCTTTGTGCACTTCCCTAGTTGGGATATGTGATGGGTTCGGTCACAGAGACCCCCTTGAGAAATGCCACTGAGCCTGCCTACCTGCCCTTGGAAGTACCCCACCACTCTGTCCTGCTGAGCCAGGCCCTCCAGCCCCCTCCAACACTAGCACAGCAGTGGGGTCAGAGGCCACAGCACAGCAACACAGACCCTGGAATCAGCTCAGCTCTGGAAAGGCTTAGTCACAGGGACTTGCCACAGCAGCCTGGTGCACAGCCACAGTGGAACTTGAACCCTGATCAATCCAGCTAACTCTGCATAAAACTTTATACAGAGAAAGCTCAGTAAATGTTTGCCACCTTTATCACTGAAAGAGAGAGATGCACAGGTGTTTCTCCCCCCCCCCCCCGCCCCCCCCCGCCCCCAGCCACGTAACAATTACACATGCTGGGTTTAATGATAAACAAAAGTGATTGTATTACGTGTAGAAAGAAGGATTTACATGGTCATACAAGATAGCAGACAGAGCAATGCAGGTAACTAAACAAAATAAAACAAAACACAAAAGCTAAGCTTGATGCACTGAGAGCTTCTTACAAATTGTCATTTCTCACCCTCGTTCTTATTTCAGGTAAAGTCCTTCTCAGACCCGAGGTGTCCTTTCTGACCTGAGTCCGAGCAGTTCTCCTCCACCTCTGTCATTACAGTCCCTTTGTTTCCAGGTGTTCTCATATATCCCCTCAGCATGGGGAGACGGTCGATAAAGCCAGCTGAAGACCATCAGCGTTTACTTCCCTGACCTTATACAGAATTCCCCTAGGGCGGGAAGCCTTTGTTCAATTCCCACACACCCCTGTGGAAAAATACAAAATTCAAGATGGATTCCAGTGTCAGGTGACATGGTCACGTGTCTTTGTAGCACCCTGGAGTTATAGTAGCAGTGTAACACATCTGCAGGGAGATAGTTCTCCCCCACTCAGTTGTTTCTTTCTAATGGGCTATTAGCTCTATGTCTTAGTCCTGAAGGGCTGGTAATAGGCTTTTCCCAACATGAATCTACAGTCAATATGCCCAATTTCAGATACAGAAATGATACAGCAGACTGCAAGCTTTCCAATGATACTGTACAAGAATTATTTTGCACAAAGTATTTTTCATAAGCATATTTTTATAACTCAAAGGGAAGGCCCCACCACAGGAAGAACAGGAGTTGAGAAGCCAAGTTCCCTGGTGGCCAGTTTGCAGAGAAAATGGGCTAAATGACAAGATGGTCTGGACAGGACTTAAAAGAGGGTCTGTCCCGGTGAAAACGGGACATATGGGCACCTTATGGCAGAGAACCAGGATTTTTTTTTACCTTTCTTGTAGTATATTCAAGCTACTGTGGGTTAAACAGGAAGGTGCATGGCACTGAACTACTTGGCTGAGTTATTAATTCATCAGAACTTGTGGCCAGTTCCCAATGTGGTTAAAGGGATAAAATGAACGGCTGCCTGAGGAAAACGACCTGGCATTTGGTGATGGACCATGGGCTCATGAGATGGTGGCTGGTACTGGTGGCTCATCCCTACCCTTCTGCGCATTCTGTCCTCCTGTTGGTGGGGAGGGTGATAGGTCTCAGAGAAAGCTGAGTTCTGGGGGAGGCAGAGGAGACATTACCCCAAATTACAGGATTATGGTAGGAGCCCTGTAACCCTTGCAATAGACACAATGAAATGCCCCGTATAGGAGAGTATGAGGGGTGGGCATGTAGCGCCCCTCACCTGTGTTTAAATGTAATAAAAATTGTGGGCAGCTGTGTAAACTCTATGCCTGTGTCTGTCCTCTTTTCATCGCTGTGTCTGTCCCAAAAGGATCGACCAAAGGGGAAAGGGAATCAGGACAACTGGTGATGCCTGTTTTCAGCCACTGCTATGTGTAAAGTTGAACAAAAAATGTACTTTAATAAGGAGTTGCTGGGTGCCAACTATTGAAAGAATAATGCCGGGGAAGGAAACAGCCTAGCCAGCAGGTGCAGAAACCCACTCAAGCCAGGGCAGCGGGAGCAACAGCAGTGTTGGCGTAATATTTCCATTTCATTTTGAAAAGATGAGGGGCCCTTCAAAGGGTTTGAACAAATGTATATTAATAAAAAAAGATCATAGGCTTTAAAAAAAGGAAGAGTTGCCAGTTACAGCTTCTGTCCCTGAGATCAAAGAGCCTTTCAGAGGCTGTGGGGGAAGTTATTGAAGAAACATTTAAAGCCAGTGAATTAACAGTTAAAGAAATCAAATTGACTTGCTGTAAGAAATAGGTAAATGAGAATCAGAGCAGCCTTTCATTTTGATTAGGATTATGGCAAGCACATTTCTTTAATTCAATTTCTTTGGATACATTGAAAGTCTGTATACAAATCAGGCTTTTTATCAGTTCTGGTCCCATGCCTTGTTTTTCGAATGGGAGCCTGTTTTAGTTACCTGTGTGAGGACTTTCACAACTGGGCATGCTGTATGAATTCCGTGCTCATCACAGTTGTATTTGAGTACATAAAGACATGTGACTGATACACGTTGTCTATTTAAAGCCTGATACCTCAAGTTGCAGAGTATTCATCGCTCCTATTGTCTTCCTTAGAAAGGGAGGACACTCAGCATCTTACAGGACTGGGCCCTTTGGTCCTGAGCCAGCAACATTTTAAGTGTCTGACCAGCAGCAAGCTGGTCATGTGATTCACGTTAATAGCTGAGTGCACGTGCTTTGCTGGATGGGGCTTTAAGTTGCTGGGTCATTGGAGCAAAGACCTTGTCCTGATGTTGGGTTCTGAAGCATTAAGCTCCCAGTTGGTGCACTATATAAAATAATACAAATAGCACTTTATGTCATTGAACACGGGGCATCATATAACGAGTTTCTGGCCCAGCCTGTGAGGACAGCCCATTGTGTTAGAACACAATTTGCCCAAAGCTGTGCTTTGCCTGGATTAAAAAAAATCTGTCCTTAAAAAAGAGAGGTTGTTGTGTATGTTTTTACCCACTTGTAGCAGTTTGGCTTCATCCATATAGACAAGGCCAACCCATTTTAGAACATGGTCTTGTTGCAACTGACTTGAGCAAATCACTATATAGTTTGCAATGGGAGTTCAAGTTTTTATTTCTAGAAATGACTGCCAGATGGTTAGGGTCTTCATTTAATGAACGATAGAATGCTAGAACTGTGAAGAACTTGCATGTTCATCAAGTCCGGTACCCTACACTCACAGCAGAACCAAGCACCATCTGGACCATCCCTGACAAGCGTTTTCTCACCTACTCTTAAAAATCTCCAGTGATGCAGATTCCACAACCTTCCTAGGCAATTTTTCCTAAACCTCCATTTAGACCCATTGCTTCTTGTCCTGTCATCAGAGGTTAAGGAGAATAATTGTTCTCCCTGCTCCTTGTAACAATCTTTTAGGTACTTGAAAAAATGTAATCATGGCCCATCTCAGTCTTCTCTTTTCCAGACTAAACAAACCCAATTATTTTAATCGTCCCTCATAGGTCATGTTTTCTAAACCTGTAATCATCTATGAACTTTCTCTAATTTGTCCAAATCTTTCCTGAAATGTGGCTCCCAGAACTGGACAAAGTACTCCAGTTGAAACCTAATCAGTATAGAGTAAAGTGGAATAATTACTTCTTGTATCTGGCTTACAATAGTTCTGTTAATACATCCCAGAATTACGTCTACTTTTTTTGCAACAGTGTCACACTGTTGACACATATTTAGCCCATGGTCCACTCTGAGCCCTAAATCTATTTCCACAGTCCTCCTTCCTAGACAGTCATTTCCTATTTTGTATATGTGCATAGAATCATAGAACCATAGAATCCTAGGGCTGGAAGAGACTTCAGGAGTGATCGAGTCCAATCCCCTACCCAAAGCAGGACCAACCCTAACAAAATCATCCCAGCCAGGACTTTGTCAAGCCGGGACTTAAAAACCTCTAGGGATGGAGATTCCACCATCTCCCTAGGGAACCCATTCCAGTTCTTCACCATCCTCCTAGGGAAATAGTTTTTCCTAATATCCAACCTAGACCTCCTCTATTGCAGCTTGAGACCATTGCTCCTTGTTCTGCCATCTGTCACCACTGAGAAGAGCCTCTCTCCATCCTCTCTGGAACCTCCCTTCAGAAAGCTGAAGGCTTCTATCAAATCTCCCCTCACTCTTCTCTTCTGCAGACTAAATAAGCACAAATCCCTCAGCCTCTCCTCGTAGGTCTGTGCTGCAGCCCCCTAATCATTTTTGTTGCCCTCCGCTGGACCTTCTCCAATGCATCCACATCCTTTCTATAGTGGGGGGCCAAGAACTGGACCCAGTACTCCAGATGTGTCCTCACCAGGGCCAAATAAAGAGGAATAATCACTTCTCTAGATCTGCTGGAAATGCTCCTCCTAATGCACCTTAATATGCCATTAGCCTTCTTGGCTACAAGGGCACACTGCTGACTCATATCCAGCTTCTCATCCACTGTAATACCCAGGTCCTTTTCTGCTGAACTGTACTTAGCCAGTCGGTCCCCAGCCTGTAACAATGCTTGGGATTCTTCCGTCCGAGTTGAACCTTATCAGATTTCTTTTGGCCCAATCTTTCAGTTTGTCTAGGTCACTCTGGACCTTATCTCTGCCATCCAATGTATCTACCTCTTCTCCTAGCTTAGTGTCATCCACAAACTTGCTGAGGATGCAATTTATCTCCTCATCCAGGTCATTAACAAAGATGTTGAACAAAACTGGCCCTAGAACCATTTCTTGGGGCACTCCACTTGAAACCTACTGCCAGCCAGACATCAAGCCGTTGATCACTACCCATTGGGCCCAACAATCTAGCCAGCTTTCCAGCCACCTTATAGTCCATTTATCCAATCCATATTTCTTTAACTTGCTGGCAAGTATATTGTGGGAGACAGTATCAAAAGCTTTGCTAAAGTCAAGGTATATCACGTCCACGGCCTTCCCCATATCCACAGAGTCAGTTACCTCATTATAGAAGCTAATCGGATTGGTCAGGCATGACTTGCCCTTGGTGAATCCATGTTGACTATTCCTGATCATTTTCCCCTCTTCCAAGTGCTTCAAAATGGATTCTTTGAGGATCCCCTCATGATTTTTCCGGGGACTGAGGTGAGGCTGACTGGTCTATAGTTCCTTGGATTGTCCTGCTTCCCTTTTTTAAAGATGGACACTACATTTGCCTTTTTCTAATCATCTGGGACCTCTCCCGATCTCCACGAGTTTTCAAGGATAATGGCCAAAGACTCTGCAATGACATCTGCCAACTCCCTCAGTACGCTTGCAACTGATACTTCCTTCCAAAGAGGAGTACTTTGCATTTGTCCTTATTGAATTTCATCCTATTTACCTTAGACCATTTCTCCAGTTGTAGCCTGCCAAGATATATCTTTCCTATCCTATCCCTTTCTCTATATTTTTAATAGTAATGCCAGTAACGCAAGGCCTGCAGGACTTGACTTATCCCGCATGAGTTAGCTTCAGCAATAATGTACTATGATAAGTAAGGGTTAAATTACTTTCTAAAATAATTAAATGTTTTTAATATCTTGTAAGAATTATGAAAGACCCCTGTGGTGATATCTTCAGTTAGGTCTTCCGTGCACAGATGTGTTATGACTCAGTATCTCATGGTACAAAATAAGTCCAAAAACTGCAGGCTTAGCCAACTGAAGAGAGCAGGTTTCCTGGTACCTATCTGCGATTTCCCTCTTTTTCTATGTTTGGGAACCATTCCAAGGGGGCATCCAGGGATTTTGCTCATACATATTCAAAGATGCTCTGATATTGTCCTCCAATCAAGTGCATGTACCCACAAAATCTCAGGGTGCAGAAGTCCAACTTCGGTTAGTTAGGGGTTGGGTATTATGATGCAAAGAGAGGGATAAAAACTATGGGATAAGGAAGCTCAACTCGCTCTTTTGTACTCTCTCAAGGCTGGAGGACAAGCTCTATTCTCTTTCTCAATATATCTCTCTGCCTTGCTTCATTTATTGTCTAAGTCTTGCTTCTAAGTTTTCCATATCCTGCCTTGCTCCAAGGTCCCACAGGTGGAGGGAGGCTGGTCCTTCCATGCTCGGCCTTCGGGAAGAGGATTATGTGAGTATGGTATTATATTAGGTAACTATATCTGTATACTTAGATAAGTAGAACTTGTATAACAAAGTTGGTTAATGTTATCCTCAGCGGAGATTCAATTAATCTATATACTCAGTGTTGTATGCTTTGTTCTGTTTTCCATTTTAATACCTGTCATACTAAAGATTGTTTTAATTGGGTATTATCCTCATTGTGAGTGTGGCTGCTGTTCTGGACCCCCAGACCTTCCACCAAAAATAGAACTAGGTAGTTCTGCCAATTTGTAACCTGGGGTACGGAGGACAAACCTACAACCTTCTTGTCAGATTGGCGAGTCTTTTTCACATACATTTAACCCATAAATCCTCCCTAGGCTACACAGTCTAGGTCAATTTGAATTACAATCTTATCCTCCAAAGCACTAGCAACTCCTCCCAGTTTGGTATCATCTGAAAACTTTATAAGCATATTTTCTAGGCCATTATCTGAACTGCTGATTAAGATATTGAACAGAACCAGTCCCAAAATGGATCGTGTGGAACCCCACTTGTTATGCCCTTCCAGCATAACTGTGAACCAGTGATAACTACTCTATGGGAATGGTTATCCAACCAGTTATGCAATATAAGGTGGCTATAGTAGCTCCATCTAGGTTGTATTTCCCTAGTTTGTTAATGACAAGGTCATGCCATACTGTATGAAATGCTTTACTAAAGTCTAGGTATACCACATGTACCGCTTCCCCCTTATTCACAGGGCTTGTTATCCTTTCAAAGAAAGCGATCAATTTGGTTTGACATGATCTGTTCTTTACAAAACCATGCTGGCTTACTTATCACCTTATTTTCTTCTAGATGTTTGCAAATAGATTCCTTAAGTATTTGCTCCAATATCTTTCCTGGCACAGAAGTTAAACTGACTGGCCTGTAATTCTGCGGTCTGTCGTTATTTCCCTTTTTATAGATGGGCACTATATTAGCCCTTTCTCTTCTGGAATCTCTCCAATCTTTCATGAGTTTTCAAAGATAATGGCTCAGATTATTATGTCTCAGTCACCTCCTTTCCAGGAGGTATTTCATCAGGCCCTCGTGACTTTAAGACATCTAACTTGTCTAAGTCATTTTTAACTTGTTCTTTTCCCATTTAGGCTTCTGAAGCTATCCCCTTTTCACTGACCTTCACTATGTTAGGGGTCCAATTGCCACCAACCTTCTTGATGGAAACTGAAACAAAGAAGTCATTAAACACCTCTGCCATTTCCTCATTTTCTCTTATTGTTTTTCCCCTTCACTTTTCTGTCCTGTCCTTGGTCTTCCTCTTGCTTCTAATAAGTTCATAGTATGTTTTCTTGTTACTACTTCTGGGTCTGCTCCTCCTTTTGTGAGAGGTTGTGGCAAACCTTCTGGGTTAGATCCTCAGCTGGTATCAATTGCAGGCATACCATTGGTGGCAAAGGAGCTGTCACATTATCATCTGTTGAGAATTTGGTTCCCATAACCCTCAATGGAGGCAGATGAAATCATACTGATAATGCTACCCATGTCTCAATCCCATACTTACTGCTTCAGTAGTGATGCTTTCTGGAAGCTGGTGGAACCTCCTTCCTTTCTTCTTTGAAATGGAAGTATCCTTTCTTGTTGGGTACGTCTAGACTACAGGCTTTTGTGGACAGAGGCTTTGTCGACAGATACCATCGACAAAGCTTCTGTCGACAAAGAGCATCTAGACTACATCCAGTTCTGTCGACAAAGCAAGCCGCTTTGTCGACATGAGAGTGTAGACGCAAAAGACAGTGTAGATGCAATAATGGCTTCTGTCGACAGTACTCTGTTGACAAAAGGCGTTATTCCTCGTAGAATGAGGTTTACCACCGTCGACAAAACTGCCGAGTTCTGGCGACATTATGTCAACAGAACTCGGCGGTAGTGTAGACGCAGGTATAGTTTTGTCGACAGAAATAATGGATGGCAGAAATAATGCACTGGAGGGGCCATGGTGGCAGAGTTTTTGGGCTATAGTTGGATTTGGAACTAGAGGGTATATTAGTCATTTGTGAGTGAGCTGTGCAGAGACCTAAATCAAAATAAGGATGTTCGGAATGCATCCATTTTTTTGACCTAATAATAATCAGCAACTATCTATATTTCAGGGACGTGTTTGGATACCATAATGATGAGCGTAGGATTCAAATTCAGATTCTTGTTGTAGACTGGAAATGCATGCGTGAGAGTCAGAGTCGTCATGTTGAACAAGCAAAAAGCTATATGTTGTTACTCTAGTCCTACTGATAGGAAACTGGATGGCTTCATAAGAACTGGGGTATCTGGAATATGAAAGATCTGAGAGATTTAGCATGTCCAAATGGTTTTGATGTAATACACTGGGAATACTGTGTTTGAATACATTTAGAATCTGCTATTAGCTCTTCTAATTCAGAAATAATGTACCATGAACTCGTCATTTCTTTGTCTGAGTTCTTAGGAAGTCACGTATTAGTTTATGCATCATTACAGCTGAATTATTGCTACTTATACGGTTTTACAAAAGTATATTTTAATAGCGTTGCCAGTAACCAGCTATCCAGAGAATAATCAGATGCAAGAGCTTTGGGCAGCCGGAGTATCATTTAGAGAAGCTGCAGATGATTAGCATGCGGGCAGGGTAGGTATTTTGCTCTGGTAACTATAGTTTAAACCAGCCTGTGCCTCAATGGATTTTTACAATGAGGGTAGCTCTTGGTATTAGGGATTCTTTTAAACAATGTGAATGTATTTGCACTGAGCTTGGTGAAATGGTTGGCTAGTCTGGGATTTTAAAAAGGATTCAGTGCCCAATTCCCCTTGAATTTCTCACTGCTTTTGTGCAGGATGGTGCTGCATTTACCTAGTTATTAATTACGGTAGTGATGCTTAGAGACCCCTCTTGGGGATCAGGGCCCCATTGTGCTCAATATGGTACATAAATATTCTGAAGAAGGAGCTAGTCTGTGTCCCAAAAGATTCACAGTCTGTCTGCAATTGCAGTAAGCTTCAGTAGAGGACTGTGTGGACACAGCCCATGGAGAGATACCACACACTGGATGGAGAAGAACAAAACAGTGGAAGGAGAAGGACAGGGTAACAGTAACATGAGCATATTCAGTGCCAGCATACCTGCCGCTAACCATTGTGTCTGGTGTTGGATCGGCACTGTCACTTATAACCCAATCTGAAGCCACCAGCCCGTGAAAAGTTTTAGAAAACAAAGAACAAATAACAGTGTTAAATGTGAGGGTTGGATCACAGAATTCGCCTTGAGACTGTCACCCAATGATCTGATCACACCACTGAGCCCACCTACCTGCCCTCTGGGGAGATCAGAAGCTCTGGTCTCCCCAAGCAAAGGCACAGAGTTGGGATAAACCCCTCCCCAGCAAGAATAACATGGACACTTATAACAGCTCAGCTCTGGGAGGATTCAGATACAGAGATTTTCAGCACCCAGGAGCACAGCCCCAATTAGGACCAAAGCCCCAAATAAATCCATCTTACGCTGTATAAAGATTTTACACAAAGACAGTTCATAATAAATGTTTGTGCCCTTTATCAGTGAAAGAGAGATATGCATAGCTGCTGTTCCCCTTCCTCTCCATCCCCAATAATAATGATTTACAATGGGTTTATTAATAAACAAAAGTAGGATTTAAGTAGTTATAAGTGAAAATAGACTCATCAAAGTAAGTTATTAAGTAAAAATAAAATAAAACATGCCAGATAAGCCTAATACACTAAGGCTGTCTACACTCGCTTCTTCTTGCGCGAGTAATATGCAAATGAGGCTAAGTGTGGAATATTGCCGAGCCTCATTTGCATACCTAATGAGCCACCATTTGTTTCAGAAGAGGCTCTTGCAAGAAGGAGCGTCTACACTGCCTTCTTGCGCAAGAAAAACCCTCTTGCGCAATGCCGTACACCTATTACTTTTCAGGAACAACGGCATTGCGCGCAAGAAGGTTTTTCTTGCGCAAGAAGGGGAAGTGTAGACGCTCCTTCTGCGCAAGAGCCTCTTCTGAAACAAATGGTGGTTCATTAGGTATGCAAATGAGGCTCAGCGATATTCCACGCTTAGCCTCATTTGCATATTACTCGCGCAAGAAGCGCGCGAGTGTAGACATAGCCTAAGGGTATGTCTACAATGTGGAGCTATTTCGGGATACAGGAAGTATCCTGAAGTAGCTACTCTGTGTCTATTGAAGCAGCCCGTTATTTTGAAATAGTTTTCAAAATAATGGGTGGCTTATTCTGATGTCCTGATAACACTCGTTCCATGAGGTTTAAGGGGAATTTTGGAATAGTGCATTATTTCGAAATTTGGCGCTGTGTAGACAGCCCCAAATTACGAAATAAGTTATTTCAAAATACAATAGAAATAAGTGTAGCGCAAATTGCATAGCTTATTCTGAGCTAAGGGCGATGTGTAGATGCACCCTAAAAGAAGTTGCTACCAATCCTATTTCTCATTCTTGTGAAGAACTGTACCAGCAATAAGAACAAGTCAGGGCTGATCTTTTTCTCTGACCAGGGCCCAACAATGCTGCTATGCCCTTTTTGTTATAGTTCTTTTGTTTTCAGGTATTCTTGTGTATCCTCTTAGGGTGGGGAGCCACTTTCAAAAGCCAACTGAAGACCCCTATTGTTTGCTACCCATCCCTTAAATTGAATTTCCCCATCCCTTAAATAGAATTCTCCCCATCTCAATGGAAAAATACCAAATTCAAGATGGATTCCAGCACAAGTTGGCATGGTCCCCTCTCTTTGTGGGACCAACCAAAGTTTAGGCTTATAGGAAAAACAAAATTATTTACAGATCATTGTCTTGAGCACCAGGCCATTAAGTACCTTAAGCACCACTAATGGCTTTCACTAGAAGACCTAGATACTAAGTGGGTTTATATTTCATACTGATAAGTTCACATACAAGAATGATACATGCACACAAACAGAATATACACATTCAGCAAACTACAAGCTTTCCAATGAGAAGTTACATGCAACTTTTTGCATAAAGCATATTCAAGTTATGCATATTCATATACAAAACATATTTCCATAAAAACATGGGGGAATAGTATCACATTAACTATAGGAAGTAGTGAGATTTATTTATTAGTGGTCGAACGACAGTGGTATCAAACACCTGCTCTGGATGTACAGATAAGTTCAGGCTGTGTAAGAGTCTCCTGATGCCCTTAGGAGTTCTCTTCAAAGCCTGTGTGGCTTTCAGATATGGTCAGAACTCACTAGTGTGGTGTGCTGACAGGTATCTTGCTATTTCCAATTATGCTAAACCATTTGACTGCATGTGTGTGCTCTTCCTGTGTGTTGTGCTGGCTCTGTACAGTTGCCTGCTCAGAGAGAACTTCCAAAGACCACAAAATCAGATAAGGGATGAAGGCACCAGGCCAGGTTTATTGTAAACAAAGCACATCAGGTTGGTTTGTTCCTGTGCCTTCAATAAGGCTTTAAAATGCAGCCAGCTCTCTTGGATTCCTTTCCCCTTCATGTTAGCATCCCAGGGAATCCTGCCCATCAGATCCCTGGGGGAGTCAAAGTCTGCTTTTCTGAAGTTCAGGGTGTGTATTTTGCTGCTCTACTCTCTTCCTTTGGCCAGGATCCTGAACTCAGCAGTCTCATGATCACTGCTTTCCAAGTTGCCACCCACATCTACTTCCCCTACTAATTCCTCCCTCTTTATGAGCAGCAGGTCAAGCTGCACATGGCCCCTGGATGGTCCTTCAGCACTTGTACCAGAAACTTTCTGGTTTGCCTGTGTACTGCTGTCTTAGTCTCCCAGCAGATGTCAGGGTGATTGAAGGCCTCCCTGGGAACCAGAGCCCATGATCTGGAAGCTTCTGTTAAAAGCATCCGGTCTGATCTGGTGGTCGATAGCAGACAATGACCATGACATCATCCCTGTTGCTCCTGCCTCTAAACTTAATCCAAAGACTCTCAACAGGCTTTTCTCCCGTGTTATACTGGAGCTCTGAGTAATTACACGGCTCTGTTACATACAGTGTAACCCCTCCACCTTTTCTCCCCGCCTGTTCTTCCTGAACAGTTTATACCCTTCTATGACAGTGCTTCAGTCATGTGAGACATCCCACCAAGTCTCCATTACTCCAGTCAAATCACAGTTATTTGACTGTGCCAGGACTTCCATTTCTCCCTGCTTGTTTCCCAGGCTTCTTGCATCCGTGTACAGACACCTTAGATAACTAGCTGACTGCCCTACCTTCTCCGTATGAATCAGGGGTCTTCCTCTGTTGCACCTTCCTCCTTGTGTTTCTTCCCAGTATCCCACTTCCCCACTTACCTCAGGGCTTAGGTCACTGTCCCCGATGAACCTAGTTTAAAGCCCCCAACTAGGTTTGCAAACCTATAGGAATAAAGAAAAAAATTCCCATTTAAAAAATTACTAAAATTAACTTCATAGAAATAACACTGATTTTTGAAAAATACAATAATTTCAATAAAGCATGTACATTTTCCTTTTATTTAAAAAAAATTGAGTTAAGGACCTGAGCAATATGGGGTAACTCTGCTAGTAATTAATATATATGAATAATATGGCCATGGAGTCTATATTTGTAATGTATATGGGCATATATGAATGTGTACATATGATACCACCTTATATGCAAACGTAACAATCCTTTTCCAATCTGTTGTTTTAGTCTGCTCCTTTGCCTTTGGTACTGCGGATAGCAGCCAAATTAGACCAAATTAGATCATTTAAAGCAGAGCTGGGTAGTAGTTACCAACTCCTGATTTGTCTGTGCTCCCTCTACTATTCCTGCACTCACTGCTTCTCTCTCCCATTGCCCTAATAGAGCCACAGCGGCTGCTGTTCCCTTTTGCCGCCGGTATTCAACTCACAAGTCATGCGCTCTTTCGGTAACACAACCAGTGGCCTGAGCACTGACTGCCCTCCCCAGTCTGGGTATGTGTTGTCGCTCCGCGCTGCCTGCACAGCCCTGTTCATCTCAAGAAAATCATTGTTGCTGATCCACCTGAATATATCCTGTCCTCTTCCTAATCTTGTGTTATTATTCATGGCTCCTGGCAAGGAACTGTTTCACGCTGCAGAGTTATTCATGTACCAAGATAGACGGTAAGACTGAAAGCAAGTCTGAATTCATCGAAGTGGGCAACAAGGCAAAATTTTTCAACAAATACCATTGACTTTTATGCTAAAAGGGGAAAGATGCCTGTATGTGACATTTAAACATAATGCCACATGTCGACACTAAATGCCTTTTTAAGTCCACCTGGGAGCTTTGACTGCAGTTCTACTTTTTCTTTTTATTAATTGTGTAATCAGCAAGGATGTACTTGCCCCAAGTACCGCTTTACATCTGAAATTGAACAGTGACCGTAGCAAAGGTATCGCCGCAAGGATTAAAAGAGCTGACGTGATCTGCAGCTGGGTGGACAGGGAACTGTGCATCAGATTTAATTCCTTTACTGCTTATTTTAATAACATTAATCATGATGAACTCTTTAGTCATTAAAGAGGATGGAATATGCAATGCCATGGGAACTGCTTTGCAATTTAACTTATAATTTATCTCCATATTGTTGTGAAGAATACTTTTTTTTTAAAATGGCTTCATAGCAGGCAGCTTCTTCCATGGACTTGTGGTTTCATTTTGCAAATGTGCATAATATTCATAATCAGAAATTGATGCATATTTTTGTTTAATTTAGCAAGAAGAAGAGTTCAGGCTGTAGGCCTGGGCCATTAAAATTACCTACAAAGGAAGTTAGGAAAAGGAGATTTCACTTACCAGCTATGCTGAGCTCAGTCCTTTGGCCTCCCTTTGTCCTGATGGCCCCTTTATATATTTGTAAGGTAAAACCCTGGCTCTATTGCTGCCAATGGACATTTTGCCATTCAGTTCAATGGAACCAGAAATTCACTTGTGGATTTTAATACTTGGCAGGGACTACTGTGATACCAGGCATAATACAAACCTAGAATGTCATCCTGTACATCTTGCATCAAACCCAATAACGTGTGGCTGAAAGACACCCAATTTTGATTTAAAATGATGGACAACCCACTGCATCCCTACATGCAGCAATCAAAACCCATCCAGACATTACAAGTCCCCCCAATGCAGTTTATATCAATTGATGGGACACCTTAATCTTGAATATGGTGTTCAGTGTGGCTGGGAGATTCAAAAGTGCCTTAGATACTTACGAGCAGAAATGCTATTGCAAGTCAGTTGTCAGAGTGCTGTGGGACTTGGTCTAACCTTGGGTTGCACAGGATTTTTGTTCTTCCCTACGTAGTCATCAAATCTTACTGCATTATGGGAGTGTAGTTCAAACTTTGATGATGCTGTTGCTTTGAAAGCAATGATAAACCTTTCCCTGATTTCAGTGGTGCAGGACTGGACCCCCCCTTCCAAGGATTCATACAATTATTACAGAGTTCATCTAATTTTACATGGGCCATTCATGTGCTACACCAGATAAGATCTCAGTAAACCATGCTGTCCCTGGAACTCCAAGCTGATGTAGATTATTTGCTCCTCACAATTCTAAAGATTTCAGGGGAGAGCCATGCTACAGCCCTTGATCCAAAACCCACTGGGATTCTCTGTATTCACTTCAGTGGGCTTTGGATCAGGCCCTTATCAGAACAAACTTGAACTGGATTTCAGGGAATGGTTGAAAAATTTTCAGTTTGCTAACTCATTTGAGATTGGAGTTTTACATGTTTGGTTCAAAGGTTAATTTGCTGAAACAATCTAACAACCTCATGCATATCAAGCTGGCAGGTAAGAATTTTAAGGCAAATTCTGTAATGTTCATAAGAGTTTTTTATAGTGTTTCCATTGGAGGATCTCAAGGTATATCACATGTTACCAGCCTGGCACAATTCCAGCACTCAAGGCAATGCAGGGAGTGCAGCTGTCGTCAGCCCCTGGCCTTGAGTTAGAACAGTGGAGAAGGCTTTTCCCCATCTTTTATCCTTGAAATTTATGAATAAACATGGTGCTGGCACAGGATAACACAGTGAGTCTATGGCAAAACCAGGAAAACTTCTGATTCTGATTGTTGAGGTTGCCAAACAGAGATCAGGACCTCATTTTGACATTTCAAAAAAACAAAAACAAAAATACCAACAACTGTTTTTATTGGCCAAAACTATTTGCCGAATTTGATTTGAATTCACAAATAGTTTTGGTGTTGCCCCAAAATACAAATTTCTGAGAATTTACTGTTACCCACCCAATTTAGGGCTCTCAGATCCCTGGCTCGCTGAAGTCAGCCCAGCATGCCCAATAAGGCAGACAAACTTTTCTTGAAGGCCAGTCAAGATTTGATCATCTGGTGACTCCAGTTCTGCACAGTATGGTGAGGTCTGGGCTCAGATTAGGTTCCAAGGAGCTTCATATTTTATACACATTATATACATACTACTTTATCTATACCATAACCTAGCACATTTGTAAGAACCTTCAAACAGCGTATCTTAACCCAATCACATGCAAGTTCCCTTGTGTTTTACATTTATCTATTACTATATGTATTACAGGTCATCTTTGGGTATGTCTAGACTGCAGAGTTATTCCGGGATACTGGAGGTATCCTGGAAAAACTCTTCCGCGTCCAAGGAACATGTCTGCTCTTCTGAAATGTTTTTCGGAAGAGCAGATGTGGTTTTTCGGCATTCCTGTAAATGTCGTTTTATGAGGAAGAAGGGATGTTCCAAAAAAGAGTTTTTTTCCAACATTTGCCTCAGTGTAGATGGGCCAAATGTCAGAAAAGCCTCTTCCAAAAAAAGCGGAAAAAGATACACAAATTGCGGTTTACAATTTGCATAACTTTTTCCAGAAGAACTGTGTAGTCTAGACACAGCCTTTGTGGCTTTGTTTTTCCAGATGGTCAGCACAAGACATTTCCCAAGATTGCGTTACCTATGACCATTTCCTCTTGGATTCCTCTGATTCCGCCCTAAAATTCCTTTCCATTGGTGTATCATTCCATGTGACTGTTGATGGGTACATTCTTGAGGTGGATGTTCTTTGTCAGCAGTTTTGAATTTAGTAATTGAGTGAAATAGTATCAAGTTTGCTTGGTAACAGAGCATCTGAGGGGTGGGTAAATCGTCATGGCTATATTACTGTTCCCCGAGAAAAAATTGCCCCATTCTACTGACAGCCACCATCATGATGGTCTCTGCCCCAGAGAGCTCACAGTCTAGAAATGGATCTCATTTCAGTAGAACTTGCTTCTTTCTATGAACCAGCTACTGGCGACTCAGGATGCTGCAAACATTGTCTGCTACCATTGCACTGACAACACTGCTAACACAGTTCTATCATGGCCAGCAGGTGGGTGTCTTGCACTAGAGAGAGGGATTACAGAGTGTTTGTCCTCCCTCTCCATTGCTTTTCACCAGGCCCTTATTTCTAAGGGCTGTTAGGAAGAATCTGAAATTGTTCTGCCCAGCCAAATACTAGTGTATCGGTTTTTCCCAAAGTTTTCTCTGCTCCCTTGTTCATGCATGGAATGCCACATTTTCACTCAATGTATTAATGAAATCTCAAAAAAATTATGAAACCAATGTAAAAATGCCATCAGTTCCAGCTCTTTTTTTGGTTGTTGTTCTATATTGTCATTGCAATGACTTCCCTGGAGACTGATCAGGACATTCCTTGAGCTAAACCTCATACACAAGTTATAGGGGAAAAAACAGGCTCTGCCCCTAAACACTTACAATATTAGTATATGATAAGACAGCAGGCAAAGGAGATAGTGAAACAAACATGATTCATGTAATCTGCAATCTCATTCCTAGGGCTTTTCAAGTATTTTCCAAGCATCACAGGACTGATGAGTAATTTGCTTTATGAATCAATGCCTTAAATGTTCTTTATAAGCAGCTAGACATCTCTCCTACATTACCATAGAGCGCAGATACCTTGTTTTAACATACTCACCTCTGGAAGATCTTACAGATGACATTTCTGCTGTGAATGAGAACTTACATGCAGAAAGCCATGTTCAAATAGGTTATACTGTGAAGCCATGTGACTTTATTAATGTAAATGAATGGAGCTCCAAAGGGAGGGGGCAGAATGCTGCACAACAGTACAGCTATTTGCGCTGGGTTAAACTTCAGAGGAGCTACATTAACACAGGACTGTAGTGGACAACCTGGGCCACAATCTACAGGGAAACCATTATTATTGTGGTACTAGCTAAATGTCCAATAAAGGATCAAAGCCCCATTGTATTACCAATAAGTAGTCCCTGTCCCAGGGACCTAGGAGTGTAAAAATGTGACAGGGGCATAAAGAGCCAAATAGGGTGAGGGAAGAGGTAACAGTAAAGACAGGTACATTTGCATGAGTAAGTAGTTGGGTGAGGGTGGTCCACCTGCCTCTCCAGTGTCTATTACAGCAAGTATCATCCCTGGCTTGCTGAAGTCAGCAGGAGATCTAATATTATGTTCTGGGATTATGTATCTGGATTTCAAATGTTGGCTTCTGGAGTAACTCCAACAAGGTATTTAACCTGCACATCTTGAAGGAGCTACTCAAATTAAGTGGTGCATCAAGGAACACTTAACTCATGACTGACGAGGGGAGACATCTATCTACACTTAACAAACTTCCTTAATATGACTAAGCGAAATCATGCATGGTCATGTGACTGCCCATGTGACTCCATATTCCATCTTTTACCTGTAATTTTCCACTAGCTGAACTGAGGGCTTTGTTTGAAACAATGGGATTCCATCCACATGGCAGAAGTTATAAAAGGCCCTGGAGACATCTCCATTTTACCTCTTTCCCGCTCAAACCTTTGGACTATGGACTTATACTAATGAAAGTGTCCTAATCAAGGGATTAGAATGAGGGCCTAGCAATGATTTAGAAGCAATTGGAGACTTAACAAGCCAGCAATTTATTCCATGGCTACACGCCTGATCCAAGAAGTTTACATTTATTGTACATATTTAATTCATTTAATTTTAACTCTCACCATTCTTTCTTTTTATAAACAAACATTTATAGTTTAGATTCTAAGGGTATGTCTACACAGCAGGACTAAAGTCAAATTAAGCTAAGCAACTTCAGCTACATCAATTGTGTAGCTGAAGTCGAAATAGCTTAATTCGGCTTTTGGCACTATCTACACAACAGGAAATTGAATCAAAAGAAGAACACTCTTCCTTTGACTTCCCTTATTCCTTGTGAAATGAGGGTTACCATAATTTAGAGTAACAAGTCCTCCAGCTCAACATTATTTCGAAAAAAAGGCTTGCTGTGTAGACATGCACTATTTTATCTCGGCATAATATCAGTTACTCTACTTTAGACATACACTAAAGGATTGGCAACCGCTTGATTACTGGGTAAAATCTGAGTTATATACTGATGAGAGTATGTAGCTGATCCTTTGGGTTAAGGGGAACACTTTTGTTTGATGAATTCAGTGTTAAATTGCCCCTCATCATTAAATCTAGGCCTGGAATACCTAAGGAGACTGCATTTCTGATTTCTTGTTAGACAGTTTGTTGCTGATTTGGTATATCTCATGCAAGAATAGCCACCATTTTTGGGTTGTCTGCCCTATTTCTCAACAGCTTGCTCTGAATTGTCAATTGTTAGGCACTGTTACACACCTTTCCCCTCCCCAGCAACCTCCAATCAGGGCTAATCAGTTATTTCTGAAACTGTGTGGAATTTAATGGTTCTTTGTTTAACACCAATATTTAGCAATCTCTGTTGTACCAGGGCAGAACAGACACCAGACTGATGTTTTGAAAATGTTAAACTTTATTTAGAAGTCCATCTATTGGCAACTAAATGGTTGGTTGGGTGTGTGAGGGGAGGAGGAGGAGGAGAATCTCCAGTACTAGTTTCCTTTGTGCATGCCTGTTCTCACTCGAGGGTACTTTGGAGACAATTCTATTTGTCACAGTACAGCAACCCAGCACTTTGGGAATTATAATGCATGATTTCATAGCTTTGGTGGATAAATAGCTGTAATTTTCATTAGCCCTCCTTGAGTAAGCATTCCTGTGGAAATAAGAGGCAAGACTAAAAGTGAGGTTTTCATCACTGAAACCGTGGCTATATTGTGTTAAAAGAGGAAGCTATGATAAAATGGCAGTAATGATAAAGCAAATAATTTTTACCCTAGATACA
Organism: Rafetus swinhoei; assembly: GCA_019425775.1. Classification (NCBI taxonomy): domain Eukaryota; kingdom Metazoa; phylum Chordata; order Testudines; family Trionychidae; genus Rafetus; species Rafetus swinhoei. The sequence goes on from CM033432.1 coordinate 48,979,450, forward strand.
CATAGCATATATGGCAGAGAAAGGGTTTCATTTTTAGCAGTTTTTTATACATATTTACTAGGGGGCTGTGGCCCCTGCTCGCTATGTTAGCCAACCCCCCTCTCTGTATCTGCTTTCACAGCCAGAAAACCTGTTAATCTTGCACTGATTATATAGAAAAGTGAATAAATGAAACTGTATAGAAAAAAATGTTAATTGGTCTATTGCTCATGTACTACAGTTACATGTTACAGTACTACCTTAAACACTACGCTTTGCGCTTTCTCACCTGCCATAAGTGAGGATTTTGATATCCCGTCAGCTTCTACACTGAGACAGAGCTATGTGGACCAACCATGGTGGACTATTAGAAAAAAGCTCAATGTAGACAACCGCTCTCGTTCTCAGTGTGGTCATCCTCACGACAAAAAGTAATGACATGATCATGCAGCAAATATATACCATAGCCAGATTTATTGTGATTCTATGGTACACCGTCTTGCACATGAAAGCATTGACTCTACTATGAAATTCTTTCCTCTTGCGTAAAGCAGTGTTAGTTATTACTATAAATCTGTATTTAATTAAGGGGTTATTGTATTAAATCCTACATAAAATATCTGTCACATTCATGGGGCTGCTTTGAATTTTGTTAATATATAACTATTAATAGTAGCCCACTTTTGACACCTTCCACTATCATGTTTGTTTAAGCACACAGACTTTTACCTAGTATTGTTTCTTTCTTTAGAGTGACACATAGCTCTCTTCATCAGGCTTGCCTGACTTTACTTATAGAATCATAGAATCCTAGGGCTGGAAGAGACCTCAGGAGGTCATAGAGTCCAGTCCCCTGCCCAAAGCAGGAGCAACCCCAACTAAATCATCCCAGCCAGGGCTTTGTCAAGCCAGGACTTAAAAACCTCTAGGGATGGAGATTCCACCGCCTCCCTAGGTAACCCATTCCAGTGATTCACCCCCCTCCTAGGGAAATAGTTTTTCCTAATATCCAACCTCGACCTCCCCCGCTGTAACTTGAGACCATTGCTGCTTGTTCTGCCATCTGTCACTACTGTGAACAGCCTCTCTCCATCCTCTCTGGAACCTCCCTTCAGGAAGTTGAAGGCTGCCATCAAATCCCTCCACACTCTTCTCTTCTGCAGACTAAATAAGCCCAAATCCCTCAGCCTCTCCTCATAGATCATGTGCTCCACACCCCTAATCATTTTGGTTGCCCTCTGCTGGATCCTATCCAATGCGTCCACAATCTTTCTGTAATGGAGGGGCCCAGCACTGGACACAATACTCCAGATGTGACCTCACCAGTGCTGAATAAAGGGGAATAATCACTTCTCTAGATCTGCTGGAAATGTTCCTCCTAATATGCCATATGTTAAAAGCTCTCTTCAAAATGGTCAGAAACTTGTTAAATTCTGGCCCAGTGGGTTGACTGAATTGTTATGGAGAAGTCTTGAGATAATTATTAAGGAAGATGGCCTTGCATATTCTCAGAGTGCTGTGTTGGAAAGAGAAGGGAAGTTTACATAGGCATTTTAAAATGCTTGCATCAGTGTGCTGTAGAACTGATTTGGCTCCCTGGAGCTAATGGAATGGAGCTAAGTGAAAGATCAGGAATTTCTCAAGTAACATTTGTAATGTATGGTAACTTGTAGTTTCTGTAGGATCACAGATGTTTGACAGTTTCTGGACGTGGACATTCTAACGATTAATGTTGGAGGAATTATAGACTGAACAGAAGTCAGATCTTAGTGTGTGCTGATGTGTAGGCAGGAAGGCTTGCCACACAATGGAGGGTGTGGTAGGAGATCTATTACAAGCACAAAAAGCATTACCGAAGCGCACACACACACACAAATGGATGTACTCAGTGTTGTGACTTAAATTACTTCCAGAAATATTCAGTCCCTGGAGTAGGTACTGGTTCAAGTTTCTTCCTGAAATACTATATGAATGTGCATTGTCTTAGTTAAAGATCTGAATGCAAGGGGAGGATGATTCTGGACTCTGTCCCTTGTTCTAGGGTCTTCAGCCTCCTCCAACAGCTGTAGACTTGGTGCTGCCTTGGCAAGCTCTCGTTCCTCCTCTTAATGCACTGTGATGGTTAATTATAGTGTGTATGTGTGGAGCTGGAGGTCAGGCAGACTCCTGACTGGAATTAGTGTTTATGTTGGAGGAGGTTGTAAACAGCCTGTGGGAGGGGTAAGGAGCTTCCTGAGGTGGGTCTGTTGTGGAAGCTCAGGGGGGTTATAAAGAATCCTAGAATCCTAGAACTGGAAGGGACCTCAAGAGGTCATCAAGTCCAGTCCCCTGCCCTCATGGCAGGACCAAGCACTGTCTAGATCATCCCTGACAGGTGTCTGTCTAACCTGCTCTTAAATATACCCAGTAATGGAGATTCCACAACCTCCTAGGCAATTTATTCCAGTGTGTAACCACCCTGACAGTTAGGAAGTTTTTCCTAATGTCCAACCTAAACCTCCCTTGCTGCAATTTAAGCCCATTGCTTCTTGTCCTATCCTCAGAGGCCAAGGAGAACAATTTTTCTTCCTCCTCCTTGTAACTCCTTTTTAGATACTTGAAAACCGCTATCATGTCCACTCTCTGTCTTCTCTTTTCTAAACTAAACAAGCCCAGTTCTTTCAGTCTTCCCTCATAGGTTGTGTTTTCTAGACCTTTACTCATTTTTGTTGCTCGTCTCTGGACTTTCTCCAATTTCTCCACAACTTTCTAGAAATGTGGTGCCCAGAACTGGACACAATACTCCAATTGAGGCCTATCAGCACAGAGTAGAGTGGAAGAATTACTTCATGCTAATGAGACCACTCATTTAAATATCCCAGCGGTATTTGCATTACATAACTGCCGCTTTTTCCGGCTGGGGCTTTGCCGGAAAAAGCGCCAGTCTAGATGGGATCTTGCGGAAAATAAACCCTTTTCCGCAAGATCTCTTATTCCTACTTGGAAGTAGGCATAAGAGATCTTGCGGAAAAGGGTTTATTTTCCGCAAGATCCTCGTTTAGACTGGCGCTTTCGGCAAAGCCCCGAGCCGAAAAAGCGGCAGTTATGTAAATGCAAATACCGCGGGGATATTTAAATCATGGATTTGCAATTGCGACTGGTCTCATTAGCATCCCTTTTTCGAAAAAGGGTACCAATGTAGACACAGCCCTTGTGTCTTGCTCACAATGCTCCTGTTAATGCATCCCACAATCATATTTGCTTTTTTTGCAACAGTGTCACACTGTTGACATATTTAGCTTGTGGTCCACTATGACCCCTAGATCGCTTTCAGCAGTATTCCTTCCTAGACAATTGCTTCCTATTCTGTATGTATGAAACTGATTCTTCCTTCCTAAGTGGAGTACTTTGCATTTGTCCTTATTAAACTTCACCAGACCATTTCTCTAGAAGGGTTGTGTGTGTGTGTAGCATGGGGGGGCTGATGGACTGTAAGGAAGCTGGGGGTCTGGGAGGAGGTTGCGGAAATGTGTGCTCTTGTTTTGAGGACTCTGAGGAGGCTGGGGAGCTCTGTGTGTTGAGGGAGACTGGGCTGTGTTGCTGACTGAGAGGGGTGTGTGTGTGTGGGGGGGGGGGAGGCGGGGCTCTGAGGAAGCTGCTTAAGGCCAAGGGACTGTCTGAGGATTGTGTGAGAAGGTTGGAGTGGGCCTGGGAAGAGGCTGAGGGCAGTATGAGGAGACTGGGGGAGGCTGCCTGAGGACTGTGCTGGGAGGTTGGGGGTGGGGGCTGGGAGGAGGCTAGGAGCTTGGGGGGAAGGCAGCCTGAGCGCAGGGAGAGGAGGCTGAGGCAGGGTTACCAAACAGCCATTTTTTCCCAGACATGGCCTCCTTTTCGGTCCTTAAATCTCCGGCCGGCCGGGTTTTTTAAATATCTAAAAATGTCCGAGATTTTCCCCCTGCTCATTCTTTTTCAAACAAATTAGATCTGTTTATATAGAACCTTGGAACAGCCCTCCTGCCCTGCCGAGGGAAGCGTGGAGCCCTGCCCAGCCCTGCCCCGAGCCGCGTTCTAGGGGCTGCAGCTGCAGCTGGGTGATCCCAGCTCCTCTGCGAGCTCGGGCATACCCAAGAGTGCTCATTTGCATACCCAGGATGCATTGCACACGATGACCTGAATCCCTGGCCCGTGAGCTGGGTTTGCTCCCGACCTCTGGTTCTGATGCTAAAACTTGGGCTTCCAGCGCACCCATGCAACAGGCTGCAGAAGCGGGGCGGGTGTCCTCTTTTTTGAAAGTTCAAATATGGTAACCTTAGGCTGGAGGTTTGAGGTGAGGCAGCCTGAGAGCTGTGCTTGGAGGCTGGGAGGTGGTTTGCAGGGAGACAGCCTGAGGGCAGGATGAGGAGGCTGGGAGTTGGGGGGGAAGGCAGCCTGAGGGCAGGACGGGAAGGCTGGGGGCCGTGAGGGGAGGGAGCCTGAGAGCAGGGCGGGGAGGCTGGGGGCCGTGAGGGGAGGGAGCCTGAGGGCAGGGTGGGGAGACTGGGGGCCATGAGGGGAAGGAGACTGAGGGCAGGGCGGGGAGGCTGGGGGCTGTGAGGGGATGCATGGGGACGCACAGCTGTGGTGTGGGGCCTGCCGGCTACTTGTGCCATGTTTCTTGGCCTTGAGAGCCCCATGGGGTGGGGGTGGAGGAAGGGAAGTAGGGGCTTCATTTAAAATAGCAATTCCAAGTCTCGAGGGGAAGCAGCGAGGTTGGGCTCAAGCTGGGAGATTTCGCCTCCTGCTGCAACTTGTGCCAGGTTCCCTTCTCTGAGAGAGCCTGTCAGTCTGTCATCCCACAGGAAAACAATATATATATATATATATATATATATATAGAGAAATATCACCTTCTAATAGAACTGTCTCTGTGGAGGTCTTAAAAATACCAGGCCTGATCTTACTCCTCTGAGAGTTATGCTGTTGTTCCTAAGGTATCACAATCTGGCCTTTCATAGGTTTGCTACAAAAAGAGTAACTGGGACTTTTTTTTTTACCTGGATGTAAGTGATTATCTGGAGTTTAGCAGATGGTGAAGTTATGTGAGGAAATGGAGTCTGATCCTCCTCTGGTGGAAATGGACACAGTGCTAGTAAAAGCCCATGAGATGTTTAAAAGCAGTTTGGTAGAGGTTCCAGGACATAGCCAGTGGTGGAAAATGTCAGTAAAAAATGCTAGGACAAAAGCCAGAAACAGTTGTGTACACACAAATCCATCCCTGATGAACTGAAGGGTTTTAAGTGACACTACATAAAATTACATAAAAGTGCAGGGTTTTTTAAGTCACGTTATTTTAAATGTCAGTTTATAAAGGATTAATACATTATTAGAACCAGAAATTCAGTAGCTTGCTTATAAACAAATCAACTTTCTGTTGATTTGCTTATAACCATCTAGCCTATACACTGCCTTATGTCTTAGTAACATCTTTTCATAATTTGTTAAACCTTTATTAAGGTTGTTTTATGAAACGTGACCAGAAGAATCAGCAGTCATGAGAGGAACTGGCTGGTAAAGGATAAAAATGGCGTCCTTTCCATCAGTTGAGTATATTTCATCTAGAGTGTTTGATATGGAAAAGAATAATTGACTGACTACTGTGGAATAATTTTACCACTTCAATATACTTTTCTATTTCTCATGTCTTGCTCTTCGTTACCAAGGGCATTAATGCCACCTCTTAATATTTCAGCTATTTCCCCTCAGATCCTTTAAACTCTTGTTTGTGGTATTATTTCCATAGCAACCAGTTATGTCAATAAGCGGAAAATTTTATCAGCAACAGCATGCACTCCTGTGGGAAAAATCAGGGGAGGGTCAGAGTTGAGGTAACAAATTAATTTACCATTAATCGGTGAATTTCCCAGCAATGCAACTTTTACTTCCCTTGGAGTAGGAGCAGATGGGTTAGTGCCAAATCTGGCTTATGCCAAAGCACTGAGGAGAGGTGTCCGAGAGTACAAAAAGGTATTGAGTGCATCTTCGTGCAGATGCCCTGAGATCACCACTGATCCTCTGCCTGGCTGAAGTACCTTGCTCTCCTCTGTGGGAAACAAAACTCTCCCCCTACTCTGGAACTCTGCCTGTCTGTGTTGAGATGTTTCCCAGATCACTAGTGCTTACATGCAGGGGAATATGTGGTCCAGTCCCACATCAGTTATAAATTAACCATAGACACAAAGCAATGCAGTGATCAGTAAGCCAATACTCACACAAAGGAGGATCATGGAACGCTTCCTTCGGTTAAGGATTTTGCTTAGGAGAAATGTAATCCAGTACTAGGCTATTTATGCTATGCTTAAAAAAACAAAACAAAGCAAAATAAAAAATGATAAGCAGCATCTAAAAACAACCCAGAGGCTGAATCACTCTGAGGGCTGTATTGTGAACTAGCAACATGAAAGCAAATATTAGTGGTGTCGAGGTAGGGAAGAATTGTACAGCATCTCTTGCAGAGGGAAAGGAGCATCTTATTGTGTGGTGTATTAGGGGCCAGCTACACCGCTGGTGTAAATTGACATAGCTCCATTGACTGCAGGGGACCTGTGCCAATTTACAGCAGTTTAGGATCCAGCCCTCTGCTTTCAAAGCCTTATAACAGTAATTATATTGCTTTTCAAACATGAAAAGCTACAAAAATCAGCCAAGTACATAGATTTTATTTCCATCCATTTTGCAAAATGACACTTATAATTCATTGCATATTACTTCTGACTAAATGCACAAGCTCTTGAGTTCTGAAGGAAACATATATATATATAAAAGGCTCATTTGGGAGAATATTTCCAACCCCCCCTGCTCCCCACACACGTTTATTAGGTAACAAACAGACCATGCCTAGTGTGTGTGAATCAGATGATGGAATAGTGTTTGAATTAGGCTACGTCTAGACTGAAAGCCTTTTTCGACAGAGGCTTTGTCGACAGATACTGTCAACAAAGCCTCTGTCAAAAAGAGAGTCTAGACTACAACCAGTACTGTCGACAAAGCAAGCCGCTTTTTCGAAAGACAGTGTAGATGCTTTCTTTCAAAAAAGCACAGTTTGCATGCAATAGCGCCTTTTTTCAACAGAGTAATATCGAAAAAAGGCGTTATTCCTCGTAGAATGAGGTTTACCACCGTCGACAAAACTGCTGCATTCTGTCGACTTACTGTCGACAGAATGTGGCTGTGGTGTAGATGCAGGTATAGTTTTGTCGACAAAATCCTGTAGTCTAGACACACCCTTAGTGTCCAAATGGGGAGATGTCATTTTAAACAGATACTTTGGGTTGTTTGGTAGAGACCACAGCTAATCTGTGCTTTGCCATTGCTACACTATTTTCAAAGAAACCTGCTTGCTCTAACTACTGAAAATTAAAAAAAAAAATCAGATCAGATTTCTCATGCAACACAACCAAGCAGAAAGGAACATAGGGCTGCTTAATGAGTTTTGCATTTTAAGCCCACAGATGTTTCCAAAATAGATTTCTATGGTTCTCAACCTTTTTCCATACTGAGCCCCAATTATACATAAGAGACTCTGATCTAGCCATAAACAAAGGGAGGCAGTTTGGTGCCCGGAAGCCTGTTGGTGATACATAAGTGCTCGCAACCCCATGTTGAGAACTGTAGTCTGGCCAACCACAAGAGATTGGGATTGATGCATGGGGCAAAGCTGTACAGCTGATACAATAGTGAACGTCAAACTAGGTAATTATAATGATGCTTGATGGCTTTAAAATCGGAGCAGAGTCTTCCATTTGACTAATAGCCTTGCATTAGGCCCATATGGCCTAGATCCAGCCTGTACTTAATCTATGCTGAGATGTTTGCAATGCGGCAGAGTGACGTCCTATTGGATTTGTGCTCCCAAGACACCACTACTAGAAAACTGATCAAAAGAAAAAAATTATGGATATTTTATGGGTAAGCCAAGATTAGATCTACAAGAGTGATGTGGAAGAAGCTGAAGAAATAATTTCAAAGGGATGCAAAATGGCTAGATAATTACCAAATAGGTCTGAAATGGTTTAAGTCAAATGCATTTGCTGAAAAGCGGCCTCAAGATGTCTCTATTACAGAGCCTTGGAAGTTTGTTTAATGTTCTATTTTGGGAGCTGATAAAAATCTGCCTTTCTACCGATGCTAAAGTTTGCAGCTAGAGGTAATTAGAAAGGAGTCAGCTGATTCTACAAGGGAAAGTTTCATCATGTTCAGAAAGAACTTTCTCAATAACAGATCACCTTTACAGTGACACATTTGATAGTGAGCGAGGGCCAGAATAATGTGGGGAGAGTATTTATATGAAAAGCTATTAGAGTACATCACAAGATTCTGGGACCCAAAGAATCTTGGTGTTATATTTTTTACAAGGAATTATAAGGATCGTTGGGCAGAGCTGGGGAGCAGTATGGAAACCACAGCCATTGGGTGGCAGGCCTCCCTCCCTCTCTGGGGCAGGGTCATGACCACAGCTGGTCAAAAGACTTCAGCTGAACCATGTTCTGCCAAAATTGAAATGTGTTGCAATATCTTGTTGATTTTTTTCCCTGGAGACTTAGTTTGATGGGGAAATATTGGAACACCACATTTGTGGGTATCAAAACAATCAAACCACCCCATTGAACAAGTAGCATGAGGCCTAGTCTGAAAGAGAACCCAGCCTGAAAGAGAACCCAGTCTGCTAGGGTATGTCTACATGTGACGGGGCGCCGCAGCCCCGCACAGTAGCCCCCACCGCGAACGCCCTGTTTACAGCGTGGGGGGCAAGGTACTGGCATTGTTCCAGGTGCTTGCGGGCCGCAGAGCGCCTGGCAGCCCCAGGCGCGGCAGCCCAGATGCGGCCCAGACGCAGCGGGGAGGGCAGAGCCACACATGTGACATTGGGGCGGCGTCATGTCAGGTGCCGAGGGTGGCGGGAGATTTAAATGCTGCCCGGCGCCGAGATGGGGGTGGTGGTTGTGCAACAGCGAGGCCCCCGCGGAGCAATGGGGACTCAAGCCCGGAGGCAAAGCCAGGCAGTTGAGCTGCTGGAGGTCCAGGTAGGCCCCGGACAGGGGCAGTAGGACCCGTGGGGGAGAGGAAGCAGCCCAGGGCAGGGCAGCATTGCGCCCGTGGGCTGACGGGTTTTGGCAGGGATCCCCTGTCAGCCAGACCGGACCACAGAAGGTCCACGTTCTTAGGGCCCTGGGCTGGGGCCTGTGAGTGAGGGTGGACCCGGACCCCCCTCTCTCCCCTTACCCTCAAAGGAGGGAGTGCCTGGCGATTCAAGAGGGAGGTAGCGCACCCCTCCCCCCCCAGCTATGGGCGAAGTTAAAGGTGTAGGCAGACTCGCTAGCATAGCGACTCCAAGGCAAGACTAAGGGGAAGGTCAGGATGGTCTGAAGGGGTCAGAGTAAAGACATTATGGCAGAGAGACCGGACTGGTCACACTACTCTACAGCATTATTTTGAAATAACGCATCTACACACAAAATGCATTTTGAAATAGCTTTTTGGTATTTCAAAATAGCATGTCCACACTGAGTGAACACTGAATCACATTTAAGGCCAGCCGGAACCAGATCTGGCAGGGCATCAGGTCAGGAGTTATTTTGTGTGGCTGCTGCCTGAGGCTATCTGAGGCCTGTGCTTAAAGGGACCCCCTCCCCCGGACAGTCGGTTCTCAGCTTTCCCTGCTTGCTTGCCTACCTCGATGAGGACACAAAGCATTTTGTCTCTGCATGCTCTGGTTGCCCTCACTTCGGACACCACAGCACTCTGCAACATGGAGCCAGAGCTGCCCCTGGGCACTCTGGTGCTTCTCTTGGACATGTTGCTGTGAGCCTGGCTGCACTTTCTGCAGGCTGCCATCCGGGAGGTCCATCAGGGGGCTGTCAGTATCCAGGAGGCCCTGAGGGAGAGCTTCTACCCTGAGGAGCACTAAGAGCCTCCCTGGTCTGCCCCATTGGGGGCTTGTACCTCATTCCTCCCTCACATCCTTCCACTTACCTCTCCCTAACCCCCCTTCCTGATGTAAAATAAAATACACGTATTTTCATGAACACAAACTCTCTTTATTTAAAAACTGGGGGGGGGGAATTAAACTCTGGTGAGACTGGGGAAAGGAGGCAGGAGAGGGGAAGAGAGAGGGTGGGAGAGGGGAGGGGGAAACCTTGCAGGAGGGAGCTGGAAGAGGAAAGCAAGGGGAAGAAGGGGAAGGGGAAGCTCAGGGCTCAGGGTTGGGGGTCTCGCCGGACCAACTTGATTTTCATGCAAACCTGCTCCTGGGTTCGCATGTGGCCTTTGGTGGCCAGGCTGGCAGCTATCTTGCCATAGACTGTCGCGTTCCTCCATCTATTGTGGAGATCATGGACATTGGGGGCATCCCCCCCAAACCTGAATAAGGTCCATGATCTCCACCCTGGACCAGGAAGGCTGCCGCCTTCTCTGGGCCCTGGCAGGCTCCTGGGAGCTGGCAGACTGCTCCTGGGGAGTGGTGGAGGGCTGGCTGCCAGTGGCTTGCTGGCTTATGTTTTGGGGCCACTGGGTCAGGAGCAGTGACTGCTGGCTCTGGGCTGGCAGGCTTGGAGCTGGCACAGGCACAGTGGCCAGAGTCTACCCCTTTAAGGGCTCCGGGGAGGTGGGAGAGGAGTGTTCTTGGTTGAGGCTGGAGTGGCCACCAGGGCACCCTGGGAAGGCTGGAGGCCCCCTATTTCGAAATAAGTGTCTACATAGCACTTATTTTGAAATAGCAATTTCAAAATTGGTATTATTCCTTGTGGAATGAAGTTTACCAAATTCGAAATAAGTGCTCCACTATTTTGAATTTATTTCAAAATAGCGGTTTGGCTGTGTAGGTGCTAGGATAGTTATTTCAAAATAACGGCCGTTATTTCAAAATAACTTTGCAGTGTAGACATACCCCTACAGAACAGTTGCCTTGCAGCACTCTGCTAGGGCAAAGCAGCTCCACAGCTACGACTTCTGGCCATGGGAAGGTTCCGCTTGCATATGGCGATGCTCAGGCGTGACAGAGCTGCTTCCTACACCACAGCCTCATGAATGTCAGCTGAGTTCATGTGGCTGAGGAAAAGAGAGTATGGATGGGGCATCCCTCTGCTGGCCGGATACCACATGGCTGGAATGGCTGCTGCTGTAAGTTATGATACACTCAGTGCAGCGCGGCCCCAAGATAAGAAAGGTGCAAAAGTGCTTCTGCCTTTCAGAACCATTTATGTGACGTAACCCCGGAGGAAACTTGTTGCTGGGCTGAAAATGCAGGCAACTGGTCTCTGAGGGTATGTCTACACTACAAAGTTAATTCGAACTAACAACCGTTAGTTCGAATTAACTTTCATAGGCGCTACACATGCAAACTGCTTTCGAACTTAATTCTAACTAGCGGAGCGCTTAATTCGAATTAGGTAAACCTCATTCCACGAGGACTAACGCCTAGTTCGAATTAAGTAGTTCAAATTAAGGGCTGTGTAGCCACTTCATTCGAACTAGTTGGAGGCTAGCCCTTCCCAGCTTGCCCTGGTGGCCACTCTGGGCCAAGCCAGGGAAACTCTTCTGCCTCCCTCCTGGCCCCGGAGCCCTTAAAGGGCCACGGTCTGGCTACGGTGCCCGTGCCAGGTGCAAGCCTGCCAGCACCCAGCCAGCAGACCCTGCACCTGGCACGGCATGAGCCAGCCACCCGCTGCCACCCAGCCCTCCGCCTCTTCCCAGGACCAGGCTGGCGGCTCCCAGGAGCCTGCCCGGGGCCGCAAAGAGGCGGGCGCCCGCCTGGTCTAGTGCGGAGATCGTGGACCTCATCCAGGTTTGGGGGGGGAGAACTCCAACGTCCATGATCTCCGCACTAGGCACAGGAAAGTGGCCGTCTAGGGCAGGATAGCTGCCAGCCTGGCCACCAAAGGCCACATGCGAACCCAGGAGCAGGTTTGCATGAAAATCAAGTTGATCCAGTGAGACCCCCAACCCTGAGCCCTGAGCTTAGAACATAAGAACATAAGAACGGCCGTACTGGGTCAGACCAAAGGTCCATCTAGCCCAGTAGCCTGTCTGCCGACAGCGGCCAACGCCAGGTACCCCGGCGGGGATGGACCGAAAACAATGACCAAGCCATTTGTCTCGTGCCATCCATCTCCAGCCTTCCACAAACAGATGCCAGGGACACCATTCCTACCCCCCTGGCTATTAGCACTCCATGGACCCAACCTCCATGACTTTATCTAACTTCTCTTTAAACTCAGTTATAGTTCTACCCTTCACAGCCTCCTGTGGCAAGGAGTTCCACAGGTTGACTATTTGCTTTGTGAAGAAGAACTTTCTTTTATTAATTTGAAGCCTGCTACCCATTAATTTCATTTGGTGTCCTCTAGTCCTTCTATTATGGGAACTAATGAAGAACTTTTCTTTATTCACCCTCTCCACACCACTCATGCTTTTATAGACCTCTATCATATCCCCCCTCAGTCTCCTCTTTTCTAAGCTGAAAAGTCCCAGTCTCTTTAGCCTCTCTTCATATGGGACCTGTTCCAAACCCCTAATCATTTTAGTTGCCCTTTTCTGAACCCTTTCCAAGGCCAAAACATCTTTTTGAGGTGAGGAGACCACATCTGTACACAGTACTGAAGATATGGCGTACCATAGTTTTATACTTCCCCTCCTCTTTCTTCCCCTGGCTTCCCCCCAGCTCCCTCCTCCCAGGTTTCCCCTCCCCTCTCCGACCCTCTCTCGTCTCCTCTCCCACCTCCTTTTCCCAGTCTCCCAGAGTTTCATCTCCCCACCCCAGTTTTGTTAAATAAAGAGAGTTTCTATTTTTGAACACACGTGTCCTTTATTTTTACATCTGGAAGGGGGCTAGGAGGTAAGTGGAAGGAGGTGAGGGAGGAATGGGGCACGAGCCCCCGATGGGGAGGACTGGGGTGGCTCTGCGGGCTCCTCGGCGTGGAAGCTCTCCTGCAGGGCCTCCTGGATCCTGACAGGCCCCCGATTGACACCCCCGGATGGCAGCCTGCGGCAAGTGCAGCCGGGCTGATGGCCGAGTGCTGTGATGTGCCGAGTGTGGGCACTCAGGGCACTCCAAGACAGGACTGCTTTGCTGTCCCTCATCGAGTTAGACAAGCAAGCGGGGAACCCTGAGAACTGTCTGTCCGGGGTAGGGGTCGGGTCCCTTTAAGCACAGCCCTCGGCTAGCCTGAGGCAGCAGCTCCACACTCTAAGTCCTGGTTCCGGCCAGCCTTAACTTCGGTTCAGGGTCCACTCAATGTGGACATGCTAGTTCGAATTAGCAAAACGCTAATTTGAATTAGTTTTTAGGTCTAGATGCACTAATTCGAATTAGCTTAGTTCGAATTAACTAATTCAAATTAAGTTAGTTCGAATTAGTGCTGTAGTGTAGACATACCCTAAGTTACCAGGGAGATGGCACAATCACCTCCTCCTCTTCCACTTCCTCCTCCTCTTCCTTCCTTCCCAGGATTGTGAACGGGGTGAGATTTAGATAGGTGTGCTCTAACCATGCCTGCCCTGCAGGCGAGATGGGTGGGGGGATGCCTGTTGCATCCTAATTTGAGGATCATTCTGCATCGTACTGTCTGAATGCCTACAGTGAGACCTGCACCTGTGCAGACGCAGAAACTTGGTCACCAATGGAGCTTCTACAGTGATAGTTAGGTGCCAAGTCATTTTAGGGGCCTAAAATTTTCATTGGCAGCAGAGTGAGGTGGGGGCTGGAGGTTGGGAATGCTGTTGGTATCTAAGTGTTGGGCGTAGGTGCCTAAATTCCTTTGTGGAGCTGACCCCAAATTGTAGGAGTGAGAGAGATGTTCCTAAAACACCTTGTCTGGGATGATCACAGAGAAAACTTATACATTGATCTGAGATATTGTGGTAGTGCTTTCTTGTGTACTTGTTGGTTTAAAGACCCTAGCTAAACTGCATTTGAGTGAACAAAGGTAGGGAACCATGTCATTCTTAGTATTAGTAGGGCCTACCATAACACAAAGTAATAAATCCAGTTGCAAAATTCGCATTTCAGACCTGGTTAGGTATATAGGTCATGTGGTATTGTTTCTTTTCCCTGGTTGGCTCACTTACATACCTAACCCACATGGCATGCATTACAGATATTACAGTGAAACATGTAATTTGAAATTTGTGCCACAATCTACCTCAGTGAAATTCCCTCAGAGGGCAGAGGAAAGAGTGATGGAACTAGACATTACAGCAGCCATTTCAAATGATAAACTAACTGCTTGGAAACTGAGAAATTAGTGGATGAAGACGCCCTGGAGTAAGTTTAAATAATCAATACGTCTGAGGGTTATTTTTTTGGCAAACAAAATAGAAAAAAGGTAAAATCATTAGGTAAGTTATTCGTTGTAAGTTATTCACTCGGCAATGTCCGCGCTCTTTCAGAGAATAAATACCCAGTTCCTTTTGTCTGTCCACACAAAGCATCTGCTATTCCTCCAAACTAGCTCTTTACAGTGCTTCAGTGGGATTGCTATGCAAGAGTGAATATCATTAAGGGAGCTTCATGGTCTATATTGAGGGGAGAAGAGTTCTGGCTGAGATTTCCCCAGTGGGTAGTGAATGTGCAAATCTCTCAGGCTTCTCTGATAGCTGCAGACCCCTATTTGATTCCTAAAGTTGGGGAAGTGGGGGGAGAAGTGGCCAAGGTAGAAATCCTGTTTTCTAGACATTTGTTTTAGCCCTGGGCTGTTATCTGAAGATGATTTATGCTCAAAGCCTTTCAAAAGAATTGATATTTTTATATATGCCTGATCTCTCAATATTCTTGTACTGTTGCCAGCTCTTAATACTCATGAGGAGTGGTAATTCAGTTACTATTTAAAAAATCAACCTAAAACGTGAGGAAACAGAATTCTAATTTGACCTTGGTCTTTTATCCAAAGTCAGAAACTGTTTGTCTGAAAATGTGGTAATTGCAAGATTAAATTCAATCCCACTGGGAGGCTGAGAAAACCTGATATGTATCTGTGCCGACCTAAGTTGAATTGAAAGAAAAAGAATGTACAAAACCCCTCCATACCTCGTCCTATAAAGAGCTTTATATTAAAAAAAAATAGTATCTTATATTTCTGGCAAACCAATTTTAAATGAGCAAGTAGGACCACATGCCCTGCTCTGATCTTAAAGGCACTAAATGGGGTGAGTTGCAACCTTTGAAACAGTTTTTGCAGCCTTCAGTCACAACAATCAGGACTTATCTACGCTACGGAGAAGATTGACACTGCTGCAGTCGATTTTCCAGGGTTCAAATTAGCAGATTTAGTGAAAACCCGCTAATTTGAACTGAGAGAGCTCTCCTGTCAGCACCAGCAGACCTGCTCCTCAGGAGGAGTAAGGGAAGTCAACTGGAGCATGTGCTCTCATCAACCTCCTGCCGTGTGGATGGTGCCAAAACCCAATTTAAGATACTTCGACTCCAGCTACGTAATTAACATATCTAGAGTTGCGTGCCTTAAGTCGACTTTCCCCTTTACATTGTCTCAGTGAAATCATGCGTCCTACTCCCATTGATTTTGCTCTACCAATAGTCCATTGGTGCCAAAGGGTTTACTCATGGAGCAATGTATTACTCAGCATGAGTAAGGATGTCAAATCTGATCCATCGATAACATCCAAAGCAGGATGCTGGTCTTGTTAATACTCTACATTGCAGATCTTTGTTTCGTTCTCACCTCTGCCACAGACTTCCTGTTCAGTCTGTTCAAGTCATTATTATTTAGCCCCTCTGTACTTGAGTTACCCATCAATCAAATGGGGATACTACAACTTCCTTTGTCTTGGCTACTGAGGCTGGGAGCGGGGGAGGGAGCAGGAGCAGGAGCAGGGACTATTGCTTACTAACTGTATGGGCAAGACATAGCACAGTGGGACCCTGCTCTCAGTCGGTGCTTCTAGGCACTTCTGCAATACAATAGCAATAATATGATGGGGCTCAAGTAAGTCAAATCTTTTCCCTGTATATCTTAAAGACACTGGGGGAGAAGAGCTGTCAACTATTGCTGTGATGCACACAGCGAGTGTTACTCCAAATGACTGTAAACTTCTATGGAAGAAGAGTCCAGGCTTGTCACTTGTCTATGTGTCACTCCACAGCTAGAATGTCTGAGTCCGCCCAGGGAAGCAGATATAAGCACCACTGAGAGCTCTTTTTGTTCAGCATATCACCCTCTTCTGGCATCACTGGAATTCGCAGTCTGTGACCATCCAATTGTTTACACTGTAAGTCATTTTGGCTTGCATGGGTAAGGCCCTGCCAAGAATCCTAAGCCATTATGACAGCAGAGGTAACTCATCCAACCACAGCTTACTTTACAGCTAATTTGCATGTAACAGTGTTATGGGTGGGACTACACAGGTGGTGGCTTACTTGGCCCAACAGCCAGACTCAGACACCAGCAGGGGCTTTCAGTTACTAGTTACAACATAAACCGCTTAAAGCCAAGCAATATAAAGTTAAGGTTGATAATCCATCCTCATCCTATTGCATTATGCCTGGTTATTCTGGTGTGCACAACACACAAGGCAAAATTATTCTCTCTGATCTGAACTAAAGATTGCTATTGCCTGCTCTGGGCTCTGTGCCCAGGTGGAAAGGATATTAACCAATAACGATTGTTCTATGAGTACATTGCCTGGGCAGATCCACACTCCCTTCTCTCTTTGAGCCACATTCTAGGCTGAGTTAAATCTGCTGAGCTGCAAGGAAGTCAGAGCTCTACTGACTTACACCAGGGGAGGATCAATAAGATATGTGCAAGCTAAACATTGATCTAAAAAGGCATGCAGACTGATTCAGAGTGTCCCCACAAGGACATCAGTTGATTTAAGTTGGTGCAAGTTTTGTGTTCACAGAAGTCATGTTATAAAACTCATTTATCTTATTCTAGCTGCATAGTTCCAAGAGGGGTTCCAAGGTCAGTAGACTGGAAAGAACCTCAAGAGTCAAGTCCCCTGTACTCATGCAGATAGATACAATATTAACCCATATCGGTTCAGCCAGGGATTCAGGCTGGTTTCAATCAAATGCAAATAAAATGTTCTGATCACATTGCATATAAAATACTGGCCATCATAACATTCCATATGTTTACAGTGAACTGGACTGTCAAAATTCAGTAAGAAATATAAACCAATTCTGCAGTTGCACCCAGAATTGACAGTAAAACATAGGCTATGTCAGCTGAATTATCCATTTAGTGTGTGTAGCAGTAGCTGATGCTAGGCCCAGTGCTATATACTACAATCCACATTTTGTGTCACTAAGAAGTGCAGGCCTTCCACAGCTGCACCATTCATTCCCCTTAATCCAAGTACAGGTCAACAGAGCCATGATCTGTAAGGTTTAGTAGCCATTTATCTTTACACACAGAACTTCTCCTTGGTGACCAGCGTATGTGGCTTCTAGGCCAATTTCATAGTTGTCATAGCAACTCTGTGTACTGAGGAGAAGGTTGGGAGTATTGTAAATTTTATCCACAAACTAGATCCATTCTGGCAGCCTCATGTTATCTAGCTATAGCTGCTGCTTCGCTGAGCTCCTTCAAGTACTCTAAGGAAACAGGTGCCAATCCTAGTGATTTTTCTTATCCGTCTTTCTCACTATGTAGATGGAGCCATGATGACACAGAGGGTTAAATGACCAAAGGGAATTAATTTAGAGACAGAAGGCGAATGCAGGCTTCCTGTAGGGCCATATCAGGCCCATAGGCCACGGTTGACAGTGCCGCAATACCTGAGGTACCTGGAGCGTCGTAAGTACTGACACGTGACCTCTGTGTCAATGGTCTGGATGGAGACCTTTTCTTGGAAGAGGGCTCACGATGAGGCACTGAGGAACTTCTCACCTTTGTGCCCTGAGGGTGATCGTACCTCGCTAGGTTGTTCTCCCGAGTCCGAGGCAGGGTGCACATTTTTTTCTGTAAGGATGAGCTTCAAACGGAGGTCTCTGTCCCTGTGTGTGCTGGGCTTGAGTTTAGCACAATGAGGACACTCCTGGGATGAACGATGTTCCCCTAAACACCTGACGCATTGTGAATGTCCATCAGAAATAGGGATTGCCTCCCTGCAGGAGGCACAGCGTTTAAAGCCTGGTGAATCAGGCACGCCAAATTTTTTTTTAATCTAACAACAACTATCTAACTAAGTAACTAGCTATAAAGGTAACAACGGGCTAATAACTACAAACTACTAAAAACTACCAGAGAAACATCAGTTAAAGCAGAGAACTGTGGAGCTCTGTCTCAGGCCGAGGGCGGTTGAGAAGGAACTGGAGGGCTCGGGTTGCGCATGTCCGGTGCCTACTAGTATGGTGTGCGCCATTTGGCGCTGTGCATGCATGGCCTGTGGAGGGACTACTTCAAAATCTCTGATCCAGGCACCGGGATGGCACCAAGACCCAAGCGTGGAGCATCCATGGGGACCTCTCAAAGAAGAAGCACTGTTAGAGACCCAGAGAAATAGTTGCTGAATCCATGCTATGTATTCTCCACCCAGAGGCAGCATCATAGCTTATTCAGCCACTGCCACTCAGGACAACCAGCAACCAGATTAAAACTGGTGATCAAGCCAAACTTTTCAGTACCCCATCAGTGGACCTGCCATCCAGACATGTGTTGACTTCTAAAGAGTGACTGGGTCCTTTAACGGGTTTCATTTTGTTTGGCTTGTCTTTTTTGCTCTACAAGTTCTTCCTTTGCCCGAGATTTTAAGGTTTTTTATTTATTCCCTTAAGAAAATTCTTCTGGTTTCCCAAAATACTCAATCCCAGAGGAGAGTATTTTGGAGAAAGTGTGGGCCCAGGCTGCTCAGGTTACCTGTTACTTCCAGTCATTTGAATGTAGAATTGCTCCTGAACATGCAATTGTCAAGCTAACCAGAACCTAAGCAAATCACAAAAGGTAATAAGCAAAATGCATCACAGAACTAATTTGCTCCTCCTTCTAACTAGTTTGATACACTTATGACCTTCACCTAGTGCGGCTGTTGAGAACAAACAAGAAGCCATAGAATTGCATTTTAATATATTTTTTATTCAATATCCATAAAGCAACAATAAAAAGTTCAACTGGGGAGATAGAAATGCAGTGAGTAGCTGTTCCCAACAGCCATACATCTGGCCTTTAATTACCCTGTGGTATTTATATTGTCAAAAACATATTTCAACTCATATGACTGATCATGCTGTAGTGGAGGAAAGCATTAGCAAATAAATAGCAAAACACACAAATTTGTCAACAGATGGATTACAACCAAATGCAATTAAATACAAAATGATTTTGCTTTTAAAGCAATTGAATATAAATTAGCCTGTCAGCAAATGTATGCAACTAATTGCAAGAAAAAAAATTAGTCCTTAAGACAATATTCTGCATATAGTCTTTTCAAACAATGTAGTAATGATTGGGTACATTATTAATGAAACACAAGTCAAACTGCATTAGTTTAATTGCTTTTTTGTGAAAACCTATTAGAATAAATTACAACATATTTACTCCTTTTTTTTACAATTGATGATAGGTGATTAAGTCTTGTTTATAAACTAACAATAATGATTTTGCCTTTTTCTGGGCTTGCTAACCACAAGAGAACTGTTATGCTGTCCATAATGTTGGTGAACTGAGCAATGAGTGAAGAATCTAATTCCCATAAGCTCTGAGCAGCGACCTCTAAAAAAACAACTGATGCTTTTAAATGCATGCTCATTTTTCAGTGTAGCTGTGGGTTTGGTGGAAATGGAAGAAAGAAATGAATTTAACTATTTGCAAAAATTAAGAAGGAAAGACTTGCAAACACGTTCCTAAAGAGATGTATTGGTAAGAATATTTGGCCAAAGCGAAATGGAAGTTTGTACTGGTACCTGGTGGAGCCTGATTCTGAGAGCTGTGTTTATTGAGGTCCTGATTCATTAGTCATTGCAGTTCATGGAAAAACTCTGTTTGGCTTCACTGGGCAGCAGATTGGACCCCCAATTAATATTGATCGCTGGTGTGAATTCAGTATAAAACCAATGTAAGTGCAATCAAGACTCACAGGGGCCATGTAACATACACATGTCATTAAAACTGCTGGAATTGTGAATGCTTGTAATAAAATGTTCACAAGCCCCCAAATGGACTAAGACTCTCCTAGCCATTCAGTGAATGGTTTTGAATAAAGAAGAAACTTGGGGAAAAACTGAGATGTTCACTTGCTACGATTTAGGATTTTTTTAAAAAACTTGAATGTAATGCATCAGGAAAGCAAGCAGCAAAGTCCTGGGCCTTGGCTCAGTAATGTGATATTCCAGGGAGTTACTGCTGGACTAATGAAGACTGAGTAACACAGTGGCGAACCAGACCCTGTAGTCCTAAGTTAAAGAGTTAATGTGTGGGCATTTCTTCAGAAGAGACCCAGGGGATGTTGGGAAAGGCTTTATTTTCCTGTTGTTTTTTATCTGGGAGCTGAGTCCTTTCAGAGCTGACAATTCCTACAAGGAAGGAGAGGATAGGTGAAGGTACTAGTTGTACCTAAAAGTAAAATTAGGCACATATGCTTATGGAACAAATTGACCTACAAATGTGTGTGTTAGTGTGAGTATATAAAACAGGTCGGAGAGAATACGCCCTGGCTACGTCTACACTGGCAGCTTCTTGCGTGATAACTGTTTTGCGGAAGAGTTCTTGTGCAAAAAGTTTTCCACAAGAGCGCGACTACACTGGCATGTGCTTTTGCGCAAGAGATGTGCTTTTGCGCAACAGTATCCATGGCAGTGTAGACGCTCTCTTGCGGAAGAAAGCTCTGATGGCCATTTTAACCATAGGGGCTTCTGGCGCGAGAAATTCATGTTGCCTGTCTACACTGCCTTCTAGTGGAAGAGCTCTTGTGCAAGAGGGCTTATTCCTCGTGGGGAGAGGAATAACTCTTCCGGAAGAAGCCCTGTTTTACAACGCTATACTGTAAATTTACTTGCACAAGAACGCGTGTGCAGTGTAGACAGCCAGCAAGTTTTTGCGCAAGAACGGCTGTTCTTGTGCAAGAAGCTGCCAGTGTAGACGTAGCCCTTTATTCTCCCCAATTAGTAGTATTGCCTATTATTTTAAATGTAAAATAATCTGTTATTCATCAGAGAATGAAACCAACTCATTTCCCCACTTATAGGATTTAACGTACTAGGAGGTTTTGACTTGACGTTGTACTTGTTTATGGTGGAGGGACTTTAAGTTTACTGACTGACTGGGTTCTGTTCCCAGATCATGGTAATCACATAATAGTGTGGAGATTTCATATCCCCTGCTGACTGTTGCAGATGCTGCTGCCATGCAGAGTAAGAAGACTCCATAAAGTCCGGAGGCCATTTAAGCCTGAATTTCCTCATTTGGGATTCAATTAAAGCCATTCTATGTTGTACATCACAGATTTGAAGGGACCTAGAGTTGCAACAAACATGGTTTTAACCCTTCTGTTTGTGGACCCTGCTCTCTCATCACAAGGTAGCAAAATCTAGACTAGGTCAGTTAACAGGTGTTTGGTCTCTCTAGAAAGGAGAAGCCCAAATGATAACGATTCATCATTTGAAAAATGAAGCTGCTGACAACTGCAGATCAAGATAACGCTAAGCAGGCAAATCTGATATTGCGAGTTATTCTAAAACAGGAGCCTTTACTACTTAGTTTTATTTTGGGTCTGCACATACTAAACTCAAAACTCCGGTCATCTGAAGAAGTGGGCTGTGCCCACGAAAGCTCATGATACCATCTACATGTTTTGTTAATCTTTAAAGTGCTACCAGACCATTTGTTGTTTTTTACATAGTTTTGGTTAGGGATGCAATCCTAACTCCATGGTTTCAATTGCCCAAGGGACAGCTTGGATAGGGGCAGCAAGTTTATCCACTCCAACTGCTTATTCAGTTTTGTTCCTGGTTCAAAATGTTGCTGCAAATCAAAATCCGTATATAACCTGTTGGAGTTGTTGGCTACAATTTTCTCGGTGTGAGAGCAGATTTGCATTTTGTTCCTGAGCAGCCTGTATTTGCAATGAGATCCTGACCAAAGATTCCATCAGGTGTCTAGTGAGCTTCTGGGTCAGTTTCTCCAGTTACTCCCAGGGCAACGGGGAAGTTGTTAGGGATCATGGGATCAAATAGAACCAAGGGTAGTAAGGAAGGATCTGTAGGCTTAAAAAGTAGCTTAAAAAGTTAAGGGATATCTTGATTATATTCTATAAATACCTATAACGAGAACAAATATTTGACCATGGGCTCTTCATAAATTGAGCAGATAAAGGTACAACACAAGCCAATGGCTAGAAATTGAAGCTAGACAAATTCAGGCTGGAAATAAGACTGAAATTTTCCATATCATGAGTCAGGGCGGATTCTCTATCTCTGCAAATTTGTAAGTTAAGATGAGATGTTTTTCTAAAAGATCTGCTCTAGAAATTATGTTGGGGAAATTCTATGGGCTGTGTTATGAGACTATACCAGACTAGGGGCTTGGCTATCCTGGCAAGTTACTAGCCTGGAACTCAGGGGAGGGAAAAATTACTCTCCCCAATTGCAGCAAGTTTCAGCGCTGTAAAGCATCACTGAAGACAGGCTCCCAGAGCTGGGAGCTATGCCCCTCATGGAGATGGGTTTTTTAAAGTGCTGGGAGACCTCTTCCAGCGCTGGCTGTGTCATGGCAGCACCTTAATCTGGTAAGTTTAGAAAAAGCCTTGATGATCACAATTGACCCTTCTGGCCTAGGATTCTCATATTATGATTTGGGGCTTTGGGAAACCTTAGGATGGAGATGTTAAAACATAAGATTTTTTTTTTTCCTTCACGGGAACAAGCACATGCATGCCTTCCAATTGACAGTCTTAAAATATATCTAATAAGCATCCCAAGATGCCCATGTAATAGGGAAAGTAAAGAGCGGAGCTACCAAAGACTTCAAGAACCTCGCTAAGTAACTGTGCAGGATAGTGGTAGCTATAGAAAATCTTCAGGCTGTTTTCAGTGAAAAAGGGAAGTTAAGGCCTAGCTCTGGAGAATTCTAACCATATTCTCTTAGGGCCAGGTGAATATTCACTTGGGGTATGTCTACACTGCAGAGAAGATCAAAGCTGCCACTGTCGATCTTCCAGGGTTCAAATTAGCGGGTCTAGTGAAGACAGCTAATTTGAAGTGAGAGGGGCACTCTGGTCAATGCCGGTAGTCCTGCTTCCACAAGGAGTAAGGGAAGTCGAAGGGAGAATGTTTTCCCTTCAATTTCCTGTAGCGGGGACAGCGCCAAAAGTTAAATTAAGGTACTTTGACTTCAGCTATGCAACATAGTTGAAGTTGCGTATCTTAATTTGACCTTAGCCCGTAGTGTAGACGTACCCTCAGTGGGAAAGAAAGTAGCATTATTTTTTAATTAGGAATTTGAATTTGGCTCTTTCTCTGATCATAACTGAATTTTCACAAGATCTCAAGTAACATCAGGTGAATTGTCCTTTTCAGAGGATGACGAGGGCAAATACTACTCTTCATAATTATTTGTATTATGACAGTATTTAGGAGTCCCAGACCTGGACATTGCATTAAGGTGCTGTCCAAACCCTGAGTAAAGACAATCCCTGTTCCAAATACCTTACAGACATACGACAATAGGTAGATACAAACAGATGAGCCAGGCAAGAAATTAATGACATGATATTGGTCACCATGCTAGGCTATGGTCAAGGTTTCTGTAGGCATCACAGAAAGGGAAAGTTAAGAAGGTAATTGAAAGAAGGAGAACAATGGAATATTGAGGATATTTATAGGGAAGTGCCCCCCAAGCATGAGGGGCAGCATGCGAGAAAGCTTAAAGGTACTTCTTAGTAAATTGGAGGATTGGGCCAAAAGAAATCTGATGAGGTTCAACAATGACAAGTGCAGAGTCCTGCACTTGGGATGAAAGAATCCCAAGCATTGCTACAGGCTGGGGACCAACTGGCTAAGCAGTTCAGCAGAAAAAGACCTGGGGATTACAGTGGATGAGAAGCTGGATAAGAGTCAACAGTGTGCCCTTGTAGCCAAGTAGGCTAACAGCATATTAGGTTGCATTAGGAGGAGCATTTCCAGCAGATCTAGAGAAGTGATTATTCCCTTTATTCGGCACTGGTGAGGCCACATCTAGAGTGTTGCATCCAATTCTGGGCCCTCCATTACAGAAAGGATGTGGACACATTGGAGAGGGTCTAGCGGAGGGCAGCCGAAATGATTATGGGGTTGGAGCACATGACTTATGAGAAGAGGCTGAGAGATTTGGGCTTATTTAGTTTACAGAATAGAAGAGTGAGGGGGGATTTGATAACAGCCTTTAGCTTCCTGAAGGGAGGTTCCAAAGAGGGTGGAGAGAGGCTGTTCTCAGTGGTGACAGATGGCAGAACAAGGAGCAATGGTCTCAAGTTGCAGTGGGGGAGGTCTAGGTTAGATATTAGGAAAAACTATTTCACTCGGAGGGTGGTGAAGTACTGGAATGGGTTACCTAGGGAGATGGTGGAATCTCCATCCTTAGAGGTTTTCAAGTCCCAGCTTGACAAAGCCCTGGCTGGGATGATTGAGTTGGGGTTGGTCCTGCTTTGGGCAGAGGCCTGGACTTGATGACTCCTGAGATCTCTTCCAGCCCTAGGATTCTATGATTGTATGAAACGTAACCAGTGGGTGACGAAGGCTGAAACTGGGGCAGAATGGAGGTCAGAATCACCAGCTGAATGAAACGATAAGTGGAGTAGGACACCCCAGGAAAGGCCTTTAACATGAAGACAAGTAGCTTATGTTTGGTGTGATTGAGAATGAGGTCTCCGCTGTTTTCTCCACAAGAGAGATCAAAGCTATGAACTAGGAAACTGATCTTTGAAGGGGCATTTTAAATAGATATGAGAAAGGCAAGAGAAGAAGGTGTCACAGAGATTGAGGTAACGGGAGCCTAAATGAGTGTTTGAGTTGGATGGGTGGATAGGAAAGACCCATCTTGGAGATATTGGGCAGAAAGAATCAGCAAGATTTAGACACAGCATAGATGGGAGGATTTAGACAAATGGCTGAGTCCAACATGGTGCTTAGGTTATAGTCCTGAGTGCCAGAGAGGATGATGGTATTGTCCCCACCGACCAAGAAAGGTGAGGGGGGTTTCCTTTGAATATTTTTATTATGCTCCTCCATTTCTGTGCTGTAAAACAAGTAATCTTGAGCCATAAGCTTTTGGAAAACCCAGGCTTGCCAGTGTGGGTGGACAGGCCTGTCCTCATTAAGATGAACCATTAACTAAGATGCTTTATAAACTCCAGATGATCTCTCTCCTATTAGCCTTTAAGAAGATTAAATTTTTTCATTGTTGACTTCATGCAGTTTCTTTGGAAAGGGAAACAACCCGAGGTTAAATTGAAATGCCTTTTCCATTCCAACAAAGAGACCATATTAATTTTCCATCTGCTTCGAAAGTATATACGGGCTTCCAAGATGTGAGACTCCTTCTTTACAGACTCCTAACTGACCGGGTTATAATGCAGAAATGCCTTGTTCGGCTATACAATTTATTAAAATGTTCTTATTGGCAGCAACACAGCCCACATCAGTTTCAATCAGCAAAATCCAATTTGTACAGAATACAAGATTGCAAAATATATGTAAAAGGCTGCAAACCCAGCACTTGCAAATTAAATGTTTTTAATTTCTTAACATTCCTGCAAATTAAGTGTTCAGTGATGCTGATCTTCCTTTTAATTTGTTGGATTCAGTATGAGAAATATGAAATAAAAACTATTTCAATCTTGACAGATATTTACAGTAAGCAATTATCTGGCGTACTGCCAGGGCAGTAGAATGAGCTACCATGCCAATGAGTTGAATTTTGAGCTTTTGTGCAGAAGGCTTGGGTTTTTTTTATTAATTGATACAATACTTGCCAGCCTACAGCACAATCAGTGACACTGACAGCTTCCCTTAGACAATCGATGCACTTTGATGCTGATCTGAATACATAAATTGCACGTTTGACAGGAGTCTTTGTTCTGTGCAAGACCTGACTAAGGACAGCCATATATTTGATACATGCATTGTGCTAGAGAGTAACCCATTTGGGCCATACTGACCTACCTTTGACCTATTGGCTTAGCACAGGCCCTGTGATTGTTCCCATTCCCCGATCTGTCCATCCCGTCCATTTGGCCTCTCTTTAAAACTTAAAAAGCTACATATGGACAGTTGTCACATGCCAAGTCTCTCCTTTCAACAGAAGGAATAGCAAACTGATTCCGCCAGCTGATTGGTTCTATAATATTTGTTCTGCAGAAACAGTCTTGCTACCTTTCCTGTTATCATGAATGACATTAGTTGTACCTGGATCTATGATGCCTACCACCCAGCTTGTCGTCTGTGCAGAGTTCCATGTGGAATCAGCGAAGAGGCCTGCCCCCAAACCCATTAAATCTTTAGTAGGAAGCAGGAGCTATCTCCACAGAGGCCCTGTGCTTCCACACTGTGTCTGGGCCTTGCGTTGGTTCCTGACTAATCCTATGTGTTGCCTCCCAACCGATCCCATCTGGTGCAGCCTTTCTATGAGGATTCCCCCAGGCTGCAGTAGTCCTTGAGACCCTACTATTTGTTTCCAGGGGGAGTTTTGTGGCCCTCCGCTTGACCCTCTCCAGTGTGTCCACATCCTTTCTGTAATGGGGGGCCCAGAATTGGATGCAATACTCCAGATGTGGCCTCACCAGTGCCAAATAAAGGGGAAAAATCACTTCTCTAGATCTGCTGGCAATAGTCCTCCTAATGCAACCTAATATGCCATTAGCCTTCTTGGCTACAAGGGCACACTGTTGACTCATATCCAGCTTCTCATCCACTGTAATCCCCAAGTCCTTTTCTGCTGAATTGCTGCTTAGCCTTGGTCCCCAGCCTGTAACAGTGCTTGGGATTCTTCCGTCCCAAGTGCAAGACTCTGAACTAGTCCTTGTTGAACCTCATTAGATTTGTCTTGGACCAATCCTTCAATTTGTCTAGGTCACTCTGGACCCTATCCCTGCCCTCCAACATATCTACCTCTCCCACTAGTTAGTGTCATCCGCAAACTTGTTGAGGGTGCAATCCATCCCCTCATCCAGGTCATTAATAAAGACATTGAACAAAACCGGCCCTAGAACTGATCCTGGGGCATTCCACTTGAAACCAACCACCAACTGGACGTTGAGCCGTTGATCAGTACCTATTGGGCCTGACAATCTAGCCAGCTTTCTATCCACCTTACAGTCCATTTATCCAATCCATACTCTCTTAAAACTTGCTGGCAAGAATATTGTGGGAGACCATATCAAAAATTTTGATAAGTCAAGGTATATCACATCCATTGACTTCCCCATGTCCACAGAGCCAGTTACCTTGTCATAGAAGGCAATCAGGTTGGTCAGGCATGACTTGTCCTTGGTGAATCCATGTCGACTATTCCTGATCACATTCCCCTCTTCCAAGTGCTTCAAAATGGATTCCTTGTGGATCCCCTCCATGATTTTTCCAGGGACTGAGATAAGGCTGACTAGTCTGTAGTTCCCTGGATTGTCTTTCTTCCCTTTTTTTAAAGATGGGCACTACATTTGCCTTTTTCCAGTCATCCGGGATCTCTCCTGATCGCCATGAGTTTTCAAAGATAATGGCCAAAGGTTCTGCAATGACATTTGCCAACTCCCTCAGCACCTTCAAATGCATTAGATCCAGCCTCATGGATTTGTGTATGTCCAACTTTTCCAAACAGTTCTTGATCTCTTCTTATTCCACAGAGGGCTGTCTACCTCCTTCCCATACTGCATTGCCTAGTGCAGTAGTCTGGGATCTGACCTTTTCTGTGAAGACAGGGGCAAGAAAAAGCATTGAGTACTTCAGCTTTTCCCACATCATCTGTCACTAGGTTACCTCCCTCATCCAGTAAGGGCCCCACACCCTCCCTGATCACCCTCTTATTGCTAACATGCCTGTAGAAACCTTTCTTGTTACCCTTCACATCCCTTGCTAGTTGCAATTCCATTGCGCTTTGGCCTTCCTGATTATACCCCAGCATGCTCCAGCAATATATTTATAGTCCTCCCTAGTTATCTTTCCAAGTTTCCACTTCTTGTAAGCTTCCCTTTTGTGTTTAAGCTCACCAAGGATTTCACTGTTATGCCAAGCTGGTCGCCTACCATAATTGCTTTTCTTACTATACATCAGGATGGTTTGTTCCTGCACCTTCAATAAGGCTTTAAAATACAGGCAGCTCTCCTGGGCTCCTTTCCCCTTCATGTTAGTGTCCCAGGGGATCCTGCCCATCAGTTCCCTGAAGGAGTCAAAGTCTGCTCTTCTGAAGTCTAGGGTCGGTCTTTTGCTGCTCTACTCTCTTCCTTCTCCTTTCACTTCTCTGTCTGCAAAGGAACCAGACCTTCAGGGACCTTGGCAGGTTCCAGAGTGGGAAACACATTGCAGAGGGAGCTTGTCCCCTCCCCACTTTGGCAAGAGACTGGGGATGGGATGGGTGTCGTGAAATACAGTATTTCACACTTAGTAGTGAGCAGGGTCACTGCACTTCTGCTAGCGGGATGTACTATTTGTGAGAGGTGATGTTTGCACCTTCCTGGTTCCAGGCTGTTCTGGGGACAGGAATGGACCCCATGATAATGTACAGTTGCCCTCATCTGCTCTAACTTCAGCTCTCTATGGGCTGCAGCATCACACGTTATGGCCCTATCCCGTCTCCTGCCACCAGCATGCCCTCTGTCCCTGCAAGGAGCATGTTGCAGGGCTGCTGACAGTAGCCCCACTTCAGGGGTGGGCAAAATCAGGCCTGGGGGTCGGATCTGGCCCACCAAGCATTTCTCTCTGGCCCACACTGCTGATTAGCAGAGATGCAGACTTACAGCTGGCAGTGTGTGTTCAGCTGCCCTGCTCCCACCTTGCTCCGTCCTGCAGCTGAGCTGTTTTCAGGGGTCTCCTGCTAGCTGTGCAGGGGGGAAGGGAAGGGAGGAGAGGGGAGTGCTGAAGTTGGGGTGTCCCCTGCCCCTGTACCCCATCTCTGCAGAGCAGGGGTTGGGGAGAGGGAGACACAGCAGAGCTGCTCCAATATGAAGCATGGGTGGTAAGTGACAGAGGGGGGCCTGTGTTAAGAGGCAGTGCCCTGTTTCTAAGATTTCAGTGCCTTTTCTCTCACTCGCTTTCACACACACACTTCCTCCAGGTCTCATACCCTGTTTCTGAAGCGGGGAGGGAGTGACAACAGAGCAGGACAGCTTTCCCTGTCTTAAAGAGACAGCGCGTAGCTTCTCTTAGAAACATACCCAGCAGCAGCCAGCACACACCCACCTGGTGTCACTGTCATAGCCCCCCAGTCTGTGCCACATTGTTTCTGTGCCCCCCCCCCACAGTCACTGTCGTACACAAACTGCCACACACACTCTCCTAGTCTCTGTGCCACGCACACTCAGTCTGTGTCACAAAATCTGTCTCGCACACACAGTGTCTCTTTCACATGCACACATTCGCTTTCTCTCTCTGTAGCCGCCAGCTCCACCCCTTCTGCCTGAGGCCCCGCCCCTTCTGGGGGGTTGAGCTGGCCCATCACCATGAACCAAAATTCATGAGGTGTCCTCACCGCCCCCCCCAGTGAAAATTATTGCCCAACCCTGCCCTACGTTGTGTGCGCACCAGAGGAATTCTACCCCAGTGCATTAATGTCCCACGTCAGGGGGAAGGTTTCAGTTAAATCAGATTGTAAGATTCCACTAGCCGCTGAATAAGTGAATGTGAGGAAATTTACAAGGCACATCAAATCTTATGAGCTAGGAGAGGAGTTCCTTTTGCCCACACAACTCAAGACATTATTTTAAGAAAATACCTAGAGTCTGTTCAGCTAGCAACCCTGTTCTTAATCCAGCAGAAGAAAGAAAGGAGGAATCCAGGGTTATACCTTTAAAAAAGTCCAAACTCCTCTCCCCAGTGGTCATAGGAAGGATTTTGATAGCTAAATGCTTAATAGTCTGTTCAAAACCACAGCCACTTGTAAAGTTTATGGCATATTTCTTTATTTCTAACAGTTGTTTGCCCATGATGGCATAACTAGCATTTACTCGATTCAGTTCCAAAAACCTGTGTTTCAAAAACCAGTGAAGCTTGCTACATAAGTGCGCAGTTATATGTGGCTCACATCATTTGCAAAGAAGACTAAGGTATAAGGACACCATACATCCTGCAAAATCAGTCACAATAAAAATAGTTACTTTGCTTCAGTAGAATCTGTCTACCTCAAGTGCATGGACTGAAATGGGGGTTTATGGAAACTGAGCACTGTGGAAGTTTGGTGGAAGTAATAAGCCATTTGAGCCTGAGGGAGATAAAGAAATATTCGATGAAAGCCTAATGGCCAGATACTCAGCTACTGTGAATAGGCAGAGTCCAGTGGAGTAACTGGAATGACACTGATTTACACTCGCTGAGCACCTGGACCAAAGTGTCAAAATAAGGTAATTTGTAATGATGACCTGTAGCGCAAAACCATTGGATGGATTTTCTTCAGATGTTGCAGAAACATCCTTTCTTGCCATCAGGGTAAATATGGCAGTTTTCAGTTCAAACTCCTTTGTCAGGACCACCGCCTGTTTATAATAATGACTGGCTATACATAACTTTAACGAGTCGGGAAACCAGAGTCTGGGCCAAATTTCTCCCTGGAGAAGTAGCTTGAAGGGCATTGTGTTGGAGCTACAGTAGGGATAAATTTGACACCCTTATCTGTTTTTCAATGAAAAAACTGAAAACCCTGGGGCTGGTGAAGGAACACACCTTGGAATTGCAGTTGGTACTGACTAATACCGTAGTTCTCCAGAAAAATCTCAGCTAGCAGCTGAGCTAGTCCATTTTGGATTTGTGTCAAGGTATTTGCTGTTTGGTCCAGAGCGCCTTCCCCTTATTGGCCCATCAGCAGAAAGCCAGTAAAGTGGTAGTTGTGGATGGAGGCTCTAAAGTGATCCTCAGGACTGGCCCAGGTGCCAGAGAACTATAAGTGGCTTACAGCTAATTTTGGATCCCCAGGCCCTCTGCCGTGCTGTGACAGGCTCGGCCACACTTCCAGTTAAGTCCTGTGTTGGCTTGAAACGTTAACCTTTGTTTGAACTTTGATTATGGGAAGCCATGGGCTTGAAGTCTGCCTGACAAGAGGCCTTGCTCATTTGAGGCAGTTGGCCAATGACTGTAGACCTTAGAAGTGCCGTTGGATGTCGATACTGAGAAGGCCACGTTCTTGCTGTCTTGTCCTGCATCCTCTAGTCATTCTCAAGCCGTCACTTATAGTCTCGTTTGTAAAAGCCAGATGCACAACTGCACAAAATGCACACCTAGTTTCATGTATAGATCAGATGACTGCACTCACAAATGACCACACTTTAGGTGTTTGCCCGTTTACCTAATGTGCTAATTGGATTTCTAAATCAAGCCTGGGCCTCGAAAGGTGATTGTGGAATGAACCAGCCATTCATTTAATAAAGGGTAAAAAACAAACATGCCCCCTCTCAGTCAAAGATTAAACTTCATCTTTAAATCAAACCCGAGCTGGGCCTTGGGTATTTGGAATACCTTGGCTACCTCCCTGCTCCCGAGTGTGTTTTGTTGTCCCATCTTTCTGCGCTTTCTGGTTTCAGCTTTTTGTGGGAAAGCTGCAATACCAAGAACGGTTGTTTGAAGACAAAGTTGTTTACGGACAAAGAGCAGCAGGATCAGGATTTTGACACCTGCCACTGAGTAAAATGACTTCTTCAATCTTCCTTTGCAATTTGAAGCTGCAAACCTAGATCAATAACCTCCCATCCTTCCTGGAAGTACAACCAAGTAGCACAGTCTGAAAGTTCCATGTTATTTAATTTCTACCCCCTTCTCCCCTCCAGCAATTCTTCTAAACATTCAGCCTAGCAGTTCAGATTTCATTCCTCACTTGGAGCCATTCTGAATCTTTGGGAACACTGTCTGACCTACAGTTTTGCAGTAAGCCAAGTAGTTTTATAGCACCTAGATTCAGAGGTAATCTAAAAACAAAGAATTGGTGTTTCCCTTTTTTGATCCCCATACGGTAATAATAACCCAGAAGGCAATTTAAGATATTCTTACAGTTCAGAAAATGAAGGCTGTATAATTTGTTGTGATGTTATTAAAGTCTACGAAAGATCCAGGCATAAAAATCAATCTTAATTGTCTAGTACTGGCTATCAGATTGATCTGCGAATACATCATTCTAATTTATTGCAAGATCTAGAAGAATGGCAGGTGATAAATGCCTTTCCCAGTGGTTAACTGGTGATTACTATGGCTTGCTCATTATGCATTACTTTAGTGGGCTATTTTATTAGGCAATAGACCCCGATTCAGCAAAGCACTTGACTGTGGGTAGACTAGAGATGGACTTAAGCATATACTCAACTTAAAGTTTATACTTAAGTCTCATTGCCTACAACAGGGCTTATTGCTTTGTTAAATAGAAATGGCGTTAACATCTGCTTAAAATTAAGCACACGCTTCAGTGTCTGGTGGATTTGGAGCTCCTTAAAGCCCTGATTTAGCAAACAACATGGGGTCTGAATAAAAATATTGCTAGTTTGGAATAGTTCTAGTGATCGCCAGTAGCCTTAATGTTTTCCATACACAGTCTGGAAGTTGTATTCATTTCCGGTGATATTGGTCATTTCCATGCCAGGGTTCTTGTGTTGTGCTGCAGAACAGAAACCAGACGCGATGGCTTTCTGTGCGTCTTTTCCTTGGCTTTAGCCACGGAATGCAGAGAGATAATCAACCTCTGCAAAACCGATCTTTATGGTCAAAGGTCATGAATGCAAAGGAGTCAAGACTCTATTTTCAAATTTTTTCCAAGCAGAGTTCCCCTTCAGGCAAAGGAAACCAATCACGCTTTTCTCTGCCCAACGGTTGCCATGTGTTGTTAAATCCTATGCATCATCACTTACACTGTGTCCACGACTCCAGGCTAGATCTTGGCACCCCACCAGCCCTGCCTGTCTGGAGGGGTGTGCTAGAGTGTACAAATGCTGGCTTGACATCTGCATTAATCATAAGTGCCTGTTCATCAAAATGGTTGATTTGATTGTTTAAAACACTCCTGATGAAAATTATGTTTGCCTTATCGGTACTATCTGCTTCCTATGATAGTTCATTCTGTTGTTTGTTTGTTTGCTTTTTAAAGTGTGCTCCCAGGTTTTGTTGGGTGAACAGCAGCAACAGAGTCTACCATCTTAGACATGGTTAATGCCAGCATTGGCTTATTTTCAACTTCCTTTCATTTTTTAACTGTCCTTGCCCTGCAGGTATTTAAAAAAATGAATTAAAGCCATAAGGCACAGCCTCAGATTTGTTCTCTTAATTAGCCCCTGCCATGGTGGATTAATTCCATCTGCAATGTGTTGCCATTGCTGCAGAAGTTTATTGCAGTGGAATGGGGGATTAATGAGCACAGTGGATGCCTAGACAGCCCAGCTGTCCATAAGCTGGCTGGAATGGTATCACTGCAGATGGTACCAGCGTTTTCCTTAAGTACCACTGAAGGTGAGGCTATTTTCTATAAAACTGCCACATGCAGCTCCTCAGCCACTGCAGAGAATAAAGTGTCAGCGCCGGAGTTCTGATTAAAAAGGAACCGCGAGAAGGATTTAATCACCTCAGGTTTCTCTCCTTTTCCTGAAGAACTAGTGTAACACCGTGAAGGCTTATAAAACAGAGTCTTTTAAGCCAAAGGGTGAGGACTGTGCATATTTTAGTCTCTTTTGTTCTGAACTGAAAACTGAACTCAACTTAAAAACATCCCTCACAGCTCTAAGGGCTGGAGTGATTTGTATAGCTGTGGATAAAGCCTCAAGTCCTAACTCCGTGAGGTGCCGTGCCCTGCCCTTAGGATCAGGCCCCAAGGAGGACATTTTAGGGCCAGATTCTCCTCACATTTATTGGTGCAACGCAAGAGTGACTACAAACAAGTCAGTGGCGCTACACAGGCATAAAACTGGGGCAAGGAGAATCAAGCCCTTCTGTTTTGCTTTCCTGTTGAGTTTGTTAATAGTTTCTAATAAAATCCTTTGTCTTTTAAGGGCTTATTGCTGCTCCTGTTGAGTATTATTGATCACATACTCTCACTGGTTCACATACTAGGATCCCTGGATTGGTTCATCCTACAGACCTTGACCTTGCAAGTTTAGAGATGAAAGATGTTCTTGTGGTGAAGAAACTGGGCTGGGATTCTGGAGATTTGGTTTAAATCTCAGCAGTGCCGTGGCCTACCTGGGTGACACTGGCCAAATTGCTTAATCTCTCTGTGTCTCAGTTTCCTCCCCTGCAAACAGGAGAGACTAAAACTTCCTTTGACTTGTCCATTTGGCCTGGAAGCTCTTTAGGGCCGGGGCAGTCTTACTGTGTGTACATACAGGGACTAGCACAATGAAGTCCCGGTCTCTGTTGGGGTGTGTGTGTGTGTGGGGGGGGGGGGGGTGTCTCTATGGGCAGCTGCAGTACAAAGAATGAGTTACCCAAATCAAAACAACTCACTAACGTGCTCAAATGCCAAGGGAACAGTATGGGTCCACAGGTATTTTTCTTCATCCTTGCACACCTGCTGCTAAATATAAAAAGATGACTCCATCTGCCCTACTAACATATGTATAAAATAAGTGCACCGCACCGCAGACAAAAATTACATTACTGGATAAAGCATGCTGGGCACATGTTGAAAGAGCTATCATGGAATGACAGCAGTAGTCTGAGCCCTGGTTGTTAAAGACGAGTAATTTGAAATGCATTGCTCTTTTCCTTCGCACTAGCGAGGCCATTTGATGCACAATAATGTTCTGTCTCTCTCCTGTGGCGGCATTGTTTTTTATACCCCCCAATGACATCCTATTATTGATCTTCAAAGGCTGTAAAATCTGTCTTGTGGAAACCAAAGGGAGGGAACACCTTAGAGCCGTTTCAGCTTCAAATTAAACCTGTTTGTTAACCAAACTTCTACAGCCCAAATATCCCACTGGGAGCATGGTGAGAACGGGATGCATGCGGTGCCAATTATATCTAATTAGCTCAGAGCGCGTCCGCTAGCCCCAGAAAATGAAGTACAAACCTGCAGGAGCAAGGGAGGTCGTAGCAGAGCTTGGCCACTGGGAGAAAAAATGGTCTTCCAAACAAAGCTGGGTCTGGGCCCAATTTTCTTATACTCCATGGCCCCCTTCATCTGGGGTGTGAAAGGGAGCAGCAAAAAGAGGGGAGGGTGGGAATGCAAAGGCCGGGCAGGTAAAACCACTCTGCTCTGCAGACGGGACGGTTGCAGCGGCTTACACTGATGTAGCGCCCGAGGGCCAGTCCTGGCAATAGTGAGACAGGAGGTTTCCATTCCATTGGGACGGGAAGCATGGGGTGGAATGTCTGTGCACGGGGAAGCACGCAGCTCAGCATTTCGGGCACGTACAACATGGTGACTGCCATCTCTGTTAGAGGTTTGTGTATAAACAGGTCAGAGAGATGGTTGTTCCATTGGGTTGGGCGGGGTGAAATACAAGAGATTTTTCAGACTACATGTGTCCCTTCCCCGGGGTGAGTGAAGAGCAAACAGCACTGGGCTGAATGGAAATGGTCACTGCACAGGGTTCTCTCTGCACGAAGCGAGGCAAACGACCACGCAGATTGAGTGGGAGCCTCGCACGGCGGCTCCCTTTCCCTGGAAGAGCTGCAACGGCGCAGGGTTGGCAGGCGGCGTGACCTGTGAGCAGTCCCTCCCAGCATCCAGAGACAAGACAGCAACAAGCTGCCTACTGCACCCTCTTCCCTCCAGTATGTCTCTTTACACAGGCCAATTTTCTTCTTTCTATGATCCACCTATTCTTTAAGAGCACATCCCCCAAAAGAACTCTCATTTAAACCTCTCCCACACTTTTTCTCCCCTCTTTAAATGTAAAAGGCACTTGGTTGCCAAGATGCGAGTGCTCAGAAAGTCAAAGGAAGGGGAGTTTGTGTGCGATGCTTACAGATAGCCACAGTAGGAACAGTGTCAGGTGAGGGGACAGATTCTGAGACTCTGGCCATTGCTGCCTACCCCTGCTGAATAAGGGTGCTGGAATCTAGCCCTAGGTGCATATACAGGTTCTGTCCTTGCACCCTCGCTCTCACTGGAGTGGGCTTTGTCTCAGGCACGTGGCCCCCCTTTTACCATTGGCTAGAGCAGTTGGACAATGGCACTACAATTCCTGACTGATTAAAGTTATGAAAGAATCTGTCAACACCATAAGATCCCCTCTGATCTCCTTGCATACCGGCAGTCTGTCTGAACACGGCCCTGGCCTGCATGCGCTGACAGCATTGCCACTGGTTGGGCATCTCTTGCAGTTTTACTACTGCCACATTGTACGTTAATCTGTGGAATCTGTGAGAGCAGGAGGACCATTCAAAAGGCAGAGCAGTTACTGTCCACATCAGAAGTGGGCAAACTCCGGCCCAGGGGCTGCATCTGGCCCACCAAGCATTTCTCTCCAGCCTGCCCAGCTGATTAGCAGGTGCAGACTTACAGCCGGCAACGTGTGTTCAGCTGCCCCTCCCTGCACCTTGCTCCATCCTGCAGCCAAGCTGCTCCTAGGATTCTCCCTGCTAGCAGTGCAAGGGGGGCGGGGAGAGGGACAGGGAGGGGAGAGGACAGGAGTGCTGAAGTCAGGGTGTCCCCTGCCCCTGTACCCCATCTTTGCAGAGCAGGAGTCGGGGAGAGGGAGACACACAGCGGAGCTGCTCCGGCCTGAAGCATGTGACTGAAGTAAGTGACTGAGAGGCAATGCATCGCGCTCGCTCTCGCTCTCCCTCTCTCTCACACACACACAGACAGACACTCCCCTCAGGTACCCATCTCTGCAGAGGAGGGAAGGGGGGAGACAACAGGGCAAGACAACTTTCCCTGTCTTAAAGTGACGGCGCTTGGCTTCTCTCAGAAACGTACCTAGCAGCAGCCAGCACGCACACTGTGTCACTGTCACACACCCCCACTCTATGCCACAGTCATTGTCACACACACACTGCCACATAGAGTCTTGCATCTCTGTGCCACACACACACTCTGTGTCACAAAGTCTGTCTTGCACACACAGGGTATGTCTAGACTACATGCCTCTGCCGACAGAGGCATGTAAATTAGACTACCCGACATAGTCAATGAAGCAGGGATTTAAATATCCCCCGCTTCATTAAAATAAAAATGGCCGCCACATTGTGCCGGCTCGGCTGATCGTCGGCACAGCACGGCAGTCAAGACGCGGATTGGTTGACACGGAATGCTTTTGTCGACTGCTTCTGTAAACCTCGTTTCACGAGGCATAAGGGAGCAGTCGACAAAGGCGTTCCCTGTTGACTGATCCGCGTCTTGACTGCTGTGCTGTGCCGACGATCAGCTGAGCCGGCATAACGCGGCGGCCATTTTTATTTTAATGAAGCGGGGGATATTTAAATCCCTGCTTCATTGACTATGTCGGGTAGTCTAATTTACATGCCTCTGTCGGCAGAGACACGTAGTCTAGACATACCCACAGTGTCTCTCTTTCACATGCACATGCTCTCTCTGTAGCCCCCAGCTCCACGGCTTCCACCTGAGGCCCTGTCCTTTCTGGGGGGCAGGGACTGGAGCCGGCCTGGGACCACATAACAAAATTCATGAAGAGCCCCCTGTGAAAATGATTGCCCATCCCTGATCTACATGGTGCTGAGCTGCATGGGCGATGAGAAAATATTAGCTTGGCACTATGAGGAGCTTCAATTTTTTTTAATTTGCACAGACTTGCTTTCTCTGACTTCAGACATTGGATGTTTCTTCCACACAACACTTTTGTTGAAGCCAAATGCACACAGCATTCTGATTTGCTCCTGACAGGGCTCTTGGGTATCAGCAAGGTGAAGAGCCCATTGCTCCACAAGAGATGCAGAGCTTTTTGCACACTAAGGGCACGTCTACACAGCAGGGCTTAAGCTGAAATAAACTTCACGACTTGAGCTATATCAATAGCTTCACTCAGCCTTTGGCGCTGTCTACACAGCAGGAAGTCTGAGAAAGAGCATTCTTCCCCCAACTTTCCTTATTCCTCGTACAATGAGGCTTACAGGAGTTGGAGGAAGAAGTCCTTCAGCTCAACATTATGTCAAAATAACTGCTCGTAGTATAGATGAGGACTATGTTGCTGTGTAGACCTAGCCTAAGTTTCAATACATAGTTTGCTTTTAAGGCTAATTTTTTTTTGGTGGCGGGGACTCTTGGGGCACAAAATATAGCCACTAGTTTGTTGATGCCTCCCTTCCTAAATATACAGGAGTAATTATTGGAGCAAAGCTCAGATCCTGCTCCAGAACCAAAGCTTGGGGCAAGAGTCCTCCCAACATGGAAGGAGAAGCCACTGCAAGGAGAGGTGAGAACTACTATCCCTTGAGGAGTGTACTCGAGAATGCAGGCACGAGCCTCTGGGGCAGAGGGAAATAAGGTTGCCTTAGCAGTGGCGGGGTAAAGAGAAAAGCATCAGCTACAGCAGGGGCGGGCAATAAAAAAAATGGCAGGACCCAGTGCCGATCAAGGTGTTATATATACATGCACATCTATGAAATAAAACTAGACTAAATTACATTATTAACAGGTACCTGGATTTTTTTCTCTTGACTGTGCTGTATGTCTAGTGTAGTACAGTATTGTATAATTAAGGGATAATGTTCGAGGAGTGTGGAAGGCAGTAAACATTTTGTGTAGATGATTAAGCACCAAAGCTGAGGCGTTTCAGAGCCACAAAGCTGTTTATTGTGCGTGTACTCCAGTGCTACGGACATTACTCCTGTTTACGACAAGAAGCGAGAAGATACCATAAACCCCTGCATAAACAAAAGGATGTGTATTGTCTCATGACTTGCCCTTTTCAGTTTTTCCATGGCTGACACAATAAAGACAGGGGTTGAGGGAACAAGTATTTGGGGGAGAATTCAAAAGGTCCAAGAGTGATACACAGTGCTAAGGGTTTCTGCGTGGGAGGTGGTATTGTTCAATTTTCACAGTGAAAAGTGTTTAGCCACTTGGAAAAGTTCAAGTGTATCTGAGCTGCATGTATAATTTTCCAGTCTGTCTCATTTTTTTAAAAAGTAAAGCAAAATTAAGTGCAAAAAACGTATTACAGTGACACAGTGAAGCTTGTAATCCTACAAAACCCACTAGGTTCAAAGTTACAATTCCCAAAACAACCATGTTGTGACTCAGGCCAACTGGTGCATAGCTTCAAGCATGCCTACTGAATGCGGGGTGCCACCTCATTGGGTGTTCAGCTGGAGACAGTTTTGCCCAGAGTTCACCTCCCAGGGTATGTCTAGACTACATGTCTCTGTCGACGGAGCCATGTAAACTAGTTTACCCGACATAGTTAATGAAGTGGGGATTTAAATAATCCCCGCTTCATTAAAATAAAAATGGCCGTCGCGCTGTGCCGACAATCAGCTGATCCGGCACAGCGCGGCAGTCTAGACGCAGATCAGTCGACAAGGGAAGCCTTTGTCGACTGCTCGCGTAAACCGCACAGCGTGGCGGCCATTTTTATTTTAATGAAGCGGGGATTATTTAAATCCCCGCTTCATTGACTACGTCGGGTAAACTAGTTTACATGGCTTCGTCGATGGAGCCACGTAGTCTAGACATGCCCCCCGGTGATGGTGACTAGAGTGGTGTGTTCTCTGAACACCTGGCAATCCCAAGCTGTCATATGTTGGGCGCGCGTGGACTGAAGCACGTGGTGGTCACTGCTGAGAATTTAGTTCATAGTGCCTAGATATGAAGGGTGAAATCCCACCCTCACTGGACAGAATCCCACTAGGGCTGGAGTTGTGGGTGTGAGCCACAAACCATTGTGCCACTGCAAGGCAGGCTGGCTTACTTTGCTTCTCCTTTAAAATGAGGGTCGTTGTGTTCCACAGTGCACCACATATGTTAGGGGGTATGGTCAGCCCCCTTTGGGCGGAGCACAGCCCTTCCTGGAGACGAGACTGTACGGCATCCTACATAGTATCCTGGTAGCTAAGTGCTACAGTTGGTTCACTAAGCAACACAGATTGAAAGGGCATGAGGACTGTTGTGATCATCTAGTCTGACCTGCATCGTAACACCCAGCACAAGATTTCCCCCAGTACTTCCTGTATCAAGCTCATAAGGCAAGACATGGTTCTCCGTTCAAGTTATCAACCACCCTCACATAAAAACATTGCATGGGTGTAAGGAGAACAAAAATCTGGCTGCACTGGGAACTTTATGGTTGAGGACCCCGTGTTTTGTGCAATTAAGATCTCAGTTGCGTGGGGTGTTTTTTCCATTTAAGCAATGCTTGGTAATAATGCAGAGAATGAAAATGGATAATTGAAATCAAACACCACCAGCAAGACAAGGAGTGATGGGGCTGCAGCTGCATACGGTTAAATTGAATTTGCCAGTAGGAAAAGCATTTGGCAGGAAAGGACCGTCATGAGGTGTTCATAACCAATTCAGTAGCGACACTGGAATCAAAGCTAAGTATATGGAAAGAGTAATGCAGAATCTCTCTTATTGCTAGCCACAGGGAACCGGACTAGCTGACCCAGCAGGTCTTTTCCAATCTTTCCAAGATTTTATGAGAGGAGCCCCAAATATACGCATAGAGACCTATTCTACCCTTTCACATACAATTTTATTTACCTGATGTGATGGAAGTCTTAGGGGCTGTATTGAAGATGCTTCAATATGCCTGCTGCTTTGGAACACAGTGCCCCTCCCCCTTTATATTACAGCGATCTTCCATGTTGCTCAGCTGAGGTGCTGAAGCCAGGTTTCTAGGTGGAGGAAACTCCCAGGACACAGCTTCCGAAGTTTGTTTTAGTTGCGTTACTGTTTTCAAAAAGAGAAACATTTGTTTGCAGGAAGCACCCTCTCCTCTTGCCCTCATTCGCATACATGATGAGACCAGCTCTGGGAAAAAGATGTTTG
Source organism: Rafetus swinhoei (assembly GCA_019425775.1). Lineage (NCBI taxonomy): Eukaryota > Metazoa > Chordata > Testudines > Trionychidae > Rafetus > Rafetus swinhoei. Next base: position 49,020,441 of record CM033432.1, read on the forward strand.
GCTTCAATATCGCACACTTGCTGCAATCCGTAAACAGCCTCAACCCGCTGAGCGTGGCTTTAATTACGAAATCTCCAAGTCCACACGTGTGCACTGCCTCTTTCTTACATTAGGCTGCAAAACAAGGAGTTCCTCGAATTTCATAGGGAGGGGTTCAGTTTACAGCTTCTGCTGAAGGGGGGAACATTCCCCTCAGCAGACTTCCTGCCCTGTTGTTTTATTTTGATCTCTGGGGGGCTACAAAAGCTGGTTTGTGACTGGCTTACTCAGACTTGGTTGTGGGATCGGGCGCCTGTCATCGCTCGGGACATTACGTGATTCTTATTTTATCAGATGGGAGTTCTGGCAAAGTAGGGAGATTTCAAGAGGGGCCCAATGTAAAGGTCACTAGCATCAATGGAAACACTCCCTGAGGCTTTGGATGAGCCCTTAGATTGGCTGCTGCAGTCTGGGCTGGCAGGAGAGGAGAGTGCGCCTCATTACACCAGTGGTAACTCAAGATACAGTCAAGGTCCAGCTGCCAGAGAAATAGTTTTCATGCCACAGTAACAATGATCAGTAAATACAAAGTTTTGGCAATCTGTTGAAAAGCATCTGAATTTGGCTCCTGGTCTGCCTATTGACTTTACACCATTTATTTGTGCGCCTTATTTGTGTTTTCAGTAGACTAAGGATGCTTAAAGTCAGGCCCAACGATGAGGGGAGAGGGCAGTTGCCCCAGCACCTGGCTATTCAAAGGAACTGGGGGCTCCTGTTACTGCAACAGCGGCCGGAGCCCTGGGCTCTTTAAATTGCCACCAGAACACCGTGCTGCATATTCCAGGCAGCACTCAGGGTGGGGAATCAGGCTATGCCCTGGGCCTGATGGCTGTCTGGAGGCCGGTGTAATGTGCTCTGGGCGGTGCTGAGGGCTGGCTGTCCCTGGCCCCACCCCTTTGGCCTGAGGCTCTGCCCCTTCCAGGAGCATGCTACTGGCCCTCCCTCCACCTTGCCCAGGGGCCTGCAGAGGCTGTTGGCTCCCCTGCTTAAAGTTCTTTGTTGTCAACTTTTACCTTGTTTATAACTGGTACTAACTTTAGATGAATAGTGCGACATTTCAGACCGATTGATGTCACAATGGAACTGGTGGGCCAGGGCCACTGTTGACAGAGTGCTACCTCATGTGAAAATCCTGCATTTGCAGGCATGGAAAAAGGGGTACAATGTTTTTATCACTATTCGCTTATTCCAAACCATTACTTGAAAACCTGTCGAAATTGAGGCTTTTCAGAGTAGCAATGCGGTGCTGTCTAGTCGCACGCATCTATATTTAGATTCTAGCCTCATCCTTGGCTATGACATGATGCCCGATGTAACATTACATCAGAATATTAAACTGCTAATAGAGAGCCTCCCCACATTAGCGGGCCATTTTTACAGGCAGAGCAAGAAGCTATGCTGCCACAGAATGAGAGATTGAATGACAACTTTCAGCCCTCTACCCTCTGCAGACATAGATCCTCTTAGTATGAACTACTTGTACTGTCATCAAGCACGAAGGTGGTCTGAAGATACCAACTGTATTGCTGTGGTTTTTTAAAAATTTAACCTTAAAGAAGTACTGCTGTGCGAGACCTTATGTGCAAAGCTTAAATCTAACGTGAATTGTTAGCATTGAATTTTAATTCCAGGAAAACTTTTTATTTTAATTATGGGGCCACATATTTTTCAGCTGTGGAAAAATGTCTTGGGAGAGCAGCATGCCCGGGAAGGTGGGAGAAATCACAGTGGGATTCTGAGAGGGCAGAGATTAGAGCTTTGTTGCCCCCCCCCCGACTCCAACAGGGGTAGGATTTATTGATCTTATGGTAGCATCTACAGATCCCAGTTAATATCAGAGCCTGGCAGTACTAGATGCTGCACATCTACAGAGCAAGACAGTCCCACTCCCCAAAAGCTTACACTCTAGATAGGCAAGACTGACAAATGGGTGGAGAGGAAACATGAAGCAAAGTGACTTGCCAAAGAGCAAAGCAGTGTTCAAGCTAGGAATAGACTCCAGGTCTCCTGATTCCAAGTGGTCAGGGATTAGACCGAACCCGATCACGCTGTGTCCGACAACAGGGGATGCATTCATAGCCAGGAGCTGGCTCACGGTGTTTGTTCCCTCCCCATTCTAAGAAGGGGAGCTGGACAAGACATCTGTTGCTAGAAGCTCTAAGTTAATCACATGTTTCTTTCAGAACATCCACCAGCTTATGAAATATGGTTTCTGAATCACACTTGTCTACCTTGATCGTTGGTATGCAGGGCAGTTAATTTCCAAATGCTTTCTGCTTAGCTCAGGAGAGGAGATGCACTGTGGTTTGGCCACGGTGACCCTATGAAATATAGTTTATCGAGAAGCAGCTGCAGTTTTGCTCTGACTCAAGCACAAGCTCTGACAAAACGCTGAACAGCGATTGTTTAACAATGAGCCAGAGTGCAGACAGGCTTAAAATCTGACACTAATGCAAATGAAAGGCGGTATTTTACATTCAATTAAATTTTGTGCAACTTGGTTGATTAATACCAATAAAAAGGGTGTTTGACCTAGAAATCAAAACACAACAAGGTTTTTTATTAAAACTGGAATTGACAATTTTTGTGTCTGTATAATCCTGTAAAAATCACTTTTAATGTAAACTGAGAACTCTGCAAACAGAACATTGACATAACAGAGGTAATCTCTTGGATTGTGGTCTGTGAAATAGTACCATTTCCTTACAGCAATTCACGGTCAGACTCAACCCGTTTCCATGATTCAACTATCCAGTAACTTCCTGCTATGGCATCATTCATCATGTCAAATGAAAGATTTGCTAAAGCGTCACCATGTGATCTGCTCTCATGATGCCTATCCTAGAATATTGCCAATGGGTTATTCAATTTGGGACAGAGACTGGACCAATGCATGTACAGTGCCTAGCGCCATGATCCTGGATTGTTGGCCTCTGATTGCTACCACATATCCCGGGGTGGGCAAGATATGGCCCGCAGGCCGGATACAGCCTGGCACCTAGACAGAGCCACCAGCTATTTTGAACAGTGCATGACTTTGCGTATTGCCCCACCCCCTGGGTCTCAACTGGCCTGGGAGCGCCCAAAGTTTCCTTCCCCCATCAGGGGTGCATGGCACCTAGAGGGAAGTGCCACAGATCCCAGGTATGTGCTCGCAGCTCCCATTGGCCAGGAAAGGCAAACCGAGTCCAATGGGAGCTACAGGGGGCCATGCCTGTGGATAGGCAACATCAGCAAAAAGTCCCGTGGCCTGCTTGTGGATTATCCTGGTGGGCTGCAGGCTGCCCGCCACTGCTTTGAACTGTTCAGCACAAGGACGGCTGTGTATGGATGAGGTGTGTGGTCTCTGTCTCTCACACAGGGCCTATCGTAACAGGTCCCTCTAGATCAGGCCTGGATAACATACGGCCTGTGGGCCGAATCTGGCCTGTCAAGCCACTGGATCTGGCCCACGGACACTGCAGAGAGCCTCAGGCAGGCTCCCCACTTGCCTTGTCTCACCTGCATGCTGCTCAGAAACGCAGCTGCAGGGCGGTTTCACTTTAAAAACTGAACCCGGAGGGGAGGGGGAAAGCTTTAGGCGCTGCTCCTGCCTCCAGCACAATCAAATTGGCTGGCTTCTGGCCATAAACTAGCCAATGGGAGCTGCCTGTTTCAATAACAGGCAGCCACGAAGCACAAGGGGCTCGAAGAGCACATGGCTGCAGCCTGTGCGGGGGCGGGGCAGGCAGGGAGGCGGATTCAGGAATGGGCTGCTGGCTGGTAAGTCTCCTGGACAGAGCCTGCATCTGGCACCCCAGCTCCTCCCTTCCCCAACCCTCTGTCCCCCACTTCTGCCTCCTACTCCACATACCGAAATCCTCTGCCTCCCTCCTGCACCCATACCCCCTCCCAGATCTGGCACCCCAATCCCCTACCCCAGATCACAGTCCCCTCCTGCCCTAGCTTACAATCCAAAACCCTGCACCCCCTCCTATACCCCGATTCCCTGCCCCAGGTCACAATCCAACCCCCAGGACTCCGGTTCAGTGCCCCAGGTCACAACTGCCTCCTTCACCCAAACTCCCTCCCTTACCCCAAATTCCCTTCTGCACCCCACCTCCATCCCAGACCCCCACACCTCCTCCATTAATACCATGGAAGAGTGCGGCCCTCGACCACTTTCCAAATTCCCCCGTCAAAAATTATTGCCCACCCCTGCTCTAGATGCTAGGGCAAAATAAATGTTTCAAGACAGGTTGGTGGCTTGTTTGTGGGGTTGGAGGAGCTAGTGCTGACGGTGCAGACTAACCTTGTGCTGAGTATGAAAGCTCTCCCCCCCTCCAGGTGTCTCTGGAAAGTGCTTCAGAGCTACAGTACTTTCAGAACGGATGTGTTATCAGGTCAGCTTTCTGGAACTAAACTGGGGAGCAGTCCCAAGAGGAGGGAGTGAGGGTTAGCCCTGGACATCCCCTCCACACACAGCTAATTACAACGGGCCTTGCAGTCTGAGGATCTATGACCCTAAGCGAGAGGAGACTCAAGCCCACAGAACAGGGACATCAGTCCCTCAGGCAGCTCTAAAAGAAGAAGCCTTCGCTCCTCTGTCTGCTAGTAAATGGCCCAACAGTGTCAAACACGGGGGTGGGGAGGGGCTCAGTCTCAGGCAGGGTCTAGACGCCAGGACAACGCAAATTAATTCAGGTGCTTTTTAACTGTCTGGAAAGTAACTTTTGCATTGTCAGTGTCTCCACTGGATCACTGAGCTTGTGGGTCCGTTGGATTCGTTTCAGGGTTCCTTTTCATTAAAAGCTTTGCAAGCTCCCTTTTAAACCAAGCAGGTAGGGGAAAGCCCACACCGCAGGGGGTGGGGTGTAATTCATAAAATCAGGTGTGTAACATACCCCAGATGGTGTGAGAACTTAAAGGTCACATAGTAACCTTAGTAACTAGCATAGCAAATTGTCTAGAACCCTAGTAATTAGCACGGTCAATTGAATGGGAATTCATGAATATCAGTGAGTACTGAGCCTGGTGGTTTTCCAACCCAAAAGAGCTCAACCGTGTGTGCTTGGGGCTGTTTCCATTGCCTCACACGGACTCAGATGTTCTAGGCTTCAGCACAACACAGTGACTATCCAGGAAGAGGGATGTTAAATTTCGAGTAATTGACTAAATCAAATAGTCGATGCAATTTGCATTGACTATTCGATTAGTCGATAAGGGCGCCTCCGCCTTTGAAGTGCAGCAACAGCCCCGGGGCTTCACATGGTGCTGCCACTTTGAAATGCTGTTGCTGCACTTCAAAGGCGAAAGTGCTGCAGGGAGTCCCCCGCTGACCCTGTGCTCCCCCACGGCATTTTAAAGTGGCAGCGCTACATGGAGCCCGGGGTCAGCTGGGGATTCCGCTGCTGACCCTGGGCTCCATGCGGTGCTGCTGCTTTGAAATGCTGCGTTCAGCCTGGGGACAGCCCAGCTGGCCCCAGGCAGCACTCGGTGTTTCAAAGTGGCAGCACCACATGGAGCCTGGGGTCTGGCCCCAGGCTCCACGTGGCACTGCCACTTTGAAGTACCCGCTCCTCTATCCTCCCTCCTTGCTGCCTCTTTCTGATAAAGGGAGGATAGAGGGGGTGGAGCGACTAGTCAATTAGCTTTGGGACTATCCAATAAGCATTTGCTTATCTGATAGTCGACAAGTCGTTCACGTCCCTATCCTAGAACCCTCTTAGGATGTGTCTAAACTACATGGCTCCGTCGACAGAGCCATGTAGATTAGGCGGCAGGACAGCAAAGGGAAATGAAGCGGCGATTTAAATAATCACTGCTTCATTTAAATCAAAATGGCCGCCGTACTGTGCTGATCAGCTGTTTGTTGGCACAGTGCGGCAGTCTAGATGGGGATCTGCCGACCCCAGAACCCTTCGTCGGCAGATCCTTTATACCTCGTGAAACATAGGCGCTTCATTTCCCTTTGCCGTCCTGCCTAATCTACATGGCTCCGTCGACGGAGCCCTGTAGTTTAGACACACCCTTATAGAGATGGTGTTTAACAGCACTGGACCCAATCCTTCTGTTCTTGCTCAGGCAAAACTCACATAATCTACCTATTTGTAACTAGGAGGGAGAGGATTTTGGTGCTCACAGCCTATTTCAAGAATTGTCTTGTTAGGCCACATCGCCACTTACCTAGACAATCAATGCTCTGGTGATCGATCTTCCAGGGTTTGATTTAGAGTGTCTAGTAAAGACCCACTAAGTCAAATGATAAGGGTTGCCCCATCGGTACTGGTGCTCCTACTTCTCGTGAGGAGTAAGGGAAGTCAATGGGAGAGTTTCTTCTGTTGTGCTCCCGCTATGGGGCACCCCAGAAAATCAGTGCAAGGTACATTGACTCTAGCTATGCAATTCACATAGCTGGAGTTGTGCATCTTGCATTGATTTTCTCCGCCAGTTTAGACCCGGCCTAGTTAGTCAATATTCCTCAACTCAGTGGAATCAAAAGGACTTGCCCCACCCCCAAACCCACCAAATGGTGGGGGCAAGAATAAAAAAATCAAAGTTTGCACATGCACATTTCTCTGTTGTGCACATTTATTTTAGGCCTTAATAGGCTTAAGTATTTCTGAATTCGTAAAATAAATGACAAGGTAAGGCTTATAACACATTGCTTTTAAGCATCTCAGGTTTTTAAGCAGCTCATCAAAAAAGAAAACACAATGAAGCCACCATTATTAAGGAATCAATTAAAAAATTATTTCATAGGAACTGACTCAAACTCTTTGACGTTACTAGGAAAGTGCCGAGGGCTCCCGTGAAGAATGGGGGTTAAAGTTTCAGGTGGTGAAAGTGGCCTTGCTTCATTTAATAGCTCAGATTCTGGCCCTTAATATTTAACCCTCCCTTACCTTTCTGGTCTTTCTATAGATGCGGATACGTCTCAGACAGCCTATAGTCAGCAGCCCTAATGAGCATGGTAATTATATAGTTTTTAATGTGGTAATTTTAATTGATACCACAAATAAGACACACCCTTGAAGTAATTTGTCAATGCAAATTTTCAAACTCTCTTCTGGGAAAAATTTGGAAGGGAAACTACTTTCCCTGGGAGGATTATGTTGAGGGGCACTTGAGACCTTAAAAAGCAACCAATAGTCTAGTAGCACTTTAAAGACTAACAAAACATGTAGATGGTATCATGAGCTTTCATCGGCGCAGCCCACTTCTTCAGATGCCTGGAGACTTGAGATGACCTAGGAGCTAGGAGTTACAACACAGAAGACAAGGAAATCAAGTTCAAGTTTTAGAACTGCTTTCCCCCCTCTTTACACATTTAAAATGTTATCTCCCGCGAACGCTCTATTATATTCACACCTGCAGTCTAATAGCTGTCATTCGCAAGAGATGCAGACTGCAGCTGAATGGCATAGGGAATCTGAAGTGGCAGTGCCACTTCGTTATTTTTAATGTAAAGCAGCAGATCAAAATCATGAGCATTAAGAGAGAATATTTAACTTCCAAGTAAAATCTCCTTGAAGCTAAAAAGACAACAGAAAGATGTATGCCTGCACATCAGGTGGTTGTAGACCCTTTGGCTTAAAACGCTAAAGGAGTCAAGCTTTTTCTTGCTATTAAACTTACTACATGTTTCTCTGCTGCTCACTTACTTGTCTATGTCCTTCAGAGGATAACAACAGCAATGCTTTATTCAAATATATAGTGGGGTGGGGAGGCCAAGGCCCACCTGTCCAAGGGCGATGCCCACCTGTCCATCCTACTCTACACTCACCACTTTTTCCTAGGAGCAGGTCAGACAGGTTTCAGAGTATCATTCTAGTGGTCTCTCTCTTGCCTGGCAAGAGTTTGGTTCCTTTTCAATCCCTGAGTCAGGCAATCTTGGGATGTCAGTGGGGTCAGATCTCTTCTTCTGCACTTTGTCACTTGTTTGGCTACTTAGTTCTCTCCTTATTTTCCTGAAGGGAGATTTACTTTACTAAGTGCCACAAGAGAAGTTGTTCTAGATGGCAACACCTGGCCTAACAGTATTGCTGAAATCACCTGTGGTTGTGGAATCCAGTTATCCAGGGACTCTAGGTGGGAAATTTTCAAAAGTATCTAATGGGTGTAGGAGCATAGCTCCTATTGACTTTCAAAGGCCCATTCATAGTTACCTCTTCCCCTGATCTCCGTCTACACTACAGAGATTTTTTTGAAAAACGGCCATTTTTCTGAAAAAACCTCACTTATGGCCACACTGCAATTGCGTTCTTTCGAGAAAGCCCCCTGAAAGAACTGAGGGATTTTTTCTGACATTGGTAAATCCTCTTTCTACGAGGAAGAAGCCTTTTCTGAAAGAGCTCTTTCAGAAAAAGGCATGTGTGGACGGGGAAGAGGGAGTTCTTTCGAAAGAAGATGAAAGAGGAAAAAGCACAGGTGAGCTGATGGCCACTCAGTCCATAGTAATCACAGTTTAAACGTGAGAGCGCGTCCATTCAGCGTGGACGCTATCTGTTGAAAAAGCAGATGGCTTTTTCAATGCACTTTGGCACTGTGGATGCTCTCTTTTGGAGGACGTTTTTTCGGAAGATCTCTTCCAGAAAAGCTTCTTCAAAAGAAGCCTGCAGTCTAAACATAGCCCTGGAGTGAATTAGTTCTGGAGTCTTGTGTTACAACATTACACCTAGAAATGACAAAGATATTCAGAAACCATTGGCCATCCTTTAAGGACCACCTTATCTTAGAATCATAGAATCCTAGAGTTGGAAAAGACCTCAGGAGGTCATCGAGTCCAGGTCCCTGCCCAAGGCAGGACCAACCCCAACTAAATCATCCCTCCCAGGGCTTTGTCAAGCTGGGACTTAAAAACCTCTAGGGATGGAGATTCCATCCCTTCCCTAGGGAACCCATTCCAGTGCTTCACCACCCTCCTAGTGAAATAGTTTTTCCTAATATCCAACCTAGACCTCCCCCCATAACTTGAGACCATTGCTCCTTGTTCTGCCATCTGTCACTACTGTGAACAGCCTCTCTCCATCCTCTTTGGAACCTCCCTTCAGGAAGTTGAAGGCTGCTATCAAATCCCCCCTCACTCTTCTCTTCTGCAGACTAAAAAAGCCCAAATCCCACAGCCTCTCCTCGTAGGGCATGTGCTCCAGCCACCTAATCATTTTGGTTGCCCTCTGCTGGACTTTCTCTAGTGCGTCCAGTGTGTAGTCAGGGGCCCAGAATTGGAAGCAGTACTCCAGATGTGGCCTCATCATTGCCGAATAAAGGGGAATAATCACTTCTCTAGATCTTCTGGCAATGCGCCTACTAATGTACCCCACTATGCCATTAGCCCTCTTGGTTACAAGGGCACACTGTTGACTCATATCCAGCTTCTCATCCACTGTAATCCACAGGTTCTCTTCTGCCAAACTGCTACTTAGCCAGTCAGTCCCCAGCCTGTAACAATGCTTTGGATTCTTCCGTCCCAAGTGCAGGACTCTGCACTTGTCCTTGTTGAACCTCATCAGATTTCTTTTGGCCCAATCCTCCAATTTGTCTAGGTCATCTGCTGCAGACCTCCAGAAAGGTGCATCCCCCCCCTCCCACAAGACCTCTCTCACTCCTTGGTATTTCAGGAGATTTCTCTTCCACTCATGCAGTCAGAATCTTCTTTTTTGTGCTCCCTGCTTGCCTAAGTAGATTGAGCCCAGACTGTAAATGTAAAGAGCTTCAAGGAGACCTGCTTGTTGAAGACCACATTCAGAAAGGATTCCTTACTAGCACTGGGAGAATAATTGATATTTTGGTTGGATTGCAGTTGGAGAGGAGGGAGGCAAATTAAAAACTCTATTCAGGTTAAGTGAAACATTTTGTTCAGCCAAAACCAGACTATTGAGCATCTGTAAAGGTCTGGGACTCATATAAATGCCAGAAGACATGAAGGCCATGCCACCAATGATTAGGATACTCATCCAGGATGTGGGAGACCCTGGGTTAGTTCCCTCTTTCTACCTGATATGGAGAAAAGATTTGAATGTGGATCTCCCACATTGCAGGAGACCTCCCACATTGCAGGTCCTAGCCACTGAGTTATGGGATATTTTGGAGTAGGCCTCTCAATCTTTCCTGTGGGGATGATCAACTTTGTATAGTCATTGGAGAAGGGACTTACATCCTAGGTAAGTGCTCGCACTGTGACTAATCTCTATAATTTATAGCGGCCAGATCTACTAATGGAGGGGGAGGGGGCAATTGCCATGAGGCCTGGCAATTCCAAAGGGCCCAGGGCCCCACCAGGAGCCAGAGCACCAGGCAGTGAGCTCCAGAGCCCTGTACTGCATGCTCCGGCCAGCTCCAAGAGCTTTTGGATGGGGGGGCATTGTGCAACTGGGGCGCCACTGAAGGCTGGCTGTCCCAGCCCTGCCCCTTCTCCCTGAGGCCTTACCCCTTCTGGGATCATGGAGCCCCCTCCCCACATTGCCCAGGGGCCCGGCGATCCTGTCAGCTCCCCTCACAGTGGCACTTCATAGTCATTCAAAATCCTGTGCCCCACCTTGAGGGAGTGCGTGTCTCTTTAAGTCCTCCAAAGCCTTTTGCCTCCCCCACCCCACTGATTAGTTCATGAGGTAACCTGTCTGGCAAGGCACACCAGAACGTCAAAGCAAATGGCTCTTGCTTTGGCCCCTGTGTGTTTGGGGAGAAGTGGCCCTACCTCCCATGTGCGTCTGATGGCAACCTGGCTATTGAACTGGCTCAATATACGCACAAAGCAAATCACACCCAATAGCCTCGCCAGGACACCACATTCTTAAATTACAGGCAGCTCCCAATGCGCCCTCCCCCCTTGCAGCAGCCCTGTGTGGCCCGGCAGGTGAGCCACGTGCCCATTTCAGAAAGGACACAGCAGGCGGAAGGCCCACCTCAGCGCTAAGAGTCAGACATCTATATCCAGACTGAGGCACCTCATTAAGTAGCCTGAGGTGCCAAGTGCCTGGACATCAGGAGGAGCTGTTCAAAGCCTGGACTCTTTCCTGGAATCAATGGGAGTGTTGCCTGAGTAAGGGCTACAAAGCCAGGCTCTTCCACAGTGAAGAGCGTGCCTTCGTGGTTCTCACCCCACCCAACCTGGGCTTCCCTGGAGCACCCTCCATCCAATAATATGGGAAAGGCAAGGAGGGCAGATGCCTGCCTCTGTTCATAACCTCCCTGTTAAAAACTCATGCCCCCAGTGGAAAGAAGTGCAGTGAAAATGTGCCATATTCTTGGCAGGGATCGGCTAGTAGCAGATCTTCCCTTTTTAGCTTCGCGGGTGTCGACTTCCGCCACTTGGTGGAAAGAACGACCTTTGTGAATCTGAAGTGCTGTCCTGAGCCTTTCACAATCAGGAGCCGCTTGCCTCACCTGACACCTAGAAGTGGGATTAACTGTTTTCTCCCTACTTTAATACTTCACCTTCCTGTCAGTTGCTCAGCTTTCTGACAGCTGCCTGCACTGGGACAGATTTACACTTTCCAGCCTTATTAAGGCTGTTGTCTTTAAGGGCTGCTGACATTCCTGAATTCAACTTTTTAACCCCAAACCCTCACCTGACCTATGGTTGAATATAAAAACCATAGGATAATTACAATCTCATATATATTATACAGCATAAGAGCTCTCTAGTGCAAGCATAGAAACACACTGAGAAGGACTAGCAAACCATTTAATAATTTACCAGGGATATTTTAACTCTCCCTGGCCAGTGGTAGTTTAACTCCTGCTAGCAAACAATGTACGTCCAGAGTAGCAAAGGCACTTGAAAGCCAGACCCCCCACCCAGGCCAGTTCCGGGAAGCTTGTCAGGAGGGTCAGAAGGAGAAGGAGCAGATCCACAGCTGGATGGTCATTTGGCACCAGGAGCAGCCAGGTGGAGTGGTGTGAGCACGTTGGAGAGGAAAGGGACTATAGTTCTGGCCAGCCCTTCCACGGAGGAATTACAAGGATGGGAAACTCCTGGGATGTTTCCCCCCTTCCTCCTTCCCCCCTGTATAACAGCTTGCTACAGTTTAATCTAAACACTAGAAAGAGGCCCGATTCTCATGTACAGTAATGGGCTTGTGTCATGGTCCTAACCTGTTTGAAGTGGTAGGGTTGTTTGCCTCCATTAAGCCATTGGTTTGGTGCTGCAGAAGCAAAAACCTCAATGAGCTGGAGAGACCCTGGACACAGTTTCTCAGCCTGTGCTGATATTAAGGTCATGCCTGCCTGACAGACTGTGCACAGCGACTTCAGAAGGGAAAAAGCAAGCTGTGGGGAAGGTTTGCAGCCAGTGTCAAACCCCAGTAGAACAGGGTCTGGCTTCAGGTTCGTTGCGTTCACAAACCTCAGCCTCATCTGGTTCACACCATCGTGACATAGAATCATAGAGCTGGAAGAGACCTCAGAAGGTCATCAAGTCCAGCCCCCTGCCCAAGGCAGGACCAATCCCAACTAAATCATCCCAGCCAGGGCTTTGTCAAGCTGAGACTTAAAAACCTCTAGGAATGGAGATTCCACCACCTCCCTAGGGAACCTCTGGTATCCTGAAATAACTTTGATGTGCAGACGTACCCTACGTGTGTGGGTTATATGCTTCCCCTAGCTAAAGAAGTGCATCCTAAGGTTCAGAGACCCTGGACAAACCCTCACTTGCAACTGCTACCAGGCAGAGTCAAACCCGGGACCGCTGGAGCTAGTGTAGGAGCCTCTACCATTTGCACTTGAGCACCAGCTGACTTTTAGCTCATGTGGCAGAGGCTCCAACACTAAACTCCAGAGGTCCTAGGTTCAAATCCACCTGGTGGCAGTTGCAAGTGGGGGCTTGTCCAGGATCTCTGAAGCTTGGGATGCAGGAAGGGAGAGTAAGCCACCAAATGTCTCTGAAAACATCCAGGATAAAATATGATTTCTGAAGTCTATGAGGTGGAGTGGACACCCGACCCTCTAGGCAGATAATGAAGGGGAGTGGGCCAGAGCAACCTCTGTGAGCTAAACTTTGCAAGCTTAGCAACTTTGTAAGCTCCTCATGCAAACTGCTCCCCAAAGTGTCCTCATGCAGACCTGGCAAACAAGGAAGAGCGATGAGACGTTGTGTTCTCCAAGCGAGAGGAAGGGGGAAAAGTTGCTGCTTGCTGCGTAAAAGGGCAGGCCTGCGGTTGGAAAGAGAGATTTCACTGTCGCGCCACAACACTGGAAAGTTAAAACCCACCCCCTAGATACTTATTTTAAAGAGTGCTCAAAATGCTCCTTTTGGCCTGAGCACTATGACTGGAATAGGTGCTGCGGGTCCCATCCCCCATCTTGCTCAGATAATTTTATCTACCAGCGCTCAGGTAAAGGCTGTCGATTCCGATCCGCTCCACTTCCCACTCGCTGTCACACAAAAACAACATGCTCTGACTCTAATCTACCCACTACAATGGAAGTAAAAGCTTTTCCCTCTGAACCCAAACACGTTCTTATCTCGCACACGCCATTCCTGTAAAGACATGCAGCTGTCCTTTAAAAATCCGCTTTCTGCTTCCCGGGCTTGGCGACAATTTTAGCAATGAAATGAATAACTTTCCTAAGAATGCTCTGCTCTGGCTGACGCTGAACGCTGCTTTCCATTGTATGCTTTGCACCTTCCCTCGTCTATTCCAAACCCCCACACAGAAGGATATTGTGGTTTTTGTCCCACAAGAACTGAATCTGTTGACTCCACATGTATTTTAAAATGTATAAACCAATATTACTTTTAAAATTGTGCCCTGTGTGATCTGTAATTGCATTATTGATTTCACAAATCAAACACCATTTTGCGGTATTTTAAGTTGGCAGTTTTGCTTTGAAAAGTGCAGTCTTTTGAGTCCTCATTTTTCAGCACCCCTGTAGGCCTTTGGAATCCTCAAAGGCCAACAGTTTAACACTGCCGTCACTGGGACCCATCTTTGCACCTACAAACCATGTGTAGGTAGCATCGCTGATTACATTCACAGAGCAGAATTTGCACACAGGAAACCCATTTGTGGCTCCATTTACATGAGGGTTTGTGTGTTCAAAAACAATAGTGAGTTAAAATGCTCTCTGAGGGGAAGGGGGGTAACTGGGTCTGGTGGCCAGTATGCTGGAGGGCCCCTGCTCCCAGATCCCCCAGCTAGGGTGGGTGTTGGCTGATCTGCTGAAAGAGCACCACAGGTCTGGGGATTCCCTTCTATTATTCACTACAAGACGATCCGGGTGTTGCTACTCCTGTCCATGTAAACAGTGAGGGTATATCTAGACTACATTGTTTTTTTGAAAAAACCAACCCTGCCCTTTTTTTGAAAAAACTTCACCTGAGTCCACACAGCAATCGTGTTCTTTCGAAATTGAATCGAAAGAACGCAGGGGTTTTTCGACATTGGTAAACCTCAAATTATGAGGAAAAATGCTCTTTCAAAAAAAGGCGTGTGTGGACGCAGAACAGGGACATTTTTCAAAAGAAGAGGCAATCAAAAAAAAGCACAGGTGCCCTGGTGGCCATTCTGTGAATAGCAATCAGGACTTTCTTCGAGAGAGCATCCATGCACTCTGGATGCTCTCTTTCAAAAAGCAGATTGCTTTTTCGATCCGGTTTTGAGGTGTGGACTCTCTCTTTCAAAAGAAGCTTGCAGTCTAGATGTACCCTGAGAGGGATGCCTTAGGTGGGTCCCTTTGTCTCCAGTGAGGCGCCAGTAACACACCCTCCACTGCCCAGCCGTGATCCTCAGTTGGGAGACACCCAGAAAGGTGTCTCACTAGATACGGAGGAACAATGACTCACATCTGGGAGACGCCAGGGTAGTTTTATTTCTAGGTCTTTGACTCTGAATCCCAGCCTCATGCAAAAGAGATGTTAGATGCAAATGCCAAGAGGGCTGGTGGAAAAATTCCTGCCCACATTTTTGATGGAAAATTGCTTAAAAAAACAACACTAAACAAGCTATTTGTGCAGACAACTTGTTTAGAAGTTTCCTACCTTTTTTTCCATTTTGCCACTGGAAAGTGGGTAAAGAGAGAGAGAGAAACAGACAAGAGAAGGACCAAACAGGGTTCATAATTTGACTTTTCAATGAGCAATTCATGAATTTTAGCAGGAAGGTTTGGATGAACGTATAATTAAAAAGCAATTCCTGCAAAAGACAATTAGCATTTTTTCAAAGCAGCGTTCTTGGGAGGTGAATAGGAAGTAGATAGATTAGATGGAGTCGACCCACATCAAGCTGTTTGCTATAGAGAGCCCAACGAGCGAGGCCTGGAATAGAAAAGACATGGCGTGGACTCTAAAGAGGAA
Source organism: Rafetus swinhoei (assembly GCA_019425775.1). Classification (NCBI taxonomy): domain Eukaryota; kingdom Metazoa; phylum Chordata; order Testudines; family Trionychidae; genus Rafetus; species Rafetus swinhoei. The sequence continues at coordinate 49,035,754 of CM033432.1, forward strand.
AGAAAGTTTGTGCAACTCCAGAAGAGCGACTCTGCATTCGAATTCTGCCATGCCTGGTGCTGAACCTCCAGGAGCTAAGAGAGAAACTAAAGTAGAGCGTAGGAGGATAAATCAAATTGTTTTTTATGAACGTGAGTGGGCCAGGATGAGCTGAGAGGGTATTAATAATTTCTTTGACCTGAAGTCTCAAATGAGAGTTTATTTCTCAACCTTGTAACCATAGCAATTCTAATTAAGTAGTAACCTGGGAGACATTTTGTTAGCATCTTCCTGCTAACTCATAGCAGAGACAATGTTTAAATAGTGGATTAACTTTCATCATAATTCACTCAGATCATATTTAGAAGATTGACTTTAGCTGTTGCTGATAGTGGTTGTCTGTCTGGTATGGTCACATGTCTACACTGCAACGCTGTTTCAGGATACTGGAGTATCCCGGAATAGCTATCCCGCATCTTCACAGCAAGCCTGTTATTTCAGGCTCGCTATTCTGATGTCCCTGTAAACCTCGTTCCACGAGGAATAAGGGACGTTTCGGAATAGCAGGTTATTTCAAAATTTGGTGCTGTGTAGCAAGCACCAAAGTACGAAATAAGCTATTTTGAAGTAAGATTGAAATAAGATACACAATTTGCCCCCAGTGCAGTGTAGATGTAGCCAATGGGTGCATTTACACAGTGCCCTTACCTCGAAATAAGCTACACAATTTATGCTATGGCAATTTCAAAATAGCGCCAAATTTCAAAATAAAGCGCTATTCCGAAATGTCCCTTAATCCTCGTGGAATGAGGATTACAGGGTCTGCGTGCTTGTCAGGTGGAGGTTGGGGCTCTGCGGGATGGCGGATTGTGGGCTATCCCTAGCCTCCAGTAGCCCCCTCCATCCTGCAGCCTGTCTGGGGGGCACTCCAGGGACCTGGCCTACCTCCATGGGCTTCCCCCAGCCTTCAGCCCCCTCCCTTGTGGCCTGCTGTCTGGGGAAGCCTAGGCTCTGGGGGCTGCCTCTGGCCTCCAATGGCCCCCCTGAAGCCTGCAGGCTGCGGGGAGGCAGGAGAAGGCTCCTCCAGTTGGTCCCCCATACACATCCTGCAGATTGTTTGGAGAGGGACCAGGCTCTGGGGGCTGCCCTCTCACAGCCTTCAGGCTGTCTGGACGGAGGCTCTGGGGGCTTCCCTCCTCCAAAGGGTCCCCTCACGTCTTGCGAGCTGTTGCGGGGTGCTGAGGTTCCAGGGGCTGGCCCTTCCTCCAGCTGCCCCCTCCTCCAGTGCACCCCCCATGGCTTGCAAGCTCTCCACTGGAGCGGGCAGGCTCCGGGTCTGAAGCAGGGGGGCTCCTTACCCAGTCTAGAAGCCGGCAAGATGGCAGAGCCCTGCTGGCCACTCTCTTTGTGCTGCATTTGCCACCAGTGGCCACTTTCAGTATCACATCCCTCCTCTCTGTGCCCCGCCCTACGCGTTCCTCCGCTCTCTGCCCCCTCCCTTTTCATGTTAGTGAAAACAGTCCCATTCCTGGCACTTCCCACTTTCCAAACGCAACCAAACCCTGGCCTTGGTTTAACTTGGGGTAAGAGGAAGCTGTATACCAAATTTGGTGGTCCTAGCTCTTACAGTTTAGGAGGAGTTCTTGAACAAATGGACTCACAGATGCACAGGCAGATGGACTCACAGACAGACAGACACCCTCTAAATTAGATAGATAGTCAGATAGACAGATAGACTTAGAGTCTAAATAGCAACTCCATAGGGTTTGCATATGTACAGTACAGACACATCCTGCATCAAAAAACAGGCATGGGACAGCAAACATCTGGGACCACCTTAACAGGTAAGATTGTGACGGTATTTCAGTGATGTATCTGTGGAGATGCTTAGAGACAGTGAAGACAAGCAAAATTACGAATCAATTTACTGTGTAAAATTATTGTTAAAAAAAACAAAGCAAGACAACAAGATCAACTGGGGCATGAAAAATAACATTAGCTCAAAAAAGCCTAATCCTGAAATAATGGTCTTTATATAATCCCTAATTTTAATTAATATGAGGTTATGTGAGGATCATCCTCGCAAAGGACCACACAGAAGGATTACTGCCTGCCAAGCCAATGCAAAACTGCACAAAGCAAGACTTATTACAGCTTAGTTTTCTGCCATCTTTTTTTTAAAGTTAAGTGGATTGAATTAAGGGGTTGCATGGGTGAAAGGGCAGTAGAATTTGGTACATGTTCAATTATTTTTAAGATCTGCTAGTTCACCCCATGCTGCCAGTTCAGAACATTAAGAAAGTCATAAATAAGCCCCCCTTGCATAGAATCATAGAATCCCAGGGCTGGAAGGGACCTCAGGCGTCACTGATTCCAGCTCCCTGCCCAAAGCAGGACCAATCCCAACTAAATCAACCCATCCAGGGCGTTGTCAAGCCAGGACATCTGATACTTCCAGTCATTAGCAAAGAACACTAACTTGCCCAAAGGTGCAACAATTTTTGTCCATTTCGATCATTTTCTGAGGAGGGAAGAAGAGAGAAAATGCCACAGCAACCAAGAGGAGGCCATATCGCCTTTCACACGTCATTCACCCGCTGATCCATCCCACACTAAAAACAGGTCCCACGACAGGAAAGTGACCCAAATTCTTCACGGAAAAAGAAGCCAAAGATCCGAATGACCTCTTGAGAGGACACAGGGTGCCCAGTCACACTCCTCCATATTTTCCCCCAAATTCACATTGCTGTCTTAATGTCCTCACTTCTGCCCCATTAGCAGTTGCCTCTGCATGTGGAGCCAGAAACCTTCTACTATGACAAGAGGGCTTGAAGACAAATGCGTTGGAAAAATAGCTATACTCTCTAAACGGCTTTTCTTTTGGCTGCGTTGGGTTGTGAACACAGTACCAATCGAGGGCTTTTCCATTCCGGCAAGGCTCAAAAGCATACACTTAGTATCAAGAGGTGTCCAATCAAGCCAGCCATTGCACCCCCAAAAGATCTGTACGTCAAATTACAATAAGGGTTCATCAAATTGCTGCTCTCCCCTACTGCCTTTGGCGAGGCTGGCAGTGATAACACAGATCCACTAGCCTTGATGAGACAAGGAGTCTGAATTTGTGGCTTACGTAGACTTTCCCGAGGAGAAGCTGCAGGGTGAAGTACTCAGCCAGCCAGCCTGGAACGACCGTAATAACCAACAGCGTAGCAAAGCATCCTGCAACTTGCAATGCACATTATCACTGCTAGGGGGAGCTCTAGTTTTCTTCCCAATATATTGTCCCTTTTTGTCTCCTGATGCTCTGTTTCTGACTGCTCTTCCCCCCCAGTGGTACCTGCATGCTTTCCCCTCCCAGTCAGTCTGCCATCCAGCCCATTTCCCTTACTTTCTCCTGGCCCTTCTTTGTATTTCCCTTTTCCTCACCCCTTCTCTCTCTACTTTCCTCTCAGCGATTATCATTTCCTCACCCCCTTCCTCAACGTCAAACGCTCCTCCTCATGTCCCATCTCTGGCAGAAAGCCGTCCTTTGTCAATCTCCCGTACCCCTATTGATTATGCCACAGGTGAATCATGCTAATTGCAAAAAGAAAACAAAATCAAACCATGTCATTTGTAAATTTTTGCTTATGAGTCTGATTGTATGATACAACCTAAAATTACACAAATGAATATGTAAAATTAGCAATAAACATCTCTCTAAGACTGTTAATACAGAAAGACACAGCATCCGGTAGGAAATCACTGTGTAAACAGCTCCATTTTCAGTTTAATAATGTCTGTCATGACTTACAACTGAAATGTAATTTGTTTCTACAGATAACTGTTAAAATTGTCTGCTGTAGCTGCAAAGGCAGATATGGAGCTTTAGCAGATCTGCTGGGTATTTACTTTAACTGAAACTGCAATCATAGCTAATAAGAGATATAATTGCTATATGCAAATCATATTCATTTACAAACACCAGTCAGCCTTTGAATATGAAGAAGAGCTTTAAAAAAATAAACAAAAAAACACCACAGCAATTCAGTGAGATTCCAGAGCAGCGGTACATTAAAGGATAAATAGCCAAGTACACTGTACATAAACTTGTAGAAGCACCTGAGAAGGGCAAGGCAATGGTACTAGAGGTCAGATCACAGGACCAGGAGTTCTGGGTTGTATCCAACACTAAGCCACTGGCTTCTTTTGTGGCCAGTCATCTCCGCTTACTCCTTTGTAAAATGGGGATCTACTAGCCTACTGCACAGGGAGGTTGCTAATTGAGTCTTAATTAAATGTTTGCAAAACAAAGATCCTTGATTGGAATACACTGTACATGGGCAAATTATCATTATTAGGCTCAGAACGCTCGCCATGGGAAGACCTTTGGGAATGTTGTCTCATTAATATTAATGAAAATTAACAGTTCGGTGAAATTCATGCCGAATACACACTGCCTCCCATATGCACACTGGCTTCGTTATGTATGTAGGGCCACTGACATATGTGGGAAGAAGAGGGTTAGTGGTTCTGGCTACCGTTTTCAAGTTTTTTTTAAGGCCCAGACATAGGCCTCTAACCCCTGTGATCCTGTTTGACCGCCACCAAATCCTATAGGTGCCTAATTTCACATGCGTCTGTCGAAGTGGGTCTTTGCCCACAAAAGCTTATGCTCCAAACACTTCGGTTAGTCTATAAGGTGCCACAGGACTCCTGGCCGCTAATTTCACATAGAACCTACATTTTCAGGGTAAAGATCCTTAGGCACTGTGACAGGGCAGACAGGCCCCCCGCACTGAAGGGCAGGGAGTAGCCCAGGCCCAGCTGGCTGAGAAGGCCCCGCCCATCCAGCTCTGCTGGGCATGCTCCCTGCAGAGCCAGAGTATAAAAGCAGAGAGAGCCCCGCAGCGAGGGAGGCTGCAGGGGGAAGGAGTAGGTCAGGCTGTGCCGGTGTTTCTGCAGCAGCTGAGACCCAAGTTGCTGTCCGCAGCCGACCCCAGAGCAGAGCCAGCAGCTGCCAACCCCTGCAGGGCAGGAGCGCCCGCAGCCCCAGCGCCAGCCCTGGTAAGGACCAGTCCGGGGGGGCCAGCAGACCACAGGGGTACCAGGGCGTGGTAGGAAGCAGCCCAGAGCAAGGGACCGATAGCGCGGCTCGGCGTGTATTGGCCGGATTTCCTGCCGAGCAGGCAGGAGCCATAGTCCCTGCCTAAAGGGCCCTGGGCTGGGACCCGGTGGAGAGGGAGGGGCCGGGTCCTCTACCACCCTTTTCCCTCCCCTGGACAATCAACCCCCTGGCCGGGGGAGGCTTTTCTGGTGACTAGGCCTCAAGGGCCGTATATCCCCTGATAGAGGGATCTGAACTTTATGACTAGGGCCATGTATGCTTTAGTAGCCAAGCAGAGAGCCCGGACGGGTGGCCCCAAAGATGAGGGGGAGACACGCCCCTTGACAGGCACCATGAGCATGTGCACTGCTGCCTCCAAGTAGGTCAGGGGTGGGGAACCTCAGGCCTGGGGGCCAGATGCGGCCCCCAGCTTGCCTGGATCCGGCTCCCAAGTCTCAGCCCCCCTCCCCAGCACTGGGGAGCCTGTTCCGGCACTCCAGCCCCCCCGCTGCCCTACCACAGGGCTGGAGCACACAAAATCTATTAGGATGGGCCCCTGTAGGCTCTGGTGTATGAGGGGAATGTGGGGAGGGTCTTTCTCCTCGGTCAGGGGCCACGTCAGTCAGGCCTTTTTCCTTTTTTGCTACTTACTTGTGTGCAGCCCCGACTGATTTTTTTTTTTTTTTTTTTTTGTGGGTCAGATGCCCCAACCCAAAAAAAGGTTCCCCACCCCTGCACTAGGTGTTCAGATGCCTATGTCAGGCCTAAGCCCCAGTGGAAGCCACAAGTCAGAGAAATAGGCAGAAGGGCTCTTATTGCACCTGTGGGGCCCAGTTTGATAGGTGGCTTCTGCCCTGCCTATTGGATTGGGTACCACAGCCGGGGTGGGGATGGAACATACTTGAAGAGTTATTGGGCCAGATGAGAATAACTCTATAGCCTGGTGGTTCGGGTGCTCATTTGGGAGATGGGAGACTAAACGAGCAATCCCTCTGCTGCTAGTGGCTAGTTATTAATATAGAAAGAATAGCTCCAACAGGGAGACCAGAGAAAGTCCAGATCAGAGGATCCCCTACCTGGCTGGGGAGATGCACGAGCCCTGTTCAAATCTTCTCTCTCCCTCTGTCGGAAGGGGATCTCCCACATCCAAGGTAAGTGTGGTTAGGCCCTGCTGCAGCCATCTTGTGGTTCAGTACGCAGGCCCTTTTCAATCAGTGCCAATGGGAGAGTGGAGCGACAGATTGTGCCTACCTCAGTCACATGAGAAAGGACTTTGGCACAGCAGTCACCGCCCTCCCAGAGAAGGGCCCCCAGCAGTGGACTGCAAACAGAGATACAGACCCCTAGCTCCGTGATAGGGGTGGGCCGGGGCTTTGTACATACCCTTCTCACTAGCATCTCCCATTGGCGGGTTTAGGCAGCTGCCTGTCCAGCTGATTGGTTTTTATGGCTCCCATTCTTAGAAGCCTGTCTGTCCTCTGGTTCAGGTACTGCTGTGATGCACCAAACTCCTCCTCAGAGGCGGCCCAACCCTGATCAGCACCTGATTTCACATGGTGCCTAGCCCTTCAGGGTAAGACACCTCGACACCGACGTGTCTGCTCATGGACATCAGGCTTTGTGAGCTGTTCCAGTGATTGTCTAGGCACCTAAAAAGCTGGCGCTCTAATGCTAAGCATGGGAAAGATTCCATCCCGCCGCGGGTCATGTCACGGAGTGTGGGGGAGTCACCGGGCCCTGTCCCCCCATCCGCAGCCAGATGTGACTCTCAGCTGGCGGGTAGAACAGAAGGTTTATTTGTTCACAGGGATACAGTGTAGCACAGTCAGTACAATACAACATGGGGACTGGGGGCCCAGAGCCAGCATCCTGGGCCCCCTCTCTACATTGTTAGCCAGCCGAGACTAACTCAGGCACTCAGCAACCGGTCCCAGGCCTGCAGGCAGCCCTGCCTCTTCCTTTGTCCAGCTTCCCAGGCAAAAGTGTCACCTGATTGCATCTCCCACCTAGGCTCAGGTTACAAGATAGCCTGAGCCATTGTGTAGGGGCTGGACTGGGCAGCCTCCCTCCATGAGAGTCACATCCAAAATTCCCATCCCCAGCCGGGCACCAGGGCAGTGCTCAGGAAAACTGAGGCGCTTGCGTGCGCGCACACACACACACACACACACACACACACACACACACAGAATTACAACAGAGCAGCACAGGGCAGTAGGATCACATACAACATAACAAGCGAACAGGGTGAACACAATCCCCACTACGTCACAGGTCACATTACACATGCACTTAAGACACGGTGTACAGCCTCTTCCCGACTTACGAACCGGTTACAGATCAAGCAAGTGGTCGTAACTCAGTTTGTTCGTAAGTCAGACCCCATAGAGTTACACGCGACCGCACTGTTCGTAAGCACGGATCACGTTCGTAACTCGGGGTCCGCCATTTACGACAGCTTCGGTTGTAACTGCGAACAGTCATAAGTCGACCGTTCGCAACTCGGGGACCGGCTGTACATCACAGCAACATTGCTTGGTAGTTTCTTCCTGAATGTAAACCCTCATTCAAGGGACATCACCTTAACACCACCCGATTTCAGACGAGCAGTAGGAAAAAGCTGATACTTTATGCTGCTCTAGCTCACTGCATGGCTAGTGAGTTAATACCCAAAGTGAGTCCCCCTTCCTTCGTTATTCTTAAATGTGCAGCTGAAAGAACATCACATAGAACTCGGTCTCATCTTTTCCCTCCCCAGATCAGCTCTCTCTCTCTCCACAACTTGTATCCCCTCTCCCCAGAGGGCCACTCCCACCCACCTTGATGTTTGGTGTGGAGCCGCATCTGCTACAATGTGTCAGGAAGAATGGGTCACCACTTCAGTACTGAATTCCTAGCCCAGGAAACCCTAACACTTTTAGCACTGCATAACAAGGATATGTAACCACAGTACAGTTATCGTTTAGTTCAGAATCTAAGGACTTCAAAGTATAATCAGTTTATGTGATTTATATTTCAAGTCATGTCTTGCACCATTGCTCTGAGTGCTCAGAAAATAAAGTATTAAGATTCTTATTATTACTGCAGATGTTTTGGAGTAAATTAAAAATACATAAAAATACCAATAAGAACTGTCCAATTCCTTAGGACCCCTCCTCCAGAATTATTTAATCAAAAGATGCTCTGCAAATATTTCAAAACCACCCTTTGTGTTACTCTGTTTTTTGAAGAAAAAGGTAACACTACTGCAACTAAGAAAATGCTTCCTTTTGGCCACAGACGTGTTATTCCAGGGTTACAATTCTGCAGACAGAAGTTACGTGCCGTGGGCAATAAAAAGAAATTTAGATTAATTGGCATTCTTTGTTCAGTAAGCTTGGGGGACTTTCTAGAGTTAATGTCTTCTGTACTTTTCAATTATTGACAAACCTATCCCAATAAAGACTGCACTGAACACAGAGCAGTGACAGATCTGGGTTCTACCAAGGTATTGCTCCAGGAAGATGCACTCTTGAAGCAGAAAGATTTACCTTGAGAAGGTCTCTCTTTCCATTTGATTCATCTGTCTCAGAAGCTGTCAGATAGTTGTACGAATATGATAACTGCCTGATTTAGCAGACTAGTCCAAACAATGAAACCTGCAGAAAGAATCACTTATTTTGCTCCAACCAAACATATATAATTGTTTTCTGTTAATGTTTCACGAGGGAGATATTTGTAAAGCAAAACCTGTACGGAACTGCTGCTGTTTATATTGGGCCAGGCCCATCTTCTTTCATTAGTGTTAATGCAAAATCCATTAGTGGTGTGTAAGCAAATCCCGACTCTCTACGCATGAACTTTAGCTGCTTTAAATCAGCATCGTGCCATGGTCCTCAATGGAACCTCAATAATAGGCACATACCTATTAAGGCTCTGGTCTCTCAGAAGGGTAACCAGCCAGCAGCGTGGCTTTTGACAGCAGCTGCGTGGTTTTGGACTGCTGGACCACAAGCACATATCGATGGTGAAGTACGTGGCTCTTGGCCATTTGCTACTTGACCATGTGCATTAGTGGAGAACAGAAATAAAACAGAAGAGCTAGAAGGAAGGGAACAGGACACAGTGAACCCTGTACAAAGCAGCCACTGGGGGCTGAGAGACTGCATGTTAATGATCTCTATAGGAGGACAAGGGACTTCATATCTTCCATGCTGAGTACCAGATTTTCAAGAGTGCTCAGCCTGTCAAGTCACAGAGCCAAGGCCCAACAGGGTTGTGGATTTGCTTCAAGACAGAGTCGATTAGGGACAGTTGCTTTTATTAATCTCACTACGTCACTACTATTACAGGCTTAATACTGACATATGTTTACACAGCTACTGCTAAGTAATCCAAATAATTACACAGCTACTGCAAAATACAAATGTCACTGCATCACTACTACTACAGGCTTAATGCTGCCGAACGATTACACAGCTACTGCAAAGTAATACATCAATAAGCACAGGCAAAGCAATGCATATAAGTGAGCAACAGGCATTTGGAAATGCTTACGCCCCTTCAGCCTGCGGGGAGTCCCGTTCTGGTCACCTCGCACCAGGCTGCAGTGGATGCGGCTCCAGTTGGGGACCCAGGGCATCCTTCAAGGTCTAGGCCCCTGGTGAGACTCCCAGAGGGGCGGGAATCCCAGTTATCTTATACTTTAGCTGTTTACCGACTGTGCGCGAGTAGGCCTAATGCCACTCTTAACGTTCCCATGGGGCTGAGAGCCGAGGTAATGTTATTTATGCCATATGAGGTTCTCAGCTAGCAAGCAAGGGGAGTTTTGGCTGGTGAAGGCTGTCTGATAAAGAACACCTGGTGTTTTTGCTAGCAGTCCTCAAGGCTGGCCTAGAGGAGCACAAATTTAACCCCTGCAGGCCCACCTAGGGCTCACACTACACAGCCCCCACAACCAGGGCCCGTTCTCCAGGGAGCTGCTAAGCACTGCTTTGGAAAACCAGGCTGCCGTGCAGGTGGGAGCTGAGCTGCTTGAAAAGTTTGGCTCTTGGTGGTGAGGGGGGGAGCCATTCTGAACGTTCTGGTCTCATTCGTGGTAGAAAGCTGGGCTTTTCGTCAGCTGGGTCATGCGGTCAGTGTGAGATGTCTGCAGAGCACCACGCAGTTTGGAGAGTGTTCCTGTGCAAGGGACTGGCGCCATAACGTTATTTAGGTACCCAATCCCCTGATTTAGGAGCCTCCATGAAACCCCAGCACAGTTTCTGCCTATACCGAGAGGTGCTGACAATCAGCAAATACAATTTTTTCGCAAACATTCCTTGGGTACCCATGGCTCCGCCACTGGGTTACTTCTGTCTTGGTGCTGGATGCTTATAGGAATGGGGAGAGGGGAGATGTTTGTCCACCTTTCTTGCCTTTGGGGCCCAATCAGGTAAGTGTGCTTAGGGGCCTCTTAACTCCACATAAACAGCGGGGTGGGTGGTGGGAACTTCCTTTACAAGCTTTAGCCCAGGATTTGGCTTGGCACCGGTTCAAGTCCCCTTTCTGCCTGTGAGGAGACGGGAGTGGGGCAGGGGTCTTCTGCCTCTCAGGTGAGGGTCCTGAGCTTGTTTTCACTGGCTCAATTAATTTAATGAGAGTGAACCAACTTGATTAAGAGATTGAAGCCAGCCCACATCAGACTGTCCAATGGACGAGTACTGTAACCGCTGGGCCAATGGCAATAAGGAGGATGTTTGCCTCCTGCCTGTGTCATGTGAAGTTAAGCAGGCTCTGAGCATGCCCACGGGATCAGGCCCCACATGTGAGTTTCTGCTCCCACTTGGTGGGCTTCTAGCGAAGATAGGCACCTCCCTGTAGCCTGCATTGAGGCGCCTATCACTGCGGGAGGGGTGGGGCTTAGGACACACCTCTGTCATTGGCATCTCCCATTGGTTAGCTTAGATAGGGAGCTGCCTACCCTGCTGGCTTTTGCAGATTGCCTTCTAAGGGGTCTCTGTGTGTGTGTGTGTGTGTGTGTGTATACATTTATACTCTCTCACACCTTTCTTTGTGCACTGAGCCGAGCCACCAAACCCAGGGTCCATCAATTGCAGTATGTTCTGGTGGTTTCCTAGAACCCCCAAAGTTCAGGGTTGTAGCACTCAGCGTTGCAAAGCCTGCATCCATGTTTGGATACCACCCTTCCTCTCTCACTCTCCTGTACGGTCTCCCCAGGCCTTGGATGCAGGCATGATGCTGTGAAGATGTCTACATGCCTGAGCACAGCCTCCCTGGGACAGGAGGGCAGCAAAGGGTGGGAAATGGGCAATTGCTTGGGTCTGTCACCTGGGGAAGTAGTAATTTGCTGCTTGTATAGGCTAGAAACAAAGCGACTATCACCTCCTATCCCCAGGCAACCCCTGCTGTGGGAAATACACATCTCATCCATCCGAACAGTGCCCAAAGCCACAACCTTGCCAAACAGAACTGGGGCTTTAGTAATTAACTGCTGTTTACAGTAACATTGTAGGGCTCTTGGTATAACATGTATGTTTAGCTTCTCTCTATAGACCTGATCCCACACCCCTTGAAGCCAATGGCAACACTCCGACAGAAGTCAGTGGTTGTTGGGTCAGGCCCCTAGAAGAATCACATCAACAGAACTTTAGATCAACATTCAGCTCAAGACATGAGAAGTCATTCTTCTGCTCTACTCTGCGCTGATTAGGCCTCAATTGGAGTAGTGTGTCCAGTTCTGGTCACCACATTTCAAGAAAGATGTGGAGAAATTGCAGAAGGTCCAGAGAAGAGCAACAAGAATGATTAAAGGTCTAGAGAACTTGACCTATGAAGGAAGACTGAAAGAATTGGGCTTGTTTAGTTTGGAAAAGAGAAGATTGAAAGGGGACATGATAGCGGCTTTCAGGCATCTAAAAGGGTGTCACAAGAAGGAGGGAGAAAAATTGTTCTTCCTGGTCTCTGAGGATAGAACAAGAAGCAATAGGCTTAAACTGCAGCAAGAGAGGTTTAGGTTGGACATTAGGAAAAAGTTCCTCACTGTCAGGGTGGTTAAACACTGGAATAAATTGCCTAGAGAGGTTGTGGAATCTCCATCTCTGGAGATATTTAAGAGTAGGTTAGATAAATGTCTATCAGGGATGGTCTAGACAGTATTGGGTCCTGCCATGAGGGCAGAGGACTGGACTTGATGACCTCTTAAGGTCCCTTCCAGTCCTAGTATTCTGTGATTCTTGGTCTCTTGGCTCCAGGTTTTTCAAGGTAATTCGGCACTGCTGTACACTCAGCGTTAGTGTGCCTAACTGATTTGGGATCCTAAATATCATTTTCAATATCTCACCAACTTTCAATAGAATTTTGAAGTGCCTAAATCCCTTTTTGAAAATGATGTTGGCTCCTAAATTAGCTAGACACAACAACACTGAGCGCAGCAATGCCTAAATCCCTTTAAATCCTGGGCCTTGGTTTTTTCCCAACCCAAACAGTAACCAGCTATAAGAAGTGTAAACATAGCGACACATTTTCTGCCCCCACACTGAACTCTCAGTGACTGCACCATTTCTCACATCATGCTCTGTTCTGCAAATTTCTCCAGAATCTTTTTGGGAACATTTTTGCTTAGGAGCCTGAATGAGCAGTCCTGCGGCACCTTAGAGATTAACAACTATATTATATCTTGAGCTTTCATGGATAAAACCCACTTCATCAGATGAGTTGGAGTGGGAATTACAGATCCCAGTGTATATATAAATGCAAAAGCAGCTATTTGTCAATTGTAGGACCGGTGTTAATGACACTAATTGAATCAGGCTGGATGTGTCCCATTCATAGCTTTTGATGTGTAAATGCAAATGCTTTGTAGTGTGCTAACCAGTTAATGTCTTTATTCAACCCCAAGTTTATAGCATTTATTAGGGTATTAGAGCATAAGCTTCAACATAAGCTTCAACTCACTTCCTCAGATGCTGAAGAGATTATGAACCTGATGCATAATTGGGGTAAATCATTAGCAGCTCAGGATCTAGCTCTGGATGAGAGCAAGTGTTCTTATGTTTGTTTGCTTCTGTGTGTTTGCATCATGCTTTCAGTGTCTAAGACATGCCTTTATAAACTAATGTGGGTGTGAATGGTGTTAAAGTTCTCTTCCACACTAAATCTGTGGAAGATTTCATTATTTGAGGCCTAATATTGCACATCTGGGTCCTCAACAATTATTTTTTTTCAAACCATCTTCAGCACATTAAAAACCTAGAGCTGGTTGCAGGGAAGCCTTTGGACGTAAGAAATATGTAATAAAAGACGATACGGGTTAAAAGACCATTATTTGTGCTAAGCCTCTCCGTTTCCACTGCACACCACAAACAATAATAAAGTAAACAAAGACATAGCCGAGAAAAGGCTGCATCAATAGACGTGAGGTTAGTGGCTCTTCTGGGAGCCCCTCTGCCAAGCTGTAGATTCCTTTTAAATTCTTAAAAACCCTGCTTGCAGTACAGGACTTTGTCCAAGGGCAGGGATTTACACAGTCAGTCAGCAGAGATCTTGAAGTCCTCAGTACATTTTATGGAAAGATCCCTTTAAAAAATCCTCCATAACTATGTAATTATTGTGTATAATTTTGAAAAATGACTTCAATGGCAATATGAGTTATTTATGTACAGTAGCTGCCATGAAATGCAGGGCTCTCCTGGGTCCATGAAACCTTCCAAGTCAAAAGCCTTCGCGAGCGTTCTGGGACTGTAAAGGAGGCTGGTGGAGGAAGCCTGTGAGCCATTAAAATAGCATGTTGTTAGAATGCTAATCCATGTGCAAATTCCTGAAATACTAAGGCCCCCAGTCCTTTAAGATGTGTGAGTGTAGACCCCTTGCTATCATGACTCCCAATGACTTACATGCATTTCTGTGTAGCTCAGAGATTAAGCGAGCATGTCCGTTTGTGGGATCAGTGTTTAGGGAAGTTATTTGAGGCCCCAACATTTCTTGGGGGAATTCTATAGGATTTTCTTTATAGCTGGGTCTAATCACTATTCCTTCCCCTGTACATAAGACTGATTAGATTGTGGACCAATTTGAGGCCACCTCTATCCTTATGTGCTAGAGAGCAATCTTCTGGCATTTGATTTAGCAGGTCTAGTTAAGACCCACTAAATTGAATGCCGAGGGTACCTCCAGCTGGTGCTGGAGTAAAGGAAGCCGCCGTGAGTATTTGCTCCCATTGACCTCCCGCTGTGAAGATGGTGCCAAGCTCGGCTTAAGGTAAGCTGACTCCAGCTATGCTATTTATGTGGCTGGAGTTGTGTACATTAAGCTGACCTTCCAAGTCTAGTGTAGACCTGGCCTGCGTTAGTGTAAGCTGGCATTCATTTTGATGAAGCTATGTCAATTTACATCAGGTTAGGAGCTGGCCTGAAGAGTGGAGATGAGATTTTACAGGGTTCTGTTTTGTAGCAAGTGGGGGTAGAAAGGTACCATGACTGATATGGCCCATCTAGCACCTTTTAGCATCCCATTTGTCACAGATGCTCTTCTATTTAATGCTGAAGCATCAGAGACAATATCACAAATCAGTAACCTGCATACCAGACTCTACAGAAAAATAGTACTTCCCTAGCTTCAGGGGGTAGGCGAGTTAGTCTGTACAGGATAAACTTAAAAACCAACAAATGGTCTGGTAGCATTTTATAGACTAACAAAACATGTAGATGGTATCATGAGCTTTCGTGGGCACAGTCCACTTCTTCAGATGACTGGAGTTTTTACTTCTCTAGCTAGATCCGGTATCCTTTTACTAGTAGCCCAAGATTCTGGGTATCTCATTTTTTTACTGTTATAAATCCTGTCTGTGGCAATAAATATGTGATTGTTACAAATTTCCCCCACCACAATTATTTTTACATACACTTGCAGGTCTAACAGTGCCACAAGCCACAGGAGAAATGATCCAAACAAAAAAGAAGCGAAAGAACAGACTCCCGATCCCCAGGGAGGATGCAGCAGCAGTGTTTAAGTGTGAACAGCTAATTGCAGGACAGCTGGTAGAGCTGTATGCTGGAGCATGAGACACCATGTTCCATACAGCTAGTGCAAAAGAGCTTTAATCCTGCTCTTTAAGGAAAGGGAAGGAAGAAAATTCCAAAGAATGAGAGAGAAAGTCCTGTCAGCTTATCCACTGCTCTGCAAGGGTCACTGCAGAGCTGCAAAGAGGAGGAAAAAGGATGAGTCCCTCCAAAGTTGTTCTTCCTTTAAAACAAAAATAAACACGCTCAAAAACATAACAAAGAAACTAAGAAGGAAGCATTTCTCATTCGTAAACGGCCCCCAATGAATGAAAGGGAGCAGAAGAGGAGACTTGCCCTACATATGTCCTTGGAGGACAAAAATCACAACACAAACCAGTTGGAAGGGCCAGTGAAACCACGAGTGTTTCCCTGATTACTGGTAAACTCTGACTGACTGACTCTCTCTCTCTCGCTCTCGCTCTCTCTCTCGCTCTCTCACACACACACAGCGGCGGATATAGGGCAGGGCGAGCGGAGCGGCTGCCCCGGGCCCTGCGCTACAATAGGCCCCGAACTCAGCAGAGCGCCACGGCGGGAGGCGAAGGCCGTGACAGAGGCTCCAGGTCCCGCCCCCTGGCCATGTACGTCACTGGCCCGCCCCCCTTTGCCTCCCACCGTGGCGCTCGGCTGAGTTCTGCGCCGCTCAGCCAGGCCGCTGTGCAGGAGCAAGCAGCGCAAACGGCCGTTTGGGCTCCGCGAGTGAGAGGCAGGAGGGGGGAGGAGACTTAAATACACATGAAAATGTTTAATTATTAATGCAGAATTTTGTTTAAGAATGACTTACACTATAATTAAAATAAAAATTATCCAACTAAATTAAGTTTCTATCAAATTTACTCAATTCACATTTAATATGAAAATAGCCTTCAGTTTGCACATTTGATGCCTTTTTTCTATTTTTTCTTCAAAGGGGGGGCCCTGCGAAATTGTGCTGCCCTGGGCCCCTCAAAACTCTCATCTGCCCCTGCACACATACACACACACGCGCACACACACACACACACACACACCCCATTGACACCAAATCTAAAGCCAGATGCAGAGAACCATTTTCTTCACATGTAGGGTGACTATACATGATTAATATGGGACACCTAGTAAAATTACTCATCTTCAGGTGAGGTCAATGGCAATCAGAACTATGCAGTACAATCGTTTAAATTAACACTGAGTAGCTCCGTTAAAAAGAAATACTGCGCAGGTGGAGTCTCTTTATTTGCCTTCTTATTGTTAAGGCTTTAGGGTGCATGGCGCGCATGCGAGCCTGTACACCTCTCTCAGACAGAGGTGGGGAGAGGAGACTGACCAACCCTCCCTTCCTGGCCCAGGACCTGGTGCTACCTCTTCCCACGACAGCATGTGGGGGGCACACCTGAGTCCCCTCCCACCCTGGGTCCTGCTCCCAGGGAAAGCAGAGTTGCTTCATCCCTCCGGCCCGTTCATCAAAGCCCCTGCAGTCAGGATCCCTGGGCCAAGGTGCACAGTGCATCCTCAGAGCTCAACCCTTCCCTGCCCATTTTTAAGAAGAAGTTGGGGCGCCTGCAGGAGGGCTTCAAGATCGGACGATCCCTTTACAAGCAGGACTTCTGGTCACCCTAGTCCAATGGTGTTTCGGGTTTTCAATGAAAACAGCCAGTTTGCTGAGGCCATTTTCCAACGAGAAGGCATCAGTGGACATTTTTCAACTTGCACATCTGTTGCTGAGCCCCCCGGTCACGATGGGATCTGGGCAAGTGAAGCAGAGCCCATGGCCACGTCCCCACTCAGCTCGCCAACTAGCTTTGTGATGCCATTGCAGGATGATGCATTGCAGCCGTTCCATTGTGTTGTGGGCCAGGAGTGACAGGATTTGCCCTATTGTTATCAGTAGTGCTATTGAGCATCCTCGTAACTCATTGGCTACTAGATCAATACTTGGGCCCACTCCATAGCAAGGGTCTGCTTTAAGTAGGTTAGAAAGGCTTCATAAATGTCATAGATTTTTTTTAAATAGTTCATCGGTTGTTATAGAGCCAGCTCGTACCCATAACTTATAACCAGCTGTAACACTGTCTCCTGGTGTGACCTGGATCAAGTGGTGAATTGGTCTGCAAAAAAATTCAATAAAGACAAGGGCAAAGTGCTGTGCTTAGGAAGGGGGGGGGGGGAAATCAAAGGCAGAACTGCACAATGGGGCATCATAGCTAGCAAGGCAGTAGCACCGCTGAGAAAGATCTGGGGGTAAGGGTGGATCACAATTTGAAGAAGAGCCCCTCAATGTGAGGCAGTTGCAAAGAGGC
The DNA here is from genome assembly GCA_019425775.1 of Rafetus swinhoei. Classification (NCBI taxonomy): domain Eukaryota; kingdom Metazoa; phylum Chordata; order Testudines; family Trionychidae; genus Rafetus; species Rafetus swinhoei. The sequence continues at coordinate 49,053,138 of CM033432.1, forward strand.
TAATGCCAGTCTGTGGAGTCTGATATAAGATGCAGGAGGTAACGGTCCTGCTTTAGTCTGCCCTGGTGGACTGTGTTCAGTTCTGGGCACCATACAGTACGATGGATGTATACTAACTGCAAAGAGTCCAGAGGACAGCCACCCAAGTGAGCAGAGATTTAGAAATCTAGCTTGATGAGGAAAGATTGAAAGAATAGGGTGTCTGTAGTCTTCAGAAAAGAAGATGGAGGTGGACGTGTTGGTCTACAAACACGTTAGGGGCTGTTATATGGGGGAGGGCAATCAATTGTTCTCTGTGTCCACTGAAGTTAGGATAAGAAAGAATGGGCTTAATCTGCATCAAGGGAGATTTAGGTTTGATATTAGGAACAACTGGGCAGTTAAACTCGCGTGAGCTTACAAGGGAGACAGTGGAATCCCTGTCATTGGAGGTTTTGAAGAATAGGTTAAACAAAGCGTCTATCAGAGTTTGGCTCGGTCTTGCCTCATTGCAGTGGGCTGACTTAGAGGACATGCCAAGGTCCCTGCTAGCCCACTGATTCTGTATTCTTACAGCCACCTATAACACAAGCAAGGCATGTCTGTAATGTGCTTCTATCATTTATCATTGATTTATTAACGAATCCTCACTATTAATACAGTTCTGGAATCAGATGCACTTTGCTTTTCAACCTCCGTTGTTTTATTATTGGGCTCTCATTTAGTTTGTCTCATTTCTGTAGCATCAGGTAGGTGCTCAGCTAAATGCCCCTCTAGGCATGCCTGTTATGTCTCCTCCAGGGCACTGCCTTCTCCTGCTGCTATCCCTGCAAGAACTCCACCCCTTTGAGCAGGGATTTGGAGAAGGTAGGGATTTTGGAATGGAGTATCCTGGCCTGCTAGTACAGCAGGGAATCCTTGCAGACTGTGGAAACTCCTTTTGATGGGAATTCTGGGGTGTTTGCTAGCAGAGGAAGCCCTCACAGCCTTGGGGACAAGCTACAGAGGGTCCCCAGGCCAGTGCAAAGGAAACTTCTTGTCCATGTGGATGACCTAGACCACTTGTGGATGCTCAGGGATCTTTACAGGTCTCGGAAGATCCATAGGGCAAGTAGACAAATTACCCAGCCTTCTAAAGAGGTGGGTGGCAGTGATCTTCATGATGAAACTTTGTAGTGAAATTGCCTCCCTCCCTAGATAGTCTTCCTTCCCACAGGACAAATTGACCTGGCCCCTGTTTATTTTCTTGCTGAACAAGGGCGACTTATATTGCTCTTATTGAGAGTAAGAGATTATTTAGAACAAAACAGTTACAGCATCAATATCCTCTGTTCACTAACCGCACCTCCCGCCATTTCCGAGCAACATTTCTGGCCAATAGCTCTCTGCAGTCCCTTTCATTCAAGTCCTTTCACGTGCTCTCAACACTGCCTCGTTAAAATCCAATATCTCTGTGCCGCTGCCTTTGAACATCTCCCCCCAAATACCTCCGGCAAATCTGATGGCATAAGGATCAGTTCACCTCCCAAGATGGCTCCCTTTTAGTTGCCATTTGGGGTTCATTTCCTACAGCTGCAGCCTCTGAGCTTGTTGATTTCTGAAGAAAAAGAGCAAGAAAACTGCCCCCAAACAACCACCAAAAATATTCACCATTTCCCCAACCCTTCAGCTATTCTAATAGTACTCAACAGCAAGGTCATTCAAATCCTCCATGGTCACAGTGCTATGTTCTTTATGAGCCCACATAAACAATCCAGATGCTGCCCTCCCTTTCCACCCTGAAGGTCTGTTACAATCGCCGGTTATCTTTTTCTATCATTTTTATTCCCCCCCTTGAGTTCTCCTTATTAGAGTTGCCAAGTCTGCTTAATCATTTCTTACTTTAGAGCTACACCCTAATTCATACATTTCTAGAACTCCGCGTGCCCTGTTGTCTCTTCTTTTTCACAGTCCTTATTTTATTGCAGAGAAAAGTGGCAGGATTCATTGGGATAAATCTGGTTATGCATCTAACAGTGCAGAGGGATGTATTTTCCATGCAGTGGTTTCCATTTAATAACTACAAATGCGAAAATTACAGCAACGAAGATCATAAACTCACTGTCACTCTTACATTCAAGGTATGTTTAAAGGCATCCAATACATTGAACACAAGTTCTTTTACATCCTAAAAGAAACATTAGACCAGAACATGAGTCCTTTACCTACAGTGAAAACCAAACAGTCCCAGTGAAGTCTACGGGATTTGTTCATATGTGAGTAGCGACTCAAAAGTGGCAGAAGGAGGGCTTCATGCTCCAACTCAAACTCTTTCAAATAGACCATGGCATTTACAACTTTATTCACATGAATTAGTAGGGCATGTTTATATTAGGAAATTATTTAAAAAAAAACTTATTTCAAAATAATAATTCCCAAAAAACTATTTCACAATAGCGTGTCCTCAATACAGGGAAGCCTTGAAATTAGACCATGGCAGGCTCCCTTAATGTGGACGTGCTACCTCGACTTAAAGCCCCAGGAAACACTGGGGTGTAATTACTTTGAATGACTCTGGGGAGTAGTTATTTCGAAATAGCCACACTACTGCTATTTCAAAATAGCTATTTCGAAATAACCGTTATTCCTCGTGGAAAGCAGGAGTACAGATTTCAGAATAACCAGCCCGTTATTAGTGTAGTATAGATGCGCTACTTGTTATTTTGAAATAAAGGGGGTGTAGCCAGGTCTCCCAGGCAGCGGGGTTCCCGGGCGATTAGGTCCTGGGGTTAGCTGGAGGTCCGGGGTGTAGGACTTCTGGCCACTTAGCAAAGTCTGCTCCTTCAGGGTGTGTCAAAACTACAGGGATTTTTCGAAAAAAGTGGGCTTTTTCCAAAAAAATCTTTACCTGCGTCTAGACTGCTGCCGCTTTCTGTCGACAGTAAATCGAAAGAACGCAGCGGTTTTGTCGACTGCGGAAAACCTCGTTTTACGAGGAATAACACCTTTTTTCAAAAGTGCTTTTTGGAAAAAAGGCGCTATGTAATGCAAACTGCTTTTTCGAAAGAGAGCATCCAGACTGCTTGGGTGCTCTCTTTCGAAAAAGCAGCTTGCTTTTTCAAGAGTACTGGTTGTAGTCTAGACCAGGGGTTCCCAACCATTTTCAGTCCCCATACCCCCTTGGCTTTTAGTAAACCTTCCCGTACCCCCTATTCAATATGAAAGGAAATAAATTCTAGACTCTAGAATCCACAACTTTTTTCACTAACACTACTACTTTTGGAATATTTCAATTAGGATAATCTAGTTATTTACCAAATATTCCCCATACCCCCTTGACAAGCTTCTCATACCCCTGGGGTACACATACCCCAGCTTGGGAACCCCTGGTCTAGATGCTCTTTTTCAAAAGAGGCTTGCAGTCTAGACATAGCCTCAGTTTGGGGCGTGGCCCCATGAGTCCAATTTCCCCATCCTGGGGGGTGGGGTGGGGTTCCTTCTGGTTCTCCCCCTTTACACCTGGAGGTTGGGGAGCAGGGGGGTTGGAGGCTTACGTCCTCCTGCGGCCGACAGCTCTGGCTCAGGTCCTGCAGACAGCAGAACCAGCTCCTGCCTCTTCACTGGTTAGCCCTGAACTGAGCCAGGTTCCCTCCTTTTATTCTCCCTCAAGGCCTGGTATTGGCTGCCGGTAAAATGGGGCAGGGCTAATTGGGCAAAAAGGCCTTGTTTAGCTCCTGCACTGCCAGGCCCTCCTCTCACTCCCTCACACAGGGTTATTTTGAAATAACTCCCTAGTGTAGACAGGGCGTACTTCCCACTGCAAGAATCCCCACTGAGGGCTACTCACAGAGCACATAGTAATCCCCACTGAGGGCTGCAAGTATGTTGCAAGAGCAACATACTACTCAGGGTGAGTAGGCCATCAAAATCCGACCCTTAAAACATATATTGAATACATTTGCATTATTTTTCCTTTTTTAAAAAGTGATATCAAGGTAGACTAGGAAGCCCTGCGTACTCTAACTCTTTGTGAACTAGAAGAATGTAAATTAATCATTCCAGGCTAATTATTAAGATTCATCGCTAATTTCCATTATAGAAGAATCAGACCCTATTATCTTCGGAGATGAAAAGGAAGTTTAAATTGTTTTAAAGTGAAACCCGTTTTTCATTTATAGTCTCTTCCTTTTGCACTCATTAAGAATCCATCGTTTAAGGCGCAGGGATGATTAATGGCTGGCCACTCCGCATAGTACTTGTAAGTCACAGCGGGTGAAGTTCAAAAGGCTCAGTTCACTTTGGAGCAGCAGCGCTAAATTAAAATGCTTCTGCAAATCTTATGACTCATCCGAACTTTTGGAGCCTTGGCACAAGGTGGAGTCTAAAACAAACTGCTTGACAATCAGGGGGCGGGGCGGGGGGGTTCGCGTCTGAAGAAGCCACGAGAAGGAGAACGGGGGCTCTGGCTGAAGAGCTCAGTGAAGCATCGAGCCCGGGAGCCCAGCAAAGGGCAGTGGGTAGCTGCACTGTCAGAGACGCAGACCAAGAAGGGACTGTGACGCAGTCTCAGGGGAGAACCTGCTGTTGGTCCCCAAGTCTAATGGGACCGCTTTGCCCTCTGCATGGTGCAGGGCACAGTACGTGGGGAACAGATCAGAGCAGCACTCCCCACAAACATGCAAGGCAGCATGGAAAAGCCACCTGGCATTTCCTTAACACCACAGAAAAGGGACAGTGCACGGGGATCTAGCCCTGCAACCAGCAGGGGCAGGTGGTAGAACCGGATGCAGCATCCCTGTTGGAATCAGGGATGCTCAGAAGAGTCCTCATGGCCTATCTCAACACTTCCTGTGCTTCTGAAGGCAGAACAGCATCCTGCAGAGGTGCCGTGTCCCGGCGATGCAATACAGACCCACGAACCCCCCTTTTCAATGGCAGGCCTTCGTGCTGGGATTAGCAGGGACATGTGCCTAACTTTGCAGGGCTGAATAATCACTTGGGAGTCAAAGGTGAAAGTGTTCATAGGCTCAGGGCCTAGAGCGCTGATCATTAGCACTGCTCCACTAGGCAAAATCTTGCTGTCACACACCCAGCGGAACCCAATTTTCCTTTCCTGGGGGCTGGGGAGTCTGCAGCATGTTTGTTTTTGATGCAAAATGTCTCGCAGCTCCGTGGGCTGGGAGAGGGGGCAAGGACCAGACTATATGTCTGTCTTGCAGCCAAGGGGGTCCTGGATGCATCAGAAATACAAGGAAAACGTGTCCTGATCAAGGTGGTCACAGCGTACATGGGAATACACAAAGATTACCTGGGCTACTTGCCCCTGCCCCGCCCCTTCTGCTGTCCCCATGGCATGTTTCTCTCCTTTCCTGTGCTTTCTGTCCTGTTAGCAAACCTTGGCTGTTTTCTTATCTTCCCTGCTCTCCACCCCCCAGTAGAAACTTTTATCACTTCCCTCAATCTTACCCACCTCTCACTCCCCAGCATTCTTCCCAGCAAAGCCACCTCTCCCAGAGTCATTGTCTTCAATTCCCAGACCATAAGAAACTCACTAAGGAATGAAGGAACGCTATCTGGGACCGCAAGCCACTGCTGTGTTAGCTTCCCCAATGCACCTGCTAAAGCTTAAGCTCTTTTGTTTGCCAGGGTGCAGTGATGACAAATAGCAGGAATGGGGCTATTAATCTGTGCTGGACAGTTGCATGAATAGGGTGGTAATCAGTGTTCCCTCTAAGCTGAGTGCTTGTGTGGGCGCCCAGGAGAGGTTCAAGTGCCGTCCAGCTGATTAGCAGAGCGCCCACAGCGCCCTGAGCTAGTAGCATGTGTTTCTACTGGTGGTGCACATATGCATGTGTTGGTGCACATAACAAAATTTATTCCATACATGGATGGAAATGCATAGAGGGAACACTGGTTGTAATGGTGGTGACCACGGGTCATATTTGGAAGATTGCTAGCCTCTGTTGGCTCTTGGCAAAATAACTCCTGATCAGGATCTTTGAGCAGGACACATTTGACTCATGAGCTAATTTAATTTTCTGGGAATTAAGAAATGAATGACTTTCCTGTGCAGTGCTAATCTAGCGAGCTCATTGGCATTTGGTATTCTGCCACTGGGTTGTTGTTGTAGTAGAGACTATTATCATAGCTAGATACAAATAGGTGACTCACTCAACCTTAGAAACACAGAAAAGAAAAATGTCAGGGTAACGCATTGCATTAGCGCTGCCTTGAAAGTGCAGCAAGCTTGGATATTTGAAGACAACTTGATTAGCATCCCCAGGGAGTCTGCAAATAGCGGCCCAGTCTATCAGAGGCACTGATGAGGATGAGCCAAGTTGGAGTGTCACCTCACAGTCAGGAGTATCCTCTCCTAATTCAATGGGTAGAAGAGACTCATTCAAATGCTCAGCTCATTATTGGTACATCTGCCGGGCTCCATGTTACTTACAGGACAAAATGGGAGCCTCAGCGGCCTAGTCACTTGGGCCTGATGGTGTCCTTCTGCGCAGGATGGGTAAGGTCTCACTGTCCATGGTAAATGCACAGAGAGGGCAGGCTCCTGAATATGAGAGGCTGAGCAACCTTATTAAGCAGGGGGGCAATTGGTGCCATTTAGGCCCAGGAATTTGATTCGCTGAGGAGATAAAGGGCACCTAAGGCCACCGAGTTTCACCGGGTGCCTAGCTCAGACTGGCTGTCTTAGGAGCGGTGTGGAGCTGCCTCACTACCACAAGAGCCCAGAGAAGCCAGCTCCCAGCCGGAGGCTCCCAGAGGGCAGCAGGCGGGACTGCACAAACCCGTGGGCAGAGAGTGGTCAGCATCTAGCGCAACAAGGCCCTGCCTCTGGCTGGGGCACCGAGGTGCCAACCCAACAACAGTCATCATTCTGGTGCTGAGGCTGCCTGCTCCCAGCTAATGCCACAGGCTGGTGTGGCGAGGGGGGCATGGGCTTGCCGTTCCCCGGGGGGCTGGAACAATTCGCATAGTGGGGGGCGTTGAGAGCCATGGAACCAAACTGGAACCCCTGTGCCTATCGGAAGCCACTTGAAGCCAGGGGTTGCCGCAGTGCCCCCAGCACCCCTCACTCCAGCATTGGTGCTTACCCAACACCTTTGGGGTGCTGTGTGCTCTGAGGAGGCCGTGCCCTTATTCAGACAAGGTTAGGGGTGCAGTTGTGGCAGGCAGTTGTGCCAGACACTGTAGCCTAGTATCTGTGTACACCACAGGGCAGAGCCTCAGAGAGGTGGGGGAAACCCGTCCCTCTGCCAAGAGAATCCCTGCAGCCTTGGAAGCAAGGCAGGATTTCCCTCCAGGTGGCAGCATGGGAATGGAGGGTGGGGGCAGCACACAAATTGGAATGGAGGGTGGGGGCAGCACTCTCCGCCCGTCTGGCACCCAGAGCAGAGAGCCCCAGGGAGCAGCCGGCTGCTTAACACAGCAGGCTGTGATTGGCGCACAGGACTCAGGGCCAGGTACAAACCTGTAAAGCAGGGCAGGCAACATACAGTCCATGGGCCATAATTTCACTTGCCAAGCCTCTGGATCTGGCCCCTGTGGGCCGCCCCACCGGGAACCAGAGATGCACAGCAGCTAGTCGCTTCAGAGTAGCCCCATGCTGGTTCTCCTCATTTTTTTGGGAAGAACGGCTCTTGCGTAAGAGGGGGGTTTTGAGCAAAAAGGAGCCGTCTACACAACTCCTTTTGCGCAAAAGCCTCTTGCACAAAAATGGCCCCTAATTAATTATGAAAATTAAGTGTGGCAATATGCTAATCTGTGCTTCATTTGCATAGGCTTTTGCTCAAGAGAGGTGCAGTGTAGACATAGCCTTTGTGTGCTGCCCCCACCCTCCAGCAAAATCTCCCAGCTCCTATTGGCTGGAAACCACTTAGGTAAGTGCCTCCTGTCCAGAGCCTGCCTCTGGCACCCCAGCCCCTGCCATCGGCGAGCTGCCTGCCCCAAGCTACCACTGTCTCCTGCCCCAGGTCATCACCCAAACCCCCTACACCCTTTCTCCCAGGCCACAACCCCCCACTTCACCCAAACTCCCTCTCAGACCCCATAGCATCTCCTGCACCCCAGTCCTCTACCACAAGCTCCCTTCTGTACCCAACCTTCGTCCCATGCCCCGCCCCCCCCCCAGAGAAAACTGTGGCCCTTGCCCATTTACCAAAATCTAGGAGTGGTCCCCCACATCAAAAATTATTGCCCACCCCTTAACTAAAGTTCGCACTCATTGCTCGCTTCATTTCACAGCTCTCAAAACGAACCACCGAGCCCCAACAGCAGGCAGAATGGAGAGAACCTGTCCCAGAAGGGAAGCATATGCACAATCTATACAGCAATCTATGCAACTTATCTGCCTCCCTATTAATTCCATGCATATTGACAAATGGTTTGCACAATTTCCTTTGAGAAGACATGAATCTTCTCCTCTAAACACTAAGCACCATTTTAGAAAGTCTCCCACTGAGCGTAATTTTCCTATCAATGCATTAGCATGTAAAGATTGTGGCAGAGGAGAAATGGAAGAAGATATTAAAAAAGTGACTAAGAAAGAATCTAACGGGGATCAGTAGCTCTTCAGAGACACCCCAGTGTTAGGCTTTTTCACTTTGACATTCACTTTATAACCTTCTTCAAAAGATTGCCATCCACAGCCACACACTTATTTATAACTGCCCCATTAATCACTGTTAAACACGGCATGCAGCTCAAATCCTGGGCGCATAAAGTTCTGTCTCTGCTCTCACAGATGGCTGTTAACCAGCGGGAAGCAAGCTTTTAGTTAAACAAGTGATGCTCATAATATGTAACATGATGAAGTAGTAGTAGACACTCCATTTAAAGTCACATTTAACATTTTAATTAGCCTCACCTCAGGTGGCAAATGCTCATTTGCATTATTCATGGCAACGGTCTGATATAAAGAGAAATGGTAGGAGGAAAAAACCCAGGGTTTGTTTCATAAAATACAGAGACAGCTGGTAGAGTAGCTGCAAATAATTTTCTTGCAGGCTATGTATGTTTTACTCCTTTTATTTAAAACATAACTTGAGGGAGTTTCTTGTTTCGACTCCACAGCAGAATAAACTCCACCCAGCTGCCCAAAACCTGGAACTAAGCTCTCTTGTATTTCGGGATTCCCACCACACCACCCTCCACCTCATGTCCTTGAAGCTTTCTGAGAAGATCTGGGCTCTCTGATGACCTACACGTGGCTGCTGCTTTTCTGTTCAACTCTGTTCATTTTACACCTACTTCATCTTCCCAACGGCCCCTGCACACTTCCAGCACCTGAGACGTTGTGTTTGCCACACACACGGGGTGCTTTTGGGACTGTCTTCTTTGTTATCGGCCCAACATGTGGCCCTGAAGCTGGATTAGGGTTCCTAGATCTGACAATCACACATTATAACCACCATGATGATTAGCGGTCCGCTGCGGATGGTTCTAATTCCACAGTGGCTGGGGGAAAACCAATTGTTCTTTTTACAAGTGTGGTAGAGCCACCAGGCTAAGGGAGAAACCCGGACTTCAATGGAAGTTTTGTGCTGGATTTCAATAGGATAAGGATTTCACTTCAGGTCCTTTACCTCAAACAGTCCCAGGTTCGATTCCATAAATGATCCAAGGACCTGGGTTTAATCCCCAAAAGTGACCCCCCGCACACATATCTAGGGATCATGGGTGTGTATAACATGTGCGCGTGCGCGCGCGTGCACACACACACACGCACACAATACCCTGAAATTCATTTTCACATCACAGTATACCTGCTCAAATCCCTGGTGATGCCAATGCCCCAGAAACCGTGGGACATTGCCTGTTATTCAGTGAGTGCACTTTAGCATCTAGTATTCTAGATAAGAAATGGTTTCTGTTTCTGTAGTTTATATTTTGGAAGAGGCTGAAGACTTACATGCAATCGCCAGCCATTGTCAAGATGAGGGAACTGAATATTTTTAACCCCAAACATTTAAAACTCATAATAGCACCCCCCAAATCATGAGAGGGGCCTAAACTCCATCTGATTTTTTTTTAAACCGTATGTCTGGGGCTGGTTTTGTTTACTTGCTGGCTTCTGAACCCCTGGTGTGCATTCGAGTCTCATTTTCAAGCTTCTTTGTAGCCTCGCGGGCTAACATTTTTCAAAAAAATTAACCTTCCAATGCAAGGAGTCTAGCTGCACTGTAGCTGCACGAATGTAACGACACCCGTGCCATGCCCTACCCTCGGCGTGCTGTACTGCAGAAGAGGGTTTATGCTGAATGGAAGTGATTTGATGAGACTGTGACAGTGTAAGCCCCCATACTACCCCCTATCTAGCATCTGCTGCCCCTCAGTTTTCCTTCTTTCTATCAAACCACCACTTCCCAACCAGCACTTCCAATTAAAGCTCCCCTTCTGAATCTGGTTAATTTATGTGCTTACCCTTTCTTTTAATGTAAGTCATCCGGCCCTCGCTCCATGGCTTCATAGTCCTTCCCAACCTCCCTGCATATGAGGGCCATACTGCAGTCTCAACACCAGCTTCTTTGGACTGAATCTCCTCCTGGAGCTGGTCACAGGCCTCCTACCTAGCCACCGGGGAGAGGCATTTCTTAAGCCTTGCCCCGACTCTGACCTCTCCCAGCCAGAGCCAAGAACTTTGCCTTAGAACAGTGGTCACCAACCAGTAGATTGGGAGCTTCTGACAGGTGATCCTGACTGGTTTGGCCAAGAGTCTATCAAGTATCAGCTGCCCCTCTCCACACTGCTGTGCATCTCCTGCCCTTTGACTTGGAGCTGCCCCTTTCCCTGGGGAGCCTCCTGCTTTCTCTGCAGGGCAGGGGCGGGTGAGAAGGGTGCTGATGTCAAGGTGCCCCCTCTCCTACCCTGTATCCTTTCTCCACAGAGCAGAGAGGGGGCACCACAGAACGTGGGATGGAGTTTGCTGGTTGCTTTAGGGAGTGGTCCAGGGCCAGGACAGGGGTGAACCTGCCTTAGCCCCACTGCACCACCAACCAGGAGCCACCTGAGGTAAGCAGTGCCCAGCTGGAGCCCATATCCGGAACTCCTATACCAGTCATGAACCCCCTCCTGCACCCCAAACCCCTGCCCTAGCCCCGAGCACCCCTGCATCCAAACACCCTCCCAGAGCCCGCACCTAGAACCCCTCCTACATGTCAACTGCCTGCCCCAAGAGCAGTTCAGAGCCCCTCTCACACTCCAGATCCCTTAATCCAAGACCAGAACCTGCCCCCCAACCCTCTGCCCCAGCCTGATGAAAGTGAGTGAGGATGGGCAGAGAGGGAGGATGGAGTGAGCAGGGGCGGGGCCTTGGAGAAGGAGGCAGGGCAAGGGTATTTATATTTGAGGTAGATCCTGGATTGCACTTAAATTCAGAAAGTGATCTTGTGCTCAAAAAGGTTGGAGCCCACTGCCTTAGAACAGCTGTGACACGGAGGCCCAATAGTGGTTCTGTACGCTGTGCCAGCTACTTTTGCCAGGCCTGGCACATTCAGCGTACCCCAACATGCTATTCTCATGGTATTGACCCCAAAGCTGGATTGTACAGGTTGAATCTCTCTGGTCTGGGACTCTCTGGTCTAGCAACATCCATGGCCCAGCAGGGCTGGGCATCTAGCAACAGGACTGACAGCTTGGGGGGCCAGATGGCTGGCAGTGGCTGTCGCCCGGTGCAGGGCCAGATAGCTGGGAGCACCTATGGGACCAGGTGGCCAGGAGCAGAGCCCTAGGAGCGGACTGGGGGCAGGTAGGTGGGCTGTGGGCAGCATTTTAGCCAGGACAATGGCAGGATGGGAGCCCCGGGAGCACCTGGAGGCCTGACCTCCCCTGGTCCAGTAAACTCCCTTGTTTGGGACCGTGCAGGTCCTGAGGGTGCTGGATCAGAGAGGTCCAACCTGTCATAAAGCATACGAAAATTAATAGGTCACTGATCAGTAAGATTCTCACATGACGTGTGTAGGAAACCCACAAAGAACTGTAGATCATTGTGTGCACGTGTGTAGGAAGATGTTCCTATAATATATTTGGCAAACAGTATTGACCCCAAAGGTGGATTGTACAGGTTGAATCTCTCTGGTCTGGGACTCTCTGGTCTGGCAACATCCATGGCCCAGAAGGGCTGGACATCTAGGAATGGGACCGACAGGCTGGGGGGCCAGACACAGGACTGAGGTGCTGACTGCTCAAATGTGTCTCCTATGTAAGTTAGACAAGGTGTGAGCACAGGAAGAAAAGCACATTTACAGGCCAGGGAATCAAAGCCAAGAGGAGAGCAAGCGAGAAAGGTGTCTACTTCGCACAGGGGCTGGCGGTTGCATTGCCAGAAGCCCTCTTGCCTCCTGAAGCAGGGTCCGTGTACATTGGGAAGATAGAAGCAGAGAGAAAAAAACATTTTGGCATCCATCCCTTGAGGGAAACAGGGCCCAGAGCTCTTCTAATCCTAGAACATTGCATCCATCTGTCAAGGGGTCTGAGCTCTCTGGGAATGGACTATAGGTGAGAAACCTGCTTAGGCAGATTGTAACTTGCTGAAATTAAGTTTTAGTCAGAGAAGTGCAATTTTACTTGTGATTCAGTGATTTGCCTGGTCTGTGACTAAGCAGGGTATGGAGCCTGGAGTTCCAGTCACGACCTTAAACATAACATCATCCTTCTCGGTCCTAACCCATGATGCGGAGAGGAAGAAAGATTTTCCCCACTAGATGTTTAAATTGAAGGCCACTCTCTGCTCTCAGCTAAACCCATTTACATCCAGGCTAATTCCATCCCTCTTGTCTTACATAGATGTAAGTGAGAGTAGATTTTAAGTGTGGTGATGCTGAAATGCTCTTCTCGTTGATCTATGCCAAAATGAGTCAAGATTTAATTACATTATTAGTTCTGCTCCTGGGGTACTTGGTTTTTTAATGCTACATTTTTGAGGGAAATGCGAGAGTTTTGTTAGCTTGAGAACGTTTACAAACATGAAGCTCTTTAAAAATTATTTTAGCTAGTTACTGGTAAGGCTAATCTAAGTAATGATAGTAAGTAACTAAGGGTGTGTCTAGACTGCAGGGTTTTTTTGGAAAAACGGTGGTTTTTCCAAAAAACTTCACTTACATCCACACTGATATTGCATTCTTTTGAAAGAAAATCGAAAGAATGCAGTGGTTTTTCCGACATTGGTAAACCTCATTCTACAAGGAAGAAGCCTTTTTTGGAAAGAGCTCTTTCTGAAAAAGATGTGTGTGGACGCAGAAGAGGGAGTTTTTTCGAAAGAAGAGGCCTCCAGGAAAAAGTACAGGTGCCCTGGTGGCCACTCCATCCATAGTAATCACAGCTTACATGCAAGAGAGCATCCAATGAGTGTGGATGAAATGTGGATGCTCTCTTTCGGAAGAAGTTTTTTCAGAAGATCTCTTCCGACAAAAGCTTCTTTTGAAAAAAGCCTGCAGTCTAGACATACCCTTAGTCAGTTCATATAGCGACATATTTAATCCTTCCTGACATCTTGATGATGAAGTTCCACCATGGTCCTCAGATATGTTGGGCAAAGTCAATACTTTGAAGAGTACTGCTAGTGAGGCATGTACTGAAGTACCTTGCTGAACTGGGATCTAAACAATTTAAATGATTAGTCGCTCCTTGGTACTTGCGCAAAAGTCGAAACATAGAAGAGGAAACATCTCAAACACCCTGCTAAGTGTAACTCCAATAGGATTTCAACGTTGGTTTTGTACCCGAAACATGTGTCAGTCCTCAGGGTGGGTAAATATTCATGTCTTCCCAACCATCATGCCAGTTACCACTCAGCAGAAGCAACGGACAGAAAGGAGTGGAGTATTCAACTACCGTCTTACTCCTAGCTGTCCTCTCTTCAGAGCACAGACAGGACGCATGCAGGAAATGGAAGCCAGCAGCATTTTGCTGTTGGTGACAGTTCATCTTCCAGGATGGCTAGGGAGGGTGTCCCTCATCTCTGTTTGTCAGAGGCTGGGAATGGAAAACGGGATGGATCACTCAATAATTGCCTGTTCCTTTCATTCCCTCTGAAGCACCTGGGACTGGCCACTGTCGGAGGACACTGAGCTAGATGTAACTTTGGTCTGACCCAGTCGAGCCGTTCTTATGTTCTTTTCTAGCACTGCCAGTTAAGCACCTTCCTCAAATCCATTGAAGAGCCTCCCATTGATGTCCACGAGAGCTGGACTAGCACTCAAATTCACTGAGAGTCAATTTCCATGGATGACAACAATATTCATTAATGGATTGTCTTCATGAGGATTCTGCCTTTCTTAATTAGATTCCTTTGTATAGTGTCAGGGCAGCATCTAGCAGAGCTTTCTGTAATTAGAGACAAGGACAGAACATGGATCAGTTTTACTCTGTAAAGTATATGAAATTCTTACTACAATACGGTGAGCCCTGGATATTCTGTTGTTTGGGTTTTTTTTTAAAGCTGGTTATTTTGGAATCAAAGAACAAACAAGATCTACAGAATATTGTGCCTTTTAGATAATGAAAATGTATCTGTAGGTACAAACCCTGCTGAAAGCTATCAAGTCCTGCCAACATACTCAAACCAATTACTGATAAAGCTACTATGAAGCCGTGTGGATTAGTGAAAACTTGGAGAAACCTGCTTGGCACTCTAATTCTCCCTCTTTTTCTCTTTCCAAACTTGCCTAGCAAATGAATCCACTGAGGTGCAATTAAAAGCAATAGAAAAAGCTTCAAGGGGGAAAAAAAAGCACTTAAATCTGCTGTTTTAAAAGTCACCCCTCCTTCCCCATCCTGATGGGTCTCACTCTCTGATAAACAACTGAATCCACTGTAGCAATATCAGCAGGTTTCAGACATGTATTTCATTGGAAAGTTCAAGAGATGAATGAATTCACAAGATTTTCCATGCCAGCCTAAAAGTGCTCCTTCACAAATTTGAATGAGCCCAGTTTGAATTCCACAGTTCAAGAAAGATGTGGAGAAATTGGAGAAGGTCCAGAAAAGAGCAACAAAAATGATTACAGGTCTAGAAAACATGACCTACGAGGGAAGACTGAAAGAACTGGGCTTGTTTAGTTTAGAAAAGAGAAGACTGAGTGGGCACATGATAGCAGTTTTCAAGTACAGGAAGACCCCGACTTGCGATGCGATTGGTTTCAGGGGAAGCATCGCAAGTCGGGGGCATCATAACTCGAACCCTCATTTATGATAGGTGCTGTGTGCCGTCATAAATGTAGGCCAAGGATGTAAGTCGGAGGATTTTGGCCCCTTCTGCACTTACAAAAATGGTTGTAAGTGCTGGGGGTCGGAACTCGGGCGGTCGCAAGTCGGGGGCTTCCTGTATCTAAAAGGGTGTTACAAGGAGGAGGGAGAAAAATTGTTCTCCTTGGCCTCTGATGATAGGACAAGACGCAATGGGCTTAAATTGCAGCAAGGGGAGTTTAGGTTGGACATTAGGAAAAACTTCCTACCTGTCAGGGTGGTTAAACACTGGAATAAATTGCTTAGGGGGGTCGTGGAAGCTCCATCACTGGAGATATTTAAGAGCAGGTTAGACAGACACCTGTCAGGGATGATCTAGATGGTGCTTGGTTCTGTTGTGAGGGCAGGAGACTGGACTCGATGACTTCTTGAAGTCCCTTCCAGTTCTATGATTCTATGATTCCATGATTCTATGAATCCGCTAAACAACACGCTGGAGATCTAAAAGAAATACAACCATCTTTCCAATGGCATCTGGCATTTAGTTCTAGCACAGGCAGGTGACATTAGAATAGACCTTAAAATAATGTATCTAAATTACAAATATTGTTTTATTTTCATATGTTTAGTGATTGTTCTCCTGAGCTCAGCTAGAACTAGCAACCAATGCTTTATGTCATCTGAAAGCTTGGGATTCTGGCCTAACGTATATCCCTATATCTAAAGGCACATGCTTTCTTAGCTGATAAATTCACATTTGAACAGTGTTTCTTAAACTTTTTAAGACTGAGGAATACCAAACAATATTTTTTTTTTATGGGGAACACCAAGGTTTTTTTTTGTTGAGCAAAACAAACAAAAAAGGACAAGGAAAAGAAGTTGTTAAACAAAAAAACCCCCAAAACAGTTTGCCCTTTTATCAGGAGAGCAGGCATTGCCCTTTTAAGGGCAGCCAGTTTGAACTTTGTTCAGGCATTGCCCTTTTAAGGGTGGCCATTTTGAACTCTGTTCTCCGCGGAACACCTCCAACTGCCTCGTGGCACACCGGTGTACCGTGGAACACACTTAAGAAAAGCTGCATTAGAATGTAAATGAGAAGAAAAAAGCAAGGTGGTAATCAGGATGATTTGAGATATGATATGCCTTGCCTTTAGCTAGCTAGAGCTGTAGACACACAGAACACTCCAGATCCATGCAAAAGCTTTCAGGGTTACAACATTTATACATGCTAGTCCTGAAACTGCAGTCAGAGCAAATCGAACAATGTTGCTCTCTGCGCTAGATATATCTGGCTTGGTGTTTGTAGGGTGGTTGTAGCCATGTTGTTCCCAGCATATTAGAGACAAGATGGATGAGATGATATCTTTTATTGGGCCAACTCCCGTTGGTGAGAGAGACATGTGTTCAGGCTTACACAAAGCTCTTCTTCAGGTCTGGGAAACTCAGAATGTCACTGATAAATACCCGGTTTGTCAAGATTGCTTAACATAAGTAGTTAAATATTTCAAGAGACCATTCAAGGTGAAGCGGCCCACTAAGACCCTTCCAGTCATAGGGAAGAAAGGAGGTGGGGGAAGAGATGGTGGGCACATTGTTAGTGGACTATAGAGTGTCCTAATAAGCCACAGATCCAGTGTCTCTCTTCAGGCCATGCATTTTCGTGTCTAGCAAAGTTATGACTGTAAACTCCCAGGTTTGCCTGTTGTGCAGGTTTCCTCTGAGGATGAGGTCTGAGAGGTCAGATACAGAATGATCGCTTTGTGAAAAGTGGTCACCCGCAGGTGATGGGTGTTTTCGTCTTCCGTCTTTTTCCTGTGAGAGTTCATTCCAGGGTTGTAGTGCTGGTCTGATTTCACCCACACCATTACTGGAGTTGTATACCTGACAGGGACCCCACCCTGAAAGAAATCTTTCCCACACCCACCTCTTCTGGAATTCAGACCACCACCCAACCTCATCATCAGACACAAGTACCCTACAAACCAGGACAAATCACCTCAAAGCAGCAACAGACCCAGCTAGAAAAAGAAATGCAAACCCTGCAGATATATTTCCACTACTGCAATGATCACCCACCCCCACACTACAGCTTTCAAGAAGCATGGGTCACAACACATGGTGCGGCTCCTCCAGTGGACTGAATTCCCCTATAACAACAACGTGGGTGATTCTGGTGTTGGAGGGGAGGCACATCTCTGCCTCATTGACTGCACACCATCCATTCTTACCACTGGGGACCAAAGTCTACTCATTTATACTGGTGTAAATGCAAGGCAATTGTCGGAGACAAATGGATTTGCTCCTGACTTGCACTGCTGCATGGAGTCCAGAGAAGAGGGCACCAGAGGGCCAGGCAATCAAGGCCATATTCCACAGGAAAAGTGCTATCTATAAAGTAACAGGCTGCAGGATTATTGTCTTATTTCTCCTGATCACATAGCTGTATAGGTCTCCTCAGCAGGGGCCATTAGGCCAAGGTTAGTGCGCAATTGAACATCAGTGTTCGATGCATCACTAGCTGTGTGCCTAAAGGAGAGCCGTAGAAATCAGCTAATTATTACAAACAGCTGTCTGCTGAACACTGACACGCAGCACGGTTCCGGCAGAACAGGCTGAGGTGCCATCTGGAGTAAGCAAATGCAAATCAAGTGTTGGAGCGAGTACCCAGGGGTGTGCGAATGCGCTGCTACCTGGGTTGCCATGCAGGCAAGAGAATGAATCCACATTTCTTGCCGTCATCCATAACGGTTAGTCTTTGCTGCAGGTCGCACAGGGTTAGCATCTATGGAAAGAACTGTGCATGCCCAAAATGGGCTGGTGGGGTTAGAACGTGGCTGATTTCAAATTTCTTACAATCAATCTATTGCAGGTTTTTAGTCTGTTCATTGTAAATGCACGCGCAGGCTCAGCCACATTCCTCCAGGCAAATCTGACTTTTTACGCACAAGCCCCTCTTGAACGTAGGTGGATGAATGCGCTACCTGTTTACAGTCCAGAATACACAGGTGTGGAATAAGGTCAGGAGGTTATGTTAAGCTGTCTGTGTTACTGGTGCTGGTTTATTTAGAACTGTGTCGCTGCAAAAGGCTTGTTTACATGTGCACACTCAGGGGCATTCATCTGCATTCATTACTGGTGTGAACTGGAAAACTCACCCTAGGAGAGGAGATTGGGGGGCCTTGGCTTGTTAAGCCTAAGATAAAGAAGGCTGAGGGGAAATATGAGACCCCTCTGTCAATGCAGAAGAGGGTACACTCACCACTGACCGTGCCCCGTATTGGCCATTATGAGATTTAGGTCTGGCCTGGTGTTGTGCCCTCCTCTGGCAATACTTTTCCCATCCTCCTCACATCTTGTGGCCCCTCTTGCTCCAGGAACTGCAGCCTCCTTTTCACGACTCAGTCTTTGGCCAGTTCCCAACATGACTCCTGCATCTGGAGGTAAGACTGTAACAAAGTCTTTCCCAGACCAAACTGTCCCAGGCCATCCACTGTCTGCCTGGCACTTACCACATCCCCAGGGACTGGTAGGGGAACCTGGGCCTGGCCTCTACTCTGGGTTCCAGCTCAGGGGCCCTCCGGTTAGCAGGTAAAGTCTGCACTGCTATTCCCCTAACCTTCTTCCACCTTCCTGGCTCCCTTCTCCTACCTTCCCGGGAGCTGGGAGGCTGGCAAACCCAGGGAGTAACTGTGACCTGCCCTCAAGAGTCTATAGTCCCAACACATTTCCCTCCTCCAGAGTGACTGCAGGCTCCCTTCCTGCGCCCCTTCTGTTGCCAGCTTCCTGGCTTATGTAGGTCCTGCCTGTCCCTGACAAGCTGAAATTCGATGAAGGCTTCTAATAATCAGAGGAGTGGAGTCAGGAACAGCCTTCCTAGGGGAGGGGGCAAAATGCCTAACTGGCTTCAGAACTAGCTTGATATGTTTGTGGAGGGGAGGGCATGATGATACTGCCTACAATGGCATGTCGCTGATCTGTAACTGCTAGTAGCAAGTATCCCCAGCAAGCGGTGGGTGAGGGGCTGATGGATGGGCAGGGCTCAGAGTTACTACAGAGAATTCTTTCCCAGGTGTCTGGCTGTTGGCTCTTTCCCATGTGCTCAGGGTCTAACTGATCACAGTATGTCCTCCCGGTCAGGTTGGCAGATTTGTTGCCCTCCTCTGCAGCATGGGGCACAGGTAGGAGTGCTGATGGACTTGCCAAGCCCCGAGCAAGATTGGGGAGCCTGGCTCCACACCCCTGGGAAGGGTGGGGCCTCAGGCAGAAGGCTGGGGACAGATAGCCTTCAGTGCCTCCAGAACCATGCTGCGCCGCACTCCACACTGCCCGCCCCCCAGCCCTCAGAGCCACAAGGAGCGTGCCACACTGCACTCCAGCAGCGATTTAAAGGGTCTGGAGCTCCAGCCACTACCAGTGCTGCAGTAGTTAGTGCTGGTGGCTGGGAACTCCAGGCCCTTTTGTATCACCAAGTCCCAAGGCAATTGTCTCCTTTCCTCCCCGCATCCCCTCCCCCATCAGCAGGTCTGGGCACAGGTCACTTGCAGGTTTAAACTACAGTAAATGGAGGCTTCTCTGTTTCTTGAAATTTTTAAATCATGATTTGAGGACCCCAGTAACTCAGCCAGAGTTAGGGGGTCTATAGCAACGGTGGATGGGTGAGGTTCCACAGCCTGCAAAGCACAGGAGGCCAGACTAGATGATCGCAGTGGTCCCTTCTGGCCCTTAAGTCTCCGAGTCTATGACTCTGAAGTGGTTTTGGTCAAACTGCATTAACCCTCTGTGTGGATGTTCTTACTCAGGGCTTGTCCTGACATACACTGCTACAGCGCAGACACTATAGCACTTTAGTGAAGATGCTCCTATGCTGATGTAAGAGCTTCTCGCATCAGCATAGTTAACCCACCTCCCAGGGAGGTGGTAGCTTTGTCAATGGGAAAAGCTCTTCCATCAATGTAGTTGTCTACACAGGGGCTAGGGGAGTAGAACTACATTGCTTAGGCAGGTGGAGTTTTCACACACCTGAACAACACAGATATAATGATATAGGACTATAGTGTAGACATGACCTCAGAATAAAAGTGGCTTTAATTCAGTTCAAATTAATTCACTTCCACAGTGAATTAAGCTAAATCAAATTAAGGTTACCTTAAATCTGAATAAGAGCATCCAGATAGGGGTTTAAATGTGGTTTTACTAATCCATTTTGATCAGTAATTCAGATTAACTCTCCCTGGGCAGCACAACCTTTAGTTATATTCAGGCTAATCTAATAGGCTGTTTTGTTTTTTAGCTTTTCTACAAATCTACGTACTGATCCTTAAACAAGCTTCATTTTAAAAATGTGTACTTCTTTTTATTACATTTACTTTATTGCACCTGTAAACATTTTTGCAACTTGAAATACATTCATCTCTAGGTGCACCAACATTGCACCGTTATTTCGAGATACCTAGCGTTATTTTGAAATAGCCAAGCGAGCGTCTACACAGCCATTCTGTGATTTCGAAATAATTTTGAAAAAATGGACGGCTTATTCCAAAATCTGTAAACCTCATTCTACAAGGAATAATGCCTATTCCGAAATAGCTATTTTGAAATAAGACACGTGTAGACACTTCACTGCGGTTATTTCAAAATAGCCCCTCACCAGGGCCATGCTAAGTTATTCCTCCCCAGTGCCTCCTGGGGATCTAAATCAAGATAGCACATCTGCCTCGGACTAATTTTGAGGCTTCCTGGCAGTGTAGATGTGCTATTTCGAAATAAGCCATTTCAGAATAACTATTCTGGAATAGCTTATTTCAAAATAAGCGTGCAGTGTAGATGTACCCTCTGTTAACGTATATGCCCCAATGGGACAAAAAGCAACTAGATACGATAGAATTTTATGATAAATAATTAACACCTAGCACATCTTCCACTTACTGTTCACACTCCTCTTCCGAGATAGGAATGCAAATGCAGACAAGCGAAATTGCAAATGAAGCGTGGATTTGACTTTCCCGTGCTTCATTTGCATAATCACATCCGGCCGCTATTTCGAAATATCCTATTTCGAAATAAAAAACACTGTGTAGACGTGGTTATTTAGAAAGAAACCCTTTCTTTCGGAATAACCGTTAAACCTCATTTTTTTGAGGAGTAAGAGTTATTTCGAAAGAAGCGGTTTCTTATAAAATAACCGCAGGTACACAGTGGGTTTAAGCACATACTTTAAATTAAACATGTGTACACAGCTATGCTGAATTGAGGTTTACGGCTGATGCAGAGCCCAGTGAAGTCAATGGGAGTATTTTTTCCCTCATCGATTTTGGACTGGGCCTTAAAGCAAGCAAATGTCTTTCATCCCCTTGAGAGACTGTTCCCTTTTCCTCATTAAGGATAGTATAAAGTATTAGCACCATAATTATTATGTTTAAGAAGGAATATAATATCCTTTCTTAGTATATTTCATGTTAGGCATCTATTGGTTTTTTAATTAAAATTATCTACATTCAGAATGTCCATAGAGGATAAGGAGCAATTGAGTCAAAATGATAAGTTATGAAATGTAAATTTTAATTAAAAAAATCTCTTCTGTTCATGAAAACAGCAAAGTAATTATATAACTCAGTCTATCTCCCATTTAGCCAGCCTGTTCCTCATTGGTTCCCAACATGCCTCAAACTATACACAAAAGGAATCACATGGCCCTGCCAAAAAGGAGTTAATGCCCAATTCAGCAGCATATGCTAGTAGTCCATAGCAGGAGAAAGACTCTGAAGGAGGTTCCTAGTGATGGTGGCGATGGCACTAGTGACAGTGGGCACTGGGCCACAGTTAGCGCTACACTAATTAGGAATGTTAGAAAGACGGTATGTTCTACATCAGTGTTTCTGAAAGTGCTCCACAAAATCACTCTCAGAAACACATTAACTGGCTGCCCTGGTTTGTTTATTTACTGGCGCCGTGGGCCACGGAGCCTCGTGGCTCCCATTGGCGCCGTTTTGTCCATTTCAGCCAAGGGAAGACACAGGAAGCAGTGGTCCAGCCCACACCACTTCCCGCAGCTCCCCTTGGCTGCAAAGGATGAACACGGAGCAATAGTCTCAAGTTGTGGTGGGAGAGGTCCAGGCTGGATATTAGGAAAAACTATTTCACTAGGAGAGTGGTGAAGCACTGGAAGGAGTCTTCATCCCTAGAGGTGTTTAAGTCTCGGCTTGACAAAGCCCTGGCTGGGTTGATTTAGTTGGGATTGGTCCTGCCTAGAGCAGGGGGCTGGACTTGATGACCTTCTGAGGTCTCTTCCAGCTCTATGGTTCTATGATTCTATGAGGCTCCATGGCCGTGGCACCAGTAAATAAACAAACCGGGGCAGCCAGTTAATGTATTTCTGAAAGTGATTTTGCAGAGCACTTTCAGAAACACTGCTCTAAATAAGCTGCAGAGAAAACAACAGAAATCTAATCAAATGACTGAGGTCCCTCAAACATATAATATATAAATAATCCGCTGGCTAGGGATCCTCTACCATCTTTTAATTAGAACCTGCTGACTCTACCTAAGCATGTGAAAAAAACTGGGGAACAAGGCCCTATGACCAAAAGCACAGAATAATGAACTATTGGAAAAGACGAGTCCTCTACTGTACCCCACTACCCTTCAATGATATAGAATTTTCTCTTAGAATATGGAATGAAAGTGCCCACTCTGTTAAAGAACGACATTTTCACTAGTGCTTAGCATTAGCTTAACCCTGCCCCCATCAATCTCAATGCTGATGGCTTCTGAAAATGCTATCCTATGTGGAGAAAACTCCTAGTGCTTCAGATGAAGAACAGACCTACCGATACAGAACAAGCCACATTAGCAAGTTACATAGCTATTTTAGCACCAATTGCCATGGTTTATTCTAAACAGAACCACTGGCAGTGTTCCCTCTAAGCTGAGCACTTGTGTAGGTGCCCAGGAGAGGTTCAAATGCTGCCCAGCTGATTAGCAGAGTGCCCACAGTGCCCTGAGTCAGTAGCATGTGCTTCTACTGGTGGTGCACATCTGCACCGGCCTTAGTGCACATAATACAATTTATTCCACACATGGATGGAAAAGCTTAGAGGGAAAGCTGGATACTAGAATAAGGGTATGTCTACACTAGCCCCCTAGTTCGAACTAGGGAGGCTAATGTAGGCATTCAAAGTTGCAAATGAAGCCCGGGATTTAAATATCCCGGGCTTTATTCGCATCTTCCTGTCCGGGCACCATTTTTAAATCCCCTTAGTCCGAACTAACTGCCCACGGCTACACGCGGCAGTCAAACGTTAATTCGAACTAAGTCCTTAGTTCTAGTTAACTGTTACACCTCATTCCACGAGGTGTAACACTTAACTCGAACTAAGGACTTAGTTCGAGTTAACGTTTGACTGCCACATGTAGCCGCGGGCAGATAGTTCGGACTAAGAGAATTTAAAAATGGCGCCCGGACGGGAAGATGCAAATAAAGCCCGGGATATTTAAATCCTGGGCTTCATTTGCAACTTCGAATGCCTCCATTAGCCTCCCTAGTTCGAACTAGGGGCCTAGTGTAGACACACCCTAATATATTAGATTAAGAGACTGAGACAGAGAGAAAATAGCAATCCTCAAAGGAAATAGGATACACTGGCACATATTCTGGGATTGCCCAAGAACTACAAAATTCATAGTTAATATCATCACAATAAATTCCATAGATTTTAAAGGCCAGAAAGGACAGTTATGATAATCTAATCAGACTTTCTTCATAACACAGGCCATAGATGGACTATGCAGTGTCTTCAGATTTGATATGCTAAATCCAAATGGATTGCACTGAATGTAGAGATGGCAATAAATGATCCTTGCTTCTGTTATCTTTCCAGTGACTAACAGCAAAGGAAGGAATCCCCAGTCATATCTAATGGGAAAGCAATAAAGATATTGGGGTAAAATGGAACATTTTAATATAGCATTGGGAGTCACTCTAATGTTACTCAAGAGAAGAAGGGGGTATAGACAATATAAATTACCATATATTTGAGAGACCGGCATGCAGGCAAAACAGTTATTTACCTAATGGTAATTATGGTTCTTTGTCTCAAGAGGAGAGGCAATTCTTAATTTTGTCCTAAGTAGAGCACATCATGTGGTCCAAGAGGTGAATATAGCTGGACCGCTTGAAAAAAGTGACCGTAATATAATTAAATTTAACATCCCTGTGGCAGGAAAATCACCACAGCAGTCCAACACTGTGACATTTAATTTCAGAAAGGGGAACTACACAAAAATGAGGAGATCGGTTAAATAAATTAACAGGCACAGTGCCAAAAGTGAAATCCTGCAAGCTGCACAGAAACTTGTTAAAGACACGATAATAGAAGCTCTACTTAAATGTATATCCCCAAATTTAAAAAAACATAGTAAGAGAATCAAATAGGTGCCACCGTGGCTTAACAACCAAGTAAAAGAAGCAGTGAGAGTCAAAAAGGCATTGTTTAAAAGTGGAAGTTAAATCCTAATGATGAAATAGAAAGGAGCCTAAGCTCTGTCAAGTGAAGCATAAAAAATATAATTAAGAAGGCCAAAAAAGAATTTGAAGAACAGCTAACCAAAACTCAAAAAGTAATAGCACATTTTTAAGGACACCAGAAGCAGGAAGCCTGCTAAACAACCAGTGGGGCCACCAGACAGTTGAGATGCTAAAGGAGCACTCAAGGATGATAAGGTCATTGTGGAGAAACTAAATCAATATTTTGAATTGGTCTTCATGGCTGAGGACATGAGGGACATTCCCTGAGCCTTTCTTTTTACTGTCCCAGATTGAGGTGTCATTAGAGGAGGTTTTGGAACAAACAGATAAAGACTAATAAATCACCAGGACCAGATGGCATTCACCCATGTGTTCTGAAAGAACTCAGATGTGAAACTGTAGAACTACTAACCGTGGTCTGTAACCTATCAGTTAAATCTACTTCTGTATCTAATGACTGGAGGAGCTAATGTGATGCCGATGTTTTAAAAAGGGCTCCAGAGGTTATCCTGGCAATTACAGGCTGGTAAGTCTAACTTCAGTACTGGACATATTGGTTGAAGCTGTCGTTAAGAACAGAATTCAGACATAGGGTCCGTCTACACTTGCTCCCTAGTTCGAGCTAGGGATGCAAATGTAGGTGACTGAAATTGCTAATGAAGCAGGGATTTAAATATCCCGCGCTTCATTAGCATGATCTTGCTGGCGCGTTACTCCGCTCAACAGCTGATTCGAACCAGGAAGTGCGCGCCAGGACGCGTTAGTTCAAACCAAATCTCTTGGTTCAAACTAACGTTACTCCTCAAAAAATGAATCCCAGCTTCATTAGCAATTTTGGTCGCCTACATTTGCATCCCTAGCTCGAACTAGGGAGCAAGTGTAGACGTACCCATAGAGATGAACATAATTTGTTGGGGAAGAGTCAACACAGTTTCTAATCATGCCTTACTAATCTACTAGAATTCTTTGAGGGGGTCAACAAGCACGTGGACAAGGGGATCCAGTGAATATAGTGTACTTAGATTTCCAGAAAGTCTTTAACAAGGTCTTTCATCAAAGGCTCTTAAGCAAAGTAAGTTGTCATAGGATAAGATGGATGGTCCTCTCATGGACTGATAACTGGTTAAAAGATAGGAAACAAAAGGTAGGAATAAATGGTCATTTTTTTAGAGCGGTAACTAGCAGTATACCCCAGGGGTCTGTACTAAGACCAGTCCTATTCAGTGAGGTGGCAAAATTTGCAGATGATACAAAATTGCTTAAGATAAGTTAAGTCTACACTAGACTGCAAAGAGCTTCAAAAGGATCTCAAAAAACTGGGCAAGTGGCCAACAAAATGGCAGATAAAGTTCAATGTTGATAAATGCAAGGTAATGCATATTGGAAAACATAAACTCAGCTATACATATAAAACAATGGGGGTCTAAATTAGCTATTACCACTCAAAAGAGAGATCTTGGAGACACTGTGGAAAGTTCTCTAGAAACATCCATTCAATCTGCAGAGGCAATCAAAAAAATGTTGGGAATCATTATGAAATGAATAGATAATAAAACATGAAAATATCATATTGCCGCTATATAAATCCATGGTATGCCCACATCTTGAATACTGTGTGGAGATGTGGTGACCTCATCTCAAAAAAGATATCTTGGAACTGGAAAAGTTTGAGAAAAGGGCAACAAAAATTATGAGGAGTATGAAATGACAGCCATATGAGGAGAGATTAATAAGACTTGCACTTTTCAGCTTGGAAAGGCGACGACTAAGGGGGGGCTATGATGGCAAGCTATAAAATCATGACTGGTACAGAAAAAAGTAAATAAGGAAAAGTATTTAATCCCTTTCATAACACAAGAACTAGGGGTCACCAAATGGAATGAAGAGGTAGCAGGTTTAAAAGAAAGAAAAGGAAGTATTTCTTCCCACAATGCACAGTCAACCTGTGGAACTCCCTGCCAGAGGATGTTGCTAAAGCCAGGACTTTAACAGGGTTCAAGAAAGACCTAGATAAATGCATGGAGAATCGGTCCATCAATGGTCCTCAGCCAGGATGGACAGGGATCGTGACCCTAGCATGCTTGTCAGGGTTAGGAATGGATGGCAGGGGAGGAGTCACTTGATGATTACCTGTTCTGTTCATTCTCTCTGGGGTACCTGTGCCTGCTGGAAGACAGGATAATGGGTTAAATGGACCTTTGGTCTGAACCAGTCTGGCGGTTCTTGTGTTCTTCTTTTCTCAGTCTCTTCACCAGTACAGTGTCCATGTGTTACGAGACCCCATAGTAGCAGGCAAGGAGAATGTGTCATGGAACACATGTGGACAATTCAGTCAGAAGAACCACAGTAACTGTAAGTTAAGCAACCATTTTTTTTCTTCTTATTAGAAGATTGTACGGATCCAGGCAGGTCCTGTTTGCTCAGAGCCAAGGAAGGTCTTATCCTTTTGCCCAAAAGGAAGAGCTTCAAGCAAACTTCCCCTCACTTTCTGCATTTGTTTTGAAAATGACCTGAAAGCGAACACTTCAATGGTATGTCTGTCATCCCGGCAAAATAAACATCTGTCATGCCCATCACTGAGGAGTGTAGCCACCTCACAGGAGGGGCAATATCTAAAGCCAGGGGATATGGGCTCAGTCATTATAGCTGTAGCCTGTAACTGGGTATAATAAGGGAAATACCAAAAAACCCTTTCACCTTAGCATTTGCCACCAAGCAACTGAGACAAACTAAATTCAAACAGAGCTAGCCAAGGGCAAGCGATACATGTATTGCTTGTAGGTCCATCCCAAAGCTGTGGGCGAGAAGTAGGGGTTGAGGGATGGTTGGCCTCACTCTGCCCTTTATGCCTGTGGCACAGGGCAGGCGTGAGGGCATTCAGAGGAGAGGTGAAGACTACTGAGCACTGCTGGCCAAAGATCACTGCCTATGCACCAAGACTAGAGTGCGTATGGATAGTCCCATAAACAACAGCCAGTTTCTTGTCACTGCCTCTTTGTGTGATATTCTTTGGTATTATCTTGAAGTTTCAATATTAACCAACCCCCAAACATTTTCTGGGCTCTATCTATTCTCTCTCTGGTAAATAGACACAATAGCCTTTAAAGTGAACTGGGAGACAGAGGATGGAATGATAGCAAAAACACACCCTGAAGACAAAACCAAATAGAAAAAAAAATTGTTAAAAGTTAGTTCAGGCAGACCAACCCTTGTGAGTGACAAGCAACACAGGGTAATGTTACAGAAACAGGAAAGAAACATAGTAGGTGCTGAAATATAGGATCTCTTTATACAGGCCTGTGGCTATTCTTGTAGGGATCAGTGCTACCATCAGGATTTCTGGTGCCCCAGGTGAAATGGGCAATATATACCTCTCACAGAGCCCAGAACTCAACTCACATGCAGAAAAGTAAGTTTTGCTAAGTACGGAATGTCTAAGGAGCCTTATGTATATGTTAGAGTTGGTGTTGAGTGCAGTGAAGGAGCCAATCACTCAACGGGCTCAAAAGCCTTCTGTCTGCATTGTTACATATTCCCTCCACACTCCTTAGATCAGCTTGATTCAAAGAGTTGAACTCCTGTGATTCAGCGCACAAGAAAGCAAGAGCAGCACTCCAGAGGGAGCGATTTTAATGGCATGACAGATGGAAGAACAAATTGGGGATTTGGGTGACTGACTGAAAATAAACACTAGCTTCAGAGGGGTGGCTCAGTATGTGCTCAGTGTCTGTGTTTGAGGACTTGGTGAGTATTAGGGAACAGGGATCCAGAACTGAGAACTGAAGGGGCAAATCTGAGGCTAACATAAGCTGCGACTCAGTGTGAAACGTGAATCACAAAACTTCATCCTTCAGGAATTCCTGAAGAAGTTCTGAGAGGAAACGGCCAACACTGACAAGCCCCAACAAGTGAACAGAACATGAAATGAAATGGAGACCCAGAGAACCAGAGTTATTCGATTGATGTGGAAGGTATGAAACATTAGCTGTTCTGAATGAAACCCAGGGGGCATCTGTAGAGTATTGATAAAATATCCAGGAACATCTAATACCAAAGACTGAAGGGTCGTATGCAACTGTTATG
The DNA here is from genome assembly GCA_019425775.1 of Rafetus swinhoei. Classification (NCBI taxonomy): domain Eukaryota; kingdom Metazoa; phylum Chordata; order Testudines; family Trionychidae; genus Rafetus; species Rafetus swinhoei. The sequence goes on from CM033432.1 coordinate 49,081,897, forward strand.
ACACTGGTGCATTCCCACAACTAGGTTGCACACTCAATATTAACTTTGGTGGCTCCCAAGTTCAGAGTGCATCACTGGTGAACTTTAATGTGTCTTAGTGCAATTTTTTGTGTGGATTTGTGCCTTTCTGGGGGTAAACACATCTGGCCTTCAGCTGCTTATGAAAAGAGTGGGAGAAAGCAAGCAAGTAAAATCAGTTGGAACACGGAGGAAGGGCTCACCAGACACGTCACAAGTTAAAGCAATAAGATAGTTGTAGAGGAGCAAGAAGTTGGATGGAAGATGTGGCATGGAGACACACAACAAATAAGAGTGTAAGGGTACGTCTACATTAGCCCCCTAGATCGATCTAGGGAGGCTAATGAGGGCGACCGGAATTGCAAATCAAGCCTGGGATTTAAATATCCCAAGCTTGATTTGCATGTTCCTGGCCGGTCGCCATTTTAGAAATTGACTAGCCCCTCATTCCACGAGGAATACCACCTAATTCGATTTAGGGCTTTATTCCGGAATCCTGTTTCACTTCCGCGTGTAGACACGGGCAGTTACTTCGGGCTAGTCAATTTCTAAAATGGCGACGGTTGAGAACATGCAAATCAAGCTTGGGATATTTAAATCCCGGGCTTGATTTGCAATTCTGGTCGCCCTCATTAGCCTCTCTAGATCAATCTAGGGGGCTAGTATAGATGTACCCTAAGGGAAGATCAGTCACCAGCAACAAGTATTCTGCCCCGGAGGATCCAGCAGATGAGGAATAGAATGAGAAAAGAGAAAGGAATAGAATGAGACAGCGACTCAGACCACTGAACAAGATGGAGAAAGACTCCTTCAGCAATCGCTCCTGTGAAATCATCTCGCAGGGAAAGAGGAGGGAGACCCCTCCCTTGGGACATTTCTATAGCAGAATGGAGAAAAGTCCCATTCAAATGTAAACAGTAGAGAGTCAAGCTCCTTTGGATAGAGGGGAAGCAGATGATCTAATAGGTCTTCTCCTCTTACAGTTTCTGCAAGTCCATGGTTCTTCTTCTGATGGAAGGCGTAAAGGAAGACAAGCAAAAGGTAGCAAGCAGGGAGCAACTCCATAATTCCTACTGTTACTTTTCAAATTAAAACTATTACACAAGCTTCCATCCTCCCTATCCCCCATCAGTTCTTGAGGCGCATTTGGTCTATTTAGGGTTCATGCTGGAATGTCAATAGGATTCAGCAGTTGGACTCAGGATTGAAAAAGGCATTTCAAGACAGACCTTATTATAAGGAAAAGAGATATTAAACCTGAAAGAAAATGTCTAAGGACCCTTTCCCACCCTCAATTCACTGAGAAAAGAAAGAAGCAAATGGCTCTAAGACACATTGTCTTTATCTGTAATTTCTTTCCTATAAAGAAAACAGCTCTGGGAGTTTGAGGGGTTTTTTGTTTTTTTCAAATGTGCACAGGAATGTTTCTTGTGATATCTTGGCAGCATCCATTTTGTTCTAAATATACATTATTTGAATGCAGAAATTTTACATGGAGCTATTTATTGTATGTTGGTGTTGTAAACTGAGCATTTTTTCTGATATGTTAGGGAATGCACAGTCAATAGGAACAGCAAAGCTTGCTTTAGAACATACTGAGCCTGCAACTTTCAAAGCTCTCTAAGGGTACATCTACACTTGCTCCCTAGTTTGAACTCAACCGATGCAAATGTAGCTGACCGAAATTTAAATATCCCGCGCTTCATTAGCATAATCTCACCCGCGTGCTATTCTGCTCGCCAGCTGATTCGAACCAGGAAGTGTTCTCCGGGATGTGTTAGTTCGAATCAAACCCCTTGGTTCGAACTAACGTTACTCCTCATTTTTTGAATGTTACTCCTCAGAAAATGAGGAGTAACGTTAGTTCGAACCAATGGGTTTGATTCAAACTAACGCGTCCCGGAGCGCACTTCCTGGTTCGAATCAGCTGGCAGCGAATAGCGCAGTGAGATATGCTAATGAGGCGCGGGATATTTAAATCCCCGCTTCATTAGCAATTTTGGTGGCTACCTTTGCATCTCTAGTTCGAACTAGGGAGCAAATGTAGATGTACCCTTATAAGAGATCTGTATGCTCGATTCTTATTAAAATTCACAGGAACTACATGCCCAATTCCAGTTAAAATTAATAGAAATTTGGTGTCCAAATCTCCTAGGGAAGTTTGAAAACCCCTTGTTTTAGGTAAAATCTATCAGTATTGTGCAATACTTTGATAACCAAATCTGACTTGGCCGGGTATGAAGTTCACAGGAAAGTCAGAGAAAGAAGGGATTATCAACCCATCTCTGTATGAAACTGTTGCCTTCAGTAGATTTTGAAACATGCAAATGAATAACAGCCCCGTCTCTTGCTTGTGGTTTGTTTGGCTCTGCTGAGTGACAAGCAGTAAATGTCAGTAATGTTGGACATTAGCAGCGGTTGTGGCTCCAAATAGGGAGCAAACAGATCTGCTGATTAAGGACAGGCCATACCTACACACTAAAAGGTGCCTATTTGACAGAGGGGAGCCACTCCCAAAGATCCTGGGATTTCCAGTTACTAATCCTCCTTCACAACTTTACTTGCTTCTGGATCTTTTATCATATCAGTAGCTCACCAGTTCCCTCTAAATGTCAATTGCATTTAGAACTTCCAAGTCACCAGCTTGTAGATTGATGAAAACAAAGGACTCCAAAGAAGTATAACAAGTGTCTCTCACTGTCCTGGGAAAATATTTCAGTCCTGATTTGTAGAAACCACTCCTTAGGGGGGAAGGCTCCATATTTTGGGCCTTCTTCTGAGCTTCTTCTAGGAACAGATTCTGGGACCTTGTCTAGGCTAATTATGTGTAGGGAGAGAAATTACAGTATTTTCTTACTGCGAAGTACATTAGATACATCAGTCCTTTGAGGTAGTCTCAAATGGCATACAGGCAATCTCTTCTTTCAGGAATCTAAGCCCAAACACCAATGCCCAGTTCCCAGAAAGCAACTCTGCCACAAGAATTGACTAAGTCAGGGTGCGTCTAGACAGCAGCGCTATTTTGGGATACTTCCGGTATCCCGAAGTAGCGATTTCCGTGTCTTGACAGCACACTCATTATTTCAAAATAGCTTTCGAAATAACGGGCATGCTATTCCGACATCCCTGTAAACCTCATTCCACGAGAATTAAGGGACATTTCAGAATAGCTCTTTATTTCGAAATTTAATTTCAATTTCAAAATTAACTTGAAATAAGCTACACAATTTGCGTAGCTCAAATTGCGCAACTTATTTCGAGCTAAGGGTGCAGTGTAGATGCACCTCAGAAAGTAACTCACCTAAAAGAATCAGTATCACAAAAACTAACACCACTACACACAGCATCTCCTTGGAGACTGGATAATGCTCTCACACTAAAGACAAGAACTTTTAAGTCTGTGTGTAACAATGTTTTTGGTGACTCCTACCATAACAACATCTTTTTTCTTTTGAAATGACCACCAAGGGCAACCTAAAGTAACAGCCATGTACAAAAATATATTACCCTTTACTGTGTTGTGTGTGCTTTTTGTTAGTCTCTAAGGTGTTGCTTTTTAAGTTTATTCTTCTAGACTTTGAGTCATAAATACTGCTGTTATGTCAACTTGTAGAACTTGCTGACAGGGGATGCTGTGAAGTCCAAAAGAAAACTGGGTCAAACAAAATTAGGAAATATCATGGAAGGTTGGTGCATCAATTGCCATTAGCCAAGATGGACCTAAGACCAAAGCCAAGATTATACTAAGCCTCTGAGTGCCAGAAGCTGGGACTGGATCTCTTGATAGTTGACCTGTTCTGTTCACTCCCACTGAAGCATCTGGCACCAGCCACTGTTGGAAGGCAGTATACCGGGCTATATGCCCATATTATCTTTGAAATATTGTAACTTTACTAGAACTTGCAAATGTCCATTGCACACATAAAAACCCCTTAACCATATTTTTCCATGTATATGTTAGATTTTATTTTGTGTGGGATCAGACATATTCAGTTCTATCAAAGTGTCATTCATGAATGGAAGTTAAAAAAATTCCGTAAGAAATGTAAATGAGTTATCTTAAAAGGCAGTAGCTTGCTTCTGCATATATGTGCATACATACACACCACCAACCTAGTTAGAGAAGAAATCTGTCAAAAATCTTTGAGATTCTCTTTTATATAACAAGAGGTTCTAAAGACTCTAAATGTTGAGCTCTCAACTCAGTGTCTCTCGACTCCCAACGAACACCACCCTCTGTTAGCGGATATGAGGACGCTTTCCCAGAACCGCTCCTGCTCCTCCTTTACAGCATCTGGTTCTGACTCCTTTAAGGGTACGACTACACTGCAGAGCAAAAGTCAAATTAAGCTTCGCAACTTCAGCTACGTCAATTGCATAGGTGAAGTCAAAATAGCTTAATTTGGCTTTTGGTGCTGCCTACGCAGCAGGAAGTCGAAGGAAGAACACTCTTCCTTAGACTTCCCTTACTCCTCATGGAATGAGGGTTACAGGAGCCAGAGTAAGAAGTCCTCCAGCTCAACATTATTTCGAAACAACGGCTTGCAGTGTAGACATGCTCTTTGTTTTCGAAATAACACTGCTATGTACATGTTCCCTAGGAGATAGGGCAATGGAAGACAGCCCATGGGTCATAGCCTACACTTCTATCCTATCTGCAGTCTCATGATTTCCTGTCAGGAATATTTTCACTCAGATGCTCCTAAGTGATGGAGACTTGACATTTTTTTGCTGCAGATCAGAGGCAGGAAAAATCAGGGAAAAGCAGTGGGAATATAGTCCAGCTGGAAGCATTCATTTTCCTCTACTAGCAGCCTTCTCCAAATGAGACAAAACCTGGGGTTATCCGATCTGTCATACAGGAGACGTTGTTTGATAGGTCTTTACTGTACTAGCTTGACAGTGCTTTTCATTTTCTCTGGTTCTCAATTGCTTTTTATGTAGCTATTTATCCTTGCCCAAAATGGGTGTTAAAATGCTATTGTGATATAAACCGCACTAAAACAATGTCTTTACCACCAGTGGGGCGGGGGAGGAGAAGAGGCTGATTCATATTAGGTTAAAAACCTACTACAGCTGCCAGCTATGGGAATCAACCCCTTCAGCCTATATAGTAGAGGCAGAGTGTTTTAGTGCTATAGGCCCTGGGTTTAAATCCTTCTGGCTGCTCAAGCACAGTCAATTACAAGGACATTAGCACAGGTGTTCACATTATAGAGGAGGTGCCCACACCCATGGAGGTGTGTCAGCGACTGTCATGCTAGCACGGTGCTGGCATTACAGTAGGATTTGCAGGCTATGCACAAGTTCTCATGAAACCAGCACTGAGCTTTGGTCCGAGGGGAGTTCCTGTCAAGAGAAATGAAATACATTGGGCCGAGGGGTTCTAATAATACATTTCCCCCATGATTGAATCCAAAATTGCATGGGCCAGGCTGTCCCCAGCACATGAGCTTGACCATGCAGGGGGAGTTCCCACCTGACTCCTCTGTCTGCCTGACCAAACACTGTCCAGACTGCAGCTCCAGCACTGGGCTGGGAGATCTCTCTGCTAAGCAAGTGAGACAGATGGAGATAGGGGGAAGTGGGGAATGTGAGAGCTGTGGTTCCATCCCTGCTTATTGCTGAGACCAGCCAGCTGACTGACAGGGGAGCAGCCCAGAAAGCAGTCAAATAACTTACTTCCCCTCGCTTCCTCCAAGGGCAAGAGAGGTCATGGGAAAAACTGTTCCTCGCATATAAATTCCTTCCCAGAGCTGCTTCGCTGGGCTGCACGGTGCCTAGACCACGCTGAAGTTTGACATTTCCACCCATTGGGAAATTCCAAGCTCCTGAAATTTGGAGTCATCCCAAATTGGGATGAGAAGTCCAAATGTCAGAATTTGTTTTCACTGCAAATATTTTGTTCTAATGAGGTCGAAACTTTATGTTTAGAGTTTATTGTGGCAACTCTCGGATTATGAATGCCCTAAAATAAAGCGATTGAATGTAATCATTTCCCTCCCAAAATTGACACGCTACAATCCTTTCCGCAAAAAATGCTATGAGCCTTTTCCAATGACAAATGGTTCTGCTGGAAAGTGTGTGACCAATTCCAGCACTCTTCCTAGCTTTCAGTCTGAGCCTAATGGCTCCATCTAGCCCTATGTAAATAATCACAATAAGTGGGTTTCACTGATCTTGTTTGTGATGAGACAATAGAGCTATTCCATCAGGGGAAAATCCAAAACTTCAACAGACGCTAATTTGAACATATTGCCTGTCCAGATGAATGTCCAGAAGGAGGAACAAAATCTAAGCTCCAAGCTAGCACATAATCACTTTACACATTACCAGAAAATTGTCGCTCGCTTGGATTTCATTCAGACATACCAGTTGTAGTCTCGTGATTTATGGCACTGCAAAATCTCCACAGAGTTCTTCTCCTGAAACCACTTGCTTTAAATATAACATATCTGAAGTTGAGCAGAGAAATTGGGAAAGCAGTTTACCTTGCTAATATTAAAGCAAAGGGGGGGGGGGAAATCGATATTTTTATTCCTGACCAAGAAAAAAAATTAACTGTTCTTGCATCTCAACTGCTAAGTAAATACATCCATTCCACGTGATCAACAGTATAGCTATGATCTCCCAAACTTTGGGAAGGTGTAATTGGTCGCCAAAATGGTTATATCCAGTAGCACAAGAAAATTCCTTCTGATGTTTTTTTAAATGGAACAAGTAAAATATTCAGGGACAAATCTTACCTAAATAGGAATTACTCAACTATGAGACAGAAACATTTCTTTTTATGGAGTTTCCTTGGCATCACCCACGTATAAGTAGGGGGTTGCCAGGCAAAATGAGCAGATTCACTTGGGATCTCTATAGTCATTAGGGAATCCATGTAGGCCCACGCCATCCAGATGAAGGCCCATTGCCTTGGCGCTATCTCTGTGCCTCTCTCCCAATGCTCTTCCAGTATCACTCAAAGAGAGCCGGGCTGCCAGGACTCTCCCATCATCCAGTGCTCCTCAAACACTCTTACTGGTATCTCCTGGCACTGCAAAGGCCAGTGCAGGGATGAAAGCTATCCGAGGCAGCACTTATTTAGCAGGAAAACTTCAGATTGGTAGGCTGAAAAATGCATCACAGACTGTGAAATCTGGTCTCCCCCCCATGAAATCTGGTCTTTTGTGTGCACTCCCCCTCTTCTATAACAGATTTCAAGGGGCCGGACCAACCTTTCACAAATTGGGGATCCTGACTCAAAGAGGAGTTGCAGGGGGGTCGCAAGGTTATTTTAGGGGGTCATGGTATTGCCACCCTTACTTCTGTATTGCCTTCAGAGCTGTGCAGCCACAACATGGCAGCAGTTGGCTGGATGCCCAGCTCTGAAGGTGGCACCTTGCCAGGAGCAGTTCAGAAGTAAGGGCAGCAATACCATATCCTGCCACCTTTACTTCTGCCCTGCTGCCTTGAGAGCTCAGCGGCTGGAGAGTGGCAGCTGCTGACTGACACCCCAGCTCTGCAGGCAGCAGCACGGAAGTAAGGGTGGCAACTTCATACCATATAATCCTTACTTCTGTGCTGCTGCTGGTGCTGCCATCAGAACCGGAGTCCCAGCCAGCAGCCATAGCTCTTCAGCTGCCCAGCTCTAAAGGTAGCACCACTACCATCAGCAGTGCAGAAGTAAGGTTAGCAGGACCACAACCTCCCCATGATAACCTTACAGTCCCTGCCGCACAACTATTTTTTGGGTCAGGAGCCCAGCAATCACAGCACCATGAAATTTCAGATTTAAATAGCTGAAATCATGACATTTATGGGGGTTTTTTAAATTGTGGAATTGACCAAAATGGACTATGAACATGGTAGGGCCTTACTAGTGATGTTCCCTCATTCCAGCCCCATGCCCTCTTCAGACAGCGATCCAAAGTCCCACAAAGCATCTATATCAGGTTTAAGGGTGGAGAAAAGGATTCTGGGAGATACCATTTCCCCCTTCCATAGTCTCCCCTAGCAGAGATTCACTGATTTTTCACCCACTCTTCTCACAGAGGGGGCAATAGTAAAGTCTTACTGTAGTGAAAGTTTGCCTGAATGCAGAGCTTTGTATTAGCTGATCAGAGCAGGGGGCAAACCTATTACTGATTTGGTCATAATTATTTGCTTGTACTTTTCAATATCATAGCATTGAGGGCTTGATCCCATGCCTACTAGCTCAGTGGGAATCTTTCAACCAACTTCATTAGGCTTTGGCTCAAGCTCTTAGAGAAAAGCAGGGGAGCAAAGTATTCACCTTCTATAGTCAAGAAAGTAAATGCAATGAAGTTATACTTTTACTATCTCTTGTACTGCCTTAGTGACAGTTAGTGCTCTTAACAATACACTCTTCCCCTCTGCCCCCATCAGTGTGACGATAGACTAATTACCGGTATACCAAATGTGAGCTCCAAACAGTCACCATGTTACAAAAGTCAAGGTAGAAAAGGCAAATTCAGCTATAAAGATGTGATATCTATTTTTTTAAAAAAGCTATTTTAAGATGAGGCATTGAAATGATGAAGCTGAAACTGATATGGTCAGGGTTAGCTATTTCCCACCCCATAGCATATTACCGACACATGGACATGCTGCACTGGGAAGTGGGATTAAATTTAGCCTACTTTGGGTCAAGTTTCCAGTTGTGCCACTCACACAAATAAGAACTAATTTTTAGAACAGCTCATTTATACAGCAACACAAGGGTCAGATTTTACTAAACTGCTCACCCCTAGCAGCGACTATGGTGATTCATAGACTTTAAGGTGAGAAGGGGCCATCAGGATCTTCTAATCTGACCTCTACACATTGCAGGCCAGGGGATCTCACCCGCCCACTCTAACAGGCTGAGACCCTGAACGCCTCAGATGAAGATTTAAAAACTTCAAGTAACATTTATGGCCAGATTTTCCCAATGTGCTGACCCCTTTTTGAGAATCTGGTGGTTTTGTGTCTTCCCTGGAACATTTCAATATCCAACCCTGTGCATGCCACATACAAAGATATGAAAACTACTCTAACTTCCAGTTTCCTCACAGGTAGACTATTGAGGCACCAATCAGAATGCCCAGCACACACACAGTGAAGAATTCATAGTGACTTGGTTTGGGTGCAGAGGATGGAGAGCATATGCTGTGTCAGGACTTTCTCTGGCAATCAGAATTTGATGTCCTCTTTGGTTGGTGGGTTATTCATGAGACAGTTACTAGCTCTGCGGGCTAGGAAAAGTTTTCTGCTCCAGGAGAGAAAGGTGAATGCAGCTGTGAATAAGTCAAGTTAATAATAATGTCAGTCAATCCAGTAAACAGTAGGTGCTTGATGGTTTTCTTTGACTAAGAGCTGGAGCTGTGCATTTCAAATGAGTTCTATGAAGATGGCATGATTATGGAAGGAAACGAGGGAGGCAGTCCAATAGCAGCGTGAGAACAAGGTGAGACAAGGAGGAGATAAAAGTCATTTTCTCTCTGGATTTTTTCCTCTGCAGTTCTGAGCTGAGAGGGCCACCTGACAATTCTGTTCATGAACCGATTACAGCTGAGTGACACCGTCAATCAAAGAGATGTGGACACAAGGATTTGGTTCACGCTTTGAACACTGGCCTTACTTTGCAGTCATTGGTACTTTCACCCTTTTTTACAACATGAAGCTAGTGTGGCATCATATATTTCCTGTGTCTTGGGATAGTTTTGCTCTTGAGCCCTTAATGCTGCCGTTAAAAAAATAACCCATCAACTCTCCTGCACTCTCTTTTCTATAAGACGTGCTTCCAATAGGATCTTACTAACCAATTTCATGGGTGTGTGCAAAAGCTGCACTGAAAAACAAGTGTGATGTCATGGTAGGGGATCTATTGTAGACCACCTAACTAGGAAGAAGAGGTGGATGAGGCTTTTTTTAAAGAGCACAATCATCCAAAGCACAGGACTTGATGGTGATGGTGGACTTCAAGCACCCAGACAGCCACTGGGAAAAGGTAGCAGGGTACATATTGTCCAACAAGTTCCTGGAATGAACTGGAGATGTGGGTCCCCCCCCCCCCCAGAAGATTAAGCAACTTGGCAAATAGAAAGGAACTGGTTGAGAATTTGAAGGCAGAAAGCAGCTTGGGTAAAAGTGATGGTGAAATTATAGAGTTCGTGACTCTGAATGGTAGGAAGGAAAACAGCAGAATAAAGTCAATGGATCTCAAGAAGAGATGTTAGTGGACTCAGGAAATTGCTTGGTAAGATCCCATGGGAAGCGCTTCTTATGGAAAAGAGTTCTGGAGAGTTCAGTTTAGAAAAAACACTATTAAAGGTTCAAGAGCAAAACTATCCTAAGATATAGGAAAGATAGAAATACAAAATACCACACTGGCCTACCCAGGAGATCTTCAATTGCCTGAAAATCAAAAAACGAGCCGTGCAAAAAGGGAAAGCTATAAAGGATGAGACTATTAAAAAAAACAACACAGAAGCAGAGGGACAAAATTAGAAAGACCTAGGTACAAAATGAGATTAAACTAGCGAGGGACTTAAAGGGTAACAAGTAAACATTTAAAAAATACATTAGAAGCAAGAGGAAGATCAAGGATAGAATAGGCCCATTACTCAATGAGGAAGCAAAGACAATAAACACAAAGCACAGCAATAGCCAAAGTATTAACTGCCTTTTTTCAGTTTTCATCAAAACCATTAGCAATAATTAGATGACTAACATTGGAACAGTATAAATGGAGTACTATCTGAGGCTAAAACACAGGAGGGGGGCAGAGTGAAGAATTAGACAGACAAGTTAGATGTTTTCAGATTGGCAAGGACTAACAAAATACATCCTAGAATACTAGAGGAACTGGTTGAAGAGATCTGAGCCATTAGCAAACATCTTTAAGAACTTTTGGAGGATGGGAGAGATCCCAGATGACTGGAAAGGGGTAAATATAGCACCTATCTGTGAAAAGGGGAATGACGACCACCCAGGGAATTATACACCTGTCAACTTGACTTTGATATCTGGAAAGATAATGGAGCTTATCATTAATTTATAAGCACTTAGAAGGCAGTAAGGTGACAAGCAGCAGTCAACATGGATTTGTCAAGAAGAAATCATGTCAAACCAAACTAATGTCCTTCTGTGACAGGCAAACAAGCCTTGTGTATGGGGAAGGAAGCAGTAGAGTTGCTACATCTCCACTTTTAGTAAGGCTTTTAATACTGTCCCACATGACCATCTCACACGCAAACTAGGGAAATGTAGCCTACTATACCTACAAACCTACTATAAAGTGGGTGCACAACTGATTGGAAAACTACACTCAGGACATGTCTACACTAGGAAATTATTTGGAAAAAGTTATTTCAAAATAATAACTCCCGAAATAATAATTTCGAAGTAGTGTGTCCATGCTATGGGGAAGCCTCAAAATTAGTCTGAGACAGGCTCCCTTAATGTGGACGCACAACCTCGACGTAGAGCTGCAGGAAGCACTGGGGGGTAATTAATTTGAATTACTCCAGGGAGTCGTTATTTCAAAATAGCAGAGGTGGAGCGTCCACACTACCGCTATTTTGAAATAACAATTTCAGAATAAGCATTATTCCTCATGGAAAGAAAGAGTTATTATTTCAAAATAACCAGCCTGTTATTTCGAAATAACAGACTTGGTGGTGTGGATGCTCCTCCACTAGTTATTTCAAAATCAGGGGAGTTATCTCGAAATAAATCCCTAGTGTCGACCAGGGCTCAGAGGGTAGGTATCAATGGTTCCTGGTTAAGCTGGAAGGGCATATCAAATGGGGTCCTGTGGGTGTCTGTCCTGGGTCCAGTTCCATTCATAAACGATTTGGATAATGGCATAAAAAGGAGAGTTTTAAAGTTTGCTGATGATACCACGCTGGGAGTTGCTGCAAGTGAAGGATGTGATTAGAATGCAAAATGATCTTGACAAACTAGAGAAATGGTCTGAAATAAATTGGATGAAATTCAAGAAGGACAAATGAAAAATACGGTACTTAGAAAGGAACAATCTGTTGCACACATACAGTGGAGACGACAGACTCGCCAGGACTTTGGGCAAGGCAGGAGGGGCCTGGCTATGTGCCCACAGAAAGGGTGGTGTCTTGGGTCCTCAGTGCTGTCTAGACATCATAAGCCAAATGGGCAAACAAAATGCAACGTTCTAGCCCAGGCCTGGATGCTATAGTAACACCTTTAACACACCTGTCAGGCAAAGTTCCCTCTAAGCTGTGTGGCTGAGCGGCCGTGCAGCAATGTTCTGACCCCCACACAGAGGTTCAAAGCTCCCCATGCAGGCAGGGAGATCAGCTGATCAGCAGAGACAAGCAGGGTTCCTTCTAAGGTGCGCACCTATGCTGGCGCTCACCAAAATTTCAGTCCTGTCCACCTCCTCTGCAGAGCCACGCAACCGTGGCCCCAGCTGCTCCTGGGGGTAGGGCCATGTGGTGGGTGGCTTCCCCACCCCAAGAACAGCTGGGCAGCCACCACACGGCAACTGGGAGCTAGAGTTTGGGTCGCGGTACTAAAAATAGCATGATAGCCCCAGCTGTGGTCCTGGCCCCAGCAGCTGCCACACAGACGTGGCCTAACTGCTCCCATGGGTGGAGCCGCATGGTGACTGGCTGCCCACATTCAGGGACTGCTGCCGGGGCCACAGTGCAGCTGCTCCTGGGCCAGAGTGGCAGTGCTAAAAATAGCCCCACACCCCCACCTGGGTGCAGCCATCACACGGCCCAGGTGGAGCATGGGAGTCCTGGGCTGCAGCTGGTCTGCTAGGGAGAGTCCCTGGCAGCAGTGGGGGTCAGCATAGCAGGGACGATGTTCCATGCGGCCCAGGCCGCATGGCGGGGAGGAGGGCTGCCTCTTGTGCCGCAGCTGGAGCTGGGCCGCAGTGAGGCTGTGCACCCTGTGCACATGGTGTTAATATTGCTGCACAAGACAAAACTCACTCCACTCACGAATGGAAGATCTTAGAGGGAACACTGCCTGGGATGCAAACCTTTTGTTTTGATGGCCTTGAAATGAACAGCCCTGACATTTCCAAAACTGTATTCTTTTGTGTTTCAACCGAAACAAGATGCTGAACTAGACATGAATTCACACAACGTTTTGGTCAACCCAGCGGTGCCTTTTGCAGTGGAAAAAGAGTTTTGAGCACAACATTTCACCCAACCCTAGTTTTGACTCCTTGAAATCCATTTATGATCCTCAAGTTGCGAACCCATGATATAAACAACCTTGGCACAGTCCCTTCCTCTTTCATACTTACTACAGAGATTTGATGGAAATAAAGAGCAACACTTTCTATAAAGACACGCCCAACATTTACACAGATAGTGTATTATTATAACTACTCTGGGCTCAGGTAAATTTAGCTGAACTTAAGAGTTTTTTAAATCTCCCTCATGTCTGGAAGGTATGTGTGTTTGACATCCTGAGTGGAGATGATCATCTTTTAACCTCTTCATTTCTGACCACAATCACAACCGTGGAGGAGATGGTAATATGGCTAGAAGTGCAACATTCCCCCAGAAACTGAGAAGGAACCAAATGGGTCTTGTACCGACACTGTGGGTGGCTAGATGGCTTTATTTTTAAAGAGGTAACAAAGAAAGCCTGTCATCCCTTTCTCTATTACCCATGGGATTGAATTTTCAGGGCAGATACGAGCATGGAAGCCAGTAGAAGCAGAACATCCATTATAAAGGAGAAAAGAGTCCCCCGCACAAATGAGAACATTTCATCAGCACTTACAGTAAACTCCATAGAAGCGCAAGGCATCTCAGCACTCTGGTACTTATCAAATCACTCTGCATCCGCAACTTTGAAAGGTCATCCATTTATCACAGAATCAAAAACAGGGACCATAAATTACCTCTAGCATTTTATCTGTTAAGTGAAATTTAGTTGTGGCTAGACACAACATTACATAACCAGGATTGCCCTCAGGCCTTGGGCATATTATACACTTGGAGTTGCCATGGAAATAATGATTCTGATTTAACAAGTGATAGGCAGCAACCTGTCATTCTTAAATGTCCCAGGGGGACTCAGCAATGAACGTTAGGCTGAGGGGGCCTCATGGTGATCCTTGTGAAATCTAGAGCTGTCACGCAGCGTTTGCTTGCATTTTTCGCCGGCCCTTGCCAGAGAATTTTGACGGGACTGCTGGTCTCTGGGCAACTTTTCTGGCATGGTTTGTATTATTGTTCTGTACTGCAGTCTGCATCCGGGATTCATTGCCCACATGAATCAATCAAGAAACACAACACACACTGCACACCAAACAAAATGTTGCCCTCTATTCTACACCACAACTTGCCTACCTCTTTGCTGCAAGCACAGAGATTTGACTGCAAGCCTTGGTAGGTGCAGCAGGGGCAAATACACGTACGCTCTCTTCATATAGCAGTGAGCTTTGATCCTTTCTTTGAGTGCAAAACGCAGCTCAGTATGAATTACTGGTGAGACTACAATGTAACGAAATGGAAAACAGCAGATACAGTGAGCAGATGTTGCTAGGATTGCTCCGTCGGCCAAATTTTCATGCCCTCACTCAAGCTCTGCCATGCATCCAAATGGGTGCTATTGCCCATTGGTTCGTGCTTTAACATAACTTGGGCCAAATGCTCTGGATGTCCCCACTTTTTTCTTCCTCATTACAGGCTCTTCATTGTACCCACCGTTCTTCTAGGCAAAGCAAAGTCACATAACTTTCTCCTTTATTTGGCTCTGGTGAGGCCACATCTGGAGTATTGCATCCAGTTCTGAGCCCCCCACTATAGAAAGGATGTGGACGTATTGAGGAGGGTCCAGTGGAGGGCAACCAAAATGATTAGGGGGCTGGAGCACATGACCTATGAGGAGAGGCTGAGGGATTTGGGTTTGTTTAGTCTGCAGATGAGAAGAGGAAGGGGGGATTTGATAGCAGCCTTCAACTTCCTGAAGGGAGGTTCCAAAGAGGATGGAGAAAGGCTGTTCTCAGTAGTGACGGATGGCAGAACAAGGAGCAATGGGCTCAAGTTACAATGAGGGAGGTCCAGGTTGTATATTAGGAAAAACTATTTCCCTAGGAGGGTGGTGAAGCACTGGAATGGGTTACCTAGGGAGGTGGTGGAATCTCCATCTCTAGAGGTTTTTAAGTCTCAGCTTGACAAAGCCCTGGCTGTGTTGATTTAGTTGGGATTGGTCCTGCTTTGGGCAGGGGGCTGGACTTGATGACCTCCTGAGGTCTCTTCCAGCTCTATGATTCTATGATTCTATGACTCCTCTTGAGAAACTAACGCCATTCACTCACTGGCTACAAGTGGTGATGTTGGGCATTTTTTCCCCTCCCAAGAGCTCAGTATGTTCTATCTGTAGCACCCCCAGGATTAACTGATTTAATTAAAAAACAACAACAGAGACTGTGGGCTTAATTGCTCCCTGCTGAAGCTCCGTAACACCTCATCTTCCAGTCCATGACTTGAAAAATAAGCAGCACAATATAGTTGACTTCAAGATCAGATTTTCAGCCCTTACTACATGTCTTTCATTCGATTCTCTTTCTCCTCTTTTCATGGCATGTGGCCTGCAATCTGTTCAACTGTTCAAATGTTACCAGTTCTAGAGAAAAATCATGAATGTCGAGAACCATAGAACCATGGAATGCTAGAGCTGGAAGGCACCTTGAGAGATCATCAAGTCCAGTCCCTGGCCCTCACGGCAGGACCAAGCACTGTAGATCAACCTTGATAGATGTCTGTCTAACATGCTCTTAAATATCTCCAATGATGGAGATTCCACAACCTCCCTAGGCAATTTATTTCAGTATTTAACCACCTTGACAGTTAGGAAGTTTTTCCTAATGTCCAACCTAAACCTCCCTTGCTGCAATTTAAGCCCATTGCTTCTTGTCCTATCATCAGAGGCCAAGGAGAACAATTTTTCTCCCTCCTTCTTGTAACACCCTTTTAGATACTTGAAAAGTGATATAATGTCCCCTCTATGTCTTCTCTTTTCCTAGACTAAACAAGCCCAATTGTTTCAGTCTTCCCACATAGGTCACATTTTCTAGACCTTTTAATTCATGTTTGTTGCTCTTCTCTGGACCTTCTCCAATTTCTCCACATCTTTCTTGAAATGTGGTGCCCAGAGCTGGACACAGTACTCCAACTGAGGCCTAATCAGAGCAGAGTAGAGTGGAAGAATGACTTTGCGTGTCTTGCTCATAACATTCCTGTTAATGCATCCCAGAATCATGTTTGCCTTTTTTACAACAGCATCACACTGCTGACTCATATTTAGCTTGTGGTCCACTATGACCCCTAGATCCCTGTCTGCAGGACTCCTTCCTATACAATCGCTTCTACCATTTTGTATGTGTGAAACTGATTGTTCCTTTCTAAATGGAGTACTTTGCATTTGTCCTTATTAAACTTCATCCTATTTACCTCAGGCCATTTCTCTAGTTTGTCCAGATCATTTTAGATTATGACCCTATCCTCCAAAGCACTTATAATCCCTCCCATCTTGGTATCCTCTGCTAACTTAATGAGCATCATACTCTCTAAGCCATCATCTAAATCATTGATGAAGGTATTGAACAGAACTGGTCCCAAAACACACCCCTGGAATGTTTATGAACCATTAATAACTATTCTCTGAGAACGGTTATCCAGCCAGTTATGCACCCACCTTACAGTAGCCCCATCTAGGTTGTATTTGCCTAGTTTATTGATAAGAAGATAATGCAAGACCGTATTAAATGCTTTACTAAAGTCTACGTATACCACATCCACCGCTTCTCTCTTATCCACCAGACTCGTTATCCTATCAAAAAAAGCTACCAGATTGGTCTGACATGATTTGTTCTTTACAAATCCATGCTGGCTGTTACCTATCACCTTATTATATCTTCCAGATGTTTGCAAATGGATTCCTTAATTACTTGCTCCATTATATTCCTTGGCACAGAAGTTAAACTGATTGGCCTGTAGTTTCCTGAGTTGTTCTTATTTCCCTTTTTATAGATGGGCACTATATTTGCCCTTTTGGGCCCTTAACAATGTCCCTTTGAAAAACTGCCAACTCTCTTCAGTTGTTTTTCCTTTTAATCTTGCTTCCCATGGGACCTTTCCAACCAGCTCTCTGAGTTTACTAAAATCTGCCTTCCTGAAATCTATTGTCTGTATTGTGCCGTTCTCCCTTCTACCCTTCCTTAGAATCATGAACTCTAGGATTTCAAGATCACTTTCACCCAAGCTGCCTTCCACTTTCAAATTCTCAACCAGTTCCTCCCTATTAGCTAAAATTAAATCTAGAATAGCTTCCCCCCAGTAGCTTTCTCAACCTTCTGAAATAAAAAATTGTCTCCAATGCAGCCCAAGAACTTATTGGATAACCTGTGCCCCGCTGTGTTAATTTCCCAACAGATGTCTGAATAGTTGAAGTTCCCATCACCACTAAATCCTGCGCTTTGGATGGTTTTGTGAATTGTTTAAAAATAGCCTCATCCACCTCTTCTGCCTAGGTAAGTGGTCTGTAGTAGACCCCTGCCATGACATCACCCTTGTTTACTACCCATTTTAGCCTAACCCAGAGACTGTCTCAACAAGTCTGTCTCCTATGTCCATCTCCACCTCAGTCCAAGTGTAAACATTTTTAATATATAAGGCAAATGTGAGTACAAAAGTGGGATTTACCCCTTCAAAAGCACAAAAACTAAGGGACAATGAATTTAATAAGTAGCAGATTTAAAACAAATATAAGAAAGTATTACTTTGCACAATGCACAGTCAACCTGTGGAAGTCATAGTGAGTAGATGCAGGGCTGGATTAAGGGGGCGGGGCTAGCCAGGCAGCTGCCCGGGGCGCCAACCTATGGGGGGCGCCTAATGGCAGCTGTAAGGGGCACCGTGCACCCGGGGCTGGGAGCTGCGCAGCACCCTGTTAGAGCTGCAATCGGGCGCTGCGCGCCCGATTGCAGCTGTAAGGTGTGCAGCGCGCCGGGGGGTGGGGCCGTGCATGCACCGTGCAGCCAGGGGTGGAGCCACACATGCATTGCGCACCCACTGCCCAGGGCGCAGGAATGGCTCAAGCCGGCCTTGAGTGGATGTCCAGTAGTGTAACTTGGTTCAAAAAAAGAGCTAGATAAGTTCATCAAGGCTAGGTCCATCAGCGTCTGTTCACCCTGTGTTACAACCCCATGCTCTATCCTAAGCCTCTGACAGTCAGAAGCAGGAAGCAGAAGGCAGGGGATGGATCACCCAATAATTGCCCTGTTTTGTTCATTGCCTCTGAAGCACTTGGCATTGTCCACTGGGCTAGAGGGATCATTGGTCTCTTTCCAGTATGCCCGTTCTTCTGTTGATGATGGACCAGGTCCTCAGCTTGCATAAGTTAGCACAGCAACTTTGACATCAACAGATCTACGCTGACTCACACTAGCTAAAGATCTGGTCTGACAATGCTATTTTAAAACAGTCTGACCAGAAAGTTGCTCTACTGCCGCAGAAAAGGGGTTTAAAATATTCAGAGAGACATTTTTCATTCTTGGAAGGTTGATTCTGCCAGAGGCCAAGCCCAATGACTCAGGGTGGGGAACTCTGCGACTCACTGGATTGGACTCCCAGCCTTGAAATGAATACTCTTCTTTGGAGCATTGCGCCCCCTAGAGGCCCAGATCCCTTCTAGTGTGTTTGGCTTGGATCCACATCATTTCACTCATCAGGCACCGAATTCCATCGCATGAGCAGCACAAGCTTTCAGTCTCCTTAAAAGGGGCTGCAATTGGAGCTTTCTGACTCAGGGTGAATCTGGCTGGCTCTCTACCCCACCCCATCCCATCCCCCTCTTGGGACAGATCTTCAGCTGGTGTAAATCAGCAAAGGTCCATTGACTTGAACAGAATTATGCCAATTTGCACTGAGAATTTGACTCGTCATCTTTCTGTCTGGAAGAGACAACAAACATTAAATCAAATCAAAATACTAGAGAAAAAATGTCCCAGGGGAAGTGAACCCTTTTCTCCAACACCACTCCACTCGGAGGAAAAGCACTTGAGTGGAAATTACTGCACAGCATTAAAATATCTTGTATATCCAGCAATTCAATAGTCTGTAAAATTACTCGGGCTTGCTTAGAAAATAACCGGAAGAAAACACTGAGAACTTAATTCCAACCTGGTTTCACCCACCACTCCAGTACTTTCCAATTAACATCCAATCTGCTGCTTACATGCATGGGAGAGATAAGTTCTTTTCATGCACTTGACTCAAATAATAGCTTCAGCGGCAATGGTATTGTATTCCAATGCTTTCATCTATTAGTGGTTTATTGTGCCCTCTACCAAGAAGTCAGTTTGGCTCAAGTCTATTACTTGCCAAACCAATCCCTAAAAACTAAACATGTCTGTGGATGTGCTCTGTAAGGCTATGTCTACGCTAGGAAGTTATTTTGAAAATACTCCCAGAATAATAATTTTGAAATAGCACCATTCCTCTTCACAAGCAGGAGTTATTATTTCGAAATAACGGGCTTGGTAGTGTGGACACTCATCTTGTTATTTTGAAATAAGATGACCTGCCCTAAAAGGCCTTTTCCCTCCTCTCATATAAATGACCCCCATCGAGAGCGCAGAGTAGGGGTCATGCGGAGGCAAAAGGGGTGCTGTAAATGGCAAGTTGCTTATTCTTGTATGACTGTGGATATTTTCCCCTCACCATCCAGAGACTATATTATATATTCATTTCCCAACCAGACTGGACAGAGAGGGCTGAGGAAGTTTTAGCCAACCAGATGTCAAGTTTTTGCATCATTTCCACAATAAGCAATAATGGTTTGGATGCCCCACACACACACACACATCAGCATTATGCTGCTCTCCAAGATACCACTGAGACAGACTCTGCTCTAGAGAGCACGTATCACACGGTGATCATAGCATGTGAATGAGGAGTCCTGTAAATTCAGTAGAGAGTAAGAGCAAAAAAAGTCAGCAAAAAAAGATGTGCATTGAAGACAGAGAAAATAAATGACACAGTCGGTCAGAGCCCATGGAAAGCATGAGAAATCTCTCTATATAAACAGAACTTTTCCTGCGGGACGACAGAGTCATGTCATCACATCACTCTACGTCCTGCATCCCCTGCCTCCCTCCTCCCCTTTCCCTCCCTGATGTGCCACAGCCAGAGGGAAGAGCACAGGCCCAGCAAGGCCCTGGAGAGGCTCCCCTTCACCACCACCCCCCCCCCGGTGGCTGGGGGGAAGAGCGTGGGGCCTGCATGGCCTTTCGTTCTCACGGGGGGACTGGGGCCGAAGCTGCGGGGAGGAGGACAGAGCCACCAAGCCTTCCCCTTCCCTCACCCAGGAGGGGTGGATCCACCAGGTCTTCAGCCAGGAGACATGCACCCTCCCTCCTTATGGGGAAGGGGGGTGCAGTCAGCCATGGCCTCAGCCTGGCCCAAACCCCTGGCAGCTGGAAGGAGAAGCCAGACCAGCTGCGACCTCAGCCCGGCTGGCCCCTCAGTGGCCAGAGGGAGAGAGTTGGGCCAGATGCATCCTCAGCCTGGGCCAGCCCCCAGTGGCTGGAAGGAGAGAGCCAGGCCAGTTACGGCCCCAGCTCAGTCCCTTTGGTCACTGGAGGAGCAGCTGGGCCTGCCCCGGCCCTGGTCTGGTCCCCCCGGCAGCCAGAGGAGTAGTTGGGCCTGCCCTGGCCCTGGCCCTGGCCTGCCCCCCTCCCAGCAGCCAGGGTGAGGGGAACTGGGCCAGGCCCACCCTTAGCGGGGCCCAGTAGCCAGGGGGAGAGAGCCCGGGCAGGTCAGGGCTGTCATGCCTTGGCCTGGCCCTCGCTGGCTGCCAGGGAGAGAGCTGGGATTGCCTACTTACAGAGAGGGGTGTTGGCGAGCATAGCCAGCAGGGCGCACCGCCCTCTAATTGAATTTAAAAATTACAAAAGCTTCAGAAGAAACAAACATGCTCGATAAGTCCCCTTGTCAAGGGTGAGAAGGGTTCCAGCCGAAACCCTGCCTTCGCCATCAGCTCTGAGAAGCAGATTAAGGGCCTAAAGGTAACGCAAGCTTCTGAACTGAACTAGACACCCAGGCTAGACTGAAATATTAAGATATGCTACGCTCCAAGGCTAATGGAGTCCCTAGGCCATAATTAACTCCCTGACTGGAACAAGTTTCTTACCAGACCAGATGCTAAGATTCTTGAAACTGAAGCAGACTTTATAGTCCTGTAGCTCCACCCCAAGAGGTTCTGACCAATCAGCCCCCTCCACCTAACCCAACTGAAAGCTAGGAGCACACATTGCAGCCTCTCTTGGTGGTTAGAAAACGCCACTAATCTGCTATTCTAAAGAAAAAAATACCCAAGTCTCCTTCATGTCAAAAACCAGCAATTAGACAGAAAAAGGAACATAGACACTATGTTGCATCAAACATTGTTATTTTACCTCAAAAGGAAATATGAATATGGGTAGTATGTTACCCAGTCAATCCTTCCACAAATCAATCCTCTGTGCCTCCATGCTCCCCCTTACAGACTGGTTCCAGCACAGAGTTACTATCTAAAGGCCCACTACTCCAAGTACTTAGTACAGGGCATACTCTTCAAGTTACACTGGGAGAGGTCTAGGTTGGATATTAGGAAAAATTATTTCCCTAGGAGGGGGGTGAAGCACTGGAATGGGTTACCTATGGAGATGGTGGAATCTCCATACTTAGAGGTTTTTAAGTCTCGGCTTGACAAAGCCCTGGCTGGGTTGATTTAATTGGGATTGGTCCTGCCTTGGGCAGGGGGCTGGACTTGATGACCTCCTGAGGTCTCTTCCAGCTCTATGGTTCTATGATTCTTTACCACAGTGAATGGCGCCATGCTGTGGGACTAGTGATAGTAGCGAGTATTAATCTCTATGGGTATGTCTACACAGCAAAGTTATTTCGAAATAACTGTACTAGCATCTACACAAGCCAACCACTATTTCAAAATTAATTCGAAATAGCGGAGGGCTTATTTCGAACTTGGTAAACCTCATTCCTCGAGGAACAGCACCTATTTAGAAATTGCTATTTCGAAATAAGCACTATGTAGATGCGGAATAGGGGCTATTTTGAAATAGGGGGCCTCCAGCCCTTCCCAAGGTGCCCTGCTGGCCACTCTGGCCCCAACCAGGAAAACTCCTCTCCTCCCCCCCTCCCCGGAGCCCTTAAAGGGGTAGAGTCCGGCCACAGTGTCTGTGCCAGCTCCAGGCCTTCCAGCCCAGAGCCAGTATTCTCTGCCCCTGACCCAGTGGCCCCAGCATGAGCCAGGCAGCCAGTGCCAGCCAGCCCTCCACCGCTCCCCAGGACCAGTCCCCCAGCTCCCAGGTGCCTGCCAGGGGCCGGAGAAGGTGGGAGCCTTCCTGGTCCAGTGTGGAGATCATGGACCTGATTGAGATTTGGGGGGATGCCTCCAACGTCCATGATCTCCACACTAGACAGAGGAACTCAGCTGTCTACGGCAGGATAGCTACCAGCCTGGCCACCAAAGGCTATATGCGAACCCAGGAGCATGTTCGGATGAAAACTAAGGAGCTGTGACAGGCCTATGCCAGGGCCACAGGGGGCAGCTCCCAAACAAGGGCAGACCCAGAGAGCTGCCCCTATTTTGATGCCCTGGACCGCATCCTGGGGGGCGGGATGGTCTGTGCCCCCCAGGTGGTCATTGACCCTGGGGCAGAGGGCCCTGGCCAGGGCACGGAGGAAGAGGAAGAGGAGGGCCAGGAGCCACAGGAGCCCGGAGGGAGTGTGCTGCCCAGCCAGGACCCCCGAGACTTCCCAGCGGACCTGTCACCGGTGTCATCTGGGGAGGCAACAACATGTGAGTGCCATCACTGTCCCCTTATGTGGGGCCGGGGAGGGAGACCAGGGACCAGGAGAAGCACCAGAGTGCCCAGGGGCGGCTCTGGCTCCATGCTGCAGAGTGCTGTGGTGTCCTGAGTGAGGGCAACCAGAGCACAAAGAGAAAAAAATGCTTTGCTGTCCCTCAGCGAGGTAGGCAAGCAAGCAGGGAAACCTGAGAACTGGCTGTCTGGGGGTTCCCTTTAAGCACAGGCCTCAGATAGCCTCAGGCATCAGCCACACAAGGTAACTCCTGACCTGATGCCCTGCCAGAACCGGTTCCAGCTGGCCTTAAAAGCGATTCAGTGTCCAATCAGTGTGGACGCGCTATTTTGAAATAGCAAAACGCTATTTCAAAATGCATTTTGAGTCTAGACGCGTTATTTCAAAATAAGATATTTTGAAATAACACTGTAGTGTAGATATACCCTATGGGTCCTAACAATCCATCCATCTAATAACATGCGCTGACATTCGTGCACCAAGAGCTATGGAGGAAAAGTACTCTCTTCAAAATCACCAATGCCACTATCTTGTAGCACTCTGGTTCCAACCTACCACTATACAACAACCAACCTGGGTTCAGCTGACTTCCTAGTGTTAAATGACTACCTTCTTATCTGTAGGCATGGAAGGAATGGATTTTTATTGGTAAATGTTGATTTTACTGTACACAAACAAGCCCACAAAAATTTCCATCAGTAATAATCAAAATTTACAGATAAGCAAAGGTAGGAAAATGCTACTTTTTTTAGTAGTAGTAGTTTATCTTTAATACAGCAATGTTCTGTGTTCACTTTTTTTGTTTTGTTTTCCCTCTGCTGCTGCTTGATTATGTAGTTCTTTTTCTAAATGGTCAGTTTGTAACGCTGGTGTTAGGCTCTACTATATGTACTCTAGCGCTTTAACTTCTAAAATCTCAGTGTTTGTTATTAAGTAAATAATAATTACCTGTTCCTCTCCCTGTTTCCTGCAACTGTGAAAATTCAAGTAAATAAACATTTTAAAAAGCTTCAGCTCATAATTTTGTGCATCTGTGAGAGACAAAAATTGGGAAAAATGCTTAAAATAATCAGTATAATCCGTTGAAATGTTAAAAAAAATCAAATTCTGCCAAACCCATTTATTTGTTATAAGCAAGGCAAGTGAAAATAATATTTGAAACAGACTGTAGGAAGGGATTAAAGTGTGCTACTGAAAGATGTTATAAAATATAATGAATCTTGCTTTACTCGGCCTGAGAAATGTATAATGAATAAAATTGTGCCTCCTTCTTACCCTAGGGTGGGCAAAATTAGATGACTGAACATTCTGGAAAGGAACAATGTTTGTAACATATGATTATCAAATCCCTTTCCTCCACACCTTCATAAATAAATGTAAGTCTCACAGCTCATTCTATTTTTTGTTAATTTATAATCGGTTAATAATAGAACATAGTGGAAATGTTCCATTTCACTGAGTGACCCGAACTCTCCAGCTGTAAGAGAAAAATCCAGCCCTAGCAAAACAGTTGCAATAGATTGAAGATCTACTTTCATATCCCTTTTCTACGATGATTCAATTTGTCATGTGAGTAAGAAGATCGTTTAATTTTATACAAAGTGTATTGCAGCCTGTTTTGCATACTGAAGAGGTATTTTAAGACCGAGTGAAATGCATTTTAATTTGCTGTAACTCATAGACCTACTGAATTATTCATGTAATAAATCATTTATTTATTAATCTTGGGTCTGACAGCTTTGACGTTAATATTTCAAATAAACTTTCCATTTGGATGCAACATGACCATCCTTGGTTTTGTCCCAGCTTTCAAGTGGTCAGCACAGAATGAGTGGCCTTCAAAACTGGTTTATTTCCTGACTCGGGAGAGGAACAAGTTGACACAAACATGGGATACGTTATTTCTCGTCTAACTCATTGACAAGTGTGTGTTTAATTATACAGGTTTCTTAGAAAGGAAAACGTTATAACTTGGTTATAACTAGCAAATGAGGCTACATTTTGTGCAAATGGGGCTATATTTTGTTCTGACAAAATAATACTATTTCTTTTTTAGCTTCCTTGTTTAGAAATAACTTCTTCCTTTCAGGCATTCTGCTTTTATATATCTTTATGAATTCATGTGAAATTCACTCCATGTGCAAGCCCAACATCAAGACTGGCAGTTGTGGCTTTTGCTCTTTATACAAGGAATCACTTAGGGTATGTCTACACTTGCCCCCTAGTTCGAACTAGGGAGGCAAATGAAGCATACCGAAGTTGCTAATGAAGTGCGGGATTTAAATATTGCATGAGGAGTAACAGTTAATTCGAGGGAAGGGTTTTGGATCGGACTACCGCATCTACACGCGGCACGTTAATTCGGGCTACCGGCATTTTAAAATGGCAACCCGCCGCGAATATGCTAATCAAGCGCAGGATATTTAAATCCCGTGCTTCATTAGCAACTTTGGTATGTTTCATTTGCCTCCCTAGTTCGAACTAGGGGGCAAGTGTAGACATACCCATAGTCACAGTGGCATCCAAATAACCACACTTGCTAATGATACACTACACATCAGGCCAGCTACATACCCACTGCTGTTTCGGGTATTCTTTGAGCAGTGCATGCACTTAGACAGATTCCATTGTGATAATATAAACCTCCCAACTGAATTTACTGCATTTTTACATATGCATATATCAAACCCATTCCATATCATAGTTGGGGGAAATCCTGAATTGTCTGTTTGAGGTGTACCTATCACTTCCAGGGGCTAGCCTGGAGGATCAGGAGATATTTCAGGCCTCATGTATGCCTTGTCCAAGTGGTTTTTAAAAAAATCCTGTTCTTACTCGGCTACTCAGCTGATGTAATTCACCAAACTTGCCTTGACATCCATGAAATGCCATTGATTTAAACCAGTTGAGGATTTGGCCCTCTCATTAACTAGAATGAGAGTCTTGTTCAGACTTTGAGCTCTGGTTGCCCTCTAAAATATAGGACACATGGAGGCAGGATAATGCTTCTCTACCAGAAGATTTTCAGCATCTTTCCCAAAATAGAACTCAGAATAATACCTTTCACTAAAACTGTAGCCTTTGGAGCTTCCTTTTCAGTGTTTGCCAATGTAGTTAATTTCAGCTTGTTGCCTTTAGAAAACTAATCATGTGTCACTGCTGTGCTAAAAACAACTTCCTCCCCCTTGCAGAGCAAACAAAGCAATGTGTTCCTTCTAGTGTTCCAGAGTGAAAAGACTTGGGGCTAAATTGTCAAGTTTAATTTGTGCCAGCAAATAAATGGGTAGTTTATACAGAAGGCTCCAATGCAGGAAAGTGCATAAGCACATGCTTAAATCTATCCCTATTTAGCAAAACCCTTACGCACATGCTTACCCATAAGCATATGATCTAAATGTGCTGCTAAATAGGAATGTTTGTGTCTTTGATCTTTTCACAACATCAAGACTATGAGGAAACCCAAAGATGCATCATGTTCTAAACAACCATATTTACTCACTATATATAAATCTACAAGGTCTAGCTACATAGACACTTGTACACTTTTAGATTCTCCAGGCTTCCAGAATGGAAGACAGAGGTCCCACTACAGCGTTCTCACACCCACTTAAAGAAAAGGCCAAGGGGTGACTTGATCCCTGTCTATAGATTCCTACAAAGGGAAAAAAAAAATCTGGAAACCAAGGACTCTTCTGGCTAGCAGGAAAAGGTCTAACAAGATCCAATGGCTGGACACTAAACCTACACATGCAAAGAGTAGAAATAAGGTGCACACTTTTCACAGTGAGGGTAATTAACCATAGGAATAATTCACCAACAATTAATACAGGGAAGTCCTGTGACTTGCATTATATGGAGGGGGTAGGGAGAAAATTAGCTGATCACAGTAGTTCCTTCTGGCCTTACAATCTATCACTCCATAGACTGCTATTTACTACCCAGTTCCTCTTCACTGCGGACCTGCTTTTCTGAATCAAGGCCTAAATCAGTTGTGGCCAACCCGCGGCTTGCGAGCTGCATGCAGCGCTTGCCCCCAAAAAGTGCGGCTTGCAAATCAGCTCCTGCGCCCCCAAAGGCCCCCAACCCCGCCAGCTCTCCCCTGACCCCCGGCTTCCCTGTGCTTATCGGGTAGGAGCTGTGGGGTTTTAAAAATGGTGCCCAAGGTGGCAGCCATCTTAAATTTGGTTTTGCTTGACAATTGTTCTGTGGTGCTTTTTTTTGCTTGACAATTCTGGTGTGGCTCTTCGCATTTTTTCCACTGCTGTTTTGGCTCGCTTTGTTAAATGGGCTGGCCACCCCTTGCCTAAATGCACTAAATGCACCTACATTCAGATGATAAACAAGCAGGAATTTTTAGCTATTTTAGGCATGCAATACTGTTAAGCATAAATGTATCTTCCAGAGAGTCTTTAATAAAGGTCAGCCATTAACTTGCTTGGTTTATTGTTTGTTGTGTTTGCAAGTGTAACCCACACACCTCGTGTGGTTCACTGTCCTGTGTAGTAGCACTTAGACCACTTACAGCAAGAGATAAGAACAAGGGAGCTCTACAGTCTAGGCTAAGAGCCAGGTGGCTTTATAGCTCCAGCTGTAGCAGCTCCTACACTGAGGTCCCAGGTTCAAATATGCCCAGTAGCGGTTACACAGGCAGTTTGTGATCATCCACATTTGACAGCAGCCTTCAACTTCCTGAAGGGAGGTTCCAAAGAGGATGGAGAGAGGCTGTTCACAGTAGTGATGGATGGTAGAACAAGGAACAATGGTCTCAAGTTGCAGTGGGAGAGGTCCAGGTTGGATATTAGGAAAAACTATTTCACTAGGGGAGTGGTGAAGCACTGGAATGGGTTCCCCAGGGAAGTAGTGGAATCTCCATCCCTAGAGAGTTTTAAGTCTCAGCTTGACAAAGCCCTGGCTGTGTTGATTTAGTTGGGATTGTCTGGCCTAGGGCAGGGGGCTGGACTTGATGACCTTCTGAGGTCTCTTCCAGCTCTACGGTTCTATGATTCTATGATTCAAATGTGCTGCATGTAAGCAACTATTGCGGTTATGTCTCACGGGTGCTCTTTGTGTTGGGTGACTTGAATAACAAACAAAAAAGTAATGAGAATTTCAAATATTAGTGTCAAGCATCCAACCTGCCATTTGAAAGTTATTGGTGCAATTCAAATTTGGATCTTTGGTTGAATCACAAAATGCAATTGGGTCAGCACAATGCCGATGCACCCGTCAGTTTCACTACAACTGTAACTTGAGGTTAAGTTGCTTTTTCAGCAAGGTTCTGCTGCAGAGGGAATCTTCTTGGGGTGAATCTTCACTGCAGAATTAACTGAGGTGACCACCACCCAGGTATCAGCACCTGGGTTAGCCACACCAGGTGTGACTAGTCACGTGTCAAAACCCTACCCGAATCTCTGGGTCCTCACTGGCGCGGTGCTCACCTCTATGAGGTACCATGGCTCTTTGGGTTGCAGAAAGCAAAGCTGCTCTGATGTTTTCCCAGTAAACTGCTAAGCACCTAGGGAAAACTGGACTATCAACACTTGAGCAATTTCACCTGCATCCTCACCAAACCGTGGGCAAGTTCCCAGCCCTAGCGAGAGTGTCACTCAGACTCTAGTCTATACCTCAGCTGGGCCAACTAGTTTGGGTACAAAACACCACCAAACTCAGGTGGGAAGGCTGTGGGTAGACGGGAAGGGAGGATAAAAGCCACATTGAAGTAAGAGATTGAATTAACTCTGCAGTAAAAACAGACTCTTAGTGAATATTTGAGCTGAAAATTGGCTTCTCACAGGTATTCAGCTTAATAAAGTTTGTTCATTAAAATATTCATGGAAACAGGACTCACACAGGGCACGAACACAGTCAATGTGAATTCATTTTATGGTCATATTCATCCAGCCCTATTTCAGATGTTGAAATTATTCACCATTGTTGGGTCAATTTGATGGTTCTCTCTGCTGGAAGATGAAACCTTCAGCGGAACTAAGGACAGTTCAATTTTTGTGATTGTGACTCTTTTAAATTGTTTTATTTAGATTTGTTTCCATTTGTAGCAATCAAAATTCTTAGGCAGAGAGCCTTCTGTGCTGCTCTGAATGAGGCAAAGAGCTGAAATAAATGGAGTAAAAGATGATGTTTAGCTCACAAGTGACGCTAGCACTGGATAACCAAACAAGCAATTGTTGTGGTCACATTTTGGCTGCCTCGATTTGTAGACGGGCCAAATGTCAGAACAGCCTCTTTTGGAAGAAAAGCAGAAAAAGATACACAAATTGTGCTTTGCAATTTGCGTATCTTTTTCCAACTTTTCCCTGCAGTGTAGATATAGCCTAGGTGAGGAACTCACCTCAGTCTATTTTGCCCCTCACTTTATTTTCTTTTATCAAATTTCTTCATGCAGAATTAGGGCTCAATTGGCTCTCTCCCAAGACCTGACTATGGAGCAGCATGTCGATCACAGACCAGACCCAGATTGGACTCCGAGCTGTGTCTGGCTCCCCCGTGCACCAAAGAGAACAGATGTATCAGCTGCATACCTGGGGTAGGCTCCTTCCCCATCTGCAGAGGCTCTGAAGCCCTGGCGAGCGCAATGGTGCAGAGGGGAGCGGGTTGTCTGCCCGTTCCCGACCTGAGCCTGCCCGTGCATTGCCACGGGAGGTGAAGTGGCGAAAACCCTGCCCCACCTCAATGCCCCTGACATGAGTAACTCGTGTGGGGAAGCAAGTGAGCCCCTCACATAAATTGCACAGGCAGGTGAGGTTGGGAATCTTGCCCTTGATTATTGTTATTGTGGTAAATAGCTTGAAGGAAATTTTGCTCCAAATTGCGAAGGGTTATGCAGGCTTATGTTTGCATCCGCAAGCCAATGGCTCACATTCTTAACAGATCAATAATCTGTGCCTAGAGAGCACACCGAAGATGCTAGATTATCTAAATTTATTGTCTAGTGAAAGTGCGCCCCATCAACATGGAGGCAAACAGAACAATACACCATTATGTTGTATTTCTTTCCATAGTGACGTCATCCTTGGTTTGCCATCAGTTTTTAATCTGTCACTGATTACGGAAAACAAGTAGGAAAAAAAGATGAAAAATATCAAACGAAAGGCAATATAAGCAAGGACCAAGTAGGAATGAGCTGGAGGGCTGGATGGGGCCCAAGAGATTTCAGCACCGCTGCCTATAATTGGAAAGGGATTGCTAAACGAAAGAGAAAAAAGATTATTAAGCCACATTCGGGTTATTAGCGTCTTTTGGCACATAAAGTTTAGAGCTTTTAGGAACAAATAAAGATGTATTTGAAAAGCCACAACTGCTACTTTTTTGCATGTCTGATAATCAACAAAGCATACCACTGATTTTGCTAAATGAATCTCTTGGGCGTGAATCTTTTTATGCCACGTCTTTTCAGGACAGGATATAAATCCCTGAAATCAGAGGTTTGTAATGGAAATGTGATCAGACTCTTAACTACAGCATTGTGACTGGGGCAGCTGGGAGGAAGCAATTCTATTGACTTCATATCCCTTTTGGAATGAAATAAACATCTCACAGAGGACCTCAATGTGGAAAAGGCTATAAATATAAATTCAGCAAACAGATTCCACAGGGAGGGCAAAGGCTCAGAGTTAAAATGGAGGGATTTCAATAGGAAACACCTAGACATCTCATGACAATTACAATCATATATGCCATGAAGCTTACTGCTATTTGTATTGGAGGGTATCTTGTGTTTGTTTCTTGGTCTGGGACATGCAACAACAGAGCTATGATGAGTGGTAGGATTTTAGATCGTCTGTGAATGGAGCATTCACGGCACTATGTAGATTTGATATCAAGCAATGACATAAGAACCGGAGAGGCACTGATGAAGATGGGTTTGGTGCCCATCACTGTCTTTCTTCTTGAGCTATTCTGGGGGTGGGGTGGGGTGGGGGAAGGGTGCCTGAGGGCCTCTCCTAGTTGTGAGGTTTTTGGAGATGGGGCAATGCTAGGGAGGGCCTATGACTTGCAGCCCGATACTTTCGGACACACACACACACACACAGGGCAGTGGGTACTGGTGGACTCCACTTCCTACTGCAGCTTAGCCCTAAGCTTTGGGACGTAGGTGAGTGCTGTCGAGATGGGTCAGGTTAGCTGGGACAAAGGAAGGAGACTGGGGAATCTGAGGTCCTAGAGACTATTCAGTTAGCCGGAAGCTATTGGGAGCTCGGCGTGGGTTGAGCAGAGCTGGTCAAGGAGGCATGAGGGAATCCTGGGACTGGATAAAGCTGGGCCCTGGTTGAGGGCAGAGTGAGGAGATACTAGTAGTTGGGGGTTCAGGAGTCTGTGTCTCCAGGGAAGTGAACAAAGCCACTGCCTGGCTACCTAAGACTGTGGGAAGACAGGAGAGCTATCTCTACCCACTGGCTCCTCCAGCAGCAGGAGCAGGTGGAAAGGAGAAGGGTGGGTGGAGGCAGAGGGAACTTCTGGCAGGACAGAGGAAGCAAGAGAGGGATGAAGTGTTAAAAATCTTCAGCAGGAAGTCAAAAGCCAGTCAGGTATGTTTGTTAAGCGACGGCAAGACCAGGCCCTCAGAGGGTATGTCTACACTGCCACCCTAGTTCGAACTAGGGTGGCTAATGTAGGCATTTGAACTTGCAGCCCAGGATTTAAATATCCCGGGCTTCATTTGCATGTTCCCGGGCGGGCGCCATTTTTAAATGCCCGTAGTTCGAACTACCTGCCCGTGGCTACATGCGGCACGGACTAGGTAATTCGAATTAAAGCTCCTAATTTGAACTACTGTTAAACCTCCTTGCAGGAGGAATAATGGTAGTTCGAATTAGGAGCTTTAATTCGAACTACCTAGTCCGTGCGCTGCGTAGCCGGGCAGGTAGTTCAAACTACGGGCATTTAAAAATGGCGCCGCCTGAACATGCAAATGAAGCCCGGGATATTTAAATCCTGGGCTTCATTTGCAAGTTCGAATGCCTACATTAGCCACCCTAGTTCAAACTAGGGTGGCAGTGTAAACATACCCAGAGAGATACAGTGGCCTCTCAGATGGCCCTCCGGAATGCCTAAGACATCTTGCCACCCGTAGGGGATTTTCCCCGCTTACATTGGAATCTGAACCAGACTTATTTTCAGGGGCAGACGCTGGCTAGCTTTACAGTCTGGTTGAAAATTATGTAGAGGCTCGGATATTACATTTTATTGCTCCAGTGTGCAGTTTGTGGCCCTTTTTATGGGATGTGGGTGACATGACATGTTTCTTTAATAAAAAAGAAATTTGAAGGATGTTTGGAGCTGTTTGCAAGCACGGCAGTTCAGGCTCCCACTGTGGTCTGTCACTAATATTGGCGTAGGGGCGGAAAGGACTATTTTTGTTCGAAACCCATTGTTTAACTTCACCATCAGGTTTTGCACTCTAATTAGAAGAGCACATCTTACTATCAGATTTCACACCATAAACTGCACAGAGGGGCAATACAATGTAATATCCAAGCCTAGACGTGCACATTTCTTATGAGAACAGGATCATCTTTACTATAAACTAATTATAGACATTCAGCTAATGGGAAGTAATTCATTGATTGACAGTTAAATGCAATATTACCAATGTAATATATGACATCATGTGCCAACAATGCCCCTCTGCTATATACATCGGCCAAAGTGGACAGTCCCTACGTAAAAGAATAAATGGACACAAATCAGATATTAGGAATGGCAATATACAAAAACCTGTGGGAGAACACTTCAGTCTCCCTGGACACACAATAGCAGATCTAAAGGTAGCTATCCTGCAGCAAAAAAACTTCAAGACCAGACTTCAAAGAGAAACTGCTGAGCTACAGTTCATCTGCAAGTTTGACACCATCAGCTCAGGATTAAACAAAGACTGTGAATGGCTAGTTAAGTACAAAAGCAGCTTCTCCTCTCTTGGTAGTCTCACCTCCAGAACAGCTGCTAGAAGTGGGCCTCATCTTCCCTGATTGAATTTTCCTTGTTATCTCTAGCCTGATTCTGGCCTGCATATTTATACTTCCCTCTGGATATTTCCACTATATGCATCTGACGAAGTGGGTCTTTGCTCACAAAAGCTTATGCTCCAATACATCTGTTAGGGTATGTCTACACTACAGCACTAATTCGAACTAACTTAATTCGAATTAGTTAATTCGAAATAAACTAATTCGAATTAGTGCATCTAGACCTAAAAACTAATTCGAATTAGCGTTTTGCTAATTCGAAATAGCACATCCACATTGAGTAGACCCTAAATCGAAGGTAAGGCTGGTCGGAACCAGTGCTGGCAGGGCATCAGGGTCGGACTTAGTGTGTGGGGCTGCTGCCTCAGGCTAGCCGAGGGCTGTGCTTAAAGGGACCCGACCCCCCATCTCGGACAGACAGTTCTCAGGTTTCTCTGCTTGCTGGTCTACCTCGCTGTGGGACAGCAAAGCATTTGTGTCTCGGAGTGCTCTGCTTGCCCTCACTCGGGGCACCACGGCACTCTGCAACATGGAACCAGACCTGCCCCCGGGGACTCTGCTGCATCTCGTGGACACGTTGCTGGCAGCCTGGCTGCACTGTCTGCAGGCTGCCATCCGGGAGGACCATCGAGGGGATGTCAGGATCCAGGGGCCCTGCGAGCTTCCACCTTGAGGCGCTAACAGTCTCCCGGTCTGCCCCACTGGGGGCTTGTGCCCCATTCCTCCATCTCGTCCTTCCACTTACCTTCCTAGCCCCCTTCCTGATGTCAAATAAAGACACGTATTTTCAAAAAAACCCCTCTTTATTTACCACAACTGGGGAGGGGAATGAAACTCTGGGGAGACAGGGAAAGGAGGCAGGAGAGAGGGTGGGAGAGGGGAGGAAACCTGGGAGGAGGGAGCTGGAAGGGGAGGAAGGGGAGGAAGGGAAGGAAAGCTCAGGATTCGGGGTCCTGCTGGCTCTCCCGTCTCGCAGCACTGCGGGTGCGGGGGCATCGGGGAGTGGGTGTGGAGGGTGGGGCAGGAGGGGCGGGGGGGTGCAGAGGAAGCGGGAGGGGGAGCAGGGCTGGGAGGAGGACCGAGAGCTGGGGCGGCCGCAGGGGCTGGAGCAGGAGGAGGCAGGAACCTGTCCACCAGGGTCTGGAGGTGACCTCGGAGGGCAAGGCCCTGATCCTCCAGCACCTGCAAGCTCCCCTGCCGCAGCCGCAGGTCCTCGCGGACCCAGTGCTCCTGGGTGCAGAGCTGTTGCTCCAGTAGCCACAGTGCTCCTGGCTGTGCATGTGGCCTCTGGTGGCCAGGCTGGCAGCCATGCGGCTGTAGATGGCCGTGTTCCTGTGCTTAGTGCGGAGATCATGGACGTTGGAGGCCTCCCCCCAAACCTCGATGAGGTCACGATCTCCACACTAGACCAGGAGGGCACCCGCCTTTGCGGCCCCGGGCAGGCTCCTGGGAGCCGCTAGCCTGGTCCTGGGAAGAGGCGGAGGGCTGGGTGGCAGCGGGTTGCTGGCTCATCCTGTGCCAGGTGCAGGGTATGCTGGCTGGATGCTGGCAGGCTTGCAACTGGCACGGGCACCGTGGGCAGACCATGCCCCTTTAAGGGCTCCGGGGCCAGGAGGGAGGCAGAAGAGTTTCCCCCGGTTTGGCCCAGAGTGGCCACCAGGGCAACCTGGGAAGGGCTAGCCTTCAACTAGTTCGAATTAAGTGGCTACACAGCCCTTAATTCGACCTACTTAATTCGAACTAGGCGTTACTCCTCGTAGAATGAGGTTTACCTAGTTCGAATTAAGCACTCCGCTAGTTCGATTTAAATTCAAACTAGCGGTTTGCATGTGTAGCCCCTATTAAAGTTAATTCGAACTAATGGCTGTTAGTTCGAATTAACTTTGTAGTGTAGACATACCCTTAGTCTATAAGGTGCCACAGGACTCCTGGTCGCTTTTGCAGATCCAGACTAACATGGCTACCCCTCTGATACTTGCCAGTGAAATTGTGTCTTTGCCTCAAGCCCAGAATCACGGGGGAGCATGTAGCTGCACTGAGATAGGATGGAAACTGGACCTGTAGGGCGCACAATTCCCCCCTGGCCTTCCCCCTTGTTCTCAGGATGACGGTGTCTGCTTCCGCCCAGAGACTCCATCAGGCAGCCCCGAAGAAGGGAACGCTTTTTCCTTGTGCTCTGGCAGGAATTCACCATCCAAGGGGGCATCATCTCACAGGTGCCTCTTGCTGTCCCTTTGCTTGTTGGAATTCCCCATGTTAAGCATTCAATTTTAACAGATTTAGCATGTGGTAAAGCCCCCAGCCGGGACTCTTTTGGGCTATTAAACTGTAGCCTGTCTGCCAGCTGCAGCCAGCAGCGATCAGGACCAGGTTCAATATCTAGGGGGTCCTTTCTATCAATACAACACAGAACCAGCTCGAGTCCCCCCAGTAACCTGGGAAACGTATCCACTACCCCGAGCACTTCTGGGAGGCAATGCTTCCCCCTGGCAAGCACCCAGTCTGAGCATAGAAAAGAAACTTTTTACAAAAGGAGGGAAGTACCAGGGTGTTCAACTGGGAAACCACCACAAACAGGGCTCATAAAGGTAAACCATGAGTAAAAGTCCCACCCCAAGTAAGTTGGGCAGTGTCCTTTTCCTCACAGGGTCTAAAGTCCCTCAGCCTAAATATCCCTGTTTTCAAGTCTAACCCTTCTCTGCACCCCACTCATAGTTGCTGCCCTTGGTCAGGGCAGACCAAGTGTTCAGAGGTGTGTCCACAGAGTTCACCACCCATCTTGGGTGGGGTAGAGAGGCACCTTATTTGCTCCTGCTCACTGCCTGCTCATCACTCTTGCCCGGCTGGCTGCTCGGCCAGCCTCTCTGCCACCGCTTGGCTGGCTGCTCGGCCTGCCTCTCCGCCGCCGCCCTGCTGGCTGCTCGGTCCGCCTCTCCGCCACCGCTTGGCTGGCTGCTCGGCCCGCCTCTCCGCCGCTGCCCTGCTGGCTGCTCGGCCCGCCTCTCCGCCACCGCTTGGCTGGCTGCTCGGCCCACCTCTCCGCCGCCGCCCTGCTGGCTGCTCGGCCCGCCTCTCCGCCACTGCCTGGCTGGCTGCTTGCCATGACCCTTTGCCTCACCAGCCACTTGTTCGCCAGCAGTTGTCTGTTACCTTCTGTTGTCACTTCTGCCCAGCAGTCTCTTAATCATTTTCAGCTCTTTGCAGGCTGGGCAGAAACACGGTCCCTTCTCAAGTGTTTTCAGCTCTCAGTGATTTTAGCTCGTAGGCAGGGAACAACTGAATTCAGCTCAGACTGAGCATTTTCCATAACAAAGTCTCCTAACGCAGCCTATTAGCTCTGTTCTTTGAACCCTGGGGATGAACATGTTGAATCAGTCTAGGGAGGACCCTTGGTGAAGGTGTTCAGGCTCCTGGACTTGCAGTAAATTCATGTTTCTAACAACTTTCTTCATAAGATGTTGAAATGTGGCAGGTGCCCCAGAGATCCCTTGAGGCATACATTCAAACTGGAACAACCCACATGGGCAGATAAAAGCTGTCATCTCATTGGCTTCTGCTCCCAGCGGGATCTGGTAGTATCCACTTTGAAAATCCAATGCGGAGAACCACTGGCTTCCCAGCAAACAGTCTAAGGCATCTTGTTATCAAGCCATGGTGTTCTGGTGAGCCATGGTACGGCTGTTTAGGGTGCAGTAGCCAATGCACATCTGGATTTTCCCATTTTTATGGACCACCACAATGGGTGAGGCATAAGGGCTGTAGGATTCTGTAATGATGCCATTTGCAACCACCTCCTCAAAAGGATATTGCACCTCTTGTGTCCCTGCAGTGTCACAAGTTGTATAGTCTCATGTTGTGTAATACCCTGTTTGCACATCCCATGTCCCATCCATGCAATGAAAATGCCTTAGATCTTACACAAAGGCTGCGTCTAGACTGGCAAGTTTTTCTGCAAAAGCGGCTGCTTTTGCAGAAAAACTTGCCAGCTGTCTACACTGGCCGCTTGAATTTGCGCAAGAACACTGACGATCTAATGTATGATCGTCAGTGTTCTTGCGCAAATACAATGACTCTCCTGCTCGGGAAAAAGCCCTCTTGTGCAAATGCTTTTGCGTAAGAGGGCCAGTGTAGACAACTGAGAACCATTTTTGCGCAAAAAAGCCCCGATGGCGAAAATGGCGATCGGGGCTTTTTTGCGCAAAACCGCGTCTAGATTGGCCACGGATGCTTTTGCGCAAAAGCATCTGTGCCAATCTAGACGCTCTTTTCCGCAAATGCTTTTAACAGAAAAACTTTTCCGTTAAAAGCATTTGCGGAAAATCATGCCAGTCTAGACGTAGCCACTGTGTCTTCCTCACATGATCCTCCCACGCCTCGAACAATGGTGAATCTCCAAAGTCAAACTTTGCAGGATCAATTGCCGGAACTTGAGTTTCATGCTCAGGTCTTACAAATGGTTTCAGATGCAAAGAAACTATGCTGTCTTCTGCCTTTGCTTCACAACAACATCATGGCTTGTTTCATTAGCAATCAGTATAATCACCTTGCCTGGGATTCAGTGGGTAGGGAAATCACTCCACTGAGGGGGCAGGCTGCTTCAGAGAGTTGTGAGGGGAGCAGTGACTGCTGAACAAATGGATCGGACCAGACTGGCTCAAATTTTAAGAGGAACTGAGTGTCAGAGCCAGATTCTACTTCATCTCCAGTTAATTCCACATATACAGTTTGCTCCGGCCCTGCTCGCAAAACTAGAACCATAAAACCCTCTGAATCTGTGCAGCTGCCTCATGTGGTTTTGCCTGGTGAGGAATTTGGGGCGGTTCAGTTTGTTCTGATTTGCAAAGTGATGTAAGTGGGATGGAGGGGGAGGAGGGTAGTGAACACAGCAGTACAAAATGGCCTGGAGAGGTCAGAACAATGGGGCCTGCACCCAAACTGAGCTTTCCTGAAGAGCTTATGGGGGTTAGGGGCCAACTCCCCATGTGAGTCGGGCACCCAACTACCTTACATGTTGAGCATCCCAACCAGAGGCCCCGCCTCAGGAACGCTTCTCTTTTAGGCCAGCGCTTCAAGATCAGGGAATGAGGGGAAACCCATCACTGGTTAAATATAAACATCCATAACTAGGGAGAAGAACTAAATAGGACAGGTCCTGGGCAGGCAGGGGATCTAATCGAACAGCCCAAATCATTCCACTCTAGCTGCCACAGGGAAGGTGAGGGATCAGGCACAAGGGGATCCCTATCTTATGAAGTGGCTTCCAACAGGAATATATCTGAGTGGAGGACGAGCCACAGGGAAACAGACTCACGAGTAGCAAGTGAGAATAGTCTCTCTGAATAAGAAATGGGCTCAAAGTTATACTTTCTTACTCATTTAATTGGGTTTTTCAAGATAAAATTGATGGATTGTCTTGCCGGCCCAAGATAAACTGTTTGGGATATGAATTTCATTAATTAAGTTAATTAAAAGCTCGTATCATCTGGAAAAGGTTGCACTTCTGGCTGCACTTGCACTTTATAAATAGTTGATCGTTTGTTAAATCCTGAAAATTATTTAAGATGCTTCTTTTGCTGCGCTTTTATTCCCTTAAGCAACCAGCTCAATACTGACGTGACAAACGGGGCTGAGCCATTCAGAGCGTATTTGTTAGGCTGCTGTGGGAATGCCTCTCAGCAGACATTTACAAGGATGGAATTCATTCACCCGCCCACCCACCCACCAAGGATCCGCTCTTGCAAACATTTAGGCAGGGGCTTCGGCTGTATGCATGTGAGAAGTCCCACTGAAATCAACAGGCCTACTCAGATGGTCACGGGAAGCATGTGGTTTGAGAAACAGAGCCAGAGAACTTACGCTTTTTGCTGGGAAATAATCAGGGTCCAGAATTAATGGAGACCCTTCCCCCAACCCTAAGCTCAAGGCAAGACATGGAGCAATTCTGCAGCCACATTTTAGATTGCAATAAGGACTGCAACCCTTGCACACACAGCTGTGTCCCCACAGGCGATTCTTTCCCAGCTCGGCTTGCAGATTATCGAGATACTAAACAGTCAAGTGCTGCATCGCACCTGTAACCCGGTCCTGGAATTGGTTCCACCCAGCCCAGTTCCAAACAGACCCTCTCGTCTGGCCTCGGGTGCGGCGGGGTGTAGGCTACACAACCACGTGGCAGCGAAAGGCTCTCACAAAAGGGACTGTCCCCACTGCTGGAGCCTTTACCTGAAAAGAGCAGTGTAGGTGCAGGACACGCTGCGTGGGCATGTGGAGCGCCGTGGCGATTACATACCCTCAGACTCTGGCGTGGCTGTACTCTACTCACCTACAAGGTGCCTTGCCATCTGCATAGCTATGTATACCTGTACTAGCCGGACAGCAGCTGGACACATCCCCATACAAGCAGGCACAGTCTGTAAGTAAGTACTGGTATTGATACGTATTCATCCCAGCTGATATACACACAGTGGAGAGGCCTCTTCTTCGTTCCCTCCCCCGTGAAGCCAAGCCATGGCAATTCTCCTGTATTAGAAGCCCATCGGCTCCTCCTGCTATAGGCCCAGACCCAGTGTCACAGATTTTAATGGGAGCATTGACACCTTGCTCACTAAGACCTCGGTCCCACCAGCTCCAATCAAGAAAGGGGAAGTGGAGTTATCCAAGCTAGCCCAGGCCTGATTAGCAAATGGGGACCAACTGTTGGCCTCGTTAGCCAAGGGTCGCATAACGGCTGTCAGGAAAGACGGCAGGGGAGAAAGATAGCGAGAAGCCAGAGAATTAGAGGAAGTGGGAGCTCTTCTCCGAACGCTGCAGGAGCTAGCAAAGCCTGAGGCATTAATACAGAAGCTGTTTGTAGGTAGAAGGCGGTGGGAAAGAAAACTGTCAATAAAGAGCATGGGTGATTACACCCACACCGAGGTCTCTGGCTGGTTTGTGGGCACAGCAGGGGCAGAACGGAGGGAGGCCCAGTGAAGCCCTGCTATCAGGGAAGATCAAACTTGTAATGGATGGAGTTCGTTCATTATTAATATTCTTCACCAAACATGGGATTAAAGTTTGCAGGAAATGCATTTTATTTTTCAGTAAAAATGTCAGAGACAATGAAAGTTTGTTTTCATCAAAAGCTTGTGAACTTTTGGGACTTGTCAAGCCATCCCTTCCCCCTGTCAAACTTAACCAATGTTTTCCCTGGAACTTTTTGGGGCTGTGACAACGAAAAAAGAGTTGTGGGTTTTCAATAGCCATCCATACTGAATTCTGCACACTTATTAGAACATGCAGGAAAAAACTATTAATGAAGTTGAATGACAATTCTTCCCTGGAGTTTCTAATATTTGAGAGGTAGCATGTACACAGGGAAGGGCAACAAAGATTTGTTTCAAGGGATGCTATTCATTTGGAGCAGTGGCACTGTCAACAGTTGAATAGCATCCCGCTTGACATTAAAATTACCGTACCTACCACCGGGAACTGACTCAGAGCTGGCAGGAGCAATATGTCGCCCCTAAGGCTTTAACAAATGTGGCTCAGATAACTGCAGAAACTTACGCAGGTGTGAATTTTATAGTTTCCTGCTGTGAAATTGCCTTCTTCCTCCCATGAGCCACATTCTGATGCAAGGACAGAAATTAAAGGAGATAGTGGTTCAGAAAACTTCAAGGA
The DNA here is from genome assembly GCA_019425775.1 of Rafetus swinhoei. NCBI lineage: Eukaryota > Metazoa > Chordata > Testudines > Trionychidae > Rafetus > Rafetus swinhoei. Next base: position 49,122,443 of record CM033432.1, read on the forward strand.
GAAAGAGGATGCTCTATGGTGTTCTAAAAGTTACTCGTCTTAGCGAGTTCAGCTAATAACTAAGTTTTAAATGCCATCACTGCAAAGCTGTCCTAGGCCCAGTTTTCTCAGTTACAGGAGGATTAGATCACAGAGGGGACATGGAAAGGGCGATTCTAACCCATCATGGTAGCCCACTGGTCACCTGTGCAGGTAGAGCAGTGTTTGGGTTTCTCTAATCTGGCACAGTGCTTGGAATAACACATGGGCAAGAGTTCTCCTTCAGCTCAGCTTGTGCAGGCTTCTGATTTTGGAGCTGAAGTAGCCTTGCCCAAATAGAATGTTGTGGTGTGCAGCAGATTGTGTATCAGCCTGGCTCCCAAACTGTAATGCTCTAAACAACCAAGGAAGATAAACTTCTTTGCTGACTGGTGTCCAGCTCCAGGGAGTTTAGATGCTCAGTGTGAACCCTGCCGAATGGAGAAAGAAGTACATAATACATTGGCTCAGAGTGCATGAATCAGGGCTGCTACCCTCTGGGGCCTAGCCTACAGAAAAGCTACCAGCTGCCAATATACAATAAAGACGTTCTCCCATAGCTCAAATTGCAGATGGCTTATCCGTTAGCCCAGAAGGGTCAAGCTTCAGGTCCCAACTCTGTGTGCATGTGATGTGATGTGGGGGGTCACATGCCCCCCTAGATTTTACATGCTGAAGTCAGGGACCATCACTCTGCACCCCCCCAGAGGCATGGGTCGCCTGTCTGTGTTTGTCTGTGTAACATATCAACTCATTTGCTCCTCGTCTCGCAAACTCCATGCATAAATAAGTATTGTTTTTGTAAACGTGCTTATTTTGGGTATGCAATAAGTGTCGGCATGAGCATATTTTGCAGACATAAGCTAGGCTCCCTATGTTGTTTGACAACGTCTGGGTTCATCTATGCATAGCTGCTTTGGTTGAAGGTACATACCCACAACCGGTCAGTTCAGTCCATAGTTAAGTAGTATCTTGGATTATTAGCTGATGCTTAGCTCTCAGAAAGTGTTACATGCACATGTTGCTTTCATCTCCAATGGCTAGAAGATGCTGTCACATCCTGTAAATATAACAGCAAAAGTCGTTACCTGTCAATTGCAGGACTGCTGTTAATGAAGCTAATTGAGTCAGACTGGATGTGTCCCATTTATAGCTTCTGCATACACGTCTGGCTCTGTCAATCTGGGGAAATGAAGAAACAGATTGATGGAGCCAGACAAGTACCCAGAAGTCATCTACTATAATTTCCACGCCAATTCATCTGATGAAGGCTGTTCACAGCAGAGACGGATGACAGAACAAGGAGCAATGGTCTCAAGTTACAGTGGAGGAGGTCTAGATTGGATATTAGGAAAAACTATTTCACTAGGAGGGTGGTGCAGCACTGGAATGGGTTACCTAGAGAGGAGGTGGAATCTCCATCCCTAGAGGTTTTTAAGTCTCGGCTTGACAAAACCCTGGCTGGGTTGATTTGGTTGGGATTGGTCCTGTCTTGGGCTCGGGGCTGGATTTGACCTCTTCCAGCCCTAGGATTCTATGAAGTGTATTTTACCTACGAAAGCTCATGCTATATGTAGTAAGATGAAGGCCTAAAATATAAGCCCATGCAGCACAAGCCTGGTTAGAGGCCTGAGGCCTAACTAGCAACAGACAAAACATGATTAACATAAACCAAAGCTAAGCAGTGAGGAAGAGGCAGGCCCCTGCTCAAAGAACTTGGCTGGAACAGGGTGGAGAGTGCAAAATACTAATTGGTAATAGGTCCAGGTGTAGAACAGTAATTGGTATTGGTCATAAGTTGAAAGCACATGGTACAAGCAGCTCATTAAAAAAGACCTTGGTGTCCACACTCCTCACAAATACTGACCCAGCTTCAGGAAAGGGATGAGACACCACCTGAAAGGGATGCCCAACTGAGTAAGGACAAATTCCCCGGAGCAACCCACAGGAGGCGCTGTGACAGTGAGTTGTGCCCTGTGACACAACCCCTAAATATTCAGCATACACTGCAAAACAGGTGTGTTGGAGAAATACTATTCGTTTGGCCCACATTTTGTCTGATTTTTTTTATTAGCAAACCAAAACGTGATAAAACGATGAAAGTCTGGTATGTGATGAACTCGTATAAATATACTTGTGTCCAATCAGAGCAAAAGTCCACCAAGAAGTATTATATTCATCGAAAGTTCCCTGCCTGCATTATCTCTGATAGCACTGCCTTGCCTGCCCTCCGCTTACAACAGGAAATTGCTGTTGTCATTAGATGTGCTCATAGCAATTGTTGGCAATTATTGCTTTTTTTCCCCCCTCCATGATTATCACTGAAGTTAACGTTTCTACTTTGACTCCTCAATTTTCGTAATACAAAATAAACAGGCAATTTCCCAAAGACGGCCTGGAGGAAAAAAACCCTTCACCTGTAGGAAGTGATGAATAGCCTATGAAAAGAAAGCATTGACAGCTTGATTCTCTATAACGCCAAGTTGTGGAGCGCAGAGACTTTCCCCTTTCAGAGCAGGAGGCAACGAATGCCAGATGGAAGCTAAATAATTGGCATCAACATCAATAGCAGCTCTGTGGGCTTCCGAATGCCTTTTTCTGAATCCAGTGACAATGGTTCTCGCCTCGAGCAAGCAAACTGCCACACCTCTAACTCTGCTACGAATGGTTGTTAACAACAGCAGGTCTGCCACTGTCATTTTCAATGGAAATATTGCAATTATTACAGACAGTCATAATGCTAGACCTTTGAAATAACTGATGCTTAAGTACAGTTCAGAGCACTCCAAGCAAAAATAAGGGGCTATCCAATGTTTTCAGCCATCAACATCTTTATCACCAGTGCTGGAAGTCCTTTGGGCCAACGCTGAGATGGGGGAGGAGAAAGGTATAAATACAGCATGATTTCAGGATCAAACATGGCAATAAACCTACCAAGCCATCACATGTTACCAAACTCATGAGTGCTCTTTTGCTGAGCAGATTTAAGAAGAGCCTGTGTCTTATGAAACAGTAAACGCTGAATTGCATCTTAGATAGCCCCCAGACTGCATTTACTTACAGTTAGAGCAGTTTGACTTGACGTGAAGTTGGCAGTTCTGATCAAATTTGGTCAACGTTTTGAATGGCAAGTTTCAATGGCCGTAATCACAAGTCACAGAACCATGGCAGGACTACATAATAACTAGAACACTTTAACCTGTTCTTAAAGCCTCCAGTGATGGAGATTCCACAATTTCCATAAGCAATTTATTCCAGTGTTTGACAATTAGGAAGTTTTTCCTAATGTCCAAAGTAAACTGCCATGCTGCAATTTAAACCCATCACTTCTTGTCGTATTTTCATAGAAGAACAATTTTCACCCTCCTCTTTGTAATAAGCTTTTAGTTACTTGAAAGCTGTTCCGTGCCCACCCTCAGTCTTCTCTTCTCCATTTTTGTTGCTCTTATAGAATCCTAGGGCTGGAAGAGACCTCAGGAGGTCATCGAGTCCAGCCTCCTGCCCAAAGCAGGACCAAACCCAACTAAATCATCCGAGACAGGGCTTTGTCAAGCCGAGACTTAAAAACCTCTAGGGATGGAGATTCCACCACCTCCCTAGGTAACCCATTCCAGTGCTTCACCACCCTCCTACGGAAATAGTTTTTCCTAATATCCAACCTAGTATCCAACCTAGTCTTCTCTTCTCCATTTTTGTTGCTCTTATAGAATCCTAGGGCTGGAAGAGACCTCAGGAGGTCATCGAGTCCAGCCTCCTGCCCAAAGCAGGACCAAACCCAACTAAATCATCCGAGACAGGGCTTTGTCAAGCCGAGACTTAAAAACCTCTAGGGATGGAGATTCCACCACCTCCCTAGGTAACCCATTCCAGTGCTTCACCACCCTCCTACGGAAATAGTTTTTCCTAATATCCAACCTAGTATCCAACCTAGTTTTTCCTAATATCCAACCTATTAGGTTCCTAATATCCAACCTAATATCTGGGCTTTCTTCTTTTTGTCCACATCTTTTCTGAAATGTGACACCCAGACAAGGACTCGGCGGTTCAGCCATATGTTGCTTACAACACTCCATCATTCTAGTTCAATAGTTTTCGAAACAGTCACATTGTTGGCTCATGTTTAACTTGTGATTCACTATAACCCGCAGATCCTTTTCTACAGTACTCCTTCCTAGGCAGTCATTTCTAGTGTTTCATTTCATTCCATTTTTGACCCTCCACAGCGGTGGCCAAAGGAAAATTTGAAACGCCAACAACAAATAATCAGAAGCAAATGTTCATGGAAATTTTTGAGAAAACTATGCACTGTTTTTCAAGCGGTTCTATTTGCTATTGAAGAGATGGACCTGGATAGGGGAGGGGAGAACTGAATACTATCCAATATTTACAGCTGCTTAAAGAATGGCATTGACAGCCACACATGGTTTGTTTTCCAGCCCATAACCACAGTCAGACACACTGGGTAAAGATACGTAGGCATAAATAATGATGATGGAAGCATTTGGTTGGGAATATGTAAGGTTGCGTGGCAGTGGGAATACTGATGAAGAGGCTGGTGGGTCAGGTATTTCAGATGACCTTCAACTTAATAATATACAGAACCCGATGCTTCACTCAGTGAAGTCAATTCAAGGACTGCAGTGAGCTCTGTCCTGTACCTAGAACTACCAAGATTTCTCTGAGCTGTTTGTATGCTACTCTCACATGAGAGAGACGTTACCAGCTTCACTCTCCCCCTCAGGCTCTTGTGCGTGACCTGGCTTCTTATATCAGCCATTTGCGGTGGCCACATGACACAAACAATTCCTATTAAATTCTAGAGAGACATGAATGGAGAGGTTTTGGTTCACTGCCTAAGTTGGATCCTCCTCACCAGTATGGCCCCTTTATACAAGTCAGAGTTTCACTGGCCCAGGAGCTGAAGAAGACAGCTGCAAGTCGGCCTTCTGAGGACCGCCTCCAAAGCCCCAGTGTTGAGGGAATTTGCCAAGCAGGGCACCATCATGAAATGCTCTGGAGATACTGGGCCGCACTGTATCCCACAAACCACTATGGATTGGCTGTAGACATAGGGCTTATGTTGTACTGTAATCATGGGATGTGAATGCAGTTCGAATAGCCATTCCCAAACTATAATGTAACTCACTCCAATACCAGAACAGTGAAGCTGTGAGTGCACATGGCTTCAGCGTGGGCTGTATGAGCTATCCAGAATGTGGGGTAGTTACGCATGGGGCTAACCTACAATGCAGAATTCGCTGCGGCTGCTTGACTCAGAGGGCATCCACACTCCTTAGATGAAAGCTGACTCAGACTCCAGGGTTGCCAATCCTCCAGGACTGTCCTGGAGTCTCCAGGAAGTAAAGATGAACCATTGTGTCATGTGATGAAACCTCCAGGAACATGCCCAACCAAAATGGGTAATCGGGTCAGATACATCAGCCTGAGCTCCAGCCTCACCCTGGGACAGCAGTAGAGATGCACTCTTAGACAGGACCTCAATCTACATTATGCTGGAAACAGGAGCGAGAAAAAGCAGTTTGAAGTCAATTTACTCACCACTTCCTCCCCGCCTGACAATTCTGTGCTATGGCTTCTTAGCAGCACAGCACTAAATCTCATCCTTAATTCTCTGGGACATTCATTACCAAAAGCCTGGGAATAGACAGTGTTGTAAAAGAGCTATTGTATTACACTGTCCCCTGTTTGTTATTCCATAATTTTAAGCTGAATAAATTTTACTATCATGTTTTTCTTGATGACAAAGCACAGGGCTTTTTATCCCTGTGGTACTGTCAGCACTGAAAGCAGGCATCAGGACTGTTTGGCTATGTCTACACAGCAGGGCTAAAGTCAGAATAAGCTACGCAACTTGAGCTACATCGATTGCATACCTTAAGTCGAAATCGCTTATTTCGACTTTTGGCACTGTCTACACAGCAGGAAGTCGTTACTTACAGCCCTTACTCCTCGTGAAATGAGGGTTACAGGAGTCGGAGTAAGAAGTCCTCCAGCTCGACATTATTTCAAAATAAAGTCTTGTAGTGTAGATGTGCACTATGTTATTTTGGAGTAACTGACGGTATTCCGAAATAATGCTGCTGTGTAGACATAGCTTTTCGGAGCAGAAAAAATGGTATTTCAGAATACCAGGAGAAATTTTTTGTCATGGATTGAAGTTACTTGGTCTTATCATATTGTTCTTGCAGTACGGCCTTTGTAGGGAAGATTAAATGGTTTATGGGAGCTGGGTCTACTTAGTCTGCAGAAGAGAAGAGTGAGGGGGGATTTGATAGCAGCCTTCAGCTTCCTGAAGGGAGGTTCCAAAGAGGCTGGAGAAAGGCTGTTCTCAGTAGTGATGGATGGCAGAACAAGGAGCAATGGTCTCAAGTTGTGGTGGTAGAAGTCCAGGTTGGATATTAGGAAAAACTATTTCACTAGGAGGGTGGTGAAGTACTGGAATGGGTTACCTGGGGAAGTAGTGGAGTCTACATCCCTAGAGGTGTTTAAGTCTCAGCTTGACAAAACTCTGGCTGGGTTGATTTAATTGGGATCATAGAATCATAGAATCATAGAGCTGGAAGAGACCTCAGAAGGTCATCAAGTCCAGCCCCCCTGCTCTAGGCAGGACCAATCCCAACTAAACCAACCCAGCCAGGGCTTGGTCAAGCCGAGACTTAAACACCTCCAGGGAGGGAGACTCCACTACTTCCCTAGGTAACCCATTCCAGTGCTTCACTACCCTCCTAGTGAAATAGTTTTTCCTAATATCCAACCTGGACTTCTACCACCACAACTTGAGACCATTGCTCCTTGTTCTGCCATTCGTCACTACTGAGAACAGCCTCTCTCCATCCTCTTTGGAACCTCCCTTCAGGAAGTGGAAGGCTGCTATCAAATCCCCCCTCACTCTTCGCTTCTGCAGACTAAACAGACCCAACTCCCTCAGCCTCTCCTCGTAGGTCATATGCTCCATCCCCCTAATCATTTTGGTTGCCCTCCGCTGGACCCTCTCCAATGCGTCCACATCCTTTTTGTAGTGGGGGGGGGGGAGGGGGCCCAGAACTGGACACAATACTCCAGATGTGGCCTCACCAAAGCCAAATAAAGGGGAATAATCACTTCTCTAGATCTGCTGGCAATACTCCTCCTAATGCACCCTAATATGCCATTAGCCTTCTTGGCTACAAGGGCACACTGTAGACTCATATCCAGCTTCTCATCCACTGTAACCCCCAGGTCCTTTTCTGCAGAACTACTACTTAACTGGTTGGTCCCCAGCTTGTAACTATGCTTGGGATTCTTCCCAAGTGCAGGACTCTGCACTTGTCCTTGTTGAACTTCATCAGATTTCTTGTGGCCCAATCCTCCAATTTGTCTAAGTCACTCTGGACCCTATCTCTGCCCTCAAGCATATCTACCTCTCCCCCTAGCTTAGTGTCATCCGCAAACTTGCTGAGGGTGCAATCCATCCCCTCATCCAGGTCATTAATAAAGATATTGAACAAAACCGGTCCTAGAACCGAACCTTGGGGCACTCCGCTAGAAACCGACCGCCATCCTGACATCGAGCCGTTGATCGCTACCCGCTGGGCCCGGCCTTCTAGCCATCTTTCTATCCATCTTACCGTCCATTTATCCAATCCACATTCCCTTAACTTGCTGGCAAGAATATTGTGGGAGACCGTATCAAAAGCCTTGCTAAAGTCAAGGTATATCACATCCACTGACTTTCCCACGTCCACAGAGCCAGTTACCTCATCATAGAAGCTAATCAGATTGGTCAGGCACGACTTGCCTTTGTGAATCCATGCTGACTATTCCTAATCACTTTCCTCTCTTCCAAATGCCTCAAAATGGATTCCTTAAGGATCCCTTCCATGATTTTTCCAGGAACCGAGGTAAGACTGACCGCCTATAGTTCCCTGGATCGCCCTTCTTCCCTTTTGAAGATGGGCACTACATTTGCCTTTTTCCAATCATCCGGGATTTCTCCCGATCTCCACGACTTTTCAAAGATAACGGCCAAAGGCTCCTCAATGACGCTTGCCAACTCCCTCAGTACCCTTGGATGCATTAAGTCCGGACCCATGGATTTGTGTACATTTAGCTTTTCTAAATAGTTCCTAACCTGTTCTTTACCCACCACGGGCTGTCCATCTTCATCCCATCTTGCGTCACTTAGCACATTAGTCCGGGAGCCCACCTTGTCCGTGAAGACAGAGGCAAAGAAAACATTGAGTACTTCAGCTTTCCCCACATCATCTGTCACTAGGTTACCTCCTTCATCCAGCAGGGGCCGCACACCCTCTCTGATCACCTTCTTCTTGTTAACATGCCTGTAGACACCTTTCTTGTTATCCTTCACATCCTTAGCCAATCGCAATTCCATTTGCGCTTTCGCCTTCCTGATAATCCCCCGGCATTCTCGAGCGATACATTTAAACCCCTCCCTGGTCATTTGTCCAAGTTTCCACTTTTTCTAAGCTTCTTTTTTGTGCTTAAGTTCACCAAGGATTTCCCCGTAAGCCAATCCGGTCTCCTACCATGTTTGCCTCTCTTGCTACGTGTCGGGATGGTTTCTTTCTGTGCCTTCAATAAGGCTTCTTTAAAATACTGCCAGCTGTCCTGGACTCCTTTCCCTTCATGTTAGCATCCCAGGGATTCTGTCCATCAGATCTCTGAGGGAGTGAAAATCCGCTTTTTGAAGTCCAAGGTGTGTATTTTACTACTCTCTTTTCTTCCTTTGGTCAGGATCCTGAAATCTACCATCTCATGATCACTGCTTCCCAGGTTGTCACCCACCTCCACTTCCCTATTAGTTCCTCCCTGTTTGTGAGCAGAAGGTCAAGCTGCGCACGGCCCCTGGTCGGATCCTTCAGCACTTGCGAAGTTATCCCCAACATTCTCCAAAAACTTCCTGGATTGCCTGTGTACTGCCGTATTGGTTTCCCAACAGATGTCAGGGTGATTAAAGTCCCCACGAGAACCAGGGCCTGCGATCTGGAAGCTTCTCTCAGTTGTCCGAAGAAAGCCTCATCTACCTCATCCACCTGATTCGGTGGCCTGTAGCAGACACCAACCACAACATCACTGCTGTTGTTTGCTCCTTTAAACTTAACCCATAGACTCTCAATAGGTTTTTCTCCCTCTTTATACTGGAGTTCAGAGCAATCATAGTGCTCTCTTGCATATAGTGCAACTCCGCCTCCTTTTCTACCCTGCCTGTTCTTCCTGAACAGTCTATACCCTTCCATGATAGCGCTCCAGTCATGCGAGTCATCCCACCAAGTCTCTGTTATCCCAATTAAATCATATTTCTTGGACTGGGCCAGGGCCTCCAGTTCTTCCTGTTTGTTGCCCAGGCTTCTCGCATTAGTGTACAAACACCTCAGATAACCAGTTGATCGCCCTATCTTCTCCATTCGAAACAGGGGTCCTCCTTTCTTCCTCGTTCCTCTCTGCATTTCTTCCCGGTATCCGACTTTCCCACTCCCTCAGGGTTTTGGTCACCATCCCCTGACGAACCTAGTTTAAAGCCCTCCTCACTAGGTTTGCAAGCCTGCCCGCAAGATGCTCCTTCCTCTCTTCGTTAGGTGGATCCCATCTCTTCCTAACAATCCTTGTGCCCGAACAGAGTCCCATGGTCGAAGAAACCAAAGCCCTCTCTGCGACACCACCTGCGCAACCACGCATTTACGCCCTCAATTCGACGATCCCTGCCCAGTCCTTTCCTTCAACAGGGAGGATGGACGAGAACACCACTTGCGCTCCGAATTCTTGGATCCTTCTTCCCAGCGCTACATAATCCGCAGTAACCCGCTCAAGGTCATTCTTGGCCGTGACGTTAGTTCCCATGTGGAGAAGCAGGAAGGGGTAGCGATCCGAAGGTTTGATCAGTTTGGTAAGCCTCTCAGTCACATCCTTAATGCAAGCTCCCGGTAAGCAGCACACCTCTCGAGATTCCAGGTCCGGACGGCAGAGGGATGGCTCAGTCCCTCTTAGGAGGGAGTCCCCGACCACCAACACCCGGGATTGGTCCTGCCTTGGGCAGGGGGCTGGACTTGATGGCCTTCTAAGGTCTCTTCCAGCTCTGTGATTCTATGATTCTATGATTACACTTGCAAGAGTGGTCCAGCACAAAGTTTATTCTCAGGCCAGGTCTACACTAGACCTGGAAGGTCGTCTTAAGGTACAAACTCCAGCTATGTTGAATACGTACCTGGAGTAGGTTTACCTTAAGCTGAGCTTGGCGCCGTTCCCACTGCAGAAGGCCAACAGGAGTAAACGCTCCAGTCAGCTTCCCTTACTCCTCACGACTGCCAAGGAGTATAGGCGCCGGCCAGAGCTGCCCTCAGCATTCATTTACAGGCCCATACTAGACCTGCTAAATCAAACACCAGAACGTTGATCACTGGTGTGGCGAGTGAAGACATTCCCTACTGAATTAAAAAAAAGGTGGTTAACAACCGCTAATTCCAGTGCAGCTAGCAAAAGTCTGGGCCTGGATTCACCACTTGTATATTAGTTCCATCCGGACCTTGCTTTGAGTTAGCGTATAAAAGGCTTAAACAAAATACTTTTTTTGAGGTTGTATCAAAAGTTTTTTTTTAATCTTTCTGAAGCTGTTTGCCTGGCAGCACATTGCCCCTGACTATTTGTGAGAAACCCTCACTGAACCATCTTTGGTCACCCTCTTTAGGATGGTGGTAGGCATGGTCCTCTCTCCCTCCAGTGCTTACAGCTCCTGGGGGAGCCATCAGTTGGTCCTCTCCTGCTATGGAAGATGGTTTTAGAGGTGCCCTGAGTCACTTTATTCCACTCGGTGACAACAGCTGACCAGAATGCCTAATATAGCGTCACCCCCATTAGTCATATCTTCATCTGGAGCCCTACCCCACCTATTCCACTGGTTTCAATAGACATGGCCAGGAGGGTGAAGCTCCAGGCAGAATTATGCCCACTGGTTATGGTTTGCATAGTCCGACCATTACAATGAAAAACAAAGGTCTACTGATTAGTTCATTAACATTACAATGAGTTCTTGCCTTATTAGCATCAACTGCCTCAGTTTCCCTTGAAATGTCTTCCATGTGCATGGCAGATTCTGTGGTGTGCTGTCACGGGAGTGTTTTTGTGCTTTGCTGGCAGTTCAGCTAAGTCCCAAAGACTGGCCCTCTGCAGTGTACAGAAAACCCAGATAACCATCTTCCTCGTCAATTACATTGAGACACAAGACAGTGGTTTGTCTCTTCTGTAGTCTTTCCATTGAAATAGAGTTAATGGTGAAAGTACATATCAATGTCTTAGGGGGAAAACTTATCACAGGGCTGCCGTAATGATCCTAAAAATAAATATTATAACTACAGGAGAATCAGAGTTCAAGTGACGCTGAAAAGAAATCCCTGTTATGATATGAAAATGCACAGCTGAGGCACCAACTAACCTTAACTCTGCTCTGCTGCGAAAAATATAAAAATCAAATGCATCCTCTTTAAAAGTCCATTTTTCTCCAGTCTGGGACACTAACATTGAAACGTCTCCATTATAACGGTGTGATTATTACACGGTGTCATTAGTGGGCAGAATTAAAGTTGTTAATTCCTACAGGCAGGGGACTGGAAATTAAATCCATCCCCCTCGGATTCATTAAGGACGACAGCTGGAGATGTAGCCACTAACAGGGCTCTAGGCTGGAGTCCAGTGGCGAGGGGTGGCCTATTGCCCTGCCAGAGGATGCAATTCCCTTCCTTGTCTGCCATCTCTAAGCAAGGAGACGCACTGCCCTGAGAACTGGGGCAAGCTTACTGACTCCAGCCAGTGGGCCACACTACCGCATCACAGAGGGCGGAGCTAGAGTTACGGGTCGGGGAGAACAAACCAGGACATTAGACACACACTCCACATGGGAACATGGACACGCTTGCCCCACATTGGCCATAGTAATCCCCAAAAGCATCACACTCCCCCATTCCCAAAAGTTCCCCCAGTCCCTGCACCATCATCTCTTCTATGCCTTGAGACGCCGCAATTCTGCCTATTCCATTCCTAGGAGTGCCTGTAACGGGCTAAGGCCTAGCCATGTATTTGTACAAGATAAACTGATGCATCCAATTTGTGGGGCTTTTTTTTTTTCCTAGACTGACACTAGATACACAAGAATCCGCTGAATGACAAACTCAGAGCCCGGCTCCTCACCGTTCCTACTAAAAGTGAACTGATGAATAAATTATACCATGAGTCCTAGCTTCGCATCCTGCATTTGATTTTTGTGTTATCTGAAGCACAATAGAGCAGGGTTATTTGACTGCCATCCTCCTGGGGCTCACACAAAAATGAGGTTTCTCCTGCGGCTAGTTCGGCAAGTAACATTTCCAATAAACAAATTCAATAACTCAGCATAGCAAAGAGCATGACGCTGGAGAGTTTGGAAATGAGTCTTTCAATGAGCTGTCAGCTTCTCTGCACCATCACTCCAGATACATGAAGAATTTCAGTCGGAATTAGAAGGGGGCTTTAACCACAAACCCCAGCTCCAAGTCCTCTCTCTGGCCCTGCATCCTGGGGAAGCTTGGATGAGCACTTTGCAGTGGGTCGCTCTTTATACAGTATTGTAGCCAAAAATCCCAGATCCCAAACACTTACAATTTTGGGGGAAGTACAGAAGAATATCCAAACCTTGCACCCATCCCTAGTTATAATGCATGTCTCGAGCATTTGACCACATTCCGATCAATGCCTATTTACTAAATCAATCATTTAGGTAAAACAGGAAACAGGTCACTGAAGTGTGGAAATATTCTTTTAAAATCCTCAGTAGTACAATTTTAGAAGACTCTCTCACAGAGTTCAGTTGATCACGAATTGCAGCATTCAGAAGAAAGCACTTATTATGTCATCTGCACATCGGCTGCATGGGTATTCTGTTCCACTAACACCTACTGGGCTCTATTTTTGTTTTCCAACAGCTGATTATTTTCTTCCCACGGGAGCTGTTCAAACAAAACCCCAGAAATCATTCTTGCATAAAACTCAAGAAGCTGCGCTGTGTCCAAGGCACTGGTTCAAAAGAGGAAACAGGCAGTGGAGGCATTCAAGCAAAATGCAGGCACACCTGGCATGTCCCTGCTCAGAAGACAAGAGAGGCAAATTTGCAAAAGGGCTGTCGGTCAGTTGGGGCTAACAGGTGAAAACGAAATTTGAAGCAGATGAACATTTGCCTTTGCGAATGATTTCCCCAATTTTCTGACCAGTTTCTCTGAGTGTGGTAATTCAGCAAACACGGAGAGACCTTCCCACAAATGTTCCATGAGGTACCAGTTGTGGGTCACTGGTTGTAGAGATGGCTGGTCACATGATGCAGGCTGGTCACATGACTCAGGCTGCTCTGCCTCATCCCCAGCTATTACAGAGCACTGAAATGCTAGCCTGTGGAATACTTTCCCCACTGCCATTTTGCCATGACTGTAGCGGCCACAGGATGACATGAGATTGGGCTAAGGATCGCTTGGCCAGTATGATCACAAACATGGGCAAAATGTCTCAACACCACTTCTTATTAAGATGTGGTTCACAGTGGATAGGCCGATGCTGCAATCAGAGGTGGGACTGCAGCACCTGGAGACACACACAGACTAGCTTTGATCTAGACAACTCCAACAGCAGCCACAGGGAAGCTGTGGCAGCATGGGCTAGCTCTGAAGAGTCACAGGGGGCCTGGTATGGACCACGCTGCTGCATCTTCTTTGCAATTATTATTTCAAGTGGCTGGATCAAAGCTAGCTTGGGTGTAACTGCATAAGCGGATTGCAGTAGAGATAGCCCTCCTTCACCATCCACTCTATCGCTCAACAACTTTGGGAACCGCATTTTTTCTTTTAAAGAAAATACTTTTCCCCACAAGGAAAACTGGAAAATTAATGAGCACAGCAGGATCAAGCTGTGATCTTTCCAGCATAACAGGGGAGTGTGCTGCCCTTAATAAACTCACTCTCTCTGGATGCTGATTGCCTCCTCTCCCTTCTCAAGTTACCCTGCTTTTGATGCTTATGAGTGTCTTTCACAACAAGGCACATTTGATTTCCCATTTTAAGTTGCTGGTTTCGTCTATTCTTCTTTTCATTCGAATTAATATTGTAAGAGGTCTACAGAGGAGCTGGATAAACTTCTTACGATTGCTGGAGATTTGAATTACTAACGATAAGGCACTTTTCACTTTCTGAAGGATCCTTGTCCACAAGTAGTCAGATTTTTTTAAAATCAAATTCTATTGGACGGGATAGGATGAGAATGGCCAAGTCATAGCCATATCTAAAGGTACGTCTACACTCATTTTTTGAGGAGTAACGTTAGTTTGAACCTGGAGTGCACTTCCTGGTTCGAATCAGCTGGTGAGCGGAATAGCGGACAGGCGAGATTATGCTAATGAAGTGCAGGATATTTAAATCCCCGCTTCATTAGCAATTTTGGTCGGCTACATTTGCATCCCTAGTTCAAACTAGGGAGCAAGTGTGGAAGTACCCTAAGTGCATAGTCATGCAAGCCAAATTCTGCGCTCAGTTACCCACATTGCAGCCCAGGAGAATTTGGCCCTCACCAGTCTTGAAGTACCTTGATCCATGCCAAAACTGACCCTCTCAGAGGTTTACACGTGCAAAGAGATGCATGCACATTCACGTCAAGAGCCCAAAATACTTTAAGAACATAAGAATGGACATACTAGCTCAGACCAACAGTCTATCTAGCCCAGTATCCTGTCTGCTGACAGTGGCCAATACCAGATTCCCCAGAGGGAGGGATCACAACAGGTAATCCTCACATGATCCCTCTCCTTTCACTCATTTCTAGACAAACAGAGGCTAGGGACACCATTCCTACCCATCCTGGCTAATAGGCATTGATGGACCTAACCACCAGGAATCTATCTAGCTCTTTTTTGAATCCTGTTAAAGTCCTAGTCTTCACCACATCCTCTGGCAAGGAGTTCCACAGGTTGACTGTGCTCTGAGTGAAAAAAAACCTTCCGTTTGTTTGGTTTAAACATGCTGCCTATTAATTTCATTTGGTAACCCCTAGTTATTATATGGCGGGAATAAGTAAATAACTTTTCCTTATTCATTTTTTCCACACCAGTCATGATTTTATAGACCTCTATCCTATCCCCTCCCCACCTTAGTCTCCTCTTTTGTAAGCTAAAAAGTCCCAGTCTTTTTAATCTTTCTTCATATGGGAGCCATTCCAAACCCCTAATAATTTTTGTTGCCCTTTTCTGAACCTTTGGTTCATTTGGGATCAGAATACTCAGTAGAATTCCTAAAAAAATGACAAGCGAAGTGGTGCCACAGAGAAATTCTGCACCAGTGTGGCACAGGCTATGCAGATGATCACGTCTTTGGGATGGCTGAAGAATAGCAACGTGAGATGCCCAGGTCTACGGCAGAGATACGATTGCTTCAGTGACCCAGAATGGAAGGCAGAAATGTCACCAGGATATGATCGTTGGGGACACTGGATAATGAGGGTTGTCTCAGTCCCCAGTTTTGGAGAAGTAGAAGTACAGTAGAGAGAGCGCTGGGAGCACAGGGCCTAAGGCCTGAACCAAGGTCCAGACCATGGCATGAGCAAAGGTCCAGCCGTGCCATGAAGCAGACACTCGCTAACAGGGTCCTGTCCAGTTCATGAACTTGGCAAAGGTGCGGTGAGGGTTGTTAAAACACAGGCACTCTTAAGAAGCACTAGGTCCTGCGTAGTTCCTGAAGGCTAGCACAGGTACACCCCAACCTGGAGTTCTCAAGTCATAGCATGAACAGTCCTTGCCGACGGGACAGGAACACATCTGCCCCCAGTAAGAGAAGGCTGGGAGGATGGAATAACGAATGGGGATGTTTCATTCAAACCGGCAGGTACAAGTCATGGGGAAGGTAAGTGACCACGTCAGCAGTGGTATCGGTAACTTGTTGGCATCAATGTAGAAAAAGGGACGTTATAGACGAAACACCATTGTCCAGTGTAGGGGGCAGAACACAGCCAGGTGCTAGGACTTTGCTTCATCAACCATAATCCTGGTTGAGTACCTGTCCCTCCCACCCCAAACTAAGCCTGTGGTATTTCTTTATAAAAAACATGAAGGTCTGCTAGATTAGCAGGCTGCATTCAGATACCAGTCGGCACATCTGCCAGGTGACGTGTGAATGGGAGTCAGAGTGGACTGCATCTCCCCTGAGAATAAAAAACAACTGGGTTCTTTGGTTGGATCCTTAATGAGATCGTTGTCCGGG
Source organism: Rafetus swinhoei (assembly GCA_019425775.1). Taxonomy (NCBI): domain Eukaryota; kingdom Metazoa; phylum Chordata; order Testudines; family Trionychidae; genus Rafetus; species Rafetus swinhoei. Next base: position 49,138,738 of record CM033432.1, read on the forward strand.
ACATTACCTAGCTTCTTTCCATCTTGCTCAACACCGATCTTCATCGGGCGGATGGGGGCTGGGGAAGGATCCAGTCTTCAGAATACAGGTGATCACTGAAACTGACAAAGTGGCCACATTAGTAGATTTAGCAGCACAGGACTATACATCTGTGACTTCCTTACCTATCAAGCCTATAATATCGAGAAGTAAATTGAAAGTGGAAGGGATACCTGTATATATGCATGTTGGAGATAGCTTCTTGACTTAAGCGTACAGTAATTTAGATTAACACTTTATCAATGGAGAGTAAGGTCATCTTGAGGCAAGGAAGGAAGATGCAGGTTTTAAGCAAGGCCACCTTTATGTGCAGGCAGGCTGAGTTCTCTGGATCACCCACGACACACAATTCCAATATTTGTTTTCAAGTCCATTTTAAATATTATATGTGGGTCCAAATCCACAGTTTCCAATCCGCTCCTGTGCCCAGACCTCCCACAGATGTCATTACAATGACACAGGCTGAAGGATTACAACACTAGCCCTTCTGGCTGTCAGTTACTCCTCTGAAGATGCTTCTGTGGTAACTGTCTCCTGCTCAGATCAGAGAGTGAAATCGGTTACCCAACCGTGTCCTGCATCGAAAGGTTAAAGGAGAAAGTGCTGACTTATTCAGCCAAGCCCGTGCAAAAGAGAATCTGAGGAAGAGAGCTGCTGTGTGCAAACATTTATCTTCAGTAGCAATAGCATTTAGCGATGGAAATAGCAATAAGTATACGACTCACAAATCGCCCTTGGTCCAGATCGGCGTCTAGAGCTTAGTTGTGCATGATGACAGTTCATCTATAAGCATCATTTGTATTCCAAAAATCCCTCTTCCTTAGAGAAAAAATGAAATATTCACATGGGGCTGCAATGCTGTTTGGATTATATCTAATCAGGAAGTGTATTAGAATCAATTTTGGATTCTGCTGCCTATGTTTCTATTACTTCTGGTTATAAATCTCATTGTCCTTGTCTTTACCGTGATGGCCATACAAGATAAATGAATGCAGATTTTGTCAAGAGATGCACCAGTCCTCCTCCTTACCCCCATGCTGTGACTGCTTCTATGCACATTGTGAAGAGGCAAAATATTTTTAGGGTTGACCTGTATGGATGGGATCAGATGCTCTAGGAATAAGACTTCTTTATTGTTGAGAAGTTAATAGGGGTTGGGGGAAGGCGAGAAGCAGGAGGGCCATTAACAGCATTGAATAAATCAGCAATGCAGCCGCTATACCAACGGCCATCAGCTATAGTAGCCTGGAACGGCATCATGTAAACATGCCAGTTGGTTCTGTTTATAGGAGCAATGACCCTGGTTTTGTAACCAAAAAGCAACGGACTGTTCTGTTCCTCCTGGAGCCCCCATCCCTGCATGCATATTCTTCGAGTTATAAGATATTACAATGAGAGAGCAGGTTTTTGCAGGCTCAAATGTACTGTTAAGGCACCAGTGGGGTGAAGAGCTGCACCACTAACCACAGCTCCCGGTGGTGCTGCATCTGATTCAGGCACAGTGAGCTCTGGAGAAGCTGCCGCACACCTCCAGGGACTCCAACGGGCTTTCCCTCCGAATTGCAACGCACCAGCTTTGCTGGCCAGCACAGAAGTGAATAGGGCTCACCGGAGTATCATCCTGATTTTGGCCCAGCGTGGGGAGGGGGATGTGTTATGGGACTTCTGTGATGTGTGTAGATTGTTAATATAGGGAGCGCTTACTAGCACACAACAGTGTCCTTAATGTTGTAAGACCATTACAGTTAGTTATGCGCTTAGCAAGAATGCTGGGGGAAGCTAGGACTGGCAGGCAACCTCCATGCTTAGTCTGAAGAGGTCAGGAGAGGGACAAAACCTGGTGTGGGGCTGAAAACAGAGCTAGCCAGAGAGTGGAACTGGAGTCAAACCAAGAGTGAAAAGGAGAGAAAAAAATGCAGCTGTTTCCTTCCCAATCCTCTACCACTTGGGGGCTCCACATACTCAGTTCCATTGGTCTCAAGCACACTGCAGGAGCCAGGCCATACACTAACTCTTCACTTTAACACGACAGCCCTGTGTGGAGACACAGGTGTGTCAAAAATCAGCAGAGCACAAGGCCTCTATCAACCTAAAGAAATATGGAGCTACAGCCTCGTGAGAATGCAGTTTACTACGTCCAGGAATAACGATAACTTTTAGTGTTGTCTGAACCCTTTAGAATAGGCAGGGCCTTCAGTGAAGTCCTTGAGGGCACGGCTTTTTAGCTCTCGCCACAAGCCTGTTTCTTTGCAAAGTTTTAGTTAAACACATGCCATACTCTGAATATAGAGAATGGCTGGAGAGACACAGAAACAGACCTGGCCAAAGTTCCAGTCCCCTACAATTGCTGTCTATACCATCTGCTTGTTCATCTAAGTTGGTAACCTGCCTGCACCAGTGACTTGTATGAGAAATGTAAAGGAAAACAAAAAAACAAACCCAGAACCGCTCTGCACCCTGAAACAAAACAGAACATGGACGGTCACTTGTGGAATTCTAGATCTTCTGTTGAATCTTTGACCTGTCCCCTAGATGATGCTCATACCATGGGGCTGAGAAAGGGTAGTTCCTGAATGTTGATTGGCAACTGCACATACTATCAGGCTGCATCTAGATTTGCAAGATTTTGCGCAAATACTTTTAACGGAAAAGTTTTTCCGTTAAAAGTATTTGCGCAAGAGAGCATCTATACTGGCATGTGCCTTTGCGCAAAAGATTTGCTTTTGCGCAAAAGCATCCGTTCCTAGTATAGATGCTCTCTTGCACAAGAACGCTCCAATGACCAGAAATTAAGGTGGCTGTCTACACTGGCCCTCTTGCACAAGAATACTTGCGCAAGAGGGCTTATCCCTGAGCGGGAGCGTCAAAGTATTTGTGCAAGAACCACTGATTTTGTACATTACAAAGTCAGTGTTCTTGCGCAAATACTAGCAGCCAGTGTAGACAGGCGGCAAGATTTTGCGCAAAACGGCTGCTTTTTGCGCAAAATCATGCCAGTCTAGACGTAGCTTCATTGTCTGTTTAAGTAACATACCTAATACTAGAAGAAAATATCTAGGTGTGTAAATATGGCAGCACCTTTCTCTGCTTTCTATAGTTTAGTCCAAAATCTACAGCCTGGCTAAAGATTTCAGTCGACCTAATGTCTCAAACTTGGCACCTGGCATTCCGTTGCCTCCCTTCCCCCCCCACAGCCACATATGAAAATATGGGCCTCAGGGGGCATCTTTCATTGTTTTGGAAAGATCCCAAGAATTGTCTGGAGTCTGTGGATGGCATGACAACCTCCTCGCAGATCTGCATGTCGACCTCAATCTTTCCTGACTCGCGTCTCACTGAGAATGAAAACGGCAGAAGGCCTGGCATTCAGCAGAGCCAAGAGATGGCTTTGGGAGCTGTGTGTTAATGAAGACCACCCTGCTCTATAAGCTCAATGCTTTTATTAGTGATGCACAGTAGGATTTCAACTTGCATCTTCAAAGGGGCCTTCCAGTGAGCCACCTGGAATGCTTTCCAGACCTCTTCTCCATATGTCTCTTCTTCCCTGCTTTCCTCCAGACTAGAATACAACCCGCTCTACACCTTGTCACGAGCTGAGAGTAACTCACAAACCCTAACAAATGCTTGTCTTTAATTATTGAGGGTTTGTTCTCAGCCATCCATTTCACTTCTCTCCCTGGCTGCTGCTTTGAAAGTGTGGCTGCAGAGCCATCGATTGTGCTTTGCTTCCCAGACAAAGGACACACACAGAAAAGCACAGGCATCTTCTGCATTGTAATTTCAGAGGTCTGTTTGCTGCTGCCTGTTTGTAACTATGGCTAAACGCATCCTGACAAGAACGTTCATTTATTCCAGAGTTGTAAGTTTCATTGATAGAAGCGATAATTTAGAGACTTCACAGCCACAAATCATCCGACGGGAGGCATGCAGGAAGAGCGGACTTGTCACTTTCCTGACAATAGGGAAGTAGTTTGCAGAAGGTAATTTGATCAGCTAAAAAGAAATGTTATTTTTCTGCTGATAACCCTGAGACAGCCAGGGACAAGATTTCAAAGGATGGGCGGGGCTATTTTTGCTGTTTCTCCTGTTATTAGTGGAGTCACGTGCTTGTAGCCCTGCATAGGACTCTGAAAATACAGCAGAGAGTGCTACCCCAGGAGAGGACTAACTGTGGAAGGGAATTTCAAAGCCAGATGTCACATTTCTCAAGGGCCAGAGGAGGCTTTTGATGATCAAATCCTCCATCCAACATTCAGATGCCTTCATAGGGGCAGGTCTAAAGGGCTTTGCCAGACCAACAGGCCTGCTTTGAAAAGCCTAATCAGGCTCCGGTGTGTCAAATCACAAGAGACGGACAACCAGGGCTAGAGTGCAGCTATTCAGCTCCACCCCTCAGCAGGGGTCAGCACAGCACCCCCAAAGCTCACAGAAGTATCCGTGTCTCAGAGGCACATTCCCTCCAGGGCTAATGCCTGCAAATGCTGGGAGAGGTCCTGCTACCTGCGGTGGAACGAAGCAGGCTGCTCGCCCCTCTTTTGCACTTTCCCTGCTGTGAGGGCCAGAGGGCAGAGCTGTATTTGTGTGAAGGCAGTGTGACAGCTCCCCTCCTCCCCATGCTATGTGAAGTTTGGCTTATGAACATCAACGTGCATAACTCAAAGACGCTTTCAACAAAATACCGCCTGTAACGTATCCATTTTAATGTTACAGTCGGCTGGATCTGTACATCCTATTTGGGTGCATGTGTCATTCTTGCCTGTAAAGCAAGGGTCCCTCGAAGCTGCGCAGCAGCAGGGCCACGCAGCTGCTTAATGAGCCCCACCCAGCCAGAGGCTCGGCTCACAGAGCTGCCTGGAGTCTGTGTCTGTGGCATTTCTCCTTCAGCTACAGCAGCAGAGACAGAGCAGAGAGTCTCCCCAGCAGGTAGGGACATGTCCGCTCCCCCTCCCTGGGAGGATGCAGTCAGGGTGTGTCTCTCTCACACTGATAAAGAGGGCGAACATCCTTGTGAGCTTTCTTTGTGTAAAACTTTTACTCCGAGAAAGGTGGATTTATTTGGGGGTCTGATCCCTGTGGAGGGTTGGTTTCGGGGGTGCTGTGCCCTAGAACTGCGTCCTCCCAGCGCTGAAGTGGTTTGGTGTCTGGAGAGAATCTGGCCCAGCAGGACAGGGTGGTGGAGAGCCCCTGAGAGCAGGGCAGGTGTCAGTGGCATAACCAGCAGACTGGAGAACAATCCCAAGGAGTCTTCTGTGACCGTCCCTTGTCACACTCAGAGTCCTTTGTCAGGGGGAATTTGCCTCACAGGAAGGGTGGGGGGGACCTGAGTGAGCAGTTCCTGCCAACAGACCAAGAGGAATATTGCTATGAACAGCGCTTGTGGGCAGCCCTCTCATTCCTGCACTTCCTGCTGCAAGCCTCCTTCCTGGCTCCCCAGGACACAGGAGACGGAATCTAAGGCACGGGCTTGGGGTAGGAGTGTGACCAAGCTCTCAGCTGCCACTCTGGCAGGAACTGGCACAGTTATTCCTCTTGGGCATCTGCACACAGAGAGGGAACCTGTAGCCATCCCTTCCACCTGGGCCCAAAGCTGCTGTGAAGAGGAGCAGCAGCCGCAGAAGCAGGGCTGGGATAAAGCATTAGCACTAGGGCCTCAGCTGCTAGGTCCCATGATGAGACTAAAATCTTAGCTTTCATAGAATCCAAGGGCTGGAAGAGACCTCAGGAGTCATCGAGTCCAACCCCCTTGTCCAAAGCAGGACCAACCCCAACTAAATCATCCCAGCCAGGGCTTTGTCAAGCCGGGACTTAAAAACCTCTAGGGATGGGGATTCCACGACCTCCCTAGGGAACCCATCCCAGTGCTTCACCGCCCTCCTAGGGAAATAGTTTTTCCTAATATCTAACCTAGACCTCCCCCCGTAACTTGAGACCATTGCTCCTTGTTCTGCCATCTGTCACTACTGTGAACAGCCTCTCTCCATCCTCTGGAACCTCCCTTCAGGGAGCTGAAGGCTGCTATCAAATCCCCCCTCACTCTTCTCTTCTGCAGACTAAACAAGCCCAAATCCCTCAGTCTCTCCTCGTAGGTGATGTGCTCCAGCCCCTCATGATTTTGGTTGCTCTCCTCTTTCAATTGAGAAACGGTTTCTGGCCTCATGGATGTAAAACCAAAAGCTTGAACGCATGAGCAGAGCCTGACTGATGCCTACCCAAGTCTGTGGACAGCCTGAAGCCATGGCACCAGGAGGTCCCAACTATCCCCTGAGAACTATGGTCCTGCCTCCTCCTTGCCTCACTTGGGGAGGTTTGGTAATCAGTCTTGGTAATCAGTCTTCCCACAAAATCCTGTCCCAGCATGCAACATATGGGATGGGTTATCTGTGGGCATCCTCTTTGGTTATCCCGAAATCTGGTCAGGAATAGAAAAGGGTGCTCCAGGGCAAAGAATCCAACAGGCAATACAAAGGAGAGGACAGCAACCCTTCTTCCCACACCACCCCATGCTGGCCCCTGGAGCCATACCAGAAATGGGCATAGCAGGAGAATGGTTCACCTGCACAGTGCAAGGAGTTTCGGGCAGGTTGCCGGTAGGAAGTAGAATACCCCTGCTTGAGAGTTTGGAAAGTCTGGTAGATGCTCCTAGAAATAAATACAAAGAAGCAGCAGTCATTTACCATGTGGGAAAAGTTCTTGGACTCTGCAGAGTCGTGAGAACCAGAGTGCAGATTTTTCTATTACACCTGAGTTATATACTGTACTTAGACACTCAATAAATATTCTAAATTGACAACCCTACCACTTGCAGTACTGTAACACCAAGAGCACAGTTACATTTGATGCTCAATTTGTCACACGGTATGCATACAAGAATCTCAAAACCAAATCAAGAGGGTGGGGATTTTCAAAATCACAGTGTCACCCTAACTCTGCTCCCATTGAAGAGAATGGGAGTTGGCCTACAGGTTTCTACTAAAAGGGTACAACACAGAACAATTTACCAAACAGGGGGAAATTCAGTTGCTGCCAGAAGCTGCAAAGGGAAAGGAAATGCCCAACGGCATCATATTAAAGTGCTCTCAAAAAAAGGCTTTTCTCCCAGTACGTGGAAAGTTAGAAGTGTTCCAACAAATGGTAGCGTAGATTACATTAAGCGTCAACCCCCAAATTTACCCATAATAACTGCTTGGCATATGAACGCCAAAGAACACTGTTTACATAAATACAGTAAAGACTGAGTTTTCACTGCATCCAATTTGCATTAATGAATATAATTTTACTAATACAGTCAAACTTTAACATTTACAAGTGCAAATAGCTTAACAGATCAGGTACATCTGCAGAACAGCTGCTTAATTAAAACAATATTTGGAATATATAAGTTGTCCTCAAATAAAAAAAAATGTTGCCTCCCACAGAATTCAAGATAAGTCTTGTTAGTTTAATTGCTGGCTTAATTTGCATGCTACGAGTTCTTACCTTGGCTTTGATATATTCATGTGTGTAAGTGGATAATCTGAACTTGATTAGCAATGGTTTGAAAGAAGGTCAGTTCCAATTCTTCACATTCACTGATTGTGATTATTTAGGACACAGAAACGCACTCAGACTAACGAGGAGGGGACGGCAGCGTTCCAAAATGGAATTTTAAACATATAATACACTCTGCAACCCATCAGGCAATACGTGAACCAGTTTTAGTTCTGAATAGGAACTTAATGAAAAATTAACAGAGCTGAAAATGAAAAACATAACATAATATTCATCTTGATTAAAGACCAGCCGAAACTCCGAATAGTATGGAACGAGGACGCTGGCCCACCTAATCTTTTTCCACTGGAGACATTCTATGGATATTTAGTTAACAACAGCATCTAACTAAACAAACTAGATGCTGTTGTTAACTAAATATTTAGTTAACAACAGCATCTAACTAAACTCTTGGTATTCACACCTCCAGATCAGCTACTAGAAGTGGGCTTCATTCTCCCTAATTGGATCCACCTCGTCATCTCTTGCCTGATTCTGGCCTGCATATTTATACCTGCCTCTGGAAAATTCCACTACATGCATCTGACAAAGTGGGTCTTTGCCCACGAAAGCTTATGCTCCTACCCTTCAGTTAGTCTATAAGGTGCCACAGGACTCCTCGCCGCTTTAACAGCATCTAAGCATCTCAAAGGCAGTGTGTTTGCTCATAGACTGCCTACAAGAGGAACTGTCCTAGTACATCCCCTACACAATTATAGTTCAAAAGCCTCCCCTCCCTGAAGAGGTGAGTAGCATTACTAATAAGCAACATCACCCTCCATTTTTACAGGATGATGTTGCTTATTAGTGACAAAGAAACCAAGGTAACCGCCAGACTCACTCTGGGTCTGATGCAAGGCCAGTGACTCTGGGAGCAGGGGGTTCAGGGGAAAGGGTGGAATGGGGGCAGGGAGAGGCCAGAGCAAGAGCACATTTAGACCCACAGCACAGAGCTCTGCCACTTGAGTAACGTCCAGCAAAAGCGGGTGCAATGCTCTGTGCAGCCAGCAGCAGAGGGGGACGAGAGACGAGCCGGCTGGGAGTTCACCGCTATTTGCTGACAGGAGAGGAAAGGCGAGACTCAGGCCTCTTGGGTTCCATTCCAGGCTCTGGACAGGAACGTGATCTCACGGGCACGTCCTCTGCCCACTCCCCCTGAAGCTTGCTCCCTACTTCCCAGTCCCCTGTAACCTGGCCAGGTCCTAGCCCTGGCTCATTCCTAAGCCGAGATTTTGTTCCAGTCCCATTCTCCCAGTCTTCACGCCTCACATTTCTCATCCTAGTGCCATCTCCAAGCCAGTCCTGCTTTCATCCCTTCGGATTCCCCTGCTCTGCCGCACCAACCAGCTATTCCCAGTTCCTCCTGGTCTCTTGGCATCCTGCCCCCCACTAGCTCCCAGTCCCACCTCATTTCCTCCCCCTCCACAGGCTCCCGGCTCCTTACCCTGTTCCCCTCCTTGGCTCCAGGAACTAGTGTCCTTGCCCAAGCAGCTCCAGCCACCTGGCCAGCCTCTAATTCACCTCCCAGGCGCCTTATCAGAAAAGGTTCAGAGAAGGGCAACAAAAGTGATTAAGAGGTTGGAACGGGTCCCATATGAAGAGAAACTAAAAAGACTTGGACTTTTCATCTTAGAAAAGAGGAGACTAAGGGGGGATATGATAGAGGTCTATAGAATCATGACTGGTGTTGAAAAAGTGAATAAGGAAAAGTTATTTACTTATTCCCACAATATAAGAACAAGGGGTCACCAAACAAAATTAATAGGCAGCAGGTTTAAAACAAACAAATGGAAGTTTTTCTTCACTTAGCGCACAGTCAACCTGTGGAACTCCTTGCCAGAGGATGTGGTGAAGACTAGGACTTTAACAGGATTCAAAAAAGAGCCAGATAGATTCCTGGAGGTTAGGTCCATCAATGGCCATTAGCCAGGATGAGTAGGAACGGTGTCCCTAGCCTCTGTTTCTCTGGAAATGAATGACGTGAGAGGGATCATGTGAGGATTACCTGTTTGTGATCCCTCCCTCTGGGGCATCTGGTATTGGCCACTGTCGGCAGATAGGATACTGGGCTATATGGTCCTTTGGTCTGACCCAGTATGGCCGTTCTGATGTTCTTATCCTGACCTCCTAACCCCACTCAAACGGTCAGATCTGACTCTTGTCCCCTCTGCATTTAAATCAGGTGGACTGCTCCTCCATTCTGCTGGGCACCAGAAGTGGGGAGGGGAAGGTCTTGGAAGGGGGCCATTGATCATCCAAGGGAAACAGGTTTCTTGGTCTCAGTTCAAGTGCCTGGACCCAGCAAGCCGGCAGCAGCCCAGAGCTGCAATTAAAACAATCCTGCTTAGCTCCAGGCTGGGCCATGGAAAATTGGGAAGTTTAGTTGCTAAAATTAAGAAACCTTTACTGAGCATGTGCACTCTGCAATCATTCAAAGAGCACAAATTTGCATGAATTTTCATAGGGGGTTGTCAAAGCTGTTCCCCACTCTGGCACGACAAATGCAGAAGTGAGGGCCCACAAGAACACCCCAAAACCTTGTCTCTACAGGCTTTGGTACAAAAACGTCCCCCCAAAATTATAATACTCAGACTTTGGGGAATCTGCTGCCACCCTCAAGTGCTTTTGAACCCACAACCAGGGGTGGATACTTGAAACCAACCCCAGGGGTTCGCCAAGCTCTTTCTTCCCCAAAAGAGCTTGAAAAAGAGAAAAGAGAAAAACAAGCTGCAGTCTGTGGTAGCTGACCCCTTAGTCAGACAGACAGACAGACCTCCCAGGACACAGAAATGAACCAATACCAGTTAATTAGAAAAAGAAAACAAACTTTTATTATCAAAACAAAACTATCGTTGCAAGAATAGTTGAGGTGGCTAGATGGTAAGGACCACCAATTGATATACTCGGAGAAAATTCCCTGGGTTAGAAAGCTTCATTACAAAACAGAGAGAAAAAACACTTTTAAAGAAAGAAAAAACATTTTTAACAGCACAGACCTCAATTCCAGGTTCCCAAACCAGAAAAGAATAAAACCTGATGGGCTAACTAAACTTTGCCCTACTTACATATTGTGAGAAGACTTTTCTTGGTGAGAGAGACGGCCTCCATCTCCCTGTTACCTGGAAGAAACCACTCTGACTCAGACAAAGGAGGGAAATAATAAAAATTCCTTTGTTCCAGTTTGAAATCCCTACCTGTATTGCTATTGGCTGACCAGATACCTGGCTAGAGACAGGAGACATAATTAACCCCTTAGTCCCCAGGTGCTGGCCAGCCCTCCTGGTTATGACAGGGGTGCCACAAAGGCCATTTCCCTACCACATGTCATGCCCAGGCTCCATATGAGAAGGAGCTAGAGCTTTTCAAAGAAAACATTGCCAGATTAAAAAACAAACAACATGGGAAGAAAGTGTAGTTTCCCCTGCCTCATTCTGAGAAGCAGCTAAATCTTTGTGCCTCAGCTCTTTGCAAAAATTTCAGCTCTAGGCAGATGCCCAACATGGAAAATTTGAGCCTACACAGTTGAAATGCTAAAGTTCTAAGCAACTAAAAATAGAGCCTGATAATAGAGGATGCCAGCCATGCCCATTGTGTGCCACAGAAGTGAATATGCAGGGTGGTAGGAATGCATCACACTACATACGTTCAGACAGATAATTCACACACATCTGCTCCCTCTGAAGAATCAAAAGCAATCGAAAATTCTCTGGCTAAGCAAAAGACCAATGTTCTGATATCATGCTTAACACACACACACACACACACGGGGAAAGATTTCAAAGTCACTTCAGCGCCTAAGTCTCTCACTGACTTTTAAAAGTGGGTCTTTGGCTAATTGAACATTGTTGCCCATTCACCAGAGTTAACTGATGCAAACTTTGCCTTGGTAATCAGGCAGAAAATGAGTTTCATTCTGATTAAGAGAAGCAAATGAAATATTTCCCAGTTTGCTCCTTTTCCCAAGAATTATTTTAGATGCTTGCTTTTCTGTGCATGCTTGGGGGAAGTCTCTAACTTTAAAGCAATGCTCTGTTGGTTCATTACTAAAGGACAGTGGAATTGCACACTCTGTGCATCCATATTAATACCGGATAGCTTTATTAGGGCTGTTATTGTAATGAATACCAAATACAAAGCATGGGTCTGACTCCAGAGTTCATTTTCCTAATCAGAAATATGAGACCTCAGGAACCTTTAGAGAATAGGCCTATTAAAAACATAAATCGTTTCTTTGAAATATAAATTGCCACTTTCAAAAAACAGATGCTCCTCTTTACCATGCATTGCTGGATTTTCCAAAATTATATTCATGATTGCGAACTGAAAGGCACATGGATATTAGCCTCAGAATCTCTCCTTAATTTGCATGAATAGCCTCATTAGAATACACTGACCAGTTCATTGGCTGCAAAGGGCATAACCAGACAATGGTCACTGAAGAATCTATGAGGCATTTTTGTAAAAATTGAGAAAGAAGAACATACTGAACACAAATGCTCGATTTTTTAAACGACAGCAGGAGTTTGTTGCAACCTAGGACTCTACAGGTGTTTGAATGAAAATTGTCCCCCCAGTCAGTTTAAAACACTGGCAGGGTGAGAGGAATCAGACACAAATTGCCTGCGGAGCCAACAGAAAGCCTGCTCACAGTTACTGCAGCAGAGGCAACGTAACTTCCCCAAACCCTCTTTTGCAGCTGAGAACAGCTCTCCTATGGCCTGCCTCAGTTTCACCCCTCTAAATGGGCTAAAGCAGAGGTCACTTAAGCCATCTGGTGAAGGAGAAGCCAGGACACCCCTTGGCAGCAGGCTGTCTCCCTTTACTGGACCCTTCTGAAAGCAGCACTAAGTATGAGGGATAAAGGCTCTTACCTCGCAGCCCAGGTGAAACTTTAGCAGTTCCAAAGGAGATACTGCTAGGTTCCAGCAGCCGCTGTACTGCTTCAGGCGTAGCTAGGCTGGAAGAGCTCCATGATCGTCCCCCTCTCTGTTCAAGGGGATCCCAGGCCTCCCTGCCTGGAAAGCTCCGGGCTCAGTCAGGCACCCTAGAAACCCCTCCAGAGTTGCTGTCCGGTGAGCTCTCCTTAGCCTTTTGTCAGGCCCAGATGCTCCTTCCTTATCAACTGCCTTGCAGCTACCTAAGCCATTAACTGTCTGCCAGTGGGGCTGGCTTGGCTCCCTGCCATGCGTGGTGCCCATGACGGGTAGGCTGGCTCTGACTCCTGTAAAGGGCCAGCCTGTGACTGTTACCTCTGGGGAGGAGGCAGGCATGACACATAGACCAAAACGCCACAGGGAGCTGGACGAGACGCCAGGCTCGCTGAATCGTCTGCCTAGATGAAATAGTCTAAAACCCCCGAAACACGGAACTGGGATTGTTGCTTTAATGAGTCCCGGCTGCTCTCAGCACCCTGCCCAGCTTCCATACATGTATGTGATAGGGCTGCCCCCTGCTTCAGCCCTGGGACCCCCAAACCTGCAGCCCCCTCCTGCACACCAAACCACTCATCCCTGGTGCCACCCCAAAACCTGCATCTCTAGCCCCTCAACCAGGCCCGCCTAGGGAAGAGAGGCAAAGGGGGCAATTGCCCTGGGGACTGGCCATTCAAAGGGACCCGGGACTCTGGACCACTGCCGCCGCAGCAGCCAGAGCCCCGGTGCCTTCACATCACCACCGGAGCACCATGCGCCTCGGGCAGCTCTGAGTGAGGGGCAGGCCGCACTGTGCGCTGGGCAGCGTGGAGGGCTGGCTGCCCCTGGCTCCGCCCCTTCTGCCTGAGGCCCCACCCCTTCCAGGAGAGCAGAGCCAGGCCCATGCCACACCTCACCCAGAGACCCATGCAGCTTATTGGCTCCCCTGACCTCAACCCCCTGCCTCAAACTGCAGCCCCCTCCTGCACCCCAAGTTCCTCAGTCCCACCCCAGAACCTACATCCCCAGCCCAGAGCCCATACACACTCCCCCATCCAAGCCCCTTCCCCAGCCTACAGCCCCCTCCTGCACCCTGAACCCCTCGTTTCTGGCCTGACCCTGAAGCCTGGACCCCCTGTAGAGCCCTTCCCCCTTCCCACACTGCAACCCTCTGCCCCAGCACAATGAAAATGAGTGAAGATGGGGGAGACGGAACCACTGAGGGAGGAGGTATGTAGTGAGCAGGGGCGGGGCCTTAGGAAAGGGGCGGGGCAAAGGTGTTTGGTTTTCTGTGACTAGAAAGTTGGCAACCCTAGTATTTGATAAGCCCATTTGTCAGCTCACAGTCAGCTAGATCCCCCTCTTGCCTCTTCTCAGCCACAATTTGGTGAGGCAATTAAGCAGATTTAGCTTTGCTGCTCCAGAGGCACTGCCACCAACCTTTCATCCAGTCCTTAATATCCCTGCTTATTACGGAATAGAGGCTTCTGCAAATTGGAGAATGAACGAATGAACATAAGAACGGCCATACTGGGTCAGACCAAAGGTCCATCTACCCCAGTATCCTTTCTGCCAACAGTGGCCAATACCAGATGCCCGAGAGGGAGGGAACACAACAGGTAATCCTCACATGATTCCTCTCCTGTCATCCATTTCCAGACAAACAGAGGCTAGGGACACCAGTCCTGACCATCCTGGCTAATAGCCATTGATGGACCATGAGTCTATCTAGCTCTTTTTTGAACCCTGTTAAAGTCCTAGCCTTCACAACATCCTCTGGCAAGGAGTTCCACAGGTTGACTGTGCGCTGAGTGAAGAAAAACTTCCTTTTCTTTGTTTTAAACCTGCTGCCTATTAATTTCATTTGGTGACTCCTAGTTCTAATGGTGTCCTGAGTTGTGCTTCATTGCATTACATTTTTTCAGGGATTTTTTTTTTATTGCTAGGCTTGGCAGAATTCAATTAATATTTTTGTCATTTCAATGGCTATATTGGCTTATTTCTCAATTGTTTAGATATCTAGCTACAAAAATGTTTCATAGTTGTGCAAGCTTGTGGCTTTTTATTTTTCTTAATTAAATTTTCGCAGTAGTGCAAAATAATGGGGTTGGTGTGTCAAACAATTATTTAATGATAGTAGACTTTGAGAACAAAAAGTTAAAATGCTCTACCCATAAGTTCTCACGCAGCATTTTTCTTATTTTGCCTATCTGGACATTTTGATTATTATCAATGGAAGTATTTTCTCAGTGGTTTGTGTGCGCAGGGTGGAACGGACATTTATCAATACAATTCTAAGCCGAATGACCTCAGAGGATAACAGAGATTTATCTGTGCCTTAAAAATAATTTGAACCCAAATCTCCATTGTAAGCCATTAAACCACAGAGCCCTTGTAAGTTTTGGTTATTTTTACAGATGAGCTAAACAGAACCCATAATGGTCCAGTCAAATATCTCGTTACTGTTCATCTTACACCTTCTTTAATCGTTCATTAATGGTGTGTAGTAGATGGTGCTTTGCCCACAGAGAGTTGTGTTTAAACACGTTGATGCTTCCTGTGCTTTCATATTATAGTGCTGAAAATACTAAAACCAATTCTAAGTCTTGCATGCCATTGAAACTCTACACTGGCTTGCTTCCAACTGCCATCCAGGGAGACAGATATTAAATCTAAACTATAAGGCTATGTCTACATTGCAGGCTTCTTGCGCAGAACAGCCGCTCTTGCACAAAAACTTGCGGAGAATCTACACTGCACGCACGTTCTTGAGCAAGTAAATTTACAGTAGAGCATTGGAATACAGGGCTTCTTGTGCAAGAGTTATTCCTCTCCCCACGAGGAATAAGCCCCTCTTGTGCAAGAAGGCAGTGTGGACGGGCAACAGGGGTTTCTTGCGCAAGAAACCACTATGGCTAAAATGGCCATCAGAGCTTTCTTGTGCAAGAGAGCGTCCACACTGCCACGGACACTTTTGTGCAAAAGCACATCTCTTGTGCAAAAGCACATGGCAGTGTGGACGCGCTCTTGTGCAAGACGTTTTTGTGAAAGAACTCTTGCGCAAAACAGTTCTTGCGCAAGAAGACTGCAGTGTAGACGTAGCCTAACAGTTGAAGTCACTGGTTTGGCCTGGAGCCACACCCATTGCAACCGGTGGGCGGCCGGTAGGAGCAGCGGCAGGCGGCCAGCAGGGCGGCTGGCGAGAGCAGATGGCCAGTGAGGCAGCTGGCAAGAGCAAGCAGACCACAGGATCAGCACAAAGGTGGCATGGCTTCAGGCTCAATGAGTGGAGTCATCAGGGTGATGTGTCTAGTTCCGCACCAACTGGACAGAGCTGTAAGTGGGGCGTTTGAAGTGGGGTATGGAGAAAGTTTGGGTAGGTGAATGGGACCCTTACATTGTTGGACTAGTGAGCCTGAGAGGCAAAGGACATTGTTCAATCCCTTTGAGCTGGGATGGTTACTCATGGGTTGGTTATCAACTCTGGCTGTGGTATTTTCCCAAGCTAATGCCATGTTACTTCTCTCTCTCGTTCATTAAATGTTTCTTTTCTACACTCAGACTCTGTGCTTGCGAGTGGGGAAGCATTGACTCTCAGAGGCGCACAGGGATGTGTGAATGTCCCAGACTACTGGGTGGGGGCTCGAGCCAGTTCTGTGCGAGATGGATGAAAAGGGACCCCTAGATATTGAACCTGGCCCTGGCTGCTGCCAGTGCTACCTGGCAGAAGGGTTAGAGTAACAAGGATTTTTGTAAATGTGGGACCCATATCCTCTTCTTTTTTCTGAAAGGCTCACCACTTGTCCTAGCCCTCTCTATAAATGCTTCCTGTTAAACAGTCTTTCCTCTAATTGGTTGGGCAATCTGTCAACCCTTGAGTCAGTTATGAATGCTACTCTGATCGCAGCCAGCACTGAACATGGAGAAGTTTTCTCCTAGTAATTGGAAAGCCCAAGAGCTTCACATTGGTCTGCGTGCTCCTAGAACATGAGAATCTCAAAGTCACTGATCCAAAAGGAAGGGTCTGAATCCTATGACCTGGGGGTACGTCTACACAGCAGTGTTATTTTGGAATAACTAACACTCCGAAATAACAACAAGCGTGTCTGCACTTCAGGCCATTATTCCAAAATAATGTTGAGCTAGAGGACTTCTTACTCCGACTTCTGTAACCTTCATTTCATGAGGAGGAAGGGAAGTCGAAGGAAGAATGTTCTTCCTTCGACTTCCTGCTGTGTAGACAGCGCCAAAAGCCGAATTAAGTTATTTCGACTTAAGAGACGCAATTGACATAGCTGACGTGGCGTAGCTTAATTCGACGTTTGCCCTGATATGTAGACGTGCCCCGGGTGAGGTGTGTTCCACCCAAGACCAGAGAGGAGGAGCACAGTGGCTTTCCATTTTTATCCTTCCCCCAGTCCCAAAGCCTGCTGGGATTTCTAAGTCAGTACCTAATGTAAGCGAGATCGGGCATGAAGCTGTTTTAACTTGATATCCAGCTTCCCTCTTTTCCAGCCATGCTCCCTTCCGACCGGGATTGGTACAGAGATGGTATGATAGTTCTAGGGGACCCAGGGTTTTCCCCCTCAGAGGGCTGGATCCACCGGTTTTGCTCTTTGTTTCCCAAATAGCACAGGAAAAGGGACTTGGTCACACTTTTTGGGACTTTATGCATCCTTGTTTGGTAGCCCACTTCCGCCTTGGAGGCTCGCCAGACAGAGGAGAACTCTGAGGATCCTTTCTGGAGGCCATTGGAGCCAATTTCCCATCAGGGCAAGCACTACAGGGCAGCCTTTCCCTCCCTCTTCATGTCAGGTTAAAATTCACCCAGTGTCTGAGCTGCAGTCTAAATCCTTTACCCCACCAGATATAATACAAGAGCCTCTCTGCTAGCAGCACACTGTACTTTCCTTTGCTGATCAGAGCATATGTGTCTTGATCTCAGCACTTTGGAAAACTAGGAACCAAGAATGAAAGGCTGGGCTGGAGAAACAGATGTTTCCTGTTCCTTAAATTAACTCTATTATCAATGACTGCAGATTTGAGATCCAAATGAGAAAACGATTGCTAAGCCGAAAGTCACAGGAGTGCAGGGAATTATTGCCAGGTGTGCAAATGTTAATTAATGCCAATACTTTTTTTCCCCCCAAGCAGTGGCTCTCAGGTCTTCTTGTCTTATTAATTTGTATTATCTGTGGTGGTGCCAGTTCCATCCTCTGTTAAGGCCAGTGTTCTCTGTAAGCTGTGGGGCAGCACAGTTTCACAGGTGGTTAATATTCAGTCCCGCCCAGTCCGTCAGCTCCATGCACAGAGCCCTGAACCGCTGACTGGGCAGGGGGTGATTAATCACCTGTGAAGCTGGGCTGCCCCGCAGCCTAGAGGGAACCCTGGTTAAGGCTGCCAGATCCATCCCATTACATTAGGCATGTTCTGAGCACAGGTCCCTCTAAGGTGCACGCCCGCGCAGCTGCGCACAAAAAATTTTGACGTCCGCCCACCTCCTTCGCAGAGCCGTGCGGCAGCGCTCACTTTCTTGCTGGAAGGTGAGTAGCACGGTGGGCTCCAGCTCTGGCAGCGGCCCAGCTGCCAGAGCTGCGGAGAGGTTGTCCCTCCTGGGATAGCTCCAGCGGATGCCACGTAGCAGGTGGCTGCCCTGTCGCAGTGCTGGACTCAGGGCTGGGCAAACTGGGCCCATGCCCAGGGCACGGTATCCAGAGGGCAAAGGGCAACCGATCATGGGTGATGCTGGGGAAAGGGGGTGGAGGATACTGGGCAGTGTGGCAGGACATGCTGGAAGTGCAGGGTGGGGGTTGGGGCACAGCTGAGAGGAAAGTGCAGGGTTGGGATGAAGGGGGCACTGTGCAGAGGTTAGGGGCAAAGGGGGCACAATGTAGGGTTAGTGGTGAATGGCACATAGGATGGAAACGCAGGGGCTGGGGAGCCCATGGATGCAGGAATGGTGGGAGCAAGGCTGGGTGGGAGTGAGACTGGGTGCCAAGCTGGGTGGTTTTCAGGGTGGGCATGTGCAGGGTCATGCACCTTGTTAATTATCCCTTATTTCAGTATTTTTCTTCCATAACCATTTAAATTGTGTATATATCATTTTTGTGTGTAGTAACAGGTGGGTGCCACGGTGGCGCATGTCCAACCAGCGCACGTGATGTCAATACTGGTGCACAAGACAAAACTCACTCTGCTCATGGATGGAAAATCTTAGAGGGAACACTGGTTCTGAGCCTGATGATTCATCCCTGAGCCTAATTACTGATATGGGACCATTACCTGTAAGTCTAAGCATCCAGCTAATGCACAAGCCAGAGTCTACCCAGGCGACCCCAAGGCAGGTAAATAGGCTCCCAATGAAATCAGCCACTCCGGCTGCTCAATGTCGCTACTTTGTCAGGGAAGACACCTGGTAGTTCCAATAGCCTACACCTGTTCCTGTATGCTCCTGCTCGAGCCATGGCTGGCCACCTGGCACTGGGTCTGTAACCCCTCATTTTCAGTTACTTATCACTTGGACACGCTAACAAGTCAGACTGAAATTTTCCATGTTTTATCTGCCTCAGTGAAGATTTTTGGCAAGTTTCTTCAAAAAGGGCTTGGCACTCTGCAACATGAGTTCAGTGGAAAACAAAGGAGTAAAACTATTTGCATTGAAGCGCCTAATAATTTTTGAACAGCTCTGGCAGCTCAGAAGGGTGGAGTATGACCTTGCCATTTGGCAGAGAAATAGCCCAGAGGTCAGAGAAGTGTTTTTCCTTGGATGTGTACAGCTCCATCCAGATTTTACCACTCAGTAATGTTTCTTCTAATCTTTTTCATTCAGTGCGGATTTTTTCCATCTGTGTGTGGAATAAATTTATATGTGCACTGAGGCATGTGTGAATGTGCACCACCAGCAGAAACAGAACTAGCTGTGGGTGTTCTGCTAATCAGCTGGGCAGCATTAGATTCTCTCCTGAGCAGGTGCACAATTGCACAGCTTACAGAGAACACTGTCTGGGCTTTATGGGGAAATCATCATTTGTATATATGTAGTAGAATTTATTACACATTTGATGATTGTTTTAGAAAGTTCACAATCTTGCCATGAGTTTGTGGGTTCCTAGGTGTTGTTGAACCTCCTGCTCTTTTCCGGGTGATCACACACTATTTTTCTCCAACACCGCTGAGGCGTTTGCATTATCTTTGCAACAGCAGCGGCTGTTTGTACATTGCCAATTCTTAGTGAAAAATCACTTTCCGATTCTTTCACGTTCATTATCTCTTCTGCACACCTGAGTTGAGAGAATTACAAAAAGTGGCCCTTTGTAATATGAAGTGTAAAATGAGAGATTATGGGTCCATTTTTCAGTTCATCATAAGCAGCCCCCACAGTGTTGTGCCTGATGTTGTCCAGGCCTGGTTTGTCAGTCTGAGGTGTAAGAATCTGATTCGGTTCATAGATCTCGTATTCAGACATTTAAATTATTTAATTTGTGCCCAGGCAATGAAGGATCGCAGAGCAAAGGATCAAGCTGGCGCTCTATTTTTTTCCCCAGATTTAATCATCTGAGGCAATGTAACAGGAATAGGAAGTGCCAGATATCATCACAGAGAGGCCTGGTCTTTAACCTGACAGCATCCCTTTAATTTAAAAGTCTGTTTATTTTGAACAAGAAGCTGTGAAGCGAAAGGGGATGGATGAATGTTCTCAGGAAGATAAAAGGAAGATAATAAGCCTGCTGGACTGTTGGAAACTGGACCGAACACGCTGTTTCCATTCCTTGTCAGTTACCCATAACAGGGTGCAGAGAGACTGTGGTCAGGAACCAGGGTCTCAACACGACTCTTCCGTCCTGTGTATCTTGAAGGTGCAGGCTGCTCCTTTTCTCCTCTTTGATGGCAGCGACTAGGCCACGGATCCACTCTGTAACTGTTGTGCACTTGCCTCGTTTTCTCCAGCTGGGAAGGGGGTTGATGATTAACGCTTTAAGGTGACATCCCGTGGTGTGTGACTTATTTATCATGTGAAGCCTGTGGTACAGGGCTGTCCTTGTGATTCCTGGTGCCCTATGGAGTCCGAACACCTACGCCCTCCAGAGTGGGGGAAGGGTGTGGCTGCTCTGTGTGGGGGGCTGCACTCAGGGCTGGGGGGCCGTGGGGCAGGATCTGTGGGGGGCAGTCCCAGGCCTGTGGGGGACAGAAGCAGGGCAGGGAGACTGACTGGGGAGCAGGCGGAAGGCGCCAGGCAGGGAGCAGTATGAGCTGCACGGAGCCGGGGGTGGTCACAAAGCTAATTAGGGACAGGCAGCAGTGTCCCCTTTGGGCATGAAGGGAAACAGGCAGTGAATGGCAGCTGGGCAGAGCCCACAGGGTTTATTCTCCAAGACTTATAGGCTGCACAGACCTTTGTTCAAGGAGATGCCTCTCTCTCTGGTCATGGGTTTGCCCCAGCCAAAGCTGGATTTGCTCTCCCTCTTATACACTGGTATCTGGCTAGCACTGCTACATCTTGCTTAGTGACTATCGTCTTGTCACTATAACAACATTGGGATCAAAGAGAGAGAGAGAGGCATGTGTTTTTCCAAAGAAAAAATATCTACCCTGAGAAGGCGCCCATGCAGGGTACAGCTGTATGAACTATTTGGAATATAACGTAGCACTTTTAATTTCTCCTTTTTTGTCAGTTCTATGAAGAAGTTAGAATCCTGTCTTTTTGCCACACAAGTGTAAGCGGTTTCAGCATTGGTAAATCCCTGACCACATGGAAAACCACCACAGGCTTGGGGCTTGTAGTAGATAACACCTACAGAACCCCTAACAGCCACCTAGAAATTGTCCTCGAAGGCCTACTGGGGCAAATCCAGCCTAGAACAGGAGGGTACAACACCAATGGATTCTGTTGCGATAGAAACAGGGACGAAATTTACATGCCAGGCATAGTTCCTTAGGACACAGGTCTGAGTGGTGAAACCAGTGCAACGTGCACCCAAAGGAATCTGTTGCCCAGTTTCAATGCCACAGTAGCTCCACTGACTGCAGAACAGCTTTTCCAAGTTAACAGTCAGCAAAATCTGGCCCCCTTGATGTGCAAAATGAATGTGGTTGATCTGATGAGGGGGCAGAGTTAATTGAGGAGTGTAAGACAAAGATGTCTTCCCTTTGCTTTATCTTGCAATCTTGTGCTGCTTTTCCTACTAAACATGCCTGCATGCCAGCTTTGTACTCCACGGAGGAGCTTTATTTTTCTTTCCATCCTAAATAAATATTGAAATAAATCTTTTATGAAAATGAACCTCTATAGCCGCCACCACCAGGAGCGCTTGAGTATGAACGCTGAATTGTAGAGCAGAAATCATCTTCACTGCAAAGGTTTTTTAAAAAACCCTATTCCGGTCACTTGTTAGAACGCTGTGCCAGAAACGTATATGTGAAGTCAGTGCATGAATTATGCAAATTGTACTAATCTTTTTCTGTAAAAATGCTGCCGTACCTCAAGATGATGTATTATCTTCTATGATTGAAAAGGCAATTGATGGCTTTTATGCTCCAATTACTAGCCTACAGAATCATGTGAGTAAATATTAATCAGCAGCAATTGGCTTCTGGTGAGAGAGGCATGAAGAGTTCTTGACTCACGATGTAGATGGCAACTGAAATGACAACCTTGATGTTCGCCGAAACTAGAATTGATATATATCATCTTATTACAAAACAGATTACAAAACAGTATCCCCATTTCTAATGGCTGAATAAGAGTTGTATACCACTGTCGACTTGATGCTAGGAAGGATTATATAGGTGGCAGGGATACTGATAGAAAAAGGGACCCCAACGAGTAAATTAAAAGAGGCACCTGAATGATTTAGGAGTTTAAGTCCCATTTTCAAAAGTGACTTGGGCACACAAGGGGTCTAATCCCCTTCTGTTTTCATAAGACTTAGACTCAAATAACTTAGGTGATTTTGAAAATTGCAACCATCTGTTTAAATGCTGCCTAAATCTCCTAGACTGCTTTGAATGCTTAAGTCCAGGGAAGATATTCCAGCTCATAAACTACTCCTTTGGGGCTAAGCGGTACCCAGGGCCGGATTAAGACCTTTAGAGGCCCTAAGCACTGAAAAGATTATGGTGCCCCCCATATGTAATTCAAAATAAAAACAATACTATGCCGTAAAATCTCATTTTTTTTGGTGCCCCTGTTTTGCCGGTGCCCTAATCACGTTCTTAGTCTGCCTATTGGGTAATCCAGCCCTGGCGGTACCTGCTGAAGTCATTGCCAAGACAAGGACAGCAACGTAGGAAGTGGAAACTAAGGGTACTTCTACACTGCACACTTATTTCAAAATAAGCTATTCCAGAAGAAATACTCCGAAATAGCTTATTTCAAACTAGTACGTCTACACTACAGGGAAGCCTCAAAATTAGTCCAAGGTAGGCTTCCCTAATGTGGATATGCTACCTGGATTTAGAGCCCCAGGAGGCACTGAGGAATAATTAGTTTGAATGGCCCTGGGGAGGAGCTATTTCGAAATAGGAGCAGTGGAGTGTCCACACTACAACTATTTCAAAATAGGCATTATTCCTCATGGCATGAGGTTTACAGAAGTCAGAACAAGCCACCCATTATTTTGAATTTATTTCAAAATAACGGAATTGCTGTGTAGACATTCGCAATTCCATAGACTGACGTTATTTCGAAATAACTGTGCTGTGTAGACCCACCCTAAGAGATTTCATGCAGTGGAGACATTTTGATCTGGTTTTAGAAAGGTCTGCACTACATCACTGAATGAGTTGTTGTGAATTTGAGTGTTTCAGATCTGACATGCTGTGTCAGAACATCTCCAGATAAGACTGTCAGCCTCTACCTCCACACCTGCAACTGATTTGTAAGAACTGTGTTGTGATGGAGGCTCAAATTCTTGAAAATCCAGGTGTCATTTGAATGTCTGTTTTTAAGTGGAAACAGCCACATTTTAGAACAGAATAGTCCCCACAGACATTATTCTGCACTCTAGTTTCTTGATCATGTTAATAGCAAATTCCTCAGTGGGAAAGGACAGGCTTTGCAAAGAATAAGCAGTCCACATTAATGGCCTCATGTAAATACTATAAAACGACAGTCTTTGTAGACAATCAACTCAAAGAAAAAAAATTTTTGACCTGAAGCTGGTGAGTTTTCTTGCAAGTCCACTTCTAAACAAACCTGGCTGCTTCTCAGCATTAAACCTTCATAACTATTACACTGCAACAGACTCAGTGTAGGCTAAGAAGATCTCCTATTCACTGTATAATTGCACAGAACTTTTTAATCCAGATCCCAACTGGTGTAAATCAGTATCCCATTACTGCAGACAATGAAGCTATGCTGATTTCAGCCTGCTGAGGGTTTGGCCCTTTCTGTGTAGTATGGCAACAATAGATACTGTATTCTCCATGTGTCAACATGAACGTAAAGAGTACAGCACTTGATATACATATTCTCTACCAGAGAGCATTACCCGATACACAAATGTGTGAAACAAATCTCATTTTTGATAATAAAGTGAAAATAAACAAAGGCCCAATTTGGCCTTTCCAAAAGGTTGAATTTAAATGAAAAAAAAAATACCCTGGGAAATAATTAAATGGTGATTAAATTTAATATAAAACTCTCTGTTCTGAAGACTACCTGAACATGGGCTTATGGAGAAGTTAATTTCCTAAAATTTATGGCCCTATATAAAACCTATAGTTGCACAGCATGACTTAATAGATTAATTTTACTTCAAAATAATACTGTGCACAACCAAGGAATTGAAAGCCTGCTAATATATTTGGAGCTCTGTGCTCAACATTGCACAGATTTTATGGAAAGGAACAAGTAGTCGACATATTTAATGGCTAGCCATTCATCTTCCCCTCAGTGCCTGCTCTAAAACAAAATGGCTTAATAATGTTTTTTAAAATATCAACTAGCAAGGAAGTAGAGAAATTTTCCCTTCTAGATGAAACTTATGGCAGCTACAAAATGGCAGGCTCTCCCTCATTGCGTTGAAGTCTCTTATTATTCAGATATGTTTCCCTCCTCCAGGAAATATACTGTTCTAATCTGCACTAAAAAGTCCAATCAACTTCCCACGGTCGTTAGCTTTGTCTGGAAAATATGCAGATACCTGAACCTAGGAGGAAGTCCCGTAAGCATTAGTATGGAAATTCCCTTTTCTGCATCTATTGCCTTTCCAGAACCCATGAACCTCATGATCTTATTTCCCCCGTTTTTATCTATACCTGCAGGTGTTGTTCTGTTGACCAGCTTTGATGCATTCACAAGTCAGCGAGACATGTCCTCAGAGATACTGAGCACCTGCAGCATCTTTTGAAGTCAGTCTCATTGGAGCCCTTGGTAGCATGGGTACTCAGCATATTTTTGGAAGGAAGCCTAGCTGTTAATTTTATGCCTCACATTCCTCTATGGGATTTTACCCTGGAAAGGCACTGAGACACAAGCTTTCTATGAGAGACACTACATATAACAGAGGTAACAGAGCTCTCTGAGATCCATTTGAAGTCTAATAATCAG
Organism: Rafetus swinhoei; assembly: GCA_019425775.1. Classification (NCBI taxonomy): domain Eukaryota; kingdom Metazoa; phylum Chordata; order Testudines; family Trionychidae; genus Rafetus; species Rafetus swinhoei. The sequence continues at coordinate 49,163,764 of CM033432.1, forward strand.
CTGTCGGTAAAAATTTTGGGAATGATGTTTTGGCTCCCTTGAATTATTGACTCACAGAAAAGTAGGAATGGAGGGGATCTTGAGAAGTCATCTAGTCCAGCCATGGCAGGATTAAGTATTAACTGGAGACATCTAGACCATCCCTGACAGGTGTCTAACTTGCTTTTATAAATTTCCAGTGATGGAGATGCCATAGTCTCCCTAGGCAATTTATTCCAGGACGTAACCAACCTGACTGTTAGGAAGTTTTTCCAACTTGTCCAACCTAATTCAGCCTTTACATTGCATAAAACCATTACTTCTTGTTCTAACCTCAGAACTTAAGGAGAACAATATTCTCCTTCCTCTTTGTAACAACCCTTTAGAAACTTGAAAACTGTTATGAAAACCCTGCCAGTGTTCTCTTCTCCACACTAAATAAGCACAATTTTCTCAGTCCTCCTCATAGGTCATTTTTTCTGGACCTTTAATCATTTTTATTGTTCTTCTCTGGACTTTCTCCAGTTGGTCCACATCTTTCCTGAAATGTAGCACCCAGAACTGGAGACAATACGCCAGCTGAGGCCTAATCAGCATGGAGTAAAGTGGAAGAATTACTTCTCATGTCTTGCTTACAACACTCCTGCTAATACATCCTAGATTGAGGTTTGCATTTTTTTGCAATAGTGTTATATTGTTGACTCATATTTACTTTGTGATCTATTATTGCAGATGTCTTTTTGCAGTGCTCCTTTCTAGGCAGTCATTTCCCATTTTGATAGTATGCAACTGATTAGTCCTTCCTAAATGGAATACTTCGCATTTTGTCCTTATTGGATTGCACCCTATTTATGTCAGACCATTTCTCCAGTTTATCCAGATCATTTCAAATGTTAATTGCATCCTCCAAAGCACTAGCAAGCCCTTTCGCAAATTCTGTAAATGTGACTGTATGCCATTATCTAATTATCATTGATGAAGATAGTAAAACAGAACCGCCCCCAGAAATGATCCCTATGTGACCCCACTTGATATGTCTTTCTAACTTGACCATGAATCACTGACAACTATGCACTCACCGTTAGTACCTCCATCTCCACGGCATTTTCCTAGATTATTTATGAAGAGGTCATGCAAGACAGTATCTAAAGTGAAGGTATACTACATCTACCACTTCCCCGCATCAATGAGATCTTTGGCATTTACTTCAGTGGGGCCAGAATTTCAACCCGAATTCCCTTCTAACCACAGAGTGAGTAGTGTTTATTTATGGACAGACAATTTTGAAGTTAAGACCTGCCATGTGTCTTTTGCTGTAAAGTTGCTGTACTGAGTAATTGTGATTATTACACTGAGATTCTGACTATTCTCCCAGGCAGGGGAGGAAAGAGTCCCCTTATTCCATTACACAGGGTGTCCGCAAGGCAGTGCAGAAGGGAGACTGGCCTCCTCTGGACCATTACTCTGCAAGCTGGGTGCAGATGCCTGTGCATGTCATTTTCAGCACCTGCCCTAAGAAATTTACAATGTAAATGGACAAGACAAAGAGTGAGAGAGAAAAGAGCTACAGAGTGGTGAAGCACTTTGCCCAAGGTCACAGAAAAAGGCAGATCTAGCAACCCACCCCAAGTATCCTGAATCGCTCAGTTCAGCACTATTGCCACTAAGTATCACTACTTCTCAAAGCAGTTCTTATCATACAGCATCATTAAAGAGTCCATCTATGCCATCTTCTTTTTGCTGTGGAAACCTCACCTTGAATTTCCTAAATTCTTCATCAATTAAAATCCCAATCCTAATATTGCTTTAACTTGCATATTTGCATTTAGGACATTGGCCTTTATGCATAGATGCAGCCAATACCCTAGGAGGGCAAAACTGTGTGTGATAACTGCTTTCGACATTAAACAGACTCTAAGGGAAAATGTACAAAAATACATCAAAGCAGAAATCTTGCTAGATCGATGAAAAACCTCTGTCTGAGACACAATGAAGGATTTCCAGAGGAGTACACTGAGGACCTTTACATTAAATTATCGGGTCTCTTCCTCCTCCACTACAGACTTTCAAGCCTAAAAGATAATATAAATAAATACCACTGGCTTCTGAATGGGAATATAATGACAATATTTAACAGAATAAATACATTATATAGCAAAATCTATTACACAGCCCAGGCAATCACTTTAATTCTTTAGTAAACAAGCATGAGTGCCAAATGCAGTAGTTGCATTTTTTTATATTACATCTGACCATTCTCACAATCTATGGGTGCAAAGTGGAATTGATTTACATTGGCTGCACTTCACAAGGTAATGGCACGGCAGAGAGTGACAGAGCCTGTGGTTATTACAGGGGTATCTTGAAACACTTTGCCTGATTGTTTCCTAACACAAAATAATGCTGAGCACTCACTTGGTTTGTGTGGGTTGGAGTATGGTCACAATGGGTTAGAGCCTCCATTGGTGGGAAGTAGCAAAGCTACACTGAAGTCAATTGAGATTCATCATTTCTCCATCATAAAGCAGTAAACAGCTGGATCCTTCAGAGATCTGTATTGGAGCCAGGGCTGTTCAGCATGTCAATAAATGAGGTGGAAATGGGGGTAAAATGTGAGGTGGCAAAACCTGCAGATTATTCAAAATTACCCAATATAATTAAGACCAAAACTGACTGAAGAGTTACAAAGGGATCTCACAAAACTGAAAAATTGAGCAACAAAAGGGCAAATGAAATTCAATATTGACAAGTGCAAAGGAATACACAATGGGGAAAAATCCCATCTATAACTAGAAACCTCTTTAAGTCATCATGGATAGTTCGCTGAAAACATGTGCACAATGTGCAGCAGCAGTCAAAAGAGCTAACAAGGTTAGGAATCATTAGAAATAACGAATAGTCCTGTGGCACCTTAGAAACTAACATACATATAAATAAAAAAACAACAAATAGTCTAGTAGCACCTTAAAGACTAACAAAACATGTAGATGGTATCATGAGCTTTCATGGGCGTAACCCACTTCTTCAGATGACAGGAATATTAGAAGTCCAGATCCAAGAATAAATAAGGGAAGGGAATGAGGGGGGGAAGAAAAAAAAGCAGGGGGAAAGGAAAAAAAATAAAAAGAGAGACACAGTGAGTATATGGTTCAAATAGTTGCAATAGGCTGATAAGAACAATTAGCACCTCTATTGTTTGGTGGGTGGGTTAAGTCGTAGGATGTGGAAGGTAGCTTGTGAGCCAGCTGATGCCCTTGTTCATACCATTTGTATAAGAATTAAACTTGTGAATTAAGTTAAGTTCCAATCCTTCTATGTATATTTGGCTTGTGGAATTGGCCTGAAACTAAACCGTGACTTGGAGATCCATTAATGAGTGTCCACGTAGATTAAAGTGTTCTCCAACAGATTTTTGTGTATTGCCTTTTCGGATATCTGATTTGCGTCCATTAATTCTTTCCCGTAGAGACTGTCCAGTTTGGCCAATATACACGACAGTGGGGCATTGCCGGCATAGATCACATTAGTGGATGTGCAGTTAAATGAGCCTCTCATTTGGTGGCTGATGTGGTTGGGTCCAGTGATTAAATCACTTGTGTAGATGTGTGGACAGAGTTGGCACCGGGGCTGATTGCAGGGGTGGGTTCCTGGATGATTATGATGGAGGTGTGTTGTGTGGATATTGGAAAAAATTTGTTCGAGGTTAGAGGGTTGTGTAAGCGAGGATTGGTCTTTCCCCCAAGGCCTATCAGAGTGAAAGGTCAGAGAGAGACAGACAAACAAACACAGACAGAGAGAGAATATCATGAGCTTTCCGTGGGCAAAAACCCACTTCAAGCTAATGATACTGTATATATTTTTGTTAGTCTAAGGGCATGTGTACACTCAGAAATGATTTTGAAATAGTGTGTCCACACTACAGGGAAGCCTCAAAATTAATCCAAGGCAGGTTCCCTTAATGTGGACAGGCTACCTCGACTTACAGCCCCAGGAAGCACTGGGGAGTAATTACTTAGAATGACTCTGGGGAGTAGTTATTTCAAAATAGCAGCAGTGGAGCATTCACACTACTGCTATTTTGAAATAACTATTGCAAAATAAGCATTATTCCTTGTGGAAAGCAGGAGTTATTATTTTGATATAACTAGAGCCTTATTTTGAAATAACAGGCTTGGTCATATGGACGTTCTGCTAGTGTAGTGTAGTCTAATGTAGACCAGGGCTAAGGTGCTACAGGACTGCTCGTTTTTAAATTTACAGACTAACACGGCGACCCCTCTGAGACTTTGCACACATGCCAGGAATCATTAGGAAAGCAACAGCTAAGAAGACAGAAAAACGTCAAAACACCACTATATAAGTCCATGGCATGCCCACACCTTGAATAGTGCATGCAGTTCTGGTCACCCCATCTCCAACAAGATATATTAGAATCTGATAAAGTACAGAGAAGAACAATCCAATGATTGGGGATACAGAACAACTTTCATATCAAGAGAGATTAAAAAGATAGCAACTGTTCAGCTTAGAAAATACACAACTAAGGGCGCTGTAAGAGAGGGCTATAAAAATCACCAATGGTGTGGAGAACGTGAATAACGAAGTGTTATTTACCCCTTCACATAACACAAGAACAAAGACTCTCTCAATTATATTAATGGGCACAACTTTACAGCCAACATAAGGAAGCATTTCTTCACACAACACACAGTCAACCTGTGGAACTTGCTGGTGATGCTGTGATAGGTCAAACTATAACTGGTTAAAACAGAATTTGGCGGGTTGATGGAGGATAGCTGGGCTGTCCGCCAAGGCGGCCGGAGCCGCAATTCCACGCTTTGTGTGTCTCTAACCTCTGAGTGCCAGAAGCTGGGACTCAGTGACAGGGGATGGATCACTTGGTAGTTGCTCTGCTCCATTTGTTCCCCCTGAAGAAGCTGGCACTGTCCACTCACCAAAGGCAGGATACTGGCTTAGACGGATCATTGGCCATTCTTCCGTAACAACCTGCTGCAGCAGCAGTGGCCCATTGGGGTAGTCTGATTGCGGGCTGCGAGATATTTTGGTGACACTGTTCCTGGCCAATGGGAACCAGGGGAAGTGGTGCCTGCTGGTGGAGGGGCCTTAGGGACCACTTCCTGCAGCTCCTGTTGGCCGGGCACAGAGAACCCCAGCTACTGGGAGCTGTGGGGGCCAGTGACTGCGGATGGTCATCATCAGCAAAATGTCTTGTGGCCTGCAATTAGGTAATCCTGAGGGGCCATCTGCTGCCTACCACTGTGCTTGGGGCCTTCACCCCCCCATGCCCTACACTCTGGGCATGTCTAGAGTATACGCGGCTTCCGAAAGATTATATGCAAATTTGATTCGAATTTGTATGTCTTCTTCCATTTTTTTCCCCCCAGAAGAGGCTTTTCTGATATTTGACCCATCTACACGGGCCAAATATCGGGGGGAAAAAAACCCTCTTTCAAAAGCCCCCTGTAAACTTCCATTTAGGAGGAATAAGGGGGCTTTTGAAAGAGGGTTTTTTTCCCGATATTTGGCCCCATCTAGATGGGCCAAATATCAGAAAAGCCTCTTCCGGGAAAAAAAATGGAAGAAGATATGCAAATTCGAGCCAAATTTGCATATCTTCTTTTGGAAGCTGCGCGTAGTCTAGACGAGCCCTCTTTGTTGGGGGGCGAGATAAGCAGAGGGTGGGATAGGGCCAGCTACTCCAAGTCTATGCCAACCACAGAATTTCCCCATGTTGGAAAATTCCTGAATGTCCCAGTGAGAACAGCATGAAGTTCTCTTTCTGCCACCGGAGCAGTGCTCTGCTCTTGGCTTGGCCAGAGCATGGCCTATTGCAGCAGGAATATAATGTGTCACATATGCTGATGGATAAGAACAAACTACCTTGCAGTGACATTTTCACAGTTCTGCAGTTTGATTTCCTCTCTTCCTTGTTTACTGCCTCAATAACCTGGAAGGGAGAGGTGAAAGGCCAGCCAATGGAAATATGGACTATTAAAGAGGTTGAAGTATATGATTATAAGTCCATTAAAAGTTTATAGTCTTTCTACTGACTGCCCTGGAGGTAAAAATTATGGCAGTCTTGTTCTCATGACAACAAGGAGAAAATGAGACAAAAGGAATTCATTCTTGTGGCAAGGATTCCAATGGAAACAAAGCCTTGCATGTTTAACTCTTTATTGTTGCAATCTGCAGTGCACACTTCCTGAGATCTTTCAATTAGGACCCCGGGCAAGAGTGTTAAAAGGTCCCTTGTGGCCATTCAGGTGACTGACCTTCCAGTTGGTACACACCTCATATTTTGTTCTTGTCGCTCTGAGACAGGATACCTGGGGAGTGGTTGACAAGGCTTAAACTCCTGCCTTCATGGGTTGCAGTAGATAACGTCCTCTCATCTCTGACTCTTAGATCCGGCAGAGGTGGTACAGAGCAGCTCTGTGAGATTTGGAGTTCAAACCCCATCACTCCACTGTACAGACACACAAACCTGCAAAAAGTGCTTGCTACAAGGGCAGAGCGTGCCCTGGGCTATATTTGTACTATTATTAAATCTCTTGCATTGGAAAGTCCCTTGAAGTGAATTATCTCAATTACTTCTTTCAGCTACAACCTTAGGGTACGTCTTCACTGCATAGCTATTTCGGGATACCAGAGGTATCCCACATGGACACAAGTCACCCATTATTTTGAAATCTTTTTCAAAATAACAGGTGTGCTATTTCACCATCCTGGTAAACCTCGTTGCACGAAGGTTAAGGGATGGCTCAAAATAGTGCATTATGTCGAAATTTGGTGCTGTGTAGATGCACCAAATTTCAAAATAAGCTATTTCGAAATAGAATTGAAATAAGATACGCAATTTGCATAGCTCAAATTGCGTATCTTGGTTCGAGTTTAGGGTGCTGTGTAGACACACCCCCTTGAAACCTCACCCATTAGAAATGGGAAAGCGTGTGGATTGAAATGAGAACTGCCACCCTGTTGAAGTTTGGAAGCGTGTGGATTGAAATGAGCCTGTTGAAGTTTGGAAGAGTTCTGTTTAGATCCAAGTCACTTATCTTTGGCAGTAAGAAGGAAGAATATCAGGACTAAGAGCAATCCTAAGAGGGTATGGACCCATTCCCAACCGGAGATGGTAAAATTGTTTATTGCCATATAGGCCGAAGTGTTCAATAAATATTTGTTTGATAGAGGGAAAGAAACATGATCATGGTTTCATATTGCCAGGGAATGATTAACTGCTTTCCAGTCCATTAGCAATTAAGGGTGACACTAAATAACATCACCCAGGGATAAAATATTTGTTTTCTACCAAAAAAACTGAGCACCTGAAAAGGATTTCTTTCAGCCCCACACCAATGACCATGCTGCAGAAGGACCTCATGGTCCTATTCTCCTCCACGGACCGAGTTCCTGGTCAGACTACATGTCCACGACACATAGCCTTCTTCTGCAAGATGGGATACAGTGGTGCATCATGGGTGATTCAGTCCAACAATGAAGCCAAGGTTGAAGAAAACAGGAGCCGGAGGCCCCTGACATACAACTCCCATGACGAACTGCATCTGAAATATTTCATTAGTCAAAATTCTGCCAACAACCAACATTCCATGAAAAACATTGTCCACCCAGCTCTATTGCAGAGCCTTCCTCCTGGAGAGTGCGATGAGCCGGAAAACAATGGTGCAGATAAAGGAAAAAGGAATGGAGTCCCTCCAAAGAAAGCTCTTGGTTGGTGGACGTCTGCCAAGTCTTTTCCAAAACAATTGGGACAGCCAAAATTGGAAAAGCCTTCTCATAGAAAGAATGGGAGATGGACAAAGGTGATTCTTAAGACGGTCACAATAATTTGGACAGGGCTTAGGACTTCCCTGCATGGTAAGTGCCCAGCAAGTGAAGGTGTGAATCTGTAGCTCATCAGCTTGCTATACACTAAGGTCAGGTCTACACTACTGGAGAAAGTCGACCTAAGATATGTGGCTCCAGCTATGAGAATAGTGCAACTGGAGTTGATGTACCTTAGGTTGAATTTCTGCAGGGCCCCACTCTCCCATCAACTTCCCTTATTTCTTGTGACCCAGTGGAATCATGGCAGGATCAAGCACCATTTAGACCATCCCTGATAGTTTTTTAACCTACTGTGACAGGACGTCTGCGTCGTACTGGCCCTACCACGGGTTAAACCAAGCTCAGGGAGAGGGCTAGGGCTTGGAGTAAGCTGCTGTGGCACGTAACAACCTATTAGGGCCCAGCTAGGGCTGTATAAATAGAGACTAACAGAGAGGAGGGAAACAATACACTCTTGCTCCAGCTGTGGAGCAGGAGAGCCCTGATTGTTTGGGTAAGCTAGAGAGGGTACCTGAGGCTGAACAGGGCTGGGGAAAGGCAGGCAGAGCTGGGGAGCTCTGGCCAGGCAAACTCCTAGGCTGGGGCCTTCCTCTCAAGTCCTGAGGGTACTAAGGCTGCAGGGAGGCTGCCCTTGCCAATGAAGAGTGGTCATTTCAGACAGCAGTTTGCCCTGGAGGCAGGGGCTAGATGACTGGTAGTGGTTCACTGAGACAAGATGGGTATAAGGGATTGGGGCACTGCTGTAGGGCAGTACTGTGAGGAACAAGTGGGCCAGGAGGGACATGGGGTCTGAACTGGTGTAGAAGACAGGTAACTAAGGGCGATACACCGGCCAGCAGAAGGTGCTCTGAGGCTGAAGAGCTAATTTGTGAGGAGATCAGCAGAAGGTGCTGCTGCAGTGAGTCCAAGACACTGTGACGCCTGCTCTTAAATATCTCCAATGATGGAGATTCCACAACCCCCTGAGGCAATTTATTCCAGTGTTTAACCACCCTGGCAGCTAGGAAATTTTTTCTCATGCCAAACCTAAACCTCCCTTGCTTCAGTTTGAGCCCATTGCTTCTTGCCCTATCCTCAGACGTTAAGGAAAATCATTATTCTCCCTCCTTCTTGTAACACCCTTTTGGGTACTTGAAAGCTACTATGTCTCCTCTCAGTCGTCTCTTCCAAACCAAACAAACCCAGTTCTTTCAGTCTTCCCTCCAAGGTCATGTTTTCTAGATCTCTGATCATTTTTGTTGCTCTTCTTTTATCTTCCCTCTTCACCTGCAAGTTTATATATAACTCCCAGAGCACAGCCACCACCCACCACCCAAAAGACTTCTCTGCATAGCTGCCACTCCCTCTGTCGAAAGTCTCATGTGCAGGAGAGCATCTCTGATGTTCTTAACAGCGACACATGGATTATTGGAAGGCTTAATAACCCAATCCTGCTGCAGTCTGCTCTAGGCACACTTTTATTACTGTTCCTTTCAGAAATAACTTTGCTTTCATTTCTCTTTTGATTCAGCTATTTGTACTTTCCGAAAAGCAGAGCAGCATATAATCACATCAGGTTTCTAACGCGCGTCTTTGCAGATAAGAGCATTCTTGCTCCAGTGCTTTTTATGAAAAAGTCTTACTAGAAAAATATTCGCCCTGACTGAACTTGCTAAGATAAGTGGGCTGGATCCTCAACTGGTGTAAAGCAGCAATGAAGTCAATGAAGCGACTGATTTATACTAGCGGAGCATCTGGCCCCAGGTGTATGTTTTTTTTCTCTGATCGCAGATGTTTTAATGAAACTTTCTAACTTCATTACACTTCTCTTGCAGTCTCAGTGCCAATGTTCAAGGTATAGTATATCTGGGGTAGTGACACATTCAGTGTTACCTATGGATGGCATTTCCCCACATACCTTCATAACCACATTAGATTGTTTCCTGTGTTAATTATAGATTGCCCCATCATGGCCCATCCCAAGATCTGCCTAAAATCTTCCCTCTCCCCAAAGAGAACATTATGAGCAGACTCCTCACCAATTGCATGATGTAATGTGACAGAATGCCCTGATTCTGTCCCGTTGACTAGCCCCATAGAAACCTCCATGGGTCTGAAGTTGCTGTCTGTCTTGTCATTAGTTACAATTTTAACTATAGCGTATCTGGGACTGTCCAGAGAAACAATGCCTCACTGAAACTGTTCATAGGACAGAGTCAGGTGAGAGGAATTTCTCATTTAAAAAAGTCTTGGAAACAATTGAAATGGATGACATCTTACTGTGACAAATTCAAAACCACATTGCGTTTTTTGGTTCAAAGTAAGTTTTGTGTTGTTTTGTTTTGAAATTTCTGCTAATTTTAGTTTTGGGGTTGAAACCTAAACAAAATATTTCAAGGTATCTGAACTGAAGAATCGTTTGGCTTGTTGGTTTGGGGAAAATATTTAAGATTTTGGTTTTTGGAGGGGGGGAGGGGGGTTGGTCCCAGTTTGGGATGGGAAAACATTTCAAAGTCTTGAAAATATTCGTAGGACAGAAAAACTGTTTCCCACTCAGCTTTAGTCTTAATCATAGACCCTTCAATATGACACATTGAGTTATGCAAATGAGCTTTTTAACAGCTTGGCTGTGGCTTTCAGAGAACAGTGTGGATTCAAGGAAGACAGGAGAGCCGCACTGTACCTATTTCCTCTGAATGTTCTTTATGATGCCTGGCTTGAGATGCCAGCCATGGGAGAGGGCAAGTAGGAATGTTTGTAATTACTGTTAAACAGATGGGGCCAGATCTTCCAAAGAACTCAGCAGCCCTCGGCTCCCATTAATGCCTTTGGAACGTGTCTCCCTCCCTCCCCCCCCATGAGTGCAGAGCCCTTTTGAAGATTCTGGCCTGACCTAATATCATTTTGGGGAGGGGGATTTTTGAAATGGAAGTTAGGTGCCTAACTGCAATTTGTAAAAGCCCTCCTCACTCTTCCCCTCCCCCCACATTATCGTGGAATAGTACTGTACACCTTTCCCTATTAGGGCCATTCCACGGCCTCCTCCAATCAAGGGCAACATTTGATTTTGATGGGACCCCTAAGGATTTATCATGGACCAATAAGAAGACTGAAAGTTGCATCTTTGTCAAGCCTCTCCTGTGAGGCTAGACATCCCTCTGGAACCAAACCCCCTTGCAGGTATCAATCGGGAAGTGTCTGAATGTCTTTCGATTGTGGCTCCCAGCTACAACTCTGAATGACATAATGTGTAACAGTTTGCAAGTAGAGTATCATCATAGTCAGAATACAGAAAAAAAATTAACTGCAGGGAAATACACAGAGAGATATTTTTATGTACTACTAGCAATAGCGCTGTAGATCAAGTATGACTTATTCCTAAGGATTCCTTATCATTGTCTCATTTAAAAAGGTAAAGCTAAAATGTTTTTGTTATTTACAGGCTTGCATATTTTCCACACCACTATGATCTTACATTCCAGAGACTGGCTGCAGTAAAAATTAGTGCTGCCTATCAAGTCAAGATTCTGCTGGAGTTATTCTTATGCACACACGAGAGAAACAAAACAGGCGCCTGCTTTCCAGCGAAGGGATACAGAGAGCAAGCGCTCTCACAGCTTTTTCCAGGCCTGCATCTGGGTGCAGATGCGAGAGGGGGGAAATCATGCTGGTTCGGGCTCTATTCTATCTAGGCCCTTATCACTCAGAGGCTGGGTGTATCTGGGTTGTGGGGTTTGGGGTTGAGGCATTTTTTTGTGCCAGAAGAGATGCAGTATTTGAATTTATGTAGACATTTGTTCAGTGGAATTAAAGTCCAATGTCTACACCATTTGGGCTGTGTCTACACTGCAAAGAAAAGTCAGAAAAAGATACGCAAATTGCAAACCGCAATTTGCATATCATTTTCCACTTTTCTTTCGGAAGAGGCGCCAAATTTCAGAAAACCCTCCTCTTTCGGCACCTCCCTTCTTCCTTGTACAACGAGGTTTAAGGGATGGCAAAAGAACGCGTCCGCTTTTCCAAATTTTTTTTTTTGGAAAAGTGGACACGTTCCTTGGACGTTCCTTGGACGCGGCACAAGGAAAAGAGCTGCAGTGTAGACGTACTCTTGGTGATTTAAAGGACTTCAAGACACATCCAGCTTGTTTTATAGGATATATTAGAGGCATGACTAGAGCAGGATTTTCAGTCTAATAATGGACTTTGAATGTTTCACAGCCAATCAACAGTGCTCCGCTCAAACATGGGGGGAATCCCACCTGCTTTATGGCCACTTCAGGCTACAATGGACACATAAGCTGGAGCAACTTGGTAACACCCCATAACTTCAGTACAGTGCACTGAATTCTACTGAAACTGTTATTTACTCGACTCTCTACGAAGGCTAGCAGCAACATGCATTCGACCTGATCACTAAGTAGACAAGATTGCCAATGTAACATCGTTACAATAAAACATAACAAAAATTGAATGAAAATTCTAAATGGTTTTACTCTGAAGTATCCAAGCACACCGACTTCAATGGAGTACCACTAAGGATTAATAAAACCCCTCCAAATCTGGGTATCAGTAATGGCTTTTTTGCGGCAAAAGGCAGGGTGGTCTAGTAGAACACAGGTCTGGGACTGACTTGGGTTTCTAGTCCCAGGTTGTCCACCTACCTGCTGCCTGACTCTGCACAAGTTCTTTCACCTGCATTCTCCTGCTCACCTCTGGTCTGCTCAAACTAGAAGCTCATGAAGACCGGGATTGTTTTCTTAAACAGACACACAGTGACTAGCAGCACTAGATGGCCACACAGACAAACAGATGCACAAACTCTCTTCAAATATATATGACACAAGCCCTGTCTTTATTTCTAACCTTGGTTGTGTGTGTACACACACATAATCAAGAAGAACTTAAAGGTATGTGTCTTGTTATGCTGCTTCTCTAGGCACAGCCTTGGAAGGTGCTGTAGATTCATATGCTGAATACAAAGTCCATACAGTAAAGGCATTGAGTTTGTCGAAATAGCAATGAAATCCCCTGCATCTGCCAGAAGTAAAGCACCTGGACTATAATTTGGAAAGTCAAAAACGTTTATTTTGCACAACCTCTAACATTGTAAGATCTTTCCAACACCAAATTTCCACACGTCGTAATAACGGGGCACAGACACTAGTCCAGAGCTGATGTGGTCAAACTACCCTGTGAACCCAAGTGAAATGCGTGCCTAGAAGTTACAGCTCTCCTTTTCACTTGCTCTCTGTATTTATCCCATAAGCCATTATATGTAAAACAAATTCCCTAAAAGGGAAAAGCCTGACCAGTTCAATATAACAACCATCAATCATCCATTATGCAGCCTTGGTCTGTGGCCAAAGGAAATTACTTTGTTTTTCTGATCATTTAGGGTCAGGCACTCCTGCTGACTAAGAGAGCTAAAATCCTTTAACATATGCTTCGAGCTCTGAGGAGTTTGGGACAACAAAACCAAGTCTTTGGTGACAAGAACCAACACAAATCAGTCCAAAATGTTGGGAGGGAAAATTGGCACCCCTTTATGACTACCAGCAACACCACCTTATTAATATAAAATTAAAAAGGAATGGGGCCAATAAATAACCATCTTCCTGTCTCATCCTAATCTAGTCCACCATTTAGGAAGGGTGGGGCTGGAGCACACCTCCTGTTGATCACAGCTGGATTACGTCAGAGCTGTATAAATTATGTGGCCTCATGCTGAGTTTCTGACTCTCATTGACAGAGGTGCTATGAGTAATATATACACCTATCTCAGAACTGGAAGGGACCTTGAGAGGTCATCAAGTCCAGTCCCCTGCCCTCAGGGCAGGACCAAGCACCATCCCTGACAGATTTGTCCCAGATCTCTAAATGGCCCCCTCAAGAATTGAGCTCATAACCTGGGGTTTAGTAGGCCAATGCCCAAACCACTGAGCTATCCCTCCCCCCTAACATCAATGCCGCCTAGTTACCTATGTCACAACAGAGTTCATTGGGAGGGACTTTACTCTGACTGTTAGCCAGTGCCAAGAAGGGGCCCCCTTCTATAGACATAAGCAAGCCCGCAAGAAGAACTACCTGGAGAATTAAGATTTTAGTGTTGGATTTTCAGAGGTGTCCAATGCCAGACTAACTCTGTTCCTATGATATCTACGGGAGTTTTACCAATGACTTCCGAGTTAGGCTAATGAGGAGTGCTATGAAATCCCACACTTCAGTGTTAGCATGGACCAAAGACTCCGTCTTCCCCTATCACGCCCATCAATGACTGGGTAGGTTTCATACTCTGTTTCCTGTGAGCACTTTGGTAGAACAGGTTTGAAGCCCACTGAGATGAATGCATTTGCCTTTGTTCACCCCTTCTGCTGGTTGGCTCCCATGACAGCAAAGCTACTTTCTGCTTGCTCTTGTGTTCTCCCAGATAACTTTCCAATCCAGTTAAGGACGTGTCAGTCAGTCCGTGCTGACTACATGACACCTGAGCTGTGAGATTAATCTCACTGGGACAGAGTGAATAAGAGTTCAGACATATAGCACGAAACTACAATCAGCTGCCTAGACAGAGCCACAAAGAGCTGACTGAACATTTGAATTAATTAGATTATTACTTTACCGTGAGGAGGAGAGGAGACAAGAGATTATGTTGTACAAAATGTGAAAGTGTAATGACACATTTATTGAATTATTTGTGCACATACAATAAGAAAACAAGACAAACCAAATCACAGTGTATAGACGCAGAGCTGAAAGCTCCCCTTCCCTCATCGAGGGCTCCACAGCAAGTATGCAGCAGATAACGAGGCATCTGCTGATCAATGAGATGATCTCACTCTACCATTATTTATGCATTAATGAAATACGTGCAGTAGTTCACTGAACCGATAAAGATTCTCACAGGGGAAAGAAGAGGATCAAATGAACCAAAATGATTACAGAATTAAAAAAAACGAACAAAAAACAAGACTTTATAGCTAGGAGCAAAGTCAGACTGATAAAGTCGCATGCACCACTCCATCCAATGCCTATTCAAAGATTGCAAAGAAACTAAAATAGGCTACAGAACCAGAACAATCCCAAACAAACCCCTCCGATACCATACACTTTAGGCTATATCTAGGAAAGTGTCTTGGATTTGTCACACGATCAACATACCATTCTCTAAAAGCAATGTCCTCTAGCAGAAATAGCAATCGATGACTACAGGGGGCAGTTGCTCATTCCAACAATCAATGACCAAGTACAATGATTCTCAAGCAGTGGTACATGTAGTCTAGGGGTTCACAGAGGTCTTCCACGGGGTGCATCATCTAGATGTTTGCCTAGTTTTACAACTGGCTACACAAAAGTCATTACAAACTACAATTTCATACAATGATTGGTTTATACTGATTTGTTTACCATGCTAGTGTTTCTGACCCTGACATTATAAAATACATTGTGAGCTTATCTGGCAGAAAAGAGAAAGTAAGCCATTTTTCAATAACAGTGAGGTTGTGACACTTTTGTATTTTTGTTTGTGAGTTACACGTTGAACCTCCCTCGTCTGGCACTCTCTGGTCCACCAACATCCGTGGTCTGGCAGGATTTTAGTTAGCTGGATGTCCACTTATCATGGATGTGGCCAAGTTTCCCATGGTCCCATAAAGTTTGTTTACAGCCATCCGTCCTGGTCCTCTGTGTTCTGTGCTGTTATTTAGGTCTAATTTACCCTCAAATGTTTTCTAAGAGCCTGTAAGCAGTGGAAGTGCTGGTAATGCTTCTAGACAATATTGATCTCCTGTGATTCGGCAAATTTTCTGGTTTGGCACCAGTCAGGTCCTGAGGATGCAGGACTAGAGAGGTTCAACCTGTAGTAGTTTTTAAATGAGGGGAAACTTGGGATGTGAAAGACAAATTGGCCTCCTGAAAGGGGAATAGTAGGTCTGGAAAGATGGAGAACCACTGGCCAAGTACAATGCAAAGAAGACTTATGCTCAGAAACTTATCAAACCCATAAGTCAGCAGACCTCGTGTTGAGTAATATGGCCACTGTGGAATGTCAGCACCTTCTGAGAGCAGGGCACACAGACACAATCCAGATCACCAAGGCAACCCCCTGATGAACATTAAGTCTAGGAAGCATGTTACACTGTGTTCAGGTATGCTCTTGCTATCAGAACCATGTTTATACCAGTTTGCTGTCCAATACCAACTGCAGTCCTCTTCTCTGACTTACTATTCTCAGCACCGCATGACTTCAGTCTGTCTTCTATTCCCATTCCTTTCTCAAACATCTTGGCCCGCTGCCTCTTAGCAAACAAGCAAGCCTCCTTTGCACTTGGAAGGGACACGACTATGGAAACTGTAGCTGCCGACAGTGTTTCTTTGTTCCAGGCTGTTGGGGGACACGTTCCACACCACAAAGCGGGGGGCAGCCACCAGGCTTCTGGTGGTGCTCTCATGCAAATTTACACTGAAGCAGAGTCCCTTTGTCATTCAGGATCTCAAAACGGCTGATGAGTGAGGCCAAGTCAGTTGTCCTAAGGACCAAGTCCCAGGATGGTTAATTACCTGCTGCCCACTTCATTTCCTCCTGCAGTTTTATCAGGACATGGTTGTCACAGACCAGAGCAGCTGCACCTATATCCCCCTTGGCTTCCAGATCCCCACCCATTCCCTCAAGTCTGGCAGACCACCCAGGCCTCTCTCTCCCTTCTGGCGAGGGTATTCCCTGGCTGTGCCGTTACCGGCCTTTTCTGCATCTTTCCCAGCAAAGACAGGCTGTCTAAAGAGACCCGCTCGCTTTCTCTTCAGAGACTGATCACAGAGTGACTGTCAGCAGTTCTGTATAACAGCACTTCCCATGCAAGCTTGCTTTTTAGCTTGAGAATAAAGTATTTCAGAGAAAACACATAAAAAACACTCCAAGCCTGTGTAAGTGTGACTAAGCTGACTAGAATTAACCCTAACAGGCAGGAAGACGGTCAAACAGCCCACTCTACGGGTCTGTATAAAGACACCACAGGTTCAGCTCAGAACAAGTGCCCCATCTCATGAGCTCTCAATGAGTCACATCCTTCCAGTCCTCTAAGAATTGGGACCCTCCATGGCCCTGTCCATTTCCTGCACCAGGAAGAAGTCCCTAAATCCATTTAAAGCCCAGCCTCTATCCAAAGGTCCTTTCGTTCTCGGTCTCCAGATTGAATTCGTTTACGTGTCTCTCCCGTGGTGGGATGGGGGCTTCAAAAGCTGAAAATGGAAGATGTAGGCTCTGCTACAGCGACACATACACAATTGTGTTTAAAGGTACTGCCCTCACTTCGGTCAGACTTAGCTCCATTCAGTGAAGTTATCCTACTTCCATGCGGTTTGTTCAGGAAAATACAAGCGACTGCCCGTCTGTCGCAACGGTATTCCTGTCCGAAACGACTATGTCGCTTTGCTGGGACACCACAGCTGTTTCAGCAATGGTGGGACTGAGCTGCCTACAGCAAAGTTTGCAGAGTGCTTTAGGATTAAAAAGTGCTGTCAAAGTACACAGCGCTATTGGATCAGGTGCATCTCACCCAATACCAAGCGTCTTGAGGTTGCACCGAGGCCCACGGCAATGGGGAGATCTGCTGCTGTCCCCATGGACTAGCATAAAATATATTTAATGAAGACTCATTTCCAGTGAAGCATAGAGCAGACACCAAGCTGCATGTGGAGGCTGCCGGAAGCACTACGATTCATTTGAAAATAAAACAAGAGAAGAGCCATGTTCTCCATCACTACCTGATGAAGCACAGCACCATAGGTTATAAACCATCGGCATAACAGTGCGGCTTGTTTTTCTTTTCCAAGAGCAATTAAAAAAAAAAAAAGAGTGTACCAGATGCTGGGGAGAGAACTCGTTATGCTGACTTGAATAAGATTCTGTGGCTTCCCAAGCGAATGCAATGCATCTGAGGCAAGCAAAAGCTATGCACGCTAACGGGACAGAGAATAGGTACCACAGGGACCAGCACAGAAAAAAAAACTTGCCCACAGCCTCCTAAAGCAAAAAGTCTTTCCCAACTAGGCAAAAGCTAAAGGAGCAGCTCCATTAGTGTTTTATAGAGTTCACAAATCAATGCAAAATTCCTTATGCTTTGCCAAGGCACAGGCACCAACGTGTGGGGGGAAATTTATGCAGAGTGATACAGAGTATGTAAGTGTAGAGAGAGATAAGGGTCCCGCCTCCCTCTACAGATTTGCATGAAGTCAAAACAAAATTGATGTGGTATTGGGCAGGGAGTGTAGGAGGACTCACAGAGCCATAACACTGAACTTCTCAGCTAAAATATTTCATTCTGCTATTGGAAATCATTACTCTCACTCTCTGGAAGTCTCCTTGTGTTTTAAGCCTTTGTGAAACAAATGGAATGAACCAAAAGCCATTCCTAATGTGGAATGTCACGGCAAAATGCAACACATCCCGAGAATTAAGCAGAGGTCTGGGGTTCCTTACAAGGTTAATTATTGTTATGCAAGTAGCTGCACTTCCTCTTTGTAAATTCCCCTAACAGCTGTTCTTATTATCACCACTCTTCAGTAATTAAGTAGATTGAAGTTATAGTATTTTGGGGGTGAAGGGAACTCAGAATTTCCATTTTTAATGTACAGAAATGAATGCAGTTGTGTCTCGGTTCCCTGGGTCTTTTCTTTGACCGAGTTCCTCATTGCAAGCAACGTTTTATACCACATAAGCAAGGTGGGCGGCACCTCGCCCAGCCTCCTGCAAGAAAAGCCTCCATCTGTTTTAACCACCATTTATAATCAAACAGAAAAGATGGGATGTTCTCACCCATCCAGTTCTATCTTCAGTCACTCAGCCAGGCCTCCAGAGATGCACCCCAGAACCCTCTGAGACAACCCATGGCCTTTCAAAAAAAGGGGAGTGGCAGAGCATCAGGGCACAGGGCCAAAATTTATGGGGGTGCTACTGCTCTTTGACGGTGGTTGGCTGCATGAGCCTGAGCAAACCTGCATGAGCAAATGATCCAAAAAAGAGAGCTCCATCAGGGCGACACCCCCCGTCAACTGTTTGTGATCATATCGTGGGTCACCACTCAAAGTTGAGACCGGGGGTTAGATTTTCATGCCTCGCATCAACTGATTTGAACCGTACTTCTGAAAGGCCCAGGGCTTTGTGTGTGAGAGGATGCCCAGTGCAGTGAGGGCATGTGTCACTTCTGAACCCACCGGAGAAAGGCTGAGGTGATTAATACTGCGGAATTTAACCCGCAAAGCAATATTAGTATTTAGCGTGGCTCATTCCGACCACCCTTTAATTGTTCCTGCAAACAACACAACTGCCCCAACACAGATCGCGCGCAAATGAAAATAAAGTTTTAAAATTCTACATTTCTATTTCTTTCTAAGGAAGGCCATGTTCGACTAACAATGAGCTACAGCTCAATGGAAATTTCTCATTTATAAAATAATGCAAAACCTATCTGGTGTGTTGGGGGCCGATAAGGGTTGTTTATCAACAGGAATAAAATGATTCAAATTGAAAATAAGATCCTGCATATCCTTCATTTGCAGACTGCACAACTGCAATTAGTGATACAAAGGAGGGATTCATTAAAAAACCTTAACGCATTGATATTTTCTGCTCAGTCTATTTGTAAAAAAGAGTTTGCATTAGAAGTCAATTAATTTTAGTCCCATATAATTTTTAAATGCATCTAATTGCATAAATATATTTGTGTCCTCTGTATTATAGACTATACATTATGTGCAGCATGTGTGTGTGTATATACACACGTATTATATATAAAAGTTAAACATTAAGATTAAAATTAAATGGATTCCTATCAGAAATTTTCCTCTGCAGATCTCTGCATTTTTCTTTCTATTTCTTTATAAATTGCATTCTCTTTTTGTGGAGTGTAGATGTATTTCTATAATTCTGAACATACAGACACACACACTAAAAAAGCGACAATAAAACCTGAGGGGAAGATTTTTCTTAATATGTGAATTGGTTTAAAAAAAAAGTGTATTCTACTAGATAGTCTACCTGAAGCCAGTGAAAACTATCCTCTCCAAAAACTTCCACCTTCAGGAAAAGTCAATCTAGCCCTTATTTAGCATTTTTCACTTAAATCTCCTGTGGATGAATCCAGCATTGACATTTATGAATGTTTCAACTTTTTGTAGTGCTGTTAGCGCCTATGGTTACACCCTTTAAGTCCTTTGTTTTGTAGCCATCACGTCACTGATGATTTTCATGTATTCCTCTGATAAAAAGTGTCTCGGTTCTTGTAGTAAATGGGGATTATACCTCTGAAGTAGTTTCTTTGGCTGAGCAAATTATGCCCTCTCATTATCTTTCAACACCACAGTGAGGACAAGCTGTCCCCTGGGGAGAGGCAACCATATAGACTGTACGGGCAATGTAGCCCATAGCCAGCTGGCTTAGACAATGTCTTTGAATCAGCACACAGAAGGGAGGAGGTGGACCTTCCCCACACAGGGGAAAGAAAACTCACTATTGCTCTCTAAAGAGGCTTTGTCTACACTGCCAGTTTTTGCTGCAGCAAATATGCTAATGAGGGACTCATTAGCATAA
Source organism: Rafetus swinhoei (assembly GCA_019425775.1). NCBI lineage: Eukaryota > Metazoa > Chordata > Testudines > Trionychidae > Rafetus > Rafetus swinhoei. The sequence continues at coordinate 49,184,171 of CM033432.1, forward strand.
GTTGCAATCTCATTAGCATATTTTCTGCCCTTTCTTTTTGCGCGAGGGGTTTTTGCGCCAAAAAAAGGAAACGGCAGAAAATATGCTAAGGAGATCACAACTTATGCTAATGAGTCCCTCAATAGCATATTTTCTGCCACAAAAACTGGCGGTGCAGATGTAGCCTCTCTGAGCCAGCACCAACATTACATCTTCTTCGCCATTTCTACGCCCTTCTTGGCAACTGCTCTGCTTGGGTGATGGCTGTCCAAGGGAAGCAGTAATCTCCCTGAGCCCAAATGGTGGGTTCTAGTAGTCAGGCTCCACGGTGGTCCATTTGAGGGGGGGAGGAGGTATCATTTGCATGAGCTCCCCACAAAGCTGTTTACCATGTTAAACACCACAGAAGAATCCTCAGCCAGGTCAGATGGCACTGCCTCTGCGTTCTCCACATTCCATAGCCAACTAGCCCCAGGGGCACAAGTATAAGACCCGTCCTCTCAGTGACGTCGGGTATTATCCCAGGAGATCATCGAGGTGGCTGCTTCACCCCAGCCACTGGAGCTACTAACATATGGCTCTGGCAGTTTTACAGTCTATATGGCGAGATATACAGCAGAGTGTCCACAGCTTTACAGACATACATTTCCCTTGAGTCACACGGAATCCTAGAGTCTTTGCACCAAATCACAGGCATCGGCACAGGATCCGATTTAACCAAACCATACAAGGGTTTGCCCACCCTGAAGACACAAAGAGAAGGCTTTCCTGCTTCATTATCTGAGACCTGCTACCCTGATTGACTTAGTTGTCAGAAACTAGTATTTCCTGTTGGACACGGGGAAATTAGCTATATTTAGTGGTGCAAACTGGAGAAGAATCATGCTTGGGAAGGGGGTCCATCAGGGAGAGGCCTGTCAGATGAAAATCCTTGCATTTCCCTCATTGAGGGGTTATTTGTGCTGGAGAATGACCGGTTCAAAGCTTCCCGGGCAGGTTTCTTCAGGATCTAACAGAAAAAAGTGAACCTGGTGAATTTTGTGATCCAAAATGAGTGAGAGATGATTATGACTGATTCCCACTCTCAGGGCTAGAGGAGCAATGGAAATCTGGATTCTAGTCCTGGCTGTGCAACAGATTTCATAGAATCATAGAATACTAGGACTGGAAGGGACCTCGAGAGGTCATCGAGTCCAGCCCCTGCCCTCATGGCAGGACCAAATACTGTCTAGACCATCGCTGCTAGACATTTAGCTAACCTACTCTTAAATATCTCCAGAGATGGAGATTCCACAACCTCCCTGGGCAATTTATTCCAGTGTTTGACTACCCTGAATTATGAATTAGCAGAGGTAATCCATAATCTTTCCATGCCTTATTTCTCCATCTAGGAAGATAATCTCTCTCCTCGCCCTTTGTTCATCTGTGTACACAGTAAACTCTTCAGGGAAAGGACTCTCTTTGTGTATGTACAGCACCTTGCACACTGTGTTCTTATGCACTACTGCAACACAAACACTGACTATGCACATTGAGAATTTAAATATTTATGGGCTCTGGCAAAGAACGCTTGACATCCAATGCAAGGACTGAATATATAGTTTGATAGTGACTATTTGCTAATTTGTGTTTTTAAGTACCAAGACATTAAGTACGTCGAGAGGAGATGAAATTAATTAACTCCTGTCTTAAAGAGATGACACCACAGTCAGTGGGCGATAGTGGCGCATCTTTAGGAACTATCCTCCAACGAACTTTAAAGCTCTTTTTTTCTGTGCACATCTGCATACTTAGTTGCTACACGTACAATTAATTTAAATGATCAGAAGATGCTTTAAAAATGATAATCATTTTTCAGCCATAACAGGCCCGACAAGGCACTCGTTACTACTCCGTCTGTTTGCTTATAGCATATGTCACTGGAAGTCAGACAGGTGGTGGTAAAACAAAGCTTACAAATGGGCAAGATAGTAGCAACAAGAAGTTATAATTCTATTAATCGCTTACTTCTATTAACACTTTTGCTGCTGACTCTACACTGTAATGAGTGCTATAATCTTCCTTTAACATTCCACTGAAAACAGTGTGATAAGATGCACCTGATGCATTCAGTGATTTGCAGGTGTTCGCTGCGTGGATGTATCTGGAACATTTGATAGATATAGCAGAGCCGAATGGTGAATCTAGAAGGCGTGCCTTTACATAGACCATGTTCTTTCAGCTTATTGCAGCTCTAACTAGACATGAGTTAATCAGTTCAGTAACCTCTGAATCACGTAAACTAGAATCTTGAAAAAAAAAAGTGCAGTTTCCATGTAGGGCCATTTGTATGTCAAGGACAACTTTTAGGATGGCTACACTGCATGCTTATTTTGAAATAAGCTAGGCTGGAATTTATTTTTCGGAATAGTTTATTTCGAAATAAATAGCACGTCTACACCCAAAAAGCACATCGAAATAGTGCTTAGCTATTCTGAAATAGCGTTCAATCATTGTGGACGCTCTAACTCACATTTAAGGCCTCCCGGAACCACTTCAGACAGGGCATCAGGTCAGCAGTTAGCCTCAGGCAGCAGCTCCAGGAAGTATCTAAGATTTGTGCTTAAAGGGACCTCCCAGTACAGCCTTTTCTCAGGTTCTTCTCCTGCTTGCCAACCTCTGAGGGAAAGCAAAGCATATTCCCTGTGTGCTTTGGTTGCCCTGTTGGACACCACAAACCTCCCAGCTATGGAGCTGGAGCTGCCTCTGGGTACGCGATGGCCCCTGACCGTCATGCTGAGGTTTATGCAGCAGTTTCTAGAGGCTGTTGTCCTGGCCCTGCAGAAACGCAACCCTCATCTGCTTGAGGAGACCCTCAGCATGTGTCTGGGAGTGCAGCTCTTCCAGCTGCACCCCACTGTGCACCACTGCTTCTGGCGGCTGGACACCAGTTCCGACCAGTGGGACCAGCATGACCAGCAGTGGCTCCAGAAGTTCCGCATGAGGAAGACAACCATTCTGGAGCTGTGTGTCTGGCACGCCCCTGGCCTCATGCAATGGGGAAGAAGCAAGAGGGGGGGGGGGCTTGAGCAGGGTCAGGCATGGGAAGAGGGGCAGGGGCTGGAGCTGGGGCTGGGGCTGGGGCTGGGTCAGGAGCCTGCACGGTCGCGCACATGTTGCGTCCCTGCTGCAGCTGCCACTGACTGTCCTCCCAGAGCCTCTGGTCCAGCATCTCATGGAGGGCCCGGAGCATGGAGATGTGCTCCCGCAGCGGTTCCTCCTGCAATCTCTGGCTCCTGCAGCTCTCCCGGTGTCAGGTGGCTGCCTCGGGTGGTGTTGCCCATCCCCCTCTCGCAGCTGGTCTGGCTGGGGAGAATAGAGAGAGAAGGTCCGTCACCCCTGGAGACGCTGCCCCTGAAGATTTGCCTTCATCTGTAAGATGAGACCAACAGTTCTTCAGTCAGATGACGGTGATGTCCTGGGAGCAAGGCCATGTGTGGCCTGGACAGCAGGCCCTTTCTTACAGAGGCCCAGATGTCTCCAGGGGAGCAGGCTCCTTCCCCCACCTCCCGCCCCCGCATCCCAGGGACAAGCAGGCAGCCACACCAGGATCCTGTGGGTGGGAGGGGGGCATCGGGCTGGCTGGGTTTGCTTCAGTGCCGTGCACATGCTGGGTCCAGCAGTGGTGGCATCCCAAGGGTAGAGAACTTGTATCCCTGGTTGCTGGGGGAGAAGGAGCAAGGGGGGAAGTAGGAGGAGAAGCAGACTCACCTAGACCTGGCAGCACTGTCCCCGGGAGCGGGTGCTGCCTCGAGCATACAGGCATACCCATGTGCGGCACTCTTGAGCGAGAAAGAGTGTGTGTGTGTCGGGCATCTCCAGCCCCGAGTCAACCACCTGTGTGTGTGTGTGTGTGTGTCTATCCATCCCCAGCCTCCTTCTAGTGGTGGCTTGTGGTGGGAGGGTGTCCCACGCAGGTGTCTGAAGTGTGGCCGGCCAGGGCTGGCTTTACCATGAGGCGAACTGAGGCGGCCGCCTCAGGTGCCAGACTGTGTGTGGGGGGACACTAGGACCCAGAGTGTAGAAAACTGTGTCTGCTGCTGGTGCATATGTAGGTAGCAGAGCAGTGCCGTGAGAGGAGTAGAACAGGAAGAAGGCAGAATTGAGACCTTTCAAAGTTTTGGCCCAAGCAAGGGAGCATGGGGACGTCATTTGAGCTCCCCACCTCAGGTGCCAAAATGTCGTGGGCTGGCCCTGTGGCCAGCCCCCACAGAGCCTGTGAGCAGGAGCCCAGGGGTGCTCTGGTGCAGCCTCCTGGGGCTGTGTGGCCCAGACTGGCACAGCACATGCATCCACATGCACGGACTGCAGCATGATTCCCCAGGCCGAGAAGGCCAAGCGAGGAACGTGCCCCTGCCTGCCACCTCCACCCTGTCTGTGTCACGTGCTTAAGATCACTCACCTGATGTTCCTTCCCCAGCCTCAGAGGCTGTGGGGCACTGGCTTCAGTATCACTGAGGTGACGGTGCTGGCTGCGTTGGAGTCGTCCTCCTCCTCCGCCTCACCAGCTTTGCCCCCTGGGTGGGTGATGACGGGCATCTCCAGCCCCGAGTCAACCACCAGGGTAAGGAAGGGGCTGCACCATCCCCCAGGATAATAGGGACAGGAGTGGGGTTCTGCCCCAGAGCGGGAGCTGTGCTCCCTTGCCCTGGCGTAGCCCTGATGGAGCAACTTCACTTTCATCCGGCCCTGCTCCTGGGTCTGGATGTGGCCCTTGGTGGCCAGGATATTGGCCATGCAGCAGTAGATAGCAGCATTGCACCATCTGGAGTGGAGATCCTGGAGGTTTTCCTCCTCACCCCAGACCTCAACGAGGGCCAGGAACTCTGTCCCAGGCTAGGACGGTGCATGCCTCTTTCGCTGCATAGCAGGCTCCCGGGAGCCACCAGACCACTCCCTGGGAGCGGGGGAGGGCTCTTGGGGAGCTCAAGGTTGAGCCATGCTGGCCAGCTGATGTGCTATGGCAGCTGAGGTGTGGCTGGAGGCTGTCAGGGCCAGCTTCCTGCCACAAGCCTGTTACCCTGTGGCTGTAGCTTTAAGGGTCCCGAAGAGTGTGGACAGACGGCACCTGTGGGATTTCCTGGAGGACCATTATTTCAAAATAACTCCCTCTGCCGCTTCCACACATGCCCTATTCTGAAATAGGGATTTCAAAATGGGCGTTATTCCTCATGGAATGAGGGTTCCAGAAGTCGGACTAAGCCGTCCATTATTTCAAAATTATAACGGAATGGCTGTGTGGACGCTCGCATTACTTAGAAATAGCACTAGTTATCTCGAAATAACGGTTCAGTGTAGGCGCACCCTTAGTTATAAGTGAGCCGCGAGAGAACGTCTTTGAAAATGTTTGTGCATGTGATACATACATCACTTCCCCCAGTCCCGTTCACTGCGGGTATGTCTACACTTGCACCCTCTTTCGAGAGAGGGATGCAAATGCAGCTGAGCGAAATTGCAAATGAGGCGTGGATTTGAATTTCCTGCGCTTCATTTGCATAATCACATCCGGGCGCTATTTCGAAACACCCTATTTTGAAAAAAAGAAACGGTGTCTAGACGCGGTTATTTCGAAAGAAAACCCTTCTTTCAAAATTACCCTTACTCCTTATAAAATGAGGTTTAAGGGTAATTTTGAAAGAAGGGTTTTCTTTCAAAATAACCGCATCTAGACAGCGTTTCTTTTTTCGAAATAGGGTGTTTCAAAATAGCGCCCGGACGCGATTATGCAAATGAAGCGCGGGAAATTCAAATCCACGCCTCATTTGTAATTTCACTCAGCTGCATTTGCATCCCTCTCTCAAAAGAGGGTGCAAGTGTAGACATACTCATGCTACCTTAGAAATGCTTGTTAATTTGATTATGTAATTCCATGCTACTAGAATCAAGGCAGATCAAACTAAAACACATACTTTTGTTTTCTAAAAATGCATGACTGCATATTGAGGATTGATGTCCCACTTTTACTAGGACAGTCCCTGTTTTCCATATTATGTCCCAGGACCTTCTATAGAGACATTGGAAATGTCCAGGTTTTTCATTTAAACGAAGCAAAGTTTGTCTTTAGAGCTACAAAATGCTTGTTCGAAACATATTGCTATGCTAAGTAGAAGCCACTCTGTTGTCCAGCAACAGCGCATTGGAATGAGCATTCAGCGCGCGCAACAGTGCTTGTGGTAAAGAGAAAAGTCAACAGTGCATCAATATCAAAGCTGCTCATTTGCTCAGAGTAAATGTTAATGACCCTTGTTCAGCAGGTCACAGTAATCTCATTGAGAATGCCAAGCACCTGGGAAAGTTGGAAATGCATGAGCAAGCGTTGAGTCCAAAGCTGGCAGTAGCCACAGCAGCACAATTATTTTCCATGTGTGCTTTTGCCTCCTGAATGGCCAAATAAAGTTTAGAAATAGTCTGGATTTTGAAATTATGGTCATTGTGATTAAGGGCATGTCTGCACTAGGGAGTTATTTTGAAATAACAACGTCCACACTACAGGGGAGCCTTGAAATTAGTCCGAGGCAGGCTCCCTTAATGTGGACGCACTCTCACGACATAGAGCCCCAGGAAGCATTGGGGAGTATATACTTTGAATTACTCTGGGGAGTCGTTATTTTGAAATAGCAGCGGTGGAGCATCCACACTAACGCTATTTCGAAATAAGTATTACTCCTCATGGAAAACAGGAGTTCTTCTTTCAAAATAACCAGCCCCTTATTTCGAAATAACAGGCTTGGTAATGTGGATACTCAGAATAACTCTCTAGGGTAGACCAAGGCTAAAGGACCGACAAATACGCAATTCTCAGTTCACGCGGTGTGCTCATGTGACTTGTTCAATGTGGGCTGGACCAGGCTGAATTGATCTGTTTTTGTCCATTTCCCATAGGCAGACGTTTTGCACATTTTGCACTCAGGTAAATGGTTTATTATTCTTTGCAATTTGCTTCTGACAGTGGCTTCACCCCAGCACATCACAAGAAAGAAATATTAACAGCTTGAGTATCTCAATAGTGCTGCCACCCCTTGCCCCCAATGAATTTTAACTAAATGCTCCAAGACTAGAAGTAAAGGCATTCTGATTTTCCTAGTCATACTAGTTTCCATAATGAAGCTGAATATCTGGGCAAGCTTGAAAGAAAAAAATAAAAAAGGATACCTGAACAAGATACACGGTAACCTAATTCTAGGATCAGTACTTCTTGGTTCACAGCTACCCCTGGCAGAAAAAGATAAATCAGCATTACAATATAGTATCATAGAGTCCTAGGGTTGGAAGAGACCTCAGGAGTCATCGAGTCCAGGTCCCTGACCAAAGCAGGACCAACCCCAACTAAATCATCCCAGCCAGGGCTTTGTCAAGCTGAGACTTAAAAACCTCTAGGGATGGAGATTCCACCCCCTCCCTAGGGAACCCATCCCAGTGCTTCACCCCCTCCTAGGGAAATAGTTTTTCCTAATAACCAGCCTAGACCTCTCCCGCTGTAACTTGAGACCATTGCTCCTTGTTCTGCCATCTGTCACCACTGAGAACAGCCTCTCTCCATCTTCTTTGGAACCTTCCTTCAGGAAGTTGAAGGCTGCCATCAAATCCCCCTCACTCCTCTTCTACAGACTAAAAAAGCCCAAATCCCTCAGCCTCTCCTCATAGGTCATGTGCTCCAGCCCCCTAATAATTTTGGTTGCCCTCTGCTGGACCCTCTTCAATACGTCCACATCCTTTCTATAGTGGGGGGCCCAGAACCGGACACAATACTCCAGATGTGGCCTCACCAGAGCCGAATAAAGGGGAATAATCACTTCTCTAGATCTGCTGGCAATGCTCCTCCTAATGCACCCTGATATGTCATTGGCCTTCTTGACTACATGGACACACTGTTGACTCATATCCAGCTTCTCATTCACTGTAATCCCAGGTTGTTTTCTGCCAAACTGCTACTTAGGCAATGTATCCTTCTCCTCGCAGCTTTGTAATTCACTCCCAGTTGTGGCAATAATGAAACAGCTTAAATACAGGTTAACATAATGCACAAAAGGTACAGTGAAAGCTGTGCTTCGTGGGATCTCTCCCCATGTCAAACCGTAGGAGCGTACCAAAAAAAAGAGGAGGAAGGCGAATGTGCGCCAGTGAAATGCTATGCCATCCAAACCAGACACCACTTCAGAGATGGTGGTAAGATTTAACAAGACCGAAGTAATGCGCAGAGTTGGTTCCCCTGCCAAACCAACGGGAAGTCCTGTAGCTCCTTACAGACTGTACACTCAGCATGCATCAGAGCTGGCTTCGGTTTGTAATAAAATATGATTTGTGGATTATCACAAGAATAGCTGATAAATACCGGGATGGAGCTGGTTTAAGACCATGAAAATATCAGTTTTTGGGTTTCTTCCCCCCCCAATCAAATCCCAATTTTGACAATGACTGTTTGCACCTGAACTAGGTGTGAATGGGTAACCGGTGGGGTCTGAAGTAGCAAACACTCTATGACAGACACGGGGAAGGAAGCAGGCCTGATTAAAGCCCATGGTGCTCATGGCCTACAGATGCATTTGCCTCACCTCAGGCAGCTTTGTGGAGGACATGCAGGCCCTGGTCCACATGCATCCTAGAGCCTGGACCTCTTACGTCCCCAGACCCAACTGGGTAGCCACTGTTGAGGACCCAATGTGGACCACGTAGGAGTTGTGCTCTTTCAGTGGCAAGTCCAGGAATGACAGCCCCTTTCTCAATAGTCCCCCAATCTGGAATTTGGTCAGGAAGGAGCAGTCCCCCATTCAGGAACAGAGGACTCACTGGGGGGCCACTGAGCCACGTAAACCCACATGACACAGGTCCCCCTCCCCTCTAGCAGTGAGCATCCATAGGGCTGTCGGCATCAGCTCTGGCACTTCCTTGGCTGCCAGGCTATTGCTTGGAATGTGTTGACCTGTGACTGAGACAGCAGCGGCCGTGGGGTTGTGAAGCCAGGCCCATGCTTGGCAGCGAAGGGAATACTGGACACGTTTCTGAGCGGCAGTGTGACCTGTTCGACCCCTGTAGACAGAAGAGAATACTCTGAGCGCCTCGGTCACTTAAGGTCTCCATGGAGGCAGGGGGACTTTTCCCTCCCAGTGAGGGGGTGGGGGTAACTCGTACTAGGAAAGGAATTCTCTCTCCTCCAGAGGGCGGCGGGTGAGATGAGAGACAAGTCCCTGTGTCCTGCCCTTAAATCGTTCCAGCAGAAGGGGGGTTAAGTACACCCCAGAGTCTGTCAGCGAGGACAGAGAAGACAGATAAGCCTGGCAGGGTGAATGTGCACGTTGTACAAGCACGCACCATCTAGTGCAAACAGGACTCAGCTTTGCTTATCTCCATACTTGAGCTAACTCCCCATGGCCACTTGAGGGCGCACAGTGACCAGTTCCAGACTTGAGCCATTTCCTCCTTGAGGAATAGGGCAATGGGCGGTCAGCTCACTCCACAAGTGACTAGTGTACTCATACAGTAGCCAGTCTGTGGGGCCCGGAAACACCCATCACGCAGGGGGAATCCTGCGTTGGCACTGAGTGATGCGCTTGAGCAGGACACTCCGAAAGCCATTTGAGGCATCATTGAACAATCCAGCTGGGGAACAAAGGGATTAAGCTCCCACTGACACCAGTGCCTTGTCGCGAGGCCCACTTAGGACATGGCAGCTACCTCAGCGGTGATGTGGCCCTGCTGGAGCAGTGACCTGCCCGGGTAGGTACCAGCTAGAGGAGCACAGCAAAGCAGAGTCATCGTAAAATCTGTCCCATGCGTATGGGGCAGAGTGGGCTGACCCCACAGGAGCATTTGCCCCGGGTGAAGCCGGCCAAGTGCATGTCCAGCCACAGCCACTGCCCCCAATTCAGGTCCCCCAGGGCTGCAAGCAGCCCCTCATGGGCATGGCCCGCAGGCTGCGGCAGCAAGGATTCCCCATTAGGGCTCTGTCTGGGCTATGGGGCCAATCAGGCCGAGTCCAGAGAGGGTTCCCTGGGGCAGCCCCATGCAGGCAGGCATAGGACTGGAAACCACCAAATGGGAAGTGTCCTTCAGCATGTTACTTTTATCATGGCTCTGAACCGCTTGCAAAATTGGGCAACTCCCTAACCAGAAGTCCTGTGGAGGCCAGGATTCTCATGGGACCCATCCTGTCCTGTCCCCCTCTCCCACTGTGGGACCACCAACATACATTGCTCACTACGGAGCCACTAAATGGGCAGGTTTCACTGACAAAGACGTTGCCAGTTAGTCACATCGAAGGATTCCAATAGTTTTTCCAAATTTAAAGCAAAGCAAAGATATTTTGTATAATAATCTGCTATACATTTGAGAGAGTTTGCCTGTCTGTCTATTTGCTGTTTCTTCAACTACTCTGCCTAAACGGTGAGCTAGGACCTCCAAATTTGGTAGGCAGCTTCCTCTTATCATAGCTTAAAGCAAGGTCAGGGTTTGGTTGTGCCAGGACAATGGGATGTGCCTAGAATTTAACTGTTTCTCATAAAATGGAAAGGGAGAGATCTGGTAGCAAGGACAGTTATATTATATAACGATCACGGCCGGGGGGGCAGCCAGGAGCCAGAGATGGGGACCAGGACAGCTATAACCCCACTGGGCCAGCAGGGGGCAGGAGTGGAGAAAGGGACAGCTATCTACTATATATTTCAGAGAGTTTGTCTGATTGTGTGTCAGTCAGTCTCTGTGTTTGCCTGTTCTCCAGCCAAGGACAGGCACCTCTACCCCGCCTGTGCCCACTGTAGCTGGAACAGCCATGGACAGGTGCTTCTCACCTGGCACCAAGCTGCTGTGGTGAGAGAGGGCCAGGGTCATCCACTCTCTCCCCAGGGCAGCCTGCATACTGAACTCTCTCAACCCCAGCCCCACCCCCAGAACAATGATTTAAAGTAGAAAAACAAAAATTGAGTTAAGGACCCAAGCAACTCCAGGTAAATCCTCAAGTATAAAAACATGGCATCTTTCCTCTTTAAAATAGAACGTTTACTCAGATCAGGAAAGAAACAAGATCTATTTTACCATGTCAATCACAGACTATAATTCAGTGCTCGACTGTTCAACTTTCAAAATTAACTACAATTACATAGCATAGCTCCTAAATGCAATTGAAGTAAAAGCGGGTATCCAAAAAAATACCTGCACATCCCGATTCATTGGTATGCCATGCAGCTGAAGACTTGTAGAAGCCATTAATGACACATGAATTATGTATGCTACAGCTCAATATAACATTTGGTGTGATTTAAACAGCATGAACTTTTAGTGAAAGTCATTTTGATTCCATGATGTATTACACTTCGAAAACCCTTAGCAGGAGGTAAGAATTGAATGATGGTCTCTGAAAGCTTTTATTTGTTAAGCATACACAATTCAACGGCAACTAAAGCCTAAATAACGGCAAGCTGCGAAATCAAACACTTGATATAAAATTAAGTTGTTGCATAGTTGCCCGTTCTGAAAAAGTGAGAATTCAAGGGGGGGGGAGGGAAATGCCAAAACCCTTTCCCTTAAATCTGCTGAATCTTCAAATGAACTTAAAAGTACTTCTCAATTTTGTTCAAACAAACATGTCACTGTGCCACACACAGCAGTTGGCTTTCCACAGTTCTGTGATTAGGACACCAGTTAAATAGTGAAGCTATGAATCATGCTTGCAGAACGAGCCGTCTTGCTCCTTAGAAAGGAAGTTCTTGCCTTTATAGGCAACTCATTCATATTCTGAAACAGACCGCTAAGGTAAAGAGAGCGGGAGGAAGGTTAAGACAACATATGTTGATCATTTGATGTTTGTATTTCACTTTTGCCGTGTGATGCTTAACTCATTTGGAAGAATGCAAATATAATAGGGCATAAGGCACCAGTCTTCAATAGAGACCCATCTCCTGTTTTATGAATATTCACAAGCAGTGCTGCAGGGGAAGAGTGTTAATGAATTCCCAGATTGGTTCCAGGACGAAAACATTCCCATTTGGATTTGTCAAGCTATTGCAAAACAAGTTGACTTATTACATTACAGTAACATCTACACTGCAAAGCACTGTGCATATTTGCTATCTAAGGATGAGATAGTCCAATAAGGAGTGTTCTCAAACTCTGCTATTAAAATCATAGAATCCTAGGGTTGGAAGAGACCTCAGGAGATCATCAAGTCCAACCCCCCTGCCCAAAGCAGGACCAACCCCAATTAAATCATCCCAGTAAAGATGAGACTTAACCTCTAGGGACAGAGATTCCACCCCCTCCCTAGGTAACCCATCCCAGTGCTTCACCACCCTCCTAGGGAAATAGTTTTTCCTAATATCCAACCTAGACCTCCTCCTCTAGTAGGTGGTAAACTCCTCATTCAATGGGAACAGAGTTAAGAACTTTTGAAAAGCCCACCCTAAATAGACAAGGTGAACAATGAGAGAAAGGACATATGGCCATTTTACAGATGGAGGACTGAGGCACAGAGATCAGTGACTTGCCCAAGGTCATCTAAGAAGTCTGTGGCAGAGCAGGGAACAGATGCCAGCTCTCCTGAATCCCTAGTCAGACCTTTCAGCCACAAGAGCATCCTTCTCATAAGAGCACGTTATTTAACTCCAAAATTGTTCCACACTTTTAGGATTGAGTTTATACCTGCGTCTATAAGCACAGACGTTTTGACTGAGTTACTACATTACAGTCACGCACTGCTTTATTTTTTCCTGTGTCAGTGGCAAGCAGGTGTCAATTTTCCCCATGTCTGCTTTAGAACATGAGATGACTGATGGCAAAAATCCATGCGACTTCTGTTATGTACTTACCAGCTATTTATAACCTGTCACAAAGTATCATGACTAGGAATATCAGCTCTCTTGTTCCATCATCCCCACAAGCACCACATGGCCCTAAATGAAAACCAGTCATGAAGAAACTAGAGTATTCAAATGAAGGATAAAATGGAAATCTGGATTGAAAGTACTTGGATGCTAAATACGAATGGATACAAATGAAAACACTACAATTATTAGTCTCAGAGAGAGATGGTTATTGTCCCAAAAGGGATAAGGGCACAGATCCTTGCATGATGAATATGAAATTAAATGAAGCTCAACAGTGTTTAAATCCAGACCTGTGCATGTTTGAGGTTGCATTTCAGAAAATGGTAGTTCTCAAAAGCATTCGATAGGTACAGCACTTTGGGGTTTACTGTTGTGACTGTCACTAGCCACGGCTTTCATCAAAGAATTGAAGTTTGGTAGTTTCTGATCTCTACTGTGTGTGAAAAGCAATTCTCATGGTAAGGTTTTTGCATCAAGCCAATCTGAGAGCATGTTCAGGGCAGAAAGACTCAGAGGAGCTTCTATAGTTCAGGAAAAATAGGGCAAGTGTGTGTCGGAGTCTGCTCTGACTCACCATCCTCGATAAGAAAGTTTTACTGTATGGACAGTTTCAGGAAGTGTGCCAGAAGCAACACTCCCAGGAGGGAGATGGTCATAAGCTAAACACTGATCACCCTCAGCAATATGGTCTTCCAGAAATACCACTTCAAGTCACGCCACTGCTGACTATAGCTTCACAAATGCCAGGGGCAGGCCTGCCGACAGGGTGGGGGGTAAAAGGGGCAGTTGCCCTGGGCCCGGAGCTGCCCGCTGCCACTACAGCAGCAGCAACATCCAGAGCCCCCAGACCCCTTGGAAGTACCCAAGCACTACAGGCATGAATCTTTCTATCTAGAGAGACATTATTCCTAGGACCTGTCTTACCTAAAAATAATGTTTCCTTTAGGCTTGTGTTATTTTAACCCTCCTACCGGTGTATGTCCCTAATAACACTTGTTTTGAAGACACCATCCTGGATCACTGCAAGGTCACACGTGCTCGTGGAGAGAAGTCCATGGAGGAGCCCAGACCAGTTGGACCTGCTGAGATAATACAATCGGTAAGCAAGGGGTAATGCAATGTGGTCAGGCCAGTACAAAAGCAGGGTGAATTGTGGGATTCCCTTCATGGCACAGGTCTGTCCCTTGGAAAGAGTGCTCCTAGAGTTAGAGCTTCAACCCTGAACCACAACCCTAGAAATACTGGTTCATTTGAGTAGAGCTATCCACAGCAGGACTGTGTCACAGAACTACTGGTCTATTTTTCAACTACAGAAACCATCCAGGGCCTGGCATTGAAGTTCCTGGGGAAGAAAGACGGCAACACAATGACTCGACAATGAAAATAAAATACTCCCCCCCAATACCTGTACACACGAAGGCTGCGCATCTCCTGCAAACCCGTCACAGAGCCTCTTAAGCTCCCTGCTATCATGCAAGAGACAAATGTGCCACATTTGTCACAGGGATGCTGGGGAACCCCTGACAAGTGGAGCCCAGTCGAGCAATCAATGTGCCACTAATGGACTAAGCGCAAAAGGAGCGTCTTGCTTGACACAGCGAGCCTGTGGCTGCCAGCTCAGTGACCCCACTGCCTCTGGCTGGGCTGGGGCGCTGGAAGAGCCCCCCCCACCCTCCAGCCCAGGGTGCTGGCCAGGAGGAGCCACACCCTGCTGGCACGGAGATGCCTCAGCTGAGCTCTGGAGTGGTGGGAGGAAGGAATTCACATCCTGTTCACGCCCTGAACCTGCTGGCTCCACAACAGCCCTGCATAGGGGTATAGCACCCTCTTCACCTCCTCCCAGGTCTGCGTCCTGCCTCCAGGGAGCACGGGGCTGCTCCATCCCATAGGCACCCTACCCGTTGAGCTGCCTCTCTGGCTGGGTTTGCTAAAGCTGCTGCTGTCAGGTTGCCTGGTGCACCCTGCATCCTTGGGGATTGTCCCATGACTCCAGCTCAGGCAGGAAAGGGTTAAGAGGTGCCTGGCTTACCTTGGTGGCCAGCAGCAGCTTGGAGGTGCAAGCTGCCTTTTGACCCTCTGCCAGGCCAGAAGGGACAGGCTGCTTCCATCCACAGGGAGTGAGGAGTAAGGGATGAGTTCTGCCAATACGCAGGCCAGGCCATCCCCTCCTACCTCCTCCTCCTTCCCCGCAGCGGGAACCAGATTCCATCTCTTCCCTCCCGCACAGTGCCACACGGCGGCTGCTGGCCACACTCCGGTGTGAAGGGTGGAAGAGATCAGCAGGATGTGTGACCCTGCAGGTTCTCCCCCTCCACCCCATCCATTGTAGCAGATTAGGCTACAAAATGCCATGTTTTATCCAGTCTGTGGATGAAATCTAGTAGACAGGATAGCTGCTGGGAAAGGTGGGTGTGAAGTCACCCACTGCGCAGCAGTTTCAACCTAGCCGTGTTTATATTACATACGGGGAGGCGCCGGACAATTTTTGCAAGTGTCCAAAACACACACATGCCCGAGGCCTCGCCCTGCATCGCAAAAAGGCTTCATTGGGTTTCTTACCTTTTTTTAAAAATCCCAAATGTGGACGCATTGTCTCCTCCCACCAGGGCCATTTTGAGGAGCCTTTTGTTCAAGTTAACAAAGGAGAGATCTGGGGCATCCCACAATGATAGGGACAAATCATCTTCATGAAGGAAGGTTTTCCCAGCACCAGAGATAAAGAATCTCAAGCATGGTTTTGGTTCCCATTGGATGGGAGTGAATGCAATGCTTACACCCGTGAGGAATGAGCAGACCTTAGCCAGAACTGCACAAGACACGGCACAAGACACATTGTAGGCTTCTTCCCGCAGCTCGTCACGCATCTTCCTTCTGGTCAGCAGTGACTTGAGTGGCACGTGCCCATTGCAGCAAATTGTGCACATCACAAAACCACCCTGCAAATGGCTGAGACCAGCAAACCTGCTCCCATTTTTAAGTCATCAGAGGTGGGGAGAGAGTACAGGTGGATGAAAACATGAGACGCCTTTGTAGGCTGCTGAAGGTGCTATGGCGCGGCTTCTGGCTAGGCAAACATCCATTCTGGAAAACTGAAGGGGCCAACGGCCCCCCTAAAGTATGTCACAGCTTGAGGGGGTTAATAGCTGTTCACTGGAAGGGAGATTTAAAAAAAAATGCTCATGATTTAAGGCAGGTTCAGATCTCCAGATACAAAAGAGCAAATGCACAGTTGGAGGAACATGCCTAGCTCCTGAAATCAACCCCCTGGTTGAATAGAACAGCAGTCTGTCCCTTCTAGTAGGAGAGAGGCAGTATGCGACTTCCTCCTTCTGACAGGAGAGAGGCATCATGGGATACAGGCTCAGGAGACCTGGGTCTTATGTCCACCTCTGCTCCAAGCCTGTTGTGTGACCCTGGATACTCCTCCTGCTTCATGCTACAGTTTCTGCAGTGATAAAATGAGAACAATGCAAACTCTTCTGAAAACACAGGGATATAAAGTGCTCCTTATCTTTTCCAGACAGGCCTCACAAATCTCCCTGAATAAAGGGGCATCTAAGGAACCTCAATGGAACTGGGGGTGGACCTAAAAGATCTGAGACCCAGCACTGAAGAACAGGAAGAAGTCACATTAACAAGGATGGGAACCAAAAATGCCATAAAGGCTTGTGTAGCAAGGGGGCACCTTTTATTTGCAGGGGGTTCTTTGGCTGGATTAGACGCACAGTTCATTTGATCTGTGCCCTGGTTTTGAGGCCACCGTTTCTCAGGGCTCAGAGCTACATCACTGGGACTTATGGGAAGACTCCGTCTACACCACCTTTTGATAGGCTTGGGGAGGTCTGGTGTGCCAAATAAATGGGCTGCTGTGGGTTAGTTGTGATGAATCTATGAAGAATTATAAGCTCCTTTGGCGTATTTTGTACAAGATTTGTTGCAACTTTATACCGGTGGATGCAACAGTGATCTATATGGTCATATTTTAATCAGATAACGTCACACCTGAATAACAATTTCACTGCTGCTTTGCTCACTTCTGTTCAAAGCAAATCCACAAAGATACTAGCATGCATATGATGGCATCATTGATGTATGAACTAGGAAGTATCTCATTTTTCAGTCCGTGAGCAGGCTGTAAATAGAACTCTGCCCTGTGACTGGCTGTAATACAATGGATCTCACACCGGATTCAGAGGGCTTGCCTGAATCACATGGTTGAAGTGCCTCTTGGTCTGACTGGCATTCAAACACACACACACACACACACACACACACACAGTGAGAGCTACTAATCAACCTTTGTCAAAAATGGGCCTTTTATGTAGACACCAGCTGCAAATGCACCACTTGAAAATGTGTAGTATCTATGTAAAGGTACAATAAATATGGGCCAGTGGAGCTACTTGGGCTCTCTCAGAAACACAGGCTGGGATATTTCACTAGAGCTATTGTATTTCCAAGGTGCTACACAAATGGACTTTTAGCAGTTCTTTGGAGTACATAAAAATAGAGGGCCATTCTTCGAGATGAACAGATGTACAGGGAGGATAACAAAGTGAATTCATTTGTAAGCACAACAAATGCAGATTTTAGGGCCTGTATATTAAAACCTTTGGGCAGGATAATCTAAACAAGAGACAAAGGCCAAACCTTGAAAAGGTGACTAGCAATTGTAAGTGCTCAACATCAGACACTTCAATGGGGCCTAAAGTTTCTCAGGGAAGGTGGGCCACCACTTTCTGAATATCAGGACCTGTGACAAGGCGTCTGCCCCGCACTGGCCCTTTAAGGGTTGAAACCCAGCCCTAGGAGAAGGCTGAGAGAGTATAACCCGCAGTAGAGGCAGATACAATTAGGACCCAGCTGGAGCTGAGTAAATAAGGGCTCCTGGAGGGGAGAAGAGCAGACACACCCGTGCTCTAGCTGGGGAGCAGGAGGGACCTGGCTGCCAAGGATGCTAGAAGCTTCCTGAGACAGAGCAGGGCTGGGGAAAGGCAGATAGAGCTGGGGAGATCTGGCTTGACCTCACTCCCCGGCTGCAGGGCCTGAGGCAAGGCCTGAGGGTACTAAGGCTGCAGCGGGGCAGCCAAGACAGACAAAGGCTGCAGGTCCACACCCCTTGCCAGTGATGAGGGGCCATTTCTGACGGCAGTTTGC
Source organism: Rafetus swinhoei (assembly GCA_019425775.1). Lineage (NCBI taxonomy): Eukaryota > Metazoa > Chordata > Testudines > Trionychidae > Rafetus > Rafetus swinhoei. Next base: position 49,202,161 of record CM033432.1, read on the forward strand.
CCCTGTGGCAGGGGCTAGATGACGACTGGCAGTGGGTCACTGAGGCAAGGTGGATATAGGAGTTTGGGGGTTCTCTGGGAGTGGAGGACCCCAGAGTGCAGAGGCACTGACCTAGGACAGTCTGAGGTGGAAAGGGCACTATGGCCTGGAAGGGACATGGAGCTGAAACAGCAGAAAGCCTGCACTAGAGGCTGGGACACCAACCAGCCGAGGGTCCTCTGTGGAGGGAGAGCTGATTCCCTGAGGTTACCTCTACACAGCGGGGCTATTTCGGGATATCAGAAGTATCCCGAAATAGCAGTTCTGTGTCTTTAAATGTGCCTGTTATTTTGAAATATATTTAGAAATAACGGGCGCGCTATTCCAGCACCCAAATTTGGTGTGGGCAGCGTCAAATTTCAAAATAAGCTATTTAGAAATTACCTGGAAATAAGCTACGCAATTTGCATAGCACAAATTGTGTAGCTTATGTCGAGGTAAAGGTGCTGCGTAGACGCACCCTGAGTGACCAACTGGAGGCACCGTGGGGGTGAGTGCTTACCCCAAAACAGGCCCTATTTAATGTGTGTCAAGCCGGATACTCGAAATGCAAGGCGCCCTAAAGCACTAGAAACTGTTCAAATGTTGTCCATCATGCCAAAAAGCATGCCTAGTGATGGCAACCATAGCAAATGAGATACACCTGCACTTGGATAACCTACACTAGGATGCTTTTAAAAGTTGCCCTTGCAGACTGCATATATGAGAATTCACTAGCACGGAGCACAGTGCAGGATATGGTATATATTTGTATGGATTTAATAACTTTTCAGTTCATGTCACCTTTTCATGACTTTTCAGCTCATGTCACCTGTGGCCAAAACAGAGCAAATGATTCTTAGTTTTGCAACACATTTTTGGCCTGTTCTTTCAACGGTTTTTGAATAAACTCTTCTGAAATGGTTCATTAACATTTTCGCAAATTTCATTTACTCTTAGGGTTGCCAGGTGTCCGGTAGCGGACAGTCTGGTATTTGCGGCCTCTGTCCGGTAAAAAAAAAACAGAAAATACTGGACATGTAAAAAATCCGGCATTTTCTGTTTTTCTTGGATGGAAGACCACTTGGGACATTCCCCCCCGGCCACGTTTGGTGGGAGGAGCAGTGAGCGTGGGGATTTAAAGGCGCAGTGCCTCTTTTTTTTGTGCATTTTTGTTCTCAACAACTTTGGACCCCTGTTTTTTTGTTGTTGTTGTTGTTTTCCCAACAAATATTTTTCCCAACAACAATTTTTTTCCTGCCATGTTCGGTATTTTTTTAAAGTATCTGGCAACCCTATTCACTCTTTCTGACCCAATCACAAACTAGAACTCCACTGTGCAAACAGAACAAAGGATCATCCTTCTTCCAAAGAGCCTGCAGTACATGGGAAGGGAACACAAGTAAAAAACCAGCAGAAAGCTCTGAAAATAGTACTGCTGGCCTATTTCTGTCCTCCCCCTTCCAATTCAGAGCCCTCCCACTCCAGTGCTTATTGATATGGGCTCATAAAAACTAGTGCTGCCACTCCCATCAAGTCACAGTGGAATGAATTTTCACTATGCCAGTCACAGGGATAGATGACAGAACACACCTGCTCCTTACATGTGAACTTCTATGCAGCCAAAGGGTGCTTCAGACAAGCTGGCAAAGCCGATTTATGAGGCACAAAATAATTGTATTTTGATTTAAACTCTGGAGTTCGCAGCGCGCACCTCAGCTACTGCAATTCAAGCAAAGTATTTTTGGATTTCACAGAGCTTGTAGCATGGTATAGATTTTTGTCTGGACATGAGAATCCATGATCATTACTATAACAGCCAATACCAAGTACTACATAAGAGTATCTAACTCCAAGGTGAAGTTGGGAATAATATCAGGATCTCATCTTAAGAAAAACACTTCCTATAAACCCTGGTTTAGATTGTTCCAGGCTGCCCATGCACCTTTGCTAAAGGCAAAAGAAAAGAAGGCAGAGTTGAGGGGTGACTGAAAACATCACACAGAAACACTATCAAGTTTGGCTGGGATTTCAAAGAAGCTGTGACCGCGCCCCCAGGCAGGGGGGTGGGTCACAGACCCGATATCCTTGGTCCGCCCCTCCCCTTGTCTCCTCCGGGGACGTCTGGCCCTCTGAAATCCGATTGGTCGGCCGCTTTCCGGCCGCGTCCTTTAGTTATGAGTCCACCCGTTGGGTTTGGTCTCCTCTAGGGATGGAGGAAGAAGGGGGGCCCGGGCCCGCCCTCACTCACGGGCCCCAGCCCAGGGCCCTGAGGACTCGGACTGCACGGCAGTCCCAGTCCGGCTGACGGGGTCGTACCCTAAACTCGCCAGCCCACGGGCTTGATTCGCCGCCCTACCCTGGGCTACTTCCTTCCTCCTCTTACCGGGTCCCTCCGGCTTCTCCTGGTCCGACGGCTTGGGGTCTCTGCCCCCCCTCTGGCGAGTCCGCTCGCTCCTGCCGGTCCTCCTCCTCTCTCTGCGGCCTGGCGGGTTTTAAAGTTCCCGCCTATGGCCGCGCCTCGGACGTTGGCATACGTCCTGCTCCCGGCACCGGTCAGCTGGGCGTTCCGCCCCTCCCCCTTCCAGCGGCCGTCGGGGCACTCCCCCTCCGTGCCTCGGCCAGGGAGCAGCCGGCGCACGGCCCGCCCTCGGCGCCGGCCAGCTGGGCATTCCACTCCTCCCCCTTCTGGCGGCCGCCACGGCACTTCCTCACCATGGCGCGGCCCGGAAGCAGCCGGCACACGGCCTACCCCAGGCGCCGGCCAGCTGGGCATCCTGCGCTCCCCTCCTCCGGCGGCTGCCGCGGCACTCTCTCCCCTTGCCGCGGCCTGGGAGCAACTGGCGCACGGCCGGTGAGCGCTCCCCAGCAGCGCCAACAGGGCGTTCGCCCCGCCCGGGTCAGTGACGGGGTCTCGGCGCCCCGTCACAGAAGCCTAAGCAAATGAGGTGCCCAACTCCTACTGAATTTCAATGAAAATGCCAGCTGTTAGCAGTGCACTGCATTCCCCCACTCATCAGGCTGGAGTTAATACTCTCAGGGAAGATGGATGGTCTTGTAGTTAAAGCATCAACTCTGGCTCAGAAGATCTGGATTCCTCTACCCAAGTTCCTTTGTGAAAAGTCATTTAACTCTGTCTCAAGTAGCAGACAGCTCTTTTCAGGGGATCTGTGATGTTGCACCACCACATCTTTTCCATCTTTAAGAAAAATGTGTTTTTTTTAATATGAAAATGCCTAACTCAAATATGCTTTATGCAAAATAGGCCATCTAACCTATCGGTCTGAATGTGTTTAAATACAAGAATGATACACGCACACAAATAGAATAAAGTTAGAAATATGAAGTATAAACCTGTTTGTATATACCCATAAAATCTCGAATATAATGCGCACTGATGTATAATGCGCACCCCGACTTCTGAATTTTATCATAATGAAAAAATCTATACTCCTATATATAATGCGCACCCCAACTATTGATTTACTTACTTTTTTGAAAGTCTGTATGATTGCTAGTCTATGGGAATAAAATTCAACTTCACATCTGGTGACCATGTTTATAACTTATTTTCATAAATGTCAGCAATTAATTAACTATAAACTATTTCATACAAGTAAGATGTAAATTTCATATTATTTATTGTTTTTAAATATTTTAAAGCATTCTAGGAATCTCTGCCATTTCAGTTGATGTTGATTTCATGTTTACTGCCGTCTTAGTGTGGCTTCTTCGGCATAGCGGAGGTTCGTCGTCTTCTGACACGGAACTGCCAAAATAAAACTTTAAACAATAACTCCTATACATAATGTGCACCCCGACTTTGACCCAAAAAAACTCGGAAAAAAAAGTGTGCATTATATTCAAGATTTTATAGTATCTAGATGTACTAGTGAAGGGCATTAGCAGTGCCCAAAGAACTTAATGGCCTGGTACTCAAGACAACAATCTGTAAATAATCTGTGAATAAACCTGGACTATGGTTGGTCCTGCCAGGACATATGGCCAGGTGACCTGATGCTAGAATACATTTTGGATGTGGTACTTTACCAATGCAAGGGAGAGAAAGGATTGCAACTGGATACAAAGGATCCCCGCCTTGGGCAAAATTTATTTATAGGAAGAGAACCAAATAATAGAGAGTTGGCAGTTGTGAGACACCAAGACACCCTCTACTTACCACCCAGATGACTGCTGGAAAAATCTAAGACTGAACAGCAGGAAGGTTCAGGCCCAAACTAGGAGGCTGCCTAGATTATGAGACAAGATTATTAAAACTAGTGTTAGGGTAAGAAAATGCCATGTAACAAGTTCCTTAGAGTATTAAGTTTAGCAGGCACATTCCATTTGGTTTTGCTTAGTAATTTACTTTGATCTAAAAAAAAAAGAGCGAGATCAATGGCATCTTAAAGACTAACAACTTGATTGTGGCATAAGTTTTTGTGTTGAATTGTTAGTCTTGAAAGTGCCACTGACTCCTTATTGTTATTGCTGAAACAACCTAACATGGCTACCTCTGAAACCTTACTAATCTGTCTGTCCTCACTAGTGCCCACTTATATCTGACTTTTTATACTTCATCAAATCACTTTCGTGTATTAATAAATCCAGTGTAAATAACTGTTACCTGAGGGGGTAGAACAGCTGTTGCTAAAGGGAGTGAACAACTTACGAGCTTGCTCTGTATAGATCTTTATGCAGAGTAAGATGGATTTATCTGGGGTTCCAGTCTCATTGGCGCTGTGCACTGGGGTGCTGTGTCAAGGCACTGTGATTGAGCCTTTGCAGAACTGAACTGCTCTCAGTGTTTGTGTTTCTCTAGCTTGAGCTGTAACACACACACACACACACACACCACCCCAAATCAGTGCCCTTGCTGGGGGAGACCAATGCTTCTGGCTTAGCAGGGTGGTAGGTATACAGGCTTAGTGGTAATAACAGCCCATTAGTTGACAGTCTCGGTGACCGAACCTATCACAGGATCCATGGAAAAGAAAACAATATATTTTGAGAGTAAGTGATTCAACTGAAAAATACAGTCGCTCGAGAGAAGAGCTGTGTAAAAATAGCAACACTGGAGTCTTTGTTCAGTCCCGCGCTATGGCTTCACATCAGAGATGCTCAGCTCACAAGTAATGAGCTACAATTCTAACCGCAGCCTCCCTCGGGGATTTGAAAGTCAATCCAGGTTCTTTTCAGATCCTGAATAATTACCAATAATTTAACCTACTAATATGTAATAGATAAAGGGCCAGATCCACAGCCAGTGTAAAGCCGCAGAGTACCTTTTTCCTCCATGGAGATTGATTTGTTAGCTTACTCCAGCTGGAGGTGAGACCACCAGATGACCCCGGGTACTTTCTGCTTCGTTGGCAGTGCAGCCCTTCATCTAGCATAACTGGCGAAAGTTAAACTGGGTCACTTTTGCAGCCATCTGGCCACGGACTCACAGCTGGCGTGGAACTGAGGTGGGAACCTGTGTATGCCTTAGGGTAAACGGCAGATGTAAACTAACCGGAAGGTTGTCTTAAGATACGCAACTCCAGATAAGTAAATAACGTAGCTGGAGTTCACTCACCTTAAGCTGAATTTCTCTGGTGGCCCCACAGGGGGAGGTCGACAAGAAAAACTCTCCTGTTGACTTCCCTTATTCCTCGCGACTGTGAGGAGCTTCAGAGTTCATGGGAGCACCTTCAGCATTTTATTTAGCAGGTCCTTGCCAGTGTTCCCCCTCACCCCTGGTCTGCACTAGGGAGCTGTTTTGAAATAACCCCTTTCAGGTTGAATTTATAAGCGGAGTGTCCACACTGCCAAAACCGTTATTTCAAAATCCGTGCTCCTGCTTTCCTCGGGGAATAACGCTAATTTCAAAATCGCTTTTTCAAAATAGCGTTAGTGTGGATGCTCTGCTGCAGCAGTTCAAAATAATTGGCCTCCGGAGCCCTCTCGCAGCTGCACCTCTGACTGCTCTGGCCACACCTGGCATCTCCACTGCTCCCCTCCTCCTGGGAGCTTAAAACTCCTGGCAACAGGAGAAGTGCTTGTGCCGCATTGAAGGGTAGTGAGAGCCACGTGAAACATAACAGAAGGCAAGGGAGCCATGAGTGACCCCAATGCTCCCTCAGCGCCTCCCATGGCTGCCAGCACTCCTGCTGCTCCCTCGGCTGCCACTGGATAGGGACACAGGGGACCTCCAGCCTGGATGGGTGCAAAGATACTGGATCTCAACACAAGGTCTGGGAGGAGGAGACCAACCTCAAGGATCTATCTCTGCACCAGAAAGTGAAATGCAGAGCTCTGTGGCCAAATTGCCGCCAGCCTGGCTGAGAAAGGTCACACCTGGACAATTGACCAGTGCTGGATGGAGATTAAAAAGCTTCAGAGGCATACCACAAGGCCAGGGAGCAGAGCGGACACTCCAGAGCAGCACCACACAACTGATGCTACTATGAACAGCTGGATGCCATCCTGGGAGGGGGAGCAGTCACCTCCCCCCGTGTCATTATCGAGTCTGGCCAGGACACACCTGGTGTCAGTCTCCAGGAGGGTGGGGTGGCGGAGGAGGAGACAGCCAGCCAGGTGACCACCAGCCAGGACTTGCTCCTCACTGTGGAGCCAGTCCCCCCTCCCACGATGTCTCCCAGGCTTCAGACCTGGGGAAGTCAATTCAGATGAGTTCTATAACTTTGCCGATATATACGTGGGGGCAGGCAGTGGGTTGTGAGGGGTTGCGTGTTCCTCTCTTGGCCTAGCACACTGTCTGACAAGCGCTCGCATACACACCTTCCCCAGCCCTTCCCTCTTCATCAGGCAGGGACAGAAGTTCTCTCTCTGTGGGATGCCACCAGTTTTGGTCCCGGGGTGTGTGGACACAGAAGAAAGCTGAGCCACCTCCCCGCATGCTCCTGGCCTGACCAGCCCCTTCCCATAACTGCAGTCCCTCATCCAGGGGCTCGAGGAAGAGCACCAGGAGTGAGCCGCCAACCAGGAGGAGTGCCAGGCTGACTTGGAGCACAGGAAGGCCATGTGTTCCTCCCTCACCTCGGTGATGGAGCACATGGAGTCACGCATAGAGTGGGCCACCATCCCCCCTCTCCCACAAAGGCTTCCCCTCTTAGCCCCCACAGAGGCTGCCAGGACCTCAGATCATGGGACCTCTCAGGCAGTTGAAGCCTCCCAACCACCTGGAGGCAGGCACCAGTCCCAGCCCCATCCCTGAGCTCTCCTCCCTCCTCCTTCCCCTCCCTTATTCCAGGTTCTTTACCTAGTCCCTCTCCTGTTCTATGCCCCTCAATAAACAGTCCTGTTGTTTCAAAAAAAGTCTTTATTATTTGCTCTGCAGGGGAGGGGGGAAGGTGGGAAGGAAGAGCAGGGGAAGGGAGGGTTGGGGGAAGAAAGGCACACAGAAGGATTGCAGGGGCCCCTTGTGAAGAGGCAAGGGGAGAGTCTCACAACTGGCCTTGCACAAAAATCTCCCTCAAGATCTCGCTGATGAGACAGCCCTTTGATGTGCTCTCCTGATAGCACTGGTGTCCAGCTGCTCAGATTCCCTGGCCAGTCATTCAGCCTCAGCCCTCCACCCTGGAAGAAAAGTCTCTCTCTTGCTCTCACACAGGTTGTGGAGCACACAGCAGGCTGCCACTATGAAGAGGATGTTGAGCTCGCTGAGGTCCAGATGGGTCAGGAGACTCCTGAACCTCCCCTTTAAATAGCCGAATGCACATTCCACCACCTGCTCAGCCTGGCATGGAAGTGCTCCTTGGTGGGGATCGGGCTGCCCGTGTAGGGCTTCATGAGCCAGGGGAGCAAGGGGTCGACTGTATCTCCCAGGATCACGATGGGTGTGTCCACCTCCCTGACTCTGATGGTTCGGTCGGGGAAAAAAGTGCTGGCGTGCATCTTTTGGAAGAGGGTGGAATTCCGGAAGATGCGGGCGTCGTGCACCTTTCCCGACCAGCTGATGTTTGTGAAGCATCTCTTGCGATCCATGAGGGCCTGCAGAACCATGGAGAAGTACCCCTTCCAATTGTTGAAGTCCAAGGCACGGTGGTTAGGGGCCAGGATGGGGATGTTTGTGCCATCTGTGGCCCCCCGCAGCTGGAGAAGCCCATGGCAGCAAAACCGTCAATGATGCTGTCCATTTGCCCAGAGTGATGACCCTCTGTAGCAGCAACTGGTTGATGGCCTTGGCTACCTGCAGGAGCACAGCCCGACCGTGGATTTCCCCACACCAAACTGGCTCCCAATGTAGTGGTAGCTGTCCAGTGTGGTGAGCTTTCACAGGGCAATGGCCACACACTTCTGCATGGGGATGGCGGGTTGCATGCAGGTGTCTTGTCACCTGAGAGCAGGGGTGAGCTACTCGCAGAGCTCGAGGAAAGTGGCCTCCTGCATGCAGAAGTTGTGCAGCTACTGCTGGTCGTTCCATCGCTGCATGACAACGTGGTCCCACCAGTCCGAGCTCGTCTCCCACTTTCAAAAGTGGTGTTCCACAGTATCGAGGGGATTCAGGAGCATGAGCAGCAGCAGGAGCGCCAGGACCTGCATGAGCAGGGCCTGTGGTCCATGTTGGAGTTCGTCTTGCAGTTCTTGGTCCTTGTCCTGCTGGAGCAGCATGTGGGTACTCTGGATGAACTGCGCCATGAGGTGCAGCACGAGGCCCGTGAGCCTGGCACTGATTTGCAGCAACTCTGGTCCATGATGTGAGCGCTGACCACGCAGCCACAGGAAGTATCCGCCCTCCTGACGCCCTCCCTAGAGAGCTTCCAGGGGCTCTAAGTCCAAAGCAGGCTCCAATCAGCGTGGACGTGCTATTTCTGAATAATTCTACCTAATTTCAACGCTTCCCTGTAGTGGGGACATACAATTTCAATTTTGTTAAGTCAGGAGTTGTGTCAATTTTAGCTATTTCAAAATCACTTCCCAGTGTAGACACTCAGAAGCTGCGCAGCAGCACGGCCCTGCAGCTGCTTAATGAGCCCTGCCCAGCCAGGGGCTCAGGGCTCCACAAACTGAGCTGCCTGGCTGGGGGAGGGGCACTTCTCCCTCAGCTGCAGCAGCCGCTCCCTGCTGAGGACAGAGCAGCGAGTCTCCCCAGCGTGGTAGGGAGGGGACGTGGAAGAGGTTGCTATTATCAATCCTCTGACCCCAGTTAGTTAATGTGTTGTTATCCCAGGACTGCAGTGCATGACTGGATTTAAATCGAGGGCCAGATTCACTGGTATATTACTGGCCAGTTCAACTGATTTTACAGTTGCTTTGTGGGACTGGAGCGGCCAGAGTGTGCTGATAAATTTGGGCCCTTGTTTTTAAATTAAAAATCAACAAACTATCTCTTTCTTTCTTTCTCTCTCTTTCTCGTGCGCGTGCACACGCACCTATACTCACTCACACGGAGAGGAGCTTTCCATTTTGCATGTCTTTCCCTTGCGTGGTTCTAACCTTTCTATTTCGTTTCATGTCAGCCCTGCAGGAGAGACAAAGGAAAAGAACATCTGTTAGATAGCTGCGAAGGCGCCTCCTCGCTGCCGCTGATACAATTCCTGCCAATTCTTCCCCTTTTGCCACTCAGCTGGCGCTCCCTCTCAGAAGGTGTTTAGCAGGCGGTTTGACAGAGATTTAGCAACTCGCTAGGCTGAATTTATGCCGTCTCTGTCCTGAAGGAAATTAAGGACTCTAAAACTGAAAGAAGCCCTGCTTATCACAAGGTGCTGTTCTGGCAGCACAAAGACACGCCGGAGGTGATTTCTGCTGCTTCAAATTGCCTCTAAAGGTGATAGGCATCTAAAAATAGCCAGCTTCCTAATCCCTGTGACATTAAAAGTCTTCCTCGGCAAACAGGGAATGAGCAATAACTGTGCTCTAAGGTTTTTTTTTTCCCCTTCCTCCCGCTTTCAATATGCCTGACATATGAGTCAGAGCTCTTCTGCTCCTTTAGCGATGGCTTTAAGTGGCAGAAAGAATGAATACTTGACCCACCCACGTACTCACAGGTACCATTGGATTCCTCTGGCAGGCTGGGCTTCCTAGAGTAAGAAAAGACCGCCACACATTAAGTCTGATAAACACAGTTGCCCTTCTTATCCAAATGCTCTTTTGTTGACGCTGAGGGGATTCTGCATTCAGCAGGCAGCCCAAGGGCCCTGCTAACAGGCCCTGAGCCAGGCAGAGCTTTGCACCTCGGTTCAGACCAGTATACCTCCAAAGGGTGGTAGCTGGGAGAGGACAGGATGCGTAAGTTTGTCAGCAAGTTCACCAAGGCTCCACGTATCTGATGTCTCAACGCTGAGGGTAGAGTCTTCTCTGAATTATTAAAACAATTATCAGCCTGCCCCTTGAAATCACTTTTCCCTAAGTGGCTATTTCAGTGCAGCGGAGAAAGCTGGGCCAGACATGTGGGTCCAAATTGCTCCCATCCTTTCTGTAATTCTAGAGTAAGGGCGGTTGGGAGAGAAGGAATCTCCCATTGGACAGCTGGTGGGCAGACAGCCCTTCAGCTACAGCAACAAACAAAAGGAGAACCCACCATTCGTCCAGCGGTGAACAGACCTGCCCTCCTGTAACCCAATTCCTAGATTAGTGCAAGTGGCTGGCCCTTTGTCCATGGACAATGTACTCCCCCTACGCGAGAGAACCAAATTTGGCATAGGACATTGTGCAGTGCCCAAGTGAAGGGGCAGCTTATGATACATCAGTGGCAGCACCTCACCTCCAACTATTCTGCAGCTCCCCAGTGTTCAGCTGGAAGGGAAAGAGGGGGTTTTAGCCTTCAGCCCTTCCCCTGGCTAGGTCACCTGTAATAGAGCATGCATCCATAGCAGAGTGCCCAGAATGTTTTCTGCAGCTATAAGACAAAGTATCCGATTGTGCTTCCACAGTCGCTCCTCTTCGCTGCACTATGTCTCCTAGCAAATTCCTAGGAAATCTATTCCAGCCTGACATACTTTGGGCCTTTTATTGCAAAGGAACGTTAGCGGCAAATGAAAGCAATTCTTCTCGTCTCCTTGCTGCCTCCTCCCCCACTCCCCCACCCCATCCCCAGCTCTACTCCCAAGAGCGCTCGTCTTCCCAGTGTCTGTAGGATACCGCGCAGAACAATTCACTCGATGTATTGCAACCCACTGAAGCCTGGAATGAAGTCCTAAGGGCAGTGTCTAGGGCCAGTGAATGACGCATCAGGATATTGGTCCCGAAAGGATTTTAAAAAAATACTGCAGTTTTAATCATACCTATACATAAAAGTACTTGCTTAATTTCCTCTTTCTGCATAAATGATAGTCACATTTTCATATTCATTGCTGAGGAAGCTTCCAGTGTTTCATTTGCGAGGCTGACATCCATTGCATATCAAATTGAGTGCTGGCTGCTTTTTATAGCACACAAGATTATACTCGTCTTAGAAGATTTTCTAGTTCCTTTATTGTCCCCCTTTAATAATATTCCATCCCCCTTTGCCCATGGCCCCTGTGTTTACTCTATCCGCCGACGGTAGCTCCTGAATTATTGCTGGCTTGCTTACCATTATGAATGCTCATGAGACACTTTTGGCTACAGCTGATTAGATAACCCCGAACAATGACATCATTTGCTTTACTCTGTGTTTCCAAGGTGTCTAGATTCAGTTCCCTGTACACTATCATAGTTACACAAGAGGGTTGGAATCACAGGGGGTTCACTGCAGCCACCAGTGTGTGGACACACCAATCACTTCTCCTTTAGACTAGCGCCTATGAAGGCTACGTCCACATCACAGTGGAAGTAACGGCTACCACGTCACAGTGTTGCAGCTCTTTGAGTCAGGGCGACCGCCCCAACATCTGGCTCTGCAGAGACACTCTGCATTTGTTCTAGTGAGAAAGTTACTGGGAAGAGTTTTGGGGGCATCGTGATATTTGTGATGTAGACATCTGTTCATTGGGGCATTGACTTGTTTTACATCAGTACCAGTGTAGCGGCGGTGATGTTTTGACTGGAAGGTTTTTTTAATTTAAAAATGATTTTTTGGAATTAAATGTGTTTGTTAAAAGATTGGTGACTCCTTGAAATGGCATGCTTTGGGGGAGATTTTTTATTGAACACCTTGAGATTATTACTCAACAATTCCACCGGCAGAAGCATTAGGCAGTCTAAGGATGTTAATCCTATTTTCTTATCACACATTTTTCAGAATATTAAAGAAACGTGCCAGAAAAATTGCAAAAAAAATGTTGTAGGTTTCTTTCAAATTTCAGGAAGCAAACCACTTCACAAATTGGAAATTCTGGATTTTGACTTTGTCTCGGTACCAAACAGCTGATGGCTGCTATTCACTACTGACCTATACAACTTTAACGTGAATGTTATTTCCACCTTAACATATGGATGTGAAAGCTGTAAATCCACCAAAGGTAGACAGGCATTGAAACACCTTCCAAAGCAACTCCCTCAGGTTACCTCTACACAGGGAAAAAAAAAAAAAAGGCCTCAGCAGCACATGCTTTAGACATTTGAGTCAGACTCTGGAACCCCTCCCAGTCACAGGGTCCCAGAACAAGCCCAAGCAACGACACCACAATTAAACAGCCCCGGAGCCTCAGCCAGAGCCAGCTGACATGGGCCAGTCACAGGCACTGAATTGCTATATGGACATACCCTCAGAGCCTCTCTTGGGCCAGGGTACCCAGAAATGAAATGTATCAGAGGGTAACCTGCCTCTGGAATTTCCACTACATGCATCTGACGAAGTGGGTCTTTGCCCACGAAAGCTTATGCTCCAATAAATCTGTTAGTCTATAAGGTGCCACAGGACTTCTCGTTGTTCTCACAGAAATGAAATGCTTTGTGTTCCATGAGCAGCTACGGCACCACCCATCCACTTTTCTTTCTACGGTGAGCTAAGGAGTATTTTCAGTTTTAAAAATATGTTCAAAAGCAAACAGCAAGTCACATGAGCGTGAGAAAAGGGGGTCATATCAAATTTCTGCTCGATCGGTACTCAGTGGGAGATTATTAAATTATTTATCAACCTGCAGCACGCTGAAATCTTTGCCAACATTAATTATATTTTCCAATGTTAATTACATTAACATTTTATACCATGTTCACTTTGCACTTCGGAACACTGAAAACAAATGGGCATGTTCCCGTGTCTTGTAAAACTGCTGACAGAGTAATCAAGCAAGATCTTAGCTTGAAAGGAGAGGAGTTATGACAAATTGAAGAGCAGTGAACATTGTCCCCGGAAATGCTCTCCGCCATCACATTTATTTAAGGACAGAGGAAGAGAGGCATAAAGGGTTACTGAGCAGAGAATTTATCAGAGTCATTAATGAATCATTAAAATCTGGCCTCCTTGACAGGAAATGTTTTATGAGTCAGGTTCATAGATTCCCAGGCCAGAAGGAACCATTGTGATCATCTAGTCTGACCACCTGGATAACAGAGATCAGAGAACGTCCCCAAAATATAATTCCCAGAGTAGATCTTTTACAAAACATCCAATCTTGGATGTCAGATGACACAAGAGCTCAAACACATTGTACCCCTCAAGCCAAAATTACCATATACATTAAGGGTTTTCTTTTAAAAGATTTAACTTCAGATTCAAACACGTATTCAAGTCTGAATATTTACATACACACATGCACACACACACAAAGGTAGTATCCAAAGGAGTTGACTAAGGTAACTAGAAAAAAACATAAGAGCGCCAGACAATGCACCACAGCAGTGGAAGGGAAAACACTGACTGGAAAAAATGGCATATTATGAGTGAAAAGTGTAAATGTAAAGCTTAAGTAGTTATGGAACAAACAGCTGGAGAAAGACTAACATAGCAAATTAAGAATTGCTTTGCATGAAATATCTTCCTTAAAATAACTGTCTCCAAGAACATGGAAAGGGGAAAAAAAGAACAAAACCGAAGTATCTCTATGAGGAGACACTGAAAACACATTAGCTCCTCAGGGAGGCAAACAAAACGCATGACTAGAATTAAGAAAATCTTGCAGTCTAGCAGACAGGAAGATGCGTCGAGCACATAGTACTCAGTTCCAAAGTGAAAGCCTTAAGGCTAGAGCCATTTGGCTCTGCCCAATGTAAAGGCCAGCAATGCATGCTGGGAAAAAGGGTATCCCAGCAACACTGGTTTTCTTTTGCTAAGGAAACCAGCACTTGCGGTTGCTGGAGACTGAAGACCGGATTAGCATAAAATGCTACTTTAACTGAATTACTGGAGTATGCAGATTATCATGCTTTATCAGGGCCATGACTTAGCTACACACTGATCACAAATCTCGGAAATGTTTAGTCTTGTAAAAATCCAGCACTCCTCATTGTTTCCGCCAATTGGCTCCACATCGGAACTCCACATCATTTTAGAGGAAGGAGGGACTTTAAAAGAAGTCAGCAGTCAGCACTGGCCTCATTTTGTTATTGTTGAAGTTGGTGGCTTTGATTAGCTTTAGGAGCAGCAGAATTAGGCTTCCGCATGCCCCTGGAGATGCCTTTCAACAGTAGACACCATAAGCCCTGTAACACTTCTCTACAACCACTGCTTTATCACAGGCTTTCTGCGAATAAAAAGGCATAATTCATAGAAAACAATTCCACAACACCTTGTGCTACCTTTGTCCAAAAAAAGGTTATTCAAGAATGTGAAAGCAGAATGTGAAAGCTGGAATAGGTGACCATACACTTGGTCTCTAGCTATTGATTTTTTAGCAGGTTGTGCTGAAAATCTGTTTTATGTCTGAGAAGGAGGCCTCTGGAAAATGGAAAAACCTTAAAGTGCTGGGGGCTGGCACTACTCCTATTCCTTTCATCACCATCTGAAGTCTCTGGAGATGTTTGTTGTACTCTAAAGCAGTGTGAGGTCTCATGCTGGAAGACCAAATGAAATTAAAGTTAGCCAACTAGTTCAGTTACTTGCTTCAGAGGGGTAGCCGAGTTATACTGTAACAGGAAAAACTTAAACAGCAACCAATAGTCTAGTAGCACCTTGAACACTAACAAAACATGTAGATGGTATCATGAGCTTTCGTGGGCACAACCCACTTCTCCTGTCATCTGAAGAAGTGGGTTGTGCCCATGAAAGCTCATGATACCATCTACATGCTTTGTTAGTCTTTAAGGTGCTATTAGACTATTGGTTGTTTTTTAAGTTAGTTCAGTTAAGTTAGTCCCCATGTTGTTGGGAATGAGTCTAACCGCAATAGATGAAATAGCCTCTCTATACTGTGCCTGGTTTACTTTTTGAATTGAACATCTTTAGTGGCTTTTTTCCCCTTTATACATACAGGTAACGCCCCCTGTTGCTAAAGGGAATGTCAGGTGCACGTTGAGAGAGAATACCAATTGTTTATGCAGCACTACTTCTTCCTTTGCAAAGCTACTGGGCCTAAGTCTGCCATGCCTCCTGCCTTGTTTAGGAATTTACACATAGGCAAAACAAGTGTGAACGAGGTGTATAAAACTCCTGCTGTGATTCGGACTCTGTGATCACAGGGCAAGATACAGATGCCAAGGCAGTGAAGCATCAAGTCCATGTTATCTGTGTTTGAAGGTCAGCTCTCTCAATTCTGCCAACAAAGTGAACATTGCCAATCTGGAAACATTTTCTTGGCACGTTAAGTACCCCAGTATTTCTTTTATCCTAGAAGGTCATTTGCAACAATGCAAAGGTGAATTAGTTTTTTACTTAACCTCAAGAAAAACAAGGACCAGAAGTGCTGGTGTATTTTCTTTGGGTTGATGAAAAATGAATGTAATAACTACTGTCCCTTAAGTATCCATGTGTTGGTCACTGGATTATCTGAAAGGACGCAAGATCTCCAGCAGTATGGACTCTCTTATGAATCATTAATAGCTGTCTGTGGAGACAACAGTGTTTGCAATTCCGTGGTCCCAAAAGCAACTCTCTGAAATGATCACTCACCAGCGAACTCCAGCAACGGTCTTGGAACACTGGCTGTTTACACATCTCTACGTTCGGGACAACATTTCAGAAAGCAGAGTAAAAGACTAGCACACACGGCACATTCACAGAAGCAAAGCAGCTCTCTGTTCATGGAAAATACCACTTGCTTACCCAATGTAAGAGTTCTGAAGGCTTTCTAGGAGCAAGGGTGCGTGCTATTGTGTAGGATTAACTGCTTGCATTGAAGCCAGACATTGATTGATCAAACAATGTTACTTATAGCTAGTGAGAAGTTCAATTCCTATGGAGGTAAGAGGATTTGGATGCCCGTTCTGGGTTTAAATCCTGTATGCTGTGTGCAGAAGGAACAAAAGTGTAATGGTAAATAGTCACAGATGGGCAAAAAACAAAGTAAAAAGTCAGCATATTAGATAGCAAACTGTCTGAAGATAATGGTAGAGCTACTGGCTTTCTGTAGGAGCTGAGGCTTGTGGCCTTGAAAATGAGCAGCCCTGCGGCTCACCTTGACCCCAGCAAGCTTTCACCTGCTGATCATGCTTTGTTTATATGCAGCCTGGGCAGAATTTGATTTTTGAATCATGTCAGTGGATAAGGGTCAGAGTTTCTTTTTATGCATTTTCTCTATTTTGAATCGATTTACATTTTTATAACTGTGCAAAATTATTGGTTGGGAAGGCCACATTGCATGTGAAAGGTACAAAGTAAATATCCTGAAATCAAACTGGAAAGCTCTCAGCAAACTTTCGCCTTACTTTGTCTGTGAATTTGATCATCACTGGAAATATTTTCATGAGTTTCTCTGCATACTGTGAAATCCACATTTATCGGTAAAAAGCAAACCCGGCCACGTTTAAACGCACACGTTGAATACCTCTACGAGGTGTCAACAGGCAGCGCTAAAGAACAGGTGGCATAGTTGCTGGGTGATGGCTTCTTCCCAATCAGACTTGTTGCACGGCAAAGGGGTTTCTTTGTGCAGCCTTTTACCTTTACAAAGAGTATAGAAAGGGCAATGCTGTTTATTGCTCTGGCCCTGGTCCCAGTGCTTTTGCTGCTGAAGGACAACAAGACCATATAAATCCCCACACCCTGAAGGTCAGCTCTGGAACTAGACTGAACCTTCTGTAGAGAAAAAACGTGGGCTTTGCCTTCCCCTGTCAATTCAGCCCGAGCTCTCAAGCCTTAAGTCTGAGCCAGCCTGGATTTTGTTTCAAGTGAAACTTACTCAGCGATTGCTTCTGTGTAGATGGCAAGCTATTTGCAACAACCTTCAATTATTTCTAGCACGCACTTACAGTCTGATGCAGAGACATCTGCAAATTTTACACGGCTTCACTGTGCATGATTTTTGACAAATGATCAAGATTGCATGTAATAACACGGAGAGCGAATGAGTAAAGAGACTAACTTGGGAGCTGCTATGCAACAAAAAAACACAACAAGTTTGTATGTTCCAAACACAGATGGAACATAAGGATTGGCTGTCACTGCTGTTGTCCCCATGTCAAGACATGATCAGTAAATCCAAGAGTGACATATAACCATAGACTTGCATTATCCTTTTTTCTGTAACCCTCACTTGGAGTTCTCCAGCCCCTGGAAACTCTGGAGATGCAAGGAAGGGTCTGAGTCTATGGACAATAATGGTTACCGTAGCCCTCTGACACCACCTACCAGCAGGCTTGGAGTTGGGGTGGAGGCAAATTACGTGAGACACTTCTGCTGAGGCCAACAAGAAGACTGTTCCCTTGGCACGGGAGGAGAGCCTGACCTGGAGACAAAGAGGTTAGTTTCAGTGTGGTCCTTGGGACTGGAGCTGAGAGGGTAGCAGAACAGCTCAGGGAGTGTCTAATTTGCGCCCATGTCCCTCCAAGGGATTCATTGACCTGCTGTGGGATCTAGTGCATGGGTCAGTCCAAGCCCTGCGGAGACCAGTGTCCAGAGTGGCAGAGATCAAGCCCTAGGGCCAGCTACTGAGAGATAGCTAAGACCTCCACATCCAGAGTAGGGACCTGGGAGGAGACCTTCTCCCACCCAGGGCACAGACACAAAAAGGGGAACCCTTTCCTTTGTGTGTAAACCAGGCAATGTTCACAGTGCTGCAACACTCATCTCTGAAGTCATCCTCAGTGTGCCATCTGCCTGGGGAAGGGCCAGCAATGCATCGGGAGGTGGGGGAATGATTGATTTGGGGATATTTTAATATTTAGTAGTTAGCCTGGAACTTTCCCTTCCCCAGATCCTAGGTTCCTGATCACAGTAAAGCCCCCCTTTGTTATACTAAAGACAACAAATGGTCTGGTAGCACTTTATAGACTAACAAAACATGTAGATGGTATCATGAGCTTTGGTAGGCACAGCCCACTTCTTCAGATGACTGGAGTTATGAGTTTGGGATATGAAAACTCGAAATAAATAGGAGAGGGGAAGGGAAGGGGGTTTTCTTACTCTTCCTCCTCCCCTTCCCCTCTCTTATTTATTTCAAGTTTTCATATCCCAAACTCATAACTCCCGTCATCTGAAGAAGTGGGCTGTGCCCACAAAAGCTCATGATACCATCTAAATGTTTTGTTAGTCTATAAAGTGCTACCAGACCATTTGTTGTTTTTTTCTGTATCAGACTAACTCGGCTACCCCCTGAAGCTCCTTTGTTATACTGTTACTTTGGGTTGCTTCTGAGTGCTTGAGGCAAATGGTGTGATGCCAAGGTGGCCAAAGACAGTTTAAAATGCACTGCCTGTCATGTTGCATTGCTCATGCACAGGAGCGTAGTGAAAAATAACTTGATATGTACAGTCAGGATAATTTAGCTGTAATTGCTAGAGATTTCTCTGGGAATACTGTTGTACAATGTGAAGATAACAACCTGGATCCAAAGACAGTTTCCTCATGTAAAATTGAGGTACTGAGGTCAAGAGCTGGACTCCAAGACCTTTGTCAGACTGGCTAACTGAGGACTTATCAATTGGAAATAACAGAGGAGTGGGGAGACCTGGGTGTATTGGTTGATCACAGGATAACTATGGCCTGCCCATGTGATGGGACTGTGAAAAAGGCTCATGCAGGCCTAGGAGGCATAAGGCGAGGTAGCTGCAATAGAAACAGGACAGCATTAGTACCATTATACAAGGCAATGATGAGACCTTATCTGCAATGTTCTATGCAATTTTGGTCTCCCGTGTCTAAAGAAGGGGAATTCCAACTGGAACAGGTGTAGAGAAGGGCTACTGAGATGATCCAAGGAATGGAAAAGTTACCTTACAAGAGGAGACTCAAAGACTTGGGCTTGTTTAGCCAAACCAAAGAAGGCTGAGGGGAGCTGGAGACTTGGTGGGGTGACTCACATGACTGGAGCACTGTCATGGAAGGATATAAACTGTTCAGGAAGAACAGGTGGGGGAGAAAAGGAGGAGGAGTTGCATTGTATGTAAGACAGCAGTATGATTGCTCGGAGCTCCAGTATTTAGAAGGAGAAAAGACTGTTGACAGTCTATGGGTTAAATTTAGAGGTGGAAGCAACAGGGATGATGCTGTGGTTGGTGTCTGCTATAGACCGCCGGATCAGGTGGATGAGGTAGACGAGGCTTTCTTTGGACAACTGAGAGAAGCTTCCAGATCGCAGGCCCTGGTTCTCATGGGTGACTTTAATCACCCTGACATCTCTTGGGAGACCAATACAGCAGTACACAAATAATCCAGGAAGTTTTTGGAGAATGTTGGGGATAACTTCTTGGTACAAGTGCCGAAGGAACCGACCGGGGCCATGCACAGCTTGACCTGCTGCTCACAAACAGGGAGGAGATAGTAGGGGAAGTAGAGGTGGGTGACAACCTGGGAAGCAGTGATCATGAGATGGTAGATTTCAGGATCCTGACCAAAGGAAGAAAGGAGAGTAGCAAAATACACACCCTGGACTTCAAAAAAGCAGACTTTGACTCTCTCAGAGAACTGATGGGCAGGATTGCCTGGAATGCTTACATGAAGGGGAAAGGAGTCCAGGAGAGCTGGCACTATTTTAAAGAAGCCTTATTAAAGGCACAGAAAGAAACCATCCAGATGCGCAGCAAGAAAAGCAAATATGGTAGGCAACCAGATTGGCTTACCGGGGAAATCCTTGGTGAGCTTAAACACAGAAAGGAAGCTTACAAGAAGTGGAAACTTGGACAGATGACTAGGGAGGAGTTTAAATATATTGCTTGAGAATGCAGGGGAGTTATCAGGAAGCGAAAGCACAATTGGAATTGCAGCTAGCAAG
Organism: Rafetus swinhoei; assembly: GCA_019425775.1. Taxonomy (NCBI): domain Eukaryota; kingdom Metazoa; phylum Chordata; order Testudines; family Trionychidae; genus Rafetus; species Rafetus swinhoei. The sequence continues at coordinate 49,222,350 of CM033432.1, forward strand.
GGATGTGAAGGATAACAAGAAAGGTATAACAGGCATGTTAGCAAGAAGAGGGTGATCAGAGAGGGTGTGGGGCCCTTACTGGATGAGGGAGGTAACCTAGTGACAGATGATGCGGAAAAAGCTGAAGTACTCAATGCTTTCACGGACAAGGTCAGCTCCCAGACAAATGCATTAGGCAACACAGTATGGGAAGGAGGTGGATAGACCTTGGTGGGGAAAGAACAGGTCAGGAACTATTTAGAAAAGCTAAACATACGCAAATCCATGGGCCCGGATTTAATGCATCTGAGGGTACTGAGGGAGTTGGCAAATGTCATTGCAGAGCCTTTGGCCATTATCTCCGAAAACTCATGGAGATCGGGAGAGATCCCGGATGACTGGAAAAAGGCAAATGTAGTGCCCATCTTTAAAAAAGGGAAGAAGGACAATCCAGGGAACTACAGACCAGTTAGCCTCACATCAGTCACTGGAAAAATCATGGAGGGGATCCTCAAGGAATCCATATTGAAGCACCTGGAAGAGGGGAAAGTGATCAGGAATAGTCAACATGGATTCACCAAGGGCAAGGCATGCCTGACCAATCTGATTAGCTTCTATGATGAGATAACTGGCTCTGTGGATGAGGGAAAGTCAGTGGATGTGATATACCTTGACTTTAGCAAAGCTTTTGATACGATCTCCCACAATATTCTTGCCAGCAAGTAAAGAAAATATGGATAAATGGACTGTAAGATGCATAAAAAGCAGGTTAGACTGTTGGGCCCAACGGGTAATGATCAACGGCTCGATGTCAGGTTGGCTGTCAGTTTGTAGTGGAGTGATCCAAGGATCTGTTCTTGGACCAGTTTTGTTCATCATCTTTATTAATGACCCGGATGAGGTCATTTGCAGATGACACTAAGCTAGGGGGAGAGGTAGATACACTGGAGGGCAGGGATAAGGTCCAGAGTGACCTGGACAGATTAGAGGATTGGGCCAAAAGAAATCTGATGAAGTTGAACAAGGACAAGTGTAGAGTCCTGCACTTGGGACGGAAGAATCCCAAGCATTGTTACAGGCTGGGGACCAACTGGCTAAGTAGCAGTTCTGTAGAAAGGACCTGGGGATTACAGTGGATGAGAAGCTGGACATGAGTCAACAGTGAGCCCTTGTAGCCAAGAAGGCTAATGGCATATTAGGTTGCATTAAGAGGAACGTTGCCAGTCGATCCAGAGATGTGATTATTCCTCTTTACTCGGCTCTGGTGAGGCCACATCTGGAGTATTGTGTCCAGTTCTGGGCCCCTAATTACTGGAAGGATGTGGATGCGTTGGAGAGGGTCCAGCGGAGGGCGACCAAAATGATTAGGGGGCTGGAGCATATGAGCTATGAGGAGAGGCTGAGGGATTTGGGTTTGTTTAGTCTGCAGAAGAGAAGAATGTGGGGGGATTTGATAGCACCCTTCAACTTCCTGAAGGGAGATTCCAAAGAGGATGGAGAGAGGCTGTTCACAGTAGTGACGGATGGCAGAACAAGGCGAAATGGTCTCAAGTTACAGTGGGAGAGGTCTAGGTTGGCTATTAGGAGAAACTATTTTCCTAGGAGGGTGGTGAAGCACTGGAATGGGTTACCTAGGGAGGTGGTGGAATCTTCATCCCTACAGGTTTTTAGGTCTCGGCTTGACAAAGCCCTGGCTGGGTTGTTTGAGTTGGGATTGGTCCTGCCTTGGGCAGGGGGCTGGACTTGATGACCTTCTGAGGTCTCTTCCAGCCCTAGGATTCTATGACTTCTAACGGCATGTAGCCTATCTGTGACTCCTAGCCGGAAATATCACCACTGGGTGGTGATGGGACACTAGAACAGGGAGGGCTCTGAGTACCAACAACCAATTCTCTCTCAGGCATCTGGCTTGTGGGGTTGCCCACATGCTCAGGGACTAAATGATCACTGTATTTAGGGCTTCTGCAGCGTGGGGAATGGGTCACTTTCAGGTTTAAACCAGTAGAACGGAGGATTCTCTGTAGTCTGAAGCCTTTAAATCACGATCTGAGGAGTTCTGCCATAGATCCTTAACATCTAGTGAGTTACTGGAGTGGATGGGCGAGTTTCTGTGAAGGAGAACAGAGTAGATGATCATGCTGGTCCCTTTGGACCAGCTAGGGAATCTATAAGTCTCTAACATATGAACAATGCTGTAGGTATCTGTGTATCTGCAGATGTTCCTCTTCACAGAAACTATCCTCATTTGCTTGTTGGAACCCCTCCTGTAACAGACAACCTTTAATTTTGCAACATGCTTGAAAGCTTTTCCAGCCTGGGCCCTCAAAGAAGTTTCAGTTGCTGTAGGTGTATTGTAGGGGAGGCTAGAGGAGAAGAGGAAATACAATCTAAATTGCTATCTTTCTCACGTGAATTACGTTGAACATAGTTTTGCTACAGATTACTTAGCTCACTAGAACGAAAGTCTTCTAACCCACATACCAGAACAGAACACCATACACGTTCTGTTTCTGTTAATGATTTTCAAAGCCTTGAAATTGGTCCAAACCTTAATTCGGTTGGGAAAAGTTAGCTTTGGATTGTTCAGTTATATAATTGTGTTGTCAACCAGTTCATCATTCATATAACATCTTTTCTGAGTGGAGATATTTGCACATTGATAAAGCAAACTAAAGCCTGGACAAGCTTGATTCATGCATCTGCTCAAATTTAAATCCTCTGAAAGGAAACCACTTGCTCTCACTTTAAATAAGGGTGAATTATGCTTAGCTTTGATCTAGTTTAAATATCTCGATTCAAATCCAATATTCTTCAAAAAGAGGGAAAATACTGCATCTGATTTTACCCAATCCAAAGTCCATTGAGTTCCTAATAATTGCGAATGAAATATTTTGAGGGAACGATGAAGAATGTTTAATCATTACAGCTGGTTGAAATTCTCACCTCAATGAGCTTCCAGTGAAAAATGTGCTTTCCACAAAACACATTTTCCACAAGCATAATTCGGTTTCGCGCGGGGGGGAGGGGGGAATTGTTTATCCTTCAGGAAAATTGAAATTGCAGCTTCTCGGCTGCCCATCTGAATGGGCTCAACAATTTCACAGCCAGTGAAATGGACAGATATTGTCCCAGAGGGTGACTGAGCCTGAGTACCCCAGCTGGAGTCACAGAGCCCAGATACTGTGCCTTCCCGCCTTCCCTCACAATTCTGAAAGGCAAAGAGCCCACAGCTCTCTGCCTCATCCCTCCCAGAGCTTGGGGGCAGCTGAGCCCCCAGACTCACTGTCTCTATGGCAGCCTGCCTTGAAGTGAAACTGACAAAAATATTCCAGGCAGCCGCTAGGAATCTCTTTCAGTTTTTTCAAACTGTATTATTTCTTGGAAATCCAGCCAGCAAAAATGTAATAGTTAATCCTGTTTTGGAATTAATTAAAACACACATGAAGGGATTTCTACTTGCCAGCGAACTCTAGCAATCATCTATGTTATCAGCCATATTTCCATAAAATCTGTATAGAGTCCAACAGGGGTTTTGCCACTGACAGCAACAGGTGCACGATCTTCATGGCTTAGTAGAATGGATTGTGAATCCTGGAGCTAGCATGCATTCATTTTATATTAAAAAAAATGTTCTGACTTCTAACAATATCTTGAATGCATCGAGGTGAGCCTGAATCAATACCCTGGATCTGAGCTTTTCAGGGGGGAAGAGGAAAACGTGGTCAGAATCTGAACCCTGATTTCATTATGAATTCCTTGAGTCGCCTTTGCCACTGCATGTGGGCAAACCAAAATGCTGGGTCTGAATAGCCCAGAACGCAGAGGTGAAAATAAGCAGGTGTGCCCTGATCCGGAGCTCCAGCAAGATCTGGCTGAGCTGTGGCAAAAGCCAGCAGGGAGCTATTTAAAGATCTAGCTGGGACCTGGCTTGCAATAGGACAATACCTGTAAGAAATTTTAAGTTACCTTCACCACTACCAGAATGTCATGTGGGTAGGAGGGCTGGGGAAGCGAATAGATTGGAAATCGAGATCATTTCAATTGTCATCACTAGTAACTAAATAGAATGAAGAAGTTATGCTTTAATATTATGCACGGTAGCCAATCGACTTCCCTTAATCCCCATGACAGCAAGGAGTACTGGTGTTGACAGGGGCATCCTCAGTGTTTGATTTAGCGGGTCTTTACTAGACCCGCTAAATCAAACCCCAGAAGATCAATCGTCAGAGTGTTGATCCTCTGGCAAGCAGAGACATGGCCTTACCGACATATACACAGAGCATTTGGGTTTATAGAACGGTAAGTGAGAAAGGTGCTAGTGACATTCTCCTGGAAATGTCAGGTATTATTCATAGAATGCAGAGATCCAGCTATTACATCTCTACTGTTAATGATCAGTTAGCCCAATGGCTCAGGTCCTAAACTACCATTATCTGACATAGCATATGTACTATATCTTAATATTAATGGAAGCTGTTTGTGTATACGAAGAAAAATAAATAGACCCTGCCCACTATTGTGCACCTTGTGTTAGGGATTAAAGTTTCTCAAGGAACTTTTAGAGCATAGTTATTGTCACAAACTGGAAAATATACATAAATTCAGAGACAGTCCGTCTTTCCAAGATTACAGATGCATATAGCATAGAATCAAGATCTGGACCAGCTCTATCAATAGACTAAGAATAAGGTCTCCTGCCTCTGCCAAATCACACGATGCATTCTGACTCTAGGATGACAATGTGTTTTGCAGAAATACCTACGATAGAGTATCAGAAAAAAACTGATATTTTGTATGGGTAACTTGCTCTGGGAACAGAAGGGAACATTTGATTGTGGTCTCGCTAAAGAAAATGTCATATTTTTACATTATGTTTTTCTCAGACCAAATATTTCTTTCCCCTGGCTCTGAAGAAAAGTAATAATATCCATTTTTTCATATTTGTTAGCTGATGCATCAAACTAACAAATCCCTTCAGACTGTACAGGAAGTTTAATGTGAAGCATATTTACACAGATTAAATGTGGTTTGAAGATATATGAAACAAAATTATGGAATTGCTTTAAGTGCAAAAAGTGAGATATGAAAAATTCCATTAATAAAAGAAAGATGTGCCACTATAGGCTATATTTGCATCAAAATAGTTATATTTGTCAAATTATAAGGGAATGTTCTGAGTTGATTAGATACCAGAGACAATATGCTGCTATGAAATCAAAATTGAAATAATATACTTTAGTAATATCTGTCTTTGTGTTCATCCATGTAAAACTGTGCTGTGAATTTTATTTGCATTTTTTATATGAAAAGTTGTTCCAATAACAATAATAACACACTTTATTTTGATAGCTATGTGACATTGTATTCTAGGCATTCTCCAATGAAATCTAATTCAGATAAAATTGTGTAAGCAACTATTGGAACAGATCATGTTGCTATACCAAAGGCTTTCCCAGAGTTAAGGGTCTTAACTGCATATTTTTAAAGTGGCTAGTTTGGTGGCACACGCAAAGCTTAATGGCAGAATATTTCACAAATGTGGGACAGAAGATGCACAATACAGGCAGAATATTATGTTCTCTTGGCATGAAAAAGGCCACTTCCTCAGATGTAAGAAGGTGGGAAAGTAGGTAGAGTCCTAGAAACTCAGACAACATGGAGTCCCATTCATTAAGTATTTTTAAATCTACAGATGACGAGAAAGATTTAAATGCAACAGTTTTATGATTCTATGAATCCATCACCCTATGTTAATGCAACTTTTATGGGCATACCTATGGGAATCTTGAAATATTCAATTTTATGCAGTCCTCAGTCCCATATTAGTTCATAACAATGGAGTTCTATTGTACATGGATGATACAACGTCTATCGGCTGCTTGTAGCAAGTGACTTCCTTCCCACTTCCTCCAAAGTATAACCCCTTTTGAAAGATAATAAATAATCCTATTTATAAGATACATTTGCAATTCAAAAATCAAGCATTACTTTGTCAAACCACAGCTCCTTAAGTACCATCAGGATTGCTGTGGTTGGGAGGGTAACTCCTACCTTTCCCTGAGCTCTTGTGCAGGGTTAATTGGACATTATACAGTCTAAGGTTCAGGAACTACCGGATTTGCTGTCTGACCTCCTGTGTATCAGAAGCCACTGACATCACCAAGCCACTACACTTAACAACCAAAATTCGGCCAAAGTGTTATACACCACAGGAGATTAAACTATTACGTGCCACTGCTAGCGAATTAGAGGAACTGAGGTGTCAAAGCACCCAAGGTAAATCTATGCAAGAGTCTGTAGGAAACTGGATGGAGAGAAGAATAGAACAAGCAGGACTGGAAAGAAGATAGCGGGGAATGAGTCCCCAACTTTGAGGAGTTTAACAAATGTTGTCCAGGAAGGTCTTCTTAACTGGCCTTTGCAAATGAGGTCGATGTGGCTAACCCATTAAGTGTTTCTTAAACAAGAGGCACATCAGGGAAGGGAAGAGAAGGCGGACAAATGGGAAGCCAGTGTGATTACTTCCCTGGCAGACGGTAAGGGAATGAAAAGATTCATTGCATGGCGCAGAAGACCCGATTATTTATTGCAAACCTGGAAGGATCAGCCTGTGTGTTCAAAGAGAAATATTGAGTACACGGAACGAGACTTGACTACATACTACGTGAAATTAAAAGGGAAAAAAAAAATCTAAGGCTTCTACTGAAGAGTCTAGGACCAAGTCTACACAGGCACTAGAGTGCTGTAACTTTTGGGCCCAGGGAGTGTGAAAAAAACACACACCCTCCCCCGCAAACACAGCAAGTGACAGAGCTGTAAAGCACCAGTGTGAACCAGGCTACAGGGATGGGAGACCCGCTCCCAGTGCTGTTAGCTACGCCCCTCGTGGAGGTGGACTTCTCCGCCAGCGCTCCTGCCATGGCCACCCTGTCAGTTTAAAGTGCTGCCGCTGTGGCACTTTAAACTGCGTAGACAAAGCTTATGGAGATAGGAAAAGCTCGCTCCCCTCTACCTTCCGTCAGTGTCTGAAAGGACAGCGAAAGTGACACCTCAGGGACTCGGATGAAGTGAGTTACATATAAATATCCGGATCCAAGTCTCAGCAGCACGCAAAGGTTGTCAGCTTTTATTCTCCTCAGTAGGTCAAGATTCATTTTCTACACACACCCTCTGGGAAACTGAAGGACAAGATTTTCCAAAGTACCAAGGACTTTGGGTGCCTTAAAGCAGCCCCTTAAAAGGCCAAGATTTTCATGGGGCATTCAGGGAATAGGGTTACCAACTGGCTAATCAGACAAACCTAAACACTGTTGCCCTGTCTCCTGCCCTGGGCCTTGCTGCTTCCCCACGGCCCTGCCCCCCTCACTCCAGCCGCCCTCCCTCTGTCACTTACTCTTCCCCACCTTCACTCACTTTCACTGTGCTGGGGCACAGGGTTGGAGTGCAGGAAGGGCTGTGGGCTGAGGGGTTCAGAGCGTGGCAGGAAGCTCTGGACTGATCCTGGGGCAGAGAGTTGTGGTCAGGAGAGGGTGCAGGAAGCAAACTCTGGGAGGCAGTTTGGATGATGGAGGGGGCACACGGCCAGAGCAGAAGGGTTGGGGTGCTGGCTCCCATGAGCGCACACCACTCCCACAGTTGCCTCTGGGAGATCGAGGCTTCAGTTGCCTCTGGGAGATCGAGCCCAGGTCTGGGAGATTCCCAATGAAACTGCGAGAGTTGGTAAGCCTCTAAGGGAAACCAAATGCGTAGGCAAGTTTTCAGGGGAGCCACATGATACGCAGTCATGGCCATGCATTTAGAGGAACGAACAATGCAAGGAATTGGTCCAGTAGGTCCCCTACTAAAGTCAATGAGGGCCTAATGTGCATCACACGTGCATTGCATGAATGTAATGAAGGATCTATGGGAACCATGCCTTCTTAAGCCATCACATTTAGTCTCCTCCTATTTAGTGCTAGTGCAGTTCATCTGCTGTGGCTGCATGCTCCAACCCCTCTTGCAGAAAAGTTACAGCCTAAGGCTACGTCTAGACTGGCATGATTTTCCGCAAATGCTTTTAACGGAAAAGTTTTTCCGTTAAAAGCATTTGCGGAAAAGAGCGTCTAGATTAGCACGGACGCTTTTGCGCAAAAGCACTTTTTGCGAAAAGCGCCCGTGCTAATCTAGAGTGTTTTATGAAGAAAGCCCCGATAGCTGTTTTAGCCATCGGGGCTTTTTTGCGCAAAACACTTTTTAGCTGTCTACACTGGCCCTCTTGTGCAAATACATTTGCGCAAGAGGGCTTTTGCCTGAACGGAGCGTCAATGTATTTATAAGAAGCACTGATTTTGTACATTACAAAGTCAGTGCTCTTCAAGAAATTCAAGTGGTCAGTGTAGACAGCTGGCAAGTTTTTCCGCAAAAGCAGCTGCTTTTGCGGAAAAACTGCCAGTCTAGACACAGCCCAAGAGTTTTTATGGAAGTAAACTTCTAATAATAGCTCGTTCCATGCTAGAAATGCTTCTGTTTCCAGGAGGGGCTTTCAGGGTCAACCTGAGGTACAGCAGCTAGCATGCAACTACCTCCAGATGACCCTGGCTGGGGCCCAGGCTCCTGGCCAACAGCAGATAATTCTTAGCATTGTTAGAATCGGGAGTCCAAGGCCACCAACGTCAGGAAGTCCCTAAGGCTGTGCACGTCTCTGAAATGAGAACAGATTAGGGTTGCAAGGTGTCCAGTTTTCGCCTGGGCTGTCCGTTATTTGGGTCCCCCCGTCTGGTAAAAAAAACCAGAAAATACCGGAGGCAATTTTCCCCTGCCACGTCTGGCGGGGAAGTGAGGAGCGCGGGGCCATTTAAAGGCGCAGAGTCCCCCCCTTTTTTTTTTTGCTCAACAGAATTTTTTCCTGGGGTTTTTTTTTTGGGGGGGTTGGGGGGGATCTGTATTTTTTTGTTAAACCATCTGGCAACCCTAGAACAGACGCCGTCAGTGGAGGGTCCAGTCAGAGAGTCTTCCAGTTCCCTGATGAAACTTCAAATTGAATGGCCTGGGCTTGGTCTCAATACACTAGGAGCAAATGGCTTTTCAGCCATGGCCCTGCTTTGTCCAGGCATCACTCCAGTAGGAACATGGACTGTCCACACAGTGACCACGTGGTGTCATCACACTGCTTAGTGCCCTCTGGTCTCCAGTGTTATCTGTGGAACAGAGAGATGGTATTTGTTACTAAGCTTGTCCAACACTTCCTGTGACAGCTCATGTTCAGTTGTGTGTAACTTTGCTAAACTAATGGGTAGGGTTGACATTTTCCATGATGCATGACTGAGCTGCAGCCTGACTTGGAAAGTGATAAGGGGGAGAGGCGGGGGTAGGGGATTGCCAGCCACAGATGCTCAGGAGACACTTGCTGGATGTTAGCAGGTAAAATATAGGAAGAGTCTATCTTCAGAGCCTCTCTCAGCTCTTCGGGCTGCCTGTGCTGGGAACGCATTGTCCTCACAGAGTGACTGAGGGGGTTCCAGCCCTGGGGGATGGATGCAGAGCTGGACTTTCCCTGCAACTGCAGCTCTGAGCCATTCCCAGCTAGGATGGGGCCAGGAACTAGAATGGAAATCAGGGAGTCTGGCTCTCCTGCACTCCCAGTGCTCTCCTGTGCTCCCTCATGGCATCCAGGCACCAAGGAGGAGCAGGGTGTGTGACTGAAATGCAGAGTGGGCACCAGCTGGACTAGGGTGTGTGTGTGTGTAACAGTGGGAAGGAAGGAGGAAGAGAAACTGTGTGTGGGGGGCGCGGGGGCTGCTAGGGAAAGAGACTGGCCTGCATTTGGGGAACACACTGAAAGTGAATGAGGATCGCGGTGAAAGGAACAGGCAGGTGCGGCTGAACAAGGAGGGGGGACAAGGAATCATGGCTTGGGAAGACAGACCAGTTGGGCAAGTAGACGGGGATGAGGATGAGAAGTGTGGAGCAGAGCCTATGAGTGTGGACGCACCTCATTCAGCCCTCCTGTGTACCGCATTCTGGTGATCCTCCAGACTGAATAACTGCTTAGTAAGTATCAGAGGGGTAGCCGTGTTAGTCTGAATCTGCAAAAGCGGCGAGGAGTCCTGTGGCACCTTATAGACTAACTGAAAGTGTTGGAGCATAAGCTTTCGTGGGCAAAGACCCACTTCGTCAGATGCATGTAGTAGAAATTTCCACTACATGCATCTGACGAAGTGGGTCTTTGCCCATGAAAGCTTATGCTCCCACACTTCAGTTAGTCTATAAGGTGCCACAGGACTCCTCGCCGCTTTTTGCTTAGTAAGTGTCTGCCAGCCATCTTGTACTTAGGATGAGGTAGGGGTTGTGTGCAAGACAGCATGAGGCCATGTCATTAAAGAGTGTCCCACAATGCACGGGTGTGAGGGATCCAAAGTAAGGGAACACAGGCGACCTTCTTTCTAGATTTCCTAACTTGAGTTTGCAACTTCACAGTCTTTTAATGTCGTTTATATGCATAAAATGCATTTCTATTTTTCCTTTGCACGTAGGTGTCATGATCTCCCCTCGGAGGTAAACACATTTCGAGCAGAGAGAGGGTTAGACCCCACTGTGCAAGGTCTCCGGGAAGAGTGTGTTGCTGACTCTTTTCATTGTGAGATCTTTCAGATGAAAGGGCAGAGAACAACAGGGGCTAGGCACGCACTGCTCAGCCGCCCTGAGTCCTCTTCGGGGAATTTGCCCTGTTTCATCTGGGGAGAAGGCAACAGGATTATTGTTTAATGAAGGCTTCTTTGAGTGATCGCGTTCATAGCCTTGAACACATGCAGTGCTGCAAAAGAGTAACAGATACTGTTTCTCAGATATCCTGCCAAATAGCTTAATGACTTGATAAGATCATTCTGTCTACTCAATATTTCAGTTAGGTGACCCTTATACTTAAATATTTCCATGCATCTTTTTATGCTAAAATAGATTTTTTTTAAATATTCTGCAATGCTATTTAATTGCTTTAATTTCCTGTGCTACTGCCTTAATAGGTAACACCCTGGTAACATTTATCTCCAGCCCTACTAAAGAAAGCTCTAGATGCAGAATAAATGTATTCTGCTCATAGAGCAGAGGTTAAGAACTTCCAATAGATCAGACAACCCTTTATACTTTCCACTAAAAACAGTGTGTTTCCAGAATAGGTCTGTTAATGGAATATTTTGAACAAAGAAAATAAACCTAAACATCACTGAGCTGAAACTGGACTTGTCAAATGAACCAAAGTATTTGTGCAAGGTGCATTTTAAAAATGCAATTTCCATATACAGTACTGATCTGTCGCTACCATCACAAAGATTTTGGAAGCCCAACTTGAGATCCTTTGAGAATCCCTTAAGGTATGAGTGTTCAGCATTTTAAAGTTTCAGTTTGGGCCCCTAAAATCAACTAGTCACATAGTTATGGAAATCTTGGCAATTATTTTTCTGTTCTTCTACTCTGGATTCAACTGTCAACCTTCCAAGACCCAGTTGTAGGACAAACACCAAAACTAGAGGACACATGAAAAGCAAATTAAAGCAATGTATTTAAAAATGACATGAAATCAATTCCTTTCACACTTTTTTTAGAAACTGTTTCATAAAACCCCCATGCTGACAAGACAAGGTCCAAAAGGACCCTTCTGAGTTCAGAAGAAAGCAGCAGGTGATTGGAAATTGACAGCTTTTGAAGGCATTAATTGGAATTCCTTTGACATGTCAAAAGAGTCCTTAGTCTGAAACGATACATTGTCTCCACTGGATGTAAAAATTAATAAAACTCTACTGGTGCTTTTATACGATTTAATCTAAGTAGAAATAGTGTGATCTTTCAATGAAATTCACTATTTAAAGTCATATTTCATTATTAAACCTTCCTAGAGGTGCATACAAATTGCATTTGTTTAATTCTATAACCATAAAATGTCAGACACTCGATGCCTTTGAATATTTGGTCCAAATTACTTTGAAAATTGAAAGATGTTGGCTCATTTTCCTCTAGTCTTTAACTTCCCAGCCAATAAAAAGGAGACAGACAAAAGATCCTCGAAGACATGAGCCATCTTTGGAATACTCCTGATTTAAAAGTCATTTCTTCTAACTTCCCAGTCTATAATTTAAACTATAATATTGTACTTCTCAATGCTAGTCCCATTTTAAAATAATTATTTTGAAGCATGTTCCTTGGCTGTTTGAATGGCGCTACAGAGACTCAAAGAAGCGGTGCACCTTTCTTTGCTGCAGACACAATAGTGCAAATTCCTCTTGACAGCCTCTCCCCCACCCCAGCCTCAGCTTTTTGGCCTGGAAAAAACCCACTGGGGTCTCATTATTGTTTTCTCGATTTGGGAAAGAAACTGGGGTTAGATAACAAGCGTTGCTTAACCCGGATCTAACCTTGACCCAGCTTCCTCCCTGATGTGCTTATGTGCTTTTTATTGGTCCTGAACCTGAGAAAGTGACTTCCCTGTGTGCAAAGTGCAGCTAAAGTGCTACCGCTATGGTTTTACACCCACCATCTGCAGATTATTGTAGAGCTAATGGCCACCCCTTGGCATCCACCTCACTGCAGTGTTCTGGGATCTGGCCTACAAAAGGGGAATTAGGGGGAATTAGTAATCTCTCCTGGGTTTGGAGTTTAGCAATGAAAGTTCCCATCCCTTCTAGCAGGGCGGGGTAGTTAGCAATCATAGGATCTGCCTCCCAACCAGACAGAGCCAGATCTGTAGCCATCTGGGCTTTCCTAGCCTCTAAGCAGGACAGGGTCGAATACCAATGCTCTTACAGTCAGAACGAGCCAGTTCAGTAGCAGTTTGGGTTTCCTGCACTCCAAGCAGGACAGGGTTGAATACCAGCACAGTCTACCAGCTCAGGTAAGAGATAGTGCATTGGAGAGGTAGGGCTGCCAACCCAGGGGTGCAGTAGGCGGGGGAGAGGGGGGCGAGCCCAACCAACTCCACCACGTCCCAACCCAGCGCCCTATCAATGGTGGGGCTGCCTGCCATTGGGCCAGCGGGAATCCGACCCGGATTCTGGTGCACCAGCTACTGGACTATCTCTTGGTTCCCCTGGGTCACTTCCACCGCTCCCCTTCTGGTGTGCCTGGACCCACAGGCATTTGGCTGGCTCCTCCAGGTACACCACCAAGGGCATCGGCAGCAACTCCACAGAGTCAGCGCTCTCCAGCGGCTCAGGTTGATCCCTGGAGTAACAGTGGCTCTCCATGGGACTCGCCTCCAGCTGTGGGGCAGCAGTGTCTCTTGCCTCCAGCTTCTCCCCGCCCCCAACTGCAGAACGAGACCGGCCCTTTATACTTCCTCTTCCTGTCCTGCCCCTTCACTTCCTGGCTCCACCCACTAGACAGCTTGGGGTGTTTCCCGGGCATTCATGGCTGGTGGGGGAGGAAGCGGGGCATGCCTCCTCACTTCAGTCGGTAAATAAAGCCATCAGATCAAGGCAGTGGAAAATTGGGCCCAATATCTCTCCTGGATTGACAGCCCCATAAATGATACCATGATTTGCCCATAAACTGTTTTAATCATCCTACTTCCTCTCTAGTGTAGCTGCACCGATGGCACAACCAACTCCACCGCGTCCAACCAACTCCACCACCCTGGTGCAAGGTGAGCTGGGATTGGGTCTCTCTTAGGGTTTGCAATACTGGTAGGGTCACATCAGTGCAAACTGCTCTCGTAGAAACAGGCGGGCTCATGCAAACATCCCCAGGTGGAAATGTGGAGTCTCCATCGCGCTGGCCCCTGTGGAGTCAGACACAGCAGCACAGATTGGGACTATGCATGCAGGAGTCTTTACAGGGTTGGGGTTGGCTTGTCCAGAGCATGCCACAGTTAATATGCCAGTACACACACACAGTGTGCCAAACACATAACCTCAATGGCAACATTTTGGATCAAATTTTCCAATACACCAAGCCCTGGCGTAACTCTGCTCCCATTGAAGTCAATGAATTGGACCAATGCTGAGCACTTTTGAGAGGCCCACCCTTTTTCAATCTCCGATAGACAGTTGTCCCGTTACTATCGATCCCATTTCAGACGCGTGCTTTGAGATCCTGTGCCAGGAGTCACCCTAGGCATGCCTTATCACTCTGATCTTGCCCATAATTTATCTTCAATCAGCACAATGAGATTCTGACTCTCTGCTCCAGATATAATTTTACCTAAAAAGGACTGAATATTTTCATGAACTCTAATGCGCATTCACTACATAGAGTGCTAATTAAAGCAAGTTAATGAAATATAAGAAACAATTACTTGTGGTTTTTAAACTGTATCACTTAACAATAAAAATGTAGAAACCAGGCTAAATACAGTTTACAAAGACTGCTTTTCATGACACTATCATCGTGTGGTTTTTGTAGTGAGAAAAAAATAGCCCATTTATCTCTGTCTACCCCTTTGGCTTCTAGCCATCTTGGGATGTTTACACATTACAAGTTGAAGCATAAGACTAAGTCTTTGTCTGTAAAATCAAAGCATTTTTCTGGTTATTCTGCAGAGAGGAACTTAGTTTTGTTTGAGGGTTTTTGTAAAATAAGTTTTGTATCTTCTGTTGATTTCAGTTTTCTGTGCTATGCCCCACCCAGGACACTTGGGGATATCTTTTCAACCACATGGCACCGGGCTAACTCGATTCCCATGGAAGTAAATGGAAGACCTATCCTTGATGTATGTGAAGGGGAGCAGAAGTTAGAACAGCACTGTTTGCATTTGAAAATTGCACCCTGAGAAATGAAAATTGCATTTTATCAGTGATCAGTAATCTAAAGCTGATAGACCAGGAGCCTCACAAAAATCTGAAGGTAATACTGGTAGCTTTCTAAGGCTACGTCTAGTATCCCAAAAGGTATCCCAAAATAGCTATTCTGTGTCTTTTGAGCGCACCCGTTATTTCGAAATATAACGGGCGCGCTATTCCGATGTCCCTGTAAACCTCATTGCATGAGGAGTAAGGGATGTTTCGGAATAGCGATTTATTTAAAAATAAGTGCTGTGTAGACAGCGCCAAATTTCAAAATAAGCTATTTTGAAATTGACTTGAAATAAGCTACGCAATTTGCATAGCTCAAATTGCGTAGCTTATTTCAAGGTATGGTACGGGTGCAGTGTAGATGCACTCTCAGAGTGCAGAGGTGTTATATCTGGTGTCAACAGAAATCACTTCCAAGAAGACGTCTGTATAGAAGTTGCCCAGGAACAAAACGGGTATGACTTGGTATGAGCTATTACTTTCCCCTTCCCCTGTATGCGGGTGCAACCCACAGAGCTTCTGCATGGAAATCCAAATGTGCATGGAAAGCTTTAGGGTGTAGGGCGGAAAATGCAGCAGGGTGACTGCTCGGCCCTTTATTGGTTTGGTTCACAGCATGACATACTGGATTGCAGTCTTAAACAGGAAACATTTATTAAAGAAAAGGCCCACAACAGCCACAAGCTGTAATTTTATAGGAGAAGCACATTGCTTCAGAACCACTGGCAGCACCTACTAGAAGTCACAAAAGCAGCAATGTAGTAGTTATTCACGCACGCCCGTGTTTTATAAGGCAAAAGAAGGACGTATCCTCCTCCCTGGTTTTATGCATTCCTGTTCCTCTTGGATCTGATCCTCCAGCTGGCATAAATCAGTGCAAGTCCTTTGGAATCCATAAAGCCACACCCATTTACACCAGGTGAAAATTGGGCCCTTAATATGGAATCCAGGTTGCCGAAGAGTGACTTGGTGGGAGGGTGGTGAGGCTAGCTGCCGCTCTGCATTTTTAAAGGGAAGCTGGCAGGAGAGGATGCTGGCTGAATCCCCTGGTCCCGGGTCTCAACACTCGAGTGGGGGTAGGGTGTGCTGAGACCCAGGACCAGGGATTCAGCCAGTGTCCTCTCCTGCCGGTTTCCATTTAAAAATGCAAAGCAGTGGGGGGGAGGAGGGAATGAGTGAGTAGTCGATAGTGATAACCAATAAGCTCCTGCTTATCAGGTAGTTGATTAATTGATTACTCCTTTACATCCTTCATCTGGGTCCTCTCTGACTTAGACTCAGAATGGGGGACCTGTGAGTGACCTGGCCAGAGGGCTAACCAAAGAAGTCCAATATCCTTACCTCAGGCCTTTGGCTCCCAGCTCTGGAGACTGTGGCCTTTATACTCTTAGACCAATAATTTACTAGAAACAGGTGGAATTCATCCCTACTATTGTATTTCAGCAGCACCTGGAGGCCAGAAGTGAGACTGGGGACCTACTCTGTCAGGCTGTGTACAAAGTAAGACTGTCCTACCTTGGCCCAAAGAATTTAAAATCTAAATCAGTAAGATAGATCATAGAATCCTAGGGCTGGAACAGACCTCAGCGGGTCATCGAATCCAGCCCCCTGCCCAAAGCAGGACCAACCCCAACTAAATCACCCCAGCCAGGGCTTCATCAAGCTGGGACTTAAAATCCTCTAGGGATGGAGATTCCACCACCTCCGTAGAGAACCCATTCCAGAGCTTCCCCACCCAAGGGACATATCCAATTTCCTGTTTGGAAATAGGCACAGGGTGCCTGACTTGTCCAGGATCACACAGGAAGCCTGATGCAGAGCTAGGAATTGAGCCCACATCTTTCAAATGCCAGACTAGTGCCTTGTCATAGGGTAGCCTCTCCTGTCCAAGTTACAGCCCCTCCCCCACGTGCTGAACGGCCCTGACTCACATGCTGGCAGACAAATAAAGGAGCGGACTATATTGTTAAATGTGTTGATTCTCCGTTGCTAGCCTTAAGGACCCTTTCTTTTCTCCCTTATTTAAAAGCATTTCAGTTCTGCTTTAAAGAGGCTGGCGTAACCATTCCTGTAAGAGCAGGTGCTTGGCTATAGGAACAGCAGCACAAACAACATTTGTTGTAAAATGCATCTTTCCATTAATAATTCGCAACTTAATCCCACTTACCCTGCATGATCTCCAACTGGAACATCTGAGGTGTAACATTTTCCATGTTTTGCCTTAAACTCCTCTGTGTTCGAAGCCTTTGATACTGCCACATTGCATCACTTAAACCTGCACGCTGCCACATTGCATCACTGAAACCCGCACGCTGCTTACGACAGCGACTATTTCCCCTTCCTGTGCTCCATGTCTCTCACAGCTCACACAAACATGCGTAGCCACCATTCCTCACATTTCCTACCTGACTCCGTGAGTGAGGATATGTCTACACTGCAGAGCTATTTCTGAAGTATCCTAAAATGGCTATGCTGCGTCTATTGAAGCGGCCCATTATTTTGAAGTCGATTTCGAAAAAGTGGGAGGCTTATTCCAACATCCCGGAAACCCTTGCTCCACGAGAGTTAAGGGGAATTTCAGATTAGTGAGTTATTTTGAAATTTGGCGCGGTGTAGGTCTGCTTATTTCGAGCGAAGGGTGCTGTGTAGACCAGTGTTTCGTAAACTTTTTAAGACCAAGGAACACCAAACAATTTTTTTTTATGAGAAACACCAAGGATTTTTTGTTGAACAAAAAAAAAGGGGGGGGGGGAGGAGGAATGTAATTGAGCAAAAAAAAAAAAAGCGGCTATTTTGAACTCTGTTGTTCTCCGTGGCACACTGGTGTTCCCTGGAACACAGTGTAAGAAACACTGGTGTAGACACACCCTAAGGCACAAAATAAGACACAGTTCAACATTAAGGGTGTCCAACTATGGACTTTCGTTTGGGTGAATATAGTGGCTAAGTCAAACAAAGCTATGGTGGTTTTGTTTCCAATTGATACATGCTCTTTTCTAGCCATTTTCTCAAGGGCAACTCAGGCTTTGCACATTCTATGAACATTACACTCACGTAGACCATTGTGACCAGCCTTTCACCTCTGTTCGTTGCTGGAAACCTCTGCTTCAAACAACAGAACGACAATGCCGTACAACGCCCGACTGCAACAGAATGAAACGGCTTCTTTGAAACGCTTTCAAAACAAGTTAACACTCTGTGTCATTCAAATTCCTCCCAAAGATAACTTTCCCACTATGTGTGTGCTGCTAATGAGAGCGAAATGAGTTTCTAGATTATGCTCTGTTCTATTATCCTCTTTATAGCATCCTCCTTTTCTACTTTCACATTCTTGCAACTGTAATTTCTTTCCCACACAATCATGTTATTACAGAACTTCCTTAATTCCTCTCGTGCAATTTATCATCCCCTTGCCATTGCCAGCACTGCACTCTGTGTGCAGCCATGGCAATCATAGCATCACCAACTGGAAACCAGCAAACTCCTTTGTTTCTTTCCCTACACTACGGATCTATGTGTGCACCCTATTCCCCCTTCATCTGAGCAGTGTCCCGTGCACTACATCACTTCTCTGAGAGGGCTCCTGCACTTGAAGATGCCTGTGTGTACACAGCAGAATGCATTCTGTTCTCGGAGATGAATTACACACTACGTCCATTAGGTATCAGAATTTATTTTTTACAAGACATTCGTATGCAGCTTTGACTGATGCCTGGAATAGATTGGACAAATGCGGTAGTTTGATTTGGGGTTAGGGAGCTTTAACAATTTTACTATCTGCATCTATGGTCCCCATAAATTCCTCCTGAAGTTTTTATGGTGTTTATTTGAATATTTAATAGTAGTTGATGGAACATTGTTTTATAACTTATCTACTTGAGTTAGTGGCTTGAGGTTTTATTCTGGGTAGTACACAGTTTGTAATCTTGTTTGTGCATTAAGCTGCTTCACTGAAGAAATGAAGATGTATTTCAATTGCAACAGCCTGGAGTGGGAATTATATTTCATTTTTTCCTCTTTTTTTTAAACTTTAGTATTCTCAAACAACTCTGTGGCTTAGTTATCCCTTTGTAACTGGAAACAACTTCGGACAGACAAAAATAACCCTCCCAAACAATATTAAAAGGCTCAACCTTGAGATTAAAGATCAAACTTTACATCACATATAAACCCTTGTCTAACAATTGATAGAACCATTTGTGGTGTGGCCAAAAGGTTCCTGCAAGTAGTTAAACACAATATTAATTGCATATCTATGATGTACTACTCATGCCTTGTGACTAGGTTCAGGATTGGGAATCAGAGGAGTTGAGTGCTGTTCCTTGCCCTGTGACTGGCTTGCTGGGGCACTTTAGCCAAGTCCCTTTGTGTCTGTACCTCTCTTGAATGTACACTTTGGGCTATTTCAGAGGCTATCCCACCTCCCTGCCTTCACAGTATCCCTTATCCTGCCTTTCTGATGTGGGGCCTAGCTCCATCCCTGGGATAACTGGTGCTAGAACAATGTCAGAGTGGGTGAGTCTTGAACCCACAACCCAAGGGCCCCCAGACCAATGCCCTTTTCCCTAGGCCACTTCAGAACCCACCCTACCTTCAGGGCCTCCCTTATCCTGCCTTCCCAATGGGTGGGTGGAAAGGGGTGGGATTGAGCCACCACCATGTGCTCCAGAGGTTGTAGCCCTAGCCCCAAATTCACTGGGGATCCCACCAACCTCCAAGGGGTCCCTTATCCTGTGGTGGCTGTCTGGTTGCTCCCAGGTGGAGCAACTCCCAACCCAAGTGGGGTCACCCAATACCAGCTTGGCAATGGATGGAGCTGGCACCCTTGGAACAAAGGAAGGATGGGGGGGAGCAGGCCAGAAGGTAGGGAGTTGGGGGTTCCTCCTGTGGCACAGTGGCTAAAGTACTTTCCTCCAAAGCTAGAGATCAAGGGTTTGAGCCCTCACCCACCCAACATGGGCTTAATTACACCTGTAAATGAAATTAAGTTCCAACCCTTCCCTGTGTGTTTAGCTTGTGGAATTGGCCTGAAACAACACAGTGACTTGGAGATCCATTGATGAGTGTCCAGGCAGGTTAAAGTATTCTCCAACAGGTTTCTGTGTATTGCCTTTTCAGATATCTGTGTCCATTAATTCTTTCCCATAGAGATTGTCAACAATCTACCCTGGAATATGACCCCTCACTCTCAGAGGCCTTGGGGAAAAGGTCTATCCTCACCTACAGACAACCCCCTAGCCTCAAACAAATTCTTTCCAGTAACCACACAACATACCTCCATCATAATTATCTAGGAACCCACCCCTGCAATCAGCCCCGGTGCCAACTCTGCCCACACGTCTACACAAACGATTTCATCACTGGACCCAATCACATCAGCCATGAAATCAGAGGCTCATTTAACTGCACATCCACTAATGTGATCTATGCCAGCAATGCCCCACTGCCGTGTATATTGGCCAAACTCGACAGTCTTTACGGGAAAGAATTAATGGACACAAATCAGATATCCAAAAAGGCAATACACAGAAACCTGTTGGAGAACACTTTAACCTGCCTGGACACTCATTAATGGATCTCCGAGTCACTGTGTTGTTTCAGGCCAATTCCACAAGCCAAATACACAGGGAAGGGTTGGAACTTAACTTCATTTACAGGTTTAATTCTTATGCAGATGGAATGAACAGGGACATCGGCTGGCTCGCACACTACCTTCCACATCTTAATGACTTAACCAACCAACCAAACAATGGAGGTGCTAATTGTTCTTATCACTTATCAGCCTCTTGTAACTTCTGGAACCATCTACTCCCTGTCTCTCTCTCTTCCCCCGACCCTTTTTTTTTCCTTTTTTCCCCTCCTCCCTCTCCCCTTTCCCTTATTTATTCTTGGATCTGGACTTTTAATCCTCCAGTCATCTGAAGAAGTGGGTTTTGCCCATGAAAGCTCATGATACCATCTACATGTTTTGTTAGTCTTTAAGGTGCTGCTAGACTATTTGTTGTTTTTTAAATTTGAGCTGAGTTATACTTCAGCTCATTCTTTGTATGTTTGTTCAGCCCAGTGAGACACCAGAATGCTAGAGGGAAGTAGCACTGGAAAACTCAGGGAACATCTACACTGCAGCGTCATTTCGGAATAAATGATGTGTCTACACTACAAGCCACAGCAGCGTCATTTCGGAAGAGCGTGTCTACACTATAAGCCATTATTTCAAAATAATGGCAAGCTGGAGGACTTCTTACTCCAACTCATGGTAACCCTCATTTCACGAGGAGGAAGGGAAGTCGGAAGAAGAGTGTTCTTCCTTCGACTTCCTGCTGTGAAGACAGCGCCAAAAGCCGAATTAAGCTATTTCAACTTCAGCTACGTAATTGATGTAGTTCAAGTTGCATAGCTTAATTCGACTTTTGCCCCGCATAGCAGACGTGCCCTCAGTGAAACCAATTTTTAACATCAGATTATAAACCATTCCTATAAAACAATCGCACAGCAAGGGCATCAAGACGTCCTTGTAACAAACATAAGTAACCACATACTATTGGTGGGGCTCCTCCCCTCCCCTCATGTCAATCTCCTAACACCTCCTCCTTTGTCCTCACTCACAGACAAGAAGGAAATTGCCTCTGATTCTGTAAGCTGGTCCATGCGAGTGAGCCTTGTACAAGACCAGAGGTCCCTGATCTCTGCAGGGTACAGAACATGTCTTTCAGCTGTTCTGTAAACTGCTTGCTGTTCATTAGGTGCTGCATTATGAAGGCAACTGGCAGAAACTCCACAGTTAGGGATGTTTTCTAAGACAGACTTAAAACAGGGCATACAGTTCTATTTTCTCCTAAAGGTAGATGGCCTATCAGTGTGAAATTTCACACTAGGCTAGCTTTTAAGTCTTTCACATTTTCTGTGTTGTTTGAAATGCTTCTCTTCATAAGCATTTACTAGGAACTCTTCGAATTTGGCCTCTGGCAGTCTTACATTTTGTTGTTGACCGATACTGCTTTACTTTAAAAAGCATTGTATCTACACAGCTCTGAAGAGGTGGATCCTGGGTAGATCTGGTACAAGAGCTGCAGTTCTTTTCAAGTTGCATTTAGACTCATTTTAGACATTATTCATATATAACTGAAAATGTATGCTGTGCACGCAAGGCTGACTAGGGGGATGGCAGGTATGCATACGTCTTGGGGGAGAACTAGGTGGACGCACATGAAAGCTTGTGCCAAGAACTAAGCTAGAGCAATGTAGGACATAAGGACATAAAAGGGTTCAAGCGCAGCTGCTCTTCTACCCAGGGGCGGCCCGTGACTATAGGCAGACTTGGCCGCCGTCTAGGGCGCCGCTGCCTGGGGCGCCCGATGATGATGTCACGGGGCGCCCGATGATGACGTCAGTCCATTGATGGCCCTGCAGGCAGGGGCGCCGATTGCGCGTTCTGCCTGGGGCGCCAGCTGCCACAGCTGGCCTCAGGCCGCTCCTGCTTCTACCCCTCACCTTGACTGCTGCCCCCATTAAACATTAAAGCAAACAAAAGAAAAACATAATACACAACATTTTGAAGCAGTAAACTCTTAAAACAAGAAAGAGAAAATTTAAATTAACAGCACGTACCCGCATCTCCACCAGTAGCCAAACACCTTATACCTTATATATCAGGCATCATAACCTTAACTCTGCCCTCAACTCATGCAAACCTATCAGCTTTCCATCACCAAACTGCCTTCTTCAAACACCAACTTCTTCACTAGACATCCACAACTATTAGTGCTGATAAAGCGGTGTGTGCAGAAGGGGGAAGATAAGTCTGGGTTTAGCTGCATGTACACTCTTCTATCTATAGCATGAATAAATTAGTGAACAAAAGTACTGGCAGGAATCTTTGCAGAAAGAGTCAACTGTAATCAAGCTTTAAAGTATATTTTCTGAAAGCAAATTATGAATTCAAACTAGCACAGGAAATCTGATTTTTTTTTAAATAATTAACCAGTAAGAACACAAACAAGGCTATGTTACCTGTAGACCTGATTCTCCATGGCTTGTATTCTCATTTATCCTTCAGTAAAATTGGTGTAAAGGTTAGCATGCATGCTGGCAATTTGCTTCTGCCTTGTTCAGGTGTAAACAACAGCAGTACAACATGCAAGGCAGTGGAGAATCAGGTGCCTAGAATTAATTTTGGAAAACATAGGCCCAGTCTCACAAAGGGTTTTTGTTTTTTTGTTTGTTTGTTTTTTGGCTCCTAAGTTGCATTGATTCAAATAATTTTAACTGTTTTGTGGCTCTGAGCTTTAATGAATAATCTTGAATAGCACAAAAACTAGTGAAAATCCAAAGCTTCTTATTGGCAAACTTCAGCTAGAAACCAGGTTAAATTCATCAAATTATTCACTGAATTCTTTGCTAAGCTCTACGGTTTTCTTAGCTCTGTGCAGTATGTCACCAGGAGACAGTAAGAAATGAAACTCCCTCCCTGTTGCTTATAAACTTCCCCTCCAAAAGTGACAGTCTTGTTTACATCAATTCCATGCGAAAAATATAGTTTTGTGGCTGCCTGTCCTTATAATGCATTATCGGCATTACTGACACTGTTCATTGCTTTCCCCATCTGGTGACACTATGGAAAAATCATTTAATTAGGCTGACTGAGGCATCAAAATCAATCTTTAGAGAAGCATACGTTAACCGGATGCTACGTTTTGCTGTTCTTGATACGTTTGCGCTTACAGAATAGCTTCTTGAGTCCTTGATCTTTCAGGGAAGCTTTACTGCACTGCAGTGTCCTAGCCCCGATTAAATAACATTGACTTGTGCAGCATGCACGGGAGGAAATCCCTTTCCGGATTGCAATCTTTGCCATGCCACAGGAAGAGCTGGCCAGATGCGGATTTTGTGTTTAGATCTAATGTTGCCACGCTGTGGGAATTCAAATCAAAAGAGAGCTAATGGGCGAAGGGCTGCAAAACCGGGTTCCTTTTGGAGAGGAGGGGCATGCAGGTTGTGCCTTGAGCATTTTGTGTAATTGGGTTGCTGCTCAATAGATTTTCACTGTTATTTCTATTGCAGTAATGTGTAATAATGCCAAAGGGAGACTAGGACCTCATTGTCTTATTGTGTGATATGAATACACATCCTCTGCTCCAGGGCACACTTTCTAAGGCTACGTCACTGCAATCAGGTGGGCGTTCCTGGGCTACTTTTATTCAAGCTTGCATGGCTGAAAATAGCAATGAAGTGGCACAGACTCCAGCCTGGGCTAACAAGGCAAGTATGTGCCCAGGATCACAGGCGGTCAGCACTGAAACCCGGGCTACCGCATCTTCCTGGAGCCCTGTGAGCTAGAACAACTGTAGCACACGCCTACCCAGCAGGCTGACAAAAGCAACAGGTAAGTAAGCTGAGAATCAGGGGATACCTGGGGGACACAAGTGCTACATCTACACTGCAGCGCTATTTTGGGATACCGGAGGTATATCCCGCATCTTTTGAGCGCGCCCGTTATTTCACAATGTAACGGGCTCACTGTTCCAACGTGCCCCTAAACCTCATTCCACGAGGAGTACGGTACGGTTTGGAAGAGCGGGTTATTATGAAACCTGGTGCTGTGTAGACCGCGCCAAATTTCAAACTGAACTCGAAATAAGCTACGCAATTTGCGTAGCTCCAATTGTGTAGCTTATTTTGAGCTAAGAGTGCGGTGCAGACGAACCCAAAGAGAGAGGTGTTCTCAAACTAGTAGACACAGTGGTTTTGCTCTTTGCAGGTGAAGGCTACCAAGGCTGTGCTCTCAAATCACACAGAAAGGGTTTAGCCTGGGTCTGTCTGTATACTAGGGCCGTGCAGGCTGGCTAGTTGCTACATTGCTCAGGGCATGAAAAATCCATGCGTCTGAGAGAAGCAGTTCTGCTAACCAACCGCCCAGTGGCTAGGTCTGCAGAAGGATTCTTCCATTAGCCATAGTGGATTAACTACAGCGATGGGGGAACCCCTCTACTGCTGTCATGAACATCTACCCTGATGGGCTACATCTGTGCAGCAGCAGTGCTTGAAGCGCAGACCTGTCCAGATTCTGTTAGCAAGGCATACAGCTGAGACCAAACCATCGCAGGCCAACCAGGGTATGGGCAGCTGAAATGAAGCCAGCCTTCCCCAAGCCAATGTTGCACTTAAGCACCCATCACATATACCCCTTTCAAAACAACCAATCCAGGAAATGTCAACCTCCCAACAGTTTCCGGTGTGTACATAAGGGTAGTGGCCTAACAAGCCCTTCCTGGAAAGGTAGCTTGAAGGAAGGTGGTGCTATCTTACTCTGCTGGAAAGGGTACCATCGTAAGCCATGAGTAAGAGACTGGAGGGATTCCTCTGCCTCAGCTTCACCTCAGATTTCACCCTCAGCTTCTTCAATAAAGTAGGGTGCGCTCTGGGAAAACAGACTGCATCTTGTTGTGGGTTCTTTGTGTAATAGGACTCTATTCTTCTATGTTTTGAGCACACTGGCCTTAGTCCAGCAACTCAGCCCCCAGAATGAGCATTACACTACGTGGTCCGGGGTCTACAATGGCTCCTGCCACATGGAATACACCTGGGCCCTCCTCTGGACTCCAGCCAGTGACAAGACGTGCAGTGTCATGGCAGCTCCTGTGCTAGGCAATCCCATGTCAATGGCACATGACAGTCCCTCAAGCAAACCTGCTTCTGTCACTTCCTCCGCAGATAAGAAAATCTCACCGCTTTGCCCAAGCTCGCATCCTAATACTAATATTATTTCACTCTCTGGATTAAATGGTTAGATACACCTGGACTGCAACTCTTGCATCGCTCTCATTAGGCGAGTGACCTATTTTCCTGGTGTTTCGCCTCAATGGCAATCAGAATTTGGCGCTGCTGCGTATCACCGAGGAGATAAACATCATCCCTACTAAAAGCCTGTTGTGCACCTCCATGTAATCTTGTTTCTTTGATTATCAAGCCTGTACAATGCAATTGTAGTCTTCACAAATTAGAGCATGTTATGTTTATGTGAGATGAAGAGGATCCTATTTAGCACTTGTATAGGCCTTTATAAGTGTTAATCAAATCAAGTATGCTTCCCTTCATGCAAGGCTGTAACAACAAGCCTCACCTGCCCTTCTGTTCTATCATTAAGTCATTAAGGGTGGTTTTTTTTTAAATGCGAGGCTCTTGCAACATTTTCCCCACATTATTTCAACCATTTGCCAGTAAAGTCCTGTCTCCAAGGCAGACCCTGAAGTAGAATCTCCAAGCTTTGCGCTCAGGCCAATAGAGCTAGGAAGAAGTAGTAACATGCAGCGTGGCATCTTCCACGTGCTGGGAAATAGGACAGGACTTCATTTTTATTAAACTACACTGGATCTTTATCAAAACACTCACTTACTGAACTGCTGCAGCCTAGGATTCCAACCTTGTGTATGCAGACTGACTTCCTGTTGACTCTTCCTTCCTACAGATCATGCTCCCATCTCCATGAGCCAGTCTTTTTCTTTCTGTGGAATGAAAGGTCAATTTGATATTTCCTTGTGATCCTCTGATTCTACCTTCTCTGCAAGAGGGCAGCTGCCGGTCCAGTTCCAACCCACTGATTAGAGGCACTTTAACTAAAATAAAAGGCTACCATGACTGAGAGACAACAGATGGACAGCGCGTATACTCCATTGGTATCCATAAGATGTAAAAAGAACAAGAGGAAGGCCTCCAGCACATTGGGTGGATCCTTTATGGAGGATTCATGGAAGGACATGGACGAGAACCGCACAAAAGAGGACGGTGTGGAAAAGTTGCGATCTGCATCGGTGGCGAGACCATCAGCATTGATGAACTCGCGGATCTTCCAAGTATTCCAAGCAAAAGGCTACCATACTAAGTAGTTCTGCAGGTCCAGTTCAAACCACGAACATGTCCCAAAGCAGGCGGAATTCACCATTTCACTTCCAAGTTCCTGCTGTTCCTGTCCTTCTCCACAGACATCCAGCTCCTGCTTTCATTTAAATTAAAACAGAAGCAGCTTTCTCTAGCACTGATTGTTATCCCTTAAGAACATAAGAATGGCCATACTGGGTCAGACCAATGGTCCATCCATCCCAGTATCCTGTCTGCCGACAGTGGCCCATACCAGATGCCCCAGAGGGAGGGAACAAAACAGGTAATCCTCCTGGCACAAAGTAACTGAATTGCATCAGTGAAACTCTTTGTCAAGTTTTTTTTCCCCTTGTCTTTTCAAAGTTGGTCTAAATCCATGTTTACCTTGCGAGAGAAACTAGACCCACTCCAAGTGAGTGGTCACCACCATAGGGGTCTTAGAGAGCTGAGGTACACCAACATATGCATCTGGCACGGTGCTTGCGGTGCCTTAACTGATGATAGGTCCTACAAGTCCAGCACCTGGTGGGGTCTAATAAGCACTCACATCCACAGCTGTTTCAACATCCAGCTGTTCTGGAACCTTGGCCCTCCAGCCAGCAGGGATTCAGATTTTCAGCTCACCATTCTCTCCTCGGCTGACTCACAACTGGTTCCTCACACTAGTTCAGTTAGCTTCCTCAATACTCTAGCTCCTCAGTGAGGAGTTTCCCCACCAGCTCCGGTCTCCAAAGGGCTTTCTGCTTTTCCTATGCTTCAGGCTCAAGCGGAGTCTGACCCAAGACAACTACTTAAGGGACAGGATTAGATGCATTTCTCCATGACTCTTGCAGAGAGGAGCTGGCCTAAGCTACAGACTCCCCCATCAGAAACTTTCCTCAGAGCTCACAGGTTTGTTTTCTACAGGAAAATGTCTGAATTTCCCCAAGAGCCTGGGACTCAGTTGCCTTAAAACGTATTATAACATGGGGAGATTCAGTGAAAATAAAGATTAGAGGCATGAAAAATGCCTAGGTCTGGCAGGCCTTAGCATCACCTGCAGAGTCTCTGCACCTTGAAGCTGCAGAGGAGAAATAAGGAAGAGTTCTGACTCCTGGCCTGTTCATCCCAGTTGCCCACTCTATCAAGCGTCTGGGGTAAAAAGACACCCCCTCAAGTCTGCTATCTGTCCAACAACCTCTGAGTCAGATTTCTGTGCCAGTCCTTCCCATGTCCCTGCACAATCCTTCTCCATGCCCCTGAAGAATGTACATTGGACTCTTTTGGGAAATATCCAGCTCTTGTGCTATCACAGATACAGCTGCACTGCTCAGCCAAAACTAGTGCAGACAGTGCACCAGTGTTTCCTCATTGTGCCATCTATCCTGTACTCAGGCCTACACAACCTGGAGAAAAATTCCACCCACCACTTGCGGTTTGCTCTGGTGCCTGGGTGTTACAGCTGGCTCTGACAGTCAAGAGAAACAATGGCCAGGGATGTCCTGCTTGGCTTTAAAGACCTCATCCTCTCAGAGCCCTCATCCTCAGCTACTCAGTAAAGTGACTCATGTGGAGTCCAGTTGGTACATAGGAGCACTGTGGCACTCGGTCATGCTCAATACAGGTGAGCTGTAGGGTCAGGAAGCGAGTTCTTGCCTCCCCCAACCCCCACATTTTCTGGATCTCCTTTCCTCTGATCCTTCAGGGCGACCTTGCCTCAAGACAGAAAACTGGACGGGAGAAACCAGAACTCTTAGGTGGCTCTGAGCACCCCGAGATGTTTAACGGCCTCGGTCTTACTCAGGGGTGGGCAATAATTTTTGGTGGGGGAGCCACTGCAAGATTTTGGAAAGTGATCAAGGGCCGCACTTTTCTGTGGAGGAGGTGTGGGGTCTAGCATGGAGGCTAGGTACAGAAGGGCTCACAGGGTAAGGGTTTGGGGTGCGGGAGACAGTGTGAGGTCTGAAGGGAATTTGGGTGAAGGAGGGGATTGTGACCTGGGGCAGGGGATTGGGGTGAAGGGTCTGGGAGGGTGTTAGGGTGCAGGAGAGGATTCTGGCCTGGGGGAAGGGGGTACAGGGTCTGGGAGGGAGTTGTGACCTGGGGCAGGGGGCGTAGAGGGTTTGGATGGTGACCTGGGGGAGGGAGTTGGGGTCCAGGAGGGGCTGGGGTGCCAGAGGCAGGCTCTGGCTGGGAGGTGTTTACGTAAGCCAGCAGTCCTGAAGCACCCCCAAAGCAGACTGGGCTCCCTGCCTGCTGCAGCCCCAGATCGCTTGAAAATGCAGCCTGCTCCCTCCACGTGCTCTCAGCTCAGGGAGGGGGGAGAGGCTTTGTGCTGTCCCAATCCCCCAGGCCAATCTCTCAACTCCTATTGGCTGGTTGTTTCCGGCCAAGAGAAGCTAAGAGATTGGCGGGGGTCAGTTCCTATTGGCCAGTTGTTTCCAGGCATAAGCTGTCTGGGCTGGAATCTTCATGATGTTCTCCAGCCCTCACAGGCATGGTAGGACCGTTAACCTTGCTGTCCAATAGGGAATCAAAGGACGCAGAGGGAGTCAACTTTGCTTGTAGGCAACGTTCATTTTGTTTTTACTGAGACGAGTAGAGTTGGGTGAGTAGACTGAGGATTCTCTGGTGTCTCTGCCAATGCCCCCTGGGCACATTAACTGCTCTGTGGAAGGGAAAGTGGCATTTCTGTGGGAAGAACATCTTGGGTATTTTTCCACTCTTCCTACAGCCGCGCCATGATTTTTAACTTCCCCTGCTTTCTGCTTATCTGTACACTTGCTGCAAAGCAGGTACAAACTTGCAAAGACACCATAAATCCGGCTTGAGTAAATTTAGAAGCACAACTCGCTGCAGGATGGCTATGCATGACTCCACACACGCCTCTAAGAATTAGCATGCTCAGTCTCTAGGTCTATATTTAGAGAAGCTAGCATAAGGAAATTCCACAGACAAATCTGTACAGTTTGCAAGTTGAGACCTGAGTCAGTGTTTGCAGCTAACAAGCTCCTGCTCTGGAATTTGCCAAAGCTATTGAAACAGATTCCAGGGAAGACGCACGTACGCACGCAAAACGGTCAGACCCAGTGTTTCAAAGTCAACGATGGGTTAGCGAGCAGATCAAAGATTTATTGATGCCACAAAGCGTCACGACAGAAGCACGCAAAGCTGATTTTTCAAAAACTCCACACAATTGTAAATGAAACAAAATGAGACAAATGACCCACACTGCAGAGAAATATAGGGGCGGTAGGAGCAGAATGCTGGCAATACATTTCAGTTATTTAAAAAAAAAAGATGAAACAGTTTTAACATTTTTCTTACAAAAACACAGAAACCTCAAGTGTTTTGCTTCTAACGGGGCCTTTTTTTTTAACTCAATACAAAGCTGAAATAGATACATTGCAAATAAACACAACTTTCAACAACATCTACATTTGTAACTGTCAGCACCAATAGATTGCAATGGTCCTTCCCAACCCCCACCAAATTCTGGATTGTGCAGACAAATGTGTGACCGAAGCAAATGGGTAACAAGGGTGAGCGTGCAGCCACAAGTACGTTTGGGAGAGTCTAGAGCTCCTGAAAGTTGCCAGATTGGAGATGAAATTTTTAAGAAGCTGCTATTGTGACGATGGCAATGGCCGGAGCTCTGGCCCTTTAAATAACCGCCGGAGAGCTACGCTGCACGATCTGTGTGGCTCTGAGAGCTGAGGGAGGAGGGGCATGGCGTGCTGCTGTTTGTGTGGGGCGGAGGGATGGCTGTCCTGGCCCCGCCCTTTCCAGGTGAGGCCCCACCCTTTCTGCAAGCAGGGAGCTGCCGCCTACCTTGTGTAGGGGCCCAGGGAGGCCGTTGGCTCCCCTGATAATGAACCATCTATTGCAAGGCCATACTCGAC
Source organism: Rafetus swinhoei (assembly GCA_019425775.1). Taxonomy (NCBI): domain Eukaryota; kingdom Metazoa; phylum Chordata; order Testudines; family Trionychidae; genus Rafetus; species Rafetus swinhoei. Next base: position 49,252,843 of record CM033432.1, read on the forward strand.
TAAAAGCCACTCCAGAGTGCAAATCGGTAAGCTGCCAGCGTGCTTGGTTCACACTGCACAGCCGAGGAATGCAGCAGAATGTATTCGGCTTCACTTCTGCTAAGGGGCGCATCACTTCATGCACTAGAGTATTCCCAGTGAAGTCAATGGGACTGGAGGTTGCTTAGGTGCTTTGCTGACTCTGGGCCTTAATGCATGACCTACCATTCTCATGCCTGTAACCTCGGCCAGGTGAGGATTGTCAGCGAAATGCAGCAGAGTTTTTCACGGGCCGGCTTGTCTGCCACATCCCAGCACATCAGACTTTGACTTTAGGCCCCACAGAGTGGGACTTCAGAGCTACAGACAGCAGGGTACATGACAAGCTAATAGAATTCTGGACTGCGACTCTGTCACTGGAAGAGTGTTTATTACTGTTCAAACGTGGTGTGGCTGCTGGCCGTAGCCAATGAACACAAGAAATGTGTTCCTTAAGAACATAATTCATTTCGGTTTAGAGCAGCTGCTGATCTGTCTTTCAGAAGGAAATTTGCTTTGTTATGTTAATTTAAATTGCCCGATGAATCTGTAATGGGAACCGTACCACACAGTGCACACCACCTAATTCTTTGAACTTTAGAGACTTATTAAAATAGTTGGGTACTTGCGAAAACTTTGTTTTTTTCTTGCTGATAATGAATGCGAGATGGCCAATGTGCATTTTGCCAAGCTGATGACATTGTAAGCCTAGAGACATTCATGCATTACTAATAAGGGTACTGCAGAAAATTACTTTTAAAGCTCTTACTGTCAGTTTAAGATTATAAATCAAGCCCAGAGCAGAGATGTTTGCTTTAGATCTGTTAAACTGGTTTCCACAATGGCAACCTGACCTAACAAACTGAAAAATAAAATTCCTCATATACAGAGTTAACTCTGTGAGAACAAAAATTTGGGTTGGTATATATACTCAATCTTGAACCTGTTGATGGAATTAAATAATTGATTAAGTGATGCATTAAAGGTAGTCTCTCTACTTCTTAATGATACTACCATCAATTTTTTTTTTTTTTGCTGGTTTTACAAAAACAGGGGGTGTCTCCACTGCAGGGCTTACCTCAAAATAAGCTACGTCAATTGCATATATTATTTCGAAATAGCTTATTTCGAAATAGGGATTGTCTACACAGCACTTATTTCAAAATAGAGCGCTCTTCCTCCGACTTCCCTTACTCCTCATACAATGAGGGGTACGGGAGTCCTCCAGCTTGACAGTATTTTGACACTATTTCAAAATAACTGCCTGCTATGTAGACGTGGACTAAGTTATTTCAGAATAGCGCTAGTTATTTCAAAATAGTGTTGCAGTGTAGACGTACCTTTAGTCTACTTACTTGTTCTTCCATGGAAGAGACTGAGTTAAACAGCAAGTTTGTAATTTATAAACAACTGTATTGACAGCTGCCTTTGTTTTGTAACCTACCTGACTGTATTGCTGCTTCTTTACAGAGAGCTCTGGAAATTAAGCACCAGGGTTTACAAAGAGCTCAGTACCAAACTTTCAACAAGTGCATTGACTGAAATTCCATCTGGCCCTAATGCAATTGTATAAAGAGAATTTACTTACAACTACCCTTCCTTCCCCTGCGTATCCGGATAATAGCAGAGAGACCTGCTCTTAACAAAGATTGGCTACGGGTACCACTGAAAGCTAGGGATGGGTCTTTCTTGCTAAAATAGTCACACTCAGACAACTCCTAAGCCACGTCTACACTAGAAAATTATTTCAAAATTAATACATTCAACTTAATAACTCCCAATTTAACAACATTGAACTAGCGTGTCCATGCTAAGGGAAAGCTTTGAAATTAGTCCAAGGCAGACTCGGTTAACGTGCTATCTCGACTTAGAGCCCCAGGAAGCACTAGGGAGTAATTAGTTCAAAGTAATCTGGGGAGCAGTTATTTCAAAATAGTGGCACCAGCACGTCCACACTACTACTATTTTGAAATAACTATTTCGGAATTAGCATTACTTCTGATGAAAAGCAGGAGTACAGATTTCCAATTTCATGGCCCGTTATTTCCAAATAATGGGCTGAATAGTGTGGATGCTGTGCTGGGAGGTGGGGAGTTATTTCAAAATAAAATTGTAGCGTAGACCAGGGTCTAGTGTAAACAATGATATCAATGTAAAGATGCCTTATGTTGGTATAACTTATGCCTTATGCTGGTATAACTTCATCAACAGGACGGGTTGTTGTGTCATGTTAACTAACTGGTATAAAGTGAGTGTGGCTATGTCTACACTATGTGTTAGGGGTCTGGTTCCCTGGCTCATGTACACAAAGCGGTTATCAAGCTCAGGCTACTAGAAGCAGCAATGTAACGGCAGTAGTAGCAATAGAGGCCTGACTGATCTGCGTGGAGTACAAACCCACCTGGAACTAGTGGGTCTATACCAGGCAGTTGGAGGTGTGCCACAGAGAACAACAGAATTCAAAATGGATGCCCTTAAAGGAGCAGGCGACCTTTTTTTTTTTTTTTTTTTTTGCTTAACAAAAAATCCTTGGTCTTCCCCATAAAAAAAAAAATTGTTTGGTGTGCCTCCATCTTAAAAAGTTTAAGAAACACTGGTCTATACTCAGCTGTTCTTCCACAGCCATTACCCGTGCCTCTGGAGCTACACTGCTAGTTATAATCCCGGTAGCTCAAGGAGAAGTAGCGTGAGCATGTGTGGATGACTGGGGCAGCACAACCCTACCTCGCTGTGTACAGACCTATGTGTGTGTGAAAATCCTGAATGGAGCAGCACATTGCAACGTCTTTGACCAGCTCTAGAGCTAGCTGAAAAACCAAGAACAACTTGTGTGAGGTCTCCCTTTTTCCCTAATTTTTGTCAAATTGGAAAACTTCAGCCCATCCTATTTCTGGTAAATTCAGGGCCCAGCGCTGGATGCCATTCGAGGCACAGCTTCAGCATGTAGAAGGGCTCTACCTCTTTTCCCCGTGATGTGATGGCTCTGCATGTGGCCCCGTGATGTGATGGCTCTGCATTACGTGCACAAAGGTGACAAGGATCTGCCCTGCAAGTTACACTGCAAACTCATTTTTAATCTGCTGTGTTCCATCACTGCAGGGCTGCATATCAAGCTGCTCCCTCTGGTAGGTTTCACATTTGCCTCAAAAAGCCATTGCCCTTGTCCAAGATTACTTGGCTATTTTCTGGATACATTTCTAAGGCTACGTCTACACGGCACAGTTATTTCGGAATAAGCTATTCCAGAATAGTTACACTGCAGGGAAGCCTCAAAACTAGTCTGAGGCAGGCTTTGCTAATGTAGACGTGCTATCTCGATTTAGAACCCCAGGAGGAATAACTTAGAATGACGCTGGTGAGGGGCTATTTTGAAATAGCAGAAGTGGAGCGTCTACACAAGCCTTATTTTGAAATAGCAGAAGTGGAGCGTCTACACATGCCTTATTTCAAAATAGGCATTATTCTTCGTAGAATGAGGTTTACAGAAGTCGGAATAAGCTGTCTGTTATTTCAAAATAATTTTGAAATAACGGAATTACTGTGTAGACGCTCGCATAGTTATTTCAGAATAACAGCCGTTATTCCGAAATAACTTTGCTGTGTAGACACACCCTGAGTGCTCAAGGACTATTATTTCTGTTTGTACTGTTTCTGTTCAGTTTCAGCTGCTGATACATCGCTGTTCTGTGTACTCCTCTTCCAGCATGTTACTGAATATGTTAACTTCAAACCTCAATTACTGTATTTCCCCATTAGAGACCCTTCTACTCAGCTCAGTTGTGCACAAGCATTCCCATTTGTTTAGTGTTGTACTGAAGTTTCAATCTACTTGACCTGAAGTCCAAGCCAGCTGTAACTAACAGTTCTGCTAAAAACTAAGGAATCAAAGTAGAATGTTTCACTACACTCAAGATGCTACACTTGATCTTAGCCCTTAAAAGGCTGAGCAATGACATAGCAATGGGAGACCCCATCTCCAGTGACATCCCATCTCCCACTTGATTTACAATATGCATTGCTCTGCCATGAAGTCACTTTTCTGTCTATTTTGTATCCCAACAGAATCTTCATCTCTGTAACGGAAGTCGTTTGGAGTTTGTAACATCCTCCATCATACCCTAGTTTTTATGCCGCACCCATTGGGCAGAATCAGAGAACCTGGGGGACCCGTCTAATGCTCAAGCCACCTCATTGATTTCAATGGGCATTGGATCAAGTTCAAGAGCGCATTTGTTCAATTGCGGGAGTGGTGTTGTACAGATAATCTTGCACACCTCTGTCGAAAGACTTAAAAAAAATCTTCCTAACATGGTCTAGTATGGATCTTCCCAAACTTTTTGGGGAGATGTGGCCTCTTCATGGGAGTTCACCTAAGATCCCCACCCCCATTACCACTGGTCTGGGGCAGAAGGTAGCTCACCAAAAGCAAGAGGTGGGCCATACTGGGGTGGAAGCAGGACTTGACTGACTCTATCCCCACAGAAGCCCAAGATAATGTAGGGTGGGGCTCCTTGCTCTCCCTCCCCTCTGCTCAGAGCCTCTTGCTCTCACAAGGCCTGGAGGGCTTAAAGTACACAGGGCTGCAGTCAGGCAGGTGTCTAGGGCAGACAGTCTGGAGAGGAGCAGGCTGCTGCTAGAGTGGGGCAGGGCAGGGCTGTACTCCCTGCCTCCTGACCATTGTGAACTCTCCATGGTGCTGCCTTAGCCCAGTGCCTACCTTCCTGGTAACCTGGTTGGGGGAGCACATCTTGCCATGGTTCCGTGATTTGTGGTGCACCAACATCCTGCACCTTCCGCTGGAGAAAAACAAATGTAACAGTAACTTGTATTAGGAGAACTTCCCAATTTTTTCCTCCTACTCTCCTCGGGTTCTCTGTTGACCTGCCCAAACCAAGTCTGATATCCATGATTGGAAAGAGCAATAGCAGAGCTGAGTATAAGTTACTGCAGCAAATGCTGAGGATTCACTCTACTCTACCAACAGGCAAGTGGCTCTTTAGACAGGGGAAACTGGAGTTTAGGACAGAAGTGCCTGAAAAGGGCCTTAGGAACTACACACCTATGGAGAATGCACAGGCTGGGTGTTTCTTTACGTTACCAAACTAATGATGCACCAAGTTTGGTTTAAATCACAAGCCAGATCCTCAGCTGCTACAAATCAATCACTCTCCTGACTTCAGTGGGTCCACCCCGGCTCTGTTCTGGCCCCGCAGGTGTAGACACTGTTCCGAGAAGGAGGAAAATGGAGTAGCACAATACACAGGGCCTGCTGGGTGATGTGCCGAGGCTGGCAAAACTGGCATGCCAAATGTGGTATCCCATGTCACCTGTCATGAAATGGGACACAGAGACAACTCAACTCTGTTGCCAGAGAATTATAGATCATAGAATCAAAGAATCCTAGGGCTGGAAGAGACCTCAAGAGGTCATCAAATCCAGCCCCCTGCCCAAGGCAGGACCAATCCCAACAAAATCATACCAGCCAGGGCTTTGTCAAACCAAGCCTTAAAAACCTCTAGGGATGGAGATTCCACCCCCTCCTAGGTAACCCATTCCAGTGCTTCACCACCCTCCTAGGGAAATAGTTTCTCCTAATAGCCAACCTAGACTTCTCGCACTGTAATTTGAGACCATCATTCCTTGTTCTGCCATCCATCACTACTGTGAACAGCCTTTCTCCATCCTATTTGGAACCTCCCTTCAGGAAATTGAAGACTACTATCAAATCCCCCCTCACTCTTCTCTTCTGCAGACTAAACAAACCCAAATCCCTCAGTCTCTCCTCATAGGTCATGCGCTCCAGCCCCCTAATCATTTTGGTCACCCTCCACTGGACCCTCTCCAATGTGTCCACATCCTTTCTATAGTGGGGGGCTCAGAACTGGACACAATATTCCAGATGTGACCTCACCAGAGCCGAATAAATCACTTCTCTAGATCTGCTGGCAATGCTCCTCCTACTGCACCCTAATATGCCATTAGGGCACACCGTTGACTCATTTCCTGCTTCTCATCCACTGTAATCCCCAGGTCCTTTTCTGCAGAACTGATACTTAGCCAGTCGGTCCCCAGACTGTAACAATGTTTATCATTCTTCCGTCCCAAGTGCAGGACTCTGCACTTGTCCTTGTTGAACCTCATCAGATTTCTTTTGGCCCAATCCTCTAATCTGTCCAGGTCACTCTGGACCCTATCCCTGCCCTCCAGCATATCTACCTCTCCCCCTAGCTTAGTGTCATCTGCAAACTTGCTGAGGGTGCAATCCATCCCCTCATCCAGGTCATTAATAAAGATGTTGAACAAAACCGGTCCAAGAACAGATCCTTAGGGCACTCTGCTAGAAACCGACTGCCAACCTGACATCAAGCCATTGATCACTACCCGTTGGGCCCGACAGTCTAGCCAGCTTTCTATCCATCTTACAGTCCATTTATCCAATCCATATTCCCTTTACTTGCTGGCAAGAATATTGTGGGAGACAGTATCAAAAGCTTTGCTAAAGTCAAGGTATATCACATCCACTGACTTTCCCATATCCACAGAACCAGTTACCTCATCATAGAAGCTAATCAGATTGGTCAGGCACGACTTGCCCTTCGTGAATCCATGTTGACTATTCCTGATCACTTTCCCCTCTTCCAAGTGCTTCAAAATGGATTCCTTGAGGATCCCCTCCACGATTTTTCCAGGGACTGAGGTAAGGCTGACTGGTCTGTAGTTCCCTGGATTGTCCTTCTTCTCTTTTTTAAAGATGGGTACTACATTTGCCTTTTTCCAGTCATCCAGGATCTCTCCCGATCTCCATGAGTTTTCAAAGATAATGGCCAAAAGCTCCGCAATGACATTTCCCAACTTCCTCAGTACCCTCGGATGCATTAAATCCGAACCCATGATTTGTTTATGTTTAGCTTTTCTAAATAGTTCCTAACTTGTTCTTTCCCCACCAAGGGCTGTCCACCTCCTTCCCATACTGCGTTGCCTAGTGCATTTGTCTGGGAGCTGACCTTGTCTGTGAAGACAGAGGCAAAGAAAGCATTGAGTACTTCATCTTTTCCCACATCATTTGTCACTAGGTTGCCTCCCTCATCCAGTAAGGGCCCCACACCCTCTCTGATCACCCTCTTATTGCTAACATGCCTGTAGAAACCTTTCTTGTTATCCTTCACATCCCTTGCCAGCAGCAATTCCAATTGCACTTTCGCCTTCCTGATAACTGCCCTGCATTCTCGAGCAATATATTTATACTCCTCCCTAGTCATCTGTCCAATTTTCCACTTCTTGTAAGCTTCCTTTTTGTGTTTAAGCTCACCAAGGATTTCCCCGGTAAGCCAATCTGGTCGCTTACCATATTTGCTTTTCTTGCTGCGCATCTGGATGGTTTCTTCCTGTGCCTTTAATAAGGCTTCTTTAAAATAGTGCCAGCTCTCCTGGACTCCTTTCCCCTTCATGTAAGCATCCCAGGCAATCCTGCCCATCAGTTCTCTGAGGGAGTCAAATTCTGCTCTTCTGAAGTCCAGGGTGTGTATTTTGCTGCTCTACTCTCTTCCTTTGGTCAGGATCCTGAAATCTACCATCTCATGATCTCTGCTTCCCAGGTTGTCACCCACCTCTACTTCCCCTATTAGTTCCTCCCTGTTTGTGAGCAGCAAGTCAAGCTGCGCATGGCCCCTGGTCGGTTCCTTCAGAACTTGTACTAAGAAGTTATCCCCAACATTCTCCAAAAACTTCCTGGATTGTTTGTGTACAGCTGTATTGGTCTCCCAACAGATGTCAGGATGATTAAAGTCGCCCATGGGAACCAGGACAGTGCGAACTGGAAGCTTCTCTAAGTTGTCCAAAGACAGCCTCGTCTACCTCATCCACCTGATCCGGTGGTCTATAGTGGACACCAACCACAACATCACCCCTGTTGCTTCCACTTCTAAACTTAACCCATAGACTCTCCTCTAAATACAGGAGCTCCAAGCAATCATACTGCTCTCTTACATACAATGCAACTCCTCCTCCTTTTCTCCTCCGCCTGTTCTTCCTGAACAGTTTATACCCTTCCATGACAGTGCTCCAGTCATGTGAGTCATCCCACCAAGTCTCCGTTATTCCAATCAAATCATATTTCTTCGACTGGGCCAGGGCTTCTATTTCTTCCTGTTTGTTTCCCAGGCTTCTCGCATTTGTGTACAAATACCTTAGATAACCAGTTGATCGCCTTACCTTCTCCATCTGAATCATGGGTCCTCCTTTGTTGCTCAGTCCTCCTTGTGTTTCTTCCCAGTATCTGACTTCTTCACTTACCTCAGGGCTTAGGTCATTGTCCCCCAACGAACCTAGTTTAAAGCCCTACTCACTAGGTTTGCAAGTCTGCCCCCGAAGATGTCCTTCCTCTCTTGGTTAGGTGGATCCCATCTCTTCCTAACAATCCTTGTGCCCGGAACAGAGTAACATGGTTGAAGAAACCAAAACCCTCTTTCCAACACCACCTGTGCAACCACGCATTTACTTCCTCAATTCAATGATCTCTACCCGGACCTTTTCCTTCAATCAGAAGGATGGACGAGAACACCACTTGCGCTTCAAATTTCTTGATCCTTCTTCCCAGCGCTACATGATCTGCTGTGACCTACTCAAGGTCATTCTTGGCCGTATCGTTAGTTCCTACATGGAGAAGCAGGAAGGGGTAGCGATCCAAAGGTTTAATCACTTTGGGAAGACTCTCGGTCACATCCTGAATGCGAGCTCCCGGTAAGCAGCACACTTCTCGAGACTGCAGGTCTGGATGGCAGATGGATGATTCAGTCCCTCTTAGGAGGGAGTCCCCTACCACCACCACCCATCTTCTTCTTTTGGGGGTCATGGTTGTGGAACTCCCATCCCTAGGACTACGCATCCCGTGCCTTCCGGTAGATGTTGTTCCCTTCTGATTTCTTCCCTTAGAGGTCCCTGCCAAAGCATTCTCCACCGCAGTGCCTGTGGAGGGAGCCTGATAACAGTTACTTACCTCTACAGGAATGGGGGATACCTGAGTTGACCTTATTCTCCTTCTAGAGGTTACATGCTGCCAGTTTTCTTCCTTGTCCTGTACTGCCCTGACTGGCTCTTCAGCCTGCTGTGGCTGCAGGATTAAATGCTGCCTTCCATCGAGGAAGTCTTCATCCACTCTGGTAGAACATAGGGTCGATACTTGGGCCTCAAGTCCTCTAATTTTTTCTTCCAAAATGGTGACCAGCTTGCACTTAGTGCAGATGAAATCCCTTCTTTCTTCTGGGAGGAAGTCAAACATGGCACATGCTGTGCAGGTAACAATAGCAGACCTATCACCACCCATACCTGCCTTCCTTCTGAGAGATTCCTCAGTTGTTATTAAATGACTCCTTGAAGGGCAGGAGTGTAGTGAAAAGATTTTAAAGAATGGCGAGTATATCTCACCCCCTTCCCACTCCCCAACTCCCTCTCCAAACTCCCTGTTAGCAGCCCCTGTTTGCAAGCTCCCCTGGTCGTTGACTCACTCCTTTATAAAGCCCTGGACTGCCTGATAGCCCCTCCCCCTGATTAAGGCTCAACCAATGAGCGGGGGCTTCTAGATTTCAAACCCTGGTTAGAAGCTCACAGCTTCCACCTGCCAGCCACAGCACATACTCCGTGAGGGGAGGGGGGAGGGAAGGAAAAACCAAACAGCTAAACACAAGCTCAGCACATAGCAAGAAAACCTCAAACACAAACACAAACACACACTACAGAGAGCCACTTTCTTCAAGGGTCCTGTATTAGCTTCCTCCTTTATCTGGAGAACTCCCCTCTCCAAACTCCCTGTTAACAGCCCCTGTTAACAGCCCCTGTTCGCAATTTCTCACACAATAAGCACGGCTGAGAGCTGGAAACAGAATGACCCATATTGTGTACTTTGAGCCCACTCGTGTCAATGCCAGACTTTGTAATGTTCAGTGGGCACAGGAGTAGGTTCTTGCTTGTGAGCTAACGCAGCAGTGTTTCTTGCTCTGGGGATTTGAAGTAAGGCATGAGCTATATTAACCGTGGCCTTTTACATTCCCAAGCAATTTAAGAATTTTCCTAATTTAAATTTGATAATATCCCTATTTCTCTTTCAAATGAGCTTGATTTAAATCTTAATAACCTCGTTTTAGAAAAAAAAAATCAGGAAATATAGCCAAGGCGGTAGCAGCTGTTCAGATCCAAAAGGTTATCACTAATAAGCTGTTGAGAAAGCAATTTAACACCATTTCTCGCCACCATCACAAATCTGACAGGTTTACAAATTAAACACATTGGAAGCCTAATGTTAACATCCATGTTCTGTCAGGTCTGCCTGTGACTAATCTGAAATGTAGCTTTGATTGCTGTGACTAATAAATAACCCTGCTTAATAAACTTTATCGTATAATTATTGCAGTGCGAACAGTATCCTAATTAGAACTAGTCCCATGTCTCATTTATTGGCGAGTGATGGGGAATACCTCAGAGGGTTTATTTAAGGCAAAGATGTAACCCAAGGTCCCGACCGCAGAACTGGGTTGCAGGACTCCTCACTCTAGCAGGGTTACACGGTTATGTTTGAGCTCAGAGAGCTGAGTGTTGGGTCTGGTGGGAAGTTCTGACTTGGAAACCGATCCTGCAAAGTTCAGGCCCATAGTTCAATGAATGTGCAATGACAATAATAAACACATTGCTCCAAAGCAAAGGGACACTTAATGAGGACAGTACGAAGAGTTGATAAGCGGCCAGTGCGGGAGATCAGCACGGTAGTACATGTATATAAACTTGTGTTTCAAGATAATTTCCCTTTTCTTCTTTCAAAAAGGAAAAGAAAGCATGCAAGAGAGAAAGATTGCTGTTCTGGTCTTCAGTATAAAAACCTCACCCAGCGGGACAGAACTCTGTTGATATTATGATGTATTACAATGCTAACTTCTGGCAGCTGCACCACAACGGTCCTTGTATTGCAATTCTCTATGGTATTGGCTATTGAGCTACATGCAGTACAAATCCCCGCCTCTGTACTAGCATGTGTGTGAGTATCACAAGGTTCCAACAAGACCTGCTAGGACTGTTAGCCAACAGGGACTCCAGAGGATTAGATTCTTCCCAATGGCGTGAGCCAAAGCATCACATAATTTGTTCCCAATTACAGGGTGATTAAGAGAAATGGTCTCTGCAAAGGACAGTGACTGGAGCAATCTGAGGGCATGGAAGCTTTCCTGTGGTGGGGGAATACAGGAGTCAGGATACAATTGTCAGATATAAGAAAAGCAATAGGAGATAGGATATAATGTGCAAGAGCCCAAACAATGAGTATCCAGTCACTAGGACCATACAGAAGGCAACAGCTTGCCTAGAAGTCAAGGTAAATAGGATAAATGATTCAAGCCCTAGATACAAAGTGCAGCAGCCCCCAGCAGGAGCCTCAATGGGAGGAAAGTATCAAGGTTGAAGAAGTTCAGCTCTGGACACACAGAATCCGCAGGTTTGTTGCCAAGAGAGGAGGCAGGCTAGAACACTGACAGCTGAAAAACGGCAGAGCATTTCGGTAGGGTATTGAAGGTCAGACTCAGCCAGGAGACAATGCATTCAAATGAGTGTTTCCTTGACTCCCTGAGGAATAGATTCAGCACATCTTTAAACCCCGCCAACACATTCAGTGGCTCCAAAAAGAACCTCTATCAGACATGAGGTCCTGCACAGCAGAGGGATAGTTTAATTTCTCCTGGCAGGGCTTTCTAAGGCAGGGGTCCTAAAATCTTAAGCACATGTACAAAGGACTTCTTCACTCTGATTTGGGGTATAACAGGGAAGGGGGGCACAGGGGGAGACAGGCAGACACCTGGTTGGACAGATAGGAGACCCTTTACAAAAATGAAACTGGAAATGCCTGACCTTGTCATGGAGGGTGTGATGCCTTCCCAGTGGTACCCACATCTGCGAGACCCTAACTACCCCCTGCCCTTAGCATGAGGAAGCTTAGTCTGCACCTGCTGGGGATCAGCTCCGCCACCCATGGACAGCACGTTCACTACTCGCTAGGCCTACACAGGTTAGCAATACATACACAACACTCACAACATCTCCCTGGAGCACCCAGCCCTCCGCCCACTGGGTGCTCAGAGTGCTCGCAGATTTGCTGCTTCCAAAAAGAGGCAAGACAGCCCAGCTTCGCCATTTCCACCTCAGACCACGGCTACACAACACACATCACAGATATTATTTATAATGAAAACGAATGTAAGTTTATTGAAGAGAAAAGATTCAAGTGGCAGCAAGTAGAAATATTGGAAACAAGCGTTTACATATAAAATCAACATGCATTCTAGAACCTAGATCTACTTAACTAGATGCCTTCATGTATGCTGTGTTATTATAACCATGTCAGTCCCAGTACATTAGAGAGACCAAGTGGGTGAGGTTATATCTTTTACTGCCCAACTTCTGTGGGTAAGAATGCATGCCTGAAAAACTCGTCTCTCTCATCAGCAGCCACTGGTCCAATAAAAGATAATCCCTCACCGACCCTGTCTTCCTAGAGGTTTTCGTGTTTATCGAGCAATGCTCGCCCAAAGGCCTTCCAGCATTTTACAACCAGTGGACCTAGTGGATACCTCTGCACCCCCAGATACACCCCAACAATCCATTATCTTTATGGGTAAGCAGGGACCCCTCCTGCTGTTTATTCCTTCCTGTAAACTTTCTCTTGAAAATTTCACCATCTCTTGATTAGCACTCGGCTCACGATGCAAACCGGCCACCACTGTGAAGTACACAATGCCCAACACACGTAAGCAGACAGACAGACAGACAGCCCGTGTTACCTCCTGCTTTAAAGGAACCTGCCCAGGACAGGTCTTCTCCTCGTTACTTGCCTGAGGAATATAATTCAGTAGACATAACCCCTTAAATGGGGATATCATTTTGCTCATCAGGTGCAGGGCAATCTAAGTTCAGAAATGATTTGTAAGAGGGGATGAGAGATGCATTTCATATTCCTAAGTGGATGGAAGACTAGAAGAATATAATGCCACCTGGTGTTAAGGAACTTTCTACTCTCTTCTGAAGCCAAGGGCAAGTTCTGTTTAAAGGAGGAGGCTGCAGTTTTGAGCAGGTATGTTGCATAGCATCTCGCAGGATCACGCCCCTAGAATTAGCTCTGTTACTTCCATCCAGCAAAACTTTCAGGCAGATGACTTGTCCCTTCGACCCACTGCAGGACTGATCAGTGACTGATTTTCAATTACACCCTTAAGACCAATTTGAAACGTTCTGTTGGGGAATAAACCTGTGCTGTGATACAGCATTAGCTGTACCCTTATTCAAAGTCGTTCAATTTTAACACGATCTATAAATTATTCAATTGTGGAGGTCTTTATGCCAATGGTGGGCAACCTGTGGCCAATGGGCTACATGCCACCACCCCCAGAGCGCCTATTGGCCAGGAACAGAGAACCAGGACTACTAGGAGCAGTAGTAGATGGTATCTGTAGACAGTCAGCACTGGCCAAATGTCTCATGGCCCGCAATCAAATTACCCTGATGGGCCGCATATGGCCCATGGGCTGCAGGTCGCCTACCTCTGTCCTAATCAATGGGAACCCCGCCCAAAATGGACTGATGTTTCCAGCACTATTTCAGTTGTTGCATGATGGTTTGATGAGAAATGAATTGATTCAAATAATAGTTTTAAAATCTCCACTTTGGGCTTCTCATTTCTATGTTTCACTTTTCGGGGCTTGTTTAGTATGGATTTCTAGAACTCCTATCGCTCGAACCCGGATTTGTTCAGTTCTATTACTAAGTCTGTTCAAGAGGACGGTTTCCTTTCTTGATGTGTGAGCAGATAATGGTCTGGTTTGGAGGATGGCCAATACATTTTTCAATTGACTTGTTTTCCCACTTGGCAGACAGAAGCTCTGATTTCTGCAAGGGTTACAAAGTGCTGTGCTGTGGTACAGTTTGGACATCTTGAGAGATGAGCATTTCAACTTGTTAGATGAATCTGGAAAACTTCCCAGATTATACATCTGCCAGTAGAACTTATACCTTCCAAGAACATGTCTGCAGAGAAGGATGTGAGCATGATTCATAGGCTATGTTTCTCAGTGTTCACAACAATTGTGGGGTATCCCTTCACCCAGAAAAGTCTATCTGTTAGCAAGTACAAGGTCTGCATGCCAGTCACAGTGCTCCCAGCTGTTGGTCCAGCTGCACAATTCACCATATGCCTCCTACTTAAACGAGAAACTGAAAGTGAGGGAGAAAAATATCTTATTAGGTCATCTTTTCTAGCATACCCTCCGGCAATTTGACTTTTCAGTGACTCATGCAATGGGCTTTCTACCAGACCTATTGGGAGATTACACCACAGTCTAATAGCTAGATCTCACTGTTTGAATCCAGCTGACATTTAGCCAAATTTTCCTGACATTTAGCCAAACTTCCTTCAACTTGATTTCATCCCATGATCCCTGGCTAGACCCTATTATATCACCAAGAATTTTTCCTCCATCTTCCAATTTCTGTAAGCAGACGGCTCTCCATTATTCCCCAGACTAAAACACATTGTCACCTAGCCAACCTTGATTTAGTTATTTTAATCTTTCCAAACCTCACTCCATTTTAATTTCATGGTGGGATCTGAAGAAGATCTATAAGATAGCCCCCGTGCTTTATTTTGTTTCCCCTTACTACAGCATAGTTTCTTAATTGAGAGTGAAACAAAACTGGGTTCCAAACCAGATAGCCATTTCAAATAATTTGCTGAAGGTCTACCTGCAGGGTTCCCAGGTAATTTGCAGTATGGCTAATCTTTCAAATGAAAAGCCCATACAAATAATCATGGCACCTCAAGGTAATGGTTGTTTGTTCATTCCAGCACATCTTTAATTATTTTTCCATTAGTTCAAAGAAAGGAAGATTAATTTACTCCCCAAAAAGTTTCAAGCACTAATTTTAAAAGTAATTACCTTCAAAGGGAAATATGGGAAAGAGAAATAGAAACATGGTGAAATTTAACTATAAACCAAAATTCTTGTGGTCCAGATGAATACGATAGGTTTTCTTTAAATGGATCGTGAGCCTTAGAGTGGTGCTCACCAAGGGTTAGTTTTTAGAAGCTTCCAGAAAACAGTCAGAGCAGCAGTATGGAGGCAACTAGGCCTCGCATATTTATATTTTGTAAACCTGATTACCAAACTGTGCTTGTGGGGTTCCTACACATTATTATTGCCGAGTAAAGAGGAAATTGCCGAGTAAAAAGGAAATTATTCAAGTCACCGCAAATATAATTTTTAAAAAATACAGCGGTTGCAAACCTCAAACTCTCGGGAAAACACTGAAGCACATGTACGGATAGAGACAGACAATGAGCTGGCCAAATCTGGAAGATGGGAAACTCAGATAGGAATCACAATAGTTGAGGATGCTGATAGCAGAAATAAAAGTCAAAAGATAAAGGATCATTTGATAGATATGAAGGCGTCTCAGGAAATAATGTCCACTGCGGGACAGGACACATCAGATGAATACAATTCAGTAGAGCTAGGACCTAGGGTTGCCAGATGGTTTAATCCCCAAAAAAAAAAAAAAAAAAAAAAACCCACCGGGGAAAAAATTCTGTTGATCAAAGTTGAGAAAAAAAAGACGCTGAGAATTATTTTTAAAAAAAACAGCATTAAAACAGTATAGCCCCTTTCAGTGCATGCAGAGTCAGAATAGGGATAGGAACAGGGGAGAGGTTGAGCTCTAAGACCTAGGGAAGGCCTTGCTTCCCCTTGGTCTTTAGGCTTTTTGCTGGTGGCCATTTTGTTTTCTTGATCAAGACAGAATGCAGCTTCCCTGCGGAACCAGGGGTATCAGAGGCCTGAGGGGGAGGCCGGGGGCTGGGCCCAGTTGCCGAGTGTGTTGTAGGGTTGCCAGGTGTCCAGTATTTTCACCTCCTGGCAGGGAAAAACCCAGAAAAGACACATTTTAGGTGTCTGGTATTTTCTGAATTTTTTTACTGGATAGGAGGCGAAAATACCGGACTGTCCGGGTCAATATCGGACACCTGTAACCCTACTAGGACCAAGATATATCTACTCTGCAGGCCGTGGCAAGAGCAGGTTTTCTGCACCTGGCCATGCATTTGTAAATGCCATAGTGTAAGGAAAGTAATGACCTTCAGATCTGACCCTTTGGATCGAGTCTTTACAAAAAGACGCAGTTAGTCACCACATTCATTCTCAGACTTCATGCTCTGGTATGATTATTGTGGAACAAGGCAAAAAGGGGCTACTTATGCACGTTCTCATACTCTTTGCAGAAGAAGCAGCACCTGAAGTACTAATGCAATGTTTTAAAGCTTGTGCTTGAGTGCTCAGAATTGGGGCTTACAATTTTAAGCATCTGTACTCCTGCTGCAGCTACACATGCTTCTGAAACCCAGTATATAAACTTCTGTAAGGAAAAAAAATATTGTTCTCATCTTTAGAACAGAATTGTTTACAAGTTAAACAAGTGGCAAATTGAGGTAGGGATAAAAGCAGTAAAAAAAATGAACTATTATGAGTAGTCTCACTGAAGTTCAGAGCTATTTAAGTACCTTTCTGAATCGAGCTTGGGAGTTTTCACTAAGGTCTAATCTGGCCCTAACTGAAATTAAGTAAAAAATGGTGCCATCCTGGTAGACAGCATAAAGACATCTAGAATGGATACCTCAGAAAGGCAAGAACTGATGGAGTTTAGAGCCTGAATTACTTGACTTTAATGGTGTGCCTTCCAGGTTGCATCTTAAATGAAGACACAGAATGTTTGGTGATATCTGTTAGCTTTGTCTTTAGCTACCTAACCAGTGTCTGTTCAGTGAATAAAATAGGTGGCTTCAGTATTCAGCACCAGCCTCAACCATCTTAAAAGTCATAAGTTAGACCTCAAATCATGATTGGCTTAAAATCATGGTGATTTTTTTGAGGTTCACATGAGTAGTCTTCGGGTTGGGCAAGAAGGCTATGTCTCTTTGGGATTTACTATGAAGATGATGGACTCTAGGCTTGTAGGATGCATCCAGATCACATATTCAAGTTTTTTTACCATTGCTAGGAAGGCTAGATTTAAGTTGAGAAATTATAACAACACTATATAGTACAAGACTCACAATAAAAACCACAAGAGATGTTAATTCTGGACACTATTTAGCTTTGTTTTGTTTTTTTACCAAGGCAGTACCGTTCTGGGATTGCCAGAGAAACTAAATTGCAATGGAGAGACAGAGAAGCGTATATTTCAGTCTGCGGCACACTTGAAATGTCAATTTAATGTATGAAATTAAGATGCCGCCCTCAGATTACATACAGGGATTACTAAGTAATTTCATCATGTTGTAACAGAAGGATACCAGAACCAGTTGTTTTAGAAATATTAAGCAACGGTCTGAAAGCGAGATTACAAATGGCTTAAAGGTATCAAGTAAGGCAGAACAAAGTCGCAGGGACAAATGCTGATGCTTCTTAGTGACACCAGAGTGACACCATATAGAACTATAAGGGTGCGTCTACACTGCACCATCGCTCAAAATAAGATATGCAATTTGAGCTATGCAAATTGGGTATCTTATTTCAAAAGAGATTATTTCGTAATTTAATTTCAAAATAACCCGCTACTCCGAAACATCCCTTACTCCTTGGGGAATGAGGTTTACAGAGGCATCGGAATAGTGAGCCCTTATATTTTGAAATAACAAGCTTGCTGTGAAGATGCAGGGTAGCTATTTTGGGATACTCCGGTATCCTGAAATAGCATTGCAGTGTAGACGTTGCCTAACTGATATCATAAAACTGATCAACTTTATCTGTGATAAGCCTTTAATTTACAAATTGCAGTCATCATGCAACTTGGCTATTTCTGAAGAATCATTTCTACCACTAAATTCACAGGATCCACGAGACATACTAGAGAGGTGAGAATATTTATTGTTCAAGATGAATAGCTATGTGGGTGAACTTTACAAAGTAACTAAAGATTCAGATGATTTCTAAACAAATTTCCTTTGCCCATTTGATCACCACTAGCAATAGTTTTCTACAAACATTTGAAGTGATCTAGTTTTATGGCAGAAATGTTTTCATAAAAAGCTAATTTCTAAGCAAAAAACTACAAATTGGGCAAACAGTGTTTGCATGATCATCCAATCCAGAAACAGAAACTAATATTCTGATTAACCACACACACTTTCAATGTAGGATAAGCGTCACCAATGAGTACAGGAGGAGAAATCTGAATGCAGTGGTGACAGAAATGGAACTGCTCAGAAATATTCCACAGGCAGAGAGAGGATCAATTGGTTTGTTACACGGCTGAGTTGTTCATTTACCCCTGGTGAACAGTAAGCACTTGCTTCTCTAGTTGCCTGCAATTGCTCAGCACACTTGCAGGACGGATGGGGCTAGACCTGGCCCTGTGTCTGATTGAACTTTTGCCCTGTTTTTCATCCATGTTATTGATTTATAAGGATGGAGAAGACAATCCAGATCAATTCTTCCCATCCATGGCAAAAAAGTTAAACTGCACTCAAACCAGACTTCAGTAAGGGTCATGCCCCCCAAATTTGTGCTCACCGGGAGTCTGTTACCTTTCCCTGCCTGCTTGGAAAGGGCACTTAGCTTTCTCCATGGCACCATTTCTCCCTTGACGAAGACCATGAGCAGACATCAGTGGAGAAGGTCAGTGTAGGTATGTAGGAATGAAGCTGGCAGGAGCAGATAGGCTGGGGTAAGGCTGAGGAGAGGGGTTGTACTTGCACAGAGCAGGGAAGACAGCCATCCTAAGGATGTGTTCTCTCTTCAGCAGAGTCCTCCTATAATGAGGATCTGATCTCCTTAAAGGGGAGAGATTCCAGGTCAACTATATGAACACTGCCTTTCCTCCTAGCAGCTCCAGTTCTTCCCTCATCCCTCCAATTCCTTGTCTTCTTCCAGTGCTGCCTCCTGCCTCCAAGCAGGCCTTGCAACTGGAGGAGGACAGTTAAAAATGCCTCTGCTCCTGTTTGGGGCCTGCAGCTACCCCACCTCTGTGAGCTGCGCATTGCACAGAGCCCTGACTCGCTGCCTCTGCTCACTCCAGCGATGGTTGTTATCTGGCGGATAGAAAGCTACCAGGAGCATGCAAACACAAGGTAGAGGAGAAAGTCATTTTCCCAGAGGGCACAGGAAGGGAGAAACAGGGCACAGGAGACCGGAAAAAAGGACAGGGAAGGATAGTTATAAAATAAGGGGAAGAAGCAGGGGGGAGGAAAATGAGCTTTTACATAACAGGCCACTGCTAAGAAGCAAGGACAGCATGTACGGTGTGGGTGAGGAAACTGAGGCCAGTAGCAAACTGAAGAAGAGAAATCTGCATTTGTGTGGTTATTTAACTCCCTATATTGGCTATTACCAGTGAGCAGTGATGTATATTTGATAAAATTAGAATAATAGAATCAGAGAATCACAGGGTTGGAAGAGACCTCAGGAAATGATCAAGTCCAGCCCCCTCCCCAAGGCAGGACCAATCCCAACTAAATCAACCCAGCCAGGGCTTTGTCGAGCTGAGACTTAAAAACCTCTAGAGATGGAGATTCCACCCCCTCCCTAGGTAACCCATTCCAGTGCTTCACCACCCTCCTAGGGAAATAGTTTTTCCTAATATCCAACCTACACCTCCCCCAGGGATCTGGGAGTCTTTCCACTTACTTCAGTGTGCTTTGGATCAGGCCAACAGTGGGCTAGATTCATTGGTACACCCAGGCTGGTTTGGAATACTTGCCCCACGTAAGACACAGGCAAAGAACTATGCCACTCTACCGAGCACAGGGCCAGGCCTCGGGTGCAGCACTGGGCCCACTTCTGGGTGCTACACTGTAAGAAAGTTGTGGACAAACTGGAGAGTCCAGAAGAGAGCACCAAAAGTGATACAACATTTAGAATACCTCAGCTCTGAGGGGAGGCTACAAACTGGGCTTCTCTTGAGAAAAAAAAGTCAGAAGGGGCAACTGACAACTCTCCATATATGTTAAGGGCTCTTACAAAGAGGACAGAGGTCAATTGTTTTCCCATGTCCACTGAAGGTAGGACAAGTAATAATGGGCTTAATCTGCAGCACGGGAGATTTAGGCTAGCTATGATCAAAAACTTGCTAACTGTTAAGGGTTAAGCACTGGGAGAGGTTTCCAAGGGAGGTTGTGGAATCCGTGTCATTGGAGGTTTTTAAAAACAAGCTGGACAAACATCTGTCAGGGATGCTCTGGGTTCACTTGGTCCTGCCTCAGCACAAGGGGCTGGATTAGAGGACCTCTTGAGACCTCTTCCAGCCCTACATTTCTATGAAATCCATACAGCTGGCTTACCCAACCAGATTTATAGCTGTTTCCATTGGTGGAGGGGCTAAAAGCAGCTACAGCACCCTAGTGACTCTGACCAAATGAGCTGTGAATTAATAACTATCCAGTATATGTGTCTCTGAGTGTCTGAGATCATTACACTTCAGTATAAACTATCTTTCTTATTTGAAATATTTAATCTCTACTTCAAATCAGGATTATACTTGATGCAGATACTTGCATATAACCTCAGAACGTTAGACTCCAACACTGGTATTAACATTCATTCCAGAACTTTTGACACCTGCAATTACAAAAATGAAAAAGGAGCAATTTTCTAGCATAATACTAGGGTCTGTACAATCAATTTCTCAAACAACTGTGAAGTACACCCCCATGTGAACCAAAAAGAAGTAGGGTGACCAGATGTCCCATTTTTAAAGGGACAGTTCCTTATTTTAACCTCCTGCAGGTGTCCCTTCTTGGGTTTTTTAATGAGAAAATTGTCTCATATTTTCTGTCTTTCCCTTTCCAGTCTCAGTAATGGTGAGTCCTAATACTGTCTGGATCCCTGCTCACCAGCCACGCACCCATCAGCGGTGAGTGGGGGGGCCCAGTGGCAGGTGATGGGGAGAGCGTTCAAAGCTGGTGATTGGGCAGAACTGTGATGTACAGGACTGGTCACTTGTCCTGCTCATCCATCAGTGCAGCCCCTAAACAGAAGTCCTTTTTTACACTCAACAGTTTGTGTAGGCGTGTTTCAAACGGATACACATTTCTATTCATTCAGAAAGGGTGCGTCTACACAGCACTCTTACCTCAAAATAGCTTATTTCGAAATTCGGTACTTTCTACACAGCACCAAATTTCAAAATAAAGTGCTATTTCAACACATCCCTTAATCCTCATGGAACAAGGGTTGCAGGGATGTTATTGTGAAATAACAGGCACGTTTAAAGATGCAGAATAGCTATTTCGGGATACCTCCGGCAACCCGAAATAGCGCCGCTGTGTAGACGTAGCCAGAGAGAAAATAAATTATCCTGAACAAAAAGCCAAAGATTAGCCCCCGGGGTTAGCATGTGTGTTGTCAGGGTTTATTCCTCCTCCCTCCAGCATTTCATAGTCTTCTCATTTTTACAACAGCTTTTGAAGAAAGATGCAGTAACGCACTCAAGTGCATCTTGGCAGTTATTTTCTTTAAAATGGCAAATCACAGTGAGAGCACAAAAGGAAGCAGTAAAAACAAATGCCCCACATGCCCTCAGACTTCTAAGAGAATCAGCTATGCTAATAGATACTCGGTCACCTTGTCTATGACTTCTTTGATACTGCCAACAGGAATGTATCAGGGATGTAACAGTGTAGTCATAGTGTAGGGATGTAATAGTGTAGGGATGTAACAGTGTAGTCAATTTCTCCCCTTCCCCACCAGTACATTTTTAGCAGGTTGGCCAGCAGCCCGGATCAATCCCAGCTTGCGCCGGGTCCGGGACCTACCTCTGCTGTGGCTCTGCATTTAAAGTATATTAGGAGCCAGGTGGGCAGGCAGCCTGGCTCAGTTCTGGCTCACGCTAAGTCCAAGAGCACAAATCTCCCCCCAGACAGGGACTGCTCCCACCCTGCGTTGCTGCCTCTGTATCAGAGGCAGCAGCACGGGGAGACAGGTAGCTGGTCCGTGAGGGGAGCTGGTTTTTAAACTGGCTCCCCTCATGGACCAGCTCCCACCTGGCACCCCACACTCCTGCCTCTGATACAGAGGCAGTAGCACAGACTGGCAGGGGGGCTCCTTAGGAGTGGGGCCGGAGCACACTGGCTGCTGGCCTGCCCCCAGGGACTATAGAATAGTCGAATAACCAATAAGAACTAATGAGGTTAAGTGACTATTCAATTAACCGATATTTAACATCCCTACTGCCAACAAAGGTGTCATATACAAAGACATTATAGTCAGGACCCCTCTCCACTAGGAGTGGACTGTGACCACCAACTCATTTGAGATAAGCCTCTGAAAAGCTGCCAGGTGGCCGGTTTTATGCTAGAAAAATGCCAAATCAGATTTAAATGGATGGCCTCAGAGCAGGGGCGGCCCGAAGCGGGCTGCAGCAGCTGGCGCCCCAGGCAGAACGCGTGATCGGTGCCCCCGCCTGCACGGCCCTCAATGCCGTGATGTCATCATTGGGCGCCCCAGGCACCCCGTTGAAGACGGCGCCCTAGGCAACAGCCGAGTCGGCCTATACTCACGGGCTGCCCCTGCCTCAGAGTAAACCTCAGCACTTGCATAAACAGATACTTGCTTATGGCTGGGGATCACATCCATTTTGGAAGTTCTAGACTTAATGATTCTAAAGTTCTCTCTTTCCCACCCCACTTCCAGCACCAGTATTACTGAGACAAGGGGCCTTGACAATTTGAACAAGAGTCAGGCCAGGGGCTTCTGGATCCTGACAGGTTCCAATCGCCCACAAATTTTATAGAAGTCAGTGAGAGATGCAGGTGGTCCACACTGTGAAAAATTAGGCTTCTGATACAAACATACTTGATACTCAGAAACTTGACAGATAAGGGGCTGTTGGCAGGTTAATTGTCATTCCTTTGCCATTAAGCAAACTTGTGACTGAAAAACAGAAAGCCTGTGCATAAATGGTTAGTTTCTTAATGATCTGGGTCATCTTTAAGAATTATTAAGTTCCTGGGTGTAACCTTATGAACACACTTAGTCTAGAATATGAGAGATTAAGTATTCTATTCATTATAGCTCTGATTCAATAGCCTTAAATAGATAATCAATAACTAAATTGATAAATGGGCCGACTTCTTAAAAATCTATTCCCTGAGTGTGATGGCTGAATGTTTTATTCTCAGCACATGTAATTTATAATGTAGTGATTATGAACAGAACATTTGGTCCAGCTGTTGTGATTTAATTCACACAGTAAAGAGGGGGAGGGAAAGTATGTGAAAACTTATAAAAAAGTAGGCCTAAATATTTTTGCTCTGGTGACAAAAGCTAGACAATCCATTTGGATTGGGAACTGTTGATTTATTTAGCATATTAAGTTATTTGCTAACTCAAAACTATTAGAAGACATTGTTACTGTTCATAATTAAAAACACCCATCAGGGGAACAGGAAGCCAGCAGAAAATGAAATGCTACAAAGTAAAACAAATTAATAGCTATCAATGTCAGTCTACACTTCTTTCGTGAGGCTAGGTAAACTTCAATGCTTAATTGGGATTATTCAAGCCATTTATGGCCCATGAGAAAATTTTAATAATAGATTCCAGTAAATAAAATTAGATAATTGTTAACATGCTAGTACTAAGTTGGTGAGCCTAACAGTCAACACAAGCCTATTGTGACATATTTTCATATCCTTTTCCCCTCTAGGCATACACTAATCATGGCAACAAAATCAGCAATAAAACCAAACAAAAGCAGCTTTTCTCGGACTGACCCCTGTACACTGAAGTCTGTGCAGAGACCTCAATATTCCAGATACTTACTGAATAATGTTTAGAACTGAAAAAAAAAATATTTCAACCAAAATGTTAGGTTGAAAAGCCATCTTGTCATAATGAAAACTTCCCTTGTCAGACCTTTGGTTTTTCATTAAAAATAAACTACATTTTAAAGAAAATTGCAGGATTTTAAAAATCTAATTTCATTTAGATGTGTGTGTGTGAATCTAATTTCATTTAGGGTGTGTGTGTGTGTGTGTGTGTGTGTGTGTGTGTGTGTTACACAAGTTGGATTATTTTAAGGTGCGTCTACACTGCACTATTTTTCCGGAATAATGGCTGTTATTCCAGAAAAACAATATAGCATCCACACAGCAATTGCATTATTTCGAAAGAAAATCAAAATAATGGAGGGCTTTTTCTGATGTTGGTAAACCTCATTCCACGAGGAATAATGCCTCTTCTGAAAAAGCTCTTTCGGAAGAGGGTGAGTGTGGACGTTCCACTCCTGCTATGTCGAAATAGCTCCTCCCCAGGGCCATTCTAAGTTATTCCTCCCCAGTGCCTTCTGGGGCTCTAAATTGAGATAGCGCGTCCACATTAGGGGAGCCTGCCTCGGACTAATTTTGAGGCTTCCCTGTAGTGTGGACGCTCTATTTCGAAACAAGCTATTCTGGAAGATATCTTCTGGAATAGCTTTTTCCGAAATAAGCCTGCAGTGTAGACGTACCCTTAGTTAACACACATCAAACTAGCTTTTTGGCACAGGGTGGAGGGGAGGAGGGACTCCACAGCAGAATGATCCCTTTCTGATCTTTTGCTTCCCCTCAGCAGCTTATAACCCTGGGGAAACAAACTGCGCCCACCTTCTCCTCAGGGAGATGAACTCGCTGGAGCTAAAGGTGAGGAGCATTTTGCAAGCTGAGTGCCACCAGCATCAGGCTGTTGGTTTCGTCCATATCTCCAATTTGTCAAGGTGTTTTTAAATTCTTATCCTGTCCTCCAGAGTGCTTGCAGTCCCTCCCGACTTGGAGTGATCCACACGTTCTCTTTAAAAAACCTGTTCATTCCATTACCCAGGTAATAAAAATACTGAATAGAACCAGCCCCAGGACAGACCCCCGGCAGAACCCCACCGGATACATCCAGTCCCCATTGACAGTGAACCACTCAGAGCACAGGCCATTCCGTGTTCTCCACCCCTACTCTGCCATAGGTTCTCCACCATCACTCTGCTTCTCCCCCAAGGCCTCACCCCCACTCCATCCTTCCCCCCCCACACACATACACCCTGCCTTTCTTTGCCCCCTCCCCCAGTGCCTCCGACCACTGCTGAACAGCTGATTGGTGGGTGGGTGTTGAGCACCCACCATTTTTTTCAGATCACCCATGGAGCTGGAACCTATCACTCTAAGTACTGGCTTTCAAGCAATTTTGCACCCACCTTAGTCCCTCCAATTTCCGGCCAATGGGAGCTGCCTGTTGTCAACTGGCAGCTTGCAAAGCACCCGTCCTTCCCCTCAGGCTCATAGCTGTTCAAAAGCCACATGGCGCCTGCAGCCAGTGCGGGACAGGCAGGGAGTATGCTTGCAAAGGCTGCTGCCTGGGTGTCAAGCAGGTAAGTCTCCCAGCCAGAGCCTGCCTCTAGCACGCCAACCCTTTGCCCTCCTACCCCACAGAACCCAAACCCTCTGCCCCTCCTCCTCCCCCCATATCCCCTCCCAGATCCTGCATTCCACTTCCCTGCCCCAGGTCACAACCCAAACTTTCTGGCCCCCCTCCTGCACCCCAATCCTGTGCACCAAGTCACAACCCAAACCCCTGCATCCCCTCCTGCACCACAGTCCTCTGCCCCAAGTAACAACCCCATCCTGCCCTAGGACACAGCCTAAACCCCTCCACCCCTCCTGCACCCTAGTCCCCTGCCCCAGGGTCATAAACCCCTCTTGCCCAAGGTCACAACCCAAACCCCTGCACCCTAGTCCCCTAACTCAGGTCACAACTGCCTCCTTCACCCAAACACCCTCCCAGACCCCACACCCTCTCCTGCACCCCAATCCCTTACTGCAAGCTCCCTTCTGCGCCCAACTTCCATCCCAGACCCTGCATTAATAGGGAAGAGTGTGGCCCTTGATGACTTTCCAAATTCTTGGAGTGCCCCCCATCAAAAATTATTGCCTTCCCCTGGAGAAGAGGAAGGAAAGGGTATGTTTGCTTTCTCCTGCTCCTAATTTATAGACACTCTACTTAATGCTTCGTGTGTCCCTTACTAGGTGTGACTCATTTTGTTCCTACTTGCTTAGGTACCACCTTTGCAATTTCTCTGTTTCACTTTTTGTAGGGTTCCTTTTAGATATTTCAGGTCACTAAAGAATATAGAGCCATATTGGCTTCTTACTATTTTCCCTATCTTTCCTTCATATTGGGATGGCTTCTTATTGTACCATTAATATTGTCTCTGAGAAACCGCCTGTTCTCCTGAACCCTTTTATTTCTTAGATTTGCTCCCATGGAACCTTGCTTAACAGTTCTCTGAATTTGTGAAGGTCTGGGTGCAGGGTTTTTTTGTTTTGCTTTTTTTTTTTTTTTTAAAGGACATGGAGTTGTGCTCACTCCTTTCTTTTTTTGTAATCATGAAATTATTTCACACAAATTGCCTTCAATTTTCAGATTCACAATCCAATTCTCCCTCTTAGATTCAAGTCTAAAATGGCTGCCTGCAGTTGCTTCCTCTACCTTCTGAAACACGAACACATTCGATGTTCTGCCAAATTATGTTTCTCTGGTTGGTTAAAGACCCCTGTTTACTACCAGCTCTTGTGTTGTCATGATCCCTGATTATGCAAAATTAGCTGCCCTGTGTGGTGAATGAGATATGCTGCACATTTTTCACTGACATCCTGGGCCCAGCCCTCAATGCACGAGCATGTTTCTGCATAGCCCTGCACCTTGAGCATTTTGATTTGGTGGCATTTTACATCCACTTTGCAAGCAATTGAGGTCTGGCATATTTAAGCTCAGTGGGC
Source organism: Rafetus swinhoei (assembly GCA_019425775.1). Classification (NCBI taxonomy): domain Eukaryota; kingdom Metazoa; phylum Chordata; order Testudines; family Trionychidae; genus Rafetus; species Rafetus swinhoei. The sequence goes on from CM033432.1 coordinate 49,279,679, forward strand.
CCAAATTTGCGCCTAGTTATATGCGCTTCCTACCTTGTCCCCTGTTCCACTGGATCTTCCTGTCTGGAGTTTCCTGCAGTAAAGCAAACATAAGACAGGTTTTCCCCAAGTTCAGGTTGTCAGGATGAAAGCAAAGCAGGCCACTCTCTGGGGCCGGAAAACCATCTGTTAGATCTCACAAGAGAAGCTGGTTAGCCCGTGGCCCATACATGAAGAGCCAGTAGGTGGTGCTCAAGAATACATAACCGTTCAGGGACATCCTAAGACTAGCAGTTGTTCACAGCTAATGGCTTCCTCTGTGCAGTTCTTTACAAGGAATATAATTTTCCTCCTTGACCCAGACTAAAATCATTCGAGGCTTGTTTCTTTTCATTCTTAGGGTATGTCTGTACTGCAGCTGGGCACAGGTAGGCAGACACACACTCGCTCTGCTCAACGTAGTGCACTAAAAATACCACAGTGGATGTTGTCACAGAGTTAGCAGCACAGGCTAGGTGCCGGAATACAAGCCTGCCCAGCTCCCCTCGTGTGAGCAGCTTCCGCGCAGTGCTCCTTTCACTATGCTAGCGTGGGCAGAGCTAGTACCCGTCTGTCTATCTGGACTGGGAGGCAGCAGCATAGACAGACCTGTACTCTTGTTTTTCCTCTGGCCTGCTAGGTCTGCAACACGCACTAGGTTCCCAGTGTTATCACTGAAAGAAACCAACGTGGGAAAACTTTACAAAGAAAATAAATTCAAGGCCTTTGGCGTTTTCCTCTCCTTTACTGTTAATGTTCTGACCCTTCCAGCATATTTGTCATTTATTCCTTTGTAGTTTAGAGAATGCAAAAATGTAGTTTGATAATCACTGGCAGCGATCCAGTTTCAGCTGCAGCTTTTTAAATAGATCCCTTGTAATAAACATATGGGATTCTCTGTGGCTTTTATCTTTGGTTTCTAGGCTCTTACACAACTATGTACAATGTTTTTCATTTTCAAAATGCTGTTAAAACAAAGTACCAATCACTGAACATACCTCCCCCACCCCAAACAACCTAGTCCCTTGCTTAGGGCTATATTTTCCTCCTCACAACACCACTTTGCATCAGCAGAATGGCAGTAGGGTTTCCGACTCTCAGTCTGTTGTAGGGGAGGGGATCTGGCTGTTAAACATTTGCCTGCGAGAGCTTCCCGAGCTACACACCTGCATGTCCAGGCTAGCTTTAGGTTTGCGTTACTGATAAAAAAAGCAAAGCCTTCAGGCAACGTCTCGCATTAACCCAAGTTTGGCCATAAAAATGGACTTTTTCAGAATTCTCTCCACTCTCACCTCCATGGAGTTTTGGAGCGAGATTTAGCAAGGCCTAAAGGTGACAGGTGACAGCCCAAGAGTCCTTCTACATATTCACAGAACAGACGCAGCAGTGGCTGTGCAGATTTGTCCTGCCAGCGTAGCTCAAGTCCCAAGTGACCTAGAGAGACTATTTGGTGGTCGGGTTCCACATCCATTAAGTCATTGGCCTCGTGCTCAGACCGTCACCGCAGCTGCCAATTAGTGCCAGCTACACTTGGGGTTCCGCGATGCAGACCTGAATCAGGCCGAGACAATCTGCTCATTCCACATAGCCTGCTGAACAGTGACTGCCGGAGACTGAATTCCCCCTGCCGGCGATGAGCTGGGCCGAGGCAGCCCCCGGCACCCAGGCAGAGCTAACAATAGGCTTTGAACTTCAAGATGAAAACCTTAGACTCACTCTACCGAGCCCCCCAGCCCTCCAAGCCTCATTGAAATGAACCGCTCCTACAACGCGGGACTTGTCTGCACAGTCAGCAGGGGGGCAAACTGAAAAGGCGTGCTACAGCGCTACGCTCTAACTGCCTGGCGCGGGCCCTGCTGCTACTCTCTAAGGCAGGTGGGCACTAATTTTTGGCTGGGGGCCACTTCAAAAATGTTTGAAGTGGCCCCAGGCTGCCCCAGAAGGGGCAGGGACTAAAACAGAAGGGGCTTCTGGGCTTCCCCACCCACAAATCATGATTGGTTTGGGGGTGGGGGAGCCCCTTTGCCTCCCCTTCTCACTAAGCACCCATGCCCCTGGCAGGGCAGGAAGAGGCTTCACACGTTTCCCTACCCCCAGGCCAATTAGGGCCTAGGGGTGGGGGAAGCGCACAAAGTTTCCTCCGTCCTGCCGGGAGCATGTAGCACTTTGAAGCGCCACACGCTCCTGGCAGAGCGGGAGGAGACTTCATGCGCTCCCCTGTCCCCACACCCTGATTGGCCAGGGGCAGGGGAGCGCGTGAAGTCTCCTTCCGCCCTGACAGGAGCGTGCAGCACTTTAAAGTGCCTGCACTCCTCGCAGGGCAGAGATAGGGCGGAGGAAACTTTGCGCACTACCCCGCCCCCTGGCCAATCAGGGCCTGGGGGTGGGAGAGCAGCAGGGCCTTCAACTGGATCTAGCCCGCGGAGGCCCTTTTGCCCACCCCTGCTTTAAGGGCTTCCTAACGCGTACTGAGGCAGTCCTGTTGGAGCAGCTCCTATCTCTTCAAGTCAGGAAGCGTTGAGCTTTCACAATACACTTTGCTACGAAGGGCAAGTGCTAAGAGTTAGGTTAACAAGAGCACAACACACTCTAGCTCTGAGGCACAGTGGGGCAAAAACAAGGAAGCAGGGCTTGGGTAGAATGAATGCCTGTGGGCCGTCAACAACAAACCAAGCGCAAAGGACATAATGAAAGGGAGCTCAAAACACCCACTACTGCATCATCCACATCATGAGTGTACATCCTGCTTAGTGCCTGTGACGTTTTAGGGTTCCATTTCCCCCTCAATTACTCCAGCTTTACACCAATACAACTGGGTTTACTACAATGGAATTACTCCAGATTTACTAAATAATTGGCCCTCTACTGTTTCTCATGGGGGGGGAAGGAGGATTATTTCAATGCGAATCAGAAATGAGGGGTTTGTGTTCTCAAACACTGGTGGATCCAGTGCTACCCCGGTGCTCACAACAGCTGAGCTTACTGGCACTATCCCACAAGCCCCTTGCTGAGGATGCTGAGAAGATCAATCGATACTCGCCTGCTGAAATAGCGCTGCTAGTGAGACGCCAGCAGACACAACGGAGATGGACCACCCCCTCGAAGAGAAGCGCAGAACAGGCTCAGTTACTGTCATAGCAGCTCTTGTAATAGGGAGGTGACGCTTTGCAAGTTCACATCTCGCCTCGTACAACTTTGCAAATAAGTTGAGCGGAGAGAAAGTGCAGTGCAAAGGGAAGAAAGCAGATTTGGGAATGATAGCTCCCATGGCCTTGTACAAAGAGATTTACCTGGACAATATGGAATGTGCACCTTGTGCCAGCAATTTCTCATGTCCATGTGCCTATATGGGAGAGAAATCAGCTTGGGGGAGTTCCAGTGTCCAGGCACACTGCAAAATTAACGTTTCACAGGCTTCTAACCTCTGGGTACCTGGATAACTTATTTCAGCAGAACATTTTTGGTAGTGGTATATCCAGCAGTGTTCACACGACCACCACCGATCGGACCGTATGATCCTGTTATTGCAGACGTAACCAACTTGTAGAGTCTGCTAGCGGTCTGAAGAATGCGCATAAGTTGTGGCCGGAGAACAGAAGGTGCCACCTGGCATGTGCACGCACTTGGAGGGGAGTTCTCTTGGAAAGCGTGTTTGTGTGTTCCAGCAAATATTTTGTTATCTGCATCATCAGCTATTCTCTGCTAAGAGACAGTAGCACAGAACCTCGTTCAACATGGAAGGGGAAATATGGCTCTTTGCAAAAGCTAGAATGTAAGTGGAATCAGGTTTGTTTGTTGTTGTTTTTTTAAAACACTTGAGGGTGCAGCTGTCCTTTCACAGTGTGGCTATCAGTGGGGGTCGCTGGGAAACCTTCCTTTAGGCCTGGATGTTTCAGTTGCTATTTGCCTTTGGTAAACTATATATAGCACAGTGAGGGCCTGATTCACTACAGGTTGGACCTCCCTGGTCCAGCACCTTCAGGACCTGACAAGTCCCAGATGTGGGATTTTGCCGGACTAGGGGAGTTCATTTCTGGACCCCTGTTACTAGCCCGCCCAGCCCAGACCACTGGCCTCCTAGCTGGCTCCCCACCTTCTTCTGTCCCTGCTGACCCCACTGGGCAGCCATTGCTGCCATGGCTCTGGGACCCGCTGGGCAGCCACACGTGCAGTGCTGGAGCTCCGAGACCCGACAGACAGCCACATGCCAAGGTCTCCCAACCCTGCTGGGCAGCCCTGCTGTCACATGCTGGGCAGCCGTGCCATCAGCTCACTGCGGGCAGCCCACTGCCCTGCCGGCCCTGCAGGGATCCTTGCTGCTTGCACCTCCACTGGGACTCTCTGGTCCTGCAACATTTGTGCTGGACGATGGATGTTGCCAGACCGGTTAAGAGAGTTTCAACCCGTACAATGTTTCTCCAAGTTTACATTGGTGTCGCAGGGTGGTAGACTAGAGCAGTTGAGTCCCTAAGGCTCTTGAAATCAAGCCCCCACCCCGGCGTTCAACTCTTCCTCTCGTGTCCTAAACACATGGCCCTGTCGTTGGGACCGTACAGCCTAACTGCCAAAATCAGTAATCAACACCCCCCCTCGCAGGGGCAGTGCAGCCTAGCAGTTGGAGTCAATAATAAACAGCCTTCTCACTGGGGCAGTGCAGCCTAGCAGCCGAAGTCAGCAATAAGCAGGTGCCGGCCCCACGGATTGAGGACTGGGGAGGTGATAGCAGGATCCAGGCCCTCCCTACTCCATCGGGTCCCAACCCAGGGCCCTATTAGCAGTGGCACGGCCACTGCTCGCTCAGCGGGGAATCCCACCGCAACACGCTGAGAGCCACGGCGTACAATCTCCCATGCTGGGCTCCTTCCTACCATTCTCCGCTGGCCTCCTTCTGAGGTCCTTCCTCCAGCTCCTCTGCCGGGGTGCTGGTGTCTTGCTGGCTGGTCACCAGGTCCGGTCCCTCTGGCAATTCTCCTGCAGGAGCTCTGGCCATGCCTCCTCCCTCCTCAGCAGCCAGTTTGGTCTGGGCCTCTCTCCAGGCCTTTATACCTAGGCTGTAGTCTGAGCATGCCCAGGAGAGTTGCAGGGGCGGGACTTCTTCAACCAGGTTAACCTGGTTAGTCCTTGCTTCCCCAGTGTGGGGCTGGTACACCCTGTCACAATTGGCTAAGATCGACTGAAGCTAGTGGAGTTACCCCAGCATAGAAGGGGAGGTGAATCAGGACTTTTAAATCCTGCACGCATTGTCTATGTGAGCCTGCCATCTTTCTCTTCCTTTGTGGAATTGGTGGGTTGTGGTACCTACAGAACCATTTCAGAGCTTGTATTGCTGGGAGCCAAAGAATAGGGCACTATACGGGGAGCCGGAAGACCCACTTTCTGATCCCGGCTCTGCCACAAACCAGTTGTGTGACCTTGGGCAAGTCACTGGAGCTCTGAGATTGGTCAACCCATTTCTGAAACAGGGATGATACCAAGTTGTTTCAAGAAGAGCAGGGTTATACAATTAAACCTTCTGGGTCACTTTCATCATTGGCAATTTCAATCCTGGGCCCTAGAAACAGCCGTACACAATGGAAACATGCAGCACAGGAAGTCCATGGCACAGTACATCTTTGGTTTCTATGGAAACCACCAGGCAGATGTTCTGAATACTCTCATCAGTCCAGTTCCTCAGTTGGAGTAAAGAGGCACAACCCCATTGAGACCAAAGGAGTTCTGCCTAGCTCATAGGGGCAGAAGACTTACCACATGACAGCATGCCAGTACTGACTAGAGGCCCCGGCTCAAAGTAGAACCACCCTGTGCTACACACTGAATAGACACACTAAGAGTCCCTGTCCTGAATTGCTGCAGAGGGGCACTATCACCTCCCGGGCACTGCCTTGCAGCCAAGAGCAGCTCTGCTCTGGCCTGCCTCAGTTCCCCCATACTGCTGCAAAGAGCTACCAGGAAGTCATTAGAACATCCCGCGTAAGGATGTTCCCCCTAGAAGCCTCTAGGGCTGTGTCTAGACTGCAGGGTTTTTGTGAAAAAAGTAGCCTTTTTGGAAAAAAACTTCACCTGCGTCTAGACTACAGCCGCGTTCTTTCAAAATTAAATCGAAAGAACGCGGCTTTTCTTTTGACGGCGGTACTCCTCATTTCACGAGGAATAACGCCTTTTTTCGAAAGTGCTCTTTCAAAAAAGGCACTATGTAATGCAAACTGTGCTTTTTCGAAAGAGAGCATCCAGCAGCTTGCTTTTTCGAAAGTACTGATTGTAGTCTAGATGCTCTTTTTCAAAGAAGCTTTTTTGAAAGCATCTTCCGAAAAAGCCTCTTTCAAAAGAGGCTTGCAGTCTAGACGTAGCCTAGGTTCCAGCAACAGCTCCTTCCGCTGTACAGCCTCAGGCTTCCTGCTGCCAGGACTGCCCCCTGCTGATTTAGGGTCTCCATCAGGGCACCCTGCCTAGAGACCTTCTGTCTCCTTCAGCCTCCCAGGAGCTTCCCTTCTCCTCAGGAGCCTTTTCCCAGGTGAGCTCTGCTACGCCTCTAATTGGGCAGCTAACCAGCCCTAGGTGACTCCTTTCAGAGGAGCTTGTCACAGGCAGGCTGGCACCGGACTCCTCTTAAAGGGCCAGCCCATGACAAGTGCTTACAATCTAACAGGCAAAAGATTGACGGGGAGACAGAAGGTGAAGCCCAAAGTCACACAGCAAGTCACAGCTGAGTTGACAATGGAACTCTTAGCTTCAGACTCCCAGTCCAGTGCCCCCTTTGCTAGAGCATGCTGGACCTCCTGGTGGTCGAGTTTAGACTCTCCTGGAACATATAAAGCACGGACACGCTGCAAGAATTCCCATCTTCTCTGGCCTGAGACTCAAACAAGCAGAGATCAGCAACGGCAAGTGCTCAAGCTTTATGCTTTGCAGGAAACCTTTATGCAGTCAGTGGACTTCTGCTCTGCCTAGGACACAGGCATTCCACAGAGTTCCTTTGTGAGCAAGCTTGGCTTGGCCATTTGCAGTCAGTCAAGCACGGATCAAAGCTGCTGCTGCCCAGCCTCATACACAAATGAAAATGCTGACAACATGGTTAGCCAGAGGGATCATCTTTCGTCAGAAAGAAGTGGATTTCATAACTTGCCCATTGAAAGCCAAAACACCTCTAGAAAAAACTCCATGCTGAATGGAGAGCTTTAAATCTCAGTGTCCATCTTCTGGCTTTACACAGATGCCCCGACATAGCTGACCATGCAGAGCAACATTTTCTGGACTTAGGGGAAATAGAAAAGCACCAAATTCACGAGGCCAGGAAACTACAGGATGGTTTTTGTCTGTCTACTTGCCCTGTCAGGAATTCTTGTGACATTAGTTATGCTTTATCACTTGTTTAGCTACTGAAGTTAATACTAGTTCTGTTCTCCCCTCCAAATGTGAGTGTAACAATCTCACCATCTCAAGCCAGAGTCACAAAGTCTTTAGTTTACACGTCTTCTGAAGTTTCCTAACTGAGCATCACAGATGATACTTTGAATCACTCGTTTGCTATTCTGATCTACAAAAGCTTTCTCTGCTCACTGAAATGAAAAAAATCAATCACCATTCCCATCCATGTGCCCTTCCCCACCTCAGTGATCTACAAAAGGCCTGATTCCTCTCATCTTCTCCACTGGTGTGACTCTATTGATTGCTGTGGATTTGCTCTTGACTTTACATCCATGTAAACAGATAAAGCTCAAAATACTTCCTGAACATCAAATCTCCATTCTTGATGGTAACTAGGATTCTTTATAGAAGTGAGAAAATATCTCTTGCCTAAAACTCAGATAAATATTTATGCCAGTTAAGTATTAATGTATGTACAACCTTACACATTTCCCCACTAAATTGCAATATGTAGCCAGCATGTGTAGAAGCTCAGCTTCAGGTTTTTGTCTAAGCTACATTTTGCTACCACTCATATTCTACATAGCTGGAGTTGTGTACCTTAAGCTGAGCTGTCAGGTCTAATGTAGACCTGGCCCCAGGATTTGCATTTTCTCTGGTGTCCATGGTGGTGCGAGTTAAGACCAAGCATTTATCATACCCTGTGATATTCTTCTCCTGTAAGTCCCGATGAGCCGGTCTAACCAAGAGTAATGTAACGTTACCCAGGAGCCATCAGATGGTGCTATTAAAGATGGTACACCACATTCTTTTTAGCACAGTATGTAGTATTGTTACTCTGATGCAATTACTTTTTGTATGAAACTTACACCAGTAACGTCTTCTGGCAGAGATCTTTAGGTACAGAGCTACTATCCATCATTCAAATGAGGAACATTTCAAATGCACTTAAATGACTTACAAGTCTAAATTTCATTCTCAAAAGTGTTCCCAAGCCTCAGACTTTAATTCTTTCAGTGTCATTTCTGCAAATGGGACTTGAAGCTTCTGGGCAAAATTTTCAATACTACCGATCCACTAGTGAAGTGCTTGTTGACCATCACCCACTTATTCAGAATCTGTAATTAACTCTTTGTCTTTTTCTTGACTTATGTGACATAAGAGCTAAGTATTTTATGGAGAGCAAGTGGGTCATCACCCAACAGACATTCTGACCTAGGTGCTGGAACTAGGGGTGCAGGGGTGCTGTAGCAACCCCTGGCATGAAGGGGTTCCCATTACATACAAGGTTTCCAGTTTGGTTCAACTGCTCAACCAGGACCACCAAAGGGAGGAAGGAGGGACAGTTGCCCCTGGGTCTGGAGATTCAAAGGAGCCCGGGGCTTTGGCTGCCCCTGCTGCTACTGCCCTTTAAATTGCTGCTGGAGTAGTACACCTTCCCCCCAGCCCTGCCCCTTTCACTCAACGCCCCACTCCTTCCAGGGTGCAGAGCTGCCCTACACACACCTTGCCTGGGGGGTCCCCCAAAGCTGTCGGCGGCCCTGATCTCAACATCCAGTATGAAAACTGTTCCAGCACCTCTGCATTCTGATCACCAAAAATGTAGTTATCAACCTCTCTGCCTTGATTGTTCTAAGCTGTGAGTTCCTGTCCCCACAGCAGGGACCCTGACCATGGTCAAAGCCCCCATAGCTCTGGTCCAAATCCAAGAAAAGGATCACTGGAACTAGGGGTGGAACAGAAGTCATTTGATAGATGATAAATAAAAATGGAGCTAAGCAACTGTGACATGCATTCCTCAGAACTAAGGCTCTCTTTGGACAGCTTCTCAGTTTCGGGCAGTCGCAACTTGTAAGTCAGAAGAGTTTCCCCTTTTGCCCTTTAGCAAACTGATCCTCAACCTATTCCAGACAGACTGTCTTTTCCGTAATGAGACTACTCTCCCATATAACATCACAGGAACTGCAGGGCAGTCACAGCTCAGTGACATCACAGCTACTCCCATGTGGAAATTGCTTGCTTAATATCGATTCCTTTAAGAATTCGTTACTAAATTTTCCCTGGAGCGTCTCACTGTATAATAGATTTGAAAAGAACAAACCGAGCACCCTGACAATAATTAACTTTAGACTAACCACTCGGCATCGTAAGTTAACTCTGTCTCCTTTGTTTCACTTACTGCACCAGAGTGAACCCACACTAGAAGAACTAAACGTACAACACTCCAAGAGCATATACACTAAAGACACAGTAAACAGATAGTGGTATCTTGAGCTGCTTACAATCATTGTGAAGAGATTATGTTTGCACAGTGAAAGGCCTCCAAAGGCTGCATAAAAAAACAGAGGCAGCTGTGATTGGGTCATTATAGAAGTCACTGCATTATGGTGGTTTTCTCTGGTAGTTTCCCCTTTAATTCAGTATTTTTAATTGAATTCGTTTCCTTCTCAAAACTCATTCATGAATAAATTGGATTTTAAGCAGTTTAGGAAGAAAGCTTGGAATTTCATTAGCCCTGAATAGGGAACTGCCAAAATACATACGGCTACTAGTGTGTGAGACTCTTGGTCAGCAAAGGGAAAGGGAGTGGGACGAAAAGTCAATGCTGCAAGGAAGAAAAGGGAACAGAGGATTTCTCGCTGCTCGTGACTGATCAGTGGAGTGTGCTGGTGGAAAAACTCTTTGAAATGTGCCGATGTGAGACCTGCCCAATGTCGTGGTATGCAAATGACAGGTGCCTGGGATGACCATGGTTCCTCACACTGCAAAGCGCAGGCCTTGAAAATGGCGAGAAGAAATCACTGAAGGTGGATGGAGGAGCATCTACAATGGCGTGGCTGGCTGGTGGTGGTTTCAATTGAGTTGTGCTGCTGCATTTTAGTGTATTTCATATGTATTTGTAGGCTGCACCCTGGGAGCCTTGAGCAAATTATGGATTCAAATTAAATAAATATGAATGGGAAAGAGCGTCCCGAACATTCAAACAGAGGCTTCTAAAATACATAAATGGATGTGAAGATCTTACACAGACCCCAGAGTATGATGGGACACTTTTCAATTATTTTGCAGGTCTGCAGCAATATGCTTCTCCACCCATTAAAGTCTATGGGCACCATAGAGCTAAAATTCCTTGGAAATGTACCCTCAATCTCCTTTAACTGGTATCTAGGAGTGGCTGCCTAAAGAAAGCCCATGATTTACCCATGCTTCTTGCTCTCCGAAATAAATTGGCAGAGAAAACTCATATTTTGAATTGGAGAATAAAACTAAAAACAAACACTAGACTAGGTGAGTGTTAAAGGAGATTTTACCAATGTGGGGAAAAGAGAAAAGAGACTGTGAAAATTAACAGTGACAGGAGCAAAGGAAACGCATAATACAATTTATAATATAAGATAGTGAGCAGCGAATTCTCAACAGAGGTGTATGCAACAGTATTAACACTGTATTTCAGGACAAATTGTGCTTGAAACAGACTGAGATCTTATTATGTTCATGGACCAAACACTGCCACTATTTTTAGTGTGTTAGAAGTACATGGCTGCCTTCTAGTTTTGGGTCTTGATTACCAATTGCTTTGTGTTTTGACTCACATGTTATTTACTTGATTGAATTACCATTCCAGCTATGACATGAAGCACGTTGGATAAGTGTACGCTCCAGGTAAGCTCAAAACTTGTCTCTCTCACCAACAGAAGTTGGTCCACCCACCATGTCTGTTCTGGCTATTAACATTTTAAAATAATGGTCCAGGTAATTAATACTAAATTACAGTGAAAATGTTCCAGAAATATTTATAATATTTACATTAATGCCTAATGAGATCCCTGTGATTAATGTTCTTATAATAAACACCAGAGAAAAGAACATTAATTAGACTCATTATTTTAACATGTTCTGCACGTAGGTTTTTGAAGTTGTTGTCTAGCTCACTGCACCATTAGCGGTGCTAAACTACTGGAGATCCTGAGACAGCGAGGATTCCACTGCCGGATCAGGGCCTCAGTATGTTGCACTTTTAGAATAATCATTCACATCTCTTCTGTATGGCTCTTTTAGAGAGGGGCCCTAGGGGTCAAAAGTATTACTATAGGTTGAACCTCTCTAGTCTGGCATTCTGGTCTGGCAACATCTATGGTCTGGCCTGATTTTAGTTAGCCAGATGTCCACTTATCCTGGGTGTAGCCAAGTTTCCTGCCATCCCCTAAAATTTGTTTACAGCCCTCAGTCCTGGCTCTCAGTGTTCTGTGTTATTTAGCACTAATTTACCCCAAAATGTCTTCTAAGAGCCCAGAAGGCAATGGAGCTGTTGGTAATGCTGCTAGACAAATTCTCTGGTTCGGCACCGGTCAGGTCCCGAGCAGGAGCGGCCCGAGGCCAGCTGCGGCAGCTGGTGCCCCAGGCAGAAGGCGCGATCGGCGCCCCTGCCTGCACGGCCGTCAATGGCCATGACGTAATCACGGGGCGCCCGGGCCGGCAGCGCCCTAGGTGACTGCCTAGTCTGCCTAGTCTCACGGGCCACCCCTGGTCCCGAGGGTACCAGATTAGAGAGGTCCAATCTGTAGTGATAAAATTACAGCACCAGGTGATAGTGCAGATAGAACAGTCACTGGGTACAAAGCTGACTATCATGTGGCATACAGGCTAACGCTCTAGTTATTTTCCTTGTCCTCTTTTTTGACTGTTTTTGGAAAGCTTTGTGCTGCTTTTATTCTTTTCGATCCATTGTTTTAAGAGAATATCCACCTTGTAAGGAACATGTAGCTCTGTCAATCTGATTTTCACAGGTGCTAAGCTTTGACTTTAGTCAGACCTGCATGTGCTCAGCACCTGTGAAAATCAGCCCTCTTTATGCCCCTGAGGCGACAACTGCTACCTCCGCCGAGCAGTAACTTGTGCTCCTTCTTACTAAGGCACATATTTATTTGCTAGGTCCTCTTACAGTTTGCCTGGGATGTTTCTGCATTTGAAAGTAGCCTGCCTGATCGGCTACTTTCTGGGAGGTAGTGTTTCCTTTGACAGAGGAAAAATTAGTTCCTTGATTCCTGTCTTCCAGAACATGTTTTATCATCACGTGCGTTAGTGTGCTAGGATAAAGCACATACTAAGGACTTAGCATGTGCTATTTTGCCTGTAACTGTTGGACCTTGAAAACAAAGGTAAAAGGCTTCTTAGGGGATCGTAACAGATATCTTCAGCAATCTGTGTTACCCATGTCTATGGATACTGAGCCAAAAGCAGACCTAGTGTAACCAGTTTTCATCTGGGTAGAATCAACGAGGAGTCCTGTGGCACCTTAAAGACGAACAGATTTATTTGGACGTAAGCTTTCCGTGGGCAAAGACCCACTTTGACAGGGATGCGGCCTTGGGGGAGGGGGCTTGGAGAAAGGGCTGCTATGTGGGTGACAAAGGTGGGCTGGGGGCAGAAGAGGGTAGATTTTGGGGGATCAGGACAGACGCACACATGCACAGGCTGGATTGCAGATGGCCCACGGGCTGTGAATTTGAGACTGCTGTTCAGAAAAGTCCTTTCCACTAGGAATGTAGACTCTGTCTTACCAGAATTGGATGCCGTCTTCCAGGAAGATGTCAAGTATCCATCGAAAAGGCAGATTAGATGAAGCAGACTTCCTTCTCTGCTGTGCACTGGGATAGTTTTGCAGCATGAAATAATGGAAGCGGTGGTGGGGGGTTATGCTAAACAGTAGAACTCTTCAACGAACTACGCTTATTTTTCATTTTGATGCTGGGAAAGATCCGCATGTGACCATCTGGGCAACTCCTCATTTAATAAATATCCCCTGAATTATTTATTTTTACTATTTGGCTAGCTCTGCTTCTGCTATTCCTTGTAGAGTAACTTTTTGACCTGCTTGCGGCAGCTACAAATGTTACCATCCCTACGCTATTGCTCTCTCAGACCTTTCTGAGTCCCACTGCACCACTTGCCAAAATGATTCCCTGCGGCAGTGAACGCTTCATGCTGTGTATCTGGTGTAATATATGTTCCTTGAATCCATTTCAAACCTATTGCTTTTTCTAGTACCACTGTGTGTTCCCTTGTTCTTGTGTTATGAGCCAAGGTGAATAGGAGCATTGGGTTGTTTTATGCACTTTTTATGTCTCCTCTTACTCAGGTGTGTGGGAAGGAAGGATGAGCTGTCTGGGGGAGGAAGCTTTACAAATGAAATAAAATTTAAAGGCAGTTTCTCTGACATGTCCGAGGCACTGCAAAACATTTTAAAGCTATGAAATACAAGTAACATAATAAATGTTCCCTCAAAAAAAAAGTAGAGGGAAGCCTATTACAGTAAAAGCCCAAGACATGACTAGGAAGGGACTAATGAAAAAGGCCAAGAGCAATCATATTTTAAAGCATCTAGAGGGATGTTTGAAAGTAATAAGGGGTTTGGGGAGGTTTATAAACAGAGACACAATGAAAAATATAGGCAACCCCTTGTTGCTACAGGCCCTGACTAAGTAGTCAGAAGGGTCTCAAGAACATCCATGCAGCTGAAGTACTTTCCTGAATAGATATGGACTGGACTGAAATTCTTCACTGATTTGAGGCTATAATGGTCTCCTGACGGGAGACCTCTGAGTAGAGTTACTTGATTTTTTTTTCAGTTCTTTTATTTTTAATTTAAAAAAACCCTCATCCAAACTGATAAATGGGAAAAGATTCAAATTTCCATTATTCCTCTGCCCTCTTGTTTGGTGAATGTAGCTGAGCAGGACTGGCCTTACCATGAGGCAAACTGAGGCAGCCGCCTTAGGTGCCAGACCGGGGCGCCACTAGGACCCAGAGTGTAGAAAATTGTGTCTGCTGCTGGTGCAGCAAGAGAGCATGGGGGCGTCATTTGAGCTCCCCGCCTCAGGTGCCAAAATGTTGTGGGCCGGCCCTGTAGCTGAGTACTTCCAAGCTGGGCTGAGCTCTCTCATCTCTTCGTTAAAGTGAGGTACAAGCCCCCAGGACTTCTTGGAAGAATTCAACACAGGCTTGGATTGTGTCCTATGAAGCTGCAGACACCTCTCATAACCAGACTGAAGTTCCTGAGAATAGCTCTAAATAAGTAAGAATTCAAACTTTTTGGGCTGGCGACACCATTTGGACTTTAAAAAAATCATGAGCTTGCAAGCTCTTACCGGCCACCCACTACCTCTGCCCGGCTCAGGGAGACAAACAGAATCACAGCCCTCTTTGGAATCATGATCCACACTCTGAGAACTGCTGATTTAGAGCAATAAGTTTGAATTCCTCCATATTTTCTAAAAGAATGTCAAATGTCCATCTTAGAGAATTATAAGTAATTCACAAGTGTTTTAGAACATCTACCTCTGCTCAATGCTAATCAAGTGTTCAAACTCCCCATTAGCACAAGGTAAGTTTTTCTTGCAATATAGTTTGTGCTAGCGAGGTGCAATCCAAGACTCACTGGAAACACTTTGACTCCAGTAGGGCAGGCCAAATAGGTAGAAAAGCTAGAAAAGCCTTGACTTGGACATTCATTGTCTATTTTAAGTGCATATGTAAATGTGTCTATTGCTAGTATAAGAAAACTCACTGCAGACTAGTGCATAGGTTCCAAGTTCCTTCAGAGCAAAACATAGAAACCAAGTGATATTTCTTTTCAAAGATACCCAGTAGTTTCTTTGGGATACCATAACAAGAGACTGGCACTGCAGTGTAACCCTCACTTTTAAAAGTTTCAGACAGAATTTAACAGAGGCGCCTCCTGAAGAAATTAACTGAATTAAAGCCACTGGCATATTCAGCACAGCTGAGCTGGGATGAACTCCCATTGGGTACTTGCAGATTGAACGGGTCTGAAAGTAGCTTACGGCTACAACATTGCAGTATCTGAACAAACCAAGTGCTTGTATTTTTTGCAGTATCTCTCAACTGTGAGGTTGCAATAGAGGACTCCCTGTAGCTTTACACTGCGATATGGGCAGTCCAGCCTTCTCAGTTCTAGTAGGTGGAGCATGCATCCAAGTTGATAATGAGGCCAAGGTCAACACCAGAGTCAACTGCCAATTGCCAGAACCAGGGAGCAAGCCAGAATCAGACTCAGGTCACACAGCAAGTGATGGACACAAGGGTCAAGCTGGAGTCAGAGGTCAGGGTTGGAAACTGATGGTGAAAGCATGGAAAGGGCAGGACTGGAGGCGAGGCAAAGATTGAGCATGGAGCAGAAACAAAGGCAGATGAAGGATAAAAGTCAGAAGCTGAGCAGGAACCGGGTTGGGTGCAGGATTCAATACAGCCACAACAGCAAATCACCTTGGTACTCAGACAGCTTCCTGTGACATCTTCTAGCTTAAATAGCATGGTTGGACCAATCAGTGGAGCCCAGGAAATCCACTAATCAGGGCTCTCATGGGAGGTGTCTTGGCTGAGGCCTACTAGTCTCTTAGCCCACCGGCTTTCAGGAAAAACTGGCTGGAGGCCAGGACGCAGGGGCTGTCCTGGGTCTAAGACCTGGAACATCACACACATTCTTACGGCCCCTTGTGTAAAGGGGCTGACTTCTCATCTTGGGTTTTACTGTGGCCTGGCAACAATGTAATAAATGCAGGACAATAAAACACAGTGTAGAGTGAAAATCTGTTTCTACAGTGAAGTAGAATTTATCCTGGGCTTTGGGTCATTAATGATGTCTCTATGCAACCATCTACTAATTTAATATATCAACAAGTTGGGAGGAACAATGACAGAGATGCTTACACTCCCACAAACATGCAGGATGCCACTTACACGGGCCATTTATTTGATTTGATCTGTCACAAGGGTATAAAAGCAATGAACGGGCTGCTGACTGAACTAACCCAGCACATTAGAACCAAGATAGGTTCTCCTACGACAGCAGCCACCTTTCAGGAATGGACAGGCTCACCTGGGAACCAGTGTCAGCCCAGCACATGATCCAGCCATGTTGCCAGGGGAAAGAGGGAGGAAAACAGCTATCCATCCCTAATTAGATAATCCAGAAGGTTTGGGACAGAGTTTCCTGTGAATCTTTGGAGGACACCAACACATTAGCCTGGATATTCAGCACCTTCAACTAGACTGTAGGGAAGAGAAGGTGGCGGCTTTTGTTGTTGTACCTCTTGGACTAATCTGAGTCCCCTTTTGCCAGAATTTTCCCCTGCAGACATGGGTGATATTGCCCAATGTTACTGCTGATGTCAGCTATTTAACATCAAAAAGAATGATGAATGCTGCTAGTTTATCTTTTACCCTGGGCAGATCAGAATAAATGAATAAGCTATTTGGCACGAAGGGCCTCGACAAAACAGCAAAGACATTAAGAAGCTCAGATGACCCATCCCAGAGTGGCCACAATGTTCAGGACTGAAAACTGGGTGCTTTTCTTCCCAGGAGGACTGACACAATCAACACCGAGATGGGAAATGTTTGTGCAAAGGTCATTCAACTTAAGTTTCCATCCTCCAATGGGGAGGCCTGCAGTAATCAGTAGCCGTAGCCATCCTTTGAGTGCCATTTAATCAAACTCAAGTGAGTTTTATTTCAGTTCCAATAAAACAATAGTACTGAAGTATGCCTATCTGCACTATAAATCACACCTTCCTTTGCTGTGTAGATATACCCTCAACTCTAATTCAAATAGCCCAACAACTTCACAAATTCTTTTATCCCCTCTTGAGCCATCTAAAAGTGGTGCCAGAGAGCGAGCAGTTTTCCTGATAAAAAATTGTCATTCTGAGCCGGCTCTGGGAGTAATGACCCTCTGCGTTTATGAAGTAAGAAGTCGACTGAAGTAAGAACTGAAAGATCTCATGCCACTTGCTAAGACGGATTGCTATTATTTGAGCTGTCCATCCCAAGTATTTGTTCGGAGCATATTTTCAGTACTCGAGGTGATGTAGTGTAGTTACAGATCAGAGAACAGCCAAACTGCAGAAAACATAGACTGACTTACCTTCATCAAGATAAATCATGACAGGTTGCAGGACTCCTATAACTCAAAAGCCAAGGTGACCTTGAGGGAACAGTTGATTAAAACTGCCACACAGAGCTCAGGGTTATAGTTTATGGCTAATGATGCTGTACCCTATAGGGCTAACCTGCTTGCTTGCCTATAGAGAGAGAGATTTATTATGTCCTTATGGTTTTGATGATATGTTTATTATAATATGTTACAGTGGGTTTATATTGACAGTTTGGCTGCCAAGGGACGTACAGGCCTCATCCTGTATGCTGAGTTCAGGCAAAGTTAGCATGCTCGTATCTGGGACTTTTCACCCAGATAGCAAAGTCAATGTGCATATATTCAGGACCTTTCACCTAGATAAAGCAACCTTCAATGGCTCCCAAAAATACCCTCACATTTAGCAGGTACATCATTACTTGGAAAAACCTGAAATAACCGATTAAGACCAGACTGAATAACTGGGTAGGACAGAAATAACGAATGTGACCACCATAACCACAAAACGCCCATGGCAATAAATTGATGTATATGATAATAAGTTGAGATCAATGATACACTGACCTATAGGGAAAAGACACTTCTCCATTAGTAAGGTGAGGAAATACAAATAAGGAGAAAAGGAAACATCCCCTATTGAATATGCATCAAATATAACAATGTCCGCATAACATATGACAAAAGTGGCATTCCAGCCTAGGGGCAGTAGAAGGAGATGTAGTCCTTGAGAGGTGCCAGACTGATGGCCACTGGTGATGATGGGAAGGTGAAGGTCATGACGAAGATGATGGCTAACACGTTAGATTGTTCTCGAAGGAATGGTGTGACTATACGGTATGGAACTATAGATTTACTTTCCCTAGCTGTCTTATGAAGTTAGGAAGTTTGTGACTGTGCTAAATGTGTTAACATTCTATATTTGCAACTGTGCACATCAGGGGCCCTAATCATAGAATAATTAAATACTGGGCCTGATGCTAGGACCTGTCAACCCTAAAAGTAGTCACTGGAAATTGACAGGTTATATAATTATATTCCGTCTATAGATCAGGCAACAATGCCAGGCTGCCAACTGAATTGCATGTGCCTCTCTGTGCTGTAATTTGGTGCTGCTCTTAAATAACTCGTAGGGCCAAGTAAATGTTGCAGTCCAACCTCTCCCTACATTACAATTCCTTCACCTGTGCTGTTGTTATTAAACCTTTCAGATGCTTCAGATAGCACTGGAAATGTACCTGATAGGAAGGAAATAGAACTGCTGAAGTTCTATATTTTCCCCACCTTTACCTCATTCTGCATTCCAGGCATATTGACACAAACAGAATGAGGGAAATCTGCAGCCACTAGACACACAGGCCCAGAATTTCACTTGGAGTACAGTAGCATAGTACCATCAACTGAGCAAGCTTATTTCTGCCAACTGAGGAGTTGGCCCCACCACCTTAGAGTTAAAGCTACACCAAAACCGGTAAGGCAAAGTTGAGAGAGGTTGTCTTTGATTCCTTCCCCATCTGCATTGTACCTACATGTTACAGCTGAACCACTAGCAGGTGCTGGAGTGATGGCTGAAATGAACATTTCCCCTGTGAACTACTTGTTTTCAAAAGACCATAACTTTCTGAAATGTGCACCTTTCTAAGCTTGGTCTCTTATGAGAAGGGAAATTTTTGAACACTGAAATAACTTGGGATAAGAATTTGAAGGGCAGCAAGGAAATAGTCTTTGGTGACAAGTGCCGTAAGTGACCTGCTCAAAATGTGGGTGATTTGAGAACGATGCATTTGAAACATGCACGGCAGACATGGGGAGCCGATCTGGGACAATTCCCTTTCCACCATGCCTTGGAGAAGCCATTCCTTCCTCCCGGGTAGCAGGGTTCCAGAACTTTCGGCAACGTTGTAGAAGAGCAACAACGGGATACCCTCTGGACTAGAGCACTCAGGTATGCCACAAGAATGCATAGTCTCTATTGCTGCTTTCTGTGGAGTTACCAAACATCACGAGACAAATGTGGAAAGCAAAATGGGAGAACAATGGATGGAGGAAGGCTGAGATAGCAGCAAAGACAGCAGTTGGTAGTGGCTAGGAAGAACAAGAGGTGGAGGTTCCATAGCAACTGTCAGTCAACACAATCAACTTTGCAGGGTTTTAATTCGGTAAGTCTAGCTAAGTACTTCTAGATTAAGACTTTTGTATTTTACCTTTTTCTTAAAAAAATCTAGGAAATTTGCTCATAAAACATTAAGACTGCCCAGTTAATCACAGAGTGGTGCTATCTTCATTCATCAGTAGGTAGCAGTAGAGAACCCAAGCCTAATATTTTACCTTTGAATCCATCTCTGCTAGGTGCCAAATCCACAGAAGTAGCTGCAAAAACCAAAAACTGAAGCCACTTTCAACTTTCTGGCATGCTAATCCTTCTGCGTGTACATCTGTTCTACTCGGATACTGTAAGTGACTGACACAAATTGAGTATTTTCTCTTCTACTCCTTCGAAATACAATTACTTAACCTCTGTTCCGCGAAAGCAAAGATTCCTCACTTCTCGACTGTTCTTGGATAGCAGTATGACCCCGTAAAGAGGGTCAATGTACGTCGACTGAGCTGTGTGTCTAACTCAAGGGACAGAGCTGTTCAATAAATTCTTCACAATGCACATTAAATTGTTCACAACTCTGCTCATGAACTTAGACATCAGGGCCACATCTTTGGCACAGGAACAGAGCAGGAAGATGGCTGTAATCTACCTTGCCACTGCCTTGACTCTGGGGCCAAACAGGGGCCAGTCTAACTCCTGACATAATTTAGCCTAATCTAATGGGTGTTCTAAATTACACCAAGCATAATGGTCCAACTCCTTGACAAGCCCAACGTCCCCTCTTTAGGATGGAGCTAGGATCGGGTGCATAGAATTAGTCATGCAGGCTTTGTGTCAGCCAGCAATTCCACTCGGCCATGGAAATTCCCGTTTTCAGGCAGCTTTGCAACATACGCACTGCAAAGCAGCCAGATGGGTGGCTAAGGATTAGTAGCCAGTTCTCAATTTGCATAGAAAAACCTCTAGTGTAAACAGATTTTCCTCTACAATCTTCTTCTTTTGGTGGGAATGCAGGGAAGGACACAGTTACTGGCAGTCTGTCGCATCTACCTTCATAACGGCACAAGACGAATCAAAACACCGCACTTAAAAAGAAAGGCAGTCAGATCTTTTCTGTATTTCAGCCATTTGTGGGGTTTCACTCCATGTTTTCTCTTCCGTGCAAGCCTTTTATGATTTTATATGGTAAGGAAGAGCGCAGATGAAGTGAATGCTTTAATAATTGTGCTTGTGTGTCCATTTTGTAGACTCCTCTGGCATCTAAGCACAACAATAGGAATCATTCTTTTAGTTACACAATGCTGTGATAAGGTTCTGTTGGAACAGCTTGCCAATGTGCATTGAAAAACAGTTTGATTTGAAGGTTAAACACACATTTTCTTGACTTTACTGATCAATTCTTGCTGACTAATGTGAATAAAAGGACCCTGCCTCCTTTAAAACATCCCTGTGCATATTAAGATGTTGTACTCGCCAACCTTTTTTCCCCACTGTACTGAAGGTGCTACAGGACCACTCTTTTTTTAAGTTTTTTAAGTTACAGACTAACACAGCTACACCCTGAGACTTTTGAACATGCCTAGTCCTCTTAATATTCCCCATGGCTGTCATTTTTACATAACTTATATGATTGTGGAAAACCAGACCACATGCAGTGTCCGGCAGGTGCTCCAGCAGGGGACAGGTAGCCACAGAAAATATCTGACACACACCCACATGATTTGAGACCATCTTCCTGGTGATGACTCAAAAACTATTCTCCCCACCCCCACTGCTCTGCCTCCTATCTAGGTGCACGTCTCACCTTCCCTCCGACATCTTTTCGTGGGGTCTCACCTTCAACTCAGGCTACACGTGGCCAAACCAGAACTCCTCCCCTGTCTCACCTCTGCAGTTCTGAGGAGAAAATCCTCCTCCCCCTGTCAGTCAGACCTGTAACCCCAGTGTCATCTTGGATTCCCCCTGTATCTACCCCCAGATCACCAGGATGTGGCTGGATCATGATGCCTCTTCCACTCTACAGGATCCCCAAGAGCCCGCCCTGCCTCTGCCCTCACCAGGCCTCTTGTCTTGACGTCAGCAATTCTGGCCATCCTGACATCCAGCTCTCTGCCGTCAGGATCACTGCTCCGGGTTGTGGCCATACTGGGGGGGGAATGGAGGGGTGCTGTAGAGGGAGGGGGTTGGGACTAGGACAAATGCCAGATCCGCAAATGGACGTAGGCACCAAAATCCCAGTTTCAGGCACCAATATGATCTATAATCCTCCCCCCTCCCGCCCCCACACGCACACACACACACACTCAGCTGCCACCTAACCCTGTAGGTGCCTCACCTGACTTGGTTCTCAAATGTTTGTTGTAAAAACTCCTAGGTGCCAAAATTTCTGGCCTTGGCCATGCACAATGCTGCTTCAGGCAGGGGCCCAGACACACCTCTCACACTTCAAACCGGCTGAAGATAAGCAGGGCAATGCCTACATAACCCGAGAGGCCCAATTCTGTAGGCCTGCTCAGAGACCACTTAACTCCACACACAGCACCTGGGGAGGGAAACCTGCCTTACAGCCTTGAGGTGTCTCTCAGTCTCTCTTATTCAAGCCATTCCAATTTATTTAAATATTAATAGGGCCAGAGAGAGGTGAGAATCATTCTGTAGGCCAGCAGTGAGAGTGTTCACCTGAGAGGTGACAAATCCCTGTTCAAATCTTTCCTCCACAAGAAGTTCAGGGGAGAAAGGAATTGAATCAGGGTCTCCCACCATCTGGGCAAGTGTTGTAACTGCCAGACTAAAGGTTATAAGTCTACCACCTCCACACAGCTGTGGATTGTAACCAGTGTGAGATGTTCCCCATGGTCTGGATTTAGGCACTGAATTCTGTGAAGGGAAGGGAGGCATAGGCTAGTTTAGACAGCTCCTCTCCTAACCTGCTGGCTTTTGTGGATACCAGTCTGAGGCACCCATCTCTCACCATTGTTGTATAGGGAGGCTAGGGACCTAATCCAGGGTTTGTGGATTCCAGTGATTTTCAAGACACCTAGAAGTTAGGCCTTGCAATGCTT
Source organism: Rafetus swinhoei (assembly GCA_019425775.1). Lineage (NCBI taxonomy): Eukaryota > Metazoa > Chordata > Testudines > Trionychidae > Rafetus > Rafetus swinhoei. Next base: position 49,302,177 of record CM033432.1, read on the forward strand.
AAGTCCCTTTGTGGATTCTGGCTAAGGAGCATGAGGACTGTGGGAGGGAAAGCCTGAGACTAGGAGACAGGAGACTGTGGGGATGGGGACAGGACTGGTACAGGGAGGAGAATAGGACAGAAGAGGCTAGGAGAGAGAAATGGTCAAAAGGTTCTTCAACCACTAGAGAACCGTTCTTTACAGATCCTGGAATAAAACCCCAAATTCCTGAGTGACACTGTCCCTCCTCTGTCAGCAACTACCCCTGAAAGCCACAGGCAAAAGATTTCTCCTCTCTGCTGCTGAGGCAGAGAATGAAAACCTACTACTGCTCTCAGTTAGCCCAAGTAACAAAGATCTGTGCTGTGACTAAATATTTCAAGACAGCTGAAAAACTGCATACGTGTCAGTATGATGCCCCATAATGGATTTGTTTGTTTGTTTTGTTAGAAATACAGGATATCACACACACGCAAGCTACCCTAAGAGAAGGTTAAGGTTGCAAATTCAAGCAATCAAGCTAGGAAATGCCAGAATTAAAGCTGCCTATGCAACCTTAGTTTGCCCCCCTTGTGTAGAAGCATTATACAACAGTCTGTAATTACACGATTACAAACTATGCAATTGCCCTTTTAACGAATTATATCTAACAATGTGATGTTGTGTAACCTCATGAATCGTGGACTAATTTTTACGAATGGGATTGTATAAATGGAACAGTGTTAGTCACTTTAAAATATTTGTGGAATGATTTGGATGCAGTGCATTGTGTAGTAAGCAAGCAACACCACCTTCTCTCTCCGGTTCCCCTTGTTTGTTTGTTACAGACACCCGAGGCATCTTGTACTAATACAGGCTGCAGGATTTCTGGAACTGGAAAGATTTCTGGTCTTATTCTGCGGTTATACTGTGCACCCTCCTGCAGGGCTCCCCCAACCCTGCCTGGGGGCTCAATGTCACAGTAATACAAATGAGTAACACTCCATAGAAATTAATACAGTGTGGAGAATCTTTTCCTTAAAAAAAAAAAGAAGAAGGAATTAACCGCAGCTTTCAGTGCTGTAACTTTGAAAGTGGTAGATGCCATCAGAGAACCATGGCAGCCTGACAAAGCAGCAAGGCCTAGACACAAAGAAAGGCTGGGATGTCTCTCAGCCGTACATGACCTCATTTTTCACCTCACTAGAAGAGAGATGCCCTGTCCAGCAGTTCATCAGTCAAAGCTATAAGACACTGTGACAGGATGTCTGCCCCTCACTGGCCTAAGAAGGGTTACATCGAGCCCTAGGAGAAGATTGGGGCTGTGGAGCTGTGGCATGTATCAACCAGTTAGGGCCCAGCTGAGGGCTATATAAATAAGGGCTCCTGGAGAGGAGGAAACACTCACTCACTTTTGCTCTAGCTGTAGAGCAGGAGGGACCTGGCTGCCAGTGAAGACAGAGCAGGGCTGGGCAGAGCAGGGGAGCACTGGCCAGGCAAACTCCCAGGCTGAGGCCTTGCTTTCAGGGCCTGAGGCTACTAGGGCTGCAGGGGAAGCCAGGGCAGCAGAAGGCAGCTAGGCCCCTCTCCCCCACAGCTGGAGTGAGTGTGAACTCAGCCTGGCCAGCCATCTCTTTTATACAGCCCTCCTGGGCTCTGATTGGCTGCCACAAGGCCTCTCATGATTGGCCCGTAGCTCTCCCAGGGCTGTTTTAACCTTTTTATGCCTGGAGTGGGGTGACTACCCCTCTACAGATGCCCGAAGGATCTGGCATTTTCACCCCCTCTCTTGGCACACACTGCTAAACTGATGCAAAGAAATCTCAAGACATTGCTCTAAGGCTGAAGCCCCCATATCTTCACGAGTTTTACTAGACTCTCTTGAGTCCCTCTGTTGGACAAAGGGGCTTCGGATTGCATCTCCTACTACCAGAGACTCCAGCACATCACCAGGGATCGGCAAGCACCGCCTCCCTCAGGCATCAGGCATTTGTACAGTCAGCTAGACCAGTGGCCTATCAATGCAGTGTGCAGTCTCTGATTGGCACCTGTACCACATGAATCATAGAATCACAGGGCTGGAAGAGACCTCAGGACTTCACTGAATCCAGCCCCCTGCCCAAAGCAGGACCAATCCCAACTAAATCATCCCAGCCAGGGCTTTGTCAAGCCAAGCCTTAAAAACCTCTAGGGATGGAGATTCCACCACCTCCCTAGGTAACCCATTCCAGTGCTCCACCACCCTCCTAGGGAAACAGAGCTTTTCTCCGGACCTCTTTGCCGGAAAAAGCGCCAGTCTGAGAACAGGAACCTCCTTCAGGAAGTTGAAATAAACCCTTTCTCTCTGCAGATCTCAAATCCTCAACCTCTCCTCGTAGGTCATGTGCTCAATCATTTTGGTTGCGCTGCTGACCTCTTCAATGTAACCACATCCTTTCTGTAGTGGGGGCCCCAGAATTGGACACAATACTCCAGATGTGGCCTCACCAGAGCCGAATAAAGGGGAATAATCACTTCTCTAGATCTGCTGGCATGCTGCCGAGGAAAACGGAAGAAACTCCCTAATAGGCAGCTGTGAGGTCATCTGCCCTCCATAATTGTCTCCTCTTAGAAATTGACTTAAGCCCTGACGCATTATGTTTTACATCCCTTCCACACCCCTTGATGTTAGCGCACATTGGGAGAGTCTGGTCTGTACCAAAGTCTAATCCCTCTGACAGTCTGCTAGAGCAGAGAAGCTTTCCATAGAGGACAGGGCTCTGTAACATCCTTGCTGGTGGAGGCTGCCTCTGGGGGATACAGTAAGTCAGCAGAAGCCGATTGCCCAGGCCCTGGGTTAGGCCTACCTTGAACCACAAGGACTATTTGCAGGCTCCCCCCTGAGCACTGGGATTGTGGTCCCCTTGTACTAATTTACCTTCACCTCTGGACACAGCCTCCGTGCTCGTTTACTCTGAAGAATTTAGGCTCAAACTGCCCGTGTGTACAATTCACTCTCTGCCAAACTCACAACAAAAGGAAGCAGAGTATTAGGAACGTATCAAAGCGGTGATTGGTTTGTCAAAGCGATGGCGAGCTTCAGTCTCCTGGTTCTTAAACTGGCACACACAAAAAGCCCACAAGAGAAACAATCGAAAAGTCAGGGGTATTGGCCAGATGGCAGCTAGAGGTATATTGTTTCTCAAATGACATACAGAAGAAGTTCCTGAGGAGGGCCGTTATGCAAAGGATACATCGATGTTTAAGAGATGGAAGGTGGATGGGATGAAGGAAAACAGAGGCACAAAGAAAGGAATGATAACGATGAGAAGAAAAGGGCTATTGAGCCGTGCGTATTTCATACTTCTGACGTGTAAAAGATAGTAGCACAGAAACAAATGCAGGCATGTTTCATAAAGGGAAAATGGTCCCTGTTACGGGGTCCACTCACCAAATAAGGTGCTGCCTCCAGGCAGCTCAGGATTAGCTCTTTCCAGGCACTGCCTTTGTCTGGCAGGATCTCTACCAGCCATCTCTCTCACCCGGCAGCCCCTCTCAGTCTATGTCTAGACTGCTGCTTTTTTTCGGAAAAAGGTACGCAAATTGCACTTCGCAACTTGCCTATCTCTTTCCGATTGTTTTTCCGGAAGATGCTTTTCCGAAATTTGGCCCGTCTACACTAAGCCAAATTTCAGAAAAACCTCCTCTTTCGGAAGAGCCCTTTTTCCTCGTGAAACGAGGAAGACGGGGCTTCCGAAAGAGCACATCTACTCTTCCACAAAAAATGTCACAAAAGCAGATGCATTCCCTGAACGCAGTGGAGTTTTTCCAGGATCAACTCCGTGATCTAGACATAGCCTCACTCCCAGAGTTGCAGGCTTCTATTCGTGGCTCAGCCCTCTAGCCAGGTCACTAAAGTCAAATTCCTTCCAGACCAGCTGTCCCGGTGGTATCTCCAGCACCATGTGGCACGTCCCAGTGGCTGATAGGGGAACCCAGCCCTGCTCCTCTACACAGGGTTACAGCACATGAACCCTGTAACAGGCAGCCAAGGTAGGTACAGTCCTGCCTCCTGATGCTGTTTCACGAGCCCCTTTCCTACATATGACAGTTCTCCCTTTCTCTGGGTTTGCCAGCCCAAGCCCCCTCCTCCCAGGGACTGGTTGTTAATTATTGCCTTGCAGCCCCCTCAAAGGTCACAGCTTCTGGGCTTTGTACAGGCCCCTCCTCTTCCTCCTCAGCTAAGCCCATGTTCTAGGAATGGCCTGTTCCTGGTCTCATTCCTCAGGTGCAGCCTGGGCAGTTAATTAGCCTGTCTAGGCACTTTACCCCCTCCAGCCTTGAGTGGGGTGGGCCTCCCGTCACGTAGCTCTCCCTCACACCCAGGTTCCCCCCTTCTTGGCCTCACTTGCCACTGAAGGGGGTGACTAGAGGAAGGAGTGCAGCATGCCACTGAGGCAAGTGGCTGGACAGAGGATTGCTGGCCTCCCGGAAGGGTGAGGGGAAAAGAACGGAGTGGGAGGGCTGTGTCGAGAACACAGCAGTCCTAAGAGCAACGCCCATCCTAATGGCAGAAGGGTCAGTGTGTTGCTATGAGAAAAACACAAGACTTGAGGTAATGGCACCGCACAGCCTCAATATGTAGTGATTATGTCACCCATATAAGCAAAAAATATATATGCCTATATATTTATACTCTGTCCATTCCCAATTTGGGGCAAAACATTGGTTTGAGAAGAACTTAAACCAGCATTACATAGAAAGGCACCATTCTTATGAAACATACAATGCAAAATTTACCAACTTATTGTTCGTTGCTTCCCTTAGGTCGATTTGGCTCAGATCCTCCCCCACCGCATTCTATTTCCATTTCTTTGTCTTGCAGGCATAAAGCAGGCACCTCTGTAAATCTAACTGTAATTGCACATTATGCAGACAAATGCTGTGCAGGGTATAATTAGCAACAGTGAACTGTGACTTTACGTTTCATCGCAACAACTTTTGTGTGCTGTTTACACAGCTTTCCCCGGGCGTTCTGACTACTCAGCTACAGTAATGTAGGTGAACGATTACATGAGTATCAAGGTTAAGACGGAGTTAAGCTTCAGCTGAATTTACAAACCACATGTGTTGTGGTAAATTGGTTCATGACATCTTGAAGAATCTGACATAAAATCAGGAGAATTGATAAGCCAATGGCTGGGATGAAATTCTGTATTATATTCCTCTATAGACATAAGAACATAAGAACGGCCATACTGGGTCAGACCAACGGTCCATCTAGCCCAGTATCCTGTCTGCCAACAGTGGCCAGTGCCAGATGCCCCAGAGGGAGGGAACACAATAGGTAATCCTCACGTGATCCCTCCCTGTCACCCATCTCCAGACAAACTGAGGCTAAGGACACCATTCCTACCCATCCTGGCTAATAGTCATTGATGGACCTAACCTCCAGGAATCTATCTAGCTCTCTTTTGAACGCTGTTAAAGTCCTAGCCTTCACCACACCTTCTGGCAAGGAGTTCCACAGGTTGACTGCGCTGAGTGAAGAAAAAGTTCCTTCTGTTTGTTTAAAACCTGCTGCCTATTAATTTCATTTGGTGACCCCTGGTTCTTATATTGTGGGAATAAGTAAATAACTTTTCCTTGTTAACTTTTTCCACACCAGTCATGATTTTATAGACCTCTATCATATCCCCCCTTAGTCTGCTCTTTTCTAAGCTGAAAAGTCCAAGTCTTTAATTTGTCTTCATATTGGACCCGTTCCAAGCCCCTGATCATTTTTGTTGCCCTTTCTGAGCCTTTTCCAATGCCAAAATATCTTTTTTGAGATGAAATGATCACATCTGTATGCAGTATTCAAGATGTGGACGTGCCATGGTTTTATATAGAGGCAATAAGATATTTTCTGTCTTATTCTCTACCCCCTTTTTAATGATTCCTAATATTCTATTTGCTTTTTTGACTGCCGCTGCACACTGAGTGGATGTTTTCAGAAAACTATCCACAATGACTCCACGATCTCTCTCAAGTAGTTGTAGCTAAATTAGTCCCCATTATATTGTCTATATATAGACGTTTTAATTTAAACATTTTAAAACAAGATTATTGTTTTCCTGGTCACTTAGGGTACATCTACAAAGCTGGGCTAAAGTTGAATTAAGCTATACAACTTCAGCTACGTCAATTGCATAGCTTAAGTGGAAATAGCTTAACTCAGCTTTAGGCACTGCCTACACAGCAGGAAGTCGAAGGAAGAGCACTCTTCCTTCAACTTCCCTTACTCCTTGTGGAATGAAGGTTACAGGAGTAAGGGAAATAACTGCTTCGAAACTATGTCGAAATAACTGCTTGTGGTCTAAACGTGGACTGTGTAATTTCGGAATAACGTGAGTTATTCTGAAATAACACTGTTGTGTAGATATACCTTTAGTCATTTCTATAGACTCCTGCCGTGGATTCTCCCCTCTCCATAATCAGGTGTGGCCATACTTCCGCCTCCTCAATCTCCTCTTTTAGTGGACAGGTCTTGGTATGTTTGTGCTCCAGGCAAAGCAAAATTCTTTCCCTTCCAGAGAAACAAAAGTTCAAATACAAAAGATGTAACCTTCACTCCTGTTCAAGGAGGCTCAATCTGCCCTCCTCCACCCAGAGAAATAGTGCAACAGTTCCACCCTGATCTCCTCTTTATTGTTGATGGAGGTCTTCCTCTTCTTCTGGGAATCCCCAGCCATGGGCTCTGGAACAGGATGCTAACACTTAGCTCCCATGTTCAATCCTTTGTTTTCCATTGACCCAGAACTTGTTCCTTCACTCTACTATTTCCTCTTAAATTCTACAACCCCCTCTACAGAGGGGAAGTGGACCAGGCTGTCCCGCCAGACGAAAGGTGGGATAAGTCCAGTCCCTTATCTCTGGCCTCAATCTTTCTCTTCCTCTTTATTTATTACAATTCTCTGGATACAGATCAACTCTCTCAGCTCACTACTCCTGTTTCATCCACTTTGAAATGGGAACTGCATATGCTGTCATAAACGGCTTGACAGGCTGCCTCATTTCACTGGGCCTTCTATGATTACATCTTTCACCTCCTCTCTTCCAAATTCCACTTCTTCTTTCTTCACAAACCATTATGGCAGAGGTCCCGGTTTCTTTGCTGCGGTGCAATGGCCAACATTAGGTGCCTGGGTACCTAAGCGTAGGCTTCTACATCCATATTGAGGCACCTACCTGACTGGACTTGTTTTCAAAGTTGCTGGACTGCTATTGTTCCCTCCGGCGTCAAGGAGATTTGTTACTTTGCCTCTATCGATACTCAGTAGTCACTAGTCAGATGCTTAGTGGCAACGGCCTAGCTTCACAGAGGTACTCCGGCCCTGGGATCCTGAGTGTCACAACCCCTAACCTGGAGGTGCCCAGAAAATCATAAGCACACACTGTGATTCACAAAGCCTGAGTTAGGTGCCCAGGCTCCCTGCACAATGTCGGGGAGGGGAGGAGGAAATCCATGCTTCACACAAGCCAGGAGATGCCAAGGAGAGGGGTATGTGCTAACCCCATCCCCTCACTGAGCCTAAGTCCAGGGCTGCAGGGGGGCACTTTTCTTAGTTTGGGATCCACAGCCGGGAGGTAGCAGCTACAGCACTTTTGAAAGCAGGAGACCCGCCTTCCTTATAGCTGTCAGTGCAGTGGTAGGGTACTCATCCAGGCTGTAGGCAACCACCGGTTCAAGTCCTCCCTCCACCTGCTATGGACAACAGAGATCTGCCAGGTCTCGGCGCATGCCCTAATCACCAGGCTATGGGCTAATCCGAGACGGAGACCGCTCAGTCGCTCCTGTAGAAGCTGTTCTGCTATGGACAAATGATAGTCATTTGGGTCAGGGCACAAACAAGCAAGAGGACGACACTATAGCCTGGTGGTTGCAGCACTCACCCAGGATGTGGGAGATCCAGGAGCCAGTGATCCTGCTCCAATGAGCCTTTAAATATGTCTCCAACATGCAACAGCTTCAACAGGAGAGACAGAGGGGGTCCACATCCTGTTGCATATGGCTGAAGGCTCTTATCTGGGGCCGGGGCAGATCCCTGTTCAAAGCCCTTCTCTGCTTCAGGTGGAAAGGGGATTTGAACTGGGGGGTCTGCCACATCCTGGGGGATGACCCTAACCATGGAGTTAAAAATTACCAGGCAGCTCTCACTGCTGCACAAACCCTCCAATGAGCATGTATGTGGCAGGCAGGTCAGGCTAGCCTGTGTTCCGTGGCCGAATGCCTCTCTGCCCCTGCTTCATGAATTCCTCTGGGACTTAGACAGGAGATAGGTGTCCAAATGCCTAGAGGGAGGCAGCCATGTGCATGCCCAGAAGCAGAAAAACAGGCACTTAGGACTTTTTACTGCAAAAAAATAGGTGCCGGGTGAGTTTAGGTGCCCCAAGGGTGCAGCAGGATGCTTATGAATCTCAGGGGAGCCTAGAACTGGGATTGAACTGCTTAAATCGGCGGTTGAGACACCTAAGTACTTTTGCGTACCTAGGCCAGTATGACTAACACAAAGTGATGTGTCAGCAAATGATGGGAAAGTGTCCACATGTTATTAACCAGAACAAGGTTTCACACACGTCAGTAAAATGACCTGAAATCTATTAGCTTTCCTAAGAAGCTAACTCCTGCTTCCCTCATTGTTCCCATGCTATTGTCATCTCATCTTTGGTAAATCTGGAGTTCAGCAAAGCACTTAAGCATGTGCTTAACCTCCATTGAGGTCAAAGCCATGTGCTGCTTGGCTGAACCAGGGCCTATTCTATTAATAGTCTATGTGACCATGAAAGGAAGGATTTGACTAATTCCTCAGGATAAGGAAAATATTAGAACACAATTCGTTGAATAGCTAGGCAAGCTGTTTGCATTACCTTAAAAGCATTAACAGTTGCCTAAAAACCAAACGTTGTCAGATTTTTGCCAATCGGTCTAATATTAAAACAAGATACTTCTATTCTTTGCATCAATTCTTGTACAGAAGTAAAAGAAAGGGGGCGTATAGGCTTTACTCAAATCCATGGACAATTCAACAGGGTTCAAGCAGCAAGACAAATCTGTCTTCATTATGTTTGACTGAAGTTCGATAAAGTTGTATTGATACAGCTGTCAAAGCCAGGGGTATTGTTAACATTTCATGAAGCAGCGCTCTCAGTAAGATGAAGGACAGCTGCCAGCCTGAAGCCAGGGGAATATACCTTTACAAACAATGAATGGAGACAAAATGTATTGATTAGTGCTTGTCATCTAACTGGTTTGTCTGAACCTATTAGCCCTTTCGAATTGTACTAATCGAAAAAATAACCTCTCTTTTTTTTTTCTTTTCAGCTTACAATATAAGAAACAATGAGTAAAATTCTCAAAGGAGGCTTCAGATTTTTCTAGTACTAGAAACAATTTTCAATTGCAACCTGTGGGAGTACATTAATCGACCCAATATAAAAATCCGCCAGTTCCAGAGAATTTGGTTGAGACTGAAATGTGACCCTCTCTCCCCCAGTTTCTTCTATACTTCTAAAATCATCCATCAACAGAAACTCCATCAAGGCAAAGAAATATTAAAATGAACTCACATAAAGTAGACTAGCTGTGATATCTCTTTTGCAGAAACTCACCAATCTCCACAGGAAGGCAGGGTTTTTTTGTTTGTTTGTTTTTTGGGGTTTTTTTGGGGGGGGCATATTCCTTGGACTCAGATTCAGAATTTGTTCATGGGAACATCCGAGTATGCTTTACATGCAATGTTTTAAAGAAGGACAGCTCCTTTTATGAAAGATAGTTGACCTTCAGCTAGTTATAACTTATATGCATTACCATTATTTGTTCCAACTATTGATGAGTATCCTAATACAGCACTGTTTCTGAGTACTCAAGAACCAAATCCAAAATGTAACTGCCTTATTTGGGGTTGGGAAAGAATCCCCCCCCCCCCCCCCGATCAATTGGCAAAGACCCTGGTGGGGGGAGGGAGGGGGGAGTTGCCTTCCTCTGCAGCCTGGGTGACTTGCAAGTTTAAACTGGAACAAACGATGGATCCTCTGTAACCTGAAACCTTTACATCATAATTTGAGGTGGTCAGTAACTCAGCTAAGAGTCTTTTGCAGCAGCAGGTGGGTGAGGTTCTATGGCCTGCAATGTGCAGGAACACACATTAGATGATCATGTAGGTCCCTTCTGGCCTTAAAGTCTATGAGTCCATTAGATGCGTAGCATGGAATTGACTTAGCATCTCACTCTGGCAGCCATTGAAATCAAGAGCAAAATGGCTGCTGGGCTTCCAAAAGGGATGTTATTATTATTCATAATACCCATCTCTTATAAAGTCTGTTCATACATAGATCTCAATGCACCCTACAAAGGCGGTCAGTATTGTTGCCCCCATTTTACAGATGGGGAGAATGAGAAATGTCTTGTCCAAGGTCACCTACCAAAACAATGACAGAACCAGGAAGCTTGATGGTTACAGATAACCCAGAAGTGATGCAGATAGTCAAACACTACTTTTCAGTATAGTGAGGCCTCCGGTCAACTCTTTCAGTGCTGCTTAGCACCACAGCTCATGCACCTATGCCTGGCTGTCAAGAGTCATCACGGTTTTTCAGTGGGCTGTATCAAGAGGGTCTCTCTGCAACTTGAAAAAAGGTGCCCCTAGCCCCCCATGTTGTACGAGTTAAGCAGTTGGAATGGCACAGGGAGGTCAGTCACTAATGTGGCATGAAACTCATCCTACCTCAATCGTCGACTCCCCCATCTAAGTGTTCTAGAACATCTGTTCCAGTAGACGCACCACATCAGAGACCACAAAGTTGCAGATACCATATGCCCAGCACGGTCTACCTGCATCTTTGATAATCCTGAGCCACTCAATTCCCTCACCACACTGCTGATTAGAAGACGACAGGGGAATAGTAGCTGCAAAGCTCCCATTTATGAGAGAAACCACATGCACCCTGAGATACCCAAGTGCATCCATTACTTCCTTCAATGCAGCCATGAATTGCTACAACTGGCTCTCAGCACTTACCAAACCTAGTGTCCTGATGGTAATGGCAGGAACAGTGAGGTATAAAGGCCTGATCCTCATCGGCTGCGACTCATGTTGTGATAGAAGTGGAAAAGCCAGGAGAGTACGGGACGTGTGTGGCAGGGCAGGGGAGTGAGTGAGGGATAGAGAATAAGACAGAGAATATCTTATTGCCTCTTTATAAATCCATGGTAAGCCCGCATCTTGAATACTGCATACAGATGTGTTTGCCTCATCTCTAAAAAGATATCTTGGCATTGGAAAATGTTCAGAAAAGGGCAACAAAAATGATCGGGGCTTGGAACGGGTCCCATGTGAAGAGAGATTAAAAAGACTGGGACTTTTCAGTTTAGAAAAGAGGAGACTAAGGGGGCATATGATAGAGGTCTATAAAATCATGACTGGTATGGAAAAAGTGAATAAGGAAACATCCCACAATATAAGAACTAGAGGTCACTAAATGAAATAGGCAGCAGGTTTAAAACAAACAAAAGGAAGTTTTTCTTTAATTAGTGCACAGTCAACCTGTGGGACTCCTTGCCAGAGGATGTGGTGAAGACTAGGACTTTAACAGGGTTCAAAAAAGAGCTAGATAGATTCATGGAGGTTAGGTACATCAATGGCTATCTATTAGCCAGGATGGGTAGGAATGGTGTGTTTGTCTGGAAATGGATGACATGATTATCTAGACTTCTATCATATTCCTGCTTAGTCATCCCTTTTCCAAGACGAACAGTCCTAGTCTTTTTAATCTTGCTGCAAACTATTCCATACCCCTAATCATTTTTTGGTATACTTCTCAAATTTTAATGTGTCACTTTCAGTCTGTAAGGAACACTATGACACGTTGCTTTGCAATACCTCAATTCCCTCTCCCCCCGGCAAAGAATTAGAAGATGAAAATTAATTTACATCAGGTAGAGGAGAGATTATAAGGGTATGTCTACACAGCAGTGTTATTTCAGAATAACTGACATTATTCCAAAATAACACAGTCTGCGTCTACACTACCAGCAGTTATTTTGACGTAATGGTGAAATAATAGCGAGCTGGAGGACTTCTTACTCCTACTCCTGTAACCTTCATTTTATGAGGAGTAAGGGAAGTCGAAGGAAGAGTGTTCTACCTCGGATTTCCTGCTATGAATATAGTGCCAAAAGCCTAAATAAACTATTTCAACTTAAACTATGCAATTGACATAGCTGAAGTTGCGTAGCTTATTTCAGCTTTAGCCCTGTTATGTAGATGCACCCTAATAGTTTAACAGAATATTACCAAATTCAGGTATTTAATGATGGTCAATTAAATAATGTGATAAAGTAACTGGAAATATGGTGGATAACATATTTGGGATTAATTTTCATTCTGACAATAAGGTAACTCTGGGGCTACGTCTACACTGGACGCTTCTTGCACAAGAATTGTTTTGCGGAAGAGTTCTTGTGCAAAAAGTCTTCCACAAGAGCGCGTCTACACTGCCATGTGCTTTTGCACAAGAGATGTGCTTTTGTGCAAGAGCATCCATGGCAGTGTGGATGCTCTCTTGCGCAAGAAAGCTCTGATGGCCATTTTAACCATAGGGGCTTCTTGCTCAAGAAATTCATGTTGCCTGTCTACACTGCCCTCTTGTGGAAGAGCTCTTGTGCAAGAGGGCTTATTCCTCCTGGGGAGAGGAATAACTCTTCCGGAAGAAGCCCTGTTTTACAACGCTATACTGTAAATTTACTTGCACAAGAATGTGCGTGCAGTGTAGACAGCAGGCAAGTTTTTGCACAAGAATGGCTGTTCTTGCACAAGAAGCTGCCAGTGTAGACGTAGCCTAGGAGTATAGCTTTCATTTTATGTCTGGTGATAAAGTGTTGTACTGACTTCAAGTTTCAAACTTAAGTGTTAATTACTAATTCTCTGCTTCATCAGTGAAATATACAATCCTAAACTTAAAATACACGGAGACCCTCTTAGCCTCTTAAACTGCAATCCAAAAAACCAGCAGGGGAAAGTATTTTCCAGTTTTTAGTGCTACCACAATCCAATTCCAGTGATGGAAATACAAGACATGAATTTATAATCACAAGTTTCCAACTGTTATTTATCAAATTGTAATCTACACAATTATTCAGAAAGCCTCTGTCACTGAGGCAATGATCTACTCATAAACAAAAAACAAAAAGATAACCACCGTTAATCAATTGCACAAAAGAAACCATTTAATTTAAATAGATGTAATAATGCTGATTGAAGCTTGACAAGACTAAGTTATTCCTTGTGTGAACAAACAGAATGTTTACCTCTAACTAACATGAACAGCAACTCTGGCTTGTCTCATTGTGAAACACTTATCCTTCATACCCTTTGTTCCCACTCATGAAAAAGTCCTATTGACCTCAATGGGAATACTTATATAAGGATTTCTCATATGAGTAACCGATTGCAGAATCGGTTCCTATGCATGTACATATGTATGATCACACCTGGGTCAACAGTTTTTTAAAAGCCTTAAATGGTGACTTTAGAAAATTTGACAAAACCAATTAAAATTTCACACTGCACGTTTTCCTTCAAAAGGTACATTTCAGTCTGAAGTGTTCATCAGACAAAATCCAGCCCTGGGAGGCTGTCCACACACACCACATTCTAGGAAGGAGAATAATGAGTTCAGACCTGATCCTGCTACAAGTCAGTGTTGTTCACCTGTTTTTCATTTGCAGATCCTTAAAAAATGTTGATTGAGGCTGCACACCCCTTTGGAAGTCTTAGCTATAGTCCATGAATCCCCAGGGGTCCGTGGACCTCCGGTTGAAAGCCACTGATTTAAGCGAGTGAGAAAACTCCCATGGTGCAGTTTACTGTTCGTAAGAGAGAGACTGTGCCAATGAGACACTTGTCTGGGTAACCCCAGGGGACCAGCGTGAATCACTCGTCCCAGCTTTTCACATCAAGAGAGAGCCTTGTCTGTGTCCATAGTGGAAACCCTCCCCAGCCCCCAGCTGCTTGGCAACACAGTTCCATTCCAAGCTGCATGACCCCTGCTCTTTTACACACCCCACTTTGTCACATGTGAGTGCCCAATCTCCTACCTTCGGCACAGCTGCAATGCACTTCAATCTGCTTCCTCTGCGGAGATGGTGCACCACCGCAGTTTGCTGGTGTCACCTCAGTTCAGCACTCTCCTCAGCGCCAGGCACCTAGCCTGGTTTCACCAAACTGAAGTTTCTGTAACAGAACTCGTGGTAAAGATTCTAAGAACAGCAAGTTTTCTTAAGGATACAAGAAAAAGAAAATCGTAAGCTACAGTCTATCACCTATGTGGGGAAATGTGGGGCTTGATCAGTCATCGAGTCCAGCTCCCTATGCTGAGGCAAGACTAAATAAATTTAGGCCATATCCCTGACAGGTGTGTGTCCAGCCTATTTTTAAAAACCTCCTGTGGTGTGGGGATTCCACAGCCTCCTTCCACAGCCTATTCTAGGGTGTGTCTAGACTACATGGCTCCATCGACGGAGCCATGTAGATGAGTTTACTAGACATAGCAAAATGAAGCGGCGATTTAAATAATCGCCGCCTCATTTACATCAAAATGGCTGCCGCTGCTGCTGATCAGCTGATTGTCAGCACAGCGCAGTAGTCAGACAGGAATCAGCCGACCCCAGAACCGCTTTGTCGCCAGATCCTGTAAGCCTCATTTCACGAGGCATAAAGGATCTGACGACAAAGGGTTCTGGGGTCGGCTGATCCCCGTCTAGACTACCACGCTGTGCCGACAATCAGCTGATCGGCACAGCACGGCAGCCATTTTGCTTTGTCTAGTAAACTCATCTACATGGCTCCATCAACGGAGCCATGTAGTCTAGACACACCCCTAGTGTTGAACTCCCCTTAGAGTTGGAAAGATTTCCCTACTACCTGACCTAAATCTCCTTGCTGCAGATGAAGCCAACTACTTCTTGTCCCATGTGCAGTGGATATGGGGAACATTTGAAAACCATCCTCTTTACAACAACCCTTAACACATTGGAAGACTGTCACCAGGTCCCCGCTCAGTCATTGTTTCTCAGTACTAAACATGCCCAGTTTGTTTAACCTTTCCTCGAAGGTCAGGTTTTCTAAACCTTTTTTCATGTTTGTTGGTCTACTCTGGACTCTCCTCAATGTATCTACATCATTCTTAAAGCATGGCGCCCAGAACGGAACATAGTATCTCAGCTGAGGCCTCCCCAGTGCCAGGTAGAGTGGGACAATTGTCTCCTATGACTACTGATAAAATATTTCTCACCCAAAGTTTGGTTCTTTGAACCATTTGACCAGTCCTAAAAGTTGGGAATCTACTTGCCCTGAGACACTCATAATGAAAGAGAATCCCCTCATAACCATTTGGCCCAACCTTCTGCTGTTATGCTAAGCTATTGCCTCCTAGCTCAGGAGATCAGTTCTTCCAAGAATGCTCTCAGAGTTTGATTGTCTTTAAAAATCTCCCATCTGCATCTACTCTTGTCAGTAAACTCAGTTTGCCTCCATGGGTATTTCTTGTTATTTATGTTGACTGGGTCACCTCTCTTGGCTTTCTGCAGAGACCACACACAGCATCCTTCAAAGTACCACTGAGAAAATGTGAGGACACAGATATAACATACCTGCCAGAACATGCCCAGGCATGTCTATGTCACAGCTCTGTGTTTTCATCTCATTCACAAACAAACCTGAGAAACACCAGGCATCACAAAAGGATTCAATTAACTATGGAGCCAAAAATGTCAAACCAATTTGTCTAATCTTTGCTAATGCACAACTGAACAGTTATTATATATTTCAGATTGTCCTTTAACAGCATTGTCGTCACTGCATTTGCATTTTAATTTACTTAAGGCACTTAACAGCTTTCAAGACTCTAATATTTCAGTAAAATTACAAATTAATGAGCTAGGTGGTCTCTGTGATGTAGGTGGTAGGATTAGGTATTGAGAAAAATAAGTGACTGGCCCATAAAGGTTCTAAATCTGCATTTATAGCAGCGTAGTTGTAGGGGGTCAAGCCACATTGGTCAGTGGTTATAAGTCAGACAACTCCAAAGCTTTTATGGTAGTAGTAGTAATAGTAGAGCATGTGCACACCCACTTCAGGATACCTAGTTATTTTGGCCACAAACTCTCCTTGGTTGTTGAAGACAACTGTGTTTTGGCTGTTGTACTTAAAGTACTGCACGGGATCTTTTCAGGGGGATAAGGTGAACCGCCACATTTATTGGTACTACATATAGCAATCAACACTTACCATATTCATATGATATATTACATTCACACACACACACTCCGTCTTGTTGTTTACCAATAGTTGCTCCCCCTACCTGCACTGGCCAGGTGAGTTAGGTGGGGGAAGGGTGGAGCCCGGCTTCTGCCAATCCAGATTGATATTCCCATGTTGACAAGACCAAACCCGAGGTCCTCCTGCAAGATATCTTTGATTTATAGTAGCCCCCCCTCTCATGCAAATCTATCATCTTATGCCTATTCAAGATCTGTGAGGGACATCATATGAATATGCAGTTAGTGGTCTGTGGTGCCTTCTTCTGGGTGTTGTCTCAATGCTGCCATGTTCACCTTCCAAGACGGGGCTTCTAAAAGCAGGCACTTGCGGCTGACTCCCAAGGCATCTATATGTCCAGTCTTCTTTCAATGGGCCCACGTAACAGGTCTCGTTGTTCTTGTGTCTGCCTCCATCCCCTCTCCAACCATTGCAACTGCCCTGAGGTGCTTGTCTTTCTTGCCTTATCCATTCACACCTCATTCATTCAACAGGGACATTCTCTTTACCTTACTCATTTTAGGGACTATTCCACCAAGACTTAATACAAAAGTCTTAATACAAAGTTTCTATGTTCTATATGAAAAGGTACAAAGTTTCTACATAAAAGGACTTGTTACAAAGTTAAAAACTTAATACAGAGATTATATGAAGATGATCCACACTGACATGAAAATGATTAATACAGAGATGTATCTACATGGCTACATCTCTCAAGATGGAAGCCTGCAGATATCCCATATAGAGATACACCTGTGCTATCACTCAGCTATGAAATCTGTTCTGGTCCAGTGAACCTCAGCATAGTTCCACATAATGCAAAAACACACAGACGAGTAGCTTGCTACGGCCATTTTAAAGAGGAGATCATGAAAAATGGAAAGAGCAGAAGATAAAGAACTGTTCCCTAGTTACTGTTCCCTTATCCCATTGTGTGTCCCAGTGAAACCATTGATACCTATCACAATTTCTAAGGTATTTGCACCTTCATGGCCTCCTTGAGTGTTAGGTCTTAGGTCTCTAGCTTAGGGCAGAGCGAGCCCCACCATTATTTCCCCTTGACTACAATTCTTCTGGCAATTCACAGTGATTATCCTTGCAGGTGTGAGGCTAGTTCAGCACTAACAGCTCTGCTCTCTCTCCAGGGTGATGGAAGTGTCAACTAGTTACCTGTCTGCCTTCCAACGACATCATGTTATTTATTTGGAAGAAAAGAATGAATGCAGGAAGGCATCCTAGAAACAATACACTTCTGATATGCAGCTCTTAGGTTACTATGCAGATATCCAACTTGCACATGGAGATGCTTGCGAGCTCCCAGTCCTGCAGGCTCTGTCTATCTTGATCACAGTATAGGCTGGTTCTTGGATCGGGCAAAAGTATCTTCCTTCCCTATGCCAGGCTGGTGGTTATTCAGTTTTGTTTGTCAAATCTCCTAGACCAGATCAAACTAGAGCTGTGATTTCCTCCTGAGGTGGGGCCTCTCCACACCTGCTATCCGCCTACAGATTTGTATTCATTTCCTCCCAGGGATTTCAATTCCAGCAGCGTGCTCCTGCAATTGTGCCATGGAGATTGATACAATCCCTAATGTAGCAGTTTTCAACCCATGGTCCAATTAGCACACAGCTGCAGCCCAGCTTAGCTATGTGCTACAGGCTGTCAGGGTCTGCCTGGTTCCCAGCTGCTGAGCGTGTAAGGTTCCCGGCTGCCTTGCTGTCCATCATGGCGTGGTTGACCTCACTGACTGACCACCAATGGTAGGAGTCCAAGGTCAGGGCTCCAGGCAGCTCCACAGGGTCAGGAGTCCAGGGCAGCCACCCAATCCAAAGCAGCCACCCCACCTGTCACTGGTGAGGTTGGGGTCAGGACCGTCACAGGGTCCAAACCTGCCAGTCAGTCCTGCAAGCTCCAGGGTCCGGGACAGTCACCCAGCCAGAGCGGGGCTGCCGGCCACTCATGTGGGGGTTAGGGGCTACCAGCCATGCCTACAGAATATGGAGCAGGTATGGGCAAAATAAGGCCCGCCACCAGATCTGGCCTGCAGAGGTAGTGGGGAGCCCTAGGCAGGCTCCCCTGCTTGCCCTGCTGCCCCACACGCTGCTCAGAAACATGGCTGCGGGGCGCTTTCTCTTTATGAGCCTGGAGGGGAGGGGAGAAGATTCAGATGCTGCTCCCACTCTCAGCACAATCCCATTGGCCGTTTTCTGGCCAGAAACTGGCCAATGGGAGCTGCCTGTTTGAATAACAAGCAGCCACAAAGCACAACTCTCTTCCCCTCCCGCTCAGTCACTCACTAAAGCACATAGCTGGGCAGCCAGAAACATTTTAAGCTCTGAAAGCCTTTAGCTCTGCAGGCAGGCAGGATGGTTTGGCTGCTGGCTAGTGTGATGGACCGGACCGGGTCTGGGCTACTTACAGCCCTCAACTGGAGACCTTTCCCAAATAGGCCACAAACCAGTCACACAGAGCACTTCAGCTGCCAGCAGAAGCCTCACAAGCAAAACCCGTCAGATACCCCAGCTTTCCCAGTGCCACAGTCTGACCCAGACCTTACACACAGGTGAGAGGTTATAAAACCCGATCTCACCAACTCTGAACAGATCCTCCCGGTCCCAAAGAACCAGCCACAGTCCCAAGTCAATTTACACTTTAGATCTTACCAACAAGAGCACGCTGGGCCAATCCTTTAGAATCTAAAATCTAAAGGTGTATTAATAAAAGAAAGAAAAGGTTGAGAGTGAGATTGTTAAGGAGGATACATTACATACATCAATCAGCAAATTCTTGATACAGGCTCTTAGCAGAGATGTTACAAACTGCCAGCTTAAAAGTCTCTGGTGCGCATCCTGAATCAGGATGGGTCAGCAAATCCTTCCTGGCTCTCTGTCCCTAGCAAGGATGCATCTGGAAATCAGGAGCAGGATTGAAGAGAAAATGGAGATGCCCTCATGGCACTTTTATATTCCTGTTGTCTCCCAAAGTGGAGCTGGTCACATGATCAAGTGACCTGTCTATGTTTCACATGCAAGTAGCCATTATGCACTCGCTGGTCAGACGCATTCTTCAGGTGTGTATTGGCCACTCTGAGAACCCACTGTCCATGGAGCAGGGCTAGTTAGCACAGCCAGTCACTGAACAATCCTTCCTCACAATAGGCATTGCTCCCTCCCAGACAGAGAACATTCAAAATACAAGAACAGAGCCCATATTCATAACCTCACATATAAAACTCATGCAAGTACATGAGTATCATACATAGAATCAGCAGAGCATAAGCTTTCATTTGACACCTCACATGGCCCCCTTTGCACAGAATTTGGGGCAAACACCACCTGTGCGTGCAACAGTGATCTGTCTGCTCATTTTAAAATCCATGAATGTAACAGCTAATAAGTCTCCTGGCCAAAGCCTGCCTCTGGCACCGCAGCCCCTTCCTTCCCCAACCCTCTGCCCCCCACTCCTACCCCACTACTCCACATATCTAAACCCTTTGCCCCTCTCTTGCACCCATATCCCCTCCCAGATCTGGCACCCCAATCTCCTGCCGGAGATCACAATCCCCTCCTACCCTAAGTCACATCCCAAAACCCTGCTTCCCAGTCCCCTGCCCTAGGTCACAACCGCCTCCTTCACCCAACCTCCCTCCCAGACCCCATTCTTGCTCCTGCACCCTGATCCCTTACCCCAAGCTCCCTTCTGCACCCAACCTCCATCCCAGACCCCGGAATTCCTCCTTTAATACCATGGAAGAGTGCAGCCCTTGACCACTTTCCAAAGTCTTAGAGTGGCCCCCCCATCAAAAATTATTGCCCACCCCTAATATGGAGTCTGGGGCAGCTGAGTGGTGAGTGTCGGTGGTCAGAGCAGCCAGCTGGCTCTGCAAAACAGGGGATTGTTGCCACCACAGGACTGCTGCTGCCTTGCTGTTAGGCTTCTAAGAAGCACACAGATTTTTTTTCAAGGGAATAAGGTGATACATTATGTTTCTTAAGAACACGATTTAGGCATTAAAACTCACATATTTCGATTTACACACACACACACAGGTTCTGAAGCTGGATTTTACAGATACCTGTTTTTAGCATTGCTTGGTGAGCTTTAGTGGCCTGTTGCAGCTGCACATAAGGGAGGGGGAGCTGGGGTCTCTCTCAAGCACCATCAAAGCTCCAATGCTTTTGCAGAAGGAACCCAACGTTCCATGGCAATACACCCCTTTTTACAGTAATAAGGATTTTTTGCAAGTGCATCGGGCTTTGATCTGTTACACTGGAGTTGTTAATTACAAATTAGCTAAGGCTGCTCAAATTGGCATTCTTTTGGGTTGTTTGGGTGAGTTTTTGCAGCACTGATTTTATTTCGCTTTTATTGGCTTTATTTTTTATTTTATGGTAGAGGGGAGGGCTGCCTTTACTTTATGGTCATCAATTTGCCCTTTTTTGGCCCGGATAGTTTGGTTGGCGCTTTCTGGAGTTTTGCTTGTTTGGTTGGTTGGTTATTTTGCTCACCTAGTGCTTGTTATCTTTTATTTGTGAGCATACCAGACATCCCTTTACTTACATGCAGAACAGTAAATAATTTTAAAAGCAAGACTTCGAAGAGCAAAGGTTTTTTACAGAATGAACGGAGCTAACTAACCCAGGCTAAAACATTTTTTAATAGGCTTCTGAGTCTAGACTTCAATCTGCTCCAGCAGCCCAAGTAACATACTATGGGCCACATTGTAAGCAGCTGAGAACCACTGCCCCAATACACACAGATACAGGTAGCATAAAGGCGATACTACAGTTTTTAGATATTCCATATGTCTGTATATCTGTCACTACACCATTTGAATGACTAAGGAGATCATCATTTGGCCTTAAACATCGTGTCCACACAAGGATTGGATGTGCTTTAACTAATCCACTCTTAACTGTTAATTTGGATATACATTGCTGATTGTCTACATGTAGCCAAGCCCCAAGATACAACATATTATGTACACAACCTTCATGGTATAAAAAGAGGACCTGGATCAAGTACTCTGTGCCTGCATTGTGGAACATCATGAGCTGGCTCAGTTGTATAGCATTTGTCTAAATGAGGAAGTTTGTGTTCAGGAAGCTAGGGTGTGAATTTAAAGCACAGCTATAGTAAAACCCCATGTGGCCATGTTTCTTGTGCACTTAGAGTGCCCACAGGCAGCTCAGCTTAATGCACTTCCAACTGCACGAAGCTAACCTACACAAAGGCACATTTTGTGTGCATTAAGTGTGCCCACCTTGGGGAATTGGTGCAAACTAACGAGTGTGCAACAGCCACTGTGGGCTTTTCCCCATGCAGACAAGCCCATAAGGCTTCCCTTCATATTTTCATGAGGAAAAGGAAGTGAGTTAGCGGCCAACCTGGAAAATTTTGTGTGGGTTTTGTGTATAGAGAAGCTAGACCGAGAAGAAATACTACATTTGAAATTAAATTAAAACACACACATCCTTGTGTGAAGGACAGGGAGGAGGAGTGGCTAAAGTTTGTGGGTACTTAACTTTGGACAAGAACCTAGGGTTACAATGTCATGCAAAACAGAAGGATTCAGATTAGGTTTGAGGGGTCAAATCCTGCTGAAGTGAGCTGGCACACCGGATTTCAGTGAAAGGATGTTTCTTTACCTCTGCTGGGGATCAAGTCCTAGGCTGTTTTAGAATAATTTCAAAAGTGCACAAAAGACTTTTGTTTCACATGCTTTCAGCCTGGAGTTCATTCATAGAGAACTCTTAAATATCTCTGCAGGCATATACAAGTCCCTTAATAAGTAAGTGGACAGTGCCAATAAGATGATGAAATCTCTATGTATATAAAAATGTTTTTCCTGCAGGATGATAGTGCTCTGCAGCTGGGGGGAAGAGTGTGGGGCTTGTGAGGCCCCAGAGAGGGCCCCCCAGTGGACTGGGGGAAGTGTGCAGGGCCGTGTGGCCTTTCCCCTTGGCAGGGGTGGGGGGATGCTGAGCCACCATATGTGTGGCCTTCCCCCCTCATGGAGGGGGAGCCCACAGCCACACAGCCTTCTCCCCTCATGAGAGGGGGGCGGCCAGCCGGCCTCTGCCTGGCCCAACTCCCCAGTGGCCAGAGGGAGAGAGCCAGGCCAGCTTCGGCTTGACCCAACCTCTGGATGCCAGAGGGAAAGAGCCGGGCCAGCCGGAGCCTCGGCCCGGCCCCCCAGCAGCCAGAGGGAGAAAGCCAGGCCAGCCTCAGCCCGGCCCCCTGGCGTCCAGGGGGGTGCAGAGCCAAGGCTGGCCCAGCCTTAGTGGGGCCCGGCAGCCAGAGGGAGAGAACCTGGGCAGACCAGGGCTGCCACGCCTCAGACTGGCCCTCCTCAGCTGCTGGGGGTAGGGTTGCCAGGTGTCCGGTTTTGAACTGGACAGTCCAGTATTTGAGCTCTCTGTTTGGGAAAAAAATGGAGAAAATATAAATGAGAAAATATAAATGTGCGGTATTTTCTAAATAACATGTAATGTAGATTGTGATGTAATGTCAAGTGTGTCCAGTATTTTTGTTGAAACCATCTGGCAACCCTAGCTGGGAGGAGAGCTGGGGCTGCCCAATACCAAGGAGGGGGTTTGGCGAGCGTATCGAGCAGGGGGGCACCACCCCCCAGTATTATTTAAATTGGCCTAATAATGCTTTGTTTGCTTCTCTCTTTTCCTAATCTTTAATTCTCTGTCCTTTGTCGAGGATCAGAAGGGGCTGAAGAGGAGACATACCAGTATTTTGTCTGGATCAAATATGTAGGGTACAGTAATGGCTTCTGAGGATACCTCATGGAAGATATTAACAAGCACCTTAATTATTAATTGAGTTTCTTAAAACAAGCAGTATCAAAGCCTACCATACCAAGTCTCATCAAAACTGCAGCACTCCAGCATTAATTTTAATTAAACAGTTGGGTACATATATGAAAGGGAATGACGATGAACATAATATCTCCGCTATTGTCATAGCTTTCAAGTGTTCCTTATTTTTTACAAAAAGTCATCTCTATTAAGAGCTGGATTGTAGTAAGAGAGCAGGAGGATCCGGCCTAGTCCCCTTTTACATGTAAATAGCGTGGCCTGACTCTCCGCTCATCCCTGAAAATCAGACCTAATTAAGTCCACCGAAGTCCCTGGAGTTAGACTGTTGTAAAACCAGAGCATGAGCTAAGCCAGGCTCAGATTTCAGGCCAGATCCTCACTTCGGGGAGCTACATCACTGTATTTCAGCCAAGGATCTGACCCTGCCCACATCGAGCCTTTTAGTCTAGTTGAAGAGCGGTACCGCTGCTCTCTTTCAATAATGTCGATGTTAGTAGGGTAAGGCAGTGGTGTGCAACCTTTTTTGATCTGCGACCCCCGTGCTGCAGAGGCCGCCAATTGCCGGGCCCAGGCCCCGGCCGGCCAGATCTAGGTGCTGTGCCACAGAGGCCGCCAACTGCCGGGCCCAGCGCCCCAGCCAGCAGGATCTAAGTGCCGTGCTGTGCGGCTGCTAACGGCTGGGCCCAGCCCCTGGCCGGCCAGATCCACGCGCCATGATGCCCTGGGAAGACATCCACGACCCCCTTGGGGGTCACGACCCACAGGCTGTGCACCACTGAGGTAAGGAGGTAGCTAGGATGCTCAGAAAATGTGAGGGAAGGATGCACAGCAACTGGAATTTGTAGACAAGACATATGAGCTGAACACTGGGAATAGAAGGGGGAGGAAAGTGAACTGGGAAATATTGGAGAAAAGACTGCTAAAGGTGGCACCTGAGTCTGTGGCATTTCATCGATCCCAAGCCCAGAAGGGACAACTGTGATCACCTAATCAGACCTCAGGCCATAGAACTCCCTCAATGTCATTCCTAGAGAAACTCTTTTAGGAAAAAAAGTCCGCTGAAGTTAAACATTGTCAGTAAAGACTCTACCATGGTCATCGCTAAGCTGTTTCTGTGGTTAATCACCTTCACTGTTAAAAATCTATGCCTTATTTCCCCTTTGAATTTGTCTAGCTTCAACTTCCAGCCATTGGAGCGAGTTAGACCTTTCTCTGCTAGACTGAAGAGCCCAATATTAAATATCGGTTCCCCAGGTACAGAGACTTACAGATTGTGATCAAGTTATGTCCTAACTTTCTCTTGTTGAATTAAACAGATGGAGCTCCTTGAGTCTGTGACATACAAGGGCACAATCCAGACTAATGCCTGATGGCACTCTTGCCCTGCAATCCTGGGCGCCTTACGTCGTCTTGCTAAAATAACTCTCACCTGGGCCTATTGCCAACAGCCTTCCAGCTTGCAAGCCCATCCTGAGTGTTTGTGTATAGCTGCACCCTGCCAGCCACATACAGGTTATACCAGCCTGCAAGCCGCATGTGGTTTGGGCCACCACTGCTTTATTTACCTGCAGTCCCGCAGGTCTGGGTGCTTGCAGCTTCCATTGGCTGTAGATCACTGTTCCTGGCCAATGGGAGCTGTGGGAAGCGGTGGCTTAGTCCCCACCACTTCCTTGGCTGGGAATGGTGGCCAATAGGAGCTGCAAGCATCCATACCTGAGGATGCACAGGTAAATAAAGTGTCAGCAGCCTGCTAGGGGCCAACCCTGGTCAACCACCTCCATTTTATTGCCCACTCCTGGGTCACACTCTGGTTCTCAACTTGGTTATTCCACAGGATGGCCCCAACACACCCCCAGTCCCAGATTTACCCTTCCCTCTACAGAAATGCATGTCCTGAACTGCCCACTCCTCTGTTGGACAGTGCAAATATTTTAAGTTGGTTATTCCTTAAAGGGAATAATATGTCAGCTCATTATCTCATAGTTATTCAGACACTTCAACTGAAAATACACTGGATTAGATAAAACAGTGAAATAAGTTTATTAACTACAAAGAGTGAGATTTAAATGAGTAGAAGTAATGAGGCATAAAAGTCAGAAATGGTTACAAGGAAAATGAAGATAAAATCTTTACTAATGCCTAACAAACTGTCAGATTCCAGCAAAGTTTCTCACTCACGCTCTCAACAGTCTTTCTGACCAAATTCTGTAGGTCAGGACCCCTCTCCCAGAGTCCAGGAAATGCTTCCTTTGCCTCTTCAGGTGCAGTGAACATGATGGGCAAAGAGAGAAAGAGAGAGATTCCTTGGCATGGTTTGCCCCTTCTTTTTTATAGTTCCAATTCCCCTCTTGAAAATTATTTCCAGCTGGGCACTCAGGGTATGTATACACTGTAATCAGACACTCATGGCTGGCCCATAACAACCGACTCTGGCTTGTGGAGCTTGAGCTAAGGGGCTGTTTAACTGCAGGGTGGACTTCTAGGCATGGGCTGGAAACAAGCACAGAAGTCTAAATTGCAATTAAACAGCTGTAGAACCCAAACCCTCGTATACTGCGGTGGCAGGCACAGACCAGCCGGGGGGCGGGGGGGGAAGGGTGTTATTTACAGTGTAGACATATCCTAGGAGACAAAGAATCTATGCTGGCAGATGTTTCCTTCCTTCCTTCTTTCCTGGTTTTGGAACATGT
Organism: Rafetus swinhoei; assembly: GCA_019425775.1. NCBI lineage: Eukaryota > Metazoa > Chordata > Testudines > Trionychidae > Rafetus > Rafetus swinhoei. Next base: position 49,327,992 of record CM033432.1, read on the forward strand.
GGTAAAAACACCATTCAGGGGAATCTTTTAACTTCACATACCCTGTTGCCACATATTTCACCGATGCTACATTACAATATTTTTATAATCGTGTGTAAGGTGTATATTCTGTCACAGAGTCTCTCTCCTGAAGCCATGTTTTCTAATCCTTTAATCATTCTCGTGTCCCTTGGCTGAGCCCTTTCCTGCATCTTTCTCAAATTGTTGGCCCCAGAACAGGACAGAGTTGTAGAGGCGAGGGAGAGAGAACTGAGCACTGCAGGAATCTGCCTGACAAGGAGCCGATACCCACCAAGATTCTCTGTGTTCTTCCTGAGAGCAATACGTGAGTCCAAAGTGTTACTGCTCCATTTACTTTCTCCAGATGTCATGTGTCATCAGTACGGTGTAACCAACAGGCTACGTCTACACTGCCCTCTCTTGCACAAGAAAATATGCAAATGAGGCGAAGCAGTGAATATTGCTGTGCCTCATTTGCATACTTAAAGAGCCGCCATTTTTGCGCAAGGGGCTTTTGCACAAAAAGGAGCCATCTACACAGCTCCTTTTTGCACAAAGCCCGACTCTTCCGCAAGAGCCGTTCTGCCGCTTTTTTTTTCAGGAAGAACAGCTCTTGCACAAGAGGGGGTTTTTGCACAAGAAGGAGCCGTGTAGACAGCCCCTTGTGCAAAATGGTGGCTCATTCAATATGCAAATGAGGCGTGGCGATATTCACTGCTTCACCTCATTTGCATATTTTCTTGCACAACAGAGGGTAGTGTAGATGTAGCCATAGTGTTCAAAGGCACAAAGGCCTTGCCAGAACTGGCAGAGATGTTTGTTGTCAAAAAAACAGAGCCAGGAAGACAGTTGACTTAGAAGCCTGATGTTGGGAATTAAAGCTGGAACACCGCTTCTTGTTGGAGAACGGGGGAGATATATAAATTATAATAAAATACATAATAAATTGTATAATAAATACACATAATAAATTGCATCAATTTGGTGATAATCCTGGCACACTAGCTGACTTCTCCCAGTACAAATCCATTATAGAATAGAGATACATTTTTGTAAAAGCAATTCTACGCTACTCCTGACCCTAACATGCAAATACAGCACAACGTTAATGAATTAAGCTTCAAAACACCTCATTATCCTTATTTTACAAATTGGGAAGCTGCAGAAGGAAGGGATTCAGAGACTTGCCTCAGGTCACACAGGATGGCCGTGGAAGAGAATTTATCATCCCTTTAGGCAAAATTAGCTATTGGCATAAATGGGTGAAACTCCACTTACATCAAACACCCTTTGAAGTGCTTCCACAGAGTGAAAAAGTAGCACGCTCTGGAAGTCAATAGAGCGGCGCCCACTTATCTCTGCCGTGATTTGTTTAATGTATTATCCTCCTTGTGCTCAGCTGAAATACCCAATAGAAGAGTACCCTTCCCCAAAGGGAAATGGATTTGATTGGTTAACCTGTCACCTTTTTATCACAGTTTGGGAGAGGCTGAAGTGTAAAACATTCCATACTGTGGAGCTGTTGTGGTATTTTTTTTTCCTGTCTTTAATCCTCCTTGGAAAGTAAGGATGTGCATTTTAAATGTGCTTTATCAATGCAATGCTAATGGTTTCCTTTTAAAAATAACCAGGATAACCTTGGTATGGCCACAGCCAAGCCTACCCAATCAGATAACTGCTCCAGGCTGGGATTCTGCCTCCCCCACAAAATCAGCAAATATTAAAAATGAACTTCCGGAGGCCTTGGAAAAAGAGCCATGACCCTGAACTTGAAAAAGTGCAATGATGTATGAAACAGGAGCCCCACTGTGCTGAGGGGGGAGGTGTTTTGTTTTTCTTTGACTCTAGCACTGCACCACAAAAAGCACATCCCTGCTTTCAGTGTACTGTGTAATTACACCAGGAAAGGCTTTCTGCTGCCACCGCTACCAGTTCAGAGCTTCATTAAGTCCAAATTTACTGAAGCCTAACATAGGAGTGATTGTATCTATACACATTTGCTGTGTAGCCTTCCAACATCTTGTTGATAGGAATAATTGGAAAAAATAGCCAAAGCAGGTGTTAATATAGATCTGTGTTTCCCCATTTTATTTGGCCACGGAACCCTTTTAAACTCGAAAGATTTTTGCAGAACCCCTAATAACAGTCTTATATATGGAGCTGAAAAAGCAGACCACAAATAAATAAGGATAATAATAAACAAATGCTAAACAAGGTCATGATATGTAGATTAATCTAGCATAGACAATTTATATTTGTCACTGTTAAATTTTTAAATACACGAAATCACGCGACTATACCAAAGTAAAGTATTCGCGAGAGCACTGCCTGCATACTCCCATACAAGCAACTGGTTTGACAGCTGAAGCTTTGGCTTTGTCTGACGCGACGCTAGTATATTCGTATTCAGTCACCCACGTGATCCACGCTCCCTGAGAGTGAGTATGGGGATTTATGGTGGTATATAACAGGCGATTGTACCACTGACTGACTGTGCACCCAGCGCTGAGTAGTGACATCATCGTCCCCACTCTCTGGCTAAGCTGGCATTACACAGGGACACTTATCGTGGCAAACACAAATGAAAATTGTTTTTAATAAAATTCATAAATGCTTACATATTCATTTTTTAAATCATAAAATGTTATTGTAATGGAATTTTCTCGCGGAACCCTAATTTTCACTTCTTGCAGAACCCTGGGGTTCCGCGGAACACCATTTGGGAAACACTGATATGGTTGAACAATCAAGACATGTACACACAAATGTTATGGCATAAGCTACATTCCGTGGTCAGACTTGGCATATTTAACCACGTTTTCTGCAAAATGACCTTGGATTTGTGGGTGTGGTTTTTTTGTTAATATTCTTTTGTATTTCAGTAACTCCCAGGTGATCCAATCAAGAGCTGCCTTGTGCTACAGGCCATACAAACTTAGGAAAACATGGCCTCTGGCCCAGAAAGAATCCACAAAATGTGAAGTCTGTGCAAGTGATACCACTATGTTTGATGGAGCAGCTGCTTACACTCCTCCCCTTTAGATCACTTTTTCCTTAGCAGTTCAAATCAATGCTCAATTCACAATTATTGGAGTGCTAATTGTAATGAGATGGTTTAACAAAGCAATTATGAAAAGAAAGCGGTGATCTTGCAGTGACTAAGAACAAACTCAGAACGATACAGGCAAGTTAGGTGAGGTAATATAATTTATTGGACCAGCTTCTGTTGGTGAGAAAGACACACTTTCAAGCATAGCCAAGCTCTCCTTCCAGTCTACAATGTAAATGCCACAAAACTGATCAGTTTCCCTCTGAAACTCAGTTTCCCTCTGCATATGACTGTGAAGACCTTCAGAAAGGTGTCAGGTTAGCCTGTTCTTCACATCATATGTTTAATACAGTCTCCTCTTTGATTTCTTAATGAACTTAGATCAGTTTTACTCAGAATTTCTGATTTTTAGATAAAGTAATTGGCCACTTCAAGAAGCCATTTTGCTGTAATTGTAGCTAATGACATTACGTGCTGAGATTTGAAATGGTTTATTTTCATCTGCAACTGCAGCTTTCACTTTGCTTCCCCTTTGGTGCCTCATTCAATGGAAACCACGTGGAACATTCCAAGATACAGCTTTCTGCTAGAAACTACCAGTCCTTCCTCAACAGCCCTCTGTCAAGCAGCTGGGGAGAAGGCCCTGTTTAGGGCGAGTTGTGTGTGTCCAACTGCACCTGTCACTCCCGCATTTCACCCTTTTTGTTCCCCAGAACGTGTCTCATATTTCCCACCAAGGTCAGTATAGTTCACCCCCTTAGTCCTGGGGGAGGGTGACCCAGTAGTCAGCGTCTATATCTTGCTCCTGTTTAGAGGGCAACACGATTCTACTGTTCTAAACAACAACTCATCCCTCCTCGCAGGGCAGGGTCACTCAACGTCCACACTCTATAACTTGTCTGTATTTATGGGACAATATCTTCAATGACCCCAGACAATAAATCAATCTTTAACCCACTCCTGCTTAGTGTGGGGTACCCCATCACACCCTCCTAAAGCTTTCTAGCTGGGGAAAGAAATCTCACATCTGAGAATCAAATCCAGGGTAGATTTCTCAGAAGGTAATGCTAGACTCACAGCTGGTACGCTCAGCTGCACTGAACCACTGGAGTCTGGTCCTTCTTCCTGCAAGATCTAAGCCCAGAGATGTCTGAAAACCTGTTGGAAACTGTCAAATGCTGCTAAATTTCTGCCTGAGATTTTCTGGAGATGTAAGTATAAAGCAAACGAATGGTTTTAAAAATAACCATTAAATAGTTTAAAAGTGACTTTTGGGTCTTATCAAAGTGAGTTGACGATTCCAAATCCTCCCCACCCTTTCTTCCTGAGACCTTTTCACTTCCCTTCAAGAGCCCCAGACCTATTTCCCCTCTTTTCTCTCCTTCCACAGACCTTGTTGTCCACCCAGCGAGAGCTTGACCACGCTGAGAGGATATGATGGGAACAGCAGGAGGGCCCCTTCCATTGTTCAGGATATGGTAGCAGACAGGAGCTATGGGAGCAGAGGGAAGATTCACTGTGAAGTAACCGGAAAAGACTTCTAGCCAAAAGGTTGAAATCTCACAAGAGTTCAGGTGAAAAAAGCAGCAAACTACCAAAATGGAGTTTTCCATGTGGGTATGAAAATACAGGCTATACTGAGATGTTTCCACTACTCAGATTTCTGTTGCCTCAAACGGCAAGGTTGTAGTCAAGAACCATGAAATATACACCCAAGGAGTGGAGATTCTACACAAGTAACTCTGAGCTATAACTGGAGCCCTGCACGGGTACCAAATTTTGTATCCGCATGGCAGGGGAAGAGGCCTGCTCCAGTGGCCAGGGCTGCCACATGGCAGGGGACCGAGGCCTGTTCTGGTGGCTGGGGCCAGGAACGGGACCTGCCACATGGTGGGAGTAGGGGTGTCTGCTCCACCAGCCAGGAATGGGACATGCTGCATGGCCGACAGGGCAGGATCTGCCTCGGCGGCCGAGAACGTGTGTGTGTGTGTGTGTGTGTGTGTGTGTGTGTGTGTGTGTGTGTGTGTGTGTGAATAAACTGGGTGCCACAGTGGCACACATCCAAACCAGTGCACATAACCTCGATATTGATGCGCAAGCCAAAACTCACTCCACTCATGGTCGGAAAACCTTAGAGGGAACACTGGCCCCTACTCTGTGTGGGGGTTTTTCAAGTGAGCAGTAACTGTACTTTCTGCAGCCACACAATGATACAAAGTGGGAGGCAAAAAGGCAGTAATTCTCGCACCTTATAGACGTCATTGTCCTTTGCCAAACCAATTGCACATTTAACATAGAAGGGGCAGTGATGGCAATTCAGTCTGAGGGAAAGGAAACTCTTCCAACCTATGTAACCTCACTCTGTTTTGTACCTGTCAGGTGTGCTTGCTTTTGTCTGGAGTCGTTTTCAGAGCCAGACAAAGTAATAAATAAGCAGCATGTCTGAAGTTAGCAGGCGGCGTTGACTCTAACCCCACCCTGGAACGTCTTTTGGCAGATGAAGGGCTTGCATTGTTTCCATTCTCTTTCTCAAAGTTCTCTGGTGTTGTTTCTCAAAGGAGTGGGTGAGCCTATGTTAGAGGAAGGGTGGGATGGAAGGTGAATCTTTGCACTCGACAGTCTCTGTCTAAAGCAAATATTATTCACAAAACAGGGAGGGAAAGCAGGGAATTTGCTCGCTTTCATTATCCTCAGGGTGAGCAGTTTAGCTCCGCTTCACAAGCAGAGCAGCACCTGCTAAGCGCACGTCACAGTGTGGGGCCGAGATAGCAGCATTCCCAATCCCAGCACTGTGCAAAAGGCTCATTGATACTCGCTCATGTGGAAACATCCATTTTGACAGCAGACAGTGTTCTTCAGAGATTACTTCGATGCATTATGGCTTCTGAGGTCGGACGGCACGAAAAAGCTAACTGCAAAGTAGCTCGAGAGGGTCACGCAGGCTTCTGCACTAAAATTGCTTGTGTCAGAATAATAATGAGGGACCATACCAAGAAAGAATAATGCAGAACATGAGTTAGCATGGGGCAAGTTATGGTGAAGGAATGAAGAAACACTTTTTCATGGTCTCGTACCTAGGCACTATCAGGCGGACCGTACTCTGCACTCTCACAGCATACGACTGAGCAACAGAATGCTTCATTATACTGCAGCAAACATTTGTTTCTTAGGCTAGCATATGAGTGACATATGTTTTGCTGTGGATGGCAAGGACAATTTGCAAAAATGTTGTGCTTAAGAATAGACAGTAATGGGTAGCGAAGGCCAAGAAAGTCCAGCTTTCTGTGTGGTATTTAATGTGGTTCACTAAGTAATAGATATTTGGATAAGAAATTAGTCAACAGCTTTCACCGCTTGCAGCAAATGTTGAAAAGTTTTGACAAATTTAGAGGAGTGATAAAGATTTCTTGAAAAATACCAGGGCATCGTGTCTGCTAAATCCTCAGTGGAACGATTAGGGTTTCTTTGGGAGAGCTCACTGCCGAGGAGACAGTCCAATGCCAGCAAGTATCCTAACTATCCCAAGCAATGACAAGTTTGGAGCCTTCCATCCCATACGCTTAAAAATAAAAACTAAATGAACTGATTCAACTCGTGAAATAAATCTCTTGGGCTTCTATCATTTGATGTAGTCATGGAACTGAACCAAAACCCCAGGTAAGCAAAATCTTATCCCTTCGAAAATGCTGAATCCTGATCTAGAGTCAGGTTTGTAGGTGGCTTTATTCTGTCTAATGGCAGAATCAAAATGCTGGAGCTGAAATAGCTGTACTTTGGAAAAAAATCAGATCAGACCTAACTCCAGATTTGACTTCTAGCTTTTTTTTAAAATAGCAATGAAGTTTTGGCATTAACCCAACCTCACTTAATCCGTGTTTTATATGCAAATATTCATGTCTCGCAGTTTTTACGAACACACAAAGCCATTAACAATTCTTTAAATAACAATATTCAATAATTATGAACATAGTTATTTTTATCCACCTTTGAATTTTATAAGTAGAAAGATTCATTCATATTTTAATTTTTAAAAAGCCAATTAATCTCCTTGATGAGGCCTGCCCTAGATTTCAAGAATAATTTTCAAAACGCTTAGGGTAAGGGAAGGGACAGCTGTATACCAAACCCCTAAAACAAGCTTGAAAGTTGGGCTACGTCCACAAAGTTCTGATGAACTTAACAGAACTCTGATCAAGCCTGGCTTGAGTTGTAAAACCACACCTACACTAAGGGCACGACAGCAGCACAGCCATGATGACAGCCCTTCCTAGACTGACAGAAGTTTTTCTGTTGCTGGAGATAATCCACCTCCCCAAGTGGAATTCTTCCATTGACCTACTTGCATGTACACGGGGGTGAGCTTGGCAGAGCTGCCACTCTCGTGGTGTGAATGTTTCACATCCCTCGGTGCCGTAGCTGCATCAACCTAGCTTTCCAATTTAGACCAGGCCTAGAACAATGTGAGTTTTAGGCAGTCATGATTTCAGGGAAAAACCAAGCCAAAGTTTGTCATTTCATATGGTTTTGCAACCAAATATGGAAAATGGGATGGATTCTGCAGAATTTTCTGGACATTTGGCCAGAAGTCAAAATGAAAGAATATAAGCCAATGCAAATGGAAAGTTAAAAAAAAAAGTCTGCACAAAACTAGAACTGGTTAACATGGACACTTTGATGAAAAATAACAAATGTGTCAACATAATATTTCAAGTAAGTATTTTGCTCTTTTTGTGCAACACAAAATCCCATGACTGGAATCTGGATTGGTGCTGCCCAGCTATTAGAAGTAGCCAAAGGCCAGTCCTTACACTTTTGGAAACTTCCAGATATTTCCAAAACAGTCCGGTCCATTCAAACAACAATCATGTGCTATTGTAATTTACAGTATTTAGGACACAATCTCAAATGCAACTGATACAACAAAATATTGCTATGAGGCAAAGGCTGGCATGGCTCTGGATAATATGGGGTCAAACTGGAAATCAGGATGTGGATTTTGCAAGACCTCAAAAATTCAAGACTGCTTGGCTCCACAGTGATCGCTACGGAGTGAGGCAACTCTTAGTGATTATGGAAACTCAGAAAAGCTGAAATCTATAAACATTTGAACTAAACATCTTAGGACGACAAAGCAGCCTCCATTATCAGAGCTAGTTTCATGAAGGTTGTGTTAAATTTTACACAGAAGAGTAGGTACCATAATTTCATTTCCAAATGAGCAAAACCAGCTTTCGATCTGACGGAGCCACTTAATTACAGACAGTAAGGCAAGAAAACCAAAATATTTGTAAGTGTGCTCGGGCATTCATGTCATCTCAGCATAATTGTCCTACCTCAGGGTCAGCTCAAGGCGCTCCCACAAAAACTAACTTCCTCTGAAGGGCTATTTGTCATGGCTGCTTGGTTCTTAATCGCCATCAGATCTGTTGCTGGTTTGCCTCATTCTTTACTCATTAGGAAGGTTTCTGTCCCTCCTCTTGAGATTAGCTATTAGCTGGTTTTACTATAGCTGCTGTGCTGGAAAAATAGCAAAATATTTAACAATGTTTTCAGCTGAAGAATTTTGTTAATCTAAAGAACTTGAGAAAGAGAGAGAGGGGTGCATGTGTGTGCACAATGGGCCAAATTCATGTGTGGTGTAATTCCACTGAATTCAGTAGAGTTCCTGGGATGGATTTGGGCTAGTAAATTGGAATAAACTAATCTAGAAATATCAAGGCTGACAAACTTTTGCACAGTGTGGATCATATTAATAGTCTCATGAATAATCTCCAGTCCCATTCAGTGCATGGCCAAAGGAACTACTTCCTGACCTATTGCAAATCACATGGAGTTCTTCCCCTTCTGTCGTGTAATATCCCTGTGGCAACCACAGCAACTGCTTGTGTGGAAAAGCACTATCAGGAAAGTCTTCCGGACAAGATTTTCAATTGTAACCAGTGACTTTGGATGTAACTTATGAAAGGATCTGAACCTTCGGAAGAGCAGCAGCTCAGCACTTAATGAAAATCAACTTTCACTTCAAACTGTCTCAGAGCACCTAAAAATGGAAGCAACCATATTATTAATCATAGAATCATAGAACCATAGAGCTGGAAGAGACCTCAAAAGGTCATCAAGTCCAGCCCCCTGCTCTAGGCAGGACCAATCCCAACTAAATCAACCCATCCAGGGCTTTGTCAAGCCGAGACTTAAACACCTCTAGGGATGAAGACTCCACTACTTCCCTAGGTAACCCATTCCAGTGCTTCACCACTCTCCTAGTGAAATAGTTTTTCCTAATATCCAACCTGGACCTCTCCCACCACAACTTGAGACCATTGCTCCTTGTTCTGCCATCTGTCACTACTGAGAACAGCCTTTCTCCATCCTCTTTTGAACTTCCCTTCAGGAAGTTGAAGGCTACTATCAAATCCCCCTTTACTCTTCTCTTCTGCAGACTAAACAGACCCAACTCCCTCAGCCTCTCCTCATAGGTCATATGCTCCAGCCCCCTAATCATTTTGGTTGCCCTCCGCTGGACCCTCTCCAATGCGTCCACATCCTTTTTGTAGTGGGGGGCCCAGAACTGGACACAATACTTCAGATGTGGCCTCACCAGAGCCGAATAAAGGGGAATAATGACATCTCTGGATATGCTGGCAATGCTCCTCTTAATGCAATCTAATATGCCATTAGCCTTCTTGGCTACAAGGGCACACTGTTGACTCATATCCAGCTTCTCGTCCACTGTAACCCCCCAGGTCCTTTTCTGCAGAACTACTACTTAGCTGGTTAGTCCCCAGCCTGTAACAATGCTTGGGATTCTTCCCAAGCATTAATCACTACAGCTGATAAAAAAAAATCATATGCAAAAAGTGGGAGGAGTCTTGGGGGGGTGGAGGGAGTTGTCCTGAAAATTTTCAACTAGCTGCAGCAGTCATTTTTGCAAAATCTTATCCTGAATGCCTTTCTAGCATATTTTGATGGAAGTAGAAAGAACCAGCAATAAGTAAATAGTCAGCTTCCTGTAGGACAAATTTCAAGACCCACAAACATATTATTAACAAAATAAATCTTGGGATTTTTTAAGGGCAATCTTTTCAGGGATGTTTATTTAGGGGTTAACCATTACCATGATGCATAAGAATTTACCTCAATAAATTGTACCTCTATTCACATAATGCAGTGGAGGAATATAGCAAAATGACTGAAAATTTATGCTGAGTCTTTATTTTTCATTCTGTTTCCTTCTTGGTGTTAGTGGTCTTTGTGTCCTTTCATTAGAATATTTCTATTTGTAGTCCAAATACAGAAACTAAATTTCTGACATACAATGACTTCTAGAGGGGAAATCAGCAATGTTAAACCATGACTGTAGCTGTATACTTATTTCTAGGAGCAGGAAGACTTTTAAAGGCCAGAACAATGCACCAACATGAAAAAATCACTGTAGTTCCTCATAAGGTTTACATCCCACAGACATAAGAATTAAACCCAAGCATTATGGAAAGAAACCAGTTCAACAGACTTTCCAAGTAAAGCGGTAATTCACACTGAAACCAGCATAAGGGTACGTCTACACAAGTGTTATTTCAGAATAACTAATGTTATTCCAAAATAACATAGTCCGTGTCTACATTACAAGCAGTTATTTCGACACATAGTCGAAATAATGGCGAGCTAGAGGACTTCTTCCCCCCCACTCCTGCAACCCTCACTGTACGAGGAGTAAGGGAAGTCGGAGGAATAGTGCTCTACCTCCGACTTCCTGCTATGGAGACAGCACCAAAAGTCGAAATAAGCTATTTTAACTTAAGCTACACAATTGACGTAGCTCAAGTTGCATCACTTATTTCCGCTTTAGCCCTGCTGTGCAGACGTGCCCTAAGAGACCACTCTAACCATGCAAATTCCTATCTTAAAATACTGACACGGAAGTACTGCCAAAATGTAAGGGCCAACTGTTCATGCTTCTCAAGTGCAGAGTTGCAGGAGGCAGCCCCTGGGGATTTCTGGCTTCAGTTTAGAGAGTCTCTGGCCCTTCCGAGTTTAAACAGTCAAAAGGATGGAAATATTCCCATGACTTTGATTTTATTTCCTACACTCAGCTTCCTTGCCTGTCGCATTTCCCGGGCGCAATAGGGCCATTAGCCAGCCCCTTGCATTGCAAAGAGCCTTAATGGCCCTGTGGAGGAGTCCCCACTCAGGCCCCTTGGTCTGAAACAGCTTCTGGTCCATGAATCAGCCAGAGACGCTCCTGGTGCAGTCACCCGTGCTTTTATTGAGGCCCCCAGCTGCTTCGAATAGCCCTTCAGGCCTGGCTTGCTCGGCTGTGGCCATCAGCCTCTTCAGCCAGGCTACAGTGGCAGAGCTCTGGCTTAGCCAGCCGCCTGACACAGGCCCATCTGATTTTGATAGTCCTTATGGAAAGGGTGAAGGGGCGAGGGATAAGTCCCTTGCCTGAGTTCACAAGCAAACATTTTCAAAGTTATCAGGTAAGACTCACATGTTTTCTTATGGCATGAAACACCAACATTACAAGTGAGATTAATACTTGCGAGCATTTCTCAGAGTCCAAACACTATCTACAGTACATTCTTATAAGACAAATACCTATTTTTAGCAAAACTAACACACTGGTGACCTAGTCTGGTCTCCAGCTACAAAGCTGTCAGTTCTTAGCCAATGCCTGCAGCCTGGAAAAAAACATCACACACGGAGACCCGAGTTCAGCCATCATCTTCTTTGAGTGAATACTGAAGCAGCATATTCATCGAGGCTTCGCACAAAGTAATCTCCTTTATAATTAACATTTGTAGCCTTACCACATCCCGGCTTATATTGACACCTTGCCTGTCTCCTGTGCTGCTTGCAAAACTGAAGAGTCCTTAACATTTCCGGTGGTTTAGTCTTAGCTCTGTGGCTCGCTCCAGTTCAGTTGCTGAATTATCACATTTCTTAGTCTTTTACTCATCTTTTATGTTGTTTTCTCTTTACCATCATTCATCCTCATATTGTAGATTTTGAATTTAGAGCCAGCCGTATATTGGAAGATGACAAGTGATCCAGTGTAAGAGAGAGACTGAAAGGGTATGTCTACACTTGCACCCTAGTTCGAACTAGGGATGCAAATGCAGGCATTCAAAATAGTCAATGAAGCGGGGATTTAAACATCCCATGCTTCATTAGCATGATCTCGCCAGCGCGTTACTCTGAATGCCAGCTGTTTCGAAAGTAAAAGTGCACGCCAGGACACGTTAGTTCGAACCAAACCCCTTGGTTTGAACTAACGTTACTCCTCAAAAAATGAGGAGTAATGTTATTTCGAACCAAGGTTTGGTTCGAACTAACGCGTCCCAGCGCGCACTTCCTGGTTCAAATCAGCTGTGATTCGAACTAGCGCGCCTGTGACATCATGCTAATGAAGCATGGGATATTTAAATCTCCGCTTCATTGACTATTTTGAATGCCTGCATTTGCATCCATTGTTCAAACTAGGGTGCAAGAGCAGACATACCCAAAGAGACTAATCTGTAATTAGGCATTCATTGTTTTCAGGTCTCCGACAATGTGCAAAATATTAACATGTCTTGTACCCAGAACTAGCACACCACTTTTGTTTATTTTCCCTGTTGTAGCCTGTTCTGGATACAAAATTCTCTTACCCTTTTTTGCACTGCCTGTATTTCCCCCTCCCTGCTGTATTCCTGTCCTGTATTCCCAGCCAGTTTAAACTCCACAGATATGTAATCTTTTCCCAACTGCAAACCCTTTTCCTTTACATATCTCCACTCACAGATCATTGCCAGGCTTCCTCCAAACTAAAACCCTTCTAGGTCCCAACCCTGCAATTGGATTAACGCAGGCATCTGGGCAGAGCACAGCTGAAGCAATCCATTGACATCAGGGGGTTCCCATGCAGATACAGGCTGCCCCTACACAGATACAATTCCAGTAATAGGGTTCTACTCCACCATCTTTCACACCAGGGGATCTCAAACAAGTAACCCACTTGCTCTGCCCATATTGCTAACTGAGAAGGTGGCCCCAAGCTAGATGGATGGGAGTCATGGTGGAGGAGTCTTGGTACAGAAGAAGCTGAGAATCATCATCCTATACCAGGTGTTCAGGTTTCAATTTTTTACTGCATGTGTCAACCAGTACTATTCTTAAGTTTTCCAAACCTTTAGAAAAGTTTATTTGGAGGTTTGATGCAAATTTGGGATGAAGATTCATTTCAGGACTGATTTTTTTTATGATTGGATTCAAATAAGTCTACCTTTTCCTTGACCCTCTACACTGAGAAATCATTCAACACTCAGAGCCCCAATTTCATAGCATGCTTTGCATAAATGAAAGGTACATTACTACCTAACCTTCCCACTGTACTGTAGAGCTATGTGCAGCTACTCATTTTCGCTCCCTTCATGTTTCCACCAGTGATACTTTTCCTAGAGTCAAGCAATTAATTAAAGCAAACTTTACTATCTCATCCCACAGAATTTCTACCCTATCAGTTATGCCCACTGCAGCAAAACTAGATGTTCTAAAATTTGCCTAAACCAAGGGAGAAAATGCTTTTTTGAAGAAAAAAGTCATTTTTGCACAAAAACATCTGTTAATCTGTCTATCATATTTCTAAGGTTCCTAAAATGTTGACAACAACGCCCCAGAAAACAACATTTTCAGCAGTTACAGTTCTCTTGCTTTTAATACAAAAATTGCAGCTGAAACAAAAAAGTTCTGCTTCATTATGTGACTTTTTTTTTTTAGCCACGGCTGAGAATATTGTCAGACAATGCCATGCTCCTATTTCGTATCTCCTCTTCTGCACTGAGTAAGACTACATTTCTCAGAGACATTTCCAAGTTAACTTCTTTATTAAAAGGAAAACAAGACTCATACTGCATCAGGCATAAATCTTCCACGCCCTCCGTCCCCCATAGACATCCCTCAAGTTCGCCTTTGCTCCTCTCTTCTTCACTCTCTATACACACCAACATTCACTCCCACCTCATTCTATGCAGATGAATCCCAAATGTACTTCTCCCAACCCCTCATTCCAGTCTTGCATCTTTGCCTGTCCACCTCGTACCCTTCTCCCTTGGCAAACTCCTTCTTGTAATCCAACTCTTCCATTTACCCTCCCCACACTGGTCACCTCACCAACGATCTCATGTTATGTTACAACAACTGGACCTACAATTTTACCCTAATTGTTACCTGTTCATAAAATGTCACCATAACCCAAGACAACAAATGTTGATGAAAAAAATGCAAAAGGATGACAGAGGTGGTCTAAACCAAAACGGATATAACTCAAAGACTGTGTTAGGCTCATGCCTAGCAAACGAGAAGTGTAAAATAAGAAGTCAGTCAGTCAAGCAAAATTGGTGTGTTGGTAATTAGGCCTAATTGGCAGACAAAACAATGAAAGGACAAGCTATTCCACCCATCAATCTTCAGAAAGAGCCTTTGGGGGAAGGTTGTGAACACTAGTGCTAGGGAAGGAATGAAGGATGTTTGGTCTTGTACGCAGAGCAGGAGTCCAGGTTGGAGAATGAGGCAGAGGCTCTGCACCAGGGCCAACTGCCAATTACCGGAGGCAGGAGTCAAAGCCACAGCTGGAAAGAGATGACGATGGAGTGACGGAAAAGGCCAGGACTGGAGGAAAGGTGAGGATCAAGCACAGAGCAGGAGTGAAAGCAGCAGCGAGGCAGAAGCCGGGCCCAGAGCAGGAACTGGGTTGGGTTCAGGAAGCAGGCACAAGCAAGGTCCAATAAAATGATGACAGGAAATCACTCCATTGTTCCAATGGCTTCCTGTCCCCCCTTCTGGCTTCAACAATTGCACCAATTAGTGGAACCTGGGTAACTGTCCAATTAGGGCTCCTGTGGGTGGTTCCTTGGCAGAAGATGTAGTCCTACTACCTTCTTGGCCTCCAGGCAACAGAACTCCCAGGCCTGGGCTCAAGATGGGGACATCACAACTGGCTAACAAAGACAAGAGTCGGGGAAGGAGCAAGCTTCATATCATGGTAGCAACCCCCGTCTTCTCCTGGGACCTAGGGATCTCTTGTGCCTCTGTCATCCTGATCCTGAGAAATGTCATGACCACATGAGGCTTCAGAGAGGGCCTCCAATGACATAACCAACACTGGCTCAATCCCACTGGGATGTAAGACTTGGTTCCCCCTTGTGTGAACCTTTCCTCCCCTGCCTCATTTCTTCTCTTTCCCATCCCTCTCCTTTTGGTTTCTAATAAGAATCTGGCCTGGCCAACCTGGACTGTATAGTTTACTGCACTGCTGTCAGCTGCAAGAAAAAGGCCACTACAGCAATCCCTAAACAGCCTGGCACGGTCCATGTTGCATAGGCCTTGAAGCAGCTGATAAGACGGCATGCCAGGACAGTGGTTTTGCCAGCAGTGAGCTGGCAAGTAAAAGTCAGCACCAGAGACAGACGCTGTATCGTCTCCCTTTCCTCGCCTCTCTCGTGCATGTTTGTCTTGTGGTCTTCTGTGAAAGGGGATGAGACTCTACCCACAGCCCAACTTTGTCTCTGCTCCCCACAAAGGGCAGTTATTCCCTTTGGCCGTCAGACAAGTGGGGCTTCTTTCTAGAGACATGGCCGCTAAACAGAAAGGGAACTAAGGACGGCATCAGCGTGAAAGGCTCCCGGAACACTTTACACTTCAAATGGCTCAGCTGCATTTCCCTCTTTTTCTGTATCTTTAATAAAACATTAAAAAGGAACGGCTAATGGTGTGTTTGCCATGGGACTAAGCAGGCTGAGGTCTCTGTACACCAAACCCAGAACCTTGTTTAAAACAGTTTCATGGTAACGCCTATGACTCTTGGGGTCCATTTATTCCATCTAACACTTCCCCTAGCAGAACTATTCTCTCATGTTTTGTCTGTGTGGTATGTATAAGCTCTTCAAGGAAGGCAAAATTCGCAGCCCTATTGTGCCCCCTTTAAAACACTCAGGTAGTATAAAGGGACTATATTATATTCATGGTATGGTCCTATAAGAAGCTGGCCCCACCAGGGGCAGCCTCCCGAGGCAGGCCTTGGCATGACAGGTGTGCCTCCCTCAGTCTCCTCTTCTGTTTCACCACAAAAGGAAGAGCCCATCTGCATTCAACACAAAGCCCCGCCTCTAGGCGTAACGCATTCACACACAAATACCTCCCCCCAAGCCACTGGAGCGAAGCCATTTTCCACAAATCCATAGGAAACATGTAAAAGGTACAATGCTATTCATTTCCCTCTCCAGCGATGTCACTTCCAGGTCTCCAGACTGGAAGCCACCTATTCACTCTTCCCAGTTCCTGCTCTTATTCCAGGGCCCCCACTTTCTATACCAGAGATGGGGAACCTTTTCTGGGTCGGGGGCTGCTCACCCACAGAAAAATCAGTCAGGGACCACACACAAGTGAGAAGCAAAGCGAGAAGCCCCTGACTGAGAAGGAAGAAATCACTCCCCACATTCCCCTCACACACCAGAGCCGAGGGGGGCCCAGGCTAGCAGATTTTGTGTGCTCCAGCCCTGCGGGTGAGTGGCAGGGGGGCTGAAGCACCAGCACAGGCTCCCCAAAGCTAAGCCTCGGGGCTGGATCCAGGCAAGCTGGGGGCTGTAACCAGCCTCCGGGCCTGAGGTTCCCCACCCCTGTTCAATACCATGCACTTGAGTGACCAGTCATGGCTCCTACACAACCCGCAGCCCAACAATTCAGACTGTTCAGTCTCCCGGCACTGGCTGTCTGCTGAGAAAGGTCACGTCACCATGTCACCCCTCTTCTGGTGTCCTAACTATCGCCTCCCTCCTCCCAGGGAGCAGGTTTGCCGACTTTCTGCTCCCACAAAACTGTACCCCCTTGCCCTGCCTCTTCTCCAAGGCCCTAACCCCATCACTCCATCCTCCCTCTGTTGTGTACTCTCCCACCCTCGCTCACTTGCCCATTTTCACCGGGCTGGCTTGGGGTGTGGAGGGTGTTTGAGCTCTTGCTGTGGGTGAGGGCTCTGGGGTGGGACCAAGGCTGAGGAGTTTGGGTACAGGTGGGGGATCCAGGGTGCAGGAGAGGGTACAGGCTCTGGGCTAGAGGTGCAGGTTCCAGAGGGGGGCCAGAAATGAGGGGTTTGGGGTGCAGGAGGGGGTTGTGGACTGGGTCAGGAGTTTGGAAGGGATGGAGGGTGAGGGCACAAGCTCAGGGTGTGGGCTGTGATACTGAGCTGGGAGGATGGGTGCAGGAGGGTGCTCTGAGCTGGAATTGAAGGCTTTGGAGAGCGGGAGGGAGATCAGGGATGGGGCAAGGGATTCGGGAATGAGTGAGTGCTCCCAGAAGCAGCAGAATGTCTTCCACATCCCCACAACTCTTATATGAAGGTGCGACCAGACAGCTCTGCACTGCCCTATCCACAGGCACCACCCCCACAATTCCCATTGGCCACGGCTCCCAGCCAATGAGAGCTGCAGAGCCAGCACTTGGGGTGGAGGCAGCGTGCAGATCCCCATATGTGCACACCGGCATAGGAGCTGGAAGGAGAACATACCTCTGTTTACAGGAGGTGCATGGGCCTATGGCGGGTACGGAACCTGTCCCACCACAGACTGGACTTTTAATGGCCCGGTCAGAAGTGCTGACCAGAGCCACCAAGGTCCCCTTTCCACCAGGCTTTCCAGTTTGAAACCGGACACCAACTCTACCAGGGAGGGCCACGGGGGTCTGTGCTTGGTAGCCCCTTCCTTTGCTCCTGTAGACTGCCAGTCAGAAGCCCTAACTCACCAGGTCCCTCTGTCCCATCCCATTCCTGGTGCCCTCTTTTAATCTGAATTAGGAGGTTGCTGGTGCGTCACAAGTGACCTGGACCTGCTCCCTCTTAGGGCACTGGCCTTTTCAGGGTATGTCTACACTGCAATTGGACACCCCCGGCTGGCCTGTGCCACCTCATTGGGCTCACTGGGCTTAGGCTAAGGGGCTGGTTATTTGCAATGGAGATGACTGAGCTTGGGCTGGCTCAGGCTCAATGATCCTTGAAGGTCAGAGGGTCCTAAAGCTCGGGCTGCAGACCAAGCCAGAATATCTGCATCACAATTAAACAGCCCCTTAGCTGGAGCTCCGCAAGTCTGAGTCAGCAGGCAGAGCCAGCTGCAGGTTTCTAACTATAGTATAGGCACACTCTAAAAGGACCCGTGCCAGCCTGTGACAAGTCCTTTCATCCCACTACCAGAGCAGTGTAAAGGGATCGCAGTGTAAAACAGAATCAGGTGCCATCCCTGTGTGGTCACTGTGATTTAGACACTGAATACATCTACATCTCGCTATGCCTATTCACTCATATTTAGAAGTGGGAACAAAATCTATAGTCAGAAATCAAAGCAAACCCTGGCCTACCTAAGGATGTTAAATATCGACTAACAGACTAATCGAAGAGTTGGTGCATTTTGCATCAACTCTTCGATTAGTCGGTCAGGCGCCTCCTAGGGTTGTGGCTACACTTCAAAGGCGAAAGTGCAGCGTGGAGCCTGGGGTCACCTGGGGACTCCCCTGCTGACCCCGGTCTCCATGTGGCACTGCTGCTTTGAAGTATCCCTATCTCTTCCCCCTCTCCCTTGCTGTCTCTTTCTGATAGAGGCAACAAGGGGGAGAAAGCAACTAGTCAACTATCCTGTTGACTGATTAGCATTTGCTTATCAGATAGTCAACTAGTCCTTCACATCCCTAGGCCTACCTGAGAAGACATTCACAGCTACACTACAGGAAAAGATGTGAAAAGCGGGACGAAAGTCAGAGACCACCTTTTCTATTTGGCTGATTGCTTGGAGACAGTACATAGTGCAGTACTGTCTAGATGTAGATCTATCTTGCTCTCTGCATGGCATTCAAAAGGACATGAACCTTAATTGTAAAGAGCTATAGCCTTTCTCAAATACTTAGAATCACAGAGTCCTAGGGTTGGAAGAGACCTCAGCAGATCATCCAGTCTAACCCTCTGCTAAAAGCAGGACCAACCCCAACTAAATCCCCCGTGGTTGGTCAACATTGTTAAATAAATTGCATTTTCCTTCTACAGAAGTGGAAATAATCCTGAGCACAAGTCATGAATGCTCTAATACATGGCCACCCTCTGAGTTAATAATATGCATACTATTTCAAGTTGAGGACACATTATTGACCTCCAAAAAATGAGAGAAACGAATTAAAACCAAATTGAGATGGATCTCTGACCATGCACTTGCAGTTAAAATGGTAAATGTATGGGAGATGAAAAAACAACCACTTTAGTCATATTCTGTTCCTGATTTATGTGAATAGCCAGGCAAGTGGCATCTGTGTAACGGGAGAATTTGGTCCTTGGTCATTTCAAATGAGCATGAAAATTGGACTGATTCTGTGATGCAAATTCTAGTGTAAGTGACATGAAAATTGAAACGTTCCTCTCTACATAGAATCCTAGGGCTGGAAGAGACCTCAGGAGTCATCGAGTCCAACCCCCTGCCCAAAGCAGGACCAACCGAACTAAATCCTATCAGCCAGGACTTTGTGAAGCTGGGACTTAAAAACCTCTAGGGATGGAGATTCCATCACCTCCCTAGGGAATCCGTTCCAGTGCTTCACCACCCTCCTAGGGAAATAGTTTTTCCTAATATCCAACCTCGACCTCCCCCACTGGAACCTGAGACCATTGCTCCTCGCTCTGCCATCTGTCACCACTGAAAAGAATGAAGACACCCCTGCCACTGGAGAACATGGGCAACAATCCCACTGCCTCTTGCATGCAAAGTGAGCATGCTACCACTTGAGCTAATTCCCCCAAATGAAAAAGACAGGACCGACTTTTATTCACACTTAGCCCCTATAGCTTGTTCTGGCAATACAGATGGAGCCTTAAAATACATATACCAACTTTAACACCCTTTCACACTGCCTCAGCAGTAGAGACGGGCCTTTGTATAAATGGGAGCCAAGCCCAGAAACGTCAGCACCTTACCATCAAAATCCTCATTCACTTGGGAAGTTTCATACTGCAGCTGATTTCCCCCATTTGACTGTTTGCTTCTCCTCTAGCAGACTGTGCCTCTCTCACACGTGCTTGTTATACATGTACAAGTGCCATAAGATAATAATCACCCACCATAGACTGCTCAAATTAGTCATACAGCCGTTACGCCATAATGGCTAATTTGGCCCAATTAGCTATTCTCAGCTGAGACTATTATCTGGGTAATCTCTGCTTGTTTTAGTCTGTTTCTGCTTTTGCTTTGAGCCAGCACATCTCTTCCCAAAAAGACTTTTTTTTTTTTTTTTGGTTCTTGCTAATTTTGCATTCAGAGAGCATCTAGAATAGCTCACATTAATAGAAGCTGCAGACTTTCTGATTTCCTTAACTTTTCAGATCACTCACATGCTGTATAATTTATCTGCACTGACCTTGTTTAGCGCAAGACAGCCCACAGACACCAACTCCCCGCTTGTACTTTACACTAAAATAACTTCTTCCGTCACCCTCGTGGGAAAGAGCTCTTCTCACCTCACATCTGGGATACAGATGGCGCTCAGCAATACGTCAGAAGCGAAATCAAAAGATCTGGTGCACCTGAGCAATAGATCGAAAAGTGAGGCTCCCCGCCCCCGATGGCATACTTGTCGAGATATTTATGCAGAGTCCATTCCTGAGAATACTCAGTCCCATGGAGGTCGGGGGAGGAAGCACTGCCCCGAGTAACAGGCCCTTTAAATCACCACTGGGCAGGGCACCACAGTCCGGGCAGGGCTGACTGTTCCTGACCCCGCCCCTTCTCTCCAAGGCCCCTGCCCTTCCAGAAAAGTGGAACTGTCTCCCCTGTCACCTTGCCCCAGGGGCCAGGCAGGGCTTTGAGCGCCTCTGGAAATACCTAGAAACATGCAGAACCACCCACAGTACTAAAAAGAGGACATACCCCCTATACCATTCATGTGACTGGCAAGAAATTCAGCACTTTAAAACGTGTGATTTAACTGATGTACTATGATGCTAAGATCAAGGTTTCTTTGTATTTCTAGGGGGGTTTTCTCTGTGCGAAGGTCATGCATCGATAGGACCAGCAGAAATCTGCGACCACAAAAGTTTGCATTTATTGGAAGCAAATTCCAAAAGGTGTTTTGTGGCTCTTGCCAGGCGCTCTCCACTCCTGCGCAGTGCTGAATGCGCCTTACCTCCTCCCCCGGATTTCTGAGAGCTCTCAGCAGCTCGCAGGAGCAAACCGATTGCTCGTGCTGTGCTAGCAAATAACAACAGGGAGGAATGGTCCCATTCTCCATGCAAATGAGTGTCTCCGGCCCAGGTCACAGACTTAGAATACAGATCTAGTATCTGAGGCTTTGGTTTGGGCTCGTCTCTCATAGAAACGTCAGCTGTACTTGCTTTGCATGTCATTTCTCACATACTGTCCAGCATGGCCTTTATGTTCTACAGTATCCAGGAATTCTGTGTGCTTCAGATTGGGAGTGCTCAACTTGAGATCTACGGGGGGCTGATCTTCAGAGCTCAGCATCTTGCACTTCCCTGGAAAGCAGCTAGAGGTGTCAGTGCTGCTGCGCAAACAAGGTAGGAGTCTCAAAATGAGCGTACAAAATTAGTGGATGCCTGAAAACATGGGTCCAGGCTTCTGATCTTGGGTCACTGCCTCCGTAAAACGGAACCCTTGAGTGATGCCTGGAGTCGTGCCATCAGCCCAAAGAGCTCTGAACAGGACTGGAAGGAAAATGATTTTCCAAGGGAAGCCAAATGGATGTTTGCACCTGAATTCCTTTCTACCAGCAGCCATATCAGGTGCTGATGTCCACAGTCCAGCAAGGCATCTGCAATACATTGTTGTTTCAAACTAATGTGAACTGCACGTCCACATCAGAAGAATGCTCACCGATGCAGGCCGACAATACAGAGTGCAGTACTATGTCAAAGAACTGCAGTGATCTTCCTTCTCGCGTTATCTGTATCGCCTCACAGAGATCAGGGCCTCGTCATGTCAGGCACTGTATAGGCACATGCAAAACTGGTCCGGTTACACGGCGCTTAAAACCGAAATAAAGTGACAAAGGAGTCACTGAGGCACGGAGAAGTGAAGTGATTTGCCTAGGTTCACACAGCGAATCAATGACAGTTCCTGACTCCAAGTTCACGGCCCTATTTACATTTTTACTACCCGCTAGGTGCAAAGTGACTGCTTTTCCCAGTTCAACCACATGCACCATTTGCTGCTGTGACAGGGTCAGGCCAGGGAGCTGCTGCAGAGAGGGGAAAAGGCAGCCCAAAAGGGAAAAACCCCTGTGAGAGAAGCAGAGAACTGCAGCCCAATTAGATGCAGCTGGGAGGGAGCTGGCTCAGGCTAATTGGGGCCAGCTGACTTCTCTGCTGTCTGTCTGAGGGCCTTTAAAAGCCTCAGCAGTTGGAGGCTGGAGTGGAGAGGCAGAGGACAAAAGGAAGGTGGTGGAGAGGCAGAGAGGAAGAAACCAGAGAGAACAATTTTGACCAGCATTAGGTAAAGGCAGCTAAGGAGGGAGCCTGTGGGCACGTGGCCCGGGCTCCCTACCATTGAGACCAGCTGCAAAACCCTAACTGGGGCTAAGGGGAGGAGGCCTCCCCAGTAGTGGCTTGGGGAAGAGGGGCCCTTGCCACACTGCATTACAGACAATAGCTGAAAATATCAATTGAACCTGGAGGCACTGTATTCTGCAACAACATGACTCTTGTACGTACATTCACTTTGAAAATAGAGCTGTACAAGACACATCATTTCCTTGTGTCAAGTAGTCCTGTTCAGTTAACATTCCCTGCGGTTATGTAGATATAATGAAAGGGTCTGACTTTTCGAGCTCAGCTTGATTGGCATGTTTGAGGAGCAAGGTCAAGCATGGTAGCAAAATCTGCCTCTCTACTTTGCTACGAACACACTGTAAACAGTGTTTACACATCCGCAGCCAACTGCATCCCCTCATTTAAAATGATTGCCGCTTATCTAGTAACAAGATGACAATTAAGGACTGGACTTCTGTTTCGGAGCATATTTTCCACTTTGCGAAGCATTTGAAAATCAGTTCAATATGTTCCGGATACAAATGTCGTGAGTTTGAAGTTGGTCTAAGCCTTTGAAAACACAAGTTCTGCGACACTCAAAGTGTATATCCTGGAGGTTGGGGTGCAGGGAGCTTATCTTTGTGGGGGCCCCAGGGAAATTTGGTAAACAGCCAGCACAGAAAGAGAGGAGAATTAGGGAGGAGGGGGAAAGGCAGTAAATATCCAAGGAAAACACACTGGAGCTGCAGGTGCTGAAGAAAATGAAGAAAATCCAGGCAGATGCAGTGTTACTATTGATACTGATGTGACTCAAGTCTTAGTATATGAACCCCTGTGTTTATGGGTTGTGCTTTCCAATTACAAGTGGGTTCAAAATATCCACTGGTGACAGTGAACCTCAGCATGTGACATGATCCTGCAAAACCTTACCTTGTTCTCACTCACACCTGACTAGATTCGGTCTCCACTACTCATGTTGAATGATGCCTGACTCCGTGAGGGGGTGCCCTTCATTCATACATTATAAAGGATTTCAGATAAATAAGATGCTAGAGTGTTAGGCCTGTTCTCTCATCACAGGATAAGAGGGAAGGTCCTTTCATGGATTGAGAACTGGTTAAAAGACAGGAAACAAAGGGTAGGAATAAATGGGAAGTTTTCAGAATGGAGAGAGGTAACTAGTGGGGTCCCCCAAGGGTCTGTCCTGGGACCCATCCTATTCAACTTATTTATAAATGATCTAGAGCAGTGGTCACCAACCAGTAGATCGGGATCTACTGGTAGATCTTGGAGCTTCTGACAGGTGATCCTGACTAGTTTGGCCAAGAGGCTATCAAGTGCTGGCACGTCAGCTGCCCCTCCCCCCACTGCTGCTTATCTCCTGCCCTTTGCCTTGGAGCTGCCCCTCCTGCTGGGGAGCCTCCTGCTTTCTGTGCAGGGCAGGGGAGGGAGAGAAGAGTGCTGATGTCAAGATGCCCCCTCCCACCCTGTATCCATTCTCCACAAAGCAGAGAGGGGGCACAACAGGGCTTGGGATGGAGTTTGCTGGCTGCTTTAGGGAGTGGTCCAGTGCCAGGGCAGGGTTGAGCCTGTCTTAGCCCCACTGCACCACCACCCAGGAGCCACCTGAGGTAAGCAATGTCCAGCTGGAGCCCACATCCTGAATTCCTGCCCTAGTCATGAACTCCCTTCTGCACCCCAAGCACCTGCCCTAGCCTCGAGCACCCCTGCATCCAAATGCCATTCCAGAGCCTGCACCTAAAACCCCCTCCTACATCCCAACTGCCTGCCCCAAGAGCAGTTCAGAGCCCCTCTCACACTCCAGATCCCTTAGTACATGACCAGAGCCTGCCCCCAACCCTCTGCCCCAGCCTGATGAAAGTGAATGAGGATGTGCAAGAGAGAGAGGATGAAGTGAGCAGGGGCGGGGCCTCGGAGAAGGGGCGGGAAGGAGGCGGGGCAAGGGTATTTATATTTGAGGTAGATCTTGGATTGCACTTAAATTAAAAAAGTGATCTTGTGCTTAAAAGGGTTGGAGACCACTGATCTAGAGAAAGGGGTAAACAGTGAGGTGGCAAAATTTGCAGATGATACCAAACTGCTCAAGATAGTTAAGACCAAAGCAGACTGAGAAGAGCTTCAGAAAGATCTCACCAAACTAAGTGATTGGGCAACAAAATGGGAAATAAAATTTAATGTTGATAAATGTAAAGTAATGCACATTGGAAAAAATAATCCCAGCTATATATACGATATGCTGGGGACTAATTTGGCTTCAACTACTCAGGAGAGATCTTGGAGTCATTGTGGCTAGTTCTCTGAAAACATCCACTCCGTGTGTGGCGGCAGTCAAAAAAGCAAACAACATAAGGAGTCATTAAAACAGGGATAGAGAATAAGACAGAGAATATCTTATTGCCTCTATATAAATCCATGGTATGCCCACCTCTAACAGTTACATTATTGTAGAGCAGACAACTTTAGCCCTCTCCACTCACCAACTACTGCCAGGAGTGTCCCAATGAAAATTACCACAGCAGCAAAAATTAATGGGCAGAGCTGAAAAACGCACGCCCCCCTACCATCCAACGTCATTCTACAAACAGAGTCATGAAAGACTGACTCAAATTCCCTGCCATGCTGAAAATCTGTTCATAGGCAACCAGGGAGGATTTTTACTGAAACACCAGGAATTGCAAGGCTTAAACCGTTGCTTGTTTGAGATGTTGACATAATGGAACCCCCAGATTTTTCCCTTCTCTTCCACCTGTGTGTATCATTCAGAGAGCTGAAGAGCAATCCAGCACGCAAAGCTTAAAGCTTTGCTTTTTCTGCACTAGCTCCATGGAAAAGAGAAGATGCCTGAAGGTGAGAGCTGGCTGGCCCTTGCCTTTATGTGGCTTGAGAATGACCTGGAAGGATGTTGCTATTCAGAGTGGAGTTTCATAAAAAGCACAACATGTGATTAAATCACCAGAAAAACGAGAGAACATCCACGGCTGACTAATCATCA
Source organism: Rafetus swinhoei (assembly GCA_019425775.1). NCBI lineage: Eukaryota > Metazoa > Chordata > Testudines > Trionychidae > Rafetus > Rafetus swinhoei. The sequence goes on from CM033432.1 coordinate 49,353,594, forward strand.
TATCCGCGTTTTAACTGCTGATGAGAGCAAGTGTCAGGAGGAAAGTACAGCATGCAATAAAAGCACACTTTGGGGACTGCTGATTCATTAAGTTGATTAGTGCCCAGAATATCTACTAGAGGGGGAATTACAAAGATTATGGGTACTGAAGAAACATCTATATGGACACTAAAGCATCTGAAAATGACATGAATAGCAGAAGCCAAAAAAAGTCTAGGGATATGTCTTCACTGCATTCAGTGTTCAAGGCATAACTCAAGTGTTACCCCAGCTCAGTTCTTGACTGCACCCAAACATTTCTGGCCTGAGGTAAGTAGGTCTGTAATCTCAGGACAGCTAGCTTGGCAGATGTGGTATGAGGGGGCAAGAGAGAAGGGCTTGAAAGAAGCTCAATCTACTACAGGTTGGACCTCTTTCGTCCGGCACCCTCAGGACCTCACTGGTACCGAATGAAGGAATATGCTGGACCAGGGGAGGTCCCCTGCCACCGGCCTCCCAGCCTGTCACTCCTTCCTGTTCCCAGCTCTTTCTGGACCAGGCTCTGGCCTCACTGCTGCTGGGCTCTGGCCCTGGCCTCATTGCCACCATGCTGGGCTCAGGCTCCTCCTCTGGCCCCCCTGCTGCCAGCCTGGCCAGGGCTCCCTAGTGCTGCCAGCCCCGCTGTCGCCAGCCCAGCCAGGGCAGAGCTCCAAGCTGTATTGCCACCCCTTCCCCAGGGTTCCCAGCCATGCCACCTGCCACCAGGCCCTCCCCACCCCGACATGGGGCCCTGGACATGGCACTGCCCCCCCTGCTGGGGTCCCAGCCATGCCACCAGATGTCCCTGCCACTGGGACACTTAGGCCTGCTATAAACACAGTCCTGCCATTCCTTTGAGCGTAAGGCCTGCGATGACACCTTTGGTTTACTGATTCTTTTAAGAATTTGTATTGTGGTAACACCGAGAGGGCCCCTTGTGCTTGGTTTTGCACATGCATATCCCTGCCCTAGACCAAGGGTATGGAAAAGGACGTACACATGGGGGACTGGCAAGAGAAAGCAAATGAGTTGCCCAACATCACCCTGGAAATCTGTGGCTTAATTTAACTTCCCTTAAGACTGCAGGAAGGAGAGACAGTTTGAACTTCAAACTGCTTAATGTCCACTCTGTGGACACAGGATGTGCAAGATGTTACAAATCAGGGGGGAAAATAAAGCATAGGCCTTATCAATTATTTAAGCTCCATTCATGTATGAAAATTCAGAGAAACTCAGTATCTTCTCCTTCCCCCCATGGAATATCCCTTGCAACAGCAGCAGACTTCCAAAACAAGTCTACACCTGGCCAATGAACAACCTGCATTTTTTAAAATATTTTTTTTTTTAAAGAAAGTAAAGCTGCGCTTACGCATGAAGAAATTTCCAAGTCAGAGACTGAGAATAATGGCAGCTCTCAAGAGGCCAAATTGTGTCTTTGACAGCTAAGAGCCCACCACGGAGAGCACACACGTGTGAACACTGTGTGCAACGAGGCGTGGAAAGTAGTGCCAGGGTCAATTCTGGGTCAGATCAGAGCCGGTGGAGAATCTTTTCCTTACAAAAAAGAAGGAATTAACCACAGCTTGCAGTGCTGTAACTTTGAAAGTGGTAGATGCCATCAGAGAACAATGGCAGCCTGACAAAGCAGCAAGGCCTAGACACAAAGAAAGGCTGGGTTGTCTCTCAGCCGTACATGACCTCATTTTCACCTCACTAGAAGAGAGATGCCCTGTCCAGCAGTTCATCAGTCAAAGCTATAAGACACTGTGACAGGATGTCTGCCCCTCACTGGCCTAAGAAGGGTTACATCGAGCCCTAGGAGAAGATTGGGGCTGTGGAGCTGTGGCATGTATCAACCAGTTAGGGCCCAGTTGAGGGCTATATAAATAAGGGCTCCTGGAGGGGAGGAAACACTCACTCACTTTTGCTCTAGCTGTAGAGCAGGAGGGACCTGGCTGCCAGTGAAGACAGAGCAGGGCTGGGCAGAGCAGGGGAGCACTGGCCAGGCAAACTCCCAGGCTGAGGCCTTGCTTTCAGGGCCTGAGGCTACTAGGGCTGCAGGGGATGAAGCCAGGGCAGCAGAAGGCAGCTAGGCCCCTCTCCTCCCACAGCTGGAGTGAGTGTGAACTCAGCCTGGCCAGCCATCTCTTTTATACAGCCCTCCTGGGCTCTGATTGGCTGCCACAAGGCCTCTCATGATTGGCCCGTAGCTCTCCCAGGGCTGTTTTAACCTTTTTTATGCCTGGAGTGGGGTGACTACCCCTCTACAGATGCCCGAAGGATCTGGCATTTTCACCCCCTCTCTTGGCACACACTGCTAAACTGATGCAAAGAAATCTCAAGACATTGCTCTAAGGCTGAAGCCCCCATATCTTCACGAGTTTTACTAGACTCTCTTGAGCCCCTCTGTTGGACAAAGGGGCTTCGGATTGCATCTCCTACTACCAGAGACTCTAGCACATCACCAGGGATCGGCAAGCACCGCCTCCCCTCAGGCATCAGGCATTTGTACAGTCAGCTAGACCAGTGGCCTATCAATGCAGTGTGTAGTCTCTGATTGGCACCTGTACCACATGAATCATAGAATCGCAGGGCTGGAAGAGACCTCAGGACATCACTGAATCCAGCCCCCTGCCCAAAGCAGGACCAACCCCAACTAAATCATCCCAGCCAGGACTTTGTCAAGCCAAGCCTTAAAAACCTCTAGGGATGGAGATTCCACCACCTCCCTAGGTAACCCATTCCAGTGCTTCACTTTCCTAGGGAAATAGTTTTTCCTAATAGCCAACCTAGACGTCCCCCACTGTAATGTGAGACAATTACTCCTTGTTCTGTCATCTGTCACCACTGAAAACAGCCTCTCCATCCTCTTAGGACCCCTCCACCCCTTCAGGTAGTTAAAGGCTGCTATCAAATCCCCTCTCACTCTTCTCTTCTGTAGACTAAATAAACCTAAATCCTTCAGCTTCTCCTCATAAGTAATGTGCTCCAGCCCCCTAATCATTTTTGTTGTCCTATGCAGGACTTTCTCCAATGTGTCCACGTCCTTTCTGTGATGGGGGGCATAGAATTGGACACAATACTTCAGATGTGGCCTCACCAGAGCCGAATAAAGGGAATAATCACTTCTCTAGATCTGCTGGCAATGCCCCTCCTAATGCACCCTAATATGCCATTAGCTTCTTGGCTGCAAGGGCACACTATTGACTCATATCCAGCTTCTCATCCGCTGTAATTCCCAGGTCCTTTTCTGCTGAACTTCTGCTTAGCCAGTCGGCCCCCAGCCTATAACAATGCTTGGGATTCTTTCGTCCCAAGTGCAGGAGTCTGCACTAGTCCTTGTTGAACCTTATCAGATTTCTTTTGGCCCAATACTCCAATTTGTCTAGGTCACTCTAGACAACGTATCTACCTGCCCTCCAGCGTATCTACCTCTCCCCCTAGCTTAGTGTCATCTGCAAACTTGCTGAGGGTGCAATCCATCCCCTCATCCAGGTCATTAATAAAGTGATTCAGGACTATTCGCTGTTTTTTAAGTTTTTTCATATACAGACTAACACGGCTACCCCTCTGAAACAATTAATAAAGATTTTGAACAAAACTGGCCCCAGAAAGAACCAACCCTGGGACACTCCGCTTGATACGAACCATGTCGTACTAGACATCGGTCCACTGATCACTACCCATTGAGCCCATTGATCTAGTCAGCTTTCTACTGTCCATTTATCCAATCCATACTTCCTTAACTTGCTGGCAAGAATATTGTGGGAGACGGTATCGAAAGCTTTGCTAAAGTCAAGGTATATCACATCCACCAACTTCCCCATGTCCACAGAGTCAGTTACCTCATCATAGAAGGCAATCAGGTTGGTCAGGCATGACTTGCCCTTGGTGAATCCTTGTTGAATGTCCTTGAATCACTTTCCTTTCTTCCAAGTGCTTCAAAATAGAATAATTGAGGATCCCCCCTCCATGATTTTTCCTGGGACTGACATGAGCTGAAATCTTGAAACCACTGCTCACATGACTTAAGGGTGAGAAGGCCCAATTGTGAACATGACCTCCAGTACATCTCAGGCAATAGATCCTCACCTACCTGCTCCTGTAATAGAACCCTGACTTCTGGCTGAGCTACTGAAGTCCTCCATTCGAACTCCAAAGACTTCAATGTACAGTGATTCCACCATTGACACTGGTTTAAACCAGTATTCTCCACACTATTAATTTCTATTGAGTGTTACTCATTTGTATTACTGTGACATTGAACCTCCAGGCAGGGTTGGGGGAGTCCTGTAGGAGGGTGCACAGTATAACCGCGGAATAAGACCAGAAATCTTTCCAGTTCCAGAAATCCTGCAGCCTGTATTAGTACAAGATGCCTCAGGTGTCTGTAACTAACAAACAAACAAACAAGGGGAACCGGAGAGAGAAGGTGGTGTTGCATGGTTACGTGCTTACTGCACAATGCACTGCATCCAAATCATTCCACACATATTTTGAAGTGACTCACACTGTTCCTCTTATACAATCCCATTCGTAAACATTAGTCCATGATTCATGAGGTTACACGTCACATTGTTAGATATAAATTCGTTAAAAGGGCAATTGCATAGTTTGTAATCGTGTAATTACAGACTCTTGTATAATACTTCTACACAAGGGGGGCAAACTAAGGTTGCATAGGCAGCTTTAATTCTGGCATTTCCTAGCTTGATTGCTTGAATTTGCAACCTTAACCTTCTCTTAGGGTAGCTTGCGTGTGTGTGATATCCTGTATTTTTAACAAAACAAACAAACAGATCCGTTATGGGGCATCATACTGACACGTATGCAGTTTTTCAGCTGTCTTGAAATATTTAGTCACAGCACAGATCTCAGTTACTTGGGCTAACAGTAGTAGGTTTTCATTCTCTGCCTCAGCAGTAGAGAGGATGACAGAAACCTTTTGCCTGTGGCTTTCAGGGGTAGTTGCTGACAGAGGAGGGACAGTGTCACTCAGGAATTTGGGGTTTTATTCCAGGATCTGTAAGGAACGGTTCTCTAGTGGTTGAAGAACTTTTTGACCTTTTCTCTCTCCTAGCCTCTCTGCCCTATTCTCCTCCCTGTACCAGTCCTGTCCCCACCCCCGAAGTCTCCTGTCTCCTAGTCTCAGGCTTTCCCTCCCTCAGTCCTCATGCTCCTTAGCCTGGATCCACAAAGGGACTTAAGCATTGCAAGGCCTAACTTCTAGGTGTCTTGAAAATCACTGGAATCCACAAACCCTGGATTAGGTCCCTAGCCTCCCTATACAACAATGGTGAGAGATGGGTGCCTCAGACTGGTATCCACAAAAGCCAGCAGGTTAGGAGAGCCTATGCCTATGCCTCCCTTCCCTTCACAGAATTCAATGCCTAAATCCAGACCATGGGGAAACATCTCACGCTGGTTACAATCCACAGCTGTGTGGAGGTGGTAGACTTATAACCTTTAGTCTGGCAGTTACAACACTTGCCCAGATGGTGGGAGCCCCTGATTCAATTTCCTCCTCCCCCCAACTTCCTGAGGAGGAAAGATTTGAACAGGGGTTTGTCCCCTCTCAGGTGAACACTCTCACTGCTGGCCTACAGAATGATTCTCACCTCTCTCTGGCCCTATTAATATTTAAATAAATTGGAATGGCTTGAATAAGAGAGACTGAGAGACACCTCAAGGCTGTAAGGCAGGTTTCCCTCCCCAGGTGCTGTGTGTGGAGTTAAGTGGTCTCTGAGCAGGCCTACAGGATTGGGCCTCTCGGGTTATGTAGGCATTGCCCTGCTTATCTTCAGCCGGTTTGAGGTGTGTGAGAGGTGTCTGGGCACCTGCCTGAAGCAGCAAATTTTGGCACCTAGGAGTTTTTACAACAAAAATTTAAGAACCAAGTCAGGTGAGGCACCTACAGGGTTAGGTGGCAGCTGAGTGTGTGTGTGCGTGGGGGAGAGGGAGGATTATAGATCATATTGATGCCTGAAACTGGGACTTAGGCACCTAAAACTGGGATTTTGGTGCCTACGTCCATTTGCGGATCTGGCATTTTGTCCTAGTCCCAACCCACTCCCTCTACAGCACCCCTCCATTCCCCCCAGTATGGCCACAACCCGGAGCAGTGATCCTGACGGCAGAGAGCTGGATGTCAGGATGGCCAGAATTGCTGACATCAAGACAAGAGGCCTGGTGAGGGCAGAGGCAGGGCGGGCTCTTGGGGATGCTGTAGAGTGGAAGAGGCATCATGATCCAGCCACATCCTGGTGATCTGGGGCTAGACACAGGGGGAGTCCAAAATGACACTTGGGTTACAGGTCTGACTGACAGGGAGGAGGAGGATTTTCTCCTCAGAACTGCAGAGGTGAGACAGGGGAGGAGTTTTGGTTTGGCCACGTGTAGCCTGAGTTGAAGGTGAGACGCCATGAAAAGATGTCAGAGGGAAGGTGAGACGTGCACCTAGATAGGAGGTAGAGCAGTGGTGGGGGGCGGGGAGTAGTTTTTGAGTCATCACCAGGAAGATGGTCTCAGATCATGTGAGAGTGTGTCAGATATTTTCTGTGGCTACCTGTCCCCTGCTGGAGCACCTGCCGGACACTGCTCTGTGGCACATGTGGTCTGGTTTTCCACAATCATATTAGTTATGTAAAAATGACAGCCATGGGGAATATTAAGATGACTAGGCATGTTCAAAAGTCTCAGGGGGTAGCCTTGTTAGTCTGTAACTTAAAAAACGAGTGGTCCTGTATCATCCTCAGTACAGTGGGGGAAAAAGGCTGGAGGATACAACATCTTAATATGCACAGGGATGTTATAAAGAAGGCAGGGTCCTTTTATTCACATTAGTCAGCAAGAATTGATTAGTAAAGTCAAGAAAATGTGGGTTTAACCTTCAAATCGAACTGTTTTTCAGTGGTGACAGATGACAGAACAAGGACAAGGACAACAACATTACAGTGGGGGAGGTCTAGGTTGTATATTAGTAAAATCTATTTCACTCGGAGGATATAGTTCTAGTTAGAACTAGGGCTAGGAGAGAGCTGTAAATGAAGCCGCTGATTTAAATGTCCCGGCTTTATTTGATCTTTCGTCTGGCGCCATTTTTGTCTTTAGTCCGACTGTTCATGTTAGACGCCAGTCAACGTTAACTCAACTAAGTCCTTAGTTCGAAAGTTAACTGTTACACCGTGAATGAGGTGTAATAGTTAACTCGAACCAAGGACTTAGTTCGAAAGTTAACGCTTGACTGGCGGTGTAGCCGCGGGCAATTAGTTCGACTAAGGGATTTAAAAATGGCGCTCGACGGGAAGATGCAAATAAAACCTGGGACATTTAAATCCCGGGCTTCATTTGCAACTTCGAATGCCTACATTAGCCTCCCTAGTTCGAACTAGGGGGCTAGTGTAGACATACCTGGAATGGGTTACCTAGGGAGGAGATGGAATCTCCATCTCTAGACGTTTTCAAGTCCCGGCTTGACAAAACCCTGGCTGGGATGATTTAGTTTAGTACAACTTCCCCAGCAGTGGGGAAGTTGTACGTGACCATGTAATTTAAAGGTTAACCCACAAGCAGAAAGAGTTAAGGATGTACAGGCAACCTTAATTTCCTCATTTTAAACTGTTCTTCTTTGCCAGATTCCCATGTTTTCTCTCCAGTAATGCTCAGAAGCACCTTCTCTTGTTATTTACACCTCTGCTAAAGTAACTAAGTCCCAAGGTAATTAAGCTGTGGAAATCTGCCACCGGGTGGAGTTGAGGCCAAAACCTTAGCTTGATTTAAAGAGCAGCCAGGCACTTATATGTATAAATCCAGAATTTAAAAGAAAGTTTTGATGGGAATTATAAGCCATCATGCTTCAGGACTTCAGATAATTTCCAATAATTGGAGGTTAAGGAGAAGACTTCTCAGGGGCAAATTATCCCACAGAGCTTGCTTTGCAATTTCACGCAGTGTCCTCTTACTTCAGAGACAGTGTTCTAGATTTGGGGTCTGATCCATTCAGACTATGCCCACATCCCAGATCAGAAAGGTAGCATTTTTAACAGTCTCAACTAGGCCTAAAGCATTATCCAAGATGCAAGGTGCAAGGCAGTAAAGAATCAAACCCAACCACTTCAAATCTCAGCATTTCACTCCAACCTTACCCACGACACAGACTGTAGCCTAAAGTCACAGACAGTGCAGCCTTTCGAATACAGACATTGGTCACATTTTATGTTACTGCAAAATGAGAGTAAATACAATAAACTTTCCTCTGATGTGGGTTGTAATGGTGCTGGCTGGTTCTCATCAGGCTTTCTATTTTTCCACTATTTGCTCTTTTTTGTTTTGTTTTGTTTTTTGTCCTTTGAACAGTCATTCCCAATCTGTTCCTCTATAGTGCAGCTTTAAACATAATCACAGGGTCAGGCTGGAGCAAATGAGCTTTCTGTGCCGCAAGTGGGGAGAAATGGATGTGTCATCACCCTATTCCTGACCCCTTCCTGCCCAAGCTGGAGACAAAGGAAGTAAAGGTTAGATAAGAATGGTTAGAGGAGCCTATCTGCTCACTTCAAATAATAACCGCATGAAAAAGGTTTACAAGACTCTACAGTAAACCTAGAAATGGGCAATGCATTAGACAGAGCATTGACGACAGCTAAGTGGACATGTGGTATGTTGAAACACACTATTTAGTTTACATATAATTTATAGGGTGCCTAACATACCAGGAAAAGGAGAACATTAAAGACCATGAGGAAATAGTTCCCAGTGCTTTGTGAAGTATTTTGCAATTATTTTTCAAAGCCTTCTTCCCCTCCCCAACTCATGGGAAATTACTCCGAGTTAATAGCACCGAAAAGGATAAACAAGCTGTTTAAATTCAATAGTTTGCTTTAAATCTTACGTTACACACTATAGATAAAGCCCAAATCTGATCCTACCTACAGATGAAATTCCCACGTTAGAGTGCCCCATATTATTGCTGCGCCCTTTAGTTGTACCATGACCCCATACCCCTCCACTTTTTATGCTTATCTGCTTTCCCCAGTTCTCTCCAGACCCATTTGCTAGGCAGCCAACGCGCTGCCTTCTTGCTCACCCATTCTGTAATCAAAGACCCACATCTTTTGTGATGTATTACACTGACATTATACAGAGGAATCAGTGGAGCAGGACACAGTGAGGAGGGAGGGACTTGGCACGCCTTGGGGAAGCATTCAAATTAAAATCTATTACATTTAATTTAAACTGGGTTGGCAGCCGGTAGCTCTTACAATTAAAATAGGGCTGGTTTTGCACTTGGAAAACTATGTGGGAAACAACTCATTTTAATATTAATGATGTTTAACTGCCAAGTGGGTAAAACATTAATAACTTGCCAGGGCCCCACAAACACCAGGTCCTTAGTTCAGCACCTTCCTACCCCATCTCTGTTCTCTGTCATACTCCTTAGAGTCACCAGATGGCACCATTGTAGCTAGTCTTATAACTGTTTAACTACAGGTAGTTGGACCCTGGAAACGTGATGCTGTTAGCTGTAGTACAGTTCCTTTTAGTAGCTGGGGCATTACACAAGTCAAGTTTGGGCAGCGTCAGAATCTGGATTCATTCCTTAAATGCATAACTGTTGCCTACAGGCAATACCCCAAAACGTAGCATCACACAATATCAAAAACAATGCAGGGCATCAAAAAATGCAAGGGCAGAAGGAATCTAAAAAAGGGCAATGGCACTGTTACTTTTAAATATTTGGGGGCACTTGGATAGTACGCCAGGTGTGGTCATATAAAGCCCTAGTCAGAGAGCACAAGAGCAGTTGGATTGTACAGATGAGTGCCAAGAATCTGCCCAGGATGAACAAGGAAAAGAAGAGTTTCCTGAGGAGTGGAAGATGTTCAAACCACACGTCGAACTCATTTTCAAGGGTTCAAACATCAGGGGGGAAAAAAACCTGTTATTCTGTGAAACAGGTGACTTTTCTAATATTTGAATAGATATATCTATGATTCTACGATATCTGTTAGAGAAAAAAGAGCCACAGGTCTGCACTAATGAACATGTCATCTCAACAGCTAAGCCAGTGTTTGCCGGTTCATTTTATAGAGAAGTCCAAGGTCCAAGTGAACCCACAGACTGGTTGTCACGGAGCTAGCACTGATGGTTAAGAAATGCATTGTATTCTATGGAAGCAAATTCAGGTGCATCAAAACCTTAAATATACCATCCAAATTCAACACAACTGGATGCCTTTCGCCAGGATCTGCCATTCTGTACAGTTCAGCAGACCTTAGAGGGCTCTTTAAAATGTCCTCATTTGGTGTCAAGTGGTATATTCCACTCCCCCAGTCCAGGTGACATGTGGTGCCTTGCACCCACAGCTGATTAATGCCTTACTAACTGATGCCTTACTAACTGAGCATCAAGCTGTGCAGAGTACACACCCTTAAGATGCAAGTTCCCCATCAGTTACATCATATTCTTGGCTTAATCTACCCTACAAAGGTTTTCCAGAATAGCAGTGTCAACCAGGACGGTGAATAAAATCATCAAAAAAGCCCACAAAGCCAATCTGACCATGGCCACGTCAGCTTCACTAGTATTCAGCATGGTTGTGTGGCTACGCTTGCAGAAGTACACCATCTGACAGCGAGGCTCATACCGTGTCTACACTAAGGGTGTTTTGCCAGCATGGCTAACCAGTTCCGTAGCATAGACAAGTTTATTGGCGCCCTACCTGCTCCCCCAGCAACACCAGATCAGAGAATCCCACCCAGCCTTCTGCTCTGTTGAAAGACAAAATGGCGGGCACAGAAACAGCAATGGTCACATGGTAGAATTAGACAGCATGTGAGGAAAGGGACTGCTTTTGCAGTTCAGAGGGTGGTAGGGCTGTAGAGGGCTCTACTTATTAACTATAACCATGCCGACTTATTGAGGGGGAGACTAACCAATTCTTCTCCCTTTCTCTCCAGAACCAACCTTAAAGGTACAGCACTACACAGAACATATCAAAACCTCTCAAAAGATGTGTATGCAGAAGATATTGAACTCAGGAAGCCTGAATGGGTTCAAAATGCCCCTTACACAAGTCTACCCTAAACTAATCAATATACCTACAACTTATTAAATACGATTAGTATCTTCCTGTATAAAAGAGACTTGTCAACATGGAAAAAGAGTCTGCACCAAGAGCTTGTAGTGCTGCAGATAACTAACATGAAAAATGTCATGCAATACAGGTACTGAATAACAAAGTAATCAGTTTTTCCGCTTAGATGCTTTTTAATATTGCTTATGCTTTTGTGTAAGATGTGGGGTTCATAATAAGTACTGTAAAGGACTAATATGCAGCAGCTCCTTTTTCATTGGCAGCTATTGAATCTCCAAATGAAAATATTTCTTTTCTTTTGCATTCTGCAAAACACCGTAGATTTGTCAACATCGTAATAACTCCTAGCAGGACTCCATGAATATAATCTCTCAAAAGTTTTACTATATTTAAACAAAAATTTTTAAAAAAGTCTGATGCTCTCCCCTTTTTTAGATCAACTCTATTCATGCCACCTTAGTTAAGAGTCTGTCAGCATTTTCATTAGAAACCACTACTCTAGGGGGTTATAATTCACCATACACTCCAGGAGGAAACTTGTCCTGCAAGGAAGCACTTATTTAAAATGGAAAGTCAGAAAATTTTATATTCGGATGTTCATTTTAAAGCACCCACGACTGCTCAGGTAGAATCCTAGGGCTGGAAGAGTCCTCAGGAGGTCATCGAGTCCAGCCTCCTGCCCAAAGCAGGACCAACCCCAACTAAATCATCCCAGCCAGGGCTTTGTCAAGCCGGGACTTAAACACCTCTAGGGATGGAGATTCCACCATCTCCCTAAGAGCTTCCCACCCTCCCAGTGAAATAGTTTTTCCTAATATCCAACCTAGACCTCCCCCACTGCAGCTTGAGACCACTGCTCCTTGTTCTGCCATCTGTCACTACTGAGAACAGCCTTTCTCCAGCCTCTTTGGAACCTCCCTTCAGGAAGCTGAAGGCTGCTCTCAAATCCCCCCTCACTCTTCTCTTCTGCAGACTAAATAAGCCCAAATCCCTCAGCCTCTCCTCATAGATCATGTGCTCCAGCCCCCTAATCATTTTGGTTGCCCTCCACTGGACCCTCTCCAATGCATCCACATCCTTTCTGTAGTGGGGAGCCTAGAACTGGACACAATACTCCAGATGTGGCCTCACCAGAGCCAAATAAAGGGGAATAATCACTTCTCTAGATCTGCGGGCAATGCTCCTCCTAATGCACCCTAATATGCCATTAACCTGCTTGGCTACAAGGGCACACTGTTGATTCATATCCAGCTTCTCATCCACTGTAATCCCCAGGTCCTTTTCGGCTGAACTGCTGCTTAGCTAGTCACTCTCCAGCCTGTAACAGTGCTTGGGATTCTTCGGTCCCAAGTGTAGGACTCTGCACTAGTCCTTGTTGAACCTCATCCGATTTCTTTTGGCCCAATCCTCTAATTTGTCTGGGTCACTGTGGACCCTCTCCCCTCCCTCCGATGTATCTACCTCTCTCCGTAGCTTAGTGTCATCTGCAAACTTGCTGAGGGTGCAATCCACCTCTCAGATAGATTCAGATTGCTGAAGATTCAAATACTTACATCTGTGCTTAAATTTGACATCCAACCACTTAACCCAAATTCTGCTCCCCGTTTGACGGCATGTCTGTAGCCAGGACTAGAATCTGGCCTAGAATGTGCCCTCACTGCGGAGCACTTCTGAACAACATACTAGGCATGAAAGGAGGAGAATGGAACTTTCAGCCTCATTTTCTATCTGTACTGACTTAAGGGCAACCTTTGCTTTTTAAAGCCGTCAGTTTTCAAACTCAAATAGTATGATAACTCAATAGTTGGGAGTTGCAACGGAGCGAAAGTGAGGCAGAAGCTCAGTTCCCAGTTCAGTGGCGGCTGGGCACCTGACTCCCTTTAGCGCCTTTGAAAACACTCGCGCATGAGCCAAGTAAGTCCTTTTCATCGCAGCATTGAATACTGACCTGAGCAGGTAAATAAGCGCTGGTCGCTGATTGGATCCATTACCATCTTTGAAACACTGTCAGGTTCGATCAAATAATTCTCTGCCTTCTTTCCCGCTGCTCCATCTGTAAAATGGGGATAATATAAAAATACTGACTCGCATACTTACTGATTTTAATTCTTCAGAGCTGAACAAATGGACTCTCTAGGCAACAGGCGAAGTTTTCAAAAGGAGCTAAGTCACATTTTCAAGAGCAATACCGTCACTCAGGAACCTCACAGAGGCATAATTACTAAGCATTGTACATAGTATGTTAATAATTCAAACCTGGGCATTTAGGTGGGAAGAAGGATCAAACACAAGAAATGGAGCTGCAGTCTGATTCTAAAGTAAACTGAAGACAAGGACTGGGGGTGATAATAAAAAGGTACCTTGGTCCTCACACACTGAAAAGTTAGTATTGTTACATTGCTCTATAAATAAACTTTGATATTCAAAGATGTGACTTGAATTCCTTAACCTTGAATCTGAAGACAGCAGGATGCAATTGACAAAAAAAAAAAAAATGGAGATGGCATCCATTATGTGCAGGAACTAAGACCCATTTGATAAAGTTCTATCATACACGGAGTTGCTTATTATCCCTAACATGCCTTATATAAGTGAATCATTGTACTTGGACTGCTGCTCACCGACAGCAAAATTGGAAACTATAGAACAATGAGGTTTGTACGAAAAGCAGTTCAACCAAGCATTTTTTGTTTTTCTTAGGGTGGGCAACTGGGTTTTTTCCTTGAAAGATGCCTGCGTTTTGATGAAATGCATTTCTTTTAAAAAAATCAAAAAATCTTTACTCTTTTCAAAGAATCAGGGAATATAGTCTCACCACCTGTCATTTAATTAGCTTCCTTCATTGCTCGTTCCAGTAAAATCCGGTCACTTTCAATGGAAGGGAACTAGCAGCAAATGCTCATCTTTTTAGCGCAACTCCTGATTTGTGTTTGGCCAAGATTGTTTCTCATACGGCGGTAATCTACAGTAACTGTTGTCTGACAAGAGCCTTTTAACTGAAATTGCTCTTGTTACTGCTGTAATAAAATTGGTTCAGAAGATGAAGAGGCTGGCTTTATGGGTTCATCTTTTTCTCCCCCTCTTTTTAGGTGAGTTTTCTATCATTTATGGTACTTTATAAGACATTAAAGTATTTAAAATGATTACAGGGTTTCATTTTAATATTCAAAGCCAGCCACCAAAGAATCAAGTAAAATCTCTGCAACTAGACAGCGAGGAAGGATGAAAAAAGCATCCTTGTTGCTATTTGATAAAAATGGCTTGCTGACAGTTTGCATACTGCAAGCGGCAGAAAATATGCGTGCAAAGTGACACTGAAGTGAACATTATTCACCTTAAGGGGAAAGTAGATTTATTCTGATACACTGCTATAAGTCTAAAGCATTCATTTTAAAAATAAAGCACAATAAATTGTCCAGGCAAAGTAGGTAGGACCAAGGTATTGAGCATTTTAGGTTTTTACAGAATCTAAGACTTTGAGGTAATATTCCATGAATACGCTCACTGAAGTCAATGGGACTATGTGCAGAGAAAGAGCCTACTCAAGTTGACTAACAATGGCAGAATCTGAGCTTTGGAGATCAAGTGGAAGGTGCAGAGACATATTTCTGGCTAAATGCCCTACAAATGTAGGGTCTGATGCTGCCGCCATTGAAGATAACGAGAGTCTTGACACTGATTTCAATGGGAAGATGATGGGGCTTTACATTGCCATAACAGTATAATATTTAGGTTGTCATACTGGGGAGAAAAAAATACTACAACTTACTGACATTTTCTCACAATCAGTCATAGTAGCATTGTCCTCTGTAATCATTTTCTCCCTCTTGGTGGCCAAGGGGAGAAAGAAAAGATTTTTGACCAGCTGCAAAAAAAGATGGCAAATGGAGCATTTCATATGTACTATCCCATTACCCATGGGTGTATTTGTATGGTCTTCTCCCTTCCCCTTTCAGCATCTATGCTTTGGTTTCGGAATTATGTCTGTGCCGTTTTAGCTGCCAGTGACAAGTGATCCTTGACATGCTCCTGAGCTTTAGGAACCTTGGGTTCAGCTGATAAGACTGATGAATCCAGCAGAACTCCCGGAGTCCTAACTCATGCCTCAGTGGGTATATAGTTAGAGTAAGGCCAGAGGGGGATATCCACCATCGCCTTGCACAGACAGAGCAAGCTCACTGGGCCTTCTCAAAGTCCACTGAAGTCCCTGGAACCATCCTTTTGATGTCAGTGGGCTTTGGATCAGGCCCCGCACGCAGCGAAAGCATTGTAGTTCTGCCCGGCACCAGCATGGGGAGGATCGCAGGCAAGGGGAAGAGACAGCAGCATGGATAATGAGCTTGGATCAGAGGGCCAGACATCCATACGGCGGAGCAAAGAGAACCTCAGTTCTCGGTGCACTGTTGGAGCTCTGGGAGCAGGCATGGAGCAGCTGCATGGATGGGATGTCGGTTGAGGAGAAGTTTTAGTTTCCTTCCTGCCCCAAGCAGCTCACCTCTTTAAAGCCTGGTTACTGCTTTGGCACATGGACCTCCCGCAGAGTACAAACAGTACGATTTTGCCCGCCCTAGACAGAACTACTGCTAGCGTACCAGCCACTTTGCATTCCTTTTTTAATATTAGGTGGAATAAGTAGGCCATCAAGTAGTGTTATTTTTAGATGTACTTGTAACTCTCACAGGGGGCTGAGCACATCTGCATCTGTAAAGATCCATGACACTTCGACGCTACTGCTACTAATTACAGACATTTCTCAAGGGCAGAAAATTATTATAATTATTAGTATTTATAATAAAATGGTGCCTAATTTAATGGTAATTTTGGAAACCCACCTCTGATCACTCATGGCACGTACCGTACGGGAACATCAGTTTGACAATTATCATTGTCATGCTGGGAAGACTCATCATTGTCCTCTTTCTTGACTGATAATTTATAGACTTTCCCAAAATACTTGTAGCCGACTCTCCTTGGCCCTACCAAATGCCACAGGCAATGACTACAGGAGGCACTGGATTGGAACTCCTGAGAGACACGGGCTTACTGCCCAGCACTGAGACCTTGGCAAGTCAATTCCTTGCTGTGCTCATGTCTGTCCAAAATAAATGGCGTGGGGATGGAATGGCTGCTGCCATTGTTCCAGAGATCCAGGTCTGGTGCTCAGGACTGGTGAGGAAAGTCTGTCATAAAGTCCCCTCTCCGCATATTCTCACAGATTCCCTTGAATCCCTCTGGTCAGACCAGTCTTTATATTGTTACCATGCGTGTGCCATATCCACCCCAAAACCGGAGCTGGGAGCATACAGGAAGACCCACAAGGAAGCGTGGAATCCATTGTACAACAGCATTGGCAGGGGAGGAAAATACAGTGGTGACCTCTTGCACGTCACTCATGCACATGACCAGGTATCCATGCTGCTCCCAATAATAACTTTGGGCAGTTATATTTGATAATTTAAAAAAAGAGGAGTCAGACCTCTTCACTCACTTTTCATTATCAGACAGCGCGCATCCCCAAAGCACCAAGTGTCAAGCATCAGGTGGCAGGTATTGGGCACCAGATGTCAGGAATTCAGCAGCCAAAAAGCAGCAGGATTGCATATGAAAAGTCAAGAGCTCTGGTCGCTTGTTAGCCATCACAAGGAAACCAAAACTCATTTGGGGATTTCTTGCTGTATCTCTCTAAATTGCTATTTTTTCCTTCACGTTAGAATACATCTGGGATTCAATTAGATGCAGAGAAGAGAACACAAGGACCCTGTGGCTTGTAGCCCTCAGCAGATAACGTGTCGGCAAGAGAAAAGCTAGATCTTGTATAAAAAGGAAAGAGGTACTTGTGTTGCATGTTGCAACTATAAAGCATCAATACAATAGTTAATATGAGCCGAAGAGGACAGTGTATTAGGATAGAACTCCCCATCAAAATTCATAAAGCCATCATTGTACACACTTCTAATGCCTTTTTAAAAAACTCCCCCATGCACTGTGATGCCTAGACATTGCGACATTTGGCCTGACTTTAACTGACCACTGAGAGCAATTATCACATGCAGCCATCTTGACTGTTACAGCTTCTTCACCCAACCGCAACCCCGTTGATCTTTTTTCCCACCTTTTGCATCTGTTCATATTCCCAGACTGTGCAATCTCTGGGCAGTCTCTCTCTGTATTACTTGTGTATGCAGATTCTAGCACAGCAGGACCCTGATCTCCGACAAGGACCTCTAGGTACCACCACAAGTAGTACTACAGATGTGATGAGGAGACTAATGAAAATGGCTTCTCTTTGGGGTCAGCCCTCCTTATCATCAGCTTAATTCCTGTCGTGTCTCAAGTTATGGGAAAGCTGAACCTATTATGAGTCAGTATTACAGTGAAGAAATCCAGCAGCTGCGCTGAACATGTCTGGTTGGATGCATGCCTTATAGCCTTCCTACCATGAGGCAAGGAGTAAATTCCACTGTGGTATGTTACTGCACAGTAAGGTGGTTTCTGTTCCAACAGTGTGTTACTCCACATTGAATAGTAATAGAGATGTAGCCGTGTTAGTCTGATCTTGCTGAAACAAAAGAGAGGACTATGCAGCACTTTAAAGACTAACAAGATGGTTTATTAGGTGATGAGCTTTCGTGGGCCAGATCTGAGGAAGTGGGTCTGGCCCACGAAAGCTCACCACCTAATAAACTATCTTGTTAATCTTTAAAGTGCTACATAGTCCTCTCTTTTGTTACTCCACATTGACTTGCTCATTTGCTGGATTTGATGGGCTCGCTAACCCATTTCCCATGTCAACTTTAGGCACTCACTCAGACCTGCAAAATGTTGGAACCACAAGTAAACCCAGAGACAAAGCACAGCTCAGTCCTCTACATTATGCATTCTTGAAACATCTATAGTTGTGCGTGGGAGGGGTCAATTTGCAATGGGATATGAAACAGTATAAATGTAAGCCCTTCGGCTTACAAGGCCAGAATTAGAATCAGTTGTAGTTTATGGGTGGTGCACTCTAATCTGGAGGACTTTGATCTGAGTCACACCACAATCCCTACGGTCAAAGCTTCTGTGTCTTGATGGGTTAACATGCGATGTTGAACGAGTTAATTGCTTAGTTTGCTCCATGCCCCCTGCCCTTTACTGTGGCACTTGCCTATCTTTCTAACCGATTCTAACATTTTTTGACTCCTGAATGAATTATTTCCATTGGAAAAATCAACTGATAGACTATGCAAAAGAAAGTCCTGATTTATAGGGAGCAAATGAAGACATTAATAGAGCACTAAGTTCCTCAAGAAACTGATGCTCATTATTTCCAATAAAACAAGATATCTGGCAATACATTTCAAGAGAACCAGTGAATAATTGCTGTGCTATCTGAACCTACAGTTATCAGGAGGGGTTGACAGAGCAAACGGAGTCCATGCTCTGCTTCTCTGTTACAAAAGGTACGCCAAGTCCATCATCTGCTGTCTGTGCTCATCAATAAATCAACAAACTGAGGCAGGGTAATTAAGACACCTCACAATAGAGAATGTAAAGGGTTCTTTTAAAAAGGGAATAGATTAAACTCTAGGTCTCTGCAATCCCATCAATGTTATTCCTATCATCCATCAGAGTTCTTAATAAATTATAACGTTCCCCTTTTTGACCCAAGTGGTTGTCAAAGTTTGGAGCTAGGAGATGTTCCAACTGGGAGCAGAAATTAGTGGTAGTCAAGTATTCACAAGGAATGTGGAAAGTCTTTGCCTCTGAACAGAGAAGGAACTAAGATTAAAAGGAACAGTTTCTTAGTTTACAGCCCCCAAGCCTCTTTAACCAATGCCAGAACCAAAAGCTCACACTCTAGCTTTTCTAAGGTCACACTGGGCTGGCTCTTGCTTGACTTTTCTTGCTTCTTTTCTTCTGCCTTTCTACCATTGTCCAAGACCTCAGTATCAGTATGTTCTCTCACACAGACACAATACTCAACTCACAAGCTCTTGGGGGTTCACAGGACCTTTTATCTTAGGTGGGGCTCATGTTTACAGCTATGTTAGTTGAGAGTGAGTTCATACCTATCAATCTCAATGGAGTTTTAACATAACATATAACAAGGTTTCATGTAGCTCATAACAATGAGTAGTCTTGTAAACATGGCAACTCAATTCAACAGTTGCCTTAAAGAAGAATTAAGTCAGTAACATTAAATATTTAAATAAACAAATATTTTAAATTTACTAACGCTAAGTTTGAGAAGTTTTTCCTCCTAAAATGAACACTTAAGAACTAACTGTAATCATGACGGGCAACCCATGTGGAAATTCCAGCTGAAAACGGCCAGCTCCAATTAGATTTTGGATCAGAGCTATTAGTTTGTTTATTTGATCCTGGAGCCTTTGATTCCCCAATAGAAACCAGCAGAGATGAGTACAGACAAGCAGTGCTTTTTTTTGTGATGGTACTGCCCGGTACGCAATACCGGCACCTCCAGTCAGAGCTTACCTAGAAAGAACAGAGTGTACCGGCACCTCCGTATGCAAATGTGCAACAGCCAGCTGGGCTGCGTGTCTTAAAGGGGCCACGTCTCTTAAAAGGCCAATGCTGGCCCCACCCTGGCTTTTTTTTTTTTTTTTTTTGGCTCAACAACTTTTCCCCTGGAGTACCGGCACCTTTTTTTTTTTTTTTTTTAACAAAAAAAGCACTGCAGACAACTAAAGTATTCCAACTGAGTCCACTGCAATCTTCATTATGAAAAAGATCCCTGGCTAACTTCCATGGGATCTGCATCAGCAGAAATCAGCAATGATGTTGGTAGAAAGTTCTGGAAATGGAAAGTCCACCTGAAGAGTTCCTGCACCCTTCCTTCCACTAAACGAGCTGGAGGCAGTCAACAGGGCACCTAGAGTCCTGACAAATTTGTGTTGGAGAAGCTTCTACAACTTCCACTAACCTTGCACTTTGCTTGAGTCAATGCCATTTCCCTGCCAAGCTCAGAAAGGGTGTGTCCCCACTGCAGCACTAGCACGAAATATGCTACACAATTTGAGCTACGCAAATCGCATATCTTATTTCAAGCTTATTTTGAGATAGTCTATTTCAAAAAGTCTCTTAATCCTTGTGGAACAAGGTTTACCAGGATGTCAGAATAGCGTGCCTGTTATTTCAATTACATTTCGAAGTAACGGGCACACTATCAAGATACGGAAACTGCTATTTCGAGATACCGGAAGTATCCCAAAATAGCGCCGCACTGTAGGCGTACCCAAACAGAAGAATAAAACCACAGAGGAAAGATGATAAAGATGATGATTTCAATAAGAAATACAGCAAGTACTATATATTCCACTTGACCAGGGAATACTTAGCATCCTGCTGGGCTGATTCTTCCTCACAAGAATAGTTTCTTTGAATGAAGGATTCGGAGCTTAATCCTTCCTTGGGCTATTGCTTAGTGAATCAATAAAACCATGTACCTGAAACTGGATCAGATCATGGATCTGCTTAGGACTTTCCATCTTTGATGAAAAGATTTTTCTCAGTTTGCTTCTTCTTTTGTCCTCAGAAATCCAGATTGGAGGGCCTTTAGGGCATGCTGCATTGCTCATTTGTTTTCCCAGTCTTTTGCTTGTCTGCGTGGGGATTTGGGACTGAGTAATATGATAACAGTTTTTGTTTGCTGGACCTACTGAGCAATTTCTCTCTTATGATTGTTTTGCACATGCATTACTGGGGAAGTCGCATGACAAGGGAGGTGTCAAGTTTTATTTTCGGGCCCCAGGTAGATTTCCAGGGTTGCCTTTTGGAAAAAAAAAATCTGTTTTTACTTGTAAACTTACTACTTTTGGTATCAAAATCACTGCATGAAAATAAGCATGGAAACCCCAGGATAGCATTTGTATAGTGACTCATCAAACTAGAGCCCTGAATGATTAATACTTCTGATTGGACTTTCCTCCGACTCCAAAACAACATGTTTATAATACTTGTCAGAAAGCATGCAGAAAATAATAAGCATGGGCCATAAGGCCCTGTGAACATCTGCAATAGATAGCCCCTCATGTCACAAGTAGAGTGTGTCGGTCTGAGACTGCCCAGGCCTTTCTGTCTGATGTGCTTAGGGATTGAAGGAGGAACAACAACAATAAAAGGGAACCGGGAGTGTGGTTTAATATTTTCCAAGGGATCGTGCACATTATCAACCGTAATTAATTATCTGGCTTATAATGCTTTGGGGAATACTGCCCAACAAAATAAACTTGATTGTACAAGTAACTGAGGTATGTTAAGTGCAGAGGCATTTCATGGCAGCACAACGGTTTGCCAAAGAGGGGGCAAAACATAGTACAGCCACATCGAAATAACCAATAGAAAAACTATATCAAGCCCATAACTAGCTTGATTCCTTTGGTTTAGTGCACAATAATCCTCAATGGGGCTTTCAGAACCCAAACACACTTCGCTATAGTGCACAGAATACCCACACAGTGGTCCAGCACATGAATTCTTTTCCGCTTCCGAGCTACAATGCCAGTCCTTTCACTCCGGATACATTCCCCCAACAACACTCATTATTTATTATTCTTATTACTTCAGTTTTTAAATGAGTCCGTCTCCCTTAACCTAAAGCACTGTGCAAAATTAAAAATTAGACCCACAACATAACCTACATAACAAAGCACCTTCTGTGCCCACAGCTACTCTGCACTGCTCACATCGCGCTAACAGTACTTGAGAATACCAGCCAAGATTTTACATTAATACCCTTCAATCCACCTTTCTAAAGTCCTCAATGCTCCCCTGGGGAAAAACGTTTCAAAAAGGGGAATAGCCATACAGTGTGTCCTGAAGTTCAGTAAATCCAGGCTTTGTAAGATGAAAGGGATAAGTGAATCTACAGACAAAGACCCCTCCGAGACATGCCCTGGAAGCAGATTCCTTTGTTGTACCCATGCGGTACCAGCTCAGAGACTGTAACTGCCCAGGTTGAAACATAGTGGTGATTGTTTAGGTAGAACAGACCCAAATCTCAGAGCGCTTCGTAGGTCAAACTGATCCACAGGCCAAGGAGACTTCATTGCTCACACACGCAGCACCATACATTCAACTCAAACTAAGCAGCAGTCTGCGCAGAGATCAGAGAGCTGAGTCTACATGCTTTCTTACGGTAGGTTACCAAGGAGACCCACTTTGAACTGTCCTAGGTACCTGAATGCCTTCAAAGCAAAATCCCATGTAAACTGCATGGAGACAGACTAATCTCAAGGGGTGACAAATAAATCTGCCAATTAAAAAAAAAAGTGACACACTATGCACTGGAACAAATGGTAACAATGCTGCCTCTGTTTTTCAGGGGAAATGGGTACAAAACAAAATTTCATGCTTCCCTAATGGAAGACGAGGCAAACACTCCCTCAGACGGGGAAGTGAGGAGAAGAGTGACAAACAGAAATGTCTCATCGCCTCCACACAGGGAGGATCTGAACAAAGGCACAGGTAGGAAAGGAATAGTCAAGCCTCTGTTCTTGGCTGTCTACTTAGAACCACCACCTCTAGGAAGCACTTCAGAGAGCGAGAAAGACCTATCGCCTGGCACTTCAATGTTCTCAATAATGCAGCTCAAGGGAATGATTGACAATGGTACAAGGGCACTGCAGGACTTCCTTACTGGAGGGGTAACAAGGAATGGTTACTCTAGAAATGATCCTCTAAAGTGCTTCTTTTTGCCTCCCAGTGCTACAAAGTTTGCTGCTTTCTATGTTCAAGTCTTCCTCCCTCTCTTGATCCAGCTAGAATAGCCTCCATTTTTACCCTAGTGTCCTTCATCTCGTGTACAAAGCTCTCACAAGAACATAAGGAGCTTTTTGATTTAGGTGGCGGAACGCCTCTCTGGCCATCCAGCATGGTACTTCCTGTCACCATGTGTTTGGAACAGGAAGCAAGAGACTAATAGTGATACTATCAGTCACTTTTTCCTTGCCCTACTGGCCTGCAGGCTGTGCAAGGGGGTTGTCTTTCCAACATTTCTTGGTGATTAATTTTCAATACTTGAGCAACGACTTTACAAAGGCTATTTTAAATGTCATCACACACGAAAATTAGGTTTAAAAATTGCCAGAGCATAAAGGGTAAACTTTAGCATTTCAGACTGGGTTAATATTTCTTATTCTCATCTCTATCCCAGTCTAATTTTGCTATAGTTTTTCCATGTTTTCTCTTACATATCCAAATTAGTTCTCTAGGGGTATGTCTACACTAGCCCCCTAGTTCGAACTAGGGAGGCTAATGTAGGCATTTGAAGTTGCAAATGAAGCCCGGGATTTAAATATCCTGGGCTTTATTTGCATCTTTCCTATCGGCGCCATTTTTAAATCCCCTAGTCCAAACTAACTGCCCGCTGCCACACGCAACAGTCAAACGTTAACTCGAACTAAGTCCTTGAATGACGTGTAATAGTTAACTCGAACCAAGGACTTAGTTCGAAAGTTAACGCTTGACTGCCGCGCAGCCGGGCAGTTAGTTCGACTAGGGGATTTAAAAATGGCGCTCGACGGAAGATGAATAAAGCCCGGATATTTAAATCCCGGCTTCATTTGCAACTTCGAATGCCTACATTAGCCTCGCTAGTTCGAACTAGGGGGCTAGTGTAGACATACCCTAGTAGAGCTGGTCAGAAAATGGTAAGTATTCACCATTAGATATTTCAAATAAACATTTGTTCAAAACTTTCTGTTTGGTTAAAATATGCATTCTGTTAATTTGTTGGGGGGAGTGAAAAACAAAAAATATTTAAGTTTGTAAAAATCAAAAATGTTTGTTTTGCACCAAAAATGCTGGTGAATTTCAGTTAAATGAGAATTTTCCTACAAGATATTTTTGGAAAAGAAGCTAAAAGTTCCAATGGAAAATTTTCAAACCAACTCTGCTTTCTCATGACATTCAGTGGTACTGTATTCAGCTATTAGCACCGTTACATACATCCAGCCATAAAGTCCTTATTGTGTCAATAATCCCATTGATATCAATGAGAGCTTTTTCTGAGTAAAGATGCTATCTCGCGTTAAACAGAGCGATAAGAAATTGATGAAAATAAACTGATGTATTTAAAAAGAGGGAAGTATACATTTTACTCTGAGTAACCAGCAGGAAAGTGTTATTTTCCCCACATGCTTTATTTATGGAAATGCATGTTCTCGTCTGGCTCAGATCTTTGGAAGAGTCAACATTCTCCTGTCTTGTAAAGAGAGTCCCATATTTCAGATGCTGTTTTTTCAGTCTTCTGTAATTTCTTCAGAGCCAATGTATCAAGTTACACTATTTTTAGTGATGTTATCTAGGGAAGGCCAATTTTCTTCCAAACTGACAGGCTCCTGCAGACACCACACAGTTCATGAAGGACCTGCTTCTCCAAACGTTCATGCACATGAGAAACTTTGTTCACAGGTCTATCCGTGTGTGTGCGTAAAGTTACTCACATAAAACTTAGTTTGAGGAAAGGGCTCTAAACGATCAAACTCTAGTGCCACATGTACTTTGGTTCTGTAAATCTTTGGCCTACTTTTTTGCATGATCCTGCAGAAGAAATCTGGGTGAACTGTTAAGGAAGGTGTACTCCCATTAAGAGTAGGGGGTTGGTTTTCAAACTTTTTTCTTGCAACCCATTTGAAGAAAATGGTTGATGTTTGTGATCCAGCAGAGCTGGGGATAAGAGGTTTGGGGTGTAGGAGCTGAGACTGAGGGGCGTGGGGTGTGGAAGGGGGTTCTGGACTAGGGCATGGGGTTGAGGTGCAGGAGGGGTCAGGGCTCTGGGCTGGGGATTTAGGCTCTGGGGTGGGGTCAGGGATGAGGAGCTTGGAGTGTAAGACAGGGGCTCTGGGTTTGGGGGGTTCAGGGCTGGGGTACGTCCTGCCTCTCTTAGCATTGCAGACCATGCTGCATCCCAGAAATGGTCAGCAGCAGGTCTGACTCCTAGGTGGAGGCATGCATGCAGCTCCACGCGGCTCTCACCCACAGGCACCGCTGCCCCAGCTCCCATTGGCCAGTTCCTGTCCAATAGAAGTGCGGAGCTGGTGATTGGGGCAGGGACAGCATGCAGAGCCCTGTGACCACCCTGCCTAGGAGCTGGACCTGCTGCTGGTCTCTTCTGGGGTAGAACACAGTGTCAGAACATATTGGGACTAGCCCAGTCAGTGGTTTAAGAGCAAGTCATGACCCAACTTTAGCCACACTGATGGGACTTTTAATAGCCAGGTCAGCAGTACTGACCAGAGCCACCAGTGTCCCTGGGAGGCTGAGCACGGTGTCCCAGTGCCCTACGCTCCACAACCTAGTACTGAGTCACGACCCTCACTTTGGAAACCGCTGCTCTACATGGTGCAATCAGGAACGTCCCTGTTCAGGAAACCTAGCTCTGCTCATACAGAGTTTGTTTTTTCTTATTTATTCTCTCATTTTATCATCAGTTTATCTTCGTAAATATTTATAAGCCCCACACTCCTGACATACATTTGAGGCTAGAGTTGTGAGACTAATAACTCATTACAAAGATTAGCCATTTAGTTTGGTTATGTATAATTTCATGAATGTTTTCAGGGTATTACTCCTTGGGGAGTATTTGTAGGAATTAAAACAGCCAGCTCTGTTAGTGGAGATGGATCATTTATACAACAGTCACAGAATGCAACACACAAAAGGGAAATGCTGTTGTAAGTTTCCTGCCATATATGCCACATATCAGTTTTGCATGCTCAGTGGCCACATGCCAGGTACTCGGGAATGTGGAAGGACACGAGCCGTTTTAGCGTGGAAGGCACTTGCACTGTGAAAATGGATGTCCACAAAAAAGACGGGATGTTTTGGGAAAATATATTATTCTCCGCCAACTAGATAAAATGCAAAAGGAGAAAAGACATAACAAACCTACTGTCAAAACGTAAACTCTGTAGCAATCATCATCAGAAAGAATGCCTATTTCCTCCACCGTTCCTATCTCTGGAGCAGAAATGCCACTCACTGCTCCATGTAATCATTAATTGAGGGAGATGGGAGTGAAATCAGCCAAACAGGTTGCTACCCTACTTTTGCCATTCTAAATAAGTAATAGCTTCATGTTTAATGCACGAATTAGGGCCCTGGATATATACTGCAATCTGCTTCATGTAAGTCAGTAGTGTCTTGCTTAATGTCTTTTGTCTCATCTGCAGTCAAATAATGAAGCCCAAATAATGAAGCCAAAGTGCATGAATGGAGCTATGTTGGGAAGAAGTTTGTATGGCTGCTATCTCCACTTTACCGGTTTCAATCAGTCCGCCATTGGGAGGAGCACTATAGAAGTTGGTTTATGTAACACTTTTCATAGCCCTCAGGTCACTTGGCAGGAGAGGGGTCTTAATCTAACTCCAGCTGACATTGGTGGACTTAGAAATAAACACAGTAGGGACCTGTTATCTTCACTGTCAATGAAATCCAATCATGGTGCAGATAGAAAACTGTGACCACCATGACCACCGTGGTATCGGCAACAATCTATGGACAGGAAGTCAAGAATACTTAACTTTTTAGTGCCACAAAGGCATTTAGTCGGTGTGATGGGGTAGCCCCATCACCTGCAAGACAAGGAAATACAGCCATTAAGTGCACTTGGGGAGGTGAATAGCTAATTGTCTCCTGGCCAGAGGTGGTAGAAAGCCACCATAAGTAGACTGAAGGAGCTCAGGTGGACAGACAGCCAGACTAGAGGGGACACAGATCTCTCTGGCAGGGGAAGCACACAGCTAGGGTTTAACAAGTGGATAAAGCTGGAAGCACACTACAAAGGTAGCTAGGAATTGCAAGTAGAAAGACTTTGGCAGCCCAAAGAGGCAGAAGTAGTTATTCAGACTTATTTGGGCCCATTTCTGATATCCCAGACAGGGGGATTTTGTGACTGGGCTGAATGGTTGAGCTACAGAAGACTGGGAGTCAGAGGGAGACAGGCAGCCAGCAGGAGGCGCTGGAGCTGCGGATAACAGCAACATCATTCCCAGACACAAAGGGGCATTCCAAGGGTGAGGGTGCTGCACTGTAGCTGGTCAAAAAGCCATTATGCCTTACTAGAATGTGTCACACACACTAGGGCAGACATCCCTACTGCAGACAAACCCTGCCGTGCGATCATTAGTGGCCAATTGTCTGGTTTTAGGGTCTCAACCAATGAAGAAAAAGTCACTCCATTTTTAAAGAGCGTCCAAACAAGTCACCAAATAGGTTATTGGTTGACAATGTATAAAAGTGCACACAACCGTTTCCCCAGATTATCCTTTAGATTCAATGTCTTCCTCCTCCATTTGGATTAAAAAACCTTGTTGCAGCTGTTTAC
Organism: Rafetus swinhoei; assembly: GCA_019425775.1. Lineage (NCBI taxonomy): Eukaryota > Metazoa > Chordata > Testudines > Trionychidae > Rafetus > Rafetus swinhoei. The sequence continues at coordinate 49,381,034 of CM033432.1, forward strand.
CATGGAAGCTGCAAGCAAACAACTTAACTTCACTGCCTCAGACACTCACTATCTGGTCTGCCTATAAATTTCAGCATGTTGCATGTGGTCTGTCTCTAGTGTCTCTTGTAAACCTCTGCCTTAGCCAAGCACCCCCTATTTTCTTTCCCACATCTATGAATAATCATGAACTCTCCATGAAATATTAAATGGTATGGGAGCGAATCCGGTACCGCGATCATTCAGACAGTACCAATTCATGTTTGTTCCATAGAAAGCTGTGCTTTGTAATGTGTTTGTATTTGTGCTTTATCTCTGCAAACCAATACAGGCATGAATTGCTGATGTGCTGTAAAACAAGGATCCTGGGGAGGGGATGAACTAGCCAAGGCATTTTCATATAAACAACTGCAATTTAAATTTCTAAAACATTTTATTTGTCAACAGTCTGCTCACTTCAAAGGAAGGCTACGCTTTGGGTCGGCCAAGCGTACCCCAAACTTATAAATTATTAACCAAGGATGATTCATCACAAATTAAATATGAAAGACAGAAAGGCGCAGCATGGGGATACCACGCTTGACTTTTCTGTTGTAACAGGCGCTGGTGTGCAACGGCTCCTGAGCACTGAAGCTCTCTTGCATAACACTTTTGGACAGTCAGCTCCTCACCTCTTTGGGCTAGTGGTTTTAAAGCACCACAAGTTTTGCATTGGCCATTAGAGTGAGCCTGCCCAAATGTAATATTAATGCACTGAGTCCATATAGTGAGAGAGGATGAATGGCAGGAACAAGCTAACTGTACTTAAAACTATGATTGTTCCTTTCTCCCAGACTGCAAAGCAAGATTCAGTCCGCAGCTCCCGCAGGAGGCCCCCGCCCCAGTCTGATCGGACCTCCAAAGTCATGGGCAACACACCCATTATCTTCAAATGGAGCACCAGCTAGCCTCTTGTTTGCATGCGAGGTGAATTAATTCCCCTCAGCCAGCCCAGCCCTGGCTCCCTGTATACAAGACAAGCAACTGCCCACTTGCTCCTCTCTGTCTCATCCCCAAAGGCCTCCTGCCTACCCGCCACTTGCTCCTCTCAACCCCCACACCATTGAGGTTCTCTGCCCACTACCCCTCCCTACTCCCCATCCCTTCCCCAAGAGTCCCTGCTCGCCTGCTCCACTCTAACCCTTCCCCCAAGACTTAACCCCCTCTCCCCCAAGAGTCTCCTACCAGCCCCCGGGGCCTGTTGAACCACTGTTTTTTTCCAGGGGTGCTTGAGTCTTGAAGCACCCAGAGAGTCAGCCCCCGTGCTGAGGACTACAGAGAAATGTGTTTGGTGAGAATTTACAGCTGTAGGGGGTGTTGAGGACCCCCTACTCAGGCAGTGAAAATGAAATTAACGGGAAGCAAGTTTAAAACAAATAAAAGGAAGTATTTCTTCACACAAAACACCATCCTTTCTGGAGGATGTTGTGAAGTCTAAGACTGTAAGAGGGTTAAAAGAAGAGCTAGATAGTTCATGAAGGATAGGTTCATCAATGGCTAATAGCCAGGATGGGCATGGATGGTGTCCCTTGCCTCTGTCAGAAGCTGGGAACAGGTAAGAGGGGATATATCACTTGATGATTACCTGTTCATTCCCTCTGAGGCACCTGGCATTGGCCAGTGTTGGAAGACAGGATACTGGGCTAGATGGATCATTGGTTTGACCCAGTATGGCCATTCTTTTGTTCACTCAGTTATACTCAGCTCCTAGCTGTGTCCTGTGAGGTCACAGAATCTTCACACTTTTATGGAATCCAAGCCCAGGAGTGAACACTTTGATCATCTAGTCAGACCTCCTGTATAACACAGAGATTCTCTGAAATAATTCCTCAAACAGCTCTTTTAAAAACATTCATTCTTGATTTGTAAATTGTCATTGATGGAGGATCCACCATGATCCTTGGTAAATGGTTCCAATGTTTAATTTTTTCACCATTCAAAATTTAGAATCCTAGGGCTGGAAGAGACCTTAGTGGATCATCGAGTCCAAACCCCTGCCCAAAGCAGGACCAACCCCAACTAAATCATCCCAGCCAGGGCTTTGTCAAGCCGGGACCTTAACACCTCTAGGGATGGAGATTCGACCACCTCCCTAGGTAACCCTTTCCAGGGCTTCACCACCCTCCTAATGAAATTGTTTTTCCTAATATCCAGCCTAAACCTCCCCCACTGCAATTGCTCCTCGTTCTGTCATCTGTCACTCCTGAGAACAGCCTCTCTTCATCCTCTTTGGAACCTCCCTTCAGGTAGTTAAAGGTGGCTATCAAATCCCCCCTCTATCTTCACTTCTGCAGACTAAACAAACCCCAAATCCTTCAGCTTCTCCTTGTAGGTCATATGCTCCAGCCCCCTAATCGTTTTGGTTGCCCTCCACGGGACCCTCTCCAATGCATCTACATCTTTTCTAGAGTGGGGGGCCCAGAACTGGATGCAGTACTCCAGATGTGACCTCATCAGAGCCGAATAAAGGGAAATAATCAATTCTTTAGCTCTGCTGGCAATGCCCCTACTAATGCAACCTAATATGCCATTAGCCTTCTTGGCTGCAAGGGCTCACTGTTGACTCATATCCAGCTTCTCATCCACTGTAATCCCTGAGGGTATGTCTACACTAGCTCGTTAATTCGAGCTAGGTAGGCAAATCAGGCAACCGGAGTTGCAAATGAAGTCCGGGATTTAAATATCCCGGCTTTATTTGCATGTTCGATCCGATCGCCATTTTAAATCCCCTTAGTTGAATGAACTGCCGCTGGCTACACACGACAGTTTAAAGTTAATCCAAACTATGTCCTTAGTTCGGATTAACTGTTACTCCTCGTGGAATGAGGTGTAACAGTTAATCTGAACTAAGGACTTAGTTTGGATTAACTTTAAACTGCCGCGTGTAGCCGCAGGCAGTTCGTTAGAACTACGGGGGATTTAAAACTGGCGGCCGGACAGGAACATGCAAATAAAGCCCGGGATATTTAAATCCCGGGCTTCATTTGCAACTCCAGTTGCCTGATTTGCCTACCTAGCTCGAATTAACGAGCTAGTGTAGACATGCCCTAAGTCCTTTTCTGCTGAACTCCTGCTTAGCCAGTCGGTCCCCAGCCTGTAACAGTGCTTGGGATTCTTCCGTCCCAAGTGCAGGACTCTGCACTTGTCCTTGTTGAACCTCATCAGATTTCTTTTGGTCCATTCCTCCTATTTGTCTAGGTCACTTTGGACCCTTTCCCTTCAATATATCTACCTCTCCCCTTAGCTTGGTGTCATCTGCAAACTTGCTGAGGGCGCAATCCATCCCCTCATCCAGGTCATTAATAAAGATGTTGAATAAAACTGACCCTAGAACTGATCTTTTTGGGGGCACCCTGCTTGACACCGACAGACAATCTTCCCAGCTTTCTATCCATCTTACAGTCCATTTATCCAATCCATACTTCCTTAATTTGCTGGCAAGAATACTGTGGGAGACTGTATAAAAATTGTTGCTAAAGTCAAGGTATATAATGTCCACTGACTTCCCCATGTCCACAGAGCCAGTTACCTCGTCATAGAAGGCAATCAAGTTGGTCAGGCATGACTTGCCCTTGGTGAATCCACGTTGACTATTCCTGATCACTTTCCCCTCTTCCAAGTGCTTCAAAATGGATTCCTTGAGGATCCCTTCCATGATTTTTCTGTGGACTGAGATAAGGCTGATTGGTCTATAGTTCCCTGGATTGTCCTCTTTCCCTTTTTTTTTTAAAGATGGGCACTACATTTGCCTTTTTCCAGTTGTCTGTGACCTCCCTCGATTTCCACGATTTTTCAAAGATAATGGCCAATGGCTCTGCAATGACATCTGCCAATTCCCTCAGCACCTTCGGCTGCATTAAATCTGGACCCATGAATTCGTGTACGTCCAACTTTTCTAAACAGTTCTTAACCTGTTCTTTCTCTACTGAGGCCTGCCCGCCTGTTTTCCATACTGTGTTGCCCAGTGCAGTAGTCTGGGAGCTTATTTACACCTTATTCCCCATCTGAATTTGTCTAGCATCATATTCCAGCCTTTCAATCGTATTATTCCAGTCTCTACTAGACTGAAGAGCCAATTAATTATTAAATACTTGTTTTCCACATAGCTACTTTATAGATTGTTCTCAAGTCACCCCTTAACTTTTTCTTTGTTAAACTCAATAGCTTGAGTACCTAGAATGTGGCCATTACAAGGCACATTTCCTAGGCCTTTAATCATTTACATTTTTCTTATGTGCACCCTCTCCAATTTGTCGATTTCTTTCTTGAATTATGGTCACCAGAACAGGGCACAGGATTCCAGGAGTGGTCATAAACGTGCCAAATAGGTGCAATCAGCTCTCTTCTTCTACTTGAGATGCCCCCGTTTATCCCATTAAGAGTAAGAAGCATAACAGAAGCACAGGAGGAAGGAGTGTTTTGTAGACCACATCAGTGTCATCTACACAAGCATTTAATAGGGAGGAAGCACTTCCAAAATGCAGGTGGCTGAGAAAAAGGAAACTCACTTGGAAATGTCTAGTTGCTGGAAAATTCACTGACCATTTAATGGATAAAAATCCACTATATAAAATGTACACTTCTAGAGATGATTCGGTAATAATGGTGACATAAAAGTTTTATGGGCAGCTTTATCTGTCAGAATAGTTCCTATATTATAAAAATCAATGTTTAGTGCAACTTTCAGTAGACAAAACAGCACCTCTTCTATCTACATAGGGAAAGCTTTGTCCAGTTTATGTTGTGTTTCCCCATGAAATAGTTCAGGCTAGGATATAGCTTTCACTAGAAATTATTTAGTGCCCTTTTGCCATTGACAGAGGAATATGCATAAATCATCTTAACCTCAACTAAAAATCATGAGTGCTTTAGAAGGTAAGATAAAATCTGTATTTGTGTGACCCTGTCGGGCAATAAAAACATGGAGGTTAGACATACTCAGACTGAATCTGAGAGATTAAATCAATCCAGGGAAAGGATGGCGTTAAAACAAGAAGTGCCAGATGATCACTCTTCAACATTTCAGCTATTAAAAAATCTGCAATTGGAGATTTTCTATGAACTGGTCCCCTTGAATTTTTTCCACAGTCAGGGACAGACTATTATTTCTCCAATGAGTATAACACAGTGAATTCCATCTTGGGGAAAACATCCAAAATGCCACATAAAATGCATTTTTCTTTTTTGGGGGAAGATGACAGTGGATGGGATGGGGGAGGAAGAGTCGCCGCTAGAAATCATTGCTCATTTCTATGAAAAAAACAGACAAATTGAACCCAAATTTATTTTTATAGAACAAAAGATATCTTCTCTGGTTTACAGCTTGAATTCTGTGGGAGAGTTGCCATTGACTCAAATCAGAGGAGGGAAGCGTCACAGCACACTCTCTTAATTATTTTACTATCACCTTGTTAAAGTTAGTCCAAAATAAAACAAGGACTTGGCACGGTTGTGCAGATTCCGCTTGACCTCAGGAGTTTTAGCTTAGGCATGTCTTCACCTGGCTCGGTGTTGTCATTAATAGACGGTGGCCCAAGTCACAGGCTTGGCTCAGCACCAGAAAGAGGAGGGGCACAGGATAGTGTTACCGTTCTTATGTACATATCAGACGATACAACTGGGTCGAGAGCAGCTATGGCCAAAGCATTATCACTTGGAAGCAGCCTGGTCCAGAGGCTAAGCACCTAGAATGGGGCTTTCAAGACTCCTGTGCTCTGCCTATCAGCCATGTGAGCATGGGCAAGTTACACCCTCTCTCTGCCTTTTTTCCCTTCCATCCTTTCCCTTAACCATTTAACTGCAAGTGCCTCTAAGCAGGGATTGTTTCTTCCCGTGTGTGTGTGTTCAGCACAATGGGGTCCTGTACCTGGCTGAGGATCTAGTCACACAAATGAATAGTGGTTAAGAATGTGTCAAGTTGGCTCACAGTTGGCCTGTGCAGGGCCAATTCATGGCTGCCTCTGAGCAGTGTAGCTCCTAGCAGGGAAAGAGGCAAACGTGATCTTTATGATTTTTCCCCAGGTAGCTTGGGATGCAACTGGTTCCCATTGGCATTTTTCAGCAGGAGGGTTCCCTAACTGGGCCACAGTCGGCTGGAGTCCATGTGCACCTGTCGGAAGGGGGCCAGAGTTCATCCACTGAAAACATCAAATCGGGAGACTTCCATTTTAAAAGGAACCCAGGGGCCAAGCAATATCTATTGGAAGGCTCTGAGGTCTGCAAGTAAGACGAGACACACCAGGCATTGTTAGAGCCAAATTACCCCCCTGGCTGTGACTATTCTGGCTGATGTACGCAGCAGGGGCACGTAGCACATTCTGCTGAAAGGAGTCAAAGTCAGTCAAGGGGCATGTAGAGCTCCCAAGACCAAACACGGAATTGAAAGTCCATTTGCTCCCTGCCTTTGTGTGTGTGTTTTCAGGGTGACTCGTCCCTTTTGCCAGCGCTGATACTTTTAAGATTGGCTTTTTATCACGGAAGCTTTCTCTCATCCTGCCGGTGATGACTTCTCCAGGGAGCTGGCAGTTGTGACTACAAATTGGATCTTCCATCCTGCCAAGGAGCCGGGGAGCTCTCTGCTGTTCTCCCCCTTTCTAGTTAAATGAGAAGCAACTGGGGCACTTGCTGTTCACAGCATGGATTTCTAGTGCAACTTCTGGGTGGGGCAGCACTGCACAGAATTCAGCCAGAGTGGATAACAAAGCTTCCATACCACTGAATATAAAGTTATATCCCTACAGGTGTTAGCAAATATTCCCCTTCTGGGCCACTGAGCCTAGGCCACAGATATTGGAAATAGGGGGAAAGAAACACATACATGCCAGAGAGCAACCAGCGTGATCCTGTCCTTCATGGGGCAAAATGTATTTGGTCCTCCAACAGGGACCTCTGGAGTTTAGTCCATGAGCCTCTACAGCAGGCCTGGGCAAAATACGGCCCGTACGCCAGATCTGGCCCACCAAACCACCAGATCCGGCCCGTGGAGGCAGCTGGGAGCCCCAGGCAGGCTCCCCAGCTTGCCCCACAGCCCCGTGCACCATGCAGAAATGCGGCTGCAAGGGTCCCTTTCTGTTTTAAAACTGGAGGGGAGGGGGGAAGTTTTAGGGGCCACCCAGCCCCCAGCACATTCCCATTGGCCGGTTTCTGGCAGAATCCAGCCAATGGGATCTGCTTGTTAGAATAACAGGCAACTAAGAAAAATCATGCTCCCCTCTCCTGGGCTCAGTTATTCATGAAGCACATGGCCAGGCAGTCAGGCAGGTTGGAAAACATTTTAAGCTCTGCAGGTAGGCAGGCTAGTTTGGCAGCTGACAAGTAAGTCTCTTGGCCACGGCCTGCTTCTGGCACCCCAGCCCGTTCCTGCCCCAACTCTCTGCTCCCCCCGACTCAACATACCCAAACCCTCTGTCCCCCTCTTACACTCATACCCCCCCTCCCAGATCTGGCAGCCCAATCTCCTGCCCCAGATCACAATCCCCTCCTACCTTAGGTCACATCCTAAACCCCTGCACTTCAGTCCCCTGCCCTAGGTCACAACCGCCTGCTTCATCCCAACTCCTTCCCAGACTCCAGTCTCCCTCCTGCACCCCTAGTCCCTTACCACAAGCTCCCTTCTGCACCCAACCTCCATCCCAGACTCTGCACCTCCTCTGTTCATATCATGGAAGAGTGCGGCCCTCGACCACTTTCCAAAATCTTGGAGTGGCCCCCTATCAAAAATTATTGCCCACCCCTGCTCTACAGCATAAGCTAAAAGCCAGCTGGCTCTCAGCTAAAGCTGTAGAGCAAACTCATACTTTAAGTGATCTAAATAGCACTACCTTGGACAGTGAACCACACCCAGTAGGTGTGTGGGTTACATATTACTAATTGATTTTAGTCTTCCCTTTGAGTGACGTTATGAGTCCTTACCCTCAGCAAGCTCTGAGTCACCTGTCATAACACTATTTTGCATTATTTTAATTGAATGCAGCAGCCAGTGATCAAAAAAGCAAGGCTTTTAACTTAATCGCTGATCAGTTATTCAAAAAGATGCTGCTTTGGCAGCTTTGTGGTAAAACTGCTGATTTGTTTTGTGTTTGTGTGAGACAAAAAATGAAAATTACATAAGAACATAACATAAGAACATAAGAAAGGCCGTACCGGGTCAGACCAAAGGTCCATCTAGCCCAGTATCCTGTCTGCTGACAGTGGCCAGCACCAGGTGCCCCAGAGGGGGTGGACCGAAGACAATGATCAAGCGATTTATCTCCTGCCATCCCTCTCCAGCCTCTGACAAACAGAGGCCAAGGACACCATTTTATCCCCTGGCTAATAGCCTTTCATGGACCTAACCTCCATGAAATTATCTAGCTTCTCTTTAAACTCTGTTATAGTCCCAGCTTTCACAGCCTCCTCTGGCAAGCAGTTCCACAGGCTGACTACACGCTGTGTGAAGAAGAACTTTCTTTTATTAGTTTTAAACCTGCTACCCATTAATTTCATTTGGTGTCCTCTAGTTCTTCTATTTAGGGAACTAATAAATCACTTTTCTTTATCGGCCCTCTCCACACCACTCATGATTTTATACACCTCTATCATATCCCCCTCAGTCTCCTCTTTTCTAAACTGAAAAGTCCCAGTCGCTAACCTCTCCTCATATGGGACCCGTTCCAAACCCCTAATCATTTTAGTTGCCCTTTTCTGAACCCTTTCCAAGGCCAAAATATCTTTTGAGGTGAGGAGACCACATCTGTACACAGTATTCAAGATGTGGGCGTACCATAGTTTTATACAGGGGCAGTAAGATATTCTGGGTCTTATTTTCTATCCCTTTCTTAATAATTCCTAGCATCCTATTTGCCTTTTGACCGCCGCTGCACTGTGTGGAAGTTTTCAGAGAACTGTCCACGATAACTCCAAGATCTCTTTCCTGATTTGTCGTAGCCAAATTAGCCCCATCATACTGTACGTATAGTTGGGGTTATTTTTCCCGACGTGCATTACTTTACACTTATCCACATTAAATTTCATTTGCCATTTTGTTGCCCAATCACTCAGTTTGGTGAGATCTTCTTGGAGTCCCTTACAGTCTGCTTCTGTCTTGACTATCCTAAACAGTTTGGTATCATCCATAAACTTTACCACCTCACTGCTTACCCCTTTCTCCAGATCATTTATGAATAAGTTGAACAGGATTGGTCCTAGGACTGACCCTTGGGGACACCACTAGTTACCCCTCTCCATTCTGAAAATTTACCATTTATTCCTACCCTTCGTTTCCTGTCTTTTAACCAGTTCTCAATCCAAGAAAGGACCTTCCCTCTTATCCCATGGCCATGTAATTTACACAAGAGCCTTTGGTGAGGGACCTTGTCAAAGGCTTTCTGGAAATCTAAGTATACTATATCTACTGGATCCCCCTTGTCCGCATGTTTGTTAACCCCTTCAAAGAACTCTAATAGATTAGTAAGACAGGATTTCCCTTTACAGAAACCATGTTGACTTTTGTCCAACAAATTATGTTCTTCTACATGCTTCACAATTTTATTCTTTACTATTGTTTTGACTAATTTGCCAGGTACTGAAGTTAGATTTACCGGTCTGTAATTGCCCGGATCGCCTCTAGAGCCCTTTTTAAATATTGGTGTCACGTTGGCTACCTTCCAGTCATTAGGTACGGAAGCCGATTTAAGGGATAGGTTACAAACCACAGATAACAGTTCAGCAATTTCCCATTTGAGTTCTTTTAGAACCAGTGGATGAATGCCATCCGGTCCCGGAGATTTGTTAACATTAAGTTTTTCTATTTGTTACAAAACCTCCTCTAATGACACTTCAATCCGGGACAGTTCCTCAGATTCGTTACCCACAAAGGACGGTGCAGATTTGGGAATCTCCCCAACGTCCTCAGCCGTGAAGACTGAAGCAAAGAAATCATTTAGTTTCTCCGCAATGGCTTTATCGTCCTTGATTGCGCCTTTTATAGTTCGATCGTCTAGGGACCCACAGGTTTTTAGCAGGCTTCCTGCTTCTAATGTACTTAAAAACATTTTGTTATTTCTTTTTGAGTTTTGGCTAGCTGTTCCTCAAAATCTTTTTGCTTATTACATTTTTACACTTGATTTGACAGTGTTTATGTTCCTTTCTATTTATCTCACTAGGATTGGACTTCCACTTCTTAAAAGATGCCTTTTTGTCCCTCACTGCTTCTTTTCCATGGTGGTTAAGCCAGTGACTCTTTTTAGGTCTCTTGCTATGTTTTTAATTTGGGGTATACATTTAAGTTGGGCCTCTATTATGGTGTCTTTAAAAGTTTCCATGCAGCTTGCAGGGATTTGGCTCTAGTCTCTGTGCCTTTTAATTTCTGTTTAACTAACCTCCTCATTTTGTGTAATTCCCTTTTGAAATTAAATGCCAGGGTGCTGGTCTGCTGAGGTGTTCTTCCCACCACAGGAATGTTGAATGTTATTATATTATGGTCACTATTCCCAAGCGGTCCTGTTACGGTTATTTCCTGGACCTGATCCTGCGCTCCACTCAGGACTAAATCGAGAATTGCCTCTCCTTGTGGGTTCCTGCACCAGCTGCTCCAAGAAGCAGTCATTTAAGCCATTGAGAAATTTTATCTCCGCTTCTCTTCCTGAGGTGACATGTATCCAGTCAATATGGGGGTAATTAAAATCCCCCATTATTATAGAGTTCTTTATTTTGGTAGCCTCTCTAATCTCCCTCAGCATTTCATTGTCAGTATCCCTGTTCTGGTCAGGTGGTCAGTAATATATCCCTACTGCTAATTTCTTATTTTTGGAGCATGGAATTACTATCCATAGCGATTCTATTGAACATGTTGATTCATTTAATATTTTTATTTCATTTGATTCTACATTATCTTTCACATACAGTGCCACTCCGCCACCCACCCGGCCTGCTCTATCCTTTCGATATATTTTATATCCCGGTATGATTGTGTCCCACAGATTTTCCTCATTCCACCAGGTTTCAGTGATGCCTATTATGTCAATCTCCTCATTTAATACTAGGTACTCTAGTTCACCCATCTTATTAGTCAGACTCCTAGCATTTGTGTAGAAGCACTTTAAAAATTTGCCACTGCTTATTTGTCTGCCCTTCCCTGATGCATTGGATTCCTTTGTGCGTGGTTGTTTGTCTGCTCTGGCCCATGGTTTGCCCTCTCCCTCCTCTCTTTCTGACTACAGCTTAGAGAATCTCTATCAATGGATTCTCCTCTAAGAGAAGTCTCCCTCCGATTTACGTGCATCTCCACACCAATTGGCTTTCCCCCATCTCTAAGTTTAAAAACTGCTCTACGGCCTTTTTAATGTTTAGTGCCAGCAGTCTGGTTCCACCCTGGTTTAGGTGGAGCCCATCCTTCCTGTATAGGCTTCCCCTCTCCCAAAAGTGTCCCCAGTTCCTAATAAATTCAAACCGCTCTTCCCTACACCATCGTCTCATCCACGCATTGAGATTCTGAATCTCTGCCTGCCTACCTGGCCCTGCGCGTGGAACTGGAAGCATTTCCGAGAATGCCACCATAGAGGTCCTGGATTTCAGTCTCTTTCCTAGCAGCCTAAATTTGGCCTCCAGGACATCTCTCCTACCCTTCCCTACGTCATTGGTACCTATATGTACCATGACCACCAGCTCCTCCCCAGCACTACACATAAGTCTATCTAGATGCCTCGAGAGATCCGCAACCTTCGCACCAGGCAGGCAAGTGACCATACGGTTCTCCCGGTCATCACAAACCCAACTATCTATGTTTCTAACGATCGAATCACCCTACTAACACCTGCCTCTTCCGAACTGGCATTCCCTCCCCCTCAGAGGTATCCTCAGTGCGAGAGGATACCGCAACATCCTCTGGGAGGAGGGTCCCAACTACGGGATGGTTTCCCTCTGCTCCCATTGAATGCTCTGTTCCCTTGAGACTTTCATCCTCCTTAAGAGCATTCTTGAATGAATTGAATGAATTCATTCATCCACCTAAACCGGGGTGGAACCAGACTGCTGGCACTAAACATTAAAAAGGCCGTAGAGCAGTTTTTAAATTGAATGAAGCATTCTCTCCATCCCATAAAGCTCTACAAGGCGGTCAGGTGGGTTTCACTCAAATCACCAGCATGGCACAAATATCTGTTTAAATATTGTGGAACCACATAACCCATTCAAATAGGATCATAGAACACACTAGAACTGGAAGGGACCTTGAGAAGTCATCTATTCCAGTCTCCTGCCCTCACGGCAGGACCCAGTACCATCTAGATCACCCCGATAGATGTCTGTCTAACTTGCTCTTAAATGTCTCCAGAGATAGAGATTCCACAACCTCCCTAGGCAATTTATTCCAGTGTTTAACCACTCCGACAGTTAGGAAGTTGTTCCTAATGTCCAACCTAAACCTCCCTTGCTGCAGTTCAAGCCCATTGCTTTTTGTCCGATCCTCAGAGGCCAAGGAACATAATTTGTCTCCCTCCTCCCTGTGACACCCTTTTAGATACCTGAAAACCACTATCATGTCCCCTCTCAGTCTTCTCCTTTCCAAATAAACAAGCCCAATTCTTTCAGTCTTCCTTCATAGGTCATGTTTTCTAGACGTTTAATCATTCTTGTTTTTCTTCTCCAGACCTTCTCCAGATCTTTCTTGAAATGTGGTGTAGAGAAGGCGATGATGGCACCTTATAAGTTTGAGCCATGTGGACATGGGATCCTACATTAATTACAAGTGGCAAAGAGATGCATGGGCTATTTGCATTTCAGTAGCATCTAGCAGCCCTATCAGGCTTGGACACTGCATTTGAGGTTGCTCAGAGGTTCAGAATGTAACCAAAAAGTGGTCCTAAGTCCTGCTGAAAGTCAAACTTGCATGAAAAATGCAAAGCGCATGAATACCACCAAGTCATAGATGTTGTGTAACACGTTACAGATAGTAGTACTTTTAATCCCGCAGGCATGCCAGGCAGGATAATGAAGCTTGCCTGACACTTTCCATTATAAGATCCTGTTTTCAGTTTCTCATCACTTTGCTGAATTTTAACCATATTTATCCCTCAAAAGCTGTCAGCAAAAATGGTTCAACCATTTCTCAGAATGAGATTGGGGGAATATATATTAGGTTTTTTGAGCATTAAAAAAACTCTTACAACTGTGTTCACTGAGAAGTTCTAGCGCCTCCATGCTAGCAAGGGCTAGAAATTTGGCAGGAGGGGTTGGGTGTGTATCAGGGATGTGCCTTTTTGCTGTCCACATTTGGCCAATGAAGCTTTGAAAATTCTCAGTTCACAGAGGTTCAGTACTAACTTGTTAGAGTTTGCCAGCTAAATTCTCTCAAAATTGCCTCTGTTCTGAGCAAGCTCTATCTCCTCAGAGCGCCTTCATATGGACTGAACTGTGCATTAGCAACCCACAGAGTAACCAAGCATACTTCATCCCAAGGTTAAAAAGGACCCTGCAAGGATTTTCCCCTGAAATTGCTGCTCCTGGCACTAAAATGAAAAGAAGAATTAGAGAATTAAAGGTCCTCATTCCCTCCCCATATACACTCAATATACCATACAGAAACTAATAGCCAGTATAATCCAGGCACTGTGGAAGGAACATGAGATGAAGGCTTTACTGAATGTGTTTGATAATGACAAGAGAGCGCAAATGAGAAAGAGGACACTTACAAATATCGCGCTCAATCCAACTTGCAAAGGAAGTTGAATGTTTTCAGTGAGCATGGAATCAGACCACAGCTGACCCTGTTCTGTGAAATATCCCCCTTTCCTTGTTTCTCATTTATTTTAAATTCTTGTCGAAGTGCTTGTATGGGAGATGAAAAGAATAGCAATTAAGGGGGAAAATAAAATGCCATCTTCTAATGTATAATATTGAGTTTTTATCCTTTCCCCTCTGGCACTCTGTTAATGTAAGTAAAATAAAAAAGGTTTATGAATCTAATTTCAAAGGACCTTGCTCACATGCATTATCAATGAAGAATTTCCATGGCAATACTGCTTTGATCCTAATCTTATTTATAGGAGAATGCTTTGCATATTCCATTTGCAATCGCCCCACATTACCATAACCATACATAATCAGTTGTTCAGATCTACTGATTGTAGATATGCAGGGCCGGTTATCTCACTTAAATATGAAAAGCCGAGAGAATTAAAGTCTCACTTACACTGACATATTGACACCACAAGGGGCTGAAGCCCTCTGCCGTATTTATCCACATACATTGTGAGAGAGAGAGAGCCATTGGTGGCTCGCTATTTGTGCCAGCAACTCCTCAGGCCTGACATATTCCCTACACCTAACACATGGTTATCCAGATATATACCCCAAAGGTGGTCTATAATATATCATTGGAAAACTAATAACTCCAAGATTGGGAGGGACTGGTACCTGTGGGGGATGGGGTATAGGGAGGGCCAGCCAGAAGGTAGGAAGGGGCCATGTGGGGGCACCTCATTTAAGCAATTTAAATTTGGGGGGGGTGCACCTCCCAAGTGTTACCATAAGTCACGTATGTAGGTGATCATTAATATATGTGCATGATATATATGTGCTAAACCTACAAAGGACTATATAGAAATATATAAAGATGGAAAATACACCTTTAAACCAGACATGTGGTGGGAATTGATAAACGGTGTTTTTTTCCCCCAAGATAAAGGAATGTGATTCTACTTGCCTGAATGTGTCTCCGATGTACACTGAGCAAGGGGTGACCAAAGACAAAGAAAAGCACATTTGCACAGCAGGCAAACAAAGCGTTCAGGAGAGCAAATGGGGTTGGGGGGGGTGATCACTTCACCTCAGTGGGAGATAGAGACTGAATGCACCAGGAATCCTTCCCATCCCTTGAAGCAGGGTCAATGAACTTTGAGAGAGAGACTTTCCAACGGTTTACCGGACTATAAGGAGAGGGCAGAGACGCTCTACTTTATCCTTCACCTGAGGAGACCAGAGGAAGCAGTGCTTTGGACTCTGTGGGGATCCTGACTAAGAGCTAGTCAGCCACTGTGGAAAACTGGTGAGGAAACTGCCTTGAAGGAAGCCAGCAGCTTGTAAAGTTAGCTGTTCGTCATTAGAGCGTATTTACTTTGGTTTGTTTGTAACCCTTTCTGCCTTTATCACTGTTACTTCAACTCACTCAAAATCTCTCTTTTTAGCTGAATAAATTTACCTGACTTTTCATCCAAACCAACCAAGTGCTTTGATGGCACTGATGAGATACTTAACTCCGCTCAAGAAAATAAGCTGCTGTTTTTGTCTCCTGTGCGTCTTCCAGGAGAAGCGTGGACACACCATGGAAACAATTTGGGAAAATTTGGGTTGGAGGAGGATGCTGAAGTCACTCTGCAAACAGAACGGCTATGTCTACACAGCAGCGTTATTTCGGAATAACGCCAGTAAATAACAGTGCACGTTGACACAGCAAACCCGTCATTTTGAAATAAATTCGAAATAACGGGCGTCTTACTCCAACTTCTGTAAACCTCATTGTCCGAGGAGTAAGGGAAGTTGGGGGAAGAGTGCTCTATTTCAAAATAACTGCTGCGTAGATAGCGCCAAAAGTCGAAATAAGCTATTTCGACTTAAGCTACGCAATTAGCATGGCTCAAGTTGCGTAGCTTATTTCGAGTTTAGCCCTGCAGTGTAGATGTGCCCTAACTGGACAGAGAAAGTTAACATGTGACCTGCAGACTTGGCAGCTAGTGTCAGGGTCTAATCACAGCAGCACAGCATTTAAGGCACTCAAAGTTTCAGGGCAGGTGGTGACAGTCTCTCATTGATCAAGACAGCCTCAAAATGTCAAGTTCAACGTAGGAAGTGGCAACGGAAAACTCCTCACCGTTACTCTCAACGGTAGCTTCTTAGTCCCATGAATGTCCTCATCTGTGTCCACCATTGCTCCAATTGAGGACAGAAGTTTGCTGTTCTCATTGAAATGTGGGAAAATAAGGCAATAAGTGGGATAATCTATGTGATGCTGATGTGTACCTAGAAAGGTGTATTTCCACATTATCTTGGAAGCGCTATTGTTATGGGTAACAATTCGCAGCAGTGAATGTCGAAAGCAATTTATAGAAATGATACCCTGTAATTTTTCTTACGGACTAAAGAAATCCAAACATGCACTGTTTGAAATGTGAGAGTCCAGCAAAGTGTGCACAAGTTCTTTGCTAGGAGCTCTCCCTACCAGAAATGCTTGCAAATTCCAAATCTCTTTCATTCAGATAGTTATATGTCACCAAAGCCTCTATAAATGCCAGTGTGGATCAGCCAAGCATGTATTCACCCAAACAATTAGAATTTGGGGAGACAGCCTGGGAACAAAAAATGAAGATTGATATTGGAGGTAAAGGGTTAACAAGTGTGGCTCTGGAAGACTGATACATGGACTAGAAAGGGTCAAGAAATTCAGGCCAGCAGGCAGCAAGCAAGCAGATAGCATATCTGGAGAGTGTAATTAAAGCAGAATTTTATGACTGCATTGCATTTAGTTTCAATAATTATTAATGTGCCCTTTATACCTTGCCTCCATCATACATACTCCATCCCATGACACACAGAGAAGGCCTCTAATCATTTGTATTATGCTTTAACTTTAGCATAAAATACAAGTTTGATATAAGTGCATCAGCTGCTTTTTACAGGTTTGGGAATAGGCCATAGGCAATTCATTCTCTTCCTTCTCCAGGCAGCTTTGGAAATCCTCTTTCCTGCTCTGATATCTGCCAAAGCCAAAATAAAACTCTCACTGGCATCCAGAATCATCATTGAAGAGTCCCTCCTCACTTACTGTCCTAGGCTCCTGGACCAGACACAGAATCAGTCTATCTTTTAGAGATTTGTTAGTCTGCCTACCAGTGAGTCCGTCTGTCAGTGAGTCCTTTTGTTCAAGAACTCCTCCTAAACAGTAAGAGCTAGGACCACCAAATTTGGTATGCAGCTTCCAATTATCCTAACTGGTGCCAGGAAAACAGGATGTGCCTGGGATTCGATTGTTATCCATAACAGGGAAAGGGAGGGGGCTGAGCAGAGGGATACTAGGGGATAACGAGTGCAGGAGACAGCAATACAGCAGAGTGACCGACCACTGTATCACCAAGAGAGTGGCTAGCTGGGGATGGGGCTCGCCATCTTACCTGCCACTGGCCCAGGTAAGTGGCTCCCCTGCCCAAACTCCCTATCCCCCCCCATGCCCTTGGCCTCAGCACCAGACTGGGGGGGAAGAAACCCTACCGCCATTGCCTCCGTCCCAGGAGCACCAGCCATAGCCCCTCTGCCCCCCCAACACTTCCAGGCCGTCCTGCGTGACCATGGCCAGCTGGATTGTGTGGCTCCCCCCAGGCCAGGCTCGGGTTGTGCCAGCAGGTGGCATATGCACTCCTCCTGCCCACAGCACAGAGAACGCCAACGTGACCCTCTGCCCCTCAGTTCCCCCTCCAGCCCCAGGCCCTTCCACTCTGGCCCCTGGCTGTCACCCCCCTCTGGCTCTTAGACCGGGGTGGGGAGCACTGGTGTGTGAGGCCTGCGTGGCCACCCTATCCTCAGGCCAAACCCAGGCAACACCGGATAAGTCTTCTAGTAACATATAAAATGAATCCATAGGAAAAAGGATGGTGTGACCTCTAAAGTGAGCAGGACCGAGCCCAACACTTTGAAATGTACCAGAAACAAAACAGAAGACACTACAGATCAGGAAGTGGAGGTGTAATGGACTCCCCACAGCACCACTAAGCTTCCAAGCATTCTCCCTCAACTTAAGTGGCCAATTGGCCTCCAGGGCTACCCCATCTGGCATACAATAGTCACGCAAGTTTATATTAATGTCCAAGAGTCTATTGCACATCTAGCTGGGTCCGAGCCCTTAAAACCAATTGGGAGGTGAAAAAACAGATCTTGTAGGCTGTCCCACTGTATTCTAGTTTTCACTGAGGCACTTTTCACACCACTGAGGAAACCTGTGTACTGGCGGTGTGTCTTCACCACCTGCATTGCATGACCCTGAATTTACAAAAAAATGTGGTTCAACGGGCAGCCCAGGGGTCAGATCTGGCCTATGGGATGATTCCATCTGGCGCCTGAATGTATGCTGTAGAACAAAATGGCATCCTCTGGACAGTGTGACGTTGCTTGCGCCACATCACTTGCAAGGCCATGTTTCATGGAGGATGCCTTTTGTGGAGCATCAGTGCCACAGGACTGCTCGTTGGTTTTAAAGTGACAGATGACAGACTAATCCAGCTACCCCTCTGAGACCAGAAAGGTTGGACTATCTCCCGCATTCAAAGAGCAGGATAGAACTGTCCATGACAGATTGAGCTACCCACGCCAACTCTTCCCCTCGATGGAAAGCTTGGTGCAAAAATGGGTGCACTGAGTTGTGACATGCCTTAGTAAAAATGCCACTGCATGCTACAGCTGTTTGAATTGTTCCTCTTATCCAAAGTCACCTTTGTGAGGTATTTCCTGTATTCATTTCCATTTAAAACCACCTATGGCTGCTCCTGTTATATGCAGCAAGGTCCACAGGAATTTGGGAGGTTTGTGGGTGGGTGCTGCGGAAGGAGAACAACTCAACAGTGGTGCAGCCAACTCTGTCCAATCAGTACCACATAACCTAAACACATCACTTCAATCCCACCTCCTTTCATCCTTTGGCGCTTTGACTTTGATTTGCTGCTGGTGAGTTGTTGTCGCCAATGACTCCCATCAATATTAGATTTTGTCAAGCCAGCCTAAGGACTCAGAGTGTTGACCAGTTCTTGATTTACTGCATTTTTTACTTTCCAAGTACAGTATTTGCCTTCATTTTCACCTGGAAGCCAATCAGCCTGTTGATATACAGAATATCAATTAACATCTCTAAATATTAAATTAAAACAATACTTACCACAGAGCAAAGTCGTACAATAATCTTAAGATTACCATGTACACAATAGTGCCATACAAAATCTCATGAAAACAATATGTGCTCTTTTGCTCCAGTAACCGCATTACTGGAAATAGATTCTCCACAATCCTCCTTCAAACAGCCATTTAAACCTCAGGCTTAAGGGAGATTATGCTGTTTGCTGATTTAAGCTGAAAGGGAAGCCTGCTCCAGTCATCTGGGGGCTCCAAAGGAAAATGCTCATCTGCCAAATTCTCTCTTTATCCTAGTACAATGTACAGCATCTAAATTATGGTGCTAAACTTCAAAGCAAAATCACTCTCCTGTCCAAGGTAACATTTAAAATAGTCATGGGGATTTAGCGAGTATTGCTAGGGGTTGTTTTAACTTTGGTGTAATGACAGGATCTTGCCTGGTCTGCCTGATCTGCTAACGATGTTTTATTGTCACGTTAACGCTGACCAGTTCACGCATCTCTCCACAAATAAGGATCACTCACTTTCTAAGGGGAACAGGCAATCAGCCAGAGGAAACAGATGGTTTTATACAATACTGGATTGGGACTCAGGAGATCTGGTTCAATTCCCAACTTTGCAACTCACTTCCTACGTGACAATGGACAATCACATGGACCCAGATCCTCAAAAGATATTTAGCCCCTATCCTCCCCTTGATTTAATTGGGATTTAGGTGTCTATTTACCTTTGGGGATCAGGACTCTTCATCCTTCCACCTCACATCCTCATCTGTAAAATGAGGGTAACAAGAATCCTCGCCCTCCTCCTTCGTCTCATCCATTTTGACTGGAAGCTCTGAGGGGTAAGGACGGCCTTGGATTATGTGTTTGTACAGTCTCTAGCACAAGGGGCCGCCATCTCAACTTGGCTCTCTAACTGCTAATGTAGTACAAATAGGCCCTAATGTCAAACTGCCAATCCAGTTCCTATGTTGTGGGATTGTAGCGCTCAACCTTTCCAGAGACGACTGTACACCTTTCAAGAGTCTGGTTTGTCTTCGTACCCCCAAGTTTCACTCACTTAAAATCTACCTCCTTGCAAAATCAGACATAAAAATACTCAATTGTCACAGCCACAATGCTACTGAAAAATTGCCAGCTCTCATTTTTACCATACAATTATAAAGTAAATCAATTGGAATGGAAATATTGTACTTACATTTCAGTGTAGAGTATATAGCACAGTATCAACAAGTCAGTGTGTGCATGAATTTTTAGTTTGCACTGACCACACTACTGGTTGAACCTCTCTAGTCCTGCACCCTTAGGACCTGGCCGGTGCTGAACCAAAGAATTTGCCAAACCACTGGAGGTCAATATTGTCTAGCAGCATTACAAACACTTCCACTGCTTACTAGGCTCTTAGAAGACATTTAGAGGTAAATTAGAGCTAAATAACAGCACGGAACACAGAGCCAACATTGGTGGCTGTAAATAAACTTTTTGGGACAGTGGGAAACTTGGGATAAGTGGACATCCAGCTAACTAAAATCATGCAGGATTCAATAAATATCTAGAGGAGAAGACCTCTACGTACTCCTGGTTGAGAACCACTGATCTGATGGATACAAGGGGTTACACGGGCAAAATCAAGAAACAGTCGGAAAAACAAGTAAAAATATGGAACATTATTCCACGGCAGGTTCCCCTGTGCATTGTATTACTTCACCCTATGGCAAAGATACTGAACACTCAGGAGGCCCCATGCAGAATACTCCTGCCCAGTCATTCTTCAGGTACTTTAGATACCAAACCCTCCACATGTACTAGTCATGCCAAATAATTACTAAATTCTCCAATGACCACAGATCTTTTTTATTCCTGTTACCCACGGTGTTTGGGTACGTTCATCCCACCCCCTATGCTTTTCTGTCTACTATCATCATCAACATTTGAGACAGAGAGGCAACAAAAACCTAGTAGAATAATACCCTACCACTGAATGTTAAAACAATGCAGTTAATGCAGCGTTATGCCTGGCAAGATGACACAATTTACAGATTTAATCGTTTAATGCCAGGCACTTCAAACTTCCATTCTATGTGTAATTTCATACGTGAAATTATTTATCAATAGGAGATGGCTCCACTTCAAAACAAGTAAAAATACAATTAGATGCAGCAGGGCAGAATAAATTTCTCCTAGTAATATGGTTACAGCAGCATGTACAACCCCTCTATAAAACCTTATAGTGAAGCTCAGTTCTCTTATGACATAATGCCTCTAAATATACCACATCATTAGCAAAATTACATAGCTAATGAAGGGAAAATTAATGGAGCTCTGTAACATTTTATAAGCCTGTAAGAACAGCTACTTGTCATACATCGCTAGGAAGTAATTGCAGCAGAGTCAATCGCATGAACTCATTAAGCTTTTAACAATACAAACTGGGCAAGCTATTTCCCAAAGAGAATCTCCTCCAAATGTGCAGTTCACTGTGTCCCCAGGCTCCATGGGTGCAGGGCAACAGATTTCAGGGCTGGCATTCCAGGCATCCTGCTAAAATTTTCCTGCAGAGAATTTGGGGAACTCAAGCTGTTTGGCTGGCGAGCAGGACTGCAGTTTGCCCTAGAGCAAAGTGTACTGTACCATCAACCAATCATACACAAACATACGTGGATGCCCTACAATCTGTTATGTTCATATAGAAAAATGTATTGAAAAAGTCTGCTGAGTGGGTAGCATTGTAGTGTTTGGGAATGCTACAGTGCAGCCCTACAGTATGTTATTCTGGGGAATCCTGCATATACCCTTCTGCCTTGGCTTATGAAACCACATCCTGACCTCAGAGGGCCTTGCAAAAAAGTACACTCACTAGGCATAGAATTTGGTTGAATGCGCCTTTGGCAGAGTTGGATTCCAGGGTCATCCTTGCTCTCTGCATTGTTATGGTTTGTTATGTTCTTTTTCTCATAATCTTTGTAAAACCACAGGTGAGACATTTGTCCTGAATGGATCTATGACTAACGGATTTCTGAATTGGTACACTCAGCAGAACGTGCACCAAATCACCAAGAAAACGGAAATCAGGGAAGGTCTGTGTTTCTGTATTATGGGCTTGCATGGGCCAATGGAAGAAAATAGTACATTTGTGAATGTGTTTGTACAGTACATCGTGCAATGTTACTGGCACTGTATCCATTGAATGGGGGGGACTGATTGTCATGGATTTTTATTATGGATGAGCTGACTGCTTATGAAGCAGTTGGGGGTAGGGGAACTGTACATATACTTTTGGTCTTGGTGACAAAACTATATCGTGAAAGTGTGATGCCGATTGTGCCTGACCATATGTTTATTATTCAAAATAGACCTTGCAGGGTGTGACATAGTGATGGCCATAAACTTTCTTAATAAAATAAAAGCCCTTATTTGTGAATATGGCTGTATTTTAAAAAGCCCAATATTAAAGCATTGGCAGGCAGGCCAGCTGCCATTAGAACACCGAAACAGTGATCAACCAACACCTGAACTGGTAACAAAACAAAAGGCATAAAACCAAACATTAAACAGAGCAAGCCGTGCTGTAAAAACCCCTAATTTTGCTTGTCTTCTGCCTACCCTCCCCCCGGAAATTCTCCTTTCCCTTTTCTTGTGCATTCAGGGTGCATTTGGCAAAGGGACTTGCAAGGGGGGTGGGGCCTGCAAAGTGGAGCTGCTAGTAAGTCCCGGTTGCAAGGCCACCCAACTATGGAATTGTTCAAACTGCCCCTGGACTGCAGCACATAGAGGAGACTCAGGCCACGGTGCAGGCCCAGCAGGAGCCTGTTCCCATGTAGCTCTCAGCACAAGCAGCTTCTCAAACAAGTCTCTCTGGCTCCCTCCCTCAGACGACTTTCCTGATCCAGAAACTGCTTCACTCTGGCACTTTCTCTCCTCATGCTCTGCAGCGTTCCTGGGCTTTTCCACTCACTATGAATCCCTTTCCCTTTGGTATCGCTCCACCTGTTGGTGTCCACGAGTTCCTCAGAGAAATGCTTCCCTCTCGGACTAGTCCATGACAGGCTGGAGACCCAGGCAGAGGTACAAGGGGCTGTAGAGGCTGAAGGACCCAAGAGCAGGCATCAAACAGTCCTTTTTGATCTCCGTAATTCAAACGGTTTCACTTCATCCGCAAATGTGTTTTGTGAAATCTCAAAGCCAAACAATGATATTTTGCAAACCTGAACCTGCACAGGCTCCGTGGAGACAGCTGAGTTAGTCAAAGTAAAAACAATGCCATCGTTTCACGCATTCTACATTTTCAAGAACATAAATATTCTTAACAACAAATGGTGTGGTAGCACTTTATAGACTAACAAAACATGCAGGAAACTCCGGTCATCTGAAGAAGTGGGCTGTGCCCACGAAAGCTCATTTTACCACCTACATGTTTTGTTAGTCTATAAAGTGCTACCACACCATTTGTTGTTTATTCCTGTACAGCAGGCCTGCACGACATATGGCCCGAGGGCCGCATGCGGCCCGCAGGGGCTCACTGTGCGGCCCGTGCCAACTACGGGCGGCGCAGCCACATCCGATCTGCCGGCCGGGCAGAGAAGCGGAGCGCCACCAGGGAGGGGGAAGTGCGGCGATTCTCGCTGCCGGGCTGCCTGCATGCAGCTCCAGCGCAAGGAGGCGGGGCGCGAGCCAGAGGGCGGGACGCCGGCAGACACCAGGACGCTGGTGTAACATGGCATCGTGACGTCATGGTCGGCGACCGCTGGATTCAAAAAGGCTCCGGCAGCCCCGCAACCTGGAAGGCAGAAGCCAGGTAGGGGAGGGGAAGGGGTTTGTGCTGAGGGGAGGGGGGCAGGTCACGAGAA
Source organism: Rafetus swinhoei (assembly GCA_019425775.1). Taxonomy (NCBI): domain Eukaryota; kingdom Metazoa; phylum Chordata; order Testudines; family Trionychidae; genus Rafetus; species Rafetus swinhoei. The sequence continues at coordinate 49,404,768 of CM033432.1, forward strand.
AGGGGAAGGCACCAAGGGGCAGGGTGCAGGAGAGACAAATGCCAGGGGGCCAAGTGGAAACACACGTGGTGTGGGTTTTTTTTAATTATTTATTTATTTTTAGCCTGCGTGTTCAGTATTTTTGGGAAGAGCATCCCTACTTGCGACCCGCAGCTGTTTTCTTTGGAGTAATATGGCCTTTGCCGCTTTCCGAGTTGTGCAGGCCTGCTGTACAGACTAACTCGGCTACCCCCAGAAACTTATAAACATTCTTGTGATCCCTGAACACCTAAAAGATGTTTTATCCCAAGCTGCTGGTGGCGAGCTAGTCATGTACGCATCGGATGTTTTCAAAGCTCTGGTGAGATCTTTGAGTGAGGTGGACTTGTTCTCTCCAGAGGTGAGTCTGGGAAAACACACCTTTCCCAAAATGTGACTACCTCTCCGGAGTTCCTACTACAGGAAAAGATAGAAGATATCAGCACTCAGAATTGGGTCAAAATTCATGTAGATGCTAACACACATGCTAATATGGACTCACAAAGAACTACACAGCCTCCACCTCACACAGCTAGCTTGCTATTCCATTGGCTTGGCAAATGATCTGGAGTGACATGGTAACGGGGGACAGCAACACAGGGTACTAATTTTTATCACCCTGGCACATCTTTGCAAGAGTATGAGAATTTCTAGAAATAACACTAATTATCAATGCTTGTTTCATTACTTCTTGGTTTCTATTTTGAATTCTAGATGGTGGAGGAGATGGGAGGGGGGTACCATCTACAGCTACACGCTGCTGCCTGTGTAATAACTTCTGTATTGGGTCATAAATCAAAAACCCCTCCTGTTCCTAGTCTCATCAAAGCAAATGTGGAGCCCCACACTTTCCTGGCTCCAGGGCTACATCTGCCCCTTTTGTTTTGCTGCTGGTTCCGGGGGGTGGGTTGCTCCTTAGTCGGAGGGCAAATAATGCCAACTAGGGACTGAGCTCTTGCACCAAAGCCTCCTTGGGTACTGATTTTAGCACCAATGTCACTTTTGGCAGCCTGATCAGGCATCTTCTGGCTCTCATCCTCTCTCACAGGCAATTCTGTGGTCAGAAGATCACTGTCCAGACTGACTAGGCTATCACGGACCATTGCTGACTCCGTACTCAGCACAATACCCACTACCTAGTCAAGCGCCTTATAAGAGAGTCAAGATGGTAGCGAGTTCCCAGAGGTGCGGGTCTCACCCCTAGCTTTCAGCCACAATCGGCTCCCTACACTGGTCACCAAGCTGTTGAGAATCTGCCCATTTATTTTCATTTGAAGCTCTCACCCCCAGGACCTGAGCCAAAACTCATTAAGTTCAATGAATGACTTCAATTGACTTGAGTGGGCTCTGTATCGGGTCCATAATGCAAGAGGAAGTATATGCAGTAATTGCTAACCTCTGCCATGTTCACAATGCACCCGCATGACATTCCTAGTTGCCATATGGGAGCCTTCCAAACTGTTACCATAGCTACCTGGACAATCCTACTCCACACAAACTTATGGCAGACAGCCTTAAGCTTTGGTTAACCAATTTCAGTGATCTGCTTATCAAGTGGCTCTACAAAATGTTCACCCAGCTAGCCTGCATCGAATCGTCTGTTCCCAGGGTGCGTGTGTTATCAGACAGGAGAGACAAAGGATCGGGGAATTATTTGTTTTCATTTCAACAGAAATGCTGTCTGCTAACAAAGAGTAACCAAGGAGGAGGCAGCCCCTGGCTAAAGAAATCTCACTATAGTAAGATATTTGTACTTTCTTCCTGAACATGATATTGAAAGTTATTGATGGATCAGCTCTTTAGTCACATGGGCTGGTCAAAGAGAAAATTTAAAATGTTTGTATTGAAAAAAAACCCCACCCCAGCTCTGCAACTGGTCAAAGAGTCAGAAATTTCAGAAAGAGAGAGGGAGAATTTGTCTCTTTTTCTGAGCAGGTCTAGTGACCACTTCACATGCATCTACCCACACTGGGAAAGAGAAACTGGTACGTTCCACACTATTTTCATGGTCACCTATTAGGGATGTAAATTCCCATATAATTGGTTAATCAGTTAAGCATAATTTTTAACCAATTAACCAAATAAAGGGGGAGTACCCCCCCCCCACCGTAAACAGGGGCTGCTCCAACTGCGCTGGAGCACTCCTTCCTGCGTGCATGCAGGCTGGACCTGTCATGGATAGGGGATGCTCTGGGCAGCCACAGCAGCCTCTGCCCACAAGTAAGGATCAGCCAAGGGCCAGTGGTTTTAAAAATTGCCTAACTCCACACGGGATATTCTTGATAGTCTATGGATATTCTTGATCTCCATTTAAGTATCCAATGCCTTTTCGAATTTTAAGGTCTTGTACTGATTGCCACCGGAAGTCATTGAGAACATTGTGGGGGAAAAGTATTTCCTTTATCAGTTATGAATTAACTACTTTTCAAAATTCTCATTGAGTGTCCTCATGTTTCTGGGTATTTGCCTAACCACACATTTCTATCTTCTGCTCTGTTTCTGAATGGCACATCTTGTCGGATTTAAGTATTTAAGACATTTTATGATTCAGTCTTAAGACTGTCTAATGAACTGTAAAAGACCCCTGTTAAGAAATAAAACAGTCTGGTGTGACTAAGGGGGGACTCAATAAGATCTTAAAACAGATACCATGGAAAATAGTGATTCATTGTTCATCTTCCAGGAGCTTTGCTAGTTTCACTACAGTAGGCCAAAGAGTCCATCCTAGCTGCTTTGCTACATCATGGACTCTGCAGTCAGGTGTATCAGGTTGGGCAGCACTGAACTAATGCAATGTGATTGTACGTCTTTTTCTGATAAAGTACAGTTTCCCTTCTGCAATCTGGTTTGATTTTCATCTGGTTGGGTTTTTTTTTATTGCATTGTACTTCATTGTTGGCAATGCATATAGTGCTTTTCACACCCTCTGACAAAGAGTTACAGAGAATGAATGAGCAATTTTCTCGCTGGGCCAATATCAGTACATCTCAATTCAGTTTGGATTCATAACATTTATAATGGAATTGAGCAGTGCAAGATCTACTACCCATATGGTGTGATAAGAAGGTCAATGGCTGACAACCAGGTTTTATGGTTTCCTTTTTAAAGTGTATGCCATGTTTGAAATTTCCTGACTTCCATTGTGTCATGTGTAAAATACTGCTGGCTGCTCTTGTTATTGCCCGTGTAGAGTGGGAACATAACAAATGTATGAAAGGCTGATATTGCATCAGTGAGCTATTGGCAGAGCTTAAAGAAATATATACAAACCTATAGCATGTACAGTGGTGTTAAAGGATGGTTTTCTGGGTAAGACATCCGACTGGGACGCAAGAGATCTGGGTTCAGTTTCCTGCATGAACTGGGGCAAGTCACTTACTCTTTATGCCTTAGTTTTGAATCTTTCAAAGGGGTAACAATATCCTGTCTCCCATCCTTTGACATGTGCACACTGCCTCACAGGTTGCACTAGCAATGGGCACCAAAGTGCTGTGCTGAATCTCCCGTGTGTGGATGCTGCCAGCATGAACCTCAAGGTTCTTTCTTCACATTAATGTAGTCTTGTTTGAAGAGGAAGTGTAGACATGTCCTTTGTCTGCCTGTTTAGATTAAAAACTACTCTGGGCAGGAGTGGTCTTGCTATGTTTTAATTGGACGTACATGTCACATGAACTTGGTCTGGGCATAGAGATTACCCCTCCTGTTTCACTTAGGGGACGTCTACACTGCAACACTATTTCGAAATAACTAGCGCTATTCCAAAATAACTTAGTCTGCATCTACACAGCAGGCATTTATTTTGAAATAGTGTCCAAATACTGTCAAGCTGGAGGACTTCTTACTCCGACTCCTGTAACCCTCATTGTACAAGGAGTAAGGGAAGGAAGAGGGCTCTATTTCGATATAAGTGCTGTGTAGACGTTCCCTATTTTGAAATAAGCTACGCAATTGATGTCGCTCAATTTGCATAGCTTATTTCAAGTTAAGCCCTGCAGTGTAGACGCACCCTTAGTATGACACTTTGAATCGTATTTCCAGCGCAATTACCAAACGGACCTTTGCTTGTTGTGGATACATACGTAGCCCACGACTCACTTACAGAGAGGTTTTCTGTTGAACGTTCATTTGCTAGAAATACAATCAAAGCAGAGGCCCACAATCAAAGCAGAGAGAAGTGCTACTCTTACTTGTGAGCAGTCAGCAAGTCATTGTGCTGAGCTGGGATTTGCTAGAGCAGCATTATGCAGTTACAGAAGCTAGTTCAGGGAGCCTGAGACTCAAAGCACAATGCTATTCAGACACGCGCGTCTAAAAGCGGCACCTCCCATCTGCAATGTATTCCGGGCTCAATCGTCTCCAAGTGTCAGAAATAAACAGGCACTATTTTTGTCTCCTCGCACTGCACTAAAAACTTGGGGAGAAGGTCAGATGGCACATGCTGCCAAACATTTCCCACATTGGCAGTTTTGTCATAGGCACGTTGCACTTTTGGAAGAGTTACTCAGGATACAACATCCTCTCTCCCCCCAAGCCATGCTGGAGGGATTGCAGCTCAATCAGCAGATGGAAATTGCCTCCCACAGAGAGAAGCTGTACTGTTTCCATGAAAATAAACAAGCAGCAAGCTCCATTTGATCCAGTCTTGTTTCAATGGTTACTGCAGGCGCTACTGATGTTATTAGTTAGAGCCCGCTGCATCTCAACTCAGCCCGTTACTTAGGTAGCCTAATACAAGACTGGCTTTTGCAGGCGCTCCCGTCTCTGGCAATCTGCACTGAATTATACAATAGATGTTACTCTTGAACTCCCCAAGTTCACTGTTTGCTACAGGCAAGGACAGTCCATCTGCTCCCCTGCTGGAACTTTGGAGGGAGACATGCCAGCAAAAGGGAATTTTCCTAGTCGGTGAGGCCAGGGTACACAGGCACAACAATTAGAAGCAGATTCTTGTCTGATTAACACACTAAAGAAAAGAGACTGGACAACGTACCTGGAGGCTGGCTGCAGACCAAGCTCCCTGGGTCATCTGCAGGGATTGGACCCTGAACCTCTGGTTATAAATGCATGAACCTTTGCAGCCTGAGCGGAGGGGCTGTCTGTTAGCATGAAGGCAGTAAAAAGTCATACACGAGTGCAGGGCAAAGACCCACGCGCTGCCTCCATAGGCTACAGACTGCTGAGAAGGTGACTATATCCCTTCCTGCTCAGCCAGTACAGAGTAGGGTTGCCAGGTGTCTGGTATTGACCCGGACAGTCTGGTATTTTCGCCTCCTGTCCGTTAAAAAAATTCAGAAAATACTGGACACCTAAAATGTCCGGTATTTTCTGGGTTTTTTTCCTTCCCAGGAGGCAAAAATACCAGACACCTGGCAACCCTACACACATTCAGCAACTGGGCCCAGCCCCCGGGCCCTCCCCCCGGACCTGCCACCGGGCCCCTCCACCCCCCGCTTACCTGGTTCCGCAGGGGAGCTGTCTTATGGCTGGAGCAGAAAAACAAGATGGCCGCCAGCCAAAAGTCTCTTCTTAAAGGGGCCATGCTGGGTTTTTTTATTTATTTTGGGGGGTTTTTTGCTCAACAACTTTGGTCTCCCCCTTTTTTTTTCTTCTCAACAGAATTTTTTTCCCTTTTTTTTTGTTTTGTTTGGGGGGTGTTCGATATTTTTAGTTAAACCATGTGGCAACCCTAGTACAGAGGGAAAGAGAACCAGGCTCATGGCCTTAACTTTGAGGTGTGCACAATGCCTCTTCTTCATTCCCCCATCTTGGAGCTGCTAGGCGCCAAGCCGGTCCCTCTGGCTGCTCTCTGTTGACTTACACTGGTCACCTATGACTCCTCGAGGGACTGTATTGGCCTTTGGGAAACACTGAGCACAAGGCAGCCCCCTGGCTATGGCACCTGTGGTAGCCTCCCAAGGGAGATGGGGGCAGGAGAGGCTATTCTGGCTCTGCACTGCCTGAGCATCCTCGGGCTACTGACAGGATCCCGCAGGATCAGCTGTACTCATTGTCGGTCCATTCTGAGCCACTGAAGTGCAGGGCCAGGCCCAATGTGCCTGTGCTCTTGCAATTCCCTCAATCCTGGGGCCTTGAATCTGCTCCTGCACCAGTCAGCACAGTCCTGGCCTGCACGTCTGACACTCATTGGCTGGGCTGGTGGACTCACTTCCCTTTCACTTATTATGCTCCCTTTCACCTGAGAGGCTGCAGCAGTGTGTAGAGTGAGGGCGCAGAGAGCCATTGACCCAAACTGTATGATGGAAACCACTACAAGCCGGAGGCCGGGGGTTCTTCTGCACCTCCACATCTTTGCCAGAGCTTCAATAAATGATCCCCACTACCTAGGGGCACCAAGCTAGAGAACTGCTGCCTGTCCCAGCACAATCTACAGTTATCTGTCAGAGGGGTAAGAGGCCGGAAATAGTCAATGATACCTCAGATACATTTTTATCATATTTTGGAACCAGAAAGACTCCTCTGAATGTAGGCCTCTTTCCATCGTGCTGGGCCGATTCATCTCAATGTAAATCGAAGCAATTCTGTTGATATAAGTGGGCTGATACCTGCATAGAACTCAGACCAAGCGGAAATCAGCATGAGACCCGCTATTTGTGGCTTCATACAGAACTAAAGGCAACATTTTGATTCCGGGATATGGGACTTGGGGAAAATGTTTGTTGTGCATATTCTTGGCATCCTTACACCTGCTCATGGGCCTTTGGTGCAGTACCCCACTAACCTCAGATCAGCAGAGACACATAGCAACTAATGAATTTCAGCAAGTTGAATTCAGAAAGAGACAGACTTCCGGTATTTATAATACAGGCAACTATATGCCAAATTAATAATGCATAAAACTTCAATAGCTTTCCATTCAGAGGTATCACAGTGCCTGTCAGCCATTGATCTTATACCATATGGGTAGCAGAACTTGCACTTCCATTTTACAAGTAGAGAAATCAAGACAGAGAGGTGAACTAACTTACCGCAGACCCCAGAGGCAAAGCTAAGACTAGAAGCCTGGTCTGCTATTCAAGTACAATTATGCTGCTTCCCAAGAAAGACCCATGTCCATTCCACCACCTATGGACTGTAAAGGGAGCTTTCAAAGCAAGGGTTGGTTTTGATCAGAAAACTAAATTTTAATAAATTTACCACCTGTAACGATACACAAACCCGGGGGGCGGAACCTTTCGTACTTTAGAATTATTTGCAGTGCAGTTCAAAACATTTCATAATGTTTGTTCTCTTTACTTCCTCCTAACCCTCACCCATCTTCCGTCAATGCCTGGAACCATGCAATTTGATTGGGGGATCTTGTGGTAAACTTGCAAATTGATTCAGTCCCATCACACCCCCTCAATTCCAATCCCACACTCAGAATTCCAGTATGACTATTTGCCTGGATTGAGGATTACTCCCAGGAGGAAGGGCTAAGGCATTAAGAGCTGTTCTGACAGGAAAAGTAAAGGATTTTGTTTGTTTAAGTTTATGGGTTTTTTAATGATCTCATAAAATGCAGAGGGGTGGAGAGGGAGAACCGGAACCAAACTTCACTAGTAACATTCTTAGGAGCAAAAATCTATCAAAGCAGCTGTGCTTTAATTCTAACTTTTCTACACAAGATGTGTTTCAAACAATGTTTAACTACTATGTTACCCATAAAATTAACATTTCACGTGAATTTCATGGATTCTAGGGATTCTGCTTTTACGGCACAATGGCGACCGAACCGTTCAAAGATGTGCAAGGGATGAGGGCTCGTGCACAAACTGGTAACAAAGGCAGACCATGAGATTGGCAGGCTAGTGCCACTGGCTTTGTTAGTTTTTCCAGAGGTTGAGGGTATATCTACACTGCAGAGTTTTTCCGGAAAAGCGGTAGTTTTTCCAGAAAAACAATACTTACATCCAAACTGCTATTGCGTTCTTTTAACAGCAAGTCAAAAGAACAGAGGGTTTTTTTCTGACGGCGGTAAACTTCATTCTACAAGGAAGAAGCCTTTTTCCGAACAAGCTTTTTTCGGAAAAAGGTGTGTGGGGATGCAGAAGAGAGTGTTTTTTCGAAAGAAGAGGCCTCCAGGAAAAAGCACAGGTACCTTGGTGGCCACTCTGTTCACAGTAATCACAACTGAAATGCGAGATAGCTCCAATCAATGTGGATGCTATCTTTCAAAAAAGCACATCGCTTTTTCATTGCACTTTTGCTGTGTAGATGCTCTCTTTCAAAAGAAGTTTTTCCAGAAGATCTCTTCCAGAAAAGCTTCTTCTGAAAGAAGCCTGCAGTCTAGATGTAGCCTGATTCTGCCTCCCTCTCTCTGCAATCATGTATGGGGAAGTGCCTGTGATGTCCAATCTGAGGCTTGCATAGAGGACTTACTCCCCTTTTGCCCTGAAGCTATTGTGCGTATTCCACCATTTCTTACCATAAACTTCCTTGAATTGGGACAATCTGGCCTTTAATCTTCATGTACCGGTGTACAACTATTGTAAATACAAACTATATGAAATATGGGGTAACTCAAACTTAATATAAACTATCATGGACGCAGATGAACTCATGCAACTAGTTCAAACCATCTCTTTGGATTGTCTTTTAGATTTTTACACAGCTCGGAACTTCCCATTGGTGACCAAAACTCAAGACACAGAAGTACCATTACCAGCTGTTGCTTTGTGGGGAGGGAGTTCATTTTGTTTTTCTAAAAACTGGCCAGAATGAGGGAATCCCACAAGGAAACCTATTCTCATAAGCAGGGCTTGACAAACGGCGGTGAAATCTACTCGCCAGCCCCGCACTGCACATGCGCAAGACCCACATTGCACATTCGCGTGCTGCCGGTGAACGGGGCGACCGGCTGAAATCTACTCGTCACGGGCGAGTAGAAAGAGCAATTTGTCGAGCCCTGCTCATAAGAGTCATGCATCCAGAAGATGCTTGGTTAAATTTTGAATGAGCGTTGGAACAAAAGTCTAATCCAGTGGCACCTGAGCTCGTTTGTTCAGGGTTGGACTCAGTGACCTCCTGAAGTCTCTTCCAACCCAATGATGATACTATGGTTCAGTGAGAGAAACCTGACATTCTGAACCATTAGAACTGCTGATGCTATTGGTCAGTTGGGTTTAGACAGATCCTCTACCGCAAATTCGTTTCACTGTCACAATTTTGATTTTAATAATCCTTAGGGAACGGAGGAGAGAGATGAAAAATTTCAGCTATTTTCACTGGTGAGTAATTATTTTGGATGACCTGCTTGTTAAATCATAATGTGGCCTCATTTTCCAGAGCATAGACAATCAGTACCTCTAAAAATCTGGCCCCTCTAAGGGTACGCCAACACTGTAGGGCAAAAGTCGAATTAAGCTACACAACTTGATCTAAGTCTATTGCATAGCTTAAGTTGAAATAGGTTAATTCAGTTTTTGTTGCTGTCTACACAGCAGGAAATTGAAGGAAGAACACTCTTACTTCGACTTCCCTTACTCCTCATGAAATGAGGGTTACCATGAGTCAGAGTAAGAAGTCCTCCAGCTCGCCATTATTTCAAAATAATGGCTTGTAGTATAGACACTCTCTTTGTTATTTCGGAATAACATCAGTTATTCCGAAATGATGCTTCTGTGTAGACATATGCTTAGGCAGGGCTACTCAATACGCGGCCCGCATGCAGCCTGCGGCTAGTTTGTTTGCAGCCCGCGATGCAGTTTGGGTTTACGCGGGGCTCAACATGCAGCGCACAGGTGGGAGCCAAAACAAAAAAGTAGTCAATATAATGGTCTTCTGTTGATATGCGTTTTAGTAGTTAAATTCCTGGACTGTCATTGCTCATTAAAAGTGCTGTCCTATGGGTGGAAATCAGGTAAATATTGCATTTTATTAATATCAGCAGAACTGACTTAAATGGAGCCTGTGTGTTGTGTAATCTTGTCTTAATCTTTGTATTCATGCCTGTCAGTGTGAAAGAATCTATTAGCATATATTTGCATGTACAGTAATTCCTCATTTAACACTATAGATATGTTTCAGAAAATGATCGTGTTAAGTGAAACCATGTTATGCGGGGTCAATTTTCCCATTGAAAATAACAGAAAAGGTGGGGGTTATGTTTCAAGCGGTGGTGTTTGTTGGAACTGGGACATAAGGTTGGGGGAGAAAGGGGACTGGGTTACAGCAGGGAGGGGAGGTGTTTGGCTCTGGGGAAGGGAAGGGGAGGAGCGGAGGCGGATTGAGTTGGGAGTATGCCCCTGTGACAGGTCTGCCAGGACCCGCACTGCATCCAACAAGGGGGGGGTCGCCAGGGAACGGCGCAGTGAGCAGCGAACCCTCCGCTGCTTTGCAGAGAGGTGGGCGAAGCCCCGTGCAGCCGCCGGTGACGGGCCGGCTGGGGAAACCCAGTCGCCAGCCTGCAAGTGGGGGCGGAGGAGAGGGGGCAAGGGGTCCGGTGAGGGGGAGTCAGTGGGAAATGGCGTGGTGAGCGGCGAACCCTCCGCCGCTTTGCTGGGAGGCAGGGGAAGCCCCACGCAGCCGCTGGCAACGGGCCAGCTGGGGAAATCGTGTTATTCCGGGGATGGTCGTGTAATTCAAAAAACGTTCCCTAAAAAAAAAATTGTGCTATCACGAAAACGTGTTAAGCGAGCACGTGTTAAATGAGGAATTACTGTATATACAACCACACTTAAGTTGCGGCCCTCGGCATGTCTATGAGGTATCATTGTGGCCCCCGGGCCTTCCAAAGTTGAGTAGCCCTTCCCTCAAGCTGGGCCTCCAACAATTAATGTATCCCCAAATCACTAGTCACTTCTGAAAATTTTGGCCTACAATGCCACACAGTCAGTGGGAAATATTGTATATGCTCATTTTCACGTACTCTCTACCACATGAAGCCAATTATAAGACTGGCATTTGTTGGCCAATTTCAACTGTTTGAAGGGAGATTCATATAGGCACAATAAGGAGAAAAAAAAGTGTCTCATTAAAAAAAGAGTAACTAAACTCACAAAAATTGGCTGCGGGTATTCAGGGGCAGTGGTTGTAATTGAAAAGTGGAGGCTGCAAGATAGTAATGACCAGGGATTTTGTTTTGCTTGGACAAATAACCAGGAAAGAAGCAGCACGCATTGCTCTGATCAGATCGGTCATCAGCTACAACAGTTCACCAAACTGAGCCTACAAAGCAAAGTCATCAGCATGCTCAAGTCTGCAACTTTAGATTATAACCAGCTGAATACCAGCCTGTACCAAGAGGCTCTTGAGGAGGTAGCAACTTGGGAGCATCATACAGGACGTTGGAGGATGTTTGAAAGATGGAGGCACAAACAAAGCGGTAGCTGCCACCATGTTCTGAGCCCTTCAGCAGCCCCGTGGAGTTGTTGGGACAAAGCAATGGGAAGTCAGTGGTACCAGCCCTATCACTCAGCAGGGAAACACGAGAGATGAGGAAAGCCAAAGAGCATAGGACTGGTATTTTTAATTTTTAGTTAGTTAGTTAGTTAGTTAGTTAGTTAGTTAGTTAGTTAGTTAGTTAAATATTTTTACCCCGCCTTTCTATTTAAAATATTCAAGGCGGCTTACAAAAAAAACCACAATACAAATATATATAAAAATTTAAAATATGAGACCCCAGAGGGACATAGCCAGCTAAAAACATATAGAGAGGAGGAACACACACATACAATTCCCGCTGTCTTCATCAGCTGCTCTCTTGCAACTGGCAAGTCGTGCACAGCTATGAGGATATTGGTAGCTGAACTCACCAACACTCTCCATCAGCACTGGGTCAGATTCAGCGGTTCTCTTGGTACAGAACTCCAACAAATGATGAATGTTTAAACCAAGGAATGTAGCTACTTGGCTACTGATCATGTGGTTACCAAAAGCTGTGGGTAACACAATAAAATCATCAGTGAATATCCAGCCAAACCATCTTAAAGAGATAGCTAGAGATAGATCTGGATGGAAATTGCTTGATGTTTTAGGTGCCACTAAATAAAAAATAAAAGAGGATTTCAAAATGGAACCGTCTCTTTAATACCAACTTGCTATATCTTCACAGCCATTGTCTGCATCCCCTTGCTAATTCAGTAACCCACACTGTGATAGTGCTGTTTACAATTAAATACAATTTATTTTGCTAACACATTAAATGAAGTGCCTGAAATAAGCACCAAAATTAGATTCAATAGAACAGTTGTTACATTTTCATTGAATTTCAGCATATTCCATAGTGGAACATTTAATCAGTATTTTAACTATTATGTTTGGAATAATTTGCCAAAGAAATGAAGGTGTGATTTGATTAAATATATTAAAACTGCAAAGTGTTTTTGCATTTAATTGCATTAAAGAAAATAGCTGTTAGATATTAATTAGCATATCTACTAAATGTGACTATTGGTTTCAACTCTCATCCTTTATCTAAATGCACTTGCTTTGGGCAACAAAACAAATCTGATAGAGCTATTTAAATCATTACCAGGGCATGGACATGGATGCCGAAGGGGCAGCTACAACTAGACACTAACAACCAATATCCAGCATTGAAATAAAAGCCTTTCAAATAAGACGTTGATTGTATGTTGCTCTTTCCAAAATGGAGAGGCACGTGACAATGGCAACAAAACGTAATGCTGAAAATCACCACCGGTATGAAAAGTTGTGTAATGATTAGGCAGTAAAGACCGGACAACTAAATGCTCAGTGACCATAATTGGGTGCCGATTTTCAGAGCTTAATTTCTATTTAGGAGCTGTAAGGCCCAGGTTGGCAAAAGAGCACTTAACAGCTCCCATGGTGACATTTATGGCCAGAGATTCAAAAGAGCTCAGCAGATTGAGCAAACAGCAGCTCAGCTCTGTAGAAAGAACTGGCCCCAGTGATAGGTCCTGATTTCTTTTGAAAATCAGACCCAATATTTAACTCCTTAGCTTTCAGTTAAACAGAAGACCATTTCCAAGAGCATCATCCGGGCACTTCCAATAATGCTGCACATTCATCATTAACTAAAATTAGGGGACAAATTCATTCATTGGCTTATACAGCCACAATGCTTTGACATCAATGGCGTAGCGATAAATTTAAACCACACTCGTGAATTTGGTCCCTTGAGCAGAAGAGCATGGTGAAAATTTAGGATAAAATTCTGCTGCTGACCCCAAGGTAGAGGCTGATGGCCTCATCTTCTCTGTTCAGTGGAGTGGGTTCCTGAAACAAACAATCCTGGTTGTTGTCTGTGGCCAACTATCTATCCTCTGAGAGCTGGTAATGGGTAGTTAATAGGAAACAACTTACCTTCTACTCTTTGTGCAGCACAATGTGATGCAACATCACACAAAGGACAAATCCCACAGAATATTCAGATTTGGCTCCATGACTAACAGCCAGTTCAGAATTTTTTGTTGGACTTTTTACTTGTCATCAATGTTTGAAATGAAAAACAAAAAAGTCGCTAAAGTTTTGAAGTTAAAAAATATTGAAACTAGCTGTATTGCTTAGCGATACCTGATTTTTCCGGGGGCAGGTTTCTCCGCAAGTTCTGAAAACCAGACTTTTAAGCGTTCTCAGGTTGGGCACCCTAAATCTCTAGCCACTTTTGAAAATTTAAGCCGGGTGCTCAAAGAAAGTCTTTGCTCGCAATACCCCTCCAGATCTTTTGGTATGAATTTTCAAAGGGGCCTAAGCAAGTGTGGTTCTAAGAACTTACATGCCAAGTCTCGGCTTGGAATTAATGTGTGTATGGAATAATAAACCTATCAAACTCTGAGTTGCTAATGGACAGCCACGTTAGATGCCTAAATTACAGCAGCTCAAACGGCGCTGCAATAATCAACCTTGCAACTGCCAAAATGTTTTCATTGTTCATTAACTGGGACTTTTTTGCATTGCTAATCCTAATGAGCTGCCATTCTTATTCCCATTCAAGCACTGTCTGCAGCACATCTCTAGTTTTATTTTTCCACCCAAACAGGCAATCTTATTCAACAGGCAGCCTTTTAATGCAGCAAATCCAGAGAACTAGCTGATATAATGTAACCGTAATAAATCCACAACACAAACAGCTTCAGGGGAAACTGCACTTCACTCCATGGCAGTCTTCAAGGACTTTCGTTTAAGTGGAAAAAGCCAAACGGCTGTTTATTTCTTCTTTAGAAACCCTGCACAAGAGAGCTTACGGCTCTAATCCAATGTCCACTGAAATCAATAGGGCCCTCTCCATTGATTTTAATGTGCATTGGATCAGGCCCTAAACTATTTTCCTCCTTCCCTAAGCACGAATAAGTGAATCCATTTGCAGCACAGAGATTTTCTAGCTGGGAGCCGTGGGTGGTAGCTGAGGGCAGCCATTTGTGCAGACAACACTTTGCATTTCAACACATGGCTAATTACTACCATCCTGGTTTCTCTTACCCTGCTCAAGCTCCAACATCAGACATTCAGCTGCTCTTTCTTGTAGCCTACTAAAACTAAGATGTCATTAGGCTGCATTCCCAATTCACAGGAGCTTTCACCCAGAGCTGCCAGGCCTCTCACTGAAGGACGCTAGACACAAAGACCACGTGGATAAATCTGAAACCCCACCATCATTTCGTTCCAACAACAAAACCAGCCCTCTGTTGTACGGCATTAGAGGCTCAGGGCAGCTTTCCAGTGCAAGAGAATTCGGTGATGCAGAATCTGAGTATATTCCAAGCATAGCTTGCTTTATTTACATATGCCAGTCCTGGAACAGAGGTGGTCAAACAGCATGCACACAATCCCTTCTTTGCAGAATCACAATCCAACAGCAATACTCGGTTCCCACTGACTGAGTCACCCTCAAGATTTTCCTTGAAACAGAGACCAAAGCAGAGAAGTTGTCCTGCCTTAGCTCTCTGTCCAAAGACCACTGCAAAACTTTACATTTAAAAAAAATGAAAAACAAACTCAGCATATACCTTCCAAAGACTGAGCTGCTAATTGAAGAAAACGTTCAGAAGAGTGTGTGGAACCTTGCCTCTTGGTGCCATCTGCCGAAACACTGTGAAATTTGTTTACATTAAAAAGCCCTGAACAGATATAGAAGAAAATCCACACTCTCACATTAAGCAAAAGTAAGCAAAAAACTCTTCCAGTCAGGAATATAAGAGCATCTGACCTTTAAAGTGATTTCATGACTGATTAAAGAATCTGTGTGTTCCCACTTTGGCAAAGGCCAATGATTGTATTAAATTAAGAAGAGGCTTGCACTTAGATTGTTTGGTTAAAATAAACGCTTGCTGTTCCAGCGACACAGCCTCTCAGTGTATGTAACCTGTCTAGATATATTTAGAAGCTTCAGGGGGTAGCTGAGTTAGTCTGTACAGGTAAACTGAAAAAACAACAAATAGTCTGGTATATTTAGAGGCACTTAAAACACTAAGAAATTTCCATGTCTACAGTATAAATGGGTAAAAAACATGACTTCCTTGGGGTTTGAGAATAAAGTGTTTCTTTACAGTTTCCAAAGGACAATTCTGAGAGTGGAGTTATAACGCTGGCAGACGCTACTCACGTATGGGGGGAATGGAACCTGAGACCTCTGGAGCTTAGTGCATGAGCCTCTACCACATGAGCTAAAAACCAGCTGGCTGTTAGCTAAGACCGTAGAACAGATTCATTAGTTTCTTTGTAAATGGTCGCAGGGCTACTACATAGGACAATGTAGCACACCCAGAAGAGTGTGGGTTACAAAGCAATGAAGTGGATATCATACATTTGTGTCTTAAGTCATTGTCCTTGCATGTGTAACCCACACACCTAGTGTGGTTCACTGTCCCATGCAATGGCATTTAGACCACCGCAACAGATAAGAACAAGGGACGTCTACAGCATGGGCTGCAAGCCAGCTGGCTTAATAGCTCAAGCTGTACAGGCTCCTATACTAAGCTTCAGAGGTCCCAGAGTCAAATCTGCCTGGTGGTGGTGGTCACAAGTGGGGGCTCATCCAGGATCTCAACTGGGTCTCTGAAGCTTGGGATGTGCTACCTCAGCTAGGGAAAGTATGTAACACACACCTTGTGTGGTTCACTATCCATGCAGTGGCACTTACATCACTTACAGCAACAGATATGAACAAGAGACCTTGACAGCCAGCTGGCTTTATAGCTCAAGCTGTAGAGGTTCCTATACTAAGCTTCAGAGGTCCCATCCGCCCGGTGGCAGTTACACAAGTTCAAAGGAAGTCATAAGAGCAGGGCAGAGATCGGAGAATGCCTTATCTGGGGCACGGTGTGTGAGGTAATATCTTTTACTGGCCCAGCTTCTGTGAGTAAGAGAGAAACTTTCAAGCCCCATAGAGCTATTCATCAGGTCTCTGAGTTGAGAAAGATGGGAGTTATCTGGCAGCTGAGAAACTTGCTAATAGTTTGGGAAATGAGAGCTACTCTTAGGAAATCCAAGGTCAGAAATGACAAGCAGGTTCATGGTATTTTCACCTCAAATTGGATTTTGTCCTGAGAACAACTGCCCTTGTTATATTAATTAGTGTAATTAATGGAGAACAGGGAAGCAATGGTAGCTCCCCATGCTGAATATTTATTACATTTATCGGCACTTAAACTGGAGAATTGGTCTGAAATCAACCAAGATGAAATTCAAGAAAGACAAGAGCAAAGTAGTACCTTTACACTATGTCTGCACTGGAAAAATGTGGTGATGAAAGCACTGTCAACATTCATTAAGTCACCAGAAAGAAAGTTGTCAAATCATATTTACACTGCTACCCTTTGTCGACCTATCATGGCTATTTTGTTAGCTCCCCCATGCCAGAAAAAGCAAAGCAATGTGGGTATGCATCCCACACTGCCTGATGTCACCTTCCTGTGGGAACACGCAATGTAGCGCTAAGCATTTTGGGAACAGGGAAAACATCCCATTAGCCACCTCTTTGCTTCCCAGCCCTGTTGGGGCTTCCGGCTTACTTTCACCCTACTTGAACGACAGTCCTGTCTGCAAACTCCCACATATTCAAGTCTCCTTGCAACAACATTTTTGCAGCTATATGTTTGTACACATAAAACCTTGGAGTCATGCACACAAATTGTATATGTGCAAGCCCAACTGCACGGGAAGATGCCATTTCTGCAAACCAATCATGTCAAACTACCTAATTTTCATTTGCAGATGTCAAATTTTTGAGAACACAAAGTACTTGAATGTCAAACATTATAGCTGAAAAAAACTGAATGTGAAACTACGAGAGCCATCTTACTGCCCTTTTGAAATACGGTCCTACAATTTGTGTCAAAGGCATACAATTCTGCAGAAGTATTTGCTAGGAAACTCTGGTTGTTGAGACAGACCATGCTTCATGCACTGCGTTTGATCTTGTTTATTACTGATTTCTTACGTGAGAACTAGAAGAACTAAAAGTAAGATGAGTCTAGCTTATAAAATTTACAGACATTTCATCCCTGCTGTCAAGGGTAGACTAATCCCGGCTTCAGTATAGCAGAAAAACAACTCACTGAAGCAGAAGGTTCCATCTCAGTGGAATTCAGCTGATTATAGGCTTGAATAACCCCTGTAATAACAGCAAGTTGTATGGCAAGTCGAGGATAGGCCAGACAGATACCACCTTGACCGCTGCTAACTGGAATCCAATAACCAATTATCCCTCCTTTTCTGCACATCTGGCATGGTCACTTGGAGAGGAGGGCGGACCAGTGCTGATGAGGCATGTCTTAGCAAAGTTTGACCACAAGCCCTGGGACAGTATTTTGAAGGGAGGGTGAAAATAATCCAAACTGAAAACAGAGGTGATACGGTTGAAATAATGTTGTAGCAAAAACATGGCTCTTAAGCGGTCTACTAACTCCAAGATAAGCGAAGCGCCTGACAGACAAATAGGAGTTGAGAAGATTGCTTGATTTGTGGTACGTTTAGAGGAAAAATTGAAACCACTGTTTAACAGAATTCAGACTCTGAGCACTCATGTGGGAAAAAGTCCAATCATTCCATCTTCTTCTCCCCCCATTCTACACACGTGTCACAGATTATATGGTGAAAAAATAAGAGATGCCTGGATCTTAAATTGAGGGAATCCTTGCAAAAAGATGAAGCACATTAAAAAGTTGACAAGACACAATTGGTGGTAGCATAAAGCTCTAAAGTTGGCCCCCCTAAAATCCCCCTTTATAGTGCATATGAAAGTTGCTGCTTAACATTCGTTTTCATTGGGTTTACTTCAGATATACTCTCGTGTGCACTGGAGATTGCTCTAAAACTCAAATGTAGCTGGATTTGCCTATCTTCATTCGACGTTCCCTACAAGCATAGACCTGACCTCTGTATGGCATAGACTGTTTACCCAATAACAGGTTATCCAAGAATGGGCTGGTTCCCAATGAGGATTGGTGATTCTATATGAACACCACCACTTTTAAGACATTCTGGGACTTGTTCTCATATTTTTGTAGGGTTTTCTCAACTTTTTTCCTAATGACCTATTGGTAAGACCAATATAAATATATCTCCTAGGTAATTAATCACAGCTATGAAATGCCCAGATTTTTTAATGGATAGCCAGTAGAGGAACTGCACATTTGAACTGGATATTTCTTGCCTCCAAACAAGTTGCTAGAAGTGTAGCAATCAAGTGTTTGCAGCCCCATACACACTGCTAATATAAACATCATACTGACTGCTGCTAATCTACAATCTTGGCTGGAGATAACAATCACAAAAAGGCTATGCTTGGCTTCCTTAGTTAAATATTCCAATTCCCAGTCACTCTGAAAATATTGTGATTTTCCATGGAGTTGTAGCATAGCCACAAATACATTAATGTTCCGTTTATCATACAAACAGAGCCCCTAAGATCTACAGTTGAGAAGGGAATTTATTTGTTCTCCTCACAGAAGATATGGCTACCACATCATTGAGAAATTTATAGCTGTTAACAGTTATTAGCCCTATTAATCTCTAGCTAAAAATACTTTAAAAATGCATATGCCCTAAATAATTTGGTAGAAATCCCTCCAGCACTTAAAGAAGGAGTTTCATCCATGTTATTTATTTTTTTAGTCCAGATTGGATAAGGACAATTAATGCAAGTTTGCCTGACCATCCTATTCAGCACAATGCTTTATTAGTGGAACATTAATACTGCACAAAAAGAAAGAAACAGGCGGTTACCCAATTGAAACTAGGAAACATGAGATGCATAAAAAGTGAAATTACGCATTACACCAAGCATGCTACTTTTAACCATTGTTCTGGGATATTTTGTTGGTTTCCTTTTTATACTGTGATGTATGATTCACTATCCGATTTAATTAAGTGACCTCATTGCTAAGCAAACTGGGATTTAAAAAAATTCCTATGTATGGTTTAAATTTAGCACAGATCTTATTTCTAGAAACATGATATATACAGTTTATGCTTCCACAGGAAGCTGTTAATTTTCTTGGTATGTTGGGTTATGAGAGCCAAAAACAAATCCCTGCAGTGAAACAGAGGTTGTAGTCAGGCATGGGCAGTTTTAGAAAATAACCGAGGAAAAGTGCTGAAGTGCACAAGGTAAGTACTTAGCAGCAAGAGAGCTTTGTCCAGAGATCTGTCCTAAGAGGTCTATGAGAACCCGCACTAACACACCATCAGGGCTATATAACAAACTGCATGAAGGATGCTAGGAAGAGTTAAAAAGCTCAGCCCTACTCCCATAGAAATCAATAGCAAAATCCGCATTGGTTTCAGTGGGAATGAAACTGGAAGTCTTCAAGAGCCTCTCATTTTCTTTGGAAATACGTGGATAAGAGGATATGAAACCAGGCAGGTATCACAGTCGATTATCAGCCATGCCTTTGGCAGGGCCTAAGGAAGCCATGACCACGTGGAGCTCATCGAGAAGCCAGATGGTACAGCTGGAAAGAGTTTTCTCCACCTTGCCATCTGTGTCTTGTGGATGCCTTTTAAAAAGCAACAAGCAGCAGGATTACAATGGAAGGGAAATAACACCTCACCCTTGCTCCAAATTACGTAAAAAGCGATATGGAAATTGCAGCTATTTCCTTCTGTATCTGGAAGGGATGGATCTCTTTTCTAGTTCAGCATGCTAAGCGTTTATCAAAATGGTAACACGATTCTAGCAAAGGTTTTCCTTGTATTTCTGTTATTACAATATACAGTAGTTGACTGTGTCTCTACACTGGCAAAGGAATGACTCAGCACCCCAAGGATCCCCATTTTGATTTAAACATTTTCTTAGAATTCCAAACCCCCTGCTCAGCTCCAGGCCCTGCCCTCACTTCACCCCTTCCGCCCAAGCTCCGCCCCTTCCCACCATCTCTCCACACCTCCCCCTCCTCTTCCCTGCCTCTTTTTGCCCCTCCCCTACTTCTCTTCCTCTTTCCCAGCACCTTCTGCAGGTGGCTGAACAGACCCCCCCCTTCCCGGAATACCCTTATGAATAATATAATATAATATAATATAATATAATATAATATAATATAATATAATATAATATAATATAATACATCTTTTCATCTCTAACTTCTGCAGTTGCAAAATAATAGGTGAAACTCACCCCCGGGGTAGTTCAATTGACTTCAAGTGGGTTACAGCGGGCATCACAGTCCTCTGGATAGTACATTGGTCTGGTGCTGGGAAGACCTAGGCTCTCTTCCTGGATCTGACACCAACCTGTTGTCTTACCTTGAGCAACATGCTGTACCTCTGAACCTGATCCTCCTCCCCGCCCACCTTTATCTTTTCCATGTAGACTTCTGAGAGCAGAGACAGGCTTGTGTGTCTGCGCAGGCACAATGGAGTGCCCCTCAGCTGGGACCTCTAGCCTCACTGCTTCGAATAAAACACAGATGGGCCCTGTCCAACTGCACCAGAATGGCTGCCCTGAACATGGCGACCCACTCGGTTACTCCTGCTCTGGGCTGGTGTCATTGCACGGCAGAATTTACCCTGGTTTGAAATGAGCGCTGCCTGGGAGTGACACCAGCACACAACCTGCTCATGGAACAGAGCAGAGACTTGTGGCTTTCATTTTCCCTTCGATTGGGTAGAGCACCAGACAAGACCCTGCAAGAACTATTTGCAATAAATAGTCTCAGATTTGCATCGCCTCATTTTGTTCAGCACCACCGGCGATGTTACAAAAGGCGCATGCTATTCCACCATTCCAGGGATCAAGCATATATCTCCCTTTGATACTGCACTGACGTACAGGGAATGCAGATGCCCACACGACAGCAGTTAGAAAACTGACTGGAAACTTTATGGCTATGAGAAATATTGAATATGTACTAAATATCTTTGGGCCATGCAGACACCAGTGAGGAGAATCACTGGACTCCTATCACAGCAGCCACATGTGAATGTAATGATACACAGAAAGGAATAGAAATAAAAAATCCCATTGCATTCCTCCTCACGTTTACTGCCCTGGGAACCAAGGGAGGCAACTTAGAACATAAGAACATACATAAAAACAGCCATACTGGATCATACCAAAGGTCCATCTAGCCCAGTGTCCTGTCTTCCAACAATGGCCAATGCCAGATGCCCCAGAGGGAGTGAACAGAATAGATAATCAAGTTATCCCTCTCCTGTCATCCGTTTCCAGCCCCTGACAAACAGAGGCTAGGGACACCATTCCTACCTATTCTGGCTAATAAGTATTGATGGACCTAACCTCCATGAATGTATCTAGTTGTTTTTTTAACTCTGTTAAAGTCCTGGTCTTCACAACATCCTCTGGCAAGGAGTTCCACAGGTTGATTGTGCATTATGTGAAGAAAAACTTCCTTTTATTTTTTTAAACAGATACCTATTAATTTCATTTGGTGACCCCTAGTTCTTGAAGTGACTGTGCTCATATTAAGCAAGTGGTTTAATTTTGGGAGAACTTCAGAAAGCTCAGAAGTCCAAGGGGCAAGGATAAAATAAGCGAAGGGTTTTGAAAGGAGTTGTGCTGTGCTGGTCAAACAAAATGCATTGCCTAATCCTTTAAAGACAGGAACATACATCTGAAAACACATAGAATCATAGAACACTAGAACTGGAAGGGACCTTGAGAGGTCATTGAGTCCAGTCCCCTGCCCTCATGACAGGACCCAGTACCGTCTAGACCATCCCTGATAGATGTCTATCTAACCTGCTCTTAAATATCTCCAGAGATGGAGATTCCACAACTTCCATAGGCAACTTATTCCAGTGTTTAACCACCCTGACAGTTAGGAAGTTTTTCCTGATGTCCAACCTAAACCTCCCTTGCTGCAGTTTAAGCCCATTGCTTCCTGTTCTATCCTCAAAAAATGAGGTTTATGCAGCTTTTTGACCAAGGGGGGGAGGAGGAGGTTCGCCAAAAAAAGCCGTGTCTAAACTACTTTCACTTTCAAAAGCTCCACTTTCGAAAGTGAGATCGGAAGAAGATATGCAAATTTCCACTGAATTTGCATATCCTCTTTCGACACTCTAGCGTAGTCTAGATGAGCCCAAATTGTGATGGTGCCTATGAGTATCATCCATGGATAAAGGGAAACCATGTACATCCTGTGTAAAATGCCACTGTTTTCTGAAGTCTGGCAAACCAAAGTGGCTGAGAGATGAGCAGAACATGAACCAGGCTCTGAAAGAAAATATTTGATGAGAATAAAATCCACTCACAAAGTAAGAGAGACAATCCAGCACCAATATTCAGGGAGCGATATTGTTTACTGTTCACCTTATCCACCTTTTAGAATCACCAGGGTTGGACTCATCCCTGATATAACTATATCCAAACCAAGGGTCATGTGAATGGGGCATATACAAGGGATGAAGCTGGCTTCCACTGAATGCAATCCTAACCCATTAAAGCCATAGTAGCCGTGGGTGCCAGCAGGGATTTGCTAATTGACAGAGCATCCAGAGAGCTACGGCATCTGACATGGCTGCAGAAAACCACCAAGGAATCTCCATAAGGGTCAGACAAGGACCTGTCACCTGGGGGACGTTTGAAAGCCTGCTGACAGCCAACTGCTAATATACCTGTGACAGGGAGCCAATTTTGGACTCTCTACGTTCTGTCAAGGGCAGGGACAAGAACTCCAACTGATTGCATGCGATGGGAGGAATGAGATCCAAATGGTGACATGAAAGCCACCTGGAGACGGATGCTGGGAGAGCAGAAGACAGACAGCAACTCTAACTGTAGCATGCCTGGCTGGGATGGAGGAAGGAACAGCTCTCTCATCAGGACAGCTGCAGACCCGTAGTTTTAGAGGAAGCCACTTCAAATACCATGAAATAGGGTGTACCACTCAGACAACCTACTTCTCTATTGTTCCCTGGCCAAAATGGGACTGGAGGAGACTCCCAGAGACTTACATTGGTCATTTTCAGGTAGAGAACTGGTGTAGCTCAGGAGACAAGATACCCAGGAGTACTTATTTGGCCTCTTTTCTGATCGGCCTAGTGCATGCTGTATTTCATGCCCCATGAGTGCAGGGGTAGACTATTGGATTACAAAGGCCGCTCTCTCGCACTGTTTGGGGTCCTTCTGGTGGAATTCATCTATGAGTAAGAAGACTGGTCAGCCAACTTGGGGGTGAGTTTGCTTCTGTCCTCACCCTGGCTAGTTGTCATGGAGCAGATACTTCCAGTTCCTCCTGGCTTTTCTGCCACAGAAAGGGAAACCCCACACAGAACAAAAACTCCCATTTCTCAGGCAACGACGAAAGTCAGAAAACATGATCCCACCTTGCACTTGGCTCCGAAGGATCTTTTTTGGACACCTGCCAACCCCATTACCAGGTGTTAGATTCCTTCACAAAGCTGCCACGTAAACCCTGCTGTCACATTCTAGCAGCTGCAGTTTGCTACTTTCTCAACGCGGGTGGAAGCTATTCTCTGGGCAGAAGGAAGTAGGGTCAGCAAAGGAAAGGTCTCTGCAGGGAACATCCTATGAACATCTAAGCTTAGATGGA
The DNA here is from genome assembly GCA_019425775.1 of Rafetus swinhoei. NCBI lineage: Eukaryota > Metazoa > Chordata > Testudines > Trionychidae > Rafetus > Rafetus swinhoei. The sequence goes on from CM033432.1 coordinate 49,428,722, forward strand.
GATTTCTGATGGGCACTGTTATTTCAACTCCCGGCAAGGTCAAACCCAAGGATGGAGAGGAGGATTTTGGACTATAAATGGATTGTACATATTCTGTTCACAGAGGGATGGGACTGCCATCTTCTCACTGATCAATGTTCATTGTAGCAAAAGGGGACAGTGACTCAGGGTTCATTTATCATTCAGCATCTGGTCCTGAGCTAATTATAATAATCCCTTCTATGTCAACGTTCAGCCCTGCAAAATACTCCTCCCCCATTCCACACCATCTGGCTGTAGTATGCCCAGAAGATGCTGGTATACTAGAAGGCACAAGCAAGTCACATTTAAATGGACATGGCCAATTCTAGCTGGCAAAGACACCAAACATGTGAAAATAACTGAACTAATAACCACGTCTTTCAGCATGCCCTAGAAAAAAAAGCTCCAGGGGTAGCCAAGTTAGTCTGTACAGGATAAACTTAAAAAACAACAAATAGTCTAGTATCAGAGGGATAGCCATGGAAGCGGCGGGAGTTCTGTGACACCTTATAGACTAACAAGTGTTGGAGCATAAGCTGTGGGCAAAGACCCACTTCGTCAGATGCATGGGTCAAAGTGGGTCTTTGCCCACGAAAGCTTATGCTCCAACACTTCGGTTAGTCTATAAGGTGCCACAGGACTCCTCGCCGCTCTAATAAATAGTCTAGTAGCACTTTAAAGATTAACAAAACATGTAGATGGTATCATGAGTTTTGTGGGCACAGCCCACTTCTTCAGATGACCAGAAGAAGTGGGTTGTGCCCATGAAAGCTCATGATACCATCTACATGTTTAGTTAGTCTTTAAAGTGCTACCAGACAATTTATTGTTTTTCACGTTTATCCAGAAAAAAACGTTTGGGTCTGCTCCCTCTATTTCCCTCAATAGCTTCCATATTCAAAAAGTCTGCCTGTGCATAGTTCAGCTTCTCCCGCCAGTGACAAAAGGCTCGGGAAATGCATTCACTGCATAACATACAGTGCTCTGGTCAGCAAAATACTGTTGGTTCCCCCTGGGAGAGACTTAACTGGCCAATGACTTAATAAAGCAGGAGAGATGAGCTACTGAGAACAAATCAACCCATCAGCTGGGAATAGTTAAAGGAGAGGAGGGAAGTGCAAGGGGAAGAGGCAGGCAAGGGCCACAGAATCTCAGAATGGGGAGATCCTTTATTTTCCTGCCCCAGAGAGGGGTCGGGGGATGTTTCTATCCACTCGTATGTTGCTGCACATGGCTGTGGTGATGAACAGGTGGAAGAGATCCCACTCTAGTGCACAGAAACCTGGAAAGCATCCAGCCTGCCTCTTGTTCCTGGCTGGCCCAATGGTTTAACGAACATTCTTTTATCAGGTAGGCCACAGATAATGGTTCTACCTCTCTAGGACAACCATTCAGACAGGGCCACGTCTTTAGGGCCGGAGCTCCCCACTCATTCAACCAGTTTTAGGGCAGTACAACTCCACTCAAGCCAGTCTTAAATCAACCCCAAGCCCATGTAACTGACTTGAGACTCAGGCCTCTCGAATGCTTTTCACGTGACTGCATGAGAAGAGAATGGCCCCAGAGAAAAGCAAACCCTGAATTTGGCAAGGCCTGTGTAGAATTTTATATTATTGTTTTCAAAGAGAGGAAGGCTCCTGACCCAAAGAAAGCTGCATCCATCCATCCATCCCTGACGGCCCTTCCCTGTCCCAGTGAAGTGAGAAACACAGACGGAAGGGCCAGAGGTTCCTATATAGCTACAATCGTGACAATATTCTGATAGCTTAGAAAAAGCCACTGCCCCATTCAGGATCCAGAACATGAGCTCTTTCCAGCCAATCCAATGGAGCCTATCAAGAAGCCTGGCCTTCTTCCAGCCAAGCGCACACAACAAAATATGGACGCAAGGGCATTTGGAGTGGATCATATCATAGCAACTTCTCCCCCAAACGATTCAACTCATAGAAGCTGCCAGCACAGCATTTAACCTGATTGAATCCCACCGCTCAAACGGAACCTAACATGTTGGCTATAGTCTACCACCGTGAACGTTTCTGCCTGTTCTGACAGCAGAGCACGCCTCACGGATCATAAACCATGCAGGGATCTCCACCAAGCCAAAAGGTAATCTACCAGCTCTCAGCCACCATTGAGCCCAACTCTCCATGCATGTGACCTCTGAGATCTCCCCCCACCTCGAAGCACCATGGTCACCATTAAAAGCATGAGGAAATCCCTGACCTTTTAAAGACAAGCACTGTGCAGATATAGCACTGCAACAGATGGGCATTTCTAAGTCAGCTAAGACAGACTTTTACTGAATGTATGACATGGCTTGATCCTTCACCTATAGCACTATCTACTGGAAATTAACAGATGAAAACTGGGAACTGGGCTTCTCCCTTGGGAGGCTGGGTATTTTTAATCTTACCAATGTCATATTACACATTTTCTGAACTTATCAGTGAGCACTTATCACAGTGGTCTCCTTTTAGGCTACCCTGGAGATGGTGGATCTTGTTGTAAGAATCTTGGGCTCCTCAGGATTTCAGATAAGAGGAATGAACTTGGTGACCATTAAAGTGAAAACTTGCCACAGATCAGACAGGCATGGGGCAAGCTTTCTGCTTCTCAAAGGGCCAACACAATTGTGTTCAGTTAGCCCTACGATGCCAGACTAGAACTTCCATAGGGATTCTTACCAGCTTTTTACAAGGAAAGCAGACGTCATCGTTGTCTTTTGTTGTTGAGATGAACATTTCTCTGGCAGGCGATAGGCAGTCATTGATATCACCAAAGCCACATTTCACTTGTGACTTGGATTTGAAATAGGGGTCAGATCCTGGAGTGTGCTAAATAGCAGAATGCTAGCCAGCAGTGGAGGATAGGGGGTGCGAAAGTGTCTTAAAACATACCTTCATGTAAAAATCATTTGTCAGGAGTAATCACAGCAAAACAGGTAGCAAAATGCCAGACTGGGTCACACCTAACATCCATCTGATGCAGGACTCTGTCTCCCAGAGTGGCCAATATCAGATGCTAAAAGCGATCAGAATTGAAAAGAATTGATAATTCTAAAATGTGCTATGTAAGACAAACAGCAACAATGCAAAATGAGGTTCTTCCCTGGAAAAATGTTTTCACTTAATGAATTTCCAATGCTAATTAGTTATCATGTCTGGGAAAATATTCCAGAACAACCACACTTTTATACAATAGACTTATTGCTTATATTAGCACTTAGCGCAGTATGGGAATGCTGACTTTGATGTAAAACAGGTTTAGATTAGGGATGTTAAGCAAATGCCTACCGGATAGTAGACAGGATAGTCGACTAGTCGCTTCTCCCCATGCTGCCTCTATCAGATAGAGGCAGTGAGATGGGGGGAAGAAGGGGGTACTTCAAAGCGGCAGTGCTGCATGGAGCCCGGGGTCCCAGGCTCCGTGCAGCACTGCCCCTTTGAAACACCGCAGCAGCATTTCAAAGGAGTGGTGCCGTCCCTTTGAAACGCCGTGGCGGTGTTGCAAAGGGGCAGCACCGCCCAGAGCCTGGAATCAGTTGTGCGGTGCTGCCCCTTTGAAATGCCATGTCCCCAGCTGATCCTGGGCTCTGTGCGGTGTTTCAAAGGGGCAGCGCCGCCCTATCGACTAATTGAATATTTGATGCAAAAATACATCAAGTATTCGATTAGCAAATTACTCAATACTTAACATCCTTAGATTAGACTGGAAATTGTCTCATGAACTATTTTGCTTGAAAGTCACTTGAGTGGTACAGTTATCCTGGAAGCCCAGAACCAAACTCTCATGCTGCTCAACAGTAGAAATATTTTCTCTTTCACGTTAATATTTATTCCAGTCTTTTTAGCACATTTCAAGTAAATTGTAACATTCACATTGAGTGGATTTCTATCTTGCTTAAGCAAACTCCAGACCTCTCCAAAGCAGAATGGTACTTTTAAAAAGCTCTTGTATTAAGCAAGAAAATTCAGTTCAAATTCAATTCTCTGATGCCTTGCCAAATGGGGATGAAGCAACCCTTGAATAAAGATCTGGGATGGGAAAGTACAATCCAGACAAGTGGGAAGCTCTTCACAACACACACAGTTTCAGATTTCTGAGATTGATAATTTCCCAAATTTAGAACTAAATGGTGCCTTTAGGCCTCAACATGAAGTGGGCGCACTAAGCTGACCATCCCTAAAGGGATTCCTAGGGCTCCAGGAGGCCATATGTGGCGGCATGGTCATACTTTAAAAAGGAGTCAAGTTGTGCTCTGTCCTGTGCCCCACTACCTCCAGCTACAGCTGAAATGGGCCAAACTCTTCCCTCCCTCTTGGGAGAACTTGGCACTGCATGATGGACTCCTGGGTTCATTTCCTGCTCTGTCCCTAACCCTATGTGCTCCTGGGCAAATCAACCCTTTGGTGCTTCAGCTTTCCCGTGTGGAAAACAACATCCATTATTCGTCTGTCCCAGCGATGTTGTGAGACTTAATTCATTAAATATTTGTGAGGTGGCCCCCAAGTGTAAAGTGTCTTTGACCCTTTACCAAGCGGTAGATTGGGGCCTCTGAAGTGATCATTTGACCCAATCTAAGAAAAAAAGGGGCAGCTAAGAATTTTTTCTTCTAATCTAATGTACATATTTACAGTCTGCACATGACTTCTATTTGCCTTGGGCAGAGCCAGCAAAAACATCAGCAGGATTGTCCACATGAAATGGACAAACTTGTAGGAGCATCAGCTACGCCACCACTATCATCCTCTCATAGACAGCTAGACACTCCCCACACCAACCCTTGGTTGCTCTCCCAAATTACATGCGCTGGGCAGGCTGCCCACTAACTTCTCACCTGGGGAACTCCTGAGTCCTTTTTGTCCAACTGCTCTGCCACTGAAAGGACCGTCTCAGACAGGTTTGAGCATAGACAGCATCCAACACAGCCAACTTCTCTGAGAGTCTCTAGCCAACAAAAGGCAGTGCATTCCCACAATCCCCTAAATGAGCATGTAGAAGATGTTGTGATCGCACCCGTATTTACAGGAATCTTGATGTTAACCTCTCTTCACTTCACCCTCCCTTTAAAAATCAAGATTTCCTAACAAATCCCACTGCGACGGATCAGGATCCCTGGGATGCCAACTCATGTGCTTAGATACCAGTGAGGCCCCATTCTCTGCCAGCCTAGGCCCCCTTTTACTTGGTCTTGCTAGGCACCTCTCCAGCCTCCTCCAGCAAAGCTCACAGGTAAGGCCTTGCTCAGCTGGAGACATTGATACTGAGATCAGCTCTGGGAGGACTCAGCTTCAAGGACATACTCCAGCCCCCAAATGTTCACACACCCTTTGGGGTACAAACCCAAAAGTTATATGAAGTTCACCTTTCTTGATGTGAAGGAAGGTATACACAGCCCCTCGCCCCCTTCTCTCCCCAGTTATAAATTACATAAACTGGGTTATATTATAAACCAGAAATTCATTTATGGAAAGATGTATTTTAAGTGCTCAAAAGAGGTAGCAAACAAAACAAGGCAGATTACTAAGAAAAATACAAAGCACATAGTCTAAGCTGGATTCACTAAAACCTGATTATAAATAATACTTTTTCATCCTAGATATTGTTTAGGTAGAGTCCTTCATAGGCCAGGAGTCCATTGGTTGGGTCCAGCAGTTCAGTTAAAGTCCTTTTGTTTCCAGGTGATTTCAAACATTTCTTTGGGGTGAGAAGACAGAGGTAAAGCCAGCTGAAGACTGTCATTGTTTTCTTTCCCAGCCTTATAGAGGATTTCCATAAGGTAGGAAACCTTCATTCAATACCCTCCCACCTCCTTGTGGAATAGTTCATCACACCAAGATGCAGGTTAGTAACAGGTCTCCCGACTCTACAGCATCCATGAGTCAGTACCAGTGTGGAGCATCCCCAGGAAGGCCAAGCCAGTTCACAGCCTATTGTACCAGCTGATGGACCATTAAGCCCTGTCTGGCTTTTCCATTGAAGTGTCAGCAGTGAGAGGGTACGTCTACACAGCAACGTTATTTCAAAGTAACTGACGTTATTCCAAAATAACATACTGTGGGTCTACACTCCAAGCCTTTATTTCGAAATAATGGTGAGCTGGAGGACTTCTTACTCCGAGTCATGGTAACCCTTATTTCACGAGGAGTAAGGGAAGTCAAAGGAAGAGTGTTCTTCCTTTGACTTCCTGCTGTGTAGATAGCACCAAAAGCCGAATTAAGCTATTTTGACTTAAGCTACGCAACTGACGTAGCTGAAGTTGCATAGCTTAATTCTATTTTAGCCCTGCTGTGTAGACATACCCAGAGTGAGCAAAAGCAGCAAATCTGACACATTCCTAACTCAGGTACCAAAATTATACATGCATACTAATGGGATGATTATATTAGTAAATCATAACCTTTCCATTGCTCTTACACAAGCCATCTTACATAAAGCATATCTCAGTTATCATATTATAAGCATATTTCCATAAAGTATAAAGACTACCACATCTCACACACCTTACGCACTAATTGTAAAATCTTTGTACAATGTATTCCTTGTAAAGTACCATTTGAAAACTCATAATTTGCTGATCAGTAATGTCCTGATAAAATATGTGTGGCAACACTGTATGTCAAACTGCAAGATTCTCTTCTATGATGTTATTACTGCATGTTCCAAACCCCACAGTGCTGCCCAAACAGAAGTTGGCAAACAGGTCTGTCCTAAACAAAAGGAATGTGTGCTCTGTTTAATTAGCATTTAAGCAGTAAACAGAGTCATCAAGCAAGAAGGGAAGACAAAGAAAGTTCCAAATAGTGGGGCCGGGGGAACCATCAGGGAATATTCTTCTACACAGACTGTTTGGCGTCTGGTTCTCAGCTGGAAATATTTTTCAGGATTAGGAATGAAACTATAAAAAGAAAGCCCAAATGCCCAAGACACACCCTCCTCCTCCTGCCCATTTCATTCCCTACACCTGCGGAGACAAAGGAAGTAGTTGTTGGCCTGCGGGGGAGGGTTCTTGACCTACAGTTTGGTCAGTAAGACTGCTGGGAGTAGGTGGTGAGACACTTTGCTTGAATCTGACATAGTTTGCTAAGATTGACATTAGAGTTTTATCTTTCTTTTTCTTGGAACCATTTCTGACTTTTATGCCTCATGAATTATACTTACTTAAAATCTTCTCGCTTTGCAGTTAGTAAACTTGTTTTGTCATTTTCTCTAATCTGGAGTATATTCTGGTAGAAGTGTCTGGGTAACTCTATTTTAAGGCTAACGTGTTGTGTGCATGTTATTCTTGGGAATAACAGACTTCATATAGTCATACTCTTCAGAAGAGAGCTGGGCTCGCCTGCGGTAACAATTAAGGCTGGCAAGAGTCAACGTGCAGCTGGCTGGCGGACTGCAGCACTGCCACAGACATGGCTGGGAGTGACTCACATGCTGAAGGCTCTGTGCAGGAAGGCACTGTAAAGGGCACTGCAGGTTACGGGACAGGGTGACACCATAATGTAGAATTTGATATTTCTGCATATTATCCCAAAACACAAATGTAAAACAGTCCGCCGTTTTGCATGTTCAACCCCTGCTAGCTGAAACCCAAACATCACATCACAAGTAATTTTTAGGACCCCAGGAGGCATGGCTGTGTACATGTTTGTGGTGTTATCAATATGGAAGAATGGGGTAAGAAGTAAATGTATTGTAAAAACCGGGAAAAAAAGTTTGAATGATAAGTGCTTCTGTTCCTAAGTTTTACTGTTGTAATGACTAGAAATGCTTTGCGGGTAAGGAGCATAATGAATGGTTATTAGCTGTTGCTAGGGAAACTATTAACCTATTAGAAGTCATTTATGTGCTTTGAGTTGTGCTTTGTTTACAGTTAGCTATAAAAACTGGATGAAAGAATTTTCTTTGAAGCAGTCCAAAGATGCTTTTCTATGGTGATGATCTGACATCTAAGTCTCCAAAAGCTAGAAGGAAGAAGAGCCCCCATAAACGTGACTAGTGATTCCTCAAAACCATCTTAACTTTGGTAAATATAAAGGTCTGAACTTACTGCTACAGCATGTATGGGTGCATGTGTGCTTGAGACCTAGCTTGTAACCGAAACCACACATTGGTATTAATCATTCATCAGATGGAGAAGCTGTGTCCACACTGATTTATTCCTGACACTGCCTAGATGCTAAACAGGGAAGTTAGCACTGTTTTGGGTTCTGAAAACTCTGGAAGCTACTCAGTTGGCTGGATTGTACCTTTGCCAATGTCATAGCCCAATAAATGCAAGTTGTTGAATTAATTAACTCACACCTTTCTCGTGATGGTATTGTTCTGTTACAATCCAAATTTGCATGCATGTCAAATTAAATGCTCAGATTTATCAATAAGTCTTTCACAGTATAAACAATAGGATCTGCTTGAATCAATCTACATCTAGCAGGTAGATGGGAACATCACTAATTTGATCACTCCTATCACACTGATAGGAACAAATCCTAGGACATGGAGGAAAGCTGTTTTACTCAGGCCTGGTCTATAGTGGAAAAATATGTCATTTTAACTATGTCAGTCAGTAGTAGGGGAAAAATATATATCCCTGAGCAGCATGGTTTAGATCAGCTAAGTCCCCATGTAGACAGCGCTTGGTCAGAGGAAGCATTCATGCATCAACCTACCTACCGCCTCTCGGAGAATCTTAATCGAGGTCAGATGTTCACTGACAAAGAAAAACATTCTTCTACATAGACTGTTTGGTGTGTGGTTCTCAGCTGAAAGTATTTTTCAAGAGTAGGACTATGCTGACAGGACAATCCCTCCCATTAGCATCGGCAGTGTCTAACACTGATGCACTACAGTGATTTAGGTGTAGATAAGCCCTCGGATTTTGTAGTATCCAAATCTGGCAGGCTTGAGGGACGGAATGCTTATTGCCACCTGGTCGGGATTCCTGTGCACCCATTCATTTGGGATACTGTGGGGAGTAATGGAAGGAAGCCAAAGTCACTGGGCAGAGCCATCATGACTGATGTTTTTGTTGTCCATAGTGAACCACCAAGATCCATTGTAAAAATATCTACAGAGAGCAATAAGCAGCAGAGTCCTGCTGGCGGCTCACCTGTTTTGGCCTCCTACTCCAGCAGACCTACAACTTACGCTACATTCAAATGTGGGAGACAAAGTTCTGTGGCCCCCTTTGCAGGCAAAGAAGCACATCCCATATACTCAGCAGAGATCTGACCAAGCTAAGATATACTATGGAACCTGTAGGCCCCATGCCCCCATTTTATGTACTGAGGCTTGTGTTATTCCATACTTCCCTGGTTTCTTTCACCCATGTCTTCTGACAAAAAGGGCTGAATTATCACATTTAGGCAGATTATACCCAGCTGGTTCTTGCGTTACATTCTAACTTGACTTGGCTGCCTTAGTGTTGATCTGCTGCTTGGCAGAGTTTCAAATGTAGATGTCCCTTATTTTTGTTCAAAAACTCAATTTTAAAGAGATTATACTTTAATTAGGCTTGGGAGGGCACAAGGTTCTAAGGGCAATATACCTTCCTGGGCTCTACAGATATGTGGCAGTAACAGCAGTTCTAAAAACAATGTTCAAAATGGAAATTTAACATTCAACATCATTCTGCCTCCTAAGGCAACATTTCTAGACTTTGAAGTGGTGATTACTTCTGCAACACCTCCCTTTATAGACTTACCAACAGATCTCTGCATAGATTGCAAATTAACTCACACAGAAAGCTACCACTACTGTCCTCATTAGCACATAGTAGTTTCCAGTACATTTCTCCAATTCCCAGATCATTACCCCGACTCCGAATTAAATCCAGCACCATAATTAAGCTCCATCTCTTAAGACCCTATAAAATTGTGGACTAATTTATTTAAACAATCTGCTTGTGCCATATGTTCTGAGTAGAGACCAACCAAAGAAGGCTTTGGGTTTACAACAATGCGTTAGCTGGGTTCTGGTATTGCAACCCAACCGCAGGTAGGAGAAGGGAAGGTTAAAATCTTGATTTCATTTCATCTGAACTAATAGACTAAAGCAGGGACTAGGTAGAACTTTTTAACCCATTTCTTGTTCTGAATTTTACTGTCAGATCTAGCTTTGGGTTTCCAAATGTTCTAATGTGGCCCCTTCTGCGCCATGAACATACAATGCACTCCATCTCTCAGGGTACATCTACACAGCATCGTTATTCTGGAATAACTAACGTTATTCCAAAATAACATCATTTGCGTATACACTACAAGCCATTATTTTGAAACAATGGCGAGCTGGAGGACTTCTTACTCTGACTCATGGTAACCTTCATTTCACAAGGAGTAAGGGAAGTCGAAGGAAGTTCTTCCTTCGACCTCCTGCTGTGTAGATGGTGCCAAAAGCTTAAGTAAGCTATTTCGACTTCAGCTTCACAACTGACATAGCTCAAGTTGCGTAGATTAATTTGACTTTAGCCCTGCTGTGTAGACGTCCCCTCAGATCTCTTCATCCCAGGCTTGTATATGCTTTTTATATTTCTGATCTGAAACTCCTGGCTTTTGGTGATCCATAATGTAGACCTGGCTTTAATGTTTGAATATAAACTCCAGACCTAGGGAGGTGATGTTGTGTGTCTATTAATCCAGCGGCTCTTTTTTATTTGCATGCAGCACCCCAGAATGAATGGTATAAAGCAGGGGTGGGGAACCTAAGGCCCGGGGCTGGATGCAGCCCCCACCTTACCTGGATCTGGCCCCCAAGGCATTTTTCTCCTCAGAAATCAGGTTTTTGGGGGGGGTTTGCTTCTCACTTGTGTGAGGCCCATTAAAGGGTGTTACAGAAGAGTAGTTTTGATTGATCATTCCTCAAAACCTTTTAAGCCAATTCAGAAATGTTATTGACCAGCTCTTGAGGGACTCCTGCCCTTAGCTAAAAGAACAGCCTTTTGTGTGTGGTAAAAAAAAGTAAAAAACTGGTAGAACTCCCAGACACGTAAAGACAATTCACACCGGCAAGGGAGCTTAGGTGACTGGGGAAGTGAACAAAAGTTTTCTTCTGCTTCATCTTGCTTCTTACCATTTCTAACCTTGGAGAAGCAGATGAAAAGAGAGTCAGGCATTTAACATGCTACCTGAGTCTGGGTTTTACACTTTCATGCTGCGTCTCAATTAATCAAAGATTTGCCATAAAACTCAACCAGCAATGCTCGGAGGCTAAAGCTGAGTCAAGTCATAAAATATGAGCTGATTAATTTCCCTTCTAATTTGTATGATAATTAAAATTCCAACTTTTAATTCTGTTAATTGTCCTCCCACAAGGAGGTTGATTGGGCTTTGCTAATACACGCTGTGAAAATGCACTTCCCACAGGTCTGGCTTTGTTTTCTTTAAAATGTAACGCTTTTACATAATTATCCCTTAACTTCTATAGATAAATGTGAGCTTATCTCTTTGGCCTGTTCTGACAGGAGCCTGCATGTAACCTCAGTTGTGTCCATAAATCAAATGCTGAAAGTCATTAGGCATTTCATCAGAATTTTTTGCAGACATTGTGGCCCCTCTGTTCCCCTTTATGAACAATTCGACTTGCAGGATACAGAAAGGAAGGGAGAAGCTGCAGAGTCAGAAATACCCAGACAAAAGGAAGTGCGGCTCATTTCTCAGATGAACTGGAATGAGACTGATGATCCACAACTTGCCAAAGGTTCCTTGGCCCTATATCCCTCCCCTCACCCCCGCTCCATCCCCCACCTCCACTTTCCATTATCACCGTGAACTTCATAGGAACACAATCAGGGGAAGCGAGAGGGCAGCTGAGAAATCCTGATCGAGGTCAGATGTTCACTGACAAAGAAAAATAAATATTCTGTGTGTTGTTCACTTAAAAGAAAGTGGTGAAGCTTCAGTGAACCTTCTGCCTATGGCTTCGCTCACTGACCATCGTAAAAGCTTCATTAACCCCTTAAGGGTATAACTGTAGGCACAGCCACATCTTCTGAAGCTGAATGCTTTCATTTGTGCTAGAGCAGCAAGGGGTTCCTTGTGTGTCCCTACAAATACCCATGATAAACAGGAGTCATTTGCAATCACAGGGACCTGCAATCTCTTTCCAAATCTTGGGCTGGCCAATCATTGGCTGTCTCATTCGGGACCCCATGCGGTAAGAATTATGTGGTTTCGATCAGATGAAATATATTGTCACTAATCATGTTTCTCTTAAGAGTTCAGAAGGTCAGGTCTGCCACAAAATGCTACTGTCACAGGGTCTCCTCACAGTTTATGCACCTCTTATAGCTACGTCTGATACAAGCTCTCACTTGGTCTAACACCCACTCCGCTGGTCCCTGCCAACGCAGTGGTCTCTCCTCTTAAACTTCACAGCACTCCTTCTACATGACCCAGCCCTCCAGCGAGGTCACCTTAGTCCTCCCTGTCCAGGGTATCAAAGTCTCACCAGATCAACTGCCGATGCAGCCTTCATCAGTCCTTGGCCACTTCCCAAGGGCTAGTGGGAGACCCCCAGGACCACCCACCTCTCTGCATTCCAGCCCTGGGACCTTATTAGCTGCAGCTAAAGTCTATACCATCTCAGCCCCTAGTCGTCTTCTTATGCTGCCTTTCGCACAACTCCTCTGGGGAGGCCCTTCCACCAGGGACAGGATCCCAGGGCTTCTGCTTCCCCACAAAGGTATCTGCCTCTCTGCTCCCGGACAGCAACTGTCAACTCCCACTCCGCGGCCCTCTTCTGCTGCAAACTTGCTGGCTCCGTCTTCCCAGTCCATTTGGGCTAGTCCATTAATTAGATTTTATCAGTCCAGGTATGGCCTATATGGATAATTGACCCCTTATTAGCCACCTTAACTCCTTCAGGGCTGATGTGGGGTCAACAGCTCATCACAGCAACTTTTAAAGGAAATAAAATGTTCTTGAGGAAAACAAACACAGTCATGAGTGAACTGCTCTTGAATGTGAGAGATCAACTGCACACATTTTAATGGCATATTACTGGCATGCCCCATGGGAGCGCTCGCTCCCTCCCCACACCAGCTCTGCCCAATGAGCTTCTGACAAGGGCAGGCTTCATCACTGCAATTATTCCAGTCTCTTTGCTGCTGAATTCTTCTTAACAGTGTTGTAATTATAGATAGTTAGATACTGGGAAACAGACTAGACAAACAGTTCATTATTCATCAAATATAAGATATGGACATTCATCCAGTTATTGCATTGACTGGATACAAAAGAGGAGTTGTAAAATAAAGGGCAATTTTTTAAAAAATATCAAATTCCATGAAGAGCATTCTGGCAGCTCAAGTTGGAATATGCATAAATGAGGACTTGTAGGGAGGTCAATAAAATCATTGTCACCTGTAATTTAACCTATTGTTCTGTCTCAGTTTTCCAGATAAAAAATATCAAGAGATCTATAAGGATGTCAGCTTATTACATGTGAACCAGAACCGAATGATTTCAGTGATATTAGGCTTGTACACAACTATATCATTGGGTTTGATCTTGCACAAGGAGGGCAGTATTAAGTATAGAGCCTGATCTTGAAAATCTGCACTGCAATCATCCAAGCTCTCAATTAATTGGAGGGTTCATTTCATTTGGCTAGCAAGATCATTTAAACCGTTATACAGTGTGAGATTTTTTATTCTTCACTGCTTTGGGAATAGTCATTTCAAGACAGCAAATCAAAATTTCAAAGATTTGAATTTTAAAAAAGGGGAAATTTGAAAAGTTTGTAAAAGAAAGTTTTCTTTGGAAACTCTGTCAGGGCATCTTTGAGGAGAAATGGGTGGGATTGTCAAAGATGCTCAGCACTTGCCTAACTCTGGTCTTACTGAAGTCAATGTAACACTGAGTATTTCTGATTATCCCCAACCAATTCGATGAAGCTTCAAATCCAGCACTTCAGAGGACCAATACAGCCTCCAAGTTTGCTCCTTAACTTCCCAGGGCATTGCCTTGAATTCTTTTGACAGTCCACGCGTTCACTCAGGCGAGCTGCCAGACTCACTGGGCCCCTGGGCAAAGTTGGGCAGTGGCAGCACCATACTCCTGGAAGGGGTGGGGTTTCAGGCAGAAGGGGCAAGGCCAGGACAGCCAGCCCTCAGTGCTGCTTAGATCACACCAGTGCCATCCGGGGCTCTGCAGCACGCCAGATGGGGCACTGGCAGTGATTTAAAGGACCTGGGACTCCGGACGCCAATGCTGCCACAGTGACGGTTGGGAGCCCTGGGCCCCTTTGAACCACTGGGCCGCAGGGCAGCTGTCCCTGTTGCTCCCCATTGGCAGGCTTGAATTTACCTAAATGTTAAAGACCCATTGCCTCCTCAAACCACTTGTCCGTTGGTCTCCTCCTTTTTCCTTCTGTCCAGTTTAGAATTCCCCAACATATTTAGTCCCTGGCAAGGCCTCATTTCCTAGACACGTATTTAGCTCAAGATAACCAACATGCACAAGCTAGCCTGAGGTAAAACAGAGAGAATACCAGGCACTTTGGTTTTACCACGAGATACATTCAGTGAGGTCAACCCTTTGGGAGAGTATAGGGCAGTTTACCTCACAGTAAAACTAAAGTGCCTGGTATTCAGTGTGTTTTTTAACATGAGGTACTTCATACGTATGTTAGTTATCGTGAGATAAAAAATGCACGCCTTTATGCAGTGACCACCAGGCTTTATACTTCCTGCTCCCAGACAGAAATGCCACAATGGCTCCCCAAATGATCAAGTTTGGAACCATACCTCACATTTGCGCTTTCCCTTTGGACACAGCACTTACTTAGCACTGTTTAACATGTTTTTAGGGTATTACGTTTTATTCTACATCACCAACCCTAAAAAAACAGCCTCGCCCTTCCTTGGCTCTACACTGCCTCACACTAATCAACTCCAGTCTAATCTAACAGTGGCTATTCATGTTGTAACATCATTGGTATAATGAAGGATAGTTCTGCCCAGTTTACTTGCTGGATAGAGGTAGACAAAAATGATTCTCCATCAGTGCAGTTGCCAATGAGACTGCAAAGTCACCGAAATTCCAGGTACATCAGTGAAAGTTTGTTTACAATTCTGGGAGATTCCTGTGTTGCTCCATAGGTAAGACTGACATTCTGATAGCAACACTTGCAAAGGTTACAAGTATCACTACTATTTTCTATTATATCATCCATAATAGTACCCCAGTGACTCAAGTGAATGATCTGATTGTTCCAGCCCTCAAATAGCTAGACTATAGGTGATCAGAACCATTCCTATTCTTACTAGAGGCACTGAGACCACTGACAAGGGAGAGCAAAGTCTGCTCTACAGCTGTAGTTGAGTCAGTTGGCTTTTAGCTCACATGGTAAAGGCTTAAGCCCCTAAGGTTGCAGGTTCAAGCCCTTCTGCCAATGACCAGGATCTGGCCGCTCTACAGATGTCTGTCAATTCCCCTGAGCTAGTGGACTTGTATATCTACTTTAATGTAGCCTGCAAGCCTGAAAACACACACACAGAGGACAGGGGGGAGCTCATCTAGATGCTGCATGAATGCAATTGCCTGAGGTATGCAAGGCCACAAACTGGGTTTGAAATGCCTTCATTCTGAGCTCTGGTGCTTTGTCAGATTGATGCACGTGGGCCCCAAATGAAAGCATATTGCTTTCTCAGTGCCACGCACAACTGATCCGCTGAGTGGCATGAACATGTCCTTAGGAAAGATGCCCATTTCTCCTACTCAGTTGAACACGGACCACTGCAACGACAGCGATCCAAGAGCTGATGGAGACTTAAAATAAAAAAGTGCTGGGGAACTGGAGCTGGGGTTCATCCTGCTTTGAGCAGGGGGTTGGACTAGATGACCTCCTGACCTTCTAAACTTCTGTGATTCTAGGTGTTGATGGACAATCCCTGCTCAGATATTAGGTGTGTTGATGGACAACCCCTGCTCAGATACTGTACATTAGAGGGCACCACCACTAAAGTAATAAGGGAATCAAAACCTTACAATCTAGTAGGCTATTTGGTATCTCAGGATGCAGCTTGTCCCAGGAAGAAGTGCTGTTACGAGACTGCTGAGCGGTAGTTGTACCTCTGATAAAGTCATTAAACAGGAGAGGGTGTTCATCACACAACTAAAGAGGAGCTGTTGTGCGGGACTCTTGCTGTCCCTAGACAACCATCTATGGAAGCCCAGCTGAATGCATGAACAGCAAAAATATTTTTCAGACAATTGATCTTGCATGTTCAGTCATCACAGTGATTCAGTCAGATGCACTTCAAGAGAAGGAAGGAAGATCTTTAATTGCTTCTTTTGCATATTTTTCACGCCTCATAAATTAAAATATCTTGGCAGTTTTTATAAACTAGCTCAAGAAACCGGCAATAGCCATTGCAGTGCATAAAAAGGATTTGAGCTGCTGGCATTTTTAGTTAAGAGGATCCTGTGTGTCACAACAGATCTTGGTGGCTGGTTTGCTGACATAGAATGGACAACGAGAATATGCAGAGTAGTAATAATAAAAAAATTAAGTAAGAGCTTTGGAAATGATAAACTCCCAGCTCTGGGACACAAGACAAACACAACTACTGATGAGTAGGAAGAAACGCAGAGCAGGTTATCCTGTAACTGCTTACCATGTACCATGTAAAGAGGATCTGGTGCTGTCCGTGGTCAGAGACACCACACTGGACAAGACAGACCATGGGTTTTATCTAGTCGGGCAATTCCAATATTCCTAAAATGTCACAACATTCACTATGAAATATGTATAAGTAGGCCAAGGAACCCCTTCATCATAGACATTGTCTGGAATTTAGGATTTAGGGCAGCAGTTGGGGTTGTAAAGAATGTATATCCATTCATGTCACTTCCTCACCTGCTGGGGAAAGGGGCTGCATTTTCCATGCAGCAAATCTGTAGAAGAGCTGGAGGTAGAATACGGAGCTCCTAGTTACATTTTCTGTGCTTTAACCACTACCCCATCCTGCCTCATTTGGGGTACGCGACCAAACTAGGCACTGCCTCCCATGCTATCCTCTGGAACACTTCCCTGCTCCGAATGCCTGAGATATAAGTAGGAGCATTCAACAGAGGCAACTGTGCACAGCTTGTCCCAGGAAGAAGTGCTGTTACGAGACTGCTGAGCGGTAGTTGTACCTCTGATAAAGTCATTAAACAGGAGAGGGTGTTCATCACACAACTAAAGAGGAGCTGTTGTGCGGGACTCTTGCTGTCCCAAGCAAATGAAAGACTGGCTCTAATAGAGGGAAGGGGCACAGTTGTCCCCTACTCCTTCTACTTTAATCCCTGTAGATGTCCCCTCATAAGGAAACTAGACATCCTCCAGGCCTGAATTTCTTATGATCATGCTCCTTAGCTGTGACCTTCTACATACTCTCCTAGTTACAAAGGATAGAAAAGTAATTATTAACATTTATTTTCCTTGGAGAACTGCACTTTCTAAATGCTAATTTATCCTTCATTTACCATATTGCGGGTCGATAACATCGGGATAACATGAAGCTGTAAAGGGGGCAGGGAAAAATTTTACATTTACTGCTCTGCCTCTCACAGTGATATAGGAGCATGCCAGGTATGTTATACTAATAATACAGTACAAGCCTTAGCAGATAAGACAAGAAAATCAATTGTAATTCTTTTGGCTGTTTTCTCATATATTCTCAACCTGTTAGCAGCCCATTTCTTTTTAGAGAGCAGTCAATGAATATTTAATGTTCAAGTGCATTGCCAATTTTATCTGCCAGCTAATAAAAAGCTGCTTGGTCATGGGTGTAAGAGGAGAGGTCTATTTTAGTTTGCGTGGCTGGCCAGTTGTAATAAGAAGGATGGCAATTTTAAATTGGGAGATTAATGGATAATTTGGAATCGCTGTCATTCTGACACAGCCGGTGACCTTTTCAAATTGATAGATAGCTCCATTTCACCCCCACCAGCTACAACAAGAGACTGTTTCAAAGAACGAGACCTAAATGCCATGCTCGTCAAAGATGGAAAAGGGGTGGGGATGTGGCAGGAGAGTTTAGGAAAGAAAGAGCAACCCTCCTGTAGATTCATAGACTAATTAGGAAAGTCCCTCTTGATTCGACAGTCCCAAGTATTGTTTTGTGTTTAATCTGAGCTGCTTCAGTGTTAGTGATGTGAAAGGGACACAGACAGAAGGATGGTTAGCTTGATTTTCTTTTTTAACTGAGGAAAATAGCACAGCTGAACTCTCTAGATCAGTATTTCCCAATTGGTGCTTCGCGGAACCCCAGAGTTCTGCAAAGCGAAAGTAAGGGGTCCGCAAGAATGCGGCACTGCCCCGCCCCCTCTTAAAGAGACAGAGTCTATTTTGCAGCTTTTTTTTTTTTAAGCTGAAAAGGGTTCCGTGGCCACATAAAATTGGGAAACATTGCTCTAGATCCTATCTGAAAGGGTGGCCTTTCCCCTAGTTTCTGTGCATGAAAAACTGAAAGTGGAGAAAGCGAGTTTATAGGGAGCTTATCTGTGGAGGTACTATTAAAAACAATTAATTATCTGGGTTCTAATACTAATTAAAACAATTAATTAATTGGGTTCCCCCAAAATACATTCATGGGGAAATTTCTAATGCAATTGCTTTTTAATCATTCAAAGTTCACTTCTGTTTATCAAAAAAAAAAAAAAAAGCAAAGAATCACCAAGTTTTCCAAGCACTCTTTAATAGATTAAAAAGAGAAGCACAGCATAAAATACATGCTGACTTAGAACACTGAAATACACAACAAAGGTTTGTTAGAGACATTGCTAGCGACTTAAAAAAATACCTGTAATTATTGATACTGAATCAGTACAGAAGAGGTAAAACAAGGCCCTACTGGGCAAAAGTGTGGTTTTGCCAAGCTGTCTTTTACCTAGAAATGCTCATCTGCTTAAAATAAGGTTCTTGTTGATGGAACAAAGAATCATAGAACCATAGAGCTGGAAGAGACCTCAGAAGGTCATCAAGTCCAGCCCCCTGCTCTAGGCAGGATCAATCCCAACTAAATCAACCCAGCCAGGGTTTTGTCAAGCCTAGACTTAAACACCTCTACGGATGAAGACTCCACTACTTCCCTAGGTAACCCATTCCAGTGCTTCACTACCCTCCTAGTGAAATAGTTTTTTCTAATGTCCAACCTGGACCTCTCCCACCACAACTTGAGACCATTGCTCCTTGTTCTGCCATCTGTCACTACTGTGAACAGCCACTCTCCAGCCTCTTTGGAACCTCCCTTCAGGAAGTTGAAGGCTGCTATCAAATCCCCCTCACTCTTCGCTTCTGCAGACTATACAGACCCAACTCCTCAGCCTCTCTCATAAGTCATATGCTCCAGCCCCTAATCATTTTGGTTGCCCTCTGCTGGACCCTCTCCAATGCGTCCACATCTTTTTTGTAGTGGGGGGCCCAGAAATGGACACAATACTCCAGATGTGGCCTCACCAGAGCCGAATAAAGGGGAATAATGACATCTCTGGATCTGCTGGCAATGCTCCTCTTAATGCAACCTAATATGCCATTAGCCTTCTTGGCTACAAGGGCACTCTGTTGACTCATATCCAGCTTCTCATCCACTGTAACCTCCAGGTCCTTTTCCGCAGAACTACTACTTAACTGGTTGGTCCCCAGCTTGTAACTGTGCTTGGGATTCTTCCGTCCCAAGTGCAGGACTCTGCACTTGTCCTTGTTGAACCTCATCAGATTTCTTGTGGCCCAATCCTCCAATTTGTCTAAGTCACTCTGGACCCTATCTCTGCCCTCAAGCGTATCTACCTCTCCCCCTAGCTTAGTGTCATCCGCAAACTTGCTGAGGGTGCAATCCATCCCCTCATCCAGGTCATTAATAAAGATATTGAACAAAACCCGTCGTAGAACCGAACCTTTGGGCACTCCGCTAGAAACCGACCGCCATCCTGACATCGAGCCGTTGATCACTACCCGCTGGGCCCAGCCTTCTAGCCATCTTTCTATCCATCTTACTGTCCATTTATCCAATCCACATTCCCTTAACTTGCTGGCAAGAATATTGTGGGAGACCATATCAAAAGCCTTGCTAAAGTCAAGGTATATCACATCCACTGACTTTTCCCACATCCACAGAGCCAGTTACCTCATCATAGAAGCTAATCAGATTGGTCAGGCACGACTTGCCCTTTGTGAATCCATGCTGACTATTCCTAATCACTTTCCTCTCTTCCAAGTGCCTCAAAATGGATTCCTTAAGGATCCCTTCCATGATTTTTCCAGGAACCGAGGTAAGACTGACCGGCCTATAGCTCCCTGGATCGTCCTTCTTCCCTTTTTGAAGATGGGCACTACATTTGCCTTTTTCCAATCATCCGGGATTTCTCCCGATCTCCACGACTTTTCAAAGATAATGGCCAAAGGCTCTCAATGACATTTGCCAACTCCTCATTACCCTCGGATGCATTAAGTCCAGACCCATGGATTTGTGTACGTTTAGCTTTTCTAAATAGTTCCTAACCTGTTTTTTACCCACCAAGGGCTGTCCATCTTCATCCCATCTTGTGTCACTTGGCGCATTAGTCCAGGAGCCCACCTTGTCCGTGAAGACAGAGGCAAAGAAAGCATTGAGTACTTCAGCTTCATCTGTCACTAGGTTACCTCCTTCATCCAGTAGGGGCCACACACCCTCTCTGATCACCGTCTTCTTGTTAACATGCCTGTAGAAACCTTTCTTGTTATCCTTCACATCCTTAGCCAGTCGCAATTCCATCTGCGTTTTCGCCTTCCGGATAACCCCGGCATTCTTGAGCTATACATTTAAACCCTCCTGGTCATTTGTCCAAGTTTCCACTTTTTGTAAGCTTCCTTTTGTGCTTAAGTTCACCAAGGATTTCCCCGTAAGCCAATCCGGTCTCCTACCATGTTTGCCTCTCTTGCTATGCGTCGGGATGGTTTCTTTCTGTGCCTTCAATAAGGCTTCTTTAAAATACTGCCAGCTGTCCTGGACTCCTTTCCCCTTCATTTTAGCATCCCAGGGAATTCTGCCCATCAGGTCTCTGAGGGAGTCAAAATCTGCTTTTTTGAATTCCAAGGTGTGTATTTTACACTCTCTTTTCTTCCTTTGGTCAGGATCCTGAAATCTACCATTTCATGATCACTGCTTCCCAGGTTGTCACCCCCCTCTACTTCCCCTATTAGTTCCTCACTGTTTGTGAGCAGAAGGTCAAGCTGCACACGGCCCCTGGTCAGATCCTTCAGCACTTGCGTCAAGAAGTTATCCCCAACATTCTCCAAAAACTTCTTGGATTGCCTGTGTACTGCCGTATTGGTTTCCCAACAGATGTCAGGGTGATTAAAGTCCCCCACGAGAACCAGGGCCTGTGATCTGGAAGCTTCTCTCAGTTGTCCAAAGAAAGCCTCATCTACCTCATCCACCTGATTCGGTGGCCTGTAGCAGACACCAACCACAACATCACTGCTGTTGTTTGCTCCTTTAAACCTAACCCATAGACTCTCAACAGGTTTTTCTCCCTCTTTATACTGGAGTTCAGAGCAATCATAGTGCTCTCTTACATATAGTGCAACTCCTCCTCCTTTTCTCCCCTGCCTGTTCTTCCTGAACAGTCTATACCCTTCCATGACAGCGCCAGTCATGCGAGTCATCCCACCAAGTCTCTGTTATCCCAATTAAATCATATTTCTTGGACTGGGCCAGGGCCTCCAGTTCTTCCTGTTTGTTGCCCAGGCTTCTCGCATTAGTGTACAAACACCTCAGGTAACCAGTTGATCACCCTATCTTCTTCATTCGAATCAGGGGTCCTCCTATCTTGCTCGTTCCTCTCTGCATTTCTTCCTGGTATCCGACTTTCCCACTCCCCTCAGGGTTTTGGTCACCATCCCCCGACGAACCTAGTTTAAAGCCCTCCTCACTAGGTTTGCAAGCCTGCCCGCGAAGATGCTCCTTCCTCTCTTCATTAGGTGGATCCCATCTCTTCCTAACAATCCTTGTGCCTGAACAGAGTCCCATGGTCGAAGAAACCAAAGCCCTCTGCGACACCACCTGCGCAACCACGCATTTACGCCCTCAATTCGACGATCCCTGCCCAGTCCTTTCCTTCAACAGGGAGGATGGATGAGAACACTACTTGCGCTCCGAATTCTTGGATCCTTCTTCCCAGCACTACATAATCCGCAGTAATCCGCTCAAGGTCATTCTTGGTCAGACGTTAGTTCCCACGTGGAGAAGCAGGAAGGGGTAGCGATCCAAGGTTTGATCAGTTTGGTAAGCCTCTCAGTCACATCCTGAATGCGAGCTCCCGGTAAGCAGCACACCTCGAGATTCCAGGTCGGACGGCAGATGGATGTCTCAGTCCCTCTTAGGAGGGAGTCCCTGACCACCACCACCCGTCATTTTCTTTTGGGGAGGGGGCCGTGGAACCCCCATCCCTAGGACTACGCATCCCATGCCTTCCAGTAGACAGTGTTCCCTTCCGGTTTCTTCCTTGTGAGGTCCCTTCCAAAGCATTCAGCACTGCAGAGCCTGTGGAGAGAGCCTGAAAGCGATTACTTACCTCTATAGCATTGGGGGATTCCCATGCTGGCCTTTTTTCCCCTTCTAGAAGTTACATGCTGCCAGTTCTCTTCCTAGTCAAGTACTGCCCTCTCTGGCTCTTCCGCCTGCCGTGCTTGAAGGATTAAACGCTGACTTCTATCGAGGAAGTCTTCATCCTCTCTGATCGAGCATAGGGTCGACACTTGGGCCTCCAGTCCTCTAATTTTTTTCTTCCAAAATGGCGACCAGCTTGCACTTAGTGCAGATGAAATCCGTTCTTTCTTCCGGGAGGAAGACAAACATGGCACACGCTGTGCAGGTAACAACAGCAGACCTATCACCATACATCGCTGCTGTCCTGGAGAAAGGATTTAAAAAGAAAGGCAAGAGAACCTCACGCCCTTCCCAACTCCCTCTCTAAACTCCCTGTTAGCACTCACCTGTTCACAAGCTCCTTGGTCGCTTGCCCACTGCCTTATAAAGCCCTGGAGTGCCTGAAAGTCCCTCCCCCTACCAAGGCTCAGCCAATCAGCAGAGGCTTCTAGAATTCAAACAAATGTAACACATTGTACTGGAAGGTTTGGAGTGAAAAACCTAGAACAAGAAGCCCTTTGTGGGGAGGCTCAGAGACAGGGTGACCCAGAAAACTACCAACCAGCAGAAAAAAATGCAGAAGTTGGACAACTAAAGTTCTAAAAGCATGGAGGACCCAGGGGTTTGTTTTTATTTGTTATTTAAAAGGCACAGAGTTCCATTTGTAGACTCTAGCAGGAGGAAAGAGCTTATAATACGCATATTTAATTTTGCATAGAAGAGTCTGATTTGTCAAAGGCATGAATTTCCATCCATGCAAACAAAGTGAACTCATACACCATGAGAATAAACCCTGCTCAACACGCTACATTTTGGGCATAGCTACTTTCTGCTTGTTGAGTGTCCTCAAAGCAAAGACAATGTTTTTTCCTCTCTTCTGGAGGTAGCACGGGAGAGAACTGTCCTCACCCTGCACCAGGATACCCTGTGCCCTGTTTCAGCAAATCCAGATCAACGTGCGCTAATAGTTCACAGGCAAGCAAGTGTTTTAAAAGCTCTGCTGCATGCATCTGACCTGAAACAAGTTTTTGACCAAGACTTCAGTGCCAGCAGGGACCATCGGGATCATCTAGTCCAGGGGTGTGCAATAATTTTTGACCAGGGGCCACTTCAGAAATTTTTGAAGTGGCCCTGGCCCACCCAGGAAGGGGCGGGCCCAGGACATTTTCGTGCTTCCTTACCCACAGACCCTGATTGGTCTGTGGGTGGCGGAGTGTGTGAAGTCTTTGTCCCCCCCGCCCCCAAGAGAACCGCCAGTTGTTCTGAACAGCTGGTGATTCCCTCTAGGCGCCCACACCCCTGTGGCAGTGGGAGGAGACTTTGCGTGCTTCCCCCCACCCCTAGACCCTGATTGGCTTGGGAGTGGGGTGAGCATGAAGTCGCTTGCTCCCAGCCCTCCAGCGCACAGCACTTAGAGTCAACCGCCAAGGTCAACCCGTTTGATGGGCAGGATTGGGCCCA
This sequence comes from Rafetus swinhoei, assembly GCA_019425775.1. NCBI lineage: Eukaryota > Metazoa > Chordata > Testudines > Trionychidae > Rafetus > Rafetus swinhoei. The sequence continues at coordinate 49,452,813 of CM033432.1, forward strand.
AGGAGGCCCTTTTGCCCACCCCTGATCTAGTCTGACCTCCTTCTACACATTGCAGGCCACAGAACCTCACCCACCCACTCCTGTAATAGGTCCATAACATCTGGCTGAGTAACTGAAATCCTCAAATCATAACTTAAAGACTTCAAGTTACAAATACTCCACCATTCACTGCAGTTCAAACCAGCTAGCAACCTGCACCCCACAATGCAGAGGAGGGCAAAGAGCCCCCACAGTCTCTGCCAATCTGACACGGGGGAAATTCCTTTCCAACCCCAATATGGAGATCAGTCTTGAGTGCTGGGCATGGGTGGTTGGTGCAGCTGGGGCTGGGGGAGGGAGGCCCACAGCCCCACCTATAGCCCCGCCCTCTCTGCTGAGGCCCCACACCACAAGGAAGAGGCAGGGCATTGTGTCAAGCACAGCCCCTCAGGGAGGGGAAGAGAGGTGGGGCAGTGTACCAAGGCATTCTGGAGGTGGAGGGTGGGGGTGGCCATGCCCGCTAGCTGAGCCTTCCCCAGCTAGTGTCCTAGCTCTAGCCATTAGTGAAATTTGCTTACAGCAGTGGGGAATAGGCCAGATATCATTGCAGACAGCTGCAACACGCCACCCCTTCCATAAACATGTGAAGTCTTAGAACAAGTTAGGTATTTTTCCCTACAATTTCTGAGCAAGAGGATTTTTTGAGGAAGCCAAATCAAGAATCCTTAATAGTGGATCATTAGCCACAAGTCTAAAGCACTTACTAGGGTACACAAATGACAAACATGCACATTTTGTATCACTGCCTTTGCTAGCTAAAGAAGGATACCTATCATTGCAGTGTTTAAGCACTATCAGTGGTAGTTGTTATTCCAATCCCCACAGGAATTACCCTCGGCATAAAGAAGTTTAATACGAACCGCCTTAGTGCCCAGCTCTTTCTTAGCTTCTGTCTATGCTCTTGGTTGTGAGCCAGTTGCTTGAATCAGTGAATGTACCTTATTTATAGGTCAGAATTATATTCATATCGCTCTCACCCCCTTGAAACTCTTTTTTTCCATAAAACCTCTAATTTTTACTAACCTTGCCTTTATTCCTACAGTGTAATCTCAGCAGCTTTTAATCTTTGTAATTGCCTTGTACTGTGGCTTCATTTCTTCTATAGCTTTTGTGTAACGCATCCAGAATTGTGCACAGTATTCACGTGCAGTTACATCCGCCCTTAGAGAATGATCTACTCTGAACCAACACTTTTTTAAAAAAATAATTACAAATAGCATTTTATATTTATAACTAGAGAATAAACAGTATGAAATGCTTCTTATGAAATTCTCTCCACCGTTGCAGAGTATATCAAAGATAAATACATTCAATTCAAGAGCAAGGCAAGTAAAGGGGCAAAATAAGTGATGCTATGAGGTTTAAAATATATACACATATCCATAAAAATGCACCATTCTTCTAAACAGGCGAAGGTCAAAACTCAGTGGGGGCTGTTGTGTTATCAGCACTTTTTAAAAATCAGGTGACTTATTTTAGTGTTTAAATATAGGCAACTCATTTTTTTTAATTTTCATCTAAAATAAATAGTTTGCTATATTCAGCAAGCATATAAGTGACTATAGCATTTCTCATGGTTATTCTGCAATAAAGGTCAATTATAATATTTACTAGATTTGGTCAAACAGACAAGTAGAGACGCATGTATACTTTTGCAATTAAACATGCCAAGTTCATGCAGCAAGGGTGTCATTACCTCTTCCTTGTGAATTATCTGACAACCACCACTTTCTTTGTGAAAATGCTCACAAATCCTGAATGTTTCCTGGCTTTCAAAGAAAAAGACCTTTCTAGAATATTTATGAAGTGAATAGTTCCAAATTACAAATATTTGTGAAAACCAGAATCACTTAGTAAATGATTGAGAAATATGGGCTAAATTCATTAGAAAATGTATTTAGTGTGATGCTTGCCAAATATTAATAGCCTATTAATGCTTCAGATAGAGTATGAATAAATGCAACTGTGACGGATATCGTGCAACAATGGAAAAGGGCTGGTAAAAGAATTGAGCTTTGTAGCATGCTGGTGGGAATCAGAGATTGTCAGATTCAGGGGCATGTTATGCTATTTCGGAAATGCATTTTGTGTCTAGACGTGTTATTTCGAAATAAGCTATTTCAAAATAATGCTGTAGTGTAGACATACCCTGAGTGTTTTGAGTGTGATGCATTTCTTACTGGATATGCTGTGACGATATTTTGTGATTTTTAGCATAACCTGGGAGGAGGGAGCTGGCAGGGGGAGGCAAGGGGAGGAAGGGGGAGGAGAAGCTTAGGGCTCAGGGTTGGGGGTCTCACCAGCCCAACTGTCTCCCAACACCATGGGTGCAGGGGCCTCCTGGGGGTGTGGGGAGGGTGGGGAGGAAGAAGCAGGAGGGGGAGAAGGAGTGAGAGGAGGAGCGGTAGCTGGGGAGGCAGCAGGGGCTGGAGCAGCAGGAGGCAGCAAGCTCTGCCTCAGGGTCGATGACCACCTGGGGGGCACGGACCATCCTGCCCCCCCAGGATGCGGTCATAGAATCCACGGCATCAAAATAGGGATTTTGATGCGGTCCACGGCATCAAAATAGGGGCAGGGGTCTGGGTCTGCCCCTGGTTGCGAGCTGCCCCCCTGTGGCCCTGGCAAACGCCTGCTGCAGCTCCTTTACTTTCATGTGAACTGGCTCCTGGGTTCGCATGTGGCCTTTGGTGGCCAGGCTGGCAGCCATCTGCCTGTAGACGGTTGCGTTCCTCAGTTTAGTGCGGAGACCATGGACGTTGGAGGCATCTCCCCAAACCTGAATTAGGTCCCTGATCTCCGCACTGGACCAGGCAGGTGCCTGCCTTTTCCAGCCCCTGGCAGGCTCCTGGGAGCTGGCAGACTGGTCCTGGGGAGCGCGGTGGAGGGCTGGCTGGCTCTGGCTGCCTGGCTCATGCTGGGGCCACTGGGTCAGGTGCAGCGACTGCTGGCTCTGGGCTGGCAGGCTTGGAGCTGGCACAGGCACTGTGGCCAGAGTCTACCCCTTTAAGGGCTCCGGGGACAGGGGGTGGGAGAGGAGATTTCTTGGTTGTGCCCAGAGTGGCCACCAGGGCACCCTGGGAAGGGCTGGAGGCCCCCTATTTTGAAATAAGTGTCTACACAACGCTTATTTCGAAATAGCAGTTTCAAAATTGGTGCTATTCCTCGTGGACTGAGGTTTACCAATTTCAAAATAAGTGCTCCTCTATTTCGATTTAATTTTGAAATAGCGGTTTGGCTGTGTAGACTCTGGTAAAGTTATTTCGAAATAACGGCTGTTATTTCGAAATAACTTTGCTGTGTAGACATACCCTCAGATAGCTCAAGGTCAATAATTTGATGTCACTAGTAAACAGAAATGACCAATTTTTGCCTGTTTGATAGCAATGTGTGTGTGCATCAGAGAGCAGAATTTTGCCTTAACGAACAGTAGACTACATTGAAAAAGCAACATTCCAATGTTTGTCATTTAACATTGTATTGTCACAGCATGTTTATTTAATGCATGCCACACAGGCAGCCCTGGAGATAGGAGAAAATGAATAATTTCCTCAGATAAAAACAGAGAGTTCCAATTTATGTCACAGAATAAAGGAGAATACTCAGGGACATCAGAACAGTCCTCTATGAGTATTTACTCAAGTATTAGTCTCTGGCAGTTAGAAAACACAACACTGCTAGGACCAAATTGCTCCCTTTAAAAAAACCCTCAAATAATGGGCTGCTGATGGGGTACAACCATTACATATTTTTAATTCCAGATTAGTGAGATCTAAGAATCTCCACTTTGCTGTCTCCATAACTCATTAAAGCACGTTAGGAGTCTCCATCTGAAGTAACATTTGATACAACTTGACATCTGCCATACTTACACATTTTCCATGCCTGGGGTCTTGGGAACAGAGTGGTTCATGTTAAATAACAGCGACCCCTTTGGCTGATTCAGGAACATCCCTGACAGTCTCTGGAAGGAAAAACTTACACGGCTACCCCTCTGAAGTTTTAGTCTCTGAAAGGACTCCCATCTTAAGTAGTCTTCTGCACCTCGCAGGTTCAAGACCTGTGTATGTGGACTTGACAATATGGAGCTGGTGTTTAAAGAGAAGAAAACTGGGACGGAATCTTCTGAGAACAACAACAGATTCTGCTACCTTTCTGAAAGGAAAAAAAAGTCTCCTCTAGAAATCTGAATATTGGCAATGATACAGCCAACTTCGGCTGCTCTTCATACCCATGCTTCTGCACAATGCAACACTGCAAAGTGGGGTAGCAACACAAAGCTGTCTACAGAACAAGACCCTAGAGAGAAGATGAAGTTGGCTTAAGGACTTTGTTTTCAAGCATCTTCCACTCCTTCTCCATTAAATCTCTTACTACTGGAGACTGTCACAAGTGATTTCTTGTGAGAGCAGGTCAAGTACCTCAGATATCAAGCAATGAGATAGCACCTGTCAAATGCCATTCCCCTCCTCTTTCTCACCTGCCACTGCCTGAGCCTTACAGATAACCTGATTAAAAAGCTCACTGGCCTGTGCTCCTACCTTCTCTTGTTCCTTAACCCAGAAATAGCTTCCTGCACACACCCCAATCCTTTTCCCTACGGTCTCTTGAGTTGCTACATCCTGCCCTCCAGGAAAACGTATACAATCTGAAATCCAGCCACACTGAACAGACATTGACCATTGTTGGGGGATGGTCAGACATCTTATGGGATGGCTGAGTGAATAAGCAAAGCCACAGAATCATAGAATCCCAGGGTTGGAAGAGACCTCAGGAGTCATCAAGTCCAGCCCCCAGCCCAAAGCAGGACCAACCCCAACTAAATCATCCCAGCCAGGGCTTTGTCAAGCAGAGACTTAAAAACCTCTAGGGATGGAGATTCCACCCCTAGGGAACCCATTCCAGTGCTTTACCACCCTCCTAGGGAACTGGTTTTTCCTAATATCCAATCTAGACCTCCCCCACTGTAACTTGAGACCATTGCTCCTTGTTCTGCCATCCGTCACTACTGAGAACAGCCTCTCTCCATCCTCTTTGGAACCTTCCTTCAGGTAGTAAAAGGCTGCTATCAAATCCCCCCTCACCCTTCTCTTCTGCAGACTAAATAAGCCCAAATCCCTCAGCCTCGTCTCATAGGTCATGTGCTCCAGCCCCTTAATCATTTTGGTTGCCCTCCAGTGGACCCCCTCCAATGCGTTCACATCTTTTCTGTAGTGGGGGCCCAAGAATTGGATGCAATACTCCAGATGTGGCCTCACCAGAGCTGAATAAAGGGGAGTAATCACTTCTCTAAATCTGCTGGCAATGCTCCGCCTAATACACCCTGATATTCCATTAGCCTTCTTGGCTACAAGCGCACACTGTTGATTCATATCCAGCTTCTCATCCACTCTAATCTCCAGGTCCTTTTCTGCCAAACTGCTGATTAGCCAGTCGGTCCCCAGCCTGTAACGATGCTTCGGATTCTTCCGTCCCAAGTGCAGAACTGTGCACTTGTCCTTGTTGAACCTCATCAGATTTCTTTTGGCCCAATCCTCTAATTTGTCTAAATCACTCTGGACCCTATCCCTGCCCTCCAACATATCTACCTCTCCCCGTGGCTTAGTGTCATTTGCAAACTTGCTGAGGGTGCAATCCATCCCCTCATCCAGGTCATTAATAAAGATGTTGAACAAAACCAGCCCTAGAACCGGTCCTTGAGGCACTTCGCTAGAAACCGACCGCCAGCCTGACATCAAGCCGTTAATCACTACCCCTTGGGCCTGACAATCTAGCCAGCTTTCTAGCCATCTTACACTCCACCGACCAGCTCCCATCTCAGTCCGACGGGGTGCCTGACGTGACACAGCTTGAGTAGCACTAAGTACTCACAACAACTGAAGGCAATTGGGGCCATGCTTTGAACATACATAGTGTGACATAAATGCAAATTATGCTGAAAACCCAGGGACCAGGTGTTTCATGCTGAGCACCCAAAACAGGTGGGCACTTGAGAATTCTGGGCTTAAGCTCTGTGCTGCAGTTTCCCAGCTGTAAAATGGAAAGGAGAACACCACCATGGCCAGCCAATCAGAAACCCAAATACTCTTCTCCTGCCCATTCCCCAAGGCCCTGCTCCGCCCACTCCTTCTTCAAGCCTCCCCCCACTCTCTCCATCCCCTTCCCTCAGTCGCTCATTCTCCCCCACACTCACTCACTTTCACCAGGCTGGGCAGGGTCCTGGGGTGCAGGCTCCCAGAGGGGACTCGGGAGCAGGAGAGAGGCTCAGGGCTAGGGCAGGGGGTTGGGTATAGGAGAGGGGTTTAGAGTATGAGCTCTGGGAAGGGGCTCAGAGCCAAGACTTGGGCTTCAGGAAGAGGGTGAGGGGTGCAGGTTCCAGCTCGTCAGCCTTTACCTCAGGCAGCTCCAGCTCAGCAGGGCAGCAGGTCTAAATTAGGTTCCCTGCTTGCCCTGGCCCCATGCCACTCCCAGAAGAGCCTGGCACATCCCTGGGGGGGAGGGGCATGGGGCTTTGTGAGCTGCCTCTGCCTGCAGGCACTGCTCTGCAGATCCCACTGGCCACAGTTCCCAGCCAATGGGAGCTGCGGAGTCAGTGTTCAGTGTGGGGTAAGCACATGGAGACTTCCTGGCCCCCTTCCAAGGGCCACAGGGACATGCCAGCCTCTTCCAGGAGCGGTGCTGGGCCTGGGCAGGGAGCCTGCCTTAGCCCTGCCCTGTCACCAGACTTTTAGAGGTATAACAGTAGCCTCCGGAAGATACAGCCCTATTCAATGAGACTCCCGGCAAAACCAGGAGGGTTGGTAACCCTATAAGTGAAGCTTCCCCTTGGGGAGGCTTGTCCCTCCCTGCCTCTTACAGAACAGGCCCCACCCCACAATGGCACAATGCTCAGGGATGCTCAACCTCCATTACACGCCACCCTGAACTCCACCTAATTGAAAAGGGATGTTGTGAACATGAATGACAGTAGGTCGGTGAAGCACTCGGATACTCCAGCGACAGCACCACAGGAACACCCATGAGAAAATGAATCATCTCATGTTCAGAGCAGCGTTTGGACAGAATGTGTCCAGGAGCCACACACTGACTGAGAGGGATGAAACCACTGAACACCCATCCACTGAACAAGACTGAGGGCCTGTGGAAAAAACAGCATGTGATCATGTCATTAAAGACTATCAAAACACATTTGCACCTGGGGCCCAAAGTCAGATTGCTTTTCATTCTGGCATTTCTTAACTTCTGAGGGCTTGACTCTGCAACCCCAGAGTGCTTTAAAGTCGTGGTTTGGATGCAATTACAATGAATGAGTCATCTTCCCAAAAGTCAGCATCATCCTGTTTAAGGCCAAAAGAGATCATCTAGTCTGACCTTCTATATCCCAGGCATCAGCCAGCACAAACAAACAAAACCCCAAAAACAAAAGAATTACAACCTACAGGTGACCAAGGATATGGCTACACTGGGGGTCGAAGAAGGTATGCAAATTGCACTCGCATTTGCATATCTTCTTCCAATTTTTTTCCAGAAGAGGATTTTCCGATATTTGGCCCATCTACATGGGGCCAAATGTCAGCAAAAAACCCTCTTTCGGAAGCCCCCTGTAAACCTCATTTTACAAGGAATAAGGGGGCTTCCAAAAGAGGGTTTTTTGCTGACATTGGCCCCATGTAGACGGGCCAAATATCAGAAAATCCTCTTCCGGAAAAAAAAATCGGAAGAAGATATGCAAATGCGAGTGCAATTTGCATGCCTTCTTCGAAAAAAACCACACAGTGTAGCCATACCCTAAAGTATTACCTGCCAACAGGCAGAGAAACAGAGGGAGGGACAGAGATGCACCAGAGGGACCCTACAATGGCAAGGAATTGATTAAATGAGAAATAATGAGATTAACCTGGCAGTGTAAGATAAATGTTCATTTTATGGAGGAAGTTTTTTTCCTTGCCAATTCCTGATGCAAAGAAATGACTGTGTGAAAGATATCACTTTGCTGCACAACAGATGCTTGCATACCCGGCGTACACCAGTTTCAGTATGTCAATACTGCGCCTCGGCAGGAAAAAACAACTTTTTAATAATGAAGTCAAATAATGAGATTAGATGTACAATTATTTCTCTACTGAACAAGCACCCTGGAGATTTTGCTCTGGTATTAAAGTGTATCAGTATTCTTTGAGACAGTAAGAAACACTGCACTGAGACACATCCATTTTCACCCATTCATGTGACACTAGTAAGCAGAGAATCCATACAATGAGATTTTGATTGTTTCAGATACCACCTATCTCATCATACCTCACATTACATGTTTCAAGAGTCTTAGGCCAGGCAGGGCTGGACTAAAGGGTGGGCTAGCCGGGCAGCTGCCCAGGGTGCCAACCTACAGGGGGCGCCTGGCTCCCGGCGGGCTGCAGCGGCTGCCCGGGGCAGGAGCCGTGTTAACCCCCGCAGCACTGGGCAACAGCGCCCTTCCCCCCGCAGCCGCAGGGCCCTGTACAGCCAGGTGCAGCCCACCCAGGGCGGCCCCAGGCTGCACGCCATTGGCGGTGGCCAGGCCGACCGGGCAGCGCATGCGCCATGCATCCGCCCATGCGCCCCGGAGGTGGGCCTGCACATGCGTCGTGCGCCCAGAGGTGGGACCGCGTGTCCTGGGGGTGGGCCTGCACATGCATCGTGCGCCCGGAGGTGGGGCCGCGTGTCCTGGGGGCGGGCCCGTGCATGCACTGTGCACCTGGAGGCGGGGCCGTGCGCTCCGGGGGCAGCGCCGCATGCCTGAGGCCTGGGGCGCCAAAATGGCTTGGGCCGGCCCTGAGGCCAGGAAACAACATTTTGTTAGCATAGCTATGTGAGTCTGGGGTGGGGAAAAATGAAGCCATCGTACCTATGCTGGCAAAACCCCCAATGTGGAAACAACTGCACCAAGAGAAAATGCGTCTGTTGGGTTAACTAACAGTTTAGTTAGGCAGCGTTATTACACCAGCAGAAATACTTCCGTTGGCAAACACTGTGCCTGCACTAAGGGGCTCTGCCATCAGAGCCTTAGCTATATTGCTGCCAGGGTCAGATTAACTCTTTGGGGGCATGGAGCTATTAGATTTTGGGGATCCCTAGGCTCTGGAGTGAGGCCAAAATGAGGGATTTAGAGTGTGGAAGGGGGTGCAGGTTGAGGCAGGGTGTGGGGGGGCTCGAACTGAGAGTGCAGGCACTGGGGTGGGGCTGGGGATGAGGCATTTGCAGTGCAGAAGGGGGATCCAGGCTGGGGCTATGGGATTTGGACTGTGGGAGGTGGCTCAGGACAGGAGGGTGGGGGGGCAGGGCCTGGGCGGGAGTTAGGATGCCATGGTGGGCTTAGATCTGAGGCTCAGGGTTGGGTTCTGGAATGGAGTTAGGGACGTAGAGTGCAGGCGGGGTCTCAGGACCAGGGCTGGAGCAGGGGTTGGGGTTCAGGGCACTTACCTGGGGCAGTTCCCCTTTAATAGGATGGGAAAGCAGGTGGCCGAGTGCGGGACACACGGGTTATGTCTAGACTGCAGGCTTCTTTCGGAAGAAGCTTTTCCAGAAGACATCTTCGGAAAAAACTTCTTCCAAAAGAGAGTGTTCACACTGCCAAAGCACATGGAAAAGTTGAATGGATGCTCTCTTGCATGTAAGCTGTGACTACTATGGGCGGAGTGTCCACCAGGGCACCTGTGCTTTTTCCTCTTTCCTCTTCTTCCAAAAGAACTCCCTCTTCCCGTCCACACATACCTTTTTGCCAAAGAGCTCTTTCAGAAAAAGGGAGTTTTTTCAGAAGACGAGGGAAGAGGAAAAAGCACAGGTGCCCTGGTGGCCATTCTGTCCATAGCAATCACTGCTTACATGCGAGATAGCATCCACGCTTTTGCAGTGTGGACGCTCTTTCGGAAAAAGTTTTTTCAGATGATCTCTTCCAAAAAAAAAATTATTGCGCAAGAAGCCTGTAGTCTAGACGAAGCCTCAGTGAGACAAATTCCATTCCAGAGAGTCTTGATTCTGGTCCAACATCTGAGTAAATCAGGAATGACTCGGTTGAAGTCCAGGGAATTACACCTAATTGTTCTGTAATTCATATATCCTATCATCATCCATGTAAGAGCCTGTCTGTCCCTAGCCTTCACTTCAAGAGGAAGTAAACAGCATGTCATAACACGAGATGGGCTACTTTATTGGAAAGGCAATAAAAACGATACAGCTGAGCCACAGTAAATTCATACTCATTTCCCTCCTGTCATTTCAGGCTTCATATAACAACTGTGCCTTATAATTAAAAACTTTCATTAGGTAATAAAAAATGCAACTAGGCAATTAACAGTTTTTCTACAAATATCTATTATTTAATTAGCATTTTATGAGGATTATGCTTTAGGACCAAGAAATTTCTCTTCAACACCTTGAAAGGAACAGATTTCATGCAGGGTTGGGGGACACAAATAAATCCCTAAATATTTTCCAGCACAATCCTTACAGTATGAAAGAGAGTACCTAATCATAGTCCCAGCATCTTTGATGAGAGGTTTTTGCTGGTCTAGTGGTTAGAGCGAAGGACTGAAGGGAGCCCAGGGCCCATTATACCCTAACTCCAGTTTACATCCTGCAGAAATTGGGCAAATCATTTAACCTCCTCCTGCATGAACCAGTCCAGCTGGGAAGACTGATGCGAAGCAGACACATCAGTATAAATCTGATGCTGCGTAGGAGCTGATTTTTCCTGGATAGATACATTCTTTTGCAGTCAGAGAGACAGGCTCTGAGTTTAAAGACATGCACATCAGGCCACAATGCAGCATTTCACACTCTATCGCAGGAATGTCACACTGTTGGTACAGTCTGTCAGATTTACTAGTTTCAATTAAATGGACTATCGTATATTCACACTGTAGGTGCTACATATTTCATCAAATCACCAAAATTACTCCATAATTTTCTGATTAAAAAAAAAACCCTTCAGTGCATACTGCCATGCAATGCCTATTAAAGTTGATACTTTGAAGAATTCCCTCCAGTGATCTGGCCACAATCTATTTTTCTTGGGACACTGAACAAATGAAATATTTTTTGCATAAGTGTATCTGCCTGGATATTTAACTTCCAGCTGAACAAAATGGTTACAGCTCATCCTCAACCCAAATTCTCCAGAAGATGCTGCGAGCCTGCACTTTCTGGACAAGTTACAGATTTTGACGTGTGGAAAGACTAAGGGTACATCTACACTGCAACACTATTTCAAAACAACTAGCGCTATTCCAAAATAACTTTGTCCGTGTCTGCACAGCAGGCAGTTATTTCGAAATAGTGTCAAAATGCTGTCAAGCTGCAGGACTTCTTACTCCAACTCCTGTAACCCTCACTGTTTGAGGAATAAGGGAAGTCGGAGGAAGAGGGCTCTAATTCAAAATAAGCGCTGTGCAGACACCCCCTATTTTGAAATAAGCTATTTTGAAATAAGATGCGCTATTGATGTAACTCAATTTGCATAGCTTATTTCAAGTAAAGCCCTGCAGTATAGATGCACCCTAAGAACTAAGAGAGGACTAAACTGGGAACATTGCAACTGTCTTCAGATATCTGAAGCTGTACAATTCTGGAGAAAGGAACTATTTTTGGTGGAGCAAGAAATTATTTCTAGGCATATAAGAAGAAATGAAGAGGGGGAGAATTTACGTTGAATATCAGGAATAGAGCTCTATCCTGAGCAATGCTCACCCCTTTCCATTGCTCAGGCAAAGCAAATGGATCCTGGGACTCCTTGATGTGGAGAAATCCTCAATGAAAGTAGAATAGTGATAGAAACGTAGCCGTGTTAGTCTGGTGTAGCTGAAACAAAATACAGGACTATGTAGCACTTTAAAGACTAACAAAATGGTTTATTAGATGATGAGCTTTCGTGGGCCAGACCCACTTCCTCAGATCAAATAGTGGAAGAAAATAGTCACAACCATATATACCAAAGGATACAATTAAAAAAATGAACACATATGAAAAGGACAAATCACATTTCAGAACAGAAGGGGGGGGGGGGGAAGATAAATGTCTGTGAGCTAATGGTATTAGAGGTGATAATTGGGGAAGCTATCTTTGTAATGGGTAAGATAGTTAGCGTCTTTGTTGAGACCGACGCAGAGTGTCGAATTTTAGCATGAATGACAGTTCAGAGGATTCCCTTTCAAGTGCAGATTTAAAAGGCTTCTGAAGCAGGATGCAGGTAATTAAGTCGTTGAGACAGTGTCCTTTCTGGTTGAAATGGCAAGAAACTGTTTTTTCTTTGTGATCCTGTCTAATATCTGTTTTGTGGGCATTGATCCTTTGGCAAAGTGTCTGAGACGCTTGTCCAATGTACAAAGCAGATGGACACTTTCGCACATGATAGCATAAATTATATTTCTGGATGCGCAGGAATATGTATTCTTGATCTTATAACTCACTTGGTTAGGTCCAATAATGGTATCAGCAGAGTGGATATGTGGACAAAGCTGGCAACGGGGTTTGTTGCAAGGGAAGGTACCAGGTTGGTATTAGTGTGGTATGTCCTGTGGTTGTTGGTAAGAATCATCTTGAGGTTAGGTGGTTGTCTATAGGAGACTATGGGTCTGTCTCCCAGAGCCTCTTGGAGTTTAGTATCCTGTTCCAGTATAGGCTGTAGTTTATTGATAATGTGTTGGACAGGTTTAAGTTGGGGGCTGTAGGTGATGACAAGTGGTGTTCTATTGTTGGTTTTCTTGGGTCTGTCTTGAAGTAGATGGTTTCTAGGTATTCGTCTGGCTCTTTCAATTTGCTTTTTTATTTCTCCGGGTGGGTAGTTGAGGTTTATAAATGCTTGGTAGAGATCCTGAAGTTTCTGGTCTCTGTCAGTGGGATTAGAGCAGATGCGATTGTATCGAAGGGCTTGGCTATAGATGATGGATCGTATGGTGTGTGCTGGATGGGAGCTGGAAGCATGTAGGTAACTGTATGAGTCGGTGGGTTTTCTGTAGAGGGTGGTGTCTAATTTTCCATTGTTGATTTGTACTGTGGTGTCCAGGAAATGGATCTCTCGTGTAGAATGGTCCAGGCTGAGGTTGATGGTGGGGTGTAGGTTGTTGAAATCTCTGTGGAATGTCTCCAGTGTTTCTTGGCCATGCATCCAGATCATAAAGATGTCATCGATGTAGCGTAAGTAGAGAAGGGGTAAAAGGGGACGGGAGTTGAGGAAACGTTGTTCTAGGTCAGCCATAAAGATATTAGCATACTGTGGGGCCATGCGTGTACCCATGGCTGTGCCGCTGATCTGGAGGTATCCTCTGAACTGTCATTCATGCTAAAATTCGACACTCTACGCGCAGTCTCATCAAAGACGCTAACTATCTTACCCATTACAAAGATAGCTTCCCCAATTATCACCTATAATACCATTAGCTCACAGACATTTACCTTTCCCCACCTCTAACACCATTAGCTCACAGACATTTATCTTCCCCCCCCTCCCCCGGCATCCCCCTTCTGTTCTGAAATGTGATTTGTCCTTTTCATATGTGTTCATTTTTTTAATTGTATCATTTGGTATATATGGTTGTGACTATTTTCTTCCACTATTTGATCTGAGGAAGTGGGTCTGGCCCACGAAAGCTCATCATCTAATAAACCATCTTGTTAGTCTTTAAAGTGCTACATAGTCCTGTATTTTGTTTCAATGAAAGTAGGATATGGAGGCGAGCGAGGGGACTTGAGGGCTCTCATAGTTTAGCTGGTATGAGCATATTTGAATAACTTATCCCACTTGGGCCATCAGAAAGGTTTGAGCCCTGGGACCCACAGAACTAAACAACATGAGGATCATGAGGATCTACTGCTTGCGCTAAATGAGTAGGTCTCCCAGCTGGCTGCAAGGAGAGGGTCACCTAAATATATTATCTCTATAGTTAAGAATAGTATTCCGTTGATTATGTCATTCCTGCTTTCTTAAGCTTACTTCCTAGTCACAATTTTACCCAATAGTCAGATAGGGTAGAAGTCAGAGATGGGCATACATTCCTTATCTAGTTCAGGGCCCATGGTATGCCCATCAATTGGGCCACCATAATGACCACAAATTTGGATAATCTCACAGCTCTTTTACTTCCAGATTCAGGGATACAAAAGGCTGTTCGCACTTTACCTGAGTTGTCTGTTGCACCCAGAATAGAACTGGTCATTCGGATCCCATCTGCATGAGTATATATATGAACTTCCCCTGTATGAGTTCATAAATCTTTGTCATATTTAATGGTTCTGTTCTTCCTTTGTTTCAATGTATAATTTCACATCCACAAGTGGAGAGAAAAAATGTCCAGATACAGTTTGATTTCCCACAACAAAAGATTTCAATTTTTTCCCTTAAACCTTCCTTTCCATCCATGTCTTTTACCCACCTTTTAACCCCATGAGCATGTGGGAGTTTGTGGTGCCCCGTTATTTAATTCCCTGCAGTCCTTGTATATTCAGATAGTACTCTTCTCTTCCCTATGTCCATTAACCTTAGCCCAGAAGGTTAAATCTAACAATTTCATTTCTTCTCCAACTGCTACCTGCAGCACACACAACAGAGACATAATACTCAATGATCATAAGAATTGGTCTAACACATGGGTTCCCGAACTGTGCGCCCCCTTGGGGGGCGTGAAGAAATTCCAGGGGGCGTGAGGTGAGCCTCCCTCCGCCCTGGGCAGACTTCAAAATGGCCACTTTAAAAGGGCAATGCCTGCTCTGCTCTTAAAAGGGCAACTCTTTTTTTTTTTTTTTTGCTCAACAAGTTTTGCTGCTATTTTTTTTTGAGGCGGGGGGAGGCATGAAGGTTTCTCAAAAATCAAAAAGGGGGCATGATGCTGAAAAGTTTGGGAACTGCTGGTCTAACCAAATGCCACTGTTTTATTATAAAGGAAATCAATTAGGCTGATCTCTCTCTGTTACCCATCTTATTTTTAAACACAGACTTGAGGCTATTTTTGTATAAAACAAAATATACACTGCTACTGCCAATGCAATTGTTGTTTCCACACACTCTTCCATTCTACTTACCGGCCAAAAAAAGCAGATTTGCGGCCAATTTTTAAAAATGGGACCAAAGTTAAATTCTATTCTTAAGACTCACAAGATGACTCTTGATTGATACCTCCTGCACAATCAAAATTCTGAATAGACAACAGGATTCTGAATACATACACCAAAGATGCCTCAAGGGCCTGAGGCTGCACCATCAAAATCAATGGGAGCTTAGCCTCTGAATGTAATATTGCAGGATCAACCCTCAAGTTATTGTCCAATAATGCTCTGTACTCCTACAGTACCTTCCAACTGAAAATCATAAATATAAGAGTGACAACATTCCTGATGAATTTAGACTCCTCTAACAGACAGCAAGAATGAGGTACCAAGAATTTAAGCAAGTTTTCCCAAAAGCGGCCACTGACCTTCAGTGCCTTAATTTGTGTGTCCATTTTGAGACATCCTGCACCAGATTTTCAGAAGTGTTGACTGTCCACAAGTCCAGTTGGAGTCAATGGGAAGGAACTATGAGTGCTTAGATGCTCTGAAAAATCAGACAAAAACATCTCAAAAGTTGGGCACTAAAAGACTAAAAAATCCAAAATCAATGGCCCTCTTTAAAAACTTGATTGTAAGTGATTAGGTTGCAATCCCATAGAAAATCTGCCAGTTGGCTGTCTCCCAATCGTATGCTTTAATCACTGAACAGACCATTTTTTTCCTCCCAAGAGATGGAATCTGTACTCTTGATACTGTACATTTACACTGTATTATAACAAGTTCTGGATTGTCTGTCTTTTTCCCATAGGCCACATGTCTCTGATCTTTAACCACTGTAATATTTTTCAGTCGTTCAGTACATCTCTATGTTAATCTTCAAGATTTACAGCCGTGCATTGTCTCATGAAATAATTTATGACATTCTTTTTTATAATCTCAAAACAAAACAAGAGGACAGTAAATCCTAGTGATTATCCAGTAATCCTATTGTGCTTTATACCTGTCATCAATGATTACCCTCAATAATCTAATGGAATGAAAACATTAGTTGGGGGGGGGTTGGAAAATTATAGACTTCAAGATCAGAGCTGTGTAAATTAGGTAGTGAGTCGGTCTCTTATAGCAAGGAGTTCACTAAGAAGAAGGAAATGAATTACATGGTTTTATGGCATAATCTTCATAGGTTTTAAACTTTCATACTTTTTCCTCATACTAGACTATATTAGCAACTGCAGTTTAATAATGAAGTGCTGGTTGCATTTGACTACTTTATCTATTTTCATTAGGACAGGTTAATGGACAAGGTCCTAAATAACAAACACAGATACATTAGAGGCCATGGCATGAGTTTTGTATTATTAAAACATCATTGTCCAGAATTCTGTAGCTTCAGAGGGGTAGTTGAGTTAGTCTGTAACAGGAACAACTTTTTAAAAAACCAAATAGTCTAGTAGCATCTAGTAGCATCTTAAATAGTTACAAGAGGCTGATAAGGACCATTCATTAGCACTTGGAAAGGAAGATGACCAACACCAGATTCTACACAGACATCAAGAACCATCAGCACCTTCATTGTTTGGTTGGTTGATAATGTGCGAGCCATCCGATATCACGATTGAAACCATTATCATAAGAGTTAAACTTGCGAATGAAGTTAGTCTGAAACAAAACATCGACTTGGAGATCCATTAATGAGTGTCCAGGAAGATTAAAGTGTTCTCCAACAGGTTTCTGTGTGTTGCCTTTTTGGATATCTGATTTGTGTCCATTAATTCTTTCCCATAGAGACTGCCCAGTTTGGCCGATATACATTGCAGTGGGGCATTGCTGGCATAGATCACATTAGTGGATGTGCACTTAAATGAGCCTCTGATTTGGTGGCTGATGTAGTTGGATCCAGTGATGAAAATGCTTGTGTAGATGTGTAGGCAGAGTTGGCACCGGGGCTGATTGCAGGGGTGGGTTCCTGGATGTTTATGATGTAGCTGTGTTGCGTGGTTACCAGAAAGAATTTGTTTCAGGTTAGGGGGTTGTCTGTAAGCGAGAATTGGCCTTTCCCCCAAGGCCTCAGAGTGAGGGGTCATTTTCCAGGATAGAGTTCTAGATTTTTGATAATGCGCTGGAGGGGTTTAAGTTGTGGATTGTAGATGATGACAACTGGAATTCTGTTGTTTTCTCTTTTGGGCCTGTCTTGAAGGAGTTCATGTCTGGGTACTTTTTTAGCTCTGTCAATCTGTTTTTTCACTTCTCCAGGTGGGTATTTCAGTTTTAAGAATGTTCTATATAGATCCTGTAGGATTTTCTCTGTCTGTGGGATTGGAACAAATCCGGTTGTATCTTAGGGCTTGGCTGTATACAATAGATTGAGAAATGTGTCTGGGATGGAAGCTAGAGGCATGAAGGTAAGTGTAGCAGTCGGTAAGTTTCTGGTATATGGTGGTAGAAATTTGTCCATCATTTAATTGTACTGTAGTGTCAAGGAAGTGGATTCTGTAGACATTTGACCACACATTTCTCTCTCTCGTGAGCTCCATCTTTTTATCTCCAAGGACTTGACTGGAATTCCTCCTGTTTTACTCGAGGAACAGGATGTATTGTATTATCATTTCATGTACCAATAGTAGCTATGCTGCAGTTATTAAACTAGAGGCTAACACTTTTGTCCAATGTTTTAATGTGCTTCAATATTTTCCAAGAACTTTTCAAAATAACTGCAAACACATAAAATGTGTGAACTGTAAAGTAAGGTGTCCACAGACTTCGCATAACAGTGTTTAGCCCACTGGGTAACCTTGAGTCCAAGCATTACGCTTTGCCAGGACAATAGGTAAACAGCCTCTCCAGACAAAACAAAAAGTGGGGGAAAGTAGAAAGATCAGGCCTTATGGCATAAACCACAGGCCTGATGTGAGGCCCAAGGACTGGCCAATAATGGTCAAGACTTGGTTAATATAAAGTAAAGTGAAGCTATGAACAAGAGGCAGGCCCTGCTCACAAAACTTGGCAGAAACGCTAACTGGTACTAGGCATACACACTCCAGAGGAATGGTAACAACACCTCGTTACGACATATCTTGGCACCAATACACTCCCCACCGATAATAGGGACATAATCAACCCAGGTTCTGGACAAGGTCTAAAATGACAGCATGATGGATACTGATGTTTTGATTGAACCACCAAGTGCAGGATGATGGGTGGTATCTAGGTAATGTCAGAGGGTAGCAATCTAATATGTCGGTATGAGGTGTAACTTGTTTGTACCGGTGCATAAAGATGGTTCTTGGAGGAGCTGTCTTTGTCCAGCCTAGGGGGCAACAGAGAAGCCTGCTGTTGACTGAGCTGGTCCATTGTCCTGGGATACATATGCATACTATCACTGTGTTTTGTTTGACAAACCTGGCTCAGGTGCCTTTGAGCTTTATGTGATTTTGTAGTCTTTGGAGGCTCTCTTGGAGTCCGCTGTACTGGCTACCTGCACAGAGCCGGCACAGCACATGGCTGGACAGTTGTCACTGGATAGAGCAGGATACTCATCAGGACACCACTCTGACGTCACGTATTACACCACTCTGACGTCACTTGTTACAGTTGCTTCAAAGCTGCACTCCCCTCCTCCACCCCCCCCCTCCCCAAAACACAGAGCCGGGAACATGCCTTTAAAGCCTGCACCTGGGACCATAGTGACTGGCCTGTGAGATTGTTAAAAGTGCAGAACCAGCATAAAAGTGAAGCCTTTAGTTATCAGGAAACAGTGCACTGAAATGCAGTACAGCCCCCCCCCGACAGCTGGTAAGTGTGGTGGGCAAAGGGTTGCCACTCTCACGTGTCTGTAAGTCCAGGTATCCTAACGACAGTTGGGAGAGGGAATGAGGTGCCTGGGAAAACGAGTCCTCCCAGAGAGGGAAAAGGAATGTGAAGGTGAGGAGAAGGGGGGGTTGCTGGACAATGAATTTTGAACCTGCTGGGTGAGGGGGAAGCCGTATTGGTCGCTGTGCTGCTTGAGGAGCTCATTCTGCTCATCCCCCTGCTCATGTGTTCGGAGGCCAGCCCGGTGAAGGCCTGGTGGTCCTTGCAGTTCTGCAGCTCCCTTTTCTGAGTGCTGTTCCCGACATCTGCCTGAGTTAGCCCTTCATCGGCAAAACGGTCCCTGTTGTCTCTAGAGTGCTTCCTTTTCTGTTGCAGCCTCTGCGACACAGTGCACGGTGGGGGCTGTCCAGGTCTCTGCTGGTCTGCACGATGCACTCGGGAGTGTGCTAACATCGTGTCCTGCATCGTAACATTCCACTTACCACAGTTCCACTCACTTTCCTGCTGACCCATCCAAGGAACGCATCTCAGCAGGCACTGTAACCATAGTGAATGGGGGGAGGCGGAGAGCTGGTGGCTCTGCAAACGGACAAAAAAAAGTCCAGACGGGACTAGAAAATTCCCTTTGCAGGAACAGCATTCTAGTGATGCCGCACTTCTCCACAGGTGGGTAGCAGCCTGGCAGACAGCTCCCTGCTCAGGGTAAGCAAGGGAAGCCGGGCCCAACTTCTCCAGCCTTGTGGCTTTTATCGTGCTCCCTATGCAGCCCACCTATGTTCTGCTCTGGTTCCTACACAAGTGATTGAGGAGATGGGCTACTGTCCTGCAATGGGGGAAGGGACAAAGCTTCACGACCATGGAATCTGTGGCAGAAAATTTACAAGTACCTCTCCAAAAGTTTCAATAGCCAACCTCAGCTGGCATAGGTATGGGAATTAGGCTGCAGGGGGCTGTAGCATCCCCAAGTTTTGGGCATCCCAGCCACATGCCCCAGCTGCCCCATTCCCAGCCACTGGCCCTGAACCTCTGCTGCCCAAGTTCCTAAGCTGCCAACCCCGCTATTCCCTGCTTGGGGCCTCTGCTTCAAGCCCTGAGTCCCGCTCAGCTCCCATCCTTACACCAAGGTTTTGGCCACTGGCCTTGGGTCCCACTTAGCTCCTGGGTTCACTGTTAAGCAAGTGGGGTCCCACCCAATCACCAGGCCTGCGTGGTTCTGGACACCGGCCCCCCATGCAAAGTCCTGGCTGCTGGCCCCAGCTCTAAGGGGTGGTGAGGGGCACTGACAGAGATAAGGGGGATGCACCTCAGCTCCCCCACTCCAAAAAATTGCTCCCATGCCACTGTCTGCAGGATTCCATTGAGATCCCAGTGAGCATCAACATCCTTCTTGGCCGTGTGGGTTAGCTACACAGGGCTACATGCAGCTCCCAGGAACACAGCTAGCCTCCCACTTCTCCGTGCCCTCAGACCTGCCCTCCACAAGTCACAGCCACTGTCCCTGTACCCCATCTCCTGCTCCCTGGTAAGCAGTTGCTCAACCTGGCGATGTCCGTCAGAAGTGGAGATCGACTCTGCCTGCCAGACACTCTCGGCGACCCCAGGGAGCACTCCTGGTCCTCATTTACCTCAGCTGCTCCACCAAGAATTTCATCCTCTGGGTGAGGTGTCCATGTACTGTCGCCCCTGCCCTCCCACGCATCCACAGGGCCCTTGGCGGTAGAGGTGGGGTCATCACTGAGCATCAGTTTGCTTCATGGCGCTTATGAAAGGCTGAGTCTTTGCTTTCCACTGCAGTGTGTCCTGCTCATACCCCTTTTCACACAAGGCTAAAGGAATGTGCCCATGTGTCCCACTTCCTACGAGTCACTTGCAGCTGGGACTGAATAGACATCTCTCCCCAAACACTGACCAGATCCATGGCAGTCCAAGGGGAGAGTGTTTGGTGCAATGGCCAGGCATGGTCTCTGGGAAGATGCCATGAGACCACTGCATGCGGAACCAGCCCAGGGCAGGAGAGAGGAGGATCCAGGTGCTCAGGCAGCAGGAAATGGGATTTAAATTTCATGGGACTTACAAATGCGGAAGGAGGGGCAGTTAGTCAAAACATCCTGGAGGCCAGAATCAGTGATAATACGCCTCAGGCTGTCCACAATACATGTTTGTCGACCACATAGGGAGAGGAAAAGAAAAAAAAATCCCTTGTGGAGCTGGAAGATTTTTGTCTATGAAAATGGTCATTTTTCACAACAAAAGTTGTGTTGCGGTGTGCACGCTCATGCACTTTTGGTTGGCAACGGGCATGTTGCTACTAGCCCCATCATGCTAAAATAACATGACCTGATTATTTCAGAGCATGGGAGATTTAAAACCGATCACCCTAAACAAGAAAACAACAAGAAGAAAACATTTAAGTCTTGTACATGTTAGACACTATAGTGGAGAAATTGGAAAAAGCTGCAGAGAATTTTAGTGATACATTTTCAATGTAGCGTGTGAGGAATTTCAGATTTGCCTCACCTAGTACTTCCCATGGAGTTTGTGTCTCTCCCCCTCACTCCCCTCAATTTTCCCCCAAATAGGTTTCTTTTATTTTTTTTAACTCACTCAAATGCTCTCTCCTACCTCTGATACATAAAATTTCCATCTGCAATCATACAACTCGCGGCTAGGCCACAGGAGACTATAAATGCTTTGGCGCAGTTACTTTTTACTGTACTTCTGCAGAGCGCTCAGCACAAATGGGCCTTGATCCAGTGAAGTGCAAACAAACAATAATAATGAAAATGGCCTTGTGTTGAGGAGTTATTAGACCTTAATGTAGCATCTGCAGAGCTCCAGTGACCAGAAGTGCATCTGGTGACAAGCGAGTTTAATCTTACCATGTGATTAAGGATTAGAATCCATTTAGCATAGGTAGGAACCGCCAGCCTGGGATCTATTTGAATGTTGCTGCCTAGGACTCACAAGTGAAATATTTTCATTTGCAGTCCAAATGAACAAGGGGACCGAGGGAGTGTTTTCCCTTTCTGGAACAGATTCAGAATGATTTTCGTAATGAATGCTTTGCCTGCAGCCACCAGCAAATTTGAGACTTCGTTTTCATCCTCTTCCTCCCAAATCTTCCACTCCTATTACACCACCAGTAGCGCACCCACAAACATCTAAAATGTGACACCTATAAAGCTGCTTACTTATTTACTTTTCTAATTTAAACAGCCGTGAGCTTAACAGAGCATGAGTAGGGAGTCAGGTTGCTGCATGAAGCACAGAGGTGTTCAGATGCAAACCAGCAGCAAAAATTCTTATCCTTTAAATAAAAACTTAGCAAAATCTTGCTCACACAATGACAATTTTTTTTTTATTTTGTAATTGGAAAAAAACCCTCCTCTTTGCTAGTTTCTCTTCATTTTAAGATTTTTTTGTATATAAAAATGACATACTAAAACACAGTACAGGGGATAAAACGTAAAGTGAGTAGCATAATTACAGAGTCTTACTTTGGTAAAGGATAATAGGGGTTTCCTTGTGATTAAAGGAAAAGGGACGGTTTGGTTTCTATGCTAGACTCTATAGTCTTTCATATGGTGCTCATCATCATAGTATCTGAGCACCTTCCAATAGTGTAGTAAGCAACACAACTAAATATCTGTCATGCTGGGGGGAGCCAGCTTAAAAGCACATCTCCATGGTGCTGCCTGTCTCCCTCCCTCCTGCTGCTGCTTCTATCAGAGGCAGCAGCAGGAAGGGGGGAGTAAGGGAGGTTGCTGCGAAGCAGCCTCTGCCTGTGGTGGGCTGAGACAGCGGCCCCTGTTCATGGCCAGCCCTGCTGAGACCCCTCCCTGCCCCACGGTCAGGGGCTGCTGGACCCGGTGCGAGTCGGGACCAAGCAAGCCCAACACCAGTCCCAGCTCACGCCAGTCCGGGACCACTGCAGCTCTGCATTTTAGAGTGAACTGGATCCTTTTTGAAAAATTTGAAGGAACAAATATCCTGTAGTACAAGCCCAATGAGAATGTCCAGAAAAATCCTTTTTTTTTTTAACTGCTTTTTTCCTTCTTTACAGTCTTTGCAATAACAGTTTAGTTCAGAAAATAAGACAAAGAACACTGCAGGAATAAGCAGAAAACTAAGTGTTCATGCACAGCTCTGATTTCTTATTTACTATAGAGAGGAAAATTAATGCAAATCATATTTTTGTACAGAAAAGTGCAACAGTAAATGGCCAATTTATGAAAACCTTACGCCATGATCTGATCATTTGATACACAACCATTACCATGTTTGGATAAGCAGTCCATTTCCTTATATAGAGTGTTACATCAAGATGCATGTATCAGAACAAACATTCAACTAGTATTTGGCCAGCCCTGTAAATTGTGGCGATCCACTTTATCACGACGGGGATCCGTATCCGGGGATGTGGATGCAGATACCTGCAGCTCATTTTTTGCGGATGTGGATACAAAATTTGGTATCTGCACAAGGTGCTAAATATTTGGTCAAGAGAAGCTTGGAGGGCAAAGAACTGGCTTATTTCAGATCAAGGGACCAGTTCTATTACATTTAAAAGATATTCAATAGATTGTATTTGCCTCTGGTGAGGCCACATCGGGAATATTGTGTCCACTATAGAAAGGATGTAGGTGCATTGGAGAGGGTCCAGCGGAGGGTGACCAAAATGATTAGGGGGCTGGAGCGCATGACCTATGAGGAGAGACTGAGGGATTTGGGTTTGTTTAGTCTGCAGAAGAGAAGAGGGAGGGGGGATTTGATAGCAGCCTTCAGCTTCCTGAAGGGAGGTTCCAAAGAGGATGGAGAAAGGCTGTTCACAGTAGTGACGGATGGTAGAACAAGGAGCAATGGTCTCAAGTCACAGTGGGGGAGGTCTAGGTTGGATATTAGGGAAAACTATTTCACTAGGCGGATGGTGAAGTACTGGAATGGGTTACCTAGTGAGGTGGTGGAATCTCCATCTCTAGAGGTTTTTAAGTCCTGGCTTGACAAAGTCCTGGTTGGGATGATTGAGTTGGGGTTGGTCCTGCCTTGGGCAGGGGGCTGAACTTGATGACCTCCTGAGGTCTCTTCCAGCTCTACGATTCTATGAAAATATCTAGATAAATGTGTACCATTAATCAGCCAAGGACTTTATATGTATATATCGTAACATTCATTGAGCACATCCATATACTGGAAACATGCCTGCAAGCTTGGATCGTGTATAAGCCCGCATCTTACATCGCACTTACATGCAACACCAGCTTATCACAAGGCCAGATTTCCCTGCAGCCCTCGCTCATCAGCCCAGACTTGCACGCTTAGAGCTCCTTCCTACTTCCTTTCCCCTTGTGATGCTCTCCCCAATTGTCTTGTTAATGGAGTGATTGTCACCCAGGTACTCACACAAAAGAGAGTAATTGCCCCCCGCTGGGCCTGGGGCCTTCAGTGCCCAGGGTGCTGCTGACAGCTGTCACACATGTTCATTAGACTGTAAATCAAAATGAGGTAAAACAGCAGCTTTCAGTCTAATTTCCAGTGTACTAGTATCCCCAGCACAAAATACTCCCTTTTTGTTACATCTCAGCAGATATCAGAAGGGTTCAGTGAACTATACTTCAAGCCCAGAACTCAGTAACTCCAGATTAATGAGATTAATGAGGGTTAGGGAGGTGTGCAGGAAACATAGCAACATCAAGAAATTTGCACCTATTCTGTAGGAAGAAACATGGGACATTTTTGTCCAGGGCTGTCAGATACTTTTCACAAGCACTGAATTCACATGGAGAATACAACGCACAAAAATATTACTATTTGATTTAACAAGCTTGGCCTTTCCTCCTTATTTCTAGCTGTATACTAATGACACGTCTCCCTGAGACAATGCTGTGTGGAGAAATGAAGATAAAACTTAGCATAAAAAAACTGATTATGAGAATATGCTCTGGGGCCAGGCACAAGAAAAGAAAAATATAACAAGACTCAAAAGCACTTACCACAGCAAGAAAACAGGCAAAGGGAGTTACAGTCATTTCTAAAATAGTCATTTGAAAATTTCCTGTTAGCCTCTACCAAAGTGAAAGAACCAGTGACCAAAAAAAGGCACGAAAAGAAAAGATTTCCTACAAAAGTTGAAATCTTGTGGACCTTAAGGCCATAAGGGATCATCATGATCACCTAGTCCTACCAGTATCTCTTCTTGCACAAGCAGGTTTTCCATTCCTGTGATCATTCTCGTAGCTCTTCTCTGCACCTGGCCCAGTTTGAATTCATCTTTCTTAAATCATAGAATCCTAGGGCTGGAAGAGACCTCAGGAGGTCATCGAGTCCAACCCTCTGCCCAAAGCAGGACCAACCCCAACTAAATCATCTCAGCCAGGGCTGTGTCAAGCTGGGACTTAAAAACCTCTAGGGATGGAGATTCCACCACCTCCCTAGGTAACCCATTCCAGTGCTTCCCTACCCTCCTAGGGAAATACTTTTGCCTAATATCCAACCTAGACCTCCCCCACTATGACTTGAGACCATTGATCCTTGTTCTGCCATACATCATTACTGACAACAGCCTCTCTCCATCTTCTTTGGAGCCTCCCTTCAGAAAGTTGAAGGCTGCTATCAAATCCCCCCTCACTCTTCTCTTCTGCAGACTAAATAAGCCCAAATCCCTCAGCCTCTCCTCGTAGGTCATGTGCTCCAGCCCCCTCATCATTTTTGTTGCCCTCCAGTGGACTTTCTCCAATGCATCCACATCCTTTCTGTAATGGGGGCGGGGGCACAGAATTGTACGCAATACTCCAGATATGGCCTCACCAATGCCAAATGAAGGGGAATACTCACTTCTCTAGATCTGCTGGCAATACTCCTAATGCACCCCAATATGCCATTAGCCTTATTGGCTACAAGGGCACACCTAACAAAATCATCCCATGTGGGAGATCAGAATTGCACACAGTGTTCCAGATGAGGTCTCTCCAGTGCCTTGTATACGAGTACTAACACTTCTCTGTCTGTACTGGAAATACCTTGCTTGGTGCATCCTAGGACAGCATTAGCCTTTTTCAATGCTGCCTCAGTGAAAGCTCAGCCAACTGATATACTCAGCTCTTGCTCCTCTTATGTTGCTTCCAACTAGTTCCAGTTTATATTAAAAAATACCTGTTGTTCGTCCCTAAGTGTATGAGTTAGCACTTTTCACAATTACATTTCATCCCTTTTCTATTACCTCAATTTTCAAGGCCATCCATATCTTCTGGTATGATAATCTGGTCCTACTCTGTAGTTTCAATACTTCACACCTTTGTGTTGTGCACAAACTTCGTCACCACTTGTGCCAGTGAAAATGTTGACTAAGATTGGTCCTAAAACCAATCTCTGATGAACCGCACTACCGACTTCCCTCCAGTCTAATGGTTCTCCCTGTTCAGTATGACCTGGTTGTAGTCTCCCCCTTAATAGGTTTCTTACCCACCTTTTGATTCTCAGATTATTAGATAGATGCAGAAGATAGGGATTAATTTCCCCATCTTGTATCAAATGCCTCATTCAAGTCCATGTAGATTAAATCTAGTGCATTTCCCTTGTCTAGAAAAATCAGTTGTTGTCTCCAGGTCAGTCTCTTTTGTAAAACTAGGTTTTATTTTATCCAGTTACTGTTTACCACTATGCCCTGTTCTATTTTCTCTTTCAAAATTTGTTCTAAGACCTTGCATACAGCTGATATCAAACTAACAGGCCTGTAGTTTCCCAGATCACTTTTTTCCTTTCTTAAATTCTCCAGTCACAGGGCATGACCCCTGAGTTTATAGATTGACTAAAAATCCTGGCTATTCACTAGTCTGCTTCCTTAACTTGTTGTCTTAATTTTTAAAAAAGTTTTCCGTCATAAAAATCAAGGGACTGTAGCTACAGAGCTATTTTTGTTTATCCTTCAATTTAGCTTAAATAAATTAACTCATGAGCACTCATACGAAGTGATCACTCAGATTCTCACTACTTACCAATATATTTCATTTTAGATATTATGTCTTGTTGCCTGGGTGACTATTTAGTGAAGAAATCTGTCAGCTGGACCTAAGGATATCTGGGCCCAGTCTATGAAGTTGAAGTCTCCCATAATCAAACCAATTCCAAATAGTATTTATTTAATTTAAAAACATTGGAGAGGTCTCTATCCACATCTGGACCAGATCCAAAAGGTCTGCAGCAGACCTCAAGCACTTCCCCAGGGAGCCTCTAATCTTTCCTCCGCACATGATTTTCATCCAGGCAAATTCTGTTCATTCCACCCTTCTTCATTGCTCTCCCATCTTCAGTTACTGCTGCTGTGACCCTCCATTTTCCAACTCAACAAACCTATTCCTCTGCTCTATTTCTCACTTGTTAGCCAGTCTTTTCCTCTGCCTTGTTCTCATAATCACAGGCTTCCACTGCCACTTTCCTCACCCAGCAGTCTACCCTCACAGTTCTCTGCTCTGGCTTGCGTCCACGAGTCTTGGGTTTTCTTGTGAGCCTCCACCCTCTGCTCTCCATCATCTGACCAAATCCCCTTTGTAACTCTTTGAGCTGTATCTCCACACCTTGGATCTTCACTTTGATCAGATACATCAGGCAGCACTTCATACAAATGAAGGCCCTTTGAGGTACCCTGTCTTATTTTCTGTCTTATTCTCATTAAAAAGGAGATAGAGAATAAGACAGAAAATATCTTATTGCCTCTATATAAAACCCTGGTACGCCCACATCTTGAATACTGCATACAGATGTGGTTTCCTCATCTCAAAAAAAGATATATTGGCATGCGAAAAGATTCAGAAAAGGGCAACAAAAATGATGAGGGGTTTGGAACTGGTCCCTTATAAAGCGAGATTAAAAAGACGTGGGCTTTTCAGCTTATAAAAGAGGAGACTAAGTGGGGATATGATAGCGGTCTATAAAATCAGGACTGATGTGGAAAAAGTGAATAAGGAAAAGTTATTTACTTATTCCCTCAATAGAAGAACTAGGGGGTCACCAAATGAAATTAATAGGAAGCAGGTTTAAAACAAACAAAAGAAAGTTTTTCTTCACTCAGTGCTTAGTCAACCTGTGGAACTCCTTGCCAGAGGATGTGGTGAAGGCCAGGACTTCAACAGGGTTCAAAAAAGAGCTAGATAGATTCCTGGAGGTTAGGTTCATCAATGGCCATTAGCCAGGATGGGTAGGAATGGTGTCCCTAGTCCCTGTCACTCATTTCCAGACAAACAGAGGAGGGATCACATGAGGATTACCTGTTGTATTCCCTCCCTCTGGGGCATCTGGTATTGAACACTGTCGGCAGACAGGATACTGGGCTAGATGGACCATAGGTCTGACCCTGTATGGCCATTCTTATGTTCTTATGTATCCTTTCCAGATTAAACGTACAACCCAATCATCTTCATTGTCTCCTCCATTCTTTGGGTTCCTACCACTAATGTCTCTGTAGCTGTCATAGCCTGGCCAAGGGTGCATTAATAGGGTCAAGGTAGCTACAAAGCAAAGCACTTCAGAAGAAGCACTGCTCTGGGGTATTTTGCGCTACCCCATGTTGATATTTGTGTCTTTGAGATGTAACACTGGTCTACAATTTTTTAGAAGTCGTCTGCTTCAGAGATAAAATGTGCTATTTATTATGTATTTTGATATGCTAAATTCAAATATGACAATTAAAACAACTGATTGGCTACTGTTTCCAAGATATTTAAGTTTTTACATTTTACGTCTATGTATATTGTGTAGATAGTAGAGTTTTAATCATAAATTGTAAATGTAGGTCTTTTCATGTGTTTATGGTTGCTTTACATGATAATATTTCACCTGTCTTGTTTATGTAACACTTTAAAAATCAGCAAAAGGGTTATATAAATAAAATGTATTATGAAACAAAAGGCAAAAAACTATTATGTACATAGTTTAGTCCTATTCAGTGTCTGCTCGGCACTTCTTGGCTTGTCTCTTGTATTCATTAAATGGAGCATCTCTTGTCACTGTCAGCAATAGTCTGCAAGCATTGATGGGCTCCATTTTGCCCTGATAGCGTATCTCCATTGTTGCAATGTCCTGGTGAAATCGCTCGCCGTGCTCGTCGCTCACTGCTCCATGAGTTCGGTGGAAAAAATCTAGATGAGAGTGCAAAAAATGTATCTTTAGTGACATGTTGCAACCAAGGCTTTTGTATGCCTTGAGGAGGTTTTCCACCAACAACCTGTAGTTGTCTGCCTTGTTGTTTTCGAGAAAATTTATTGCCACTAACTGGAAGGCTTTCCATGCCATCTTTTCCTTGCCACGCAGTGCATGGTCAAATGCATCATCTCGAAGAAGTTCACGAATCTGAGGACCAACAAAGACACCTTCCTTTATCTTAGCTTCACTTAACCTTGGAAATTTTCCACAGAGGCTGCTTGTGTTTTGTCCATGGCCTTGACAAAGTTCTTCATCAGACCCAGCTTGATGTGTAAGGTGGTAACAAAATGTTCCTTGATTCAACAAGTGGTGGATGCTGAACACTTTTCCTCCCAGGCTCCAATGACTGTCGGGTGGCCAATCTATCTTGATGTAGTGGGAATCTCTTGCACGACTATCCCATTCGCAGAGAAAACAGCAGTACTTTGTGTATCCAGTCTGCAGACCAAGCAAGAGAGCAACAACCTTCAAATTGCCACAAAGCTGCCACTGATGTTGGTCATAGTTTATGCACCTCAAAAGTTGTTTCATGTTGTCATAGGTTTCCTTCATATGGACTGCATGACCAACTGGAATTGATGGCAAAACATTGCCATTATGCAGCAAAACAGCTTTAAGACTCGTCTTGATGAATCAATGAACAGTCTCCACTCATCTGGATCATGAGCGATGTTGAGGGCTGCCATCACACCATCGATGTTGTTGCAGGCTACAAGATCACCTTCCATGAAGAAGAATGGGACAAGATCCTTTTGACGGTCACAGAACATGGAAACCCTAACATCACCTGCCAGGAGATTCCACTGCTGTAGTCTGGAGCCCAACAGCTCTGCCTTACTCTTGGGTAGTTCCAAATCCCTGACAAGGTCATTCAGTTCACCTTGTGTTATGAGGTGTGGTTCAGAGGAGGAGGATGGGAGAAAATGTGGGTCCTGTGACATTGATGGTTCAGGACCAGAAGTTTCATCCTCTTCCTCTTCCTTGTCTGACTCAAGTGAGAATGATTCTGGTGCATCAGGAACCGGCAGTCCTTCTCCGTGGGGTGCTGGGCGTATAGCTGATGGAATGTTTGGATAATGCACAGTCCACTTTTTCTTCTTTGACACACCTTTCCCAACTGGAGGCACCATGCAGAAGTAACAATTGCTGGTATGATCTCTTGGCTCTCTCCAAATCATTGGCACTGCAAAGGCATAGATTTCCTTTTCCTGTTCAACCACTGGCGAAGATTTGTTGCACAAGTGTTGCAGCATATGTGTGGGGCCCACCTCTTGTCCTGATCTCAATTTTGCAGCCAAAATAAAGGTGATAGGCTTTCTTAACCATAGTGGTTATACTGCGCTTTTGTGATGCAAAAGTCACTTCACCACAAACATAGCAGAAGTTATCTGCACTGTTCACACAAATCTGAGGCATCTCTGCTCACTTTGGCTAAACAGAAATGTGTCCTTTGCAAAATCAAACACTGACAAATAAGAGAGCACTACACTGTATGATTTCTAGAGCTGATATAGGGCAATTTGTTCAGCAGAGTGATGTAAGCTTCGTTATGATTGCATCATCCATGATTTCTAGGAATAACATGATGCAATTCATATCATGTATGATGCAATACCAGCTTCAGATTGCATCATTCATTGTTTTGCCTAAAAAGCAAGTACTGTCCAAACCCAGTCATAGATTTATTCATAGATCCAGTCAAAGATGTATTTTAGTCATTTCTGGTTTAAATTGAGATCCCTTCCCTTTATAACTCACTTATCCTCCGCCATTCCCAAGTCAAGGGTCATATATACTGACCCAATAGCATATCTTGAAAACTAGAGCCAATCAACAATTTTAAGCATCATTTTCGTTCTCAGTGACCCAGAATTAGTCAAGTTTGACTACATTTATTTCAGAAGCATTTTGGCTGTAGAGCAGTGTAATAGATCAGTTTGTAGGATAACAGTGAACATCTCTTATTTATTCTTGGATCTGGACTTGTTAATACTCCAGTCATCTGAAGAAGAGGGTTGTGCCCACGAAAGCTCATGATACCATCTGCATGTTTCGTTAGTCTTTAAGGTGCAGATAGACTATTCGTTGTTTTTTAAGTTTTTGCAGCTACAGACTAACTCGGCTACCCCTCTTAAGCTTTTGTAACATCCCTGTCTGTCATATGAGCAACTTAGGTTTCCTGAAAAGGTGAATACACATTTATAAACAGCATGCTGGGTAGTTATATCAGTGGGCTAGGACTTAGAAGACTTGGGTTCACCTCTGGGCTTTACTATAGATATTTCTCCCCATGTGATTCCATAATCTTTGGCAGAAGGAATTTCCTTTGCCCTGTCCATTTAGTAAACTATTTAGGTTAGGGTCTGTCTGTTATTCTTCACTGTGTTTTTAAAGATTTGCAGCCTAATGGAGCCCTTAAACTTCTAGGGATTATCACAATCCAAATAAGAAATAATTGGTTTTAGATGATTAGATTTTCATTAGTAATTGTCAGTAACCATCAATTTCACAATACACACACTGTCAAAAAAATTCCCATTGATGCTAATCAAAAGGTACAGATAGGCAAAGTAAGAAAAATGTTGCTTAGGATGTTTGATGTTAGGATGGCTACTTTGTATATTTTGACAATCTGTATTAATCGTTATAAAGCTTTCATTTTTTGAATCTCAACATCCTGTCATTAAATAAGTATTGCCCGAGACTCCCATAATTTCCCAGGATGTGAAAATTTAATACAAAGTTTTACAAATACTTAAATCCCCACAATTTTGGTCAGTTGTGAACATTTAAATCAATAAACACTGAAAAAAAATCTTAAAAATAAATCTTAAAAACAAATATACCTGTTACAGGGTGAGTGACTCCTTTAAGGGGAGATGGGACATGACCTACCTGTGGCATAAGCTGCTTCCCAGTCTGACAGGGGTGGGACCAATGGGGCCTCATAAAAGATCAGAACATGATCACTCTGGAGTGTGAAACCACAGGGGACCCTCACAAATTCCTGTGGGAGTCCCTAAGCCAGGGTCTGCAAGAGGCTGCGGGCTCCAGGGGAAATGGCCAGAGCTGTATGACAGAGCAGAGAAAGATGCAAGGGGCAGAACCAAACAGGGGATGAGACTAGTAAGTAACCCAGGGGAACCAGCCTGCAGGCCCAAACATTCTCTATTGAAGACAGACTTAAAGATAGCCCAGAAAGAAGCCGAACACAAGGATCAGAGGTGGGATGAAGAAACGTCCATAAAAAAATGGAAGAAACTTTTTGTTTGCTAAGGTATTTATTTGGACTCTTGTGATCCCAGAAAGATTTAGGTTTGTTTGTGGCTTGCGTGGAGGGCCAAGCCACGTCTCCAGGACTGTCGTGTGTATAGAGAGCTGAGGAGACCCACATTAGGGGGTGGAAAAAAATGAGGCTGAAAACGCAGTGCTGACCTTGGCCAACAAGAGATGCTACAGGCAGGCTTGCCATATGACAGTGCCTTTAAAGTTGAAGTTATATTGACTCTCAGTCTCTTCCTCCGATTTAGCCAACTTTTCCCAATTTGGCAAGCAATCTAATGCAGGCAAGAAATGATTTCACATCTCAATTTATGCCTCACCTCTATATGATAATTGTTTTTTACAACCAGAGTGATGAAAATATTGGCTGCTGTCACAAAAATTCATTGGTGGGACATGTTCCTACCTCCCAGCTGGTGGAATCTGAGGAGTTATCCCTGGAACAACTCTTGCATTGATTTTCTTGTATCATAAGCAGAAGCCGTCCAGTCACAGGAGACAGGGGAAAGATACCATGTTCCCCTGCTTTCCCCTCCAGCATTTTGCGGTGTAGTTTGTTTTTGCAAAACAAAAATGTCAAAATGCAGGATTGTACCGTTCTGTGTGTAGTCTGCCCAAAAGAAAAAACTTGTACCAATCACAGTGGGTAGCATCACTCTTCTAATTCTATGAAGACATGTGTTGGGTCACTGCCTTTTTCCATCCTACTTCACAGCATCAGTTCTACCCTGCAGTCCTATACAAAATTGCATATGATAATCCCAGTTTGGCTTTGCCAAACCAGAGATCTAATTTTATTAAAACACTCATATCTAGTTCACCACTGCAGCTATAGCTAGATCTAGCTGTCCCAGATTTAATACTATTTCATGACTATAAAGCACCACGGACAGGGAGAGTATGCACTCTAAATAAATACTGAATCAATGGCCCTATGCACTTTGAGGCCATTCCTTTCGGGTGTATGGAGGGAGAAAACCTGGGAGATTGTTTCCCATATATCTGGGGCAGTTATTATTCCAGTCTATCATTAATTCACACAAACACTAGCTAACATAGGTTTGCACAACATTATTACACTTCATTTTCTTTGTTTCAACAGAAAGACAGACCAAAAAAAAAAAATCAATGTAAACCCAAGGGGGCACATTCAGATTGTCTTGAAATAAACTTTTCACATTCAGCTTGTTTTTTTGTTGCTGCATCTTCAGAAGGCCCCTGTGAACCTCCTTCATTTCTATACTAGGCCGAGAGATCATGGCAGGCCCCTTCCCACAGAGCAATAAGGAAGCATCAATTTCCTGGGGTACAGTAAACAGGTGAACTGACAGTTTGGGTGCACAATGTACAAAAGCCAGATAGGACACTTGGACACGATTCTTTGGGGTCTTGCTTTCAGCAAGTGGCTGGTCTTGTATGGCACTGCCGCATGCAGAGGGCAGGGGAATCGCTTGTGCGTGGCAGGAAGAGTTTAATAACATTTAATAACAATGGTTCCTTTCAGGCTGGTCACTTGAAGGAACTTCGGTTTCATGTTCAAAGTCTGTCAGTAGAGCCCTCTGTTTGCCTTCCTCGGCAAAATACAACTTGACAGTTCAAATATCATGTTTTTCTGCCACACATACTGGGCCTGATCCAAAGCCCATTGAAGTCAACGGCAAGACTCCCACTGACTTCACCGAGCAGGAGATCAAACCATATGATCCTGAAGACAGGTCAGGCTTAACATGTGCCCTTGTCAGGCACTCAGCAAAGCAAGGTTGTCTAAAACAAACATGTTAGCAGGCTTCCTTAAAGTCTAGTGCGGCCTGATGCTTCAGGAACAAGGCCGGATAAATGTGGACGGCCCTGAAAACATCTGCATGGAGGCTCAAAGCCTATGAAGAGGCAAATTTGGAAAGCAAATATTTTTGCCCTCCTTAGCTATAGTAAAAAGTTTTTCTTACAAATACATTCTCCTCGAGTGCTCTCTCAAACCAAAGGCTTGAGATGATGGGGCTTTGGCTTGATTTCCATTATCTGTATAGAACAATTCCACAGGGGGTAGGCCAACTATTTGCTGAGCGAGGGTGCATTGTGGAGGGGGTTCTATTTTTAGCATTTCTGCGGGTGGGAGGGTGGTGTAAATGTGTTTTCTATTTTGTTGTTGTGGAGAGATCCCAGAGAAGCCCAGGGAGAGTCAGAATTCGAGATCTGCAGCATGTGGGCCTCTGATTAGTTATGATTAGATATATCAAAAATGTGACTTGGGCACTCGTTGTACATGGCCTGTGGATTCAGAGCTTCACATGTGGAAAGGAATGCGCTTTTTTTTCTTCCCTTTGGCAATAAGCTAATGGAAAAAGATACTATTGCTTACAGACAGGCGGTTAAACTTTTGCAGAAGTTCCTAGAGGCCAGCAAACAAATCCAGACCTGGCAGTTTGTTTCACAAAGGCATATCAGGTTTGGAGAGTAGGATATTAATTTCCTAGGTCTCAGAATATAGTTTTCATCACCTGCACATGTGTGGCAGTTCAACAAGTTTCTGGGTTTGATAGATTTGTCGATTGTTACTCTATCCCCCACTACTCATCATCTAGACAAGGGTGCATCTTTGCACAGCGGCTTAAATCTTTGCTCAAAACAAAGCAATTTCTTCTGCTTCCTAGTAAGACTGGTTGCTTTTCTGAATGTTACACCAGAGCAGTAGAGAGGCTGGGATGATTTCGTTGGGATTGGTCCTGATTTGGGCAGGGGCTGGACTCGACCTAGAATCATAGAGCCGGAAGAGACCTCAGGAGGTCATCAAGTCCAGCCCCCTACCCAAGGCAGGACCAATCCCAACTAAATCAACCCAGCCAGGGCTTTGTCAAGCCGAGACTTAAAAACCTCTAGGGATGGAGATTCCTCCACCTCCCTAGGTAACCAGTTCTGGGCCCCCACTACAAAAAGGATGTGGACATTTGGAGAGGGTCCAGCAGAGGGCAACCAAAATGATTAGGGGGCTGGAGCATATGACTTATGAGGAGAGGCTGAGGAGTTGGGTCTGTTTAGTCTGAAGAAGCGAAGAGTGAGGGGGATTTGATAGCAGCCTTCAACTTCCTGAGGAGGTTCCAAAGAGGATGGAGAGAGTTCACAGTAGTGACAGATGGCAGAACAAGGAACAATGGTCTCAAGTTGTGGTGGAGAGGTCCAGGTTGGATATTAGGAAAAACTATTTCACTAGGAGGGTAGTGAAGCACTGGAATGGGTTACCTAGGGAAGTAGTGGAATCTCTATCCCTGGAGGTGTTTAAGTTTCGGCTTGACCAAGCCCTGGCTGGGTTGATTTAGTTGGGATTGGTCCTGCCTAGAGCAGGGGGTTGGACTTGATGACCTTCTGAGGTCTCTTCCAGCTCTATGATTCTATGATTCTAACCCATTCCAGTGCTTCACCACCCTCCCAGTGAAATCGTTTTTTCCTAATATCCAACCTAGACCTCCCCCACTGTAACTTGAGACCATTGCTCCTTGTTCTGCCATCTGCCACCACTGAGAACAGCCTCTTTCTCCGTCCTCTTTGGAACCTCCCTTCAGGAAGTTGAAGGCTGCTACATCTTAGATAGCCAGTTGATCGCCCTACCTTCTCCTGAGGTCTCTTCCAGCCCTCGGATTCTATGATTCTATGACTGCTGCCTCCCTCTTCTATGACACGAAGCCTCTCAATATGCAAATCAAAACTGCATTGGACTGCTTAACTGTGGGGTAAACTAATGTCTAATGTCCTAACCATCATCCCTAGTTTTTTTTTTAACATAAACCTGATTTTCAAGCATCCTTTTCCCTTGCTGCTGAATGTATGTTTCAGATTAACCCCCTCTCCGCCCCCGCCTCCTTCCCAGACACGCCTAAGGTGAATATGCTATTTTCTGCCTATATTTCTGCTTGCAAAAGATGAACATTTTCCTTACCCCTTTGGGAAGTGAGTAGGAAGTGTACCTGAATGGGGGTGGGGGGGCGGTGCTTGGATTTGTTTTATTTTTTCTATGGTCCTTTTCTAGTGTTGGGTCCTTTTACAGCTCATACTTCTTCAGAGAGGGCAGCCTGTCACTTGTAATGAGAACGGGTGAAAAACTGGGCATCTCACACCTGTAGGCCCCGTAGAGGAAATCCAAAATGAAGGAACAAAGGTCCAGCTCCTCAAAGTATATAGGAACCTAACTCCAACTGATTTCAATGGAAGTTAGATGCCCAAGTACCTAAGTCTAAGGCAATGCAGGGGGAACGCACAAAAGAGAAGGGTCACATATGGCTCTCCCCAGTGCCATCCCCTGACCCGGCGCAGTGAGCCATGCAGGTGGAAAGCTACAGTAGGCAGAGATCCCTGAAGGCGCGGGTCACAGCAGTTCACCTTCAGTCACCAGGAAGAGTTGGGGGGCATTCAATCCAACTGGTTATTGGGTAAAGATATTTTACCACTTGGGCTACGTCTAGACTGCAGGCTTCTTGTGCAAGAAGCTTTTATTGGAAGAGATCTTCCGCAAAAACGTCTTGCGCGAGAGCACGTCCACGCTGCTAAAACGCATCAAAAAAAGTGATGCTCCTTTCCCAAAGAGAGCATCCAGACTGCA
This sequence comes from Rafetus swinhoei, assembly GCA_019425775.1. Taxonomy (NCBI): domain Eukaryota; kingdom Metazoa; phylum Chordata; order Testudines; family Trionychidae; genus Rafetus; species Rafetus swinhoei. The sequence goes on from CM033432.1 coordinate 49,489,744, forward strand.
AGGATGCTCTCTGAAGTAAGCACTGATTGGTATGCACAGAATGGCCTCCAGGGCACCTGTGCTTTTTCCTCTTTTTTTGCGCAAAAATCCCCTTTTCCCCATCCACACACACCTTTTTGCAAAAGAACTCTTTTGCAAAAAGGCTTCTTCCTCGTAGAAAATTGACCCCACATAGCACGTTTTCGCTTAGCACGAACATTTTCAGAAACGCATCTATAGTGTTAAATGAGGAATTACTGTATGCATCTCAATTGATCAAAAGTGTAACAATCCCTCAAAGGCCTGAAGTTTATTTGCCAAAATTGGCAAAAGCAGAAAAAAATGCTGGGGCCGTCTCGATACCATTGAAATACATGGGGAGCACCCGCAGACCTGGCCAGACAGACCACATGCACTGAAAGACTTCAAAGCCCAATGGAATAATATGGAAAAACGTGCAAGACACACATTAAAACAGCTGTTTCTCTGGTAAGGCTCCAAGCTGCCGAGTGCTAGAGGAGATGCAGAAGCTGTCCCTGCTTTTTGGTGGAGTTCACTGAGCAGAGTGTGCACTCTACTTCTCTCCCCCTACAGTACCCCAGAGTACAGAATGGAGGAGCCCTGACAGCAGGCAGCATTTTCCTTGCCCCACAGAGAGATATGCTGGATCATTTCCTTCTCCCAACCATCCCCTCAGTGCCAATACTCTCCTGCAGCTCTGTACAAAATCCGCATGCAACAGATCAGGTGTGGCTTTGCTCAGACCACATGTTTGTCCTACTGTCCAAGTGGATGCCTCTCAGGGGTAGGACAGGGAAATTAAGCCTGGGATCATCGATAGGGCAGACACCTAAATCCCAATGAAATCCAGTTAGGCACCCAAATCCTTCAGGTTCCTTTGAAAAATCCCAGTCGAAAAGAAAAGAAAACGCAATGCATATTTTTGTGCATTGAGAACAATTATCCTTTTATAAATGAGCAATCCTGTGGCCATATGCAGCCCATCGGGGTTCTGCATGTCGCCTGTGAGTCATTTTATTGACCCCTGCCCACACGCAGGGTTGCCAGATTCTGCTGGTTTCCCTCCACCGGGTTTTTTTCCCCCTACCGATATTACTAAAGTGATACCTACATAAAGGAAGGGCACAGAAGTGAGATGAATGTTGATTGCATACGACACTGACTGTGAGAGCTCCCTCTGCATCCAATCTTTAAAGTCCATTCTAGTCCTCCATTGTGCCAAAAACAACACGTGAGCAAATGGGCAAAGGCAAACAGCAGAGGCAATACTTGCAGGAAAAAACATTTGATATTCTTCATTTATTTATTTAGTCACATCATCCATCACAGCCAGATGTGATAGAGATGAAAGTTTAATGAATTAAAAAGCCTGCTTGTTGCCCTAGGCATGCTTTGCTTTGTAGCTCATCTCATTAGTGTGGTTTCCTTTAATGGTTCATTTAGTTTTGGGACTAAAAATTAGAAATGAAGAAAAAGTTAATTTAAAAAGGAAATCTGTGTTTCAGTGCAGCCGCTGGTTGGCATCTCAGAACACTGGAGGATTTGAGACGGGTAAACAGAAACCTTCTGTTAACTTTATTAATTTTGCCTTGAGGTTCTTGTTGCCAACATGTTTGGGTTCCAAATCCTGAAAGGGGAATGTTTATTAGCTTAAGAATATCTTTCCATCGGAATTTTAAGTTCTGTTTTTAAAGGCTTTATTTTTTTTTTAAATCTACATTTTGCGCTCAACTTGTATTGCCAGCCTCCCTTTAGAGAGAAAAGGTTCTTACCTCCAAATTCAAGTTCTTATATCCAAGCTCTCTAATTTAGAGACAATTTGTGCTTACGGAGTACCGGTTCCAGAAGACTGACATCCTCACAGCAAGGATGGCTTCCCAAAAGAACTGGGTTTTAAAAAGCAGTTGGGAAAAATGGGTACCAGGGTAGCGGGTGTTAACAGGAGCTGTGCAGACACCATTCAAGGATTGTTTACAAGACGGAGTGAATTCCTGAGATAATTATAGTAACATGCACACAAATGTACCTCATCCTGTAAGATAAGTGAGGATAAAATTGAAAAGCTCTGCTGAAGCTAATGGCATATGCTTACTAACATCAGTTGAGGATTTGGCCCCAGGCAGTTAATATATGTACGTACAGTACTTGGGATACAGGGGTGTTTTTGACAGGGTGGCTCTACCACCCCTACTAGAAGTAGCAGAGGTGATCTTTTGTGGCTCTCTCTCAAAACTCCATCTTTAGTTTCAAAGGAAGGGGTTTCTACAGTCTGACAAAGTCAGAGAGGACACTATCAAGTGAGCAAAGTTAAATTGTATCTGCTTTGTGATGGTGGCTTTTTTCCAGTGTTCTCAAAACAAAATGGCCCAGATGTTATCAAAAAGAGTAGGACTTAGACACCACAACATCTACGAAGACCCTGGACAGGGCTTTACAATTCTGGAAATGTATTGCAGGTAGATGTACTTCTCATCACAAATGAACCATTTAAAAGGAGACAATAGTGGAGAGTGGGTCAGACTGGTTGGGGTACTTTCACAGGAAAACACTCCCCATGAATGAAATCCTTTAATACTTACCCATAGGGTTAACATCAGCGGGGGCTCATGTGTGCTGGAGCTCTCTCAACATGAAGGCAAAGGCCATATCTACACTGGGGGAGGTCAATGAGAGAAACTCTCCTGTCAACTTCCCTTACTCCTTGTGACCCCATGGAGTACCAGAGCTGATGGGGGTACCATCAGCATTCGATTTAGAGGATCCTTACTAGACCCACTAAACCAAATCCCAGAAAAATCGATCCCTGGAGTGTTGATCTCTGGGCAAGTATAGATAAGGCCAAAGAATATGATTTGGGCAGAGCATTTTAGTTTAGTGGGAGAACCTAATGACTGGAAAAATATGACTCAAATATTTATTATTCAAAGCATTGTAGTGAACATGTTTTAGATTAGAGCTCAGGATAGGTACCAGGGAAATTAAAACACATATTCAGGTTCAGTTAGCCACAGGACATATAGGAGTAAGTCCAGGGCCATGTTGGCTGTAGAATTTAATTAAAGAGCTCCCATTAATGTGAATGGGAGCTATGGAGATACATCCCAGCACCTTGCATTGAACATTCATCCCACAACATATCAACGGCAAGGCACTGAAAATATATTCACCCTATATCCCAGAGTGAATGAGAGCCAAAACCTAAAGTCTGGTAATAGGAGAATTCATTCTGGGAACGACAGCACAGCAGCAGTAAACAGCACTGATCTAGTTACAGAGATGCAGTTCAGACACTCAGTGCTAAGTAGCTTCTAAAATGTAAACTTCCAGGCATAGCGTTCAGAGTTTCCTGTGTGAATAAATCTGTCCCCATTATTCCATGTATTTCTACAATGCCTCTTTTCAGTCTATCCTATGGAGCGCTGTGGCACCGAACAGAAAAGACTTAATACCAGCAGCTGGCAGTCTGAAATAGCAGTGGCCTAGCATTGCTAAGTGTGTGTCACGCTGTGAGAAACTGCTCGCCAAGAAATTTACAAGGCCAATTCCACACGTTGAGAACTGAAAGGTTAATCTATTGTGCGAGAGAGTTGCTCTACTATCTGTTATTTTCACTTGTTTGCTCTAGTCTCTACAATATTTCACCCGCTTGCAGCAAATGGACTTAATTCTCCTCAGTGACCCTGGTTTAAATGAGTAACCCAGCATGACAACAGTAAAACTGGTATTAGTAACAGCAGAATTAAGGCTGTGTCTACACTGACATATTCAGCGCTAAAACTTTAGTCATTCAGGGGGGTGAAAAAACTGACCAATAAAAGTTTTAGCCCTGAAAAGCACCAGTACAGACACCACTTTATTGCAGGGAGCTGTGCTCCTGGTGATAAAGCTACCAAACCTCATTCAGGGTGGGGGGGGTTTTATCACCAGGAGAGCTCTCCCCAGCAGTAAAGAGTGACTACACTGCCAACGCCACAAGCTGAGGCAACAGCACCGTAACGTGAGTGGTGTAAATACATCCAATATTTCCCATTTGTCTGTCACATCCAACCTCTGAGCCTAACGTGGACTCTCCTTTGACACCCTATAGACAGACAATTTAGCAGATGTTTTGCCGATGGGGCTGCTCAGAGGTGTTTTCCACTCACTTATAGAACCTCCTGAACGCCGCTTTCAGAATTGCTGGTTCCATCCCCAACCAGAACGAACATTAGCTTCAAGTTTCTCTTCAAAAGGCTATATTTGGGGTAGTTACTGAACAGTTTATGCTGCACTTTACGTGCAAATACACATCCTTGTTGATGACGATTTGTGTCCAGTGCAGAGATGAAAGTAAGCCACTGGCCCCCAGTGTGCCGCTCCAGTAAGAAAACCAAACGGCTGGGGCACTTGGCTGCAGGAGGAGACATGCTGCCCTCTCAGGTGGGCTCCCTGCTTAGTAGCAGGCAGTCAGGTTAAAGGGTCGGGCTGGGGCTGCGCTCCCCCACTGGTCTGGGGCTGCCCCAGCCCCGCCCCTCAGGCACCAGTTAGGGAGGACTAGGGGGCTGAAGCCCCCAAAATGTGTACAGGGACACTGCTTGCTGTTCTCCCCACCAGGGAGAGCACAGAGTGTACATGCCTCTCTCCTGGAAAGGGCGGAGGAATGAGCAACCTAGGCTGTGAGCTTCCCTCTCACACCCTGAGAGTGATCAAAGGGAACTGCAGGCAGTTTCCTGGTATGAATCATGGGGGAAGCCTTTCTGCCCTCCCTAAATAGCATCCAAGACCCCCTGCGCTCTCTGCATCCACACATACCCCAGCCCCTGGCCTGAGCCCCTTCTCATGCACCCAACCCTGACTCCTGCACCCCCCACACATCCAGCCCTCTCACCTCCAAACTCCTGTCCTGACTCCTGCACCCCCTCATCCCTACCACTTACCCTGAGCCCCCATACCCTCTACAACCCTCTGTCCTGAGCCCCCCATATGTTGTATTTCAACCTCCCCAACTCCCTGCCTTGAGTCTGCCCCTCCCCCCCACTACTAAGGGGGTGCAATACAACAGTACCTGTAAGAAATTTAAGTTCCTTTCACCTCTGGGCCAGTTCCTTATGTGGCAGGTCTAGACACCTGCACACACTACTGACCAGATCCTACAAGGCAGTGAGTATCTTCAGCATTTATTGTCTCTTAGCATCTTTCCTTGGGCAAGGCCTGCATGCGAAATGCAAGCTCTTGGCTACATAGCTCGATAACGGATGTTGGTACAACGCTATATTATTATCTCTGTTGAAAACAAAGCTACAATTTAACTATGTCAATGGAAGAACCTAAGGTTACAACCAATGCGCTCTCAATTTTATAAGGGTCTCTTCACCCAGTTTTAGTTTTTTCCTCATCTCCAAAGTCTTGAGACTGAGGTAACTCTCCAAAAGGACCGATTTCCGTTTGTAGGCATGATATGCTTTGTGTAGAAACTCGGCCTGACTAGGGTTAGTCTGGCAAGGAGGGGTCATGGTGGTATATTCACTAACGGTAACAGGAAGATTGCCATTGAGATGATGAATGGGGGATGGATCAGGCCCTTGAGCTTTTTATCCTTTTTCTAGTATCGCTTTTAGTTTGCAGTCACAAGAGAAATTTCACAGGCCCCTGAAGAAGCAATCACTTCACCAACCCATCCACGGCTCTAGAGAGGTTCCACGTGTCAACTGGTCAGGACAATCCCCGCCGTCGCACACAAAACTCTAGTCAGAGCTGCTGACAACGTACCAAGCAGGAAGCTCATGTGGCAGTTCCTTCCAGCGTGTTAAATATCCCTGATATTTCAGAATACATCCCACAGCCCCTACTCGCAGGGACTTCAGCACAGGTGAGGAAGGAGCGCAGTACCTGGCTCTGGCCTGCTACACAGAACAAGAGGGAGCTCCTAAGGCATTGCAGCTCTTTCCCAGCATTGCTCTATGTCAGCTGGAACAGTCCCTAATGTCCAGTACACCTTAGACTGGGACCTATCCACGCAACCTGAAATGACAGGTATTAAATGAGGCACCATTCACAAAAAGCTGCCGAAATGAGTATCCAGACCGGTATGTTCTTCTGGTCGACACACTGACATTTTTTGAAAGCCACTGAGTTTATGAAAAGTGATACAGATGCTCTGACCCAAAGTTGTCTATGTCCATCTTTAACTAGCAAATTTAAATTGTTTTTTCTGATGCCGCCACCAGCTCCCCACCCTCCAGTTTTTACTTTTCTTCTCCTTCTTTGGGGTTTGGGAAACTTAGGCCCATTCCTGCAAGCTGGTTCAAGCAGATGCAGCACTGCTCCCCCGTGGCACCTGCTAAGTTCAAAGCAGCCCCGTTTGGGCATAAGGTTCCACCTTTATGGGCCACCTTGCAGAATCGAGGCTTCAGCTGCCTGTCTACACTACAGAGTTAGGTCAACAGAACACAGCTTACATCGACCTAACTCTGTACATGTCTAAGCTACAAAATTGTTCCTGCGGATGCAAGTTGCCTACTACACAGCTTATTCCATGAGAAGCACAGTACTGAGCTCACTGTAATTAGGTAGATGCAGCATCAGTGTAGATACGGCATTGACTGTCCCAGCTTACAGCTGGAGTCCAGCCACACCCAGTAGTGTGGCCAGAGCCCTGCCATCCCCGGATAGTGGACATGTCCTGAGGCTCCAGCTGCTCAGTGGCCCACAATGCCTAACGCTGACAGCTGGTGCACGCACTCTTGGTGAGGATGCCCAGAGCAGATAGGAGGCGTACAGAACCAATTCAATTACCGTGGGGGCTGTTGTCTGACCTAACTTAAGACGATTTAATTTTGTCGTGCCCTGTTGAACACTGCATAAAGTACCACTTGCAAGGTTGAATATACTCACTTCTGGTTCATCTAATAACTAATCCATTAAAAATACTACAGTAACATTATGATAAAGCCACAAAGCAAAGCACTCAAAGTTAGGAAATTATGAAAGTGAAACACATGTAGCTCTTTTAGTCTAGGCAAGGCACCTGCCTGGGTCATAACAACCTGCTAAAACACAGCTTGAATGTCGAAAGCCATGCACATTTACATTAGCAGAAGTGGTAGAGTTTAGATCAGGTTTACCTAATGAATCCAAAAATAATCTCTCTTTTCCTAATCTAGACAAGTGGCTCTCAACTTTTCCAGACCCCTTTCAAGCATCTGATTTGCCTTGTGTTCCAGCAAGTTTCACAGCACTTAAAAACTACTTGCTTGCAAAATCAGACATAAAAGTACCAAAGTGTCACGGCCAGGCTAATACTGAAAAATTACGTCATTTTCTCATTTTTCCATATAATTTTAAAATAAATCAAAGGAAGTGTAAATACTGTACTTACATTTCAGCATAGAATACATAAACAAGTAATTATATGAAATTTGTTTGTACTGACTTCCCTAGTGCTTTTTATGTAGCCTGTTGAAAAACTAGGCAAATACCTAGATGAGCTGAGGTGCCCCCAGGAAAACTTTGTGTACCCCTACGAGCAGGCATACCCCTGACTGAGAATCACTGCTCTATACAAATGTTTAATAGACTATGTTCAAAATACTCCTTCTTCATTCCCATTTTTATTTACATTTTATTACTAAAAATGCACCAGCGACAGTGACATTTCTTCAGTAGCAGCAGGATTTCTTCCTCATTCTTGAGTGGAGAAGAGTTTTGCAAACAAGGCACTGAAGCATAAAGGGGATATAAAGAAGGAGACACTGTATTTCACTTCCTAGCCATTGGTTAACAAGAGGTATTAAAATGCAAATTGAATTTCCCGATAGCAACAATTTGTTGCTAGCCGAACACCTTTCAGCCCAGTACTTTAATTTGAAGACGAGGTACAGTTTAATGTTGATGTTATAAAGCATCAGTGCCCTTTTTGTTTGTTTGCTGTGCTGCTTTCCTGTCAGATTTACTGCGATGGCACAGAAGTGGGGTTGTAAAGAGCACTAGTCGTTAAAGAAATTCTATTAGAGCCTGGAAATAGTCCTGGAATGGACAATTAAAACAATTTTTCCAGCAACTCGGAGAGCCTCAACAGTTGCTTTTGTAATTTGTATAGGGCTACCACACATGAAATATCATGGCCATCACCTTCTGCTTTTTTAAAGGTGTAATACAACCCACAAGAGCAATTTAATAAGGTGAACCATGAAAAGAATGGAGAAGAGGGAAGAAAATATCTCCTTGCCCCTTCTGGCTAAATGAAAGTCATATCCTTAAGAGATGGGATGGGGCCAAAAAAGCACTGAAAAAGGTTTTTTGTGCATTTATTTTTGATCACTTATAAGACTTTGTGAACATTCCTAGATATCCAGACAGTCGTTAGCACACGTATGATACTAATAAGAAGCTTTTAGATTGCAAAACAGAAGAAAGATTTGCAAGAAGATGCCCTGCTCTTGAGCCAAGGCACTGTGTTGGGATTGGTATTTAAAAGACTTGGGCTTTTCAGCTTAAAAAAGAGGAGACTAAGTGAGGATATGATAGCGGTCTATAAAATCAGGGCTGGTATGGAAAAAGTGAATAAGGAAAAGTTATTTACTTATTCCCACAATATAAGAACCAGGGGTCACCAAATGAAGTTAATAGGCAGCAGGTTTAACACAAATAAAAGGAAGTTTTTCTTCACTCAGTGCACAGTCAACCTCTGGAACTCCTTGCCAGAGGATATAGTGAAGACTAGGACTTTAACAGGGTTCAAAAAAGAGCTAGCTAGATTCCAGGAGGTTAGGTCCATCAATGGCTGTTAGCCAAGATGGGTAGGAATGGTGTCCTTAGCCTCTGTTTGTCTAGAGGTGGGTGACAGGGAGGGATCACGTGAGGATTACCTATTGTGTTCCCTCCCTCTGGGGCATCTGGCACTGGCCACTGTCGGCAGAAAGGATACTGAGCTAGATGGACTGTTGGTCTGAACTAGTATGGCCGTTCTTATATGTTCTTATGGAGAGATGTGAATTTAGTTCCCAGCTCTGCTGTGCATTCCCTGTGTGACTTTCGCAGGTCACTTAGTCTCAGTTGCTCTTCTATAAAAGGAGAGTAAAACTTCCTGACCCCATCCTCCGGCTAGCTAAACTGAAAACTCTTAAAGGCAAGGCTGTCTTAATGTGCTTGTAGAGTGCCTGGCACAATGGGGCCACGATCTCATTTGGTGCTATCATAATACAAGTGAATAAGAAACTTTCCAGCCTCAGGATAAAAAATAAATATGATCAACTATAGAAAGAATGTAGCTGAACTTCATCATTTTCTATATAGAATGGGTAAGAAGGCTAAGAAGAAAGTAGAACCCATACATATTTTTGCCCATCTCCTGAACCAATCAAGTTTGGTTCCTGAGGAGGGGGGACGAAAGGCACAGTAACTTGCTTGAGGAAGAGTAATATGGAGGAAACCGTTACCTCACAACTGAGAAGGGAGGAAATGACAGATAAAGAGGATCCTCCCCCCTGAACTATTCAACAGGTCTCCATTCTCCTCCCCATTCCCTGTCCAGAACTCGCTCTAAAGATCCTTCTAGGACTGACACAAGTTCTTGATCTCCCATTCGAAGCTCATCGGAAAGAGCTGGCAAACCAATATGGCCATTTCAGGTTCATGGTAGGAGCAAGCCAGAGTGTCAAAACCTACCTAAAGCTTAGGATGACCACTGAAGTTGATAGAACTTGTATTTCTAAGTCACTTTGGAAAATCCAACTCATAGGCACTTAACAGTAGACTCCCATTTTGGAAAAAAAAAATGCTCCTAAATTTTTGGATGTTTATCTGAACTGAACTGAGCTAGGTTTGCCCATCACCATACTGAGATTTGCATACTGACTCTCTCAATTGCAGCTTGGTTTTAATGCTTTGAGTTCACCTTGCAACAGTGTGCACATATGAGCAAAAAGTAAAATTTTTAATAAAATTAGGGCCAATGAGGTTCCTTCACACCATTCTAGCAGTTCCAAGTGTCGGAAAGCAATTGTAAATTACACGCACGTCCCTTTTGCACTGTCAGGTCAGACCAGCAAATGAAACTCAAGTATGGTTCTTCGATAAACCCATCAGGTTAGCTCAGGAACCCAGTACTCACTACACTGGCCTTACCTTTCTTCTCTGTGTAGCCCCCAGAGAAAATAGGGATCATTTTGTCAACTGAGTACATTTGTAATAGGAAACCATTGTAGCTGACCTGAAATTAAATTGAGAACCATCACTGCACAAGCATCCTGGCATTTAACGCTGGAGGTTTGGGTTCAGATTTCAGCAGCGCAAGCGTAAATTTAGAATAACCTTATGGAGCGACACCAGTTTCCTTGAGATCAGAATCTAGCCCTTTAATGTTGCACAAATTCAGCAGCCTGCTTAGTGTGTCACCTGAAGCACAGTTCTTCTGCCAGCACACAAACTTCATCTCATTATGCTCCTCAGTTGATAGATGGAACATGCCAAATTCCTCAGCAGAACCTTTCACCCCCCGGGCCCAGACGGAGTCTCGTAGGCTACCAAGTCATCTCTGCCTATTGATGGAAAATGCCATCGAATGCTAGTATGTTCTGGTTGGGTTTGAAGGTCACATATTGTCAAGCACTGTAATAGTCAGGCATGATGTTCAAAACCGAAATGGCTGTGACCTGTGGGGAATGGAATGAATACAAAGCACAGCTGCTATTCTCAGCTCTCTGCAGAACAGACTGCAGTAGACAGAGGGCTTTTTCCCCTACGATAATTCAGAAGTTTAAATTATTTTAAATGTTGCAACTCAGAGTTTGCCCTGGGGCTAGTTTTGAATCTTTGCTGATGTTTTGCTGAGGTTCAGTGTTCAAAGTGCACTTTGCCAATTCCTGACTTCCAGGAAAGAAAGAATTACAGTTGGAGGGTTTCCAGTTTTTATTTCATAGGACAAGATTTATAAATAAAATGCTACAGGAATATATTCTTTTACCAGTTCCCCTGTATAAAACAAAGGCCCTGTATCCTGTTTTTATGGTCACAGACATTTTGCTACAGAGTCTAAGCTTTTCCTTAATAAAACCTTAAACTTTGAATGTTTACAGTTGGGGGTGGAGGGAGTTTTCCAACCTGATTAATACATAAAGGGGTGACAGATCATTTAAATCTGATTGCACAATACCAGCCATAGAATTTCACTTGCTGCTTTCTTCCATCAGCTCTATATCTTGCAGTTGAATCAGAGAGGCAAGATTTCAAAAACTCCAAGTGATTGTGGGTGTCTCTCACTGCTGGGTAATCTGCTCCAATGGCTAATTAACCCGACTTAAAGTTGTACATCCTATTCACAGTTTGAACTTTGCTAACTTCAGCTGCCAGCATTCACAGGGGGACCATATTTCCCTAAATGAAAACAGGATGCATGGGGCTGGCCCCAGCCACCTGGCATTGCTGCTTCTCTCTCCCCTCCCCCCAGTTTTCTTCCACACCCCCAGTTGAGACAGGGAGAGATGAAGGCAGGGAGAAAGGGGAATGGGTGGTGGGGATCTGGGCAGCAAGCAGGAGGCATGTGTGAGTACTTTTGAGCTCAGAGCCAGGAGGTGACGTTATTGGACTATGATCCAGCTTGTGGTGTGATGTCCCTTTCCAGGCTGGGACAGCGAGAGATCAGAAAGGAGACTCCAGGTAGCAGAAGAGACAAAGATAGCAGCTGGGGGGGGGGGAGTGGGGAGGACAGAGGCCGGGATGTGTCAGACACAAGTAATTGGAGGCAGACCTGAGAGAAAAAGAGACCAGTTGGGGGATGGGGGAGCTGGAGAGGGCTCTGGGGGCTGGTCCCAAAGGACAGGAGGTAGGGAGAACACAAGGCTGGTGTGAGGTGCTCCGGGGATAGCTCAGGATGGGGGTCACAAGGCTGGGGTGGGGGGCCACAAGGAGGGCTGTGCCACGCTCAGTGCCCCAGCAGAAGGGGATGCTGGAGGACCTAGTTACAGCCCAGTTGCCTGGTGGGGCTGAGGGCCCATGAGTCACAGCTCTGGAGAAGAGTTTGAATTAAGACCTGGACAGCACCCACATGACACCCCCTTGTTCCCCGACTAGAGGGACAGGGCACAGCAGACACACATCAGCCAGGCTCCCACGCAGCTTCCTGCAAAGGGGGGGCAGAGAATAGGTCTTGGGCTGCCAGTGGGGGAAGTGTGGGGATGCCCCCCCTGCAACCTTCTCCATGGCCCCTATAGGGGAGCACCTTAGCTTTTTTTCCAGAACTGGCCTTTGTCCCATTTGCCAGCTGAAGAGCAAAGATCGGAAAGAGCAAACAGAACGAACGCCCAGTTTTGTCCAAAAAAGTTACAATGTCTGGGAGAGTACTTAAAAAGGGTCCTGTCCTGACCAAAACGGGCCATATGGTAACCCATTGGCTCTTGCCATCTGTAGTGACAGGGGGTTCATTAATCAAGGAGAAAAACACCAGCATTAAGTGTGGCCCATCATACACTCATAACGAACCAAGTATACACCAATGGAGCGATGTCTGCTCGAGTCTGCAGAAAGTCCAAAGCAATAGCTCAGTGCAGGTGCCGACTGCCTGTCCATTTCAGTGGGGGCAGCAAGACACTGAAACTTACATCATTAGACTTCCAAGATATTGTGAATTACTACACTGATGATCCTTTATACCCTCGAGCTACTTTGCTTATCCCACGGACCCAGCTCTCCCCTCCCAATAACCAAAACCTCCACTTTTTATGCCCCATAAAAATTTGAAGTTTTGGGACAAGCTAAAATAAACAGAAGACCTAATTAAGGGGGAAGGGCTATGGGGCTGATATTATTCACTTTCCTACTTCATTCAGCCAAACCTCACTATTCAGTTGAGCTGGAACTACTGCAGAATCTCCAGTCTGCTGCTCTGACAAGCTGTAAAATGCAGGGTGCTCGCCGTGCAGCTAGGCCAGTCTTGCTTCAGGGTGCATGGGACCTTGCAAATATCACACAGCCGGGGTATGGTTCTTGATTGGGAGAGCACTTGCAGGCTAAGCCATTATTACTCTCTCACCTGCTTATTTTTTCCTCTCATCTGACATTTGCTTTCCACACTACCAGCAGTCTGCTTTTATTGGGTTGTGTCTCCGCCCTGCTCACACCTCAAAGTCGGGAAAGCGGGGATGTTCAGAATACCATCACATTTTTCACCCCAATTTGTTGGAATGGGAGTTTTGCCAGCGAATATGAATAATTTCTTCTCAGTAACCGCACAAAGTGCCTACAGAAAGAAAGAAATCTCTCCTCTCTGCATTTTCCTTCAGGATTCAGGAGGGATCACTTTGACTAGCAAGGCATGCGCAGCGCTTCCAAATGAGATCATTAAGAATAATGCTGTTGAATGATAAGGAAATCCATTCTAGACAAGCTTCATTATCACAGGCACTACGGACCATCTAGGCAAATCTAAACCCTGCCCATCCTGCCAGCTTTTCCTTTGCAAATGTCTAGCCCTCTGACTCATTTATTTGCTGATCTTTTCCTTCCAACATATGTAACGTTTTCCAGTCAAACCCTGCCTTAGCCCATATTTCTGTCAATCTCTATTGATCTGAACGCCTTGCTATTTTTAGTGAATTTAGTGCATTCCGAAATGTGTTAGACAGACAGCTCTAGAGATCTCTTTTTTCACTGAGGAGAAATGAGCAACCCAGGACACCAGCGGAGTGCTGGGTCCACATCTGGGAATTTTATCTCACAGGATAAAAGACCATCCATTTAACATATATTTTAAAATATCCATGGATACAGGCTGAACAGAGGAAGGGCAAAACAAAAATAAATTTAAGAATGCCATGTATAGGGTATCAGAGGGGTAGCCGTGTTAGTCTGAATCTGCAAAAGCGGCGAGGAGTCCTGTGGCACCTGCATCTGACAAAGTGGGTCTTTGCCCACGAAAGCTTATGCTCCAACACTTCGGTTAGTCTATAAGGTGCCACAGGACTCCTCACCACTCATGTATAGGGTAGGTTTCCATACACGTATATTATATACATAATGCCACAACAGGAGAAATAAAGTTACACAGTTAGGCGCTCAGAAGTCAGGGAAATGGGAGGGGGGTATCTACACTGCAGAAAAAGGAGCGTTCTTAGCTCAGACTAACCCAAGTTAAAAGCCGAGTTGCTGCTTCTTCACTGCTCTTTTAACGCAAGTTAACTAACCCAAGTTAAGAACACGCTTTGGAAGTGGGGGATGGGAAGGGCAGGGCAGCATAGACATACCCTGAAAGTTAAAGTGAGCTTAAATGCCCCATTTGTCTAGGTTCTGACCAAGTATGCAAGCCTGGGAGTCTCAAATTATGCTTCTAAATCCCCTTTTAGGCCCCAATCCAGCAAAACACTTAAGTGCCCACTTAATTTTTAGCGCACACAGAGTCCCATTGACTTCAAATGGGACTACTCCTCGATTTAACGAGGAAGCCTGTGCTCTAGTACTTTGCGGGCTGAGGTCCTATTCACTGAAATGGAGGTAGTGTGCTTTCCCCCCACTTGTGTGCTGCACCTGCAGATATCATGAAGGTCAATTAAAACTGCAGGTGCAAAGTACATCTGAGAGTCAGCACTGTGCCTGGCATGTGCTGACTAGTATGCCATGGTACATGAGTTATCTAAGATTGTAGAAAAACAGCGTAACCTGGGAAAGAACGTGATCACCTAAAGACAAGGCAAGGCATACAACTAACTTCGAGGGCTTTTCACGAGCCTAGAAATGGCAAATTCCTAGGCTGAAATTGCATGTATCTTCATTTCTGAAGGTGTTTTCCCATGAAAGGATGGCATGGACGATTTTCTCAATATATGCGGCATGCCATACAATCGCTTTACCATTGCATTTGCTTTAAAGTTAAAGAAACAAGAAACATTTTTTTTTTAAGTATTTCAGGTGTTTCATTACTGGTTTAGCGTGTAATGAAACATTTTGCAAATGTTTGTGTAACCGCCAAAGTGTAATTGATAAGAAATACAATGCTTCGATAAATTATTTGTCAACAAAACCTTTCAAAAGGAATATTTTTGGAATGTAAACTCTATCATGGTGAGACCTATGGTGTTACTTTGTAGTGGGATAATTGAGTCACAGAAAATAAATTTTTCTAAATTTATTTATTTATTGGTACCCTACCTGAATTTCATTCCTACAGAGGTAAATCTAAAAATAAGAGCACATCCATTTTGCTTCTCATACTGTCTTATTCTAATGCATATGAGGACAATTATCCCTTGACAACCCTCTGATGAATAACAGTGCTCTTTGCTAAGCTTGTCACATTGATCACTGGCCATTGATACAATTAATACAGCATTGCTGCTGTCCAAATAGCACATTAATAACTAGCCCGAACTAGAGGTGACAAGTCCGATAGATCCAGTGCATTTTAATCTTTCACACCCTGCCAGCTCAGAAGATTAAAAAGAAATCTCCAACACACATTCCACATACGGACATCGGACGCTTTGGCATCACTGCCAGGGTTCCAAGCTCGCGACTTGATATTTCATTACCACAACTCAGTTGGACATTTCTAGCTTCATTTCCAAATGTTGCATTGCTCAGTGGCCAAAGCTTTCAATTATTTTTTTTTCTCATTTCTCTCCCTACCCCTTTCTACTTCTGCAGAGTGGAATTGATTAAAATTGTCAGTTCAACCAGAATTCATTAGGAAGTAATGGCTGTAAATTCACTAAACTCTAGAATGTTGCTTAATAACTCTTTAACATTTAGAACAGAGCCATCAATCTAGATAAGGTCCCACCTTTCTAATAGAGCAAAGAATGAATTAAACAACACCTGGCCAGGATCAACAAGTTTGGTGCTTTTTCTTGGGCGTATAAAGTAGCCTCGTGCTTAACTTTAGCTGGTGTTTGCTGGTGGCAGAATTGTGTCAAGAGGTAGGTAAAAATGGAGCAAGACTAAAATAACTTGAAAATTGAGCATTTTTGCATGGCCCTGAGAATTGAAGAGTGGTACTTATGCGAAGTTCTCAAAAGGGCGTAAGTTCATTTGAGCACGTGTTTGATATTAAAGCTGTGGCATAAGCACATCTCCAGTTGGCAAGGAGACTTTTTTTAAGCAGACTGCACATATAGCTGCAAATGCTGATTTATTCAGGATTTTTTTTGGGGGGGAGGGAAGGGTACAATTGTATTTTAAGAGCAGAAATGCAGTAACAATAGGCCTCAACTTAAGAATATGCTCAACTGATTTGTGGGAATGGGGCCTTGGGCAAATCAAGGAGCATGCTCCTACAGCATCTAGCACAGTGGAGTCTGAAGGGAACACTGCCGCAATACAAATAATAACAACGCTTCGCAGCTTGGCAGTTTGGAGCCAAATTAGCAATTTTGCTATATTTACTGAAAAATGAAATTTTGGGGGCTACCAAAAATCACAGGAGCAGTTGCAGAAATGCCAGGCAAGTCTGAAATTCTGGAGTTATGCGCGAGCGACTCAGCAGACTGCTAAGCAAAACAATCCAGAAAAGTTCAGCCCATTTTCTTTTATTTAAACAGTGAAGGGGCATAGTGACTCCTATGGCAATGTGGAGCTGACAGCATTCACTTAGTCCAGACATAATGCAGGCAGCTGTATTAGAGCCTCTCAACCCTTCGCTGAAAAACCCTTGTTATTCTAGTTCTTGGATCTGATTTATAATAGATCTGGTACTGGCTGGCTCTCCCCTCAACAGGCCACCAATAACTACACCAAATTGTGTGATGGGTTTTATGCCAGGTTCTGAATAGTGACAGAGCTGAGACATTCAAATTCCTTTTACTTGAGTCTCACAATGCCTTGTTTCTGGGAAGTCGCAAAAGAGCTGTATGAAATACTTTCCTACCCTACATCTCAGGCAAAGGGGAAAAGTAGGTGTGGCCACACAATGTTATTTTCAAGAAGTTTTAAAATGCATAATAAGTATTAGCATCTAACACAGTGGTCCCCAACCTTTGGGGCTGCCGGCCACCTGGAGCGGGGGCCGTGCATACGCCTGGGGCACAAGAATGGCTTGGGCCGGCCCTGATCACTCGGCGGGCGCACATAAATGCCCCGGCGGGCACCATGTCGCCCGCAGGTACCGCGTTGGGGAGCACTGATCTAACATGTTTAATATTATACACATTATTAGAAATCAGCCTGTATTGAGATTAATACATTCTTACCCCTTTTTAGTAGTCAGCCAACATTCAGGGCTTTAGTCTTGTTTCTGTTGAAAGGATAAACTGATGAGTGAGTCAGATGTTTCTTGGAGGCAACCCTATTTCTTTCCAAGTCCTCTTTCCCTTAATACAGTAGGACTCAAACAGGAGGCAATTTCTCGGATCACAATTCCAAGCCTCTTTCCAGGCAGCACTCTGCCCAAAGAGCTTTTTCAGTTACCAGCACTTCTTTTGCAATGTGCTTGCCTTTCTCCTGCCTTCTCTGTCTGCTTCTGACTCAGAGACGCAGCTCCACCAAACAATATCCAGACCCTGTGTTTGCACGCATGGCTTAGCTGCTATACCAGATTTACCATACTTATTTGTGATGTAAGCAGTGGTTTCTATTGTTTCAGCCCTCACTAAACAAAGATGCCGTTAACTGCTTCCTCATTTAGCCTAAACAGAAGGCAGCTATGATGCCTACCAATCTCAATAAGGTTCACACCTACTCATACATCAAATATGGATTCCTTGAGAGTCACACAGCCTCCAGCACCACACTAATGCAGGGCTACTCAACACGCGGTCCATGGGCCACATGCGGCCTGCGGCCCATTTGTTTGCGGCCCACGGGTGGGATCCAAAACAAAAAAAGTAGTCCATGTAGTGGTCTTCTGTTGATATGCGTTTTAGTAGTTAAATTCCTGGACTGTAGGGTTGCCAGGTGGTTTCAACAAAAATACCGGACACACTTGACATTACATCACAATGTACATTACACCTTATTTAGAAAATGCCGAACATTTATATTTTCTCAATTTGTTTCCTGAACAGAAAGCTTAAATACAGGACTGTCCGGTTCAAAACCGGACACCTGGCAACCTTACTCAACTGTCATTATTCATTAAAAGTGCAGTCATATGGGTGGAAATTGGGTAAATATTGCTTTTTATTAATATCAGCAGAAATAACTTAAATGGGGCCTGCGTGTTGTGTAGTCTTGCCCATCAGTGTGAAAGCTATTTGCATATATTTGCATGTCTATGCACCCACACTTATGCTGCGGCCCTCGGCATGTGCTGAGTGTATTCATTGTGGCCCTCTGGGCTTCCAAAGTTGAGTAGCTCTGCACTAAAGCAAGCTAAAGTGTTGCATTGCAATGGAATCCATTTTGATTTTACTTTAAAAGCAACTCACCATGTAGCATGTGCACCAGGCTATCCACATTTTTTCTCTACTGGTATTAGGCTAGCCCTATGCAAAGATGGGAAAGCAGCACTTTATTCTTCAGCACTGCATATGTTGAATTAATATAAAAACTGTTGTCTGTCCCACTTTATTCCTTAAATGCCAAACCAAGCATCTACTCAACACCAAGACATTAGAGTGGTATCATTTGTTTAAAGACTAATAATACCCATGTTGTGGCTCCAGCTTTTCAATAACCAACAGAAAACCTGCTACAACCTCCTGCCTCCATAAATGGACCATGGTGTTGCACAAGGTGTTGGTCGGCACAGATCTCTCCCTGTATTCTGTCCAGAGAAAGCAATGGAGCTGAACTGGTTTATTATTGGCATTTTTCTTCCTGGCTCCTACTGCTAAGACGGTGTGATTTTTTTCATTGCAGCCCGGTTGCACTCAGAGGCTGGTCCAAAGCTACCCTGCTTCATAGTTCTATCAACTGGAATTTGCACGTATTTTCAAAAACCACACAGTAAATGGCAATCACTGGCGGTATATATGCAATCCTAACTCTACCCTTGTTCGCATGCATCACAATCAGAACTGAGCAAATAATTATTCAACTTATGGGAGCTAAACTAAAAAAAAAATTCACTTCAGCTCAAACCAAAATGGAATGTTTTTAGGTTCTCACTCAAGGGAAACTCAAAAAACCTGTTTTGGAAGCACGAACATGGATGTTTCCAAAATAAAATATGCTCCCTTAAGTCCAACAGCTGTTGAGTGAAAGAGCAGCAGTGAAATTGACCTTGTCAATTTCACTCAACAGCAGCTGGTCTCTGGCTCTAAGGCAGCCACACTAGGGGCATGTCTACACTAAGAAATTTTTTCGAATTGACTAAATTTGAAATAATTCCTGAAATAACTATTTCAAAATAAGCTTAGTCCCCAAGGAAAGCAGTTGTTATTTTGAATAAACCAGCCCCTTATTTTAAAATAACGGGCTTGGTAGCGTGGATGCTCCACTAGTTATTTTGAAATAAGGGGAGGTATTTCAAAATAACTCCCTGAGTAGACCAGGGCTAGGAGGCCTGCTATGGGGCCAGGAACACTAGAGTTTTTCAGATTTCCAGACCAATTGTGGGAACCAATGCACTGAAAGTTCATTCAAATCAGAGATATTTCAGGCGAAAACTTTTGGGCTCAATGAAGCGGCATTTTCTGACCGCCTCTAATTACAATATGGTCCCTAGTTAGATGGCCCATATACCATACCACATACAACTTTGAATGTGCACTAGACATTCTCTCTCGGTCGTTACTACAAACAGCTTCAGTGGCTTTTATAATCCAAGCACAAACATTTTTAAAATGTCACCTGTGCCTGTTTACCGTGTACATGTGCTTTTTATAGATATGTGCAAAAACAAAGATATGAATTGATCCGCGCATCCTTTGCCAGGAGAAAATGTATTTTTACAGAGAGCCACTATTAAGAGCTCACTTGGGGCTTTCGAAAGCAATCCACTGTGTCACATTAACTCACAGCACATTAGGCAATAAATGAGGAATTTCGAGGGCCACTGACTGCATGGACCTTTGCAGTGGTTCAGCGCACAGTGATTCAGCATGGCTTTTTTTTCCAAGTTACACTCACTGAACATGGACAGTGGATAATTGGAGGATTTTAGTTTCCAGTGCTGAAGTTTGTTGGCTGGCGAAGGATAGATAAAAGTGAAAATGAAGGAAAGACTCTATCTGGAGCCCAAGGCTGGAGTTTTCAGATGTGCCGAAGGGAATCGGGCAATCGATTCACTGAATTTCAATAGGCTTTGGGTGCCTATTGCCACAGCACCTCTTTGAAAATCTCAGCCTAAGAGTGTCTTCATTCAAGTTAGACAGAACACAGGTCTGTCCTAGTGTATATTTTGTTCCATAATGTTACAGTTCAAATCCATAATACTGCTGACTCTTTTGGACCAAAGCTGCAAGCCAAAGTTCAGCTTCTTGAGGATTTTCCAGCTGTGACTATAAATTGATGATGGTATTTTTTTTTGTAATTCCTTGTATATAAACAAGATTACTTCAAAGGCCTCCTTCTCTGAATGCAGAAGGAACCTAAAGAAGGAGAGAGCCCTTAGCTTCCCTACCCAGCAGCACCAAACTCAAAAAAATCTCTCTCTCCAGCTTCCTTCAGGCTCTGTTTGGCTTTCTCTCTCGGCCTTTGAGTCTCTCTCAATTTATCATCTGCTCTCCACCTCCCCAGCTGGACTCTTCTCTCCTACTCAGACCCCACCTCTGCCTGGTCAGAACCAACACTCAGTGGAACCCTCCACTCGCATGGTGTTAGTTCTGGACACTGTTAGATCTTTATTTACTGCCCCTTTCAGGGATCTTAACACAAGGGGGTGTTTACACAATCAGCTTCCAGAGCATTTTAACTCAAGCCATAACCAGGTTTAACCCATTTCATAGCCATCCAAAAACACGGGCCGGGGGGGGGGAGGGAGTTTCTTTGTCCCATGTTAGTCTGGTTACTGTCTGGTCCCACTCCAGAGATGCTCCTTTTGTAATAAAAGAACTGCTCCAATGTTCATTAAATGAGATGCTCTGTGTACTGCAGGTTTGAAAGGTAAACCAGTTATCAGAAGACTGCCTCTCTCCTGTTCTCATTTGCTATACCAATATAAGCTCATTTATAATGTTCAATTTCCATACTTATCCCCAGTATTCACCACATGTTTTGTCTTAATCTCTGGTTTCATTTAGGGGGGTCTTACAGAGAGGGAGAGAATGGGATATGGGTACAAGCTTCTGCAATTTAGGAAAAGAGGCACATGACTAGTGCTCCAAACCTCACTAGTATTAGTGGTCAGCTTTGCAGCTTTATCTAGTGAACCAGATTTTTAAAAAATGCACACACCGCTATGGATAGGTCTGGAGCAATGAGCCTGCTACGATCAATACTCTTCGTAAAAAACAGAACACAATTCTAAACAAGTCCAGCCTAACAGGTCGAAACTACCTGAAATATTTTGGAAACAAAGGTAGACGTAAACATCTTCCTTGTCCTTTCTGTCGAAGACGCGTAGCCTTTTCACACCTGGTTTCTCCCTTGACATCCTAGCTAAAACAAGTAGTATAAACTCACTTGGATGAGATTGTAAACTTCAGCCTTAAAATCACTGGCGCTGCTGGCTGAATAATAGTCTTGAAAGATTAGACTTCTTTATAAATAAATCTCCCCGGATACCACAACTCCAGGCTGGACAGACATAGCAAACAATGTCCAAACGTGAAGATGAACTGCAAAAATCTAAAATCAGACAGATTCCAAGGACTACTTGCTATCCTCTGTGCCACCCTATTATGGATATAAATAAGCCTCCACATATTTCTAAAATAAACAAAAAAAGCAGGAGAACTTTAGAGAACCAAGCAGATAACTCTAGAGCAGACGTTGTTGGAAATACACCAACATTTCCATGTTACTGTAGTGGAGAAAATTCAAATACTAACTGCATACTTCTTCGCTCCAGTAATAGCTAACAACATACTGCGCAGACCAGGTGTCCATCTTCGTGCTTCTTCCAAGACAGGCTATGCCAGTCATATGGAACTCTTTTCATGTAGCAGGGCCATGAGAAAATGCACGATGGAACAAATCCTCCCACCGACATATTTACGCTCTCCGTGCCCCTCGCTTTCACTGGCTCCTCTTTGCACAGGGCAGCCTCTCAAGCAAGGTGAGGGACTATGAGAGCCCAGTGATATTCATATTTCATTATGGGTTGTGTGAACAGCAACAGACTGAAGAATGGAATGCAGGTTCCTGGACCAGAAATAACGACACTGTACTGGAAAGGCACCTCAAAATAACTTGAACCAGTTTGCTACTGGGTTTCATCCAAACATATTTCAACAGATTTATTCAGTGCTGTAAGGAAACTGAAGAAAGGAAGAGGAGGAAAGCTACATACTCCACCCAGGAAAATGGAGGGAAATCCCCTCTGTTTTTAGCTGAGGTGGTAATGCAGTGCTACTTCTTACTTTAACTCCAGCACATATTGGCTACATCTACACTGCAGAGCTATGTACCTCCGGTATCCCGAAATAGCTATTCCGCGTCTTAAGAGCAAGCCTGTTATATCGAAATATAATGGGCTCTCTATTCCGACATCCCTGTAAACCTCATTGAACGATGATTAAGGGACATTTTGGAATAGTGCCTTATTCCGAGGAAAGGATGCTGCGTAGACGTACCCATTATGAACAGACCCAGTCTCTTACATTGGATAACTCTAGGTATCTGTTCTTTGTGAGTTCCCAGGAGTATCCTTTTCTGAATCACAGAGCAGGACACCAATACAGTAGGACTTTAATTTTGTCAGAAGGGTTTTTAGGCCATTCAAGCCAGCCCATCACTACCCTGTGAGACAGAGCATGCCCTGCTCCAGAACTCAATTTCTATTGTCTAGTTACCCATCCCTAAGCTGAATCACGAGCAGTTCCACCTTTTCTAAAAAGGTGCAAAGAACCTGCATTTTGACAGTCCTGGTTACCTCCTGGTATGTAGCTAGAACTAAAAGCCTGACATGCACCAAGTAAGGGTGAGTACATGACAATACAATCTTGCACTGGCAGAGGGGAGATGGACAGTAGGACCCGACTGCTTTTTCTGCCTCAAATTCCTGTGTGGAAGGGGTTGATTACACAGAAGTCAGTCTGGAACACTGGATAAGGTCTAGTAAGTGAAGGACTGAGTCTTGCATAGACACTTTCTGATTTTGTGTTCAGATCATTGCTCATACAGTTACTTCTTTTTTCTAATTATATTGTACCTTAAGTACAGTGCACAGTGCTGCCGTGAAACTCTGTCAGGCTATAAATAATAGGCATGAAGGTGTCTTCATTTCAACCTGATGCACAGGAGTCTCCCCACTCCCAAAGAGTAATGAGGATATTCAAACATGCCCCCACTCTTACACACACCCCCACACACACCTTGTGTGGCTGTTTGCGTGACTGGGCTGTTGAAATCCCGGTTATAACTGGTTAAGAAGGGATAATGTAAGGAATACAAAGAGGTTGGGGAGGGGAGCACTTTATATTAAAGACACCTGAGCAGTAACAGAACTAGGACTGGCCAGAAATGCTCCATTAGAACCGCCTGGGTTCCTACCAGCTGCTTTGCCTGGCTCCTTGGCAGCCCGAGCTTCTAGGACCCACATTCTTCACCAACTTCCCACCCTCCATCAAGCCACTGTAGGGCACCTGGAAGCCATAGCACCTAGGTTCCACCATAGCCCACCTGAACTTGCAGGCTCCTCTTCAGCTCACCAGGCAAACTGAAAGGGAGCTGGGAACCTGGAAACCCAAAGTCCATGGGATCCTGGGTTGCCAGGTTCACAGCTGTGGGGCAGCCTGCCAGGCAGAATACCCCTGAGCCAGGACCTCCTGGGTCTGCAGCAGCCTGCTCGACTGATTGCCCCTGAGCCAGGGTTCCATTCCCTTTCCTGGGAAATGTTAAAGTTTGAGGTTTGCGCCAAATCAGAATGAAACCAAGTGTCAAAATATCTAAACCCTCCAGTGAAACAGAGTTACCCTGCTCTGCAAAACTCTGTGGGATCTCACATGGATCTGTGAGCTAACTAACAAAGCCCAGGAGAGGGCATTATAGCAGTCACACCAAAGAACAGGCTGAGTTACCCCTTACGCTCCTGTCTCACATGTAGAAAGAAATTGTGTGATGGGAGGGGCCTTCAATTTGACAGACACACGCTCGAGCTTTCATGCAGCCAGAAGTAAATCATCATAAAGTTTCTAAAAATTACAGATGATAATTTTCTAACACACAAGGTATTGTGCCCAACACAACGTAACTAGTTTTGACTTCACTATGACAGATCAAGATAAATGAATCACTGGACTGAAAGCTGGTTGCTTCGGGACCAATTATTGTGACCTGATTGCATTCATTATGGGCAAACAGAGGACAGTCCCAACCAGTAATGCATACACACGCACAGACACACACAACACACAGTGCTTTAAAAAGGCAAATTTTCCAAAGCTGAGGGAAATTATGAGCAAAATTTATTGAGAAGGGAAAAAACCAGAAAATGTGAATGAAAATTAGGAGTCCTTTAAGAAGAGTGTATTGGAGAGCCATAAAGCTATAATTTCACAATCAAGAAAGAGCACAACTTTGGCTAACAGCCCATCTTGGCTAATGGGAAAATGAAGACAGCAGTTAGAAATTTAAAAATATATATACCTGGGAAAAAGGGGAATAGATAGCAATCAATATAAATTAGGGCAGTAGTCAGCAACCAGTAGATCGGGATCTACTGGTAGATCTTGGAGCCTCTGATAGGGGATCCTGACTGGTTTGGCCAAGAGGTTATCAATCCCAGCACTTCAGCTGTCCCCTCAGACTGCTGCACATCTCCTGCCCTTTGCCTTGGAGCTGTCTCCTAACGAGTCTCCTACTTGCTGTGCAGGGCAGGGGAAGGAGCGGAGGGGCGCTGATGTCAGGGCACCCCCTCTTCCACCCTGTATCCTATCTCCACAGAAGGATTTGGGATGGAGTTTGCTGGCTGCTTTTGGGAGTGGTGCAAGGCCAGGGCAGGGGTGAGCCTGCCTTAGCCTCACTGCACCACCACCCAGGAGCCATCTGAGGTAAGCAGGGCCCAGCTGGAGCCCACATACTGAAACCCTACCACAGCCATGAACCCCCTCCTGCACCCCAAACCCCTACCCTAGCCCTGAGCACCCCTGCATCCAAACACCCTCCCAGAGCCTGCACCTAGAACATCCTCCAGACCCCAAATGTTTGCCTCAAGTTCAGCTCAGAGCCCCCCTCACACTCCAAATCCCTTAATTCAAGACCAGAGTCTGCACTCCAACCCTCTGTCCCTCCCTGGTGAAAGTGAGAATGGAGTGAGCAGGGGTGGGGCTTCGGAGAAGGGGCACAAAAGAGGCGGGGCCAGGGTATTTGGGTTTGAGGTAGATCCTGGATTGCACTAAAATGCAAAAAATGATCTAGTGCTTAAAAAGGTTGGAGACCACTGAATTAAGGTATGTCTACACAGCAAAGTTATTTCGAAATAACAGCCGTTATTTTGAAATAACTTTACTAGCATCTACACAGCCAAACCGCTATTTCGAAATTAATTCAAAATAGCGGGTAACTATTTCAATTTGGTAAACCTCATTCCACGAGGAATAACGCCAAATTCAAAATAGCTATTTCGA
Organism: Rafetus swinhoei; assembly: GCA_019425775.1. Classification (NCBI taxonomy): domain Eukaryota; kingdom Metazoa; phylum Chordata; order Testudines; family Trionychidae; genus Rafetus; species Rafetus swinhoei. Next base: position 49,515,318 of record CM033432.1, read on the forward strand.
AATAAGTGCTGTGTAGACACTTATTTTGAAATAGGGGGCCTCCAGCCTTCCCAGGGTGCCGTGGAGGCCACTCCAGCCTCAACCAAGAACACTCCTCTCCCTCTCCCCTCCCCTCCCCAGAGCCCTTAAAGGGGTTGACTCTGGCCACAGTGCCTGTGCCAGCTCCAAGCCTGCCAGCCCAGAGCCAGCAGTCACTGACCCAGTGGCCCCAAAACATGAGCCAGCAAGCCACTGGCAGCCAGCCCTCCACCGCTCCCCAGGAGCAGTCTGACAGCTCCCAGGAGCCTGCCAGGGCCCGGAGAAGGCGGGTGCCTTCCTGGTCCAGGGTGGAGATCATGGACCTTATTCAGGTTTGGGGGGGATGCCCCCAACGTCCATGATCTCCGCACTAGATGGAGGAACGCGGCCGTCTATGGCAGGATAGCTGCCAGCCTGGCCACCTAAGGCCACATGCGAACCCAGGAGCAGGTTCGCATGAAAATCAAGTTGGTACGGCGAGACCCCCCAACCCTGAGCCCTGAGCTTCCCCTCCCCCCTCTTCCCCTTGTTTCCCCCATCCAGCTCCCTCCTCCCAGGTTTCCCCTTCCCCCTCCCACCCTCTCTCCTTCCCTCTCCCTCCAACCCTCTCTCCTCCTCTCTCCCGCCTCCTTCCCCAGTCTCACCAGAGTTTCATTCTCCCCTCACCCCCCGTTTTGTTAAATAAAGACAGTTTGTGTTTATGAAAATACATGTATTTTATTTGACATCAGGAAGGGGGGTTAGGGAGGGGTAAGTGGAAGGATGTGAGGGAGGAATGAGGCACAAGCCCCCAGTGGGGCAGACCAGGGAGGCTCTTAGTGCTCCTCAGGGTGGAAGCTCTCCCACAGGGCCTCCTGGATACTGACAGCCTCCCGATGGACCTCCCGGATGGCAGCCTGCAGAAAGTGCAGCCAGGCTCGCAGCAACGCATCCACGAGAAGCCCCAGAGTGCCCAGGGGCAGCTCTGGCTCCATGTTGCAGAGTGCTGTGGTGTCCCGAGTGAGGGCAACCAGAGCACACAGAGACAAAATGCTTTGCTGTCCCTCATCGAGGTAGGCAAGCAAGCAGGGAAAGCTGAGAACTGGCTGTCCGAGAGGGGGGTCCCTTTAAGCACAGGCCTCAGATAGCCTCAGGCAGCAGCCACACAAAGTAACTCCTGACCTGATGCCCTTCCGGACCTGGTTCCGGCTGGCCTTAAATGCGATTCATCGTCCACTCAGTGTGGATGCACTATTTTGAAATAGCAAAAAGCTATTTCGAAATGCATTTTGTGTGTAGACGCGTTATTTCTAAATAAGCTATTTCGAAATAACTATTTCAAAATAAAGCTGTAGTGTAGACATACCCTTAGAAGTTTTGAAGGGTAGAAAATGGATAAGGGAAGCCAAAGGCATCAAGAAAAAGTCCATGGCTGGCAGGACTAAAGAAAATGAGGAGTTTTTTAAAATATATTAATTATCATTGTCACAAGTCACCAGTGTGGTGTTCTGACATATTTTTCTCTGTGCGTGTACTTCTGTGTGTCGTGCTGGCTTTGCACAAGTGGCCATCACAGCAGACTCTGAGAAAGCCCCCCAAGGACTGCAGAATCAGATAAGGTATGAAGGTACCCGAGTTCAGTTTATTGTAAACAAAGCACAGTAATAGCACCTGGCAGGTGCTATTATCTATGAGGATACTAAGCATGTGTGCTTGTGACAATGGACTTAGCTCAGTGAGTGACAGGGATTTGTCACTGCCCCCTCAGCTGGACAAAGAGTTAAGATGAGGTACCCCAGCACTTATAAACTGAAACAATCAGTGATACACACTTTACACATTCTTTTCCATGTTAATGACACGTTTGTTACCTTCCCTGGACATTGGTGACTCCAACCACTGATCTGGTAAGTAACTGAGCTGTCTGCCATAGAAATTGTGTTCTAACACGACAGAAAACCAAGGGAACCTCCATATGTTGTTATAGGCACAAACAAAAAAAACCAAAATTACAGTGGCTATTAATACTGCCATACGAAAAAAATAAGCATTATTAGCACTGCATATCTTTCTTGAAAATATACTGTAGTCAAACACAAGTTATTGGGTTTAATGCAAATATAAGTGGATGGAATTTAATGGCCTATAGTGTACAGGAGATCAGAGTACATAATCTAATGTATCCATCTGGCCTTAATCTCTATGGGTATGTCTACACTACAGCACTAATTCAAACTAACTTAGTTCGAATTAGTTAATTCGAACTAAGCTAATTCGAATTAGTGCATCTAGACCTAAAAACTAATTTGAATTAGCGTTTTGCTAATTCAAACTAGCATGTCCACATTGAGTGGACCCTGAACCGAAGTTAAGGCTGGCCAGAACCAGGACTTAGAGTGTGGAGCTGCTGCCTCAGGCTAGCCGAGGGCTGTGCTTAAAGGGACCCAACCCCCACCCCGGACAGACAGTTCTCAGGGTTCCCCGCTTGCTGGTCTACCTCCCTGAGGGACAGCAAAGCAGTCCTGTCTTGGAGTGCCCTGAGTGCCCTCACTCGGCACATCACAGCACTCGGCCATCAGCCTGGCTGCACTTGCTGCAGGCTGCCATCCGGGGGGGTCAATCGGGGGGCTGTCAGGATCCAGGAGGCCCTGCAGGAGAGCTTCCACCCCAAGGAGCCCGCAGAGCCACCCCAGTCCTCCTCATCGGGGGCTCATACCCCATTCCTCCCTCACCTCCTTCCACTTACCCCTCCCTAGCCCCCTTCCTGATGTAAAAGTAAAGGACACGTGTGTTCAAAAATAGAAACTCTCTTTATTTAACAAAACTGAGGGTGGGGGATTAACCTCTGGGAGACTGGGAAAAGGAGGTGGGAGAGGGGAAGAGAGAGGGTGGGAGAGGGGAGGGGAAACCTGGGAGGAGGGAGTTGGAAGGGGAAAGCCAGGGGAAGAAGGAGGAGGGGAAGTATCAAACTATGGTACGCCATATCTTCAGTACTGTGTACAGATGTGGTCTCCTCACCTCAAAAAAGATATTTTGATCTTGGAAAGGGTTCAGAAAAGGGCAACTAAAATGATTAGGGGTTTGGAACAGGTCCCATATGAAGAGGCTAAAGAGACTGGGACTTTTCAGCTTAGAAAAGAGGAGACTGAGGGGGGATATGATAGAAGTATATAAAATCATGAGTGGTGTGGAGAGGGTGCATAAAGAAAAGTTCTTCATTAGTTCCCATAATATAAGGACTAGAGGACACCAAATTAAATGAATGGGTAGCAGGCTTCAAACTAATAAAAGAAAGTTCTTCTTCACAAAGCAAATAGTCAACCTGTGGAACTCCTTGCCACAGGAGGCTGTGAAGGCTAGAACTATAACAGAGTTTAAAGAGAAATTAGATAAAGTCATAGAGGTTGGGTCCATGGAGTGCTATTAGCCAGGGGGTAGGAACGGTGTCCCTGGCCTCTGTTTGTGGAAGGCTGGAGATGGATGGCACAAGACAAATGGCTTGGTCATTGTCTTCAGTCCATCCCCTCTGGGGTACCTGGTGTTGGCCGCTGTCGGCAGACAGGCTACTGGGCTAGATGGACCTTTGGTCTGACCCAGTACGGCCGTTCTTATGTTCTTATGTTCTAAGCTCAGGGCTCAGGGTCGGGGGGTCTCACTGGACCAACTTGATTTTCATGCAAACCTGCTCCTGGGTTCGCATGTGGCCTTTGGTGGCCAGGCTGGCAGCTATCCTGCCCCAGACTGCCGCTTTCCTGTGCCTAGTGTGGAGATTGTGGACGTTGGAGGCCTCCCCCCCCAAACCTCGATGAGGTCCACGATCTCCACACTAGACCAGGCGGGCGCCCGCCTCTTGTGGCCCCGGGCAGGCTCCTGGGAGCCGCCAGCCTGGTCCTGGGAAGAGGCGGAGGGCTGGGTGGCAGCGGGTGGCTGGCTCATGCCGTGCCAGGTGCAGGGTCTGATGGCTGGATGCTGGCAGGCTTGCACCTGGCACAAGCACTGTAGCCAGACCGTGGCCCTTTAAGGGCTCTGGGACCGGGAGGGGGGCAGAAGAGTTTCCCTGGCTTGGCCCAGAGTGGCCACCAGGGCAAGCTGGGAAGGGCTAGCCTCCAACTAGTTTGAATTAAGTGGCCACACAGCCCTTAATTCGAACTACTTAATTCGAACTAGACATTAGTCCTCGTAGAATGAGGTTTACCTAGTTCGAATTAAGCGCTCCGCTAGTTCGAATTAAGTTCGAACTAGCGGTTTGCATGTGTAGCGCCTATGAAAGTTAATTTGAACTAATGGCTGTTAGTTCGAATTAACTTTGTAGTGTAGACATACCCTACGAATCTACTATGCAGTTGTCTTAGGAATTAATTCTAAATGACACTGGAAACTTGCATAGCTCCATTCCAATTGTACATTCTCCAATTTCCAAGTACAACGGAAATCTTCCAAATAGCAACTGATTTTTTAGCATATCTTCTCAGCCATGATGAAGGAAATCAGAAGAGAGCCCAAGAGTCTCTCAGCTTTTCATCATAGTCCTACATGACCCTCTAACTTCCCTTATCTCTTAGGGGTCATCGATACAGGCTTAGGATATAGTGCGTTCTAGGCTGGCCAGTTTGGGGCCTTAAAACTTCAGCTACGTCTTCTCAAGGCTACCACACAATCCTGTAACCTGTCTCACGTTACTGCAGAGCTTATCGATCTACTACAAGGTTCTGTGTCTCATCCTGTGCTGACATCTAGACATAACCTAAGAATCGCTCATATTTTACCTGCAGGCAGTTGCCAAAAATGCTCCAGGTTTCATAATGGGCGGACAGCCCCAATCAAAAAATTCAATCCCTTGTATTGCAGTGCAAGGAGTTAGAGCTGAGCTCCAGGGTGGCTCCTCTATGAGATTTTTAATTATGCTTTAGTTTGTGTTTGGTTTCAAGGACATGTTGAACAGCCCGCAGGCTAACACAGCAGGATACCTTACAAGTCTATTTACGTTACATTAGAGTAACAGTGATATTGCAATAATGTGAATTTTGGAAGCCAAGTTCTGTTTTAAATAGAACAGTTTGTTACCGGAATCTTAATTTTCAATAATGAAATGAAAGTTTATCAAAGGGGCATAACTTATTGTCTGTGAAATGAATCATAATCATTATTAAGGCAGATTTCAGAATATAACCCAAGCAAATCAGTCACCTATTTCCAATCTGTTTAAGAACTGTGGACTACGAAGAGAGTTTGAAAACATACATGGCGAGGTAATTGGGAACAGCCCTGTGATGGGCCGCTCCGCCGCCACGCACTGCTGCCGCGCCGTCCCCGGCATACTGGGGAGAAGCAGCCGCTCCGCGCTGCCCCCTCCGCTGCAGCCGGGGGGCTGACAGAGGTGGCCCTACGTTCCTCGCCAGAGCCCGGCAGGACCCGAGGGGAAGGGAAAGAAGCAGCGGGGCCATTCCGGCCGCTGCTGAGACCGCTCATGCCCAGGCTTGTCGGCAATGCCGGCCCGGGCAAGGGCCAGCAGGGAACGGGAGAGTGGGAAGAGCCAAGGACGCTGACGTGGCCCCCTCTCCCCTTCACGTTGAACGCACCGGCGGCGGGACGTTCAAAAGAGGTGCCGCCGCCGGGAGAAGGGGTCGCCAGAAGGAGACCGGAGGGGCGACCCTGAGTCACAGCACGAGAACCAGGAAGGTAGGAAGCGACCCAGGGCAGGGTAGCAACCCGGAGGGCTGGTGAGTTGCGGGGGTGGATCCCCCACCAACCAGAACTGGGACACCGGTCCCAGTCCTTAGGGCCCTGGGTTGGGGCTCGGAGTGAGGGCGGGCCCGAGCCTCCCTACCTTCTCCTGCCAACTAGCCAAAAGTCAGACGGGAGGCGGAGGATTTGGGGACGACGGCGTCGTCAGACTGTCGACAACGTGGGTGACGGGGAGCACAGAGAGGGTACTTGACCCGGTGGGGCCACAGGCAGGGAGTGAACTGACAGACCCCAGGCGGGGTAGCCCCCTGCCCACTGACAAGCACCCATCTGCATTTCCCTTATAACTCATCCTTTTTTTCAGGTGATTCAGCTGCTGAAATCAATCTGGGATGAAGTCCAGAAGGCAAGAACCCAGTTGGGGGCAGGAGACGTTTATTTACGTGTCAAAGAGGAATGAAAAAAGTTACTATGAAGCGCACTGTAGGTGATCCTGCAGTGGCTCCCAGAGGGCCTGGCAGAAGATGTGGTTAACAGATGCTTCCTCTTCCTCCAAGATGGCACCAGCCACAGGAGAAGGTGAAGAAAGTCTCCAGGGCTTAAGGCATGAATGCCATAATATTTTCCCTTATGGAGAAGTTTCAGCGGACACAATGGAAAGAGCAGCAACTCTCTGTTAAAGTAACTTGATGGCTGATGCTGGAGAGGAGAGGGTGAGGACAGATGTGACGGCTATTGTGTGTCCTATTTTGTGAACATCCAAAGCGAGAAGTTCTGTGCAATGCTGGACACAGATGTGGTTAAGGCCTGACTAGGTAGAGCACCTCGGACAGTAGCTTGGGATAAGGCAGGGCCAAAGGAGTACAATAACTGTGTTCATTGCTCTGTTTAACCCTCAATTAAGCCAGTAATGTTTTGTTTATGATGAAGGATATTCAGGAACATGAGGTGTTTCAATAGGTGACTTGATCTTTAAACACTTTGCAGTCCCAGAAAAGTCTGATGGATTTGGTGTCTGGCTAACGAATGTGAAGTGTCAATCAGATTAATACAGTTTGGGTTCCAGACATATCAGTCACTCACCTAATAATTTTAATTGAGCTCTGTCACCAGATATTTTAGGTATGCAAGGTAGGCTCAGGCCTATTTTAATTGTGCATTTCATGACCATTTCACTCTTCCTTCAACTTCCCTTGTTCCTCGTTATAGGACTTCCCTTGTTCCTCGTTATAGGTTATAGGAGTCCTACTTGAAAGTAGGAATAAGGGATCTTCCGGAAAAGGGCTTATTTTCCGGAAAATCGCGTCTAGACTGGCGCTTTTCTCCGGCAAAAACCCCGAGCCGGAAAAAAGCGGCAGCCATGTAAATGCAAATGCCGCGGGGGATATTTAAATCCCCCAAGGATTTGCAATTCCGAAGTGTCTCATTAGCATCCCTTTTCCGGAAAGGGGTGCCAATGTAGACACAGCCGAGAGGTATAGCAAGTACAATGGAGAAGAGGGTTAGAATTCAAAACAGCTTTGACAAATTGGATAACTGGTCTAAATATCAGCCAAATGGCATTCAGTAGTGACAGATGCAAAGCGCTCCACTTCAGAAGGAAACAATCAAATGCACAAACATATAATGGGGAATAAGTGGCAGTACAGCTGCAAAGGAGTGGGAGGGTTGCATTGGATCAAACGAAACACGAGCCAACAAGTGTTGCAACTGTGAGAGAAGGCTAAAATTTTGAGTTGTACTAACCAGGGTGTTGTATATAAGATATGGAAGACAATTGTCCCCATTTTCTCAGCATGGCTTACGCCTTCGAGTATGGCATCTAGTTAGTTATACGGGCACCACAGTTTAAGAAGGAGGTGAGCAAATTTGCAAGAATCCAGAGAACAGCAACAATGGTAGAGGGTGATTTAGGTCTGAGCTGTGAGACTGAATTCTAGCAAGCAGGCATAGCTCGGAATGTACTACTCTCTTTAGAAAGTGCAGCATTGAGACTTCGCCTTCCTGACGCAATAGTCCTCTCCAGCAAGAGTTGCTTAGTAACAAAAAAAGTTTGCAAAGGGCTGTCAGAGAGAAAACTTCCCAAAACACTGTCTGGGTAGATCAGTTTTGGGGATCTAACAAACTGGCTTTTTAACCCTCCCATTTGGTCCTTAGCTTGTACCACTGTACTGTGCCTGGGTACCACAGAGACATCTTATCAGGGCGTGATGTACCTGCCATCTAGAGAATGATACATTACTTCAGTACAATGATAAATGTCGAGAGCAGAGTGTCAGGCTTTGCTTTTCATTTCTTTGTTCACACTGCTATATGTCATGACTTGGCCATTGCTTAAACACATTTTGAATGTTATACACCCATTGCACTTGGTAATAAGATCCACTACAAATAGCGTTGCCAGATGGGTTTCAACAAAAATACCGGACACACTTGACATTACATCACAATCTACATTACATCTTATTTAGAAAATACCGGACATTTATATTTTCTCAATTTGTTTCCCGAATAGAAAGCTCAAATACTGGACTGTCCAGTTCAAAACCAAACACCTGGCAACCCTAACCACAAATACCTCTTCCTTTCTCATGAAATGAAAGGCCAGTGTCTTTTCGCAAGAGCAAAACTTTATGGCTCTGTTTTGAAAGATGACACCCAAAATTACATACATGTCCCTGTACATGTGCTTGTGAGATTGTAGCGGGACGGTCATCCCACCTCAGGTGGAACAAGGGTTAAATCCAGCCCTGGGAGAGGGCTGAGACTATGGAGCCAGCAGCTGAGGCAAATAGCAGCCAATTAGGACCCAGGTGGGGTAGTATAATTAGGAGCTCCTTGAAAGGAGGAAAAGAAACTCTTGCTCCAACTATGGAGCAGGAAGAACCTGGCTGTTGGGAAGCTACAGAGGGTACCTGAGACAGAGACGTGCTGGGGAAGGCAGGCAGAGCTGGGGAGCTCTGGCCAGGCAAACTCCCAGGCTGAGGCCTTGCTCTCAAGGCCTGAGGCCACTAGGGCTGCAGGGAGGCAGCCAAGGCAGCAGGTCCACCCCTTTACCAGTGGCTGTTTCAGACAGCGGTTTGTCCCTGCACAGGGCTAGATGACATCACTGAGGCAAGGTGATGTAAGGGATTGGGGTTCCTGGGAGGAGAGAGCCCCAGAGTGTGGGGCACGGCTGTGAGGAATGGGCACAGTGGGCAGGAAGTGACATGGGGCATGAACCAGTGCAGACGTCAGGTGACTGAGGGCGACACACCAACCAGCAGAAGGTGCTCTGAGGCTGAAGAGTAATTGCTGAGGAGACCAGCAGGAGGCGCTGTGGCAGTGAGTCACTCACGACCTGTTAATATTTGAACAATTCAGCAGCCGCAGTCTTACTATATGCAGCTGGCCCAAGGCAAATGCAGAGTAGTTGCTCCTGTGCCAGGGGCCCATAGGCAGTGAAAAAGCACAAAAATCCGTGAACGCAGGCTAAATGCAGCCTTCACAAAGCTCCTTGGATGACCCCAGGCAGGTTTCTGCTCTGTCGGTCGTACGGTGTGATTTGAAGCCCATCTGACGCACAGACTGACCAAACCTCTCCAGTGAGTTTTATAGATGAAGGGGAACTCTGGGTCATGGCAGAGAGGTAATTACATTACTATTAAGTGCGATTGTTTTGTAAGCAGGGGAAACCCTAAGGTAGGCAAGCACTGTAAAAGCAACGTGCCTCGCAAGCCTACTGCATACGCTCAGCAGGGGATTACACTGGGAAAGCATTAACTTGGTTTTCAAACATTAGCGCACGTTTGCAGGTGAGGGGTTGGATGATTTAGCTGCAGGAGTTATGTGCAATAGAATCTGACGGTGCTGATAAAATTGCAATGTACTATTTTGTCATTTCCTTGACAACTCCAGGGAAGGATGGTTTTCTTGTTAACACATTGAACTGGGGTGCAGGAAACCAGAGGGCAATTCCTCGGGTCTTTTGTAAAACAGAATGATTGGCTCAAGACCCCAATTAAAATTGTATCCACTCCCAAGTTTTAGAAGCTTCACTTTAAACCCCTGGGGTATCTTTACAGATGTTTCTTCCCCAGGTGCAAGCTCTTGGGAATACAAGGACACCAATACCTTTCATCTGGGGACAACAACACACACGACCAAACTAGCAAATTCCAAACACCAATGAGGGGTTTGGCCAACTCTACAGTCAGTCATTAATTGTTGAGACTAACACCCACACCTATAACCCAGTGATGGTGATATAGAGTGACCAGATGTTCAATTTGTAAAACAACTATCCTGTATTTAAGTCCTCCTGAAGATGTCCTGATTTTTTCTTTAAAATAGGCACATTGTCCTATATTTTGTGTCCCCTCTACCCTCCATCAGTACTGGCACGTCCTGCCCACCAGTGTTGACTGGGGGTGTCCAGTTGGGAATGATGGGGATGAGTGTGCAACATGCCGAAGGGAGAACATGCCGAAGGGAGACGCAATTACATTGATGTGGTGTGCAACTAAATGTCATCAGTAGAGCCTGGAATGGATTTTAATAACACTACTGAGCTTCTTGAGAATGATTTTGGGACTATACAAATTGGCGACTTCATTCTCCAATGTAGTTGGCACCAAAAGTCACTGGACTGTCACTGGTCACATTGACACTTATTTCCTCAGTGGAGAAACCAAAAGGTTGCTACCTTTGGTGACATATCACTACGTGGGCAACATGTCCCGCCACTGTGACCAGCTGCCACAGGACTTTCATCACCCTGGAGTAATTGGTGAGAGACTTTAACTTTGGGGCTGGGAGGTGGGAAGGTTGGTTATGGTACTGGTACATGGAATGCAAGTAGGGTAGGGTCATGTAGTGGGTGAATTTCAGGTGACAAGAGATATTTCTGCTTAGGTGAGGTTAATTTTATTGAGTTGCTGGAATAAGTAGCTTTATATGAAAGAGCAACTAATGAGCTCCTTGTTTAGCAGCTCCTTCTGGCATGGGAGGACCGACTAGGTCCAGGAAACTAGATGGACCCATCATCCCAGAGCTCTGAGCCTACCAATAGGGATTCCTGGAGTTGGGCTGGCTGGGGTGAGCAGCATGGGAAGGCAGTGATGGACAGAACAGAAAGCAGTGTTTCAACATTGTCAATATTTCATTTAATTCTATTTTTATTTTGAATTTTTTCCCCAAGTCTGGGAAAATTATGCTTAAAACAGCAGCAGCTTCATCTCTTATATAAGTTATATACCACAGCAAACAGACACAGCAGCCAAATGTTACTTTAACACTCTTAAAATCCAAGTTTTAACAGGGGTCTAATTAGCCCCTGGACACCTCAGATGTTGTTTGTTTTGTAAGTAATGACATCCTGGGGCCCCAACATGTAACCAATAAAAAACACAGAATGGGCCCTGTCAACAGGAAACAGAAGCGGTTTTGCACACTCCTGCTCTGCAAGGTTCGAGCTATGCCCATTTTTGGCATCACATTGTTCTAAAGTTTTATCAAACCTGCCCATTATGTTAAAACCTCTGTCTTCTTTATGAGAGCAAGGAAAGGCCCTGGCTGAGGGAATTGAGGCTTTTGGCTAAGAGAGACACAAACTACCATGTCCTCAAGCATTTTGACCTCTCTCCATGGAGTGTCACCACTGCTGAGGGATCTCGACTGACCTCACAACAATCATGGTGGCTTTCAGGCAGACCTCTCCATGTAATGTATGCAGACCTCATGTCACATTCCAGGGTGCAGTCCAGTCCAGTGAGGGGTTGCGTCACCAAATGCCCTGCAACCGCGGTGTCCTAAAATGCTGAGTTGTAGCTTCCAACCAGGGACGATCACAAACAGCATGCAGGTTACACCTGGGGCATCTGTGTATACCAGCAGCCACTAGTCCAGCAACTCTGACCCCATCAGCAACACACTTCCAGCCTCAGATTTTCCTAACATGTGTGTACTGCACTGTAGCCCTTTCTGGACAGTTCAGATATCAGAGTCCCACTGCCCCTGTAAAAAGTCAATATTCAACAGTTTGCTACTTTAACAGGAGTTACCAAACAGTTCATCTTAAATACAACACTGAATTACTTTAGATTAAACAAACTTGTTACATTTTTAATTGCAATAAATAAGGCATAAGGTATTCAAGTCAGAAATGGTTACAGGACAAATAAAGATAAAACACTTCCTACATAGCTTTAAAGCTGAACAGGCTAGACTTGGTTCAAGGTGGTTCCCAGCAACACGGCGGACGAAATTCTCTTCCTCCAAAATCAAAGTGCTCCAAGTTCTTTAGTCTTCTGAGGTGAGAGAGAGGGATCCCTTAGGGAAGGGGACTGCCCCCTTTTTTGTAGTCCAGTGAAACTCTGAATTGGATCCTTCTGATGATTACCCCTCAAAGCAAAGTTTATTCAGACAGTAAAGGTGGTGACATGGGGTCTGGCCAAAGACCCCATGTCACCTTGTTTGTGCTTCTCACCCATGTTTGCTGAATTCGTTTGCTTTACAAAAATCCTACCCTCTTGTCCTCTGAATGATGCCACAAGAGACATGATCATCCAAAGGGTAGAAAATACCTTGACAACTGATGATTCTACTGATACAACTGAGTTATCAAGCAACCGCCACATGTACCTCTTAGCTGGAAGACAGCCAATATCCCGCTACAAAGCCCAAAACTTTTTTGGGGAAGGAGCCAACGTGACACCGCCCTTTGCTAGAGAAGCCTCTCCACGCGAACATTACAACTGCAACTTAGGCTTACACAGGGTGTGTAACCAGGGGATGGCCATACTTTCGCATCCTCTCTAGAGACCTTACGGACTATCCCATTTACTTAACTCCTGCAACTTTCTGACCCAGCCCATCAGAGGCAATGGAAGCTTGATCCAGTACTAATGCACTGTCAAGAGGAGGGTGCAAAACAGTGTGTTCTGTTTGCCACAAGACCCTGTGGCTTCCCTGAGGAGATCTATGCTGTTGGGAGGAGAAGCTCCTGCCTCTTCCATAAGGGTATGTCTACACTTGCAGCCTATTTCGGAATAGGGCTGCAAATGTAGGCATTCGGAATTGCAAATCAAGCCCGGGATTTAAATATCCTGTGCTTGATTTGCATCTTCCCGGCCAGGCACCACTTTTTGAAATTTACAAGCCCGGAATAACTGCCCGCGTCTACACGCGGCAGTGAAACGGGCGTCCGAAATAAAGCCCTATTTTGAACTACCTGTTAAACCTCATTGCATTCAGTTTGGGTATTTGTCCACAATACATTCCTCCTCCTATTTATTTTTTCATAAAAGGGGGTAATCTCACCCAAATTACCCACTAGAACAATTTCTGCTCCATTTAATTGCTTCAGGTTTAAGGTCTTAAGAATGGCCATGATAATAGATCAAAGAAAGCAGTTACATGTGCTAAGTACAAAGCTTTCAGACTCTCCTCCCGCCCCCAATATCTGTAGTGTATCAACATCAGAGCAAATGGGATCATTATTTCTAATCTGCAGAAGGAGGCCAGATTCCAGCGGCTGTGTACTTCCTTATAGGAAGTTGTGTTCTCCAGAACTGCCATTTTCACTGCAGTCTTGGAAAAACTGAGCAAACCCTTTTCTGAAACAATGTAACATAAATTAAGTTAGCACAGCAGGGCTTTCTATGTAATCATTTAACTTGTCAGTTCACATCACTGACTGACTTGAGGAATTCATGGGGCTTAGCTGATCAATATTATAAATAGTTTGGATGGCACTGCAGGGATATCCCAGGGTTAATTTCAGGTCACTGGTTCTTATTTCTTTTAAGGTCTCATTAGCTAGAGCTAATAAATAAAAGGGGAAAGGGTGGGAGGCAGGCAAACTATTAAACAACCAATGAGGCCTACACAAGGGGGGAAAAGAGCATGATGTGTTTAACTGAATATTACACAATCTATTGGGATCGCCTCCTCATCTCGAACATTAACATGAAGAAGGGAGCTCTGCAGTTTCTGCGAAGAATTTAAGATAAATAAAATAGAGGGGAGAAAGAATTAACGACTCTTACCATATATATGAGGCCAGACTGCCAGCTGATGTAAATAGATACAGCTTGTGAATTCAGTGGAGCTGTGATAGTATCAATGGAGGATCTGGCCCACAGTCAGAGAACTTCCCAGGTTTGATTACTTAGAGAAGCATTCAGAGAATTGCATGGCAGAGACAGACTCTTCTTGTCCCATCCTGTGTTTTGGGGTCAGCTTCTCAGCTGGCGTAAATCAGCATGAAACCAATGGAGCTACTCAGATTTATACTAGCTGAGCAATCAAGTCCTTGGTTAGGTGGAGCACAATTCCTTCAGTCAAGATACTGGGAATGGTGCCCTTTGAACATCACGTTCTTTCCTATACAGGAAATCACTTGTGAATAGTGTATGAGAAGCACTGAATTAACCATGGGTTTTCCCTTCCCTTCTGAACAACTGCAGCCTTTGGTCTTTCCAAAGGAAAAGAGCCCTTTCCCCTTGTGACCCAGGGACTACTGGTGCCAACTGTCAGAGGGTACAGGGATGCACAGGGTTTTACAGGCATCCCTTGGGTTAGATAAACACAGAATAGTTAATCCAAGGGAGGCATGTGAAGTCTCTACTGTAGCCTGCTGGTCACCATTATCATGGTGCAGTGTATCGATGGATAATATTCCAGAACTTCACTGAAAGTTATATTCTGAAGGGCCTGGAGCTAAGGCAGTCACCAGGAGGTGACATCTCAGATGAATTCATTTCAAGCAGTAGGTAACTGATGCTTATCTCCCATCACATGTGTGTCTTCTCTGCCTCACAATGGGAAACAATTTGCATACTGAACCAAGTGCCAGTTGGAAGGCTGTGAAATCTACACAAAAAAAGCCACGCAGCCGGGGGTGTTCTGTTTGTCTCCGGTGATAAAGGATGGGACTTGTATAGCTTGGAAGGCAAAGGCACATACTGCGACTTTCACGTAGGAGGCAAGCTGACAGTAGGTCTGCCCTCTGACAGGAGAGTCGCAGCCACCAAAGACGCTACAAGGACGTTGGGTTAGCATCACTCTGCAACACATGAGCATATCTAATTAATGAAGTCTAGACTCTAGAATGTCTGCTATGATTTTGTATTGCATACAATCGTTTGTTTCCAACCTCGGCTTCTCATTACTCAAATCTTTCTGCTTTGTAAAATAAAGTTTTAATTGATTTCACTTTGAACAAGCCTGAGATGCATTAACAGGAGCATTGTAAGCAAGACACAACAAGTCATTCTTCTGCTCCACTCAGCATTGAAGAGGCCTCAACTAGAGTATTGGGTCCAGTTCTGGGTACCACATTTCAAGAAAAATGCAGAGAAACTGTAGAAAATCCAGAGACGAGCAACAAGAACAATTAAAGGTCTAGAAAACATGACCTAGGAGGGAAGACTGAGAGAATTGGGCTTGTTTAAAGAGAAGACTGAGAAGGGACATGATGGCAGCTTTCAAGTACCTAAAAGGGTGTTACAAGGAGGAGGGAGAAAAATTATTCTCCTTAACCTGTGATAAGACAAGAAGCAATGAGCTTAAATTGCAGCAAGGGAGATTTAGGTTGGGCATTAGAAAAATCTTCCTAACTGTCAGCATGGTTAAACACTGGAATAAATTGCCAAGGGAGATTGTAGAATCTCCATCAATGGAGGTATTTAAGAGCAGGTGAGACAGACACTTGTCAGGGATGATCTAGATGGTGCTTTGGTGCAAGGGGCTGGACTTGATGACCTCTTGAGATTTCTTTCCATCTAGTATTCTATGATTCTAAGTCCCAACATGAGCACACAGGTGGCAAAAGCAGATGTATTAATCCCACAGTCCTGGCTCATTCTTTCCCGATCAATTTTTTTAGAATAATCTACACTGAATTGTGAAGTTTGGGCTAGATATAATATAGGCTAGGAGAGAGATGCTTCATTTCTGATTAGGAAGGTCATCAGGAAACACCAATCATGTTTTATTTATTTTTAGATCCCTCAGCCAAGCAGTCCTACATTCCTGTTGCATTCTCCATTAGACTCTGACAGCCTTGCACATTATACTTCACTCCGACAGTCCCCACCCTACCCTGCACTACACAGATGAACAGAGATTGAAGGAATAGCAAAGGGAGCATAAGTATTTCCTTGTATTTCCTTGCTAATACTCCAGAAAGTTCCAGGAGCAGTGCTCAGCTACTGTGCTGCTAAGAGATCAGTCTCAAAACAATGTGGTCTTGCAGGCTGGGGACATAACCAAAACCAGCCCGACAGCACCTATGCTACAGTTTACACATTGCGCTAGCTAGTGGCAGACACTGGATGCTTTATACATTTGAATGTGTTCTCCCACATCCCCCAAGAGTGCTGATCTGTATTTCGCTGAGCTCCAGACTTTGGCACTTACACATGACCAGCAGTAGCTCCATTCCTTCACTCATAAGGGCAGCATTTATCCCACCACCAGTAAAATAGAAACTGGTATTTATTTTATCATTATAGGTTCTGGCATGAGAAGGAGGCTGGAATATTATTTAGTTCAGTATAGTTTACTCAGGATCATGTTCATACAGCTAGGACAATGTTAAATGGGTGTCTGCAAAAGTGACAGCAGAAAAAGCAATGATGAACAACTCAACAGCACCTGACAGAACTTAAGGCTAGGAACCTTACAACATTTAGGGTATGTCTACACTTGCAGCCTATTTCGGAATAGGGCTGCAAATGTAGGCATTCGGAATAGCAAATCAAGCCCGGGATTTAAATATCCGTGCTTGATTTGCATCTTCAACCAGGCGCCATTTTTGAAATTTATAAGCCGAATAACTGCGCGTCTGCGGCAGTGAAACTGGCGTTGAAATAAAGTCCTAGTTTGAACTACCTGTTAAACCTCATTGCAGGAGGAATAACAGGTAGTTGAAATAGGCTTTATTTCAACGCCCGCTTTCACTGCCGGCGTGTAGACGTGGGCAGTTATTCCAGGCTTGTAAATTTCAAAAAATGGCGTTGGAAGATGCAAATCAAGCACAGGATATTTAAATCCTGGCCTACATTGCAGCCCTATTCCGAAATAGGCTGCAAGTGTAGACATACCCTTACAGAGGAAAAAACTAGTTAGTGGCTATCTAGATAGATAGCTGTTGTCTAACCTGGAAAATACACACACACACACACTCTCTCTCTCTCTCTCTCTCTCTCTCTCAATGTATATACATTTGCCTTTCCGTACAGTGAGCCAGATGCAGAGGGCTGCATATGAAAATATTATTTGCAATATGAAATATAACTTAATAAATGGGATTTTTGTTACAATCTGAAAACACAGTAATTCTAGGAATAATTACCAAATTTCCATATTTATAGAAGATGTCATCTATGGAGATAATAGCATAAATGGACATTTTTCCTTCTTATTAAAATGGAAATTCAGAAAACATCGGAATTATCTATTATAAATCAACTTTTGAATTTTTACTGCCAGAAATGCCATTTAAACACTATGCTAAATTCCAAGTCTCTTAATTCACCTCCTCCTTATTTTGAGGAATCTGACTCTAGGGATACTTCTAGTCAATTCATTTAGGTTTTCATATTCATGCTCTTAACTTTGGTAGCAGCCACTCCTACATGAAAAAAACACCACATACATTTCTGGAGCAAATCCGCTGAGGACGTTGGCATTACAAGAAGGAGGAACTGATGCTAGGTTCAAGAAAAGGCCTCTTAAGAATCCAGCCGTCCAGTAACAAGGATGCAGGACCACCTGGCAGGAGCAGTGGCACTTACACAGTGGTAGAATAGCAGCTGGGTTCAGACCCCAAAGCACGTTGCATTTTTGAAAAATACCTGCATGCTGATGGAAAGACTCAGGCCTGATCTCCAGTAGGAAGTTAATTATACTGACCTAAGTAGCTCAGACATCTGAAAAATCCACAGCTCTGATGAGCCCAGTTAAACCAACCTTAGGCCTGGTGTAGACAGCATTAGGTTGACGAGAGCATTAGGCTGACTTAGCTACCATCTCTTGGGGAGGTGGGTTACCTACGCCAACAGGAGAACCCCTCCCATCCACGTAGGTGGCATTAGCACAGGAAGTGCTGCAGTGGCACAGTGACAGTGCTGCTGTAGTAGGGATGTTAAATAGTGGATGGTAAGCTAAACGAGAAGCTTAGCAGAGTTGTAGAGGTCTGGGACCCGGCGCGAGCCAGGACTGCTTAGGCTCTGCCTCTCCTGCCCCCCTGCAGAGATGGTGCTGGGGGGAACCGGCTTTCAACCAGCTCCTGCTCTCCCCCACTTGCTGCGTCTTATACAGTCGACTAGTGACTTATATCCCCATGCTGTAGTAGCTGATTATAGACATGCCCTTGGTAGAAATAAAACAGCTGCAGTCCACAAGGTCTCCCCATTCTGCTCAGACAGAAAGAGTGCTAATCTCTTTCAGCAGCCTCCCCTTCCTTTTTTCCAGACCCCACAGACTCTTGTCCAGGATTTGCCCAGGAAGGCCAGAGACTAGTCCCCAGAAGGTATGAAATCCTAGTCTGTACATGAGCCATCGTTAGTCTGGCATTATCACACCCATCTGAAATGAGAACCCAGCGAGTAACTTTGAGACACTTCTTTAGCATTCTGTCAGTCCCACTGTACCTTTTGGAGAGTGCTGTTAGTCATTCTTTCCTCCTCTCTCCCCCCCGCCCCAGTTATTTCATGCTGTTGTAGCAGGAACATACACTTGCAGTGGAAGGAAGACATTTGAAAAGCACTTTACTCCCATCTTTGCATAGGCCTAATAAGAAACCATAAACTCTGGTGAAATCTCCTGCCAGCTACACTGCCCCCAGCCCTAAGCCAAACGCACTGCTCCTCTCCCATTACCACTGATTGCATTCCCACGGCAGAATGCTAAACGGAAAGACATGCCAAGGCTTAAAAGGTCAAACACAGAATTGCAGGAAGGCGACATGAATAATTAGTTGCAGTAATTTAGTAATACTGGTTTGTTGTGAGTATTGCTATACACTCTTTTCATATTGCCAGCTGTGATCTTGTTGGCATCTGAATAGTTTGGCCAGCCATCGGCAACTTCTGTATGGGGGAAAGCTGGGAAATTAGTCCCTCTAGTGTGCCTTGCCTGTGAGAGAGAATGTATTTCCTTCTCCAATTACCGGTTTCCCCATGGTTTGCATTAAGAAGGTCATAAAAGGTGGGCCTGATGTGAGGCGGATCTGTGCATTCACTTTGCGTGGCAGCTACCAGTTGCTCGTGTGTTTCGGAATCAAATTCTACAGCAGCGGTCCCCAACTGGCCGATCGCAATTGACTGGTCGATCACAGAGGCACTGACAGTCATCTGGATCAGTCTCACATCTCTCCCCCCCACACACACACACACACACACACTTTGTTTTCAAGTAGCAGATGGTGCGTTAACAAAGCATCGGCTGGACTCAAAGTCTCACTGGGCCTTAACCACAGGTTGGGATGCTGCCCTTATCCCAGGCCTTCTCAGCAGAGGTTGTTGCCTTTACCTTGAAAAGTGCTTCAAGGGGCAGGGAGGTGTTAAGAGGGGCGTGGGCTAGGCTCAATGCTTTGAATTGCTGCTAGGTTCCCTCCTCTAATCCTGAAAAGGAGTCAGCAGAAAACTGCCCGTCACTGCTTGGCAGGAGCTGTGTTCTGCAGGACAGAAGAAGTTCCAGCAGTGCCCAATGGGTCAGGGAGCTTCCTTTCCACAGCCAACCAGAAGAGACTTACATGGGAGGGGAAGAATGGTGCCTCTACGGCCGTGGTCACCAACAGGTCGATCGCGAGCTACTGGTCGATCGCGAGGCCTCGACCAGTCGCTCGCGAGGCGTCCTGTCTGCCCGGCCCCCATTTCCCTCCCACCCCCGAGAAGCCCCACTACTTACCTCAAGAAGGGGTGAGTCAGCCCCGCGGGAGGCGCGCAGGGGGTTTCAGCCTGGCGAGAGAGGTTGGCCCTGGGGCAGGCGTGCGCGCGGGGCTTCCCTGCGTGGGGTCGGCCCCCTGGGAAGCGCGCGACGCGAGGCTTCCCTGCACGGGGTTGGCGCCGGGGCAAGTGCGCGGGGTTCCCTGCTCCGGGGGTCGGCCCCTGGGCAGGCGTCGCGGGCTTCCCTGCACGGGGGCAGTTGGCCCGGGGCAGGCGCGTTCGGGGCTTCCCTGCGCCGCGTGGGGTCGGCCCCGGGGCAGACACAGGCTGGTTGCCCTGGGGGGAGGGGAGAATCCTGGGAGGAGGGAGATGCAGGGAACTCTCCGCCTCCACTGGCACCCCACTCCCCAGCCCCCACTCCCCAGCCACAGAACTCTGTCCCCATTCCTGTCCCCACTCTCCTGTCCCCAGCTACAGAACTCTGTCTCTATTCCCGTCCCCACTCCCCGAACTGTGTCCCAAGTCCCCACTCCCTGAACTCTGTCCCCATTCCTGTCCCCACTCCCCAAACTCTGTCCCCACTGGCACTCTGTCCCCTGCTGCAGAACCCTGTCCTCTCAGCACCCTGTTCCTGCTCCCCTGCCCCTAGCCGCAGAACTCTGTCCCCACAAAATGTATAATTATAAATGCTTCATTTTAGATTTAAATAGCATGAATAAACAACAGACCATTTATTTCATAACTATAAACACCTGATTTTAATGTTATGTATCGCATAATTTAAAAATAAACTGTTTATCAGAGTGTGTAAGTAAGGGCTGGGGATAGCAAGTGATGGACAGGAGGAGAATAGAGAGGGCGGGGCTTCAAGGAAGGGGCGGGGCGGTAGATCTTCGCCCGTTCTGAGATTTAAAAAGTGATCTTGGGTGTAAAAAGGTTGGAGACCACTGCTCTAGGGCTTCTCCTCCTGGAGACAGTTTCTTGCCCCTAGCTCAGGGCTTTACCTCAGTTCATCCTTCTCAACAGCTCTCCACTGGAAGCTGTCCCTAGTTCTGCCAGCTCCCTTGACCTCCCTTCCAGGTTTGGGCTACAACTGAGCTGCCTCTACTCCTGCAGCTCTTCTTATATAGTCCCTCCTGGCCCCTGATTGGCTAGTTTCCTCTGAGACTTTTTAGCCTCCTGAAGGACTTCTCTATGGCCCTTTTGCCCTTAGGGCCTAGCCCCATTACAAACTGACCAATTGAATACTGTAAGAAATGGATGTTCTCTGAAACAGTCAGAGAAAATATTTCTCCCACTCTCTCACCTAAAAAACAAAAAGAAACAAGAGCTTCAGAAAAGAAGAACTTACTCCCACTGTTCCTTGAGATCCCTGGTGAAAATATCAAACTTCCCTGTTAAAATCATATATTAAGAGAAAATTGGTTTCCAAATGTTTCACATGGGGGATATAAAGGAAAGTCTCTATTGTCAGAAGAGCACATCTGATAATGCTCTAGACGAGGAGACAATCCAACCCCAGGGTCCATAACATGATTCTTCACACTGTAAGCTGTAGTGCCTTGCACTGCAGGGGGCTGTACACTCAGACATTCAGATTTTAGCCCTGAGTTAAAAGCATCATGCTTTAAGAGATACTTTTTAAGCCCACCTTTAAAGACTCCCTTTAGAAAGGATGCAAACATCTACAAAAAACCCTGTCAGTGTGGACTCCCTGTGGAATCCCTAATCAAAGCACTAACAAAATATCCTAAATAAGCCTAACAGGCAGTATTAGGTTTCGCTGCTGCACTACAAAACACTAGCATCTTTAAATAACACCACTGCTGGTGCCTTCTACTTTGGGTTAAACACTTCATGGGAGAATTCTGTTAAGTGTCATACTTAACTATTCTGATTGAGATTTTCAAACCACTAGGGGATCTAGACTTCTCTTCTACTTGTAATAGAACATGTACCAAAATGCCCTAAACTGCCTGGAAAACCTCCGCCTTCTTAACTAATTAGGTCTGTATGGCTCTATGGCATTTTATACATTTTCTTTAAAAAAAAAAAGATGAATCCTGAATTGAAACAGGCAGAAGCATTAATCATGTCCACATTGTATACAATATTTTGCACCATTTGGGCAAAGCTTTGATGTCCATTAACATGGGGCCCAAATTACTTCACTGGGAGCAGGAATGGGCCTGTGCTAACAATTTATTATACATTGTAGCAGGAAGGGGGGGGGAATGAATCACTTTTGAAGAGTGCTTCGAGATGTCTGAGCGGCATATTCTATTCTGCCTAATGACCCTGTCATTAATATGACTAAAGCATTTGGAAACAGCCCTTCTCATTTAACCTAAGGGCTGCCCCTGTGTTTCAATAACACTCTTTCGAAGCACAAAAATGTCAGGAAGCTTTTGGATCCCAACCTTGTCCTTCATTAGGTATCTTGGGGTATTTTTTATAATACCCCATATGAAGCATTTCATATCCAAAACAAAACTGGCATTTGCAAGTCCACAATAAGCCATTTTCCTTGTGAAGGCAACCTGGAAAATACAAGCCCCTGTAAATGGAAGCAAGCCAGACACTACTGAAAGCCTGTTACTCATTTAAAAAAAAAAAAAAAAAAAAAGTAACAGTTCTGCCAGGTAGCGCCAGCCGCAGCCAGGGCCGGGTTCAACATGTAGACTGGGTTCCTCTCCAGCCACCCAACACAGAACTGGCTCAGACCCCCATCCAGCAACCTGGGAAATTCACACAACACCCCTGGGTGCCTCTGGGAGGCAATGCTTCCCCACTCGCAAGCGCAGAGTCTGAGTGTAGAAAAAAAAACCTTTAATCAAAGGGGCGGGAAGTGACGTGGCATTAATTTGGGAAAACACCACAGACAAGGTTCATAACCAAACCCATGAGTAACAGCCCCACCCTGAGTACGCTGGGCAGCATCCTTTACCTCTTAGGTTCTGAAGTCCAGCAATGTAAACATCCCCTTCACATGCCCAGCCCTTCTCTGCACCCCACTCAGGGCAGACCCAGAATTCAGAGACGAATCCGCAGGGTTCACCTCCCATCCTGAGTGGGGGGAGGAAAGGAGGGATCTTACTCCACCGACCACTTGCCATTCGCCGGCTCACTGCTCCCTAGCGCCGCCCTGCTGCCCTCTCGTTATCCCTCTCCATTGCTGTTGTGCTGGCGGCTAATCGTGTTGCTCCTACTGGCCGCTCACCACTGCTCCCACCGGCTGCCCTGCCGGCTACCTGCTGCTTCTCTCACTTGCCAGCTTGTGGTGGATTTGGCTCTGGGCCAAACCTAGTGATTTCAGCTCTCAGTAATTTCAGCTCTTGGCCCAAAGCACAGTCCAACCCCAAGAAATTCCAGCATCCTCTGGAGTACATTTAATACTAAACAAGACTCCTTATGGAGTCTGTCTTCAGCTCTATCATTGAAACAGGGAGGAGAAACAGGCTGAACCAGTCTTACAGCTCACACCCAAGGGGCTGTAGCCTGCTGACTCAGGCTACGTCTACACTGCACGGTTATTTCAGAATAAGCTATTCCAGAATAGTTATTCCAAAATAGCTTACTTCGAAATAGAGCGTCTACACTGCAAGGAAGCCTCAAAATTAGTCCAAGGCAGGCTCCCCTAATATAGACGTGCTATCTCGATTTAGATTCCCCCAGGAGGTATAACTTGGAATGGCTCTAGTGAGGGGCTATTTTGGAAAAAGCAGCAGTGAGAGCGTCTACACACGCCTTATTTCAAAATAGCTTTTTCGGAACAGGCGTTACTCTTCATAGAATGAGGTTTACAGAAGTCGGAATAAGCTGCCCGTTATTTCAAAATTATTTCAAAATAACGGAATTGCTGTGTAGACGCTCGCATTCCAAAATAACTTTGCTGTGTAGACATACCCTCAGAGTCCTGCCCTCCCCAGCCTACGCTCACAGGGTCTGGCAGTGGAACCTCTGCCTCCAAGTTTCTTTACATGGACAGTGTCTCTCTCCTCTGTGCCAGCTGAAGCACAGACTTTCTCCTTTCATATTCCTGCAATAATTACCAACATTGCAATTAGTGTGAACACAATTTGGGACCCAACACCAGCCAAGCTGATTACAATGAGCAAAGCGCTATTCCACCAGCTAAATAGCTAACACATCTAAGCAACACAGGGGCAAACTATTTCCCTAGGTACACCCAAGGCTTCTCTCCCAGTCCAGCTGGCTGTAATGGAAGCATTGATTCAGACTGTGCTTACAATAATAATGATCACCAAGGTTATTCACTCCCCACACAGCCATCTAAGACTGGGTGGGGCTGTGCTGAAGGACAACAGCCATCGTTCTGTTTGACGCTGGGAAAGACCCTCGATCAACTTCACAAGATGGAGGCTGTCTGACAGCAGCAGGGCTCCTGCAAGCTTCCTATCAGCCAGTCTGACCTCTGGTTACAAAGACAGGCTGCCCAGCACCACGATCTAGTAGACCAGGCCTGCACAACTCGGAAAGCAACGAAGGCCATATTACTCCAAACAAAACGGCTGCTAAAACCATGCGTGTCGGGCATACAAAAAAAAACCCGCACTGCCCAGCTTCAGCACGCAACCACAGATTTTGTTGAAAGCTCAAGATTTTGTTAATAAATTCACACACAAGGGAAAGACTCACAGTCACACACAAAGAGAAGAAATATCTCATGAGGCAAAATTTGTTCCCTCTGATACAAGTTATAATATCGACGGGGCGTAGATTTTGCCAGCTGGTGAGCTATGACGAGGGCGACCCAGCCCGCACTCCAACAGCGCCGACCCCCGTGCTGCACGGCGAGCGCAGCATTCTGACAGCGGTCTGTGCTGCACAAGCGGCCACCCAGCCAAGCAGCGTGCAGAGGGGCCAAGTCCTGGGACGGGAGCCGGAATCAGGGACGGGGCCGCATGTGGGCGTAGGGTGGGACCAGACTGTGCATGCATCCCTGACGTCAGGGAGAGAGGCACCGGCACAAGAGAGCACCGCATTCAAAAGGGGAGTAGAGGAGAGCGGAAGAGAGGAGGGAGGAAATATTATTTCCGAAAATCGTCGCGGGCCGCACAGTGAGCCCCTTCGGGCCACATGTGGCCCGCGGGCCGTATGTTGTGCAGGCCTGTAGTAAACTGAGCGATCTCAGCTGACAACTCCCCCCTCTCTTGCCTTGATTCCCTGGGGGTAGGCATCTACAGACAGACCCAGATTTAGGTGCTTTACTAAACAAACCTATGTTTGGAAACGTCAGCTTTAACTTTGCTGTCCCTTATGTGGCCCATCTGTGAAACTGTAAGAATCTGCCTACTGCAGAGGGGATGTGACGATCAGCGGGTAGGTAGCATTGGGAAAGTGCTGTGCCAGTCTTAGACTTGGGCAGAACGCGCACAAGCTTCCAGTGCCTGGGGCCATGTGACTCCAAGACCCCCACAGTTTATTTGAACAAGCGTCCCTTGCAAAGTTTTTCCAGTGTGGGCGTAATGCACACATCTACTAAGCGTCCACTGTCCCATGGAGTGGCACTTAGACCACTAGCAGAGAGAGAATGAGTGGGCCTTAGCTCACGCAGTAAGCTCCAGAGGTCCCAGATTCGATTCCGCCTGTCGGCGTTACATTGGCAGCTATGAGCGAAGCCCAACGCAAGCAGCTGGTTTCCATGGTCACGGAAATGCAGAGCTGGTAGGGACCTCCAGAGGACATCGGGTTCAGCCCTCCTGCACTGAAGCCCAACCCAGAACACTTAGACCAGTGGGACTCGCAGTTATGTAACCTGAGAGCCTCATTTGCAATCTCCATGAACCAAGAGAGTCACATGATCCCAGCATGCCCTGAGCACCGCCCCACCAAACACGCACATCCAATAATATTCAGTGTAGAACCACAAATACAGCCAAATACTCTAACATTTTCCAAATACATTTTCAATACAACAAAAACTAAACATAGCAAACTTATTTTTTGCAGGCTTTTTTAATTGCCTGGCTGTCAGTTTGATGTATGGCTCTCCCTCTGAGACACAGGGGTTCGCCGTCACCGCAAGCTGCTCAGATGCTGCTGGTTGGGTGAGCACACCATGCTGTTTATTTTGTTCCCTCCACCCACACCTGTTCCAGTCCAGGCAGCTGTGCTATTTGCAACACCCCTTGTGTCCTCTGCCCTTGTGCTCGGGCCAATGAGAGAAGAGGTCTCCCTCCTGAAGCTTGCTCTGTCCCTGAGCTCAACTAACCCCGTTCCTCCAAGCCGATGATTCACCGCGCTTGTTCCCAGAGCGGGGCAGGAGTGGGTACGCACCATGATCCAGCTGTTCACGGCATTCCAGGAGGGAGCCTTGAAGAGCCGCAGGCAAGACATGCAATAGCCACATGCGAGCTGCAGACTGAATATCACTGACTTGGACCATCCCTCACAGGTATTTTTCTAACCTCTTCTTAACACCTCCAATGACAGTGTTTTCACAACCTCCTTTGGAAGCCTATTCCACAGCTTAGTCATTCATGTAGTTAGAAAGTTTTTCCTACTATCTAACTGAAATTCCCTTTGCTGTAGATTAAAGCCATTATTTCCCCTCCTGCTTTTAGTGAATACGGAGAACGCTTGATCACTATCCTCTGTAAATCAGCCCTTAACGTATCTGGAGACTTACCAAGCTCCCCTTCATCTTCTTTTCCCAAGACCCCACAGGAAGCAGGAGCAGGCAGGACATGACAAAGATCACAAGCTAGGGGTGTCACACCGATGGTTTGTGTAACGGTGGCTTCCCCAGTGCAGTAAGGATAGTCCCTGCCCCTGGGAGCCCACAATTCAAGACATCAAGCAATCCAGGGAAGGAGGGTGGATAAAAGATAAAGCTCGTTGCTGCGATTAATCACTTTTAGGCCTCACCATGCAAGCGGGAGTTGATGAGGAGCGATTTGGAGGACAGGCTAGCGGGTTTATAGGCCGCATGACGGAAGGGGTGTTGTGATGAAGCAGCCGTCTGCTGGGCACAGAAGCTCTCTGAAGAAGCTGTTGGGTGCAGCCAGTGCAGAGTGGACAAGCGCAAAACCTCCCCTCAGCTACTCTCTGGGAATGGTGAACCACAGTCAGTGGCAGCCACAGGGCTCCGTGCCTGTGGACGCACAGGTAAATAAACTGTCTGTGGCCCATCACTGGCTAACCCTGACGAACCACGTGCGGCCGGCACGTCAGAGGTTCCCCGCGCCTGGTCCATCCCAAGCAAAGGGCCCGAACCAATTCCATTGACAAAGCATGTCCACTGATTTTAGTAAGAGCAGGATCAGGCCCAGGGGGCCGAATTCCTGAAAGGTGAGGTCAGGGGAAACGTTAGGGCACCTTCCCACTCCTTGCAATGTAGGGGGATTTGGGTAGATTGCCATGGAAATCTAAACAGAGCCCTTATTTTTTAGAGAAGAGAAAGCAGGCAACACCACAGCGATCCTGCAGCACCTCCAACGCACCCAACAGAAAAGCACTACACAACATGTGTGGCCCAGCAGCTGCAGCACACCAGAGCTGCCACTGCCAAACGATTTCAATCAGCAAAAAAAGGAATATTCCATAAAACACACTAACATCTGCTGGAGCAAGATGTTTGTTTACCACGTCCCCCTGCAAAACGCAACAATCACTCTTACCTAATGTACTTTTTTCAGATGAAAGAGGGATGTTTCTGAGTGCCACGCAGGGCGTAATTGAAAGAATATTGCCGGATGAGAAAGCCATATGTTTTGTATTTCCATTGAACCCCTGTAACATTTTAAGGCCATAAATACCATGATTGGAAAGATTTTTATGCATTTGCTTAAGACTTGCTTGCAATTATCAGTTTGCCAGCTGCATCTTTCATTTTCCTCCCATTACAGGGCAGCATTGCAAAGGATACATTCAAAACGTCAATACGATCCCTGGAATGTGTACAGAGCTGAGCAGCTCGGGGGCTTCTCAAAGCATCAGGCCTCAAAGGGATGCAGAGAACGATTCCCCACATGTCCTACGTTCTCCACAGAGTCTAACCCAGTGAGATTTATTTGGTGCCCACTCGCAGGGCGTGATGCGGGGGAACCCTCGAAGTTAAAACATCCAAGATGGGTCGGCCGTGCTGCAGATCTGTGCAATTTAACTCTTCCCACGCCATGCGCTAGCAGAAACTGCAGAGTATCAGTCTAATGAAATAAGAGATTGGAAAGCTTCTAATGAGGTGCGGGGTGGGGGGGTAATAGCTAGCAATGACGGCCCCGGGTGTCAAATCATCCTGTCTAGGAAGGATTCTAGAACCTGTCTTGCTTTGCAGAAAGAAAAACAAACAAACAGTCAGAAATGTTATTCCAGCTGTTAGTGTTTGAAGAACTTTTCGCATGGAAGGAGGCTGCCTGGTGGGGTGCAGCATGGAGCCAGGACAAGCAGGGAGCCTGCTCCGCTGACAGAGCCTCCAGAGGTAAGGCCCCGACCCAAAGCCTTTGCCCCAGTCCTGAGACCCCCTGCACCCAAACCCCTCATGTCTAGCTCCACCTCAGAGCCTGCACCCCCTGCCAGAGCCCTCACACTCCCCCTCCCGCATCCAACCACCTGCCACAGTTCAGAGGCCCCTCCCACACCCTGAATACCTCAGCCCTCCCCAACCTAGACCCCCTGCACCCCAACTCTCTGCCTCAACCTACAGCCCCTCCCACACTCCCAAATCCTCAGCCCTATCCCCAACCTGGAGCTCTCTCCTGCACCCAACCCCCTCCTCTCCGGCCACATCCCAGAGTCCACACCCCTAGTTAGAGCCGTCACACCCCACATCCCACGCTCCTCAGTGCAAGTGAATGAGGCCGGGAGAGAGTGACCACTGAGGGATGGGGAATGTAGTGAGCAGGGGCCGGGCTTCAGGGAAGGGACATAGCCAGGGTGCAATTAGAAAGATGGCAACCCTACCTGAGGTGCCTACAACCTAGGCAGACTGATATATTCTTGAGCATGAAAGTTGCTCAGGAACAAAGACTGGAGACCGGAGCTTCTTTAAATTCTGAAGAAAACAGATTAATCTGAATTAGCTAAAAGGTGTGAATTTAGCTTTCTTGAGTGTCTCTGTGTAGCCCAGCCTTAAGACTGCACATTCCCCCTCAGCTTTAACAATTCCTGACTTCTGAATGTTGAAAACCCTCTAGCCTGAGTTCCACCACCATGTATTTTAAAGAGGATTGGTTAAGCTCCATTAAACTCCTGCATGGACCCTCTCATTCAGAACTGAAGTGGCCTTGATTCGGTTTAAAATAACCCAAATTAAGGACACTTTAATTCTGAATGAGAGTATCCAGACAAGGATGCAGTGTCACAAATTCTTTAAATCTGCACCTTTTATTAATTTGGATCACTTTTTTGACTCAGTAGACAAGCCGTTACCTGTTCCTCCAAATTACAAATAATCTTTACTAGTGTGATTGTGTACTACTTCTCCAATACTCTTTGCCAAGCAAAAACTTGAATGTGGAATTAAGATACTTCAATATGTATCAGTAACTTAAAGGTGGCAGCAAAGAAAAGAAAAAAGAAAAGAAAAAAAGGTCTGCAGCTTTTTTGTATTCTTTGTGCATAGAAGCCGGAAAGGGAAAGGGGCTCTGGGATTGGTTTTTGCAGCAGGGAGGGTTGGGAAAAGGCTCATTTCCTCCTCCCCACCCCCGTTTTGTTTTTAAACATTAGGCATTTTGCCTCCAAGAGGCCCTTGGGCAACTGGAGAACGAGAAGTCCCCAGCTCTGCAGGAAATGATCTGCCAGGATATGAATTCAAAGACTCAGGGACCAAGAACTAAGGCAGACTTCAGTATGGAAGACACTGCTCTCCTGTGAGATGGCGTAGCTGGCAATAGAACCATAGCCTGTTCTATAGGAGGGCAAACGGTGGTGAGATTTCCCCCTCCACCTTTATCCCCTTCATACAGAAGAGGGGATGTGAAACATAAGAACTAGGGGTTATTCCATAACATAAGAACTAGGGGTCACCAAATGAAATTAATAGGTAGCAGGTTTAAAACAAACAAAAGGAAGGTTTTCTTTACACAGCCAACCTGTGGAACTCCTTGCCAGAGGAGGTTGTGAAGACCAGGACTTTAACAGGCTTCAAGAAAGAACTAGATAAATTCATGGAGGTTAGGTCCATCAATGGCTATTAGCCAGGATGGGTAGGAATGGTGTTCCTAGCCTCTGTCAGAGGCTGGGAATGGGTGACGGGAGAGGGATTGTTTGATGATTCCCTGTTCTGTTCATTCCCTCTGGGGCATCTGGTATTGGCCACTGTCAGCAGACAGAATACTGGGCTAGATGGACCTTTGGTCCGACCCACTATGGCCGTTCTTATGAATACATGGCTAGTTTAGTTTCAGGCCTTTACTGGTGGATTAAACTTCCTCCCCCTTATAAAGCAAACATAATGCATTATTTACAGGTTCTGTTGTACAATGTATTTAATATATTTCACGTGCACCAATATCCCCCACATCTCCATCCCTACACTGTGGACCTGATTCTTGGGTACCCTGTTCCTACATTTGAAGCAGAAAGAGAGGTGGAGGAAAGGTTAACGTGACTTTAATCCGCCTTTGCAGTCTCTGCAATTCTGGGTGTGGTTTGGCCTATAATGCAATGTAGAACAGCCTCAGGGTTGCTCTAATTTACATTATGGTTCCCATTAAATACACACAGAGAGAGGCACTCCAGCCTTGCTTTACTGTGGTGGTGACTAGGAGCAGGGCCAGCATAGAGCCCTGTCTATAGTTGTCAGGAAAGATCTCTGCACACAGTATAGTCTCAAGATATTTACAACTCTTTTTTGGGCCTCTATAGGCTCCCAGGGCAACCAAAAAGGGCCTCACTATGAGAGAATGTTAGGCCTTGAGAATTTAAAATGACATTTGTAAGAGCTCATGTGAACTGTGCCCAAGTACATTTCAAGCACAGGCGTAAGCTTGTCAAGTGCTCTCTTTTGAATATGGTAAAAATGAATTTTAAAACATCACAAAATAAAACCGTGCCAGGTTACAGATATCAAGCGGTGTCACTACGGTGTGGACTTGAACCAACAAGGCAACGTAAAAGGCTGCATTCTGAAAGAAATACCCATTTGTGTTGAACAACGAATCAATCTTTCCTTGAGCTCAGGGGCAATAAAAGGAAATATGTTTCGTTTTGCTGGTATTCGTAAGTGAATAAATATTTGATGCAGGTGGTTTTGATTTTTAAGCTGTATATTGGAAGGGTTAGTGGGGTGTCTGGAAGAGGTTAAGGGGTCCCTTGCCTTTTGGGGGGGGTGTATCAGACAGCTCAGCACTGGCCAAAATCTCTGTACTTGGCAGGAACTCCTCACATCCTCCCTCACTCACCATTAATCCAGTTCTACAAAGTCCCAGCACGGGGACTAAACAGAAACAGCTTTTCTTGCTTCTTCTCAGGAACTTGTTTGGGAATTTAGGTCAACAGCGTGGTAGTGAGCTCCTGACTCTCTCTCTAGCCCAGCAGTTCTCACACTAGCTCAGGACACTAAAGTAAGTTGCCAGGGCAGGCTTAGTCTTGCTGGGGCCCAGGCCCAAAGCCCGAGCACCACAAGTGGGGCTGAAGCTAGGGTTGCCAGATGTTTTCAGAAAAAATACTGAACAACAACAAAAAAACATGCCAGGAAAAAGTTTGTTGAACAAAAAAAAAAAAAAAACCCACCGTGGCCCCTTTAAAAACCGCATGGTGATGCTTTTTGGCCCTAACAGGCTGCCGGCAGCTGCTCGCCATCTTGACTCCCTGTGCCATGCTGGACAGCTCCCCGGTAAGCAGTAGGGTTGTGAGGCTGCCTCCATATTCAGCCGGACAGCCCGGGATTTTCGCCTCCTGGCTGGGGGAAAAAAAAATCAGAAAGTACGGGAAAATTTAGGTGTCTGGTATTTTCTGAATTTTTTTACTGGACGGGAGGCAAAAATAACGGAGTGTCGGGTTCAATACCAGACACCTGGCAACCCTAGCTGAAGCTGAATCCTGATCTCCCGCCCCTCCCGGGGGCTGCAGATCAAGGGCTTCAGTCCTGGGCAGGAGGTTCATGTTACAGGCCCTGAGCCTGTGGCTGAAGCCCTTGGATTTTGGATTTCCCTCCTTCCCTCCCTCTCTGCCTCACCTGGGGCAGCAGAACTTGGAGAGGCTCAGGCTTCACCTCTCCCCTCCCCCAGGGTCGTGTAGTAATTGTTGTTGTCAGAAGGGACTAGCAGCCCAGTGAAGTTTGAGAAGCCCAGCCTCTCAAAGGGCACAAGATGTGCTTAGTAAGCGAATGCATCCCAATTTCCCAAGCCACATGAGTCACATCGCTATGATCCTGTTAGCTAAGGTTCCCAGCAAATCTTAAACACAAGCAGTGGTTCTAATCACCCCAATTGTGGGGCAGCTTGTGAGCATCTTTCCACTTTTATATTGCCTACAGCACTTCAGCACCCCATAAGGCTCTCGTCCCTCTCCAGGAGATACCAAAAATCTGTACATGGTGTCCAGCTTCAAACTTGAAATTATATAAAGCATTTGAGGTCATTGTTGCAGTGTTGTATCAATTCTGTCAGCAAATCTAATGGCCATGCCATTCCACCCCTTTGGGAAAGTATTCTACCCTAGTGTGGCCAAAGCCACCTGCACTGTCCAGATCTTTAGCACTCAAAAAAAGTGAACATAAGAATGGCCATACTGGGTCAGACCAAAGGTCCATCTAGCCCAGTATCCTCCAGATGACCCAGAAGGAATGAACAGAAACAAGTTAGCATCAAGTGATCCCTCTTCTGTCATTCATTTCCAGCCATTCCTACCCATTTTGGCTAATAAGTATTGATGGACCTAACCTCCATGAATTTATATAGTTCTTTCTTGAACCCTGTTAAAGTCCTGCTCTTCACAACCACCTGTGGCAAGGAGTTCCACAGGTTGACTATGCGCTGCATGAAGAAAAACTTCCTTTTGTTTGTTTTAAACCTGCTACCTACTAATTACATCTGGTGAACCCTAGTTCTATGTTATTGGAACAAATAAATACATTTTCCTTATTCACTTTCCCCAGACTTATCATGGTTTTATAGATCTCTATTATATCCCCCCTTAGTTTCTTCTTTTCTAAACTGAAAAGCCACAGTCTTTTTAATCTCTTTTCAAATGGCACCCGTTCCAAACCCCTAATCATTTTTTTGAGATGAACACATGTGCATGCAGTATTCACGATGTGGACATACCATGAATTTATATGATTCCTAACATTCTGTTTGCTTTTTTGGCTGGCGCTGCACACTGAGTGGATGTTTTCAGAGAACTATCCACAATGACTCCAAGATCTCGCTCTTGCGTGGTTATAGCTAAATGAGTCCCATCTTTTTGTATGTATAGTTGGGATTATTTTTCAAATGTGCATTACTTTGCATTTATCAACATTAAAATTCATTTGCCATTTTGTTGCCCACACATAAGGAGTGTGTTTTGCTATGCCGAACATATTTATGTTAAAAATAGATATAAACTGTTCTGTAGATAAACAATGTCAATGTATAACTGATATTCCAGGAATCAACACATGAGCCACACTTTGGCAAAGGAACCCAGCATGTTGTGGATTTCTTGAAAAAGGAGTACTAAAAGCAACATGATCCAGTGAACAGATTACCAAAAGGAGTGATGGTCAAACGCTTATTCCCTATCGATTAATTCTCCACCACACTACCATGAAAAACTCAAAATGAAATGAGTACAAGGGTTCTAAGAAGGGTTTCAGCATGCTGGATCTAGTCCAGGAATAGCAACATCAGCCTTGGAATTTCTTCTCCTCTTGATTTACAAGGCATTTCTACAAGTCATTTATTCGTGCATGGGAAGCAGAAGAGGCACATTGGAATGTGGATGTCTCAACCATTATTGCCAATAATGGTGAACTGAATCAACATGAGCAATGTTGTGGGACCCACTGTAAGATGACCCAGTTTGCAACAGTGTCCAGATCAGTGAGGGTTATGCTTTCCGTAGGGTTGGGTGATATGACTCTGAAAATGGTTTCAGCAGCCAAAAGACTGCATATAGTAGGTCTCCCACCATTGCAAATATCTCTTCCGCTGAAATGGTATTTTCCACCATGGGAAATTTTCATCCATTTCCCTACTCAAGACAGGAGTAATGGTACAGGAGCAGCACACAGGGGAGCCCAACTGGGAGTTTGGGGGTGGGACTGTGTCATGTTCTGGTTTTGATTTGTGTCACTTTCTCCCTCTTTGAAAGAAGCTTAGGTGGGAAGGTTCTGACAGATACAGAGGCAGCAGTGGGAGTAACACAAAAATAGGAAAGACAGAAAAGATGGACTGACCGTGGAAGCTGCAGGATGTTTTCCCTGGAGTGGGAACCCAAAAAGAGCTTGATTTGTATGAAGTATCACCAGACCAGAGCCGTCCTTAGGCATACGCAGCTCCATGTGGCACCACTAAATTCAATTGGTTACAGCCCTGTGCTGTGTATGCCTAGGGCCACCACTAGCTGTGGGCAGCACTGGCTCCAGCAGCCCGAAGCCCCCAGCCTCTCACCCCATGCTCAGCCTCCTAGCCCCATCAAACCCAATCCCCCTGGCTCAACCATCTGGCACCGTTGGACCTAATCCCTTGGCCCTCTCTCCCACTGCTAGACCTCCCAGCCCCCCCAATCTCCTGCTCCCCAGTTCCCCCATCCCAGTCCTCTGCCCCCCTCACTCCGCCTGCTGGACCACAGTTCCAGCCAGCTGTGCCAGCAGTTTGCCTGCTTCCCTACCAGCCTTCCCTGTCCTCCTCCTGCCACCGCAGCCCTGAGCACAGCCCTGCCCCCACAGAGTGGCTGTCCACCCCACCCCACAGGGGATGGAGGGGTGCAGGTGATCAGGCTGTGTAGACACCAAAAATCTTCACCAGACAGCTGATGGAAAGTAAGATCTTCAGTTTGGATAAACAAGAGAAAACTACGAGTGAATTTCAGAGGGGATTCAAGCAGATGACGGAGAGAAAGTAAGAGGATGCTGAAGGGAAAACTCAATGCCCACAACGAAAGATGGACTGAAGAACTGTGTGTGTAGATTGCTGGGTGAAAAAAAAAACAGGCCAGTGGAGGCATGAGAGTATGAGAAACAGGCAGAGGAAGACACAGATGAGTGAAGGAGCAATAGAGCTTAGAAAGGGGTTTGCAGAGTTGGAAAATGAAGGAGCCCAGCAGGCAGTAACACAAGGGAGGGAACAAGAAAGAAGAGAAGTGCAGTTAGTCCTACAAGAAGAGAGGACGAGTCAATGGAAACAGACAGAACTCCGATCCCCAGGAGGACAGAAGATGACTTGCAGAAGATTGCCAGGGAGAACAAATGACAACGAGACATACAGCCAGAAAGGACAGGAGGATGGCTGGAGAAAATGAACCAATACCCAGAAGATGCAAGACTACGAGCATGGTGACTCCTTACTAAAAAAAGGACAGTCCTCTCACCAGAGCGGAGACAAAACAGAAAGGTGCATCCTGGAGCCAAGATACAGGATGTGGGCTTGAGGCTGATGAGGATCGTGATGGGAGCAGGAAACAATCACCTGATTGCCCTTCATGTGGGAACACATGACATCAAGGAAGACTATGCCAGGCTGGGGAAGACACTTAAAGATACAGAAGCTGGAATGATCTATCCCTAGAGGAGGAGAAAAAAGGCAAGACAAGATTACAACGATCCACAGATGTCTCAGGCAATGGGACTGGTGAGAATGTCATGGAAGAACTGGTTGTAAGGGACAATCTTGAGCTGAGTGATATACTGATTCGTTTTCAAATAAATGGGAGGATAAACAAATATGATCTGCTACGAGGGTCCCTGATTTCAAAAGGGGAAAGTTTAAAAAATGACGACAGTTAGATAAATGGACTGGACTGCTGAACTCAAGGATATGAATTTGGCGAAGGCTTGGAAGTACTTAAGTCAAAATTGCAGAAGCTATCTGAAGCCTGCAATCCATGAGGAGGAAAAAATCAGGACAGGGTTGCAGCCCAAACTACTCAAACAGGGGATTCACAGAGAGCAGAAAGTCTAAGGCTGTGGTATCCAACATGCTAGCCACTAGTGGCTGTCTAGTTGAATGAGGCTAGTTGGCTTGAACGATGTGGCTATCTGGCCAATTGAGTGCGGCTAGTTCACCATAGTGGCTACTGCTTCAGAACTGGTTGGACACTGTGGCTAGAAGGAAAAGAAGATGGGATGGATCAGCAAGGAAAACTACCTCTTAGAGATCAGAAAGTACAGAAAAGTGAGAACTGCCAAAACCTAAGAGAATTGGACCTTGCAAAGGAAATTAAAACCAACGAAATCAAGGAAAGAAGAAGTGGGAGCCCTTAAGCACTAAGTATGGTGTGGAGATTAAAGGCAATCTAGGCCTGCCCCGACACCTAAATGGATAATTTGCCTCAGTTTTTAATAAGCATAATGGAATGATAGCCAGTGGAAATTAATCTATGGAAGTAGAAATTATCATCACATCCAAGATGGACGACTAACTGAAGTACAGTTTAATGGGATCAAATCTGAGGGCCTGGATCATCTCCATCCAAGATTATTAAAGGAACTGGCAAATCCAATTGCAAAGATTGAAATTGCAAATCCAATAGCAAAGATTTGTAAGGAAGTGTAAAAATCAGGGAACTTTGTCTGGGGAATTGCTAATAAAGTATCTTTCTTTGCTTTGTGTTACAAGGGCAGGGGTGATCTGGGAAACAGGCCTGTTAGTTTGAATCACATGTATGCTAGGTCTTGGAACACATTTTGAAAGAGAAAGTAGTTAAGCACACAGAGGTAAACAGTAACTGGGATAAAAATGCTATATGGTTTTACATGCCAGCCCGACCAGATCTCTTTCTTTGAAAAGATAACTGATTTTTTAGACAAAGGAAATGCAATTGATTCAGTCAACTTTATTTCAGTAAGGCATCTGATATAGTTCCACATGGGAAATCATTAGTTAATTTGGAGAGGGGGATTAATAGGAGAACTGAAGGATGAATAAGGAACTGGTTAACAGGGAGACTACAATGGGTCATACTGAAAGATGAACAGTAAGGCTGGAGGGAGGGGGTTAGTGGAGTTCCTCAAGGATCAATCTTGGTACCAATCTTATTGCAACATTTTTATTAATGCTCTCGGCACAGAAGTGGGAGTGTGCTAATAAAATTTGCAGATGACAAAGTCGGGAGGTATTGACAGTACAGAGGAGGAGCAGAATATCATACAAGAAGATCTGAGTGACTTTAAAATTAGTGCAATAGAAATGGGATGAAAAGTAACAGACTAAGAGTGTGACTTTGCTCTAACACCCCCCCCCCCCCCCCCCAAAATTGCTACAAGATGGGGACTTACCAGTTGGAAGTGAAAATAGGAGGGGAAAGACCTGTGTTATTGGTTGATCACAAGAGGATATGAGTCACCAGTGATGTGACTGAAAAAAGACTAATGCAACCCTAAGATGCATCAGACAAGGTATGATCAATAGAAATAGGGGAAGTGTTAGTACCTTTATACATGGGCCTGGTGAGATCTCATGTGCAATACTGTGTGAAACTCTCGTCTTCCATGTTTAGCAGAGATTAATGCAAACTGGAACAGGTGCAGAGAAGGACAATTAGGGTGATCAGAGGAATGGAGACTTAAGGAGCTTGGCTGGTTTAGCCTAACCAAACAAAGGCTGAAGGGAGACATGATCGTTCTCTATAGATCTGTCAGACGGGTAGGGGCGTTATTTAAATTAAGTGATTATGTTGACACAAGAACAAATGGATATAAACTGGCTATCAACGAGCTTAGGCTTGACATTAGATATAGGTTTCTAACCATCAGAGGAGGGCGCCTCCCAAGGGGAGCAACCAGGGATAAAAATCCTAGATGGTTTCATGACTGAGCTTCATGAAGGTCTATGGAGGGAATGGTATGAAAAGACTTCCTACCATGGCATGTGGCCCATCGGCAACTGGTAGCAGCGTAGGAGTGGGATTTTATATTTATATTTCAGGTTTAATAATGTAGTAATGTATGACTTAATTTCATCCTGCCAGCCACCCTTTTTTGTGACCCTTTGGGGCATTGGTAGAAACGCATCTGACAGACTGCCAGTGTCTGTACTGATGTTAAGGCAGGGACAGACCATTAGGCCCTTTAGTTAAATATACATTTCTTTGTTTTAAGGTTTAGTAAGTAAGAGACAGGATCTTGTATTGTGTCTATGTTAATAAGATCAGAGGAATGTTGAAGGCCCGAGCCACAATGTGAACTGTTTTGATTACAAGATTTAATAAGGTTTAATTTACAATGCTTTTTTATTGCTCAATATAAAACACTGCTGTTTGTATACCTTTGAAGGTCTCTGTAAAAGACTACTAATAGAGATGTAGCCGTGTTAGTCTGGTCTAGCTGAAACAAAAGACAGGACTATGTAGCACTTTAAAGACTAACAAGATGGTTTATTAAGTGATGAGCTTTCGTGGGCCAGACCCACTTCCTCAGATCAAATTGTGGAAGAAAATTGGCATGACCATATATACCAAAGGGATACAATCAAAAAAAGTGAACACATATAAAAAGGACAAATCAAATTTCAGATTTGTCCTTTTTATATGTGTTCACTTTTTTTGATTGTATCCCTTTGGTATATATGGTCATGCCAATTTTCTTCCACAATTTGATCGGAGGAAGTGGGTCTGGCCCACGAAAGCTCATCACCTAATAAACCATTTTGTTAGTCTTTGAAGTGCTACATAGCCCTGTCTTTTGTTTCTGTAAAAGACTGTTTGTGTGAATGAGGAATGTATGCATCAGAAAAAGATAAGGTGTGAAGGCCATTGTTAAAACCAAGTGGTCAAGAGAGGAGGGGTGAAGAAATTTAACAAGACTTATCCACACCAGAGAACCATCAACGTGCATCCATGATTAAGGAAGGGCCGACTGACGACGCTAAGGTGGAGGCTGGCACCCCTAAAGACAATTGATTAACTCAATCCAGGACAGGATGACCCTCTCAGAGGAACTGTTGTGGAATGTTAACATCAAAAGATAACACCAATTAAGGAGTAACTGGTCACAAACTGACACAGCAAAATCCATAGGCTTAATCAGAGAAAAATGACTACAAGAACAGGATGCTTTGCTATGGGGCTTTGGGTTCATCTTGCCACCAACTCCAGGAGCATTGGATCACGACCGACAAATCCCAGCTCCCCTCTGCGATCAATCTGGCTGGCCACTGGATTGATCCAGACTCTGGACTGGTAACTATAACATCGACTGGCAGGACTGTGTGCATGGTGTGTGTATGTGTGGGTGACTGAAAAGCATATGCTGACTCTTGTATTCTCAAATGCGGCATGCTGCCTTCTCCCCTATAAAAGATCTCGTGTGCTTTGTATGGACATAACAGCAGCAAATATCTCAAACGTCCAAAGATGGGACACTAGATGGGGCGAGCCCTGAGTTACTGCAGAAAATTCTTTCCCACATGCCTGGCTGGTGGGTCTTGGACACGTGTTCAGGGTCCAACTGACCACTATATGTGGGGTTGAGAAGGAATTTCCCCAGGACAGGTTGGCAGAGACCCTGGAGGTTTTTCCACCATCCTCTGCTGCATGCAGCACAGGTCACTTGCTGGTCTGAAGGAGAGTAAATGGTGGATTCTCTGTAATTTCAAGTCTTTAAATCATGGATTTGAGGATGTCAGTAACCCAGCCACAGGTTCCAAGTCTATTACAGGAGTGGGTGAGTGAGGGTCTGTGGCCTGCAACGTGTAGGAGGTCAGACTAGATGGCCACAATGGTCCCTTCTGAATTTAACGTCTGAGACTCTCTCCTCTGAGCACTGGATTCTGTGTATGAGGCAACAACGCTATAGTAGTGTAACCCTTCCGCCGGGTAGGCCCGGCAGCAACCAGGACCAGGTTCAATATCTAGGGGTATCTGTACACTAGACCCCTAGTTCGAACTAGGAAGGCTAATGTAGGCATTCGAAATTGCAAATGAAGCCCGGGATTTAAATATCCGGCTTTATTTTGCATGTTCCCTCGTCGCCATTTTGAAATTCCCTAGCCGAAGTAACTGCCAACTAAGTGCTTAGTTTGGATTAACTGTTACTCCTCCTGGAATGAGGTGTAACAGTTAATTCGAACTAAGAACTTAGTTCGAATTACCGTTTCACTGCCATGTGTAGCCGCGGGCAGTTACTTCGGACTAGTGGAATTTCAAAATGGCAACCGGACGGGAACATGCAAATAAAGCCCGGGATATTTAAATCCCGGGCTTCATTTGCAATTTCGAATGCCTACTTTAGCCTCCCTAGTTCGAACTAGGGGGCTAGTGTAGACATACCCTGGGGGTCCATCTCTCACAGAACTGGCTCGAGCCCACACCCAGTAGCCTGGAAAATTCACACACCCTTGGGCACCTCTGAGAGGCAATGCTTCCCCACTGACAAGCACAGAGTTTGAGTGTCAAAAAGAAACTTTTAATGAAAGAGAGAGAGAAGTCACATGGCATTATCTTGGGAAAATACCAAAACCAGAGTTAGTAGCCCCCTCCCCCACGGGTAACTGTCCCAGCTCAAAAGGACTGAGCAATGTCTTTTGCCTCTCAGGCTCACCAGTCCAATAAAGTAAGGGTTCCGTTCACTTACCCAAACTTCCTCCGTATCCCACGTCAAATGCCCCACTTACAGCTCTGTCCAGTCAATGCAGACCCTGACTCATCATCCTGATGACGCTACTGCTTGAGCCTGAGGCTATGCCACCTTTGTGCTGCTCCTACTGGCCGGTTGTTCCTGCCAGCCGCTCCACTGGCTGCCCTCCGCTGGCCGCCTGCCGCCGGCTGATCCCGCCAGCTGCCCCCACCGACCACCCGCCGGCCGCTCCCGCCGGCCGCCCCCACCAACTGCCCGCCGGCCCGCTCCCGCCAGCCAACTGCCGGCTGCTCCTGCCGGCCACTCCTACCGGCCGCCCGCCCGCCAGTGTCTCCCGCCGGCCGCTCCACCGGCCGCCCGCCGGTCGCCCTCCGCTGGCTGCAATGGGTCTGGCTTCCAGCCAAACCAGTGATTTCCGCTCTTAGGGCTATGTCTACACTCGCGGCTTCTTGCACAAGTACGGCCGTTCTTGAGCAAGAATCTGCAGAGAGTCCATACTGCCCGCCCGCTCTTGTGCAAGTAAATTTACAGTACGGTGTGGTAAGAGAGGGCTCCTTGCGCAAGAGCTACGCTCTTTTTTAACAGGTGTAAGCTCTCTTGCGCAGGGGCTCTTGCGCAAGAGGGCAGTGTGGACGCTCGGCAGGGATTTCTTGAGCAAGAAAGCCCTATGGCTAAAATTGCCAATAGAGCTTTCTTGCGCAAGAGAGCGTCCACACTGCCATGGGCGCTCTTGCGCAAAAGCACAGCTGGCACATGGCAGTGTGGACATTTTCTTGCGCAAGACTTCTTGCACAAGAACACTTGTGCAAGATGTTCTTGCGCAAGAAGCCGCGAGTGTAGACATAGCCTTAGTGATTTCAACTCTTTAGCCACCACCTAGGCTGGCCAAAGATTCCAGCTTCCACTGGACTCCTCATGAAGTCTGCTTTAGGTCTGTCCTTAAAACCAGGGGGAAAAGGGCAGGTTGAGCCAGTCTTACAGCTCACACCTGGCAGGCATGAAGCAGGCTGACTCAGCCCTCAAGCCCTTCCTTCCCCCCGCCCCCCCAACTCAGTTCACTCAACTCTGGTAGGGGGGGAGGCTTGTTCCTCTGAGACCTCTTACAATGATGGTGTCTCTCCTGCAAGCACTGGTGTCATATTTTACAGTTCCCACATTTAGGGGTAGCATGATTTGTGACTCCCACAACAGCCCCAAATTAGTTACAATACACCACATTCCATTCCAACACTGATCCTCCATCAGCCCTGGCTGAATTGGATTTACATAGCCACACCTCAGATTCCTTCCCCTTCTGGCATGAGCTGTATTTACATATCAACAGTTAATTATCTTGCAGAGCTAAACAATTGGAGTAAGCACACCCACCCCCAGGGCAGCTCTCTCCTTTTAGCTGGCTGATAGCAAGCCGTAACTCAGCCCCGGCTTACAGTAGCATCGAGATGGCTGTATACGCATGTGATCCACTGAAATTAATCCTCATGTTTCAAATCAAGAAATATAATCTTCACTAAGACATAGGCAGTAGGTGCAAGAGATCTCCTAACAGACAGATACAGTTTCATGGCAGCGATTACAGTAACAAAAAGAGAGAAACATTTCACTAAAAAGGATTTTAAATTGGAAAAATTGTATGTTTTGCAAGAAATGTAGGTCTAGATCAACTAGGTCTATAAATGTGCATACTAGTTGACATGCTACGATAGAGTGCTAAAAATTTTCAAATACACACGGCCAAAATTGGGTACTGAAATCCACACTGAGCCCCAACAAACATTAGCCTGATTCTCAAGGGTTGGCGCTCCTAAAAGTCCAGGAGTATCCACATCATAGCCCAAGAAAGACAGTCAGAACCTTTCAAGTAATTTGGGAGCAGGGTAGATCAAGGCAAGCCACTTGAATGGGATATGCAGGGGTTCAACGCATATTTATTTACGTGTCCACCTAATGGTTCTAGGAGCTTAAATGTAGGCAGCTGGATAACGAAAATATCCAGGGTGAGAAGAAGGCAAGGTCAGTAGAGAACAGAACAGAAATGGGCAAATTCTGGCCCATGGGCCGGATCTGGTCTAAGGGTTAGTCCCCCAACCCCCATCTCCATGTTCACCTGCGCCTCTGCAGATATAGGAGGTTTGCAGCTCTCATTGGCCGTGAATCACCATTTGCAGCCAATGCGAGTGGCGGGAAGTGACGGCCGGGTCCACAACACTTCCCGCCACTTGCAGCCAACCAGAGCGGTGATCCTCTGATACTTGTGGAGGTGCAGGTAAACATAGTGGTAGTGGCCCTCCAGGGTCTAACCCTGCAGGCTGCCAGTTTTTTAATGCCCACCCTTGGAACAGACCTACACACAAAGGTCCCAACCAACAATTCTGCTTTTATTTCTCTTGCGCATCTGTTTCTACAGCTCAAGAACCTTGCCCGTACGTCCAGGAAGAGCTTCTTGTCCTGTGACTCTTGCATCTGGCACAGGGGAGACTGAACTCCAGAAGGAAGCAGGTGGAATACATTGCTACTACAAACTCTCATTGGAACGAGTTTAGGCTAAGGCCAAAACAAACTGAATGCTGGCACAAATTGGCTGGTTTTAACAAATTCAGAATGGCCTTGACCATAGTGGTGAGTTGTTACGGGAACTGAACAAAAATGTGGTGACCTTGTTACACAAGAACTTGAGTCATGTTGTTCCCTTTCATACAGATCCTAGAGAATAGGAAACAAACATAACCTTATGTGGGCCTATCCGGGGCATGTGGGAGGCAGCTGTCTTTTCTCTCTGCTGCTTAAACAAACAGCACTCCATGACAACAAGGACCAGAAGGGCTATTTTCATTCACAAAGGCTCTAATCTTGCAATAGCTCTGCACACCCAGGCAAAGCTCACTGCAA
This sequence comes from Rafetus swinhoei, assembly GCA_019425775.1. Taxonomy (NCBI): domain Eukaryota; kingdom Metazoa; phylum Chordata; order Testudines; family Trionychidae; genus Rafetus; species Rafetus swinhoei. The sequence goes on from CM033432.1 coordinate 49,558,446, forward strand.
GATCAATGGGCTACTGCAGCTAGTTCTCCCCATCCCATTTTGAAAAGTAACTTTTTCTAAAGCTTAAATTAATCCCAGCTTGGTGGGCTAGATCTATAATAAATATTTCTGTGCAGCACTTTCAAAATCCATTCTCTTCTGACTAGCCATGTTTGCTTCCGGTGCATTTTTCAGACGTGGTGTTTTTTTACTGCTCGGTTGGGTCCTTGTAGCATAGGAATATGTCTTCACAAAGCTGCATTGTATACGAGGCTCAAGACAGACACACACGCACACATTCTCCTCCAACGTCCTCTCTCACAGCTTTTAGCTAACACTTCCTTTAGGAACACCACACAAAGTAAACCCTTGGAAGTTGACCCTTCGCGTATCTGCAGACACCAGTGTGACGCGCAGGAAGTGTTCTGCACAGAAGAGGATGGGCAGAGAAGCCTGCCAACTTACCTCCTTTCAGCAAGGCACCCTGAGAACAAGATGAGCCTGGGGCATTGGACAGGTCTGGCCTGCTGTCACTCATACTGGGAAAAGGGAGGAGATGCTGTTCTAAGGGTTTAGGCAGCTGTACTCTGTTGCCTGTTTGGGTGCATCTCTGGGCACCGAACGAGTCAACTAGCAGGCCAGTCATACTTTAATCATTATGCGGCTGAGTCTGCAGTTATGCCCACCAGGCCTGTGTTTGAAAGCATATTGTATTTCTGTTCTTTTACCCCATGCTCTCTGATTGGTTTTGCCTACTGCTTATTAGTTTCTTGGGAGAATTTAAGGTGCTGGTTTTGTCTTACAAAGCCCTCACTGTCCTCTTGGGACCTGCCAACCTAGCTTTTCCCAGGTGCCACGCTGCCACGGTTTAGCTCAGCAGCAGGCTCTTGAGCTCCATGGCAACTTGCTGAGGCCATAGCCACACGAGATGCTCAGGAGAGTTAAGGCAAATCAACTAACTGTGATAAGTCAATGCCGGTAAATTAAAGAGTGGTAACACTCCCACCCAGCCACCCACTTCCCAGTGGATACGTGCACTGAGGAATGAAGCATTCACATCGCTGGCACTTAACGCGGGATGTAGCCCCCTGAGTGCAATGAGCTCAGCCTACAGAAGCTATGGAGAGTGGGATCCTCTAGTATGATGATTAAAACAAATCCCCCTGTAATTAAGTGCCCCATAATAGGGTGGTAGTGGTAGGGACTGAATCCAGGGGCCTCTGGCTTTTAAAAAAATAAGGCTTTATTGCCTGAGCTTGAAGGCTTTAGCAGACTTGTAAATCTCTGTAAGGCTAGGTCTACACTAGGGGGTAAGTTTGAATTAAGACACTTCAACTCAAGCTACGCAATGAACGTAGCTGGAATTGAAGTATCTTAAATCGAATTTCGGCACCGTCCTCACTGCGGGAGGTTGATGGGAGCACATTCTCCCTTCGACTTCCCTTCCTCCTCGTAGAAGCAGGACTGCCGGCATCAACGGGCGCACCCTCTCAGTTCGAATTAGCTTGTCTTCACTAGACCTGCTCATTCGAACCCTGGAAGATTGACTGCAGTAACTTCCGATTTTCTCTGTAGTGTAGACATGGCCTAAATGAACTAGTTATTAGAGGGGGGAAGAGGAATACCCCCATACATGCTGACTTCCCCTCTAGCCAGGGGTGCCAGCCCCCCCATCGACCCCAACCCCTGCCCCTATTCCACCCATTCCCTCAAGCCCCTGCCCTGCCCCCTTCCACTCCTACTCCACCTCTACCCTGCCTCTTCCTGCCCCCTCCCCCAGCGTGTCCCATCCTCATACCTCCTGAATGCTGCAAAACATGCAGCAGTTCTTGGCTGGCAGTGGCAGGTGGAGCTCAGAGGGGACTTGGCTGCCACCAAGTGCAAGCTGTTCTCTATGGGTGCTCCAGCTCTGGAGCCCCCCGGGGCCACCCCTATGGCTACACTGCATAAATAGGGGTCACTCTCCCACTGTCTCAAGCTAAACATGAGTCTAATTTAAATGTTTCCCTCTCATTTACAGCCTCATTGTTCAGCTTGTACAGTCCCCTAACGCCAGGGACAGCCCTCTGCGGTCACAGAGCTATGAAATGCATGCTAGCGCAGCACCACAGACCTCTGTTCCTTCATTAACAAACGACGAGCTTCTAGAAAAACCGTAAACGCAAATGCAAACTTTTGAAACAGAAAGGGGCTTAGCCACAAGGAGCTTGTAAAGGACAGAGCTGCTTTTTGGATGGGCTGTTCAACATAACACAGCTGGGCCTGTTCTTCTGAGTCCGAAGCCAGCAGCAGTCAAAGGGCTCAAAGCGGCAGATCGAAGGAGTAATCTGGCACAGCAGGAGGTCTCTGAAACGCACTAGGCTGCTTCCTGTGCACTTCTCAAGGCTAGCTGAGCCATTGGCCGTTCCTGCTGGGAGCTAATGGGAAGCGGAGGCCAATATATAAAGCTTCCAGACTGGAAAAGTGTGGCAAAGTTTGCAGTAAGTGCATCCAATCCTGCTCCCACTGAAGTCGGGGGAGCTGTGTGCAGAACTGGGCGTCTCACACGCTGCCCTATCAGAACGGATGAACTAGGGATGTTAAATATCGGTTAATTGAATAGTCGAGTAACCTCATGAATTCTTATCGGTTAGTCGACTATTCTACAGACCCCAGGGACGGGGACGGCAACCACCGTATCAGAGGCAGCAGTGCAGGGTGTCAGGCGGGAGCCTGCCTGCCTGGCTCCTAATATACTTTAAATGCAGAGTCGCAGCAGGAGTAGGTTCTGGACCCGGTGCGAGCCAGAACTGAGCTGGCCAGCCTGCTAAAAAATGTACAGGCAAGGGTGGGGGGAGGGAAATGCGTGTAGTCTATAGCATTAATCTATATGCTTTTGCTTATCGGGTAATCGGCTACACTGTTACATCCCTAGTAAGAACTCACAAAGAGCAGAGCCTCCAGGGCACAGATAGAAAGATCAGGCTCCTCCAAGGCAGAGTTATAGTAACCAAGGCCCGGAAGAGAAAAACATGCCGACTTGCAGTAAATGGGACGGGGTGCTCTGCAGTTTGCTTGCTGCACAGCTTTGGGTGCTCTGGTTTTCATGAGGAGTAGCGCCAGTTGTTCTCACTTGTCTCCAATTCTGACCAGTGGCATAACCAGCACCTAATGTCAACCCTGTTGTTTTGAAGGCAGCAATACTGGGAAGAGATGGAATGTGGGTCAGAATCTGACCCCCTTTGCATTACTCCAGTGGGCAAGGGAAGACACAGACCCGAGTGGCCCAATGGCAAGTCCGGGCCATGCATGGCTTCCCTAGTTATGCTAGGAGCATGGCTGAAAGGCAATGCGGCCAGGCAATCGCCAGCTAGCAGGTGTCTCTGGGGCCCGGGCCGGGGAATGTTTTTTCGGTTGGGAGCCAGGGACCCAAAGGAAAATCATTGAGGAGCCAAATACCAGCAAGAAGCAAAAAACAAAAGACAAAACAAAACAAAAAAACCTCACTGGTCTGGCCCTGAAGAAACAAACCAACCAAACACACAGTCCTCACTGGGCTGGCCCCTGAGGGAAACAAGGCTGTCTCACACAGCACGCCAGATATCCAGCCTCCGGCTTCCCTTGATCTGGTTCGTGGTGAGGCTCTGGGCTTCTCTTCCCCGTGGAAGTGGGTGAGCTGCTAGCACTTCAGCCCTGTGACAGGGGAGGAGGGGCACAGAGGCAGGAAGACTTGCAGTGTGGCTGGGCCGCTAGCTCACCCTGCTGAGGGGGCGGAGGGAAGCCCCTAGCCTCACCACAGAGTGGACGAAGGGAAACCGGGGGCCTGATCCGGCCCGCAGGTTCCCCGCCTCTGCTCTTTGGAGCCATTTGAGCCAATGGGAGAGCAGCCCACAGAGTTCTACCTTCCCACCCCACCAGTTCAGCCAGACCTCGGGGTCTAGCTCTCAGGCTGATCTGCTGAGAGATGCGATTCCCATCCAAAGCAGCACAAGGGGGTTTTGCCAAGATAAGGGCAGAGGTGGGTTTTTTTCCTTTGTCACTTTTTGACAAGCAAATCATATGTCTGGGAACAGCTAGTTTGAGGGAGACAGAAACCTGCTGCAATGCACAGCCCTTTATTTTTGGCAGCATGTAAGAGTGCATTGCATCCTTGCGCTCCCCTTCGGCTATGGCATTTCGGAGCTGCACTACAACAGATACAGAACGAGATTTGTGCGCCAGCCAACATCATTTTTCATAAATTCACATGTGGCACAAACCTGCAAAGTGCTATTTCATCCAGGGCTCTCTCCCCCCTAGAGGCCGTTATAAAGCTTTTTGTGGGAGTCCCAAACGCCCTTTAACAAGAGACCAACAATCACAGAGAACTGTACGTGGCAGTAACAGGAGATCAGCTGTTTCCCCCTCAGACATTCCTTATTCTACATCCAAACAAACCATAGATTTCCAGAACGCAGGGGCACTTTGCATTACGTAGTCTGAACAAGACGACACTGCAGTGGCTCTTACTGCAAATGCACATGTGTTCTAATGTGATACGATCCCAAGGACAAGTTAGCATATTCTCATGACAGATCCCTGGCCAGCTCCGGATGTGGTAGCCCAGGATAATGCTACTAGCTTTAGAGTAAATCTGGAAGTATTTCATACACGTAACCAAGAGCAGAATCCAAACCATTATATGTGGCAAGCAGACTGGAGATGGACTAATTGTAAACCCGAGGCAGAAGGTTTGCTGCTAAGATTTCTGAAAAGCCGGTTCCCCCCAGCACCGTCTCCTGGGGTGGGGAAAGGAGGGGCCGGGAACGCAGCGGGGAGCTGGCGGCACTGCCGCCTTTGAAATGTAACAAGAGCCAGGCTCTTGCTACATTTCAAAAGCAGAAGTGCCGCAGGAGCAGGGGGTGAGCGGGGGGCTCAAGCAGCCCCCCACTAGACCCATGTTCCCACTTTTGAAATGTACAAGAGCCCCTCAGGGGGCTCTTGTACATTTTAAAAGCAAAGCACGCACAGGGAGCACGGGCCAGCAGGAGACACAAAGGCACGCGGGGCGAGCGGGGGACTGCTTGAGTCCCCTGCTGGCCCCATGCTCCCTGCGGCGCTTCCACCTTCGAAACGTAGCAAGAGACAGCAGGGCTCTTGCTACATTTCAAAGGCAGTGGTGCCCTTATCGACTAATTGAATAGTCAATGCCAGTTACATCGACTATGCACTTAGTTGATTAATCTACACTTACCATCCTTAGTGGCTGGGTCCTTTGTATAGATCAGTGATGGGAAACTTAGGCTGGTAAGTGGGCCTCTGTCTCAGTGGGCCGCAAGACTGTTGTAACCAAGAGAGTTTCCTAGGATAGGGTAGTTTGGCTAATTGCACTTGCATGCCTAGAATTTGCAAGGTTTGCCGATTGAACAGTAGCAGCACTTTGAATGCAGAGGGAGTGTATGGCTCTCTCAACGTAGTGTGCAATCAGCACGCAGCTCACTTCACCTGCCCCTTGCTTTAAGTCTGTGTCACTTTACTAACACTAGTAGAAAAACAACTGTGCAGACTGAAACCAGTGGAATCATGGGCAGCCTCCCAGGCACGGTGTGGGGAGGGCCAGCTCCACGTGCCCAGAAGGGGCACGACCGGGGCAGCCAGCCCTCAGTTTTGCAGTGCTGGACCTCACAGCCACACGGTGCATGTGGCGCAACACTCTGGCAACAATTTAAAGGGCTCCGGCCACCACCGCTAAAACATGAACCGCTGGGCCCAAGGGCAACTGCTCCCTTTGCAGCCCTGCTCTCAGAGGGCCTATGCGGTGTAGGGGGAAATGAGGAGCAAGTAAACATGAGAGGGAGCTCAAAGCTTTTTGAAATGAAACAAATATAAATTTAGTCAACGTCACTCTTTGGATAAGTCTTTCAGCCAGCTCTATTCAGAAAGCTCACAGAGCTCCAAACAAACACGAAGCAATTCACAGGGTGGTGTGCACCACTGCACAATCTCCGATTAGAGGAAGGAAAGAGTAACACACTCCAGGGAACCAGAGGGAGAAGGGTTGTGGGATTGGTAACCTCACTTTTTCCCGGCTGCTGGCAGGGGTGGTAACTTCAGAGCTGGCCGGCCAGCCACCCAGCTCTAACGCCAGCAGCCCTGCTGAAATGAGGGACACAGGGCATGAGAAGGGAGGGGGCTTATCCTATGGCTGGTTTTTCCAGCAGTATGGGGGACTGACAGCTGGAGCCACAGCTTTTCTGCACAGTGTGTGTGAGAAAGAGAAAGTGAACCAGGTCGAGCCTCAGCCTCTCCATGTGGGGGGCAGGAGGGAGGCTTATGGGGGGGTAGCAGCCCTAGCCACATAGCTACCTGCAGCAGGAGGAGGTTCCCAGAGGTCTGACCCACCCCGGGAGCAGCCCCTGCAAAGGAAGAGTAAATCTTATCCCTCTCACTCCCCTGCTGGGACTAGCAGATGGGGTACTGCACAGGGTAGGAGCCCCCACATTTCACAGGGGAGATCAGATTACACAGTTAATGACACATTTTTCATGGCTATGAACTTGGTCAGGCCCTAGTTATGTCTAATAAGAATATTCATTACTCCATTAAGGAGAACCAAGACACTTATTAAGAAGGTGTATTGCAGGTCTTCCTGGAACCTACAAGTCCCCCACAAAAGGCTGGCTTTGGCAGAAAATGTGTGAAGATTTATGTTGGCCCTTCTTTCCCTGAAAAGTTTGTTCATCAACAATTTTCATGATTCGTTGCTCTCAGCTTTGTTCATGGCTAATTATTGTGATGATCACTCAACTGAGAGGCTGAATATTGCTTAGTAATGGAACAGTGTGGTCAGGCAATCTGCAAGATCTGCAGCATTTTCGGGCTCCAACTGCTAAGGAGAGAACAAACAATGCTAACAGATGGACATGAGCAGTCCACAAAAGGAAATGCTTGCCCTTCCTCCCCTGGAAGTGGGTCTAGATTGAAATAAAGAACATCTAGAGACTCACAAACACTCAGGCACGCAATGCAGAAGGCTTATACACAACAAAACTACTACAGCATCAACTATATGTAAAATTTTTAGCAGCACAACCATGTCATTTTGTTGGGTAACCATAAGCTACACCAGTAGAAGCACTCTGAGGGTGTCTCTACACAGCACCCTTACCTCGAAATAAAGCGCTATTCCGACAAGTCCCTTTAACCCTCATGGAACGAGGGTTACAGGGATGCCAGAATAACGCACCCGTTATTTCAAAATATATTATGAAATAACGGGCGCATTTAAAGACACAGAATTGCTATTTCGGGATACTTCTGGCATCCCAAAACAGCCCTGCTGTCTAGAGACATAACTTTACAGTGATGCAATTGCATTTACACTAGGAAGGTTTTGCCACTTTAAATACACCAATACAGCTTGGCAATGTATACTTGATCTAGGAAATATGTTGTGCTTTTATCCAGATGTGTAAAGCATTTGACTTGTCATATGCTTGCACTATGGATACTGAATGTGAACATTCTTTCTGACGACTGGAAGAGACACTCTGAGTTAGTTTGGTTAGAGGAATATAATGGTAGCACTTGTAGATATGCACTTTCCTATGTCCCACAAAAAGATGGTTGGAAGAAATTGTTCATGCTGATGAAGTGGCAGGAGGGGGTGTAAAATGATGGCCCTGGATGTATTGCAATGATAACCAAGTCTCCATTCTTTCAGTAGGCACAATTAATAAGCTTAATTCTAAGTGCAATAGCAATTCAAGTTGCGGAAGCATTTGCAAAGTGAGAGTCTGGTTGCATACATTAGGTGTGTTGCAAAGCGTTATTTGAAAACTGGTAAAAAACAACTGAAAAAACTACAATGGACATTTCATTCTCTCTTATTCAAATGATATTGGTACTTACGCTCAAATGGCTCAGCTTTCATTAGAAAGTGGCCCCTTTTTCAGATATTGTACAAATTCATTTCTACATCCTGCCCTAGTTTCCTGAGCAACATACTCGTGCTTCTCTAACCACCTTCCCCTTCTCCAACCCAACCCGAGTCCTGAGGAGACTCATTTTATCAGGTAATCTTGCCATTGTCCATAGGTTCTGTAACTGGTCTGTAGTCCCTGCATGACCTTGGGAGACCTTATTGAAATATATTTAAGTATCTGGGGTATACTGTATTAAATACCAAGTTTAGGTATTACAATCAACCAAGATTGTACGTAACTTGTCTGGGGGAAGAGGTGATGTGAGGCCTGGGAGGTCAAAGAACTATACTAAAAGCATGCCAATGGACTTTGGAGTCAGTGTGTCTGAAGTGAGTTCCCTAGGAAGCATTTAATGCTCCTTATCCAAACGGGGTTATGCAAAAACCCAGCCTTTTGAAGCTGCACTCTGAGAACAGGGTCTGTCTGCGGATCACTTGTCCCTGAAGGCTAAGATCAGAGGTTAAAGCTATATAAAGAAATGGCGGCACTGTCCACCTCGGTTCTGGTTCTGAATCTCAATTACGGGGCAAACCCAGTTGTGGGTGTTGAAGGACTGACAGCTACCAGAGCCCAAGAGAGGGGCTGGGGTAACGGCTGCTAAGCTCTTTAGCATACATGCGAGTTCTTTTATTGTTTTTCCTCTATAATGCTTTCAGCATAAGAATAAATGTGCTTGTGTAACCTTGGGTGGGCTAGGCAACACAGTGCCTTAAAACCCCAGCTCCTGCACAGAAAAGGAGCTAGAGACCCAGAGTTCAGTCTCTCAGGATTTTCTGCAGGGATTGCAGTCAGCCTCCCCACATGCAAGTCCCAAAGGAAACTAAAGAAATGAATTTAATTAAATCACTTTACAAAATCTTATGATGAAACAAATAATAATCTAACTTTACAACATAACAGCTATTTTATAACCCACAGACATGATCTTCACAGTTACAACAAACTAAGAGAAAACCAGAAGTGCTGAACAGTTCAGTCCACACCAAACACAATAAGGAACTGATAGACCCCAGAGCTTAGGTTTAGTTCACCTAAGTCTGGGTTAGTGTCTCTGATCACCAACGTTGCACAAACTGCTGAGTCAGAACCATCTTCCCTCCAATTGCTTGTAGGAATCTTCAGCTGGAATCCAGGCAGACTCCTCCTCTGCTGAGGATCCCTACTAGCCAGCCCCCTAACTGATTAACCACTCAGTTAAGTGACAAGTATACAGATTGAAAGGAAACCCTGCTACAAGAAAATACAAAACCGGAGAATAACAGGGTAGAAACGACTCTTTCCCCATTGCTGAGTTTAAAGAGAAGCTGAAGAATCCCACTAGCTGAGAAAGTACACTAGAAGTTTGGCTAAAATTAAAACATTCAAAGCACACAACTAAAACTGAAAGTTATTTTCCCTCTCAGTTTCCCCTCGCTACATTTAACACTGCCACCTTCCCTGGCAGAGGGTTAGGAACATCACTAACCCGCTGCAAAGTGCTTCAGAGTGAGGGTCAACAGCCTGTGCTCTGCTCCTGAACTCAGCTTCTCCCAGCTCTTACAGGCCACATGGGCAGTAGAAAAGCAGCTGCCCTCATGGAGTCTAACTCCAGCAACAAAGCCAGAACCTATTGGACCAGACCCAATTCCAGATGCTTCTGGGTGTGGAGTGCTAAAGCTGCCTAGCAACAATGACCCGGATACAACTCACTCCTACCCCCCTCCAATGGGTCATTAAAGAGATCTCTCCCTATTAGGGACATGGGTTACACCTGCTTAGAAAGAGCTGGGTGGAAACTTGTCACTGCAGCTGTTACACTGTTCATGGCCTCTGGAGAGAAAGCTAAGTGCAGGCCCTGGCCTGATTGGCTGGGAATATCACAGGCAGGGAACTGTGCAGCCTAGAAAAACTAAGGTTGCCAGATGGTTTAACAAAAAAATACCAAAACCCCCCTCCCCCAAAAAAATTCAGGAAAAAATTCTGTTGTGCAAAAAAAAATAAAAAAGTCCAGCAAACGTTGTTGAGCAAAAAAGGAAAAAAGAAACTGACCAGGGCCAAAATACAGTTGCGGCCCTTTTAATTCCTGGCCCACTACATCCTTCCCCTGTCCCAGCCAGCCCGAGCTGTGCCGTGTGTCCCAACCTCCCTTCAGTCGGATGCCCAAGCAGGGGAAACACATAAAATACCGAACATTTTACATGTCCGGTATTTTCTGAATTTTTCTACCGGACAGAAGGCGCAAATACCGGGCTGTCCAGTTCAATACCGGACACCTGGCAACCCTAGGAAAAACCCTGGTCATGAGGGAGAGATAAATGGGTCTCTGCCCAAGAGAGTGAAGGTTGAGGATCCAAGGATCGGTGCCCTCAGAGGACCATGCAGGGGGATACAAGTACAATTGTCCTGAAGTGTGACATGTAGACATACCATTCTAGCTCGACCAGACCTAGAGAGGGGATGTCTACAATGAAGCTGGAAAATATACGTCCCCCTCCCATGCAGACATACCCCATAAGTCTCAGAGTTGCTGGCCATGACTGGCGATAGAATGACAATATGAGGCTTCCTCAGAGTCCGGATGTGTTATTTATTTGGCTAGAGGCCACAGCCAGGCCATCCCCACCTATTCAAGAGCTGAGCATGCTTCCCTCCAGCTGATTGGAAACAGATGTGGGAGTCTGGGGGTGGGTGTTATTTTTTTTTCTTTTAATAAAATTTCTGCATAAAGCTTTGAACAAAATGGTTTTAGACTTTTTTTTTTAAAAAAGGCCTAATTCAAATACTTACATAACCAAACTCAACCAACCTGCAATGCTGCAATTTGTATTCCGCTGCACAGAAAGAATCTGTCCTAGGCACTTAGAAGTCCCCATCACCGTCGTATCTGAGAGCCTGACTGATTTTAGTGCCTTTATTCTCACCACGCCCTGTGTTGCACTGTTAACCCTTCGCAGATGGAGGCCCCGACACTCTGGGTGTGTCTAGTCTGCAAAGAAAAACCCAGCACACCGAGTTTCAGCACCCGGGTCAATTGACTTGGGCTTGTGGAACTCGGGCTGCAAAACTAAAAAGAGCAGCAGGCTTTCCTGCTCAGGCTGGGCGAGTCTTGGAGGACAAGCTCCCACACCAATGGGAACATCTACACCACCCGAGTCACTGAAACGGGGCTCTGAAGGCAGGCCCAAATTGCAGCCCATCGAACTGAAGTCACTCAGGGCTGCGGAGTCCCTGCACCCGAGCAGTGGGTGATGCTCTCCTGCCAACAGAGCTCACGCTTCTCACCAAAGTGGAGCAATTTTGCCAACAGGAGCGCACTCTCCCTCCGGCATAGTGCATCTTCTCCAGGCGTGCTACAGCAGTGGCACAGCCTTACACCATAGACATGCCCTCTATGACTTGTGGAGGGACACACAGGATGTCCATGGTGGACAGAATTGGAGCCCACATGTACTGCAGCCTAGGTTAGTGCACTAACCACTGGACCATCTTTCATCCCCCTCTATGACCATCCTTCTTGCCCTACCTTGCAGAGAGGATACACAGTTACACCTGTAAGTCTGAAAAATCAGACCAGAATCCAAAGCAGAACATCTCCAGATGCAGACTAGACTAAACAAGCCTTACAGTCCATTCTAACCCTATGATTCTGGGCTATGCTCAGAAATGATCCTCACTGTTAAGTCTCCTTGCACTGCCCCGAAAACACAACCATCTAGGTGCCAATCTGTAAACCGCACTCTGCCCATGTGAGCTGGAGATTTTACTTTATATGTTTTGGCTGCAGTAAGTCTTAATCTTTCTCCCCAGGTACAAGCCTGGGTCCAAAGGCAGGAATATAAATGCCACAGAAACAGTTAATTTTATTTTCTCTACTTTATTAGCGCTGTCAAGATCTATATTTTTGGTGCTTTGGGCCCCATATTACAGAGACATAATGTTTTATTTTTATAGTGCTTTTCACAACCAGTGTTGTCCCCAAGCACTTCATAAACAAGCATTATTTATTAGAGACCAATATCTATTTTAACAGATTAGTCCTTTGCCCAGAGCTATTGTAATGGGCCCTGGAAGAGCCATTACAGTCTTTTCAGTGGGGGCTGGCTAGATCGTTTTCTGGTGGACAGCTAAAATATCATCTTTCAACCAACCAGACTGTTTTCCCAGTGGCACTAGGGGGAAGCCAGATCTGCGAGCAGGAGAAGTTGGTGGTAACTCTCTGGCTGTGCAGTTAGAAAGGGAGACCACGTCTCTGCAGCCTGGGGAAGAAGCTGAATCCAGTTAAAAGCCAGTGGGGTGAGTGGTGCCTGCCAGGGGAAGGGTGCAGGGGTTCCCAGAGGGGCAGAGAGGGGGCATGTGGAGGGGGCATTTAGCAATTAAAATGTTGGCAGGGGCATAAAGGGGTGGTGTACCCACCACGTCACCTGAGAGAGCCAGCTATAGCCAGAGAACAGATCTAAGCTTCAGGAAGTTCAGGGAGACACAGCAGTGGAAGCCTCAGGTCAGGGATTGCTGCAGTTGCTGCTCAGGAATTGAAGGAGACACATCAAATCAACAACACATCCAGGCCAGAGTAAGACGGAGGAGAATCAAGATGGAGAGAAACACCTGCCCAGTGCAGAAAACTCACAGACCATGGAAGCCCCTTTATGAGAAGTGCCGTGAACAAACGGTTCAACTATGAATAGCAGAACTACTAACTATGGTGTGTAACTTAGCACTTACATCAGCTTCTGTACCACACGACTAGTCAATAGTTAATGAGGCGCCAATTTTTTTAAAGAGGGCCCAGGGGCAATCCTGGCCATTACAGGCCAGCTAAGCCTAACTTAGGCACTAGACAGACTGATTGGATCTATTAAAAAACCAGACTTATCAGACAAACACAATATACTGGGGAAGAGTCACCATCGCTTTTGAAAGGGAAATCACGCCTCACCAAACTATTAGAATTCTTTGGTAGTATCAGCAAACATGCGGGCAAGCATGATCCAGCTGATATAATATACTTGGGCTTTCAGAAAGCTTTTGACGAGGTCTGCCACCAAAGGCTCTTAAACAAAGTAAGCAGCCATCAGACCAAAGGGCATGTTCTCTCATGGCCACTGACCAAAAGATAGAAAACAAAGGATAGGAATAAATGGTCACGTTTTCACAGTGGAGAGAGGTAACTAGTGGTGTCCTCCAAGGATCTGTCCTAGGACCTTTGCTCTTTGAAATGATCATAAATTATTTGGGAAAAGGGGCAAACAGTGAGGGAGCAAAGTACGAAGATGATACACAATTACTCCCCATGGGTAAGACTTTTCAGCTTACAAAAGAAACAATGGGGGGGATACAATTGGGGTCTATAAAACTATGATGTTGTGAAGGCCAAAAGTAAAACTGAATTAAAAAAATAAATCAAGAAGTTCATGCTGAGTAGGTCCATCAGTGGCTTGTAGTCAAGATGGTCTGGTACGCAGCCCCATGTTCTGGGTGTCTCTAGCCCTCTGACTACATGTTGAACCTCCCAAATCCAGGACTCTCTGGTCCAGCAATATCCATGGACCAGCAGGAGTCCAGCGCCAGGGAGCCGCACAAGTGGGGCTGGTAGCAGCCAGGGAGCTCCATCTTCAGGGAGCTCTGGCTAGGCAGGGCAGCAGTGGGGCTGGCAAGCCTCATCCACAGGGAGCCCTGGCAAGGCACAGCAGAAGCAGAGCAGCCAGTGAGACCCATCCCTGGGGCACCCCGACAGGGAGGGGGAAAAGCAAGATCATGGTGGCAGGGGCTGTATCACTCAATAAAACTGCCCTGTTTTACTCATTCCCCTTTAAGGGCAGAGCGCCACGGCGGAAGGGGAAGGGGGGCGGGGCGCTGACATACACGGCCAGGGGGCGTGGCCATGTACGTCAGCGTTACAGACTCAGACACTGGGCTACTATATATATGATATATATATATTTTTTTGCTTGACAAAGTTTTGTCAAGTATTATTTTTTTAAACCATCTGGCAACCCTACGGGCGAGCCGGGCACTCGCCTGGGGCCACCAATTGGTTAGTACCAGCCCTGCCTATGGTGCTTGCCAGAGCAGCCAACACGCCCTAACCTTTGTGCACCACAGCTCAGCACAGATATATAGGTAGCAGGGCTGAGTCCACTCTTTGTACCTCTTAAACCCAGGATGAGAGCTGCACAAAAAGATGGCAGGCGCAGCTGGGGGTGAGAACAGCTGCACAAATGGGGATCTGAACTCGTACAAGGCTTGGCAAAACTGGCCCTTCAGAGTTGTTTTATACACAGGTTAGCGGGACTGTGACTCTTCTGTGTAAAACAATGTGGTGTGTGCAGTTCCCTTTGACTGGCTTAGAGCCATCAACAAGCTGGGTCAGATCTTCCTTCCCAGGGTGCGGGTCCCCAGGCCTGCCACGTGCCTGGCTCTTGCTCAGGATGATCAGCGAGCACTTGATTAGAAAGAGCTGTTCAGAAACGAGCCCTCTTAGTGTTTGAAAAAGCTTTCCAGACTGGGTGGGGTTTTTCCTCCAGAGCACTATTCAGAGGCAGGTAAACATGTTGACAACTTACTGGCCTGCCAAGTTGGCTTGAATGAGCTGTGCTAAGCTAATAAAGCAGCACACCGTGCCCTCACAAGCTGTGTGTATTAAGAAGTCTCCCACGTCACAGTTTCCAACATCCTGGCTCTGTGTGCATGACTATCAGCTGGGGAAGGGGAGGGGTTACCCTCTTTGAGCCTGTTGACTGTAACCGATCCTGTTCTGCTCCTGCCGAGTGGCAACTGAAGTATGCATTGGCTGAAAAAGACAACATCCTAACGCAGCCAGAACGAGAGCTATTTTCCTTGACGTGTGAACGCTCCAATAACCAGCATTTCCCCCCTTTCTAGCAGGATGGTAGAGGCCACATGAAGCACCAAGCACCCAGAGACACTTCTCCACCCCTTTCGTCCACTGACACCTCCAGCCCTGCTGCTGTTTAGAGCGCAAGGCTAGGCGCTAAGCACGGCTAAAGGGACGAGAAGGAGTAGGGAGAAAGGGGGCCCATCTGCACCAGCCAGCAGACAGAGGAAGCTCCCAGTGGCCCAGGGAGTGAGAGAGCAACAGACTCCATTGATATGCAACAGGCAACTGCTACTTGCTGGGACCCAGAGGATTGGGTGGGTCTGGGACCCTCTAACCTCCCCCCACAGCAGCCACAACGGGGTAAGAAGAAACCTGGTCCCAGACAACTGACCAGAAACCCTTCTGGGACACCTCCGCTCCCAGAGAACAGCTGGGCAGAGACGGTGCAGACATGCCCCCGGCCATCAAGGGGCACTCACAGAGGCATAAAGGGCTCCTCCGTGGAAGGCAGATGGAGTCAAAACTTAATTTAACTATGAACAGAGATAAAATTCATCAAAATTACACAGACGAGGGCTTGTGGTTTATTTATTTTTCAAAGTTATGCAACAAAAATGTTGCAAACCTGACTAACTTTCTGGTTAACTATTCAATATTCAAAACTTTAAAAAAAAAACCTATATTTGGCCACCAGCCACGTGATGCTGTGAGTTTAACACAGTCTGATATCTGGTGCACATACTCTTGAGAAACAAACTTTAAAAGTTGTTATTTGTATCTAATATCCCATTCTTGAGCATTCATGCAAGTTACTATCACACAAATGTATACAGAAGACTAACAATGTATGCAAGCAAGGCATATTTATATTCAATTCAAATTGTAGACTTTATTTTTGCATGAGTTTTCAGCAATTATGCTCCAGAGCTACAGAATTCACCCAGTTGAAAGTGGAAAGTGTTAGCTTTAAAATCAGCATTAAAGGGAGCTATTTTTGATGTTGCTTTTAGCTGCTCTTGAATTATAAAGTACCCTGGGACTCTTCTGACTGACATCCTATGCAGTAAGTACACTTATTGTTGCTGTCAAATAGAGCTTATTTCATAAGCTCTAAAACTTTTTTCAAAACTTTGGTTTCAACTTTTTGGCCTTTAAGATCCAACATGTCAACAAAATACCCGCACTAGAAAGATATACCCCGTCTAGGTATTTGTGTGGCTTTCACCATGGTAATAGAGTACCTCCCAAGTATTTAGGGATTTATAAATATCCTGAAATACTAGGGATGGAGTTATTTCATCTCACAGGCAGATTGCTTCACATATATCGACTAATAGAAGTAACTGACTATTAGTTTAAAGTACTCAGTTTTATTTCAACGTATGCCAGATTAGGCTCATAGAATTGGTAAAATATCGCATCCACTGGTACATTTGAAAACAGAGAGTAATACAGCATTGGGTATGTTGGTATCAAGGGAGTTTCTTTCCTCTTTGCTCTGAGGGTCTTGTCTCCCGGACTCCAAGTTTGCAGACACACCTCTTGGCAATGCAGGTCTTTGGAATCAAAAAGGAGTTTTGCACTGCCTGTAAAACTCTGGATACATTCATAAGAAGCCCTTTTTAAATCCACATCAAAACACAAGAGGGGACTGGTTCACACTGTAATTGCTTCCCAGCTTCTTTACTCACGGAGCATGAAAAGCTGTTCAAAAGGGCTCTGCTGATGTCTCGTGGCGCACATCACAGCGGAGTCACGGAGAATCTCTCCATTGACTTCAGCGGGTTTTGGATCAGGCCTAGGTTAGCAAATGGAACACTTAATTCAAAACAGTGCTTCGTGACCAGCCTAGTGCAATCAAAGAGCTGTATGTTTAGAGCTGGATCACAGCTTTCACAAAACTTGCCAAGGCAGCAGAGGGTCTCCTTGCCAGAGGGTGGGGAAACACAGGTGACCAGCAGCTGGTCACAGCACACGGGGGTGGGGAGGTCGAGGGATAGGGCCACCGGAGCTGGCACGAACCACTTTACCTGCTTAATGTCTAGTCCTGGGCATTATGCAGCATATGAAGCTCCAGCAATACATATTTTGTTCAAAAGTTCAATGGATCTAACACACACGGATCTCATCTATAGCTGTTTGCAAAGAAATTGCATTCCTGGCATACAGGTCCCTTCAAAATAGTTTGTCCCCATTTTGGCTAATGAATCAGGGTGATTCAAGCTGTGTGGTCTTATTTTCATACTGAGCTATTAGTATGCATGGTTTTGTTTATCCAGATGCAGTGAAAAATGCACAAGTCAGGAAGTGGGTGGGTATTGGCACAGAACTGTAGACAATTGAAAGGAAAAAAAGGTATTCACACATATAATTAGTGCTGCATACGCCTCAACTGTCCCCCCTTTTGAGGGAGATGCTCTCTTTATAACCAGATACCTACATTTGCCATTTGATGGCCTCTCACTGCTATTACTGAAAATTCTTCATAGCGGGGAAGCAGATGCTTATGACACTAAAAGAATGAACCCCACAGCACTTTAAACTTCCTGCCTGAGTATTCTGCTTTGCGCCTCTAATTATGTGTCTGTCACGTTTTATCCCGTGGTTGACCCTTGGCTATGAGCCATTCCTGTGCCCCTGCCTGATTGCAGCTCGAAGGGGCGCCGCACGGCCGAGCGCGCGGCGCCCCTTACAGCTGCCATGCTAGCCCCCCCCCCCCTTAATCCGGCCCTGCTATTTGAGAGGCATACATGCCTCTGTCTATTGCTCTGTGCGCGATATTTCTGGGGAAACATTATGTAACGTGTGGACTCTCTGTAGGGCGCTCTCCTCGTAACCAGCCCCACCACGTTTATCTGCTGCACAGCTCTTGAATGTCATCATGACTGGAAAAGTTGATTCTTGGTTGCACCCAGCTGTTTGATATTAAGTTCATTATAAATAAATCCAAAGCTAATCATCACTTTCTGCGGCAGAGCTGCCTGGCCTCTCTCAAGAATGGTTTAGTACCTACCAACACCGTCAAGGTTAATAGGTTCAAAATCAGATCCACAAAGAAAATAAAGGGAGTTAGAATGTAAATGTCACATCTGTTTGTATGAAAGGCTACAATAAAGGAGGGCTGATTGCAAAAAAAAAAAAAGGCACGGATATCGGTTTTATAGAAATTATCGTAACACGACTGCTCAACTACTCTGACTTCTATCTTCCCCCTTTTCTGGACTCTTAGCTTACTCCGTCCTTTTAATGTTAAACTTTGTGGTTAGGGCCCCATCTGAGGCAAAGGGCTTCCTTGGAAGTACTAAGCCCACTTGGTGACACTAAAATCAAAAAGAACCTTCCGGAACTTGACAGAATTAAGTTCTTATCAAATGGGCCAGACAGACCCTGAACTGGTGTTTCTCAACTGAGTTCAGCAAAACGCTGCAGATTTATACCAATCGGAGGATTTAGGCCATTTCTTAAATCCCATTCCTGCTTCCCAAGGCTATTAATCTGTTTCCTGCTATAGCCTCTAATTTGCTTGAAACACCATTTAGATCTTAGAGCAGGCAGTAATAGGCCCTAGAACATCAAGCCTGACCTTCCATTTCTTCCAAGTCACTTTCCCACATTATTTCTATTAGCATCTTATCTAATCTATCTGAATGGCTGTAGCAATGGTGTCTCAAATTCCTTTCGGAGCTTACTCCAATGCCTCATTCAGTGACCTTTCCTGGTGGCTAGCCTCTCTTTGATGCTCTAGCTAAGATCATTACTACCTGTTTTACCACTTGCAGATAATGGGAACACCCCGGAAACAACCCTCCCTCCCCATTATAAGCCTTTCATCATCCCCATTCATCCCCATCTTTCCACACTACATAAAGAGTCGTCTGTTCCTTTGTGTCATCTCATTCAGTCAGACTGGAAATAGGAAGTGTAAAGGGCAAGTACGATAAATCTGCCTTCTCTAATGCTGGGCCCCATGGCAGATGTGGCTCTACTGGGGCTACGTAGAAAGGTATTAGTGCCTCCCCAATGTTACTTGCTCACAGAGAAGAAAATGTTGAAGGAACACTGGCAGCCGTACTATTTACAGGTGGG
Organism: Rafetus swinhoei; assembly: GCA_019425775.1. NCBI lineage: Eukaryota > Metazoa > Chordata > Testudines > Trionychidae > Rafetus > Rafetus swinhoei. Next base: position 49,577,271 of record CM033432.1, read on the forward strand.
GAAGATAGGACAGGCTGGGCCCATCATACTAGCCCCCGGACAAACATGTCAGTCTCAGCAACTAGAGTCCTTTCCCCTCACCACAGAAATAAGGGAGAGCAGGGAAAGTGTCGCCATCACATTCTGCCCTTGTCATGAAGTGAGGAAGTCCCCCGAGTACTGAGATTCAGGGGCTGACGCTGCTCCAAGCATTGCTATGAGTGGGGTGGGAGGGAAGGGAATGCACCCTCCACAGACCCTGTGTAGAGCAGACATAAGCAACCCTCTGCTGGCCCCCTTGCATCCTCGGGTGTAGAGGGGATGAAGCAGGCACATAGCAGTTGGCACTAGGAAGGAGTCGGGGTTGCAGTGCATGCAGGCTAAGGCTGCTGGGGCTACTTTAACTTGGGCCCTTGCTCCGACACAGTCCAGACAATAGAAAGTTGCCACAGTCCCCACATCTTTCTAGGCTGCATCTTTTCATAGATATAGTACACAGCCTGCCCCTCCCTCTTCTGTATCTGGCTCACCAGGTGGGTGCTTAACATGGACCTGTCATCTAGGAGCTAGATCCCTGCCAATCTCAGAAAGGTCACCAAGCAGCCACTGTGTACACCAGTCATCGATCCCCTGGCTTGAGTCAAACCAGTGAAATGCTTAATCCTCTTTCCCTCTCAGCTGCCCATAAAAAGAGTGTTCAAAAGTACCATAAAGCCAAGAGCAGCTAAAATGACACTTGCTCACATGACGGTCCTGGCAGTTATCTCTAGTTTTATGTTGCCTTGGGTGGCTCCAGTTTTTAACTGTGAATACTGATCCTTGCTTGTTTGAACTGTCATAGCTTGGGGACAGGAGGAGGAGAAGTGGTCCACCTGGTACAACCCTCTGTCCCCACCACTTTACACTGCAACCAGGCAGACAGAGGGGCATGCTGGGAGTGGGTGGAGCTTGGGGCATGCCCACTTTGGAGCTGCTGGGAGTGAGCTAGCATGCAAAACATAGCAGTGCAGCTGTGGCAGCATGGGGATGGGATGGGCCAACTGTGTACCTAGGGGTTCAGACGTACCCCTCTGTGCTAGAACTAGTAATTCCATCTGCAGGACAGACATACCCTTGGCCTTGCCCCCATGCACCAGCCTTTAGCGCTAAGGCAGCACAAAGCCAGAGGCATGGTAATTTGCATCCTGTGAAGATATGTAAATTATAATCTACACACACCCATTCCAAAAGAAAAAGTGGGGGGAGGGAAAGAGAATGGAATGGGCTGAATCACAACTCCTTCACTGAGGCAGCACTACAATGAACTGATCTTTACATAGGGCTGAGTCTAAAGAGTTAACTAGCCCTATATTTATAAGTGATTAATAGAATAGTGGGCCATTTTCAGCCCTTATTAACACCTTGACAATGCTGCCTGGATATATGCTAGTAAAAACTGGTCCATTATAAAAGGAGCCACAGATTAGGACTCTGATCTTTAAGTTCTTAATGGTTTGAAATGTTACAACCCATGGAATTCTACCAGCTCTAAGAACTTAAAAATGTCAAACATTCTAAACCGTAAGGTTCCATTGTGATACCTGAGCAATCCACTGAAAAACACACAATGTTATTAAATAATAATGACTAACCTAATACATAGTACACCTAACTGAAGTTCAAACCCTACTAGAGCCTGCCTGCCTTTTATAAAGTAAGATGTAAATACCTTTTGCATGGTAATGCAGGCATTTGCATAGAGCACACCTGGAAGGATCACAATATGGTTGTTAAATGCCAGGGAGAAGGAACAATGAAATAAATAAATGGAGATATACCTATCTCAAAGAACTGGAAGGGAACTTGAGAGGCCATTGAGTCCAGTCCCCTGCCCTCACAGCAGAACCAAGTACTGTCCCTGACAGATTTGCCCCAGATCCCTAAACAGCCCCCTCAAGGATTGAACACACAACCTTGGATTTAGCAGGCCAAGGCTCAAACCACTGAGCTGCTACTCCTCCCCCCATGTGGGAAGGGGGATGGGCATGTGACATCCCTCCTCCCACATGGGCATGTGACAATTAGCATGCAGGTCTCAAAACTTCAGTCTCCTATGAGCATGACAATACCATTGAAAACAGATTCTTAATAAGATACTAATCTCACTTGCCAGTATTCTAAATTTCACTTCTAGAACAAGTATCAGAGGGGTAGCTGTGTTAGGGTTGTTGTTTTTGTGGATACAGGACTCCTGTGGTACCCTGAAAATTAACAGACTTATTTGGGCATAATGATGAATGTGACGAAGTGGGTCTTTGCTCACAAAAGGTTATGCCCTAATAAATCAGTTAGTCTTTACAGTGCCATAGGACTCCTCATTGTTTGTTAGAATATTGAATAAGTTGATGTCATAAAGAATCTGGACATGGCTAAGATTATATTGCTAAGTGGCTTTTAAAAGGTTAATGAATTAGTTTATAAGCATATTCCAGATACAAGTAGTACATTATATGCACAGCAAAAAGTGCAACTTGTCTATGGCCTCTAGTTACTTGGCTTTTTAAATTATATCCATTTGTGATCATGAGCCATCTATCAATATGTGTGTTTGTTATTTATTAACTCTTAAAATCTAATTACGACCTTAACATAAAAGGACCAAAATAATCTCAGGGCCTGTCTTCACAGTAGTTAACTTTAGTAATTGGCATCTGGGCTAGCCTCATGTGAGTCTGAGCAGACAGAAACACTGCAAAGTCATCCTTGACTGACTGTAGGATGACTTTGGGATGACATTACTGCACATACCTGTGGGAAGCGTTAGGATGATGGGTGATGTCATGGTAGGAGTCTACTACAGACCACCTAACCAGGAAGAAGAGATTGATGAGGCTTATTTTAAAAAACTAAAAATCATCCAGAGCACTTGGTGGAGGACTTCAAGTACTCAGACATCTGTTGGGAAAACATAGAAGGGCATGGATTATCCACCAAGTTCTTGGAATGTATTGGAGACAATTTTTCATTCCAGAAGGTGGAGAAAAGTACTAAGGGAGACGCTCTTCTAGATTTGATTTTAACAAAGAGGGAGGAACTTGTTGTGTATTTGAAGGAGGAAGGCAGTGGGGGTGAAAGTGATCACGAAATGATACAGTTCATCATTCTTGCTCTACACTACACGTTTAGGTAGAACGTAGCCACATTTGGTCAATTTCTAAACAACACCAAATGTGTTATGCCAACTTTTAAGGGGTCTTAAAGTCGATTTCAGTACTCCTGCTTTTCACGAGGAGTTACGGTAAATTTGAATAGTTGGTTAATGTGTCTTGAGACAGCACAGGAATCCTCCCTGTACAGCTCCACAAAGCTCTCACAGAGGTATTCTTTCATCTTTCTCACAAGGTTTCTGGGGAGGCCTGCCTTATTCTGTCCTCCATGGTAGGACACCTTTCCATGCCAAGCCAGCAGTAAGTAAGTGGCCTGGTGTCATTGCAACACAAAGTACAGCAGCATAAGGTCCAGGTTTCTGGCCACATTCAGTCCACATCTGCTCCTTATCTTTCTGTGTGATTTGGAGAAGACTGATATTGTGCACAGCAGTCTGGAGGAAGCAGGGGAAGCCACTGTAGCTGATACCACTGAGGCAGTGCACCTACATTTGCTCATCCCCAACAAAGCATGGTTTGCTGACTGCATGAGCCCCTTCCTTAGCACCACGCCAAGCCCCATCCCCCGCAGGCTCCTGTGGGAAGGGAAAGTTGCATTCTCCTGGAAAACAGGGGGTGCTGAACAGGTGGTCACCACGTGAGCCCTTGTCTTGGTGCTATGCCCTGCTCTCCTCTTCCCCCGCAGGCTCCTGTGGGAAGGAAAAGTTGCACTTTCCTGGCAAACAGTGCCCTGTCCTGCTGCCATGCCACCGTGGCCCTCCCTTTGCAAATGCAGCCACTTGCCTACCAGCACAAGCTGCTATTTACAGGCACTGTGTCATACGTGCTTTCAAAGCAGAAGCAAAAGAGCAAGCCTCAACCTGTTGCTTACCATGCTTGCCACCAAACCAAGTCCAGCTGCTCCCTTAACATCTCTGGGCTGTACTTGCTGCATAGAGGACGCCTAAAAGCATAACTTTGGTCCTTGTATGTAACACATGCCTATTGTTTTGGGCGGACGTTCTTTTGTGCTACGAGATTCGGTCCTGTGTTCTATAATGTATCTCTAAAGTCTGCCCTTCACTTTTTTTGTTACAGTCGGTGAACGCTGAGCAGGCCGCCCGCTCCCCTGGCTCTTCCAGCTGTTTGTCTAGCACAGCTTTGAAGGCGTAAACATAATCAGGTGACAGGTTCAATGGGCAAACGTAATCTGCCTGCACAGACAGGGTGCAATTAAATACGTGGAGGAGAACGATGCTGCAGGAGATGCAAATGGAGTGCGAGGAGAGGAGAGCATGTAGGGAACACAAAGGAGATCTTGAGGCTTAGGGTGGCAGCAAACCGCTGATGATGAGCCTGGTAGAGTCATGGGAGAGGCAGAGGGAACACAAAGCCCCCCTCCAGCCCATGCTGAACCACATGCACTCCTCACCAAGTTCCATAGTCTCCGCTCTCAGGCACCCTAGAATGCAGGGGGAGATGGGTATCAAGGGCAGATTTCCACTCAACCCCCAGGGATGTCTCCGGGAACAGAAGGCTGTCATTCCCACACCTGTGATTGCTGAGCAGTGGGACTGTAATACATCGCTTGCCTTGTTCTCTCCCCTCCCCCGAAGCTCCCATACAGAACTTCTTTTCTGTCTCTGCTTCCCTGTGTTCCCAAAATAAGAATGCATGATTTCTCCACAACAGTATCAAGATTGCTTGTGTTGCATGGGGAGAGCGGGCCGGGGGTTTACAGGCCAGCACACTTTACACAGGGGGCACCTCATTAAGAGCAATATACATGACTATGAGTGGCCAGGCAGCGATATGACAAAGCTGTTTTTCAAAGCCTCTCTGATTTGTAGTGTCCCTCGGAGTGCTCTCCTTATTGCCCTGGAGTCTGGCTGCTCATGATTAGTAGCTAGGCACTGGGCCTCGTTCTCCCCATCCCTCCCACATCACCCCACACACACACCCTGGCATAAAATTTCCCCCCTTACTTGCACAGATAGCATGGAGCAAACAGCAGGCTGCCACAACAACGGGAATGTCTCTTTCACAGAGGTCTAACCTAGCCAACAAACTGCAAAACCTTCCCTTTGAACGTCCTACCACCATCCTACACTTGCACAGCCTGTAGCTGAACTGTTCCTACCTGTGGTCCAGGCTGCCTGTGTATGGCTTCATGAGCCAAGGGAGCAAGGGTTAGCTGGGTCTCCATGGTACAGTATTGGCATTTCATCTCCTCTGTTGGCAATTTTCTGGTCTGGAAAGAAAGTTCCACCTTGCAGCTTTCTAGAGAGACGGGCGTTCCTAACGACATACACGCCATGCACCTTTCCCAACCATCCCACATTGATATTGGTGAAACTGCTCTTGTGATCCACCAGCGCTTGCGGCACCATCGAGGCACCCCCCTTGTGATTTACGTACTTTTTGACGGGGGGGTCAGGGGCCAAGATCGGGATGTGCATTCCATCTATTGCCCCACCACAGTGAGTGGAAGGCTTTGCCGTGATGCGGTTCCCTGTGTCCTGCATGTTTCCCAGAGTCACTGTTCTTCCTAGCAGAAGGGTATGGATTGCTACTTCTGATCGTCCCACTGCTGAATAACTATGCGGTCCCACCAGTCTGTGCTCGTCTCATTGCACCAGAACCAGTGTTCCACTGTGTCATAGAACACTAGAACTGGAAGGGACCTCGAGAGGTCATCAAGTCCAGTCTCCTGCCCTCATAGCAGGACCAAGCACCGTCTAGATCAGTGTTTCCCAAATGGTGTTTCGTGAAGCCCCGGGGTTCCTCGAAGTGAAAATAAGGGTTCCTGAGAAAATTCCATTACAATAACTTTTTATGATTTAAAAAAAATAATGTTTTAAAATATGTGCAATTAAACTAAATGTTGATTTCATGACCTTGTTTAGCATATGTTTTTTATTATCCTTACTTATTTGTGGTCTACTTTTTCAGCTCCATATATAAGACTGTTATTAGGGGTTCTGCGAAATTCTTTCGCGTTTAAAAGGGTTCTGTGGCCAAATAAAATGGGGAAAGACTGATCTAGGTCATACCGGACAGATATCTGTCTAACCTGCTCTTAAATATCTCCAGAGATGGAGATTCCACAACCTCCCTAGGCAATTTATTCCAGTGTTTAACCACCCTGACAGTTAGAAAGTTTTTCCTAATGTCCAACCTAAAACTCCCTTGCTGCAGTTTAAGCCCATTGCTTCTTGTCCTATCCTCAGAGGCCAAGGAGAACAATTTTTCCCCTCCTCCTTGCAACACTCTTTTAGATAGTTGAAAACCGCTATCATGTCCCCTCTCAGTCTTCTTTTTTCTATTCTAAAAGAAACAAGCCCAGTTCTTTCAGAATTCCCTCATAGCTCATGTCTTCTAGAGCTTTCATCATTTTTGTTGCTCTTCTCTGGACCTTCTCCAGATTGCTGCAAGCATCTGCCCATTTCTCCACTTAAGCATTTCATACATGTCTCTGTTCGTGGCCTCCTCACATTCTTCCTTACTCCGGCAGCTCCTGGAGAGGCTCTGCACAAACCACAGCATAAGGTACAAGGTGTTTTTACAATAATTACCATAGCACTTTGCAGCTGAACAGGGTCCTTGCCAAAACCAGGTGCTAAAAATCAACCTTCATAAATGTGACCTGCTATCGTAGTATAGACGCAGCCTAAGGAGTGATAGGAGGGACAGCAGTAAAATAAAGACAATGGATTTCAAGAAAGTGGACTTTCGAAAACTCAGGGAGTTGGTAGGTAAGGTCCCATGGGAATCAAATCTAACATCTTGTCTACAATTGCAAATGTTGTCCCCCAAAACACCCTTTGTGGTGACAAAGCACGGAGAGCGTTCACCTTGCAACTCTACAAAAGTCCCGACAAACACCAGTTTTAGCGACAAAAAACTTCCACCTCTGCACAAGACTTTTGCCTCTTCCCTTGCCATGACTGTCGACAATCATGCAGTGTGTACGACAGTAGTTTTTATGTCAAGTTTATTGGCCTCCAGTATGTTTTCCACCATGCCCAATTAGCCACTTTGGCCAGCACTTTGAACTCTGCTGCTCCTGCAGACACGTACACAGGTAAACAGATGTGCCCCTTCCACCTGCAAACCCTGGGCACTTTAAAAATCCATTTCCTGGTGTTCTGGTCCTCATGGAGCTAGGGATGGGTATCACTCAAAATGCTCTCCTGTGCAACCCTGTGGGAATTGGGACATGTATGGCCGTATCTTAACAGCCCTGTGTGAGAAGGGGTATGAGCGAGACACCCTACAATGCAGAGCCAAGGTAAAGCAACTCCAGCAGGCATACCCGAAGGTGAAGGAGGCAAACAGCCAGTCTGCACCCAAACTATGTCGTTTCTATAAAGAACTGGATGCAATCCTGGGTGGGAACCCCACATCCACACCCAGGGAGAGCGTGGATACTTCCCATCCAAAATACTTGTCCCAGAGACAGAAGTTATTGATGAAGAGGGGGAAACAGACAAAGCGTTTAGGGTCAAGCTGGTGACAACCCGTGTGCCAGGTAGCAAGGAATTGTTCTCAAGTCCCGATATTTGGGAGGGCTCTCAGCATCTGGGCGTGGAGCATGAAGGGCCATGAAGCAAGAGAAGAGACACAGCTTGGCACCTAAATATTAAGCAGTAGGTTCTTAAAAGTACTTGCTCCCCCTCTCCCAGACTTTGCAGATGCTTCAAAATATGCCTTATATGGTCTGGCCCAAGATAATGAGATGCCAAGAATTCAACCCAGACTTCCTGAATCCAATCCACTGCTTTAACCACAAGACTATGCTTTCTCCTTTGAGCTACAGGTGAAAGAATTCAGGTTATGATTTCTTATAATAGTTTCTCCATTTCAGCTGAGATATCAGAGCTGGTTTAGGAATAATCAGCTCAATCCTGTCTAATAGATGAGGCTACAGCTGACTTGCAAGATGTCCCCTCCAGTCTAATTTAATTTCCACCTGAAATATATAAATCCATTGAAGTGCAAAAGGTAACACTTATATGAAGTATTGATCTAAGAGTCACTGAAACATTTTATAGAGCTCGCTTCTATTTAAATGACTCATCATAAAGTCATTGATTCCAGAGCTGATCTGGCAATGTGCGGGCAGCAAGCTGAACGCTGCTCATGAGGAAGCCAGTGAGGGTGGAAAATGCCCCCAGTGGGTAGCATGGAGCTGGTGGGGGCAGCCCCACACAAACTCTGGAACAGGAGTATGAGAAAGGAAGTGATCAGGACGAGAGCCAGAGCTGCCTACATCTAAGTAATTCTTGGAATGGCATCTGAAGGCAAAGCAGGACTGGCTTTGTCTGTTCCATCCCCTGTATAATGGAAAAGCAGATTCAAAGTTCTCTTAGCATCTGTCATCCCTGTGTTCCATTTGTATCCCCATTCCAGACAGCTGTGCAATCAACTTCACGCAATGCTCGCAAAGAGATGTATTAAGGAAAGGCATCCTTTAGGGTAGGAGTCTGGGAAGCATGTGCCCATGAAATATCAATGCCTCCTGCAAAGGCCTGGCAACGAAATGAGATTGCAGAGGATGCAGTCTCATTTGCAGCAAGGGAGGTTTAGGGTGGACATCAGGAACAACTTCCTGCCTGTCAGGGTGGTTAAACACTGGAATAAATTGCCGAGGGAGGTTGTGGAATCTCCATCACTGGAGATATTTAAGAGCAGGTTAGACAGACATCTGTCAGGGATGATCTAGATGGTTCTTGGTCCTGCCATGAGGCCAGGGGACTGGACTCGATCTCTCGAGGTCCCTTCCAGTTCTAGTGTTGTATGATTCTATGATATGCACACATACATATGCTGTACAAATTGTTATGTGGTGATGATCTGTTATAGGCTTTTGGTACCGTGGAACTGCCTTCTGCTTGTTGAGTTCTAAACTGGGGAAGAGTCCCGTTAATCTCTAGAAAAAGGTGGCCTTGAATATGCGGTGTAGTCTCCTCAGTTTGTTTTCATACAGATGAATGGGAAACTCCTGAAGTTTGTCCATGGTGGTCGGGCTTTTCAGAGCCTGATATTTTAGAAAAAAAAAATCTGACTAAAAATCACGTAAGAGCTGCACCTTGAGTAGTTCTGGTGCAACTTGCCATTTCTTCCTGGATAAACTATACTTTTCAGCTCACCCTTATCAATTTTTGTCAGGACTGAATTTTTATGTGCAGACAGCAGGTGCATGCAGTCTTTCAAGCGTTACTCTGAGATTGGTCTTATCTGCCAGCGCAGAAGCATGCAATGTACAGTGACTGATAAAATGTTCAGTCAGCAGCTGCACTTTTACTCCCCTACCACCAGTTAAACTTAAAAAACCCTAAGAAATTAATACACAATGTTGTTGTGAAGCAGTTGGGGGGCAGAGTTAAGGTTATTATGTAATAAATGATGATGTGATGGAATATTGTATGTCTGGGTGAGAAGAAAGTACATATTGTAAATTGGCTTAGCTTTCTATGTCCTTGCTTTTGAGGGTGGTGCGAGGCACCTAGACGTGTTTATGATTGTATACAGGTTTGACATACTTTGTGCATGGTAACATAGCCCAGAAAGGTACATCCAAAATCTCCTGCCAGAGCCATGGTGCAGTGCCACTGAAACAAAGCTGACTACGATCTGAATGTACCTCTCACAAAAAGCTCTAGCAACACAGTTTCTCTTTGTATGTGTGGTGAGAAGCCGAGCGTGAACTCCACAACCAGCCAGTCTCACAGTCTAATTCTTCTGATAATGAGACATCAGCAAGCCCAGGTGGCATAAAGGGTTAGCCATTTCTGAAGTCCCCCCATTCTGCTCATCTTCCTCCATGGATTTGGAGCACTAATCTACAAACCCTTCTGCACAGAAGAACTGTAGTCATGCCGTAAGCACAGGAAAAATAGCACAGGGCTTGTGACCTCTCCCAGCCAAGCAACTTAGTAGTAAGTATCAGATATTGGGAGCATATGGAGTTGAAATATACAATGGGAAACCAGCTAAAATACTGGAGGAAAGCCATGGCCACTCCCCGAAGGGGGGCGATGTTCGCTTGGTCACTCGGCTCTTTGAAATGATTCTCTCCGTGTGGAATCATGAGCATTACCATATGACTGGTTCTGTTCTCTCTTTTGCCAGAGAGTGTGAGAGGCCTAAAAGGGCTCTGTTTTATCCCTGGTCCCTCCCACATTCAAGGGCTTGTTTGGCAGGCCTTAGAGAGCTGCCTCGCAGTCTTTTCTAGCCTAGGCTACCTCCCCAGTGCTCGGTCCCTGCTAGGCTAGGATCACAATCTGATCCTCGCTATACACAGAGCAAGGGGGAATGAGCCCCTGCCCCCCAGCTATCTGTACAACAGGCAGCAACAGTGGGGAGGCTCTGGCCACTGTAGCAGCAGAAATAATCTGGGCCAGAAAAGGGCTAGTGCAAATGAGTCCCAACACTTGCAGCCCGGGGAAAACGAAGGGCCCTATGAAGACCATAGCCTGGTCTCTGTCCCGGAGGCCTGTGTCTTTCCATTGGAATGGGGGTAGCAGCCCTACCCCATGAGAAACAGTGGGACAGGCCTCCTTTCTTGGCCCCAGAGTGTCAGCAGAGATCACATCTCCCCTTAAAAGCAGCATGGCACCCCAGTAGCTATCCCAGCAGCTGGGGTAATCTCCGTGGGTAGGTGGGCTGGCACCAGGCAGGCTGCTGCTGGGTGTTGACAGGTTACTGGTAGTTTACACCCCACTGAGATTCACAAGGTAGTTGACACCTGAGGACTCAGACGCTCATTGTTTCAGTTGCCCGGTTCACCATTTCTGACTTTTTCTTTACAGCCATGAGGGCTACAACCGTGCTCATGTTGCTGAATGAGCTGAGATTCTCATGGACTCACTGGACTCCGGGCACTAGGGATCTAGTCATCAGCCTCTCGTGCATACGCTTTACTCTAGCCCTGGGGAAGCCAGAGCCCGGGCTGTAACTGAGTCACAGTGGGTTTTTGAGTGTTGAACTCAGGGACCGGGGCAAAGATACAACTGAGCAAACCACGAGGGTCTGGAGCAGCCTGGATGTCATATGGCAACACAGAATTACCAAGCCTGCAGGCCCAGCTGGTTTAGCTTTGAGGAGCAAATTTATGTTCACTTTTTTTTTGGACGTATGGAGGTACTTTTTCAAGACACTGTGTGGGAAGGATACGCCTGATTCAACCGTGTGTTAACTGGATTTGTGTGTGTACCTCCCACAGTTTGGAAGTCTTACTGCTAACTGCTCACCCCCAACCTCCCCCCAACTCCTCTGCGTACCTCCCTGTGCTAATTCAATTCCCATGTCCATTAGGCTTGGAATAGTAGCTCCTGGGTTATGCTAAATGAAATGAGCGAGGCCAGCCAAGTGGGGAAGCACTGATTAGAGCCAAGTTAAAAACTTCAGCCTGTCCAAATCACCCTCTGAGTAAGAGAACCAAACAGCCTTTAAATGTGCTGCTAGGGAAGTTGATCCCTGAGACTATGGTAGAGCCTGATGAGGGACCCCAGGGGTGATTGTATGGAGAGTGAGGAGGGTGCAAAAGGGGCCTTCCCAACCACAATGGAGCCTGTGAGAGGTCTAGGTCCTGTACTCAGGGGAAGGTAGGGCCAGCCCTCTCCCTCCCCTCAGGGAAATACCAGGCCAAAAATAGTTCCTGTGAACCCTACTGTCTCCCATCTACAACAGACCCGTATGCAGAGAGCGGTGCAAAGGGTGTGACTGCACCTCCCCTATAATCCCCCAAGTAAGCGTGCCAGGGCTGAGCCTCGCTTTGGGGGGAGGGGGAGGAGAAATCAACCCCAACCTTCCCCTGGCCGGCTGGAGCATACTTACTTGCATTTGCACCCTTGCAGTCCACATTTACCAAAAAAAGCACACACACACCCCAGAATTTTTTTCATATGGGCCTATACATCAAGTGGGATTGGTGCATTGGGGGTGTCAGGCAGTTATGAGCAGATTTATGGCACCCGGCGGTGTCCTAGGAATGGAGACGAGCTGTGTACCCACAACCGAGGTCTCTGCCTAACGCTCAATGATACTGGATGTTAATGTTACTGAGAACTTGTACCCTAGGGGAGCACCAGTAATGCTAAAAGGATTTTAAATTAATGTTGCTTGGCTAGATCAACCAACTATAACTCATTTGCCATGGCACAGACGTAGCAACAGATGACCATTATCCTGCAATAATGGTCTTCCTGAGACAGACACAGAAGGGGCCGTGAGAGGAATATATAGTTTCCCATTATACGCAAGACTTCTTAAGCCAGGTGTTTTAGCAAATTCCAGTCACACCAGCGGAAGAGAAGTTTGATATGTGGATGCAAAACTGTGGTGGGCTACTGACTTGCAACATTTATTGTAGAATAAGTTCTGCCAACACACATCTGGAAAGTAAGTTGCAGAAAAACATTCACAGGAAATGGATTGCCCAGCTATAGATGTGGGCCAAGGGATTCAAATGGTGTGCGTTGTTCGAGTCAGCTTGCAAAGATGTGAAGCTGGGCACAAAATCTGTTCTGCAGATAACTTTCAGGCGAATGCACTAATTTGCATGCTATTAAGAAATTGGACAGCAAGAGCAGCCACACACATGCAGTCTGTATAGACACCATTGTCATCCCACTCAAGGTCTGGATTTCAGGCTCCTGGAGCCCAGTTTGATTTGTGTGCACAATTCCTGCCATTGCACATACAATCATGGTAATTGCCCATCCAGCTTGGTAGCTGCAAGCTGCAGTGAATACCTTGATGTGTGCAGTTAACCATGACTATACATGCAATTGCATGATTGTGTGGGAGTTAGGCATGCATGTGTGTACACCCACTTCTGAACACTTGGACACTGCAAAAATCACATGAATTTGGATCACTACAATGTGGAAACATCAATTAAATATTTTCATGGGTGGTAGTATGTAAAATGGATGAGGAAAGTAAAAAACATGATTAAAATAAATGTAAACATTTGTACCGTTATGACAAATCAATGTTTTTGGGTTTGCTAGTTGCAATCTGCCTGCTCCGTTTTTCTTCTTTCCCTTCATCTCTCTTCCAAAATTAAAAATGTTATTAAAAACATAAATCCTATCAGGTAAGTTCTGCAACATATAGTATCTTTACTATAGGGGATCCTCAAGAAATCCATTTTGAAGCACTTGGAAGAGAGGAGAGTGATCAGGAAGAGTCAACATGGATTCACTTAGAGCAAGTCATGCCAGTCCAACCTGATTGTCTTCTATGATGAGGTAACTGGCTCTGTGGATATGGGGAAGTCAGTGGACATAATATACCTTGACATTAGCAAAGCTTTTGATACGGTCTCCCACATAATTCTTGCCAGCAAGTTAAGGAAGTATGGATTGGATAAATGGACTGTAAGGTGGATAGAAAGCTGGCTAGATTGTCAGGCTCAACGGGTAGTGATCCAATGGCTTTATGTCTTCTTGAAACCAATGGTCAACCAGAGTGCCCCAATGATCAGTTCTAGGGCCAGTTTTGTTCATCTTTATTAATTACCTTGATGAGGGGATTGATTGCACCCTCAGCAAGTTTGCAGATGACACTAAGCTAGGGGGAGAGGTAGATATGTTGGAGGGTAGAGATAGGGTCCAGAGTGACCTAGACACATTGGAGGATTGGGCTAAAATAAATCTGATGATGTTCAACAAGGACAAGTGCAGAGTCCTGCACTTGGAACCAAAGAATCCCAAGCATTGTTTCAGGCTGGGGACCAACTGGCTAAGCAGCAGTTCGGCAGAAAAGGACCCGAGGATTACAGTGGATGAGAAGCTGGACGTGAGTCAACAGTGTGCCCTTGTAGCCAAGAAGGTTAATAGCATATTAGGTTGCATTAGGAGGAGCATTGCCAGCAAATCTAGAGACGTGATTATTCCCCTTTATTCAGCACTAGTGAGGCCACATCTGGAGTATTTTGTCCAATTCTGGGGGCCCCCACTACAGAAAGGATGTGGATGCATTGGAGAGGGTCCAGCGGAGGACAATGTACCTACGAGGAGAGGCTGAGGGATTTGGGCTTGTTTAGACTGCAGAAGAGAAGAGTGAGAGGGGATTAGATAGCATCCTTTAATTACCTTAAGGGGGTTCCAAAGAGGATGGGAGAGGCTGTTCTCAGTAATGAAAGATGGCAGAACCAGGAGCAATGGTCTCAACTTGCAGTGGGGGAGGTCTAGGTTGGATATTAGGAAAAACTATTTCCCTAGGAGTGGGGTGAAGAACTGGACTGGGTTCCTTAGGGAGGTGGTGGAATCTCCATCCCTAGAGGTTTTTAAATCCCAGATTGACAAAGCACTGGCTGGGATGATTGAGTTGGGGTTGGTACTGTTTTGGGCAGAGGGTTGGACTCGATGACTCCTGAGGTCTATGAACAAAGCTTTGGTTTTGAACCTTATGAACTTACTCTTCACATTGTTACTATATGGTCGCTGGGGTGGATTAAGATTGAACATGGTGCAGATTCAGCTATGTTGGAGCTCTAGGACATAGATACGACAACCACATAATTATGTAGCAAACTTTAAATGGACACTGAACGTGGGCAGCTTTTTCCAGGATTCCCCACTGCTGTCAAGATGCTTAGGATCCATAGCTAATCCATCCTGGATACCTTCCCTATGGCACCATTTTGGAACTCAGCTGAAACCAGATGAAGCTACAATAGTAACAGAGCCAAGATTAGCAGAGAGCAAGCAAAGCCATGTCTGAATGTTAAAACTAAAGATGCTTTGCCAAAGGCTTGTACTGTCATTCAGGGCAAATACAATGGGCCAAATTCTCTGCCAGTTTAAAATAGCACAGTTCTGTCTACACGAGTGGAGAATTCTGCCCAGTGTACTAAGACTGACATTTTCTGGGTGAAATTTACGTGCAAGGAGGGCCAACCAAAGGCCCACAGCACCACTTCAGCTCTATGTCTGCAGTCATTGGGGGCCCCTGGAATAGGCCAATTGAAGACTTCACCCTGTGTAAAGTTCAGTTACTTGGGTTAATGCAGATAAAGCAAATATGGCCATAAAAAATTGTTGATCCTTTGAAAAATCTTTGCCATGAGCTGGTTAGTCTGTTTAATCCTCACCTTTTAAAAAAATGTCTTGTGAAAGGTGAGGATTATTAGTTGGTTAGTCTGTTTAGATGCCTAGTCAATTGCTACACTAATGCTGCCCATAGAATGTTGAGCAGGACATGCCTTGGAGCTCATCTTTCCAAGGAGATCTGATCTGGCAATCTCTTATAAGATGCTTAAATGAAGTATTGTCTTGGGTGCAGCCTGTCACATAACTGGGGATCCTCTAAACTTTGCCAGACTCCAGTTTTACCTCCACATGCAACACCCATGAAAGGGGTTGTGTTAAAAGTGGGCAGTTTTCGCACATCTCGGTTGTGTCGAAGGCCTGGTTTAAATGAGGGTGACACACAACAATGCAGGTAAGTTATTCTTGCTTCCAGGAGGAGTCATTTATATGCAGCAGTCTCCTCAGATGTGGGGCCACAAAGACAATGGATATGGGGATCCATGCAGCCTTCTCCAATTAACATAAAAAAAGCAGGACATTTGGTCAGCATCTGTGGCTACGAAGAGTTAAAATTTTTCAGATGTGTATTCCCGCTACAGATTAATAGCGTCAGTCTCTTTTGGCACGGATCTGGCATATTCCCTAATGGCAAATCTGGGAAGCTAGGACTGAATGGTACTAATTAACATTTTTTTCCTGCACTCTGTCAGTGTTTCCGCATAGAGCCATCTTAAGCTACATGGTGGTTCAACGACTTACAATATCCTTCTCAAGGTGCATTAGAGCCAGATGCTAGTTTGCCTTACTACAACTATCTATTTAGAAAGTGAAACTGAAGAGCAAATGTAACACTGGGGGTATGTCTACACTAGCCACCCTAGTTCGAACCAGGGTGGCTAATGTAGTCATTCAAACTTGCAAATGAAGCCCGGGATTAAAATATCCCGGGCTTTATTTGCATGTTCCCGGGCGCCGCCATTTTTAAATGCCCGGTAGTTCGGACTCCCTACCCATGGCTACACGCGGCACGGACTAGGTAGTTAGAACTAAAGCCCCTAATTCGGACTACCGTTACTCCTCATTGCAGGAGGAGTAATGGTAGTCCGAATTAGGGGCTTATCATTGTAGACGGACATACTCGGATCTCCCTGGACAAGCAAGGAGAGGACTAGGAGGTGAATAAGGATGGGCTTTTAAAAGTTGCTCAGTGCTAGGCTTTGCTGTGTTACCACTGACTTCAGTTGCAGAAGTATTAAATCAGTGCAAGTACTTCTGAAAATCAGCCCACCTTTACTCATGGAGTGAGTAACACAATGGATTTCCCCCAAGAGTCTCTCTACATTATGGAGTTACTAGAATTAGATTTTTTTAAGTAGTCTTGTGGCATCTTAGAAACGAACAAAAATATATGTATAATATAACATTTTGTGGGCAAAACCCACTTCTTCAGATGAGATGATCTTGAGATCCATGAGCTCACAGTTTAAACAAACAAGACCGTGTGGAGGAAGGGATAGAACACATGGAAGGAGTGCCTGAGGTCTCTCCCAACCCTATGATTCTACGTGATGGCAGTAAACGTCATGTTAGTGCCACTAATTTTGCGGTAGGGGATTATTTCAGAGGTGGTGATCAGCTCAGTGGGAAGAAAAGGGAAGGGGAGTGAGGGATGAAGTGGAATTGAAGAGACGGGTATGTCTACACGACCACTAGATAACTGCAGCTCACCCATGCTAGACAACTCGAGTTCACCGGCCTGTTTCATTGCCAAATAGACAGGCATGGTCTGGGGAGCAGGCTCTGGGACCCTGCTGGGTGGGGGGGTCCCAGAACCTTGGCTCCACCCTGAACCTGGAAGACTCTATTCAGTGATGGGAAGCTCCGCAGCCCAAGCCCCATGAGCCCAAGTTGGCTGAACCATACTAGCTGGGGTAGTTCTTTGCAGCCTAGACATAGCCTCTGAGGGAAGCAAAGGAGAAAGCAAGAGATGGCTGGAACCAAACAGCCAATTAGTGCCAGAGAAATCCAGTCAAACCTGTAGAAAGTTCTCTGAATGGCCAGAGGTCCATTGGCTCCTACTGGCTGGAGTCTGGCATAATCAGCTCATATTTTTTCCTCTTTTCATTTTCTCAAATTATCACTCTCCTCCTTTCAGTCAGCGGCATCCCAAAGTAAGCCACTAACATTTTAATAACTGGGAACTTAATTAGAATTTGAACATAAGCCACAAAACCACTGACTTTCCTCAGAGCTTCTGTGGGGGATACAAAAGCTAATTTTGTAACATTCAATTACTTGTACCAAGGGCAAAAATCTTGCCCGTGCAGAAGTTAAACAGTATTCATCCTCTAAGAAATCATACGCAACTGCAGTACATTTCCACTCTGCAATTGCTAATTTTTCAACTTAAGTGCACTGAAGGCTGCCAGTTATGGAGCCAGATCCTTGACTGATGTAAAACTCATAAATTAGCGGTGCTCTACTGAAGTCAGTCTGCAGAGGATATAGGCCAGGGTATTTACAAATCTCCAGAATGATCAGGAAATGAGAGCGTGATTCTGTTGAAGTACATACAGATGTTTGGAAAATAAGAGGTTTCTAAAGGAAAGGTAAGTGTATCTCATTTACATATTTGCCACCAAGGAACGGTAAGTTCTCAGAGGAGAAGTTATTGGAGTCCATTTAGCAGGATGCGCTAGTTAATTTGGGTTATGTCTGTTTGAAATTTCAATGGCTGGAGGGGGCCTATCACTAAGCTGCAGTGACAGCGGGGCCTGCGGGGCCTAGTGAGGAGCGCAGCAACAGCGGGGCCCGCAGGGACTAGCGAGGAGCGCAGCAGCAGGGGGGCCCGCGGGGCCTAGCGAGGATCTCAGCAGCAGGGGGGCCTGCGGGGCCTACTGTGGAGTGCAGTTGTAACCCACACACCTACTATGGTTCACTGTCCTATGTAGCAGCACTTAGACCACTTACAGCAAAAGATAAGAACAAGGGAGCTCTACAGCCTAAGCTGCAAGCCACGTGGTTTTATAGCTCAAGCTGTAGAGGCTCCTACACTAAGCTCCAGAGGACACAGGTTCAAATCTGTCCAGTGGTGGTAACACAGTGACAGCAGGGCCTGCGCAGCCTAGCGAAGAGTGCAAGTGGTATCTGTGGCTGATGGAGTTGAGGGGCAGGCACAGACAAGGCTTCCTTGCTCTAAGAGCAGGGAGTAACAAGATCCCTCCCATCCCTGGCTACCCTGGGAGCCGCTCCCCTACTATAGAAAGTCTCAGGAGGAAAGTAGGATTGGGCTTGGGCTTTCTACTGGGATGGTCTGTCAGGTTTGAGGCCAGCTGGCTCTCTGAAGGCCTGTGGGAAGGCTCTCCACCTATGTACTAACTCTGGCAATTAACACCCCTTGTGACACAAGGATCATTTCAAGCCAACTAGCAGAGGGCACTGAGTTAAGGGACCCCCACAGCCGGGTCTGTACATTCTAGTTCACCAAGGAGTATCATGGAAGATTTCTGCTGAAAGCCTGCGACTCACCAGTCATCATCATCTCTGCAAAATGGACATGCAAAGGAGAGATGTGTCTGTATTGGAACGTGTCCTTAAGACCTGGCCGTTCCAGGCAGGTCACTCAGAGGCGCCCTGAGTGAGACAGCAGGCAGGAGACACGGCTCTCCCTCGCGGACCATTGTATATGGCGTCTGACAATAGAAGCCTATTAGTCTAGTGAGTCAAATGCTAATGAAGAGCTTTCAGGAACATCAGGAGTAAAATTAATAGGAACTAGCGGGGGTGGATAGGGAGGGCCCTGTTTTTACATGAAGATCCAAGGCCTGCGCTGGTATATTTGCCGCCATTCACCAGGGTGGCAGCCTACCCTCAGGCTTGATCTCAGACAGGAGGGCAGCTTGTAAGTGAAGCGTAGGCTCTAGAATGAGTGGTAGGATGCGCCATGTGGCCCTTTGTCTCCAGTTGTACCAAAGTTCTGTTCCATAAGCTCGGCAGTGTTGCTCGTATAAGTGGGGTTATGTGGATCGGTGTTGCAGGGTGAAACTAGTCCACTGCCCCTGTCATGATCATGAGGGTTAGCCAGCAGCCTGGGGACTAACGGGTTAACTATGTCCCTTACCTAAACCCAGTGGTAGGCAGCCAATAGAAATGTAGGTAGGAATTTCAAACTGGGACAAAGGAATTTTTGGTTTTTTCCCCTCCTTTGTCTCTGGGGCAGTTTCTCTCCAGCTATTGAAGGGGACAGGATGTCTCCCTCTAAGAAAATACTCTTCACAGTCTGTAAGTAGGATAGAGTTTAGATAAATCTGTTAGGTTTTATTGTTTTATGGTTTGGGAATGGGATCTGATGTCTGTGCATTTAAAAATGGGTTTTGCTCTCCTTTGTAACTAAGTTCCTGGCCCATGGTAAATTTCTCCTCCGTGAGGATATTATTTTGTTACTGTTCCATCTAGTCATTATGCTTGCAACAGGAATATTGTGGTGATAATAAAAGTTCTTTCTCTTTTCTTTTTGTTAACCTGCATTGGTTAATTTGTGTGTCCTGGTTTGTACTTAGGGGTGAGATTTCCCAAGTAGTCTCTCCCTGGTTGCTTCATTAATATTTGGGTGGCGGCAGTGGCGTTTTATTCCCAAAATCTAGGTTGTTAAGATTTTGGGGGGGGAAGTTTTATACCAAAGCCTGGTAGATAAGGTTTTGGGGTACTTTTGCTGGCCCCCACTTCTGCATTTATCGTGCCAGAGTGGGGAAGGAGCCAGGACAGCCCCATACTGCACCTTTGGGAGCGGTAAGTCTGTGAGCATCCAGTGGCTCAGGGGCTGTACATGGCTGGGGAATGCTTGCTGGACTCAGGGGGGCAGAGGGTGCCTGTCTCTAGACTGCAGGGGGGACAGCAAAGGCCGGGGGGGAGCTGAGAGGGGAGTGCTTGGAGTGCCGGTGACTGGGAGAGTCAGAGAGCTGACCCCTGCTGGCAAGCCCAGACCAGGCATCTTCTCCCTAAGGATAGGTGGTAATATAACCCTGGGAAATGTCACACCCCCCCTTCCTCGAGGTTAGGGCTGTTCAGTAAGGGACTCATGCAAACCCTACTGAAATCAATGGAAAGACTCTCATTAAAGCCCCAAAGGAGACAAACCAGCTGAGATACCCCTTGTGGCAGCACTGCCAGATACAAACCTATCTTCCCCAAATCAGAGGACCAGGACCTTGCTTTTCACAGCTGACATCAAGAATAACGTCTAGTCTTAATTAAAACCAGGCTCTTTCAGCACCTTTGCTCCAAAGGATGGCAAGAGGGCTGAAAAGTGACCGTGTAAGGCCTCTTGGTCACACAATCGTTGTCCAACGCTCAAGGCCACAGTGCCTGCTAGCAGAGCCACTGACTCTTTCTTTATCTTTTCATTTTCAGCTGAGCGAAATGATCATTTCCACTCGGCCTTTTTTCATTTGCAGATTTCGAAGTGCTTTGCAAAGGCACATCTATTACAGCTGACCTTACAAATTGTCAGAACGTCGCACTTAGTGCGAGACACTGTTGTCTCCTCCAAGACATGTTTAACACCCCAGAAGGAGTTTGGAGTGTGTTGGAAGTGCTTCCACAAACACCCTATCTAGTTTTCAGCGAGTCACTAGCATTTCCTTGTTGTCCATCAGAAAGATGAAGCTGGGCATTTTTTCTTAGGTGCGTGCTGGGAATGCACATTTTGAAGCTCAGTTGCACTTTTTCAGAGTAGAGTAGGGCTGTTGGAAGGTTAAAAGATGCAATATTCTTCATTAGCATGTTGTTGACCTGTGTGCTTCATTGACAGAAATGGATTGTCACACTTGCTTAACCACTTAATTTTCCCACTTTGACATTGAAAGGACTCTTGCTTTAGCCAATTTTATCACATCACAAAGAGCGGAGTAGCATTTTGTCTGTCAATTTGCCTCAAACATTAGATACTTCTGGGAATTTACAATGGTTTAGTCAATGACACCTATCCCTAAAATTTGAAAATGATGTGAATTTTAAAAGTTACAAGAGAAATAGGGTAAGAAAATCAGCGTACCACTGGAACTGTAATTCAGCCTTAACTATACTGAAAGCATAATAAACCACTCTAGAGCTTTCAAGGGAAAAAAAAAAACAAGGAGGAAGGGGAGAACTTGAATGACCATGTCTAATGTTACTGTTCATTGGGATGTGTTTCTAAACTTTAAGTAACTCTACCTGCAGATCTGTTCCCTAAGCTTTATTTCAGATACAAGAGGTACATTATGGGACCTGTAGAATCAAAAAAGTGCAGAATGTCCAGACTTTCAATGACTTTGGCTCTATCAGTGTAACAGCTCAAGTTACATGGGTGTAAGACTGAATTGCCTGCATAGTACCTTTAAAACTTTAACCTTAACTCACCACCTCCTATCTTCCAAACCTGCTTTCCTCCATAGCCACAATACTCTCTAGAAAGTACCTGATATGCCACAACTGTATCTAAAGATTTGTTTGGGCAATTAAAAAGGACAAGACCTGAGCAATGATTCATTTCAAGTTTTCCCCAGCGGAAGGGAGGAATCTGCCAATACCTGGGTGGCTGAAATTTGGCTCCAAAGTTTCCACATGCTCATTGATTCATTTGCTACAAATACAAAGTACTGAGTAGAGCAGACCCAGCTGCTTAATAATTTGAAATCCTCTGCCGGTGACAAGAGGAACCATAAGGATTTATCAGGCTTGAATATTTCTGAGAGGAGAATTCCAGCGCTAAGCATGTATAGCAGCTTCCAACCTGGAGCTGCCTCTGTCTCATCGTTTGCATTGGCATAAAAGACGGCCAGTTTAACAGGCCACTGCTTAGGGTGGTCAGACTAAAATTAGACCTAACAGCTGTGTTTTGGTTTATGGCCCATTGCATGAGCCACAGTCCTGCCTTCTCCGTCCCTTTGCTTGCATACCCTGTTGTCAGGATCAGCAAAGCTACCTACACGTGCTTTTCAAAGGATTCAGAGAGCATGATTCTTGTATATTTCAATATGGTAGACTGTTTGGCCACACGGATACTATTCCTCAACTCTGCCAGTCTCAGTGTGCTCCCATCTAAGGAAACCCCTTATTTCAGTACGCTCCATTGTGCTTTGTTTGGGGGCATGCCAATTTTGAGAGAGGAGGGGACATGAAACCTAATAGCTAAAACAGCCAAGGTTGAACTTTAGTTCTATCAAAATGTCAGTGCCCATTAACTAGTTGGTATAACAGTCATTCTGAAAGTTCTCCACATGGAAGGCTATCTAGGTGCATGATAGTCATTTCATTCAGTATTATTTGTATACTTCATTAGAAACATATGAACCCTTCACAGTCCTCCCTGCAAACCATTTTCTTTTCTTTCATGTGCTGAAGCTGTAAAACAGCAATTTCCATTTGGCCAGGATTGTGTGCGACAACCCATGGACACAGCAACAATCCACCCAGAGTTGATCTATAAGCTGTGCTTGCATCTCACCTCTAAAATAGCCAGAGTGCAACACGGACAGAAAACTGCTGAACCAATCTGTACCGACAAATGTACTGAACACTTTCCAGTTGTATGGGGCTCAGTCATGTATTGCATTTGAAAGTGGTTAAGAGATTGGTTTTATTATTAAATAACCATATGAAAATAATTCCTGTGACGCACAGAAAGATTATTAGGAAAACTTGGAGATGGGCCTGTTGCACCAAGAACTATGCTGAACGTCTCTGTAGGAGATCGCTGAGGAGGAGAATACAGCAGCATCCTCAAAATGGATTAACAAGGACAGTAGTACTTGAAATACTGGTCCCTGTATGTGCTTCATATGCATTAAGCAGCAGAGAAGTGCAATTACAATTAAGGCTATGAAACAGAAGCGAAACTATAATCCTAAAAACACAGTGAGTGACTGCTGTAGGCCTTAGAGCTTGTGAGTGATGTGGTCAAATCCCTGACTATGTTAGGTATATGCCAGATTCATCAGGTTGCATACATGGCATCATGCTCTCGCCTCTGTCTGGAAGAATCCATGTTTCTCTCTTCAGTGTTAAGGGAAAGGTGTTATTATTATTTGCACTTAGTGTGCACTCCAGACTTCACTCGAGCTTGGGGAATTCCCTGGCTACTGTAACTGAGCTAGTTTCTTGTACCATATGCCCTGTTGGCCCCAAATGAAAAACATACATGTAGTGTAGCACCTGAATCTAAAAGCCACGTCTGCAGACTGCTCCAATTACAGGGGGGAGTTTTACTCCTCTGTAGAAAATAGAGTCCTTCCTCCTATTGAAGGGGGAATGCCAATAAGGGGCAGGTTGCTAAGGAAACCAGTTAGCAGCCATCCTGGAATTTGATAGTGTACCTGTGCAACCAGTTGTGCTAAATCAAGGTAATTTTTTGCCCTAGACCAGAGGCCACCCTGACACAGACGTGCTTTTAGCGGGTGAAAGAACCATAACTTTCAACACATGTTGGTCACTGATATAAGGGAATGTCTTTCACCACCTTCTGTTTTACTGTGGCGGTATAATTGCATTGCCTTGAGCTACAGTCTGATAAATATCTAGGACCGTCAACCAGAAGAGCATTTACGGTAGGCTTGTGTAGAATTTGACATGCCAGCTCAGTTAACAGCAGCTTTTAAAATGTCAGAGCCATAGAATAGGCTTCTCCGAGAACAAACAGGGATGCTGTAGTAGCCTCCTTTGTGGGTGTTGCACCAAGAGCCCCAGATTACCTCAGGGCCAGAGAGATATTTAAGCTTTCTGTGGTGGGAACGGCCTGTCTAAACAAAGAGAATGGGGGAAGAGGCTTGTTTTGTTAAATTTTATAAGAGGAAAACAAACAATACAAATGAAGCGTCTCAGGAAATCTGTGGCAGGGCTCGGAGCTGAACTCAGACTTCCCGAGTCCCATTTTGTTACCTTAAACACAAGCCCCGCGCCCTCCCCCCCAGCTCTCAGAGTGCAGGCTCTCCACTACGCTTGAGGGCTGTGTATATAACTTATGACTCCTGGTTGATATAATGAAATTGTTACTATGAAAAATATTGTATGTTGTATGCCCCTCTGTATGTGTATTCAACACCAGCTGGCAGGGTGTACCATGTCTCTGCCAGACCCGGGAGACAAGCCAGTCGTTAAAGGACCTGCATTCTACAGGAAGCCTGTTCTTTCCACTTGCCTTTGCAGGGGGCTGGCTTTGAGAAAGTGGAAAGTTCCCACCAAATACAGAAGAAAGCAGCCAAGGTGGTGTATTACCGGGGGCTATATACACAGATTAGAGGAAAGACAGGAAGCTCAGGCAGGAACGGAGGGCACAGACTGGCCAGTCAGAGGAAGTCCCCTTCTCCTTAGGTCAGCCAGTATCTTCCAGAACACAAGTCATGCACTGGAGCAAGAGGACTCTGACCAGACCAAACCCCCTGGAGTGGGGATTACAACAGAGGCAAGGAAACACCGCTGGGGGTTGTTACTTTTGTATAGGTCTGTATATTTACGTAAATAACAGCAGCATATTCAGCTTCTGTACCAAGCACCCCTCTCTTATGGGCTACACCTCCCATGTGGCACCTCCACAAGGTAACCCAGAAGGCTGACACCTTTGGGTGGAGCTCTAAAAGAGGGTGGGCTTGAGTTACTCAGGTGCCTTGTGGGCTGGCATGGATTCGGGAGCACAAGGCACCACTTCTGAGAAGGGGAGGCAGAGTCAATGCCCAGGAAATGAGCCACTAAGGCCAACAGAGGAAGCAGGGCTTCAGCCAGCTGAGACCCAGGAAAGCTTGGAGCACACAGACAATTCTGGGGAGCTGCTGGCAGGGAGAGCCCTACCCGGATCCCTGACTCCCACATTGAAAAAAAGAGTTTAAAAGTTTGCCTGAAGGCTGTCACAAGCACTCTCTCACCTCTGCGAACTGCTGCTGCTGCTGTCTCTTCATGACTCAGGCCTCCTCCAACCAAAGTCACTATCCTTGTTTCTGCCTTCGAGGGTATCAAAGTTTCCTTCAACAATCCAAGACAGCCTTCCCGCTCACTGCGCCACTCCCTGACTGGCTAGCATAGCAACCAGCGCCTGCCCTCTGGCTGGCACTTGCCCCACCGCAGCTGGGTTCCCTCATTCAGGTGATTAATTGGCCACCTGATCCCCTCAGCTCGGCCTTGTTGGGTTAATCACTTCACATTTACATGGAAATGTTCAAACACCCATTGTGAGTCATAGAATCATAGAATCCTAGGGCTGGAAGAGACCTCAAGAGGCCATCTAGTCCAGGCTCCTGCCCAAAGCAGGAGCAACCCCAACTAAATCATCCCAGCCAGGGCTTTGTCAAGCCGAGACTTAAAAACCTCTAGGGATGGAGATTCCACCACCTCCCTAGGTAACCCATCCCAGTGCTTCACCGCCCTTCTGGTGAAATAGTTTTTCCTAATATCCAACCGAGACCTCCCCCACTGTGACTTGAGCCCATTGCTCCTTGTTCTGCCATCTGTCACTACTGAGAACAGCCTCTCTCTGTCCTCTCTGGAACTCCCGGCCCCCTTCAGGCATTTGAAGGCTGCTATCAAATCCCCCCCTTTAATGTGTTCTTTTGCTACTGAGTGCTGCCTACCTCCTCCCTACACTGTGCTGCCCAGTGCAACAATCCAGGAGCGGATGGGTCTTTGAAGACAGAGGCAAAAAAAAAAAAAAAAGCATTGAATACTTCAGCTTTTTCCACACCATCTGTCAGTAGGTTGTCTCCCCCATTCATTAAGGGTCCCATGCTTTCCCTGACCTTTTTGTTGCTACCATATCTGTAGAAACCCTTCTCGTTTTCCTTCACATTCCTTGCTAGCTGCAACTCTAATTGTGCTTTCACCTTCTTGATAACACCCCTGCATGCTCACGTAATATTTTTATACTCCTTAGTCATCTGTCCAAGTTTCCACTTCTTCTAAGCTTCCTGTGTGTGTGTGTGCATGTGCATGTGTGCACAAAGATTTCTCCAGCAAGCCAAGCAGGTCACCCATCGTATTCCTTCTGCACATTGGGATGGTTTGTTCCTCCACCCTTAACAAGACTTCTTTAAAGTACAGCCAGCTCTCCTGGACTCCTTTCCCCCTCATATGAGCCTCCCAGGAGATCTTGCCCCTCAGTTCCCTGAGGGAGTCCAAGTCTGATTTTTCTGCAGTCCAAGGTCGGTATTCTGTTGCTTTCTTTTCTTCCTTTTGTCAGGATTTGAACTCAACCATCTCATGGTCCCTGCTACCCAGGTTGCCACCTACTTCTACTTCCCCTACCAATTCTTCCCTGTTTGTGAGTCGGTGCATTTGTTTAAGGACCCTCCCCCCCATGCCTCGTGTGCATTTATAGTAATATGCACAAGATTATTTAACATCCTCGTTCTAGGTGGCTAGAGTACAGACTGTTAGTTGAATAGCCATCCATTTGCACTGCTGTGACAATTTCATGGCTATCTTGATAACTACTGTACACAGACGCATGTAGGAACTTAGCTCTGCTAGCCGTATGAATCAAAGAACTACCCATAGCCCCTCATGTTTCATATCACAGCCGCAGATTGGGAGGTATTAAATGGTGCCCCAATCTGAACAGGGAATATAGTCTGGTGTGTGGTACTGCATCACAATTATAATGGCTGCAGACAAAGCTTGGTAACTGATCCAGTCCAATTCATGGCAGCTGGTGTCCAGGATATGTGCAGTTTTGTAAATTCAGATATTAAGAGATCTCATTTGTCAGAATGGCTCAGAGAGCCGCGAGGCGAGTAGCACTTCAGAACATTGGGATTTCCATGAAAAATGCGACTCCATTCTGAGCGTAAAATCTAACCGTGACATTCTAATCGGGCAGTTGGCAGGCCCAACATTGCTTTCGTAATGAGGCAGAAGCAGCAGTATCTCATATGTGCCTGACATGGGATCATTACTGCAGCACCCTTGAACGAGGGCTTGTCTCGGATTACTTAAACAATGGATGAGGACACAAAAACTGCAAGACCATCTTGCATAAAATCGGATGCCCCCAAAAGAGGTCAAAAAGTGGAAAGCAGCAACCCAGTTAGAGAAGCCTGCCTTTATTGGTGGTCAAAATAATGACCCTGCTCTGTTTTCTGAGAAATAACTGCCTAAACTCTTGCAACTGGACTCATTAGGGGACTCATTATATGCACACTGGGCTTACCACAAGCTGAACTGAAGACATGAGACATTTCCTAGGCACTGGCCATCCAAACAGCTTCATTCAGAGGCATAATGCTATCTGGCCCAAAAAAACCAACAACAACCCCCCACAAAATCTAACAAAGAATACTGGCGAGGAACAATATTTTTTCTTCAGCTATGGGAATGAGGAAAACACTCTCCTTAAACAAGATGCTCACTAATCAGAATAGCAATGACATAGACCCCGCTCAACAGGCTCTGCAGAGACTGAAGATCGTGTACAACAGCAGAAACGTGAAGACCCTTCTAGATACTAGTGAAAATGGTTGGTGCCATCTGTTGTAATGACTGGGGCCTGACAGGCCTACTCCAGTAGTGAGCTCAAGTGTGAGCAAGTGGATAATAGTTTCAGAAATGTTCCAATCACCTGTAACAAAAATGTTAATGAGAAAGGTACAGATTGGGTTAGTCCACGCAAAAAAAGACATACTGATATAACTCAAGGCCTATGCTGAGGTAGTGGCTGGTAGAGAAAGAACAAACAAAATGAGACGTGTCATACACTTACATCTCCCTGTTCTGTCTGGCCATTTTAGTCACTGCTTCCTTACAGAGGGGTTTGAAAATGTGAAGGAAAAGCAGGTGGCTGAAAGGTCCTTTTGCTTTTGAAAATTCTGGATCAATAATAGAGCTACACTTGATGCCTGCACAAAAAAGAGCTACTGCAACTCCCCTGTAAGAGCACACTCAAAACCCACACGTCATTACATTTGTCACCTTTTTGTCTGCCTGGTTTTAAAGAATCTCCACTGCTAAGTAAGATTAGTATTCCATTGTTTGTATGGTTCACCACAAGAGACACATACGAAGTGGGATTGTCGACTTTGAGAAGGATAAAAACAAGGAGAAATTCAGTAGTGCACCTGATATGCGGGTAGCCCTTTCCTCTTGTGACCCAGGTTGTAATGAGATCATGGAAACAAGCAAGCCCACGAAGTAAGTGAATCTCAACCGGATAGTTTATACTGTATTTTAATGGCATTTATGCCAGAAGACTAAGCAAGCCAAGGTCTCTGTCCTCAAAATCCCAAGGCTCAAGGGAGCAGTGACAGCCCAGTGGAGGGGTGCACTTGGGCGAGCATGGTTTTCCCTTTGGGATCTATGGCCATCCTAAGTATGGGTAACACTGCTCTGAGCTGTTGAAAGCCTCCAGAAAATGTGAACAACCTAATCTGTAATTTATGAATGCTGCATGTTGACTTGGTTTATGAAATATTCATAAGAACAACCATACTGGGTCAGACCAAGGGACCATGTAGCCCAGTAACCTGTCTTCCAATAGTGGTCAATGCCAGATTCCCCTGAGGGAGTGGACAGTACAGGCAATCATCAAGTGATCCCTCTCCTGTCACCCATTTCCAGCCTCTGACAAACAGAGGCTAGAGACTATTCCTACCCATCCTGAACTCCATGAATTTATCTAGTTCTTTTTTAAAATCCTGTTAAACTTCTGTTCTTCACAACATCCACTGTCAAGGAGTTCCACAGGTTGACTGTGTGCTGCTTGAAGAAAAACTTCCTTTTGTTTGTTTTAAACCTGCTACCTATTAATTCACTGTAGGACCATAGTGAGTTAAATCAACACAGGAAAGGGGAAATGGCTCAAGATAAAGCCCCCTTTTGTGCAAGATCCTATAAACCTCATTTTTTGAGGAATAAGGGATCTTGTGCAAAAGGGTTTTTTTCCGACAAATGGCCCCGTCTACATGGGGCTTTTTAGCTGCAAAACCTCTTCCACAAAAAGGATTGGCAGAAGATATGCAAATGAGAGCATGATTTGCATATCTTCTGCCGCAAAAAAAAACGGCAGTGTAGACATAGCCTTAAGCGGGAGAAATGTAGGACTCCATCCCAGGAGATGTAAAGACACAAGGTCTAATGCCAGAGAGGGGGACACTCAGATCTGGATGGGAACAGAGGTGCAGTTAGCCCCGTGTCTGTGCATTACCGACAATGTCAGTTGAGTTTATGGACACAGAGGGTACTCAGCATTCAGAACCGTTCAGGGTGCAGCTATCTGGGGGCCTTGCCGAATCTGAGACTTACTCATAGGACTCTACAAGGAATCCCACGGAAGTTACTGGGACTACTCATGCAAGTGTTCATCACATTTATACAGAATGAAGCCATTAAGTCTTTACTCTGCTGCTCCTCAGGCAATAATGGAAAGAAATGGCATCACAGTAATAAGAAATTTACTAATGGGCGTAGAGGGGAATTAAAACTCAATTCTGCTAACCCCTGGTAATAAGGGACACCTGAATGCATATGAGCATAACTTGATATGTCTCTATTTGGACAGATCGAGTGCAATCTGGACTACCAAGTGCTTCTTGCTTACATAGTATGGACTAAAGGAACATGTTTGGCCTGGGAACGGTTAACATGCACAATGGCAAATATACGGAGATTCCATTTGAAGGTAAGTTTGGGGCTTAACAATTGTAAGATCTCCTCTTCTCCACAGCTTGCCCATGGCAATGTGGGGTATCCCTCATTGCCAAACGAATAATGCTAAAAATTAAAGACCAGGGCTGTTGCTCAGCATCCACCAAATAGTCTAAAAAGCTCAGTTCCGAATTAAGCCCATGTGCTTCGCTAGCCTGGGACTGTAGTCGCATGTTCAAAAATAAAGGGAAGGCTAAAGCCACAGGGAAGCAGAGTCCTGTCGCCTTTAGGGCTCTAGTCTGTTTCAAAGAGAAGGTGAGATCTCTCTCAGCTCAGGATAATTGTAGCGAGTCCTTGGCAGGCTCCGCTCAGGCTTTAAAATGAAGAATTGAGCAGCCTGATAAGCAGGCCACCTCAGGCAGAGTCCAGCCTTGGAGAGACAAAAAACACTCAGTGTTGCCAGTCTCAAGCACGGAAAAATCATTCTGCAGCCCCCCAAAAAATCACAAGGCTGTAACACTGGGGGGGGGTTGTGTTTGCCTGGGGGTACGCCAGGGCATGTCCCAAGCTTCTCTGCAAGCCATTTTTTTAACTTGAAAGCAGAGACTCATCAGCCACTTCCCTTCCACAACCAGGCTGCTAAGAAAAGCCCACCCAGCTAGGAATCCACCAGGGGATAAAACGGTGCAGCTCATGCCACCAGAGGCAGCTCTGTTGCCTGCCAAGCATGCAGCCAGTGGCCTGTTTCTCTGGGCCTGACAAGGAATGTGGAGCCAGCAACTGACAAAGGCAGACACAAAAGGTGAGGGAGGCCCAATTTTGGCCTGGAGCAATGGGCCTGTAGGAGACAGAAACAGCCTGAAGCCTGAAGCCTGGGCCTAGTGTAAGGCCTGAACCAGTCAGCAAGAGTTACCCTATGAGTAACAGGCAGGCCCTGTCAAGAGCAAATGTTTGCCTGCAAGTCAGTGTCCAGGACATGAACTCGGCTTCAGTACTGCTAGCGCTGCTAAAACCCATGGAACATGGAAACCCCTTCTGGCAGGACAGCACAAGGGCACCCCAAACTGCACATGATAAAATGGTTTGGCAAAAGTGATGACTAGTGATGTTTTGTGTGAAACTTTCAGAGTGAAAGCACAATGAAGCCCTCCTGCCAGCATAGGTACATCTTCACTTGCATGCTACAGCTGTGCCAACGAAGTGTTTTAAGAATAGTCCTGCCCCTGGGCAAGTTAAGTGTCTTCAGCTTGGCAGAGTCTGGTGAAATACAGCCTAGAATATACTTAAAGAACTGGCTGAAGAGATTTCATGATTATAGAACCAATACACAATCAATCTGTGAGCACCTAGAAGTGACAAGTAACAGTCAACATGGATCTGTCAAGAACAGATCACGTCAACTCAAACTAATATCCTTCTTTTATGGGGTAAGAAGACTTGTAATATCTCTGCTTAGTAAGGCTTTTGATACTGTCTCACATGACCTTCTCATATGCAAGCTGGAAAAATATAACCTAGAGAAACCTATAATCAAGTGGGTGCACAACTGATTGGAAAATCATCTTCAATGGTTCACAGCCAAGGGAAGAGCATATCGAGTAGGGTCCTATAGGGATCTGTGCTTGGTTTGGGTCTATTCAATATCTTCATAAATTATTTGGATAATGGCAGAAAGAGTATACTTAGGCTACGTCTACACTGCAGCACTTTCAGGATACCAGAGTATCCCAAAATAGCTATCCCACGTCTTAACAGCAAGCCCGTTATTTTGGGCTCACTATTCCAATGTCCCTGTAAATCTCGTTCCACGAGGAGCAAGGGACGTTTCGGAATAGCAGGTTATTTTGAAATTTGGCGCTGTGTAGACCATGCCAAATAATGAAATAAGCTATTTCGAAATAAGATCAAAATAAGATATGCAATTTGCGTAGCTCAAATTGCGTATCTTATTTCTAATGACACTGCAGTGTAGACATAGCCTTATCGAGTTTGTGGACAACACTGAGCTAGAAGGGGTTACAAGAATTTGAGGACAGGAGTAGAATTCAAAATTATCTTGACAAACTAGAGAAACGGTCTGAGTTAAATAGCATGAAATTCAATAAGGACAAATGCAAAGTATTCCACTTAGGAAAGAATAATAATTTGCACAAATATAAACTGGTAAATGACTGCCTGCAAAGTAGTACTGAAGAAATGGATCTGGAAGTTTTAGTGAATCACAAATAAAATGAGTCACAAATGAAATATTGTTGCAAAAAATTACAGAAAAAGAGAGAGAGAGAAAAAGAGAGAGCGAGCATGTAAGCAAACATCATTCTGGGATGTGTTAGCAGCAGTGTTGTGAGCAAGACACAAGGAGTAATTCTTCTGCTCTGTTCAGCTCTGATAAAGCCTCAACTGAAGTACTGTGCTCAGCTCTGGCTTTGGCACTTTGGAAAAGATGGAGACAAATTGAGGGAAACCCAGGGGACAGCAACAAAAATGATGAAAGGTCTAGAAAACATGACCTGCAAAGAAAGATTGAAAAAATTGGTTTATTTAGTGTGGAGAGAAGACAACTGAGAGGGGAACATAACTGTCTTCAAATATGTAAACAGTTGTTATAGAGAGTAGAGTGATAAATTGTTCTCCTTATCCACTGAGGATAGGAGAAGCAGCAATAGGTGTAAATTGCAGCAAAGGAGATTTAGGATAGACATTGGGGGGAAAGTATCCCAACTGTAAGGATGGTTAAACACTGGAACAAATTACCTAGGAAGGCTGGGGAATCTCTGTCATTGGAGCTTTTTAAGAACAGGTTAGACACACACTAGTCAGGGATAGTCTAGATCCGCATTGGCAATAAGTTTTGATGGGGGGGGCCACTTGAAGATTTTGGTAAGCAGTCAAGGGCCGCACTTTTCTATAGAGAGGGTGCAGGGTCTGGGATGGAGGTTGGGTGCAGAAAGGAGCTTGGGGTAAGTGATTGGGGTGCAGGTGGGGGTGTGGGGTCTGGGAGGGAATTTAGATGGAGGGGATTATGATATAGGGCAGGGTCTGGGCAGGGGTTGGGATGCAGGAGTAGATTCTGACCTGGGGGAGAGGGTGCAGGACCTGGGAGGGGCCTGTGACCAGGGGTAGGGGTGCAGAGGGTTTGTGTTATGACCTGGGGCAGGGAGTTGTGGTGCCAGAGGCAGTGGGGTGCCACATGTAGGCTCTGGCAGGGAGGCACTTACCCTAGGTGACTCCACACACTGCTCAAAGTGGCTGGCTGGTGGGGCCAGCTTGTGTGTCTCTGCATAGCGCACCATGAGGGGGGTGTCTCCGCAAGCTGCTCTCGCCCACAAACACAGCCCAGGCAGCTCCGATTGGCCAGTTTCCAGCCAATGGGAGCTGAGCAGATTGTGTTGGGGGAGGCGGGGGCAGTGCACCGAGGAACCCCCAGGGTGTGCATCATGCAGAGAAACACAAGCTGGTGCCAACAGCCAGCTGCTTAGAGCGGTGTGCAGGGTGTGGCAAGCAAGGACCCTGTCCCAGCGTCCCACTGAGCCATGGGCCATTGGCAGCCCAGAGGATCATGGTGGATTGGCTCCACCCCTGGTCTCGATAATACTTCATCTTGCCTCAGCACAGGGTACTAGGACTAGATGCCCTTCCAGTCCTACGATCCTATTATTCAAACCTTAAAGGCTAGAAAACCAGAAAATAACACACACTTAAAAACCCCCATGATTAGAGGAGGAGGGCCTGTCCTTCATTCTTGAACTGTTGGTTGGCAATGATGCCACTGTTGTCAATATTGTCAGGGCTTGCGTTGCAGAGGGAGAGCTCTAGGCTGGATATTAGGAAAAACTATTTCACTAGGAGGGTGGTGAAGCACTGGAATGGTTTCCCTAGGGAGGTGGTGAAATCTCCATCCCTAGAGGTTTTTATGGCTGGGATAATTTAGTTGGAATTGGTCCTGCTTTTAGCAGAGGGTTGGAAGCAATCTCGGGGAGATCTCTTCCAACCTTTTGATTCTATGATTTGTTCATATTGCTCAATTTACCATGTTGACATGAACCTCTCTGCTTCAAAGTTAAATTGGCTGAAGTCTAGTTACCTCTTAAAGCTGTAATGTTTTAACAAAAGCAAAATAATTAAACTACTATTTCAATTAAAAATTGTGCACTCTATGTATTCAGTTTGAGTTCAAACTAAATGAGAATAGTGTAGATAAACATGCATCTGCTGAGATGCTGTGTGTATGTATGCCTTAGAAATACAATGAGAAAAGTTTAAATACTGCCTTTTGTAGTGTAGTAGTCTGAGCTGAACTACGAAGTTTACAGATAACACCGGCTTTTGATGGAAATACAGCAGACTAATGATATATAAACTTCCAGAAACCAATCTCTCCTAAATAAAATTTTATATATGAAATAAAATATTGGCTGTTTTATATGCATTGATTTTGTTAAATCATTGGTTTGAAGAAAAATGTGTGGGTTGGAATTCAATTTTGTTACGGATTTCAGAAAGGCATTAAGCTTTGCTTGATATGCTCTGGCTGGCCGATAAACTTGCTAGTTATTTTAAGTTAACTTTTACAGATTATGTTTAAGTCAAACACTGTGTGAGGCAAGGAGCTAGGGTGAATGGAATTCCCCTTATCTAAACGGCCCTTAAGTCATGTCTCCATTTGCCATGCTGGAGATCGATCTTCTGGTGTTTGATTTAGTGGGTCTAGTAAGGACCCCTAAGTCGAATTCTGCGGGTGCCCCTAGATGGTGCTATTACTCCTCGATTCGGTTTAAATCGTGTATTTTAAAAATCATAAAGGTTTTTCCATTGGCTTCTTGGATTTCTGAGCCCTTAGGGTGCTCCCAGGTCATGCCAGCAATGAAAGGGCCAGCAATTTCAGTAGATGAAAGTGAAGTTTCTCACATAGGCCTCTGATTCCTAGAGCAGGCACTCAACGGCTCTGTCTACACTGCACAGTTTACAGCAGCAGGGCTCTGCCGCCACAGCCTTGCCACTGTCAGGCACACAGTGTAGCTGCAATGTGTGAGCAACAGAGAGCTCTCCTGCAGGCAAAATAAAACCCACCCCCAAGGAGGGGTGGTAGTACAGGGGATTACTGATGAACCCAGGAAACTAAGTGGCGCATACTGTCTCCTCAGCCCCCCTCGCCCTCCAAGCTTCCATGGCACACGTCAAAAGCTCAGGTTCTTCGAGAAGAGACAAGCGGCGCCAGCTTGGGGTCTCAGGAGGGGAGGTGCAGCACAGCTGGGGAGGGGACGAGGGAGAAGGCTACAGCCAGCCAAGGACTCCCCTGGCAAACAGGGGGAAGAAGGAGATGGCTCAGGGGTTCTTGGGAGGCTCCACTCGCTGCCCATGATTCTATAACCGCAGACTAGGCATAGTGCAGTCTGGTCTGAATGAAAGAGGTCTAGCTGTGAGTGTTATGTTAAAAAAATATATGTATCGTGAGTGTGCTGGGATTCAGGGCTCATAAGCAACACTAGGACTCTTGCCAAGTTTAGGAGTTACTATAAGCCTGTTCCAGGCCAATGCTACTGTTTAAAGGTAAGAGTCCCAGGTCTGGGTAAGTCCCCGACTGTTCACAAATCCATCATAAAACACAGCAAAGTGCCCAAAGCTCTAGGCTTTTGGAAGTATGTTTGGATTCCAGTGATCGACACCATGCTGTTAACCACCAGCTGATTGTGTTTATTGCTAATTTTATTCGCTCTCTGTATGTATGCGGATTTGCCACCCAGAGAAATCATCTTTTCAACCAAAATAACTTGCATGAGGAATTGTTCTTGTCCTTGATGTATCTATTTAATTTTGAGCCCAAATTAACCTGACAGCATCTCTTCAGTTAATCAGTTTTCAAGGCGAACTGAGAATTTTAAATGGTAGAAGTTAAAGAGCAAAATATTAATTTATTGCTACCACAAAAACACTTCTGTGCCTTTGAAAGTCTAGACTCCTCAAATATGCACAGTACAGTTCTCAATGTCACCCTTACCCAGAGCAAAACATGTACTTTGTTCACATTACTTTGATTTTAAAGGAACCCTCCCCCCCCCAAAAAAAATTATGGTGTTTTCAATATCCTCTGATAGGCCTGCCCTCTGGCCAACAGTTCTATTTTACAGGTGTAGTACATAAAAAACAACCTGTACACCACACCCAAGGCCTGCTTCACAGTTGTCAGACTGCAGTTTTACATGCAACTCCCCTGAAATAATTACTCTGGCAAATGTAGGCAATGAAAACCACTCCCCATTTGGCTGCTATTGAGCAATTGCAAAGGCCATACATTATTCTTGCTACTGAAGTAGGGGGCACCCCAAAAGACACAAGAAATCCATGCTCCGAGAGGTTACGGTGCAAGCCAGACACACATGGGTACTAAACTGGCAGTGACTGTCTATTTCCAAAAAAAAAGTTTGCCATAATTAAAAAATTAAATCATCAGTCCCTCTTTGTTCTGTGTTTACATTATTAATGTTAATGAGACCTGTTTACAGGATCCAGGACGTCACAATGACTCATGCCTACTCATTTCCCCAACACAATGCCCTTTGGTATAGAGTGGGACACCCCATAAGGAAACAGCTTTACTTAATGAACTGTTTTCGACTGCAGCCAACATACCCACGTGCAAACCAGCATAAGTATATGCAGATGAGGAGGAGACTCCCATTCAAGGAAGCACATTTTCCATAAACTCCAATTGCTGCCCAGAGGAGCCAAAACACCATTCCCCAAAAGCAGTGCATTTAAATTCCAACTCATCTTTTTGCTTGCGCCATTTCTCTTCCCCCGGACACACATACTTTGTTTTACTAAACCAGGGATGAGTTTCTGGTTTTCGCACTGACCTGCTTCCTAGCAAGCACTGAAAGTTAATTGAACCAAAGGCATTTTTCTTCCCTTTGATGTCCGCTGACACCCAGACATTTCAAATATGGGCTGAGCTGATTTTGACATGAGTGGAACTTACACCAAGTTCACTTTAATCCCTTAAAATCTTGATCATAGGATGGCCCTAGGAAGGAATGCACCTAGTTAGGAGCATATTTTCTCAGCATGTCATTCTTCAGTGAGCTTTGGCTATACATGCTAAAGAAAATAAGCGCCTAACAGGGGGGTCTTCTCAAATTTACCCCCCATAAAACTTTGATCTCAAACTTCAAGGCAGGATGGGCTGGATTCATTGGTCAACCCCATTGTGCTCTGTGCAAGGAGATAGTGAAGATGGCTTTAAACCACTGTTACCTTCTCCGATCCTGGGATTAGACCAGCCCCCAGGATAACAGCAATCCATTGGTCACCTCCTTAGAGCCACTCCAGCAGTGTAGATTAGCGAGGCATGGAACACCCAACCAAAATCTTTTGGGCACATGGCCTGCAGTGCAGTTTCACGCACGGCAGTGCAGAGGCTGTGCTGCCCTGGTGAACTGGACTGTCAATAAGAGAGAAAGAGAAGTCACCTTATTTAATGTGAGTCCTTTGCAGAGTGCTCTTGGATCCGGTGGAAGAAAGACCACAGAAAAACCAATGCCTACATAACTTGATGAGATTTTGCGGAGCAGGTGAAGCTCGGGTGTTTGAGGCCAGAAAGGACATATTTCTACGCAGTGCCTATTTAATTTATGGTGAGGTTTAGGAACCCTAAGCAATCAGGCACCCTGCAAGCTTAGTAGTTGGGTGCCCCCCCCCCCCCCGGAAGAGATTTAAATGCCGCCCAGCTGATTAGCAGAGCATGTGTTTCTACATGTGGTGCACACCTGCACATAAAATATATTCTGGGCACAGATGGAAAAAATTAGAGTGAACACTGATCAGGAGCCCACTATGGTAGGCACAATACAGGCACATGCCCAAATTTACTGTATATTTTAGAGTTTCTCTGTCTCTCCATCTGTCAGTTTGTTCAAGAACTTCCCCTTAATGGTAAGAGCTAGGGCCACCACATTTGGCAGGCAGCTTCTTTTTATCATAACATAAAGCAAGGTCAGGGTTTGGTTGTGCCAGGAAAAAGGGATGTGTCTGGAGTGGGATTGCTTCCCATAAAACCATACAGAAGAGAGACAGAATCACCAGGCAGGTAGCACTGCCCCCCAGCCGGGACTGTCCCATCCCTGAGCCTTCTACCCCCCAGACATCCTTTAAGAAGGACAGGGGGAGGCTGAAACTTGCCCCTCCTACCGCCCGATTCATATTGGGGACATTGTTGGCTGTTCCCCTCTATCAGGGAGTGAGGGGAAAGTGCACAAATTGCTGCATTCCTCACTCTAGCTGGGGAACGCAAGGGGCAGACAAACCTGAACCTGCCCCAGCTGGGGGACATGCACCTCTCCCCCAGCTATGCCCACTGGAGCTGCAGCAGCCATGAAGAAGAGCTTCTTACCTGGCCCCAAGCTGCAGGGGTACAAGAGCACTGGGGTAGGCCTCTATCCCCAGGGCAGCCTGCATCCTGAACCCCTCATCCCCATCCCCATCCCAGAGCAATGATTTACATGAAAAAACAAAAATTGAGTTAAGGACCCATGCAACACTGGGTAAAACTTCTAGTGCTAAAAAACTAAAACTTTGTGTTCCCCCTCTTGCTTGTTCTGTTTAGTTTTCCTCATTCTTATCCCCCGAAATCTCCATTTCATACCCCTCGGTACATGTGCCAAGTGGTTTGTTCTAGAAGCAGTGCTCATGGCTTGTAGGCTCCTGCCATTGAACAGAGTGAAGTGGCTACTCCCTTCCTACCAACCTAGCACGTCCACTCACATGGCAACAGACTAGACCATCCTGGCGAGGGGGCAGACACAGAGGCCTCCCAGAGCTTCCTGAGTGGGCTTAGGATGATTAGTGCAGTGCAATTTCTCAGCTGTGCTGTGCCAAAGGGATTGGTGAAGCAGAGCATGACATTTTTACCCAAGCAGTTCGGCGCACTCACAGGTGGAAACAGATGGCAATGTTTTGACATCAGCCAAGTATTAAGTGTGCAAGCAGGAGGCTGAGAGACAACTTTGACATACTTCAAAATTATTTCATCATGCTTGGAAGTTCAGGATGGTACCAGAAAGCTAGCGCAGCCAGCTGTTTAGCAGAAGGCAGAAACAAACCGACAGTCAATGCACCACGGTTACACTGGAACACAGACCCCTGCTTTTACTGGCCAAACCATTGACCTTCTGCTCTTTTTTGCTCCATTTCAGGTCTCAGAATGGTAAGTGATTTTTTTTCCATTCACCGCAGTGTTCTGCACTCACCAAACCCCTCTCATGTCCTGCTCTAACCATCATTTCACTGCCACTCACCCACACAACTTCCTGGGGAGGCATGATACCAATAAGGGGCATTGTCACTAAGACAGAACAAGGGGAGACAATCATTAAGCAGATGACCAATACTGCCGTCTAGGGAGAACTTGGTATGTGGTGCATCACCATTTGTGATGGAGCAGTCCATCAACACACGAGCAAACCAAAGGGTAGGCTTGCCAAATGGTTAGCGAGCTAATGCTCTATATTAAAATACCGTGGGGAGGCTTAAGGGATTTGGGTAAAATTACCTTGGGGTATCAGACTGGGTTTTGGTAGCTGGGAGACCCCACAGCATTTGTAAGACACGTGTCCATTTCCAAGTCGGTGGAAGGAGTAGTAGGTTCAAACCAGAGGTCAGAGGAGCTCAGTCCAGTCCAGGTTTTCAGTAGGGCTCAAGGGCTTTCTTGAGCCTGGGACCCTAGCACAGCTCAGAGGAGGCAATCCGCTTTGTTGTAGCTCAGAAGTTTGCTCCAGTTTAGGCTAACTCAGGGTAAAAGGCTGTGTGGACCTTTCTGTAAGAGTAGCTTGCTGCAGTTCAGCTTCAGTCTATTCAGACCAGGATCCAATAAAGAAAAATAAACATTACACTGCAGCAAAAAGGTTGTTTGAACATTTCTCGCTTTGGAAAGCAGATTTGCGTCATCCCAAATGCAACTTTCACTTGAAGACGAGTTAGGGAAAATTGTGTGGCCAACAGCAAAGCATCTACAGAGAATCAAACCCAAGCTGACCTGCCAGTTGGTACAAGCTGCATGCATGCTGTAGAAGCAATCTCGGATGCCCCCAGATAGCTGCTACTTAGACAACTGGCACACATGCAGATTACCAGAGGTCTCCATGACCTTGGAAAGTATTTGTTTTATTCTAAAGTTCCTCTCCATTTGTTTGCAATTCCCATTTCCTCTCACCTACTTTCTCAGAAGAGTATGCTGTAGATTCTGGCAGCATGAAGACATCAGAAAGACCAATTAAAACAGCATTCTTCTTTGTTTACATACTTAAAATATAATTTGGGAGGGGAAGAAAGAACTACTGTTCCAACATAGTCCCAGTTGCTAGTTTATTTTGTCAACAAAACACAATTTTCACTGATTGACTTTGGGGAGATGCAGGTAGAACAGATTGGTATAAACTTCAGTGTAATATAACTAGCATTCAGCCTAGCTAAGCATCAACAAACCCCGTCTTCACCAAGACTGATTGCCCCTGAGAATGCTTTTAAGGACAAAAAAAAAAGTATTAGTTCACCCATAAAGTGGTATGAAGGGTCCCAAATGAGACCCACCAGTGTGCCAATACCCAGGGAACCACCATCCAGGGTCTGAGTCCTGGACCTCGCTACTGTGATCGTCAATTACAGTCACTGAACGGATCCCACTGAATGGAACAAAGATCAAAAGTTTCACCTAGAGCAGCATTTTTTAATCCCTTCACATTAGGGCCCATCAGGACTCAGTTTGAACCACTAGCCTAGATACTGTGGGCCAGCTAGCCAATTGGCAATCCAGTAACCTCAAAAACATTTCTGAAAGTCACTAGAACAGTGGGATAATAATATGATCTATTGGCTGTAAGACTGTAGTACCTAGGAATGCCCAGTCATGGCCCCGAACCACACTGTGGTAGGTGCTGTACAAACAGAGGACAAAGGACAGCCCTGC
Source organism: Rafetus swinhoei (assembly GCA_019425775.1). NCBI lineage: Eukaryota > Metazoa > Chordata > Testudines > Trionychidae > Rafetus > Rafetus swinhoei. The sequence goes on from CM033432.1 coordinate 49,617,980, forward strand.
CCTGTAGAACATAAATGCTTTTTGTCTGCGCAGACCAACGTTCAAATTCTGGCTCTGACCACAAGTGAAAGCACATTGTCGAGTTTATGACACCTGCAGGATTCGTTTTGCACAGAAAGGTCCCAGAGAGGAATAGCAAAGGGCAAACAACAGAGTCAAGCAAAGCTGCAAAGTTGTGAGTGGAAAGACTGTTGAGAAAAGCATAGTGCAGGCAAAATGCCAATAGGCATCCAATGCTATCATTACAAAGTTTGCTTTAATCTTGTAAAAGTGAGTCCTCTGACATTTCAAAATAGTTCTAAAGTCAAAAAATAAAAGCAAAATAACTGATGCTGGGGGAAAACAGGGATTGTAGCTTGATGCTGTTTTATCTGCTCTGTTTGTCAAATGTGTAAATAAGAGGCACATTTTAGGTATGACATTGATTTTGAGTGCCCTGTTTAGTCTATTGCTGCTGGTCATAATGATCCACTGATACCAGGAATGTAAACATTAACATTCAGTTAATTCTGCTCAGCAAAAAGGAAAAAAAAATCTGTTCTCTTTTCAAGAGCAGAAAGCTCATAACTAGCAAAATAAAAACCCTCCAAGCTTCATTATTCTACCAATTGATGCTTTATTATGGTAAATATGTTTCATGCTTTACTCCTTTAAAGAAAGAGTTGATTGGGAGTAGGAAAGTGTACTGCACAGTGATTGTGTGTTTGATTTGGGGGGAGTTATTTTTATGCACTGCACTGTATCCTGTAGAGGATCTTGTTCATAAGAGGTGATTTTGTTTGAGCCTTTAAAGCAGTCCAGGGTTTTGGCTAATGGAAGAATTTTGCCCTGATTTTGCCTCAGAATTCTCCGAGCTCTACAAAGGCGCACAAGAGGTGGGGGGCTCCATACGGGCACAGCTCTCCACTACTTCATAATCTAGTGCAGGATCAGGGTCCTGGGGTCAAGCATTCAGAAATCTGGATTCATGACAAACTAAATCAAATCTTGAATCGACGGGGTGTCTCTTCTCCCCCGCAGCATGATGATTATCTTCTCTGACTACAACTTTAATTTCCTTACTTAGCCACTTCACTGGTTTTTGAAACTCAAGGCCAGGTTTGCTGGTACACTCTGGTTGCCTTTTACTACCCTAGCTAAACGAAGCAGCCACATATGCAGCGCTACGACTGATCAGTCCAATTAAATCTATGGCAGGTTTGTTTTGCCAGCACCTTTGTCTTCTAACACCAAAGAGACAGGCTGCTGTCACTTAAGCTAAGTGAAATTCTATGTTCCATATATTAATAGTTTTATGTTCTTTAAGCTGCAGTCAGCATATAATGACCTACTTTGCTTACTCAGAAGCCCCAGCTCTGCATCAGGATTGGTCAGTGCAGGCCCATGGGGAATCCTATAGACCAGCACATCTAGGCCTGCTCTTACGGAGTAGGTGCACAACAGACACTAATCAGAGCAGGTTGGGGCCTGAAAACCAACACTAAGAATTGTTGATCTTTAGTTACAATCCATCTTCAGACAGAGCTGGCACACGGCGTTCCAGCTCTAAAAGTACCTTAGCGTTCCCCAGTGCTGGCAGTGACAAGAGGCTGGGTTGGAGGGTGACAAATGGCAATTTCAAATTAAGGTAATTTTCTTTGAGTGCCCTGTAACTCACAAAGACGAATGATCTTCAAATCTTGCAGCAACAATCCATCTCGCTGTTTAAGCTAGAACTATTTTCTAAACCAGAACAAGGGTTTGGACTCAAGGCCTCTTGCCAACTCTTGGCTCAGTGGAGTTCCACTAGGGATGAATTTACCCCAAATATCTAACAATAGAGAAACAGAAGTAAGTCCTTCAGCCAACAGCAGATTCAGATCAGGCATTTGTCTCAAAGATCAAACCTGTTACACGTAATTCAATAGTAAGTATTCTTAAAGAACTAATATTACTTATTCGTGTTACAGCACTTTGCATTTGCAAAGCGCTTCACAAGGATTAGTTAATCCACATCATGGTTCTGTAAGTGAGGCAGATATAATTAACAAATACATAAGCATCCAGGCTACGTTGGATGGTCTCTTTTTTGTTCATCTGGGTGAAAGCTGGGAAACTAGTGTGCCTTGTCCAGTTGGCTCATTGAGTGTAGTGTAAATATACCCCTCATTCCTTGGCTGGGGCTGTTCCATGCAGACCTGTTAGCGCCTCCTATTGGAAGTGTGCAACACAGCATGAGCCAAAAAATGCTGCGCAGGAATCCCAAAACCGCACCAACTAATCTTCTACATAGACAGCTCCTAACTGGAGTGCAAGTGAATTGAACTGAAAAAAGAAAACACTTTCCCATCCCCTTTGAGTAGACCCCAGACACTCCAGCTGTGGAGCTATAAAGAATAGAGGGCAAAATCAGTACTCTTTAGGGCTGCTTCTAGTTCACATGTCCCTGGACTAGTAAATTTTAAAAGGTGATTTAAAAAGGCAACCACTCATGGCAGGGAGATCACGCTGTGTCAGACCCTTGCTGTCTGGTTGTTTTGTGGCATATTGCTGGCCTTACATAGAGATTTTCCACGTCAGTTTATTATGAAGCATGTCTATTAGGGTACGTCTACACTGCAACACTATTTCGAAATAACTAGCGCTATTCCGAAATAACTTAGTCCACGTCTACGCAGCAGGCAGTTATTTCGAAATAGTGTCAAAATACTGTCAAGCTGGAGGACTTCTTACTCCGACTCCTGTAACCTTCATGGTACAAGGAGTAAGGGAAGTCAGAGGAAGAAGGCTCTATTTCAAAATAAGTGCTGTGTAGATGCTCCCTATTTCGAAATAAGCTACACAATTGATGTAGCTCAATTTGCGTCACTTATTTCGAGTTAAGCCCTGCAGCGTAGACATACCCTTAGACCAAACAGTAATCCTGAATCAAGTACGGAGTTCATCAAATTTGCTGACAATAAGTTACCAAATGAATTCACTCAATATATAGTTATAGAATGTGGGGGCCAGTAATTATAACCACCGCTGTGCTGGGGCTCGTTGTACCTCTTACCAGCAACATCACGTGCTCTGGCAAGTGATGGACTTTTGGTGCCCAGTTCAGCCTCAAGTTGCTTGATGTCGGTCTTACGGGAGAGTGCTGAGGTGCATTGCAGTTTGGGGAGACATTATGGATCTGGCCAACCCACTGTCCCTCAGGGCTGCTGAGAACAGAAACGAAGCCTGTCAAACCAGTTGGCCCACACGTAGCCAAATTCAGGGAGCGGGACCATGCACGGGAATGGGTGATTCTTTAGCTTGCTGAACCAACCCCCATGCCAACTAAGATCATAAGTTATGGCTCCCATATCCTCAAGGGGTCGGTAAAACCACCAGCGATGTGTACGGCAGATACCTAGGGGCGAACACTGTAAAATGTGCTAAGTTTAATGGGAGTTCAGGCACTTACAACACAAAGGGCTTCCTTAACTAGTCATATGTATCTAATTACAAGGTGTCTCACTGGCTATGTGGCTGCCAAAGTAGCTCTAACAAACTGTGTGCGTGTAGCATGAAAGGTTGGGATGAGCTTCCCAGATTTCCATGGGACACACAAGGAGTTAGACGTGAAATGAATGCAGGGAATGCTTTCCATCACCCATGTCCCGAAGAGAGCAACAGCTTGACACACCCGGACTACATGAATTAACACTGCAAGACTCCTGGAGAAAATCCAGCAGGCATTTGTGTCAAGAAGAATTATTGTTCTTTTCTTATTAGCCCCTTTATAGCTCTTCTGCTCTCCTAAACGGTCCCCTTCTTTCGGGGCACTATAAATAGTTGTTACCACTCCGGCTGCTTTGAAAAGTTGCAGCAGAGGGCACTGCCGTCTCTGTGGCAGGGCGTTGGCTTTGGTGCAGGTGATAGGAAAGAACATAAGCCACCAGAGTAGTTGTATGTTCTACAACTTTGTAGCTTACCTGAGGGGGGGAAAAAAGATTTGCCTCCATGTTGTTTGACCACTCCTGTTCCAAGATTGAGGCATGTGTGTGAATAGAACGAGTTACACTTATAACATACTCCCACCCCCACGTCGCTGCTGTCGCCCCTGCTCAGAAGCCCACCTGCAAAGCTTCAAAATTCTGTTCTTGCTCAGTGGAGGAACCGTGCTGGTTTCAAATACGGCCCACGGGCCAGATGCAGCCAACCAAGCCGCTAGATCCAGCCTGTGGGAGCCCCTGTCAGGCTCCCTGCCTGCCCTGCCCCCACATGCTGCTCAGAGCATCTTTCTGAATACTGCGGGCCTGGAGGGAGGAGGAAGAGGCTTTGCATGCTGCACCCACCTCCAGAAAAATCTAGCAGCTCCCATTGGCTGGTTTCTGGCCAATGGGATCTGCCCGTTTGCAGGATAGGCTGCGCGCATAAGTCTTCTGATGCCAAATACTTGCTCAAATACTTCCCAGGGTCCACTGTTGCTCCTGATGTTTAATTCTATTGACCATGTTTTTGGTAAACAGGATGCAGTGGAAAGACCCTTATAGGAACTGTTCGCAGCTGCCCATTACATTATCACTGGCTGGTCCATAAAATTCTTACTTAAGTCTTAATCCTTGTCACAGGGTTCACTCACCTTTGGGGTATCTCCTTTCAGGTCTGATGACCCCCTTCCAACAATTGCTCACCCCACAGCCCTCTCTCGCCCTCCACGACTTGCAGGGGCTCCCCTTTTCATGCCTCAGCTCTCCAGCCAAGTTCTGGTGTAGTCCTCCCCTTCTAGGGTATCAAAATCCCACAGAATCAGCTGTCCACATGCTGTTCCAGACAATCTTCTGCTCCCAGGCCAGACCTGTGCTGCATTCCCAGTGGCTAGCAGGGGAACCCAGACCCACCCACTGCTCTAGGGTCCAGCAAAGGGACCCTGTGTCCAGCAGCTACGTTCTGCTTGCTCCCAAATGATTTGCTACTGAACTCTTCCTACTCCCCTTCTGTAGCTCCAGGTTTGATGGCCTCAAGTCTCTCTTCCCAGGAAGGAGCTGCGGCTACTTCGCACTACACTCTGGAGCCTCAAACAAGCCTCCTTATCTCAGAGGGAAACTACAGACTCTCTCTGCTGCAGCCCCTGTCTGCTCTCAGCCTCATCCCTTTATGCAGCCTCCACGCTGAATTTCATCTTCCATTAGGCTTCACTGAGCCTCGGCTCTCTTGCAGGTGCAGCCTATAAGGTTAATGGACCTAATTTAACCTACTCTGCTTTGTGCGGGGCAGACAGTCCAACACAATCCTATCTCTCCTTCACTGCCTGGGCAATCAAACCTACAGCACATTGCACGGAATAAAAGACTGTCTTTCAACCACATCCATTCTCTCCTAATGTCACGTGATTGACATGGACAACTTTCCTTGTTCTGTCACAGTTCGAGAGTCCTGTAGTATCTTGTGTTAGGACAGAAACAGGCCTCCAGTCCCCTTAATTAAGATTGCTTTGGAAGTAACACGAGACAGGCAGAAAAACAACATGGTCTAGGGGACAAGGCAGGGGATGACAACTCAGGAGACCTGGCTTCATGCCCCACTTGCCACTGGCCTACAGTGAGACTTTGTTCAAGTCGCTTTGCTTCACTTTCCCCTCCCACCTCCAGTCGTTCTGGTCTCTTTAAAGGGCTTGTCTACACTGAGCAGCTGAGCAGATTATGGGGGGTGTTAATGCAGAGTACACCTGTTGTGCTCTAACCGCCCCACGTGGACACTGCTGGTGCCAACAAACAGACACCTCCTCCGTGTTAATGTAGTCCTGCAGGCTACTCGGCAAGTCACGTCCTTGTAGTCCACTTGGCAGAACAGTGCAGGCAGCCTTAGGTACTACAGTGATTTAAACAGTAAATTACACTAAGGGGACTAGCTTACAAATTCCATCACTTTCTAAAGTCTAAGCAGACAGACTTTAAAAGCCCTTAACATTACTGATACGGATTAACATGCCGAACTTCAATTTAATGAAGCCTTTGGCCTGGGAATAACAAAAAGTACTCTGCTAAAATCTGATCAACTAGCTACCTCCTCCTCCCCCTGCTTTTTTTTCTTGCTTGCTTGAAATGACGGTTGTTCTAGGAAATAAATACTAAAGAATTTTATGTCAAGCTGAGTCAACAGCTCAAATTTCATTCCAAGCAGGGCCTGATTACATCAGGGTTCAGTATAGAAGGGGCAGATACAGCATCAGCGTGATGGGGCCAGAAAAGCACATCACATCACAGCATATCTTCAGGATGCCCTTATCTTGATTCAGAACTTAAAGAACATTAATTTTCTGCACTCTCTCTAATCAGCTTAGGGTTTTCCCTTTGCTGCACAGGCAGCTGGAATGCTCCAGTGATTAACCAAGTCTCCGAGGTAAACTCAGAACTGGGGGCGAGATTTTGTCTGAAACATCTCAATAAAGCCGTCTTCATTCAAAGAAAATGAGAAGAAAAACACAGTGGCAGTTTTATTATCAGAGGAATAATTAAACACGGGAGGGATTGAGCCCTACATCTGAGAAATCAATTGGCGCTTTTCTCATTCTCTATCTCAATTTGCTTTATTACAAGAGCGCTGCTGACTCCAAGACACGAAGGTGGAGAATTATTAAAGGCAAAAAAAAAAAGCTTTCATTATGACGGTTTGAGTCAAGAGCCTAATGCTAACAAAAATTAAAGAGACTCAGAAGCGAGGTTGCCACTCTATTCTCCACTCACCATTTGCACACAGGAGTTCCTGGTGTCGCATGCTGCGCGGCTCACACACACACACACACACACACACTACTGCAGGGGTATGTGGTCCCACTGCACTCAAGTCAGAGACTTACCAGAAGTACCACTAGGCAGTACATGTGCCCTAGATCTGTTCATGCACCAAGCCAAGGGCATAAAAGCCATGCGGCCACTGCCTCTCTCTTGGTTCCTTCGCATCAATGTCCAGCTAAACGGAATGGAGGTGCGCATAACGCATCTCAAAGAACAAGTCACTGTATAGGTAAGTTGCCATTTTTTCTCCTTCGAGTGACTGCGCACATATACATTCCATGGGAGGTGACGCACCAGCAGACTCCTTTCAGGTGGTAGGATTTCAGGTTATCTGAAAAAGGACTAACACTGACTTGCCAAAGTTGGCATCATCTCAGGAGGCTTGAGTAACAGTGTAATACCCACAAACGCTATGTTCAGACAGTCCCATTGGTGCTTTGCAGGTAACCCCTACAGGGCTTTTGCTCAAAAAAGCTGATAAAGTGGACTGAGGCCTGATGGAGTGAGCCGGTATCCTTGGTGGACTTTAACGAGGTCATAGCATGGCGTAACGGAGTCAGACATCCAATACGAAATGTGCTGAGCTGTTAGTGGCTGACCTCTCAGTATCGGCAACAAAGAGGCTGGAAGAGGCTTTGAAGGACTTTGCACACTCCAGGTAAAGTTCTGCAAACATCTACGGTGTGGAGTTCTTTTCAGGTTTGGAAGAGTGGGGCTTTGGGGAAACTACAGGAAGGTGGATGGTTTGATTCAGGTGAAAAGCTGATACTACTTTTGGCATAAATTTAGGGCACCATAGGAGAGAAACTTTGTCTTTATGGGAACTGTAAAAGGAGGTCCATAGAGGAGCCTGAACCCATGAAGCTCTCCTTGCAGAAGTCACTATGGCTAAGAATGCAGTCTTCCTAATTAGCAGTGGCAGAGAAGTTGTTGCCAGAGATAATAAGGGGTGATCCGTTAACCAGGAGAGGGTAAGACTCGATCTTTGAGGTCCCTGATCAGACACTGAAGGGTAGACATGAACAAGGCCCTTCAGAAATTTGGAGACCAGGGGGGTTGTAGTAGTGCTGTAGCCCACTCCAGCAGGGAGACAGTTACAAACAAGCCTGAAGAGGCTTGCTCAGTCCTGGCCAATTAGGGCAGGGAGCAGTCTGCCAATCAGGGCCTGGCTGGGCCCTATAAAAGCTTGCAAGGGCTGAAAGGAGCTCACTCTTGCTCCAGCTGTGGAGTAGGAGGGACCTGGCTGCCTGGTGGACTAGAGAAAGTACCTGAGACTGAGCAGTGCTGGGGAGCTCTGGCCTGACCCAACTCCCAGATTGCTGGCCTGATACAGAGGCCTGAGAATTACTAGGGCTTCAGGGAGGCAGCCAGGGCAGGAGGAGGCAGTGAGCCCACCCCCTTGCCACTCATGAATGGCCATTTCTGATGGCAGTTTGCCCTTGAGGCAGGGGCTAGATGACAACTGGCAGTTGGTCACTGAAGCAAGGTGGGTATAGAAGACTGGACCTCAGAGTGTGGGTGGGGCAGTACCATGAAGAAAGGGCCGGAAGGGACACAGGGCCTGAAGTAGCACAGAAGATGGGTAACTGAGGGTAAGACACTGGTCAAAAGGGGGCACTCCAGGGCTAAAAGAGTAATTCCCAAGGAGACCAGCAGAAGGTGCCATGACAGTGAGTTGACCCCACTACAGAGATGACCAAAGATAGAAAAAACATCCACTGATGGATGTACTGCACAGATGGGAGCCAGGTGGACTCTCGAAGCACTAATTGAAAGACAGAAGTTTTCAGATGGAATAGGTGGTTCAATATGTGTCCAGCCCCTATGTGATTTGATGATCATCAAATCACAGGGCTGGAAGAGACTTCAGGAGGTCATCGAGTCCAGCCCCCAGCCCAAAGCAGGACCAACCCCAACTAAATCATCCCAGCCAGGGCTTTGTCAAACTGGGACTTAAAAACCTCTAGGGATGGAGATTCCACCACCTCCCTAGGTAACCCATCCCAGTGCTTCCCCGCCATCCTAGAAAAACAGTTTTTCCTAATATCCAACCTAGACCTCCCCCACTGCAACTTGAGACCATTGCTCCTTATTCTGCCATCTGTCACTCCTGAAAACAACCTCTCTCCATCCTCTTTGAAACCTCCCTTCAGGTAGTTAAAGGCTGCTGTCAAATACTCCCTCACTCTTCCCTTCTGCAGACTAAACAAGCCCAAATCCCTCAGCTTCTCCTCGTAGTTCATGTGCTCCAGTCCCCCCATCATTTTTGTTGCCCTCTGCTGGACCCTCTCCAATGCATCCACATCCTTTCTGTATGGGGAGCCCAGAACTGGACACAATACTCCAGATGTGGCCTCACCAGGGCCAAATAAAGGGGAATAATCACTTCTCTAGATCTGCTGGCAATGGTCCTCCTAATGTACCCTAATAAGCCATTAGCTTTCTTGGCTACAAGGGCACACTGTTGACTCATATCCAGCTTCTCATCCACTGTAATCCTCAGGTTCTTTTCTGCCAAACTTGCCTGTAACAATGCTTGGGATTCTTCCATCCCAAGTGCAGCAACTCTGTACTTGTCCTTGTTGAACCTCATCACATTTCTTTTGGCCCAATCCTCCAATTTGTCTAGTTCACTCTGGACCCTATCCCTATCCTCCGACGTATCTACCTCTCCCCCTAGCTTAGTGTAATCTGCAAATTTGCTGAAGGTGCAATCCATCCCCTCATCCAGGTCATTAATAAAGATGTTGAACAAAACCGGCCCTAGAATTGATCCTTGGGGTACTCTGCTTGAAACTGACCGCCAACCAGACATCGAAACGTTGATCACTACCCATTGAGCCTGACAGTCTAGCCAGTTTTCTATCCACCTTACAGTACATTTATCCAATCCATACTTCCTTAACTTGCTGGCAAGAATATTGTGGGAGACCGTATCAAAAGCTTTGCTAAAGTCAAGGAATATCACATCCACTGACTTCCCCATGTCTACTGCCTTCCCCATATCCACAGAGCCAGTTACCTTGTCATAGAAGGTAATCAGGTTGGTCAGACGTGACTTGATCTTGGTGAATCCATGTTGACTATTCGTGATCACTTTCCCCTCTTCCAACAGCTTCAAAATGGATTCCTTGAGCATCCCCTCCATGATTTTTCCAGAGACTGAGGTGAGGCTGACTGGTCTGTAGTTCCCTAAATTGCCCTTCTTCCCTTTTTTAAAGATGGGCACTACATTTGCCTTTTTCCAGTCATAAGATAACTGGTGAGATTCCATCAAACCAAAAACGTCTCCCATTTTGCTGCACACATGAGTCTGATGGAGCCTTTTTGCTGTTTACCAAGATGGTTTGACCTTCATGAGAGCATAATCATTGTGAGTGCTCATCCCAAGACCGTCCATGCAGTGAGGTGGTGAGGTTGGGATGCAGAGACCTGCTGTGGTTTTGAAACAGGAGATCCTCAACTAGGAGTAAAATTATTGGTGACCAGATGGAGAGCCACTGTGATTCCATGAACCAATATTGTCTTGGCCAGGTATGCAAATCAGCCTGTTGAGTGAATGCCTGTTCAGTCAATATACCAAGGGGAACTAGGCTCAGAGACAGGAGAGATGAAGTCTGGCATGTAGGCTCAAGTACATGCATGGGGCCATGCAACCCAGTAGTTACAGACAGGAATGAGCTGGTGTCCAGGGTTGGAGCTGAGGCTTTCAGACAGAGACTATGGACTGAAACCTGTGCATAGGGAGGTGTCCCAGGGTGGTTGTGGCACTGACATCTGCACCTTTTGCATCGACTGTAACTTCAGTTTGTCTACTTTTAGTTTCAGACTCAGATGGGAGAACAGCCGTCTGTTTTGAACCTGAGTGCTTGATCTTCCACAAACTGGTCAATCACCCAGTTAAGAAACTATTTGGACACAAAATTTGGTGACTTCCCTTGGAGCCGACAATAACCCAAAGGGAAGCACCACCTGTTGCCTGCTTTGAACCAATGACGCTTCCTGTAGTCAGGATGTATTGCCACATGAAAATAAGCATCATGCAATCAAGGGCAGCACCCCAATTTCCAGTCTGACTAGTGTGGTTCTCTGTCACCTCAGGGGAAACCGTTTGGAGACTGGCATGTCCTCTGTTATCTACACTGGGCATATTAGCAACAGTTAGGTTGAAGAAGTACAGCTTGCACTTGTAGAGGAAAGTGACAAGGTTTACTGGATCTCTTGGGTCTTAGGGGAGTTTGTTCCATAGTCTTGACCTGCTCCCACCCCAACAAAGTTCTACACAGACAAGTTTTAGCCTAAGTTGGGAAAACATGTCATAGCAATGATACTATGCAAATTCATAATGAGCTCTATGGGATTTTGAATAATATATTTAAACTGGACAGATGCTATTTCATTGCTCTCATCATTCCAGGTCAAATTGTATTAACAGAAGCATCTAAATGTAAATCTCCTAGGGCCAAAGCTTACTTGCCGACAGCTCTGTACAAGCCACAGCTCCTATTTAGAGGAAATTACAGCCATTTACATTCGCTGCTAGAGTAAAATGCTAGAGCTGACATTCCAACTCTGGATTTTGTGCCTCACCACCTCTTTCCACCCTCCATTACTGACAACAGGAGGAAATATCCCTGTTCTCCTGGGAAAATCCCCTGCAAGTCCTTTGCAAGGGTTGGTCTTCCAAGTTATATAGGCCAAATCCCTAACAGGAAAATTTTACCATCAGATGCATGCACACGGCTGACTTGATTTGAAGCTAGATGAGTGCATCCGCCGGCAGAATTTGACTCTAAGTGTCTGTCAAATTTTATTTATGAAGTCAAATCAATTAGTCCTTTTTTTTTAAGTAAAAAAGAAACAAAAACAGCATATGCCACTGCACTCACTTTGGTTTCATGTCGAGCTCACATTTGCAGAAGAGTCCAAAGGAAAAACTGTAGTACGCTCCGATAACTCGTATCTCCAAACGCAGCCAGAAAAGCACAGACCCCAGTTCCCAAAGAACATCCTTGCTAACAGATCTTGTTCCTCCACACGGTTCCAGTGAAGCTTCATGCAAAGATCAAACTACAGAGGCCTCAAACAGCTGTGGGCCCTATTGTCTGGTGTGTTCATTTAGATGGCATAAATGGGCTGAAGACATTAACGTAATCCAGCTACTGTCCAAAAAGCAAGTTTTGGGATGAATACAGAAAGACCTTAGCCTGCTTAGTATCATGGCAAACACAGCATTAAACATCCTTTTCACCTTTTAGTAAAGATACAGCAAAGGAGGGGGAAAAAGTTAAAGCATTTGAAGTATTCCATAAGGCTTTCATTTGAACAACCTCCCATGGTCCCTTGCCCTTTTGCTGGTGGCAGTTTTAGAAGGAAAAGACCCCTGAGATGGCTGCAAAGGGTGTGTCTACATAGCAAAGTTATTTCGGAATAATGGTAAGTGTCTACACAGCAATTCCGTCATTTCGAAATAATTTCGAAATAACGAACAGCTTATTCCGACTTCTGTAAACCTCATTCTACAAAGAATAATGCCTATTCCAAAATAGCTATTTCAGAATGAGGCGTGTGTAGACGCTCCACTTCTGCTATTTCGAAATAGCCCCTCACCAGGGCCATTCTAAGTTATTCCTCCTGGGGCTATAAATCGAGATAGCACGTCTACATTAGGGAAGCCTGCCTCGGACTAATTTTGAGGCTTCCCTGAAGTGTAAACGTGCTATTTCGAAATAAGCTATTTTGGAATAACTATTCCAGAATAGTTTATTCTGAATTAACTGTGCAGTGTAGACATAGCCAAAGAGAGCAATATCTGTTCTTTTGGGGAAGAGAGACATTAGTTGAGTTGGCCAGAAGCTGTTGCTAAAGTCCAGTCCCGTTTCACCTCAGGCAGTGTTTGGGATTCAGCTGGAGCCGGTAGAAGTGATCTGGTTCACTCTCACCAGCCCGGGCTGATGAGGACTTCTCTCACAATTTGGATGGCAAAGACCCGGCAGCCCAGGAAAGTGGGAGCGGCTGCAATGAGAGTGAAACTCACTCCGGTAGACTCCATCTGTGTCAGTATTTCCTCCCCACCCAAAGACTCTTTCTTTAAGGACCCAAAGAAGGAGCAATGGGTGGAACAGTCCATCAGCTTGGCCAAATATCCAACACCCATGTGGGCTCATTACTCTCTGGGCCCACATTTTCTTGTTTGCCAAAAATGATCTTAACATACCCCTTGAACTATATCGGGAGTTAAGATATATATATATTTTTTTTGTGGACTAATTCAGTCTGTCTCTCTTTCATCTACTTTTCCCTTCAACATTTTGTTGTTATAGGTTATGATTATGAACTTTCACTCCCTTTTTAATGTTAAACTCACCATTAGGATAAAATTGTCGGCCCAACTATTACAACTTCCCCAAATGGCAAGAAGCCCCCCAAAGGAGAGGAAACTATAGGTTTCAACTTTGAAGTCTCCTATCAAGTAAGAGATTGAGGTGCTTTCCCATGGAGTAGGCAGAGGGCAGACCCTGAGAGCACATCTTCTCCGGGAACTTTCTCCTACAAGGCAGGGGGCTTCCACACCACAGAGGGCACGTAGCACAATTAGAACCGCTACAAGCTGCATTGATTTCTGTTTGCAGGCTAGCAGGGAGCCCTGATTAATGGACTAAAGGGCTTTCCTGGTCATAGCCAGTACTTTCCCATTGCAATGTGATCTTGTCCACTCTAAAGTGGTCAGGGTCTAGCCCTCTAACCATCCTACAGGGCCCAAACCATAAACTGAACAGAGTCTGGGACAGAAATCTGTGATGTGTGCTCTGTGCAGTTAGTCAAGTGTTAATATAAAAATGAGGAGAACCTGGGTAAGGTGAGGAGGGGGCAGCTCTGTGATCCTGGAAGAGGTGGAGCCTCAGGCAGAAGGGGCAAGGCCAGCCCTCAGCACTGCATATAGCATGACACGCCTCCCCCCCACCCCAGAGCCACCCAGAGTATGCTGTGCAGCGCTCCAATGGCGTTTTAAAGGATCATGGGCTCCAGCCACTACTGCAGTAGCAGCAGGAGTGGCCAGCTGCCCCGTGCCCTTTTGAATCGCTGGGCTCCAGTGGAGTTGCCCCTGTTGTCCCCCCGCCTCCGTCAGCGGGCCTGATGAGCTCTATTAAAACCTAGCTGCCCTTCCACCTCGCACAAAGCATTGAACTGCATCAGAGTGTGCAATGGAGCACCAATCTGAGCAAATCTGCAGTATTTTCGTTCGCTAACTTAATTTAAGGGGAACACTCGTGATTTAGGGGCACAGTCCTAGTGACTTTCAATGGGGGCTTGTATTCCTAAATCATCCCCGTGCTGACAGTAAAGTAAAATAGACCCACAATTTCATATCCTTCCCTCACATCTTATTTTTACATATCAAGAGTTTGAGGGCATGTTGCATCTTCTCACGTAACCTGCAGATGCGTGTCATAAAAGAGGGAGGAAGAGGTGAGATGAAGCTAAAGCTGGTTTTGTACATTTTTAATCTGTGCTTGGTTTCTAAGCATTTTTTAGCCATGGCCTTTTTTTTAAAACTGGGGCTGGGGGTGATTTAATGCTTGACTAGTTGCAGTAATAGAAGTGCACCATGCTATCTGAATTAGATTTGCCTAGTTATGAACATCAGTGCCTGGAACACTGGAGCTACTCTGAATTAATCTATACAGTTTGAATACACTTGAGTCCATGAATACAGGATGGAATTAAACATAGATTCCCATTGAGCTAGAATTAACTTTATAGTCTCTCATCTTTGTACAGGAAAAAGGGGCTTAATTTGAAAAACAATTCAACACCCAAGCTACACTTGAATTTAGAGGCAAAGTTTTATAATTGTAGCCTAAGATTTTTGTGGTAAAATCCCAACTGCAGAAGATTTTTTGCCCTTTCTTGATATCATACCTGGAAAAAGCCACAGTGACAAGCAGTTTGAGAGTCATCTTCTGGGAGATATCCCAGGTGCGGGATTAAACTCCAAGGGAAAAGATGGTGCTTGACTAGTTACTAAGCGAGCTGATGAAGTGAAAATGCACAGGGCACTAAACTTACTGGAAAGTAAAAAGTGATGGAGTCTGCTTACCTTCAGAGCAGTCCAAGGGGATACAAAATGCCTCAGATGTATAGTCTACTCCTGTCTGGTAATCTCTGTCAAACAGTCAGGGAGAAGGCTTATTCTTGTGTCTGGTACAAACATCCACATCTCTAAATGCTCTGTCCTAATTGCAGCTTTTCTTGCAAGGCCTCAGAGGCTAATGAAAAACCCTCCAGCGCCTCTGGTGTCTGAGGCATCTTGGGGGAGCTGCCTGGCAGAATTGCTGCTCCTTATGCTGTATTTGTTCTGTGGGGAAACAAAGGAATTATATGAATTCAGTCGGCCTGCTGGTAGTAAGTGAACCTGCTTTCTTTCACAAACACCAACGGCCTGTGTTTTAACCACACGATCAGGGCTGGCAACAGACTTCAAAAGTTCTCTACTAAAATTTAAAAAAAAAATCTTATTTTTCAAATTAAAATTTTCAACCAGTTTTATTTACCATATTCACTTCTCTTTTCCTGTAAAGAAAACTTATTAGATACTAGAAATCAGCAATTAAATCCCTATCACAGCTAATGAAGGGCATTTGCCCAGAATAGCAGTATGTGAGCACACAACACATGGGGTATGTCTACACTTGCACCCTCTTTCGAGAGAGGGATGCAAATGAAGACATTCGAAAATTGCAAATGAAGCCAGGATTTAAATATCCTGTGCTTCATTTGCATATTCGCCTTATGGAACTATTTCAAAATAGCGCTATTTCGAAATAACAGATGCTGTTAAGACGTGGTTATTTCGAGAGAAAACCCTTCTCTCAAAATAACCCTTATTCCTCATACAATGAGGTTTACCAGTTATTTCGAGAGAAGGGTTTTCTCTCAAAATAACCACGTCTTGACAGCATCTGTTATTTCGAAATAGCGCCATAACATGAATATGCAAATGAAGCACGGGATATTTAAATCCCGGCTTCATTTGCGATTTTGAATGTCTTCATTTGCATCCCTCTCTCAAAAGAGGGTACAAGTGTGGGACATACCCATGTGAATTGCTCCACTTTAGTTTCTCGCCACCTGAATGGGAAACATAACCTCAAGACTGTGCAATCGATGGTGCTAAGAGAGCTAAAGAGTTAGTGCCTGGGAAAAGCCAGTTTGTAAAAATCAGCCATTTTTCTTTCAGACACAAGCAAAAAAACTCTGAAGGCAAATAAGGCTATTTGTTCCTCTTGGCTGATTTGAAAAGAAAATCAGATATTTTTCTTCCTCTTTCAGTTTTATAATAAAATTCCCTTCCAGGATGAATGTCAGCCTGAGGGACTTTTTACAGTAAAGTGATTATAACACCCTGAAATAACCGTTAGCTCTTGCGCTGCAAATCCAGCTCTATACCATAGTTAAGGGCAGCCAAATGCAAACATGGTGGGGGGAGCCTAGAGGAAAATAAATAACCACATCAGTCAGAACAGTCCACACGGTGCTATTAGACAGGCATCCCTTTCGTCTGAAAGAGGGCATAAAGCTACATGTACATGTGAGCTAGAAAAAGGGGAGGTAAAGGTCCATACTGACTTACCTTCACATTTTATTTTTGAATCACATTACCAACCAGCAGCCTCAAATGAGAGCAAGAAACCCCCTCCCCTTCCTGTGCTAGCCGCTGTGCATGCCCAAAGAGCTCGATCTAAAAGACTTGGGAGACTTAGGATGGGCAAAAGGCAGTATTATCCTGATATTGCACCCAGGCAGAGGAGTTAAAGGACTTGCCCAGGATCATGCAGTAGGTCTGTGGTAGAGCTGGGATACAAACCCAGATCGCCTCAGTCCCAGTCCTACAAATTACCCACCAGTCCATCGCTTGTTTCTGTATAACTCTCCTAGGGCTGTCAGTTAATCTCACTTAACTCAAGTGCTTAACTGAAAATAAATTAACTCAATTAAATTCATGGTGATTAATTGCACTTTTAATCACACTGTTAAATAATAATAGAATGCCAGTTTCAATGTATTATAAATATTTTGGATTTTTTTTTACATTTTTCAATATATCGGTTTCAAATACAACACCGAATACAAAGTGTACAGTGCTCACTTTATATTATTTTTGCTTACAAACATTTGCACTGCCAGAAGATAAACAAAAGAACTTGTATTTTTCAATTTACCTCATATAAACACTGTAGTGCAATCTGGCGTCAAAGTGTAATTTACAAACATCGATTTTTTTTAATTACATAACTACATTCAAAAATAAAACAATGTAAAACTTTAGCACTGACTGTTCACTCAGTCCTACTACTTGTTCAGCCAATCACTAAGACAAATAGTTTTGATTACATTTGCAGGAGATAACACTACCCATTTCTTATTGACAATGTCACTGAAAGGCAGAACAGGCGTTCACATGGCACCGTTATTTTTTTTAATCTTGTGATTAATCACAATTAATTTTTAATTGCTTGGCAGCCCTAAACTCTACATTTGATGACCTTTCAATTCACCATTTGTTGCTTGGCACTTAGATTACAAAGGCACTTTCATAGAATCATAGAATCATAGAATACTAGGACTGGAAGGGACCTCGAGAGGTCATCGAGTCCAGTCCCCTGCCCTCGTGGCAGGACCAAATACTGTCTAGATTCCACTTTGTAGATTCCAGCCTCCTTGTCACTTTCCCTTCAAAGTATTTGTAAAGCAATTGCAGCCCTCATTCCATAATAGGACTTAAATGGATCCCCACCCATCCCCATAGAGTAGCACCGCACTTAGACCCTATTATTCCTTGCAAGGTAATTTTCATACTTACATCACTTAGAGCTCTTCACAGAGCTCACCACAATAGAAACACAGATCAGCAAGCAGTGCAGTTAGATAAAAGTGAAGACAGGATAAACTTTAATAGAAGTTGTGTTATCTGTAAAAAGTGTCCACCGCAAGAGCTTGTAGTATGAGAAATATCCCTTGGTGGTTGCCCTCCATTGCACATGGATTCTATTCCAATAGAAATAGTCAGAATCATTCTGTCTTTAGGTCTCTGAAGAGCAACGTATTCCAGACTAAATGCCTTTAGATGAATATAATTGGCAGTGCCTTTATTGCTGGGGTTCTCAGTTTTGTACATTAGGGAACTACTGTTTCATGCACACAACTTAGATGCCAAGTATCTATTCAGTTCTTGGGCAAATTTAACACATGCTCAAAGAGGACATCTTGCAAATGGGTCCAAGCGCCAGGAATCCATAAGCTGGGAGTAAAGCCTCAGAGGCCCACAGGAAAACAGAAACCATTTTGAAAGAGTGTGCCCATAAAAAAGCAGCCAGCTTCCGCTAACTGGGAGAAGATGCATGGCCAAGTTCTTACAGGGTTTCTGCAGCAGAAAAGGCCTCCAGATGAAATGCCAAACGTGCTGGCTCAGCTTACTGCTGCTTCAACAGAACAAAACAAGTAACTAAAAATAGAAAGTAGAAACAGACAAAATACAATTCTTAACTACTTCCCATTACCCTGGATCTTCTGCAGTCAGTGATGCCAGTGAAGCATGTGAATCGTTACCTCGCTTGAGTTTGGAGCACATTTTGCACTGGTGTAAATGACTGCACAGGGCAATGGAAAATGAGGACCAGTAACTTTTATTAAAAGTATCTTTTAAATTGTATTTCTTTTCGTTTTCCTTGACCTGGTCACCATCCCATAACCACTTCTCTCCTCTGCACATCTGCCAGCCAACGACCTGGCTCCCCTAAAATGGGCCCAATAAGCAGCCAGTTGCCTGGTACACTAGTCCCTATGGCTGGTCCCCTCCTACCCAGGCATAAATCTGAATGGTCAGCTTCACCTCTCTAGGATGCTAGTGTGCCATGGTGTAAACACCCTGAATATACCTCGGAGGGCTGCTCTACAAATACTGCCTGGACTGAGAGCTTGTGTCGTCTGCCTGACCCTACTCCTCCCTCCAGGCAGATGCTCAGCCGGCCTAGGCTGTGATAGTTTCTCTGAAGTCAGTGGAGCTAGACAGTTTAGCAGCCGAGGGCCTGTATCACTGTCTCTACCACCTGAATCCCTCAAGTCTCCTTCCTTGGTGCATAGCCAGCCAGCATGACAGCGATGTGCCCCAAAGTGCTGGCCTGGCTGCCTGCTCTGTACGACACACCCAAGCAGGGCTGAAGTGCTGGAGGAGGGAGGCCCGGCAGCATACGCAGGGCTCCCACCCCATGGGCAGTTTGCGTTGTCCTGCTCTACAAAAGGGGAGCCCAGTACAGGGCAGGTGGTAACCACGGGGGGAGTAAAACAGCATCTGAAACTTCCTAACCCACAGGCATTTCACGTCCATCGTTCTTCAGGCAGGAGCTGTTTGAGGCACATTTCACTTGCTCTTGGGCTAGCAGGAAAGCTAGCGGGTCTCTGGGAGCCAAGCATGCCATTATGGGAGCGGTAGCCTCCCAACCATCCAGCAGGCCGGCGCCAGGAGCTCTGCCACCCTCGCTGCCCAGGTTTGGTGAAGTGTCGTGTTCGGGTGCTTCAGGCTCTCCCACTCTTTGGGGTCCCAAAACATTCCCAGGTTTCACCTAAGTCCTGCACTGGGGCTGCCAGAAATAAAAGCAGCAAACACCCCAGGGCTGGGTACTTTCCTCAGCTCGACCAAGGAGTTCCTAGCCCAGTCCCCCGTGTAATTCATCTGCACTGTCCTCCTGTCTGCAGACCAGTGTCCTGTGGCTATAGCCCCTTCTGGCACTCGGCCATCAACAGTAGCCATCTCTATCCAGCTCTCAGCCTTCAGCCCCACTTCCTGGGCTGCCTTCTCCTCAGCTTCCTGGCGCTGCGGCTCCTCTCACACAGCCTCCCTCCCCTCTCAAGCTTCTTCCCTTCCCTCTACTCCAGATGCCTGGCTCATGAACTGGGGCTAATAGGGCCCAGTAATGAGCCTGCTGGTGCATTACATTACAGATACGCTGCCTAGTGAGTACCGGAAACTCTGAGCTCAAGCTGCCAGTTTTAACCTCTGTGTTGCCTGGGGCTTAGCCTGGGGCCATGTCTCAAAGGGGTCTCCTCTCAAAATCGACATCTTCAGACCATGCCACAAGGAATTTCATTAGATCCCCTGCCCCCAACAAGCCATGTGGATTTATAATCAATGTGCCTCTTTTCTAAATCAACTGCTGTGAGAACAACCCACACAAACCAGGGGAGACTGACTGACTTGATGGGGCAACAGTGAACTAACACAAGAGTGTCAAATGCACAAAGTAAAACAAAAAAAAACCACCCTCTAGCCTGTGTCAGTGGTAATCCTCACTGTTTCCCATAATAGGAAAAATATTGACAACAGAAGTGAGATTTCCAGGTTGCTGGTGTCCTTCTATTCATGGAAACAAACATACCCACAATAATCCAAGAGAAGGAAACAGGACTGAATTATTGACAGACCATTAAGAGATCACAAGACAAACTCAGTGAGCATCCAAAGGTTTCTTTTTAAACTCTTGCATCTTTAACAAATCACAGTCTATTTTCTTCAGAACTCTGAAAGGTGGTTCTTTGGTCAAACAAGTATCTTTCTGACAAATTCCAAGTTCCTACTTCAAATTGCTGAGCTATGATAGTTGTTAAACAAAAGTTGCAATTTTTTTCTGCAGCAGGAATCGTATTGTGTGCCCTGGTTTCAAAAATGGCTGAACCAGTTGTGCTTGGGCTATTCCAATAATGCCACTCCTGGACTGTGAATGAGCCTACCAAATTTCAGCCTTGCAAGTAAAAAATGGTAGCACTTACACAGCTGAAAAGTTACCTCTTAAAATTAAGGAGTGTGTGTGACTTTGGCTGTACACTTCACTAAAGGTTCCTCTTATGTACTTTAGTCATATGTGGTTTTGGAGAAAAAATGTCATAAAAAAAGTTACAGAATAAATCTTTCCACCCAGCTTTCTAATTCACCTCCGGACCAAGATTTGGCTGGGAAAATTTCAGAAAGTTTGAGAAAATTCTGAGAAAATGGAAGAGAGCCTTGGTAACGGAAACCCCTGGCAGACGTTGTACCGAGACAGAAACAGCTGCTGGTCTTTGAAAGGGATTGAAGGTGTGACGGTTTGGCACTGATGCATATATGCAATATCAGCAAGCATCCAGCACCAAGCTTGGAGGAGCTTTAGTTGGCTGCACACCTTCCGTACGTCAGACAGCACAGCTGCGGTAGGAGATTGCATTCCGCATAGCACGCAAGAAAAACCAGACCTTCTGTCCAACTAGCTGTAGTGACGCACATAAGTGTGCATGTTAATTCGCTTTTTAAATGGACATATCACTCAATGCCCTTTTCTGGGGTGGAGGAACGACCTAAATATCTTTTAAACCTTCGAAAATCCACCATGTGGAATCTTAACTGACCCTCACATGGTTAATTAGCACCGTTGGAGCCATCAGGTCCATAGCACAGACCTCTGCCTAGCAGGCAGATATGCTCCATGAGGACTAGCCACTAGAGGGAGAAGACACTTAGCTTTAAAACTGACTGGCAATTTGCTGGCCTCAGAGGAATAGAGACTGGCATCCAGGGTTCGATTCCAGGTTTTGGGGGGGAGTTTTTGCTAATGGTTCACTACAGGTGCAGTCTTTGAAAATAAGGCAGCCTCTAACAAGCCTCTCCTGCGCAAAGGAGAGTGACATTTTTTCAGTGGTTTTTGGTTCTGTTCTCAGGAGCAGCTGAACAGTTTTAGCTGAAAGTTTCCAAAAACAAGGCAGACACCCAGCATAGAAAATTCCAGCTTGAAGAGTCAGAGTCTAGCAAAATTATAAACAACTGAAACAGGGCCTTATAATGGAAATTGTTAGGGTATCTTAACTGCAACGTCTTTCCCAGTGCCACCTGTAATAAGCGGCTGAATGCAAGTTGTCTATTTCAGTGTTTCTCAACCAGTGGTACTAGTACCCTTAGGAGTACTCGAGAGAAGTCTGGGGGGTACATCAACACAACTGAAATTTGGAGAAAACTGAATTTTTGTTTTAAGTTCTAGAGTTTTATTATTTATGTACTTTTTACACCCAAAAAATGTCATTGCTGGCCCGGCTATGATTAAGTTGTTTAAACAAATGTGTTGCAACGGTAGAAAAAAAAATTTTTTTTTAAAGGGGTACTTTATTAAAAAAGGTAGAGAAACACTGGTCTATCCTTTCGATGATCCCTGATTTAAAGACAACCTCCAAAATGGTGAACCTGAGGCACAAACTGGATTCCTGGATGGTTCATGCTATGTAAAGGGAAAATACACAATCAGCCCAGTGAAACGAGAGTGACAATTTTATATTTGTCCTAAATACTTTCTTTTTTTCAAAAACCAAAAGAAAACTCAAAAGATCCTGCTTAGTCGTCTTTTAGTTTCTCAGCTGGCCTCTTGCTGGATGAAAGCCACTCTGCAGATGTAACTCGTTACTATTACAATAACTGCCCAAAATGGGAGTTTTCAATGGAAACACTGACGCAATGGGAGAGACAGATTGGGACTTTTAAGCCATGGTCCATACTGGAAAGAACACAAAGGGGTTGCGCGGCAGAGAAAATTCCATCCAAGCATTACATGCTGGAGCAGCAGGTCTGAGGGCTTGTCTGCACACTTAGTTTGTGGCAAGCGGGGCTCTAAATGTACCTACGCTAGCCAGCCAGGCACTAAAATTCCATAATGCACTTTGATCTACCCTGCCCTACAGAGGCCTAGGTTAAAATGCACCTCTGAGGCTGCGGGGTCCATGCAGACAAAGCGTACAACAGGTTAGCATGGGGTAGAGATACTCCCCATCCTGCTGCGAGCTAACAGTGGGTACGTCTACATTAGCTCGTTAGTTCGAGCTAGGTAGGGTAATTAGGGCAAGCGGAGTTGCAAATGAAGCCCGGGATTTAAATATCCCGGGCTTCATTTGCATACAGCCGCCATTTTTAAATCCCCTTAGTCCGAACTCCATGCCCGCGGCTACACGCGCACGGAGTAGGTAGTTCGAATTAAAGATCCTAATTCGAACTACCATTACTCTAACGGAGTAACGTAGCAGTTTGAATTAGGATCTTTAATTGACTACCTGCTCCGTCGCATGTAACCACGGGCACGGAGTTCGGACTAAGGATTTAAAAATGGCGACGCTGAACATGTAAATGAAGCCCGGATATTTAAATCGGGCTTCATTTGCAACTCCGCTGGCCCTAATTACTACCTAGCTCGAACTAACGAGCTAGTGTAGACGTACCCTGTGAGTGTAGACAAGCCCATGGCCATAGCAGCAAGTAGCCTATAGCAGCAAGTAAAGATGCCAGCTGAGACTGGAGCCTCACTGTTAAACACAGAGAGAGAATCCCTGCCCCAAAGATCTTGCAATATAAATCAATGGCCAAGAAAGGAAAGGGTGGGAGGAGAAACAAGCACAGAGCTGTCATACTGTGGCAGGTGAGAGGCAGAGCCAGGGAGAGAATCGATGTCTCTGGTACCCAAGGGATGTCTCCGGTGCAATCAAAGGCATGGCTACAGCACAGGTGGACACATCCAAGGTAGCCTGGCTCCAGCTAATTCAAAGAACAATGGCAGTAAGGCCCCAGCAGCACCAGCTGTCCAACCACCCAAGGACTTTTGCTATGGCCAACCCGTACAGCGGCAGGTTTACCGCTACTGTATTTCAGGCTAGCTAGACCAAAGGGAGCCCGGAATATCTACATGTGCTGCAGTCACACCTCTGACTGCAGAGTAGACAGACCCTCAGAGTCTGGGGGCCCTACTCACTAGCCTGCACTGCCTTTTCAGTGCGATTCCCATGCTGCACTATGGGTGCAAGGGGCAAGCTCTTCCCGGGTTAGGTTACTTCTGCTGGCCACTGATACTGGTCCGTCCCCCCCACTCCCTTGACACACTCCACCTCTTTTGGGGTAACTGATGTCTTTCCTCTCCCAAGCACATCCTTTGTCTCCTCAGCACATCGTTACGTTTCCTCTGACTGCCCCCAAACACTCACGTGCGGCAGGCAAAAATCTGACCCTCACCTGTGGTTACCAGCATTGAGAATCCCAGGGGAAAGTGACGCTGGAGTTCAGATACAGTGATGTTAGGGCGCACAGATGTAATCTGCCCTGCCGAGCCTACAGCCTCTCTTAATAGCTTATTACAGCTCAAAGAAGCATTGACGCACATTATTTATCATTGTGCAGACCAGACCAAATCCAGCCCGCAGTCAATGCCACTGGGAGCAACAGAGGACCTCTAGGGACTATTTTGGCCCATCGTTGCTTTAGGAGAGCGTGTAAATGCCACAAAGCACCCTTATACCTTAAAAGCCATTTGTAGAAAAGCTACAGATGTCAGGAGAACTGACATTTGATGACCTTGATTCCAGTATCAGCAAATCCTGGATTTCTCTGGCTTTTGGAAGGTAAACCTACCATCAGCCGTCTTCCACAGACCTGTTTTAGTGCAGAAATGACTTCCCTCCCAAGCGTGCAGCAATGTGAATGGCTTGGCAGATGTGGAACTCAACAGCCAGGAATAGAATACCAAGAACCCATTTTCTTTTGCACGTTGACGTTGGAAAGCAAATCATTGACACTTGGCTTTGCACGCAGAGCTTGATGCACGACTGCCCCAGCAATAAACAAATGCGTGAGAAGAATAAATTAAAAACTGGCGAGAAATGAAAATGGAGTCTCCGAAATGAAGTGCGCTAACGTCTAATTTCATAGCAGCAGAGCACTTCTCCCTATGGCTCATCTTCACTGTTACCGTATGAATTAACCACGTCAGTTCGCCTGCCCACAGCCAATATTTCCAGATCAAAGATCCCCTGGAATACTCTGGGGGCTCTGCATGGCCAAGAAGTCTGAGATCCAAAGGGCGGGGACAAGGCTGCCTTTTTTAAAAGGATGTTCGCACACGCTTGTATGCAGTGAGTCAGATCCTGGCCCATTTGTACCACTCCGGCAGTGCTAAAAAGGCTGTACGTCTGCCTGACCCCACACCACTGATTCCAAGGCAGCCCCGGACAGAGGGAGTATGCCCCGGCAGGGTACGCACAGAGGTTAGTGCACTACCTAGCCCCTGCTGCTGTACTGGCCCCTTTCGGCTCTTAGCAGAGCAGCCCTGAGGCCACTCTGACTTGTGCCAGGACCAAACCAGCCCTCGGATCGGGGCGCCAGAACAGGGGGAGCAGGGGACCATCCCCCCCGCCCACATTTTACGGCTCATAAGGGTGAGCAGCTGGGGAGGGGCAGAGAGGAGCAAGGAGGGGACAGAGTCTCAGGGGCAGGAGGTGGTGCAAGGGTGGGGCTCAGGGTGAAGGAGCAGCAGGAACTAGACCAGTGTGACCCAGAGGGCAGGTCCGCCGTTCGGGCACCTGTGGCATCCCCACTTTTAGGTGCTTCCACCACTCCTGGTGGGGGGGTGTAAAGGTAGCACCCATCTGATCCTACACAGAACACAGCTGAGGCAGACCCAGGCCTCACTACGTGCTGCTCCTCCGATGGACCCGGAAGAGGAAACAGCAGCAAGCAGAAGCCACAGACAGGTGAGAAGTCCACCTTTGGCCTCAGGCTCCCTCCCACAGTAGGCCCCAGCTGCCTGACACCAACCCCCCACCTCAGCTCTCCTGGAGGAGTCCCCAGTCAGCTACCTCCCTAAACAATCTCCAGCTACCATGCCAGATCTCACCCATCCCCTACACACTGCACTGGGGCCTCGCCCATTACTGACTAAGAACCTCCCCCGACATCCACCCACAGTGCCCCTCACCTACACACCCTTGCGCCATCTTCTCCGTGCTACACAGAGATTCCCCACGGCCTCCCAATCCAACCATCCCTCCAATAGCAACGGCACCTCTTCCCAAGCCACCCTCCAGGGCCACCTCCTCCCGAAGTCACCAGCAGATGCAGATCCGGGAGCCTCCTCTGGTTAGGGCAGGATGCTCGGGGAAAACCAGTGATGCTCGCCTGTGACAAGAGACGCACTAGAAGATAGCTCCTTAGTAGCCTGACACTTGATCTCCCCAGATGCTAGTCATACATTGGGGGAGGTCTGCAAAGGCACCACGGAGTCTGACATCCAGTTGAGGGCTGAGAGGTAGCTTGGGGGAGTTGCATTTCACATCCAATGACAGCTGGACACCCAAAATCTCTTTGTGCCATTGCCCAAGCGAAAAAGTTCTTACAACTGCTTCGTCGAGATGCTCTAGTTCCCCCATGTTCTGGGGCTGGGGCTTGAAACTGGGCAGCAGGTTGCCCTCGTGTCGGGGATACGCCTTTTTCTGCCCCTGAAAATCCGTCCAAATACGGCAGAGTTAGAAGGCCCTGTGAAATTGCAGTCTGCACATGCTCAGTAGAGACTTGTTGGAGTTTGACAGCCCAGGTGCCGGAAGAGCCCACCTGCATGAAGCATGCTCCAGCCCAAGGCTGCAAGAGCCGAGCAGTCCTGGGTACATAAAGTGAGTGCAGAGAGACTGGCTGTTCTGGACTCACAACGCTCTGGTTGCTAGCACCCAGGAGATGGAGGAAGCTAAGTGACTGGAATGCAAAGAAGGGGACAGATTTCCTGAGCCCCCGACCAGTACCTTAACCCCAAGGCCATCTTCCTCCCACATGTCTGTGGCATCTTATGACCAGAACTTCAGGGTCACTTTCACCAAAGACAAAGGAAGTCTTCCCACGGACTTGAGTGGTAGTTGGGGTAGCGGGGTGGTATTTCGCTTTAAATAATAAAAAGACGGTAGATACAAGGCTCCCAGTGCCCTAGCATACAACTAGTAGTCCAACGCCGACATATCAATTCTCAGACTTCTCAGTGCATCGTTTTGATGCATGCCTAGGAGGTAGTGACTGCTAACAAGGAGAAGCAGACTGGCCAAACAAGATGGGAATCCCAGCATGCTCATACATCACCTGCAAGCCAAAACACATCCGGGCAGTGAATTCTTTAGCCTACCAAGCTCACCAGTTTCTATCGGATGTTTAATTGTCTACAGTTGGAATGGCAGGGCTCTGACAATGCAGGTGAATTCCACAAGGCTTAGTAAGTGATATAATCAGAATTATTATTTCAATACATTTAAATGAAAGCACATCAACACATACAGTTCCAAGCATACAATTACTGACAGCAATAACAGATGCATTTCTAATTACACAATTGATTTAATTGGCTCCTGCCAGCTCCTGTTTGTATCAATGGGCAGGTCTGGCAGCTTAGCACCATTTTAAAATGGTAATTGATGCAATTGTACCTATTTTTGTTGGGGAGCAAAAGGACAGGAATTCCAGTTACTGGATCTCTGTATTGTACCTGGGACGGGGGTTAGCCGCAAAATATTCACCTGCAGAACATCTCTGGAAACAAATGCAAAATTAACACGCCGGTATTTCCAGCTCCAGGGAAAATGGGCTATTTCACCAACCAATTAGCATTTTTACAGCAGCAGTGTAATTATATCTTTGTCGCTTAAGTGAAAATCCATTTTCACACATCACAAGTAGTATTAAGTATTGTGTGAGGCTCTGCATCAAAACAAATGGCTCACCTACGACAAGGCCAAGCCTCACAATTGCCTCAGACAGACAAGAATGCCCAAGAGATACATAATGCATCAGAGATTACCCCAAAGCAGGATGAAGCCTAGAAGGAGACATATGTACAGAGACCCCAGAGATGACATCCTGGCCCTATTGAAGTCAATGGGAGCTTTGGCGTGGACTCTGGCAAAATGGCCTCTGATGTGAAGGATTACCACTTCTGGGGGTGCAGAAAGAGGCTGAGGGATTTGGGCTTATTTAGTCAGCAGAAGAGAAGAGTGAGGGGGGATTTGATAGCAGCCTTCAACTTCCTGAAGGGGGCTTCCAAAAAGGATGGAGAGGCTGTTCTCAGTGGTGACAGATGGCAGAATGAGGAGCAATGGTCTCAAGTTACAGAGGTCTAGGTTGGATATTAGGAAAAACTATTTCACTAGGAGGGTGGGGAAGCACTGGAATGGGTTCCCTAGGGAGGAGGTAGAATCTCCATTCCTAGAGGGTTTTAAGTCCCAGCTTGACGAAGCCCTGGCTGGGATGGTTTAGTTGGGGTTGGTCCTGCTTTGGGCAGGGGGCTGGACTCCATGACCTCCTGAGGTCTCTTCCTACCCCATGATTTGCTGCTGCCTCTCCATGTGAGGAACGCCGTGAGAACTGCTTATTCTGAGATAAACAGGCACAAGCCCTTTTAGGGAACAACTGCACATTTATTAGGGGGCTTGCAGCCTCTAGGCAGCTAGCAGGTTCCCAGACGCTGCCACCCTGCAGCGAGGTGGAAGTGGCAAACGAATAAGCAGTGGACGGACCTCTCAAGTTGTGTTCAGGTCAGCATCTGAAGTATAGCTGTTCTGCCATGTGACATTACCATGCGTGCCGGTGACACCTAATGGCTGGCATAGGAATTGCATCAGAGAAGGAAAAGGAAGGATGTGGGTGGAAGATACCTGGACCACCTCCTCGGATCTGATTGTTCTGTGTGTCACGCAGGACCCCAGCTTCGTGTGCAAAGGTTGCTTCCAGCCACCTTAGTACTTGCACATCCTGAGGTCAGCCAGAGCCAGTGCACTCCGCAGCATATGTTAGAACAGCGTATTGAACCTGCATTGACTGTCAACAGCTCGAAAGGGGCAGGCAGGCAAATAAGGAGAGCCCAGAGCATGCTGGCCATGCACCTCCCACTGCACTTCCTGTAGCTGGAGGGGACTGTGCCAAGTCAGCGCACCCCACTCTGCGTTAGCCGGGGTTTCCCATGTGCTGAAGGAATATGCTTCCTTGTCAACTGGTGCTGTAGGAGTGGGGTGTGTGCATGGGAGGAGATAAGGATCTGGCCCACTCTGGGCCACTACTCTTAGATAATCCCCAGGGACTAGGTTAGGTGTTACTGTAATATTACTATGGTAGTAATAACCATGGATTGGTCAGCTTCACCTTGGGTTTCATTTCCACCTCTGGTGCACTGCTTGACTTTTAGCCCTGCGGGGCAATATTTATATTAAAAAAGAAAAGGCCAATTACAATCTCTTCTCTTCTGTGTGTTTTTAAAAGTAATCAGTTCTCCATCTGTAAAATGGGGATAACAACACTGCACTTTTTGTGGTCTATTTAAAGTATAAACTCTTTGAGACCGGAGTTGTCTCATAGTAAGGGTCTGAACTCACTAAACATCTGTGCAATTCCTTACCACAATGGAATCCTGATCTTAACTGGGGTTTCTAGGTATTATTCTAATAATTAAAAGACAAATTCCTATCTGGGATGTAATGAGACAACTCATTGTACTTCATAACATTTTTCAGGAGCACAGGTTAGCATCTCTCTGCAATGCCTGCAATTGCAAAGTCTCTTCGCAGCCAGAAAGATGAGGAAAGAATGTTAACCAAAATTTGGGTTTCTCCAGATGTTGAAGTAAAAACAGATGACTCCCTAAATCTGCAAACCCCTCACACTGGTGAGCTGCGGATTTCCCTTGTTGATATTGCATCTTGGTGGAATATCAGAAAAGGAGCACTGATAAGAGAAACCAATTTAGTAAATTAGCCACTCAGACTCTCTGCACTGAAACCATGCTTTCAGGCTCCTTTGAGAAGGGAACTGAATGCTGCCACATCAGCCCCATATAGACTGCAGTTATCTCCCATCACACAAACAATGTACATAATTAAGTACAGTTTTCTATAGCAAGCAACATCTGCGAATGAAAGAAATGGAAGTCTCAGCTAACCAAAATGCCTTGTGTGCCTCAAATCAGGGCTTCTTCAAAGTTAGAGTTTTAAGTTCCGAATGGAGTCATGCTCGCCAGTATAAACTGTTCAGAGTTACCTGTCGGCACATGTATGAATAAAATCCATACCACATACACATTGGACCTGTATCCAGGACTAAAAGCCTCCCCAGATGCTACCCAGACTAAGCCCCAAACCTGCAAATCCTGCATAACTTTGCTGCTGTGAAGCTTCAGGGGGTAGCCGAGTATACCCTCTGCTCCCTGTCACCCACCCCCTCCTTTTTTTCCCCTCCCCTCCTCCCCTATTTATTTTGGGTCTGCACATCCTAAACTCAAAACTCCGGTCATCTGAAGAAGTGGGCTGTGCCCACGAAAGCTCATGATACCATCTACATGTTTTGTTAGTCTATAAAGTGCTACCAGACCATTTGCTGCTGTGAGCAGCCCCATTTAACACAGACAATGGGGCTGGGTTTGTGCGAATAAAATTAAACGTGAGCTTAACTGTTTGCAGGAAGAGGATCAAAGACTCTCCGTGTCACCCATTTCCATCTACCCAGCACCCATCTCTGTCCCCTCAGACAAAGCCTGGACAAATACATAAGCCTGGGAATTTGATCTGACACTCAGCAAGTTCCACTGCCGGTGTTGGTGGCCGTGCTGGAGAAAGGCCTGTCAGAGTCAAGTCCTCTACCTCTAGCTCTGTAGTATTTAAACTGGAGGCCTGTTTGTGTCACTACCACAGTATCACACTAGCAGTTTCTGTGCAGATACCAGAGTCCCAACCCATTTGAGATTGAGTCGACTTAAAACTCACACCTAGAAATGCCCTGGAAGCCTGACATGTACAGCCTGTGCCCTGTGGGGATAACCACTTAGGGTACGTCTACACAGCGGCACTAGTTCGGGATAATGTCCATTATCCCGAAATAGCGTTGTGTGCGTCTTCACAGCACGCCTGTTATTTTGAAATAAATTCAAAATAACAGGCGTCTTATTCTGGCTTCCTGTAAACCTCATTGCATGAGGAATAAGGAAGACACTGGACTAATGCTCTATTTCAAAATTTGGCGCTGTGTAGACAGCACCAAATTTCAAAATAGGCTCTCTCAAAATAAGCTACGCAATTTGTGTAGCTCAAACTGCGTAGTTCATTTCGAGCTACACACAACTGTGCAGACGTTACCCTTACTGAGTAGGCAGACATATGAGACTTCCAAGCAGACAAAGTATAAACACACGTAGGGCAGCTTGCAGGAATACAGGCTATTGGAGGTGAATGCAGGGACCATGGCAAGAAAAGACACACACACACATTACAGATATTTTCTGTCGGTGTATAAGCCTGCCCTGTTCTGAAAATAATGCAGTATTAAAATGTAAAAAATGGGTATAATGGACCAAATGCCCTTTGAAACTTAATGGGCCAATTTCCAAAAAGTTCTAGTAATCAGGCTCTGCACTGGGTCTCAGAAACCCTGAGTTCCAGTCCTGGTTCTGACACATGCCTCAGATTCCCCTCTCACCCTGTCTGTCTTGTCTCATTTAGAATGTATGCTCATCAGGCAGCAACTGCCTTTCTTACGCACAATGTGTACATACAGTACCTAGCAAAGCAGGGTTCTAATTTTGGTTGGAGGCTTTAATCTGTCATAACATAAATGAACAATAAATTCATTTCTGGAATAAGAAGACATATCTCCATTAAAGCTACTGGGATTGCAGCTGCTTACGATAGGTTTGATTTAGTCCAAAGACCATAAGCTTGTTTGCTTGAGAAATGGCTACAAAGTAAGGTTTATTTAAAACAAGCTAAGCTAGCGAAGAATCCCTTTGTTACAATGGGTAGTGGGATTAAATGTCGCTTTTCTTTGTACATTTGTTTAATTGTATTGTCGGCTAACTCCTGGGGTTTAAAATGTGCCTGTTCAATAAAAATTACTTGGTTTTTTTCTAAATCTATCACTCTTCCATAGTTGCTCTTGTTCAAATTGGATTAATGAATCACAAACATAACACTTTAGTTGCAGAAATTAATTTCATATAAATTAAGAATGATATTTTGGAGTGTGGGAGAGGCTGTTTCACTTGTTGTTCATTTACATGACATTTGTCATGTTTTGATACCTGGTGTTTCAATTATCTAATGCATCTGACATCAATATTTCTATGGTGCCCATCACAGCGGTATCTGCGCTCCTCAGTATGAGGGGCTGTGCTTCTCTCCCATTTCACAGATGGAACGGAGGTTTGGTGAGACAGAGACCCTTTGCTGGTATGCTGGCCTTGCAAAATTCCTACCTCCTTAACAGTGTTTTGTATTGAATTTCCTGGATTGCGTTGAGATTCAAAAATTCAGTCAATGCTATTTTACTCTTATTTGAAATAAAAGCATCAATTTTAACACTGTTGAAACCAGTGTTTGTTGGGGTGTGTCTATACTGCACCGTTATTTCGAGATAACAATGTGAGCGTCTACACAGCCATTCCGTTATTTCAAAATAACAAATAGGGAGGACCTGGCTGTCCCCCAGACACAGTTTGCTGCATTCCTCACTCTGGCTGGTGAGCACAGGGGGCAGACAAACCTGGACCTGCCTTGCCAGGGGACATGCACCCCTCCCCTGGCTATGCCTGCTGGAACTGCAGCAGCCATACAGAGGCACTTCTCACTGGCCCAAAGCTTCTGCAGTGGAGAGGGCTGGGAAAGTCCTCTCTCCCCAGGGCAGCCTACATACTGAACCTCTCAGCCCCAGCCCCAGCCCCAGCCCCACTCCAGAGCAATGATTCAAATGAAACATGGACATTTCCATTTTGTTTCCCAAAAAAACCCCGGAAATTAATTGAATTACGGACCTGAGCTCCTCTAGTTTAGTAGTAAAAATGAGGTCTGGGAGATCTACTACTTCTTAAATGTTGAAAGATGGCGACCGGAAAACTATTGGCTCTATTCACTGGCTACTCTACTTCCCTTGTTTAATAAATCTGTTAATTTTAAATGCAAACCATGTTTTGCTAAACTTACATAACAAAAAACCTGCAGCACATTTTAAGTTTTATTCAACTAATAAAAGCAAATTTTAAAATGATGCTTTTGTGCATTTGTATTAGTTGGGATTGGTCCTGCCTTGAGCAGGGGGCTGGACTTGATGACCTCCTGAGGTCTCTTCCAGCTCTATGAGTCTATGCTATTTCCATCCAAATATAACTAGTTGTAAATAATTAACCTAATAAATAAGTATATTATTCAACATTTCCTACAAAAATTAGGCATCTACGTATATGTTAAGCCATGGAACTTCTTAAATAAATGTAGAGAATATAATCCTGCTTAGCAAAAG
This sequence comes from Rafetus swinhoei, assembly GCA_019425775.1. Classification (NCBI taxonomy): domain Eukaryota; kingdom Metazoa; phylum Chordata; order Testudines; family Trionychidae; genus Rafetus; species Rafetus swinhoei. The sequence goes on from CM033432.1 coordinate 49,650,866, forward strand.
TACCACCACATTTTGCGTAAAGATGTGAGGGAGTAAGACGAGGGCCTGGCAGTGCAGGAGCTAAACAAGGCCTTTTTGCCCAACTAGCCCCACCCCGTATTCCCTGCAGCCAATGCCAGGCCTGGAGGGAGGATAAAAGAGAGGAGCCTGGCTCAGTTAGGAGCTGACCAGTGAAGAGACAGGAGCTGGTTTTGTGGTCTGCAGGACCTGAGCCAGAACCGTCTACTCAGCCATAGGAACACGTAAGCCTCCAACCCCTCCCTCTGGCGCCAAGGGAGGAACCTACGAGGAACCCTCAGTGAGAGGGGGAATTGGACTGTTGGGGCCATGCCCCAAACTTAAGAACTAGACTCTGATAAGAGGCTGGAGTTCCTAGGCCCGGGGCCCTAACAGCAGGGCCTACACCCCTTTACCACCAGATAACTCTGGGACCTAACCACTAGACCACCCCGCTGCCTGGGAGACCCAGCCACAATGGACTATGTTTTGTTGCAAATCCACATATTCAAATTGTTACTAACCAATGAGAATCAACTTCTCTTTAGGAACTTAACTAAAAAGTCCATTGCAAAACAAGATTAAAATCAGTGATGTAAAGTAGTGTGATTAAAACAACATCCAGCCTGGCTTAAATTATAGGACTAAGGGTTGCAAATTTAAACTAGTGTAGCCTGCCTACCACCAGTAGTTTGGGAAGTTCACAAAACCTCAGACTTCACATGGCCCCGACATTCCCTAACGAATACAGGGCAAAAAAAATGCGTAGGCTTCTTCAGGCTCTTGGCTGTTGCTATAGTGTTATTCTGTTCTTAGCTCACAACTGGGAGCCAAATGTACACAGGCCGGTAACTCCCTCTCACTTCTATGTTCATTGTTCAGTCGTGTGTCGCTCACCACACAGTTACCTTGGAACGAAAACTCAGCAATTGCAATACCAGAGGAGGGAGGAAAGGCTCCGCTTTAGTTCCCACACTGCTACTGCCCACCCAGCAGCCACCAACGCAGAGAAGAATAGCCAACGTCCTCCTCCAAGGGGTATCATTTACAAGCAGGGACTCACCTTGGACTGAGGAGACCTGGGTCCAAATTCTTGGCTCTGCCACAGACTCCCCATGAGACCCTGAGAAGAGTCACCAAAGTTAAATTTACACTGAAGAAAAAAAACCCCAGCAGTCTCAGAGTCTACACTGCAGTAAAGCACACCCAGCTGGCCTGAGTCAGCTAATTTAGGACTAGGTCTCGTGCTGGGGGGGCTACAAAATTTCAATGTAGGCTGGCCTCTAGGCTTTGGGACCCTTCCCCTCTTGCATGGTCTAGCACAGGATGGGGAACCTAAGGCCCGGGAGACAGATGCAGCCCCTGGCTTGCCTGGATCCGGCCCCTGAGGCTCGGGACTCCCTTTCTAGCCTGCTACTGCTCTCTCCCTCCTGCTCAGACCCCACGCCCAAGCCTGTTTCCCAGCCACCCCCTCCCACAAACTGAACCCCTCATTTTTGGCTCTACCCCAGACCCTAGGGGAGCCCACAAAATCTACTAGCCTGGGGCCCCCCTAGGCTCTGTGAGGGGAATGTGGGGAGTGACTTTCTCCTTCTCAGTCGGGGGCCATGTCAGTGAGGGTTTTCTTCTTGCTTCTCACTTGTGTGCGGCCCCTGACTGGTTTTTCTGTGGGTCAGCAGCCCCCAACCCAAAAAAGGTTCCTGGTGTGGCAGATGCTTTGTCTTAAGGTAAATTGATAAGTGCCAGGCTAAGGAGCCAAGTCTCCTATGAAGCTCTGACTAGCAGCTCTGCTGCACTGAAGGCTCATTATTAATGCTTTCACAGAGCCCTTAGGGAACGGGACAGGGAGGAAGCCATGCTGGCTATATGGCTCGCCCAGTTCCAAATGCTAAGAGCAAATTCCTCTCCCTGATACACAAGTGCAACTTCTTTAGAAAGCAACGAGCACAGCACTTGGAGCACAGCACTTGGGTAACTTCGGGGCAGCAGAAAGCCCAAAGCGTTTCTTTTGTGCACAGAGTCTGTGTGCCAGGGAGCAAAGATAGCAGCTAGGGAAAGAGTCGCGCCACCTCATTCGGCGTTTACCTTCATTGGAGCACGTTGCCAAAGAGTGGGGTTATTTAACCCAGTAACACTTACCTGGACTAGGAGTTAGCAGACCACCTTGCAAGACAAGCCTATGTACAATCCTTTTGTTTACTTTAGAGACCATATCAACCCCAAACCAGAAATCTGAAGAGCCCCCAATACTTTCCTCAGGAATGTTGGGTGGAGGTTACGAAACAAAGAAAAATGTTTGTAACACGATTGTTTTGCTCAGGAGCGTTCTACCAGCCTCAGAAGGGATTAGCTTTTTGCCTCTTTTTTTCCTTCAGCTACTTCTGTTTTTCAGTTGAGTGCTATGTATGTTTATGTCTCTAGGCTCACAGCCTCACACATATTTCACGGCCAGACTCTCGTGGGTATCAGTGGAAGTACCTTGGAGGAGCTGTACCTTAATGCTTTTCCTAGCGCACCAGACTGAACGCTATAAGAATGTGCTATTGCCTCAAATTTTTAAAAAGAATAAAACAGAAAAGGAAGAACCATTTACCCATTAGAAAAAAAGATACAGACGGCCCGAGAGGGAAGTGCAAGGAAACGATGAGACGCTATTGGACAGCACGACAAGCTGAGAGCTCAGCACTCCAGCAGCCTAACCACTAGCACGTTTTTTGTCGGCAACAAGGCAAAGAAGAATTGTAAGTAGGGATCTGAAGGAGGCTGATGAAGTCGCTTTGGGGATGTTTTCAGAGAGCGCCTGCCAGGCATGAGGGGCAGCACAGGACAAAGCACAAAGGCACCGGTTGGAAAATGTAACAAGTGGGCATGGAGACACGGGCCTCACAGAGTATGTCTAGACTACATGCCTCTGCCAACAGAGGCATGTAAAATAGGCTACCCGACATAGTCAAGGAAGCAGGGATTTAAATATCCCCGGTTTCATTAAAATAAAAATGGCCGCCACACTGTGCCGGCTCAGCTGATTGTCAGCACAGCGCGGCAGTCAAGACGCGGATCAGTCGACAGGGGAAGCCTTTGTCGACTGCTCCTGTAAACCTCATTTTGGGGATATTTAAATCCCCGCTTCATTGACTATGTCGGGTAGCCTATTTTTCATGCCTCTGTCGGCAGAGGCATGTAGTCTAGACATATTCACGGGCTGGTCAGAAGCGGGAGTTGGCAGGGAGGATGGGGATAGGCTGTGATGGGGCCTGAAAGTGAAGACAAGTAGCTTGTGTGTGATACAATAAAGAGGGGAGCCGGTGGCTGGATACAACAAGAGGGTGACATAGTCAGAGCGACTGCTTATAAAATGATCTGCGCAGCTGCATTCAGAATGGATATTCAGGGGGGCAAGGTAACATTGGCCGAGGCCAGACAGAAGGATGCCATGGTGATGCAGACGTGAGATGAGGAACCTGGAGAAGAGTTTTAATTACGTGGACAGAGAGAGAAGGCCATATCGGAAAGATACTCTGCAGAAAGAACTGGCAAGATTTAGACCTAGCCTGTATGTGAGGGCCTAGAGAGAGGTTCAAATTGAAGGGGATTTCAGGGTTTTGGCCTGTGTGACAGACAGGATGGTGGTGGTGTGATGTTGTACCCCCATCTTCTTTATGGAAATTTGTTTTGAATATGAATGTCCCTGACTCAAATATGTTTTATGCAAAATGTGGCATGTAAGCTGTCATTGGAAAGTTTGTAATCTGCTGAATTGTATATTCTATTTGTGGGCATGTATCATTCCTGCATTTGAAGTATAAACCTGTTTATATATCTAGATGTGCTAGTGAAGGCCATTAGCAGTACCCAAGGAACTTAATGGCCCTGTGCTCAGGACAATGATGTGTGAAGACTCTTACTTTTCCTATAAGCCTGGATTATGGTTGGTCTTATCAAGGCATGGGACCAGGTCACTTGATGCTGGAACCCATTTTGGATGTGCTACTTCACCATGGGAATGGGAAAGGGTTGAAACTGAACTCAAAGGACTCCCACCTTCAGCAAAATCTATTACAGGCAGGAAAATAAACAATAGGGGAGTTACCAGACACCAAGACACCCCCTGCTTACCACCCAGATCGAATAGGGGGAAGGAACAGGCCCAAGTTCTAAGGCTTCCCAACTCATGAGAAAAGGTGATTAGAACTACTGTTAGGGTCAGACACTGCATGTAACACGTTTCTAAGAATATTAAGCTTAGCTGGCGTGTTTTGTTTATTAACTCCGTAACTTACTTTGATCTGTCTGCTATTACTTGAAACCTTTTAAATTTTACTTTTTTATATTTAATAAAATCACTTTTGTTTATTATTAAACCCAGGATGAATAATTGTTACCTGGGGGGGAGGAGGGGCCAACAGTTGTGTGTATCTCTTTCATCAATAAAGGGTGAGAACAAATTATGAGCTCGCTCTATATAAACTTTATGCATAGAGACCTGGATTTATTTTGGGTTCTAGTCCCATTAGGGCTGTGCACCTCTCGGTACCATGGCAAGTCCCTTTGTCTGAGCCTTTCCAGACCTGAGCTGCACCCAGCATTTCTGTTGATCTGCTGTGAGCTATAACCCCAACTACGTGCCATTGCTGTGGAAGACCCAAGATTCTGGCTCAGCAGGACAGGACAGTGGGATGCCCCAGAGGACTGGTAGGCAGGCTCAGTGGTCTGATTAGCCCATCAAGTGAAAGTCTTAAGGGGATCTCTGTGACCCAACCTGTTACTAAGATCAAGAAAAGAGACAGATGTGAGGGCTTGATGGGGGGAAGGTTCGGAGCTCTGTGTTAGTCAGGTTCAGCTTGATTTGAGCTGTCGGACAGACGGAGACTTCAGTTTGCTTTGCACACAAGGAGAAAGGTCAAGAGTAGAACAGCAGAGCTACAGTGTCTGCCAAGAGATGGTAAAAGCATGTGTTCATGGCTGTGATTACCCAGAAATGTGGTATAAAAGGAGAAGGCAGCAGTGTAAACATGAGCATAAAAGCCTTAATCCATTCTGAAAACTTGTTTGTTTTTTAATTTAACTGCGCCTCCTCTCCCCTTCTTGTGACAGAGGGGCTTGTCTGTCTTTCATTCTGAGTCTGTCAATAAGTCAAGGGCTTCATTTCTTCTCTTGTGAAACTGTAGTTTATGCCATTTGAAGAATCTTTCTATTTTCATGATAAAAATCACCGTTAATTGGTTTTGGGGGGTTGCAAGTTGTTTGGGACAAAGAAGGGTGGGATTCAGCCTCTTATTAATGTTGTTTTATAACTTCTGAATGCATGTCTGGAGTTTCTCTCTTTCAGCAGCTTTGTTTTTTAATCCCTGAGTATTTTAATAAGCATCTGCATTATTGCTGTATAAACTTCTCCCATATGGTTGTGGCTTCCCCATCTTCCTTGTTCTCAAAATATTTCTTAATCTTCTACTTCAAGGGAGTTGAAGATAAATTTCATCTTTCATACGAACAGTATTTATTTTATCTTCCACGTTTTCTGCTTTCCCCACATGTCTAATCTGATTGTCGCTGTACCAGGACGCGATCTGATCAAGTCAGGTGGTTTGGGTTTCCTTCCACTAGAGCTGATCTCATGTAGGAAACTGGACAACTGATATTTGTTTTACATCTTAACCCCTTAGTTCTCGGTCTTGCAGATTTTCAGAAGAATTGCAAAGAATGTACATCACTAGGGGCCTGCACACTGCCAGTTGTTGCCATTAAAACATGCCACAACAAGGCCCTGATCATGACAATCCACGTGACTGACCACTCAAACTGGCGTCAGTTCTCCATGGTGAGTAGCACCATGCTGTTGACCTCTGACCTCAGGGGAGGGGAAATAACAAGGTCATATGAAAGCTGAGGAAAGGCAGAACCCTGTCTGAAATATAAGAGAAGTCCTAACCTTGTCATTGACCAGAAGTGGGTCCCACTCTCCCCTCACTGGAGGCAGCAGTTCTGGAGTCATGGGCGTCCGGTAGCTTAAGCAGGGGAAGGCTTTGCCTTTCCAAACCGCGAGGCATGGCCCCGCCCCACACTACGCCCCCAGAACGCCTGCTGTAGGCATACTGAGGATGGGGTGTTGCTGCCCCCAAATGCCTGCTGTTCCTGGCCTCTCTTTGTGACTTTAAGTACTAGTTAGAGGTTGACAAGTGCCTGTTTTGGGAGTTTATAAAGCCAACTACCTGTATAAATAAAATCTCTGTTCAGTTTTCAGAACAGAGCGGCTATTGTCATAAGAAACCCCATCCGACGTCCTGAATTGCTTTTTATATACATTTAAACCTCAGGCATAGATACTGCGAGAAGGATGTTTTCTTGGCAAACTGTCCTATATAAATAGAGCTTATTTGTGTTTGTCGATCACAGTAGACAATGCAATGCTGCATAATAAAGACTCTGAATATTTACATTCCTCATGCTGTAGGATTGTATCCTTACCTCAACTCTTTGATGTAGAGCAATTACATTCTACAAACAGGGAATGTAGCATTGTTGGCATCCCCAGATTTTTCTGTAATCACTTCTACACTGGTGTATGGTTAATATGCTGGCTTCTTGCAGGGGGAAGCATGTTTTTGCTGTATGTTGTTACTACTGTGCTATTTGCAGCTGGTGGTAGCCCCAATGTGGTGGCTGCTTTCCAGACGGGAAAAAAAGGTCAGTCCTTGTCCTGAGTAGCTCACTCTAATTTTAGCTAATCAAAAATCACATCTTAAAAACACCACTTTCGGATTTGTCACAATCAGACTTCTGCTACTTGGTCAGCTAAAGCTATAATCTTGTACTGAAACCAACAGAATTCAAACTTTGCACCTACTGCTCTCAAAGACGCTACAGGTGTGTAAATGTAAGGTCTGGAATAAATAGCAGAGGGGGAACCTCAAAGCAGATACTAACTTGCAAGAAGACTTACACTGAACAAGTTGAAAAGCCTATTTTCTTAATACTGTTTACCACTTTAACAAGCTGTAAATAGGACCCTACCAAATTCACAGTCCGTTTTGGTCAATTTCACAGTCGCAGGATTTTTTAAATAGTCTATTTCACTGTTTCAGATGTTTACATCAGAAATTTCAGTGTTATGACTATGGGAGTCCAGACCCAAAAAGGGGGTCATGGCAGGTCATGGTATTCAGCGTTCCCTGTAAGCTGATCGCTTAGGTCGCCACCCAGGAGAGATTCAAATGCCGCCCAGTTGATTAACAGAGCGTCCATAGCACCCATAGCTGGCAGCGTATATTTCTATTAGTGGTGCACATCCACATATGCCTCAGTGCACATAACAAAATTTATTCTGCATATGGATGGAAACAATTGGAGAGAACATTGGTGGTATTGCTACCCTTACTTCTGCACTGCTGCTGTCAGGGGCACTGCCTTGTTGTGATGGAAGTCCACACTACATTTTGGAGGTTATTTAAAGTAGGAGCTGGAGGGGCGCAACACGTTATGAGCAGTGTCCAGCTCAAACACTGCATTGCTAAAGTCCTTAGCAGAGGCCGCAGTTAGTCTGAATCAAGTATCGAAGGAAAGGATGAAAATCAGAGCTAAAATAGAATGACAGGACGAGGTCAGAGATACAGTCCAGACAATCGCATTGGCAGGATAAAGGAGCTAGACTGTGAATCACAATGTGTTGTAAAGCTTAAAGACAAATGCAAGTGAATTTGAATGGCGGGCAGTGGAAGAGGGTCTAGAAGAGGTATTTCTGAAATAAAGTGGAATGACAAATCGCTGGGACGTGTTGCCAGAGCATGAGCTGCCCAGGAAGGGGACAGCAGTGCACCTGAATGACCCTATGGCGCCTAATGGAGAGGAGAACTTCCTCTCCACTGCCTCTCTTGGGTTTGGGTGAGCCGAGCTGGCTGATGAGGACTCAGCATCCAATAGATTCTGAAGCAGGAGCCACGAGAACAGCAGCTGCTTGGATGGGGATTTCACGGGTCTCCATGGAGCCGCCCTGGAGAGCAGTATTGCTCACGCCGCCCTCCCTCCTCCGGTCCTTCCTCCGTAGGCTTCCTGCTGCAGACACAGACAGAGACCCTGTCGCTGCCTTCCTCCCTCCTAGAAAGAATCCAAGGGAAAGCGAATGGTGTTGGTTTTCTCCGGCAGTCACGGACCAGTGCCTGGGGACAGGAAATAAGAGTAGTTCTCTTTGGGTGTATCTACACAGCAAAGTTATTTCGGAATAATGGCCATTATTCCAAAATAACTATGCGAGCATCTACACAGCAATTCTGTTATTTCGAAATAACGAACGGCTTATTCTGACTTCTGTACACCTCATTCTACAAGGAATAACGCCTAATCCAAAATAGCTATTTCAGAATAAGGCATGTGTAGATGCTCCACTGCTGCTATTTTGAAATAGCCCCTCACCAAGGCCATTCTAAGTTATTCCTCCTGGGGCTCTAAATCGAGATAGCACGTCTACATTAGGGAAGCCTGCCTCGGACTCATTTTGAGGCTTCCCTGCAGTGTAGATGTGCTATTTCAAAATAAGCTATTTTGGAATAACTATTCCGGAATAGCTTATTCTGAAATAACTGTGCAGTGTAGACATAGCCTCCCAGTATCCAGGGGGCGCATTGCTGTGATCTGGACAGCCGCATCCTGCTGGCCAAAGTCCTAGGAACTGGCAGAGAGAAAATTTAGGATTAATTTGCAAAGGCTGGGACTGTGCTTTAACTACAACCTGTGCTAAACTTTTCTGTGCTGCTCTGCAAGGCTAAACAACTACTGTGTCCATGCCACAGACTGCTGCAGTTCAGAGGCCAAGCAAAAGAGATTTGTGAGCCTTTGGGAATGTATCCACCTTGGCTATTACACTGCACAGATTTTTCAGTATCAATTATTCAGGATCACTTTATTCTTGTATTGACTGCCCAAGTTCCCAGCCTGTTCTCCTCACGGATCTGGTGCTTTTATTGTGTCTTGCTACTCACAACATAGCAACACCTCGTGACAATCACAAGATTCTTAAACTAGAAGCAGTCTGCAGTCTTTGCACTGTGCACAGGGTACACGCGGTGACTTGGCATGATGCATGATCTGTATTGTGCCATCCCGATGGGAGGATGCTAAATGTGGTTCTTTCTGAAAAGAAGGTAGTAGAAGTTAATTACTTATGCCAGGGAGAGGCAGCTAGTGACATTTCTCTAATTTCCGCTCATGGTCTAGCTGAGTTCTCTAGAAAATGGTCACTGTTTGCACCAGCGGAAAAGCTTATTTTATTCATGTAAGATAGTAACCTAGCAAAGCCAATAGCAGGTTTTTCTTCACAAACGCAAAGGAAAAAAGAAGAAATGTGACTATTTCCCAGGCCTGTGGTAAGTAACTGAACCAGAGTAAATATAACTCCCCTGTGCTCCAGTCAGCTTTTGCACAGCCAAAGTGCTGCGCTACTTTGAAAATCCTGTCATTGGGGTCACATTCTGCTCTCAGCCACACAAGTGAGAGACGGCCAAGGGACTTGTGGCTCATTCTGGGATTCCGAAAGCCCTGTGTTCAGCTCCCGCCTGCGTGAGTGGGCAGGTGTGAGTGGGAGATGTACCTTGACTGTGAGAGGGCAGGTGTGAGTGGGAGGTGTACCTTGACTGTGAGAGGGCAGGTGCACATTGGCTCCCCACAGGTTGAATGAGGTTTTGCCTGCTCTTTGGGGAGGGGGCTCAGATACTATGGTGAGTGTCACAGAAAACTCTGCAAAAGAACAGAAACCCAGCTAAAGCCAAGGAGGTTTACAGGATCTGTCGAAAAAGGCTTTCTTTCTCAACAGATCCCCCTCTAGACTGCCGCTTTTTGCCGGCAAAGTGCTGAGTTGGCAAAACGCGCCGGCCATTTTTATGCAAATTAGGCACGGGATATTTAAATTCCTGCTTCATTTGCAATGTCGACCTGCCTAATCTGCATCCCTCTGCTGACAGAGGGATGCAGTCTAGGCATACCCTAGGGCTGCAGGATGTTAGATGGTCACTTTCCACTTCTGTAGCATTCACAACAGAGTAACTGGATATTCTGGCACCAAATTACTGAACTATAGGTCAGATTACAAAAACAAGTTGTCCCGCTACCAATTAAAGAAGCTAATTGAATTTGCATGGCAAGGGGAAGGAGACACCAGATATATCTTCCAGTGAAAACTTTACAGGCTAAGGGGAAGGCTGAAGTGGGAAACAAGAAAGGAATCAAAGTTTAGGTATAGAACAGGGTTTCCCAGCCTATGGGTTGGGACCCAAATATGGGTCGCCATTACATTTCAAAAGGGTCACCAAGTGTCTCCCCAGGTGGCTGTGCCCCCCCCCCCCCATCTACACCTGTTTTTGAATTTCCTTGGGTCACCAAGTCTTCCTGATTTGTCAAAATGGGTCCCCGTCTGGAAAAGGTTGGGAACCGCTGGTATAGAAGAAAAACTTTTAATGAAACTTATGGTCATTTTGCTCCATGAATGGAGCCTGCCAGATCAAAATGTAGATCATGGTGGGGCAACCACTTGAAGGCAACAGAGAGTCAGACCTGCTCCAGCATGTGATTATTTTCTAAATGCCAATGATACATTGAGAGGCACATTTCAAGAGGTAAGAAATACTGGGTCCTCATTGACTTCTATAAAATGATGATGATTTATATCAGCTAAGGATCAGGTGCGATTAATTTGCAGGCATGCAAGTTCTCGGGCAGGTTTAGAGCCTGTTTCATTAGTAGATTTCTTTTTCAAACATCCCTTGGAATTTCCCATACAGGGTTGCTCTGTTGGCAAACACAACAGCTCTTTTTACCCTTTTCCTTTAATATTAACAAGCAGTTTTGTTTTAAACTGTTCTCTTCCTGGTCGCAAACTTCTTTTAGTGCATACAGTACAATCTGGATTTGCATAACACGCTTGGGTATCTCTTGTCACATGATAGTTTTTCCTTTGTAAATTGATGTGCACGTACAGCTTGCAACAGTGCCAGCTCCTCTGCTAATGTAAATGGGCAGGGTTCTGCTGAGGTCAATGTATGCTGTCACACCAGCTCAGGAGCTTGCCTGTAACGCCAAAAGGTTTTCAGGACTAAAACAAACCCCTTTGGGGTCCCAACAGAAGTGGTTTGTATAAATAACTCACAGAAGCCCATTTTCAGCAAAGGAGGAAATGAACATATTTGAGTGTAACCAACAAATTACACGGTCCCCAAAACTGGCTGCTCCCTCCTGCTAGTGTAAACACGGCTCTGGCCCGGAGCCAGCCAGGCAAAGAGAGCAGGGTGGATTGACTTTGACAAATGTAAACTCTTTGACATTTGCTGGCAGAAAGTGTTTACATCAGTCCATAACAATTCTTCCCAAACCTCTAAACAGAGTCCACACAATGAGTGAAGAGTCTCTGAATGGCACGACAGAGATGAACAAGAATAAACATCGAGATTCCATTGGAACCAGCCAACTATTTTACTCTTGGGCAGCTAAATCCTAAATGAAGCGGCCTGATGTCTGCGGTGCTAAGCACTCCTGGCTCCCAGTGCAAGCGCCAGGGCCTCAAAAAGGGCACCGATAGGCCGAGCGCACCAACAACAACCCTCCGCAGCAGCGTGGGCTAGTAGCTGGATGGGCCAAATTGAAACCTGGCACCTCCTGCAGAGGCCGTATTAGCTGTTATGCCACCCGCTCGCTGCCTCACTTCTCTTTTGAGAGATGACCGAATTAAACATGGAGAAAACTCTCCATGGGGAGCCTGACAGTCCTTCACCTGCCAGCCATGCCCACAGGAGAAGATCAAGAGCAGACCGAGGTTGGTCTGGGCTCTCCCTCAGCCAGTCATGGAGCCCTAAAAAAGATATGATGGACCAGGGGGAAGTGGAAGGCCATGGGAGGGGGTTGGGGGCTGGGAGAAGCCGAGAGGAAGGTGTAGGCAGTGCGGGAATTAAGAAGACCCATGGGAAGAAGGGGTGACTCCCTGCAGAGCCCATGCCTATCTCCCTCCACCTGTATCTGGGTCCTGCTCCCTAGGGAATTTGCAGTCTGGCTCCTGATATTGCCTGGATCCAGTCCCATCTTGGCATCTCCACAGTGCCCATCCCTAGGCTCTCCTGCCCAGTCCTGGCTACCATATCCCTTGCTCCTTCCACTGCTGAGCACCTTGCCTCCAAGCTTGGCACCAGCAGCTGCCAGCTCGTGGAACACTGCAGCCAGGGAGGGAAAGGAGCCAGCCGAGTTGGGCTCCTATAGAAAGTGAGACCCCGGCATTCTGGAGCCCTCCAGCACTGCCCGGCCGCTGCCCTCCCCCGTTACGGCCAGGCCCAGAAGAAGCTCCCCCCGTTTCCAGTGCAGGTTTGAGCAATTCGCCGCCTCCTGGTTCCAGGCTGCCGTTCCTCTCTGATGACGAACAGCAGTGTACTCAAGGGGTGGGAGTGTCAAAGGAGCCTAAGTCACTTGGGCGCTTCCAGAAAAAATCTTGCCCAAGACGGCAGAGACTCCCCCAGCAAGGCTAACCACACTTTGAAACTGGCCACTGGCAGCAGGTGCGGCCTGGTGACAGAGCTCTCTTGTGGTTGCCAGGAGCAACCACCATCTTTTGGACCTCATGCCCCAGATCCCAAGGCCCGGCTGAAGCCAACCTTGCTAAAGAGCTGTCCTTGGTTTTCGAGCAAGCAAAATACCTGCCAAAAATAGGGGAAACACAGTTCCTGCCCCGGCATGGGCAGTTGATGTGACATAAGTCACAAGCTACAGACTCATCTGGTTTCCTAGGCCCGTGTAAAGTGGGGCCGGGCTAATTCTGAAGTGCGGAACTGTTGGCGAGGGAAGGGGCTCTGAGCCATGTAGTCAACTCGCTTGCGGGTTGTGGGTTCTACGGAATTGCTCTGCTCCATTTCAGTTGCACAAGGGTATTAGCACAGCTGTCCTAAGTTGGGTGCGGGCACCCGGGGGCACACCCTGAAAAATAGAACATCACTTTGATGGGCTTTCCTCCCTCTCTACGCATAGGCAAGATGACACAGGTGAAATTTTCAGGGAGATTTTAATGAAGTGAGGGAGGAGACTTAGGGATTTCAATGGTGCTACTCAGGAGGGCAAGATTGGGCCAATCCAAGGGCTTGTAAAACTAGGCCCTGGACCCCCTGCTTCTCTCAGGCAGGATGCCAAATCAGCACCAAAAGCCAAACAGGTGGCTTCTTTGCTGGGTGGTGCGTAATTCTGTCACACACAAACGCACGATTCAAGTTTGAGCTTGGTAACGTAGAGGCTCAGTTCCACTGTGGGTCACTATGGGACAGGACATCCAATGACCACAAGGAAGCTAACAGCATTTGCGATTTAAAGACAATAGGGCTGTGTCTACACTGCACCCCTTTTCCGGAAAAGGGATGCAGATGAGACAAGTCGGAATTGCAAATGAAGCGGGGATTTAAATTTTCCCCGCTTCATTTGTATAAACATAGCTGCCGCTTTTTCCGGCTCGGGGCTTTGCGGAAAAAGCGCCAGTCTAAACGAGGATCTTTGGAAAATAAAGCCTTTCCGAAAGGTCCCTTATTCCTGATTTTAAGAGGAATAAGGGACCTTTCGAAAAGGCTTTATTTTCCGAAGATCCTCGTCTGGCGCTTTTTCCGCAAAGCCGAAAAAGCGGCATATATACAAATGAAGCGGGAAAATTTAAATCCCCGCTTCATTTGCAATTCCGACTTGTCTCATCTGCATCCCTTTTCCGGAAAAGGCGTGCAGTGTAGACACAGCCTATGTGTCACCAGATGGATGAGAATTCCTGGACCCTTCTGACCTGGGTCAAATTCCATGGTGCAGGTCCTGGTACAGGGAACTCCTGAAATCCACCTCTCCATATAGATCACTTGGCCGAGGAGGCTCAAAGGAATATTCAGAGATGGACCAGAGTTATCTCCAACTGCCATATAAATATCGATTTACTGGATGGTATTCAAAGCCAATTGGTGCTGCCATGGTTTTGATGCCTTCCCAGTAGCATCCTCTCTGAAAACAACACTGGAAGACAGAGTATCTGCCAATCTGTTTCCAATGCCTTAAATCGCATTATTTCTGGTGGCCTATTGAAGTTAGCTATGTGAATGTTATCTGGAGAGGTCCAGCACATGTCAACCGATTTGTCCTGTTACAAGTTTTATTTCAGTAGCAGCTAGAGAGCCCTGATATCAGAGGCCCATGGGTGCTGAAAGCACTTACGTTCTCAATAGGCAAGAAACAAAGAGGAATGTGGTGAGTGGAGAGTAGGAGTATTGTCCCCATTTTACAGATGGGGGACTGAGGTAGAGAGTTTGCCCAAGGAAGGCTAAATCTGTGGCAAAGCCAGAAATCTAATCCATCACCACCACGTCCTACTCCAGTGCCTTACCCACAAGCCCATTCTTCCTCTGTGCATTGTGCAAGAAAGCTGCTATCCTAGAAACTAACCCTTCAGCTCCAAGAACAATTAGCTACTGACCGAAGTAGTTAGTCTCCAGAAAGAGGTAGACGAACGTTTTCCTCCGAGAGCGGGGGGTATACAGGTGACATGCCATTTCAGTGTCAGGTCTCTTTGCCATCATCAGCAAGTGACCTAAGGCCTCTGTCTCACACAATTGGAAGAAGTGACTGTAGGTGCTACATTTAAGTAGGAAGTGCTAAGGTTAATGGCTGGCTGGGTCTGCTGACAGCTTTTTTTTTTAAACATGCATAGCGCACGATAAGCACTATTCAGAGCAAGATGAAAATAGCTCTCTAGCAAAGGGGTTAGATCCTTATTTTGCCTCCAAGGACAGAGGAAAGTGCTGCTAAATCAGGGGGGGTTTTTTTGTTTTTTTTGTTTGTTTGTTTTTGCAAGATTGTAACAAGGGCTTGCTCCACCCCGGTCTTTGTCCCTGCAGAAATTACACAAGCTGCACTGGGCGTGCACTCAGTGACCTTGTATTTCTGGTCCCCTCCACCAATATCTGCGCGCAATCCTCAGGCAACTGCCTGTTTGCAAAGTTCACCGAGCTTTGGGCCTTTTCAGAGGACCTTCGGAGAGCAGAGGTGTCCCTGCTCTGAGCCCTGGGTGTGACTAGCTGCAGCTAGCCTTGTTCCAGCTGCGTAGGGCACTGAAAAATTTGGGGCACTGGTGGGTCTTAATGTCTACCCGCCCACCTCTTCCTTTATCTGCTCTGTGACTTTGCTTCCTCTGGAGAGCACTTAACTGAAAAGTGACAAAGCCTGCCAGACCCATTAGCATAACACTGAACCTGTGAAAGAGCCTTCAAGTGGTAACGAAGCCATTTAACAGGCATTTCCAACCCAAGGTACAACCTATGAGCAGGTACATCCTGCTTCAGAAGCCTTTTAAATCTGCACTTGAAAGGGAATCCTCTGAACTGTCATTCATGCTAAAATTCGACACTCTACGCGTCGGTCTCAACAAAGACGCTAACTATCTTACCCATTACAAAGATAGCTTCCCCAATTATCACCTCTAATACCATTAGCTCACAGACATTTACCTCACAGACATTTACCTTCCCCCCCCCGCATCCCCCTTATGTTCTGAAATGTAATTTGTCCTTTTCATATGTGTTCATTTTTTTAATTGTATCCTTTGGTATACATGGTTGTGACTATTTTCTTCCACTATTTGATCTGAGGAAGTGGGTCTGGCCCACGAAAGCTCATCATCCAATAAACCATCTTGTTAGTCTTTAAAGTGCTACATAGTCCTGTTCTTTGTTTCAGCTACACCAGACCAACACGGCTACATTTCTATCACTATTCTGAATGTACTGTGGTACTCTACAGCAGGGGTGGGGAACCTCAGGCCCAGGGGCCCACACTGGCGCTCCATTCCCTTCCCCCCCTCCACTGCAGGGCCAGAGCACACAAAATCTACTAGGCTATGCCCCCACAAGGCTCTGGCGTGTGAGGGGAATGTGAGGAGTATCTTTCTCCTTCTCAGTTGGGGGCCACGTCCGTGAGGGTTTGTTTTTGGTTTTTTTTGCCTCACTTGTGTTTTTTTCTGTGGATTAGTGGCCCCGACCCCAAAAAAAGGTTCCTCACCCCCGCTCTACAGGATCTTAGTTTAAATTTTGCTTTAAAATATTACATTAGTCATGTGTTGCTTAAGATTATACACATCTCTACAAAATCATCATCCCTTCCCCTGCCCCTCCCCCCCCCCACCTGCCCGGGCTGCCATTGGGCATAGGGGCACCAGTTTAATAGTACTGTATAGGCCCCCATAAATTCTTAGGATGGACCTTAGGATGTTCCTGCTCCAGACTCTGCCCAGGGCCTGCTCTGTGAACTTGGACAAGTTGCTTTGCTTCTCTGTACCTCTCTTTCCCCTCCCACTCTTTGCCTTGTCTTTTCGATGGTCAGAACAGCCTCTGTGTTGTACAGGGATCAGTACACTGAGCCACAATCTTGGCTGAGGCAGTACCAGAACACATATAACTACCACACCTATCACCCCCAGAAACAGCCTGAGAGGAAAACTGGGCTTTGCTGGGTGTGCCCTGAAGACTCATAACTCCAGACGGACTAAAGGTTAGTAACTCCCTCCCAATGAAAGCAAGCGGTTGACCGCTCAAACACCCAAGCTGATTGCAAATGCTGGAGCACTGAAGGGAAGAGAAGTTGCTTCAAAATTAGCCAGGTCCCAAACCAATTTGGACTCTAAATACTTGTGTTCGAGGTAAAATCTTCTAGAAACCAACTGGAAGCTAGTGCCCTGCCTGAGCCGGCCCCTAGATTCTAAGGATCGTCAGAGGAAGGCGCTAGATACAAGAGATGATGTAATGCTAGTGTGGGAGTGACCACAAATAGTCCATGCTCATTCCACCATGTAAAACTAATCAACAAAGACGTATGAGGCTGATGATCTGAGACAAAACTCATTCCAAATCGATAGTCAGTAAAGCTCGAAATACCTTGCTGGAAACTATCTGCAAAAAGAGACCTCAATGGACAATTTAGCTTTAAAAAAAAAAAAAAGCACCAATAAATGCATCACCCAGAATCCAACGTACACTGTTCATTATCTCCATGCGAAGTGTAAATTGAATAAGGAACTACACCCAACAGATACTTCCAGCAGGCCAGTAGAAGACCAGCATTAGCAGGAAAAAAGTGCTGGAGAGCCTGAAATTTATGTAGCGAAGGATGAGCTCATTATCACTTCTAACTGAGCCAAACTATCTTGCTTACCAAACTCTGTGGTCCCTCATCCAGCTGTCTGGATGGATTAATTATAGCTCTATAACATGGGCAGCCAGGATCATAGGCGAGGGAAGGCATTGCCTTCCCAAACCGCCAGTTTGGCCCCACCCACGCTCCACCCCCAGAATGCCTGCTGTAGGCATTCTGGGGGCGGAGTGTTGCTGCTCCCAGTGCCTACCCTCTGCATGCTCCAAGCCAGGGAGGCTGCCGCCATGTGTGGCCCAGCCTTCCCATGCTCCCGGGGGAGGTTTGGGCTGCTCACCACCTGCCCTCCCTGGCTATGTCTACACTCGCGGCTTCTTGTGGGATAAATATGCAAATGAGGCTAAGCGTGGAATATCGCTGAGCCTCATTTGCATACCTAATGAGCCGCCATTTTTGCAGAAGAGGCTCTTGCTCCAGAAGGAGCTGTCTACACTGCCCCTTCTTGTGCAAGAAAAACCCTCTTGCGCAATGCCATTATTCCTGAAAATAATCAGCGTAGCGGCATTGCGCAAGAGGGTTTTTGTTGCACAAGAAGGGGCAGTGTAGACAGCTCCTTCTGGAGCAAGAGCCTCTTCTGCAAAAATGGCAGTGAATTAGGTATGCAAATGAGGCTCGGCGATATTCCACACAGCCTCATTTGCATATTTCTCCCGCAAGAAACCACGAGTGTAGACATAGCCCCTGTGCTCCGGGGCTGGGGAGGCTGGGATCATGTGCCTCCCACCTGCTCTGTGCTCTGGGGCTGGGGAGGTTGGAGCTGCGAGCCCTCTCGGGGCTCCCAGAGCCCTACCTTCACCAACTGCCCATGATCTATAACAGAACAAATTAAATCCTTGCCAGGTGATCTGGTGCCCACTGATTCGGTATCTGAGACAGCTGCAGATGGAAAGTTACCAAGGGGGACCTTCAACTGAATAGCCTGTGGAGGCCCAAGCAGTGAAAGCAAAGTCACCCAAAGCCTTGAGCTCACTCCCATGCCCCCCTGGGAAGGAACGCCTGCCTTCTGCACAAGGGCTGACGATGCTTTCAGAAGCTCTCTAGAGCAGGGGTCTCAACCTGCCGGCCTGCGGCCATCGACACCCCGAGCACTTCCTCGCTCCGGCCCAGGAGATATTTTGAAATTGTTATTTAATCAGACCCCCGTGGCTAGTGGGCAGGCAGCCAACAGGGACTCACCTGCGTACACGGCTCCCAGCAGCACCAAGGCCCCCAGCGTCCACTCGGTGCAGGAAGCTGTGCGGGCTGCCTCCGCCACCATGCAAACTGTACTGGCCAGGGAGCCGCCTGAGCGGACACGCTTCTAAAGCTAGTGGGGCAGGCCAGTGGGTTTCACTTTCGATTAACCCGGGCGAGGGTGGAGGATCCCAGCACAAGGAGGCGGATGTTGCGGGGCAGACGGGATCCCAGTGCAAGGGAGCTGATGTTAGTGGGGGCCATGGAAGCATCAGGGTGAGGTCTCAGTTTCATGTCCTTTGTAGGATCCTGGTGTCTATCTGGTCTCCTGGACACAGGGAGAGACACTACCAACTTGCATGTCCTGTATTGCCAACCCCAAGTGTTCAAAACTCATGAATCAGACCCCAAAAGAGAAGGGCTTCTAGAAATCAGTCTGGCAAATTCTCTGGCCGATGGTGAATTGTATAAAGTTGTTGGACAGGGTTGGGTGTTTTTTCCTAAGAAATTCAGAATTAACAAAAAGAAAACCACACATTTTTTCCCAAACACCATCTTCAGTGACATTATTGGCCAGCTGGGAGGGTTTGAGGACTAGGCTATACAGTGCATTTGGTTTGAGATCCCTGCTCTAAAGCTGCCTCCTTAGAACATTACTGAAATGGTGGCCGGAGCTAAATGAAAGAGCACTGGTAACCGTGGGGAGGCCTGCATGAGAAAAGCTCCCACCCCCCTCCCCAGCCCAGCCAGAGATGGAAAGAGTCATTACAAGACATCACAGCTCTCTGCAAATTTGCAATGGAAAGGTACTAGCAGGGGAATCAAAAGCTGCAAACTACAAAGGACAGAATGCACACGCTAGGCAACCTGTTTGAGACTTAAAAGTCTGAGTCATGCTTTCAACAAAGGTTTGGACTAGTTCTCTCCATACATTTTAAAGCCAGGAGGAACCTTTGGGCTCATGTCGTCCGATCCCCCTGCCTAGCAAAGGCATTTCTTAGGGTATGTTTCAGAAACACATGCCATAGCATCACGGATAAGGCAGGCGCTGTGCAAACACAAAGACTGCCCTGCCCCCAAACAACAGCTCACAAGCCCCGTGTTCATTTTCCCAGCTTTGTGAAATACCCCAAGTAAGCAGACTAGTAGTCAGTGGCACTTTGTTTCTCCTAGCCTACCAGGATGCTGCTCATGTTTGCCTCACAAACATCGTACCCACAAAAAGCTCATGCTACCATCTACATGTTTTGTTAGTCTCTAAGGTGCTACTAGACTATTTGTGGTTTTTGAAAATCTTTTCTAGTTACAGACTAACATGGCTACACCCCTCGGAAACTGTAGAAGAATGTTTACTTATTAAAATAGAATTGTTCATTTAACATTCAAATTAAAGGGAGGAAACTATTGGACTTTGGGTTTTTTTAACACTAGAAAGCTTTTTCCAAAGTGATCTAAATTTTGGAGCAAATTTGACCTGGTCTTTAAACACTGGTGCAGGGTACATCATTAATTGCAACAGCTTTATCTTTTCTTAGGCACTTACAATCATCAAGGAAAGACAGCTCATGTGCAGAGCCTTGAGAAAACGAACCTGGGAAGGTACCATACCAAAGTAAAGCATTATGCAAAGCACTGTGGCTAGTCTGGTTCAGACCCACGTAGAACAGAATGGTTCCAAGCTGCGTCAGTAACCGTGCTACTGTCCAACTGGGGAAGGATGGGAACCCAGCACAAGGGAGCCCTCTTCAGACTCACTGGAATCTGCCCCACACCCAGGGCAGAGAGAGAAACTTTCTCCCTTGTCACTAGGCCACCTTGCCCTTCCTCCACACATCCACATAAGAGATGTAGTATCCTGTTTAACTGATACATAGTGTTTTTAAACATAGTGTTTAACTGATTAAAGGGGAGACAGGTGGGAGGGCCACTCCAACCCAACTGTGTCAGAGTGGCCCTCCAGCCCAGCTGGAGCAGCCCCTGCCTGCAGTGAGGGGACTCCAGCCCACAGGGACAGGTGAGGGGCTCTGCCAGTCCCGCACAGGACTGTCGTTTCCAGCCCCCCAGGGAGGCCTGAGGGGGCTGGAGCAGCCCTCTACCCACAGTGAGCACAGGCAGGGGGGCTGCTCCAAGGTAACCATTACCCGGTAAGCATCACCCACTGAGGCTGATGCTTACCAAGTAACCGGTTACCCGCTCACATCCCCAATCCACATGTATTCAAGCCAGAATCAATAACTGCGTCTGTTTGAGGCTGTGGTGGCCGCTACCCAAAATGAGAAAGGCTGCTGCTGCGCTCACTGCTCCTGCCCCTCAGCGCAAACTCTCTCCTCCGCCCCCTTGCCAGGAGGAGCATTCCCCTTTGGAGCGCGCCGAGTACCTTCCTGGGTGCAGCTACGTGCTGTTATCAAGCACCTGTCAATGTATCCTTGAGGGCCTTTTCTCTTCCATGAAGGCCGGAAATCCCTTTTGAGGAAGGGAAGAAAGGGAGGTGCTCTGACAAAGCCCATTTAGTTCCTCGGCTGACATAAATCAACCCAGCTCCGCTGAAATCAGACACTGAGCTCCACAGCTGAGGTTAGGGGCCCTTAATCCTCCCAGGTTTGCTTCATCAATTCATTCGCTTCTCTCGATTTCCCTCCATTTTCCCCTGTATCTAGTTGCCGCCACTTAATTAATGTTGCTTTCTTAATACACTATTCCCTCCTCAGGGCACCAGCTTGACTCACAGGTGCTAGAAACATCTGAACCAAACAGCAAGAGCTCCTGTGGGGATTGAGCTTGCCTTGGACAACATTAACTGAGCGGCTAATGGATTCCTTATTAAAAATGGCCTTGCCAAGCATATGCGAGTCTATTAATTATTTAGGATTATTAGTAAATATTCCATTAACATTTGGAATCCCATCCACTCACCGCTGGAACAAATAACCCTCTGGCTTCCGCAGCTTGGGACCTAGTATTTTCTGTCTTCTTTGGACTCCTTTTTCTGCAGCCCCTTCCCAGTGCCTTGAAATCCTCCCCTTTCACTCAGCACTAAGGGCACGAGTCTGCTTGCAGGTCTGTAGGGAAGGCACAAGGGCCCTTCTCCCCCGTCTGGCCAGGGTAAGCAGCGGCTGGCGGGACAGCAGCCTCACCACCACTCACAGCAGCAGAGACGTTGCTCCATTTCTGCTTCCCGATGAGTACGGTGACCATATTTTCTGAACCAAAAATAGGGACACATTACCCACGCCCCCTGACACTGCTAGCCATGCCCCTGACCCCTTAGGCCCCGCCCACCTGCCACCGGAAATCCCACCGCTGGGGGTAGTACTTCCAAGGTCAAGATGGACACATGACCGGAAGTAAAGGGTGTCATGTGACCTCTCTAAGAACTTTTCCCACCATCCTCTACCAATAGGGATGGGTTTGGGCACTATCGGAGCCCCTCATGCAACTATCCTGCAATTGCATTAACCCAGGGTCCAGATCTAGGGTCCCATGACACTGCAGTGCTAGGGGTCCATCCTCAATTCCAGATGAGATCCAGGATCTGAGACCTATAACTTTGTAGTGTAGATGCAGCCCCAATTGACCCAGGGCCTGGCAATCATCCAGAACTATCCCACAATTTCATGGGACAACTTCCTTAGTCCTCTTAACGGATGATGCTTACCGGTTCCAATTAACTGGTAATCAGAGGGGGCTGGAGCAGCTCCCCACCTGCTGCGGGCAGGGGGCTGCCCCAGCCCCACAGAGGGCCCGCTGCAGACAGGGGCTGCTCTTGTCTGGAGCAACCCCGGTCTCTGGGAAACCCTGGGGCCCCACAGGCAGGGACTGAACCATTGTCCAGAGCAGCCTCTCTCTGGGGTGAGTCCAGCTTGCTGTGGACAGGGGCTGCTCCGGAGGGGGCTGGGAGCCAGCGGCAGCCCAAGTATGACCTAACATTAACCGGTTAACTGATGAATGGAATTTGCATCCCTAATGAGATGTGCTGCTACTGCATTTTTTGACGTTACTACAAAACCATCAAGTGCCCTCCGTTTCCACAAGCCAGTATGACAAGATTGAACTCACCATGACAATTACAGGGTGGAGAAGACCATGTCACTAACCCTCACCACCCCTGCTTGGAAGGTACATTGGCCATGGAGGTCAATGAGGCTGGGCTATTTTATATGTAAAGCTACTGAGAAATATCTATGTCAATACCATGATGGCAATTTCTCTATTAGGTAAATAATACCTAATAATAATTGCCAAATGAGACCACTTCCCAACCTGCTTACAAAGGGCCTGATCCAATTTAAATTTTAAGCTAAGATTGGGCCCAAAGCAATCTGTTGACATCGCTCAAGAAGATCCAGTTAATATCTAGTCACCCTTCAAAATATAAGGGACCAATCAGTGAAAGCCCCACTGCCTGGTAGAGACGATCGTAGGAGAAAATTGGAAAGTCTTTGAATTGACTTCTTCTGACAGCAGTGCTTTCTCTCACTGGACATGAGGTCTTTAGCACAGGTTTCACTTTGTGTCAGAATAATTCAGAAATGTGTTGTCACAGCTAACTCCATTCAGGTCTAGGCAACATGCAGCCCAAAGACAGAAGAACAAATCCCTTGAAACTGGAAGTCAAAACATCTCTCCTCTTCACAGAGCTCACAAAGGGCTTGTTTACCCAGACACAGACACACAAATAATCTATCCTCTCTCTGGAGAGAGAGGATACATCCTGCCTCTCTATGGATGCACCAAGTGTTTTCACCTGGCATCTTAACACGCTATTTAAATCATCATTTGCTTGGATGAGGAAGACTCACAAAGAGTCTGTCCATCATCCACACCGAAGTGGCACGGTGATTTCACTGCCATGGTAGCAGACCCGAACTCTCTGTGGGCTCTTGTGGAGCAGCAGGGAGCCTGGGGTGCTCTCTCGGGGGGAGAGGCCAGGGGTGCCTTTATTTCAGTGGTTCTCAAACTTTTGAGCCCATAGATCACCTGGCTCAATGCAAACCTTTCTGTGGACCACCAGTTGCTAATGGAAACTCACCATTAATTACATAATTACACCCGAGCCATTTTGCTAACGTTGCAGATAGGGAGAACGGTTTAATTTAAATGATTAAACAGATTAGGTGTTTTAACTTTCTCATGTTAGTTTATCAAACTTTATTTTAAACTAAGTAAAATATTAATTTATGTTTTCTATATTTATGGCAGGGGTGGGGAAACGTTTTTGGGGTCGGGGGCCACTGACCCACAGAAAAATCAGCTGGGGACCACACAAGTGAGAAGCAAAAAAAACTCCTCCCACAACCCACATCCCTCACTAATGTGCCCCCAACTGAGACACCTCACTTGTCTGGCGCTCCATGGGACAAGAGGAAGGGACAGAGAGGACTGAGGTTCAGGGCTTTTCTGGTGAATTTTATGGACCCCCTTAGGTTCTGAGGTGGGGACAAAAATGAGGGGTTCTGTGTGTGGGACAGGGCTGCCAGTGTGTGGGATAGGGATGGGGTGCAGGATCTAGGAGGGAGGTGGGGTGCAGAAAGGGGAGAGGTTGCAAGGTCTGGATGGGATGTAGGGTGCAGAAGCAGGCTGAGAGTAGGGGGTCTGGCCAGAGGAAGGGAGCAGGAGCAAGGGAGGGTGCAGTGTGTGGCCAGAAAGGAGGGTGCAGGAGCAACGGTGGATGCAGGAGCAGGATAGCGGTAGGGTGTCTGGCCAGGAGGGAGGGTACAGGATGGGACTGGGGGTAAGGTGTCTAGCAAGGAGGAAGGATGCATGAGGGGACTGGAGTAGGGGTTGAACCTCCCTGGTCCGGCACCCTTGGGACCTGAGTGGTCCCAGATGAGGGATTTTTCCAGATCAGGGGAGGTCATTTCAGGCCTTCTGCTGCCCCCCGCCTCCCCCTGCCTCCTGGCATCTCCCTCCCCCACAGCCCAGCTGAGCTCTGCACCAGTTTCTTGCGCCTCTCCCATCCCCCACAGCCCAGCAGTTCCCTGCGCGCCCCCGCCCCCCCCCACAGTCCAGCTGAGCCCCACATCGGGTTCCTGGCACCTCCCTCGCAGCCCAGCTGAACCCCACACCCGAGTTCCCAGCGCTTACCCCCTCGCAAATCACTTATTTTCCGGCAGTCCCAACAGGCCCCGCCTCTGGCTGCTCCTATTGAGCAGGAAGTGTCGGTGACTCCTATTCCCCCAGTGAGGAAGGGGAAGGGAAAACAGCTATGTGCATCTGCGTGTGGAGTCTTAGGACTTTTCGGGACATTTCAGTGCTTCACGGGGACACCGGCACAGGGGATTAAAAATTGGGACTGTCCCGGATTTTCCAGGATGGATGGTCAGCGAACCTATGAGTGCACAGTCCTGCAAAGAGAGTGGGGAGAAGAGAGTCATTGCCCCATCTCCTCACCCACAGCTGGCTCAGCCCAGTGTCTAGGCTGCCCCCGAAAAGGGGGACAGTAGCAAGTGTCTCTGTGGGCATGCCAGCAGGTGTCCCAAATGCTTCAGTTACTGTCCAGCACTGACAAAAGGCCCAAAGACACATGGCTTGGTTTTGCTGCCCCTGCCTTTGTACAAGAGCATGGGCCTTATCAGCAAGCATAATGATGGCAGAGCCCAGGCCCAAAGGGATAAGGAAGCCATGTTGGAGTCTTGCAATTTCTCTGCAATGGGGCCCAAGGAGGACAGATCCACAACTTGGTTGCAGCTCAGCTCTACCAAGCCAGGCCGTTCCAAGCCATCGGTCTTTGCTGCTATCAGCACACCCCAACTGAGGGAACATGACTGGTGGGTTTGGCTTCTGAAGTCTGGCCCAGGCACCTCTGTAATGCACACAGTCTGCACAGGTTTGTACAATTCAGCCTAACTCTGTATCTCATAGGTGTCACTTCACAAGGAGATGGAGGCCGGATCTTTGCGACAGAACTTCATGGTTTTGCTAGCTTGTGACCACCGTGCCCAGCCCCTTGCAGGACTGAGCCCAACAGATCTCCATTTGCCCGACCTCTCTCAACAAACCAGACGCAAACTTGGGATATGCCACAAACAGCAAAAACACTTGTGTAAAACTGACAGGGACCCTCCTGGACATGAGCCATCGCCAGCTCACAAACACAACGGAAAACTAACACCAGGCAGGGAAGGATTGAGGATGGTTAGCATCTCTGAAAGGAGCACAAACCTCTCCTCACAGACTGTGGTGACCGCCAGACTCATTTGCTATAGGAGGACCCAGGGTTATGAGAGTATATAGCTCACAGAGAGCCTTTGCCTGATGCTATGAAATGCCATCCCCTAATATTGTAAGTAACTCATTATTTAAAGAGCCAATTAACATGAATTAAGTGGAATTTTATAGAAATGCTCAGTGCACCCACACATTAATAACAAATGAGAGCATTACAATTAATAACATTAGCGTAACTACCAAAGAAATTAATGATTAGGCCATTACATCTATGTAACTGGGTTGCCATTCATTCTCACATTTGAATGAGGCAGATCACACAGTGACAATAGAAAATAACAAGGAGCTGCCTCACCTGTAATTCCTTAGCTCATACCAACGGCTTACACCCAAGCCCTACTAATAAACATCTTGCTTACTGCTGTATTGTCTTTCCCTTACCAAATGTAAACCTGAATTTACTGCTCTGATCACAATTACAGTCTACCACATGGCTGATAACAAAAACTACCAGAAGAGGCGTAAGTGTGGCCATGGGTGGTGTTTTGGGGCCCCAGGTCTAAAAACAATTTAATTTCAAACTGAATTAGACCCAATGAAATCAGTGGGGCGGACGTTAAGCTTGTGAAACTCTTGGCAGGATTAGGGCCATATGAAAAGCAAAAAGGCAAACTGACCTCATCCCGTACCCTGTCTGTACAGTGTCTGCAATCCTGAAATGGGCACAAGCACAGGCTGCTCCCAGGTGGGTCCCCAGACTGGAAGAGACCCTCACTAGGGTGGAGAGGACCATTGTGGGGACCCAGACTCTTGAAGAGGGGAGCAGGCTGCTCCAGAGGGTGGAGAGCCTGCAGAAGGAGAGAGACACCATTCATGCCCAACTGAGGGAGATGCTAGGGCAGTGGTCACCAACCAGTGGATCAGGATCTACTGGTAGATCTTGGAGCCTCTGACAGGTGATCCTGACTAGTTTGGCCAAGAGGCTATTGAGTACCAGCACTTCAGCTGCACCTCCCCCCTACTGCTGCGCAACTCCTGCCCTTTGCTTTGGAGCTGCCTCCCCCCATCCCTGGGAGCCTCCTGCTGTTCAGGTCAGGGGAGGGAGAAGAGGAGCACTGATGTCAAGCACTCTCCCACCCTGCATCCTATCTCCACAGAGCAGGGCGGGGGGCACAACAGGACTTGGGATGGAGTTTGCTGGCTGCTTTTGGGAGTGGTAAGCCAGGGCAGGTGTGAGCCTGCCTTAGCCCCACTGTACCACCACTCAGGAGCCACCTGAGGTAAGCAGGGCCCAGTCGGAGCCCATGTCCTGAAACCCTACTCCAGTCATGAACCCCCTCCTTCCCCTCATACCCCTGCCCTAGCCCCAAGCACCCCTGCATCCAAACATCCTCCCAGCCTGCACCTAGAACCCCTTCCTGCACCCCAACTGCCTGCCCCAAGATCAGCTCAGAGCCCCTCTTGCACTCCAAATCCCTTAATTCAAGACTAGAGCCTGCACCCCAACCTGCTGCTCCAGCCTGGTGAAAGTGAAGGAGAATGGAGGAGAGAGGGAGGGAGGATGGAGTGAGCAGGGGTGGAGCCTCGGAGAAGGGGCACAAAGGAGGTGGGGGCAAGGGTATTTCAGTTTGAGGTAGATCTTGGATTGCACTGAAATTCAAGAAGTGATCTCATGCGTAAAGAGGTTGGAGACCACTGTGCTAGGCCCTTAGGGTACCCCTCCCCCGCAGAATGGGGGGGCTGTAGGACAGGGAGTTTGCCCCCACACTGGCCCCTTAAGGGTAAAACCCAGCCCTGGGAGAGGGCTGAGAGCAAAGCCCACAGCTGAGGCAGATACTGCCAATTAGGGCCCAAGTGGGGGCTGTATAAATAAGGGCTCCAGGAGGGAAGCAAGGACACACACACTCTTGCTCTAGCTGGGGAGCAGGAGGGACTTGGGTGCCAGGGAAGCTGGAGGCTTCCTGAGATGGGGTAGGGCTGGGAAAAGGGAGGCAGAGCCGGGGAGCTCTGGCCTGGCCTCACACCCAGGCTGTAGGTCCTGAGGCAAGGCCTGAGTGTACTAAGGCTTCAGGGTCACAGCCAGAGAAAAGAGAAGGCAGCAGGTTCACACCCCCTTGCCAATGATGAGGGGCCATTTCAGATGGCAGTTTGCCCCTGAGGTAAGGGGCTAGATGACGACTGGCAGTGGGTGGCTGAGGAATGAACCCTGGTTACAACATGACCTATGGAGGGAAGATTCCCTCCTTCGCATGCCCCACTCATCATTGCTCCAAAGTCATATAAATAGGATGACGTTATTGGCAGCAATTAGACTGAAATTATGGGCCGGACCAAGCTGCTACACCATGAGTGAGACTACCTGTGACTAGGGTAGTATGTTAGATTCGTACGGGTAACTCAGTCTGGCCCTACAGCAAGAATTCTCTCATTTAAACAAGGGAAAGTGCATTCCCCTTCCTTCTCCCCCTCAGCTCTCAGTGTAAGGGCTCCGTTAGTTTAGTTGGCAGTAAAGCCGTTGTCACAATGGAGACTTAAGCCCATCCGTCCTGCGGATATTGGGGTAATAGTTGTGTTTGGAAGGTGAGAGGGTAACCAAGCATTCAGACTGGAGTGTATTTATTGGCTTGAACCTCTCTGAACCTCTGCCTGTGGTGCCGATGGATGACAAGAAGCTGTAGACCGTGAGATACTGGTCTGTGGAATACTCCTGAGGTGGCTCTAACTAATCCGTCTAAATGTAATGAGATGCTATAATATTTGCATAAGCAGTTCCTAAAGTCACAATCATCCCACTGAATATCAAACGGTTATGTGGTGATAGGCTAGGGACAAAATTACTGAAAATTATAGACCTCATCTTTGCTGCAAAATTCCACTCATTGGAACAGAAATCAGAGTAAGCCAGAGCAATGCAGCATTATGGGAAAGGGCTGCATTTCGGTGCAAACCTGATGACAAACCAATACCTGTTTTAATCATGACACATGCTCACCTGTCTATTTATATCTTCGGTAATTATAGCCCTATAATCATCCAAGCACCTCACAATAATTAATATATTTTCACAACAGCCCATGAGACAGGGAAGTGCTATTATTCCTATTTTCATAAGCCTCAGACTAAGCGGCCTAGGAAGTTTATGGAAGAGAAGGGATGTGAGCTCACGTCTCCCTCAGCTGTAGGCTAGTCCCATTACCACAGAATTGTTAGTCAGACTCTGTTATACTCTTAAATATGCTAGCCCCATATCACACCCATTACTGTTCTGTCTTCCATTGTAGAAGAATAAACTGAAACAGTGGCTTGCCAAACAGCACACAAAGAATCAGTGGCAGAGATGAGAAGAAAATGTTGCCAGAAAACGTACATATCTCCAAGCCTCCCAAAGCTGGCAGTATGTGTTTCTGTTGGTGGTACACATCTGTACATGCCTTTGTGCACATAGCAAAATTTGTTCCTCATACAGATAAAAAAATTAGAGGGAACATTGTCAGGTGGTGGCGTTTGAAGATACAACAACACACGTTATTTTCTTTACATCTGTTTTTTGAGTGTGTAATAGGTACAGAAAAGGATCTCATTACCATGTTAGGTGTGAAACTTCAGGAGAAATAAATTCTATGTAGAATTTGAAATTATATTAACAATCAAGGGAATGAGTTGAAGAAACAAGAACAAAGCATCTGCTTTAGCAAATTCTGATCATCAAATGGGAAGAAAGTAAAGAACTAGCAAGATGTACAAAATATTGAAAGCAAAAGCCTTAGGTTTAAAAAAAAAAAAAAATCATCCCTGACTTGTATCCACCCTTCTCTTCTCACAGGGTCAGAACAGAGCCCTAAGGCACTTGCTTTTATTATTTAATATTAAAGGTGCAGCTGAAAAGTGACCTCATGGTTAAAGTCTAGATAGAGAAAACTCCAACTGGGGAAAGGAGTTTATACAGAACTCTTAAAAAACTTTAGGGATTTATTTGGTCTTTAGGGATTAAAGTCCCTAAGCAACCTGTCTCTAGGGAGCAGGCTGAACACCAATGCTCTTAATATCTTGATTACTTTTCTGACTTCATCTCTATCCGCTCTTCAGAGTCCCTCTAAGATGATTTCATGCTGGTGAAAGATTCCAGCAGACTGAAGTACTTAACACAAAATAGGTAACTCAGAGATGACAATGCCGGATTCCTCACTGTGGGCACCTCTACACAGCAGCGTTATTTCGGAATAATGTCAGTCCTTCCGAAATAACATAGTACGTGTCTACATAGCAAGCCCATTATTTCAAAATAAATTCGAAATAATGGGCTTCTTACTCCAACTTCTGTAAACCTCACTGTAGGAGGAGTAAGGGAAGTCAGCGGAAGAGTGCTCTTTTTAGAAATAACTTCTGTGTAGATGTGCCCAAATTTGAAATAAGCTATTTGGACTTGAGCTACGTCAATTGCGTAGCTTAAGTTGCATAGCTTATCTCGAGTTTAGTCCTGCTGTGTAGACGTGCCCTGTATCTCTCAGTCTGCCTCAGCCCAATTTTCTAGGGCAGTGTTTCCCAATTTTATTTGGCCATGGAACCCTTTTAAACTCGAAAGAATTTTGCGAAACTCCTAATAACAGTCTAATATATGGAGCTGAAAAAGCAGACCACAAATAAGTAAGGATAATAATAAACAAATGCTAAACAAGGTCATGAGATCAACATTTAGTTTAATTGCACACATTTAAAAACAAAAATCACATTTAATGGCGCTAGTATATTCGTATTCAGTTGCCTACATGATCCATGCTCCCTGAGAGTGAGTACGGGGATTTACAGTGGTATATAACAGTCAGTCGCACCACTGACTGACTGCGCGCGCAGTGCTGAGTAGTGACATCATCGTCCCCACTCTCTGGCTAAGCTGGCATTACACAGGGACACTTATCGTGGCAAACAAATGAAAATTGTTTTCAATAAAATTCATAAAAGCTTAAATATTAATTAATATTTTTTAAATCATAAAATGTTATTGTAATGGAATTTTCTAGCAGAACCCTTATTTTCACTCTGCAGAACCCCGGGGTTCTGCGGAACACCATTTGGGAAACACTGTTCTACAGCTAAGGCTTAGAAAGTAGGTCTTAGTCCCTGTTAGCTGGGAGTGCCAAAAAGGATTCAGTTATAATATCATAGATTATAAAGTCCTGTTCACTGGGAACTGGTTTGTGCCCATCAATTCTAAAATTCCATAAATGAAGCCGTCTCAGTTCAGACATGGTATGGTCTGATCTACATTTGCAAGTCCATGTAGATATGATTAAATCAAAAGGGAGCACTAGAGCTATTTGGTTAAAATTGGAAAACAGATAAATAACAGGGTTGTAACAGAAATATTCAAATTGAACCGACATATTTGCCAGTTACACCTCCATTTGGTTTTCAGAAACAAATGGACAATGAGAGCAATAGCAGTATATCTGCGTGGTGCTTACCATCTTTTGACCGAGGTGAAATGGAGAAAGTCATCAGTTAGGAAAGCTCCAAATGCCTTGATAAAGGTTACTGGGAAAGATTGCTTTGCTTTCAGGAGGCATTTGTCTTTTGTTATGTAAGAATACACCAATTTGGGTCTCCTTACAACTAAATCATATTTCCATAAGAAAAGGAATTCAAAGGAGTGTAGTCTCTAAACAACTTCCAAAAAGTCCAGTCCCTTGACTCCCAAAAAGTTTTTAAACATCATGGAATCGTGCTTCGATCTACACTGCTTATCTACTGTGGCAAGTAACACCCAGGACTGGCCAGAAAAATATTTCTTTGCCATGTCATTACTTTAGGCATATAACATGGCTTCATAAACTGTTAGTTTCATTCTTTTGTATGTACTTAAGCTGTGATCTTGAATAAGCATGTGCATAGCTCTACTGATAGGAGTGGTTCCATGATGGAGCTACTCATATGCACAGTTGATTTTTAATTGTATGTTGCATTTGTACCTTGTCATTTTCCTTTGGTTGATTCTCATGGTTGGTAACCATTAAAATATATTGATTTGCTGCTAAATACAGCCTTTAAACTAAATGTGGTGCTTCTTTTTACTACCTGAAGGACACATTTATCCATACACATTTATTTAAATAATCATATATACCTTAACTTATATTTATTCAAATTTTAGTTTTTACATTTTTATGTTAGATGATGGGGAATGATATTTTATTTCTTAGATTAATTTTTTTACTCGTGATTTGTATCAAGCTCTATTTGGATAGAATTTCAAATTCAATTAAAAATACACAAACCCATCATTTTAAATTGTTTCTATATTAATTCAATAACATTACCTTAAGTTTACTGTGTACATAAGAATAAATTATCAACACGTGTTTTGCATTTAAAAATAATGGATTTATTAAACAAAGGAAGATCTATAGTGAGTGAACTGGACTGATTGTTTGATCACCATGCCCTTCAAGATTTTAGATCTAGAGGATCTCATCTTCTCACACTAAATCTAAATCAATAGTTTGGAAGAAGAAGAAAACAAGGTTTCCTGCTTTTTCAACTCCCCATGTGTTTCCTAACATCAAATGAACTACACAGTAAACTGAACTAATTGAATAAACCAAAATGAAGAAATATTTCCTCACCTGGCTACTGTCAAAAGCTAGTTGAGAATTTCAACAAACTCTAGTTCCAGTGAGTTAGCTAGAGATTTTCACTACTTCAGTGGCTTGACTTTTTAAAAACATGACAGCCAACATGTAGGAACAAATCATATTATTTTTATTTAAATTATATTAATAGATTTAGGTCTTAACGTAGGTTGAAACAAATTCACATTTAATTTTAAATAGATTTTATTTATTTTTTAAATCTGCATTTAATTTCAATTTAAAAATCTGATTAACAAAGCCGTTCCCTGATTTTGTTGTAAATCATTTATTTTTATCTCTCCCGGGATTAACACACACTATGAAGCATCCTGTACAACAATAGATAGTTATAAGCAAATACCTTTGAACAAATGTCTCAAATTGCTTCTCAACTCTGTCCTATCATTTCTAACTATGTGTTAAAGATAACGGGGACATGAGGCTGCAAAAAGTGCATGCTCCCAAACTGCACAAAGACTAGTGGCAAGTCATAGAATCATAGAACACTAGAACTGGAAGGGACCTCGAGAGGTCATCGAGTCCAGTCCACTGCCCTCACAGCAGGACCCAGTACCATTCTAGACCATCCCCGATAGATGTCTGTCCAACCTGCTCTTAAATATCTCCAGAGATAGAGATTCCACAACCTCCCTAGGCAACTTATTCCAGTGTTAACCACCCTGACAGTAAGGAAGTTTTTTCCTAATGTCCAACCTAAACCTCCCTTGCTGCAGTTTAAGCCCATTTCTTCTTGTCCTATACTCAGAGGCCAAGGAGAACAATTTTTCTCCCTCCTCCTTGTGACACCCTTTTAGATTCCTGAAAACTGCTATCATGTGCCCTCTCAGTCTTCTCCTTTCCAAACTAAACAAACCCAATTCTTTCAGTCTTCCTTCATAAGTCATGTTCTCTAGACCTTTAATTATTCTTGTTGCTCTTCTCTGGACTTTCTCCAATTTCTTCACATCTTTCTGGCAAATTTCATTCTGGAAAATGTCAGTTTCCTATAACAGAGGATTCCTTTCTTCTGTCCAACTCAGAGAGCTATGATGTCTGCAGCAATGGGAAGTCTTGTACTTCCAAGACAATTCCTGAAATCCTGTGGCAGGGGTGGGGAACCTTTTTTGGGTCGGGGGCCGCTGACCCACAGAAAAATCAATCAGGGGCCGCACACAAATGAGAAACCAAAGAAAGAAAAAAGAACGGCCTCACTGATGTGGCCCCTTGCTGAGAAGGAGCAAGACACTCCCCATATTCCTTTCCCACACCTGAGCCGTGGCGGGCCCAGGCTGGTAGATTTTGTGTGCTCCAGCTCCACCTTGGGGGTAGGTCCAGGCAAGCCAGGGGCCACATTTGGCCCCTGGACCTGAGGTTCTCTACCCCTGTCCTATGGACTTAAGCGAGATTTTAAAATGCCTTTCTAACCTCCTCCTAGTCTTGCTGCATCCACTTGCATTGGCTCAGTAGGGAGAATGGTTAGCATACGTTCAACTACATAATCGCAGTCTGCTAGCTCCCAATAGGCTGGGGGCCTTGTTGTGCTGGCTGGATGCTGGAGTGTGGCTTTCCCAGGCTGCCCACATGCCCAGGAAGAAAGGCTGAAGGGGTTTGAAGGAGAAGCTGACTGGTGGTTGGAAAGGTGGGAGAAAGTTGGCAAAGCAACGATGGGTGGGGGGCAGGTCAACATTGCTATTGAAGTTATCATGGGCGGCGGGTATGCTCGTCGGGGGGAGGCTTTGCCGTCCCAAACTGTCAGTCTGGTCCCGCCCACTCCCACCCCCAAATGCCTACTGTAGGAGTACTGGGAGCGGAGTGTTGTTGCCCCGAGCTTCCGCCCTCCCCATGCTCCAGGGCCGGGGAGGCTGAGGCCGCATGCCCCCACCTTCCTGTGGTGCTGGGAGGGGGGCTTGTCTCCTGGGCAGAAGGGGCAGAGTTGAGAGCAAGACTGGGGGCTTGCCTCCCCCAACCCTACCTACACCCGCCACCCATGTAAGTTATTGAAGCAGTAAGGTAGGGTAGGGATCAATGGTGAAGAGGATGAAAGATGGACAGAAGTTTGTTTTTTGTGGGGAGGGATGATGTGGGAGTCAGTGGATGGACTGAAAGAAGGGCTTGTGGTCAGAGCAACATGCAAGTAAGAGCTTAGGAGCAATATTCTGAATAGACTTGGGAGGAGCAGGGTTGCAGGAGCCAAGGCCAATACAGCAGAAGTTGCAACAGGCAAGAAGTGAAGTGAGGGTTGGATGATGGGTTTTGCTGCATCTTATGTGTTTGGATTTGCCTTCGACAGAAGGGAATTTTCTAAAGCATCTGCTCTCCAGATATCAGCTGCTGTACATTTACAATACCCTACTGTCACAGATAATTGTGGTGGGAATCACATTCCTTTTAGGCCCCTACAGAACAAATAGGAAAGTGGTTTTGAAAATGTACTTTAAAGCAGTGTCAATCAGTCCGGAATTTCCTTTTGGCACCAGCGAGTCACACAATGTGGTTAAAGTAGCAAAAACCATTCTCATGACTAAACAGTGACTGAAGTCTTGAGAATGGTTATTGGGGGTAACAACATCCCAACCACACGATCACTGGTCTAAACAGTCATTTAACTGTTACTTTCTAAACTGTCCAATACCTGTATTCTAGTCCTATGCCCTGTCTGAGCTGGGACAAAGCCAAGGCAGATGAAGTACTTTTAAAGTCTGTTTGACACTTCCCTATAGTACTCTTGTTTGTCAACCTGTAGCTCTTGGCATTTCTCTTCTAGTCCTAGCACATCACTTTCCTGCAAAGACTATGAACCAGTTAAGTCAAAGTAAGATCTTTGACAAAACTACAAAACTTGGAAACTAGGTCAAGTTACAAAAGATGAATACAAACAAATAACAACAGTACGTAGGGGCAAAATTAGAAAGGCCAAGGCAAAACACATGATCAAATTAGCTAGAGACATAAAGGGTAACAAAAAACATTCTACAAATACATTAGAAGCAGGAGGAAGACCAAGGACAGGATAGGACTATTAACCAGTGAAGAGGGAAAAAACAATAACAGAAAAGGTGGAAATGGCAGAGGTGCTTAATAATGACTTCTTTGTTTCAATTTTCACCAAGAAGGTTGGTGGTGATTGGCCACTCAGCATAGTGAATGCCAGTGAAAATTAGGTAAGTTCAGAAGTTAAAATAGGAAAAGAACAAATTGAAAATTACTTAGGAAAGTTAGATGTCTTAAAGTTAGCAAGTCCTTATGAAATGCATCGTAGAATACTCAATGAGGTGACTGAGGCATAATAATCTGAGCCATTAGCTCTTATCTTTGAAAAGTCATGGAATGCAGGAGAAATTCCAGAAGACAGGAAAAGGGCAATATAGTGTCCATTTATAAAAGGGGAAATAAGGACAACC
The DNA here is from genome assembly GCA_019425775.1 of Rafetus swinhoei. Classification (NCBI taxonomy): domain Eukaryota; kingdom Metazoa; phylum Chordata; order Testudines; family Trionychidae; genus Rafetus; species Rafetus swinhoei. Next base: position 49,686,414 of record CM033432.1, read on the forward strand.
GAGGAAACTATAGACCAGTGAGCTTAACTTCTGTGCCGGGGAAGATAAGGGAGCAAATAATTAAGGAATACATCTGCAAACATCTGGAAGGCAATAAGGTGATAAGTAGTAGTCAGCATGGATTTGTAAAGAACAAATCATGTCAAGCCAACCTGATAGCTTTCTTTGATCTGACAATAAGCCTTGTAAATAAGGGGGAAGTTGTAGTTGTGGTATACCTAGACTTTAGTAAAGCATTTCCTACAATCTCACATGACCTTCTTATATACAACCTAGGTGTGGCTACTATAAGTAGGGTGCATAACTAGTTGGATAACCATTCCCAGAGAATAGTTCTTAATTGTTCATAGTCATGCTAGGAGAGCATAACAAGTGTGATTTGGCAGGGGTCAGTTTGGAGGCTGGTTCTGTTCAATATCTTCATCAAAAAAATAAATAAATGCATAGAGAGTGCACTTATAAAATTTGAAAGCTGGAAGGGATTGCAAGTGTTTTGAGGCTAGGATAGGATTATAATTCAATATGATCTGAACAAACTGGAGAAATTCAATGAGGATATATGCAAAGTACTCCACTTAGTACAAACGGCTGCACACATACTAGCTGGGAAGTGACTCTCTAGGAAGGAGTACTGCAGAAAGGGATCTAGGGGTCATAATGGACCACAAGCCAAATATGAGTCAATAGCGTGACAGTGCTGCAAAAAAGGAAAGATCATTCTGGGATGTATTAACAGTATTGTAAACAAGACATGAGAAGTCATTCTTCCACTCTACTGTGCGCTGATTAGGCCTCAACTGGAGTACTGTGTCCAATTCTGAGCTCCACATTTCAGGAAGGATGTGGACAAATTGGAGAAGGTCCAGAGAAGAGCAATAAAAATGATTAGGGGTTTACAAAACATGACCTGTTAGGGAAAACTGAAAGAACTGGGTTTGTTTAGTCTGGCAAGAGAAGACTGAGCAGGGACAGGATAACCTAAAAGGGTATTACAAGGAAGAGGGTGAAAAATTATTCTCCTTAACCTCTGATGATAGGACTAGACGCATAGAGCTTAAATTACAGCAAGGGAGGTTTAGGTTGGACATTAGGAAAAATTGCCTGTCAGGGTGGTTAACCAATGAAATAAATTGTCTAGGGAGGGCATGGACTCTCCATCATTGGAGGTTTTTGAAGAAAAGGTTAGACAAACATCTGTCAGGGATGTCCTACCATGAGTGCAGAGGACTAGACATCTTGAGGTTCCTTCCTGTTATGTGATTCTATGTAAGCCGGTGGCCTCCTAGAATCATAGAGCTGGAAGAGACCTCAGGAGATCATCCACTCCAGCCCCTTGCCCAAGGCAGGACCAATCCCAACTAAATCAACCCAGCCAGGGCTTTGTCAAGCTGAGACTTAAAAACCTCTAGGGATGGAGATTCCACCACCTCCTGAGGTAACCCATTCCAGTGCTTCCCCACCCTCCTAGCAAAATAGTTTTTCCTAATATCCAACCTAGACCTCCCCCACTGTAACTTGAGACCATTGCTCCTTGTTCTGCCATCTGTCACTACTGTGAACAGCCTTTCTCCATCCTCTTTGGAACCTCCCTTCAGGAAGTTGAAGGCTGCTATCAAATCCCCCCTCACTTTTCTCTTCTGCAGACTAAACAAACCCAAATCCCTCAGTCTCTCCTCATAGGTCATGTGCTCCAGCCCCCTAGTTATTATGGCTGTCTTCCTCTGGACCCTCTCCAATGCATCCACATCCTTTCTATAGTGGAGGGGCCGGGGGGGCAGAACTAGACACAATACTCCAGATGTGGCCTCACCAGAGCCCAATAAAGGGGAAAAATCACTTCTCTAGGTCTGCTGGAGAAGGATCTATGCTCCTTCTAATGCAACCTAATATGCCATTAGCCTTCTTGGATATAAGGGCACACTGTTGATTCATATCCAGCTTCTTATCTACTGTAATCCCCAGGTCATTTTCTGCAGAACTGCTATTTAGCCAGTCGGTCCCCAGCCTGTAACAATGCTTGGGATTCTTCAGTCCCAAGTGCAGGACTCTGCACTTGTCCTTGTTTGAACCTCAACAGATTTATTTTGGCCTAATCCTCCAATGTGTCTAGGTCACTCTGGACCCTATCCCTGCCCGCCAACGTATCTACCTCTCCCCCTAACTTAGTGTCATCTGCGAACTTGCTGAGGGTGTAATCCATTCCTTCATCCAGGTCATTAATAAAGATGTTGAACAAAACTGGTCCTAGAACAGATTCTTGGGGCACTCCGCTAGAAAGCGACCACCAACCTGACATCGAGCCGTTGATCACTACCTGTTGGGCCCGACATTCTAGCCAGCTTTCTATCCATCTTACAGTCCATTTATCCAATCCATACTCCTGTAACTTGCTGGCAAGAATATTGTGGGAGACCATATCAAAAGCTTTGCTAAAGTCAAGGTATATCATATCCACTGACTTTCCCATATCCACAGAGCCAGTTACCTCATCATAGAAGCTAATCAGATTGGGCAGGCACGACTTGCCCTTGGTGAATCCATGTTGACTATTCCTGATCACTTTCCCCTCTTCCAAGCGCTTCAAAATGGATTCCTTGAGGATCCCCTCCATGATTTTTCTGGGGACTGAGGTAAGGCTGACTGGTCTGTAGTTCCCTGGATTGTCCTTCTTCCCTTTTTTAAAGATGGGCACTACATTTGCCTTTTTCCAGTCATCCAGGATCTCTCCCGATCTCCACGAGTTTTCAAAGATAATGGCCAAAGGCTCCTCAATGACATTTGCCAAGTCCCTCAGTACCCTCGGATGCATTAAATCTGGACCCATGGATCTGTGTATGTTTAGCTTTTCTAAATAGTTCCTAACCTGTTCTTTCCCCACCAAGGGCTGTCCACCTCCTTCCCATACTGAGTTGCCTCATCCAGTAAGGGCCCCACACCGTCTTTGATCACCCTCTTATTGCTAACATGCCTGTAGAAACCTTTCTTGTTACCTTTCACATCCCTTGCTAGCTGCAATTCCAATTGCGCTTTCGCCTTCCTGATAACTCCCCTGCATTCTCGAGCAATATATTTATACTCCTCCCTAGTCATCTGTCCAAGTTTCCACTTCTTGTAAGCTTCCTTTTTGTGTTTAAGCTCACCAAGGATGCCCCCAGTAAGCGAATCTGGTCGCCTACCATATTTGCTTTTCTTACTGTGCATAAGGCTTCTTTAAAATACTGCCAATTCTCCTGGACTCCTTTCCCCTTCATGTAAGCATCCCAGGGACTCCTGCCCATCAGTTCTCTGAGGGAGTCAAAGTCTGCTTTTCTGAAGTCCAGGGTGTGTATTTTGCTGCTTTCCTTTCTTCCTTTGGTCAGGATCCTGAAATCTACCATCTCATGATCACTGCTTCCCAGGTTGTCACCCACCTCTACTTCCCCTACTAGTTCCTCCCTGTTTGTGAGCAGCAGGTCAAGCTGCGCGTGGCCCCTGGTCAGTTCCTTCAGCACTTGTACCAAGAAGTTATCCCCGACATTCTCCAACAACTTCCTGGATTGTCTGTGAACTGCTGTATTGGTCTCCTGTTGCACTCCGCTTTGATATCAGTTTTCTTTGGAGAATGTCATAACATCCTGATTACACAACAAAGATCTCATCCTCTGCGCATGCCTGTGGACTATTGCATGGCACCGATGCACTAATGCTGAGTAACACATCCTGCACCTCCCATTCATCTGCCACTTTCAATCATAAATTCCACTCTGGCACACCACCAAAGTATTATGAAATCCCAAGTCCCTCCCTTTATTCTTGTCAGGCTGCGAGTCATCACACAAGTACACAAGCTCAGCATAATTTGGACACACTTCTGCTAAGTATCCAGCCACTTTGTCAGAACTAAACTCAAGCACTGAACCATACTGCTAGTAAATTGTCTCTCCAACAAGTCCACATAGCAAATACTCCTTTTTATTTGCAACCAAAGCAAACTTTCCATCAAGCGTGTGGATTTTATAATGAGAAGCAGACTCCTGATGGAATATGTACGCTGTTATTCAGTTTTGGGGACTGGTTCCTACAACTCCCATAGTGCTAACTAATTACATATCGACATGAACAGGTGGCAGCCAAAGTGGTTTCGGAAGTCCAACTCTAATAGGGTTTGATGATCATTTTTCATAAGTGATTAGAGGCGGCAGGGAGGGTTAATTCTATTTTCCGCAAGCCTGGGGTGTTAGGTGGATGGAGCTTTTAAAGTGGGGGCAATCTTGCTATGAAAGCCAACGAAGTGGCCAGTACTTGACACTAATCAGAATTCAGGGCAAATCATTCTGTGCTCTCTTCACAAAAATCACATGCCTTTTACAATCACCCAGGGCTCCCTGGAGCCAAACCACAGCAAGCAAAGACTTGTGCAGGCAACTGCCTATGGAGAAGCCCAAATCACCTGCCAAGTTGCAGCTTCGCTTCTGGAAACGCTGCCCAGTATTTTAAACCATGAGTGCCCCCCCAAGGCTAGGCACCTAATGCCCTATTTAGATCTGACTTTAAGAGGTGATGAACATCTGAAGCTTCCCCTGAAATCCCAGACTGAAGTATTGCATGTTACCAATGGGAACTTCTGCCACTCACCTAAGCCATTTTAGGAATCTAACTTTTCCTGTACACTCGGTAACATTTCATAAGCACCAAAGAGAGGTTGCTGGGAGAAACGGCACAGTATTTTCCTTCACTGCATGAGCACTCACCTCAATCTAAGTCCAGGAAGGCTCCTGGAAGCCTTATCTATGCCATGCATGCTCACCAGACTTCCCAGAAACATACACAACGTATTAGCATGAGGATGCCTGTACTAGCAACTTGATTCCTTTTATTCATTGCAGCTGTGTGTTAACCACAAAGAGCTCTGAGAATTGTTTGAAAGACACACACAGCAGCTGGGAACTGGAGGGTGCAGATTGGGTGGCAAAAGGAAGGATGATTGAGACATGGATGGGGGCACAGGAGACCTAGGTTCAACTTCTAATGCCACAAAATAGAAATAAAGCTCCCTTTCTCCCACCCTTTGTCTAAGCAGATTATCTTTATTAGCTGTATGTAAACTGGCTATGGGCCAAATTAAAATTTCATGGAGATTCTGGGTGTGCACTCCTTCTTCAATTAACTGTAAAGATAAATTAATCACAAGCCCCCAGTTTAGGACCAAAGGGGAGTGTGAACCCACCCAGGAGTTTGGCAGACAGGTTTTGCTGACTATTGTTAGTGGTTCAGGAGTGGAGGGGGTGAGGAAAGGCCAAATACACAGAAACTGAGGCTTTGTCTACACTGCTAATGGAGCAACAAAGCTTCTATTGTTCACAGGTGCTTTACTCACTCCATCCCACCCTGAACACAAAACCTAGGGTAAACAGCGCTTTGTCAGCAGGAGCAAAAGTTGCCTGCTGACAACAAAGCAAATGCAGCTCTGCCTCACACTGGGGGGGGGGGCCTACAGATGTGGCACAAGGGGATAGTACATGGCTTGTCTGCATGCCTCTCACTCCTAGTTGGAAGGGGGGGAAGGAATCATTCACAACAGTTGTGTAGTTTCCCCTCGCTCCCTAATAGTCAGGGGAATGGGAAGAAAAGCAAGCAGCAACCCGGTATGTACACACAGCTGCTCCCCATCTCCCGAAATGGCTCCCTGGGAGAGAGACAGGCAGAGGCAAAAGGCAAGAAAGCCATGGCAGCCTGTGAGCACACTGGGACCCCGGAGAAAGCGAGAGAGAGCACTTTTCGGTCTAGTGTTGGTGAAAGAGGCTGGGGGACTACAAGCTACAAAACTGACCCTTTTGGTTTTGACTCCTCCTGCGTTCAGAGAAGCAGGACTCTGCACCTTCCTGATAAATAAACAAGATTGCATCAAAGAAAATACCAGATTCCAGCAATGTCTGCTTTCAAGTGGAACATTCCCCCAGGCCCTGAACTTTGAATGCCCAGTTGGGTCAAAAAGAGTCAACGTTATAAACTGGTGCCAGGTCTCTCACACAACGTTTGTACTGTGGCCGGCACAACTGAGCCACGATTCAGCTGGGTTCCTTAGGCACGACCGTAATACAAACAACAAAAAAGGTTCACAGGGTTGTTTTTTTCTCCTGAAATAGCCTGTACATCCTGCTTTCTGTCAGGCCAGAAATACCAGGAGCACACCCCTCTTCATGATATTTTGGTACTTACACCTCCAGCTTGAGCTAGAACCAGGAAACGCAGACTTGGGCGAAAATGGTGAAAAAATCACAGGCACCAGGTTACCTAAACTCCTTCAAGTTTTACAAGAAGATAGGTGGCTGTCTCCTTTTGAGATCTGGGCAAAAATCTATTTTACTGACCGGACCCTTTCTGTACATTTGTTGCAATCTGTAGAATAGCAAATAGCATTGCCGTTTACCTTAAACAGAGCTCCTTGTGTGTTTTAATGCACGCATTAAAAGCAAGGAAATGCTATTTAAGAAGGGGGTGCACGGGGGCTTGTTTGCCACACGGCTGAGTGTTCCTAAGTAGTCCAAAGGGAGCAAATTCTGATGGTGCTCTCAGTAGCATATTGCATCCGAAAATTAGTGTTGCTGCCTTTTTAGTCTGAAGAAATAGCCTTAGGGCTGAGACAGATGTTTCTGAGAAGTGCCTTCTTCTGGGAAGAAAGGAGAGGCAGGTGAGGCCAGTCAAAGGTCAGCTGAGAGGAGTTTTAAATGCCAGGAATGGCATATTGATTTTATATTTTTTGTCTTAACCAAGTAAAACCATTCTTAATGTGTTCTCTCCCACCACTGACAATGCTTATTCTAATCACTGTCTAGAGAAAATGAATGTGAAACCCCATCACAGGAACTTGCCATGTGGAGAGTAGACTCTTCTTTCTTCAAGGAAGATGTGGTTTTGACAGTGATTATTAAAGAGTTCTCTTCTCGTGCCTGGATTTCTGACCGAGTGGTATTTTGATGCAATTTCTAAAGATCACTTTTTAAGTTAAAGCATCAGTAAAACTAAGCTTACAAATGGCATTCTTCTATGTGTCCTAGCTCTGTTATGAAATAAAATAGAAACTTAAGTGAGTCCTGAGAAGTGAACGCTTTTGCAAAGTACAATGTGTGCTATAACATTCCACATGAATATGTCTGTTTACTATTCCAGGAAATACAGGGCCAAACTTCCAGAAATACATCGATTTTTAAGCCAGAAAGAACCACTGAGTTCACCTAGGCTGGCCTCCTGCATAGACTATAGAGCGGGGCTGCTCAACATGTGGCCCGTGGACCACGTGTAGCCCACGGCCCATTTGTTTGTGGCCCGTGGTGCAGTTTGGGTTTACACAGGTCTCAACACATGGCCCGTGGGTGGGAGCCAAAACAAAAAAGTAGTCAATATAATGGTCTCCTGTTGATATGCGTTTTTGGAGTTAAATTCCTTGACTTGTCATTGCTCATTAAAAGTGTTGTCATATGGGTAGAAATCAGGTAAATATTGCATTTTATTAATATCAGCAGAACTGACTTAAATGGGGAGACTTGCCTTAATCTTTGTATTCATGCTTGTCAGTGTGAAAGAAGCTATTTGCATATATATTTGCATGTATATGCAACCACACTTAAGTTGCGGCCCTCAGCATGTGCTGTGAGTATCATTGTGGCCCCCAGGGCTTCCAAAGTTGAGTAGCGCTGCTGTAGAGTCTCACCTAGTGATTCATGCACAAAGCCCAAAACCTTCACGTGGTTGAGCTAGAGCACTGCTTTCAGGAAGACGTCCTGTCCTGAGAGCACACATATGTGGCCCCCCAGCCTAAGCAGCCCACACATATTCATGAGCTGAGGTTGGTAGGTGTACACAGCTATGCTTGGTATGTGCAGACACATCGGCTTGTGTGCATATCAGCTATTAAAGACTATACGGGCTTGTCTAGACTTGCAACACAGCTGCAGACACGACCTTTGCTAAGCCTTGAGCCCTTGAAAATCTCTGCTGGATGCCGTGTGGTGCACAGCACAGTCCTGCACCATGCACTCTGGCCAGCTCTGAGGGCCACCGGGGGAGGACACCGTGCCGTCCCAGCGGCTCTGGGGGTTGGCTGTCCCAGCCCCACTCCTTCTGGGAATGCAGGAGCTGTGCCCCCCACTTTCCCCGAGGGCTTGCAATTCTGTCAGCACCGCTGGGCTCTTCCACCACTGTAGAGACCACTTGCCCAGGTGGCAGTAGGTAGGGCAATAGAAGAATTCTTTCTCCCACCCAGCACTGTCTACACCAGGGTTGGGTCAGCGTTATTACATTGCTCAGGCATGTGGGTTTTTCGGATTTCCCATAATATCACTTATGAACAGAGACTCTGAAACCTTTTACGATTTCTCTTCTCATATGGGTTATGGAGGAGACCCAGATCTCACGGATCTCGCCCGAGGCACAGAAGGGGATAAGTGCCTGCTCAACGGGGCATCTCCTTTCTTCTCGTCATGGTAGGCCCCTCTGGTGCTGGTGCCTGGGGACGCAGCTCAGTGGGTTTGGCGAGAGAGACTGGAAAGAGCACTAGAACACAGGGCGCTATTCCAGTCGTGAAGCTGGGTCTGCAAACTCAAAGTGATGGATCCCTCCACCCTCTCTCCTCTCCTCACCATCCAGTTATCTGGTCAGCCTGGGAAGAGAACAAACCACTTCTTCTCTAGCTTGACAGCCTGGGGGTCCAGGGGGACTGAGGAGTGTGGATTCCTGCATATTCTCCATCCACTCTGCTCGAGCAGAGAACCGGGAAGACGGAGTGATTTCAGAATCAAACCCACCTCTCCTGATTTCCCAGCAAAGTGTTCCAGCAGGTAGATCCAGCTCCTCGCAGTGTTTCTTGGAACCGTATTCCTGTTGAGAACCTTGTCTTGCTTCCTGGGCCGGCTCCTACTGCCACAGAAATCGGTGGCCAGTTTCCCATTGATCTCCAAAGGTGTTGGAAAGGCAACTACAGTCCAGATTCTGCCTTGACTTATGCCCCGTGCAGCTCCATATCGGTAGACATCTGCTACTGAGTCACAGTTGTGGATTCTGTTTCATGACTAGGACAAATAGCTGCAATGCTTCACAAAATCGGAATGTGGGCAGGCTTGAAAGCTTCATGCTTAGCAGTGGAGCATTTTGGCTAAATGACAGTAATGAGTGAAGTCTGGTTTCAACTAGCTATGAGGGCTGACTGAGGGAATATATAATTAAGTAGCAGTAAAGAGTATTTTGGTAGATAATAGGAAATTTGAAGTCTATGAAAGCTTAACCCTTAACGAGAGAGCTGCTAGCAGCTATGAAAAAGCTGGACTGAAAGAAGCTATGGAATAGGTTTATGCTCAAAGAATCCTGCACCTCAAATGTCCAGTGCAGTTTTGGGGGTGCAAGAAAGGCAATACTGACTTTAATTTAACTGCAACAGTACAAGAAGAAGCTTGCTAGATAATCGTACTCTGGGGCTGCCTGATGGTGGCTCCATTCTCTCAGTACCATTGGTAACTGACGGAATGAAATATTTCACTTACTTTCCTAACTTCAAAGCGAACTCACCCCATCAGCACTTTAAACCTCAGAATCCTTTTTAACCGCACGGTGTATTATGTTTTCAGAAAACTTTCACTAAAATACAAGTGGAGGCTTTAGCCGCAAAACTCCCACTGATTTCAAAGGGACCAGTCGAGCCTTTTGTGTAGCTGGTACTATGGGGGGAGAAGGAGGAGATGGAACTCCTGTAGTTCGATGCTGTTTTGATAAGCAAACAACATGGCACTGCTAAGATGAAAATGTACAAAGGCTGCTGGAGAATTATCACTGTCTTTGGCAATTCCATTTGGGTTTTGGAGCACTGAGGTGTCTTTAAGGTTTTTTTGGGGGGGTATGGGAGGGGGGAGACCAAAGCTCTGCTTTAATGGAATCAGTTACATGTGGCTGAGAAGCTGTCAGAACTCTGATAAATTATGCTTGCAATGAAAGCAAGAAATTCACTCCCAGTGCATTACAAAACACCTTATCGATTTTAGTGTTTGAATATCAAAATTGCCAAACTTCTGTGTGGAAATGTCCATTGCAGATGATTCCATCCGTGCATTGTTGTGCTCTACTTAGAAAGATTCATTCAATTTTGTATTTTAGAAATCTCCTGTGATTTGTGTTTACCCTGACAGGGGTATCTGTCTTACAGCCTCCCACAATATCAAAGTATAGTTCCCCTTTCTTGCTGTTGGTTCATGTGTCTTTTGTTCATTCATGTGCCAGTAATGACCCTAAAATTATCTCTCCTAAAACTGCTATTGCTGGGGAAGGGGGAGGGAGGAGAGCTCTTCTAAATTAAAGCAAGACAAGACAAAGCCCAAACACAGGCAGGTCTCCCCCCTTGGAGGGTGCTGTTGTGAGGATCAAAGAGGTTGCTAAGGATGTTATTATCCTGCTAGTTTCCTTTGGTGGAGGTAGGATTCAGGGTTTAACTGTAACCAGCAAACAAGAGATTGCACCTAACCTTTATTACATTTCACACAAAAAAACCTTTTAATGCTTAAAAATCAAATCACAGGTCTGTATTTAAACACCGATTTCCTTTACGTATTCATGCAGGGGGAAACTCTTGCTTTAATAGGCTACAGCAATAAACAGCTGCAGAGCAACTGGGCCCACGTGAATGGAGAGTTTGTGGGACCACTCGTTCTCTTTTCTCTCAGTGCTCATGGCCAGACTGGGAGAAAGGTGGGGAGGAGCAAGGAAAAGAGAGACTGTGGATAATACGCTTTCCCTCTCACCTGGGGGCTTCTTGGCAGCAGAGGTTATAAGTAGGGCTGACATTCAGGGGCTATCTGGCTCCCAGCCAGGCACGTCTGGAGCCACGAGTTACCTGTGGTGGAAACAGGGGAACAAACTGTCATGCCGAGTTCCTCTGAACTGACCCAGCCCACTTCTTTCTGAGCACAGAGCGTTCCGCTTGAGTGATGGGCTGGCAAGCACGGACATGCCCATCCCTTTGCTGTCGTGAGGAGACGATTCTGGTGGGTCGGCACTCGGGAACACCCAGCAACGCCAGACTCCCCTCCTCTTCTTCCCCATTTCCCTCGCCTCACAGGACGCAAGGCCGCCCCGCTGCCTACTGGCACCTAACACCCTTTTAGAACCTCCCAGTAGCTGCATATTGTGTCCGAGGGGAGCCTGTGCTGGGACTCTAGCAGCAAGGCCCAATGAAGATGTGACGGCTTCCTTGTTGAACACACCCACACACACATACCCCAAGGCGGGGACACATTGTAATGTGTATGGCTAGTCCAGTAGCACCTGGGGGCCTCAACCAAAATCTGGGTCCAATAGTGCCACACTCTCCAGAGGGAGGGGCTAGTCTCGCTCCCCCGGAGCTGAGCATCTACACACCTGAGCAAGAAAGGCTGGAGGGGAAAGGAGCACAGAAGCGAAGTGACTTGCCCAAAGGTCACTCTGTTCTGCACTGGCAGCTGGGAACACAACACGCTTCCCTCACTGGATCATGCTGCCTCCCATATTTCAAACTGTGTGTGGGGGGCGGGGGGTGTCACACACACTTCCCTCTAGCTAGCAAATCCCAGTGGTGGGATGACCGGATGCTTCTGGGATCCAGTAGCCGCTGTGCACGTTCAGTTCAGTTGAGTGGGTAGTGGAAGAACCGACAGCTGCAATCACTAGTTTGCTGCCACTACATTAACTAGGTTTTAAGGTAAACTCCTGGGCTCTGACAGCTAGGGGTCTGTTTGGAGGGCTGATCCGGGTTGTGGAGAGCAGAAAACACAAGGCCGGCTGACTGAGGGAATCCGATCCTCTGGCCATTAGTCTGTTATACGAAGATGAGAAATAGTAACTTTTTTTTAAGCGTAACTGCCCTCTTGGAAGCCATCCAGAGGGAGTTTTCCTTTCCAGTTCCCATTTCTCATTATTTATTTCTGCAGATAAATAGACAAGGGATGGGCAATGATTGTGTTAAAATTCTCAAGTGGGGTCACTGCCAAATCCAGCACACTGGGGGGAGAGTGGGAATCAGCCTGTGCTCTTGGCCAGGCTGGTGTAAATCCAGAGTAACTCTCTTGTGACCGTGGGGTTGCTCTGGAATTAGACTGCTGTAACTAGGAGCCTTTGGACAATCTGGAACACCAAGCGTTGCAGGCACATTTAGGGAAGTCTGTGCCACTTGCTGTCTGCCCTAGAGGCAGAAGAAATTGCTCTTCTCAGCATGACTCTGAGCAGTGTGCCTGAGAGCAAAGTGCAGGTCGACATCTTTTCCAACTTACTGGCAGGGTGTGGCGCATCCAGTTCTGGGAAAGCTACTATGCTGACAATGCCTCCACTAGGCACCCACCGGTACTACGCCAGCCTTCCCATTTGCCAGTGCAAATCTTGACCGTTAGTTAAAGGCCACCTCTGCAAGACAGCTGCTTCTTATTGGTCCCTGGGACGACCACCGAAGACAAGTTGTAATACACCTGCAGATACATTTAGTGAAAGGTGAGGCTGATGTCTTGATTTCTTTCCTCCCAAACAAAGGCTATTGGATACAAATAAACTATGGGGAAGAATAATAGAAATAAGTGACACCCCATTCCCCAAAATGTATCAAATTTTCTCCTTTCCCCACCTCTATTCTCTTCTCCTCCCCCCTGGATGGCACACTCAGACTGGAGCAAAATGGCAGAGAACCACAATGCAGGGACTGTTCAGAGGAGTTACATGGAGAATGGGCTTCTGCTTGGACTGGGAAACTTGCCCTCCACTCCAAGCCTTAAGGGCAACCCAGGACCAGTGATTAAATTACAGGGGGCAATATTTGGGCAGACCAGGTTCTATCTGACTTGGCTCTGCTCTGACTTCCTATGACAACAGGCAAGTCATTTCATCTCTGCCTTATTTTGCCTTATCTGTGAAATGGCAACAATACACAGCAAGGGCCCCTGGTTGTAACATAAAGGGGAGGGAGAAGAGATGAGGCAAACCCTCCCCTGTCCTCATTCCTTGTGGGGTGAGAACTTTAAGGGTACATCCCTTTCCAGGAGCACCAAGAGGCCTAACCCTTTAGGCCTAAGAACCCTGATGATGGAAAAGCTGCACTGGAAAAAGGGTGGATCTGTTATTAAGGCAGTGCTGGGTTTATTTCCTGGTTCTGACCCAGACTTTCTGTCTGACCTTGGAGAAGTCTTGTACTCTCAGTGCCTCGGTTTCTTAACTAGAACAGTGGGGGATGCTCTGTTTTCTGGAAGCAAGGATCATTTCTCACTGTGTGAGTGTGCAGCGCCCAGCACCATGGAATCCTGATTGCTGCTGGAACCCCTCTGCATGATGGTAGTAGAAATAATAATCAACCAGAGATTATGGTGAGCTGTTTTTCAGGAGCCAGTGAAAGGGTAAGATCAGTTCTCAATGATTTACAGAGAAGAAAGCCTGGTGCCTCTTTGTAAATATTTATTGCCCTGTATCCATTTTAATACTCGAGAAGCTTAATTTCATTAAATATAAAATTATACACTGGCCCCCTATTTTGGGGGCTGTTCTGGGAAGTACGTGTGCTATTTACGGTAACGCCAGAGGACATGTGATTATTATTAAAGTTAATTCCAAATGAATCAATTACCTGCCAGTCTCTTTCAACTCTGCCACATTTTTATAATGAAAGACTCCTCTAATTGTGTTTATTCGTAGACGAAAAATCTTAGTCAATAAAGGTATTTATTGACTTCAACAGAGATCAATATTTGATTAACATTAAAGTGGCTGGATTAAGGGAGAGCTCTGATGAGAAGTGGCTGGGAACACTATAAAATGAGTAGATAAATGTTTGTGAGCTCTAAAGTGCTGATGGAAAAGACTATGTGAGATTTAATCTTCTGTGTCTTGAATCTCCTATTGCCCTAGGGTGCGATTCTCTTATCTTTCTACTCCACCCTGCCTTTCTGTCCAGCGGCTAAGGATTTTCAATTCCATATTTTTTCTCCCTGCCATTAACTCTTTTGAAGGAAGTGAATTTGTCACATGTGACAGCTATGGGAGTGGGAGTGGGAGATTCTGAAGATATTTTAGTAATCTACAGGTCACTTCAGAAGCAGATGGCTGCAGAATTAACTCTCTCTCACAAATATGGGCTGGTTATGCTGTGGTGGGTGAACGTACGCAAGCCGGTTACTGTAAAGTTGTTATTGCCAATACAGTGGTTCCCCACCCTAGCTCCGTCGATGAAGAAATGGCTTCTTACAATGAATTCTGGGTTGGAAATGCTCCTTACAAGGGCTAATCACGGCCAGAGAACCCCATCAAGCCCAGTGTCTGCTTTGGAAAACGCGGCAGCTGCTGCTAGTCAAGTGCCGAGGCTGCAGTTCAGAAGGTCAGAACCTGGACCACGGCTTTTCTCTTTGCCAGGTGTGGACAGGACCTGCAAGCAAAGCGGGGGAGGCCACGTGCTGCAGCGATTTAGTGCCCCTCCCCCGTCACATCCCACAGCAGGGTGACTCTCCACACAGAGTAGCATGGAGCCAGCGTGGCTGTCTCCTCAGCATTGCTGGCTGGGAGGTGTTGGGGAGAGGAAGAACAGCCTCGAGCCTCGGTTTTTAAGGTCAGAAGGGATCATGATGATCTGAAATGTGGCATGACCCAGCTTAGAACTTCAACCAGCAATTTCGGCATGAAGCCCATAGCTTCTGGGTAGGATTTGTATAGTCCTTCACAGAGTGACCCAGTCACTTCTGAAACGTCTCTCTAAGAATCTAACTGGATTCCGTTTCACGGGGGCCACTATAAAGCTGGCTTTCCAGCTCTCGCTCCCTTTCTGAACCCTTCCCCATCCTCTGTCAAGTGTAAACACCAGACCTGGACACAGCATGTTGGTAGCGGTCGCATTAGTGCCATATCCAGTGGTAACATCACCTCTGCTTCTACTTAATATGCCCCTCCTTAAACATCCAAGGATCACATTTGCTCTTAGCCTCTCCACCACCGTGTGGCTCTGGGGACGCATGTTCATTCGTTATCCACAGTGATCCCAAGTTAAGTTCTGATTTACCACTTCCCGGAATACATGCTGCAGTCCTGTACGGGCGCCCTGTGTACTTGGTTCCTAGACATGACCTTGGTTTTAGCTATACTAAAGCACACACATACAGGTCAGGCATCTTATCGTGTGACCTCTATCACTCTGTAGAATCGAGCTGATGGTATCAGCTCTGTAGGAGCCCCAGAGTTACCTCAATGCTCTTCCCACTTCATGGTTATTCTCCAAGGCTATGTCTACACTGCACTCGAAACTTGAAATAAGATACGCAATTTGCGCTTATTTTGAGTTTATTTCGAAATAGGTGATTTTGAAATTTGGTACTGTCTACATGTACGTTCAACCACACTTAAGTTGCGGCCCTTGGCATGTGCTGTGAGTATTATTGTGGCTCCCGAGGCTTCCAAAGTTGAGTAGCCCTGCTCTTAGACGCTTGATCCAATGCTCACTGAAGTCAGGGGACAGATTCCCATTGACTTCAGCAGGCTTTGCATTAGGCTGGGAATTCAAAAGACCTGCCTTTTGGCACAGCAGCAGCTCATTCAAATAGGAGAAGAAAATGCCACCAGATGTGGCTGCATTTGCTCACCCTCCCCCTTAATGCTTCTTGTGCGTGTCCCCATGTCTGTGTGATTGATCACACATCAAACTAGCAGCGATGGAAAGAGAAAGCTTTTATTTTAAACACAAACTAATGTGAAAAAGTGGTTCCCAGGTTAGAAAAGAATTCTAATGTGTAAATTCCCCATCCCAGTATCTCAGAAGTGCTAACTTCTGTCTTTCTCACCTCAGCCATAAGACTTTCAGTTCCCATATACTTAGGGTTATCATATTTCATGTGCCCAAATAAAGGACGTTGGGGAAGGGGGAAAGGGCACAGTTTCTACTGTAAAGTCTCTTTCTACTTTGAATATGTAACATTTAAAATAGCAAGTGTAATGGCTTCAGAAATGTAAATCAAATTTAAATATCTTTTTACACATAGGCAGTCCTTTCCTATTGCACTTCTTTCTGTCCTGCCCAGGCATATTTCTCTGTAGAGTGTATCTTTCTCAGCAGTGGTGTATTGCTCATTGAGTAGCCAGGAAAGTCTTTGCAAGATGTGTGCCTGAAGTTGTACAGCACAAGCCTGATTCTTTTCAGTGACTCAACAGCCAATACCATGCCATCCTTACTTCTGTGCTGCTGCTGGACGGCTGGAAAGCAGCAGCTATTAACCTGACACCCAGCTCTGAAGGCCATGTTGACACCAGCAGCACAGAAGGGGGGAGGAAATCAGTGAAAACACACCACTATTAGGTCACACCGAGAACTGAAGTTTTATCAGAAGCTATGCTGGAAAAAAAGAAGTATGGAAAAACCACAAATATTTCTTCATACCTTCAAAAATTCACCCAGAGGTTGGAGGACCAAAAAATATGTCATGTCTGGGTAAACCCGGACATACGGTAACCCTACACATACTCTTGCAAGAAGATCATATTTCACATTTTGGGCGTGGCGGTAATACTGAGGTTGAAGAGGCCAGGAATGTCCTTCCTCAGTTCTTGTGCTAAAAAGAACTGAAGTCCCAATTATTTGTTTTTTGCAGGAGAAGCTTCACATGGTTAAGTTCACTTCTTCTGAGTTTTCTTTTAGCAGCTCCATCTCCCTTTGCTACAGAAACTAGCTCCTGTGCTGACAGAGCTATATGTGTTTGGTTCTCGATGAGCTTTCAGATACCTGTAGCAAACTGCATAAAGAATTAAATACTTCCTCCCTCTTTCCAGCTGCTTAACCCATGATACAACTGGAGCTTGGGCCTGTATCACTGGGACTGAGGGGGCGATAGTCTAACTCCAGGCATGGGCTAGTCTAACTCCAGGCTCCTACAGAGCTGATACCATCAGCTCGATTCTACAGAGTGATAGAGGTCACACGATAAAATGGGCAATTTTGGAATCCCCTGGCACTTCCCGATTCACATGCGGCAGAATATAGCGCTTTTTTTCTGGTGGACCCAAAACACTAACCACTGTCATTGCTTCCCTAACGCTGGATTCTGTGTTCCCGTCTTTCTTTGGCAACTGCCCCACCTTCTTTTGCCACAACTGGAGCTCAAGACTATCACCTTGGAATCAAATGCAAATGTGGGCATATACAGCTGCTCCTTCTAGTGATTCCACTCCCGAAATGTTGCCCACTGTCACAGAAGACTCTGCCCTGCTCCACAGCTTTAGCACAACTGCGTTGCTGCAAATGGGGTGCACACTGGGCTGCCCTCTCCAGAGATGGGGATTCTCCAAAAACGGAATCTCCAGCTGCTCAGAGAGGGGGAGGGTGTAGTGCTCTGCCTGCCCTAGATGGCAGTGATCTTTTGGGGACCTTTGCCAGCTGGTTCAATTTAGAGCGACCCATAAGCTGTTCTCACTGACTAGTGGCCAGGTAGGTGACTGAGGCTGGCTCTCTAACAAAGGCTTCCTGATTCCCGGAGCATAAACTCTGCAAAGCTGAGACTCTGGCTCGCGTTTTAAGCTTTCCTTCCCAATTCCTTTTTAAACAGAAACAGTTTGAAGTTTCCATGAAGGTCGTACAAACAATGGACATGGCCCCTAAAAAGTCTGGTTAAAACATAAAAATACTTGGCGGTTGCCATTTAAACAAGCCCAGCATGCCAAAATGTGGTCACGCTCCATGAGTCTGAAAGAAGGATTTAATTTAAATGTAATCAGCCAGTGTTTTGTACACTAATTGAATACAAATTGTTTATTAAAAATATATTGAGGTTTAGCTACAATGCCATAAGAGATACACTGATGACAAAGCGTATGAACCTCAGCGAGTACGTTCTTAATCAGTGCTGGTGATTTCATGTTCAGTAACTAAAACTGATTTAATCTAAATTAAATGCAGAGTTCAGTCTATTTAGAACACGGTTCTTTTATCAGAACTTCCCACACCCCGGATGTTCTTTTGGACCAAACATGATTAACTTATTGGGGTTGTTTAGAAAGAGGGGTTCCACAAGCAGCACAAATGGTAGTTAATTTGATGAAATGGTTTGATTTGCTCCTCTTGCCTCTGTGTCTATGACAGATAAAATTGTGGGAAGGATGTGATGCTTAATTAACCCTGTAATTCTTACATCTGTGCTAATTAGCATATAAATTAGGATTTCTTTTGGATTATGTGCCTGATGCTGTAGTCTGTTCTTGTATGCAATTTATTCCTCGGGTGGCAAGATAGTGCTGCCAGCTCAAATGGATTGCCCACATTAATATTAAAATAATACTAGTTTTGCTTCCCACCTTAAATCCAATAATATGTCTGCAGGGACCTGTTTATGCAGAGATCCACCTGCTAAAGAGCCCATGCTTGGGGATACCTATTACCTGTGAACATCAAGGTCCTGCAATATACATTAAGTTATCTCTGAATTACATGAGTAACAGGGATGCAATATCTTATGTGCACTGTTGAATCAGGACCCAAGTCCCACTGATTAAATACAGACCTTGCTGAATCACTTGCTCAAACCAGGTGTTTTTTAGTCATTCAGAGCAGTTCTCCCTCTTCTTATATTCACTGTCATGATCTGTCAACTTAGCCATTAGTTTCTCCATCTGTGATCTTCTACTGTACCCATTCAGCTTATTAGCGTGAGGGGAATTTGAGGAAAACCTGACTGGAAAGCAAATGTGGATTTATATTTTCAGAAGCCCCTAAACTCACATTAACGGTGATGGTATCACAGAGATGGTTAAGCACTTCCAGGAATGAAGTTTGGGCGATAGCACCTTTACATCGAAATATGATAGCTACTTGGAGATACGTTGTACATTTAACAGTCGGACTGGTGGAAACTTAATATTGTGAAAATGCATCTACCTTCAGTCTTTAGATATTATTGTGGTATCTGAGTATGGCAGCTTTACTGCACTTACCCTTGGAACAGCCCTAGGAGGTAAAGTCAAATTATTATCCCCATTTTACAGATGGGTACTGAGGCACAGAGAGAATGAAGTAGGGACAAGTTCACTGGAAAGTCTGTAGCATAGAAAAGAATTGACACCAACCTTCCATCCTGGTGTTCCAGAGGGAGATATCAGAGTTAAATGGATTAATCCCGCTATGTTAGCCTGTGATCTAATAGGAGATCTTTAAAAGGAATCCAAGTGAACATTTTTCTTTTGACAACGTATCTGAGGGTCTATCATTGGAAGAAGGATGACAGCCAGTGTTCCCTCAATTTTTTTTCCATCCATGGGTAAAATAAAGTTTTGTTGTGTGCACCAAGGCGTGTGCAGATGTGCACCCCCAGTAGAAACACATGCTGCTGGCTGTGGGCACTCTGCTAATCAGCAGGGCAGCACCAGAATCTCCACCCAAGTGCTCATCTTACAGGCAACACTAATGATGGCCTTACATTTAAGGCCCTGAACGGGGACTGCACAGACCTGGATTTAGTTTCCAGCTCTGCTACAGACTTCCTGTATGACCTTGGGTAAGTTACCACCTCTGGCCATCAGTCCCTCCTCTGTAAAACAGGGCTAACCAGCCATCCCCTGTCTTGTCTGCTGGAACCGCATTTCTCAAACTCCCGACCCCCCCGGGGGGTCGGAAGCAACTTAGAGGGGGTTCGCGGTATCACAAAGTTTGAGAACCCCTGGCTTAGGCTACAAGCTGTCAGGGCAGGGACTGCCTCTAGCACCTCGTAAAAGACAGTCCTTACCTCAGGGCCTAGCACGAGTCCCAATCAAATGGTGTCTCGGTATTATTTTAATGCAAATGTCCACTGCCTACCCAGTCACCTCCACCACTGACACCAGAAGCCCAGGGAAATAATGCCCCAAAATAGATGAGCTGCTCTCGCGTGGCTTCCTATGCATGGATCTTGGCAGAATGATCCAGGCCAAAGACTAGTAAATATCGGATGACTCTCTGCCGGGGGGGAATGGGATTCAGCCTCTCTGCAGCCCTTTAAAGGTAGCCTGTGTGGCTAAGAACAAATGGAGGAACATCCTCTGAAGGCTTTATTGATGGCAGTGCAGAAGGGTGCCCTTGGATCTTCTTCCTGGCCATGCAGTACTCTGTGATCACCCACTGCTCTGCCTAGTACATTCAGGTAGTGGTGCTGCCCTGTTCAGAGGTAGATACAAATCAATCTTCCTTCCTGTGCTCTGACGTTGCGACTGTCAATGTGTATAAGCCACATCATCAGATGGGCAAACAAGCAACATAACATGCGCTATCCCTAAACGCTGAGTACGCTTTGGGTCCCCTCTCTTTGGTTCAGCGCGGCTCTTCTATTGCTTGTTTGGAATGGGAGCTCGCCTTTCTAATGAGCCCCTTGTGTGGAAACGCTCGACCCAATTTCCTTCTGTCAGCTGGCAGGCCTGCACCACGCCTGCCTTTGAATCAACTGAGACGCGGTGCAATGAGCAAGAAGCTGAAACTCCCAGAGAGGAGACGCGCTAGCAGACAGGAAACTGTCTGTCACTTGGCTCAGAGGTTTACACTGAGCCAAGAAAGGAGGGAGGGAGGAATTCTGCTCTACGTGGGTGATTTATGCAAATGTCAGCAAACTGCTGAAAATTAATCTGGTGGCCATGGTGCATAAGAGATACAGAGAGCATGGAGCAAGGCGGAGAACCCCCAGAGCTAGAGGGGGAAATGCCAAGCACCGCAGCCAGGCCGTGGACGGATGGATGGGTGATGGTCACAAAGAGCAAAGGGCTTGAAGTAAGGAAGGCAAAGCAGGTCTCAGAATGAGCCCAGTGAGCGAGGGGGAAATGGCAGGGTGTGGAGGGGGACCGAGAGAAAAGCCCAGGCTCCTCTCTTGCCAAGGGAGGCACAGTCATGCGGCCGGAGGCAGTTCGCTCCGCTCAGGTGTCAGAGCTCTCAGCCTCCCTGAATTTACCAATTCCCCATCAGCAAACTTCACCTGGTCACAAAGAGCTTTTCTGAGTCCCAGGGACTGACCCGCCTCTGCCCGACCCTCTGAATTCAGCCCGGCTGTGAGAAGACACAAGTGCCACCTGCAAAAAGGAGAGACGGTGCTGCCTGAGAGAAATATTTTCCATCTTTCTGGCCTATTCCATGCTTCCTTGTTTGTAGTAGATGTGTAGCCCGGGCAGTCACTGGGGTGGTGGGCAGTGTTCCCGCTACGCTTTTCCACCCACGTGCGGAATCAATTTTGTTATCTGCACCAAGGCATGTGCTGATGTGCACCACCAGTAGAAACACATGCTGCTGGCTCTGGGCACTGTGGGCACTCTGCTAATCAGCAGGGCAGCATTTGAATCTCTCCTGGGCGCCCGCACAAGCGCTCCGCTTAGAGGGAACGCTGGGGGTGGGTGGGAGGCACAAAGAGGGCAACTGCCCCTAGGCCTGGCGATTCTAAAGGACCCCGGGCTCCCAATCACTGCTGCCGCTACTGCAGTAGCCAGTGCCTCAGGCCCTTTAAACCGCTGCCGGAGCACCGCACGGCGCTCTCCAGGCGGCTCTGAAGGCTGGCAAGGTGCTGGGGTGTGCTCTGGGCAACACTGAGAGCTGGCTGCCCTGGCCCTGCCCCTTCCGCCCAAGGCACCACTCCTTCCCTAAGTGTGGAGCCAGGCCCCCTCACATTGCCCCGGGGCCCAGCTTGGCTGTCGACTCTCCCTGAGGCTGGCAGTTGCACTTTGGGACAAGGAAAAAGATGGAGTTTGGAATCGCCGTTGCCACCATGAGCAGCACCATGCGATTTCAGACAGCACGTTCGGCGTGGAGGGAGCACCAAGCTTGCTGCCCCACTCTGGCTACGTCTAGACTGCAGGTTTCTTTCGGAAGAAGCTTTTCTGGAAGAGATCTTCTGAAAAAACTTCTTCCGAAAGAGAGCGTCCCCACTGCCAAAGTGCATCGAAAAAGCAATCTTCTTGTTTGACAGATAACGTCCAGACTGAATGGACGCTCTCTCACATGTAAGCTGTGATTACTATGGGTGGAGTGGCCACCAGGGCACCTGTGCTTTTTCCTCTTTCCTCTTCTTGCGAATGAACTCCCTCTTCCCCATCCACACACGCCTCTTCCCAAAAGAGCTCTTTCAGAAAAAGGCTTCTTCCTCATAGAAAGAGGATTACCAATGCCGGAAAAACCCTCAGTTCTTTTGATGTTTTTCTAAAGAACATGATTGCAGTGTGGACGTAATTGAAGTTTTTTCGGAAAAACTCTGTAGTGTAGACATACCCTCTGGGGAACCAGCAGGAGGCAAAGGCAGCCAGGGTCTGAGGAAAATCCTTCACCACCTTTTGAACTTCATGGAAAGAGGGAGAGTTCAAACATGGGAGAAGCAAGCCAGGGGGAAAGGGCAAGACCCACTGAGAAAACAGGGAAGGGGAGGATCCTTCAGAAAAAGAGAAAACGGGCCAGTTAGAGAAAGAGACAAACTAACCAAAATCCCCACAGGGGTACAGACTGAAAGGTGAGAAAAGGTACTTCCCCTTGTGCATCCTGGATGTGGCCCCACACCTAGCTCCCTCTCCTAGCTCCGCAGGCACCAGTCTGCAATTCAAGGGGATACCTGTTACTACTGTGGAACCATCAAACTGTCATTCCTTGTTGGCAGCCAGGATGGCAGGAAGGAAGGGGAACAAAATGAAGGAGAGTGAGGAGGAGGAAAAAGAGACTCTGCATAGAGAGCCCTCGAGTCAAATTGTGCAGGGCCAGGCCTTTCACTACAAGACCCTAGACGAGTCAGTGGGATGAGGTTTCCCCTGTTCTAAATTTAACTCAAGTTTGCCCAAAGGGCTGCTGTACCTCTTCAGTGAATCTGGGTCATTCCCTCCCCATGTGTGCATGGAATGGATTGAAACCTTCCTCAGGAACAAACCCGATCATCATCCAAAGAGACGCTCAGGTGCCCAACTTAAAACCCCTAGGGCCTGACTTTAGGGGTACAGTCCCGACTGCTTTGATCAGCTTCCTTGGCTCTGTCTTGAGACTTAATTAGCCATAAAAATGTGCAAGCTTAGCACGTGAGGTCCCAGGTCAGCACATAACCAGAATGAGCAATAAACAGGGGTGGGAAGGTTTCCCTAACCATGTTAAGGAGGTGCTAAGCTAAAAGCGGTGCACATCAGGCATTTAAAATGTATTTAAAACACGTGAGGGTTTGTAAATGGCTTGTGGAAATTTGCAGTGTGGTTTTAATCTGCTGCTGTCTGCAGTGGCATGAGGTGTTAAAGACAGTGTTTATTCTCCCTGCAGACTGGACAGTTGGTGGCAGTCCACACTAGCGGGCCTATAATATAAACTTTCAGCAAGGTTCTTCTTTTCTCAGTGAGACTATCAGGGAAAGGGACTAAAGCTCAAGTAGATCCCGGCCTGCCTTCTCCACAAGAGCTCTTCCTTCTCGTGACTTTCATAGACACCTGTTGAGAGAAACACAGCACGTCTCTGCTATCAGTCGCCCTGGTGTACATCGGTTCCACACTAGCATCGTTGATGCTTGTAGGAACCGGTGCGTTCCAAGTCCTCCCATTCCCCGCTCTGAAGTCATGCAAAAAAAAAAAACCCCAATTTGTGCAAATGGAAGTCAGCCACGGGAAAAAAAATTCCCCGCTTTTTGTCGTTTCACTATACGTCCACGTTCTTTGGAACATACCTTGGACGTACAGCAGGGACACCCTGTATTCAAGGGTAAGCAGGTTGATGCCGGGAGGGGGCAAGAGAGAGCAGAGCTGGAGGGGTAGCTGTAGGAATGGAAGCATCCCCTCTTAGAACTGGTGTGACTCTGAAGGTGGGTGTCCCTGGCATCGCCTGACGAGAGCGAACGACAGCTTCAAGGAGCTGAATGGAAAAGAGCCGGTACCCCGCATCAAGAGACAGGGCTCCTGGAGGAAAAGGATAGCCAGTGGTCTCCACAGGTCTTGGCAGGCGCAGGATTGAGGCTTGATTGTAGCTCTTAAGCTGCATCTCGTGTTGAAGGCCGTGCGGAGCCGCTGTGCCCCAGGACACGCATCTGGAGAATATACCTCAGAGAGGATCAGATGCTGCCCCTGAAGTACTGGCTGTGCTCTGCTGGCCAGGGCAGGGCCATGGCTTCTCCTCCTCCCGACCCTTCCTGGAGTCTCACTCGCCTCGTTCAGTCGTTTTCAGCAAACGGCCCCAAGGCCTCAGCTTGGCCCATGCCAAGTGGTGTGAGAACAATTTTTGGAGTGGGGGTGCTGAGTTGCATCCCCCCTTCCCTACATCCGCACCCCTCACAACCCCTAAGAGCTGGCACCGGCAGCCGGGATGGCAGCCGAGTGGGAGCTGGGGGCCGGAAGCAGAGCCTCTGGGGGACAGCAGGTCCCGAGGCTCCGTGGCTGAGAACCTCCCCCTGCACTCCTACTTCCCATGCCTATGTCTCTAATGCAGTGGCCATGCAAGGCCGTTCCTGCATCCCAAAGCTGTAGAAACACTTGCAGGTTGCATACCCACAGCCAGAAGAGGAATGGTGTCCAGGACCATGGGCCATGGAGCCGAGAAGGCAGGAAGCTGGAGGGTATAGAGCTAGGAATCTGTTTTGTGCTTTAATTGTTCAGTCTTCCTGCCAGCCAGGCGTAGTGCTGCAGGAGCTTCCCAAGGACACACCAAATAAATATTCTCTCTCATGAAGACTTTGTTTTCCCTTAGTCTAAAGTGCCCTCTAGGCAAGAAGCACAATGCCAGTGATTCTTTTGGCTTTTGCTCTGGATCTTCATTTCCATAATGCTATTGCCCCTACTTCCAGCACCCATAGGCTATGCCTACACTGCAGGTTTCTTGCGCAATAACTTTTTGCGCAATAACTTCTTGCGCAAGAGTTCTTGTGCAAAAGTTCTTGTGCAAGAGCGCATCCACACTGCCATGTGCTTTTGCGCAAGAGATGTGCTTTTGCACAAGAGCGTCCATGCCAGTGTGGACGCTCTCTTGTGCAAGAAAGCTCTGATGGCCATTTTAGCCATAGGGGTTCTTGCACAAGAAACCCTGTTCCTATCCACACTAGCCTTTTTGTGCAAGAGCTCTTGGGCAAGAGGGCTTATTCCTCGTGGGGAGAGGAATAACTCTGGCACAAGAAGCCCTCTGTTCCGACGCTTTACTGTAAATTTACTTGCACAAGAATGCGCGGGCAGTGTAGACGCTCCGCATGTTTTTGCGTAAGAACAGTTGTTCTTGCGTAAGAAGCCTGAAGTGTAGACATAGCCGGAGACTGTCCTGCCACCAGCATCACTGCTCTGCAGAGCTGTGTGAGATGTCTGGGCCTTGCAGGTCAGCTTCCCAGTGGCGAAGAAATCAGTGTTATGGAATCTGTGTCTATTCTAAGTGTGACTTTACCTGCACAGACACACCAGTCCTGGAACAGAGATATAGAAAGTCCCTCTTAGGAATCTCAAATTAATACCACTATCCAGTTCCCAGGAAGTATCTCTGCTCTCTGCCATGTGGTGTCTATTAGAGTTAATTCTTTTTGTAAACTCTCCTGCCATTCTCACAACTTCCTCTGCCCAGAACCTTTTAAAATCAAAATCTACCACCACCGTCAGTATTTCTTCCAAGACTAACCACTTGCTTGCACGCCAAGTACTTAGTCACACCAGCTGGTGACACCCGCTACCACAATGTTTATTTACTGTGACAAGGCAGTATTTTCTACATATTCTCTGCCTTAGAATTGTTGCAGTCTGAATGCTTCTTACAGCTGTGGCAGCCATCTTGAAGTATGACTCAGCCCATGGGACCTGAAATCTACACCTTTTCTCACATTTATAAACAGATCTATTACAGGCACCAAAAATGGTAGGAATTCAAATGCTGAACTCATAAAAACTGAGGTATTTTACTACTAATCCATTTTCCAAAGAGCCAGCAAAACATCAAACTTCTGTGTTGTGTCCAAGTGGAATGTCTGTAACAATGATTTTAGCACAAAGGCTCCTGGAGGCAACTTCTGAATTAATTCACTAGTAAAGATCTAGTTTCACAGCACAGAAGAATCATGAAGGTCAAATATGTAGACTGGTTTCCCACCAATGCGGCGACACAGCCATAATTTGCATTAATGGTGCGGTTTTCTGAATTAAGAGATTTCATGCGCCAAGTTCCGTGACTAAAAGGAGCCTCTCCATTCCGTCCTGAATAACTTACCATGACATGTGTCTAGTTTCAGAACCACATACTTCCAGCCTTGATGATTAAATTAAGCTCAATGGCTTGATGTCTTGCAAAGAAGATTTTTGTTTCAGCTTGTCTTAAGCTATAATTAACAAAAGGAACATACACAGATGCATGCACACTGCAAAGACTAAAACAAGGGCGTTGATATCAACAGAAAATTGTTTTCTTACTGTATTCATGAAAAATCAGCACTTCTTAATGCATTATTTATCATGGACACATTAACTCTGGGTGACATCACAGCAATTCAAAAGCAATTTGATGCAAGGGAGTGTCTAGGAATTCATGCATCAGTCCCTTCAACAATTGACAAATACTCAACACATTGACTTTTTTTTATTTGCTTTTCCACCACCGATCAAAAACAAAGCTGCAAAACATGCGAAAACAGAGATGAATCTGTCTAACAGGCAGGAAAATAGTGCAGAGTATGAAAACAGATATGTATGTCTGCATATTACTTATTATAGGTGAGGCTGGGAGCTCTGCTTTTTATTAAGATTGTTTGACACTCCTCATTGTAGGAGGACCCAATGTTAAACTGCTTTTAACTTTGCCCAGCTGACTGCATGGGCTGAAATTCTTTGAAATGCTCTTGCTCCCCCGTGCTTTGGATCAGGGACTTGTGCTAAGGATTTGTGTTACAGGTGTGCCTTTCAGCCTCTCCATGAAAATCTTCCCGCCCTGCAGCCAATTGTGAAAAAACTGCATTTTGCACACGCTCACTAGAGGCTTCTTAATGTTAGCCCCGACATTCATGGAAGATTCCATTGGAATGGGGTGTGCTCCAGGCAGGAATGAGTGGGATTTTCCTCACAAATGCAGCTCTGGGTGACTGCAGACCATGCCAGGCCTGGGAAGAAAACAAAGAGGTGGGAGCTTGTCTCTTCTGGGCTCTCTATCATCCTCCTCCCCAGCAGCATGTGGGAGGAAGCAGCCTGATAGGAATTCAGAGAGAACAAGAGCTGAATCTGCAGGGGAGAGCAGCTTGGGACACAGATCTGGTGGAGAGAGACTGGGGATAGAAACTGGTTGGGAAGGAAGGGTAGGAGGAGACTGGGAGTTGGGATGGGAAGGAGACTGTGCCTGGGACCTAGTAGGTGATGTTGGAAACAGACTGAGTAAGGAGCTGGGAGAGACTGAGAACCGGCAGGGCAGGCAAGGAGGTGCAGAAGGAGGCAAGCAAAGAGATGGGCAAGGTCCACATGGAGGACAGTACACTGAAATTGGGTTAGGAGATGGGGACTAAAAGGCCATGGGGCTGGGAAATCAAGGCTGAGAAGGAGGAGAGACAAATCTGATGAGTAGCCAGAAGGGGAGGAACTGTGGCGAGCTGGACGAGGAGACCAGGACTGGCATGAAGAGACAGGACAGAGACCAGTTCAGGTCCCTAAGGGGCACAGTGCAGAATGGGCCGAGCTTGGGGGGGAATGGACAGAAAATCCATGCCCACTAGAGCACGCTAATCTGCCAGCTCTGGAATGGGGCCCAGGATGCCTGAGTTTCACCATTCTCCAGCTGTCAGCAAATACCTGGGAAACCCACGGGCAAAGTAACCTGTCCCTGCTCTAGGGCTGGTCCATAGAGAATAACAACCTACTACTGCTATCTCAATGGCAGAGGTCTGTGTGGTGGATCTACAGGTTCCAACCCTACTTATGACCTATGTTGGTGTCAATATGATGCTACAGGATAGAATTTGTTTTCAGCTGCTTTATTGAAAAGTTAGGACATTTCACACACGGGAATACAGTGAAAAGAACATTATTGAGGTTGCAAAATCCAGCATGCAAGTTAGGAGATGTCAGAATTAAGGTTGCCTGTGCAACCTGAAATGCCTCGGGCCAGATTTTTCAGCGTACTTAGCATTATGTCGCGGTTAATGTTCAAAGAAGAGCTCTTACTGGCTTCAGTTATACAGCTGGGCAAATAATTAGTTTTGGTTTTTTGATTTGGGCAGAAATATGAAAAATCAAAGAAAATATTGAGTTCCAAACATTTGTGGAATTTGTCAACAAATTGGAAAAGTCGATATCACAGCCAACAAACGCTGCGTTCGTCTTTATAACCCTTCTCTGAACTAAGCAGCAAGAAGATTGGAATCCATATTTCCCACCTCTTCAGTGAGAGCCTTGATCATTAGGCTAAAGAGTCATTCTTGGTTGCTCTCTCTGGCACAATGAATATTTAAATATTTATACAAAGTGAAGCAGCTTTCACAGGGAAGATGAAAAGCAACCCAAGAATAGTCTATAACCTAATGGGTAGGGTTCTCACCTGAATCCAAGACCCTGCTGCCAAACGGAAAGTCTCAAACATCCCAATGCAGTGACCTAGCCACAGAGCTAAAGCTAGCTCGTCAAATTCACCAATAGTTTCAGGTTGACCAAAACTGCACTTCTCGGGAAATAAACTATTTGCCTGAAAGGCATCGCCAGCTCTTTAGCCAGCATTGTAAGAGCTCAGCATTTCTGCAAATCAGATTGTAGGGACCCAAGTCAGATACCTGAAAAAGAGGAGCATAAAGCTACCTGGGAAAAGTTTGGTTTAAGTGACTTGTCCAGACCAGTTCTCTGAGGCAGCATTCAAGCGCCTTAACAATGACACCATCTTGTCTCTTCTAATTGCCTTGACACACGCTCTTTTCCCGCAAGCCCTGTGCCCCACTCAGAGCCCATGACAGATACCCAGTCCTGTTTCATCCCCAGAGCAGGTCTGTACTCTTTGGCCACAAGAATTCTGCACCAACAAAGGCTAAAGAGCATGTGATCCCATAATTAAACATGCACAGAGGGGCTGAACAAA
The DNA here is from genome assembly GCA_019425775.1 of Rafetus swinhoei. Taxonomy (NCBI): domain Eukaryota; kingdom Metazoa; phylum Chordata; order Testudines; family Trionychidae; genus Rafetus; species Rafetus swinhoei. The sequence goes on from CM033432.1 coordinate 49,715,383, forward strand.
GATTCCACTCACTCTGGCATTCCCTAAGTCAAGTGCTTGGCGTTACAACCTTAACATTCTCTTATCGTCGCTGGTTGGTGGGCCTGTGTGTATGATTCATGCACAACAGTCCAAGTGCCTGCTCTGGATCAATGACTCTTACTATTCCCAGACTTTGAAATTCAAGTTCAGATCCAAGGTGTAAACAAACAACAATCCAGGTCTGATGGGGGGGGGGGGGGGGCGGAGGGGGCACGGCAGGCTTACCAGGCCTATGGGCAAGGCAGGGGGATGAGCTACACATCCCAGAAGAGGCGGGGCCTTGGATGGAAGGGGCGGTGTGGAGAGCCCCGCGCGCTGCCCGGAGCGCACCATGCCTCCCCCAGACAGCCCTCAGCGCTGCCCAGAGCATGCCACACAAGGCTCTGTTGGCGATTTAAAGGGCCCAGGGCTACAACAGCAGCTGGGGGCCCTGGGCCCTTCTGAATCACTGGTCCCCAGAGGTATTGCCCTCTTCCCCTTCCCCCGCAGTCAGCGGACCTGAGTCTGATCTCTTCAACCCAGTTACCGCCCTCTCGCAGAGTCTGCCTGTGCAAAGGGTCTGTAAGCCAGCTCAAACTGAACATATCCTCCGGGGGAGCAATCCCAGTGGCATCTGACTGGCTACAAGCATCCTGCCGGGTTCCCTGCCTGTTCCAAGGTTTTCTAGGGGGATGTGGTTGTTCTCCAGCCATCCCCAGGAAAGTCTTCACCAGCTGCTGGCAATCAGAGCTGCCAAGGACTAGAGGGCCGTGCATGGGTTTTCTTCATTGTTATTTCTTCATTGACAATTTGAATAACGGCATTGATAGCACACTGGAGAAAATGAGATTTCTGATTTGACAGAGTTATACCCACTTGGTCCATGTATAAATGATTGCGTGAGGTGCCAGGAAGTGGAGAAGCAAGCCCAGTGGATCCGATTCTTTGCTTAAGTCTTACACTAGTGTAATGCCAGAGTAATGGGGTTATGCTGGAGTCAGTGCAAGGAGACTCATGCCCACAGATTTGGGTAGGCAGTACGTATTACACCTGGAGAAGGGTAGGATCAGAACAGACCTGTGCATCACTAACACAGTGTAGCTCTTCTGTTAGCAAGCGAAAGATCCTGCCTGCTAAAGAAGCACTTGCCATGAAAGGGAATTCATAATGAAAGATTACAATAGACTGAAATATCCATGCTCAGAGCTGCACTCTGAAATTCCTTTCTTCTTTCAGCTCAGTTCAGTGGAGTTTGGAACGGCAGCAGAGTGCATTAGCTCTATAGATCAGGTATCATCTAACAGAAAATTTCACGGAGAGAGAAAACCGTGTGTTCCTCTATTCATTTCAATAGAGGGGAGAATTAATTTAGGCCACATTCATCTACCTCTTCACCTAGTGGCAAAGTTTTGCATTATAGGGGGTTTTTTTTAGTCTGCAAGATAATCTTTTTCCTCTAATGATTTTTTATGTTCAGCCAAGAGAGAAGCAATATTCCAAATACCCAGGCAGGACAAAGGAGCACTGACCTTCCACTAATTTTAGAATCCTTTATGATCTCCTTCTTTAATTAAAGTTACTGAAATGAAGACCTGAGGAAGAGCCTAGACCAGAAGGTTAAAGTAAAAAAGGACTTGCATGAAGAAAGGACAGTTTCTTCTTCCTTTTCCCAGTTCAGACGGAAGGAGGTTGTTTGTTTGGTAGCAGGCCCCCCAACGGCAGGGGGCAAAGGGAGCAATTGCCCCCAGGACCAGTGATTCAAAAGGGCCTTTAAATTGCTGCTGCCCCGCACATTCAGGCAGTGCTGAGGGCGGGACAGGGGAGATGGCGCTGAGGACTGGCGGCTATAAGATGGGGGCGTAACTGGTTGGATGCCTGTTTCCCAGTGAGTGTTATCAGTCCTTCGCAGTCATGATGGAAGGATATAGCAAATGGGGTTGTGCAGAGATCTGTTCTGGGTCCTGTTCAATATCTTCATTGGTGATTTAGATCCTGGCATAGTGAGAACACTGGTAAAGTTTGCAGATGACACCAAGCTGGGAGGGGGTTGCAAGTGCTTTGGAGGATAGGGTCATAAATTCAAAATGATCTGGACAAACTGGAGAAACGGTCTGAGGTAAATAGGATGAAATTCAAGAAGGACAAATGCAAAGAACTCCACTTAGGAAGGAAGGGCTTTTGCTACACTTCAAAGGCGGGGAGGCGCCCTATCAACTAATCGAATAGTCTATGCAAAAAAATGCATCAACTATTCGATTAGTTAATTACACGATACTTAACATCCTTAATAGCCATTGACGTCAGCAGGGACAGAATCTAGCCATATGGTTGCTGGTTTGCAACCATACTTGAAACATTTTTCTTCAGCTGTGCCAACAAAATGTACATAGAGAGCAGGATTTCAATATTCTCTTCCATTGATTTGATTGTAATGGAGAGTCATTCTATGCCTAGACTATAGGTCTTGATTTTTACAGGCTGCATGGCTATATCTCTGATATAACTTTCCCTGCCACCTCCTTGGGTCCTTCTTCTGAATTATCTTTCAATGCTTTTGTTATGGCAAATAAATTTTTCATAACTATTAAGCAAAAGCTCTCTAGGAAAGGACTTTGTTTCCTTCCAGCTGACAAATTTCTGTTCCGTTGTTTTTATCGGACTGGCTTGAGAGTTCCTGACGCACACACGTATGACCTTACGGGACCACCATCTAGTCACATCTTCTGAAAATAAGAAAAATGAAGAGAACCTAATAGTCCCTTTTATGACTGTAGTCACATTGTGGAAAATTCATTTCTGCTCTTCCTATATATCTGTCTTTCTTTTGCATGAGCCATAAGGGGCAAGGCTGTGTCTCAGAGGGCAATAAATACTGATAAAACCCTTAGTCTCAAATTAGCTAATGCTTTTTAACATTTGTATTAAATAAGCACGAGGTGAATGGTGAAGTGATGGGATATGAATTCCAGTGGGATAAACCCTGGTTATAAAAATTGTTTTTCAAAACTGCTGGCTCTGCTGTGCAGCAGATTGTTCCTGGGTTTCCACATGCAATGTAATATTCCCCTCTCCCCTGTGATGATTTCTTAAGCAAATAACAACATATTCACTTGCCAAATGTCATTAAGTTAGAAGTGCTTAAGATGCAGAGATAAGTATGCATGATAATGTGTTTCTGTGTTTTCCCACTCAGCACAGACATTTCCTAATACCAGCTATATACATAATGTTCAGACAACTGTTGCAATAAATATTCCATCCTGCAAAGCACTGAAGGGAGGATGGTAGAACGGGTGGGGTAGCTGGAGAGAGTGGGTTTGTGTATGGCTGTAATGCAGTTTTTTCCAAATGAAGTTAATTATCATACTGTTTGTTTTCTTGGAGGACAGCCAGCCAAAAATTGAGGTATCAGCTGTTTAGACATTTGCGCTAGTGTAACTTAGAAGATCCAGCGTGTTAAAACTTTATTTAAAAGGAACAACATCACGCAACAAAGCTAAAGATGACATCATCAGGCACTGGAAGGAACAATTTTGGCTCCAGTCTTGCCCTCAGCTGCACTAGGGCAGACCTATTAACTCTGACAGGACTCCGCAGAGGTGTGAGGCTCCACCCAGGCAGATCCGGGATGTTTGCAGTTTCTTTGTGGGGCAGATTCCATTTCGGGCTCTGCTTCCCATGCCCTAACTCAATGTTGCATTTGGGTTGCCAGTGGCACAGGGAACATTTCAAACAAAACCTAAATCGCTTTTGGTGAAACCCTCTATTTAAAAATAAACATTGGGGCCCAGAATCCTTGACACTGTCCCTTTAAAAAAAAGAAAGAGAAAAGGAAAAGCAGACCCACAGGAAAGCTAAGCGTGTGGAGTTATTCACTGGATGAATACCACAGGCTTTTGTCCAGCTTTTTGACTCTCCCATTAGGAAGCACAGGCTCTAGCACGCTGCACAGCCTCAGAAGAATACTGCATGAAAATGAATCCGTCCCACAAGATTAGGGGCACATCCCACTTCAGTTCTGGCAGAGCCGTCTCTGTGCTTCTGCATTCGCCTGGCGCTCCACAGCAGCCTGCGATCCCGCATTCCCACCACGTAGCTGGTTCTATTTTAAAAGTTAGCCCCAATCCCTGCTGCAGTTGTCAGTCAATGAGCACCCAGCTCGGAAAGGTAGAAAGTGCATCTGTGGCCTGAAGGATCCCAGTGCGCTCCTCTGATCATGGGCCAGATCTGTGATGCTTGGAAGCAATCCACAAACTGCTCTAAATGATGCCAAACTTATGTCAGCTGCCAACAGCCTACAGGGAGCTGGGCTATCTAAGGCACAAAGCCTTACAATAACTGCAGCACTGGATGTAGGAGCCATCTTAATAGCCCTATACCGGGGTGATCCTCCTCCAACCAGTTGCACTGGTTTTAGAGCCACTATTTCCCAGGCAGAGGTGACTGGTGACGGGAACCCCAGGGGACACAACAGGCTCATGCTCCCACCAGCCCAGGGAAGGGCTGGAACAACCTCCACCCCAAGCCCTGCCTCTCCCCAGTCTTGCTCTGCCCTTGCCCCACCTTTTCCTCCAGACAAGATGGTCCGAGGGACCAGCAAGGCTGGAGGACCAGCACTGCGGTGGCAACAGAAGTCCAACTCTCCTCCCTTGCACCCTAACCCTGTTATAGTTTGGGCCTTTCACCATCTCCTGGCAAAGATAATTTCTTTCTTTTTTTTAACTCTGCTGCCGATAGATGTCACTGGGTGAGCTTCCTGTGTTACGTTAGTGAAGGAGTACATAACATTTCCTTAGACTATTTTTCCACACTATTCATGATTTTCTAGACCTCTAACATATCCTTTAGTCATTTCTTTTCCAGGCTGAAATGTCCCAGTCTTGTTAATCTCTCTTCATATGGAAGCTGTTCCTTACTCCTAAGCATTTCTGTTGCCCTTTCTGTACCTTTCCCAACTCCAATAGATCTTTTTTTTTAGATGGGGTGACCAGATCTGCATGCAGTATTCAAGATGTGGGAATACTACGACTTAATATAGTGGCAATATTGTATTTTCTGTCTTATTTATTACTTTCCTAATGATTCCCAATATTCTGTTAGTTTTTCGACTGCTGCTGCACACTGAACAGATGTTTTCAAGGAACTATCCACAGTGATTCCAAGATCTCTTTCTTGAGTGGTAAGAGCTATTTTAGACCCCCTTCATTTTTGTATGTATTCTTGGGGTTATATTTTTCCATGGGCACTACTTCCCATTTATCAACACTGAATTCCATCTGTCCTTGTGTTGCCCAATCACCCAGTTTTGTGAGATCCCTTTGTAACTCTTTGCAGTCAGCTATAGACTTTACTGTTTTGAGTAATTTTGTATCATCTGCAGATTTTGCCACCTCACTGTTTGCCTCTTTTCTAGGAGCATTCGGAGTAAGCTGGTCCAAATGCAGATCCCTGGAGCACACCACTATTTACTCATGATCATCTAAGGATCCTTCAATTATTTGAATGCCCAGTCTTTTCTTATCTTAATCACCCTGCTTCCCTCTGTTTATAAACAAGCTCCCTGCCAAAGGCAAACCTGGGAGGGCAAGCTCTGTTTGCAGTTAAGAGCTACCTCTGGAGCTAGGGCATGTGCTTTAAACAGATCTCAGTGTGAAATCCAGGGGTTCAAACTTTAGGGGGGCTCCTTATTGCCCTCTAAATGGTGCCCTTGGGAACTCTGTCTCCTCTCTCTTTCCCAGGCAGCATGAGCAGAGGCTGACAAAGTGTGATGTGATGTGACACTTTGCCCTTCCTCCCACTCCACGACATCAGGAGGTGCCTGTGACCCCTTGTGCATCCCCAGGGCCAGGACTAAGGATACCACTGAGTTTAGTTCTCTGGAGAGATACTGGTCACCTGAACATTTTTAGTTGATGATTAGCTACATTTTTAGCTGATGATTCATTCTTCCTACTGAGTTCTGTGTCATCTTGTCCCTAAATTATCGATGGGGGGTACCCACTGCAGGCACAAACAACTCCTATTGACTTTGCAGAGACTTACGTGCGTATGAGGACAGAATCTGCCCCAAAGCTTCTGCTGCCGTGCTGACAAGATTGCAAAAGTTTTTGTCGAGTCTGTACCAACTTTCCTGCATCTGTCTGGAAATGACCTGATCCAAAGTTTGTCCTTTGACTTCCATAGGCCTTGATCAAGCCAAGAACTTTTCTGCAGTCAGATGGTCTTAGGCTGGGTCTTCACTACAAAGAAAAGTCGGAAAAAGATACGCAAATTGTGAACCACAATTTGCGTATCTTTTTCCGCTTTTCTTCCAAAAGAGGCTTTTCCAACATTTGGCCCATCTACACGGGGCCAAATGTCAGAAAAAAAACCCTCTTTCAGAACATCCCTTCTTCCTCGTAGAACAAGTTTTACAGGGATGCTGAAAAAACATGTCTGGTTTTCCAAATTTTTTTTTCCCGGAAAAACAGACACATTCCTTGGACACAGCAGAGCTTTTCCGGGATACCTCTGGTATCCCGGAAAAGCTCTGTAGTCTAGATGTACCCTTAGATGTACAGCAGCCATAGTTGAGATGGTGTAAGGTAGCCAGTTGGAGGGAACAAAGGAAATACACAGACTTTACTCCTCTGGGTTCCCATATAAGTTAAAATCTAGAACTGTGCCCTGCCTCATTGCCTGCTAAGAAAGTCTTGGCCTGAAACTAATACCTTATTGGGAGTTGTATGGTTAAGCCCCCATTGGCTTTGAAAATCTCCACTTTGGTTCTTGGCACTACAAATCTGTTCAAACGCACAAAGAAAGGACAGCAGAGAATCTTACCAAAACAAAAGTAGAAATTGTAATCAAAACAAGACTAGATGTGTGTCTGAGTTGAGCCAGAGTGCAAACACAGAATGACAGACAGAATGCAGGGAAACTGGAGTCCTCTGTCTCCAGGACCCTCAGCCAGACATTGTGTAGAAGACTGCATGGATACTCCACAGCGTTCTTCAGATTCCAACCATTTACAGAAACGTGAATTATGAATTGGCTCCTTTTTATCAGAGCATGTGTTGACACACATATCTCAGCAAATATAAAAGCATTTGTGAGCCTTCGTCATGGTCCTTTTATTCTCATAAGGCTACGTCTACACTGCAGCGCTATTTTGGGATACCAGAGGTATCCCAAAATAGCTATCCTGTGTCTTAACAGGAAGCCCATTATTTTGAAATGTAATAGGCTTGCTATGCCGACGTCCATGTAAACCTCATTCCATGAGGAGTAAGGGACGTTTTGGAATAGCGGGTTATTTTGAAATTCGGCGCTGTATAGAAGGTTCCAAATTACGAAATAAGCTATTTCAAAATTGACTCAAAATAAGCGACGTAATTTGCGTAGCTCAAATTGCATAACTTATTTTGAGCTACAGGCACAGTGTATTATAGAATCATAGAACACTAGAACTGGAAGGGACCTCGAGAAATCATTGAGTCCAGTCCCCTGCTCTCATGGCAGGACCAAGCACCATCTAGATCACCCCTGATAGATGTCTGTCTAACCTGCTCTTAAACATCGCTAGTGATGGAGATTCCACAACCTCCCTAGGCAATTCATTCCAGTGTTTAATCACCCTGACAGTTAGAAAGTTTTTCCTAATGTCCAACCTAAAACTCCCTTGCTGCAGTTTAAGCCCATTGCTTCTTGTCCTATCATCAGAGGCCAAGGAGAACAATTTCCCCCCTTCCTCCCTGTGACACCCTTTTAGATACCTGAAAACGGCTATCATGTCCCCAGTCTTCCCTTTTCTAAACTAAACAAGCCCAATTTCTTCATAGGTCATGTTTTCTTGACCTTTAATAATTTTTGTTGCTCTCTTCTGGACCTTCTCCACATCTTCCTTGAATTGTGGTGCCCAGAACTAGACACAATACTCCAACTGAGGCCTAATCAGACACACCCATACGTGAATAGTGGCTTTGCTTTTCACAGACCAGTGAAGATGCAGTTCTATATAGTGCTGTTTCCCATTACAATTTCTACTAATGTCTTATTCGCATTTTTTTCACTGGATAGGAAACCAGATACCTGTGTAAGGACTAAGACTACACCCTTCCTTTCCAGACATGACAATACTGTGAAGTGACAGCTTAATCTCATGCAGATCAGTATGGAAAATCTGAACCCAACTGCTGACCTCAAAGATTTTGGAGCTGGATTTAACAAAATCTCTTTGCCTATCCCATCACTCCCATTGGCTAGTATGTGCAACTGGCTGGCGGAGTTTTGGTATATCTGTTCTCTCTCCTAGGAAGGGAAGAGTCTGTCTAGGCTTACTCAGTTGTTCCCTCAGCCTGGCTTAAAACAAAATTAAACATATCTTTGAAAGTACTTGACATTTGTGAGTGATCAGAGGCCACACAGGGCTGCTTTAGAGTGTCAGTCCTCTGAGAGATGCATAAAGACAAAACATCACAATCACCCTGGTCAGGGAAACCACGCTGGTTCCCTCTCACATCTCTCTATCACCCACCCACATCAGGGGAGCTGAGCTCTTACAGTTTCCCCACCCAAGCGTACTGCCTTCTGGCTATACTTTCATAAAAAAACATGCTGCTTTGACTGGTGGCTTCTCAGTCATGTGGAGTCTCAGATGCCCCCACAGTCAAATGATACTCATGTGTCAGAGAAGCTCTGTTTATTTATTCCATGTTAATCCCGTCATCCTTAACAGCCTAGGTTGTAGATACCACTCTTCGAGAGGAGAAGCTGGATGAGATTCCCTTTGCAATTCAGTAGTGCTGCTGCATGGGGACTGGTCACTCAGTGTATGTCTACACTTGCACCCTAGTGCAAACTAGGGATGCAAATGTAGGCATTCGAAATAGTCAATGAAGCGGGGTTTCAAATATCCCGCACTTCATTAGCATGATCTTGCTGGCACGTTACTCCGATCAACAGCTGTTTGGAAAGTGAAAGTGTGCGCCTGGACACGTTAGTTCAAACCAAACCCCTTGGTTCGAACTAACGTTACTCTTCAAAAAATGAGTAGTAATGTTAGTTTGAACCAAGGGGTTTGGTTCAAACTAACGTTTCCCGGTGCGCACTTTCACTTTCAAAACAGCTGTTGATCGGAGTAACGCGCTGGTGAGATCATGCTAATGAAGCACGGGGTATTTAAATCCTTGCTTCATTAACTATTTCGAATGCCTACATTTGCATCCCTAGTTCGAACTAGGGTGCAAGTGTAGACATCCCCTCAAAGTCCTGCAGATGAAGGACTGGGAATACAACCCAGATTCTCAACATGCCCGTGCAGGGTGCTACGTCACTGAGCCGCACCACAGAGTCGCTGTATATTCTAGACCAGAACTCACCTCAATTAAATTAAAGGGGGGAGGGATAGCTCAGTGGTTTGAGCATTGGTTTGCTAAACCCAGGGTTGAGAGTTCAAGCCTTGAAAAGACCATTGAGGGATTTGGGGCAAAAATCTGTCAGGGATGGTACTCGGTCCTGCTGTGAAGGCAGGGGACTGGACTCAATAACCTTTCAAGGTCCCTTCCAGTTTTAGGAGATAGGCAATCTCCATTCATAAATTAGGGAGGGGATTTCTCCACACATCAGCCCCTTACTGATTTGTATTAGTTTGAAGACATGACTGGAAGGGAAGATTTTAAAACTTCTGACATCCGCATTATAATATCCAAAAAAATTAGAATGATTGGGGCTCCTGCCCATCACTGCTTCTGTCAGTTTAATTATGAGCATGTCACTGAGACAGTGATGTCGGTCCCAGCAGTCTGCTTGGAGTCTCGCAGATGCTGAAAATCAGTCTGCAACAGAGAGACCCAGTCTACCTAGGCCACCTCTTTAGCTGCCATCCCTACTTTGTCAAGTTGCCAGAGAAGGAGGGCAGGAAGCTAGGGAAAGGGCCCAGCTCAGCGATATCAAGTCCCACCACTATCTTGCTCTACTCTTCCCTGAAACATAACTTCACCGGGAAGCCTTCAGCTGTGCAGAATTCAACATAAATAGTCATAAAGATTACAGTCCAACTACACTGAAAAATAGCATACCTGGGCCTCTGGTACAGGACTGGGCTGGAGGGGCGTCTCTTTGCTGTATAAACCTAACACTTGGTTCAAAACCTAACACTTGCGTAACACACAAATATATTTAGAGATAGATTCTGTCCACACACATCAGATGCTTTTCTTGTTCTGCACGTACTGATGTGAAATGCATCCTATGAACGTGGATTATGGTCGTGGAGCACGAGCACCATATTAGGTGCTATACACAGGTGTACTAAGACAGCCCCTGCCTCCCGGGAGCTTCCAGTCTAAACAGACAAGACCATTGCTGCTGGAACTTGAGGTGCTGGAAGTGTGGCAGTACTGCCCGGCTTGTAGTAATTGAAGTAGCACTGAGGGCTCCAGGCACCCCCACAATACAAGTTGTTCCAGCAATGCTGGACAAGATGAAAGGCGAGAAGGGAGGGCGGCATCCTTCCTACTTTCCAGATGGGAACAGAGCCAGAGATTAACTGATTTGCCCAGTGTCACGATGAGTCTGTTGCAGACCCAAAAACTGAAGCCATTTATGAGGCCAAGTCCAATGTCTTCATTGGAATTATTCTTCCTGGACCCAGTTCACCGGCTTTGCTCAGTCCTGGCCTACACGAGGGAGTTCTTTCAAAACAACAAGCAGAGCGTCCACACTACCGAGCCTGTTATTTCGGAATAGCAGGCTGGCTATTCTGAAATAACAACTCCAGCTTTTCATGAGGAACAATGCTCATTCCAAAACTGTTATTTCGAAATAGTGTGAGTGTGGACGCTCAGCTGCTGCTATTTTGAAATAATCGGCCTCCAGAGGCCTCCCACAGCTACGCTTGTGGACGCTCTGGTCACACCTGCCAGCTCCACTGCTCCCCTTCTCCTGCAGAGATTTTAAAGCTGCAGGCTACAGGAAAAGGGCTTGTGGCACGAGGACAGCCTTGCCAGCCCTGTGCTATAACACAACATGCAAGGAGCCATGGCAGAGCCCAGCACTCCCACTGAGCTCCCCCATGGCTGCCAGCACTCTCGCAGCACCCTCAGCTGCCCCGGCCAGGGACACAAATGAGCACCGGCCTAGACTGGCCCAGAAGGTGTGATACCAATGTCTACAGCTGGATGGCCACCAGCCTGGCCGAAAAGGGACACACGCAGACCCTCAGCCAGGTCCACATGAAAATAAGGGGCTCCAGCAGGCCTACAATAAGGCCAGGGAGCAGAGCGGATGCTCTGCGGTGGCACTGCACATGTGCCGGTTCTACAACCAGCTCAATGTCATCGTGGGAGGGGGGACTATCACCCCCACCTGTCTTTGTTGAGTCCAGCCAGGACATCCTGGATGTCAGCCTCCATGAGGGTGGGGTTGAGGAGGAGGAGGAGGAGCAGCAAGCCAGCGAAGCAACCATGCCCACAAGCCTGGAGCTGCTCCTCAACCTGGAGTCAGTCTCCCCCATCCCAGGATGTCTCCCAGGCTTTGAAGGAACCCAGGGAAGGCACTTCAGGTGAGTTCTATAACTTTCCCAATCTACCTGTGGGAGCAGGCTGTGAGGGGCGGCATGCTCCTCGCTCTGCCTGGGGGTTGCCCAACAGCCTGGGCACATGGGTACACATGGAGCGCCAATCTGGAGCACTCAGCTCCATGACACTCTCACACAGGAACCCTTCAGTCCTTCTCACAAGGTTCCTGGACAGGCCTGCCTTACTCCGGCTGCTGTGGTGGGACACCTTCCCACGCCAAGCCACCACTAAGGCAGCTGGGATCATGGAACCACACAGCAGTGCCGCAGACGGCACAGGGTCATGCCCACAGTCAGGCAGCATCCACTCCCAGTCAAGCACGGCGATGTTGAGAAGACAGATCCCCTGCATGGGAACCTGCCAGGGGTAGGAAGAGGAGGGGACCCCAGTAGCATTCTCTCCAGCAAGTAGCCTCTTCCAGTCACACACACACCCCACCTCCAACAGGCAGGGATAGAAGTTCTCTCTCTGCAGGATGCTGGAACCAGTGTGTGTGGGACACAGAAGGAAGCCGAGTTGTCCCATCCTTCCCTCCCACCCACATCCTCCTGGCCTGGCCGGCACCTTCCCATGCCTGCTTGTCCCCCACCCCTTGTAGAGAAGCCCAGGGGAAGAGTCTCACAGGTGGCCTTGGCTAAAACTCTCCCTCAAGGCCTCTCAGATGAGCACTGCCCCTTGATGTGCTTGTTGAATTGTGCTGGTGTCCAGCTGCTCATAAGCCCTGGCCAACCGCTCAGCCTCTGCCCCCCACCCTGGAAGGAAAGTCTCCCCCTTGCTTTTGCAAAGGTTGTGGAGCACAGAGCAGGCCTGCACCACAAAGGGGATGCTTCGCTCACTGAGGTCCAGGTGGGTGGGGAGACTCCTGAACCTCCCCTTTAAGCAGCTGAACGCACACTCAACAGCCATGTGGCATCTGCTCAGACTAGCTTTGAAGTGCTTCTTGGTGGGGTCCAGGCTGCCTGTGTAGGGCTTCATCAGCCAAAGGAGCAAGAGGTAGGCTATATCGCCCAGGATGTACATGGACATGTCCACATCCCTGACGCTGATGGTGCAGTTGGGGAAAATAGTGCCAGTGTGCATCTTCTGGAACAGGCTGGAGTTCCGGAAAATGCGGGAGTCGTGTGCCCTTCTTGACCACTCATCATTGATGTCCATGAATCAGCCCTTGTGGTCCACCAGGACCTTCAGCATCATCGAGAAATACCCCTTCCTGTTTATATAGTCCGGGGCACAGTGGTCGGGGGGCCAGGATGGGGATATGAGTGGCATGTATGCTCCCCTTCCCTACAGTTGGGGGAGCCTATGGTGGCAAAGCCATCAATGATACTGTCCATGTTGCCCAGAGCGATGACCCTCTGTAGCAGCATGCGGTTGATAGCCTTAGCTATCTGCAGAATCACGGCCCCGACTGTGGATTTCTCCACACCGAATTGGTTCCTAATGGAAAAGTAGCTGTCCAGCGTGGTGAGCTTCCACAGGGCGATGGTGACGTGCTTCTGCACAGGAATGGCGGGTCGCAGTAGGGTGTCCTGTCACCTGAGGGCAGAGGCGAGCTATTCACAGAGCTCCAGGAAGGTGGCCTTCCACATGTGGAAGTTCTGGAGCCACTGCTGGTCATCCCATCACTGCATGATGACGTGGTCCCCCCTAGCTGAAACTGGTTTCCCTCCCCCAGAAGCGGCGTTTGATGGTGTCCAAGGGGTTTAGGGGCATTTGCATCAGCAGGAGCACCAGGACCTGGGTGAAGGGGTGCTCCAGTTCAAGCTGGTCATCGTCCTGCTGTAGCAACACGTGGGCAGTCTGGATGAACTGCACCATGAGGCACAGCACGAGGCCCATGAGCATGGCGCTGCTCTGCAGCAGCAACCAGAGTGCACTGCGTCAGTTTGGTGTCCCACGAGGGGGGAGGCAGCGCAGAAGGGACGTGTGAGAGGAGTCCCAGAAAGCACACGTCTCAGCTTGCCTGACCAAGCAGCCACAGGAAGTATTTGACATCCTGGTGCCCTCCCCCGAGTGCTTCCGGGGGCTCTAAATCAGAGGCAGGCTCCAATCAGTGTGGACGTGCCATTCTGAAATAACTTGGCTGTTTCGATGCTTCCTCACAGTGTGGACGCGCTATTTCAGTTTTGTTATTTGGGGAGTTATTTCCATTTTACTTATTTTGCAATTATTTCCTAGCGTAGACATGCCCTCACAGACCTAGCCCTCTGCTGTCAACTGGACTCTCTCGGATAATGCTCATCCCAAAAAAAGACAAGTATGGGTCTCATAGTATACTAAATAAAGGAAATGTGTCAATATTGCTCTGTATTGCCAGGAAGCACGTTGTGAGGCATCAGCAAAGCACACCCTGAGCAGCCTCCACTGATTTGATGAGACACTTCAAACAAGTACCATTTAATTCTGCCATGTCCCACATAACCAAAACTATGCACGCACACTGCAATCAAGCAAGCAGTTATCCACAGCTGCGTTTATATCTGGCACCTTATAAATAAACCAGGATCTTATTTTTAAATGCCATGCTAACAGAAACAAGGCCAAGGGAATCCTCCTATTCATACTCACCATGAGAGTCTGTTCTTACGATCTCACCTTCAGAGCTGGTAAGGCAGCTGTCTGGTTGGCGGTTTCAAGTGGAGTGCCCCAAGGATTGGTTTTAGGGCCGGTTTTGTTTAACATCTTTATTAATGACCTGGATGAGGGGATGGATTGCACCCTCAGCACATTCTCAGATGACACTAAGCTAGGGGGAGAAGTAGATACACTGGAGGGTAGGGATAGGGTCCAGAGTGACCTAGACAAATTGGAGGATTGGGCCTAAAGAAATCTGATGAAGTTCAACAAGGACAAGTGCAGAGTCCTGCACTTGGGACGGAAGAATCCCAAGCATTGTTACAGACTGGGGACCGACTGGCTAAGCAGCATTTCAGCAAAAAAGGACCCGAGGATTACAGTGGATGAGAAGCTGGATATAGTCAACAGTGTGCCCTTGTAGCCAAGAAGGCTAATGGCACATTAGGGTGCATTAGGAGGAGCATTGCCAGCAGATCTAGAGAAGTGATTATTCCCCTCTATCCGGCACTGGTGAGGCCACATCTGGAGTATTGTGTCCAATTCTGGGCCCCCCCCCCACTACAGAAAAGATGTGGATGCATTGGAGAGGGTCCAGCAGAAGGCAACCAAAATGATGAGGGGTCTGGAGCATATTACTTACGCGGAGAGGCTGAGGGATTTGGGCTTATTTAGCCTACAAAAGAAAAGAGTGAAGGGGGTTTTGATAACAGCCTTCCACTTCCTGAAGGGAGGTTCCGAAGAGGATGGAGAGAAGCTGTTTTCAGTAGTGACGGATGGCAGAACAAGGAGCAATGGTCTCAAGTTGCAGTGGGGGAGGTCTATGTTGGATATTAGGAAAAAACTATTTCCCTGGGAGGCTGGTGAAGCACTGGAATGGGTTACTTGGGGAGGTGGTGGAATCTCCATCCCTAGAGGTTTTTTAAGTCCCAGCTTGACAAAGCCCTGGCTGGGATGATTTAGTTGGGGTTGGTCCTGCTTTGGGCAGGGAGCTGGACTCAATGACATCCTGAGGTCTCTTCCAGCCGTAGGATTCTAGGAGTCTATGATTCTATGTCTAACCTCACATACAAGAGTGAGACACGCACAAAAATAAGATATCCAGATTCAGCAGACGGTAACTTTAAAAGGGTATGTTACAGGGCCACAAAAGGAGGTTTGGATGAGTGGTAAAATGTTTGCTTGGCTACCTGGTGGCACCATGGCAACTCAGAATGCAAGCAGAACTGCATAGTCCCATGATGGCTGGGTGGGCAGCTTCTTCCACACATGCTCCTGTATGGGAATACCTGGTCAAAGATGGCCAGGTAGCTTTGAAAAAGGCCCTGTTGCCATGTAATATGCAAATCTATTGCTGTAGTATTAGGAAATAGCACAGCTCAGTAACATTTCTAAATTAAATAAATGGCAGCGTTAATACTGAACAGTGGATATATTTGCAGAATAGATAGAAGTAATTAAAGTATTTAACATGAACTCCTACTCTGGGAGAATTCAGGGTGGGTAGCTACTTAGAGTGAGAGCAGAGAAATTTGGCAACAAACTCTTATGACTGACCGGATATAAACAAAAAAAGTCACTGTAGTCATTACTGCCTTATTTGGAGCTAAAGAAACAAACCAGGACTCTAAAATATTACTTGTGTTTACTTGTAGCTTACTTCCCCCTTACACCCTCCCACACACAAAGAGTATGTCTACACTGCATTCCTCTTTCGAGAGAGGAATGCAAATGCAGACAAACAAAATTGCAAATGAAGCGCGGATTTGAATTTCCCGCACTTCATTTGCGTAATCGCAGCCAGCCGCTTTTTCAAAATACCCTATTTCGAGATAAAAAATGCTGTGTAGATGCGGTTTTTCGAGAAAAACACTCTTCTTTCAAAATAACCCTTAAACCTAAGAAGTAAGGGTTATTTCGAAAGAAGGGTTATTTCTCGAAATAACCGCGTCTACACAGCATTTTTTAATCTCGAAATAGGGCATTTCGAAAAAGCGGCTGGCCGCGATTACACAAATGAAGCGTGGGAAATTCAAATCCACGCTTCATTTGCAATTTCATTTTTCTGCATTTGCATTCCTCTCTCAAAAGAGGAATGCAGCATAGACATACCCAAACACACACATTCGCTCTCGTTCTCACTCTGGGTTGTTAAGTACAGTGTTGTGTTTGAAGACTGATATGTGTTCTGTACAAAATGGGTTGTTCTATGTAAAACAGAACCAATTTAAAAGAGAATTTGGGGAGTAGGGAATTTAACATAGGCTATCAGACTTCCTCTATGCCAATTAGTCTGTGCCTCAGCATCCCTACCTTTAAAATTAAGGTAATAGTACCACTCTGCATCCCAGAAGAGAGGAGAGGATACACACATGATTGTTTGGAGCATTCCAATCCTATAAGAAGAGGAGCGAAATACCTAAGACAGACACATGCCAGGACTGGTTAATTACAGTATGGAACTTGTTGCACCAAGCAAAGAAACCCAGATAGAAAACTGTCCCAAGCAGGCAGCAATATGCAATGAAATAGCTGTACTTTTCTTACCACACAACTGATATACCTGCTCTTGGGCAGGGAGGATGAAAGTGGGCAGAATCTATCTATTTCCTGCCATAGCCATCTGTAATGCCGACATTTTTCTACCTCCTCCCCATCTGGAAGGAAATGATGCTTGTATCTCACCTCAGGTTTAAAGAAATCTCAACCCCCTCCAAAAAAAGAGAAAGAAATTGGGAATAGTGAAAAAGATCTAAGTACAGTTCCTTTACCCTTGCAGCCCATGGAGATTCAGTATAGAGACCACCCCAAAGCCATCAGAGAGCAATTTTACTTTCTGAGCTTAGGAAGCCTGAGCTGGGATGTGATTTTCCCTCTACCCACCCCCACCCCCATAAAGTTCAAAACAAGGCAATTGAGAAAGGTGACCTAAGTCTCTTTCCCTAGTACTTGGAATTTGTAACCAGAAAAAGTTCTGGAAGGCTTTGTCTTCGCTCAGAAAAAAAGGTGTTTTGACCACTGTACATTATTCTGTAAGGGTGAAGCCACGCTAAGAAAAGGCGGTTAGCACAGGCTAAATCACCCTGGCCTTTCAGGGCCCCAAAAGGAATCATGTTCTATTATTGTTAGTCCTCCATGTAAGAGCCAGAAATACAGATAAAGTACACGATGGGGTGTATGGTGTAAAGGTTTTACTCTGCAGCAGTTTGGGGGTGACCAGCACCAGCAAATCCCCCATGAACAAATGTGCAAATTCCAAACTAGAGTTCATTAAAGCTGTTGCACTCTGTGTTCTGTATAGGAAATGTGTTTTCAGACTAGGTTAAGGAGTTTCTACCATTTGATAACTTTTGTATCCCTCCTCAAAAGGCAGGTGCTGTAGTGACCAGAAGCCAGATCCTCAATGTAACAAGTGACGTTAATGGAGCCAGTTTACACAAGATAAGTATCTGGTCCCATCTCTCTAACATTACAGAGCTTAGAGAGAGAGAGAGAGACTAATCTAAAGTTTCTAAAAATATTGGCCCTGACACTTGCTCCCACAGAACTATTTTAAGTCCAGGGCTGGAACCAAGTGCGGTATCCCCTACCCGGAAGATGTGACCCTTCCCTTTCCAATGATAATGTTTCAGCCCTGCCAGTTACCAAATACTGGACATTAAACTGGTGGTTTTTTTAAATCCACATGCACATTTTAAATGGGTCTGAAAACTTTATCCCCAAGACAAGAGCTATTCTAAGAACTTCTGCTGTTGACATCTGCTTGCTAGGTCAGCGTGTGTTCCCGAAGGGCACAGTGGCCTGCAGTGTAGGAGTGATAATGCCAGATGGGATGATGAAATTCCTGGAATTACAGAGGTTAAAATGTTTGTGCAGATTGGGTAAGTGATACTCACTGGCACTGAACATAAATCTGGTGGTAAGCACAGAGGCACCATCAGACGCCTTCGATACAACCCCACAGGAAACTTCTGTCGCCTCACCCTGGGACTGTTCATCCTGGTGCCAATCCCCTGCCAAAACCACAAGCCTCACTTGGGATGCTAGAAGCAATGACCACCCACATAAGAGACCACTGCTGGGGCAGCGACAACCCACCGCTATTTTTCTGATGGGCTGAAACTCCCACCTCCCTGACCCAAGCAGAGAGAGGGAACAGCAGGACTCCAGCCCTCCACTGCCCTTCTGCTGGGTGGGCTTTGGTGTCCCTCCTCTCTGGTTTATTCCCTTTCAGAAGGTTGGAAATCACCTAGGATGCACAGGGCCTCACTGCCCTCACTCCCTCCCCAGATCCCAGCAGAGGGCCTTGTGTGCGGGCAGGGGAGAATTCAATGCCTGCCGAGGCAGGAAATATATTCATGTTTTTGCCCTGCCTGGCTGTGCTGAATGCTAAGTTACACAGAAAAGTTACAATTATTCAAGCAAAGCAAACATAGAATCTTCAGAGAATTTAGCTGCCAAACCTCTCCTGAGCACAAACAAACAGCTTATAACTCAGCCACATTTGGATGCCTTTTCACCAGGGCAGCACAAGAGCCCTCCTTGACCTTAGCAGACTCACCTCCCCCTTTGCAAATTTAATGTCTTGAGGTACTGGAGCTGCTTGTCAAAACATTGTTAAGAATTTAACACAGACAGAACTTTTTCCCTCGCTGCCTTTTCGGAAACAGCCGAACCAATTGTGCTGAAGCTTTACCTCCCCCTCACTCCAAAAAAAAAATCCAGCCTGGAAAATGTCATCCCATATAGTTAAAGTATAAGGAATAGGCGACAGCCTTATAATGGAAAGCTTAACTGCAGGCCTGGTACAACTGAAAAATCCAGTTTTCCTGGCATGTAATTTGAAAGGATGCAGTCACCACCACTAATACTTTGCAGCTATACAGTGGGCCTTTCAACCAAAAGCACTTTACTCATTATAATTCTATATTGTCTCAACATCCATTAAGTTTTAGTGTGTCTACTTTAGATAGACAACCCCTCTGCCTCAATGTAAGTAATTTTGCCAAAGACTGCCCAGTGTATCAAAGGCACAGCGGGGAAAAAGTTCCTGCCTCCCATGCCTATAAGCTCCTAAATCACACTTCCTCATTTACACAAGCAAACCTGTAGGGAGCAAATACAGAGACTGTTGTTTAGCACATGCCTACCTGTGCTGTAGCCAGTGTCTATTCCTTAAACAGTTAGTTGTGCCCATTTTAACAAATGCATGGACTTATATATTGCTACTGTTTCTCTTTCCAACGTGAACACTTCCAGTTTTAATAAATGCCTTTATAAATGTTTGTTCCTTCCTGTCTGACCCTGTGTCATTAACTGCATGAAAAATGCCAGAGTGAACTTTGAAGGCATATAGTTAATAGGAAAAAAAAAAGGATTAATCTAGGCTACAAAGGTTTCCTTAATATATACTGATAAAAAAAAAACCCACAGCAAATATCACCACTTACCATCACACAGTGTTTTAAAAACCTGAGCTTCCAAGCTTGAATTTGCTGAACAGGTTATTCCGATCTTCCACAGACAACTGGTGAGTAATATGGGATTTTAGCAGAGTAACTGTTTTTGACAAACATTCAGAAGTGTAGGTCAAATACAGGGTGAAATACCAGCCATCAGAAAAAGGTTATTAAAA
Organism: Rafetus swinhoei; assembly: GCA_019425775.1. Lineage (NCBI taxonomy): Eukaryota > Metazoa > Chordata > Testudines > Trionychidae > Rafetus > Rafetus swinhoei. The sequence continues at coordinate 49,735,150 of CM033432.1, forward strand.
TACCATTTTCCCATGATATTTGTTCTGGAGCTCTAGATATGTCCAGTTGCGATCCACCTGAGCTTTGGGGGAGTGGAGGGAATCTTTAATCCACACTCACATGGTTCAAGTCTGGGTTTTTCATCCATATTCTTAGCCAGAGGTAGGGAACCTTTTTTGGGGTCAGGGGCCACTGACCAACAGAAAAATCAGTTGGGGGGACACACATAAGTGAGAAGCAAAAAACGAACAAACAAGCCTTCTGTCAAGGCTGATTCCCCACTATGGCATGATGAATGCAGAAGTGGAGGCCTGCAAAAGTACCCCAAAACCTTATCTTTCCAGGCTTTGGTATAAAACTTCCCCCCAAAATCCTAAAACCCTAGATTTTGGGGATAAAAATCCACTGCCACCATCAAGTGCTTTTGAACCCACAAACAGGGGTGGACACTTGAACCCAACCCCAGGGCACCCCAAGCTCTTTTCCCCAAAAAGCTTGAAAAAGAAAAGAGAAAATACAAACTGCAGTCTGTGGCTGCTATCCCCTAGTCAGAGGTGTGCAGATCCCACAGACAGATTTCCCAGGACACAGAACTGAACCAATACCAGGTTAATAAAAAAAGAAAGAACTTTTATTATCAAAACAATACTCCTGTTACAAGCATAGTTGGATTGGCTAGATGGTAAGAGCCACCAATTAATAAACTCATGGGCAATTTCCCACGGGAACAAAATTTAGTTACAAAAGAGAGGAAAACCCATTTCTAAATGCACAGACATCAGATTCCCATTACCAAACCATAAAACAATAAAACCTAATGGATTTATCTAGACTTTGCCCTACTTACAGATGGTGAAGAGTCTTTTCTTGGAGAGGAACATATTGTCTGTCCCACTCAGTATCTGGAGAGTAAACTGCCAAGGGACAAAGGAGGGAAAAACCAAAAATTCCTTTGTCCCTGTTTGAAATTCCTACCTGCATTTCTATTGGCTGACTGCTACCTGGCTAGGTACAGTTAACCCCTTAGTCCCCAGGCTGCTGCCCATCCCTCATGGTCATGACACCTTCACTGACGTGGCCCCTGAGTGAGGAGGAGAAAGACCCTCCCCACATTCCCCCACACACACCAGAGCCTAAAGGGCCCAGCCTAGTAGATTTTGTGTGCTCCAGCCCTACGATGTGGCAGTGAGGGGGCTGGAGGGACAGTGCAAGCTCCCCAATGCTGGGAGGAGGAGGGGCCCTGATCCTTGGAGGCTAGCTCCAGGCAGACCTGAGGTTCCCCACCCCTGTTTTTAATGTTCCATTATTCCTTGATCTTCATCCACAGTCTTATTCCTTACAGGCTGCAGATCTCATTTTATGATCATCAAGTTCAGCTATAAAATTAGAGCCTCTAATTCTGTTTATTCAGCTCATTGAACAAAAAGCCAATACGTGCCAAGGACTTTTGCCAAGCCATGCCATGCTGCCTCCTGGGGAAAGGGAGAGGATGGATTCAAGCAAAGTGAGGGAATTCATAGCACAGGGCTCAACAAAATCTAGTTCTGTAAAAATGGCACAAGGCTCCCGTCATGCTGTCTGGAGTAGTTCATGACAGAGTTTGCCAACCTCAGGGCAGACTGTCAAAAACAAGGCCCGACACCACCCAAGAGCATCCGTAGCACTCCAGCCTCCTTCCAGTAGGGTCTACTTCTCTATACCTTCTGAAAGGTGGGTTGCAGAGGGTTTTCAGGGCTAATTGGGAACAGAGGAAAGATACTCAGGGAGAGGTGATGGGAGAACATAGACAGACAGGTGGTGTGGGGGGGGGAAGGGTGGTGGCGGCTGCAGTTTTCTACAGGAAGAGAAGAACAGGCAGTAAGGTAATACTGGAACATCCTCACCCAAGATTTGCAAGGACAGGGATCTGTTGAAAGGTTAAGGAGCCATAAGTTCAGAAGTAGAATGAACAAGAGTCGGCACGGGGTGGGAATTTGCCATGTTTGAGGTTGAAGAAGCCCAGTTGGAAACAGTATATGGGGCCTGTGATGGATAGGAGGAGTGCTGGCCCTTTCTGAACATCCCAGCATTCGGTGCCTAAAGGGCTAAAATCAGGTAGCTGGGGGTGGTCGCAGGAAGCTAGGAGAGCCAATGGGAGAAGGTATTGAGATTTGAATTGGACAATATACCCGCCTGCTGTTTTTCTTTGTGTGAGTTTTTAAGCCAGGAGTTGGGCGAACAAGATGAATTGAACCAGACAGAACTACCATGCCTACAAAGTATACTGGGCATGGAAATGGACTAGACCTTGAAGTACAGATCGTGAGTAGATAGGGAAATGTCTAGTTAGACACGATCGGGTTATTTTCTTTGTTTTGTTATTTGGTTAAACTTCTCTGTGCTAAGTCCATATGCTCCCCCCTTCCACATATGTTGTAACTTTAAGTTGTATCCCAGGCATGGAATTTGTCTGTGTTTTAAAACTGTTCTTTTGTCAGTGGCATTAAAACACCTAGCAACCAAGTACCCTTTATCGAGTATATTTTTGGTTTTACAGCCGCTCCCCGAGTTACGACCACCTCCACTTATGACCATCCGCATGTACGACCAAAGCAGTCATAAATGCAGATCCGAAGTTACGAACAGCGATCCGCACTTACGAACAGCACGGTCGCCATGTAAATCTATGGGATCCGAGTTACGAACACTTCGAGTTACGGACCAAATGTTGGTCCGTAACTTGTTCGTAACTCGGAAAGCAGCTGTATTAATAAAATCACATTTTTTAAGGCGATGATTTGATTCTCATGTCTTGGAAGATAATACAAGGTCTGTGTATGTGTGCCTAAGACTGAGTGGTCAGCTATCAAAGATTGCAGTTTTCTCTTTCTTTTTTTTTTTTTTTTTTCCAAGCTCTCTTGTGGTAAAAGAGCTTTGGGGTACCCCTCTGGAAGAAGTTTCAAATGCTTCTTCCTAGGTTCAAAAAAGAAAGGGGTTTTTTACTTGGTGGTGGCAGCTACCTCCCAAGGCAAGGGAATCTGTGACCTTGGGGAGCTTTTCGGCAAAAGCCTATATAGCCATGGTGTCCAAGCAGTTCTGAAGTTCTGAAGCAATAGCCGCTATAATGGCTACTGCTATACCAAACTAGCCACTGAAAATGTAAATAATTTTGTTAACCAACTAGCCACACTCAACCAGCCAAATAGCCACTTTTGGCTGGTGGGTAGCGTTTTGGACACCATGGCTATAGAGACAAGGTATTATTAAGGTCTCTTGCGGGCCCCCATCTTTAGCACTTGGACTGCCAGAGTGGGGAACAGCCTTGACAAGGCCCTATCCTAAAATGATGCCCCCGAGTTTCCAGCACTTGACATCTTTTGAAGAAAGCTGTAAGTGGAAAGGGCCACCTACATACTGTGCATATTTCACTGGAGCTTACAAACAGCTGAAACATCCACAGCCTGTGATTTGAGAGGAGAGCTTTGAAATAACGCGACCGTTACAGTTGAATTCAGGGTTGTCCTTCAGTTCAGCTCATCTGGAGTTTCCTATGTTCTAGAGGGGAAATGTTAGAAAACTTTAGCCAAGGTTATAGCAATCCTGAAAAACACTGCAAAATATTTTCACTGCAATCATAAATGAACAGTGAAGTCAAAGTCTGACTAACATGCCATTGCTAGGCCCCATCTGAAAGCAATTGTGCAATCTGAATTAACTGCTTAGGTCTCAAACCCTCAGAAGCCTCTGCTCTGCAAAAACAGACCCATGGGCTCAGCCTTATTCCCACGAGCAGTCCCAGCCATGGAACAGGGGACCACTCCTGCTTGTTACAGTATTAGAGTCCTTGGGCACATCTACATTACCAGGAAGATCAATGCTGCAGTGGTTGATCTTCCAGCATTCGATTTAGCGGGTCTAGTGGAGACACACTAAATCAAATGCTGAGGGTGTCCCCTTCGACACTTACTCCTTGCAATAGCAAGGAGTATCAGGAAAGTCGAGAGAGCATTTCTCCCATCAACCTTCCACAGTAAGGACAGCACCATAGCTCGGTTTAAGGTAATTCGACTCCAGCTACATTTTTTAATGTAGCTGGAAATGTGTACTTGAAGCCGACCTTCCTCCATACTATAGCTGTGCCCCTAGGGACTACTACTTCTCTCTTTAGTTCAAACAGGACTTTATTCCCATAAACAGATGAGCACATAAGGGTCAGTATATGCAAGACTGTGATGTAACTCAAAGGCCAGAGTTAGCCACCCTTGCACACCTTGAGTAGTCCCATAGATTCACGCAACTCACAGTCAACCTGTGGAACTCCTTGCCAGAGGATGTTGTGAAGACCAGGATATTAACAGGGTTCAAAAAAGAACTAGATATATTAATGGAGGATCGGTCCCTCATCATCCATTCGCCAAGATGGGTAGGAATGGTGTCCCTAGCCTCTGATGTCAGAGGTTGGGAATGGGTGACAGAAGGGAGGGATCACTAGATGATTACCTGTTCTGTTCATTCCCTCTGGGGCACCTTGCATTGGCCACTGTCGGCAGACAGGATACTGGGCTAGATGGACCTTTGGTCTGACCTAGTGTGGCCGTTCTTGCGTTTTTACGTTCTTACGTAGATTTCAATGGGCGGGCTAGTTGAACAAGTTACTTCAGCACAGGATCAGGGATGGGAGCACATGCTCACCGAGAGCAAAGCATTAAGAATTCCATTCAACAGCAGTGTCCAAAACAGGTGAAATTATATTTCAGAGAAAACACAGGGCGATATTACGAAAACCCAACATTTTCTTATCTTTGAATCACAGATGTTAATAAACATTGACTCCAAAAATGCGACTTCACTATCAAAATTAACCATGAAAATTGGGGACATTAGAGAAGAGGGAGGATAATGCTGAAGTGCTGGTGATGTGCACTAGAAATGGTTTCGTGGAGGGGGTAAACTTCATTAGCTTCTCCTCAACGCCTGATTCTCTTAAACACCATGGGGAATGAAGTTTCACTGCTTTATTACAGTGTGGAATCATTGCTGTCTGAACTGCAGACATTTCTGAAGTGCTAAGTTTGCTAAGAAGCATTGAATGAAATTTCAGTCCAACTCCTGTGTAATGTTAACTACTCCTTGGTGTCAAGACCACATTAGAAATCGTGGCTCATTTTGAAAGCATGATGTTCAAGTACGTTCAAGGGCTGGATTCAAAGAAAGGAAAGAGAAATCTGGCCAGTGAAAGGGGGAAAGATGAGGTGCAGTCTCCTCTGAGGAAACTAGGCTGGGGCATGCAACCCAAAGTGTTGCCAACACCCTTGAATGTAGATGGGTGTCAGGCAGTGCCTAGTTTGTTAAAATAAATTCAAAAGAATAAATGATGGGCCAGGACTCTAAACAGCACCCTCTGCACAGCTTGATTTTACACACACCATCCATGCAAGGTCACACCTTGCATACAGATGAAGAATTGTATACATTACTAAAAGCCACTGACAGAAGAGAAGCTATGGCTATGCCCTGGCATGAAGAGAGGTGCCAGACCTGTGACCTAGCATAAATTAAGTGCCGGTGGAAATGCACAAAGCTACAAGCTGCACTGTAGAGGGAGGAGACCAGCCGCAGAGCCCTGTGCCTGAAGGTTGGTGCAAACAATCCAAGTACGTGCCTGCACAATACAGCTAGGCCATCCAGCGCTGCCCTCAGAGTGTAAGAGGACCACGGCCCCCCACGATGGAAATGCCACAAGCACATCTGAAGGACACAGGCAGCCTGCATTTCAAGGAGAATTGCCATGAACAAACGTTTTTATACACGGACCTTGAAGATATCAAAGATTGAGACATTTAGAAAAGCAGCATACCAGCTACTTGTGTTCAAATGTATTATTTTCTTAAAAAGCAAGCACTGGGGGATGGGATTGAGTCATGATCTTAGGATTTATTTGTTTGCTTTTTTTTTTTTAAGCCTTTAAGGATATACATTTGGATCATGTTTTCAGGCTCCTCCCAACAACTGCGAAGTCTAGCAACTTTTTTAAATGAAAACCAACATTCTCAGTCACATGCTGCCAGATCCGGGGCCTTCAAGTTAAAAAAATATTGCAAGAGTTAGCAACACTCTGCATTAGCAGGAACTCACTGCAGAGAGCAGGGGGGCTCAGTAGGTTGCTACAGATCCACTACCTGGAGAATCTTCTTGAAATTATGGCCTGAAAAATGTACCCACACATAATGCAGCATCATGCAGTTGTCGGATACTCAGGCAGGCCCGTGATGAATGGCACCTCACAGGAAATCCAATCCATGTCTTCTCTCATCTCCCGTTCTGTTGGCATCAGTGGGAATTGTGAATGCACCTTGGAGGGCCCTGATCCGATAAACATCAAAGGCCAAGTCACTTTACTCACATGAGTACAGTGTTTGTAGAACTGGCACATTAAAGAGCCAGAGGCACACAGTCATACTGAGGTAGCTATTAATTCTCAGTTCAGTGTGCTGAAAGGAACTGTGCTGTCATTTTGATGTACAGGGACTGTCATATTTTACCTTCATTTTCCTACTAACAGGATCTGGTCTGGTTAAATAAACTCCTTAAATCGAGAGACATACACGCTGCAAGGTCTATCCTGCCTTGAGGACTGCAGGAATGAAAATACCAACTCGCCAGCCTTTTCGCTTATCGCTTTGTCCAACTGCTTGAGTTGGACCTTGTTCTGAAATGTGCTGCTGAATTACTGGCAGTGGGATCAATTCCAGGCAGACTGCATGTGCTTGTGATTTGATTAGGAGGGGTTTTTTTCTTTTTTAAAGTAGTGTGGGGTTTACTAGCAGAGGCTCTCTTGTCAAACTTTAAGCCCATTAAAAGCACTCCAAAATTATCTGCATTCTTACCAAATGGCAAATTAGATTTTAGTTAGCTGCTTTTAAATCACTTTCAACTTCTTGATTTAATAAAAGTTGGAGTGCTGCCACATTCATAAATACGCTGGGAAAGAATCCGAGCAATCTGCCGCATCCTCGCAACTGTGCAGCAATGATTCCTTTTGGAGAGTTAGCAGCACCTCTGAAGTTTCAGTTCACCACTAACGCTGCCATTCTGCCTTATTTGCAATGGAAAGCAGGAAGCAAATCCTGTCTCTACTGCGCTGCATGTGTACAAAGCAGTTTCCAGTCGTTGCTTAACACCAGGATTAGTAGTGGAGAGAGCCCAAGAACAGACAAACTTCCCATTGCTGCCATCACAGTGTCATTTAGGGCACATCTATACAGCAGGGCTAAAGCCGAAATAAGCGACACAACATGAGCTACATCAACTGCGTAGCTTAAGTCGAAGTAGCACCAATAGCAGAAATAAGCTGTCTACACCGCAGGGAGTCCAAGAAAGAGCACTCTTCCACCAACTTCCCTTACTCCTTGTACAATGAGGATTACAGGAGTCGGAGTAAGAAGTTCTCCAGCTCAACATTATGTCAAAATAACTGTTTATAGTGTAGACACACACTATGTTATTATGGAATAGTGTCTGCCGTGTAGACGTACCCTTAGACTGGCTCTGAGCAGCATTATAGCAAGGGAACAGTTTAGACACTGCTGCTGGCCTTTCACCACTGTCCGTAACATTGTTTGCAACTCGGAGACATTTCTCCTCCTGCTAGGGAACACAGTGCAGCTGCAAGTACTCTTTCAAAAAAAAAAAAATCAGATTGAGGTTTTCCCCAGTCTGATCATGAAATACTATTGGGTGTTTCACAAGGGAAAGCAAGCCCCTGCCAGTGCCTAAGTTGAGCCTTTGCTCCGTGCTGCTTACCTAAGTCCCCCTGCAATTGTCACTGGCTACTTCAGTCCCTGATCTAAACTGTAATAGCGCTGTGGACTGTCAAACCCACACACAGCATTGTTCGACTCCACACACAGCAACACTTCAGTGGCCAATGAACACTTGCTGTACTACCAGCTGGTATCAGCTACTTTGGGAAGAAAAAACAAGGACTCTGGTGGCACCTTAAAGACTAACAATTTTATTCTGGCATAAGCTTCTGTGAGTTGCAATTCACTTCATCAGATGCATAAAGCAAAAGAAACAGGTGGTAGGGATACAGTGATGGGAATGTTACAACAGAGCTAATTCAGTCAGGGTGTCTGTGGATAAGAAGGTGAGAATACCTCAAGTGGAAAATTACAGTTTCTATTCAGCCCCATTCTGATGGTGTCAAATTTGCATATGAATTCCAGCTCAGCAGTTTCACTGTGCAGCCTGGTTTTGAAGTTTTTTTGCTTGAGGATGGCAACTTTCAAGTCTGTAACCGTGGCTACGTCTACACTGCGGCAGTTTTTCAGAAGAGGAAATGCAAATGGAGTGCTCATTTGCAAATCTCATGCTCTCATTTGCATAGTCTCTTCCGATCCTTTTTGCAGAAGAGGTTTTTGCGATTAAAAGCCCCGTGTAGACGGGGCCATTTGTTGGAAAAACCCCATTTTGCACAAGATCCTGTAAACCTCATTTTTTGAGGAATAAGGGATCTTGCGCAAAAGGGGGTTTTTCCGACAAATGGCCCCATCTACACAGGGCTTTATCACAAAAACCTACGGAAGAGAATATGCAAATGAGCACTCCTTTTGCATTTCCTCTTCCAAAAAACTGCTGCAGTGTAGACATAGCCTCTGAGTGTCCAAGGAGGTTAAAATGGTCTCCCACTGGCTTTTGTATGTTACCATTCTCAATGCCTGACTTGTGCCCATGTATTCTGATGTACACAGTCCGGTGTGTCCAATGTACATGGCAGAGGGGCATTGTTGGCACATGATGGCATAGATCCCATTAGTGGATGTGCACGTGAACAAGCCTACCCATTTGGCCCACAATGCACAAACATTTTTATGGCTGACTTAGAACAACACTTCCTTAGCTCTTGGCCCCAAGTGCCCCTCCTCTACTTGCACTATACTGATGGCATCTTCATCATCTGGACCCCCAGGAAGGAGATCCTTGAAAAACTCCACTGGGTTTTCAACAATTTCCACCCCATCATCAATCTCAGCCTGGACCACTCCCCACAAGAGATCCACTTCTTGGACACTACAGTGTAAGTAAGTGATGGTCACATAAACACCACCCTGTCCCAGAAACATACTGACTGTTATACTTACCTACATGCCTCCAGCTTCCACCCAGGACACATCACACGATCCATTTCTACAGCCAATCCCTAAGTCACAGCTCCATTTGCTCCGATCCCTCAGACAGAGACAATCATCTACAGGGCTTCTATAAAGCGTGCTTAAGCGTACCAAGAGGTGAAATGAAGAAACAGATTGATAAAGCCAGACAGATACCCAGAAATCACTTACTACAGAACAGACCCAACAAGGAAAGCAACAGAATGTCACTAGCCATTACCTACAGCCCCCAGCTAAAACTGCTCCTACACATCATCAAGGATCTACAACCTAACCTAGATAATAATCCCTTACTCTCACAGACCTTGGGAGGTAGACCAGCCCTCTCCTACAGGCAACCTGCCAGCCTGAAACACATATACACCACCACCCACACACCCCACAACAGAAACACTAACCCAGGAACCAATCCCTGCAAAAACCCCATTGCCAGCTTTGTCCACATCTACCATAGTGACACCATCATAGGTCCTAAGCATACCAGCCATACCATCAAAGGCTCATTCACCTGCAGGTCAAAGTTTAGACACCTGATGGATTATAAGGTGTTTAATCACAACCCGTCATTTAAAATGCCCTTTCCCTCAAATTTGCAAGAGTCTCATTTACCTCTGGTTTTCATTGATCAAAAGATATCATTGATCTTCTTAAATATCACTCATAGCCTAGTCACAGTGTAGTTTGCGATTCCATGTGAAGGAGTCCACGAAAGGAGTCCCCTTCTCTCCACTGTCCTTGCCCCAGTCTAAGCCGTGATCCCGGGGCGGGGTTACTTTTGATCCCCACAGCACACAACACCCAGAGAAGAGTGTGAGGGGGACCTGGGCCCACCCTCTCTCAGGTCCTAGCCCAGGGCCCTAAGGTGGGGGGGCAGCCACCTCCCCCACCTGGCTGACAGGGCTAACTGCCGAAACTCGCCAGTCCGCAGGCAGTGCTCTTTCTGCCCATCCTGGGCCACTTCCTCACCCCCTCCTTAGGTCCTCGCTCGGGTGTCGCTCCTCCTGTCCGGTGGTCCCTCACCTGCCTCCATGCCCATCGCCCTCCCCACTTGCACCAGACCCTCCCCTCTTATGGGCGTCCCGACCCCCAGAGCGCATGCACTGGCATCCTCCGGGTCCACCCCGAGCGCCCTTGCCCCGGTGCTCAGCGGCTTGCCCCGGTGTCCTGCGGGCCCGCCCCGAGCACCCTTGCCCCAGTGCTCCACGGCCCGCCTCCCAGGGCGCATGCACCAGCGTCCTCCGGGCTGGCGCCTACTGCGCAGGTGCCGTTACTGCTCCAGCATGGGTTGGCCGCCGCCGCTTTCCCTGCCATCGCGGGGAGAGCCAGCCGGCCACTTGCCCCATCCTCCCGGGTTTTGCTCCCGACTGTGCAGGGTTCCTTTACCCCGTCACATTCCATCACAGGACTTTGCTCATTTCTAGTCCTCCTCAGGGTTGGGGGAGAGGGAGCTTGAAGATTTAGACCAAGTAACTAACACAACAATGGCTTTGAGCACTTGCAGAATAGCTGTGAGAGGTATGAAGTACTCCATTCACCTCACTAGATCCTAAATTCTAAAAATGAGTCAGGGCATAATGAAAACTGAAAATGGGGGAGAGTATAAAATTAAATTGAATCATGGGCTGCTATGGCAAATGTATTAGTTTTTAAATACGCATCCAATAGCCCACATTATGTAACTTCATCTGAAGCTGCCACAGAATTACATCCACCTCGTCACAGTACACAAGTCCTTGTGTGTGGATGTGCAGCAGCTACTCTATAGCTAAAGCAGCGTTAAGATTTCTATCACACATCACTGTGGCATCAGAGTCCAAGGCGATAGCCAAACAATTGTGCAACTTCTTTGGTACATTTTCTAGAATTTTACTTTTACGAGTGGAAATTCCCTTAGAGCACCCTTTCTAAAACTCATCTTAATGCACATTACATTTACATCCTGCCTTGTAACGTGAATATGCAGATGACAGATCACTGACATCAGAACTCTCATGCAGCAGTAGCACGAGTTGTCATATCAAGACGATGTCACACGAATGCTTCATACATGGTGCGTAAAAGTTAATAAGCAAACCAATCATTCTGAAGACTAAACTTCACCAAAAAGTAAACACATAAAATGTAGGCACTGAAGAGTTCCTTATTGTAATACCATTAATGTAGTACCTTGTAAAACCAAATAACTACAATAGTTCATAGGGCAACATCCTAGTATTATACTTGCTTAAGAATTAAAAACGTACGAATTACTTCTTTTTAAGAATAGTTAACCAATTTTTTTTTCTGCAAAATCTGCCTCCAATCCTAGTGCCCAATAAGCCATTGGTTTAATTAGAATCAGGACATATGATGGCTCAGGAGATGAGGAAATATCTTCCCAAACAACTGACATACTATCTTGTGGCTACCACAAAGAGTGCCCCACTGCTTAGTGCAAAACACAACAACAAAAGTCCAACTGCATATAGGCAAACCAGCTCATTTCTGAACCTAAGAAAACTAGTTATGAACGATCAATACAGTGTAAGCCAGTGGACACTTTCACCTTTTGAAAGTGCTATGTCCCTCTAATTTGAAGTCCCATAGGACTCAGGGGAAGTTACTTCAGTCTTGGTTATCAGCCGAAAGGGCCATTTGGATGACTGAGATTCTAGCCCCAGCTTTTAGTGGTGGAGGCATTTCTAATGCCTTCATTTGCATCAGCAATATTTTACTTTTCACTGAAATGTGATCTTGCAAACGCTCACACCACTAATTATAACGTGGAGTCGCCTGGCTTCCAGGACTGCTCTTGCCAAGAGGCTGAACTGTAATTTAATCATTTTGTAAACTGCCGACAAATATTAGTTTTGCTTCGTGGGATTGCGAGATGCAGGTTTCATTTTCAGAGAGTTCAAGAGCAACAGGGAGGTCTATAAACAATGTGAGGTAACTAAGCATGATGCAGGGGCACATGGCATTCCCCCAGAGCTCAGACTGTCTTCAGGAGGAGAGGCTCTGGAGGCACCACTCGCTCCTGAGTGAGGAAATAAACTGCAACAGACTTGGAGCTGCCAGCAGAAGGGCCCCTGTTAGCTGTGTACCCCAGAAGGGGTTTGTGATTTCACATGAGGCTGTGTGACTTGGCCGGAGGGCTGAGTAGCCAAAGAGGCTTTTAAAGAGGCCATGCAGGCAAACACACTCAGCTAGATAAGGATGCTCCTGTGAGGTGAGTGCCACTCAGTTACAGGAAGGCAGCTCTCAAACTCTGAGCCATTCTCCTCTTTCGGTTGCTGTTATTGTACAAGTCACAAACCTTTGAACAGTGCAAATCATCCCAAGTATGTGTAACTGCATGTTTTTCAGTGAAAATCCAGCCCTGTAGATTTCTCAGCAGAAAGTTTCCATTGTGGAAAAACATTATTAGTGAACTTTACTCACTACAGATTGCTCACTACAGCTACGTCTACACTGCCAGTTTTGCCGGCAGCGGGTATGCAAATGAGGTGCAGATTAGCATATTGCTGCTCCTCATTTCCATAATTTATGCATACCGTTTTTGCACAAAGGGTTTTTGCAGAAAAATAGTGTGGATGGGGTTTTTTTGCGCAAAAAGCCCGTTTTCCGCAAGATCCTTATGCCTCTCCCGTAGAAGCATAACGATTTTGCAGAAAATGGGGGTTTTGCGCAAAAAAACCCCATCCACTCTACTTTTTTTCCCCGCAAATACCCATTGCACAAAAACTGCATGCATAAATTATGCAAATGAGGTGCAGCAATATGCTAAACCGTGCCTCATTTGCATACTCACTGCCAGCAAAACCAGCAGTGTAGACGAAGCCTACAGGTCTAGAGAAGTGATTATTCCCCTTTATTCAGCTCTGGTGAGGCCATATCTTGAGTATTGCGTCCAGTTCTGGGCCTCCCACTGCAGAAAGGATGTGGACGCATTGGAGGGGGTCCAGCGGAGGGCAACCAAAATGATTAGGGGGCTGGAGCACATGATCTATGAGGTGAGCCTGAGGGATTTGGGCTTATTTAGTCTGCAGAAGAGAAGAGTGAGGGGGGGATCTGATAGCAGCCTTCAACTTCCTGAAGGGAGGTTCCAGAGAGGAAGGAGAGAGGCTGTTCTCAGTAGTGACGGATGGCAGAACAAGGAGCAATGATCTCAAGTTACAGTGGGGGAGATCTAGGTTGGATATTAGGAAAAACTATTTCACTAGGAGGGTGGTGAAGTACTGGAATGGGTTACCTAGGGAAGTGGTGAAATTGTTGGAGTATGCTTTGTTTAAGCATAACAGAATCTCCATTAGGGTTGCCAGATGGTTTAACAAAAAATACCAACCCCCTCTCCCAAAAAAAAAAAAAAAGAACACAGGGAAAAAAATCTGTTGAGAAAAAAAAAGGGGGGGAGACCGAAGTTGTTGAGGAAAAAAACAGCATGGCCCCTTTAAGCAATGCTTTGCTTTTGAGGCTTTTTGGCCCTAACAGGCTGCCGGGCAGCTCCCCTGCAGAATCCGGTAAGCACGTGGGATTTTCACCTCCTGGCCAAGAAAAAAAAAATCAGAAAATACCCGACATTTTAGATGTCCGGTATTTTCTGAATTTTTTTTTACCAGACAGGAGGCAAAATACCGGACTGTCCGGTTCAATACCAGACACCTGGCAACCCTAATCTCCATCCCTAGAGGTTTTTAAGTCTTGGCTTGACAAAGCCCTGGCTGAGTTCATTTAGTTGGGATTGGTCCTACTGTGGGCAGGGGGCTGGACTCAAGGACCTCCTGAGGTCTCTTCCAGCCCTATGATTCTATACCTTAATGGGGCATTTGAATACTCCAGTGTCACAACAACTATTTGATTTTCCATAGTAACTCCGAGTGTGGATAGTGGCATTCGTGTTGCCTGTTTAGAGGACTATTCTGTCAGAGACACCGCAAGCAAAGTTCAGCAATCAAAAGGACTATCTTATCCCACTCAATAGCAGGAATAAATTTGTTAATTTGCCAGTACTTTGGAGGATAGAATTAAAATTCAAAGGGATCTTGATAAATAGGGGAACTTGCCATAAACAACAAAATGAAATTCAGCAAAAACAAATGGTGCGACATTTGGGGAAGAAAAACCAAATGCACAAATACAAAATGGAGGACAACTGGCGAGGCAACAGCCCTGCTGAGAAGGATCTGGGAGTTGTGTTGTGTCATAAAACCTCAACATGAGTCAACAATGTGATGCTTTTGCTAAAAATAAAAACAAAACCAACACCCTGTCCCCAACACACTAATGCAATTTAGGATTGCATTAACAGAGGCACAGCATGCAAGTGAGAGTAGGTGACAGTACTGCTCTACTCAGTGGTGGTTAGGCCTCCAGTCCAATTTTTGTCACCAGTGTACATAAAAGATGTGGAAAAGCTGGAAAGGATCCAGAGACAAGCAATAAAATAATCAAAGGGGTGGAATGCAAACATAGGAGTAGGCCTTACGGAATCCATAGTCAGTTTTGTTTACTTTCATGGTCACAGGAATTTAAAAATCATGAATTTCATGATTTCAGCTATTTAAATCTGAAATGTCAGTGTTGGAATTACAGGGGTCCTGACCCATAAAGGAGTTCTGTGGCAGCAGTTGCAAGGTTATTGGGGGGGAAACCTGACATACTGCTACCCTCACTTTTCAGCAGCAGGAAAGTGGCGGCTGCCGGCCAGAAGCCAAACTCTGAAGGCCGAGCCACCATCGGGGCAGCATAGAAGTAGGGGCACTACCCGTACCAGCCTTTGCTCCTGTGAAGCTGCCTGCCACAACCTTGGCCTTCAGTAAGCAGCTACCACTCTCCAGAAGCCCAGCTCCACAGGCAACAGCACAGATGTAAGAGTGGCAATACTACAACCCTGCTAAGACAACCTTGTTGGCCCCTCCCCCCACCTGCAAGTCCCTTTTGGGTCAGGACCTCCAATTTGAGAAATGCTGGTCTCCCCCATGAAATCTGTACAGCATAGGGTGAAAACACAGAAGAAACTAGATTTCATGAGCAGGGGGACCAAATTTCACAGTCTGAGATACATTTTTGATTGTTGTGAATTTCATAGGGGCCTACAGATGAGCAAAGGCTGAAGGAACCAAGTATGTTTAGTTCGGAAAAGAGGAGATTAAGGGGGAGCGGTGGGGAACAGACTTGCCATGGAGGCTGCTTCACTGGAGGTTTTCAAAAGGAAGCCAGACAGTCATGTGTCTTGGATGGTTTAAGACACAACAAACCCTGCTCCTTGGCTGGGGATTATACTAGACTAAATGACCTTTGCATTCCCTTCTAACCCTATGGTTCTATGAGCTCTTTGGGGTGAGACCCAGCTCTGATGGATGTCCTTCCAGTGCACCTGTCAATCAACTGGTCTACTTCTCGGACATTTCAGAGAAAGAGTGCAAAAGTGATCAACAGTGGGAGAATACGAGCATAGCAGGCACCATGGCCTAGCTCTTGGTGCAGGAGCAAGAGTCAGGGAACGTCTAAGTTCCAAACCCAGCCCTCCCAATAGCTCACTGAGGGCCCTTGAAGACAATCAGTTACACAGTCTGTTTGCCCATCTATCAAATGGGAATAATGTATGTTATTCCATAGGCAGTCGAATAGTATCATGCCTAAAACTCTATACACCAATAACCTCCTGTCCACTTCCAGGACTGTACTTGGGAATTTCTCTCTGAGATTAAGCCTACAGTGAATCCATCCTGCTCCGTGTCCCCCACATCTAAAATTCCACAGTCACCTGCTGCCTTGCAGGAAGGGCCCCAGCAAGGTCTAGACTCACCCTATACAGCCTCCTCAAAGACACTAATAGACAGGCCCCAAACCATTCTCTAGGCCCTCCTGAAGAACTTCAAGAAGCTGGAGCTCCTTAGTCACCAGTGGGGTGACCTATGAACATTCACAGCCCAATGGAAGCGCCCTGCGACAGTAGATGAAACTTCCTGAATGGCCGATTTTTGCAATGGTGGACTTGGAATCGGGGAAGGATGCAGCAAGGTGACTAGAAGACTGGATAGAGATAGTGTGAGGGGAATATAGGGGCAGGAATTGGGGGAAAGAAGAAGACTGGGACTATGGAAAGAAGGTGGGCAGGCCTCGGGGGAAAGAAGAAGACTGGGACTATGGAAAGAAGGTGGGCAGGCCTTGGGGAAAGAACATATTAAGAAGTATTTAGAAAAGTTGGACATACACAAATCCATGGGGCTGGATCTAATGCATCTGAGGACGCTGAGGGAGTTGGCTGATGTGATTGCAGAGGCATTGGCCATTATCTTTGAAAACTCATGGTGATTGGCGGAGTTCCCAGATGATTGGAAAAAGGCAAATGTAGTGCCCATCTTTAAAAAAGGGAAGGAGGACACATTTAGGGAACTAGAGACCAGTCAACCTCACCACAGTCTCCAGAAAAATCAGGGAAGGGATCCTGAAGGAATTGATGTTGAAACACTTAGAAGAGAGGAAAGTGATCAGGAAACAGTCAACATGGATTCACCAAGTGTAAGTCATGGCTGACCAACCTGATTGCCTTCAATGATGAGGTAATTGGCTCTGTGGACGTGGGGAAGGCAGTGAACGCAATATACCTTGACTTCAGCAAAGCTTTTGATACAGTTTCCCATAGTTTTCTTGCCAACAAGTGAAAGAAGTAAGGAATGGATAAATGGACTGTAAGGTGGATAGAAAGCTGACTAGTGTAAACAGCTTCTTATCTAGTTGGCAACCAGTATCAAGCAGAATGATCTAGGGATAAGTTCCGGGGCCAGTTTTATTCAACATCTTCATTAATGATCTGGATGAGGGGATGGACACTTCTGAGATTTCCCAACCTTTGGCATTTTCTCATCTGATTCTTCATGGGCGAGGCCCTTGGCAGAAGCAGACCAGTAAGAGCAAAGGCCTCACTCTTAAGAGTGTACACTGCAGGCTTCTTGCGCAAGAATTGTTTTGCGCAAGAGTTTCTGCGCAAAAATTCTTGCGCAAGAGCTCATCCACACTGCCATGTGCTTTTGCACAAGAGCGTCCATGGCAGTGTGGAGACACTCTTGCGCAAGAAACCCCTGTTGCCCATCCACATTGTCTTCTTGTGCAAGAGCTCTTGCGCAAGAGGGCTTATTCCTCGTGGGGAGAGGAATAACTCTTGCACAAGAAGCCCTCTTTTCTGGCTTTACTGTAAATTTACTTGCGCAAGAATGCGCGTGCAGTGTAGATGCTCCGCAAGTTTTTGCGCAAGAACTTCATGCAGCACACAGTCAACTTCTGGAACTCCTTGCCAGCGGATGTTGTGAAGTCCAGGACATTAACAGGGTTAAAAAAAAAAGAACTAGATAAATTGATGGAGGTTAGATCCCTCAATGGGTATTAGCCAGAATGGGTAGCAATGGTGTCCCTAGCCTCTGTGTGTCAGGGGCTGGAAATGTGTGACAGGAGAGGGATCACTTGATGATTACTTCTTCTGTTCACTCCCTCTGGACCACCTGGCATTGGCCACTATCAGCAGACAGGATATTGAGCTAGATGGACCTCTGGTCTGACACAGTATGGCCATTCTAATGGTCTTATGAGATCTGAAGTCATGCCGTGGATAACTGAGGCTATTCTGCCACCCTTTTATCAATGGTCTGCAAAGGCTGGGAAAATATTGCAGTGTCACAAATGGCTCATATTATAATTAATATATTTACTACTTTGGTGGCATAATACCACCAATGTGAGCCATTAAATCCTACTGCAGTACCACTGTGTTCCCAATACAGAATATTTTTATAATGAAAGCTGGCATTTAGAATCCTCTATTTGTAACATTGTGTCTTCTGCATATAGATATCTCCTGTTTAGTGTTCAAATCAACAGTTCACACTGGTAACTGAAAGCTTTACCCAAGACCTAACTATAGTTCTTGATGAAAAAGTTTCTAAAGGAGAATGAATAAGTAAAATTAACGGCATCTAAACTCTGAGTATAACCCAGTTTAATTCAATGGCTTTGTTTCAGAACACGCATTAAGTCACTTCCAAGAGAATAACATACCGACAACCAGTTTTATTTAGTTAGATTAATTCCATTTTAATATTTCCATTAGCCACTTAATTCATTTTAAACTTGGCATTGCAAAGTAATAAAACCCTTCAAATATTGACAGATAGAAAAGTAAATGTCACCCAGCCATGGCAATCTGTTTTTCAGCCTACCTCCTAGACACAGAATAGCCGCTACCATAATTTATTTATATGTTAATAAAAGGCCAGGTTTTATCACCAGTTATTCCCTTCCAGCAATTAAGGAAAATGATAAAATTTCCACAAAGTCAACATCATTGTTTGTTAACTTTTTAAAATTAATAGCTAAAATCTTGATCCTCTTCTTCCCAGCCAGAATCCCATAAAGTCTCTCCTGCAGAGCTTGAGAAAGAGGCAAAAAGGCAAACAAAAGAAATGGATTTTTTCAACTTACCCCAGAGTGTTAACACTGCTGTAGAGCTCTACTCAATTACTGGGAGTACTTACAGAGACGGCCCACGCTTTGGGGACTGTATTCTCTTTGCATCGCTGAATTAAAAGCTCCCCCTTTGAAATGCTCGTGGAAAGCCCTGGAAAAAGCCCAGCGGGACTGACAGCTACCACAGGCCCTGGGGCAAGCTACGGCAAGAATCTGCATACTTTTTTCCCCGATAGTTTTTTCGTGTACACTGGGCCAAATTTCAAAAAAGCCTCCTCTTTAGGAAGAGCACATCTGCTCTTCCACAAAAAAGAGCAGAGGAGCAGACACGTTCCCTGGACCTCCGGTATCCCAGAAAACCCCCATAGTGTAGACATAGCCCCAATGTCGGAAAAAACCTCTGTTCTTTCGATTTTTTTTTTCAAAAGAACGTGATTGCAGTGTGGATGTAAGTGAAGTTTTTTTGGAAAAATGGCCATTTTCCAAAAAAAAAAACCTCCGTAGTGTAGACATAGCCTGGGACTTGTAGCTTCCACTCACTCTGGTTTATCCCAAATGCTGCTGTTCTTATGGCACTACCAGAATAGGAAGTGATTTTCTGGTATTTCAGTTTCTGGTCCAGCTTAGAAATAAAAGGCACTTCAATGCATAATGATGAAATCTAAGAGCGAAGATGAGAGGCTGAAGCACAATGTACCAAAACACCAAAAAGAGTTTGGTTTGAATTTTGGGAAAGGCACAGGGTAGTTCTTGTTTTGTTGGTACCAGTTCACCCACAAATGCAGAACATTTTTGCTGAAGCCACGTAAGACATGGATAGTAATTGCAGTGTTCCAGATTATGTTTTTCTGAATTGGGCTCAGATACTGGGCACGGCCAAACTTTCTGATTACAAGTCCTGTTGTCAAGTTTCCCACTGGAGGTGTATCTATTTTGAAGCTGGGGGGGGGGTATATTTCTTCTTTTGAAGGCTTATCTACTTCAGTTGGAGCTGGGGTTGTGATTCCCAGGAGACACACTCAGGCAGTGGTGAGCTGTACAAGGGACTAGCCACGTACAAACCTGTCCAGACCCCATGGGTGTGTACTCCTGGGTGTGTAATCCAAGCCACTGCCTGTGGTATCACAGTTACACTATTATGTGTGGTCAACACAAGTGTCTCCTCAGACTGGGAATCAACCCCCCGCCTCCGACTGTACACATATCATTAACAGCTAGCTGTTACAGGTCCAGTGGATTCATGTACACAGTGAAGTAAAGACATTAAAGTGCAGTCTCATTGCTCTAACAGCAATTTTCTAGATTTGTTATCTACACATTGGGTCTTTAAATTATCTCAACAGGCCCTGCTGACATCATCTTCAGAATTAATGTAGCTCTGCTTAACCTGCAAGTCTTGCAGCTAGCAAAAAAGCAAAGATGTTTTTTAGCCAAAAAAGAAGTACATAAATTTTCATTAAGCTACTTTGTGGCTGTAATTTATGACTAAGCTGCAATGGTTCAACTTACTGTAGAACTATGAAATACCATGTGGAATAGGCTCAATGAAACAAAGAGTGACTGAAGTGTTGCTTTGATAATTGCATGGTTCATCTCAACACTCAGACAATAGGGCCTCCATTATTCCATCATACAAGGCTACCTCAGTGGCGTTATGATGGCCTTGTGCTTTCAGCAACCCAAGCAGCACATTAATAGTACAACAAAGCATGCCCTGAAGGACAGTGCTGCAATTGTAATGTGGGTTTTTGTTGGGATTGTTTTCATTTGGTCATCCTTTCATAATACACGGTGTTCCATTACTAAAAACATAGCTCAGGGAACAATTAGGCACAAATATTATTAAATACTCCCTTATGTGACGCCAACTTTAAGAAAGTCCTTGGAAGAAAGAACTCAAAAACAAAAAATAGAAGTGTTTTACTCATCTCTGACTTGTATACCATTGTAAAAGCAGATTTATTCAAATGCAAAACCAAAAAATACAGTACAAGACATTTACATTAATTTTAATAACCTCCATATCAGGATACAAGAATTATGCATGTAAAAATGTGCAAGGCATTTGGCAAACATTTCATCAGAAAGACCCCAAGAACTTGGTGTAT
Source organism: Rafetus swinhoei (assembly GCA_019425775.1). Lineage (NCBI taxonomy): Eukaryota > Metazoa > Chordata > Testudines > Trionychidae > Rafetus > Rafetus swinhoei. The sequence goes on from CM033432.1 coordinate 49,755,831, forward strand.
ATGTGAGGGGTTTGCACCAGTGCAGCTGTACCAGAATAGCTACCCTTGTGCCCATTTCCCTAGTGCGTAGACCTCTAAGGACACGAATGTGGGTAGATCCCTACATCCACACAGTTTCATTGGCCTCTGTGGGGCTCCATGCAAACCTTAGCGCAGGATAAGGCATAACTGTGCTGAGTTTGTCCCAGCTGAGGGGTCAACCTCAGCTGAAAGGAACTCCCTAAGCATGGGGCTCAAATGCCAGACCCTTGTGAAAGTAAGAGGAGGGGGGACAGATGTCCTGGTGAGATGTAGCCCATCCCTAACCTGTTCCTTCCCACTGTTCAAAGATAGAGCTAAAAAGGCTTCAAGAAAGAACTAGATAAATTCATGGAGGTTAGGTCCATCAATGGCTATTAGCCAGGATGGGTAGGAATGGTGTCCCTAGCCTCAGTCAGAGGCTGGGAATGGGTGACAGGAGAGGGAACGTTTGATGATTCCCTGTTCCATTCCCTCCCTCTGGGGCACCTGGCATTGGCCACTTTTGGAAGACAGGACACTGGGCTAGATGGACCTTTGGTCTGACCCAGTCTGGACGTTCTTATGTTCTTCATTAGGAGCCTTTTAAGAACTCAATGAGAGCTGAAATCACTTGCGGTGGGACAATGTTTCTACCTAGCCTGCGCAGAGCTAAAAAAACAAACAAACAATTACTAAGTGACTGACCTATAGAAGTCACAGCAAAGAGGCAGGTGGCAGCAGAAGGTGCCTGATGGGCAGCCAGTGAAAGTGGTGAAAAGTCAGCTGGTGGGAGCAGCTGGAGGAGCAGCCAGGTGGTGGGACACAGCAACTGGCAGGGTGGCCATGTGCTCAGATGGTGAGCAAGCCAGGAGCTTCTTCCCTGCTGGGAGGCAAACTCAGACAGATGCACTTCGGAACCTATGGTTCTCATTGATCAAGGACAACCACTGTGAGTGGGATGAGGTGAGGGAGCTCAGGGGGCACAGTAAGGGAACCTGAGCTGCACACAAGAGCAGGCGGCAGAGGACTCTGCCCCACACAGTCTGGGGCGGGTGTCCTACTCACAGTTTATGAATCCTGCTGGTGGCATGGATCACATTCCACTACCCTGTATTCAGTACTAACGTGATTTGTAACCCAACACCAGCCAAAGCTGATCACTTGGAGCCAGCTCCTGTTTGCTGGATACCGATGCAGATTAGGTGTGTTCATGTAAAGCTTGCATCTGAAATCTCTTCTCCCCAACTATCAGGGAGAGTTCAGACTCTAATTACACATAATAGAAAATGTGTTTGTAGGATCAGAGCTTTAGCATGTATCATCCCCTATTTTGCATCTGCCAACTTCTGTCCCCACCTTCTGTTCATTTTGCACTCTCAGGATCACTTTGGGAACATCTACACTGCAGAGTTTTTGCGCAAAAACAGCCGGTTTTGTGCAAAAACTCAGAGCGTCCACACTACAAGCGTGTTTTTGTGCAAGAAAAAGTACAGTAGATCATCAGAAGACAAGGCTTTTTGTGCAAGAACTATTCCTCTTTCTATGAGGAATAAGCCTTTTTGCACAACAGCTCTTGGGTGTGTGTGGACAGACAACAGGGGTTTCTTGCGCAAGAAACCCCTATCGGGAAAAGCACGGGTGGCAGTAAAGATCTCTTGTACAAGAGTGTCCATGGCAGTGTGGATGCTTTCTTGCACAAAAGCACATGGCAGTACAGATCTCTTCCGCAAAATGTTCTTGTGCGAGAAGCCTGCAGTGTAGACGGAGCCTTTGTGATGTAACATTCTAGTTTCCACTTTCCTGTTCCCCTCCTCCTGAGTTCACCTTGCCCAAGGGTTTTCACGTAGCCATTTGGCCCTGCCCTCTCTGCCAGTGAACCCCTCAGAATCAGCTGGCACCCTTTCGTCTTTACTGATCCCCCTTCCCCAGGCAGATATACTAAAAGCAATGGGCAGTGGTGGCAAACTGCTGCTCCTCACTCCCCACGGAGTCTGTCTCCCTGTGGCGGGTCGCCCTTACCTCCACGTCGCCTTTCGGGACACTGCCCTCCGGCAGTGTCAACAACAGCCTCTAAGCTTTCCCCTTCCGGGGGAAGGTGGTCCATAGTTCCCGGCCCCGGCCTTGCCTCAGGTCCGGGGTGGGAGGCGATAGTTCAGGGGCCCGGCCTTACTTCAGGTCTGGGCCACGGGAAAGAAGTCTATTGTGGACTCAAGTCTTTCAGCTTTCACGCATTCCGGTCTGGGTCTCGACCAGCACCAAAGCACCGTAGGGAAGCCCCGGGCCCTCGAGCAGGGCGGGGCAACAAACACCGTGGTTTGTAGAAGCCCCTAGTTCAGGAACGGGGCATGGGATGCACCAGCTACAGGCGAGGGGGAGACTGCCACCCAGTTGGCAGGCGGCGGGGCGCAGGCCCACCCTCTCCACTGCGCCCCGGCCCAGGGGCCCTCAATGCAGCCGTGCAGCTGCTACCGTTTCAGCAGGGCTCCAGCCCGCAACTTGCTGGCCTAGGACTGCTATCAGCCCTGTGCTACCCCCTGGGCCATCTCTCGCCTCCCCCCTCGCAGGTACCTGCGCTTCTCTCCGGTCTCTCCGGGAGTCGAGGCCCGTGTCATCCCAGCCAGGTCCGGGCGGCCTACTCGAGGCTTCCGGAAGTTGGGGCTCTGCAAGGTCCTCGTCGGTCCGCAGGTCCTTTAGCTCGCCAGGCCCCAGCAGAGTCCGGGGGGTCCTCCGGGTCAGAGGGGAGCCCCGTGGGCTGGCTTGGCCAGGCCTCAGCAGCCCTGGCAGGGAGGCCTTTGTTGGCCTTCGGAAAGGCAGCTGGGGGAGGCCCAGGCCGGGTCCCAGCCTCCTCAGCCAGGAGCTCTGGCCAGACCTCTGTCTCCCTCGGAGGCTGGCTCCCTACTGAGCTCCCTGGCAGGGTTCTTATAGTCCTAGCCACGCCCCCTAACTTCCGGTCAGGTGAGGGGGCGGGGCTAGGCTGTGCCCAAAATGGCTCCCAGAGGGGTTCCTCTGCCTCCGGCTCAGTGGGCGGCCACTCCGCTCCGCTACACTCCCACATGACAATATTCACCCCCAGGGCAGGCTAGTGAGGATCCTGCCCCCCTCCCACAATGTCAGCATGGGAGAGCTATGAGGGACACCAGCGTCTCGCAACTCTCTCTGGGGTCCAGACTGGTAGCTGGTATCCAAAGGGCAGCAAAGGATGGGCAGACCTGCTCTCACCTCTCCACCACTGCCTCCTAGAAACGACAAAGGCCTTTCCTTCCATCAGCATCTGGGTCTGGCCCCAGAAGGAGAGATGTTGGGCAACTCTCACGAGGCTGTGTTGTAGCAGGAAGCCTGGGAAAATTCTAGGCGGAGGAGCTGCCGTGTAGCAGAAAGAGCAGTAGACAGTTGTAGGGGTTCAGACTCTCTTCCCCTAGTCCAGCAAAGTTCCCTTTTCAGCATTAGAAGAAACTGACACTGAGCCTGCCGGTATCACATGGCACCTCTCTCACCTGATGCTGGGGAGGAAGGGGAGCCTGATGTTGGAAAGCTGCACCCAACTGCATCTAGGATCTGAGTGGTGGCCAGGAAAGAGCCTGTTTGGAACGCAAATGTGCGTGTCTTGTTCTGTGCAACTGCTATTCCACAGGCGTCAGCACAATGTGCATCTAAACTGCATGCAGCAGACTTATGCTTTCAGGACCTCTCTCCCCAGGATCGGTGTTGCTGTTGGCAGCATTTCACTTATAACTGCCCCAAAGAGGTTTAATGTACAGTCCTAAATTTGGAAGTTGGCCTATTATGACATAACAGTAGGATTGCTGTACCATAATTGCATAGCTATTACTTGCCATCAGCCAAGCCTATTGCACAGCCTTGCTAATAGCATTTTATAATTGAACAACAAGGTACAGCAAAGTTAGGCATGTGCTCTTGAGCTATAAAAGTGATGATCTCATGATAAACACTCCTTTAGAAGTTCTCACTGTGGTTATAAAAAGACATAATTGTGGGAAAAGGGCTCCTGGCAAAAGATGAATTTGCAGTTCGCGCTGCTGAACAGTGAAATCAGCAGGCAGTTGCACACATTAATCTTGCTTGTGAAACCTGTTGCCTGCCAAGGGTTTGTGGAGATAGAAAAGGGACAGTGTGGGGGCATTTTAGGAGGGAGCAATGGTGGCACTGCAGGCTGGGCACTGGCACGCCATCAGTTGGTGGTTGGTTTCAAAGATCATGCTCCACCTGAAGGAGATTTACCAGGCTATATGAGACCTTCAGTGCACTGGAGACAGACAGTCCCTCATCTTGCAAATGACTCTCGCTGGGTGGATCTCGTTGCCATTCATAGAACCCCACTGACTGTAGTTAGGGGTTGCCCCCACACACAGCAGAGCTCAGGTCAATAGTAATTTATGCCCCCAACACTATCTGGCAGCAAGGAGGCAAGCTGAGAAGTCTCATGACACCTGTACATGAGAGGGGTGTCTTGAGGGACAATGGCCACTGCATGATCTTCTCGCTGCCCAGCCCCATTCTACCCTCACCCCTTCTTCCCTCATCTCCAATTGTGCTGCCTCTCCTACCATACCCAGTTCTAGCACTTCCTTCTGCATAGCACATGAACTGAGCCCAGGCCTCTAATTACAGCTGATAGCTCTGACCTGAGAGCCAGCATGGGCTGGGCCCACGTTTTGCCCACTTCTGGAAAGAGGGGAGATCAGGACAGTCCCACGCTCCGATCCCTTCCATTCAGGGGTAGGAAGAGGCAAGCTGAGGGCCAGCCTCTCTCCCCAAATAGTTCAAAGGCAGCCACTCTGCTTGCAGGCCTTCTGACGTAGTAGTTGAACTGAGATTAGAGCTGGAGGCCCCCACAAGGCTTCATTATGCTAGATATTGTAAACACACGATGGCGAAATGCTCCCTGCCCAATGTTTGCTTGAAATCCAAGACAATAGGAGGATGCTGAGATGGGGAGCACAAGACAGAGTGTTATGACTGAGCTAGTAAACAGCAGCCAACGTGCACTAATCATGAATAGCATTAGACTGCAGAACCTGTGCCTTGGGAGCACAGAGGTGGAGCAACGAAGCCCCCTCGACACTCCACGATGAGGTCACTCCCTGAGTTAAGTCTTCACTTGATGTGTATTTTTATACAGGCCGAGGCCAAATCTTCACTGGCAAGTGACTGTGCAGTAAATCATCTCCCAGTGCTGGAACGCCCGAGGTGCCCACACTGGCACAGCATTTAATGCTCACTAGCTCTGCAGCTGCTGTGCTCTAGGGAAACCACCTCAACGAGAAGCATAAAGCTTGCTGGGCTCTGGATACAGCACTGGGGCGCCAGTGGGAATACTTGAATTGATTGCTGCGTCCTGACTGCCCTCCGGAAATGGCCCATAATCCCTCAAGTCCCATCTGTTCTGTTTGTGGAACTAGTCTGTTTGCCCTGCAGGTGGGCTCATCTCCCCTTTCAGAGCTCCCTTTGGGACAGCTTGCTGTGCTGATCTGCTCCAGGACACAGAGCAAACCAGTCAGCTGAAGTGCTTGTGCTTTTGAACACAGAGGCAGACGTCTTTTTGTGTGAGGGAGAGAGAGGCGCGCTATGCACAGAGCTGGGGAGTGAGGCAAGGGGGCTGAAATGTAGGGGTTTTCCCCTCCCCATGTCTCAGGAAGGGTTGTTTCCTGCCACTATCTGACCTTACGAAACAGCATGATGACATTCCCCCAAACACATCCCAACCCCCGCATACATACACACACACACACACTCACTCTTTCCCCTTCCTCCAACTTATTTTGAAAAGCAGCTGTCAATATAGCAGGATGACAATGGAGCAATGGGATTGGGAAACCTGCATCATGTGACATTGACTGCCTTGTGAGGCATTGCAAGTCCCTCCCAAAGCACCCCGTGGCCAGTTGCACAGTGGGATAGCTCCCACAATGCACTGCTGTCTGCGGCATTGCAAGAGCTGCTAATGTGGACATGCTCCACCGTCACAAGGAGCACAATGTGGACATACAACAGTGGTTCCCCTGCAACACTCTGTGAGCAGCGCTGTAACTACCAGCGCTACATCTGCCAGTGTAGAAATAGCCTCAGGGTTCCAGTGCAAGACACTGGAAAAATCCAAGTGTCATTACAATAATCTAAACAGAAGATCTTAAAGACTAAAAAACAATCTAAAACTGCATTAATCTGGGCCATGCCTTTGTTTTTATCACTGTACATCATTGACTAAAACTGCTGCCCCCAAATCCCATGCAGCGAGCCAGTGGCATTGCATCTGAACTCCCTGAAAGCTTTTTGCAAAGTGACGTCTTTTCTGAACAGACAGTTCAGAAGACTTAATCAGGCAGGTTAGAAGGCCTAAATCAAGAGTGGTTTATGACAAAGATGAATCTGAGCAGTGTGCTCACAAGTGTTCCCCATAAATCATCCCAACAGAAAGTCTCTCACGCTCAAGAATAACTGCGAAAGGGATTTACAGTGTTCGGGGGGGAGGGAATCACAATACTTGGCCTTTCCTTTGCTGTGCTTTTGATAGGACTCTCCGTCTAGGCCATTCATTATCCGTGCTGGATTATTTCTTTAGAAATACCGTCTTCTAGGTAATTGTCTGTCAGTGAAGCTGCTCTCAATTGCTCATCGATTATACAAGCTCTTCTCTCGGCCTCTAGCAAGTTCCTTACAGGACACTGAGTCAGTGGACTTCTTATCCAGGGTCAAGTTCTGTCAAGCACTGGGTGGGTGCACAAAGGAGGAGGGGTTCTAAGGGCCTCCCTCCGGGTGCAAGTCTGCCCCAGGCTACTTGTTCTTCTGTGACATTTGCCTTAGTTATTGTCCCCCTGAGTCTGCAGACAGCTTGATACACCACTGCCTCCATTTGCTCCTGTGTGTGGAAGGCTTTCTTCCCAACAAAAAGAGCTACAAAGACAGACGCTTATATTCTGGAGCATAATTCCATGGCACAGGAGAGTCATGCAAAAAACCTGCAGCAAAGGCATCGGTGAAAAACCCCAGTTGTGAGATTATTAGGGTCCTGCACCATATTGGAATTTCTCTCTCGTTAGAGAGGAGACCCTCAGAACTCCCATTGGGAGACACATTTGGGGCCTTCTTGGAACCAGAATATTTTCTATCATACTAGTTCCTCTTGGTGGCATGTATAGTGGTTATATAGATTTTCATGGCTATGGCTGAAACCTGGGGCAGGACAGCCAAGTACTGGGATGTGAACTCATAGCTTTTCTGACTGGGAACCAAACAGTCTAACTCCTTTTCAAGATTATCTTTACAATAATCTAGTTACTGTGAACTGTTAGAGGGTAGGCCTCTCTGCAGTGACTCCTGGAGTGTGTTTGGACTCTTCACTGTACACAGTATCAGTAATCTGTAGAAGTGTGTGTGTGTGTGTGTCATCAGTTATGGGAGAAAACCTTTTAAAACAAAAGGATAATATAAGGGGCATGTGGATTTGTTTCTCCTCCCTCCTTCCCAGCAGAAACTCCAGGTCATATTCCGGTGGCAGTTGTCAAGTTACAGTACAACCCTCATACTGCTTTAGGTCAGAAAGACAAAAGATTGAATCCAACATCCCTTATACCAATGAACACCCAGATTAATTGTACTGATCTTAGTGCAAAACCAGCATAACTGAAGAGAACCATGCACCAGGTGCCAATACTATCCAATTGGCAGCACCTTTACTTCTTAACTAGAAGATCAGTAGCAAGACTTCAATTCAGATCATATGCCAGTGTCCCAATGCATTGCTGGAGACAGGTTTAGGCCGTGCTGTCTGGGACAGATGCTAAGCCAGTATCTATCTGGATAGACACCCCAGATGTCAGAAAAGACACTGATAAATAAATCCTCCTTGACCATTTTGAAAGGTGCAAGAATAACCTTGGCTTCAGGCTTTTCGCATGACTCTCCCGTGCCACAGGACTACTGATCTGGTCAATTTCGCCTCTCACTAAAAGAAGACCTATTCTCTAAGACAGAGTCTGAGCTTTTGCTATTACATGCACAATGGTTGCACGATGTGTTTACAGTGTTACTGCTCTGCCATTGTTTTAATTCTTTGCTTTATAAAAAGCCTGGACCACCCACATATGGAAGGTCCCGTGTGTAACATTACTTTATCATTGCTTCTAAACAGCTGACGATTTGACAGAAAGATTTTTGTTTACATTGTTTCTCTCACTTATCACCCTGGCACATGCCTTTTATTCAGTTTCAGATATGAAAACAAGCTTCCCACAAACAACCTTAAACTTTGCATGGTTCCCACATGCTTGGCCAAAAGAAGGCTCCTTTTAGGAGCCTGGCTCATTGGTTAAGTCTGCCCTAGGGTATCCCGCAGTCAGTAGAAACAACAGGCAGACTGTTAAAGGAACACGATCAAAAGAAATGTATTATAGGAGTGCTGCATACATAACATTTAGCATGTAGGGGTATCGGTGAAGGATCAGGATCCTACTACGGCAGCCACTGTACAGACAGACCTTACAAAGGAGAAGCGCCACACAAGTGGGGGACCAAGATAAGAGGAAGACAACTAACACTGACTACTGCTTAGTACACCAGTGCCCTACATGCCTAGTCCATGTTGCAAGCAATAACGAGACCCATTACTGTCAGCACCTCAGAATATTAAATAAGTGAAATTTGAAAAAAATAGTTATGTTGTTTATGTTTTCATTCACCTTAGAGAGCAAAGCTAACCAGGGAAAATAGGGGTTGGCAGACCAGAGTGGACCAATGGGCCATCTAAGTCTAGTATCTGTAGGACAGTAGTCAGAATCAGTTGCTTTAAAGGAAAGTTCAAGAAGCCACATCATGGAGAATTATTGAACATAAGGAAAGCTTTTCACTAACCCTCAGGTAGTTAGCAGTTGGCTTATGTCCTCAAGCATAAGGATTTAGATCTCTTAGGAATGTTTTATTTTGTCTAATATGACTGGATGTCCTGATTTCTCAAACTATTTTTTTTAATCCTGCTGAGCTCTTGACACCAGTAACGCAGTCACAAATCCCTAAGAGAAATGGGGGTGGCTTCTGGTCTGTGGCTGAATGAGCACCTCTCCCCGAGCCAAATTTTTGGTTCACCCATTTGCAGAGACAACTTTTAAACTAATTAAAGATATTAGTTTATAGTGTAGCTGCCTTTTCATTGGGTCCCAGTAGTAATGTTATAGGGATGCTCTTCTATTCTGCTTTCCAGCACCTAAGAGAAATGATTAAGTCAGACAAAACCCTCTTTTCCTAGAAAGTTTAAATATTAAGAGAAATATTTGATTATTTTATGTTAAGTTTTGTAAGCCTCTTTGGACTCAGATTTTCCAAAAGTCACCGTGGGGACTTGGATTTGCAAGTCTTATTCAAACTAGTAAAAAGTGGCTGTCCAATTCTTAGACAGTTTTAACTGCCACAGGGATCACTACCTGGGTAGAAGCATGAAGAGGAATTCAATCCTACTCAGACCAACATGAAATTACTATTAATAGATTTTCCTAGCAGAAATGTCTATGGCTAAGGGGAGAAGGCTACATAGCAGCTGTGCTCCAGGGTATGCCCATCATAGTCTGCCAGACTGAGTCTGGTTCTATCACAGGACAGCTTCTGCAGACTCCTAGGGTAGGAGGAGAACACACCAGGAAGACACTGCTCCTTCCCCTCATGAGTTTGAGGGACTTCCTTCTCCCCTCTCTGGAGCAGAACCGAAAAACTCATTGGGTCCTGTCTCACTAAACAAAGAAATAAATCCAGCTGCCCCAGGGACTGTCTATTAAACGGTAGCCAACCACGAACGTTACACTGAGGCAGATGACCCATACCTGCTGATGGGCGGGGAGTGGGGGAGTCTGAGTGAGGTCAGTGGCTTCTGCGGATGGCACTGATGACGTGAGCATGCTCAGTACAAGCCAAGAAGCAATGGGGCGAGGGGGGGGCCCGCAACAGCACAGGATTCTGAGCGCCCACATATTGCCTCTCCATTGAGGTATGAACACCACCCCGTTAGGTCACCCCAGTAAGGGCTTGACTAAGCAGTATTCAGTGCGCCTGGCTCCCCATCTAACCATTAAGCAATGCCGCCTTTCTTGTGTTCTGTGAGTGGGCGAGTTTCCAACCAGCCTCCAAAAATGCTCATACAAGATGTTCAGTTTACATTGCACCTGGCAGCCAGCAGAGCTCACAGAGCTCGGGTGACTCAGGCTTCGTCGGAGAAGCCCCACATATCAAAGGGGCTGCTGTACCCCATCCCCCTGCAGTTTCCAGAAGGGTATAAGGCTTAGCCCCATGCAGACTGGGCTGCAATAATCTTGTATGCAGGTGAAATAAGCATAGAAAACATGTCTGGAAGCAAGATCGGTGTCTGAGATATTAGTTCACAACCTCTTAGAAAATGGAGAACTTGTAGCCACTGTTGCTCCTTGGATTTCCAGGAGCAGCTGTGGATACAAGAGCTACACATATTTGTTACTGGTTGGGAAGAGTAATGAAAAAAACCTTCATCCTTTCCCTAAACTGAGCGTGCCAGTATCTGTACCCCTTTATTCCCCCCCAGCACACCTGGCTATCCTCAGACTTGTCTCCAATGAGTTGCAGCCGGTTTGCCTCCATGACAACCCAGATCTTGACAAAGCACGGAGTAAACCCCGCATTAGGGCCAGAGCCTTATCAGGTGTAAATCAAGATAGTTCCAGGGAAGCCAGTAGAGAGCCACTGTTTTACATCAGCTCTCATAGCACCCAGGGTAAATATTTATCCTAGCGGGAGAACTGACAAAATAGAGTGATGGCAGGCAGGGAAAACATCTAAAGGGAATTTAAGGCCTTGTCTACATTTACCGGGAGATCGATGCTGCAGAGAGAGTTTCTTCCGTCGACCCCCCACAGAGGGGAGTAAATTGAACTAAGGTACATCTACCCCATCTAGGCTATTCACATAGCTGGAGCTGAGTACCTTAGTTTGACTTTGCCCTCTAGAGTAGGCCTGGCTTAAAGGGCATCCATCCCTGGAATGATAGATAAGCTATTTCACTACCCTCTAGGGTCCAAGGTAGACCCATCAGTGATCATAATTTTTACAAAGCATTTTTAAATGCACCTTGGGCTGAGTTCATCTTTAGCATATCTCCTTAACCTCAATGGAACTGCAATAGGGATACATGTTCCCATTCTTCTACTGATGCTTGCTTTTAAAATCTGCTTACTTTATCCCACCTAGCAATTACATAACGAAAAAGACTATATAATTCCTGACTCAATTGAATCAGATAGCTATCAGAACAGATGTGCTACCACCACATGATGACTTCCTCCTCCTCCCACATTTTTTTTTTTTTTTTGAGAGGGGGAAAGGAATTCATTGAGAAGACCCATTTAGCTACTACAGTGGCCATTTGAACTAATTAATGGCTGCAGTACTGCTGCAGAATGGAGTGATAAGCACAGCTGAGAAAGCCCAACACAGGTAGAGTAACTCAGCTAGAAATAACTGTTATTGCACCTCGTACATGTGGAGGCGACAAGCGATAACCCGGATGTGTGTCATTCTCCAATAGCTATAGAACAAGAGTGTTCTCCTGAGAGGAGTAGCTTTCCCCTCCCGGAGATCCTTGCCTGCCAAATGTAACACGCTTCCTACTGTATTCAGAATGATTGGTGTGAAGCCATTTTCATAGCAATGAAGTCATTTGCTTGTCACAGCTCCAGCCTGTCAACTAGAGACTCTAGGGGCATCTCAGGGTGACTGGAGCTGCCACCAGGAATCCTGATTGCAAATCGTTTTGGCAGCAAACGTTCACGCATTAAGCTCTTTTGTGGCAACAAACCCCTCAGCCGCAGCCTGAGCACCTTCCAACCATGGAAGCACCATGGATAGTCTGTGAGGAATTGCAGTCTAGTCAGAACTCGTCAGCCAATGGCGGCCTCCAAATTTTGCATTTCACCATGTAAGGTTTGTTCAGCCTCCATGCAGCCCAATCAGAAGATGTGGCCATGCATTTAAATGCACTGGATAGTCAAGTGACTGGAAATTGATTTCCACTTCTGCCACACTCTTCCAGGGCAAACTCCTCTTCCTCATCTGCAGCATGTCAATCACTGTTTCTCTCACCCCCTTTGCTTTCAGTCAGGCCTGACCGGCAGGGGAAGGGGCAGCAATGGCAGATGCCCAGGGCCCAACGATTTACAATAGCGGTGGCTGGAACCCTTTAAAACCATCCCCGTAGCCCTGGGTGGCACAGAAGGGCTGGCTGGGGCAGGCTCACCCTCAGCCCCACCTTTTCTGGCCGAGGCTCCACCTCTTCTGGGGGGCCTGGAGCCAGCCTCCCCTCCCCCCACACACACAGCTTGCCCTGGATCTGGGGAAGTCTGTCTGTGGCCCTGCTTTCAGTATTTGGGTAGTGGATGCTTTGAGGAGACCCTTTTTGTGGCACACTCTATTGCCTCGCAGAATGGGGACCCAGTCGTGAGTTGGGGTGTCCAAGAACTACTGATTGTGGGCTACAAGCCACCCTCCCCCTTCTAAGAAACCTGGACTGTCTCTTTTTAGTTGTAGTTCAATGTATTGCTCATGCAAGTGGAGACTAGCAGTGGCTACGCGCAGAAGACAAGAGCTGGGTTTTATTATTAGTCGGCAAAGACAACATTAGTGGAACAACAGATTGTAATATAAACATTAGGAACTTTGTCTCTGGATTTTCAGTTATATCTAACCCAATTCCCCTCCCCCCAGAGTGTATTTTCATGCCATTTTGCAAGTTACTCCGTATCAGATGCAGAACAGGAATAAGTTTAATTCTAGAGCTATTAACAGTATCCCACTGAACTAAAAAACAAAGTAAAATAAACGGGGAAATAGAGCAGAGGAGAATGGTGTCAAACTCCAGTTTCAAACTATCCCTGGTCTGAGAGTCTTATTAGTGTCCAACCATGTTCTCTCCCCCCCCACACACACACACCCAAACACTTTCACAAGCACCACTGCCACTTAGTCCTTTTGTAGGACCCCAAGATCTGCTGCTGCAGCTCCCCTTCCCACCCATAGCTGTCCTCTGACTCCCTCAGCAGATGATCTTCAGTCCTTCAAAGCACAAGTAAACACCACCTTGGAATTCCCTTTGGAGTGCTACCAAGGTGCTGGCATGGCCGAGAATTAGCTGAATATTGCTGAGCCTATGAGACTGGTGCTACTTCTACCCATCCTCTCTGCTCCTGTGAGGAGCAAGGAGAAATGAAGCATTCCTACAATTCCTTCATTACAGTAACACTTCTCAGGCTCTGCCAGTTAGCGAGGACAAGCTCTCTAAGGCCATTCCTACCCCAGGAAACAACTTCGAAATTACTACATTTGACTTATTTCAAAATTGTTAAATCGGGAGTTAACACGTCCTCACTACGGGGAAGCATCGAAATTAGTCTGAGGCAGGCTTCATTCATGTGGAGATGCTACCTGGACTTAGTCCCCAGTGCTTCCTGGGGCGATAACTACTTCCAGTTACTCTCGGGAGCAGCTTTCGAAATAGCGGTACCAGAGCATCCACACTATTGTTATTTTGAAATAACTATTTTGGAACTAGCATTACTCCGGATGAAAAGCAGGCGTACGGATTTCAAATTAAGCAGCCTGTTATTTCAAAATAACCGGCTTGGTAGTGTGGACGCTCCACTTATAAATTCAGTCTAAGGGGGGTTATTTTGGAATAAAGTCCTAGTGCAGACCAACGCTAACAGTGCAAATTTACAGATATCACATGACATATGCCAGCAGATAATCCAATTCAGCACAATCTTGTAAGTAAGAGTCCCTCAGGCTATTAGGCTCCCATCCAAACCCCACAGAAGTACTTAGGAGAGTTTCCATTGAAGTGACTGGATTTTGGATTGGGGCCTTTGTGGGAAATATATTCCCATGCAAGCTGCAGGATTTTGCTATGCTGCATAGTGTATGGCACTCGCCCAAGACTGCAGTTTTTAACTCCCATCCAAAACGACTTGGCAAGGGGAAAATCTTTAGTACTCAACTGCATTATTGTCATTAGACGCTAGGGGCCTGATCGAAAGCCTGTGGAAGTTAACAGGAGTCTGCCAGCTAATGAGTTTTGGATCCAGCTGTGGAAGTACTTACATGGAAATCAGCATGGAGAAAGAAGATGACGACAAAGGGAAGGCAGGAGAGATCTGGATATTTCATTCCTGAGGGGACGCACTCCCGTCTAGAAAAAGTTTTGTAAGGAGCTCTGCCCACAAAACATGCCAAGGATTCAGGCCAACCAGTGAGAGCTATACCAGGTGCAAGCCAGCCTTAAATAGTCTCTGCAAAATGTGTTCCCTCTTTGCCATCTGCTTTTCATATCTTTGTAAGGAAAATGTTCCACAGTATCCAAGTGTAAGGATCAAAGAGAGTGCACCAGGATGCAGCATTTTACTGTAAGCACTAGCAAGTGTGACCCATGTTTTATAAATCACCTAGTTGCCAGGATGTTGAGATAGCTCAGAAACACACCAAGAGCTAAGTCCTGCACTCACTAGCATATGCAAATCCCACCACAGTCCAAGGGAACTACATCCATATAAAAGAGCAGCCAAGTCTGGAGAGGAATTCAAACCCTTCGATACTTGTGCTCAAGACCTGGGCAATACTCCACACTGCACAGCAGATGTGGATCTGGCATTATGCAGCTAGCAGAATTATTGGCCTTGTTGTGACCATGAAGAGCAACTGTTCCCCAGCTAGATCATTAGAACACTCATTGCCTAAGTAGAATCATTTGCATGGAGCTGCAGTTGGGCAGCGGTCTCCTCCCACTTCTTCACGCTTTAAAACTTGAGCTACATGCTTTGGGCACCCCCTAGCCAAGTAAGGAAGGCATCCAGCATTTATAATGTAACGCACTCAGTTACATGCCCTACATTGCTTCCCATCCAGCATGTCAATTCTAATGTAAAAAGACAGCATGGAACCTCCCATTTCTCCTGCTTCATTTAGGGATTGGGAGTACTGAACACGTCATTGAAGAAGCTGCTTCCCTTCCCCTCTGAAGAGCCACATTCCTGTATGAAGTGACACGTGTCATCTCCATTATACACAGTGTGTAAGTGTCACAGGTCCGCTCACTACTGGGGGCCGCCTTCTGGCCGCATCTGGGGATTAGCTCCACTTCAGTCCAACACCTCTTTCTACGGCCCGCTACATGGACTGCTGCCACCCTCTCTGGCTTCATGGCTGGACCCTCCAGCTAAGTCACTGTATGTTTTTTCTCCTGCCATACCAAACTCTCTTCCTCCAAGATGGCAGTCCTCCCTTCCCTATCCAAACCATGCGCCCCAGAGACTGGTAGGGGAACCCAAGCCCATCCTCTCTTCTGGGTTTCAGCTCAGGGACAAGGTTCTCTCATTTTTTCCATGCGTGTGCAGAATGCATTTTTGTATGTGCACCAAGGCATGTGCATGTTCACCACCAGTAGAAACAAACAACTTAGATGTGGGTGCTTTGCTAATCAGCCGGGTGGCATTTGAATCTCTCGGGAGCAGCTGCACAAGTGCACCACTTACAGGGAACACTGCTCAGGGACCCTCTAACAGAGAAGGTTTGTGCCACCTTTTCCTTCACCCTCCAACTAGTTTCCCTCTACTGTCCAGAGACTAGCTAGAGACTCCCTCACTTAAATCTTGTTCTTCCAGCAGCTTCCTAAAGCTTGTCTTCACCTAGTCCTAGATGAACACTCCAGAGATTAACCTTTTGAGGTTTGATTCAGCAGGTCAAGTAAGGAGTAAGGGAAGTCGATGGAAAAGTTTCTCCCCTCAACCTCACACAGTGGGGATGCCATGGAAATTCAACTTAAGGTACATCAGGTCTACCTACTTTATTCTTGTCGCTGGAGTTGAGTATCTTTGGTCAACTTTCTCCAGTAGTATAGACTTTGTTCTAGCGCCAGCTGTTCATATCATAATCCAGGGGTTGCTTAGGCTGCAGCTGAAGGGAATTCACTGCTCTACCTAGTGAACTGGCCTCCTCAGTCTCATTAACCCCTTCTAGGCTGGTGTGAGGTGAACACCTCATAACAGTAAACTCTGTATAGAAGGAAGGGGTTGGAATTAGAGCAATCTATTTATCTTGATTCAGGCAAAATAATGGGTAAGAAAGTGTTGTGATGGAATAAAGTATTAGATGCATCAATATGTTCACACATTTGGCATTGCAATAATCTGGATTCTAAGCAGGGTTTGAAGAACATGCACATTTACTGGACCAATTATATGAAGAAAGGCAACTTTTGCTATGTTACATCATTTTGCACAGACTTCTGGCAAGTACATTTGGGAGTAACAAGCCTTTGAGAGAAGAGGTTAAATTATGTATTCCTTCAACTAGCTTTCTATAGCTACCTCAGGCACACCTGCTCTGGAGTCTCACTGTGCTCCTGAGATGTTATCACAGTTCTCTGGATTGATATTAGTTCTGCTGGTTCTTCGCCTTTACATAGGCTAGCAGTGAAGGTGTTGTTTATTGCTTCTGTAGGGGTTTGCAGTCATTTCAATGGCCCATATTGTACGTGGGTTGGAAGTGGTTCTAGTTCCAAAAGACTCTTTGCATGCAATGCTCTTGTAAATTGGAATAATAATGTTTGAAAAAAAAGTAACACCTTCCCTAGCACTTCTGGGAAGGTGTTGAAATCACGAATACAATTCAGTACCTGAGCAGTTTGGCACAGGTCATTGATTAGCAGACCCCAAGTACTAATTATACTTCAATGTTATATTTTGCCTTCCTTGGGCTGTTTTCATCATAAGCTCAAAATAACGACAACCTTGAAACCAACCAAAGAGTATGTACCAACTCTAGTTTCTAAACAAACCTATTCAAATTCAGTTTGTCAGCTTGTCTTTCCCAGGGCTGTGCCATTTACTTCAGAGCAAAAAGCTTGCAGTACACTCTGGATACATTTTCCGCAGATGTAAAAAGCCATTAGTACGAGGACAAGGAGTTTGCATTGCACTGCTGTGTATTTTTTATTAGTAAAACAGGAAGTTGCTACTTCAGCTTCAATGCATGCTGGGATAGAGGGTGAAACATGGCTCGCCCCAATCCAAGCAGTGTAAGTGGGCTGTAACAGTGCATTCACCAATCGTGAGCACCCCCCGGCCATCTTTGAGTGCCTCCCTACTCTCTGCTTGTGGTGGCTCTTTGGGGACTCTGCCCTGCAGCTGGAGACACACACAGTTTGTATGTGAAACAGAGCAAACCCCTTGCAGGGTACAAGTCCAGCAGGGGCCACTCAGTGCCGTCCAATACTTTTCACTGTTTCTACCCACTCTGGAATACAGCAGTGCTCCACAGAAGCCTCATCTTCACTCTGTCAGGGCCTTCTGCTCCCAGCTCTTCATCTAGGTCACTATAGCCCTCCCCCCAGGGCGCCTCACTGTCTACACCACTTCCCTCAGCGGCTAATGGGATGTGAGGGGAACTCAGGCCCACCCTCTACTCCAGGCCCCAATGAAAGGACCCCAGAGAAAGCCTAGTCATTGTGTGCAATGTCCCTTTCAATAACTGCTTTGCTGCTGTTGATTCTCTGGGCCACTTTGCCACAGCCCTCACCTCAGGGCTTTGTCTAAATATAGTCCCAGCAACTGACCCAGAGCACCATCTGCTCTCCTCCTTCTCTAACAAAGAGCTACTTGTGGTCTGGCCCTGCAGCTCTTCTTATACTGAGCTGCTGGCCCCTGATTGGCTATGTCCCACATACCCATGCTAGGCAGCTTGGAGGACCTCTCAGCTGTCCTTTTGGGGTGGTGTGTGGCAGATCACCAGGCCTCCAGCAGAGGGCCTCATGGCCTCGTCCACCCCATTCCAGGGCTTTTTACTGATATCTTGCAGAGGGCAAGACAAGAATCCACCCTCCCATCCTGGCGCTTATCATATGGTTGCAGCACTGTCCACAGTCTATGCTGACCCATAAGCTGGAGTCAAAGCTATTGTGTTTCCACAGTCACTGCGCATGTGTCCCCTCACAGTCTAGATCTGCTAAGGGCACAGACACCCTACACCACCATGCCAGCCTACCCATGTGGTGTTACTGCCAGACATCCACAGCACAACTCAGCAAGGGAGTGAATTCACCCAGTAGAACATTCTGCCCTGTGCAGCCAACTCTGCACTGGGGATATAATAGTGTAGTCAATTAACCAATAAGCAAAACTTATAGGTTAATGCTATAGACTACCCGCATTTCCTTCTCCACCCACTCCCCACCACCCAGCCAGTACATTTAGCAGCAGGCTAGCCAGAACTGAGCTGGGCTGCTGGACTGCGATGCTTCTGGGACCTACTCCCACTGTGGCTCTGCATTTAAAGGGTATGTCTAAACTACATCCCTCTGTCAAAAGAGGGATGTAAATCAGGCAAGTCAAAAGTGCAAATGAAGCGGGGATTTAAATATCCTGTGCTTCATTTGCGTAATTGCATCACAGTGGTCTTTTGAAAAAGGGTATTTCGAAAGTGAAAGAACTGCGTCTAGACAGCGGTTTCACTTCCGAAATACCCTTTTTTGAAAGACCGCTGTGACGCAATTATGCAAATGAAGCACAGGGATATTTAAATCCCCGCTTCATTTGAGCTTTCAATTTACCTAATTTACATCCCCCTTTCGATAGAGGAATGTAGTTTAGACATACGCTTTTGGTATTAGGAGCCAGGTGAGCAGGCAGGCCACCTCAGTTCTGGCTCGCACCGGGTCTGGGAGCTCAGCTCGCCCCCCTCCCCCGCCACCCCACACTGCTGCCTCTTTCCATCAGAGGCAGTAGCACAGGGCGACAAACAGCTGGTCCACGAGGGGAACTGGTTTTTAAACTGGCTGCCCCCTTGCGGAACAGCTCCTACCTGGCACACTGCGCTGCTGCCATACAGCCATGCAGAGGGCTCCTCAGGATTGGGGTCAGAGGGCACTGACTGCCAGTCCCACCCCTGGGGACTATGGAATAGTTGACTAATCAATAGGAATTCACAAGGTTACTCAACTATTTAGTTAACTGATATTCAACATCCCTACTCTGCACCACGTAAGCCCTCAAAATAGTCCTTGAACTGACCCCTCTGAAGAGATAATTTTCACCTACAGGTTGCTTTGTGGGAGGCCCAAGCTTTTTCAACACCATGTGCTTTACGTCAAGAGAACTCAGGAGCAGGCTTTTCACAGTGCCGTTTTGTTGGCTGTTGTACAAGTCAGAAGGCTCCAGGAAGGTTACACGTTCTCTTGTCTCTTAACTATATTCAATGAAATATTTTTCTTTAATTTCTTCTCTTCTCTGGCAGTAATTAAATCATAATTTTATAAGAGTGGCTTTTAAAGAGGCCGCAATATTGAAATTAAGATAAAGAACAGGAAAAACCCCCCACAATATTGAAGCCTTTCATATGCACACTATGAAAATATTCCTGAAGGACATGAATTATAGGATCTGATGTGAATCATAACAAGATCCCATTTTAAGGCTGTAAGTGGCCAGATATTTCAGGAAGACTAAGAAGAAATGCAAAACAGTCAAGATTTTTAACCAACACAGAGAGGGATGAATTCCTGCTGTGTCGAGGAAAATGCAAATGGCTTGAAATATGCAAATTTATTTTGAATTAAGTGTACAAAAACTGCCAATAGGATAACAAGTAGAATTGACTACAAAATTAGAGATAACAGGTGTATAGCACAGACAGCTCTGATTGTGAGAGCAGGTGTGCAGCAGATCTATTGTGAGGACAGTGTTTGAAATCACACTGAATGAAGATTCATAACACATTAGAAAAACTGAAACTATTAAGTATAATCATTTTTGCTAATAATGTCTGGGAGCTGGGACACAGTCTTCCATGTTTAACAGTCTATTTTAGGTCTTAGCTCTTTATGGAAATTAAGGATCTAATTGTGACACTTTCTGAAAACATTTAAAGGGTTTAGGAGCATAAGTCCATGGAAAGTCAATGGAACTTGTGTTCCTATGTCTTTTCGGAGCCTTTGGAAATCTCACTATTTGATCTAGGAACAGGAGGAGCTGGCCAAACATTCTGCATCACCAGGGTTGATCCAAAGTCCACTGAAACAGATAGAAACACTCCTATTGACTTCATCAGGCTTTGTATCAGTCCCATAGCAACAGACTGGAAGCTCATTGCATCATCCTGTGCAAGCCTTGTGAGACAAGTACAGAGCTCACCTCTGACTCAGAATCTGTCAGTCCACAGCATAGATCAGTGGCAGAAATCCCCAGAGGAAGAAAAGTCACCATCAGAAACACATCTGTGCACTTCCAACAGGTTCTAGTGCTTTGAAGCACCTGCAAAGCTTTCAGCTCTATTTGTGAAATAGAGTCAGGGCCAAGTCTTAGTCCCTCTTCGGAGGCTGAGTATCCTGGCCTGCCAGCCAACACTGCAGGGACATGGATGGGGGGCGCAGAATAATCACTCCTAATTTTCAGGGCCCAAAACACATGCAGTACCTTCCCGGCCCCCTGCTGCACTTATACCGCCTCCTCAACCCTGCTCATAATCCCCTTCTGCCCAAGGTCACAGCCCAAACTCCTGCACCCCTCGTGCCCACCAGTTCCCTGCCCCAGGTCACAACCACCTCCTTCACCCAAACTCCTTCTCAGATCCCACACCCCTTCCTGCACCCCATTCCCTTACTGCAAGCTCCCTTCTGCACCCCACCACCATCCCAGACCCTGCACCTCCTCCATTAATATCATGGAAGAGCACCACACTTGACCACTTTCCAAATTCTTGGAGTGGCCCCCTGGCAAAAACTATTGCCCACCCTTGCCTTACAATGAGATACCGATATTATAAACAAGACCGACGCAGGCAGCAACTTACCAACATTCAATGAAATCAAAACACAAAGCACATTTTTATTATTCTAATGCCTGGTTTAACCATGCAAACACAGGTGAGCCAGACTGAGGCCACCTGTGTATTTCCAGTGTACCACTGAGGCCTGGGGGCCTGGGCGTGAGCTGGCACTTGTGTGCCAGCATCACATCACCATCTGCAAATTTCATTCTGCTGAATGAAAGCAGAGCACCTGCAACTACACATACAGGGGTAGCTGTGTCTGTCCCAGGGGACTAGTGTGACAAAGTAGGTGCAGGAATCTCTTCTATTGTATCAACTTCTGTCCTCTCACAACAGAAGATGGCCTAAAAAGAGCTATTACCTCCCACACCTTGCAGCTACATGTGTCAATTCATTTAATGCTCTGCCTTCTCCCTCCAGATGCTCTGCAGCACCATCCTTCCCTTTAACCTAGCAACATTTTAATTGGAGGGGGCACAAGGAAATGCTTATCCGCATTTTTTGTTTTAAGGCAAAACTTGAGCCAGCACTACTGCTTCTGCACACTTATCTAGAAAGCAATTTTCTGCCCTTAACTATCACAATTATTTTTGCCCTGTGATTCGCCTACTAGGTATTCTGTTTGCATAATCTTATTCCATGCTCATTGACAGAGCACCAAAGTGACAGCAGCATTCAGTGTCTTCATATCTATGTGGTCTCTAGCCCCACACTTAAAATATCTTGGCTACACAGAGGTAAACAAATCCTTCGTATGCCTTCCGTTTCTACCCCTGCAGACAAATGGAACACAGCGTCGGAGGTGCGGGCTGACTGGTGAAAGCTCTAGCAGAGAAACTGCATCGTTTGACAGGAAAAGCTTTACCTATCCTTTCCCAGGGCCTTTAAACTTCCCTTTTAAATAGCAGCTAATCGGTTAATTGGTTTGACCTCTGATTCACCTGTTCATTAAGGAAGTTCATCTCTTTGCCCAATCTGAGAGTAAGAGGCAATATGGTATGCTGCCTGGGCTCTCGCTTGGGGATGGTTTTACTCTGTGTGAATTGGGCTTTCGTGTTTAATTCCTGACAACATGCTGTTCTAGCCAATGCAAAAGCCTCTACAATACCATTATTAAAGGGGTTTTATTTTAGAGCCTTACAAATTAGAAATGGAATTTCACTTTCTACAATATTTAAGAGCAAGTCAAAGATATGAAAGCATCACAGAAGGTAACTGTTTAAAAAAGAGAAAGTACTGTGCTAGATAATCCATTTAAAGACCGTCAGAAAGGATTGATAATTATCCTGGCATTATAGTAGCTTAGCTTCGACACACTTTGCATCTGTTAATTTTACATTACTTTTGCAGCTACTACTCTGCGGTGTTTATTTTAGGGAAATTTTTCTACAAGACTTCAAAGGCTTGTACCTGATCACAAGCCTCAATGAATCTAAATGGGGATGCAATTCCCAAGGAAAGGCTTACAGTCTTAACCAGAATGTTTCACTTCATCCGCATTAATATCTGAGAGTGTTAAGCCTGTATCTCATGTTAACCAATTCACTGGCATGGTGAATGAAGGGACTATCTATTGAGTGACAAATTCCACTCTCAGGAAGATCTGTATTGGTTAGTGTGAGCCAAAGGACTGACCTGTTGACCGAATTAAAAGTTGCTTTGATGTCAATACATGCCACATGAAGTCAGTGGTTAAATTGTCAGTGCAACTGTCAGAAGCTGGAGAGTAAAGACACTGCCCGTTGTTCACAATGCATCTATGAAACTTGGTTGCTGCGTACAAGGATGTCTATTAAGGGGTATCCTATCAACTGAAACATGAGCAAAAACCCCTCCAGGGACCAACCATGATAAGATCATTCTGCAGTTGCCACACTCACCCCTCTTCCTGAAGTTGGTAATAGCAGGAGCTTTAATCCTAGTGCTGTCATCTCAGTCCAGATGTTCTGGTAAGTCCGGCGCACAATCTTCCAACCAATGCGCGTGTGCATATTGGTTCACCGGTTTTGCTGCATTTCTACACAGCCTCAGGTGCACAGCAGGGATGCACTCTTTCCCCCAGCACTCTTCTGTTGAGACAATGACTGGATATTAGGACTTGCTGCTCCACACATCAGAATCCAGGCTGGCCAAGAAGTGTTCTGCTGAGTCTGTAGAGGTCAGAGATTTTCAGCCCCGCTCGCCAAGGTGCTACCCACTCAACAGAGTTCAAAGTGTCATGGCAGAAAACTAAGGTCCAGAACCCCCATCGCAGGGGAGCTTGAGTACCGTGGAGAGTACTGACAAGCTCATCTACCTACACTGCAAGCGGAGTTCAGTGAGAAAAAGACTTTGCCTCTTCATGCACGAAGTCCAGGTCTCACTCTTGGACACAAAAACATCTTCATGCTGAACCAAAGTTCAGGAGCTATAAACCTACACCTGCTGCTAGAGAGCTACGGGGGTTAGAAACCTTGACCCGCAGGCAAATTTGGAGTTGCAAGTGGCAGTTTATATGCACCATCAGCATCAAGCCCTGATCAAACAATGGTTTGATACCATTTTGCATGAATTCATCTCAGATCTGGCCTTCCTCCAGTCACTCACTATATTCAAAAGTGGTGTTGCATGAATGGACTGACACACCCCAACACACTGTGTCCCCAAGCTCTGCATTGCTGCTTAAGGAGTGCACACCCGGAGCCTACCAGGGCCCACAGGTAATGCCACCCTAGAGATTTGTGGATCCACAGGACTGAACCAGATCTGGGAATGTCAACCCGCAATGCCTGGTGTGATGCTATCAAGAGTGGCCACTCTGACTGGCACAACAGTCCTCAGTAGACTACACGATGTTTGATGCATGGAATCATTAAAAGGGGATAGAGAATAAAGACAGAATATCTTATTGCCTCTATAGAAAACCAGGGCACACCTACATCTTGAATACTGCGTACAGATGTGGTTGCCTCATCTCAAAAAGATATATTGGCATTGGAAAAGATTCAGAGAAGGTCAACAAAAGTGATTAGAGGTTTGGAATGGGTCCCTTGTGAATAAAGACTAAAAAGACTTGGACTTTTCAGCTTAGAAAAGAGGAGACTGGGGAGGGGGGGGGATATGATAGAGGTCTATAAAGTCATGACTGGTATGGAAAATGAATAAGGAAAAGTTTAGTGGAACAAGTAAATAAGAACTAGGGGGTCACCAAATGAAGGTAGTAGGTAGCAGTTTTAAAACACACACAAGAAAGTTTTTCTTCACTCAGTCCACAGTCAACCTGTGGAACTCCTTACCAGAGGATGTGGTGAAGACCAGGACTTTAACAAGGTTCCAAAAAAAGCTAGATAAATTCATGGAGATTAGGTCCACCAATGGCTATTAGCCAGGATGGGTAGGAATGGTGTCCTTAGCCTCTGTTTGCCTGGAAACAGATGACAGGAGAGGGATCACATGAGGATTACCTGTTGTGTTCACTCCCTCTGGGGCATCTGGTATTGGCCACTGTTGGCAGACAAGATACTGGCCTAGATGGACCTTTGGTCTGACTCATATAGCTGTTCTTACGTATGTTTGATATATTAGCTAGGAGCACAACACAACTTGGCACTAAGCTTGTGAGAGCAGACCTTGGATATGATGAAAGGTCAGTGTCTTGCAACACTGGAGTGTGACTGTTGGATTAAAAGTCACGTGTGTGAGCTGATGAAATGGAACCAAACTGAAAAGTGTGCTAGATGGTCTGGAAACAGGGACACAAAGCTATTTTTCATTTGCTATTGTTCCTTAATGGAACAGTTGTGCACAGAAGCTATCCTTATTTCATGCAGGCATAAGGAAAGTAAAGTTTGCCTTGTCTTTCCAGAGCCAGAGTTAAGAACTATAGCAGTGCAGGATTTGTTTGTGTGTGGTCTACATTATTAAAGCTGGAAAGCTATGGAGGAGATCAACAGATGCAAATGGTGGCAAACCTGTGGGCCTGTACAGCTTTTCAACTTGAAGTTCATTTGATTTTACTTTTGTTAATCCGAAAAGTTACCAAGGACCAATTATGCTTCTTGGCCACTCCAAAAGAGTTTGCAAACTACTAGAAACCTCGGTGTCCATATGTTAGGAAATCCAAAGCCCTGCCTATTTCCTAGATCACCTCTAAGGGGACTGGTTGGCTAGGAACGGTAATGAAGAGAGCCTTTTACTGCCTGTGCTCCATTTCCAGTATAAACAGGTCACTGCCATTTATATCTGCGGAAATCTCACCCATTATTAAATGTTGATATTACAGGAAAGCCATATTGGGGCCCCATTATGCTTGATGCTAATATAAGCACTGTCAATTACTGTCCGACCCAGAGAGCTTGCAGTAGTAATCACTTGGGGTTTATCTGATGGCCTGCCCTTGGCAGGTCCCTTTCCTAGAGCACAAGAGTAAGACTTCAGGCACAACGTTGCGAGTTAGGCACCTAAATACTTTTGAAGGCCTGAGCCTCCATTATTGTCTGAAAGCAAGACTTGTCCTTGCTTCTCCTACTCCTGTTTTGTCTGCTTAGGCTGTGAGTGATCTGAGGAAGGATCTCTGTGGGTATCTCTATGGGCAGCACCTCTCCCCATAAAGCCCTGTCTCGGTTGAGTCTTCTAGACATCACTGTAATTAACAGCCACCCGAGTGGAGGGGTCGTTCACATTGGGAAGTAGTTTGGCAGCCACAGGGCGATGGAAACGCTCAAGTCTCCCTGTTCTGCAGCTGAGTAGAGGCCTTTGTAACCAGCACTGTCGATCCAGCACCAGTTCAGAACATCGAAAGGCACCAGAAAAAGCTCATTGAAAGGGAAGAAATCACTGCCAGAAATGCCGGCAATCACCGCTTCTGCGGTTGATGGAAAGCTACGGTATTGGTAGGCACCTCAAGTGCTGCTGCAACAAATCAGATTTACATACCCAATCAATCATTTTAAAGGGTCCTCACCCACTCTTGGTAGGACTCCTTTCATGCAGCCCTCCCTTGAGGCAGAGCGCAGCTTGTGCTCCCTGGGTCCCATGCATCCTACGGGGGGGTTGTACACTCCAAAAGCTCACGGTGACCCTCCCACTGCCTCATTTCTCTGAGGCAAGGGTACCCCATTTTCATCACAGGCCAGTCACTAGCTTGAGGGAAACCTCCCCATGATCCAAAGGTCCTTTTTCCCTTGTTGGCGGCCCCCAGCCAGGGAGAGGGTTGCGGGAACCTGGTCCCACCCACTTACTCCACATTCCGGCCCAGGGCCCTATATGGCAGCCACCAATGGGGCTCTTGCCCCTATCCCCACTGAATAACAGCCTCTCCCTGGGCCACTTCCCCAACCATCCCCACAGTACCTCCCCCTCCCTGGCATCTGGGAGGAAAAACCCCTCTTGCTTGCAGCCTGCAGTTTTTGCCTCCTCACTGTGCTTCCTCTTCTCCAGTCCATCCCTCTTCACCTTCCGCCAAGGGAAAGCCTTTTACAGTGGGCCAGCAGGCCTTAACTGGCAGCAGGTGTTACATTAGGCTGTGCTGCAGGCCAGCTCCTAATGAGTTGCAGGTGCCCACCTATCTTAAGGGCTGAGCAGCAGCTTCTGGCAGCCTATTGAGGGAACATGAACTCCCTCACCCAGCTATCCATGTACCTGCCCTGCACTGAACTCCTGCAGCCCACTGCCTTTGGTCTGCCACACCTTGAACAGAGGTACACGCTTCATGCTCCAGTGCCCTGACTCTCTTCCTCCACATCCCATCAGTGAAACCCACAATGCTCTGAAGCCTACCCAGGATGTCCAATTCACCCAGGAGACCCATTCTTGGCCCATTGTATTTTTCTGAGCCAGGAGGGTTATACTAGCAGAAGGCTTTGAGTGATCTAACAACAAGACGGAAACTTTGCTGGAACCAGGATGCTCCAGGCATGGCAGCCGGAGAGAGGGGGAACCACAGTGAGAGCAGCAAGGCTGCTGGAAAGCATGAGACGAACAGGACAAAATAGGGTGAAGGTGGAGGAGTGAGGCTAACGGAGCCAGGAAAGAAGGCAGGCAAGAGAAAGCAGAAGAGAAAAGCGAACTAAAAGCCGCCTAACAAGCTAAGCATGCTCTTGGTTATTTCTCACTTCCTGCCTCTGTAGGAAGAAGGGTTAGAATTGCTTCCCAGCTGGTGGTTGAAAGAAGCTTTTACTGGATAGAGCCATCCTAGGTCCACAGCAGGAATGTGTTGGCTCAGGCAGAGTGAGCGGGGCTGGAGGAGTGACCCTGTATGCTGTGCCGCACACAAGGAGGCTCAGGAGAGCCAGGACTGCAATGTGCCCAGGCTCTATTCTCAGCTAGTCTCTCACTGAGGTGTGCCAGAGGAAACAGCGTCCCATGTTCCTTGGCCAAGAGGGAGTTGGGCCACCATGGGGCATCCTCTGAACTGAGACCCCCACCCCCACCATCATCACTGGAACCAGCTCTATAGGAGGGGCTGTCAGGAACACCAGCGTGTCCCAGCAACCCCAGAGCACAGTTGCTCTGATTACAGATAGAGTGGCTCCAACTTCTGCAGACTTAGCCTGGGATCTGAAAGTCAAGGTGAGGTCTTTCCTCCTTAGGCAAAAGATTGGGCAGCCCAAGTGAGAGTTTGTGCTACTCCACTCTCAAAGCGATGGCCTCTGCAGGCACTCCGGCAGCACACAAGAGCCACCCCGATTCACTTGCACAGTAGCAGTTAGGGATGAAAGTTAGGTAATTAGTAGCCAGCACGTGGCACTCAACTGACATTACCTAGAGACCTGCTTGCAGATCAGGGCCACACTTGTGCTGTACACTGCACAGACCCTACACAAGAGATCCCCTGTGAGGGAGTGCTCAGAGTGTTAGCATAACCTGCTTGCGTGGGATTCAGACACTTATGCCGCTATGGTTGTAATTCATGATCACCACAGCTGGCAAGATGCTCTGGACATTCATTTATTCAACACTGAAGTTTTATCCATTATCTTTCACTCAATGACTCCAATAGCAGCTAAAAGTTAATAGGGAGCAGCATTTCAATGAGAGCCATATACACTTGCAGACTCTAAGTGAATGGTAGCTAGTTTGACATGTAGTTCATGAGGACTCTCTGGGTATGTCTACAGAAAGTTATTTCAGGATACTAAAGGTATCCCGAAATAGCTACCCTTCGTCTTCACAAGCCACACGTTATTTTGAAAATTTCAAAATAACAGGCGCACCAATTTCGGCATCCTGGTAACCCTCATTCCACGAGGGTTAAGGGATGTCTCGAAATAGCACTATTTCGAAATTTGGTGCTGTGTAGACCGCACCAAATTTCAAAATAGCTTATTTCAAGCTTATTTTGAAATAGGCTAATTGCATATCTTGTTTAGAGTGCAGTGTAGACATAGCCTCTGATAAAGGCATAAGCAGATATTTTCTGTCCCTTCTTTTCTCCATTCACAGGGAGCTTAAAGTCTTTGTCAGCTGTATCAGCACTGAAGTTGAAGCTCAAAGTTTCAGTAGGGAGGCCTGGTCCTCTCCTTTAGACAAACCAGATTTTGCTATTTTTAAATATTGCATGTGTGGAAAAGGCACATTGCCCACAGGCTGATAAGGAGTAGAAAAGACAGAAGTTCCTTCCCCACAACATCTGGAATTGTCATTTTTTGCAAACTGCTCTAATGAAATATTGCCTTCCTTTATACGGGTGGCAAATAATCTTCCTCCAATAATGAATGGGATTAAGGGATACTGTTTTTACAAGGGGAGGACAGCTCTTTCAGGATTCAAGCAGACATGTTTGAAAGCAAAGGCAAAGGTTTACATGTAAAGAGGAGGCCCTACTAGCATTTCAGGAGATAGCGCACGTCACAAACCTTCCACTCAGTGAAGGATGAAGAAGCAGCTGCAGTAATGGACTTGCAAATGTAGATGAGACTCATTTTGATTTATGGGTTTAAAAAAAGAACAGGAAGTAAAAGGAATGTTGGCAAAAGCCAGAGGAAACAATCAGACAAAAGATGCCTTTAGAGACGCATTTTCAGCCTGCCTACCTGCAAACTCTCTCTAAACAGGTGTTCAGTCACTTTTTTACAGTGAGTAATGAAGGATAAATTTACCATGAGTTTCAGCCCACTACTGCAGTCTCCATCACAACCACCTCACTCTGCTTTCTCTTGGCACAAAATGTCCATTTAAAGCTGGGCACAAGTCTGAAGTCAGGAATTTCGCTTATTAATAGCCATTTCTGTGACAGTCTCAGGTAAGCCACAAACTGGTTTTTCCATCTGATCACTAAAGGGACGCCCCTGTGGGATTCATCTGGCACCAGCAAGGCTTCTGCTCCTTCCTTCCTCAGCTGACGTGGGGGGGGGGAACCCTCTCTGTACATAACACTCTTCCCTCTTAAGGCCTTCTGATTGCCATCCTTTTACAGAGTGGTTCTCCTTCACTCCTCCCAAGTTTGTCACCCCTGTGATCAGGGCCTAGATGCTTCTGCACTTCCAAGTAATCTTGCTTCACAGTCCCATGCCACAATCAGTGTTCCCTGTAAGCTGGGCACTTGGGCACTCAAGCTGATTAGTAGAACACCCACAGCTAGGTTTGTTTGATGGGTGGTGCATGTTTGCACATGCCTCAGTGCACATAAAATTATTCCACACGTGGATGGAAAAAGATTAGAGGGAACATTGTTAGCAATGTATCTACCTTTGAAGCAGCTCAACAGTCAGGCTAGGAAAGCCTGTTGTGCCCCACTGCCTTCTCTCCAGTTGGTTTAATGCCATCTCCAGGGAAAGCTGAGGATGGCTTGCTACCTCCTTTCTCCGGAGGTGGCGAGGGGTCATGGGTGACTGCTCCCTCCCTCTCACCAGGGACGGCCTTAGGGAAAATAGTACCCTGGGCAAACTTCTATTTTGGCACCTCTGTGGGCATGGGACCCCCTATTTCTCCTGGCCCCTTAAACCTCTGCATCTCCATCCTGAACACCCTTGCCACTAACTGCTGCCACCCTCCTGCACCCTAACTCCAACACTATGCCCCTATCTCTGCACAATGCCCCTTTGCCCCACCAGTCTGGTCCCCCCAGCCCTGCACTGTGCCCCCTTCATCCTTCACCCCTGTGCCTCCCTCCTGCCCTCACAATGAAAAACTGACCTGGGAGCACCTGGCATTGCTGCTCCAGTCAGAGAGGGAGCTCCTGGGAGCTGGGCCACGGGGGGGGGAATCCAGGGGGAAATGGGGACATGAGGTCAGGGCCCCCTAAGACTTACTGATCTCTACTTTGCCCTGCACCGAGTTCTCAGTTTCTCCCATCCCCTCCCACCCTGGAAGAGGCCAGCAGCTTCCAGCTCCCACTGGCTGGCTGAGACACCACACCCATCTTCTATTGGGCAGCCAGGCTTTCATTCAGGCTGCCTGTGGACAGAGGAACTGTAGGTCTGGGGCCGGGGGTGGGGAGAGAAGAGAAGAGCCAGGTTACAGTGGCAGAGGCATGACTAGGGTGCTGGGACCCCATGTGGGGCAGGGGCAGAGGATCTCTAGGGATTCCAGCTTTCTAATTCCGCAAAAGCCAACCACCCTTGCCCTGCCCCCTCTCAAGGCCACCCCGCCCCCCCCCCGCACTCACTCCATCCACTTCTCTCCATCGCTTGCTCTCCCCCACACCTATCCAAACAATAGATCTGCCTGCTGGGGCCCTGCATTCTCTCTGCAAGCCCCAACAGGCAAGTTCTTGGCTGGGTAGGTGTATTATGCAAACGTTCAGGTTTGATTTGTTATGGGACACTAGAACTGGCAGCAAAATAGTCAAAAAGCACAATTATCAAAAAGTTAAATTTCCACAAAGGTTTTCCTGATTCTTTTCCTCCCCCTTCCCATTTTTTGTAACCAGCTCCATGGTTTATGCTCACTAACATTATTGTAATGTTATGTGTGGAATTCAATGGGTCCATTAAAGGCCCACTCCTGAAACCCAAATGCAGAACCATAGTAAAGCACCTGTTGAGTTGAGGTACTTGTATAATTAAATATGTAGAAACTGACTCCTGCACCTGCATGTAGATAGACACATGCAGTCATGAGTGTACATCTAGCATTCATTAACACATACATACAGTGTTTATTATAGCAATTGTTGTTTAGGGAACCCAACCAAGGTCAGGCCTCCAGGGAGGTAGGTGCTGGGTACACAACAAGCAAGTCTGCAGCAAAGTTTCGAATATAGCTAGACAAAGGTGGCAAGAAATGTATGATACATGGACTAGTAAATGCAGAAAAGCTGACAACATTATTTCTTAAAGTGAATGCATTCCTTTCAGAGTTCCCTTCTAAAAAGTTGTTCTGAAATGAATACGCCCATATTTTGGGTCTTCAATTTTTTCATGCACAAGTCAGCAAAAGGACTAAAAGTCAAAGAATTAGGCTGAAAGTTTTATTCACACAGATACACACACCGCCACCTGCCGACACAGACAGACTTTCACACACTTTTCCAGGGGCTGCCTCAATCACCTACCTGGGAGGAGAAGGGTGGGCAGGAATGGAAAGACGGGGTCCCCATCATGGGGAGGGAGGAGAGGATGGCGAGTGAAAGAGGCCACGGATGGGAGTAGGATAGGAGTGAGGAGGCAGAAAAGGAGAGCGGAAGAAATGGGGGGCGGGGGGCGGGTATATGAGGTGGATGAGGATGAGGGGGATATATAGGGACATGCTGGGAGTGCAGCAGTGCATGGAGCTGTAAGGGGGCACAGAGGGTGCAGGATGGGATGGGATGGAGAGGAATGCTGTGAGAGGGCTAGGGGTGGAGAGGGTTTGGATACCTGACCCCAAGAAGACCAACAGCAATTCCGGGCTCTGGAGGCAGAAATCCGTGGGCCGCCTCCCTTCCCCAGACCAACCTGCCTGCTAGGGAAGAGCTGCCCATGGCACCAGAGCCATATAGATGCCAGGAAAGTTTCCCCCACAGGATGATTCCCCTGCTTGCAGTAGTAATAGATCTGTGTGCAGCACAATCCTAATCCAATCTGTTCTCTGTGCAAGTTGTCCCACCCCTGACCTGGGGGGGCACCTCCTCACCACTGCATGGAGAAAAATTGGTTCTCTGAGGCAGCCCAGGAACTGAAGAAACAAAATCTCTCTCCCCTGTGCAAAGGAAACCACTAGCCAACAGCTGCCAGGGCTCATCTGGCCTGACCCCCCAAGGCACTGGGCACCCCAAGCTCCAGCTGCAGCCAGTGAGGGGGCTGAGCCCTCTGATGCTAGGGCCACGCAGACAGCAGATTGTTTCCAGGATAAATTGCCCCTGCTGGGAAGGAGTATGTGGTGGGGGTGGGGCTCTAGTATATTTCTCTGCTCTCCCCCTTCTGTGATATGGCTGGGAAAAGGGACTGTGTGAATTGCCAAGGTGGGGAATGAACACGCATGCACAGGGATGCGCATGTTAATGACACTAATCATGTGCCAGCGAGAAGGGAAACAGGCAGATTCCTGGTGTTCAGCACTGGACATGTTTGAGGCATGTCAATCCTGCAGAGTTTTGCTGGCAGCCTTGGACACACGGACACCCCCGCACCACAGTGAATGTGAAGAGGAAGCTGGGTGGGGCAAACAGCTGGGAAGGATCGTTCGGTGAGAACAGAAGCATAGTGCAGTGAGACAATGCCATGCCACAGGCAGTTGTGCTGATTGGTTACCGCGATGGACTAGCAATCCACTGGGGTCTCCCTGTCTAGGTTTGAATCCTGACAATTGTGGAAGGGCTAGAGCCGTGGTGTCCAACCAGTAGCCACTAGAGTGGCTAGTTCGCTCTAGCAGTAGCCACATTATTCTGAAAGTGTAAATAACTGAGAGCCAACTAGCCACACTCAACCGGCCAAATAGCCACGTGGCTAGTGGCTAGCATGTTGGCCACCATGGCTGTGATTTTAGTGCCTGAGCAGCCTTGGTGGCAACCCACTTGCATGGCAGCCTGTTTGCAGGTCTCTAGTGACAGTGGGCCAGCTCTCAACCCCATCGGTAGAGCACAGAGAAGTTTGGGCAAAGCCTATTCCCTCAGTACTCTCCAGAACAGGGATGTAAGTGACTAGTCGACTTGACTAGTCACTTCTCCCTCCCCTTGTTGCCTTTCAAGAGCAGAAGCACCATGGGAGCAGGGGTTAAGCGGGGGACTCAAGCAGTCCCCCCACTGGCCCTGTGCGCCCTGCTTTTGAAATATACAAGAGCCCCCCGGGACTCTTGTACATTTCAAAAGCAAAGCGTGCATGCAGGCAGACTGCTTGAGTCTCTCACTGGCCCTGTGCTCCCCCAGCAGGGCTCTTGCTACATTTCAAAGGCAGAGGTGCCCTTATCGACTAATCGATGCAACTCAATCAGCTAATGGAATAGTCGATGAAATCTAATTTTAACAGCCTTACTCCAGAAAAGGAGATAAAGGACAGCCGGGCTGCAAGCCTACTCTGGCTTTTGAGGGTCCTGCTACTAGAGCGGGGGAGTGACTGGATGGGCAATCTCCTCCCCTAAGTGCAATCTTTAAGAGGCCTAAGCAAGTGGCAGCTTCTTCTCTTGCTGGAGAGCCACTCCGGTCAAAAGACTGCTGGCTAATGGCAGCATCCACCCGCTGCAGTAGCGGATCTCCCTGCCTGATAGCTGCTGCCTTCTATGCCACTTTTTTGCACAGGGGTGGCTTTATAGCAATATGCAACCCACTCACCTCCCTCATTGCCATGGGATTCACCGGCCTAGGCAGTAAACTCAGTCTCAACCTGCAGCAGCAGCACTCCCAGGATGCCATGCGACAGCGTGAACCCTGGCTGTACAGAGCATGACAACAGGGATGAGATATCAAGGCAGTAAGAGGAGCACTGGAGAAGACCCCCTTCTTCATCGTGTTTTCCAGTCCAACCCCCCTGAAGCTCTGTATGCTGCAGACAGCCCACCAAGGTTTGTTTTCATTCAAGCACTTCCCTCCTTGTGCTCTGGCTGCTCTCCCAGTCTTGTGTGCACTTGGGGTCTCCCCAAAATCCATGGCCCCAGCCCCAGAAGAGAAGAAACTCGCCACATGTGAAGGAAGCAGTTGATCTAGAAGAGATCCCCAGCCCTGCTAAGTGGGAAGATCTATTAAGGTAAAGGGAACAGGGCACTTGCCTGAATCCTTTTCAGCTCTTAAGACGAGGGTATATTTCTCCATCCCTATGGAAATGCAGCTCCCCGGGGGTGGTGCAGACGGCCTGGTTATTCATCCCTTGACCAAACTGCTGAAGGGCATAGAACCAAGATGAGGACAGCTATGGCAGGGCCTCAGGCAGCAAGAGCTTGGCAGACAGCGCTTGGCTTCACACCTAACTCCAGGTCGAATAGACATTTTCAGCACCGGCTGTGGGTAAAGCTGAAGAACGCAAGAGTGACTGTCACATGTTGGATGCAGGGAGTAAACGTGGAGGCTTTTGCCTATATAACAGTTTGAATGCTCTGTGCCACCCACAGCTGCGTGCCAGGGGAGGTAGCCAGTCTCCCTTTTGCTACCTGAAGATATCTAGGTGAAACTACTGCCCCAAATCTATTAGCCAACAAGTTTAGGCTCCTCTCTACCTGGCACGGAGAGCTATGTTGTATTTTGCATGGCCCATCATTTGTCTATTGACTGCCAGGGAAGGGCTTCAGAGGAGGATTTTTCAGAAAGAAAATTCCCCCATCAAGTGCAGCACTTCCGACTCCTCCTTAACTCTGCCCCAGCATTTTAATCAATCATCCATCTACTGATATCCCTGCTAGGGCTCCATTGGTGATTGGTTCACAACTCCTTACCCACCACCTGTGAAAGCCATCTCCTACTAATGGGCTAGATTTGCTAGCGCAGGCCCATTCCACTGGTTTCATACGTGGACTTACTGAGGTAACTATCTCATTCACCCCCGTCAACAGGAAGTGGTTTGGGTTACCCGATTACTTTGACAATACTTTAACAGGTTCCAAATGGGCTGGCACAGCCATCCATTGATCACTCCATATAAGCTTATTTTTCACGATCTCCTTCCACCTCCTCTCTCCGGCAGTGAGATTAGAGATTTGCTAGTGTGACATATTGAGTTAATGGGAAGCTTTTCAAAACACTATAGAGAGGAAAAAAATTCTTATAAGTTTATAACCCCCCTTAGAGGTCATTGCCAGCAGAATTAAATGGTGTTTCCTCCTAAGCAGTTCAGATGCTGGGTCACAGACAGGCCACAAAGCAAGAGCAAAAGGCATTCTCCTGTTGTCTGAACTGTGAATGAGGCTGCCAGTGACCCAGATGGGGCTGAATAGCCGAGTAGTTTATAAACGTATTATAAAGTTCAGAAGAACAACCAACTTTTGATGAAGTTTTTCATGGTTAATTACAACATTCCACTGCAAGGCCCCCTCTGACATTGGAGGGCATCAAGAGAGTCAAGGGCTGAACATTCCTTCATGATTTATACTTTGAGTTATTATAGGCTGCAGCTACCCTTTAACTTGTGACCACTGAAGCCATCATCTAGGATGCAGTCTGTTTGGGTTGCTGTGCTGCCAAATGTGGTAGCCGAGTGAATCCCAAGCACACTGAATTTGGCAGTGCCTTTAACCACACATCCAGCCCAGATGTTGTAACTGGATTGCTGTTCCTTCACAAACACCCTCAGGAAACATTGGCCTGTGCCATTCATAAGAACTTGCACTTTTGTATCTGCCACAGTGGGGCAGAATGGGCTTGCAGGAAAATCCATTTTGAGAGAGAGGGGAAAGGCACCTGCCCACAGGAAACTGCAGGGCCTGTGGCATTCACTTTGGATTTCCCTAATGTACCCAGTCTAGCCTTAAGGAGGGAAAAGCTGGCAGATGGGCAGCTCTCAGTTATTTGTTTGGGGACCTCAGCCATGCCACCTGATCTGATCCTGTTCAGGCCACTCAGTTTACGCAGAGGTGGATCAGGTGACGGAGACCACCAAGGAGAGCTTGAGGAAACGGATCAGTAATTAGCAACCTTTTCTCCGGGAGAAAGTGCCATTTAATCCCAAGGAAGAACAGACTGAGCCGGAACCCTAAGAGCCCAAGTCACTGCACTCTGGGGTTCTTCTTAGGCCAGCCAGGGGCAGAAGAGCCCTAGGAAATGCCCGTCTGTTACCTCTCCTCAGGATAAGAGGCAATTTCCTCCTCAGGATAAGAGGCAATTTCCTGTGTGCAACCCTCTAGGCCTGCCGCCTTCCCAGAACTTCAGTGTAAGGAAAACAGAATTCAGGCTGACTTTCAGCTCAAGGTCACACGTGCCAGTGGTACTTTGCAGGGGGAGGGATGCAGTAGACTAGACAGAATCCAATCTATCTGGAGTGATTTATAAATATCAGAGACATGTCAAATGCATCCAAAACCAAAACGGACGCTCCAGCCAAGAGTGAAACACATGCACGGGCCTCTAAGCTGCGCGGATGCTGCCTTATCCTGCTTCCTAAGCTAACAGCCCCCCGTCATTCATACTGCTCAGCCTCGCCACAGGGTATTCTGTGGCAGGTGGGAAAAAACTCGGACGTTTCTCACACCCCATCTCAAATACTAGGCCCTGTGGTCCCACATTCTCCCATTGGAGAGCTGGGTAATAAATGGTTACTCCAAAACTGACAAACCGAGGATGGCACTGGTAAATAGGGAGGAGGTCTGATAAGGACCATTCCCTTTAAAGGGCAATAATGAATGGACTTGTTGGCGGTTTTATGTCCCTCTAGATGTCCCTCCCCTCCAGCTTATCTATCTGCAGACAAGCAGACATCACTTTTGTGCAAGATCTATTATGCACGTACCTAGCAACTTTCATCCTAGGAGCTCAAAGCGCGGTGGAGCAGGTGAGATTTACATAAGCCTCCAGTGGAATGCAGCACAGCAGCTGTTGAATTGTTGCTGTGTACTGTTCAGTGTAGCATATGGTGGATACTGTGGCTATCTGAATAGCAGTGGGGATTTAGTAGGCAGAAAGATTTCCTGAGCTAGAATTAGACAATGACACAATGGCATCCTACTCTTACTAAAGATACCTTAGGTGGTCAGGACCTAAATTCCTACATCCCATGACAGCAAAGGCCCTCTCTACCATCCTGGGGCATTTGTTCACTAGTGAACCAAGAGGAATGCCACATACTCTACCACCAATACTACTTCCCATATCACTAAACAGGTTCCTCCCTCAAGTACCTAGAAGCCCAAGTCTGTTTCCCTTGAGAAAAAAAATTCTATTGGATGCCAATTTACAGGCAACATAGAGCTATGCAGTAGTAAGATTTATTTCACATTAGCAGATTTAATCTGCCTTGCCCAGGTCCTTCACAATTCATAGTTTTATTTTTGAAAAAAAAAAAAAAGAAAATTTCCATGCTTTATTGAAATGGTTGCATTTTCAAAAATAAAGTGTTTTTATGAACTTCGTTTTAATTTTGGATTTCTTAAAGAAATTGTTAATATTTTTCATGAGTTTTGTATGCATGTCAGGTATGATCAGTAAAATTATCTGAACATCCCTATCATGGGGCACTACTCTGCCACAACACCTCCTTCTGGTAGCACTGGGAATTAGCTCATCAGCTCCCTCTGGCTGGCGTCTCCCCAGGTCCTCACTCCACACTCCAGTTCCAGGCCTGCATTGCCCTCCAGCAGTGCCCACTACAATTGTCTCCTGTCCCCCCCTTCCCAGGGAAGTTAGAATCATAGATCTGGAAGAGACCTCAGGAGGTCATCGAGTCCAGCCCCCTGCCTAAGGCAAGACCAATCCCGACTAAATCAACCCAGCCAGGGCTTTGTCAAGCGGAGACTTAAAAACCTCTAGGGATGGAGATTCCACCCCCTCCCTAGGTAACCCATTCCAGTGCTTCCCCACCCTCCTAGGGAAATAGTTTTTCCTAATATCCAATCTAGACCTCTCCCACTGTAACTTGAGACCATTGCTCCTTGTTCTGCCATCCGTCACTATGAACAGCCTCTCTCGGTCCTCTTTGGAACCTCCCTTCAGGAAGCTGAAGGCTGCTATCAAATCCCCCCTCACTCTTCTCTTCTGCAGACTAAACAAACCCAAATCCCTCAGTCTCTCCTCATAGGTCATGCGCTCCAGCCCCCTAATCATTTTGGTCACTCTCCACTGGACCCTCTTCAATGTGTCCACATCTTTTCTATAGTGGGGGGCCCAGAACTGGACACAATACTCCAGATGTGGCCTCACCAGAGCCAAATAAAGGGGAATAATCCCTTCTCTAAATCTGATGGCAATGCTCCTCCTAATGCACCCTAATATGCCATTAGCCTTCTTGGCTACAACGGCACACTGATGACTCATATCCAGCTTTTCATCCACTGTAATCCCCAGGTCCTTTTCTGCAGAACTGCTACTTGGCCAATTATTGGCAGTCTTGTGTCTCTGCACTCTGGGGCCCCCCCAAACCTCCTATGCCCACCTTGCCTCAGTGACCTAATTGGCTATATCTACCTCAGCTTGGGGCTTTGCTCTCTCAGCCCTCTCCCAGGGCTGGGTTTTACTCATAAAGGCCAGGGCAGGGCAGATGCCCCATCACAATCTCTAAGGTCTGGTTTTGTTTTTTTAAATGCACAGTGGACTCTGGAATACTTCCTTGGGGAGGGAAGAGCATGTACACAGTTTGTTAAATATTTTCCCTCTTAGCCCCAGGATTGGGGATTTCCAGCTAACCACTGACACTGCAGGGTCCATGGAGGCCCTGTGAGGCTTTAAAAGGAGGGAAAAATAATTTTGGGAAGCTGTGTAGCATTTAGGGTCTCATCAGGAATTGTCTGCTGCCAGTTTTCACTGCACTGCACAGACCAAGCTATTTGTTTCTCAGGGCTAATTCCCATGCTGGGATACATACACATTCCTTCCATCTCTCCATAGGGGAAGGCAGAGGCAGCACTTCCAGTGAAGAACCCAGGTACTCATGTGAACAAACTCCACTTCACATTCCATACCAGCCTGTGCATCCCCAGCCAGAGCCTCAGCCAGCAGTACCAGCTGCAGCATGGAAGTGGATGTGTTTGGGGGAAGAGAAGGAAGCTACTCCTGTACTGTATCAGAGGGGTAGCCGTGTTAGTCTGGATCTGCAAAAGCGACAAGGAGTCCTGTAGCACCTTATAGACTAACAGATGTATTGGAGCATAAGCTTTTGTGGGCAAAGACCCACTTCATCAGATGCATGTCATGCCATGCATCTGACGAAGTGGGTCTTTGCCCACAAAAGCTTATGCTCCAATACATCTGTTAGTCTATAAGGTGCTACAGGACTCCTTGTCACTCCTGTACTGGATACACAAAGCCTGTTATGTGGGATCCAACTGATCCAGAACCCTCAGGGCCCAATGAGGAGGCAAAAACTACCTGGCAGGAGGCCTAGCACCCAACCGTCTAGCAAAGTAGAGCCACTCACTCCAAGAGCTCACCCTCTTGGACTCAAGAGCCTTGTCTTCCAGGCTCAGACTTCTCCAGTTCCACTCTGCAAGAGGGAATAGACAGGAGGCATTTGGGGGACCCTATCAAAGATGCTGGGCATCACTTTCAGGGAGGGGGCACAGGGGAATTAATAATGGGAGGGTAGAGGGAGATTTGCACTCAAAGGAGTCCAAGGTTTCTCCGATAGAGTACCTCTGACATCTGCATTTAGATGTGGCCAGTACAGCTAGATTACCACCAACCTACTTTGGTTCCTGCCCAGTGCATATGCATCAGGAGAAAGTGGCGCTAAGAAACACATACAGAGATCTGGTCTCAGTAGCACATGCAAAAAATCAGAGTCCTCATCCCTGAGGAAGTCCCAGGTACTGGCAGCCTGAGAGCTTGTCAGATGTATTCCCTGCAAACAGTTGGCCTGATGATTGCCTCTCATTGGCTGTTCAGAGTATTTGCAAGTGTGTCACAGTTATTCAATTAGTTTTTACAAGTGTATTTAAATTACAGATTTCTGTGAATTGTGCAGAATGAATATTCAGCCAATGTTAGGGATTTGGAGCTTGGTATTCAAGCTTTGCTATCTGTCACTTGCTCTTGTTTAAGTTACCTGATCGGATGACCAAAACATGATAAAGCTACTTCTGGCTTCCACCTGAAGGTAGTTTACTTTCACCAGGAAATGAACTGAAATCCTTAGTTAAACTGATCTCAGTTACAGGCCTGAAGTCTGCAGCACAGCCCACATCTTCTACCCCAGACCTTGAAAGCATGGAAATAGGGTAGGGGAAAGACCTGTGCATTCCTAGTTACCTTTACATTGCCTGAACCATGCCAGTAATACCCAATACTCCACACCACTTTTATCCATCTCCTACCAATCAGGTAAGTACATATCCCAACTCAGACTTGCACTTTGATATGAAATGTTGACAGGGACCTTGTATGCTTTTGTTCCAATTATACCAACAAATCAGCACAAATGATAGTCACAAATTCTAGACATTTGTGAAGTTATACACAGCAGAGATCAGCGCTAAGGATAAGCAAGCACAGAAGTGCCTGATGGCATTCGCACAACAGATGACTTGTCATAAATTAAAGTTTGTTGTGATGGGCTTGCTTTGGCACACAGTTCAGACTAGCTAAAATAGGCCTGTAGATGAACTCTGCCTTGCAACAATTGTAAGAATTGGCATGTGAGGGGCAATGATGTGGCCAAAAGGTAAGTCCCAAATATTTTAAGTCTGGCAAATACAGTTCAAAGGAAAGTCATACAGAGGAGAACACACAAACACCCACAGAGGAGTGGGTTTTGGAACTCTCAGCTCGTATTTCATCAAGGTACCACAAAAAGCTTAAGCGGAGTTTAACATTTACATTCTATACTTCAGCTTTTGCTATTTCAATGAGCTTTTTACAAAATAAAGCTCCTGTTAAAGTCGAATTCTAAACCCCGAGCTATGGTGAAGTTGTATTACCAGAGTCATGTTTGAAAAAATACCCTTCCTGCCTGAACATTTTAGGAAAGTTATAATCGGATAGAAGAATTCTTGCTCCCATTCCTGCTCCTCTACCTGTGCACTTCAGATCCCCCCAGGATGGTATCACTGAGAGTCAGTTAAGTCTGGGGCAGGGGTAGAATTTTCCAGCTGGGTTTGGATTGAATCAGATGAGCAGTCAGTTATGACTAGGGCTCTACCAAAAATCAGTCATGAAAAAATGCATCATGGATGGTGAAATTTGGTCTCCCCCTGTGAAATTAGGTTGTGTGTGCTTTTACCTTATACTATGCAGATTTCACAGGGGAGATCAGCATTTCTGAAATTGGGGATCATGACCCAAAAGGGAGTTTTGGGGGTCACAAGGTTATTTTAGGGGTGTCATTGTCATCATTACTTCTTCACTGACTTCAGAGCTGGGCAGCTGGAGAGCAGCAGCTGTTGGCCAGGCACCCAGCTCTGAAGGCAGCACCTCACTAGCAGCAATACCATACCATGCTACCCTTAAATCTGCATTGCAGCTGATAATGGCTCTGCCTTCAGAGCTGGGCTCCTGGCAACAGCTCTCCAGCTACTCAGCTCTCTGGCCGCTGCCCACAAGCACTATACCCACAACTTGTTTTGGGGTCAGAACCCCCCCATTATTACAGCACCATGAAATTTCTGATTTAAATAGCTGAAATCATGAAATGTACAGTTTAAAAAATCCTGTGACCATGAAAGTGACCAAAAGGGGCCATGAATTTGGTAGGGCCCTACCTATGACACATTTAGGTACAGGGGATAGATTCTCAAAGTGAAACTTCTATTTGAGTTGGGTTGTATTTTGTCTGTTAGGACAGGCTTCAATGTTCTCTTATGTGCTCCATACTCCATGCATGGTGGCAGCAAATGGAGAAAAGGTGATTTTACTGCATGAAGTTTTCTATGTAAACTGCATGAAATCCTTTGGTCATGGGACACAAACTGAACTTGCAATGCTAATCAAGTGGGAGTAGCTTGTATTGTTTCAGTCACGGGAGTCAGCAGTGACTGCCAGGTCCAGGGGCATTATGGTATTCTGCAAGGGAATGGCTCAACACACGTAAGTCACCAACATTGTCAGTGTTTCCCTTTTGCATCAGCTGGGATCACAAGAGCTGTGTCTAGACTGGCCAGTTTTTGTGCAAAATCTGCCGCTTTTGTGCAAAAACTTGCCAGCTGTCTACACTGGCCGCATGATTTTCTGCAAAAGCACTGACGTTCTCATGTACAAAATCAGTGCTTTTTGTGGAAAAGCTTTGACGCTCCCGTTCGGGCAAAAGTCCCTTTTGCGCAAAACTGTTGCACAAAAGGGCCAGTGTAGACAGCTGAGATTTGTTTTGTGCAAAAAAGCCCCGATGGCTAAAATGGCGATCGGGGCTTTCTTGCGCAAAAGTGCGTCTAGACTGGCACGGACGCTTTTCCGCAAAAAGTGCTTTTGCGCAAAAGCATCTGTGCCAATCTAGACGCTCTTTTCCACAAATACTTTTAACAGAAAAACTTTTAATGGAAAAAAAGTCAGTTTAGACATCAGCCTGTTTGTTGAACTACTCTCATCATTGGCCAACATGGGGAAAAGAGGGGAAAACAAACTTCATGGTCTTTGTGGCCCCTCCCCGTGGTACAAGGCAGAGCAAACGCATGTATTAAAACCAGCCTCTTTCTAATCCTGAAATGGAGAGGAGAAACTAGGCCTGCCATTTACTCTGGGTTCCAGCTCAGGGTCCCTGTAATAGCTAGCAGCTGTCTGTAATGTTTCTAGTAGCAGCTACAAATCCCTGGGCCCCTTCCCTAATACCTTCCTTACCAGAGGCTCTTCCTCCTAGTATCTGCTTGTACTTTCTTCTCCCAGGCCCTCTACCAAACTTACTCTCATCAGCTCTTTCCTCACACCCTGAGCAAACAGAAAGGAGGCCTTTTTAAACCAGTCTCACCTGGTTTTTAATTAACCCCCAGGTGTTCTAATTAGTCTGGCTACCTTGAGTCTGGAAGCCTCCTAAGTGGTTCCAGGTGTTTTAATTGGCTTGATTGCTCTGACTGATTCTAGCAGGTTCCTGCTGGTTCTGGATCTGCTCTTGTTAGTCTACCTTGGGAACAGAAACCATTCTGGGGCTAATACATTTTCCATCCATTTCTCTCCTAAAGCCCTCTGGCCTGACTCTGTCATAGAGGCCATACACTGATTATGGGCCTAGATTCAATGGAACATGGTTTCAGCCTTAACACTGCAAATGTTACCATCTCTCTGTAACACCCATCTTATCAGTGCACAATAGCGCAGCTCTGCTACTATACTTCTTCCAGACTCTAGTCTGGAGTCTAGTCTCTTTCCCTGTTCCTCCTTCAGATCTTAGTAGACAATCAGGAGAGGAACACGGGGCCCAACTATTTAGTACATAGCTTAAGTTAGCCGGACTCTCTTCCTGCATGTGTATGATGTCTCCTAGTCAGGATCACTGATGCGGGGAGGAGGAAGGGAAAAGATAGCTACCTCCTTGGCCGGAACATTTAAAAGGGCCTAGGGCACCCAGTAACCATAACTGCTACTTCAGCAGTGGCAGCAGCTGGAGCCCTGAGCCCTTTAAATCCCCACCAGAGTCCCCAGCAGCGTGCACACTAAGGCCCTACCAGTGCTAAAGGGCTGGCTGGGGGAGGCTA
This sequence comes from Rafetus swinhoei, assembly GCA_019425775.1. Lineage (NCBI taxonomy): Eukaryota > Metazoa > Chordata > Testudines > Trionychidae > Rafetus > Rafetus swinhoei. The sequence goes on from CM033432.1 coordinate 49,799,256, forward strand.
GCCCCCTGCCCCTTCCACATGAGGCCACACTCCTTCTGGGGACCTAGAGCCAGTTCCCCTCACAGCCCAGCAAAGACTCATCAGCCCTACTCCTAGTGGTTTCTAGTGTGCAGGATAAGAGTCTGGTAGGTGCTAAGCAGCGAATTCAAGAGATAGAAGCTTGTGCTTTTAGTCCTGAAGGTGCCAGGTTCTGTTCTTTCGGGTCTCATCACAGTGATGGCCTTTTTAGGGTCTTGAATTCCTGTGAACTTCAGAGACTAGGCAAGAGTTCCCTTAACACACGGGCTAAACATCTTTATTTTTCCCCTCTTCCCTGGTCCAGAGCTCTAAACCCCTCTTCAAATTCAAGCCACACTAACCCACAAACACTGAAGACATTGCAGACAGCCATCTCCAGTAATGGCAAAATCCCACCTAAGGCCTCGTTCTCACTTAAGAGCATCCAGCCCAAGAAAGCTACACCTCAGGGACACCTACATCAGGCTAACAAATGCTGGTTCTCATGGGCCAAGGAGGAAAATACACATCCTAGCACTAAAGAGTCTTCCCTGATAACATCCTCTCATCAACTCTTTCTCACTCATACCGCGGAAGCTCAAGAGTCTCCACAGATCTATACTGTAGCAGTTTGGCCAAAGGAGTAGTCCTTCAGGCTACTGGGTGACACCAAAACCCAGCATAGTATATTTAAACAAAGGCAAATTGAACTTGTGTTTCTAAAATCACACAGTTCATGTTGCCTGACTAGAATTCATGCAATAGACCTCTTGAATATCTGCCTAGGCATCATATATATAGTAGCCCAGTGTCTGTGCGTCTGTAACGCTGACGTACACGGCCACGCCCCCTGGCCATGTACGTCAGCGCCCGGCCCCCCTTTCCCTCGCTTCCTGGCGGTTCGGGCCCCACGGCCCCTGGACACCCACCCTCCGCCAGCGCTGCTTCCTCCCCTTCCTCCGCCCATCCTCCTCCTCCAGCCCCACAGCCCCAAGCCACCCCAGCTCTGCTTACCACCCCTTCCTGCCAGCCCCGTCCCCTTCCCCTCCCTGCGTGGCACGCTGTGGCTCGCTGTGCCGCTCCCAGCTGAGCGGCACTCCCGCCGGACCCCGGGCCGCTTGCCGCCCCGGGTCCAGCTGACCAGCGCTCAGGTGGGCCCGGCGGGAGCGCCGCTCAGCTGGGCCTGGGGCGGCAAGTGGCCGCTTAGTCCGCGCCCCCACGCGCTGGGATCACGGACCCCAAAGGGCCGCTTGCCGCCGCGGCCGGCCCGGCGGAGCACTGCTCAGCTGGGAGCGGCGCAGCATGCCATGGGGAGGGAGGAGGAAGGGGGCGGGGCGGGTGCCATGCAGGGAGGGGGCAGGCCAGAAGGGAGGTGGGAAGCAGAGCTGGGGGAGATCGGGGTTGGGGGAGGGTGTGCCTCAGCCGGCCGCCGAGGGGAGAGGGGAGGGAGGGGCGGTGACATAGACAGCCCTACCCCTGGCTGCAGCGTGCCACTGCCCCGCCTCCTCTCGCATGCCCGGCTGAGCGTGCAACACTCAGCCGAGCCATCACGGAGGAGGAGAAGGGGCGGGCGGTGACGCACAGCCAGGGGCGGGGCCGTTGCACGCCACTGCCCCCTTCCTCCCGCTGTGGCACTCGGCTGAGTGCTGCGTCCCTCAGCCGGGCCGCTGGGGGAGCCAGCAGCGCAAGGGGCTGTTTGGGCTCCCCCGGGATGGGAGGGGAAGGGAGAGCGGTGATGTACACGGCCCCGGCCCCGGCCATGTACGTCACCGCCCCGCCCCCCTCCCTCACAGCAGCCCGGCTGAGCAGGCAGCACTCAGCCAAGCGCCATGGCGGGAGGGAAGGGGAAGGGGGCCGGGGAGAGACGGAGCAGAGAGAGAGGCAGGAGGAGGAGGAGAAGAGAAAGGGAGAGTGAGAGGCAGGAGGGGGAGAAGAGAAAGAAAGAGACGAAGAGAGAGGCAGGAGGCGGAGGAGAGCTGGGCGGGGGAAGCAGTAGGAAGAGAGAGAGAGAGAGAGACAGAGAGAGAGAGCTCAGGAGACAAGACCTGAAAATCCCGTCTGATGACGGGCTAATTGGCTAGTTATACAGAATAAGACCTGTGAAAATACCTTTTAATTAACCAAAATAAGCACGTAGATAACTTTGGACTCTAATTTGAACCCACGCCTACTTCAATGGCAGTGCACCTCCTGATGCTTGAGTTTGGCCCTATTGAGCAGATTCACCAGTACATTCTGACTGCTTCCTGCCAGAGCAGCTGTAAACCCATCTTTTCACTGGCCATTTATGCTGAGTTTATGACTGTTGTGTTACAAGAGCTGCATAACGTGGCAAACTCCAAAAGATGTATCTAGTTGCTACGTTTCAAAGTCTGTATGATAATTATATTTTCCTTCTAAACTGACCTAGTAACCATGAGATTCTTTCATATAATATGCACTAACTCTGAGTGGCATAATAACTGGGCATTGGTATCCAACACTAAAATGTAGTCCTTGTCATTAGAATTTCTTTCAGCTCCTTCGAGTAGTCAAAATCCAGGGCAGCTACACATCCGTTGCCATATCTGTGGCCTTCTTGTTAAATTAACTGGTACATTAGTATATAAGCAAGTGATTAAGAGACCACTAGAGAAATCATTAAGTGGTGCAGCTTCTGCAAGAGTGCGTACAAAGGTCAGATGTAAAATGGGAGCTCTCTCATGAGAATTCTCACCTACATTTGCTATTTTGATGCAAAGCCTATGCGTCTCTAATTGGTAAATTAACAAGGTAGTGGAGATTTTCATGCTTGTGAAAGAAAAAATTTTTCTAGAAGTGTTCACTCATCAATAATACTTTGTAGAGAAGTGGGCTGGTCCTGAAAGTCAGTGGCAAAGATACAATCGACTTCATTCATGCTGCATGCTAAATCAAGTTTTAACTGGCAAAAATAAAAAGCTACACAAGTTTGCCATAAGTGTCCTTTATTCACTTTGAGCTACAGCTAGCGAAGCCAAATCAGCATTAAACTATTCTACCAAACAATCAAAGACATTTGACAGGTAGCTATTAATATGTGCTGTAAAGATGAGAGGAGTGTTGAAATAATTCTTTCCAAGCCAGTTAATCCTTCCCTCACTAATTCTGAATATGAAAAATATCAGATGTTTAAAGCGTATAACTTATGACCTCTCCAATATACAAAGCTGTCTGTATAAACTACACTGAAGCTTTGATTCATGATTGTCAGGATGTTATTTCAGCACCCTGCTGTGTGCACGTTCTGAGAAGTATGCAAGAATGGTCTCTTAGTTAGCTCAATAAACTACTAACCACGTTTTCCCCCTTGTACTTCACATCTCCAAAGTAGATTGGAAGGATTAACATTTGTAACATTTCTGTGAGGTAAGTTATTACCGTTTTATGGATGGGAAAATGAGAGGTCATGTGACTTGCCCAAAACTACAGAAGGAGCTGCGTAGCAGAATCAAGGATTTTTTACTCATAGTCCTGTGCTCAGACCACAAGCATGTCCCCTCTTTTTGTTACGTTGAAGAATTAATAGGAAAAGTGCAGTGGAAATATTTCTACAGCAGTTTCCAAACAGACACCTTCTATATGTATGTACCGTAGAGTAGGTCTGAAGATGGGGGGGAAGGGACTCTGCCCTTGTTGGATTGTTAGACCTTGGTAATGTTTGAACTGGCACAGTTTTCTGCCAAACACAGAAGTAACACTCAAAGCAATAATCCTAAAGTAGCAGTTCCTCAGGCTTCGGAATGTATTCAAGCTTCCAAATCCTTTGCTATTTTCCTGTGCTCGCCAGCAGAACTAGCAGCTGTCTTGCATCCTAGAACTGGAGATGAGCTCCAGCTGTAGAATTCTGGTCTTGATCTGGATCTTTGACAAACCAAAGTGCTGGGATGTTTGTGTTCAGCCAAAGGCTTCCCACAGGAGGCGTTCCTTCCTAACATTCTTGACCTGCTGTTCTGCATAGTACAGAATTTGTGCTTTCACTTGTAAATCCATAAACATCTGCCAGGTGGATGAAAACTTGACATGGGTCAGTCAGTATCTGCCAACGAGGCAATCCTGCTGTTGTGTAGATTCTCCTTTATTTCCTTCCTTTTTGTGTACAGATCGAAGACTTTGGAAGGTGGTGAATGTTGCCATCTGAGTTTGCAGCCTGAAAAGGACGTGGTGTGTTAGCCTGATCCTGTTTTCTTATGAGGGACGTTGGTAGCGTGTATCTCTAGAACGCAAAGAATGTGTTACCCTGCAGTGCAATCAGATCTGAGCTCCACCATTCCTAAAAGCTGAGCCTCATTTTCATGTATTTCTTGCACATTGCTTGGTGGCAGCTCATTCACTGTCCTTTGTAAGAGTAAGGATAGTGAAGCCCACTAACCGTGGTTATGTCTAACAGTCGTTTTTGCACAAGAATCCGCAGCGCATCCACACTGCCCGCCTGCTCTTGTGCAAGAAGATTTACAGTACGGCGTGGTAAGAGAGGGCTTCTTGCGCAAGAGCTACACTCTTTTCTAACAGGTGTAAGCTCTCTTGCGCAGGAGCTCTTGCGCAAGAGGGCAGTGTGGACGATCGGCAGGGGTTTCATGCGCAAGAAAGCCTTATGACTAAAACAGCCATCAGCGCTTTCTTGCGCAAGAGAGCGTCCACACTGCCATGGATGCCCTTGCGCAAAAGCACATCTCGCACATAGCAGTGTGGATGTGTTCTTGCGCAAGACTTCTTCCACAAGAACCCTTGCGCAAGATATTCTTGTGCAAGAAGCTGCCAGTGTAGACATAGCCCCAGTGGGTGTGTCTAGACTGGCAAGATTTTGCGCAAAAGCAATCGCTTTTGCGTAAAAACTTGTCGCCTGTCTACACTGGCCGCGAGAATTTGTGCAAGAACACTGACTTTGTAATGTACAAAATCAGTGCTTCTTGCGCAAATACTTTGATACTTGCGCAAGAGGGCCAGTGTAGACAGGAACGTTAATTTCTTGTGCAAGAAAGCCCGATGGCTAAAATGGCCATCGGAGCTTTCTTGCGCAAGAGAGCGTCTATACTGGGCACGGATGCTTTTGCACAAAAGCAAATCTTTTGCGCAAAGGCACATGCCAGTATAGACGCTGTCTTGCACAAATACTTTTAACAGAAAAACTTTTCCGTTAAAAGTATTTGCGTGAAATCATGCCAGTCTAGAGGCAGCCCCAGTGTGTTTTCCTGGACAGTTGCAATCTATTCCCACTTGAGCAGCAGTCTTTTCAGAAGCATCAATTTTTGCCTTGCAAGACATGTATGGAAGTTAGCAGTCAATCTAGATTTCTCATTCACCAATGAGCCACTCCATAAGGAGCTATCTTTTTCTTAACAAGTTTCCCCAGAAGGAAGGAAATGCTAGAGGCTAGCGCTTTAGCTCTTATAATATAGCTGGAGTTGCATACCTTAGTTCAACATTGACTCTGAGTGTAGACCTGGGGTCAGGAAGTTTTTCCTAATGTCCAACCTAAACCTCCCTTGTGCAATTTAAGCCCATTGCTTCTTGTTCTATCCTCAGAGTAAAGGAGAGCAATTATTTCTCCTCCTCTTATAACCACTTTTCATATACTTGAAAACCCCTCACAGACTTCTCTTTTCCAGACTAAAGAAACCCAATTCTTTCAATCTTTCCACATGGGTCATTTTTTCTAGACCTTTAATCATTTTTGTTGCTCTTCTCTGGACCTTCTCCAATTTGTCCATGTCTTTCCTGAAATGTGACACCCAGAACTGGACATGGTACTCCAGTTGAGGCCTAATCAGCACAGAGTAGAGTGGAAGAATTACTTCTCATGTCTTGTTTACAACACTCCTCTTAATACATCCCAGAATGATGTTTGATTTTTTGCAGGATTGATATTTCAGAAGTCAAGCTGCAAGAATACAGCTCTGAATTATAAAGGCTTACTGTCATTGTTTGCCAAAAGAAGAAGAATATGTGTGCCTTTGGAGGAAGGAGGAATGATCAAATCCATTGTAGGGGGAGTGTTTGATGGATTAGTTATTCTACTCCTCCTTCTACTTCTGGAGTTCATATGAGAACTGGCAGAACCACAGCCACGCTGGTGCTAAACATGTCCTTAGGGGACCTGGAGAACTGCAAGGGAATCCATATAGTGCAAGAGTCCTGCTTAGGTGCATTAATGAAAAGGATAATGTAGGCAAGAGAATGCATTGATTTCCCAAAACTGCCTGCACTGCCCAGCTGCTCGGGAGGGGTTGGGGCCTGTGGCCAGGGAAAGTTAGGGCCATGCTATGAGGCAGCCCCGGCCTCAGCTTGGGTTGGGTGGGCTTGGCTGGCGGGGGAAGGCTGTGAAGGGGAATGGTCTGAGGAGGGGCAGGGGTGGTGGCTTTGGGTAGAAGGGGCAGGGTTTTCGCTGCCCTCTGTCATGGTTCCCATTCCCTCTCTAGCACATCTCTGCATGGAAAGCAGCATTCAGCCCTCAGTAAGCAGACAAATGAATGGGAATAAACAATTGTGTCAACAGTCAGTCAGGATACCTCTATGGTATCATTAAATAAGGACTTAGTACCCGTGACACTGTCAGCACCATTAATCTGTACGTATAGGGGTGCTGTTTCAGGAATGACAGTGCATCCCCACCAGCAGATTTTCCTCTGGGTAATTTAAATAGTGACACAATCCACTGTACAAATAGGGAGGTTAAACTAGCCATGAGCCATGCCTTCATTCCAAGGCTCTTATTAGAAGACTGGTTATTTGCAATGGGAGGTAACTTCCTATTACAAAAATAACGTAAGGAAGTTCTGTGTATACAAAAACTTAACTAAGAAAAACACCTCCCAAACTGGTTCACCTGGAGCACCCGCATTCAAAGAGGGCATTAAATAGGGATGGTGAAAAGCAGTGAGCTTTATTCTGCCACATTAGCAGAAATGTATGCTTGTAGAGTATTGTACGTTGATCCTATTTCTTCTCTTCTAGCAACCTTCCAGCTGCAGCTTTATTTGATTGTCGTCCAACATTAGTACTTGATAACATACCTCAATATCCCAAGTGCTAAAACGCAGCATTACAAACCACAGTGCTGTGAGCTGGCCCAAATTATGGAAACACAACAGCTGGTGCTGAACAGTTAGCTTGGCATCGGAGCCCAATTAAATACTTATGCCCATGTACAACTCCTCCCATAACTCTGACTGACGTACTAAAAGGGTTTGATTTAAACCAGAAATAAGCTTGGAAGGGAAGGCTCATGTGGGCTGAGGGAAAAGACTTGCATGCAGGCGGATTAAAGGAACCTACATTTCTTACAGGTATTGTCCTATTGCAACTCGGGTCCCTGCCAGCTCTTAAAATAGCTCCCTACTGGCTTTTGCCGCTGTGCACCAGGGTGCCCCCCTGTACTTTACCTCTGCATGCAAGTGCTGGCTTGAGCCCAAGGAAACTCTTTGCTCTTAAATTGCCACTAAGTTCTGAGCATTTTCCCTGATGGAGACTTCATCCTCTTTCTCGTGGTAATGTTATCTAAGGTTAGGGAAGTGGCAATGTGGAAGGGTTGACTAACTGCTGATGTGCCTTCTCCTGAACTGGCATGGCAGCTCTCTCCTCATCAAGCACTTGCTGCCAACAGTCTTTCCAGTCATGCAAACGGCTCCTTTTCCCCATGACTTGGCCCTTTAGCCAGATCACCTCAAGTCTCTCCCCTTCTGGAGCATCCGTGTCACAAACAGACAACTTCCTGTGCACCGCTGGTCATCAGCGTGGCATCTTCCACCCTGCCAGGGCTCCTCTTCCATTCCACGCTTCTCAGAGCAGCAGCCCCAGAGCTTTTCCTTCAAGTCTTTTGACTAAACTCAGAGCAGAACATGAAGTGCAGCCAAAGCAACTTCTGCCCTCCTTCCTGTGGCAGAAACTTTGGATCCATCCAGAGAATTCCCCTCCAGTTCTCTTGTCTTCTGCAGAATGTTGGCTCTGATGAGTTACTTCTATCTTGTCCCTACTCCAGTCTACCCGGGGGCCTCCTGCCTCTGGGTTGCTCTTCTCTCAGGCCCACTTACCCCCACTGCCTTGTCCCATCAAGACACCGAGTGCAAAACACCTGCTGAAGTACCTCTTTCCAATGCTTCCGTGAGCTTCCTCCCTGGGGCCAAAGTCCTGCTCTTTTGTCAGGGCTCATAGCCAAAGCTTGCTCCATCCCCTGGAGCAGTTCCCAGGTTTCCTACTCAGAGCAGCTGCTGAATTCTTTTCCTCTCACCCTACAGCCACCTTCTTCTTTGCTCCCCTTTTTTATAATCAACACCCTGCTCCTTCCCCAGCTGCAGTTCATCTTTATTTAGGCCTACCCTCCAGGTACTTTATTTAAGCCCTCCAATTAACCCCTTCCATGCCAGTGTCTGGCAGCCACTTACCAGCAGGAAAGGATTGCCAGAGCTAGAAGGTTCCCTGCAAGTTGGGCATGATAACTAGGAGAAAGTCCCTGAAAAGAGAAGGTGAGGACAAAAGAGTGAGAGCAACAGGGCTTCCTTAAATGGAGAAAAGCAGCGATGGGTAGTACTGAATATCTCTGTGCCTTTGTCCCCTATTTGTAAAATCAGAATAGTACTCCCTTTGTTTTCTCTACTGCGAGTGTAAGTATTTTGTAGCCTGGAACAACAGAACCCTTGATTTCAGCAAAGGCCTCAAAATGATACTGTCATCCTACAAATAAGTGGGGGAAATGTGATATGATGGAAGTATACAAGTGCAGTACAAGGGGGAGAGAGAGTTAAAGAAGAGAGGAAGTAGACAAGTTAGAGAGAGGAATTGAGAGACACGAAATACGTTATGCCTACAAGAAAGAGACTCAACTGAACCACTGCATCCGACCTTTCTGTAAACTACTTCTCAAGGATGGAGGCAGGGCCAGGGAACCCACAGAATTCAGAGGACCGTATGACCAAAGAAAGATTACTAGATTTTCTTTTATTACTGTAGTATTTAGGAATTTTGTAGTGTCCCTTTAACAGTTGGTGAGTCCTCTCATGTCCTCCGCATCTAATGTATTAAGGGTTGTCTACTTGGGAAAATTATACCAATATAAGGCAAAGAGTGAATTTAAACTGCTATTATTATACAGTACTGGTGTAGCCCCCACGTGGATACTTTTTAGAACAGCTTTTTCCAATTTAGTTTATATCACTTGAGAAGATATTTAAACTAAACTGAAAGAAGCTATTCTTAAATGGGAGTAGGTGTCCACATGGGAGTTTATGCCAGTATGACAATATCATTTTAACTATACTTGTATAATTATACCCGTATATCTGACAAAACTTTGTGTAGGCAAGCCCTCGGAAGCCAACAGAACAGCAGTGTAGATGTAAAAATAGGCCTTGCATGTTGTGTGTATTTAGTATCACACTGTTATTTGGAGCCCACCAGGCCTGTGGAGGTGCATCATGCTAATATTGTTATATAAAGGGTGGAAGACACAACACATGAATTCATGCAAGGAATGAGTTATTATTGGCCAGCTCTTAAACACAAGTTTAATTACATGGCATTAGTGAAATACTGAGGAAGGCTGATCTTATGGATAAGGTGCTGGACTTAGTGTCTGAAAATCTGCATTCAATTCCTCAATCTGCCAAAGACAGTAATGCATTATCTCTCTGCACTATCTGCAAAATGGAGAATGCTCCCTTTCTTCCAACCCTGTGTCTGCATTTTCCATTTGGACACTGAGCTCTACAGGACAGGGATTCGCTTACTCTGGGTTTGTACACTACAAGCTCAGGATCTCTGGGTGCTTCCGGATTACACATAACTAAAGCTTTTCGACTTTTGAAAGCTAGGAGAGTGATCAGTTTTTTTCTAGGTGAATAGATGAAGATAGTAAGTTTGTAAATCCTGTAGCTGTGACCCTTTTTCACTAATAGGGAAGAACCTATTTGGCTCACGTAACCCAATTCATGGCATGAGAATTCACCTTCTAAAGAAGCTAGTGAGGATCATATACATTCTCTAGGAACTGCCACTGAAAAAGGTCTCAGTCTTGAGAGGAAGCAGTGAAAATACTCCAAATGCACCTCTCTACAATATCTGAAGGGTGCAAATGTGGAGGGAGAGGACTGAATTGGCTCCCTCCACCCCCAAGAGGTTATAACTAGGAGTAATGGGGTGTCATTCAGGAAAGAATATTAAGTGCTTCAAACATTATATTTGGACCACACAGCCATTGCTAATTAGCATTTTATTGCCATGTTAACCAATATCCCAATCCACTACTTCCTAAATTACTTCTGCTGTGGAATTCAAGTCATATTCCACTGGCAACAGGGCCTCTCCACTACTAAAGCTTAAAAATAAAGCAGGTCAGAAAAGTTCAAGAAGCAAAGTTTCATCAGAACGTGCTGATTCAGTGAAATCCAACTGTTTTGGGTTTGAAAATTGGGGAGACGGCCCAATTTTCACTGAAATGCCCAGGGAACCTAGGCAGGGTTTGGAACCCTGGCTGGTGTTCTGCCAGCTCACCTGCTTGGCTCCTCAGAAGCCATCCTGCTCAGCTGCTGGGGCACCAAGGTTTCCAGGGTCCAATGGACCCAGCCAGCCAAGCTGGCTGAAGGCCAGGGCCCCAGGGCTTCCAGGACCCATCTAACCCACTAGGCAGGTGACCTTGGAGGTTTGTTCACATTCCCTGATCATTTCAAACCTTTTTTTGTTTTCATTCCTAATGGGAACACACCAGATTTTGAAATCTCGTGATCTCCTGTGAAATGGTATTATCTTTCTCCATGCTGCACAACTGGAAAGAATGAAGTGTTCCCTTGGGTAACAACAACTCCACAGGGACTGCTACGCTGATCTTACTGATGCTCAGCCTCGATTTTTCTCTTGCTTAATTTCATCCTCTACTCCTAGCTAAACTTGGGTTATCCTGACAATTCATCCTTCTGTTTACACCCTTCAATATTTATTAGCCAGTTAACATATCCACCTGGCTCAGAAATTACATAGCTCTACAAACTTGACATTAAGCTCTACCATCCGTGGAAGAGGCAAACTACCCCAGCAGGAGTTTTTTTCTCCAATTCCAGCAGGATTTGGTGTCATATGAAACAGTTGTTTTCTTAGTATGTTAATGTGTATATTTTCATTGTTTTGACAGTCATGGGCTAGTCGTATATTCCAAAATCACATGGGCTTTGTCAGGCCCTTTCAAACTTCAACAGGCAGATTGAAAATGTTAAGAATCAAAACAAACCATCATCTTGTTTATGCTAAATTGCTACTGAGTTGACGGGTGAGATATGTTACTGTGGGGAATGGCACTTCCAGAGGAGAGCGACTCTTTGAGGATGCTAGGAGCGACATGAAAAATGAATCACAAGAGAAACATGCAAAAGAGAAAGCAAGAGTGATGCCCACAAGCGACCAGGATGTAACTAAATTTTTATTTGTGTCATGTTTAGGTTAACTAAAGTAGGGCTTGTCTATACTTAAAATGATTCAGGGAAGATGCTACCTACGCTGACATCTATGGTCTATGGAGATCTCTTCCGTCACCTAGTGCTGTCTACACTGGGGATTAGGTAGGCATTACTATATCCCACAGGATATGGATTTCTCACACCCTTGAGCCATAGCCATGGTAACATCCTAGTGCCGACCAGGCCAGAACAGACTGCTTAGCATAAAAAATGACGTGATTCATGGAGAAGAGGCCAGTTAATACCTCTCCAGTCATATGAGGGGGATAGTCTACTACCCCCTGTGACAGAGGACTGGGCAAGAACTGCTGACTCCACCCTTTGTCATGCTGCTCCCAGTAAGGGAAGTAAATTGGAGCTGACTAGAGAAAACTTGCGCCATAAAAAGCAGGGAGGAAGGAAGCCGGGGAGGTGGGGAGTGAGGGAATGGAAGCAGAGCAATAGCAGTTCCCTCCAGGGGCAGAAACTAGAGCCCAAGCTGTGGATGGTGAAAAGGGGGTGGAGCACGACCTGTAACTAAAAGGCCCCAGAGATTATTGAACCCCAAGTGACTTTGTCAGCACAGCAACATCAGGAACCAAGAGGGCCCTGCAGCACTCTGCTATGACTCCTCATAGTCCCCTCCACCACAACCCCCAGCCCTGATACTTCAGTGAATAAGAACTACTGGCTGGGATTGCAGGAGCAGGCTGATTTTATGTTTATAGCACAGACGTACCACTGAGGTTTTCCCCTTACATTTCAGTGGCTGAAGGGCAGGCCCATGATGAATTCATTTGAGGCCCAATTACCATGTTTACTGATATCTTATTAGTTAACTAGATTTACCTAGTGTTGCTTGGGTTCTTAACTCAAATTCTTCATTTAAATCATTGCTCTGGGGTGGGGTTAGGGATGAGGGGTTCGATATACAGGCTTCCCCAGGAAGAGAGGACAGCTCTAGTGCTTTCTCACCATGGCAGTTTGGGACCAAGTGAGAAGCGTCTGTCCATGGCCACTGCAGCTACAGCAGGCACAGCTGGGGGGGAGGGGAGGGAGATGCAGACAGACACAAACAGACAAGCTCTCTGAAATACATAGTAGATAGCTGTCCCTTTCTCCATCCCTACCTGCTGCTGGCCCAATGAGGTTATAGCTGCCCTGGTCCCCATCTCTGGCCCCTTGCTGCCCCCCTCTGCCCATTCTGTCCCTCTTACCAGATCCTGCCCCCTTTCCATTTTATGAGAAACAATCAAATTCTAGTATCAGAGGGGTAGCTGTGTTAGTCTGAATCTGCAAAAGCAGCGAGGAGTCCTGTGGCACCTTATAGACTAACCAAAGTGTTGGAGCATAAGCTTTCGTGGGGAAAGACCCACTTCGTCAGATGCATCAATCAAATTCTAGGCACATCCCATTGTCATGTCACAACTGAACCCTGACCTTGCTTTATGTTATGATAAGAGGAAGCTATCCATCAAATTTGGTGGTCCTAGCTCTTGCTGTTTAGGGGAGAGTTCTTGAACAAATGGACTCAGACGGACAGATGGATACACAAACAGACAGACAGATGCACAAACTCTCTCAAACATATAGTACATTAATATGAACAGCTAACTACCAAAGAATGTTCCTTTTTAAAAAGGGTTTTATTGATCATCTGGATGGGTGGGGAAGATGACCCTTGTCTTCTGGTATAGTAATGGTCTTCTTGGATGTGTAAATGGCCCATCACAGGCTAGCTTTTAAACATTACATTGAACAGTATGTTATGGAAAGGAAAAGAAGAGAAACCTACTGTAGAATATGCTATTCAGCCAAATCACAAATTAGGAGCATGTTCCATTGAGAAACTAAGGGCCAAATGTTCAAATTTTTGCAATCTGTCCACTTCTATTTTTTTTAAATGGAGCTACATCTGTTTGCACCACCTCAGAATTTAACTTTTAACCATAGCATGTAGGAATTAAAACAGTTTTACACGTTCACTTTCAATACTAGAGTGTCATTCCTTGATGTAAACAACGAGTAGTTCTGTGGCATCTTAGATATAAAAGATATAAAATCACAAACTTTCATGTGTAAAACCCACTTCATCAGATGAATTGGACACTGGGTTTTACCCACAAAAGCTTGTGATTCTATATATTTTTGTTAGTCTCTAAAATGCCACAGGATTACTCGTTGTTTTTAAAGTTACGGACAAACATGGCTACCCCTCTGAGACACCTTAGTGAAGATTGTAGTAGAAATATCTAAAAAATTGTTAACTTTAGATAAAACATGTCAACAAAAATAAAAATCTAAACATTCAAGAAGAGGCTGATCATAGACCAGTGACTTTTGAGGTGTCCTCTGACCTATAATTCAAATCAGCTGAGTTGATAACAGTATTACATGGAAAATTAACTGACTTTGTCATGAGCTGATTTTAATCTGTAAACAGTATATATCTTCAAACCCGAATTACGATAAAAAAATCATGATAGCAAAAGAGAATTATCTGTTTTCTAAGGGGATATTGTTGAGAGAGAAAAAAACAGAACAAGATCAAATGTTCATCTTAAGAAATGAAATTTAACGTTTTACAGGCAGTATAATGCAAAATAAACTTACTACAAGCCTGCGTTAAAGAAACATCCATGAAGTGTAACAGTCAAGCACTGCAGTACAGAAATGTATGTGTTTTCCTTATTTCAGTGGCCCTAATTACTAAAGGTTTCTTAACCAGAATTGCCATGGATTTCCTTTTGGAAAGGGAAAACAATAGGGCTCCCAGGTGTCCGGTTTTTGGCCTGGTGGATCTGGTCGTCACTGCCACCGGGGCTGTTAAAAGTCCAGTCACTGGCACAGCAGGGCCGTGGGGTTAGGAGCCAGCCCTACCGGCCCTGGCTCCATGCTGCCCCTGGAAGTGGCTGCCAGGTCCCTGCAGTCCCGAGGCGCTGGAGAGTCCAGGGACTGAGAGGCTTTGCGCACTAGACTCAAGTGCTAGCTCCGCAGCTCTCATTGGCCAGAAACCTGCAGGCGCGAGTGCAGCGCATGGACCCTCTCTGGCCCCGACCATGAGCCTAGAGGCTGGCTGCAGGGACCTGGCAACTGCTTCCTGGGAACCGCAGTAAGCACCAGCAGGACCTGCATCCCTCTGCCCCCACCAAGAGCCTCTTCCTGCACCCCAAACTCCTCATCCCTGGTCTCACCACAGAGCCCACACCCCCTCCCACACACCACAGCCCTTGACTCTAGCCCAGAGCCCCTTCCTGCACCCCAAACTCCTCATGCCTGGCCCCACCCCAGAAACCGCAGTCCACATCCCTCAGCCCCAAATCCATGCCCCAGGTGGAGCCCTCCCCCCACCTCAATCCCTGCCCAGCTTGGCGCATTCCCCCACACTCTGGACCCCTCATTTCTGTCCCCAGCCAGAGCCTGCATCCCAGCCAAAGCCCTCTCTCCCACCCACACCCGAATTCCCTACTCAAGTCCAGTGAAACTGAATGACGGGGGAAGAACAACAAGCAATGGAGTGAGGGAGCTGGAGCGAGAGGGGGGTGCGGCCTTCTAGAAGGGGCAGAGCACGGGTGAGGCTTTGGGGAAGGGAAGGGCCGGGACAGAGGGGAAGTACCTGACATTTCCTTATGGGTACTGCAGTATTTCAGCCCCCTGGTGCGTGGGATTGCTCAAGGCAGGGAGTTGGGAGCTCCTAGATACGACAGTACCTGTACGAAATTTAAGTGTGGGGTGGAGTGTGGGGAGGCTGAGGGTTATAGTATGTGGAGGGGGCTCTGAGCACAGGGTGAGGAAGTGGGGGGTCCAGGAGTCATGGCAGGGTTTGGGGGTGTGAAGGAGGTGCAGCAGTCAGGGTTGGGTGCATGAGTAGGGGCTCAGGGCAGGGGGCTGTGTGGATGGGGAGAGTGCAAGGGGGGATGAAGCCTTCCCCCAAGGTTCATGCCAGGAGGCTGCTTGCTGTTCCCTTTTGTCGCTCTCAGGGTATGTCTACACTACAGTGCTATTTCGAATTATCTTAATTCGAAATAGTTAATTCGAATTAAGCTAATTCGAATTAACGCATCTGCACACAAAATCTATTTTGAAATAGCGTTTTGCTATTTTGAAATAGCGCGTCCACACTGAGTGGACCCTGAACCGAACCAGTGCTGGCCAGAACCAGTGCCAGCAGGGCATCAGGTTAGGACTTAGTGTGTAGGGCTGCTGCCTAAGGCTAACTGAGCTCCGTGCTTAAAGGGACCCTACCCCCACCCCGGACAGACAGTTCTCAGGGTTCCCCGCTTGCTTGTCTAACTCGATGAGGGACAGCAAAGCAGTCCTGTCTTGGAGTGCCCTGAGTGCGCGCACTCGGGACACCTCAGCACTCGGCCACATGAAGCCAGAGCTGCCCCTGGGCATGCCGGTGCATCTCATGGGGTCGTTGCCATCAGCCCGGCTGCACTTGATGCAGGCTGCCATCTGGGGGGTCCATTGGGGGGCTGTCAGGATCCAGGAGGCCCTGCGGGAGAGCGTCCACCCCAAGGAGCCCTCAGAGCCACCCCAGTCCTCCTCACTGGGGGCTCGTGCCCCATTCCTCCCTCACGTCCTTCCACTTACCCCTCCCTAGCCCCCCTTCCTGATGTAAAAAGTAAAGGACACGTATGTTCAAAAATAGAAACTGGGTTTATTGAACAAAACTGGGGGGGGGGGAATGAACCTCTGGGGAGACTGGGAAAAGGAGGTGGGACGGGGAAGAGAAAGGGTGGGAGAGGGGTGGTGGAAACCTGGGAGGAGGGAGCTGGAAGGGGGAAGCAAGGGGAAGAAGTGTGAGGGGAAGTTCAGGGCCCAGGGTTAGGGGTCTCGCCGGACCAACTTGATTTTCATGGTAACCTGCTCCTGGGTTCGCATGTGGCCTTTGGTGGCCAGGCTGGCAGCTATCCTGCCATAGACGGCCGCGTTCCTCCATCTAGTGCAGAGATCATGGACATTGGGGGCATTCCCCCCAAACCTGAATAAGGTCCACGATCTCCACCCTGGACCAGGAAGGCGCCCGCCTTCTCCAGCCTGTCAGGCTCCTGGGAGCTGGCAGACTGCTCCTGGGGAGCGGTGGAGGGCTGGCTGCCAGTGGCTTGCTGGTTCATGTTTTGGGGCCACTGGGTCAGGGGCCCCGGTGGCCACTGCTGGCTCTGGGCTGGCAGGCTTGGAGCTGGCACAAGCACTGTGGCCAGAGTCTACCCCTTTAATGGCTCTGGGGCTGAGGGAGAGGAGAGTAAGTTTTCCTGGTTGTGCCCAGAGTGGCCACCAGGGCTCCCTGGGAAGGGCTGGAGGCCCCCTATTTTGAAGTCTTGAGTGGGCACAGAGTGGAAGAGTTATACAGCCACCTTCATTCATCAATCTGGCTTCTTTTTGGGCAACAGCTAAATAAGCAGAACCCATGTTTGTCTTTCACATTCTCACTGATGACAGCAAAGGTTGCTAGACAATATGCATTTACACTATCAGCTGTTATTGGGTCTGCCTCTCTTCCTGGGAATTAGCCTCAAATAACTGTTTTCAGCACAATTTCTATTTAAATCTGCTCAAGATTGAAAACGGCTACCAAAGACCAGAGAGACTTCTATGTTCTGGCTCCCAAAGTTGCTAATACCAATGCTTTCAGGGGCAGGAACTCCATAGTGCACCTGTCTGCCCACTGTCTCTTGCTAATTAGCCTCGTTCTTGGTAATAAGCAAATCTAGAATACTTTGCTGATTTTCCTCAAACAAATTGAGGATCATAATCAATCTTTTGCTAACAGATAGGCATCAGACACTTCACAACGCCTTGATCTTTGGGCTGAAAAGAATCAACATCAACCACAACTTGCTCACTATCTTCTGAAAAATTAATACGTAGTCTTTGCCAAGATATGGTGGCTCATTTCCATGGATGATGTGGAGTCTTTTATGGCATGTTTTGATGGTTGCATGTACATCGTTCACCTTTTCTAACTTCCCTTCCCCATGGGCTGTCTGACCATTAAACCCAATTTGTCCAAGAATAACTTTCATTGTGGGTTGGGTTCCACCAGCACCGTTGCATGGAAAGTTTTAGTATTGCAACTTATACATTACGGTAAGTAATACTTTACTGCTGGAAATTCCATTTTCAGTCCACGGAGAACTAAGGACAAAGAGTCAGATCCTCTGTTGGAATAAACTGACACTGCTCCAGATCTGGCACCACTTCTTTAACTTAAAAAAAATCATTTTACTCTCACGGTAATCAGTTTTCAGGACACTTATTTAGCCCTGATGCCTCTGTCTCTATTTGAGGGGAACTGTTCATAATGTTCTGCAAGAAATCAGTATGTTTTCATGTACGTCTTTACATACATATGAATGATGACTCACCTCGAGCATTACAAGTCAACATTAGGGGAAAAGCACACTAGGAATTAAAATGCATCAACACACTGCAATTTCCCAGCTTTGCTTTTGCTTCCACAAAAGCCCTCATTTTGCCTCTTGTTTTGAATTTCAATGTTTAATAATGCTAGCAACTAGATGATTGACAATCGGTTGGTATTTAACGTCTGTAATAGTTTGACATTAGCAAAAAGCCCTAACTCGGACACATGCCTAAAAACAGAAAACAGGCACCATCAAGGATGTGACTCTCCCCCACATCTCTACTGTTACCCAAATAAACTGCAGGTTCATTTACACAGGGAAACTTACCTGACTAGCAACAGCTATTCCAGAATAGTGCCCTGTGTGGACATTCTGTTCCAAAATACAAGTGATTTTATTCCAGAATAACTATTCTGCTTTGGAAGTGCACTGATTATTCAGGAATAGCATCTATCTGGGAGCTATTCTGGAATAGACATTTTGGACTAAAGGACTCCACAGGAGCTATTCTACCATATCTAATTCTGCAATGCCTGTTTCAATTAATTCCCCATTTCAATGAACCCTAATTCCATCTGGAAAGAAGAATGCTTTTATTTAAAACCTATAGCCCATATTTCTGCAGCTTTTATAGACCAGAAACAAGTTCCTTGTGAAGTCAGATCAGTTGTAAGAATATCATTAAATAGTCTCTCTCAATTCAGGGATTCTTATCCTAGACATCTCCAGAGTTGTCTTGAAGCCAGTTACCAAAATGACAGATAACTGGAAAGTGTGAGAAGTCTGGGTAGAAACAGAAGTATTTTTCTACCTTCTTTCAGTTCCTTAAAAGCGTACCTATGGGTTTGGTGCATAAGATAATTTTAATTGCCTTCTTACAATTCCTTTCTTTTCCTCTTGACTAGGTTTTATGGAAAACACAGGTCAGCAAATATCCATTTCAAGCAGGTAAAAACACTAATCTCTTACCACAGCCTTCAGTCATACTTGTGTGAAAATTCTGATCAAGTCTAAGTTGAAGCTTATCATATTTTTCATTCAAATGGACACATTCCATATTTCCATAAGTGGCTATTCAAACTTTTCTCTTGTTTTACCCAGGAAATTTCTTTACTGCTTCTCCTCCCCCCCCATTTTTATGTTTGTAAAAACATGGGCGTCGCCAGAACTCCTGTAACACTTTCCCATACACATGGGCAACCACATCCTTTTAATCAAAAGTTCTTTAAGATGAAGAAAAACAACACAGAGTTACATCTGTGGTAGAGAGCACTGCTGGTGCATCAGCTCCCCCTCACAGAATGACAGCTGCCTCCACAGACAGCACATTTAAAACGTCACATACCGACCAGAACTATGTACTCCCTAACTTGAATGAGGAAAGATGCTGGAGCAGAGACTCAGTAAGCACCGGCCCTTGTTTACTCAGTAATTGATCTGACTGATGTGAATATGAATGATAATTAATATCTTGTACGGCAGCAGGATCTACGCTTCTCCTCCTCCAGTCATTGATCAGGCCCCCACTGTGCTGCACGCTCTGCAAAGGGAGAAGAAAGAGGCTGTCCTATCCCTATAGAGTTCACAAGCTAAGTAAGGAAGTTTATGTGTAATGGAGTAAAATGCTACCAACAGTGGAGTAACTCAAAGGACAGCTCTGTTAAAGGATTCATGTAAAAAAGTATTACGGTTGTATTAAAGCCCTTTATTGTACAGAGTCTCTAAAGGGGATGCTGGAGACTTGCTTACCTCCATGACAAGGTGAAAACTCTAGAGCTATTTTATTTTTCCCTCTCTGACCACAGTAGAGGAAATAGACCTAGGCCCTCTTACTGGTACAATTGGTTGTCAGTTTTCTTTTAAAAAAAGGGTTTGGGTGATTGTTGGGTTCCATTTTGTACCACATCTCACGCTGAGTCTTGGAAATTTGGAGGGGCGACTGTTTACATTTTTATGCAGCACCATCTAGTGCTAGGAATATAGTGTTTCAGCCTAGGTAACAGCAGTTTCCTAATTGGGAATGAGTGGGAAAGGACTCAGTATTACGTGATATATTTAATAGTGGCTGCTTAGTTTATGCTCCTATGGAATAGCTATTGGTTGTGCCCTTTGCTTACTACTGTGCTAGCACAGTAAGTTGGTAAAGTATCTCGCTATAGCAAAAACATCAAAGATGGGGGAAATGAATGCAGTTGGTTAGATGAAACCACAGGAGGGTGGAGCCAAAGGGTTAAAGTGTTTTAAATTCCTAGCTCCTAGAACCTCAGTCCAGGTCAGGGTTCAGTGCAGCTTTGACAGTAGCTTAGATGTTTTCTAAGCAAATGCTTTAATACAGGTCAAACTAAGGCTTACAAAGGTGTGATTTGCTCATGTTAATGGAAGTTTGTAAGTTAAATGAACGTATTTTATGGTGTTTTAAAGTCAAGCCCAATATTTCTCATTTACAGTGTGCTCTAGATTTCTTTCTGGCTTTCCTTGTCTCCTCGCTGTTCTCATAAGTGTTCAGCCTTTGTCACTCAGGATACAATTGCAGTGTGTCACTTATACATATCTTATTTCTAGAACATTTTTTTAAAAAGTGAGAGGCGGCATTCCCTGCCACCAGATATCACTGATGTCAAGAACATTGTCCATTTAAAAAAATGGCCACTTGCACAGTATAGATAGGACCTATAGTCACACACAAAGGTAAAATGTATGAGGGCTGTAAAGTGACATATTTCAATTAGAAGCCAGCCACTACTTGGGGCAAGGGTGAAATTTACCCATACATGGAAGGCTTGCAAAACTGTTCATTGTGAGGTTTCTTGAACATTCATTTGAAATAAATACCATTTTGCACTCTCAGAGACATGATATTGGATTTTGATAGGCCCCTGGACTGATCTGGATGAAAAGATCAAAAAGCCAAATTGAAATAATATCAAGGTTCAGACAATGTACAAAAGCAAATAAATTTGGAGTGCAGTTTGAAAAGCAAACTAATGATACAATCTTAACTCACTTCATTGTCCCACAAATCCCATTCTGAATTCCAATCAAAGTTAGTTAGCCAGACTGCATTTCCTGCCTACCCTCTTAATGTCCTTGCTTGTATGGTTTTAAACTAAACTCTTAAGGCTCCTTTTAAGGTAGCTTTCCTCCATTAATTTAATTAAAAATTATCAAGGTTTAATTTTGATTTTGCAATCCTCTTAAAATTCCTTTTTCCTAGTGTCACTTTCTTAATTCTCACGCTTTAATTTTACATCTTTCATAAAGAATGCTTTGATAAGATGCTGACAATCACAATCACCATGAGAAAACAAAGTGTGGAAAATCCCATAATTTCGTAATGTCAGCTGGGTTGTAAATGTATCTGTGCTACTATTAACAGTGCTGCCCCCATGCACCCTAAAACAACATTACACACGTTTTGAAGTTTGAGGAAGCCTCTGAGGTTGATCTTCTGTTTCTCAGACATGCAGCTTTTGTTACAAAGAGGAAGCTGGCAGTCCGATTCTTTTAGTCTTTCTTTATGCGGTAAAGAGACAATATGCAGATGTTATTTCTTAAGGCTTCTATCATATATAGGAACTTCTACATTTTAAATCCACATTAGTAGTGATTTTGGTCTTTTTTATTTTAGCGCAATTTAGAAGCTTGAGTTATTTCAAGACGGCAGCCTCTATGCTAAAATGCACATGGAATGACCATTGTTGAAAGGACACTGCTCAGGACAGAAAGGCAGAGAGGTGTTACAGCCTGCTGGTTTCCTAAGTTGGGACACTCTAGCCAACTCTTACAAAAGTGTTAAGTCATAAAAAAGGAACATGTTTCGAGTAGTGTAGTTTTAGTGGCTACCTGCACTTGTCAGTTGAACTCATCTTCATGACTTATTGCCTCTGAGCTGTGGCAGTATCCAGTTTCACAACTAGTAATGTGCAATTGCTCACTTAAAGTTTATTATACTGCTTTCAAGTTGATTTCATTACATATTTCCTTAGCTTTTGGAAAAGAAAGAAGACCTCCTGAGTCATTCTCTAACCTGTGACTCCAGTGGTCCCCTGCTCACTCAGTTCACCCTTTCAGCTCAACATTAAAAGTGAGCAAGCAAGGGTGAGTGCTTTCTAATTAGCCAAGTGTACAAGTCAAAATCATGTTAATGCCTCTACCTTAGCATACAAGCCCTTAAACAATTCTTTTGTTGGGACCAAGGAGTTGATGCTGCAAACCACTAAGACTGTACACAACAATTAGCACCCTAGTCCCAAATAGCCATTTCAGCCTCCCCATATGCACCAGTCACAAACGTTCTAAACACAGCTGAAAAGGGAAGGCAGCAGACAGGAGCTTCCAGTGGTCTGAATCTGACCAGCTAGCAAAAGGACTCTGAATGAACCTGTGCCACAGAAGTAAAGAGGACAATAATCCTCAAAGATCATGGCATCTTCCAAACACAATTAAAAGAACTCTCCTCAATTGCAAATCACTTACAAAACTTGGACTGATTCCTCTCTGCCACAGAAGGCACTTGATAGCAGCAGCTTTGACTACTGCCCACCTCTAACGTCTGCATCCTAGGCAAGGCTACTGAGAGGTTGGTAGTGAATTGTCATCAGCAACATTACCTGACACATTCTAAAGCCTACTGAATATGGCTAGAGAGACGATATCAAGGCACAGAAATTATGCTTGCTGCAATGACTTCCTCCAAAGTTAGGACAGAAGTGAAATTGCTGTACTGATGTTTTTAGATTTTTCACCCATCTAAGATGTTCAAAGGTGCTGCAGATCCCTCCTTTATGTCCTAACTAAATGATGCAGATGCAGTCATTCCTTTCTAATGGTTCTGTCATATTAGGCAGCTGCTTCTCTGTGCCTAAGAAGACTTGGGGAGGAGCCCTGCACAACACAGTTTTTTCACTGCTCTTACTTAATCTCCATGTTCAAATGGGTGATAATGCCAGCAATATGCTGATGACACAGAGCCCTGTCCTTTGCATCAAGCCCAGACAGCATGGACTTGCAGCTGTTGCAACGCATTAACTTGAAGAACAGCTGGCCCCTTGCCCGCTTTGTGGGGTAACAAACCCTTCCCCTAGACAGGGCACTGCCTCAAGATCATTACGTGTTTCAACCACAATCTCAAACCATGTTTAAACCTGTAGGTTTGTGCATGCTTCAAGAGTTCAGCTATCACAATACAAAGTAAAGCCGTGTTGTAACTGGATTAGGAGATGTCTATGTTGTATCTGTCCCCCAACTTGGTTATGAGTATAGTGTAAAGGGGCCCTTATTATAAAACTGGGAAATGATGGACTAAGTCCTGATCATAATCTTGGTTTTCCTGCTTTACGGCATGATGTCATTATGCAGAAGTCCATAGATGCCGCTTTGGTGAGCTGAAATTCTGTGCAAGTACATAGATTTCTGAGTACCTGCAGGATGCCAAGGGGAAGGGGATTAACTAAGGTAGTTTTCTTCTGTTTAAATCTTGCCTAGATTTGTGGCATTTGAAAGCTAACAGGGACACCAAGCACTTCCTGATGGCCCTGTGAAACTGTTCCAGGGCAAGAGCCTAAAAATATAACTGCTTCCTCTCCGTGAGACCTGCCTAAACCTGTAGGTTCTAGTGGTTCCAGACTGGCTCAAATGTTGTTTGCACTAGAAATGAAACATATTCTAACAAATTCAGAGGCCCACAGTGTTAATTGGCCCTCCAGGCCCATGTGCAGGAATTTCTCTGTGTGTGGGGGGGTGCTTTTTTGTAAATGTGAATACACCTGCCATGGTCCCCAAATAAGTGGGGAAATCTGCCCCAGCCTTCCCCTGGCTGTTAGAGCATGCGGGAGGGAGGCTCAAGCAGAGTGCCACTCCTGCCTTCCCCTTGCCAACCAGAGCATGCTTACTTGGGGTGCCATGGGGGGTGCTTTCGCACCCTTCACACACCTCTGCGTAAGAGCCTGCCCTAAGATGTGGCATGGGCCATTCCAAAGCTGCTGAATGCCTGGCTTTGTGACATAGCACCACTCCTTGCCAGCTGTTAGTACAGTAACCCCCAAAATAGCAGCAATTAAGTGAACCATCTTCTTTGACTAGGTGAAGAGACCAAGAAACAAAATTCCAAACAGGAATAAGCAGAAAAAAAGTCTCCTGCTCCGAAGAACATGGAAATAAACAGCTTCTCCTCCTCCTCAAAATGGGAGTGGGGGAAGAGAACTTTATAAAAAGTGCCTTTGCTAATAGTGAGTATGCCTTAGGACTAGCCAAAATACAGTGTTTTATCAACTTAACTAAAATTATTATTTAAAGTCAGTATCATTAACTGCTGTAAAAGACTGTGAATGTTATTGAGCAGAACTGGCTAAAATATGCTACGGACAGAAACAAGCCAGTCTTAAACCAAAGTACACGAACATAAGAACGGCCATACTGGGTCAGACCAAAGGTCCATCTAGCCCAGTATCCTGTCTGCTGACAGTGGCCAATACCAGATACCTCAGAGGGAGGCAACACAACAGGTAATCCTCATGTGATGCCTCTCTTGTCACCCATTTCCAGACAAACCCCCAAGGATACCATTCCTACCCATCCTGGCTAATAGCCATTGAAGGACCTAACCTCCATGAATCTATCTAGCACTTTTTTGAATCCTGTTAAAGTCCTAGTCTTCACCACATCCTCTGGCAAGGAGTTCCACATGTTGACTGTGCACTGAGTGAAGAAAAACTTCCTTTTGTTTATTTTAAATCTGCTGCCTATTAATTTCATTTGGTTCTTATATTGTAGGAGTAAGTAAATAACTTTTCCTTCTTTACTTTTTCCACACCAGTCATGATTGTATAGACCTCTATCATATCCCCCCCTTAGTCTCTTCTTTTCTAAGATGAAAAGTCCAAGTCTTTTTAATCTTTTTAATCTTCATATGGGACCCGTTCCAAACGCCTAATCATTTTTGTTGCCCTTTTCTGAACCTTTTCCAATGTCAATATATCTTTTTTGAGATGAGGCAACCACATCTGTACGGTTTTTCACATCTGTACGCAGTATTCAAGATGTGGGTGTACTATGGTTTTATATAGAGGCAATAAGATATTCTCTGTCTTAGTCTCTATCCCTTTTTAAATGATTCCTAACATTCGATTTGCTTTTTTGACTGCTGCTGCCTATTGAGTGGATGTTTTCAGAGAACTATCCATAATGACTCCAAGATCTCTCTCTTGAGTAGTTGTAGCTAAATTAGTCCCAATCATATTGTATGTATAGTTGCGATTATTTTTTCCAATGTGCATTATTTTACGATGTGCATTTATGAAGATTAAATTTCATTTGCCATTTTGTTGACCAATCACTTAGTTTGGTGAGATCTTTTTGAAGCTCTTCACAGTTTGCTTTGGTCTTAACTATCTTGAGCAGTTTGGTATCATCTGCAAATTTTGCCACCTCACAGTTTACCCCTTTCTATAGATAATTTATAAATAAGTTGAATAGGATTGGTCCCAGGACAAACTCTTGGGGGATCCCACTAGTTAACTCTCTCCACTTGGAAAACTTACCATTAATTCCTACCCTTTGTTTCCTGTCTTTTAACCAGTTATCAGTCCTTCCCTCTTATCCTGTGACAACTTACTTTACTTACGAGCCTTTGGTGAGGGACCTTGTTAAAGGCTTTCTGGAAATCTAAGTATACTATATCCACTATACTATACCCAGTTATGTTCATCTATGTGTCTGACAATTTTATTCTTTACTATAGTCTCAACTAATTTGCCTGGTACTGACGTTAGACTTACCGGTCTGTAATTGCCAGGATCACCTCTAAAGCCATTTTTAAATATTGGTGTCACGTTAGCGGTTTTCCAATCATTAGGTATGGAAGCTGATTTAAAGGATAGGTTACAAACCAGAGTTAATAGTTCCACAATTTCACATTTGAGTTCTTTTAGAACTCTTGGGTGAATGCCATCTGGTACCAGTGACTTGTTACTGTTAAGTTTTTCAGTTTGTTCCAAAACCTCCTCTAATGACACCTCAGTCTGGGACAATTCCTCAGATTTGTCACCTAAAAAGAATAGTTCAGGTTTGGGAATCTCTCCAATATCCTCACCAGTGAAGACTGAAGCAAATAATTCATTTAGCTTCTCCACAATGACTTTATCATCTTTGAGTGCTCCTTTAGCCCCACTGGTTGTTTAGCAGGCTTCCTGCTTCTGATGTGCTTAAAAAAACATTTTGCTATTACTTTTTTATTTTTTGGCTAGCAATTCTTCAAACTCTTTTTTGGCTTTTCTTATTATATTTTTACATTTAATTTGACAAAGTGTATGCTCCTTTCAATTTTCCTCACTAGGATTTAACTTCCAATTTTTAAAAGATGTCTTTTTATCTGTCACTGCTTCTTTTATTTGGTTGTTAAGCCACGGGTGGCACTTTTTTGGTTCTCTTACTGTGTTTTTCAATTTGGGGTATACATTTAAGTTGGGCCTCTACTATGGTGTCTTTGAAAAGTTTCCATGCAGCTTGCAGAGTTTTTACTTTTGTAACTATACCTTTTACAGATTATTTTGATGCAACTACTGTGTGGTAGACAAGTCTCTGGAATACCTTGCTTAACAAAGAAATTATTTAAATGATTCCAATTAAGCTCTGAAATTAACACCTCATTGAGGAATGTGTTTTTCAGGGAGTGAGGAAGTACAGTTCACACATCTGCTGCTACTGCTGTTTTCTACAGGGCTGTTTTCTAGTAGGATTGCACTGATGTTCTGCCAGCATCTTTGTCTTTTTCTTCACTGTAGAGTCCACTTGAGTTTACATCATAGAAACCTCTCACCTGAGTATGGTGGTGCCTTACACCCCACCTAGTTGGCCTGGCTGGGCCATAGACTAAAACTTGAATGCTATTTACACATTCAGGCCAGTAACCCACTCATTTTGCAGTGAGGATGCAGGCTAATAATCGTCCAACACCTTCCCACAATATCCACTGTGTACCCAGGAGGATACATTCCCTCCTCCCCCTTCACTAGGAAAGAATAACAGAATGGCTTATCTTAATGCAGTGCTAAGAACCATGGGATATGCTCCAAGTCGTCCTAGCAGCCCACAGGGATGGGTGAAGAACCAATGTAGCTGTCTAGTGTGGCCACTCACACCCATGCTAGGCCCAGATGTTTGCGGTTACATGCAGATCAGCTAAGTTAACTCTGCAGCAAAGCCCTAGCCTCTCTGGTGGGAAAAGCAAAACTTGCAGTTTCTTTCTTTAAAAAAAAGAAAACAGCTAAGATTTTGCAGACAGCAGCAAGAAATGATGAAGCGCTTTGCCACTGCATATGAGAACATTTTATTATTCCTTGCTATCATCTGCAGAAAGATCTCTCCTCTTCCTGGTTTGACCCCAACACCATCTTTTATGCTGAATAACTCACAACTGGCTTAACCTTCTTGTAGTATCCTGAGTTAGTAAAGTAGTTGAGTTTAAGTCAAACATAGGTAACGCTTGATCTAAACTCAAAATTTCTTCCTTGTCAAGAGCAGAGGAGAAAGTAAGTGGGTGGGCCCAAGTGTGCAACTGCGACAAGAGCTGGCTGAGCTGCGGCAAAAGCCAGCAGGGAGCTATTTAAGAGCTCGCAGAGTTCTGGGTTTGCAATAGGACAGTACCTGTAAGAAATTTTAAGGTACTTTCACTGCTGGTCAAGAGAAAGCCTGGATCTCCTTGAGGGATGTTAATGGGTAACCGGTTACCCAGTAACCATCACCCTTAATGGGTGATGCTTACCGGGCAATGATTAACTTGTACCCAGGGAACAGCCCCCTGGGTACATGTGGGACTGCCAGGTCCCGAAAGCAGCAGTGGCTCTCCTGCCTCCATGCAGGGCTTCTGCTTCCATCCTCGTGGGCTGGGAGGCATCAGTCCCGCACGGGGCTGGAAGCAGCCGGATTGGAGCAGCCTCTGACCACAATGGGGAGGGGAAGGGCTCCTGCCCACCCTTAGGCTACGTCTACATTGCCCTCTCTTGCGCAAGAGAATATGCAAATGAGGCAAAGCAGTGAATATCGCCAGGCCTCATTTGCATACTTAATGAGCCACCCTTTTCCCTTTTTTTCAGGAAGAACGGCTCTTGCACAAGAAGGGGTTTTTGCACAAAAAGGAGCTGTGTAGATGGCTCCTTTCTGTGCAAAAACCCCTTGCGCAAAATGGCAACTCATTAAGTATGCAAATGAGGGGCAGCAATATTCCATGCTTTGCCTCATTTGCATATTCTCTTGTGCAAGAGAGGGCAGTGTAGACGTAGGCTAAATGTTTAACAGGTTAACTAACTAATTAAACAGAATTTTACATCCTCAATCTCCTTACTGATGAAAAGCAACAGCATATCACACTTAAGTGGGGACACTATCAATTTTAAGACCCTATGTCTGTCTGAAAATCTTTCCCACTTTATGACCATTGACATTGTACGTGTGTCAAATGTGATGGCATAATGTAGCTCGTCATAATAAGTAACACTTGAAATCTCAAACTGAAAGATGTTGGAAGAAAACATTTTTCTCTTGCAGTCCATTTTTTGCATTTGAAAGCACTTTGAGTTTACAGGGAAATCAGTGGAGCTACATGTCTAATAAGCCACTTTCCCAACTGTGCAGGTCTCTTTTGCAGCAACAGGGAGGAAACATTTTTTTAATGAGAAAAATGAACAAAACTGCATCTTATAAAACTGATGTATTGCCAATGCAAAACATTTAAGAATTGTGAAATTTACTAAATAATGAGATTTTTTTTAAATGAAATGTTCGATCTGGTTTATTGTTTGGGGTTTTTTTATTTGTTTTGATCAGAAGCTTCTTTTTTAAAGCAAAAACTAAGATTCATTTATTCTTCCAATTCCATGGGTTGGACTTTAAGAAATACACCAAGTGTAGCAAGATTCAGGATACAGAAAAAACCCAAAATTGTATAATGTATTTGTCAGCTATTTTTAACACTTATCACTATTTTGATCACTTTTATGATTGAACAAGAAATAAATACAACTTGCGAAAGCAGCATTTTCTTTTGCCAGCAGCAGATACTAATTGTTGGTCTACACCCTGCATTAAAGGCTCTGAAAATATGTAACCTCTGTGTCTCAGTTTCCCTTCAGTGCAATGCAAATGGATGTTGTGAGGCTTAATTTTGGTGAGGTGATGTGCCCAAGGGATGGAGCTGGAAATAACACTCAATAAAATGCTTAGTCCTTGCTCATTCAAAGCACTATGCGAACTCTCCATGCATATGATTCAGGACACCTGATTTCCAGTCCTTTGCTTTATCAGCTTAGACCACGCTCTCTCTTGTGCTGTACTCCTTGGCTATGTCTACACACGCGGCTTCTTGCTCGAGAAATATGCAAATGATGCTAAGCTTGGAATATTGCCGAGCCTCATTTGCATACCTAATGAGCCACCATTTTTGCAGAAGAGGCTCTTGCGCCAGAAGGAACTGTCTACACTGCCCCTTCTTGCACAAGAAAAACCCTCTTGAGCAATGCCGTTATTCCTGAAAATAATCAGCGTAGCGGCATTGCGCAAGAGGGTTTTTCTTGTGCAAGAAGGGGCAGTGTAGATAGCTCCTTGTGGCGCAAGAGCCTCTTCTGCAAAAATGGCTTTGAATTAGGTATGCAATGAGGCTCGGCAGTATTCCACGCTTAGCCTCATTTGCATATTTCTCACGCAAGAAGCCGCGAGTGTAGACATAGCCCTTGAGACCATGAAGTTTTGGTACCAGTTACAATTTTATTTGTTCTCTATCGTATATACAATGTTGGCTGAAATGTGTTTATGGCAAATAATGTAATTTTAGTTACCAAAACACACAGGCTGTGTCTACACTGGCACAATCTTGCACCAAAGCGTCCGCTCTTGCACAAAAACTTGCTGCCTGTCTACACTGGCCGTGTGTTCTTACGCAAGTAAACTGACATTCTACTGTATAAAATCAGGGCTTCTTGCACAAGAACTATGATGCTTCCGCTCAGGAATAAGACCTCTTGCGCAACTGTTCTTGCACAAGAGGCCCGTGTAGACAGGCAACATGAATTTCTTGCACAAGAAAGGCCCATGGTTAAAATGGCCATCAGAGCTTTCTTGCGCAAGAGAGCATCTACATTGTCATGGATGCTCTTGCACAAAAGCACATGCCAGTGCAGACACTCTCTTGTGGAAGAGTTTTTGCACAAGAACTCTTCTGCAAAAGAGTTCTTGTGCAAGAAGCTGCCAGTGTAGACATAGCCACAGTGATCACAAGTAGGGGTTTATCGGAGTAAAGTTACAAAAAAGATAGGCTTTTCTAAAACTGATTCAGGAACTCAAATCTTATTGTTCCTAAGTCATCTGGTAGTCCTGGGGCACCTTACAGACTAACAAACATATATAGGATCATGAGCTTTTGTGGGTCCTTATCTCCCTTCTCAAAACAGATTTTGAGGAGGTTTGAGGGGAACCCAGGCCTGCCCACTACTCCAGGTTCCAGCCCAGGGACCCTAAGGCAGTGGCAACAGGCAGGGTTACTGCCACTCTCAAGCTGGCAGCTTTTCTCTGGGCCACTTCCTCAAACAATCCTTCACAGTAGCTTTCCTTTGGTACCTGCTCATCAGTCCCCAGCTCACACCTACACAGCACTTCCTGTCCTTCACTCTTTTCCTTCACCCTTCCTTGCCTGAGGGAGACCTTTTAAAGCAACACCACAGGCTTTAATTGGCTGCAGGTGTCTAATCAGCCTGTATCTTCTTGCAAGCTCTAATTGACCCCAGGTAGCTGCCTGATTATGCTGCAGTTAGGTTTGAGCTTCTTTTTTTTTTTTTTACTCAGGAAAGAGAAAGCAATTGACCCAAGCTCCAGCATGTCTTCCTTCCATCAGTAGTCTGGGTCTGTCACATAACATATAATTACAAAATAAATCAAATGGAATACAAATATTGTACTTATAGAGCAGTGTAAAGAAGTCATTTTATGAAATTTTAGTTTGTACTGATAGTCCTAGCATTTTTTATGCAGCCTGTTGCAAAACTAGGCAAATATTTTGGTAAGCTGATGTATCCTATGGAAGATCTCTGCATACCCTTGGTTGAGAACCACTGGTCTAGATGGCCATGGTGGTTAAAATGCTGTGATCTGTCTACTCTAGCACTCCTGATATTGTTGGGTATATACAAAGCTACAGTACATCCTCACTTGGATCCTGGTTCATCAAAGTAGTTAACTCTGTGTTTTATGATCATTCACTTCAGTGGGACTTGAAACTTTAACACAAATAGAGATGGATTTAAGCATATGTTTAAGTGTTCAGAGGAAGTGGGGCCATATCTGTACTCAGCTTTGACATATCAGCATTTCAGGGCAAAATGTCAAGGCACTGAAACAAAAATAAGGGTGTTGATACAGAGCTTTGGTCAAGCATGGTAGTGATAGTCATGCAGAATATCTTACGTCTTCCAATCCTGAGGTGACTGAGTATTCATAAATCATCTGGAAAAAGGAATGAACAGTGAAGTGGCAAAGTTTGCGTAACACACAATTATTCAAGATAGTTAACTCCAAAGCTGACTGTGAAAAGTTACTGAGGGATCTCACTAAACTGGCTCACTGGGCAACAAAATGACAGATGAAATTCAACATTGATAAATGCAAAGTAATGCACACTAGAAGATATAATCCCATATATATATATATATACAAATGATGGGGTCTAAATTAGCTGTTACAACTCAAGAAAGAGATCTTGGCATCATTGTGGATACTTCTCTGAAAACATCAACTCAATGTGCAGTGGCACTGAAGCAGTCAAAATAACTAACAGAATGTTAGGAACTACTAGGAAAGAAATAGATAATAAAACAGAAAAGAGTATAATGCCACTATATAAATTCATGGCACACCTACACCTTGAATACTGTGTGCAGTTCTGGTTTCCCCATCTCCAAAAAGATGTATTAGAATTGGAAGAAGCTCAAAGATAGGCAACAAAAATGATTAGGGTGATGGAACAGCTTCCATATGAAGAAAGATTAAAAAGACTGTAAATGTTCGGCTCATAAAAGAGATGACTAACAAGGTTATGAAAGAGGGCTATAGAATCATGAACGGTGTGGAGGAAATGAATAGGGTTATATTATTTAACACTACACATAACACAAGAACCAGAGGTCACTCAATGAATAATAGGCAGTAGGTTTAGAACAAACGAAAAGTGCTTCCTCATACAATGTAGAGTCAACTTCTGGCACTTGTTCATAAAAATTTGGCTAGGTTCACACAGGAAAGTTCATGTAAGATAGATCCATCAATGGCTATTAGGCAAGACTGTCAGGGACACAACCCCATGTTCTGGGTGTCCTTAAACCTCTAACTGCCAGAAGAGGGATGAATCACTTGCTAATTGCCCTGTTCTGTTCATTCCCTCTGAAGCATCTGGCACTATACACTGTCAGGAGGTAGGACACTGAGCTCCAGAGAGACAATTGGTTTGACCAAACAAGGCTATTCTTTTGTTGTTACCCATTTCAGAAGTGTACAATAATTCCTTTTACTTCCAATATGTTAATCATTCTGCAGTCCTTCTGGACAAAAGGTGCTATAGTACAGAAAACATTACATTTTCAACTATATCTCTGAATTTTCTTCTGTGGTTGGGTTTATTATATTATATTTTAGTATATTCTATCACAAAACAACAAATGGCATGCTCACCACAAATAAAAATTAGTAATGGAATCTAATGGAACATCTCCACCTTTACAACTTTTCATGAATCTATCATAGCTAAACAAAAATTTTAAAATATTCTCTATCTTGGAGTTACCATCAAATCACTAACAATAAATAACCCATGTAACTGGAATTAACACAATGGGCTATTTCCACTAGTTGTAGTCTTTTACAATCAGGCAAACATCGATACTATGAACTGCTTTGTAGTTTTTATGATACAGCATATATTCCAACCACTTACATAAGCCATCATATACATGCCCATATTTACAAATCAAAATATAAATTTCAGACTGTAAGCAGAATTTATACTTCATTTGCAGATGCTGCTAAGTGTTGCGTCTAACAATGCCATTGTTCTGGAGCTTCTAACACACATGAAAAGGGAAAAATCAGAAGCAGACTTTTAAAAAAGAATATCTCAAACAAAATAAATGGCATAAACACAATATATGAAGCTTTGGGGTGCTATAAAGTTTTTATTGTTACTTGTTTGGGAAGAGCAGCATAATTCACTGTGGCTCTGCAACTAGTGAGTAATGCAGTCATCTCAAAATCCAACATATTTATTGGTAATACTGTTCAGACTAAGCTCTTGTATCTCATTTTCTCCTCATCCTTTATAAATAGGACCCAGCTCTTTGCAAGCAGTAACCTACATCTTATTTCTTTGCACTTTATATAAACTTGGTGACTATTTTGGTGGAGGAAAAGAACTAGAGACTCTTTGAAATCGAGTTGTAATATAGTTAAATTAAAAGATCAGTAGAATTGCATGAAAACAGTAGAACACAGACATAACCCAGAAAATAAAATATTTAGGAGATGTAGATCTGAGGCATTTTCTCATACCATGGACTCTGCACAGAGAATAACCTATTTCTAGTTGGCTACTTATATCACATTAGTATCTAAATGTCTTCCCGTTTTTAATTTATTTATTTGCACAATGCTTCTCTGAGGTTAGGAAGTGCTTTCAACTCCATTTTAGAGATGGGAAGCTGAGGCACGGATACTAACTGACCTTCCTGAAGTCATCCAAGAAGTCTGTGGCAATTCCAGACCAACACTCTAATCACAGTCGGACCATCCTTCCTCTGGGATAGGAAGGAACTCCCAAACTTTTTCCCAAGTAGTTTCAGGTAGACCCTGCCTCCAGTAAGCTGTTTAAGCATTTAAACAACAATCCTATTGAAGTCACTGAAGATTATTCGCTTATTGAGAAGTTTCCTGTATCTTCCTCTCCTGCATCCAGGGCTGACCACGGTCACGTGCAGAATATGCACTAGGTGAGCCATGTGTTCGATCCAGTAGGGCAATGCCTATGTTCCCTGCCCATCTTTTCAAGCATGCTGGGCACCTCGCTGTTGTAACTGGATTCTCTGGCAGGGTTAATTCTGAGCAGAAGTCTTTGCTGCTAACTTTGCAAAAACATGCTGGTTAGATGCACTGCTCCTATCGACACCGCATCTACTGCCTTTGCTTTGAGGCCAGTCACCTGATCCCTGGTGGTCTGGATTTTTAATTACACGGCTCCCCGAGAACCTCTCCCCGCACCATAAAGTGTCTCACACCTGCTCCCTTCCCACCTTCAGCCACCCCAATCCTCCTGGGGGCAGCCAGAGCAAGAGGCTCCCCGCGCCCCGAGGCAGGAGCCGAGGCGGTGGGGCAGCGGCTCTCTCTTTGCCCGTCCGTGCTCAGGGTCGCTGGAGCAGTGTGTGCAGCGGGGGTGCTGGGAGCTGGGTCACCCCCCTTGGAGCTGTAGCCCCCCCCCCGGGGCTGTGCCCGGCTCCCCCACAAGGCAGGGTGGCATCACAGCGTGTCCCCCCCCGGCATGTCTTCCCTGCTGGCTCTGAGATTTCCCGTATGCCAACGGTCACAGCGTAGCCGCTCTGCACCTGGGCGGGCTCCTGAGGGGGGGGGTCCTGCTGCGCCCCTCCCCGCCCCCCTCAGGAGAACGGTAAAAGCCTGTGAGCCTGCCCACAGAGCGCGCTCCCAGCGGCTGGGTGGGGGAAGGGGGAAAAAGGCTGCGGGCGGGTGCTTGCAACCTGAGAGTTGAAAGGGCTGCGGGGCTTTGCCGCCCCCCCTCTCTCTCGCTCGCTCTCTGCCTCGCGCTGCTGCTGCTGCTGCTGTCGGCGCAAGCCAGCCGCCGAGAGAGGAGCGCGGAGCGAGCGGCGCCGGCGCTGTGCATGCTGGGCTCCGATCATGGTGGGCTCGCGCTAGAGGAGGAAGGGCTCGAGCCAGCGGCTCCCGCCCCCCCTTTTCTCCCCACGCGCCAGCCGGCCGGCGAGTCCGCGAGAGAAGGCGCCCAACGGCTGGGGGCCCGGCGGGCGCGCGCTCTGCCCGGCGGCGGCGAGGCGCCTGAGGGGAGGGAAGGAAGGAAGGGGCGGGGAGCGGGGCTCGCAGCGAGTGGGGCCGGGGCCGTGCCCCCGCCCACGCCCCCCGCCGCGCGCCCAGCCCCGGGAGATGGTGACACATGCGGCGCGCTGGCAGGAGCATGGTTGAGAGGACCAGCAAGTTCCTGCTGATCGTGGCCGGCTCGGTGTGCTTCATGCTCATCCTGTACCAGTACGTGGGGCCGGGGCTGAGCCTGGGGGCGCCCAGCGGCCGCGCCCCGGCCGAGGAGCTGGACCTGTTCCCCACGCCCGACCCGCACTATGTCAAGAAGTACTACTTCCCCGTGCGGGCGCTCGAGCGGGCGCTCGCCTTCGACATGAAGGGCGAGGACGTGATCGTCTTCCTGCACATCCAGAAGACGGGCGGCACCACCTTCGGCCGCCACCTGGTGCAGAACGTGCGGCTCGAGGTGCCCTGCGACTGCCGGCCCGGGCAGAAGAAGTGCACCTGCTACCGCCCCAACCGCCGGGAGACCTGGCTCTTCTCGCGCTTCTCCACCGGCTGGAGCTGCGGGCTGCACGCCGACTGGACCGAGCTCACCAGCTGCGTGCCCGGCGTGCTGGACAAGCGGGAGAGCGCCGCGCTCAAAGCCCCCAGGTGAGCGGCACCCCCAGCACGGGGAACCCCTGCTCCCGCACCGTGGGCACTGAGTGCCTCTCTGCACCCCCAGCCCACCTGCATGCCCTGCACTCCCCTGCGCCCACGCTGCACCCCAGCCCACCTGCATGCCCTGCACATCCCCCAGCACGGGAGCCTCCTGCACCCGCACCGTGGGCACTGAGTGCCTCTCTGCACCCCCAGCCCACCTGCATGCCCTGCACTCCCCTGCGCCCACACTGCACCCCAGCCCACCTGCATGCCCTGCACATCCCCCAGCACGGGAGCCTCCTGCACCCACACCGTGGGCACTGAGTGCCTCTCTGCACCCCCAGCCCACCTGCATGCCCTGCACTCCCCTGCACCCACACTGCCCACCTTGAGCGCTTCTCTGCACCCCAGCCCACCTGCATGCCCTGCACTCCCCTGCACCCACACTGCCCACCTTGAGCGCTTCTCTGCACCCCAGCCCACCTGCATGCCCTGCACTCCCCTGCGCCCACACTGCCCGCACTGCACCCCAGCCCACCTGCATGCCCTGCACGTCCCCCAGCATGGGAACCCCCTGCACCGTGGGCACTGAGTGCCTTTCTGCACCCCCAGCCCACCTGCATGCCCTGCACTCCCCTGCGCCCACACTGCCCGCACTGAGCGCTTCTCTGCACCCCAGTCCACCTGCATGTCTTGCTCGTCCCCCAGCACGGGAACCCCCTGCACCCGCACCGTGGGCACTGAGTGCCTCTCTGCATCCCCAGCCCACCTGCATGCCCTGCGCCCACACTGCCTGCACTGAGTGCTTCTCTGTACCCCAGCCCACCTGTATGCCCTGCATGTCCCCCAGCACGGGAACCCCCCCTGCACCCGCACTGTGGGCAGTGAGCGCCTCTCTGCACCCCCGGCTGTGGGCATATACTGCACTCCTCTGTACCCTCACTGTGTGCACTGAACTCCTCTCTGCACCCCCAGCCTATGGGCACACACTGAACTGCACTCTCCTGCACCCTCGCTGTCTGTGCTGAACTGCTCTTGGCACCCCCAGCTGCGGGCATGCATTGCACTCCCTTGCACTCCTAGTACAGGAACCCCCCTCTGCGCTGTCAAATCATGCACTGAATCTCTTTCTGTTCCTGTCTACAGTATGCATTACAGTCCCTTGTTCCCCCTGCCCACCAACCTCTATCTGCACCACCAGCCTAGCCTGTGGTATATACCTCCTAGCCCTATACCCTCAGCCCAGGAATCCCTTCCACACGTTCATAGTTTACACTGTATTCCTTTGCATCCCCAACCCACACCATGATCTGCACTACTTTGCACCCCTGTCAACACCTCTCCATCCCCAGCTTT
The DNA here is from genome assembly GCA_019425775.1 of Rafetus swinhoei. Lineage (NCBI taxonomy): Eukaryota > Metazoa > Chordata > Testudines > Trionychidae > Rafetus > Rafetus swinhoei. Next base: position 49,836,133 of record CM033432.1, read on the forward strand.
TGGTACACACCACACACCCCTGTGCACAGCAATTCTCTGCATCCTTGGCCTGAACTCCCCCTCTACAGCCCTATGGTGTATATTGCTCCCTCAGTCCAGGTACCCCCTCTGCATGCACTACACTTCTCTCCGCACTCCCAACCCAGGCACCCCTCACTGCACCCCTCCCTGCGCGCCTACCCAGGGCATCCTCCCTCTGCACTCTGAGCCTGGCATCTGCAGCATGCACTGTATTCGGTACCCCCAACTTAGGCACCTCCTTGGTGTTCATTGCAACCCCAACTGAGGCACCCCCTTTTCATGCACAGCACGCCTTTCTGCACCAACCAGCCCAGGCGCCCTCTTCTGTACCCCCCCCCCCCCAGTATAGTTTGCACTTCCTTCTGAGTGCTCCCAGCCTACCCTGCTGCGCTCTGCATTCCTGTCTGAACCTGTATCTCACACTACTGCATGCACTGCCCCTCTTTTCTGCACCGCTGCCTGGCCACCCAGCTCTGCAGCCACGGCATGACATTCCACTCTGCACCCTTAGCCTAGACACTGCTGTCAACCCTGACAGCCCCATCTGCACCCTGAAAGCATCTTCCTCTGCACTCCCAGCTCAGATATTTGCCCTCTGTGTCCCCATACCATGCATTCATCTGAAATCCCCCCCACACCGCCAGCAGCCTCCACCATGATATACACTGCACCTGCCCTCTGCTCCCTCCAGCCTAGGCAACTCCTCTTCCCACACTATTGCAGGCACTCTGCACTCTAGCCCACCTCATTGCGTTCATTGAACCTCCTCCTCTCTGCACCCCTGAGCCAGGTACTCCCCTCCACTCATCCCAAGGCATGCACTACACCTCTGCTCTGCATTGCCATCCAGACATCCCCCTGGACGCCAATGTTTACACTGCACCCCCCCAGTCCAGACAACACCTCTGCCCACCTCATGGCAGGTTCTGGGCTGAAAAACCCTTCTGCTCACCCCACAGCATACATTGCACCTTCTCCTTGCAAGCCCAGTGAGTGTTCTACACCCTTCAGCCCGTAATTCTTTTCAGCACTTCACACTCGTGTACTACACCTTTCCTATGCAACCTAACAGCCTCTCTACCCCCAGCCTCTGCTCCTCTCTCTGGATCCATTGCCATATACATCACACCATCAGCCCTTCTGATAGCCCCAGCCTTTGTATCCAACTAATATGCAGTCATGTCCCCAGCTGATCCCGGGTTCTAGGGAAATGCTGCAGAGATCCTGGGATCAGCCGGGGAGTCCCCAGCTGATCCCGGGCTCCACGGCTGCCCCTTTGAAAAGCTGCCTGGGGGTTTCAAAGTGGCAGCGCCGCTGTGCGGCGCTGCCACTTTGAAGTACCCCTTCTCTCCCCCCCCCCTTTGCTGCCTCTATAATATAGATATAATATATAATATAGAGGCAGCAAAGGGGATGTCGACTAGTCAAAATATTATCTGATAAGCAAATGCTTATTGGATAGTCGACTAGTCTTTTACATCCTTATTTCATACCCCATACAGCCCTAAAAGCACCATGCAAATACCCACTGTATCCCCTCTTGGATTCCTATCCTTTTCCATGCACAGTTAGTGCTTGCTTGGACAGCTTTAGATGAAAACATATCTTTCTTGCAATCCTCAACCCACATCCTCTTTTCTCCCTCTACTTTCCACTTGAGCAAGAGGAAGTGCGTCACCCCAAAATCCCAGGCAAGAGGACTCACTCAAAATTTCATCCTTACATACACCCAGTCCAATCCCTCCAGTCCTCACACAGACACCATGTCACACTGCATTTCCTGTCCTCTTATATCCTTCATTCCACTACCCCAATCTTAAATTGCTCTCAAGCTAATAATTTACAATAATCTTTGCAAACTTCAGTTGGTTTATTTAAAAGCATTTCCGGTTGTTCTGAGTCCTGCTTCCCTAATTTAACATATTTTAAGTATTTGAGTCCCAGTGGTATGATAATTTTGAACTAATCCTTGTCATTGGAAATATCATATACAATCTCTCTAGTGAATGTAAATCACTGTTGTTGTTACTATCCTGTGTAGTATTTTTTCCCATAAGTTTCATTATCAGCTATGCAACATTTTATGCAATCATTTGTTAATGCCATGTGCTGTATAAATATTATTAATAGCATACATAATCTCTTTAAGGCTGCCATTCACTAGAGCAAGTCTGTGTTTTAGCACCACTGTTCTTTTTCTCTCATGCGGCTTTTAAACTATTTTAGTTGCTCTTGTCCTAAGAACAGTATGCAATTAGTGTGTTCTGTATTGCCTGTTATGATTACTGCTCTTTTCAACGATCTCGGTGAATTTCAGCATTAGTCATCCTAATACTGTACTTGAGTCGCTGTCATGCTGGCTGACCCAAGAGCAGCAAATCAGAACATGTAGCCAGAGGGATGGAGTCCTCTCAGGCTTTCCTTGTGATAGTTTATTTTTAAGGCACTTGTAAACATTTATAAACAAAATACCCTTCACCTGTCCTGTTGCTCTTGTGGTTTAGTGATGTGCTGCAATGAAAACTGCTCAAAGTTCAAATCTGGTAAAAACCCTGTCTGTGAACCTTGGCCGTCAGCTAGCACACTGTTAATCTACCATAAAGACCAGCATACCAATTTATGGATAGATCCAAACACCTGTGTACTTTTGTCAGGCTCCTCAGTTGTACTTAAACCTACTCCACATTGCTTTTTCATACTGTTACTACTGAACAGCATAATGCTGTTGTAATGAGAACATATAGTAAGGATCCTGTTACATGGTTGCTCAGTTACCTTTAACCTTAAAGGTTTAATATTTAGCTCTTACTCAAGATGGTTCCGCTTTTGAAAGACACCTCAATGTATTTTGTAGGCACTTCAAAACCAATGCTACTAAATATTGCAGCTTTTCAATAATTTTTAAGTGGGGTTGTTTTCTTGCTAGTATTTGTTTTTTGGGGGGGATTTAAGGTACTTGATGCTTTTTAAAAATGATCTGTGCTCAAAATACATTGAAAAAATGATCTAGTCCCCATTCCCCCATGTTACTTACTGTTAGTTTTGCTTAGTGCTGTGGTCTCTTTGTTTCTGCTACCCCACATAGGTTGGATTAGGACATGATTTTCAGAAATGTTGGGGCTGTGGTATGGAGGTTTAGGTAATCTGGTTATAGCAGTCTTAGTTTGTTAATACACATTGTGCATGGCTTTTAATTAATTTTGAACTGGGGATAATTTTGGTATAATAAACAGCTGCCAGATTTTATAATATCATCCTAACACACTGCTCTATTGAACTGTAGTACAGTTCATTGTGTTTGTAAGGCACCTTAAAAAAAAGATAGCATTTATCTGGCTTGTAATGAAATCAGGATTCATAAATGAGAGATGTTTGTTTAAAATCAGTGATGTAGTGAATTTGATTTGTTCAGATGAAAAAGATACCTTCTTGCATTATTTCCACTACACTAGCAGTTGTATCACTTCATTTCTCTGCTCTCTCTAATGCACAGGTCTCATAAAAACAAGCACTGTTTTGATGGCCAAGAAATATTATTCAGAAGTTAGTGTTGAAATAGGATTTGACTATGAAATTCTCACTTGAACAAGCTCCAGACAAAACTATCTGGATCTGTCTGAATGCAGTAAGACTTGAGAATTCTTTTACTGCTCTTGTGCAATGCAGACATGAAACTGATCTTTCAGAACTTACAGTACCTTCCTTTATATTCAGTTCTTAAAGTGAAGTTTACCAACTTTGATCTTTCCAGCTATTGCATCAGCCTTGGAAGAGTGGGAAAGCAATTTTTTGGCCCAAAACATAACAGCTGTCATCTGATTAAAAATCAGTCTAACGCTGTGACTTCTAGTAGCTTTTGGAAAGCTTGAAGGTCATTCAGAAATGTCCACATGTACAAATCATGAGGTTAAAGCTGTTAACTTTGAAAGGAATGCAGCTTATCACTGCGTAGTGCCCAATTGTGCTACATTCCATAACCTAGACATGGTACATAAATTGACAATGCATTAGTGTCTTTTTATTGTTCTGCTGTTGTGAGTTGGCCTTAATGATGGGGAGAGCTAGAATGTCAAAAGACTGCAAATTCCTGGGATTTTTTGTTTGGGGTTGTTGGGGTTTTTGTTGTTGTTGTTGTTGTTTTTTTTGGCATTGATATGGTAAACAAGGAACAGACATTATAAGGGTCACCACTCTTAAAGTTTATGCTGTTTTGTTGTCTTCCAGTGATGTTTACCATGCTTTGTTTTTATATGCAATGAAGAAAATCCACAAGAGTTTATGCCCTAATAAATCTGTTAGTCTCTAAGGTGCCATAGGACTCCACCTTGTTTTTGCAGATACAGACTAACACAGTTACATCTGAGACCTTCCATATAAAAGACATTGTAAATTATATTTGGGTGAGCATTTCTTGAAGTAAATGTTGCATTTTGTACATATGCAATAAAAGAAGTAAATTGACTTCTGTGCTGTAACATTTGGAACTAAATTGAGCTCCATTGTGGACCAAAAGCAGCGTATATTATCTGCAATCTCTGCTGGATGATTTTGTTAGGTAGTAGACTGCAAGATTTTTGAGAACAGAAGCCTGTTCTGTTTTGCACAATTAATACTTAATACATATTGAAGCAGACTTTCAAGCCTGGGTAGGGATTTTGGTGCACTATTTGAGACACCTTAAAGGGCCCTGATTCTCAGAAGGCAGGAGCTCAGTGCTTTCTATAAATTTGGGTTTCTTTCATTTGTATCAAGGTAAGCATCTAAAATTGAGATTCCCAAAATCTTGGGCTGCTTTTTAAAATCTTCATCATTATATTTTGCATTGAGTCCGTTCTTTAGCCTAGTTATCACTATTAATAGATTGTGCAAAGTAATCCAGTCTTATTTTAGCTTTCTAGACTAGAACAACTAGTCAACTAGTCTGTCCCCCCCGCCCCCACTGCCTTTATCAGAAAGAGGCAGTGGGGGGGGGGAAGGGGTGCTTCAAAGCAGCAGCGCTGTGTGGAGCCTGGGGTCAGACCCCAACTCCATGCGGTCCTGCCACTTTGAAATGCCACGTGCAGCCAAGGGCCAGCTGGGAATTCCCAGCTGCACTCTGGGGCTGCACGCGGCGTTTCAAAGCGGCAGCGCTGCGTGGAGTCGATGTCTGGCCTAGGACTCAGAGTCCCAGCCTGACCCTGGGCTTTATGCGGTGCTGCTGCTTTGAAATGCCACCGTGGGGAGCCCGGGGGCTGCTTGAGTCCCCTGTAGCACTTTGCCTTTGAAGTGTAACAGCCGCCTTGGAACTCCCAGTTGGCCTTGGGCTGCATGCAGCACTTCAAAGGCGGAGGCGCCCTTATCGAATAGTCAATGCAAATTGCATTCTATTCGAATAGAAATTGCATTGACTATTCGATTAGCCAGTTAATTGAAATTTTACATCCCTATTCTCCACTCAGGGCTAGATATAAATTGGTGGTTTTCAAGCAGTTGTCTGCAGACCTTTGGAGTCCATAGACTGTCTAAGATTTCCAAAGGGGTCCACACCTCCATTTGAATTTGTTTAGGGTCTGTAAATAAATAAATAAATAAATAAAGGTTGAAAACCACTAATCTAAAGCCCTTGAAGTGAATGGAAAAATTCTTGAACCAGCCCCTAAAGCAGTGGTGCCTAAACTTTTCCTGACATGCCCCTCTTGCTAGTAATGGAATATGTTGGTGCCCCTCTCCATTCCTGCACAGTTGGCTCAGTAGAAGAGCTTGGGCTGAAGGTAGAGCTTGGTGCAGAACTCAGGGTGGGGAAGGAACAGGGTGTAGAGGCAAAACTAGCCTGGGGATGGATAGGGAATATATGAGGGCAGAGTTCAGCCAGGGTCAGAGCAGGGGGTGTAGCTGGGCTGAGTGGTATTTCCTCTTTGCCGCCTATAAGGCCTGGGCCACCTCCACCCCCCAGCATGCTGCATGAAATGCTTCTCCGTGCCTCCTTGGTGGGTGTGCTCCACTGGTTTTTCACTTTGCCTGTTGCACCTATTTCACTTTGTTCAAAGGACAATGAAGAGCTAGATGTTCGTAAGACCTTGTAGAGCCTGATGCCTTTCCTTTTTGATTGTGTTCTGCGGGAACATTAAGGTCATAAATAAACTTAAGCTAAGGCAGATTCTTTCTCTTATTCTTCTCACTGAAAACAATCTTTATAGTGATCCCTACTGGTTCATTCTTCTTTGTATCAAAACAAGAGCATGTAAACTGGTTATTTTCCTGATGATTCATTGTTCACATGGAGATGGTTTATAAGGCATGTCGATGTTTTAAATATCCATTCATCTCAAGCTGCTAGTGGCTTTAGGGATAGCCTGCATATTTGGCAGAACCCTGGAACTGTATTGCTCTCAACCCTCATTTAATTTCTGTTTCAAACACTGTGTAGATTGCTTCTTTTATTTTCTTTTTTAATGAGCCTCCTCAAGAGGCTAACTTAATCTTGGCTTTGTGTGTGCATTTATGTGTAAGTCTGTCATAGAAGTTCACCTGCTGAGCTTTTAATCTACATTTCACACTATGCTCAAGAAATTGACAGGACCACTTTTTTTCTGATCACAAATACAAAAAACCTTCTTCCCCACACTCAAGTGCAGACTTGAATCCTTTATAAACAATGAAATACCATATAAGAGCATTAACATGCAAAACCCAAGATGTCTGTTGCAGGTTTTCAGTAATACCCATAGTTAAGCAAATCAGTTTGCCTGGATTCTGGAGTCTCCCTGGCAAGTTATTTACAATCTTTGTTTTGTTTGGGCTTTATTTTATTAAAAGAAACAATTAGCAGAGCCCAGCAAATGTGGTGGATTTTTGCCAGTTAGATTTTTCTATTGTGTGAACTTTCACAGTTTCATACTACGTGTATCTTTCTTTGTATAGCTCTGCATTAGGTTGGATTGTTGGTGTGTGTGCTTATGAGCTGTGGAGACACATTGCCGAGAGATGAACTGTTGGAGAGCTAAAGGTTTTACCAAATAACTTCTAGAATATTAACAGTTTTTAGAAGGTCAGATTTATATATGTGTGGGGGTGGGATGTGCGTGTAGAGAGCTAAGGGTGGTGTTTGTTAGGCACACCAATGTGATTTCTGAAGTAATTCTGGTGAAGACAATTGAATGGTAACAGGTTAAAACTGTTGAAAGTGAGAGGAGAGAAGCCATTGGAATGTGGGAAACCACAGTCCTTTGTCCCCCAGGTATGTTAAAGCCACTTGGCCAAATACGTACTCCCATACAGCAGGGGTGGGGAATCTTTTTTGGTATGGGGGCCTCTGACCCACAGAAAAATCAGTCATGGGGCACACAAGTGAGAAGTAAACAAAATAAAACCCCTCTCTGAGGTGGCCACTAACTAAGAAGGAGAAAAACATTCCCCTTGAATGCCAGACTCTTGGGGGACCCAGGCTACTAGATTTTATGTGCTCTAGCCCACAGGGGGGCTGGAGCACTATCTCAGACTTCCCAGTTCTGGGGGGATGGACACCCAGGCCTTGGGGCCATATCCAGGCAAGTTGGGGGCTGCATCTGCCCCCCGGGGGCCTTAGGTTCCCCACTCCTGCCAAACAGGTTACATCTAGTTATCTTGATTCTTGAAGCCTAAAGAGATGGCTCTTAAATGTGGTCAGTTGTTCACAGCTGAGACAGTTTTAGCTTGATGGATTGTAAGTGGTTGAATTAGGTTAGTCATTGAAGTCAGGCTTTCAGCTAATTTAAAAAAAACAAACAAACCTGCTGTTCTAGAATTAAGGTGTTCTGTTCACCTAAGTCTTGTAGGACTTTCTAATGTCACATGTTAGGCTTAATTACTATTGGAATGTCTGTCCTTTGCTGGTAAAATGGAAGAGATGACTCCTTAAGTTTGCAGCTGCTTTAGTGTTGTCTTGTGTTTAACCTGATTTGAAATGCTGCATTGCTTTAGTCTTTTTAATTAAAACTGACGTAAGAACTATGATTTTTTTTCCCCCATTACATGTTCACAGGGCTTCTGCATAAGTTTATCCCTGTTTTGCCCCTCACTCCTTTAAGAGCCATCGGGATGCAATCCATAGGCATGTGGTATTGGAAATAAAATACCAGACAACCGTAAGTCTGTTAACATAAGAAGGATGTTTGAGTCAAAGATTTTTGCTAAAAGATTTAAAATTTGTAATCTTGCTAACTGTTCAGTGTTATGTATTACATGTTGAAAAGTATAAAAAGAGTCCTTTAAAAATGTTAAATTGTTTCTTGGTAGTGGACCACATTACTTATAATTATCACACCACAAGTGCATGCAAAATTTCTAAAACTAATTACTTTTATTCCCCAGAGAGTTCTATGTAGCACATCCTGGTCAGCAGCAATGTTTCCTCTAATCTTTTCCATCCACGTGCAAAATAAATTTTTATGTGCACCGAGGCATGACTGTGCACCAGCAGAAACACAAAACCTAGCTGTGGGCACTCTGCTAATCATCTGGGTGGCATTTAAATCTCTTCAGAGTGGCTGCACAAGTTCACAACACTGGTCAGCAGTGTATTTTGTCTTACTGGAAAGTCCTTGGCTGGGTAGACATAAGGAAAACAGAGTGACAAATCTATTACCAACTATGCACACACAGATTGCAAGCTAGTGCCGTCCTGATTAGTACTTAGCTTTGGATCCGCTAAGAAGCTTTGAGCCACCAGCCCTGCAGTGGGATGCTACTGCAGTGGCTTTCAGTTAATCTTTAATAAAGTGCGTACACCTGAAGTGACTAAGGTCTGCTAAAGCAGCTACTCACTTATCTAGTATGACCAAGCAGGATATGTGTGCACTGTGTATCCTAACAAATCTCTCCCTGAAAGCAGGGGGAGGGGAAGAATAAAGGTTTTTTGTTTTGTTTTTTGGTGTGCTAGCATGGGAGATGGGAACATTTGTAATTAACTTTGTGCTACTCTTAAGAAAGCGCTGCTGGAGGAGTTTTGTCTTGTAGCCTAGAGGTTTCTGTGACTCCCTCTTGGCAATCCAATCATCCCCAGCCCAAACTAAAGAAAGACTGGATACTTTTTCCTATGAAACTTCCACTAATTTGCAGGATTGGGCTGCATGCTGAATTTGCATGGTCTGTGCAGGAGCACTGGAGACAGCTTAAAGACTTGGCTGGCACAGGTACATAGTAACACAAGATTTCTGTGATTCATTCTGGAAGGATGTTTGTAACTGAACAAAGCTTAGTGGAGACCCAGTCTTCTAAAATAATGTGGTTTTGTGTTGAGTCTTCAGGAGTGACTTACCACTTTGATCACTTCGCTTTCTCTAATATCCCAATTGGGCCAATCCCTTGCCTTATCTGAGCTTTGTTTGTAGCTGATGCCACACAATGTTATGGATGATTCCTTGTTAATCTGTTTCTAATGCATCTGGTCAAAACAGTAGCTAGGTTTGTGATATTAGAGAGACAAGATAGGGGAGGTTATATTTTTAATTGAGTCAACTTATGTTGGTGAGAGAGACAAGCTTTTGAGCTTACACGGGGTTGTGATGTTAGTCAAAAGAGTTGTGTGGTTGTGGTTATACAGCTGTTGTGGCCTAGAAGTTTGACTGTACAGCTCTGGTTTGATAAACAAGACAGGAAATAACCAGTTCAAGTTCAGGTAGGTATATCTGATTGGTTTAGTGTGTCCTATCCATTTTGCTTGGTGTGTTTGCCTGCTTCCTACACATTTTGCTATTTGATTACTTTTAATGGGGATCATGATGCATGTGGATGGGCATCTTAAAGCTATTGGCTTCACTCACTTGTAGGATCATGACTGTTTGTCTTTTTCCATTTTCCATGAAAGATCTCTTAGTTAGAAGCAATAACTGATTTAGCAGCTAGCTATATTACCATATGCACGACAAACATTGTATTTGATTGTTCTAGGAGAAAACAGAACTCCATTGTGTGTGTGTGCATGCGGTAATTTCAGAAAGCCAAATGGTGCATTCCTCTTTGTGTTTTCATAAAGTAGAACCCTTATTGCATTTAAATTCATTGGAAATATTAGGAGGGGGAGGATTTTCTTCAGTAAACTTAGAATGGTTCTTCATGGAACAAGGCTATTTGTCTGGGTTTTTTCCCTACTGTTAAGTGGGGTATAGCTGTTTCTTTAAGTGAAATTTTGCTTGGGTTTGGGATGGAAGGAAATGATACTGATATTTTTGATTCAATAGAAGGGTGTGTGTGTGTGGGGAGGGGGTGTGTGTGTGGATAGGAGAGTATACAGATGAAGGAATCCATTGCAGATTCTGTCTACTCTGAGATGGTGGCTGTCTGGAAGAGCCTTTTTTTCTTTTCTTTTTTTTTTTCTTTTGGTCTTTTTTTGTTTTCCATCATTCTTAATGGACTTAGAAGTATTGATTGATCAGTGGAATTCCTGATTAGTGCAGCTCTAAGGTGACAGAGTCCCTATAATTGCTTTTTTATTTTGTATTTCTTCCCTCCTGCTTTCCCTTCAGTACAGAAATTGGATTCTCTTCAGAGTACGCTCTCTATCCCTGTGCATAATCCTTTGGGAATTATTGTTGTCAAGAGACCACGGCCTAAATCAATTGATTCTGCAGCACTTCAGGTTTCAGTTCTGAATTGATGCTGCACTGGGTCTAGTTATGTTATTGACAATGGAGGGAGCACTCAGCAGCTATTAGTACTTGTAGTTCAGTAGTCACTAACCAGTAGATTGGGATCTACTGGTAGATCTTGGAGCCTCTGACAGATGATCCTGACTAGTTTGCCCAAGACAAGAGGCTATCAAGTGCTGGTACTTCAGCTGCCTCTCCTCCCCCCCCCCTGCTGCTCATCTCCTGCCCTTTGCCTTGGAGCTGCCCCTTCCCCCTGGGAGACTCCTGCTTTCTGTGCAGGGCAGGAGAGCGAGAAGGGGGTGCTGATGTTAAGGTGCCCCCTCTCCCACTCTGTATCTTTTCTCCACAGAGCAGAGAGGGGGCACAACAGGACTTAGGATGGAGTTTGCTGGGTGCTTTAGGGAATGGGCCTGGGCCAGGACAGGGATGAACCTGCCTTAGTCTCACTGTACCACCAACTAGGAGCCACCAGCAGTTCCCAGCTGGAGCCCACATCCCAAACTCCTACTCCAGTCATGAACCCCCTCCTGCACCACAAGCCTTTGCCCTAACCCCGAGCACGCAAATGCTATCCCAGAGCCTGCATCTAGAACCCCCTCCTACATCCCAACTGCCTGCCCCAAGAGCAGCTCAGAGCCCCCCTCACACCAGATCCCTTAATCCAAGACCAGAACTTGCTCCCCAACCCTCTGCCCCAGCCTGATGAAAGTGAGTCAGGATAGACAAGAGAGGGAGGATGGAGTGAAGAGGGGTGGGGCCTTGTAGAAGGGGTGGGAAGGAGGCAGGGCAAGGGTATTTATATTTGAGGTAGATCCTGGATTGCACTTAAATTCAAAAAGTGCTCTCATGTTCAAAAGCTTTGGAGACCACTCTTGTAGTTAGTCTCCTTACGAGGTGGAGAACCTCAGACCCAGGGGCTGGATGTGGTCCCCGGCTTGCCTAGCTTCCGGCCCCTGAACCCTCCCCCCATCATTGGGAGCCCATGCTGGTGCTCCAGTCCCCTCCCCCTGCTACCGTAATGGGGCTGGAGCACACAAAATGTACTAGGCTGGGCCCCCCTAGGCTCTGGTGTGCAAGTGGAATAAGGGGAGTGTCTTTCTCCTCAATTGGGGGCCATGTCAATGTGGGTTTTTTCTTTTGCTTCTCACTTGTGTGCGGCCCCATCTGATTTTTTTTTATGTGGGTCTGCAGCCCCTGAGCCCCCCCCAAATCCCCATCCCTGAGTCTCTACTTGAAATAAACAGCCTATGTTAAGAAATGGTGGTGCACACTGACCAAGAATTTTAAGAAATATACCCTTAATGGGGTTTTGTTATGATTATTTGCATTATATGATGCACATAAGGGCATCATTTAAGGGATAGGGCCTGAGGTGGTGCTCTCTATGCTTGTCCTGCTATTAGGAAGCCTTTCTAGCCTTTACCCTAAAACAGTGGTTCTCAAAGTGTGGATCGCGACAGTCTTGCAAGTGGTCTGTGAGCTTGGAGCTTGCAGCAGGGAGTCCACACTGGTGCTCCATCCCATCCTCCCCAGCATGAGGTTGGAGTGCTACTGCTGGCTTCCTGCTGTGTGTGTGTGGGGGGCGGGGGGGAAGGAGTCTTCCGGACCAAATCCGGCTTGTGGGGAAAGGAAGTGGCTATGAGTACTGCCGCTACCCTTCCTCCTCCCTGGGGGAAACAGCAGCGAAGGAAAATGTTTGCCTGGGGGCTTTCCTCCCTGCTCCCATTGACAGGTATCACTGCCATTGACAGTGGGAGCAGTGGGGGGCCATGCCTGGGTGCGGCAGGAAGCACAGATTCAGGTAAGCGCCCTCACCCTCCTCATGGACATATCCCATACCCCTATTTCCCTCTTGCATCCCCTTCCTGCCGAGACCCTGCTCCTCAACTGCACTCCATCTCCCACCCAGACCCCCCACCCTTAGCCTGTGCCTGCACCCAACAACCTTCTAGCCAGACACCCATCGCCTCCTGCACACATTTTGTCATCATGAGTGATTGGCTGGTGATCCGTGCAAAGGTCTACATTGAATGGAGTGGGCTGCAGTCCAAGAAGTTTGAGAACCACTGTCCTAAAAAGAGTTAGAGGCAGTATTCCCTCTAATTTGTATGACCCTGTGTGGACTAGGCACGTGAAAATGTAAATGTACATGGTTAACTGATTAGCCTGGGCTCATTGGTTAACATGCACGGTTACATGCAACCTCCTGCCCTGCTGCCTCTGATCTGAGGCTTTTAAGCTAGCTCCCCACATATACCAGCTCCCTCAGAACCGCCTGTTCCCCTCCACGTGTAACTGCTGAAATTTTCAGCAGTTACTCATGTACATGAATAAATGCATTTTAACATCCCTAGTGTGGAATGACTTGTGTGGAATTATGTCCTTGTTTGGAATGAACAAAATTCGTTCCGCAAATGGGCTGAGAGATTCAGTTCAGGAGGTTGTGTTGAGGGTGTGGGATCTGGGGTGGGACTAGGGATGAGCTTTTTGGTGTGTGTGTGTGGGGGGGGGAGGGCTCCAGGCTGAGGCCAAGGGCTCTGGAGTGTGGCAGTGGGTTTGGGGGAGGAGGTTGGGTTGGGGGTTTGGGATCTGGACAGGAGTTAAGGTGCAGGAGGAGGTTCAGGGCTGGGGAGGGAGCTCGGGTGGTGGAGGGAGCTCGGGGCTGGTGTGAGTTGCTTACCTGATGAAGCGCTTGTTTGGTAGAGGGGTGAACAGGTGGCTCTGTGCTGCGCCGCACTCATCTGCATGCACAGCTCCCTGCAGATCCCATTTACCATGATTTCTGGCCAATGGGAGCTGCAAGGACAGAGCTTCCCAGTGCTCGCAGTGACATGGCTTGGGGGGGGGGGGGAGATAGGAAAGGAACAGAAGCTTGTGGAGCCTCTGCTCCCTCCCACCACCACGAAGAAGGGCTGGCCCAGAACACAAGGGCTTTACGGGCTGCAGTCCGCTAAAACCCCTTTCTTAATCCAGCCCTACTGCTGGGGTCAGAGTAGTGTAGCTTTCTCCCAGCCACGGCAAAGGGAGATGTGTACTTTTCCAGTCCCAGCAGGGTGGCCGCTCTCCCCCAGCCATGGCAATCCTGAGCCCCTGGGTGAAGCTTATTAGGCAGCTGCACAACCATGCAGCTTGAGGGAATTTTGGGTAGAGTGCTTCTGTTTCACACCTCTAGCCCTGACATGACATCTTGGATAACAGCAATTGTGTGGTGCTTTCACACACTGCACTCTCCAAGGTTGGTGAGCATTCTCCTGAGAGGAGTCCGACACATGCTGGTGTTAACCTAAAGTAAGTTTTGGATGGGAACTGTTTGACCCCTCTATCCTAATCCAAAATCTCAAGATTATATTTTTCATATATATATTCCCTACCTGTACAGCCATCCTGTTTCCTCCACAGTCGGCTGATGTGTCTTTATGCATATGATGTCTTAAATGCATTTGAACATATTTTTCCTGCTGCTTTATCTTCCGCTCTTGGTTAATGATAAACCTTTTATAATACTTGCCTGCCTTTTTATAGAGGGAAATATTTGGTAATTTCCTGCTGTTTTAAACAAGAAATTGGTGATTTACAATTAACTTTTTTGTGGTCTGATGTTACATTTTGTTGCATAACTGTTCTTTGGCTTATTAACTGGAAAGCCTTTGATTACACTTCATCGCAAAGTACAACATTAGCATTTCTTTTGCTGCATTGTGACTTATTAAAAATACTGTCATATTTTGTTAGATTTTACTAGAACTTTTTGGGCCTTTATATATTTGTTTTTTATAGTCTTTCCAGGAAAATTAATAATGCTAATTTTGAAGTATTAACAAAGTTCTAAAACTCTTTTGCAAAATAAAATAGTATGGTCTGTGTTTTCAGAAGTGAGCTTTTGATGCCCAACTTGAGATTCACTAAAAGGCTTGACTTTCAAAAAGTGCTGAGCACACACTCTTTTGGAAATCAACGTTGTCTCAAGGTAGGCATTACAAATCATTCGTTACTTGTAGATTTAAGGCCGGTAGCTCTAACATCATCAGGAGTAAACAGGTGTAAGACAGGTGATGCCAGTAAAATCCTCAAAGACTGCTTGCAAGTTTCCTTTTAAAACCTTCAAGATTGGTTTTTTTTTTTTTTTTAAAGGTCTAGGTTCCATTGTGTTTTTGTTCGGTGGAGTCTCTCCAAAGAGAGAGTCATTTTGTGTTTTCCTCTCAGGCCTTTGGGGAGGTGCGGGTGGGTGGAACCAAACAAATACTGTAAAAGTTGAATTGACTTTTTATGTTTAAACTACAAGCTCTTGCTATGTGACCCTCTCACCTTCAGTAAAGATTTCAGTTAGGGTAACAGCAACCCTGTACTGCAAGTATTTGAAAAAAAAATCAATGCTTCCTAGGGGAGACCAACAGCAGCAGATGGCTGACTCATCAGTTCCCTGAGATCCTTTGCTTTCCTAGTGGAGAGGCTGCAAGAATTAGGAGCACAAGAATCATAAACGGTAATCATAATCGGTCAACTATACCTCCTGTTAACATGCTTTAAATTGGAAGAGACGGGATTACTCTTGTGCTACTTTTTTTCACCTCTCTTAACTAGGTCTCTCCAAGCAAAGACTCAGATGTGACTCATCTTGCTGCACAAGAGGCAAAAATGAATAGACTTATCCTGTCTACTTTGGCTTAATCAAGTACAGTAGAGTCTACTTAAATGAAAATCCGTATAAAGGGAAATACCCCAAACTTCATGCATGTGCAGTTGCAGAGAAGCCCTTTCAGAGCAGATGGCCTTTGTGTGGATTTTTGAAACCTTTTCTTTCCCACTACACCCTCACAGTAACAGACTCCACTACACTGAGCGCACACCACTGTGCATGTGGCCAACTTCATGCTATTTAAGGCAGTGTTCCTGATTTCTTTGCCGTATTCCCAAAGTGATGTGCCTCAGGTCTTGACTACACTGAAGCTTGCCCCAATTTCAGCCATTTACAACCAGCTACTAGTTGAACATTTTTCCTAGTGTAATGGCCTAAGGCAGTGTTTGCACTAAGCTTTTTTTGCCAAAAAACCCTCACCCTTTCTACCATCAGTTCAACTCCATCAGTGGTAGAGTTTAAACAACCATGTTTGACCAGCTCAAAGTAGATGTATATAATAGGGTGATTACAATGCTGGCATCACGTTGGCTATCACCAGTGTTGCAGAAGAGTAGTAATGATGGCAATACCTTCTCTGGTCCATATTTCACCCCCGTACTCCATGGAAACTGTTCTCACCAAAGCACTATACATCAGAACCAGTCTTCCAACCTCATCCTCCTCAGGCTGTCAGCTATATTTGACTCTGGAGACCATACTTTCCTTCCTACCTTGCCCACCCTGGGCTTCTGTGACTCAGTCCTCTTCTGGTTCTCTTCCTAATTCTCCAACTGCTCCTCTAGCATGCTCATCCCCTCCCCCCCCACCATCTTTGGGGCATATTGTGTGTGTTTTCTTCCTCAGGGCTTTGTCCATGGTCCATCACTCCCTCTTCTGTCTCTGTGTAATCACCTCTGTAAACACACAATCAATGGCCATTGCTATGCTGGCAAATCAGCAGATTTACCTCTCTTCTCCAGATCTATCTCCGTCAGTCCAAAATAAAATTTTGGACTGTCACTCTGAGATCTCCTCATGGATGTCTGGCCATCAGCTTAAGCTGAGCATAGCCCAAACAGAGCTCCTAATGTTTCCCCTCTAGCCTTTTCCCCACATCCTTTCTCAGTTATTGTGGACAACACAGCATCCTGCATGTCACTTGGGTCCATAACTTGCCTCCTTCCATTGGTTCCCCCCTCTCTGTTGCATTAAACAATAAGCAACTAGCCTTCAATTTCAAAGTTCTTAGGGACCAAACCTGGCCCTACCTCTGTCTCATAAATTATTGTGGTATCGACTAAGGATATTAAATATCAGTTAATTTACTAGTCGAGTAGTTGATGGAATTTCCATCGACTACTTGACTAGTCGATAGGCACTTTCGCATTCCTCCTTTGATATGTACAAGAGCCCCTCAGGGGGCTCTTGTACATATCAAAGGAGGAATGCGGAACTCCACATGCAGCCTGGGGCCAGCAGGAAGTCCCGCTGACTCCGGACTGCATGCGGCGCTCCAGCTTTGAAATGTACAAGAGTCCCTAGCGGGGGCTCTTCTGCATTCCAAAGCAGAAGTGCCCTCATGGAGCCCAGGGTCAGCAAGGGACTTAGAGTACTCCACTGACCCTGGGATCCATGTCGTGCTGCTAATCTGAAATGCCACACGGACCCTGGGGGTCAGCCTCAGTGTTTCAAAGGGGCAGTGCCTCACAGCTGACCCCAGGCTCAGCAGTGCGGCACTGCTGCTTTGAAGTACCCGCTCTTCTCCCCCTCCCCACTTTGCAGCCTCTGATAGAGGCAGCAAGGGGGGGGAGAATTAACTAGTCATCTGACTATTCGATAAGCATTTGCTTATCCGATAATCGACTAGTCCTTAACTTCCTTAGTGTCGACTTTCACTTATCTGCCAACAGGGCCAACTTCCATTGCCCACTGATTTTAAAGTGCAACAAGCACCAGAATGCTTCATCCCATGCTTCTCCTTATATATGGGAGAAGCTTCCCTTAAACATCTGCCAATCTATCTTTGTTGTCCTTCATCTCCCTCCTTAAAACTCATCTTTGCTGTGATGCCTACAAAACAATCTGATAATGGTTAGGCACCTGGTGTGCTGAGATTTCTGCCTATCATGATGACCAAGAGTGTCTCTTTATACTCTCTGGTGTGTATCCATCTGTTTCTCTTGTCTTATACTTAGTTTGTAAGCTACTTGACGGACAAGGATCCTCTTTTGTCATGTTCCATTACTGGGGCTATGTCATGTCATAAAATGATTAGTAGTAATGGTGGAATTGTTTGCAAACAAGCAGAATGTAGGTAAAATAAGTAACTTGACTCAGCCTTCAGAAAGAGTCAGAGCTGGGATGGGAATACACAAGAATCCTACTCTGTCCAGTGCTCCATCCACTAGAGTAGGCTGCCTCTCCTGTTTGCTGAGCTGCATCTAACTACTCATTGCTGTGGGTCTGTGTTATGTTCAGTTGACCCGTTGTGAATCTGAAAGGTTCTACAACTCCTTAAGTAAGCATCTGAACCATTCAGTCGCCCCCCCCCCCCCCCACCCCGTGGCTTGTGTGTTTGACAGAGCTCTGTGGGGGATGGTGGAGGGAATATTATGCCACTGGGTTCTAAAACGAGGGATTGTGAATCCTTTAG
This sequence comes from Rafetus swinhoei, assembly GCA_019425775.1. Lineage (NCBI taxonomy): Eukaryota > Metazoa > Chordata > Testudines > Trionychidae > Rafetus > Rafetus swinhoei. The sequence continues at coordinate 49,854,029 of CM033432.1, forward strand.
CTCTTCTCAAGAAAGTCAGGTGCCTTGTTAATTTGGGATAAGCCAGGAATCAGTCAGCTGGAAGCAATTTGTGCTTTGCCCTCTTACCCTAGTGAGAGGTGAGCCAGGTGATTGATTACCTCTCTCTCCCCACCTCTTTTGTCTGTTCAGCTTTCACGTGAAGTATTTCTAAAAGCTGCTAGACAAGCAGCCTAGGGGGCTGATGTGATAAGAGGTGTGGGGATTACAGCAGTGCCAAAGTTTCCCTTCCCTGAGTCAGTGCTGTGCCTGCCTGTCTTTGGAAGGAGTCACCTTATCCCAGTATTATCAATCACGAGTGATCAAAAATCATGAGTTGGCACTCATGACATTTAAAAAATAAATACATCTGGGTTTTGATTTTAGTTGGCATTTCTCCTTGGAGCTTTTGGGTGTATATTTTGAAATTTTTCTTTACAAACATAAGGACCAGAATTTTTTTTAAACGAAAGTTGAGGTTCTCATTTATTCACCTGACCCCATGAGCTGGCACTTAAAACACCAAATGTTGCAAGATTTGTGATTTTTATAATAAATAAATAATCGTGTGTGTTAGCTGTGGTGATAGAGTTTTGTGTGTTGTTTATTATAAGTGGAGCGTTTGAAATTAAGCCAAGAAAAGGAGTGATTTGATCCGTCCATTGTTTGGTGTACAATGAATACGTGTGTGCGTACTGCATCTCACGTTGGTTTATAAATATTATAAGTTTTTTGCTGAGAGGGTGTGAGTACCAATTTCCCTGGGAGCTTGCTTCTTTGACTGCCTCCTTAACAATCACTTACGCTAATAATGCAGGCTTGCATAAGTGTAAATTTCTGTGGTCTTGTTTTACTAGGGAAAAGTGTTATTTTGAATGTGTTAGCTAATATGTGTTTATAATCCTGTTGATAAGCTCTCCCAACCAGCTAACATATTTTAAAACCACACCCTAGGATTTTGACATTGTTCCGGCCCACATGCGGGGAGGAGGGGAGGGAGGACAGGGTGCAAAAGCACCTCCCCCCCCATCATTCCCCAAGTAAGCCTGGGGAAGGCAGGACTGGTGTGCTGCCCGAGCCCCTCTCTTCCATGCTGTGGCTGGCTGATTTTCCAGCTTACTTGGGGAATCATGGGGGGGTGCAGTCACACCCTTGCGGTCCACATTTACATAAAAAGCACCCCCACACACAGAGAAATTTCTGCATACGGGCCTGATGTTCACATGTATTTTAACATGTATTCATTAGTACCTTTCTTCCTAATGTAGACGTGGCCTGAGTTTCTTGACCTGAAAGTAGCCAGACTTGAGCTTTTCCTTTCCTTGGGAGTTCTGTAGTTCAGGACTTGCCCCTGAGGCCTTGCCCCCATCTACAGTTTTAAGGGTAGTGTTATGGCATAACATGTTTGAAAAATCTTAAATCTGGGCTAAACAGTTTAATGCATGCTTTAGCTCAGTGTTTCTCAACCAGTGGTATGAGTACCCTTGGGGTACTCGAGAGAAGTCTGGGGGGTACATCAACACAACTGAAATTTGGAGAAAACTGAATTTTTGTGTTAAGTTTTACAGCGCTTTCTTATTTTTGTACTTTTTACACCCAAAAATTTCATCGCCCAGCTACGATTCAGCTTTTTAAACAAATGTGTTGCAAAGGTAGAAAAAAATTGTGTGTGTCTGAAAACTGTCGGTACCGGGGGTACTTATAATTATTTTTTTTGAAAAGGGGATACTTTATAAAAAAAGGTTGAGAAACACTGCTTTAGCTGGACTGACTTAACATGTCAAAGGCAGGGTGCTTTGTCTGCATTTGATTTCTAAAATGTGTTAGCTAACATGCTAACAACATACTTCTAAAATCCAAGCTTACACAGATCCTAAGGAATGAGCCCAAGTGTAAACCCCAAATGTCTGTACCTTGAAACAAACATTGGCAGACTTGTGTGTTAATTCCCTTAATTTGGCTCTGAAGGCCTTAATAGTCTGACTCCAGGCTGATGGGTCAAAGGTGTTGCAGTTCCAAAGCAGGCCCTAGCAAATATGATAAAGATCCTGGAAAACATCCTGAAAGGATTTGCTAATGAAGGGAAAGCTAGTGCAGTTTGTGTGGCACCACTGCTGTATATTCTTTACACCCGTGGTGTCCAACACGCTAGATACTAGCTGCATGTGGCTATTTGGTCTGTTGAGTGTGGCTACCTGAAGAAGTGGGGTAAAGCCTGAGGTGACATTCAAGCCTGGAATTAGGGCAATAGTCATCTGAAGAAGTGGGCTGTGCCCATGAAAGCTTATGATACCATCTATATGTTTTTTTGTTAGTCTTTAAAGTGCTACCAGACTATCTGTTGTTTTTTAAGTAAACACTGTGCATTGTAATTCGGACTTACTGGCCTCCAGGTGATGATTCAGAGTGCTCCATTGAGGAGCACTTTGAACTCCAGTGCTCTTCAGCCAGGTGAGCAGGAAAAGTCTCTTTGCTCCACTTATCTGAAGAAGTGGTTTGTGCCCAAGAAAGCTTATCAATCTATCTAATCTATCTAATTTTTTTTTTTTTTGTCTCTAAGGTGCTACAGGACTACTCATTGTGTTAAGTTACAAGCTAACAGGGCTGCCCCTCTGAGACAGGAAAAGCCCCAGGAATTTTGGATGTTTATTCCCTGTTGGAGCCGCATGGGGAGCTCACCAGCCCAGCTGAGCATGCCTTCCTAGCAGGGCCATCCTTAGGCACATGCAGTGTACATGGCTGCATATGGGCACCCAGGTATTCGGTGCCCCTACCCGGCCATGTCTGTGTCTGTGCTTACAGACAGCCCTGACAATTGTCTGCTGTTTTCTCTCTGGTCCAGCCCTTCGCCGGGCTGCTCTCGGCCAAATTTGTTAAATCCGATACAGAGAGGTTCTCCCCTGGCTGTAGTAAATCCACTTCCCTGAGAACGGGTAGCCAAGTCAACTGCAGAATTCTGTCTGCCTTGTGCGGTCTGCACCAGGGTTGAGGTCAATGTAGCTATAGTGATGTACATATTCAGCACACACTGGCCCTGTGGATGTTCAAGTGCTCCCTACTGCCACCCAAAACCATGCTGAAGCTAGCAACCAGTGTCCATTAAATGGTTCAGGGCAACTGCCCCAGGCCCTGTACTTTGGGGAGCCCTGCAGGGGAGCTGGTGCTGGCAGCCGGGGTCAGGCCTACCCACATACTCACTGGTGGCGGCTGCAAGTGGAGCAATCCAGCCCCAACCTGCTCTGCTCCCCACCCTCAGCTCCCAGCTGCATTGCTCAGGAAGGGGGCTCACAGAAAGTGGCAGAACCACTCCACGTACTCACCAGCTGGTGACGGGGAGTGATGCAGTTGGAAGCTGCGGAAGCAGAGCAATGTTTCCTCTAATCTTTTTCATCCATGTGTGGATGTTTTTCCACCCTTGTATGGAATAAATTTTTATGTGCTCTGGGGCATGTGCAATTGGGCACCACCAGTAGAAATACAAAACCTGACTATGGGTGCTCTGCTAATCAGCTGGGCAACATATGAATTTCTCCTGAGCTCCTAGGAAATGCTGGAGCAGAGCAGGCTGAGGCTGCTGCCAGTGAGCCCTGTTGCTGGGTTCCCAGTAACTGCATCTCCTTGGGGGGAGGAAGAGGTGGCATGGCAGCAGGGTGGGGGCAGAGCAGAGGCAGGAGAAGGTTTGGAGGGGCTAAAGTAGGGGTAGAAGCTTGGGGCAAGGGGTTGCTGGAACCTGGGGCAGAGAGGATTGTCCCGAGCAGGTGAGGCAGACCTAAGCATCAGCAGTGCAAAGCCTCTTGTGTGCATCCCACATAAAAGCTTCTTGCAATCTTGCCTTACATGCCACCTGTAGAATTCTCTTTGATGGCATCATCTGCAAGATGTAATCTCTGAGCAACTGCAGACCTGTTGCCTGCACAGGAGGGAAGTACTTTTCTGACTCTGTTAGCCTGATAGCATGTGAGCCACAGATTTTAGAGCAGATACTTGGTGTGTATGTGCGTGCATTATTTGTTACATGCACGTGTGTATATTTCTGCCCACAGCCTTCTTGTCCATAGGATGGTTTGAGACAACTGAGCCCTACACTTTGGGTGGCCCTGCATTTCTGGTGGGCCGTGGAAGTGCAAGGCCAAGAATGGATGGGAGAAATAGCAGGGGTCCTGGTGCCAGCAGCAGGGGTTGGGCTTGCCTTTGCACTCCCTGGCAATGGCAGGAAGTGGAGCAACCCAGCCCCAGCCTTCCCTGCTCTGCTGGCTCCCAGCAGCAGCATCACTTGTGGGAGGGATTTGGGGGAAAGGTTGGAGTGGAGGCAGGGAGTGGGCACAGCAGGGGCAAGAATAAATGGAGCAGAAGGGTGGGCCAGGATCAGCAGGGAGTGGGTTTGTTGTCCTGGGCCCTGCACCCCTAAAGATGGCCCTATATTTGCCATATATTCCTCATTGCATTCTGCTGTAGGATAGTATGTGTTCTTTCCCTAGAGAGGGAAACCAAGGCAGAGGTTCAACAACTTTTCTGAGGTCACAGCTGGGGCAATGTGTTGTTAGAAATAAGGACTGTGTGGCTCCCAGTCCAGTGCCCACTCTGCTAGATTATGCTTCATCCCCAAACCAATTTGAGTGGTAAGGGGAGGGCAGGACTTTATCTTAGGGAGCAACAAAGTGTCCATTATTTCCTCTGGGTCTGTCATGTGAATGAACTTTGAATGGGCCCTGTAGTGAGTAGGAATGTGAAAGTGTAACCATATACACATTTACTAAAAGAGCCTGGGCGCATCCGTTAATGTGCACTGTTACACAGAGGCCTCTCTCCCCCTGTGTGTAACTGTGAACTGTTGAAAATTTCAGTGGTTACCCAATTACTTAATGCATTTTAACATTCCTAGTAGCAGGGGCGGTGGGTATAATAGGTGGGGGGGGAAGGTATTGTCTTCCCAAACTGCCCACCTGGCCCTACCCAGACTTCACTCCCAGAATGCTTACTATAGGTATACTGTGGGCAGAGTGTTGCTGCCTTCCAGGGCCGCCCCACGTCCCCTGAAGCTGAGGAGGCTGGGGCCGTGCACCCCCCCCCCCCTTCACCTCCCTGTGCTCTGGAGCCAAAGAGGCTGGGGCAGCGTGTTGCCCCACCACCTCAGAGAGCGGGGCTTGCTCCCATAGGGAGCGGGGCCTTGGCAGAAGGGTGGGGCTGTGGCAGGATTGGGAGCTTGTCTTCCCCCAGGCTTACCTTCACCCACTGCTCATGCCTAGTAGTGAGGGGACAGATAGAAGAGTCAATCTGATTCGAGAAATAGTTCTCCCAAATCAGTTTTCCAAGTATCCTCAAAGAAATGCAGAACTAAATCCCTTGCTGCAAGTTGTCCACGGTGACATCATTTCTATTTGGAAAGAACACCTCTACCCTATCCCACCCCACCTTTCCAGGGTGAGTGTTTCCTGATTGGAATAATTTTCCTTATTGGTCTCTTGCTGCTGGTGCTGGAGGGGTTGACACTTGAGGTGTAGTTGGGTTGTAATGGCACTATAAATCACAATAGGAAGGAATACAGCTGTAATTTATAAAATTCTAGCGCCTTTCTGAATGATGAATAGTTCCTCCCTTCTATAGCAGGATGCTGTGTTTGGACAGTAGTTGGCTTCTAAGAAAGAATGGCTGTTGTCAGTGTAACACTTCACTGGAAACCTTTGCAGAAGGTTGATTGTGACTTTGAAGGATGGAATCCTTAAACATTAAGGAGTTGTAAGTGAGACACTTGCTTCTCCAAACATTTCAGACAGCTTGGATCTGCTCACGCTTTCTCTCCTATGGTATTTCTTAGCTGGGTAGATTATTGGGAACCGTTATGAGAGTTCTCTTTTCTGCTTGAGTCTCTGAACAGACCTAAATCTGCAAAAACTTAAAAAACAATGAATAGTCTAGTAGCACCTTAAAGACTAACAAAACATGTAGATGGTATCCTGAGCTTTCGTGGGCACAACCCACTTCTTCAGATGACTTCAAGAATCTGAAGAAGTGGGTTGTGCCCACGAAAGCTCAGGATACCATCTACATGTTTTGTTAGTCTTTAAGGTGCTGCTAGACTATTCATTGTTTAAGTTTTTCCAGTTACAGACTAACTGGGCTACCCCTCTGAAGCTTCTAAATCTGCAAGTGAGTACTGATGTAATCAGGGGGGAAAGGGATTTTGTGATATTTTTAGGTATTGCCAAAATTTTTGGGTATTGCTGAGAAGACCAGAGAGAGCCTCTTTCTTGTGGAAGTTAGTGGAGCTACTGAGGTATTCAAGTATCTGAGGACACATGAACTTTTGCTATATTTAAAATGATGCTCACTGCCCTAATGAGCAGTGCCTCGTTTTCATGAGGGTCCTGTAGGTGTTTTGTGCTAATATTTAAACTGTTTTAAGGACGTTCTTTGATGCATTAAATTCAAACAGATTTCCACACCATTGTTAGTAATAGCACTTGGATTATTCCAAAATTGACTTTTTGTGGTTCCTTTGAAGCCACAAGTGAACTCACATAAAATAGTTACATGGTTCAAAACAACTAAGGGTTTCCAAAGATATCGTCTGTCAAATCCTCATGAGCATCAGGATCTGCTGCATAGATTTTGCAGAGAGGCATTTGTATAAACAAACACTTCTTCAGTTCTTAGAGGAAAGGAAAACTTCTCCAAGTGATATCTGCGATGCCACTGGGCAGGTCATATGGGTGGGAGGAGGAAGGCAAGAGCATTAATCTCCCATGAGTTGGAGAACAAACAACTTTACTTTCAAACTCGGCTGCTAGGTTTCAGCCATGGATTTCTGCAGATAAGGATACAAACTTGCTGCTTGTGAAGAGGCTCTGCATTTCAATAAGTGTTTAAAAGAAGTCAGAACAGGAGCTGGTTACTCCAGGTCACTCTGGTTATTGGTCTTCCCTCAGCCCCTTCCCATTTATAATTGGTTTGAAAGTGTGACTTATGGCAGAAGCTGAAAGTGCAGTGCAGAGAAGTACAGTACTTTTTACCCTGGTGGATGATGCAGCTTAAACAAAAGCTTTGTTGTTGTGGCTCCCCCCTTGAATTCCATAAAGGCTCACGTGATTTAAAAGCATGGCTTTGAAGCAAATCTCTGAGCTTTGGTGGGGAGAGTTATGGGCAAGTTTTGGGAAGTTTGTTCCCTAGTTTTTCTCAGCATGGGCTTGGTGATACTCAAGGTGGAAGGGAATACAAATGAGTGGTAGCTGAAAATGAGTACTGCATGTAAGTGTGGGATGGAGAAGCTAGGGTAGTTAAGATGAATTCTATACTAAGCCAGGATTAGTGCCTCAGAGATTTGTAAGTGGATATGGAGCCTTTTACACCCAGGTCATTGGATTGATTCAGACCAAGTTAGTAGTGACTGAAAGTTAAACATCTGGTGGGTAATATCAGTCCCCATTCTCAGAGGACGGATATTGGTCCACAAGTGTAAGAATTCAATATTGCACTTTGTGGCATCCCAATTATTTTTTATTCTCAGCAGAGTGCCCAAAGAATGAATAGACACAGAGACTGAGACAGCTGAATGCCATTCTGCTTTATAATATAATAGAGATCCCTTGATGGAGTTCTGATTTGATCAGCCAGCCACTATATCTGTGTCCAACATACTCTCTGGCTCTCTATAGATAAAGTAGTGGAGGTGTTGGGAGGGCATGTACAGGATGCATCATCTCTATTATGATACTTCCTATTTTAGGTGGCAGTGTGGGAAAATAACGGTCAGCCATTCTGGCTTCCACTGATCAAGCCCCGTTGGCTCTATAACAGAAGATATGTAAAAATGCATTAAATTTGCTACTCAGCTTCTTATCACTTCTAAGCCGTGTCTCAATCAGACATAGGATGGCAGAGGTGTGACCTGACTTTCAAAGTGAAAATTCAGGACACAGGCAGCACGGGGATAGCCCTGTGTCAGGTGAGGAGTTAGAAAACACCTGGGAGCATCTTAGCAGCTGGGAGGTAGGACAATAGTGTACCTGGCCTTTCCTTACCACCCAGGAGCAGCATAACAGGGGTAGCAGCACCTCTGAAGAGTTGTTTCTGTAAATCAATCAGGCAGCTAGAGCAGTCCTTGAAACCTGGAAGATTCTTGTATTTCTGGGTTATCTGGCCATCACCTTCCTAGTCCTTGATGGGGGAGGTTTCCGGGAGTCTTTCAGGTTAAAACCAGAACTGCCATGGCTGTAGAAGGTATGTGCTGTCAGAGCAATAGAGAAAGAGCAGGAGCAAACTTTGTATGGCGCCTAAACCAATATTAATCAACTCATTTTTTTTTCTCCTAGAGCAGAGAACTTTTTACTAGTTTCCCTCTTTCCTTCTACAGTTCTTCACTCCAGTAATAATAACAATTACTAACACAGATGCAATCTTGGAAACTCAGCCTAACTTGCAACCTGAGAGAGAGAATAGGTTCATTTGTCTCAAAGCCCTGGACAATAAGTGAACCTATCATAGACACATAGGAGAAAAGTCTGGGTTTAATTTCAGTGTTTTATTAGTGAAACCCAGGTGTGGCTAACAGTTGCAGCATATACTCTCAGGAAAGGCCAACTAAAGGACTTCATTTTCTAGTCCTCTGTTCACAGCTCTTGAGCTGGTAGAATTGCTCAGAGCCAGGCAGTTCGGTGTATCTGTCTCAGCCAGCTGTTCAGTTAGACATCTGATATCCTGAAAATGGCTGTTATAACATTGATCTGATTCTGAGCAGCCAAAAGCTCTCCCATCTCTGCAATGGAAAAGAGGGTTGGGTTGTTCATGGCAACCCACGATATAGAACAGCTGGCTCCACTTGTAAAAGAGGGATGTTCCGGTGCAATCTTTGTCTGACTTAGTGTGCGTATGTCAGGTTTATGTCATGCATCAGGTTGCACCCCAGTAATAAAGAACCACTGAGAGGGCACTAGCCGTGGTAAGTAGCTCAGTGCCTTGGTTGAGAGTCTCGATTGTCCTTTGACTTGCTGTGGATTAGTGTCTCATGTTTCCAGTAAGGTTGCAGTGTTTCTCAATTACATTTTTGTGATGCAACCTCAGACGTGTTATTTCCTGAATTTTGCTGATCTGTGTCCAACTTTCACACTATTTATTTAAACAAAGAGATGCCAGAAGTTTTATATTTGTGAAACTCTGATAGATGCTGTATGCATGCCAAATGTTGGATGGAAATAAAAATCGGAATCAAGTATGAGCATTGTTTTGAAGCAGAACCCTCTTAGTTGCAATATAGCGTAAATCTTTCTGTTCTGAGAACCATCCTAGGGTATGTCTACACTGCAGAGGTTTTTTTTGAAAAACAGCTGTTTTTCCGAAAAAACTTCACTTACGTGCACACTGCAGTCGTGTTCTTTCGGAAAAAAATTGAAAGAACAGAGGGGTTTTACTGACATTGGTAAACTTCTTTCTACAAGGAAGAAGCCTTTTTCCAAAAGAGCTCTTTCAGAAAAAGGCATGTGTGGACGGGGAAGAGGGAGTTCTTTCGGAAGAAGAGGAAAAAGCCCAGGTGCCCTGGTGGCCACTTCATCCATACTAATCACAGCTTAAATGTGAGATAGTGTCCATTTATTGTGGACTCTTATCTGTTGAAAAAGCAGATCGCTTTTTCGATGCACATTTGCTGTGTAGATGTTCCCTTTCGGAAGAAGTTCTTTTCGGAAGAGCTCTTCCAGAAAAACTTCTTCTGAAAGAAGCCTGCAGTCTAGACATAGCCCTAGCTGGGGAAGACCTTGAAAGGCATTAAGCTCCTATTACTTGGTAATGGAGGGAGCGGCTCACTATCCTGCAGAATGTAGCCCAGAGGGTCATTTTGATAGACAATTAACTATAAAATTGCTAGCAAGAAGCCAAAAAGATACCTTTCAGTGCTTTAAAATTCCACGTAACTTTGAAATAGGGAATGAAGGAGGTACGTGACAAGCAGGTAGTGACGACACATTCATAAATGAGAGCGAATTTTGTTTTCGTTTAAAAATGGTAATTGGGGAGGAGGATAAAAGTTGTGGGGGGTTTTGCTTCAAAACACATAAGCTAGAGTCATGTTTACATGATTCAGATAGCTATAGGCTTGATTTAAGCAATAGCATTAAACAAAAAAGGGCTGTATGCCATTAAAAAGTGTATTAATTACTGGAGACTGCTGACTCCAATTTCTAAACTTTGGTGGCAAATGAGGCATGAAATATATTTTTATAAATGTGTTGTCCAGAGTATCTGTAATGGCAGCGTTTAATTATGTTGGTGGAATGCTTCAAAAGGTTTCTAAAGGTTCAGTCAAACACAGACGGCAGATCTATTGGATTGTCAAATGTGAATGTAGTTGCTGTCCTGCCCAAATTGTCCTTTTTTGGCGAAAATACAGAAAGTATTGTACAGAGGAGTATTGTACAGAGGGGTGACTGGGTGGAAATGAAATGAATAGTAATTTATAGACCACATCACAGTCTATTTCAGGGTGTAGCATGCCACCCCTTTCATAGGGTTTTGCATATGGCATAAGTTGAGCGGGTATCTCATAATTGACAGACACTAAGCATATACAGCAGTATTGTTAAGGGGTGTGGGTGTGGGTGTGGGTGGGTGTGTGTGGGTGTGTGTGTGTGTATCAACTGAGAGAGTTTAAATGTAGTCTGTGTGTCTATTCAGGGTTAGCAGACACATTCTACTGTTTAGTAACTCTGTGTATCGTCTGATCTTCATGAGATAAACTGCTTCAAAGAAACCTCAGCTGATGGGGTCTCAGTGCTGATTGCTACCAGAGTATATAAAGGCTTATTTATTTATATTGGTGTTAGATTTTTGTGAACACTGATTTGGTGCCTAATTTGAACTAGCAGCCCTCTTTTCACATTGCACACAAGTCCTAGGAGTGAAACCTACAGTGCCAGGACTTCCCACTGTGATAAGCAAAGTCTGATGTATATTCTGCACACAAGTGTCACTCCACTTGACAAATGCACCACATTCTCCTTTCTGCAGGAAGCTCATTGGTCTGGAATCTGGGCACTGCTCCCCATTGTCTTGTTGAAGATTGCTCCCTTCTCTGCCTGGTTTCTAGGATTTTGTCAGTCAGCATTGCCCTTCTACCTGCAGTAATTTTTTTTCGCTCTGGTTGTCTGTTACCATATGTTGTAACAGGAGCTCTGCTGAAGCACACCTTTGGCAATGGTAAAGGCAGTGGGGTTAATAGGTAGCAGCTTTAAAACAAAAAAAGGAAGTTTTTCTTCATGCAGTGCACCGTCAACCTGTGGAACTCCTTGCCAGAGGATATTGTAAGGACCAGAAGTTTAAGAGGGTTCAAAAAAGAACTAGATAAATGTATGGAGGTTAGGTCTAAGGATGTTAAAATGCAGTTAATTGACCACTCGACAGAATTTCCATCGACTACTTGACTAGTCGAGCGGCACTTCCGCATTACTCCTTTGAAATGTACAAGAGCCTCAGGGAAGTGCTGCATGGAACCCAGGGTCAGTTGGGGACTCCCCAGCTGACCCCGGGCTCCGTGGCTGCCCTTTGGAAACGCGCAGAGGCAGCGTTTCAAAGGGGCAATACTGCACAGCTGATCTGGAGATAAGCAAATGCTTATCGGATTGTCGACTAGTCTTTAACATCCCTAGGTAGGTCCATCAATACTTATTAGCTAGTTTAGTTAGGAATGGTGTCCCTCACCTCTGTTTGTCAGAGGCTAGAAATGGATTATAGGAGAAGGATTACTTGATGATTCCCTGTTCTGTTCACTCCCTCTGAGTCATCTGGCATTGGCCACTGTTGGAAGACAGGATACTGGGCTAGATGGACCTTTGGTATGACCCAGCATGGCTGTTCTTATGTTCTTAAGGAGGAGCATATGTCACAAAAGAGCAGGCCTGATCCACTCTGTGACTGTCCTCTTTTGCTTAGCTAATCCTATGGATCCTGAGAGAGAGATCTTCCCTCAAAGAGGGAAGAGGATCCCTCAAAGCAAATCCTGAGACACCAGCACTAAATGCCGGTAAGGAGCCCAAATATCCTGCTTTCCTCCAAACTATAGTGCCCTGAATGGACCTTCTCAAAGGATTCTAGATGAGAGGTGACCCATCCTCTAGTTCACCAGTTGGCTTCACCACATCTGGTTAGGGCCCAGGTAAATAGACTGGCCAACATGGGAAGCACCCCATCTGGGACAAAACCTGAGGCACCATTGGAAGTAGGGGCCTGAAAGCTGCTGGTGTTGCTATGGCTTTAGCATTCCCTCATTGCTCTTTGAGTGTCTCCTCCATATCATGAATGAGCTAGAGAGTTTTAGCAAACTGGGGGCCTTTGGTCAGAGAAGATGCAAAGGAGGTCTGAGATCATGCTTAATCATTCCCTGCTCTGCAAGTATATAGGGGTTGGGAACTTGTTTGATTCCCTAGTGTGTACATATCAAAGTGTGCAAATGAGTGAAGGTGGCATTGGTAGCCTTCATTGTTGGGCTATTCAGACAACACAGTGATGTCATAAACACACTGGCAGGATGATACCAGTGGCTAGAAGCTAGCATGAGAAGCCATGATGATGAGGGACTGGCCAGAAGGCTGCTTGCTGTTCCTCGGAACTCCCCTGGCTGACATGCTCCACCTTCAAGCAGACAGTTTGACTCTAAAGGCCCTCCTAGAGGAATTAAAGCTGAACTGAGAAATGCTTCATTCATCAAGTCTACAAACCTTGGGGCAAATTGTCATTGGATCTTTTTGCGACCACCAAGAAGGCTAAGATCTCTGACTTTCCTAGTCATTGCAGAGAGGACCTGGTTGACTACTGTGTTCCTTATTCCGTGAACAGCTCCTCTGTTACGGTAGCTGAGATCAGGTTCCAATTGTACTGGTCACTTTACAAGTGCAGGGCAAGTCCCTATGAGAGAGAAGGTAAAGACTGAACCCAAAGCAATTCGAGGCAAAGTTGAGGTTATCTTTGTGCTAGGAACCTCCAGCACTGGAACAAACAGTCACTGTTACCTCTGCCTTTCTGTAGACTTTTCATATCTGTTTGCAAACAATCACCAGTATCCTAGAATCATAGGGTTGGAAGAGCCCTCAGGGGGTTGGATTCGACCAATTTCTAAAAGCAAGGACCAATCCCAACTAAATCATCCCAGCCAGGGCTTGGTCAAGTTCGGACTTAAAAATTTCTAGGAATGGAGATTCCACCACCTCCCTAGGTAACCCATTCCAGTGCTTCACCACCCTTCTAGTGAAATAGTTTTTCCTAATATCCAACCTAGGCCTCCCCCACTGCAACTTGAGACCATTGCTCCTCATTTTGTCATCTACCACCACTCAGAATAGCCTCTCTCCATCCTCTTTTGAACCCCCTTTAGATAGTTGAAGGCTGCTATCAGATCCCCCTCACTCTTCTGTAGACTAAGTAGCCCAAATCCTTCAACTTCTCCTCATAAGTCATATGCTATCCTGCTTTTACATAACTGGTCTATGGGTCTAGACCAGCACAATTCAGACCTAAGTCTGTTGAAGCAAATGGAGTAACATCTCTGTAAGTGAGGAAAATCAGGCCCAGTGTAAGTGGAGTTCATCGTTCTCAGACATTTAATAATGCTAACTTTCTTTTCCCTATTTACATTTAATAGCATTCAGTTCTGTTTGTCTCTTCCTGTACACCTAATTTAAAAGGCAATAAAGGAGCTTGACTGTTCAGCTCGAAACAGTCATACAGCTGCCACTTGTTTATTTTATCCTTTTTGATAGCCATGCCCAACAAAATAATTTATGATACTCAGAGGTCAGTGCAAGTGCAAGTACATAGTAAAAGTGTAGTAAATTTGTTTTTTATTTCTGAATGTAGATTATTTTTGAATGTAGGAGAAGTGCCTGTCCAAAGCTGCTGCAGCTGCAGTGGGCACAGCTTGGGGAGGGGTGCATGTACCCCCCCCCCAGCAGGAGGACAGCTAGACACGCACAAACATAGACAAACTGAAATATCTCTCCTCCCTTTCTCCACTCTGCCCTCTGCTGGCCTGATGGAGTTATAGCTGTCCTGGTCCCCATCTCTGGCTTCTTGATGCCCTCTACTCCGTGGGTCCCTCTCTTGAACAAACAGCCTAATGGATGGATGAACAGACAGACACGCACATATTTCCAAACTATATATAGAGTAAGATGTATATAACTATAATATATTTATAATGCACAAACAAATAATACACCTCTTCTTTTCTTTTTATGACGTTTATGTTGTATTTAAATGGATAGCAGCTGCTGCTTCCTTCCCCTCCCCGCCAGCATTATTTTACAGTCAGTTTGCTCCTTGCTGGTAAAAAGATGACAGTCCTGAAATGAAAGGAGGTGGGAAGATGCTGTTGAAGCTAACAGAAGCAGCAGCATTTGGTGCCGGCAAATACGTCTTGTTTTAAATTAAATCCATTCTTTGGTGCTGGAAGAATATTACCATATCACCCTTGGCTCATATTCAGAAGGTTAGAATTTTCTTTCAGGTTCCAGATGAGTGGAGATATGCAATCTATGTAATGGGTTGAAAAACATACCCTTTGTCCCAGGAATGGCAATAATTATTGATGGGGGGGGCACTCCAAGAATTTGATAAGTGCCACAAGGGCCACACTCTTTCATGATATTAATGGAGGAAGTGCAGGGTTTGAGATGAAGGTTGGGTGCAGAAGGGAACTTGGGATCGGGGATTGGGATGCAAGAGGGGGTATAGAGTCTGAGAGGGATTTTGGGTGAAGGAGAGAGTTGTGATCTAGGGCAGGAGTTTGGGGTGCAGGAAAGGGTGCAGTATCCTAGAGAGAGGTTAGGTATGAGTGTACGAGAGGAGAGTATAAGGGGATTGTGATCTGAGGCTGGGTGCCAGGGTTTGGGAGGGGGGTATGGATGCAGGAGTGGAGATGCAGAGTGTTTGGGTTACATGGGGTGAAGGTGTAGGAGGGGGTCAGAGGATTTGGGGAGGGAGTGGCTGGGGTGCTAGGTACAGGTTCTGTCTGGGAGACACTTACCTAGTTGGCTCTTGGCCAGCAGCCCAGCAGGTTCCTCAGGCAGACTCCCTTCCTTTTGCACCTCCCACATTCAAAGCGGCTGCTGGCAGGGGCCATGTGCTTTCTGTGCACCATGAGCCCAGGGGAAGGGGGGGATACTTCACATGCTACCTGCCTTGCAAACAACGCCCAGACCAGTTTCCAGCCAGTGGGAGCTGCGAAATTGTGCTGGAGCTGGGGCCAGAATGCAAAGTCTCTCTCCCCTCACCTCCGGCTTGTGGCAGCACTTAGAGAAGCACATGGCCCTGCTCAGCCAGTTGCTTTGAGCGGAATGTCTGGGTGGGGCATGCAGGGAGTCAGCTGAGGTCCTGTTTGGTCCCAGGTCAGATTTGGTGGATTGGCACAGCCCACGGGCTGTATTTTGTCTGCCCTTGCTCTGTCATGAGATATTGGAAATTAGGGGCCTGATTTGAAGTCCATTAAAAAATAATGACAGTCTTTCCATTGACTTCCTAAGACCTGATCCAACCTCCATTGAGTTTTGTATGGGGGAGGATTTTTGGGGGAAGGAGGGATATTAGGAGAGCATGTACTTCCCTGCAGGGAGATAAAACATTTTCTAGTCTGGTGATGGGGTTTTGTGCCACCCAATATTTTATCCCTGTGGGGCCCACAAGAAATGCAAATGTCGGAAGCTAATGCCCTATTTACTGTTGTATTTTGAAATCAGTCTGTTAGCTTATAATTGATTTAATGTGTGCGGTGTTAATTTTGTATCTTTTTATTTTTTTAAATCAAAACGTCATGTGGTATCAAGTCAAATGCCTTACAGAAGTCTAAGTATACCACATCTACATGATCTTTATCAACCAAACTTGTAATCTCATTTAAAAAAAAATCAAATTAGTTTGTCAGGTCCTATTTTTCATAAACCCGTGTTGATTGGCATTAATTACATTACCTTTATTTTAATTCTTTATTGAGTCCTGTATCATCTGTTCTGTTTTCCAACCTGTAATAGATCTCAGATTCTCAGACCTATACTTACCAGGATTATCCCACTTACCCTTTTTAAAATTAGGGATGTGAACAAGTAGTTGACTAGTTGATTAACCAATAGGCATAGGCTTATCGGTAAATCTAGTAGACTACTTGCATCCCCAACCCCCTTGCTGCCTCTGTATCGGAGGCAGCAGTGCTGGCTGACAGGAGGCTCCCTGGGAGTAGGGTTAGACCGCCCTAGCTGCCAGCCTTGCCCCCGGGAACTATAGAATAGTTGACTAACCGCTAAGAATTCATGCAATTAGTCAACTATTCTAATACCCAGGGCTCGCCAAGCGGCGGCAAACCCTGCTCGCCAGCCGCGTGGTTCTGTGCTCTGCGCATGCACAGATGGCTCTGTGCCGGCTCTTCCGGGTTGTAATCTACTCACCACGGGCGAGTAGATTACATTTGTCAAGCCCTGCTAATACCCTCTATCTAACATCCCTATTTAAAATATTAGCACATTAGTTTTCTTTCAATCTTCTGGAACTTTCCCTGGAGTTCAAAGACTTTCTGAAATTCACTATTAATTAGCCAGCAAACTCCTCAGTCTGCTCTTTTAAAACTCTTGCATACTAGTTCTCTAGAACTGCTGATTTTAAAATGTCTGGCGTTTAGTAGCTGCTATTGAACATCCTCTTCAGATAATGGAAAATAGAGAATGTTATCTTTCGTCCTCCTGTGTTTAAGAATTGCATGTAATATTCCAGATGAGGTCTCACCAGTGCCTTGTATAATAGCAATAACACTTCCCTATCTCTACTGGGACTACATTGCCTGATGCATTCTAGAGTTGCATTAGCCTTTATGAACTACCTGTGTGACGCAGCTGTGGAAGTCATACTGTGGTCAGCCAATACACCCAAGTCTTTTCCCTCCTGCTTCTTCATTCCCTCTGAAGCATCTGATACTTTCTGCTGCTAGAGACAGGATACTGGGCTGGATGGACCATTGTTCTGACACAGTATGGCCATTCTTATTGTCTTGTCTTCTCTGGTTTAGTATCCAGGCTCTTAGCATGGACAAACAGGCAATTAAATAATTCCTTCTCGTATCCTTAGATTCCTTAATTGTTGTTGTCAACATCTGTTTTTTTGTGATGAGTGCTCATATTGTCCCTCTGCTTATCCTCCCCTTTTGTTATTAATTTAATGTCCTCATGACTGCTATAACCAGACTATCCCTGGAAAGATTGGTCCCCCTTCTGAGGCAGCGGCTGTCATAACTACACAGCTCCCTTGCCCTGTGTTCTACGTAACCAAAATCGTCCACCTACACTGTTTACCTAGTAGGGATGTTAGTGTGTACCCGTTTACCTGGGCTCATCAGTTAATCTTAACAGATGCAGAGGCAGCAAGGGGCGTGGGGCGAGGTAGGAGCTGGTCCTTTTGGGGAGCAGACTTTTAAGCCAGCTTCCTGCACACACTGGCTCCCATGAAGCAGCGTCCTCTCCCCCCACTTCCCAGGCAGCAGTGCAGGGTAGCAGTGGGGAGGAGGAGGAGGGAGGAAGGAAGGAAGGAAGGGAATCAGTGCAGGCAGGATCCAGTACATGCAGGAAGCTGGCTTCCTATGCATACTGGCTCCCGCAGAACTGCCTGCTCCCAGCACTGCTGCCTCTGGATCAGAGGCAGTGGGGGAGCAGATGGGATCTGGTGACTACAGGGTGCTCCTTATGAGAGTAACTGCTGAAAAATTCAGTGGTGATACAGTTACAAAAATAAACATTTGTTAACATCCCTGTTACCTAGCCAGCAGTTCATTTTCAGAATCTTTTGTCTTCCTTTGCTCATGAGTCAGGATGTGTCTCAGAAGTGGCACCTCCTTGAAAAATATCACAACAAAAAATATTTTGAGAGACAAGTTTTCCAAGTCCTAACTGGATCCTGTTGGGTTTTTTAAAAACCCTTTTACCCTTTTTTATTCCAATCTTACCTTGCTGTAGCTTTCTGTAGGATTTATACAGATATATTATTAATGACTTAGTAAAAATGCAATGCATATTTTTTGGTGTTTCTTTGCTATTTATTGAATATATTAAAATATATAAATTAACATACAGTGTAAGGTTGGTGGGTATTTTTTTTTTTTTTTTTAAACCCAGAACTACTGTTGATAATAGGCCCAGTCTTGTTCCATTGATGTCACTGGGAGTTAACTGTGCCTCACCGCTTAGTAACTGAAAAAAACTGCATATGTTGGTGAATTACAACTTTCCCATCCAAAATAGGAGAGACACTTACTCAGAGGTAGAATCAGGAGCAGCAGGGCTAGAAGACAGTCTGGGCTGATTCCTACTCTGGCACTCCAAGTGCAGAGGGTGAGGGCCCGCAAAGACTTTAAATATATCTTGCCATACAGGCACTGGTTACAAAAACTTCCCCCAGAATTACGAATGCACAGATTTTTTTTTTGGGGGGGGGGGGGCGCTTGTTGCTACCACCAAGTGATTTTTCTATCCCTAAAACCGGGGGCTAACACTTGAATTCTCCCCCAGGAGTACCCTAAGCTCTTCTGCCACAAGAGAGCTTGAAAAAAGGAGAGACACAAACAAGCTGCAGTTTCTGGTAGCTGACCTCTCAGTCTGAGGCATGCAGACACACACAGACAGATCTCCAGTACCTTCCAGGACACACGAATCAATTAAATCATCACCTTAAAATGATATTTTTATTACAAAACAAAAGATATACTTGATAAAGCATTCTTGGTTGCTAGATGTTACAGAGCAACTAAGGAAAACAAATTAAAACACAGAGAAAATCTCTGGGAACAATGATTAGATAGTAAATGGGGAGGGGAGGCATAGATTCACATAGAACAGTTCAAACCAAACCACCAAGTAAAGAAAATATCCTGATTGCTACTAGATTCATTTTTTCCCTTTACTTACTTCTAATCTTTTCTTGGTTCATTCCACTTCCATGCCCCAAATTCCTTGGAGCCATGGTAGTCCTGTCTGGGTTTAAATCATTCTGTGTCTCTCAACTCCTGGTTTAACTCTCCCCCACAAAGAAAGCAGGCAAGGTATCTATATATCCAGTTCAAATTTCAATCCTCTATCTTGATTGGTTCTTCTGCCTCCTTGGCCAGCACTCTTGTTAGCTACCTGGGTTTAACTCCTTAGTCACTTGGTGCTGCTCAGCACTCCTCCTATCCATTACAATGACAAATAACCTTCCTAACCCTGATGAGACTCTCTCTGGCAGGTATTGAATTCTTTACTGGAAGCCTGCTAGGCTGAATGTATTAGTCAAAGTTAAATAGAAAAGGTTAGGATGGACAAGGCTTCATTATTAAGGTGAATGAGCAGTTCTAGAAACCTAGTACCATGCTCCCTGCTCTGAGCACGGTACCATTTCAGCATACTTCTATGTTAAAGGAAATCTGCTCAGATTGATCCTATGGTCTCTAGAAAAGGGAATGAGCTTTCTAGCCCTACCTTCTACTTCTGCGCCTCCTGGCTGCTGTGGTGGAAGTGGGGACAAACCTGTGCTCTTTCCCAAGCTGTGTTTGGTTTGGTTTGGTTTGGTTTGGTTTAATCTCCTTGGGTATGTCTAGACTACATGGCTCCGTCAATGGAGCCATGTAGATGAGTTTACTTGACATAGGAAAATGAAGCAGAGATTTAAATAATCGCCGCTTCATTTACATCAAAATGGCCACCGCGCTGTGCCGATCAGCTGTTTGGCGGCACAGCGGGACAGTCTGGACGCGCTGCAGTCGACAAGGGAAGCCTTTGTCGACCGCTCCGGTAAACCTCATTTCATGAGGCATACCGGAGCGGTCGACAAAGGCTTCCCTTGTAGACCGCGGCACGTCCAGACTGTCCCGCTGTGCCGCCAAATAGCTGATCAGCATAGCATGGTGGCCATTTTGATGTAAATGAAGCGGCGATTATTTAAATCGCCGCTTCATTTTCCTATGTCTAGTAAACTCATCTACATGGCTCTGTCGACGGAGCCATGTAGTCTAGACATACCCCTTGTGTCCAACTGCAGTTATTGCACAGGATCCTAGTCTTAGTTTCCTCAAAGCAGCAGTGTGAATCAGTAGTTCTTAGGCATTATCTACATCATAGGTTCCCAAACGGGGGGGGGCGTGCTGAAATTCCGGGAGGGGGGCGCGAGGGCCCCCCCATCAAGTTTTGCTGCCTTGTTCAGTTCCTTTTTTTTTTTCTTTTTCTTTTTCCCCTCAACAAGTTTTGCTGCTATTTGCGGGGGAGGGGCGTGAGGGCTTTTCAAAAATCAAAAAGGGGGTGTGATGCCAAAAAGTTTGGGAACCACTGAACTACATGATTAAGTGTGAGGAGGGCCTGAGTGACTGGCATAACTATGCCAGTATAATTTAGCTATTATGGAATAACTCCATGTGGACACACTTCAGAATAATAGTGATTTTATTCTGGGATAATTAGTCTGCTTCCTGAATGGAGTCGTCATTCTGTAATTAAGTCACTATTTTTTGGAATAGTGTTAATAAGGGGAGCTGTTCTAGAGTAGCTATCACCATGGAATATCTTAATCTAGGATTGGGCAGTTCACCAGTCCAAAAATAATTAGTCAATTGACCGATTAATATAGTAAAAATGGTAAAATAGTTCAAAGCAGTAACTTATTAGAATAGTAGGGCCATGGTTTCTATTGTGGTTAGTCTGAGATTCTTATACATAATTTAAAAAAATAAGTTGGTTAGCTTTTGTTTTTGTATTTCTTTTTCTTAAGTTCTAAAAAATGAAAACAACGCACCATGATGCAGTCAAAATGGTAGGTTTCTGCTTACATCAGGGCATTTTTGCTGGAATATAAGATGTCAAATAATAAAATGTCAAGGAGCTGATAGAGGAGGTATCTGAGCCTCTAGCTATCGTCTTTGGAAAATCATGGGAGACAGGAGAGATTCCAGAAGATGGGAAAAGGGCAAATATAGTGCCCATCTATAAAAAGGGAAACAAGAACAACCCAGGAAACTACAGACCAGTTAGTTTAATTTCTGTGCCAGGGAAGATAATGGAGCAAGTAATTAAGGAAATCATCTGCAACACTTGTAAGGTAGTAAGGTAATAGGGAACAGCCAGTATGGATTTGTAAAGAACAAATCATGGCAAACCAATCTGATAGCTTTCTTTGATAGGATAACGAGTCTTGTGGATAAGGGAGAAGCGGTGGATGTGGTATACCTAGATTTTAGTAAGGCATTTGATAGGGTCTCGCATGATATTCTTATCAATAAATTAGGCAAATACAACTTAGATGGGGCTACTATAAGGTGGGTGCATAACTGGCTGGATAACCATACTCAGAGAGTAGTTCTTAATGGTTCTCAATCCTGCTGGAAAGGTATAACAAGTGGGGGTTCTGCAGGGGTCTGTTTTGGGACCGGCTCTGTTCAATATCTTTATCAACGATTTAGATATTGGCATAGAAAGTACGCTTATTAAGTTTGCAGATGATAGCAAGCTTGGAGGGGTTGCGACTGCTTTGGAGGATAGGGTCATAATTCAAAATGATCTGGACAAATTGGAGAAATGGTCTGAGGTAAACAGGATGAAGTTTAATAAAGACAAATGCAAAGTGCTCCACTTAGGAAGGAACAATCAGTTTCACACATACAGAATGGGAAGCGACTGTCTAGGAAAGAGTACGGCAGAAAGGGATCTAGGGATTATAGTGGACCTCAAGCTAAATATGAGTCAACAGTGTGATGCTGTTGCAAAAAAAAGCAAACCTGATTCTAGGATGCATTAACAGGTGTGTTGTGAGCAAGACACGAGAAGTTATTCTTCTGCTCTACTCTGTGCTGGTTAGGCCTCAGCTGGAGTATTGTGTCCAGTTCTGGGCACCGCATTTCAAGAAAGATGTGGAGAAATTGGAGAGGATCCAGAGAAGAGCAACAAGAATGATTAAAGGTCTAGAGAACATGACCTATGAAAGAAGGCTGAAAGAATTGGGTTTGTTTAGTTTAGAAAAGAGAAGATTGAGGGGGGACATGATAGCAGTTTTCAGGTATCTAAAAGGGTGTCAGGAGGAGGTGGGAGAAAACTTGTTCATCTTGGCCTCTGAGGATAGAACAAGAAGCAATGGGCTTAAACTGCAGCAAGTGAGGTTTAGGTTGGACATTAGGAAAAAGTTCCTAACTATCAGGGTGGTCAAACACTGGAATAAATTCCCCGGGAGGTTGTGGAATCTCCATCTCTGGAGATATTTAAGAGTAGATTAGATAAATGTCTATCAGGGATGGTCTAGTCAGTACTTGGTCCTGCCATGAGGGCAGGGGACTGGACTCGATGAGCTCTCGAGGTCCCTTCCAGTCCTAGTATTCTGTGATTAGTGGCGTCAAATTGATTATTATTTGACTTGGTAAGCCCATCAATTGACAAGTATAGCTTAGGCTACTGTAGTTTTGCTGGTCAATTTCCTCATGTAGACAAGCCTCTAATAATTTGGTTCTGAACTGCAGCGATTAAAACTGACTAGAGTTGGTATTAATTTCATTCTGTGTCTGTTTAGGAAATCTGCAAGCAGCAAAGGCAACACTGCATTGATCTGCATTCCGTTCACATTCAGACAGTTATGGTGGCAATTTTAAGGACTTGAAATGGAAACTTTTTGTAAATTAAAGTTTAATTTCTGCAGAAACTGGTGGCTTGAATTCTTATACTTACCAAGGAAAGCTTTCTACATGCTCCCAATGGAGTGTTCAAGCCCTGCTTTGAGGAAAGATGCTGAGAAATCACCTCTCGTTATTTATGGGAGTCGTATGCATCTCTTTTAAAATAAGATTAGTGTTGCAGTTGGGGAGTTCTGCCAGTGGGGAAGCTGGGGGTGGGAGGAGGGAGATGCATGGGGTTGAAATGTAAAGCATGGGGAGGGTGAGGAAGGACTGAATCATTAAATATGTGGGTGTCTCATATCTCATATACCAAATGTTCTCAGACTTTCATCCCGCAAAGCAGCAACTTGTGTGTCTGGCTTTTTTTTTTCTTAGCAACTGTTACCAGGAAAGTCTGCATACTGAAAAGAAGTTCCAAGAACTTTAAATCACAACATTTTAAAGCAATGGATAAAGTTCATGTAAACACCATCAAAACACTGTAGTTATTGTAGTTAGTTGGGGGGGGGAGGGAAGGAAGCAAATTAAACACTAATTCTGCGTCACTACTGCAACTGACTGTGAAACACATGTAAGTATGGATGTACAGTTACCCTCCAAAAATAAAGCCATGGTAATTCACATTGTTCTAATTCATTAAGTTTATTACCAAATAAATAATTAGTTGATTCAAAATTCTGTGCTACATTCTTTACCGTTGTTGCTATGAATTTCACAGGCTAGACTTGTGAAGTTGCTTTCTAAATCATACCCACAAAACATGTGCATGCATCTGCTTAGATGACATGAAAACAGGCCCAGCTGTGCCGGTATCAGATTATATATGACAAAATAGGGTCACAGGCTCATTTCACAGGCATTTTTTATGTTGCTTTGAAAATTTGGTCGCTATATCATATTTTGAGTTAAAAATTGTCTACTCCTATGGGCCAGTTATTCTGCTGTGTCTCCTGAGTGCAACTCACAAGGGAGAATACAAAGTTACCAGTTGTGAGTTCCTAACTTTGGGCCCAGTTCTCTATCACCAGAGTCTTACACTAGCAGAGCTTAACTGGAGTACACTAGTTCTCTGCCACACCCCTCTTTTCCCCAACCCATATTACCTCTGTGCTGTGGTAATATGGGAGAAGTACAGCAGCAGATTTTGTATTTCCTGACTTCTGGGTGCTTCACTGTAACATCATTTCTTTTGATCTGACTAGAACATTTCCCTACATTTATCACAAACCTAGTTCTAGACCTGCGTGTATAGAAGTGCGTGCACTGTGGAACTGTTTGCCAGAAGATGTTTAGAAAGCCAAGACTATAACAGGAAAAGAGAAATAAGTTTGTGGTGGATTGGTCCATCAATGACTATTAGCCAGGATGGGCAAGGATGGTGTCCCTAGCCTCTGTTTCCCTGAAGCAGAGAATGGGTGACAGGGGATCAATCACTTGATGATTACCTGTTTTGCTCATTCCTTCTGAAGTCAGGACACTGGGCTAGTTGGACCTTTGGTCTGACCCACTGTGGCCGCTACGTTCTTATTGCTCAGAGTATTTTTTAGTATTTAAAATGTTTTAAGGAGTATTAAAATGGTCCCTTATGTGCAATAGGGATGTGAATGGCTAACCAGTTACAGTTAACCAGTGGGGGCTGAAGCAGTCCCCAACCTGCAGTGGGAAGGGAGCTGCTCCAGCCCACACAGGGCCCACCGACTGCCCTCATTTCAGCGGTTAACCAGTTAACCACAGTGTTTAACCAGTGAACTGATTATATGAGATTTTACACCTCTAATGTGCAACTGCATTTATGAAATCAAAACCAAAGGTTGAATGGTTTTCATAGCCGATGTTGAGGAATGGTACAAAGTTAGGGGAAGTAATGTTCATTGGCACTCAAGGTAGTTAAAACATCTGCTTCACAAACACACAGAGGAGCTGATTAGGAAATGTGCTTTACTGCAAGTGAATCCAGATCAAGTAACTTTGTTTTGTAACATTGAGGATTGCAAAGAAACAGCACCAAACCCACACTCACTAAATTAGAGGAGGTGATTATTACAACAAAATAACCACAAGCATATAGTGAGTTTACTGCGTGCTTGCAACCTCTCAGGAAGTGTGGTTTATCTTTTATAACCACATGACTGCAAATGATTAAAAAATGTAAACAAGAAAGGAAACACCTCTTTGGCTTAGTATTTATTTCTGCACATTACCTATTTTGCAATGAAAGCTTTTAAAAGGTTTTGGCACACTATAATCTACATGATCCCACCTGCTCTTTTGCTCCATTGCTTCATGTATCTCTGTTAAAGCAGCATGAAACAAGTTTCTCAATATTTCCCAGTGTTTTCCAACAACCAGTTTCATTAACAAGGTAATGCCTTGTTACCCAGGCATCTTAGGGAATAATTGATTTTTGGGGAGAGAAGAAACTGGTTTGCTTGGTGAAAACTACCTTTTACTTATGGTGCATGCATACAAAACTACTGACAAAAAAAAATCTTGGTGCCAAATCTTGGGCAGGTGTAAATTGGTGTAGCTCCAGTGGATTGAGCTGTGCTGATTTATGCCATCTGAGGATCTGGTACTGTGTGTGCTGTGAATATTTAAAAAAATTAAAATAAAGCCCCCCCCCCAAAAATACAACCGCTAAAATCTACAGATATACAGAACTACGCATGAAATAGCATGACAGAATTTCTAGATTTATTAACCCAGGCTTTGTTTACAGTGTGGGGGAAAATTGCATGTTCTTCTTCGAGATGTTTTCCCCATGGGTGCTCCACTTATGTGTGTCAGCCCCGCTGTGCACACGGCCCAGAGATCTTTGGTAGCAGTCCCCAGCCACCAGCGTGTGCTGCGCTATTGCGCAATTGCTCTGAGTGACAGTTAGGGCACGCACTGGCGGCCATTCCCTCAGTTCCGTCTCAACCGCTGCTGGCATCGGTTGCGAGTAGCACAGTCTCCCGAAAAGCCTTTGAAAAGAAGAAGAGGAGGATTAACAAAAGAGATGCAGAACTTAAACAATGAGCAGAGTGGGGCGCCTGCTCACCCGCGGCGCCTCAAACAAAAAAAAACCTAAAACAAAAAAACACCCTGTCATGCCAGCGCCTTCTGGTTTCCAAATGGGTACAAGGTGCGGCATCTTTATCTCGGCAGCAGACGGGCACGCACAGTGTCTCCGCTGCCTACGGTTGGACTGTCCGATAAGCCACTGTCCTCGCTGTTAAAACCCCTTCCCCCCAGTTCTAAAAGGGGGCGAGAGACTCACAGTGGAGAAATTTTTGTTTTTCAAGAACAGGACCATGGCTGCCCAGCAGCCTGATTCAGTGCCCTTCTCCTCCTCCCCCCCCCCCAATAGGTAGCCAAACACCTATGGAGAACATATGGCCATATCTCAATGATTGTTTGATCATGGCACCCACGTATGGGGCACGCAGCGAGCGTTACACTCAACAAGGCAGTTATTCGATGCGCTCGGGCTCCTCTTGCACTTGGACAAATGTTCCCTCACTCTTATGGCAGCGCAGCTGGACTGCAATTAGGTTATAGTATCATTGCCAATCCACAGATGGCAAGGATTACGCGACTCGATCGTGTCGATACTGAGTGGCGCCTGCAAATACTTGGACACGTGGCCACGTCCACGTTTGTAGTCCGACATGCTCGACTACATATGGGGCTGTTACAGGCATGGCTAAATGTGGTGTATCGGTCAAGACACCACCTGTTCCACAGGACACTCCATGAACCCATTTGGGTCAAGGCCACCCTTGACTGGTGGACAGACATACACAATGTATGCATGGAGCTTCCGTTTCATGTATGCACGGCGCTTCTGTATCACAGGGACAGTGGACACGAGTCCACTCCATACCAATGTGTTGGAGCTCAGGGCAGTCAGACGACTGTGCTCCCAACTGTTTGAGCACATACGGAACAAAACAGTAAGAATGATGTTGGACAATACCGCAACGACGTATTACGTAAACAGGGGGGTGGGTGTGAGATTGCGCAGCCTCTGTGTGGACGAAGTGAAATGGTGGAGATGGTATTTCATACACAATATCACACCTACCGGAATGCATTTACCGGGCAAGGACAAAGTATTACTGGATGCCCTCAGCGCACAATTCCCGCACAACCATGAACAGGAAATCAACAAGTCCATCATAAACAATTTTTTCTTTTAAGAAATAGGGTTATCCGGTGGTGAACGTGTTGCAATGCATGCCAACTCCAAGTGCCCCTTGTAATGTTCCAGAGCAGGCATTGGACCGCGCCCTCTTGGGGACGCATTTGCAGTCCGCTGGGACTTCCCATTGGCGTCCACGTTTTCACCTATCGTTCTTATACAACAGATGATATTGAACATTAAACAGGATGCAGCAAGGGACATACTGGTAGCTCCCAGTTGGCTGAGACCTGTCTGGTACTATCCCATACTGCAACTCAACACTTGTCGCCTATACGAGCTCCCACCGGTACGAACACTGCTGACCCAGGACAAAGGGCGCATACCACATGCTGGACTCCACACACTAATCCATGAGTATGGATGCTTGTTGGCTCTCAAACAACAAGGTAACATGGTTTCGTAGGGTCACAAATATTCTGATCAATTCTAGGAGGCCCACTACAAGACGAACTTACCTGCAGAAGTGGGCCTGATTTGAAGCCTGGAATTTAGCTCAAGTGCGAGATACAGAACAGCCTTCCAAGTGCTTGCCACTTGCTCATTATTACACCTTTCAACGAAAGTACCTTTTCTCAGCGTAACATCAGCTAGGAGAGGGGAGAGATAGCGGCACGCAGCGTGGACCCGCTGTACACGGTGTTCCACAAGGACATTGTCGTCCTTAGAACCCAACTGAAATTCCTGCCTAAGATACCTACCTCAGTCCAATGTAATGAACCAACATACTTATCTGTGGTCTTCCCGAAACCACATGAGGACAGCAATCAGGCACGCGCTGGAGGTGTGCAGGGCATTAGCTTTTTACTTGAAAGTACAAGAGTCCTCCGACGTACCCCCAGACTTTTTGTGTAGTGCACGGACAGGTCCAGAGGACAACCTGTTTTCCAAATAATGAATATCCAAATGGATGTCTATATGACTACAATTGGGTTACACCCAGAAACATACACCATCACCAACTGTTATACAGGTGAATTCCACGAGTGCAGTATCTACCACAACTGCTTTCCTCAAGGTCTTTGCTCAGTATTACGCTATTCAGTCCTTTCAGGACTCAGACACTAGCTTTGGCTGTACCATACTGTCCAACAACCAATCCTGCATCACAGAGCACCCATCGCCAAGCAGGAATACTGCTGCGTAGTCACCTAAGTGGAGCACCCACTGGGACCCTTGAAGAAGAAGGAAGGTTGCTCACCTTGTGCAGTAACTGGAGTTCTTCAAGATGTGTCCCCGTGGGTGCTCCACACCCACCCTCATCCTCTCTGCTCCAGGCTAACACACTCCGGCATAGAGAAGGAATGGAGGGAATGGCCGCCGTCGCGTGCCTAACTCACTCAGAGCGATTGCGCAATAGTGCAGCATGTGCCGGCAGCTGGGGACTGCTTTTTTCAAAGATCACTGGGCCATGTGCACAGCGGGGCTGACACACCTAAGTGGAGTACCCACGGGGACACATCTTGAAGAACTCCAGTTACTGCACACGGTGAATAACCTTCCCTTTCCCAGCTAAATGCCCTTTCTAGACAAAAACACCCACAGCTTGCTAGGCTGTCCTATCCCTGGAAGGTAACAAACGCTGACTAAGAAGTGGGTAAAGAAAGGTCGGGGCCCTACATGGGGCCCTGCACAGGGCCAGAAGGAGATGAGGGGGAGAAATATCTATAGCAGAGAGTTGAAGAGTAGAGCTCATGAAAACTAAAGACCAGCTTCCCGTGCCTTGCAGCATAAACTAACCATAATGTGTAATATAATTGTGGGGAGCTCCATGGATCCTGGATCTAACTTCCATAAATAAATTATTAATCAGTGTCTGTGAACATCTCAGTTCTTCTCTGTGAGTGGAGTAGGTCAGGTGCTCCCTTTTGCAAATATAGGAAGACCCCATTTGTATTAGTCTTCATTCTTTCCTCCATCACAGTTCATATGCTAGTGAACCATTTGCCAGTGGGCTACTTCTTCTCGTGGGCTGAGCTCTAGATTGGCAAAGAACTCCAGTATGGTTTTGCTCTTTGGAGTGCTACAGCCTTTTTTTAAAAATTGGTGGCTATTTGTTAGTCAAGGAGAACTCACTCCTGCTTTCAGCCATTTGGGGACGCATTGAACAGGACTAAAGACAATGAAAATTCCTGCTTTTAATTAACTTCTGTCCCTGGAGACTTTTGATTTGTAAATTCAGGTAGCACTGAAAGGGAAAGTGGTTAAGGTGAAACAATTGTGCTGTGACTTTTGTCTGCCAGTTAAAATCTCTCTCTCCACTTCTTTGTCTGTAAAATTTACATGTAGAACAAGTGTGCCCTTGTAGCCAAGAAGGCTAATGGCATATTAGGGTGCATTAGGAGGAGCATTGCCAGCAGATTTAGAGAAGTCGTTATTCCCCTTTATTCAGCACTGGCGAGGCCGTATTTGGAGTATTGCATCCAATTCTGCACACACACCCCATTACAGAAAGGATGTGGATGCACTGGAGAAAGTCCAGTGGAGGACAACAAAAATGATTAGGGGACTGGAGCACATGACCTATGAGGAAAGGCTGAGGAATTTGGGCTTGTTTAGTCTGCAGAAGAGAAGAAGAATGAGGTGGGATTTAATAGCAGTCTCCAACTACCTGAAGGGACACTCCAGAGAAGATGGAGAGAAGCTGATCTCAGTAGTGACAGATGGCAGAATGAGGACCAGTGGTCTCAAGTTGCCGTGTGGGAGGTCTAGGTTGGATATTAGGAAAAACTATTTCCCTAGGAGGGTGGTGAAGAATTGGAATGGGTTACCTAGGTAGGTGGTAGAATCTCTACCCCTAGAGGTTTTTAAGTCCCAGCTTGACAAAGCCCTGGCTGGGATGATTTAGTTGGGGTTGGTCCTGCTTTGGTAGAGTGTTGGACTTGATGACCTCCTGAGCTCTCTTCTAACTTCGATTCTATGAAACCTCTCACTGTAAAGTAGCTTCCTGTTTACAACACACACCAGTTTGGTGAAATGATTAGCAGACCCCAAGCAACCTTTTTATCTGAGTTTAGAATAAAGTTGGAGGAAAGGCAGAAAATAATCAACCTAAGTTTAAATGTAAACAAACTATTATTTCTTTAATCATGGTGGCAGTGCAGGAGCCATAAATCAGGGAGACAGGTAGCAAGGCAGCTGCAGGAAACACAGATGAGTAGAAATGGTTTGATTTTTCATAATGATATTTTAGTTGCTCATTGACCCTGAATGTGCTAAACTTTTGCACAGGAGGGATAGAAATCGAAAAGACGGAAATTGCTATCTAGCAAAACCACACAGAACAGACCCTTCTAACTGCATGCACTCTATCAGCCTTTGCCTTCTTCATGTGAGCTCTTCCCTTGTACCTCTCAGGAATTGAAAACAGACTGTTTGAAGTGCATGTGTTAATAGAGCAGAGTTCTTGTTCCATAGATGATTGCAATAGAGTTTGGAAAGAGACCGAGACAAGTGGCTTTCATGTTCAAAGTAGATATAGTGTAATGTACTTTTTCATTTCTTACTTGGGCAAGCTGGTACAAAGAAAAAAATCAGAAACCTCATTGTAATTCCCAGATGGTTTTTTTGAGATACAGATTTGAGCTCAGCAACCACATCCAAGAGGTAACTGGTAGGAGAGGGCTGAACCCCAGGACTGTCAATGCTTTTTTACAATAATTTTTATGTGAGAGAGAGAAGAGAGGGGAATGTGATCTGTGACTATTATAGTCGGCAGCTGGGAGTTGATTCCTAGGCTATCTTCCCAAATCGGTCTGTGCATGATCTTGGGCCACTAACAGAGGGAGACCTGTATTTTCACGAGTGTCCTCGTTTTCAGTGTGTCCATTTTTGAATGCTCTGCTGGGGATATGGAGGGCCAGTGTTACCTCAGCGCTCCAGAAGTTGTCTGCTCAGCACTTTCAAACCTGAGGTGTGTCTCTTTTTGAGCATCCTACAGGGGAATATTCTGTATGTTAGCCTTGTCTGCCCCAGCTCTAATGTGAACATTAATACTGTTATTTCCAGATTCCAGAGTTGTTGGTGAGAGTCTTGTAAGCTCTTTGGAGGATAGGTGCTATAAAAAGGCATTGTGTTATTAATTGTTAGTTTTAAACGTTCAAATGTCTCATTACCAAATGAGTTGATTTTCCATGCTCCCCCCACTCCCCCCAAAGTTTATGCATTACATGCTCATAATTATGGGTGACCTGAGAGTGCTGAATTGCAGCGTGTGTGTGTGTTTTAATCCTTTCTTTCCAAAAAAGCATTGAAGTATCAAGCATCATGTGACTGATTAATTTTTAAAAAAATGGCAAAGAAAATGTCTAGAATCTAGGCTTGATGCAAAACCCACTGACTTCTAGGCTTTGAATTAGGCTTTTTGTGAACAAAAAGCCTGACAAGGGCCAAATATAGGGCCTATTAGCCTTGGCAGTGAAATGCTTGGCATTTGGATCCAGTCCATAGCTCAGTAGTGGAGAAGATACAGCTCGTGGGCCGAATCTGGCCTGCCAAGCTGCTGGGTCCAGCCCATGGGCCACACTGCCAGGACCCTCATGCACACACAGCAGCTAGCTGCTTCAGAGCAGCTCCATGCTACTTTAAGCGGTTGCCTGCTCCTGTGGCTCTCTGCTCCGGGCTCAGGGAGATGGAGAGCCTTCACATGCTGCCTCTGCCCCTAGAAAAATCTCTCAGCTCCCATTGGCCCATTTCTGCAAAGCCTCCTCCTTACCCTGGTGCCAGGAGTAGAGAGCTGGATGTGGCTTTGAGCCTTGGGGCTCCCCCCCATGCAGGAAGCTGGTGCTGGCTCCAATCTTGCGGAGGGCGTGATGCTAGATCATCAGCATGGGCTGGGGTCAGGGTGGCCTGAAGGAGGGAGATGGGCAAGGTAGGGGTGAGCGGGTGG
The DNA here is from genome assembly GCA_019425775.1 of Rafetus swinhoei. Taxonomy (NCBI): domain Eukaryota; kingdom Metazoa; phylum Chordata; order Testudines; family Trionychidae; genus Rafetus; species Rafetus swinhoei. The sequence goes on from CM033432.1 coordinate 49,885,733, forward strand.
GTGACCCTGGAGTGTCCAGCCCTGCTGGGGGCGGGGTCCTGTAGGGGTTCAGTCCATGGTGCCCAGGAGCTAACATGGCTTTGGGGCAGGAGGACCTTGCACATATTTTCCTTTTCTCTCAGCTGCCCCCACTGCCGCCCACACTCCGCTGGAGTCACAGCCTAGGAAGCATTCACCCTTTAGCAAGGGCCCCGCGGTAGCAGCTGTGGTGCTGGTGGCTGGGTGTGACTTCAGTGCTGACTTTAGTCCACCTGCTGGGGGCACTGTGAGGCAGAAAGGAAGGAAAGTGGAGCAGGGAGTGCTGAGGCCTCAGGGCTAGGGCTGAACAACAGGGCGGAGAGCAGTGGGCTGGAGCAGGCGGGGATGAGACTCCCAGGCGAAAGTGGCGGAGGGGCTAGAAGGAAGCAAGAAAACAGCATTTCAGAGCAAGTCCCCCTCCTCTTCGTGGCTGCTGCACCCCAGCCCAGCTCCAGCCTGCCCCCAGCAGCTGGCTCGGGGGCGTCCCACTCCTTCACTTGGCCTAGCTACTCCCCGAGCAGCCCCGCACCTTGGAGCATTCCTGCTATGCCATTTGGCCCAGCCGCCCCTGCAGCAGCTCTGCTCCTCCATGTGGGCTGGCCGCCCCAGAGCAGTCCCAACCCCTGAAACAGCCACCTGCTTCACAGCCCCGCCGGCTGGGCTGCATGGCTGCCACAGAAGAGGAACCAGGGTCCTGGTGAGGCTGCCCCAGCAGCGACAACCTCATCGTGGCCTGGCTCGCAGAGCAGCCCTGCTGTGCCACGCGGCCCTGCTGGCTGGGCCGCATGCCACTCAAAATCAGCACTTGTGCTGTATGTTGCTGACCCCTGAACTAACTCAATATTATACTGTCTGATTCCTCTGTTAAGAAACAGGTGGAAGCAGTTGGCTTTTTCTTGTTTGCTTTCTTGCTTTCTGCCTTTCTATTCATAAATCTGGTGAGTAGACGAGCAAGGTAACTTACAATAAAAGTGAACTGAGCAAAATGCTAATGGTAAAGAACCACCAATGTAATCTAATGTGTGAATTTAATCAGACATTGTTAAACTGATACAAACCCCTATGTGGGCACTCCTCCCTCTGTATGAGTTTTTCAGTTTAGTTTGTTGATTGGCAACAGATTTATATTAAATCTAAATATTACACTCTTAAACTGGAATAAGTGTCTACACAGGGGTGTGCACCAGTTCAAAAACTGTTAAGCCCTTGCAGTTTTGTTTTCTAGACCAAGTGTTAGAGAATGTGCTTTCTGAGTGCATCTGCACTGCAGTTACACACCTGCAACTGATCCATGCTGGCAAACTTCGCTTCATGGGGATTGGGTGAAGGAAGCTGTTTAATTGCGGCATAAACATTTAGTATTGGTTTGCAGCCAAACTCTGGGACCTTCCACTTCACGAGGTTTCAGAGCCCAAGCTCCCGTAAGACCAAATGTCTATACTGCAATTTTGTAGTCTCACAACCCAGCCCCATCGGCCCAATTTAGCTGACAAAAGCCATCTGAGTGTGCTTTATTGAAGTGTAGACATAGTCATAAGCTTTTATGAAATGCAGTTGTGGATCTCTGCACGTCTGATAATCCTTTTGACTGCTGTCTTCAAACCCTCTGAGTTCCATTTCTTCCCTAGGAGTGGGGAGGAATGGGTTTTAGAAGTACTCTGACCTCAGAGAAGCCTTGGAAAGTGTGAGCTTCTGAACAGAGCAGAAACCATCCTGGAGGAAATGTGCCAAATTCAGGGAGGAAAGGGAGCGCGAAGGAGGAACTCCTGAGTGCACACACTTGTTCATGGGAAAACTTCAGGAAGTTTAAATAAGCACTATGGAACTGAACTTCCACTGCGAGACAGGCGTCAGTGTAACTTTAGTGAAATCCATGGAAGTTAGTTATACCAGGTAAAACTAATAGAGCAGATAATTAGACTTAACTCTGCCAAGATTTATGCATTTACTTTTTTTTAAGCATAGAAGTAGTCCCATTAAAACCAATGTGCTGGTCTGCAGAGCTGGGTCTAACTTTTGGGGATTGAACAAACCCTTTGTCCATCAGTAGCTCCAGTGAGAGGTTGTAATCTGGTGAGAACAGGGTTGAAACCATAAGACTCCTCCAATCTTTTCTTCTCAGTACATTTCCTCTGTAAACATCATATAAGTGCTGCTTGAGTGAAGGTTGTGTTTTTTCCTTTAAAGCCATTTGATTTCCTGTCTTCTGTTTCAAAGATTCTGCCTTAATGATGGTAGGTGACCTGTTAATATTCTGAAAACTGGATGTAAAAAAAAAGGATTGATGCTTTCAACATTTTTTTTTAAATTCCTTCACATTAGTCCATTTTAACAGCCAAGGCAATTTTCCACATGGTGGCTTTATGGAAATGGGCTGCAGCTCTTGCCGACCATGACCAGAACATTATAGGAAATGTATTTTCATGGAAGATTTGCTGCAATTGCCAAATGGGAAAAGGGGGAGGGGGCTTGTTCTGTTAATGGACAACTACATGTCATGATGTGAATCCCTTCTATTAAATTAAATTGGCTGCATTTCCCATCATTGCCAGCTCCTTGCTGAAGCAAATAGTCACTGACACACTGTTCCCTGCTATAAAGACCCTGGGCTTCGACATGGCAAGGCATCCTATGCTGGTATAGAGTGAGCAGCAAACACACATTTAGGTTGCTGGCTGAGACAAACTTATCAGATACAAACAATTGGAATATTTCAGTGGGTTCCCATGGAGCTAATGGGAATCAGATACTCAGACTGAAAAGTTATGAGCAGTGATATTTTATATAATGCATAAATAAAAATACAAATTAAGGGCCTGATTCTGTAAAGCTTTTTGAATGTACTTTACTTTAAATCATGACTTAAAGCGTTGAATTGGCGCAGGTTTGGTGCCTTTGATGACTGAAGGTACATTCTGAGTTTACATCCTCCCCTGCAGTATTACTGCTGATCAAAGTCTAATATTTATTTGTCCTAAAGAGCAGTGTTCAGTGCCTTACTTGTGGAAAATACAATCCATGTTGAGATTTTACCCCTCTCTCAGAAAAATACCCCTGCATGACTATTATTGGACAGTGGCAGAATCATAGAATGCTTGAACTGGAAGGGACCTTAAGAGGTCATCAAGTCCAGTCCCCTGCCCTCATGGCAGGACCAAGCACTGTCTAGATCAGGGGTTGGCTACCCAAGATTTAACCCTCCTGCCATGGGCTGCGCCGCTCTCTCCACCATGCATCCTGTTTGGTCTTCTGCCCAGGGCTCCACTCTGGCTTTTCTTGTGGGGATGGGAGAAGCAGTGAATGTGCACTTCCCCGCAAGCTGGATCCAGTGCAGAGCGTCTGCAGGAAGCCGGCACTGGCTCTAATCTTGCAGGGGGCACAATGCTGGATAGCCAGCGCGGGCTGAGGTCAGGATGGCTCGGGGAAGGGGTGTCGAGGGAAATGGGCGAGGCGGGGGTGGGTGACTTGGGGGTGTCCAGCCCTGCTGGTGGTGGGATCCTGTAGGGGACCAGTCCATGATGCCCTTGCCTTCCTTCCAGGGTGTAGGAGTAAGCTGAGGGTGTGGGGACTTGGCGGGGGGAGGGGATGGGAGTAACGGGGATTGGAGTGCAGGGGTCTGGGCATGAGGGGGGATGCTTACCTGCCTTTTCGCCCCAATTGCTCCCATTGGCCGGCCAATGGCATCAGTGGGAAAAGCCTGCGGCCAGCACATCACTGCGCTGCCGTTCCCCCAGCAGGGTGGGGAGGGGGCGGTTAGTGAAAAAAGCACCGACCTTCTCCGCCAGACTGGCTCAGGGAGAAAGGCAGAGCAAACGGCTCTGTGCTGGGGGAACAGTGCACGGAGCCGCTTTCTCTGCCTCTCTCCACGAGCTGGGTGTGGATGCTTCACCCATAACAGGGACCAGCCAGAGCCAGGCACTCCCACCCGTGTCCCTGGTGTCATTCACTCCACTTCACCCCTGTGCTGTGGGCTGAGTGCAGGGGGGAGGAGGGAGTGTCAAACTAGTGACAGTGCAGGGGGGCTCCCCATGCCCTGGGACAAGTGCAGCTCCCGGCCCCTCCACCCCCACCCCTCCTCCTTGCATGTGGCCCTCCCTCCTCCCTCCACGTGCTGATGTTCTGAGCAGGCTGCCCTGCACCTCCTCCCTCCCCTCACATGCGCAGCGAGCACTGGCACGAGGGGAAGGGGTGTCAGGGGCAGCCTGTAGTGTGTGTGCAAGTCACTCACGGAGCCACCATAAACAAGTGCTGGTGACTGACTCTCTCGCTGGGGGAGAGTGGGGAGGCAAGGAGCCTGGCTTGAGCCTTCTCGTTGTCTGTACCTCCAGCTCCTGTGATTGGCCAAACACCGTGCCTCAGTTGAGTGCAGCTGCTTGGGAAGTTTGAAAGGGCATGGTGTGCAGGAGCTGGAGCTTGTTTATGCGCCTCATGGCTGCACAGTGACCACCAGGCTGGAACAGCAGTGTGAGTTTCCTGCTGTGTGGGGGAGGTGGGAGGAGAGGCTGAGCTCAAGCGACAGACTGCGTGTGCCACTCAAAATTGGCTCATGTGCCACTTATGGCACATGTGCCGTATGTTGCCAACCCCTGGTCTAGATCATTCCTGATTGATGTCTATCCAACCTGCTCCTAAATACCTCCACTGATGGAGATTCCACAACCTCCCTAGGCAATTTATTCCAGTGCTTAACCACCCTGACAGTTGGGAAGTTTTTCCTAATGCCCAACCTAATCTTCCTTTTCTGCAATTTAAGCCCATTGCTTTTTGTCTATCATCAGAGATCAAGGAGAGCAATTTTTCTCCTGCCTCTTTGTAAAACCTTTTTAGGTACTTGAAAGCTGCAATCATGTCCCCTTCAGTCTTCCTTTTTCCAAACTTCACAAGCCCAGTTCTTTCAGCCTTCTTTTATAGATCATGTTTTCTAGACCTTTAATCATTTTTGTTGCTCTTCTCTAGATCTTCTCCAATTTCTCTACATCTTTCTTGAAACTGTGCCTAGAACTGGGCACAATACTCCAATTGAGGCCTAATAAGCGCAGAATAGAGCAGAAGAATTACTTCTAGTGTCTTGCTCACAATGCTCCTGTTAATGCATCCCAGAATCATTCTCCAAAAACTTCCTGGATTGTCTGTGTACTGCTGTATTGGTCTCCCAACAGATGTAAGGGTGATTAAAGTCGCCCATGAGAACCAGGGCCTGCAATCTGGAAGCTTCTCTCAGTTGTCCAAAGAAAGCTTCATCTACCTCATCCACCTGATCCGGCGGTCTATAGCAGACACCAACCACAACATCACCCCTGCATCCTACAAAAGCTTATTATGCTCCAATACATCTGTTAGTCTATAAGGTGCTACAGGACTCCTTGTCGCTTTTGCAGATCCAGACTAACACGGCTACCCCTCTGATACTTAACATCACTCCCATTGCTTCCACCTCTAGATGTAACCCATAGACTCTCAATAGTCTTTTCTCCCTCTAAATACTGGAGCTCTGAGTAATCATACTGCTCTCTTACATACAATGCAACTCCTCCTCCTTTTCTCCTCTGCCTGTTCTTCCTGAAAAGTTTATACCCTTCCATGATAGTGCTCTAGTCATGCGAGTCATCCCACCATGTCTCCGTTATTTCAATCAAATCATAGTTCTTCGCCTGGGCCAGAGCTTCTAATTCTTCCTGTTTGTTTCCCAGGCTTCTTGCATTGGTGTACAAACGCCTTAGATAACCGGTTGATTGCCCTGTCTTCTCGATCGCCCTGTCTTCTCCATCCGAATCCGAATTGCTTGTTCCTCCTTGTGATTCTTCCCAGTGTCCGACTTCTTCACTTACCTCAGGGCTTTGGTCACCGTCCCCCAATGAACCTAGTTTAAAGCCCTCCTCACGAGGTTTGCAAGCCTGCCCACGAAGTTGCTCTTTCCTCTCTTGGTTAGGTGGATCCCATCTCTTCCTAACAATCCTTGTGCCCGGAACAGAGTTCCATGGTCGAAGAAACCAAAGCCCTCTCTGCGACACCACCTGCGCAGCCACGCATTTACTTCCTCAATTCGATGATCCCTACCCAGACCTTTTCCTTCAACTGGAAGGAACATCACTTGTGCTTCAAATTCCTTGATCCTTCTTCCCAGCGCTACATAATCTGCTGTGACCCGCTCAAGGTTATTCTTGGCCGTATCGTTAGTTCCTACATGGAGTTAGTTTCTGTCCTGTCCCTCAAAGTAGATTCCTCATTCCCATGCAGAGTCCCATTGATTTCAGTGGACCTACAGCTGCTATAATTTAGTTTGTAACTCAATTAGGTTTACATTGGACCGACACTGGCCATATACAATTTTTACTTCATTTTTTAACTGTCAGCAAACTTGACTGAATTATTTAGGAAAAATAATAGAAGGTGAAATATTCAGGAGCACTTAGCATTGTCCTGGCACTGCTCTCATTGATCTCGCTGAGTTTGGGGATCTCACAGCAAATGTATAACCAATTATTATTGGGGTTTTTTAAAATGATTTTTGGAGTTCATCTTAGAAAAGTCACAAACAGGGGAAATGATTGCGGTATGTAAAATCCTGAAAAAAAAAACCCAAAACAGGGTTACCCTATAAAATTAATATGTGGAAATTTTAATACAAACAAATGAAAATAACTTTTCTCACAGTGCACAAGTAATCTGTGGAACTCTTTGTTAGGTGATGTTGTGATGGCCAAAAATATAACTGGGTTTAAAAAAAAAATGGGTAAGTTTATGGAAGCTAGGTCCTTGAAAAGCTCTTAGCTATATGGTCAGGGGTACAAACCTATGCCTGAGGTGACCCTGAACATCTGACTGCCTTACATGAGGAGGGGAAAATGGGTAGATCACACACAAATTGCTCTGTTCTGTACACTCTTCCTAAAGTGCTTGTATGGCCACTGTTGGAGACAGGATGCTGGGCAAGAGGAGCCTTGGCATGAACTAGTATGGCAGCTTTTGTGTTCTTATAGAGTTGTCTTTTGATTTAATTTAATTCTAATAATTACCCTCTAGTTCTTAGTGGGACCTATGTAATGCTGATAACTAGCTGAATATATGAGAGAGGGAAATAGGAATGGCTAAGTAATTGTAATTTAATAAAATTAGCTCTTACTATACCATAGATGCAACACTTGACAAGTTGCCAAACTGTTTCTCTCAGAAAAGCTCTCATTATGAGTCCCTTAATTCCTCACGATCTATGGGAAAAGATTGCTGTGGCCCTGTTTGCTTACCAAGCAAAAAAATTAAGGTGATCAATTAAAGTTGCACACTTTTGAAGAGATGTCTGCCTCTGTTTTTGATTAAGTATGCATATTAGACTAATGGAGTTGGTATTCTGATAGACACAATGTTATACCCTAAACATCTTTTGGTTTTTTAAATCTTGCTCTTTGCTGCATCATCAGAATCATGCTACCTGGTACTGTTCTCCTAGCCATCTCCTATTTTAATGTGAAGCTAATCGTGGTAGGTAAATATTTACAATAAAATTGGAACACTACAATGAGGGACATGCTGACTCAGGGAATGGGTTACTTAACTGGCACACAGAAGAGTTGGGTGGCTTTGGGCAAACCACTTTGTTCCCAGTTTGTAAAATAGTGATGGTATCTGTCTCCTTTGTAAAGTACTTGGTGATTTTAGTGTGAGAAGTGTTATGTGCTGATGACAAAATTATTTTATATGGCACTCTCTCAACCAGTTCCAACAGCTTTTCTCCCAGGAATTTGGAGGCTTGTGGCAAAATCCTGACCCTGTTGAAGTCTGTGGTAAAATTTCAGTTGATCTCAATGGAGCCAGGATTTAGAATGTCAGGGATAACTTTCTGTCATGGCCTTTTATTAATAGGTATTTCTGAAGGGGTGTAGTGAAAGTCTCAATTTAAAGTGGCATAAAACCAGACAGACAAGCAAAAAATCCACTGGCCCTTTAAGAGTCACATATATAGTAAATATTTGCAATGAACAACACCAGTAAGTGTATACCATTTGATTTCTCACCTGTGTTTTGATGGGTAGCCACTCTATTCCGTGTGGATGTTTAGAGTCCAAACCACTTGCTTTAAACCAGGAGCTTGATAAAGCAGTCATTTGAGACAGTGCAACTGTGCAGTCATTTTACAAATCACCTTTCCCATTGGTGAGTGTGTCCATCTGACTGAAGAGTTTGCTATATTGAGTATAACGGACCAGCTTGTAAGAGAGTCATCAAACAAAGTTAGTGCACCTATTATTTGTCCTGAGTTTTTAATATGCCAGAGTCACTAAATATTGACTAGGACAGGAAAAAATAGAGATGTTTGTTAAAAGTCCTTCCTTTTTATGCAGGGTGGTTATTAAATACCTGTTAAATGTCATCTTAAAAATATGATTCAGCACAATCATATTATAATACTTATTGTGCACTGGCAGGCAACTACACATCTCTCCTTTCTAAATCCTGTTCTGTTGGGGCCTGGAGCTGCCAGGGAAAGGAAAAGATTATTCTATCCAACAAGATGAAAATGGTGTGTTCCTTTGTCCTTCAATAGATAAGGCCGTTTTCCTCTAAGCATCTTAATCATATGGTCATTGCCCAGCCTTGAGTAATTCCATCTGAGGTAGGTGAGCAACATGCACCTTATGTTTGAGACTGTGATCAAAAGGATAGGACAGAAATTCTCCCAGCCAGCAGCTGGTTCAGTTGATGTATTTATTATATATGTCCACATATCTTGTGTGGGTGACAGTCCTGCAATCCATGTGCTGGGAAAAAATACATTTTGAGACTTTGTAAATCTCATACAATGTAATAGAAATGATATCAAAAGCTCGATGTAAACCCACAAAAGCAGGAAATTCTGAGTTAAATTAAAGGTGGAGTCTCAGTTGATCTCTTTGCTTCAGATAGTACAGTATCTAAAATATATAATAATCTCACTTGGTGAGAGAAGGAGAGAGAGATGCATATGCACATGCCTGCGTGTAACCCTGAAGGCTAACCAATACACCCAGGCTCATCAATTAACAGTGTATTGGGGATGTTAAACAGCGATTAATTGAATAGTTGATTAACCTCATGAACTCTTATCGGTTACTCGACTATTCTGTGGGGCCAGCAGCCAGCAACATGGGGTGGCTGATACAAAGGCAGCAACATGGGGGGCCAAGTGGGAGCTATTCCGCGACGGGATCCAGGTTAAAAACCAGCTTCTCTTGTAGAACGGCTGCCTGTCGCCCTATGCTGCTGCCTCTGATACAGAGGCAGCAGCCCATGTCTGCGAGGGGTGAGTGTCTGAGCTCCTGGATCCGGTGTGAGCCAGGCTCCTAATATACTTGAAATGCAGAGCCTCAGAGTGGATAGGTCCCGGACCTGGCGCAAGCCAATACTGAGCCATGTTGCTAAATATCTTACTAGCTGGGGGTGGGAAGGAGATGCGTGTAGTCTATAGCATTAACCTATAAGCTTTTGCTTATCAGTTAATCCACTACACTGTTACATCCCTACAGTGTATATGGTTACACCTTCACACCCCTAATGCTCACATGCATGTGTGGACATATTTTAAGATTATCCCATTGAAAAGAGACCAATGATAAAAGGGGATGATCAGGGATGGAGCTATACTGTGTATCTTGAAATGCCCTGGCTCTTGTTGTTTATACTAGATATTTACTGTACAATATTGTTGCCTTATTTTCTAGTTTATTCACTAGATGTAGCGTCTAACCATAAACTTTGGCCTGACATGCTTTGTTGATAGGTTTGCTAATTGAACTGTGCATTGAGGCTTTTTCAGTGGGCTTAGGAAGTGCTTTCTGTGGACCCATCCTGGTGCAGGTGGGGAGGGAATAATAGTAAGCTGTAATAAAAAAAAAAAAAAGTTACTGCATTGGGCTCCCTGTTTATCAGCAGGTCACAAAGAGAATGAAAGTTATAAAATAGACCTGTATTACTTTAAAAAAAAATCCTTGCTGGCCCCTTGCCTCTTAAATTATAAGAAATAATTCAACAAGCAGGTTTTTTTTTAGATATAAAGTAGCCAGCCTGTGTGTTTGGCAACTTTCTGGTGTGAAAGGAACCATGACCTCAGACACACTTAACGTGGCTTACAAAGCACTAATAACAGTGCTTTCGGCACAGCGAGTCTATGTAGAGTATTAGCGGACGTGGCTGTATTTTATCCTGAGTGTGTCTGGTCGATTTTGTGTTTTGTGATTAAGTATGTCAATAAGGCGTCTCACTAAAGCCATTGTGAAGAGACTGTTGTGTAGAGGAAATCTTTCATGTTGGTCGTCTTTGAAACCTTGACGGCTGTAAAAATCTCGTTGTGTATAGTGTTGCTGTTCAGGCCTTCTGGAGGCAATGGAGAAATGTGGAGATGAGCCTTTGGAAAGTTCATGAATGCTCATAAAATAAAACAAAAAGAAAAAATCCAGTAAGAGGGATGGTGACACGTTCTTGGGGATAAGTGTTTTAGGTGATGGTGGAAAATAAAGCCAAGGGAGTAGTGTGGTATTGGGCAGATATGATCTCAGACCTGTCAGAATACTACACTGAATTGAGTGCACAGAAAAGCAGGTTCCCTTTAGCCACAGTTTGGTCTGTTGCGTGGTCACAGAAGATCTTGATTCAGCAGTTGTGTAGGAGGAGAGAAGCATTACACTTCCCTGAGGCAGCTAAATGTCACTGGAAGCTAGATTTAAATGGGACCATTTCAAAGTCCTATTGTTTTTTCCATTGTACATATAGTCACCATGCTTTTTAAGCTGGGTATGTGTATTGGCAGCTTGTCTTGTTGCTTTGACTTCATGGGAAATCCACTGTGCAGTTTTTCAGAGTGAACCAGTGTTTGGCACAAGAACTGGATGAAACCAGCAGACACACAAAATGCAGCCTTTCTCTGCCTGTGTCAGTAAAGGATTAAACTGCAGCTGCAGATTAGTATTATTGTTGAATCTCTTGGTCACTCGTAAAGGCAGGTAGAAGGATGAGTGTGGTTTGCTTTGGCTGCTTCAGAGAAAGGGGTAGTTCCTCATCTAGTGTAAACTCTGAGTGGTTCGGTTGCCTGTTCACACCAGCTCAGGATCAAGCCTATACATTTCATAATCAAAATAGGTGTTGTGCTTGGATTTTGGCAAGAGGCTCCATTCCCAAAGAAATCCTGCATAGATTTGGGTGGCATATTTCAAGAATGTAGACTAGCATGAGTGATTTGTATGTGTATGTATATGTATATGTATATGTATATGTATATGTATATGTATATGTATATGTATATGTGGTGTTAGCATAAGAGCAGGCAGTAACTTTTGCTTTAGCACACATTTACTGTTGCAGCCCAAATATAAACAGAGAGTGACAAGTTTTGTATTAGAAATATGGGAGGAGGGGAGGTGGTTACAGACTGTCCCGTGTAAATAATGCTTTCCGCACTATTTAGCAGGATGCAATGCAGCCTTAACTTACTCTGCCTACTTATGCTAATGTAAATAAAATAGTGGGAAAATAGCACTTGAATATCCTGCAATTTTAGTAGCTGCTGTTTTTAAGGAAATGTCAATTATGGTTCAGTGAAGTTGCCTTGGTGCTGGTGTTGTAGTGACTTGGAGCTAAAGTCATATTTTCACAAAATCCTCACCTCCTTTTCTTCCAGTAACTGTTGCCCTTCAACAGCTGCAAAGATATCAAACTAGTATAATCAGCAGTTGCAGGGAGTACTGGTAAAGAGACAGGCTTGGTCAGGTTTATCACACCTTTCTCTTTGATACTGCTTTTTGACATTTGGTTGCTGATCAAGATACCTATTCTACCTAGAACCCTACTAGGGTAATTGGAACTAAAAATTCTAAGTGGGTATGTCTGTATTTCATTGGTCTGAATCCACATGCCAAGTATGGCAGGCTTCAGGGAAATAGGACTGGTGAGTCAGGCTTTACCATTATTGCTGTGATCATTCCAAATTGGGCATTGTCCCTTGGTAAGGCAGAGACATGGATGGACCAACCGCAGCTTCTCCTGGGAGAACCTTTCTTATTTCTTCCCCCAATAATAAATTCAATAAAATGCTTCACTGATTGGTTTTCTCTTGGGAGCAGTTGATAGGAAATTACTTTCCCCTTTTTTATTAGAAAAGGGGGAAAAGCATCCCCCATTTTGATGTTACTAATTTAATGAGTATAAAAATGTTTATTTAATTTTGCCTTAAGGATTTGTGCTTGATCCTGTTGCCATTGAAGTCAATGGCAAAGCTTCCATTGTTTTCAATGGAAATAGGGCTATTTGCTAGTAGTGAACAGTAGGGATGTGAATGTTTAACTGTAACCAGTATGCCTCACCTGTTAAGGGTGAGTTTTACTAATTAATGAGTGGGGGCTGGAAAAGCCTCCCACCTGCTGTGGGCAGGAGGCTGCTCCAGCCCAGCCGGAACATAACATTTAACCGGTTAACTAATTAACCGGGATTTTACATCCTTAGTGAACAACAGATGCTGTAATCAGACAGGTTTGATTGTCAGTGAAAAGAATGCACAACCCATAGAAGTGTAGAAAAGCAGATTACAAGAGCACCCTGTTACTAGAGCAGTGTGCCTGGAAATAATTTTAGGGGGAAGTAACAATATTAGTTGATTTTCAAAAGATGTAGCAATCTGTGGGAAATACCAGAAGCTCTGAAAAAAATCCCTCAGTGTGCGGAAGGAGCAACTTCCTTTTAAAATAACAATACTGCTTCCAATCCCAAAATTTGGCAAAATTTAAAATCTTCTGGTGTGAGTAATGATACATGCTGCAGCATCAGTGTGATGCATATGGGAGGAGACGTGGTCTCTAGGTCAATTGCACCTTCTTGGAGAAGACTTTCCCTGCTTCTCACCTAAGTAAAGTTGAGATGTGCCTAAGTGTCTGCAGAATTTTGCTCCACACTCTTCTTCCCCCAGATATCTCCGCCACCCCCAAAGTTATATTTTCCTTTAAAAACAAAAGAATAGTTACTGTGAGTAATAAAACATGAGGTTGTACATTTCTGGGGGGGGAGAGAATTATTGGTAAACTTAAAAAAAAATCAAAGTGGTTGTTGGGGTGAACTGAAAGGAAAGATTAAAAAATATGAACAATAACCGATCCATGCCCTGTATTTTAAAGCTTTTGATACATTTGCCTACCTTTAGGAATAACCTGAGCACAGAGAAGAAAAATGACATGCTCCAGTGGTGCTGACTCATATTTCATGCCTATATTCTGGACTTACAAATCCAAACCCTTGGTGCTTCATGCAGATTGGAGTAGCGCAGCCTGCTTGTGTGTTATCAGTACATTAGCACGTTAAGGAAGAGATTTGTTTTACCAAGGCTGAAAGCAGGTTGCTTGCTTGGCTGAGCAATATCTATTGGTGCACTCAGGATCCCCAGGAAGGAAAAGCCTATGAATCCCATGTGGGCTCTAATTCCTTCCCATATTTGGCTGAAGCTCAGTGGGAGTATTAGTTCAACAAAGTTGAGACACTTGTCATTCTTGTAGCAGAAGAATAAACAGAAGGAAACAGGAGGTGAAGCAATACTGTGGGCTGAGGATGGTGGACTGTGAAAGGGGAATTGATGGTATTAGTGGTGCATGTCCCTTTCTGTAATGTGTATGGAGATATGTGGCAGTGCTAGGAAGAAAACAATTGACCTGGCTCAGAGTTGCAAAATTTCATCCCCAGGTCACAAGGCAAAGGCCTGCTGACTCCAGCTGGTGCGGTAACAATTTCCTTGAAGGAGGCCAAGATTCTTGTGTCTTGTAAGACATGAAGTACCAAACTATTGAGCAGTTGGTGTTTCCTTGCTATTCGGTTCAGCACAGTGAGCTGTCTGCACTCCTGTGCAAATGGCAGTGCAGTGGCTCTCTCCTTACCATTCTAGGAGCTAGAGCTGCGCCTGGAGCCTGGGGTCAACTGGGGAGTCCTTGTACATTTCAAAGGAGGAATGCGGAAGTGCCCATCTACTAGTCAGTGGAAATTCCATCGACTACTTGACTAGTCAGTTAACTGCTAGTTAACATCCTTAGTCTGTGACTATGTTGCAGGTGGGTCATGAGCTCAGGGCTCGCCCCTCCTTTGCTGCCTCTGTATCAACGGCATCCCTTGGCTCCCCTCCTGGACCAGCTCCTGCCTGCTGTGCCCTGCTGCTGCCTCTGATGTGGTTACACAACTATTCAGTTATAAGCTATCTAACATTCCTACTCCTGACCAGGCCCCGCACTTCAACCCCTCCTGCACTCATTTTGTCATCATGGGGGGGTTGGCTAGTGGTCCACGGAATGATTTGCATTGAGCAGGATGGGCCATGGGGTAAAAAATTTGAGGACCTCTGTTATAAAGTAGCACCTGGGCTACTCTCTCGGCTCAGTGGGGAGGATCCTTCCCTTCTGGTGCCCTTTGGAGGTTAATTGTGCCTAGCCCACTACTTGGACCACGTGATCAGCAACCCTGGGAATGAGTGCACAAGTGCCGCACTGATAGCCGTGAAGATGTAAAGCCTCTTTCTTCTTCGAGCAGTGTCCCATGGGTGCTCCATTGTAGGTGTTGGGCTTGTCCCAGGGCCGCAGATCGGAGATCTTTTTCAGCCATAGTCCGCCGGACCGCGCATGCGCAAAGCGCGTCTCATGCCTTTTCGCACCGTTTGTGTGTGTGCGGTCTGGCTCCTGCCAGTTCCTCCTGACCGTCCTCGGCTGTGGACGAACTGAACCCCCTCTCCTCAGGATTGAGAGAGAGAATTTCTTAATTAGTTAGTTACTCATTTAGTCATAGTCTCCGTTCCTGTAGTTACAGTTGCAGTTATATTGTTTAAAAAAAAATTCCTTGTAAATAGTTAGCTTAGTTAGTATAGTCGCCTCAGACAAAAAGGGATGACCATGCCCGGATCACCCGGCTTCAAAAAGTGCGGCACATGCCGAGAAGCAATGCCTGCCTCTGATGGACACTTCCTTTGTACAAGGTGCCTCGGAGAGGGGCACATTCCGCAAAAATGTCCCCATTGCTCCAAACTCACTGCGCGAGCCAGGAGGGACAGGGAGATGCGTCTAAAAATGCTCCTCTTTGATAGAGCATTACAACCGCAAGGTACCGACTCTCCCTGTTGAGTGGAGCCCTCGGGGCCCACATCTCGGCGGCCACTGTCTCCCAGGAAGACGAAGAAAAGACCTTCTCCCGCTCAGTCTTTACCCCCAACACGAGTCAGCGTTGGAGACAATCCAGGCACCTCATGCACGTTCGCTTCACGCGGCCCCGATAAACTCAAACACAGCTTCAGTACGTCGGTGCCGAATCTGTCGTTGTCCGGCTCCACGGTGCTGACTGCTCCATCGGTGCCGCGTTCAGCACCGAGCGCTCCATTGGCACCGACACCATCCCAGGCACTGAGCCGCTCATCGGCACCAGCACCGACCACCACCTTGGCACCGACTGCCATCTCGGCACCCGCTGCACCGCCGGCACCGCCTATCATTGAGGCCCCGGTGCGCCATCCCTCATCGGCACTGCGTACGTACATGGCGCCATTATACGAGGCACCGCAGGACACGCTAACAGCGGAACCGACCACACATGACAGGTGGCACCCCGTGCCCAGGGAAATCTCCACTCCGGCCTCATCCTCACCGGAACATTTCCCTGCTCATACCGCCAGCCGCCAAAAGGCATGGAAACTGCCAACTCCTTCCCCCAGCCCAGACCACATGTGCTTCTCCCCAGAGCCATCCTCACCTTCTTCGGAGCATTCAAGGCACTCACTGAGGCATCATACACAGCAAATTTATCGTTCCCCACAAGTCTCACCTCACTACCACTACCGGTACCGACGCCTACCGGCTCCATCCACACACTCCAGGGGAAGATCGCGATCTCCCAGATCACCAACGCTTTCCACCCACTCCGCATACCATGCAATGCACAAACGGGCATACTGTTCTAGATCTTCACATAGGTCCTGTTATTATGATCATTCACCAAGCTGCTATCATTATTACAGTCGTCATTCCCACTCATCTTGCCGGGACACGTTATCGCCTTCATCTCCTCACTGCTCACATTCCTCACCTGCTGAAGATCATTTGTCTGCACCACCCTCAACAAGACCACCAACTCCAACTGGCGTTCTGCCTCCCATACCCTCCACATCACGGCAACACCAGCAGCCTCCTTCTGAACAGGACAGTCACCCACTGACCAATCATCATCATCACCAGATGATGCAGTCTTTCAAGGTGACACTTCCCCATCAGATGACCTTCGTCACTTCCAAGAACTGTTCAAGAGGGTAGCAGACAGCCAGGAACCTTCAACCATCACACCAAGCCAAAGTTGCACTACTGCTAGATGACGCCATCCTAGAAATAGAGGATGATATATGGCAGGTAAGAGCCTCAACTCCCGCTACCCACAAAAAAGTGGACAAGAAATATTTTGTTCCAGCGAAAGGCATGGAGTTCCTCTTTACCCATCCACAACCAAATTCACTGGTTGTGGATGCAGCTCAGCAGACGGCAAAGGCTCCCCAACAAAAACCCAACGGTGCAGATAAGGACAGCAAACGTCTAGACCTGTTCGGCCAAAAGATATATTCTTCGGCGACACTGACCCTACACATCGCCAATTACGCAGCATTATTGGCCAACCATAACTTAGACAATTATGAGAAGTTGGTCCCACTCATGGAACATTTACCTGACACTAAGCGCGACATTCTTAAGGCAGTGGTCCAAAAGGGCTACACAGCCTCCAGAACAGCTCTGCATATAGCCCTGGACACAGCAGACACCGCAGCGCGCACCACAGCCACCTCGGTGGTCATGCACAGAGCATCATAGCTGCAGCAGGCAGCTGTCCCAAGACCTCCTGTCTAAAGTTGAAGATCTTCCATTTGGCAGGAAGAGTCTCTTTTCTGAGAAAACAGACCAAGTCCTCCACTCCAGATCCACACTCAGAACCCTGGGGATGTACACACCACCTTACTGGTGTAAGAGGTACACACCATACGAAAGCAAAGACCGTTCTCCCACCAAATGACCTCATATAGACAACACGACCAGCAACGCAACAAACAGTGTCAACAGAGAAGACGACCCCCACCAAAGCGTCTGGCCAGCACAACACCAGACAACAGATTTGATGCTTCGGTCGAGGGACTCAGAACCATACCACTCAACAAACACACTCATGCCGTAGACGCTTTATTCCACCATCGTCTAAAGCCTTTTCAACAACGATGGGGCCATATCACCACCGACAGATGGGTCCTTCAAACCATCGAACTAGGTTACACCATCCCCTTCACATCACTGCCTCCTCCCTCCCTTCTCACCCCATCCCTCTTCAGGGACCCATCTCATGAACTTCTGCTAAAACAAGAAGTACTTCGTCTACTCACCATCAGAGCAATAGAGAAAGTTCCAGATGAGTTCAGGGGCAGGGGTTTTTACTCCCGATACTACTTAACCAAGAAAAAGTCGGAAGGTTGGTGGCCGATTCAAGATGTTCGAGGCTTAAATCGATATCTTCGAAAGCAACGTTTCCAGATGGTTACCCTAGCTACGATCATCCCAGCACTACACAGCGGAGATGGGTTCACATCCCTCGATCTGCAGGACACGTATTTTCATGTGGCCATCCATCTGGCCCACAGAAGGTTCCTTCGTTTCCAAATAGGTGCAGACCATTTCCAATACAAGGTTCTGCCCTTTGGTCTCTCGTTGGCTCCCAGGGTTTTCTCCAAGACTCTGGCAGTGGTTACAGCATACCTACATCGTCTGGGTATAATGATATTCCCTTATCTGGATGACCGCCTAATCAGAGCACCTTTGTCAGCAGAAGCGCTTTATGCCACAAACACCACGAGAGCAGTTTTCGAGGCGTTAGGCCTGATTCTCAATATTCTGAAGTCAGCCATGACATCCCACCAGTCAATACAATTCATCGTTCCCCAGCTCGACTTGACCAAAGCTCAAGCCTTTTTACCAATGACCAGGTTTCAAACAATCCAAGACCTGATACAAATACTTTCTACCAGTCCCAAAACATCTATACTCCACTGTCTACAGCTCATGGGACATATGGCGTCCACGACCTATGTCATGGCACATGCGAGGTTACACTTCCGGTACCTTCAACACTGGATAGCCACAATATATACTCCGAATACCCACGATGTCCACAGGAGGGTTACAATCCCTGCCCATCTCAAAAAATCGTTGACTTGGTGGACCATCCCTGACAATCTGATGACTGGGATGCCCTTTCATCGTCCCCAGCTGACGATGCAGCTTACTGCCGACGCATCACTCCTCGGCTGGGGTGCCCATTTGCAACACAAACAGGTGCAGGGCCTATGGTCCCCCAGAGAATCATTGATGCACATCAGCCTCCTGGAATTACGGACAGTCTACAGTGCCTGCCAACACTTCCTTCCAGTTATCCATGGTCAAGTCATGCAAGTCCTCACCGACCACATAGCCACTGTATATTACATAAACAGACAGGGAGGAGCTCGGTCCCAATCGCTTTGTGCCGAAGTGATACGTTTATGGAACTGGTGCAACCGCCACAAAATCTCCCTCCTCGCAGAGTATCTCCCCGGGCAGCAGAATTCCACAGCCGATGCGCTAAGCAGACATTTTTCCGTGAACCACGAGTGGGAGCGACACCCAGAAGTACACTCTCTCGTATTCCATCGTTGGGGGTTCCCATCAGCAGACCTTTTCGCCACACATCTCAATGCAAAATGCCCCTAATACTGCTCAAGGGCTGGGATTGGACGGAACTCCATGGGAGACGCCTTCTTGTGCAGTTGGAGTCACCGTCTTCTATACGCCTTCCCTCCCACGCCCTTAATTCCCAGAGTCCTGGAAAAGATAGCTATCAAGAGAGCTACGGTGATTCTGATAGCCCCCTTCTGGCCACGACAAATGTGGTTCCCTTACCTGTCTCGCATGTCGGTTCACTCTCCATATCCTCTGCCCAGACGCCACGACCTGCTCACGCAGAACCGCAGGTGCTCGATTCATCCACAGCTCGACCACCTGGTGCTGACAGCCTGGTACCTGGTTGGTTCCAACAAACAGAGTTGATATGTTCGCAAGCTGTCAAACACATTCTGTTACACAGTAGAAAATCTACCGCACATAGTACTTACCTTCATAAATGGACACGGTTTTCTTCATGGTGTTCTGAGACGCATTTAGATCCCTAGTCTGTGCCTATCCACTGGATTCTGGACTATCTCGTACATCTTAAAGACTCCGGCCTTACCTGCACTTCTATTAAAGTACATAGCTGCTATCACTGGTTTCTGTCATTCAGTAGATGGCTACTCAGTTTTTTCACATCCCATGACGAAGAGATTTATGAAGGGGATGGCTAATCTCTTTCCACACCGTAGACAGCCTACAGACCCCTGGGATTTGGAGCTAGTCCTGAACGCTCTAACACGGAATCCCTTTGCACCTTTAGCAACATGTGACCTACATACTCTCACAATGAAAGTCATCTTCCTGCTCGCGATAACCTCTGCAAGGAGAGTTGGGGAACTGTCTGCCCTATCAGCTTCACCACCCTACACAATATTCACCCCTCAGGGAGCTTTATTACGCCCCCAGCCTACTTTTCTCCCCAAAGTAAATTCAGAGTTTCACATAAACGAACCAATAGTCCTTCCCACGTTCTACCGTAAACCTCATTCTTCGACGGAGCAAGCATGCCTCCATACCTTAGATGTCAGGCGAGCATTGGCATTCTACATAGACAGAACTAGATCCTTTCGGAAGTCGCACACGCTCCTAGTATCCATGGCTGAGCGCTCTACGGGCCATCCCTTATCTGCACAACGTATTTCATCAATAATCGTCGCCTGCATAAAGAAATGTTATGCTTTACAAAACAGACCACTACCGTACGCGCTGAGAGCTCACTCAACACGAGCAATAGCCACGTCAACCGCTTTCCTGAAAGGGGTTTCATTGAGAGACATTTGCAGGGCTGCTACATTGTTTTTGGACTTCACATTCGCCAAACACTATGCTATCTCCAGCCTTCTTCTACCGGATACGGCAGTGGCAGCAGCAGTCCTCTCCAAGGCTACAGCAGGATAGGTCCGAATCCCTCCTCCGTTACAGGGGCTACTGCTGTAAATTCACCTACAGTGGAGCACCCACGGGACACTGCTCGAAGAAGAAGTTACTCACCTTGTGCAGTAACGATGGTTCTTTGAGATGCGTGTCCTGTGGGTGCTCTATGACCCACCCTCCTCCCCTCTTCGGAGTATCTGTTTCTTATGTCTTTCAGACCAAGAGGATCAGAAGGAACTGGCGGGAGCCGGACCGCGCACACACAAACACTGTGAAAAGGCACGAGACGCGCCTCGTGCATGCGTGGTCTGGCGAACTACGGCTGAAAAAGATCTCCGATCTGCGGCGCCGGGACAAGCCCAATACCTACAGTGGAGCACCCATGGGACACGCATCTTGAAGAACCATCGTTACTACACAAGGTGAGTAACTTTTTCTTTTATCCACTGAGCCAGGATATCTGCAAAACAAGCTTTCTCACCTGTGCTTTGGAGGGACCGCTTGTATGGGTGAGAGGCTTTCCTTTTCTGTGCACATTCAGGCCCAGAATGTGCCTGAATAGTCATCTGGGTTGCTATTGTAGAGAAAGAACTAGACTGAGCCCACAAACTGAGCAATTATTGTTAATGACTACTGCAGTGCTGGGGAGCAGTATGCAATAGAAAAGCACAGTTCTACAAGGCTGCACCTTACCATATCCCAGAAAAGCTGAATTTGCTCTTGGATTTGCACTTTCCTGTTGTTCTCAGCCCTCATTAGAAATTGGCAGAACCAGATCTGTGCGCTCAGTGATGCCTGGCGATCTGTTGGTGTCCTAGATGAATATTTCATTTACCTTTCCAACCTCCATATAATCTGCCTTTGCAACAGCAGGTAGCACCATGACGGTGACTGTCATTCCTGGAAATACTGCTTTTTCTTTTATCCATCTCCCTATGCAATTTGAAATTGATTCACACTAGCCCATGTGTTGTCCTCTCTCCATTTCCTCACCTGCAGTGTGTATCCATAACCTCCCATGATAAAACTGTCATTGCACACTACATGATCATTAGCACAGCAGGTGAAATAAGATTGTGATTTTTCACCATGTAGGAATATAAAGGGGCTGATGAACAACTTCCCAAAGCTGCCAGTGCCCCAGAAGGAACATTGACCTCCAGAAGTGTGTGTGTGTAAATCTGCATGTTATGATTTAGATGTCATATCTGCCTACAACAGTCTCACCATTCTAAGTAAAAAATGAGTAGACAGAGTTCTATAGAAACCATTCTTTAAAAGGTGCCCACATGTAATATTGAATGTATTCTTTCTTCATTTGCAATGGAAAGAGTCACAAATGCTGATTTATATGTAGCAGTGAAGTAGGGAAGATCGCTGCATTTCTTGGCTTTGTGTTCAGTAAATGTAAGATGTAAAATATTGGCTGAAGTCCTATTTGAAACAAGACATTTTTCTTATTGACCCTGTAAACTCTTTCTAACAGTCCCTTGAGTAGCCCAGAGATATCTGGCATTTGAGAGCTATTTATTTCAAATTTAATATGTTAGGTTTTATCCATCCTGGCATGTTTTTAAAAAGTTCCTTTTCATCTTCTGTGTCTATCTCTACCAAGATACCTTCACTAGTGTTTGTACTGCCCATTCCAGTGTTAAAGGAGAGCTGAAAAGATCAATCATGCCGTAAAAGAATAATTAGTCATCTTTTCCCTGTTACCTTAAATTGAATTTTCATTCTGTGTAGTATTGACTTTTAACAGTTTATTGAGAGAGAGATTTGAGGAAGTCTGACTCTGGTCCGACAGGCTAATCAGTCAATTGCTAATAGACCTGTGATGCTGCACAGCCACTAGCTGATAGATTTTTCTATTGCTTCATTCCTGTTGGTCAGATTAGATCTTTTGGTGGCAGAGCTAAGACGTGGAGAAATGGCAGCTTGCATGTACATCAAGATCCTATTGTCTTCTCACAGAATGTGCTCACATTCATTCATACCTGCTACCCTCCTGCCTTAAAACTAGTGCTTAGGTAGCACAGTGATCATGGAAGGTGCTGAGCTGACAGTTCTGCAGACTGCACTCACTCTTCTTTTACGACCCATAAAATAGAGGTTGGGACAGGCATGTTTCCTCATCCCTTCACACTAGTGTGCCCTAGCCCACACCTAAGAGGAACGTTATGGGGACCAGAGTCCCCTTCTCTGCCAACCTCCAGCCTAGATGTGCCTGCATTTTCAGAGGCAACTGAAAGGATTCATGCCTATTCCTTCCTCTTTAGGACCCAAAGACCCAAAAACATTTGCTCATGTGGCTGCTTGCTCCTTTTCAGAGCACTCTTGACTTAAGTGGGACTCCAAAAAGGAGTAAGGGTCCATGTAGGCAGATCTTCTCACAGTATTGGGCCTATGGTTAATAAAGCATGTTGAGAACCTGTTTTGTGGCAGGTACCATAAAAATGGTTGGTCAGCCCACAATGTTATTAACAAATGAGTTATTGTCAGTAGGGCATAAAAGCAAAGCAAAAAGAGATTGGTTGGTAATGCCTCCCAGTGTATCAGTCTCTGAAAATAAGTGCATATGTTTAAGAAGGCAGGAGCTGTAAGTATTTTGTTTGGGCTGCTTTCTCCTAAAATATTCAGAGAGAGAAGTGACTTTTCCTCCTCTTTTTGAGTTGCATAAGGTTTTCTGTCAAACTTCAAAATTTTTTCTTTGGGGAAAAACATTTTTAAAGGGGTTATTGAATACTACTTTCTCTTTTGATCTTTTGGTGATTATTCACATGTCTGTGTATACAGGTTTTGTATAGTGATTAACTTGTGCTTACATTTTTCCACATTGCAGGAATATGTAATTTTTTAACCTTAATTTCTGGTGCATGTATTATCAGAATGGAAAAATGGCGTATTTTCTAATAATATTTTCAGTTACCTGCATAACAAAGGAAAAGCTTGCTATTTTTCATAATTATAAAAGTCTAAACAAAATAATAGTAAAGGACAATTAAAAGATTGTGAGGATTGTCAGGTGAAGCATTAATGGCAGGAAATAACAGTTAAGGTTAAGCCCACTCTTAATTCTGCCCCCTGTGTGTGTAAATTATGGCACAGTTTTTAATTATTACACATGATCCCATATACTCTTTCTCATGTGCTCTTCGGTAGATTGCTTGCACGATAACCCCTCTGTTTTTACCCTGCCTGAGACTGACTACCCCCAAAACTAATTGCTTATACTCTGTGGACCTGATCCATCTCCCGATGAAATCTGTGATTTTTTTTTTTTTTTTCTTATGGTGCAGGATCAGGTCATGAATCAGTGAAGCTGTGGATTACCAGGAAAGCAGTTGGGATATTGAGAAGGGTCATTGGCCCAAAAGGTGATTGTTCTCTTAGCTAACATGAGAGGTTGAAGAAATACTGCTCTAGGTGAGAAACCTTAACCTCCCCAAGTCTAGTCTCATTACAGCGAGGACTGCAGGGACCAAACCCTCCTTAAGAAGAGAGAGAGAACTCTGTGTACTCCCAATATATGAAGGCAGTCTTATATTCCATATCAAGATCTTTTTCAGACTGATATCACCATATAACTTTTCACAGAGGTGTTGTTGGGAATAGAGATAAAGTTTGGAGCACTTCTAACCCTGGAACATGGAAGGCTTTTATTACCACCTCACTCTCATGAAGAATGAAGTTTGCAAGTGGGCTTTGTTGAGATGCTAGCTCTTTGGAGAGCAGTATCTCTCACTTGCCCTACAGGTATGATCTACGTTGTGGTTGGTCCCTCTGTGAGGGCAGGGGATTGGACTTAATGACCTCACGAGGTCCCTTCCATTTGTAGTATTGTATGATTCTGTATTTTCTTAAAGGCATTGAGACAGTTTAGTTTTGCATATTAGATAGCATTTGATATAGATTCATCGCGTAATATGGACTGTGCTTCATTTAATGAAGTCTTATGTTAACCAAATACGGAGGAAGAATAAACCTTTTGTAACCAACTATCATCTTTTGTACTTCTTTGGAATCCATTTTGTGTGTTTACAGTCTTGTTAATACTTCATGAGAAAGTGGTGAAAGACATTCCTTATGTGTTACTTTTATCATAGATATTACTTTTATCGTATGTGTAACTTTTACCTGTCCCTGTGTCTGCACCTCTCGTTTTTTAGTTATTGGACATATTTTTTTGTAAAGGCCTCCTCTGTTGCTGAAATCACAGCTGTGTTTTGGTGATTGTTACAGTTATCAAAAAGAAAATGATCTTATATATGGAGAAAAAAATCTGCAAGGAGCAACATTTTTATTGTTCTTGATAACTTAAAGGGGAGTTGGAAAAGGTAAAAACCAAAAGAGATTCAAAAGAACTAGGATAAACAAGAAGAAGTTGGGTGGCACCTTAAAACTGTGATGTCCAACCAGTTCTGAAGCAGTAGCCACTTTAGTGGCTGCTGCTTATAGCAAACTAGCCACACATTTTTAATATTTGGGTTGTGTTTTGAGTTTCTGTACATGTTTCTACTTAAGATGACAAGGATGGTTTTGTGCTTGACACGGGGCTGTTATGTTGAGCTCTTGATTCTAGTCCCAGCTGTGCCCAAACTTAGCCCCAAATTTCCACAACATGGATTCTTAAAAGTGAAAAGCTCTACTTAAGTAATTAAATAATTGATCTGATTTTGAAAATTCTCAAGCACTAGTGTATTTCATTCTTGTCAGTAGTAATCAGCACACTTGAAACTCAAGCCACTTATTTAGTTGCCTAAATATTGTTTTAGGTTCCTTTGATTATAAATAAATTAATTTAAAAAGCAGCAAAGCTCTTTTCCTCAGTTTAATTCATATTTTTAATGGGGATTCCTTATTCACAGTTTTAAATAATTTTTAGATCTCCATAGGTGGAAAACACTATGTTCAAATGCAAAGTATTTTTATTTGTTGTTGTAAACTCTACTGATGGACTGTACCAGGCAAAATCCGGGTTGCACATCTGGGCCTCAGTCCTCTCCCTATTGAGCTCAGTGGGACTACTGGCACGTCCAGGTAAATTTGCCCAGGTATATGAGTATTTGCTGGGTTTGTCCCAAGTCTGGGAACTTTGTCTAAATAAATCTTTGTTATGGCACAGTTGGTATGGGAGCTCAGAAGCTTACTCAGAAGTTTACTTCTGATGTGAGAGATGCCTAGAAACATACATTTGCAAAATTACTCTGTGTGAGATTCTACTGGTTCCCGACATAGGCTGTGGAGGTGTGGTAGTATGACCTTTAAGGGCCTGATCCAAATCGCACTGAAGTCCAGCGTGAATCATTCAGTTGAATTCAGTGGACTTTGGTTGAGGTGCAGAGGGTATGGCAAGCTACATCATAATTGGAGGTTTGACTTCAGCACCTCTTAAACTTAGCTAAGCTAGTTTAAATCTAGCTGGTGCATGTACCACTAGCAGTGAAGCTACAGCAGTATTGTCTTAAGTGTGAGTTTGTACATAATTTCTCCTGACTTGAGTTGGATTGTTGGGCAATTAGCCCACATTGAAATCTGGGCTGCTACTGGTACATGCGGTAGCTAAATTAAAGCTAACTCATGTTTCTGTACACATGCTGAAATCGTATCTCCATTTGCAGTGTAGACATACTCTCCAAAGTGTGTAGGGAGGGTCTTTTTCTTTCTTCCATTACACTGCTTATATATTTATTTTATATTTCTTAAACTATTTCCTTTCTCCCGTTAAACCCAGTGATAACTGGTTGTGTTGATTAGTTGATACTCACATGCCTGAAAATCAAATGTGATACTCATTTTCACTGCTTGTATACATTTGTTTGGTCACTTTTTGTGGTGTAGTTTAAAAAGAAAAGTTTATTTTGAGCTTAGAATCATAGAATCATAGAATACTAGGACTGGAAGGGACCTCAAGAGGTCATCGAGTCCAGTCCCCTGCCCTCATGGCAGAACCCAGTACTGTCTAGACCATCCCTGATAGACATTTATCTAACCTACTCTTAAATATCTCACCCTAGGCAATTTATTTCAGTGTTTAACCACCCCTGACAGGAACTTTTTCCTAATGTCCAACCTAAACCTCCCTTGCTGCAATTTAAGCCCATTGTTTCTTGTTCTATCTTCAGAGGCCAGGAAGAACAAGTTTTCTCCCTCCTCCTTGTGACACCCTTTTAGATACCTGAAAACCGCTATCATGTCCCCCCTCAATCTTCTCTTTTCCAAACTAAACAAGCCCAGTTCTTTCAGTTTTCCTTCATAGGTCATGTTCTCTAGACCTTTAATCATTCTTGTTGCTCTTCTCTGGACCTTCTCCAATTTCTCCACATCTTTCTTGAAATGTGGTGCTCAGAACTGGACACAATACTCCTAGGCCTAATCAGCGCAGAGTAGAGCGGAAGAATGACTTCTCGTGTCTTGCTCACAACACACCTGTTAATGCATCCTAGAATCATGTTGGCTTTTTTTGCAACAGCATCACACTGTTGACTCATATTTAGTTTGTGGTCCACTATAACCCCTAGATCCCTTTCTGCTGTACTCTTTCCTAGACAGTCGCTTCCCATTCTGTATGTGAGAAACTGATTGTTCCTTCCTAAGTGGAGCACTTTGCATTTGTCCTTATTAAACTTCATCCTGTTTACCTCAGACCATTTCTCCAATTTGTCCAGATCATTTTGAATTATGATACTGTCCTCCAAAGCAGTTGCAACCCCTCCAAGCTTGGTATCATCTGCAAACTTAATAAGCATACTCTCTATGCCGATATCTAAATAGTTGATGAAGATATTGAACAGAACCGGTCCCAAAACAGACCCCTGCAGAACCCCACTTGTTACTCCTTTCCAGCAGGATTGTGAACCGTTAATAACTACTCTCTGGGAACGGTTATCCAGCCAGTTATGCATCCACCTTATAGTAGCCCCATCTAAGTTGTATTTGCCTAATTTATTGATAAGAATATCATGCGAGACCCTATCAAATGCCTTACTAAAGTCTAGGTATACCACATCCACCGCTTCTCCCTTATCCACAAGACTCGTTATCCTATCAAAGAAAGCTATCAGATTGGTTTGACATGATTTGTTCTTTACAAATCCATGCTGGCTGTTCCCTATCAGCTTATTAACTTCCAAGTGTTTGCAGATGATTTCCTTAATTACTTGCTCCATTATCTTTCCTGGCACAGAAGTTAAACTGACTGGTCTGTAGTTTCCTGGGTTGTTTTTATTTCCCTTTTTATAGATGGACACTGTATTTCCCCTTTTCCAATCTTCTGGAATCTTTCCTGTCTCCCATGATTTTCCAAAGATGATAGCTAAAGGCTCAGATACCTCCTCTATCAGCTCCTTAAGTATTCTAGGATGCATTTCATCAGGCCCTGGTGACTTGCAGACATCTAACTTTTCTAAGTGATTTTTAACTTGTTCTTTTTTAATTTTATCTTCTAAACCTACCCCCTTCCCACTAGCATTCACTATGTCAGGGATTCCTTCATCAGACTTATCGGTGAAGACTGAAACAAAGAAGTCATTAAGCATCTCTGCCATTTTCAAGTTTCCTGTTACTGTTTCCACCTCCTCACTGATCAATGGGCCTACCCTGTCCTTGGTCTTCCTCTTGCTTCTAATATTTATAGAATGTCTTCTTGTTTCCCTTTATGCCTGTAGCTAGTTTGAGCTTGTTTTGTGCCTTTGCCTTTCTAATCTTGCCCCTGCATTCCTGTATTGTTTGCCTATATTCATCCTTTGTAATTTGTCCTAGTTTCCATTTTTATATGACTCCTTTTTTATTTTTAGATCATGCAAGATCTCCTGGTTGATCCAAGTCGGTCTTTTGCCATATTTTCTATCTTTCCTATGCAGCGGAATAACTTGCTTTTGAGCCCTTAACAATGTCCCTTTGAAAAACTACCAACTCTCTTCAGTTGTTATTCCCCTCAGTCTTGCTTCCCATGGGACCTTATCTACCAGCTCTCTGAGCTTACAAAATCTGCCTTCTGGAAATCCATTGTCTCTAATTTGCCATTCTCCCTTCTACCATACCTTAGAATAGTGGTCTCCAACCTTTTTAGCCACAAGATCACTTTTTCAATTTAAGTGCAATGTAAGATCTACCTCAAATCCAAATACTCTTGCCTCACTTTCTTCCTGCCCCTTCTCTGACGTTCCTTCCCTGCTCACCCTTCTTGAAGGCCTCACCCTGCTCACTCCATCCCCGAACCTCATTCACTTTCACCAGGCAAGGGTAGGGAGTAGGGGTGCAGGCTCTGGTCTTAGGCCAAAAGTTTCAGCATGTGAAAGGGGCTCCAGGCTTAGCCCTGGGTGGGGGCACGAGGTCCAGGAGCGGGTTCAGGAAGCAGGCTTTGGCTGGGCATCACTTAACTGAGATGGCTTCCGGGTGGTGGAGCAGTGGAGTTAAGAAAGCCTTACTCCTGCTCTGGCCCTGCACCACTCCTGAAAGCAACTGGCATGTACAGCAATGGCTCCATGGTGCCATGTACTGCCTCTCAACTAAAGGCACTGGCCCCACAGCTTCTACTGACTACGGTTCCCAATTATTGATCAATGGGAGCTGCGGAAGTGGAGTCTGCAGGCAAGGACTGCATGAGGAGACCCCCTGCTCTGCCTTTCTCAGGGGCTGCAGGGACATGCCAGCCAATTCTATAAGCAGCAATTATTATAGGGATAATTACTCCTGCCATGACAGGTTAAGCATTTTAGAATTCACTGCTCAAAGAATTAAATTTAAGTGTAAGAGAGAAATGAAAATTATGAAATGCATAATCAAAAATCAAACTTTGCAAACAGATGTGGAGATGGGGTACAGTAGTGGGGGGAGGAGGGACATCCTGACATCAGCACCCCCACCTCTTCTCCCTCCCATACCCTGCACAGCAAGCAGGAGGCTCCCAGGGGGCAGCACCAAGGCAGAGAGCAGGAGCAGCATGACAGTGGGGGGAGGAGCAACTGTAGTGCCAGCGCTTGATAGGTGATCGTGACTGGTTTGGCCAGGAAGCTGTCAGAGGCATCAAGATCTACTGGTAGATCCCGATCTACTGGTTGGTGACCACTGCCTTAGAATCATGAACTCTATGATTTCATGATCACTTTCACCCAAGCTGCCTTCCACTATCAAATTCTCAACCAGTTCCTCCCTATTTGTTAAAATCAAGTCTAGAAGAGCTTCCCTCCTAGTAGCTTTTTCAACCTTCTGAAATAAACAGTTGTCTTCAATGCGGTCCAAGAACTTATTGGATAGTCTGTGCCCCGCTGTGTTAGTTTCCCAACATATATCTGGATATTAATAGCTTTATTGAAAGGAAAAAAAAACAACAACACTTCAGAGGCCAGTAGTCCCACAGAACCAGAAGATAAATCCGTATCAAACACAAGATGTTGACTTAAGTTTGATAAACTCCACTCCATGGTCAGAGCCTGGAGTCAAAAGGAAGAGAAAGTAAACTCATCCCAGTAGGCCTGCTCACAGAAAGATGACAGATAAGAATAAAATAAGAAGTAGGGATGTCAACGTGTAGTCCACTACACGATTAACCAATAAGCCTTGGCTTAGCTTTGCTTAGCTGTGGGACCCTGTGCAGGCTCAGGATTCTGCCTGGATAAATCCAATTGGTGAATTAAAGTCCAAGCAACTAACATGCAGAAATACAGGAAAAAGCCTTCATTCTTCTTTGGGTGATGTCCCCATGGGTGCTCCATTGTTGGTGTCCGGCTCATCCCGGTGCTGCAGAGCAGAGATTTTTCCAATAGTATCTGGTTGGGCTGTGCACATGGGCAGGGGGGCCCGTGCTGTTTGCGCCTTTGGAGTTCGAGCACACAGCCCAACTCCCCTCAGTTCCTTTCTACTGCCCTCGGTTGCAGACGGAGTCCGATCCCTCTCCTCCTCTTTGTGTACCTGTAGATAAAAATTCTGTTCTCAGTTAGTTTAAGGTTGTTGTTCCTATTGTTGCTTGCTTCTACTTGTTAGTTTAAAAAAAAAAAATTATTCCTCATGTAAATAGTTACCATGTCAATGCCACTGAGAGGCAACGTGGCAAAACGGGGCCTGACCACAGCTCTTTTGAAAGAGACAGAAAGAAGAAGCATACAAAACAAACACAAAGACTACAAAAGTCTATTACACGACATAAGAGACCGGTAAGACAACGCCGAGTCAGTTAAAAAAAGGGAAGAGTCTAACAAAATGCCTGGCTCTCCCAGGTTTAAAAAATGTGACAATTGTCATGACCTTATGCGTGCCTCAGGTCATGTATTCAATGCTTAGGCAAGACAAACGTTCTGCAGAAACGTGAGCATTGTTGTAGACTCATGGCCAGAGTGCAAAAAGACAGAGCACTCAGTCAGGATGTTACTGTTTGATAAGGCTGAGCCTCAAACAGCTCAGGAGGGGAGTACTGAGCAGGAGACCCCCAATAAGCAAAATGGGCGGATTCCCCTTCATCTAAACTGCTTACGAAAAAGAGGCCCGCTTCCTACCTCCCAGAGTCAGCACAGGAGATAAGCTGGGCACCTCCAGCACCCCCATGCGGCATCAGTCACGGAATCAAAACTGCAAACTCCAAGGTCCTCGGCACCAACGCAAGTGGCACTGAAGATGATGGACATCCAGGAACCGGACAAGACCCCGGCACCACCCATGCCCCGGGTGCCGGACAAAATACAGGCACCGGCCAAGGCAAAATCAACCAGACCCCTGTCTCTCTCTCCTAACCTGGAACCGGTGCCCTCACCACCGGCACTGATGTCTCCTCCATTGGCACTGTGCTCATCAGCACCGCAGGAGCCTTCCTCTAGTTGCCACCACTCCGCATGCATGCGCTGGTGCCAATGTTGAGACCTCTCTCGAGATCACAGTGCAGTGTCTCCCACAGACAACCTTCTTGGTCTCCATCACTGGTCAGGGGATCTTCCCGTTCACCAAGATCACTGGTTCTTTCACACTGCAGTGAATACGATGACGATTGCAGGAGTGTGTTCGTCTCCCAATGCTCCTCCCCAGTCAGATCAACCACACCCCATGAGGGGCACCAACCACGGTATTCTTACCATCCCCCATGGTATCTGGACTGGTCTTACCACCCTCGTTACCCATCACAGAGGGCTCCATGTCGGCACTGGGCACCATCCAGACACTAATCAACGCACTATCAATACCTGCCCACTGATCGGCAACAGTCTCTCGTTCTCATAGGCCCCCTCATCCAACAGAGGATTTGGAGACCGAAAAGGGACAGATTATCGATGATGTTGACCTTGACCAACTGGGGACCTCTCTGATGGATAAGTTATGTTCCTCACTGGACAAGGCGGTCATCCCAGAAGCTACATGTCCCACTGACAACCTGAAACAATTTCAGGAGCTTTTCAAGAGAGTTGCCACCGGTCAAGAGGTTGTCCTATCTGAGGTGCAAGAAAAGCAACATAGGCTCTTAAAAATATCTACAACCATTCGTGAAAACAAAAATTGCACTTCCAATTGATGAAGCTATTATGGAGGCAGCGGATGAGATTTGGCAGACACTTGCCTCAGCTCTACCTACTAATACGTGCGCTGACAGAAAATATTTTGTACCCTCAAATGGCATGGACTTTTTTTATTCCTCCACCCACAGTCAAATTCTCCTTAATTGTCGATGTTGCAAACTGAAGGTCCAAGAATCCACAGTATAAGTCATCCAACCGTGACAAGCACTTGGATTTATTTGGCAGAAAAGTATTCATTATCCACATTACAACTTGGATAGCAAATTACAGTTTTACTTACCAGTCATGACTTTGATAATTATGTCAAGTTGACTGAGCTAATGCAGCATCTCCCTGATAAGAGATCTATCCTGAAGTCCATAGTCTAGGAAGGGTACACTACATCTCGTACCGTGTTGCAGATGGCACTGGACGCTGCCGATACGGCAGCAAGAGCAACAGCCACATCTGTAGTCATGAGACGCACCTCCTGGTTACAGGAAGCAGGTGTTCCCAAGGACTTGCAAACCAAAGCTGAAGACTTACCATTCAATAAACAAAACCTTTTTGTGGCGAGGACAGATGAAGTCCTTCACTCTCTAGTAAGGATTCCTGTAGTACACTATGAAATGTACACACTAGGAATGTACATACCACCATATTGTAGGAGACGTTACATTTCCTACCAGAGGCAGAGAGACTTTTCATATTCCAGACAACAGCAGAGACCCTTTGAACAAAATCACCCCAGGGCAAGAAACCAGCATTGACAGGCCCTGAGCGTCCAACCAGACAGCAGGTTTGAGGTCTTGGTCGAGGGCCTGCACATCCTCTCCATTTCACCAGTGCCTCATGATCATGTGACTTTCCATCATAATCTGCACCCTTTTTACAACCAATGGGCAGCAATAACTATGGACCATTGGGTCCTAGAGATTATCAAATGTGGATACTCCATTCCCCTTATATCAGTTCCCCCAATCTCCCTGTTCCTCTTTAGGGACCCCTCTCATAAATCACGTCTACATCAAGAGGTGGATCATCTTCTACACATAGGTGCCATAGAGAGGGTGTCTGAGCAATATCGGGGCAGGGGATTTTTCTCAAATTATTTTCTCAGGGAGAAGAGAACTGGGGGTTGGAGACTCATTCTAGATCATCATCATTTAAAGAAGTACCTCCGCAAGCAACAGTTCAAGATGACCACGCTTGCATCCATCATTCCGGCACTAGATGCAGTAGACTGATTTGCAGCCCTCAACCTGCAAGATGCTTATTTCAATGTAACCATTCACCCAGCTCACAGATGCTTCCTCTGTTTTACAATTGCCTCAGAACACTTTCAGTATTGAGTCCTGCCTTTCGGACTTTCTTCTGCCCTCAGAGTCTTCATGAAGACCCTGCCATTGTGGCAGAGCATCTACATCACAAGGGTATCATGATTTTTTACTGCCTTATACGTGGTCCCTCTCGACAAATGACATAGGACACAATCTGTTTTACCAAGAAGCTTTTCGAATTTCTCGGCCTCATCATAAACAAACAGAAGTTCATCCTGTGTCGCATGCAGTCCCTAGAGTTCATAAGAGCTCATCTGGATTCTACCACAGCAAGAGCATATCTCCCCACCCAGCGCTCTGAAGCGCTAAAAAGCCTGATTTTGATCATAACATCCAGCCCTACCATGACCGTATTAACCTGTCTTCGGCTCATGGGCCATATGGCTGCCACAATATATGTTGTCTGATTTGCATGTCTGCACTTTCGCTGACTAGCATTGACTATCCTCAGTTTATACCTCAGCCAAGCACCACCTACACAAGCAGGTGACTATCCCTGTATAGGTTCACACTTCCTTAAAGTGGTGGACCATTCCATCAGATGCAGCCTTGCCGTGAGCAATGCTTGCAAACATTTCCTTAAGCAAATTTGTGACTCTGCGGTGCGTATCCTCACTGTTAACATCACCACTATGTTTTATATCAGCCGTCAAAGTGGTGCCCGATCTCCATCCCCTCTGTGCGGAGGTTGTACGCCTATGGAATTGGTGTATCCACAACAACATCAACTTCGTTGCATCGTACCCTCCCGTGGGTCAACAATACAACTGCAGATGCTCTCAGCTGCCATTTCACTACAGACCATGAGTGGAAAATTCATACGTGCCCTGCATACCCTGTTTCCTCACTAGGGATTTCCAACGGTAGATCTTTTTGCAACATATCAGAATACTAAGTGTCCCCAATATTGTTCCAGGATGGGGATAGGACCCAGTTCTCAGGGAGACACCTTCCTCATCAAATGGGAGGATTGCCTCTTATTACACATTCCCTCCAATCCTCCTTATACCCAGAGTCATCAGGAAGATCAAGTTGGGTGACACCCTAGACATCCTTATAGCCTCTGCCTGGGCCAGACAGACTTGGTTTCCCTATCTTTTATTGGATGTCTCGTTGACCTCCTTACTTGCTTCTGAGTCATCAAGACCACTTATCTCAGAATGCAGGCACTCTTCTCCACCCCCAGCTAGAAACTCTACACCTGATGGTGTGGTTTCTCTCTGGTTCTCAGAGGCAGAGAAGAGATGCTCACAGCAAGTGAGAAATATTCTGATTTAGAGTAGAAGACCAAGTACTCACAACACTTACCTTCAGAAGTGGAACCGCTTTACAGCATGGTGCATCAACATTGGCACTCAACCAACTGCCACTCTCCTTCATATGATCCTGGATTACATCATGCATCTGAAAGGTTAAGGTCTGTCCGTTTCCTAACTCAGAGTACATCTTTCCACACTGGTGGCTTTCTACCCCCTGATTGACAGTTTTTCAATATTTGCACATTTTGGTGCTAAGAGGTTTCTTAGAGGGCTGCATAACTGTAACCTTCTGCGCACACCTTTAGCCCCCACCTAGGATTGGGACCTAGTGCTCAACACACTAACTAGACCACTGTTTGAGCCCTTGGACACATGCTTGCTCTCCCTATTAATAGCAAAGATGGTGTTTTTAATAGCAATCATATCGGCAAGGCAAGTTAGTGAAATTGTTGCTCTCGGGGCATCACCACCTTACACCCTTTTTCATAAGGACAGGGTGATCCTCCAACCCCATCCTTCCTTTCTACCTAAAATCTGCTCAGAATTCCACATTAACAAGCCTATTGTCCTTCCTACCTTAAGCCAGCTTAAAAGCTGGTTCCCCCCAGCACCAGCTCTGCAGTGCCACGTGTCTCCCCCGGCTGCTTCTATTAGACACAGCAGTGGGAGATAGAGGAGGCTGCTGCGGCAGCAGCCTCTGTTCATGGTGGACAGGGCTAGCCATGGGCAGGGGCTGCTACCGGAGCAGTCGCTGCCTGCAGCCAGCCCTGGCTGCTGTGATCAGTGGCTGCTGGACTCAGCACGAGCTGGGACGAGCAGTCCTAGCTTGCGCTAGTTTGGGAGGCTGTGCCTCTGCATTTTAAATGTAGTAAGAGCCCGGCAGCTTTTACTACATTTAAAATGCAGACCCATAGCATGGGTGGCTTCCAGAGCTAGCATGAGCCAGGACTGCTCCGCTCTACAGCTGGGACTGCACTACTCTGCAGAGTGATCCTTATCAACTAATTGTGTAGTTGATACAAATTGTATCGACAACACGATTTGTCAAATAACTGCAATTTAACATCCCTAGTCCAGAGTGCGTTATTCTATATAGACTGTACACAGCCTTTCTGCAAATCACAAACACTATTTCTCTCCCATGCGGAATGCTCTCAGAATGACACTATCTTCACAACATATTTCCAAATTAATATCATCGTGTATCACCCAATGTTACTTGCTGCGAAGCAGACTACTCCCTACACCACCGAGGGCACACGCCACACGGGCCGTAGCTACCTCAATTGCCTTTCTAAAGGGAGTTCCTCTTAAGGACATCTGTGCAGCAGCTACCTGGTTATCCAACCATACTTTCGTGAGACATTATGCAATCTCCTCACGAATGGAGACAAGTTCTGCTGTAGCTGAGGTGGTCCTTTCATCTGTGTATAACACATAATCCAAAGCCCACCTACTGCATTTTGGGTACTGCTATAAAGTCACCAACAGTGGAGCACCCATGGGGACATCACTCAAAGAAGAAAAGGAAGTTTTCACCTTGTACTCACCTTGTGCAGTAACAATGTTTCTTCTAGATGTTTCCCCCCCGTGGGTGCTCCACGACCCATTCTTTCTCCCCTCTTCTTTGGATCCATTCCACGTGATAGGGTGTACATGAAGAAACTGAGGGTAGTCGGGCTGCGCACGTCAACTCCAAAGGCATGAACAGCACACTTCCCCTGCCATGCATGCATGGCCTGACCAGATACTGCTGGAAAAGTCTCCGATCCGCAGGGCTATGACGAGCCCAACATCAACAGTAGAACATTCACGGGGTCACACATCTAAAAGAACCATCGTTACTTCACAAGGTGAGTAACTTCCTGTTTTGCTCCTCCAGGTTCAGTAGTAAGCCAGCTTGCCTTCACAGGTTTTTTTCT
The DNA here is from genome assembly GCA_019425775.1 of Rafetus swinhoei. Lineage (NCBI taxonomy): Eukaryota > Metazoa > Chordata > Testudines > Trionychidae > Rafetus > Rafetus swinhoei. The sequence goes on from CM033432.1 coordinate 49,921,836, forward strand.
TTTCTTATCCAGTCAACCCCCCCTGCAGGAGTTTCTGGCTACAGATCTAATGTATTATTGGGCTAATGAACAATATTTAAAAATGATTGTGTAGAGGGACATAAATTAAAATATGTTAAAGTGTACCCACATCCAGGAATCAATCATAACCTGTTCCTGCAAGCTTTTTTTTCTGTTTGCGGCTTTTCTTTCTAAGCATCCATATTTTGACCAAGTTGAATGTCTATTGAAATGAATGGAATAGCTCCAGCAGCACAGAGATGGCTTTTGTGTAAGAACCTAAGTAGACAGGAGTAGGATTGGGCCCTTTATATTATGATGACTGTTGTCTCTAGAGGCAAAAGCGGAAAAGGAAATATAAATATATAGATAGAATATAACAAAGGGAGATTTTGTGCCAAAAAGATAAATGTGGCCAGTTTAATGAAAGAGGAAGGGGCTCTCAGCCTACGGCACCTAGCAGTTCATGGGAGCTCCTACAGTTCATAATTCTGAGATTGGTTTCTCCCCATCAGACATTGGTTGTGGCATTGAGGGCAGCTAAATTTAAACAACCCCACCTCCTTACTCTGTCTTTGCATACAGCATTTGGTTGGAGGAGAGAGGAGTGGGAAACGAAAACAGAGAGCTTATTGTTAAAATTCTGATTAGGGGATTCGTAGCCATAGTAGGAAAGATAAGAAAGTTAGCAGCACGGAAAATCATTGAAACAGTGTTTTCAAGGTTACTAGTTCATAAGGAAATGACTAATTTGAACCAAAGTATATATACACACATTTTTTCATTCTGAAAAGACCATCTGGAGAAAGAATAGTAATGATCTGTGTGCAGGATTATCATCTATCTGTCAGATAATATCAGCGTCATAAGCTGTACATTGGTAAATTATGTTGGAGTATCTTAAAGCTGAATTTTTAGAGATTTGGTGCAGGGTTCTTTTTATTAATTCATTTTCATGAAAAGCACAGAAACGTTTTTAATAGTAGTTGGCCTATGATAATGCCAATCAGTTCTTCTGATAATTGTAAAGCATGCATATATGTGCTTACGTAGTAATATTAGGCTGGATTTTCATAAGGAGATTGGAACCGCCATACTGGGTCACACTGGTGGTCCATCTAGCCTTGCATTTTGTCTTCTGACAGTGGATGGTGTTGGATGCTTCAGAGGAAATGAATAGAACAGGGCATTTACCAAGTGATCCATCCCCTGTTGTTCAATCCCAGTTTATGGCAGATGTTTAAGGACTCCCAGAGCATCGGATTGCATCTTCGACCATCTTAGGTTATCAGTGGCTATTAGGTAAATATATGGAAGATAGCAAATTCTTTTTTTAATCCAGTTATACTTCTGGCCTTCACATTATCCCCTGGCAATGAGTTCCAAGTTGAACATTCCCCAGTCCTTTTAATCTCTCCTCATATGGCAATTGTTCCATACCCTTAATCATCATGCTCATCTCTCTAATTTTCTTACATCTTTTTTTCTGGATGAGGTGACCAGATCTGTCCGTGATATTCAAAGTGCGGGCGTGCCATGGGTTGAGATAGTGACAGTATATTGTTTGTTTTTATTGTATATCCCTTTCCTAATGGTTCCTAACATTCTGTTTGCTTGTTTGACTGCCGCTACACGTTTAGCAGATGTTCTCAGAGAACTGTCCACAATGACCAAGATCTTTTTTGATTGGTAACAGTTAATTTAGACTCCATCATTATATCTGTATAGTTGGGATTATTTTTTTACATGTACATTTATCAACACTGAATTTTATCTGTCATTATGTTATCGAGTCCATAAAGACTCTTTGTAACTCTTCACAGTCAGATTTCGACTTAATTATTGAGAGTAACTTTGTATCATCTGCACATTTTATCCCCTTTTCCAGTTCTCATATGAATGTTGACTGATACCAGTCCCAGTACAGAGTGTTGGGGGACCCTGTTGTTTGCTAAACTGATAATTTGTTCCTATCCTTTGTTTCCTATCTTTTAACCAGTTACTGATTCATGAGAGGACCTTTCCTCTTATGGTATGACTACTTACTTCACTTAAGAGTCTTTGGTGTGGGACATTATGAAAGGCTTTCTGAAAGTCCAGGTACACTGTATCAACTGAATCACCCTTATCTCCATGTTTGTTGACAGTATCAAAGTATACTAATAGATTGGTGAGGTGTGATTTCCCTTTACAATAATTGGGGAAGAGTGAAGAGCACGTTGTGTCTGATAATTTGACTCTGTGTCTAATAATTCTGTTCTTTTCTATAATTTGTACTACAGTTAGACTTAAATCAGCATTATGATAGCTATCCTCAAGCCATCTGATACAGACACCATTTTAAGGAAAAGGCTACATACCACTGTTAGTAATTCTGCAGTTTCATATTTCAGTTTCTTCAAAACTCTTGGGTGAATACTGTCTGGTCCTGATGAGTTATTACTGTTTAATTTAGGTTTGTTTCAGAAGCTTTTCTATCGACATCTCCATCACAATACAAAAGCATTGATGGGGGAGAGTGTGATCCTGCAGTACTGTTCATCTCCTCCCCATAGTCTCTACAGCATCTATAAATAATTTAGAATCTGCAGGAAGGCACCAGGACAGGACATCCCATTTCCTTTCTATTCTGGAAAAAGTCTCCTCTCTACAATATCTGGAAACTCTGCCTTTTTAAAAATATGTTCTGGGTAGGTTTGGATTTTGGTAAAGTGGAAATTAGAATTTTAAGAGAGGAATTCTTTTTGTGTGACTGCAGAATGCATGCTTGCTTTTGGGAAGATGAGCTAGACCAGGGCCATTCACCTTTGGAAGCCCCAGGGGCCACACTGATACATGCCGGGGGCCACAATGATATATGCACATGCTGAGGGGCACAACTTAAGTGTGGTTGCAAATAGCTTCTGTCACACTGACTGGCATGAATACAAAGATAAAGGCAAGACTACACAACACGCAGGCCCCATTTAAGTCAGTTCTGCTGATTAATAAAATTCAATATTTACCCAATTTCCACCCATATGACAGTACTTTTAATGAGCAATGACAGTCCAGGAATTTAACCACTAAAATGCATATCAACAGAAGACCATTATATTGACTCACCGTTGTGGAATGTGTTCCCAGTGGAGGCCATGTTCAAAGGATCTCACCTGTGGGCCGCATGTTGAGACCTGCGTAAACCCAAACTGCACTGCATTTCAAAGCACAAGCGCCCTCATGGAGCCCGAAGTCAGTGGGACTTCCCACTGGCCCTGGGCTGCACACAGAATTCCACGTTTCAGAGGAAGAATGTGGAAGTGCCTATCGACTACTTGACTAGTAAATTAACCAATATTTAACATCCTTAGAGTAGGATGTCTAGCCAGAGGGAGTGCTTCAGGATACTCTCTTCAACATACATCACTCAGACACAGGGACCTTTAAAAATGGAAGAGGAGAGAATTTCAGAAAGATGAAAGAGTGAGAGCAGACCATCTAACTGGTTTCCTCCAAATGTGCCCTAGAGATGATGATGATAAAACAGAAGGGTGCTGATGCTAACTGCACACAGGGTTGGTTGTGTCGCAGAGCCTCGCAGGATGCCTTCTTAGATACATCCAGACTTAGGCATCTAGACTTTAGGATGCTTCCTGGAAACAATAGTATACTTGGACACAAGTGCACATTTGCAGTAATGCTAATGGGAAATTTGATGGTTCGCTTTGGTTTTTGGCAATGCTGCATTGTGATGAGACACTGCTATCTGTTTTTGCAATGGTATGATGCAGTACATTGGACAGAGAATACAGCATTTGTAGGGTTTTGGTCTGGTAGGAGAGCAGACTTCTAAGAATAAACTGAAAAATGTCAGTTTTGAGACCATGATTTTCATAAAAATATAAGCTAAAACTCAGTAAGTACACTCAACCCTTCAGCAGTTTGTCCAGGATACTGATATTTAAAAAGTATAATGCGGAGTTGTCAGATGTTCATGTGCAGGGACCAGGGAGCACTATTTGTGTATCTGTATTTGAGATTAATTACCAATTTTACCCCAATGAATGGTGATGTTTTAGTGCATTTGATATCTGTTTGCAACTTTAACTACAGTTTAATGATATTCTTTTACTGGCATGAGAATCAAACAGTCCTGAAAACCAGTAAATAAACTGATAGAATGCCCAACCATTGTAAGACCTTGTTAGCAACAGAGAAAAATATTTCTTTAAATAAACTTTGTTGTGCTATTTTTGTGGTGTTCCCTGATCAGCCTAGCCCTTTAAGCTTAAAATTGATTATTTTTCTTTATAATTCCCCCATTGTTATTGTGCTGTTGCTGATCTGTCAATCTAAATCTAAGCTATGGAGGCACTTACACTATACTCAGCACCATGGTATCTGAATGTTGTTGAATATTGGAATACTTTAGTTCTTATTTCATTTTGAAAAATTGAATTAAAGCCTTTTTTTTTTTTAAGAACAAAAGAACTATATAGACTCTGCAGATTAAATCTTAAATAGGTGAGCATTTGACTCATCAAACCTTGGATAGTGCCCCTATTGGTTAACGGTGAATATTCAAACCCAGTAAGAGATTGGGGTACACATCTGAGAAAGGGAACATAGTCCATTTGAGCACTTATTTCAGTGTAGACCTGTGGAATCGAACTAGTTTTTAATATAAATATTTACCAAGGATTGTATTATTTCATATCTGTGCAGTCACAGTAATTGGTTTCAGCGGCTAACATCATATGATCACATCCCAAAATGCAAAGCCACCCATCAGCCTTTCATTTTATCTGCCCTCTCTTTACACCTTCTAGATGCATCTCTGAGGATGGCACTACATGTAAATACCCACTTGGTGATGGTAAATGTAAACTTTCTCTCATTAAAAAGGCAGGCTTTTATGCCAGTTTGGAAGGTCCTTCGGTTCAGAATTTAGGAAACCAAGATGGATTTCTAGAGAACTTTTAATGATACATCTGTACAGGGCAAATTACCACTGTAAATTGTGGGATAGGGTAAACTGGACACAGGGAAATGTTTTATGGAAGATATTCTTTGGAGTTTTCCAGATCAGCCACTGGGGAAAAGTTAAAAATCCATGTGTCAGAAGCTTCTGATGAAGTCATTGGTTTGCTAACACTTGAGCAGGGGTCAGTTAAAGAAGCTGCTGGCTGACACTCAGAATAGCACTGCTCTGAAGGCCAAGCGGTTCTTTATTTTTATCAGGGAAGGGTGGGCTACTCTCATACTTCAGACATCCTCCTCATGGTAGTTGAGAGAGGTTGGCTTTTCTGGGAACTATGGTTTTAGATTTCATCCCTCAGTCTGGGAAACAAGGAAACTATTATTTGATTAATCATCTATCCAAATACTTCGGCACATTATATGAACTTGGTTATTTATAAAAGGAAATTACACATTAAATGGGTGATAGCAAAAAAGGGAGGGGGAGAGATCAACACTCCTGTCTCCATTAAAGTAGATTTCCTTTAAAAACAAAAAAACCAAAAAAACCCCAAACCTTTTATTTTCCTTAATGAGTTTCTCTACAAACAAAAATGAACACTGAGTGCTCCTGCTGAGCTTCTGTTGGGTAGAGGGTGTGTGTTGGAGGGGGAGTTATTTAATTAGTTCTCTGTCATCTGGAATTTTGGAAAAGTACAGCACAGAAGACATTTATCACCTGAACCTTAGTTAATTTGGTCAGATTTGATATAAGGCCCCCACAGAGTCTGACAATTCCCTTTATTTTGGCTCTCTTAGTCTTTAAACAAATTAGCTTCTCTAACTTTATGTTTAATTGATATGAACCCATAAGCATGCTGCACCCTTTAAAGTGTGAGATAACTAAATGAAAAAACAAGATCTTCTAGGTGAAGGGCTTTCTGAAACAGCATAGTCATTACAAAACAATGTGTTCGCCTTTTCTTACTGTTGTAATCAATCAGCAACATCAAATAGATACACAGAGTAATGCTTCGACCTAGAATGCGGTGCATGCCCTGATTAATTATTGAAAATCAGGTTGTGTTTCTAAGAACAAGGGTTGTTGCTTCAAAGCAGGGGCTATGAGTGATTGCATTAATGAATCCTGGTGAAAGGGCTGGCTCTCATATGCCCTTTTGAAAACATAAGCCAACATGTCCAACAAACACATCCCATTGTGGCTTGTAAGAAAAATACACCACTTCCACTGTCCAAGTCTATTGTGAATGTGCTTTCTGGATCCCTTGAATAACTGTTACATACATGGTCCAGGATTCTTTGTAGAGAAGGAAGGGATTGAGGTGTAATGTAAGGCAGAAAACAGAAAGGTGGGCTTGGAATGGACCACAGTGACACAAACATATTGGGACTTGTATACTTTTTTGTAGTTCTTTGAATTTATTGTTTCATTTCATTGCCTGCCTAACATGCAAACAAGCAGAGGTTCACAACAGGCCTGTATTGGCAGAGAGCTGCCTTGCATTTTTGCATGGCCTCTTGAGACTAAGCCTTTTGTGGCTTGTACTTCCTGCATGTTCACCTGTGGGTAATTAGGCCAGAAATCACTTAGGGGATTGTTGCCTACTGAAGAAATGATGAAATGCAGCCTGCTGGGAAAATACTGTTTATGTTGGATAGTCTCAAAACTCACCACTCGGCTGTCAGGGCCACAGTCACAAGGTGAGGAAAATCTGAGTCGTCCTCAGTAATTTGTGGACTATACTGTCAAGTGATTTAATTGGTTGATCTCTTATTTTAGCCCTTTTGACTGCAGTGCAATTGTTACGTATCCCCTCCTACTATAGATTACTTTAGAATCAAGTCTGTCATTTTAATTACAGCCAGAAGCTCCAATATTGATTGAGAGTTTGTTCTGTTCTAAAACTTAGGCAGTGGAGAGAGAGAAGTGCTTTTTCTAAATAACTCCAGTTGGTTTAATTGGATTTGGACAGAAACGTGGAGTTTTGTTACATTACAGCAATGGAGAGTGGACAGAAATGCTTCAAAGAAAGGGGAGACACTTGGTCAATTCAATTTTTACAGAATTACCAAAAGTTACTGGTCTAAAGTTAAACTGAAGACCACGTTTTAACAAGCATTGTAAGTTGGCTGTCCATCATCTTATATTTGTTCTGTGCAGTTTGTGCATTTATATTCATGCATGTGGAGACTAGTATATTTACATGCTGACATTATGTTTTGTAATGGCCTTTTAATGAGCAAAAAACAAGTGGCTACATTTCAGAATAGGTTTTTAAATGGTTAACTGGTGAGCCTCACTCTTAATGGTGAGGAGCCTGCCACAAGCAGCCCCTGTCCACAGCTGGGGAGGTGTCGGGGGGCGCTCCAGCCCAGCCAAGCCAGTCCCTTCTCCCTGCTCCCCCTTTTAATCGGTTAACCAGTTAAATGGAATTTTACATCCCTACTTCAGAAATTCATATGTATTGCTCATCGTATGGGTGCCAGTTCCAGAATCCTCTTACTAGGATTTCTCGGGTTTTGGCTAAGGACAGCAACCAAGCAAACTCTAAGCTCTATGAGGAAGGGAATGTTTTTCCCCTTGTGTACGACTCATAGCTTCAAACTGTGTTTGAAATTGTGTCCAGAATTGCTCTGTTGTACATCACATTTTATCCCAGTTTTTATCTTATTTTATTGCTGTCATTGACCTTGCTTTATGACATTCGGTGAGTCTTCTTCCACCCCCATGCCTCTTTCCCATCCCATCCTTTGTGTTGTCTGTATTCATGGCAAGCTCTTTAGAGGCAGGGAAGTATCTTGCTATGTGTGTGTATGAGCCCTACCCCCATGGGGTGCTAGCCTTAGGTTGGCGCCTACTGTAATATCAATAATAAAAATCCTGTAAATGTTCAAGGGCTTCCCATGAGGTGGCTTTTGTTCTTAATGTAAAACCTTTTCTAAGAATTGAAACATGTAAAACCAAGATACAGTACAAGAGTACTCAGATACAAATAAAAGAAATTAGCTCTCTGTAAGGAATGCTGAACATCAGAGTTTCTGTAAAGAAAAAAGAGGCTAGAATTATATTAGCCTCCCTGAGATCATTGTCCAGATAGAAAACATGTCAAATATACACAAAACCACTCTCAGCCCAGGGGGTGAAGGGAGACTGGGAATTGAAATGCATTTTTTTTATCAGCTGGGAGAGACCATTAGCTTTCGGTCTCACCTCTAATCCTCATAAAAGAGATTATTGAACTCAGATGCTTTTTAAAGTGAATTGAAGGGCATGCTCTAATTTTATTTACCAGAGAATGTCAGAATGATGGTGCTTTCATGGTTTTGATTTCCTCTTTGGAGTTTAGAAAAGGCCCCCCAAACCCAGTGACAGGGTATTTTTATTAGCTGTGTTTGTATTAGTATAGTCGATTAACCCATAAGCAAAAGTTTATAGGTTAATGCTATAGATTACACGCATTTTCCCCCTGCCTCTTGCCAGTAAATTTTTTAGCAGGCTGGCCAGCAGCCCAGCTCAGTCCTGGCTTGTACTGCGTCCTGGACCTACCCCCGCTGCAGCTCTGCATTTAAAGTATTAGGAGCCAGGCGGGTAGGCAGCCCAGCTCAGTTCCTGCTCGCGCCGGGTCTGGGAGCTCAGCCCCCACCCTTGGACAGGCTGCTACCACCCCACGCTGCTGTCCCTGTATCAGATGCAGGCCTTCCTGGGGTGACTGCCTGTCACCCCAGGAAGCTGCATCTGTCCATGAGGGGAGCTGGTTTTTAATCTGGTTCGCCTTGAGGACAAGTTCCTGCCTGGCACCCCACACTGCTGCCTCTGATAGAGACACAGCAGCATGGGGTGGCAAGGGGCTTCCCAGGAATGGGGCTGGAGCACACTAGCTGCCAGCCCCACCCCTGGGGACTATAGGATAGTTGACTAACCAATAAGAATTCATGAGGTTAATCGACTATTCAGTTAACCGATATTTAACATCCCTAGTTTGTACTTCCATGCCCTGTAGTAAAGTCACAAGGAGTTCAATGCAAGTGTGTTATATGTCTAGTATTCCTCAAAAGCATGAGGGAGGGGCTCTTTCTGCACCATCCTCATGTCTCATGCAGAAATTGGAACAAAAGGACCTGTGAAGAGCAATGTGAAAGGGACTAACAGAGACTGAAAGCTCTGCATTCATGCACTGGATTATGAATAATGAAACTGATTTAAAACAAAAGCCTAACATTTATTCTTTGGTCGTTGTAACTACCCCTCCATTCTTTATAAAAATTGGCTTATGAATATGCACAATTTGAAGATGCTTTACGCAAAACATGTCATGTTAACGATGTTAAATATTGGTTAATTTACTAGTGGCGTAGTCGATGGAATTTCCATCGACTAGTTCAGAGGCACTTTCGCATTTCTCCTTTGAAATGTACACGAGCCCCCATTGGGGCTCGTGTACATTTCAGTGGAGGAATGCAGAACTCTGCGTGCAACCCTGGGCCAGCGGGAAGTCCCACTGACTCTAGGCTGCATGCACCGTGCCAGCTTTGAAATGTACAAGAGTCCCCAGTGGAGGCTCTTGTGCATTTCAGATCGGCAGCGCACCATGGAACCCAGGGTCAGCTGACCTCGGGTTCTGGGGAAATGCTGCACGAAACCCACGGTCAGCTTGGGAGTCCCCCGCTGATCCCGGGCTCCATGCTGTGCTAGTGATCTGAAATGCCACTTGGAGCCAGGGTTAGCTGGGGACTCCCCAGCTGATCCCAGGTTCCGCAAAAATGCCGTGCTGGAGCCCGGGATCAGCTAGGGAGTCTCCAGCTGACCCCAGGCTCCACATGTGGCAGCACTGCACAGGTGATCCCCGGCTGAGAGAGGCAGCAGGAGGAGGGCAAATCGACTAGTCCTTAACATTCCTAGGTCATGTAATATCATTTTTAAACTTACCATCTGCTGAATTTATATACCCTACTTTTGTTCATGTATCCTTCTTGTATGTGAAGTTAGGAATGTGAAGTGTGAATCTGGTTTTGATTCTGTGTTAATGAGGGTTATTAGTGATCCTTTAGAAACTTAATGGCTCAGTACTCAAGCCAACAACCCGTGATTGGTTTTATTTTTCCTGTAAGCCCAAACTGTGGTCGGTACTAGAAAGACATGTGACCATTCCACATGGCACTGGGATCCATCTCAAATCTGGTACTTTTCCATGTGGAGGGGGAAAATGAACAAAGGGTTCCCACGCTGGGCAGGGAAGTTTATTTAAGGAATGGAAAGCAGTCAGGTATTTGTCTTCAATTGGCTTGAGAAATTGCTTCCCCACCCTAAGGGGGATACCCAAGAAGAAACCTGGAAAAAAATAGCTGTAGCAAAAGGCTAAAGGCTGTGTGGACCCAGGTCAGAAAAAGATCACCTCTGGCCTGCAATAAGAACAACTGTTTAGGCTAAGAATTTGCATATAACAAGTTTCTTTGTGTATTAGAATTAGCTGGAGTCTTTTGCTTATTTTAACGTAGTAACTTACTTTTAATTGTCTGTTTTCACTTGTAACCACTTTAGTCCTATTTTATATAATTAATAAAAACACTTTTGTTTATCATCAAGCCCAGCGTAAATGATTGTTATGTGGGGAGAGAGAAGACAACTCCCCTTGATGTTCTGTGGTGTAACCTGTCATATTTGTTTCTACTTTTATAATCACAGGCTGCTAAATGGGCAACAAATACTAGAATCAGGAGAAACAATCAGAGTTTTGGGACACTAAAAAGGAAAAAAAACTGTTAGATGCTATCACATAGGGACTGAATAGGGTTGTGGACCTGCCTGGATAATGTAGTGCAGAATAGAGCCTTATGTCTTCACTCTCCCCTCCATTCCATGCAAACCCAATAGGAGAGAAGGGGATTTGGGCACAGCTATAGCTCTTAGTTTGCTGAATTTATTTATTTTTGTTTTGTAAGGTTAGTGGTGTGTGATTTGGGGGACATACAATAAAAGACCTGCTTTATAGTGCAGTTGATGTGGGGCTGGCGCAGGGCTGGGCATAGGAGGGTCTGCAGGGTGTGCTCAGGGAGGGAGTTTGGCGTCAGGAGGGGGCTTGAGGCAGGGGTTAGGGTAGAGGGGCTTTGGGTGCCAGATAAAGGGGTGCATTTACTTCCAGTGGCTTCTGCAAACAGCTCTCTATCCCTGCTGTTCCTTGTGAAGGTGTGGCCAGTTGGCACTGCAGGCACACTGCCTGAGTGCTGACTCCATAGCTCCCAGCCCATTGGTGGGAACTGCAGCCAATGGGAGCTGTAGGGGGTGGCTCCTGTAGTCGGAGGCAGTGTGCCTGCTTGCAGCAGAGCCACTTGGCCATGCCTCCACTAGGAGTAGCAGGAATGGGGAACTGCTTGTGGGGGCTGCTAAAGGTGAGCCTCCTCCCATCTGGCACCCCAACCTCCTCTGCACCCCAACTCCCTGCCCCAAGCCAATTCCTGGTCCCAAAATCTCTCTTAGTTAACCAGCAAATTCTCCGCTTGCCAGTTTTTAAAGAAAAGCTTTTACTGTAAGTTATGTTTACAACTTTCCATGTTGCAGTGCTGTGACATGGGCAGTACAGTCACTCTATTGCTGGGGAAGAGCTCTCTCAGCTATTTAAAAAACAAACAAAGCAGGCCAGAATGAGGGGTGGTAGCTTCTTTCCTGGGAGTGCAGATTCCAGTGATAAAGCACTGTTTTATACTGACACTTTCCAGTGCTAACATTTTTATCCCTTTGAAGGTGTTTTTTCTGCACCCATGAACAACTAAAGTTTTAGTGCTGAAAGTGACAGTGTAGAGACAGCCTCAGTGGGAGCATTAGGACATCTTTTGTTGCTGCCATTGCAGCAGAAAAGAGAGGCGTTCTCTTTCCTCTTTTGGAAACTATATGGCAAAGCTTTGCCACAAACATGATCATTTTCCTTTTGACATGTCGGAAATGCTTTTATTTATATTTGTCCTCCTTTCCCAATAACCATCTCTGTAAAAGCTTAGCAGAGGGTTCCAGGAACTGTCATCATAGATTCAGAATTGTAGTGAAGCTTCAGGGGGTAGCCGAGTTAGTCTGTACAGGATAAACTTAAACAAAAACTGGTCTGGTAGCACTTTATAGACTTACAAAGCATGTAGATGGTATCATGACCTTTCATGGGCACAGCCCACTTCTGAAAGCTCATGATACCATCTACATGTTTTGTTAGTCTATAAAGTGCTACCAGAATTGTAGTGTTAGTCATACTGAGGGGCTATGTTCTTTGTTGTTTTGCTTATTGTTTGAAACAACACTATTTGATGTAGAATCATGGACATGCATGCAGTAAAGTGGCCAATGTGTGTTACAGTCCTGTGGAGGATTTTAATGTTTGGAAATCCTCTGCCCTTTTCTCTTTAACATGTTCTGTACTGTCAGTACAGGTACTAGCTTTTCCAGTCACCCCGCACCTACTGTGGGATTTTTGTTTTTAATAGAATAAAGAGGTTGTGATATATCAGTTGTCCTTGGTAGCAGAGTCCATTTTGTGTAGACAGGAACAAGAACACAGATCTGTTTTGGTTTGATTTTATTCCCCCTCTGTTTCTCTTTGTCACTTCTGAAAGAAATCGTGCTGCACATGTTTACTCTCCCTGCCTTACACTCAGCTGCCTATTGACAAAGCTGACTAAAGGACTTGTCTACATATCAACAGCTACATGGAGACCACTGCAGCTGTCTCACTCTAGCTCTTCAGTGAAGATGCTGTTGACACCAATGGGAGGGGTTCTCCTGTCAGTGTAGGCAATCTGCCTCCCTGAGATGGGGTAGCCAGGTCTATGAGAGAATTTTCCTGTCAACCTTGCACTGTCTACATCAGAGATTAGAGTGATTTAATTGCATTGCTCAGGTGGTGTGGATTTTTTTCATACCCCAAGAAACACAGTGACCTAATATCCAAGTGTAGATCAGGCTTAAGTGCCAAACTTGTTCTGTGGAATGCTGAATATGGCTCTGTTCTTTTCATTGGCTGACTGAAGTAGCAAATGCAGAATTGACATATGAGTTGAAGGTTCGTTCTTTGTTTTTTTTGGGGGGGGGGACGGGGCATGGTGATGGAAGTATTTAATAATACAAGCCTCATGTTTGTGCAGTCTGGGTTTCAGGAACAGATACTTCATCTTATTTTAATTGACTATTTACCAAGGTACAAAAAATTGTCAGCAATCCTTTCCATTTTGAGACCATCTTTGTGCCATAAACTCAACTGCCTTGGGAAAGACTTATGGGTCTGATCCAGAGCTCATTGAATCTGATGGGAGTCTGTCCCTTGAATTCAGTAGATTGTGGATCAGGTCCTGTATCATTTCAAACTCTCTGATAATATGATATGAGTGTTTGCTGGGTGATCTTTTACTCTGAACAGTTACTGCTGGTCCATATTTCTTTGCTCAGTGGCAGAGATTTAAGAATTGCTGTTTGCTTCTCTGCAGATTTGCTTCTGATTATTATTTTTTTAGTTGCTCCAGGAAAGGATGGCACAGTTCAAGTTTCTGCCAGTGAAAAAAGGATAATTTAATTAATCAGTTAATAATTGGTAATAGGAAATGTCATTACCCCACTTTAATGTACTTAGGTTTCCTACCCTGACATTTGTCTCCCATCGTGTATTCGTGACTTGTGAATCATTCCTTTTCTCCTAATGGGTTTTCTGCCTCACAGTTCAGTAGGCCTGTGCAGTAAATTCCTCTTTTGCACTGCAAGTTCCCTTTCTGTATTATGCATGCATCTTCCTTCTTTTCAAGGCCTCAAGGTCTCTAGCTCCATAAATATTCCATGAATAGAAAGGCCTTGATTCTGTCCCCTTGGACTGGAAGTGTTTGGAGAGGGGAGGTGGCAGAAGGAAAGAGACAGGCCAAGCACTCAGCAAATGATCAATAAAATATCAATCTGATCCTGCTTTCCTTTCCCCTTCCACCCTGCTCCATTTATTTCATGGCCTGAGCAGCTCTCAGACTGGATTTTGGGGTGGGATAGGAATTGCCTAGTTGCTTACACTTCTGGGTTCCTTAGAACAAATTTAGGGTGGGTTGCCTAGGAATAGAACAAAGAGAGGGATGAAGTGAAGTATGATCTTGTTTTTAATATAACACTGTTGTTTGTTTAATCAGCCAGTGGAGGTTTGTTAATAAAATGACACAGAAAGTGATATCACAACAATAGCGCGTCAGCAATAGTAGGGGTGAAATGTTTATATTTTATTCCCTGGTTGGTTGGTTATGGTTTGAAGTGTTTTTACGTATCTGCATGGGTTTTGGTTGATTGTTATTTTTAAGTGGCTCGGTTGTTATCGTGAAGCCTTTATAATTCATAATCTTTGTTCCTATTGCCAGAGCAGCACCTGCAGGCTAAAATTGATATAATTGGCTTCTTTAGCTGACAAATGACTTCTGTATGGCTTATATTATTTCAGTGCATCACTCCACCTTTTCTCTCTCTTCAGTTTAAGTTGATGTGTCAGATGCCAAAGCAGATGCACATCATCATACCCTTCAGAGTCAGCCTTACCTCCTTATATCAGGTGTAAACCAGGCTACAAATATTGGGAATGGAATTGGCGACACAGTAATTATATCTCAATTACAAATGTTCACTACTCGACTCTCAGGTTCACATCCAGTCTTGGGTCTTAAATAAAAAAGGACTTTGATGTCCATCCATGGTCCTAAATGAAAACAAGCCCCGTCTCTCTAAACCAACACACTGTTTGACATTGATGTTGATGTGTGCTCAAAAAGGATGCCACTGAATGGAAATAAAGCAATGGGGCTATTGGAATGAAGCTTATTGGGAAAGGTGTGCAAGGAACGTACAGCTGTTGGCTGCCTCAGGTATTCAGTCAAGCTTCTAACAAGGGACTTTCGCTAAAATTTCCCTTCAGCATATTTGCTGGCAGAAAAAAGGAGTGAGGGACTGCCAATTGTATTCATTTTTCATATTTAAACAAAAAGCAAGGAAGGAGGCAATGGCACTTTTTCAAGCTAACTTCTATGAAGCTCTTTTTGTAGGAAATATGAATACTTGACAACATTTGCAGAATATATTGATTGCTTAGTGGCCAGCTAGAGTGGTAAATGGTGAGTGTGAGGGATGAGTATAGACTCCCTATGAACATTTGAAGTAAAGCAACAACAAAAAACCCCAAACCCAACCTTTCACTTGGTGCAATCCTATGCATTGCAAAAGAGAAAAGTGCTCTTCAGGGGTAGTTTTATAAGCCACAGGGAAAAACCTTTTATGGCAGGGATGATTTAACAGTTTCCACAGAGAGAGAATGAACTCCATTAGAGGCTAGAAATCACCCCAGCCCTCCCTTAACCTGGGCAGTGGAATTTTAACAAGAGGCTCAGATTAGCCCTCTCGGGACCCCTTCAGCACATCATTCCATTACCTCCACAATGCCTTGCTCAGCTCAGGGCAATTGCTCACTAAATTGACTCCACAATTAAAGATTCATAAAACAATGATTTATGTGCTACTACTTTAGTGAGTTTGGCACTTCAGCTATTGACTTATCATTTGTACTGCTTAAAGATAGCCTCACCATGCTGGGCTCTTGCCCCACAGAGATTTCTGTTTACTTAGATTAGACCAGAGGGGAAACTGAGGCACATAGCAACATAGTGGCTTGCTTGAGACCACACAGCAGGTCTGTACAGAGCTGAAACTAGAACCAGGGACTCTTGGCTGTGTCTAGTGTGCTATCCTGTAGACTTCACTGCCTTTTTCAAATCACAAATGGCTGCGATACAACTGTTAAACAGTGACAGCAGTTGAATGGATAGTTAATAGTTTATAAATAAAAAAATATATATTAGTAACAATCCCCATCTGAAGATTATTTATAGGGGATTATGGGTGGGCAGTAATTGAATCTTGCACGGGAAGGTTTAGTGAGTCTTTACTTTTAGAGATTCCAAATCTTTGCCTTGCACTTCCTCTCCCAAAGTCACCTTTGTTTTCAAGTGAGCTAAAAGTAACCACTTCTTCTTACTCCCGAATCTAAAACAGCAAATCTCTACAATACAGCTCTTCACATTTAGAGGTGTGTGGGTCTGAACGTGCAGTGACTGAAACGTGGCACCCGATATTCTGGAAATGAGTTTGTCGCTCCACATCACAGTCTAGCGAATTTGATGTTCAGCTGTTTAACAGTCTGGAATCAAAACAAAGCCAAGTAATATATTATTATTCATCTCTGTATCACTTTAGTACTAAAAGCAGCTGTGCTATGAGTAAACTAAAAAGTTCCTGCCCCATCAATTAAACAAATATTCTTTAACTTCCTGGGTATACAAGTTGATTAGTTTAAAGTCATGCTTAATAATTTTGGGGCATAACTTCCCTCTACAATGTATTTATTAATTGCGTTTTGCAACATAGGTACCTGCATACAAAATGGGAAGAAAGGGCCTGATACTGGGTTTTTACAGATCATATCTTGTTACTCTTGCCATGATCCACTTTAATTTTAAATTATTCTGTCCAGCTACACTCTGTGGACAGGAAGCTTTTTCAGAGAGGAGTTGCAGAGCGAGGGAGGGAGAGAGGAAAGAGAAAAGTATTCTTCTTTAGGAATGTACAGGGTTAAAACTTCTTTCTTCAGAGCTCTGTCTGGCACGGCGCAAGCCTCTGTAAATTCTTCTGGCATTCAGGAATGTTGTGGAATTTGCTCTCATTTGAAAATTCAGATTTTTGAGCTGGGAATAAATTGCTTGCCTACTCTCCATTTGCCAGCTGAGCAACATTCAGGAATCGTTTGTGGCTTTTAAAATATAATTGTAAATAAAATTAAAGGGGAGATTTTAATACAGGTGAGAACAGCTCATTATGCTTTGGTATTCAGCTATGTACACATATATGAGAGCTGTTAGGTTTTAGGGTACAACACCCTACCCCGCATAACTAAATCTTTTAATTAAGCTGTCATAGCTGGAACACTAGTGATAGCCATGGGTTGTGTGAATGTTTTTGCTATAGCCCTGTTTACAGTTCCTTGTAACTTTCTGGATGTTTTTTCTGCTAGGATGCAGTTTTCTAGGGCTATTTCCTCTGTGTGCCTTTCATTTATTTGGAAAATCTGAGCGATATACAGATATCCTTTAGTGAGGAACAAAATTTTTCTTGTTGGGAGAAGAGAATTGCAACTTATAATAATACCTTTTAAAGCATTCTGGTTCTAATTGGCTGTGATTTGGCTGAGTTTTACCAGGATTTGAAATGTATCTCTACGGTATGATATTTTTATATCCTGTCTTATCAGCATGGACAGTTGCTGTGCATGCCTGTGTGGCTAATATAGCAACACAGCTGCTCACTTTGTACAGTGAGGTACTTAGTTTACATTAAAATAAAGTAAAGATTACATAGTGAGTTGCTTGAAAATCAGGAAATGCCAAAGTTTAGTTGCAGTGTGTACATTCATTCTGAATACAATCCTGGTTGACGCGCTAACCTTCTATTTCTCAACTGATATGATCTATCCTTTCTGTGACCTCAAAAAGAGCATGGTGAAGGAGTCAGGATGCTCTGCAGTCATCAGTGAATGAGGCAAAGGCTGTACAGAAGAAAAGCCAGGGTCTTTTTTTAAAAAAGATGAGCATGATCAGATGTATTTCCCCCCCATTATCATTAACCTTGCTCTTCTGTGACCATAGGTGTTTTCCAAAATGAGCACTTTGTTTATATGCCCAGTTCAGATTTGAGCTATATGTGCCTAGCCTTGTAGAATTCAGATAATGCTGACTGAATTGTCCTCAACATTTTACATGCTCCCCAAAAATCCTCCTTTCAAATGAGACCAAATTTAGAAAATTTCAGCCCAAATACAAAGTTTCAGGATATGAGAGAGAAGAAACAGGGGTTTATAACTGGAACTAGTTTGTAATGTGATTTACATTTGCTCCCATGAAGCCACAGTACTGTGCATAGTGTAAAAATAAATAACATGAATTTCTATTAAAAAAAAAAAGTCAAAATGTTACTTTTCCTAAAGAACACTTCTTTGAGTCAGGCATGGTGTACACATGTAGGTTATAAAATCCCCTCTCCCACAGCTCTGGCAGAACACCTCCATTCTGACTTGCTGCACTCTTTCTGGTCCCTCCCTGAGCAGAGATTGCCAATTGTGCCAAACTGTGGTGTGGTTTTGTAGTGGGTAGGAAGCAGGAGGGACTTATCAGATTCTTTCATGCTTGTGACAGAAGACAGAACTAAAACTTCTAAAACACAGAAATGGTGTCCTTGTTATGGAAAACATTGCTTTTGTAGACTTTTCTTCGTCCCTTTTGTTTTGAATTTCCCCATCCTAATCAGCCTCCTCTAGCTGTAGATACCTGCAGGCTTTTTATAATCTACCGTCTAAAGTAGACAGCAAATTTTATTGATGCAAGAGTCCAAACTCTTTCTCCCCCTCCCCTCCTTTAATGGAAGGGGAAAGCCATGTAAAAGGTTTGTCAGTCTTAGGAATTTTATGCTTTCTGCCATTTCCTTTGGGGTATCAGTAGAGAGAAGATGCATCATTCAGCTTCTAGGGCTACATAATTTCACTCCTGCTTTTGAGCTGTCCCTTTTAATTTTAAGCAGAGTGTGGAAAGAATCTGATTAAATTAGTACCACCTCAGTCTCCTGTTTTCTTCAGTCTCTCAATTTCCTTTCCTGGTTTTTAGTTCTGTTTTTTCCCTTGAATTCCTATTGACTGGTTTCTTTAGTGTTTCAGTGCATACAACCAACACTGTAGCTGGCAACCTGGGAACCCTGAGTGCAATAATAAATCACGCCCACTGCTGTGAACTGGGAAGAAGGCTGCTTTCAGTGAGCTTGGGGCTTGTGATGCAGATTAACAGTTTCAGCAGCTTCTCTTGGGAATGCTGGAGAGAAAAGGGTAGGAGGGAGGGAGAGCTGTGTCTGCATTCAGGAGCCTTCTAGCTGTATGTAACTCTTTTGTTAAGTCTCAGTGTGTTGATTAGGTCACACATTTGCACTTGTTCTGAATAATGCAGAAGCACCCTTGAGAAATTCTATTGCCAGAAGGGGATGGGGGGAGGTGGAGAGGGAGAGAACTCAGGGAAAGAAGAGATCTGGGTTTTGGGAAAGCAGAGGGGGAAAACTAAAGCTCACTGTGTATGGAAATTGAAGGCCAAAGGTCTTCTGTGACTTTGGTCTGCCTGATTGACCTTTTAAGCCAGTTGACTATGATGATTTTGCTGCCTGCTACCAATGGATCACTGGCATCGAGAACATTCCAAGAGCAGTTAGGCACCTGTTCATTTGCTATTGACATTTCATTGGAGTAGACAGTTTGTAGATTGAGGCTGGACAGCTAGTGTACTAAATGTCTTCCTCCCCCTTCCAGTCCTTCTCCTGATTGGTCCAAGAAGAAAAAAGTGGTGGTAAGTTGCTGACTGTCTCCTGGCTAGCCTGATATTCTACATGCAGTGAAATAATTCTCTCTTGCTTTAGATCCCCCTTGAGAAGGAAGCAAGAACAAAACACTGTTCTCTGCTTACTTTGCTGCTGGCAGTGTCTGCACTGTTCAGCTGCAGGCTGTTGATTAACATTTCCTATTTTCACAGCCTTATTCTGTGCACTGTGTGACTGTGGTCTCACCATGTTGTGGCTAAACATGATCCTAACCTAAGTCATATCCTGTGACACCCCCTTCCCCCCAGCCTTCTAAATATTTGTGGTTGCACCTCTGACTGCCATCTATGATCCTTCCTGGTTCTGAGATGCAGGTTCTTTGGGTGGGGGGGAGGGCAAGAAAAGTTACCTTTTGATGAATTCACCATCCAGTTTGGTGCTGATTGCCAGAGAGCGTTCCTTTGTTCTGCTATCTCACACAACAGCAATATAAAGGAGGGCATCAAGGATTGGCTTGAAGAAATGGATGTGACAGGCCAAGCTAGGAGAAGTGAAGTTCGACACCTATGTTAAAAACATGACTGCAATACTAAGTATTGAATTTTTTGTGGACTGGCAATGCATAATGATCTCCATCTCCAAGCTCCTTTAGAACCAGTAATTCCAATGGATAAATATCCCTTCACTTTAGTGTTATTTATATGGGGTAGTGGTTTTAAACATGCAGCCCAATCAGCACTTGGGGTGTAAGCGACTAGTCAACTATCCAATAAGCATAAGCTTATCGGATAGGCGAGTAGTGACTCGACTAGTCGCTTCCCTGCCCCCTTGCTGCCTCTCTCAGCCTCTATCAGAGGCAGCAAGGGGGTGGGGAGTAGGAGCAGTCCCGTCTCTGCAGAGGGCAGGGGAGGCAGATGCATAGTGACGAACCGGGCGCGAGCTGGGAATCAGCCCCCAGTCCCAGTTGCTGTGTCTCTGTTTTTTAAATATATTAAGAGTCACCAGGCTCTGAATACATTTAAAAGGCAGAGCTGCAGCGGGGTTAGCTTCTGTGGCCGGGAGTTAACCCCACTGCGGCTCTGCAGTTTCTGTTCTTATTGACTAATCGACTAGTCAATTAGTTGATTAAACGCAATTTAACATCACTAATCAGCACAGAGCTGTGCCCCATGTGACATTCTCAGGACCATACAGGTAGCATTGGATGCAGTCCACATAACACAGTATGGGTCACATATGAGGCCCACAATGGTAAATTGAGAGCCACTGATGTAGGGTTCTATGCCTTTCATATTTTCTTACATAAGTGGTGGGAAAACAAAAAAAAACATAGTTTTCTTCAACCCCTAGTAAATGTCAGAACACATTGGCTTGCTTTACTTAGAAAGTTTGTAAGGTGCCAAAAAAAGGGGGTCTTTATAGGGCCAGATGACCACCATAATATATTATGATTCAGGTTTCTGGGGATTCCTCTTTCATGTATAAGGGGTTCTACAGACTTTCAGATTCTGTAACAAACTGGGCTACCAAATCTAGATTTTGCTGTATTCCCAAAAGAGCAAGTGGGATTATGCTAACAGAAGCTGAAGACGAGTGATGACTGTGGAGAGACAGGAGCAGAGGCGCTTATGGTCAGTCTTTAACTGATGAGAAGTACCTCTGGTTAGATGCCTTTGACAGCCTCTTCCAAACAAAAAATCAAACAGTTATCAATGTAGAGTTTTGCTGGAAGATTATCTGGTTAGTTGCATCTTAGTTTAGAGAAGCATGACCTTTTTGTGTATATATAATAGCACAGGAGTACATTGGGCTGGCTTTACATCGAATTAATAAATGCCAGATCTCTGCACTGAGGAGCTGAGTCCAAGACATTTCAAACATGCTTAGTGATTTTGGGTGTCCAGTTTGACACCTGAATTTGAAAAGGTGTTGAGCTCTAGCTCTAAAAACCTGAGCTCCTTTTGGACAGTTGAAGCTGGGTACCCAAAATCACAAGTAACTTTTGAAAATGTTAGCTTTACAATGTAAAAGTCTGACAGAAAGCACGAATGGATCTCTTTCTGTTAAATTCAGTGTGCTTGGGGTAAGGTCCTAAAAAACCTACTTGTCACTGATAGACAATGAAGAGCAAAGTCTGCGCCCCTTGACCCTGTGGTGTTTGATTGTGTCAGTGTAGAGTGTTCAAAAAGAGTTTAAAACAAAATGAAAAGATCTTTGGCTGGCAAAGTATTTCAGCCCTGGGGAAACAGTTGGAAGAACTTATTATTCCTTTCATCCCTGATACAAAGGGCAGTATTTTTATGAGAGCAGCATTTTCATTTCTGACAGTGACTAGCCCATAAATCACTTTGACATAAAAATGGCACTTGGACTTCTAAAAATGTATATCTTATGTAATTACTGTCCCACAACACGATCAGGAACATGTTTGGCAGAAAGCCTTCAAACTGCTTAGACTGTTTAGTATACATAGGGATTCCAGAATATCCCTCTCCACTTTTCAGCTCCTTTTTTTACCAATATTCACAAATCAGTTTTGTTATGTGTACACCTTTATTCCCTTTATTTTAGGGTGTTGCTGCCTTTTGTGGGTTCCCCCTTGTTTCAGCTGTCCTCTCCATTGAAGGTGTGTGTGCGTGTTTGTGTTCGTTCCACC
This sequence comes from Rafetus swinhoei, assembly GCA_019425775.1. Classification (NCBI taxonomy): domain Eukaryota; kingdom Metazoa; phylum Chordata; order Testudines; family Trionychidae; genus Rafetus; species Rafetus swinhoei. Next base: position 49,943,843 of record CM033432.1, read on the forward strand.
TTCCTCAGGAGGACATTAGTCCTGTCCAAGTGCAGGCATTAGAACTTTCACCTTTGTCCATGTTTTCATTATCGTTCTCCTTCCATCAAACAGATGAATGCACTCAGGCTTTGTACACACTAGCACAGGGATTGGCAAGATGATTTTCAGAGGCACGCGCAATGAACAGGCTCCCCTCGTTCTCTCACACCCACAATGGAAAGCCCATGCTGGCAATCCAGCATCATGCCCCCTGCAAGATTGGAGCCAGTGCCGGCTTCCTGCAGCGCGGAGAGGAAGCCTCGAGGCTCCGTGCCGGATCCTGCGTGCGGGGAAGTGCGTGCTGCTCCTCCCCTCCCCACAGGAAAAGCTGGAGCGGAGCCCTGGGCAAGAGACCAACCAGGGCTCAGGGTGGAGAGAGCCCCCTTCCACCCATCCTGAGAGAGCGGTGTGGCCCAGAGCAGAACGGTTAAATCTTGGCAGACCATGTCGGAAAGGTTGCTGGCCCCTGCACTAGCACTTTGATATAATTTAGTATAAGAATTACCCAGCGTTGCCCAAGTCCTTCAGAACAATGATCTGGCATTGTGGGGGGTCAGGGCCAGTGTTTCCTCTAAGCCAGGCCTACTCAACTTTGGAAGCCCCGGGGGCCACAATGATACTCACAGCTCATGCTGAGGACCGCAACTTAAGTATGGTTGCATATATATATGCAAATAGCTTCTTTCACACTGACGGGCATGAATACAAAGATTAAGGCACAACACACAGGCCCCATTTAAGTCAGTTCTGCTGATATTAATAAAATGCAATTTTTACCTGATTTCCACCCATATGACAGCACTATTAATGAACAATGACAGTCCAGGAATGTAACTACTAAAACGCATATCAACAAAAGACCATCATATTGACTACTTTTTTGTTTTGGCTCCCACTTGCGGGCTGTGTGTTGATCCCCTTGTAAACCTAAACCACACCGCGGGCTGCAAACAAATGGGCTGCGTGCTGCGTGTTGAGTAGGCCTGCTTCTAAGCTGCGCTGCAGCACAGCTTCACAGGTGATTAATCAGCCCTGCCCAGTCAGTCAGCTCCCTGCAGGGAGCCCTGAGCCTCTGACTGGGCGGGGCTGATTAATCACCCATGAAGCTATGCTGCCCCGCAGCTTAGAGGGAACACTGATAAGGGCAGGGCCTTGGGGAGGGGGGGAGGCAGGAGGCTGGGAGCATGGGAAGTCCCAGAGTCAGGGTGGGAAGGTTGAGGGGATCAGGGCTGGGGATGTGGGGGGTGGGGGTGGAGAGAGTAAAGGGATCAGGGTAGGGTTACCATAACTGAACTTTCAAAAAAGAGGGCACTCCTGAGAGGGAGTATAGCTGTATCAGTATTTACCAACTCACTGTTGTATTAATGTGTTATAGTATATATAGTACATAACACATTAATACAAAGTGAGTTGGCAGATACTGATACAGATACACTCCCTCTCAGGAGTGTCCTCTTTTTTGAAAGTTCAGTTATGGTAACCCTAGCTCAGAGTGCGAGGTCCCATCCAGCAAGGTCCTCCCCTCCCCCCCCCCCACACTTCATCGGGCGGGCCCTTTTTTTTTTTTTCCTCCCCTTTCCCTGGCAATGGGGCCTTTTCTCTCCTCCCTCCCCGGCACTGGGTGTGGGGATTGTTTGGGACATGCGGGCTACTTACCATCTTGTATGCCATCAGACCAAGTAAGTCCCAGCCCCAGTTGGCCATTCTCCTAATGGTATGGCTACCCTCAGTGGTCACTCTGTATTATAGCTCTCCCCTGTGCTTGCTGCCCCCAGCGGTCACTGTGTGTTTCTTCTCCCTCCTCTTCTCCCTTTCCATGTTATGGAAAACAGTTCCATTCCAGGGACTTTCTATATTTCTGGCACAACTAAACCTGACCTTGCTTTAACTTAGGATAAACTGCATACCAATTAGCTAGGTGTTCCCTCTAGGTGCCTGTGCCCCTGGTGATGGGAGGAGAGTTCATGCACTTCCCCTGCCCCCATGTCAACCAGGACCAGGTCAATCAGGAAGACTCGCGCTCCCGGCCCCCTCCCTGCAGGGGAGCGCTATGCTTAGAGTCATCTGCCAGCTGAGCAGGGCAGGGGTAGGGTGGGAGGAAACTTTGTGCACTTTCCCCCACCCCCAGGCCCTGATTGGCCTGGGGTTGGGAGAACGGCAGGGCATCCGCGGGCCGGATCAACCTGCTTGGCGTGCTGGATCTGGCCCTCAGAGGCCCTTTTCCCCACCCCGTTTTAGGAGGAGTTCTTGAACAAATGGACTCCCAGACAGACAGACTCAGACAGACACATTGACCTAAGCACCAGCGAAACAGAGCCAGACCAGTCAGAAAAGCTCTCCTGCTAGCATCCTGCTGCTGGGGTGGTGGAGTAATTATGCTGACGATAGAGTTCTTTCCCATCGGCATAGTGTGTCAGTGCTACAGCTGCACAGGTACACTGGTATAGCAGCACTGCTGAAGCATTGCTAGTATAGACTAGCCCTTAGTTGCATTAATGTGATGCTGACCCTTTAGCCAAGCAGAGAAAAACTGTAGCCCTGAAGGATGCTGTTCTATACTTTATAGCCAGACACCAGAGGCTGTAAGATAGTAGGGATATGAATGGTTAATCAGTTAACTGGTAAACCTCATCCATAGTGGGGTGAGGCTTACCAGTTCCAGTTAACTGGTGTGGGCTGGAGCAGCTCCCTGACTGTCATGGGCCGAGGGTTGCTCCGGCCCGCAGGGCCTGCTGCAGGCCGGGGGCACTCCAGCACAGCTGGAACAGCTTCAATCTGTGGTGGGTGCAGTTTCCCTGCCTGCCTCCCCCTTTTAATCAATTAACCAGTTAAATATTACATTTAACCACTTAACCAATTAAATGGAATTTTACATCCCTATTAGATAGTGACTTTGGTAGAGCTGGCCTCCCTCCTTCCCTGCATTGCTTATGAGCATTGTCTTGTGGTTCAAGTGGCAAGCAGCCTTACTTTGCTACTATTGGTTCTAGGGATGTAAGCGACTAGTCAATTATCCAATAAGCATAAGCTTGCCAGTCAACTAATCCTTTGACTAGTGACTTCCCTGCTGCCCTTACTGCCTCTATCAGAGGCAGCAAGGTGGGGGGAAGCAGAAGCCGTTGCTGGGGGGAGCCAGCTTAAAAGCCGGTTTCCTCCAGCACCGTCTCCGCGGGAGGCAGGGCATAGCAGGGACCCGGGCACAAGCTGATTCCTGGCTCACACCCAGTCCCAGACTCTGCACTTCTGTTTTTTAAATGTATTAAGAGCCTTACGGCTCTTAATACATTTAAAAGGCAGAGTTGTAGCGGGGTTAGCTCTGGGGCCGGGAGCTGATCTCCCTGCGGCTCCCCTGCTTATCGACTAATTGTCTAGTCAATTAAAATTCCCTCATAAGTATAGTGAGACAAACTAATAATACTATGAAGATCTTTGATCAAATTTGAGACAAGTAAAAATGAACTCTTCTTCTGCCTTATGCCTTCTTTTGGGGATGACTTTCTGCTCATTACCAAGAGAATATTTACTGATTATAGCCTCCAAACTTGTTCCCACTGGTGAACAAATGACCATGTCAAAAATATTATAGCAGACTGATACTATTCTGTGATGATGGAGCACATTGGACACAGGTTCCTTTGGAACAGTTTACCCAGCATTGTGGTAGATTCTCCATTAATAGGGGATCTTTAAATTGAGGGGAGCTGTCTTTCTAAGATGGGTATTAGTTTGTGGAGTCTCAATTTGATCAGATCAAGTATATTTTAGGGGGTCACAAAGATTTTGCCTTTCACACATTGATAAATAAGAGTGGGGTATCAGCTAGATTTGAGAAAGGTATGCAATTTTGAACCTCATTGCTCTAATTCAAGTACAAAGGATGGGACTGGGTGCAAAACTCACAGGCTGAAAGTGTATGGTCAGAATACATTATCATAGCTGGCACCTTCTGTTGTTTAAAAAACAACAACAACCCTATTCTACTTTATTCTTGATATGCCAGGAGGTGTAGGGCAGCTGGCTAATTGTTATGTGTGTACAACTGATGACAGCCACCTGTTGGTGGAAGTTGTGGGGCTGCTAAGCTCAATGGCTTCAAACCCTGGGGCGCATTATACATAGGAGTTTAGATTTTTTCATTACGCTAAGATTCCAAAGTCAGGGTGCGCATTATACATAGGTGCGCATTATACTTGCGATTTTACGGTAGTTGCATCACTGAAGTGTTTTCAGAAGGGAAGGGAGATAGGAAGAGGAGAACCAGGGGTAGTGCTTTTGAGGAAGAGTACCAAGATCTTGATAACTTGGAATTATATTTTTTAAGAGCTGGGGCATCCTAGCAGAGTCATCTTTCTTAATATTCTTAGGATTAACATTCTGTCCTTTTTTTTTTTTTTTTTTTGAGGGATGGGGGTCAGATAAGGTTGCTTCATTGCGTGAGTTTGAGGGGACATCCAGAGCGAGAATTGAGCTGCTTGAGTGAATGGGAGGCCTGTGAGAACAGTCAGAGTTATTCTGTGCTCAGCCCATGAGTGAAGGACTGTGTTTTAGGATGTTTTTTTTCCCCCTGCCCTTGTGGTCATAATGAATGTATCCCCTGTATGTATTCTTTGTGCATTATTTAAAAAAAAATCTGTTTGATGTATAAGTCAGTGCTTCCAAGGGCTCTCTGTGCCCCCCTCTTGTTTTTGGTTGCTGTTCCTCAATGGGTTTTTTTGTCTTGTTGCATGTTGGCAAGTCTGGCACCAAAGTTTGGATTCACAACACAAAGAACTGAGGGAAAGAGAATGCAGCCTGATGGCTTTGAACATTGACCTTGTTGACCTCTTCAGTTTGTAACAGCAGACAGCAAGTTAGTCCTGTTGGACCACAGCAGAGAAGCTATTTTTCCCTCTCTGAAAGTTCACCTTCATCCATTTTACCAACATAAATGGTCTTTCCAAGCCCCAGAGGAGCATACGTAGGCCAGAAGCATTTACTTCCATTTGAAGTAGGAGCTGCTATTGATTGCTTTTGCTTGGAGCAGTAACTGATTCTCAGGAAAAGCAGTTTGGTGGGCATTGACAGTCTTAGCTCATTTAATTTTGCCACTCCAAACCTGACACCTCAATCATAGAGATTCCAGGAAGAAATATATGGTGAGGATCGCATAAACCATTGCAATACAGTTGCACATACAGGCCCTAACCAATACTAGGACCTCCTTTTTGCTAAGCAGAGTAAAAACATGGAATGGGAAATGGTTCCTGCATTGAAAAGCTTCCAGTTAAGCAAAGGGTAAGAGAAGCTGCAGAACCTCGTAGAGAGGTTTCTGTCACAAAGAAGGACAATAGCAGAGCTGACACTGAAACCATGATTTCTTGTTTCCCAGTCCCTTGTCCTATCCACTAAGCTAGGGTGCTTCTCCATACATTTGTCCCTTTTGTCTTAATTTAAAACCATTGCATTGGTTCCCATCACAGTGGCACTGCTGTAGCGTTTTAAGTGTAGACAGGCCCTTTGTTTCTGAGACCTCTTAGAATAGGTGGAATATCGGAAGGCTGAATTTTCTGAGATCTGAGTTCTGTTCCATTATATAAATAAATAAGCAATCAAAAAAACAAAGTTCTTGCTTAGAAGGTACTGTAACTATTTACAAGTAAAAGCATGTAAATAATAAATAAATAAATAAATAAATAAAAGCATGTGATAACAGATCAAAAAAGTGTTGGCAATAGCATACCTACAAAGAATTACTACATCCAGAAAACTATGACCAAAGACAGCGATATATCCTTAATTTATTGCCCTGAAAATGACATTTTGGGGGAAAAATCTGATTTTTTTCCCCCCATAGCTTGCTAAATATCCTAACATTTCTATAAGTCTCAAAGCCTAACATCAAACGCATTTGAAATGTGTGGGAGAGAGGAAACTGTGATTCTCACAACAGCCTATAAAAAGAAAATGTGAACCTAATTAGCTTCATACAATAAGGGAGAATGAAGACTCTTTAGTAACAATTAGCATCAGTACTGTTTCATTCTATGCAATCCTTTTTGTGTGGTATGCAGAAGTATATAAGATCTACCATATGGATTAGTCTCATTGAAATGTTAACTTGCTTCTGGAAGCTGTAAAAGTCACCAGTGCTTTTGTAAAATGTCATTTTTAGGAACAAAAATTAAGAATGTTATTTCTTTCTCTGTTCCTAATCAAAATATCAGATGGATTGTTAGAAATAATGCTTCTGAGAGTGTACTTCTGTGCTCCATCATTTCTTGGTTTTTATTCCTCACTTGGGTTTTGGTGTACTGCGGGTCCTAGGACAAATCACTTATTCACATTCTGCACCAGTTTTTGCCATCTATAAAATGGGGATAATACCTTTGCAAAGTGTTTTAAGTTCTGAGAAAAGGCACCACTTAAACATAAAATGATGGTGGTATTTCCCAAAACAATTTAAATAAATATTCTAGTTGTATTCCTGCATCAGACAATGCCCCAAGGCTTGTAAAGTAAAAGTATGCTGTTTAAAAGATGAAAAAAATGAGCTGAGTCACTCCTCTTGCATACCCAACTAATCTCTGAACCTAGAAAATTGTAGGTTGCCTATTTCTATATTCCAAATGAAGTACCTTTTGACTATTGCAGTCATACCCAGCTCAGGCTGACATTTCAAGTAGTAATATTTGGTGGACCATGCTTTAGTGAAGAAGCCAGATTTCTTTTTATTGGTGGTGTATCATTTTCTTTGGCTCTGGATGAGGATTCCACCCTTTGACACCCATCCAAATGAGTGACCCAACAGTTGCCCCTTAGTTCCGCCAAGGCACCCTAATCTTAACTAATAGTGTCTCCTGTTATTCTGTGCTGGATCCTACATAATTTTGTCCAGAGCATCAGAATCCTGACCATTAACAATCCCAAGCTCCAGTCCTGATACCTTTCCCTAAAGTGGTGGTATGCAGGCCTGATTTAGGAAGATTGAGGTGCAGCAATAATCTTTATGGAGACCCAAGCCTGGAATAGCAGGAGCGCCAAAGGTTCATACTGAGGTACAGTTGCAAAGCTGTATAGGGTGCCTGGACTTGAACAGATAGGGATATTACTGGTCAAAACTAAGGTGCCAGTGGCAGAACCAAGTGAGGGGAAATTTCTGAGTAATGTTTCTGCGCTGCTGGGTTCTGTGCTCAAGAGTTTCTCATTTTGTCTGGTATTAAAGTATTTCAAAGTTATGAAAAAGTAAAGAAAATACTCCAGTTCTGCATGGAGTCTAAGGTAGAGAGTGCCTTCCAGCATCCCTCATAGCTTACTGTCCCCCATGGTCACTTCTTCTCACATTTTCCTCCTTCCTCTAATGTTCTCCTCCTCTGCTAAACCACATATCTCTGCCCTTCTCCTCTCTCTACCTCCTGCTTTCCACTTCTTAGTGTTACGGCTGAGGCTATTGGGGAGGTTGCCAAACCTGAGCCATTCTTTTTAGGTGACAAATCTGAGAAATTGTCCCAGATGGAGGTGCCATTAGAGGAGGTTTTGGAACAAATTGATAAACTTAACAGTAACAAGTCACTGGTACCAGATGGCATTCACCCAAGAGTTCTGAAAGAACTCAAATGGGAAATTGCGGAACTATTAACTGTGGTTTGTAACCTGTCCTTTTAAATCAGCTTCTGTACCTAATGATTGGAAGATAGCTAATGTGACGCCAATATTTAAAAAGGGCTCTAGAGCTGATCCTGGCAATTACAGACCGGTAAGTCTAATGTCAGTACCGGGCAAATTAGCTGAAACTATAAGTAAAGAATAAAATCGTCAGACACATAGATAAATATAATTTGTTGGGGGAAAGTCAACATGGTTTCTGTAAAGGGATATCATGCCTTACTGATCTGCTAGAGTTCTTTGAGGGGGTCAACAAACGTGCACAAGGGGGATCCAGTCGATATAGTGTACTTAGATTTCCAGAAAGCCTTTGACAAGGTCCCTCACCAAAGGTTCTTAAGTAAAGTAAGTTGTCATGGGATAAGAGGGTAGGTCCTTGCACGGACTGATAACTGGTTAAAAGACAGGAATCAAAGGGTAGGAATAAATGGTAAGTTTTCCAAGTGGAGAGAGGTAACTAGTGGGCTCCCCCAAGAGTCTGTCCTGGGACCAGTCCTATTCAATTTATTTATAAATGATCTATAGAAAGGGGTAAATAAACAGTGAGGTGGCAAAATTTGAAGATGATACCAAACTGCTCAAGATAGTTAAGACCAAAGCAGAGTGTGAAGAGCTTCAAAAAGATCTCAGAAAACTAACTGATTGGGCAACAAAATGGCAAATGACATTTAATGTTGATAAATATAAAGTAATGCACATTGGAAAAAATAATCCCAACTATATATACAATATGCTGGGGACTAATTTGGCTACAACTACTCAAGAAAGATCTTAGAGTCATTGTGGATAGTTCTCTGAAAACATCCACTCAGTGTGCAGCGGCAGTGAAAGAAGCAAATAGAATGTTAGGGGTCATTAAAAAAGGGATAGAGAATAAGACAGAAAATATCTTATTGCCTCTATATAAAACCATGGTATGACCACATCTTGAATACTGCGTACAGATGTGGTCGCTTCATCTCAAAAAAGATATATTGGCATTGGAAAAGGTTCAGAAAAGGGCAACAAAAATGATTAGGGGTTTGTAACGGGTCCCATATGAAGAGAGATTAAAAAGACACGGACTTTTCACCTTAGAAAAGAGGAGACTAAGGGGGGATATGATAGAGGTCTATAAAATGACTGGTATGGAATAAGTGAATAAGGAAAAGTTATTTACTTATTCCCACAGTAAAAGAACTAGGGGTCTCCAAATGAAATTAATGGACAGCAGGTTTAAAACAAAAGGAAGTTTTTCTTCACTCAGCGCATAGTCAACCTGTGGAACTCCTTGCCAGAGGATGTGGTGAAGGCTAGGACTTGAACAGAGTTCAAAAAAGAGCTAGATAGATTCATGGAGGTTAGGTGCATCAATGGCTATTAGCCAGGATGGGTAGAAATGGTATCCCTAGCCTCTGTTTCTCTGGTGGTGGGTGACAGGGGAGGGGTCACATGAGGATTACCTGGGGCATCTGGTATTGGCCATTATCAGCAGACAGGATACTAGGCTAGATGGAACTTTGGTCTGACCCAGTATGGCCGTTCTTATGTTCTTACAGCTCTACAGCTACCTACTGTCACATTTCTTCTCATAGTCCTTAGTCTAGTCTTCTAACCATAGAGTGGCAGCCATTTTCTCTGAGTACAGCTTGACTTCTGTCTCACTGAAAACACAGAGAGTTGGTGGTCATTTTGAATAGAGAAATTTGACTGGATTGAGCCAAGTATAGGGGAGAATGTGAAAGTGTTGTGTATATATTGAGACTGAATTAAAATATGGCCATATTAGACATACAGTAGAGACATGCCAAAAACAAGCACGTCCATTTCCATTCACCATTGATTCAGTGGAAATAGTGGGATCTGAGTTACTATAGCCAGTGCTGCCAAGCTCTAACTGTTCACTTAAAAGAGCTTTGTTAAAGTTGCTGCCATACAACAACATTAATGAAGGGGGCTGCATTATGTTGAATGAATCGCTGCATGCTGCAGGAGCCTTGCTAAGAAGGAACCAGTGCCCAATAAAGATGGCATTTTGGAAATTCCATTTTTTTTAAGATTGGTTTATTTTTTTTCTTTGTGACTGTCTCCTCTTGAAATTTTCTCCTGGCTTAGTGTATCCAGAACCATGGGATCCCTGCAGGGAATCAGGTTGTGAAAAGTGCTCAGTTGAAGTTGATGGGAGTTGAGGACACTTTTAGTGTCTGGCATTGTCCAGCCTTTAGCAGTCTCATCCTTAGTAGTTTCCTCTGTTGAAACCCCTACCTCAGGCAAGCAACTCCACTGAACCCTTCAGGAATGTTTATTGCAGGCTTTTTGCCTGGAATGTGTAAGATTGTTTGACAGGGCATTCTTCCTTCATGTTGACAGCCCTCTCCACCCTCTTACTCCTCATCTACCCACTGTGTTTCTAAAGGTAGGAAGCGTTGAAGGCAACACTGAATGGAACTGACAGTGTTAAATCCACATCACAGGTTTCAAAATCCATGGGTCCTACGCACAGGGCCATCCCTAGGAGTACTCATGGCATGCCCAAGGAAATCCTCCACTGCAGGCTCCACCCACCCTCTGCTCCACCTCCATTCCTTCCCCCCAAGTCCCGCTCTTGTTCTGCCCCTGCCCTTGTCATCTCTGCCCTGCCTCCTTGCCAAGGCTTCCTTCCCTGAGCAATGCAAGTGGGGGGGGGGTACGGGTACGGGGAGGCAGCAGGGCTCTCCCCCCCACCCTCCAGCATTCACTGTAGTGGCGGGAGGCAGAGTGGCGTGGCAGCCTGCTCTATTCTGTTCCACCACCGTCCTAGTCCACTACGCTCCGTTTCACTAAGCCTACCTGCTGCCTCCCCTGCAGTAGGCCCCTGCCCCTAGGTAATCTCCTGGGACACCCTAGGACCCATCCATAGGATGATTGAGGTGGTTGCTGCAGGCCCTACCAAAGTGCAGAGCCTGGGGCAGCTGCCCTGAACCATCCCATAGATGGGATGGCTCTGCCTACATATGCCTGTCCCAGTATGTGGTGTGTATTATCCTGTGCACTTAATGCCTCAATAACAACTGTGTGGGTGAAGCCTGACAATTACTGTGCTCTCGAATGAACTCTCACAGAAAAAATAAGAGAACAAACAAAAACTCACCCTGCCATATCCATGTTACCACTTTTCACAAAACCATCGCTCCGTATCTGACCTCTCAGGCCTCATCCTCAGAGGAAACTTGCACAACACCTTCAAAAGACAAACCTGGGGGCTTAAGTTCATAATTTTGCTAGATGCTAAAGCTCATGGACTGACTATAGAGAAGATGGATTTATGGTTTATTGCAACAGTCTGTAATGCACCAATTGCCCTCCTTCCCCTCCCCCCATGACTGGATAGATGTTAACTGGCCAACTTCACCTTGAGTGGTCTCTTACAATATGTGTTAGTTGCTTCTTATGCTAAACAATCTGATTTTTAGCTGTGACAGAGTATCTTTCCCAGAACTGAAGAAGAGTTATTTGTAGCTCAAAAGCTTTTGTCTCTCACCAATAGTGGCTGGTCCAATAAAAGATATCACCTTGCTCACCTTATGTGAAATCCAGCTCTTACGTTATATAATAAAGTAGTGGCTGACCAGCTCACACCATACAAAAAGCAGGTACTTCTGCTTCTTATTCAACAGTTCTTAAGGGAGCTTTAATCCACCCCCTTTTTTTTTTTAAGTATTTAGTTCATGTCTTCAGACTAATTGGAATTAAATAATTCTGAACTAATTTATTTCCTCTTTTTCCTTTTCATGTTTCCTTGATGACTTCTCCCCAAAACCTGTCTCACCATTTGATGCATTTAGGTAAGTCTGTACGCTCTGTTGTTGGCCCTTTTTGTTTATCATGCAGTGTTTCCAGGATGTTTTCTTCAGCAGTTAAGAAGCAGTTGTTAGGGTCTGTCATTTTACTGGACATGTGCTTTGATACTGAGCCCTCTGGGTCCCTTTAGTTCCTGCTTGGAAACAGATGATCTCATACTCTTTGGCAACTATGGCATCATCGGTTGTCCAGGCTCAGTGGTCTTATCAGTTCCCTGCTACAGGGGCTTTTTGTGAGATTCAATATGATTGCAAAGCGATATCCTGTGGGGCTGACAAATTTACAGTGTAGAATAGAAACACCTCTTGGGGTGTTACCAAAATGACAGTCTTCAAGGTCCAAAATGTTCTTACCTGAGCTTCAATTTTTGTTTTGCACCTGTAAATCAGGAACCACAGTCTATGGTGCATCAATGGGAGAATAGTTAAATGGGTGCTGTGGAGCACCTGTGAAAATCCCAGCTATGGGATTTGTAAGAAATTGCTTATGATTTAATGCCAAAATTGGGTGCCTGATCCAAGACATGTTTAAAAAAAAAATCTGATTTTTGAGGCTGGGTTCTTGGCACTTTCTGAACATCAAGCCTTTATATAGTGTCTCAGTTTGGGTGACAGATTCCATTAATCACTTCTGAAAATTTAGGCCTACATGATAAGCTATTGTTTCTCAATGACCAGTCTGTGGATGAGTGCCAGTCCCTGAGATCTCTCCTTGACTCAATTTCAAAAGGCAGCAAGCCAGTTCCTACTCTCAAAAAGGTTGAGTAATACTGATACAAGCTGGTGGTAAAAACCATCAGAGAGAGAGAGAGAGAGAATTTGAATATGAAAACAAAATTAATCTTCTGAGTTTTTTTCAACCCTCTAAGATGTGTGTTTATGGATGCCAGTGTATTTCTTGTTTATATATGCTTTATATGTAAATACGTGTGTGTGTGTGTGTCTGTGATAATTGTGGAACAGTGGGCCCTTTAAAAGTATGGGGCTTAAATCCTTCAGAGACTCTTTAACCTATTAGGACATAGGTGTTTTTCACCAGTGACACAACAGATGTGCACTTTTTAAAGTAGAAGAAAATAGAATACAGAAATATATCCATACAAAGAACAACTTTTTGGTCCATTACACTGAGCTCCAAATTTTGCTTCAGTTCCAGTGTAAATCCAAAGTAACTTCAGTGAATTGACTGTTCTAGATTTGCGGTAGTGTATGTGAAACAGATTGTTTTGCTTCATGTATATCTATATTGGAAAGATATTGCCTTACCTTGTATAGAATTTGAAAGAGACTGCATTGGTATTATGGGATTTAAAGTACAATCCCATATGTTTATAAAAAGGGATGTATAAAGTATGGCCTGCTTATAAAGTTTGCTGTTTAGGTAGCAGACACACCTTGTGGACTTAAAGCTGAGACATTTTGCAGACTCCAAAGATCAGCAATTACTCAGTTCACTCCTGGTAGGCAAGTGGGAAAGGAAAGTGTCCCCAAGTGGGGCAGCCCACAGACACTCAAATGCTTTCTTTGTGGACCAAGCAGGGTAGACTAGTTTCAAATTCATTTGTGAGAAATCCTAGTCGCTGCTCACAAAAACAGATGGCAGAGATGCTCCAAACCTGCAGCTCAAGGCATTTTCCACTTCAGTGCTGCAGACTCATCACTGCTGTCCCTGGATGCCAGCATCTGGAGAGGTGTGCGTGTGTTCTGGCAGAGGCAGCCAGCAGTGCACAAAAGGTGAGGAGAGGGTGAACACAATCTTCTATTTAGCACCTTGGCCAGCGCCAAACCTCTGGGCTCCACAGGGAGGAAGTGTCATTGCCAGGACCCTGGCAGTAGAGAGGAAGTGCTGTAGCCTGCTTTCCTGCACAGAGTAAGCTGGGAAATTAAAAATGAACTAGCAGACCAGCTGCCTCTACGCAAACAGATAAATCTTTAATAAGCTGTGTGTTCATAGAGTCTCAGGGAAGAACCAAGATTAATTCCAACTAAATTGAAAATTTTTGCACAGACTATGCCAGTTAAACACTTGCATTTATCTTGCATCTGTATTCAAATTAAAATAAGAAAAGGAGAATGGCCTTGTCTTCACAAGATACATTTTGCATCCTAGCTCTCATTTGGACAATAGCATGCCTATAACACGTGCTGCATCCATACATAAAAGTTCCACTGGTGGTACAGACGGGTCGTAGCTCTGTGGGTGTTGCACTTGCTTTGTAAGGCTAACCCTTGTGTCACATTCCACCAGTGCAGATGCAGCAAGTGCTGGTATGCTAGCCTGATGATTCAGATAGTCCACTGTCTCATTGGTGTACCAATCACAGTGTTACTGGTCAGGCTTATTGAAATGCTGTATCCTATTGGTCCAGAAGCCCTTCACCTGGACACTTTTGCACACACAAAATATCTCATTAAAATGCTTTTTGTGCCCTCAGCCATTTCTTAGTGATCACTTTGTGCTGCTTAGCAAGCCTGTTTTCGGGAGTGTGTTTCTCAGAAGCCGTCTTATAAGCATGCTTCCAGGTGGTCTGTGGTAGCAATGTGAATGCTTAGCCCAGATGTTATCCTCAAGGAGCAGGCAAATCAGTTATAAATGAGCTCTGTAATTGACAAAACCTTGGAGTACAATAGGAAATATGAATGTCCATTTACTTATACCCTTCCCCAGGAAGTGAGGCTAAAAGGAAATAAAAGATCTGAGGCTCCATTACAAAGGTGCAGGGACCAAAAGCCACTTGGCGCATGGAGGAGATTCTCTTTATAGGTTACCTGGATTGTATTCTTGGTACTGGGTGATCTGTGCGGCCCAACATACTCTTGAGCAATACTGAAGTGCCCAGCACCCAGCTGAGGGGGCACTAGGAGGAAAACGCTACCCACACTGGCCAGTCCCAGATCCAGTGTGCCAGGATCCCGCATCCCCATTTGGGAATTCCAAGGTCCAGAAGCAGGAGACTCTAGGCAGAGAATGTCTTTGGGGAAGTTTATTCTTATTATTTATTTTTGGTGTGGTAACAAAGAACTCAGCCAGATTGGGTGCCATTGTGCTAGAAGTCTAACAAACATACAATAAATAGCAGTGCCTGCTCCAGGGAGCTCACAGCCTAAAAGAAAAGCTCTAACAGGTAGACGAGACAAAAAAGCAGGCAGAGGTTGGTTTGGGGAGACGAGAACAAATACAATAGGATTCTTGGCAGTCAGTGGTAGTGGTCCTCCCTCTACCCAGCGACTGGTCCTCCACCAAATGGATGCAGCTTTTTGTTGATGGAGCCTTATATGGTGCAAGCCTCTCCCTTGCACACCTTTGCCAAACTCTACATTTGCCCCCTTTATCTCTAGCTTTAAAGACACAGCACAACCCTTCCCTACCTGCCCAGGAAAGCCAACTCCACCATGTTTGGCAGTCCCTGCTGAAAAGGCAAGAACAATTAAGGAAACATTGCTTAGCATAACAAATGTCTTAGGGCTTGTCTTCATTACCGTGGAAATCGACGCTGTGGTGCTCAGTCTTCCCATGTTCAATTTAGCGGGTCTACTAAAGACCGGCTAAATCGATGGTGCCACTGTTGACTGTGGTAGATGGGAGCATTTGCCTCCTGCTCTGGGGATGGGGTGCCGTAAGTCAGCTTAAGATACGTCAACTCCAGCCTGTTATTTATGTAGCTTAAGTTGAGTAATTTAAACCACCCTTCCAGCTTTAGTATAGACCTGCCCTTAGAGGATGAGACTGGAGGAAGAGTTAAGTAGGACTGTCTGAAAGAACATATGCAGGCACAGACACCTATTGTTTTTATACCCTCAATAAAGCCTCTGTACTTTTTCAGGATATACCACCTGTTCAGTAGACTGCCACGATACAAATCTATAGCTTTTCTTATTGAACTTCCTCATAATCAGTTCCTTCTTGCTATGCATTCCCATGGTGCTCCACCCCACCACCCCACGACGCTATGGCCAAAAGAGCTAATTTGATTCTTGGATGCATAAACTGGGGATTCTCAAGAAGGAATAGAGAGTATATTTTATCCTTCTGTTTGGCACTGGTGTGACTGCTGCTGAACTACCGTATCTGGTTCTTTGGGGCCTATAATTCAAGAAGGATTTTGGTAAATTGGAGAGTTCAGAGAATAGCCATGAGAATAATTGAAAGATTAGTAAACATGCCTTGTAGTGATAGACTCAAAGAACTCAGTCTATATTTAGCTTAATATTTTGATACGGTCTCACATGATATTCTTATCAATAAATTAGGTAAATACAACTTAGATGGGGCTACTATAAGGTGGGTGCATAACTGGCTGATAACCGTACTCAGAGAGTAGTTATTAATGGTTCACAATCCTGCTGGAAAGGCATAACAAGTGGGGTTCCGCAGGGGTCTGTTTTGGGACCGGATCTGTTCAATATCTTCATCAACGATTTAGATATTGGTATAGAAAAATATGCTTATTAAGTTTGCAGATGATACAAGCTGGGAGGGGTTGCGACTAATCTAGGATAGGGTAATAATTCAAAATGACCTGGACAAATTGGAGAAATGGTCTGAGGTAAATAGGATGAAGTTTAATAAAGACAAATGCAAAGTGCTCCACTTAGGAAGGAACGATCAGTTTCATACATACAGAATGGGAAGCGACTGTCTGGGAAGGAGTATGGCAGAAAGGGATCTAGGGGTTATAGTGGACCACAAGTTGAATATGAGTCAGCAGTGTGATGCTGTTGCAAAGAAAGCAAACATGATTCTGGGATGCATTAACAGGTGTATTGTGAGCAAGACACGAGAAGTCATTCTTCCGCTCTACTCTGCGCTGGTTAGGCCTCAGTTGGAGTATTGTGTCCTGTTCTGGGCACCGCATTTCAAGAAAGATGTGGAGAAATTGGAGAGGGTCCAGAGAAGAGCAACGAGAATGATTAAAGGTCTAGAGAACATGACCTATGAGGGAAGACTGAAGGAATTGGGTTTGTTTAGTTTAGAAAAGAGAAGATTGGGGGCATGATAGCAGTTTTAGATATCTAAAAGGGTGTCATAAGGAGGAGGGAGAAAACTTGTTCATCTTGGCCTCTGAGGATAGAACAAGAAGCAATGGGCTTAAACTGCAGCAAGGGAGGTTTAGGTTGGACATTAGGAAAAAGTTCCTAACTGTCAGGGTAGTCAGACACTGGAATAAATTGCCCAGGGAGGTTGTGGAATCTCCATCTCTGTAGATATTTAAGAGTAGGTTAGATAAATGTCTATCAGGGATGGTCTAAGACAGTATTTGGTCCTGCCATGAGGGCAGGGGACTGGACTCGATGACCTCTCGAGGTCCCTTCTAGTCCTAGTATTCTATGATTCTATGATTAATTATGATATTGTCTGGGTGACTTGATTGCAGTCTGTAACTATCTAGATGGGGAACAAATATTTAATGCATACTTCAGTCTAGCAGAGAAAGCTATAACTTGACTGAAGCTAGGCAAATTCAGACTGGAAGTAAAGCATAATTTTTTAATTGTGAGAGTAATTTAACCGTTGGAACAGTTTAACAAGGTTCATAGTAGTCTCTACCCCGGCAATTTTGGCAAGATTGGATGTTTTTCTAAAAGATCTGCTGTAGGAATTTAGGGGAAGTTTAATGGTCTGTGTGATACAGGAGGACATACTAGATGATGATAATTTTCCCTTCTGGC
The DNA here is from genome assembly GCA_019425775.1 of Rafetus swinhoei. Classification (NCBI taxonomy): domain Eukaryota; kingdom Metazoa; phylum Chordata; order Testudines; family Trionychidae; genus Rafetus; species Rafetus swinhoei. Next base: position 49,960,993 of record CM033432.1, read on the forward strand.
CTTGGAATCTATGAATCTGTCTAATGAAGTGGTCCTTCCCTTCCCCAAGTTCAGTTTGTTGCAAAGCTGGCTGGCTCCATAGAAACCAGAATTCAACTTTTCATAAAAAACACCCTTGCTCCACAAGATAGTTCCTCAGTGAATAGATACAGAGTACCTATCCCCGCTCTAATTACAATAGTCTTTTTGATTTTATTCAGAGTCAGTGTAACATTCCCCTCCTCCCCCATTTTTTTAACTGCACTGTATCCTAGTTCACACTGGCACTTTAGGGCGCTGTAACTTGCTGCACGTGTGTGTGTTTGTATGTGTTTTTACACCCGTGAGCCAGAAGGGTACAGTGCTGTAAAGTGTCAGTGTAGACTTAGTCTCAGATGTACAAGTGCCCCAGGCTAAGCTCTCCAGGATACTATATTGCCTAGAAAATGGTGAATAAGGAAAGAATGCTTGATTACACAAACAGAAGTTGAAGAAATAGGATAGGTACAGGGGGAGGGGCATTTTTGTGAGACCATCTGCTACTCTGATCTGGAGTCTCAATATAAAATCATGGCCCAAGCTACTGCTACGGGTTAACAAAAGCTTTAAATAGGGTTACTAATGTGTCAAACGTATCCTTGCTTGTAAGGTTAAGACCCACAACTCTTCATTTGTAAAATGCGGGGGGAGAGGGTAAACTGGTCACATTAAATCAAATGTGATGTAGCTGCTGCATGGGACCCCCTTAGTAGTGCTTCAGTATTATTTTTTCTTAATGAAATGCAAGTTAATGCAGTCCCCCCATTCCCCTCAGCAAACCTTAACTGTGGCTTTTTGAAGGTCTGTCATGTCTCCACTGGCTTATAAATGATTCCCTACATCTTCCGCTCTCTGCAGCTTTCTTATCATTGACTGTCCAGGACTTTTGACATAAACAAGGTAGTGTGTCAGTAGGAAGCAGGGGATGTCATGGGCTTCACTTCAGGTTCTCACTTCGTTGCTTTTCTGTGGCCAAAAAATAGTGTATATGAGGTGGGGAGGGAGCTGGCAGTGCATTAAAAATGGAGATGGCAGAAGTGGAAAAATTTGTGGTATATAAATTATGAATGGAGATCTGGGCTTCTGGAGTTCACACTTGGATGGGTAAGGTTGTTCTTGGGGAACTTGATTGAGTTTTGCCCTGGGTTCATCTGGTCAAGAAGCACTTATTCTGAGAGAAAAGGCTGCTATTTTGGGAGCAAGTAGGTTAAATACAGGGTACCTTCGTTGTCTTACAATGCCACAAAGAGTGACTGGAGGGGATCACAGTTTAATTATGGCTTGTTTGTAAGAGCAGAAGCCGCAGACCATCCTAATAATCTTTGCAGGGATATATGTTTTAAGCATTGTGAAAGCAGTGAGTGTGTCAGATATTTACCCATCTGTGACTTCTAACAGTGAAGCCTTACTCACTTTTTGTTGGGTGAATTACTGATCCATTTTCCTGACTGCTTAGTTTCAGACTTAATCTCAGTTTCTATTTAAACTTATGTTTAATCAGTCTCTTTTTTTAAAGCACTCCCCACCTGATAGCTTCCCTCTCTTTCTCTCCTACTACCCTTTCTATCCTAGAGATTGTCCATTTCCCCCATTCTGTCCCATTGGGTGGGGAAAAGACCTGTTCCCCTCCCCTCCATTTAAATTAGGTTTGAGGGGGGGCAGATAAACAAAGCCCACAGAGAAGTCACGGTGATCAGAGAAACAAGTCAGAAATTGGGACGAGCATGAGCTATAATAGCAAGGATAAAAGAGACAAGACAGAACTGAGGGACATAATCAAATCAGTGTCATTGTTTTCTGCATGCTAACATGAGAAGAGTGGGGAATAAGCAGGAAAAACTTGAAATGCTAGTAAATAAGCACAGTTATGATATAGTTGGCATTAGAGAGACTTGGAATATTGGTATAGAAGAGTACCACTTGCTCAGGCAGAACAGGCAAGGAAGAAAGGTAATAATAAAAATGTAATCGGAGACAGACTTGTTGAGAATCTTTGGGTGAGGATAATAAGGGTGATGTCATGGTAGGGTTCTACTAAGGGCCACCTATTCAGGAAGAAGAGGTAGGTAATGCTTTTTTAAACAACTAACAAAATCATCCAAAGCACAGGAGTTGGTGGTGATGGGGAACTTCAACTATCCAGACATCTGTTGGGAAAATAACATAGCAAGGCACAGATTATCCAGCAAGTTCTGGGAATGTACTGGAACAGCCCTGTCTGTGGCAGGCCTGACCGCTCCCCATTCCCCCCACCACAGGTTACACGGTAGCTCCTAGGGAGCTGACTGCAGAGCTGGCAGCAAAGCCTCCCCAGGAGTGAGGCTGGCATCCCTAGCCAGCCTCACTCCTGGGGAGGTGGCTTTGTCACGGACTCTTCAGCATAAAACTTATTAAAGCTTTATACTGCAGAGCCCGCCGCAGTGCATGTCACTGTATAACTGCTGTGACTTTTAGAGATTAAATGATTACATTTTAACCCCATCTTTACATCCCTAGTAGAAAGCTACTAGAGTGGAAACTGTTCTATATTTGATTTTAACAAATAAGGAGGAACTGGTTGAGAATTTGAAAGTGGAAGGCAGCTTTGGTGAAAGTGGTCATGAAATGACAGAATTCATGATTTTAAGGAATGGTAGGACGGAGAGTGACATAATAAAGACAATGGATTTCAAGAAGGTTGACTTTAGCAAACTCAGGGAGTTAGTAGGTAAGATCTGATGGGAAGCAAGACTAAGAGGAATAAAAGGTGGCAGTTTTTCAAAGAGATGTTATTAATAGATTCCTGCACAGATAGAAAATTTGTATCAACACCTGCATCTGTGTCAGCGAAAATGAGCCAAGGATATCCGCAACCCCAGATGTGAATACCTGCGTATACAAAGCAGATATCCACAGATTTGCAGAGTGGGATCTACATTAAAAAAAAATTGTATCCGCATACACATACATATCTGCAAAAATGAGTTGCGGATATAAAGCAAATATCCACAGATTTGCAGTGTTCTAATTATTAAGAACATAAGAGCAAACTATTCCACTGCATAGAAAAGATAGGAAGTATGACAGTAGACCACACTGACGTAACCAGGAGATCTTGAATGATCTAAAAATCATAAAGGAGTCCAACAAAAAGTGGAAATGAGGCCATACTACAAAGGATAGATATAAACAAATAACACAAGAATGTAGGGGCAAAATTAGAAAGGTGAAGACACAAAATGAGCTCAAACTAGATAGAAACATGATGGGTAACAAGAAAACATTCTTCAAATATTTTGGAAGCTGGAGGAAAGCCAAGGGCAGGATAGGACTGTTAACCAATGAAGAGGGAAAAACAATAACAGAAAATGTGGACGTGGCAGAAGTGCTTAATGCCTCCTTTGTTTTGGTTTTCAGCAAAAAGGTGGGTGGTGATTGGACACTTAACTTAGTGAATGCTCAAGAGAATGAGGCCAGTTCAGAAGTTAAAATAAGAAAAGAACAAGTTAAAATTACTTAGAAAAGTTAGATGTCTTCAAGTCACCAAGGCCTGATGAAATGCATCCTAGAATATTCAAGGAGATGCTTGAGGAGGTATTTGAGCCCTTAGCTATCATCTTTGAAAAGTCACAGAGGATAGGTATGATTCCATAAGACTGGAAAAGGGCAAATATAGTGCTCATCTATAAAAAGGGAAATAAGGGCAACCCAGGAAACTACAGACCAGTCAGTTTAACTTCTATGCCAGGAAAGATAATGGAGCAAATAGTTAAGGAAACCATTTGCAAACATCTGGAAGATAAGTCACAGAATGGATTCGTCAAGAGCAAGTCATGTCAAACTAATCTGATATCTGTATTTGATCTTTGGTAGGATAACAAGCCTTGTGGATTAGGGGAAAGCAATACATATGGTAGGCCTAGTGTTTAGTAGTAGTTATAGTTTTGCATGACCTTCTTATCAATAAAATTGAGAAATACAGCACAGATGGGGCTACTGTAAGTGGGTGCATAACTGGTTGGATAACCATTCTCAGAGAGTAGTTATTAATGGTTCAGAGTCATGCTGCAAGGGCATAACAAGTGGGGTTGTGCAGGGATCAGTTTTGGGACCAGTTCTGTTTAGTATCTTCATCATCAAGTTAGATACTGGCATAGAGAATGCATTTATAAAGTTTGTGGATGATACCAAGCTGGGAAGGGTTGCAAGTGCTTCAGAGGATAGGATTATAATTCAAAATTATCTGGACAAATGGGAGAAATGGTCTGAGGTAAATAGTATGAAATTCAATAAGGACAAATGCAAACTACTCCACTTAATTCAATAAGGAACAGTTTCACACATACAAAATGGGAAGTGACTGTCTTGGAAAGCATACTGCAGAAAGGGATCTAGAGAGCATAGTGGACCACAAGCTAAATATGTGTCAACAGTGTGACGCTGTTGATTAAAACAAAGGCAAACAGTCTGGGATGTATTAACAGGAATGTTGTAAACAAGACACAAGAAGTAATTCTGCTCTGCTCTGCACTGATTAGGCCTCAACTGGAGTACTGTGTCCATTTCTGGGTGCCACATTTCAGGAAAGATGTGAAGAAATTGGAAAAGGTTCAGAGAAGAGCGACAAAATTGACTAAAAGTCTAGAAAATATGACCTATGAGAAAAGGTAGAAAGAAATGGGTTTGTTTAGTCTGGGAACGGGAAGACACGGGAACATAACAGCCTTCAGTTACCTAAAATGTTGTTACAAGGAGGAAGGAGAAAAAGTATTTTCCTTTGCTTCTGACGATAGGACAAGAAGCAGTGGTCTTAAATTGCAGCAAGCGAGGTTTAGGTTAGACATTAGGAAAACTCCCGAACTGTCAGTGTGGGTAAGTACAAGAATAAATTGCCTAGGAAGGTTGTGTATAGAGCCCTGCAAATCGGCAGATATCCATTTTACATCTGTGGGTATCCACATCCTCAGATATGGATGCAGATATCTGTGGTTAATTTTTGCAGATGCAGATACTAATTTTGTATCTACACCTGGCTATAGGTGTGGCATCTCCATTATTGGAGATTTTTATCAAGAGCAGGTTAGACCAATGTCTGTCAGGGATAATCAGATGGTCCTGCCATGAATGCAGGGGACTGGACTTGATCTCTCGATGTTCCTTACAGTTCTAGCATTCGTCAGACTGAAAGATAAAACAGCATAAAGAGAAGCCATGCACCAGTAAATTCCCCAGATCTGCTCAGTGTTTTGGAAGGATTTACATGCCACTTTTAATATTGCCAGGGCTGCTTCCCCTACTGATTGGACACACCCCATGACTACTGTCAGTTCTCTTCAGCTAGCTTCTTCTCTGTAAGAGATGACTATATTATCTATTTATGCCCCCCTCACTGTAATATCTACGCACCTAAGCCCCTCTGACCTGCACCATTATCCTGTCTTCCCACAAGCCACACATGTTTTCTTTATGCTGCTATTGGAATTGCTCCTTATGCAGCCCTGTGAATGGTTCCTTCTTTAGGTGGAGGAGCTTAAAAAAGATGCCAAAATAGAGGGGGGAAAAATGAACCCTAAGAAATGGGTGTGATTAGTATGAGCTACATTTTTATACTTGACAAAAGTGAACCTAGACAGGCATACCTTCTCATAGCTTCAGCACCGTAGGAATGTCTAATATTCCTAGAGAGCATTTTCACTTTCTCCACCTCCTCTCCCCTTCCCCTGCCCATTTATTCTGATCATCCGTCTATGTAGCTGGCAGGTTGATGTAGCTTCTGCTACATGTTAGATGTAGCTTCTGGTTTCTGGGCTAAGCAGCTTCTGCTTCTGCCTTTTAAGTGTCATGTGTTCTTTCAGTTATAGTCTCAGATTCTTTTGATCTAAAAGCGCTCGCTTGCTGAATACGATATCTGGAATCCCCCTCCCTCCAAGGTGTTTGCATAAATGGTCTCTGAAATTATCAGTGAAATATCATCTGCATTATTGTAACAACTAGGGCACTAGCCTAGGTCAGGGCCCCATTGTACTGAATGAAATACACATACCTGGTGAAAACCTCAAAGGACTAAGAATAAAACAGTCAAAAGGCAGGAGAAAAGAAATAGTATCATCCCCATATCACTGGTAGGAGTTAGGAAACTGAAACACAGAGATTGAGTGACTTGCTTAGGGTCAAATGGGCAGTCTGTGGCACAATAAAAACTGTTTTGAACACCATTTCTTGTTTAATTTTCTTTATCTGATCTTATTCTCTTTAATTGGAACATGCAAATGTTAGATTGTTTTGAGACAAAGTGTCTTAGTTTGAATTTTCTTTTAAAAGAAAAGTGAACAGTTTTGACCTCTGGTCAGAAGCATTCTGGGAGAGAACATTATGTAAGCTGTGTCACCCAGATAGTGGCTGTGCTCAAGGGACATGAGGAAAATTGGTTGGCAATGAAGGGAGGAGTAGATCTGACAACATAAGTTGAAAGATTTTTTTGTTACCACAGAAATGTGGGGGGAAAGTCAAGAAATCTGACACTTAAAAGAAAAAATATCCCAAAGAGAAATATTAAATATCCCATTTATATATTGTATTGCTGTTTTGCTGAACTAGTTGGCTTCTCTACTTATCTCATGTACTCATAACATGTTTAATCAGGGGAGCACCTGGGACAGAGCATAAATTGAGGGAACTATCATCAAAGTCGTGGAAAGCATTGTAGAAGGTATAGAATAGGCGTGAGACCATAAATAGGTTTTGGATTCTTTCATATATCTCACATACTGTGTATGTTTAAGTCTCAAGAAAACAGCTGGAAGTCCCTTCCTCCTCCTGTCCCCCTCCCTCTGCCACAACACTGAGACTTTAAGGTAATAAGTAGCCTTCGAGGACTAGTAATCCAATTTATATGCCCATATCTAATACTTGACCCAAGTGTTTTACCTTAACTGGCACCTTAGCAGATTTAAATGGAGATGAAGATCATATTAGCCCTGAGAGTGGTCCTTTCACATCATGATTATGGGTCAGGCAGTGAGGCATAGAAGATAAGGAAGGTTGCATGGTCACTGTTATGGGGTTAGGGTATATTAAATCTGACACCATTCACAAGCAATGAATTCAGAGAGTAGTGGCCATACACTCTAAAATAGTACAGAGTGTCCAATGAAACCATTTGGAATGCCAGGGTTATATGCCTGTGATTGACAAAATTGAATATCCCACCAGACTGGCACAAAGTGGAGTAATAAAATTGTTTATGGAGGCCGTGTGTGTGTGTTGAATGAAAATATCTTTCATAGTTAGTGGAATCGAGCACGAATACCTGTTCCTGGAACCCCAAGTAAGTAGTGGAAGAAAAGTGACTGTTTTAATGTTGTTTTGTCTGAGGATGTTAGCTATCGCGTATTTGAATAGTCATGTAATTGCATGAACTCTTTTGCGGTTACACGACCATTCGATAGTCGCTAAGGGCAGCCAGTGTGCTCCCTGCCCCACTTCGGGGGAGCGCTTTGCCACCCCATACTGCTGTGACTGTATCAGAGGCAGCACCTCAGAGTGGCAGGGGGAGCTGGTCTGCGAGGGGAGCCAGTTTAAAAACCAGCTCCCCTCGAGGGCCTGCTGCCCTGTGCTGCTGCCTCTGATACAGAAGTAGCAGCATCGGGGGCAGCAGCCTCTGTCCGTGGGGGGTCCAAGCTCCCCATGGACAGAGCTGTGGGAAGCTCAGACCCCCTGCAGATATGAGCTGCTACTGTGAAGCAGTCTCTGCCTGCGGCGGGCCCAGGCTCACCACAGACGGAGGCTGCTCCAGGAGGTGCGGAGCAGCCATTCTCTGTGGGGAGCTTGGACCCACCGCAGACTAGGGCTGCAATCGCGAAGCAACCTCAGGCCCACCACAGATAGAGGCTTATCAATTAATCGTCTAATCAACTACTCATTGACATCCCTAGTTTTGTCCATTTAGACAATTCCTTCCAGTGGTTGTAGTAGGGTTTTGCTTTTATTTCCACTGGCAAAGGTACTTGGAACAGTTGCAAAATGTGAATTTCCATGTTCCACCAGCAGCCTCAGCTGTCTTCTTTAAAGATTAATCTCCATAGTTCTCCTTAGGGGAAGTTGGTTTTAGGCTCTATGTGGGGTCCCACTGAATGGAGGCTCCCGCTTATGGCAGTTGATGATAAATTGATTTCTCTAGAGAGATCCTTGGGGCTCTGACACTCTGGTCAGTCCTGTATTGGTAACTTAGAGGTGAAAGGGCAGTGAATTAATCCATTTAAGTATCCTCCTCCAGGAAACAGAATGTGTCATATGTGATTAAATAACAGTCCCATTCAAGGTGTCCAAGGATAATGAGCAGCAGTTAAAAGAGGAAGGTTCAATAAAGATTAATAACCCACCTTGCTGCACTCATAATGTAATATGTTAAAGAGAGGGCAAAAGTTCTCAAGGTTATGGTGAAGGATTTATAATATAACTCCAGGGTCTCTTCACTGAAAGGTGACTGTCTAGGTGGCAGAAGTAGATCTGAGTGCTATAGCTCTAGAGTACAGATAGAAAACATATTGCAGCCTTATATGTGAGCTTGTTCTAAAGCTAAACCATTTGGGCATAACTTACAAGCAGCTTAAAAGGGGATTTATATACTGGAGTGAACAAGAAGATAATTTATACAAAAAGTAAACTACATTACAACACATTCTCTGTACTGCATGTTTGCATTAGATCTTAACTTCCCCAACCCAAAGTTAATCCTCGTTGAACCTATAGTGAAGTCATGATCCCATGTTTGATGTCACTATCTGCTGCCATGGAAGCAGCTGTGATGTTACAAATAGAGATTTTCTTTGGTGCTAGGTAAAAACACTTATCTCTGACCACTTGCAAAGGTAGTAAGGAAAATTCCACACAAAGGGCTTAACCGTGGCAAACCACTGCTGTTTTATTGCCCACCCCTGAATTAAAGACTCTTGTGCTAGGCCCTTTGGGTAAATTTGTTCTAAAGCACACAAGTCAGTTAGGGCACATCTGCACAGCAGGGCTAAACTCCAAATAAGCTATGCAACTTGAGCTATGCTAATTGCGTAGCTTAAGTCGAAATAGCTTATTTCAACTTTGGCGCTGTCTACACAGCAGTTATTTTGAGAGCGAGCACTTCCACCAACTTCCCTTACTCCTCGTACAATGAGGGTTACAGGAGTCTGAGTAAGCAGTCCTCCAGCTCAACATTATTTCAACATTATGTTGAAATAACTGCTTGTGTGTAAATGTGAACTACAAATGCTGCTATGTAGACATAGCCTTAGGGACTGATGTCTAACAGATGATTAATGGAATGAAGGCTTCTAAGTGACTTAGCTTGGAAGTGACTTTCCAAAAATCTTCCTCTGCCGCAGTGGGTTCGCAATCTGGGATTTTGGCCCTGTAACAGAAGAAGCACACACATTCGTGGGGGGAGAGGAAGGGAAGGTAATGTAAAGACAGGTGCATTTGCAGGTGTTAGCCACTCTAGTCTCATGGCTTACAGTAGCTTCTAATGCAATAAGTGACTGCAGTGTCACACCCACAGAAGGAGGTTTTACGGGAAGCTAGTCAGAAAGTAGGAAGGAGTTTATTTTCCTCTGATCATGCAGGGCAAAAAGGTATATTTAGGTACATAATTTTTCTGTGCACCAATGAGGGAAATAGCTGCACAGTGTTAAACTAAGAAAATATTTGTCCCACTATCAATCATTTCTTTAATATATGCTCCTTCTAGTTGTTTGTTGTTTGCTGCTTATTTTCCCCTCTTTCATAAATTGAGTTTTAGTGCATTGATCCATACCCTCCATCTCTAAGTGCCTTATACCCCTCATTTCACATTCTCAAGGAGCTTGCAAATCTGTGTTAAAGATGAGCGGTTGCTTTGCATAATACATGTGAGTGTTTTCCAAGGAGATCATCCCATGCAGCCTGTTCGGCTCAGGGAGCACCGCAGGCTGGGACCTACAGTCACTCTGGCCTGCGCCTGTCTATTAAAAATGGAAAGGAAAGGATTGCCAGAGCTCCAACAAAGATGTAGAAGACACCTCACACCAAAGAGAAGGAGAATCAGCTTACAGTAACTTTAGGAATGAAAAGCTTCAAGCAAATATTTTTACCAAATCAGTCCAGCATGACCTAGCAATGCTAAAGAGGCAGCCGCACAGTACTGATAATCTGATCCAACAAAGCTCTCCTTGTAGGGAAAGGAAAGATTCCAAAATGAGTTTCAAATACCAGAAAGCTCAGGCTACTTGGAGCTTTTCATTCCGAAAGCCACCTTAATCTGGTTTCCTTCCTCTTTGGTGTGAGGTGTCTTCTACATCTATTGTAATGATGGCAATCCTTTCCATATTTAACAGAGAGGTACAGGACAGACTTACTGCATGTCCCAGCCTATAGTCTCCCTGAGTCAAATGGTCTCTATTGGGCCTGTCTTCTTGGAGAACACTAACATGCACTCTGCCTATTCTGCAAAGCATCCCCCTCATCTTTTAACACAGAGTTGCTCTAGCTCTGTTGTGATGGTTTGTCCCTCAGTGTGACATATTGCAGCGGTGAGCAAAAAACTTTGGGATTTGTTTTAAGTTTGTGTGTCACTGAGCCTGGCATTGTGTGCAACTTCAGTGGGCAGGGTTATTGCTGCTCCAGAAACCAAAATCATTGGGTGGAGATGAAGATGAATGAATCACTCTTGTAGTAACTGTCCCCGGAGAGGAACCATCTGTAGGAAGGCTTGTGTATACAGATTCAGACTGGGTTTTCCAGAGACTAACAAAGAAAGGGCTTTTGGTATAAAAAGGCTGGGTTTAAATTGACTCAGGGCCTTCTTACTGATCTAGAAAACAGAACTTTCTGTCTGGGTAGGTTCCGAACACTTGCAAAATGGTTGGAAAGGCCTTGGCCTTCTAAGGCCCCATGAGACTGACAGATGAATCCTGGTATTTTTCCTGTGTTTTTCAATATGTTTCTTCTGTTTCGTAAGTTTTCTCTGTAGTGCTTTCCTTCAGGATAAAAGTGCTTGGTTAGGAAGACGTGGATAATTGTGACTGCTGGCACCACACCTTACCTAGCCCGTGGAGAAAAAGCAAAGCACAGGCTTTAGGCAGGCTGGCTTGCTGGGGATATTGCAGCCTTAAACCTCCATTCAGAGGGAGTGGCACAAATTCTTTACCCAGAGACAGGTGATAGCTGGAGACCGGACTGACAGGAGTGGTGGGAATAGCCACCCTCTGTGTGGCCACTGGACCGCCACTTGCGGAGTTTGGGGAGCAAATTTTTGCTTTATTATACCTAAGGCTGCGTGACTTCCAAAGACTTCCATGACTTCAGCCAGTGCCGGCTGGGAGCTATAGTGTCTTCTTTCTCCTGTGAAGGCTGGGAGATGTGGGATACTGCTGCAGCTCCCAGCCATCACAGGTGACAGGAGGGAGCCCTGCTGCTCCCTGCAGCTGCTCTTGGCCACCATGTGCAGTAAGGGGATCTGGTGGGAGGTGGAATCCCTGCTGCAGGCAGTAAAAGGGACACCCGCCATTCCCAGCAACTGCAAGGGGGATTCCCAGAGCTCCCTGCTGACATGGGAGGCAGGGGGATTCCCCTCAGCGTGAAGCCCATGTTAGTAAAAGTCAAGGACAGATCATGGGCTTCTCTGAATTTTTCATCATTGCCCTGACCTGTCTGTGACTCTTACTAAAAATATCCATGACACAACTTTTGTCTTATTTATGCCTTGTGCAGGTTCCAGGGTGGCTGAGCAGGTGATATGCTCTATTCAGCTTCCTGGGTTCCTCTCTGATCTCCATGGCTTTGGGAAAGATTACCAAGGAACCCAGGAAGCTGAGTAGCCTCCTCAGCTGCCCTGCAACCTGCATGCGGCATATCAAAAGCTTCTTTGCAAGAATGGGAGCTTTTCCCCAGGGGAGCTTGGAGTCTGGGAAGGCAGAGCACAGAATGGCAGGCATGTGGGGGGCAGGGAGGGGGCGCAGGCTTGTCTCGGGACTTTGGCTGAGTGGTAGAGGGTTCTCTGGGCAGGAAGTCTTGGGTCTCCAGGTGCAGAGGCTGGGGCCCACTGAAAGAAGTGGTGAAATTGGGGGCTAGCCTCCCCAAAGGCGGTCTCCACTGGCCACCTGTGCTCAATGGGAACTCCTGGGGCAGATCATGTAGCAGGAGGGTACAGGTGCAATTAGCCTAAAACTCTGACTGGCCTTGTGGAGCAATATTCTAGTCTCAGTGTAACAGTTGGACATACAGGTGATGGCAGCTCTCATAGTAGTGTTTGTGTTTTGAATGAGTGCATGGCATATTCTGTACCCCAGCTAGCCTGAATCTGTCAGAGAAATAGGCATGGGGTCAGGGCCCTGAGTCAATTTTAACCCAGCCTTTTTATACCAAAAGCCCTTTCTTTGTTAGTCTCTGGAAAACCCAGTCTGAATCAGCCTTCCTAATACACAAGCCTTCCTACAGGTGTTACTTTGCTGGGGACAGTTACTACTGGAGTGATTCATCTTGCCTGATCTCAAAAACGATAAATTGTATTGGAAGAGGTTCAGAAAAGGGCAACAATTATTTGGGGTTTGGAACGGGTCCCATATGAAGAGAGATTAAAAAGCCTGGGACTTTTTAGCTTAGAAAAGAGGAGACTAAGGGGGAATATGATAGAGGTCTATAGAATCATGACTGGTGTGGAAAAATTGAATAAGGAAAAAATATTTACTTGTTCCCACAATAAAAGAACTAGGAGGTCACCAAATGAAATAAATAGGCAGCAGGTTTGAAACAAACAAAAGGAAGTTTTTCTTCACTCAGCGCACAGTTAACTTGAGGAACTCCTTGCCAGAGGATGCGGTGAAGGCTAGAACTTTAACAGGGTTCAAAAAAGAGCTAGATAGATTCATGGAGGTTAGGTCCATCAATGGCTATTAGCCAGGATGGGTAGAAATGGTGTCCCTAGCCTCTGTTTCTCTGGCGGTGGCTAACAGGGGAGGGATCACGTGAGGATTACCTGTTGGGATCCCTCCCTCTGGGGCATCTGGTATTGGCCACTGTTGGCAGACAGGATAGTAGGCTAAATGGACCTTTGGTCTGACCCAGTATATTCATTCTTACGTTCTTATGGTGCATCTGTGGCACATGCATGAATATATTCATATGTACACACTAAAGACCATTAGGGTATCCATGGCTCTTGCCTGGCTTTTCCCAAATACAATCATTTCAGAGTTTTATAAGTATTCAGAGTGAAAACAGTCCATTGCAATTTTTTCAATATAGCCCTGTGAGACAAGTCCCAGAATCATGTGAAAGAATAAACTATTAGTCTACCTAGTTCAGTGCTTCTTAACCAGGGTATGTGTACTCATGAGGCACGCAGAGGTCTTCCAGGGGCACATCAACTCATCTAGACACTAGCCTACTTTTCCACCAGACTACATAAAAAACACTAGCCGAGTCAGTACAATCTAAAATTTCATACTGACAAGATTTATGCTGCTCTGAAAACTACACTGAAATGAAAGCATAATATGTATTTTCTAATCAATTTATTTTGTAATTCTGTGGTAAATGAGAGAGAGAGAATTTGTCAGTAATACTGTGCTATGAATTTTTTGTATTTTTGTGTAAGTTTTGTAAGCAAGTAGTTTTGAAATGAGGTGAAACTTGGGGGTACATAGGGCAAATCAGACTCCTGAAAGGGACACAGTAGTCTGGAAAGCTTGAGAACACAGATCTAGTTGACATCACACAGCCAGTGCAGGATTGTTCCCTTCATTTTATTTGTCAATAAGGTATTCAGAGAATACATTTCCAGGTGATAAATGTGCTCAGATAAATGAGTGTATAAGCAACTGGACTTATTTTAACATGAGAACAGGGAGATCTTTTCATTAAGGCAAGGCACTAATTTTGGATTCCCCTGCTATCTCCTCTTGTACCTCCACCTCTGAATATCTTTGTAGGTGCTTAAATTTAAAATATGCCATCCATGGCTCCCAAGTGGAATTAGATTCTCTCTAAATGTGACACATGCTGTATTTCCCTGGAGCAGATCCCTAATTTTGCAGCTTTTTCAGACTTTTATGACAGGGTGATTGATTTCGTGGAGGTGGCGCTGCCTCAATCATTATTTAAAAAGCCTGATAAAGCTGCACAAACATATTAGACTGATATCAATCATTGACATTTTCTCCCCCATGTAAAAAGAGGCTGTCTTGCCTTAAGTCTGTCAGTGTTTTAGACAATCAGTACCCGAATTTTGCCCAAATGATTAATGGGGAGAGGCATCCCATCTGGCTGAAATGTCCGACCTATGCTTCTACTCTCAGGTCTCAACCAAAATCACCTTAACCCTTATGGAGGCACAGTTGGGTCAAAAAAGTTGCTCCTTTGTTTTTCCTTGTTAGCTGCCCAGCACATGTTCCCTTCTCACTTTTCCCTGTCTATATTTAGTGGCAGTCTCCTCAGATTCCTCATATCAAGCTGTTCACTCTGATGGCAGAGTTTCAGGGTGTTAGTTTCCCTTCCTCCTCCAACCTGTTCTTCTCCTTTTCCCTGGTAAGACTTAATTGATTTTTGGTAATCACTTCAATGTGCGAATGGTAGTACAAATCCCTTTGTCATTCAGTGAGTCTGCTGGAAACAAGCACAAAAATGTCTTTTGCCCTGTTTGCTTCAGGTTCTCCCAATATTTTTAATTTTATTTAAAAATTAAAACGGGTTTTTTTCCAGCTTTGTAGTGCTCGCATTGCTCCATGGCATCCATGGGCAGCATATTGCATACCAATTCGGTGCTCTGGGCTCATTTTTTATCCATATCATTCACAGATAAACAATTGGCCCTGAAATATTCTCTTATTAAAAATTGTAGACATACCAGTAGATTGATGCTCCAGTATAAAGTTCCGAAGCTTCTTTCAGCCAAACTCTTGGAGGGCATCCTAATGCCACTGCAAAGTACTATTTAGTTAGACTGGAAAATGTCAACAACTTATTTCAAGGTTCTGAATTACATTTAATTTTAAAATTCCGTTGAACTGATAATGTTCTGTTAAACAGCAAATATTTACAGTAGACTTCCGATAATCCGGAACCTATGGGACTTAGGTGGTGCCGGATTATCAGATATGCCGGACTATCAGGAGGTACTATAAGCAGGTTATATATATACTGTATACATTATATACTGTATATAAAGTGTTCTTAACCCTTTTATTGTACATACTGTATACAGTATACTGTAATGTTTTAGTTTTTAAGCCTTTTTACCCTTTTGCTCAGTTCAGCTGCTGCTGTTACCTTGTGACTCATTTTTTGCCGAAGCTCACTCACTAGGCTCTTGCCATTTTGATGCCGGACTATCAGGAGTGCCGGACTATTGGATGCCGGACTATTGGAGTTTTACTGTACTGTCAAGCTTTCCCCCCAAAATTTCTCAGTCTATTTTATAATCTTTTTGCAGTTTGAAACTGAAATTAGAATGCTTTTTTCACCAAGATTTATGTGCACTCAGTCTAGCTTATTGTAAGGTTGCTCAGGAATAGACCTTGCTCATCTATTTTTTGCTTATAATTCCATGAATTCTCTTTATACATTTCACCCTTTTTGGGGTTTATCAATTAGTCATTAACTGATCCTGACTTCTGCAAGCATAGTAGTTATTTGCAAGATAGCTTGAATAGTTTTGATCCTGTCTGTTGTATGTGAATTATTCATTTTTATTATTTTCTTCTTAATATTCATCACGGATGATTGGTTATTTTGAGTCACATGGTATTATTTAAATCATCCACTTGGGGAGAAGGCTCTTTTAAAGAGGAGAATGAACAACTGTGAATAATGAGTGACTGATCAATAATGAATAGTGTTGTTTGGAGAAAAGCAGCCATTCCCCAAACATTTGTGCAAACAAAAGAATCTGTTCACTTAAAAGTTAATGAATAATAAGAGGTCCTGAACATCATTGTATTGAAGAGCTGTTTAGTATGAGCAACTGTTTGCAGACACTGGTCTGCAATGTTTGCCTTAGAGAAACTAACAATGAAATATTTCTGATTGGGAATATATAATCCATTAAAAATTACTAAGGCTTTGGCCACAGAGATCAAGGGAGAAATGTAGGCTGTGTTTGGAGAGAGAGAGAAACACACACAAAATGTAAAGTTCTTAAAACAAAGAGGAGGCTTCGTAAAATGTAAGTATAGTTAAAGAAAGTCATGGTAGGCTAGCAAGATAATCCTTAGGACATGACTATCAAGTGCTTGCAAATTAGGCCAAAGACTATGTAGATGAGCTCGACAAAGTAATATCTGCTTACAGTATTAGAAATTTTCACAAATATCCTAGGTTTAAGAAAACCTTTAGGAAGCCCACATGGGATGTGGTAACTGATGTTGGAGCAAAATATTTGCTAATCTTCACATTAAACATGTGGATCATATCACTGGCTCTGTGGTGGGATTTTGATCATTGGAATTACACGTGGTTTCTTGGGGTAATAAATGAGCCAGCTGAAATGAATAATGAGTAAGTGGAATGGCTGAGTGGTAGGCCAGGACCACACTTACAGAGGAAGATCGACTTAAAGTACGCAATTCCAGCTACGTAAAAAATGTAGCTGGAGTCGATGTACATAAGTTGAACTTTGACATTGTCCTCACAGTGGAAGATTGATTGGAAAAACGCTCCCATTGACTTCCCTTACTCCTCGCAAGGAGTGGGAGTATTGGCACTAATGGGGGCACCTTCAGCTTTCGATTTAGCGGGTCTTTACTAGACCCACTAAATTGAACGCCAGAAGAGTGACCGCTGCAGTGTCAGTCTTCCCACAAATGGAGATGTGACCTTGGAAAGGCCAGTGGATGGTGCTTTAAATGTTGACGTGTGTGTGTAACAGATCTGGCTGTTTAAATGACACATTACTTTTTCCTCAAAATACACTTTGACCATCCTGTTAATAGGTAACACAGAGGGTGGTGCAATGAAACCCATCATGGCCCTCATCTCGAATCCAGGTGTGAACCACAGAAGCTTCAGGTCCCAGCATGCAGTGCTCCATCTTGACCTGAATGGAGCACTGAATACTGAATCTGCATACTGAATTTGTAGTCTCCACTCCTTCCTATTAAAGCTGAGGGAAAAGAAACAAACTGCTTCATTTTTATAAATTGCTCCTTTTTTCCTGGCATGTTGGCAGTGCAGTGTTTGATTTGGCAAAGTAAGATTTTCCCTGGCCTAGTGTAATAATAGCTGAGTATCTGAATACAGGTAGCTTCTCTTCTTGAAAAGGTTAATTCAGAAGTTGCGTCACTGGCAGATAACTCGGAACACCTTCTCCATTCATTACTCGTTGCAGTTCAAGTTTTTTACCTCACCATGTAATCTGCTCATTTTGCCTTGTCGGGAGGTGCTCGCAAAGCTGTGTTTACAGCAAAGGGATTAGGTTGGCAGCTCTCCAGTGATGCTGAAAACTGCCACAGCAAGCCTTGTTTCAGCTGAGGTTGTCAGTGCTGATTGATTTTCACGGTCGACAGAATTCAAAATGCTTTCAGATCGCGATTTCTCACAGAGGCTGATTGGGAGGGGTAAGAGATTTTTATTATCATTGTTAATAACTGAAGTAGTATTTTCTGGCTACTAGTACAGGTCAAGACTACGAGTGCAAGGTGCTATGAGCTGTGGGTGTCCCGTCTCAATGCCTGGCAGGAAATAATCCCATCAGGACTTGCTTTGCAAAATGTACCTATCCGTGGTCCTTCTGTAGGCCAGCTGAAAATTCCAAAGAGGGGAGTTTTTTGGATAGGTATTGAGTCTCCCTCCCCCCCCCCCCCCAAAAACAAACAAACCCTCAAAAGTGTGCACTTTTTTGGAGGCCTCACTGCCTTTTTTAAATGTGTTTTATAAAAGTTACATGTCCTAGTTTGATAGGGGCAGGTGCAGCACCATTAGGAGATGGGTGTTTACAGAGTGGTTGGTTTGGTTCTTGAGCTCAATAGCTTGTGTTGCCCAAACTGGGTATCTGGGGTCTAATGGACAGCAGATAATCCTTGCCAGTTGTAGCATCTCTGCTGGTTTTCTTTTGCAGAAGAGGCTGGATGGAAAGTTCAAATTCTCTTTCCACAGGACAGACACTTCTGCTTAATTTGTGTGTCCATTGCAGGATTCTTTTAAGCTTGTGTATTTTTGCTGAGATCAGTCCCCTGAATGCCACTGGGTGGGTTTGACCCTGATTTATTCACTTATCTGGAGATGAACTGTGAATCCAGCTAGATGGCCTTTATACCACTGTCCTCTATGCTTGAGGATGTACTCTGACACAGCTAGAAATCTTTCACTGAACTCCCAAGCAATCCACACTAGGGATGTTAAATTTAGATTAATTGGCTAAACAAATAGTCGATACAATTTGCATCGACTATTTGATTAGTTGATAAGGGATGCCTCTGCCTTTGAAGTATAGCAACAGCCCCAGGGCTGTTGATGCACTTCAAAGGCAAAAGCGGTGCGGAGAAGACGGGGCCAGTGGGAGGCTCAAGCAGTCCCCCGCTGGTTCCGTGCTTCCCACGACGTTTCAAAGTGGCAGTACTGCATGGAGCGTGGGGTCAGCTGTGGGCTTCCCCGCTGACCCAGGGCTCCATGCAGCACTGCTGCTTTGAAACGCTGCAGGGAGCCCGGCGTCAGGCCCCGGGCTGCACACGGTGTTTCAAAGCGGCAGTGCCGCATGGAGTCCGGGGTCTGGCCCTAGGATCAATGCGGCGCTGCCACTTTGAAGTACCTCCTTTTCTTCTCCCCACCCCCTCGTTGCCTCTTTCTGATAGAGGCAGCAAAGGGGGGGGGGGGGGGGGGGGGGGAACAACTAGTCGATTTGACTATCCGATAAGCATTTGCCTATCGGATAGTTGACTTGTCATTCACATCCCTAGGACTGATTAGTACCTGTATTCTTTAATTAGACCATCTTCAGCTTCAGAAGGATGTTGATAGGTTCTTGTATATGGCATGTCTCCTAGTTCTTTCAAAGGTGACTGTCCCAAGTAGGATATGTTTCTGTAACAGCAAAGATAGAAGTACTTGACTTTTGATGTTGTCTGCAGCACTGTGTTGTATGGTATCCTGCTGCCCTGTCAGATATCACACAGGGTAAAACAGCATATTATCTACCACTTTGAGTCTACTGTCGCCTCTTTCCAAACACATAGGCATGTTTTCTGTACATGCTGATGTGCTCACTCTTGAGAATAGGCGACTCTTTTTTATTATCGTTTCACTTTCACATTTCAATTTCTGCGATTTCAGTTCACTCGACAGACATTTGTCTAGCTCCCTCTTCACTGAGTCACTAATGCACTGCTCCTCAAGCATTCCTAGCTCAAAAGCATATCCAGACAAGATTTATATAGAGTATGAAAAGAAGTAATGACAACTCCTCCTCCAACTGCTGAGTGCGCTGAAGCTGCACAATGACCCAGCTTTGTTCCCTGCCTCATGAAAAATCATACTTATCCTAGTTTATTTTTTCCATAAATACTGTAACCTCAATTCAACTGAAAAAAAATCACCACCCATTCTAGTGTGACACAAAAGCAAAGAGTTAAGGTTTATAGGTAACATGTGAACATCTGTTAGCTTTGTGCTGTGAAAGATAGCATATACTAATGCTTTGAAATGAGCTTGGTGACTGTTAGGTATAACAATGAAAAAACAAAGGATGTCTGATAATAGCACTGATCTCAAAAACAGCCTGGTGTCTGGGGGAAAGAGATAACTCATGGAAGAAGGAAATCACAACTGCTAATGAGAGGAAATCTTACAGTTGGTTCAGCCTAGCCATCTTCACTTAAACGGATCACTGCCTTGTTTGCAGAAAGGTCTTTTCGAGTTCAAGGCTGAACTAGGTTATCATTCACAATATAGGGATGTTTTTCTGCTGTACAAGCAATAAGGACAAATAATTACTTCTGGTCCTGTTAATTTTAGGGCTTCAGCCTTCATACACACCACACTCTATTCCTCCTGAGATCAAGTGGTGATGTGTGTGAATTTACTCAAAGGTATAGCTAGATGGGTATTGAAATCTAAAGCAAGATTTACCTGTGATGGTCACAAGTGATTAATGTCAGACATCTTTGTCAGCCTCTTAGGGTATGTCTACACTGAATTGTAATTATGTGTATCCATGCCATGCTTAGGATCTGACCCATCCCCCCTCACAGGGTAGTAGAACCAGGGTGCTAGCTGACCCAATTCAAACTGGTTTGTGGGTGGACAGGAGGAGGGCTTGGATTCCAACATGAGTGAGAGTCTGGGCTTTGTATGCAGTGTGGAGAGTATGGATACATTGATACTAAAAGAAAACCACATGCAGCAGTAAGTCAGAACCAACTGGTTTGGGGTTACACTATGGTTCTATAAGTAGCAGTGCAGCTGCTCCCACAGAGGCTGGAGCCTGGGCTCTGAGATTCACCCCCACACTGGGTTTAAGTGTAGGCTCCAACCTGAGTGGGACCATTGACACTGCTATTTTATGCTCATAATGTGAGCCAGCGTCAGCTGACCCAGGCTCTAAAACTTGCTGCTGGGTTGTTGTTGGGAGAGTTTTTTCCAGTGCGGTTCTACTTGGTGCATGAAGCCCAGGCTTTGACTCAGGTTTGAGCACTAATCCATGTTCCATCCCTACATACATCACTCTGACTCTGGTCAGCAAGTCTAGGACCCTGCAAGGGGGGCTGGCTCAGAGCCCACATCCTGCTGTGATTTGAATCTGAGGCCTATCATTTTGCAGGATAGACACAGCTCAAGCGACAGCCCTGAGTTTGAAGGTCTGTGCAGTGCAATGTGGACACATTTGCACGATGATGAGACTTGGGCACAGCAGTTGTAAGCTCAGGCTTACAGGGCAGTGTGGATGTTCAAATGTGGGCTGCCAAACAGGGGAGTCTGCAAGCATAGACCCAGGTTTACAGTGTCCACCGTTAGTCCACCATGACTTGGATTTTATGAAACTCATTTTGTTTGTACAGGTTGGACCTCCCTGGTCCAGCACCCTCAGGACCTGAGTGGTCCCAAACCACAGATTTTGCCAAACCAAGGGAAGTCAAGGCTCCTCTCTGAGCTACGGGGTGTCCCCAGAGCCTGGGCTTCCCGCCCCGCTGCACAGTGTCGGGCTCCCCAGGTCAGCCTTCTCAGGCTCGGCTTGCCCCCAGCAGGCACCGGAGTTGGAGCTACCCACTAGCCCTACTGCCACTGGCCCCACTCCTGCCAGGGTTCCCCCCCCCCCCCCCCGGCTGCCGCTGGCCCAGCTTCCTGGCTGGGGATTCCTGCTGCTGAGGTTCCCAATCAGGGCTGGGGATTCCTCTCAGCTGCCGCAGGGGCTCCCTTCCCTGGGGCTCCCGAGGGCTGGATTCCCTACCCACCGCAGGACCAGCCCCTGCCAGCCCAACTGGGGCTCCCCAGCACCTGTGTGACTCCCAGCTGACTCGTGCTGCTCACCTCTTGAGCTCTCCTGTCCAACAACATCTATGGTCCTTCCTTCCAGGCCATGGATGTTGCCGAATCAGAGAGTCCTAGATTTGGGAGGTTCAACCTATAGTTTAACATTGTTATTGATACCGTATATTAGTAAATTTACAGGAGACGTGGTTAAAGTATCCATCAGCACCTATTTGGCTGCATGTGGAATGCTTATCAATAGTAATAACAGTTAATGATGGAGAATATTTAATTGGTCATCTAGTCCATCTCCCTGAAACAGACATAGTCACCCGACAATCTAGAAGTGGAATAAGCTGTTAGCATTATCACAGCTTGATTAGCAAGGAATTGTGATCGCTCTAATATCCCAGGGCTAAATAGTATATACTGTTTTGACAAATGGCAATAAATGCCTTCAGTGCATCTCCAGGCTCTTAATTAACTACTTGAAATGTTACCTCCTTCCTACTAGAACAACTTCTAGGGTGAATTTCACTCTACTTTTCCATACTAGTACTAGTACCAGTATTACACAGAGAATGGGTGTGGTCACAACATCATGATGTAGATACAGAACTGAATACTGTAACCATGCTGGAATTCGAGATAGGATGGTAGTTTGACCCATCACAGCCACATGGTATTTGTTTCCTGAAACCTTCAAACTTTTACATGCTTCAAAGAGATAGAATCACAGAATCATAGAATACTAGGACTGGAAGGGACCTCGAGAGGTCATCGAGTCCAGTCCCCTGCCCTCATGGCAGGACCAAATACTGTCTAGACCATCCCTGATAGACATTTATCTAACCTACTCTTAAATATCTCCAGAGATGGAGATTCCACAACCTTCCTGGGCAATTTATTCCAGTGTCTGACTACCCTGACAGTTAGGAACTTTTTCCTAATGTCCAACCTAAACCTCCCTTGCTGCAGTTTAAGCCCATTGCTTCTTGTTCTATCCTCAGAGGCCAAGATGAACAAGTTTTCTCCTCCTTATGACACCCTTTTAGATATCTAAAACTGCTATCATGTCCCCTCAATCTTCTCTTTTCTAAACTAAACAAACCCAATTCCTTCAGCCTTCCCTCATAGGTCATGTTCTCTAGACCTTTAATCATTCTTGTTGCTCTTCTCTGGACCCTCTCAATTTCTCCACATCTTTCTTGAAATGCGGTGCCCAGAACTGGACACAATACTCCAACTGAGGCCTAACCAGTGCAGAGTAGAGCGGAAGAATGACTTCTCGTGTCTTGCTCACAACACACCTGTTAATGCATCCCAGAATCATGTTTGCTTTCTTTGCAACAGCATCACACTGCTGACTCATATTCAACTTGTGGTCCACTATAACCCCTAGATCCTAGGCTGGTGTTTTGCATATATAAGCCAGGGCTTTCATTCAAAGATAGGTAGCCTTCTTTGAATGAAATATTTATGGATCCTGGTCTGCCATTTGCTGGTTTTCACCAACCATATTTAGCAGGAATCTGAACTGTAGGTCTTGGCCACGATGTCCATCAGATCTTCTGCTTGTGTGATTGGTCTATACTCCGTCAGGGAAGGCAGGTTAATTCTTGATCTTTTCTGTAGCTCTGATTTCTTTGTCCTTGAGAGACTTGCCTGTTGGGATTAATTTGTTCAGCAAAGTAATCAGTTCTTTGCAATGAACAGTAGTTGTCTCAGATTTGGATAATGCAGTTTGGGTTTGGTAATCAACTGACTATTCAGGATAGTTCAACTAATCATGACTTAACAGAGTTCTTAATGGAGAAATAGAGGGTTCTCTTGGCTTCTTTCACTACTCTAACCTATTTCTATATTTCTGACTGTTGTGCTGCTGTTATATGGGGCGATACCACCAAAGTTCTGCTACCTTTATACTTCATTGAATGTAATTCAGTGGACAGGTCTAAATGGTGTAAAAGCTGCAGAGTATCTTGATTGTAAGTGATAGTTTTGTTACATTAGGTCAGGGGTTCTCAACTTTTTTCTTTCAGAGATCCCCCAAGTATGCATAAAACTCAGTGGTCCAGCTGTGGCACAACAACTGTTTTTTGCATATATAAGCCAGGGCTGGTGTTATAGGGTAGCAAGCAGGACAGTTGCTTGGGGCCCCACTCTGCAGTGGGCCCTGCAAAATTAATTCCTCTTGCTTGGGTTTTAGACTCGATTGTCAGGGCTCAGGACACCAGACTTCAGTACTGAATGGCAAGGATTAGGCTTTCTGCCTAGGCCCCAGTGAAAATAACACTGGTTCTGATAGGTGGATTGCCTGAAACTTACTCGTGGTCCCCCAGTGAGACCTGGGCCCCTGGTTGAGACCCACTGCATTAGTTCACAGAGCCTCTGAGAATAGATTAAATGCTTGGCTTCTAATTTATGAATCATTTTTTAATCCATGATAAAACTTTACCTCTTAATCCTGGTTATCATGTTTCCTTTGTAGCCTTTTGTGAGCGTACTTTATGAAGACTCTTCTGATTTCATCCTTTGGGTATACAAAAATACTGTAGTATAAAATACACACAGGGAATACTCACCTATTGCAACTCAGAATACTAGAGTATTACTCAGGGACATTTCATAACAACTTACTATCCAAGAACTCACACTGGCTATTAGTGATTTATAGAGGAACCAGTTTGATATTGTGATACAGAGAGGAAAGCAGAGGAAGAATTTAGTCTCTGGATTTTTTTGCAATTACTTATCAGATACAAAAGTGACAAGATCAGTGAAAAAAACCATCCTCCTTCAAAACAACTGTTCACAATATAGGTCCTGAAATAATCTCTATATTAGATTAAATCCATCAATTTAGTCCTAACATACAAAGGGAACTGCCGCACATTATGCCATGCCCGGTAAAACGGCTGTCCCATGTGAGGAAATGTGGATATACTTGGGCTTCTAGTTCCTCAGGATTATTTTTTGGGCAGCAGTTGTAACCATCAAGAATCAATTATTTTTCCTACTGGCTCAGAACATAGAGATAGGAATGGAGATAAGTTGATGTCTGTAGTATCTCCAGCTGCAAAGATTTATCTTACCTTTGCACTCCAGAAGCAGTAAGAGGCCCAACTCAAATCTTATGCAGGATTATAGCATATCTACTCTACATCTCCAGCGTCTATGCAGATAATGTGTAAAGGTGGCATAGCAATGTGCCTTCTGAGCCAGCTTGTACTGAATTATCCTGATCAAAGTATGATCCGTGGGGCAACACTAGGTATTATAACGAGTCCTGCGGTACCTTCAAGACAAACAAATGTATTTGGGCATAAGCTGGTCCTACACTTGATAAGTAACTCCCTTCTTTTGATATACTAGTACAGTGTTTCTCACAGTGTTCCCTGGGCCTGCTTTGGGAACGCTACTGGCAGGCCTGTGCCACTTTGTTTACTTAGGGTCCGTAGCCACGGAGCCTCGAAGCTCCCATTGGCTCTGTTTTGCTGTTTCCAGCCAACAGGAGCCGTGGGAAGTGGCGTGCCCCAGACTGCTGCCAAACTAACATTTGGATCATGTTGTCTTTTCAACAGTTTATAAATCTGAGATTTTAATACAGAACTTGAAAATCTTCAGAACGTTCATTTCCCTCAAGAATATTATGAAGCCTTTCTGCAGTGGCAAAACATAATGCAAAATAATGTTACGGCTGAGAATTTAAATGCACGAAAGGCAGGCTATTTAAAGAGTTGATTTCTACATCATCCCTACAACTAGACTTCCTTGAGCATGTTGTATTCTGTGGTATTATATATGGTGTTAACTTAGATTGCACATACATTCAAGGAAGGGATAACTAAAATAAATTTGTCTACTTTTTTGGATGAAAATGGCTTTTTTAACTATATAATTTAAAGTTTAATTCAAAATTTCCCAGTTCCATCAAAAACATGAATGTTGGGAAAAATTTTGATACAAAAACTTAGTTTTCTTGTAAATTTTTCACAAACGACATTCTAGACAGAGATTTTAGATATGCTGTTTTCTTCCTAATATTGTTAGTACAGTCTTTACAGAGTGTACCTTCATCCAGATTCTGATTTTGACTAGATATTGAGAAAGCTGGGACGTGATTGTGGATGTTTTCTGGGTACTGCTAGCACACCCGCGTATATTGTCTCTCAAGGTCTCCCAGCAGTTTCATATGGGATGTTGGATAGAAGAGCCTTGTGTGGCTCCCTGTATCACTAGAGAGAAGCAGAACTACAAGCAGTCAATAGCAGGTGTTCACATAGAATACATTTAACCAAACAAATCCTATTGCTTTGTTTCCTAGAGCTACAAAATCAGTGGGTGATGAAAATGGAGTTAGATGTAAGGGTGTGAAATGAAAATGAAGAAAAGTAATTATTAAGAGTGGTGCAGGGCCAATTAGATGAAACGGAGAAAATAAAAATTCTAATAGAATATCAGGAAAAATATCCTGATGATGAGATAGTTTCGGCTACAGAGCAGTCAGTCTCCCAAGAGAAATGAGAGAGTTAAATGGGACTTTTAAGGCTAGACAGTCTACATCTTAATGAATGTACCATAAAGAACAGTCCTACAGTGGCAAAGAGATGGACAGAATGACTTAGCAGGCCTGTTTCATCTGTAGTTAATCACAGAAGAACAGAAGCTAATTTTCCAAACACATTTACAGGCCATCTTTTAAGGCTGTGAGAATCCAGTTATGGACCTAACAAATGTTATCTCTCTTTCATTTTGATAATCATGACTTGTAGCTTTCATCTTGCCAAATCAAGTACCTGTAACTTGACAGAATCAGATTGATGTTCACACGATTACCTCTCTAGAACTATTGCATTCCTTGTTGCTGAGTGTGCATGTCTAAGTACTGTCTAGTACAATGATTTAAAAACAAATGGACTTTTTACATTTAAATCGGATTTTTATTTAAATTGGATTTTCTTGAATTTTTTTAAATCCTCAAAAATAAATTTCTCATTTAAAAATAATTTGCAATTAAATCTTATCACAAACATGCTACACCTACACTTACTGTTTCATAAAAATGAATTAATGGTTCTATTCTGTCCAGCCCAACAACCAGCTCTAGCTTCTTGAAAGTTGTGGGCTTTCAATTTCTGTTCCTTAGCAGACTAAGAATGTTGTAAAATGCTGTCCTGAGGTGTAAGTTGACATGTCTCAGTGATCAGATTTACACCATTGTTTGAAGAAATATGTGAAGAAGAATCAGTGGGAGACTTGATTTAAATCAATTGACCCTGCTTGCGCTGTGGATTTTTTTCACACCCCTGAGCAACATAGCTATGCTGACCTAACCCCCGGTGTAGAGAGCACTGTGTCATCTGGAGAACTTCTCCTGTCAACATAGCTACTGCCTCTTGAGGAGGTAGACTAAATGTACAGGAGCAGCTCTCCTATCAGCACTGGAGAGTCTTTCTTAAGCACTGCAGCTGTGCCAATATAAATTCTGAGTTAGTCCTTCCACCAAAGTGTCACAGCTAAATACAAGACTGAACAGAGAATTTAGCGTAAGTAGTTAGAGATCATTCTGAAGGACCATTCAAGGTTAAGTAGTCTGTTAACACCCCTGTAGTCATAGGACAAAAGGGGGATCAGCGGGTTACAGATTATCATAATAAGCCATAAATTCAGAGTCTTTATTAAGTACCTGA
Organism: Rafetus swinhoei; assembly: GCA_019425775.1. Lineage (NCBI taxonomy): Eukaryota > Metazoa > Chordata > Testudines > Trionychidae > Rafetus > Rafetus swinhoei. The sequence continues at coordinate 49,988,106 of CM033432.1, forward strand.
TTTTTAGTGTTCCGCAAAGTTATGAATTTAACCTTCCAGGCTCGTCTTTAGAAAGCATTGTGCAGGTTTTCTTTGAGAATGAGGGCTGATAGCTTAGGTATAGAGTGATCACTTTTTGAAAAATGTTCACACACGGGTAAAATGGTGTTTTTTGTCATGTTTTCCTGTGTGAGTTCAGTGCAGTGATTGTCTGGTTTCACCCACACAGTTGCTACTGCAGCATTCAGTGCACTGGATTAGGTGCACCACGTGCTGTAATAAGCATATGTAGGACCATGGATCTTGAAAGGTCTATTGCGGGGTGTGTTTTGAATGTCTGCTGGTTTTGCAGCGGTTCTGGCAGGGCCTAGTGCTGCTTTTGTGTTTGTGCATTCTGGTATGTTGGGACAACAGGGATGTGCAGTTGGAAGGGGATTTGTTTCTGTTTTGAAACAAGTTCTCTTGGGGTATTTTGGTGGCCCATTCCATGATGCTATGTCTTTCTCTGGTGAACTGTCCTTGTTTAGTGAAGGTGGTTTTAAGTGTATTAAGATGTATATCCCAGACTTTCTCCATGGAACATATTCTGCAGTGCCTGAATGCCTGGCCATAGATAACAGATTGCTTGATGTTTTGGGGGGTGGTTACTGGATCGATGATGGTGATCCAGCTGTGACACTATGAATACTTTTCCCAGACCTGAAGAAAGAGCTCTGTTGAACTTGAAAGCTTTTATCTCACACCAGCAGATGTTGGTGCAATAAAAGATATCTCCTAGCCTACCTTTTCTCTGGGACTGACACAGCTACTTCTACACTGCATACTACTGAGAAGATGTAAGTGGAAATTAAGTAGTACAAAGGCCTTTTGCTGAGCCTCTATGCAGGGCTGAGTTTCAACCTTTTTCCCTGGGGCAGCTTTTTGTGCATGGCCAGTTTCCTTTATTTGTGAACGTCTTTCACACAACAACAGGTGAAAGGAAAAACATGATTTAAAATAAGAACAGATCGTAAAACTGACGGAGAGAAAGAGAGGGGGTAGTATTTGAGACTCTTTTTCAAATGGTTTTTGAAGCCAACTAAATTCCGCTTTGGCAGTGTCCCTTTAAGAAGTCAAAGTGAAAAGTGAGGATCTCAGGGATTTTGATTAGTTCAAAGTGTTTCACTTCAAGTCACTAAACATCACTTTCCCTATTGTCATTTGGTTCTTAATGACAACAGGCCAGCTACTTTCCAAAGTAAAGAGACATCTGGGATTGAATACTTGTATGTTGCACAGATATGGAAACCTATTCAGTGAAACATCCTCATGCTTACTGGGCTGTTTGTTTATGAAAAACCACATATAAAAACCAAGATATCTCAGATTTTCTGTTTAGGAATAGCTGTGATTGTTACAAGATGCTGAACATCCCTCCCTGAGGGACTTTGCCTCTGTCCTGCCACAGACCCCAGAGCATGCACCCTTAGAATAATGCAGCCAAAGTAAATTCTGTAGCCAGAATCACACTATGCATCCTGTTGACATGCTGGGAAAATATATTTGGCAGCTTACTCATACCACATACTGCATCCGTCAATTTCAAATATCCATATCATGCCAGGAGGATTGTAAATGTCCACAGCTGGTATTTATATGCCCAGATACAGGCTCCAGGAGGATTGGAAAGTTCCAACGAGGTTCTGAACCCAGTTCTCAGACAACAGTGAGCATAATGGTGAGTGATGAGTGTAGCAGTCTTTGAAACATGTTTCCAACATGCAATGAATAAGTCTGGGATCATGTGCACCAACTTTTCTCAATGCAAGAACACAGATGAATCATCACTCTCATTTGCCACTTTAAATACATTCCAACAGAAGTATTTAAAGATGTCCTGACGCCACTCAGAAAATCTGGAAAGATATGATCTATATGCTGTACAGCTGAAGATAATGTACTTCAGGGTACTGTCTTCCTCCTGTACAATGAATGACATCAGCATGAACCTACAATAACTGAAAAACTCATCTGCTCATGCCTAAATTGCAGTAAGAATTCTCCATGACATCAGAATATTTTTCTGTGTAGCCAGCTGTGATGTCATACAGATTAGGTCATCATGTAGGAAATAAGCATCAGAGGCTATTGAACTTTACAGAAATAACGCAAGTCCCTACATAGAACAAAAATAATCACGACCACTCAAAAGAGAAATGCATATGTCCCTATGTGATAAAAAACACAGTAAGTCTGACATATCATCACATACATTTATTTTTTGAGAGGATCAAATTTACAAATAAATCTATGGAAACTCTTGGGTGCTAATTGCTTTTGAAAATCTGACCCAGGTTTTAAAAAATTACTCTTTAAGGTATATCTTTAAGGATCATATATTCATCCACTTAAATATTCCTCACACTACTAGTAAAAAAAAAATCATGCTGCCCAATTAATACAGATACAGACGTATCCCTCTAATAGTATACTAGGGAAAGAATGAAATACTAACTCATACTTATCATGCCCCTTACACATTTATGCTGTAACAGGAAGATGCACACCTGAGGCTTGTTAGTAGATGCCTCAGCTGCAGCTTGGGAGATTGCAAGGTTTGAATTTGCTAGGTTCAAAGTCACACTTGGCAGCTATCAATCCATGTTTCTTCATGCGAGCTCTGTAGTGGCTTCATCTCAGCATTTTTGGAGACTGCTAAACACTCCGATTGTTATAGCAATACCATCTTGGATTAAAAGCATAATACCCCTCCTCTTCTTCAAGGAGTGTCCCTGTGGGTGCTCCACCTTAGGTGTATGAGCACCACTGCACTTCTAACAAGAGATTTTAGGTAGCAGTGCCCGCTGTCAGCTGCGCATACAGAGCCACCAGCGTGCATCGTTTGAAACAGCAACTCCACATGCTCAGCCAACTGTCCCTTCAGTTCCTTCTCTACTGCCGTTGGCTTCGGTCAGAACCCAGCAGTTGCCCAGTTAGTGTTTTAGATAGTTATTAGTAGCAGTATTTCCTGTATCTTCTTCTAGACTTCTAAGCAGGGGTGGGGAACCTTTTTTGGGTCAGGGGCTGCTGACCCACAGAAAAATCACTCAAAGGCCGCATGCAGATGAGAAGCAAAAAAACCCAAACCACCACATGACATGGTCCCTGACTGAGAAGGAGAAAGACATTCCAGGCTAGTTGATTTTTGAGTGTTCAAGCCTGCAGTGGGATAGCAGGAGGTCTGGAGTGCCAGCATGGGCTCTCTAATATGGGGAGAAGCCCTGAGCCTCGGGGGCTGGATCCAGGCAAGCCAGGGGCCGCAGGGTCGGAGGTGGTGGACGTTGTTAATCAGCGGGGTAGACAACAAACAGCCCACACAACACCTTATGCCAAGGAGTGGAAGAGATTGGATTTGTTTGGGAGGAAGGCGTACTGTTCAGGCAGCCTACAACTCAGATAGCACTTCTGGCAAAATACACCCACAACATTTTTGACCAGTTGACAACTTTTATTGAATTCATCCGAGGCAAAAGAAAAGAGAGCAATTTTAAATCAGGTATCAATACGGGTGATCTAATCTCCCAAACGGCTCTACAAGCCACATTAGATTCGGCCGACACGGAGGCTAGATCCATCTCATCTGCAATGGTGATGAGACAGGAATCATGGCTGCAGCTCTCTGGGTTGCCCAGTCCATAGTTGAAGACCTTCCCTAAGCTCTTCACTAAATCCACCAATGCCTCACTCCACGCTTTGAAAGACTTGTGAGCTACACTCAAGTCACTTGGGATCCATGTCCCTGTGACAAAAAGAAAGCAGGGAAAGTCATTTACACACAGATACAGACCAACGCCTTTTAACCAACAACGTGGCCAATACGACAACAAGCGCCAACCACACCAGAATAGGCGTAGACAATGTCTGACCAGACATCAGCCCCACAACCATCCACTTCACATCAGACCTTTTGAAGTGCTAGTCAAGGGCCTAACAGCCCCAGTTTCTCTACGACAGCAATCCATCTCATCCACAACATTTGTCAACATGCTAGCCTCATTTTATCCAGCGTGGCACAACATCACCACCAACAGATGGGTGCTAGAAATTATTTGAACGGTGCCGCAGATGGAGGTTTGTCAGAAGCAGTATCCGGCCGGACCATGCATGTGCCTCAGGGCTCGCGGCTTTCACGCTCTTTCCTTGGGGTGCAGTCCGGCCTCCCGCCAGTTCCTCTAGACCGCCTCAGGCTGCAGACGTTTGGAACTGCGCTCTTCACCTGAGTTGTGGAACTAGACTTCCTCTAGTTACCCACTGTATATATTCCTACCTCGTTTTCCTTCACCACTCGCCCCGTTAGTTTTCTTCAAAAAAAGAAAGAAAAAGAAACAGAAACTTAATAACACAGTTGTTACCCTCCTCTGCTCAGCTGTTTTCCCTGTTTCCGCTCCTTGTACATAGTTGTGTCCTTTAAACAACAACAAAAGAAAAACCAGAGAACTAGACGTCTTTCTCTGTTGCTATAAAGAACTGATTTAGACCTCACTTACACACGGAGCAAACCTTACCATGTCGGCAGCTACCAGTTTAAAAAAATGCAGCTCTTGCCAGGAGTCAATGCCAGCCTCCAATGGCCATTCTGACTGTATCAGATGTCTGGGTGAATCTCATGTTCCCCAGAAATGTGCTCATTTCACTAAACTTACCTCCAGGGCTAGAAAAGATAGAGAGAGGCGCCTCCGAATGCTCCTCTTTGATAAAGCCCCGCAGCCGCAACATACCGCGACTGAGGAACAGCCCCCCAAGCAACGGGCTTCATTCCCCCACTACCGGCATACAGAAGAAACCTAGGCTCTCCCCTACCAGATCTCTGCCGACTGCCTTACACGGCAGGAAGAGCCAGGGGGACAGACCGGGAACATCCAGCATCACAAAGCCGCGTCCTGCAACCTCAATGGCACACAAGCCGAAACGGCCCCGGGAGCCTGCACAGACCGTGGCATCGCAGGTAGCGCTGGCTCCGCCTGCATCCCTGCCGCCGGCACCGAGCTCTGAGCCACCAGTGAGAGCTTCCTCGGAGCTGACTATCACGGCTCCGGCACCCGCACCCCCTTTAAACCACCGCGCGGTGCCGGAGCACACGGCGCTGACACGGCCGACCCCCCACCACGGCACCGACTGCTGCAGTGCCTGAGCTGCCGGCACCGGGCAGCACAGCACCGGCTAGCGCTTCGGCTCGCACCTCTAGAGCGGGAGCACTGAGCCCCGCTCCTCCGATCTCACCGCGCCGGAGCCGCTCTTGCTCCCTTCTCTTCTCCCTGGCACCGTCACCTTCTCCTCCGGCACCGCGCTCCCCACACTGCTACGCTGGCCGCCTCAGGTCTCCGCATGCTTCCTCCAGAATACCATCTCCATTCCTGGCTGCTGGACCCTCTCATCAAAGACATCATTACAGGCAACTCTGTGTCTCCTGCTTCTTCCAGGGCATCATACAACCGCTCCCATTCGCCTTACTCTCCATGCCATTATCCGTATCGCTCACATTCTTACTATCCAGACAGACGCTCACTGCTGGACGGTCTATATCATCACGACGACCGCTACTCCCAAGACTCTCGCAGCAGGTATTCCTACCGATTACGGTCTGCCTACGACTATGTTTCGTCCAGGCTCTCCCCAACTCCGGCTCCCCTCACCCCTCCGGAACGTTTGGCTTCTCCATCTCAGTCTCCATCGGAACTGGAGCACACTCCCTTTTGCGGACCAGCCAACGGGGGTCTCTCCAATGTATTCATCCCCGCCACACGAAGCAGTCACTCCAGGCGAGGGTTCTCCAGCAGATGACCTCCGTCAGTTTCAGGAGTTGTTCAAACGAGTAGCAATCACCCAGGAAATACCGTTGCAGGAACTCAAGGACAAGCAACACAAACTCTTCAGAAACCTCCAGCCGCAGCACAGGTCACGCCTGGCCATTCCCCTCAATGAGGGCATCCTGGAAATTGCCGATGAAATATGGCATGCTCCGGCGTCCACTCTACCGATGAACAAACGGGCCAACAGAAAATATTTCGTGCCCCCAAAGGGCATGGAATTCCTCTTTGCCCATCCCCAACCGAATTCCTTAGTCGTTGATGCAGCCCAACAGAGGGCTAAGGCCCCACACTTTAAACAACAGGGCTCCGACAAAGAGATGAAGAGGCTAGACCTTCTAGGCAGGAAGGTCTACACATCAGCAATGCTACTCCTTAGAATCGCCAATTACTCGACACACCTGTCCAACCACACCTTTGACACTTTTTCACACCTGACCCCTCTCATGGACCACCTACCAGATTCAAAGAAATCTATTTTGAAATCAGTCATCCAGGAGGGCTATACGTCAGCGAGAACGTCCCTGCAAATGGCCATGGACGTCGCTGACACTGCCGCACGCTCTACCGCCACTTCCATCGTTATGCGGAGAGCCTCTTACCTTCAATCAGCGGGAGTCCCAAAAGAGCTTCAGAGCAGGGTCGAGGACTTACCTTTCGACAAAGACAAGCTTTTCGCGGAAAATACGGACACAATCATACACTCCTCTAAGGACTCCTGAGCAACCCTCCGAACACTGGGGATGTATACACCCCCCCTTCAGGAGGCGCCGGTACACCCCATACCAACGCAGATATGACTACTCCTACATTAGACACCAATGGCAGCAGCAACACCAGCAACAGAGGGGTTTCGATAACCAGCGCTCGCGCCAGAGGCCCCAGCGCCGCCGCAATGTGAACGGCAGGCCAAACATTGCTCCCAGCTACAAGCAGCAAGTTCGATGCCTTGGTCGGGGGGTGAGCAAACAGTCACAGGCAGCATCATGGATCATCCTACCCAACTCTTTCACCGTCGGTTGAGGCCCTTCTTCCACCAATGGGCCAAAATCACCACAGACAGATGGGTACTGGAAATTGTTCAAACGGGTACGCCATCCCCTTCACCTCCATTCCACCCCCCACCCCTCCCACCCCGTCCCTTTTCAGGGACCCCTCTCACGAGGCCCTCCTATGAGTGGAAGTCGACCGCCTTCTTTCCCTGGGAGCCATAGTCAGTCCCAGACAAGTTCAAGTACAGGGGCTTCTACTTGCATTATTTCCTCACCCAGAAAAGGTCCGGAGGCTGGCATCCCATCCTAGACCTCCACCACCTGAACAAATTCCTACGGAAACAACGATTCAAAATGACCACCTTAGCTGCCATAATTCCCACATTGGATCAACAAGACTGGTTTGCCGCCCTCGACCTCCAGGACGCCTACTTTCACATCCCTATCCATCCAGCCCACAGAAGATTCTTACAGTTTGTCGTTGGAAGGGAGCACTTCCAATACAAGGTCCTTCCCTTCGGGCTCTCCTTAGCCCCCCAGGGTGTTTTAAAAGGTGTTAGCGGTAGTCGCGGCCTTCCTCCGACGGCAAGGAGTACTCATCTTCCCGTACTTGGACGATTGCCTACTCAAGGGTCCTTTGGCACTCGAGGTCTCTCACATGATCCAACTCACCAGGCGAGTTTTCCAGTCGCTCGGACTCCTCCTCAACGAGCAAAAGTCCGTTTTGCACCTGACCCAGAACCTCGAGTTCATAGGTGCCCACCTGGACTCGCTGGCAGGCTGAGCTTTTCTACCTCTGCAAAGATTACAGACCATCCAGGACCTCATTCATACCATTACCGTCAGTCCCACCGTCTCACTCATAACATGCCTGAGACTGATGGGCCATATGGCCGCCACAACATACGTGGTCAAATACGCCAGACTACACTTTCGCGCCCTTCAATACTGGCTGACACTAGTCTACATCCACACCAGATACGACCTCCACAGGTCAGTAGCGCCCCCACCCTACGTTACACGGTCACTCCTGTGGTGGACCAGCCGCAAGAATCTCCTATCAGGGTACCTTTCCATCAACAACAACCCCTCCACCAAATCACGACAGACGCTTCTCTGCTAGGATGGGGAGCTCACATGGGGTCCCTCTCAGTGCAGGGCCAATGGTCCCCACGAGAAGCACGACTACATATAAACCTCTGAGAACTACGTGCCATCTTCAACGCCTGCAAATCCTTCCTTAACCACATCCAGAACACCATTGTGAGGATACTCACGGACATCACGGCCATGTATTATGTGAATCGCCAGGGCGGCGCTTGCTTCCGTTCCTTATGCACGGAAGCCATCCGCTTCTGGAATTGGTGCATTCACCACGGAATAACACCTACGGCATCTTACTTACCTGGCACCACGAACATGACCACAGACTTCCTAAGCAGGCACTTTGACGCCAAACACGAGTGGGAAATGCACCGGGGAGTCCTACTCGAGCTCTTCCGACCCTGAGGAACTCCCAGAGTAGATCTCTTCGCACCCCCCCCCGCAATGCGAAATGCCACAAGTACTGCACCAGGGCGGGCCTCGGCCACACATCCATGGGAGATGCCTTTCTCATCGGCTGGCACGGACCCCTCCTCTACGCTTTCCCTCCCATACCGTTGATCCTGAGAGTTCTTCAGAAGGTGAAGGCGGACAGGGCGAGGCTCATCCTCATAGCACCTGCCTGGCCGTGCCAGCACTGGTTCTCCTTCCTCCACCGTCTGTCTGCACGTGCACTGATTCACCTTCCGGAACTTCCGAACCTGCTCAGCCAGGACCGAGGACGCCTGATACACCCCCAGATACACACCCTGAACCTCACAGCATGGTTCCTCATTGGCTGAACCCATTCGAAAGCCTCTGCTCGGCACCAGTTCAGCGCGTCCTCGTACACAGCAGATGACAAACTACAAGGAAAACTTACCTTCATAAGTGGCGCAGATTCACCTCCTGGTGTGCCACGAACCACCACCATCCGGAACGGCCGTCTGTTCCTCTGGTGCTGGACTATGTAATGCACCTAAAAGACACAGGACTTGCATTAGCTTCCATCAGGGTACACTTGGTGGCAATCTCGGCCTTTACACCACCGGTGGACGGCGTTTCCATCTTCGCTCACCCCACCATGAAGAGATTTGTCAAGGGCCTCGCCAACATGAGCCTGCCATGGTACCCAGTCCCGCTGATGTGGAACCTGGATATAGTCCTCGACGCCCTAATGAAGCCACCGTTCGAGCCTTTGGCGACTGTATCCTTACATCTGCTCACTATGAAAATGATTTTCTTACTTGCCATAACATCGGCATGCAGGGTGGGCGAGCTTTCAGCCATGATGGCCACGCCACCATATACAATATTTTGAAAGGATGGGGTAGTGCTGAGACTGCACCCGAAATTCATCCCAAAAATCGTGACCCATTTTCATGTCAACGAACCAGTAACCTTACCAGTTTTTTTCCCGATGCCCCATTCCTCACCACGGGAAGTGGCCCTACACTCCCTGGATGCCCGAAGGGCCTTAGCCTTCTATATAGACCGCACTAGATCCTTTAGACGTACGGACCACCTATTCATCTCCCTGGCACATAGGTCGAAAGGACAACCGTTATCTTCCCAGAGGATTTCAAATCTTATAACCTCATGCATAACGCAATCTTATGCAGCAAAACGCTTACCCCTACCCGCCCAGCCATGTGCTCACTCTACCAGGGCCACGGCAACTTCAACGGCCTTCCTTAAAGGGGTATCCCTCAAGGACATTTGTAGGACAGCCACCTGGTCGTCACATGAAACCTTTGCCAAGCATTACTCTCTATCTCTGGGCATTCGTTTCGATGGGGCAGTGGCGACTGCGGTGGTCTCCCCAGCGGATAAATAGGGACTCCTCTTGCCCTCCTTCCGTTCTGGTGACCACTGCTACGCAGTCACCCATAGTGGAGCACCCGTGGGGACATCCTCAAAGAAGAAAGCGAAGTTACTCACCTCGGTGCAGTAACTGTCGTTCTTTGAGATGGTGTCCCCGTGGGTGCTCCACCACCCACCCTCCTCGCCGCCTCGGAGTCCACTTTTCTATTGTGTCTTACAGACTCCGAGGCGATCTCGAGGAACTGGCGGGAGGCCCACGCATGTGCTGCAGGGCTCGCGGCTTTCGTGCTCTTTTCTTGGCGCACAGTCCGGCCAGATACTGCTTCTGACAAGCCTCCATCTGCGGCGCCGGGGCAAGCCCAGTACCCATAGTGGAGCACTCACAGGGACACTATCTCGAAGAACGACAGTTACTGCGCCGAGGTGAGTAACTTCGCTTTCTGCTGAAGTAAGATAGGAAATACTTATGGCATCACCAATATGGTCTATTGCCATGATGTTCCAAATAAGAAGCATGTATTATGTGATCTAAAATAAAATGACAGTGGCAGCTGGCAACTATAGATTTCTCTTGTTCAGATTTCTGTACTGTATATTTGGATGATAGATTCTAAACCTAGTTAACTAATAGCCACAGGGATTAGCTAAGATAAGCTTTTTTCTTAGCAACAGCCATCATAGCAAACAGCTTCGGAATTTACTTGTTAAATTACACTTATACTAAAAGACACAGAGAGGGTCTTGAAGAGTGATGCTTCGCAAAGTTGATCCACATTGTTCTTCAGACATATACACATTCGTCCACATCACTTTCTCCCAATAAGCAGTTTTCCTTGACATATTTCATTCTTGCACCTGGTCCCTGCATAATCTTCTTGCACTTTTTACGCTTAACACGTTTTCCTTTTTTACCAAGGGAACAAATTTCTTCAAAATATTTCCCAAAAGGGGGTCTCTCACACCCACAAGCCACGACACTTTTTCTGTAGCAAAAGTGTAGGGGCATATATGAAGCTGTGTGTGCGCGCTGAATAATACCTTCCCTTTTTCTTTCCAATCCACGCCAATGATTGATCTTTCACTATCAGTGGTAAATAGGTCAATGGAGGGATGATAGGAGTTACTATAGAGAACTTTCTGGGTGTCTGGCTGGTGAGTCTTGCCCACGTGCTCAGGGTTTAGCCAATCGCCATATTTGGGGTCGGGAAGGAATTTTCCTCCAGGGTAGATTGGCAGAGGCCCTGGAGGTTTTTCGCCTTCCTTTGTAGCATGGGGTACAGATCACAGCTGGAGGATTCTCTGCATCTTGGGGTCTTCAAAATATTTGAGGGCTTCAATATCTGAGATATAGGTGAGAGGATTATTCTAGCAGGGGGTGGGTGAGATTCTGTGGCCTGCATTGTGCAGGGGGTCAGACTAGATGATCATAATGGTCCCTTCTGACCTTAAAGTCTATGAGTCTATGAGTCAATGTTCCTTTCTATGCTGCCTCCTTCCTTTCCTATATATTGTGTCTCTGTCTTTAGACAATGTCTTAAATAACTCTGTTGTGCTTGGCTCAGAGCCACCATCATATAAGCATAGAACAAAAACAGTCATATCCAGCTTGTGTCTGTGCACATGTCAATCTGCTGAAAAACAGAAATGGAAGACCCAGAATTTTCAAGAAGCAAGAGTTGGTCGTTAGTCTGGACAGACTAGAGCCATTCATTCATTTTTATGAGACTGTACGTGTAACATATTTGTGATAAGATTTCATTGTAACTGTTATTTTTAAAAGAGAAATTTAGTATTTTAATGATTTTTAAAAAAAATCAATTTAAATAAAATTTGATTTAAAAAAAAAATAATTTATTTGTATCCACCTCAAGCCTGAGCACTGTAGTTATGCCCGGTATAAGTCTGTAGTGTAGACCTGGCATCAGTGCCTTTCCCAGACCTGAAAAGCTTGTCAAAGCTTGAAAGCTTGTCAAAGTAAAGTAAAGGCTTAATTTTTAAATAAAGTAAAATATTACATCCAACACAAAAGGATTCAACATTGTCTTTATTTATTGCAGGAGTAGGGAATCTTTTTTGGGCCAGGGACCACACAAGGGAGAAACCAAAAAAAAAAACCAAACTCCAAACCCCCAATCCTCACTGATGTCGTCCCCAACTGAGACACCTCATTCCCCTAGTACTCCAGCCCCATGGTGAGGGGAGGGGAGGGGCAGGGAGGACTGAGGTTCAAGGCCTCAGGCCAGATTTACTCTTCTGGGGTGCCAGGATTTAGTGGATTTTGTGCCCCCTCCCCCCTGGGCTCTGGGGGAGGGCCAAAAATGAGGGATTAAGTGTGCAGGATAGGGTTGCTAGTGAATGGGATAGTGATGGAAGTGCAGGATCTGGGTGGGAGGGTAATAGGAGGGGGTGAGGGTGAGAGGTAGGGTGCAAGAGCAGAGTGGGAGTAGCATGTCCACTGGGGGAAGGAGGCAGGAGCAAGGGAAGGGGCAGGCTGTCTGGCCAAGAGCCGGCGGCAGGGTGTCTGGCCGGGGGTGGGGAGAGGTGTCAGGGAATGAGGAGGTGTGGGGGGCACTTGTTTTCATTCTGCGTGGCAGGCATTATATAACTTGGCCTCCTGCTGCTCTCATTTGCCGGAAGGAGGCCTCTAGGAAGTGTATCCTGGGGAAAGAAAAAGGGCAGCTCACGGGGCAATTTTTGGCTCTGCTTATTTCCTGCATGCTGGATCCGGCAGGGAGGCCCAGGGCTTTCTCCACCCACCCCGCCTCCCAACAGGAAGCTGGTGCTGGCATTCCAATCTTATGGGGGGAGGCCATAAGGCTGTAGCGCTAGTGCTGCTGCTGGGGAAACTGGGGGCTGAGTGAGCCGTATTTGGCTCGTGAGCCATAGGTTGCCTACCCCTGCTCTAGAGGGTAAACTATAAACTACAAGCACTGCCATTTCATTCTGAAAAATAAATTAACTTCTTATATTTGTATAACACTGCTCTACAGCCAAAATGCTTCTGAAATGAATGTAGTCAAACTTTACTAATTCTGGGTCACTGAGAACGAAAATGATGCTTAAAATTGTTGATTGGCTCTAGTTTTCAAGATATGCTATTGGGTCAGTATATACGACCCTTGACTTGGGAATGGCGGAGGATAAGTGAGTTATAAAGGGAAGGGATCTCAATTTAAACCAGAAATGACTAAAATACATCTTTGACTGGATCTATGAATAAATCTATGACTGGGTTTGGAACAGTACTTGCTTTTAGGCAAAACAATGAATGATGCAATCTGAAGCTGGTATTAAATCATACATGATATGAATTGCATCATGTTATTCCTAGAAGTCATGGATGATGCAATCATAACAGAAGATTACATCACTCTGCTGAACAAATTGCCCTATATCAGCTCTAGAAATCATACAGTGTCGTGCTCTCTTATTTGTCAGTGTTTGATTTTGCAAAGGGACACATTTCTGTTTAGCCAAAGTGAGCAGAGATGCCTCGTACTTGTGTGAACAGTGCAGATAACTTCTGCTGTGTTTGTGGTGAAGTGACTTTTGCATCACAAAAGCGCGGTATAACCACTATGGTTAAGAAAGCCTATCACCTTTATTTTGGCTGCAAAATTGGAGATCAGGAGAAGAGGTGGGCCCCACACATATGCTGCAACACTTGTGCAACAAATCTTCGCCAGTGGTTGAACAGGAAAAGGAAATCTATGCCTTTTGCAGTGCCAATGATTTGGAGAGAGCCAACAGATCATACCAGCAATTGTTACTTCTGCATGGTGCCTCCAGTTGGGAAAGGTGTGTCAAAGAAGAAAAAGTGGACTGTGCATTATCCAAACATTCCATCAGCTATACGCCCAGTACCCCACGGAGAAGGACTGCCGGTTCCTGATGCACCAGAATCATTCTCACTTGAGTCAGATGAGGAAGAGGATGAAACTTCTGGTCCTGAACCATCGATGTCACAGGACCCACATTTTCTCCCATCCTCCTCCTCTGAACCACACCTCATAACACAAGGTGAACTGAATGACCTTGTCAGGGATTTGGAACTACCCAAGAGTAAGGCAGAGCTGTTGGGCTCCAGACTACAGCAGTGGAATCTCCTGGCAGGCGATGTTAGGGTTTCCATGTTCCGTGACCATCAAAAGGATCTTGTCCCATTCTTCTTCATGGAAGGTGATCTTGTAGCCTGCAACAACATCGATGCTGTGATGGCAGCCCTCAACATCGTTCACGATCCAGATGAGTGGAGACTGTTCATTGATTCATCGAAGACGAGTCTTAAAGCTGTTTTGCTGCATAATGGCAATGTTTTGCCATCAATTCCAGTTGGTCATGCAGTCCATATGAAGGAAACCTATGACAACATGAAACAACTTTTGAGGTGCATAAACTATGACCAACATCAGTGACAGCTTTGTGGCAATTTGAAGGTTGTTGCTCTCTTGCTTGGTCTGCAGACTGGATACACAAAGTACTGCTGTTTTCTCTGCGAATGGGATAGTCGTGCAAGAGATTCCCACTACATCAAGATAGATTGGCCACTCCAACAGTCATTGGAGCCTGGGAGGAAAAGTGTTCAGCATCCACCACTTGTTGAATCAAGGAAGATTTTGTTACCACCCTTACATATCAAGCTGGGTCTTATGAAGAACTTTGTCAAGGCCATGGACAAAACACAAGCAGCTTTCAAGTACCTCAGTGGAAAATTTCCAAGGTTAAGTGAAGCTAAGTTAAAGGAAGGTGTCTTTGTTGGTCCTCAGATTCGTGAACTTCTTCGAGATGATGCATTTGACCATGCACTGCGTGGCAAGGAAAAGAGCATGGAAAGCCTTCCAGTTAGTGGCAATAAATTTTCGGAAACAACAAGGCAGACAACTACAGGTTGTTGGTGGAAAACCTCCTCAAGGCATACAAAAGCCTTGGTTGCAACGTCACTAAAGATACATTTTTTGCACTCTCATCTAGATTTTTTTCCACCGAACTGCGGAGCAGTGAGCGACGAGCACGGCGATTTCACCGACATTGCAACAATGGAGAAACGCTATCAGGGCAAATGGAGCCCATCAATGCTTGCAGACTATTGCTGGACAGTGACAAGAGATGCTCCATTTAATGAATACAAGAGACAAGCCAAGAAGCGCCTAGTAGACACTGAATAGGACTAAACTATGTACATAATAGTTTTTTGCCTTTTGTTTCATAATAAATTTTATTTATATAACCCTTTTGCTGATTTTTAAAGTGTTACATAAACAGGACAGGTGAAATATTATCATGTAAAGCAACCATAAACACATGAAAAGACCTAGGTTTACAATTTATGATTAAAACTCTACTATCTTCACAATATACATAGACGTAAAATGTAAAAACTTAAATAACTTGGAAACAGTAGCCAATCAGTTGTTTTAATTGTCATATTTGAATTCAGCACATCAAAATACATAATAAATAGCACATTTTATCTCTGAAGCAGACGACTTCTAAAAAATTGTAGACCAGTGTAATTCATGCGATCTGTGGATGATGGGATAAAGAAAAGGGAGAGAAGAGAGGCCCCATTTAATCTCACTGGATTTTAGCTAATATAACTGGCAGGAAATGGTTGCTCACCAGTCTTAGGGCCCAACAGGCCCAACCTCTGAAAAATGGTACTTGGCCAAAATTGCCAGCATTAATTGGTGGTGCTAATGAGAGTGAAAGATAACAGCCTTCCCCAGGGCTGCAGAGAGACTTGATGGGCCTCTGGGCAAGTTGGAAGGGAGGCTGGTTCTGTGCCCCCAGAATGGGTGGGACCTTGGATGGAAGAGGAGGGGTTGGGGCTTGCCTCCTCCAGACGGCTCTTTAGGGGTGCCCAGCACTCGCTGCACAGAGCTCCAGCAGCAATTTAAAAGACCTGAGGCTCTTGCATTTTTATGGTTCTCAATTTCATAAAGCAAAAGTAATGCCCTGTAAACTAGCATAAATTTGTCTTTAACCTCAGTGTATGCCTATTAGAATGCATTGGGGTCTCTGTGGCCCTTTCCACACTATTGCTTCTAATCGTGTTTGAAACACTTTTCAAATACCATTACTACCAAGTACAGTTGTAACATAGTTTGTGTTCCTCATTTAACATAATTGCAGAGCTCCAGCCATGTTCTCAAACTCTTGTAGACATGCTAAGATGGAATGTAGAGTATGGCCTCTGCTAGCTTTGTTGTTTCAATAATAGCAATACTTTCCGTGCCCACAATGGACAGCAGAACCAAGTTAGTTTGCAGAACTTCCCTTAGAAAGTGACTTTTGAATCCAGTTATAATATGGTTCTGTTCTCATGGTATCTGGTTCTGTCACTTTCTTGTCTCATTCTGCACAGAGGTGCTTTTTCTCTCCCTAGTTAATTGTTACATCTCTCCATGTCCTTTTCTTTCTGTGCTTTAATACGGTTGAACAGCTAGGGTTGGCAGGTGTCTGGTATTGAAATGGACAGCCCGGTATTTGCACCTTCCGTCCAGTAAAAAAAATTTCAGAAAATACTGGACTTCTAAAATGCGGTTTTTTTTCTTCAACAACTTTTCCTGACGCGTTTTTATTTTTTGGGTTAGGTATTTTTTGTGAAACCATCTGGCAACCCTCTGAACAGCTAAAAGGCTTAGTTCTGACACATTACCTTCAGAGCTTAACTGTTCCACTTTCCCTTTAATTTCCAAAGACCAGTTCTCAATGGTAAGAATTAGGGATGAATCTTGCCTGCCCTTTCATTGTTCACCTCCTCTCCACCCCTCACTGTCACTTGCTTTACTGTTGTCAGTTGCATAATATTTCCATTCTAAACTAGCTCTGTATGGACACATCTACACAGCAGGGCTAAAGCCGAAATAAGCTACGCAACTTGAGCTACGTCAATTGTGTAGCTTGAATTGAAATAGCTTATTTAAGATTTTGGTGCTGTTTACACAGCAGGAAGTCAGAGAAAGAGCACTCTTCCTCCAACTTCCCTTACTCCTTGTAAAATGAGGGTTACAAGAGTTAGAGTAAGAAGTCCTCCAGCTGCACTTTATTTTGACATGTCAAAATAACTGCTTGTAGAGTGTAGATGTGAGCTATGTTATTTCAGAATAATGTCAGTTGTTCTGAAATAACACTACTGTGTAGATGTACCCTATATGACTCTTTCACATTCACAATTTCCACGGACAATGATAGTGAATTGGAACAGTGTTCAGTTATAGGCACGTTGGAGGGGTTTTCCCTTGGGCTACTTATGTTTTTCTAAATTAAATTGAATCATATCAAATTAATTAAGGACAGTCTCTCCTAAGCCTGAGCTGATCCAGCTGCTTAATGAAAAGGCAAGTTATTTTTGTTGTACCAGAAAAAAGGGGGGCAGGGAAGCCAACCCTTTCTTTCCTTTGTTTTGCTCGCTTTTTGCAATGACATCAGTGCAGATGTTAATGATTTAGTGGGTGGTGCTGGTTTTGAGAGGATAGTTCAAATCCCTCTGTAGAACAAAGTCCATAAGATAAAAATTGTAGAGGGAAGTTGAACTGAGAGATCCAGCCAGATGATGATGAATAGTAGGCTGTGTGGCCATTCACATCCGTATCACCAGTTAAAGTTGACTAGATTTGGAAATAACAGTCATCATCTGACAGCTGTTTGGTAGCATGTCTGAAATTTGGTGAGTGATTTCAAACTAATTCGTAGGAGACCAATGCCTACACCCCAAAGTCACCACCACACTTGGGATTAATTGGCCTCTTCGAACTTCAGTTGCACCACAAAAAAAAAAAAAAAAAGCCAAGTTTAAACATAGTTGTGAAATGTGATTTAAGAGGGCGGCTTTTCTTAGGGCACTGCATTTTTACCCTGTTGATCATAGTTCCTTAATGTAGTTATAATGTGTTTTCTTCCTTCCTGCACAGGGGCAAGAGAAAAAAATCCCATTAGTCCAAGTGTCAGTCTGTCTAGATTGTAAAAACAGCCTTTGACCTCAAGTCACCATTGTCCCCTGAGAGGGCTAAAATGCACTTACATTTGACAGTCTGGAATTGGGACCATAACTGGGGTTTCATCATGTCTCTGAAATATGCTTCAGCCCTTGTCAGTCCAAGGCTGCAGCATGGCTCTGGGGCAGGTTTGAAATGTGGAAAAATAGTCCCTGTCTGTATTCCTGAAGTCTCATCATTGCTTTAACTATGATGGGGAAAGCTGTGGGGTAACCTACTCCCCCAGCACTGTTTTTATTAAGATGTAGTTAAGTCCTGGGCTTCACAAACTGTTTAAATGCATCAGAGGGGTAGCCGTGTTAGTCTGTAACTGGAAAAACTTAAAAAACAAGTAATAGTCTAGCAGCACCTTAGAGGCTAACAATACATGTAGTTATTTACACTTGAAGCTCTGTGGGGCAGGGGCAGTGCTTAGCTATGAGGCTCTGAAGCATTTAGATGCTACCACTATAGCAGAGCTTTTAATATCAGCAAAGAAGTCAACAGCTGAACCTCAGATGAATTTGGTGGCTGTGGTAATCTCATTTGAATGGTGCCCGTTGGAAGATAGCATCAAAGCACCGTGTTGGAGCATTTTGAAGTCTTTTGCTGCTGTAGTCTTTACTGAATCTGTTCTTTAGATGAACAGGGAACTTCAGCCTACAGAGCTATCAATCCAGCACCTTTCGTAACCCCTTCCCCTGACTGGAATTTAAGATTTAAAAGTGAATTCCTAGAAAACTTTAAGGCGGTTAAAGAGACTCCTAAGTAAAATGACATGCTGGGTGCTGCAAATGTAGCTTATGCTCCCAAGTAAGAATCTTTGCACTGATCAGACCATTGATCCACTGTACATCAGTATGTTTCAGTTTCACTGATACACTGAAATATTTTTGAGGCTTCCTGGCTTCGGAAGCTCTCCCGAGGCTGTCAAGGTGAAAGAGATGTGGAAGTAATCTGCCATGATTGCAGCAGGCAGGGTGTGGGTGTGACACAGGCAGAATTCTTGAGATTCATTGGACACATAGGAGGAACCCACTAAGGGGGAGTGGGAGGAGTCTTTTATAAATGGTTTCCTAGCTGTGTATTAGGAAAATACTAGGAGGCTTACAGATAAATATGTAGGCAGGATCAGTCATTCTTTGGCTCTTCCAAATTCATAGCCATGAAAAATGTGTCCTAGACCATGATATCTAGTCTTTTGTGTACTTTTACCCTATACTATACAGATTTCATGGAAGTGACTCGCATTTCTCAAACTTGTGGTTGTAAGAGAATTAGGGGTGAATTTGGTAGGGTCCTAGTCACTCTATATAGGAAATGTTGAAATTCCATTGCAATGGGCAAGGATATGAAAATAGATCTTGACACAAAGGGACTGGGGTAGAGTGCGGTAATAAGAAGGGTTTTGACTAGTGAAGTTAGCATACAGTGTTTCCTCCCAGCTGATCCCTCTTATTTTACTTATCCTCTGTTTTTAACACTTTGAAGTTAGGAACCTATATAGTCCTTCTGGTTGGAACAAGTGTGTTCTAAGTAGGGAGTGAATGTAAGTTGTGTGTGGGAGAGTGAGAGGTAGAAGGAGGAAGCAGCCTTGTTGGTAAAGGATGTTCTCAACGACTGTTTGCTCAACCTAATAGAATAGGGTATTTCATGCAGGGCTATATTTTCATCTGTCATCACCCTATAAGGGCTATGACTGAGTGCTACTTTATGGGACAAAATATGTGTCAATCTCTTGTTTTTAAGCTTCAGCATGTAACACCTCTGCATTAAGCCTGGAAGCCGTGTCACACTTCACAGTTGTTGCTAAACAAGAGAGGCTTCCGCTGCCCAGTGGCAAGAAGGATGGGGAGCTGGGAGATGATGCAGCAGCAGGGGACACTGCTGCAAAGCTGCTGGCAGAAATAAGAGTGCTAATGGGTAGCCCTCACTGGAAGACTGGCGAAGGCTCTTAGGTCAGTGAGCAGGGTGTCATGGAGGCTCTGTAATGTAGAAGGACCTGAGAGGAATGCTAAACTACAGCAGGAGACAGCTGTAAAGGGCACAGGGAATGCAAAGGCAGCAATCAGACAAAATTCTGCTGAGGGACCAGTACAGTTGTGGATGATGAGCCATGTGCCTTGCTAGCTGACCAGAAGGATTGCACCCAGTCCCTTCAAAAATCCCCTTTAGAGTTCCCCACACATATAGCACCAAAGGTCTGCTGAAATAAAGGTCCAGGATTTGGGGACAGCGTCAGGGAGCAGTTATAGGAAGGTCTGGAATATGCATGATTTTTAGAAACTAGCAACCCTTTCTTTTTTTCCTAATCCTTCCCCACTCCACCTAGCCTTTCCTCTTGCACTTCAAGGTAAGACTGAACTATAGAAATACCAGGACATGCTTCTTCAAACTGTTATTTCATGCATTTCCATCCTGCCCTACTCAGCATAGGTTTTCCATGTGATCATATAGAGCAGGCAGGCATTTTCTGTGGGTTCTGTCTGCATGGCATAACAGATTTTTAAAGGGCACCTAAAATAGTTAACTGGTTAAATGATTTGTTTCACCAGTTAACCACTGGCTACTCCAGCCCTGCTGCTATGCATGGCAGCAGCTACTGCAGCCCCAGCCCTACCACAGGCAGCTGGGGCTACTGTAGCTCCGCAGGCTGGGGTCCTGCCAGCTAGGCTAGTGTGGGCAGGAGGGCTGCTCCTGCTAACTTGGTTAATTGGTTACTCAGTAAGCATGCTGGTAAGGCTGATGCTTACCTGGTAAACAGTTAACCGTTTAACCTTTTACGTCCCTACCAATAACAGCTCCTGAAAGTGCTCTCTTTAAACTCATTGTCAGAGGTTTGGAAGGTGGGAATAGCATGGTGCTTAGGATAGGGAGGGCAGAACAAAGGAAGACACTGGCATCTGTTGCCTGTTAAGCTCATTAATTGAAAAGAAAATACTGCTGATGCCAGAATGAACAGACCTGCTCCTAATTAGACTTAGGGAGACAATAGGCTTGTTTTAATTGAGAACAGCATCCCTGTTGAGGGTGCCAGCAGCTAAAAAACACAAATAGATTCAAAGCGTGAAGTACATGGAAGACGGTAGTGACTCTTCATTACGGGGTTAGAGTCATCGCACATTTCAAACATCCCAACATGTTTTGAGGAATAATGGGATTCCCATTACAGGCAGAGTCTGTGTGTCTTGAGTTTAGGGAGCTGACTGTTGTGAGCCACATTAACAGCCATGCTTTTCTCAGGAATGGTTCAGAGAAAAAAAGCCTTTCATGGCAGGAGGAAGAGCTGGAGTGCTTTGCCTATGCCAATGTGGTTCGAGTTAGCCTGGCTTTCATTTCTGTCCAGGTTGCACAGGAGTTCAGATTTTTGGTGTAGGCAGGATATTTTAATCCCAACTCCATTAATTATCCCTCCTTCCCAAAATAATAATAAATAAATCTTTGTTTTGAAATGCTCAAGAATCATAAGGCTTTAGGCTAAAAAAACCTACATTATTTTATTTTTCTGCATCAAATTTTGCCTTGTTCATGATGAAAAAATCATTGTTTCCTCAAACCTGTATGGATGAGGTTTGTCATCTGCCCAGCCTCTTTTTTTCTGCACCCATGAGCGGCTATGGCAACTGTTCTCTTTTAGCCCATCTGTCTTTCAGTGCAATTGCCAGTGTCATTCCCCTGGGCAGTGTGTGTTAGTCTCCTGTGTCTGATCCACAGGAGATAAGTTTTTTACAGCCCATACATCCACAGCCTAGCTCTTTATCTCAAGCTGTAGACAGATTCTTGCTTTCTGCTCTTGGATTCACTGGTTCAGTCCCCAGTGTTGGTGAGTATAGTAGTCGTCACAGTTCCAGGTTTAACTACACCTCTTTCCCCTTACATGGGTGCTTCTTTAGGTCACAGGCTTCTAGCTATTAGTGTCCCTTTCCCTAGGGGAGACTGGGAATCTAGGCTTGCAGTCCCCTGCAGTTCACTAGGGTGGTTACATGACCATCTCTTTGCTCCACCTGTGATCTCTGAGGATGTCATATTGAGTAACCAATCAAAGTTTCAGCGACTCCTGAAGCTATGGCTCTGACATGCACATTCAGTTGGGATGACAGATGGCACTGTGTCTCTGGGGAAAAGTAAATGTTATGCATACAGTTCCCCCATCCTGTCCCCCTCATGCCAGTGCTGAGTGGAACTTCTGTATAGTTAATAACTGTTCATATTTGAATGCTAGTCGGCCTGCCATGAATCTGCTGGACAAGAAAGCTAACTGCCAGGCCGGGCTTTCCAGGGAGGACTATGGTAAAAGAATAATTCCAAAGAGAGTGGGAGGCTGGGGGTGTCAAATGGTGTTTACTTTTAACATACAGCACTAGAAAGACTTAGAGGAGTCTGGGATTTCTGTCAGAAACCCCTACAGTCAAATGACTCAGGATGAACTTTATTCTGGTTTGCATCCAGTGTGTGTAACATTCAGACTGCTCTTATGCAGTGTACAGTGATTTGAGTATGCTTATCAGAGGTTTCCTTGCCAGTTGTTACAGTGGGCCCACCTGTGATATTGGACATGCTGTACATTTTTATTGCATCAACTGAATGTTTGCTTTTGTTTATCAAGCCTCCTATGTGCACACTTTAAACCTCAGTAATAGCATTCATGGTACATCACTTGGCTTCCCGGCTTGTGTTGCCCAACTTGTATATTGATCTAGATAACCTAAAACTTGTTTTAATTTGTGTTTACTCACTTGCTGGGCTAATCTTCAGTACAAGTGGCCTCCTCTTTCATACTGTATGTATGCAAGTGATAAACAGCAGTCACTTCCTGCAGACCTCAAGACAGTTTTGTGAACTCTGATCTTCAGGTATTGCCACTTGCAAATACAACTAGTGTTCTCCAACAAGGGACTGATAGTGCACAGTTGTCATGCAGCATTTTTCTACTCCCGCTTCACTTGCCATCTCTTTAGCGGTGCTCCAGGCATCTCTTTGGATGGTAATCCTTTTCTGTCTCCTCCTGAAATGTATTGGCTTCGGCCATCTTTTTGAGACTAATCAGTTGTGTGAAGATCATTTTGCCAATTCAAGGAGCTCTCCCAAATTATGAGCTGAGCTGCTGTTCTCAGATGCCATGAATCTTGTATGTTCTTTTATCATGCCCAGGCTTTGATGCTTTCTCCAGTTGTTAATGTCTCCCTCAAGCGTTTGCAGTTTACAGGCTGATCTCTGCTTTTGGAATGCTCACTCAGGCCTGGTCTGGACTGAAAAGTTTCATGGCATACCTGCATCGTACTCCTGACTGACATAGCTATGCTGAGACAACCCCCAGGGTTGGCACTGCTGTGTCCGTGGAAGAGGGCTTCCATCAACCTGGCTAACTTTGTGCACGGAGGTGGTGTCCCTACATCCACAGGAAAAACTGCTTCCTTCTGTTGAGGGTTAGGCTGCATCTACACTACTGGACTGTGTCTCTGTAGTGTAGACATACCCTTGAACGGGGATCACTAAGAACAATTCCAACACTGAAATAACATTTCTGACTTACTCATTAAGCAGCAGATTGACTTTTATACATGGCTCAGTGAGGGAGAGAGGCAGTCTGGTCGAGTGATTAGAGCACTGAAGTGAGAGTCAAGTGATTGCAGTTCCAGTCCTGACTTTGCCATTGAAGTGCTGTCTGACATCGTAAGTCACTTCCCCACCTTGTGTGTCTGTTTCCCTTCTGAATCTTTGTCTTCCCTATTTAGATTATAAACTCTTCAGGGGTAGGGTGGGAGTGCATGTGTGTGCGCACATGCAGCATCTGGCACAAGGGAATCTTGAATATAGTCGGGGATGTAGGCACCATGGTAATATAAATTACCACTGGTGCTGAATGTCTGCTGCTCCTGTTGATTTCAGTGGGACTTGCCATTGCTCAGTACCTCTCCAGACTTGGTCTAATATTTACTACAGCATTAGCACATGTTCACCAAGGTGCATTGATTCCTACAGTTCTGGGGCTATCTTGTACAAGGGCAGCATTGCATGATTCTGAGTGAGAGGAGAAAAGCCGAGTAGCTCTGGAAGTATATTTGTCCATGAGAGTGCCCCACTTCGTGCCTGGACTACTGCATGCTGCAGGGGTGTTGTCATTGCTAGAGAAGTGTTTGGCTGAATTGGGACCATTACACCTCAAAGCAGTGAGGGGGCAGAGGTGAGCCTGCACTGATCTGCTATTGGTAGAGAACCAGCAGGTAACTGGATGACCCATTCTCTGCTGGCTGAATCATTCTTGTACGTTTATACTGCTTAGAAGTGCCTTGTTCAGCATCACACTTGATTCTGTGTGTAGTGTGTGTGTTTGAGTGACAGCCCTTTGGGATGCTCACAAGAAAGGGTGCTGGAAAGAGTGGAAGTGATTGATTAAATAACTCAATTAATTAAAATGAAATTAGCACCTATGGTAACATTGACTTTTAATTTTCTGCATTACCTAAATTACCTTCCCCAAACACACAACCATTGACAGGCTTTAAAGTGAGGGGGAAAAAAGTAAACACGGGCACTGACTAATGGAGAGTTTTCCCTTCTTTATTTGTGTACTAAAAGACTTACCTGGCATTGCCCGGGTCCTTCAGGGCAGGGGGCTGCCAGTGTGTGGGGTGCAGCAGTCAGGGCAAGGCCTTGGGCAGAGCTGGGCGAAACGCAGCCCGCAGGCGGGATCCGGCCCACCTTATGCTTTGATCCAGCTGCCCGAGCCACCAAATTCCCAGGCAGTGGCTCAGGCAGCAGGATCTTATTTCAGTGGCTCTTGGTTGTAGCGCTGCTCCAGCAGGGACCGGAGCCACGAGCCTTTTATATAGTTGCAGCAATCCCAGGCAGCTGCCAGGCAACTTGGTAGCAATGGGGCTGGGAGCTGCGAGTCCTGTGCTGTGTTTTTACTGCAAAGCCTCTAGCCCCAGACAACTCTGGGGAGAGGCTAGTTCCAGCCCTGCTCCTTCCACTGCAGTCTTTGCCCCTTGCAGGGTGGAGCCCACCTGTGATCATGTACCAAAATTAAGTGGCCCCCTGCAAAACTTATTGCCCACCCTTGGCCTTGGGGATGTGTGGGGGAGTAGGGGTGGAGGCGTGAGGGTTGGGGGGGTGAAGAGGAGGTCAGGGTGGGGGTCCCATCTGTCAGGGTTTTCTCTCTCCAACCCCTGCAGCCCCTGGGGTCTTCTGTCTGCCCCCAGGCCCTCCCCCCAGCCATCAGGGGCCTTCTCTCTCTTTCCCCTTCCCCCCCCAGCTCCTACCCCAGCTGTCTTGGGGCCTCCCGCCTCCCCACAGCCCTCTCTGCTGGCCACCCTTTTGGTGGTGCAGCTCTCTCCCCTGCAGACTAGCTGCCCCCATTGGCCACTCTGTGTCACATCCCTCCTCTTTGTGCCCCTCCTTTTCCATGTTCTGGAAAACAGTCCCATTCCTGGCATTTGCCATTTTTTTGGCACAAGCAAACCCAACCTTACTGTAAGTTAAAATAAGAAGAAGCTGCATACCAAATTTGATGGTCCTCACTCTTACTGTTTAGGAGAAGTTCTTAAGAAAATGGACTCACAGACAGACACACAGATGAATGGACTCACAGACAGATGCACAAATCTCGAGTATATATAAAAATCAATTCGGGGAGGTGATGTGATCTGTGCATAGGCTAACGGACTGAGTCCTATTCCCTGCTGGCTGACCTAAGGGAAGTCACATCACAGCTCTGTGCCTCAGTTTCCCCTCACACCCTCTGTCTTGTCTTGTCTAATTAGAATGGAAACTATTTGGGAGAGAGACTCTCTCTTACTCTATACATTGGGGCCTTGCTTTCATTTAGAGCTTTTAGAGTCTACTGAAATCACAATAATTGTAAACCATAATATAAAAATATTCAGCACACTTTCAAGACTATGATTGGCATTGTAGCTAGGTTGCACAGCATTGTCCCTTTAAGCTGCATTCTGTTCATTTCTAGCTGACCCAAAGCAATGCTCTTTTAAGACAGGCTGTGTTGCTGAATTGAAAACCTGCTAGCCCATAATTGTTTGGTATGATGCAACAAGATCAGGGCAGCCCCTTTGTTGTCTGGTCTCATTTTTCTTTCCTTCCCCAGGGCAAAACCACACCTCTATGTTCCTTGACCCTTCTCTCCTCCCTTCCCTAGCTAATGCACCTGAGCTGTTTGTTCAGATACTCACGGTATGAAATGACTATGACCCCGTCACCTCTACTGCCAAATCTCCCAGCCTTTCAGTGTGCTTTTTAATGGAGTTCTCAGAAAGTGAATTCTTTCTGTTTGGCGCTCAGACAATAGGCTTTCTGCACTCTCCTCAAGGGGACAGGCTTGTCAGTCACATTGTCACAGACAGTAATTACCCCCTGCTTTATTCGCTCTGTCTGTCTTCAGAGCAGTCAATTAGGGCTATTGATACAGACAAGCTTTTCTTACCACATTAGTTTTCAACCTAATTAAAAGGACCCTGTCACTGCTTTTCCCCTATCCTTCAGGCCTCTATGGCTTTTTTGTTTACAGAATGGGAGGGACTAAAATTCAGACTCAACCTTAGAAACACAGTGCTCTGTTAAAGAGGATACATTCAACATGCAGACACTTTTCCGGAGTTATGTTGAAGTGGAATGGGGGAAGTGGGGCTTCTAGTACAGACATTTCCTATCTACAGTGGTTTTATCCAGTGTTTAAAATGCATGACCGAGCACAACTTCTTACTTCCCTGTACATGTCTCCTTTTGCCACACTAGATATCGATCTTCTGGCTTTCATTTTAGCGGGTCTAGTTAAGACTCGCTAAATCAAATGCTGAGGGCTGCTCTGGTTGGTGCCAGTACTCATCACAGTTGCTGGAAGTATATTTGCCAGGCTTTCACCATTCTGTGAGTTTAGAAAGAAACCCTTCCATGCTTCATAGTCTTAACACATTTTGACCATACTGAGACAATACAGTGCTCCCTGTGTGATACTAGCCACCACCAGCTAAGGACATAACCAGAGTGAGTCCAAACTTAAGTGTGTCTCCACCATGGCATATTAATCATCTGTGATCTAGTGTTTGGAATCTAGTTTTTGAGGGAACATTCTGATCAGAGTTTACACTGATTTACACCATCTGAGTATCTGGGCCAATTGCTACAAGACCAAGAACTGTTTATATTTTAACCTGCTGCTTGAATTCTGTATTCTTATACTGAATTAACTGTTTGTTTGTTTGTTTGTTTGTTTGTTTGTTTGTTTGTTTGTTTGTTTGTTTGTTTGTGCTGCTCTTGGATCTTCTTTTTGGCCTCTCCTCCATGCACGGAAATGTATAGGTAAGTCTGGAGTCTTGTTTCTTTTCCTGTCACATTCAAGTACATTCTGATGAGTGCATTACAGTGAAAGGCGAATCTTATCAACTTTAGCTCTTCCCAAATCAGTTTTTTAATTAAGCTTGATTCAGAAAAGGTATGAGAGATTTTTTTTTGTTTCCAACTGTTTTTAATGAGATAAGATCATTTATTTCAGAAGTAAGGATGTTAGATATCAGGTAATTGATTAGTCATGTAACCGCATCAAAACTTTGTAGTTACCTGATTATTCGATAGTCCCTGTGGGTGGGGCCAGCAGTCAATGTGTTCTGGCCCCACTCCTGGGGAGCCCCCTGCCATCCCGCACTGCTGCCTCTCTAGCTGAGGCAGCAGTGTGGTTGGCAGGTGGGAGCCGGTCCACGAGGAGAGCCAGTTTAAAAACCAGCTCCCCTCATGGACCAGCTGCCTGCTGCACCACGCTGCTGCCTCTGATACAGCAGCAGCTCCTGCCCCTCCCCTCCAACCCTTGCTGTCACTATAAGGAGGCAGCAAGGGTTGGGAATGCAAGTAGTTGACAAGAATAACCAATAAGCATAGGCTTATCTGTTAATCATCTAGTCAACTACTCATTGACATCCCTACTCAGAAGCCATGGTAGCCTACTACTTTCTGCTGCCTTTGCAGATATGTGGAGAGAGAAAAGTCTCCACACAGTGGTAGTTTAAAATCTTAAATGGGGCATTTGACATATCAGTGGCTGAACATGAGCATATTAACTTTGGAGAGCTTTGAAAGTGACCCACGGGTCTTACCCACAGCTGTTCTGAGACCTGCACTGCAATCCCTGAAGTCCTTGCAGTTCCTTTGGAGCCCCCTAGTGGTGGGATCACCAAGCCATTAGAGAAACGCAGCAGATGTTGCATAGTTCTTTCCTTTGGACAGTGGATGCTCTAGCAACACTGAAAGTTACTTTCAACCCATTTCCACCCAACATTCACAACAGCTTAAACATCAGTTTGTTCCCCCATCCCTGGGATGGTGCTCCAAAGATCATCTCACTTCTGCTTTCATTATCACTGCTCACAATACTACTAGTTCTGTAGTCACAGTTACTTAAAAGGTGGACTGAGTCTCCTTTTATCTTGAGTTAAAATATCTGATTTAACAAAATGCTGTAAAATAGCACAATAGCTCAAACATTGAAAAAAATCTGATTTTAACATCAGTTTAGCCACTTGTGAGGCAATATGTAAATTCTTGTTACATTGTGCATGTTACCATTTTTAAAAACACAAAGGTTAGCACAATACCATCAATGCATCATAGAAAGTATGTTATTGGTCTGACTATTCCAACTATAATTCTGAAGTATTCCTATAGTGGGATCCTATAACGGCAGGATTTGTATTGATCCATGGGGGAGCCGGGCATGGATTACAAACTACATTGAACTGGGGTTGCGTTTGAGTACATATCAGCAATGTAAAAGTACAGAGATGTTGTAACTGTCCCAGAAACAAGCATATTACAAAGGCTAAGGTTAAACTTAAAAGAAATGTAGACATCATCTGAAGATGCGGAGTTAAGGCACTAAGTAATCTTAGCTCTTCCTTCTAGTGATCACCTCTAATTGCTCATTCCCCAGCTTTGTCATCTGGCCATATGGTTTATGAAAGCTCCCTCTGCCTCTCAGGAGTAGTACTGCTCAGCTAGAATGCAAACAAACATGCATTGATTATATAGGTTCACTTTATGGACTACATTTAGAATTACTTCGGTGTCACCAATGGTTATCAAATGAATTTGTAATCATTTCTGCATATTTCAGAGCAGCTCTGCCCCCCACCAACTTTGTAGGTCTTCTCCTCATTTAGGGTGAGTTGTGCCTCATAGAGCTATCTGAGGGCTCTTCTTGTAAGGTCACTGCTTCTCCTTTCTTCTGGTTGTCAAAGGTGGTATTTCTAACCTAGCACTTGCAGTACCTTTTGACGGTCAGTGAGGTAATATCGTGTTTTCCCAAAGTTATATGGAACAGTTAATTTCTCTATCTGTATCAAAGTCTTGGTGGCTCCAAGTTACTTATGCAGCATCAGAAGTGAATTTCACTGCAATATATCCTGTTGGTCCTTCCCCTGTGCAGCAGGGGTGTTGTGAGCCTTAGTTTGGTCATACCATGCTAGTGGTTAACAATCACATAGCCCATGTGAACAGTTATCTTTAGCTGCTATGCCAGGGGTGGGCAATAATTTTTGACCAGGGGTCACTTCAGAAATTTTAGAAGTGGCCCAGGGCTGCCACGGAAGTGGCAGGGGCTCAGGTGGAAGTGGCAGGGCCAGGACACTTCCGTGCTTCCCCGCCCACAGACCCTTTTTGGTCTGGGGATGGGGGAGCGCATGAAGTCTTTGCCCCCGCCCTCTCCCCCAAGAGAATCGCCAGCTGTTTTGAACAGCTGGTGTTCCCTTGAGGCGCCTGTGCCCCTGGTGGTGAAAGGAGACTTCACATGTTCCTTCCCCTGCCCCCAGGTCAATAGGGAAGGGGGAGCACACAAAGTGTCTTGCTCCCTGCCCCCACCCTGCAAGGGCCGAGACCCTTGCAGGGCGGGAGTAGTCTTCATGTACTCCCCCACCCCAAAGCCCCGATCGGCCTGGGGGCAGGGGAGCAGAAGGGCCTCTCTGGACAGGATCAACCCACTTGGCATGCCGGATCCAGCCCACGGAGGCCATTTTGACCATACCTGTGCTATGCAATCAGTGCCATCACTTTTCTTATTAAAAGCACTAATAGTTTTGAAATGGGATCAGTCTGAAATAAGCTATTTCCCTGACATTTTATGTATCACATCCCCTCTTGTTACACGTTGTAGCATTGCAAAATGTGGTTAAAAGCAGATGTTCAGTAAATCTCAGTGTTAGAGTGGAATTTCCATTGTAAGCACTTCCGAGAGAGTGGAAGAATTGAGCAAGTAAAGTCAGAAATCTATCTCAACTTCTCCTTCTCTATATGAGTCTTATCTTACATGGAATTTGACTTACCTCTGCCAGGTCACAGTGGTGATTGCTGATTTACATAGTACTTCCTGAAAAGCAGATTATTTTTTTTTTTTCTTTTTTTCCCCCCCAATTTAATTTTGCTTAAAAATGAAAGGCCAACGTTTGAGATGGAGTAGTACAGGCAAGGTTCACCTAATGGTGTGTGCAGGGAAGGCTCCCTCAGGGAAGAAGAAAAGAGAAACTCAGATTAATTCTCTGGGTATGGGAGAAGTGAGATACTAATATTGATGTATCAGAGGGGTAGCCGTGTTAGTCTGAATCTGCAAAAGCGGCGAGGAGTCTTGTGGCACCTTATATAGACTAACCGAAGTGTTGGAGCATAAGCTTTTGTGGGCAAAGACCCACTTCGTCAGATGCACGTAGTGGCCATGCATGCATCTGACGAAGTGGGTCTTTGCCCACGAAAGCTTATGCTCCAACACTTCGGTTAGTCTATAAGGTGCCACAGGACTCCTCGCTGCTTTTACTAATATTGACGGTACCCTACTGACCCTTACAAAACACATGCACACATTGAAACCTGAGGAGGCAAGCCTTTCTAGTTGACATGTGAATTCAAATTTATTATGTGAAGTTCTGTAATGAAATATGGTTCTCCTTAATTTTAAGGATTTTAAAGGTGTCATCCTGTCTGTCCTCTCCTTCATTTGTCCCTCTTCAGCAGCTAGCATCTTAACAGGAAGCCAACTTTAATTAAAGCAACCTTTCCTGACCCTCTGTAAAGTAGTACCCTATGCAGTAGTGGGATTGTGGTCCTTCAGATATGTAAAAGCCACAGCTTCTGAGACACATTGGGGTGTGTAGAGGTGGCACAGGTTGGTGTTAAGGGGAATTAAGTCAGATTTAGCAAGATGAGCTGAGCAGGGCCTGTCTGAATCCTGTGGTTCTGAGTTAAATTTAGCATAAAAGACAGGGATAAAATAGATCAAAGGTGTTTACTCTCTGCTTTATTTATTTAACTTTTCATTTTCTACTTTTGTTCTAAGCAATTCCAGTCTCCCCCCACTAGCATCTTGCTTTATTGTGATTTAGAGTGCATGTGCTACAGTAATACAGGGGCACAGTATTATCCGTCTTGGTTTCAAGCTGTATCAAGGTACTGACATCTCTTTGAAGTGAAGTACTTGACTTGTCAGCTCAGATGCTAAACTCTGTGCGTGTCTGTTTATGTTAAGTACCTCAAAATTATTTTACGACTTTTCACATGAAAATTTATTAAGAGTTACAGGTTACTTTATATTCCCTTGAACATGTCTGATGATGAACTTGAAAGATGAATTGAATATTCTGTGGGATGCTGTGTTTTTTTAACTTAGATAGTTTAAGTTTCTGAGTAGATGCAAGGTGGTAAGGGGAAAGAATATGACAATTAAAGAGAAACATCAGACTCTCTTGAATTCCTGGTTTCCCTTTTTCCCCCCTTGAAAAGCTATATAAAGTTCCATATGCCACATTCCGTATGGATTTTGGGGGTGATCAGTCATGCCCTCTTTACACTTTTAAACTTGTGATTGGAATTGAAATTTCCGTGTTCAATAATTAAGGCTGAGCTTTTAAAAAATGCCAAAGGATTTTAAACTCACGGTTCTTATTAAATTAATTCAGACAGAACTGAATTGGCATATTTTAACTTGAAGATGTCAGTAATTTCTGTGTCAGAAGTAATAGGTTTCTCCCTGATGTCTAGGTTTTATATAGCGTTCTAGTGACGAGCATCTGGAGTTTGCACTTAGTCGCTTGAATGAAAATAAAATTACCAGTGTTTTGGTGCCTTAGAAAACAAACTGTGTAGAAGTTAACTTTCTTCCTTTTTTGTTTTTAAAGAAGATAAATGGCCCATCAGCTGCCTCATGCCTGCTTAAGACTGAAAGACACAAATGGGTCAGCTTCATTTGGGAGGTTACCAGAAAGAAAAGGAAACCTTTTAAATGAATGTTTCATGTTATTGTCAAGCAACTTGCAACCATTGGAACAATCAGGTAATAAATGGAGGAGAAAAAAAAGAACAATAAAATGATAATACAGTACTTGCAGGGTAATTGAGGCAGGATATCTTTAGGTTCTCTGCAGCTGTTCCATGAATTCAAATAATGACAGAACTGGAGGTTAGGTTTCTATTTCTCTTTCACACTTATCCCCTTTCCACTGACTTCTTGTGCTTTGGATCAGGGACCTGAAGACTGGGTTAGACACGCTTCCTCCTATATTAGTTTTTTTTTCTCTATGGTAAATTAATTGCAGGCCTTTTTTAAATAAACTGTAACACCAGGGAAAATAAGTGAGGGACAGAAACATTGATGGAGAACGGCTTTTCCGTATCAGAAAGATGGGGAATGTATTCCCCCATTTCTTCCTCCTTTCCTGCAGTGTTTGCTATGGCTACAGACTGCAGGGATAAAACACACACGGAGCTAACAGCCTCATAGTTTGTGTCACTTGAGAAGTAGTGGGAGAGGGAGATTATTAAATCTGTTGAACAGATGCTTAAATAAACAGAATAAGCTTTCTTTATAAGCCTATTTCCCTTAGGAGCTGAGTGGCTTAATACGGCTCTAGAGACACGGGGCAAAGCACCTCTCCAATCTTGCCTACAAGACAAGGTGTTTAGCTGGAGGACTTTGGTCTATTCATCCTCACCGTGTAGTAGTGGGAGGGCAGTAGGAAGAGTTGCACACACCTCTTCCCACTGAGCCTTTTGGCATATGTTTAAAATATACAGTGTAAAAACAGCATGGTGCTTTTTGCTGTGTAGTTACATCACACATATACTTTATTAAATAAAATGAAAATGGTGACTCTGTAAAGTAGTGTCCTCCTAGCGTAGTGGTTACTGCTGGACAACTCTGGAGTAATGGGCCCAAATGATTCTGACTTACACTTGCCTCCCAGAGACTGCAGGTTTCTTTCGGAAGAAGCTTTCTTCTTCGAGTAGTGTCCCCGTAGGTGCTCCACTACAGGTGTCGGGCTCGTCCCGGCGCCGCAATCCGGAGAGTTTTAGCCAGCAGTAGCCCCCGGCGGACTGCGCATGCGCAGAAGCCGTCTCTCGCCGTTCGTGCTCTTTCTGCGCATCGCAGTCTAACGCCAGTTCCTCCTAACCGTCCACGGCTGCAGACGGAGTTGGAACGCGCTCCTCATCAACCTGAGGAGAATTTAGATCTAAGTTATTCGCTTCCCAGTTAGCGCCCGTAGTATAGTTAGTTATCACAGTTCATTGATTAGTTAGTTAGTTCATTTTAAAAAAAAAGTTATTCTTGTTCGATCCTCAGGCCCTTGTTTGGCCTGCCGGATCTTTTCCTCCTTCTCCTGCTAAGGCACTTCTCCAACATGCCTGCGGGTTTAAAAGATGTGCCTCCTGTGGCGACGCGATGCCGGCTTCGGACGGACACTCCCGCTGCATTCGCTGCTTGGGAGAGGGGCATATCCCACAGAAATGCGGTCATTGCTCAAAATTGACCGCCAGGGCCAGACGCGACAGGGAAATGCGTCTGAAGATGCTCCTTTTTAACACAGCACTTCAGCCCTCGTCCGCGGCCCAGCATTCAGAGGCTCCACAGTCGAGGAAGGCCCGTGAAGGCAGAACCTCCGCTCCGTCTAGGAGTGCGAGTGCCGGGGACGCACCGGGCCCTTCGACATTCCCGCCTGCCTGCGGGCAACGCCCAAGGGCCGTAGCACGTCGGAACCTAGTCCCGTGCTTTCCTCGGCACCGTCCCATACGGCACCGCGGTCCGAGTCCGCACCGGCAGCAACGGCACCGAGCGCTCGGACGGCACCACAACCATCGGCACCATCCATATCGGCACCGGAGGGTGCTTCGCAACGCCATGCCCAACCTTCTGGGGCTGCCTCTAAGTCGGTGCCGAGGTGCGAGTCGACACCGAGACCGGAGCTGACGCTGGCACAGGTGCTGTCCGCACCGACACCGGTGCGGAGACATACACCGGCACCGGGAACAGAGATGACTACGGAGCCAGAGCCGAGGCCGGCACCAAGACAGCCGGCACCGAGGGAGACAGCGCCACAGCTAGAGAAACCGGCACCGAGGCATAAGCCTAAGACGAAGCCAAAGACGGTGCCAAGAGAGGATACACTGCCTCCCTCACCGCACCGCGCATTACTGAGCGGCACGGAGTCCTGTCAGCTGCAGTCGGCACCGACACCGACCAAGGCACCATCTACCCAACCTGCACCAGAGACCCAGCCATTTAGTCCCTCGTCTCAGGGCACGGCACCGCCTTCACCGGTCTCAGCACCTGTGTCACCATCTGAGTCCGCCTCCATCATATACATAGCCTTGTAGCCCAGTGTCCACTGCTCCCTCTTCAGTGACTGGAGTACTTACAAAGGCTCAGAGGAAGAGGCGCCACTTACGTTCGCTTTCTCCCAGTCCCACTAGGACCGTGTTTTCACCAGGACCCTCACCTCCGCCGATATGACCGACGCATCATTACGAACGCCACGGTCACCGCAGTATTGGAGATCTCCGAGACGCTATCCGTCTCCTTCACATCACCACCGACACTACTATTCCAGATCTCCATCGCGATATTCTGTAAGGTCACGGTCTCCGGTGTCATCTGCTCGCGGGCATCACTATCGGCAAGGCAGTTATTCACCTGCATATTCTCACCATAGCCATCACCGTTGATCAGATCGTGCGCATTACCATGACCGCTCGCACTCGCCTTCTCGGAGTCGCCGTCAGTCGTACTCGCCTCAGCCGCCAACTCACGACACCGTCCCTCTGGCACAACCGCCTCCAACAACCACGGGCGATGATAGAGCCTCTGCACAGGCCAACATCCCTCCCTCTCTCTCCGGGGATACACAACCCATTGGTTCTCCAGTGGACATCTCATCCTCGTCACCAGATGATGCGGTCTTCGACAAGTCTTCACCCATAGATGATTACAGGCAATTCCAAGAGCTGTTTAAAAGGGTTGCCCACTCACAAAATCTGCACGCTCCTGAGGCACCTCAAAAACAGCATGCACTCTACGGAATTTACAACAATCCAATAGAGCTAAGTTGGCCCTTCCTTTCGACGAGGCAATTCTAGAGATTTCTAACGACATCTGGCAGACGCCGCGTCCGTAACACCAACACATAAGCGCATGGACAAAAAGTATTTCGAGGACGCCAAGAATGCTGAGTTCCTTTTACCCATCCTCCTCCCAATTCTATTGTTGATGCAGCTCAACAAAAGTCAAAGACGCCCAATCTAAGAACACACCATCCGAAAAGGACGCAAAACGTTTGGACTTGTTCGGGAGAAAGGTTTATTCGTCAGCGACAGCAACTCTTAGGATGGCAAACTACTCCGCTCAATTGGCCAACCACGATTTCGATAATTACGCAAAGCTGGTTCCGCTAATGCAGCACCTCCCAGATTCTAAGAAGGAGATACTCAAGGCAGTTGTGCAGGCGGGCTACACGCGCGCCCGCAGCCCTTCAAATCTCGCTCGACATCGCCGACTCAGCATCCCGTACGACAGCTACAGCGGTTGTAATGCGACGCGCTTCTTGGTTGCACCTCGCCTCTGTCCCCAAGGACTTACAACCAAAAGTGGAAGACCTACCCTTCGATCGTTCTTCTCTATTCGCTCAGAATACTGACCAGGTCTTCCACTCTGGTAAAGACTCCCGAACGACATTAAGAACACTCGGGATGTATACACCGCCCTTCAGGCGTAAAAGAGCTTGGCCCTACAATAGGCAGAGACCCCAATCCTACACGGCTCAACGGTTCAGGCCTTACGACCAACAGAAGCAGAGGCAGCGGCCACAAAGGCGGCGTCAACAGCCTGCCAAAACGCAAACCCAGCATCAACCTTGTCAGCAGGTTTGACGTCCCCATCGAGGGGCTGTGCACCATTCCCCTTTCAGAGGCACTCTCCCAAGTAACTGGACTGTTCCGTCACCGGTTGAGACCCTTTCGCCGTCGTTGGTTCGCTATCACCACAGATCGATGGGTCAGAGAGATCATAACGTCCAGACGTCCCTTCACCACTCTTCCCCCTTCAAACCCCCCTTCCCCGTCCCTTTTCAGGAACCCCTCTCACGATCTCTTGTTGCGACAGGAGGTCATGCGACTACTTACCATCGGAGCAGTGGAAACGGTCCCACGTCAGTTCAGAGGCAAAGGCTTCTATTCCCGGTACTTCGTCACGCAGAAGAAGTCCGCGGGTGGAGACCGATCCTCGATCTTCGAGAACTCAACCGTTACCTGAGAAAACAAAGATTCAAGATGGTTACCCTAGCCTCTATCGTTCCGACTCTTACCAAAGGGGATTGGTTCGCGTCTCTCGATCTTCAGGACGCCTATTTTCACATTGCCATCCACCCGGCACACAGGAGACTTCTCCGATTCACACTCGGCACTGACCATTACCAGTACACCGTGCTACCTTTCGGGCTTTCAGCCGCCCCAAGGGTGTTTTCAAAACCCTAGCGGTCGTAGCCGCCACCTCAGACGCTCGGGATCATGATTTTTCCGCACTCGACGACTGCCTCATAAAGCCTACTCAGCAGTCGAGGCACAGAGGGCGGTAGCTATGGTCAGAAACACGTTCGAAGCCCTCGGCCTCATTATCAATCTGCCAAAATCCTCTCTCGTGCCTTCCCGGATGATCGATTTCATAGGGGCGAGGCTGGATTCCACCACTGCCACCACCTACCTACCGGACGACAGGTCTCAAACCATACAAGATCTTGCGAATGTCCTACTCACCGCTCCCGCGGTCTCCATACTTACCTGCCTCCAGCTGCTAGGTCACATGGCAGCGGCAACTTACATCGTTCCACATGCCCGCCTTCGCATGAGATGCCTACAACATTGGCTTCTTCAAGTCTACAATCCAGTCACCGGCGACACGCGCAGTCTTCTTCCTATCCCTATCCGGGTGAGAGACTCCCTTGCATGGTGGCTCAATCCGAAAAACACCTTAGCGGGCGTCCCCTTCCATGCTCGAGCCCCATCCTTCCAGGTTATTACCGACGCTTCCCTTGTGGGATGGGGAGCGCATATGCAGCATCATCAAGTACAGGGCCTGTGGTCACCACACGAATCCCTGCTTCATATAAACTTTCTCGAGCTCCGTGCAGTTTACAGTGCCTGCCGCCATTTCGCCCATCACCTTCGTGGTACGACCGTGCAGATCCTAACAAACAACATGTGCATGGTCTACTACATAAACCGACAGGGCAGTGCCAGATCCAGGTCCCTGTGTGCGGAGGCCATACGACTATGGAATTGGGCAATTCGGAATGGCATTACACTTATGGCTGCTTACCTCCCCGGCAAGAACAATACCATTGCGGACGCCCTGAGCAGGACCTTTCATCAGCAGCACGAATGGGAGCTCCTCGACAATGTAGCGCGCAATGTCTTTCGATCTTGGGGATACCCGGACTTAGACCTGTTTGCCACCCGACGCAACAAGAAGTGCCGCCTATATTGTTCAAGGACCGGAATGGGATTCGATTCGAAAGGCAATGCATTTCTTCTCGATTGGGGAACGAATCGACTACTATACGCCTTCCCACTTTTTCCCCTCATACCAAGGGTAATATGGAAGATATTGGCGGATGCCGCAACGGTAATACTCATAGCACCGTTTTGGCCTCGCCAGACCTGGTTACCACAGCTCATGAGGATGTCGTCTCAACCCAAACGACTTCCACACGTACACAACTTACTTTCCCAGCAATACGGCACTCTACTCCACCCGAGCATCGACCGTCTCCACCTCACAGCGTGGCTCCTCAGTGGCTGCAGGGCTCAGAGTTAGACTGCTCACAACCGGTTAGGAACATCCTGATACAAAGCAGACGACAAACGACCCAAAGATCTTATCGTTATAAATGGTGCCGCTTCCAAACCTGGTGTAATTTATATGGCATGGACCCCTTGAGTGTATCTATCCAATACATATTGGACTACATCCTCCATCTACATTCGCAGAAGTTGGCAGTCGCTTCACTAAAAGTACACCTGGCTGCAATTTCAGCTTTTCACCCACATATAGACGGTGTTTCAGTGTTCGCCCACCCCATCTCTAAGAGATTTATGAAAGGCATGATCAATCTTTATCCACCGCACAAGGCTATTATGGAGCCGTGGGACCTAACACTGGTCCTTGATACACTTACCCGCCCACCGCTCGAGCCCTTAGCAACCTGTGACCTACAAACTCTGACTATGAAAGTGGCATTCCTTTTAGCCATTACCTCTGCTCGAAGAGTCAGCGAGCTGGCGGCCTTGTCGGCTGACCCTCCATACACACTATTCACTCACCAAAGGGTAACACTACGATGTCACCCATCGTTTCTTCCAAAGGGCAATTCATCGTTTCATGTCAATGAGCCAATAATTCTCCATACATTTTACCCTAAGCCACATTCCACCCAGGAGCATGCGCGCCTGCACACTTTGGACGCTAGGAGAGCTTTGGCTTTCTATATAGACAGGACACGTCAATTCCGCAAATCAAGACGCCTATTTTTGTCCCTTGCAACTCGTTCCAAAGGTCAACAACTCTCATCTCAACGTATTTCATCGCATATTGTAAATTGCATCACCCGCTGTTATGCACTCCATAACAAACCATTGCCCTCTAAGCCTAGAGCACACTCTACCAGAGCCATGGCCACCTCCACGGCTTTCTTAAGAGATATCCCCATCCGGGACATTTGCCGTGCGGCAACCTGGTCGTCCGCATCGACGTTCGCCAGACACTACGCACTGGAGCGTTTTGTTTTGGCAGATGCAGCAGTGGCTCAGGCAGTCCTATCCTCTGTGCATGCTTAATTCCGAAGCACAGTACTGTTTTGGGCTACTGCTTCACACTCACCTGTAGTGGAGCACCCACGGGGACACTACTCGAAGAAGAAGAAATTGTTACTCACCCTGTGCAGTAACATCTGTTCTTCGAGATATGTGTCCCCGTGGGTGCTCCACTACCCGCCCCTCCTCCCTGCTTCGGAACTCTCACCTTTGTATTTTTCAGACGTTCCAGCTAGGAGGAACTGGCGTTAGACTGCGATGCGCATAAAGAGCGCGAACGGCGAGAGACGGCTTCTGCGCATGCGCAGTCCGCCGGGGGCTACTGCTGGCTAAAACTCTCCAGATTGCGGCGCCGGGACAAGCCCGACACCTGTAGTGGAGCACCCACGGGGACACACATCTCGAAGAACAGATGTTACTGCACAAGGTGAGTAACAATTTCTTTCCAGAAGAGATCTTCGAAAAAACTTCTTCCGAAAGAGTGTGTCCATACTGCCAAAGTGCATTGAAAAAGTGACCTGCTTTTTTGAAAGATGTGGATGCTATCTCGTATTTCAGCTGTGATTACTATGGATGGAGTGGCCATGAGGGCACCTGTTCTTTTTCCTCTTTCTCTTCTTTCGAAATAACTCCCTCTTTCCCATCCACACAGACCTATTTCTGAAAGAGATCTTTCAGAAAAAGGCTTCTTCCTCGTAGAATGAGGATTACCAGTGTCGGAAACACCTCTCTGTTCTTTCGATTTTCTTTCGGAAGAGCGCAATTGCAGTGTGGATTTAATTAAAGGGTTTTTTTTGGAAAAACAGCCATTTTTTTCTGAAAAAACTGTAGTGTAGACATACCCAGAGAGAAAGGTGCAGAACCAGAATTTCATTTCCAATTTACACTGGAATTGTCCCCATTCTGTGTTTTTGTGGTCCTGAAGTTCATCACTGAGATCAGGAGGCTCAGAGCCTAAAAGAGAAAATTCACATTTGGTCGTATTTAAACTATTCTGTTACCTCTGGAATTGTTCTCTCCCTCCAACCCCCTTATCAATGTTCCAAGTCTAAAGTAGGGCAATCAAATGGGTGTATTTTTGGACAACAGATTCAATACTTTGTTCAGTTGCTTATAGTATTTCTTCCAAAGTACTCTGGATTTAGGACTAAACTGTCTCAGCAAGTGCACAAGCTATTACGCATATGCAGTTAACCAGTACCAGTTGTGCAGTCTCCCAAAATTGCAAATGGTTGATCCCAGTGAGCAACCACCTAGTGGCTCATCTTTCCCCTGTCACTTTCTCTTGCTCAAAAAACATATAAAACAGAGTCTGCCGTTTCCAGCCAGAATTGTTGGCAGCTCAAGAAATGTCCAGAACAGAACTGAGGAGCGATATAAACCATCCACATGAAAATAAGTGGGTCTTAATTCTTTGCTTATTAAGCCAATGTAACTTCTGTTGACTTCAGCTGAGTTGTACTCATGTAAAGCTGGTGTAACACAATAGAGAATAGCACTTGTTACTTTTAATACTTTTAAATCTTATATTGGTCTGTATGTGAAGTTTCGAGTGCACGCATTCTCTTTCTGGGGATTCTGATTTCAAGTGGGTGCCAGGTGGGTTGATGTCAGGAGGTCACTCACCCTACCTGTTCCATACTGCTAAATGAAAGGAGAGTCCCAGCTGTTTAGGAATTGAGTACCATTCCATTATTTCAGTTCTCACAGTGATCACATTCTAACAGCATATGTTTCAATCATATGTTCCTCTAGCACAGTGATTCTCAAACTTTTTGGCTAATGGACCACCTGGCTCAATGTTAACCTTTCCACAGACCACCAGTTGCTAATGGAAACTCACTGTTAATTTCATAATTATACCCAAGCCATTTTGCTCATGCTGCAGCTAGGGAGATTGGTTTCATTTAAATTATTAAACAGATAAAGCATTTTAACTTTCTCATGTTAGTTTCTCAAACTTCATTTTAAATAAAGTAAAATATTAATTTATGTCCAACACAAAAGATTTCAATGTTTTCTTTATTTATGGCAAAGGTAGGGAACTTTTTTTGGGTCGGGGGCCACTGACCCACAGAAAAATCAATTGCGGACCACACAAGTGAGAAGCAAAAAGACTCCTCCAAAAAACCCCAACCCTCACTGATGTGCCCCCATCTGAGACACCTCACTCCTTTGGCGCTCCGGAAGGGAGAGGGAGGATTGAGGTTCAGAGCTTCCCATAGGCCAGATTTACTTTTCTGGGGCTTCCAGAGTTAGTGGATTTTATAGACCCCCTTAGGTTCTCGGGTGGGGACAAAAATGAGGGGTTCAGTGTGCAGGACAGGGCTGCCAGCAAATGGGATAGGGATGGGGTGCAGGATCTGGGAGAGAGGCTCTTCATGGTGCCTGCTGAGGCAGAGGCAGCTGCTCTAAGGCACCACGGTCCAGGAGCAGCTCCACCGTTCCCAGTGGCAGCTGCTGTAACAAAGAACAAGTGGGCTAGAGATGGAGGAGGAGGAGGTGGCACGGCCGGACAGAAGGCCGCGCAGCACATGGGGGTGGCGGGGGCTCGCCAAGCAGTTGTGCGCACCACACTGGAGCTTGGGGAATGCTGCGACATGAGCTGTAGCCAGCAACGAGGAGCCATTGGTGGCGTGGAAAGCCATTGGGAGACATTGCAAGTGCCCGGGCCGGCAGGGAGAGCAAGCCAAGCCCTGGCCCACAGGGTGGAGGTTAGAGCTACACCATTTTGGGGTGTCCTTCCCACTGAGTACCTGTAAGACACCTGTGGACCGCTAGTGGTCCTCAGACCACACTTTGAGAACCACTGCTGTAGTCTCTTGTTAAGCCTCCCTTTGTCTTCCTATCACTGCCACCATAATCAGACAAATAAAACAAAGCCACATTTCTGCAGTTTTCATAGCCTCGTATAGCAATCATAATTTGACCTGGTCTTCCTTGCTCCATACCCAGGATCACCTCCTCACTTCTCCCCCACAGCACCGTGTGTTTACTGCCTTGGAGTGGATGGCTTGTCTTCCAGGTCTAATGTGAATTAATGAAAAAAAATGCTACAACTTACAAGTGGTAGCTCTTTTTTATGAAGGATGAACCAGCCCTTACTAGGGACTTTAAAAGCAAACATAGCTGGCAATGCAGTGAGTCTTTATGGTTTTATTTAACTGTATCCTACAGTGTTTAGGGCTATCAGTAAAGACAAAGTTTAAAAATGAGTAAAACCATCCAGTGTGTTTACTTCATTGAATTTTATGTATGTGTGTTGCAGTTCTATGGAAGTTGGTAATTATACCTTCCCTGAGTGAAATGGGCAAGCATAAAGATAATCTGCATATGAAGAAGTCCATTCACTGCAGAGGGAGATTTACTATATGGCCTGAAATTGTTCTAGTAGCAGTTACCACACTTCACAGGCTAGTATAACTGACTGATATTAAAATAAATTGTTTGGGTTTTTTAAAGGAAGGAAAGTCTGATTAGCTAAAAACACCACAAGCTTTTTACATCTTTGGCAGCGTTGCCAGTGGTTCCTGTTTTGCAGGGAATTTCTGTTTAAAGACTTAGTTAAGATACTATTGAATGTGGGTGCAGAATGCCTTGCCTGCAGCACTTATGTTTGCAGGGTTTTTTTTATACCCTTTTATTGAACCTTGACTTTTTTTATGATAAGGTCAAATGGTTTCTTGCATCCAATCTGTTCTGTTTTCTGGGGCAACTTCTTACTTAAGCATGTTTCATGGATGATCTAACCTGGTATAAGCCTATTTCAGCATTTACTTACTAGAAGGCAGTAACAGTCAGCTCACGGCATATTTGTCTGAGATCTGTTCCAGAGTTTAAATCAGGCTACTTTTACAATGAGTCTAAAGTAGAGCAGTATTGTCTTCATTTTACCATTTTGGCCTTAGGAGAATAGCTGCCTGCCCACTGAGAGCATGAGCATTTCCTCTTTAAAAATTACAAATCAGTGAGGACCAAATCTTATTTGACTAAAAGAGAAAGAATTATGAAACTTAATTCCTATCACTGATTGGGTGAAAGATTTGCCACTTTATACTGAATTACTTTCCGTTCTGTGATATCCAAAACTGTTACCCTGGTGCTTTCTGTGGCAAAACCAGGATGACTTAATCAGAGTTTGCAGCGCCTCTTTTCAAAATTACAGATGTTGGTTGCCATACTCCATCACTAGGAGATTTGGGTGGTCACAATTAGGTGACAGAAGCTTGCAGTCAGGTCAGTGTCTTGTTCAGGATTTCAAAGAAAGTCTGTGCCCACATTTAGAGCCTGGAAGGACTGAAAAGTGACATATGAAAGAATAAAAGGAATGAGAAGCTGAAATAGACAAAATTTATGTTTGGGAGGATCCCCCCCCCTTTTAAAAATCAAGCCACATGCATTTTTATTCCTAAACAAACTTAATCAACTTATCAGATGAAACTTAAAAGGTAATAGATAAGAACAAAAGAATGGACAAACTGGGTCAGACCAAAGGTCCATCTAGCACAGTATCCTGTTTTTGAACAGTGGCCAGTGCCAGGTGCTCCAGAAGAAATGAACAGAACAGAGGTAATCATCACGTGATCCATTCCATGTCATTCATTCCCAGCTTCTGGCAAACAGAGGCTAGGGACACCATCCCTGCCCATGCCAGCTAATAGCCGTTGATGGACCTATCCTTCGTGAATTTATCTAGTTCTTTTTTGAAACCTGTGATAGTCTTGGCCTTCACAACATCCTGAAAAGAAAAAAGAAAAAAATTCTTCCTTGTTTGTCTCTTCAATCAGTAATTAAAGAATATCAAGTTTTCATTTCATAGGGAGATGACTGGATTGAGTTGGGGGAATGGTGGGAGGATAAAAATGAAAGACACAGTTGCAGCTGGCTCTTTCTGTTAGATTCAGCTGCCAGTGAAATCAGGTATAACTGTCAAGGAAATCACACTGTTAAGTTGAGAGCAAGAGTGTGTCTCACTTATGAGGTTCTTGACCATTCTGTTCAGCATACAATAATGTTTACAAGGGCCACACATTTTCTGTAATTTCCTTACCATTGTTAGAATAGAGCAGGAGTGGGCAAAATAAGGCACATGGGCCGATTCCATCCTATGGCCCAGCAAGAGCCCCAGGCAGGCTCATTGCTGCCACGCTCCCGCATGCTGCTCAAAGCGGCCAGCTGCAGGGGCCATTTACATCTCTGCTTGCCCCTAGAAGGGAAGGGCTTCACATACTGCCCCTTGCCCCCAGCATGAGGAGCTTCCTGGGCCATGCTTGCCGCACAGGCAACATGCAGAGGGCTCCCCCCCGCAAGGGATGCATGGCATGCAGAGACGCACATGGCTTCTGCAGCTGGCCACTTTGAGCAGCACAAGGGGGTGTGGCAGGCAGGGAGCCTGTCTGAGGGTCCTGCTGGGCTGCTGGCTGGGAGTTGCCTAAGATAAGTGCCTCATGGCCAGAACCTACACCTAGCACCTAACCTTCTGTCCCCTCCCCTTCATCCATGCCCCAGCTCACAAGCTAAATCCTGTTCTACTGCACCCATACCATCTCCCAGACCTGCACCCCAATCCCCTGCCCCAGGCCACAGCCCTGTCCTGACCCCCCCCTCCAGCACTCCTGCCCCAGGTCACAACCGCCTCCCAGACCTTGCACTCCCTCCTCCAGGCCAGAATTCTCTCCTGCGCCCATACCCCCTCCTGCACTCCAATCCCCTGCCCCAGGTCACAACAGTCTCCTGCCGCCAAGCTCCCTCCTAGCCCCCACAGCCTCTCCTGCACCCCTATCCTCTACTCCCCCTTCTGCACCCAACCTCCATCCCAGACTCTGCATTTGCTCCATCAGTATCACGAGAGTGCAGCCCTGGACCCTAATCAAATTCATGAGGTGGCCTCCCATCAAACATTATTGCCCACCCCTGGAATAGAGTCTGAGTTATTATCAGACTCTGCATTTCCTTT
The DNA here is from genome assembly GCA_019425775.1 of Rafetus swinhoei. Lineage (NCBI taxonomy): Eukaryota > Metazoa > Chordata > Testudines > Trionychidae > Rafetus > Rafetus swinhoei. The sequence goes on from CM033432.1 coordinate 50,032,885, forward strand.
GCATCTGAATTGAGCAAGGGCAGAGGTCAATGATTAAAATAAATGCTGAGGAAAATCTATTTTATTTAAAAGAACACAGCATTTTTTCTTTCAAAAGTACCATTTTTCCACCTGGTGGGCACTGGACATAGTATTTTGTTGGAATGACAGAACGCATATATCCCTGGTGTAACTCCACTGTCATTACCCCAGTGGTGAATTGAGCTCTGCATTGTGAGAAAATTTGCCATGACTTTCCCCCAGAACACTGTGGTAGATTAGCTACAACCAGTTATTCAATACACAGGTAGAAACTACAGTGTTCTGACAGTCTTTGCTTGTGAGCTATTCCAGGTATACTAAGGGCACTTTAGGTTCCACAGATGCTGTGGTGGAGGGGAAAAAAAGAGAATATGCATTAAGAGACTATATTAGAACCTAAAATAGATAGACTCAAAATATGCTGTTGACCTTTTAGTTACAAGATTCATTAATAGAAGAAATGTTGTTGCCTCAGTACTTTTCACAAAGTCAGAATATAAAAAAGATTTTGAGGAGCATGAGAACAGCTGCCGAGCAAAGATTTTCGTAAGGGAGAAGTGTACAAGAGACCACACTCGGAAAATGTGGAAAGATTTTTTGTCCCCAGTGAGTAGAATAACTGCTGGATAACTGTTTAAAACAACTTGGGTTGGAAGAATCCAAAATGGCAAGCTTGCACCAAGAAGAACCTATAATCAAAGGCTACAAGATGGTGTCCATTAAAGTTACTTTTGGGACCTTCCAAGTAAGCTACTGTGATGAACAAATTCCTCTTACTCCTGAGCATAGGAAGGGTTCACTGCATGGCTTAAACTAGAGCTTCACCAGCCTTGTGCTGGATACACATAGAAGAAAGAAGACATACTGTGGGGCACATAATGGGATTTCACTCTGAGCTGAAAACTAAAGGATTAGTACATTGTGTAATTTGGAGCACTGATGAATTGGAATGATTTTGGTCTTCCTTCTAAGCCTTAGTTAAGGATTTGAAAGGTCCAGTGGGAAGACCTAGTCTAGACCCAGGGCCGGCTCGAGCCATTCCTGCGCCCCCGGGCAGCGGGCGCGCGACGCATGCGCAGCTCTGCCCCCGGGCGCACGGCGCATGCATGGCCCCGCCCCCCGGTGTGTTGCGCACCTTACAGCTGCAATTGGGCGCGCGGCGCCTAATTGCAGCTCTAAGGGGTGCCGCGCGGCCCCGGGTGTGCAGCGCCTGATGGCAGCTCTAAGGGGCGCCGTGCAGCTGCCATCAGGCACCCCCCATAGGTTGGTGCCCCAGGCAGCTGCCCGGCTAGCCCCCGCCCCCTTAATCCGGCCCTGTCTAGACTTCAACAATAGTTTGCTTAGGTCTTTATTATCTGAACCATCTTAACTTTCTGTTCTTGCACCATTTTCCCCATCATCCTCTCCAAAGCTCCCCTTTACCCTCTCCTCCTGCCTCCCCATGCTTATCATGAAGAGCATCTCATCGTGTAGATTTGGTTGCTGAAGGATGACTTCATAAGAAATGGGTTGTGCCCACGAAAGCTCATGATACTGTCTACATGTTTTGTTAGTCTTTAAGGTGTACTAGACCTTTTGTTGTTTTTTAATTTTTTTTTCATAAGCATTGTTACTCCAAACAGGCCAAAAGAAAATACTGTTGTAAATCTGAGCTCTTCCCTCCAGATTAACTGGAGAGATAAAATGTGTTTTGTTTTTTTCCTTTTGTTTTTGTGGTGTTCCCTTCCTTCCCCCGGCATTGCCTTTTGCTACACTGTAACCCATCAGTGTTTTGGGTGGGGGGGACAGGTCCTTCCCAGTTCATTGCAGTTAGCTTTTTTTTCTCCTAGCCTTCATCCCAGGCAGCTGTCATTCTTCATCGAGTAGCGTCCCCGAGGGTGCTCCACTCGAGGTGCTGGGCTCGTCCCGGCGCCGCAAACCGGAGGAATTTTTTGTAGCAGTAGCCCCCTACCGGACCGCGCATCCGCGACTGCCTCCTCGCACCTCTCAGCTGAGTGTGGTCCGGTCCTGTCAGTTTCTCTCCAACCGTCCGCAGCCGCAGACGGAGTTACATTAGGCACCCTTTGCATCTCTGAGGGGGAAGGGAGATCTCTTAGTTAGACTTTGTTTCTTGTTATAGGTAGATTAGTTGTTTCAGTCATAGTTGTAGATTAGTTGTTGTCCCGTTTTCTTAAAAAAAACACAAAAAAACCAAACCAAAACAAAACAAAACAAAAAAACTTTCTCTTCTGATGGTCAGTCCGTGCCTAACTGGCATTGACCGGACTGAAATTGACTAAAGAACGACAGGATGCCAGGATCACCTGGATTCAAAAAGTGTATTCAGTGCCTGGAGGCTATGCTGGTCTCCGATGGGCATTCCTGCTGCGTGAAGTGCCTTGGGGACTCTCATGTCCCGGCAAAGTGCAGCCATTGCGCAAATCTGACAGCTCGCGCTAGAAGGGATCGCGAGCTGAGGCGGAGAGTCCTTTTATTCAACAAGGCTCTCCAACCTCCACAGATCTCTGAGCCACGCTCTGCAGATGAACATCACCAAGAGATCCCCCATGGGATCCAGAAGACACCTGGCAGCAGAGCGGAGAAACCGGGGACCTCTGGCTCTTCGCCAAGGTTCCCCGCAGACAAGTCGGGCAAGGGTCGCAGCTCCTCGGCCCCTTCTGTAGCCCGCCATAAGGACTCCGCTCCGGCACCCAAGAAGGGCTTGTGAGCGGAGTCCGTACCAGCAACGGCTCCAACGGCCGCTGTGGAGCCGGCAGGGGAAGCCCCGGCACCGAGACGTTCTGTGCATGCGCAAGCGCAGTCAGCTGTACCGGCACCCGCAGGGCTTTCCCTCGGTGCCGTTCCATGCTCCCTGGTGCCAGAGGCACCAGCACTGAATACAGCACCACAGCAGGAGACTCTGCCAGTGCAGCCTGAGGCCGTGACATCATCACCTGATCCAGCGGCACCGAGCCTGAGCTCTGCAGGGGATCAATTTACAGAGCCTCCCTTGCTGCCTGCCTTGCTGCCACAAGCGGTTCCCCAGCCTTCCTTCACTTCCTCAGTGCCATCCAAAAGGCAGCACAGTTCTGCACGGGTCTGGACACCATCGCTGACACCGGACTGTATGCCCTTCTCCCCTGGACCCGACTCACCTGCCTCGTTCCGTTCTGATACCCGTCGTCGTCGTCATCGTTACACGCCTCCCAGAGAGCGCTACTATAGGTCACCTCGTCGCTCACCGCCACATTGATACTACCGGGACCACTGTTTGCGGTCTTCTTCTCGCTACTCCAGGAGATCCTTATCGCCACGGTCTCCAAGACGTACAGCATATTCTTGTCGCTACGACACGCTCAGAAGACACAGCCGGTCTCCGTGCTATGACAAGCGGTATGACCGATGTTACCACGAGTGCTCTTCCTTTTCGTCTCATCGCAGAAGGCATTCGCGGTCACGCTCACCACAATTCTCTCGACCTGAGTCTCCACACGCTTCAAACGAGTCTGCACGTTATGTCGCTCCACCGTCCTCTGCTGGAGATGTGGATTCAAGCTATCAGGAAGACAAGCAGGACCACACTCCTCATCAGGAGCAGCAGTGCCCTGAATCTCCAGCACACCACTCCTCTTTGTCGCCTGATGATGCAGCGGTCCCCGGTGACTTGTCTCCTACGGAGGACCACAAACAATTCCAGGAGCTCTTCAAAAGGGTTGCTCAATCCCAGGACATCCAGACCACGGATGTGCAGCAGAAACAGCATCGGTTGCTAAAGAATTTACAACCCTCCCAAAAGTCGAAGCTCGCCTTTCCCTTTGATGACGCTATCTTAGAGGTTGCCAATGACATCTGGCAGACTCCAGCTACATCCCTACCAACTAATAAGCGGTTGGACAAGAAGTACTTCATAAGCCAGAAGGGTATGGAGTTCCTGTTTACACATCCTCAGCCCAACTACCTTGTGGTGGACGCTGCACAACAAAGAGTAAAAATGTCCCAGGCCAAGAATGCTTCTAATGACAAGGAGGCTAAAAGCCTGGATGTCTTGGGCAGGAAAATATATTCCTCTGCTACGTCAGCTCTGAGGATGTGTAACTTTGCAGCACAACTGGCAAATCATGATTTCGACAACTATTCAAAGCTGGTCCCTCTATTTGAGCACTTGCCTGATTCCAAGCGCCAGATTCTTAAGGCGGTAATCCAGGAGGGCTATACAATCGCCCGAACAGCCTTGCAGATTGTGCTCGACACAGCTGATGCAGCCGCTAGATCCACAGCTTCGGCCATAGTCATGCGTCGAGCATCTTGGCTGCACCAGGCCGCTGTTCCGAAGGAGTTGCAGGCCAAGGTGGAAGATTTGCCTTTCGATCACCAGTCACTCTTCGCCCAGTCAACCGATCAGGTCTTCCACTCGGGCAAGGATACATGTACAACTTTAAAAACACTTGGAATGTACACGCCTCCCTACAAGCGTAGAAGATATGTTCCCTACAATAGGCAAAGGCCTTTTTCTTATGCGACACCTCGAAACAAGCCATATGAACAACAGAGGCCGAGACAGCGCCCCGAAAAGCGTCGTCAACAGCCTAACAAAGCGTCCTCCCAGCAGCAGGGCCGGCAGCAGGTTTGAGATGTTGATCGAGGGACTGTGGACCACCCCTTTGACAGAGAATCCAAACATCACACAAGGAGTGTTCCATCATCGTCTCAGGCCCTATCAACATCGTTGGGCTCTCATATCCACCAACCGGTGGGTTCACGACATAATCACTTCAGGATATGCCATTCCCTACACTTCTCTTCCCTCTCCCTCCCCCTCTTCCCCGTCCCTTTTCAGGGACCCCTCTCACAAGACTCTTCTTCACCAGGAAGTCTCTCGCTTGCTCACGTTAGGAGTGGTGGAAAGGGTACCGACTCACTTTGTGGGAAGAGGATTCTATTCTCGTTACTTCCTCACCCAGAAGAAGTCAGGGGGTTGGAGGCCTATCCTGGACTTACGTCGACTCAACCGTCATCTCAGACAACAAAAATCCAAGATGGTCACATTATCTTCAATCATTCCTGCTCTCGACAAAGGGGATTGGTTCGCGTCCCCCTTGATCTTCAGAACGCTTACTTTCACATAACAATACATCCTGCTCACAGAAGATTCCTTCGTTTCGTAGTGGGGTCCGACCACTATCAGTACCGTGTACTACCCTTCGGTCTCTCGGCGGCCCCACGAGTTTTCTCCAAAACCCTGGCGGTAGTGGCTGCTTACCTACGGCGTCTCGACATTACAATTTTTCCGTACCTAGACGATTGCCTCCTGAAGGCTTCCGCTGTCGACGAGGCCACCAGGGCGGTGTCCACCACTACCACTCTATTTACAGCCCTTGGACTCATAATCAATCTAGAGAAGTCCTTCCTGACGCCAACTCGCGACCTGGAGTTTATCGGAGCAAGACTCGACTCCCTGACCGCGAGGGCATACTTGCCTCTAAAGAGGTTTCATCTCATACAGGACTTGGTACAGTCAGTATCAATTTCTCCCAAGTCCCAAATACTCACCTGTTTACAGTTGTTGGGGCATATGGCAGCCACCACGTATGTGGTTCCGCATGCCAGGCTTCATCTTCTCAGTCTTCAACATTGGTTGTTCACCGTGTACACGCCTCGGATGCACAGTACAAACAGGGTGGTTTCGGTGCCAACACAGGTCCGGACTTCCTTGGCATGGTGGGACAGCCCCAACAATATACTGGTAGGGGTCCCCTTTCATGCCCGCAAGCCAGCACTACAGATCACGACAGATGCCTCCCTGCTCAGTTGGGGCGCTCACCTTCAGGAGCACCGGGCGCAGGGTCTCTGGACGCCCCAGGAATCACTACAACATATAAACTTTCTCGAACTAAGGGCAGTCTTCAATGCTTGCAAGCATTTCCTCCACATCATTCGAGGTCACTCAATACAGATTCTCACCGACAACATATGCACGGTGTATTATGTCAACAGGCAAGGAGGGGCACGCTCCCACTCTCTTTGCGCAGAGGCGGTACGCCTGTGGAATTGGGCAATTCGGCAAGGTATCACCATAACAGCAGCATACCTTCCCGGCAAGGACAATGTGATTGCCGATACTCTGAGCAGGCATTTCCTCTCACAACACGAGTGGGAGTTACACACCGAGGTGCTCTGTCACATTTTCCAACTCTGGAGCTTCCCCAATGTAAACTTGTTCGCCACCCAACGCAACAGAAAATGTCATCAGTATTGCTCACGAGCGGGCATCGGCAAAGACTCCTTGGGGGATGCCTTCCTGCTGGACTGGAGTCGTCATCAATTGCTGTATGCCTTTCCTCCTCTTCCACTCATCCCGAGAGTTCTGGAGAAAATAGCAGCGGACAGCGCAACAGTAATTCTGATAACGCCTTTCTGGCCCCGACAGGTCTGGTTAACACAGCTGTCAAGAATGTCGGTTGCCGAACCACGACGGCTACCGAATCTGTTCAACTTACTGTCTCAGCAGCACGGCACAATGCTTCACCCAGCCATCGACCGCATGCACCTGACAGCATGGAACCTAGCTGGCTCCAAGCATCTGAGCTCTCCTGCTCTCAGGACGTGAGGCACGTGTTGATTAACAGTAGGCGGCATACGACACGTAAATCCTACCTCCATAAGTGGCATCGTTTTCAGTCATGGTGCTTGGCGAAGGATCTTGACCCTCTGTTGCTGCCTATACAACAGATCCTTGACTATGTGATGCATCTAAAGGCAACAGGAATGGCGATTTCTTCCCTAAGAGTGCATCTAGCGGCAATTTCGGTCTTCCGGTGGACGGTCATTCGGTGTTCGCTCATCCTATCACCAAAAGATTTCTGAAGGGACTCAGCAATTTATATCCGGCCCACAGGACCCCGCCAGACCCTTGGGACTTGCCGTTGGTATTGGACACTCTGACTCGTCTGCCCTTTGAGCCACTGGCAACATGTGATCTACAAACGCTCACGATGAAGACGGTGTTCCTCCTTGCCATTACGTCGGCTCGTCGAGTTAGCGAATTGGCAGCTCTTTCCGCTGATCCACCGTACACGCAATTCTTCAACCATGCAGCAGTACTGCGTATCCAACCAGCGTTTTGGCCAAAGATCAACTCTGCTTTCCATATAAATGAGCCCATAACCCTTCCGACTTTCTACCCAAAGCCTCACTCCTCATCGGAGGACACACGCCTGCACACTCTGGATGTCAGGCGAGCACTGGCCTTTTACCTCGACAGAACTCGGATCTTTAGGAAGCCTCAACGGCTTTTCCTTTCTACAGCCGAACGTTCCAAGGGCAAGCAACTCTCTGCTCAGCGTATTTCCCACCTAGTCGTCACTTGCATCACACGATGTTATGCCTTGCTCAACAAATCTCTTCCAAGTGGACTTCGTGCTCATTCCACCCGGGGCATAGCAACATCTATTGCCTATCTTCGCGGAGTACCATTGCAGGACATATGCCATGCGGCAACTTGGTTGTCTACCCTCACATTCGCTAGACACTATGCCCTCGCGAACGTACTTACCTCTGATTCAAGGGCGGCCCAAGCTGTCTTGTCTACAGCACGGGACCGATAGGTCTGAAGCACTCATAGGACAATTGACCACTGCTGTGGAGCACCCTCGGGGACACTACTCGATGAAGAAAAGAGAGTTACTCACCCTGTGCAGTAACGTCTGTTCTTCGAGATGTGTGTCCCCGTGGGTGCTCCACTTGAGGTGCTGGGCTCGTCCTGGCGCCGCAAACCGGAGGAATTTTTTGTAGCAGTAGCCCCCTACCGGACAGCGCATGCGCGACTGCCTCCTCGCGCCTCTCAGCTGAGTACGGTCCGGTCCTGTCAGTTTCCTCCCAACCAGAAGCATCTGAAAGATATAAATAGGAGCTCCGAAGCAGGGAGGAGGGTGGGACGTGGAGCACCCACGGGGACACACATCTCGAAGAACAGACGTTACTGCACAGGGTAAGTAACTCTCTTTTCACTCCCATCCACTATTAGCACGTTGGCAGAATGGCTGGTGATTATGCACACTTAAACTACAGTACCTTTCTTATGTTGAAGTTAGAGCACCTGATGTGCTTAGGCATGCTTCACATATTCTACCAAAACCTCAAACAAACTATTTACCTTTCTTTTTCTCTTATTGTTCATTACATAGATACTTAAATGTAAATAAAACTGTCCTCTTGCTTGGCTTATATGCATGGCTGTGATGGTGGTGAGCTCTTAAGTAGTGCTGGGGGAGGTAACAAACCCCTGAAGAAGGGCCTATGCAGATCTATACATGGGGGCTATGTCTACACTGGGCCACTTATTCCGGAAAAGCAGCCGCTTTTCCGGAATAAGCTGTGAGCTGTCTACACTGGCCCCTTGAATTTCCGGAAAAGCACTGACGATCTACTGTAAGAAATCAGCTACTTTTCCGGAAAAACTATGCTGCTCCCGGGCAAAAAGTCCTTTTTCTGGAAAACTGTTCCAGAAAAGGGCCAGTGTAGACAGCCCAGCAGTCTTTTCATAAAAAGCCCCAATCGCGAAAATGACGATCGGGGCTTTTTCCCGGAAAAGCGCGTCTACATTGGCCACAGACACATTTCCGGAAAAAGGGCTTTTCTGGAAAAGCATCCTGCCAATGTAGACGCGCTTTTTCCGGAAATACTTATAACGGAAAACTGTTCCGTTTTAAGCATTTCCGGAAAATCATGCCAGTATAGACACAGCCGGGCTGCGTGTTACAATTAGCAAAGATCAGAAGAGAAATATAGGAAAGATACATGACGGTTCAGATAACGTTTAGGAACTGACTTGATTTTAATGGGAAATTTGAATGTGTGGCTGTTAGAACAGTATCCAGGAACTTCCCGTAGATTTGTGGGAATTTGTGAAAGATTCCCAGGAACATATTTTACCTAAACTGGAAATTGGAATTGAAATGTGTAAATTTGCAGTTAACAGGTCCAAACCTTAGTGGAGCTCTGCGATTTACACAAGCTGAGAATCTGACCCATGGTAACTAAAAATAGCATTTCTTACAACTTTCTAACACTCTGAGTGAAGGTCTTAAGGATAACAGAGTGGTTGAGGTCATGGAATGGACCCATGTGACGAAGACAAGGCCCAATATAAAGGTGCTTTTCCAAAGAGTCATTTATTTGGGACATTGTGTAAAACTGAATTTGTCTTAATTTTACCATATTTGATTCCTTTGTGCAGAGCTATTTGTTCCTTCATTTAGTCTGCCACAAAGCATTTAACTCATTAACTGATAACTAGCTATCAAGCAACAGGAATAGATCTCTTGGTAGGCTGAGAATGAAAACTCATTTGACCCTTTACAAAACTCTGTGAGCTAATTTAATAAGATAACAAATAAATTGAGATTTCTTCAGGTTCAGTGGGCACCCATTCTATTCTATAGTCAGTTATGGTGGTGCTTGTTTTTTTTCTCACTGGGGAATGTAGTAAGGCTAGGGCTTTGTGTTGGAGGGAATTAGTATTAGTATAATTTAGACTACAGACTCGCTCTAGAAACTGTTTTCACCCATCCTCTATCATGAGGCTATACTGAGGCTCACACCCAAATTTCATAAGGTCAGCAGCAGAAACACATTATACAGGGTTCCTGTGATTTTATTTACAAGAGGATTTGGGTCCAAATGGCAAAGTATTACATTTCAGCAAAGGCTTTAATTTATTCCATGGTTTTAAAAACAATAAGGTAATTGCTGGTGGGAGAGAGGGGAAGACAGAAACATGGCTGTAATTAACTATGGACAAGAGGTCTGCTGCTTTGATTCAATGCCTACCCACATCTCTCTGATCGGCAGATTGGGCTAATAATCTTGACAGCAGCCTTTCTTTTGTGATACCCAATGCACCCTGGATGGTTATTTGCCTCTTTCATGGAATCTTAGTATTCTTCGTCCAACAGAAAGTGCAAAGAAGTTGATATTTTAGATTTAAGTTGTTTTCATAGAATCATAGAATACTAGGACTGGAAGGGACCTCGAGAGGTCATCGAGTCCAGTCCCCTGCCCTCATGGCAGGACCAAATACTGTCTAGACCATCCCTGATAGACATTTATCTAACCTACTCTTAAATATCTCCAGAGATGGAGATTCCACAACCTCCCTGGGCAATTTATTCCAGTGTCTGACTACCCTGACAGTTAGGAACTTTTTCCTAATGTCCAGCCTAAACCTCCTTGCTGCAGTTTAAGCCCATTGCTTCTTGTTCTATCCTCAGAGGCCAAGATGAACAAGTTTTCTCCCTCCTCCTTATGACACCCTTTTAGATATCTAAAAACTGCTATCATGTCCCCCCTCAATCTTCTCTTTTCTAAACTAAACAAACCCAATTCCTTCAGCCTTCCCTCATAGGTCATGTTCTCTAGACCTTTAATCATTCTCGTTGCTCTTCTCTGGACCCTCTCCAATTTCTCCACATCTTTCTTGAAATGCGGTGCCCAGAACTGGACACAATACTCCAACTGAGGCCTAACCAGCGCAGAGTAGAGCGGAAGAATGACTTCTTGTGTCTTGCTCACAACACACCTGTTAATGTTACAGCCCCAGGAGACTTCTTTTATTCTGCACAAGTTTCTTTATATGTATAAACACATCAGAATAAAAAACGCCATCCTCGTGCAGCGTGATCATATATCTTCTCCTTACTATATATTTTAGAAATGTGCATCAGTCTGTCAGTCTGTGGGTCCATTTGTTCAAGAACTTCTAAATGGCAAGAGCTAAGACCATCAAATTTTGGTATGCAGCTTCCTCTTATCATAACTTAAAGCAAGGTCAGGGTTTGGTTGTGCCAGGATAAAGGGATTCGCGTGGAATTAGATTGTTTCTCATAAAATGTAAAGGGAGAGGTCTGGCAGGAAAGAAACTGTTTTCATATACAGTTTCTTACCTGTAGAATGGTGGTTATAAAACATCACATGGCAGTAGAGGATTAATTAGTCTATATTTGCAAAGCGTTTCAAGGTATTAAAATGAAGCTCAAATGGGAAATGTTTTGTTTTTGTTTAACAAACTTAGTCAAACCTTAATAAAAAAGTTCTAGCTCTGAGAGTGGTTGGTGTTAGGATCAGTTCTTATTTTACTTACGCTTGTTTATTCACCCTTCCCTTTGCTAGCTTTTCTGCTGGTGAGTACAATGCAGAGCTGGTCTTGAAAAGCCCAAGCTCTGTGTCATCCTCTCTAATAATCCTCTCTAATAATCTAATAACCTATTAAACTTTGCCTCTTAATACACTTTTGTTTTGTGTTGCATCATGTTGGGGACAAAGCAAGAGCTGAGTTCAGTGGGCAACATTTTCAAACATGCATAAGACATTTGGGAACCTAACTTGCTTGGGAATTTGGGGTGGTAAAGTGTTCCAGGTTATATATATGCCCCTGTATTAGGGATGTGAATGGTTAACCAGTGGGGGCTGGAGCAGCTTCCTGCCTGCTGTGGGCAGAGGATTCCTCTAGTCCTGAAGAGCCCACCAGTAGTGGGGGTTGCTGGAGCCCCTGTCCGCAGTTGGGGAGGGGGCCTCAAGCCCGCATCCAAGAGGCGGGGGGCCATTCCAGCCCAGTTGGGCTGAATCAGCCCCCTCACCCTACCCATGCCCCCTTTAATCAGTTAACTGGTAAAACATTGGGGCTACGTCTAGACTACAAGCCTCTTTCGAAAGAGAGCGTCTAGACTGCAACCACTTCTTTCGAAAAAGCGAACCACTTTTTTGAAAGTGAGCATCCAGGCAGTCTGGATGCTCTCCTTGGAAAAAGCCCTGTTTGCATTCAAGAACACCTTTTTTTGAAAGAGCACTATCAAAAAAAGTCGTTCTTCCTCGTAAAATGAGGTTTACTGCAGTTGAAAACACCGATATGTTCTTTCGATTTAATTTCGAAAGAACATGGCAGCAGTCTAGACGCAGGGGAAGTTTTTTCGAAAAAAGGCCACTAGACACACCCTATGTGTAACAGTTAACCAATTAAACGGGATTTTACATCCCTACTCTATATACCAAGAAAAATCCTGTTTAGAAGGCCTGTCACTGTTGGGTCAGGTTTCATTTTATGAGCATTACAGCCCCAGGAGACTTCTTTTATTCTGCACAAGTTTCTTTATATGTATAAACACATCAGAATAAAAAACGCCATCCTCGCGCAGTGTGATCATATATCTTCTCCTTACTATATATTTTAGAAATGTGCATCAGTCTGTCAGTCTGTGGGTCCATTTGTTCAAGAACTTCTAAATGGCAAGAGCTAAGACCATCAAATTTTGGTATGCAGCTTCCTCTTATTATAACTTAAAGCAAGGTCAGGGTTTGGTTGTGCCAGGATAAAGGGATTCGCGTGGAATTAGATTGTTTCTCATAAAATGTAAAGGGAGAGGTCTGGCAGGAGAGAGTTATACTGCAGAATGACCACAGGGGGCAGCACGGGAGCAGAGATGTGGATTGAGACAGCTAGCAGGGGTTGGGGATTAGAAAGGGACAGCAATCTGCCATATAGTTCTGAGAGTCTGTGTGTCTGTCCTCCCCCAGCCAGGGAGCATGCAACCCTCCCCTAGCTGTGCTGGCTGGAGCTACAGCAGCCATGGACAAGCGTTTCACTCCTGGCTTCAGGCTGCTATGGCGAGAGAGGGCTGGGGTTGTCGTGTCTCCCTAGGGCAGCCTGCATACTGAACCTCTCATCTCCATTCCCACCCCAGAGCAATGATTTAAATGAAGAAAAAAAATTGTATTTGAGTTAAGGACCCGAGCAACTCCAGGAATATGTGCCATGGTGCTATTTATAATTCAGATGCATACATGAAGACATAGCAGCATTTTAATTACAAACTACACAAAGTGGGGATGGAGTGCTTACTTTTCAGTCACATAAGAACATAAGAACGGCCGTACCGGGTCAGACCAAAGGTCCATCTAGCCCAGTATCCTGTCTGCCGACAGTGGCCAGCACCAGGTGCCCCAGAGGGGGTGGACCGAAGACAATGATCAAGCGATTTGTCTCCTGCCATCCCTCTCCAGCCTCTGTCAAACAGAGGCCAAGGACACCATTTTATCCCTGGCTAATAGCCTTTTATGGACCTAACCTCCATGAAATTATCTAGCTTCTCTTTAAACTCTGTTATATTCCTAGCCTTCACAGCCTCCTCTGGCAAGGAGTTCCACATGCTGACTACGCTGTGTGAAGAAGAACTTTCTTTTATTAGTTTTAAACCTGCTACCCATTAATTTCATTTGGTGTCCTCTAGTTCTTCTATTTAGGAACTAATAAATAACTTTTCTTTATCCGCCCTCTCCACACCACTCATGATTTTATACACCTCTATCATATCCCCTCAGTCTCCTCTTTTCTAAACTGAAAAGTCCCAGTCGCTTTAACCTCTCCTCATACGGGACCCGTTCCAAACCCCTAATCATTTTAGTTGCCCTTTCTGAACCCTTTCCAAGGCCAAAATATCTTTTTTGAGGTGAGGAGACCACATCTGTACACAGTATTCTAGATGTGGGCGTACCATAGTTTTATACAGGGGCAGTAAGATATTCTGGTCTTATTTTCTATCCCTTTCTTAATAATACCTAGCATCCTATTTGCCTTTTGACCGCTGCACACTGTGTGGAAGTTTTCAGAGAACTGTCCACGATAACTCCAAGATCTCTTTCCTGATTTGTTGTAGCCAAATTAGCCCCCATCATACTGTACGTATAGTTGGGGTTATTTTTCCCGACGTGCATTACTTTACACTTATCCACATTAAATTTCTTTTGCCATTTTGTTGCCCAATCGCTCAGTTTGGTGAGATCTTCTTGGAGTCCCTCACAGTCTGCTTCTGTCTTGACTATCCTAAACAGTTTGGTATCATCCGCAAACTTTACCACCTCACTGCTTACCCTTTCTCCAGATCATTTATGAATAAGTTGAACAGGATTGGTCCTAGGACTGACCCTTTGGGGACACCACTAGTTACCCTCTCCATTCTGAAAATTTACCATTTATTCCTACCCTTTGTTTCCTGTCTTTTAACCAGTTCTCAATCCAAGAAAGGACCTTCCCCTTATCCCATGGCCATGTAATTTACACAAGAGCCTTTGGTGAGGGACCTTGTCAAAGGCTTTCTGGAAATCTAAGTATACTATATCTACTGGATCCCCCTTTTCCGCATGTTTGTTAACCCCTTCAAAGAACTCTAATAGATTAGTAAGACAGGATTTCCCTTTACAGAACCCATGTTGACTTTTGTCAACTCTGAACATTAGATTTCTCTTCTGTTTTGAGAGGGAACATGCAGATTGAAGTCTTGAAATATCCCTCTCCCATCTAAATAGGGGCACAAGATTAAATTGCCCAATTCAAACCAGTTATGTATCTTTCCCTTTTTCAGTCTCTTATGGGCATGAAATCTTATAAAGGATTTTAGTTTCAAAATAGCATCTTTGTGCTAACATCTGTTCTGAATGCAAAGAGGATATTCCACCTTGTCTTAGACTCTAGCATCAGGTCTATAATATAATCAGTGAATTTCCAGCAGGACATCTTCCATGCACAGCAAAGGCTTTGTCAAACTGTCTGTAGAAAGCTGTACTATTCCATGCTAGTGATGAATCCTTGTCTCTCATGTGTGTATTACATTTTTAGACTAGGTGAAGGAATGTGCTGTGCTGAGGTCTCTGCAAATGTCACATCTTGCCATTGTCATGGGAAACGTGTTGAAATTATAATCTTAAAAAAGTCAAGAAATCCAGTCTGGGATTTATCTGGGATTTGTTGAAGACAGTGATACTTTGCATAGATGTCAGACAGGTACTGTGGCTGCTAGGAGTGGATGGATGACTCTGTTTCTTCCATTTGGACTAGTGTGTTAAAAGAACATTTGATCTGTGACTCGGTGGTAATACCCAGGATGATATTTTTGTCCTTGTCCCACTTTCTCCACCACTTCCCTTCCACCCCCAGCCTACCTCTAGAATGTACTCTGCCACCTGCTGTGCACAGTCAGAAAAACTCAGCTACTGCTGTTTAAATACTGAGTAAAAGTCAGCTATTAGGGGTCGTTCTCTTGCTTGCCTGAGCATGAAAGGGAAGGACTCTCGATTTGACGGGGAAGTTAAGAAATGGCTACTGGACCCCACAGTACGTGCTCTGACTTCTTTGCAGTGATTAAAGTGATTTTAAATCCACCCAAGAATGTCCTTTCCTTGCACAGTCTTACGTATTCTTCCAGTGCTTGAAGAATGAGACACAGCTGTGCTTGGACCTTCAGTGAGCCTACATAGGCTCTACCTTCCATACTCCATAACAAGTTATGGTGAAATTAACATGATCCACAGTGTGGCCCAGTGTCAGCCGATGGTCAGGGCAGTGAATGTGTGTGTGTTACACCCGAGTCTTCAACTGCTGAGACACAAGGCCCCGTCGCAGTGGGCAGTCTAGGTGAGACTGACGGGCGCCCCGAGGAGTTTAACGTCCGTGTCTTTACCGCTAGGATCGGGATCCCTTCGCGGTGGGCAGCCAACAGGCCGATAGATGCCCCAGAGTTTACAGGGAGAGCTTATTACACCTCAGATTTTGACTGCTAGGATACACGATCCCTTTGCAGCGGGCAGCCTGGGGAGCCTGAGAGATGCCCCAACGGATCTGTCCCCTGGAAGTGACATGATCCAACACTCAAGCTCTCCCTATATCTTTCCCTTATGACCGGCTGGAGTTCTTTTTAAAATTGTGCTTGGTTCTGTTACAGCAACTGAAGGAGTCAGGTCACAGCTTAAACAGTTACTATTTTATTGTTACAGGGTAAACTTAGCTGTTAAATGCTACTACTGTGTTACAGATAACACAGCCACTACAAAGGACAGGACAGAAATTACACTAAGTAGTCACTTACAGGTACCATGAAACCCTTTTGGTTCTCTGAGCTCTTATTAAATGCATGCAAAATAGACACCTAGCAGGTATATATTCTCACCCCTGTGTTCCAGACTTGGTGTGGCCAGCGTCTTTCTCTCAATCCCTCTGGAAGAAGTAGGGCGAGGTTGGGCGTCCCACAGATCTCCCACAGTCAATCAATACCTGCCAGCAGGTGTAGATGATTGGAGCTCAAATGGGGTGGGCTACTAAACCCCTCTTTATACCCCTTGGGTCACGTAGGCTTCTTCCTGGTCTCAAGTGGCCAATTAGGAAAAATGGCTTTGAACGCCAAGTTTCCCCCGAAGGGTGCAAAGCATAATTCACACCTGGGAAAATGCAGACAATGGGCACCTCTGGTATGTGATGGGCGAAGATTCCTCTCCTGGGACAGTGCAGGCATGTCAATTACTGGTACTAGCCATCAGGGCGGCGGGAGGCCCCGGGTCGTCAGCTAGCCCATTTACTGTCTAGTTTCTGTTTATGGTAGAGTCAGGGACAGGCAGCACACCTGCGTTCCCAGGGCATCAAAGGCTGACTGCCTTTCTCTTGCTCTCTGGGCGGGGGAAAAACAAGATGGGGTTCATGTCTGGCTACACCCAGGGATAAAGGTGCAAGACTGAGACTCAGGAGATGCAGCCACCCAGCTTCTGTTTGCAGCTGTGCCACTGATTCCGGGAGATCATACCACACCTCCTTTTCTCTGTTTTGTCTCACTAGACTGGAAGCTCTTCCAGACAGGGACTGTCTATTATTCTGTGAATTACTCTGTATAGTGATCAGAACATAGTGGCCTTGATCTTGGGTGGGACTTAGAGGTGTTGCCCTATTACCGACAAGTAACAATAATAGTGGGTTCCCAGCATGAGCCTGATAGCCAGATGATTTATACCAGCTGTTCCCAGTGATTTCATTTGGCATTGCAGGTGCTCAATACTCCTGCAATTCAGGCATAAGGTGTCTCCAGTTGGGTGCGAAAAAAGGAGGACTTCAAAAATTAATGGGCTTGTTGTAAAAAGGACCTGTTTTCTTATACTCTTGGGCTGTGCCTCAGAGAGAGGGTCAGGTCAAGGAGGAGGGCACGTGGATAAGAGAGTTGAAAGCCCCAAACATGATCATATACATTGAGAAGTCTAACAAGCATCAAGATACACCTGTCAGGCAGAATGACAGATTGAATGCATTCTGTGAAATGCTGGGGAGAGTTTTAAATATGTAAAAAAGGGCTTTTTCAACCCAGTTTTTATGCTGCAGGAACAGAGCAAAAAGAGTCCATTTCAGCGTGAAATGGTCATGAAAATACGTTCATTCAAATGTGAAGAATTTTTAATTGTGGGGGGAGGAGCTTGACCAGTTTGCTTTTCAGAAGCAGGAATGAAGCAGCCCAGAGAGTGAGGAGGTGTGAGAGAGAGCACAAGTGATGTAATGACAGCCCTTAAAGATGCATTAAACTGCAGGGTTTCTAAAGTAGGCTTAAAGATGAGCCTAAGTAACTGGGACAAAGTCTGCTCAGCAGCAGCCACAGATGGGCCATGGCTTTCAATATTATCTGCTTGGAATCACAAAGGGGGGAGTTTTGGTGCTTTTCTGTCCCCTCATCATTTGCCGTGAGAGAATATTATTGTTAATTTTCACTTCTACAGGAGAGGCTGCAGGGAGAGGCAGAGGAGAATAAAAGAGAACAGCCACAACCAGTAGTTATGGGGATCAGCCTGTACTGGATTCTTCCATTCTGCCTTTGCCAGGCGGGGCGTTAATGTGGCGTGAAAGCAGTTTAAAGCCCTGGGCCTCTCTCTGAGCCAGCAGGGTGTCCCTTGCAGGCCAAAGTCCCCAGTGGGTGGCTGTCAGTGGAAGTTCGGTCGGTTAAGCAGAAATTTATTGGTATTATATTTTTTCCCCTTTTTGTTCTAGCGGCAGGGAGAGTGCAAGTGACAGCTGTACTAGAAGCTGAAATGTCTCTGAATGGGATCAGAAGACATCTGCAGAGGGCTTTCTGACAAACCCTTTTTGATGTGCTTTAGTAGCTTCTAAAGATATCATGGGGGGAAATAAAATCGGGAAGCCCTTACTGTTTCTGTGGCGTTTAGTCTCCTACATCTTTTTATTGGTCTATTTGTTTATACAGCCCTGGTTCTTTTCCATCCCTCAAACAATTCAGGGAGCCCTTTTGATTGGAGTCACAATCAAGTGAGGGGAGTGACTCCTCCCCTCCCTTTTTATAGCTGCACCCCCACGTCATCACTCCTTTTCTCTAATTTCCAAGTAGTGTGGAGTGGAGGTTTGGAAGGGAAAAGAATCTCAGAGTTATGTCTCATGGCAAATCTCCTACATGGTATTGCTTAGCTCTGTTGCCACCAATGCTATCAAGCCAACCAGAGATATTTTAAAAAACCAAAATGTCTTTGTTTTTTTTTTCTTAATATCTCTCTCCCCTGACCATCCATCCCCCAGATCCCTTCATCTTCAGCTGCGTGGCTTGGAAGAAAAATAATGCAATATCTTTTATCATTAACCTGCTCAGTTGCAAATCCTCCCCTCAC
This sequence comes from Rafetus swinhoei, assembly GCA_019425775.1. Classification (NCBI taxonomy): domain Eukaryota; kingdom Metazoa; phylum Chordata; order Testudines; family Trionychidae; genus Rafetus; species Rafetus swinhoei. Next base: position 50,051,356 of record CM033432.1, read on the forward strand.
CCCAGCAAATTCACACATATATTTGCATTTGCAATAGACTGTATTCTTTATTTCTATAGTGTACCTTTCTTATTAATGTCTCTCAAAGGGCTTTCCAGGAAATGAAATGAATAGAGATTAAACACGAAAGATCTGCCTTCCCTGTTAAAATGCTACATTTTTGAGAGAGGTGAGGAGCTAAGTTAGCATTTTGTCTCATCACATCTGCTGCCCCTTTGAGATAGGGCATTTAAACTCAGCTCACTGGATTCTGTGTCAGTAGCTGCAGGCATCCACAGTGTATTTCTGATCCTAATCCTTCATTATCTTAAAGGGTTTTACTATATAAGGCTTCTGATTTTTTTTTTTAGGCTTTGAAGTAATGTAAAAACTGAAATACAGCCTGTATTTTTAGGGGCTTCCCTCCACCCTCCCCAGTTCTGTTTGTTTATTTTCATACAGCAATCAGCACAGAGAGCCCAGCAGTACGTGATTGTGTAGGTCCTGCTGTTAGGTTAGTCATCTACATACATGTTTCTTGTTGCCGAATTTGTCAGATGTTCTATCACTGGCACAGTCAGCCTGGGATGGATGATGTGTGTATCTATACTGGTGGTTATCTGTAAAGTATACTACTTTAACTTATACTACATGGGCTTTTTGAGAGTTTAGATAAAAAAAAAGAAAGGTCTAGAATGAATAATAGACTAAAATCAGCTCCCATATTTCACCTGTGTGTCCCAGCAGAAATTGGACCATGTAGCTAGAAACATTTTTCGAGGTCATTAGTCCCTACGTTGCACAGTCCTGGATACTCGTCCTAGATAAAAACAAGTAGTCGTATGGCACCTTAGAGACTAACAAAAATATATAGAGAATCATGAGTTTTCATGGACAAAACCTAAAGCTCATGATTCTGTATATATTTTTCTTAGTCTCTAAGGGTATGTCTACACTAGCTCGTTAGTTCGAGCTAGGTAGGCAAATGAGGGCAACCGGAGTTGCAAATGAAGCCCGGGATTTAAATATCCCAGGCTTCATTTGCATGTTCCCGGTGCCGCCATTTTTAAATCCCCCTTAGTCCGAACTCCGTGTCCATGGCTACACGCGGCACGGAGTAGGTAGTTTGAATTAGAGATCCTAATTCGAACTACCGTTACTCCTCATTCCACCTTCTCCAATTTCTCCACATCTTTCTTGAAATGTGGTGCCCAGAACTGGACACAATACTCCAACTGAGGCCTAATCAGCACAGAGTAGTATCTTACTCACAACAATCCTTTTAATGCAGCCCAGAATCATGTTTGCTTTTATTGCAACAGTGTCACACTGACTCATATTTAGCTTGTGGTCCATTATGACCCTTAGATGCCTTTCTGCAGTATTCCTTCGTAGACAATCATTTCTCATTCTGTATATGTGAAACTAATTGGTCCTTTCTAAGTGGAGTACTTTGCATTTGTCCTTATTAAACTTCATCCTGTTTACATCAAATCCCTCCTCTATCAGCTCCTTGAGTATTCTAGGATGCATTTCATCAGGCCCTGGTGACTTGCAGACATCTAACTTTTCTAAGGAATTTTTAACTTGTTCTTTTTTTATTTTAACATCTAAAGCTACCCTATTTCCACTAGCTTTCACTATGTTAGGCATCCCATCACCATCCATCTTCATGACAAAAACCGAAACAAAAAAGTCATTAAGCACCTCTGGCATTTCCAAGTTTCCTGTTATTATGTCTCCCTCTTCACTGAGCAGTGGGCCTACCCATTCCTTGGTCTTCCTCTTGCTCCTAATATACTTGTAGAACATCTTCTTGTTACCCTTTATGCCTCTAGTTAGATTTAGCTCATTTTGTACATTTGCCTTTCTAACCTTGCCCCTGCATACCGGTGGTGTTTGCTTATATTCATCCTTTGTAATTTGACCTAGTTTCCACTTTTTATATGACGCCTTTTTGATTTTTAGATTATATAAGGTTTCCCGGTTGATCCAAGGTGGATTCCTGCCATACTTTCAGTCCTTTCTATGCAGTGGAATAGCTTTCTTTTGGGCCCTTAATATTGTACCTTTAAAAAGCTGCCAACTCTCTTCAGTTGTTTTTTCTCTTAGTCTTGCTTCCCATGGGACCTTAGCTACCAGCTCTCAGAGTTTATTAAAATCTGCCTTCCTGAAATCCATTGTCTCTATTTTGTTGTTCTCCTGTCTACCATTCCTTAAAATCATGAACTCTGTGATTTCGTGGTCACTTTCACTGAAGCTGCCTTCCACTTTCAAATTTTCAACCAGTTCCTCCCTATTTGTTAAAATCAAATCAAGAACAGCTCCTCCTTCCCCCCAGTAGCTTTCTCAACCTTCTGAAATAAAAAATTGTCTCCAGTGCAGTCCAGGAACTTCTTCAATAATCTGTGCCCTGCTGTGTTAGTTTCCCAACAGATGTCTGGATAGTTGAAATCCCCCATCACCACCAAAGCCCATGCTTTGGATGATTTTGTTAGTTGTTTAGAAAAAGCCTCATCCACCTCTTCTGCCTGGGTAAGTGGTCTGTAGTAGACCCCTAGCATAACATCACCCTTATTTTTTATCCCTTTTAACCTAGCCCAGAGACTCTCAACAAGTCTGTCTCCTATGTCCATCTCCACCTCAGTCCATGTGTATTCATTTTTAATATATAAGGCAACACCTCCTCCCTTTCTCCCCTACCTGTCCTTCCTTAGCAAGCTGTACCCTTCTCTACCATATTCAGTTGTGTGTGTTATCCCACCAAGTGATGACAACAAGAAACTCAACACTAATCTTTATTCACTTTCTCTGTAAACCAAAATAAGCTGTGTTTATAAATACATCTAGTGATCCACCGAGGCAAACTCTTCAAACCCTAGAAGGCATTAGGAATTAGTTTTGAATTGCCCTGTGCATATTATGAAGATTTAAATTGCATATCACAAGACCTCAAAATGTTTTGAAAAGTTTATGGAATAAAAGATTAAGAAAAGTTAGAGCTGAATGAAAAGGGGTACTATGAAGAAGTCCACCCTATCTCTTGGGCTGTTTCTATAACCTCGTATGTATTGTGCCTATCAGTTTATTTCTCTGTAATCTGCATCTAAGAATAAACTAATACCCTTTAGTTGGTCTCAGTGAAAGTTAATATTGTCTCTGTGAGAGGGTGAATACTAGGCTCTTAGTAGTGCTGAAATAACAATTAAATAGTTCACTGTTTTAAATTAGGCAATTTAAATTAAAACATGAAAAGGTTAAGATTTGAGAATGTGTATATAAATAAAAATTGTTGTATACCATCATCAGACACAACTGAGCAAGTTATAATCTTCTGCTTACTTTGGGTCCATCTGTTTTATTGCAACATATTTTGGGGGGGGAGGTATTTGTTTTGGGAATTGGAGGTATTTACATGTGGATATCATGGCAAAAATGATAAAGAAATAAGCTTAAATTAATTGAAATAAAATAGCTGAAATGGGATTAGCAGAAAGCAGCAGCCACTGGAGCTACTCCCAGTATCCTCTCAGTTGTTAGTTGTTTAGCAGCCCTTGCTACCTACTCTTCCAAATGCACAGGCATTTTTGGATTGCTCCTGAACTGGAAGAGTTGGTTTTGGCAACTAGAGGCATGTCTACACTACAGAATTAGGTTGCTTGTATTTAATTTGACTTTGAAAATCTGATTTAACAAATGCGATTTTGCATATCCCTGCTAGGTGGCTGTGGTTGATGGAGCACATCCTCACTGCCTGGAGTTGGGTGGTCTCGAGAAGGAGTGATGCATTATGGGTAGCTATCCCACGGTCCCTGCAGCAGAGTGGAATGCTGGAGTAGCATCCCAAAGCCTTATAGGATGAAAAGATTGTTGCGAGTAGTGCATGCCATCGCCCTTCCACGTCTATGGCTCAGAACAGCCATTCGCCAGCCTTGTCCTGTGGCACACTTATCTAAGCTCCTTTATTTTCATACAGCATTGCTCTGTGTGTCCCTGGCGTGGCCCTTATCCATCTTCCCTTGTGTGATTTTGGCATAGGTATCAACTTTTCTTTTGCTGATTCAGAGGACTGCCTGCACCGACACTTATCCCCAGCAGTCCGAACCAGTGTCTCCTGAATGCTTCATCCTGGAGAGCATCTGCGACTCGCGTGCTCAGCTGTGCTGATGAGCTCTCTGTGCTGCTCCAGCCAACAGGTAATGAACATTTGAAAAGTTCCTGGGGCTTTTCCTGCTCTCCTGGCCGAACAGCGTTGGAGTTCAAAGTGCTCGCCAGAGCATTCACACTGGAGCGCTTTGGGATCACCACCTGGAGGCCAGTAACTCCGAATTACTATACACAGTACTTTTACTGCCCCTAATTCAAGGCGTGAATGTAGTCAATTTTAAAAGCTCTTTAGGTCTAATGGAGGGAATCTGCAACATTGACACACTCATTACAAATTCGACCTAATGCTGAATGCATTGACCTAAGCTCATTGTGTGGACCAGCCCTCCATAGGGGGCTTTAATGTATTCAGAGGCCGAGGTAAGAGGTTTGGGAATGATGATTAGGGGAGGTAGCAAAAGAAGTAACTGTGAGTGGCTGGGGGAGGTGTTAAAACACAGCTTATTTTGCTGGAGTCTTCTGCGTCAGTCTACTGTAACCATTGCATTTGCATTTGTCATCCAAATCCTTCTTTTGCAAGTGTAAAGACCTGTGCGGAATACATTATTATGCCTCTCCATCCACTCCTTTCTTTCCCTGCAACTGAATAATCCATCCTTAGTGTCCATTCTTTCACAGCCACTCCGCGCCAGGACAGTATTCTTGTCTGCACTGTATTTTTCAGTCCTTACACATTCAAAATGCAGGCAATCCCAGCTGTATAGCGCTTACAATGTAAATTAGTTATTGGAAAGGTGGCTGCAACGTGTGCCTTTGATTTTGGTAAGGGATAGTGAAAAGGGAAATCCCAATGACCTCTGCCATGCTCTACCCCAAATGCTGATTTCAAAAGAAGGTCCTCTGATCAGGTTTTGTAACTAACATGGAAATTCCATGAAATTCTCTCCTCACCTGCCATGATCACTATTGCTGCTGTCATTTGAGAGACCAAGGACTGAATAGATCTGGAGCCTGAACTCCTTTGTCCTCCCTCAGTAGGATTCCTAGGTCAAGCTAGGATATGTCAGCAAGGCAGTGCTGCAGAGATTGTTCTGCAGTTTCCTGTGTTGTCCCTCTCTAGTGATGAAGAAAGGAACACAGACTTCAGGGCTGCCAGTCTGGGACTTTTTTCCAGACAATAGATTCAGTTAAAAAAAAATAACCATGATGATGAGCTTTCCTTTCTCTCATGCTCTCCTTGGAGTATGATAAGCAGCCCCATGGCTGGCTGTGATCCAGAAAGGTTGGAGAGAGAGGGAGAGTATGTGTTTTGTTTTTCTTTTCTTTTCTTTTCTTTTCTTTTCTTTTCTTTTCTTTTCTTTTAATAAAGCTCACACTACTAAAAGCTAAGCATCATTATTTTGGTACCTATTTGTAAGCCCTTCTAAAATTTAACTTGTTCAGACTATTTCTTAGAATTAACAAGCTCAGGCTATGTTTCCACTGCAACTTATGTCTGCAGAGTTTATGTCAATCTGGGGTGTAAATAAACCACCTTCCAGAGCAACGTAAGTTACACTGATATGTGGTTAGAGCTGTGTTGGTAGGAGAGTTTCTCCTGTCGGCATAGCTACCACCTGTAATGGAGGTGCTTTTATTATGCCAACAAAAGAGCACTCTTTCCCATCACTGTAGCGTAGAGCATATTCATCAGAGATGTTGCAGCCCGGAAGCTGTACCCTTCTACCATCCATGGGAACTGATCATATTGATTGTTCAAAAGAGGAATGGGGTAGTAGAGTTATTATGAGAATAGCTATAAGAAAGGCTTAGCTGTAGCAGTGCTTTTTGCAAAGAGTGCTCGATCAGAAACTCCTAAGAGGTAGCAGACTTATTTTGTGGGATTGTTGGCCTTTCTCAGAAAGACTAATGATGCTGTGCCAATATGTTCAGTTTAGTTCTCTCGTACTTCTGTGAGCTTTTTTTTACCTAAGACTTCCTATAATCATTCTTTGCATTTTCAGTGCAGAGAGAGCAAAGTATCCTCTAGTGGAACTCAGGAACTCTATTTGGGGATATGGTACACCCAATTTGTGAGTCTACTTATCTCTTAATCATAAACTGTATGTGAAGTGACGCCTAGTCAAAACTTGTCCATCCCTCCTGGCCCAGTGCCCATCTGATGTGTCTTGTGGGAATGGAGGTAAAGAGCAACGAACATGGTACAGATTGAACCGGGTCAGGAAACAGAAGGAAAAGATCTGACTTCCATCATTTGAGAAATCAGGTTTGATCTAATTGTTTCTGGGTAGGCTGTTGCAAACAATAATAAATCACTGAATGATAGAGCCTGGAATTTCATAGTGTCTCATCATCCCTTCTTCCCCATGCTCTTCTCCCCTTCCATTTTTACAGGGTGGTCATTTGAGGCCTAATCACGGGCTCCCTGTGGTCAAGGGAAAAGCTCCCATTGACTTCAGTGGCTTTGAATTAGGCCCTGGAAGAAGAAACAGCACAGGTCCAGTAACAGATGTAACTTGTTAAGACATAAATTAACAGAGGTCATTTTTTAAAATTTGTTGGTGATGGGGGGGTTTGTTTGTTTGTTTGTTTTGGTTATGGTTTTTTTGTTTGTTTTTTGCTTCAAGTGCATTTGCATCACAACCTAACTCACTCTCTGGATTTATGAAGCTCCTTTCTCATGTTCCTTTAGTCAGAAAGCAGTCAGGATTAGATCATTAATGCTCCTTTTTGATTTCCCCTGCAGCAGAAGGAAGAGCTGGAAGGTCAGAATTAAACAACATTAACAGGGCAGAATCCCAAATGTCCCACTCTAAATCTCCCATTAGCTTCACCCCGAAGGTGAAAAGAAAAGAGTGCTAAGAAGGCGAATTCTTGAAAGGGCCATTGTTAACACCCCTTCCTTCTCAGCATCCCATGCCCCCAGTACATAAACCGCAACTCCAAAGACAGTTTGAGGCCCTCACACATCCCTTTTTAAGAGTAAAATTACTCACGACTGTGTCAACTGTGTTACTGGCAGATGCCGCAGCTATTTGCACTCAAAGTACATTCATGTTGCAGGCTGTCTCTAACCACGAGGCATATAAAAGTGATTACATTTAAAAATTAGGATGGATGGCAGCAGTTCAGATATCCCTTGAATAAATGTTATTGTACAGAGCAGCTATAAATCTCATCAATACACTAGTCCTGAAAGGCCCCACTTGCACAGTGAGAAACCAGTTGCACTTCTTCTATTGAATGTAAAAGGCAAACAGGTCAAAGGTGTTTTTCTGGACAAGAACAGCCCTAAGGCCACAGCAGGGATGAGTGGGGGGGGTCACGTTCCCTCTGTGTGAAATGCTGAGAATGGTTGCTTGGTGGAAAGCAGAAATACACCCTCTACTGCTAGGATCCAGCCATATGTGACAAATGACACTGTGGGTGCCAAATCCAGAGGTGACAGAAAATAAGAAAAGGAGACATCTTAATGAATTGCAGGTACTGGAAGGCATGTTCCATTTTTTTGATTGTTGTAAGGAGGGGAAAGAATTGTATTTCTTTATTTTCTTATTGTTTTCTTTTTAGCCTGTTTCCCATCAATGGCATCCAGGAAAGATGCATATGCTTCTCTTTGGCTTTCTGCATTATGCTGATTGGGATAGGGAGACAGCTGTGTATTACTTCAGTAGCTATGGAGAGAAAATCAGAAGTTCTTCCTGGAGCAGACACTGCTGTCAGTCATAACGCTTCAGTGAGCAAGATGGACACCATGCCCCCCCGTTCTCCTGGTGGCAAACACCATAGTAGGGTCCATTGTTACAAAACCTGTTATGGGAACAGACATACTGCAAAGATGTACTTAATCCACAGGATGCTTTAACAACACTATATGCATTGATCATCTTATTCATCTTAATTGAGGAATAGTCAGTTGATGAATGTGTTAGTAACACTAAAGAGAGACTGCCTAAGAAGACTTAGAAGTATTCTATTTTATTTAGATTTCTAGAATTTGTGCTGGTCATATTTGCTGGGTGCATTTACAAAATGTTACAAATGTAATTGAAGTTGACACATCATGTAAAGAAAGAGTTCTCCCTTCTTTCTAATATTGACTTGCCTTGACAGTCCAGTGGGCCATGCCATTTCGGGTTGTAAACTCATCAGATATTTGCAAGTTTAAGCAAAGCCAACTCTTATCAGATGTGCCAGGAAACCAGACTGATCCAAGAATATGGTGTTGGTGATTCAGTAGGGGCAGTCTTTCTGGGTGAGTGTTAAATCAGTGCATTAGCACAGTGCAGTGTGTTAGGGAACATCTACACTGCACGGCTATTTTGGGATACTGGAGTAGCGATGTGAAGGACTAGTCGACTGTCCGATAAGTAATGCTTATAGGATAGTCGACTAGTCACTCCCTCTCCCCACCCCCCGCTGCCCCTATCAGATAGAGGCAGCAAGGGGTGGGGGAGAAGAGGGGATACTTCAAAGCAGCAGCGCCACTTGAAGCCTGGGACCAGACCCTGGGCTCCACGCAGCACTGCCACTTTTAAAAGCTGCGTGCAGCCTGGGGCCAGCTGGGGTGCACCCAGGCTACACATGGTGTTTCAAAGTGGCAGGGCCACGTGGAGCTCAGGATCAGCTGGGGACTCCAGGCTCCACACGGTGCTTTCACCTTTAAAGTGTAGCAACAGCCCTAGGGCTGTTACTACACTTGAAAGGCGGAGGCACCCTATCGACTAATTGAATAGTTGATGCAAAATGTCGAAAATATTTTTCGAAATAATGGGCGCGCTAATTCGGCATCCCGGTAATCCTCATTCCATGAGGGTTAAGGGATGTCTCAAAATAGTGCATTATTTTGAATTTGGCTCTGTGTAGATGCGCTGAATTTCGAAATAGCCTATTTGGAAATTCAGTCGAAATCAGATATGCACGTTGCAAGCTACGCAACTTGCATATATTATTTCGAGTTTAGGGTGCTGTATAGAAGCACCTTTACTGAGCTATTTGAGGTGTCTTTTTTTAGATCAGATCTTGAGGTGGAGTTCCTGACTATTTGTGGTCATTAACATTTCTGTGGCGCTTTTTTGCAAGTGTGTCCTGGTGAAATTCTAAGAAGATGCAATAACTGCTCTAGACCCTGGAAGATTTCTCTACATGGGACTCCCACTGTTTTAAGTAAATGATGATTATAGTCACAAGATTTTTTTTTTTAATAAACATTTTTCCTATGTAGAGGGACAAGGGATGAGCCCCTTAGCTCTGAGTTTATGGCCTTTTTTAATTCATACTCTGTAATATTTGAAACCACCTAAATTCTCTTTTCCCAGTGGCATGGAGTGGCTGCAGGAGACAATCAGAGTTGCAATGTAAGCTGCAGCAGGTTGATTACCACAGCTATATTCCCCCTCCCTCTTCTTTTCTAGGAATACCATCTGTTTAGTCATTAGCCCCATCAGCTCTCATTAATTGAGTCATGTCTCATTTAGGCTGCTGTATTAGCTTCTCATTGTTCCCCAGATAGGGAGTCACAGGCGTTTTTGCAGATGTCTTGCTTCCTGTTGAGCTCTGTCCAAAGTCAGGTGTCAGCTGGAGAGCAAACATTGGCTCTAGATCCTAATTCGGTTTCTTTTTCCAAACCCTCATGCCAAAATGCCAGCCTGTTCCTTCAGGGTACCAAGTGCCAACTTGTCTTTGCTGGCCCAGCTTTGGAGAGTCATGTGGAATATAAAATTGCCTTAACTAAAGAGAGGAAGCTTTCTGTCTCTGTTATTCTCTTCCCTTTTATTTCTCCGCTTTCATCATCTCTATTCCAGCTAATCTTTTTTCTCCACTCCTTCCCCCATTTCCCAGTGGGCACATCCAAGTACCAAAACCCTGATGCAGAACAGATGTTAAGAAGAAATTACCTGGAAGGGAGTGACTGGATTACAATTCAGTTAGTGCACTTTGGTTACACAGAATTAGTCCTGTGATCAAACTTTATCAAGAAAACCTCTAGAAGAAGAGGGATGGGTATGTGAGGGAGAAAAGGAGCCTCCAGTCATATTTAAATTGAGCATGAGAGGGTGTGTAATTTGTTTTAAAATCTTCTGTTTCATTTGGTTGTTCCAGATGTACAGTTACTACTGTTAACTTTGTGACACTTGCTATGATTTTTTTAAGGTTGAATGGACTGGTTATAGTGCAACCCTTGAATTTTTTTAAAGCCCCATTTGAGTGGGAGGATGTGTTAGAGATTAGCTGGTTCTCTGTGAGATGAATGATTTGTTCAGACAACAAAATGTGGGTGTGAGTTTGAGAAAGCTGCCTTCCAGTGATATTAGGAGGGTGCTGAAATAATCACGGCTATTCTGAGTGATTTACAGAGAAATGAATTAATTACAGCAAGTAGTAAGCTCACACTCTCTCCCCCACCCTCCAAGACCAGCTTGAATAACACACTGTGGGGACATTACATAATATTCCATCCCTAGACATTTTTAAACCTTTCCACCCTACAAGCTGAGGAGGAGGAGTTTTACATAAAGTTTCTGATTCCATATTTTCCAGATATTTTGATCAACTACCTCTGAGCACTTTTCCCACCTAAATTTAGCTCCAAATAATTTAAAAAAAAACCCAGCATTATTCCCACCCTTAACATCTCTGCTTTGTCCTACCTTATTTCATTTGATTTTTAGTTTGCTGCAGTGATATGCATTCAGTCCCTAGGACTTTTCCCTCCATCCTATCAAGGGCTCATATCTGCCTCCATCTCCTCAACTAAATAGGTGGCAGTAGAAAACATTCAGAACATTTTAGTTTCTCTCTGTGAGTTTGTTGTTGATTTCCAGTGGTGGATAAATAGGAGTTTACTTTGTCAGTTCTTGAATAACTAATGTCAGTGCTGAATTTGGCTCAAGGCTGGGAAAACCAAATGGATTTTACAGGAGACCTAAACTAACTTTGGACTTGTTGCACCATCACATCCCCTTTCCCCTACATGCCTAGCTAAAACTTAAAAAACAACAAATAGTCTAATAGCACCTTAAAGACTAACAAAACATGTAGATGGTATCATGAGCTTTCGTGGGCACAACCCACTTCTTCAGATGACCTGAGTGTTGTAAGCACTCTGGTCATCTGAAGAAGTGGATTGTGCCCACAAAAACTCATGATACCATCTACGTTTTGTTAGTCTTTAAGGTGCTACTAGACTATTTGTTGTTTTTTAAGTTTTTCCTGTTACAGACTAACTCAGCTACCCCTCTGATACCTAGCTAAGTAATTCCTTTGTCCTGATTTCTACCACATTCATGGTCAAATCTAGAGGAGAGTTTACTAAGCAATAGAAAGTTTTAAGCTTAGACAGTGTGACTTAAACTACATAGCCTTTCAGTTTACTTGTTACTCTGGAGTCTCCTTGCTTCCTAACCTGCATGCTATGGCTGGGCTAGAAAAGCTATTTCCTTTCTCTCCACAGCTGCTTCTCCCTGCTTTCCATCACCACCACTTTATATCCGTGCTCTAGTTAGCCTCTTCTCTGCCTATCCTAATGTGGGACAAGCACAGCTTATTACAAGCTGTTTATTTTATGTATCTTTGTATCACATCCATTCTGACTACAGGAGGGAAAGATATAGAAAGGGCACTTCCTCAGAAATGACAAAATACAGTGTAGAGACTATGGGTCCCATTGTGGTAGCCACTGTATAGAAATGCAACAAGAAGCTAGTCTTTACCCCAAAGAGTTTACTGTTTAAATAAAGAAAACAGATATGGAGTTTGTAAGCCAAGACAGAGTTTGGAGAGATGAGCCACTAAAGATGGGGGATGGGAAGAAAGGGGACTTTTAAGTCTTCATTCAGACTTAATGGTGGAGAGATACTGGCTCAACATAATACAAAGCAGCCAACGCATGGGATGACCACCTATGTACAGTACAGCTTTACAAATAAAAAAAAATAATTTGACAGGTTGAAGTGTTGTTGGACAACATGTGTGATTTTCCCAGGCGAGGAAAGGAGCTGAGACCCAGAACCGCAACAGTATTTCGGCTCCTAACTCCCAAGCATCAAAATACCTTTAAGGATCCAGGCCCAAGTGACCATGTAAGGTGGTTATATGGCTGACTCAGATGCCCTGCATAAACTCTACCTGCACGCCTGGAGCCTGAGGATGGTGTGTGAAGTGCTCAGGCTTTGCTCCTTTGAGCTGTGCATGTTAACCTTCTATGTAGGCCCTGCTGTGTCTTTTACCCTACAGATGACATTTGAAAGCAATGGGGCTGGCAGCATTATCCATGCAGCCAGCAAAGCTCATGCTTCATCTGAGGTTTAAAATCAACTTGTCAGTGTGAGCCAGATACAGGCATTTTTGCAAGTATCGTCTGAGAAAGGAGAATGACTGAGTACGGGCGTTTGCCTCTAAGTATCGTTTCTGGGAGCTCAGAGGCTTAGTGGATTAATCTTCCTTCTGGAACTGTGGATCAAGCTGAAGTGCAGGGCAGGATGATTATTAAGACTGAAATTCTCTGTCAGTTTGTTGGCAGAGATGGTTCCTCTGCATCAAAGCTGGGGCAAAGGAGTGTCTGTGAAAGTGCCTGGCCTTGGGCCCTTTTGTCTGTGGTGGAAGCAATTGTGTGAACACATGCGGCGCGCTGCATTCTCGGGTTCTGTAGTGTGCCATCACCTCCTGTCTTCCCTGTTAGGTTTTCACTTTGTTCTTCATAAAATCTCCAAACAAAGCCCTTGCCAGATTCCTCTCATAACAAGGAGTTATGTTGGATAGAACATGGCTGATGTGTTTGGAGACCTGAATCTTTTTGGTTGTTTTTGCTAAAGTCTGTATTCCTGTTGGGAGCCCTGAGCCTCCTCTGTTAAGGGCCCATGTCAGAATGGAACTAGCAATCAGCTGTTGAGTGATTCAAAGCATCTTCCCTGCTTCCTCAGGGACATGAGTAATACCTGGCTAGCATTCTGATTCCTGGTCCCTCTTTAGCAGGGAGACAAAGGAATTAGGCCTGAAAGTTGAATGTGGGTCTTCCACTTAGCAAGGACCGAGGATATAAACTGGCACAGGACTTGAATCTTTGATTTTATGCTTGCCACAATTAGAGTATGTGCTTAAGTCCATACCTGTTTAGCAACATTTGCTTAAGTGCTTTGCTAAATAAGGACGTTTTCCTTGCTTCTTATTTTGTGTATTATCACAGTGCCTAGGAACCCTAGTCCTGGACAGGACCCCACTGTGCTAGGTGCAGTACAGACGCAACAGAAAGATGCTTCCTCGTTATGATGTGGCCATGAATTGCATTAACTCCTGATCAATGTTCCCTTGAATTTTTTCTGTTCAGGTATGAAGTAAATTTTATTATGTGCATCAAGACATTTGTGATGTGCACAACCAGTAGAAACATACACTGGCAGCTGTGGATGCTCTGCTAATCAGCTGGCTGGCATTTAGGGTCACCAGGTGTCCGGTATTTGCGCTCTCTGCCCGGTAAAAAAATCAGAAAATACCAGACATGTGCAATGTCCGGTATTTTCTGATTTTTCTGGCTGCGCACTGGACGGAAGTCTGGTGTGGGCGGGGGGAAACGGCTGGAAGGCAGGGCCACGATCGGTGCTAGGAGCCTGTGATTGTGCAGAAGCCTAGCGGGGTTGGGGGAGTGTCTGGGACTCCCAGCCACTCCCCGGCCCCCGCCCCACCAGGCTTCTGCGCAATCACAGGCTCCCAGCGCTGATTGCGGCCCCGCCTCCCAGCCTGGGAGTCCCAGCTGGGAGGTGGGGCCGCGATCGCTGCTCTGGGTGTGTCAGAAGCCAAGCAGGGCCGGGGGGAGTGGCTTGGGAGGTGGTGCGCAATCGGCGCTGGGAATTCTCTACAATCATTTCAGCTGCAGGATAAAAAGGTGTTCTTCTAAATTCTTCTATAGCCCTAGCTTTAGAGGAATAGAAAACAATGAAAATAGCATGCACATTTGCACAATTACTTCTAAGCCTCTTTACAAAGAGATGGTGTAGGACGAAGACTGTTTATAATAAAGTTAAGTATTAAACATAGCATGTGTGTTCGTGGCAGTGGTTTTTTGTTGTTGTTGGGTTTTTGGGGGTTTTTTGCTTGACTAATTTTTAGCCCGCGTGTTCGGTATTTTTTGGGAGACCATCTGGCAAGCCTACTGGCATTTGAATCTCTCCTGGGTGGCCACCCAAGCTCTCAGCTTTCAGGGAACGCTGATCCTGACCTGGGACCTGAGTTACTAACAGAATGAAATTAAAACATGTCTTCCTGCTTCTGTGAGACTATACAAATGCTCTTGCACTGTGATTACAGTGAGCCGCATTCACTTTTTTATTACTTTTATTTTTGAAACACGTGCCCTCTGAGTTCTCAGCTGCTGTGGGATATTTTAAAAATACTTTTCAAACGATGGACCGAACAAGCTGAAAGTGTGAGCCTATTGACAGGCTGGGGAGCTCTGTACAGCAGCTTGTCAGTAAGTGTGTTTGTGTCTTCTGGCAAAAATATTCTTGGCATGACATTTGTTTAAATAAATTTTAAAAGATAATTTTTTAAAAAACCCTAAGCCATGGGCATATGTTTTCAGCAATGTCTTCACCAAGCAGGACCTGTTTTTACGGCTTTGTCGTCTTTTAATAAGGGTAAATGAAGCTTCTCAGTGGAGCTGGTCTTTCTTTTAATGTTTGAAGCACATATCAGCAGATTGCCAGTGCTCCAGGAGTACATCTGTTTTGCATGCACTTTTAATGCAAGTTTTGTTTTGAGGGCCTTTTTTTATTGATTAATCATTTCTATCTGCTGCTTCTGTTCACCCTCCACTAGGTCTTCTCTGTTGGGCATTGTGGGGAAGAGAGATGCGTGTCTGAGTGTCCTTGGATGAGCGCTAGTACAAAGCTTTTATAGTCAGGGGACTTAATCCTTTTCAGACTTCATCTCTGTGTAATCATGGCTAGCCTTTTTGAATGGGGTATCACTAATTATTTACAGGCAAAAAGGAGGTCTCCATTTAAATTGACATGTTCTGGGGGTTGCCTGGGTTCTCCACATCCATAAAATCATTAATATAATTTGAGCAGAGGATGATAAATGGGAGTGCTGCCTATGGATGGACATAACACAGAAATCTGCAGATATGTTTTTTTAAATGGTTGAAAACACTGATGCTGGCTGTGGCTCCAGACCGTACATTTAAATGGCCATGTGGTACAAAAAGGGTGGCATTGGGCACCTTTTCTGCAATTTCCTTATGTTTCCCTTTTTAAGCTGTTCCTTGTATTTTTGACTTACCCAACAGCTTGTTTTTGCTTGCTATAAAACAAACGTAGTGGCCAGTTTGGGAAATGTAAGGAACTGACACACAAATGCAGATTCAACTCAGAATCCTTTGTGCACTTCACAGGAGGTGCCAGTCTCCAAATTCATCCCATCCTCTGCACTTCAGAAGAGGACACATGGGAATGGACACACTGATTTATGGGGTGTTTATAGCATCTAGGAAAGACTGGCTGCAAGTAGATTAGCAAATTCACTTCAGTAGGAGGCACAGGGAATGAGAACATCAGGCTCACAACTAGACAGACAGCTACTCTCTTTTACCTTAATAGATTCATCTGCCAAGTCTTTGTTGTTCATGGTGATGTGAGACAGGTATAACTGAGTGCTGAAGGAGCTAGCCAAAATGAGAGAATTGGCTGAAGTCCAGATTTTTATTGTTGAGAGTGCAACAAGTTTTTGGACCATGGAGTGTACTGTTAAGCATTTTGGTGAAGCCTCAGTGGCACAAGGGTCACAGAAGATCCCAGCAATTACCAATGAGCTGTAACCTAGCAAACCCTGGGGCGCACGCCCTTGCACATAAAGCAGAAAATGATTAAAATTTTAGGCCAAGGTGTGTGTCACATCAAAAATGTTTTCAGCCTCAGCCATTAAACCCCTAACATTGTGTTTTGTAATGTGGCCATAAGCCATAAAATGTCTGAACAGGCAAGAGTGCTAGTAACGTCATAAATAATAATGACACTTCTCTGAGAACATGCATGAGCAGAGAGAGAGAAATAGGGAACAGAACAGACACAGTGAGATTTATTAACCTTAGCAGATACAAGACTGGAAATTTCCTGACAAAAGCAAAGCAAATGTTGTAGGGTCTCCTGAAAGTGGAAAAGAAAAGGTAAGGCCCTACTGAAATATTTGGTGTTGCAGGTATAAAAGATCAGTGATACAGAAACAATAATGCTGTGTATCAAAATAAAATATTACAGTATGATATGCTGTTACAGGCTAAGTTTTTACAGTTTTAAAGTGCAGTGTTAGGCAGATCAACTGCATCGTTTTTTGTGAAGTTCAGTTCCAAACAAAAGATGCTACAGTGAAAATCCATTTGTGTTATTTTTTTTCTTTGTCACAAAGATGCACTGAAATATTGCATATTTCAGAAGGATCCATGGGTATCATCATAAGAAGGTGTTCTGTTTATATATATATATATAAAGTTCCATATCTCTCTATCCTTTTACCATACTAAAAATAAAGCAGCAAAAAAAAGATTAACAAAATGATCAGTGATGAAATCAGACCTGAGCAATACTACAGCCATACCAACAATCACTTTTGCTCCTTCGTCTGCAATAGCCTGAGTAAATAGGTATGCTGCAAGGGATATAGGCAAAAATTTGCCATTATTTCAAATGCAGGTGGGGAGAGTAAGCTCCACAGTTGAGGGCCATTCATGGAAGCTAACCTACTGGCAGCCCTCTTTCTTTTATGCTGAGGGAGCGTTAGCTTTAATGCCTGTGCTGCCCATTGCTGTAGAAAGTTCCAGCATTAGGGTGTTTTCTGGGATAAAACCAGTGCCTTAAATTCCAGTTGAAAACCAATAGGCAACCAGTGCTGACCACACAGCACTAGTAGTATGTGCTGCTAGCCAGATGTACAGTGTAGTGAGGCACTGCAATCTGCATCTGTTTCATTATAAAAGCAACAAAGGCATGGATGGATTTTATGGTTAGTAAGGATCTGCATCCAAACAAGGTCACACTTTCCAAACAAGACACAGATGAAGAATAGAAAGCCTTTCCTGTCACTTCTGCTATATGATTACCAATTATCCAATAGCATCTGAGGATGCCAGATTGCAAGCTCTAGTGAGCAATGATAGGTGCACACTCTCAGGAAGAGGGAGAGGTATTTTTGCTATATCCTCCATTTGCAGAGAAGGCTCAGCAAGGAAGGAACAGATCCACCCAGGAATGTCATGTCCCACTACAGTCCTCCAGAAGTATCACCCACACCTGTAATGAAGGCAGCTGATAAAACTGTTAGTATCTGAATGGGCACCTGATCTTCATCTATGGCTAGGAGATTGCCCTGGTGATGTTAAATGACAATCTCTGTGCTATACTCAGGTCTGTGCCCGGATTACCTTGGACAAAGGAGGTTTTTGTATTGCTGTGTCACTGCGATTGTGGAATGTCCCATTCTCCAAGTGTAGGTATTAAGACCAAGAGAGGGTTATGGACTCTAATGTGATGCCTGTATCATGCCTCGATTCTGAACTATCTGAATCTTACCATACTCTCTGGTAAGGATACCATTTGTCTGAGATGACTGCATACCACGTCTGTGTGATAAGAGAGTTGTACATCTCCAGGATGCCCCACGCAGCAATAGGTCATAGAGCATTTGGGAACTTTTAATGCACAGCAGCAGGACCTACATGGCCATTGAATTAAAACACAGCACTTCAAAGCATTGTGGATTTACACCCCCAGCCTGCTGTGTGCTATCTCACATAGACAAGCTCTAAGAAAGGTGGGACTTACAGAATGCTGCTGTCTTGTTTAACTCGTATATGTCAAAGAACATGCCAGATTTATCCATGAATCCATTGCTCAAGTCATGCTGTCTGACATATTTGATAGTGTTCTGACAGTTCACTGGAATGAATGACACTGCTCTACAGCCAAAATGCTTCTGAAATAAATGTAGTCAAACTTTACTAATTCTGGGTCACTGAGAACGAAAATGATGCTTAAAATTGTTGATTGGCTCTAGTTTTCAAGATATGCTATTGGGTCAGTATATACGACCCTTGACTTGGGAATGGCGGAGGATAAGTGAGTTATAAAGGGAAGGGATCTCAATTTAAACCAGAAATGACTAAAATACATCTTTGACTGGATCTATGAATAAATCTATGACTGGGTTTGGACAGTACTTGCTTTTAGGCAAAACAATGAATGATGCAATCTGAAGCTGGTATTGCATCATACATGATATGAATTGCATCATGTTATTCCTAAAAGTCATGGATGATGCAATCATAAGCTTACATCACTCTGCTGAACAAATTGCCCTATATCAGCTCTAGAAATCATACAGTGTCGTGCTCTCTTATTTGTCAGTGTTTGATTTTGCAAAGGGACACATTTCTGTTTAGCCAAAGTGAGCAGAGATGCCTCGTACTTGTGTGAACAGTGTAGATAACTTCTGCTATGTTTGTGGTGAAGTGACTTTTGCATCACAAAAGCGCAGTATAACCACTATGGTTAAGAAAGCCTATCACCTTTATTTTGGCTGCAAAATTGGAGATCAGGAGAAGAGGTGGGCCCCACACATATGCTGCAACACTTGTGCAACAAATCTTCGCCAGTGGTTGAACAGGAAAAGGAAATCTATGCCTTTTGCAGTGCCAATGATTTGGAGAGCCAACAGATCATACCAGCAATTGTTACTTCTGCATGGTGCCTCCAGTTGGGAAAGGTGTGTCAAAGAAGAAAAAGTGGACTGTGCATTATCCAAACATTCCATCAGCTATCGCCCAGTACCCCACGGAGAAGGACTGCCGGTTCCTGATGCACCAGAATCATTCTCACTTGAGTCAGATGAGGAAGAGGATGAAACTTCTGGTCCTGAACCATCGATGTCACAGGACCCACATTTTCTCCCATCCTCCTCCTCTGAACCACACCTCATAACACAAGGTGAACTGAATGACCTTGTCAGGGATTTGGAACTACCCAAGAGTAAGGCAGAGCTGTTGGGCTCCAGACTACAGCAGTGGAATCTCCTGGCAGGCGATGTTAGGGTTTCCATGTTCCGTGACCATCAAAAGGATCTTGTCCCATTCTTCTTCATGGAAGGTGATCTTGTAGCCTGCAACAACATCTATGGTGTGATGGCAGCCCTCAACATCGTTCACGATCCAGATGAGTGGAGACTGTTCATTGATTCATCGAAGCGAGTCTTAAAGCTGTTTTGCTGCATAATGGCAATGTTTTGCCATCAATTCCAGTTGGTCATGCAGTCCATATGAAGAAACCTATGACAACATGAAACAACTTTTGAGGTGCATAAACTATGACCAACATCAGTGGCAGCTTTGTGGCAATTTGAAGGTTGTTGCTCTCTTGCTTGGTCTGCAGACTGGATACACAAAGTACTGCTGTTTTCTCTGCGAATGGGATAGTCGTGCAAGAGATTCCCACTATATCAAGATAGATTGGCCACTCCGACAGTCATTGGAGCCTGGGAGGAAAAGTGTTCAGCATCCACCACTTGTTGAATCAAGGAAGATTTGTTACCACCCTTACACATCAAGCTGGGTCTTATGAAGAACTTTGTCAAGGCCATGGACAAAACACAAGCAGCTTTCAAGTACCTCAGTGGAAAATTTCCAAGGTTAAGTGAAGCTACGTTAAAGGAAGGTGTCTTTGTTGGTCCTCAGATTCGTGAACTTCTTCGAGATGATGCATTTGACCATGCACTGCGTGGCAAGGAAAAGACGGCATGGAAAGCCTTCCAGTTAGTGGCAATAAATTTTCGAAACAACAAGGCAGACAACTACAGGTTGTTGGTGGAAAACCTCCTCAAGGCATACAAAAGCCTTGGTTGCAACATGTCACTAAAGATACATTTTTGCACTCTCATCTAGATTTTTGCCACTGAACTGCGGAGCAGTGAGCGACGAGCACGGCGGCGATTTCACCGGACATTGCAACAATGGAGAAAGCGCTATCAGGGCAAATGGAGCCCATCAATGCTTGCAGACTATTGCTGGACAGTGACAAGAGATGCTCCATTTAATGAATACAAGAGACAAGCCAAGAAGCGCCGAGTAGACACTGAATAGGACTAAACTATGTACATAATAGTTTTTGCCTTTTGTTTCATAATAAATTTTATTTATATAACCCTTTTGCTGATTTTTAAAGTGTTACATAAACAGGACAGGTGAAATATTATCATGTAAAGCAACCATAAACACATGAAAAGACCTAGGTTTACAATTTATGATTAAAACTCTACTATCTACACAATATACATAGACGTAAAATGTAAAAACTTAAATATCTTGGAAACAGTAGCCAATCAGTTGTTTTAAATGTCATATTTGAATTCAGCACATCAAAATACATAATAAATAGCACATTTTATCTCTGAAGCAGACGACTTCTAAAAAATTGTAGACCAGTGTGATCAGTGGGAAAATGAGCTGTACGTGGCAACAAAGAACCAGTTTCTAATCCAAGGAGTATGGTACCAATTGGGTCACCGTGAAATACATTGCAATGCTGTTAAGCCATGCACTGGGAACTGTTGTGAAAGATGCATACTTCCATAGCAGGAGTGGGGGAAACTGTAGCACCAGGCTTAAATTGGAGAAAGCTTATACTACTTTGCATTGCAGCATTGATAAAAGCCCCTTCCTTACTTCCCTTCCTGGAGCTGTAGCAAACAAAGCGAAGCTTCTTAGCTCTGTCTCTGGAATAGAAATGGACAGCAGAAGCAGCATGTAGAATAACCAAACCTATATACAATTGCAGACTCACATAATCTCTTTAGCCTGGTTTCCTGCAGTAAGTGTTGGCTTTTTGAATCTCTATTGAGAGATTTAGAAAGCACCCCCTGGAGCTATGCTGCGGGAGCTCCCTTTTCCTGACTTCCAGACTACATTTCTTTTTTTGGTTTGTATTCTTCTCTCCCCCTCACCCCCTGTCCTCACCTCTTCATTTTTGTCCATGCAAACATTATAAAAGGCCTAAAAGTGGATAAGTGTCTGCTTCTAGTGTATTTAAGTGGGAATACCATGCAGAGAATCCCCCAAGACAGCTGCTTTGGTTCGAGGCCAAGCCTTCATTAATCCTAAAGGGAGTAATTACAATATATTTATATATAATATACAATTAATTATGTCTATTATTTATTCCCATTCATCGATGTTATGTTTAGTAATTATGTTTTGCACTTAAAACACTTTCACCAGAGTTTCTCAAAGTACTTTATCTACCTTAATTTATGTAAAAAATACCCTGTGAGGAAGGAAGCTTTATTATGTCTGTGTTATAGTATCCACCAGAAGAGCACTTATTTGGGAACTTACTGTACAGTGTTCACTGATCTGACTATGAGTACAGAATGTTCAGCAAGATTTAGTGCTTGTAGGTATCAGGAATTACTTCTTGATCAGCATTTCATTCTAGAGTACTGATAAGAAGATAGGAAAGTGAAGTGGCAGAAACTTTATCCTGTAAGATCAGACTCCAGGACACTTTACTGGGAAAATATGGAAATGGTTTAGGCAGTCCCTTAATCCTTACTGCAATATAAAGGAGAGGAAATGTGAACCAATCCTTTTTATTCTCCTTTTCTGTGACCTAATGATGGAAATTAATTTTAATGCAATAAATTAAGCGTATTTAGTGAACAGGTAACAAACAGTGTACTTTCCTCTTTGATTTACTGTGCTAATTAAGTGCCATCTTAACCCCTGCATTGGAAATAATGACGCTCCTGAACCTTCAGATTTCCTGCAGTTCATTTCTTCAGAGCTGCAGTATTTTACATGACCCACCAAGCCCATGGATACACCGAGATCCACAAATGTCAGAATGCTTACAGATGTCTAGTGCTATTGCTTCCACCTCTTGCGTTGTAGCAAGATGGCTCTTCTTGTTCTATCAGCAGTCCCTTGAAAATACTGTCCAAGGGCCAGTCGATTGAGGAATGCATGCTCCCTTGATAATTTTTTAATGCACAATCTGTACAGGCCACTGCCTTGCTTGCTGAACTGCATGGGTGGCGGGTATCGTAGGGAAGAGTAGGCTGTGCCTTTCCAAATAGCCTTGGATGGCCTTGCCCATGTTTTGCTCCCAGGCCAGTCCCCCTCCCATGTTTCCCAGCCCTCTGCCTTGGCTGGTTGCCCTGCCTGCCTACTGCAGGCCATCAGGGCAGCTGGTGCTGGGACCACACTACCAGCAGCACTGGGGCTGGGAGTGCAGCTGCCCAGCACACCAAGGCTGGCTGCCCTACCTGGCTGCCTGAAGCACTGGGGATGGCTGTGTCCCAGAACAGTGGGGCCATGAGCCCTGCCACCTGACACACGAGGGTCAGCCACACCCGGGTTCCTGCAGGATAAGGGAGGCAGAAGAGGGGGCAGATTGGGAAGGGCGGGGCCTTAGGCACAAGGGGAGGGACTGAGGGCCAGCTTTCCCTAACAGCCAGTCACTGGCTGACCACACTGAACTTTCCCTCAGATCTTCATCAATAGATCCATGTCTTCATGAAGCAGCTGACAATAGACTACTGGCAAAGTGGTAAATAAAACTGCTCCTCCTGGAAAGCTGTTTAAAGATGCCTATTCATTCATGCAGTAACCTTATCATCTCTACTTGCATCCTTCTTCTAGCTATAACAGCTGATATCCAGTGGCTCATTATGAGGAGCTTTTGAGTTCTTCAGAACAGCTTTATTAGTTTTCAGTATTTTCCTAACTTGAAGCCATTGCTTTATAAAACACTTTGATTCACCCACATTTTGTAAACAGCTGCATAAAACCAAATTCTGTTCCATCTTGAACTCACATGGTGTGTTGGTGATGGGAATCTCTCTTATAACTACCCTAGTTGTAATATACCCTCTTTGGCAGTGCTCAAACTAGCTGAGATTCGAGAAAGAATAAGAATTTGCACTTTCCATCATCTGCAAAATCCAAACAGTAGTTTAAGCTGTTGAATTTTGCAGATTTTTTTTTTACATTAAAACATCCTGAAATAGTCCAAAATTCAGCTTTCATATTCCCAGCCCTCACCCTCTGTGCAAGAAAAATTATGTTTCCACAGTCTCTCCTTGGTGGTCACTGTTTCTCATGGATGGCATGACTATGGGATTCTTTTCATTGAAGGCAAAAAGAGCAGAATCTGCCCCCAAATAAATAAAAACTAAGACTCCAGACAAGCTAGTTAAGCATTGTGTAGGCCTGACAGACAGATAGAAAAAGGCTTTTAAGCCTAGATGAATCTAAAAGAGGGGAAAGAATCCCAGAAAGGTTTTTGAGTGGGCTTTATCTGGGAGGTGTATGTCTGTGTGTGATTTTAAGGAAATGATGGCAACCTCCCAGACTTGCACTCTCTGTTGGACAAACACTTGATTTAATTAAAAACCTCCAAAAGAATGTTGCTTGGCCTAGGACAAAAAAAATGGACCCTGAGTACATCATCTTTCCCCATCCTTGTATATGCATACATGTGTGTACAAATACACACGTTTCCTTCTGCAGAATGGAAAGGAAGGAACAATTCCTTTTCCTGCCAAAGCTTGTTCACCCTAGGTGGCTCCATTTGCATGTCACAGTCTGGCAAATGAATATCAAATAAATTTTCATTTTGTTTTGTTCATTTCGTGGAGGAGAGAGGGAAAGACCAGCCACATACTTGTAAATTTTGTGACAGTGGCCTGCTGTGTGAGATCACTGCAGTTCTTCCCTTTGCCTCACTAATCAGCAGCCCCTAGGAGATGGGGTGGAATTTAAAAAAAGCAGGTCCAACATAAATGGCTTATTTTACAACCATGAGGGGAACCCAGTCCTATTTGAGGCTGTATCTACACTCGCAACTGATCAGTAAAACTTTTCTCGTGAACAGGTGCCTAACCGCACCGTCCCACAAACAGCAAAAGTTTTGACATGACAAGTGCCTGTGTGAATGTTGCTTTGTCAGCAGAAGCACCTTGAGTGTTGAAGTATTTTGTCGGCAAAAGGGCTGACACACAGTGTTCACACTGGGTGACTTATCTAAATAGTTGTGTCGACAACTCCTTGTTGCTAAAAGCTGCAGAGTGTAGATGGACCCTGACAAATGCATTAGCCATTTTCTCGACTTTTCTCCTTTGAACTCTCTGGTTTCCGTTGCTTCATTTTACTGAACTGAATAATTTTGACCCAAAGTTAGGTGTCTGAAAACTGACATATAACTGCCCAGACTGAGAGCCTCCCTAGTCCAGAAAGCCTCTTGCTTCTTTTTTGCATCTTTGATGAATAGCAAACAGCCCTAGCCACTTTCATATTTGTTTCTGTTACCTCAGTATAAAGTAATATCTTCTCGTTATGTCCTGTTTTTACTTTACATTGTCACTCACAGAAATAACTTCCCATTCACAGGACCACACTTTATTGAAGACAATTGTTTGATTGTTTTTTGATTGCCCTGGCCTGAGAGAACCCTTTTTCTGTTACTGAAATACATTGTTTTGGAAAGCTTTAAAATCTTTTTAAGCTGAGAGAGATCAAATTGCAGCCAATCATTCTTGTCTGAGGACTTGCTTTGTGGCTTTAAACTGCTTTGGATCTTTCCGCCTCATCCTCTTAAGTTATCTGCTGTGATAGTTTATAGAGGCAAATGCCAAATTACAAATAATAGTTTAAGTGAAGAATAACTTTCCTACCCAAGCCCCCCAATATCACAAATTGGATTTCTACACACGCGCATGCGCGCGCGTGCCATTTTAATAATTCTGTAACAGGGAAGCAAATATTTTTAAAAATTTTATTGATGTATGAAGTTAAACAAGATGTCAAGTGCGTGGTTTTTTTAAGTAACAAGGAAACACTTTTGCCTGGAATAGGTATTATTAAAATCAAAATAAATAATTTTAGTAGCCAAGATCTTATTTCTATAAAGCCTTTCCTGCTGCATAGAAATATTAGCAACCATTGTGACATTTTGTCAGGAGTTTAAAAGAATATTGAGGGGAGGGGTCAAAAGAGCTTTTAGAAATCACCCACACCTTGAATTGAGTTCAGATGCAAACGAGACAGTGAAGGGATCCCAAATACTGATTTTTAAAAATCGCATAAATAATACCATGATCTATGTAAATCTAGTCACATATTTTAGAGTGCATCTGTCTGTGAGTCCCTTTGTTCAAGAACTCATTCTACACGATAAGAGCTGCAGCTACCAAATTTGGTATGCAGCTTCCTCTTCTCCTAACTTAAAACAAGGTTGGGGGTTGGTTGTGCCAGGACAGCTGGAAACGCCAGGAAAAGGACTATTTTCCATAACATTCAAAGGGAGGAACTGCTGTTTGAAGGGACACGATATGAGAGTGGCCACTGGCGGCAGCGAGCCTGCAAGAGAGAGCTATCCTGCAAAGTTGCCACTGGAGGCATACGACCTCCAAATGAATGGCCAGCAGGACTGGGGCATCGCCATCTTGCCTGCCAGCACACTAAATAGCCCCCTCCCCCCCAACCCTTTCATCCACTCCCGGCCCATGGCGGCAGTGTGGGGGAGGGGCACAAAAGGCCCCTGGCGGCTGAGGGGGTTGGAGGGAGAAAAAACGCCCCTGGAGGCTGGGGGAGAGAAAAGGCCCAGGCCAAATGGGACCCCCTGTCCTGAGCCTCTTGTTACCTCCCCACCCTCATTCTTGCATTCCCCCAGCCTCCTGCACGCACACCTCACACCACCAGCCCCCTGCCCTGAGGGACCTGGGCAACGCCGGGTAAGTCTGCTAGTACTTTATAAAGTGCTCCCATCTTGCAAACACTTGAATTCAGCGAAATGGCTAGAATATGTAAAATTACCCACGTGGTTAGGTGTCTGCAGGATTGGGGTCCTTTGTGCCCAAAAGAACATAGAGCAGGAATTGTGATATCTTATCCTGGTGGAGGATGAACAGTTGCCCTGCATTACGCTCTCTGATACCTACAGGATGTGACCGTCAAATAATTTTTTAAAATTGGGCTTCTGCTGATTTGTTTCTTTATGAAGAATAAAGAATGTTGTCCTTTATCTTAGACATGTCAGGTATCTTATGTTCCAGGTGTGGGCAATAATTTTTTAAGAAGGGGCCACTTCACAAATTTCTGAAGTGGCCCCAGGCCACCCTCAAAGGAGTGGAGCCTCAGGAGGAAGGGGCAGGGCCAGGAGACTTCCCATGCTCCCCCACGTACAGACCCTGGTTGGCCCAGGTGTAGGAGAGCATATGAAGTCTTTGCCACATCTGAGAGTATTGAGTCTGAGGCCACATCTGGAGTATTATGTCCAGTTCTGGGCCCCCCACTACAAAAAGGATGTGGATGCATTGGAGAGGGTCCAGCGGAGGGCAACCAAAATGATTAGGGGGCTGGAGCATATGACCTACGAGGAGAGGCTGAGGGAGTTGGGTCTGTTTAGTCTGCAGAAGAGAAGAGTGAGGGGGGATTTGATAGCAGCCTTCAACTTCCTGAAGGGAGGTTCCAAAGAGGCTGGAGAGAGGCTGTTCTCAGTAGTGACAGATGGCAGAACAAGGAGCAATGGTCTCAAGTTGTGGTGGGAGAGGTCCAGGTTGGATATTAGGAAAAACTATTTCACTAGGAGGGTAGTGAAGCACTGGAATGGGTTACCTAGGGAAGTAATGGAATCTCCATCCCTAGAGGAGTTTAAGTCTCGGCTTGACAAAGCCCTGGCTGGGTTGATTTAGTTGGGATTGGTCCTGCCTAGAATTGGTCCAGGGGGCTGGACTTGATGACCTTCTGAGGTCTCTTCCAGCTCTATGATTCTATGATTCTTCTTTCAGTTGCTCAGCATTCATTCTCTTGGCTCTTTTGGTAGTCTTCCAGACTAGAATTTCTAATGTAAAAAGCAGGGAAGAAAACCTTAAACAAACAAAAGCCCTCCCATACACACACCCTTTTAGGCTTTTTTGTAAAATGTAAAGGGTCAGCCAGCCAACCTGTACATTCCTCACTGACATAAGCATAAAATAAATAATGATTGGGTCCCTCAGTACCAGTTATTTTCCAAAGTTACATTGTCATGAGGCAGAGGACAAAGCAGTTCTGAGAAGAGATTAAAGAAATTACTAAAGCAGTATGACAAGAAAACAGGCCTGGCTAAATTTGGTCTTAGAAATAAATTATCAATAATATTTTGAAATTATTTTACATTGATTGGGTATGTGGAAAGCTTCTCTCTGTGTTCCTGCAGTGTCTTAGGGATGCCTCTGATTGTCGTCTGTTGGACTGCAAAGTTACAGCAAGCAATTCGCTCCCAGAGAAACAGGGTATCAATTAAAAGGGAACACTTATTTCAGAACTGCTGGATATACAGCATGAGTGCAGAATGATAGAATGTCAAAAGCTCAGCCAAAAGAAAAGGAAAAACTGTGCAGCACTTTAAAGACTAACTAGATGGTTTAATAGGTGATGAGCTTTCGTGGGCCAGACCCACTTCCTCAGCCAGTTGAGTATCTTGAGCTGCTGATAGATAATATGCTAAATGCCCTGGGGTGCGAGTCTATATCCCCAACAAAAATCTGAGCTAAAATCTCTTCGCTCACGGGTCAGATTGACTGGAGCTTGGTTCTCTTTGAATAGTTATCCCCCTGGCACACCCTACCAATCATTTAGGTACAATTAGGCATCTTCAACTCAGTGGAACTCCAGAACTGGCATAGCAGAGGGTCTTGCAGGTTGAGACTGAGGTATGTTGGCAGATGTTGAGTGAGGAAAGTTTGCATAGGAATAACTGTGTGATGTTTTGAAGCCAGTGGTGATAGTCTTTCTCTCATGTAAACTTATGGGTAGTGTACACTAGAAGCACTACATTGGCACACACGCATTGGCTGTAGCCTGTTTGGTGAAGAGATCTCTCCTGTCAGCATAATAAATCCATTTTTGTGAGAGACAGTCGCTGTGTTGATGGAAGAGCTCTCCCGTCAGCATAGCACTGTTCACACCAGTGCTTAGGCTAGTGCAATTTATGTCAAGAGGGGGATGGCACACCCCTGAGCAACATAAGTTATACCGAAGTAAGTGGGAGTGTAGACCTGACCTCAGTCCGGTTACACTACTTACAAAGGAGAAGGAGCTTGCTTAGTGTTGCATAATTGCTGTTTTCCAACCAATAACTAGGTGTTGACTGTTCATGTGGCAGGACAAAGAAGACAGACTATGCAATGAGACCTTCAGCATGTATAACAATGTAACTGAAGAGGAACACTAATAAATTGGAGGGGTGCTGCTTGAGAGCGTACTTAATGAAAGTGAAAATGACCTGGAATCATTTGAGGGATTTGTTAGGCAATCTGTAATCTATTTGTGCTTTCACAAGTATATTTTTGTAAAATACACGAGTTAACAGAAAATGATCCTAATGACTTAAATCTGCCACTTTTCCCTTCTATTCCTTTCAGGAGAAGCCATCAAACACCAATAATTCTAATCTCTTACAAGTGCCTAATGGCTCCCAGCCAACAAGGGTTTTAAGAAATAAATAGAAGCTCTTAATACAATGAATTTCAGTTTTGCCTAATCTGTGCAAATTGATGATTTAAATCCCTTTGCATCTCAAACCCACTTTGGTGATTTGCATGGCAATTACTTCAGTTTTCATAATTTTCCCCCAATAATTTCCTGCCATATCTGAGGAACAAAAGCCTAATCCCTCCATCTGCTGTCCGTAGTATGTGTGTAATAAGTGTTGCAGTTTTAAAACTTTACGTCTTTACATATTTAGTTATTTCATGGTCACAGATAATTTATTAGATGAGCACAGGAGACCATCTTGACAACTGGCTTTGATGAGTATCCCTTGTATTTGTGAACACATCCACTTCAATGAGCAGAAATCCACAAACTTGATTCAACAAGCAAACGTGAGCAAATTTTCTCCCTTGATTTTTGCAGACTTCTTAATTGAAGCAGGTTGAAAATTTGAGCCGTGCAGTATTTTTGTATATATTCATATCTAAATTGCATGTTTCTAAAAATAGATTTTAAATATAAGATACACATGAAGCGTATATACTATTATATATTACAGGTTGAGAGTATATGCATTTGTTTGTTTATATATTAGCATGGTGCATACTGTAGTGAAACCTGAATGGAGAAACACTTTCAGTAAGCATCCCTCTGTCTTAAAACAACTACTTCATAGCGTATCCAAGGCTTCAGTACAAAATGTTGTCTTTAGTTAAAGGTCATCCTCTAAAAGGCAACTTTTTCTCCCGAGTTCCTTACATGACTGAGTAGTTGAGGTTTTGGTGTATAATTCTCCATCTCAAACACACTCACAATATGACAGGGCATATGTAACATTCATTTATGTTTGAGTTTGTTGGACATGTTACTTACATGTCATGTAATGAGAGACTTGTGATCAGTGCACTTAGAGTGAACATTAATAAGCATACTATTTTAGAATGCTACACTGTACCACACTGTCTAGTTACATGGTTTTGGTGTAACAAGGTGTAATCACTCATTTGTGTTAAATATAAAAAAGATTTTGACTTGTACAACATTCAATACTATCCCTGCTTTGAAAATAGCTGTGATGATTAGCCCCAGTCTTTCTGCTATTAGATCTTAAGCCTTAATGAGGTTTCTTAATTTGCATTTTCATCCACTTTTTAATGATAGCTTTGTACCACTCTAGTAGATGGACATATATATGTATCTGTCAGTACCCATGTACATAATATGAATAATTGATTATTTATACAGGCTCTTTACAAATAGTTATGAATTAGGTAAATATCTTAACATCCCTCCCCACCCTCCCTTCTATAGAAAGGCACACTGTCTAAAAGACTAATCAAATTGCTTAAGGGCATATAACAAGTTGTTGTTAGAGCTAGGATGAGAATTCCCATATGATATGTTTATTAACAGTGTATTGTTCAATCACTACATGTCTCTGTGTATAACATTCCATACAAGGTCCCTAGAAACCAATTAGAGATGTAAAATCCTGTTCAATTGGTTAACCAGTAAAATGTAATGTTTAACTAGATAACTGATTAAAGGGGGGCAGGCCACTCCAGCCCAGCTGGGCTAGAGCCCTTCCCCCCCCCCATCATGGACAGAGGCTACTCTGGCTGGCTGGAGATTAAGGCAAAATTACGCAACACGCAGGCCCCATTTAAGCCAGTATCTGCTGATATTAATAAAATGCAATATTTACCTGATTTCCACCCATATGACAGCACTTTTAATGAGCAATGACAGTCCAGGAATTTAACTACAAAAACATGTATCAACAGAAGACCATTATATTGACTATTTTTTTGTTTTGGCTCCCACCCGTGGGCTGCAAACAAATGGGCCGCGGGCCGCGTGTAGAGTAGCCCTGATCTAGACAGTGCTTGGTCCTGCCGTGAAGGCAGGGGACTGGACTTCATGACCTCTCGAGGTCCCTTCCAGTTCTAGTGTTCTATGATTCTATGTAAGTTTCAGTCATTGTGAGCTATAAGCCAAGTTCTTCAACTTCTTGCAAGCTTTGTAAATTCCAGCTATTGCTTGTACAATCTTTAAGCTCTGTAACATTCTATCCTGTGACAAGGGAGTGTATGGCCATGTGTGTAAGTGGTGTGAATAGGGTGTGTAAGAGGTGTGAATAGGCTAATGTCTGCGCCCTTGCAGACGGGAGCCATGGGGCTACAGATTGGAGCCAAGGGGTAGGTGGTGTCTCATGTAATTTTCGCTTGCACCTGAGAGAGACAAGAAACGGAGGTGCAGCAAAGATGAGTAGAAGAAATTAATCTGCATGAGGAAAATGAGGTGTGGGTGGGCCTCTCGGTGACACACACTGAAGAAGAACTCCATGTACATGACAAGGACTGCCCAGCTCAATTAAGAGAAGAGAGCATGCAGACAATGGGTTGTACAGTCAGCTCACCAGCCCAGATTGGTGACTGCAGGCAGACGCACCAGACCCACCATGCTTGGCTTCGTCTGCTCTCTCTACACAATTCGTCGCATGCGTAAGTGTATGAGTGTTTGAATGCGTGTACGTATGTGAAGGAGTTCCATTCCCTTTTCGCTTGATCCGGTAGTGGCATTGAATAAATCAATATAAGCAGGGCTCGACAAATCACTGAATCTACTCGCCCGTGGTGAGTAGATTTCAGCCGGTTGCCCCGTTCACCGGCAGCGCACGCATGCGCAATGCGGGTCTTGCACATGCGCAGTGTGGGGCTGACGAGTAGATTTCACCGCCGTTTGTCAAGCCCTGAATATAAGTGTAACCCTGGGTTTGTCTCCAGTGAAATTAGGTAACATTTAATGTTATTCAAGCTCAGGTAACAGTGTCAAATTTGAAGATGAATTTCAGTTCTGCAGTCTGTGTCTGTCTCTCTCTCCAGTTCTGCAGTCTCTCTCTGTAATTGGGTGGTGAAATTTCTTTGTAGAAGAATGGCTACTTTAAAATCCATGATTGAGTGACCAGGCAGGTTAAAATGATCCCCTACAGGTTTGTGTGTGTTACCATTTCTGATGTCTGATTTGTGTCCATTTATCCTTTGTCATAGAGACTGTCTGGTTTGGCCAGTATACATGGCAGAGGGGCATTGCTGGCACTTGATGGCATATATCACATTAGAGGATGTGCAGTTGTATGAGCCCCTGATGTTGTGGCTTATGCAGGTAGGTCTTGTGACGGTGTTGCTTATATAGCTGCGTGGACAGAGTTGGCAACAAGGTTTGTTGCAGGGATTGGTTCCTGGTTTGTTTAAGGGGTGGTGTTTGTGTAGATTTAGTCCCAAGCTGTAGCAGGGAGTTTCTTGAGCAGGTAGTGTAGTTATCCAGTCTTCTGAGGCCCCTTGCTTTTATTTAAACAACATACAATGATCCTAAAGAGCCCAGTGTAGAGTTCTCCTGTGCAGGAGAATGCTCTGCTGGCAGAAAGCTCGTGGAGGCAGCTTCTGTACCAATTATCTCACCCCAGACTGAAAAAGGAAAGGGCATCTCAAGGGCATTGTGGAGTAACTGACGTGGGCAGTATGGAGAGGGGTATGCTGGAATAGAGCTATGCTATGCCCAATTGGCCACTGATAAGCCACTGGTGTACATCAGAGCTGCCCAGTGGCTTTAATTTATGCTGGGGCCACGTGGCTGAAGGTCAGGCTTCCCATAGCCCTCTCCTCTGTTCCATTCCTAAATTTAATGCTCCAAATTAAGGGATTTGCTTCTGTCTATTTAGAGATTGCATGCATGTGAAATATAATTGATCCAGTTCTTCATGTGGGAACACACAAGCATAGAGAGGTGGTGTGACTTGCTTGTGAGGTGTTGTATTCTAGCAGATCAGGCATGCATCTGGATTCAGGAGAGCTGACTTCTAATGCTGTTTCTGACACCGAATAGCTTAGTGACCGTGAACATTTCAGTTAACCTCTCAGTTTCTGCATGTGTAAAAAGGTGATGATAAATAAATACCAGTGCAGGTCTGTTGAGAAGGGTGAGGAGCTGGGAGTTAAAGTTAATACAGCACTGTTGGGAAATCCTGGATTGAGAACACTTGAGGATAAACATCTGTTTGGCTAAAGAACAGGTACAGCACGGAGAGTGGAAGAGCAGTGTTTATACACCCTACCCCCCTATGCACACCACTGCCTTTGTCCTTGATCTGTATACAGCCAGTAACTGAGCAAATCCCCTAAAAAGGAGGGCCTTCTCCCGACCAAGAGAGTCATTCAGTCACATGCCTCCTGGTGGCTCTGACAATTACTGTATACAGTTATGGGTTTTTTTAACATGGGCACCTGTTAACTGGGACCTGGATTAAGATGGCCTCATTTTATATAGGGCACTGAACAGCTGTTAGATGGAAACATCTTTCAGGACTTGATATAAGGCCATGACCTTGGGGTGAAAGACATATCTCATTACTTAGACCCTAAGCTACATAGCCTTCCCCATGTGTGTAATGCTAGAGTCCCCTATTTTCCATAGATGAGATTCCAGTCAGCCTTTGAAGTTACTTCACAAACATTTACATAGCACATGACTGAATTCTTTTATATTACATGCACTTGAAGTCAAGTTTGTAAGTGTATAGCTAAATGTGTGTGTACCATGTTAGATATTAGAGCTTGCCTTAAAATGCATTGCCATTATGCAGTTCTTTACCAACGTTATTTAATTACTGAAGTAGGTACATGTCATTTTATAGTTAGACTTTTAAAACCTAAATATTAGGAGTCCCAATCTACTACTCATCATGCCCCCTCAGTATTTAAAATAAAAACATCAGCAATGAAATGGAACCAGTGAAGTCAAGCTACACAGTCATCATCCATTCCCAGACCATACCTCTTGTTATACCACAATTAACAAATTAATCTGTAGAGACATATTCTAAATGACACAAGGGAGGAGGAAATACAGTAATTCCTCATTTAACACTATAGATATGTTTCAGAAAAGATCGTGTTAAGTGAAAAAGTGTTATGCGGGGTCAATTTTCCCATTGAAAATAATGGAAAAGGTGGGTGTTGCGTTTCAAGCGGTGGTGTCTGTTGGGACCGGGACATAAGGTTGGGGGAGAAAGGGGACTGGGTTACAGCAGAGAGGGGAGGTGTTTGGCTCTGGGGAAGGGAAGGAGAGGGGAGGGGGATTGGGTTGGGAGTATGCCCCGTGACAGGTCTGCCGGGACCCGCATTGCGTCCGGCGAGGGGGGGTCGCCGGGGAACGGCGCGGCGAGCGGCGAACCCTCCGCCTCTTTGCTGGGAGGCGGGGGAAACCCCACGCAGCCGCCAGTGATGGGCCGGTTGGGGAAACCCAGCCGCTGACCTGCAAGCGGGGGCAGAGGAGAGGGGGCAAGGCGTCTGGCGAGGGGGAGTCAGCAGTGAACAGCGCGGCGAGCGGCAAACCCTCCGCCGCTTTGCAAGGAGATGGGGGAAGCCCCGCGCAGCCACCGACAACGGGCCAGCTGGGGAAATCATGTTATTCCGGGGATGGTCGTGTAATTCAAAAAATGTTCCCTAAAAAAAAAATCGTGCTATCGCAAAAACGTGTTAAGCGGGCACGTGTTAAATGAGGAATTACTGTATGCAGAGACACTTTTAAAGGGACTTCTTCCATTTGCCCCAGTAACAAGCAAGTTGCTGTTACCTAATCGATAGGTCTTACATTGCAACTGTAAATAAAGAATCCTTATTAAGCAGTATATTCCTGTTGAATCCTGCAGGGATTGGTTCTTGGCTCAGTGCTATTTAACATTTTTATCAGTTACCTAGAAGAAAATATAAAATAATCACTGATAGTTTGTAGATTACACAAAAGTTGGGATGGCATAAATAATGAAGAGTACAAGGATAAGTAAGTGGTTCAGAATAAACTGGATCACTTAGTAAACTGGGTGCACCTATGTGTTCTGTCACAGAAAGCAAAAAAAATGTTACAGTTGTCATTTTCTACACATTTTATATTTCCCATTCTTAGAGTAAGAGATAATAAATTAAGAAAAACTGATTCCATAAGCAAGGAAGTAAAAGTGGAATATATATATATATATATGACATCACCCTGGTGCTATGCAATCCCTTTCATATAAGATTATAAAATTGATAACTTAATTGTTATGCATGGTATATGTTATTAGTGCAGTCCGTGCAGTTATAGCTTTTAAACCCCATGTATTTCTCGATAGCACTAAAGCAAGAAAGTTTCTTTATGGAAAATATGTGTTTCACAACTTGAAAGGAATAAAGTCTCTCTTTGTCTCTTTCTCATATGATTATTATCTCAGGTTAAATAATTAGTATAGTGCAGCTTTTAACTTGACAGTGGGGAGGATTTTCTCCTAGCTGAAGCACTACTCTGTATGTCAGTGCATCTGGTGAAAAGCTACTACTTAGTTTCATTTGAGAGATTTTCCCAGTTTAGCTGCTTAAAAGCATTACTTTGCAGGGCTGGAAGATTTTATAAAGCCATTTGTCAGGCATTTTTCAAGCAGCTTGCTTCCTGTTGATAGTAACGGATGTAAAATGCTGGGGTTGTAATCAAATGTATCCACTGTATCCACATCAGATTGGCATAGTTGTGACTGGTTACTGGCTGCATACCAAGCAAGTTAGTTGTTTATATTATTACTAGAAGATTTGTGCGGTGTTGTCAGGTCCTTAATTAATTTTTTTTAAAGAAACTGAAAATGTCCATGCTTCATTTAAATCATTGCCCTGGGGTGGAGTTGATGAGGGGTTCAGTGTGCAGGCTGCTGCGAAGAGAGAGGGGACTATTCCAGCAGCTTGGGGACAGATGAGAAGTGCTTCTCCGTGGCTACTTCAGCTCCAGCAGGCACAGCTGGGTTTGTCTGCCCCCTGCACTCCCCAGCCAGAGTGAGGAATGCATCAAACTATGCACTTTCCTTTCACTCCCTGGCTAAGGGGAACAGTCAACAATGTTCCTGTACAAATTGGGAGGGAGTTTGAGCCCCCCACATGCACACACTCTACCTAAAGAGCATCTGGGAAGCAGAGGCAGTCCTGGGTGCACCTCCAGCCAGCCGCCTTCACCTGCCTGGTGATTCTCTCTTTTCTGGATGGTTTTATGTGTCCCATATGAATTGGGGGGGAAAGAGCTTCAAGCCCTCCCTTCCTCCCCCCCACCTAGGGTGCTGGGTTATGGGGATGAGAGGTCCTGGATGGGGAAGGTCATGCCACCAGCCAGCCTCTTTAACTTACCTGGTGCTTGTCTTTTTTCTGTGTGATTTTCTGAGAAACAATCCCATTCTGGGCAAAGAAAAACACACACACACACACACACACACACACACACACACACACACACACACACACACACACACACACACACACACACACACACACACACACACACACACACACACACACACACACTCTGTCTGTCTGTCTGTCTGTCTGTCTAAAATATATAGTAGGTCTCTTTCTCTACTGTTGCCTCCCTGCTATCCCAGTGGGGTTATAGCTACCTTGGTCCACATCTCTGACCTTGCTCTGCCCCCTTGTGTTCATTATATGGTATAACTGTCCCTGCTAGAGCCCTCCCTTTTTATTTTATGAGAAACAATCACATTCTAGTTTACCCAGTGAACAGACACACACAGCCTGGAACAACCAAACCCTGACTAGTGATCCTAGCTCTTACTGTTTACTTGAATGAACAGACAGACACACTCACAGACACACAAACTCTCTCAAAAATATAGTAGGTGGTTATTATTGTTTTATTATTTTAAACAACAAAGTGCAAAGCCAGACAAGCAGTCAGTGTATTCCTTCTCAGGAAAGTATGGTCTCTCACTTTGATGCTTGCCAACCTTTAGTTAAGGGGTAAAAGTGCAAAGGCGTCAGTATGACATGGAAGTCTATACTGTGGCCCTGTAAAACTGCTTGGCAAGAAGTAGTTAAACCATGGGTTCCCAAACTGGGGGGTGTGCCCCCCTGGGGGGGGCGTGAAGAAATTCCAGGGGGGGTGCAAGGCGACCCAGCCCCCCCTTTAGTTTCCCCACTCCCTAAGTTTTGCTGCTATTTTTGTTTGTTTTGCCGCCCCGGTCAGTTCCTTCCTCCCCCCCCCCCCCCCCAAACAAGTGTTGCTGTTATTGGGGGGGGAGGGGACGTGAGGGTTTTTCAAAAATCAAAAAGGGGGCGTGATGCTGAAAAGTTTGGGAACCACTGAGTTAAACATATAGTGACAGGGTCAGACCAGAAGGCTACAGGAGAGTGCTAGAGGAGAAGTATGTTGGCCTTAGATTAAGTAGGTCTCTGTTACCCAGGGGGGGGTAAACTAGCAGGGGCTGGCCTAGAACCAGCAGGAACTTTCCAGGGTCAGTCTGGACAGTCAAGCCAGTTGGAACACCTGGAGCCTTCCAGAGCCAAAGGAGTCAGGCTAATCAGAACACCTGGGACAATCAAGAACTAGTTGAGACTGGTTAAAAAGTGCTCCTCTTCTGTTAGTTCAGAGTGATGTGAGGAGTTTGGAGGAGGGAAGGGGCCAAATATCTGACAGTAAGAGGTGTCTGAGTGAGAACTGGGAACTGCAAGTCAGTCAGAGTGCAATGGAGGAGCAAGATAGGCTATTCCAGTACCAAAGTAGTCTGTGACTCTAAACTACCTTGTTGGAGATCCAAATTTCATTCCTGGGTAGCTCCCGAAGGCCTACGAAAGCTACATTTAATTGCGAAATAAATTCTCTAACTTCCTCTTTAGGATGGTGTCATAGTATTTGTGAAGGAGTGCAGTCACAGAAGTCCCCTTAGGACTGTTCCCCGGTGTGCTGATTATGCCACTGACTTCTTGAGTTTTTGCTCTCTGGGGCTCCCCACCACTCTGTCCTGCTGGGCCAGATCTTCTGGTCTCCCCCAGACAAGGCACACAGTTGGGGTTACCACCCCCCTGAAAAGCAATGCATACACTGAACTACTTCAACTCTCAGGAAACCAACCCCCAAATGGGACCAACTCTCCCCATCCATCTTTTTCTGTGTAAAAGTTTTTGCACGGGGAAAGCTCATGAGGATGTTCACTCTCTAGAAAAATACCAGGGTCAAAATGGAATCCCAGTACCAAGTGGTATGGTCACATGTGTTACTGCTCCAGTCACTTGTGGACTTACAGGACAAACAAGGCTGTTTACAAATTGTTAAGTTGATTACCAAGTCATTAGGGCTGGGATGGGGCACCAGTAATGGCTCTCATTAGCACATTTAAAACTATAAAAAGTCTCATACTTCATATTTCTAACTTCTCATACAAGAATGATACATGAGCCAAAATAAGATACACAGATCCAGCTGACAGTAACGTTTCAACTGATAGATCACATGAGGCATTTTGTCCATTGCACTTCTGAGTTATACATATTTATAAAGCACGAGTGGGGGACTATCACAGTGTTCAGTGGTGTGGATATGAAGGGCAGTGGAAGAAGAGATTAAAACAAAACCACGTCAGGGACGTGTCCTACAAGAAACAGATTGGGTACACTATCAGCAGTTAAATATGCAGCTGCACACTGGCTGCTGGGGGCTTTCAGAGACATTATCTATGTAATGTAGTCTACCTGTTAAAGCAGAAGTTTTATTATCATCTATTGGGGAGGAGATACTCATGCGCACACACACAGTTTTTGGAGGCAAATATTATGGGAAGAGGTAAAGAGCATCCATTGGAAGTCCTTCTGCAACAACAGATCTTCAGATGCAACTTTGGAAAAATGCATAAAATGCACCAAACCCAGAGCAGCACAAATGAGTCCAAAGGAATCTGTTCTAACGACATTCTTGTTATTTTCTGTGGAAAATGCTTCTGTTCTTCAAGTGGAGTCCCCGTGGGTGCTCCATAGTAGGTGCTGGGCTAGCCCCGGCGCCGCAGAACGGAGACTCTTCAGTAGCAGTGCTCGGCTGGACTGTGCATGTGCGGCAATGTCTCGCGGCGTTCACGCTCTTTTCTGTGCTCGCGTGGTCCGGCCCTCGCCAGTTCCTCTCAACTGCCTCAGGCTGCAGACGGAGTGAATTGGTCTCCTCAACCTTCTTCCTCTTACTTCAGCGTGAGCTTGTTCTCTTCATAGTTTTTTCTCCTTCACTCCCAAATATCCTTCTCGTTATTCTCCTAGTTAAAAAAAAAAAAGGGGGGGGGGTTTCTCTGTTGATAACCAAGTTTAATCCCGTTTTTATATCTTTCCTCAAGTTCCTATAGTTATTAGTGTACATAGTTATATAAAGGCTAACTAGTTGACTTCTTCATTTAAAAACCAAACAAACCTCAGTTTAATATTTTGAAGAAATGCCGTCCCCCTTGGGCTTTAAAAAACATGACACTTGCTGAGAGGCAATGCCTGCCTCGGACAGCCATTCTTCCTGCATTCGCTGTCTGGGAGAGACCCAGGTCCCTCAAAAATGCCCTCATTGCATAAAACTGACTGTGAGGGCAAAATGGGACAGAGAGATGAGACTCTGCATGATTTTGTTCAATAAAGCGCTTCAACCAGAAACTTCTAGAAGCGCAGCCTCCTCAGGACAGCCTCAGAAGCGTAGGGCTTCTTCCCCTACCACAACGATCTCTAAGAGGCACAGGGCATCACCTACAAGATCTCTACCCGTTGCCTCACAGAGCAGAGTCAGTTCAGGAGATAAGCCTGGGACGTCCGGCACTTCAAAACCACGCCCGATGGCTCACGCGGTGCCAGAAACAAAGAAACCGGTGGAAATGGCACCAACACCGAGATCTACGTCGGCACCAGCCGCATCCTCGGCGCCAAGGGCATCATCGGCAACAGTGGCGCCAACCTCACCATCGGTGCCGACCACAGCTTCGGTGCGGGCTCCGGCACTGAGCTTGGCGACACAACCGCATACGGCACCAACTCTGCACACAACCGGCACTGACACGGCCGGCACCGTACCAAGTCCTCATCGGCACCGAAGCCACTCATGCTCCCAGTCAAATTTTTTTTCATCGGCACCGTCACCGTCTCCACCAGCACTGCGGTCCCCCGCACTACGTGATGCAGGCCGACATCGATCCCCGCACTCTCCAAGGCAAAGGCTACCTTCACCATTCTTAGCAGTTGCCAGCAGTCATCAGCACCATCAACATCATATTCTGTGTCTCTAGCCTCGTCTAGAGCCTCGTATGCTCACTCTCATTCACCCCGCTCAGTCTGTTCATCGCATTGGGAACCACCTCGATACACTTATTCTGATCGACAGTCGCCACTTGAAAGACTTTACTACTGTGATGACCACTACCACCGATACCCGCCCGGTCGACACTCATACTATTACAGGTCTAGGTCTCGCGGAAGGTCATGCTGCGACTGCATATCAACCAGACAATCCCCAACTCTGGCCCATCCCACTCCAATGGGCCAACCCGCATCTCCTCAACGCCAACTGTCGGAACCAGATGACACACACCTTTCCACCATGGAAGACCAACCGCAGGAGGTTTCCCCCATGGACTGCTCCTCTTCGTCCCTGGATGAAGCTGTAATCCCAGGAGACATCTCCCCACCTGATGACCTTTGTCAATTCCAGGAGCTCTTTAAGAGGGTAGCCATAAGCCAGAAAATCCACCTAGATGAAATAAAGGAGAAGCAACATTATCTCCTCAAAAACCTTCAGCCTCAGCACAGAGCAAAAATAGCCTTGCCGCTTGATGAGGCTATACTTGAGGTTGCTGAAGAGATATGGCAGACCCCAGCCTCTGCACCACGGACTAGCAAAAAAGCAGACAGGAAATATTTTGTGCCACCTAAAGGGATGGAGTTCCTTTTTACCCATCCCCAACCAAATTCCTTAGTGGTGGATGCAGCACACCAAAGATCAAAAACGCCACAGTATAGAAACACTGCCGATAAAGACACAAAAAGACTAGACTTACTCGGCAGGAAGGTGTATACATCTGCGACGCCCATGCTCAGGATAACCAAGTACACAGTACACCTTTCTAACCATATCTTCGACAACTTCACAAAACTTTCACCTTTGCTAGACCACTTACCGGAAGCAAAGCAACCCATCCTCAGATCAGTCGTCCAGGAAGGGTATACATCGGCTAGAACTGCCCTCCAAATAGCTATGGACGTGGCGGACACGGCAGCAAGATCCACTGCCACAGCAGTGGTGGTGAGACTAGCGTCTTATCTTCAGTCAGCTGCAGTTCCCAAAGATCTCCAGACTAAAGTCGAGGATTTGCTGTTTGACATAGACAAGCTGTTTTCCGAAAAGACTGATAGCATGCTGCAATCGTTGAAGGACTCTCGCACAACACTTTGGATGTTGGGTACGTATACCCCTCCATAAAGGCGTCGATGTTATCCTCCATATCCGCAACACTATGACTATCCTTACGTCTGACAACAATGGCAGAACCAACAAAGGGCCCTTGACCAACAACGCAACCGACAAAGACCACAGAGGCATCGAAACCAGGGGAAACCTGGTCTTCACACGATCCCTTTGTTAAACACTATGCAATCCAGCAAAAATGGCTCTGACACTGCAGTGGCATCAGCGGTGCTCTCATCAGCAGACAAACAGGGACTCCGTATCCCACCTTCCTGCTCATGAGGGTATTGCTGCTCAGTCACATACTCTGGAGCACCCACGGGGACTCCACTCGAAGAAGAAAGCGAAGTTACTCATCTCGGTGCAGTAACTGTCGTTCTTCGAGATGGTCCCCGTGGGTGCTCCACAATCTGCCCTCCTCCCCCGCTTCGGAGTCTCTCTCTCTTTCTCCTGTTTCACAGATTCCGAGGTGGCCTCGAGGAACTGGCGGGGGCCGGACCACGTGAGCACAGAAAAGAGCGTGAACGCCGTGAGACACTGCCGCGCGCGTATGCAATCTGGCCAAGCACTGCTACTAAAGAGTCTCCGTTCTGCGACCCCAGGACGAGCCCAGCACCTACTGTGGAGCACCCACAGGGACCATCTCGAAGAACGACAGTTACTGCACCGAGTTGAGTAACTTCGCTTTCTATTCCTCCTTTTGCCCATTATCCAGTTTCTCTTCCACATATTTCCTCTGCTGGAGAATAGGTAGGAGATGAAGAGTGGGAGCAAAAAACAAAAACAACATATTTTTTACATATTTCAGTTTACGAAAAACCATTTTACTGTGTACTAAGGATTTTAGAGTGGTTTTTGATTAATCCTGTAGCCGATACAATTTATATTGACTACACGATTAGTCGATAAGGGGGCTGTTCTGCAGAGCTGCAGTGGAGGTAGCTCCCGAAGCCAGCTGTAGCTGGGACTGAGCTGTCCTGGCTCGCACTGGCTCTTGTCTGCTGCAGCTCTGCATTTTAAATGTAGTAATGTAAATTTTAAATGCACCATCTTAAATGCAGAGGCGCAGCAGTCCCAGACGAGCAGCCAGCCCAGGCCGCCGCGAACAGGGGCTGCTTGGTGGCAGCAGCCCCTGTCCACGGAAGAGGGGGAGGGCAGCTCCCCACTGGGATCCCTGCAGACAGGGGCTGCTATTTGAGCAGCTTCCCCTATTCCTTCTCTCCCTCCCTTCCCCCCTGCTGCTTCTGGGGGTGGGAGGCAGGCAGGCAGCCCTGCGGAGACAGTGCTGAAGGGAACCAGCTTTTAAGCCAGTGGGGGAAGCAAGTAGTTGAGTACTAAGCTTATTGAGTAGTCAAGTAGTCGACTCCTCGCTTACATCCCTACTGTGTACAAAGCTCGTTCATCTAACCAGTGTTCCTTATTATACCGATGCTCTGTCTTCCTTCCTCCCTTGTTCCTTCCAATTGTTTATTTGCATTAATTTATTATGACTAATGTTTGTTGGTAGCTGTATGGGCTAGGGAAAGTCTTAGCTTAAGGTGCTTTTGGTTGGGGCAAATGGGGGCTCCTGTAATATAAACAGAAAGAATGCACTGTTGCACAGGAAGCAGGGATTCATATAGTGAAAAAAGTATTAATACCATCATCTTCAATCCCTTTGGTAGCATTCTAATATATTAGAGTAGGAGGAGTAAATGGTGGCCACCAATCACGGACCTGATAAAACTCAGTGGATGTACTAAGCACCTTTTCTTCAAGCTAAATGAGGAAACAATTAAATGCCCTTTTTTTCAGTGATGGCTGATACAATACAAGCTGTCACCCAAGGTGATTACAAAGCCTGAGCAGAAGCTAAACCATGTGGCCTGCCTAAAGGCTTTCCTTGGGGACTAATTGCAAATGCAGGAGATGGAATGTTGTTTGGTTGAAGCATTGTGCCTGTGTATGAGAGAAAGCAACCAGAAAGCAAGAAAGACTACAAGAGATAGCTGGGAAGAAGACATAGCTTCTTGTGGACAGAGTACTTGCTGAAAATGAAAAGGCAGACTTGGTTTCTGAAATTAAAAACTGCTTCCTAATATTTGTTTCCACTATGCTCAAGGAAACAGAACTTTGTGTACCTTCTTATGTAAATAAACAGGATTGTTTATTAGAATCAGAAGGATTATCTGATTCATATAAAACAATTTATTCTCCTAACAGAAACAATCTAGCAAGACCCCGAATACTGGCTAACTGTCCAGGCTAAAAGGGGCAACATGGATTCATTTTAACGAGTTTGAATTTCTCTGTATGAATAAAACTCAGGAAGCAACTTAAAAAGAGCATTAGGGATACCACCAAAGCTTTCAGAAGAGATAAAAGAAAAGAATTTAAAATATTGCATTAAGAATCAGTGTAGAAGTTGTTTGAAGCTCAACATTTTGTCCCGCAAGCTCAGCAATATTCATTAACTTCCCCCTGAAGATTATTGAACAGCTGGATCCAATTTCTATGGAGATAATCATGAAGAAATTAAATTAATAGTCTTCAAGTGAAACAACTGAAGATCAGTTGTGGCAAGCTCTTTTATATGTAGGGGGGTGTTAGCTATTTTGTATGTGAAAATTGTTGGTGCAATTCTGAGAGGAGTGGGGCCTGTTTCTCAGCAATACAGTTATCATTTCTCTTGGATTGTGAATATAGTAAGTCATAGAT
This sequence comes from Rafetus swinhoei, assembly GCA_019425775.1. Taxonomy (NCBI): domain Eukaryota; kingdom Metazoa; phylum Chordata; order Testudines; family Trionychidae; genus Rafetus; species Rafetus swinhoei. The sequence goes on from CM033432.1 coordinate 50,094,938, forward strand.
AAGCAAGATTGCTGCTGGCTCCCCATCTTTCTTATCTGCTGGGTCTGAACACATCGCTGCCATGACACACACACGGAGCTTCTCCGAGGAATCACTTCCGTTTCAGTTTCAAATACAGTGTGTTTGTGACAGGCCAGTCAGAGCAGAAAAGGATTTTGCTGGCCTCGGTGCAGATTGAGTGCCTTTGTGATGTTCTGTTCAATGTTGTATGGAGAAGTAAATGTAAAGAATGACTTTCCCCCATAGCACAATCACAAATATTAGCAGTATGGTTTTTCAGAAGCACTCAACATTGGCTTAACTCTCTTTTTCCATTGAATTCAGTGCTAAAATCTCTATTCTTTTCTTTAACAGCTGAATTAAGCCAATGCTGAGCACTTCTGGAAATTCCAGTTGAGGATTTCCCTTCGCCAAAGTCTGCAATTTGATTTGCTTCATCCAGGTTCCACAGTGAACAGAGGCAGACCCTGCATCCTCTCCCTTCTAGCCCTCTTTCCTCAGATCCTGACTCTGGCTGTTCATTCTCAACTCCCCACAGCATGTCCTTCTAATGGTCTGTCAGAGGGAAATTAATTAATTTCTCACAGCTGGTACACCCTGCTACCTTGCACATCCTTATCGTATGAGTAGACAAACATCTGCATTCTGTACTCTAGCTGGAAGGGCACGTTAACCTCTTCCCTGGCCAACCTTTGAACATAGTTTACACACCATGTCATAATGCTGCTTAGTAAAATTGGTTGGAATCATTACGAATGAAAAGTTTTCAGAAATAGATCTGAAAATACTGATCTGTATGTATGATTTCTATGTATGACGTCTGCATGCATGATTTCTATGCACTGGACATGTTCTGGCAAGAATCCCTTGTACACAGTCAGACTAACAACTTTCTAAACTTGAAGCAGAATGGAAATCACAAATGCACATTTACTGGCAGAGATGCAATCATTCTCATATACTGAGGGAAAGAGGTGTTGGAACATTCTTGTTAGCCTGAATGAGCTCCGGTTGGCTCCATAGATTTCTCTTTGTAAGAAACCATGAGAGTCATTTGCAAACCCACAAGGATGTTCCTATTCATGCAGATATATGTAGAATTAAGCAAGTAAACCTGTTAACTTCTTTTTTTGGGGGGGGGCGCTTATATGGCCGGAAGTAGTTTCTGCCATTGTTCTGAACTTGGTCATAGTCAGCTTACCAGCAGTCTAAAAGTAAATCCTCAGCATCATCTTCCTCCTCTCATCCATTTCCATTCAACAGCCAACAGAATAGCAGGCTGGTTCTTACTAACTTCATTTTCTGTGCAAGTGTGTCTCCTTTATACTGGACAGTACTTTGTCATTAGGTCTGAAGCAGCTGTTCACCAGTGCCCCAATTCAGTAGCCTCACACTTTTCAGCAAGTGGCTTAAGCCAGTGCCTCAATTTAAGCACATGCTTATGTGCTAGAAAGAGATGGACTTAAGCACATGCTTAAATGCCTGACTGAACTGGAATCCCAGAGAATTCCATTTGAGTGCATCCTTCACTGTGCGGAAGGCCCCTTAGTTTTGGGGAAGTATTATGGCAGAATGGCATGGGCCTGGCACAGTTTTCAACAATGATGGATGACAGCCAAATCCCCAGAAGCACTGCTCTTTTCCTTTTTAGTCCTGAGGGGCATATTTGAATATTCGGACATAGAAAACTGGGCTGTTTTTTCTTTTCTTAAATAAAGCTTAAGTTCAAGTTTAAAAATGTGGATCTAGTCTCTGGAATTTTTAAAGGGAAACGTAATTGCCTCTGGGATTGAAGGATTGACTTCCAGGGCGAGATAATTAGGGATGTAGACTAGGGATGTTTAGGGGGGAGATAATAGTCGACTATCCGATAAGCAGCTAATCGATTCCCTTCCCCCTTGCTGCCTCTATGAGATAGAGGCAGCAAAGGGAGGAAGGGGTATTTCAAAGCAGCAGTACCTCACAGCTGAGCTGGGGATCAGCTGTGCAGCGCTGCCCCTTTAAAACGCCGAGGAGCTGAGGAAATGCCACTTGGAACCCAGGGTCAGCTGGGGAGTCCCCATGGCATTTCAGCGGACTCTTGGGTCAGCTGGGGACTGCCCAGCTGACTCCAGGTTCTGCACAGTATTTTCCCAGAACACAGGGTCAGTCCCCAGCTGACCCCAGGTTCTGGGGAAATGATGCGTGGAGCCCAGGATCAGCTGGAGACTGACCCCGGGTTCCGGGGAAGTGCTGCACAGACCTCAGGGTCAGCTGGGGAGTCCTCAGCTGATCCCGGGTTCTGCTGAAATGCTGCACAGAACCAGGGTCAGCTTGGGAGTCCCCTGCTGACCTCAGGCTCCATGGTTTTGAAATGCACAAGAACCCCTGCTGGGGACTCTTGTACATTTCAAAGCACACACCCACTTGCAGCCCGGAGTCAGCAGGACTTCCCACTGGCACCAGGCTGTACACAGAGTTCCACATGCCTCCTTTGAAATGTACAAGGAGGAATGAGGAAATTCCATCGACTACTCGACTAGTCAATTAACTGCATTTTAGCATCCCCAATGTAAACGGGTAACTGGTTAACCAGTTACCTGGTAAGCAATGTGATGCTTACCGGGTAACTGGTTAACAGGTGCCATGCTGAGGGCGGGAGGGCTGCTCCAGCAGCCCCCTACCCATGGCACAATGCAGCAGGCTGGTTAATTAATTAAACATATAGTTTAACCAGTTAATATTTTAAATGATGTTTTACATCCCTAGAGATAATGCTCTAGCTTAGGCAGCTTCTGGCATAATGTGTTTGGATATAATTTCACCCAAAGACCAGCCCACAATAATCAATACTGTATATTATCTATGTGCGTGCACATGTATCTCATTAATCTTATTGTAACTTTTAAAAAATCCGCATTTGCACATCAATAAATCCTCAAACATTTTCCTCAATATAATTATTAATTAACCCACAAATCTTTCCCAAATGAAAAAAACCAACATCTTGCTACATTCTCCCTCCATCTCTCCATGACTACCTGTTGTATAGGGGAGAAGAATGAGGCCTAAATGTGCAGAAGGGTGAAGCTGACTCCTCTGTATGAAACAGCTATTAATGTCCCAATCTTAGTAGTAGATCTTCTCCTCACTGGACCTGCTCCTCCTACTCTCTCTCTCTTTGGGGAACAAAAGCTGAGAAACATGGACATTTGTATGCCACAGATGTGGGATATGATGTGAGAAGCTAGAGTAGGTATTGGCTAGCTTAGGTATTAGGTACATGCCCTCCCCCTCTTTGTTACAGTTTGGCATCAATTCAGGGAGGAGAAATAATAGCATATGACTAATCCTGATCATCATCAATTATAAACATGCACAATCAGCAATCTATTTTGAAATTTCTTTGCATTAAACACTTGTTGAATAATTTCAAATAAACAATAAAAATCCAATTCTGTTCACAAGCAATTTGCAAAAGAAGAAGAGGTGAAAGTCATCAGTTAAATTTTTCACTTAAGATAGTCCATTTTCAAGGAGTAGCATTTGTATTTTATGGTTTTGGAATTTTGTACACATAATAATTTTGTGGTGCTAGATTTCAGTAAACAGAGAATCATAGAATACTAGAACTGGAAGAGACCTCGAGAGGTCATCAACTTCAGTACCCTGCCCTCATGGCAGTACCAAGCACCGTCTAGATCATCCTTGGTAAATGTCTGTCTAAGCTGCTCTTAAGTATCTCCAGTGATGGAGATTCTACAACCTCCCTAAGGCAATGTATTCCAGTGTTTAACCACCCTGACAGACAGGAAGTTTTCCTGATGTCCAACCTAAACCTCCCTTACTGCAATTTAAGACCGCTGCTTCTGGTCCTATCATCAGAGGCCAAGCAGAACAATTTTTCTCCCTTCTCATAATACCCTTTTAGATACTTCAAAACAGCTGTCATGTCCCCTCTTGGTCTTTTCTTTTCTAAACTAAACAAGCCCAGTTTTTTCAGTCTTCCTTCATAGTTCATGTCTTTCAGACCTTTAATAATTTTTGTTGCTCTTCTCTGGACCTTCTCCAATTTCTCCACATCTTTCTTGAAATGTGATGCCCAGAACTGGACACAATACTCCAACTGAAGCCTAATCGGCGCAGAGTAGAGCGGAATTACTTTTCATGTCTTGCTTACAACACTCCTGTTAATGCAGCCCAGAATCATGTTTGCTTTATTTGCAACAGTGTCACACTGTTGATTGAAATTAAATGACCACTATGACCTCTAGATCCCTTTCTGCAGTACACCTTCCTAGACAGTCATTTCCCATTCTGTATGTGTGAAACTGATTGTTCCTTTCTTAGTGTTGTACTTTGCATTTCTCCTTATTAAACTTTATCCTATTTACCTCAGACCATTTTTCCAGTTTGTCCAGATCATTTTGAATTATGCTCCACAGCACTTGTAACCCCTCCCAGCTTGGTATTATCAGCAGACTTAATAAGCGTACTCTATGCGATTATCTAAATCGTTGATGAAGATACTGAACAGAACTGGTCCCAAAACAGACCCCTGCAGAACCCCACTTGTTATGCCCTTGCAGCTTGACACTGAACCATTAATAACTACTCTCTGAGAATGGTTATCCAGCCAGTTATGCGCCCACCTTAAAGTAGTCTCATCTAGATTGTATTTCCACACTTTATTGATAGGAAGGTCATGCGAGACCGTATCAAATGCTTTACTAAAGTGTAGGTATACCAGGTCCACTGCTTCTCCCTTATCCACAAGACTTGTTATGCTATCAAAGAAAGCTATCAGATTGGTTTGATGTGATTTGTTCTTCAGAAATCAATGTTGGCTGTTACCTATCACCTTATTATCTTCCAGATGCTTGCAGATGAATTCCTTAATTACTTGCTCCATTATCTTCTCTGGCACAGAAGTTAAACTGACTGGTCTGTAGTTTCCTGGGTTGTGACAGACCCTCCCCCCCCCATGCTTTATGAAATGGACTTATGAACACAAATATGCATAACTCAAAGTTGCTTAGGACAAATTGTCTCATGTAACCTATCAATCTTAATGTCTTAACCCACTGGATCTGTTTATCTTATTTTGGTGTACATATCATTCTTGTGTGTAAAATTAGACATATGGAGTATGGAATGGTTTATGGTTTTTAAATGTGTAAATGGAGGGTGTTTCCAAGGCTGGGGCACCTCAGTGTCTGGGCAATCATATGCAAATAGCCTTTTGTCCTTAAGTCTTAACAATGGTTGGTCACATAACTTCCCTAACTGGTAGGAATTGGCCAGGTAACTTCCCATGGAAAAATGGAATCTTTAAAACTATGGGAAGCTTATTAGGTCTTTGTCTTTGGTTCCTTCCCTCTGGTGTGCCAGCCAAAGACCCCAGGGTGAGGAGCAGCCCTGGTTTGTAAGGCTTTGCTGGAAAAGAAACAGTTTTAGGGTGAGTTTGTAAAAAGTTTGTGTACTGAAGTTTCAGTGTGAGAGTTAGATAAGCGTTTTCTGTTGTTTTGAGTTTGTAATCTACTTTGCTCTGCCTGTTCTCACTTCTTATAACTTAAATCCTACTGCTTGTACTTAATAAAATCACTTTTTTCTATCAAGTCCAGTGTAAATAATTGTTATCTGAACAATCTGTGTATATTCCCCCTTCCATTGCTAATGGGGGCTTACCTAAATAATTGCTTTGGGGTTCTGATCCCATTTGGGGAGTGGTATCCTGGGAAGCTGGGCCCTAAACTTCACTTTCCTTGGACCCAAAGAGATTCAGTGTGTGCACTGCTTCTTGGGGTGGTGTGGGGGGCATTGAGCTCAGCTTGGTGCCTTGGCTGGTGGAGACTAGTGGTGCAGGCCCAGCAGGACAATGTCGAGAAGCCCCAGAGAGCAGGAAGGTGAGTGGCACTGGCTATGTCAGCACTCCGGGAAGCCCCCCCAAGGGGTCTTCTGTGACTGCACCCCGTCACAGTTCTTATTTCCCTATTTATAGATGGGCACTATATTTGCCCTTTTCCAGTCTTCTGGTATCTCTCCTGACTTCCGTGACTTTTCAAAGATGATAGCTAAAGGCTCAGATACCTCCTCTATCAGCTCCTTGAGTATTCTAGGATGCATTTCATTAGGCCCTGGTGACTTGCAGACATCTAACTTTTCTAAATAATTTTTAACTTGTTCTTTTTTTATTTTAGTTTCTAAACCTACTCCATTTCCACTAGCTTTCACTATGATAGGCATCCTGTCACCATCAATCTTCTTGACGTAAACCAAAACGAAGTTAGTAAGCACCCCTGCCATTTCCAGGTTTCTTATTATTGTTTCTCCCTCTTCACTGAGCAATGGGCCTACCCTGTCCTTCGTCTTTCTCCTGCTTCTAATATATTTGTAGAATGTCGTCTAGTTACCCTTTATGTCTATAACTAGATTGAGCTCATTTTGTGTCTTTGCCTTTCTAATCTTACCCCTGCATACTTGCGTTATTTGCTTATATTCGTCCTTTGTAATTTGACCTAGTTTCCACTTTTTATATGACTCCTTTTTTACTTCAGATCATGTAAGATTTGGTGTTTTATGTCTTAGTAGCCCCAGCTGGTATCATTTTATCACCTGTGTATCTCGGTTTCCATGTAGTAAAAAAAAAAGTATGAGCCCTCATGCTCTCTAACAAAGGAAAGGATTTAAAAGGAATCCAACAATTATTATTAAAACCTTGTGATTTGAGGTAAGAGTGTGTTACTAATTTATTTTGAAACACTTATGTTTGTTAATACTGTTGGTGTGTGTAAGACAGGGTCTAATTAGCCTAAACTCTCATTGAAGTCAGTGGGTTTATATGATATAACTGAAGGTAAATTTTGACCCAGTGCTTATAAGGCCACTGTACTGAATAATGTACTGTGGCACAAAATCAGCCTGTTGTATTTGTTTCTTGTCACTCTGCTTTGTAAAACTAAGACGTTTCAAGGGTTAAAGTGACAAAGCTCCTTAACACACAATGTATTAGTAGCAGCATTATTGTTAGCATTATTCTCTGCTCAGAGCCAGATTAGGGTGGGGGGGCTAGCCAGGCAGCTGCTCGGGGCACCAACCTATGGGGGGCGCCTGATGGTAGCTGCGCGGCACCCTTTAGAACTGCCATCAGGTGCCATCAAGCTACCTACTTCTAAAAAGTTGGCTTAGCAACTGAAGGAACTCTGTTTCTACCTGCCTGGCTAATGGTTTCCACCAATTCAAGGGAGTGACTTTGTTCAAAACATCATCAGTAAACATGTACTGATTAAATGGTTTCACTCCGGCCCTTAAATTCACTATGACTGACATAAGTAAAGTGATTTTGAGATGCCCAGGCCATAACAGCAGCAGCCTCTCCAGAAGTTAGGCATCTACCTTTATACCTGGGGTTAAGAATGTTGGCAAGAAAAATGAGGTGGTGTTAGCATTTGAGATATTTCCTTTTTATTGCCTACAGTTTAACTTTCTGGTGAGGCATTTCTTTCGTCAATTTCTCTTACAATGCCTTCCAAATTTTGACAAAATCAGCAATGCAGCAGTAATTTCTCAAAAGTTTGTTTAAAGCTTTGGATAATAGGTTTCAGTATACTGAGCATATTTTGTACATTCCTCTTTAATCCAATGTACAATACTTTGGGTGAGATAATTCCATGGATTTAATCACTGTTTTCTTCACAAATTTTTATGAAAATAGTCCAATTCTTAACACATTTTTCAAAACAATCACAGAATTGCATCAGACATTTTGAGGAGTATTAGTGTGGATTCTCCTGATCTCTTCAGTGAAGCTGAAGCAAAATGGTTGTTACAGAAGTATTTTGTGACTTCAACAACATTTTATTTTATTCCTGGAGAAGACATACTTAAGTCTTTGGCTCAAAGATGCATTAAATGGGCACTGCAGCCATATGTTGTTAAAGAGCATCCTTCATCTTCTTCTAAGATTCTTCTCATCTTTGCCATGTTTGCAGTATTGTCTACAAAACTATGCATGTGACAGCTGAATTTTTGTTCACAGTTTATTACAGCTTTCGCTGCCACTTTTAAATATTCTGTTGTGTGGGCATTTCCCGGTGTATCTGTTGTTTGTGAAAGATATGCAACCCCATCTTCTGTTGTCACACAGGCACATATTACTGGATCATTGTACATGCCACCAATCAAGGCTTAAACTGGCAGATTTCCCCACAGTATTTCTTGCACAGTGTTCAAGTTCGTTCTCATACAGATTGGCTCTCCCTGGTCTGGCACCCTCAGGATCTGACTGATCCCAAAGAAGGGAGTTTGCCAGACCAGGCAAGGTCAATTCTGGACCCTCTGCTGCCAGGCTCTCTTTGTTTCTAACCGTCTTCCACCAATGTCTGCTCTACCTGCAGTGTAGTCTGGTTGTAAAGACTCAACCATGTAAGGATGCAGATCTGATTCCAAATTACCAAAAAAGTAAAGACTTTAGAGTGCACTTAAATTTGGAGTAAGCCCCTTTGAATTCACTGGCACTTGAGAAAAGAAGTATAGGATGGAAAGCTGAGTTATGCCAAGTAAAATAAGGAATAGACTTCTGGCATCACCATTATGGTCTGTGGCCACCATCTTCCAAAATAAGAGGTATGTATTATGTAATACGAAACAAGAAAATGACATTAATGGCAACTCTAGATTTCTCTTTCTGCAGCTTTTGGTAACACATACTTGGGTGATAGGTTCTAAACCTAGTTAAATAATTAAACAAGCCATAAGGATTAGCTAAGCCAAAACATTTTTTCTGTCAACATCCAGCATAGTAAACAGCTTGAGAATTTACTTATTAAATTATATTTTTACTAAAAGGCGGAGGAAGAGACTTGAAGAATGATTCATTGCAAAGTGAATTATTTAAGTTACTAATCACTTGATCCATATTGTTCTTCAAACATGTATGCATCTTCATCCACATCATTCCCCAAGCAGTTTTCCTTATGATGTTTCATTCTTGCAACTAGGCCCTGCATCTTCTTGCACTGCTTACATTTGATGTGTGCTCCTTTTTTTTTTTTTTTACCCAGCAATCAAATTTCTTCAAAATATTGCCAGATAGGGTCTCTATTATGGCCAGAAGTCATGACAGTTTTTCTGTGGCAAAATGCATGTGCTGAATAATGTCTTCCCCTTTTCTTTCCAGTCCTCTCCACTGTTTGTTCCTCTCTATGCTGTTTCCATCCGTTTCTATATATTATCCCTCTGGCTTTAAAACAATGTCTTAAATTCCTCTGCCATGCTTCACTCAAGTCCATCGCCACATAAGCACAGAACAAAAACAATCCTACCCAGCCTGTTTCTGTCTTGAAAGTGCAGAAGTTTCAAGAAGCAAGAGCTGGTAGTTAGACTAGATGGACTAGAGCAACGATGGGCAGCGTAGGTTAGTGAGTGGACCTAGTGAGTGGCCCTCCTTCATCTCAGTGGGCCACAAAATTATCATAACCAAGATGGTCTCCGGGGGTAGGGTAGTTTTGCTAATTGCACTTGCGTACCTAGAATTTGCAGGGTGCTGATTGAACCGTAGCCTCGCTTTGATTGGATGCAGAAGGAGTGCCTGGCTCTCATGGTCCATGTTGTGTGCATTCAGCTTGTACCATACTTCCTGTGCATCCCTCTAGGAGAACGGGTAGGAAAAATACTGCAGGCGGAAACAGAGGAATCTGGCAACCTTGCACCTGGGCAATGGTAAACAGAATGGTTTTTTGGCCACAAGTACAGCTCCGGTGGGCCAAATGCAACCCATGGGCCACAAGTTGCTCACCACTGGACTGGAGCCATTAATTCAATTTTATGAGATTACAATGGTAGGTACATCATGTTTGTGATGAGATTGAATTGTAACTGTTCTTTTTAAATGAGAAATTTAGTATTGATTTTTTAAAAATCAAAAAATCTGATTTAAATTTAATAAATCATTTTTAATTTTTTTAATTGTTGATTTTTATCCACCCTGGTGGGGCCTGAGCCCCTGTATCCTAGAGCCAGCCCCAGCTCAAAGCTCCTTTGAAGCCGTGTGGGAGCCAGCACTGCCCAGGCTTCCCATCTCAGCCCTGTGCCCCGCAGGAGACTCAAGCACTAGCACCTCCCATCTCTCTGCCTTGGTCACTGGAGCCTTCCCAAACCCAGCCCCCAGTGCAACCAGGCAGCTGTGGAAAGAGAACTCCTGGGGATATGCAGAAATCACTGCTGCTCAGCAGGCCCAGCCCGCCCTACTCAGGGGACATGTAACTGCACCTGGGTGAAGGCCAATACTGGCAAGGCCAAATGCAGGTGGCAGCATGGAGCCAGGGCAGTGAATGGGACAAGGCCCAAAGAGAACCCAGCCCTACCATCCTCCTTGTCCATCTTCACCTGCTCTGGGTCATGATGGGGGTACGGCTGGGCCACATGAGCAGTGTTGCAATTAGGGAGGTGACGGTTTAACTGGTTAACCAGTGGGGTTGAAGCAGCTCCCTGCCTGCCATGGATAGGGGCTACTCCAGCCCTGTAGGGGGCCCACCGCAGGCAGGGACTGTGTTGCGGCATCCTGGCTAGTGCAGTCCTACCTGTGGGATGCCCGGGGGAGCCGTGGGCAGGAGGATTGGGGAGGGGAGGCATTCCAGCCCAGCGGCAGGTGGGGCCCCACCCGCTCGACCTCTTTAATCAGTTAACCATCTAAATAGTATGTTTAACCAGTTAGCCAATTAAATGGGATTTTACATCCCTAGTTGCAATTCCGCATGCCATGTCACAATGCCATTCACTCATAAGAAAAAATAGATTTCATTATGGGCTATTTACAGTCTTGTAAGCACATGTAATTGCAGTTATTTTAGTCTGTCATCATTATCTACAGTTTAGAGCCCCATTCCTGCAAACACTTTTTCAAGTGAGTAATTTTACCCATGATTATAGTCCCACCGAATCCACTTGTGTGTGTATAAAGTTACCTGCATAACTGTTTTCAGTACCGGAGCCCTTGTCACTTGTACTTTTGAGTCTCTAATGGTGCCTACAAATCTGGGATTTATACACCTGAGTGACTTAAATTGCCTGCTCAGCTAACTCTGTGACTACATTTTAGAAACTGAAGGCTAGTGTTTGGAAAATCTAGCTCATAGTGCAGAATATAACACACCTCAGAGTGTCGTACCTTAAGGATTAAAGAGTGAGATGCCAATATCTTGATATCAATTTCGTCTGATTAATTCAAAATTCCAGCACTAAATTCTATCCCATTGGATTCAATGGAAGAAACACAGGTCTGTCGGAGAGCAGAATTGTCCCCTTATGTTTTTATACACACATATACGCACATAATGGCGTCCTTTTCCTTCCTTCCTTCCTTCCTTCCTCTTAACCTGAGGGCTTTGTGTGTCCTGATGTCTCCCCAGATTAGTGGTTCTCAATCTTTCCAGACTACTGTGTCCCTTTCAGGAATCTGATGTCCAAGCCCTGCCACCAGGCCTGAGGCATGTAACTTAGGTTCTTCTTGGAGTGCTTGTTCATATCTATTACAATGAGGTATTTGTGCTGCTGCGTGCATGGCAACAGGGAAGTTTCTCCCCTAGCTGCTAGCCATCAGGTTGGCTGTGGAGCCTCCTGGAGTGGCACTGGTGCAGCACACTACATATGACCCTGCCAACCAGATTGCCCCTCAGTTCCTTCTTACCGCCAGTGGTGGCTGTTGGAACTGTGGCTCTCTTGCATTGCAAGCACCATGTGTCCCCAGTGTTTACAGTTCTTTTGTTCGTCAATAGTTGTACTTAGAGGTTAGTTAGTGCTGTAGCAGCGGGATGCTCCCTATACACCATAGGGCAAAGTCTCAGGGCTTTTAAACGTGTAGGTCTTGCCTCAGATCTATGCCGACAAGCAACCCCCACGACTTGTGCCGTCAGTGTCTGGGGGAAGCCCATCAGGCAGACAAGTGCAAGATCTGCAAGGCCTTCAAACCACATACCGGAAAGGAGTGGTACTTTCACCTGAAGCAGCTCCTAATGGAATCCACTCTCTGGTCTCAGGGACAGGAACAGCACCAACACCAAGGGTCTGGGAGCCCCCCAATGGCTGCCCCAGTGGCAGTTTTGGATATGTGAGCATTCCATCAAGCCCAGAGCATGCTGCCCAGTGCCCCTCAGTGAGCCCCCTCCAAATCCTCTGTTCCAGATGCAACAGTCAGATGCCCTCTACAGCAAGATCCGGGGCCATCTGCAACGCCACCTCCTGAGGCCCGGCAAAGCACCCTGGTGCAGACCCAGCAATCGGGGATATGCAAGATGCAGCCCCTCCAATAGCCTCCTCATCTTCCTCCCTGGACCAAGGACGTTGACCAAGACTATCAGACAAGTCCCTGCCTCTATCCCCCCAGCGGTCAAAGGGGTGGAAAGAAAGTACTTTTTTCCTGTCAAAGGATTTGAATACTTTGTTCACCCCCCACCCCTCCACCACCATGCTCCATAGTGGTAGAGGTGGTGAACGAGAAAGAGAGGCAGGGTCCCCAAGTCCAAAGACACTAAGCACCTTGATTTATTCAGCTGCAAGGTTTACTTCATGGGGCAGGAGGGCTGCTTCTCAGGATAGCAAACCAAGAAGCTATTCTGGGTCACTCTGACTATAACGGGGCCCCCTGTGGCATAAGGCCCCGGGCAGTTGCCCAGCTTGCCAACCGCTATCACCAGCCCTGCACTTGCGATCCCTTCTAAACCCAGATTGAGAAATGCTGATCTTGATGAGTTGACATGCTCACTGGAAGACCTGTGCGCACCCCCAGGAGTATGGGTACTCCTGGTTGGGAACTACTGCCCTAGAGGTACCTCTAAAGGTAAAGGCCCAGCACTGTTTTTGGCTCAGGTGGAATGAATGAAGACTGTCTTCAGAGCTACATAGTTTTTTCCTCATTGAATGGAAACAAGCAAAATAGTGTGCTGATGGTGAAGCAGTGTGTTGGAAAGAAGAGAGGGATTATTTTTACTACAAATGGGCAGCCTCTCTTGCTTTTCACCTCCTTCTCAGATGAAAAGATCAATGTGTCATTGTTAGGATTCCAAACATTTCTGTGTTTAAGGAAGACAAAGCCCTCCCTTGTTCATCTTGCATGCTGGGACATAGCTAGGCATATTTCCCACAGGCACATGCATCTAGTGTTCTCTCTGTGCCCAAGGCTGGAGTCAAGCATGCCATCCTTGTGATAAAAACATCCTTGACCATTCTTTCACTGCCCCTCTGACCCAAGATGGCCTGTTGTTTGGGTCAGCACACCAGTGTGGAAGACAGAGATGAATGGGAATAGCCTAATATTGCACATGCACAACTCCTGATTAGAAAATGCAAAAGGCATTGTGGATCAGAACACTGTATTAACAGCCAGATGTAGGAATTTTAAAGCAATGCAGCCCATAGACTCACTGTTAACACCAGTGGTTTATTAAGTATAAACTGCAGCTGTGTTGAATTATTATTTTTATTGCACAGACATAGTGAGGTTTCAGAGGACAGTTGTAAGAAGCATTGGAAAACTGAAATGAAAGCCCTTGTAATTAAAATAATTAGTAAACTTCATTTATTTTACTTAGTTTCAATTTCTCCCAGTGTGATTATTAACCATTACTATTTTTATTGATTTCCCCCCACCCTCTTCTCCTGCCAACTATTGAGAATTAAGTGGATTTAAATTTGCAAGCAATCCTGTTCTCCTTAAACAGGTGGACCATAGTCTCATGCTGACCCACTTAAAGAGATTCTGCTGGAGTAGCACATGTTAGTGCTGGCAGGAGTTCAGAGAGTATGTATGTACATGCTAAAAGGAAATCTGATTTTTGACAAACTCCTCAGATACGAAGGAGATTTGAAATCTGGTACATACTCAGCCGGTTAGTCACTGGAGATATGCTCTGACATTGAAGGACAAACTCTCCAGTCAAACATATGAACTTATGTATTCCATACAACCAATATTGCTTTTAACCATTTTAAGAAATAATACTCATTTTTATTTCTAGTTTTCAAAATGGAAGTATTGACTTTCTGTAACCATGGCATTATGGGTAAGGAGCAGGCAGGACAAATCTGAGCTATCTTCTGTGCTATGGATTTCCATTGTGAACTTGGACAAGTCCGTATGGCCTTTAATCAGTTTCCATGTCCACAAACATGGTCTATTAAATGCCCAATTCACGGGGGCAGTGAGGCTAAATTCATTAAAGTTTGTAAAATGAATTAAGACCCTCCAGTGAAAGACTGAATGTGCAAAGTAGCAGTATTAAACTTTCCTTTCCTCTTGGTGTTTGGACTGAATATTATTAATACCTTCAATAAATAGTGATGTCTGTCTGTACAGGCCATTTAGCAGGAGCAAAGGCTGACAGGTAAGAGTGCCTTTCAGTTAACCCTTTGAGTTCTGGAATGCTGTGCAGAAAGAAGATCAAGCTGTTTCTAAAGTGGGTTAGTAAAATACAAAGCAACATGGTTGTCATGTAAAACACTCATCCTGTGTGTAATTTTTCTTTAACATCCATTGTGTTGGGATTTATTTGTCAGTTGATTGTATAAGATGTGCTAGTATTAGATCTTGATCTGACCATCTTGGAAACTCACTGGGTGCAAGTTTCTTTAATTTTGACATGGTATTGTGCGTGCTGACCCCCGTAATAGCAGTGAGATTCATGCTTTGTAGTACCTATCAGCCTTCAGTTTGAAAATGCAACTCTAAATGTCTGCTTGGACACAGTAACCTATGGAAACCTTGCAACAGCTCTTACAAAACCATATAGGATAGAAAAAAGGGAGTTGGGCCAAAGAATGTTTTTCAGGATTTGGCTTCAGACAGAATTGAGGAGCTCCCAAATTAACCCTGTGTACACATTCCTATGTCCTCTTGGGTTCTCTTCAGGGCCAGCGATTGCCTAGGGGTCTGGGTTATTTAAAGGGACTCGGGGCCCCCTGGCTGCTGCTGCCAGCAGTGCAGCGAGGGTACGGCAGGCTTTCTGCATACCCTTCATCAGTGCTTTTTTTGTTTTTTTTAAAAAAAAGGTGACAGTACTCTAGGGGAAAAGTTGTTGAGCTCTGACTGGAGGTCTGGTACTGCGTCTGGAGGTGCCAGTACTGCGTACCGGGCAGTACCGTCAAAAAAAGCACTGCCATTCATCCTCACAGCTTGTGGAAGCAGCCAGTACCATCCCTGAAGCTCCTGGGGGGAGGGTCTCTGTTCACTCTCTTCCCCGAGGCGCCAACTCTACACTCCCATTGGCCAGGAGCTGTGGCCAGTGGCGGCTGCAGAGACGTGCCTGAGGGCTGCAGAGCACAGAGACGCACACCCCCAGGTATCACAGCCAGAGGGCTGTGCCTGTTGCTTTTGGGAGCCGCCCAAGGTAAATGCCAACACCCTGCCCCAGCCTAGAGCCTGCACTCAAACTCCCTCTCAGAGACTGCACCCCACACCGCCTCCCACACCCAAGCTCACTCCCTCCTGCACCCAACACCTAAGCTCCCTGCTGGAACTTGTGCCCCAACCCAGCCTGGTGAAAGTGAGTGAGGGTGGGGGAAAATGAATGACAGAGGGAGGGGGAATAGAGTGAGCAGGGGCAGGGCCTCAGGGCAGGAGCTGGGGCAAGAGTCTTTGGGTGTGTATTAAAACAGTTGGTAACCTTACTTCGCAGGCACATGAAAGCCCTGGCCATGTTGGAAGAGTACGCCCAGTAGTGCAGCTAGCCGCTTCCTGAGCACCAGCAGTACAGCTGGCAGCTTGTGCCAGTATTGACTGTTCTGGCCCAGGGCCTGGAATTGCTGTCGAGGGGCTTGCCCACCTTACAAAGCTGTTGTTTCCCTTTACAAGAGTTGTGGTTTTTCTTGTTCAGTCTCATCCTCCTGCACTCTCGAGGCAATTCATGGGGTAGTTTAGGGTTCTTCTTACTCTGGCAATCTTGTGAACCCATTACAATGTGTGTCTCATTACAGCCCCTTTTTCTCATATCTCATTCATCATTTTTGCTAAATAGTTCTGCTTGAATGAGATCATAACTGGAGTATATTTAATGACTGTGCACTCTCCACCCTTTTGGCTACTTTCAGAGACTGGTCTTATCCAGGATTTCTCTCCCTCTCCTCTTTCAGTATGTGCCATAGTATTAGCAGAAAGAGTGAACAGAGGAACCCCAGTCTGAGATTTGCTTCTACAAATGCATCACTGGAAACTCTAGGTCAGCGTTTCTTAGTGTGTTCTGCGCGCTCAGTCAGAGGTGTGCCGTGGAAAGAACAGAAAATATTCTGCTCCCCTGCCCCCTGCAGAGCCCGTAGACAGCTCCTGCTGTAGCTGCCCACCCCTCCAGCCCACAGGACGGCCCCTATTCCACGGGGCCTCTGCTGCTGCACAGCCTCCTCCTCCTCCATGTGTGCAGGCGGCCACTTTTACAGCGGCCGTTGCTGCTGGTAGAAGGAAGAGGGGGCCAGAGCTGAGGAGCCACTCCCGGACCTCGGCGTTTTAAAACTGCCACCTGCGGGGAACCCAGCTCAGGCTCTGCCGTTCCTTCCCCCCCCCCCCCCCCCGGGCGCGCTTGGGCTCTGCTGCTCTCTCTCCCCTACGTCCCTCCCCAGCCTGCTGGGGAACTGGCTGAGTTTAATCTGGCGGGGACGGTTGGGGTTTCTACTCTCCCCCCCGGCCCCCGCCTTGCCAGGAAGCCTGGTACTGCAGCTGTGCTGGGTTCCCCACTGCATGGGCGGGGAAACTGAGCTCTCCACCCTCCCTCCCCCGAGGAACAAGAGCATGCTCCCTGGAGGCTTTCCCTGCTGCAGCAGGGTGCTAAGCCAGGTAAGCGTCCCCCCTCATGCCCAGACCCCGCACCCAAACTCCCCTCACTCCGCTCCCTCTGCCAAAACCCCGCATTCCCAGCTTGCTCTGATACCCTGCCCCAAGTCCCCTCCTGCACCCTCCTCCTGGCCAGACACCCTGTCCCAATACCCGCTCCTGGACAGACATTCTGCCCCAAGACTCCTCCTCTACCCTCCCTCCTGGCCAGACACCCTGCCACAAGACCCCTCCTCTACCCTCCCGGCCAGACACATGACCTTATTTAGCATTTGTTTATTATTATCCTTACTTTTTTGTGGTCTGCGTTTTCAGACTGTTATTAGGGCAGTCTTCATGAGGGGGTCGTGGCGCATTTCAACTCCCAGGTCGTGTTTGGGGTGGGGTTCAACAAATTTTCCCTGGGGTCTGTTCCCCCTTTTCCTCTGCTCGACAAAAAAATCCTTGGTGTTCCCCATAAAAAAAAAATTGTTTGGTGTTCCTGAGTCTTAAAAAGTTTAAGAAACACTGCTCTAGCTCTTGTTTCTTCACTACATTTCACCAAACAAGAAGCAAGGCGTGCTTCTGTGACGTTGAGGGTCTGCAAACTTTTTAAGCCTTAAATCTGAGTTTCTCAGCACTAGACAACACTAGATTGGGATAGGAGTAGAGTTTTACACTGTCATTCACTGTTGGGATTCTCAGCCACCTTGTAGTTTAGCTACATCCGTTTATGTCCATCTTCTATTTAGATGTAAGTTCACTGGGTTAAACAGTATTTTTCTCTAGTGTGATAGTAATACAAATAAAATAAAAATAAAGAAATCATATAATCTTGTTATGATTGCCTCCTAATTTCTTGCAGTTGTTCACACAAAGCCAGATTAACAATTTATGATTCTTGCTAAAAAAGACTAGGGAAAGGGAGAAGAGATGTTTTTGTGATTGTTCTGTTTGTCATCAACAAATGGAAATTATGAAGAAGCACGGGTAAAAATCACAAAATAATGTTAACATTTTTCCAACAATAGTAAATCTTTGAAAGCCATTTGTGTACACATACGTACGTTTCCATTTTAATTTTTTTCATATTTATAGTAATTTTTAGCAGTCTTCACCACACTGTGATCATACTTGTGAAAAGAACCCTAAAGAAATCAAATTAGCTGCCCAAGCTTCAGCAGCAATAGATGATACCTTTCAGTTCCTCTGATGTGTTGTGTGGGCAGATCTCAGAGTTTTCCAAATCAAGTTTGGCTTTCTTTTCTCTTTAATAATCATTAAATCCTTGCCCCTTCATGTCAGTGATGCTTTGGGTGGTGTTTTAGCTTTAACAGAGTTTAGTTGGAGGGTAGAACGTAATGGCAATGATGAAGAATAGTTACTGAACATTAAAACAACAGTTGGGATTCTGAGATGACAACATGCCAACTTCATCAGTGGCTGGGTCTTGCACTGTTGAAGTTTTGCCAGAGGGAAATATTAAGTGTGCAGACAAATCTATGAATATGAGGCACTTCTATTGTGTGTGCCTGCCCTCATTTCTTCCCCTTTCTTTCTGTTTTTCCTTTGATAAAAGCAGGCAAATGTCGCAAAAGAATGTTAATGAAAAATTATTAGGAGAAAGCTTTTTTGAAAATGTTATCCACTCACAAAAGTCCTTTACAATACTCTCTTTCATTTGTGCTGTTGTTTATTTGAAGAAAGCAAAATAAATCTGATTTAAGCTTCTTTTCTTCCTGTTTAGTTGGCATGCTCGTAATGAAATATAAAACTAATTATATTTTTTTTCTTTTTCCTTCCTTCATCTGACCTGCTTTTGTCTTTCTGATGACTTTGATATCCTTTGTGCCTTTATTCTCTTCTGGATTAAAGGTAAGATCACTATTTTCCTAGTCAATATGATACAGATATCTCAGGTCTTTCTCATGATGTGAAAATATCACCTGCAAGCAGGACAGACTAGTGGGAAGGTCATAAAGGAGGCACCAGCTGGAAGGGAAACATAATCTCCCACAAGACAACCCCCCACACATGTAACTTGTTCCTGCCTCAGGGCCCCCGACACTGTCCCTGTGCCTTTGCTATGGCATATTACCTGGGGCAGAGGTTGCTCTGTCCTTTCCCAGGCAGCCTCTGGCCACGCTGCCTGTGTAGCATGCTGTCCAGTGCAGCCCAAAGCTGCCTGTGAGAGTGCAGCCACTGTCCTTCACTAGGCAGTCCCCCAGGCAGGCTTTATAGGAAAACCTCTAGCCCCACCTCTTCCTTTCCAGCTCTGCCGCTAGGCCCATTAGCATTTTAGGGAGGGGTATGTGACCATGCATGCCCCTCCCCTGCGTCACAACTGCCTGAAAGCCATGTTGAAGAAGAGGTCAGGAGAGAAGCAAAATAATTTGTGGCCAGTTGACACACATGTAAATATTCAGATTAGATCGTTTTATGTCCTGTGACTTCACTAACCATTGACTGTGTGAGGGGATGCACACAAGAGAGGTGAATCTTACACTCTTTGGAAAGTGTTTTCCATGGCAACCCCCTTGGAATCTGTTCTAAGTTTTGCCAGGTTGTGCAACGTTTCTCTCCACCCCCTTCATGTCTCCTGTCATCTCAGTAAGCTGCATAGTGGAAAGCAAGCAGTGAGATGGGACAATCCAGCTGCCTGTTTGTGACTCCAATAAGCAAAACATGCTCTAGGTTTGAAGGTGCCCAAATAACATGGTAACCACCCACCAGAAATTGTATTAAAGTTCTGGGAGTACATTGTCTCTGCTTACACAGGATTCAGTTGTTCTGCAGTTACTTAATTATTTTAATTATAGTTGTATCCAGAGATTTCAGTCAAGATCAGGGCTCTATTCTGTTAGGCACTGAACCAACAAAGACATTATTGCTACTCTAAAGATCTCCATGTTTTCACACTACCATACAGCCACAAATAGACTGTACTTGTGCTCCCCTCTCTGGGGATCCCAAATCTGAGGTAGAATTGCTCCAGATGCTCTTCACTGGAGCTCATCCCTTGTAGGATCTTAAATGCTTTTTTACCACTGATTTCTTTCTTAGAAGTCAAAGCATTTTCATAGAGGAGCCAATTCTGTCCCATCTTGCACTGCCAGCATTCAGAAACACTGTGGTGGGTGGAGATATTCTTAGGTAGGGTCGAAGTCAGGTACTTTGCCTGACGTATTTTCAGACAATTTCCAGGGTAACTTTACAGTCTGAAATGCATAAAGCCTTGCTGAAAATCAAGTCCCAGTTCAGATTTGTTTTATTATTAAAACAAACATGTATTATGTGAATAAATAAGGGATGCATATGATATAGTCCCATCTCTTCCTATGCTTTCCTGAGATGCTTTGGTCTCTGCCTAAATTCTGAAGATCCTGTTGTTTTCCTGCACTTTATGTCTCCCAAACTTGGGGTGCAGTAGTCCTGCTGAAGTTTGGCTGTATTCTAGAGGGTGACTGAATGGATTGGCGCTATAGCTTTGGATTTCTGTCAGCAATAGAAGGCTATTCCATGCATTTTCATAGTGACAGTGCAGTCACAGAAGACTTGGATGAATATAATTAGTAGGAGTGAAAATGTGTGTACTCATAATGTAAAACATCTGAATTTAACCCCTGAAATGAAAGAGTCAGGGACACGCTGACATGGCAGGATGCCAGTGTTACAGGCAGACACACAGCAACTGCAAGTGTGCTGCAAGAAATTCAGCCAAATATGCTAAGGTTGTGGGGTTTTTCACACCATGTTAAAGAGTAGAGCCCTGTTATAAACATTGATTTTCCCATAGCAAGCTGCCCTTTGAAGCAGGATATGAACATATAAGAAAGTTGATTGTTAGAAGCCTAATGAAACATGCAAGAAGTGCTGGGGAAGTAGTTTGGAGTTGTACCAAAGTGCATGTCAGAGTGAAAGGTTATAATAAACATTACACAGTGTGTGGCAACCGCTGGAATTTGCCAGCCTGTGATGTGCTTTGCCCTGCCAAAAATGGCTGCGGGGGAAAGATTACCTACCCACTTACTGAAAACGTTAATCTGCAAACCCTCAGGAAAATTACATGATGGTGGATTATCACTGTGGGACACTGGGACAGTGGTGGGCAGCCTGCAGCCCGCAGACCCCCATCTACCTCCTCCCCCATGTAACTCTAGTGCACTGGGGCACCCGAGTCTCGCACTTCCTACTGCTGCCTATCCCTCCCAGCACTTTCGGTTTGATTCACACGCTGTCCCCACTCTCCTCCCCCCCCTTCCCAGAGCTGGAACACCACGAATCAGCTGTTCGCGGCTGTTCAAGCTGTGGGAGGGAGAAGGAATCACATGCTCCGAAAGTGCTGAGACGGAGGGGGAGGAGTAGGAAGCGCAGAACTCCACTGCCCCAATGCGTGAGAGGTGCATGGGGAGAGGGGGACCGCAGCACTGCAGGTGGAACCCCAGTGGGCTGCGGGTTGCTGTGACCCACAGAGGTGAGAGAGGGCCTCTCATGCAGCCCACTCCCTGGTTTTGGTTGACCATCGCTGCTCTGGGATCTCATTCAGCCTCATTGTACAGTGTGTGTGACAAAGAGTCTCACAATGAGCTTTAGACTATTTTCAATACAAAGAGAGGAGATTTAACCCTTCTGGATCCCATCCAGAATTGGGTATTTAGTGGCAGCAGGGTAGGGATGGTATACACAAAGAAAAGAGTCTTTCTTAACTGTTGCCTCTGTTGAAAAGCAAGGGAAGCGTCTCTAACAGCTCTGAATATTGCATCTGTCATGTGGTAAGTGAACCTGAAAGACTTGTATTCCTGTGGTCAGTGTGGCACTTGAATGTAATCAGCAGTGGTGCCTCCAGCTCTAGATGAATGGCACACCCGTGCAGTGAGGCTGGACGTGCCTGGCACAGTTTTCCTTTCTGTTTGCATGAATAAAAGTGTTGTCAATAAATCTGTATGTGACAGCAGTGAAGAAGTTAACAAGATCTGGCAGCACTGAGAGGACTGATCGGGAACTCAAATGGGCTAATATGCTAAAATAGAATTTAAAAGAGAAGTGTTCCAGCTGTGAAAAAAATAGAAAGACGAAACTGGCTGACTTGATTTAAAGGAAACACGTTCCGCTGTCATTTATTTATTCCAGCTTTGTCTATGGCTTTAGTTTATTTACTGATTGATTCCAGATTTGTAATTTTTGATTATTATTCATTCAAGAGCAGCTGCTATAAAGGCAGGACTTCCCTGTGTTCTCTGAGGATTGCTTCTGCATGTAACACTGTTCTTGGCGACACACTTGTGCCATGATTTTGTGCTAGAAGAACATGGCTCAGCAGCCTGCTTCCTGCAGAAACAGTTTTTCCTTAGCCCACTTTGAATGTGACTGTCCAGGGTCCACCCAATGTGACACAGTGACTTGCTCCAGGAGAGCCTGGGCCAGGATTACAGAACAAGCCATTCTTCTTCAAGAATTGGAATGCTCATGTGCATTCCGATTAGGTGTGTGTGCGCAGCGTGCACGCGTCATCGAAAGTTTTTCCCTCAGCAGTATCCTTAGGACCAGCGGGGAGCCCCCTGGAGTGGCGCCAGTATATCGGCCAATATATATCCCTGCTGTCCCCCTCACCCACTCAGTTCCTTCTTACCGCCATGACGGTCCTTGGAACAACCCTCAGCTCATCTAGCGATAGTTGTCTTCAGTATTGTTCTCTGATTCTTCAGTTAGCTTAAGTACCTGTAATTAAGTTAAAGACCCTTTTGTTGTTCTTTGTTGTTTTCGTTGCTGTTCCCCGCCGCGGCACGCCGTGCACCCGCAGCAGGGTATGCCCGGCCCACAAGGCTTTAAGTCCTGCAAAAAGTGCCACAAGCCTATGCCCAGGGTGACCCTCATTCCTCATGTTTAAAGTGTTTGGGGGACAGACACCTCACTGAAGCCTGCAAAATCTACAAGGCGTTCAAGCCACAAACGAAACGCGAGAGAGAGTCACGTCTTAAGATCATCCTTACGGAGGCGGCTCTCTGGCCGGTACTGGCGCCGGAGTCGGCACCGGGTCCTCAAAGCGCACCGGCGTCGGTGTGGGACTCCCCCCTGCACCGAGCCTCACTGGCACCGCAGAGACCTCGACACCGGTCTCAGTCTCCAGCACCACGGAAGAGGAGGAGGCCTAACAGGGGACGGTCCCCTGCTAGGCACGTGCCCTCCGTGCACCCTGCAGTGGGGCATGCGGCACCGGCAAGTGCAGAGCCTGGACCTTCCATGTCCGGCGGACCTCCCTCCCAGCATAGGGAGCAGAGCCCCTTGGAGGACTTTCCCAAACCCTCCACACCGGAGGCCTTAGAAGCGGCAAGGGTGCTCATAGACTCTTCCCCCTTGCCGCCCCCTACTCCAACGCCTTCCAGGCAACACGGGACATCCCGGTACTAGCTGTCGAAACAGCTCAAGACCACTGCCCTTCCCTCCCAGCTCCACCGACACCGCCCGCGGCACCGACCAGCGGCGCATCCCTACCCGCGGTGCCCCATCAGGACGCGGCACCGGATACACGGCGGAACCATACCCCGGCACCGGCTCACACCATTCCGGCACCTACCGCTGCACCAGATATCCGCACCACTATGCCACCACCGCCACCTCGGCACCGTGGGAAGCTGGAATCTATGGCCAAGCACGTAGCCGCTCCGCAGGTGTCTGCTTTGGCTCCTCCCTGGTCCGTCTCAGAGTACACTTCTGACTCCGAGGCGGAATCCACCTGGTCTTCTCAGGGCTCCCGGTCCCAGTTGCGGCACTGCTCCCGTTCGTGGCACCGCTCCCTGCACCATAGTCCGTCTCATCCATGCCAGCAGCAATGGTCACAACCAGTCCCGGTACCAGTGCTCCAGCAATCATGGCCTCCTCAACCTCCGGCCCAGTGGCCATTTTGGACTCCTTGGGCATATAACCAAGCCCAGGGAAATCCTCCTTCCAGATCAGCTTCGGTCGCATCAGGTTCTCGGGCCCTTCCCTCGGCGACCCCACTGGTCAGATCGCCAACCTCTGGCCAGTCACTGCCTCCCGGCCAGCAGTCTCCTGCTCCTTCGGGGAGAGCAGCTCTGGTGAGCCAACCTCCCCTACCCTCGTCTGCTGGCACGCAGCAGGATCTGGCACTTTCGGGGGTATCTGTTGGAGAAGTCCAAAAGGGATCATCGTCGTCCTCCCCTGACAAGGCTCTGGGAAACCCTGGACTATCCATGGCCTTTATGGACAGCAGGGCCCACCAGGACCTCCTCCGACGTCTGGCCCAAAGTTTGGGAGTCCAGACGGATAGAGTGTCCGATGACTCCGATCCCACGGTGGAAATCCTTCACGCAGATGCTCCCTCTAGAGTGGCCCTCCCGATTAACAAAACGGTGGCCAAGATCTCCAAAGCCTTGTGGCAGACTCCCATGTCCATCCCCCTTACGGATAAGCAGGCGGAACGGAGATACTTAGTCCCCCAGGAGGGTAATGAGCATCTTTTTTCCTACCTTCCACCAGGCTCTCTTGTGGTACAAGCCGTGAATCAAAGAGAGAGACAAGGTCAGCCTGTCTATCCCTAAGAACAGGGAGGCTAAGAAAACTGACCTGCTAGGCCGGAAGGTCTACGCGTCCGGTGCTATCCAGTACCGCATTGCAAACCAACAGGTCCTCTTGTCCCGGTATGCTGCGCCTCGATGGACAAATTCACGGACCTACTTCCCCGAAAGTCCCGCGCAGAATTCAAAGCTCTCCACGAGGAGGGGAGAACGATTTCCAGGGCAGCTCTCCAGGCGGCTCTAGACATGGCAGACGCTGCTGCCCGAGTAATGGCCTCCGGGGTGGTCTTACGCCGCAGTTCCTGGCTACAGGGTTCTGGGGTTCCCCTAGAGCTCCAGAACACCATACAAGACCTCCCTTTTGAAGGCCCCTCGCTCTTTTCTGAGCAAACTGACCAGAGGCTCCATGGCCTGAAAGATACCCGTGCTACCCTAAAATAATTGGGCATGCACACCCCGGCTACCCTGAGGTGCCCCTGCCCTATTAGGAATGTTCCTAGAGCACCTCCCCAGGGTCCGCGTACCGACTTCTCCCGCCGTAGGAGCAGAAGAGGTAACAGCAGGAACAACAGGCGTCGCCCTCGCCCGACCCCTGATCACAACCAGGGGCCCCCCAACAAACCCTACGGTCCCCGTCAGGGGTTTTGACGGGACCTACGAGGGCAACCTTCCAGTCTCCCCATTTCTCTTCCAGGACCGCTTATCCCATTTTACCCCAGCCTGGCGGTCAGTCACTTCGGAACACTGGGTGCGCGAGATAGTGGAAAGGGGTTATGTAATCCCTTTCCACTCCCTTCCCAACCCCCTATCCCATCCCTTTTCAGGGACCCCTCTCACGAGCCTCTGCTTCAAGAGGAGGTCCAACATCTCCTTATGATAGGGGCGGTAGAACACATTCCCCCTGAGTTTCAAGGGAGGGGGTTCTATTCCCGCTACTTTCTGGTTCGGAAAGCCAAAGGGGGCCTGCGTCCCATCCTGGACCTAAGAGCCCTCAACTCCTTCACCGCAAAGCAAAGTTCAAAATGGTAACATTGGCATCCATAATTCTCTCACTAGCCCCCGGAGACTGCTACGCTGCCCTCGATTTAAAAGATGCTTACTTTCACATTTCCATTGCTCCCCACCACCACACATTCCTCAGATTTACTGTGGGCCCGGACCACTACCAATTCACGGCCCTCCCATTTGGTATTTCCACAGCCCCTTGGGACTTCACCAAGTGCATGGCAGTGGTAGTCGCTGCACTCAGGAAAAGGGGTATCCAAGTATTCCTCTATCTAGACGACTGGCTCCTGAGGGGGGGCTCACAGGTGCGAACGCACATCACCGTGGTGCGCGCACTCTTCGACGATCTAGGTCTTTTGTTAAACCTGGACAAGTCTTCCCTAATGCCCACTCCGATGATAGAGTTCGTGGGAGCCACCCTGGACTCCACCTCGGCAAGAGCCTCCGTACCCAGCTCCCGGTTTCTCATGATACAGGCGGCAGTCAAGGAGCTCCAGAACTTTCCAGTGACCACCGCCCGGACTTGCATGCGCCTCCTGGGTCTCATGGCTGCGTGCACTTATGTAGTGCAACACGCCAGGCTGCGCATGCGCCTGCTACAGATGTGTCGCAAGCCCACAACCCGGTCATCCATTCGTGGGAAAGGGTCGTGACGGTCCCCACTCTCGTCCTTCTCGCGCTGAACTGGTGGACCAACTAGGCAGAAATCTCCACGGTGGTACCTTTTTCCAGGCCGGTACCGTTCACCCGACTCGTCACGGACGCATCGGACACTGGCTGGGGAGCCCACCTGGGAGACCTCCACACACAAAGTATGTGGTTTGCGGACGAGTTCTCCCTGCATATCAACATCAGGGAGCTCCGGGTAGTCCGACTGGCTTGTGCGGTTTTCCTTCCCCACCTCAGGGGCAAGTCTGTCCTCATCCTTTAGGACAACACAACAGCGGTGGCGTATATAAACAAGCAAGGCGGGACTCGTTCCCCTCACCTGCACTTGGAGGCGATTCACCTGTGGGAACTTTGCATCGGGGTGAATATCCACCCGACGGTCTCGTACCTCCCGGGCTCCCAAAATGTCCTGGCGGACAAACTGAGCAGGTCTTTTGCAGGATACGAATGGTCTTTGAGGTAGGATGTAGCCCAATCTATCTTCCGTGTGTGGGGGTCTCCCCATCTGGACCTCTTCGCTACAGGGCAGAACAGGAAGTGCCACCGATTCTGCTCCCTC
Organism: Rafetus swinhoei; assembly: GCA_019425775.1. Taxonomy (NCBI): domain Eukaryota; kingdom Metazoa; phylum Chordata; order Testudines; family Trionychidae; genus Rafetus; species Rafetus swinhoei. Next base: position 50,121,477 of record CM033432.1, read on the forward strand.
ATGGGACAGGGACAGGGCTCACTGGGAGAGGCTCTCCTTCTCCCCTGGCTGCAGGGCCTACTATACGCCTTCCCACCATTCTCACTAATCCACAAGGTCTTACTCAGGGTGCGGGAGTTCAGGGCATCCCTGATTTTAATCGCCCAGGCAGCACTGGTTCTCAGCCCTCCTCAGCCTGTTATGCAAGAGACCCATGACCCTCCCGCTGCTCCCGGACCTGATTACTCAGGACTTGGGCAGGCTCCGCCACCCGGACTTGCACTCACTGCATTTGACAGCGTGGAAGCTCTGTGGTTAATGGCCGAGGAACTTCAGTGCTCGGAACGGGTTCAGGAAGTCCTACTGGGTAGCAGGAAGCCCTCCACTAGGACCACATACCTGGCTAAGTGGAAACGGTTCTGTATCTGGGCCGCCCAGAAGGGGGTACACCCAAGGCGAACTGTGATCCCCTTGATCCTGGATTACCTGTTAGACCTCAGGCTCCAGGACCGCTCTTCCTCCTCCATCAAGGTTCACTTGGCGGCCATTTCGGCCTCCCACCCGGGGGACGGGGGGAAAACCCTGTTTGCCAACCCAATGGTCAACAGGTTTCTGAAAGGGTTGGACAGTCTCTACCCACATGTCCGCCAGCCCATTCCCCAGTGGGACCTAAACCTGGTCCTTTCCAAATTTATGGGACCCTCATTTGAACCGTTAGCAATGTGTTCCCTTCTAAACTTGTCGTATAAGGTGTCTCCCCTGGTGGCTCTCACATCTGCCAGGCGGGTATCCGAACTCAGGGCGCTCACCTCAGATCCCCTCTACACGGTGTTTTTTAAAGACAAGGTTAGGCTCTGCCCCCATCCGGCCTTTCTGCCTAAGGTGGTGTCTTCCTTTAACACCTCCCAGGACATTTTCCTGCCGGTTTTTTACCCCAAGCCGCACGCGTCTGGGAAAGAACAGGCTTTACACATTTTAGATGTGCGCAGGGCATTAGTTTTTTACTTAGAAAGGACAAAACCATTCAGGAAGTCACTGCAACTCTTTGTGGCCATCGCAGAACGGGCAAGGGGTCAACCTATGTCCTTGCAGCGGATCTCCTCCTGGATAACCGCTTGTATCAAGGAGTGCTATGCCCTAGCAGGGGTACCGGCCCCACCCATTAGAGCGCACTCCACGAGAGCTGTGGCAGCCTCCACCGCTTTCATGGCACAGGTTCCCATCCTGGACATCTGCAGAGCCGCGACGTGGTCCTCTGTCCATACCTTTGCCAATCACTATGCGCTAACGCATCAAGCCAGGGAAGATGCTGCCCTGGGCAGGGCGGTTCTCCACTCCTCTATAACTTCAACATCCGGCCCTCCTCCATAGGTTCTGCTTTGGAGTCACCTAATTGGAATGCACATGAGCAATCACTCGAAGAAGAAAGAACGGTTACTTACCTCGTAACTGTGATTCTTCGAGATGTGTTGCTCATGTCCATTCCAAATCCCCGCCCTTTCTCCGGAATAGTCCAGTAAGAAGGAACTGAGTGGGTGAGGAGGCCAGCAGGGGCATATATGGGCCGGTATACTGGCGCCACTCCAGGGGGCTCCCCGCTGGCCCTAAGGGTACTGCTGAGGGAAAAACTTCCGACAACGCGTGCATGCTGCGCGCACACACCTAATTGGAATGCACATGAGCAACACATCTCAAAGAATCACAGTTACGAGGTAAGTAACTGTTCTTTCCTGAGGTGAATCAAGTGTTCCCAAGATAAGAAGATCAGAAAATTGCACTATCAGGAAATTTCTAGGTCTGGAGACTCTGAAGGGAGCAAGAAGACTTGTGCTGGACCCTGAGTCAGCAGGGGTTAAAAAGCTGAGGGTGTGAGAGAAAGCTCTCCAGGCAGGGAGTCCTAGGAGAGGGCTCTCTTCCTCCTCCCCTCCAGTATTCAAGCAGGGGAGAAACTGTAAAAGCCAGCTGGGGCCAAGACTGTATGAGTTTGTGTTTTGTGTGATTTTGGGTTCATCAGAAGAGAGACCTTGAACTGCTTGTGGCACAGAAGGCTAGTATGTAGAGTCCTGCAAATCCATAGATGTGGATGCAGATATCCACGGCTCATTTTTGCAGAGACAGATACAAATTTTGTATTCACACAGGGCTCTACTGGTATGTATTAGAGGAGTAAGTAAACAGGGTTTCTGAGGATTGTGTGAGCCAACTTTAATCGGAGAGTTCTGAAAAGGCCCAGAAGAGAGGGAAACTGAGGCAGGGTACAGCACACTGGGAGCACTCAGGAGGCAGCTGCGCAATATTACACTTGCATCCCAGCTCATCTAATGAAGTGGGTTTTACCCACGAAAGCTCATGATACTGTGTATTTTTGTTAGTCTCCTGGTGCCACAGGCTACTCCTGACTTTTATAAGGTAACAGTGAATATTTCTACCCCAGTCCCCCAGTTTTATGATAGAAAAATGAGGAAGGGGTCAGGAGAGCAGCACCTACAAAGGGAACCAGGAAGTGAAAGTGAAAGCTGTGTGACTGAAAAGCCATTTCTTAAATGTTACCAATGACTCCTTCCTATCTATGGCTATGTCTGCACTTACTGCTTGCTTCAGCCTGTACATCCACTAGTGACGGGAGAGGTTCGCCTATTGTACTTAAGAACAATTAGCACCTTCTCTATCAGCTTTATGTAGCATGGACACTCTGAGTATTTCTTCCCCCTTTTTTCCTTTTTTCCTACCCTCCAACCCCTATTTATTTAGAAACTGGACTTTTAATAACTCCATTCATCTGAAGAAGTGGATTGTGCTCATGAAAGCTCATGATACCATACATGTTTTGTTAGTCTCTAAGGTACCGCAAGATGACTTGTTTCTTAATTTTTACCCATTGCTGCAAGCAGTCCACCTCCCTGAGAGGCAATAGTTAGGCCAAGGGAAGAATTCTGTCTGCACTGGGGTTAGGTTGGCTAAATGCATCCTCAGAGGTATGGATTTTCCACACCCTTGAGAATGACCCAGCAAGGTAAATACAAAAATCATACATTTGAATTTATTTTTACTGGCCTTCTTTTTACTGAGCAAAATTTTTTAGTGTACATTCAAGTTGTGTTCTCATCTCCCTTCTCTGCAACCATGAGGTCTAAAAACTTTTCAAAATTGAAAACTGAGATTTTCATGCAATCTCTTGATTCCAGCAATTGGGGACCTAAGAAAAATGTCACATATTGCAAGATTTATAATAAAATCATGAGAATTAACCGTCACTTCTCTTCCTCAGCATTCCCTCCTCTCTCCTTTCAGCTCCTCCCAAGAAAAGTGCACTTCTTAATGTAAGTATTTTGAAGGGCTGTGATGGAAATACCCCCACCCCAATTTACTTGAGAGGGCAGACAGAGTGGGGTAAATAAAAGCATTGAGAGAAAGAGTTGGCAGAGACCAGCTGGCTCCTGACAATAGGAAATCAGCTTCAGTCTAAAGTAAATCATAGTCTGAATGGTTTATTCATTAATTACATCTCTCCCTACGCATCTATACCTCCTGTCAGCTCCATGCTGCAGAGGATTCTGACACAAAAATGCCACGTGTGAGATTTTTTTCAGTTGTGATAGGGCTTTTTTTCATAGGTTTTGCTGTCTTTGTGAAAGCCTGAGGCAGTTACAGGTCAGGGATATTTAACTAGATCCGAGGTCAGGATTTATTCCAGTCTCAGGTCACCATGTCAAGTGCTGCTGTTTGCAACAATAGTTTGAAGGATTTAGCTTCTTAATGTCTTCAGTTTCCTAGGGAATGAGTGTGGCTTGCAGCAAGACAGTCTGGCTCATTCAGAGCTGCATGGAATCATAGTAGAACTTGCATTGTGACACGGGGGAGTGAGGAAAGACATCAGTGAAAGTTAACTCACAAATGACTGCTCCCTGCTAGTTGTACCTTCTACCAGGATGGAGGCAATAGCGGATTCATATGGTGCCTCTTTATTGCCATGTGACAGCCCACTGCTTCTTCGAAGTTCCAGCTGATTTCTGTGCAGCACTAGAATTATACAGACTGTGGCCCTTTTCTGTGCTCTGCCTTCAGTTTCCATTGCATACATTTCTGTTGCACTGTCTCAGTATTTTCCTGTCCCCAAGCTAATCTCACCCACATTCTTCTTTCTAGGGCCTTTCTGCCCAAGAAGTGCCCTGATCCCACTCTCCTGGCAGCTGTGGCACGACAGTGGAATGTGCAGTTGCTTGCACCATTAATCTCATGGCAGAGCTGGTAATATTGGGGGGAGCGTGTCTTTCCTCCCACAATACCAAGCATTGGTATTTCCTTTATAGCTCATCAGGTTGGGGGCGTGTGCATTTCAGAGTCACTGAGTATAACTTCAGACGCCAAAGACTCTGGGGGCTGCCTCAGCCAAGATAACATACTTTGGAAATGTATGCCAAAGAGGGAATTCTTTCTCATTTCTACCTCAAACTTCCTTCTGGTTTGAAAAAATGTTTTAAATTTATTAAACTGAATCTCCCTTTTAAAAAAAATGACGCAGAGGGGTTATCCCCTCAAGAGTAGTACATGGAGGAGACTGCATGTCATGCTCCCGTGCCCATGCAAAAAGGAGAGTCAGCCCGTCTTTCAACCCCCCTCCCCCAAAAAAGTTGACATTAGCAGACTTTGAACTCCAGGGGCTCACCGAGTCAAAAGGGAGACAGTTACAGCACTGTCAGTTGCTGTGTAAGTGGGGCTTAGCCACCCCACTGATATGCTTCAACTGTGACCCAATAAGAACATGCCTAGGTTCCATGTCCCTCTTTGCTGAGACTGCCAGTTGTGGTGGTTGTGGTTTTTGTGAAATGGACACTTGGTCTCGGGGCTGAGGCTATGACCTACTTTTGCACAGCCTTCTAAATAGTCAGTAACTGCTTTCAGTCACGACTCATCGAGTCCAAATTTAAACATCTGACTTAAATGTGAAAGTTGCTGTCTCTCATTGCCTGTCCTGTAAGTCTTTCTGTACCCAGGGTTGCATGATTTTAAAGTTTTGACTGGAGCCTCTTACAAAGTTGGCCTTCTTGCTGAAATGAGTTTTAACACTACTATTATGGGATCTCAGTGTCAGAAAGCAGAAATCAGTACCAGGTTTCCCAACTTTCATGTATTCATCGTAAGTCTCATGATGATTACTGTTTTCCTTAAAGCCATAGCTCCTGGAAAATCCTTAAAATCATAGCTATGTCTGATGATTACAGCCTTCGTTTGTAAAGAAACAGTAAGTTTCTAGCCTTCGTGGCTGTAGAGTAAGCTTAAAAAATATGACCCCGGTGTACCTGAAAAGGTCAAAAAGCAGAAGGCAAATAAAGAGGACACCAAATCTATTATTTTTACAAAATCTCATTAATTTAAAGCCAGTGTCATGATTCTTGGTGAGCCTGATTGTTGAACATTTGGGGTTTGGCAATACTGCAGTATCTGTCTAGCTTTAATACTTAATCAGCCACTAGATGGCAATAATTTTCTTTCGCTATCATCCAGAATGAAGTCTGAGCTCCTAACCTCGATGTGGAGCACTAGAAATCCCATTATCAAGCCTAAGAAATCCAGCTCTCGATTATTCAAAATAACATATCATCCCAAAGAGGATTCATCCATAGTGTCCCTATTAACAGGTTCTTACTTACATGACTTCAACTGCATGAGCTCTTTCAGAAAAGTCATCTACAGGCAGTCCCCGGGTTACGTACAAGATAGGGACTGTAGGTTTGTTCTTAAGTTGAATTTGTATGTAAGTCGGAACTGGTACATATTGTAGGGGAAACTCTAGCCAAACATTTCTCTAGAGCTCAGTTTTATTCTCCCACACCTCACTTCCTCAGTCCTTTATTCTCAAGCTGAGGTGTCTGCTGAGAAAAGCCGCTCTCGTCTCCTGGTCTGCTGCGGGGGCCCGCAGACCAGGAGACGCATAGCGGCTTTCTCGCCGCGAGGATGTGGGCGGCAGGACCACGGCGCGTCTCGGCGGTGTGCTGGGGGGGCGGGGAGAGCGCAGCTAGTGCGGGGTTGCCTCACGCCGTTTGTAAGTAGGGATCCGATGTAAGTCGGATCCATGTAACCCGGGGACTGCCTGTATACCCTTTCCGGGAGACTGGAACTGTTAGTTGAGACGGGGCAAGAAATCTTGATTATGAATCTTGTTCTGCTCTGTGCAGTGAGAGTATGGGACCAGACTAAAAGGTTTAAGTTGATGCTGACACTATTAGGCTATGCAGTTAGGATCCTTCACTGTTCACTAGATGAGCAAAACAGATGCCCTATTTCCTGTACATTTCAGTTAAACTGGATGTTTTTGCCCAGAAACTGCAACCAGTTCTCCTATAACATTGCTTTGCGCCCCATGCTCATTGTGTCCGGTTCTGATATTTGCAGTTCTAGATGGACTTTAATACATTGGAAGGGGCTCAGGGAAGAGCCATAAGAATGAGAAATGGATTTTTAAAATATAATTTTGATGAAAGACTCCCAGAACTCAGTATGCTTAGTTTATGGATGAGAAGGTAATGTACTGACTTGATCACTGTCTAGAAATAGTCAGGTGGGAAAAAAAAGTTGATAATTGAGGACTCTTCATCCAGCCAACAAAGGTGTAATAGGATCAAATGGCTGGAAATTGAAGTGAGACACATTTAGACCAGAAATAAGGTGCACATATTTAAGTGAGTGTAATTAAGAATTGGAACAATTTACCAAGGGCTGTGGTGGATTCTCCATCACTGGAAAATTTAAAATCAAGAATGCATGTTTTCTTAAAGATAAGCTCTAATTCAAATAGGAATTAATTCAGGGATCTTCTATGACCTGTGTTATGCAAGATGATCACAGTGGTTCCTTCTGTCTTTATGTGTGAATCTCATTAAGATGAATAAGTTGCTGTTGGAACCTTTTCTTCCTGGAGCACTGGTTAGGGGCCGTGGTCACCAATCCGTCGATCGCGATCGACCGGTCCATCTTGGAGGCTTGACCAGTCGATCACGAGGCTTTGGGGGGCCCCCTCACTGCCTCCCCACCCCCAAGATGTAGGCCGCGTTGATGCTACCTCCAGGGACCACAGAGGTAGTACGGGCTTCCTGCGGGGTCGGGGGGGGGAGTTCTGCAACTGCACGCCAGGTCTGGAAGTGCGCAGGCTGCTCTCCGCCCTGCCCCAACAGCCGGCGCAATACCTAAAACGCCAGTCCATCGCGTTCTGGGGACTTTGTTCCCCTGCTGCCTTCCTGTGTGCGAGGGAGTGCGCCTGCTCGCGCGGCGCGTGCTGCCGTGGGGAGCAGAGGAGCAAGGAGCACGCTGCCCAAGCAGTTGAGGCTGGCGTGGTCCAGGACTCCCCCTCTCCCTGCGTAGGAAGGCAGCAGGGGGATAAAGTCCCCAGCACGCCCAGCTCCAGCTGCTCGGGCGGGCGCGCGCTGCCGTGGGGAACGGAGAAGCAAGGCGCGCACTGCCCCAGCGGTTGGGGCTGGCGCGGTCCAGGACTCCCCCTCCCTCTGCGCAGGAAGGCATCAGGCGTGCGACAGACCAGCGTTTCAGGTACTGCACTGCTGTTTGGGGGACGGGGGAGCAGCCCGCGCACTTCCTGGGCCTTGGCGTGCAGCTGCAGGATCCCCAGGTATCAGTCCCTGTCCCCTCGCACCCACCCAGACCCTCACAAATACCCTGTCCCAGCACCCACAAGTATCCTGTCCCCTGTCCCAGCACCCATTGGCACCCTTCCCCAGAACCCTGCCCCAGCCCCCACAAGCACCCTGTCCCCTGCCCCAGCACCCATTGGCACCCTGTCCCAGCACCCACAAGCACAGTTGGGGCCACATTAGTGAGGTTTGAGGGGTTGTGTTTTTGTATCTCACTTGTGTGGCCCTGACTGACTTTTCTGTGGGCCAGTGATCCCTGACTCTAAACAGGTTACCCACCCTTCTCATAAATAAAGACGATGCTGAAACCCTTTGTGTTTGACATAATATTTTATTTAAAAATGAAGCCTGGCCAACAAGCCCCAATTGGGGCCAAGTCCTTATCTGGTCACAGCATCATAACACTCCTGTACCCCCCACCCTGACTCCAAATCTGAGCCTCTCATACACTGGAACCCCCTGTCCTGAGCCTCTCTCATCCCCAAACTCCTGCACCCCCCACATCCTCAATCTTCTGCCACAACACTCTTGCACCATTCCCACACTGCAAATCTGTGTCCTGAGCCCATGATACTCCCAGCCTCTCTGCCCTGAGCCCCTCAAGCCCCCAACCCAAACTCCTGCACCCTCACATCCACAAGTCTGTGGTTTGCTCAGCACCCCAACCCTCCACCTAAGCTCAGCACTCCCCAGCCTGGAGCCCCCTCCCTGAGCCAGCATCCCCTTCTCCACATCCTCCTGCATCCAAATTCCCTCCCAGAGCTTGCACCTCTCACTCTTTCCCACACCTAAATCCCTCATTCACACCCCAGAGCCCGCACCTCCTGTCTCAGCCCAGTGAGGGTATGGCTAGACCGCAGGAGTTTTTTCCGGAAAACACGCTCTTTTGGCAGCCCCTGTATTCCTCATTCCACAAGGAATGAGGGGGCTTCCAAAAGAAGGGGGGTTTCCAACATTTGGCCCAGGCTAGACGGGCCAAATGTCAGAAAAATTTCTTCTTCCTTTTTTTCACTGCCGAAAAAAAGCGGCAGTGTAGCCGTACCCTGAGAGTGTATAAGGGCCGGGGATAGCAAGTTATGGAGAGAAGGGGAACAGAGGGCGGGGCCTCAGGGAGGGGGTGGGGTTTTGGGGAAGGGATGGGGTAGATCTTGGCTTGTCCTGACATTTAAAAAATGACCTTGGGTGTAAAAAGGTTGGAGACCACTGGGTTAGGGCATGAAACTCTATCAAAGGTGTATCCTGCCTATTAATATGATGTCATTGACTGAAGAAAAATCCACACACAGTTTGCTTCACAGAGGGATCTTGTAGTTTCAGTTAGCAAGAGCATTTCTCTTACACAATATGTGCCTTGTTTATGATAGAAGGTTCATGGGGCATTAGAGTTTTTAGCCTGTTTATTCTGATCGAATAGTGGAGTATTATCATAAGAAGAAAATTATTGTTTTATATAGAGACAAATGCAAATTATTTAACAGTTTTGCTTTGTTATCCAGTTATAATGGTCATCAGAAATGAACGGGTATTCTCAGTCCAGTATCTAGTGCTCCATTATCTACAGGACAAAAAACTCCGTAATAGTTAGCAGGAAATGCCACTGTTGCTAATCTCAACACAGAAGCCAAAGAACTGATAGGATGTGGCGAACTCGTCTTTCTGTCCTGCATGGCTAGGAACACTTTGGAATCACAGGTCTCCGTGTCCTTTAATCAATAGTACAATCACATGGATTCTTCCAGGTTCCTGGTGTTCGAGTGCAAAGTGTCGGCCTAAGAACCAGATAAAAACATCCCTGATTAGATTAGAATCGCAAACAAGGATAGTGCACAGGAAGAGGGGAGGAGCAAAAGCTACCTATTGAGTTTTTCAAAAGTGCCTAAGTCTCTTAGGACCCTTATGTTGGAAAAAGTGAGGCTATTCTTTCATATAGGTGCTTTAAATATTTGTTCTTCCACCTTCATTCCTAAATTGTATTAACTGTGTAGATGCCACTGTAGTTCCAGGATTGAACTATCATCAATTTCAATTGCAGAGTTTGGTTTGAAATACAGAAACTGTAGTGTTTTCAGATTAGCAGAGTTTCTTTCAGGCAGCCAGTTTTGTAATGAAAAGCTTTGAGTTACTGTTGCATTATCAGAGCCAGAAAGCCCCAAAAATCCAGTGGAGGATTATGCCAGCAATTTTTGGCTGCACTTAATATGCACAACAGTAAGGGTTAAATGAATTGGAAAGCTCATGAAAAGAGGACATTTAGGGTATGTCTACACTGTAATTAAATACTGGTATCTGGCCCGTGTCCGCTAACTTGCAGCACAAGGCTTGGGCTGCAGGACTGTATAACTGCAGTGTAAACATTGGGGCTCAGAGATCCTATCTACTCACTGGGTCACAGGGCCTGGGCTCCAGCCTGAACCTGAAAGTCCATACCAAAATTATATAACCCAATCATAGAATCCCAGGGCTGGAAGAGACCTCAAGAGGTTATCCCAAAGCAGGACCAACCCCAACTAAATCATCCCAGCCAGGGCTTTGTCAAGCCAAGACTTAACCTCTAGGGATGGAGATTCCACCACCTCCCTAGGGAACCCATTACAGTGCTTCACCAGCCTCCTAATATCCAACCTAGACCTCCCCCACTGTAACTTGAGACCATTGCTCCTTGTTCTGCCATCCGTCACTACTGAGAACAGCCTCTCTCCATCCTCTCTGGAACCTCCCTTCAGGAAGTTGAAGGCTGATATCAAATCCCTCCTCACTCTTCTCTTCTGCAGACTAAATAAGCCCAAATCCCTCAGCCTCTCCTCATAGGTCATGTGCTCCAGGTCCCTCCCCCCCCCCATCATTTTGGTTGCCCTCTGCTGGACCCTCTCCAATGTGTCCACATCCTTTCTATAGTGGGGGTCCAGAAGTGGACTCAGTACTCCAGATGTGAGCTCACTAGTACCGAATAAAGGGGAATAATCACTTCTCTAGATCTGCTGGCAATGCTCCTCTTAATGCCCCCCAATATGCCATAAGCCTTCTTGGCTACAAGGGCACACTGTTGACTCCTATACAGCTTCTCATCCACTGTAATCCCCGGGTCCTTTTCTGCTTAACTGCTATTTAGCCAGTCAGTCCTCAGCCAGTAGCAGTGCTTGGGATTCTTCTGTCCCAAGTGCAGGACTCTGCACTTGTCCTTGTTGAACCCCATGAGATTTCTTTTGGCCCAATCCTCCAATTTGTCTGGGTCACTCTGACATGGGCCAACTGCATATATTTAATTACAATGTTGATATACCTATGGTGCCATTTTTGTTTGTACAGAAATATTCCCATATGGTTTAGTTAATATAAAACATAATTGGCTCCTTCTTAGAATGGAGGCATTTTTTCTTATATAATATATCCATTAATTGGGTGTGGGAGAGAGCCCATTTCACTAGAAATGACTTCCTTTCCATTTTAGCCAAGAATCCGCAATTCTGAATCTACTTCCTCTTAAACCTTTTTCCCAGATTTGTTCTCTCACAGTGAGAGAACCAAGCTGAACCACTTCAAACATAAGGTAAAACTGTGTCCTAAACTAGACACTGGTTTGTGCTCACTCAGGCTTGATTTGGTCAACAGATCATGCTGCATATGGATGCTGCCAAATCAGAATAATTTTTCCCCCGCCTCAGAGTCAGATCTGGTTTTCATTTTAGGACCTTAGAGTAACAATAACAGATTATGCTTGACTTTAATTTCCTTTTTCTGTTTTTATTTAGTGTTGTCCCGCTGTATTACTTTGTGGGGTTGGGTTTTTTCTTCACAACATACAAGATTTTTAAGCAAAAGAAAAGTGAAAGTGACTATTTTTAAAATCAGCTAGCTGTCTTGTGGCCCCTTAGAGACTAACAAATACCCATGAGCTTTCATGGGTAAAGTTACAGACTAACACAGCTACCCCCTGAGATTTTGTCTCTTTAAAATATATGCCAATGAATTGCAAATAAATCCTGAACACAGAATCTTCTTCTTCTTCTTCTTGTTAAACAAACAAACAAAGGTGGAAAGTAAAGTCCATGGAGTGTTCTGGATGTTTACTTCCTTTTCCTTTGCAAAGCTTTCACTGCTTTTGCTTGCTCAGTTTGCTTTTGGAAACCCAGTGTTGAGAGTGCTGGTACTACAGAGAGATAGCTAAGAGAGATTTCTGTAAGGAAGTAGAAAAACAGGGGAAATTTGATTTTGTCTGTTGTATGTGCAGGAATACAGCCGCTCCCCGAGTTGCAAACGGTCGAGTTACGATCGTTCGCACTTAAGACCAAAGCTCCCATGGAGCGGTCGTAAAGGCGGTCCCTGAGTTACGAACGCAACCCGCGCTTACGAACAGCGTGGTCGCGTGTAACTCAATGGGGTCCGAGTTACGAACAGTTTGAGTTATGGACCAAGTGTTGGTCCATAACTTGTTCGTAACTCGGGAGAGCGGCTGTATTTATTGTTCAAAAGCAAAATGGTAGAACATGCAGTAAACATGAAGCTCAGGGATGGTACATGATGTAATGAGAGAGATAGATATGGCATTGGCCACTGGACTGTGTTTCTGGCATAGGAGAATCCATTGGCATCACAAAACCTACATAGTGGCTCCTGTGCCATGCCCTTCCCACGTGTGGTGTGCTTGGGTCTCCTTATAGCCCACTGAGCCCTGATTGTTGTACTGGCTCCTTAAGGCCACTAACAACCAATGTAACTTTCAGCTTTCATATTGCCCAGGCAGCTGGATGGGTGTGGAGTAGGCTCAGAATCTGTGGAACTCAAGGGCATCTTTGTCCCCACCTCCGCCCCACCCTGGCTTTACTGTGCATGCTTTGGCCATACCAGCAGGTATTATTATTGCACATTTATATTATGGTGGTTCCTAGAGGCGAATCAGCCCAGGGGCTAGACACTGTCCAGACATACAGTAAATGGCAGGCCTGCGGGCCACTGTCGTCTTGGACTTTGTGAAGCAGAATGTGTCAAGATTGGTTCTCAGATTACAGATAAAACCTTTTGTGTGTACTGCAAACACAGAGCAAGTCTGCTGAGTAACTGCTTCTCTTAATAGTATAACTGCAGTCTAAGGCGTCTAGATCACACTGTTTGTTTTAATGTTATAGGTGCTGCTGCATGGTTGTCCTCTCATTTTTGGGTCTGTGTTGTTTCCTCTCCCTTAGGAGTCAGCACAGGACTTTTAGTAGCAAATCTCCCTCTTTATTGGAGTCCAAAAGACTTAAATCTCTCCACATTTTTGGTTCTATCAGCTTGTGTGTTTGCAGACCCTCTGTGCCATCCAAAAATGTGATCAAAGAAACAGCCGCACAAGAGAGAGACAGAGCATGGAGCTGAGAGATGATTGGGATTCTGGAGTGAACCAGGGGGTGGGAATTACTTTTAAAGTATCACTAGAAACCCTCCAGTAGTCCTAGACAGGGCTCCAAATGGACACACATTTTACTGCTGTGACAGAAGCAGTCTCCAGTTTCAGATGCCATAGGCAAATGGTTAGAAAAAGTGACTTGTGTCCAGGAGGACCCTGGTTTCTAAGGCAAGTATGCTCAAAGAGAATTGAGTGGCCTGAGAACCATTTCATGGAATGTGATTTTATAGCTCTGCTCATGATTTTCAAGGACCTGACGACTCATGGTTTTTGAATGCTCAGGGTTATTTTTAATGCTACAGCGCTATTTGGCTTTCATAAACTTCAGCCATAAAGATATAAAACTAACGCCAAGATGTGTGGAGTAGAGGGAAATTAAGGTCAATAGGTCCCACATATTGGAGGGCTGACTTGATGGCTCTGGTTCCTTCATGGGAAAGAAGGGATTGAAATAAAGTTCTACTGCATGCTAAGATTTTTATTTTCTGTATTTTGTTCCTTGGTAAATTACCAAGTGAGAACTATCTAACTTGCTTGCCTGGCTGCTGAATCATTGGGAGCCCCAAGCTGGGAGAAAATCTTCTGTCCAAGTCCCATTTGGCAAACTGGGCACAGAAAGTTGAAATGATAAAAATGGTACCTAAGACATCACTACAGGGAGGTCACAGTATTTAGCTCCAGTCATGGGGCTGATACACCCCATCACCCTGTGGGGCAAGGAAGAGGCTTGTCCCTGCACCGGGGTCAAGTTTGAGGTGGTGCCCCACAGCTCAGGGCTGCACAGCTCAGGGTACTTAACACAGCCCCTAAGAGCAGGGTGGTGCAGCCCAATGCCCAGAGTCCATACTGTAGAATCATAGAATCCTAGGGCTGAAAGGGACCTCAGGACCAAAGCAGGACCAACCCCAACTGAATCATCCCAGCCAGGGCTTTGTCAAGCTGGGACTTAAAAACCTCTAGGGATGGAGATTCCACCACCTCCCTCAGGAATCCCTTCCAGTGCTTCACCACCCTCCTAGGGAAATAGTTCTTCCTAATATCCAACCTAGACTTCCCCTACTGTAACTTGAGACCATTGCTCCTTGTTCTGCCATCCGTCACTACTGAGAACAGCCTCTCTCCATCCTCTCTGGAACCTCCCTTCAGGAAGTTGAAGGCTGATATCAAATCCCCCCTCACTCTTCTCTTCTGCAGACTAAATAAGCCCAAATCCCTCAGCTTCTCCTCATAGGTCATGTGCTTCTGCCCCCTAATAATTTTGGTTGCCCTCCGCTGGACTTTCTCCAATGCACCCACATCCTTTCTGTAGTGGGGGGCCAGAATTGGACTCAATACTCCAGATGTGGCCTCACCAGTGCCAAATAAAGGGGAATAATCACTTCTCTAGATCTGCTGGAAATGCTCCTCCTAATGCACCCTGATATGCCATTAGCCTTCTTGGCTACAAGGGCACCCTGTTGACTCATATCCAGCTTCTCATCCACTGTAATCCCCAGGTCCTTTTCTGCTGAGCTGCTACCTAGCCAGTCGGTCCCCAGCCTGTAACAATGCTTGGGATTCTTCCGTCCCAAATGCAGAACTGTGCACTTGTTCTTGTTTAACCTCATCAGATTTCTTTTGGCCCAATTCTCTAATCTGTCTAGGTTACTCTGGACCTTATCCCTGCCCTCCAACATATCTACCTCTCCCATGGCTTAGTGTCAACCGCAAACTTGCTGAGGGTGCAGTCCATCCTCTCATCCAGGTCATTAATAAAGATGTTGATCAAAACCAGCCCTAAAACTGATCCTTGAAACCAACCACCAATCTGACATCAAGCCGTTGATCACTACCCGTTGGACTCGACAATCTAGCCAGCTTTCTATCCACCTTACAGTCCATTTGTCCAATCCATACTTCCTCAACTTGCTGGCAAGAATATTGCGGGAGGCCAAATCAAAAGCCTTGCTAAAGTCAAGGTATATCACATCCGCTGACTTCCCCATGTCCACAGATCCAGTTGCCTCATCATAGAAGCTAATCAGATTGGTCAGGCATGACTTGCCCTTGGTGTAGCCCCTGCTGTTGGGTCAGTGCAGTCCAGTGGCCAGAGTTAATATTACTGGTGAGCTGGACCACCACCCCGGAGTAGGTGGTGGCCAGATTCAGGGGACATGGCCCATTCTCTCCACCTGTTGGCAGGTGTTCCAATGAAAACACACTGAGCCTTGGTTCTGTCACCGTTTCCCCGCAAAGCTTCCCTAGGACACTTCCTGTGTGTGTCTCTGGAGTCCTTCATCTCTGGGACTCTCCAGTCTCTCCACGCTCTGCGATACCCACATCTGTGTGTCAGGGTCCAGCACCATCCAGCTGGCCTTTGCATCTTGAAGTGTAGGCGGTCCTCTCCCTGAAGCTAGCAATGCACCACCTTCCCTTCTGGCAGTGAGCCCAGACTCAGCTGCTCTGCTGCCTTTTATTACTTGGCTTGAGCTGGAGCATGCCCAGCAGAGCTGGAGGGATGTGACCTCCTCAGCAGAGAGAGAAAGGTTAACCCCTACTGTACCAGTGCGGGGCTGATATACCCCATCACAGTTCCCTATACTGATCTTGAGAGTATTCCTTTCTGAAAGGTTGTACTTGCAAAGCATCTTGGTCAGTCAGAGAATTGATGGCACATGTAAGCCTTTTGTCACTAGATTACTAGTTCAAATCTAGCTCAGGTAGGTAATTTTCAAGCTTAGAAAATGAGATGAAGCTCGGAGTTTTTCGCGCACACACCTGCTCTTTGCACAAAAGCGCCATCACTGTTGGGTTCCTCATTGACAGCGAATGCAGCAATGCGGGGCACCGAAACAGTGTGGAAACTAAAATACTTTGTTCCTCCTCAAGATGGTCCCTCAGTTAGGGTTTAGGCACACTGGAAAATCTTGCTGACTGAGTTAAACCCATGCGTTCCATACAAGTTCCCCAACACCAGTTTTGACTTGGTTCCACCTAGTCTAGTGTGTAGGTTTGGAAAGTAACTTTGATCACTGTTTGATTTTTGTCCATACCAGCCTATGCACCCTTTCTAAAGGAGAGATGGGAACAAGAGAAAAAAGTCCCTGTGTGGAGCACTGCTGTATGCTTTTTTCATTTCTTATGGCAGACTGTGATCTGAGATGTTAACAGACAGCTGTGAAAAAATTGATATTGCAATATGTGATGCATAAGCATCTTTAAAGTCAAGATGTAGCATTTGCTTTGGCTTCAGGGAATGCACTTGTTAGATGGGGAGACAGGGTCTGATCCAAAGCCCACTAACATCAGTGGTTGTCTTTTCTGATAACTTTAATGGGCTTTGGATCATGCCACATGGAGGTGTGGGGGGGGGCAGTATTGGCAATATAATGTGATAAAGAAAGTGGGTGTGAGTTGGGAGTCAGCTGGCAAGAGGGATATTGCAGAAAAACAGAGAGGGCTGGACAACGCACAGGCATCATATGATCTGTTCTAAGATCAGTGCAAGAGGCTGAGCAGTGAGGAATGGAAAAGAGTGGGGGGAGAGGTCAATATAATTTCTAGAGAAAATATTCACAATTATAGCATTGTCATGTATTGGGTAGGCTTGTTCAGTGTTCGAATAAGGATGACTAGTGAAGTGTTCAACCTTTGGATCAGAATACAGTGGAGCGTTACAAATACGGACATATGAATTGTGGTCATTTGACAAGTTTTTGTTTTTCATTTCAGAAGGGAAAATATTACTTGATGCAAAGTCTGTGAAGTAAATAAACAAATACAGGATAAGATAGCAATAGATACAGATCTAAAAATAAACTCTTGGGGTCCTAGCTGTAGATATTGTATATGCAGACTACCTCACCCCAGTTATACAACAAAAGGAAAATTAATTTTTTCATTTGCAACCAGAACGTGCTTTTCTGCAGAAATTGTTTTTAAGGGGAAAAATGACTGATATTTTCCAAATCGCCCCTTTGTTTCAGAGCCAGATTTTCCTGTTTGCCACTGGGACTGTTTATCTTCACTCTCGTTCACTATAAAATAAACTGCAGACAAGCCCAAGGCTGGTGAATACGATGGTAGTCTGCAGATTTTTGTTGAAGACGTATAACCCCAGCTCACTGCAAACTTTTCTCCCCTTCTTTCTCCCTCTGCTCCCTACACTGCTGTGTGTACAGTTGTATCCCTCATTCTGAATCTTTGTCCACAATTGTTTTTAAAAGCCTTTGTTACACGTTCAGACATCGGCAGGTGGAGGTATTTGTTTAGGGAAAGCTCGTATCTTGATTGGGGGGTAGATAACAGCTGAAGGAGGTAGGTATTGGTTGTGAAGGGTGAAGTGTGAGCATTGAACATGCCTTCTGTCGGTCCCTGCCATCACCCTGACATACTCAGCCAAGGGGGAGCAGTTGGCAGAGGGCTGCAAGCTGCTCGCTGAAGTGTAAAATGGAGTATGGTTTGTAAACTGGCATCTATCAAGCAGGATGGCCAATCTCAAGGGTGCACCGTGGCTTGGCAGCCTCGTGATTTCTGGATGATGGGAGAACTATGAAGTACAGATTAATCTGCCCTTGATAGAAGCACTCAGGATATGATTTGGACACTTAACTTCATTAGGCTGTTCAGAAAATCTCCACCTTAGAGTGGTCCCAACTTAAGGCACTGAGGAGATCCCCCACCTATTTAGAAGCTCTCTTCAATTTGAAAGTGAGATCCTCCAGGAAGGTAGACCCACCCCCACCATTCTGCCCTCATGCAAATTCCCCTCTGAGAACAAGCCCTTTCTTTTCTATCTCAGATATTTCATGCACTAGCCTTGCTCTAGAAAGGGCTCTGCTCTTAGCTAGCCTCTAGGGTATGGGCATTATTTTACAGTTTCAAGAACATTTCCATTGGGTGGGATTCTGCAGTTACTGACCTTCAGATCAAGCCTTTAGTTGTGGTATTAAAATCATGGACTTAACATTTCTAAATGTAACCCCCAAGGAGATTACCTAGATTCCTGGGGCTCTGTCTGCTGGCAGCTCAGGGAGAGGCACACTGAGTTTGCCTTGGCTCCCCCTCCCTACCAGGGACAGAGTCCGCCTGGCAACCCATAGCGAGTGAGATGCCCCTCCCAGAAAGTTCAGGAGGGGAAGGAGGAGCCATGGTTGGGAGAGTCTGGAGCCAGCCGGGGCAAGGAGAAGGCTGGCAGTGTGGGAGCTAGTAAGACCCAGGCCTGCAAGCAGGGTTTCCCCCTGAGAACTAGCCTCTAGGGACCTGAAAGCAGGATCCCTCAGCTGGGTTTTATGTCTCCACTGTTGATTTCCAGTTTGTGGAGTTTTCTGGGAGGCTTCCCCAGCCAGGCTGAGTTGGCTCTCCGGCTCCCTGGGTGAGACCAGTCACCACGTGGTCAGTTCTGCTCTGTCTGCTGGTTCGGGGCTGCTGCCTGTTGTGTGTGTGTCTGAATGCTGGGATAGGAGATTATAGTTTGAATTTTGGTGCAGTTGTGTGGCCTGCACCTTGAGCCTTGCACCCCTTTGGTGAGGGGAAATTCTGGGCTCGAAGCAGCCTGATTCCTGCCCGAAGAAGATCCCTGCCAGAAGAGACCAGCCCTTCTGCAGTGACTGAGTCATCTTTGAACCTGAGGCTCATTCATGGAGTGTGTGAGTGTACCATCTTTTAGTTAGTAAGTCAGGGAATTTGTTTGGGGATTTTATAACCTGCTGCATATTAAACCTGTGGAGAGATTTACCGCCTCTTCCCACTTGTGAGTCCTTTGGGCTGTACTGGACCCAGTCAGCCCCACTGCTAAACCACTGCAGAGAAGAATTTTGTGGTCAAAAGTCATCAAGGGCCCCAACAAAGTACGTGTACCAACGGGACACAAATTTTACAGTTGATGGGCACCGGTGAACCTAAAGATAGTGTTTTACCCTGTTATGTTATATTTGTCTCCTGTTTAATATAATTGTGTTTATTATAGTGTATGTGTTTGTGTTATTTTCTGGGAGTCTCCAACTGTCTGGCAAGTACGTGGGGATTACCCTGGGTTAGAATTTTTCTCCCAAGCTGCCCTGGTGACCCTGCCAGGAAGGAGTAAGGGGGGTGGAGGCACCGCCAAATAAATCCATCGGAAAAAATAAAGTTGAGTGGGTGGCGGGATCCAGAAGAACCCAGACCTATCCATCAAAACCTGTAAGCAGATTGGCATTAAAGAAGGTAACCAGGTGGAGAGGGGGCGCTACATAAATAATACATTTCCCTTATTTCCTGTGTTGAATATAGACTGTAAAAAGAAAAGATGAGCATTCATGTATGCTGAGCCACCACTTGCTATGAGCATCACATGGGTACCCTGGTCACCATACATTGAGTTGAAACTATATTTTGTAAGCACCTATTGATTGCCAGTTAATGGAGAAAGACTCTGGCAAAGATCTTAGGGACAAAAGGCTTGTTTTGGCCAATGGTTAGCACTGTGCATTTTGAACTTCCAAGAAAGAAACCCTGTCTCACAGTCTGGTTGGTCCCACCTCTTTTTTGGTACTTTGTCCTAAAAAAAGAAAGAAGATAGGATAAGTTGAGTGCAGTGCTAGTAGTTGTGGATGAATTCAGTTAAGCTTGGCAGAGCTACAATGATAGCAAAACTCCAGTACTGGCTTAGCAACCTCTTTCATGTCAAAGGAAGCAAAGGCCTTGGAGCTATAACTACCTTTTCCCCAATCTGATGTGTCCTGCCTTCAGAAAGTATGTGTGGGTGCAAATTCCTCAGGACCTCCCCCTGGTGGGGGAGACCAGGTTGATTATAGCACAGGTGCCCATGCTTCATAAAGATACCAGTGGATAGCAAGGTTTTTGAGACTGATGGGTTAGTATGGTATTTGTGATGGGAAGAGATTGCACTGGACCTTCTGTCCCAAGCCAAAATGTGTGTGCACATGTGTATGTAGTGATGGCTGCAGCAGAAGCAATAAGGATGCAAGATCCGGTACCATAATGTCCTGATGCTAACACCACCACTTACTGGCACAGCAAGATGACCAGAAAATAGTGTCATTGCAAGAGGAATGGATGATATCATCATAGAATGACATTCCATCATGCCCCATTAATTTCAGTGTTACATTAAATATATTGCAAATCAGTTTGGGACAGACCCATTTCAGATCCCTGTTCAAGAAAACATTCCTATGCAGGAAAACAGTTAAACATACTAAAGCCCTTTCCTGTATGATAGCAAGATTTGGTCCATCCCACGTACTTGGGGCTAAGAGAGAACTTTCCTTGCTATAGCTGGGGAACAGTGTTGTTAGTAGCTACCAGAATGGGGAGCTGAGGTTTGCCTTATGTTGCTTTTAAAATAAAATATATGAAACAATTCCAATATTTCAATCTCAAAGGGAAATGGGAATGTAAGGGGTCACCCCCACCCGAGATGGAGCCAAATCTCCACTGATTTCATTTGGATGAATGAGACGGGGCTGATTATGAGACGTAGGCACCAAGGGATCTCTTCTTGATGCCTTCACAGAATCTTTTAATACAAACAGGAGTTGCATATTTATAGGGGAGGGAACAGGTGTGGGAAATAGCAGTGAAGCAGGGTTACTTTGTTTGGTGCTAGATATTGCAACACTGAAGTTGCCATTGTTAACACTTTAATGCAGAATAAATAAAACTGTTATGTCACTGTGGGGCAGTGTCCATTTGACACAGGCCAGCCATTATACAGACCAAGAAGGAATGGTTTGTTTCTGATTCTAGACAAGTAAATGGTGTGACAGGAATCCAAATGGATGTTGGGAGATTGGGATGGATGCACACCTAGGAAAAAAAATTCTTAACATGGCTCATGTAAGCCTGCCTGTTCTGGAATCCTGGCGCATTTGGAACCATCAGTCTACAAGGGCTGTGCTCCTTCAACTCCCCATGCATTTGAACAGTGGAATCACAGGAAAGGGGCAGAGACTGTTTAAGGAATCTGATTTACCCTTTCCCTGCATACAAGAGAACGTTCAAGTAAGTCTTCAGGGAGAGTGAGAGGCTTGATCTGCGGTCAGATAAATCTTTGATACGGTCCCTAATCTGAGCATGCCCCATAGACTTCCTGGGAGGCTTCTGAACTTGAAAGATTTCTCCATATCTGAGCAATATTTACAGCTGGAAAGAGGGGTTCCCCCAGCACCATCTTCTCACACATACGCACACAGAGCAACCAAAATATTTTAATGATCTACTTGACGTGAAGGTGTGAAACACAGGGGTGACTGTCAAGCATAGCATATACATCCAGAATGAGAGACTTCAGACAAATCTGTATCAGACCCAGACAAAAATAGTTATTTAATTAGCCCTTTTCCTGCCCTGTCAAAAGAAAATAGGCCCCTTTATTTCATGGAAAGGGAATGAATGCAAGGAGTCCCAACTTCTGCGGCACTGTTCCTGTGTATCCACTGAGTGAGAAGATGTTGAGCCTGCTGGGAGAGTGAATTCTGCTGACGCATTGCTGCACGTGCCTTGTCAACTCCACCTAAATATAAGAAAAAGAAGGGATCTGGCAAGTGAGAGGACCTGAGTGGTCTGGAGATAAACCGAAAAGAGCCATGCCAAGCGAAGAGTGCAGGAGGGGTGTATGTTTTGACTCTACTTGGAAGGGGTGGGGAAAGGGGGGAGAATGGGAAATGCACCTGATCATTCTCTAAACTTTGGTGCTCTAATTTCACAAATGAGCAACTGTAGGGTGCTGAAAAACAAGTAGGTGTCACTTTCCAGAACAGAATTATACTAATGAGCAGCAGCATGAGCTGAACTGAATCTTCCAGATGAGAGATGTATTTCAGGAGATTATGCTAGTGAGGAAAATCCAACATGAATAGTTTACATGGAGATGGGCCTCAGCTGATTTCTGACATGCACGGGCAAGATGGGTTTCTATTTGAAAGCAGCCATGCTTGCTCCTCTGTCTTTCACGTAATGTGGAAATAATACTTTCCAAAGTAAAAGGCTCCCATTTGTTTCCAAAGAGCATTTTCTCTCTCCAACAATGTGTACTGGCCCTAGAGTCTAATTAACACCTACGAGACGTTAACAGCCTGATCACTGAAACTTCCAAAAGGTTTTGGTCAACTACAAGTAAGATGTACTTTATATTTTGCTGCCCTGTATTCCAAGAACAACTGGTCTCCTGAGGTAGTAAGTGTGGACTAAGTTAATGAATTTAAATATGCTTCTGTTGGATCTTATAATCATGAATGTAATTGCAACTGGTAGTCTTTTTAATTTTTAACTACGGAGTCTATCATTGGATTTTTTTTAATGTGGTGATGCAGCTCCTTCCTGCAAGGAGTCCTCAAGCATGAGGACCTTGTTCTCATAAACTGTGCATTGTGTATCTCTGCTGTACTGATTCTTCTAACAGTAATTTCTATAGTAACTGCCCCCTTTCAATTCCTTCCAATCTCTGCTTGTACTTATCTCTTTGTTACTTCTGGGCAGAGAGTATGCATGCAGTGACAGGCACGCCCAGCTCCAAGCACTGATTGGGAGATATTTACCTTTGTTTTCATCTCAGGCACAGACATCTGCATTTCATGTCAGCACTGGTGCTTGTCTGTAGGCTGACTGGAATAGCAGGAGGCATTGAACCCAGATTTTCACTGACAGAAGGAAGAACTAGTAGGGGAATTCCACCACCCCTATATCCCACAATTGACTAGTCAGTTGGCATTTTTCTCTGCTGGAGTTAAGCAAACGGAGGGAATGTTGGCTAGATGTTCTGTGATGTTAAACATTTTCCAGGTTCCCTCCTTTAATACATATTTCTTGTTCGAGGTGAGAAAATTGAGATGTGGTGGTCTAGGAGCCTATAAAAATATTGAGAGAAATTAATCGTATTGATCCTGCTATCCCTCCCTTCCATTGGCCTAAAACTCAAAGACCAATTCCTATTCAGAATAGACAGTTAGGGGTTGAGTGACTCGGGGATTAGTGATGTGGCAGATGGAGAGCTTATTGTAACAAAGTCACCAGCTCATAGCCAGCCAAGGTTGGTAGGGACTGAAATCCATTATGGTCTAGCAATTTGGCAATATATGTGAGAGGCTTATGCTCTTAGCCCACTGGGATCCAAAAGCCATGTATTCTCTCATAGAAAGGGCTATGGATGTTAAGTATTGTACTATAATAAAAAAAAACCACCAATTCAGTGAGGAATAAGTTACTTGTCTTTATTAATGGCTTCAGCAGACAGACTAACATACTCTGTCACTTCTGGAGTTTCTCTTTCCAGCCAAGGTTGAGCCAGAATACTAAGGTACAAACCACTGGAGAAACAGAACCCAGGTCTCTCAACCCCAATTATTTATATACTATGTGTACTCCAGGACAATAGGCATTTTGCATATCACGTTGCAGCAAGCGATGAGGGTCCTATTAAACTGGAAATGTTAATACAACTTAAATCACAGTGACATATACTGTATGTTATCCTGGAAGGCAGAGTGTGTGCAGAGAATCACCCTAGGAGGATTCTCTTGATTGGAGTGTGTTGCCTTGTCAGCAAAGTGTGCTGTTGGTACCCAGCTGTGCTACGTCTCCAGATGATCCTGCATGCTGATCCCTGTTGGATGGCGCTCTGGCATTGCTATCCTGCATCTTAGAGGAATTGGAGACATTTAGAATTGTTTTTTCCCTTGCATCCAATTAAATTAAATCCTGCTTGTGACCTTAATATGTAAGACACATAGCAAATCCCATGAGAAGTGAAGTAAGTGTATTGTAATAATGAGAAATTCTGCTCTTCCTCTTGCTCTGTAATGAGTGTAGTGTGGTAACACAGTGTTACCAGGTCAAGAATTCAAAGAAACCAAGTGCCCTCTTGTGGATGTCTCATAAAATAGTATCGTCACTGACCAATGCTTCAGTTTTAGAGCTGTACTTTACATGCCGTGTTCATTGTATCTGTGTGGGAAAGCTATGTTTTCAATTTACCCTGTGACACTGGTGTGTTTCTGCCACTGTAGAAGCTGGAAAAATAGTTTCCTGTGAACTTTTTCTGGAGGAGGCAGAGAACTGTCTGCAATGAGTCATTGAGAGGAATTGCAAAATTAACTTTTAAGCACAGGATTCAGCAGTACTTAATGGAGCTCCAGTGGAGCTAGATGACCTTTCAGTCAAAGTATCAAAGCACCTACAGTTTCCATTTGAACAGCAGGTTAAACTGTAATGTGCATTTTAAAAAGTTAATCTGTTCCCGGGACACTTATTGATTAGAGTTATTTTTTAAATCATGCAAACTCCACCGGGCATGCAGCTGCTTTCCATGATAATCATGGTGAAATGTTCACGGTAATGTTGAATCTTGAACTAGGGATGGTAGCGTAGTCATTGAAACAATTAACCAATAAGCCTGGGCTTATCAGTTAATCCTAATGACTACATGTACCCCCCCCTTACTGCCCCTGTATCAGAGACAGTGGGATGGGAGGGGATGGGAGCCGGGTTTAAAAACCGCTCCCCATGAGTACTGGATTCTGCAGAGCCACCTGCTTCCTCCCTCCCCCACATGCTGCTGCCTCTCTATTAGAGGCAGCAGCACAAGGGGGACAGGCAGGAGCTAATATGTGCGGGGATCTGACTCCATAGAGCCACCTGCCTCCCTATTGCTGCCTCCCACAGAGGCAGCATGGAGGCAGGCGGGAGCTGGCTTGAAAGCTGGCTCTCCACGAGCACTGGCTTTGTGGAGCTGCCTTCCCCTCATGGACTGACTCCTACCAGCCACCCCACACTGCTGCCACCTCTCCCACCTGCCCCCCTCACCCATAGGGCTCCCCAGGAGTGGGGCTGGGAGAGCACAGCCTGCTGACCCCACTCCCAGGGACCATCAAATAATCATGTAAGAGATAAGAGTTGGTGCGGATACATGATTATTAAATTAAACGACATCTAACATTCCTATCTTGAACACTAGCAAAGTGAGTCTGACTTCCAAGGTCCATGTGTGTTCTTAAACTGGAGAGAGGTGTTTGTTGGAATACCTCCTCCTTGCTCCAGCTAGCCAGTCTGCTCTCTCTGCCCAATTGCTGAGCACCAAGAGGTCTTGGGCTCCTTGCTGACTAGTCCCTCTTTTCCTCTCATCTGGTTGACCCATGCTTGCATTAAAGTCTTAGGCAGGCCTCATCTTGCCCAGCCCTGCTTTATAGGTTTATGTGTGTTACCATTTCTGGTGTCTGATTTGTGTCCATTTATCCTTTGTCATAGAGACCGTCCAGTTTGGCCAATGTACATGGCAGAGGGGCATTGCTGACACTTGATGGCATATATCACATTAGAGGATATGCACTTGTAAGAGCCCCTCATGGCTTATGTGGTTAGGTCCTGTGATGGTGTCACTTGTATAGATGTGTAGACAAAGTTGGCAGTGAGGTTTGTTGGAGAGGTAGGTTCCTAGGTGAGCGTATCTGGGGTGTGATGAATGGCTGCTGGAAAGGATTTGCTTCAGATCAGGGGTATCTCTGCATGCAAGGATTGGCCTGTCTCCCAAGGCTTGTGAGAGTGAGGGATTATTTTCCAGGATAGGTTGAAGATTGTCAATGATGCATTGGAGGGGTTTGAGCTGGGGGCTGTAGGTGACAATCAGTGTTGTTCTGTTATTTTCCTTGTTGGGCCTGTCTTGAAGTAGCTTCTGGGTACTTGTCTGACTCTGTCAGTGTGTTTCCTCACTTCCTCAGGTGGCTATTTAAGTTTTAAGAATGCCCGATAAACATCTTGTAGGTGATTGTCTCTGTGGGATTTGAGCAAATCCATTTATCTTAGGGCTTGGCTGTAGATAGTCGATCATGTGATGTGTCCTGCATGGAAGCTAGAGGCATATAGGTAAGAATAGCAGTCAGTAAGCTTCCGGTAAAGGGTGGGGTGTTTATGTGACCATCATTTATTTGTACTCGGTAGTGTCAAGGAAGTGGATCTCTTATGTGGACTGGTCCAGGCTCAGGTTGAGGGTGGGGTGGAACTTGTTGAAATCTCTGTGGAATTCTTCAAGGGTCTCCTTCTTGTGGGTCCATATGATGATGTCATTAATGTAGCGTAAGTAGAGTAAGGGTGCTAGGGGGCACTAAGTGAGAAAATATGAGATCAGCCATAAAAATGTTGGCATATTGTGGAGCCATGCGGGTGCCCATAGCTGTGCTGCTGACTTAAAGGTATACATTGTAATACCAAAATTGGAAAAGAGTTGTGGGTTAGGACAAAGTCACATAGTTCAACTCCCAGGTATACTGTGGCATCGTCAGGGAGAGAGTTTCTGAGAGCTTGTAGTGCATCCTCATGGGGAATGTTGATGTAAAAACCTTCTACATCCCTGGTGACCAGGTTGGTGTTTTCAGAAATATTACTGATGCTTTGCAGTTTCCTCAGGAAGATGCCAGGATCCTGCTTATTCAGTTAACTAGTTAAACATTAGGTTAATTAGTTATTTAACTGATTAATCGGGATTTTACAACCCTACTATGAAGGACATTGGCGACACACATATAAAGAAATTCAAACTTTACTTAAAGTTAATAGAAACATACAGATAAATGCAATAGCACAATGTGTTTGTGCTGACTATCTTAAAGACATTGTCAGAAGTTAAGGTAGAAAGTAAGTGGAGAGTATCTTAAGGGGGTGAGACAATACAAACTTCTGCCTTCTTGTCACCCTAATGTCCCAACTAAAGATGAGATCACCACATCTTTTATACATTTTTTTTTTTATTCTGGGCACTCCTATCCTTGACCATATCTGACCAAGTTTGAGCCCTTTGCCCATGCGTGGAATTCTGATTTGCCATAATTAGGTTTCCCACCATTGACACAAGGCAATCGTTTGCATCAATCATTTTCCCAGTAGTTTTGATGCATCAATGCAGTTAGCTCCATGGTTACCTTATTGCAAAACATACCTAAAATCTGTTCTTTTCAGCTTATTTATGCAACGTTGCAGTGTACTTTTATTTTCTGTGTTTTGTTTATTGCAAAGCACATATTGCTGCATTTCATGGGTTTAGGCCAAGCACTTATGCCAAATGATGCTAACTACCAGGCCTTCTTAGGCCTTATGCCAGTTCAAACCTTAATACCTAGAGCAAAACCTAATATAATTATATAACTTTATCTACTCTTTAGTTTCTACTTTTATTAGAGCTTCTATTAAATTCTTATAAGCATTCTCAAAATGTATAACATAGAGATATGTTAGTCAGAAACATACACTTTGGGTGTGGCTCTTACACACTTGCTGGAGAGATGTTTTTTTCACAATCAGGTTGGGGTTACAAGTTGATGAACTTGAAGCAGAAACCCAGCATGGAAAATTTATAAGCAAATGAAAACAGTGTCTTATAACAGAAAGGGCTGGGCAACCTAGAAAATAGGCAGCACTATATCTGTACTCCTACAATATATCACTGCTATGAAATCCTGTAGGTTGTGTTTAAACTGCAGCAGAAAAGAGATTATCATCTATTAAATTCTATAGGGCCTGAGTTTTATTTATACTCAGGTCCTTTTGCACCATTCTACCAGTGCAAAAGGACCTTTGCGTGGATTTAAATGTAACATATGCCCATTTTAACCTTTATGCTGGCAGAGTTGTATAAAGGAGCCTTTGACTTAACTAACGATGTAAACAAGTAGTCAACTAGTCAACCTCACGATAAGCAGGAGCTTATCAGGTAGAACTTTTGACTACTCGCTTATTTTCCTACCCCCACCCTGTTGCTGCTCTGCACTATTAAAGAGACAGGGAAGCCGACGCAAGAGGACACTGGCTGACTCCCTGGTCCTGGGTCTCAGCACAAACACAAACATACACACACACCCTGCGCGCCGCTCTGCATTTTTAAAGGGACGGGAAGCCAGCACGAGTGCTGAGACCAGGGACTCAGCCAGCGTTCTCTTACACCGGTTTCCTGTCCCTTTAAAAATGAGGAGCAGCAGTAAGAGTTGTGTTGAGACTACTCTATTAGCCAATTAACCACTACTTAACATCCCTAGATATGACACAAGGCTTTTGAATAAATTGGAAAGCTTGTTAGACCAGTTCCTGTGTGATTTTTCTATAGTACTGTATTGTGGAGTATCAGGAGCGGCCTGAGGCAGGCTGCGGCAGCTGGCGCCCCAGGCAGGCGGCGCGATAGGCGCCCAACCTGCACGGCCGTCAATGGCCGTGACATCATCACTGGGCGCCCCATCGCCCAGTGACATCATCATCGGTGCCCGGCCAGCGGCGCTCTAGGCAACTGCCTAGTTCGCCTAGGCTCACAGGCCGCCCCTGTGGATTATTGTTAAACAGGAGTCAATATTGCTTGGTGGTGTAAATTTTTTCATGTAGCTGAAATGGGTGAGATCGGGGCAAAGCCCAGAATGAAAGATTGTGAGGTCTCAGTTGCAGAGGGGGGACATGATTGCTCTCTTTAAATATATTAGAGGGATAAATACCAGGAAGGGAGATGAATTATTTAAGCTTAATACCAATGTGGACACAAGAACAAATGGATATAAGCTGGCTAGTAGGAAGTTTAGACTTGAGATTAGACAAAGGTTTCTAACCATTAGAGGAGTGAAGTTCTGGAACAGCCTTCCAAAGGAAGTAGTGGGGCAAAAGATCTATCTGGCTTCAAGATTAAACTAGATGGGTTTATGAAGGATGGTTTGATGAGATAACATGATCTTGGTAACTAATTGACCTTTCACTATCAGTGGTAAATAGGTCAATGGAGGATGATAGGAGTTACTATAGAGAACTTTCTGGGTGTCTGGCTGGTGAGTCTTGCCCACATGCTCAGGGTTTAGCCGATCGCCATATTTGGGGTCAGGAAGGAATTTTCCTCCAGGGTAGATTGGCAGAGGCCCTGGAGGTTTTTCGCCTTCCTCTGTAGCATGGGGTACAGATCACAGCTGGAGGATTCTCTGCATCTTGGGGTCTTCAAAATATTTGAGGGCTTCAATATCTGAGATATAGGTGAGAGGATTATTCTAGCAGGGGGTGGGTGAGATTCTGTGGCCTGCATTGTGCAGGGGGTCAGACTAGATGATCATAATGGTCCCTTCTGACCTTAAAGTCTATGAGTCTATGAGTTCAGTTTGGCCAGCCTGAGAATCAAATATAAATTCACAAAGACACAAACAGATTCATTTCCACGCATCCCCTGCGTTGAGTGCTTCATTGCTTCTGAGAGACCGTGTTCAGGTCAAAGATCCCATCACCCAGATTCCTTTTGGGCATTTTGGGGCAATTGAAACCTGGCTTGTGTTACTCTACAGCAATCCCTGTGACTGATTTAGTGATGGATTGGACTAGCACTAATGTTTCTGCACATGGGAGTCAATTCCACCACCACACACACAGGTGCAGTTTCCTTACATCATATCATAGGTGCAGGAGGAAGAGCAGTGGTGAGGAGTGGGCAGAGCCAAGGCTCCACCCTTCAAAAATGTGCTGGTCAGCGGAGCTGAGACAGAATGTGGGGGCAATAGTGTACATACGGTAAAGGCTTGTAGCAAAGTATTTTCCCCTTCAGCTCCAGGAACAATGCGGAACAGTGATAATCGTGGCTTCTTCATTCACAGTCCCTCCCTGGCATTCCTCACAGAGCACTACAATTATACTAACTCCACCCACACTCAAGGCTTGAAGCCTCAATCTAATCATCCTGGAGCAGCACTGACCATCTTGGAAGAAAATCTCATGCAGTCTTCAGATGGAAAAATGGTGGCAGCAATGCACGGTGTGCACAGCTGGATAAGGGATGTAGGGATCCTGCATGGGTGCAGAGAATTCTTCAGTAATGGATCATAGAATCATAGGACTGGAAGGGACCTCAAGAAGTCATCAGTTCCAGTTCCCTGCACTCGGGGCAGGACCAAGCACCAGCTAGGCCAGGGGTCAGCAATCTTTCAGAAGTGGTGTGACAGGATTTAACTTGCACTTCTGTTTACGGGCCAGCATGCCGATGATACTTTTTAAAGTCAGTAATAGTCTTACTTACAGCAGCTTCAGTAATAAATAAATTAAGATGCAGATCTTATTGTTTGGCATGATCCTTGGCCTTGCTTTGCCCTGCTGAGTTCTCCAATCTCGGACTCATAGATTGATACTTTATGCAGGACACAAGCCTCTGAGTCAGGGTTCGGCAACAAGAGCAGCCACCCCCCAATGCAGCCACAGGCCTGTCCCTGTCTCCAACCCACCCGCCCATGGCTCCAACCGCTGGCAGCAGCAACCTGCCTGCCTGCAGTTTCAACACCCTCCCACAGCAACCTGCCCCGCACAGCTCAAACCTTCCTCCCCCCGCATAGCAACCTGCCTGCCCATGGCTCCAACCCCCGACAGCAGCAGCCTACCCATCCACCCACAGCTTCAACACACATACCCCCGCAGCAACCCACCCTCCCGTGGCTCCAACCCCTGGTGGCAGCAGCCCGCCTGCCCGCAGCTTCAACACACGGCAGCAACCCACCCACCCACCACATGTTCTAAGCCCGTAATGCTGGCAGCAGCTACCCCACAATGCAGACTCAGTCCCAGCGGCAGCTGGCCCCTGACATGGCCCTGGCCGCCAGAGAGGCCGCCCGAGCAGGCCCTTCCCCCAAAGCAGCCCCAGGCCATCTCCATTTCTGCCCCCACCAACGGGATCAGCCACAACATTCACCTTCCGGGAACAGAAGGAAAGTGAGTGCTGCTGCGGAGGTGGGCAGGCTTAGATTAGAATTTTTTGTGTGTCACCATGTAGACGTGCACGTGAAGGGAACACTGGCGCAGGCTCCCAGCTGCGCAGGGGAGGAGGGCCGGGGCGATCTCCTGTCTCGCGTGCCAATGAAAATCGGCTCACATGCCATAAATTACCTACCCCAGATTATCCCTGACAGGTGTTTGTCCAAACTGCTCTTAAATATCTCCATTGATGGAGGTCCAACAACCTCCCTAGGCAATTTATTCCAATGTTTAACACACTAACAGGAAGTTATTCCTAGTGTTCATCCTAAACCTCCCTTGCTGCAATGAAGCCCATTGCTTCTTGTCCTATTCTCACAGTTAGGAACAAGAAAAAAGAATGAAACAAATTCAGAATCCATCCCAGCACAGTTTCTACAAGAAGTCAGTGCGAATTTGATTGGTGATTGCCTCCAGCGAGATGAGGAAGAAACTTCCTGAGGGCAGGTATCCTGTATGCGCACTTAGTACTGGGTTTTTTACGCCTTCTTTTGAAGCCTTCAGTTCTGGGGCCTGCCAGGTAATGCGATAGACGGATCACTTCCCTGATTTGGAATGGTTATTCCAGTCTTCCTTGAATTGTGTAGCTAATGAATTTGTCATGTTAGACAGTTCCCTCGATGTACTGATTCACTCACTGGAATGATTGTTTTTGTTACCTAGTTAGTTACAGTGATAGTTTCTGCTCGCCAGCTTGAAGTGGACTTTGCCTACCTGAGTTGGCAGACACTAATAATGCTATTTGTTGTAATACAATTATCCCTTGTGTGCTCCATGTTCTTTTAAAAATAAATAAAATTGGTAATTAAAACCTTAATTTCCTGCTCAAATCATGCTGTGGTATTTTCAGGCTGAAGCAAAAACAAGTTGAAACCAGGAATTGACCTACTGTTTCCACATCAGCAATTTGTGAAAAATGAGTAATGATGGCCATAAAGTCTCTAGCTGCATTTTCAGAAAGAAATGGGTATTAGTTGCTCTAATAGAATAATGAATAGCGTGGCCGCAGTCAATCTGCAGTCCTTCCTGTGAGCCTCGCTGCTGTACTTCTGCATAGCAATCCTATTTACAGTTTTAAGAACAAATTGTGAACAAAACTTTCACCATCTCTATAAATGTTGTGCCTCCTACAGAGTACTGTCCTGATGCAGGATCAGATGTTGTACAGTGCACGTCTACTGATGGATTATTTATATAGGGACTAGGGGGAGGAAATGTTCCTTCATCCCAGGAAGTAGTGCCTGGTATAGCTTTTAGACAGAAGCTGTCTGTTTTCCTACTGCAAGGAAAACGATTTTCTTACTATTAAAGACTTGGACAGGACCGAACCATATTTGGGAGCATGTCTCTCAGTCTTAAAGATGGGGTATTGTTATGGCAACGTAGGGATGTTTTATTGTGCAGGAGATAGATTTTATTTCCCAACTAATCCGGGTGCCTACAGCTGCTGTGTAGCTATCACTGCCTAAAAGACAGGAAGGAACTGCTGAACATCTGTAACAGCTACATTAAGTGGTGTGGTTTATTGTAGAATTATGGATGATGATGATGGCTGGACTACTAAATTGTAAATCACTCAACAGCAAATTGATGATATCCTAAACCATGAGAATGTAAAAGAAATGGTGGTTTTCTGCACCAACTGATGACCTCTCTATCCCCCATCATTTTTATTTATCGCTAGAAGATTTACCCGGTGTTGCTCGGGTCCTTAACTCCTTTTTTTTTTTTTTTTTAATAAAATGAAAATGTGCATGCTTCATTCAAATCATTGCTCTGGGGTGGGGCTGAGGCCGAGGGTTTCAGAGTGCTGGCTGCCCTGGGGAGAGAGACTATCCCAGCCCTCTCTCACCACAGCAGTTTGGGGCCAGGTAAGAAGCACTTCTCCATGATGGCTGTAGTGGCACAACCAGAGGGGGGAGTGAATGTCCCCCAGCTGGGGCATGTCCAGGTTCATCTGGCCCTGTGCTCCTCAGCCAGAGTGAGGAATACAGCAAACTGTGCACTTTCCCTTCACTCCCTGACAAAGAGGAACAGCCAACAATGTTCCCATGTGAATCGGAGGTGGGGGAAACTTCAGCCCCTTCCCCCTCCCGTCCCTAAAGGGCACCTGAGGCGTGGGAGGCTTGAGGCTGGGACAGTCCCAGATTGGCATGCCCGCCATCTGCCCCTTTCACCTGCCTGGTGAGTGTCTCTGATTTCTGTATGGTTAGAAGCAATCCCATTCCAGGGGGCACATCCCATTTTTCTAGCACAACCGAACCCTGACCTTGCTTTAAGTTATGATAAGGGGAAACTGTAAACCAAATATGGTGGTCCTAGTCTTACAGTTTAGGAGGAGTTCTTGAACAAACAGAGTGATGGAGAGGCAGACACTCTCAAATATGTAGTAGATTATTTTGAGAAGATTTCAATCCTACATAAAAATGAAAGTTTTAATAAATTGATGTAAAGATCAGGTTTTGTGGCTGTGAATAGTGATACTGTGATGTTCTAGGGTATAGATCAGACCAGTGATTAGTTTGTGACTGCCTGCCCTGTAACATAGAGTGCTTCACAAGGCTTTGGTGTTTGTAGCTCACAACATGGGCCAACCAGCATGCAGATCACACTGTGAGTGTTTGTATACTAGGTAGAAAACAACAAATGGTCTGGTAGCACTTTATAGACTAACAAAACATTTAGATGAGCTTGCGTGGGCACAGCCCACTTCTTCAGATGACTGGAGTTATCTGAAGAAGTGGGCCATGCCCACGAAAGCTCATGATACCTTCTACATGTTTTGTTAGTCTATAAAGCGCTACCAGACCATTTTTTTTCTGTAACAGACTAACTCGGCTACCCCCTGAAGCTCCTGTATACTAGGTGTCCCTAGGTCAGCAACTCTGACCCCGGAGGCCTGTCTACATCCCCACTCTGGCTTCTACTTGCAGGGTGACCCCAACACACAACCCTCCCAGAATGTTCCTCAGACTGCATGTTCTGCACTGTTTTGCCCTCTCCTGAACAACTCAGAGAAATAATATGATTAGTTTATTCCTCTAAAGCAGGGGTGGGGGAACATTTTTGGGGGCAGGGACCTCAGCCCCCCAGAAAAATCAGAGAAGCAGAAAATGAGAAGCAAAACACACGCACACGTTCCCCTCTCACACCAGAGCCTTTCAAGGCCCAGGCTAGTAGATTTTGTAGCCCCTCTACTCTCTAGGTTGAGGCCAAAAATGAGTTGAATGAGTGGAAGGGGCTGCCGGGAAGGAGGCTTGGGATGTGGGGTCTAGGCAGGAGGGAGGGTGCAGGAGCAGAGTGGGGATGCAGGGCATGGGTGGGACAGGGATGCAAGTTTCGGGGAGCCCTGAGCCTCGTGGGCCGGATCTGACCCCCAGGCTCTAGTTTCATCATCCCTACTCTGAAGGCACAGCTTATTAATTGGGGGTAAACAAACCTTCCCTTTAAACTTAGCGCGTAGTTTGTGGTAAAACTGAATGAATGTATTAATGATAGGCATAAGTTAAGTGATGCTAAGTAAAAGGAATAAAGTTAGAAAGGGTTACAGGTGACCCCCCACACTTACGACCTAATAGGTTATAGAATCATAAAACCATAGAGCTGGAAGAGACCTCAGAAGGTCACCAAGTCCAGCCCCCTGTTCTAGGCAGGACCAATCCCAACTAAATCAACCCAGCCAGGGCTTTGTCGGTTTGAGACTTAAACACCTCTAGGGATGGAGACTCACTACTTCCCTAGGTAACCCATTCCAGTGCTTCACTACCCTCCTAGTGAAATAGTTTTTCCTAATATCCAACCTGGACCTCTCCCACCACAACTTGAGACCATTGCTCCTTGTTCTGCCATCTGTTACTACTGAGAACAGCCTCTCTCCATCCTCTTTGGAACCTCCCTTCAGGAAGTTGAAGGCTGCTATCAAATCTCCCCTCACTCTTCGCTTCTGCAGACTAAACAGACCCAACTCCCTCAGCCTCTCTTCATAAGTCATATGCTCCATATGGTTCCTGGAGAACTGTCGTAAGTCAAGTCGTTGTAAGTCAAACCCTTATTTCCCATAGGAGCAATGTTATAAATGGTGGTTCCATTCCTGGAAACCCATTTCATACCCTAAAAATACCAAAATTGACTATGGAAATGGAGGAAAACTAAATTAAATAGTTCAAATAATGCACAAAAATAACTAAAAAGTGAAGACCAATGTGGCAGAGATGCGCGCAGGTCAAGCAGCAGCTGCAGACTGGCGAGTCTGACTGACCTTGTGCGTTTCCTGTTTTGGGATGACGCGTGGAGTCTGCATCATATGCCATCGTAAATGCGAGCTGCGGATGGAAATTGGGGGGGTTTAGGAGCTATCTCACATGAAAAAAATGGTCGTAAATGCGGGGGATCGTAAGTTGGTGGTCGCCTGTACACTCAAAAGTCTAAAACTTAATCTAACAAAGTACAGGCTTTGTTCAAGATACTGTCCCTCACCAGTCATTTTTCTTTCCAGCCATGGCTGACTTTCCCTCAGTCAAGACCTTTCACCAAAACACCAGGTGCGGACTTCCCTTGTTTTCTAAGGTGAAAAGTCTTTGTCTAAGCAGGTTGTTTACCTATATTCAGTTCCAGAGACTTTAACCTCTGAAAGGATCACACAGCCTGTCTAGTGTTTTGAGCCATTCATGCCCAGGATTTTGCACACCTAACAAGCAATCCAGTTCCAGCCAGTTCTAAGGTTTTCGTTGCACAGACAGGATTTAGTTCGAATTGTACAATTGACTCTTTTGATCTGGTGTTAAAGTGCTTTCCAGTGCCATTAATTAGAGAAACAGTGTTTGTCGGTTGTGGCTCAAAGTGATCTGAAACGTAAAAGTGGTTGATGAGTGACTCAGCTTTCTTTGGGATTATCTAGTGGCTGGCTGTGTCATCTGCACCCAAGCTGGCAAGCAATGAATTGATAAGGTGCTTTGATCCTCTCTCTAGACCACCCTCACATTGTGCGCAAGAAAAATGAACAATATTGCAGGCACCTCTCCCTGCATGGATTTAGAGGCAGGGTCTGTGCAAGGGAAGGAAGGACCAAGCATCTTTAATTTCAGTCATTTGGGATGTTAGTGCCCTAGCAGCCCAGTACAGCTTGGAGATGTTGTGCAGCTGAGAGCCTCTGGTTTGGATTCTCTGGTAGATTGCACTCTGCGTGGCCTCTGAATGGGTTGCACTGCTCAGTATGGTCTCCGTATTGCGAATACATTGGTTTTGTGTTTCCGGCTGGGAGTTGTGATGGATGCTTGGTGCTTTTCATTCTTATTTGTCAAAGCTGTCTTAGCATTTTGTGTCTGTTTCTTGAGTCTTCCCCAATACTATCACCTAGGAGAATGGGGTTTGGATTGGAGGCATTTTTCTTCCTACAAGCTCTTTCATATATGATAGTAAATTCCTTGAACAGCTCTTTCCTTACCACCAGCGACTCAAGAGCCTGATTCAGCTTTCACTGCAATCAGTATATGGTCTCCCATTGACTTGAGGGGAATTGAATCAGTCTCCAAACCATTCTAAGATGATGCAGAAATTTGAGACATTTGCATGGAAACTTCCTACCACAAACGCTGTATCATTTCAGACTCTGACAGGCCGACTGCTGTACAATTATCCTACATAAGTGGTAGCATCGCCTAGTCTTTTAGACTATTTTATTACTCCCTCTCCTCTTGCCCCCCCCCCAATATTTCTTCATCGTTTATCCATAACAGATCCATGTAGAAGTCCACTCAAAACACATCTGTTCAGCAATGATTTCCTGTTCACAATTACATTTGAGACCTATCATTTAGCCAACTTTTAATCCACTTATAGTTTCCCATGTTCATTTTATATCTTTCTAGATTTTTAATCAAAATGTCGCATGGTACCAAATCAAAATGCTTACAGAAGTATTAAGTATATTATATCAACACTATTACACTTATGACCCAACCTTGTAATCTCATCAAAAATATTTCAAGTTAATTTGATCATTTAATTTTATTTTCAGTAAATCCATATTGATTGACATTAATTGCATTACTCTCCTTTAATTCTTTATAAAACGAGTCCTGTATCAGCTATGCAATTTTCTTGCCCATTATTGATGTCAAACTGACAGGCCTATAATTACCTGAGTCATCCTGTTTTCTTCCCTCTAATTTTTTCCATTCATGTGTGAAATAAATTTTTATGTGCACCTAAGTATGTGTTGATGTGCACCACCAATAGAAACAAAACACCTAGACATAATATATAATTTTTAAAAGTTACCATAAAACTAATTACCCTAGCCAGGACAGGCTAGACATTTTGGAACTCACTACTCAAAGAATTAAATGTAAGTGTAAGAGAAATAAAACTTATGAAATGCATAGACCAGTCAAAACACTAAAATAACATATTTTAAAAGAATAAAATTACAGAGAATATAGCTGCATTGCAGGAAGTATCAAGAAATAGCAGCAATAATAATACAGGTATTTGTTGGGAGGGGAGCATGAAAGAGACAGAGAGTAAAGCAGAGACTGTGCATGTAAGAGACAGAGACTGCATGTATGTGTGACTCACAGAGCCTGTGTGCTGGCTGCTGGGGAAGTTTCTAAGGTGCCATATGCTGTCTCGTCAAAGCTCTCACTGAAAGCTCTCCCGCTGTATCCTGAGTCCTGTCTCCCCTACTCTGCTCTGCAGAGCTGGGGTACATGGGCGGGGAGGGGGAGGAGAGAGAGTGTGTATGTGTCAGACACACACACACACACACACACACAGAGAGAGACGGTATGAACTGTCTGCTGAGGAAGTCTCAGTGACTGCGCGCTGTCTCTTTAAGAAAAAAACTCACTCACCACCCCGAGGCTGGTATCCTCAGACGCAGCAGATCAGAGACCCTGAGCCAGACCCCCTCTCTCTTGCTTTGTGGAGATGGGGGGCACCCAGTCATAATCATCACCCTACCACCACGCTGCTCTGCACGGCCAACAGGAGGCTTCTGGGAACAGATGCAGGGGTAATGTGCAATCAGAGATAGGAGGGACACTTGAACACATGCTGCCGGATGTGTAGACTGTGCTAATCAACTGTCTGGCACTTGACTCTCTCCTGGGCACAGCATTCATCAGTATTAATGGTCCTGCCAGATCCTCAGTCAGCTCTTTTAAAACTCTTAGATTTGAGTTATTTGGGCCTTCTGATTTAAAAGTCTCTAGCTCTAGTGCATGCTGATGATTATCCTTCAGAGATACCAGTGGACTGGAAAGAGTGTTATCATATGATGGCACTTCATCACCTGTGAAATATCTCACGATGTAGTGTAAGGATGTTACACCATGGCTGCCACGAACAAAGACTGCTCCAGCACCAGCCCCTGTTCATGGTAGCCAGGGCTTACCACGGACAGGGGCTGCTGCCTGAGCAGCCTCTTCCCACGGCCACCCCTGGCCGCCATGAACAAAGGCTGCTTGGTGGCAACAGCCCCTGTCCACAGTAGGGACGTAATAGTGAAGTTGATTAACTAATAAGCAAAAGCTTATAGGTTAATGCTATAGACTACACGAATTCCTCTCTCCCCCTCTTCCTGCCAGTAAATGTTTTAGCAGGCTGGCCAGCAGCTTGGTTCAGTCCTGGTTTGCAATGGGTTCAGGACCTACCCCTGCTGTGGCTCTGCATTTAAAATGTATTAGGAGCTGGAAGGGCAGGCAGTCCAGCTGAGTCCTGGCTCACACTAGGTCCAGGAGCTCAGACCCCACCCCACCCCCAGACCGGGACTGCTGCCACCTTCTTGGAAGCCGCAGCACAGGGCAACAGGCAGCTGGTCCGTGAGGGGAGCTGGTTTTTAAACGGGCTCCCCTTGTGGACCAGCTCCCACCAGGCACCCCACGCTCTTGCCTCTGATACACTGGCTGCCAGCCCCACCCTCAGGGACTATAGAATAGTCAACTAACCAATAAGAATTCATGAGGTTACCTGACTATTCAATTAACCGATATTTAACATCCCTAGTCCACAGGGGGCCCAGGTCACCCCTGGGATGGGGGCTGCTTTCCTCCAGCATCCCCATTCCCCCCACCCTGCTGCCTCTGAGAGAGGCAGGGAGCAGGTGGCACCCCAGAGATGGTGCTGGGGGGAACCAGCTTTTAAGTCCCCACTCACCCCGTGCTCCCTGCAGCACTTCAGCTTTTGAAATGTACAAGAACTCCGGGGGGCTTTTGTACATTTCAAAAGCAGAAGCATCGGCAGTGGGAACTGGCGCTAGCAGCAGGGACTGCTTCGGTCCCCGCTCGGGATGTGAAAGACTAGTCGACACTAGTCACTTCCACCCCCTTGCTGCCTCTATCAGAAAGAGGCAGTAAGGTTGGGGAGAGGAGGCTTCAGAGTGGCAGCGCTGCGAGGAGCCAGGGTCAGCCGGGGACTCTCTGCTGACCCCAGGCTCCGCACGGTGCTGCCATTTTGAAATGCTGCGGGGAACAAAGGGCCAGTCCCCCCACAGCGCTTTCTCCTTTGAAGTGTAGCAACAGCCCCACTTCAAAGGCAAGGCTCCCTTATAGACTAATCAATTTGCAAATTGCATCGACTATTCAATTAGCCTATTAATCTAAATTTAACATCCCTAGTCCCCGTTCATGCCATTTCCCCACTGTGCCTCTGCCACCCCCTGCCTCCCACGGAGATGGTGCTGGGGAGAACTGGCTTAAAGCCGGTTCCCCCCAGCACTGTCTCCTGCCCCTCCCCGCCCTTGCTGCCTCTCTCTGGTAGAGGCAGCAAGTTTGGGGTGGGGGGGGGAAGCGACTAGTCGAGTGGCTACTGTTATTGTCCGATAAGCATTTACTTATTGTATAGTTGACTAGTCACTAACATCCCTAATGTAGTGCTGTTATGTACTACAGGTTGGACCTCCCCTGATCCAGCACCCTTGGGACCTGACTGAGATCCCCTGCTATTGGCCTCCTAGTCCCCTGCCCTTCCCTGCTGCTGCCGCTTCTGGCTGTGCCTAGACCCACTGCCCTTGGGCTCGGGCTCTGGCTCCCGCCCCTTGCTACTGGCCCAGCTGGGACTCGGGCTCCAAGACTGCTGGGGCCAGAGCTCCGCAGCCACCACTGCCACCACTGCTGGGACCAGAGCTGCCCCACTGCCACTGGGGCAAGAGCTGCCCACTGTGCCACCCCCTCCCACCACAGGGCTCTCGGCCATGTTGCCAGACCTCCCTGTCCCTGGGCTCAATGGTCCAGGAACATCCTGTAGATCCTTGCCACTGATTTCAGAAGCCTCCAATCTTTAGAGTGACATCTTGTGTCTTGGATCCAGGAAGACCACACACCATCCTGTTGTGCACTTGCCCCTTGCAGAATGTGTTTTCTAGATTTCTGAGTATTGCATCCCCAACAAGGTTCGTCTGCTACCTTGGATGGTAGTTGATGGGCAAGTTTGCTTTTCTTACAGGTTTGGCCAAGCTGCCATCCATGCCCGTAAGTCTCTCCATTCCCTAGAACCAGCTGCATCTTGACAGATATCTTCCATAGTGAGGACCTGGTGTCTCCTTTCTGAAATGTGCCAGTATTAAATGCAAAAGGCTGTATTAAATGCAAAAGGCTGTATTAAATGCAAAAGGCTGTTTCAGCGCACAGAGGGATTAATTTTATCTAATGTGTATTAAATGCGTAACTGTCTCTCTATCTGGATTGATAGCCCTGGAAGCTGGCACACTGAAGTAGCTGCTGTTGTTGTTGATGTTGTTGTAGTTGTTTTAGTTGTTGTTGCTGTTCTTTTGTTTTTAAATCTGTAGAACTGATATAGCATGGTTGACAGCAGTGCAGATTTCCCTACAGTACCTCCCAGTGCAGCTCTGTCCTGATGGAGAGGAGGAGAAATTAGTTCAGCCCTTCTACAGGGACTGTAGCTTGTGATGTCATTTTCTATGGTTTGCTTCCAAGAAGCTAGTAATGAGATCCTCAACTTATTCTACATACATACTCTGTGCTGATTAGGCCTCAGTTGGAGTATTGTGTCCAGTTCCGGGCACCACATTTCAGGAAAGACGTGGAGAAATTGGAGAAGGTCAAGAGAAGAGCAACAAGAATAATTAAAGGTCTAGAGAACATGACCTATGAGGGAAGACTGAAAGAATTGGGCTTGTTTAGTTTGAAAAAGAGAAGACTCAGGCTATGTCTAGACTGCAGGCTTCTTTCAGAAGAAGCTTTTCCAGAAGAGATCTTCTGAAAAAAACTTCTTCGGAAAAAGCACATCCACACTGCCAAAGCACATGGAAAAAGCTATCTGCTTTTTCGAAAGCTAGCGTCCACACTGAATGGACGCTATCTCGCATTTAAACTCTGATTACCAGGGCTCGACAGTTAGGGCAATCTACTCGCCCGTGACGAGTAGATTTTAGCCCGGCACGGCGCCACAGCACAATCAGCGCATACGCAGTGCGGTCTGCGCATGCGCAGTGCGGTCTGCGCATGCGCAGTGTGGTCTGCGCATGCACAGCATGCCAAACCGCGCGGCTGGCGAGCAGGGCTCGCCGCCGCTTGTCAAGCCCTGCTGATTACTATGGACAGAGTAGCCACCAAAGCACCAGTGCTTTTTCCTCTTTCCTCTACTTCGGAAAAAGCTCCCTCTTCCCTATTTACACATGCCTTTTTCCGAAAGAGCTCTTTCGGAAAAAGGCTTCTTCCTCATAGAAAGAGATTTACCAATGCCGGGAAAACCCCTCTGTTCTTTTGATTTTCTTTCGATTGCAATTGCAGTGTGGACGTAATTGAAGTTTTTTCGGAAAAATGGCCATTTCAAATATCTAAAAGGGTGTCACGAGGAGGGAGAAAATTGTTCTCCTTGACCTCTTAAGGATAGGACAAGAAGCAATGGGCTTAAATTGCAGCAAGGGTGTTTAGGTTGGACATTAGGAAAAACTTCCTAACTGTCAGGGTGGTTAAACAGTGGAATAAATTGCCTAGGGAAGTTTTGGAATCTCCATCTCTGGAGATATTTAAGAGCAGGTTGGACTGACGTCTATCAGGGATGGTCTAGACGTTGCTTGGTCCTGCCATGAGGGCAGGGGACTGGACTCAATGACCTCTCAAGGTCCCTTCTAATTCTAGTATTCTAAGATTCTACAGGAGGCCACTGTACAGATGGCAACTACTTTCATCCTCTTCCAATCCAGTGTGTCAGATCAGTTAAAAGCTCTGTGGATTATGAGCCTTCCAAGCCATACAGTGTTCTTTGGGGGTTGATTTATTTTTCAATAAGTCTTAATATAGCAAAAAATAAATATACACAAGCCTGGTAAACACCTAGTCACACTAGTTTAGAACTAGCAGCACTGTAATTTGGTTGTAAAAGTGCTAATACCATCACTTTATGTAGTGCTAAAATAGAAATGAAAGCCACTGTTATACACCCACTTAAGTAAAGGCAGTGAATATATTTTTACAGGGAAAGTAAACATTTTTTCCCCCTGAAATTTCCCATCTTATGAGAGGGAGTGTATAATAAAGGATGAAAAATGGATAAAGAATTCTTATATTCCCACAGAAACAACGAGAAGTCCTGTGGCAATTTATAGACTAACAGATTTATTGGAGCTTAAGCTTTCATGAGCAAAGACCCACTTCATCAGATGCATATAGTGGAAATTCCAGAGGCAGGTATAAATATACAGGCATATGAAAAGAGTACCAACCAAGAGTAATGCTAGAGATAACGAGGTCAATTCAGTCAGGGAGGATGTGGCCTGCTTCTAGCAGCTGATGTGGGGGTGTGAACACCAAGAGAAGAGAAACTGCTTTTGTAGTTGGCTAGCCATTCACAGTCTTTGTTTAATCCTAAACTGATAGTGTCAAATTTGCAAATGAATTGTAGCTCTGCAGTTTCTCTTTGAAGTCTGTTTTTGAAGTTTTTTTGTTGCAGGATAGCTACTTTTAAATCTAAATTTTAAATCTTAAACCCAGGTCCCCTGGGTAGGGGAGAGGATATCAAAGATGGGAGGGAGAAGGAAGAGGAAGAGAGCAAAGTGGGGACAGACACACAAGCAGCAGCTGCAAAATCAGAAGAATTCCAGACTCTATTATGCATTTTAGAAGGGCAAAAAGAAGGGACAGTCCTTTTTTTTTTTTAAATCTTTGCAGATCAACTTTCACTAGCGGCCTTTCGCTCTGAGCAGTTATGCTAATGTAACAGTTGTGTGTGCAGATACAAGGACTATATCATGCACAGATGCACATTATTCCTACTACCAGAGTTTAAATTCAACATTAGATTATTCCAATTTACTGCATTCTCTCTCTCACTTTGGTTTGAACTGAGTACTTACGGCATTCTAGTACTTGGCCCTCTCTAGGTCTGTATGACATCACATGGAGGTTTTATTGGATTGGTTTCTGTGGAGAAGTGTTTCTCAACCTTTTTTTTAAAAGTACGTCTTTTTTAAAAAAAAATAAGTACCCCCAGTAACTACAGTTTTCAGACACACACCGTTTTTTTCTACCGTTGCAACACATTTGTTTAAAAAACTTAATTGTAGCCGGGCAAGCGATGAAATTTTTGGGTGAAAAAAGTACAAAAATAATAAAGCACTGTAAAACTTAAAACAAAAATTCAGTTTTCTCCAAATTTCAGTTGTGTTGACATACCCCCCAGACTACTCTCAAGTACCCTTAAGGGTACTTGTACCACTGGTTGAAAAACACTGCTGTAGAGTACTTGCCATTTAGTCTTCTTCAAACCTGCTGGTAGGGTTGCCAGATGGTTGAAACAAAAATACCGAAGGGTCCCCCTCCCCCAAAAAAAAAAAAAAAACACTGGGGAAAAAATTCTGTTGAGGAAAAAAAAGGGAGGGGGACCAAAGTTGTTGAGCAAAAAGGAAAAAAGGACTCCGAGACTTATTAAGAAAAAAAAATTAAATTATAAACCAGCATTAAAGCAGCATGGCCCCTTTCAGAGTGAGTGCAGAGTTAGAATAGAGATAGGAACAGGGGAGTAGTTGAGCACTAAGACCCGGGGAAGGCATTGCTTCCCCTTGGTCTTTAGGCTTTTTGCCGGCAGCCACTTTGTGTTCTTGTTCAAGCCAGAACTTAGCTTCCCTGCGGAACCAGGTAAACATGGGGGTGTGGGGCAGTGTCGGGGCCCGGGGGAGGGGACCGGGGGCTGGGCCCGGGCGCTAGGGTTGCCAGGTGTCTGGTATTTTCTCCTCCTGGCTGGGAAAAAAATCAGAAAATACTGGACATTTTAGGTGTCCGGTATTTTCTGAATTTTTTACCGGACCGGAGGCAAAAATACTGGACTGTCCGGGTCAATACCGGACACCTGGCAACCCTACCTGCTGGGCCTATTTTAAACTGTGGCGAGGTGCCTATGTAGCCTTTCTTATGCGGACATCCCAGGGAGAACCAATTTGGAGCAATTTGTGTGGGTTTGCGCATGGCTGAGGCAGACGAGAAAGTGCTTTTTTAAAAAAAATTGTATTCTTTCTTTTTTCCTTCCTTCCGTTTTCTTTTAACTCTACATTGTGGCTGGTTTTTTGCCTCCTTCCTTGTTCTTTCAGCGTCTGCTATCCTTAAATTTGGTAATGTTTGTGAGGAAGAGAAGCCTTGTGTTCAACACATGCACATATATTGCACCATCTCTCTGGCATTCCAAAGTGACTTCTCGTGTTACAACAAAGGGTTGTGTCAGTTAGGGCCATGATGCATTCATCATGAATAACCCAGACTTAGTGAAATAAACAGGAAAACACAGCTGCAGGTATGTCTTTCCTTTTGTGGTTTCTGTGGTTAGGCAGAGAGAAGTTCTCATTCAGCCCAGTGTTAGATATTTCTGTTTATTACCGAGTCGCAGGTAACTGAAACATCTGTGGCATTAGATAACAAATTTTAATTTGTT
This sequence comes from Rafetus swinhoei, assembly GCA_019425775.1. Classification (NCBI taxonomy): domain Eukaryota; kingdom Metazoa; phylum Chordata; order Testudines; family Trionychidae; genus Rafetus; species Rafetus swinhoei. The sequence goes on from CM033432.1 coordinate 50,166,081, forward strand.
GTAAAATAAAGAAATACAAGGAGATACTCACTCTAACAAGCAACTGCAGCTATTTAAAAGCCCCAAGCATCAGGTCCAAATAATTTAAGATCCATTTCGGCCCTAAAACCCAGCGTTGTGTTTTAGCCATTACTGTCTGTTCAGATCATGGTGTTACACTTACTGTTTTAGTTAAAGTTGAGTCAGCTCGTCCATTTTTAACTGTTCCGTCGCTCCGTTTTTCCATGACCGTAGCAACTGAAATGTGTGCTAGTGGTGGCTCCTATGCAAGGTCACAGCCCAGGAGTCCTATACAGGTACTGCGCCAACTGTAAAACCAATCCATGCTCAGGCACTGCATTGCATTCTAGAAGGGACTTGATGCCATCGTCTATGCTGAACCTATTCTGTAGCTAAATAGATCCTCTGTCTCCAGGGCTGGCAGGCCTGGGCCAGTCACAGATTCTGAAATTCACTTTTTGAAACATTTACAACAAACCAGATTGTTTTTAAATTCTGTGTAGCCATTACACTGGGGAAAAGTCACTGTGACGTGACTCCTTCTGTTGTCCCACTCTGCTACCAGGTTAATTGCTACAGACTCATTGGGGCAGGTCTGTCTCATTAGATTCTACGCTGAACGGAAGGAGCAGCTATGATTGAGATAGCTGGGTCCTAAAGGAAAGGAATGCAGCCAGGCCAAGGCTTCAGTTTGTTGGGTGACTCTTTGAGTCACCCCTTTTGATGGTAAAAACCCAGTTCCACAAGGATGGATTCTACCTGCTTTGTGTCACCATTTTGTGTTTGTAAAATGTCTGTAATTTAAAAAAGCATATCTGTGATCTTGATTTTACTCTGGTGATTATCCCATTAGAGTCTGATTTTTTTTGGACAAAAGAACACTGCATTATAAGAGCATTATTTTCCCCACGCTACCGTCCCCAATACTGAAATGTTCCTAAGAGCACTAGATCTGATGCACCTGTAAGCACCGAATCAGTGTATCTACTGGATGTACTGTATGTAATGGCATGCTAGCAAGCATCGAGTCAGTGACCTGTGTGTGGGGCTGGCCTTATAGAAAATGGTACCCTGGGTGAACTTGTATTTTGGGACCCCAGCCCTTGGGGCATAGCACCACCCATATCCCCTGGCACCCATGGGCTCCCTAACTGCTGCACCTCCATCTTGTGCTCTTTTTACTACTAGCCCTGAATCGTTCACCCTCTGCACAGTACCCTCTTCATGCCAACCCCAGCCCTTTCCACCCACCTGTGCCCCCAACCCCAGCCCTGCACTTCCAGCATGTCCTGCCACATGGCCCCCTGCCCAGTACCCTCCACTCCCTTTGGCCAGCAACACCCATGCTCAGTTGCCCCTCAGCCTCTGTCGCCCTGGTCATGGGCCTAGTTGCCCAGCTCTAAGGCTGGCCCTGCCTGTGAGCTCAGAAGAGTGTACATGATGGCACTGAGTAGGCCACATTGTAAAAATTCTACCTTTTTAAAAATAAAGGCCCCAGGAGCTCATCAGACAAAAGAAATCCAGCTATGCAAAATAAATGCAGGTGTGAACTCCTGCATTAGCTTGAGATGTAGGTATTGAGGTTTATTGTAAAAATAGTAAAGCTAGAAGTATGTATGGACATGAGTTGAGGCCAGAGTATTGACCTTAATACTGAATTTCCTGGCTTTGATTGGTGCCACAATTTTTATTTAAACATAGGACGGGTTGTTTGTTTTTTGCTATGACTGTAAAAGGACTGGAGGAGGTTATTGTGTGTGAAATGCAGGAAGAGTTTAAATGAACACCATGTAAGAGGAAATAGACTGAGGAAAATTAGACCTATTTGCTACCAAAGGAAGTGATCATTGTATTAATCTATGGTCTCTACTAGAGTGAGCATGTTATTATGTAAGAGATCTCATTGTAGAAGAAAAATAGATATTGAACAGTGTGGAACTGGAGAGAGCCCTAAAATAGATGCGTAGAGACTCCATTTCACGATATTAAATAAATTGTAAGGTACTCATGAATTTTCCATGAATCAAATTCTTTAATTGGCTAAACAAAGAGTGTTTTCCAGTTAAATGCTTTCCACAACAAGAGACAGTTCCATTATGGCTCTAGGGGGAGGAGCAGAATGCAGCTTAAATCATTATTTTTTAAAAGTTACCTCTACTATAACTTCATAATAAATGTATAAAGCACTTATATATTCCACGCCATTTAAATTGCTTGCTACTTCATTCACAGCTCAGAGATCACCAGAGAAACACCACTCAGTCCAGTAACCTCAATGCCTGAACTGCTCATTAGGAACCATTCCATTTTCAAGGGAGGCAACCTTGGCAAACGAAAAGTAATACTTACACAGTAATTCCCTTAATTGCCTCCGTGGGGTGAGAGTTTAAATGGTTGCTGTATGGAATAAGAGTTTTTCTTTCTTTTTGTATAAACAAACCCTTATTTTTGCAGGATAAACAGCAGTGCAAACAAATTTGTTCTGTACACTCCAAGCCCAGTCTCCTTTTCATTTGATAGTTGGGCAGCAGGCTCACATAGACAATTTACAGCAAGAACTGACGAGCATTAAGGATTGAGGAACCACCATAAGTCTTTTAACTAAAGTGAGAATACACACAGCACAAAGGCTTCATTTACATAGATGCCTTCTCTCCCACCCCCACCACATGTTACTGCAGGTTGAAACTCTAATCCAGCATCCTCAGGACCTGACTGGTGCTGAACTTGAACCATGGGAGTTCAGTATTGTCTAGCAGCATTACCAACACTTCCACTGCTTGCTGGGCTCTTAGGAGACATTTAGGGGTAAATTAGAGCTAAATAACAGCACAGAACACTGAGAGCCAAGACTGGTGGCTGTAAACAGACTTTACAGCACTGTGTGAAACTTGGCCACACCCATAAGTGGACATCATCTAACTAAAATCATGCCGGACCATGGATGGTGCTGGTCTAGAGAGATTCAACCTGTAGCATTTCATTTAAACCAAGCAAAGCATTCTCGGTCTTACAAGCTGGTAGGCTCCCTGTTCCGTTCAGTTGGTTTCTCAAGGGGCCTGGAGCTTGTTTTGTTTTGCTTTAAGGGAGCAAAGGGAGCCCCAAGGCATGTTGCCCTGAAAGATTGAGGTTATAAAGCTGAAGTGGACCCCCACATCTTCCTTGTGCTCCCCCTTTTCTGGCAGGAAAGATGAGAAGCATTTACGAATGGAAGCAGCTAGGCCTGGTGTTTACCTGGCTGAAGGTCACTGAAGGGACCAAGAAGGGCTTAGAGTAGGTTTGTGAGGTTAGTACAAGACATTTTTCTGTGAGGACTCTTGAATTTTAAGTGAGAACCAGCAGAAAAAAGTAATAAAGTATTCACTTCAGCTAGATGAGGGAAGTGATTAACTTCAACATGTTTTAATGACCAGCAGTGGGAAGCAAGAGGTCTGTATCAAAGGGAATAAATGCAAATAAAATGAATGGCGAGAACAAGTGTCATACTTAGGCTATGTCTTCACTATGGGGAAGATTGACACTGCAGCAGTCGGTCTTCTAAAGTTCAATTTAAGGGGTCTAATAAAGCCCCATCAACCTCCCACAGTGAAGACAGTGCAGAAACTCAAATTAAGGCGTGTCAGCTCCAGCTACGTAATTAACATTAATAAACGCTGGAGTTGCGTATCTTAATGCGACCTTCCCCTTTAGCATAGACCTGGCCAAAGAATCTATTTGTCAGTTGCTAAGAGTGGTGCTGGCTGGTAGATAGCAAGAGCAAGGCAGGAAAGTCTTTTTTAAGGGGTGGGTTTTCACTTCTCATTAATGGCATAGAGAATTCTCAACAAAATTGTCCTAAGGAAAATTGTCCCAAGGAATTATTTAACTACTAGAAGATTTACCTGGCGTTGCTCAGGTCTTTCGGGGCAGGGAACTGGAGTTGTGGGGGGTGAAGGAGTCAGAGCAAGGGATCTGGGGGGTGCAGATATCAGGATTTGGTGTTGAGGAGGGTCTCAGGGCAGGGGGTCTATGGGTGTAGAGGGTTCAGGAGTCAGGGCAGAGGGCTGGAGTGGCCAGCGGCTGTCCCCAGGGCTGACCTGGGACAGGGGGCTGTGCTGCACAGCCAGCAGCTGCTCTATGGTTTTCCAGGGCTGTCAGGGTAGCCAAAGTGTGCTTACTTGCTGCCCCCTTGTGATCATTCTGGAGCATAATTGTCCTTGCTGTCACAGCCCTCCCTTTTCATTTGATGAGAAACAATCGCATTTCATGCACATCCCATTGACCCGGTACAATCAGACTCTTACTTTGCTTTAACTTATGCTAACAGAAAGCTGCACAGCAAATTTGATGATCCTACCTCTTACTGATTAGGAGGAGTTCTTGAACAAACAAACTCACAGAGGGTATGTCTACGCTTGCAGCCTAAACCTCATTGCAGGAGGAATAACAGGTAGTTCGAAATAGGGCTTTCTTTCGAATGGCCCGTTTCACTGCCGCGTGTAGACGCGGGCAGTTATTCCGGTCTTGTCAATTTCAAAAATGGCGCCCGGCCGGGAAGATGCAAATCAAGCACGGGATATTTAATTCCCTGGCTTGATTTGCAATTTCAGATGCCTACATTTGCAGCCCTGTTTCGAATTAGGCTGCAAGTGTAGACATACCCAGACAGACTCACAAACTCTTTCAAATATATAGTAGATTATTTGCTATAGTAGCACATAGAGGCCCCATCTAAGGTCAGGGGCGCCTTTGTGCTAGGAGGCTGTGCATACCCATGGTCAGAGACCATCCTAGTCCAAAGAGTTTATGAGCTTAACTAGACAAGATGGACAAAGGAAGCATTGTTCCCACTTTGCAGATGGGGAAGTGAGGCAGAGAGACTGATTTGCCCGAGGGCATATAGGAAGTCTACAGCAGATCCAAGAATTAAACCCATATTCCCTGAGCTCTGTACAGTGAGTTAACCACAGACACAGCCTTCCTCTGGTGTAATGTTGAGTCTTTGTTTTCTCATATTCAGTTATAAAAATGTACTGTTTTACCAAAAACATGAAGGGTCAGTAATTTCCATTTTAAAAAAACCTCTTTCCTAAGGGTGATCATGCAGCTAACACACAGTTCAGTGTAATAGATGGTTTTGAAGTTGCAATGCCACTGAGGTTTCTGAGCTTGGATCGTACCTCGGGACTGGGTGAGAAGGGAGATAGGCAACCATGGCTCAGCATCTTTTTGCCGAATTTGGGATCCTGTGCCTCCAAGGAGATGCATAAAAGGAGAGCCGCCAAGAACAAGGACTGTGATTTTGCCTTGTCTGAATCTGATATGGGCAAAAAAACCCAAAGTACCTTTATTGCTGGCACTGTTAACTCCAGGAAGATCTGAGAGTCCTGGCATGGCATCACCAAAATAAGATGGGCAGTGCTGAGGAGGAGGAGGAAGAGGAGGAAGATGACCACAGTTCTGAAGTGGGCAGTCTTGTCTTGGTGTATTTGAATTAAATAGCTGTGTTGGGCACTAGGCTGAAAGGAAGGGGCACTCACAGCTGCATGTCTCTCCCAGCCAGTAGGGATATGTCCCCTCCCTACCAGCTGGGAGAGACCCGCTGCTCTGTCCTCAGCAGGAAGCTGCTGCTGTACCTGAGGGAGAAGTGCCCTTCCCCCAGCCAGGCAGCTCTGTGCGCAGCAGCTCTGAGCCTCTGGGTGGGGCTCATTAAGCAGCTGCGGGGCCTTGCTGCCACGCAGCTTAGAGGGAACCTTGCTTCTGTGCCCTACTGCAGCTTTTGCTCTGTACCGGCATGAAGCATAGTGATAGCAAAATGCTAGTTTTCTTGGGTTTAGTGGAATGTTCATGTTTCACGGCATTATATGGGGCAGCTTCTGAAATATTCATTTTTCTTCATATATTAGGTATATTTTATCCCTGCAGTAAAGAAGTCAGCCAGGAGATGGTCTTGTGCTTACTGTCCCCAGCGTCTTTGGGCCTTGGGCAGAAGGGGTGAGGCCTGGGGCCCTCAGCACCACCCAGAGTGCACCACAGCCCCTTCCTCTCTCCTCCAGACAGCACTTAGTGCCACTGGCTCCAGGCAACACTGCTGCTGCAGTAGCTGTGGCAGCAGCTGGATGTCCTGGGCCCTTTTAAATCATTGGGCCCCGGGCAACTGCCCTCTTTCTCCCTGTCTTTCCCCCCTCCCCAGCCCCCGTTGGTGGGTCTGGGCTCAGGATATTCAGGTTCAGTTCCTAGTTCTGCCATGGACTTCCTGTGTGACCTTGAGCAAGTTACTTAATCTCTCCGGGCCATACTTCTCCATATGCGAAATTGGATACTAATTCTTCCTTTTATCCCACCCTTCCTTGCTTAGATTGTAAGCTCTTCAGGGTAGGGACTGTCTCTTCCTATGTCTTTGTATGCTGCAATGAGAATTAGACTTGATTGAAGCTTTTAGGTGCTACCATAATCCATGTAAGATAAAGTTTTATAACTACCTCATGAAAAATTATAACTTCTTCATGAAAAATGCCCTTTGGATTCCATTGGGGTAAATTAAAAAAATAAATGAAAAGTCCACTATGGTTCACAAGTCAAAAAAATGTCAGCTCTGTTTAGCATCAGTGTCTGTCACTTGAACATCTGGCATCCATCGTGGCTTTCCTGCTCTTTCCACTGTCATATTTTATCCCCATCTGTTAGAGGTTTTTTAGCATTGCTTATATAAATCTTAGCTGCATCCCAGACAGGGGAGATGAATCATTATTATGGGTTGCAGTGTAAAAGGAAGAGAGAACTTGAGAGGTTTCTTCTACCCCCACCATTCTACAAATGTTTCTCCATTAGACAGTGCAAAGCTTCTGGCATGGAATGAGATTGAATAGCAGGCATTCCTACCAACTGTGGTCACAAAAACAGAAAGTTGAAGAGCAATTGGGGCCTGATCTATCATTCATTGAAGTTGCTAGACCAGGCATGTCAAACTTGAAGCCTACTGAGGGCCGCACAAATGAAAAATGATAGCTTTCAGGGCCACAGGGCCACCTAGATGGTTTGACCAAAAAAGAAAAAATTTGTTTGGGGGGGGGGGGGACAATTCAGGTGCCGGGCAGAAGGCAACCCTAGGGCCTTTGACGGAAAGTCATAGTTATTTATTATTATAGCTTATGTTTTATAATATTGCAATAATTTGATGTGTAAAATTATTTGCTCATTAAATAATTTTTAAATTAATTTTACATAATTTTTAATTTAATTATAAATTTAAGGTATTTTTAAATTTTGTATATGATACTAACTTGTTTTGTTGAAATAAAAACAAGTATAAACCATGGTTAATCAAATAGAACAGGTTTCTGTGAAAATTTCAGATACTTTGTAAGTTTGAGATTTTGCATAAAGATATAATTATTCATGCAATTTGCAAAAAATTGACATTTATTTATATAAAATTAATATACATTTTGTGATTTTATTTGGGAATACATAAATAAAAAACAAAATATTAACAAAATAACCCCTTCCTCTCCCCCAGAGCCAGGCACTCTCATACCCCCGTTCTAACCCAATCCCCCTCCGCTCCCCCAGAGCCAGGCCCCCCCAACCTAATGCCTCTCCCTGCACCAGAGCCAGGCACTCCCAGCCCCAACCTAATGCCACCCTTCCCCAGAGCCAGGCCCCCAACCTAATGCCTCCCCCAGAGCCAGGCACTCCCAGTTCCCTCCCCACCCCCAACTTAATACCTGGGTCCCGGAGTCGACGTTGCTGCCTGAGGCACTGGGGCAGCGTGAGCACAGCGGCCAGCTGTGAGTGCCTGCTGGAGCACCCAGTACAGAGCACCTAGCCGGCCATGAGCGCGTGCGCAGAGCAGCCTAGCCAGCTGTGAGCACCTGCTGGAGTGCCCAGCGCAGAGCGGCCCGGCCCGCCGTGAGCAGTCGCTGCAGCGCAGCGTGTCCCGTCCAGCTGTGAGCAGGCACTCGGCCACGTGCGCCAAGCAGCCAGCAGGCCACACTTCATTCTTTTATAAAAATGTTCTCGCAGGCCACAAAAAATTTCGATCCCCCCAAATGTCAGTTTGAGATGCCTGTGCTAAACTCTGATTCACTGCTGTGGGCTTTAGATGTAGCTCTTCGAGAACAGGAAACTGGGAAGGAAAAAATTATTTAAAACTAGATTTCCTGGGCAATGTCTTTGATGCATTTTCTTTAAATTAAATTGCTTCATCTTGTTCAGCAACATTGGGTGACCATTAGGAAAAAATAATATTGAAGGTGTTGGGAAAGTATGAGCATGTGATAACTTTACCCAAGACAGAAATGTTTACTTTGCATTTTTATTTTCTCTAAAAACAGTGCAGTGCCCTCATAACCTGCAGTAATGTCCCTCACATGTATGTATATCTATCTCACTGTCCCGGCAGTGCAGCAAGCCATAGAAGCATTCCACAGATACTTGTTTAGCAAGAAAAAAATTCTGCTCCTATCCTCACACTACATCCTCACGAAGGGCAAGATACAGAGTATCCCATGTCTGTGTGTTATTCCAGTAAAGTCCCTTGTGCTCCCACCTGGAGATAACATCACACAAGCAGATAAGCCCGATCCACCTCACTGGATCTAAGACCCTGCCACCTTTAGCAACTAAAAACGTTTCACACTAAAGGCCTGATCCACTGCCCATTGAATTCAATAAAATAATTCCAGTGGTCTTTGCGGTCAAGCTTCAGTTAAAACTGGTAATTTTATTATGAGAGATGCAGAACATTTGGGTAGCCCCACACACCATGGATGGAGGCTGCAGCGACTTTCTGCACACTTTAGAGTTTAAGGTGCCATTTTCATTTTAATACACTCCACTACTGTTGGAGTTATGAAAATATATTCTATCACTATGTATGTTCTTGTCTGCCTTGCCTTTCACCAACTGGCTTGCATATCAGAATTTTTCTCATGTTTAATTTGCATTTGTGTGGATCAACTGAATTGGGAGCTAGCAGATGCTAGGGGTAGAATCTCACTCTTTCTGCTTATCTGTTACTACAACAAGTGTTTTTTCTTCCTGATTTCCCATTTTAAAAATAAATTGTGCTACTGCCCCATTTGTCAATGCAGATTGCTTGAGTTTCAGTTTAGCAATAAGATAAAGTGCTATGTAGTCCACACAATAGGTCGTTGCGCTGATAATGATTGGATCAGTTTATAAATAAATCAGTTCTTGATCAATGCCAGAGAGTGAGTCTTGGTTGACTCTGAAGATGCATGTTAGTGTGAAAGGCCAGCGAGACCCTAAAGCCAAAATTGGTCTGTGAGACTGGTAAGTCAGTTGAATCTTAATGATTTGTTCTGACATTTCAGTCTGTTGGTGGAAAGCAATATCCCTGAGAGAGTGAGAGAGTTCTGACTTGTCATGACTAAAATGGAAAAGATGAGTTACGAGGAAAATGTAGTTCTGGTATCACTCAGATTGCTTAGCAGTACAGATTCTAGAAAGAAAAGAATCTGAGAGGGGTAAATTAAATGAACTCTGAGGCATTGTCTGTTGCTGTTCTGTGCCATACAGCCCAGTTTGCCACATAAGTTTGTCACATGCTGAATATTTTTTTCTTCTTGTAGAAAATTTTACTACATCACGCTGCTGAGAGACCCTGTGTCCCGTTACCTGAGTGAATGGAGGCATGTCCAACGAGGAGCCACCTGGAAAACTTCCTTGCATATGTGTGATGGTCGGACACCAACCCCTGAAGAGCTGCCTTCGTGCTATGAAGGCACAGACTGGTCAGGATGCACGCTGCAGGAGTTCATGGATTGCCCGTATAACTTGGCCAACAACCGTCAAGTAAGGATGTTGGCTGACTTGAGCTTGGTGGGCTGCTACAACATGTCTTTTATCCCCGAGAACAAGCGAGCGCAGATCCTGCTAGAAAGTGCAAAGAAGAACCTAAGAGATATGGCTTTTTTTGGCTTGACAGAGTTCCAGAGGAAGACTCAATACCTGTTTGAGAGAACTTTTAATCTGAAATTTATCAGGCCATTCATGCAGTACAACAGTACAAGGGCAGGTGGAGTGGAGGTGGATAACAACACCATACGGAGGATTGAGGAGCTCAATGACTTAGACATGCAGCTCTATGACTATGCAAAGGACCTTTTCCAGCAGCGCTACCAGTACAAACGGCAGCTGGAGAGGATGGAGCAAAGGATAAAGAATCGGGAAGAGAGGCTTCTTCACCGGTCCAATGAGGCACTTCCCAAGGAAGAGACAGAAGAGCAAGGACGCTTGCCCACTGAGGACTACATGAGCCATATTATAGAGAAGTGGTAGCCTAAGCAGACTTTTATACTGAATGGGATTCTAGGGTTTCCTGTTAAAAGATAATGGAAGTAAAAATACAAAACCACCACCAACAAATCTTTTATTTGAAAGCGAGTCTGTATAACAGAAGGTAGAATTCTTCTTTAAACAGTGGGTCTTTTTACTGTTTCTTATAAGACCAATGAGATTCTTACAAAAAAGCCTAAAAATAAAAAAGGATCAACTTTAAAACTCAGATTTAAAAATGCACAAATTCAGCCACCCATTTATGAGGCCAAATACAATGTATGTTTCTTATCCTCCCAAATTCAAACACAGACAGCAAAGGTAGTATTTTTTGTTTATCTGTTTTTCCACTGAGTATGAAAACAGATATACAAACACACACATGTATATAATAATTTTTTACAATCAAGGTTTCCTTTTGTTTCCCTTCTTTTTTGGGGAGGGAGGGCAGAGGGGTATTTTTGTTCCGTTAAATTAAGGGTAGAGTGGCAAAGTTGATTGCATGCTAAGCTGTTAGGGTATGATCTCGCCACAGGGGCAGCTGCTCAGACTCAAATGGCAGCCACTTTTGAGAAAATGGAGCAGAGTAAGAAAAGAAAAAGACGACAGAGGATGAGAAACATTAAAGCAAATGGACTGTGGCCAGAATATACTTAGCACAACAGTTTTGATACATTGCACTGGGGTCATACACATATGTCGTATTACCATAGTAATACCAGTTAGTGAATTCATGCACAAACATCCTCAGCTTTTGCTTCACAAACAAGTTCCGAAAGCCAAATAAAAGCCAACCAAATTCCATGTAGAATCTCACATGCACACACAGATGGAATTGTCACCCCTTTCCGTGCACAGTATATTCCAATCAGTACAACTTGTAAACAGCACAGGAAAATCCTTTTCTGTACTTTAAACAAGCAAAGCAGAGAGAGAGAATAGGTAGCATCACTCCCACATGCACCTGCATCAGAGAGAGTTCAAGCAACACCCCAGGAGTCATTGATGGAGACATGTTTGTTTTGCTGGTATGGTGTGTGAAATGAGATTTAATTACAACGATCACGTGTACTTACATATACCTACATTTCCAAAATGCCTTTTTTTGTTAGATCATTTTCCTAGTCCTGTACCCAGCAAAGTCAATGGCAAAACATCCACTGATTCCAAAGGGAGCAGTCTTGAGACCTTGTTCCAGGACAATAAGATTTCCTGCCATTGGCCTGAATTAATCTGGTGAGAGTGCATGCTGTAATTTGGCAGAATGGCCTTTTCTGTAGATCTTTTTTTCAACGAGGTGCACTTATAAACCTGGAAAGGGACTTCATTGGTAATGCTTTTCAGTCACAGCCCCTGATCAGACCAGAACCTTTCTCATTTTTAGAGAGTCTAGTAACTTTCATTCCCAATCTAGGGGCAGTCTTACCAGCTTCTGCCTACTCACATTGCTTCAGAGGCCAGCAATGGATTGTCACATTTCCCTCCTCCCCACGCACTGTTCAAATCTGTCTATTTTTTTGTCACTGCTGTTGCTATTCTAAGCACTTCTGCATTGGTCTGAAACATGGAAAAGAAGCAGATTTTGTCTGCTCCATGTATTACCCATTATTACTCAGCCCCTTAGGATCTGAGCTGGCTACTCTGTTTAGGGTGAAGTATGAATCAAATGGAAGACACCTTGGTTTTCAAAGGCTATGTTAATTGCAGATCAAATATGAGAGTGAAATCACAGGAGGAGAGGCAGAGAGATGATATATTCAGGTCTAGCATGTCCTTTCACAGAGTTGTCTTTCCCTTTACAGGAATGCACTGAAGTGTGGCTCGCTTTGTATTTTAATTCTCTATCTGCTGTTGCACACTGTTACCAACACTGTAGAATTCAGATTGAGTTTCGCAGGGGAGGTGGATGCCCACTGCAGGAGCTGCCTGACTTCCAGAACAAACTGGGAGCAACAAAGCTTGCTTTTGGAGCTGCTCTTCCTTAATAGAGAGGAAAGATGACAGAGCATCTGGAGAGAAAATCTGGGCAACACTAGGGATTAAAACATAACCCTATTATGGATCTGATCCAAAGCTCATTGAAGTCAGCGGGAGTCATCCCTTTGATTTTAGCGGGCTTTGAATCAGGCCTTCACAGCCTGGTCCAACAGAGCACTTACGTACACTTTCACTTGAACCATAATGAGACATACTGAAGTGCTGTGTTAGATCAGGCTTGTCAATCAGCACCTGCTGGTGTTATCCTCTTTAAAGGTCTGTCAGGGCTTCCATTAAGAGCCACTCCTGGTTTACAGGGGTGTATAACATGGCCATAAATATTTGCTCCAGGCTGTAATGTGGAAAGCAAAACCTCCTGAAAACAATTTGGTTTTGGAACACAGAGTACCCATTCCTTCACCTCTAAATTCCAGAATTAGGAATAACAATGTTTGCTAGTTCTCAGCACTCGTGTGTGTTGATATAACTAAAGAAAACAATGATTTTTACAAAATGCAATTTTACATTCTGTTTATCCACAAAACTATACATGAGCTATAAAAAGCAACTGTTTTATGTGCACGCTATCAAACTTTACCCAACGGCTTCTTACTGTGCATTCAGTGTCACGGATCCATAATGCACAAATGGTTACTAAACTAATCCATATTCAAAGTACGCACCAGAACAGCTCCATAGAAAAGCATGCTGTGAATGCTCATGCAGTGCTATATATACACTAGTACGGTGTTCTGAGAATTTTTATTGAGGGCCAAATTCTGTCTTCATTTACCCAAAGGCTGTCAATGAATGGAGCTTCATGATCAAGGCTGACAGTACAATTTGGCCCAGTCTATCTAGGTTATTTCTGCATTATGGGCTCTAAATAACTGGCTGAATTTTAGTGGCTCTGTCTACATGGTTCAAAATTAGAAGAGACTACTGACCTTAAGAGTATGTCAGTGATAGATTTTTTTCAATATTTGCTTTGTAATATATTACAGTAACCAACAAATGAAATGAAACTACATAATATTGTTAACAGTTTCCCTTAAACCCACAAAAGGAAGAACAGAAAGTTATGGTGATTTATAATGGTCTGAATTCAGCCCAGAGAGCCAGAAATTTCCATATTCAGATCCTGGCTCTGACATCCCTTGAGTTTATTCTCAGTTTCCCCCATCTGTACCCTGGGAATAAGGATACTCACCACAGAAAGGTGGTGTGGGGGTTAGCTAGTGCAAAGTGCTTTATTCTAAGCATGATTAGAATAAACAAAGGATACCAAGCCCACTATGCCAAGTGGCTTGGCCAAAGACTTTTCACTAATTTACTTGAAGGGCTGGGTCCCAGGCTATAGGATACAATCACTGCACTGACACAGAACGTTCTTGCTTTAGTGGGCTTAAAGGAGCTTCTTTGACATAATGTGAATGTAGTTTATTGTGATTTATATGTACTACGATTTGGAGTGGTACCAGTTTTTAGGAGCAGATTATTTGATGCTACAATAACATGAAAAATGTATGTGTAGTTTTAAAATTAATAGACATCATCTGCTTTAAGAAACTTCAGTGGAATTATTGCCCAGATATTTTGTTGCTGTTAAATATGTGCCCATCTTTTCCAATACATCTCCCCTGCCGCTCCCTGAACTCTCTATACATTTAGAGCTTCTTATATATGATGCTTCTTCATGAGACAAGGAAATATTTCATACTAGCAGTGGGTGTAGGAGAATTATAGGGATAGTGAAGACAGTTGCTAGATTCTCACCTATGTCCTGTTGAAGTCCCTCGAGAGACTTCCTTTGAACTTGATGGTAATTGAATCAGATCCCAAGTCAATATAACACTTGCCTATTACATCATCTTACATTGTTATGTGTACATTGGTTTCCTGCTATGATAGCAGGAAACTTCCAGGGAAAGTCTTCACTGCAGTTGAGATCTTTATGAAGTGTTTATGGGAATTTATCCGAGTAGTAATGATTAGTGAGAGTGATTACACTGGGTAGCTGCATTATTGGCGCCAATGAGAGACCAGGGCCTGACTGTCCACTTTCTTAGAGTTTGTATCATCATTACACCCATGCAGACAGAGGTATGGCATGCTCCCACCAGTGTTCAGAGAATTCGGATCCAGTAGCCTAAATATGAATGTTATAACAAATAAGATACCTGCCTGCTCAAACATTAGCCAGCCAATCAGATGCCACCTTTCATCATACCCTTTGAAGAATGTTCCGTATTGACTGGAGAGGCTCCTGTGTCCTGTCACCTTTTCCCCAGTCAGTCATATCTCACAACCGAATGAGCACTGGTCATTTTTCTGGTCTCTATTTCCTTTCTTCTCAAGCTGGCCTTTTCTCTTCCAGAGCATCCCTGCCCAAGATTTTTAGTAGAACACTGAAAGCAAAATTTTGGAGTGAATTTAATGGGATTCAGACTGTCATTCCTGCAAGCTGCAGTCCCATGTAGGGGATCTGGAACAGTTTGTACAGTGGGAGTGCTGAGAGCTACTGAACCAAACTGTAAGCCCTGCATATGATAGAAACCACTTTAAGTTCTAGCACCTATGGTCTTGTGTCTATCCACGAAACAAGGACGTCATAGGCAGTAGCATCAAAAGCCTCCAGTGTGCTTTTTGAACCTTTCATGCAGTTCAGACCCCATGGTCATTTGCTTCTTAGCCTTGTTCTTCTGCTGGCGTCACAAGCAGGAAAAAAGTCCGGCTATCAATAGTAATGCAGAACTTGCCCATTAGAAACTAGTTTGAGGCATACAGACCACCTGCTCCCTTGACCACTGAACAGCTATCAGCTGGTATTGACTGGGTCATTACTGAGCAACGTATGACTTGCATTTGTGACAGTTAAAAGGCTCCATTGCCCCTTATTACCAATTCTTTGAGCCATCCTCCCACTCTGAAATTTTTTGAAGGTAACAAATAGACAGACTACAGTAATCTGCACAGAGACTTACTAAATGTAGTGTTTCAAAGGACATGTTTCAGCATGCAGTCCACATAATTTGATACATTCAAATCATAGAGCTGCTGGGTTAGCTTTGTTCTTGTTTTTGTTACTATTAGCAGATCATGTTCCAGTAACAGAAATGAACACGACATTTGCTAGCTGACTGATAGTGGAGGTAGGCCTTTAAAGCACAGATCAGTTAGCTGTAGTTACTGTTAAAGCTACGATCTGTGGGTCCCTCACACACAATCAGTGTTATCTGTGGCTGCGTGTTAATGCCATCCACAAGAACTCTGGCAAGGGGAATGTGGCACTTATAAGCACCTAGGTATTAAAGCTTGCTTTGCCCACCCTAAGGGTGGTGGTTTTCAGTACAATTCTTAACCATCCAAGATGAAAAATATAATTTGTGATCCAGCCTTTTTCTTCTCCCAAGTCTCCACTTCCTTCTACTACTGGATTGAGAGAGCAGTACTGTTACGAATAATTTTATATTAAAATGGCTTCTGAGTGTGATTTGTTTTGTACATATTGGAGTATGATTTTAACTTATTGCCCCTTTTCATTCATTTTAATTTTTTTTTTAAATCAATGTGAAGTTTCTATGTGTGTGCAGTCTGCCAGGCAAATGGACAGCAGCCACGGATTTACCACCGGTTCTATTGGAAACGGATCTGGTTTTGTGTTGATGTCATTTGCTCTTGTCTGAGGTTTCACTTGTGTTCTTTTTAATTTCCACTCTGCTGTATGAGGCTGCAGTAGAGGTAATGGACAACACAGACAGGGCATTCATTTCCTTCCCCTTTGCTTTTTTATCTACCAAGGAGCTCAGTTCTTATATCTAGAGGTTTGTGTGTCTGAGGGTAAAAACAGAAATTAAAATAAACCTCCTCACTCCTGTTTTCCTCCCAGTTGTAGATCAAACAGTTTCAGCTTCTTTTAAAAACAGTAGTAGCTAGGGTCATCCACCTGTGTTTCCATTAGGCTGAATCTGTATGGTTTGCAATTTCATTTCAGGAACTAAAAAAAAAAAACTGTTTAACTTAAGCCAAGTACCACTTAAAGCTTTATATATTTATTTATAGCATCTTACAATAATGTTAAGGTTTGTTTTTTTTTTCTCTCCAGTACAAAAATTATTAAAAATAATAATCATCTAATGGTTTTTGTCTAGATCAAGAATGAATGTTAGCAGATGAAATAAACCCTAAAACCAAGCCTCTGTTGTGTGGGTGTTATACTTGCATTGGCCTTTTGGAACCTGTATTCTCCAGTGATTTGCCTGCCGTTTTGACAACATAAAATGTATTGCATGTATTACATGGTGATAAAGCTGCCAGTTGGCCTGAGAGGCCGTGGTTTCACAATTTCTATACAAAACACTTAGAAACAGAAGAATACAGCCCATTCATTCTTAACGTGACATAAAATGTAGCCCAAAAGTCCAGACATTGGTCATTCAACTTTCTAAATGAGTTTATTTTAACTCTGAACATTCATACGCCCTTTCACTCACCCTTTGCTTTTCACACAGTCTGAATACTAATTTTAAGGCTAGAAAGTTCAACAAGAGAGTATATGTTATGCAAGTATTGAACATTCACAGGAAATTGTCTTATATTTAAAAATATTCCCAAAGTATTCTGAGTTACTTGACCAAGCAGGTAATAAAAATATACTGTGTTGAATAGCTCAAATTGCCAGTGGTGCAAAAATGTGTAATCCTGCCATTCATACAAGCATCACTAGACTTTAGAGTTAACATCTTATACTAAGGATGATAGCTTTATACCTTAAGAACTATGATGTCTGATTTTCCCTTCATACTATAGGTAAATCAGGACCTCAAAACCGATGGGAGTGAGTGGCAAACTTTGTAGTTAAGAAGAACTTAAAAAAAAAAAGTCAATTTCTTAAAAAAAAACTAACTTAGATATTTTGCAGCTACAGATGGAGTTACTAGATAAGCGCTGACATGGAAATACTATCTCGGTCTGCCCCTTGGGGAAGCACAAGATTAATAATTTACTGTACTCTCAGTCATGCAGAGACTCTACTGCAGACCTAGGGTGAGAACCCAGCTCTCCTGAATCAGTTTCATGCTCTAACCACAAGCTCATGCTGCTCCTTGATTGAAGGGGATTAGGTTTAACCCTTCACCTCTTATGCCACCCAACCCCACACACACCCGTCATGTTAGAAAATGTTTGGGAAAAAATCAACATCCACACACACACACCCATTCAGCTCAAAGCCAGTATTACAAGTGGAAGCAGTACAATCAATATTGAAAATTTTTAGGAAATTGGTTTTTATATTTCCTATATTTACCTTTAGAATAACAAAACTGTTTCCCGTAGATGTTTTAAAATGATATAGCACCTCCTGTGTGCTTTGAAAAGACTGTTTGGTATTCACAAGTGTTATAGGTGCCATCTGTAGCCAAAGGATGTTAAGCAAAAGGTTTATTTGTCTGTGCACGTCAGTAAGAAAATGATCCACTGAGATATCATCTGTAATAAGCGAATTTTATGGTACAGAGAAAAAGTTAAATAAACTCTGTCCCCAGTCTCTTGACCATCAAAACATTTTGAAAAGCAGTAATGACAATATTTTAGAGTTTGCTTTTTAATCTTCCATAGGATCAAAACTTCATCAGTATGAAAGCACCAATTGGCTTCTGCCCCTCTCCCCTCCCATGTATGGTCACCGCTCATAGCACAGAAATTTCCCTAAAGTTCCTTCATTGATACTGGGATGGGAGTAGCATAACAGATAACAGGAGGAGTAGGCTATACTGCACATATATGCAGAGCTATCCCTCGTATCTCAGGTCATCATTCTATTTCTAGTGAGCAGAATGGAAAAATACAGTCCAGCTGGTACAATGCTCACTCAACCTAAGGAAATAGCTCTGCTGCTGTATAGATGAGATGATTTTGTTTGATGCTGGTTGATATAGTTGGGTTGGTCCTACTCTGAGTGAAGGGTGGGACTAGATGACCTCCTGAGATCTTTTCCAGCCCTCATAGTCTATGATTCTAAGTCTTTTTTTTTAAGTTCCCTTTATTTTTAGTAGTTAACACCGTACTGTACAGCATTTGCTCTTTTGATTGTGATTTTTTTTTTTTTGTCGTCTCTGCTGCCTGATAGCATACGTCCAGTTCCAGATGGTGTGTGTGGTTGACTGGTCAGTTCGTTATTCTGGTGTTTTACCATATAGGAACTGATTATGCATGGCTGTGGCTGAGCTTTCAGCCTTGACAGTGGATAGCTTCCTCCAGGCGCCAAGTGTTCTGGATGTGTTGGCATCATCTTCCACTCAACCAGGCTGCAGAGAAGCCCAAAGGATTGGATTGCAGACACGCCACAGCCTTTGTTTGAAAAGGGAGGAGAGGAAGAGCTGCATTTGGGCACAATACCTGTATTAATTTCTTGTGGCATTTCAGTGCCCTGCTTAGAAATGCTGGAAAGAGAAAACTGAGGGGAGAGGGTGGTCTGTCTCTGATTTCACATCTCTGCTGAGCACCTAATCTAGACTGATTTCTGGGCCCTTGGACTGGAGTGAACCCCTTAGCTTTATAGTCACTTGGCTCTTCCCCTTGGCTTTATAGTCACTTTAGCTGCTGCTACTTCCTTCTCCTACATACAAATACACATTTTCTTCTACGTATATTTTCCCTATTAAAACGCTTTCCCTCCTTTTCTTTAACTTCCTTCTGGGCAGAGAAAGGATACCAACCACACAACCACCCCTAAAAACAAATCAAGCAAACCCAATAAATTCATATCTCCTCTTTATAGTGGTGCCAACCCCATGTCATCAAAAATCCTGTATTAAGCCAGCACAGTGATGAGATTTGCTTTAAAATCATGAGATTTTAAAAACAATCAATTTGCCTTTCTTTTTATCTGCCTTCTGGCTTTTGCACCTGATATTGATATTGGGACACCTGGAGGGAGAGGTGTCTCTTATTAGGCATTTCTCTGCACCCATGACGGCTTGAAAGCTGAGCTAGTTTTGAATTCACTTGTTGCTTGTCAGTACTGCATTCCTAACAGCAGGTGCCACTGTGTGATGGTCTAAATAGCGGCCTTGGCTGTGGCTGCTGGCCCAGTCTCACTCACTGATCCAAATGGAATTCAGCTGTGAGAAGCAAACAAGCAAATGGCAATAGGGCAGCCCCCAGGTGAAAATGGCCGACTGGCTACTCTTCCAGCAAGAAGAAGGCAGCTGGACATTGTGTACCCTTTGGCTGTGAAGAAGTGGGCTGTGCTCATGATACCATCTACATGTTTTGTTGGTCTTTAAGGTGCTACTAGACTCATCGTTGTTTTACAATTTCCAGGGAGAAACTTAAAATTCAGCAGAGGGCTTCAGTGCAAGTACCATTCCTTGTAACACGGACACTGTGACTGTCTGCATTGCCTGTGGCCGATTGCACCATCACAAGTTTACCCCATGCTTTCCTGCAATTTTTTTCTAGCAGAGTGCAAGGGCAGGAGAAGGGGGGGAAAACTTCCTTCCTTGTGTGGCTCACTGGGCCTTTGTTTACAGGGTGAGACAGAACCCAAAGGGCAGCCTAGGGACTGCTATTTCACAAGCTCTGAACAGGAGGGAGCTAGGAATGCTGTCTGTGGCATGCACTGTCTTCTGTGTTTGTGCAGACTGGGATCCGGTTCTGTGACTGACACTCCTCGTAGCTGTTGCTCGTTGAGATATGTTGCTCACGTCCATTCCAATAGGTATGTGTTCCACTCCAGGGGGCTCCACAGCCAACCCAATGGATCCCGTTAGGATAAAAGTTTTCCAACAATCGTGCATATAGCATGTGCACATACATATTGGACTGTTTGTCAACTGTATGGATAGTGAAGGGGGTTGAATTGTTTGTGGTTTTTTCTGTGATGCTAAGGAAGGCAGGTGGGAGGACATGTGCCAGCCATTCCCTTTTCAGACTAGTGCACAGTCGGAATGGAAGCTACCCATTTGAAAGGCAATGAGAAGTCCTGTGGCACCTTAGAAACTAACAAAAATTATAGAACCAGGAGCTTTTGTAGGCAAAACCCACTTCATCAGATGTGATCAGCTGGAGAGGAATAACTGAAACCTAGTATTTTATAACAGGAAAAGGGAAAAAAAAATACCTGCCAATTGTAGGACCAGTGCTAATGAGGCTAATTAAGTGGGCTGAAAGTGTATGGGCCTGCATGTAGCTAGGGTGACTGACCATACAGCCCATTTTGCTGGGACAGTCCCTTTTTCAAGCCCTGTTCTTGCAGTCCCAACTCTTTTTCCAAAAGCGGGCATTTCTCCAGTTGGTCTTGCTGACTTGTCCTATTTGTCTTGCCAACTGATCAAAATCCTGCTTTTATCAAAGCAGGGTGCAGTCAGAGAAACATGTGGAGGGGAAGAGCAAGTGGAGATGCCAGCTGGTTCCCCACAACTGCCAACAGCCCACTGGGGGGTAGCAGTATTTCATCAACAGCCTGGGGAGTGCTTAAGGAAGTGGCTGGGGGACATGGCCAGTTTTCCCTTTGGAAATATGGTTTCCCCACATGTAGCAGCAGCAACTAACCACTGGAAGAGAGGCTAAGTGGAATTTGAAACGTGATGGCTTTTATTCTGCCTGTGCACCGGTGCAGGAGCCGTGCTGCCTGTATACAAGCATAATTGTGGTAGAGGTTTTGGCCACAGCCCAGTCTGCCTTACAACCACAAGCCCTTGGACGCGGTAGGATGCACCGGCCGCACCTTTTTAATGTCCTAACATCTGCCATCTGCACACCCTTCCCTTGCACACCTCAAGCACGCTCCCTCCCATTGCTCTCTGCAGGCTGCTGTGGCTTACAAACAGAGAGAGCTTCTGCACCATTTCCAGAGCGGCTCTGGCGGCAGAAAGGAGCCTTTCACACACCGAGCTGGGACGGGAACTCTCCAGAGGAGGAAGCAAGGCAGGTATAAAAATCAAGCAGGTCTCAGGAAGAAAAAGGTTTGGGAGAACGGAGCAGAATCGATGGCCGAGAGAGGAAGAGCGGGGGAAAGAAGTAGGGAAAGTAGTTGCCAACCTAAGAGAGGGCTGGGCTTCCTGAGGGGTTTTCTGTTTGGGGATCACTGGTCCCACTGAAGATTATTATGTGTCCTCATCCTTCAGGCCAGAATGTTGGCAGATCTCCTGGTTCCGTAATATGCCGTCCAGTGCCTGCTCTGGGGAATTTGCTACCTCAGGTTAATTGGAAAGTCTCCTCTCCGCTCCCCCTTTCTGCTTTCTGTCATTATTCTAACAATAAACAATCCCTGACTGTTCTGGTGCCCCAGGTGATGGCCTGATCTTCCTGCACAGAAAAGCTGACCCTGACAGCACCATCTCAGAAGGGCTGGTGAGTGGTTGTCAAGGGTTTGGTTTTGTGTCTGCCATGGGCTGCTTTAACCCTCTCATTGCTTTCCAGTCCCTTTGGAGCAGACCTTTCCCTTTGGATGTGTGATCAGACTGAGCCGTCTGTTCCAACACTCAGCTGCTGCTGTTGCTCTGTAAAGTGACTCTCTGAGACTAGTGCAGTCCCCCCCTCCCCTGAGGTAGCAGGGAGGGAAACACCTAGTCAGGGAGACCTAAATCACACCTTGCTCTGGGGATAGACTCACGGACTCTAATGAGGCTACCTATGTTGTTGGATACTTGTCGGTGCATATTAGGGTGAGACGGGATTATCCCTGTGGAATTTGTAAAAGCAACAAGAGGCGTCTGAAGGAGAGGGACTGGCATTCGATTTCGTCGTACCACGCTGCCCTTTACTTCAGTGACTTTAGTTAGTTGGAGATGAGCCAGGCCCATGAGCAGGAATTTCGGGGCCGGGGGTGTTTTTTTGTAAATGTGGACAGCAAGGGTGTGACTGCAGCCCCTAAAGTCCTCCAAGTAAGCGGGGAAATCAGCCCCAGCATTCCCCTGGCCGGCTGCAGCATGTTTACTTTGGGGGACCAAGACGGTGCTTTTGTACACACCCCTGCGTACGGGCCTGGATGACCCACGTCAGAATTTTGGATCTGAATGCTACTGAACCCTGGGGCTATTTGCATTGGAGCCAAACACAACAACTCAGGCCCATTTCTAGCCACAAGA
Organism: Rafetus swinhoei; assembly: GCA_019425775.1. Classification (NCBI taxonomy): domain Eukaryota; kingdom Metazoa; phylum Chordata; order Testudines; family Trionychidae; genus Rafetus; species Rafetus swinhoei. The sequence goes on from CM033432.1 coordinate 50,188,433, forward strand.
GAGGAAAACTCAAACACATTAATGCATACGCTGAAGTGAGAAATACATTGCACCCTCCAATCGCAGATTCATTTGGGGTTGTGGTAATTAATACTCTATGAAATTGCACCTACAAGAGACATAACAATCATGAATTGCATCAAGTAGACTATTACTGCACATCATCATCATACATGGATTAAAGCTTCCAAAGCTCTGCAAAATTTTGCCAGTGACTCGGCTGAACAAGAGTTTCCAGCAGCACTTTCCACTCAGTGACAGATCTTGGAAATAAGGAGTTTAGGGATGGATCGATACATGTTAAAAGGACATGCACAAGTATTGTCTATGCATAACTCTGGGAAAACAAACTGTCCCAAATAATTTAGACCATTCTCTATCTGAAGAAGTTTTGAGTGTTTAGCTCTGTAGTATTGCTGCTTAGATCTCTGATTTTTTTTTTTCTATGCGCGCTTATAAGTCTCTTTTTGAAAAGCAGCATTCACTCTGTTGAGAGAGACTTCTGATACCCCAGGCTGAATCTAGCTCATGTTGTTGGTCACCTCATTCAGTAGACACAGTATCAATATTAACCATGTTGCCAGAAGTGACTTCACTGGATTCTTTAGATGGGCCACAAAATTATCTTGGCGCTGTACCAAAAACTGCGAAAGCAAAAACCCAAATATCCTAGAGAAAAGATGAGTGTCTAGGGTCCGGCAGCCAAAAAAAGATGAGTGAGGGTAAATGCTTCCAAAATGTTTAACAAGCAAAATTTTTCCTCTTCGTTCTTCCCACTAACATTCTTCCAGCAGCCTGTGGTTATGGAATCCAGATGTTTGGTTAGCAACTGAATATTAATGTTAAATTGACAGGCAATGGAAGCTGCTTTAAATGTCCTAGTTAGTACTGGATCCCCATTAAAATATCCCTCCTTTTAGTGACCTAGTCCCAATAGTATACTCAGTGGTGCCATAAACAGTAAAGAAATTCCATGTGGTTAATTCATGCTGGATCCCTAACACTGAAATGAGTAACCGGTAATCAGTCCTCTATTTTCTGGCATGTGCCATGACATCACATGAAAATCATGTGCCCTTTGCAAGAGTATGGATGACTTCCCCTGGAGTCCTCAGGTTGGGGGCATGTTATTACTGCCAGCCATTGTTTTCAGAAACAACAGCTTGCAGACAAATTAATGAATGATCAGACATATTGCACAATAGAAGAGTCCCCATTAATACACGTTACCACTGAACATATGTTCTTGTAATTTTTTAGCCTGAAATATTTTGATGCTAACTAGGAGTTGTTTATAAACTGATTCCAATTAGCCATGTCTTCTTGCAGGCTATTAAATATTTCAACATAGTGCTGTGATCCAACCTCCAGTTAAAACTGCAAAATTTGGCCCTCAGTGATTACAAAAAAACAATGTGTTTTGGAGAGAAACAATTTTCTGCATAGTAAATTCTGCCATTAGCAGGGGGAGTGAGTTATAGGTGAGAATGGATAGGAAATAGCAACCCGGGCGGGGGGAGGAGGGGAGGGAATAACTGAAGAAATCAAAGCCATGTGCCTGTTAGGTTCCTCTCCTTAGATAGCTTAACAAGGCCACTTCATCCTCCTCTGTGAAGGGCGGGCAGGGCTCATGCTGTTTGATTGTACATTCATGCTAGGCCTATCCCAGATGTGCAGGGATGTACAGCAGCAAAATGCACATCAGTGTCATGTGGTCAGCAAGGACTCTCGAGTGGCTGTCTCTAGGGAGGTTAACAGGTAGCCTATTAACGTCACCTTTAACGGGTGATGCTTACCAGAGAACAGTTAACCGGTGCCCAGGGAGCATTCCCCTGCCCGTGGCCTGACAGGCTGCCAGCTCCCAGCCCATGGAAGCGGCAGCAGCTCTGCCAGCCCTGGGCAGAGCTGCCAGTTTTGGTCCCACGTGGGCTGGCAGCAGTTGGGCTGGAGCAATCTCTGTGTGCGGCCCCTTCCCCCTAGTTAATTAGTTAACCAGTTAAAAGTTAAGTGTAAAGGGGATTTTACATCTGCAATAGGGTGGTGAAAAAGTCTACAGGGTTGGTTTTGTCGTCTTTGTGGCCCTTATAAGCTTGGATGGGTGACGCAGAAGTGCCCCTCATTTCATGTATACAGGCAGCTTAGACTGGGGTTTCAGAATGAAGGTCCAAGAAGTTTGTGGTCTATGATCCTGGTGAATGATGTTCAGTGTAGTTACTTACAAGGGGTAGTTTTCACCACTTCGGACAGCAAAAGAGCTGCTTTCTCTGTCAGACGCTGCCACCGTTAAACCCGAAAAGAGAGGAAATGTTCTGTTTAAGGGGCTCTTTAAGGCCAACTCCACGCTCAGCATGGCTTCTGGAGGAGTCCTGCCTTGTTTGCTGTGCTCTGACAGTTTCAGAACGGCAGCTGACTTCATAGTGGTTCCTGCCACTTACCCTACGGTTGCTTGGGCGGGAGAATGGCCTTGCCTTTCCTTGCAAAAGGATTCACAACATGGCTTGTTTCCTGCTGTGAGGCTCAGGGCTCTGTCTGCAGAGGGCAAGCAAAGCATGGAAGATGTGGTTAACCTGTGAGAAGCAAACACTGCCCATGAAGGACAAGTGAAGCACCGGTTTGTATGCATGTTTTTTACCAGCATTTCTCCCTTTAACTGAAATGACTGCAATGGGCAGATTTTAAATCCCCTTCGCTCTCAGGTGGGCCTTTTTTAGCATGGGTTTATATAGAGCAGGTGTGGCCAGCCTGAGCCTGAGATGAAGCCACAGTTTACCAATGTATGTAGCCAAAGAGCTACAGTGATTTGTCAGCAGTTCCCGTCAGGTGCCTCCTCTCCCATCTCCAACATATTTTGCCCACCAGCCGCCCCACCGATCAGCTCCTCCTCTTCCTTCCCCGCGCCTCCTGCCCACTGCAGTGACCTGTTTCATGGCCCTCAGGAGGCTCTGAGGGAGAGGGAAGGAGCAAGGGCCCAATACACTTGGAGGAAGAGGTGGAGCCAGGAGTTGAGCACTGGAAATTTGGCACCTTTCGCTGCATCCCCGGAGTCAGTGCCTGAGCAAGGACCCGCGTATTAACTTCAGAAGAGCCACAGGTTGGCCACCCCTGACAGAGCTTCTTGGGTCTCAGTGCTCTGATTTACCATTTCTGTTTTCCTGTCCTCTGGCTACTGTTGTGCTGGCTCTGAGGTGGTTTTCTGGCTTTGCTGCTGCTGCATTTATGTGGCCTTGTTGCTTGTGTAGTGTTGCCTGTGCTAGAGAACAGAGATTTGGGTACAATAAACACGAAGAGGATTGTGCCAGTACTCGTGATGCTGGACCCTCAGAGACCTTGTAGGTAGGGATGTAAGCAACAAGTCAAATGGTTGACCGCCCAGTAAGCCTAGGCTTATCAGGTAGTCGAGTCCCTTCCCCCCCTTGCTGCTTCTGTATCAGAGGTTGCAAGTCGGGGGAGCAGGAGCTGGTGCTGGGGGGAGCTGGCTTAAAAGCCTACCAGCTCTTACTACGTTTAAAAAGCAGAGCCACAGCAAATCCCCTTATTGACCAAACAAGTAATCGATTGAAATTCCATTGACTACTTGATTAGCTTCCTAGCCGCTATTTAACATCCCTACTGGTAGCTTCCTGGCTCCTTACTTTGAACAGTGTGTTTACTGCAGCATTGCCATATAGACTCTGCCTAAAGGCTTGTCTACATTAGAGATTGCACCAGAACAAGCAGCTAGCGTAGATACGCTGCATTATGGTAAAAACAGGACCTGCACAGTGTGATTAACAGGGATAGATCATGTTGGTGCAGTGTATCTGCCAAAGGGGGGTTGTGGCAGTGTAGTGCAGCTAAACTGGGGGCTAGTGCCAATGGGTAAAAATCCCTAACAGACAAGTGCTAAATCCTGGTGCAGATTAAGCACTCCTGGAATGGATCGCTGACGACACCAGAAATCCCCAGTTCCCCCCAGCAAAAGACTCTGCTGATTGGCACAGTGACAGTCAGTTTTGCAGTTGTCATGCACATGATCCCATACTAAGTTCAAAGAGGATTCCCCTGTCTGAGAACTGCCGTATAAAGGTGGTTATGTGTTTCCTATTCCATCCACTCTGTTGGGTAGAATAGAAAAGAATGCCGTAGAGTTAATCTTTGCAGCCTTGGTGTGCATACCAAACCCATGCCAAGATGTTTTCCTGTTTTATGGTTTACACAGAGCATAGACTTTTTATTTGCACATTTAAGAGCTTCTGCAACAAAACCAGAAGCCGTAAATCTTCTGGGACAGTTTATTGGGAGAAATAATTATTCTGATAAATAAAGCTCTCTGCATGCATGCCAACTAACAGCCTTTACCATCGCCTCATCAGATATTATTTCACTAACAGTCGCTTGTTAGAGTCTGTCTCCTTTGGGCTTCTACATGTTTTTATGTATGCAGATAGTTTTGTCTCTCTCAGCATGAGAGAAGAACTATATTAAATATAAGCACTTGTAATTCATAATGTCAGTAACATCTGTTGGAGGAACTAGAAACTAAATCAACATATTTTGCTGATTTTTACCCACTTCCCTCAGCCCCATTTGGGAATCTCATTAGCTGAGGTATGGTTTTTTTCAGTGGCTTCTTTATAGAAGTTAGTTGATGGCTACGTGTTTCTTGACTATTTCTATGTGGTCTTTCTCCTTTATATAGGGAATCTAAGAGTATGTCTATACTACAATGTGAACCCAGGTTTCAAACTCAGGCTCTAGCCTAACTCCTTCCATTTACACACAAATTACACTAACCCAGAGCTCAGATGCGAGGTCCCCATGGGAGGAGTGGAGGGTCTGAACTTGAATCAAGCTGGGACCCAGGGTTCAAACACCTATGTATTTGCGGTATAGGTACAGCCCCCCTGGACTTGTGCTCTCGGAGCCTGCCAAAACGATCCCACAGTCCTATTGGCTGACTTTTCTTGTCCTCTAGACAGTCAGCTTTGGTGGACAGTCAGGTTTTCTCATACTCCACCATGAACAAAGGGTTAGAGCGATCACATTTTGGGAAAATGTCATGTGAGTGGTTGGGCTCAGGCCCACATAATGCTGGGGAAGGGGTGGTAACTCTAGTATCAGAGATGTCCTTTTTGCATCCCCTGTTCAAATTGGCCCTAATTTGGATGTGTTATAAAACTTTGAAACAAAATCTGTTTGCATATTCTCAGTAGATGCTTGTTAGGACTTGGCAGCTACATTCGCTGAAGATTCTGTCTGTATGGAGAAAGCTCCAGCACAGGATTACAGGGAAAAGAGACACGCTGGAGAAGATGGAGAAAAGGGGGGAGGGAGCATGAGCAAAAGATTCTTTGCTCCCTACTGCAGAGGTTTTCAACCTGTAGTCTGTGGTCCCCTGGAGATCCCCAGACTGAGTCTGAGATTTCCAAAGGGGTCTGCACCTCCATTTGAAATTTTTAAGGGATCTGCAACTGAGAGAAGGTTGAAAGGAATTCAAATTCCTGCATCTCACCATTCCTCTGCTGTCAGCAAATATCTGTGAATCCCACTGGTGAAGTGTCCCGTCCCACTCTAATGCTGGTTCCCATCGAGGACGACAACTTCCTGTTACTACCAGTTCCTCCATAGCCTCAAGTGGCTGAGTTCTGAGTGGTGGGACTAAAGGTCCCAACCGTGCTGATGACCTCTATGGGTGTCAATATGATGCCACATGACAGAATGTTTTTTTTTCAGTTTCCTTTTCTTTTTAACATAGAAAATTACATATAAACATACTGTCAAGACTGCTAAGGCTGCAAAGTCAATCACTCAAACTTCACGAAAAGCCACAGTGTGTGTGGCCCCATGCCTGCTTTACTGCACACTAGTCATACCCTACACTGAATACAGAATGGTTGCTTTCTCGTGTGCTGTTCTATTATGCTCATCAGTATAGTATGAGTGCTTCACACACAATAATGAATTTATTTTTACAATACCCCTGTGAGATGAAGGGGTATTACCACAATGAGGTATGTAGTAATAAATAAATTGCCAGCTGTCTCAATTTATAACTGCCAGATATGAGCTAAGAGAACAATTACAAATTATTTCCCAGGAAATCAATGTGTTTTTTTTAATTTCTCTTGAGTTTTAACAAACAGGATTCGCTGATGTATTTTAAAATTTGGAGAATAGAAAAATACCTGCTATTGCCTCTACCAGTATGTATCGAGGCCTAAAAAGTGTACTGACAATATGGGGAGCTGGGCCAAGATTTTTAAAAAATGCTTCAATTTTTATGTCCAGTTTCAGACTCCTCAGAGGCCTGATTGACAGAGGGCAGGTGCTCAGCACTGAAAAGAAATCCTGTGAACAGTGTCTCAAATTGGGTGCCCAAAACAGAGACACCTGAAAGCAGAGGAGGTTACGATCTTTGAGCTGAGTGTCCCTGTGGGTGCTCTACTTATGGTTAAGGTGCTTCCCAGCACCTTTGACCAGAGATTTTACAGCAGTGCTCCCTTCCTCCCAGGCCAGGCTTGCACAATATCTACCTCCCTGAGCTGTCATTGGTTGAGTAGCACATGCACAGCTCAGGGCTCCTCAGTTCTTCTCTACAAAGGAGTAAGATTCTATTCTGAAATGGTGAGGAGGAGGGTGGGTAGTGGAGCATCCCAGAGATACTCATCTAGAAAAACCTCAGTTACTGTGCAGGTGAGTAACCTCCTCTTCTCCTTCAAGAGATATCCCAGTGGGTGCTCCACTTCTGGTGACTGTGTCCCTTAGGATGGTTGGGACTTCAGATGAAGCAAAACGGCTATGTACATGACCGTTGTGGCCATTGGGAAATAGATGATGCAGTCTTACACATGATCTCCCAATGCTGGGGCTGCCCCCAACTAGAACTATTTGCGATGTCAACAAACAGAAAATGCCCCAATTTTTGTACGGGGGTCAGACGGGTGACCAACTCCTGTGGAGATGCTTTTCTTCTCCCGTGGACTGGATTTCTCATGTACGCTTTCCCCTTGATACCCTTGCTGAACAGGAAGAACAGATCCAACATAATCCCAATAGCACCTTGATAGCCCAGATAACCATGGCACCCATTTGTGACATGCATGTCCGTCAAACCTCTGATTCTCCTGCCACCCTTCCCCCATCTCCTGTTTTAACAAAGGGGCCAAATACTTCATCCCAACACAGACCGCCTCTATGTACGGGCATGGCTACTCAATGGTTCTCTCATGCAGAGTTAGCATGCTCCGGACCAATCAGGACAATCCTCTCACATAGTAGGACACAGAACACCCACAATACATACAGACACAAACGGAAGAGGCTCACAACCTGGTGCACGAGGAAACATACCTCTCTGACTTCCTCTCGTCTTCCTGTCATTCTAGATTACCTACTAGAACTGAAGTGATCCAGTTTTTCTACTAGCTACATCAAACTCCATCCGGCTGCCATAACTGCATTCCATGACAAGGTGGACAGTACCACAGTCTTTGCCCACCCAATTGCTAAAAGATTCATAAAGGGCATCCAGTCCCTATACCCAGACATAAAACCACCCCTGGGATCTGTATCTAGTACTCAACACCCTCACACATAAACCCTTTGAACCACTAGTCACCTGCTCTATCCTCCATCTGTCCATGAAAACAGTCTTCCTAGTAGCTATTACTTCCACCAGAAGTATAGGTGAACTCAGAGCCCTCCTGGCTGACTACATTCTTTAGAGACAAAGTCACACTCCGCACTCACCCCAAATTTCTCCCAAAAGTACACTTTTCCTTTCATCTCAATGAACCCATCCACTTACCAATATTCTTTCCCAATCCATATGAGAATGCCTTTGAAGCGACCATGCACACTTCATACAAAGGGCCCTGTCCTTCTACCTTGACAGAACTACACCTTTCACATAGGAACCTAAGTTATTTGTCTCCACTATGCAGAGATCACAGAGTAAAGCCATCTCCTCCCAGAGACTTGCCAAATGGATCACCGACTGCATACATTTATGCTACCAGTTGAAACAAGTCCAGCCTCCTCCAGCTACCAGGGCGCACACCACAAATGCTGTTTCCACCTCCTACTCAATGTACCCATATCAGACATTTGCAAGGTAGCTACATGGGCATCATCTCACACATTTGCTAAACATTATGCACTTTTACTTTAAACCTGCTAAGGTGTTATCCTGTAGCATCAAACAGTCACAGAAAGAAGCATTCTTCTTTCACTGAACAAGGACCTTGCTTAGAATAAGGAAATCAGTGTTATCAGAACGACTGTCTCTCTCTTGGTTTTCACTCTAAAGTTTCTGCTTAGGATATCTCAGAGCCATGCCGCCTGAAACAGAAAACAGTATACATATCCTCACATGCAGCAGGGCTATGTCTACACTGGCGAGGTTTGGTGACAAAAGTGCCATTGACATGCAAAAGTGGCCAAAAGTGAAAACCAGTCAAACCAGTTTATCTGCCTCCCATTGTCGACATGACATGGCCACATTGCTAGCGCCCTGACGACAGATAAGAGCAAAGCACTGTGGGTGAGCATCCCACAGTGCATTACTGTGGAAGGCAGAGCTGATCCCTGCGCTTCTTGGGATTCCTTCCTAGCTCTGTGAGCTCTCTGTGATGAGGAATGTCAAAGCACACAGCAGTCTCTTCAGCCCCCCTACCCACGTAGCAGCGGTCTGCCTGCTGCTGCCTTTCTAGTGTAGGGCAGAACAGAAGGCTTCCAATGATTTGTTCTTTGTTCCCTAAATGGAGCAGCTCACTCAGCTGTCAGACACTTCTCAGAGATTTGAGAGGGGAGGGGCGCATGCCTGCAGGGCAACAGAGAACACAAAACACTGAGCACAGCCAGCAGGACAGGCATTGTGGGATACTGGCAGAAGGCAGTTCTCTTAACAAAACAAACAACAGAGTCCACACTGGCTCTTCGCTGACAATAAAGGGAGAGAAAAAGACAAAAATCTCTTAGCAAGGGTAGAAGCTTTTTGTCGCCAAAACTGGGTGTCTCCATTGTAGTATAAACACTTTCACTGATTTATCAACAAAAGGCAGTTGTTGGCAACAAAATGTGCCAGTGTAGACAAGGCCACGGCTACATGATAGTCTATTATCATTAAGGGTAAAGCTAAGAGTTTGTGGCTCATAACATTTCAAAGGCTGGCGCAATTTCCTCTTTACAAATGAAGTTGAATGTAAATCCAGGCTAAAGAAAGCAGATCCCCCAAAAGCTAGTGTTAATTACCTCAAAAGAGATTTCTTAAGCACTTTTTGAAAATTGGTTACATTTGTGAATGTCAAATGTAGACTTCATTCAAATTATCTTCAGTCTGCTTAAATACCTAATTAATCTATCATGCTCTCCTAAACTACAGAGCAGAGAATGAGTTATAATTTGCGAGGGACAATGATTTCATGACACTGATGAAGAAGACTGAACTCTCAAACTCCATTAGGGTGAATGAATCACAAGGTTTTCCTCATGAGTTAATTAGAAAGTCATTTTTCCTAATGCAATGAAGTTCTGTCTTTGATTCTGAGATGGCTGCTGGTTGTCAGATTTATTATATCTCCAGATGGTCTGTTTTTTCTCCAAAGTTTTCTTATGTTATAAGGTGAATTTTATAAGTATATAAAATATTAGCTTCTCTACTTTGATTAGCAAATTTCCCAGAGTTATATTTCACTTATTTTTTAAAAGAAAAAAGGTGAAATTCTCTCATTTGAAAGTGATGCGCTGTGATTTATAATGTGAGAAGAGGCTATTAATTAATATGGCCAGAGGATATTAAAGATAACCCTGACTAAATATTAGAATTACTGATTTTAAAATGGCAAATTCTTTTTAGCCAGCTGATCATTGTTCAGACCATTTTTTTGTATATCTGCTACCTATGTCCTGTCGTATGTGGGCAGCATGGTATTTTGGGCTTACTTCTACTCTCAAACTGAAACCCCACAAAGACATTCCAGAGAGTCTGGGTCATGCCCTCTGCAGTTATGCATGAAGAGCTGGAAAAATGGCCCAGATTTGATGTAAGTTTGTGGAGTCAAGCCAAAGCCAAAATTGCACCCCCTTCCTTCCCTCAGAGCCAGTGGAAGCTCCTGTTCAGGACCTCTGTGTGTTTGAACTCTGTAGATTTTAATGAGGTGTAGCTGGGGAGGAGGATGGCTTCGCAGTGCTGCCAAATCCTGTGATTTTTATCTCAAGTCTTGCAATATTTGGTGTTTTTTCTTAACGCCCCAGGACCTGGAGTTCCGTGAGTCCATGAGAGTCTCAGCTTTCATTTAAAAAAAGGTCCCTTTTTAGCTCTCAGGTTTGCAGAGAAAATCTTGCTAGCGCGACCCCTCAAGGTTCAAAGACTAGAAGGCAAATGTAAAGACCCCCAAATTCATCATTTTGAAAATGTTTGAACATGTGGGGGTTGTAAATCCTGCTGGAGTGCAGGCTGGCTAGATCCTTGGCTATAATCCCTTTGCAGATACCTTGGTAGAACGAGGTCTTTAGGAGACATTTGAATATGGACCCGCTCTGGAAGCAGCGTGCCATGGATAATTTTGACATTGTGGACAATGGCTTTGAGAAGCTTACAAAAGAAACAGTCCAGTTCATTAGCAGAGGGTATGGTAACATGAAAAGAGGCAAAGGTGAATAAGCAGGGAGTCAGAATTACGCTGGGCCTTTAAGCAGGGTTGGGCAAGATGTGGCCCGGGGAGCGGACCCGGCCCACGGGCTGCATCTGGATGCTTTCTATTTATATCCTGCTGCCCATGCCACTGAATTTCCAGGTGGTGGCTCAGGCAGCAGGATCCTATTTAAATGGCTCCTGGTTGCAGCACTGCCCTGGCAGAGGCCAGAGCCACAAGCCTTTTAAATAGCCTGGCAACATGGTAGCGGCAGGGCAGCACTTTGCTGTGTTTTTAATTCAAAGCCCCTAGCCCCAGACAACTCTGGTGGGAGGCTAGTCCCCAGCTCTGCCCCTTCCTCCAGAGGCCCCTCCCCTTCTAGGAGTGGAGCCAGCCCATGACCACATAGCAAAATTCATTGTGCCTTCCCGTCCTGCCCCATGAAAATTATTGCCCACCCCTGCCTTAAAGGCAAGAACTAAGGATGTTAAGTATCAAGTAATTGACTAGTCGAAAAGTCAATGCATTTTTGCATCGACTACTTGATTAGTCGATATGGCGGCGCTGCCCCTTTGGAACGCTGCAGTGGCATTTCAAAGGGGCAGTGCCTCACAGAGCCCAGGATCAGCTGTGTGGTGCTGCCCCTTTGAAACACCGCTGCGATATTTTAAAGAGGCAGTGCCACAGAGCCCGAACCCCAGGCTCCGTGCAGCGCTGCCACTTTGAAGTACTGCCCCTTCCCGCCCTTGCTGCCTCTATCTGAGGGGGGCGAAGCGACTAGTCGGCTATCCTGTTGACTATCCAATAAGCATTTGCTTATTGGATAGTCGACTAGTCCTTAACATCCCTAGCAAGAACAAGAAGTAGGTCCAGTGGGTAAGGAAGGGATGGCTGGGAGACTGAAGGGGTTGATATGATCAGGTTGCTTGAGAAAGCTGATTGCAGCTGCAGTGTTGGAGGGGAGGAAAGGTGGTTTTGCTATTTGAACAGGGAGGTGACATGGGCCTGAACAGCAAGTGTGTTAGCTGAGTGGCTAGAGAGGAGTGGGTGGCTCTTGCAGTGCTTTTTTTTTGTTATTAAAAAAAAAAAAAAAAAAAAGGTGCCGGTACTCCAGGGGAAAAGTTGTTGAGCTCTGACTGGAGGTGCTAGTACTGCATCTGGAGGTGCTGGTACTGCATACCGGGCAGTACCGTCACACAAAAAAACACGGGGAAAAGTGGTAGGCAGAGAGGATGTATTAAATCACCCTCTATTTCTTCTGTAAACACAAACTAATTGGCATTCAGTTCATGACCTGCTCACCACAGGAGAGTGCCGCGTGTAGGTTTGGTTTGCAAAGGATGACACCTTGCAAGGAGAGTATCGCCATGGGGTACAGGCACCTTGTTAACTTGGCTGAGAGATCTGTGAGTCTTCAAAGGTAGCCAGTTCTGTAGCTCGTTTATGTACCCAGGTGACATTGTTAATTTTCAGTTTCTTCTAATCAAATTGCACGTAAGGGGTACCTCTAATGCTCTCCTCTTAACACCTCAGAATCCTGGGCTTGGTCATCTGCTGCCCTAGAGTTTTTGTTTCTGAATTACCATGACTGGCAGGCTACTGGAACTCCCCAGGTGCTGCCGGTCAGGTTTGAGGTTCATAAACACAGCTCTGTGATGGCAGGAGAAGTTTCAGCAACACCTGCATGTGACTAGCTCATTAGAATCTCATTTTCCTGAATAATAAACTCCCTAGAGGCCAGAACTTGCCTGACCCCTGTGTAGAAGGGGACAGGTAGGTAAGGCTGAGTAAGCATCCAGCGCAGTTGCAGTCCTTGCGTTCAGGAGAGTACAGGGACCACTCCATCTGTATGCCCAGAGCATGCACAGCACCCCAAAATTGGCACATACGTGGTCTTGTCCAGCCCTCCCCATAGCAATGGCCCATGGAGTGTGTCTGGTGTGTATGAGTGTTATGTTGATAAATGGTATATATCAGGGTTTTAATAAGAACAAAATAAGTTGAGGGAGGGTAGGTCCATCAATGGCTACTAGCCAGAATAGGCAGGGATGGTGTCCCTAGCCTTTGTTTGCCAGAAACTGGCAATGGGAGACAGGGGATGGATCATTTGATGATTGTCTCTTCTGTTCATGTCTTCTGAAGCACCTGGCATTGACCACTGTTGGCAGGCAGGACACTGGGCTACATGGACCATTGGCCTGACTGAGTATGGCCCGTCTTATGTTCTCATATAGAGCCCAAATGTATCTGCCCCCTGCTGTAACTGACTAGACCCCAGTCCACTTCCAGAGCTGAGATAGAATCCAAGAGTCCTGATAGTCTCTCTCTCTCTCTCTCTCTCTCTCTCCACAGAGTTAGTAACAAAGTAAGGGTTGGCTAACCAGTGTCCCGTAAGTGACTTGCCACAAGATGTCATAATATGTTGTTATTAGAGCTGAGTGGGTCTAATATTTATTTCATTTTCCTTTATATAGGAATTAGATATAGTGCTCCTGTCAGCTAATTGCTAAGTTATGTGCCAAAAAATTAGAGTTTTCCAGTGCCTTTTGTAGCTACTGGAAAGAGGTGATGTGGGTGGGAGGAGAGTGTGTGTGGTTTCCCCCTCTCCCACTCCCCCCCCAATTTGCTGCTTGGCTTGTACTGAGTATGTCAGTAACACTGCTGAAGCTACTGTCCTCACTTCTCCCCTCCCCCCAATCATGGCATGCACAGGTCAGCCCCCCTCACCAAAATCTGAAATGGTACCCCTACCTGCCTGCCTGAGAACCAGCCTGTTTTCAAGTCACTAAAGACATGGAAGCTGTGGCACCTAAAATCACTCCTGATCATTTTGCCCCTCCTATTGGCATAACTGGAACATAAATAACTAAATTTAAAAAGGAAAATACAGCTTGCAGACTGAACATGCCTGACTGGATTCAGATCTGGGGGTAGGAAAGAAAGGAGACCATTCATTTAAAGCCCCAGGAAAAAGCAGCTTTGATGGTTTTGCTGGAAACACTTCTAGCAAATGATAGTGAATTTGTTGCCTGCTGATGAGGTGATGCTGGAGAAGGCTCACTATTAAGCAGCGGTCCCTTAGGTAAGTCACAGATGACAGGCTTTCATCCAGACTGTCTCCTCAAAATGTTGATGGAGAATCTACATATGATCCCAGGGAAAATGAATGGGCTTTCATCTTGGCCTGTTGCCAGAAAATGATAGGAGAAAGGTGTAAAAAAATCAAGAAGGGGTTTCAATTGGTAATGAATATTCTTTGTTTTTCTATTTCAAAGGGACCCAGTAAAGATGTCCAAATCCTTCCCAGCATGACATCTCATACATAAAAATGGCCAATCCATGACAGAGCTGCCACAGAATGATGTCGTTAGCTGCTAGATGTTTGCATGCATGACTTCCCCTTGCCCTTCAGTCTGAAAGGGAAAAAAGCAGCTTTGTTGAAAAGGGGAAAAAAAAAAGGTGTCTTCAGCATCTTAATAGCTTACTGCTTTATGGCTGACTGTGTACCCACAGACTTCGGTGTAACTGTACACGGTTCTCATCTCAGCCAACCATACAACCCTATAACTGTGAAATACAGGAACTAAGAACCCTTCGCCTGGCTGTATAGCTAACACCAAGTATCCCAGTGGTCCCATAATTGTATATACCACATAATAAGATGCCACACAGTAAGGCAGAACAGAGCCTTTAATGTGTAGGGTGTGCCAGGATAGGGTTGTTGTATCTTTTCACTTTCTCTGTAGCCCATTTAGAAATGTTCCTCTTGATAGATTACATAAGTTTACAGCTTTGGGAAAGTTAAGATCCCTCTTCTGGTTCCCCTTTTAGCTGGGTGCCATTTTACTAAAGAGGCTGTGTGTGTCAACTACATTTCTCTGGACACAAAGGCCATATCTATACTAGCAAATGTACAGCGGGACAGCTGTCCCAAGGCAGCTGCACCACTGTGAGATTGCTCTGGTTGACATAAAACCACCTAAATGAGCAGCAATAGCTTTGTCAGCAGGAGAAACGCTCCCGCTGATGTAGCACCGTGCCCACAAGTGCTTAAGCTGGTGAAACTTATGTCACCCATTGGAAAGGGTGCCAGAATGGGGGTCAGAAGGCCATGGCCCTTCCACTTCTTGCCATGGACCCTGCCCGCTACCCTTTCTCTCCCCGCCTCTCCAAGGCCCTGCTCCCAGTCAGGGCAATAGCTGGTAAAACCCAGTCAGGGAGCCCGAGCGCAGACCCTCCACCTGTCCAAGGCATGTGGGGGGAGCCTAAGGGCATGTGGAGGGAGCCTGAACCTCCATCAGGGCAAGTGGAGGGTCTGTGCCAGCTCCCCACAGCTGCCTGCTCAGTTCTTACCATGACCTGGCTGCAGCTTTGACACCTCGCCCATTGGCCGGAGCTGGGTTGGAGTGAGAGATGCACGGGCAGCTGTGGAGAGCTGCAGATCCTCCACCTGCTTGGGCAGGAGGCCTGCAGAATGGGAACATGGGCTGGGGGTTGCTCTTGGGGGGGGGACAACAGGTGGGTGGGGACTAGGATCCCCAGCCCTGCTCCAGCTTCTGACTTGGCTGAGGGTGAGTCCTCTCGGGGGGGGGAGGGAGAAGTAGGGGGGGCAGGGCCTCGGGGCCCCTAACACCCCCACTTTGGGGAAGGCTCTGCTGTCCCTGTGAGGGGGTATGTTCTTCAATTCCCTTAGCGACGTAACTTTTGCCGACATAACTAGTAGCCTGGACATGGCCTATGGGTCTGATCCAAAAGCCATCTAAGTTAATGGGAGTCATTTCATTGACTTCAAAATGGCTGTGCATCGGGGGCCTAAAAATGGCCACTGTTTGAGGTGTTATTCAAAGGGGCATAAAGGTAACTCTCGTATTCATCCAAGGTGCAGGGAGAGAAGAGAGAAAGGAAGCTCCCCTTGTACTCAGAAGCACAGCTACGACTCACTGATTGCCCCGGGAAGTAGTACCCGAGTGTGTAATGAGGAGGAGGCAGGCAGGTAAGGTGAAAACAAAGAGATGTGTATGAAGGGATAAAATTACACTGAACAGGCAAAGAGGAGGATTCATAGACACACACTAGCATTACAACCAATAGCAGTGTAAACCGTGGCTCCCAGTGGGGTATGAAGCCCAGGACCAGAAATCTCTCCCCCCGGGCCAGGAGGGATAAAGGGAGCCCTGAGGGTAAGGTGGTGGGGCAGTAGGGATAAAGGGAGCCGGGAGGGATAAAGGGAGCCCTGAGGGTAAGGTGGCGGGGCGGGTTCCCGCGTGGCCTACGGGATAGGGCGCCCACCTGGGGAGGACAGGGGTGGGGCGTCGAAAAGCCAGGCGCCCCCGGGCCGGGAGGGATAAAGGGAGCCCTGAGGGTAAGGTGGTGGAGCGGGTTCCCGCGTTTCCTAGGGGATAGGGCGCCTGCTTGGGGAGGACAGGGGCGGGGGAGGACAGGGGCGGGGCTTATAGGGTTTCTATAAACCCTATAACAGAAACAGATTTTTCCTACTCAGTCTGGGTGCTGAATTGTGTGCACTGGTGAAGCTCAGGACCACATCTATTGGGATAGTGGGAAGCCGTCAAAGGAGGAGCTCTGAGGTGGTGAGCTAGACTAGATTTTTCTCTTGTCACTATGACCAGAACCACTTTGAGACCTGGGATGCCCACAGGCTGCCTCAGATGGACAGCACCACCATATATGTGGGGCTAAGCCTTTTATAGATACTGATACGGGATAAGTTGGACTATTCCGTACAACAAGTCTGAGGTAACGGAACCTTCAGAGTTCTGGCGGGAATGCAAATGGAATGTTCGGTGCCCAAAGACGGGAAAATCCAGTTTCAGCTAGTTTGAACTAATTCTATGTCAGTGTTTTGGATTCCCAAGGTCACATGTCACAGATTCCATTTTGTTTCGTTTATTTTACATATTTATGCAGGGTATAACCTATTAAAGAAATTTGCCCAACAGAGGGAATAATACAGACGAAAATGTGATGATCAGACTTTGTAGAATTCTAAGAGGCAGCAGACAGAACTTCAGCCCAACGGGGGTATAATTCCCATTAGTGGTTCTTAAACTTTTTCACAATGTGGGCTTTTTGAAGATGAGATCTCTTGTAGGCATCTCCCCACCTCTCAAGCCAAATCTCACTCCTTTCGGTGATGATCATAGCATCTGTGTAAGACGTCTTCAGCGGCTGGTTCATGTAGATGGGATTATGCCAAAGACTCACAGCAGCAAAGGGAACTGCTCCTTTACCTCTAATGCCAGGGGTTCTGCTTTTGTTGCCAAAGATTCTCACTCCCATCCCCACCAATGACAGAGGTTTCTGGGGTTTGAGCCAGTTCCCACTGATCTCAATGGGCGCTGGTTCAAGTCATTAGGTATATGGCCTCTGATTTATTATTTGTGCCTCAGTTAAATAATAATGACAGGACAGTATTAAGGTGACATGCTGGAAGTCCACCTATTGTATCCAGGGGAGTTTATCTGAGCTGTTTAATTTATCTCCCTGTGTATTGATTAGTAAATAAATGTCCAATGTTTCAGATTGTAAATGATTGAAGGTAAGGTCACTTCTGATATTGGGGAAATGTCTAGAACATTGTGGCTGTGTCTACATTGGCAAGATTTTGCACAAAAGCAACCGCTTTTGCGCAAAATCTTGCCACCTGTCTACACAGACCGCAAGTATTTGCGCAAGAACACTGACGTTCTACTGTACGAAATCAGTGCTTCTTGCGCAAATACTCTGACGCTCCCGCTCAGGGATAAGCCCTCTTGCGCAAGTATTCTTGCGCAAGAGGCCAGTGTAGACAGGCAACGTTAATTTCTTGCGCAAGAAAGCCCGATGGCTAAAATGGCCATCGTAGCTTTCTTGCGCAAGAGAGTGTCTACACTGGGCACGGATGCTTTTGCGCGCAAAAGCAAATCTTTTGTGCAAAAGCACATGCCAGTGTAGACGCTCTCTTGCGCAAATACTTTTAACAGAAAAACTCTTCCGTTAAAGGTATTTGCGCAAAATCTTGCCAATGTAGACACAGCCTGTGGGTACTACTAACACCACAAGATGAAAGTAAAGTGCGATGAGGAAGAGGAAGAGGTGATGACATCATTAAGTTTACTCATGTACTTACAGTTAACTGTATTTTAAGGGCTTTGATGTTTTGGGGCCAGAGTGCTCAGCACTTACACCTCTTTCTCATGACCCCATCAACCCAGTGTCAGTTGTCATCACTTGTTATGCTTTGGCTAATTTAGATTGTATGCTCTTTATTGCATGGCTCTGTCATTTTTATTCATCTGTGAAGTGTCATGCGCACCTGTGGCACTATGGGTATATATATCATTTATTTTACTATATTACGCAGACCCGCCAATGGGGGAGCAAGAGAGGCAACTGCGCTGGGGCCTGGCAATTCAAAGGAGCCTGGGGCTCCCTGCACTGCTGCTGCTGCCCCAACCCTGCCCCTTCTGCCTGAGGCCCCACACATTCCAGGAGTGCAGAGCCGGGGCCCCTCTCCCACCTGGCCCAGCAAGGCTGTCAGCTTCCCTGATAGTATGGCAATATGGTCTCAGTATCAGATGGCACTTTTATAACATAATCCACAACTAAAGAAAGTGAAACTTCTCAAGGACTTGTTTTCTTGAGCGTTGTTTAGTTTTATGGTGAAATTTCTCCATGCAGAGAGACAGCTGGAGGCCTGTACACTGGATTGAAAAGTAGTGCATTGGATCTTTGTTGTGTTTTCATTCTTTATCTGATAAACTCATAGACTTCAAAGCGAGAAGGGGCCATCATGTTCATCTAGTCTTCTGCACATTGCAGGTCACAGAAACTCATTCACTCACCCACTCCTGCAATAGGCCATAACTTTTGGCTGAGTTACTGGGGTTCTCAAATCATGATTTAAAAGCTTCAAGTTAGAGAATCCACAATTTACTGCAAGTGACCTTTGCCTCACGCTGCAGAGGAAGGCAACCCCCACCCTCCAAGTTTCTGCCAATGTAGCCTAGGGGAAAAATCCTTCCAAACCTAAAATATGGTGATCTGTTAGACCCTGGGTATGTGGGCAAGACCCACCAGCCACATACCTGGGGAAGAAATCTCTAGTAGCTCAAAAACCTGCCCATCTAGTGTCCCATCACTTTCCATTGGAGATACTTGCTTACATGCCATTGTAGCCAGACTTATACCGTCCCCTCCATAAACTTGTCAAGATCTTCAATTGATGGGTTTGGAATATTACTTTGAAGCTCTTGCTTAAACTACACTCCATCTTTTATGACAGATTTTTTTGATAATAAAGGAAATCATGCAAACCAAGACTTTTTTTGGACCTGCTCCTTGATATAATGCCTGAAAACTGATGCCTGTAGTAATGTCTGTCTCTGTAGTTCATCTGTGTTTTGGTGCAAAACATTTAGCTCAATCACAAATTGTTCCTTTATTGAACTTTGTTGACAGATGGCAGAACCCCAAAATCCTCTTTAAGGCTACATCTAGACTGCATTCCTCTCTCGAAAGAGCAATGCAAATGAAGGCCATCGAAAATGCAAATGAAGCGTGAATTTAGAAATCTCGCATTTCATTTGCATAATCGCATCCAAGTGCTTTTTCGAAAAAGGGTTTTTCAGAAAAAAATGCAGTCTAGAAGGGGTTCTTTTGAAAAAAACCCTTTGTCAAAAGAACCCTTACTCCTGAAAAAATAAGGTTTACAGGTTCTTTCGGAAAAGGGTGGTTGTTTTTTAAAGAACCCTGTCTAGACTGCAGTGGGTTTTTTTTCCATAAAAAGTGCTCGGACGCAATTATGCAAATGAAGCGCAAGATTTGTAAATTCGCGCTTCATTTGCATTTTCGATGGCCTTCATTTCCATTCCTCTTTTGAAAGAGGAATGCAGTCTAGACGTAGCCTAAGATGCTCTCCTTTGCACCTGAATTCTTAACTGTAGATATTGAAAATTGGACTCAGTGCAAAGTGGCCATATGCACCGACAGCAGATTGTCATAATCCTTTTTTAGTTCAAAGTTTGCTAACAACACTGTGCTTAATCTTTATCATTTGCTGCGTTCTTTGTTAATTAGCTCACAATTTAACTAGTGCTGCAGGAGCCTTCCATTACGTTGCAGAAGGATGATGTGGGGGAATATCCTTATATTTAGCTGTTGTGTATTTAAAGGTGCTTAGCCAATAGATAGTGAATGCTCAGAAAATATTCAGAATAAGAATATATTTTAATGAGTGCTAAGAATGTGCAGGAAACTGTTCTAAATGACTTTAATGACTGAGTGTAGTTCATGATTTGACTTTGGTATATTGGGGTTGCGTGGTTAATTTCCCAGTAACAACCACATGGTAATTTTACAAATAAAATTAAGGCTGTAACTAACTGCTCAGGCCAGAAAAATTTAATCAAGGTGGGACAACTTCTTTACTTCTCATACGTCCCTAATAAAAATTATTTCACAAACCAAAGTAAGATCTCAGCTATACAAATCCCTATAAGCTGTAAATCCACACCATGGCGAGCCATTTCCAAGAGTGCAACAATAAGCTTCACAGATAGAAATGTGCTATATTACTTCAGATTGAAGAATATAAAAGCCCAGTGCTGCAAACTCTTCATGCTAGGAACAGTCCATATGTGAATATCCTCATGTCAATCAGTGGGGTCTACTCACCTGAACAAGGCTTGCATGGTCAAGTTGCTTCTTGCAGAGGTATTGGTAAGGGGAGGGGAAAATTGACTTTTTTTTTAAACCTTTAGATAAATCTTCTTCAGTTGAACTTACTTGGTCATCCAGTGCCTGGTTGTTATAGTTACAGATAATGTATTCTTTATGGAATTTCCAGCAGAGAGATTCTACCTCCTTTGTTCCATATTAAATGGGAGTAGTGTGAATTTAAATTGGTTATTGACTACCTTTCATATTTGGCACTTTTCCAGAAATGCTGAGTGGCAAAACTGTATTAATTTCCAAAAATGTTATTAGATGTTGTATACATTGGTCTGTTACCATTCACAAATGCCATACTTGTAATAAATACACATCACCGCATGCAGACAGACAGACACAGATACAGAATTCTATTGGGCTGACTGAGGGTACATTATTCATTTCCATGAGTTATTAATGACCTTGTAATTCACCAGTGACCCAGCAAATCAGAGCCACAAGTGAATTATGAAAGGACATAAACAAAGAGTCAAAATAATGAATGTATCCCCCCATGTATCCCCCATGCTTATTTTGTTCCAACTATAGTGTTTTTCTTTGCTTTCCCCCTCCCTATTTCAAGGATTTCTCCCCTCCTCCCCCACTTATTTGGTCACTCTGCAGCCAACCACTTGATTAGTTGCAGAGGGTTCTGAACTGTGTTCTGTAATTAGAATCATAGAATACTAGGACTGGAAGGGACCTCGAGAGGTCATCGAGTCCAGTCCCCTGCCCTCATGGCAGGCTCAAATACTGTCTAGACCATCCCTGATAGACATTTATCTAACCTACTCTTAAATATCTCCAGAGATGGGGATTCCACAACCTCCCTGGGCAATTTATTCCAGTGTCTGACTACCCTGACAGTTAGGAACTTTTTCCTAATGTCCAACCTAAACCTCCCTTGCTGCAATTTAAGCCCATTGCTTCTTGTTCTACCCTCAGAGGCCAAGATGAACAAGTTTTCTCCCTCCTCCTTATGACACCCTTTTAGATATCTGAAAACTGCTATCATGTGCCCCCTCAGTCTTCTCTTTTCTAAACTAAACAAACCCAATTCCTTCAGCCTTCCCTCATAGGTCATGTTCTCTAGACCTTTAATCATTCTCGTTGCTCTTCTCTGGACCCTCTCCAATTTTTCCACATCTTTCTTGAAATGCGGTGCCCAGAACTGAACACAATACTCCAACTGAGGCCTAACCAGCGCAAAGTAGAGTGGAAGAATGACCTCTCGTGTCTTGCTCACAACACACCTGTGAATACATCCCAGAATCATGTTTGCTTTCTTTGCAACAGCATCACACTGCTGACTCATATTTAACTTGTGGTCCACTATAACCCCTAGATCCCTTTCTGCCGTACTCCTTCCCAGACTGTCGCTTCCCATTCTGTACGTGTGAAACTGATTGTTCCTTCCTAAGTGGAGCACTTTGCATTTGTCTTTATTAAACTTCGTCCTATTTATCTCAGACCATTTCTCCAATTTGTCCAGGTCATTTTGAATTATGACCCTATCCTTCAGATTAGTCGCAACCCCTCCCAGCTTGGTATCATCTGCAAACTTAATAAGCGTACTTTCTATACCAATATCTAAATTGTTGATGAAGATATTGAACAGACCCCTGCGGAACCCCACTTGTTATGCCTTTCCAGCAGGAATGTGAACCATTAATAACTACTTAGATAACTAATAACTAATTAGATGGTGCGTTAATTTTTCCCTGTCCTTTCCATGCTGCTGTAGAGATATCTATTATCAAATCGGAATAGCTACTGATTTGAACAAGGCTTTATTTATTTGCTGATCATTTTCATGTAATGGAATAGATTGAGACTATACAACAGATTAGTTTTGTAGATTGGATTTATATTTATGACTTTAGATACAAACTCTTACTTAAGAGGAAAGGTGATGAAGTGGGATTGTTTGTTTGTAAAACCACCTTCCGTAGGTTAGAGATCCATATTATATTATCCCAAATCCCAGAACGTGTGTTGAAGGAAAGCTGTGGAAACTGGGCTCTGTTCCTGGCCCCTCTGTGATTGATGCAGAACGGGGTTTTGATTTGCAAAACCATGGGCGGTCAGTAATGTAGGCAAGGGAATATTCCCAAAACTGCCTACACACCCAACCGTCTAAGGCTGGGGCCATGGCATGGCAGCCCCAGCTCCACACATGGCCAAGAAGGATCGGGCTGTGGGTGGGTAGGGCTTGGCTCCAGGGGCGGGGCCTTGGGCAGAAGGGGCGGGGCTGGGGCTTGCCTTCCTCAGCTGGGCTTTTACCTGCCACCCATGTGCAAAACTAAGAACCCAAGAGTTGAGTGTGGATGCAGATCTGTCTGAAATCCATATCCCTGATGTCCAGGTTGGAATTCTGTAAAAGATTCCAGTTTGGGTTTGTGTCAGTGTGGTGCTGTTAGGGGAGGGAAAAAAAAAGGAAAGGAAAGGGAAATGTTTGAGGACTTGGCTTTGGTTCTCCCCAGCTGCCGCATCTATAGTGACTTTTGCTGTTTGCTCTCTGACTTTTGCCAGAAAAGTGAGTGCCTGGAATCTTGTTCTTTTGTGAACAAAATTGTTCACAATTGATGCTTGTAATTACTACAGAAATCAACAACCTCCTGCCTGACTCTTGTACTCCTGCCACATTGCAGATAGGACCATGAATCTGTAACTAGTTAGGGGTTCGTTTGGTTCAGTCAGTTAGAAGTACCATGACTGTGTTTATGTCCATGCATTTAACAGCTTTTCTTCAGACATACAGTAAGCTTCCGATAATCCAGCACCTTTAGGACCCAGGGGGTGCCGGATTATCAGATATGCCGGAGTACCGGAAGGGGGGCTATGAGGGGTCGGGGGTTGGGGGAGGTTGGCGGGGAACTGCACAGTGTGGGAGAGGGCGGCACTGCGGGACCAACCCGGCAGCACCCCAGCTGCTCTGCCCCCTGCTTCCCCAAGTCCGCTGCTGCTGAAACTGACCAGCAGCGGACTTGGGGAAGCTGGGGGCAGAGCAGCTAGGGTGCTCTGCCCCAGGGCTTCCCCAAGTCCACCGCTGCTGAAACTGACCAGCGGTGGACTTGGGGAAGCTGGGGGCAGAGCAGCTCCAATTGTCCGGCTGGCTGGAGCACTTCCGGGTTCCAGTTGGTGCCGGACCATCAGGAGTGCCGGACCACTGGATGCCGGACAATTGGAGTTTTACTGTATATTATGTCCTCACTTGGTATCCAGTCTGTGCCTTTAGGGCAACCTTATAGGGCCCCAGCAGCAACTGTTTGTACCAAGGACTGTATTTTTGCAGCGTCCTCCCCTCCTGCTTCCACTTAGGGTTATGATATTTCTTACACAAAACGCATAATCCTCTGCAATGGGGGAAGGGGGGACCACACTGGTAATTTCATTTTATGGAACCTGCATGCTCTAAGATTTTGATGCTTCCAGGGAGACGTGGGGGAAGCATTACATATTTTGCTAGATGACAGTGATGAAAGGAAATGTACCCCAAAAGCTACCCACAGAGGAGGACTTCTACTGAGAGATCTTGCTCTTTCATAACACCACATCCTCCTTCCTGTGACCTCCAAAGGGAGTCTGCATGGAGATAGGATGTGTGTGAGGGTGGGCACCTGGAAGCACTACATTGGGTATGAGTAGGGCATTTATCAAGATGCTCGCTTTTAACTACAGTGGGGTGAGGCTTCCTTACACAGGTAGACCTTGTCCCCTTCATGTAGGCTGGGCCTGAGTGACTGGCTCCCTTCCACCGGGCCTTGCCTCGTTCTGTCATCTCCAGGTCACCTCACTTGTCTGCTGCTCCTAGTGGCTTCCAGCATGGTCATTACAACATCACCAGCGCCAGTGGTTACACCAGAAGCTGATGGATTCTTATCTCTGCCAGGGGCTGGGCACTAGTGGGGATTTTTTTTCTGCTAAATTACTCCTGTGTAGGCAAGGCTGAGATGCTTAGAAAGAAGAGACTTTTATATTGAGTTGAGCTGAATATGGTGGTGAAGGTCTCAGGACGTCAGGATGAAAAGCCATCACCCCTAGCCAGCCCCCCAAGTACATCTGACACCCACCAAACAGACTGTTTTAAAACCTGGGTCATTGTTACAGGCGTGCCGCTGAGTTCCATGGGAACATATACACAGGGCCACTGTTTTGGTTAATGTGCCATTCTGATTTGGCACACCTGCAAGAGAGCAGCCCTGTCGAGTTTTCTGCTGCATGGGCATTAAACTTTACAACCTTAAAATAAATGAACGAGTGAATGAACACGTCGGACAGCTTTTAAGTGGTTGCAAGGTCAGGCCCTTCTGCAATGAGACTTTGAAAATGTGAAGTGAAGCTGTCTGATATCTCCTTCTCCATCCCCCACGTCCCTGAAATACCTGTGGTTTGCTGAGACAGCTTTAAAAAAACACACACACAAAGATTGTAATATTCGGCTCGTGCTTGATGGGGCTGAAGCTGGTTTTAAATCACTTTTCCGCTTTTAGAACACAGTTCTTGCTTTGATCAGCAACACAAAGTGATCAGGGGCATTTATTATTCCATAGATATGAGCTGGCAGAGGGCTGCTCATGCATCAGCTCTCCTGCAAATACAGAGTGAAAGCAGGCAGGGCGAGAACTTCAGAGATGAGGGGAAGGGAAAGATAGCATCTTAGCTTAATGTATTCCCCTTTACAAATTCCTTATTGCCGTGGCTTTTTTCTCCCTAGTGGATCCAACCATGGAACTAAGCTGAAAGACGCTTAAAGACACATTGTAAGAGAGCCTCTGAAGGCAAAGAGAGCGCATCGTTTTGACTCAAGAAAGCTCAGTAGACATGCTGCAGTAATATAAATCAGGACTAGATTTTTAAAAAAAAATTAACCCCCAATCAAGCTGTGTTGGAGGAGGGGGGTATTTAATGAAACTTTTGGGTATTGGCCAAACAAAGAAGAAAGCAAAAGCTTCCTCCAAATAAGTGAATGGAATTAGAGTCATTGAAATAAATGTGATTTGTTCAAAGAAACACTTTTTTAGGAGCCTGTTTCTGTTAATATTAACCAGACAATTGTGCTTCACCAAATGGAAGGCACAGAGCATAAGAATTACTGCTTAGATGGCAGCTTTATCCTGTAAATAGAAGGGATGTAAAACTTATGGTTAAGGGTTTCAGTCTCTCATTGGCAGAGATCAGGAAGAAATATCCTTTGGACTGGTTCTCCTTGTCCTCTAAATTTGTCTTCTACATTGTCTCTTGCATCTTTCTCCAAAAGAGCTTGTCATACGTAGGGCCGTGTCTATACCTCACTCTCAGTGCTAAAACATTAGTTGTTCTGGGATGTTAAAAAGTATCCCCCTGAACCACAAACATTTTAGCGCTGAAAAGCACCATCATAGACAGTGCTTTATCATTGGGACCCGTGCTCCATAAAACCTGCCATCCCTTGTTCAGGGTGGGGTGTTTTTAATCACTGGGAGAGCCCTCCCCGGTTATAGTGTGTGACTACACTGCCCAAATCACAGTGTGGCTGCAGCCTTGCTGTATCGTGGGCAGTGTAGACATATGTCAGACACAGGGTAGCAAGCAAGGAGCACTTCTGGTATAGCAATTCCTGAGCTCTAGTCCAATAGTTAAGTACATTGCACAAAATTGGTCTATTTTGGTAAACAAGGGCCAAATTCTGCTGTTACACTAAGATGTATTCAGTTTCCCCACTGAAGTCAATGGAATAACTCTGGCCTGCGAATGGAGACCAGTGAGCGAGACTAGAATGGGGGTCCAAGACCACTGATTAATAAATGCTGCAATGATTTTACATGGATCTGATATTTGCCCCTCTCTTTGCCTGAGAGCAGAAATAAGAACTCTCTGGGCAGCTACTTTAAACCTAATTGATTTGCCTTTAATCTTCCTTTAATATTTAACAGCAGATCTATAGGGTGCCGTGAACTTTGATTGAAGTGATACTTAGCTGCATGTGTTCAGCATGCATGCAACCCCAGTGGTACAGCTCTAGGGCTGAGAATGCTCTTCTAATTCTAGGCTGATTTGCTACGTTCCAGTTGCCTTTTTTAATTGTTTTTTTTTTGTTTGTTTTGTTTTTTTTAAGCTGAATATCACATCAGACCACATGCAGCAAATGCGTTTCTGCGTTTAAACATTGCTGGGGATTAATGCAAAAGGAAGCTTAGCAGCAAGCATCTACAACAACTTTCAACAGTGCAAGCGCGCCATCTAGAGGTGAGAAAAACCTAGTAAAACAATGCCTGTGGGAGGGATGAGCAATTAGGTCAGTGTGTGTGCTCTGCCAATGGTTATGTGGATAGTTTAGAACCACAGCACCTTCTAGCTCAAATGTTCAGCTGATCTAAATGTGGGTAAGTTGTTTCAGGTAGAAAATCACAGCCTTTGCCTTTTGGGGGGTTAATTTTAATGTAGTGAGTTAATTTTAATTCAGCCATGTTTAATTTGGTTCCATGGCTTGCAAAAACCCCTACGCCACTTGGAAAGCTGTTTCCTTGTCAGAGCTGCTAGAGCTCAGGATCAGGACCCGTGTGAGATGGAAACTAGGCAATTTCTTAGATAAGTGTTGATGGAAACCGTTGCCTGCATCGCATCTTAAGCTTAAAAGGACAAAGGTGCGTGGTCTTATTTGATTTTTTTAAAATTGTTGAAGAGAATTTAGTGCTCATAAAATGGTGATGGGCACCCTGCAGCTCATGGACCACACGCAGTTCGTCAGGGTAAGCCGCTGGTGGGATGCCAGACAGCTTGCTTGTCTTGTGCCCATGTGTATGACTGCTCGCAGTTTGCCATTCCCAGCCAAAGGGAGTTGCGGGAAGCAGCAGCCAGCCAATCCTTATGCCCTGTGCCACTTCCCGTAGCTCACATTGGCTGGGAATAGGGAAACGCAGCCAATAGGAGCAGCAGCGGCCGCACCTGCGGATGTAAGGTTAACAACCTACCTGGTGGCTCGCCAATAGCCTACTTTGAGGAACTGTGTGTGGGCCGCAGGTTGCTGGCCGCTGTCATGAAAGGAGCTGTACTGACAGACTCTTGAAATAAAAATATTCTATTTATCCACAGATTTAAAAAAAATAGACAACAGCAGGGCAAATTCTTCCCATGAAACCCCACCAGTGTGCCTCAGCATTGAGTTGGAAAGACCCTTGTGGGGTAAAGAAGTACTTCAGTCTCTGAGCATTCATTAATTGGCCTCTGCCAAGGACTGAGGCAGATAAAGCCTTGATTATTCTGGAGAGGAAAAAAAATGATATGTTTAAACTGCTTTTAAGTGCAGTTCAGGGCAAAGAATAATAAGGTGCTGGAGTTGGTAAAATTGTTAATGAGGATGCAAAATAGGGATGTTAAATATCAGCTAATTGAATAGTCGATTAACCTCATGAATTCTTATCAGTTACTCACTGTTCTATAGACCCGGGGGTGCAGGGCCAGCAGCCAGTGCAATCCAACCCCACTCCTGAGGAAACCCCTGTCACTTCATGCTGCTGCAGCAGCCTGGGGTGCCAGGCTGGAGCTGGTCTGCGAGGGGAGCCAGTTTAAAAACTAGCTCCCCTCGCAGACTGGCTGCCTGTTGCCTTGCGCTGCTGCCTCTGATACAGAGGCAGCAGCGCTGGGTTCCAGCAGCCCCTGTCCAGTGGGGGTCTGAGCTCCTGGACCCAGCGCGAGCCAGAACTGAGGTGGGCTGCTGGCCCACCTGGCTCCTAATACACTTTAAATGCTGAGCTGCAGTGGGGGTAGGTCCTGGACCCGGCACAAGCCAGGCTGCTGGCCAGCCTGCTAAAAAATTCACTGTTGGGGGGGAGGGGGAGAGGAGAGGAGAGGAGAAATGCATGGAGTCTATAGCATTAACCGATAAGCTTTTGCTTATCAGTTGATCAACTCCACTATTACATCCCTAATGCAGAACAGGGGGCAGGGACAGCTGAGGGGGAGGGAGCATTCCTGTCAGAAGCTGGCTGCTGAGTGCCATGAGGGGGCAGGTTGTGGGAAGTTCTCTGGGGAACTTGAGTGGGGAACGCTGGGCAGCTCAAGCTTGGGAACTATGGGTTTGGGGGGTTCTTGCAACACCCCCCGATTTTATCTGAGGCTCCTCTCCTGTAAGCTAGACATACACAAATCCATGGGTCCAGATTTAATTCATCCGAGGATACTGAGGGAGTTGGCAGATGTCATTGCAGAGCCTTTGGCCATCATCTCTGAAAACTCGTGGAGATTAGGAGAGGTCCCAGATGATTGGAAAAAGGCAAATGTAGTGCCCATCTTTAAAAAAGGGAAGGACAATCCAGGGACTACAGACCAGTCAGCCTTACCTCAGTCCCCGGAAAAATCATAGAGGGGATCCTTAAGGAATCCTTTTTGAAGCACTTGGAAGAGGGGCGAGTGATCAGGAATAGTCAACATGGATTCACCAAGGACAAGTCATGCCTGACCAATCGGACATGGGGAAGTCAGTGGATGTGATGATGTACCTTGACTTTAGCAAAGCTTTTGATACGGTCTCCCACTTGCGAGCAAGTTAAGGATAAATGGACTGTAAGGTGGACAGAAAGCTGGCTAGATTGTTGGGCACAATGGGTAGTGGTCAATGGCTCAGTGTCTGGTTGGCGGTCAGTTTCAAGTGGAGGGACCTAAGGATTGGTTTTAGGGCTGGCTTTGTTCAACATCTTTATTAATGACCTGGATGAGGGGAGGGATTGCACCCTCAGCAAGTTTGCAGATGACACTAAGCCACGGGGAGAGGTAGATACGTTGGAGGGCAGGGATAGGGTCCAGAGTGACCTAGACAAATTAGAGGATTGGGCCAAAAGAAATCTGATGAGGTTCAAAAAGGACAAGTGCAGAGTCCTGCACTTGGGATGGAAGAATCCCAGGCATTGTTACAGGCTGGGGACTGAATGGCTAAGTAGCAGTTCAGCAGAAAAGGACCTGGGGATTACAGTGGATGAGAAGCTGGATATGAGTCAACAGTATGCCCTTGTCGCCAAGCAGGCTAATGGCATATTAGGGTGCCTCAGGAGGAGCATTTCCAGCAGATCTAGAGCAGTGATTATTCCCCTTTATTTGGCACTGATGAGGCCACATGTCGAGTATTGAGTCCAATTCTGCTCCCCCCCCCGCCCCCCGCACTATAGAAAGGATGTAGGTACATTGGAGAGGGTCCAGCGGAGGCCAACCAAATGATGAGAGGGCTAGAGCACATGACCTACAATTTGGGCTTTTTTAGTCTGCAGAAGAGAAGAGTGAGGGGGGATTTGACAGCAGCCTTCAGCTTCCTGAAGGGAGGTTCAAAGAAGATAGCTGTTCTCCCCTCCCTAAGGAATGCCTTCCAGTGCTTCACCACTCTCCTAGTGAAATAGTTTTTCCTAATATCCAATCTAGACCTCCCCCACTGCAAGTTGAGACCATTGCTCCTTGTTCTGCCATCTGTCTCTCTCAGAACAGCCTCTATATCCTATCTCCACAGGGCAGAGAGGGGGGCACAACAGAACTTGGGATGGAGTTTGCTGGCTGCTTTTGGGAGTGTTGCAAGGCCAGAGCATGGGTGAGCCTGCCTTAGCCCCACTGCACCACCACCCAGGAGCCACCTGAGGTAAGCAGTGCCCAGCTGGAGCCCACATCCTGAACCCCTACCCCAGTCATGAACCCCCTCCTGGACCCCTAGTCCCTGCCCTAGCCCCGAGAACCCCTGCATCCAAACACCCTCCCAAAGCCTGCACCTAGAACCCTCTCTGGTCCCCCAACTGCCTGCCCCAAGCTCAGCTCAGAGCCCCTCTCACATGCCAAATCCCTTAATCCAAGACCAGAGCCTGCACCCCAACCTGCTGCCCCAGCCTGGGGAAAGTGAGGGAGGGTGTGGGAGAGAGGGAGGCTGGAGTGAGCAGGGGCAGGGCCTCAGAGAAGGGGTGTAAAGGAGGTGGGGCAAGGGTTTGAGGTAGATCTTGGATTGCACTTAAATGTAAAAAGTGATCTCGTGCTTAAAAAAGTTGTAGTCCCCTGCTCTAATGGTTTCTTCTGACCTTAAAATTTACGAAACTTCGAAAATATGGGACATAATATTTCAAAAACTGCATTTGCATAGACAGGTGGGCACCTAGGCACACTAGTGTAAAGACCGTTCTGCCCTGATCATGATGGCCAGGCAAATCATATATGCCTGAACAAGTGTGGGTTTTTTTTTTTAAATCTATTCTTCTCCCAAGTGATGTCCTGTTGCCAGTAATGGTCACTTACTGGACGCTTTGTTGACTGAGCACCTAGTATTGCACCCACACTAGTTTCAGCCAAAAGTGTTTGTTTGTTTTTTAATTGAAGAGTTGTACTGAGAGCACTGGATAATGAACGAGGAAGATTGTGCACTGGTTTCAAAAGATGCCAACCATCCCTGTGCTCATGCTGATTTTCTGGAAGCCTGTTTGGTTACATTCTGCCTTTGGGGCTACCCCCAAGTGAGATGGCTGTGCTGCCGTTAATAAAATATATTTGAGATTCTTTATTACTGGCTCTTACACAGAGGAAATATTTTTCATTTATTTCCCCACACCCCCAAAGTTAGGTTAATAGGGAACAACTTCACTGTGTTGAAAGCACAGAGCAATATGCCTGAGCAATGATCCTAATAAAGTCCAGTCAACAATAAACCCCAGTAGTCAGAAACAATTTTGCTTGAGTGTCCTGATTGGAATCTGGATAATTTAGAGGAATTTGTCAATGAGCAGCTGGCACCCATGCAGCAGACAGAAGGGGGGTAAAGGGGGACTTCTTTAATTATCTTGAAGTCAGCAAAAACAAAACCAGATGGAGTGCATAATCTGCCTACAATACTTGTGACTGGGTAAATACAGCTATGTGGCTGCAAACATGAGGGCAAAACAAATGCTACTAGAAGAGGGACTTTTCCCCTGGGCTGGCCATGTGGACACTGGTACAGTTACACTGTAGCTGTTACCTAAAATTGAACTGGAAAAATTAAACAATCAGTCATCCTTTGTCTTTAACTGTTGACTACCATGTGCAGTGCTAAATGTTGAGAGACTGGTTCTTGTGTAACCTTGGGTTACCAGTGTTGCTCTCTGTCCATGCCTAGCGGCTGGACCACAGTAGGGGGATTAAGTCCGTACAGCCTTCGAGCTCTAATGCACGCTTTCAGATCCAGAGGTCCTAGGTTGCATCCCTTCTACCCATCCTACAGCATCCGTAAATGCACATCACTCTAGAGAGGTTAGGCACTACCACATAAGTATGAAATCAGTCTTTCCTGAGCAAGAATTCAGGCCAGAATGAACACATTGAGCAATAGAGAGTTTTGGGATCTGAAATGTTCAAAGCGCTAAGCAGCCTTTCTAAATTCAAGGGCTAAAGAGAGGAATCAGCTGTGAAGTCTGGGCCTGGTTGTGCCACTCTGACTTACCTGGTCAGGCCTATAGCTCCAATCTTACAAACTGTCGAGTGGGGGTTCAGTTGCTGTGTCTATTCTACATACTTATAGGGCTGTCGAGTGATTAAAAAAAATAATCATGATTAATCACGATTAAAAAATGTATCAATCAATCACACTCAGATAATAATAGAATACAATTTAAATATTTGTGGCTGTTTTTCACATGCACAAATATATTGATTTCAAGTACAACACTAGCATTCAAAGATCATGCTACTCACTATATATTATAAATATTTGCCTTGTAAAAATATTTTTCAGTTCACTTAATAAAATACTGTAGTGCAATCTCTTTATCATGAAAGTTGAACTTACAAATGGACAGTTATTTTTGCACATAAGTATGCTAAAAAAACTTCACGGCCTACAAGTCCACTCAGTTCTACTTCTTGTTCAGCCAATTGCTCAGCCAAACAAGTTTGTTTACATTTTCAGGAGATAATGTTGCACTCTTATTTACAACAAAGTGAGAACAGGCATTCACATGGCACTGTTGCAGCCCATGTTGCAAGATATTTACATGCCAGATGTGCTAAAGAGTCATATGTCCCTTCATTCTTCAACCACCATTCCGAGGGCATGCATCTGTGCGGATAATAGGCTCTGCTCGAGGAACCAATGCTGTGCAGACCAATGTGTGACTGATTCCCTCGCCCCATGCTTTATGCAATTGGCTTATAAATATAAATATGCATATCAAAGATTGTTTGGCCAAAATACCTCATGTAACCTATCAGTTTTAATGTTGCATTCTGCTGCATCTGTTATCTTATTTTGGTGCATGTATCAGTCTTATATGTAAAATTAGAAATATGAGGTATGAAGACTGTTTATATGCTAATGAGAGCCATCAATGGTGCACCTGAAGCCTTAAGGACTGAGTGATCAACTTAACCACTTGTAAACAGTTTTGTTTGTCCTTTAGGTCTAAGCAGAAAGATGTGACCATACCACCTTGTACTGGGATATCAGCTTGACCAGCTAATTTTCCATTGAAAGGTGGATATAGCACAAAAGATTGCCACCCAAGAAACATCTATTTAAGCAATGGGAAACTAGCAGTCCCTGTTGTCTCTGGTGGTGTGACACCCCTGAAAGGAGAGTTGGGGACCCAAGCAAGAGTAAAAAAATCATCCTTGACTTGAAGACTTGCCTGAAATAAGAACAGTTATTAGGGTAAGTGTGCAATAAGTTTTACTATATTAGAACTTGGATATAAAATTCTGCTTAATGAGTTAACCGGTTAATCCTTAGGTTTAAGTGGTCAACTGATTAAGCAGGATTCCAGGGAGGTCCACTCCAGTCCCCCCCATGTTTGTGGGCCGGCCAGCTCCAATGGTTCACCTGTGCTGGGCCGCAGGTGAAGGGGCTGTTCCTGGGCACTAGTTAACCAGTACCAGTAAAGTTAACTGGCTACCTGTTCACATCCCTGCTAGCCATGTGTTTTCTTTTCATTTTAATTCTGTAACTTACTTGAGTCTGTCTGTTTTCACTTAAATCCTACTGTTTGTACTTAAACATTTTGGTTTACTATCAAGCTCCGTCTGCACATTCTTCTTTCATTATTAAAGTCGGCTTGTCTGATTGAGCTTTCATTATGTAAAAGTCTTGCACAGAAAAAGATGGATTTGGGGTTTTTTGATCCCATTTGGGGGTTGGTTTTCTGAGCACTGTGCCTTAGCACTGCAGTCTCCCAGAGCTGAAGTGGTTCAGTGTCTTCAGGGGGGTGGGTACCCCAGCTCTGTGCCTTGTCTGGGGAAGACCAGAGAGTATGTCCCAGCAGGATAGTGTGGTGGGGAGCCCCAGGCTATGTCTAGACTACAGGGCTTTTCTGTGTGTGTCCAGGGAACGCGTCTGCTCTTCCGCTTTTTCTTGCAGAAGAGCAGATGCGCTCTTTCGGAAGCCCTGTCTTCCTCCTCCCAGGAGGAAGAAGGGCTCTTCCGAAAGAGGGGTTTTTTTTCCAAAATTTGGCCCAGTGTAGACGGGCCAAATTTCAGAAAAACCTCTTGCAATGTGTGTACCTTTTTCCGATAAAGCCCCATAGTGTAGACATAGCCCCAGAGAGCAAGGTGTCTTGTGACCCCAAGCCCCTCAGCCTGGAGTCCCCTCCCATACTCTGAACCCCTCAGCTTCAATCCACCAGCCCAGAGTCCACTCCTGCACCCCAAACCCATCATCCCCACCTGAAGCCCTCACCCCCCCCCCCACACACACACTGAACTCAATTTTGGCTCCACATCTGTGTCTTCACCCAACAGGAGCCCACACCCCTTCCTGCACCCCAATGTTCTGAGCCAGTGACAGAGGGAGGGGGATGGAGTGAGTAGGGCTACAGCAGAGAAAGGCTGGGGCAGGCGTAGGGCCTCAGAGGAGGGACAGGATACGGGTGCTCAGTTTTGTGAAGGTTAGCAATCTGGCATGTAAATACCTTGCAGTGCCAGCTACAGTAGTGCCAGGCAAATGCCTATTCTCCCTTGCAGGTGACATTGTAAGAGCCAGGCAGTGTTAGCTGCTGTAAACAAACTTGTTCCTCTTGGTTGAACAAGAAGCCTGAGTGGACTTGGAGACTCTAAAGTTTCACATTGTTCTGTTTTGGAGTGCAGTTACGTAACCAATAGAGCTACAGTTGTAAACTGTGTGTAGATTTCACTGCAGCACTTGTAAACAAATACTATTTTTATCACTTTTATATTGCAGATATTTGTAATAAAAATAATATAAAATTGAGCACAGTACAATTTGTATTATATTGAGGTCCATTACAACATATTTGAAGATGCAGGAAACCATCCCAAATATTAAATTTCAATTGGTATTCTACTGTTAAATTGTACAATTAAAATTGTAATTAATCATGTTTTAATAATTCTTTTTAGCTAAGCAATCTGCCATTAAATCGACAACCCTACTTATATATTCTGCATAGGTAGAGCCCTGCAAATCTGCAGCTATCCACAGAATATCTGTATCCATGGATATGGATAGCTATGGCTCAGATACCGATGCATAAACAAATTTTGTATCCATGAAGACCTCTATGCATAGGTTCTGCTGGTGCTTGCCAGTAATGTATCAAGCAACAAGTCTAATAGAAGTGAGTGTGAATGTGTGTGTAAAGTGATCAGTCCCTGAAGTCTGCCAGTCTGGGTAACCAGCTACCAGCACCACCTTGACACCTGAAGAACAGTGTGAGTGAGCCCTGCAAAAAGCCCCTTCAAGAAAAGATCAAAGTCCCATCTGCAGTTAACTGATGACTCATGATCAGACAGTGCCCTGGGGCAGTGGGACAGGACAAGATTTATGGACTAAAGATGGGCGCAAAACTATAGAATTGGGTCTTTCAGTTCTACAGCCATCTTATGGGAACATTAGTGCGCACTGACAACCCAGCTGCCCTCCTCCTGTCTAGAACACCTGGCCAATGGAATAGCATGAGCAACTGAGGCTGGTAATTACATCCCATTTGTAGAAATGTGTGTATGTATAGTGGACAGTTTTAATAGCTAGGGACAGTAAATGACTTCTGCCTTCACAATAAACTTGGCATGTTGCCTTATGCCCCTAACAAGCTTCTGCTAGTTCTGTTTCTACTAGTTGATGCCATTACACCTTTCACTGTTTCCCTGCCTATGATTAATTTTGACAGTCATATTAATTCAAAGTAGCAAAAAACCCTCTAATGGAAGGGTTGTCTCGGATTATTGATGGGAGCTAGAGCCCTTGCTGGAAATTCCTTTTGAGACGGTCTGAGCCTCCAGGGGACGTTCGGGCACTGAATGCATTCAGAGTTACTCACATCCCTCTAGGTGCCACACAACTGCGCTACTGTTTCATTAAAAGAACTTTACATTTTTATATAAAGTGACAAGTGCCCTTTTCAAAATTATATAGATGTGATTTGGAATCAAGGTCTGCCTGGCAGTTACCTTACACAATAAATTCTGAATGTTTAGTGTCTTTATATTAAGAGCGCTGTGCGCTGGTCTTGTCCATACTGTCTGTATGTACAATCAAGCATGATGCATATATTATATGGCCATAAGTTTCAAACTGGGGTGCCTAAAGTTAGTTTTCCAAATCTGTTTGTAGGCACCTAAATAAATGGCTGAGTTTTTCAAAGTTGAGTGCTTTAGCTGCAGATGCTTAGTATCTTCCAGGGAAAAAGTCAGACTACTTCAATAGGTGTCTAACTTTAAGCAACTAAATAGATACAAAAATCTGTAAAGTGAGGCTCTTTCATTACTATGACTTCAAATGCTTAGGCCTGGGTGCAAGGGATGCAATCATTAGAATTTAGAAGACCATAAAATTAACAAATATTTCTCACACTACTCAATATGAAAATCAAATGAGTGACTCTCACAGCAATAGTCTTCTAACAAATATGTACTTCAGTAGTCCTATTAATGAACACAAGGAACAGGGAGATCTGATATAAGAGACAAATATTAGAGAAAGGAGAAAACTGTGTGTGGAACAGCTCTTATTTTTTACTCATAATATAGGGAGTCTTTGCTATCTAAGACTCCTACAGACCTATCAATACGTATCAGCATCTTTACTCTGCTTGGTAACGTTGAACAGGGTTACAGGAAATCCAATTTGGAAAAAGATAAGAAAAGGTACTAAGGTTCCACACAATCCTAGCTGAAGTCTTCCCTTTGTCGATGGCTCCCCACCCACCTCCAGTGACAGTGTAAAAGCTGGTCAAGAATTTACTTTCCACTTTTTCACCACTTCTGTTTTATTTTGGAATAGGAGCATAGTCAAAGCTTCCTTTAGAGGAAACCTGTACCCATTTTGATTGATGGCTATAGGGCGAGGGTCATAGAAACAAACATTGCAATCGTTTGAAAGGCTTGCTTTAGTTCAAATATTTGGAACAGTGTCACACCACAGCTTTTTCATGCTCAAGCAGCATGGGGACTCAGAATTAGACACTGTAAATCCATTTCAACTGCATTTTAGCAACATCTATTATCCCTGTATAACTGATGTCACTTTTCAGTACAAACCCCAGCTGTTCCGATCAGAAATAGCTCTACTTAAATAAAATTAAGATTCTGCTGTAGGAGTTCAGAAGGCAAGAAAGCTTCATCCAGGGAACCTTTCTTGGAGACAAGATTTTTTTCAGGGGGAGGAGAGGAACAAACAAAAAACCAGTCCCCTCAGAGGACAGTGTTATTTGTAGTCCTGAGAGAAGGCGAATACTCTCTCACCTGCCACAACTACAGTCCTGGAGACAGGCAGGGCAATAGTCTAAATACAACTGGAGTGGTTTGGTACACATACTTCATGTTTTGTGATGAATCAAAATAAGTACAGAACTCAAACTGTACTGCAAAAGAATTGCAGAATTTCTTATATTACAAGTAGTTTCTCAATCAGATCATACCTAATTATGACTTGCTTCCCTATCCAGGTGACTGATATGTTTTTCCTCTGAATCAGTCCAAGAATAAAGAGACAGTTGAAGGGAAGAAGAAAATCTTTATTAAGCAGAAGGAATGTAAAACTATCTTAATAGCTCTGGCTAATTTAATAGCTTTCCAAGTTAAAGAACAAGTTGATTTATATAGCAATTTTACATTTCACACCCCATTAGCTACAAATATTTCAAGAATTTCGGGGAAGGGTTGGGTCTTCTAATCATGCTCCTCCTCAGGCACTCACCCTGAAAAACATTGGACCACCAAACCTGTAATTGAAGAGTGAATCATTCAAAAATAAATAGCCAGCTTGACGGTGAACAAGCTCCACTGCCAGCCCCTACACGCAGATCGAAGTATTTACTGGACTACATAGACTGTGCTTCCTTTACCCTCTAGCCTCTACCCTGTATCATTTACTCCGAGTCCTTTCACAGAATTTGTGCAGTATGGATGTATGTCCATGCTGCACAAATGTGTGCTACATCCTATTGCCTCCTTGGAAGCTTGGATGGATTCTTTTTTAAACAGACTTTTCAACTGTCTCAATCCCCACATATGAACTTCATCAAGTATTACTGCTGTTGCATCAGTCTGAATACACTCAGTGACCTGACATTTCAGTAGGTGAAACTGGGCAATCCTTCCAAGAAGCAGGACACTAGATTTTGTATTAAATGTTGTATAAAAAGACTTTTACAAGCAAAAAATCAGAACTCAGCACACGTGTTGGCATGCTGTTCAGAACCCTGTGAAAGAACATTAGTTTTAAGTTGCTGAGGGCTCCTATTAGCACCTATTTTACTTAGGCTTTTGATCTTTTTATGGGAAAAACTTTATAATGCATAAAACTAGATTAAATTTACACTGGAATGAGTTGAAACTCCATCTCATTTTCCATCCTTGATTATTACAGCTCCAACAATGATAATCTAAGTGTCTGAATGATGCATTAAGAGCTGCTGGATAGAAGATACATACACTATGTTACCGTGACGTGACAGAATTGAGCTGGACATCGGTTTAATGAATTCCTGGTTGATGAAACCCTGTCCCACTCACTGACTGAACATGACTTTGGTCACAAAAGAGGGTTCTCCCCCCTCTTTCCCTACTGCTAAGCTGCCACTCTGGGGATCGAAGAGCTGCTAAAAAATGCCTGTGCAATAACGGTCTGCCATATAGGCAACACACATTGTATCAATTAGTAGCAGAGGCAGGCAGGGAATGTGTTTTAATATTTTAAAAATGCCCTTGAAGTACTGGAATACAAAAGGTTCAAGGGAGTCCTTATTTTCTGTGTCTGTTCATGTAGGTATCTTTCATAGCAAATACTTGTAAAAAAAACTCAACCCCACTTGCACAATGCAACAGGCATTGGGGCCAAATTCTGCTGTGCCCTGTTTCCATCTGCACAGGCAGCCATTTCCCCTCTGTCCAGCACTCGGGAGAATGCTATAAGCAACTTCCCTAGTGCTAAAGGCGATAGTGTGCTGGCTGGGGTATAGCCAGGATGCATGAGATGGTGTTTAAAATGCATCAGTGGCAGATACATACTGCTCTGTACTTCCTGAACTGATACCACCCCTCTGAACTCATACCACCCCTCAAGCTGCGATGGCTCCATTTTCTTTCCAAAAGGGATCTTGCCTTCAGGTGGTAATGAAATAAAAGGCATCTGCTTTTGCCCTAAAAGCAAGCGAAACTAAAAACCTCTTCCCGCCAAAAATACATGTGTCCCTTCAGTTACAAAACAGGTGCACCCAACAGTACAATAGTTCTATACACAAATTTAGGGTTATTTGAGCCCATTTCTACCTAGAAGTGGATTTCAGAGAATTACCTACCTCAAATACTGACATGCAAAGTAGGCTTACAGCACAACCAGCAGCACAGAACATCCACCTTTAAAAAGAAAACACTCAAAACTAAACTAAGACCAATGCAGAAACTCATCATCTTGGCCACAATGCTTGGGGCCTGTTTCTGAAAAAGAAAAACCACACCCCATTGCTGCACCTGTGCACATTCACAAAGGGCCAGCTAAATGCACACCTGGCATTCTGTGCCCTCTTGGCAGCCACCTAGGCATACGGTTTGAAAACGAAGACCTAGCTCTTTCAATGCTGTTGGAATATAAAATAAGGAGACTTTTCTTCTCCTTGACTGAAGGGCCTGAATTCCCAGCGCTCCAGGAGCTGTGTGTTCTGGACATACAGTGCTATCTGATCACAAACCAAATTTCTCAGCTCATCTTTCCAACTGTCTCTTAAAGGAAATTCTGTTTTGATAATATACTTCCAGTCACATTAGTGGTAAAATTTACACACTGAACCTGAGCAGATAGTAACTGACTTTATAAGTGTACTCAAGTGGCAGAACTACTGCCATGGCTTGTTTTAAAATTAATACCTCAAAGAAGTTTATTGAAAAATTTACAGTTGAAGAAACTAAGGACACAAATCCGAAGTTACTCAGAGAAAGAGGTTTTCTGTTCTGCGCACCTGAATTAAACATATTGCAGCAAAACACCTAAAACATGTGTACACAGAAGGAACCCATTATTGAGCTCCCCAGAAAGGAGAACCGAAAAGATCAAAAGAAAGAGAGGGGTGAATGTGAGAACTGACACAAAAACCTAAGAACTCCAAGGTTTTATTGATGTGACATCTTGTGTTTGAAGAAAAATTAAATTTACATGATCAAAAACTTCCACAGATTTTCATAAACAGCAAAAACATTCATGAAACAATGAACCACAGCATTATTAATGCCCTAAAGATTTGTTTAAAAACTTGGAAGAGTGTGAAGGGAGAAAAAGGGCACTTTTAATTAAATAAATTTAGGAGGAAAAGAAAAGTCAGAAAAAAAATCCTGATTTTTCTATCAGTTGCAAAATATTAACCTCGGTATCATTGCAGCTGAAAGTGGATGTTTGCTTTTATCTGATGTGGGTCGCTTTGCCAACTCTTCAAAAATGAGGAAACAGATGCTATGTCTTAATTTAAATAATGAAAACTGCTGTTCTGTATCAGTGGCATAATGAACAGAGCCTTGTAGAAGATGGACCATCTGAAAACTGTAACATTAGACCAGTTCAAGGCATGATTCCCAGCTTCATGTATCCTGAAAAAACTAGCTCCAACTCAAAACACTCGCCTGAGGTAAGGACTCATGCTATCACTGTCCCACCACTCGCTGAGTATGCATTTTCCATGTGCTCTTGGGTAAGATACCTGTGGCTAGTAGAATCATGGCCAACACTGGTTGTATGTGGCAACAGCTAGATGAACAGACCTGCTGCTTTTCAATGTACTTTGAACTTCTGTTACTGAAATTCTACACTCCCCTGTAAGCACTTTCATCTCCTCCATAGATGTAAAAAACAGTAACTCTGATCCTATTTCATATGCAGAAATCAACCCAAAGGCAAGTGATAAAAACACAAACATCATCATCCCATTCAATTATTCAGCAGTTTTGCAGACATACTGGAAAAAAAACTAGTATTTGATATAAAAATTGTCTATGGAACAGTCTAACTTCATTTTTCCCATGGATCATAATTCCACGTGTGCTCCTAGATCTGTAGAAATAAAAAGAAACAGGATGAAAATCAATTGATGGGTTGGGCATGAGTCATGTGTAAAACTGGATTTACAAGCCCAAGGATTGTTCTCTTGGAACAGAATTACACAAATGAATCCCCTGTGAATTGTAAGGCCAGCCTGCACACAGTAATCCTCTGACCTTTGTATTAAATGACATTTTTCTTCAACTGTTGAAAAATTGAGAGGTAGGCCCAAATTTGAGAACCTTCACCCACCAGCTTTAAGGTCTGTGCTCATGTTAAGTAATCCCTGCCACACAATTCCCTTCATATATGTTCTTGCTTTTTGTGGTCAAAATGATGCCCAAATTGCAAGTCTGCCCTCCTGTACATTTCTTAACTAATATTTGCAAAGTGCTAACTAAGAGTGACTTGAAACATACTGGGTAAGCTATATATTACCACTGTTCAGAATGCAAACCAAAGCTACTACACTCATGTATTGTAGATAGGCTTCACAAACAATTTACTTAAAATCAAGAGATATGAAGGCCTTCTTGACAATGTTCACAAATGGGTTAGAGCCACCTGTATGAGCACTTACACCATTGTCTGCTGAAAACTAATTGAGATTATGCAGTAGTAGACTGAAGTTTGTGTCCAGCCAAATGTTCTCCAGTATATTAAGGATGACATTCAATGTCTGAAAAATTCCCATTCTGTTCAATTCACAGAACTGTGAGGCATTTTGTTTAGCCTGGATTCTGTTAAAGCATTTGCATCTTGAAAAATGAACAGAATGTTAAGGAATGTGCCAGTAAATTTCTCTTCCCTACGTCATCTACAACGGACTTTCACTAAACCCAAATAAAGACACTAATGTACAGTGGCATAGTACACTTGCATTAAAATGGTCAAGCATGCATTATTTTCCAGCAGCTGGGAAGAAATTCACTAAAATGTCATTACATATTATGTAAACTCTTAGCAAGCTCTTAGTTTCAATAAAAGCCATTTTTCTAAATGGGAGACTGTACAATTTACCTTTTCTGTTTTGCTGTTTCATCCCGTCTGTTGTAGCAATGGTTCCTGATTCTTTCTCTTTCTGGAAATGACTGTATAGCTGTTTGATTTCTTGATCGTAGTCTTGCCACTCTGGGACGATGCGCACAGCTGCTTGCAGCTTGGGCTCTTTCGTCATTGGATTATTACACTGCAAATGAAACACAGTTCTTTACTAAGACAGATGGTCTTTCCATACATGCTAAAAAGACAGGTCTGTGGTAACTCAAGTATTTTCAAGCCCCAGATTTACCTTATCTTTAAAAAACCCTGAATATGGGAAACACTTCCTACTGCAGTATTTCTTAAACTGTGTTCCGTGGCACACTGGTGTGCTGTGAAGAACAGAAGTCAAAATGGCCACCCTTAAAGGGGCAGGTGACTTTTTTTTCCCCCCTCAGTAACTTTCCCTCCCAACCCTTTTTCCCCTGACTTCCCAACCCCCCAACAAAAAATCCTTGGTGTTCCTCAAAAATAAAATTTTTTTTGGTGTTCCTTGGTCTTAAAAAATTTAAGAAACACTGTCCTACTGGATGAGAGTAGTTGTAATTCCACTATCATCCATGACTAACTGAAAGGAAAACCCTTCTTGCTGCAGCATGTCTCATAGTTGGCAGAGAGAGTACAGGTTTAAAGTCTATTTCCAACTCATTCTAAAACCATTCCTGTAATTAGCTATACAATCAATACAGGAAGAAGGGGTAAAGCAATGCTTGCAAAATGCAGAGAGAGAAAACTGCTGGTGAGTAAGGATGTGGATAATCTATGTAATGTACATATATGGCCCTCATCACTGTAGTATCTGATAGCTTCACAACACCCCTGAAAGGTTGGGAAGCACTACTCTCTCCATCTTCTGGGGTCAGTCATTCAAGCATCTGCCATCTTCGCATGTTCAAAACAGCACTAGAAACCACCTGTTTACCCATGATGATGCAAACTATCACTTCATCTGCTTTGAGGTCTCTTTCTTACTAGCCTCCCAAGCAGTGTTCTCGCTAACATTTTCTATCCTTGGGCAGGTTGAATTTTCTTTTGGGCAGGTTGAAATTTGTTCTGTGAAACACCAATACTGAGGTAGTGTGTGGATGTGCACCCCCGATACAAACCCCCCCCCCAAAAAAAACTCAAAGAGTAGAAGACCCAGAACAAATTAACACATGGCCTCAGGGTTTGTAGATGCATGTTTCAAAGAGCTTGCAGATAAGGTTTCATCCTACAACACAACTAGCATCACACCTAGTACTCACTACTTCTGACTCATAAGAGTCAGAACTCTACTAAATGGCAAAGATCTGGCCCTAATGTAATACAATATACCAGGTATTAATTAGCAGGGCTCAACAAAT
The DNA here is from genome assembly GCA_019425775.1 of Rafetus swinhoei. NCBI lineage: Eukaryota > Metazoa > Chordata > Testudines > Trionychidae > Rafetus > Rafetus swinhoei. The sequence goes on from CM033432.1 coordinate 50,231,593, forward strand.
ACGCTCGCCTGTGGCGAGTAGATTTTACCAGCTGGCGAGTGCAGGGGCGGGCTGGCCGAAGCCTGCACTACAGGCAGCGCAGCCCCATCCGATCCACCGGCCGGCGGAGGAGCAGAGCGCCGCTGGGAAGGGGGAAGTGCGGCAATTCTTGCCACCGGGCTGCCTGCATGCAGCTCCGGCGCGAGGAGGCGGGGCGGGATGCCAGGACACTGGCGTGATGTGGCCCCGCTGATTTTAAAGGGCCGCCGCGGCAGCTCAGCTCTGGCCGCGTGTCCCTGGGAGCTGGCTGCAGCGCGCAGCACAGCCAGGCCCCACCCCACCGGCTCCAGTCCTGCCACAGCCCCAGCTCCCCTTTGTCTCCGTGCTGCCTGTTCCACACGCCGCCCCTGCTCCCCTGCACCCCAGACCTCCTGCTCTCCCTCTTCCCTGCGACCCTCTGGCTCTGCGCGGCCCTTGCACCCCGCACCCTGCCCCCCCAGCTCTGTGCTGCCCATTCCCTGCAATGCCCCTAGACCCCGATCCCTCTGCCCCTCCCGTTCCCCACATCCCATTCCCCGTGCCTCCACCGCACCCTGCTCCCCACGATCCCTGCGTCCCTCTGGCTCTGTGCCTCCCGTTCCCTGCGCCACTCCAGTACACCCCACTGTTCCCTGCACCCCTCTGGCTCTGTGCTGTCCCAGCACCCTGCTCCCCCTGCGGGTCGGGAGTGAAGGGTGCTTGTCCATAGGGAGGGGCTGGACAGGCCAGGGAAAAGGCTGCTGTGACCCAGCAGCCAGTCAAAGGGGGAGTTCACTTGAAGCACCTTTGCCTTTATGGAAAAAAACAAATGAAAACGCTATTTGCTATTTATAGGGCTAAAATGCCGGGACAAAAAAGAAAAACAAAAAAACCCCACTGCAAAATGCAAACGTGTAAAAAGACAACAAAAAGGGGGGGGGTGGCCAAAAAATGTTTTGCTTGGGGCAGCAAAAAACCTAGAGCTGGCCCTGGGGGAGGGGAGGGGAGGGGAGGTCAGGAGAAGAAGAAGAAGAAGAAGAAGGGGAAGGCACCAAGGGACAGGGGTGCAGGAGAGACAAATGACCGGGGGCCAAGTGCAGACAATGAGGAAAAGGGCAGGAGGGGAAGTGTCAGTGGGAGGGGGCACAGGGTGATGCTGGGAGAGGAGAGGGTAAGGGCACTGGGGGATGGAGGGGGAGGTGCTGGGAGAAGGCTTGAAGGAAGGGGTGGGCATGAGGAAGGCTGGGATGGAGCAAGGTATCTGTGAGGGCACAGAGGGGCATGAGGGGAATGGGGGCAGAGGGTGGTGAGGGGATGTGTATCAGGGAAAAAGAGGGCAAAGGGGACAGGGGCAGTGAGGGAAGGGGGAGGCACCAGGGGTGCAGGTGCCAAGGGATTCTGGGGGTGAAGCAGAAGGGCAGACACCTGCAGGGGAGGGACCAGCACCAGAGGAGAGAGGCAGGGCAGGTGTGTAGAGGGAGGTGTTAGAAGAGGGGTAGCTCACATGATCAGAGTGGGGCTACTGGAGGAGTGGGAACAGGGGGGAGAGAAGGGCTGGTGGAGGAGGGGCAGGTCTTAGGAAGGCTGAGGGCAGTAAGAAGGGCAGGAGTCAGGACAGCAGAGGAGGGTGAGGGGTTGGGGGGCAGCAGGCACCAGGGAGCTGATGGAGCAAGGGAGGAGACATGGCAGCAGAGAGAAAGGTAGAGGTTTATAATATATTTATTAATAACTTGGGTGATATTTATTAATAACTTATTAGTAATTACTGTTCTTATTCTTATTAGGAATTTATGCCATTAAAAACACTTTTTGTGGGGAGGGTGAGTCCTTTTTGTCGAGTAGGGTTTTCCATAATTTGTCGATGCCTGTTAATTAGTAACATGGGATTAAAAAAAAATCATTAAGATCAGAGTTTTTGATATCTGCCACACTCCCAAAAAAAAAAAATCTATTAAAAGAATCTTTTTCTTTCTTATCTTAAACCATTGACACCTATGCAAACTTTGTTTGAAATATAATCATGCAAATGTCTTCCTGGCACGCGCGCACACACCCACCACATGCAGCCTGCTTTCCTCCCTCCAATCCAGCCAGAGAGGACTGCAACAAGTGAGTCAGACACCCCAAACAAACTGCCCCGCCTCCACCTCTCTGCACAGATGGCAGCACCCACCCACCCTCTTTCTCTCCCACCTACACCATGCAGTCAGCCCCTTATCTCCCCCTTCCCAGGAGGCTTGAGAGTGCTGAGTTTCTGCTTCTCCTAGTGCAGACGGGACTCTCTAAACTCCCCTCCCCTTTGACTCCCCTTCAGCCAATTAATTACTCCCTCCCTCCCTCCCCCACCACTTATTCTCTCCTTATCTCCCTTTACCTGCTCTGGGAGCTGCTCAGTTCCAAGCAGGCAGCTAGCTCTGTTTAGCTGCTCGTTCAGTGAGAGGACGTCCTGCCCCTGCCAGTCAGCTGAGCTCCCTGACTGCGTGGTCAGCTTTGAACTTCTGAGTGGAGCTCAGAAAACAGCTGTGTGACTATGCATGCGCACAACTTACAGGAAACTATGGCTGGGGAGCAAGGTTCCATTAATCCTCTGTCTGTTTAAAATTCCTGAAATTCATCAGTCACATGACAGACTGACTTCTATCCTAGTGGTTTCATTTCAAAATCTGTCCATTTGTGTAACTTTAGTGCTCAGACACCCATAGGGCCTCCTAAAAGGCTGGGAGCTCATCCTTGATCACATCATCATCTATAAAATGCCTAGAAATGGCCAGTGTCTCAGACAGCCTCTGACAGTTAAACTTCCCATCACTTACCCACCTTCTCCCACTTGGAGGCATCAGGCACCTTTTAAAAATACCCAGACAGCTCAGGGGAGGTGGGGTTCTTTAGTCTGAGAGGGCAGGCTCTCTCAGAAAAGGAAAACTTTGATCTCTCCCCCACTCCGTTGGGTTAAATTTAGCTGGGCCCATCATGTCTATGGAAAGGAGGGGGGAAGAAAGAGGGCAAGTACTCAGTTCAGCTAGGGAAAGTCCCTTCTCCCTGCTGCGTACGACTCAGGGATGCCAACCAATATGTGTTGGTGAAAGGTCATTTCTACTTTGGCCAGCTGCCAAAGGCAAATGCTAATATCTCTACTTTACAACAACATGCTAAGATATAAACCAATTTAAATCTACTTATGAGCCATAATGGCCTTACCAGATCAATAGTTTTTGCTCTTTTCTTTGAAGAATCATCACACCATGTTTCACACCAAAGCCACTCCTGTGGCAGTGATTTAATGGGCACCTGATGGATCATGTTGTTGGGCAAATCCTATTTGAAGGACAAAATGTATTAGTGGTATCTACGACAGTGAGGGGGGAAAAAAAAATCATTTACCTTTAGAATGCCCAAGGATTGCCCTATGAGAACGTCTAACCTAAAGAACAGAATGTACCATATACCCAAGAAGAAAAATAAGAGTTTTCTACTGAGTGAAAGTGAATGATAACATTACCCAAACAAAATCTATGAGAGTTAATTGTTTAAACAGCTGCCAATTGTAGAGTTCAGTATTCAATATTAATCATCAGTTCATTTATCATCTTGTGAGGTTTTAACTCCATTTGATAGTTGTATGCGTATCTCTTATCAAATCCTCACTTCTGCAGTAAGCTAGCTCAAATGGCTATTTTCTTAAGAGATTCCTGTTGGCATGTGTACTGCTGTTTAGAAGACAGAGCAATGGTCCCAAATACTCTGCCCAACAATCCCACTGACTTCTAGCACTAATGGAAACATTAGTAACCTACACACAAGATTATTCTAACACCATGTAAAGTTCAGATGCAAAAAGTCACTTTTAATACAGCCGCTCCCCGAGTTACGAACAAGTTACGGACCTCTAAGTGTTCGTAACTCAGATCCCATAGAGTTACATGGCAACCGCACTGTTCGTAAGCGCGGATCGCCGTTCATAACTCGGATCCGCATTTATGACTGCTTTGGTCGTAAGTGCGGATGGTCGTAAGTGGAGGTGGTCGTAACTCAGGGAACAGCTGTATTCCAGTCATCTGAAGAAGTGGGTTTTGCCCACGAAAGCTTATATCATCCACATGTTTTATTAGTCTTTAAGGTGCTGCTAGACTATAACTGGAAAAACTTAAAAAACAACAGACTAACTTGGCTACCCCTCTGAAGCTTTTAACTATATACAGTTTAACACATGGCACATTATAAAGAAAGGTGAGTATTTGAATATACATAAAGCTTTATTTGGCCTATTACTAGGAAAGCCCAGGACAGACTGGACAGTTCAAGAAATCAGTAATGCGTTAGAGAGAGACTTTCACCTCCACAACCCTAATTCCAATCGGGAACTAGTAACCAAACATTACGATCTAAAAACTTTTCATTGACCTATAAAATATTATCTGAATTGGTGGCCTGAGGACACTTCCTAAGACCAAACAAGCCTTCATAACACTTGGCATTGCCTTGACTATATTAGGTGAGAAGCCATGGAACAAACACACACTGAGAACTGTCACACACAGAGATGTGTCTTGAGGGACACCTGCAAGACAGTGAGGAAACTTGAATTGTGGCTGCTGCCAATGTAGGACTTCAGTGGGAAACAATGTTTTAAAGAGTCAACGCAATCTTGGAAGAGCTAAAAAACTCAGTACAAAATGACTACAATATAATTGCAATATAAGCGTTCATCTTGGAGATCCCTTCCATAATGCCATTTCAGGGCTTGGTTACTTTGAAACCAACGTAAAAACTCTGCCGAGTGGTGTTCTGTCTTGAACTCACATTACATCGAACTTCTACAGAACTCAGAATCCAATGTACTGTATATGTACTACAGCACAATGGTCACATATTATTGCTGCTGAAAGTTAGTCATGGTATCTGATGAAGCCAATTAGAGGTGTAGGATCTGTAAAGTGCATTAGAACAACATTAGCTTAAAGCTACCATGTATTAGGGAATGAAGAATTAAAGCAAGCAAATGTCAACTCTGAATAAAGCATCAGATTAAACTGCAAGCTGCCTTAAGAAGAAAAAGTACATGACCTTGATAGGAATTAAAAGAGTCTTAAGTAGCTGAAAGCTACCATATAACTGCAAAAATTAAAAGTCCGAAAGTACACACACCTGATCAAGGTTGGAAAGACTGTTAGGATCCTGACTAAGACCTTGATATTGTCCTCGGAGCCGGTCTCCAGCAGCTATCTTCCTAAACTTTTTCAGATCCACAACATATAGAGCACTAAACACAAACAACACAGTTGTTAATAACTTGCAACCTGACTGATGTATTCATTTACAAAATTCAAAAACAACGTAATCTTAGTTGGACCCACCCAGAGGAATTAGGTTGGGACGTATAAATTCAGACTCTTCAGAAACAATATCCTAGGATTGCTGTCTCATTATCCATTCTTTCATTATCTTCTAAATTTAACCCAGATATGTCTAACTGGCACTAACATCACCAAAAGCTAAGTAACGTCTGCAAAAGCTACAGCAAAGAAGAACATAAGAATGGCCAGACTGGGTCAGACCAAAGGTCTATCTAGCCCAGTATCCTATCTGCCAACAGTGGCCAATGCCAGATGCCCTAGTGGGAGTGAACAGAATGGGTAATCATCAACTGATCCCATCCCTGTCATCCATTTCCAACCCCTGACAAACAAGAGGCTAGGAACACCATTCCTACCCATCCTGGCTAATAGCCATTGATGGACCTAATCTCCATGAATTTTATCTAGTTCTTTTTTGAACCCTGTTAAAGTCCTGGTCTTCACAACATCCTCTGGCAAGGAGTCTCACAGGTTGACTGTGCACTGCGTGAAGAAAAACGTCCTTTTCTTTGTTTTAAATCTGCTACCTATTAATTTCATTGGTGACCCCATGTTCTTATGTTATGGGAACAAGTAAATGACTTTTCCTTATTCGCTTTCTTCATACCTGTCATGATTTTATAGACCTCTATCATATCCCCCCCTTAGTCTCCTCTTTTCTAAGCTGACAAGTCCCAATCTTTTTAGTCTTTTCATATGGCACCCATTCCAAACCCCTAATCATTTTTGTTGAGGGACACAATGTTCTAGCCTTATATGTCAAGTAGGAAATTCAGAGACTTCCCAAGGTTACATGGTAGAGCCCAGAAAAATAAAGTATTGAGCAAACTCTCAAACACACCGGTGACACAGATTTCAGTGCATACATGTACAAATCAATCGAAGTCTGCCAGCAACAATGGCAAGTGTTGTTTCACATTGTTCACAAGTTGTTGTTTTTGTGCTTTTTTTTAAAATCCCAGCAAGAGCCCTACAATCTATCTGGTAATTCTGAATTCTTCAGTACCTGATGTGATATTTTCTTCCAGCCAGGTGACTTGCCCAGTACCCTGACTTCCAGAACCTGTAGCCATCCATCTCTTTTCGGCTTTCACAGAATGGAGTATAGCCATACGGTGCACCATCCAAATTGAAATCTCTTAACTCTTTGAGGTCAGTGCGCACAATCTAGCAGAGGGAAATGGAAATGGATTTTATTTACTGTGGACACAGACCCTTTAAAAGGTGGCACAGGGGGTTATTTATAAGGCAGGGGTTAGAGTTAAAGTTGAATAAGCATTTGAAAAAGGTTACTTATTACTGGCACATTCTACATCATACCAGTGCACCAACATAATGTCCCTGCCCCCAAGCAACTCAGAATCGGATAATGCACATTATTAGTCTTCAAGTATCAAAGATGTAAAGAATCCAAAATAGACTCTGTTATTAGAGTTAAAGCTATTAAAGGAGAAACTGGTATCTAGGTCATGGAACCTACAATAGAGCAGAGGTAGGGGGCCAGATGCGGCCCTCAGCTTGCCTGGATCCAGCCCGATGCTCAGCCCCTCTCTCCCAACCCTGCATTGGGGAGCGTGTGCTGGTGTCCCAGCCCCTCTGCTCCAGCACCGTGGTGGGGCAGCGCACAAAATCTACTAGCCTGAGCCCCCCAGGCTCTGGTGTGCGAGGGGAATATGGGGAGTGTCTTTCTCCCTCTCAGTCGGGCGCCATGTCAGTGAGGGTATTTTGTGTGTGGCTCTTGACTGATTTTTCTGTGGGTCAGTGTCCCCCCGGAACCTAAAAAGATTCCCAGCCCCACCTTAGAGTACGTCTACACTGCAATTAAAAATCTGTGTCCAGCCCATGCCAGCTGAGTCAGGCCGGAGCCTGCGCTATAAGACCCTGACAGGAGGAACAGTCCTAGTGCTCAGCCTGAGCCCAAACATCTATACCATGATTGAACAGCCCCTTACCCTGAGCTGAGATAGGCGAGCCACAGGTGTCTCACTGCAGTGTTTACATACCCATAGCTGTCGCTCTATCTGACCTCTCAGTCCTTGTCCTCAAAGGACTGTACAACACTTTCAATATGAACCTGGGAATTTAAAATCATCACTCTGTTGGATGCTAAAAAACATGGATTTAAGAAAGATGCTTGTTTTGTGGCTTATTAAAAAAATTAGTAATACACCCTGCAGCCTATAATAGATTTATCCTACAACTGCAGAGGCATTAATTGTGAACTCCTTACATTTAATCTGTTCCTCCTCACATCTAGTTTGGTCACTCTGGTTACCTTCTCCAGACATGAGGAGGAACTTTGTGAAGCTTGAAAGCTTGTCCCTTCAACTAAGAGCAGTTGGTCCAATAAAAGAAATTGAGTACTTTACTTTACTTCACTTCACTTCACTATGTTCCTTTAAGATAGGTGGTTTTGTGTTTAACTCTAATTACACGTACGCTGACCGTGTAATTCCTGCCAACAGTCCCAAAACTGCCAGATAGCTTACCTGATCGGCATCCACAAACAGGAATTTATCAACCACCAAAGGGAACAGCACATCCAGAAAAAGGATCTTGTAACCCCAGATAATGCGCTGTTTCTCCGTTTGCTGGTGAAGCCATCGTGGCCATTTGTATTGGACAAGTTCATACTGGAAATTGTATTTCTCTGCCATGTATGGAATGAACTCCTGGAGAGGGGAAAAATTATTTGTCTTGACTCCATTTCTGGATTTGTCCATTATAGAAAAACAAGGCAGAAGCAAAATCAATTTTAAATAAGAAAAGGCCCAAGAGATTTTGCAGCTTCTGGGTAAGCCACTTTTTTTTTTTTTTTTATTAACAAAAATAAGGGTGTTTTTGTTCTCAGCTAAATATAATTCTATTATCACAAAAAAAAAACCCAAACAAACCAGACTGCATAATGTAGTCCTAACATTGTGTGAAAGTCACATCACCAATGCAACTGTCAGAATGTAGTCTTTGAAATCCATCTAAACACCTTGGGATCCCTTCATCCCACAATTATGACACTGATATATTTTATAACAGGGTGAGGGGTTTGATTTATAAGATGACATTAGTGGAATAAAAATAAAAGGGGGAAAAAAGGTAAGACAAACATCAGGAACAGATTCTCAACAAGGTCCACCGTTTCCCAAGTACTGTATAGTGGGAGATGTCCCAGTTGTTGAACAATTAAAATAAACCCTGAAGAAAAGCACACAGAGAACAATCCTGGATCAGCAGAAAACTGGGACTAGAGACTAATACGTCTTCCCTTGCTATCCCCCTCTAACTCATTTGATAATTGCAAAAGAGTACGTCAGGGACTGCTGTATTTTAACAAACTCAGTACTCAAACAATATAATGGCATAAATTAATGCCAAATTTTTAATACTATTAAAGCCCAATAAACGATTTTGGCTGACTGACTTTGGCTTTGTATGCTCCCAAGATCTCAATGTACCATCTGAAAATGTGCTGCACTAGAAAAGAAAAAGTAACCAGAAGACTTAGTGATACTAAAATCCTAAATTTGCTTTAATTGGTATCTTTTCCCTAGATTGTTACTTGTCCAACAAACTCCTTGTGCAGAGTCTGCATGGAGCAGGGAACTGATCTACTGATGGCCAAAGGTAGGAACATATTACTTCCCCACCGGAACAAGGAGCGAACAAACTGAGAGTCACAATTTGTTCTCTGGCCTGGGACAGCATAGACTGTAAGGTCCCAGAATCTAGCCCTTAATTTTTCTTTTATATAAACAGACTCTTTATTTAGAATGAACAGCCAAACGAGATCAGACCCATGGGCCACCAAGGCCAGTGTTACGTCTCTGACAGTAGCCAATGCCAGACAGAAGAAAGTGCAAAACTGCATTAACAGACAGCTGTAAATTAACATGCCTATAGAGGATGCCTCTTCCTAGGCATTTATGGTTGTCTCATCTCCTGGAGCATCAGCAGGCCGGCAGACCAGGGGGAGAGGAAAGGTGGCAGGTGGAGATTTGACAGAGCTTGGGGCACCCGTTCACCACCACCGCTACAATGGCAACTGCCAGAACCCCAGGTCATAGTGAAGGCCTAGCTGGGAGAAGTTAGCCCCAGCCCAGCCCTTCCACCTGATGCCCGGACCCGACGCCAGCCCCACTACCTTGCCCAGGGCCCAGCAAAATCTGTAGGCCACCCTGAGCATCAGGGTTGATGTATCATATGTATATATTCTCTCTCATCAATATACATGTGTAATCCTTTTCTGAATCCTACTAAGCTGTCTGCCTGTATTCCTTGCTGCCTCGGCTTAATCGCGTTATGTAAAAATGTATTTCCATACATTAGCTTTTTATTTGCTGCCTCCTGAATCCCCATGTTCTTGGTTTAGTATGTGTGCACAACTGGCCTCCTCTATAACCCTGTTGATTCTTCTTTCATACCACCAATTATTTTCCTCTCAAAAATTAAAGGTCCTCATATTTTTAATGTCTTCCTAAGGAACTTTTTCCATGCCTCTAATCATTGGCCCATCTCTGGGCTTGCCTCTTCCTGCTCTGTCCTTATCACCCCTATATGACAGGTTGCACACACTGTCTTCGTGCAGTTTAAAAAGAAGCCTCCTCTGTTTAACAGTCACCTTACTCCAAGTCTGCTGCCATGCACTCCTCCCACCTTATATGTCCCCTTACAAAGTTAAGTCACTGTCAAACTGACCTTCACTTACAAAAACATGTTTAACAGAAGAAACAGATTGCAACTATACTTGTTTGTCAAAGAAATATCCATAAACTATTATATACAACTTTTTATGTTGCTTAGTATGGGACTCCTCTACCTGTTTAAAGAATAGATATGTAAAAAAATGAGGTATGAAGATGATAAATGTAATAACTCTTAGAAAAGCTGTTTACTTTTACTTGTGCCCTTTGTAAAAGATTTAGTAACAAACCTTGAATGTAGGTGACAAGTAGTTCTTCAAGAACCAGAATTTCACCGGGGTCTTTGTGTGTTTCAGCACTGATAACATCATTATGCTGTTAAAAGCAAAACAGAACAAAGTTGTTGTACATTTAATCAACAGGAAATAATCCCACAACTGTAAAGACAACTGGTGCTAGTGCTAAGACAAAGTTAGAATAGCCCAGTTTTGTGGAAAGCTCTGTTTAATGGTTAGATTACAGGTGGTTATTTTCCTATAGTATTCTAATGAATGCAGTTTGTGCCAGATTACTGACGCTTATGCAAAAAAGGAAAACATACAGCTGCCTGAAACCTGAAATCAGCTTCCATGCTTAAGTACAAAACATTTTATTAAAATACTGAACAATTTTTGCATGAATATACAAAGTGGGATATTGTCTAATCCAATATACAGTAAATCAAATAGTAAGGCAGTAATCAACTGCCCTATTATCTATTAGATAAAAGGCTTAAATCTATTTTAGCTATTTGTAAATGGCAAAATACTTAATACAAATACAAGTCACTGAATAAGTATCTTGTGCTTTTTTAATCTTTGCCAATTGGTTTGTAACAATGAGAATCTACAATGATATTGCATCTCAGTGACAGCTACTAAACAAAGCTTACCTTAACAGTTCACTTCCTGTAAATTACATAAACAGAAAGGTTCATAAAATACACTAAAGTTTCCAACTGTCTTGAATCTAATGGGAGTTTTACCACTGGATTTCATGGTGTTCAATATTACCCTTAACATTAAGTAAGACGACCTTTGGCAAGTGTTTTCAACAACTTTGCACCAAACTATTCATCGATAACAGAAACTGTCAGATTATTATTGAAAAGGAGATTTGTTGGGATCCCATAGCTTCCAACTAAATAGCAATAGCATCAAATCTAACAACTGAGAAACAAAAACTACAATCTCTAGACTAACCGGAGGAATCTTTCATACAGGTGTCCCGATGCCACAGAGAATATATTAATCACATCATCTTTATCCTGTTTCACTTCGTCATTCTTCTGCCCACCTGTAAATCCCCTGAAATCAGGAAAAATACAGTCCTTATTAGAATACTTCTATGTATCTGCAATGTCATGTAGAAAACTGTGCTTTTCCCCAGACTAAATCTCTCACATCCAGGTCTGGCAGAGGTTGAGCGTGCTGCAGACACACTATGCTCAGGTCCTGGGAGGGAAGGGAAATACCAAGCATGCAACTGGCTTATATTATTGATGGGCTCTGAAGAATCCAGTTAACGAGACCTCTTCAGCCCTAAGGAGGCAGACCATAAGGTTTTCTCCCTACCCAACTGAAGAAAATTGTTGCCAGTAACCCAACGTATCTTTTCACTAGAGTGCACGCTCTGGGGTGGGGCCAAGGAGGGACTTGGGGTGCGCAAGCTCTGGAGTGGGGCTGAGGATGACTGGTTTCGGGTGCAAGAGGGGGTTCCAGGCCATGGTTTCCTCTAAGCTACATGGCCCCATGCAGGCGCTCAGGGCTGCAGTCAGAAGAGATTGCTCTCCCCAGCCCTGAAGCTGCCAGGACCAGCAGGGAAGAGACCCTGGCCCCAGCACAAAGCCACACAGGTAAGCCTGAACCTCAACCCCCTGCCCCACCTTGAGCCCCCTCCAAACCTGAGCACCCCAAAGCCCACACCCCCAGCTCAGAGCCTGCACCCCAATCTCTAGCCCAAAACCTGGCATCCCCCTCCTGCAGCCCAAGGCCCTCATGCCCAGCTGTACCACAGAGCCTCCACCCCCAGCCAGATCCCTTGCACCCCCACCCTCTGCCCCAGGTTGGAGCCTCCTTTTTCACAACCCCTTGTCACCACCTCCGCCACATGAATTTTATGTGCACCTTATGAAGGTGACGTGTCGCACATCATCTCCATGTTGGTGCACATAAGAAAATTTATTTCACTCAGAGAACACTGTTTCAGGATGGGGTTGGGGCAGGGGGCTCAAGGTGCAGGACGGGGCTTGCGGTTGGGGGAGGCTCAGTGCTGGGGCAGAGGATCGGGGCATGGACTCATCTCTGACAGCTCCCGGTCAGAAGTGCAGAATGGGTGCCAAGGCAGGCTTCCTGCCTGTCCTGGCGCCGCAGACTGCGCTGTGACCTGGAAGCAGCCAGCAGCATGTCCGGCTCTTAGGCAGAGGCACACAAGCAGCTCTGCACATGGCTCTTGCCTGTAGGCACTACCCTGTGGAACCCACTGGCTGGGAACTGCCTAGTGGGGGAGCAGAGCTGGTGCTTAGGGTGGGGGTAGCACAGAGCTGCATGGCCTCCACCCCTTGCTTAGGAACCAGAACTGCTACTGGCCGCTTCTGGGGCTCAGTGCATTCCACGGTGCCAGGACAGACAGGACGTCTAGCTTAGTAGCCCCGCTGGTCACTCTGTAGTACGGTGACCCCGTGCCTGACAGTCCATGACCCATTACTAGGTCACCACTCAAAGTTTGAAAACCACTGCTTTAGAAGTGTACAGAGATCAAAGGCTCCAAGAAAGGCACATGGTAACTATTTACAAAGCAAAGAGAGAAGGAGAACACAGTTATAAAGCCACGGTGCCCAACCAGTTCTAAGCCACTATAGTGGCTACTCCTATATCGAACTAGCCACACTCAACTGGCCAAATAGCTATATTGTTCAAGCCAACTAGCCACACTCAATTGGCCAAATAGCCAAATGTGGCTAGTGGCAAGCATGTTGGACACCACAGTTTAAAGCAATGCCCTTCTTCTGCACAGCTGAATCAAGAGAATTCTCAGGAATTACTGATAGTGTAGTTTTAAAAATTAAACACTCAAACCCTGTCCCATTTAGAACAGGATGGCTACAGATTATTGGTACATTAGGGCCATCTTTCAAACACCAGTCTTTCAAATCTCTAGGGACCGGCAGAATTTACTGAACAGACAACTTCTTTTACCATTTAAGAGACTCCCAAAATCCAGACTCATTATCATTGGTTCCATCGCTTAATAAATCTTCATTCATCATGTCTAGTTTCTTCTGAACCTGCAAACGTACAAGGCAGCGTTAGCCAACAAATTCTATTTATAACTGAGAAAATAGCTACAAAATACTAAACACTCATCACACCATGGTTTTGTTTTAGTTTGAACCATGTCCACGGCCACAAAACTTAGGCCATAATAAGGTACGCATCAGAAGGGACAATAAGTCAATTTTCACTAGTTAATTTTAACACAAAATCCAAACTAGTTCCAGAGGTCCTAAGAGTCTCAACTTTTGTCATCAACTTAGATAGAAACTGGAGAAAAAATTAACAATACTCTCCATACTGGCCAAAAGGAGTCAGCTATCACAGTAGGGGTGTCTCTAGACTACAGGGTTTTGTCGACAAAAGTGGCCTTTTGTCGACAAAACTATACCTGCGTCTACACTACCACCAAGTTCTGTCGACATAACGTCGACAGAACTCGGCAGTTTTGTTGATGACGGTAAACCTCATTCTACGAGGAATAATGCCTTCTCTCGACAGAAGGCGTTATTGCATCTACACTCTCATGTCGACAAAGCGGCTTGCTTTGTCGACAGAACTGGATGTAGTCTAGACGCTCTTTGTTGACAGAAGTTTTGTCGATAGTATCTGTCGACAAAGCCTCTGTCAACAAAAGCCTGTAGTCTAGACGTACCGTAGGAGTGCAGCACCAGACTTAACCAACTGAATCACGGTAGAGTTAATAAGCAAGAAGACAGCATCCGAAAACCAGAGCCAAACAGAAATTCAAAACAGAAATTCTAGCACAGGGGCGGGGAACTGAAGGCCCGGGTGTCAGATGCAGCCCCGGCTTGCCTGGATCCGGCCCCCAAGACTTTGGGCTCCCCCACCCCCAGCACTGGGGTGACCACTCTGGCGCTCTAGTCTCCCCACCATCCTCTCGTGGGGCTGGAGCACACAACTTCTACTAGCCTGCGGCGCCCCCAGGCTCTGGTGTGCGAGGGGAATGTGGGGAGTGTCTTTCTTCTTCTCAGTTGGGGGCCAACTCAGTGAAGGTTTTGGTTTTCTTTTTTTGCTTCTCACTTATGTGCAGCCTCTTATGGTTTTTCTGTGGGTCGGCGGTCCCTGATCCAAAAAAGGTTCCTCACCCCTATTCTAGAAAGGAGGGAACCCACAGGCTGTGCTGCAACCATCACTGCTAATGGATTAATCCTGTTCCATTTTCAGCAGCAATATGCCCTCAGAGTGAGACAGCATCAGATAACTATGAAGCTGATGACAGAAGGTAGATAAATACAGGTCTTTAATAATGCATATGATAGCCCATGAGTAAAAACATGTTTATAATAATACTTATACTACTGGCTGGTGGGCTATTTGTTATATAATCATTACCAGGAGTGGCAGAGGAAGCATATTAGACATGATTAAGGGATATATTTTTAAAGATTTTGCACTCAGTTGAGCCTGTAAAAAGTGAGCACAGTTGTTGCTAATTTGCATGCAAATTAGAGCAACCATATGTCAAATCCCTCACTCTGCACATAATGATATGCACAATAAAAAAGGCTTATGCCTATTTACTACTATAATACTGAGAGAGCACTACACAGATATTCTTCCAAATTTAGCAACTCATTGATAAAATTCCCTTCCAATTTACATTCACATCAATGCTTCCTTTTCCATTTTATAATTCATCTCACTTTTCTTGTATAATTGATATTGTGTTCTTGTATATGAACATTGTTCATTATAATGAATAATGGGGGGCTGAACATAATAAACCATTCATCATTATGTATAGCCCAGGGGATATGATAAGTGGACCGCATGAATGAGGCTACACGCCCACACCCACTCTAATAAATATAACGGAGAGGGACCAATTACGCAAACATCAAACAGGTAGTATGCTCCAATAGACAGGATAGATTTAAGTATTAGGAGACCTGGATTTTAATCTAAACTCTGCCATTGACCTGCTCTTCAATTTACACAATCACTTTACTGCACTGTGCTAGTTCACCCTCTGTAAAACTGCAATAACACTTATGCATTTTTGTAAAGAGCTGTAAGGTCTACAAATGAAATGCATTGTTAGGGACCTGACTAACAGGGTTCAAAAAAGAGCTAGATAGATTCATGGAGGTTAGGTCCATCAATGGCTATTAGCCAGGATGCATAGAAATAGTTTCCCTAGCCTCTGTTTCTCTGGAGGTGGGTGACAGGAGAGGGATCATGTGAGGATTACCTGTTGTGATCCCTCTCTCTGGGGCATCTAGTATTGGCCACTGTCGGCAGACAGGATACTGGGCTAGATGGACCTTTGGTGTGACCCAGTATGGCCGTTCTTATGTTCTTTCCCCAAAAGGTGCCTGCATAATCTAAGGATCTTGAGGCTTCTGCTTTATCTTGCAGACACTGCCTCTGATATAAGCTTACGTAGGGGTGGGAGGGTGATTAACCCTTGTTTCCATTGCCATTGTCCAAGACCTCACACCAAACACTAACTCAAAAGGAGCTCTTGCAGTAAAGTTTTCAAACTCACCTTCACTTTAATAATTTTGCTCTTAAAGTTGTTGAGAACAACTGTGACTTCACTGGCATCAGGGGGAGAATCTGTACCATCATGGCTAGAAATTAAAAAAAAAGCAATTAGCTTTGATACCATCACAGAACAAAGGCCATCTTGTTTCCCAATTCCTTCTTCATGAGCACGTCAAAGATCTTTTTTCGTACCAGACTGATTCCCTCCCCAAATAAAATTTAACACCATACGACATACAAACCTATCCAATAAATACACATACAAACTCACAAAAGGAATTTATTAGATTTTATCTCCAGTTAAAAACGTTCACAACAGCAAAACCAAAAAAAGATACCATATGGCTGCCTACCTATAGATTCTGTAGATGTCCTCAGACCTCCCCTTTCTGAGCCTCAAAACCCAAGCGCCAGGATTGGCTTTTAACTGGAAGTAGCCCTGTAAAGGAAAAAAAAAGGACACTGTTTTAGCTGAAAACCAAAACTACTTTTGCTATTGCATCAACTACTGTTCTTTGGAGCAAAGTAACTACTGAAGCAGGAAGATTTAACATTCGACACTGGTGCAACACACCACTCTGGTATAACCTTTAAAAAACTACTACGCAAAGCACATAAACAAAAATATGTTATAGTAACAGCAAGATTTAGATTTTAATTGCAAAATAAAAAAAAATTGCTAAGGTGAAAAAAATGTGAGGAGGGTCTAAATATTTGTGATGTTGTATCACATCGGCTACCGTTCTTTCATTCTGCCACCGAATGCGTAATTATGATTGCAAAATCGAAGAGATGCATGTGCATGGGTGACATGCCCATAAGGCAAGGGAAGGCACTGCCTTCCCACACAGGAGCTGCAGGAGCCTAGTTCCACGCTACTGATGTTTTTATTGTGGCTCATGCAGGTTCCGGGGAGTGGGGAAGGCTGAATAACAAAGAGACTCCTCAGTGTCCTGCCCTGGAACCTGCATGGACCATAAACAAGCTCAAATTTCAACCAGCTACCGCAGGGAAAGCCGTGTGGGCAGGGGAAGGGGGTTGCTCCACAGAGTGGTGTGACTGGGCACCCCCTCATCTCTGCAAACAGAGCTGACAGCTGTGCCAGGAGCTCCATTGCCTCTGCAACCAAACACAGCTGGTGTCCCAGTGCACATTGGTCTCCCCTTCTGTGTGCTGGGAAGGGAGCCTTCCTGTTTTCTGTGCCAGCAGTGGAGCCGGGGGGGGGGAGATAGTAGGGAAGGAATGGGGAGTGGAATAGAGCAGACGGAGCAGAGTGAGATGGAGAAGAAAGGGGATAGGTGAATCATGGGGGGGAGGAAGGGACTCCGGCATGCAGTGTCCCCTCAGCAGCAGCTGGGGCTCCCCAGCTAAGCAGGCCCATCTAACCCTCACTCTGACAAGCCCTGCTCACCTACCTGGACCCACCCAACAAGTCGCCCCGACACCCAGACCTCCACCCCACTGAGCCTCAGCAAGTTGCTCTTCCCCAGCACCTGGACCCCACACCAAGCCCTACGTCCCCTCAACTCCTCCACAGAGTCCCATTGCCCCTACACCCAGAACACCCCCAATGGTCCCCTGTGCATCCAGATCTCCCACTGAGCCGCCCACACCTGGATCCCCCCTCCCTACTTAGATCATGCTGGGCTGAGCCTGCCCAGCCACATCTGGTACGCCTGGCACAGAGGGGCAGAGCCAGCCATTGCATTATGTCAGGGCCACATGCACAAGTTCCTGCACTAGGGAAGGGTGGGGCTTCAGGGTGATCTCCCCACCTCAATGCAGCCAGTGGCCTGTGCTCCCCTCTACTAGAAACGTAAAGACCTGGGGTTTTCTTAATGCCCTTCCTGTCACAGACTTCCAGTGTGACACTGGACCAGTCATTTAAGGCTTGATATCAAAGGGAGTTTTTCCACTGATTTAAAACAACAGAGGATAAGGAACTTAGCCGGTGTCTCAGTTTCTCCAGCTGAAAAAAAAAAAAAGGGATCACATTTGCCTGCCTCACAGGAGTTTATGTAAATTAATTGGCTTTGGCTCAGTGCTTTGAGGTCAGCAGATGGAAAGTGCTTAGAAGCGCAATTTTGCAAAATGTTTTTTTATAATTCCAAACCCTTTCTGTTTCATTCATGTAGTAGGCCCCCCTGGATTACAGAAGAATTTCAACATGGGACTTTATGGAATGACTCTTCCTTCCACTTGGTGATGCTGGAGCAATTTGCCAGAAGATGCAGGGGAAGTGAGAGCAGGGCCCCACCTGGCCTCGTCCTGCCCGTCACTTTTCAGAGTCCTAGACAAAGAGGCAGGCAGCCAAGCCAGCCTTGTGCTGTGTGTGCCATAAGGGTGCGTGCTGCAGGGAGGGCTGGATCATTTATGGCAGCAGGCACCTGTGCTGGCCGGTCCTCACGGCCAGGGCCAGCTAAGTAGGACTGGGTGGCTGAGACTGAGGAATGAAATGGCCAGGAGGAAGGGGATCCCCCTCAATCTGGGCCAGAGCCCTTCAGAGCATTCCCACAGGGAAGCAGTGGCCTGGCTGGGGCACTTAGGTTGTTTTACTTGTTCACATTCGGTGATGGGCAGGGCAGTGGGAGAGCTTGGCTGAGGAGGGCAGTGAGCTTGAGCAGTGGGATTCTAGGGAAAGAAGGGTGTGGGGGGGGGGGCAAAGGAGGAAGGTTGTGGTGACAGGGAGGAGAGGCAGTATTGGTAGGAGAAAAGTCTCAACTCTTTTCAGTCTGTTTTAACACAGTCATGTCAAATTCAGCCTTCACAAAGGTAAGCTGTGGCCCTCAACTGGCTTGTCACGTAATGCTCAGACCATGTTACCTGACTGATTACTATAAATGGAAGGAGTGTTTTAAGTTGATTTGCCATCACTGGCAAAAAAGCAGTTCAGTGGCATGATCAGCTTTACTGTGCCAAAAGAAAATGGTGATAATTCCAGTTAGGATACCAGAATCCAGCCAGAAGTTACTGCAATCCAAGTCCAAATGGGATGGACATGGCTGCATAGCATAATTAAGTACAATCCAGCAGTAATTTATAAAATCCTTGTGTTTTTATAAAATCCTTGTGTTTACTGTTGTCTTGACCATTTTTAGGCAGCAGCAAGGAGACAAAGATTAGTGACTCAGAACTGAATTTTGGGAGGCTGTCACCACGGAAGTCTTGGTTAAACACAATACGCGGTGGCACCTTACATACTGTAGGAAGCACAACAAACACTGTATTTGGCAAGGTTGGAAAAAAAGTACTTGAAGCATCAGGGTCAAGTTGAAGAACCTGGACAAGTGACAGATGTGGGAAAGGCTCACTTTATAGTAGGTCCCATGGGGCACGTTTCCAAAACACCCGCTCCTTCGGCAGTAAGCCTGAAGTGCATCAAGCACAATTTCAACACACGAGCCATCATAATGAAGCTGCCGCCTTGCACTGTTCAATGGAATTTCTGTGTAATCACTAAGAGGAGGCGGACGCTAAAATTACCTTGCATACTATCAGTACCCTAGAGAGGTGCTAGTAAAGTCCAGGTTTTATCTGAGATGCTACTCCAGACTTGCGCAGGATTCTGTTTTTGTGCCTACCTCTGGGGAACAGAATCACTGTATATCCCTCAGAGGTGTGGTCCTATCACTTGGACCATTACAAGCTGCCATGCTTTCATATTTTCATGTGCTCTCAGGGTGTGCACTACTGGACGACTGGCTTGAAAGACCCAACTGTCTGATTGGAAAGCTATGTATTCAGTCTTCAAAGATCACTCTCCTTGCTCTGAAGGTGTTTGGAACAGCTGAGGTAGTCACTGATATGGTCCGAAATGCACTGGAAGCATCAAATGGAAAGTTTACCATCTGAAAACCAACACTGTGACACTTACAGAGCTACGATGATGTATGTTTTCCATGAACCAGACAAATGAAGAGAAATCACCCCCAGCAAGGAGTGTGTTTATACGTGCAAACAAGAGGGTAATTATCAAGCAATGAAATGGCTCCGGGATGATCCAACACATCCAAAACTACCTTCCCCTTGTGGGCATGGATGGGTCTTGGAAGATGGACTGATCTCATCAATTCTTCAATTCATCAAATGCTTGTATGCAAAGATCATCTGCTAACCACCCTGCAAATGTTATGCCAGCAGCCTGCCTTACATGAAGGCTTGTGAGTGTGGCACAGATCAGTGAGATAGCAGGTCTAGCAGCAGTGCCCTAGACGGAGATGACACTGATGATGACTTCGATGAATACGTTTTCATTTCTGCATGTCAAGGGTAATATCATATATAGCTACACTGGAATGTTTACCCGGCATCACTCGGGTCCTTAACTGAATTAGTTTTTGTTTTTCTTAGTTTGAATTATTGCTCTGAGGTGAGACTGGGGATAAGGGGTCCAGTGTGCAGGCTGCCCTGGGGAGAGGGGACAACCCTTGCCTTCTTTCACAGCGGCAGGTTGGGACCAGGTGAGAAGCGCCTCTCCATGGCCACTACAGCTCTAGCAGGCACAGCTGGGGAGGGGTGATTGTCCCCTGGCTGGGGGCAGAAAGACAGAAAACCAGACAAACTCTCTGAAATACATAGTAGATAGCTGTCCCTTTCTCCACCCCTGGCCCCTGCTGCCCCAATGGGGTTATAGCTGTCCCAGTCCCCATCTCTGGCCCCTTTCTATCCCACTGTGGTCATTATACAGTATAACTGTCCCTGTTTTCCATCCCATATCCCCTGCTGCCCATGTGTGGTCATTATATAGCAGAGCTTTCCCTTTCTGTTTTAAGAGATGCAATCCCATTCCAGGCACATCCCATTTTCCAGGCACAACTGAACCCTTCACCTGCTTTAAGTTATGATCAGAGGAAGCTGCCTGCCAAATTTGGTGGCTCTACCTCTTATTGTTTAAGAGGAGTTCTTGGACAGACAGGCAGGCAGACACACTTACAAACTTTCTCAAATATATAAGATAGTTGTTCTGGGTTTGTCCTCTGATTACATTGTATTCATGGGCATCAAGCTAGAATTCTCTCCCCCAACTTGACCCATTTCTAACGACATTGTATTACCAACAATTCTGCCAAGCAGAGGAGCTGCAGGGAATGGGGAGGGGGCAGAGAAACCCTCCTGTCACTCTACAGAGGGTGACACCACTGAAATTATAGTTCTGTAGATTTTTACAAAGTAAATGACATCTCTTACCTTTCTATGAATAATTTGCCTGCAGAATAAGATTTCACTACCTTGTACTCCCAGACTGTAAAGGAATGTACTAGCATTTTGTAAAAAATAAAAGCCTGGCCAAACATTGAACACTTTTGTGGTTAATTCTGAAGCACATTCCCCATTACCAATTTGGTTGCTTTTTTAATTAAGTACATTCCCTTTTTAGAGCCCCAACACAAGGTCCTGTTCATAGTGTTTATGATTACAAGAGACAACAAAAACATAATAAAACCCCTTTCTCTAACTACCCAGAGGGTCAGAAGGGTTCAGACACAGAAGAGACAATGAAAAGGAGAACGAATGTGGGAAACTTTTAAAATGGTGACTAGACATGCTGTAGGAGAGAATAAGCTGAGACAATCATCAAGAAGGAACTATTTCCCCTCCTAGGATCCTTTTTAGCAAAGCTATGGTGGTCTGCTGATCTAAGATATTATGAGGGGAAAAAGTTCTCTTTGGACAAGGCTCAAGTTGGTGCTGAATACAGCCAAGGCAGCATGATTAAGAGGTTTAACTATTAACAAGATCACGCTCCCTGGGTAGCCAAAAGGGCAACAATAGAACCAATGAGCAATCCTACTGTACTCTGAACAAGATGTGATGAAGAAGCCATGCTAGGAAGGAATTAAAATGGCAGCCTCATGGGAGTGAAAATATAAATTGCTATTATAAGGTCATTTTGGAGACACAGGCCAGCCTACACCAATTACATAACTGACTGGCTTTCCATGGCAAGTTTGTTCAATGTAATGCTAGTATTTTTAAGAAGGCACACGACTATCTGCAAGACTCCTCCTAGTAAACCAGGGTACAGAGTGACCAAGAGCATCTTGATAATGACAACGGACAGCCCTCTCCAAAAGCAATACTTCTGCCATGACAGCGTAAGCAATAAAATGCTCTAACGCATCTACAACTGAAACCAAACTTGCAAGATCCACAGGGTGCAAGCAATATTCACATGTATTAATATATTAAAAGGCAACCCATACTTATAAAAGACCTCGTCAATAGAGTCTGCATATATTATAAGCAACACAGAGAAAAGAACCTTGCAGTATGTCATATATTGCCTGTATAAAACCAGTCACTTACTAAGTTGGCCATCACAATGGTATCAACGATGACAGGATTGGCTGAAGTTCCCAGTGTAAATTGGAGTCCTCGAGGTGGCTGTCCCGTAGTGATGTCGTAGCAGTGTCCTTCCAGGAGCAGATATTCCAATTCATATTCTGCAGCTACTATATTATCCACCTGGCCAAAAAAAGCCATTGCTGCATTTAGAAATATAGCCAAAAACATCAGTTTGAGATATTTGCTAGTGACTGGATTATGCTCTAAAATCTTCAACTCATTTTCTCACAATTCAATTTAAGCTTTTAAATAAAACTTTATTTTGGCTCAGGGAGTGGTGTTTTGGATGGATTATTAATAATTGCTATTAGAGTAGCCCATAGAGGCCCCAGAAGAGACTAAGACTCCACTGAGCTGGGCACTGTATTTATACACAATATGAGACAGTCCCTGCCCTGAAAAGCTTACAGACAAAAGAAACGGTGGGAGAAAAGAAGCATTTTGAAATGGAGAATTTAGGCAAAGAGTTCAAATGACTTGCCTGTTATCACACACAGAGTCTGTGATGGAGCTAGAAAATGAACCCAGATTTGTTGAGTTCTGTCCAGTCCAAGACCATCCTTCATTCCCAATTAATTTTAAATAAACATTTGTAATTTAGTCTTTATATATATATATATATATATATATATATATATATATATATATATATATATATACACACACACATATTTTCCTAATGCCCATAACATGCTAAGTGCTGTCTGAAAGACTGATGAAATAGACTGCAAATAATGCAGGACAAATCCGCAGAGCAAAATTACCCACCCAGAGTTCTCAATGCACCTCAATCCTAATCCCCTCATATCTTTGGTCTTGGACCTTCTCCTGAGGAGATTATCAATTGTGCAGAATGTTATGGTAGTTTGTGAGATGGTCCAACTTCCCTGCTGCTCCAGAATGCCCAGTTTAGTTGTCAGCTTTAGTGATCTGCATCTCAGAGATCTCACACACAAAAATGCTGCTAGTGACATGGCATGGTGAACAGATTAGAAGAGTCTCAGATAAATTCAGAATATTTCCGTGTGTCTGGGCACAGAACAGGAAAATATAATTGGTAAAAAATAAATCTTGAGGTCTAAAATTATTAGACTTGTCCTTTAGTTGTTCTTTTATAATTTAATTTTAAGACACTAAATTAACAGTGATACAAATACAATTTTCTTTACAATTAGAACAGGATCATTGATGCTTGTGCCAACCATTCTATCTAAAGTATCTGGCACTGGACGTTATCAGATATGTTAGAGGGATGCAAAATCAAAGTGAGGGTTTGACAATTTTCAGACTGAATGTAATCCAGGTTGACAATGGCCAAAAGTTATTACCAACTGTTGGCTTTTGAGTGGCCTACATGAAGTGATTTGGTGGTCTTGCTCCACTTTGCAGTGGACAGAAGTCTATATCATAAGAGCCACCTTCTCAGCTGGCACAACTATGGACAATCTCAGCAGACAAAGCCAAGGACTGAATGGTTCTGGAGACTGAACTACCCTCTCACCTCTAGAGGTGGTTCCTCCAGGTCAGGGTTGAGGCACATTGGTGGGGAAGCTTGCACTGCCACTGCCCAAGCCAAATCTGTTCTGTGGATAAATAGAGGACTTCAGCCTCCAGGGCACTCAATCTAGCATCTTGCACATACACTAGATACACACAATTATTTTTAAAATAAAATCTAATTGTTTCTCGTTAACAGTGCAATGGCTTAACCCAAGGAGTGGGGAGGGGAAAAGACACTTGCAGACCTGCTCAGGCTTATCAGCTTGCGCTCTGAAAGAGTTGTTCATCTTGCATCACTTAGCAATTTCCTAGGCTATGTAGGTGATTGTGGCAAATCTCGTAACGCAGGTGAGGAGACCTCAGTACTAGCATATATGACCTGATTAGCTAATGTTAGTTACTAGACTGGGGAGTCAAACTCCTGTCAGTTTACTCTCCCCCTCCTTCTAAAGCTTTTCTAACTGCCGGCCAGTGACAATAAAGACAGATATACTTCTTTTATTTTACTATCAGCATTCTTGGATTATACATGGATTCCTCTTTCGATTTCACTTCTTCCCTTGTTTCTTTTTATCCACCTCCCCCTTTAAAGATTTCTCTGATTACACATAAGTTTTAAAGGATTACCATCAAATTGAAAAAAACCTCATTTCTATCTGAAAATGGTGAACCTAATATTATGAGTACTATAAAGGAAAGACAAGAGAACATTTATTTTCCAGTTTCTTTTGTAGGTTGTCAGTTTAACTATTTGGTAGTGGTGCATGCTCTATTCCAGCACCTGAAAGTGGGTATCTACCATGACAGCAACAGCAGAACTGAAAATAAAGAGGAAGCAAACAGTAGACAAGTGTGTGCTAAGAAAGAAAGGGGAGGAAAGAGGTGGGTGGGCCTTTACACTGAGGTGATATTCTCCTGCCCATCCAAAAATCCCTCAATAAACAAGAGCTGAAAAAAAACTTTAATTTTGAAAGACTGGGTTTAAAAAAAATTCAGACACTATTTATATGGAGCATGATCAGAATAACTGATTTTAAAAATCAATTAAAAATAAATAAAAAGTTAGAGGCCCGATAAAAAGGTTTCTCTTGTCTAGTTCAGGACCATTTCTATGAAATGCTGTTTTTCTGTGGAACCTGCACTAAACTTGGGATGGGTAAATGTGGCTCTCTCAGATCCTCCCCACCTGTCTAGAGCATTGCATTGTTTTGAGCTTCCAAATTCCAAAGATGATCCCCAGAAAAATCACACACAAGCACATTAAACAACTAGGAAATGATGAAGTCTCTTACCTCCTCTAAATAAATGTTATCAAGGTCATAGGGAGTTCTGACAGACTCCACCATCCAGCTCTCAGGAGTATTTAGGTTCAGAGTGAACAGTGGAGTCTGAGGCATATCCAAGAACTTGGCAATCGGACCAGGAGCAAAGTTGTCGTCAGCTGTGAAAGAAATCTCAGGCTCCAAAACGTAGCGATAAAAGCTGAAATTTCAAAAGGAAAATCCTAGAATATCTGGCTGCTATGTTTCATGCCTTTTAACTCTCACTGACAATCATCTTTGCAAAGGACAGTGTCAGAGCCTCTGAAACCCCATTACTGGACATTTGTTCCCTTCTTTGTATGGGCTCTTTGCCTAAGAAATCATGCTTAAAAACAGGTCTGATTTCATCTTGACTAATTAAATCCTTTACTTTATGGAAAGACCTAGATTCACATTCTGAAGTCTCTTACTGAATAGCTACAATATCTTGATATTGCATTTGAACCACTATAGTTAAAGTCATAGCAGAGATTCCAGAGACTGAGGTGGGCATTATGCCGAGACATACTGATTTTGATAAAGTTTTCTTGGGGGAGGGAGAGATGGTACTTGCATTGTATAGGCATTTAAATTCTATGGGCACATGGTTAAGACAGTGGTGTGGAATGTGAGAAATTCAGGTCCCTGCACTGCCCAATTCAGAGTGGTCAAAATTCTACTCTGAATCAGGCAGAACAGGGAACTGAAGTTGGTTCTCACACAGTCCAGGTTAGTGCTGTACCCACCAGTTTCTAGACACAGTCAGACATACACACACACCCCTTCCTGAACTGAAAAGCTCATTTTCAATCCCAGAGAGGGCATTTCAGCAAAAACATTCAGAAGGGTTAGTTTTCGTTGCACTGTAGAACAAAAACCAATTTTGAAACCTCCAAGGTTGTCACAAAATAGAACTGCGGCCCTCAGGGCATGACTGAGAACAACTCAGAATTGCATGTTTATCTCCCATAAATTTTCCCCTCAAACATTTTTACACAGCTGTTTACACGAAGATTTTTTCCCCCCCCACATGGTATTCCTTACCTTTTCAGAGGCATGTCAGAAAGTTTGGACTGGCAGTTCATAAAAACTCTTAGATTCATGTTTATCAGTTGGTTCAAAACCTAAAAATATGAGAGACACATATACCCTAAAATTCCTACTGAAGAGACTACTACTACTTTTTTTGTGTGTAGATTAGGCCATTGTGAGCATTTAACAATCTCCCTTTTCACTCTGCATTCCACAAGTTTTATTTAATTGGTGCAGTGACTTATTTACCTGCTCTACTAAGATTTTAAACAGGACTTTGGGAATATTCTATGTGGTAGACAAGATGTGAACATTCTCCCTCAAAAATGTTGTCTGTGGAACTGAACTTGTATAAAATGATCCAATGAAAAATTCTCAATTAGATAGTATACTGCAATTAGCATCAGTAAATTAGAAGTTATCTGATATATTCTATCCAAATGAATCTCTTACACATCTGAGATGCAAGTCTAAATTTGTCCTTGTTAGAACAAAAAATACTGTAAAATATGGAGTCATCTAGGACTATGTCTACACTAGTTTTCTGCTGGCATAGCTATGTTAGTCAGGGGCATAAAGAGGGATAATCCCGGAGGGCATGTCTACACAGCAGGCCTAAAGCTGAAATAAGCTACGCAACTTCAGTTACGTCAATTGCGTAGCTTAAGTCGAAATACCTTATTTCGGCTTTTGGAGCTGTCTGCACAGCATGGAGTCCAAGAAAGAGCACTCTTCCTCTGACTCCAACCCAAACCCTGCATCACCTCTAGCATTTGTAACAGTGGTAAATGGGGGGGAAAAGTTTTTAATTTAAGTTTTTAATTTTAAGGGATCACAGGTTGAGTGTTGCTGTGTGAAAGGGGTCATCAATTCAAAAGTTTGAGAAAGACTGCTCTATCAGTTTTGCTAATGTTGTGTGGGCAAGTGGTTTACTATGCTAGCAGAACTCTTATGCTGTGTCACCGCTAGG
This sequence comes from Rafetus swinhoei, assembly GCA_019425775.1. Classification (NCBI taxonomy): domain Eukaryota; kingdom Metazoa; phylum Chordata; order Testudines; family Trionychidae; genus Rafetus; species Rafetus swinhoei. The sequence continues at coordinate 50,258,551 of CM033432.1, forward strand.
GGTCTATGCCAGCATAGGTTCTGTAGTACGGACATGGCCTATGTTTTTGATGTTTGGCTTCCAAATGAAGACTGGTTTTACATTAAAGAAAAATCCTAGTGATCTAATTATTAGAGCTGAACTGTTTTATTTTAACAATTTTATGCTTTGTATTTCTAGAGAGCTTTCCAATCCACGAATTCAAAGCAGTTTAATTTTGCAAAGCCCACAACCCTTCTGAGAAATTAAAGTTAGATTTAGAACTCAAACTAAGATATCCCCCACCTCTCGCTTTTCTTTCCAGTTTAATTACTAAACCCATTACCATGATTTGCAAGCCTGTTAGTCTATTTCTTCAAATAGAAGATGATTTCCAGTAGATAATTTTATGAACAAGAGACGTCAAGGAGTATCAAAAGTAACATTCCAACGTGACTAACACGATGCACTTCACGTAATTGAAGCTTTTCTCATACTGACAACATAATTTTGTGTTTCTCCTGATACCGTAATTCTCTAATTTTTTTTTACTGTATTGTAGGCTTCAAACAGGCCCTTATTCAATTCCTACAAATAATCCATTTAAAAAGAAAGAGAAACAATTCATAAATACAGAACTAACTATATTGTAAAAGGTTTTAACTGCTGATTAATGCATTACAATGCTGTATATATACCATAAGTAATGGAGCAAGTCTTTGAGCATCTCTGGTAGCTGGATCAACAATAGCCACCACATCAAAATAGGTCTCTCCCTCCTTTGGTCTAAGTTTAACTGCACTAAACAAAAGGAAAAAAGAGGACAAAGTTAAAAAAGCCATTTTAAAGTGACAGATTTATGGCTAAATTAACAGCAAACCACTCAGTTCTTAGAACCTCAAATAATGTGGGTGAAAGACCTAGCAAATTCTTAACTCAGGAAGGTGCTTAATAGGACTACTCACACATAGCATAGTTATGTGCATGTTTAAGTACATTCATGAACTGGGGCCTCATAGCCTAAGAATCTGTAGGCTGGTGCTAGTTGTATTGATTTTGATGGAATAAACTGGCCCAAAAAACAAATGACTGTCACGGTCCAACATTAAATAATTTTAAATAGGGTTTGGTATAGAAAGACTTAACCCTACTAGTCCCAAAGCAAATACACCATTAAAAGTTTTCAAACCTTTTCAGATGAGAAGGAAAAAACCCAGTTAACAGTCTACATTTCAAATGCTTTTAAGTGAGCCTTTTGTTTTAACAATATCCTTTGCTTCCTTTCCCTCTAGCTATAGAGAGTCTTCAGAAGGAAAAGCCCTTATCTGAAATAATTTCTTAGATTGTACAAAATATGGGGAAAAGAGCAAAAAATAGCTAACATAGGTTAAAGCTGTTGTTTTTGCTATTGCTGTTAAAGTCCTAGAAAATCTACCAAGGGCTGTGGTGAATTCTCCTTCACAGATAATTTTCAAATCAAGACTGGATGTTTTCCTAAAAGATCTCCTCTAAGAATAATTTTGGGGAAGCTCTCTGGTCTGTGTCACACAGAAGGTCAGATCGGATTATCACAATGGTCCTTTCTAGCCTTAGCATCTACGAAGAAGTCTGATCCCTCTTCCTAGAGGTTACAACAAACATATATGAGAGGGGAAGACAGAAAATACAGGCTCTCTCGCTGGTATTAACTTTCACTTGCAACTGTATTGCTGGAAAAGCACACAATCTCATTAGCCACTCCGAGACTGGGAAAACTCATACCAACATTCAGGCTATAAACTGCCTCTTTGGCCACCTAGGCTTTGGGCAGTTTTGCAAAATATAAACTTGGCCAGCTAAGCCAGATTCTTATTAGAAAGCAAAATAAGAACAAAAAGACACTAGGGCGGGGAGGTTGGTTTGTTTCTTTTGAGGGCCAGGGATGGAGAAAAGAGGAAGGAACCAAAGACTCATATCTGAAGCCGTGTGTGGGATCGGAGTTGGTGGACGTGGCAATGTCACCTTTTTTTGGCCTGGGTTGGTCAGGAGATCTCTCAGGACACAATAGGGATGGCAGCCACTCTAGCAATGCTTGCTCCTCCCAATCCACCCATCTCTCTGCCAGCAGTTTTCAGAGAAGCTTCTCCACTTTTAAAAAACTTTTCTTTTAAAGTCCCCAAAAGAGAGAGACGAGCATAATGACTCAGATCCTCATTTTTTTGTCCAACAATTATGCCTAGTTTCCGACACAGCAATTTAGGTACATCGTAAACCAGAAAAGTGTGGAACCACAAATCAAAACATGATTTTAACAGTCCTTGAGTTATATTCATAATCCTTTTTTGTTTCCACTAATTCAGTCTGTCTCCCTTTTGCATCTTTTCTCTTCAACATTATTATAGATTGTGACATTTTATGAACTTTTACTCACTTCTTATAACTGATCTTACAATTAGGGCTAATTTGTAAGCCCAATTATTACAACATTGTAGGTAAGCTCCCTAGCTATTTGATCTTCACTCAAACAATTCCTCATTAAATATTTTGTTTTATTATGTTTCATGAAACACAAACCTTCTCTGAAGCATTACTGTGCCCTGAGACTATTCTACTGATACACTTATGTAGCAATAGAAAAAATGCAGGGAGTTAACTTGGGATTTGCCACGATGATGATAATGACGATTCAAAGTTGAATAGGACATACAGCTAACGTACATCAGAGACAAGGAAGAAGAAATACAAAGGTCAATAAATATACTCTGAATTTAACAGCAGTACAATACCTGTATCGGTCTTCAAAAAAATGATATTCAATCCTTGCCTCTCCTTTTGGCTGAGCAGACAGAAGAGCATCCACCTTCATAACCAAGTCACTTGCACTGAAAGAGAGGAGGTTTTCAAGTACTCTGAAGTATGTATGTATTTCCCTCAGTATCACTGAAGATTAACATATACAAAATAGGAGGCCCAAATTCTAATCTCTGGGTATGTAGACTACAGGGTTTTTTAAAAAAAAGTGGCCTTTTTGCGAAAAAAAACTTCCCCTGCGTCTAGACTGCTGCCGCGTTCTTTCAAAAGTAAATCAAAAGAACGCGGCAGTTTTTTCGACCTCGGAAAACCTCATTTTACAAGGAAGAACAGCTTTTTTCGAAAGTGCTCTTTCGAAAAAAGGCACTATGTAATGCAAACTGTGCTTTTTTGAAAGAGAGCATCCAGACTGCCTGGGTGCTCTCTTTCAAAAAAGTGGCTTGCTTTTTCGAAAGCTCTGGTTGTAGTCTAGACGCTTTCTTTCGAAAGAGGCTTGTAGTCTAGACGTAGCCTTTGATGCATGGACTGTGTTTTACTGCCTCTCAAGCCTCTCCCACACCTTTATTGTTCATGTATATGTGCAACAGTGCACTTTTAAGACATGACAGTGTGGAAACAGATGATGCAAACTTCTAAAATTAAAATCTAACCCAGAGAATAGGAGCTATTATCCTCTCTCTCCCATCACCCTAAGGTCCAAATATTTCTCTGAGGAGACTGAAGATCTAAGCTCCCATAAGGCATGATCACCAGCAAACAGACTAGAGTGGATTCTGGAAAAAAGTCACTCCATTATATGCAAAAGGGATTAATTGTTGAGCAAAACAAATCAGTTTGTATTTGTAGTGACTGGATATGCTGCTTCCAGAGCTCTTTCTGCCTCTGCTAGACCAGTAAGAGATTAATTGAACCAAACTCAGATAACCCTGCAGAGTACTGCTGCTGGGCAGCTCTAGAAGTTTCCTTTTAAAAAAAAAAAACACAATTATCTTTAGAGCACTAGAAAGCAATTCCATGCATCGAGCAAATTTGAATGCAATGTGATACCATAATCAGTGAAGAATATTGACAAATTACCTCCCTTTTATTATTCCCTGAATGTTTAAACTAGTTTAAGTATCACTTACTTTTTCCAGATTAAAAAAAAACATCTCTAGTAAACTCCAACTCTATTACAACCTAAGCGTGAAGAATGAAATACTAAACAATGAAAATAGGGCTGCATGGCATAGCAGTGCAGGCTAGTGAGGCCAGAGTTAAGGATCTTTCAGCTTCTCCCATAATTAACTCTAGTCTCATGGGTTTATAGCCACAGTTATGCAAGCCATTCATAACAAAACCATAAACCTGATCCAATCTGCTAAATTCTGGCATGTTTTCTAATCCAGAACTCAGTCCAAAGCTGGGCCTGCATCTGCCAGAATCATATCCTCCTTTCCTTCTCCAGCCCCTTTCCTGGAACATGCCTTAGGCCTTCTCCCTTTCCTTCTACTGGGAATGGGCATAAAGGGATCTGATGTCTTTACACTTAAAAAATTCTTTGACCATGTGAAAAAATGCACACTACTGGCTTTTGAAAGGTAGCAAGAGGCCACAGGAAAGCGAGGGTGAGTTTTACAGGCTGTACAAGTTTAATGCATGGGATACTTGAGATCCTACAAACAAACTATAAACAGTTGGCAGCATACAGGAATCAGTGTTTTTTGGCGACTCGTACATGTTCCTTAGCACCTGAACATAACTAGATTTCAAAAATACATTTTGTTAAACTCATAATGTGGCTCTCTCTCTGTATGCCTATTTTGCCTCCTTTATTCCTTTTTCCCCTCCTGTGTCGCTCCATGAAACACTGATAAATTAAGAATGAACTTTTAAAAGATGCTAACGTGCTTATATAGTTACTGCTATTGATACAGAAATGTATCTTGGATCTGCAATATTCAAATAAATATTCAAGGCTAATCAGCAAAAATAAGCTAAATCCCAATATGTTCAAAAATGTATTCTTTGTGGCATCCTGCTAGCATGCTCTCTTTTCCATTTTATTCCTCATTTTCTGTTTGTAAATAAATACTGAAGCGATATAACAGCCTCATATACTGAAAAATTTACACACTCGGGGCAGCTGGGTTAAAATACTTTCAAATCTAATTTTGTACAGAAAGAAAAAGAGCATCCACAGAGTTGCCAGGCCCTTACCATTATGTGAACCTAGGTTTTTGCAGTTTAACTACAGAGACTGAGAACATAGGAAGTCAGTTTTCAGGAACAAGTTGATTCGTATGTAGAATTGTAAGAGATTTCTCTCTAGACATAGGCCACAGTAGGGAAGAGCAAGCATATTATTTTTCCTATTTAAAAAGTTTCTCTCTTAGTACATGAAGGTGTTCTGTTGCCATGTACTGCCATGTTACGGACATGCACTCTGCTTTTAAGCAGTCCACTTAGTTCCTGTTCATATTTACTTACTGATCATCTTCCACTCCCAACTGCTGAATATGGGATTTGATTTTTTGTCCTGATGTCTTTAGTATAATATTCTCTAGGAGGTGGAAATCATCCTGATTGAACAGCTCATTGTCTTCTAGTGGGCCAATAATCTACAAAGAAAATGGAATCGGACTTACTAGGCAAATCACGTACTGAAACAAAATTGATAGCAGCAGCACAACATTGTCACACTCCCCACTGTATCAGCCTCAGCCTTGAACTACAGTTACTCTCTCTCGGTAAGAGGCAAGCTTCAAGTTGCGCTGGTCACAACTGACATTCTTGTTATGTGGACATCTGTCCAGTTGAAACTGTATTGAGAGCAGTCACTAATGTCATACACAACAAAGAGCCGTCAGATGGTAACGGTCTTTGGCCACAGTCAATCTGGGCTAGATTTGAACAGGTGACTTGAAGAGTCCTGCATCGTATTTGTAGATCCCTGTTGTCACTCAAGTCTTCCTTATTTGCTACATTTTAAATATGTCTGTTTCCCCATCTAGGAAGTGAGCTCACCCTTCCATTGCTGATCACTGCCCTCTGTCCTTTCTTCAGCTTAAGAACATCCCTGCAGAACATGGCATGAGACAGTATAAAATCCACTTTTGGGGATTCAAAGGCCTCTTTAAAAGTGTTGACATCCATACCCTAAAAGAAAAAAAAACACAAATGTTCTTACTGAAATGGGAATCATAATAGAGACTCTGAATAAATGCTCTGTAACTGATGGATACTACCTGTTAAACTATCCTATAAAGTTTTCACAAATATCTTCAGTTTGCCACAACCTAACCCATGTACTCTTTTTCTTTATTCTCTTTTTCCTGTTCTCTGTTTGAGCCCTGGCCTTTTTCTATCCTTTTCAAACAAACAAACTCACCGCTTTGATGTGAGAGCTTTGTTTTCTGCCATTCCTGCTACTGGAATAGCCACGATGAATTTCTTTATCTTTAATTACGTAGTATCACATTTTCAAGTGTGATCTGAAAACTTTCCTTTACTTAAAGGTACACCATCAAACTAGAATGCAGCTAAATTTCAAACAGACTCAGCAATAGTTTCAGGTACTACCCCGCTTTGAAGCCCCATTGCTAATTTTTGTGTTTTTAAAAAAAAAAACAAACCATACTTTCTTATTCTATTAATATTTTCTCTCCCTTTTGTTGTTTGAAGAATTTATATGCGTAGAAAGTGGAAGCTGAACATGCACAATATATTAACAAATGCACCAAGTAATTACGTATAAAAACAATGGGCTATCACTCCTTAGTCCTTTTTTTACCTTATAACAGGACTTTTTAATTTTAACTATTGTTTCCTATCTTGTACGTAAGGATCTAAAGCATTTTTGGGACAGAATTTTTAAGAAAGAAAATCTAAATAATGTTTTATTAGACTTGCACAGAGAAGGGTATTTTTAAATCTCAAGGCCCCACTGGGTTTCAAAGTCATATAAATAAAGGAAATAATCATGTCGTCAATTGTGAAATCATTTTGAGTTTGGAGAAATTAACCCGTTAAGGATAAGAATTAGAATATTACTATCTAGCATTATTCACATTTTGTGCGAGCATACTACATGAAGAGTTACCTCCTGCCATTACCCTAAGCAGTTCATCCGAAGAACCAGCAAAACCATCACATGTACTTACACCAACCGCAAATTCTGTGATGTCAGCTCCTGCTTCCAGTGCCTTTGCTGTGTCTTCTTTCGCCATTTTAGTGATGAAGTTCTTGGCATTATTTGACGTTTGTGTCTGTAAAGCTGCCCATATGGCCCTGGTGATGATTGTGTTCTCATTGGCTGGGTCTTCACTGGGGTTATTAATCATGCTAATTCGGACAAGATTACTGGATTTCTGCATTTTAATAAAGTGCTGGTTAGAACACACTTAGAATTCTAGTTATTTTTAGATAAGTGGGATAAATCCATTATAAGAAAAAGCAAAAGGAAACTGATCTGTATTGCCTAATGGAAAATACTGATTCCAAACCAGGTACAAGGCTAACAGGACTAATGATAATGAGTGAGTTTAAACTAACTTATTACTTGCATTGCATCAACATAGTTAGCATATTAGAGACAAGTATGAAGTCAAGATTTCTGCCACAAAGAGCTAACAATTCAAATGCTAAATGGACCTCAAAGTACTGTGCAAACAAATACCATGTATATGTTTTTTTATATATATATATATATATATATATATACACACACACACACACACACACACACAAATGAATGCGACTAACATGGCTGCCCCTCAGACATATATGTTGTGTTTACTTTGTGCTGTTGCCTTGCTTTATGCTGAAGTGTAGCCACTGCAGAAATAAAACCTGGCAACACCACATGACTACTATGGACCAAAAAAAAAAAAAAAAAAATGTATTTTCTACTCTTAAAAGATAATTTGGGTAAGAATGTGATTACTCAAGCTGAAATTTAGCCAGGATAAACTGGAGTCCACACACTACTTTTACAACAAGTACTATAGGGACAAGCACTGTTGGGTATTAATGAGCCGAAAGGGTCTGCACGTCAGGCAGCTCCACCCCTGTACACTGGACACCCTTGTGGGGCACTGGCTCAAATCCTGAGAGGGAACAGCACCCCCTACTGCAGCATCAACATCACTTCCCATAGCATCTGTTTTCTTTTAGAGATCTGATCCATCTTGAGCATGTAAAGATCTGACTGACTCTCAGCTTTAGGTGGCATGGCTGCAGAAATTTGAAATACCTGCCAAACACTGCAACTTATTTAGAAGTCAGAAAAATTAGCCATGCTGTTTTATTAAGTAACCCACAATAATATTACATACAGAATTTAAGTTAATACAGAAATGTTAGAAAGAGAGTAAGTGAATAGTAGTCAAGAAATTCAAATACATGATTCCCACCACTGTCATAAACATCTGCCTCCCTGATTCCTATGTTGTAATTGAATTACTAGAGAGTCGTAACTAGAATCCTTAATGAGTATTGGCAACATGTCTGAGTTAGTTAAAATGTTAAGTTTCTTGACATTTATGTTATGTGCTCAACTGTGACAATGCAGGCACTGAATTTTTCCCCTTCAAACTGGAAAAAGAAAATTCGGCAACAAGCAGGGCAAGGCTCGCCTGTTTACTCAGGCTTTTGCCCAAGGAGGGAATTGGAGAGAGACATTAAATAGCACTCAGCAAAGTTAGTGTGTTTCTCAAGTGTGTTTTATGTGGAGTGTACAGGTTAATGTCCAGAGACTGAAAGGGACAAAGAAAGGAGATAAAAAAGTAACTATACAATATTCATGTTTATTTAAATGTGTAATAATTGTTGTGAGCAGGCAGTGCATTGAAATGCATCGGAATTTTGCCCAAAATATTGGAAGAAAAAGTTCATGTGCTACAATGAGTGCAGATGAGAGAGACAAAGCAGTGTCAACTCTAATATTAGATCTGTCAGCCTGATCTGTGTCCATTAGTATTTGTATTAGGGTAAGTGCCTACAGACTTAGGCACTGGGTTGTGCTGAGCCCCAGTTGTGCTGGACCCTATACAAAACATATAGTAAGGGGCAGACCCTACCATAATATAGACAGAAAAGATAGAAAAAGAGTTGAAGAGGAAATCTTGGCACAGAGAGACGTTAGTACCATTCCAGTGCTCTAGACACTGAACCACACTGCCTCTGCCTTTAAGTTGAAATGCCACCGCCTACCTGATGTTTGATAGCATCATATAACAACTGTCTCCCAGAAGGTTTATCAAAGTCTCCAACAATCCAAAAAGTAACTGGTCTAACAAAAGAATCATCTGTAAAAGAATAAAAATGTGACACTTGGGGGAAAAAAAGAAGCTTCTGATGATCATCACATTGGCATTACACTGGAAAACATACACATGCAGGGTCTGACAAAAAGTAAAGGCTACAAGGAAAGATTCAGATGAAGTCCAGCAGTGATACTTGTATGTATATTGAAAAGTGGTATTACTATTAGGTTAGGATTGATTATCTTGGAGGGACATGCATCATTATGCTTCTAAACTTATTTGACTACTTGGTAAATTTAAAAGTTATAAGTAACCTAAGAACCTGCAAGTAACCTATGATTTCTCACTAGAGTACACACGTGCTTTTTTCATCCTTCTGAAGTGGTAGGTTACAGAATCTGTTTTTTTTCCAGAGATATAAAGAAATGAAACACATGCAGACAGCTTTTCTACTACCTGCAGGTTCTAGGCCAGCATATTATAACATCAGAAAATCCCCAAATAACCTAAACATGTTTAAGTAATAACCCAAGAAAGGGAAACTGCTAAAGCTTGAGTTACCATAGATCTCCTTGGAGGACATTCCTGGATATAGGTAAAAGGAAAAAGTGGAAGAAAAGGAAAATGTCATTATCAATTTCTATAAAAAAAAAACGCACAAGTATAAAGGAGTTAGCTATGCAGCATGGTATATGCAATTATCATGTTACCAAACAGCTAAAATTGAGAATACATGAGCAAGCACTGTTTGCCAGCAACACTATATAAAACTAGGGACTTCTTTTTTAAATGAGTGCAAAATATTATATACAACAGTGACCCTACAACAGAATTTGAGGAAAGCATTGGAGTCAAAACTCCAATTTTTGCAAGAAGAGGCATATGATCTAGATGTGGCCAGCTATTGCTTTTGTACCTCACTGTGGGTACATCTACACAGCAGATGGGAGGGTAATTCCCAGCTCAGTTAAACGTACACAGGCTAGCTCTGCTCAAGTCAGAGTGCTAAAAACAGCAATGTGAGAATGGGCAGCAGCTCAGTCTAACTGCCTGAGTGTGAATCCAGGAGCTCAGATGGGATTGTAATCAGGTGGCTAGCAATGTCCCCACTGCCATGCTGCTATTTTTAACAGGCTAACTCAAGCAGAGCTAGCACTTTCATGCAGAGGTGACCCATGCCTTGAAGGAAAGGAAACCAGGGGTGGAGGAGCAGGCAGAGTGAGGTCACCTGGCTTCAGGAATTAAAATCTAGGGGGACGCTTCATATGGTCAGAATTAGGGATGTAAGCAACTAGTTGACTACCTGATAAACATAGGCTTACCAGATAGTCAAGCAGTGATGTGGCTAGTTGCTTCACCCACCCCTTGCTGCCTCTATCAGAGAGAGGCAGCCGGGGGGAGGGGAGAAGGAAGGAAGGCAGGCAGAGCTGGTGCAGGAGGAAGTTGACTGAAGCAGTCCCCGCTCGCCCCATGTTCCAACTGCAGCTCTTTGACCTTTGAAATATAGCAGGAGTCCCAGGGCTCTTGCTACATTTCAAAAGCAGAAGCATCGTATTCGGAACACACTTGCCCCATGTTTCCCATTGCCCTTCTGCCTTTTAAATATAGTGAGAGCCATGAGCAGCTCTTATTACATTTAAAAGGCTGAGGTGCAGCCAGGATAGCGAGCGCCCCATCTCCCCCTTATCGACTACGTGATTAGCTGATTAATCAAAATTTAACATCCCTAGTCAGAATGGATAAGGAGGAGGAGTGAACTCAGACGTTGGTCAAATTCAGGATGGCCGAAGAGGCATATACCTGTGAATGAGACAAACCAGCTGCAGTCACTCCCACAATCGGACAGAGCATGACAATGGAACCAGCCTTGAGGTAATCCCCAATTAACAATTAGATGATTCCAACATGACACTGCAAAACCCTTTGACTAAAGTTGGGACTTACAACTATAAAAGTGGGATGAAGCTTTGGGTTCAATCCTGCAATACCACAGCACATAGAATCGTAATCAAGATCTATGTGTTGCTTATAAATATAACAAAATGACCCATCTAGGGGAGCATGTGACCCCTCATGCCTTCTTCAACACATCACCTATGCTTTCACGTCTACTTGAGCTGGAAATCACTCTCCCAGCTGCTGTGTAGACACCCCCTAAGCACAAGTTCAATACCATTGCAGTGAAGAATACCAACAGGTGAGTCAGCAAAACCTGGGCTTTTCCACTATTTAGAAAAGAAACAAGCTACATTATTCTGTGTAATCTAATACTAGCTATCCAATACTCTGAATAACTTGAGGAGCAGTAAGCCAAAAATTGTGAATTAAGCTGGGACAGCTCAAAAACATAATGCCTCCATAAGCAGAAGGCGTCCAGATGTCTGCTGATTTCAGCACCTAACAGAAAAGAGGATTCTACATGAAGCTGATCAGATCTAAAATAATTCTAGCTGTGAAGGGTCAACTGGTCATCTAGCTTGTTAGTAAATAGTTATGCTGTCACTCCCTTTCCATGGGAATGTCTGCTTCTGTACAGATCCAGACTGCACACTATAACAGAAAAGGTACTTTCAAATGAGAGTTTGGAATTGTAGTGTATATTTAAATGTTACAAGTGTTATATTAATCTAGGCTCTTTGGCTCACTACCATATGGCAGAGAGATTCATGGGTTAATTGCTCTTCTGAGTGGCATGTTTTCACCTGAAATACTGTGTTCAGTTCTGGTCAGCACATTTTCAAAATCTGACTTCAGTAGAGTGCTCAGTGCTTTGCAGGACTGGATCTATGTTAACATAAGTACACCAGGAATACAGTGGTGCTGCAAGAATAGTTTGGTGGTAGAAGACAATCACAGAAGGCTACAGTTGACTCAGGAGGGTAAAAAGAGGCAGACCCAGGGGAAAAAGGAGGACAAGTATTTCTGTGTACCTGAGAAGGATGTTAGTGACTGACTCTCTTTGCTAAACAGCTCAGGAACCAAGAGAGACAGACACCGATGGACAGAATCTACCAACTCACTGCCTAATCTTATCTGAATCTGCTCTCTGCCTTACTACTCCCACTTCACCTCTTACAGTCTCTTGACTTTACACCTATGACACTGTTACCTATGCCTGACAGTCTCCCACTTCCTGCCAAGCCTCAACCTCTTCCAGCCCGTAGGCCAGCTCTTAAGGAAGTCTTTCCTTTGATGTCTTCCTCACCAGTTCTCTCATTTTATTTCCTTCCCTGAGAAGATCCTCACTTCAGGTAAGATTGCTTTCCTCCCTATAAGTGCTTGCAGTCTGTAAAGCTCCACGTAAGCAGACTGTGGTATTAAAATTTATATCACTATAGTGCCCCAGAGGCCCCAACCAAGGTCAAGGCATGGCTGTATTAGGAGCTGCACAAACACAGTAGAAGATTTCATCATGATTATTACCTTTCTTTGTTAAGTAGGTCATACTATTGGCTACAGCTGCTGTTTTATCTTTGGAATCCAAGACAGTAAATCTAGCAAAATCATCCACAAAAAAGTTATCTGCAGGAAAAAGATACAATTAGGTGCAGAAACTGATAATATCATTAGAAGAAATAAATCGGTAACATTCACTAATGTTTAAGCTGCACATTTACCCTAATATCGTCACGTTTTTATATTTGATGTCTAATGTTTATGGCTAATATATTAATAAATGTCACTGTCACAATATACACCAAAAACTATGTATCATTCTCACTCTGCAAAGTACAACTGAAACTAATGGTGTACGGTCCCATTCAACTTAAGTCTCTGTGCAAAAAAAATGTATTTAAAATCCATAGTGTTACTACCCCCTAAACCGTTCAGGTAAAGATCTCACATGTGCATCTGTAACTATTAATATTCTACATAATCTTTCTGCATGGGGTATACTGCTTAGTATTTTAACAGTACAAAGTTTCACTGAAATCTGTACTATAGCAAATCGTAAGTATTTCAAGGAGATGTCATCAGTTTCTCTTCAAGTGTACTTTGATGGATAAGACAGCCAGACCTTGGTGTTTTAAGTGAAGGAGGTAGTCCAGCATCAAGGGAACCATGACCTGCTGAGGGAGGGGCCCTTATCAAGGCACCACAGAGAGAACCTCTTCTATTTGACTACATAGGCAGCCCTGAGCACTGGAGTTTGGGGCGATTTAGCCATGGAGCTTCCATGCTGTGAGGTGGAGTGACTCCAGGTTTGGGTAGCACAGACTGCCAAACTCCTGTGTCAACAGGCTGGGAACCAGGGGCAGCGTATTGGGCTTGGCCACCGACAGGGACAGCAGTGTGGTGAACCAATGGTGCTTTGACCACGCCAGTGCCATCAGCATGACCACCGCTTTGTCCTGCTGAATTTTGAGGAGGACACTAGATGTCAATGGCACTGGGGGGGAAACCGTACAGGTGCTGCTCCGTCCATGACAGGTGGAAAGCATCCAGCAGGAACTGAATGAAGCAGAATTGCAGGCACTTCCTGTTCAAGTGAGTTGCAATCAGGTCTACCTGGGCATGACCTCATTCTCGGAAGATGGAGAGAGCCACGTCTGCTCACAGGAGAAAAAGGACTGACTGAGGCGAGCTGTAAGGTCATTCTGTGTTCCTGGAAGGTACGATGCTTGTAGGTGAGTATTATGAGAAATACAAAGGTCCCACAAAACGATGGCCTCCTGGCACTGGGGAGAGAGGAGTGAGCCCCACCACGTCAATCAATATAAAACATCACTGTGGTGTTGTCTGTCATTACCAGGACATACTTGCCTTGCAGGTGAAGCAGAAACACCTGGCAAACAAGCCAGATTGCCCTGGGTTCCCGAATATTGTTATGCAAACACATGTCCATGCAAGACCAGAGGCCCTGTGAACACATTGTTCAGATATGCACCCCATCCGGTGTCTGAGGGGTCTGCCATCAGGGTGATCTCTAGCTGCGGGCCCACAAATGGGACCCCTGCACACACTATCTGGGCCTGCATCCACCAGTCGAGGGACTGCAGGGTCGCCAGCAGCATGGTGACCATGCAGTCAAGGAGGTCCCTGCAGGATGTGAACACAGATGCCTGCCACGCTTGGAGGAGGCGCAGGCATAGGTGGGCATGGCACAGGACATAAGTGCAAGAGGCCGTGTGCCCAAGAAACCTCATGCAGTTGCCTACCATTCTAATTTGGCATTATTGCAGCACAGAGGTGAGGCCCGCCATGGTCTGGAATCGGAACTCGGGTATGGACGCTGTCGCCCAAGTAGAACTGAAAAGGGCCCCAATGAACTTAATTCTTTGCATGAGGATGAGAATGGATTCTGGCACATTAAGGATTAGGCCCAGATGGGAAAATGTGGCCTTGACCAAGTCCATATGCTGGAGCACCTGCTCTCTTGACTTGCCCTGGATCAACCAGTCGTTCAAGTATGGGAGACTTGCACCCAGTTTGGTTGTAGAAATGCTGCCACTACCACCACCATGCACTTGGTGAAGACTTGCAGTGCCAGAGCCAGACCAAAGGGCAATACCATGAACTGGTAATATCTGTTTGCCACTACAAAACACAGGAGCCAGGATAATGTGAAGATACGCGTCCTTGAGATTGAGGGCAGCGTACCACTCCCCTGGATCCAGGGAAGGTATAATGGAGACCAGGGCGACCATGCGAAACTGCTTTCTTAGGAAGGTGTTTAAGTTCCTGAGGGCCAGGATGGGGCGCAGACCCCCTCTGGCCTTGAGAATAAGGAAGTATCAGGAATAAAACCCTCAGTCCCTGAAGTGTGACACAGAAGGTTCCTAAGGTGAGGAGTGAATGCAGTTCCTGGAGGAGTTACTCGTGAGAAGGGTCCCTGAAGGAGGACAGGGAAGGGGGTTGGTGAGAAGGGAGGGAGCAGAACTGGACAGAGTATCTCAGTCCTATCATGCTCAGGACCCAATAGTCTGAGGTAATTTGAATCCAGGCATGTTAAAAGTGGGACAGTTGGCTCCCAAAGGGAGGGAAGGGACCCATGACAGTGTCTGGTTAAGGCACACCCTCAAAACTGAGGCTTAGCCCTGAGAGGCACCCTGGCACTGCATGGAAGAGGAGTGAAGAGGTCCCCTCCAGGTATTACTCCTGCCCCAATGGCATCCCTGATCTTGTCTGGGAGGGCCAGAGAAGCAACATGTGGGCTGTTGTGGCCTAAACTGCCAGCGCTGGGGGTGGAGGGAGGAGCGGGGGCATCTGGTCCCTAGGGATTTTAAAATGACCCTAGAATATTTTCGGCTATGTAAGTGAGAATCCATTTTCTCCACAAAGAGGTCCGAACTATCAAAGGGCAGATCTTGTATTGTGTGGTGAACCTCAGCTGGGAGACCAAAAACCCAAATCTACGAATTGTGGCACATGGCAATGCCTATGGCCATAGTACAGGCGGCCGAGTCTGCGGAGTCCAGAGCTGCCTAGAGAGCTGTCTTGGAAACCGTGCACTCCTTCTGCACCACTGCCACAAACTCCTGCCTCGCCTCTGTGGACAGTAGCTCCTGAAATTTGGAGAGAACATTCCAGGAGCTAAAGTCATAGCAGCTGAGGAGTGTCTGTTGGATGGGAACACGGAGCTGAAAACCTCTAGTGAAGTACATTGTCCAGAAAAGTCCAGCACCTTAGCTTCCTTATTCTTAGGTACAGGCCCCACTGCCCTGGCGCTCCTTGTGACTGATCGTGTCCACCATCAGGGATCCAGGCTGAGGGTGCACACACAGGTGTTTGTAACCCTACTGCAGCACAAAGTAGCACCTCTCCGCTCCCTTGGCCCTGGGTGCGATTGAGGCAAGTCTGCCAGAGCACCTTGCTGGTTGTCTGTATGGACTTGATAATTGGGAGGGCAACTCGAGCTGGGTCCTCTGGTGAGAGGACATCCACAATAGGGTCTGATTCCTCCACCACTTCCTCAGCTTGGAGGCTAAGATTTTAAGTCACCCACCAAAGAAGGTCGTGGGGGAGGCCTGCCACCGCCTCGTTTGGAGACGACAATGACAAACCAATGGGAGTACAGGATTATCCTCCAGGGTCTTCCATAACTTCCACCTCCAGCAATTGCTCTGGTGGGGCCCGTCATGAGTGGGGGTGCCACGGCACCTGGTTGCTTGTGCCTCTGGCACCAGAGGGAGGATGGCGTCAAAGAGGAGGACAATGGTGGTGCCTGAGCAGACAGTGCCATGGAAGCAGCCCTGGAAAGCAATCCCTGCCCTTGGTTCTGGTGGTAGGCTCATAGAGTCCAAAAGGGCCATTGCATTGGCACCTGCCATGAGGGGACAAGACTGCACTGGTGCTGCTAAGAAGTCTTGGTGCCAGTGCCGGGAAGAGTGCCAGGGTGGTGCCACGAGCGAGAGCAGAACCTAGAATTCCAGGACACAAAGGACTTTGTGTCAGAACCCGATGCATAGTCCGACATTGCCCACAGGGGAGCAGAGCCCAACAATGCCAGTGAATGGTGCCTGGCCGAGTTCTCTTGCTGGCTCATGGTTTGCCATGATGCCTTGGCACTGAAAAGGGGCCCAGCACCAAGGGAGTCCTGAGGGGGGACCCGCATATAGCACCCTGGCTACAGTCATCGGTGTTGACAGTGCGGTTGCCTGTAGTACCACAGACATCGATGCAGCAGGAGCAAACTGCAGCGCCGGGGCAGGTCAAGAAGTTGGTGCTACAGACAATGTGGGGTTTGGTGCCACTGTTACCATCTATTGTCTTGGTGCTGTTCATACCGCATTGGTGCCGTGAGCTCAATGAGGTCCCAAGCTGCCTCAAAAGTCTGTGGTGTGGAGGGCAGGTCCAGGTCCTCCACCACCACCACAGGCTCCAGAGAATCCACTGACAATGGATTCAATGGCCACGCCCTGGATAACAGAGTCAATGGTGTCTGGGCCGAGATGCCCAGCTTGGGCAGGCTCAGCGCCATGAGGGCTGCCTCTGCAGCCTTGCTAGACCTCCTGGAGGAAGAGCGACTCCGATCAATCTTTTTCTTCTTCTTAGGCACTGGCGAGTGAGAACAGTGCTGCACCGAGGAACCCACCTCGTAAAAAGGAGACTGGGACTGGCGATCCCACTGCTTATCCTGGCAGGCAACAAAGCCTCCTGCACTGAAGCCAGTGCACTATGCACCGAGGAAGTTGAAGCTGCGTCATGGGGTTGAGGCCTAAGTGCCAACTCCAACAGAAGGTGTTTAAGCCGCTGATCTCGTTCTCGTTTGCTTTGTGGCTTAAACCCCGTGCAGATACTGCAGTTATCTTGCTGATGGCTTTCTCCAAGGCACTGTAGACATGCAGCATGTGGGTCGCCGCTGGGCATACGCTTCCTGTATTTAGCGCCTTGTTTGAAATCCTGGGGCCACTGTATGCCCCACAGGCTTTAGTAAACAAGCAGAGAGGGAAAACCCCACAGAGCAACTATCATGAACTAACAATAACTCTCTACATTACAAAACTTGTGGAACAAAACTCGAGGGAAGAACTACTTGCAAAGCAGGAAGTCGAAGCTCCAATGACCGGCACTGATGGAAAGGAACAGAAACAGGAGTCGGGTCGGCAGGGTATATATGCAACGCAGTGAGGCGTCACCAAAGGGGCACTACAGCCAACCCGATAGGTACCACTAGGGAAAAGTCTTCCAATGACTGTGCATGCAGCACACACACACACACACCCAATCACTCAAAGAAGAATGGGGAATTACTATGAAAAATCTGACAGATACAGGTTGGACTTCCCTGGTCTGGCTCCCTTGGGACCAGACCTGTCCCAAACAAGGGAGTTTTCTGGACCAAGGGAAGTCTGGAAGGGGGTAGAGCCCAGCCTCCCCACTGGGCTCCTCTTCCCAGCCACCAGGGTGTAGTAAGATGAAGGCCTAAAACATAAGCCTATGTAGCATAGGCCTGGTGTGAGGCCTAGCTAACAATGGACAAAACTTGGCTAACAAAGCAAAGCTAAGCTGTGAAGAAGAGGCAGGACCTCCTGCACCCACGCCGGCTGCGGGCTCTGGTGCCCTGTAAGCTCCACTGCCCCACTCGCCCCGCCTGCTAGCTCCGCTCCAAGCCTCTGGCAATCTCTGCTGCTGGGGCACTCTAGTCCCACAACATCTATGGGCCTGTTAGACCAGAGAGTCCTGGACCACAGAGGTTCAACCTGTATAAATGTTTATGCTATTCCTGGGCACAGCATGTCGTCTTAGTACCAAGTGGGCTGGTATCTGTCCTCTCCTACTATTAATACATTTTGTAATTGTGCATTCCACTGTGAAATACCAATTCTTGTAAATAAATCTTATCTGTATAACTATTTATTGCAATTGACCATGTCCCTTACTAGTGGCAGTTAGATCTAGGTACTCTCTGTCAGCCATCAAGATCCTTGAGTTGATTCTTGGAACAACATTAGGCTGGTTCATGATGTATTCAACCACATCTTGATCACTTGACAATTCACCCTGAAAGAAAGATGGAAGAAAAGTTGCTGCATAAGCCACTGTTCTTACAAATATATTTTTATTTAATTGCTTGAAAACAAACTATTCATGTGAATTAAGAATCTCAATTATATGATTTTTTTAAGGAACTCGCCTTGAGGAACTTCGCCTTTCAGAAAGCTAGGATTCCCCTTGAAATCCCAGTTTAGAAACATCACATACCAAGTACACAGCTCTCTGGAAGATGCTGGTGGTTTCCAAGATTTTTTGCATTGTTATGGTTTCTAAATCATCAGGATCCAGCTGCTCTTTTTGAAAAGGCATTCCATTAAACAGCACAATAGGGAGAGGGCCCACACCTGTCTGCTCATAGTACCCTCTGCCTTCCTGATATGAAAAGAAAAAAATATATAAGTACATTATCTTATTACTGCACAGAATTATGTGCCTTCACTGTAACATTTATTAACACTGATGAACTCTACTCTGAACATTCTTCCAAATAAGGTACTATAAGCTTTACTACAACTTACATATTCTGTAGATATGATATTAAATATAGAAGACATCAGTTTACAATACCCCTTGTGCTCAAGACTCATCTAGACATCAGGATTTCAAAACAAAAACATTAAGTGTACTTCTTTACAGTGCCAAATAATAAATCAACTTGTTCCATTAAACCAGTACCAAAAATTTATGATTTACTGTGCATGCAGGTAAAAAAAGCAGTTTTAAAAGCTGCATATAAATGGTTCCATATCTGCACTTGAGCCATAATCTCATGTATAATTAATGACAAGAAGAGAATGCACTCTCTGAAGTCCAAGTATAAATCAGTTCAACAATGATGCCATATATGACAGAGCAAAGCTTTTTAAAACACTGTTCTTTGCACTCCTATGAAAACACATTAGCAAGTACATGTCATTAAAGACAACATGTCTCTCTATTGCATTTAACCATCTTCTGGTCCCTTTTTATTATATTTAGTAATCCCAAAGCTAATTCAGTACGGTGACCTTAGAACATCTCAACGCCACATGGCAAGGGGGTTCCAAGAATATCCCGATACTGATATGTACATTTTGGTTCACAGATGAGTATCGCGTGTGTTCTTAAATGAAAGCCAGGATCATGCTGGGCATTAATACTGTTATGAAACACATGTACAGATACTATGCAAGAAATTACGTGTATACCCGGAAAATATGTGCCAATAGTCTGTATCAAGGCAAATATGGAGGCAGTATATTCACCTCATTGTCAACATGTTAAACACTAAGCCAATACAATGGCAGCCCAATTTACGTATGAAATCAATTGGGGAGAAGAGGTCTCTAATCAACAGGGAAGTAGCACAGTGGACAAGGAGTTACCCTGATTCTGGGGTACAGACACTTTGTGGGATAGAACAAGGAAAACACCCTTTTATCCAGAGCCTAGGAAGCAATCAGAAGTGCAATTATGTTAATTAAAACACGATCTCAACCTGCCCTGGCAGAAATGCTGTGAATGACATTTGGGATGAGATGGAGTTTTTAGAAATCATGTCATGGTTTTATTTTATACTTAACCCTCTTCTTTCCACTATCCTTTCTGTGGTATCTTGAACCTTTGATAATAAACTTACATGATTTTTCACTAAGTATCATTGCTGAGCTGAATCATTCAAGCTGGTATGTACATTGTCGCCTTGAGGACAGCAGACGCAGTTGAGTGTCCAGTGTATAAAAGGCTAGACACTTCAGGGGAATAGTTCAAAGGGGTTCGGGGATTGAGGTGCACCCTATTGTTAACCTGCAAGACACAATAACGGCTGGCACAGCTCAGGGGATTTGGGCAGCTAGCAGGGTGGTGGTTTTAAGGAGCTGGCAGCCAGTTATGCACAAACAAGTGTCCCTCTTGCTGGAGTAAAGGGGGTTCTCTCAGGCCTGAACAGTGTGAGAACTGTCACAAGCACCTCTCCCAAAACAGGATCTTCTTTATGTAATACTCTCAGCATTGCCAGACAGAGCAGATATTTACCAAAACCATCTTAGTGTTTTTCCTTTCATCCCTTTACAACAGGGCTAATCAAGGTTAAAAGTTAGGACATGATATCCTTTGAGCAGAAGATCTTGCAACTTTTAAGATCTGGTCACAATCTCCAGTGTCAGGTAAAACCTCTTGTAAATGATTCCTTCAGCATCTCTCTCTCTCTCAACAAACCTTTCAGAAACTAACATTTTTGTATATAAAAAGGGCTTTGCTTGAATATCCAAATCCAGTAATTAAGTATTTTTTGCGAGGGGAAAAAGTTGAAAGGGTCAGAAGCACCTAGTCCAGTAGGGATACAAAGAACAGCCCAGTTTCATGGCCTAGATTGATTTATCATCATCTCTGCAAACTTTGAAAGTTTTAGACAGCAACTGCCTTCCCCAGTGCTTCCACTTTAAGCCTCAGAATTTTGAAAGCCACCATTCCAATCTGCCAAAAAAGGCATCCCAATTATGGAGATTAGCGGATACCATGTACTTGTTTTAGGGAAATCCTGCCCATGGCTGCCCTGCCACGCCCTGGGTCAGTCAAGACCTGGGGGGTAGGGGAATGCATGAAGTAATTTGCTACTCAAAGCGGCTGACCACTCCCTCCGCCCACCAGGGTGCGGGGTGCCTTGAGGGAACCACCAGCCATTTTGAACAGTGAATGACTTTGCTTACTTCCCCACCAGCAGGTCCCAATTGGCCTGGGGACAGGGGAGCATGTGAAGTCTCCTCACCCCGCCAGGAGCATGAGGCACCTAGCGGGAACCGCCATCTGTTGAAAATGGCTGCTGGTTCCCTCTAGGTGTCACGTACCCCTGGAGGGGAGGGGTGGTGGGGGGGAAAGACTCTAATTGGCCTGGAGGTGGGGGAGTGCACAAAGTCTCCTTCCCCGGCCTGGGCATACAGTGCCAGAGGGAACCGCCCCTTCCGCCCACAGCCCCGCTCCTTCTGGGGCAGATATGGCCTGCCACCACAACCCACAATTTGTGAAGTGGCCCCCTGCAAAAATCATTGCCCACCCCTACCCTACTGGTTAACCGGAATCAGGTCCCCATTAACATCCCCAATACTCATAGTACCTGTTTATTAAAAATGACCTCAGTCCCCATTTGTGCATGTGAAGGACACATTAGTAATAATGAGCTCTGCCCTATTACACTGGAGAAAACATTATTTGGCAGCTTCAGTCTGAGAAACTTTTGCAAGTTTTTCCAAGTGAGAGTTCCACTGTGCTCAATATCCTGGCTGAAATTATATTCAGTAAATGGTATATTAAACCAGCGGAGCATCAGGACAACAATGCTTCATCTCACAAATTTCTTACCTTCCTGTTTTGATCATAAGCAGAATCAATCCCCAGAATGCTGTTCACTTCTACATAAGGGTACTGCTTCTCCAGAACACTAACCACATGTTCAACCTGCAGCTGATCTCCAGTTTTTACTTTGTTGTATATCTGTGAAGGAGAAGCAAATGCATATTTATAGCCATAACTGATTTTTTTCCTTTTCTTTCCCAAACACAATAGCTATATTCCAACTTCTAATATAGAATATTTATGGTGTCTTATTTATTATGTGATAATAGGTTATGTATAAATGCAAGCCAAATGATAAACATTGCTAGTCTTGAAAACTAGCCTGCAATACCTCCATGTAAGTATTTCCTAACCTCAATATCGGCCGGAATGGCAATCATTTCTTGTGATTCAAAATCTTTTCAGAAAACATGTAAAGCAAAACAAATCTCAAAGGCATGCTTCTCTGTAGTATAGTTTCAGGGTTTTTGCTTACAACCTTTTGTTTACAGGAGGCTGGCATTGCCCCTTTTTTTCCATTTTAGTGTACTACATATCATCTCTGATTTCCAACTAATCATTAGTGTATGAAAACAAATCTGAGGAAAAACAAAAAGCAAAAAGTCCGAGGCCTCTAACAATTTAACTCAATTAAAAAAAAAGCCCACCTTGTAATTATTTTAAGTTAACATGAGCGCACAACATAAGCTTCAAAAGAAAAGTTCTCTCTACTAAAGAAAACCAGACATCTACAACAGTAAGTGGCATAGCAGGAGAGGACTGAGATGCTGGGGCGGAACTAAGGAATGGGAGGTAGGGTGACACAAAAACTTGCACAGGGCTGTCAATTCTATTTGATCCTCATTTTTGTTAGCAAAATTTTTACCAACAAAATTTTAAAGAGCAAAGGTGTTTACAAAGTGCGCTTCATCAGATAGTAGAGATTCAGATTTTCAGAAATAAGATAGATTTCTCTTAATACCCTATTAACACAGACAGTCTCTCTTGTACAACAGATCATCAATGTGCACATGAACACTTACAGATATAACAATCTGGAACGCATAATTAGTATCCATTTCTTGTGAAACATAATTAAATGCTCTAAGAAGAGCAACCCCAGCATCTTGTAGCCCATCAACATCTTCCGAGTCATTAACCACAAACACCAAACCAATCCTGTGAAGAGAACATGAACCTGTTATGCAGATAAAATCTCAGTGAAGATTTTATTTATTTGCTTAACAAATAATACAGAACAGCCAATGATTATAAAGATCTTATGCAAGGGTTCTTGTAGGTATGTTAATAAGCAGACTTGAATAACTAATGCAGGGGCTCTACAGAACATTCCCCAGGGTTCTCCTATTCTAATCCTTTCACGTCCTCAAGTCAATCACGTTTTGATAATTTTGTCCTCCTTTTTCCCCTACTGTTTTTTGCCTTCTCCATTTTCTTTTGTTCTGTTGGAGGGATTGGCTTTCCTGGGCCACTTTTAACAGTTGAAACTTCCTACAACATCCCTGATGGCTAATGATGAACACTTTTTAATCATCATGAAATCCACAAAAGCTACACCAATGCCCTCCCATGAAAGTGTATCATTACCTCAGTGGGATGTGGTTGCTGAAGAACATCTCAGCCACATTAAGCAATTCTGCTGTACTCTCATGGGAAGGATCCACTATAAGAACCTTTGGGTAATTACAAAATAAAGGTTTTTACATTATTTTATTCCACTAAAAAATCCAAAACACTGGTTCATGGTTAAGATAACTTGTTTATTCATGTTTCATTGCAGAGATACCATCAATATTTTACCCAAAGTGATTTTCCTAGAGTCACAAAGGAAGTTTATGATAGAGCAGGGAAGTGAACATGATTTTCTTGAGTTTCAGCCCAATGTCATCCTGCAAGGTGCTCTAGATGAGTTTAACATTTTTACATGTGGCAAGTTCAAGAAACCTCATTAGCCATCGTAAAATATTAGCAGGTCATGAAACTGGCATTTACAAAACTTGACACTCATCACATCTACAGAAAAGCACTGTTATAATAATTAATATATAATTAAGATCTTAAGAGGTCATTATGATCATCTAGTTTGAACTCTTGCATAATGTAGGCACTAGCATTTCACTCAGCAATTCTTACATCTAAGCCATTATTTTTGGTTGAGTTTGAGCTTCTCTCTTAGAAAAACATTCAACCTCAGTTTAAAATATTCAAGTGATGGAGAATTCATCACACGTGTATGGAAGTTGTTCCAATGCTTAAATTTCCCAAACTTAAAAATGTGCACCTTATTTCTAGTCAGGTTATTACTTACAAAGTTGTGAAAGTTTTTCCTAATTTGTCTGATTACTCCAGGAAAGGTGGGTCGCAGCAGTTCCTGCACACTGGAAGGCCAGGAATTGTATCTGCTATCAACTTCAAGGTTGTTGATCCACTAAAAATAAATAAATAAATTGCTTGTTAAACTAGTATAACCTGCAATTAGTTAAAGTGATAAGTCTGAAATAAATAAAACAAGCATTGCATTTAAGCATTTTAGTGTAATAAAATCTGATTAGGCCTGAAAAACACCAACTGAATTTGGTTTGTTAGAAATCAGATTATGAAACAGTTTTCCCCACTATTGCCATGTCTTATACCATGCATAATTTCAGATTTTCACTCCTCATATTTTCCATTTTTCCCTCCTATAGTGCTGCAAGACCTTATCTCAAAGACATGACAATGGGATAAACAAAAATGTGAAAAGAAAAGCAATAAAGGTCCAGCCTGAGGTGAAGTAACAGCAGAGAAGTGTTTGATTTTTTTGATCCTTTAAAAGAAAGTTATCTATAGTTAATAATGCTCCACGGGGCTGCACAAAGTATATCAAAGTTTTCTGATTTTAACCTAACCAAAGGCCAGAAAGTCTTTACTACACAGTGGTGTTTAACTAATTTCTCAGGAATTAAAAGAAGGAGTATCAATTCTGGTTTTTGGGAGGCAGGTTTTTGGACAGCCCATTTCTCATCACATCATAGATATGAATGATCTGTCTTTTTTCTATTTTTTTGTGGCTTGTCTCCCATTTTTAAGTTCCTGCAACAAAAATATCTTACTAAATATCCAGTGCCACTAATATCTCCCTTAACTTGTTTCTTATGCTTCTGTTTGCCATTCTAGAAATTATACAGCATTTGTCAGCTGGCCACTCTCCCGCCACCTGATCTTATTTTCTTAGACAATCCAGTAATGTGAAGAAGCTAAGCACAGTACTCTCAAGTTGTTTGTTTTCAAGAAGTTTGCTCTTTTATTGCTGAAGATGTTTGAGATGTTATAGATCACAGAGTAATTACATACTCTTTAAACCACTTAATTTATTCAGGGGCCTGAAAGGGTGAGATCTTTACAACAGTAAACTGAAGCTGATGTTAGATCACAATGAACCAAACCAGCAATGACACCATCTACCCTGAAAGAGAGGAAAGCTGTCTAAAAATGTTGCCATCTAAATTTATTGCAACCTGAGATAACCCTCAGAAATGAAATGCAATATTAACATCAGACAGTTGAAACAGAAAGAAAAACCAGGATCACAATTTCATCATCTCGTTTCTGCCCAAGATTATTTGTAAACAATGCAGAGAGCTTGCCTCAGCAAAAGAATTTAAAATTACAAATTTATTCAACCCTGAGGGACAGGTTAGGAAACCCTAAAGTTCTGAGCTAGTAGGCAAGGGTAGGAACAAGAGACAGCTGGGATCATTTCCAGGAAAATGTCCTAGAACATAAGAGAGGAAATCAAGAACCGGCTGCTTGGAGCAGCTGGAGAACTGCACAGCTGTGCGGCAAGAAACTAGCTTCCAATCCAGGTGATTCCTCTAGAAACTATACATATGATCTGTCCTAACCCTGAAGACAGTTGGGAAATCAGTCTGATTGTTTATAGTAGAAAGAAAAATCTGTGCTCCCCCTTGACCCTTCTATTCTTTGTCACTGTGGACTCTAAATTGGTGAGCAAGAGAAATACCGTCTCACTGTCATGTTTCTGAAATACTGTTTTTAAAGATACTGAAGTTCACTTTCTCAATTGAAGAGGGAAGCTTGGGACTTGTACTTTGTCCTTATACTTTATCAGAATTATATTCCAGTACCTTGTTAGCAATCTAGATGTTTTCCAAAGCAGAGGATTCTCTTCTATATTGCTTTGCAATGTAATAGGTAAACTTGTTTTTCCAAAGAGCATAATTTTTCTTATTCTCCTTTCTATTAAAGGCTAAGTCCACATAGTGCTCCTAATCTGGTCTCTAACTGCTTCATTTTAGTTAGAAAGCAAATTATTTTAAATTACAAGTAGTAGGTGATTCACTAATTAGATTTTTATTCAGTTGAATTTGCTGTCTATAGAAATAACAAAGTTGGAGAATTCCACATCTAAAGGGGCATTATATAATCTCTATTTATATCTTCCAACAAAGATGTCAAAAAGAATTCTGCTTTCAATTGTGCTCCTGTAGGCAATTCTGGTCAGAAGCTGGATTTCTCCTCAACTATACCAGCTGTTTTCAGGAATGAAAGTATTGCACTGGATTACTGGGTTTCTTTTTCCCCCGTTTCCTGTGCTCTACTGGATCTCTTATATTTTGTAGTTATAATTTCTTTTACAAGGAGCAATCATGAAGCCTCTCTCTATGGTGAGCTGTGCACCACTTCATCTCGCGCTGCCCTCTCCCTAACATCTCATTCAAACCTTTTTACACACACGCTTCACCCTCGCCTAATCCCTCTCTAATATCCTCAGTCTCCCTCCTCTCCTTATTGCACCCTTAATCTCATTTTCCCCTCCGTCCACTACATTTTCCTTCATTTTGTTCTCTGTAAGTTAAAGAGCCATATATAACTCACCTGCTCACACTCTCTCTGCCTTTAACTCAACGCATGAATCTCTCTCATATTAACTTACTTACCAATTATGCTTCATTTATCATCACTCCATTATTAGGCAGAGCCTGATGCATATCTACAGTCTGTATCCCAAAGGGTTTACAATCCAGTATACAGAGCCTCATGTCAATTAAACTGTAAATTCTTCACAGTGCAGACTGTGAAGACTGTCTTACTCTGCATTCTATGAAGTTCTAGTTATTCATATAAATCAGGAACGACACTGCACTTGTATGATATGCTAAAAAGGTGCAACTAAAAGCCAAAGGCTCAAATAAGATTTTTTACTGGACAGCCTGGCTCTTGTAAGAAAATGTACTCACTGAAATAGCAGGGCTTCTGATATCCACAGCATAGTCTGAATCTGATGGCTGGATGTTTAGCTTTAGAACATTATGCAAGGAAAGGCCCTCAATTCCCAAACTGTGAAGTCCCTCCATAACATGAGCTTCATTGCGCAATATATCAAACAAGCTAGAAGGAATACAAATCATTCAGTATCATGCATATATTAAAATACAACTACTGATTTGCTCCAACCTAAGCATTACCAGATTATATTACAGTATAATCATCGTAAGAGTCTACAAATATTTCCACTATATAATTCAGTTTTCTATGTTAAGCATCTCACTTATTTCAAAGGATTTTTCTCCCAGTAAAATAATTTAAGTCCAGTGTTAAATATCAGCAGAAACACACACATACACACACAAAACCAGACTTTCAGAGCTAAAATCTGGCCCCAATACAGCAGTTTTCAGATGGACATTTTTTCAGAGATTTAATCTCTAAGAACTGATATTCTGCTCTTCTCTTAAAATGAATACATTTGACAGATGTCTGATTGACATCACTAGATCCCAAAACTGTTTCACAGAATAGGTTAAAGCAATGCGGAGCAGCAGGGAAGGGCTGACCTTGCCTTGATTAAGGTTCATTTGTCTCCATTGGTCTTTCTGCTGAAACTGCCAACAAGAACATCAATTGTAATGTGGATTTTAGGAAGTGAACTGTGACACTGACAACCAGCCATCAAAAGGTTTGTTACCACTGACTTGCCCTAGCTTTAAAATCCTAGATTACGGCTAACATAAGAAATAAGTTAACTGAACAACTAATGACTAGGTCTTAACTATATACAAAAGGAATAATGGTAAGAGAATAATCTGTCTTTTGTTCCCCCCAGGTGTCAGATACACAGGATTCAGCTAGAAATCTTGGGAAATGGAAAAAATCTTGGAAAACTTTAGCATACTCTCAGCAGGGGGCATTAGTGATGCCATGACAACATTAACTCCGTATTTCACTTGCTAAAGGGATAAGTAGGTCTTACATTTATCGTTACAATCCTAATATTTTTAAAATGCATGAACAAAAGTAAATTACATTTAGTCTTTCACTCTGCTGAATTTACCAAAAAAAACACACACTTCTCCATAAACAAACTTAATAGAGGTATACACATGAAGTAACACTTTCCAGATTCTAAACCAGAACAGTTTTGTGAAGAAAGTGTACAAATTCATACCTAAATATGTCCTGTGTGTCTAAATCTATGTGCAGTCCATTGATGAATAAGGCAGAATCACCAGATTGCAATCCTAATGTTCCTTTGAAGTACTAAAGAAAAAAGTGTAACAAAGCTATTAGACAAATGCTAAAAACCAAGTTAAAATCACTGTTTACATGTAAAAAAACAAAAAAACTTCCACAGCATTTATTCTGCAGTGTTTCAAATCTATGAAACGTTCTCACCTTTGTATGTTAACTCCATTAAATGCACCCTATTACTTCTATACAATAGCCTTTTGGTGACTTTGAATCAGAACCACATTTAGAAGTACAGATGACAACACACACAAGATATATAGCTATTAAAGCAACTAGAGCAAACCAACTGCAAACGCCTTGTGTTTGCCCTCAAAATAATCACATGCTCATTTACTGCACTGAGACCAACAATCCCTTCTCCATTCAGTAACAAAAGTGGCTGAAGTCAAGTTTCACAGGCACAGAAATGCTGTAAGAGAAGAGTCAGGCCCTATGTTTAAAGTGCAGTTTTACTGAGAGATTTTATTTGTGTATTGTCAAGTGCTTTTGCATAAGTGAGATCTAGAGGTATTTCCCTATCCAGAAATGATGTTCCTATCTGCCAGTTCAATGTGGGATTTGACAATCAGGCAGAGTTCTTGCTGCCTTTTACATCATTTCCCAACAAAGCGTTATTAAAAGTTTCCTATTTTCTACTCCCCAAACTCTATCTTTCCTAAAGGCCAAACTTGCCCAACAACTCAAACAGCTCTTGATTATCATTCCCTCTATATGTAAAGAAGTTTTTCTTGCTGTGCGACAGAATGCCACCATCACTCTCTCTGGCCGCGAAAGCTGCCAGAGAGGGGGTTGGCGAGCATAGCGAGCAGTGGGCACAGCCCCCTAGTAATCCAGAAATATGCCGAAGCAATGTGTGTCTAAACTTCTGATAGCGCATCTCCAAATGCTCTTTACATCTTGGGAGAAACCCGGATGGTTACCAAAACATACACAGCCAGAAACTGCGCCTCAACTTCCATTCAAATGAAGACATCTTTCCTTAAAAATCTACAAGTTAACCAGGATGACTTATTGAATAAGGGCACTGACACGGGGGTCAGAGATTTCCCCCTGTGCCAATTCAGGTCAATGGTGAGTGAAAGCAGTTTGGGTGTTCAAGGGTCTACATGGGTTAATTAACTGTTTCAGTTCAGTCGTTAGTGGACAAGCAATCACCACAAATTCACCACCGTAACTGACAGTTGTTGGCAGTCTTAGCAGAGAAACTAAGGACTGAACTGGTGTAGAGACCAAGTTACAACTGCCCCCATGAATGTAATCCCTAATTTACAGAACATTAAGACACTTCACAAAGACTCAGCATGGAAAGGGTAAGAGTAAGGTTTGGTTGTGACAGGATGTGCCTGGAACTGGATTGCGTCTCATAAAACAATACAGAAAAGAGACAAACTCACTATGCAGGTGAAAGGGGCTGGCTAGCTTTCCCCTCACCCTTGCCCTGGTCTGGGACTGCCCTACCCCTGAGCCTCCCACACCTCAAGCACCTTTTAGGGAGGGCAGGGGGGAAGCTGAAACTCCTTCCCCCAATTAGTAGAGGAACATTGTGGCTGTTCCCCTTTGTCAGGGAGTGAGGAGAAAGTGCACAGTTTGCTGCATTCCTCACCGTGGCTTGAGAGCACAGAGGGCAGACCAACCTGGACCCGCCCCAGTTGAGGGACATGCATCCCTCCCCCAGCTGTGCCCGCTGGAGCAGCCATGGAGAGGCACTTCTCACCTGGCCCCAAAACTGCTGCGGCGGGGAGGGGAGACTGGGGTTGTCCTCTCTCGCTAGGGCAGCCTGAACAATGAACCCCTCATCCCCATCCCAGAACAATGATTTAAATTAAAAAAAAAAAAAAAACAAGAATTAATTGGGTTAAGGACCCAAGCAACAGTGAGTAAATCTTCTAAGTTTCTATAAGCATTACCTTTTGGTTCTCTTCAATTTCTGCTCTGAGTTCCAAGGAAACAACTGTTTTCGTTATTGCTCTATGGAAACAAAACATCACATGTAATGGTTGCAGGCAATCCTCTTTTCCACATCCCACCTCTGCTGTCTTGTTACCCCACCCTGCATTCTTTAAAACAAGTAAGCTCTTCAGGGCAGAAATCTAGAATTATCTGAAACCAGAAGTACATAACACACATTTGGGCACCATTAAAACAGTAATAAGAGGATAGGCCAAGTAAAAGCTTTTAAAACTTACTCTTCTGTACAATACTATCCTGACACCCTACCCCAGGCAGCAACCACCACTTACAAGACTGAACTTCAACCCTGGTATGTACCAAGCCTTAATTTCAATACAAGAAGTCATAGTAAAGTGAGTGCGATCACCATTTCTCTACTCATGCATTTTAAATTTTAATTGGTGCATAGGGACCTTCTCAAATATCAACTCATTTTGTACACAAGTAGTAGTTATAAGAGGCAATTAAGGACTATTTTAATGTAACACCTTTAGGTTTCGTAGTGTGGCAATTAAGAGTCAGAACACTGCACACCTTGCCAGAATCAGTTTTTAAGCATTCAAAGCCACTAGAAATCCAATTTCTATGCTTTCAGTCATAGGTGCTGGAAATTGAGGGGTGAGGTGAGAGAGGGTGCTGCAGCAGCCCCTGGCTTGAAGTGATTTCTATTACATAAAAGGTTCACAGTTTGGTTCAATGGCTCTAAGCGTCCCTACTACACAAAAACGTGCCAACCCCCCTGTTTTTAGCAGAACAGCAAAGATTTTATCAACAGAATACAAGACCCTTTGAAAATTTTCATATTAAAAAAATAAACTCAAAGCAATGGTGGAGTCAGCCAATATTTAATGGGTAAGCTAAAAAGTAGTTGGTGAAAATCAATATTTAATTACAAAGCTAAGGCTATATAGCAGATGAGTACGTGTACATAACTGTATGTCTGAGCATCTCTGTGCCATGCTTTGGATTTTTGCTAATTCTCAGACAGTAAACTCTTGAGGTTCTACTTCTATGTCACTACAGAGACCAACAAAATGCAGCCCTGATTCTGACCATGGTTTACGAGCACTACCATAATACAAGTACTAGATTACATACAAAAAATGTTAAAAGAATGTTATAATAGAAAAAAAATCAAATGTTCAAAAATTGGGAAATGTGACTTTAATTCAGCCTCCTTGTGAGTATGCAATAGTCTTGGCCAACATATGGGAAGCCTGTGGCAGAGCCAGGAATAGAATCAAGTTCTCCGGGATCCCAATTCAATACAAGAGAACACGTCTTCCCTTTCTGCAGCCTTTGCTCATTCTGTGAATGGAACAAATAGCATGAGAATGTAATTCAAGCCTATACCGTAACTCATACAGGGAAACTGAATGCATATATCTCAGGAGCCAGAATGTGCGCAAGAGTAAGGGGAAAAGGGTATGAGATTGTGTTTAGTGAGAGAGGCTGTGAAGTGCACAAAATTACCACCACCAGCCACTGTAAGAAATAAGACTAGAACATGTGACCCCCTTGCTGCATCATTCCTGCCATCCAAATAAATTTAAATTGCTCAGGGAAACTAAGCTAGCAACCTTGTTTAAACACATTTCTAACCACAGCACAGTCTGTCTCCAGATTTTTACAGAAGGCTAGCTGCCAGGAACAGAGCAAACACTCATCCTCTGACATCAGATATGCCTCCTTAATCACTATGCCAATTACCAAGGCATCTCTCTTGGTGCACAGTGGGAACTGGTGCAAAAAAACCTCTAATGTGCATTTGAGGCTCCTCAGGTGAGATCACAATATGAAAATGGCTCATAGAGCATAGAAAGGATGCAGATGACATTGCCAGAGTTCCACTAGTCAACTCCAACTTCCACTGAAGGATACCACTCACCTAATGTTATGGTAAGATCATAAAAACGGCCATACTGGGTCAGACCAAAGGTCCATCTAGCCCACTATCCTGTCTGCCAACAGTGGCCCATACTAGATGCCCCAGAGGGTAGGAACACAACAGGTAATCCTCACATGATCCCTCTCCTGTCATCCATTTCCAGACAAACAGAGGCTAAGGACACCATTTCTAACCAACTTGGCTAATAGCCACTGATGGACCTAACCTCCATGAATCCATCTAGTTCTTTTTTGAACCCCGATAAAGTCCTAGCCTTCACCGCATCCTCTGGCAAGGAGTTCCACAGGTTGACTGTGTGCTGAGTGAAGAAAAACTTCTTTTTGTTTGTTTTAAACCTGCTGCCTATTAATTTAATTTGGTGACCCCAAGTTCTTATATTGTGGGAATAAGTAAATAACTTACTCTCATTCACTTTTCCCACACCAGTCATGATTTTATAGACCTCTATCAGATCCCGCCCGTCTTCTGTTTAATAAACTGAAAAGTCCAAGTCTTTTTAATCTCTCTTCATATGGGACCCGTTCCAAATGCCTAATCATTTCTGTTGCCCTTTTCTGAACCTTTTCCAATGCCAATATATCTTTTTTGAGATGAGGTGACCACATCTGTACACAGTATTAAAGATGAAACAAAAGACAGGACTATGCAGCACTTTAAAGACTAACAAGATGGTTTATTAGGTGATGAGCTTTCATGGGACAGACCCACTTCCTCAGATCAAATTGTGGAAGAAAATTGGCATGACCATATATACCGAAGGGATACAATCAAAAAAAGTGAACACACATAAAATTGACAAATCTCTATTAGTATTAAAGATGTGAGTGTATCATGGTTTTATATAGAGCCAATAAGATATTCAGTCTTATTCTCTATCCCTTTTTTATGCTAAATATCTTTCCTAGGGACATGCTCTCATGTAGAAGACTTGTGTTTATTTTTCAGCTACATGAGACTCAAGAAACATTTAATAGGTCTACTGCTATTAATCATGATGAATAGAGGAGAAAACATTATTAGGAAAGTTATTAGATGGGAAGACTTCCCGATGTTCTGCACTAATTACCTGGCCTTTGTAGGAAAGTTCTGACTGAGGTCTTTCATGACCATCAGAGCATCCACAGTGGGAGCAGCCAGGATGCGAGCAGCAGTTTGAAAACTTAGATCTAAAAAATGAAAACAGTTAAACCAAGGATTGTAAATTAAAAATAGCAACATATTTAGTGCAAAACCAATTCAGTTCACATAATTACCATTGTCATGTCACACAAAGGCGTGGGACACAAACAACCATTTCAGAGGATAATCTGTTGTATGTGGAAATCTTGAAGGTTTAATTTTGTGTGTGTCACTTTGGTCTTCTTCCTGATATATAATCTTTAACAGCCAACTTTGTATAAATGGCTTCCTGAAATACTGTATAGTCCCTACAGATAATACCAAGAATTCTAGTTCATCACAGACATGTGGAACCGTAGGAGACTGGCTGAATAAATTTACTTTGGAGTAGGGATGTTAAATTCTGTTTAATCAGCTAATCAAGTAGTCAATGGAATTTCCATTAACTACTTGATTAATTGAAAAGGGGGGAAACTGCAGAACCGCAGCAGGGTTAGCTTCTGGCCTCGGGAGCTAATCCTGCTGCGGCTCTGCCTTTTAAATGTAGTAAGAACCAAGTGTCTGCACCCTGCATGAGTATTTGAAGATGAGCAATATAGTCATTATGTAGAAGGAAAACTTCATAAACTCCTTAGTTGGTATGGAAACTTAACTGAAACTATTAACTTAATAGAAACTATTCTATTGCTACTTCCCAAGAAGATGTAGACTGAAAGCTGCTGGACATTCTAGGCATTTACAGTTAAGAACACCTTCAAGAATACCCTCCTAAAAGCAACGAAGGCCCATGCAAGGGACATATTTTTTACACAGCTAGGAAGAAGCTTTTCCACACATACATTACCTTGTAACTGCCATACTTTTAAAGGTGCCATTTCATTGGTGCTTTCAATAAGATGCTTTCTAAGCTCCTTCAATTCTTCCTTCAAGTCAGGATACAACTGCCTGATAGAAGAGACACAGACCTTCGTTAGGGCCAGATCAGTGAAACTAAAGAAATTAGCACACCAAAAATGTCTGCATCTGCCATTACACCTAATTTTTGTTCTCTTATGACTTCTAGGCTATTTGAGTGCATTGCTAAAACTCGTCAACTCTATCTGCCTGCCAACATTGTTTTGGGGTTTGGTTATTTTTGCAAAAACAAAAAGTAAGTTTAACATGCTACAATGGAATTTTACCAAAAGAATGTCTTACCTTAGCTTTCCAAAGAGAAATCCTTGCACTTCATCGATAGGGTCGTTTTCACCTATTACTGTAGCATTCACCTCGGTACCTATAAATACATGGCAAACACAACTATTATTGCATTATTCAGAAAGTAGTTGCTTGCAGATATTCTTTGGTTAGTTTTACTTAGCAGCAGCAAGCAATAATGATGAATACTTACTTTGAAATCTACAAGTGAGGAATGTGTAGTTTTTTTTGTTTTTTTTTTTAAGTGTGTAAGTAGCGTCATTTCCATCTTTTACAGATGGAGCAAATAAGGACAGCTGAATGACAGCCCTTGGTCAGATGGTAAGTTATTGTGAAAACTGGAAATAGCAACCCAGCCCCATAATCAGTTCACCAGAAAACAGCTGCCGTGAGAATCTAACAAATGTTAATTAAAAAAACTTCAACCGGCTAAAACCAGGATGCTGTATTAGACGCTCAACACAAGAAACAGAGGCTCAGAAGTGAACCTGGAAATTATACTCCTGTACCCAATGCATGTTAAGAACTCCAGAAGAGAGCACAGCCCATGTGTGAACTGTAGAGATGATTCAGCAAACAGTGGGAAGAAATGAAGGGCTGAATCAGAAAAGGAAAAATTGGAGAATAGTGGAATTAACTGGGGCAAGAAGATTTTCAGTGTAACCTAGGTATGTCACATCTACAAAATACTCATTATTATTAAAATAGTGTGTACATATGAGTAACAAAAAAGTATCTTCCCACAGATTCAATTTTATTCAGAATGAGAGGGTTTTTTTTTTTTTTTTTTTTGAAAGGAAAGAAAGTGTTTCCCTCCCTTCTGGCTGTGAAAACAGCTTTTATTCCATAAACAAAGCACAAAGGTCTTGCTGAACTTGTAATGATACATTAATTTTAATTTAAGAAACTTTTATTCTTGTAACATTAGTATGTCAGCAATTTCATTAATCAGATGCATCAGAATGTCAGTTATTTTCAAAATGATAAATAGTAATTTAAGTTATAAAGGCATCTGAATGAAATCTGCGTAATATAAAATAATCTGAGGGATAACTTTTGTACATGGAAAAACATTCTATTCTAAGAATCTCAGAGAGAATATTGACAAAAATACAGAGTTACGCACAACCGAGTTATGAACTGACCAGTCAACCAAATACACAATCAGGCAGCAGCAGAGACCCAAAAAAGGAAAATATAGCAAATACTGTGTTAAACATAAACTGCTAAAAAAATAAAGAGAAAGCTTAAAAGAAGATTTGACAAGGTAGGAAAACTTTGTGCTGGTTTAATTTAAATTAAGATGTTAAAAGCAGCATTTTAATTCTGCATAGTACGTTACACCCATGTTCACTTGTACACATTTAAAAGAACCACCATAATGTTTTACTCAGCGTTACAAACATTTCAGAATTACAAACAAACAACCTCCATTCCTGAGATTCTACCCTATTTACAAAAAGATCACACTGCAAATCCAAAAACATCTGGCACAAATTATAAGTTTTATTCTATTCAACAATAACCTATATTTACTGTGGATGAAAGGACATTTTTAAGTACAGCATGACTCCTGCTATTTTTCTGCTGAGTTTACCACCATATAGGCTAAAACAGTCACAAAATTAATTTCAAAGTATAGATGTGATCAATTCAATGCTAATATTTTAAAATGGATTAAAAGAGCGGAATTTGATAGAAGCTGTTTCTTTTTAAAAATCCACAAGTGTCTGCTAAATGGACTCAGATAAAATTATTAAATGCAGTTCCTTGCATTACATATATACATGCATTAATGTAACTAATATAAAGTTTAGCCAGTCTGTGTCAAGTTCCCAGAAAAGGAAATTGCCCCTTATTCTTGATGCAGAGATGGCAAAAGGGGCAAACTAATTTTAAAGATTCTAGTCTCCATCTCCCTGCATGGTTTGGAAGGCTGATGGAGGAATCACACTATGCTCCGCAGTGAGGGAAGTAAGAAGAAATGCCTTAGTGGTGCTCAATATGCTCTGAAGATAAACTCTCCTCCCAAATTGGGGAGGAGAAGGAGGACAATACAGATAATACATTTAAAAGGCAGAGTCACAGAAGGACTAAGAGCCTGGCACCTCTTAATACATTTAAAAGGCAGAGGCATAGCGGGGGAACCAGGTGTGAGCCAGGAATCATCTGATTCCTGGCTTGCGCCTGGTCCCCCGCTATACCTCTGCCTCCCCTGCCCCTCTGGAGGTGGTGCTGGGGGGAAACCGGCTTTTAAGCCGGCTCCGCCCCCCAGCACTGGGGCTTCTGCTCCCCCCGCTCTTGCTGCCTCTCTCTAATAGAGGCAGCGGGGGAGGAGGGGCAGAGAGGAGTGGGTGTGTGGAGCGACTATCTGAGTCACTACTCAAATACCCGATAAGCATATACTTACCGGGTAATCGACTAGTCACTTACATCTCTAGTGTGAATAAAGAGATAGTGGCTCTTCAGAGTTCAGACAGGGAAAAAGAGCACCATATCCTGCTCTCTGGAAGAAAAACTATTCATATGAAAAGAAATATAAAACCATTTTATTAGAACTCAGATTATTTTTATATAAAATTCTTATTTTAAGTAGAAATTCACCTTTCACCTGAGTATCATCCTTGGCCTTATATTCTGTGCTTTTAATAGCCAGTTCCACACCATAGCCTGACAGGTAAACTTTTTCTTTACTTGGATTCTGGAAGAAAAGGTAAAAAAAGAAAGAAAAAAACCCAGCACATTGCATGTCTTTGTGTGGACATATAACACACTAAGCTAGTGGTTTCTATAACTTGCTTGTATTGGCACACATTTAAGGTGACTGGGAGTCTCAGAATACAAATGTCTATTATTTTAGCATTCAGACAGCACTTGTATAGTATAAAATACACAAGAAGTAACCCCAGTATGAGCTACTTTGCAAGAGTACAACAATCATTTATATACATATATAGGCTCTTTGCAGTTAAGCTAGCTGAAGAAAAGAACAAAGAAAGAATCATAGGAAAGAGCAGATCACACTAGGACTGGCGAATGATTCTGTGAAGCAACCTATGTTTGCATCCAAAATAAAGCTTGTAAACACTGAATAGAACCAACCAAAAAATAACACTGCATAAGTCAATGTTTGAACCAATTTGTGATGAATACATGTATTTAATCAAAATGAACCATGGGGACAAAATGTTGAGAAGCAATTAACTGTGAAGCAAGAAAATGAAAATACTCCAGCCTCCAGAATGGTAAAAATATATAGGAAATACCACAGAAATGATCAAACCAATTAACACTTCAAGACGGGAGGTCATATATTCATTTCACGATTTTAACATGACACTTCTGAGCATTTTATGTAAGCATATGTCTTACAACATATATCAAATGTCTCTTATAACCAAGATCCAGAATTAAGCATTTTATGCAAAGAATGGAAATTGTCTCATGGAATCATGTGCTATTTTAAAAAAAAAGGAAGGTGGTGTAAAAGTCTTATTTTTTTTTGCTGTGTCTTGTGAAAAGTACAAGTATCACTAAAGCTGAACCAACGGATACCTTTTCACGGATGGCAAATTTGGCCGTACCCAAAAATTACATATATGGCTCATATCAACACAATCACACCATCAGGAAGAGAAACGAAACAGATCAAAACTCTTGTAAGCCATTAAAATGTACCATTAAACATTTATTCCACAACCATTTCTTTTGAGATCCAAGATAAAAAGTAAATTTGGAGTATGGCCCCTCCAAGATTGTTGGGATGGAGAAACAAGAGCAGATATCTAACATTCCTACTGTGATCTAAGTTGAATAGTCATGTAACTACAAAAAATATTATCGGTTACACAACTATCCGATAGTCCCTGGGGGGCAGGGCTGGTAGCCAGTGTGCTCCCGGCGAACACTCTGCCACCCCACACTGCTGCCTCTGTATCAGAGGCAGTAGTGTGGGGCAGCAGCCTCTGTCCACAGGGGAAGGGGAGGGAGTGGAGGAGCTCCCTGAAGACAGAGGCAGTGCTGGAATCCCATAGAGCAGCCTCTGTCCACAGCAAGCCTGGACCCATTGCAGATAAAGGCTGCTCCATGGCAACCTTCCCTGCCCCCTTCCTCCGCTGCTGCCTCTGATAGAGGTGGATAGCATGGCTGGCAGGGGGGGGAAGAGACGTGAAGTTGTCTCCATGGCTTGTGGGGAGCCAACTTGGCACCAGCTCTTGCTCCCCACCTCTTGATGCCTCTGATACAGACTGGGGGGGCGAAATGTGTGTAGTCAGTGAGATTAACTAATGAGCCTGTGTTTATCGGTTCATCTTGTACTCGACTACACGCTGAAATCCCTTGATCACAGTACAAATGATGAATCCAGCAATGGAATCCAATCCTAGTTCCATAAAAAAAAGAAATGGCTTCCATTTGGAAGACACCTCTCACTCTTTACCCACCCAGCCCAAACTACAAATGTTTTGTGCTTCACCCCATCCATGCAAATATTTGATCATAAAAGGAACTCTTTTTCTTAGCCATGTAAATGATAAAAGTGACTTTCATAATTTGATTGTATAGGTATATTAGAATCCAGAAATGTTGTCTGACTATTGAGTTTAGTGCAAAGAAAATATTCGGGTTAACAGGAAATATGGGCCTACATTTTCAAAATGGGTACCTAAAAATCAGCACACTACATTCAGATTCAAATGATGTCACAAAAATTAGACAACTTATTTAAGTATCTAAGGCTGGATGTCAGAGCCTCACCATAGGCAACCATTTTTTAACGTCTTAGCAAGAGGCTCTTCCTAATTCCCAAGAAAATGTTCAAAATATTATCAGTACTTACAGCAACATAGTGTCTGAGGATATAAGTGATTTCTCCTGCACTGGCTTTCGAAACAAGCAGGCTGTGAAATTTGGAAAACTCCTCTGTGCCAATCTCAGCATACAGTATGACAACTGGACTCTCGGGATTAGAAAGGGGATATCTGTGATCTCCTTTGAACAAAAAAGGCTTCAGCCTAAGAACAAATATCAAGAATTAAAATGTTGTGGTTTTAACATGCACTTGAAAGAAGAAACTGAGCAAGGTGCATCAAAATCTCTTTTCATTTCCACTGTAAGCTGTCAGGTGTCTTTTCACAAAAGGACAAGGTCTAATCATTATTAAGCCTGTGAGTTGGCATGAGGTTACAAAACTTTGATAAAATGGAAAAAACAGGCTTTCAAAGCCCTCAACTATAAGACTGAATAGGTGGGGATTGGAAAGCACCCAACGATGATCCTTGAAATAGGCTCAGTTTTCCTGCTCTGCATTTTTGTGTGTCTTCTTTTTCAATTCTTGCCCCTAATATAAGGTTCAAAATATTCCCAACTGGGATATACCAAGAGAATTCATCTGCAGTGCAGCACATGAGCAAGATGGTGCTATGCACCTGCACATGAACCACAAGTAAAAGATGCCAAC
This sequence comes from Rafetus swinhoei, assembly GCA_019425775.1. Lineage (NCBI taxonomy): Eukaryota > Metazoa > Chordata > Testudines > Trionychidae > Rafetus > Rafetus swinhoei. The sequence continues at coordinate 50,298,476 of CM033432.1, forward strand.
TTTTTACAAAAAATTAAGCTGCTTAAAGCATGGATCTTTGGCTATGTCTACACTCACGGCTTCTTGCGCAAGTATGGCTGTTCTTGCGCAAGAATCCGCAGAGCGTCCACACTGCCCGCCCGCTCTTGCGCAAGGAAATTTACAGTACAGCGTGGTAAGAGAGGGCTTCTTGAGCAAGAGCTATGCTCTTTTTTAACAGGTGTAAGCCCTCTTGCGCAGGAGCTCTTGCGCAAGAGGGCAGTGTGGACGTTGGGCAGGGATTTCTTGCGCAAGAAAACCCTATGGCTAAAATGGCCATCAGAGCTTTCTTGCGCAAGAGAGCATCCACACTGCCATAGGTGCTCTCGCACAATAGCACAGCTCGCACATGGCAGTGTGGACGTTTTCTTGCGCAAGACTTCTTGCACAAGAATCTTCGCACAAGATGTTCTTGCGCAAGAAGCCGCCAGTATAGACATAGCCCTGGTGTTTATCCTCATATTACACCCTGACCAATGGTGTGCATCCACTCCATTATCCTTTCTTCAGCACCCTAGTGTGGAGGAAGACATGACCCCTCATAATGGACAGTTATGGAGTAGGGATTACCTAGAATCAGTTTCTACCTAGTCTTATGCAGTTTTTGTCAAACATTCTCACATACACTTTTGTGCTGATCAGCAATCTCCTACATAACTGATTAATTTGGAGCAACATTCGGGCAGACCTTGTGTAGTAACTTTGTGCAGTCCAACAATGTTCCTCTTAAGACAACTTCTGTTCCAAATAAAGAGTCCTCTCTGTTTATTATACCCAATGCTGTTCCTTCGCTCATGAGGGACACTACAGCTTTTACCCTCATTAGTTTAACTGTGGCTCTTCTGATTATTCATATTAAATGATTTACTAGTTTAAACCTTAAATGTTTGCCCAGTAATATTTAGCAGCAGCGAGTGCCAAAGACAAATAATGCTGTGAAACAGTGAACTGTCACATGGGGGTCAAGGGATGGGCAAGCAGCTGACTCCAATTAAGCAGTTCTCTCAGAGGCTGCTGGGAGTAGGAGGAGTCTGGCCCTATAAAAACCAGGCCCACCTCATTCCAAGGAGAAAGATGAATGAGGTTGCTCTCAAGAGTGGGGAGAAGCATGGCTAAGGAGAAAAGCAGCTCCAGAAAATGGCAAATACCTTAGGGTAACAATCCCGATTTTAGTGAGACTGAGGCACCAACTGCAGAGTACCTGCCTAGAAAACTTTGGGCTTACTCTATAGGTAAGAAAATAGGGGGAAATAACACTGAAAGCTTTCAGTATTGATGAGGAAAAATGAATACATTGTTTTATAAGTATTTTTGCACCATCTCTGACTATTTCCCCCTTCCATATTCCCTCCCTCTACTTCCCCTTTTTCTGTGGTGTTCACATCATCTTGGCCCACCAAAATAAGTTGGTGACAAATGCATTTTGTAGGAGTGGGGAGAAGAACGACCAATTTTAGTTGTGTTGCCTATTATTTTTTATGGGTTTCCCTTTGCTCTCTTGTTTTAAGAAAAGAGAAATAGGAGCATTTGATTGACTTCTGCTTAATCTTTCATTAACTTATATCTTTTATGTCAGTTCTTCCTCGTTTCTTCTCTTTAAACTGCCCTGATCGCTTTTAAGCTCTTTACATAGACATTTTCCCACGTTTCTAATAATTACTGCTGCCCTTCTGAAGATCTTTTCCACTTCTATATCCTTTTAAAACATCTTTACTTTATGGTACAATATCTGAGACTGAGAATAATAAGAGATAATTATTCTTGACTGGCTTGATACCAAAGAATAAATTGCAAATATGTTTACTCTGCCTAAGAAAAGGCAAATCTAGACTGGAAACAGTACACAGAATATAGGAATCCAGTAAAATTTCCGTCTTAATCAGTTGAACATAAGAAAGTTACAGTTTGGGCTAGATTGTATATAGACAGACTACCTTTCTGATGCTGTTTGTAAAAGGATTTCAAGGGTGTCAAATTCACAAGTCTTCTTTCCATGCACAGCAAAAAATGAGTTACAACCCACTGGTGGAGGTTCGTCTGCTGCTATCTGCATTAAAACATCTGTGTTACAATATAGTTTCTAAAAACGTTTAGAACAAAGATAATAGAAATTACTACATTATACTACAAAATAAAACTGAAAATAGGTCTTTTAAGCAAACAACACTACCAGGTTCCTAATTAAGGAGCTCAAGGTGATGTACAACTCCAAATACTAGTGTAATTAAAAGCTGCCTGCTAAACAAACGAAAAAGTAAACCAAGAACATTTAACAAAGTTTAGAAATACTTAAATTCCATGAATGTTTTGCAGAAGGTATTTACAATGATAGGGCTTTCTGCATTTTTAAATTGTTTTATTTTACATATAATACCTACACAAAAAATTCCATGCATGACAGAGAACTCCTTTTGGTGCTTAATCATAAAGCAAGTCCCTCTAAATCTGACCATATCAAAACACGCAAGATGAAAAGGAAATGCTCCTCAGAAAGGAACACAAGTCTGACATTACGAAAGTAAAGTACTTTATACAATGGTGTCTGTTTCATAAACTATAAACTGTACTAGATCTGTAAAATAAAAGTGTGAAGAACACAAAATTTCCATTTAAGGATTCTGTTAACTCCAATTCCTCGTGCATGGAATAATATCTTTAGAACTCCACAACAGAACTGAAGGGCTAATAAGTTTATGGTGTCGCAGATGCCATGAAAATGAAGCCTGATTAAGTCCACAAATAAAACAACTCTTTGATTAAGGCAACTGTACATTATCTAACCCTTTCCAAAACCCAAATACTTTACAAGGAATTAGATGCCAAAACAAACAAACAACCAAAAAAAAACCCTGGATCACAGTTAAGTGATAAAAATGCATGTTCTGTATACTTGAGAATATTCATTATGAGAGTATTGTCAGCTGCATCTTTGAGGCCTTGCAGGGAGACTTCTGGCAAAACAGCAAAGACAGAAATATTAATGTAAAATGTAAAAGTAAGCAATTTTTTTAAGTAAAGCTATCTGAAAGAAGTTAAAGATACAGACCCCTTTTTTCACCTTTTCAGATCTCTATTAATTTCCCATCCAAATATTTAAAGTAGTTTAATTGGTTTTATACCTAAAAAACCAACACCTTGTTTTTCAAAACAATCTAAGGTTTGACCATGAGATGGAATGGAAGCTTTTACCAGTTTGAAAACAAGTGTCAAACTACTTCATTATTTTTATTATCTGAGTCACAAACTTACTATCTGTAGGTAGCTGAAGTAGCCACTTCCTTCCGGAACCGAAGAAACACTGAGTCATTGGATGACTCTCAGTGCTTTGTACTAACCTGCTGAAAGGCTTGTATCGTAGCAGAATATAAACGCAAGGACAGCGAAAACTTCAACAAGTTCTGCTGCAGCGGTGATAGGTTCTGGCAGGCTGCTTTCAGCATTGCACGGTAAGAGGAATAATTAGTACCTACAAAGCCAGAGCACAATCAGTTAGTACTCCATGTGAGAAGGTTGCAAAAGAGAGCCATTTAATTGTAAGTCATGCATTTTCACAATAACACATACTATGAAATGTAATTAAAACATGAAGAAAAAAGAGCCACTCTCTCAAAATAATGTGAAGCATTACTCCTCTGTTTCTGTTACAGCCCAGTTCTAAGTTGGTCTGCACTGAGTTCCATGTTGCTTTAGATCCAAATGCAGGATCAGGGTTTAAATGTAAGGAGTATAGTAAAAAGTAGGGATGCAAGTGTAGTCGATTGACCGATTAACCAATAAACAAAAGCTTATAGGTTAATGCTACACGTGTTCTCCCCTTCCATTTTTCTGATACTGCATACAATGTGAAATATTTTGCTAACTGCATACAATGTGAAATATTTTGCTAACTTTTCATGTAGGCTGATGAACATCAAGCAAGGAAAAAAGGTTACAGAATCTTACCATGATCTGATGATCTAATATCTTGACTGGCCTCAACAAAAGTCCAGAATTTCTCTTGACCTTCTTCTGCTAAAAATTCACTAAACAGAGAAGGGGGAGAAATCTTCAGGAGAACATGTTTTATGAAGTTTCTCTCAAATTACAATGCTTTATGAAATTGTTAGCTTTCACAGCAAGTTTAATCCCTATCATATGTCTGCCCATACAAGAAAAACAAACAATTACTAGTAAGGACGCTAAAATGCTGCAAGTAAGGACAAATGCTGATAGAACTGTGTAAAGCAGCAGTTCTCCACCAGGGCATGCAGAGGTCTTCCAGAAGATATTTCATTCATCTAGATCAGTGTTTCTCATCCTGGGGGCTGCAGCCCTCGGGAGGGTGACAGAATGGGTTTGGGCATATTGCAAATGTAGGGCCGGCATTAGGGGTTGATGAGTAGGGCAACTGTCCAGGGCCCCATGAAGTTACATGTTTCAGCCCACTACCTGGAGCTTGGGCTTTAGACAAGGCTTGCAAGTGAAAAAAAACAGGCTAAGGTATCACGCTGCAGTGTAAATGGAATATAAATATTATAGTCAATTTATTTTATAATTATGGTAAAAGCGAGAAAGCACTCAATTTTTCAGTAACAGCAAGTTGAGACACTTTGCATTTTTATTTCTGATGTTCAAAGAAATTAGTTTAAGTGACATGAAACTTAGGGTGTGCAAGACAAATCAGACTCCTGTAAGGGGTACAGTAGTCTGAAGAAGTTGTGAACCACTGGTGTAGAGGATTCTTGTAAAGCACTTACTATTAATCCCTCACAATCATAAGCACTAAAATGGAGAAGTGTGCATAATTTGAGATTTCAGTCTATCCCTTTTACTTCAGAGCTAGCAATGTTTGTGGGGCAAAATCATCTATGCAATGAATTACAAGACATTTTATGTGAATATTTCATATGAAAAAAATTATTTCCCCTCTTTCAACAGCCCTGTCACCATTCCGAACAGAAAAATCTAGCTACTTTATTTCTCATGACTATTATGAAAACTTTATTACATGTTTCAAACACCAGGGATTTGTTTTATTTTGACCAAGAAATCTTTCGAAAAAGCACATCACTTTTTCATTGTGCTTTTCCTGTGTGGACGCTCTCTTTTGGAAAAGCTGCTTCTGAAAGAAGCTTGCAGTCTAGACGCAGCCTTCTCCTGGAGTGGAATCTCCATGTCACCCCACTTCTTTTAGATCAGGTCCTGGATATGGCAGCCTGTTTACCAACCTGACCCAACTGGTTTTGATGGCATGCAGACTTTTCTTCAGGAACTAATAACAATTAAGGATGTTAAAATGTATTTATTCAAATAAAGGTGTAACTGCTGAAAAAAAAATTCAGTGATTACACATTTACACACGGAGGGTGGGGGTGGCTGTCAGCTCCCTGGAAGCTGGCCTGCTACACCCAGCCCCCGCAATGCTGCCTCTGTGTCAGAAGCAGCAGCAGGAGGGAGGTAGAGGTAGATGGCTCTACTGAAGCTGGTACATGTGGGAAGTCAGCTTAAGAGTTGGTTCCCTGCACATACCAGCTCCCACCTGCCTCTCCGCCTCCCCCCAGTGCTGCTGCCTCTGATATAGGATCATTGGTTAACCACGTAAACAGTTACACTTAAACATTCCTGATGACAATATAAAAATGCATTGACACTAGACATCTGTTTCAAAACAACATACAAGGGCAACAAGAATCATTTTCCATCCTATTTTTAGCAACCTAGATAACAAATTGTTCTAAAACAAACTCTTAAAATACTCATTTAGGAATCCCCACTTCAGAGATACTTTAAAAATCTTGGCCAAAAAATCAGGAACAATTTTCTAATGAGACCTATTAACCTGTGGAATAATCTATCAAGGTTCCAATTTTGAGGATTGAACTGAATCTTGAAGTCAGGTAACGAAGATCCTAACTTTACTATCTCCCATCCACAGTACACGTTTCTTGGTATCAAGAATATTTAACATCTGATTTTACCACTGGGACTTGATCCATAACCTAATTTTGTTTATTCTGAAGAATTTAGTAGTCTCAGCTTGCTGTGCACTGGGGCAGGAACTAGGATGTAAGAAGTCATTTGAAAATGTGACCATGTAACCGCTAAAAATCCTAGCAGTCACACACACTGAGGGTTCTGCAGTATAAAGCTCCCCAGAAGCCAGCACGTAACCTGCAGCAGGAGGGCCAGGCCAGGCCCGCCATGGACAGAGGCTGTTCCAGCAGGTCAGCTGAAGCAGCCCCTGCCTGCTGGGGCAGAAAGGGAACTGCTACCGTCCTTACCCGTTAACCAGAATTGGTAAGCCTTACACATTAAGCGTGAGGCTTACCGGTTAACCATTTACATCCCTAGTAAGAACACACTGTACCATCCTTTCTGTGTCACCTATATTTAAATCTTGTTTCCTTAAACTCCTTTGTCATGGTATTTCTCCTAAGTTCAAGGCTCTCTCCATGCACATTTTTAACAGCTGTTAAAAATATTTACATATTTCTTTGCTTTAAATTGTTTTCCTGGTTTCAAAGGCAAAATCTTTTGTTATTGGAGACTTTCAGGCACTCTATACTCTTGGTTTTTTTTGTGGTTTTTTTTTTTTTTTTCCAAACTGGGCATTCCTTAATGTTTATAAGGACTTTCATATCCACAGATATCTGAGTGATAAGTGTATTAAAAACTGACATTGCATTAGGGATGTAACAGTGTAGTCAATTAAGTGAAAAGCAAAAGCTTATAGGTTAATGCTACAGACTACCCGCATTTCCCCCTACACAGGCCTGCACAACTCGGAAAGCGGCGAGGGCCATATTACTCCAAAGAAAACAGCTGCGGGCTGCAAGCAGGGTTGCCAGATGCTCTCCCAAAAAATACTGAACACGCAGGCTAATAATTTTTGTCGAGCCAAAAAAACAAACAAACAAAAAAACACAAAAAAAACCCACCACGCATGTTGGGCACACAAAAAAAAACCCCGCACCGCCCGGCTTCAGCACGCAACCACAGAAGGCACCACCAGGCTTCTGTCTAGTGCCCAGCTGGAAATTCAGAAAATAACGGACATTGCACATGTCCGATATTTTCTGAATTTTTTTACCGGGCAGAGCGCACAAATACCAGATTGTCCAGTAGAAAACTGGACACCTGGCAACCCTAGCCACAAGGGTAGGTTGGGGGGAGGGGGGGGGGATACTTTATTAATAATTTTTTAATTAAATCAGGCCTGCACAACATACAGCTCCCAATGCCCTTACCCTCTCCTGTCCCAGCATCACCCTATCTCCCCCCCCCCCCCCACTGACACCTCCTCCTGCCCTTTTCCTCATTGTCTCCACTTGGCCCCCTGGCATTTGTCTCTCCTGCACCCTGTCCCTTGGTGCCTTCCCCTTTCTCTTGACCTGCCCCCTTCCCCTCCCCTACCTGGCTTCTGCCTTCCAGTTTGCGGGGCTGCTGGAGCCTTTTTGAATGCGGTGGTTGCCGGCCGTGACATCATGACGCCACGTCAGACGCCAGGACGCTGGTGTGCCGGCATCCTGCCCTCTGGCTCGCGCCCCCGCCTCCTCGCACCAGAGCTGCACGCAGGCAGCCCGGCAGCGAGAATTGCCGCACTTCCCCCTCCTCGACGGCACTCCGCTCCTCCACCCAGCTGGCGGATTGGATAGGGCTGCGCCGCCCATAGTCGTCACAGGCCGCACAGTGAGCCCCTGCGGGCTACATGTTGTGGAGGCCTACTCTACCAGTAAATTTTTTAGCAGGCTGGACAGCAGCCTGGCTCAGTCCTGGCTCGCACCAGGTCTGGGACCAGGATCTACCCCCACTGCGGCTCTGCATTTAAAATGTATTAGGCGCCAGGCGGCCAGGCTGCCCAGCTCAGGTCTAGGACCTCAGCTGGGTCAGGGGGCTGCTGCCATCCCGTGCTGCTGCCTCTGTATCAGCTCCCCGGTATCCTCTGTATCACAGGCAGCAGCATGGGATGACAGGCAGCCAGTCCACAAGGGGAGCTGGTTTTTTAAACTTAGCTTCCTTCGCGGACCAGCTCCCATCTGGCATCCCAGGGTGCTGCCTCTGATACAGAGGCAGCAGTGTGGAGTGGCAGGGGGCTCCTTGGGAGTGGGGCTGGAGCGCACTGGCTGCCAGACCCACCCCCGGGGACTAAAGAATAGTCAAGTACAGCCGGTCTCTGACTTACGACCACCTCCACTTATGACCATCCGCACTTACGACCAAAGGGGTCATAAATGCGGTCCCCGAGTAATGAGCATGATCCGCCCTTACAAACAGCGTGGTTGCGTGTAATTCTATGGGATCCGAGTTGCGAACACTTCGAGTTACGAGCCAAGTGTTTGGTTCGTAACTCGGGGACTGGCTGTAACTAATAAGAATGAATGAGGTTAATCTACTATTCAACTAACTGATATTTAACATCTCTACATTACAAAAGAAAAAGCAGTTCAGTTTTGGGCCCCCAACCCTGTATCATTTTCCTATCAATGTTTCTATAAAGTTCCTATTGAAAATATTTTTTATAGAAAATATCATAAAAGTTAATAGTTTTTAAAAAACATTTTTAACACATCTATTTCTTTAGTTCTTGGTAACTTATTTAAAAATCTTTGATAGTGTAAGATATAACAATCTTTTCTCCAGGTCAGGTTACTAATAGCCCAACCTGCAAACACTTAGGCACTTTACTCACATGAGTAGCCTGCATAAAGTTAAGTTAAATATGTATTAAGTGCTGAAGGACTTGAGCCTAGGCAAAAAAAAAAAGTCCTTACACATACAGAACACAATCCTGCTTCTGTCCAAGGCAACTTTACATAGAATCCTCTAGGGGCAAGACACGACCCCTACGTGTGGTATTTATAAACAGAGTTATAAATAAAACCTGGGGGGTGGGGGGGGTGAGGAAATACATTAGTACTGTGTGTAATGCACTGACTGAAGTGATTCATGACATGGAATAACTTATCCAAAAGACAGTCTATCAGACGTGTTCAAGTATTTTCTCTCTCTCACACATTCCCCCCCCTCCAAGAAGCATAGTGATCATGTTTAATTCACAAAGTTTGGCTATAAGAACCTTACACGGCACTGACTAACTGAACCAAGACTGAGGCAAGGATATGTAGCACTTATGGTCATGGGGGCCGGGAGTGGCGTGCCTGTCTCTCTTTCCTCTTCATAAATTCTTCTAAACTAACATCCTTGCACTTGTTTCCTTCATCTTTTTGAGGATCAAAATGCACTTGAAATAAAACCCAACCTGTTAATAATTTAGCACATAAATGTATGACGCTTTTCATTCATTTAAAGTAGAGACTGTATAGCTATACAGCATATTTTCAAAATCAGAACTCCTGCTGCTTCACTGCTCAGATGGGGAGGCAAGTGCTCTCTGGACACACTTGAGAGACTATGCTGAATGCTACAGTTAGCAAGAACTCAGAAGTCAGAGGTGCTGACAAACAGGCCCCCTCAACTGGCTGGAGCTCTCTATCCCTGCATTGTTTACCAATTCATCACTAATCTTGTTAGAGGAAAAGCAATATAAACATAGGGACAAAAGGTATTAATGTTACTTCCCTTTACTGTATACCAGGCTGTTAACATAGGCACAGGAAAAATGGGACATGAGCAGAATTGTGCAGCAAGTCCACAATATTGGGAAAAAACTGAGTAAACAGATTTAGACATAGCAGATTAGTGCTTACATCTAGTTGCTAAGGTATGCTGACATTCCATTTAGTACTCTTCTGGGATTTACTATATTCTGTCTCTGTGTGTGATTTAGCCCACAAGCTAGCATTTTTATTCTTCTAAATTTCAGAATTGTGAATGACAACTGACAATATGTATGCTTACCTTGCTTCAAGTAACAAAGGTGTTGAAAACCACTTTGTAGTCAGCGACGTTGTCACTGCTTTAGAATCTCCCTTTGCTAGAGAAGAACTGAACCAGATTCCAAGAAGTGCAATAAAAATTCCCATTTTATAGAAAATGCCTAGAAGAAAAAAAAAAAAAATCAAAGTTTGTCTCTGAAACAGTCAATGTATAATTTTTTGGGAAGGGGTCATACCTAGTCCATACCTAGTCATTCCTAGTCCACCTAAAATATAAGTCCAAGTTCTATTTGAAATTGAATGGCCTGTGCCAGGCAAAAAGTCAGACTAGACAGTCAGTTAGCCCTCCTGTGCTTAAAATCGAAGAACCTAAAAGTATTAAAGACAATGATTGTAAGATTAAACTCCACAGCTACAGTCAAGCCTAAAACCATGGGAACAAAAAAGAGCACAATAACCAGTTTTTTGAACATGTATTCCTAGATTTGATTCAAAGGTCAGAAGGGATCATTGTGAGCATCTATATTATACAAAAGATTAGACTAGATCACTGAATACCTTAAAATAACTGTTTGAACCACTGCATATGTTTTAGAAACCGTTCTAATCTTAGTTTAAAGATTGCCAAAGATGGTGAATCCACCACAACTCTTGGTAAATTGTTCCCATGGCTAATTATCCTCATTCTTAGAAATTTACACCTTTCTTCCAGTGTAAATTTTGTCTAGCTCCAATTTCAAGCCATTGGATTTTGTTGAAACTTCTGACTGCTAGACTGAAGAGCCAATCATCAAATTTATCTTTCCCCATACAGGTATTTATAGACTGACTAATTCACCCTTTAACCTTCTTTGTTAAGAAACTCAATCTCCTTATTTTAAGACTGTCACCAATCCTTTAATCTTTCTTGTGGCTCTTCTTTGAACCCTCTCCAATTTAAAATCCTCTTCAACTATGGACACCACAACTGGACATAGCATCCGAGTAGTGGTCACACCAGTGGCAGATACAAACTCAATTAACCTCCCCATTCTTCTCAAGATTCCTTTGTTTATGCATCCAAGGACCGCATTAGCCCTTTTCATCATAGTGTCACATTAGAAGTTCATGTCCAGATGAATAGCCAGTTATCTTCAAGTCTGTTTCAATCACTATTTCCTGAAACAGAGCCCCCCCCATCATGTAAGTAAGAGCTACATTCTTTGTTCCTAGATATATACATTTACATTTGGCCATAATAAAACATTTTGATTGTTTGTACCTAGCTTACCAAGAGATCCAGAAGGCTCTCAAACCTGTCCTCTTCCTTATTTGCCACTTCCACCCCCATCTGTGTAACTTACAAATTTCATCAACATTATGATTTCTTCCAGCTAAAATGATGATATTAAATAGCTAAGGGCCAAGTACCAATCCCTGCAGAACCCCACTAGAAACACACCTATTTCATGACGATTTCCTTTTACAATTAAATTTGGGGGCTTATCAGCCAGGTTCTAATCTCATAGACTCATAGACTTTAAGGTCAGAAGGGACCATTATGATCATCTAGTCTGACCCCCTGCACAATGCAGGCCACAGAATCTCACCCACCCTCTCCTAGAATAATCCTCTCACCTATATCTCAGATATTGAAGCCTTCAAATAGTTTGAAGACCCCAAGATGCAGAGAATCCTCCAGCTGTGATCTGTACCCCATGCTACAGAGGAAGGCGAAAAACCTGTCAATTCACTGTCTACCATGTTTTTGTATGCCAAGTAAAATATTTACAGGAGTAAGGTATATTACATAATAGGGATGCTAGATAGCGATTAATTGAATAGTTGCATAACTGCACCAAATTTTAGCAGTCACATGACTGTACAGTAGTCCCCAGGGGTGGGGCCAGCAGCCAGCATGCTCCCAGCCCCACTTCCAGGGAGCCTCCTGCTGCTGCCTCAGTATCAGAGGCCCAGGCTTATCGGTTAATTGTGTATTCGATTACACATTGACATCCCTATTACATAAGCACTATTACCTTTATCATTCAGTTTTAATATAATCAAAAGCACAAAAATAGTTTGACCAGATCTATATTCCATAAACCCATGATGATTAGCATTAATTATATTACCCACCCTCCACTTTCTGGAGTCCTGTATTAGCTCTAAGTTTTTGCTGCCAGAGATCCCTCTTCACATATGCTACACCCTAACAAAGGCATACTACAAACTAAGCTCCTGGCTATAGTGATTAAAAATGCTGTACTATTTTCATAATTGTAGAGATTCATTGATGGTGTCCTGACCAAAGTCAAACTATAGGTTCATGAGAGCCAGGTAAGTTTACACAGAAGGCCCTGCAGGTTCAGTTGGATACAGCGGGTCCCTTCAAACAGTCAAGAGATATGCTTTTCAAGGAGTCAAGAGCCCTCAACTCTCTCTAGAGCAGGAGTGGGCAATAATTTTTGCAGGGGGCCACTCCAAGAATTTGATAAGTGGTCATGGACCACACTTCTCTACCGTGAGGGCCAGAGACTAGACTTGATGACCTCTCAAGGTCCCTTCCAGTTCTAGTATTCTATGATTCTATTATATTAATAGTAGGGATGTTTAAATATTTGTAATTTACTAACCATATAACCACTGAATATTTCCCAAGGATAGAAGAAGGCTTTTATTTAGAATTTATAAGAGACCTAGTCAAGGCTCTTGGAATCCTAAAGTATTAATTATACAAATTAAGTTTCAGCAGCATTTAAATCAATCCAACAAGACTTTTTTCCATACCTTCATCAGGAAGCACAACCTCAACCTTCTCCAAAAACCCATCACACCAATGTCTTTTGCAGCATGGCCAGACGGTTAACAAATTCTAACTATTTCGGAGTAAGGATCATTAGTGCTCTATATTTGGATCATTTACACATCTATAGAAGACCCAGTCTGGGAAAACCTTTATTCATGTGACTAAGCACTACTAACAGTGGTAAAACAGAGGCTGTTATTTGTAATCTGTTTTAGAATCTGGGAATTAGAGCAATATACACATCAAATACGAACTGTGTGTGAAGCAGAACCTGGCAAGAGAAAGTTTGTGTTTGTGAAGTCCATGCTTAAAAACATGGACCTGGTGTGACGTCAGCAGGTGAACAGACTCCTCTCAAACCTTCAATCTGGAGTTTATATAAAACACACTAGGGCTACGTCTACACTGCAGGCTTCTTGCGCAAGAACAGCCGTCAAAACTTGTTGAGCATCTACACTGCACATGCATTCTTGCACAAGTAAATTTACAGTAAAGCGTCAGAATAGAGGGCTTCTTGCGCAAGAGTTATTCCTCTCCCCACGAGGAATAAGAGCTCTTGTGCAAGAAGGCAGTGTGGACTGGCAATAGGGGTTTCTGGCGCAAGAAACCACTATGGCTAAAATGGCCATCAATAGCTTTCTTACACGAGACAGCGTCACCACTACCATGGACACTCTTGCGCAAAAGCACATCTCTTGCGAAAAAGCACATGGTAGTGTGGATGCACTCTTGTGCAAAACAGTTCTTGTGCAAGAAGCCTGCAGTATAGACATAACCTAGGGTGATAACAGATATGGGAAGAACAGGCTGGAACCATCAAAATCCCTCATAACTGTTACTAAGTCTCCTCAGTTAAGTCAGGATTACATAAACCCAGGTTTCTTTTCTGCATTGGACATTGAGCCTCATGGTCTCTCATTAAGCCCATTAGAAATGGATATTCACTTTAAAGACCGTACTTTCAAAAGCACTGACGACACCATAAAACTAATTAATCAGGTGTCTGTCTAGAACTGTTTTTTGAACGCAAATTATTTCTTATAACAGGCTGGAGACCCCATCTAACAGTATAGCACTTTTGGGCTCTAGATCTGACAGAAGACTTTTATACTTAATTTTTGTAATGTCTCCATTTTATTATTGATATTGAAACAGAGGCTAAGTGACTTGCGCAAAGTCACAAAATGAGCCACTGATGCCGACAAAGACTCCTCATCCAATAGCCAAATTTGTTTCTAAATAGTGAATTTAAAAATAAGAAACAAATGAACCATGCTCCTCCTGTAAAACTTAATTTATTCATTAACAATAAATGGGGAGCTTTTCAAAGAGAAAGAGGAAGGAGATGTGTAACTCTGAGTGACTTTTAGATTGCCCAACTACCTAGCATGCCTTTGAAAATCTCCTCCCTCCCCTGCCCGAATTGTTTTAGATGTGAGAAGAAAGTACAGGACAGCACTGGCATAGTTAGGAAAGCAATACATTTCCATTGAGGCTAAAAACCTGACACCACTTTAACACAGTATCACTGTACAAGACTGTCATTACGGGAAGAGTGCTCTCTGCATCGTGCAACATAAAAGCAGTAAGAAGGGCCATTGGGGGTGCAGAGCTGCTCACTTCCATAATGAGTTTTCTACACGATTGGCAATTTGTTCAAACAGAAATGAACTGTAATGTGATCCATGACTCGCTGCAGCCACGCTAGCATCATGTAGCACTTCACAGCAGAGCTGAAGGCGCCCAGCGGGAACCTACGGGGTGCGGACCAGGGTGAAACCTGCCCGCCTGTGCGGGGAAGGCTCCCTCCCCCCATGCAAAAGGGAACCGTGACCTGCCAAACGGCAGCCTCCCCCCGAGACCTGCCCTGCCCCAGGCACGGCCTGGGCCTCCCCGCCCCGCGGGACAGCCGGACCCCTCTCCGCACGCAGCACCCGAAAACAGGCTCTCCGCGTCGGTCGCCCCAGCGAGGAGCTGCCCCACTGGAGCCCGCCGAGGAGGGGGGGCGCGGACCGTCCGCTCGACCCCGGCCTGACCCACCCTCCGGCCGCAGGGGCGCGCGCGGAGAAGGCACCTGCCGTGCGACCGTCTCGAGGCCGCGAGCGCCTGCGGTTATTACACCTGTGAGCGGGCGCCACGCTCCCTTCCGGCTCCGGCCGCCGCCGCTGCTGCTCCGGGAAGGTTCCTTCCGGGCAGCCGGCTTCCGTTTCCGCCTTGTAGCCGGACACATGGAGGACTGACTGCCATAGAGAGGCTGAAAGCAGCGCCAGGTGCGGCTAGAGTGTCGCCCGTCAGCCAATTTGAATGTGGTCAAGCGGAGGCGGTTGTTAGAGCGGGTTACTGGGGGGTGGTCTTCGGAGCCTGCGGCAGGGAGCGGAGTCCAGACCCGGCTGGAGTGAAGGAGTCTGGGATGCCCAGGAAACAGCTCCCTCGAGAAGAGCCACGTTAGGCTACGTCCACACTTGCGCTTGATTGACAAAACTCGTGTTGTTCACGGATGTGTAACCCCGCCCCCACAACCAAGTTTTGCTGTTGCACGTGCCGGTGTGAACCCTGCGTGGGGGGGCAGGAGTCTCTCCAGCCGACAAAGCGGAAAGCTGCTTTTGTCCGCAAAAGTACAGACAGAGTTCACACGCGCCGACTTTTAACAACCCAGCCCAGTTGCTAAAAGCTGCCTGCTGCAGACATACCTTACACTCTGCCTGGCAATGACCCCAATATGAGGAGGGCTTCACCCCCAAGAAGTCAGTTCAGCATGGGACTGGCAGCAGCCACCTTGCTCTTCAGTCCCTAATTGCAGGTGTCTTGCTCTTCAGTCCCTAATTCAGTCCCTAATTGTAGCTGTCATTTGGATACCCAGTTTTAGACCCCTATATTACAGCTCAGTCTACTTTCCTGAGTTTTGAGACCCCTCCCCATCCCCACCTGCCCAGTTTCAGCAGAGCTTCCTGGGAGCCCCAGTGGCTCGCTATTTCTGAATATCAAGCAATAGGTGTCTAAAGATGGGCACTGAAGTTAATACTAATGAAAGTTTGGTTCTGGAGGGGAACTGACATCCACATAACAGGAAAGTCTCATAGTTCAAGGTAGGGTGGTTAATGATACACAAATAGGGTGCTAACAGCAGAGGTAATTGTGGGATTATAGAGGATATATGTGTGTTATTAAGGATGTTAACTATCAGGTACTTGTATAAATGCATAACCTCTTGAAATTTTGGCAGTTACACATTTACATGTGGGGAAGGGGAAGCTGGTACTTGTCGGGAGACAGCTTTCAAGCCAGCTGCCCCCAAGCATTGGCTTCTGCCTCACCCTCTCCTCACTGCCTCGGGGGAGGAGGAAGGGAGACTCTGCAGAAGCCAGTACGTGCAAAGAGCCAGGTTAAAAGCTGGCTCCCTGCCTCCCACGCTGCCTCTGATACAGAAGTAGCGGTGGTCGGGGGGGGAGTGCATGTAGTTGATGGGCTTAATGCCAGGTTTATCAGTTAATCTTGTTATCTGTTACTCACTGACATCCCTAGTATCTAATCCTAAAACTGTTGCAGGTAATGCAAAAATTTAGCTTATTGGTGTGTAGCGCTGGATGTTTTGCACTAGGGATGTAAACTACTAATTGATTATCCGATAAGCAAAAGCTTATCAGAGTCAACCCGCTAATTGACTAGTTGCTCCCCTTCCCTGCCTTTATCAGAAAGAGATAGCAAGGGGGGGAAAGGAAGAGAAGGAGTGGTGGGGGAAGCCGGTTTAAAATCCAGTTGCCTCCAGCTCCAGCTCCATGGGAGGAGGCAGGGGCACAACAGTGATGTTCCAACTTTTAAATATACAAGAATCCCTGCTGGCCCCAGGCTCCATGCAGCGCTTTCACTTTGAAATGCTTTCACTTTTTCAAAGATTGAAACGTTGCGTGAAGCCAAGGGCCAGCAGTAGCCCCAGGAGTGGCTCTTGTGCATTACAAAGCAGAAGCACCCACATGGAGCCCAGATTCAGTGGGAGACTCCCCGCTGGCCCCAGGCTCCATGTGGTGTTTCAGTCAGTACCAGGCAAATTAGTTCAAACTATAGTAAAGAATAGAATTGTCAGACACATAGATGAACATAATTTGTTGGGGAAAGTCAACATGGTTACAGTAAAGGAAAATCATACCTTACTAATGTATTAAGAGTTCTTTAAGGGCATCAACAAGCATGTGGAGAAGGAGTATCTAAGTACACCTATCCACTGGATTTCCAGAAAGCCTTTGACAAGGTCCCTCACCAAAGGCTCTTAAGTAAAGTTAATTGTCATGGGATAAGAGGGAAGGTCCTCTCATGGATTGATAACTGGTTAAAAGACAGGAAACAAATAGTATGAATAAATGGCCCATTTTCAGAATGGAGAGGGGCAACTAATGGTGTCCCCTAAGGGTCCATGCTGGGACCAATCTTATTTAACCTATTTATAAAATGATCTGGAGAAAGGGGTGAACAGTGAGGTGGCAAAAATCTGCAGATGATACTAAAATGCTCAAGATAGTTAAGTCCAAAGCAAACCATGAAGAGCGTCAAAAGGATATCACAAAAACTAAGTGAGTGGGCAACAAAATGGCAAATGAATTTTAATGTTGATAAATGCAAAGTAATGCACATTGGAAAAATAATCCCAATTATACATACCAAATTATGGGGACTCATTTAGCTATAACCACTCAAGAAAGAGATCTTGGCATTATTGTGGCTAGCTCTCTGAAGACAGCCACTCAATGTGCGGCAGCAGCAGTCAAAAAAGCAAACGTTTGGAATTATTTAAAAAGGGATCGAGAATAAGACAGAGAATACTGTATTGCCTCTATATAAATCCATGGCATGCCTGCATCTTGAATACTGCACACAGATGTTATTGCCCATCTCAAAAGAGATATAGTGGCATTGGAAAAAGGACAGAAGAGAGCAACAGAAATGATTAGAGGTTTGGAATGGGTGCTATCTGAAGAGATTCAAAAGACTGGGGCTTTTCATCTTAGAAAAGAGGAGACTAAGGGGTATAAAATAGTGGTATGGAGAAAGTAAACAAAGAAAAAAATTTATTTGTTCCCATAGCATAAGGACTAAGGATCACTGCATGAAATTAATAGATAGCAGGTTTAAAACAAACAAAAGGAAGTTTGCTTTCATGCAGCACACAGTTAACTTGTGAAACTCCTTGCCAGAGGAGTCATAAAGACAAGGGCTTCAACAGAATTGAAAAAAGAACTAGATTATTCATGGATCTAATCCTCATGAATTTCTTATTAGCCAAGATGGGTAGGAATGGTATCCCTAGCCTCTGTTTGTCAGAGGCTGGAAATGGGTGACATGAGAGTGATCACTGATGATTACTTATTCAGTTCACTCTAGGGCTATGTCTACACTCGCGGCTTCTTGCGCAAGAGTTCTTGTGCAAGAAGTCTTGCGCAAGAAAACATCTACACTGCCATGTGCGAGCTGTGCTTTTGCGCAAGAGCGCCCATGGCAGTGTGGACGCTCTCTTGCGCAAGAAATCCCTGCCGAGCATCCACACTGCCCTCTTGCGCAAGAGCTCCTGCGCAAGAGGGCTTACACCTGTTAAAAAAAGAGCGTAGCTCTTGCGCAAGGAGCCCTCTCTTACCACGCCATACTGTAAATTTACTTGCGCAAGAGCGGTTGGGCAGCATGGATGCTCTGCAGATTCTTGCGCAAGAACGGCCGTACTTGCGCAAGAAGCCGCGAGTGTAGACATAGCCCAAGGCATCTGGCACTGGTTACTGTCAGAAGTCAGGATACTGAGCTAGACGGACCTTTGGTCTGATGTACAGTACACAATCAGCAATAAGCCAAATGTAGGTGCATAAAGAAAGTTGCGGGAGTTGTTTGTAGGAAACGGACAGTGTCCCTCAGTCAATCAGAATTTAGGATGGGTTGTCCATTGGAAGATACAATCCATTCAGGAGGTATCCGAGTTACCTTAATCGCCACTGAGATTCTCATTACAGAATCGCGCTTAAATCCCCACCTCCTCCAGACCCAGCCGGATTAGCGCCTATCCCCCAAACCTTCCTCTCCTTACGCTACCGCACGGCAGCTCACATCCCCGAGCGCCGCCCCGACAGAACCAGGGATCTGGCGAGGGGACGGGCGTACGGAAGCGCTAGCTTGTCGGGGTGAACTTTACAAGCGTTTGCAGCTCTTGAGAGAGCAAGGCTTTCCGGCCGGCATCCGCGGGGCAGAGGAAGAGCTCGCCGGCCCAGGGGGGCTCATGCCGCTAGGCGAGCCCGAGCGAGACACCCCACGGGCTCGAGCTGCAGGCCAGAGCAACAGGTTCAGCGACACACTAAACTCCGCCCCCGCACAACCCAAATCTCGCGATTTCCTTGTTCTCCTCTCCCCCCCATCCGCATGCTATTTCCCTCTAGGCCCAGAATCGCGGCTGTCTTGGCCAATCGCTGCTCAAGGTCTGGCCCCGCCTTCTTCCGCGTGCCGGCGAGATTATCCCCCTGCGGCGCTCTCGGTTTAAACTACGTTTCCCAGAAGCCCTTTCAATGCCGCCGTTTCAGTCCCTCTCGGCCCAGATTGGGCGGGATCACGCGTTGTGGGCGGCACCAACCGGAGCCAATCAGGCGGAGGGTGGCTGCGGCGGTGGAAGAAGAGCTTGAGTCCGAGCATTGGTGTCAGCGGGAGAAACGGATTCGCAAGCGGCTGCGCGAGGCCCCAGCGCGCGCGCGGGACAGCAGGTAGCCTAGGTCAGGGATGGCTCCGTGTGCCGCTTGGCCCGGGCGGGCGAAAAAGGGGGGTCTCGAAGGCGGGCTCCGGATCAGACCCAGCGGCAGAGGATCGCGGGAGGCTGGAAGGAGGGGAGGAAACCCGACGGCGGTTTCTCAGGGGCCAGGAGCGTGGGGCTGCTTCTCGGGGGGGGGGGGGCGCTTCGTCAAGCCGCCCCATGGGTGCCAATGGCTTGTTGGTGGCCGTTGCGCTTTATTGCTTGTGAACATCCGGGCTCTGCGCGTCCCTCACAGCGAGAGGGGATGGGACTTGGCGTGGACAATTGCTCCCCTATTGGCCAGTGCGTTCTTATCCCATTGGCTAGCTCTCTCATGAGGTCACTAGTGGGCTGGGCTCTCGATTGGTTGAGCGCACGAGCCTAAATCTGCGTTCGATTGGCTCGTGGCCCAGCATGCCCTTGGATTGGTGCAGGGCTATGACGTAGTCTGCTTTATGCCACCCAATCAGCGAAGGGGCTAGTAGCCGGTTTACGGGGCTCTTGGCGCGGGAGGGGGGTGAAGTGGGTACCTCGCGCGTGGGTGGGAAGGATACGTGAGGAGCTGGTGCCCGTTGCAGGAGGCGGTCTGGCTGCTGTGGCACAGCCTCGGGGTGACACTTGCTGTGCTGTGCCTAGCGCGCTGCCCTGGCCCCTGCAGTGCGCCTTGAAGAAACATCCCTCTCCCTCCCACGTCTGGTCTCTCTCATCCACAACCCAGCGCAACACCGCCCTGCCGGGTATCGGACTGTGGGAGCGTTGGGCATCGCTGGGCACTGCTGTCCAGCTTCCTTTACCAAGCGATAACGTGTCTGCTTTCAAACCAGCTTTTTCCCATTAAAATTCATGACCCTTGTTCCATGGGGCTGTGTTACAAATTGTCACCTCATTCCCTGCATGATAGGAGAGCGATCACATCTCTTCAAGTGTGAGCGTCTTAGGCTGAACGTATTGCCAGGATTATGTTGCTTACAATTTTCATCACATTGCGCAGGTGGAAATGAGTTCTCAGCAGTTTCCCCGTTCTGGAGCCCCTCCTGCAGGACTAGGACAAGCACCACCCCCAATTTCAAATAGTGGATCTACAGGGCTGATAAACCCAACAACCACAGGTAAAACAGCTATGGAAGTTTCATTTTTCCTACCAAAACAACTTCATTCTGAGGAAGTTTGAGACAGTTTGCTGCATGCTCTGCAGAACTGTATTAAGATGATTGGATGTTTAAACACATCCAAGACAGACATGACTCAAATGCTGATATAAATAGGTATGTTAATTTGAAGAATTGTAGTAAGCTCCTCTTTCACACCCCACATGTTGTACCGGATGAGTGTGGGCGGGGACTATGCAAGTTGCTTTAGAAAAACAATGTTAGCAAAAAACATTTTGACTGTTTAGAAATTATCTAAAAAGTAAAGTATAGTTGTTGTACAAGACGTTAATTGGCCTTTCTGTTGGGGAGGGGCGAATTGCAAAGACATCACAGGTAGGTGGAAACTAGGGAGTGGCTTCAGAGCAAACCACACACCCATAAACATAGGCTGTGTTCACCTATAAATAGAAGTGCATGATTAGCTGATGTATTAAAGGGATATTGTCAGAAAGTGGATTAAAATGGTTTGTCAATATTCCTTTAATTAATTGCTAAATGAGAGTATGTATCTGATCATTTTCAAGCCCGCGTTAGAAATACCTGTTACTGTTTCATTATCTCCATAACTCTTGATTGGTGTTTGATGTCTTAGGTCCCAATTCTGCAATGAGATCTGTGCTACCAGATGCCTGCCGCGGGGACCTGGAGCTCATTGCAGGATCAGGGCCTGAGTAGTGAGTTGCCACATTACTGATGCCTCCAGCAGTAAGTCAATATGATCTTATAGAGTAAGATGGAAGGAAGCATGTTTTTAGTATTCAAATTCATAATTATGGTAGGAGATTCTGAGAGAAGTAAGTATAAAACAAATTCTAGGTAGGTTTTGATTGCCCTAATAATCGTGTTTAAAACACAGTTTACAGCTGAGCTTCCTGTGCTCTTAAGAATTTATGAGGTGGAAATAAGGTAGAAATTCCAATTTTAGTCTAATTACCACTGTCCAATGGGGCAGCTTGTGTTCTGTTTTTGTAGATTTTGCTTTGATAATTTATTTTTATTTTTAATTAGAGAAAGTAGTTAGACAGTCTTGCATTTAGTGAATTATTTAATAAAAAATAATTGAATACATGCCATGAGGCCTTAGTCATTGTTGGATCGGATGGTCTCAGCTTATTTTGTTACTATGAATTAGATTAAAAAGAGGCTACAGTTAGAGGTTTATTTTAAGAGGGATGATTGTGTCTTGTCAGTGACTTGTGTTAGACCACGATGTGTGGAGATAATTCTTACGGCTCAAAGAGGAATACAGAGCACACTTTGCAAGAGGATTGATGACTTTCTGGAGACTTTTGTTTTTCAAGCAGGTTTATATTATACCAGGATTAGTAATGTCTCTTGTGCAGGAGGTTTTAAACAAACTGCCTTTGTATGTGTACATTTTGCACTCGATTTGTGGGCTTGTTGGCAATGAGTGCATACTTCTTTTCCATTTGTATCCTTTTCCTTAGAGTTCCTTTTTTCTTTCCTCACCAGTGAGTGAAGAATCTAATCGAGAGTCAGAAATTGGTCCCAGAGAGCACATGGGCCCCGGTGGCTCTCTACAGTCTCGTGAAGAGAAACAGGAACCGGTGGTTGTTCGGCCTTACCCACAGGTTCAGATGTTGACACAACACCATCCTGTCCAATCTGGTGCTGCGGTTACAGTGACAGCTCCACCAGCACATCTGACTCCAGCAGTGCCACTTTCCTTTTCAGAGGGACTTATGAAGGTAATGAAGTGGCTCATGACTGAGTTGATAATGAAAATAAGCCACTAAAGGGGTTAATATTTTCCAGGTGTGATCAAATTGCTCCAGGTTAATTTCAGTTGTATTTTATTTACCTCCTCTTGGCTAAGCTGTTTTTTTCTATAAATTGCTTTATTTATTTATTCAGCTCTTTTCTGCGCTCGTCTCCTGTGAATAGGTGCCGCTTCTGTGTGGTGCCGCTACTCCAGATGGCAGATTGGAACCTTGTAGCCCTGAGGCAGCATTCTGTGACCTTTCAACTTACTTTATTTCTTAGATTAAGGATGATCTAAATCAATTTTGTAACTCCTCCTCTCCCCCTCCTCCCCCCAAATTCATTCCTGGAAGAGATAGAAAAGAATGTCAATAAGATATGTGCTTGTACATATAAATAAAGTATGAAAATGAAGTAATGGAGACTCATGCACAAACTAGGCAATTTCTGCAGCTGGACAGAATCCTCTTGGTGAGAATGGGGTTAAGAGGAGAGAAGTAGACAGACCTCTGTAAAGGATATCTGCATCTTGAACAAAGGGTTGATTACAGCCATTTTCTCTTTTTTTCAGCTAACCCTTAACTAAACATGATCTTAGTTCTAATTGGCAAAAGAGGAATTGTGTAGAAAAGCGAAAGGCTAAGAAGGGAAGGGCAATGGGAGATGAATGTTTTTAAAAAAAGCAAATCCAGAAATGAATGTCTTTATTGTTTGGCATTTTGTCCATATTTGTGATATTTATTTGTTCTCTGATATCTCCCAGAGTGTTTAAACGTGATTTGGATTCTGTTGTAAGTGATGTCTACTAGCCAAAAGATGTGCTTTCTTCCAGTTTCTCTCATCAGAGGTCCCTGCTTTTTCCCTTCCCCCAAAAGCACACACATCCTCCGAGCACTATTGAGGCAAACCTTGCCAAATTGTGATTTTTTGAGGAAAGATCTCTATTTCCTTGTATTGAATTGTCACTATTTTTCTTGTTTCTTGCAGCCTCCTATGAAGCCAACCATGCCCAGCCGGCCAATTGCTCCTGCTCCACCCTCTACAATGTCAGCTCCCACCAAGGTTCCTGGACAGGTTACTGTAACCATGGAAAGTAGTATCCCACAGGCCTCAGCTATTCCTGTGGCAACAATCAGTGGACAACAGGTTTCCTTTTTCCTTCTCTTGCTATATAATAAAGTGGGATGTTGATTGATAGTTCCTCTGTCCAGAAACCATAAGTAGAGCAGGGAGCCCTTCCCCAAAGTATTAGTAACCATCAAGAGAGTGTAAGAATGGGAGCAGACATCCCTGCCAATGTATAAGAAAAATGCAACTGAGTAGGGAGATGAAGCAAGAGCTGTAGGGTCCCATCCATTAAAACCCTGGACAGATGATGGTTACATCTCCGTTGCTCCCTCTAATAGGGCCAATAAATCTGTAAAAATATGCTGTTTCTGGCTTATTCTTCAGAACAAAGCATAATCCCTTCTTCTGCAAAAATGAAGCTATCATTTTATTTTCTATCATTTTAGAAAGCTACTAGTTTTGAGACTTCTTTTGACAACATTATAAGATGGCAGTGTATTACTTGTAAGCAGATGGAAATAATGAGTATTGAATTTCTTTCTTACTGATGCTTCTCCACCAACAAATGTGCTAGTGGAAAGGAATGCTATCTTTTTGTTTGGTTCGTTTTTTAATCACCTTGTTGTGTAGCTCTACTCAGAGGGTACGTCTAGACTACATGCCTCCGTCGACGGAGGCATGTAGATTAGACAGATCGACATAGGGAAATGAAGCCGCGATTTAAATAATCGCGGCTTCATTTAAATTTAAATAGCTGCCCGCTCTGCCGATCAGCTGTTTGTCGGCAGATCGGGACAGTCTGGGCCGCAGCGATGTCGACAAGGAAGCCTTTGTCGACCCGCGCGCCCGTGAAATCAGGTTTACCTGCGCTGATCGACAAAGGCTTCCTTGTCGATCACGCGTCAGACTGTCCCGATCTGCCGACAAACAGCTGATGGGCAGAGCGGGGCAGCCATTTAAATGAAGCCGCGATTATTTAAATCGCGGCTTCATTTCCCTATGCCGATCTGTCTAATCTACATGCCTCCGTCGACGGAGGCATGTAGTCTAGACATACCCAGAGAAAGTCCAGTTGCTGTATTGATAAGCAGCTAGTTCCGACTAGTTCTGCTTTTTTATAGTCCCAGTTCTGTCCCACACCAACCAGTAGTGGAGAACTCTGAAAGCTCTGAGCACTGGGAAGACTTTTGGTGTGAGTGCTTGTCAAGGAATTAATCCCAAAACTCCACCCCTGATTCTGCATTTCAAAGTTCTTTTGACAAAACCAATACTCAGCACTAGAAAGCGAAATACCGTGAGATTAACATTAAGTGTTTTATGAAACATAATGTAATGAAAGTGTAATATCTACTAAACTTTATTTGTAAGTGATTAGCAAGTACTGTATATTAATTTTTAGTGCTGGTCTTTCTACTTTCTGGGAATTCACACCAATTATTTCTTTTTATGTGACATTCTTAAATACGCCTGGAAAAGGCTGTTATAAGTGAAATACAGGGATTTAATTTAATATGTTGCAGTTCTTCCTGGTATCTGATATTTCTGTTGATTCTGTTGAATGGGGTGATATGAACTGTTTAGAGATCACCAGGTGCAGAAATACCACCTACTCAATTGAAATGGGAAAGACTTGGGAGGGAAGAGCTATTGGTGACTGACACAAGCTTGCCTAAGTAGACTTGTGTTTGAGAGTTTCCACTGAAAATGAAAGAAGGCTGCAGCTTTACTTTACAGATATGTTCATCTGTACCTTCCTCTCGTTTGTAATGCCTCTACATTCTGGTGTATTTTCACAAAACTGTTAAATGTGGTTTGTTGCTGCCTTTGACATTTTTACATGGGCAATTACCTATAAAATGTGATCTTTCTGAGCAAAATTTCTCACGGAATTCTCTTTTTTTCCTTCAGGGACATCCCAGTAGTTTACACCATATAATGGCAACAAATGTTCAGATGTCTATCATCCGAAGTAGTGCTCCTGGCCCCCCTTTACACATTGGAGCTTCTCACTTACCCCGAGGTGAAGTCAGCATGAGATATAAAAATTACTTTTTCACACTTCCTCAGGAAAACTACATCTGCACAAGTTTCTTTTTTCCCCTAAAATTTCCCATTATTGTTAATGTAGGTGCCACTCAAGCAGGAAGAATGCTAGTGTGGACAGGGCTCCAGGTAGCTGCTGGCATTTTAAATAAAAATATTATGTTACCTAAAACTGCCTAATGCAGGTCTACATGAGAGTGCTTAATATGCTGGCAGTTACCAGCACTACTTCTGTTTTAACAATGTGCTGGCAAAACAGTGGGTTATTTTAGATGGCCTAGTTTAGATAGGCCTCTCATGCAAGATATCATGGCTGATTCACTGCTTGTTCCTGGTTGCTTATTCATGCAGTTTCCTCCTGTACAGCTATCACAATAACATTCCTAATCTATAGTAAAGGCCTATTACTGTGTTGAGCGGTACACACTTGCACTTGTTCTGAGCTCTTCGTTCTAACTGTGCAGGCTTTTGTCTCTTCGCCCATGATTTTGGCTATTGTTCTTTAAGACGAGACTAGATAAGCTAGTGTGAGAGCTCTTTGAGAGAGAATTTCAGTCTGTCAGGTTCTGATAGTAGGCTTATCCTTAAGGTCTATGAATTGGGCTTCCAGTCTTGGGTAAAATCAGACAGATGCAACAAAAAAAATCTACCAGTTTTTGTGTCCATCTCCCTCTCTTCTGTAATTGCATGGAGCGTCGGTATGTTTGGGTCACAATATTATGCAGTTGCTCAATACAGTAATCTAAAACTTACTTTAAGCTAATTACAAATACTGTTTTACAATCCCAGTACTGATTTTTGTTCGCTAACATGTATACACATCTAAAGAACATTCACTCTGGGAATGCTGCACTTTTAGTGATCCTCTATTTGTGCATGTAACATATGCATGTACAAAATTCCTTCACTAAACTAGATAGGAAAGAGTGTGCTGTATTTGCAGTCTTTACAGCCCACATAAAAGAATATGCATGTACCCATTTTTGTCATTGTGTTTACTTCAGCCTTTCGGGGAACCCACTTTAACATAAATTGCTCTTGGTATTTTCACTTAATAATTTTATTTTCTGACTGTCTGTTTCCAACATCTTGTTCATATTTTATTCCTGTTACAGTACTGCCTATAGTGAGTAATTTATTGAGCAAAATCTGAAGAAATTGTATATTTCTATCCCATCAAATGATTTGACTGCATAATATCAAGAATTGACTGCATAAAATCAAGAATTGCCTCTCCCCTTGTGGATTCCAGGACTGGTTGCTCCAAGAAGCAGTTATTAACGGTGGCTAGAAATTTTATCTCTGCATCCCATCGTGAAATGACATTTACCCAGTCAATATGGGAATAGTTAAAATCCTCCATTATTTTTTAGTTTTCTGTTTTTGTAGCTTCTCTAATCTCCCTGAGTATTTCTCATTACACTGTCACAATCTTGGTTAGATGGTCAGTAGTGCATTCCTAGTGCTATGCTCTTATTCAAGTATGTGATTCCTATCAGTAGAGATTCTGTGGTACTTTTTGTGTTTGACTCTACACTTTCTGTCACATGCGGTGCACTCCCCCAGCAACACAACCCACTTCTGTCTTTCTTATGTATTGTTTTTATCCTGATGTTACCATGTCCTATTGATTATTATTGTTTCACCAAGTTTCTGTGATGCCTGTTACATCAATATCTTTATCCAGTACCAGTCACTCAAGTTCACCCATCTTTGTATTTAGACTTGTAGCATCTGTGTAAAATTTGTCCACATTTAATTGTCTGCTTCAAGGGATGTAATTTACTGAGACTTTTTTTTTCATTTGACTGTTTCTCTTCAGTTCCTAGCTGTAGTTTATCAGCTTCTGTCCTCTCTGTTTCACTAGGATATAGAGAATCCCCTTTTAATAAATCCTTGAAGAGATGTCTCTGCCAAACTGTGCTCCCTCTGTACCCATCAGCTTCCTCCCAGCCCTTAGTTGAGAAACTCCTCTACAGCTTTGTTAATTTTATATGCCTCTCTCGATGTTGATAGTTGAGTCATTTTGAATAATACATGTGATTTGTTGCCCAGGTGCGGCAGCAGCTGCTGTGATGTCCAGCTCTAAAGTAACCACAGTTTTGAGGCCAGCTTCACAGTTGCCAAATGCAGCTACAGCTCAGCCAGCTGTTCAGCACATCATTCATCAACCAATCCAGGTAAGCAGCAGTCATGCTGTAGTATAGACGTTATATTACTGCTTGTTTAACTATTGTTCAGACTTTTGGGGAGAATCCACTCAGAACATTAGAAGCTTTTTATTTACGGGGCTGTAGGCATTAGCAACTATCCCTTCAGTTATTGTTACTTAGACACCCTAGAGCCTTATGAAGCTGGCATTGGCAGCATCATGCCAGAAAGCTTTAGAGGTGTGGTGTGTGGTTTTTTTTGGTTTTTTTTTTTGTTTTTTTTTGTAGGCTAACTGAGCAGATTTTTAAACTGTCTACAAACTGCTTAAGATCTGGAGGAATTCGCCATTCTGAATATGCTTGAAAACTTCCATAAGTCCAGTCCAAAAGCTTGAGTTTGTGCTGTTGTTTTCTACTCAAACTTTAAATCAGATTGACCAGGGTGATCTTCTGAACATATACTAGAAGATTTACCCGGTGGTGTTTGATCCCTTAATTTAATTAAACTTCATTTAAATCATTGATCTAAGGTGGGGATGAAGGGTGCAGCTGGGGATGAGGGGTTCAGTGTGCAGGCTGCCACGGGGAGAGAAGACAACCCCAGCCCTGTTTCACCGCAGCAAGTTGGGGCCAGGTGAGAAGCGCCTCTCTCTAGCCACTGCAGCTCCAGTGGGCACAGCCGGGAAGGGGTGCGTGTCCCCCAGCTGGGGCAGGTCCAGGTTCGCCTGCCCCCTGCGCTTCCCAGCCAGATTGAGAAATGGGGCAAACTGTGCATTTTCCCCTTGCTCGCTGATGAAGGGGAACATCCAGCAATGTTGGCATATGAATTGGGGAAGAGGGGGCAAGTTTCAGCATCCTCCGCCCTCCCTATTGGGAGCCTGGGGCTGGGGCAGTTCTGGAATGGGGGACATGCCCCCCAGCCTGCCCCTTTTACCTGCCTGGTGATTCTGTCTCTTTTCTGTATGGTTTTATGCATCCCAGTATGCATAGGGGTATTGCTTACCTTGCTTTAAGTTAGGATAAAAGGAAGCCCAAATGTGGTGGTCCTAGCTTTTACCATTTAAGAGGAGTTTTTGAACAAACGGATGGAGAGAGAGACTCACTCACAGACAAACTCTCTCAAATATATAGTAGATAAAATGAGAGGGTGCATGCATAGTCACGTCCACATATATCCATATTTATATAAGTGCATAGCAGATTATGTTTGGTAGTCATGAATGAAATGTGTCAATATTAAACATTTTCTAATTGTGTATGGGAGCTCTGCATCACTGAACTGTTTCCATACATATCTGGTCTTTTATAACAGCTTTTGATCATTATTTACCTCTGATGCTTCTGCACTGAAAACAAGACCAGAACTACTTAGGTGTTCATGAAAGACCTATAGACTGCCAAGATTTTATATTGAGATCCAGGAAAATTGGCTTTGTGTTTCCCAGCTGCTATTTGAATTGCATCCTTGTGATTTTTATTATTTTGTTTTTACAGTCTCGTCCTCCTGTGACAACTTCAAGCACTATCCCTCCCGCTGTAATAGCAACAGTCTCAGCCACAAGAGCTCAGTCGCCAGTTATTACTACAACAGCTGCACATGCTACAGAATCAACTCTTAGGTAAATACATAGGGAGAGTTCTTGAGGAGCCCTACTGTTCCTGACATTCCTATAAACAGCTGGAAAGGAAATAGAGGGTTCTAGGAACTGTGAAAGTCAGAAGTATTATATGAGATTTCTCTGCTGAGGTCTAATTGATAAGGCACATGAATGAGTCAGGAGACAGGAGTCCTTTCTTCTGCTCTGCCAGTGACTTGCTATGTGACTTTAGGCACATCACTTAATCTTTGTCTCCGTGAGTTCATCTGTAAAATAAGGATAATGATGCCTACCCATCTGTGTGGAATGCTTGCAGCTCTGTGAATGAAAAGTACTGTAAATATTAAGTATTATTTTCTGTTCCAAGAGAAAAACAACTGAACAGGAACTCATTGACTGTTTTGTTTCCCAAGGAATCAGGTTTCTGGGTCTGCAGTGCTAGCACCTGGCTAATTCACTCCCATCCTCTTTTAGCAGTAGTTGCTGTACAAAATGGCATATGAGTAAATATTAAAAATATTTTGGGGGAAAGAACTAGAAATTGAAACAAGCTTTTTTTGCTCATGTTGGTATCTCTGGATACGGAGGAATCTGTATGTTCCCAACTGTGGAAGATGCAGAATAAGAATTATACAGCAGTCACTTCTGCCAGTGCTATCACTATGTAGTGCAGTGGTTCCAAAACTATGGTGCACAAACCCTGGAGGGTTCATGGTATGTTACAGGGGGTTCTCAGGGCGGGGGAGAGGGAATCTGTCATGGCGGAAGAAAAAGTGTGTGCGCACTAAACCAGAACCTAGATCATTGTGGCTGACGTAGTTGTGGTAACATCCCTTAATTAGTCGATACTTTGTGGCATGCTGTTTTGCTCCAGTGAGATGTGAGTGAATCTTTTCATTTACTAGTTTGTTGATTTGTTAGTGTTCTCGGGGTGTTATTTTTATTTGAACTACTGTACACCCAATAATGAACAAGTGACCAAACACAGAAGTGTAAACACACAAAAATGAACATTCAATATTAGCAAATGTTTTGCCAAGTCCAAAATGTGGAAAATCTAAGTCAAATGATCATGCTGTTCCTGGAAAGTCACTTATGAAGAAAAGAAAACCCGATGATTATATAAAATATGCTTTATATGCACTGGTGATCAAGAATGTCAAGTGAAATCTTGGAAGAAGTGTTGCCGTCTTCATAATGTAATAAAATTAATAATGTAATGATATAGTATGTAATAAGCGTGTCATACAAATTGTATATTTCCACGATTACTGCTTTTACAATTTTTGCTCCAGTAAGGAAGAAAATCCCTGCAAATAATTCATTTTTAGGAGTGTGTTCACAAGATTTTACATTCTGGTGAAAGGGTTGTTAAAGTTTGGGAACCACTGCTATAGTATACCCCTCTAAGAGAAGAGTGGCATCTCATGTCACTACTCACATTATGCCTTGTTTAACTATCTGGATACTAGGGGTGTACAATTTCAATTATTTGGCTAATCAAATAGTCAATGGCCCTTCCGCCTTTGAAGTGTAGCAACAGCCCCAGGACTGTTGCTACACTTCAAAGGTGAAAGCGCTGTGGGGAGCACAGAGCCAGCTGGCCCCATGCTCCCTGCAGCATTTCAAAGCGGCAGCACCCTGTGTTTCAAAGCAGCAGCTCCGCCTGGGGCCAGCTCTGCCTGGGAGTGACTTATCGGAAAGTCAACTAGTCATTCACAGCCCTACTGGATACTAAATAAAGGAAGGTTGCTTCTCTGAATGTCCTTTCTTTCTTTTCCCAGTCGGCCCACTCTCTCTATCCAGCAGCACCCACCTTCTGCAGCTATTAGTATTCAGCGCCCTGCACAACCACGGGACACGGCAACTCGGATCACGCTGCCATCTCACCCAGCTATAGGCACACCAAAACAGCAGCTCCACACCATGGCTCAGGTAAATCCCAGAAGATGAGATCAAGGTAGTTTCTTCCACTGTATGTGTGCGTGCGTGCGCGCAGTTCACTGGCAGGGGCAAGAGTACATGAGAGTCTTGGCTTGGGGGAAGGCCTCAATTCTTTTTTGTAACCTCCACCACTGCCCCCACCAGGTTGCAGTAGCACTTGCTGAAATTTGGCCTGGTTGTCTAGCTGTCATACAGAAGGGGATCCAGGCCAAATTTCAGGGAGTGGCATTATGAAAAAGTTGTGCTGAGTGTTGGAAATTGTGGTTTCTGTGAGGAAATCGTGATCTGTGATTTTTTTACAGACTTATCCCATATTCTTTCTTTCTTTGAATCACATCATCTTGATGACCCGAAGTAAGTGATGAATAGGGTTAAAAGTTAGGCTAGGAACCTGGTGCCCTGTTCTCATAGGAATAGATGCAATATGATTTCAAAGCAAAGAAAGTATAAAATATATCTGTACATTTCTCTTGACGTGAAACTTTCTTCTCTGTAGAAAACCATTTTCAGTACTGGTACTCCAGTGGCAGCAGCAACAGTGGCACCTATTTTGGCAACCAATACTATTGCCTCAGCAACCACAGCTGGTGAGTATTCACAGCCCAGTAGTGAGAGCATGACTTCTCCATGAAGTTGAGAGGTGATAGATAGCAGAACATCTTCATTTTACAAGTAGTCACCAGAGATCCTGTCCCTAGTTAGCATGTGAACTACTTTTGTGCATGGGGAAGCGGCAGCATGGGGAAATGCTTGGATGGAAAGTGCCTGGTGCTAGTTCTCTCTTTGCTTAGGATATGGATATTAGGGTGGTGAAGCTGCATAGAAATCTCAAGTGTCACTATTTGTCTTTCAGGTTCTGTCTCTCATACCCAAGCTCCTACAAGTACAATTGTTACCATGACAATGCCTTCCCACTCTTCCCATGCCACTGCTGTGACCACCTCAAACATCCCAGTTGGTGAGTAATTTCAACTTCTGATGGAATGGGTGTAATGCAGCCAACATCTCTCTATGCACGCATCTAGGATGATCTGGGGTATCTGTATTACTAGAAAACTAAACGAGAAATAAAAACAATCAAATTGGGAGAGACAAACTAGTAGATTTTATGACCTATAATATATTTTTATGATGTTCAGGAAATGCTTGGTTAGTCTAATTAACTATTGGCCTCCTCATGTGAGTCTTTTTCCAAACATACTTGAACCTCCTGGAACTTCATACTATGACTAAGGATATAGCTACAAAGGGATATAAATGTGTCTTTCTCAATGAAGGGATAAGCTCTTCTTCACTATTGCTGCAAGTTTTAGCTGGAGCCTAGTTGCATCTGACTGTGTTTTGAGAGTAAGACATTTAGTCCAGTTTGTTTCTTCACTCACTGTCTTACCACCTAGATGTGGAACATGGCTGAGACATCTGTTTCCAACAGTGTTGCTCAGAAGCTCTTAAAATTGTTGCTGCTGACTAAAGGTAGTGTTGCTAATTATCAGTTTGGAAACCTATCTTGAGTTAGGTGTTTTGTTTCATAAAGGAACTGTTGTAGAACCAGAGCCCTGTCAGGTCTGTGGCTTTATTTCTGTTGGCCAGTTTTTTCATGAAACCCCTACTGAAATAGAACCACTTGTTTCTCTGTGCAGAGATGGAAAATGGTAACATAAGTTATGCTTGGTCTCTAACAAACCTCTACTGTGGGTGGAGGCAAACTCAACTTCTGACGCTAGTTTCAAGTATAAAATCTTTGGTTTGCTTTTGTGGGCGGTGTATTTTACCAAAGACTAAACTCCAGAACCTGTAAATGAAGCCAGTGATTAGTAAAAATATTCTTAGTAAAGGCCAAGTACCAAACTTTCTGTATCTTCATCTGCTTGTTCCACACCCTGCTTGCAGTCTCTATAAACATTAAGGGTCTAAATTTTGGTCACATTGAATTTGCCTTTGAATATCTTCCAGTGAGCTGTCTCTGTCTTCAATCACTTATCTGAGGAAACGGTTATAGTTTTCTATAAATCTTCCTATAGGGCCTGGGAAAAGAAGTATGGTCTTCACTCACTAGCTGCAAATGCTGAGCTACATGGTCCTCATGGGTTTTGATTGCTCTCATTACAATTTTCTGTTCTCCTCCTCTCCTTTTTCACCATAGGGATTGACTCTTACATTGGTCTCTGAAGATCTCTCCACTCAAACTATATCAAGGGAAAAAAGGGCTGGTCATGGAGAATTAAGATTATTCAGGGATTGAGGTCCCTTAATTTGATATTCTATATTTCATTGGGGAAAATAAAGTTTAATCATCCGGATTTCGACCTCTCTTTTTCTGCATCTGCTCTCGTCTCCATTTTGGCTGTTAATTGGCTGCTTGTTTTTCGTTATGCAGCTAAGGTGGTTCCTCAGCAAATCACACACACTTCTCCTCGGATCCAGTCTGATTATACAGCAGAAAGGAGTAATCTCATTCCCATATCTGGACATCGAGCATCTCCAAACCCAGTTGCAATGGAAACAAGAAGTGACAACAGGTTGGTGGGAGAGAATTCTTTACATAGAGCACCTGGCTGCTTCTCTGCCAAAGCCTTATTGTATGCATGAATTGATGTGGTAGCTAACACTTTAGAGAGGTAGAGGTTTCTAAATTTAGCTAGCTGAAAGGGATCTCTAGAATAATCGGGGCTAGTTTACTCTTGTTGAAGGAGGTTGCAAAGATTAGAGGGTGGTCTGAACACAGGCTGAAAGTGAGTTCAAATTGTAATGATTTGTCTGACACTTGCTGTATCTCCATATCTGTAGGCAGTCGGTGCCAGTCCAATTCCAGTACTTCTTACCGACGTACCCGCCTTCTGCCTACCCTCTGGCTGCGCACACTTACACCCCCATCACCAGCTCTGTGTCCACCATCCGCCAGTATCCTGGTAAGGAGTTGCCATGCAACCAACTTTTAGAGCAGTCTTGGAGCAGGAATAAGAATATGCTAGACCTGACTGGTAGAAATGTTCAGTGCAGTTCAGCATACTGATTCACAGATTCTGCTAAACAAGTTCGGGTGTTTATCCAGATCCAAACCTCCTTGATGGGTCTCCCAAACCCCATGTTTGATAAACTAATTACGTGTTCAATAGTCCCACTCTCTTTACCTTACATACATACTCAGTTTTGTTAATGAAGTTGTGGGTCCCCATAACTGGGAGTTGTTCTGGCCTCTGATGTCAGTACAGTAGCCCCTGTGTTATTTATTGATACTGCATTCGCTTTTCTGTCCACTGTTCTCCAATTCCACTTTTCAATGTGCTGCTGCATTTACATATTATTAACAATATGTAAATGCCTCCCTTAAGCTGAGCTGCAAGGGGGCCTTTGCAGTAGTGTAGGGGACAGTTGGGATGTCTGGCACTTTAAGGAGGCATTTTAGAGCGGTGTAGACACACCCTTGGTATGCAGCTGCTGCCCAGTGGCTACTGGTGGGATCTGGGTGCCTGGCTGCCCAATGTGTCAGGGTTCGGGCTTTCCAATGTGGTGGTGTTGAGGACTGGGGTTGCTGATTGGCCCCACAGAGTTTTGGGGTCTAGAGCCATCAGCTGGCCATGCAGAGTCCAGGGTCTGGGGCTGCCAGCTGGGCCACAAGGTTCATTATGTGGGATTGCCAGCCGACCCCTGGGGTCCAGGATTGCTGTCCAGCCCTGCAGGGTTCAGGATCTGGGACTGTCGCCCAGCTAGGGATGTCAAATAGCGTTTAATTAGCTAATCGAGTGTGTGGGGGGGGGGCTGAGGGTTGGGGTGTAGGGGTTTGAAGCTCTAGATGGGGGTGTAGGCTTTGAGTGGGGCTGGGGATGAGGGGCTCGAGACTGGGGCAGAGGGTT
This sequence comes from Rafetus swinhoei, assembly GCA_019425775.1. NCBI lineage: Eukaryota > Metazoa > Chordata > Testudines > Trionychidae > Rafetus > Rafetus swinhoei. The sequence continues at coordinate 50,333,378 of CM033432.1, forward strand.
GATGGGGGAGGGCAGGGATGAGGGGTTTGGGGTGCAAGCTGCCCTGGGGCTACAGTGGAGAGAGAGGACACCCCCTCTCCAGCTCTCCTTTCCACAGCTGCACCTGAGCTGGGGGGCTGAAGAGGGAAAAGAGGTGTTTCTCCCTGCTGCAGCAGCTCCGGTGCTGGAGATAGGTGCTTTTCCCCTCAGCTGTGTTTGGGCCAGATCTGGGCTCAGGCCAGGGGAGAGTCACCTCTTCCCTGACTGTGGCAGGTTGGCAGCTGGGATGGTTGGGGACTGGAATACCTGTACCGTGGCTACAGCCAGTCCTCCAGGGCTGGATTCCCTGAGTGCCTGCACAGCTTTAGGGAATGTAGGTTGAAAACCCCTGGATTAGATGAATTAGAGAAAAATTTAAACTAAACCGTATTTTAAAAGCTATCCACATTTTGATTTTACTCTCTCCTTTTGAAAACTATTGCAGATTCTTTTGGTTTTTTATTCACATTAGTAGGCTCAAAACTTAGCCTGCTGTTACCAATTTGCAAGTCAGTCTTTTTTAAATAAATGCTTCAGTGCTGTTCTTTACTTTTTTCAAAAGGAAACCTTTTGTATTTGACATTTAAAGGACTCTTAAATAACATGTTGGTGGCAAAAGTAGAGACCAATCCATCAGGACTAGGATACAGACCTCAGTTGCAGCTCTCCAGCTGCTAATTTTTAAACTTGTGAGTTAAAGAACAATTTGACAGTATTCTTTCAAACACAGGCTTTGTTTCCTCCTTCCTGATGCATCCCACCTGCTAAGTGGTGTTGCAGTTAAGTTATTCTATCTTGTAGCAACAGATAGACATTGTAAAATGTGAAATTGTTATGGCTCTCAGGTGTCTGGGGAGTTAGTTTGTGATGTGAAAAATCTTATTCAGATTCTGATATATTCAGCAGTAGCAAGAGGACTGCAAACTCTTAAGCAAATTGTTTCATCCAGCTAGTGTTTAGAAGCCCTCGTTATGCACCAAAGGAGAATGAAGTAATCCATTGTGATGGAAATAATTAATGCCTGCCTGTTCTCAGTTTCAGCTCAAGCCCCCAATTCTGCCATCACAGCTCAAACTGGTGTAGGAGTGGCCTCCACTGTGCACCTCAATCCCATGCAGCTTATGACTGTAGATGCATCTCATGCCCGTCACATCCAGGGGATCCAGCCAGCACCTATCAGTGCACAGGGGATCCAACCAGCACCTATCAATGCACAGGGGATCCAGCCTGCACCAATTGGAACACAAGGACTCCACCCAACTGCACCAATTGGCACACAAGGACTTCAGCCTGCACCAATCAGTGCTCAGCAGCCACAAACAGAAACAAAAACTTCAGGTAACTTCAGCCAACTAGGTCCATGTTATGTATGGGCTCAGTGCAAGAGAGCAACTGAGCCTTGGATTGACCTCCAGCTTCTTGATCAACTGAAGTATCTCAGTCTAACTCTCTAGGAAGCCACACCCTGATGAAAAATAGTCTTTCTGTAGTAGATACCTGTATTAAGTTAGGCTCGGTGTACTCTAAAGGGGAAAGTCAAACAAAATGTGCAACTCCAGCTACTCCAGCGGCTTCCCTTACTCCTCATAGGAGCAGGAGTACCAGTTGCCGACAGGGGTGCCCTTTGAGTTTGATTTAGCGGGTCTTAACTAGACTGGCTAAATTGAACTCCGGAAGATCAATCACAGCAGCATTGATCTTCCCCAGAGTGAACACATAGCCTTAGTTTTTCTGACGATGGTTGCAGCTAAAGTTGGAAGTACCACTGCAACTGAAGAACTTGATAAATCTTCTCTGCATGTGGAGTATTCTCAGGGATGGTTAGCTGTTCTTGCAGATAGGATTTGTTGCCTATAAATTCCCCAAGACATGAAACCCATTGCAGTCACACTTAGAAAAGTGACTGCAAAATACCTTGACCACCTGGACTACTGCAGGAAAATCCCTCAGGTGAGGGAAAACATCATTCCAGTTATCCTGAAAACTTTCTGAAAAAAGGCATCTGGCATCTCACTCAAGCCACTCCCAGAAATAACAGTCAAGCAAATGTCCAGTATTTCTCACCTGCCTGAATGTCCTGAATCACTGATGACCTGAGATGGCCAAACACACTTGGTAGAAGGTTAGGACGCAGTACTTATTTACAAGTAATAGGCAACACTAATGACATTAATTTCTTCCAACTGTCATCATCATCATGCATGTAGTGATACGTTCTTTCCTGGCAAGCTCTGCTTCCATTTCTCTTAGAGTGCTAGTCTTACCTAGCAACCGTTGTTAGGCAGGTGATGGCTTCCATCTCCTCTAGAGAAGGTTGTTCTAAATTGCTTTGTACAGCAGGTTACATTCACTATGTGCATTGCACTTCGGAAGTAAGAGAGAGCTTGGGGAGCAAGTATACGAACACCTACTTTCCCATCAAGTGTGTCTTTTAAAAACTGCTGCTTTTCCCATCTTATCTGTGTTCTGTTTTGTGTGTCTCTCCTTTTCTTTCATTTCCCTTTTGTCCCTCCCAGCAGTGGTCTTGGCAGATGGAGCCACCATTGTGGCCAATCCTATTAGTAATACATTCAATACAGCTCCAGCAGCAACCACAGTGGTACAAACTCACAGCCAGAGTGCCAGCGCCAGTGTACCAGCCCAGGGCTCATCCCCACGTCCAAGCATCCTCCGGAAGAAACCAACTACAGATGGGTGAGTAGGACTTGACTTGGCATGTAATTGCTTTTCTGCTCAGTCTAGTCCAGGGGTGCCCAACTTGTAGTCCATACACAGCTCACCAGAGCATTTCAAAAGGCCCACAGCTTGCTTCAGTGCAATATACTAATGACCGATTCATTAGCAGTTGTCATCACATTTACACAGGAGGGTGTAAATAAACAATTCTGTACATAGAAACAAGCAAACTAAATACAAATGAGACAGGTTGAATTTAAAATATAAATCAATACAGGTTAGTTTTAAATCTTATTAAAACATGTAGAATCTTTCTGACCCACACAATGTGCTTTGGTTGAAGCACCCAGCATTGGCCACTCTTCAAAGACAGAATACTGGGCTGGGTGGATCATTGGTCTGACCCAGTTTGGCCATTCTTGTGTTTGTATGTTTTAAAAAACAGAGAAACTTCAGGCTTTTAAAAAATATAAATCATAAACAAAAAAGGGGGGACAGTAGCCCAATTTTCTCTTTGTCTACATAGGTCACCTTTAAAAGTCCGTTTCCTAGAATGTTCCGAGTTTTTTGGTGGGGACTGGATAGTCTCAGAATTAAACCTTATGATAATATTCAAATATTTTATAGTGATAGCTTCTTGTGCTTTCCAGACTCACTTAGCTTACCAATATAGTATTATGCTGCCATGTGATAAATGCATATTCAGTCCTCAGGACTCTTGCTTTGTAAGCAGAGAATATTGTCAAGTCAGAATGGTTTGTTGAGCCTTGTGACACTAATGGAAGAATGGCTGGCACTGCCCAGTGCTGGTAGATTGCCCACTCTCCACAGTTGGAGGCTGGTGACCTCCATGTAGCCACAGGGGGCAAGTTAAAATTGGTCAGGATGCTTGCTTTCCTGTGGAGAAGTCCTCGAAATGAGTGAGAAGAGACTGATAGCTTGGATTTAGTCTTTCGGGAAAATAAAATTAGGCTTTTTTTGAAGAAATACTAGAAACGAATCCTGTTTGTTTATCTGATCATAAGTGTACTAATCCATCACCACCTTAGGAGCGCAATGCAAATAACACGGGAAGACAATCTATTCCACTTGTGGCAACAAGAAATAAGTCTTTTTTCAGGCTTCGTTGGTGTTCAGGTTTCTAAGGGCAATGTACCTGAGCGGCAGCAGTTCCAAGCTTATCTGTGTCTTCCAGACTGGCAGTCCGGAAAAGTCTGATCCCCCCTCAGCCTTCTGAAGTAGCTAGTACCCGCGTGGAGAGCTCTATGCGGAGCACATCTGGATCACCCAGGCCTGCTGGGTAAGGAATTCATACCGCAAACTGTGTATGATGGCATCTCCTGTGTAGTGGATCAAAGCCAAAGGAATTCATTTATGGAAAAATGGGTGTGTAAAAGATGTCATGTGAACATGGCACAAATTCATTGTGAAGTAAAATAGAATCTTAAATGAATCATTGTATTACACCAGAGTTGTATTTTTAACTCATGCAGTTTAACTGTTCTGCTGCTTGGACAAGATCCTAATCCCTTAAAAAATCTTATCAGATCAGTATCTTAATTGCACTTGCCCTCTTGGAGCACTGGAGGTAAATTATTTTAACATGTATTACTCCATCAAACATTTGTTTAAAAGGAAGGGCTTCACAATTATTTTTATTTGGGTTTGATGAATAGAAAATTCATTCTTCACAGGTACTATAAAGTGATCTATTTGGCTAGCCGGTTAAGTATCTGTTATCTCTCTGCTGAATGGAGCTGACTAGAGTGGGTGGTATTATGCTTATAGAAGACAGGCTTAGCAAACACCATTGATAATGCACAAGGAAAAAAATCCTGGCATTCCATCTAAAAGAAAAGCAAAGGTCCTAGAAGCTCATAGGTCATAATGCCTGGAAATGAATTCTGAAGAGGGTTCAGACAGAATTGCCTTGCCAATTTATGATGCAAGTCAGAGAAGAACCTGTGTCATCACCTCCCCTGCCATTGTTTGTTGTTTGTATTGTTGTTCAATTTGGATCTACTCATGAAATTGCTAAACATATTATGGGAAGGAGACTGATAGCAAAACCTCTCTCTCACTTGAGATCAGTGTAAAATATCTGGATGTCACTGAGTTAGGGATGAATAATTTGAAGTGAATTTTCAGCATTTAGCTTTCATAACAAAACAGCAAGGACAGGAAAGATCAAAATAAGTGGAAAATAAGATGAAATGGTACTTTCTCCTACAGTATTCCACATTACTAAAGTAAACATCATGTACTGGAGCAGAAGAAAACAGGTTTTCTGAAGGAGCAAGCACCAAAATTCAGTTCATTAATTTTACAGACTTTGCGGTAGAAAGTCATGGTAGCAGCAAGTAAAATGTTGAGTGCATGAAACTAACGTTATTGTGTATGTTTTAGTGCCAAGCCTAAACCAGAAATCCATGTCTCGATGGCTACTCCAGTCACTGTGTCTATGGAGGCAGTGTCCAATCAAAGCAGCGAGCAGCCCACCATTGCAGTCCCACCTACCTCTCAGCAGCCTCCATCTGCCATTCCAACAATTATTGCAGCAGCTAGTCCACCTTCTCAGCCCACAGCACCTCTGTCAACCATTCCAGGAGCAGTTCCAGCTGTGCCAGCCACTTCTACCACAATTGTACCTGCTCCTCCACCACCGTCAACCATGAGTGGGGCCCTCGCCACGGTATTGGGACCCCCAGCACCAGAGATAAAAATCAAAGAGGAAGCAGAACCTATGGACATAATGCGACCAGTCTCGGGTAGGCTTCTGATTAAAAGTCACTCCTTTGGTGGCTCGGAGGGTGATAAGGACTTCACCAAAGCCTGGATAGCAGTAGAGAATGCCAGTCATAGGGCTGCTGTCAGCCTAACTTTAAATAATTCCTAAAGATTTTCCTGTTCCTGTTTTGTTTTCAGTGTAAGTCCAGAGACTATCTTGTTTTCAGTGACATGAATGGGTATGAAGCTCTGATGGGCAAGTGTCCCAGTGACAACTGGAATGGAAAGCGAAGGTTCTGTTGATTCCTAAGCAAGGAATTTTCTAACATAAATGGTTTTGAGATCAGATTCTTAGTCATACCAGGGAAGGGCATTGTAATGCCTGTGACCATGTCTGTCTTAAATGGAAGAATTTGTGGAGTAGCCACTGAATCCCTGACCTTTAAAAATTAAGCCTGATTCCTTTAGATTGTACAATTGTTTGGCTACCCTGTATGCCGGGGAAGGGGGAGAGAATGCGATAACAGCAGAGCAGTAAAATCTGATTGTGAATCGTTCAAAACGAATAGAAAAACCCTTAGGTATAGATTTTCTCCTTCTCTATATAGTTAACATTTAAATTCCTTTTCCTAGATAGCTAGTATATTCTGTTCTGTACTCTTCTTTCCCTCAGTAAAATTAATTGTTTTCGGGGTAGATAGCTCTGTGATGTTCCTTAGATAGTATTAGTTTGTCACTTTCACACTAGCTTATATAAAGTAGCTTTCTGTTTGTGGCTGTTAGGCTCTTAAATATTTCTCTTCCTATTTCTATCTTAGCAGTTCCTCCGTTGACTACAAATACCATGTCTCCATCTCTCGCATTGCTGGCCAACAACCTTTCAATGCCCCCAAATGACTTGCCACCTGGTGCCTCCCCAAGGAAAAAGCCCCGGAAGCAGCAACCCCGGAAGCAGCAACATGTAATATCCACGGAGGAAGGAGATATGATGGAGACTAACAGCACTGATGATGAGAAATCCACTGCCAAAAGTCTCCTCGTGAAAGCAGAGAAGCGCAAGTCTCCTCCAAAAGAGTATATAGGTAATGCCATTTCTGATGGCAATTTGTTCTCTCTGGCCAAATACCTACTCTTCTCCTTCCTTTTCTTTCCTCTAAATTAGCGACCTTTGTTCCCCACATCTACAACGAGACTTCAGTTAAACCAGAAACCTGAACTATGAATTAATAGTTAGTACTTCTGTTATGCTTTTCAAAACATCTGTTTCTCACTGGCTGCACCTCCGTTTCAATACCTGTAAAATGTTAAGTGACATATTCGATCCGATGGAAGGAATTAGCACCAGAGCTGAGAGAGCGCTGCATTTTCTTCTTCCTGGTCTTCTGCTTAAATCACTGGATTATGCCAGTCTCTTCTAGTTGATATTGCAGACATTCTTCAATGGGTCATAAATGTTTCTCTTGGCTCTTTTGTAGATGAAGAAGGTGTGAGGTACGTCCCTGTGCGTCCAAGACCCCCTATCACATTGCTTCATCACTATCGCAACCCCTGGAAAGCTGCCTATCACCACTTTCAGAGATACAGTGATGTCAGAGTGAAAGGTCAGTTTCCTTGTCTCGGGATTTCCTATTGCCATGGCTGCATTGCATTATATAATTCTGGGAACAGTTGTCTTATGAATAATTGTAGTCCATATAGATGAAGGAGTTAAGTAATTGTATTATGGCAAATAGAGCTTGTTCTTCTTGGGGTGATGTCCCTGTGGGTGCTCCCCATATGGTGATGGACATCCCTGGAGCCGCAAATTGGAGCATTTTCTAAGCAGTTGCTAGTCAGGCTACATATTCGCGGCAGGCATCTCACACTGCCGGCAGTTTGACAGTTGAGCACGGCCCAATCCCCTCTCCTGTGTTCCTCTTCAACTGCCCTAGGTCACAGACGGAGCTCTCTGCCTCCTGGGACACTTAATATCCTCAGAGAAAATGTTTCACTTTCTAGCCCGCTCTCATTATTCAATTAGTGAGAGGTTACTTCACTAGTTACTTTCTTTCATTTTCTTTTTAAAAAAAAAAAAAAAAAAAAGTCAATTAAGAAGAACGAGTTGTTCTCCCGGTCCCCACGGACAGCTTCAGTGGCAGCAGCTCTGCTTTCAGTCAGCTGCTTTAAAAAACAGAACACCTCAACAGAAGACAAAAGGAAAGAAGAAGAAGATTACTGCCCAGAGGGGGTGGAGGCTGCAGAGACATTTTTATCTTGAGCCTCACACGGTGTGGACTCATTTAGTCAAAGCAAGAGTCACCCCCCCCCCGGCGCCGTTAACAGTTTGTCATGCTGGGCTTGCAGGGCTTCAAAAAATGTCTATCCTGCGCTGACCCGATGTCTGCTTCTGATGTGCACATTCGCTGTTTGGGGGAGACGCACGTCCCCCAGAAATGTGACTACTGTCGTGGTATGACAGTGAGAGCCAGGAAAGCCCGGGAGCTTAGGCTCTGTATGCTGCTCTTTGAAAAGGCTTTACAGCCTAATTCAGATCCCAACAGTAAAAGGGTAGATCCCCTTCCCCCCCCATTCAGAGATCGGCTTCCCCAACCCCTAAGAGGCAAGGGGACATGGTCTGTTGCTGATGAGGTTACTGCCACCTCAGCCATCCCCAGCAGGGGAGATTCTACCAGTACCGCAAGCGCTTCAGCGCACAGAGCCTCTCCAGGCACCGCTGCTGCATGTTGAGACTGCGCACACCTCATCCACTTCACAGAAGCCGCAACGACAAACCCCAGTGCCTGCCCACTGGGGCTCTTGTACATTTCAAAGGCAGAATGCCTTCCGCCTTTGAAATGTAGCAACAGCCGGGCAGACTTTTGCTACATTTCAAAGCTGAGGTGCCCTTATTGATTAATTGAATAGTCGATAGAAATTCCATCAACTATTTGATTAGTTGATTAATCTAATTTTAACATCCCTAGTCTGGGCAGGCACCCAGAGCAGCTTCCTACCCTGACTGCTGCTTTTAGGACAAAAAGGCAAACCCCAGAATTGCATAACTTTGCCCTTTCTTCCCCAAACCCCCAGAATTGCATGACTTTGCCCCTTTCCTGCCCACGTTCCCACTGTTAGACACACCCTCTCCCCAGGGTTGAGGTGGGTTGGACTACAGGATGAGAAAGTCAGGGCTGTCCTGTTTTTCCCCACCCCCGTTAGAGAAAATACTGTAGAGGCAGAAATGTAGACCAGCCCTCACACTAATGCCTACTATTGTCGCATCAACACCCCACCCCCCCTTCTGCCACCCCTACTTCCACATATGCATGGCATTGTCAATATTGCTTTCCTGAACAGACCTGTGTTCAGTTCTTATTGGAGATATGGGGGGAGAGGGGGAACATTCAGCATTATAATTGTCCTTTGTTATTATGTTAGAGGCATCAGGTTTGTGTTCTTTGATTTTAGAAGAGAAGAAGGCTATGCTGCAGGAGATTGCCAATCAGAAAGGAGTATCCTGCCGTGCACAAGGTTGGAAAGTCCATCTCTGTGCAGCACAGTTACTGCAGTTGGTAAGTGAATGAGGCCTACCATTGGGGAAAGCAGAAGTACTCCTGCATCACAAGTTAGAAATGCACATCAGAGACTGGAGTATCTCAAACTGCTTGGTCTGTAGGGAACTGGCCATAGGTTCTCTAGTTGTCAAGAATGTGTTGCATGTGGTTTGGAAACTTCAGAGTGGTGGAGGTTTGGATCCGGACATAAGAGCTTAGGCATTCTGTACAGATGCTCTAAACTGGCAACTGCCTCCCTCTGATGCACAGATCTGAAGACATGTCTCTTTGGGGTGGTGCTGCTGATATGAGGCAGCACTGCTCCACATTCCTGGATATCTCTCTTTTGGATTGCGGGTGAGAGAGATGTCCTGCATGCTAGCATCCTCCACCCCAAACTTCTGCATTCCCAGAATATTTCTGAGGGAAATAGGGGAAGCAGCTCTGCATTTCAGAAGGATCAGGGCTACTCTGGATTCAGATGCCAGGGGGATTCTTTACTCTGACAACTTTAAAGTATCTGGTTCAGGGACAAGAGTCAGGGTGCATCTCTGCATTCCAGATTAGAGATGTGAGAGGTTTAACCAATTCACCATCCTTAACAGTTAACTGGTGGGGGCTGCTGCAGACAGGGATGCTCCAATCCAGCCAGAGCAGCCCACTTGAGCCGGAGTGCCCGTCCAATCCCCCCTTTAACCAGTTAACCAATTACACAGGATTTTACATCCCTATTCCAGATAGCATTGGTTATCCATGCTCATACAGAAGTAGAGCAATCCTGTTATAGGATGTTAGTATGAAGAATAACACCACTCTACATCAAAAGCTATCCCTCGTGAATAACCAACACAAGTAACTAAGGGAGGAGCAGAGGAGCCTCACTTGTTTGTGCATAATTTTCTTAATATGGAGGAACGTTGTGCATTCCAATGACAGACATATTCTCACTAAGGTCTCATGCCTTCTAGACTAACCTGGAGCATGACGTGTATGAGCGCTTAACCTCCCTGCAGGAAGGGGATAATCCCCAAGAAAAAGGCAGCAACTGATGACGACTTACATCGAATAAATGAACTGATACAGGTAGATGTTGATGGTTCAGTATGTCTACTTTACTGTTAATTACAAACTCATTCAGTTGCTGCCTATAGTGCTGTTGGTAAGAACTATGAAGTGGGGGGGGGGGGGGGGGGGGGGAAACGTTAGCAATGCATTTCAAGTGTGATTATTCAAAAGTGATGAAGACTTAGAAATGACAGAGTTCTCTTACTGACAGTTGTGTGCGTTTCAGGGGAACATGCAGAGGTGTAAACTTGTAATGGATCAGATCAGTGAGGCCCGAGACTCCATGTTGAAAGTCTTGGATCACAAGGAGCGTGTTCTGAAGCTCTTAAACAAGAATGGAACTGTCAAGAAAGTGTCCAAATTAAAGCGAAAGGAGAAGGTCTAGAGCCAGAAGAATAAAGACTCTGGAAATGGCAAACATGTATAGAATGGAGTTGTTCCATTTTTTTTTTTTTTTTTTTTTTATTTTGGGTTTACTTTTAAGTAGAGCATCTGATTAAAAAGATGAGTTCTAGAGAACCCAGATGGGTGTGTGGAGCCCAGTGACCTGGAATGATTGGCATGGCACTGTCGTAATGGACACATTTTTGTTGCTCAGGCTCATCTGTTTTAAACTCTTTGCAGTCATCACATTTGTTTAACCCTTCTGATGTGTCAGTGCCTACAAACTGGTACCTATGATGCAGAGTGCCCCTTTTCCATTTAGCGGTAACTTACAGGTTTGTTCATGGATTCCTGCAGGAGACCTCAAGAATCTAATCTGAAAGTATTGGCTCAGACTGCCATGAACTTTTCAAATTATTGAAAATGACACCACTTCCTGTCACCCTCCCCTTCAGTTCTTCTGACTTTCCAGTGTCTGAAGTAGCCTTCTTAAACCAGTGCCATTGCACTAAATCTGCCACATTTAGAATCTCCTGGTTCTGAAGTCCTAGCTGTCAGTTTTTTTAAGAACCATTTCAAAGTGATTTTGTAGTATCTGTTGTGTGTGTCCATGTTGGTGCTCTTGGATATTTGTTTTGAAGTACTTCTCTTCCAACGCAGTACTTCTTGTAGCTGGTGTGATGCTGTTAATTGTATTTACCACATACATCCTGAAAACCTTAATAAAAGACTTGGAGACTTTTGTACCTAATTTGTTTGTTTATTTTTATGCTATAAAAAATACATAATCCTTAAGGTCTAAAAGATACTCATCACCTTAAAGACATTGCAGAAATGAGAAGCTGGATTTTGATAAAAGAAATGTACCTCTTCTGCTGCTGTCAAGAAAGAGAGTTCACGGGTGTCCACCTATAAGAGTATTAAGTGTAGTTTTTAGTTTTATCTTGTTTTTCCATAAGGGATAAGTAGGCCATTAATGAAGAGTTATTAGTTCCGAGTAACTATGAACAGTACACACAAACTTTCATAATACCACTTGGCTTTAGGAAGTAATTTTAATTTTTATTTGGAATTCTAATTTTCAGGTGAGTAATGATCACTGGAAACTATGTACTTTTCTGACCATGTGAGATTAGTCCAAAAAAGCTATTTCATTTGGCAGCCTAAAGAGATTAGAACTAATTAATTTGAATAAATCTCATTATTACAAGGTGAAAAATGCTGCTTCTTTCATATGCATCATGTTTCAGGCTCATCTGCCAAGACAACATTCTCATTCAGATCGGACTCTAGCTTTATTTAGAAAGAAATATACATCTCCATAATACATTTCTGCTGTTCCATATTAGCCAAATTTACTGTAACAACTTAGCTTGTGGTTTGGGAACTTTCTGGGTGGAGGGAGAGTGAAAATGTCGGTAAAATACCACTGAAAACTTTTAGAATATGCACTTACAGGCTTGTGAAATTGTAATTCTGCGAAGAGAAAAAGGAACTAATTTTTCATAACACAAAATGTGGAAAGTGAGCAGTATATACTGAGACCAAATTGCTTTCATTTATGTTTTATTGCTTGTGGTTCAGGAAAGGCCTACTGAATGCTGGGAAATGCACATAATATTGTTAAAACACTGTTTGGCATAGAGTAAAACAGACTCCATGAAGAATGAATCTGCTTAGCTGAACCTGCATTTTAAAGGTTAGAATTATTACTCAGTTTTATCTACCATAGGAGCAGCAAGCTTAAATTCCCCTTTCAGGCTAATTGCAAGCCTTCCACAGCAAATGGCTTTCTAACCAAATCATTTGTTATGATCAGAAATGGTTGTTTTACATGAACATTATGTATGACTTTTTTAGATCTTGTTTTTAGATGCTTTGTTCTTTTATTCCAAAAAGCTATTTTTAATCTTTTCAACTAGGACATGACCATCTAAGCCTAAATGGTTTATGTAATAATTGGGACTGTATTATACATCAGTGATTCTCAATTTTTTTTTTTTTTTTTGCAGACCATTTGATAATTAATGAGGGTCATGGCAAGCCACTGAAGGATCCTTCCAAATACTGTTTGTATTGTTAGCTAACTGTGGTAAAGCACTGTGGAGAAAATCGCTATATACAATAACCTTAATAATTAATGCTTTTTTATTCTAGAAATAAACACACCTCATATTAATATCAGTAAGGGGGTCTCTTTCCCTGCCACAGACCTGGGGCTAGGAAGGAGGCTCTCTCTCCTCAGTAGTCAGTGTCTTGGAGCTGAGGATATTCACCTCTTTCTCTGGCCATCACAGTCCTGCAAATCCCAAATTTCCCCTGCCACCTATTCCCAACAAGGCCACCACCTTACATGTGCGGGTCTAGGCACCTAATTAGTGCAATAACGCCTGAGAGTCACTAATTAGGTGGGCAGACCTTCATTCTCACAGGTGGCAGCCCAGATGTGCATTTTAAAGGGAACTATCTGCAGACCACCTAAGTGAGAACCTCTGCTATACATCAATTTATATCCAAGACCTTCATTTTTTGGATGCAAGGCTGAGATTCCTTAAACACTAGAAAAGAATTTTGACATCTTGTTTGCCTGTAACTTGACAAATGTATCACTAACTTCAGCTGCTGCAAAATGGTGGCACTCCATTGTCTTCAACAATGTGTGCATTTGTTAGAAGATACATCTGGACTCAGCTCTTTGAATTTGAGCATGTAGGATGCTGTACTGAGTGCAGATCATTTTTTGTTGCTTGAAACAGTTCACCTCACAGCATTTGCCTCTTCTTTGGATAGGTTACTTCTGGTAACCTGAAGAAATATAAGTAGATTTTTAGCATTTTGGGCAAGATCTAGAATGCTGGAAAGAGTGATAAAATGCTGGCAGACCCAGTAATTCTTGTGCAAGGTTTCCCTATAAGGCTTCGTCTCCATCAGTTCATCTCACCGGAGCTGCTGTTCCTATAGCTTGAGACCTTAGCTTTCAGTCAGAGGAAACAAATAGGAACTCTTTCTTAAGACAGCTAAGAAATTACTGTGAAACATAAGAACGGCCATACTGGGTCAGAGGGTGCCCAATGGCAGATACCCCAGAGGGAGTGAACACAACAGGTAATCATCACATGCTTCCCATTCAAATTAACCAGTCTTCAGAGGTGAGAGCATCAGGGTATTAGTGTAACTGTGTTATTGAGCTCCTATTTTTGAGATTTCATAACCAACCAAAATTAATCCTGTTTGTTTAATCAAACATGGTTAACTGATTAAACAGGGGGGACTGGCCATGCCAAGCCCTGTGGGGCTGGGGCAGCCCCCTGACTATGGGGAAGGGGAACTGCTCCAGCCCCCACCAGTTACCATAACCAGTAGCATCACCTGATAAGGGTGATGTTTACTGGTTAACCAGTCACATTCCTATTAGGGATGTAATAGTCTGGTCTATTAACCAATAAGCAAAAGCTTATAGGTTAATACTATAGACCACACACATTCCACCCCCACAGCAGTAATTTTTTGGCAGGCTGGCCAACAGTATGGCTCAGTCCCAGCTTGCACCAGGTCTGGGACCTACCCCCACAGTAGCTCTGTATTTAATGTGTATTAGGAGCCAGGCAGGCAGGCAGCCCAACTCAGTTCCAGCTCACAGTGGGGCCAGGAGCTTAGATGCCACCCCTGGACAGGGGTTGCTGCAGTGCGGGGTGGCAGGCAGCTGGTTTGCAAGAGGGGATGGTTTTTAAACTAGCTCCCCTCATGGACCAGCCTCTGCCTGGCACCGCACACTGCTCCCTCTGGTAGAGGCAGCAGCACAGGGTGGCAGGGGGCTCCCCAGGAAGTGGGGCAGGAGTGCAGTGGCTGCCAGCCCTGCCCCCAGGGACTATAGAATAGTCAACTAACCAATAAGAATTCATGGTTAATTAACTGTTCAATTAACAGATATTTAACATCCCTAATACCTCTTCTTAATGAAACACAGCTAATTCAGGCCAACATCTGTGCTAGGTAAGAGGAAGGAAGATGCTAATTTTTAAACAGGAACATTTTGAAAAATGTTTGTAACTAAAGGTAATTCACACTCATAGGAGCTATGTGGCTAAAGCACTGTGCCATTTAAAAGTATTTTTAAAAATATCCTAACAGTTTCCTTTTGTACATTGATTTGATTAACATGGAGGCAGGAATACCAGCAAGACTTCAAAAATAGATCTTCAACATGAAGAGCTGAGCAGGACAATTTATGGCCTGCTATAACTCACAATAGGATCAATTTTAATGTTTGGGGATACCAAAGAGATTACATTTCATTTGTTCTGGTACCATCATTAGCAGCAATATAAATGATGGAAAACGTCTCAAGTCCCAGCATTCAGCTCCTTGCTACAGTCCTCTCTCACTGCAGCACTGCCGGCTAAGTGTGTGGCTGGGAAAATCTTTGGGAATGGAGCTTGGGTAAGAGCTTTTTGAGGGTTTCTGTATGTTATGGGGGCTAAAATGCAGCAGTACGACAGCAGGGACTCTTCCTACAAGAAAACCTCCTGTTGTATCACTTCCATACTGGAATAATTCCCGACTAAACTCTTTTTCCCCGCATAGTTTCCACAGGGGGAGCTATGGGTCAGTTTCCTCCTGCAGCTGCTGCCTTACTCAGCTTTCACGATTAACACCATCAGCAGCCAGAGACTGAGCCAATTCTTACATGCCATGAGCTCTGACGTCACACCCCCAGCTCGGTGCCCCCTTTTTCTCGCCAGCACCTGAGGAGTCGCGCTGTAGCGCGCGAAAGGCCAGCGCCCGAACACACGAGCTCGCCCCGCGCCGCCCTGCAGCCACCTACGGCCTCGGGCCCACGCAGGGGCCGGGTGACTGTTCCCCTCCCCCGCGTACCGCCCCAGCCCACGAGCAACCCGGCCGGGCCGCGCTCCTCAGGCCGGGGAGTAGCCGGCTGGCCCCGCCCCTCAGCCCGGCCCCGCCAGGGCCACGAGCCTCCCGCCCCGGAGCGCGGCCCGGCCAAGGCTACGCTAGAGGCGGGTCTGTCGCGCCCAGCGCGCGTGCTCTGCCCGGCCCCCAGCCGGCGGGCACCTGCGACTGCTCCCGCTATCCAATAAGAAAGCAGAATTCATACCGCGTGAGTCAGGCCCGTCCCATCAGCCAATGACCCGAGCCAACGCTTCACACACACGCTAGTGAGGGAAAGGGGGGGAAAAAACCCCGCCCCTGTGCATTGCAATGGGCACGTGATTCGAGGGCGTGGCCTTTGGAGGGTCACATGATGTGAAGCGGAAGTATTTGGCATCTATGGTTTCTATCGAAGACTCTCCCTTCTTCTCTATGGTCGGGCCGAGGCCGCGGGGCCGATGGGAGGCTGGCGGACTGTGTACATTCTTCCCCTATTACCTCACTGTCAGGGAGGAGGCTTCTGGGATAGCGGAGGACCCGGGTGCTGCCTCGCTCCCTTCCAGTCCTCCCCTCTGCCCGGCGGCTCGGGGGATTCCTCCTCCCAGCTTCGCTACGCGGCCCCCCCCGCCCCGCCGGGCCCGCTTCTCCGGGGAGCCCCTGCCCAGCCCATGGCTCCATGAAGCGGGAGGAGGCGGCGGAGGGGAGGCAGCGGCGGCGGCTGGGCTGAGACGGCAGCGGAGCCGCGTCCGGCGCCGGGGCCGGAGGAGAAGGTGGGAAAGTCCCGGCCAGGCCCCGGTGTCCCCGCCGCGCCCGCGGGAGCCGGGCCCCTTCCCAGCGCGCGGGCCGGAGGAGGTTAACCCCCCCCCGAGCCGGGACGGGGGGGCGGCCCCGGGCGGCCCCGTCCCGCAAAGTTTGGCGGGCGCGGGCGCCGCCTGTTGGCGAGAGGGAGCGTCGCTGCCCCCGCCCCGCTCCTGTGCCCAGCCGCCTTCCCCCGACCCCGCTGGCGGCTTCCTGCCCGCTCCCCCTTCCCCGCCCTTACATCGCCTGCCCCTGCCCTGGCGCCTGCTCACCCCGCCCCTTGTCATCTCCTGCCCAGCCACTTCCCCCCCCACCTCCCGCGGCTGCTTCCTGCCCCCGCCCCTAGGTCTTCTGCCCCTGCCCTGGCAACTCTTCACCCCGCGCCTTGCCATCTCCTGCCCAGCCACCTTCCCTCCCTAACTCCCGTGGCTGCTTTCTGCCCTCCCCCTCGCCCCTAGGTCTTCTGCGTCTTGCCATCTCCTGTCCTGGTGCCTCCTCACCTCGCACTTGGTCATCTTCTGCCCGCTCCCCTCACCCTTACGTCTTCTGCCCCGGTGCCTCCTCGCCCCGCACCTTGTCATTTCCTGACCCTTCTCCTGTCCAGCCACCTTCTCCCCCTAACCTCCGCTGGCTGCTTCCTGCCCTTGCCTGCTCCCCTCCTTTCCCCCGCCCTTACGTCTTCTGTCCCTGCCCCGGTGCCTCCTCGCCCTGCACCTTGTCATCTCCTGACCCTGACCTGGCGCCTCCTCACCCCGCATCTTGTCATTTCCTGACCCTTCTTCTGTCCAGCCACCTTCTCCCCCTAACCTCCGCTGGCTGCTTCCTGCCCTTGCCTGCTCCCCTCCTTTCCCCCGCCCTTACGTCTTCTGCCCCTGCCCCGGTGCCTCCTCGCCCTGCACCTTGTCATCTCCTGACTCTGACCTGGCGCCTCCTCACCCCGCATCTTGTCATTTCCTGACCCTTCTCCTGTCCAGCCACCTTCTCCCCCTAACCTCCGCTGGCTGCTTCCTGCCCTTGCCTGCCCCCCTCCTTTCCCCCGCCCTTACGTCTTCTGCCCCTGCCCTGGCAACTCTTCACCTTGTCAACTCTTGCACCTCCCCTGGTGCCTCCCCACCCTTCACCTTGTCATCTCCTTTCCCCTGCCCACTCCTCTCCTTTCCCACACCCTTACATCTGTCCCTGCCCTGGCAACTCCTCACCTTGTCATCTCCTGCCACTGCCCTAGCGCTTCCTCACCTTGTCATCTCCTGGCCCCTCTCCTGCTCAACCAATTCCTCCTCCCCTTCCCCCAACTCCTGCTGGCTACTTCCTGCCCAGTCCCCTTCTTTCTCCTTCCCTTACATCTTTTGCCCCGGAGCCTCCTCACCTTGTCATCTTCTGCCCCTGCCCTAGTGCCTCCTCACCTTGTTTTCATCTGCTTTGGCACCATCTCACCTTATCATCACCTGCCCACTCCCATTCTTTCCCTCTGCCCTTACATCTCCTGCCCTGGTGCTTCCTCACCTTGTCATTTCCTGCCCCTGCCCACTCGCCCCCTGCTTTTTCCCCATGTGTCCAGGTGATGGCTTAAGAGGTGACGGGTCACTTTCCTACTCCCAGCCCCAATTGGCCAGGTCTTGCCCTCCTAACTGGCCACCGGCTGTCCCTTCATCCCATACCTACGCACCTCCCTCCCCCCCTTGCCTGGTCATCTCCAGCCTCCAACCTCCCTTTCTCACACACACACAAACACACACACACCTGCTTCCTCTCCACTTGCCCAATCATCTTTTTCCCTCCCCATATGTGTTTTTTTGCCCTTGAGGGGCTACCTCCCCATCCCGCCAGTTCCTCCTGCTTGTCTCACTGCATGTGCACCCTCTCACCTGTCCCATCTCCAACCCTTCATTTCTTCCAGATTTCCTGCGTTTTATGTCTTGAGGCATTTAGAGTAATTGGAATTTTTTGAGAGTTGTTGGTTGCTCTGTGCCTGTCTTTCCTTTGCCTTAGGGGTGGGAAGGTAGTTGGTCCATGCAGAGTTTAACAAAGGTGAAGTCCTGTCTGCTAATGTATCAAAAACATTGCCTCCACTAAAGCATCTGACATTGCATGCTGATTTTTGCATGAGTTTATATTCTACCCAGACATCAGCATATGCAAGAGGTCCAGGGACTGTGATGATTGATAGATATCCAGCCTTTGTTAGCTGCTTCATCTGATCCAGCTCTTCCCATACGTCACATAGGCCTGGAGGAGAGGAGTGATTTTGTCTCTAATCTCTAGATTCCATGAATCCTTTTGTACAGTTCTTGTATGCATGTTATAACTTCAGCCTGATGTGTAACTCTCAATCCCTGAAATCCTCCCTTTCAGATTTGGGGAATAGGAATGGGACCTGAGCAAAGAGAATTCATTCCTGATATAAAGTAGCTTCCCCACACGCTGCTGCTCTCTTGGCAATACAAGCTTTCTGCTTTCAGTAAGTATGACCTCATACTAACACAATAAGATAGCAAGCTCCTATTTCCTTGCACTAACTATTCATAGCCCAGAAAGAAACAATCTCACAACACCCCAGGGTGCTAAAGTTGCCTTCCTGGATAAACTAAAAGTACTTCCATGTTTTGTTCCATGTTTTGTCAGCTCTGTGTGTCAAAACTAACCTTGTGGCAGGGTGATCCAATGTCATACTTTTAAGGGATATGTTATATAAATGGTTGGAAACCTCAAGATTCTAGTGCCCAATCTCTGAAACAAGTGTTTCTTGAGTATGCACTGCTGTTCCCCTCAAGATGTAGTCCTGTAGGTGAAAGAGGCAAGGTATGTATGTGATTAATTTAAGAGTCATATAGTCAGAACTATGTGGTCTAACTTGGTTCATGTTTGTTACACTAGTGTCCAGATTGATGCTCCAGAGTGCCTTGCAAGCACATTATAGGTGGCTCCTGCTTGGAAGAAAGGTGGTGCCTTTAGCTCTACTCCGGTCAAATCCTAGACTAGGTCACAAGTGAAAATAATCTTGTCACTCTAGTCTTCATTTGTTCACAAAGCAATATGGGAGGATGAGTGGTTTTGAGCAGTGTCTAAAGTAGGACTGCGATATGGGGCGTTGCAGGTCAGGATGGTGGTTTATTAGCATAGCTGTATGGGAAAGATGGCACATCACATGCCTGTGCAGTTTAGTCCATTAGTTTTCTGAGCAATAAATTCATTCACTTTTCTTTGAACATATAGAATTGCATCTCTTTCCCTATCCATGTCAAAATGGAACATAAATCACAGCACTTACTCACTCATAAGATCCAAGAATGTTACTACAAAAACAATTCTATTTACTGATGGGAGCCCTTGTTTCCATATGGTGAATTATAGCCCTGTAATAACAAAAATGAAGTGCAGAAGTTTGATTTTTGTTGTAGTAGCACCAGGGTTTGAACAGAAGTTTGACTGTTGTGAAGTTGGTTTTGAGGATGGGTGTAAGGAGTCATAAGTAGCTTATAAGTAATGCCCTTTGGCTGATGCAGGAGTGATGTATGCATTGATGTGTGCGATTCTTTGCTGTTGGCAGGGTGGCTCTACTTGATGCAGAGGCTCTGATTCAGACCTCCTTTCTATGCCGTTTCTCTGTCTTTGTCTAATGATACATGCTCAGCTTAAATTTTTGTTTGCAAAAATAGTGAACAAATACTCTTTTTTTCCTGAAGGCAATACAGCACTATTGTAGAGCTTCATCTCAACAGCTGTTAATGTCTAAGTATATGAAATTTAAACACTTAATCATTTCAGAGATCACTTTGTCAAATTTCCACCTAATATTATTCCCTTCTATTGGGGCATGAAGGAAAAAAATTAAGTCCTCTGTCTAACCCCGGAAGCTCCTATCTATTCCTTATGCTATAGTTTTCTGTTCTCTGTCCCTTCTGTTTTACATGTCCTGCTGTTCTTTAACACTTTAATTGAAAGTAGTCCACATAGAGAGAACAACTCTTGAACATCCTGAACCAATCATGTTCCATTTGGGGATCACACAAACAGTCCTGTAACAGCTAAAATAATTCCTGAGGTAGAACTAAAATTGCTCTTGGTTGTAGATGAGAAAGAGAGAGACTGATTGTACACGGAAATTCTCTGTGTGTATGCATTCATTTCACCCACCATTTGAATATTTGGAAGTTAGAAGAATGTTTAACAGGCTAGTGTCTTGACCACAGGACCAGAGACTGGGTTTGATTCTGTCTCTGCCACACTTCCTTTATGACCTTGGGTAAATCACTTAGACTCTCCATGCCTTAGTAGTCCATTTCCTCTGCCTGTGCTGGTTAACACATTGTTCTTAAAACTGCTCCCTGCCCTACATCCACCTACAGTTTTGCCTATCCATGGGCTCTGGTTTGAGTCTCTGCTGGCATAATCAGCTTCCTTCAGTTGGTGGCTCTCGTGCTGGTGTAGCTGTGCTGGAGTCGGCAGTAATGGCCTCTTTGTAAAACAGTAGTTTATGGTGGCAGGGTTTTTTTTCTCTTGCCCTACATTGATTGGGCCTCAGTTGAATAAAGGGGGGAAAGCTAACAGCCCTGCTCTTAAGAGACCTACGAGAAGAGAATGTGGACCATATCCTCTAGGAGAGTGGGGGATGGGGAACCCACTATATGTGGGGCTAACCACTTTTAAGGGAGAAGTAGTAGCCAGTAGGTGAAGGAATTAGCCCCAAGGAAGTGAAGAGTGCCAAGTGGGATATGACTAGAGTCCCTGCATCTTTTCCCCTCCCCCACACTTCACTCCCTGCATGGAAGCCAAATGATTTTTCTTGAACTGATTTGCCTACTTCTATTTTTCAAGTATACAGTAAACCCCACTGGAGACATTATTAGTGTAACCAGGAGGAGATAGTGGCCAATATACACTTTCACTCTACACTGTAACAGTATGATCAATTGAATGTGATTTTGTATCTGTGAATTGCTCTCCCATTTCCCCTTCTCCCAAAATGAGCCTGTCTGATATTTTAACAGGGGAGAGGAAGACTCTTGCTTGTTAGCCTAGTGTAACAATCTTTTATATTGCTTGTTTTGCCAGGGTTCTGCAGTGCTCCAGGCAGCAAGTGCTGAATCAGGATGGGAAAAAGACGCTGTGTTCCTCCACTTGAGCCCAAGTTGGCAGCTGGCTGTTGTGGGGTAAAGAAACCCAAATTGTCTGGGAGTGGAACACACAGCCACGGGAATCAGGCTACAACGGTGCCAGGCTCGAGTTCGGGTCCTCTTCAGAACCACCAGCATGCAGATGGGAGCAATGGAAGGGAGAACATATCTGACTTAACTTTGGGCTCTGCAAATTCCCCCATTACTCGAATGAATCCAACTTCAGGAGCTCTGAGCCCGCTTTCTCGGCCTAATGGAACTGGCAACAGTACCAAAAACCTTGTAGTGACAGCGGAAATGTGCTGCTACTGCTTTGATGTGCTCTACTGTCATCTCTATGGTTTCCCTCAGCCGCGACTTCCTCGATTTACCAATGACCCCTAGTGAGTAAACCATATGTGTGGGAACAAACCTGACAGTCCAGTACCCAGGGCTCTGATGTGATGGGGAGGGAGAAGGGATCTTTGTAAAAGAGGCAAACTAGTGTTCAGGAATACAAGGGGGGCTAAATTTTCTCTGAGCCATGCAGCTGTGTGGCCATGCAGCAAGCTATCAAGGGCCATGCAGGTGGGGGAGCCACACCCAGCCCAGCCCCATTAAAGCTGCCATGACTAGGGAAAGCTGCCCTCCCCCAGCCTGCCCTGCCAAAGCTGATGTGGTTGGGGGAGGCGCCTCTCACCCAATCCTGACATGCCGCAGCAGGAGAGGGCTGGGGGAAGTCTTCTCTTCCCAGTGCAGCTCTGCAGCAGCCTGCACCTTGAACCTCTCATCCTTGAGCCCCTTCCAACACCCCTAATCCCTTGGCCCCATCCCCATCCCACATCACTTCCATATTGGTGCACATAACAAAATTTGTTCCACACATGGACATAAAAAATTAGAGGGAACACTGAAGGGGATATAGTCCTGCTTATAGGATGATCTATAATCAAAACCAAAAAACATTGACCATAAGTAGGAAGTAAAACTCCCATCTGATTAGTAATTGGACACAAGTAGACATTTGTGGAGTGATGTTTCCATTTCTCATACTAACAGAAGGCAAACGTTAAGCTTGGAACCGCTCTGTGAGCAGTAGGCTTTCCCAGAAGATTGGTACTGCTTCAGCTCCCTATTAAATGGGCTAGATAATGGAACATATCCCTTTACAAGATGTACAATCCTAGTTTACAATAAAGCGTCGTAACTTCCCTCTACTGTGATTTAATTCCTCTCTGAACTTAATTATACAATAATCACTTCATTATAACACAGTGCAGCTTTAAATTGTGTAATACCTTTTATGCAAACTGTACAAAGAGTTAAAATAGAGGAAGAGACAATATGGAGCTTTTCAGAAGACATTTAAATAAGATGGTAAGTTTGAGGATGGAGTAGGGAGCCAACAGGTGCTGTGGCAGGTACTGCAGAGAACCAAACCTTAATCCTTATTGTACTGATTTTGTGAGGGGATGAGGAGAGGAGACTTCTCCTTAGTGAGTGGTAGGAGAATAGATTGTGACAGAGGTAGGTTGAAGCAAGTCCTTGGAAAGTTATTGAAAACAAGGGGCCCTGAAATAAAGATGATCCAGTTGAAGTGGTTGAAAATATGGGTGACACAGTTGTGATTCTGTGCATGTGTTAGAGGATGGGCAAGAGTTGCAATAGTCAAAGTGAGATAACAGATTCTGGAGGAGTCGAAGCAATGGTGTAAATGCACAATGTTGTCGAGATGGTGTTAGGCAGATATACAGTGATAGAAGAGGTTCAGGTTCAAGGATGACCATCATAGCAAAGAGCAAAGGAGGAGTGTAGGAAAAAGGCAGAAGCCAGATTCATTTTGTGAGGCTACTCTGCAAGCATTTCCATCTGAGAGGTTTAGTGGAGGAAGTTGAGAGTAATCCCCCAGTTTACTTGGTCAAGGCAAGCAGAGAGTGTGGGTGACAAGAAATTACAGGTGTCAGAGATGATGAAGGCGGCAGATAGAGAAGGACAGTGGGCTGAGAATTGGGACTCTACAAGAAGGATTGTGGCACAGATGAGCTGCCACCAGAAATGGATAACAAATTGCTTATTGCTTTGTCAATAGTTTAGTTTGTTCTAGGCTTATTAAGTAGACTGGATGCTTCCACCCCATGCCGTTATCAATATGTGGCATCCACATGACAGAGGTTGTATATCTGTACAATTGTCAGCACGTGAGGATTGTGGGTGCACACTGTATGCTACTTCAGACCGTGTTATCTAGAAATATAAATACAGTTGAGCAGAGAAATACTCTAAGCTAGACTATAAAATAGTTGCTGATAATATCCAAATATAAATATTTCCAGCTGAATGGGTCCTTGTTATTCCCTGAGATCACAGAAATTTTTTACAAAAGGATATATTCATCTGCTCACTGTTGGTTGTTTGGAACAGGAAGATGAGCTGTTCTGTTTTGTCTATTCCAAGGACAATAATGCAACTTTATCTTGTGTAGCCTCTTTCGCACACACTGCCACAGAACACTTAAGAATTAAAAGGCACTGCTCAGCTGACATAATTTTAAATAATGCAAGTTGCAGATAGGACATGTAGAGTTCTTTAAACTGCTCTTTTTTAATAAGGATTTTTCTGTTCCTAAGGTGATAGAATCATAGAACACTAGAACTGGAAGGGACTTTGAGAGGTCATCGACTCCAGTCCCCTGCCCTCACGGCAAGACCCAGTACTGTCTAGACCAGTGTTTCCCAATTTTATTTGGCCATGGAACCCTTTTAAACTTGAAAGAATTTTGTGGAACCCCTAACAAAAGTCTAATATATGGAGCTGAAAAAGTAGACCACAAATAAGTAAGGATAATAATAAACAAATGCTAAACAAGGTCCTGAGATCAACATTTAGTTTAATTGCACGTATTTAAAAAAAAATATTAATTATTTTTTTAAATAATAAAATGTTGTTGTAATGGAATTTTCTCGCGGAAACCTTATTTTTACTTCGCAGAACCCTGCGGTTCCTTGGAACACCATTTGGGAAACACTGGTCTAGACCATCCCTGATAGATGTCTATCTAACCTGCTCTTAAATATCTCCAGAGATGGAGATTCCACAACCTCCCTAGGCAACTTATTCCAGTGTTTAACTACCCTGACAGTTAGGAAGTTTTTCCTAATGTCCAGCCTAAACCTCACTTGCTGCAGTTTAAGCCCATTGCTTCTTGTCCTATCCTCAGAGGCCAAGGAGAACAATTTTTCTCCTTCCTTGTGACACCCTTTTAGATACCTAAAAACCTCTAACATGTCCCCTCTCAGTCTTCTCCTTTCCAAACTAAACAAGCCCAATTCTTTCAGTCTTCCTTCATAGGTCATGTTCTCTAGACCGTTAATCATTCTTATTGCTCTTCCCTGGACCTTTTCCAGTTTCTCCACATCTATCTTGAAATGTGGTGCCCAGAACTGGACACACTACTCCAATTGAGGCCTGATCAGCGCAGAGTAGAGCGGAAGAATGACTTCTTGTGTCTTGCTCACAACGCTCCTGTTAATGCAGCCCAGAATCATGTTTCCTTTTTTCGCAACAGTGTTATACTATTGACTCATATTTAGTTTGTGGTCTACTATGACCCTTAGATCCCTTTCTACCGTACTCCTTCCTAGACAGTCGCTTCCCATTCTGTATGTGTGAAATAGATTTTTCCTTCCTAAGTGGAGTACTTTGCATTTGTCCTTATTAAACTTCATCCTGTTTACCTCAGACCATTTCTCCAGTTTGTCCAGATCATTTTGAATGATGACCCTATCCTCCAAAGCAGTTGCAACCCCTCCCAGCTTGGTATCATCTGCAAACTTAATAAGCGTACTCTCTATGCCAATATCTTAATCATTGATGAAGATACTGAACAGAACTGGTCCCAAAACAGATCCCTGTGGAACCTCACTTGTTATGCCCTTTCAGCAGGATTGTGAACCATTAATAACTATTCTGAGAACGGTTATCCAGCCAGTTATGCACCCACCTTATAGTAGCCCCATCTAACTTGTATTTGCCTAATTTATTGATAAGATCATGCGAGACCATATCTCAAGCCTTACTAAAGTCTAGGTATACCACATCCACCGCTTCTCCCTTATCCACAAGACTTGTTATCTTGTCAAAAAAAGCTATCCGATTGGTTTGACACGATTTGTTCAAATCCATGCTGGCTGTTACCTATCACCCTATTATCTTCCAGATGTTTGCAGATGAATTCCTTAGTTACTCCATTATCTTCCCTGGCACAGAAGTTAAACTGACTGGTCTGTAGTTTTCCGGGTTGTTCTTATTTCCCTTTTTATAGATGGGCACTATATTTCCCCTTTTCCAGTCTTCTGGAATCTCTCCCATCTTCCATGATTTTTCAAAGATGATAGCTAAAGGCTCAGATACCTCCTCTATAAGTTCCTTGAGTATTCTAGGATGTATTTCATCAGGCTCTGGTGTCTTGCAGACATCTAACTTTCCTAAGTGATTTTTAACTTGTTCTTTTTTTTATTTTATCTTCTAAACCTACCCCTTTCCCACTAGTATTCACTATGTTAGGCATTCCTTTTTCAGACTTCTTGGTGAAGACCGAAGAAAGAAGTCATTAATCACCTCTGCCACTTCCAAATTTCCAGTTACTGTTTCTTCCTCCTCACTGAGCAATGGGCCTACCCTGTGCTGGGTTGTCTTCTTGCTTCTAATATATTTATAGAAGGTCTTCTTGTTTCCCTTTGTCTGTAGCTAGTTTGAGCTCGTTTTGTGCCTTTGCTTTTCTAATCTTGCCCCTGCATACCTGGATTGTTTGCTTCTGTTCATCCTTTGTAATTTGTCCTTGTTTCCACTTTTTATATAACTGCTTTTTGATTTATAGATCATGCAAGATCTCCTGATTAGGCCAAGGTGGTCTTTTGCCATACTTTCTATCTTTCCTACGCAGTGGAAATAGCTTGCTTTTAATACTTATAATTATACTTATAAAGGCCCTAAACTGAGCACAGGCTCACAGATGTGAAGTTATCTCCTCCTTCCCCTTACTCAGTCCAAGTGCTTTCTGTTCCTTCTTCAGCTTTGTTGCTACTAGCAAATACTCTGTCCTGCTCTCTATGGAGTTACGTTGTCATGCCGGGTCATAAGACAGACGTGTAATGGACTCTTTAAACCAAGTGGTGTCAAATGCTCATAGCAGTTAGACTAAAATACAGAAGTAATTTGTAATGGTATCCTCACTCTGTTAAATTATAATTGAGAGTAATAGGCAAGGGAGTCAAAGGTATGCACTAATAGGGTACGTCTACAGAGCAGGGCAAAAGTCAAATTAAGATATGCAACTTCAGCTATGTCAATAGTGTAGCTAAAGTTGAAATAGCTTAATTCAGCTTTTGGCACTGCATACACAGCAGGAAGTCAAAGGAAGAACGCTCTTCCTTAGACTTCCCTTACTCCTTGTGAAACAAGGTTTACAGGAGTAGGAAATCCTTCATTATTTCGAAATAATAGCTTGCTGTGTAGACACGCTCTTTGTTATTTCGGAATAACGCTGCTGTGTAGACATACCCATAGTGAACGGGCCATGTGGAGGGACAGGAGGAAGACCGATGCTAGGTCAATGGAAGGAATAAAAAGAGAAGCTTTGTGAGCTAATGGCTGTGAAAGAATTTTTCAATTTCCTGTTTGGGCAGGAAATTCTACAGTTACCACTTGAGTCTGTCTTGCTCCTTCCTTGGGTACAGTGTCAGGTACTGGCCACTGTCCGTGGCAGGATATTGAACTAATGGCAATTTCTCTGATCCAATATGGCAATTCCATTGTTACCCAGAGATGTTATTGGGTTTTGCATTTCTCATTGAATTTTAAATAGTATTCTAACCACCCATACATCAGAAGTCTAGATTGTAACACCTGAAAAGATCACACATTTTCATTTATTTGTGTTCCCCAAGCAAAATTTTGTGGTGGTTTTGGTAATGATTGAGGCATTTGAAAACTTCTCACTTGGAGGAGCAACAAATTCATCAGGATTCTGCTCTTGCACTGCAGTAGACAAAGTTAGTTCTAATGGCACCTTCTGAAACATTTGAAGAAATCAATCTTATGCATTTTTTTAGATGAGATTTAATTATTTTTACCTTTATTCATTTCCAGCTCTTGACAGTGTTTTGATTTTTCTTTAGAAAAATTATGTATTTATTTCCATTCATACTCTTGCTTCTCTTTTACCACTTTTCTTCTTCAGGGAAATTCAGTGTAAGAAACTCATACATGATGTTTGATATCCACTAATCATCTGCTTTGAAGTGTTAATTTAGCATCCTTTTCATTTATTTTTGGTTAGAATTAAAAGTGACCAAGGACTGAATTCAGTACTGTGAAGCCTGTAAAAATAAACTAGCTTAATGTGGCATTACACAAAATCAGATGCCATGCCCAACTTTCTAGAAGTGTATAGATTGTAGAAAACCTCCTACCAGTTCACAGCCTTCTATCTCTTCCCAGACCTTCACAAACTCTCTCCCTTCTCCAACAGCTAATGAGACTATTCCACCCACTAATCATAACCTTCTCTTCAGCCACCAATGACTCCGTCCATTCCTTGTCCTCTCTCCCTGAACCAGGCTTCCCATCTGGGCCTACTGAGTAATAAGGGTATAGTGAAAACTGTGATAATCTCCTCACTGTCCTATTATGAAAAGTTAAGAGTTAATTTAATTCAGAGATTGAAATTAGAACCTATTAGCTCTGTCCAAACCCCTCCAAAACGTGCAAATGTTTTTGATTGGTTAAATCACAGAAGTTCCTGGGGTTGTCCCACAGTGTGCCGATCATGTCATTAATGCCTGCCTGCCTTCCTGTTCTCTGGTGCTCCTCACAGTCTTTTCCTGCTGGGCCAGAAGCTCTGGTCTCGCCCAGGCAAGGCACAGAGTTGGGACAATATCTCCCCTGCAGAAAAACACAGATGGTGAACCAGTTCAGCTCCAGGAGGGCCGAACACCCAGGAAACTAACCCCCCAAAAAGGAACCAGGAGAAAATCTCCATAAATATACATCAAATGTAACATAGGCAAAAGTGGTAATGAACAAAAATGACACTAGCCCTGAGGAATTGACTCAGATGTCAGATCATGGACATAACCCAGAAAAATCTAGGTTTGTGTTTTTCCTGAAAAAAAGCTTTTTTCATAACTCTGAGCGTGTGCTTTGACATCCTTCAGTTTTAAGGCACTCTATAAATGTATAAACTTAAAAAACAACAAATAGCACCTTAAAGACTAACAAACCATGTAGATAATATATCGAGATTTCGTGGGCAAAACCCACTTCTTCAGGTATAAATGTATAGGTGTTTGTTGCACCTATGTTGATTTGTTATGGGTTTGTGTATAAACTACAGTTGAACCGTTCTAGTCTGGCACTTTCTGGTCTGGCAACATCCGTGGTTTTAGTTAGCTGGATGTTCACTTATGGGTGTGGCCAAGTTTCCCGTGGTCCCGTAAAGTTTGTTTACAGCCACCAATCCTGGCTGTCAGTAGTCTGTGCTGTTATTTAGCTCTAATTTGCCCCTAATTGTCTTATAAGAGCCGAGTAAGCAGTGGAAGTATTGGTAATGCTTCTAGACAATATTGACCTCCCATGGTTCAGCAAATTCTCTGGTTCGGCACCAGTCAGGTCCCAAGGGTGTCGGAGTAGAGTGGTTCAACCTGTAGTGGACAATACCAAGAATTCAGAGACTTGCCCAGAGAGGCAGGTTAAGCAACTCTGCTGCTCATGGGAAACCTTAATGGACACTGAGCTGTGGCATGAAAAGCGGGGGGAAATGCTTTTAACAAAACAAACAAAAACAAAAGCCTGGGTAACAGATGGTAGTATGCTGGCGCTTATCAGAGTTAGCGCACACTTGCTGTTTCACACTTTACTGGTGTTCCCCAAGGCTTTGAGTCTGGAATGTGTTTGTTTTGCCTTTTCAGTCCACTTTTTGTGACGTGGAAGACAGGGAGAGACAAGCGACTTCGTGGTTGCATTGGAACCTTCTCAGCCATGAATCTTCATTCAGGACTCAGGGAATACACATTAACCAGGTAATGACACTGAAAATGAAGTTATTCTGAGATTAACCTAACTTGCTAAAGACCTCAGTTTTTAAAGAGGATTCAACACATCAGAGAAACTTCATTAGATTTATACATCTATATAATTTTATACATTTCATAATAAAAGAAACATTCAGAACTGCACAGTAGTTGAAAAAAGAGACATACCAGGGATCTTATGGACCATCTCTGCAACAGCTGAGTCTTCTGTTATCTGTGACATCTGGATTTTGCTTGACCTCTTAAGTTTTTTAAAAGGTAATTTCAAACTTATTTGCATGCTGAATATGCCCACAGCCTGCACGTTTTGGTGGTTAATTCAGTTTGTATTCTTTTGCCAAGCAACTATTTCTTTACAAATCCAGAGAGGCTCTGTTTTATCTTCTAGTGAATCATGTTGAGGTCTCTAGATGCAGAATATGAAGATAATGGGGTAGGATTACTTAAAATATCCTCCATGTCTTGTGACAGGAGGAACTGCTTTCTGTAATCTCAGGCAGGTTTTAATATAATGACTCTTTGTGTCTCCGAAATGTTGATATAGTGTTTGGTTTAGGCCATATGTTTCTGTCCTTCTGTAGTGCACTTAAGGACAGCCGATTTCCCCCCCTGACCCGTGAGGAGCTGCCTAAACTTTTCTGCTCTGTCTCCCTCCTCACTAACTTTGAGGATGCCAGTGACTACCTGGACTGGGAGGTGAGAACAGGTGCATTTGGAACTCTGCATCACTCTCTCGTTCCGTTCGGGTTCGGGTTAGTACATGGTAATGTGTCTCCTTCATTACAAGGGTGTATGGATGTTATAACTGGGCTCAGAGGAACTGAGGATGGAAAACTAGAGGAGGCAGGGCAGAGGACAGTTAAGTGATGGACGAATAAGCCAGGTGTGGGTAGGGATGTGAAAGTTTAACAGTGTACACGGTTAACCAATGAGTCTGGGCTCATTGGTTAACCTTCACACTTACATGCAGGCTCCTGCTACGTGCGGGGAGCCAACTTAAAAGCCAGCTCCCGGGGAGAAGCATCGAGGGAACAGGTGGGAGCCAGTATGCCTGGGAGCTGTCTTAAAACCGGGACACACTCCTCCCTTACTTTAAATGCATTTTACTTAAATGCATTTTAACATCCCTAATCATAGGTGGGAAGGGATCTGATTTGGGGGTTGAGAGGTGAGGATGTGGCTGGTTTTATGGGAATCGAGAGATAATTTGTTGGAATATGAGGACATTGGGATTAGAGGAGGATATAGTTTAGGCCCTACAGAGCCAATCAGTGCCAGAAGAATAGATAGACAGTACATGGAAATGCATTCCTTTTATAAGGATTAATGAAGAAGAGGGAATTGCCAAAGTTTGTGGCTTTTGGGTGTAGTCTGCTGGGGTGTGATTCTTCCGCTACAGAAACTCATGGCCTGGCTGGCCCAGGAGAGGAGATGGGAAACTCTTTGCCCTGTTAGAAGTCTGTGACCTAGTTTAACCCAGGAGAAGAGGCAGGAAGACTGGTGGTGCTGGCCTGGAAGAAGAGGCAGAGGGCCATTTGCCCATCTGGGGAAGCCTTTGGTTAGGCTGGCCTGGGAGAGAGAAGGCCTGGCAGAAATGTGGCAAGGCTGGTGTAGTAATGCATTGTGCTTTGAGGAAGATAAGTCAGTCAGGGATTCAATCCCAGCAAATACTTCTCACTTGGCTTTTCATTTCCATTTGTAGGTTGGGATCCATGGGATCAGAATAGAGTTCATCAATGAGAAAGGTGTCAAACGCACAGCCACGTACTTACCCGAGGTTGCTAAGGAACAAGGTGGGTTTCAGATGGCTGTCTTATATGGCAGTTCATTTTGTCACAGAACTGGCATATCTAAATAAAGGCTTGTGAGTCTAGATTGCAGTAGCTGGACAAGGGCTTCCACTAGATAACACATTATGTTTGGTGTGTTTGTGTAACTGACATTCCACACCACTGCTGTCAGGCTTTCATCTGGTCCTTCTTCCCCTCCCACATACACATAAAATTGAGTCCTTTAGGGTTAAAAGGAAATCTGTCTTAAACGGTAAAGGATCTTGAAGTTTGGACCTTTCAGCTTTATTCAGCATTAAAGATGTTAAGTATCGGGTAACTGACTAATCGAATAGTCGATGCATTTTTGCATCGACTGTTTGATTAGTCAATAGGGTGCCTCTACCTTCAAAGGCAAAAGCACAGCATGGAGCCCGGGGTCAGCTGGGGACTCCCCCACTGACCTCGGGCTCCATATAGGCTGCCGCTTTGAAACGCCACGGCAGCATTTCAAAGCAGCAGTGCCTCACAGAGCCCAGGGTCAGCTGGGAACCTGGGCTCCACGCAGTGCTGCCACTTTGAAACGCTGTGAGTAGCCCGGCATCGGGCTCCCTGCTGGGGAGTCCCCCGCTGATCCCAGGCTTCACGCAGCACTGCCGCTTTGAAATGCCACGTACAGCCTGAGGACACCTCAGCTGGCCCCGGGCTGTGCGCGGCTTTTCAAAGTGGCAGTGCCACATGGAGCCCGGAGTCTGGCCCCAGGCTTCAAGCAGCGCTGCCGCTTTGAAGTACTCTCTCTTCTCTTCCCCTGCCCTCCCGTTGCTGCCTCTGTCTGATGGAGGCAGCAAGGTGGGAAGCAACAAGTCAACTAGCCTGTCAATTATCCGATAAGCAATTGCTTATCAGATAGTCGACTAGTCCTTCACATCCCTACTCAGCATTGCATGTTTCTTCCTCCGTGTTTCTCCCACTACGCAGGGTAATGCAGGCCACGCAGCACCAGCACCAGAGTCCTTTCCTCCTCCTTGCTAAATGAAGAAAGAGCCAGGAACTCTCTGAACACAATTCCCACTCAGCTAGAAATGACCACCTTAGTAACTGCACAGAATATTGCCTCCTGTCCTCCACATTGCAGAGCTCCGTTGTCACGTCCTGCTGGCCCTCGGGCAAAAGAACAGGATAGGCATTTTAATTCCGATCTCTCACGTAGCAGTGTACTATGCTGTCGCTAGATCATCAGGCTGGTCCAAATTCAACTCTAAGAGCTAAGTATTTTAAGCTTTATACAGCTAAACTTGAGTGGTACATAAAGAAACAGGTCAGGGTCCATGTAGCAGTAGCAGGGCGGAGACCTTCCCAGAGGAATGCTAAGCTGCTATGTTATAGGAGTTACAGTTCCCATTGGATTTAAAAAGGGTTGGAGAACATGTAGATAAGTGTACAAGTTTGAGCCCCTTCATTCCCAGCTCACTCAGTGTGTTTATAAGACTGTCTGTAACCTGCTGTGTGTTCAGTTTTTGTTGGCACTGATCTCTTCTACAGCCTTGTTTGTGTGTCCGTTCTCTTTGCAATGTGGCTATATATTAAAATAATAATCCCCCTTGCTGTTACTTCTCAACAGACTGGGATCAGATCCAGACCATAGACTCCTTGCTCAGGAAAGGAGGATTTAAGGCTCCGATTACCAATGATTTTAGGAAAACAATTAAACTCACCAGGTAAGCTGACATCATTGTAGTTTTAACTTAGGTAGTATATTACTGGTAGAGCCCCGTGCAGATACAAAATTTGTATCTGTATCCACATTCATATCTTCAGAAATGGGCCATGGATGTGTTCATCCACATCCATGGATGTAAAGTGGATATCTGCAAATGTGTATGGTTCTAGATACAACATTGTATCTGGGTCCGTATCTTCAAAAATGAGCCATGGATATCCATGGATTTGCAGGACTGTAATTATTGGTTCCAAAAGCAATTATTCCCTCTTCCGCTTGCCTTGGATACCCATATTGGCATGTCATGTTCAGGTGAGAGGTATAGTTTGAAGACCAGCATCGCTAATGTGATATGCAAGGCAGAGAGTTTATATTGCAGCAGTACAATATAACATGATCAGTTCATGCAGAAGTCATGGAGCTGGGCACCCTCAACTGAGCAAATTGCAAATGAATTTAATTGACATTTGTCAAGAAGGCGAAAGATTAAAAGTAGAACTCACTAAGCTAATGTAAGATAGATGCTTCTCCACAATAGAGCCCTCCTGGTTCATATATATTACTCACTAGATGGCATACCTGTGAGGAAGGTAAAGTGTTTTAAAGTTGGTAGATTTTCAGAATTGCCCACCTATCCATGCCCTCAACTGTACTGCTGGTTCTGTTCTTTTTGTGTTTAAGAGGAAGAAACATGTCTGTAGGATATAGGTGTTTTGGGTAAAAATGGGGACGTTCTGCTTCTTGTCTTGTAATAGCATCATTTATCATGTCAGGCTTTATCTGTCCCTAGAGTAAGAAAGTGGAACTGTGGTATAGTAGCAGAGAAAGGGACAGGATGAAGATTTATTAAAACAGTAATAATATGGACTCACCTTCAGCTGTTGTATACATATGTAAAATTCTGTACTTGGAAGCAAAGCCTTGTCTGTTTTAGAAATTCACAAGTTTCTCCAAATTTTTCTGGAGTCTGTTGGTGCAATATAGAGTAGTT
This sequence comes from Rafetus swinhoei, assembly GCA_019425775.1. Taxonomy (NCBI): domain Eukaryota; kingdom Metazoa; phylum Chordata; order Testudines; family Trionychidae; genus Rafetus; species Rafetus swinhoei. The sequence continues at coordinate 50,367,129 of CM033432.1, forward strand.
ATGTATGCTCTTCAGAAAACCCTCCTTTACTTTTAGTCATTTCATAAATGTTTCAAGTTTATTAAAAATTAAATTCACACCGGGGGCGAATAACACTTGAAAATATATTCTAGTGTTTCCCTAAAAATTTAACTCCTCTGCTTCTGGCAAACAACTCGCACCTGTTCTCAAAGTGGATATGTGTAATGAATGCACACTAGCACACCAGGCTACCACTTTCTGAAACACTGTAACTACAATTGTTTCAGCTCAGTCTCCAATGTTGAAATATGCCATGCTAAACACACCTAATGTGTGTGGGAAGGTAAGATCTATCTAGAAGGACTTGTATAGTCTGATATAAACAATAGTCTTGTTTATAGGCAGCAGATATATTTGCCTGTCATTGGTGGTAACCTAGCACAGGTCACTTATGTCTTCTCTTGTGTCATGGGCCAAAACTTACCTGGATACCTCAAGTTAGGTATCCTAAATTCATATTTAGGCACTTGCATCCAAGCAACCTGATTCTAAAAGGTATTGAGTACTCATAACTCATTGACATTTTGAGGGGTCTCTCAGTTGGAAATCTGGTCCTGTTGAGGTGTCTAAATATTTATTTAGGTATCTGATTTTAGGCACCCAAGTTTGGAAAAAAATGTTGGGTATTGTTTATAGGATGGATGGATGGACTGAGACTCAAAGCACTTTTTCCGCTTTTCACTCTAATCTCACAACTTAGTTTTTTCCGACACAGAGCCCATCTTGCTCTGTGTGAGTTTGTTGTGCAATATAAATTAAGATAATAAGTACATACTTGATATTTTTGCTGATGAATATTGTATCCTACTTATATCCTGTTGTTTCCTGTTTCCTCCCAGGTACCGCAGCGAGAAGGTGACAATCAGTTATGCAGAATATATGGCTTCCCGTCAGCATTGTTTCCAGAATGGCACTCTTCATGCCCCGCCCCTCTACAATCATTACTCCTGACACACGGCTGCATGACCAGTCCCGCCCTCCAGTTGCCACCAACGGCTATGACATCATTGGGGCAGATGCCTCCTCTTCTTGGTCCAGTTACTTCTATTACTGCACCATTTTATGATGCTAGCTTCCGTTGCCAAGTCTGCCTTCCAGCTGACCTGGGGGGGATGATATGAGTGTGACAGAACTTTAGGGGCCCAAGCCTTATCTCAGCCTTCCCTCAAAATGGGGGTTTAGTTGGATTGGGGCTCCATGACTAGGAATTGCAGTGAGATGCAGAAGACCTTTGGGAGTGAAAGTGCCACTTCAGATTGCTCTGTCCTTGTGTGTCCTACGCTCTGGAAACTTGAATTGATAATTATGAAAGCTCCCCAGATCAAGTAGAAGCGTTCCTCTGGCAGTCTGGGCAACGGAGTCCAACAAAACATTTTTAGGTTATTTTAAATTCTTTTTTTAATCTCTGGTATTTGTTGTGTATCAAGAGCTGATTACAGTCCCCACACATCACAGGTGGATATCATGTTAAGGGGAGGGTTGAACATCTGGATAGCACCCCTTCCTCCTCGATGGAGACCATTTAAAGGTGTGAACATCCCTTGGATGATATTACAGATGAAACCATTGTTTAAACACACCCCAGAAGGCTTTAATTCTCAGATTCCACTGTCAGTTGAGTTCTCCAGCACTTCTCTGCTGGTTCCTATTCAGTTTGCTGGTTTAAACAGTGTTTTATGATGTAGCCTGCTAATGAATAGAAATGGTGAGATACGTGAGTCTGCCTGGAAGATCTCCTCTCTATTACAACTAGGATTCCCTACTGCCTTAGACACTGGTAGTAGAACCTATCCTGGATTAGGTGATTGAAAGGGGCTTTTGCAGGGCACTGATTGCAGTCATAGAAGTTAATCTAGTGCCTGAAAGTTGTTTAAGTCAAGCAAGTACTTTCGGAGACATTCCTTTCAACGGGACAGCCACTTTTTCTAGGGCGATTATTGGTCCTGGTATGAGAGACATTGATATTCCAGTTCAAGGCAGGTCTACAGAGTAAAGTTATATAGGCTAGCTTGTAAATCGTTGTCTAATACAATTTAGTCATTGCTACTCCAAGGAAATAATTTGTTTAATTATCAGTTTTATTCAAACCCCATTAAACTTCTCTGCATTTTGTATTTCCTTACCCATCACTCCTGATTACATAAGATATTTGCTACTAAGTGGAATCATCTTCTTATCCAGTCTGCATACTTCTCCTACCCGAGTCATATAACGATGTCCTGAATACTGGATTATGACACCTCTAAATTAATGAGCAGGAGCTTTAAAATGATGATTCAAGCTTCTTACAAATATCTTGGTAATTGGCAATGATGGTCAAAGAAAACACAGATGAAGAGCATAGTGGATGAAGAGCATAGTGGATATATCCTTTAAAATGTGTGGTAATTCTGGCTTTTTAAACTGATATTCCAAAGCCAGACATTTACACAAGTTCTCTCTTCGTGTGGAAAGTGGACTTGTAAGAAATCTCAAAACTGTGCATGTTCCTTCTAATTCCTCAGAAGAAGTGAACAAAATCCTGCAATTTTGCTTGTCAGTATCATGTTGTGCTGCTCTTGGGGGAATGTAGATGTGAGGAAAAGGAGGGGGTCCTATTCTGGATATCTGTGCAATATCGACCCGGCCTTGCTTCTGTACTGGGTCATTCTTATGAATTGCCACATTTCCCTTGTGATGTAGATGAAACAAGTTTGAAGATGAAGGGATTGTTTCATGATTTCCTGCTGCTGAGAATAAATCAGTCTTGTTACAAACTTAGAGTGATTTGTAATTACTCTCCTAGGTGCCGTGAACTGATGGGGGAGGGGACAGGGTCTGGTCTGGACATACCATTCACCTCCGCCATCAATCAGTACTGATACATAGGGCTACACTCATTACTGTTCAAGTGTTCTATGTTAGAATCTGATTTCTAAAGATTTGAAAAGCTAAACAATTGGTGCTAAATCTTCACCCTTGAGCATGCTCAGTGAGACTGATCATGCAGATATATAGTGCCAGGCTGTTCATCCCAGGCACACTAGCGAGACAAGTCATGCAGGCATATAGTGCCAGGCTACACAACTCTATAGTTTCTTTTTCAAATGTTTGCCCTGATCTGTGTCTTTGACAGTGTACTGTGTTCTCCTGTTGGATTTTAATATTGGAGGGGGAGGGTTAGCTGCCATTTTAAACACAAAATTTTAGGACTGAGTGACCTGGTTGCATTAGATCTAAGTGGGATGAATGGCTCTGGAATGGGGAAGCTTTTCCCTTTCCACTTCCATTCTCCCACCCAATCTATACACAAAAATGCCTCTGTTAAAGATATTCTTGTCTTAGTGTTGTACAAGCAGACTGAAGGAACACCAGTCGGCTGTCTGAGAACGGGGCATCCTCAAAATCAGTCCCAAGTGGGATCCAGATATAAATCCATTGAAAAGCATGCCAGTAGTCACATCATCTCAGCAAAATCTATGGCAGGGACAGTGGTTCTCAAGAAATAACCCCATTTCTGGATCATTAGATGGCAGCTATGTGGATGGATGAGATAAGTCTGAAATAAACATAACAGCCTTTCAGGTGCCTAACCAGAAGTGAGCAACCAAAATAAATGATTACCATTAGGGTTAAAGAAGGGTTCCCTGCAGTAGTTGTAGCGCTCAGCTAGGCAGCAAGTAAGATCTGCTCCTTGAAGGGTCCTAGCAATTGTCTGCTGGTTTGGATTTGGCTCATCCTTAGCTTAGTGCCTTTTGGTCCAGAAGGGTTTATTCTCATGATAACCATCACTGGGAAGTTACCTTGCTGCAATTCTGCATTGTCTTGTTTTACAGTAACTACAGAAGATTGTCTCTGATCACTGGAGTTGTCAGTGTTGGAATGTTTCCACTGTGAGGTTCTTATACTTTTCTTCATAATGTTAAGCATTCAATCTCTATAGAGGCCATTTCAGTCTGAAAAGTTTTATGGTCAAAATATCACATATAGCTACAGTTTATAAGAAAAAAAAGTATAAGAAATCCTGAAAGTTTATTTTAACTTTGACACGGGATCATCTGTTTTTCATAATACATTAATATCTGCAGTCTTCACAGACTTAGTGCTGTTTTCTGTTTGTGTTCTGGAACCTACATGTTTCATTTTTTGGTTAATTTAATTTTATTTCCTTCAAGCAGGGAGACTTCTTTTGACATTCAGTGCAGAGGTGTCAGACCAATTATTTGTATTACACTTGGTTGCCTCCTAGCTATATAACTTCTGAGTGTAAATCATTGAACTCTATCCTCTAATGAAGTATTGTAGAGAATAAATCATAATGGATAAAGATGCTTTTGTTCTGTCTCATCTTTTCACTCTGTGTCTGAATTTTGAGGGAGAATAAGATATCTCAGCTTGAAAGCTGAACATTGTATGAATACAAGGTCTGCTAATGAACCTGAATTTCCTGGCTGGTTTTTGGAGAAGGGTAATGAGCAGTCTGAGAGGAGACAGATTATCAAACAGCCAGCTGTAATGGAAGAAAGCAATGAGATGTGTGAGGAAGTTTAAATAGAAGTCACATGAAATGTTTATCACATTAAGAATTACATACAACTAAGTTTCAGAGAAAAAGCCACACTTCTATAGTTAGCAGCAGAACTAATGTATGGAATTATAGTTAAGTAGATATATCTGAGCATACTAAGGCTTATTCTTAAATCCCTGTGTATTCTGTGGCAAGACCTCATGACTTCTACAGTACACAAATGCTGAATTTTTTTGGCATGCTGGCAATTCTGAATTTGTGTATGCATCTCAAGCTGGTGCAAGTGTTTAACAAATTGAATTAGTGAAACTAGAAATTACTTGTATTATACGACTTTTCATCTTCAGATGACACTAAACATTCCCCATTAAGACAGAAAATAATTATTCTTCACCTTTATTAGACCTTTTCTGTTTAACAGCCACTCAAGTGGTGGCTTAAGAACAGATAATAGTATTCATTATGAATTTCCATTTCCTATGTGCTGGAGAAGCAGCAGCGAATGGGGAGCAGGTCTGAGAAGAGAGTAGGGGAGAGGTCTAGGTGGGAATGGTTAGCGGTTTCTTTCACTTGAGGGAGGGAGAAGGACCTCCAAGCTGTTCTGTCTGGGTATGTCTACACTTGCTCCCTAGTCCGAACTAGGGATGCAAATGTAGCATACCGAAGTTGCTAATGAAGCATGGGATTTAAATATCCCACGCTTGATTAGCATATTCGTGTCCGGTCGCCATTTTAAAAATCCACTAGTCCGAATTAACTCGCCGCGTGTAGACACGGTATTCTGAAAGAAACCCTTTCCCTCGGATTAACTGTTACTCCTCATTGCACGAGGGACTAGGGAGAGCAAGTGTAGACATACCCTCCTAGTCAAAGAAAATACCCTGAGACACTCCTGCTCTTCAAGACTCAAGCTTGTCACTTGCCAGGAGCACATACACAGAAAACTGGATTCCTTGTGCAGCAGGAAATGCAAACAAGGAAAGTACTGTTTTCAGTAAATATGTTCTGGCTAGGTACTAAAGACTAAAGCTAGAGCATGAATTTTCACGGGGTGAAATTTCTGTGGCTAAAATTTCCAGCTGACTCAAAGGGTAAATTCTGCAGCCATACAACTGTGGCATTCATGGGGCCTTTGTTATATGATGTGTATTTGTGTAAAGCCACTTTTTGAAGCAAACTTAAAATAGTATAAAGAAAAACTAAGTTACAAATATGTTAAGATGAGCTCCATATTCATCCAGTTTACAAAGACGTTGGAATAGGTTGACTTATTCATCACGTATTTTATGGGCTATGAATCCCTTATCGTATCCTTAGATCCATTATCAAGTTGAGGTAAGAATTGCTTTGTTCAAGTGTGGTGACTGGCATGCATAGAGCATTTCTATCCATTTTCTTTGCTGCTGCTGGACATTGTGGGAAAAAAACTGTCATCTCCAGATGCGATATTTTCTGTGGTGATAAGCGGGCACATTTGCGTGCTTTCTATCACTTTTACTGCTTGTAGTTTGTACAGCACGTTTCCTTTACATATAATACATTACACTATTAGAACACATTGACTTAATTCTATAATGTACTTGTTAAATGCAATTTCAACATGTCTATTATAGCCAGTTAAAACCTAATTAACTAGGTTTTGGTTTTACTTAATGGATGTTGTACTTTTACTACTATTTTTATTGAAATGTTTGGGTTTTTTTAACAGCATTTTTATGTCAGCTTGGTTTTAGACTGATATACTAATTTTAAACCATTCCATTTTTGTGCTAATTCTATTCATTTTTTCAATTTAGCTGTCCCCCACCTTAACAATGTTATGCATTTTAAGTAGCATTTTTCTTGATAAAGCATTTTTTAAAACACTTCACTATATTCTACCAAATTTCAATGGGCTCTTTTTTTATGGGAGAGAACTTTTGGGCTAGGCTCTGATAACTGTTGTATTCTAGCAACATCTTATTTTATGCTATTTTCATTCCTTTTTTTTTTTTTTTTTATTTCAACTATTTCATACTTTAGGAAGCTAATTGTTACACTTAATTTTTTTTTTTTTTGATAGGCAGTATTTCTTTTGTAACTTGGTGTCTTTCCTTTTCTTACAATTTGTTGTTTGATCTGATTGATGTGCTGTATGTTGTTTTTAGTTATTTTTTTATACCACTGTACCCAGATTACATATTTCCTAGTATATTCTGAAGCAGTTAATTCATATAAAAATCCCTATTTAATTATTAGTGATGTTGATTAAATTATTTTATACTTTGATCATTTTAATTATATTGTCACCTTGCCTGCAGCAGCTAACACTATCGATTATTTACAGACACATTTATTGGGAAAGGCCATATTTCTCAGAAGGTCTGTAATAACTTCAGGGGATAAAGTATAGTGGTAGAAATTGTCACCACCACTTCCCATTTACATCATTTGTTTTATTATTAAAGGTTTTACTGGATGTGACTACACTGACTTACACTGCCATAGCTGGGTTCCTTTATTAAACTGAGCATTCTCTTCTTTTACCCTTCAACTTTAACACTTCCACAACACTGTTTATCACCAAGCTCTGCAGAGTTAATTTGAGCAAATGCTTTTTTAAAAGTGACACATTTCTCAGGCCAATTATTTTGTGGCTTTAAGTTTGTTTATGGTTTTTGCACTTATTTTTTAATTCAGTATACTCTACCCACAAAGCAATCCTACATTAAATACATTGCATGAAGGATGATTGCTTTTTACTTTAGAGGTACGCAAATAGATAAGACATTGTTTTCTTTGAGTACATCTACATTGCAACACTATTTCAAAATAACTAGCGCTATTCTGAAATAACTTGGTCCGCGTCTACACAGCAGGAATTTATTTCGAAATAGTGTCAAAATACTGTCAAGCTGGAGGACTTCTTACTCCAACTCCTGTAACCCTCATTGTACGAGGAGTAAGGGAAGTCAGAGGAAGAGTGCTCTATTTCGAAATAAGTGCTGTGTAGATGCTCCCAATTTTGAAATAGCTATTTGGAAGTAAGATATGCAATTGACATAGCTCAATTTTCGTAGCTTATTTCGAATTAAACCCTGCAGTGTAGACGCACCATTTCTGACCGTTAGGATTTTTTTCATTTAGCTTTTTTCTACAGCTTTTATGTGCTTTTTGTGCATTGTACTTTTATTTTTTTTAAGGTGACATATTTTTGTTTGTAAAGTTTTAGCCACTGGGAATAACCCTGGTGAATCTAGCACCTAGGCTACATCTAGACTGCAGGGCTATTTTGGAATATTGGAAGTATCCCGAAATAGCAACGCTGCATCTTTAAATGCTCCCACTATTTCCCGAAATAGAGGGCGCGCTATTCCGGTGTCCCTGTAACGAGGGTTAAGGGATTTGTTGGAATAGTGCCTTGTTTTGAAATTTGGCGTTGTCTACATGGCGCCAAATTTCAAAATAAGCTCTTTCGACCTAGACTCGGAATAAGATACGCAATTTGCATAGTGCAAATTGCGTAGCGTATTCCGACAGAAGGGTGCTGTCTAAATGCACCCCTAGAATAAAAAACCTAGATACAATTTTTTTCGTGGCTGCCTTTTTTTTCTTTTTTCAAATGTCAGAGACATTCAACAGCCAGCTATTGTGCTCTGCCAAATATTCTTTTTCCCCATTTAATCCCACTCGCTGGAGTTCCTTTTTCATCTTTTGCTAGCCTCCCTATAATACAGGTTGAACCTCTAAAATCTGGGACACTCTGGTCTGGCCACATTTGTGGTCTAGAAGGCCCACGGATACTGCTGGACCAGAGATCCCCGGCTGGCCAGGTTCAGAAGTGCAGCCCGGGCCAGTGCAGTGGGGAGCACAGCCCCGAACAGGGCTGGAGGCAGCACCTGTTTTTCCGAAAGAAACTCTGTAGTGTAGATATAGCCTTAGTTCAGTCAGTGCTGAAGTCAGTGCTTTTGCGGAAATTCAAGTGGCCAGTGTAGACAGCTGGCAAGATTTTCCGGAAAAGCGGCTGATTTTCCGGAAAAACTGGCCAGTCTAGACACAGCCAACGTGTGAAGCAAATGGCATACATGGAACATTTCTCTCTCTCCACTTTCCTTCATTGCTGCTGGATATCATGAACTAAGTCTCTGATCCCCAGATGCAACCTGAACAGGCTCTAACAATCCAAGCTATTTTCCTGCTCTCCTCTTAGAAGCTGGCAAGGTTCCAGTGGAATAGGCAGGCAGAGCCTGTGAAGCTGCCCAACTATGCAACTAGCTGAAAAATTGGGGGCATGTGTGATGAACCCTCAACCTAGCAGTATCAATTAACCAGCAACATTAGGCCTCACGCATCCTAATGCTGAAGATCAGTCAAGTGAGAGGGTGCAGTGGTAATTGTGGCTAACTCTTATAAAATGCTGTGAAGTCTGCAAATGAAAATGAGCCAGGTGTCTAGCCACAGTTATTCTTTGATGCAATCTTTTTTTATTTACAAAAAATGTACAAAGTCGTCTTTCCTTAAACACGGGAGAAATAAAATGGGAGATCGCTGCTTGCAGATCTAAGAAGCCTTTTAAATCAATGCGTGGCCTCAAAGCTATCCGTGGTTCTGTGCCTTTGGTGCTTCCTTACTCCCTTGTTCTCGCTAATTCTTTTTCAAATGTATGTCCATGTGCATTCCAATCAGGTGTGTGCATGCAGGCCTGGCAACGGGCTGAGGGCAAAGGGGGCTTTTGCCCTGGGGGAGGTGGGAGCCCCTGGCCCTTTAAAGCGCTGTTGGCATGCCACACCATGCCCTCTGGGCAGTGCAATCGGCTGCCCTGGGCCCCAACCTTCCGCCCTCAGCCCTGCCCCTTCTGGAAGAGCGGAGCCGGCCCATCCCTCCTTGCTCAGGGGCCCACGAAGGCTCTCAGCTCTGCTGTGTGTGTGCAAACATGCACAGTAGCCAGAAGACTTTTCCCCAGCAGCTACCAATAGCGTTGGCTGGGTGCTCTTTGGAGTCGCACCTCCACAGTGCTCAGTATAGGACCCTGCTGGCCCACCCACTCCTCAGTTCCTCGTTACCAGAGATGGTAGCTGGAATCTCCCTTTCTCTTGCTCTGGCAAGTTGCTTAGCAGTGACACTGTTCTAGACATAGCTGTGTAGGTAGAGTTGTTTAGTACCTAGCGGATTAGTGATACGTTTCACTTATGGGGGTTCTGCCTGTTTCTCCCCTCCTGCCCCTGGCATATGCTGCTTCAAGTGCCTGGGAGAGGATCACCAGACAGACCTCTGTTAGATCTGTCAGGAATTCAACCAAGGACTCTGGAAAGAGCGAGAACAGTGGCTGAAAATCTTCCTCCTGGAGGCTGCCCTCCGACCTCAGCTGGACCCTCCCTCAATCAAGGCCTGGGGGTGGGGGAGCGGGCCAAGTTTTCTCCTGCCCTGCCAGGAGCACCTGGCACTTCTATGCGCCGCCTGCTCCTCACAGGGCGGGGCCAGGGTGGAGGAAACTTCCTGTGCCCCTCTGCCCTCAGGCCCTGATTGGCCTGGGGCCGGGGAAGCACGTGAAGCCTCCTCCCACCCTGCCAGGAGTCGCCTGGTGTTTCAAGCACCGCATGTTCCTGGCAGGGTGGAGGAAACTTTGCGCGTTCCCTATGCCCCCAGGCCCTAATTGGCCCGGTGGCGGGGGAGCGGCAGGGTCTCTGCAGGCCGGATCTACCCGCTTGGCGGGCCGGATCTGGCCCGCGGAAGCCCTTTTGTCCACCCCTGGTGTAGAACATTCCATACACTTGCAAGCCTGGTATCTGCCTGAGGTACAGAGCAAGTGAGTGGACCATCTCAGATGGTCATTTCATGTCCATGGGTGGTCCCTCACTGGACATCACAAATTCCATCTTCCAGAGGTGGGGCTTTCCCCAGATAGACATTCCTCTCACTTAGGTGCAGTGTCTCCTGGGATCAGAATCCTGCAGATCAGCAGACACTGATACCTAACTGTGGATAGACATTTGTATCCATGCAGGGCTCTACATGCTGCTCACAGAAGGGGCCAACAAGACCCTGAGGGTGAGGGGCAGGGGGGCACATGGCCCTGTGCGCTGTCCCTCTCTGCTAGCACTGCTCCTGTTAGCTCCCATTGATCACAGTCTCCTGTTCCTGGCTAATGAGAGCTGCCAGGGGGGAGCTGCTTGCAGGCAAGAGCTGCATGTTGAGGCTTGCCCCCCGACACACACGAGCTGGCCACTCTTGGGAATGGGCTGGCCGTGTGGGGCTGGGATAGGGAGCAGGAAGCCTGCCAAGTGCTGATTGTGATCGACTGGAAGACTCTCCAGGATCAAGCAGTTTCCCTAGTTTACTTATGAGACGGTCATATGGGATTACGAAAAGCCTTACTAAAATGTTGCTGACCTGATAAAAAGAGAATTAGATATTGTAATCCTCTTATTTTTCCCTCTCTGAGTAATTTTTGCTTTTAAGAAGGTAATATTTTCCTAACAATAACAATACCATATGGCATTTACTAAACAAGATCATACTAATTGTCATTTGTTGCTATTAACTGGCCAAAAACCAAGTAATCTTAGGCTTGACTTCTAGAGTACTGAGATTTTTACCTGTGAATTCAATAAAGGAAAATACATTTCCAAATTTCTGTATATTGGTGTATTTTTATGAGGGAGTTTTCCTATCCATTTCTCAAGTCGTATTAAGCCAAAATATTGCTCTCTTGAGCCTTTTTTCTTCCGGAGAGATATAGTAGTACATCTAGTTGCTACTAAATGGGTTACTAATTTGTTTTAAATATTAGCAACCTGGGATTTGCCTATATTGGATCAGACCAGGGGTCCATATCATTTAATATCTTGTCTCTGAAAGTGATCGGTATCAACTGTTTTTTTTTCCCACTCTTAAGTCCCAACAATAGGAGTTAAAATTATATTGGTAAATTATATTTGGCAAGTTATTTAAATTTTTTTAATATGTTTCCATTTTAGCAGGACCTCCAAATTAATATGAAATCTCATTTTTTTGTCTCATTCTTTCTAACCATTGTATATTTGGTACAAATCGTCTACAGTCTTTTTATAAGATCCACTGCTATAGTAATTGGTATTCCCCCTGCCCCAACCAGCACACAGTAAAAATGAACCACTTGCCCTTTTTTGTTGACTCAGTTTTAATTTGCTTCACCGGATGAACAATTACTGCTGTAATTTTGGAATTTATTTAGGGGATCCTACAAAAAAGGCAAGCTCCTCTTAAGAATATTCTTATCACTTTGTTCCTATCATTATAGCTTGTATAACTCTCGCAAAAGTCTGGCTTTCTGTTAATTGTTTTTCCACATAGCTCAGGGATGAGGATGTGTAAGAAAGAACAATGCAAAATTCTTAACTATAGCTACCTAGTGTTCTGAGAAGACTGATTCTTTTCGCAAGCCTGTTATTTAAGAAGTCATCATGATTGCAATTGCCTTTTAAAAGCTTCCCTGATCAAACTGGCATTGATTCTTTTATTGTTTTGTCAGCTTAATGGAGATTGTCTGATTTGCCAGATGTTCCCCTCAATGTTTGAAATCAGTCCTTCTGAATATCTTTCTACTTGTACTGGTTAGTAAGCTGAATTAGATTCCAATCAGTTTCTCCACCTCATTCATTTATCTAGGTGACATACATTAAACACCTAAAGTTGGTCCCTGCAGATCCTTGTTGGTTCACAGCCTGTCCTTGTGTAAGCTTTAAATACCTTGCTCTTGCACTTCTGTAGGAAGCAGCACATTTTCATATAGGTAAACAGCTAAATCTTCTGGTTCTTTAAAAATAACAACAACCTGTTCTTGTGGTATGATCATATGAAGTCATGCCAGCATGGCTAGCAATCTCATCAGCTCTTGCAAGCTAAACAGGATTGGGCTGAGTAAGGTACTTAAATGGGAGGGCTCCAGGAAAGACAAAACTGTGCCAGAAAGTTGTTAGTTATCTGTTGGTGGCACGCTCCTGCGTCAGCATTGAACTGGCATGGCATAGGGGACACTGTGTATAAAGATTCCATTTTTAGGAGACTTAAAATAAATTCCAAGACACTTTTCCCACCACCTTTGGGGTATTAATTGCAGTAAACTAGCTAAATTACAACTTGGGTAGTTACATTTTGCTTTCTTAAATATATTTCTCTAGCTTTACTTGGATATGGGTTTCTTCATTTTTTGTCCTGTCCTGTTGTATTTCTGGGCACCTTGAAACAATTTGTTGGTGGCTGAATTTGAATGCAGATAGATGCAGAGGTGAAAGGGGGCCAGTATGGGCTGATACCACAGACTGGTAGGAAGCGGCTGCCAGTACTGGCCCATATACAGCCAATGAACATCGCTGCCCCTTTTGATCCCCACCATCAGCATCCCTGCTGGACCCTACCAGGAGGGCTGCTAACAGGAGTCAGCAAAAGGGGCAGTTGCCCCCAGGCCCAGTGATTTAAAAGGCCCAGGGCTCCGGCCACCACTACCGCAGCAGTCGCAACCAAATCTCTGGACCCTTCAAATCACCACTGGAGCCTGGGACTCCCAGCTGCTATGGCAGCCATGAATGACTGTCTGGGGGAAGCATGGTTCCCCTATCTCCACCGCATCCGCTTGAGGCCCCCCAACTTGCTCAGGACCCCAGTGTACAGGTAGTCCAGGCACATTCACCTCTGGGTAGATGTGAATCCTTTATCGTGCATATATTGTGTAAATCAGTTTAGAAACTTGTTTGCTGTCCTAGAAATGTAGGGCTGGAAAGGATCTCAACAGGTCATTTTGTTCACTGCTCTGAGTAGAGGCAGGATTTAAAATATCTAAACCATCCCTGATAGATGTTTGTCTAACCTTTTCCATTTTTCTACTATGAATTATTTGTAGGAAAGATATCAAGCTATTGTGACAAAGCTCCTACTCAAACTTGGTGGGTCCTACACTTTCAGGTGGATTTGCTTGCCTCAGGGGCTCACAGCAGCCCTCAATATAGGTAACACACCTAGGGCATCAGCTTGCTGTTTGTTGAGCTACTCTCATCACTGACCACCATAAGGTATAGAGGGAAAACCAAACTCCACAGTTTCAGTGGACCCCCAAATGATACAAAGCTGGGTGAACCCCTTTCTTTTCCCCAGCCAGTCTTTTCCCTGAGTAGAAATGGGGAAAATGGGTGATTGGACTGAGCATTAACAAGGGAAAGACCAAGATAATGAGGAACAACCAGTCCAACAACACCACCATCACACAGGGAGGGGATGACTTGGAAGATGTGGAGCAGTTCATCTACTTGGGGAGTATAAGTTGGTGAAAACAGTGGTAATACGCATGAGCGGATGAATACATGTGGTCACAGCGCTCCTCCGCTCATGCATGTGTTTATTTTTGTGTTTTAACAAACCGCAGCAACTTGTGTTGCTGGTTATCTTGTATTGCTAGATATCTAATGTTGACGTTGAAGACCCAGCACCAACAAAAGATTGATTTTGCCACCACCACCTGAAATGCAACCCCACCTTTTCCATTATTTTTAATGGGAAAATTGACCCCGCATAGCATGTTTTCACTTAGCACGAACATTTTCAGAAACACATCTATAGTGTTAAATGAGGAATTACTGTACTAAAAAGTCTTCAAATCACAAGCTACAGACATTCATAAACAGATGCCTGAGGTACATCCTTCACATCAAATGGCAAGACTTTGTCACAAATGAGGAGCTTTGGAACAGAGCAGGACAAGAACCACTTGATGTTCAAATCAAGAGAAGAAAGTGGTGATGGCTAGGCCACACTCAGAAAACCATCATCCTGCATAGTCCGTTAAACTCTCACATGGAACCCCCAAGGAAAACCTTGGACAACGTGGAGAAGATCTACTGAGATTGAAGGACAACAACTGGGGTACTCCTGGAGTCAGCTAGAAGTTTTGTCTCAAGACAGAATGAAGTAGGAGACTTAATATCATACATGGAAATATACCTATCTCATAGAGCTAAAAGGGACCTTCACAGCAGGACCAAGTACCATCCCTGACAGATTTGCCCCAGATCCCTAAATGGCCCCCATCAAGGATTGAACTCACAACCTTGGCCAATGCTCAAACCACTAAACTTTCCCCACATAGCTCATCCACTTGGAGTACAAGGGTTTAAGAAGAAGAAGACAACAAGACAATCTTTAATTCCTGGAGACTGCAAGACAATTTTGGAGTATTAGCAACCATAGGACAGGCAGCATCTTAGATCAACTTCCAGAGACTATCTCCAGCAGCTCCCTTATGCCCCCTTGCTCCAGTCTCTTCCTTGGCAAGCCTTGAACCCACCACCCTGTGCTTCCGCAGGCAAATGCTCTAGCCCCTCAGGCACAGCAGAACTCACCCCCACCTCCCTCTCGCTGCTGGGTCCCTTATGTGTAAAGATGTATACATAAGGATGTAAGAGCATCTATCAATATAGCCAACAATACCTACACACTATATCCAGCTCTGACATAACAGGAAATAGCCTGAAATAGTGGTAGATACCAAATGTTGCTACAACTGCATCATCTCAATAATCTTACCCTGGAAAAGACATTTAGAAATGGGCAATAGGTAGTTAGATCATCAACAAGGTCCTGAGCACTGGCCACACCTGGGGCCGGACTGAGGCATGGGCGAGCTGGGCAGCTGCCCGGGGTGCCAACCGATGGGGGGGCGCCTGATGGCAGATGTAAGGGGCGCGCGGCGTTCCTTACAGCTGCCATCAGGCACCACGCGCCCGGCTCCCGGAGTGCCGGCCCCGTGGCGCTGGCCAGCAGCGCCCTTCCCCCCACGGCCGCGGGGCCCTGCACGCACACCAGCAGCGCTGACTGGGCCGGGCTGGGCAGCGCATGCACCGTGCGCCCCGGCGGGCAGGCCCCAGACTGTGCACCAGCGGCCGTGGCTGGCCCACGCATGCGCCGTGTGCCCTGCGGGCAGGCCCATGCTCCCTGGGGGGGCGGGCCTGCACATGCGCCATGCACCCGGGGCAGTACCGCGCGCCCAGGGCGCCAAAAGAGCTCGGGCCGGCCCTGGCCACACCTGCATATATCAGAATAACAAAGCATTTCCTCTCATTGTGGTCAAAAGTAGGCTGTTAAGAGTCAGTGGTGGCTTTTACCAACCAAGAAAGATGGTGAGCCTTTTTTCCCAGCAGATGCATTGCAAGAGTGTTTCCTATGCAACTGAACGCAACGGTGTTGGGAAAAGTAGTGGGGAATTTGCTTTTTGGAGAGGTTCTTTGGTTCCTTCACTTCTTTCTGCCACACAGGATGTAAGTGACTGCAGAAGCAGCAGTTGGGTCAGGTGGATCTGTGTCTGAGTCAGTTTATTTCTTGTAGGAGCACTGCTAGGGTGTGTCCACACAGCAAAGTTATTTTGGAATAACAGCGAGCGTCTACACACAATTCCATTATTTCGACACACTGGACGGCTTATTCCGACATCTGTAAACTCCGTCTCCGAAGAATAATGCCTATGCCGCAATAGCAATTTCGGAAGGAGGCGTGGGTAGATGCGCCACCGCTGCTATTTCGAAACAGCCCGTCCCCAGGGCCATGCTCCTCCTGGGGCTCCAAATCGAGACAGCACGTCTACACCTGCCTCGGGCTCATTCTGAGGCTTCCCGCTGCTATTTCGGACGAGGCTCCTCGCTGCGCAGCGTGGAGGTAGCCCGAGGGGGTGAGTTAGGAGAAGGCTCTGGCTGAGGAAGGGGAACGGTCCCTGCATCCTTGGCGGCCATGGGGCAAGCTCGCAAGGGCTGAGAACGGGGCTAAGGTTCTGCTCGGGGGGCGGTGCAAGGGCTGGTCCCCACGGGGCTTTACCCTGCAGCGCCCGGCAGCGCTGCGGGACCGGGCCTGGCGCTAGGCCGCAGCGCGCACCGGGAAGGGGCCGCTCGGCCCCGCGGCCTGACTTGGCGGGGCCGTTGGCCCGCCCCCGCCCGGCCTGCAGGAGACGCCCGCCCCCTGGCGGGAGCTGGGGAAGTCTGGGCCCGGCCGCCGCGCGGCGGGAGGAGCGCGGGGGCTCCCGGCAGCCTTCGCTTGGCAGGGGAAGCCGCTGCCGGCTGAGGCGATGGCGGCCGGAGGCGGCGAGGCGCGGGCCGCGGACGTGGAGGAGGACGCCTCGCAGCTCGTCTTCCCCAAAGGTGCGCGGGCGCAGGGCTCGATCCGCGGGGAGGAGGCCGCCCCCGGGAGCTGGGGGCCGACGGACGGGCAGCAGGAGGGGAAGACCCCCCCGCGGAGCTGGGGCGGCCCGGGGGAATGGGGCACGCGGGGAGGAAGCGTGGCCTGCTCCGGCCCCTGGTTCCCCAGGGGACCCGCTTCCTGTCTCTGCCTCCCCGTGCGGGGGCCAGTCTGGCCGCGCACTCCGGCTGCAAGCTGGCCGCTCCGCCTGCGCGTTGCCTGGCCGCTGCGCGCGGGAGGCGCCTGGGCCGCTGCTCCCTCGGGCGGCAGGGTGCCGGCCTCCGGGCCCGGCGTTGAACCGGCCAGCTCGGTCCCATTCCCCGAGCTGTTGGTCGTTGCAAATCCCCTCGTGTCCGCAGTCACCGGCGTTCCGAAGAGAACAAGCCGGGCACGAATCCGCGGCAGCCACCGCTGTGCCAGCAGGCCGCCCGAGTCCAGCGGGCCTAGCACACCGCGGAGGCGTTCTGTAGATAGCATCACGTAAGGCTTTTCAGTGTGTCAAAGGGGCATTAGTGCGGCGGTTGTTTGTACCATATTGCTGAAGCGCCCCCTTGCCATGAACCGAAAACTTCCTCTCCTAGGTGCTGTGCAAATACAGGACAAAAAGACAGTCCCTATCGCAATGAGTTTTATGTAAAAAACTCAGAGCTGTATCAGGCTGTCACAATTAAGTGATCTCTGGGATTGATATGAAGAACTCTAGTTTTTCTGATCTATGATCCTTGGCACACAGGTATTGCTGCCTGTGAGAATATTTTCAAATTATTGATTGGAAACCAACTATTTAAGCATTGAAACCGGGATTACCAATTGCCAGTAAATTCTGTTGAAAATATTCTGAATGACTCTGAAAAATAGTGCACATATAGATATAATTCAAAATACTAATATTTGAATAGCTATATTTGTTCCTTCAAGGCGTCCCCAAAATGGGAAAAATGGGCTTATGCTCTGCTATGATGTAAATGGAAACCAGAAATATGTGTAGTCTAGTTGCTTTTTTGCATCAGAAATTCATACCTCATCTAGTATCATAAGTACACTTGATAACAAGCAAATTAATGAAATGGTTACAAAGCAAGAGCTGAGAGAGAAGTTAATCTATGAGAGGGAAAATGATCTATAGTCAGACTGTTTCAAACTTGTTTTTTGTTATTGCCTGTTTAATTACAACAACTAAATAACATTTCTGATAATGGAAGCCTTTGTTAAATATTCAGCATCCTTTAATTAAGGTGCTAGCAGTAAACTTCCCTCAAAACTGCAAGAAGCTCTCAGCTCTCTAGCAAAACCACAGAAAACCACACTTGCCATTCCTGATTTAACTAAGTTAAAAAACAAGTAGTAAAAAAAATAAAAATAAAAAAAAGCCTTTGCAGTATTATCCTTTTAATATTTGTCTTTATTTCGGACCATTGTGTCTACTGAGTAATATTCATTACAAAAATATGATTACCTCAAAAGATTGGCTGGCAATTTAAATGTGTATGATCAGAAAGTTAAAAATAACTGGAGTGCAACTCAATATTGTAAACCTACTTGTCTGGCCTTGGAGGAATTATATTCTCATTAGTAATGGCTTCCAAGTCATGGAATATAGGATTTTCTGTCAAAGCTATGTCTCTGGTTCATTTTCCTTTTCTCTGCAGCTATATCTGAGCATGAAACAAAGCATGTAAGAATTGGCTTCTTTGTTGGTGTCCTCATCTCCCCCTCACGCTGATATTCACTTGCTTGTGTACAGAATTTGAAACTGCTGAGACGCTTCTAAATTCAGAAGTGCACATGCTTCTTGAGCATCGTAAACAACAGAATGAGAGTGCTGAGGATGAGCAGGAGCTCTCTGAAGTCTTCATGAAAACTCTGAACTACACGGCTCGCTTTAGCCGCTTCAAAAACCGAGAGACCATTGCCAGTGTCCGTAGGTGAGTGAGAGAGCCAAGGAAAGATGAGTTATTGTAGTGTATGTTCTATATTATGAAGCTGAAACATGTTAATGATTTCCAGGAACAGGGTTGTTCTAGAGATCTTAGTTGTATATTTCTGGGGGAGTGAGGGACTTAGTAAGATTCCATTAGAGCAGTGGTTCTCAAACTCCTTTGCATTGGTGATCCCTTTCACACAGCAAGCTTCTGAGTGCTATTCCCCTTATACATTAAAACACATTTTAAAAATATATTTAATGCTGTTATAAATGCAGGCGGCAAAACATGATTTGGGGCTGGAGGCTGACAGCTCACACAATTCCTTGTAAAAAAACTCGTGACTGCTCTCATGACCTCCAGGTTGAGAGCACTTGTATTAGACTGGGTAATAAGAGGCCCCAGATTGAGCCTCTAGAGCTCTTTTGGTATGAATATATGATAATAGGCTGGGGTAGATAAAAGGACTTTTCTAGCTTTTCTTTTTTGGAGGCTTGCTGGGGTTATTGCGTGTGACTTTTTTTTCTTACTAGCAATAACATAGTTATATTCATAATAAAAAATTACAACATATTGCTCTTTTTCTCATCTCCATTCCTTATTCACAGTTCTGTCAGGAGCATGTCAGCAGTTTAGTTTCTTTCACATTCTTTTCCTTTCTTATTTTTTTATTCTGTTTTATCTCTAGCCTTACCATTTTCTTTTTCTGTAGTTTGTTGCTCCAGAAAAAGCTCCATAAATTTGAATTGGCATGTTTGGCTAATCTGTGTCCCGAGACAGCTGAGGAGGCCAAGGCTTTGATTCCCAGGTGAGAATTTATGACTTAGGTTTTATGATTTATGGGTTCCAAGATACAGGAATAAGGGGAAAACTGAGCTGATCTATTGTTTCCCATTTGTAGTCAGCGTTTCATAGCCACTGTGGGCTGGCCTACAAGGTACAATTCTGCATGATGTCAGTCAGATATCTTTGTTTACATCTGTTCCTGAGTATGGCACCCTTCTAATTTCATATCCTGAAACTGATCAGTAAAAAAAGTGGTGGGAGGAAGGTATTAATTGGATTTGAGGCACCTGACAATTATAGCATGGGGCTTTATTGTTATCTGTGTATTATAACTCAACAGGAAGTGGGAGATTTTTGGATAAATGGTGCAATGCCAGATGGTACTAAATATGTGTAGAAACATGAGGAATTCTGGATATTAAAGTGAAATCACAGGGAAGAGGCTTGTTTCGATCATTATTGTTCTTATCTTGCAGCCTAGAGGGCCGGTTTGAAGATGAAGAGCTACAACAGATTCTTGATGATATTCAAACCAAACGAAGCTTTCAGTATTAGGGCTAATTACCAGCCCTTATTATGAAAAGGAAAATCAGAGAATTTCGGATGTCTCTGTGCATACCTGTCAATCTAGCTAGCTCCAGGACAGAGGAAAGAGAGTTCCTGATGCAGAGTACTTGAGCCTTGGGTCCCACATGGACACATTCAAACCGGGGACCATTCTTTGGCTTGATGAATATTATAAACTTGGCAAAGACTCATTTGTGGTGAGAGCCATGGAATCCTGGAAACTCCTGTCTAGGTGGTTTCAATACTTGTTTCTTCTAGCTCCCTGTCTCTGCCATGGGACACTTCAAATTGTTTTGGATACAGGGCCTAGAATAAGAATAGGTGTAATTCCTCTTTCTTATGAACTCCAGTTATTTAAGATGGAGAAATTTTGTTCCCATTGGTTGTTGGAAATCTTAGTAGTTTGTAGAATCATGGTTAATAAGATTCTAAGTGTCTTTTGAAATGCTAGTTCATTGTTTTTCTCTTTAAAAGTATATGTTCATTGTGAATTAAAATGTGAAGTTTCTTATTATATTACTGTGCTTTGTAAATATTATCTGATTCCTACTTTAATTATTTAAGTCCTATTGAGAGATGCTTTGACCTGGAAGAGAGAATAGTGTCTGGGAAGAGAGGAAGAAAGATAGTATTCTTGATTCAGATATCAGTTGTCATTATTACAACAATATGAACTTAATTATGGTTGTGATGAGTTGAATCACAAGAGACCTTGGCGTTGTCCCCCAGTGTGCTGATCATGCCATTAACACTCACCTTCTTGCCCTCTGGGGCTCTCCACCACCCTGTCCTACTGGGCCAGAAGTTCTGGTCTCCCTCAGCCAAGGCATAATGTCCCCCTGCAGAGCAACACAAATGCTGAACCAGTTCAGCTATAAGGGCTTAGCACCCAGGAATACAGACCCCAAAAGAGGACCAAAACCCCAAATAAATCCATTTTGCCCCATATAAAAGTTTTTTATGTAGATAAAGCTCATATGGTCAGTCTCCTTTATCAATGAAAGGCAGAAATGCACAGTGGTTGCTTCTCCAACTCTTACCCTCCCCCGCCCCAGGTTAACAATTATTTACACTGGGCTTGATAATAAGTGTTTTTATTAAGTATAAAAAGTAGGACTTAAGTCATTGCAAATGAAAACAGATAAAATTCAAATGTACTAAGAATTTGCATGTAACAAATTTCTTAGCCGGTCATCTGAAGAAGTGGGCTGCGCCCACAGAAGCTCATGATACCATCTACATGTTTTGTTATAGTCTTTAAAGTGCTACCAGACTATTTGTTGTTTTTGAAGTTTATCCTGTACAGACTAACTCGGCTACCCCTCTGAAGCTTTTTTACCATAAACAGTCAATCTTATCTCAGGTAAAATGTTTTAGGTCAGAGTTGATCTTTATTCTGGCCTGGAATAAAGCTTTTTTCAGAGGTCTTTAGAGTTCTTTGTTTTCAGGTTTCTTCATGTATATCCTCTTAGAGTGGTTGAGGCAATTTCAAAGGCCAGCTGAAGACAAAGACCTGATAGCTTTTCCCCCAGGGTGGGAACCTGTTTAACACTCCATAGAAAGATACCACCTCCAAGATGGATTCCAGTACCACGTGGCATGATCACATGTCTTTCTAGGATCAACCACTGTTTGGACTTACAGGACAAACAAGATTATTCACATGTCTCGGGTGTAGCCGTCTTAGTCTGTAACTTTAAAAACAACAAGCAGTCATGTTGTACTTTAGAGACTATCCACGAACGCACATGATATGTGCGTTAAAACCGACTTCATCAGATGGTTTGGGAGTGGAAATTACAGATTCCAGAGTATATATAACAGCAAAAGCAGTTACCTCTCCATTGTGGGACCACTGTTAAAGATGCTAATTGAGTCTGGCTGGATGTGTCCCATTTATAGCTTTTGATGTGTGAATATGAATATCAAAGGCAGGGGAAATTGCCTTTGTAGTGCACATTCAAGCCCAAGTTGCTAGTGTTGAATTTGTAAATCAGTTCCAGTTCAGCAGTCCCCCTCTGTAATTAGGTGATAAAATTCCTTTATAGAAAAATGACTAATTTTAAATCCATTATTGAACCTCCAGGGAGGTTAAAATGTTCCCCTACAAGTTTGTGTGTTACCATTTCTGATGTCTGATTTATGTCCATTAATCCTTTGCCTGACTCAATTACCATCATTAACACTGGTCCTACATAGGGATGTTAAAAGACTAGTTGACTAGTCATTTACCCTCTCCCTTGCTGCCTCTATGACAGTGTTTCTCAACCTTTTTTTTATAAAGTACTCCTTAAAAAAATTTATAAGTACCCCCAGTACCTAGTTTTCAGACACACACAATTTTTTTCTACCATTGCAACACATTTGTTTAAACAACTTAATTGTAGCTGGGCAGGCGATGAAATTTTTGGATGTAAAAAGTACAAAAATAATAAAACGCTGTAAAACTTAAAACAAAAATTCAGTTTTCTCCAAATTTCAGTTGTGTTGATGTACCCCCCAATCTTCTCTCGAGTACCCCTAAAGCTACTCATTCCACTGGTTGAGAAACACTGCTCTATGAGAGAGAGGCAGCAAAGTGTGTGTGTGTGGGGGGGGGAAATGAGGTACTTCAAAGCGGCAGTGCCGCACAGCTGTGCAGCAGCGCTGCCCCTTTAAAATGCTGAAGGGCCATGGAGCGTGGGCTCTGGGGAAATACTGCGTGGAGCCTGGGATCAGCTGGGGAGTCCCCGGACTCCACGGCTGCCTCTTTGAAAAGCGTGGAGGCAGCGTTTCAAAGGGGCAGCCCCCGGCTCAGCTGTGCAGCGCTGCCCCTTTAAAACACTGACTTGGCTTTTCAGAAGGCAGTGCCACACAGCTAAGTTGGGGATCAGCTGTGCAGCAGCTGCCCCTTTGAAATGCTGCCTCCACGCATTTTCAAAGGGGCAGCCGTGGAGCCCGGGGCCAGATGGGGACTCCTCAGCTGAGCGTGGGATTTCCCCAGAATCCAGGATAAGCTGGGGAGTCCCCAGCTGATCCCAGGTTCTACTGAAATGCCACGCTTGCTGTGCACAATCGAGGTCAGCTGGGAAATCACCAGCTGACCCTGGGCTCCATGGCTTTGAAATGACCAAGAGCCCCTGCTAGGGACTGTTGTGCATTTCAAAGCAGGCACCCAAGTGTATCCTGGAGTCAGAGGGACTTCCCACTGACCTTGGGCTGTAGGCGGAGTTCCACATCCCTCCTTTGAAAGGAGCTCTTGTACATTTCAAAGGAGGAATGTGGAAGTGCCTATCGACTAGTTGAGTAGTCAATGGAAATTCCATCGACTACTTGACCCATCAATTAATTGCATTTTAACATCCCGTCCTACAATTTATAGATAACTGCTTTTGCTATTATATATAATCTGGATTCTGTAATTTCCACTCCAGCTCATCTGATGAAGTGGGTTTTACCCTTGAAAGTTCATGATATATTTGTTAGTCTCTAAGGTAGTGGTCACCAACCAGTAGATCGGGATC
This sequence comes from Rafetus swinhoei, assembly GCA_019425775.1. Lineage (NCBI taxonomy): Eukaryota > Metazoa > Chordata > Testudines > Trionychidae > Rafetus > Rafetus swinhoei. The sequence goes on from CM033432.1 coordinate 50,390,606, forward strand.
TACTGGTAGAGCTTAGAGCCTTTGACAGGTGATCCTGACTGGTTTGGCCAAGAGTATCAAGTGCCTGCACTTCAGCTGCCCTTTCCTTACTGCTGCACATTTCCTGCCCTTTGCCTTGGAGCTGTCCCCTCAGGAGCCTCCTGCTTTCTGTGCAGGGTAGGGGAGGGTGCTGATGTAAAGGTGCCCCTCTCCCACTTTGTATCCTATCTTCACAGAGCGGAGAGGGGGGCACAACAGGATTTGGGATGGAATTTGCTGGCTGTTTTTGGGAGAGGTGCTGGGCCAGGACAGGGGTGAGCCTGTCTTAGCCCCAGTGCACTACCACCTGAGGTAAGCAGTGTCCAGCTCGAGCCCATAACCGTACCCCAGTCATGAACCCCCTCCTTCATCTCAAGACCACGTCCTCGCCCTGAGCACCCCTGCGTCCAAATGCCCTCCCAGGCCCTGCACCTAGAACCCCCTCAGGCACTCCAACTGCCTACCCCAAGCTCAGCTCAGAGCCCCTTCCGCACTCCAAATCCCTTAATTCAAGACCAGAGCCTGCACTCCAACCGTCTGCCCCTGCCTGGTGAAAGAGAGGGAGGATGGAGTGAGCAGGGGCGGGTCCTGGGAGAAGGGGCACAAAGGAGGAGGGCAAGGGTATTTGGATTTGAGATAGATCTTGGATTGCAGTTCAATTCAAAAAGTGATCTTGTGCTTAAAAAGTTGGAGACCACTGCTCTAAGGTGCCAGAGGACTGCTCGTTTTTAAGACTATTCACAGGTCATCAGCTTCAGTACTGAGCCATTATGTTCCTAAAGTATTCCTAAGGGCCCTCATTAGCACATTAAGAATTAAAACCAGATTCACATTTCCTATTCCTAACTTCACATATAAGAATGATGCATGCACAAAAATATGATTCAAGATCCAGTAGATTGTAATTTTAAAATTGAAGTTACATGATGCATTTTGCATAAAGTGTCTTCAAATTATGCATATTCATAAGCCAATTTTCATAAAATGGGGGGGATAACAATGGCTACCACTTTTCAAAGAAGACCAGAAGCAATAAAACGCACAAGATGGTGGGAAGAAAGCTTCTTGACCAATAAAACCTCTGGCTACGTCTAGACTGGCATGATTTTCCACAAATGCTTTTAATGGAAAAGTTTTTCCGTTAAAAGCATTTGCGAAAAAATGTCTAGATTAGCACAGGACGCTTTTGCGCAAAAGCACTTTGCGGAAAAGCGTCCGTGCTAATCTAGCGTTTTTTAAAGAAAGCCCCAATCGCCATTTTCGCCATTGGGGCTTTTTTGCGCAAAACAGTCCTGAGCTGTCTACACTGGCCCTCTTGCGCAAATACATTTGCGCAAGAGGGCTTTTCCCCGAACAAGAGCAGCATAGTATTTGCGCAAGAACACTGACAATCTTACATCAGATCGTCAGTGTTCTTGCGCAAATTCAAGCGGCCAGTGTAGACAGCTGGCAAGTTTTTCCACAAAAGCAGCTGCTTTTGCGCAAAAACTTGCCAGTCTAGACCCAGCCTCTGTGAATAGCTACTGTATGATGGAACTGAACTGCTGAATATGAAATAAAGTTGTTGATAATGCTGTATACAAGGATATCATTAAAATATTAAAATTATTCAGAGCTATTGTAGAAATTTTGTGACCCCTTGAATTAGCCAGATGAAAAGATAGATTCATTGCACCTTGGAAAGAATAGCTTGAATTACTCAGATATATTACTACTTCCTAAACTGTAACTGCTCAAGAAAAAGACTGGGTCACCCTTCTGGACAGCTTATTAAAAATGTCTGGTCAATGTAGTGTTGATAGTCAAGAAGGGGTAAAATACATAACACAACAAAGTAAAAGCTCAGAGTTACAAGCACCTTAGAAATGGAAGTTTTTTGTAACTCAGAGCAAAATGTTATGGTTGTTCTTTCCCAACTACTTTGACTTAATGTAGCTCTGAAACTGTGTGTGTGTCTCTCTGTTCCTGCCTGATTGTATCCTTTTGATTCCAAATGAGTGTGGTTGACTGGTCAGTTTGTAATTCTAGTTTTCATAGCTCTGAGATTCTACTATACTTACAACATGCCAATATATAAATCAATGTAGTACCCTCAGCTGGAATATTGTTTTGTTAACCTGTTCTCAAAAAGGATATAGGAGAAATAAAGGGGTTTAGAGACAAGGAACCAAAATGACTAGAAGCATGGAAAGCCTTCCATTTGTAGACATTTTAATGAAAACTGTCCCATATTATTTTCAGAGGGGACATAAGGGACATGTTGGAGGTATACAAAATAATGCAACCAATAAGGTAAATAGTGCTCTTCTTTGTTTGCCATTTTTCATACTAAAGAAGAAAAAGACATCCAGTGAAACTCAAAGGCTGCACCTTTTCAAATGATAAAATAAAATAGCTTTTTATATACATGCTGTAGACTAGAGCTTATTTCCCCAAGATGCTTTAGACAGTCAGGAATGTAGTTACATATATAAAACTATATAAAATAATTATACATCTATATGGATACTCTTATACATTTCTTCTGGACAATGTGAAGCATCAGATACTGGACTAGAGATGGACGTACTATCTGGTAATTCCTATGTAATATTTTTATCTCCCATGGTTGCTCACTGAACAGCTATTCTGATCCATACACTGTTGCTAATGTGTTTAGCAGATAAGATTTTCTGCATTGATTGGGAGTTACAAATTAAAACTGACAGTTCTAAAACTCAAGTTTATTTGTGTTTTGGTCTTTTTTACTTTTAGCATCTGACTTGGCTGGGAAAATGGAAATCAATGAAGTCCCTGATGGCTGAAATGTTTGGTTGCATGCACTGGTGGAGGGGAGAGAGAAGAGCAATTTTAATTTAGGGCAGGGATGGGGAACCTATGACCCACAAGCTGGATCTGATCCACAGCTTGCCTTGATCCGGCCTGCAAAGCTCAGGGGCTTGCCTTCTTTCCCTGCTGCTTCAGCCATGTGGGTAGTGCTTTGGATGGGAGCGCTAGTACTGACTCCCCACTTCACGGGGGAGCGCCAAGTCACACAAACTCAATGAAGGCAAGCCATGGGCTGGATTTTGCTCATGGGCTCTGACTGGCAGTGGGGAGGAAGGGGTTCTGTGCTCTCTACCGGCATCGTGTCCCATCACTCCTACTGGCCAGGAATCACGGCCAATGAGTGCCAGGCAGTCACCTCCCAGATGCTGAGCCCCTCCGTTTTGGCCTACCCCAGAGCTTAGGGGGCCCCCCTACAATATCCATTAGCTCCAGGCCCCAAAAAAGAGCTAATCCAGCCCTGGAGAGGGCCTCCTCCCTCCCTCCCCGTGAGGCTGGAGTTTGAGGGGAGGGAGGGGAGAGTATTTTTTTTCCTGCTTCTCAGTTGAGGGCAGGGCAGTGGGGTTGGTTTGTGCTGTCGCTTCTCGCTTGTGTGTAGCCCCCAACATTTTTTCTGTGGGCCGCTGGCCCTCGCCCCCAAACAGGTTCCGCCCCCCCCGCCCCGCCTGAAGGTTTAACGCCCCAGGGCAGGACTCTGGATAGGGTCTCAGGCTGCTGGCTACTGCCCTGCCCCAGCCTGGTCAGCTCTCTCCCAGCTGCTCAGTGGTTCCCCCTCCCGCCAATCAGAGCGCACCGGCGCCAGCAGGCACGAGGAGGGGTCGCGCGGCGGGGAGGTTCCTTCCGAGCTAGGACTCCCAAGCGCGGAAACAGAGTCCAGCATGAGCCACGCTGCTTCAGTATGCGCATGCGCGGAGCGTACCCCCTGCGCTCTCCACTTGCCGCTCGGCCCGTATTGGGTCGCTCCTGTCTCTTTGGAACGGCGTTCACCCGCGTCATGCACGGCCCGGCCTCCCTTGCGCTTGCGCAGAGGCGGTCCAGGCCGCCGCTGCCTCCGGATGCCGGGCCGGCCGCTCCTCTGGCGCCTCGCAGCGTAGTGACGTAGCGCGCGTGCACTCGCACCGCCCCGGTCGTTGGAAGGGAAGATGGCGGGTGGTCGCGGTGGGGGTTCGTGAGGCAGCGGCTTCCGGGCCGGGGGAGCGTGGAGAGCAGCGCGGCGGCGCGGTCCGGTGGCGGGGATAAGAGGAGAGCCGGACGGTGAGTGCAGCTAAGTGACGGGCCGCCCGGGGCAGGACAGCGCGGCCCGGCCGTGCGGCCGCCTCCGCCATTTTCAGGCCGTGAGGCCGGGGAGGAGAAGAGGGCCTAGTGCCTGGGTCGGTCGGGGTGGTGGGGGAGGAGCACCTCGGTGGGCGGCGAGAACGGAGCCTGGAGAGATCAGTGGGGGCTTGGGCCCGCACCCGCTAGGCTACGGGAAACCCAGGGCCTGTGGCAGGCTCCTGGAGAGCCAGCTGTGGTGTGGGGAGCTGGAGATGGCACCAGAGCCGGTGGGGGAAGGAAGGGTGAGTGGCCTCATCTCCCCTGGACAAGAGTTTCTGCTTCACCTTTTTCTCCTGCTGCCATTGATTTAGGTGACTCTGCCTCTTGGGTATTCTCTGTGCTATTTGGCTTCGGCCAGGTGGCATAAATGGAACCATGTGCGGCTGGGGTTCGTTATAAGTTTGTTATTTTGCAGAGTACATTAGACTTAATCACGATATGCTCCAGTCTCCTGGTTTTATTGGCCTAAATTTATTCTTTGCATAGCAAAACTAGCTGACCCAGTATAATCAGAACACTCATCATTTTAGATGGAGAAAACCTTAAAGTTTTGTTTCTTCAGAGATTAGATGGTATTTCTCTTTTGATGTGTAACTTATGGCTTGCAGTGAGGCCTTCTTACTATGATTAAGTAGATCTACTTAATCGAGTCCTTCTAAGTGACACTATCCTGAGTTTATATATCATCTCTCATCTAACCATATTAAAATGCACTACAAAGTCTGATGTAGGTAAGTAAACCTTTGCCCTATTTTTCTGTATTTAACCAAACTCTCTCTGAATTAATTTTCTAATGAAAAGTATACTCCTAGAGGGAGAGCTGAAACTGACCAGAATCTACCATTCCTGGTTTCCCAGAGTGAAGATTTGGTGCTGGAATACTTTCTGACATGGAAAGCCAGGAAGTAATTACATTCGTTGAGGGGAAAGATTCAAAAACATGAACCATTTTTCATCTCCAGTCCTAGTAAATAGTGTATATCTTTATTGGTCAGCTTACATTAAAATCAAGAGTATTTTAATCATTGTGACAAATACTTTATGAAACATTGCCATTTTAGTTGTATTAACCTGTGGACCATATCATCTTTAAGTGAGTTTACGGATCAGCAGTTGGTTAGATACCATCAAACAATTTAAGTACACACTTCCAAGTGAATGAGTGAAACATAAAGGTTAATTCTTGTTGTTTATTATTTCACAGTAGTCTGTAGTTAAATGTAGTGAGATTAATCCTGTATTTTAGTCATTTATTGTGTATTAAAATATATAAACTTTTGGTTTTCTAATAAACTCTGCTGTGAAATACTGAGCATTAATTTGAGTTCTCTCACATAGGGTGCGTCTAGACTACATTCCTCTTTCGAAAGGGGGAATGTAAATGAAGGGAATCGAAAATGCAAATGAAGCACAGATTTATAAATCTCGTGCTTCATTTGCATAATCACATCCGATCGCTTATTCAAAAGTTTTTTTCAGGCAAAAAAAAAAGCAGTCTAGATACGATTCTTTCGGGGGGAGGGGAAAACCCCTTTTTCGAAAGAACCCTGTAAACTTCTTTTTTTTTTCCCCCTGTAATAAGGGTTCTTTAGAACAAGGGGTTTTTTTCGAAAGAATCGCGTCGACTGCTTTTTTCTTCGAAAAAGCAATCAGATGTGATTATGCAAATGAAGCACGAGATTTGTAAATCTGCACTTCATTTGCATTTTCGATTTCCTTCACTTACATTCCTCTTTCGAAAGAGGAATGTAGTCTAGATGCACCCATAGTGATTTGGTTTAGCAGTCGTCTGTATGTCTGATACGTTTTTCCAAACTGGGTTTTTTTTTTGAATGCTGGAAGCTAATATAAATTGGACAATAGAATATCTACATTGACCAACATAATTAAAGAACTTAAAATACATTCACTTTTTAGTGCTGGAATTTGTGCAAATGATAAAATAGTTTTATGAAGCTGAGTAATAATAGAAATATTGAATGTGTCATGAAATGTACAAAAACAGGTTTTGTTGACATTTAAAATCTCCTTTGCAGTTTTTTCAGTCCAGATGCTGAAGCATTAAGTGGCTGCTGAGATTTAACTTATTCACTTCAATTTACGGGTCTCAGTGCCTTTGATACTCTTTGAAGTCAATAACAGTCTTTCCCCCAATTACCCTGCCTCCATCTCACCCCAATGCCAACATCCACCCACCCCTCTTTTCCCACACCTACCACGTGCAGTCAGTTCCTTATCTTCTCCTTACCAGAAGGCTTGAGAGTGCTGAGTTTCTGCCTCCTGCGCATAAGGGATTCTCCAAACTCCCTTCCCTTCTGACTTCCCCTCCCAATTACCCACTCTGTCACTCCTCCTCCCCCTGCCTAGCCACTAATTCTTTCCTTATCTTGCTTTTTATTAGCTGCTATGGGAACTGCTCTGTTTAGCTGCTTGCTCACCAAGACAACTCCCCGCCCCCTGCCTATCAGCTGAGCTCCCTTCTTGTGCAGGAGCATTGAACTTCTGAATGGAGTGCAGGAAACAGCTGCATGGTTGCGCAGCCATGCAACTTAGAGATAACTATGGTCCCCTGCCACCAGTGCCCTCAGCCTGCTGCCCTTCCCTGCCGCTGGCTCATTCGGCTCCGCTGCTGGCTGATTGACGCGGCTGCCCTGGCCCTGCTGCCATAACTGCTGCTCCAGCCAGCATGGCAGCATGCAGCCCTGACCCCACTGCCAGCTAGCGTGCAGCCCCAGCTGGGTTGCTGCAATTCCTGCTTTGCTGCTGTGGTTCCACTGCCACAGCCCCAAACGGGCTTCCCCTTTGGGGCTGCCGCAGCTCTGTCCCTGCTGCTGGGCTGGCATGCAGCTCCCATCGGGCTGCTGCAGCACAACCCTGCTGCTGAGCCAGCACACACATGCTGCCCCCGGCCCCAGCTGGATTGTCGGGGTGCCCTTGCCCCACTACCATGGCTCCACTACCGGAAGAGCAGCTTTGTGGCCCTGGCCGCCCAGGAGCAGCCGCCAGCCCCGATCTCAGCCCCACTGCCAGAGGAGCAGCCCACGTGGCCCAACCCCTGGCTGCTGGAGGAGCTTGCCCAGGTGAGCCTCAAAGTGCCCACCACCAGCAGCTCACCTGCTTCCATTGGCTTACTGCTGCAACGGAGTTGGGTGGATGAAGAAGACGGAGAGCACTGGCCACTGATGCACAGCCCAGTTTGCAGCCTCTCTGCCTGTACCCCAGAGCTGGTGCTGTGGCTTTGTGCTGGCCAGGAGGCTCAAGCGGCAGCACTGGCTCCCTGCTGTGCAGGGGAGTTGGGGCGGGGTTGAGCTCCCACCTTACGTGCCGGCTCGCGTGTTACTTATGGCACTCGTGCCATAGATTGCCCACCCCATATCTTGTACGTGGAAACTGGCACAGGAAAGCTGCTAGTTTATTTTCATTGTCCAAGGTTAGTGCAAAAAGTTAACATCAGTAATGAAATTGGACTTTAGCAATGTTCACTTTTAATCTAACATTAGTAGAGCAGGTAAGATTTTAACTTTTAGCAAAGTATTGACATGACTTAGTTTCTCTCCCCTCTTTCCCCCATCCTAATAAATATTTGAGGGTTAGAGCACAAACAAAATTGATTTTATTTTATTGCCATGAAAATTCTTTATGTATTTTTGGTATGTATTCAGTACACCTGAAATTACCTAGTTACCAAGACCTCAGAGTAGTGTAGAATTCAACTTTATGGTATTCTTACTCTTTGAGCTTATAAAGCTGTGCATAATATAGCTGGTCTCCTTTCATTCTGAAAATGAAAATTCTGGTCTGATGAATGAAAAGAGACTCGCGGAGTAGGGACCGAGTTAGCGCCTTCACACTTGGCTTCCCTGGGCTGTTTAATGCAGAGCGGCAGCTGGGGGTGTGAATATGGGGTCTGATGAATGAAAAGAGATCCGCAGAGCAGGGACTGACTGAGCATGTTCACATACCTGCTTCCCTGAGCTTTACAATGCAGAGTGGCAACTGGGGGGAAGCAACTAGTCAATAGTGCTAATAGATAAGCTCCTGCTTATCGATTAGTCGGCTAGACCAGTGTTTCTCAACCAGTGGTACGAGTACCCTTGAGGTACCTGAGAGACGTTTGGGGGGGGGGGGGTACGTCAACACAACTGAAATTTGGAGAAAACTGAATTTGTGTGTTAAGTTTTACAGTGCTTTATTATTTTTGTACTTTTACACCCAAAAATGTCATCGCCCTCCTGGCTCTGTTGAAGTTGTTTAAACAAATGCATTGCAATGGTAGAAAAAAAATGTGTGTTTCTGAAAACTATACGTTTTGGTGGTACTTATAATTTTTTTTGAAGAGAAACACTGGACTACACGCTAACTTCCCTAATCCTAATCTGTATGCAGTTGTCCAGTTGTGAAATTTATAGTGTACAAGAAGATTTACGTGGTGTTGCTTGGGTCCTAAATAGGGATGTAAGCGACTAGTTGAGTTTCTACTCAACTACTTGCTCCCCCCTCCTCCACTGCCTCTGTATCAGAGACAGCAAGGGGGAGGAAGCAGGAGCTGGTGCAGGGGGTGGGCAGGTGAGGCAGAGCACTGTTGAGTCCCAGCTCATGCTGCCATGGAAAGCTAACCCTGCTGTGGCTCTGCACTTTAAATGTAGTAAGAGCCTGGTGGGCCTTTACTGCATTTAAAGTGCAGAGCTGCAGCGGTGTTAGCTCCTCTGTATTCCCCAGCCAAAGTGAGGAATGGAGCAAACTGCACTGTCCCCCTGATTCCTGACAAAGGGGAACAGCCAGCAATGTCCCCATATAAATTGAGGGGTGGGTTCTCTAAGAGGTGCTGGGGGGTGGGAGGCTCAGGACTGGGGGTCCTGGACAAAGGGAGGTGTGCCCTAAATCAGCCCTTTTCACATGTCTGGTGATTGTTTCTTTTCTGTATGTTTTTCTGAGAAGCAATGCAGTTCCAGGCGCACTAGGGATGTAATAGTCTAGTCGATTAACCATTTAACCGATAAGCAAAAGCTTATCGGTTAATGCCATAGACTTCACGCATTTCCTTCTCCTTCCCCTCCACCACCATCCGGCAGTAATTTTTTTAGCAGGCTGGCCAGCAGTATGTCTCAGTCCTGGCTTGCACCAGGTCTGGGACCTACCCCCGCTGTAGCTGTGCATTTAAAGTGTATTAGGAGCCAGGCAGGCAGGCAGGCAGTCCAGCTCGCACTGGGTCCGGGAGCTTAGACCTCACCCCCGGACAGGGGTTGCTGCCCCTTGTGGACCAGCTCCCACCTGGCACCCTGCGCTGCTGCCTCTGGTAGACTATAGGGGGACTATAGAATAGTCGACTAACCAATAAGCATTCATGAGGTTAATCGACTATTCAGTTAACCGATATTTAACATCCTTAAGGCACACCCCATTTTACTGGCACAACCAGAATCTTATCTTGTTTGAAATTATGGTAAGAGGAATCTGTCTATCAAATTTAGTGGTCCTGGCTCTTACCATTTAGGAGGAGTTCTTGAACAAATAGACGGACAAACTCTAATATATAGTAGATAAAATGTTTGTAGAGCATATACTCACATGTAGTCTCCTTTCTGTCCCATCTGCTGTTCAACTTTATCTTTGCTAATATCAGACATTCCTTAACGTAAATTGTTGTATGCAACATTTTTTAATTTGTGACCTGAAGTTACAGTACGGGGATGCATATTGACAGATTGAGGGTGGTGAAGGGATGAGATGAAACTTTAATGTCTGATGTTATAGCAGAAACACGTTTTTGGAGAGGTAGGGGAAGCAAGGACTGGGATGAATATTTTAGGCTCATATACATATGAGAAGCAAAGCCTGTAACCTACCAAATGAAATCTTTATTTAAAAAAAAAAAAAAACCTGTCACATTTTGTAACAATTCAAGCACAATCTGGGACCCAGGAGTTTCAATCCTGGGTATGCTACTATTAGCTTACTGTATGTCCTTGAGTGACTGCCCCTTTTCTCAGGTAGGTATAATAATATAACTAGCTCAGATGGTTATGATTTAAAGTTTGTAAAACCCTATGTAAATGCAAAGTGGTACTACAGCTTATAAAAGCTTTTATGCTTTAAAACTAACAATACAAATAATGGTCAGTTTATCTCTTCTTCAGTGCCTAGCTGAATAGTTGCTGTAGCAATCATTCACTATTTGGTCTGTTCCTGCCTGGCCATTGTATGTTAAATAGTGCCTTACAATATGTGCTAACTACTTATTCTGAACTAGTGGTTCTCAAACTGTTTACTATTGTGGGACCCATATGTAGCCCCCAATGTATTTTATGGGTCTTACCCAACACTACCTGTATGGCTATGAGCAGGGCGTGACAAATTATGGAAAACCTTACTCGCCAGACAAAAAAGGGACTCGCCACTCTCACCCCCAAGTGTTTTTTTAATGGCATAAATTCCTAGTAAGAATAAGAAGAGTAATTACTAATAAGTTATTAATATCACCCAAGTTATTAATAAATATCTTATAAACCTCTACCTTTTCCCTCTGCTGCCATGTCTTCTCCCTTTGCTCCATCAGCTCCCCTGGTGCCTGCTGCCCCCCAACCCCTCACCCTCCTCTGCTGTCCTGACTCCTGCCCTTCTCGCTGCCCTCAGCCTTCCTGAGACCTGCCCCCCTCCACCAGCCCTTCTCTCCCCCCTGTGCCCACTCCTCCAGTAGCCCCACTCTGATCATGTGAGCTACCCTCCTCATCCCTCTCCTAACACCTCCTCTACACACCTGCCCTGCCTCTCTCCTCTGGTGCTGGTCCCTCCCCTGCAGGTGTCTGCCCTTCTGCTTCACCCCAGAATCCCCTGGCACCTGCACCCTCCTGGTGCCTCCCCCTTTCCTCGCTGCCCCTGTCCCCTTTGCCCTCTTTTTCCCTGATACCCACCCCCTCACCACCCTCTGCCCCGTTCCCCTCATGCCCCTGTGCCCTCACAGATGCCTTGCTCCATCCCTTCCTCATGCCCAGCCATTCTTTCAAGCCTTCTCCCAGCACCTCCCCTCCCCTCTAGCCCCCAATGCCCTTCCCCTCTCCTCTCCCAGCATCACCCTGTCCCCCCTCCCAATGACACCGCCCCTCCTGCCTTTTTCCTTATTGTCTAAACTTGGCCCCCTGGCATTTGTCTCTCCTGCACCCCTGTCCCTTGGTGCCTTCCCCTTCTTCTTCTCCTGACCTCCTCCCCTCCCTTCCCCTCAGCACAAGCCCCTTACCCATATTTTTCCCCTTCCGTTCCCTTCCCCTCAGCAAAGCACAGCACAAGCCCCTTCCCCTCCCCTCCCCTACCTGGCTTCTGCCTTCCACTTTGCGGGGTTGCTGGAGCCTTTTTTAATCCAGCGGTTGCCGGCTGTGACGTCAGTACGCCACGTCACGCCAGCATCCTGGCATCTGCCAGCGTCCCGCCCTCTGGCTCGCGCCCCGCCTCTTCGCGCCAGAGCTGCATGCAGGCAGCCCGGCGCTGAGAATCGCTGCACTTCCCCCTTCCCGGCGGCACTCTGCTCCTCCACCGGCCGGCGGATCGGATGGGGCTGCGCCGCCCGTAGTGTGGGCTTTGGCCAGCCCGTCACAACGGCCCACTGGTCCAGTCCGCCCCTGCACTCGCCATCTGGTAAAATCTACACGCCGTGGGTGAGCGGGCGAGTGTATTTATCAAGCCCTGGCTATGAGGATGTCACATGGGTCGCAGTTCAGTGCTGGTTGGGCTGCAGGTTGAGATAACATCTTAACATTTTGCTGTGAAGTGGGAGTACTTCCCAGACTTGAAGAGCTCTGTGTGGCTAGAAAGCCTGTCTTTCATCAACAGAAGTTTAGCCAAGTAAAAGATACCTCCCCTGTAATGTATTTAGTAAGAGCTTGTTAGTATTTTGTCATGGACTCGTGGTTCTCTAAAGGAAAAAAATGTAATGTTCTCATCAGTACATTTCACTGTACAGAATAAATTAATTTTTTAAAAAGCTTTTTAAACAGTTAAAAAAACCCGTGATGAATCTGCTTGCTTAACTGTTTGGTGTGGACTAGAATGTGTGGAACTTCTTTCCCATGTTCTGGGAGCTAAATTTAAAACAAAAAAGCATTTTTTTGGTTAACAGTTTTGCTTAAAACAAATCAGATTAGAGCATCTGCAGGGAAATATCTGTATAATAACAGTTACTTATGGAGTTAGTTAATCTATTTTAATATGTCTTTTAGTACAGGGTTCTCAAACTTTTTCTTTGAGTCCCCTCTCCCCATATTATAAATGCTCCACCATGCAACTGTCCCACAATAACTGGTTTTCTAGATATTAATGGCAGGGTTGGTGTTAGAAGGTAGCAAACAGGGCAGTTGTCTGGTCCCGATGCCATGGGTTCCTGCAAAGCTAGATTGCTCGGCTTTGGCTTCAGCCACAGGCGGTGGGGGGGCTTAGTTTTTCTACCATGAACTCCCGCAAATGTAATGCTGGCCCTCGGCAGCCCCCCTGCAAGCTAGGGTCTGTGCATTCCTGTTTAAGAACCACTGTTTTAGTACTTAAATACCTCATTGTTGAAGTTTATTTAAGGTGATTAAGTTAAATCTTATTTAAATATTTGAATAGTTTTTTTGTGCTCTTTTCAGCCCCAGTCTGGTTCCTGTTCTCCCTGAATATTGACTGGTCTTACCTTGCTTTTTAAAAGTCATTACATCATTAGACAGAAGTGGTCGTAGTTATGAAAGTGAGAAATGAAGAAGCATCAGTTAATCTTTTTGTATCATTTGATGCTGTTTAATAAATTTTAAATTTAGTCACTGAGCAGTATTGGAGTACGTGAAATATATAAATAAAATTTTGGGGGTTGGATTTAGCATTTAATAAAATAGCAATGCATTCTTTCTATTTCTTTTGGTTGTACAATATAATTGCTTGAGTTTTCCAGTGTGACAAATAGGCTTTTGTTTCATTTTTACTCTCTGTGGGTTTATCTTAGTCTGTTTGTCTCTCTTGTCCTTGCATCAATAATTCAGATTTGCCTATCAGTAAACTGTGACTTGGAACAACAATAACTGATCATGAAAATTGGCTAATTTATTGTTAGATGTTTACAAAAACTCATACTCTCCTAAAAATACCCTTTTATGTATCAGTCCTAATTTCGAAGGTGTTTGAAACACAGTATGGACCAATGAACTTATTTTATGAAAGTATTACAATACTCATCTTTTGAGAAATGTTAAGTTTTTTTGATCAGGTGTTTTAGAAATCAAATGTTTTATCCAAAGGAGACCTAAATTCCATTAGAATAAACTTCAGGCCCAAAATTGCCATAAGCAGTGCTGTGTAGAAACATATTCATTTGGTGCTTGGAAACTTGTCAACATTTCTTGGACCTCAGCAGCAGTTCATTCTTTCCTGGATTAATGCAGCATTCAGTTGTAGGTGAGGATGATTATCTACATCTATCTTATCAAACTGTGCGAAAGGAAATCTAAAGAAGCCCACATATGGGCTAAACTCTAGAAGTAATTTGAGCCAGAATAGAAGTTTAAAAACTATAATCTCTCTTTAGTTAAATATTCATAAATTAAGACTGTTACACATTAAAAGCAGTTTTTAGTAGGGATGTAAAATCTCATTTAATTGGTTAACCGTTAAGTTTAACTGGTTAACTGATGAAATGAGGGCTGGCAGGGTGGTGGTGGTGCTGGAGTGGCCTCTGCGCCGCAGGCGGTGGCTGCTCCAGCCCGTGGGGCTGCTGGCTCCCAGCCTGCGCAGGGAGTCAACATCCTTGTATGGGGAGGTGTGGAAGCAGCAGCGGAGCGGGGGGATGTTGCTGGTGTGGGCTGGGAGTCAACAATCCTCCTCCTCCCCATGAAAGGCTGCTGACTCTGAGCCTACGTGGGCTGGGAGCCAGCAGCCCTGTGAGCCTGGAGCAGCCCTCCACCTGTGGCGGGCTGCCCTTGGGTAATGGTTAACGGGTGATAAGAGTGATGCTTACCCGGTAACTGGTTACCCATTCACAACCCTAGTTTTTAGTCATGTCTAACACTGGCTCACTATAGCTATACTATCTATAATTTGTACCTTTCAGAGAAAGCAGCACTATATATTACCCCTAAGTAGTCAGTTTGACTAGCTCAGTGAACTGTGTTCTAAGGATGGTAAATATCGGTTAATTTACTAGTTGCATAGTTGATGGAATTTTGATGGAGCCTTCTGGGGCTCTTGTACACTTCAAAGGAGGAATGCGGAACTCTGCCTGGGGCCAGCGGGAAGTCCCGCTTACTCCAGGCTGCATGAGGGCGTGCCTTCTTTGAAATGTACAAGAATCCCCAGCAGGGGCTCTTGTGCATTTCAAAATGGAAGCGCCCTCATGGAGCCCAGGGTCAGTGGGGGACTCAGAGTACTGCTGATCCCGGGCTCCATGTGGTGCTGCTGCTTTGAAATGCTGTGCAGAACCCGGAGTCGGATCCAAATGGTATTTCCCTAGAATCTATAGTCAGCAGGGGACTCCCCAACTGACCCCAGGCTCCATGTTGCTCTGATCCCGGGTTCAGCTGTGTGGCGCTGCTGCTTTGAAATACTCTTTCCCCGGCCCCCCACTTTGCTCCCTCTTATCTGATAGAAGTAGTGGGGGGAGGGGGAGATTGACTAGTCAACTCGACTGTCCGATAAGCATTTGCTTATTGGATAGTCGGATAGAACACATTAAGGATGTTAAGGACTATCTAAATGCATGTTGAAGAACATTTAAAGTTGTATTGCATCTTTAATTTAAAAGCCATAATTTTAATTATATTATTTAGAATACCAGCCTCCCTCCTGTCCAGACACCCTATCTCCACCCTGCTCCTGCATTCAGTGTTGCTTCTGCACCCTCTCTCTTGGCCACACACTGCACCTTCCCTTGCTCTTGCTCCCTCCACCTGGCCAGACCCTCTACTCTCAGCCTGCTTCTGCACCTTACCTCCCACCCAGACCATGCAACCTCTTCCCCTTCTACACCCGATCACACTCCCAGATCCTGCATCCCATCCCTATCCTACATGCTAGCAGCCCTGTATCGCACACTGAACCCCTCATTTTTGTCCCTACCCCTGTCCTAACTCCAGAACCCCAGAAAAGTAAATTTGGCCTATGGGAAATCCTGAACCTCAGCCCTTCCTCTCACTCCATGAGGCTGGAGCACCAGAGGAGTGAGATGTCTCAGTTGGGGGGCCACATCAACGAGGCTCGGGGGTTTTTGGAGGAGTTTTTTTGTTTTTTGCTTCTCACTTGTGTGGTTCCCAACTGATTTTTCTGTGGGTCAGTGAACCCCGGCCCAAAAAAGGTTCCCCACCACTGCCATACATAAAGAAAACATTGAAACCTTTTGTGCTGGACATATTTTACTTTATTTGAAATGAAGTTTGATAAACTAACATGAGAAAGTTAAAACACTTAATCTGTTTCATACTTTAAATTAAGCCATTCTCCATAGCTGCAGCTGGTTCAGAAAATATGGTCACTGTACCCAGCCTGTCCTGACCCCACACAGATCCGTGAATAAGTTAAATCTTGGCACGCCACTTCTGAAAGGATGCCCACCCCGGTGTAACATTTTACCTCCTCACTCATCTGACATAGATTATGATAGAAGGTTTTAATTCTGGTCCTTCAGTAGGGACAGGCAGATGCCATATACCTGCAGTATCGGTTAATGATGAAGACAATGCATTTGTTCCTGGAGTTAGTTAACGTTGCTTTATTATTAAAGATCTGACATATGTTGGTTAATAAGCCCACCAATGTGCTGTGATCAGTTTCCTCTTCTACGGTATTCCCTGCCTATGGGAACATAGCATCCAGGGATTAAAAACTGTGAAACACTGTCCCACTAGTGATTATCCCACAAAACCTAATCCACACACTAGCAGTTCTTGCCCTAGCAGTGATGCAGCTCCATCAATAGTAAGAATGATGGGAGCGCTGCTAGTGTACTAGGTAGGCTTGAATGTTTTTACTATTGTCTTCTACAGTTTCTTAGAACAGCATTAGATAACCTATTAGAAAGCGTGAGCTTCTGTCAGCCCCCTCTCCCCACATTTTAACTTGATCTAAGATAGATCGACTCCAACTATGTTATTTGTGTAGATGGAGTTGCGTACCTTAAGTTGACTTTTTGTGGTAGCATAGACGTAGGCTGAGATTGAACTGCAGGTTAGTACATGTGCTCTGTGAGAAGATGGAGGTTCCTATGTGATGGTATTGTCTTTCTAATAAAGACTGCTAATATTAATGTGAAACTCTTCTGTGATGTACCTGCTAACTTCACTACTCATAAGTCTTGACTTCTGTTCGGGAAGGGGGAGAATTGCCACTTAATTTTGAAAGTTTATGTGAAAATTACTTCTATACAGGTTGGGTAGTTGCATTGCTCTGCGGATTATAATTCATTTGTAATTATGATTGTTGTGAAAAATCCATCCATGTGAAGTCTTTCTGTGCAGACTCCTGCTGCATCTTTTCTAAAAATGAATGCTGCGGTCTTTTGTAAAGAAAAGCATCTTTGGAAATTGCTATAGAAACACCTTAAGTGTAGCACCAATACTTTTTGTGCTAAATGTGTACACTATGGAAATGATTTTGGCCTTCCATTAACTCCATAGAGGAGACTCTTGAATAGGACTCGACACATGGGCACGGGTCTGTCTGCATGAAGTAACTCACAGAATCATGGCCTTTGTTTGTGATATGAGCATTAAATTTTCCCTAATGGAAAAGAATGCACTTTTCTTTTAAAAAATGTTTAGCCAACATACCAAATCTGTTAAAGATGGAATTATAGAAAAGGCCCCCTTTAGATGTTAATGACTGCTTAACAAAGTCAGGAGTTGTGTAAACGTTGTATATTTGAGGCCTTCATGCAGTCTGTTTTTAAACAGCTTTTTTCACTAGGGATGTTAGATATCGTGTACTTGAATAATTGTGTAATCACATTAAATTTTAGCAGTTACACAACTATTCAATAGTCCCCAAGGGCAGGGCTGGCAGCCAGTGTGCTCCAGGCCCTGCTCCTTGGGAGCCCTTTGCCATGCTACACTGCTGTCACTGTACCAGAGGCAGCAGCATGGGGTGGCAGCAGCACCTGTCCGTGGAGGGGTGTGTGAGCTCCAGGGTATCCGGTGCTTGTGGGGAGTTGGCTTAAAAGATGGCTTCTCATGGGCACCGGCTCCCACTTCCTCCTGCTTACTGCCTCTGATACAGAAGCAGCAGTGGGGGGGAGGAGGTTGTGTGTTGCCTAGGCCTATTGGTTAATCAAAGTCAGTACCCCTGCTTCCCCCTCTCCATTACTGCCTCTGGGTCAGACGCAGCAAGGGGAGGAGAGGTGGTAGCTTAAAAGTCCACTCCCCACGATCACTAGCTCCTAGAGAGCCACTTCCCACCCCCATGCTACTGCCTCTAATAGAAAGGCAGCAGCATGGAGGGTGATTAGAGGTAGTTG
Organism: Rafetus swinhoei; assembly: GCA_019425775.1. Classification (NCBI taxonomy): domain Eukaryota; kingdom Metazoa; phylum Chordata; order Testudines; family Trionychidae; genus Rafetus; species Rafetus swinhoei. Next base: position 50,408,223 of record CM033432.1, read on the forward strand.
TGAAGGGTGGCAGGCGGGAGCCAGTCTGCGAGGGAAGCCGATTTTAAACCAGCTCCCTTTGTGGACCAGCTCTGCTTGCCACCCTGCACTACTGCCTCTGATACAGAGGCAGCGGTGCAGGTTGGTAGGGGGTTCCCCAGGGGTTAGGAGCTCACGGGCTGCTGGCCCTGCACTCAGGTAGTATTTTAGTAACCGTGTAACTGGTAAACATTTTTGCAGCTACACAGTTACTAAAATAAACATTATCTAACATCCCTAGTCTCAACACTGGGTACCATGGATCATTTCCTTTCTGGTTGCAGACTGTTGATTCACCTGCTAATGGCATCCCTTTTCCTGAAATCAGGGAATTTTCTTGAATTTCAGGAACCCTAATGTGATAACCCATGGGACAAATGACACCTCACTGTAGAATTGCTGAAGAATGGGAAGGTCCCAGACTTCAGGTGTGAGCTTGGAAGTGTATACAACAATGAAACAACTTTGAAGTCAGAGCCCCATCAGCCCAAGTTGATTGGCATGGGCCAGCCCTGGGTGGTTCTTGGATGTGCAGACACATTCTTAGAGTTCAAGAGCCTCTGGCGGTGTTTGTATCATAGAATGTGATTTTGACTCTTGCACTCCTCATTACATGTACATGTTCTGAATCTAAAAAGTACACCTTGTCCTCTTGAATTGTTGAGCCATTGTATTTAGCAAACTTTGGACTACCCAATCAACATTTTTTACCACCTCAGACTGGTGATTCTGCTTTATTTTTTTTACTTTTTTTAAAAACAAATGATGGAGACTCTACCACATACTTTGGAAAGTTGTTCCATTGAATACTTGTTCTCACTGTTAAAAATGTGCACTTTATTTCCTGCAGAGGAGCCTTGTAAAGCTTGTTTTTCACCAACAGATGTCACCTTATGCACCTTGTCCTGCTTTGTTTACAATTGAAAAATGTCCAATTTCAATCTCTAACCACTATATCTCATTATGATGGTTGCTGCTGGATTAAATGGACATTTTTCAGAAATATCTTATCCGTATAGGTACTTACAGACTGATTTCATTACCTCTTTACCTCTTCTTTGCTAAGCAAAATAAATTGAACATCTAAAGTTTCTCACTGTAAAATAGGTTTTTCAGACCTCATTTATTTCTTGTAGCTCTTTCTGAACCTTTTCTAATTTTTTAACAAAAAGGGAAATGAAACACAAGACTGATTATTAACATAAGAATGGCCATAGTGGGTCAAACCAAAGGTCCATCTCACCCAATATCCTGTCTTCCGTCAGTGGCCACTGCTAGGTGCCCCAGAGGGAATGAACAGAATAGGTAATCATCCCTGTCACCCATTCCCAGCTCCTGACAAACAAAGGCTAGGGACACCATTCCTGCACATCCTGGCTAATAGCCACTGATAAACCTATCCTCCATTAATTTAGCTAGCAGTTTTTTGAACCCTGTTAAAGACCCGGTCTTCACAACAACCTCTGGCAAGGAGTTCCACAGGTTGTGTGCGCATTGTGTAAAGAAATACTTCCCATGTTTGTTTTAAAACATTTTTAATTAGGTGACCTGTAGTTCTTGTTATGGGAGGAAGTAAAATAATCTTTCCTGATTTACTTGATCCACACCAGCCATGTTTTTATAGACCTCTATCACAGCCATGGCCAACCCATGGCTTGCGAGCTGCATGCGGCTCTTCTCTCCCCCCCCCCCCGTTAAAGTGCGGCTTGTGAAGCTGCCCCTGTGCCCCTAAAAATGGCCCCTGGTTCCCTGTGCTCTCTGGGTGCTGGGGAGCCATCTGGCACAGTGAAGTAAAATGGCACCGGCCGACGGGAGCCTGATGTGGCCAAAAAGCCAACCCGAGGGGTTTTTAAAGCGTCGGTATCCTTTTTTTTTCCTCGACAACTTTTTCCTCCGTCTCTTTGCACTATACGCACAACTATTTTGGCTCTTTGCCTGTAATGGGTTGACCACCCCTGCTCTATCATATCCCTCTCCCTTAGTCTTCTCTTTTCTTAGCTGAAAAGTCCCAGTCTTATTAATCTCTCCTCATATGGCTGCTGTTCCATACCCTTAATTTTTGTTGCCCTTTTCTGAAGTTTTTCCAATTCCAAGGTGTCTTTTTAGAGATGAGGCAACCACATCTGCTATTCACGGTGTAGGCGTACCATGGATTTATTAAGAGGCAGTAAGACGTTCTCTATCCCCCTTTTAATTATTCCTAACATTCTGTTTGCTTTTTTGACTGCTTCTGCACACTAAGTGGATGTTTTCAGAGAACTATCCACAATGATTCCAAGATATTTTTTTTGAGTGGTAACAGCTAATTTGGTCCCCATCATTTTATATGTGTAGTTGGGATTATGTTTTCCAATATGTATTACTTCGCATTTATCAACATTAAAATTAATCTGCCATTTTGTTGCTTAGTCACCTAGTTTTGAGAGATTCTTTTGAAACCCTTCACAGTCTGCTTTGAACTTAACTATGTTGTGCAGTTTACTATCATCTGCAAATTTTGCCACCTCACTGTTTACTCCTTTTTCCAGATCATTTATGAATAAGTTGAATAGGTTGGTCCCAGTACACACACCTGCAGGACCCTACTAGTAGGGTGAAAACTAACCATTTTATTGCTACCCTTTCTTTTCTATCTTGTAACCAGTTATCAATCTGAGAGGACCTTCCCTCTTATGCCATGACATCTTACTTTCTTTAAGAGCCTTTGGTGAGAGACCTTGTCAAAGACTTTCTGGAAATCTAAGTACACTATATCCACTGGATCCCCCTTGTCCTCATGCTTGTTGACCCCCTCAAAAAACTCTGGTGAAACATGATTTCCCTTTACAGAAACTATGTTGACTTTTCCCCAACAAATTATGTTCATCTATGTATTTGACAGTTCTATTCTTTACTATAGTTTCAACCAATTTGCTCGGTACTCGGTTAGACTTACTGGCCTGTAATTGCCAGTATCACCTCTAGAACCCTTTTTAAAAATTGGCATTGCATTAGCTATCCTCCAGTTATTTGGTACAGAAGATAATTTAAAGGATGGGTTACAGACCACAGTTAAGTTACACAATTTCACATCTGAGTTGTTTCAGAACTCTTGGGTGAATGCAAACTGGTCCTGGTGACTTAATTGCCATTTAGTTTTATCAGTTTGTTCTAAAACCTTCTTTAATGACACCTCAATCTAGGAGAGTTCCTTAGATTTGTCACTTGATATAATGTACACTGGCAGTTTGTGGCAGAGATAGATAGTGAATCCAGATTTGCTGTGTCTAGTCCTGATGGTTATAATTGGTGTTTCCAGAAACCCTTCATTTGCTTTAAAAAAAGAAGCAAAACTATTTTTTAACCCGTGGGGAATTACTTCTCATCTGTTCCTTACAGAGAAAGGTCAACTGAGCAGTATAAAGTTCTCAAACCTTAGGGAACTGAACTGTTGCTGACAGTGGATTTCAGCCTCCAAACAGGTACTGAAAATGATTTAAGCATTTAGAGTGGACAGAGTGAGTGTACTCATGAAAGACTGTAGTATTGGCAGGACTGGGTCCTTTCAGCAGAAGATGCAGAGGAGAAGTGAGGTGGTGCTGACATTCAAGAAGAAAAAGTCTTAACTAAGAATTAAATTAATTTCTGATAATTAAAGTAAATTACATGTGGAATAAATGTTACAGATTTGAAAAATTGCTATCACCAGTCACTAGAGATGTCATACTGGTATAATTGGAAAAAAGCCTTTTTCTGTGAAACGCCACCTGGGATTTTCATGTGTGTTTTTAAGGCTTATACATTTGACTGTAGTATTCAAAAGGGATGTGAATGGTTAACTGGAGGGGGCTGGAGCAGCCTGCCACAGGCCCCCCCAGCCTACCCCTGTTTAATCAGATAAACCTAATGTTTAACCAGTTAACTAATTAAATAGGATTTTGCATCCCAAGTGTTCAGTCTTTCAGAAGATCAGGTCAGGTGAACTTGTTTTCTGCCTAAATCAGAGAAACTGGTGCGCAAAAAACGACATCTATTTATCTTTCTGATCTCTTGACTTTTCTAGAATATGAAAAGAAAAATATTTCAAATGTTGCTGAAAGTACAAGTCTAAATCTTGAGAGAGCACAGATCCCCATGGAGGACAGAAACAAGATTCCCAGGCAGGAGATTCAGAGAACAAGATGCAGGAAATATTCTTTTCCCCAGTATGAAAATGTGAAAAAACAGGGAAGAATGGATCTTAGCCTCCAAACCAAATGAGGTAATATTGCCCATCTGCACGGTTTTCTCAGAAATAAAAAAGGTCTCTCCTTGAATGCCACAGCAGAAACCATACTAAAACGTGAGTGGGAACAACCCAATACATTTAACCTTTTTCTACTCGAGTGTTTGTCAGTAACTGCGCCTACACTCAAGATTTTACTTTCATACTGTCATAGAAATGTAGGGTTGTCCTCTATTCCTGCCTGCTGTGCTCATAGAGGACCAAATATACCCTAAGTAGAACATCCCTGACAAGTGTTTGGAGACTTTTAAGCACAGGTTAGACACTGACTGATTCTATGACCTCCCTTAAAAGCCTTTTCCAGTGCTTAACTATGGTTATAGTTAGATTATTTTACATCCCTAGAAGCAATTGTCTTAATTTGCAGCAAGGTATAATTATTTTAGATAATTATATTAAAAAGAGTAACTGTATAACTGTTAAAAATCCTATTGGTTACATGGTTAACAGTTTTACCAGGGGATGTAAGAGGGATTAGGGAGGGAAGAATGGAGGAGAGGTGCCCCTGCGGCCGCTCCTGGGATCTCTCTTATTGGCCCCACTCCTGGGACACTGGCTACTCTGTGCTGCGGGCTCTGCGGCTGGTAGGCTCCCAGTTAGCTGGCATGTGCTGGGAGCTGCTGGCTGCAGAGCCCGCGGCATAGGGCAGCCAGCTTCCCGAGAGTGGGGCCGGCAGCCAGTTGTGGAGCCTGTAAGCAATCTGGAGGCACTCCTGCAATGCAGCCTGGAGGGACTCTGCATCAGCAGACTAGGCAGTGGTGGCAGCAGAGCTCTGGGCAGCAAGGAGGAGGCTTGGGCGTGGAGCTGGTAAGTGGGACCCTAGCAGATTTTAACTGGTAACAGAAACTGATAAACGGTAACTTACTGCTAACTAGTTAAACTCTTGAATCCCTAATTAATACTTGTTGGACACAGAGAACAATTAAACACCCTTTTTATCTTCTAGGAAGACTGGTATCATGTCCCCCCACCCCCCCACTCTTGGTTTTTCTCAAAACTAAACATGCCCAGTCCTTTCCTCTAGGAATGTGAAGGTTTAACTGGTTAATTGGTGGGCCTGGAGCAATCCCTGCCTGCCATGGGCAGGGGGCTGCTCCAGCTGTGGGAGGGGACGGGATCCGCCACAGGGGAGTCGCTGCTCTGGCATCCTGGCCAGAGCAATTGTTGTCTGCAGTGAGCCTGGGTGCCCTGCAGGCAGGGGTTACTCCGACTGGGATGCCAGAGCAGCTCCTCTCTGTGGGGTGCCCTGGCCTGCTGCAGGCAGCAGCTGCTCCAGCATCCTGGCTGGTGCAGCCCTTTCCTCCAGTGGGGTACTGGCAGTTCAGGGGCTGCTCTGCCCTGGGCTAAAGTATCTCTTGCCTGTCGTGGGGGGCCTTCTAGCCTAGTGGCAAGTGGGGGAGCACTCCCTTCCCCCCAACTGGTTAACCAGTTAAACAATATGCTTAACTGATTAGCCAATTAAACGGAATTTTACATCCCTACTTTCCTCATGGGTCAGGTTTTCTCAGCTTTTTCATCATTTTTTTTTGCTCTCCTCTTGACTTTAATTTGTCCATTTTTTTAAAAAAAATTTTTAAATTATTTTGAAGTGGCACCCAAAACTGGACAACGGTACTCCAATTCAGGCTTCACCAGTGTTGGGTGTTATGTTCAATGTTCCTTTTAATACTTCCCAGAATATTAACTTTTTTATACCTGCATAACATTGTTGACGCATCCAGTTTATGATCCAGATTCTCTTCAGCAGCACTACTGCCCACACAGCTGTTCCTCAATTTCAAGTTGTCTTTGATCTTATCCTTCCTAAGGCCAGGCCTACACTAAAGGGGAATGTTGAATTAAGATATGTAACTCCAGCTACTTTAGTTACATAGCTGGAGTCGACGTACTGTGTTTTGAGTTTCCCTGCCATTCCCACAGCAGGAAGCCAACGGGAGTGAACACTCCTGTTGGCTTCCCTTATTCCTCACAGAAGCAGGAGGAACTCTGTCTTCTGAGTTTGACTTTGAGAATCTTAACTAGACTTGCTAAATTGAACTCGAATATGATCGCGGCAGCATTGATCTTCCTTTTAGTGAAGACATGGCTTAAGTGTACTTTGCACTTGTCTTTATTGAATTGCATCTTGTTGAATTCAGACCAATTCTTGTATTTGTCAGGCTCGTTTTGAATTCTGATCCTGTTCTCCAAAGTACTTGTAACTCCTTTCAGCTTAGTTTCATCTGCATATTTTAATTAACATGCTCTCCATTCTATTTAAGTCAAAATTAAAATTTTGAACAGCATGTAATACACCCCAGGTATATCTTCCCAGTTTGACAGTTTAACCACCAATGGCTACTCTGTGTGTTTTCCACCCGCTCCCCACTCAACCGATTGTGCACCCATTTTATACTATCTTTGTCTAGGCACATCTCTCTAGTTTGCTCATGGTGATGATGTGTGTCAGAAGCTTGTTAAAATGAAGACATATTGGGTCTACAGCTTCCTCGCTATCCACAAGATCACTAATCCTATCAAAGAAAGAAGTTATGTATGTTTGGCAAATTCATATTGGCTATTATACTCATCTAATCTTCTACGTGCGTACAAATTGATTGTTTAATAATTTGTTCCAGTATCTTTCTAGATATTGAAGTTAGACTGGCTGGTCTATAATTTCTTGGGTCCTTTTTGTGCCCTTTTTAAAGATATGTATTTAGCCTTTCTCTGGTCCAATGAGGTCTCTCCCATCTTCCATGAGTTCTTAAAGACAGCAGTTCCAAGATGGTTTCAGTTAGTTTCTTTAGTACAATAATGTTCACTTGCAATAATGTAAATGGTGCAACAAAAATCATACCTGTAACAGCATTACTGTACCAGCAAAAGATTTTCTAGCATAGATGTGGCTATAGAAGCAAGGAAGGGAAAAGGGGGACTCCTTACAAGCTGGAAATAGATCATCCAGAATGTGGTTAGTTACAGTAGAAGTGTAAACTGTTTTCATTTTCAAGGACCACTATCTTACTTGATATGTGAAGAATCGCAGAAAATGTAGCTTTTTTAAAAAAAGTGCAATTTGTTTAATAAATAATTGTGAGGATTTTAAAAACCTTGATTTTTTTTTTTAGCATAAAACTATTGTATACTTAAGAGTTTTATCATCTTATGCTTTGATTGTAACCTGTTTAGGGCAGAGATATTTGTCCTGATCTTTGTAAACAGTGCTGTCCTGGTCCGTAACTTGAGGCTTCTGGGCGCTACTACGACAACACAAATAGTAAATCCACTTTCTATGCTTTACTATAGAGCTTCTGCTTTGAACCATAGTGTCCAACACACTAGCCACATGTGGCTATTTGGCCGGTTGAATGTGGCTAGTTGGCTATTGCAGTAGCCACTATAATGACTACTGTTTCTGAACTGGTTGGATACCACGGGCCTAGAACCTTCTCCAGCCTCTCCTTTCTGGCTTCCTGGGACAGATTAAAGAAACAGGGGTTCTTTTAGATCCTGTCTTCTCCCTTCTCAATGCCAGATAAGAGAGCAGATGAAAAAAGTGTTTATCTGGGTCACTGAGTTCTGCAGCAGTAGAAGAAAGCAGGAAGTTTAAGTCTCAGCTCAGTAATTGGCCTGTTGAGCAAGAGGCTGTGCTGTAGGAGCACTACCATCATTTTCTATTTGGCCAAAGCAGAGCGCCATCCCAAGTATTTACAGGCCATCATCGCTATAAGTCCAAGATATGTTCCAAAAACTTGGACCTATAGCGAAACAACTTAAAGCGGGGAATTTTTTTCCCAAGCTGACTTCCATTTGCTCAAATTCTTTTGGTTGGTTGGTTGGTTGGTTTTATTGCGTGCGACTGAAGATCAGGGAAGGGAAGGACTTACAATGCATCAGTTCTTACAAGTGTCAACAGCTTTAGTGTGGAATGGACGTATACCAGGGCAACTTATAGCGGGGACACCCTGTATGATAGAAGTGAAACTTAATGGGTGTTTAATCTGTCCATGATGGCAAAGCTGTTGGGAATAAGATTTGTTACATTTTACAGGGACTATGTTAAATCAGGTAATAAGATCTAGCATAAATAGTTAGGATTTCTCTGTATGAGACAGTTCAAACAATTTAATGTAAGATGTGATTTTAAAAATAGCAAATATTTTGAAAAAGCAGTGTGAACACTTTTAGGTCAGGTTGAATGGTTTATTTTGGCTTACTTTTATTTATTAATTAGGATTACTAGTTTGGGCCAAAATAGTGCAACCTTAATTTGACCCCTTCGTTCTTGTGTGTGTGTGTACACATCATGATATAGCCTTTAATTATGTGATCACATACCATTTTTCAATAATGTTATTTTATCATACCTTTCAAGTAAAATAATCTTTCAGGATTTGTTAAAAGAAAAAAATTCCATCATATTGACACGTACACAGGTCAGTGGGGTTGGAGCTTTTAGATCCCCCTACACAGCATTCTACCAGATGAATCAGTGGAGTAACTGACAGCCGTGATAGTGTGTTCTTCTGTGGACCAGAACAAGGGAGTGGATGAGAGACTCGCCTTGTTACTGAATTTCACAGATATTTGGGATAGCAGTATACAGCTGCTCCCCGAGTTGTGAACGGTCGAGTTACGACCGTTCGCACTTACGACCAAAGCTCCCATGGAGCAGTCATAAAGGTGATCCTCGAGTTACGAACGCGACCCATGCTTACAAACTGCGCGGTCGTGTGTAACTCAATGGGGTCCGAGTTACGAACAGATCAAGTTACGGCCAAGAGTTTGGTCCATAACTCGTTCGTAACTCGGAGAGAGGCTGTATGCGTGGGTTTCTTGGTTTCCATTCCAGGCTCTGAGGGAGTGTGCTCTTGCAGACACAGACTTTTTTGCCCATTCTCCCAAGCTTGACCACATCTTTTCCTACCTGTCCTAGTCATGTCTCTTCTCTTACTCCTGGCTCTTGCTCTAGTTCCATTGTCACCTAGTCAATCCTAATCTCTTTGCCCAGCCAGTTCTAGTCTTTCCATCTGGGTTCCTCATCCAGTGTGTCTTTTTCTGCTATTTTCCGGTTCTAATCTCCCTTCTTGGGCTTCTCATCTAATTTATCTTCCCTGCTAGTTGTTTTGCCCAGTCAGTCCCAGTTCTTCCCCTGAACTTCAGCTTTTTGTCTGATCTGTCGCTCTTCCCATTCCACTGGTTCCTAGTCCGTCTCCTTATTAAATTTTTTCATTAATTACTTCTTTCCCCAGCCAACTGTGTCTCTGTTTCCTCCTGTTTCCCTGACTGGATCACCCCCTTCTATCCTCCTGCCAAGTCTCCTAGCTGAAGTTCATCATCTTCCCCCTCCAGTTCCTGTATCACCAAACTCCTTGTGTCAATATGATACTTTCCCTCCCTGCCAGCAACTTCCTCTTTCCCATTACCTAGATCTGACTGCCTTTGTGGTGGTGAAGGGACATCAAGAATCCAGTAGAGGTAGACCCCCCTGCCTTATTCTGGAGCACTCATTATAGGGGGAAAAGCCAGCTTTGCCTCTGTACACTGTGGATGGAGCACATTCAGTAGCTCTGTAGAGATAGACCAGACTACACATGTGCTGTTAGGAGCTTGACTGTGTTAGGTGAGGGCAGAATCTTTGAAGTTTTTTAGGTGCTAAGATCTAAAGTCTCACCTGAGCATGTGTGAACTACTGCTTTTAAAGGCTTATAATGTTCAAATTAGGATGTTTTTCATAAAGACAGCAAAAAGCATATATCATAGAAAGGCCACCCGCTGCCATATTTCATGTCTGCTCCAAAGTACAGGTTACTAGAAGTGTTTAAAGAAAAGGTTGACAGAATTTTTTAACAAGGGTAAAACACAAGCTTTTTTTTCTAGCTGACTTGATAATAATAAGTGAGAGGGTTTTTTATGCATTTACACCAAATGCAAACAGCAGTACTAAAGCTTGTTTTTTTAGTTGAGCGTACGATATTCAGTCTCCTAGTTCCACTGAATCCCTCTTTGATGCCGAGAGATTCCGATCTCCTAAAATACTGACAGCTTGAAAATTATTTGTGTCTAAAAGAGATAATATTCTAGATCTCTTTGGACTGGATTCTCTAGAGGGACTTTTGTGATCTGACCACTGAATTGGGAAAAATAAACTTTAAATTCCTTTTCTGAAATGCTTTTGTATTTATCTGCAAGATACCTACACATATAAAGAAGATAAGTAGATATTTTCAATATGGTATTACACGGGTAAAAGCAGTCCTTTGGTAAAAGCAATGTACTTGGTGTATTGTGGAATAAAATAAGCAGTGGAATATTTTTGAAAACCTGCAAAACATGGTCTAGCTGTATAGGTGGGAAGGTTCCTATAATCAAGGTGAAAAATAATGGGCATGGATAATGTTTTTAATAATTAGGATAGTAAAAGGTAAACAGGTTTTAGGTTTAATATGAAAACAGAAAGGTATAGGATTAGTAAAAGACTAGATACAGTAATAAAAAGTTTGAGGATAGCACTGAGATTAGTAGCACAAGAGACAAGAAGGATGATGGAGGGAAAATCTAGATGTAGGACAGTGTACAAACATCAGGGTATGTTACAACATTAACTAAAGTCATACACTCTTCATGCTGGTTTTAGAAATGTTACTTATTCTGAATAAAGCTGGGAGTGTTTCTGCATGCAGGCTGGATTTTATCAAGATAGTTTTCCCCCTGAAGTTGTGTGTGTCTCTGACAAAATATTTTGGCAATGCTAGAAGGTGTGTGGACACCCTCCCTCCTTTTTTTTGCTATCGTGAATTGGGTGTTGAAAAATTTAAATTTTGCATTGACTTCTGCAGAGTAAAAGTATATGACTTCTTTGTATTGGAATTCTGTTCATAATGGTGATCATTTTAGAAGAGATCTGAAAATGTTTTGAGAGAGACACTAAAGTTTTTTTCCTTTTCTGTACTGACACACCTATTCAACTTTCTCCAGGGCTGTATAGAAAATGGCAGTCTTTTTTATTAAATCTGCTTTTAAAAATTTTGACAACTTGTTTTTAAATATGCATATGAATTGCCATACATTTTCTAAACTTGCGGTGTGGTGTGGTGGTGGTGTACTAGGAGAGATTTAATAAATAGCTGATCTTTGAAATTTGTACTGTTGTCTCAGTTTGAGGTGTAAAATCTGAAAGAGTGAGCTGATTAGCTTAAATCAGTGTGTTGTGTTACCTTCTGTGGTAGAAATTAGGGCAATGTTTGGGACATAAGATGCTGAAGTCTTAGCAGCTCCTTTTTCTTGTCTCAGAATAGTTAAAGTGGGGATGTTAAGAAGCGGGTATTTGACTAATTGTGTAGTCGATAAAAATTTTGTTGACTACACGATTAGTCCATAAGAGAAGGCACTCAGTCCCAGCTCGCGCCAGGTCTGAGCTACCCCCTCTGCGGCTCTGCAGTTTAAATGTAGTCAGAGATGGACTGACTGCCTGCTCGGCTCTTACTACATTTAAACTGCAGAGCCACGGCGGGGGTAGGTCCAGACCTGCAGAGACGGTGTTGGGGGGGAAAATCAGCTTTTAACCCAGCTCTCCTTAGCACTGGCTCCTGCTCCTCCCCAATGCTGCCTCTCATACAGAGGCAGCAAGAGGGGAGGGGGAGAGAAATGTAAGTAGTCAAGTAGTTGACTTGACTACTTGCTTACATCTCTTAGTTAAAGGTGAGTTTTGAGTGTGTTACTTTGAATTTATTTCAATCTGTGATTGTACCAGTGACTTTTTTCCATGTACAGCCAAGCTGTTACTGATATTCAAGAAACTGGCTGTTAGAAATCTGGTTTTTTAAGAGTCCTCTATTTTATTACGCTGCAGAAACTTGTATTTGATTTCCCACGCATTCCCAAGTGAATCTTGTTAAAAAAGGTGAATCAATAAACATTACATTTAACCAATTAGCCAGAATCCTATGGATGGCGAGACAGCTGGAGCAGTGCCCTACCCGTGGCACGGCGCAGTGGGCCTGGCCAGGCTGGAGTGGCTGGGCCACTAGTTAACCAGTTACCCCAGTAAGCATACTGGCAAGGCTAATGCTTACTGGGTAATTGGTTAATCCTTTACATCTCTAGTGAACATATGTACCCAATGCTACAATTGTTCTTTTGCTTTCAGTGAAGTGTTGTAGCACAAAATGCATTTCAGTTCTGATATAATATAAAATGCACATTTTTGGTCCTTGTACAAATTCAATTATGTCTGATTATTCTAATAGTAGAAATAAGCATGCTGCTTTCTATTACATAAAATAGGGGTGTTAAAATGTGTTTTATTTAGGTAAACGTTTAACTGCTGAAAATTTCAGCAGTTACACATTTACACGTGGGAGCAGGGGGCTCCTGCAGAGCCTCCTCTCCATCTCTGCCCCCCCCTTCCCGCCCTGTGCTGCTGCCTCAAATCTTAAATATATCTTATCTTGATGGGACTTAAAAGTTCACTGTGGAATGAATCCACAATTCTTGTTTCAAAAACAAGATTTTCCTCCTTTCTCAAGGGACTTCTGTAACTTTATATAATGTTATTTAAAAAAAGAGTATTTCTCTTAGGAGTGCTTAGAAATATCAGGAAATTAAAATGGACTTTCTCCAGTTGGGCAGTTTCAGGACTCTAAATGTGAGAAAACAAACCAAATTGTTGCATTTTTAAAGAAAATATAAGACTTGAATCTCAGCAGTTTTTTCTGCTTTGTTGTGTAACTCCTACTCCCTCCCCCACTTTCCTTCCTGGGTTACTCTGGAGCAGGCAACTCTCACCTATGTGCCTGATGTTGTTGACACCTAAAGGAGATACTGAAAATCCCAGTGGTGATATTGGAGGTGGAAATCCTCTATCCACCCCTCCACTGCAGTCCCTTTACTCTCATTTTTCCCCAAGGCATCATGGGACTTGTGGTCTCTAAGGTTAGTTTACAGCATGCAGGATCTTCCTAAATGGACACTTCCAATAAAGTTTAGAGGCCCTTCTTGTAAAGAGGACTTACAGTTGTTTAGAAGCATACTTTTTTGTGTGGTTTGTCTCTAAATTGCAATGAATGCTAACTTGGTGTATGTCTCTATAGGAGTTGTAATTGTTTCCCAGCATGGGCAGGAAGATGTGCCAGTTCTGAAAGTTAGCCTATGTCTGTCTACTTGTGCTAGGAAGCTGCTGCATAGATATGTTTGGTGTGGTGACTAGGCTTGGTAAAAGAATTCCTCTCTGACACAGATGCATATCATACCTTACTGAATTAAGCTGAAAGTTGCAATTTACAGATTTGAGTAAGGTACTTGCTAGGAGGGAGAGCAAGAATGACAAGTGCCTATTTTTCTCTTTAGAGAACTGGTTTGCAGACTTTGACACAATGTTTACATGAGCAAGTAAAATGATTTCCATATTACAGAGTAAAACTCCAATAGTCCGGCATCCAATAGTCCGGCACTCCTGATAGTCCGGCATCAAAATGGCAAGAGCCTAGTGAGTGAGCTTCGGCAAAAAATGAGTCACAAGGTAACAGTGGCAGCAGCTGAACTGAGCAAAAAGGGTAAAAAAGGCTTAAAAAACTAAAACATTACAGTATACTGTATACAGTATGTACAATAAAAAGGGTTAAGAACCCTTTATACACAGTATATAATGTATACAGTGTATATATATAACCTGCTTATAGTACCTCCTGATAGTCTGGCATATCTGATAATCCGGCACCACCTAAATCCCATAGGTTCCGGATTATCGGAAGTCTACTGTATAAAAAAATTAACACTTTTAGAAAAATCATCTTAATTACAACAATTCCCCTAATATTTTACCTTTTTTAGTGTTTTAGAAACAAGATCGCCATGGCCACAGAAATTGGCTCCCCGCCCCGTTTTTTCCATATGCCAAGGTTCCAGCACCAGGCACCCCCGGCAGCTGTTCTACAAGAGACCTGATTTTGCACAGCAGCAAGCAATGCAGCAACTCACCTTTGATGGGAAACGAATGAGAAAAGCTGTGAACCGGAAAACTATAGACTACAATCCCTCTGTAATTAAATATTTGGAGGTAAGTCTAGGTAGCCTCGTATATGAAAATCTGAATAATGTTTTCTGACACTGTGACCATATCTGAAATTTGAATAAAATCAGAGAGTAATTTGGGTAACTGGTGATCATGTAGAAGTGACAGTGCTTTATAGAAATGTACAGACTCACTGAAGCATGGGTAGATACTGCTCCTTCTGAATAAAACAATAAATATTTAGTCCGTGTTTGAAGTAAAAGATTTGCTCTTTTAAACTTTTCTGTGAATTCTGATTTGGGACAGGAATTCATATTTTACTACTTTGTTTTGACATTCAAGCTCATATCTTACATTAATTACGTTAAGTCATATGATCATTCTTTGCTACTTTTGGCTTTTTCTTTGTTGTTTTTTGTTGTTTCTCCCCACAACCAAAAAGCTTGTGTTCATATTGGGTAACAGAATAGTAGTTGTCATTTTCTATTCAGCTGCCTCCTTGAATGAAGAAAACTCTAATATACGCTACTCATACCACAGAGTCTGTGAACCACCTTGTTCAGCCTAATGGCTGAAACTACTTTGACTCAAACACTGTGGAAGAAATCTTTCAAAGAAAACAGTATCTATCTGGCTTTCCCAATGACTTCATCTTTTCGGCTTCTTTTGTATTTTGTTTCCAGATTGAGGTTTTCTGTATTGTGTTCAGTATTAGTTCAGAGGAGATATTACACGAATGTTGTAAATCCCCGAATAGTAATGGGAATGCTGGCAGAACCTCAATTGCCAAAATGTGAAGACAGCATTATACTGTGTGTGTCCCTTCCATTGAAGTTAACCCATAGTTAACTTCCATTGAAGTTAACCCATAGTAATAGTTTGACAACAAAAAGGAAATCGAAATTGCAAAAAAGACATTTCTGAGTATTTTAAATATTACACTTTAGCATATCTGAAGAATGAACAAATGATTTTATAGCTGTGTTCCAGTGGGCTGCTTTTGCTAGCTCACATAATTAATAAAAACAGAAAATCACTTTGGTAGTCCAGTATCACTTTTTTTACTTCTGGAGAAATTAAGGATTTATTTACCCAAAACTTTGCATGCACTTGTTTTAGTTCAAATTTATGTTTATATAAATATTTTTAAAAATAGTCTTAGGTAACTGTGATGCTGTCTAAATTACAGAGCTTATGCCAGTTTCATGTAGATCAGGATGGACAATAATTTTTGATGAGGGGGCCACTCCCAAGATTTTGGAAAGTGGTTGAGGGCTGCATTCTTCCATGGCATTAATTGGAGGGGGTGCAGAGTCTGGGTTGGAGGTTGGTTGCGGAAGAGAGCTTGGGGTAAGGGACTGGGGTACAGGAGGGAGAATGGAGTCTGGGAGGGAGTTTGGGTGAAGGAGGTAGTTGTGACCTACGGCAGGGAATGGAGGTGCAGGGTTTTGGGATGTGACATAGGGTAGGAGGGGTTTGTGATCTTAGGCAGGAGATTGGTGTGCCAGACCTGGGAGGGGGTTATGGCTGCACGTGGAGTAGTGGGGCAGGAGTTTGGGGCAGAGGGTTGGGGAAGGGAGGCGATGAGGTGCCAGAGGCAGGTTCTTGCCAGGAGACTTGCCTGCCTGCAGAGCTAAAGGCTTGCAGAGCGTAAAATGTTTCTGCCTGCTTGGCCATGTGCTTGAGTGAGTGAGCAGGAGGGTTGTGCTTTGTGCTGCCTGTTATTCAAACAGGCTGCTCCCATTGGCCAGTGTCTGTCCAGAAACCAGCCAATGGGATTTTGCTTGGGACAGGAGCTGTATCTGAATCTTCCCCCCCCTCGGACTCAGAGAGAAAATGTCCCACAGCCGTGTTTCTGAGCGGCCTGCGGGGCAAGCAGGAGAGCTTGCCTGGGGCTCCCTGCTGCCTCTGCAGGGCTGGATCCGGCCCGCAGGCTGTATTTTGTCCAGGCCTGATGTAGATGCAACATACACCAATGTAAAGAATTTTTCTGATGGCATAGGAAATCACCTGCCAAAACTCCGGTCATCTGAAGAAGTGGGCTGTGCTCGTGAAAGTTCATGATACCATCTACATGTTTTGTTAGTCTATAAAATGCTACTAGACCATTTGTTGTTTTTTAAGTTTATTCTGTATAGACTAACTCAGCTACCCCCCTGAACCTGCCAAGATTGTTAGTTATGCTGACAGAAGCCCTCCTACATCAGCATATGCTATGTCAATCGGGAGTTTTGGCAGCACAGCTGTAATGGTAGGGGGTTGTGTTTTGTCTAATGCCCCTTGTTTATGTTGATATAAGGTTTTAAAAATGTAGAATAAGTCTTTATTGCAGAAGAGGTTTTTGTGCTTATCTAGCAAAATTTATGGGTTTTGAATCCCATAACATCAAAAGTTAAGGTGTGCTCAAATCCAAGTCCAAACTTCCTCCATATTTAACTGAGCTGAAATTTAACTGTTGTGGCATGTTTCTATAACCTCACTGTCATTCTAGTTAGAAAATCTTATGCCAAAAACGTTTACCTAAAATTCTTTCTTAAACTTTGATTTACAGTTAAAACTTGGTTGAATCCACAATATTGAGTTAAAATACAGTGCTTCTCTTAAATTTATCATACTGTGAATCGTTATGTCTGATACTTGATTACTGTTAAGTATCAGAGGGGTAGCCGTGTTAGTCTGAATCTGCAAAAGCGGCGAGGAGTCCTGTGGCACCTTATAGACTAACCGAAGTGTTGGAGCATAAGCTTTCGTGGGCAAAGACCCACTTTGTCAGATGCATGTCATGATTACTGTTATGATTGGTAACATAGAGTACCATATATGTGGGAAGTGAATTTTTTGTCATCTGGCCTTTCTAACCTTATTCCTGTGATTACACTGTCTGCTGTTGGTGCCCTGATGATAAACATGTTCTTTCTACACATGCACTGCTGAGTGGAACTTGCTTTAGTTCAGAGGCTATCAACATATCTTTTAGATTAGGTAGAGGGCTCGCTGCAGAGGCTGAGCAGAAGTATACAGGTCTTTCTGGCCTAGAAACCATGAGACGAGGATTGTGTGTCTCTTGTTTTAATGCAGAATGCCTTCCTCGTCTTTTTACATAGAACATTTACTTTCAGTGAATAAATTCTTGGCAATCAATGAGCCCCAGTTGCACTTTTGCACTGGATGTGTTCCGAAAAATATGCAGTGCGTGCTGAAGCTTCCAAATATGCACTCTGTAAAATTGCTACTTTTTGTTGAATTACACTGAAATACAGTAGTAATAATAACCAGGAGCTCTTTTCTACTTTCCAGAATAGAGTATGGCAGAGAGACCAGCGAGATATGCGGGCAATTCAGCCTGATGCAGGATATTATAATGATGTAAGTACAAATATGTATATGTGCTTTTGAACCCCTATTGTAGATAGTAAAACTCTTCTTCCTGAAAATCAGGACTGTATACCAAAGTTCTCTTTTTGCTCTTGAGAGGTGACACAGACTTAGAGGGTATCTTCATGCTCAGAGGAACCTTTTTGTCCCAAGAAGAGAGCCTGAAGGGTAATGGACTATTTCAGTCCTTTTCTAATGCAATGACATAGCTAAAATTAAGGTGTTGAAACGTTAGTTGCGTTTTAGATGTTTGTGTCTGTTCATAAGATGACGAAAATAGTCTCTGCTGATCTCAAACACTAAACTTTATTTAAATCATTCATTCCTGCAATCAAATGCTGCTTTTTCCACAATGAGCCTCCTGGGCCTTTGCTTTTCTTTCTGTTTCCCAAAGTGCAGATTGAAACTTTGTTGCTAACGCTCTTTTCTTTCCTCACTTACAGCTGGTCCCTCCTATAGGAATGCTGAATAACCCAATGAATGCTGTAACAACAAAATTTGTTAGGACATCTACAAATAAAGTAAAATGCCCAGTATTTGTTGTCAGGGTAAGTATTATGTTAGCCTGGGGTTGATCAGTTAACTGAGAAATACTTGTTTTAATAAAATCAGAATAGCTAAAAAATAAAAAGAGTAATGTTTCCAGCTAAAGCCATCATTTAGGATTCTAGGTCATGGGCACCCCAATGTTTTGTTTTTTTTTAAATCCTGGACGGACATGCCTCACCTTTTTTTCTTTGAGAATCCCAGAAAAGATTCTGGAACAATTAATCATTTTATTCACTGTTTGGCTTGTATGTATTTCACCTTCAGTCTAATTTTCTCAACTTTTTTTGTGTCCGTGTGTCTCAGCATTGGCTTGAGGGGAATCAGCTCCAAGGAGGGGGTAGTTCAGGCACCATACCTGTTCAGTTCTTTCAGTTTACTAGCTTGCCTGCAAGGGTGCCAGGATGCTAGTAGTGGCATGTTTGATGTAGACACTTGTTCACTAGAACTGTATTGAAGATACCAAACTCATTTCACATAGGTGACTGGGAAGACATCTTCTGATAACTCTTGGTTAGTAGTGTCTTGGATTGGATTTGAACTGGTGATGTAGAGATGAAAAGCCCTGAATCCTATGATGATCTGATTTTTTTTTTCCTGCCTTCCAACACAGTCACTTTAGAAATCCAAATGCTTTAGATTTTCATGTAGGGACTTATAATTTAACTAATGCTGAAGGATACAGGAGAGGTGTCTGAGGATTGTCTATACAATCTAAATCAGTTTTTCTTTTGCAGTGGACTCCAGAAGGGAGGCGCTTGGTCACTGGGGCTTCTAGTGGAGAGTTCACCTTGTGGAATGGATTGACTTTCAACTTTGAAACAATATTACAGGTAACTGCATTCAGCAAGCTGACTCTATCTTTGTCTGAGATTACAAAGAATATTATAGTACTGCATCTCCACATCCTCACCATGGGCTAATGGGCTGAGTGGAGTCCAGAGAACTGGGATCACCCAAATACTTTTCCTGCTCGGTCCCTGATTCCTGTTCTAATCTTGGGCAATCATCTCCCTGTCTGAAATAGATATTTCCGACTTGTTTTCAAGGGAATATTGTGAGGATTTTTTATGTTTTAAGTAATTGGAGATGAAGTGAAAGTATATAGCTCTTCATGTAAATTGTGTACTGCCTTGTGCAAGATGCATAAAGTAGTATGTCCATGAAGAGCTTGCATATCTAAATATTCTCCATTTTATTCTCTTGTCATAAATGTTAAATGTACACATTCTGACTGACTTTTGTGTTCATGTGGGTTAGGTAACATTTGAACATATTTGCTAGCAGTTTTATTTTTGACTCCTTAGGCTCACGACAGCCCTGTAAGGGCCATGACTTGGTCACATAATGATATGTGGATGCTGACAGCAGATCACGGGGGATATGTGAAATACTGGCAGTCCAACATGAACAACGTCAAGATGTTCCAGGCACATAAGGAGGCGATTAGAGAGGCCAGGTTTATACACAATATACCATTTTCTGTAGTACCTATTTCCATAATTAGACTGTTCTCTAAGTGTATTCTGGGTGCAGAGATGCATGGGTTCTGTCATATTCTGGGAAACTTCATGCACCAAGTAAACACAATACTTTCTTTTGTTTCCACATTCTCACCGTTTTGCTGGCAACTTTCTGAAATAGTATTGTCCCAATATCTGCCTCTGCAATATGTTAGAGATGTATTTGTCTGCCGCATTTTGCACTGGTATTCTTTTCATTTATTTATGGTGACAATGTGTATCAGTTATTCCTTTTTATACGGACTGTGTAAGATAATAATTTCATTCCAAATAAAGAATTCAGTCTTTAATAATCTAACTGAATAAAATATAAAATCTTCAGAAATAAAACACCTACATAGTTCTCACGAAATAATAAAAAAAAAAAACCTAAATAAAGTGAAGAACTGCTTGGCTTTTGGTGAGGCCAAGGTTTCCACTAATACTGAAGACCCACACAGGTTGCCACATCCAGAAGTCTAATGTTAACATTGAATGGGTTCTTAAGCTTTGAAGCTGTAAGCAGACCATTGCAAAGAAGACTGTAGGACATTTTCCTGGTTCAGTGTTGATGCCTCAATTGTGCAAATGTATATTTTATATAAAAATGGAGTTTAAGTGATATTTTCTCAGTAAGATGTATATGAAAGATGTTTCTAAAGTAATCATGGATAAATTTTTTAGTAAGATATGTAAAGAGAAGAAATGCTTTTAAAGTAAAGTAAACCTGAAGAGGAGCTGCAGACCCAAAATAAATCTAAAGCAGTGTTTCTTCAGATTGGGGTGCTGCCCTTGGTGGTAAGAGGTTCACTGCCACAGCAATACTCTGTTGAAGTCATCGCTTTCCCCTCTGATAAGGTTCAGATTTCCTGACAGAGTTTGATTTACAAGTCACGGGTACGCTGGATGCAGTTATTGGTTTAGTGTATTATGTCCATACGCTGAATTTCTCCAATAGTAAGCCCTTTCCCGATCATAAAGATTCAAGATTTCAAGGGGATTGCTGTTGAATTAACTGAACAGAGACTCTTCCTAGGTCTTTCTCTGCACCAGAAAGGAAGTGGCTCCCTGTCAATTGCTGGAGTTGGTCTGAGCTTAATCATGTGGTTAAATAACCCCACACTTTTCCCAGTGGCTTTCATCAAGCGATATTGATCAATTTGGAAGCATCTTACATGGTTGTAACTTCATTTGGCAGAGGGGAAGATCTTCCCTCTGTTTCTTTTCATGTGTGTGGAACAGGTTTTATTTAAGAATTTTTCAGCAACCAGTCAAACTGCTAGTAGTAGTAGCAGCCTCTTCCTATTCCCCACCTTCCCTAATTTTTGCTTGTCTTGCTGCAAGGCACCTGTGGCTGAAGAGGAAATTTAGTGCTCTCCCTTGTGCTTCTGCACAATGTCACTACCAGTATCAACAGTGTGAAAGTCTAGGGCTACAGTTGCTGTTAAGTCAGTTTCATGTTACTGCTGATCTCACAGAGAAGGTGCTGCTGTGTACAGTCCTAGGTAGGATAGTGCTAAATATAAATTCTGGATTTTCCCACTTGACTGGGGGGTTCAAAATACAGAAGTAAATCCTAAACTAAATTCAGTCTTCTGATGAAATGTCAGTTGGCAGACAGTGTGTTTAATTAGTGGCCCTTGTGTTCAAATGCCTCTTTCAATGTATAACTCCTTACAGTTTAATTTTGCCCTGTCTGAGAAGCATAGATATTCTGTTAAATGCTGACTTCTTTCCCCTGCTGTGTGTCTTCATGTAACAGTTTCTCACCCACGGATAATAAATTTGCTACATGCTCTGACGACGGCACTGTTAGAATCTGGGACTTTCTACGTTGCCATGAGGAGAGAATTCTTCGAGGTATGTGTGCAAATAGTACTGATTGGGATATTTCAAGAGGGGTAAAACCTTTTTGTAATTAAGTGTTCACAATACAGAAATATCAACTTGTCTCCATTTTTCATATGACATCGCTGCTTAAATCCTCAAAGCAGATAGTGCCACTAGGAAAACAGACCTTTGAGTTGACCATTGTTTTTTATATCTCCCAGTGTCCAGACATTTTTTCAGATTTACATTACTCATACTTACTGCCTGTTTAAACTCTTTAGAATTTGAAGTTTGGCATTTTAAGATTCTTTCCTACTCTTGGTGAGAAACAGCTATTAGGTAGGCAATATATTCTTAATCTTAGTGCTTAGTAATTGTGACAACATTTGCTCAAGAATACACATACAGTCATGCAGAATGTACTGTTTGTAGGGAAGTAAAAAACACTAATTTGACTCACATTTATTCTAAGATACATCATTTACTATTTCTCTATGTAGAACATAACATTTAGGTGAACAAAAAAGTAAAGTTTTGACCATACCACACACTGCTAGCTTCTCATTTAAATAGTAGTGTCTGTGAGAGGACACTTTTGTGAATCCTTTCCATTAGATTCAATTCAGCAGCTTTCTACATCTTTTTCTACAACCTTGTTTATTAGCAATAGCCTATATAATCTATTCCTTTCTTTCTGGAGATGCCAGTTAATTATCTTCATAAATTGGTCCAGAACAATAGGTGTAACAGAATGAAATGTCATTAAGGGCTCTATTAACACTGTCCTATCTTGAGATATGAACGGGATGTTACCATGTAGACAGTCTGCAAAAAAGATGACTAACAAAACACTGGAACCCTTGGATTAGGTGCCTGAAGTCATTTGACATTTGCCAATGCCAGAGGCATTGTGAAATCTTATATCACACTTGGACTTGCGCCATTTTTACAAAACTGAATATTCCTCTCTTCTCTTGACCTCTCTGTTGTGATTTTACTGTCATATTATCACTCTGAACCTCACTACTGTTGAAGTCTAGCATTTCAATATAGTCTTTAAAGATTTTTCCATCAGAAACATCACTGCAGGAGTTTCTGTTCCTTTCAGGAGTTGGCAAACAGATTTCTAGGGCATATTGTTGGTATTACAGTTATCCCTAATTAAACAAGAAGTACTGTGGCACCTTTGGGTGTGTCTACACAGCAGGGCTTAACTTGAAATAAGCTACGCAAATTGCATATCTTATTTCGAAATTGGGAGAGTCTACTCAGCACTTATTTCAAAATAGAGCACTCTTCCTCTGACTTCCCTTACTCCTCGTACAATGAGTGTTACAAGAGTCGGAGTAAGAAGTCCTCCAGCTTGACAGTATTTTGACATTATTTCACAATAACTGCCTGCTGTGTAGACACGGACTAAGTTATTTTGAAATAATGCTAGTTACTTCGAAATAATGTTGCTGTTTAGACGTACCCTTAAAGACTACCAAAAAATGTATCATGAGCTTTCGTAAGCAAAACACACTTCTTCAGATGAGCTTCCACTCACCCACTTCCAGCTCATCTGAAAAAGTGAGTTTTGCCCACAAAAATAAATACATATTATTTTAGTCTCTAAGGTGCCACAGGACTACTCGTTTTTAAAGTTACATACTAACACGGCTACCTCTCTGAGACTGGTTATCCCTAAAGGCGCCTCTCAGTTGGGGGCCATTATGCTGTCTGCTATACAAAGGATCAAATTCTATACTGATGTACATTCTATGCATTCATATTAACTATTAAGTTGGATTGTATAAGGGAGGAGAGATTGCATCAATTCAGAGTTCAGTCCAGTGTGCAAGTCTTACATTAACTTCACTGTTCTTTCCTTATCTTCTGTGTTCTTCTGCAAGGAGGACTCTTAGGCCAATGGAAAAAATTACTTAAGAATTTCAGGCCCATATATATTTCTACTGTATTTCCTTCTGCTGTTTCATTTATTTTACAGATTGGGATTGTGTGTACATTCTATATATACTTTCATTTTTAAATACACTATACAGTTGTCAGCATGTAATTCATCATTTATATGTAGCAAAATAGTTCTATGAAGAGACTAGGGCTTGTACTGTCATTATCCACATATGCTCCTTTTCAATGACTTTTTGTAAATCTTCACCACCCAACATAATAGAGCACATGGATTCTTGTGAGAACCTCTATTTTTGCTTGTAGAACCAAAAACAAACAAAAAAAATTACACCTTTCTAAAAGTGGTGGAAAATGTGATCTCTCCATTCAGGAATGCAAGAGATTGGATTTTTTTGGTGCCCTGTGTTGTATAACTGATTAAAAACTATATGAGAACCTGTTACTTGTCAGTAGAGAGCGAGCTGTAATATGGGCTTTCTTGCTCCAAACTTTTCTTTATCTTCTGCCCACATATTGAAGTTTTTAAGTATTATTTAGGATAATTGCCTGACTTTTTTTTATCAAGTACAGATTTTAAAATGTGTGCACTCCCCTATCATGATAGTTATCTTAAAATATTTATTTTTGCTTAAGTTTTCAGCAAGTGAAAGTGCAATGATCTGTATGCAAATTAGAATCCTAAGAGGATTTCAGTAAGACTCCTATCAATATATCTCTCACACTTTGACCTGTTCAGTTATGTCTATATATACTCAAGAATGATGGTATACTTCCTGTTCTCTCTCAAACCATTCTTCAAGTATTCTGATTAATTCTAATGCCATTGAAGTTCCAAAGAATTAAGGGGTTGCTCTTTGACTCTTAAAATATTACACTATCCTCCAGCTTTTGAATATCTGTTTATAAAAAATAGAAGACCGTAACACTTCATTGTCAGAGTGCATGTAAAAAACCCATTGTATAAGACCAAATACCAATGACAAGTTTTTCCTGCTGATTCTACAGCAGCAGCAGCAAGCTAATCAACGCTATTTCAGAACCAGCCTTAGGATCTTGTGCTACCATGCTGCAGTAGCACACTTCTAGTTCGCTTCTAGGTTAGCAAGACCAGAGTTTGCAGCAGTCAGGTTTATCTCTGGTATAATATGAAAATATGCCATTGACTTAATACAGCTGCTTTTGCTTACTGTAGAAGTGACCAGATTTGTTCATCTACATTAGGGGAGGAAATGTTGCTCTTAGGGAACAATTCTAGGCAGTTTGGAGGGGTGGGGTGGATGATGGACTGACCTTCAATTTAGGATGGAGGAAAGAGAGAGGGAGATAGGAGGACAGGGGTTTGAAGAATTCCAGAAAAAGATATCATGTCATCACTGAAGGTAGTCAAAGTCATTCTCATTTTGGTTTCGTTAGGAATATTAAAGGCAGTTAACATTTGCCAAATGGAAAAACACTAATGTAGAAAATTAAACCTGTTTGTGTCCTATTTTGCTTTATTGTAAAAAAGGCCTGAATTAAAAGAGGGGAAAAAAGCCCAACTCCATCCCTTTAAACTTAAAAAAACAACAAATGGTCTGGTAGCACTTTATAGACTAACAAAACATGTAGATGGTATCATGAGCTTTCGTGGGCACAGCCCACTTCTTCAGATGACCGGAGTTTCTGAAGTGGACTGTGCCCATAAAAGCTCATGATACCATCTGCATGTTTTGTTAGTCTGTACAGGATAAACTTAAACAACAAATGGTCTGGTAGCACTTTATGGACTAACTTGGCTACTCCCTGAAGCTTCCATCCTTTTAGCATTTTAATTGCTCAGCTTTCATTCTTTTGATATCATTGTCTTACTGTTTCTTCAATTACTATAGTCTGGGCAGAAAAGTCTTAACTTACTTTTTAGCATTAGATACTCATTTGGTTTATAAAAAAATGTTTCAAGCTTATATTCTAATCTATATCATAAAGATATAAGAAGTACAAAAAATTATCTTGAAGGAGACTTTTGTGTTGGAAACTTTGAAATAAGAGCAGTAGTACAAACAACGTTTCACCTGAGAGTTGTGGTGTTACAAATTTTTTCAGTGTAAAAACATGACAGAATCAAGTAGGAAGTTAAAATTGACTGGATTGGAGTAAAGCCCTTGTTTAAACATAAATATTTTTTATAATTATGAAGCAAAGATATTGAATTTTATGGAAGTTCAATTAAGTCTTGTATGGAAGAATTTTTAGGCCTTTCTAAAGGCATTTCTGTTAGGGTAAGTGAAACCAAAACTGATAAATCTTTGATCTAAAGGTTTTGTTGTGAGACTCATAAATCAAGGATTTGTGCTTGTAAACTTTTCTCTGACAACTCACATGTTCACCTTTTTGTAGGAGCTTGTTCCATCTGAAATGGGTGTGCAGAAATTATACATATTTTCTAAGAGACTAAGGTAGCTAGCCAATGACTTTATTGAGAAGTGTTGAATCCCAGGATGTTGGGTTCAAGCTAACATTGCTAGGAAGGTGTTTAAATCGCATATGTAGTAAACATGCTATTCTAAATTGCGCACAACAGCATGCACAGAAAACATAGGTCAGGATACACTGTTTTTCTTAAATATGCTAGGTATATTACCCCGGTCTACCTTAAATAGAGAGCCTTAATATATAATACAATTGATAGTAGTATTAAAGTTCATATTGGGCCAAGTTTTCTTTCTTTTTCTGTGAGTGAAATAAATGGGATTGTGCTTGTGTACTGGAGAGAGATTTGTCCCGTTGTATCTATTGGATAAAATACACACACCTGATAGTTATGTAACATAACAGGAAGAAATTGTAAGTCGCAAACATTGGAAATAGTTGAAGTCCAGCATTGTTACTAAATATGTTGTCCAGTTAAACTACTGGTCTTTGATCCAAAGAAGACTCAGACTGTTCTGCGTGGCTGTCGTCGGGTTTTGCACATACATTGCCAGAATGTATGTTAGTATTGAAACTAATGAAAACAATCAGTAGCTTTGAGTACTTTATTCAACCTCTTATTGTAGTTCTCTTTAAGCAAGATTATACCATTACAACAGAGGTGAGGAACCTAAGGCCCAAGGGCCAGATGCGGCCCCTTGCTTGCTTGGATTCATCCCGTGAAGCTCAGGACCCGCCAGCACTGGGGAGCATTTTTTGGTACTCCATCCCTCCTGCCGTCCCACAAAATATATTAGTTTGGGGCCTGCAGGCTCTGGTGTGCAAGGGGAAAGTTGGGGAATATCTTTCTCCTCCTCAGTTGGGGGCCATGTCAGTGAGGGTGGGTTTGTGGGTTTTTTGCTTCTCACTTGTATGCAGCCCCCGATTGATTTTTTTCTGTGGGTCAATGGCTCCCGACCCAAGAAAGGTTCCCCACCCTTGAGTTACAGTGACTCTTGAGAGAGACTTCTAAAAAGCAGTTGACCCAAAACGTTTCAAGAATGTCCAAAGACGGCTGTCCATGATTAGATGAGCTGTGTTGTGCACTGGGGGATTCTGTCATTTAAAAAAAATCCTTTTTACCTGGTCTTCTAATCCTAAAAAGCTTCAAGCAGACAAGAAAAAACACTTTTCCACTGATTTAAAGCTTTCGGATCTATAATCCATGTCCAGATTGCCTTTGTACTACATTAAAAATTGAGCCGCCACCTTACTGGGTTTAATTCAGAGTTGTGTTATGCTTGGGTCTCACTATTTTTTATGTAAGTAGTCCCCAAAATGTTGGCCTGAGAAATTTATATATGCACTTCATACAAACTCTGAAAACACATTCAAAGCTTATTTTAGGAATGAGATTCACCAGGATTCATCCAAATAGAACAGTCCTGCTCATTTCAGGCCTAGGTTTTTTTTAAATCCACTTTTAATCGTGTTCACTACACTTTTTCATGTTTAACTTTCTGATAGCAGTTGCAATACAGTACTGTGATGCATAGGAAATATCTAGTTCCTCCTAGAGTTTCATTTCTATCCCTTCACCATGTTTTATTGCTATCAGCTCTGGTAGTGGCGGGAGTCATGATGCTAAGATGCATTTTAACAAAGATTCAGGAGCAATTTTGTGCATAGCTGAAATGCAGACTGACTATGTTGTGTTTTCATAATGTTTGGTTATGCCAGGTTTTGGTGAAGCTTGTATCACTATAAAATTTGCAGTAACAAATTCCTCAAATCCTAGTCTGCTTTCAGAGACTAGGCACATCTAACCTTCTTTGATAATACTGTCCAGTTGTCTTAGAGCAAGAGCTTCTGATTATTCTTCTGGGTATATTTAGTCTTCCATTTCTCCCCAGTGTTTATGGATAGCTGTTTGGGAGAGGAAGAGGTTCACATTCCAAGTACTATTGTCCTAGGCTAGTGATGTACTGCAAGATTTTTGAGGTTACCAGAAATCAAATAAGTCCTGTAAAAGGAACGAGTGCTGCAAAGCAATCTTGTGCAGAATACCAATGATGTAGGGATTGATAGGAAAAGTTTAAAGGAGGTAGGTGCTCTTGGGTTTCTTTCCCCATCCAACTACAAAATAGAATAAATTCAATCTTTTTTTCCTGCCAAAGCAAGTTATTAGCCAAAGAGCTACCATAGTTTTTTTAAAACTCAGTTCTTCTATGATTATTTAGAATTTATAAGTCACTATGGTTTCTTCCAATTATATAAATTACTATGAGGAAATTCCTTTTGCTTATATCTTTAATGCCTTTTCTTTGACTGGGAAAAGTTAAATTTCCCAGTTAGACATAAGGAAGCGTGTCCTCCCATACCAAAAAAAGTGGTGTGGATGTGTTGGAAGTCAATGCAATAGTGATAAAATTTAATAATGTTTTCATATGCTTACAAGTTTGGAAACACTAAGAGGCTGGGTCTGCCGCCCTTTTGTTGAGTAATACCTCTTTCCATAAGTGGTACTATTGAAACAACCCTGAAGAACCCAGCTTTTTCCAATCTATATATTCTGCTTCTGGGTCTGCTTTGGGTTGTCAAATATCTTGAAGCTTCAGTCTGTTTTTTTTAATCGTTTTTATAGTTTAATTTTTTTAAGAGATTTTATGTGGTTGGTTTTTATTTCCCCACAGGTCAGCAGCATTCCTCATTGGCTTTTGGAGTCTAGTAACAGAGGGGGTTGGGAATCCTGATTTTTTGAGTTTTGTCCCAGGTCTCCTCTGATTTGCTGTGTTGCTTTGGACAGACCTAACATCTGTGCGCTTAGGTTTACTCCTCTGAGTTTGCTGTATAGTAAAAGTTCTTACCTATCTTATGATTGTTGGAAAATCCACACCGAGGCTACGTCTACACTACATGCTTCTTGCGCAAGAGTTTTTGCGCAAAAACTTCTTGCGCAAGAGCATGTCCACACCTCAAAGCATATCGCAAAAACCTTGCAGTGTAGACGTAGCCTGAGTGATGTAAATATATCGACCAAGCCCATAATGTAGACAGTGCAGTGTCAGTAGGTGGGCTTCTCCCATCAACATAACTAATGTTTCCTGGGGAGGTGGATTACCTATGCTGATGGAAACAGCTCTCCTGTTGGCATAGTAGTGTCTCACTAAGTGCTACAACTGCACCGCTGTGAGCCTAGACAAGCTCTCAGTATGCCTTTTTTCCAAGTTCTGAAAGACTTAATTGGTACAGGTTGAACCTCTGTGGTCCGGGACACTCTGGTCCGGCAACATCTATGTTGCTTGACCAAAGAGCCCCAGCCAGAGAGGTTGCAAGCAACTGGGAGCAGAGCCAGCAAGCAGCCTGGAGGGCTAGTGGCCTGGGATGGGAGCCCTGCCAGCTGAAAGCAGAGCTCCACTGGTGGGGACAGAGCCCCAGCTGGCTAGGGAGTGGATCCGCTGCCACTGCCGACTGGGGATGCGGAGCTGGCGGCGGCCAGGGGTGGGAAGCTGCACTGGCCAGACCAATGAGTGAAGCCCTGCCACCTGCTGGGGGCAGCACATCAGCTGGGCCAGTGGCCTGGAAGGGAGGGCCTGGGAGAGCCCCATGCTTGACCTCTTTTGGTCCAGCAAACTCCCTTCTTTGGGACTACTGAGGTCTCAAGAGTGCTGGACCAGGAGTTCCAACCTGTAGTTCAATTCATACATTTAAAAGGAAATTTTGAACACTTGGGAAGTAGAGCCACAGATCTGGAAGGTGGAGGACTTGGACAAGGTAAGGGGCCAGAGACTTGGGCCAACAGCTGGGGCTGAAGGTGTGGGGCTCCCTTTTCGCCTTCCATGGGGGCTGGCCCAGGCACTAGCTGTGCCCCCGAATATTCTTCCATGCCCATCTGAGGGGCACGCCTCACAGTTTGAGGACCTTTGCTCTAGAGTGCAGGTGTTCTTGTGCTATATGTACAGCAGGTTCTACTGGGATAGAATCTTGAAGTTCTGGTGTTCTTGTTGGCTTGTTTCCTATAAAAATGTATTTCCATGCTTGTGACCCTTCTTTGTAGCATTTTGGTTCAGAAGGTAAGCCAGAGAGCAATTCTTTAGTTGTATTTAAAATTACTAGTCCAGCCCTGTTGAATTGCTCACTAATACTCTCTAATAATCACAAAAAAAGTAGCAACTTAGAACACTGATGGGCAACCTGCAGCCCGAGGGCCACTTGTGGCCCATCTGGGCTATGCCTGGCTTGCTAGGGATGTTAGATAGCAGGTGATAGAATAGTTGGGTAACCACATGAATTCTTATTGGTTACTAAACTATTCTGTAGTCCCCAGGAGTGGGGCTGGCAGCCAGTGCACTGTATCAGAGGCAGCAGCACAGGGTGCCAGGCAGGAGGCGGTTCGCGAGGGGAGCCAGTTTAAAAACTATACAGATGCAGCAGCGCGGGCTGGCAGCAGCCCCTGTCCGCGGGGGTTCCAAGCTCCCCACGGACAGAGGCTGCGGCACAGGGGGAGAGGGCCAAGGCTGCTGCGGAGCAGCCTCAGTCTGTGGCGGCCCAGCAGCAGCCACCGCCACCCCTGTCTGTGGCAGGCTCAAGCTCCCTACAGACAGAGGCTGCTCCACCTCCCTCAGAGGTCCTTCTGTCCACAGCAAGCCTGGGCCTCCCCCGGACAAAGGCTGGTTCCCAGCAGCAGCACCTGTCTGCAGGGAGCTCAAGCCCCCCCACCCCTGCAGAGACCTCCCCTCACCCCCCCATTCATGCATCCTCCCCCTTGCCTTTGATACAGAGGCAGCAAGGGGGGTGGGAAATACATGTAGTAGACAAGATTAACTAGTAAGCCTAGGCTTATCAGTTAATCATATAGTTGACTGCATGCCAACATACCTATGGCCTGCAAGACATTTTCTTTACCATTGCCCACATGCTTGGTTGCCAGATGGTGATACTGATGGACAGAAACTCAAGCCTAATGCAACATACACATAAAGCAAGGGCATGCGAATTGAGGTGCATGCTTATTGTATGGCACATTGATTGTGAGACCTGTGTGCTCCCTCTGCATCCAATCAAAGTGCTGCTGTGATTCAATCAACATTCCACAAATTCTAGGAACAGAAGTGCCGTTAGCAAAACTAACCTATTCCAGGAGTCCGTCCTGGTGACGACAGTCTTGCGGCCCGCTCAGTAGCATAGGTTGCCCATTGCTGACTTAGAATCATAGAACCACAGTGTTAGAAGGGGACCACAAGGATCATCTAGTCTACCCCTCTGCCAAGATGCATGATTTGTTGTGTCTAAACCATCCAAGACAGATGGCTATCTATCGTTTTTATGAAAACCTCCAGTGAAGGAGTTTCTAAAACTATATTTTAGGGAGACTGATTTCATTTTAAAACAACACCTTCCTACTCTTGTTCAGTGTCTTCTCTCCACACCCAATTCACATACTGGTATAGAACAAGGTTCTCTTAGTTCTTAGATGCTTCTGGTTTTATTTTTTTAATTTGCTCATTTGTATAGTAACTTCTGTGTAAGCTCACTAAAGTCTCCATGTTTCTATCCTTTCAAGAATATTTTTATTTGAAACAATCCCCTTTAATTTTCTTTCAACAACCTACGTTAGGGAAAACACAGGGGACTGGAAAGTATGTTACTCTATATCCTCTATGTAAATTATGCTCCCGAATTCTGATAGCTGTTATAGTGGTGATATAGCTTTTGCTTCCATGTTACTATTCCAGCTAAAGATAAAAAATTTAGCATTACAACTGATTTTCAGGAATGCATTTCTTCTTAATCTTATAGCTTTTGGAAACTTTCTATATAATTCCATTTTAAAATGTCAGGGTTTTTTTGTTGTTGTTATTAAGGATTGACCTAATTCTATGAGAGTCTTCTCTGGAAACATTCTATAAACATTTTCTCTAGAATTCTGTAGATGACTGTTCAGATGGCTTCTGTATAGATTTTCACTGGCTCTGTGTTTTAACATGGTAGATTGTGTAGTAAAGGGACTGAATAGCTGAAAAACCTTCATTCTGTGTTTGTGCACTATGACTACATAAAATGTAAATAGTATATACAGGTTGGACCTCCCTGGTCTGGCGCTCTCTAGACCTGACCAGTTATGAACAAGGAGATTTGCTGGACCAGAGGAGATCCCCTCTACCAGCCCCCCAGCCCGCTGCCAGCTCTGCTTCCAGCACTGGCTGGTCACTCTGCTTCTGGCCCCAGCTTGGCTGGCTGCTCGGCTGCCACAGCCCCGGCCCCCATCAGGCGTCCAGCTGTTGGCCCTTCCCAACTCTTGGGTCTCTCTGGCCTGCTGGACCACAGATGTTGCTGGACTAGAGTGTCTGGTTTAGGGAGATGCAACCTGTACTTCAGTTTATTTAAATTTGTGTGTGGGTTTTTTTATTAACTTAGTGCTAGTTAAGCTGTATATTGATGGGTCTGCCCAGTGTTCCTGCAGATGTTTAATGCATTACACATTGGAGCATAGTTACAGTAGAGCCTGATCTTTGGACTGGGAATTATGTGGGATCTGTATGCTCTTGCTTAATGGCTGGAGAAAGTCTCTGCATCACCCTGCAGAAATTGCTCCAAGAGCATTGCTATGTGGGAAGGAGTGGAAATGAGAGGGAACTTCATGCAAATCTCTTTGCCTATTAAACATCCTTTCATTCTGCGCTGGAACAAAGTGTCAATCTTTAGGTTAAATGTGATTTACATTGGATTGAGGATTGCCAGTTTTGGTTGGATGTATTTCTGGATACTTCCTCACATGATGTTAATCTTTAAATCCTTGGGATTTGGGAACCCTAATTGCTGTGTACATAACTCTGTATAAAAATGATTACACCTATCACTTAAACCTTATGATTGACCCTTTTTGGACGACATAGCTGTCCTTAACAAATATTTTGTTCTAATTATTCAGCACTAGAAGATTTACCCAGCGTTGCTTGGGTCCTTAACTTTTTTTTTTTTTTTTTTCCCCATTTGAATCATGGCTCTGGGGTGGAGCTGGGGATGCTGGGTTCAGTATTCAGGCTTCACCAGGAGAGAGGACTACCTCAGCCTGCTCTCACCACAGCCACTTGGTCAGGTGAGAAGCATCTTTCCATGGCCACTGCAGCTTCAGCTGACACAAGTGAGGAAGGGGTGCAAGTCCCCTGGCAGGTTCGTTTGCCCCCCGCACTCCACAGCCAGAGTGAGGAATGCAGCAAACTCTACTTTCCTCTGGCTCCCTTATGAAAGGGAACAGCCAACAAAGTCCTGTACGAATGGGTGCTTGGGGGGTGGTAGGCTTGGGGCTGGGACATTCCCAGACTGGGCAGGAAGAGTGCACGCCCAGCCAGCCCCTTTCACATGCCTCCTGATTGTTTTCTGTATGGTTTTCTGAGAAGCAGTCCAGTTCCAGGTACATCCCATTTTCCTGACACAACCAAACCCTAACCTTGCTTTGTTATAAGAGGAAGCTGTATACCGAATTTGGTGGACCTAGCTCATATTGTTTAGGAGAGTTCTTGAATAGACAAACTAACTCACTCAAATATATAGTAGATTAGTTTGGTAATTCATAGGAGAGAAAGTACTTTTGTTTTTAACATTTAATTACAAAAAGACCCAATACAACAAGAATAATTACAGCATATAAAGATTGAAAAGTGGGGATATATTAACTCCTGTGTGATAAGTCTAGATTACTTTTATAGAAGAATCAATTTGTTCCTTTTGAGATGTACAAGAAAACTTCAGGACACTCTCCCTTCCCCTTGCAGTATATACAGTAAACTTCCGATAATCTGGCACCTTTAGGACCCAGGGGGTGCTGGATTATCAGATATGCCAGACTATCGGAAGGGGGGTATGAGGGGGTCTAGGGTGGTGTGGGGATGCCACCCCAGACCCTCATAGCCCCCTTCCGATAGTCGGCTCTGCCCCAGGCGTCCCGATTCAGCCGCTGCTGGTCAGTTTCAGCAGCAGCTGAATCAGGATGCCTGCGGCAGAGCAGCTGAGTGCTGCCAGGTTGGTCCGGTAGCGCCGCCCCTTGGCGCTGCGAGACCAACCCGGCAGTACCCCAGTTGCTCTTGGGGACGCCTGGGGCAGAGCAGCTGGGGTGCTGCCGGGTTGGTCCCGTAGCGCCGAGGGGCGGCGCTACAGGACCAACCCAGCAGCACCCCAGTTGCTCTGTCCCAAGCGTCCCCAAGTCAGCCGCCGCTGAAACTGACCAGCGGCTGACTCCGGGAAGCCCGCTGCTGAAACTGACCAGCAGCGGCTGAATAGGGGACGCATGGGGCAGAGCCGGACTATCGGAAAGGGGGGGCTATGAGGGGTGTGGGGTGGCATCCCCCCCACACCACCCTAGACCCCTCATAGCCCCCCCTTCTGATAGTCCGGCATATCTGATAATCCGGCTCCTCGGCGCTACTGGACCAACCCGGCAGCACCCCAGCTGCTCTGCCCCAGGCGTCCCCAAGTCAGCTGCTGCTGAAACTGATCAGTGGCTGATTCCAGGAAGCCCGGGGCAGAGCAGCTCTGCCTCGGGCTTCCCAGAGTCAGCTGCTGGTCAGTTTCAGCAGCGGCTGAATCGGGGAAGCTGGGGGCAGAGCAGCTCCAATGGTCCGGCTGCCCGGAGCACTTCCGGGTTCCTGATGGTGCCGGGCTATCAGGAGTGCCGGACCATCAGATGCCGGACCAACGGAGTTTTACTGTAGATATAAAACTTGGTGGTTGACATTATCTGACATCCCCATTTCTATTGGGAAAAGTAGGTAATTAAGTATAGCTTTGATATAAATTAACTATAAAAATCACATGAAAGGTTACATATTTAAAAAAGGTCAGGAAACGGGACATTAAGATTTTCGTGGTAACATTTAAAATCTGCAATATTCTCCGGAGGTGTTAAATAATACTTTTAAAAAATGCCAACTTTACAGGAATCCTACTTCTGGCTCTTGTTTTCAGCATAAGACAAACTGAGAATTTGAGTTCTATGATTTTTATCCTTCCGAGTCGCTGATAACTGAGCAAATGTCCATTCTCACACCCACCCCACGCTCTAACATGTTGATTTGGGAGTGACTCAAGTCCTAGAACTTTGTGTTCGATTTTTCTTGACCTCGCTCTTTGGCTGACCTCTGTGGGAACTATGCATCAGATCTCCATTCATGCTCCATCTCTGCTGATTGTACTGGTTTTGAAGAGAAATGTATTCTCTGTTCCAATAAAATATAATATATATATATTCTAAACAAAATTGTTGTGGTGTTTGATCTAGTTGGCCCTGATGCACTGTGTCCAGGGTATTTTTTTCTGCTTTTTTTGTCTGGGCTATCAGTTTGGTATTCATATGCTTCTGTGCTCAATTGAGCCAGTTTTTGATGGGCCTAGCTACATTTTTTTTAAACATACATTTGATGCTTCATTTTAGCTTTGCAGGACATTCCCCTTTTGAGGTTTGTGCTAAGCATCTCTGTGATGCTTTAGCAGTTGAAACAGTAGTCTTGCTTTTCAAACTTTTAGGATTCAATATCTCGTGATATATCATGAATTACTTGACTGACTACTTGTCAGCTTTCTTAATTACTGTGGCATTTTTCCCCTTCCATAGCTCTCTTTAAAGTTTGTTGTTATCTTTGTCTCAATAGGAAGGCATGAAGGAAGCTCAGCAAAATCAAGAAATATACATGTAGCCATACAGTGTCCTTCATGGACAGACACAAGTGCTGCATTGTGCTCTTAAAAGCATCATTGTCTGAGTGAAACACTTGTATGGCCACATCACCTAGAGCTGTTCATTAAACAATAGCAGAAACACCTAACGTATCTCCCAGAAGTGTCCACTAAAGCAGTCCTTAAAAGGTGGCCCAGCGTGTTTAGGATATATTCTCAAAGTAAAAGCCTGCAGCAAGAGAAACAGTACTTAAGTGTTGGTCTCAGCCATCTGGCTGGACCTATTAATTCTTTGAACCCATCAGTCCCACTATCGTAGCTGCTATGAATTACTGTGATATTCCACAGGTTGAACTTACCTCCTTGTGTCAGGGCTTCAGTATGTTTAGCGAGGAGCTAAGGGGGCCCAGTGAGGAGCCGAGCGCCCCTGCAGACAGGGGCTGCTGCCGCCAAGCAGCCCCTGTTCATGGCAGCCAGGGCTGATTGCTGCGGCTCTGCATTTTAAATGTAAGAGCCTGGCGGCTCTTTGTACATTTAAAATGCAGAGCCGCAGCGTGGGTGGCTCCAAATTGTATCTACTATATGATTAGCCTGATAACCACATTTTAACATCCTTACTTCACTTCCAGAGTGTCACGGGGAGGAGGTGATAAGTTAAACCCGTCAATCTTTTAACTCCCTGAACAAAACCAAATCTCAACAGTGACTGATCAATTCCTGTATCCCTACAATGCACTGGAGAGAATCTTTTTATATTAACTATATCAGATCAGGAAAAGGACCTTGGCATCACGTTACGACCTCTGTTCAATATACAGCTGCAATTCAAAACAGACACGCACGTGTACAACTAAAGAAAACAAGATTCTAAAATGCATAAGGAATGGGATGCAGAATAATGGCAAATGTGGTTTGCCCTCATGGAATACTGTATATGGTACTGGATTATTTAATCTAAAAAAAAAAAAGTTGTAGGATTAGGTAAACTAAATTTTGAAAGAAAAAATAAATTATAGGGCATAAAATAGCTCTCATGTGAAGAGAAGTTGGAACTGCTCTCTTTGGAGGAGACAAATAAGAAGGACCATGTTAAAAGTGTAGAAAAGTTGGAGTTGGAGCATCTGTTTCCCCCTTTTTTGTGGCACAAGAACAAGAATAAATTCAATTCAGTTGAAAAGGGACAAATCAAAATCTAATGAAGGGAAATACTTTTTCCACAACACAAGACACCAACTAGAATTCATTGCTGGAAGATACTGACGTCAAGAGCTACAAAGGCTTAACAATTGGACATTTGTAACAGGAATGTCCAGAGTTGTTATAGTAAATAGTTATCTGCGTGTCTGTTGCTGTTCTAATTTAATAACCAGCTTCTGGTCTTTTTCAGCTCAAGACTTATGCTTAGTAGCCCTATCATTACCACTGCATACCTTTACAAAGCACAATTACTTAGGTTTAGCCTATTAGTAGAAACACATTTCCATTGTTGGAGGTGCCAACATTTTCCTGATATCAAGTTCTATTCTAGTTTAGAGCATCTCATATAATTTTGCCAGTTCCTATTTTAAATTGCTTTTTGCTGAAGGGCACACCTTTTATAAGTTGGAGATATGTATTAGTATTGTATTAGTGGAAGCATGGTCTATTTTTGTTTGTGTATTATATATAATGTTGCATATAATTGTCTGAGGTTTGTTTGCATGAATTTGAGTTGCCTGCATAGTTTGCTCATGAATAGCAAAGCCAAAATAAGTGTAGATAAATCTTTACTGTCAAACAATATATTTTGTATGTATGTGTATATAAAATATATTTCATGTTACACATGGGAAAACATATTTTAAAACCAATGTTTGAGAGTTTTTAGATTTTTATTAGGGATATTATTTTGTCTCCACCTGTAAAGACCTGCTGTGTTAGTCACCCTGAGTTCTTGTGTACAAGACTCAACCATAAAACCCTCTAAAACTCTATAGATTGTAACGTCCTTGCCATAGCTAGAAGAAAATGCTGGATTTCTGTTGGAGAGAGGGTACTCCTCCTTTGAGTTACATTAACCAACCATTTCTAGTAGTGTATGACCTTATTTTTATGTGTTTCTCAAACTTTTGAGACCTGGCTTATGCTTGAAAGTTTTATTGTAACTGGTTCAGTTAGGAGTGTGTGTGGGTTTTAACTAAAGTAGTTGTACTTTAGTGTGGGTACAGTTATGTTGATGTAAAAGTGTTTTAGGCCTTCTGCCTTCATATATGGGAATAGCTTTGCAAGTACAAAGAACATTTTTACTGCTATAACTGTATCCACACTAAGGTCTATGCCAGGCCTGTACTAGGAGTGCTTTATTGGTATGCTTATATCAATACACTATACTGGTAAAGCACGTCTAATGCAGTTGCAGCTTATATTGGCAAAAGTGTAGTTTTGCTGTTGTTATGGTGTCTAGAGATTTCAGCATAGTGCTGTCAGATCAGGGATCATGCCTGTTCACGTTCCTGACAGCTGTGCCAACACAAGTCTGTAGTGTAGACCTTGCTTAGTCCACACTTGAATATTTTACTAGTATAATTCTTTCAAGGTTCTGTGTTCTGTGGATTTTTTAAAACAAAATAGTTATACCAGGAAAAAGCCCTAATGCGGACACAGTATTCCAATATAAAGGAGACTTATGCTAGTATAATTATTCTCATGCCTGTATGGGAATAGCTGCTTGCATAACTTCATCTACACTGGGCGCTAATCAGCTTTAACTATAACATTGCCATTAAAGTGGTACATTTT
This sequence comes from Rafetus swinhoei, assembly GCA_019425775.1. NCBI lineage: Eukaryota > Metazoa > Chordata > Testudines > Trionychidae > Rafetus > Rafetus swinhoei. The sequence continues at coordinate 50,446,504 of CM033432.1, forward strand.
TGTAGCGTACACAAGGCCTTAGTCTTCAAGTGGGTTGGGAATCCTATGTGTTCTTTTCAGAGATGAGGAAATTACTTGCAGGGATTCTTTGTAGCTATCATATAGGCTTCTTATTCATCCACCCATTTCCCCTACAATTTGGAGATATGTTTTTAACTATCATTTAAAATTTGGTCTTGTATTACATAGTTGGAAAATGTTAACCTTTTCCTTGTTTTTATAAACTGCTTTTTTAAGGGTGCTTTTTTTCCCTGTGTAATTGAGGATCGATTGGACTAGGAAGGTTCTAGACTCGAGAAAGCTGAGGCACTGGTAGTTGGTCAATATGAGGGTGACAAGTCCCTCTTCCTTGACTGCTAGTGCCACTAAACCCTTAAAGCAAGAGGAATTCCTGACCTCTGTTGCTGTCAACTTCAGATTGGAGAATGGTTATTCCGTGTAATATTAAAAAAAAAAAAGATATATAAGTAAGTCTCTTGTGTTTAATAGATACATGACTTTTGCAGTGTGAACACTGATTTTTGAGTGCTAAGTATTTAATTGTAGTCTCTTACATTTAATTTCTATGGCTTAAAAACTAGTTTTGTTTTATACATTAGATCTCTTTAGAACAATGGTTCTCAGCCAGGGGTATGTGTACCGCAAGGATAAACAGGTCTCCTGGGGATACATCAACTCATCTTACTTCACTTGCTTTACAGCAGGCTGTAGAGCCTTGCAGCAGGACTAGGATCCTGTGCGTCCCACGGAACCTCCTGCCATAATAGCGGGAAAGGGATACAAATTCAACAAATAATGTGGAAGTAGATGGGAGTGGATGTTGCGGTGGAGTGTAGCGGGAAGAGAGCAGGATTTCAAAAATAAGTCGTCTTGCTTTACAAAGAATGGGAATGCCCCAGCCAAAAGCCATTGCTCTCCAGCTGGCCAGCTCTGAAGGCCACGTTGCTGCCAGCAGCAGCATAGAAGTAAGGTGGCACAGTATGGTATTGCCACCCTTACTTCAGTGTTGCTGTCTTCAGAGCTGAGTGGTCAGAGGTTTTTAAGTGAGGTGAAACTTGAGATATTCAAGACAAATCAGACTCCTGAAAAGGGCAGAGTAGTCCAGAAAGGCTGAAAAGCACTGCTTTAGAAGACTGGAGGGGATGGTGATATCCAAATAGCCTATATCTTAAGCTGCACCTTTTCCAGACTCAACTGAGAAAAATACATTGAGGGTGCAGTGTATTTTGTTGTCACTATTTCTGTTCATCCACCAAAAGTTACTGTAAATATTAAGTCTTGAGTTTCCTGGTTGTTGCTAAAGTAAAAAAATCTTCAAAATCTTAAAGCTATCTTTCTACATTATTAGAAAAAAAATCTCAGCATTCTGAGGTTGTGGGAGTGTGTTTTTGTTTTGTTTTTACCTCCAGAAAACAACTTGAAGGGATTTTCCTAGGGTTACCCTATTTGAACTTTCAAAAAAGAGAACGCTCCTGAGAGGGAGTGTATCTGTATCAGTATCTACCAACTCACATTTTATTAATGTGCTTCCTCTCAGGAGCGTCCTCTTTTTTGAAAGTTCAAATAGGGTAACCCTAATTTTCCTCAAACTTTCTGCAGGAGAAAAATCTGTCTTTGGGCTGAGGTTAAACAAAGGAATTTCAATCCATGGGATAATTTCTTAGGAATTTATAATTAAAGTCCTGAGTGTACCTCTTTTGGGTTGTGCTCATGAGTCTCTTAAGGTGCTCCAGGACTATTCATTGTTTTTAAAAACCTTTTTTTCCATAGTATAAGCTGTTTTTCCATCCACGAATGACAAGTAACTTTAGTCTTTATAGGAGATCTCCACAGTAGGAAACTTAAAGGTTCCCAAGTATGTCTTCATAGGCAAAGACATATAGTAACATGGAATAATGAGCTTTGATAAACAGAGAACATGTCTTCTCAGAACTAGTGAATTAATTCGATACTTCCAAAACTGGGGAAGAAAAAAAGCCCATAAAGAGTTGTCATTCTTGCATCCTTTTATGCCTCATCCCATGGATACATTAGAATGTGCAGAAGCCTTTGCTTAATATGAAATTGTCTATTTTCAAAGGACGATATTGCTGTGGGAATCTTAAATGTCAGAAAATTCAAAAGTTATGTTTAAACAAATATCACTGTTTCTTTAAATCTTGCATTTTATTTTAGGATCAAAGAAATATGCTAGTGCATTTAACTATGCTAATTTACAGTGGTACATTTAAAAATGCAACCAAAGGAGCAAATATTCAAATGATCAGGTCAGACACTTGTATGTGTTTGTTTTGGTTCTTTTTATGATAACCATATCAATGTCTGGAGGAAATATACACTTCCATCAGACACTAGGGATGAGTGGGTGCTTGTATGAGAGGTATTGGGGAGCTTTTGGTCGAGCTGTTGGGAGTGGGGTAGAACACTCATGGATAATTTTAACCTATAATTTTATTTGAATATGAATTAAGGCATCTAGAGCATATCCAGAGTGGAAGAGTCTCTTGTACTACTCAGAACATGCAAAATTTCAGATAAACAGGCTGGGAAGGAGTAGTGGGAAAGACTTCCATGTTTGTTAAGCTCCTTCTGATAGCACCATAACAATAGAAAGATGTGTTAGCCATTTAGCCTTTATGTTGGCACAGGAAACACCAGCAGATGATATTATCTTATTGACACCACTTTCAAATTGTAGAATACTGAAATTTCATGCTATTGCAATGCCCCAGAATGCATGCAATATGAATAGAATATGTTGACTGGAGGATTTACCCAGCGTTGCTCAAGTCCTTAACTGAAATAATTCTTTTTTCATTTAAGTTATTGCTTTGGGATGAGGCTGGGGAGGAAGGGTTCAGTATGGAGGTTGCCCCAAGGAGAGAGGACACCCCCAACTCTGTCACCGCAGCAGCTTGGGGCCAGGTGGGCACAGCCGGGGAAGGGGTGTATGTCCCCCAACTGGGAGACAGACAGACAAATTCTCTCAAATATAGTAATAGCTGTCCCTTTCTCCATCCCTGCCCACTGCTGGTCCAAAGGGGCTATACCTATCTTGGTCCCCATCTCTGGCCCCTTCCTGCCCCCTGTGGTCATTCTGCAGAATAACTCCCTCCTGCCAGACCTCTCCCTTTCCATTTTATGAGAAACAATCAAATTCCACTCAAATCCCATCATCCTGGCACTACGAAACCATGACCTTGCTTCAATTTATAAGAGGAAGCTGCATACTAAGTTTGGTGGTCCTAGCTCTGACTGTTCAGGAGGAGTTCTTGAACAAATGAACTCACAAATAGACAGATGGACACACATTTCTAAAATCTATAGTGAGAAGATAAACAATCCTCCTCATACACTGGATAGATCCCTTTCTCCTCATCCTTATTTCCTTCTAAGTTTAGATGGACCAGTCTGGCATTTTCCCAGCTGATTTTCACTCTTACTGGACATGTACTTAAAACATGGGTTCTCAACTTGAGACAGAATTTCCAGAGGCGTCACAAGCAAGAGCAGTCGCTATCACCCTCCCTTTCTTTATTGCTAGGCAGAAGGATGGGGGGGAGGAGGATGTTACCAAACTTTTTTTTCTTCTATATCATCCTTCCTTCCCAATTCTATTTTTCTTACCTAATGGGCCTGGCTCCTTACATCAAAGAACAGTAAAAGCTTTTCTGGGCTACCAGCAGTGGCTAGGTAGGGTGCTGAGTAGAGCTTTTTCTTGAAGATGTCAATTCTTTATGATTTTAGAAGGGGAGGCTGGGACAGAGCTAAGTTTCTCTATGGCCTTTTTAGTGGCCTTTGAGTTTGGCTTTGCAATAGCTGTGAAGTCTCTGCAGAACTCTGACCCCTCTCACTTGTAGATCAGAGGAACAGACAAGTTCAACTGCACTTGGGGTGAAGGTTAGCTAAACTATTCACCATAAGAAGTGGATTTTTTTAAACTCTTGATTGAAATAAGCTTTATTGGCGAAATGCAGGCCTGACATTGAGGGTGGGGGCAAATGGGACAGTTGCCTCAGGCACTTTAAATTGCTGTTTGAGTGCTGCCTGGCTTATGCTCTGGGCAGCGCTAAGGTTTGGGGGCACACTCTGGGTTGCCTGGGGGCCTGCATGGTATGCTCCAGGCGGGCTGCCCCCAGCCCTGCCCCTTCCAGGAGTGAGACCCACCCTCCCCCCTCCTTGTCCAGGGGCCCAAGAAGGCTGTCGGGACCCCTAGTTAAATGAATTGTCCCAATAGAATACAAACAGCAGTGTATGTACAGTGCCTTCTTGTAAGATTTTTTTGTACTCTTGAGTGCAGAGAAGTGTCATTAATGGTCATCTTTGTTTACATACACACTTTGAAGAGAAGAAATTTGGAGCATATTTTTAAATAAAAATGGTAACCTGTTTGAAAATAAGCAGTTTTTCCCTAATTTTTAAATTTTATCAAGAGAATTTAATGTTGCATAGAGTGCCAGACTGTTTGCTTTAGAAATGGAAATGCTTTATTAGGCAGGAGCCACATAATAAAAAAATAATTTTTATTTCACCGCTGTGCCTATGCCCTTCAGTCCTGATCTAGAAGAAGGGGGAAGTACACCTAGGAGTGAAAAGATGGTTCAGACTTTGTGCCAAGGTAGTCTTTAGTACTTTGTTGATACTCCCAGGAGTGGTGTGGATATCTGTATGCCAATACCCTGCTGGGACAACCAACTTAATTCACATATTTTCAGCTGAGTATATATCAGATAGCAACTACTCCTGGTTACTACCAATCTGAACCAGTGACCTAGAGATGAAAGGCCATTTGTGTCTCATTATCAGTCTCTTAAACAGTCCATTCTTTTCTTGCTTAACTCCTTTCCAGAAGGCATTCATCATAAACTGAATTGTTTAATATAGTTTTATCTTAAAGTTTTCTTTGTTTTTAATGTTTGCATACATTGTGTAAGTTTGACTCTGCATGGGATAGGACAGGAATAAAATGCTAGTGTTTTGCGTGTGCTGTCAAGGTGCATAGCCATTATTCACAGTACTGTAGAACAGTGGTTTTCAAACTACGGGTCATGGCCCAGTATTGGGTTGTGGAATGTCAGGCACCGGGTCTCGTTGCTACGGGCTGATCAGTAGGCATGCTAAGGCAGGTTTCCTGCTTGTCCTGACCCTGCTGACTGCGCTGCGCCCCACAAGCGGCCAGCAGCAGGCTCAGCTCACAGGTGAAGGTTGGGAGCAGAAGAGCACATAAGGCTACATGCACTGCTCCTGCCCTGAGCACTAACTCTACACTCTCTGCTGCTCTCTGCTTCTGGGGCGCAGCATGGTCTGTGGTCCCAGGACAGGCAGGAAGCTGCCTTAGCACCACCGCTGACTAGGAGCCACTCAAGGTAAGGCCCAGTCCTGCCCCAACCCCAAAGCTGAAGCTCTCATCTTCAGCCCCACTCCAGAGCCCACGCATTAGTCCAGTTTTGTTCAACTAGGTAATAAGGGAAAATAGTTTGAAAATCACTGCTGTAGAAACTATGTAGAAGCACTTAGAATTCATTATATTCTCTTGCATCAGTCTTGCTAATGTAGAGGCACAATCTGCTCTAGGATGTACTATTTCTGGAAAAACTAGGGTACTCATAGAGCTATACATGTCCATGCTGCCCAGTCTCCCATAGAGAGGGACTGTTGCTCTTAAAATTAAATATTTTTCAGGCCATGTTATGTAGCCTTCTATGTTGACCTGTATCTGTAAAGTGTTTTCATCTGAAGCAGATTTCAGGTCTGCTGCTTTAGTTTCAAGATAGTGACTTTTCCCTGTTCCGTTTTTACTGATATACCCTGCCTCCTTATTTTAGTTACTCATTTTCCTATTTGAGGATAAAACAATTCCTCAGATGTGCTGTCTTTTTTTTAGCCATCATATGTGATTCCCTTAAAGTTTCATCATAGTTCCAGTTCATTATCAACATTGTCATAACTGGATTTCTGAGATGAGAATCCTTTTTAAATCTATATTTATATTTTTGATGCATGACATACTTTTCACAGTGGAGAAAAGATTGAATATTCTCCTGTGTCCCTCCAAGGTAGCCTCTTGCTGCATCACTTAACTGTGCTTTGTCATATTTTTTGTGATCATGCTAATTTCAGTGAATATGTACAAGTTTGCCATACCAAGCAAGTTGATTACAAAGCTTTCTCAGCTCATTTAGGTGTTTTTGTAGTTCATTAATTTTTCCTTATTCAGACTTATCTCATTTGAGAAAATCTAAGATGAAATTAATTTCAACAACTGTTGAGTAGGATAAACTTAAGTAGATGTTTGTAATCTACACGTTGGACAGGTTACAAATAAATTCACAATATGCTGCTCTACTTAAGTGGTAGACTGTCCAAAGAACTTAATTTAATTTAAAACGGTAATCCACTTGAACCCATCAGGATAATTAACTGTCCTTTTAGCTTTAAGGTGGTACACTGGTACATGAGGCCACTGTTTCAAAACTAAATGTGACATGGGTATATTGTAGGAGGTAACAGGTGACAGAGGTAGGACTTTGCATTGTGGTTGGTGGGTTGCATGGAACATGTCATGTTCTTTTACATTATAAAAATGAAGGTGGGAACTATCTGTTTTAAAAAGGGTTAGTGCAGGAGAATATTATATTGTTTGGTTAATGTATGAAATGACACAAAATATCAGTTCCTCTTGCAGGAAAAAGTCCCTGTAATCTGTAAACAGTGGCTATATAGGAGGAAAATGGTTCCCTAAGAAAAAATTGATAGGGGAAATGAGGACCCTGAGTAGTTCAGGCATGGTTGAGTGCTCTTTTAGGGGATAACCCAGCATTAAGCTGCCATTGACTCTTCTGGTTAATAAGGGAAGGATTATGCTCCAGTGCATGTTACAGAACACCCAATTAAAGACAACAATATCCTACTCCAAGCCCCTTTCTCTCCAAAAGCTTTAATTTCCTCTGAAAGATATATATATATTTATATTTCACCTTTTTGACAGGAAAAATTGAAAATAATAAAATATTAGGCTTTGGCTTTTGGGGTTTATGTGCTGGTTTAATGGCTCACATGCTCTTGCATGCTAGTATCACCAGTATTCCCCCAGCCAAACTCACAACCATGAAAAATGCGTGTCAGACTGTGAAATATGGTCTTTTATGTGCTTTTACCCTCTACTATACAGATTTCATAAAGTAGAGTGGCATTTCTCAAATTGAGGGCCCTGACCCAAAAGGAAGTGTGTGTGTGTGGGGTTTACAGTATTGCAAACTTTACTTCTGAGCTGCCCTCAGAGCTGGGTGGCCGGAAGGTACTGGGTGCTGACTGAGGACCCAGCTCTGCGTGCAGTAGCCTAGAAGTAAGGGTGGCAATATTGTTGGGCCAGCTGCCCAGCTCTGAAGGTAATACCACCACCAGCACCAGCTCAGAAGTAAAGATAGCAGTACTGCCAACTCCTTCCCCTACAATAATCTTGCAACCCTCCCTACCCTCTCCAGGTCCTTTTTGGGTCAGATTCCCTGCTGTTATAGCACCCTGACATTTAAGATTTAAATAGCTGAAATCATGTAATTTACAATTTAAAAAAATCCCATGACCAAAATGGACTGAAATTGGCAGAGCCCAAATCCTGGACAAGATCAGAGTTTGAGTGCAATCTGGGGATTTCTGCTGCTTGGTTGGCAAGTTTTGAGAGCACTGCTGAGGTGCTCAGAGCCCTCTCCCAGTTTTTAATACTTTTTGAACAGTTCAATGTACCTTATCTGGGAGTGTCGTCTTTTCTCCATGTCCTCCAATTGTATCTATTTTGTGGGTCTATTACTAATGAATTTTATTAACAGAACCAGATTCCTTAAATGTGTTTTTGTTTTATCTAAATTTTTAAAACATGTTTTCTAGATTAGGAATCTTCTCATGAGTATAATAACTAAACATTTTTGGTGGGAACATATTCCTATAACTCCACAACAGGAATTTACTCTGAGCAGACTTTAGCTGCAGCAATTTCTGTTTCAGATGTTAGAGGACATAATTTTGGTGATATATCTAGGCATATGTAATGACATCCAAGATGTTTTGCCAGGCATTTCCTATATGGCAATGGTATTAAAAAACAATTTTCTGCCTTTAGACAGAAATCTTTCATAATGTTCTAACTTAAGTTCTGATCCCTGCAAACAAGCATCAGATGGAGAGCCATAACTGGAATGCGCGCGCACTCAATATTTTTCTGAAAACCTCCACATCATCTGCTCTCCAAAAATCTACGCATTTCAATATTTGTTACAAAATTCCTCATTCTACATTTTGCCAGATCGATTAGCGAGTAATACAGTAAGTAGAGTTCACAGTGCACTGAAAACTGCCACTAACTATCACCATAATCTTAATGAATATTATTGGAAGGGAATTATTTAAAATGGCCATGTTTGATGGGGAATCCGATTAATGTGGTTTTCATGGATATGGATTCTTTAGTCCACTTAAACTAGGAAGGATCACCGACTCATAACTAATATGGGTGTAATAGAGTCCATCCTAAATTCCTATGTTCTCTGGAAACTGGTCCTAAATTCCACAGCAAACCCTTTGATTTCTCCTCTCTTCTCCCCCCCTTCATTTCTCTGGTTGAATCTCATTAAATTCTATTACAGCTTCAAGTAAATTCAAAAACTCTTGTTTTAAACCTACATAGTACAATCTGCGATATGCATTATATTATTTTTTGTCATCACTTTGAACACAAATCTTCCTTTTTTATGTTTTTCATTGCCACACAATTTTGTAATAATGCAAAACTGCAGAATCTGTCTGATTGGAAAGTTTTGGTAGCCAGTGGTGATAGATGAGGGCATTGTCCAACATTTTAAAATAGATACTAAAGTTAAGCTCCTAAATCCATGTGTAGGCACCTATTTGATGAGATAGGTGATCCGTCCTTTTTATAATGAAGTCACTCATGTAAGTGCTTAAATATAGTTATAGAAGCTTAACTTTAGGTGCCCTTTTTAACATTTTGGTCATTTACTGCTTTTTGATTTATAATGGAAAAAAGGGGTGTTCTTACTATGTTGAACAGCAGTGAAACAGTATTAATTATAAAATATAGGGTTTCATTTTGACATTCCATTGAGATTAGTGGAGAGTTAATGTCTTTTTAGAACATTTTTTTCAGGCTTTGTGCAGACTCAGAGAGAGGGTATTAGTTTATTTTACATTTGATTCACATTTGGAAGATTTGCTTTGCAAACCACAAGGACTGGAAACCTTCAATTTTTTTAATATGGTAGCTTTGAATGTTTCCTTTTTTAAAAAAATAGCCAAATCCAGCATTATAACTTGATTCTGCATCTTATTAAACCACAAAACCATGGAAATCATAGGGCCATACTCTTATCATAGGGCCAGACTTTTCTTTCTTTCAAATTACATTTCCTTCTATCCTTTGTTATACAATTTCTTGGAAATGAGTTATGGAAGAAGTTATGGAATTGCATATCAGATTGGCCCACTGGTCCATCTTGTCAAATGTCCTGTCTGAAGGCCTGATCCAGGATCCACTAAGGACAATAAACCCTTGTTGACATCAGTGCATGCTTGGTTAGGTCCTATGACAGTGATCAATATCAGGTGCTGCAGAGGAAGGTGTAAGCAGACTTATAATACACAAATATGGAATAACGTCCTTCTATGGAAAGCTGTTTAACTCCCGTTACATAATGGATGGCTTATGTCCTGATGCATGAGGATTTATATACCTTATGTCTGTTACTTATTTAATGTTTCTTGTATAATGTTTAATTCTTATTTTACCTTTTCATGTAAATTACTATTGCAAATAAACATTTTCTCTTCAATAAATAGTGAGCGTGTTGCTGCTTTAAAGGTACATTAGCTAACTGTAACCTGAATCGGGGAAGTGTGCTTAGCCATGAGTACTTAAACAGGTACTTGGGACCACAAAATGTGAGGATAACCTCCTTTTTTGTCAGGACCTAATTAGTACTAATAAACAGTAATAGTTTGCAATCAGAATTTTAACAGGTAATTGAGAGCTGAAAAACACCCAAGAAGCAGATTGGTTGAATAAGAAGCTGTCATTTCCACACAAACTCTTTTTTAAACTATATCTTTTCCCCTCTGTACAGCCTGACTGCTATGCTTCAGTGGCATTTCATTGGAGCTGAAGCTGAGATTACAGTAAAATAGCAGGAAATTCTACACTTTATCAGGACAATAGACATATATGGGAATGCATTTCTTGTCACAAATTGATACAGCTGTCTTTTTTTAGTTATGAGTACTGGTGATCATTTTGAATGTACGACTTAATTATATTTTTAATTAGAAATCCTGAAACATACATATCACATTATTGATGTACTGTTCTTGTTATTTGAGAACTACTATTCCATGTCTTACTAATGAAACTTCCATTACTTCTTTATTTCTGTTACACTGTCCTTTGTCCAGCTTAACTATTCATTCACAGATGTAGTTTTAAAATGCATGTGGCAGAGCATCAGAATCTCACTATTTTCTAACCTTTCCTGCATATTAGACTAGTGGGATTGATGAGCATCACAGAGGAACTCTGTATAGCTGGAAAAGTACCTGTGTCTAAAGTGAAATGATAGGTGTGGCTCTGTCTTCGATGGCAGGAGCTAACATTGAACAGAATAATTTTAATCAGGCTCTAAAATATTCAATGCTTAAGACATTCATTTCTTCCTGTTACTTTTTTCCCCAGTAAGAGGAAAAGTTATTCACTTCCACTGAAGCACTATTCTAGAGCATCACTTCAGAAAACTGAGTATCTGTGAATGATAGCGCATCTGAAATGGTAGATATTTTAAATTTGGTAACTTCTATGTCCCTGTTCAAAGCAGGATAGCACTGGCATTTACCTCTGTAAAGGCACTCAGGCTACAATCCTGTAAAGCGCTTAAGCATCCACTTTCATTAAACATGTGAGTAGTCCCATTATGGTTAAGAACATGTTCAAGTGTTTTGTTGAACAGTAGACTGAAACTGGCAGGATTGAACCCTACTTAGCGCTCATTCCTGCCAGTTACTAAATGACCCATTGTTCCATGACCATATGTAGCTTTTTTCACTCCAGTCATATATAGGGAGAGAACATACAGAAAATGTTACAAAATATTTGAGTGGTTTTTAATTCCAGTTGGGGGGCAGGGTGGGGCAGAAGTCCCAGTTACTGTTCAATTGCTAATAACCATATATGAGATTTAAAGATTCTCACCCAATTCTTCACAAATCTTAAGTCTCACATCTGCACAGCCATAAATTTTAATTTCTGTACTGCTGAGGGGGAAGCCATCCCTGAGATGTACAGAATATTAAAAAGATTTGCAGGACTGTTTCGCTCCTACGTGTTTCTTATGAACAAAAGGCCAGTGCAACTTCTGAGACAAGAGTGCTATATTCTGCTGTTAGGATTTTTTCAAGGGGCATCAGTACATGGGAATAGGATGTGCAAATTCTAAACTGAATTAGAGAAACACATAATTTTAGGCTGTTTTTATTTCTCACCTTTGTTATGATTATATCATCCTCTCGAGTAGTCTGGGATGTGGGTGACATCCTTTCTATCTAGATAGGCCTTTTTCACTAACAATCATTTATATCTTTTTGTCTCCATTTTATAGCTGAATAATATAGTTTTTTGGGAAAAAATCCCATCCTGTGCAACAGCTTAAGTTTTCTAACTAGGGCTAAACACAGTTGTAAATCCCTGAAAAGTGGTATTTGTAGTAGAAGGGTAAACAAAAGCTAGCATCAGGAAAATGCTATAGTTGATATGTTAAGATAGCGATGATACAAGAAACATTCACCACTGACAAATCCTCTAGCAATCTGCCCAGGCACCAGGTTTGCGTGCACAGTTGTGCAGAGCTCATATCCAGGGAAGGTTGCCATGGGCAAATTTAAAAAAAAAATCCTTTCTCAGGTCAGCAAGATCTAGAGATGCTCTGGAAGCAATATTTTTAATCCATTTAAGATAGGAAAGGGACATTTCCTATTGTTCTGTATGTACTTCATTCCAAACTTTAAACGAAACTGTGCTGAGTGGCAGCAGAAGAAAGGTTTCTGCAATCTGGAGTCTTTGAACAGAAGGAAGTGAAAAGCTGAAAACTGAGGGAAGCTCCAAGATGCCTCCCAAAAGGAGGATCATTCTCAGAACATGGAGACAGTATAGTGAGAGAACACACTACTTTTTTAATTCCTGAAAGATTCTCACCCTTACTGATTTGGTAGCATTGATCAGTGTTACCAAACTATAAACGTCAGTTCAGAATAGTAATAAGTAGGGTTTTTGTTAGATATGGTGTGAATTCTGTTCGTGAACAAAATCTATTCTCTTACTTGACAGAGCTGGCTAAGAAATTAAGGCGTGACCTCCAGGTTACAGAGAATAGTATCCCCAAAACCTCTAACAAACGTGTGTGTGTGGGGGGGAGGATGTTGATATAGTAAGTCATCTTAAAATTCAGCTTTATAGTACTTCTAACATTATGGAGACTATTAGTAAATGAAGTGTCAGGTGATTCCATTAAATTATGCAGTTTGTGTGTGTGTGGGTGGGTGTGTGTCTTAGTTTTCTTCTAAAAGAGTTAGTTCTCTTGGGGATACCTGCTGCAAGGTTCTGAATGAAAGGCTTCAATTATCACTGATTTCAATAGAAATAGAGGATGCTTGAAATCTTGCCAGATCAAGCTTTTGCAGAATTTGCATTTAAAAAAAAAAACCACCCCAAAACTTCCTTTAAAGTATAAAATAAATTGTACTGTCTTGTGACAAATTTGTTATGACAGTATTGAAATGATGTGAAATTGTGTTTAGTGTTCACAATATATATGCAGTATTGCAGGTATTTTTATTATGATCATTAGTTATATGCAATAAAATAAGATGCTGCAGGTAAAGATTCACTGTATATACATAATTTTAAAAAACTGAGCTAAAGTGTGGGGAAAATATAAATATGTGCAAAAGGCATATGTACATAGCTTCTAAGTCAAAATGAATTTAAAATATTTCACAACATTTGTAATTTTTGGCAGGAAGGGGAAAGATATAGTAAAGGTTGAGCATAGTAATAAACTGAAGGCAATATACGTATATTTGACATTTATAACCTAGGTGTATAAGAATACTACCAAATATATAGGCACATTATAAATAGCTATAAAAAGATGAGTAGTGTTTCCATTTGTTTATATAACATGCCATATGTCCAATAAATTATATCTATACAAATGACAAAAGGCAGAAGAAATCATTAAATATCTAATAATTTGAGATTATACAATTCTTCATATTGGTGACATGCTGAATGTGGCCAATCAGACACTACTTCAGTTAAGCCTACTTAGTTATAGTTTGTTGCAGTTTTCACCTTTTAAAAATATAATCCTGACAATCTATTGGGAGGAAGCATGTTTAATAATCCAGTGTTTTAACTGGTCATGTAAGGCCTTAACTGCAGTCAGCTATGAGTTATGGATCAGGCCTTTATTCCACATGTAGAAAGAATTCTTATAGAAATAATTGTTTTGCATCTAGACTTATTTAGGTATTGACTAATGCTCAATATTTTTTACACTTTTTTTTCATAAGCTGTATTGGGCAGATTTTTGCCCATGTAAAACAGGTTTTAGACTATTTTCCCACACAAATTCATAATTTTAAGTGTTTAGATTATGCAAAGTTTTATTCTCCCTTTAACAATTTTTGGATAATTGTTGGATATATTTTCTCCATTTATTATATGAACGTGTGTGTACGTATATGAATATTACATTTTGCAACACTTCTACCACATTAATTATGCATTTTTCTTTTTCAAGGAGGGCATGTTTGTCAATGTTCTCTATTATGTGTGAACATTTTTGGGGTGTTGGGGAGCAATTTTGTCTAAAAGTATCAAGACTTTCCCACGGAAGTCTGATATTAATATACTGAACGCACCATGAAAGGATTTGAATAGGCTAACCAAGTCTAAAAGCCTTCACAAGGCCTGTCTTTCTATCTTAGGTACCTATAGTGGCTCCTGTTAGCATAGTATCTTAGTGCTTTGCACTCTGAAGTAAACTATACCTCACAGAGATGTTGTGAAGTAAAGCACTGTAATCCTCATCTTTTTTTTAAGAGATGTCCTGAGACACAGGATAAGTGACATACCAAAGATCACATAGGCAGTCTGTGGCGAGCAGGAATGTGAACCCAGGTGTTCCCCCAGTCCTAGGCCAGTACTCTAATCACTGGACTCTCAGGGCCCGTCTATACCACAGGGCAAAAGTCGAATTAAGATACGCAACTTCAGCTACATCAATTGGGCAGCAGGAAGTCAAAGGAAGAACACTTTCTTCAACTTCCCTTACTCTTCGTGAAATGAGGATTACAGGAGTCAGAGTAAAAAGTCCTCCATCTCGACCTTATTTTGAAATAATGGGTTGCTGTGTTGAAGTTCATTTTGTTATTTTGAAATAATGTCAGTTATTCCGAAATAACGCTGCTGTGTAGACATACCATCAGTGTTTAAAATAAAAACCCATTTTTATTCCACAACCCTCTGTTAGCACAGACAATAGGACATTCTTCTCTCCAGCAGACAGGAAAACAGCAAGGTATGACCTTATTTACTGTAAAAACCCTGATCAGTTGTTTTAGTGTTTGCATGCTACTCTTATGAGTGATTACACTAGATTTTTAGCTTTTATGTTTTTCTTTTCAAAACTCCTCCTCCTCCCACCCCGAAATCCTCCTCTCAAGATTATTTACAGATCATTACTGTCACAGCAAAGAGTTTATTTTTTCTCCTCATGTTCATTGTTGCCAATCCTGGAAAAGTTGTAGCTAAGGGATCCAAAAAGCTAGCTGGTTTTCCTCCAAAATTTGACACTGCCAGCCAAGCAAGTAACCTTCACTGTGAGTCTCAAAGATTAAACCCCTAAAGGTAGGAAGGCAGGGGGCTATTTTGACTACTCATAAAAATGAGACTCAGTTTTTTTCCAGTTATTGCTTTGGTCAGGTCATGTGGGCAATGGATTGGACTGCTTCAAACAAGAAACTGCAATCCCTTAGGGCTTGTCTCCACTACATGGTGGATTCATGCTGCAGCATTTGATCCACTGATGGTTGATTATTGCATTTGCTTAGACGTGATAAATAAATTTCTGAGCGCTCTCCCATTGACTCGGTACTCTACCAGGACGAGAAAAGTAGCCAGAGTCAACAGGAGAGCAGTCTCCGCCGATCTTATCATGAAGAAGACATTATAGTATATCAACTTTGGCTATGCTCTTTGTGTAACTGAAGTTACGTAAGTTAGACTGCTGGGGGGTGGGCAGAGTTGGTGTAGACAAGGCTTTAGATTCTTCAGGTGGCTTTATGCCTTCTCAAGGGATAAGTCTGTGCTTTTCCTAGTCCCTAAAATTCTGACTTTTCTGTGATATCCCAGAACCTTCTCTTCTTGAAGGCTACTGCCCAGTACCCACTGAATTAGTGAGACAAGCTACATGTATTAGAGTAGCATACTAGAGTGTTTTGGCTTCTCTGTGCTACATAGCTTATGTGACCAGGACCTTGGTAAGGTGATTACAGAAATTAGCTTCTGAGGAAGATATTGAGCCTTGTTCCTTCTGTTAAATAAACTCTTTTAAAAATAGACTTACTTGCAACTTTTTGTGGTGTTATCCAAGCTTTTCCTCAGGTATGGCCATATCTCTTATTACCTTATGGGTGTTGTGGCTATGAACTTGAGCTGGTGATCTTGCATCTAAAGCTGCCTTTGTCTGTCTGCTTGTCTTTCTTTTGAGGGAAAACATTTTGAAAATAGCCTAACTCGTGAAATTTTCAAAGAAAAACCTGAATGTGTAGGTCCTATGCGTAGACTTCAGGATGCCATGCCCCTGCTGATCAAAGCAAAAATAGCTCTTTGTTTTCCTTTCAGTACTTCTGCTTCACTCAGTCAGGTTTTTAGGAACAAGAGAGACCAACCCAACTCCAGCCAAAGTTGGAACTAGTCTGCATATTTCTGCATTTTCTGGGTTCTGTAATGGTGTATTTGAACTCCTTGCTGTGAGCATGTTTTCATATAATACATAGTTTCCCCAGCATTAACTATTCAGCCACCTTTTACCTCAGGCCAAGCTTTCTGTCTAATCTATCTTTGCCTCTGGATCTGAAGTCGTCTTTTATTCTGGTGGGTGAAGAATGATAATGTCCACCAAGGGTGATGCTGAGTTGCCTTAATTAGACAGGGCACACATCTGTCTGTCTGGAATGTCTCCTTTTGGCTATATTAAAGTGTGGGCCCTCTGGTTCTGACAGATTGGGCCATCATTAAAAATCTTGTTTAGAATGCATTTCACCACTTCACCTAGTGCCTATGACCTAGATATAAAATAACCAAAGAGATGTAGCCTCGTTTTCCTCTCCCAGCACAATCAGGTGGGGAGGAAGCCATGCACCACAAGACTCCCCTCTGGTAGTAGGCACAACTTGTGACAAGACTCTTCGCTCTGCCAGCTTGAGGATGCTGCTCATGTGGCCCTAAAAATTGGAAGGTCAATTCTGTCTGCTGGAAGAGTGATGGAGGAGGGTCAGGCTCTTCCTTGCAGTTTTCCTTGTCTGGACAAGATAGTGATTAAAACTGTTTCCCATGTTTCTCTCCCTCTACCCTCAAGGTGGTTTCCCCGTCCCTCTTGGGTCAAGAAGATTTTCTCTGCTCATTCTGTCCAGCCCCACAAAAATCAGAAAGTTCAGTTATCTGATGTGAGAATTGGTTTAAATATCTATCTCAGAATAATTATAGAAATTAGAATGTAAGTTTCTAGCTGCCTTCAGAAAGCATTTGCTCACTTTTTCCTAACTACCCAGGTGTTCTTCCTTTTGGCATTTAATATTACTGTTGGCATTTCCACTGAGTGGGCCGGCATAGAGATATTGTAGAAAGAAATAATATTTCTTCACTTTTTATTTATTTCCTCCAAATTCCTATATTGCAGCCCAGACACGTCAGCATACTGTACTGCTGAGAATAACAGTTGAAAACTTTTTCTTGCCTGAAATACAGAATCTCTAAATGACAAGGTCAGACAGCCTATTTATTGGGATGTGATGGCATACATTTTTATTTTTTTCTATCTTCACTTGTTGCAAGGAAAATGTGAATTTGTTGTCTGGGCCGGTGTAAGGGACTTTGAGAAACCAAATTAACAAGTTAAAAAAATCTTATTAGCCAGTCATGGTCTAATTTCTTTTGCCTGTTTATCTTTTCTTATAGGTATTGCAGTATTACTTCAGTGGAGGGTGTTAACAGCTTGCACTCATACAGGGCTTTTATTCCCCAAGAAATTGCAAAAGCAAAGTGATATATTACCATGTTACTACTACAAGGCAGACACTTCAGAAATGTTTAACATAATATTACACAATGGTTTAGGACCAAAGGCTAAAAATATGCTAGTTGAAACTTCCTATATTAAATAGGTGGAGTCAGCTTTGTATTTCTAATAAAAAGCATGAAAGCTGAGAAGGAAACTATTTCAAGTGATTTGTAAAGAGTGTAATGCAATACAGAAAACTAGTGACAGTTCTATTTTAAAATAGCAGTATAGAGTTTCAGATCACGCCATGCTTTGTGGTGTGTTTTCAGCCAATTTTGGGCTAGATACGATTTAGTTCACAAATTACATAGACTGTTTCATGAAATTTTCAGTTTTTTTCTGAAATTCCTAAATGAGTGACTTTCTATTCCCAACAGGGCATGGGGCAGATGTGAAGTGTGTTGACTGGCATCCAACAAAGGGATTGGTTGTATCAGGAAGCAAAGACAGCCAACAGCCTATCAAATTTTGGGATCCTAAAACTGGCCAGAGCCTTGCCACACTGTAAGTTATGAGGTTGTCTTCAGGTTAGGAGGGGCAAAACTGCTTGAACTCGACTTTTTTAAATTCTGTTTTGGTTCCCCCATCTAGGACCATGTCTCTTTAACCAAACTTAGCAGTTGCAGTTAGGAGTAAGCAGTTTAGCTGGGCCAAGAAATCTAGAGGGCAGACATAATTTGATTTGAAGACCTTGTTTATTCCTTCCTTGTGTAAATTGTCTGTCAACTTGTTTACAAGCCTCATGTCACCAGAATTCTTGTGAGCTACTGTTGGTACCTACTTAAACCTATGCTTTACAAACCAATAGAAGTTACTATCATGGAGAGATAAGAAATATGTGTCCGTATTCCTCCATCTCCTATAAATACAGGTAGCAACAGGCCATCCTTAAAACTTAGACTTAGACCCAGACCCTCTGTGCTTCTATTCTCTTGGGGATGTCTGAATTTTTAGCCAGTTAGTCTTTTTCTACCTCTACTTCCAGACACGCTCATAAAAACACAGTGATGGAGGTAAAGTTGAATCTGAATGGGAATTGGCTGCTTACAGCATCTCGTGACCACCTCTGCAAGCTCTTTGACATTCGAAACCTGAAAGAGGAGCTTCAGGTCTTCAGGGGTCATAAGAAAGAGGCCACAGGTCAGAATGAACTCAATTTCTTGCTACCTTTGTTATGAGTGAATTGGAATTAAAGGCACACATTTTCAAGGCATCGGGGTACAGTTTTATCGTTCATAGTGATTCTAGTATCTTTCCTGATCAAGAATTTTGCATTTCAGCTGTGGCTTGGCATCCTGTTCATGAAGGGCTTTTTGCCAGTGGAGGGTCTGATGGCTCTTTGTTGTTCTGGCATGTTGGGTAGGTACCTTTTTTCATCAACATGGAGAAATTTAGTTCAGACAGTCTGATATCATCACAGTAAACATAATTTGTATGGTCAACACTTGAATCAGTGTTGCTCTATGTGGATATATGATACAGCCTTGCCTCTTGTATATCTTTGAGTGCCTGAACATGGTAGTTTGGGGATATGCTTCTACTTTTAATTTTTCCACAGAGATGCATGTATGTGGAAATCTGTTTGTGAAGATGTAATTAGTCTTGTACAGATACTAATCCTTCAAAAGTTTTCATTTCAGTCTAATGAAAGTGGTAATGAAAGGGCTGGAATTCCCTGCCTAGCATCTGCTATTGATGCTGTAAATAATGTTTTTCAAAGCAAGTATTTTTTTTAAAGTTTTTGACATTACTCCACTGAGAGTCCAGAATAGCATGTCTAAGTGAGGGGAAAATAATGGAGGCCTAAATTGAGAATAGCCATGAGCAACCAAGTAGCAAAATAATTATTTTTTAACAAATCCCTTGTACGGGGTCTTCTGTGTGGTAACTGTGTGATGTTTCAGGGTGGAGAAGGAGGTTGGCGGAATGGAAATGGCCCATGAAGGAATGATCTGGAGTCTAGCTTGGCACCCTCTTGGACACATTCTCTGCTCAGGCTCAAATGACCATACCAGGTATTTTCAAGTATTTAAACAAAGATATCAGAAGTATACTCAGTTTAAAAACTGGGGAAAAGCCTGTGATGGAATGGAATTGTTTCTGCTATTGAACCAGATAAGAAGGCAAAGATGTAGAGAGACTAGGTATTGTGTTTAGAAAAGCACTGGCCTTTTTACAACACAGAGTGGAATTAAAGTCTGTCCTCTTGTTGGAGGAAACTAAAATTGGAGAATCTACCAGATCTCCATGGAACTTTTGAGGAGGTTTTATGTTGTCTTTGACAGAAAATATTGCCCCATCCACTCATCTTGTGTTAATCAGATGTCACCCTCCTTATCACAGGGGTGTTCTAAGCACATAGTTTGTGAAGTGCTTTGAATTTTCCAGGATGGAAACACTATACATGGAGCAACAGTTTTATTTTATAATCTGCACAGAAGTGCGTATCACAAGAATGATTGCCCACTGGTACCTGCTAAGAATAGCAAGGGCTATTGAAGAAGACTGGGAAGTATGGCAGTCTTGTGTCCAGACTGTCAACAGAGTTCTTCACTTCTCACAGCCACTAATTGTTAAATGTTTTTGAACATATTGGAATGTGAGAGCTGAGGAGCTTTTTAATCATAGACTATTCAGGTCCAAATAAGAGCTTCATAAATAAAGTCTTGAAAATACTTTAAAAAATAATCACAGTATTTTGATAAAATGCAAAAGTAGGAAGAAAGAATATGACAACTCAAAATAATGAATCTCACAACACTTTCAGCAAGTTAATATCACACTCTTACTTTATTTTGACAGCAAATTCTGGACTCGAAATCGGCCTGGAGATAAAATGAGAGATCGTTACAACCTGAATCTGCTCCCAGGAATGTCAGAGGACGGTGTGGAATATGGTAAGGCTATTGCCTTGACTTCAGAAGAATGGAGGGTTGGTATCAGGAGCAAGCCTAGAACATTTAGCTACAGTTCTAATCCAGTTTCCGGGTGACACGATGAAATATAATAGCATTGGTGACTGGGTAGATGAGGATTTTTTTAGTGGGATAATCTCTCATTCTCCATTATATCCAGGTCCCCATTCCAACAACGAGTTTTCTTTTGTTCTGCAGCTCCAGGAGGTAGGACCAGCTCTGTCAATCACAGGAAGGAGGTTTGGCTCTCCCTCTGGGAAAATCCCCAGTTTGTTCTGCCTCCTGAAAACTTCAGCATGTGACTTCAAGATCTCCCACAGTCCTGAGCTACAGAGCACAGGAAAACCTTTTAAATGATTGAACTGGACTCAAAATTCTTTTATCTTAAGTCTTTTCCCTCTTTTGAGGCTTTTCCTTGGCAATGTCAGGTCTTTCAGAGTTGCCCATGTCCATACTTGTCCCATGAGTTTGTCTGTTTCTTTCCTGCAGATAATTGATTATATCATGTCCCAGAATTTTTTAGATCAAAATTTCTCATTAATTTTTCCTTTTATCTATATTTATTATAGTACAACAAGGAATGGTATTGGAAAGCATGTTTCTTTCCCCAGTCTCTTTCACAGAAGCAGCTTTGCTGAAAGGACATTTGTTGTAGTCTTTTGGGTGGTTTTCCATCTCTGAATTTTTAAGAAATTGTTTTAATATTTTTCAGTTCATGAGTGGGGAAAAAGTGTGCCCCAGCTTATATGAAATATGTAGGGACGCTAACTCGGTACAAAATTGTACCAAATAATAAAACAACTTAAAAGAAAAACATTACTCATCTAAAATCATTGCTTAAATCAGTCTGTTGGTTTTCCACCTCTAGATGACCTTGAACCCAACAGCCTTGCAGTAATTCCTGGGATGGGAATACCTGAGCAACTGAAGCTCGCCATGGAGCAAGAGCAGATGGGTAAGAGGGAGAAATTATGTACGCAGGCTCATTTTCAAAAACTGTTCAGCTACTAGTTGCTCTTTCTCATATTTCTCATCTGTTGTTGGGGATTTGGGGAGAGACCACTAAACAGCTATGTATTTCTTTCACATTGCACTTCTCCAGCATTCTGCGTAGTGCATGTAATTAATAGGGTTTCTTGGTCCCCTTGTTTAAGTAAAGATTGACTCAGAAAACTAACAAGATTTTTCCATCCTCCTTGATATGCTGACTGTGCTGCTCCTCCTCCTCATGTTCAAGGGAAAGATGAGTCAAATGAAATTGAGATGACAATCCCAGGGTTGGATTGGGGAATGGAAGAGGTAATGCAGAAGGACCAAAAGAAAGTGCCACAGAAAAAAGTGCCCTATGCAAAACCGATCCCAGCACAGTTTCAGCAGGTAAGTACATGATACACAATGATACATCAGACTAAAACTGATTTTAGCCCAACTATCAATAGCCTGTATTTTATACAACAGTTCAAATTCTAGCCTGTCACCTTCTATAGATCAGTATCCAGTGTGGATTAATACACCACACCAGTTCCATTGATGAACATTTGAGAATAAAATATTTGGCTAAATCCCTCCAATCCCAGGTTACTACCTAAAATAGTTGATGTTTTGATTTTATATCTCCATTTCCATTATAGGCTTGGATGCAGAATAAGGTCCCTATCCCTGCTCCACCTGAGCTGCTGATTGACAGAAAGGAGGATATTAAACTGGAGGAGAAAAAAAAGACACAGGCAGAGATTGAGCAGGAAATGGCAACACTTCAGTACACCAATCCACAGCTCTTGGAGGTATGTTAGGAAAGTTAAACTGCAGCAAATACCAGAGGGACTGCTTGGGTGAAAGACAAAAAGAGGAAGTGTGGGAAAGCAAAGTTAATCACTGGAGAGAAGAAAGCAAAATTTAGTTGAAATATATAGTGCAATTCATCATAAATTATTAAAGTAACACTTCTTGGTGGTGAGTATACTTAAAAGCAGGGCTCGACAAACAACGTAATCTACTCGCCTATGGCAAGTAGATTACACCCCAGAAGAACCGGCGCAGAGCGATCTGCGCATGCGCAGAGCGATCTGCGCATGCGCAGAGCGCAGAACTGTGCGGCTGGCGAGCGGGGCTCACTGCCGCTCGGCGAGCCCTGCTTAAAAGCATTGCTGGAATACATTAAAATTAAATAAAAGCAAGTAAATACTGAACTTGACCACCAAACTGTGAGTTTGGCTTATTGTGACACTGATGTTGAGTTGGCAGCATATCAGTTAATTTTGTCTTACTGAGTTCTAGTTCTTTTTAATTGTATTTCTGTCAGTCAGATTAAAAGTGTTAAAGATTTGTTCAGAGTTGCCTTGCTCCCAAGCGTGAAATGATTACATCTGCTTTCCAGGAGTTCTACATTCACGTACATGCAACCTTTTAAAACATATTTGTATTTGTTTTCTGACAGCAACTGAAGATTGAGAGACTTGCACAAAAGCAAGCTGAACAAGTCCAGCAGCAGGCACCACCTCCAGGAGGCCCTCTTCATGGACCCCAGCCTTTTCCAGGACAAGGCCCAATGTCGCAGATGCCTCAAGGATTTCAGCAACCTATTCCACCTCAGCAGATGCCAATGAATATGCCTCAAATGGGACCTCCTGGTCCACAGGGACAATTCAGACCTGGAGGACCCCAGGGACAAATGGGACCCCAAGGTCCTCCATTACACCAAGGATCTGGAGGTCCGCAAGGCTTCATGGGACCACAAGGACCTGCAGGTCCCCAGGGACCTCCACAAGGATTGCCAAGGCCTCAGGATCTACATGGGCATCAAGGAATGCAGAGACATCCTGGACCTCATGGGCCCATGGGGCCTCAAGGGCCACCAGGTCCACAGGGTAATTCTGGACCACAAGGTCACCTAGGACCACAAGGCCCACCTGGGTCTCAGACTCATTTAGGGCCACAAGGTCACTTAGGTCCTCAAGGTCCTCAAGGACCCCCTGGTGGTCAAGGAATGCAGGGGCCACCTGGTCCTAGAGGAATGCAAGGGCCTCCTCTTCCTCATGGAATGCAAGGGGGCCCAGGATCTCAAGGTATGCAGGGCCCTATATCTCAAGGGCCTTTGATGGGACTTAATCCAAGAGGGATGCAGGGTCCACCAGGGCCCCGTGATAATCAGGGACCTGCTCCACAAGGGATGATGATGGGTCATCCGCAAGAAATGAGAGGACCTCACATGCAGGGAGGTTTACTTGGACATGGTCCCCAGGAGATGAGGGGCCTGCAGGGACCCCCACCTCAAGGTTCAATGTTAGGACCTCCACAGGAATTACGTGGGCCACCAGGTGCACAAGGCCAGCAAGGGCCTCCAAAGAACTCTTTAGTAGGGCCTCAAGGAGGTATGCAAGGACCATCGGGACCTCCGGGGCAGCAGAATCCTTCAAGGGGATCACATCCTCCTCAGGGCCCACTACCTTTCCAGCAGCAGAAAACTCCTCTGCTTGGTGATGGGCCTCGTGTCCCATTCAATCAGGTATGTCTGAATCAGCATAATGCGGAAAGGGTTCGGCGTGTAGGAGGGATATGTTGAATATTGCAGTTACACAGTTTGAACCTTCATTAGCAAGAGCTGGGGGTTCTGAAGGGCAAGTGCAGTTGCAAAATAATGAAGCACCCCATACCTGTGATTTGATGAAAACAAGCACATAGCTTGGAACAGACATAATAAAGATAGAAAAGGAAGGATTACCAATACTGATATAGAATTTATGTCTGGCAAGAAAATATTTAACCTCAAAATAAATCTATCATCTAATTAAGACATAAGAGTCCTCACACTGAACTCTTGAAAATTGGAAGTCTCTGAGAAAAGAATTCAGAAAACTTGCCATTTTGTTGCCTAATCACCTTGTTTTGAGATCCCTTTGAAGCTCTTCATGAGCAGCTTAGTATCATCTGCAGATTTTGCCACTTCAGTGTTTACCACTTTCTCCAGATCATTTAGGAATATGTTGAATAGGATTAGTCCCAGTACACACCCCAACGGGACCTCACTAGTAAGTTGAAAACTGATCATTTGTTGCTACCCTTTGTTTCCTGTCTTTTAACCAGTTATCAGTCCATGAGAGGACTTTCCTTCTTATCCTATGGCAACCTACTTTCCTTTAGTGCCTTTGGTGAGGGACCTTGTCAAAGGCTTTCTAGAAATCTAAGTACACTGTATCCGCTGGATCCCCCTTGTCAACATGCTTGCTCATCCTCTCAAAGACTTCTAGTAGATTGTTTAGGCGTGATTTCTCTTTATAGAAACCATGTTGACTTTTCCCAACAAAATTTTATGTTAATCTATGTGTCTGACAGTTGTGTTCTTAGCTATAGTTTCAACCAATTTGCCTGGTACTGCAGTTAGACTTACTTGCCTGTAATTGCCAGGATCACTTCTAGAGCCTTTTTTAAAAATTGGCATTACATTAGCTATCCTCCAGTCATTTGGTACAGAAGCTGATTTAAAGGATAGGTTACAAACCACAATTGGTAGTTCCACAATTTCACATTCAAGTTGTTTTAGAACTCATGGGTGAATGCCATCTGATCCTGGTGACCTTGATACTGTTCAGTTTATCAGTTTGTTCCAAAACCTCCTCTAATGACACCTCAATCTGGGACAGTTCCTCAGATTTGTCACCTAAAAAGAATGACTCAGGTTTGGGAATCTTCCTCACATTCTCAACCATGAAGACCAATGCAAAGAATTCACTTAGTTTCTCTGCAATGACCTTATCATCTTTGAGTGTTCCTTTACCATCTCAATCATCCAGTGGCCCCACTGGTTGTTTGGAAGGCTTCCTGCTTCTGATGTACTTAATTTTTTTTTCTATTTTTGAGTTTTTGGCTAGCTGATCTTCAGAGTCCTTTTTGGCCTTCCTAATTCTATTTTTACACTTCATTTGTAGAGTTTATCTTCCTTTTTGCTTAAAATGGTTGAATTTTTTGAACCTAGAACATGTTTCAATATCAGCTTAAAGACAATTTCAGTTTTAAATTTGATTTCAAACCAACAGAAGGTATAAATTCTGCATATTCATTCTCACTTGTTATTCACCTTCCCCATTCACATTGAGTGGCGCACACTACTTCACAAGTAGCCTCATTTGATTACTCAATAGTACATGTTAGAATCAAATGGTGACAAGATCCATGAATGCTGCACTATTTAACATTTGGAGAACTATGAAGATGTCCCCTGTATGTGATATTTATCACATTTGTTACTGTCCTCTTACTGTAATTTTGAGGGTTAATGCGTATGATGCATGGAAACCACATGGCCTCTTGTGTTTTGCAGGAAGGTCAGAACCCAGGTCCCCCACCATTGATACCAGGACTGGGGCAGCAGGGAGGACAAGGGCGTCTTGCCCCTCACAACCAGGGACCCGGCCCTAATAAAGGTAATGAAACATCTTAAGTAATTCTCCAAAGAGAGTCCTATCCAGTGAGGCACCTCTAGATGTCTGAGGCCCTAACACAGTGTGTGGGGTAGATGCATATAGGGGGTTAAACTTGGGACTCTGGCAAGAATGTGGTGGAAACCCTCCCAACAAATGACTTAGCGTGTTAATGTCTCAGAAGAGTAGCCATGTTCTGTTAGTTTCTAAGGTGCCCCAGGACTCCTTTTTGTTAGTGTTTTAATATGTGTTTTCATAGAATTGTAAAAACTAGAGAATTCCCTGGAATGTTTTCTAAAAACATCACAGAAATCTGCTATGTCTTTCACTTCAGGTGACAACCGTGGCCCACCAAACCATCACATGGGTCCTCTCTCAGAAAGAAGGCATGACCAAAACAGTGGTGGTCCAGATCATGGTCCTGAGAGAGGACCATTCCGAGGTGGCCAGGAATGGGGTGATGGTAGGGACAACAGGGGCCTGCCTGATAGACGAGGACCTCACCCAGATTTTCATGATGACTTTGATCGACCAGATGATTTTCATCCAGACAAGCGATTTGGCCACCGGTTGCGTGAATTTGAGGGGCGAGGAGGCCCACTGCTACAAGATGAGAAATGGAGACGAGGTGGCCCCGGGCCTCCCTTTCCCCCTGATCACAGGGACTTTGAGGAAGGGGGTCCAAATCGTGGCCCTCCTGGGCCTTGGGAAGGACGGAGACCTTCTGATGAGAGATACCCACGTGAACCTGAAGATGCACGATTCCGGGGAAGACGGGATGAAAGGTAAGAATAAGTTCATTCAGTGCTTTTGGGTAAAGGTAACAGGAGGGGATCTTCCTCCCTGGTTTCCTTTTCATAAGGAGTCTATTTGTTTCAGATTTATAAACTGGAAACCAATAAGGAAATGAAAACTCTAATGTTACCTGAGTGTAGAATCCATAAAATTCAGTAATAGAAGAGAACTTGAAAAAATCATTGCACACAACAGCTTCAGTGCCTGTATACAGTAAGTAAAGAGAAGGGAGGAAATCTGTAGAGAAGATCTGGTGATGCAGGACGAAGATTTGAGATCATATTGACAAGAGTGAACAGGAAACTGGAAGGTCAGAGATTTCCACGCTAAAGTGACAAACTTTTGTACACTAGACATGGAGATTGATACTTTGCCTCCAGTCACAAACTACAACATGAGTGAGACATAATATACAGTTAGGAAGCAGGAACAGTGCACCTACTATCAAGTACAGAGGGCATAGATACGCCCTTTGTTGGACTGTGAAGACTATTTTCTCATGTTTTTGCTCTTAGGAGTCTTATTTCTCTTTCTGACACATTTCTTTCTCACTATCAGGTAAAAAACAACAATCAGAAATGATGTAGTTTCCTAGCAATAGTCATCTCATCACTCACCAAGTTGCCCTGAGTAAACCTCAAAGGGAAAAGTTTTGCTTCTAGATAATCACTAAATAAGGAGTAACTCCTTAAAAGCCTGTTTACTTCACTGACAGAAGTTACTCCCCATTTACACTAGTGTGTAAATGAGAGCAGAATTTGGCTTCCAGCGTTTAAACCTCTCACTAAGCTACTTCATATGTATATATTCACATATATATATTTGTAAAAACTTACTGCTGTCATCACATAATGTAGTCCTCTCTTTTTTTGTTGACTTTTTAAATCACTTCTTAGATCCCTTTTACTTTACACCTGTACAGCTCTCCTGTTAGCTACTTGCTACCTAACTTGTAAGATGTACCTTTCTATTGTGTGAGGAGTATGAAAAGAAAAGAACAATAAATAAACAAAGGTAACTTCTGAACACTTTTAAAAGAAATTAGAGTAACTAAAAACAGAAAACTCCAGAGATGAATGGTCTGAATCACAGAATTCTGAAAGAGATGACAGACAAAATTTAAGTATAGTTGTAGCTAGGGTTTTTTAATCCTTGGTTGGAAGTAAGGGTCTGTGGACTGGGAAGGAACTTAATGTGTCATTCTGATTTTAAAAAGGCCTCAAGAGAAGAGTCCAGGAAACTGCAGACCAGTAAGTTTAACCTTTGAATTGGGGAAGATTCTATTGTCACAGTACCAGGGATCAAAATAAGAGAATATTTTTACAGGTGGATTGATTAGAGACAATCATCATAACAAACTTAATTAAATTACTTAAATTATTTGAGCAAGTGAGGGGTTGAATATACATTAAATACTGGAGATTTTATGGAATGGTCCCAGGAATTCCAAGCCACTCATTCCACTTGGTTTTGAGATTAAACATCATAAATGGTTTGATTATGTATGAGTGGTATATATGTGTTTCTCTCTCTCTGATTTCCTGTCCTTTCATTCCTGTCCTGTTCCTACTCCACTTGAGCATATCAACATGATGCTTCTGCAGCAAAGACATGCCTGTTTTTTCCCCTGTTATTCTGCACTTCTGTGAATTAAGTCCCTGTGTCTCATGAAAGAACATTTGAGACCTGTCAAATAGGAATTGAACCCTATATCAGTTCAGGGTTCCATATGTGACTGTGATTTGAAAAAGGATATTTATGAGCCCAAATTAGGGGCTATGACTGTGTCCAGCAGAGTAATGATAGAACACCAAACTGAATTCTTTGTCCATTAAATTGCTTGAATAATAGGAAGTGAGGCATTGATCCTGGCGGTCATAGGACCTTGTGTTATGTGATCTTAAGATCTCACAAGCTAAACAGCTTCAGACCTAGCCAGTATTTAAATGGGAAACCTTCTAAAGAACACACAGGGTTGGTCTGCATTAGAGAACTGTGCTGTTTCAAGGTTAAATAGTATTGCTAAGTGGTTCCTGAAACTGTTCAGTTTGTCTACCCTAATAATCTAAATTAATGTAAAATAGTTCATTGTCCATGCACAGCACTTCCTTCAACCACTGCTGTACCTATCCAGGCTCAGCTTCCTCGTCTCTGTATTGTGTTTGTCTTTTCCAGTAGGTGGAGACCTATTGTGTTAATTTAAAAACATGTATCACTAAGTTTAAAAATATTGTATGATGTTATGACTACTGTTACAAATATTTAAAATTTGTAATTATAAGGTTACTGTTGTTAAATCCTAAATAAAAGTATTTAAAGCTTTGCTTGTAATAGGATGCACTGTGTCTTTAATGAGATGGGGACGGGGCTGTTGCACAAAGCCAAGACAGTCTGAGTACACCTCGGCTGCAGTTGGAATTGGGCTGGTATAGAATTGGGCTGGGGTGGGAGGGTGTTAACAAGTTGACAGACAGTTCTGTGAGTTGTCAAACTGCCACAGCAGGGCGGTCGAGTACTGTGAAACTGCATTGTGAGAATTAATTGAATCTAGAATAAATGCGTCACCAAAATTTTCCATTTTATGCTAGTACAGAACCTATTCTGAGCTTGTGTGTACAGAAACAGTTACAACAAACTGAGCTGGTAGACTCTGTCAGAATTGTATTTAGACTTTACGAAACATTACGTGCACCTTTGTGCTAGGATACAGTGTTCTTCATATACATCACCTCAAACATAGACATTAGATAATTTTGGTGTTTATAAGACTTTAGCTCTTATAAGAAGTGGTGTTGTAGGAGAAGAAATTTGAAGAAATTCAGAATTAATATTTCAGCATAGTGATTGGTGCTTCTTTATGATAACATGTAAACTGAGGTCCCGATCACACCAGGTCCTCACATTTTACAAGGAAGTGTTACTTCTCTACCCTGACCAAAATGATTTTGGATAACTATATTCTGCCAGACTAAACACCCCATTATTTCAACTGGATAAACTGTTCATGTTACAGTTTATTGTTGTGCACTGTTAAACAGTTGCCATCACCACAGAGGTGGCTACATTCCAGAATTAACTTGCTAAATTTGTAAATCTTATAGACTCCCTTTGGAATAAAAGATGTTGTATATATTTAAGATGATTTTATGCCAGTAAAAGAAACCAAACTGGATAAAATTCAGGAATTAAAATTCTTCTATCCATCCATGGAATGACTCTCTATTGTTACTTGTATTTTTAATTTTGGTTTCATTACCAAGGAAATTACTTTAAAAAATGCAAGTGCCAGCACATCACATTTTAAGGAATTTAATTTATCCCAGTTTGGGGAAAAAAACAATTGGCCCTGAACTTGAGCCTCTCCTTACACCCACCATAATGATCTTTCACTTTTCATTAAATGGACACCATCTACCTGAAGTCTAGTCAGTTTTTCTCTCCCTTGTTCCTATGTGAAAGACTGAACAAACCACAGGAGGAAACTGAAGAGGAGAAACAATAAAAATGAATAAACACAAAATAAACAAGAAGTCTCTTCCCCCCCCGCCCCCCATTAATCACTTCCAGTGCTAATAATTGTGGGTGTTGTAACAATAGTAGGTAAACATTTCAGACACAAGTTTGTTTAAATTGAAGATGACCCTTTAGTTCATCCGTGATTAAATTCTGCATTAAAAACCATGTTTGTACCATGTTCTTTCTTGCAGCTTCAGAAGAGGAGCCCCCTCAAGACACGAGGGGCGGGGACCAAGGGGAAGGGATGGTTTTCCTGGTCCAGAAGACTTTGTGCCAGAAGACAATTTTAACTCAACAGATGAGAACTCGAGAGGAAGAGATCATGGTGGTCGGGGACGAGGTCGAGGTACTCCAAGAGGTAAGTGGACATTCTTCCAAACTGAAATCCATGTGAAAGTCAGTGACAATAGAAGATTCAGGAGGTAGCCAAGTTAGCGTGTACAGGATAAACTTAAACAACAATAAATGGTTTGGTAGCACTTTATAGACTAACAAAACATGTAGATGGTATCATGAGCTTTCATGGGCATAGTCCACTTCTTCAGATGACTGGAATTTTGAGTTTAGGATGTGTAGACCCAAAATAAATAGGGGGGAAGGGAGAGGGGTGAAGGGAAAAAAAAGGAAGGGGGCAGGAAACAAGGAGCAGAGAGTCTGAAAATATCAAACGGAATAACAAGTAGGCAAAACTGGTAATCTATAAGCACCTAAAGATTGGATGGTTAAAAGAAGCAGATAAGGATCATAGGATAGCAATTAGATAGGAAGGGTACTAACACAAGAATCTAGAATTTAACTATCCAATCTTTAGGTGCTTATAGATTACTAGTTCTGCCTATTTGTTTTTCCCTTTGATGTTTTCAGACCCTCTGCTCCTTGTTTCCTGACCTCTTCCTTTCCCCCCACCCACCCTTATTTATTTTGGGTCTGCACATCCTAAACTCAAAACTCCAGTCATCTGAAGAAGTGGGCTGTGCCCACGAAAGCTCATGATGCCATCTACATGTTTTGATAGTCTATAAAGTGCTACCAGACCATTAGTTGTTTTTTAAGTGAAAATAGAGCAGAAGTTGTTAATATCATCAGTGAGTACAGTGT
Organism: Rafetus swinhoei; assembly: GCA_019425775.1. Classification (NCBI taxonomy): domain Eukaryota; kingdom Metazoa; phylum Chordata; order Testudines; family Trionychidae; genus Rafetus; species Rafetus swinhoei. The sequence goes on from CM033432.1 coordinate 50,477,644, forward strand.
ACCATGTCCTGTGTTTTTGCTTTGCAGGAGGCCGAAAGGGTCTACTTCCCACTCCAGATGAGTTTCCCCGCTTTGAAGGAGGGCGGAAACCAGAATCCTGGGATGGAAACAGAGAACCAGGTAAAAACTGAGGTATTATGTTTACTTTATAGAGATAATTGTAATCTAGTTTCACATTCTGTATAGCACAGAACATAAGAATGGACATACCGGGCCATACCAAAGGTCCATCTAGCCCAGTATCCAGTCTTCTGTCAGTGGCCAATGTCAGGTGCCCCCGAGGGAATGAACAGAACAGGTAATCGTCAAGTGATCCATCCCGTCACCCATTCCCAGGTTCTGACAAACAGAGGTTGGGGACATCATCCTTGCCATCCTGGATTTATTCAGCTCTTTTTTTTAACCCTGTTTACGTCCTGGTCTTCACAACATCCTCTGGCAAGGAGTTCCACAGGTTGTCTGTGCCTTATGTGAAGAAATACTTCCTTTTGTTCTTTTAAACCTGCTACCTATTAATTTCATTTGGTGACCCCTAGTTCTTGTGTTAAAAGAACACAGACTGTAGAGTTATATTGAATTAATTTGTTAAAACTGGGAAAACATCTAATCTTCATTTCCAGTGATGGAAATCTTTAGACACTAGCCAGTAATGACTCGTGTGTAGCTCTTACTTAAATCAGGAATTTACAAATCCATTCTTTCATCTCTCATTCCACAGCTCTGTTGATCACTCTCCTCCTGTCATTCCCCATTAGCAACATCATGCTACTTTGTTTATGTTCCTAAGTTGTTCAGCATGTAATGTACCCTACATGCAGCTGTCCCATAAAAGACAGAGGTTGGCCTCCCCTGTCCCAGGAGTTTTGAGCCCACTCGGTGGGGTTTCCACCAGCTCTTGCCCCAAGAGGGGTCTCCTAGAGTCCAGACCAGCACTGCTTGTTAGTCTGCTGCCACGAGCGCCTCTAGCTGCCCACCATACAAGAAGCGTTCGAGGTGGCATCAGACATCCTGACACAGCACCACCCTCTCCTCCAAGGCGGGAAAAGTCACCAGCACCAGTTCCTCGCCCAATACATTCTGTGGGCAAGCCAGTGATGAGGCTATCATCCGTAGTGCATCGAACCCCAGCACTGTGGCCTGTGTGGGGGAGCTACTCTGATCCCCCACTTAGAACCGATCACTGGCACCAACTGGATCCGTTCCTCTGTTGTTGTCACAGCTGGGGAATCTCAGAGTTGGAAGCGGAGTCATCATGCTCTAGTAGGAGCAGAAATTCCTGCTCCTGTCACAGCTCTACCAGGCAAGGTGGCTGGAAACCAGCCAATGGGAGCTGCAGGAGGCAGTGTTTGCAGGCGTAAGCAGAGCATGAAGACATGCTGTGCCTCTCCCTTCAAGAGGTGCCCAGAGACAGTTTGCCAGCAGCAGCTGGCCACTTTTGAGTGGTGTGGAGTCACCATGGCAGAGAGGCAGCCTGCCTGCCTGCCTGCGTGTCTCACTACGCCACCAGCTGGGAGCTGCTTATGGTAAGTGCCTCCTGGCAAGGAACAAAGCCTGCAACTTGCACCTCCTGCTGCACCCTAACTCCCTGCTCTGGGTCAGAACTCCCTCCCAGACCCTGCACTCCCACCATTAATATAATAGTGCAGCCCATGACCACTTACCAAAATTCTTGGAGGGGCTCCCCTGCAAAAATCATTGCCCACCTCTGGTGGAGAGCATTTAGTACACCTACTTTGAGCCTTCTGGGGCTACAGAAGGTGGTTGTTCCACAGCCACAAATAGTCCCTATGCCTGGATGTCACAAACTCCTAGGTAGATCTCCTTGCCATGAAACACACCAGGAAATGCAGTTGTGCTCCTTCCTGAATTGCAATCCAGGCTCCATAGTGGACACATTACTCCTTCTCCCTGAGGTCATCTCCTATACGTATTCTTGCCCACCCCTCTCATTCACAAGGTGCTCATCAAGATGCAGAGATGAAGCGGTGGTAATATTGATAGCTCTAGCCTGGCCTCATGAACACTGGTACACAGTGCTGCTAGACATGTCTGCGGAAGCCCTGGTCACCTGACTGCTCTTCCTGGACTTGATAACTCAGAATTGTGGCTGTCTCTAGCACCCAAACTTCTAGTTGTTGCACCTCCCAGCTTAGAAGCTCCATGGCTGATCCCGATGGTTAGACAAATCCTCCTTGGCAGTAGGAAACCTTCCACACAGAGCTACCTATCTTGCCAAGTAGAAGAGATTTTCAGTCTGGTTGGTGCAAGATCATTCATCTCTGATGCTCACCTCTACCACTTGTGGGCTACCTTCTCCATTGCAAGCAGCGGGGACTGTCCATGTTGTCAGTAAAGGTTCACTTGGCTGCCAGCTCTGCTTTCCTTGCTGTATCCATGAGTGCTACCGCCTGGCAGAGGCACCTGCCCCTCCACTCACTGTGTACTCCACCAGAGTCCAGGCTTCTTTAGCTGCATTCCTGGCACTGGTTCCCACCCAGGAAATATGCAGAGCAGTGGTTCTACAGACCTACTTTCATTGCACGTTATGCCATTACCCAGCAGGCCAGAGAGGAGGCGGTGGCCTTTGGTAGAGCGGCACTTCAATCAGTGGATAACTCTGACCCCACCTTCTGAATTTAGGCTTAGCAGTCAACTGATTGGAATTAACATGAGCAAGCATTTGAAGAATTAAAAATAGTTACTCATCTTCTTGTATCTGTTGTTCTTTGAGATGTGTTATATCCATTGCAGTACCCACTCTGCTACACAGCTGTTGGAGTAGCTGGCAAAAAGGAACAGAGGGGGAGCCGGTCAGCAGAGCCCTACATTGGGCACCATAAAGGTGCTACTCCAGGGGCGCGCAAACTGATACTGCTAAAATCTTCCAGCGGTGCACACAACGCTTACACACCTGATTGGAATGGACACGAACAATGCATCTCAAAGAACAGTTATGAGACTAGAACAGGTTGTTTGTTTGGGGTTGTTTTGTGGTCATCAGTTGTGTGTTACAACCTTGTTTTTTTCATCATGATCAGGTTCCCGTCCGGATCACCCTCCTCATGATGGACAGTCTCCTGCCAGCAGAGAGCGTTCTTCCTCAATTCAGGGTATGGACATGGCCTCACTGCCACCACGCAAACGTCCCTGGCATGATGGACCAGGGACATCTGATCACAGAGAAATAGACGCCCCAGGTGGGCCTCCAGAAGAGAGAGGCAAAGGTAAGTGCTGATACTGAGAACTTCACATAGCTTCATACTGTTTTCACAGGGTGCACTTCTGCAGAATTCCTCATGCAGCTAAAGTGCTAGAGCAGAACTAAGATTTTGAATCTGTATCAATCAAGCCAAACTAACCATGAAATTGTAGTCCTATCACCATGGTTATTAGAGCAGTGGCAAAAAGTTTAATAAAGGAAATTTGAGTAATGTATTTTCAAATGTTGTGGGCCCTGCTGCCATCGATATTGGGGTGGGAGGATCATTTATCTAACACTGATTGTAAACTCTTTGACACAGGAATCCATGTCTTCCAGTTTTGTACAAAACCAAGCATGATTTTTCACTCAAAAGTTGTTTTTGTTAAAGTAGAACAAAAATATTTAGTTATGCATTAGCTAAGAGGATAGGTGGGCAATGCATTTTCCCCTCAAATTACTATCTCTGCTGTTTTGGGGAAGAGTCCTGTTTTTCTGTTGCATTTAGTGTCATAAAGTGAGCTGTGAGAAACAGTCCTCTTTCCTGGGAACAAGAGCAAATGCAGATCATGCTCATGGTCTGAAGTAAAATATAGCATCTCTCAACTATGCCCTGTTAGAACTGGCTAAAGGATAAACTTCCTTCCATAGTATTATTCTTGATTCCCTTCATTACACCCCCTAATAGTTAAGATGTTGTTACTGGTTTAGGCAACACTCTATTTAGAATTATTATGCAACATAGGCTCAAAATAGACTGTTTCCAAGTGAAAGAGTCTTGATTTGAACAGCTTAGTCAACCTCAAGTATTTATGAGCCTGTGCACCCCCATTTCCTAGTGCCTCATTTAAAAAGGTTCTTGCTGACCAATCAGGTGTGGCAGTACCTTAGCTCCAAAGGAATTGCCTTGTTAGCTTTCCCTCTCAAGGACTGTCATATTGATATGAAATCTGTATGTGGTAGGAAAAATTATGTGCTGGGGAAGAGATTTAAATTTGAGGCCTTTGTCAGACTTCACATTCTGTATAATCTGTGAGATTGTATCGTAGGTGATTTGAGCCCAAACACATGTATAAGCCTGGGGCTCCTCTCAAAAGCCTGAGGATGGCTAAACTATAAAATAAAAAACTAATCTCCTGTTTTAGGACGGGGAAGCTCGGGACCTTCACAGAGAGTGCCAAAGTCTGGGAGGTCTAGCTCTTTGGATGGAGACCATGATGGATTCCATAGAGATGAAGGTTTTGGAGGCCCTGCAGGAGGCAATAACCCTTCCAGAGGAGGAAGGAGTGGAAGTAACTGGGGAAGAGGAAGTAACATGAACTCTGGCCAGTCTAGGAGAGGAGCATCCAGAGGTGGTGGTGGAAGAGGCCGATAGAAGAGGATATGATTAGGTCCTGCCTACTTCTTATTGGACAGTATTTAAATGACACCTGTTGTGGACTGAAGACAAAGTACTTCTGTATCTCCACACATCTGGACTCTTACCTGAGATAACCGAATGTGCATAAGTTCCTAACAAGGATCTTCTCCTAGATCAAGTGACTGCTGCTAGCAGCAACATGGTAGCTGGCTTTCTATTTCATCCTCTCCACCTCTTTCTCTTCACCTTTTACCTGCATTGTTTTGTAAAGATAAAAGCTGGAATTTTTTTTAGTGCTGTGAGACAATGGAGCACCTCCACAGATTTCAGTTCACGTCCAGATGGAAATTTGTTTCTATATGTACAGTTTGTCAGAAAAAGTTGTTTTTGTATGGATACAGAATGTAATTTGCGTAAAAATTAACAAAAAAATCAGTGTAGTGTGTAATTCTTTTTCTTTACACTCTCAATTAACTACAGAAAAATATCTTCCATAGACTTTCCATGTGTCAAGTACATGGTACCATAGGATTAGCTCTAGAAGTCTCTATGGTACAGTGCCTAATGCCTACATATAATAAGTTTGGGGTTAATCATGTTTTATTTTTACACTTAGCAATATTCATGTGTTATTTAAAATGTATCAATTATGATGAAGTTGACTCCAATACATACATACATATATACATATACACACACACACACACACACACACACAAACCCACACCAAATGCTCCCTCTCCCACTTTCTTTAAAAGGACAAAAATGTGGACCTCTGTGAAAAAGCTTCTTTTGAACAACAGCTTGCATGAACAGAAGTCCTCATCTAGGTTACACATTCAATCATCTGTTCCTGCTACCGTCACTGATTCAAGCACCCTACATATAGGGATCTGTCCTTTGTTCTCCGTGGTGTTAGTTTTACACTGTAAGTGGCAGAACTTCAGCAGTTTAACAGGAATGTATATACTTTTTTACAGTAATGTACACAAGGCACCATATAGGAAGTGGCCACTAAACTACAAGGTGGTGCGTTCTGAACATTTAGAAAAGGCAAACCACTGAGCCACTCCAATTTTTTTAAATATTTTAAAGTATTTTTTTACAGGATTGGTTTTTAGTGCCATTGCAACATTACACCTTTTTATTTCATTTGATTATGAGTTTCATAATAAAGTTGCTTACAAATAATGGTGTTCAGTTGTCACCATAACATATCTGAGATCTGGCTTCACCCACCAGGCTGTCTAAAGTGTATGAGCTATCTACCTAAATACCCTAAACATCATTTAAGAAATCAGTATTACCTGGAGCTATCTTCTGCTATAGCACTAGAAGACTGAGGATCTAGTGTGGAAGGTGGCTGATAGTGCAAGCATGAAAAGGATGATTAAAATGCCATTAGTAATTTTTTTCCATAAGCCCCTTCCTCAGCTGTTCCATGTAGGGAAAATAGTATAAGGAAAAGCAAGTGAAGGACTGAGTTTAAGGACCCATAAGGAAAGAGTAAATTGCTCCTTTCTAAATGAGTGGGGTTGTGATAGCCAAACTTTCACCCACTTAGTTTGCTGCTGCTTTCCGCTGTCCAGGTTCCAATTGGGTTATGCGTAAGAAAGATCTAAGATATTTCTATTCAAAATAGACAAAGCATGGATAAAGAATTGCTATGATCTTCACATTCGTGCTTACTCAGCAGCTATACTCTTCAGATTTATGCTGTTATTGCACAAAACAACAAACTGAGCTACAGTGTAGTGAATTGGCACACTGCCTAACGATTTCATCGCAGATAGACATGTAAGGAATGCTCTAGTATTTTTAAAGTAAACTTTATCTGCTGCCTGTTACTATACTAGAGCTGAAGAGAGAAGAGGGCCTAAGGAAGTGGCATGCCCAGAACACTTTAGCACTGTGTTTCTCAAAGTGGTCTGCAGATCCATTCTGATAAACCTGCCAACTGGCCATACCGGCTCCACAGCCACAGAGCCTCGTGTTCCCGGATGCTGTTTGCAGGAGCTGCGGGAAGTGGTGTGGGCTGGGCTGCTGCTCCCCGCAGCTCTCCTTGGCAGCAAATGGCAAACTGGAGCCAGTGGGAATCATGAGGCTCTGTGGCTGCAGAGCTGGTAAATTAAGAAACCGGCTAACGGGCTGCTCCAGTTTGTGAGAGTGGATCTGCAGACCATTTTGGGAAACACTGCTTTAGCAGATTCTTCTTGAGTCAGACTTAGCATTAGGATAGCACCTTGTTTGAAAATGAAAGGTTAATGTCCTGTGGGGACTTTTAAGTTCTTAGCTTACCTTGTAAATGAATTTATGTAGCTCAAGATAGAGCCTAGATCTGTTAGGATGTAATGCTGAGAAAAATAAAATATTTAATTCAAATAGCTCAAAGAAAACAACTCCTCTAGCACACAAAACAGGAAAGCATTAAATACTGGGGTAAACTTTTAACTTGCCTTTATGTCAGGTTGGGGAACCTATAGCTCTGGGGTTGGATGAGGCCTCAGCTTGCCTGACTCCGGCCTGACATCAGGAAGCTGGTGCTCCAACCTTGTCCCCCTTCTCCTCCTGCACCCTCTACTCCTCCAGGCTGAAACACCATCGCCAGCTTCCCCAGTGCAGGGGGAGCCCTAAGCCTCCCACGCCAGGGCCAGGCAAGCTGGGGCCAGATCTCACCTAAAGGCTCTGCCTGGCAAGGGAAGGAAATGGCTGTGTGCTCCTCTCCCTGCACAAATGGCAGTGCAGCAAAATGCTGTCTGGAGGCTTTTCCTTCTGCTGTTCCCATTGGCTGTAATTGCAGCCAATAGGAATAGCAGGGAGCAGCGCATTGGAGCTGTGGGGCACAAGGAGCCATGTGTCCCCCCGAAGGGAGCTATGCCAGGTAAGCACACCACTACCTAGACCCTGCACCCACTCCACCCCCATCCGAAGCCTATGCCTGCCTCTGACTGCTTTCCCAGGCCCCCTCCGCAGCCTCCAGGCACTCTAGACTTACTTTCACTTTTGAAAGGCATGCAAATTTGTGCCAAATTTACATCTTTTTCAAAAGTGAAAGCAAGCCTAGATGTGCCCTCCTTCCCAGACCTCATACTTCAAGCCCACTTCCCAGCAGCCCCCTCTCACACTGAACCCCTCATTTTTGGCTCCCAGAGCCTGGGGGCCACCCCCAGGCTCTGGTGTGCAAGGGGACCATGCAGAATGTCTGTCTGCTTTTCAGATGGGGACCATGTCGGGGAGGGGGAGGGTGTTTGTTACTCTTGTGCAGCCCCCAACCCAAAAAACATTCCCTGCCACTGCTTTATATGAGGCCAGAACTTGTTTTCCTTCTGCTGGTCCCTTTTAACCTAAAACCCTGCTTTCTTCCCCATACTGGATTTTGTGCAACTCTCTCTTCCTCAAACCTCACAGTATTCTAAATTAGAGCTTTGAGTTCACTTCAGAAAGACCATATGGATGTGACAACAGGTACACAAAAGCCCTGTTAACTTTAGGGTAAATCCATAACCAGAAGAGGCACAGCAGCTCTGCTTTTTGCAGGGGAGAAGAAAACACTCAAGAGGCAGAACCAGCCTCTGCTGTGACTCAGTGGATCTGTGCAGATCCAATTGTAGCTTGCAGAGTAAATGACTAGTGGCTGGAACTTCTTGTGGCTAACCTCCAGTGGCAGGAGGATCCTGTCATTTCCAAATCAATCTCTCTTACCATAGTATTGTTTATTAAACTTTTAAAAATGTCATCCAAGAACTAAATCTCACACTAAGCTGACATCCTTTGGATTTACACCAATGTAGCTGTAAACGTAGGAAGACATTCAGTGCTATTTTAAAAAATAAACACTGGACCACTAGTGCATCCAGATTATGCTGGGTATAAAAATATTTATTAAAAAATATGTACAATTCAGAAAGGTAAGCATTTGTTTATTTGTGCAGTTACTGACTAGTTTAAGAATCTTCCAAAATAGCTGCATTTAATAAGAATACTGAAGTCTGTTTTGCAATATATCCAGCTTCTACTAGTCAACCTGTTTAAGATCAGACTGCAAGCATCATCACTAAATAAACACTACCTATTCAACTTCTAGAACTGATGGGCTCCACCATTTGCTCAGTAAGGATTTCAGGAACTGACCCAGCATTTTGGAGGCCAAAGCTACTGTAGCACCATTCTGGCCCTCTAACCGCTAAGAACTAAATTCTCTGATTTGCTGTCTTTTTCCATATAATTTGTTATGTAAAAGAGGTATTGCCCTGGCTGTCAGAGAAAGTGACTTTGTGGTTCACATCCTTCAGGAATGCTACTCGTTAAAGGATTTTTTTTGGTTTTTTAAAAGGACAGCTAAGTGGAACAGGATTGTCAGCATTCCTTAACTACCCTATAAAAACCAAAGATCCCTGCAATTACATTTGGACCACTATGCTTTAACTCTATACAATTGTAAAGGAGTCATGAAAGAACACTTGTGTTAACATACTTAGGGCTTCAGATTTTAACTAATAAAACCACTGCTTCAAAAATGTTCATCCAATCAATACTGAATATGACTACTTGTGTATGGGCTGGTCAAGAGCAAAAATGCAGACTATAGGTGTGTGATTTCTAAAGTGCACAAGTATTAAGTTCACACAATTTGTTGGGGTGCATAAAAGGTTGCCAAGTGTTAAGGTAGTGCATATGCTAGGAAAAATAAGATTATTAATTACAGTATTTAAAAAGAAACCTAACTTTTGTCCAAACATGGAGGGGTGAGGCAGTTTGGACTATATACACATGAAACTCAAAAACTGAATATACACACAGCCAGTTTATTATTAAATGAATATCTGTACCCAAATTTTCCTATGGAAGCACCTGGCATCGGCACATCCCAAACTGGATGAATCTGCAAGGTTCAGAAGTATAGATGTTTTTATACTAAGGGTACAGTCTAGGACTGACAATACTCTTGGCTCTATATTCTTACTCACACTGAATTGGCCTGTATCAGCCACTGAGCCCTATTCTTGATGTAGAAATTTGGTAATCCTGTCACACATGGCACAGAACAGATTCCAGGATACTGGTTATAAAGCTCACTTTGCACTGATCAGGCAAAACCTTTTCTGATAAGCTGTTACAGCTTCTGTGCCATCCTAAGTATATTTCTGGGCCTTGTTTTAACTATCACCACACATGCAGTTTTAGGATTTTAGCTGCACTGATCAAAGACAGGAGAGAAAAACTGTTCCACAGCTCAATCCACACTGGTCCTTGGAGAAGAGGGAAGAATTTTTTCCTCTTTGGCTGGTTTCACTCTGGTCCACAATAACTGACAAGTCTAGCTTTTTTCCAACCTTTCCCAGGTACAGCCAAGTGTCCTTGCGCTGTTCATGTCTCTCCTGAGGACATACAAAGTTTCCAAGTGCCTCCCTCACCACAGCGAGCTGGGTGAGCAGGAAGAACCTGCCTTTAAACAGGGCCAGGAGTGCTGGGAAGGGGACACAGGCTGTGTCAGAGCCAGCTGGGGCCGCCCCCACCAGAGCAGCATGACACCCACACCCTGCGGAGGCAGCCTCGCAAGCTGGGACCCTGGCAGCTTGTGGCCCAGGACCCTGCGTTCGGAACGGCCGTTGCCCAGCCAGGGAACTGGCTCCTCCGCCATGGACGATCAGCCTCACGGGACAGCAGCAAAGATCCTTCCTGGGGCGGGGAGGCTCTGCTGGTCTCCCCCCGTGCGGGTCTGCTCGGCGCCCCCTCACACGGGCAGCGTTTTGGAGACGCGGCGGCGGACGAAGCCGCCCAGGAGGCCGCCCAGGTAGCGCAGGCCGGCGGAGCCCCAGGCAGCAGGGCGAGCAGGCAGCCGGCGATGGCGGCGAGCTGGGCGGCGGCGCCGAGCGCGGTGAGCAGGGTGCTGCGCAGGCCCAGCGCGGCGTAGAGGGTGAAGGCCAGCGCGCCCAGGTAGAGCAGGGAGCCGCGGCTGGGCTCCCGCAGGAGGCGGCTCGGGCCCCGCAGGAAGCCGGCGGCGCCCAGCGCGAAGGCCGAGCCCAGCGACCAGAGCAGCGCGAACTTGCGGGCGCGGAGCAGCAGCAGCGGCGCGTAGAGCGCGGCCAGGCCGAAGCAGAGCGCGGCCAGCGCCAGGCACAGCCCGCTCCCCACCAGCCGCTGCCAGCGCGACAGCCCCGGCAGCCACGGGTCCGGCTCGGCCGCCCAGGGCCACGGGGCGGCCGCCGGGGCGGCCGAGGCAGCGCGGCCCGCGAAGAAGGGGCTCAGCCGGCCCAGCCACGTCCCGCCTTCGGCATCGGCCGCGTCCGGCGCCGGCCGCGAGGAACTCGGGGCGGCCGGGCCGGGGCCGCCGGCGGCCTTAGACTGAGCGAGGTACTCCTGCAACTGCCGGTTCAGGTCCGCCATCTTGGGGCGGGGAGACCCGGATGTGAACGCTGGCGCCAGCGGAGCCACGTTGCTGTTCGCCGCCCTCAAAGAAGCGCGACTACATCCGGGTTACGAGCGTCGGGGACGCGCCTTAAAGCGCATGTTATACTGTCACATGACCCGCCCAGTCACGTGGCTTTTCTCGCTGCCCCGTGAAATGGCCTAAAACTGAGAGATGGGGGCTAGTTCCTAGGGGGGAGCTCAGCGCGCGCTGCCAAGGCCCCTCCCGTTCCCGCGCGCGCTGCGCGGGGCCCTGCGCTTCGCCCGGTCTCTTGGTTGTGGCCGTTGCGAGGGCGGGGCCAGCAGCGCCCCGCCCCGTTTTCTGCCTTTTTCCTGACGCGCTCAGAGAGGGGCGGTTCTCTGGGCTGCTCGCTGCCGGGGGGTCCCGGTCTGCTGGGGCGCCTGGGGTCTGAATGAACCGGAGAAGAGCGCTCCGACGCCTTGAGCGCCCGCGTAGCCAGGTGTGAGGAGCGAGGCCTAGCTCAGCCAGAGGAACGCCGGGAGTTTGCCAAATGGTTAAAAAACCAAGACATGAAAGCCAGAGCGTGTAGCTTCTCCCACGCTCCAAAGCTCTCACCCTCACCTGGAGAGTGCATCCCTCTGCCCTAGCCTTAGCCCCGCCTGTGCCCCAAACCCATCATCCCCATCCCAGAGACCCTCCCTGACTCTTACAAGGCAGGTGTGAAGTGGAACAGGACTTGGATCCGTTCTGGGTGCAGGAAACCTCCGAGATGTGACCCCCCCTGCACTTACAAAAATGGTTGTAAGTGCGAAAGGGGCTGAAAACCCCCGACTTATGTCCTTGGCCTGCATTTACGATGGTGCACAACGCCTATTGTAAATGAGGATTCGAGTTACGATGCCCCCGAATTGTGACACTTCCCCAGGAACCGATTGTGTTGCAAGTTGGGGGCTGCCTGTACCTCCAAAAATTATACAAACATGTCCCCCTGCCTACAACCATCCCTGTGAGTCCCCTGGATACTTAGGAGGCACTCCACCATGAACTGCATCCTAGAATACTCAAGGAACTGACAGAGGAGGTAGCTGAGCCCTTAGCTATAATCTGTTGCCTGATCTAAGATTACGTGTTAATTTCTAATTACCACCTTTAGGGCTGACATGATAGACAAACAACTTGATAGGCTACACATTTTTGAAAAATCATAGAAGTCAGGAGAGATTCCAGAAGACTGGAAAGGGGCAAATATAGTGCCCATCTATAAAAAGGGAAATAAGAACAACCCAGGAAACTAGTCAGTTTAACGACCGTGCCAGGGAAGATAAGGGAGCAAGCAATTAAGGAATTCATCTGCAAACCTCTGGAAGATAATAAGGTGATAGGTAACAGCCAGCATGGATTTGTAAAGAACAAGCCACATCAAACCAATCTGGTAACTTTCTTTGATAAGATAAGTCCTGTGGATAAGGGAGAAGCAGTGGATGTGGTTAAATATTGGTTAATTGAATAGTCAATTAACCTCATTAATTCTTATCGGTTAGTCGACTATTCTCTAGTCCCTGGCAGCCCCTGTCCAGGGGTAAGTGGTCTGAGCTCCCAGACCCGGCATGAGCCAGAACTGAGCCAGACAGCCTGCCCGCTTGGCTCCTAATACACTTTAAATGCAGAGCCACAGTGGGGGTAGGTCCAGGACCCAGTGCAAGCCAGGACTGAGCTGGGCTGCTGGCTAGCCTGCTAAAAAAATTATTGGCGGGGAAGGGGGAGAATATGTGTAATCTATAGCATTAACCTATAAGTTTTTGCTTAATCGACCATGCTATTACATCCCTAACCTAGACTTTAGTAAAGCATTTGATATAGTCTTGCATGACATTCTTATCAATAAACTGGGGAAATACAACCTAGATGGGGCTACTTTAAGGTGGGTGCATAACTGGCTGGATAATCTTTCTCAGAGAGTAGTTATTAGTTCAGAGAATTGCTGGAAGGGAGTTCTGTTTTGGGACAGATTCTGTTCAATATCTTCATCAACGATTTAGATATTGGCATAGAGAGTATGCTTATTAAATTTGCAGATGATACTAAGCTGGGTAGGGTTGCAAGTGCTTTGTAGGATAGGGTCATAATTCAAAATAATCTGGACAAACTGGAGAAATGGTCTGAGGTAAATAGGATGAGATCTAATAAGGACAAATGCAAAGTACTCCATTTAGGAAGGAATAATCCGTTTCAGACATACAGAATGGGAAGTGACTGTCTAGGAAGGAGTACTGCAGAAAGGGATATAGAAGTCATAGTAGACCACAAGCTAAATATGAGTCAACAGTGTGACACAGTTGCAAAAAAGGCAAACATGATTCTGGGCTGCATTAACAGGAGTGTTGTGAGCAAGACACAAAAAGTAATTCTTCCACTCTACTCTGTGCTGATTAGGCCTCAGATGGAGTATTGTGTCCAGTTCTGGGCACCACACTTCAAGAAAAATGTGGAAAATTGGAGAAGGTCCAGAGAAGAGCAACAAAAATGATTAAAGATCTAGAAAACATGACATATGAGGAAAGACTGAAATAATTGGGTTTGTTTAGGTTAGAAAAGAAAAGACATGATAGTTGTGTTCAAGTATCTAAAATGGTGTTACAAGGAGGGAGAAAAATTGTTCTCCTTTGCCTCTGATGATAGGACAAGAAGCAATGAGCTTAAATTGCACTAAGTGAGTTTTAGTTTGGACATTAGGAAAAACTTTCTAATTGTCAGGGTGGTTAAACACTGGAATAAATTGCCTAGGGAGGTTGTGGAATCTCCATCACTGGAGATATTCAAGAGCAGGTTAGGTAGACATCTGTCAGGGATGACCTAACAGATGCTTGGTCCTGCCTTGAGGGCAGGGGACTGGACTCAATGACCTCTCGAGGTCCCTTCCAGTTCTAGTATTCTATGATTCTGTGAACAGTGAGGATGAGGAAGAAGGGAAGGAGTATGCGGGGGAGGGGAGAGGGGAACAGAGGTGACCAGGTGATCCAGTGGTGCAGTAAAGCAGAACCTGTTTTTGAGTTTTGGGCAGTCCAGAGAGTCCCTGCAGTCCTGCATGGGTGAGTCTGATACAGGGGAAGGAACCTCTGGTAAACGGCGCAGTTGCTTTGAAATGGCAGGGATGGAACTCCCAGTAGTAGGACACATCTGTTAATTTACTCCTTTTTCCTTGTGCTAGAAGAGGTAGTGAAATAACGAATAGAGGTACCTGCTTCTCATTTGTCCGTTCAGCTAAGCACAGGGGGCCCTATGGAATAGAGATGTGAAAGGTTAACCAGTAAATATCAGCCTTAATGAGTGATGCTTACTGGTTCCAGTTAAACAGTGCAGGTTGGAGCAGCTCCCTGCCTGCTGTGGGCAAGGGGCTGCTCCAACCCCATGGGGCCCACCACAGACAGGGGCCATTCTGGGTGTCCGGAGCAGCCCCTGTCCATGGCGGGCCCAGGCACATTGCGGAGCAACCCCTGTCCATGGCAGGCCCAGGGGGTGGGGCGGGAGTGGCGCAGTCAGTGGCTGCTCCAGCCTGTCCGTAGCAGGGGAGTGTATGTTCCAGCCCACGCTGGAACGCCCCAACCCCTGAATTGGTTAACTGGTTAAAAGTCACGTTTAACTGGTTAACCAATTAAATGGGATTTTGCATCCCTGCTTTGGACCAGCTTGTTTATGTGCTCCAGGATATCCAGTGAATCCTCTATAGAGGTCTTAGGGAAATGTCCATGGAGATAATCTGCAGTCTTCTGTCAAAGTTTCTGGAGAGGGCTGCCGTATTTCTTCTACCGTGGTACAATGTTTTCCTATCTCACCCAGAAATTACTTCAACAGGCATCCTTGAAACATACAGGCTAGCAGCATATGGCCCCAGTCTGCAGCTGGATGCCTTCAGGAGCAGTTCCCTTTCAGACTCAGTAGCCCTCAGGTGTGAGATATCAGCTAAAATCACCAGTGCCTACAGAAAACAGTTCCAGTATTCAGTTCAGTTGCCCCATCTGCATAGTAGACTCATGCCTGTGAGCTATCCTTTTTACTTCCTGAACACTGCCAGGCACTCAGGGCCATACTCATCATGGATGGACCATACTCTACGAATCCCTGGAAGGGAGCAGGTGGTGCTTGCAACTTGTGTGGATAAAGGGGAGAGAGTTCAGTATCCCAAGTTTTCATTTAACTTGTGAACGCACTCACAATAGAACCTCTCTCCACTGTATCTTTTGCAACTGGAAATAGAGCCTTGACTTTGAGGGTCTCTCCATCCACACCAGCAAAGCAATGCAGCTAGACAAGAAGATGAAGGGAGAGGATGTGGGATGATATGTTCCAAGAGATCCCGCAAGCCTCTGCTGCTTTGGATACCAAGCCACAGGGCTTGGAGGATCATCCTCACAGACAACATGGCCAGGGACAGTGCAGAGAGGAGAAAGTAACAGGAAAAGGGGGGACAAAGAGCAAGAGATGCTAGTGCTTCTCAAGCAGCAAACAGACATGCTGCAGATTCTTGTTGACTTTTCAAGTGCAACATTTCTATGCTTGCTTCCTTCTGCAGCCCATAGAAAACTGCATTCTGGGACTTCCCTCCATCCCCCTCCCTGCCACATTCCATCTGGCTTTGTGGGTCACTGTACTACTCCTACCACTCCACGGTGGGGGGTGAGGGGGGAGGAAGAGGGGAAGGAATAAACAGTCGCAGTCAAACATACACGGACCTGCGAAAGACATGGTTGGTGTACATTTCTGAAATCAAAATGATTGTTTTTCCCTTTGAAAGTTCTTTTCTCTTTATCTATTGTGCTTTATTCAGTTCTGCATTTGTCTGGAATCAAAGTTCATTTATGGAAACTTATTTCATCTTTATCAGTTCACAACACATGTAGGCTGGGGCTGATGTTATTCACAGAAAACAGCAATATGTGCATTTGCAATGTGATATTACTACACACAGGGCTGTGTCTACACTGGCATGATTTTCCGGAAATGCTTTTAACGGAAAAGTTTTCCGTTAAAAGCATTTTCGGAAAAGAGCGTCTAGATTAGCACGACGCTTTTCCGCAAAGCACTTTTTGCGGAAAAGCGTCCATGCCAATCTAGATGCACTTTTCCGCATAAAAAGCCCGATCGCCATTTTCGCGATCGGGCCTTTTTTGAGGAAAACAAATCTCAGCTGTTTACACTGGCTCTTTTGCGCAAAAGTTTTGTGCAAAAGGGACTTTTGCCCAAACGGGAGCAGCATAGTATTTCCGCAAAAAGCACTGATTTCTTACAGTAGGAAGTCAGTGCTTTATGAAATTCAAGCGGCCAGTGTAGACAGCTGGCAAGTTTTTCCGCAAAAGCGGCTGATTTTGCGGAAAAACTTGCCAGTCTAGACACAGCCCCCGAGTACTCATTAGAAGGCTCATATGAGGGTGCAAAAGAGCAATGCCAAGTAGAGCACACTACAGCAACATGCATCACTGTGACCCACTAGTGAAAGGGGTTTTCATAGCCTCTTTGAGCTGGATAGCTTCACGTTAAACTCTTTTTATAGCTCTGGTATCCGGCTACTCAAAATCAGCAGATAACTGGTCTGCCTTTGTCCCATGGAAACTTTTCCCCCTTTGCTTCACAGATATTATGCAGGGCACAGGAGGCAGCTAGAACCATTGTGATATTTTTCTTACTGAAGTCCAATCTTGTGAATAGACAGCACCAGCAACCTTTCAAATAGCTGAAGGCACATTCAGCTGACATCCTGCTGCCTGGCTGGAGTGCAGGGGAGCAGGCAAGCCCTGGCGCCACTGTCCAGCCAAAGTGGAGGGGAGCAAGTGCTTGCACCCAGGTCCCTTTCCCTGGTTGGTTTGCCACGCGGGCCTGGGTGGAAAGAAATCCCCCACAGCCCACTCAGTCCCACCCGTGACTGTGTCACTGCAATGGAGGGCCGGGGCAAGGTTGGCACACACATCTAGGAATGGGGCCTTGTGCATCCAGTGTTCTGCAGTCACTGCTCATCATCCCAATCCTGCATAATGTGGTCCCACCAGTAGGTGCTTGTTTCTGGGGTCCAGAACCAGCGCTCCACCACCTGAAGCTGCTCCTTGAATGCCAATGAACTTTGATTGGTCTCTTTTTATGTCCCACAGCAATTGTCTAAGGAATTGTCATGGTCTCTGTGGCTCCTCAGGTGGCTCTGCAACAATAGTGCAGGATCTGATGCCCTTTGCCCGCAATCTCATCATAACAGTGCAACGCTGTGCAGGATCCATGCTTCTGACACAGATGGTGGACAGCGAGGACACAGGCACGTATTTGGAAAAGAGGTGCAAAACATTATGGAATGCAGATGAGATTATGGGATGGAGAACATTGCATTATGGGATGTTGAGACATTGCAAAACCTTCTGAAAACACCATGCTGGTGGTGAGTTGTACAATAAGAACATAAGAACATAAGAACGGCCGTACCGGGTCAGACCAAAGGTCCATCTAGCCCAGTATCCTGTCTGCCGACAGTGGCCAGCACCAGGTGCCCCAGAGGGTGGACCGAAGACAATGATCAGCGCTTTGTCTCCTGCCATCCCTCTCCAGCCTCTGTCAAACAGAGGCCAAGGACACCATTTTATCCCTGGCTAATAGCCTTTTATGGACCTAACCTCCATGAAATTATCTAGCTTCTCTTTAAACTCTGTTATAGTCCTAGCCTTCACAGCCTCCTCTGGCAAGGAGTTCCACATGCTGACTACACGCTGTGTGAAGAAGAACTTTCTTTTATTAGTTTTAAACCTGCTACCCATTAATTTCATTTGGTGTCCTCTAGTTCTTCTATTTAGGGAACTAATAAATAACTTTTCTTTATCGCCTCTCCATACCACTCATGATTTTATACACCTCTATCATATCCCCCTCAGTCTCCTCTTTTCTAAACTGAAAAGTCCCAGTCGCTTAACCTCTCCTCATATGGGACCCGTTCCAAACCCCTAATCATTTTAGTTGCCCTTTTCTGAACCCTTTCCAAGGCCAAAATATCTTTTTGAGGTGAGAGACCACATCTGTACACAGTATTCAAGATGTGGGCGTACCATAGTTTTATACAGGGGCAGTAAGATATTCCGGGTCTTATTTTCTATCCCTTTCTTAATAATACCTAGCATCCTATTTGCCTTTTTGACCGCTGCACTGTGTGGAAGTTTTCAGAGAACTGTCCACGATAACTCCAAGATCTCTTTCCTGATTTGTCATAGCCAAATTAGCCCCCATCATACTGTCGTATAGTTGGGGTTATTTTTCCCGATGTGCATTACTTTACACTTATCCACATTAAATTTCATTTGCCATTTTGTTGCCCAATCACTCAGTTTGGTGAGATCTTCTTGGAGTCCCTTACAGTCTGCTTCTGTCTTGACTATCCTAAACAGTTTGGTATCATCCATAAACTTTACCACCTCACTGCTTACCCCTTTCTCCAGATCATTTATGAATAAGTTGAACAGGATTGGTCCTAGGACTGACCCTTGGGGACACCACTAGTTACCCCTCTCCACTCTGAAAATTTACCATTTATTCCTACCCTTTGTTTCCTGTCTTTTAACCAGTTCTCAATCCAAGAAAGGACCTTCCCTCTTATCCCATGGCCATGTAATTTACACAAGAGCCTTTGGTGAGGACCTTGTCAAAGGCTTTCTGGAAATCTAAGTATACTATATCTACTGGATCCCCCTTGTCCGCATGTTTGTTAACCCCTTCAAAGAACTCTAATAGATTAGTAAGACAGGATTTCCCTTTACAGAACCCATGTTGACTTTTGTCCAACAAATTATGTTCTTCTACATGCTTCACAATTTTATTCTTTACTATTGTTTCGACTAATTTGCCCGGTACTGAAGTTAGACTTACCGGTCTGTAATTGCCGGATCGCCTCTAGAGCCCTTTTTAAATATTGGTGTCACGTTGGCTACCTTCCAGTCATTAGGTACGGAAGCCGATTTAAGGGATAGGTTACAAACCACAGATAATAGTTCAGCAATTTCCCATTTGAGTTCTTTTAGAACCCTTGGATGAATGCCATCCGGTCCCGGAGATTTGTTAACATTAAGTTTTTCTATTTGTTCCAAAACCTCCTCTAATGACACTTCAATCCGGGACAGTTCCTCAGATTCATTACCCACAAAGGACGTGCAGATTTGGGAATCTCCCCAACGTCCTCAGCCGTGAGACTGAAGCAAAGAAATCATTTAGTTTCTCCGCAATGGCTTTATCGTCCTTGATTGCGCCTTTTATAGTTCGATCGTCTAGGGACCCACAGGTTTTTAGCAGGCTTCCTGCTTCTAATGTACTTAAAAACATTTTGTTATTTCTTTTTGAGTTTTTGGCTAGCTGTTCCTCAAAATCTTTTTGCTTTTCTTATTACATTTTACACTTGATTTGACAGTGTTTATGTTCCTTTCTATTTATCTCACTAGGATTGGACTTCCACTTCTTAAAAGATGCCTTTTTGTCCCTCACTGCTTCTTTTACATGGTGGTTAAGCCACAGTGACTCTTTTAGGTCTCTTGCTATGTTTTTAATTTGGGGTATACATTTAAGTTGGGCCTCTATTATGGTGTCTTTAGAAGTTTCCATGCAGCTTGCAGGGATTTGGCTCTAGTCACTGTGCCTTTTAATTTCTGTTTAACTAACCTCCTCATTTTTGTGTAATTCCCCTTTTTGAAATTAAATGCCAGGGTGCTGGTCTGCTGAGGTGTTCTTCCCACCACAGGAATGTTGAATGTTATTATATTATGGTCACTATTCCCAAGCGGTCCTGTAACGGTTATTTCCTGGACCTGATCCTGCGCTCCACTCAGGACTAAATCGAGAATTGCCTCTCCTTGTGGGTTCCTGCACTAGCTGCTCCAAGAAGCAGTCATTTAAGCCATTGAGAAATTTTATCTCCGCTTCTCTTCCTGAGGTGACATGTATCCAGTCAATATGGGGTAATTAAAATCCCCATTATTATAGAGTTCTTTGTTTTGGTAGCCTCTCTAATCTCCTCAGCATTTCAATGTCAGTATCCCTGTCCTGGTCAGGTGGTGGTAATATATCCCTACTGCTAATTTCTTATTTTTGGAGCATGGAATTACTATCCATAGCGATTCTATTGAACATGTTGGTTCATTTAATATTTTTATTTCATTTGATTCTACATTATCTTTCACATACAGTGCCACTCCGCCACCCACCCGGCCTGCTCTATCCTTTCGATATATTTTATATCCCGGTATGATGGTGTCCCACAGATTTTCCTCATTCCACCAGGTTTCAGTGATGCCTATTATGTCAACCTCCTCATTTAATACTAGGTACTCTAGTTCACCCATCTTATTAGTCAGACTCCTAGCATTTGTGTAGAAGCACTTTAAAAATTTGCCACTGCTTATTTGTCTGCCCTTCCCTGATGCATTGGATTCCTTTGTACACGGTTGTTTGTCTGCTCTGGCCCATGGTTTGCCCTCTCCCTCCTCTCTTTCTGACTACAGCTTAGAGAATCTCTATCAATGGATTCTCCTCTAAAAGTCTCCCTCCGATTCGTGCATCTCCACACCAATCGGCTTTCCCCATCTCTCAGTTTAAAAACTGCTCTCACGGCCTTTTTAATGTTTAGTGCCAGCAGTCTGGTTCCACCCTGGTTTAGGTGGAGCCCATCCTTCCTGTATAGGCTCCCCTCTCCCAAAAGTGTCCCCAGTTCCTAATAAATCCAAACCCCTCTTCCCTACACCATCGTCTCATCCACGCATTGAGATTCTGAATCTCTGCCTGCCTACCTGGCCCTGCGCGTGGAACTGGAAGCATTTCGAGAACGCCACCATAGAGGTCCTGGATTTCAGTCTCTTTCCTAGCAGCCTAAATTTGGCCTCCAGGACATCTCTCCTACCCTTCCCTACGTCATTGGTACCTACATGTACCACGACCACCGGCTCCTCCCCAGCACTACACATAAGTCTATCTAGATGCCTCGAGAGATCCGCAACCTTCGCACCAGGCAGGCAAGTGACCATACGGTTCTCCCGGTCATCACAAACCCAACTATCTATGTTTCTAACGATCGAATCACCCACTACTAACACCTGCCTCTTCCGAACTGGCATTCCCTCCCCTCAGAGGTATCCTCAGTGCGAGAGGATACAACATCCTCTGGGAGGAGGGTCCCAACTACGGGATGGTTTCCCTCTGCTCCCATTGAATGCTCTGTTCCCTTGAGACTTTCATCCTCCTTAAGAGCACTGGGGCTCTCAGACTGGAGGTGGGACAGTACTACAGTGTCCCAGAAAGTCTCATCCACAAATCTCTCTACCTGCCTTAGCTCCTCCAGTTCAGCCACCCTGGCCTCCAAAGCCCGAACTCGGTCTCTGAGGGTCAGGAGCTCCTTGCAACGGGTGCACACATACGCCACCCGCCCCACAGGGCAGGTAATCATACATGTTACACTCGCAATAAACAGGATAGCCCCCACTCTGCTGCTGGGCTTCTGTCTCCATTTTTCTAATGAACAAGTTTAAGTATAAACTGGGATTCTTTTTAAACCTCTGGAATATAGATTACGATAAGAGTTATGTTTTAAAGAAGGCCAGAAGTCACTAGTGCCCTCTAACCTCCCCCTCTAAACTCCCTCTCCAAACTCCCTGTTAGCAATTCCTGTTCGCAAGCTCCCTGGTCGCTGAGTCACAGGCTTATATAGCTCTGGTAGCCCCTCCCCCTGACTGAGGCTTAGCCAATTAACAGAGGCTTCTAGATTTCAAACCTTTTAGAAGCTCCTTCAAGCAATCAAACAATCAAACCAACCAACCAACCAGATAAACACAAGGTCAGCACACAGCAAATAACTCCCCCACACACAAACACACACTCCAGACAGCCACTTACCACAAGGGTCCCGTTTTTACTCCTCTTTCACCTGGAGAACTCCTCTCCAAACTCCCTGTTAGCAATTCCTGTTCGCAAGCTCCTGGTCGCTGAGTCACAGGCTTATATAGCTCTGGTAGCCCTCCCCTGACTGAGGCTTAGCCAATTAACAGAGGCTTCTAGATTTCAAACCTTTAGAAGCTCCTTCAAGCAATCAAACAATCAAACCAACCAACCAACCAGATAAACACAAGGTCAGCACACAGCAAATAACTCCCCACACACAAACACACACTCCAGACAGCCACTTACCACAAGGGTCCCGTTTTTACTCCTCTTTCACCTGGAGAACTCCCTCTCCAAACTCCCTGTTAGCAATTCCTGTTCGTATCAATGAAATAGATACC
The DNA here is from genome assembly GCA_019425775.1 of Rafetus swinhoei. Taxonomy (NCBI): domain Eukaryota; kingdom Metazoa; phylum Chordata; order Testudines; family Trionychidae; genus Rafetus; species Rafetus swinhoei. Next base: position 50,499,855 of record CM033432.1, read on the forward strand.
CATGGCACACTGTTCTTTGCGTTGATGCAGTCACTGTCAGCAAACTGCCAGCACAAGGAGCATAGTGTGGACATGCAAAAGTGATTTAATTACAGTGGCAGCTGTTTGCCAACGTAACTTAGGTCTGGGGAAATGGGACAGGGCGCCCTGGCTCACTGCCTTCCATACCACCACTGCCCACCTTCACCCCTGCATGAGCTACCAGCCCGATTCTGCCCAGAGGGTCGCTCTGAGGTAGCTTACCTGAAGTACCTGTGTAAAAGCAGAACGAGCGGGTGCGTAGGGAGCAGGACTATTTCCCTGCCTGCTGAAGTGTGGGGATGTTTGCTCCCTGAGGGGCTGGAGTGGAGCAGTGTCAGTGATTGGGCTGGTAGGACCCAGGCAGGGCAGCGCTGTGCACCCCTGAAGGGCCACACTCCGGGTGGAGGAGCCCTCAGTTTCCTCTTTATTTTTGTGGACCTAATTTCCCTACCCTTCTCTGAACTCTCCCATCCCTCCTCCCAGTGATCAACTAATTATATGCAGTGTTGCCAATGTAATAGCTTTTCAATCCTCCTTGTAAATTCAAACACCTCCCTCTATTTTCCATTCTTGGAGAAAACACTGTATGGATCCAATTACCTCTATCGAGAATGTAAAATGCTATCAAATCAGCATTCCCCACACAGATGCTCAGAGTTGCTCGATGGAGTAGGGAGACTTGCAAGTTAAGCGTGCAGCTTTGGAGGGGAGCCTCTGTCATTATCCCTGTCAGCATAGCAATTCCCTTCATGTGGCATCAGTTGATTTGGAAAAAAAAAAGTATGACTTCTTGGAGGAGGGAATTGGGATTATGGCAGCTGGTAGACTCTGCCTGCTTTCCAATTATTTGGTTCTAGAAGGGCAAAATCCCCTCACAGCCTCACATGTTCTCAAACCCCTTCTGTGTCTGTGATGGTCCTCAGGAAGAGATCCTCAGACCATTAAGTGCAGATGATTGTCATGGAGTACAGTTTGGAAACTGACTCTGTGCTTAGCATCCTGGGGTGCATGTGGGAAGATCTCCCCCCTCCCCTCCCCCGATGTGGGCTATATTTTCCTGGGCCAGTAGTGCTAGTCAGGCCTGAATGGAGTTGGATGGGGGAGCCACTGTTCCAGGCTGGGGAGAGAAGCCTCCTCACTGAGGAGGGTGTGTGCTGTGTGTGTGGGGAGCAGTTTGATCTCTGGGACTTGCTATGGGTTTGTGTCCCAGATTCTTCCCCCATGGGGGAGAGGGGTTGAGCCTGCCATAGGAGGGGGTTTGATTCCTGGGGTGACTGGAGGCAAATCGTCCTTGGAGTTGATCCCTGGGGGTGGCTGGGGTGTGCTTGGGGCGGGGTGTTGATTCCTGGGGGGATGTTCCCCGGGGAAGCTCTTTATCCCGGGGGGGTGGGCTGGTCCTGGGGGCGCCTCCCCTTCTCCCCGGAGGCGGGCCCAGCCCCCGCCGTCTCCTCATTTCTCGTTTCATTCCCTTTCTAGGAAATGTATGTGCGGGGCCGGCGGGGCTGCCCGGAGCCAGCGGGGCGGCTCCCGCCCACGGGGGGCTCCAGGAGGGGCCGAGGGAGGCCGCCGCCGGGCGGGGCGGGGTTTCTGCAGGGCTGGCCGCCGGCTCTTGCTCCTCCGGCCGGTGTCAGGGTCAGGCGCTGGGTCCAGGGGCCGCCATGACGGGCAGGTAACGGAGAGCGGGCCGCCCCGCCCGGGATGGGGTCCCCAGGGCGGCAGGGGGCAGCGGGCGGGGCTCGGCCTGGCTGGGGCTCCGCGGCCGGGGCAGCCGCTGGGAGAGCCCCCTGCCTGGGGCCGGGGCGGACGGGACAGGGCGCCCTGGCTCGCCGCCCCCGGCCCTGCCCTCAGGGGCGCTCCGAAGTAGCTGCGCCGCAGCACCCGTGTAAACGCGGGCGGGGAGCGGGGCTGTGTCCCTGCCTGGGGGACCCGGGCAGCGCTGCGCACCCCCGAGGGGCCGCCCTCGGCTGGAGGAGCCCAGTGCCTGGCCGGCCGCCCCGTGTGCGTGTCGTGGGGCCGGGAACTCCCCGCGCCCTGCGGCTGGGGCAGGGGCAGACGTGGCGGAGGGGAAGGTCGGTGCGTGGAAGTGCCCGGGACCGCCGCTGCCGCTAGGTTCGAGTCCAGGGTGCGGCTCTGGCCGCTGCAGGAGCTTCCCTCCGCTCTGTGAGTCACCGGGGTCACTTCTCTAAACACACGGGTCCCTTTCCGCCAGTGAAGTGTCTGGGGCCGCCGGCCCGAGGCTGGGGGCGAGGTGACCTGAGCACAGGTCTGACAGAAGGAGCATCTTGGGGGCTTGATTCTCCTCTGCCTTCACCAGTGCCACACAAGTAACAGGCTCAGTGCAAAAGCTTCAGAGGGGTAGCTGAGTTAGTCTGTAACGGGAAAAACTTAAAAATCAGTGGAGTTAGTGGAAACCTGTGCTAGTGTAAGAGATGAGAACCAGCTTCCCAACTAGGGATGTAAAATCCCAGTTAATCAGTTAAACTTTTGGTCCTTCCTGAGCATCTGTCCAAGTCTTGAATGGGGTCCGGGAAAGAGGAGGTAAATCTAGGAAGAATTTAGACTATGAACCATGCTGATTGTGTGTGATGTTTAAACTGTGTTCCCACATGAGGCAAGGATCGTTCAAGGTTAGGGCCAAGAAAAGTGATCTGGGGCTATTTGAAAAAAGGATGTGAGTTTCTTTTTTGGGTTACTGGTGGGATTCTAGGTGGCCCAGCCAAACCAATCCAGTTTGCCAAATCTAGTGATCATGGTAATAAATTAATTAAACCCTTTGGTGCCATTCTCTTGTACATAATCAGAGCCCTGCCTTTTAAGGCATTAGTGTTGTTTTCAGTGCTATGCTGTGACATAAACATAAGGCTTCATGGAACATTCCAGAGTATACATGCCCCTGTAATGTTGCTGCACTTCCCGCCGGTGAGTGCAGAGTGTCCTCTCGCCCCCTCTCATGAGTGTTACTGGCCTGCAATGGGGAGAGCGGAGTGGTGGTGTTCCAGTTGCCACTGCCAGTGAGTATGGGGAGCAGACTCATGCTCTGGGCACCAGGCCCCCCGCTAATCCCACCGGGCCACTAATCAGAGACTCTGGCCCCTTGCCCCTCCAGCCCACTGCATTGGGGGGAGGGACAAATGGCCCCTCAGCCCCCTATCATGCATTGTCAGTGTTTGTATTTATAGTAGTTTCCTCTCCTAGCTCCCATCCAGCAGCTGCTGATCTATGGCCACCAGCTCCAAGGATGTTAAAAGCGTTTAATTAATTACCTGTGTAACTGCTGTAATTTTCAGTGGTTACATGTGGGGTGAGCTGGTGCATGTGGGGAGCCTGTGTGTAGTTGTGAAGGTTAACTGATGAGCTCAGACTTATTTGTTAACTGTGTACATGGTTGCACTTTCACATCCCTAATATCAGTACCTAAGACAGATAGAAAAGAAAGCATGGCGGAGGGAAAAGATTAGTAACTGAATTTGCATTTTAATAATAGTTCTAGCCCTTGTAGTGATGAAGATAACTTTCTGAATATAATTAGCTCCAGTAATTAGGTTTATTTAATTATCCTATTAGTAAAGAATACCCTGGGGAAAATGTCCAATTAATTAAAATTGCAGTAAGAATGAATACATTACACTTAAATTGTAAACTCTTTGGGAGCAGGGATAGTCTCTGTTTGTACAGTGCCTAGTACAGTAGAGTCCTGGTTTATAATTGCAGCTCTTATTTCAATAATACATTCAATATTATTATTATTATAATACATTCAATAAAAATGGTTTGTAATGTAAAAGTATCAAATGTAAATAACTGTTTTGGTTGTATATTGAGCAATGCATTTTCAAATATTACATTTATGATTTATTACAGTGCAGTATGGAGGAGTCTGCTGAAACAGAATGCAAAAGATTTTGGGATTTGGGGGTCATGAGAGAAAAAAGATAACTGTGGTAAATTGAAATATGTGAATAATCATCTTGACTGCTACTATTTAACTAAATGACTACACTTCTCATTGTGTTGGTTTGCTAATCTGTAAAATGAGTATAATTATGAGTTGTCCTATCATTTTATTGATTACTAAACCTCAGCACATTTAGTTAATCAGTGACAGCCAGAATTGTTCACAAATTCCAGTTTGTGGACAATGTGAAGTTTAAAAGGATAACATCAATTTAAAAATTGCTCCTGACTGAAAATACTAGTTATTGTTACAAGTAACATCCCAAGATACCTCAAAAGAGAGAGAGTGGAGACATCTATTTTCTTGATAGCTTGGTTTAAGTAACATGAAATCTCATAATTAAAACTTGTAAAGCAATTTGAGAATCTTGGATGAAATATGCTATGCATGTACTAGGGATGTTGGAGTTTACTCGATTAACCGTTTCACTGATAAGCTGATGCTTATCGGTTAATGGTATCTAGCTCCCAGGGAGGCGGCTTTGCTGTGCCGGGGCAGCAAAGCCTCCTGTCCAGGAGTCAGGTGGGCAAGGATTGCAGGCTCCACTGGCAGTGAAGCTGCCTCCCCGGGAGCTGGGCCAGCAGGGCTGGTGGCCCCACTTCCTGGGAGGCTTCACTGTAGGGCTCTGCAGTATAAAGTCTGCAGTGTATGTAACTGTAACTGCTAAGATTTTTAGCAGTTACTTGGTTACCATATTAAATGATTTTTAACATCCCTGGTATGCACGTACACAATATACTGAAGTGTGTAGACCTTTCAGAAATTGCTCTAGCAAAAGCAAAGAATACCATTTGTCTGATGAAGGTTGTCCTAAAGAGACATCATATACAGAAAATCTAATCCATTTCCAAATGGCCTCAGGTACTGTGCTTGCCACTTATGCCCTTACAATTTTTATCGTTTCTCAATCACTTTTCCTTCTTTTATTATTTTTTTTCCTCCCTGGATGCTGTGTGAAAGAGAAACCCTGAAACACTCCCACAAAATAAGAAACAGTGAAACTGACAATAAACAAAGTAATGTCAAACACACAAAGTAAACAGACTGGAAAATAGATTTGTCTCTTGTTTCTAGCACTGCGGCTTTGGGTTAGAAAACATACAGGTAAAAATACCTGTGTTCTGGTTATAGTTTAGCTTTTGTCATTGAAATGGCATCAATACAGAAAAACGTACACATTTTTTCAACTGCAAATAGGTTCTAAGAAAAGGTGCTTAGTGCATGCTTCTGTGTTATTACTGTAGTAGGTATGAGTAAATATCTTTGTCATCATTTTACTTGGGCCCTATTGGGATTTGGATACTTCTCTGTACTTCCTGCAGTCAACACAAAGAAGAACAGCTGTATTTACAGATATGCTCATTCATTCTTCCTAATCCAGTTAGGATAAGAAGCAGGGAGTATATTACTTTCCATGAAAGTATTTTAGTAAGCCAGCTTCTTGTTATTTAATTAACAAGAAAAGGGAGCTATTACTGTGCATGTGATTCTCTTTCTCTTTATGATGTAATTGCAAGTAAAATGAGTTGGAGTGTGATGGGGAAGATGGGTAGCGTGAGTGCTTAGCTACTCTTACAGAGCCACAGCTGTGCTCTGTAGCACATAGTGAACATATTACCTATGCAGATGGAAACGCTGCTCCCATTGGTGTAGGAAGCCCTCATGTTGACATAGCAAATCTATACCAGGGGTTATATCAGTATAACTACATTGCTTAAAAGTACAGATTTTTTTCCCCATACCCCTGAGCGACATAGTTATGCTGACATACGTTGGTAGTGTAGAGCAAGCTTTAATTACAACAAGAGTTGTGACTGCAAACAAGAGCAATAATGCAGACTTTGTCTGAATCATGAACAATCACTCTTGGTCTGGCTTTAAAAAAATGCATTTTATTTTTATCTTTCAATCTAAAGGTGCCCTCTGAGGCTAGCTGAGTCAGTTTTAACTCACTGGAAAGTCCTTAGAGATTTATGGATCAGTCATTGAGCTGTTTCCCTTGGTAGCTACTCATCTGTGTCTAAGAGCAGTGTGGCAGTCTTTGCTTTGGTTTAGTCTCAGAAAGTGATTTGTTAATAAGGTTTTGGCATCAGTCCTGTTTCTTGAAAGTGACCTGCAGATGTGGGGCTTGGGGAGATCTCGGCTGGAGCCATTTTTGGCCTGTGATGTTTAAAGAAATCCCAAAAGCTTTAAAAAAAAAATGTAAATCCGTTTGGTCAATTCTGAAGGGTTTATTCTCCCCCTCCATTTGTTTTTTACATTAGAGGTTTAGTTCTGTCTAAGTGTGAAAGACTGTGATGACTGGCAAGCTAGTGAAATAGTGACATTATAAAAGCAGAGAGTGTGAAAGCTGAGTATTTGGGAGGAAAAGGGACTTTTAGTCAGACTGTTCTAAAACATGTGAATTAGTCTTAATATTGAGTTTTAACATTTTGAAAGAAAGAACACACTTGCTAATTATTTGACATTTTCACTCCCAGGTAAAGTTGAACACCCTTAACTAGGGTTACCAGATGGTTTCAACAAAAATACTGGACACACTTGACATTACATTACAATCAACATTACATCTTATTTAGAAAATACTGGACATTAATATTTTCTCAATTTGTTTCCCGAACAGAAAGCTCAAATACTGGACTGTCCGGTTCAAAACTGGACACCTGGCAACCCTATCCTTAACTATATACATCTTCTAAGACATTCCTAGGAGATCCTTCAGCAATACCTGGGAAGATCAGATCTGTCATACCTGATATTTCTGAAGTTAAAAGCAAGCAGAAAACTCCGTTTTGAAAAAAAAATCAGGTACTCATTATACACTGTAGAGAAGTAAAATGATATAAAAAAAGCACAAGGGCAAATGAAAAAGCCTCTGTGCAGATCACCTTGAGGTGCACACAGTTTGAAGCCCTTGTTGAAAGGTAGGAGGAACTGAAGATGAGGCTGCTGCTGCTTTCTCCTCTTTGAAACTATGATTTTCTTCATCTCTGCTGGCTAACTTGGATTCTAGTATAAACCAGGGATGTTAAATATCGGTTAATTGAATAATCGAGTAACCTCATGAATTCTTATCAGTTAGTTGACTATTCTCTAGTCCCCAGGGGTGGGGCTGGCAGCCAGTGCGCTTCGGCCTCACTCCTGAGGAGCCAAGCTCCCCTTGCGGACTGGCTGCCTGTCGCCCAGTGATAAACAGGCAGCAGCATGGGGTGGCAGCAGCCCCTGTTCTGGGGACGTCTGAGCTTCCCGACCTGGCGCAAGCCAAAAATGAGCTTGGCTGCCTGCCTAAGTAGCTCCTAATACACTTCAAATGTAGAGCCACAGTGGGGGTAGGTCCCGGACCCAGCGCAAGCCAGGACAGAGTTAGGCTGCCTGCCTGCCCAGCTCCTAATACACTTTAAATGCAGAGCTGCAGTGGGGTAGGACCCAGACCTGTAGCAAGTCAGGAGTGAGCCGGGCTGCTGGCCAGCCTGCTAAAAAATGTACTGGCTGGGGTTGGGGGAGGGAAATGCATGGAGTCTATAGCATTAACCTATAAGCTTTTGCTTATCAGTTAATCGACTACACTATTACATCCCTAGTATAAACTACAGGTTGGACAGCTCTTATCCGGCACGCTGGGGATCTGACTGGTCTTGAACTAGGGAATTTGCTGGACTATAGAATGTTCCCTGCCACTGCCCCCAGCCACCAGCTCCTAGTGGTGGGGCGGGGGGGAGCGGGTAGCCAACTTCCAGCCCCTGCTGGGCTGCCTGCTAGGTTGCTGGCCCCACTGCCTCTTCCCAGGCGGGACTGCCTGCTGTGCTCCAGCAGCTCGCACTGCCGCGGGCTGTCATAGGCTCTGGCCCTGTGCTGCCACAGGCTGGCTCTGGCCCTGGTTGGGCTGCCAGGGGCTGCCAAGGCTCAGTCTCTGGTCCCAGCCCCACAGCAGCCCATGGACTCTGGCGCTGCTTTGCAGTCTGTCCGGGGCTCCAGCCCCATGCTGTGGCGGGCTTCTGGGGCTGCCGCCAGCCCCAGTCCCACTGCCACGGGCTGCCAAGGGCTCGGGCTCCTGCTCCATGGCAGCCCACAGGCTCTGACCCCTTCCACAGGCTATCCAGGGCTTCAGCCCGATCCTGCGCTGCTGAGGGATGCCATGACCCAGCCCCAGTGCTGTGGGCTTCTGGTGGCTGCTGCCAGCTCCAGCCTCACTGCTGGGGGCTGCTGCCAGCCTCAGCCTCTACCCCCGTCCCACTGCTTCAACCCAGCCTCTCCTGGATTGCCGTCCTGCCACTGGGCTACCGGGATTCTCTGATCCAGGAAACATCCATGGTCCATGTTGTCGGACTAGAGAATTCCGGTTTTGGGAGGTGCAACCTGTACTTCCCTCATCTGTTTTAATATCAGAAAGGACCACTGTTGGTCATTCCCTGTTAAACAGTTGTGCAAATCATTCCTTCCATTCCGCTCATTGTATTATTTCTAAAGTTTTCCAGATTGTAAATATGACATACTTAATCTCTCATTACTGCCTTGAAAATCCCGTTTTTGCCTGCATAATTTATTGTAAAATAAATAGCCATGGATTGTAATGGCCGTTGGATTGATTTTCTTGGACTGCGCTGCTTCTGATGGGATGATATTCTGGCCTGGATGTGCCTGCCATCCTCTACTCAGTTCCTTTAAGGAATCGACTTTTATTGTTTCAGATTTTTTTTCAAGACCCATTTATGTAATGTGATCCTCTCTTCCTTTAGGGGGTGGGAGGCAGGAGCCATGCAAAGGGTGGGCGCCTGGCTGAAACCCTGCACAGTTCCCAGCAGAGCCAGTGCTCTGGAGGCTGGAATGTCAAGTATGTTCCTTTTCTCAACTTCCTGATCTTACACAGCATGCAGCTTTTGGAGACTGGAGTTTATCTGGAGAGCAAGAATCTTCATGCTTTCACTGTTGGGGGGATGCGTTATACACCTGGAGTGAAGGGTTCTGCTGATTGCAACACCCTACCTCATATTGTGTAATGCATGCTCTTGCAGGGGACTAGAGTAGCCAGGATCTGATGATAGCCTGCAGTAAAGGACAGAGTTGTTTGCTTGGAGATCACTGACCTCTTTTGCATTTCTTCTGTTTCTTTTCTGGTTTGATTGAGAAGCTTTATTGGTTTAAGTGGATGAGTTACTTGAAGAATGAGATTTTTAAATTCATGTCTTGGAAAATGGAGCAGTTGTAGATTCAGTGTGCAAATCTGACACAGAATTAATCTCTGATGCTGCTTCTACTCACTGCCTTCAGTAGGGTCATACCAGTGGGATACAGGAAAGAAAGAAAATCTGATTTGTTCGACTTGTAAGAGCATGGTGGATAATGTGTAAGAAGCAGCAGCAGTCTGCTTGTCTTGATTTAGCACTTTTGAGAACTAAGCGAAACTCCCAGAAGGAAAGTGACTCACTGAATTTTCAGTGCTTTTGTTCTCTCCAGTTGTCTTTCTGCACTCCCCTTCAGTGGCATTGGGTGCTATGGCTGGCATGAGACTTCGGGGGCTGGCATCTTCTAAGCTTTACCAACGCCGGCAGGATCGGCTGAGTGGCACAGGGTCACTCCTGAAAGACCAGACACGGGCAACAGCTGGGATACCTGGGTAGGTCTCTGAGACAAAGGAAATGGGATTATTGGAATGTTTCATAAGGCTCCATACACTTCTTTTGAAGCAGGCGATGTCTACAGACAGGCTCCGATTAGTGTATTTTTATTTCCGGACAGTTTTGAAGAAAAAGGTTTCCCTGGCTCAGAGGCTTTCAGTTTGTAACAATAACAGGAAAGCAACAATGGCGAACCCTTCCCATTTGGAGCACCATGCAAGGATCTTCAGACCCAACAATGCTTCTGGTCTTTCTTGCTATTAGTGAGGGCTGAAGGCACTGTGCTAGAACAAGGACCTACTGTAAAATGCTAAGTCATTTTAAATACTGAAAAGGTCCTATGGTAGAAAATAAAAGCGAATGTGAATTGAAGCTAGAAAGGGTAAGAAAATCATCATTTTGCTTGTTAATATATTTTCATAATATAACTTAGTAACAAGTTACAGTTAAATACAGTACATAAGTGTAAATTGCAGGGATTATGGCTAGAGAAATTTAGTCAGCGGTTCTCATCAAGGTTACATGTATTCCCAGGGGTACTCAGCAGTCTTCCAGGGGATACAGCAACTCATCCAGATATTTGCCTAGTTTTACAATAGGACAACGTTAAAAGCTCTAGCAAAGTCAGTGCAAACTAAATTTTCATACAATGACCTGTGTAAGCTGCACTGTATACTATACACTGAAATGTAAGTACAATATTCTAATTAATTTATTTTAGAATTATATAGTAATTATATAGAAGAAATAAAGCAAGCATTTTTTCAGGAATAGTGTGCTGTAACACTTCGATATTTTTATTTCTGATTTTGTAAGCAAGTAGTTTTACAGTGAGGTGAAACTTGGGGTATTCAAGACAGATCAGATTCCTGAATGGGTGTAGTTGTCTGGAAAGGTTGAGGGCCACTGGTTTAGTTAAAGGCCAAGTATTTCTCATTTGAAGTATTACGGGTTTTGCCATCATTGTTCCTGATTACATTTGGACCCAGACACTTTGGTCTCTCATCTTTTCCATTGTCTTTCAAGAATGGGACGTGACTGAGAGCTTGGTCTCCGAAGCTCCATACAGACACACGTGTAGAGAGTGTCAGGAGCTGATAGCACATTAGTTGAAGGGCGTGAGGTATGTTTACCATTTATAAATAAGGTTTGCAATTGAGGAACTTTGATTAGTATCCATTCTTTTGTCGGTGCTAGACTAGATTACTACAGTGTGTTCTGTACTTGATTGTCCTTGTGCGCTATTCTTTCTGAAGAGTCTGCAATGTTCATGCTTGCTGAGTGGTAGCTCTCACGTGGATATTTATGATTTATAGTCTGTACTACAGGTTGCACCTCCAAAAACTGGAACTCTCTGGTCCGGCAGCATCAGGATGCTCCTGGACCAGATTGCCCGGGAGCCTAATGGCAGCAGGACCAGCAGCCCGGTCAGGGCTTGGGCTGGGGCCCCCAGCAGCTGGTGACAAGTGGGGGCCAGAGCTCAGTGGCAGCCCGCAGCTGGAGCCCCTGGCAGCTCCCAGCAGCCTGTGGCAGCATGGGCTGGAGCCGCAGTGCCTGGAAGCTCGCAGCAAAGGGGCTGGAGCCGGAGCCCTCACCAGCTTGTGGCAGCACAGTCTGGGGCTGGAGTCCCTGGAAGCTTGCAACAATGGGACTGGAGCTGGAGGCCTCAGCAGCCTGTGGCAAGCAGAGCCAGGGCCAGAGTCCCTAGAAACCAATAGCAGTGGGGCCGGAGCTGGAGTCTCCAGCAGCCCATGGAAGCATGGGGTCAGAGCTGGAGCCTGCAGCAGCCCAGCTGGTCGGGCAGCCCAACCTAGGCTGGCAGTGGGGCGGGGCAGGGGGGGAGGCAGAGGCAGGGGGACAGCTGGGGTGGTAGCAAGCTGTCAGCCCTGAGGACTTGGGGGCTGGTGGCAGGGGACCTCCCCTGGTCCCCCAAATTCTCTCATTCAGTGACAGACCAGGGAGGTCCAACCTTGTAGTTTCTAGTTGCCTTTTGGGTGTCGTTCACAACACTGTTTTTGATCTCTGAAGCTAACTATGGTTTAGGACTTTTCTGCCTCTTATGTTTCAATCCAGCACTTGAGATCTATGGGGATACTCTAGAAGAGATTATAATCTGTTGGGGAAAATTACTTTTTGGGCTCTAAATGGCCTCATTTTGTAAGTGTTTTTTTCAGCTGAGAATTCCCTTTTGAAGGATACTTTTTGTGATTTCCTTTCCCCCAGAATATAAAAAGCCCCACTAATTAGTGCTCCCTCTTCAGGCAAATGATGTAAGTCCCAAGGCTGTGGTGCTATCAGTTGATGATGGTGAACGACAGGTATGTATGTGTAGGCATGACTTTTTTTCATATATGTTATAGAATCTACTACCTGAGCACTGGTATGATCATTTTAGGTCCTTTCAAAATATTTGAGTGCATGTATGTTAGAGGACTTATTATTAACTGGAAACAGGAAGAATGGTAGATCCTTGCGAACCTTAACACGGTATTTTAGTTATATGTGATAGAAAATGAGAAATAGTTTATTTAAGATGACTGAAAAGGCACTGCGCTGGTTTGAGGGGAATACTGTAAATTAGCGCCATTTCAGGAAATTTACCAAGCATGTTACTATGTTGAGATGGGATGGAAAAGGAATATTGAGTACCTGCTACATGTGCACAGGATTCCCTTGTGTGGAATGCAGGACACAGACATCCCTGTAGTGTGTCATTTAAACAGCTGTGTGGCGGCATTTCTCCTGTGGGATAATCATGCAGACATTGCGTTCTCTGAACCCTGCTGGAATGTGTGAAGGAGGAGTGGAATTTTCATTTCTTGAACCTCCCACGCGATTAACAGCTGTAGCAGGCAAACAAAAAGATAACAAAAGATCCTGCACTGCCTTTTTATCATGATCTGGCTGTGAACTGCACTGAACACCTTGCTTCACTTTTTATCCATTGGAGTGTGGATGAGAGGTCATGGAGTGACGGACTGAACATGTATCCCTGGTTTAAAGGAAGGGATAACAACATGTGTGCAGTTCCATTTGGGTGTTAAGCCCAGAAGGGAGGAGAAAGGGCCAGGTATGCTAAAAGAAGCACAGTTAACTTGAAGCTAGAGTGACCAGATAGCAAGTGAGAAAAATTGGGACAGAGGGTGTGGGGGCAATATGCGCCTATATAAGAAAAAGCACCAAATATCAGGACTGTTGGTCACCCTACTCAAAACCTAGTCATGTTTGTTTTTTAAAGGAGAGAGTTTAAATCAGTCTGTTTGTTCTCTCTAGTTGCTGTATGAAAAACCCATGCAAGCAAAAAAGGAAAGTAATTATACAGGGGAAGGATACTTTTGTTGGTTACTATGTTGGCATAATGTCAGATACATGGAGAATAATGTTGAGGGGAGCTGGGAGATTTTTAGTAGGGAGATATTTCCTCTTTGTTCTGTTCTGTTAATATGAGTCTCAGTCTAGCAGTGTCCCAGTACTTTGCTGCCTTTTTATTGCCTTACAACAGTGGTCACCAAGCAGTCGATTGGGATCTACTGATAGATCTCGGAGCCTCTGGCAGGGGATCCTGACTGGCTTGGCAGGACTGCCAGCACTTCACCTGCCACTCCCCACACGGCGGCGCATCTCCTGCCCTTTGCCTTGGAGCTGCCCCTGCTTGTTGTGCGGGGCAGCGGAGGGAGAGGAGGGGGAGCTGATGTCAGGGTGCCCCCCCCTCCCATCCTGTATCCTATCTCCACAGAACGGATGGGGGGCACCGGGCTTGGGATGGAGGGAGTTTGCTGGCTGCTTTTGGGAGTGGTGCAAGGCCAGGGCAGAGGTGAGCCTGCCTTAGCCCCACTGCACCCCCACCGAGAAGTCCCCTCAGGTAAGCAGGGTCCAGCTGGAGCCAGAATCCCGAACCCCTGCCCCAGCCCTGAGCCCCGTGGACCCAAACTCCCTTACAGAGCCTGTACCCTGAACCCCCTCCTGCACCCCAACTCCTGCCCCAGGCTCAGCTCAGAGCCCCTCGCACACCCCAGATCCCTTAACCCAAGACCAGAGCCTGCACCCAACCCTCTGCCCCTGCCTGGTGAAAGGGAGGGAGGATGGGGGAAGAGGGAGAATGGGGTGAGCAGGGGCGGGGCCTCGGAGAAGGGTATTTGGGTCTGAGGTAGATCCTAGATTGCACTTCAATTCAAAAAGTGATCTCATGCTTAAAAAGGTTGGAGACCCCTGCCTTACAACTTTGACATGATGGTGTCAGTGTGGAACCTTCCAGAGCTTTGCATAATGGCTATCTCTGGTGGAGCAAAACCAGGGGGGAATTTGAGGGGAGGGGTAAAGTTCTCTAGTGTATGGGAGATGCCTCTCTCTCTCCAGGTTCTTATAGCATCCATCACTGCCATCTCTTCCTCACACTTTCTTTCAACACTTTCAGTCCATCAGTAAGTTAAAGTGACTCTTCAGACATGTGCAGAGATGGTGAAGATTAACTTTCTTCACCACGAAAGTGAGTGCATCCATCTTTAGTGGTGGGAAATGATTGATGTGAAGCAAAATGTTTTGTTCTATGACAGTACACCAATGTTTTGTTCTGTGACTCTTGTTGCCTCTCCCCCAATAAAATATAATCTGCTACTAGTCATAATTTCAAAACAGTCAGTTTCTGCAATGTGCTGTTTTGTGATGGAAATCTCTCTTTGATTTGTAGCAGAGCCATGCCTCTTGTGGACCCTGTTGCCTTGAGATCTATGTCATAACAACACTAATTACATTGCAGGGATGTTCTAAAGTAGGGGAATAAAACTGGTTGTGTGGTCAGAGATGTTGTAACTGATTTTTCCCTAGCCCCCATGAGCGCTGGCTCTCGCTCAGCCCCCGGTGTGTAAACATATAACCACTGTAAATTTCAGCAGTTACACATTTACAAAAGTAAACACATTTTAACATCCCTAAGTAGAGTAGCGCATAACATGATACTTCCGTGAAATGTCTGCATTTTAAAAACTGAATCAGTACAAGTTATGATGCCAACTGGTGAAGGACTGGAAAATTCATTCTTCTTTGAGTAGTGTCCCTGTGAGTGCTCCACTGTTGGAGTTGGGTCGTCCCACGCCACAGATTGGTGCCGGGACGATCCGACACCAACAGTGGAGCACCTACGGGGACACACATCTCAAGGAACTGTCATTACTGCACCAAGGTGAGTAACTTCCTCTTGCTCAGGGACTGCTCTGATCTCTCATTGTTGTGCCAGACAGTTGTCTGCCACAGTGCTGGAAGTTCAGGATGTTTTGACATTACTTTGTTTTGTCTTTCCTGTCTTTGTGATACAAGCTTATTATTAAACAGTATGGACATCTGTGTTTGATATCTGTGTAGGACACAGTAAATTAGTGAATTGCATGGAATAAATGTAGCTTTTCTGGTTTGAGGCTGCACTCTGTGAAAATACTTGTATTTTAACATCTTGTGGTGGTGGTTGTGATATTGTTTAAATTTAAGTGAGACTAAATTTTTTTTTTTTTTTAGATCAAAGGAATAAATGTTTTACGTAAAACTGAAAGAAAGATTAGGAATTAAGAGAAAAAGTATAGAACTCAGCTCATGGTTATGCAAGATCTATTGTTATCAGGCCCTCTCAACCTACAGATACAATAAAATCTGGGTACTCATTTATAATATAACTGTCTTCTGGCCAGGTTGCAACATAGCTGTGATATACTGTCTGCTCAAGAAATTATGTCCCCTACAGATTTCAACTGTCTTTGTAACTGAGACAGGGAACAATCGTGTTATCAATAGGTACCCTGAATCTAATGATAAGTGTTGTGCAAATGGGGCCTCAATGGCTAAGAGAACTCACCAAGCAGCGCAGCAAATTCATTGTCTCCCAGAGGGTTGGAGTGGGGCAGAGAAGAGAAGATTGAGTAGGTTTTAGAGTGTGTGTACTTGATCCGCTGAGCTTCTCTGCATTAGGACAATTATTTTAGGAATGCAGGATGGCTCTAAGAACTGATCTTTATCTTTCCATTTGCTGTTTTACTCATTCATTTCTTCCCTGGCAGTGCTGCCAAAATGGAACAGAGACCCCTTTACATACAGGGGTGAATGTTTTTCTGTAACATAAACATAGTTTAGCAGTCTTTAAAACTGATAACTTTTAAGATGATCTCCAGAGGGAATATTTGTTTGGAGTTATGTAAAATTATGTATAGGTCTTTTTGTACTTTTGTTAATAGTTTTATTTTCCTGGTTACATCCTTTTTTTCTTTTCCTTCTCACTGGTTCAGAGATAGTGTGTAATCGGTGTGGATGTTTGTCTTGAAATGAGATTTTCTAGGTTAGAGATGTCAGAGAGTGTCCTTTTTCTCTGTGTAGGAATTATAAGGATTTTTACTACGGATGGAAATCCCGTTTTATTAGTTAACCAGTTAAACATTAGGTTTAACCAATTAACTGATTAAATGGGGGTGGGCGGGGAGCACCACTGCCTTTGGTGCGCCCAGGCTGGCCCCCGGTTAACCGTAACCAATAAGCATCACCCACTAAGGGTGATACCAACCGGTTCACCAATCACCTCCCTAATTTTTACCAGCATTCCGTGAATTTTCTCTACTTTGTCATAGGGATGTTAGCAACTAGTTGACTATCCGTTAAGCATAAGCACTTGAGGGGGGGAGCAGGAGCCAGTGCTGGCTCCGCGGGAGGCAGGGGTGTAGCGGGGACCGGGCATGAGCTGGGAATCGGCTGTCCCAGCTCGCGTAGTTATGAAGCTTTAACTTTTTGAATCTTACTATCATTTAAATAATTCTCTGACCCTTCCCCATAATTTCCCACAATTGTGAAAATGTTAATTGATAAAAATTGAAAATCCATAATTTTGCACAATAGTGAACATTTAATAAAAGTAAAGAAAAGTTTAAAAATAAAAATTGACATTATTTTTTAAATTATAACAAAATCAAATTCTGTGTTATGTATTTTGGTGTGTAAGTACTATGTAGTTTTGCATACAGACACTTAACATTTTTTTCCCTAGATTACTGGGTCCTATTTGTGTTTTATCTTTAAGGAACAGATTATTGGCCCTGTTGTATTTTTTCACCTCTTAAGCCAGTTATGGCTTCCACACAAACCTCTTGCCAGTTTCTTTAAGCTCAAATACTTTTATTCATTTTTTTCCTCTCCAATTCCCAGAGGTGTTTGGACTATATTACCAATTGTAGCTTCTAATTACCCTCTTTGCTGCTTCTGACAATCTAATGCTGGAACAGGAGAGTTGGGACATCTGGAATGGCCTTACAGGGCGAGAGTTTTGATGGTGTCCACAGCTGCTCTTTTGCAGTAGGAGTCCTTGGTAGAACCCTGCGCGGATACAAAATTTGTATCTGCATCTGCAAAAATGAGCCGCAGATATCCGCATCCACATTTGCGAGTGCAGACACCTGTGGATATGCGCAAATTTGCAAGGTTCTAAATAAAAAATTTGTATCCGCCTCTATAGCCACAAAAATGAGCCGCAGATATCTGCATCCATATAAAGCAGATATCCCCAGATTTGCAGGGCTCTTGTAATGGGTGTTGTGTATATAAACATAAATCCAATCCCATAGCTTTTGACATTTTCTCATTTTTGAGAAGTAGGTGTGCTGAATGAATTTCTTTGACAGCTGCAAGTTAAATCCTGAGCTGCATTTCAAGCTTGTATTTCAGGCTAATGCAGAGGTTGAGGACAATAATGTAGCCACACAAAAGAACAAACCATTTTACTCTAATTTCCTACGGGTTATGAGGCGTTTTTTTAACCGAAGAAAGTTCCTGCATCTATAGCCCTCAAACCTTACTTGTCTTACTGAATGAGGGGGTCAGTCAAGGATTAGACCCTACATTTCAATTATATTTTTTTTGGACAATGCTGCCATCTGACTTTTTTTTACAAGCTCTCATGACAAATAGTTATTTCTTAGTAGGGATTATCCCACTACAGCTGGCTTTTTCCTAGGATTTTACTCTGTGTGGGAACATTAGAGTAGCCAGGCATCTGGTTTTCACCTGGAGTGTCTGGTCGAAAAGGGATCCTGGTGGTGCTAACTAGGAGTTAAGGGTATGCCTACACAACGGTGCTATTTCAGGATACTTCCGGTATCCCAAAATAGCTTTTCCGCGTCTTGACAGCGCACCCGTTATTTTGAAATATCTTTTGAAATAACAGGCCCACTATTCCGACGTCCCTGTAAGCCTCGTTCCATGAGGATTAAAGGGACATTTCGGAATTACGCAATAAGCTATTTCGAAATACACTCGAAATAAGCTACGCAACTTGCGTAGCTCAAATTGTGTAGCTTATTTCGAGCTAAGGGTGCAGTGTAGATGCACCCTAAAAGTCCAGTCAGCAGCCCAATGTAGCTAAGACAGGCTCCCCCATGTGCCATAACTCTGTGGCTTTCAGGCAGTGGCTGGCAGGACCCTGCTGCTACTAGGCATACAGGGTGTGGGGTGAGGGCCAGAGAGGCTTCTCCTGCTGTCCCCACTCTGAGAACTGGTTCTTCCGCTCCAGTTGGCCGGGAACTAGGGATGTAAGCGACTACTCAACTAGTTGCTTCCCCACCCCTTGCTGCCTCTATCAGAAAGAGGCAGCAAGGGTGGGGAAGAGGAGTGGCTAGTGGGGGGAGCTGGTTTAAAAGCTGGTCCCCCCCCACTCCAGCTCCTGCTGGGGCTCTTGTACATTTCAAAGCAGAAGCGCCGCATGGAGCCTGGGGCCAGTGGGGAACTCAGAGTCCTCCGCTGGCCCCAAGCTCCATGCAGCGTTTCAATCTCATTGACTGTTCGATTAGTTGATTAATCTAATTTTAACATCCCTGCTGGGAACCACAGCCAGTGGGAGTTGTGGTGGTAGTGCCTGCAGGTGCAAGCAGTGCACGGAGCCCCCCCATACCCCCTGTCTAGGAGCTGCAGGGACCAGCCAGCCATTTCCTGGGAGCTGCATTAGGTAAGTGCTGACAACACCCTGAACCCCCTCCCATGCCCCAAGCCTCTTGGCCCCAGCCCAGAGCCCCTCCCACACCCCAAACACCTCATTCCTGGTCCCACCCCACAACCCTCATGCCCCCCCTGTATCTCAACCCCCAGATCTGAGCCTCCTCCCGCATCAAACTCACTCCCAGAGTCTGCACTCCCTCCAATATGCCAAACCCCTCAGCCCCAGCCTCCTCCCACACCCCAAATCTCTCATCCCTGGCCCCACCCCAGAGATTGCATCCCTAGCTGCAGCTCTGCAACCCCTCTCTCCCAGCCCGGGGAAAGTGGAAGAGGAGGAGGATGGAAAGGGCGGGGCAGAGCAGGAGCTGGACAAAGGTGTTTGGTTTTATGCCATTAGAAAGTTGACAACCCTAAGGAATATGACTGCAGAGTACACAGTTGTTTTATGCTGGCCAGTTCCGTTCTTGCAGTATTGAGGTCATAAGACCTCAATGTCAACGGAAGGTGGTGGGAAGCCATGCTCTTTCTGAAACAGCAATTAAAATGAATTTAAAAGGGAAATGTAAGTAGCAGGATTATTTTTAATAACTTAAAGTTTGTGACCAAGGGAAACTAGAAACGTGCTTTGTTGTGCTTCATGTTGGGCACATGGGGAGTATTATAGCATATGTGGATCTCTGACAGTCGTCAAAGCTTGGAGTGCTTTGGTAGCCATGTTTGGCCCAAGACATTGGAGAGACAAGGTGGGTGAGGTAAAGTAATATCTTTTATTGGACCAACTTTGGTTGGTAAAAGGGTGAACTTTCAAGCTACAGAGCGCTCGCTCTTTTTCAGGTTTGATATTACTTCACCCATTTTCTTTCTCTAGTCATAGAAACTGTCATTTCCCCCCACACATCTAGACTCTTTCCTCAGCTTTATACTTAGAATACTGTGCCTGTTTTTATTGTTTAACTTCCGGGCCAAGTGTTTTGTTTTGGTTTTTTCCAGGTTGATTTGAATAATTGTTTAGTGGTGAGCTTATTAAAATCCTGCCATTATGAACCTTCCTGGACTGTGCATTAGTTGAAGCAAAACTGTGATGGGAAACAAATTGCTTGGCCTTGTAATAGCATTGCTATAAACACTAACGTCCTGGGCTGACTGTTCCTGCGCTGTCCCAGCAGAGCTCAGGGAAATGTCTGGAGATTCTGTAAATCATGAACTGTGGGCCAAAGGTTACAGGATTTCCTGCCTATTCATAATTCTGGTGAGATTCTAAGTGTAATGGCCCTTTTGTTCTGCACTGAGGAAATAAATTACATTGTAATGTCTCTAAATTAGTACTGCTATTTAATCTAATCTAATCAGTGGTCATGGTTCTCCTTTGACTTGTACTTGTGCAAAATGGAAGTGAAGCGTTTCCACCACTGTTAGTGGGAAATTCTAGTTCGATACATTTTTCAATTATTTTATGTTCACCTTTCAGGAGTGTAAATGACTATACAAGATGCAAGGCATTGGAGAATCAGTCTTCTGTCTTCCAGGTGTGTTATTCTGTTGGTACCTCTGAGACAGGAAGGAGAAGCTGCTACTACTAGAATACATTTATTGATTTCTTGTTTTCTTTGCAGAAGACAAGATAAGACAGAATAGTGCTGATGAAATCTAGCTGTGTATTACAGCACAGATACTCACCCTTCACCTTAGGGAAGACAGAACAGCCACTATCATAGTCTTTTATTTTATGCATAACATGAAGTAAAGATGGACTAATATTACAAACAAAGTGGAAGCAAAGGAAGAAGAAATTTATGCAGGCCATATGAAAGTGTTGATTAACCCTTTTATACCCCCTTCAAGTACTCTGTATAAACAACAACTGTGTCATGAAGGCTCTTTTATAAATGTTTGCATGTCTTAAAATATTAATTGGGTTTGTTTTTCATATGTATCAGCCTGTAATGCTACCACCACTCCAACCATGCAGAGCTCAGAGGGATTAACAAAAACATCTAAACAGAGATAAAAACCACACTAACTTCAGATACTCTGGGGATACTCCAGATTTTAAATTAAAGCTGGTCCCGTTAAGAAATTGGGAATCTTCTCTTCCCCATTTTTAAAAGTTGCCATTTCTAGCCGTGTAAGGACATGAGAGAGATGATTTTAAAGTGATCACATTTTAATACATAGAAAACCTGGAGTCATGCTTTCCCATTGTAGGCCTCAGGCAAGTGTGATGTTTTTTGAAAGGGGATGAGACGGTTATACATGTGAAAGGGAATGGATGAACCTCTACAAGGTTTTTGTTGGTTTGGTGTTTTAATGGAGGGTGTCTGGAATAAATAGGTGTGACGGGGATTTGTTGGCAAAGGGCAGGCAATGCGGTCAAAGGTGCATGATAAATGAATCCATCATATCTTTCTGCAAATTATGTTGCTGTCACCTCCATCTGACATTGTGTGGGATGTAAACATGCGTCCTGTCTGTGTGGGATGTAAACATACATCTGACATTGATTCTTAATAACTTGATTCCATTCCCTTGAATGCTGCATTTCTTTCATCATACTTATTCATGTAAAAAGGGATGAAAAACAAGAAGAAACTTCCTAATGTTGGTGACTGTAATAGTACTTGCATGGTGTATGCATGCTCATTTCATAGCTATAACATTGCCCCCTTCCTACTCACCTTTTATTTCCTCCTCAGTAATATGTCTGATGCCCTTGCAAATGCCGTGTGTGAGCGCTGCCAGGCTCGCTTTGATCCCGCCGAGAGGATTGTGAACAGCAACGGGGAACTCTATCATGAGAACTGCTTTGTCTGTGCTCAGTGTTTCCGGCAGTTCCCAGATGGACTCTTCTATGAGGTGAGGTTACTACCTGTATGAATCTATAGAAAGTTTTGTGACTTCTCCTTTAAAATTCCAGTCTTGGGAAATATGGAGCATTTGTGGCTCTCAGCGAGCTCTATAAACTGAGAGCACTCCAGGTCTGGCAGGGCAAAGCTTCCGGTGCCGTTCTTTGCTGCTATCAGTGTTTCTCACTGTCTTTTCCTTCCCAGTGTAACTAGCCCTTTCAGAGGGCTGCATCAGACATTCCTGCTAAATCTGAAGCAGCAGGGGTCCCAAACCCACTGGAGTGAAGGGCTACGTCATCAGGTCCAGGTGAAATGTTCATGGTCCAGAGCCATATGACATGGGAACAATGAGAAGTCCTGTAGCACCTTGGAGGCTAGCAAGAAAAAATATATATATATATGTGTGTGTGTGTTTATATAGTATCATGAGCTTTTGTGGACCACCCACTTCTTTAGACATATATGACATGGGAGTGTGAGATGCTCTTTGTTGATTGGGAGATCAGTGGAGATAACTGAAATCCCCTGCAGACATGAGATGCCTCCTATTTTGTGACCCTGGCTGGTGTGAGCATGCTAGAACTGTTTTTTTAAAACCAGAGCAAGAAGCAAGAGGGTCTAGCAAAATAGGAAGATGCTCTAGGCTGAAGCATTGTAGTTGTAGGATATTACCATTTCCCTTATTTTAATACATGGCTTGTTCAGTGTGGGGGGAAGGTGGGCCCCCCCATCTGTTCTATGTCCCAAGGGTGCCAGACCCACATTGGTTGAGGGTGGGGCTTGAGCCCTTGACCTTTGGCTCCCAAGGTAGGTACCTTATCCACTGCACCACTGGAGGAGCCCCCCAACCTCCCTACATCTGGGCCCCCCATTATCTGTCCTGATCTTTACTGTTGTCATATGACTGGTCAGATACATTTCAGATACATCCTCATGTTATCAGGAGATCATGGCCAGTTACTCCTCCAGTTCTGCACAAACACATATTCTGTATCTGGATTTGTTACTCATTCCTTTCCTGCTTTCTTGCTCTGGCTCTTTTTTTCAAGCTGATGGGGCAGATGTTGCACAGAATCTTGTCTTCCCAGTGAGGGGCCCAGTCAGATTTCTTCATGAAGGCTTCATATTTAAGCTCATACAGGTCGGTCTGCCCAGGTTAGTCCCATCGTTTTTCTCACCCACCAGGCTTTTCTGGGACTCTTAACTTTGAAAGGATCACACTCTAACAAAAGCCATGTGTTTAATATACTGCTGTCTTCCTCCTTGGAAAATCTGCTCAGTGTGGGCAGGCAGACTTTGATACAGAATTTTTCCAGTTCATAATCTTTGATTTCCATTTCTTTTGATCTCCTAAAGTTCTTTTAAATTGTGCTTGGTTCTGTTACAGCGACTGAAGGAGTCAGGTTAAAGCTTAAACAGTTACTATTTTATTGTTACAGGGTAAACTTAGCTGTTAAATGCTACTGCTGTGTTACAGATAACACAGCCACTACAAAAGGACAGGACAGAAATTACACTTAAAACAAAAAGTCACTTACAGGTATCATGAAACCCTTTTGGTTCTCTGAGCTCTTATTAAATGCATGCAAAATAGACACATAGCAGGTATATATTCTCACCCCTGCGTTCCAGACTTGGCGTGGCCAGCGTCTTTCTCTCAATCCCTCGGGAAGAAGTAGAGGCGAGGTTGGGCGTCCCACAGACCTCGAGTCAATCAATACCTGCCAGCAGGTATAGATGATTAGCTCAAATGGGGTGGGCTACTAAACCCCTCTTTATACCCCTTGGGTCACGTAAGCTTCTTCCTGGTCTCAAGTGGCCAATTAGGAAAAATGGCTTTGAATGCCAAGTTTCCCACGAAGGGTGCAAAGCATAATTCACACCTGGGAAAATGCAGACAATGGGCACTTCTAGTATGTGATGGCGAAGATTCCTCTCCTGGGACAGTGCAGGCGTGTCAATTACTGGTACTAGCCATCAGGGCGGTGGGAGGCCCGGGTGCGTCAGCTAGCCCATTTACTGTCTGGTTTCTGTTTATGGTAGAGTCAGGGATAGGCAGCACACCTGCGTTCCCAGGGCATCAAAGGCTGACTGCCTTTCTCTTGCTCTCTGGGGGGGGAAACAAGATGGGGTTCATGTCTGGCTACAGGGGCCCAGTCAGATTTCTTCATGAAGGCTTCATATTAGCTCAAACAGGTCCTGTGCTGTTAGCAGTCCCATCGGTTTTTTCACACCCCATAGGCTTTTCTGGGACTCTTAACTTTGAAAGGATCACACTCTAAACAAGCCATGTGTTTAAATATACTGCTGTCTTCCTCCTTGGGAAATCTGCCTGGCCAGTTGTGGGCAGACTTTGAGGGGATACAGAATTTCAGTTCCCTAATCTTGTTGATTTCCATTTCTTTTGATCCTAAGCTTTACTATCACTGACTTTATTGACAAATCCAGAGTTGTGTTAGAAAGTCATTTGCCTCTCATACCAACTGAACATAAATTAAGCAAAATTAGGATGCAGTGGAGCAGAAAAATATATATTTAGAATATAAAACTACATTTAAAAACATATAGCATATTAAGCTAGAGGACTAACACACGCAGAAGTTGGGAAATCCATAACACAAGATTCCTATATCAATATTAACCAAATTGCATGCACATCCTGTATATTAAAAGGCATGTTTTATAAAGTCTAATTTTTTTTGCCATTTGACCTGAAAGCCTCCTTTCAGGGCCCAGTTTTCAGATGGATTTCAGTTTGACTCAATTCAAATTGTCCCTGTGTTTTGTTTGTATAAAGTTTTAGACTTAAGTCCTACCATAGTGATGGATAAATACCTAACTTGCAAGTGCAAATTAGGACAGGTACTTAAAAATGCCTAAATGGTAGAATTTTGTATCCGCAATTATTTATGGTTGTGTGGGTACAATTTCTGTGGTTATGTAGTGCACCAGAGAAAAAAATCCTCTCCTTTCAAAAGCTAAGGCTCAATGTTTCTCAGAATCTTCACTTCTGAATTTCCCATTTTTTGGATGCCCATAATTTCAAAATAATGGACCTTTTATTCCAAAATCTGTAAACCTCATTCTACAGGGAATAATGCCTATTCCAAAATAGCTATTTCGAAATAGCCCCTCACCAGGGCCATTCTAAGTTATTCCTCCTGGGGCTCTAAATCGAGATAGCATGTCTACATTAGGGAAGCCTACCTCGGACTAATTTTGAGGCTTCTCTGCAGTGTAAACGTGCTATTTCGAAATAAGCTATTTTGGAGTAACTATTCCGGAATAGTTTATTTTGAAATAAGTGTGCAGTGTAGATGTACCCTTAGTGACCTTGTCTGAAAACTGGCTGTAAAATTTTCTATAGCGCATGTACAAACAAGCAATTTGAAAACTATATAAATTTAAGTCTGCTAAGATCTTTTTAATTTTTCCATGAGTACAACTGTCATGTCAAGTTTGAGGCTTTTTGAGTATGTGAACACAGAAGAAAAGGATAAGAAAAGCTCATTATAGATTTTGTTGGGTTTTGGTTTTGATTTCTCCTGCACCTCTGCCCAAAGTAAACAGATCTGCATTGATTTGGTTCCATTGTTCAAGAAAATTCACCATGGGGCTCAGAGAAAATATGGAAAGAGTCACCTTCCAAGGATTTTTTTTCAAGGCAATAACAAGCAACCAAAGAGGGGATTGGAAATGGAAATGATCAAATTTTACAAGTTTGCCACCTGCAAACTCTAATAAAGTAGTTTGAATGTTTACAATGGACAGTTTGTGATTCACTATGGACTTTCTTTCCTATGTTTTGTTAACAGTTTGAGGGTCGAAAGTATTGTGAGCATGATTTCCAGATGCTGTTTGCACCCTGCTGCGGGCAATGTGGTAAGCTCTCCACATGCAAAACTGTCTAGCTTCTTCGCTTCCCTCAGTAGAAGTCATGGGGGAGAGGATCCCTGGGGATGAAAATTTTAACCCAAAGGTCATCCTAAGCATCAAGATCTCTGGAAAGGACCGGAGGATTATTGTGGCAGTGGTTAGGAAGGATGTGCTTGCAGAAGTGTTGTGGGGAAAACGTGGTATTTTCAGTGAGTCAGAATATACTGTGGCATTGAAAAGGAACGATGGTGGATTTTGGGGCAAGACTCTGGCTGAAATGTATTCTTGTTTGCCTCTAAGGGTTGTTTTTCTTTCCAAGGTGAGTTCATTATTGGACGTGTGATCAAGGCAATGAATAATAATTGGCACCCAGAATGCTTCCGTTGTGAGCTCTGTAACGTGGTCCTAGCTGACCTGGGCTTCGTAAAAAATGCTGGCAGGTAAGAGAGAGCAGCGCCCCAAGGGCTTTGCCATTCTGTTGTGGGTGTGGGGGCAGGAGGTCTGTTAGCAAAAAACCAAAACCGGAATATGTTGTCAGGTGA
The DNA here is from genome assembly GCA_019425775.1 of Rafetus swinhoei. Taxonomy (NCBI): domain Eukaryota; kingdom Metazoa; phylum Chordata; order Testudines; family Trionychidae; genus Rafetus; species Rafetus swinhoei. The sequence goes on from CM033432.1 coordinate 50,525,665, forward strand.
ACATGGAAAGGTGCAGAATAATCCCTGAGGAGGACTAAGTGGTGGGCAAGTGAGAGATGAGTAGGGAAAGCCAGTGGGCAGGACACTGACCACCCAGTGAAATATGGGGACAGGTGGGGGCCCGGAGGCAGAATGCAAGTAGTCTGTGGAATGGGCAGGAAGCTGGTTGGAGAGAGAGGATTCCAGGCATGATGCTGGCCTGTGTGTGAGAGAAAGGGGGATGTGTCTGCATAAGCTGTTTACTGATTGAGTGGGAATCTTGGACTTAATAAGCGACTGCAGGGGAGCCTCTGTTAATATAAAGAACATCTCCTCACTGACCCTTTTGAAGGTATTTATTTTATATGCAACACAGGTATAAACACGTCCAAAACGTTTTGTTGTTTAAAAAAATGAATGGCAAAAGTAACACAAACAGGCTGGAAAACTGGTACAAGAGCACATCTTGGTATAAAGAGCAATGGCAGTTTGGCAGATAGCTTTGAATTCTGAAGCACAGTGGATTAACTTCAGGCTATTCTGCCTTTGTCCTGCAGAGGTTGGGAGAGCCATTGGGTTGAGGTTTCCACCAGCTGAGGTGATCAACATGGGAAAGGGAAAGAGGATTATTAGTGCCACCTTGTCCACCAGGGAACATAATTTCTTCCCTTTCATATAACACCGGTCTCTTGGCATCCAGAATACCAGTTAATAGATTGCTCTTTTGGCTTCTTGGCTTGCATCTCTGGCTGGTGCCTTTGAGCAGTGCAGAGTTCTGGCTGGGAAAGCAGTCAGGATTCCAGAAACTTAACCAAGATAAAAGGCTGTTTGATTTAATAATTTAGGATCTGTACTCCTGGAGACATAGAGAGCCCCTTCCCAATGGCATGGGTAGAATATGTGAATAAAATTGATGTATGGCTTTGTAGTGCTTATCAGTGCTATAGCACTTCAGAGACAAATATGATTGGCTTAGCAAGGTTCCTGGAGGACCTCATGGATTCTTCTCCCTTTATACCACATCTTCTCCTGCCTCCCCAGATGTGTTCCATTGGGTGCAGTAAGGGTAGTTAAACTAAACTGGGTTAGTGATCATATATAACAAATGAAATGTTTTTCCGACCAAACAAAATGCATGAGGCAAAATGTAAATAATTATAAAACACCCAAAAGATCTTTACGTTTTTTCCCAGGCAGATTGGATTTCACACAGTACATCTACTTTTCTTCTTCTTGGCTAATTTTTTAACAGATTCAGAGTTTCAGGGTTCAGTGTTTGCAAAACAATGGAAAATATTCCCCTCACTCATTTTCAAGAGACACTTTTCCATTCCTTTTTATTTTAGTCTGAGATTGAGGTGATTGATCATTCAAACAGGATGACACACCACAGGGTTAGTTCAGAAAATTCTGTCTGTAACTGCAGACAGCTCGTGAGGCCCTGACCCACAAACCCAAGGTTGAAATACTAGCTTGACGTTTACAGCTCATGCTCAAATCCTGGGAATAGACAAGGGATCTGTGGTGACAATAATTTGAGCTCCCGCGGGAATCAGAATGTCTCCCCTTTATTCTAGCCACAGGTTTCCCCTTTCTCCTGTTCAAGAGGCATACCTTATATCCTCAGCTCTCTGCAAACATTCTCACTAGATCTAGACACTCTCCCTATACTTCTCTGATACCTCAGGACTGCAGCTCTCTGGCTCATTCAGCACAGGATTCCAGAGGAGGGCATGTGTGTTCAACAGGGGACAGATCACCCTTAGTCCTTGAATTCCAGTTGTTCTGTTGCTCAGTGGCAATATTTGCTCGAAAGAGTCCTGAGTAGAAAACTGTTGTTTGGAGAAATAATGGTTTGATTTTATTCTTGTTTCCTTCCTCCATCCCTATATATTCAGACCTCAGGTTCAGGACTGGGCAAGAAATACTGCTGCTCTTGCAATCATGTTCAGATCTTTTTGTAACTTATTGAAATTACAGTCAGTCTTCTGGTGGAGATGGGCCCTTGCTGGTCACAGCTGCATAGAAATGACTGAACTCTCCTCCTTTGTCTTGCAAGAATCTGGGAGTAACATCTTTGTCCTTGGAGTCACTTGCCTTTACTCTCTAGAGAGTCTCTGGGCTGTGTTGTGCCTGGAAGTGACAGCAAATACGATCTTGTGCTCACAGTTCAGATTTAGCACTTAATGAGCTCTCGTTTGTCTTCCCCTCGTAACTTGGAGGCATCATTACAGCCCTCTTGCCACAAAACAAGCTGCACAAGGCCTCGCGGAACTTCTCGGCCACAAAGAAGTACATCACTGGGTCAAGGGCACCATTCAGGCTGGTGAGGCAGGAAGTGATGCGGTTACTGAGTGCCAGGATCCGCTGGGTTTCACAGGAAGTCTTGGTGCCATCGTAATGGAGAATGTAAATGTAACGATTGATGTGATAAGGTACAAAGCAGACCAAAAAGATCATTAGAACAACGATGATCATCTTGATAGCTTTTTCCTTCAGGTGCTTCTCAACTCTGTTCCCACTCCTCAGGCTGCGGATAATCAGTAAGTAGCAGGTCACTGTAGTAACAAATGGAAAGGTGAATGCTACTGCCAGGGACACGAGAGCATGGCGTGACGCCTTCTCTCTGTAGAGCTGTAGGCAGACAGTCGTGTTGTTCATCTCGGCTGTCTGCACATTGACCAACAGAGGTGCCATTGCAACAGCAACTATAACCCAAAGAAAGGCACATGCCAAGTGGGCATAGAGTGACCTGCGGACTTTGATGGATTTCACAGGGTGCACGATGGCTAGGAAGCGATCGACACTGATGCACATGAGGAAGTAGATACTGGCATACATGTTGAGATAAAAAAGGAAGCCAACGAGTCTGCATGGGATCTCTCCAAATGGCCAGTGGTTGCCAGAAAAGTGATATACCAGCCGGGTAGGTAGAACCAGCACAAAAAACAGGTCAGCCACAGCAAGGTGCATTAGGAAAATATTGGCGGGAGTACCTGACTTCTGGTCCCGGATGAAGAGCCAAAGAGCCAGAGTATTGCCAACAAAAGCCAGGATGAAGTCCAGGAGGTAAAAAGTGGCAAAAAGGATGTTCTCTGTATGGGTCTCTTTGCCACATTGTTCTGCAGTTTCCAGGGAGGAGTTGAGGAATAGGCTTGAGGGATCTGCTGGGTCATTCATTCCTCACTACAGCTCTGGGGCACCAAGCAGGAACCTGGAAAAAACAAACGGATCTTACAAAGAACCTTGGTAACGATGAGACACCATGGAAATCAGTCAGCATGTCTCCTGCCTGCTGAGACTAGTACTTAAAAGGACACTGCACCATTTTTTATAAACTCAGAGTCTGACCTACTTTAAAATGATAAAGCCCTCCTGAACAGCTGGGTTTTCCAGGCCTTTCCTGTCAGTTGAAGAAATTGTAATGCAATCAACCGGCTGCAAACTTATCTCCAAGACATTCTGAGAGCTAGTCAGTGATAAAGGTGCTGAATACCCATGTACCAGATTATCAGAAAAAGGGAAACAAGTGTTACACACTCAGAGAGAGAAAGTGATTTTGGCATGATACGAAAATATTGGTACATCTTGTCCTAGGATTTAACGATTTGCTGTGACACAGACCAGAAAGAGTTAAGCAACTTTGCAGGCTAAATAACCCAAATTCAACCTGCAAAGACACATTAAAGAGGTGTATAAATGGTAATTAGAGCTGTTTCTTAGGAATCACTAACATTGCCATGTTCAATAGACCAGTGGTGCACAACCTTTTTTGATCTGTGACCCCGCCTCCAACTGCCGGGCCCAGCCCCCAGCCGGCCAAATCTAGGTGCTATGCCGTGGGGGCTGCCAACTGCTGGGCCCAGCCATTGGCTGGCTGGATCTAAGTGTCACACGGCTGTGCCCAGCCCCTGGCTGGCCGAATCTAAGCGCTGTGCCGCTGCCAATGGCCGGACCCAGCCCCCTGCCGGCTGGATCTAAGCTCTGTGACCCTCCAGGAAGACATCTGCGACCCCCTTGGGGCGTCGCAACTCACGGGTTGCGCACCACTGCAATAGACTAGAGCTTTGAAATCCAAACCTGCATGGTTGGGGAATTAGAGGTAGTACTCATTGTATGCATTTACTTATATCTTGTTAGAAATCAGTCATGTGAACAGATGAATCCTGTCTATTGATTCAGAGATCTAAGGGGAGTATTAACATTTAAGTGAAACGTGGGTGTAGTAATTTTCTGTCAGTACTTCTCTTTGAAGATGTAGTAAACTGTCTATGAACAGCTTAATAGATTATATTAGTTACTGGTAATGCTTAGGTAATAGGCTTTTGAAGTAATTGTCTATTGTTCACTCAAGGACTGGATGCTGTCAGGAGACTGCAAAAACCTCTATTAAAAACTCTTCAGACCTCAGATCTGCTTAAGCTTTGTCAGGGAAAGTTTGAGTCACAAGATAGTGGTCTCCAGTGCCATTCTGGATAGCCCTGGTATTGGATATGGACATTGGACTTTAGGCTAATGAATTGATTCTAGAAAGGACACTTTGCAACTCTAAGCTCACCAAATGACAGAACGAGGAGCAATGGTCTCAAGTTGCAATGGGGGGGGGGCTAGGTTGGATATTAGGTAAAACTATTTCACTGGAAGGAGGGGTGAAGCACTGGGATGGGTTCCCTGGGGAGGTGGTGGAATCTCCATCCCTAGAGGTTTTCAAGTCCCGGCTTGACAAAGCCCTGGCTGGGATGATTTAGTTGGGGTTGGTCCTGCTTTGGACAGGGGGTTGGATTCAGTGATCTCCTGAGGTCTCTTCCAACCCTACGATTCTATGATCTATGCTATAAAAATGACCTACGAACTCTGTTTCTACCTATATGTTTAATGATCTTTTAACCAATTTTTTTTTAAAATAAATCTTAGTTTAGTTAATAAGAATTGGTTATAAGTGTGCATTTGGGTAAGAACTGAAATATTCTTTGACTTGGGAAATAATGTGGGATTGGTAGAACTTTTTATATGATGAACCAACCAGATTTTCAGTAATCCTCATCATATGTGACTTGGCTGTCTGGCAGAAAGCCTAGGGCTGGGTTACTTTAAGGCTGGAGTGGGGAACCTAAGGCCCAGGGGCTGGATGTGGTCCCCTGCTTGTCTGGACAGCCCTGAGGCTCAGGGCTGCCCCCCAGCATTGGGGAGCCTGCGATGGTGCTCCAGCTCCCCCCTCCTGAGCTGGAGCACACAAAATCCACTAACCTGCCGCCCGGCCCCGGTGTATGAGGGGAATGTGGGGAGTGTCTTTCTCCTTCTCAGTCGGGGGCCACATCAGTGAGGGTTTCTGGGGATTTTTTTGTTTGTTTTGGTTTTTTGGGGGGTTTTTTTGCTTCTCATTTGTGTACGGCCCCTGACTGATTTTTCTCTGGATCAGCGGCCCCTGACCCAAAAAAGGTTCCCCGCTCCTGCTTTAAGAGAACTGTGCTTTGGAGGTGTGGGTAACCAGTAATGTATTAAAGACGTTATTTTGTTGCTAGTTTTGGTGGATCTAAGTATTGGAATAACCACTAGTTTGGGGGATTGTCTGCCCCATTTTTTACAATTTGTCCTAATTGAGCAGTCTCAGCATAGCATCCCTGGGACCCCAGTTCCAGCTCCTTATGTGAAAACTTCACTGGAGACATAGGCATTCTTTGTTTAAAAAACATGCAGGGTATCTGGCTTATTGCTGGAGAGAATGGTGGGGGTGGGGGTGAGGGGTGGGGAGAGCTCATATAACCACCTCTGGTAGCAATGTCTCCAGGTGCATGGATCCTGGGAACAAGTGTGTGAATTAATTTGTTCTTACCAGAAAATCCCCAGAGTTGGTTGGTTTTGTTACTGGCTGGAATTCAGAAGAATGTTCTTGCAAAGAATGCAGAAGCTTCTGCCTCGGTCAGAGAGACACTTTTGACTTGCTTTGGGAGAGAGCAAACTAAGCCACTCCGCACTGGACAGGGAAAGATGAAAGGAAATAGTGAGAGAGGCATCGGACACCAACGGGTGTTGAGCCCATGGTTGTTGATGATGATGATGCTGACTGACCTTCCTCAGCTGCCTGCCTCTTACTAGGGGAATTTCTCTGCTTCTTTGCTCCTTTTTAAGTGGTTGCATGTTCCTCATCCTTGAAAGCTCCAGTAACTAGCTCTGCTGCAGCTGACTCTGTAGGTGTCTCAGCCAGCGCAACATAGTGAAATTGATCTTATTCTTGTCACCCTCACTGCTGCCCACAGCAGCAGAGCAAAATGACCAGACTTTCTTGGACGCTTAGCCAGAGTTTTTCTAAGATCTGTAACAGATCTTGAATTAGACTTTGTGACTCTTACTCTGCCTTGGAGCCTTTTGCATTATTCCCCTTACCTACTTCCCAGTCTATACAGTGAAAGTATTAAAAACTATGTGCTGTGTCCCTCCCTCAGCTACGTCTGTGCATGGAGTCGAGTCTGTTGTGCATACATCACTCATTGTCCCCGAGGGCTGTGGGGAGGGGAGGATGGTGAGATGTGTCTGGAGCACCATCCCCTTGTCTGTGGGGCCCAGTGAAGGTGCTTCACTTGGACACAGCAAAGACAGTGTCCGAGTTCCCTCCCTGCCAAAGGAAAACCTGTAGGGGTTGATGCCGTAATCCACTACATGTCCCTGTTCTCTGACTCCTTTGAGGCGTCAGCTTGGACTCACAAGATCACTAGTTACTCTTGAAACTTTAGGCCAATGTATTTTGGGATGAGCAGGGTGGCAGCTAGCAAAGGGACAAAGTGAACGTCAGCACGACTCTGCTACAGCTGTGCTCACACGGGGATGGGGAAGAGTCACATGGGACTATGGGGCATCATGGAGGCCTTGGGCTGTGTGTAGAGAGCTTGGGGCCCTGGCAGATCTCAAAAATCCATGTGTCCAAACCACCTGCATGTTATCCCGCATGCACAGTTGAATGAGCTGTTGGAAACTAGGAGAAAACTTTTGGGCATTTTCTCTCTCCCCACCAATCTCAGGGAGCCCATTTGCACCTGCCTCATATTTACCAAAACCACATTAAACTCTCATGCGCACATAACTAGTTGAGAAGAACTTATGCAAAACTTGTTTATCCCTGCTTGTTTGCTTAGAAAGGGGATCAAGGATCTGGTTTGGTTCCTTTTATTTAAAAAATAAAGGGCTCTAGTATTCTGTCATATGGTCCATATTCTCAATTAGCAAGGGTCGTATTTGATGCTATGTCGCTGACGCTGTTTTGGTATTAGACCAGTACTACAAGATGCTACAGTGTGTTTGTATTAAGGGAAGTAGTGAATGAAGCTGAAGAAGTAGGAAGGAGCGTGTGCTGGGATAGATGGAGGAAATATTAGCAGAAAAAAAGCCCACAATGTTCTGGGATGTGTTGGAGGCTTACAGAGGCCATGGGAAGTAGAACTGGGTCTGAAAAGTTTCTGGAAGAGTATTTTGCTTAAGTAATGATAGCACAAGTCAAGGAGAATGTCTGTCTGGTATAGGAGTGTGGCTTTGGTCTAGGCAACCTAGGTCTCTGCAAAGCATTCACTCGTTTACATCATTGCTGTTAATCAAATTATGTACATAGACGATTTCTCCTTTCTGCTCTGCTAGCTTCCCCGTAGCCTAGTTAACAAACCATTAAGATAGATGCCTCCAGCAAAAACCTTGTTGCATCCTGAAATCCTACCGCAGTAGATCATAGAATCATAGAGCTGGAAGAGACCTCAGGAGGTCATCAAGTCCAGCCCCCTGCCCAAGGCTACAGCTGCCCAATCCCAACTAAATCAACCCAGCCAGGGCCCTGTCAAGCTGAGACTTAAAAACCTCTAGCGATGGAGATTCCACCACCTCCCTAGGTAACCCATTCCAGTGCTTCCCCACCCTCCTAGGGAAATAGTTTTTCCTAATGTCCAACCTAGACCTCTCCCACTGTAACTTGAGACCATTGCTCCTTGTTCTGCCATCCGTCACTGCTGTGAACAGCCTCTCTCCATCCTCTTTGGAACCTCCCTTCAGGAAGCTGAAGGCTGCTATCAAATCCCCCCTCACTCTTCTCTTCTGCAGACTAAACATACCCAAATCCCTCAGTCCTTCTCATAGGTCATGCGATCCAGCCCCCTAATCATTTTGGTCGCCCTCCGCTGGACCCTCTCCAAAGCATCCACATCCTTTCTATAGTGGGGGGCCCAGAACTGGACACAATACTCCAGGTGTGGCCTCACCAGAGCCGAATAAAGGGGAATAATCACTACTTTGTATCTGCTGGCAGTGCTCCTCCTAATGCAACATAATATGCCATTAGCCTTCTTGGCTACAAGGGCACACTGTTGACTCATATCCAGCTTCTCATCTACTGTAATCCCCAGGTCCTTTTCTGCAGAACTGCTACTTAGCCATTCGGTCCCCAGCCTGTAACAATGCTTGGGATTCTTCCGTCCCAAGTGCAGGACTGTGCACTTCTCCTTGTTGAACCTCATCAGATTTCTTTTGGCCCAATCCTCTAATCTGTCCAGGTCACTCTGGACCCTGACCCTGCCCTCCAGCATATCTACCTCTCCCTCCAGCTTAGATGAGTGACTGGAGCAGAAGGTATTGCCCCACCTCCACTCAGAGCTATGAGTATTGCTCAGAAACGTTTAAGAGGTGAAACTCCAGGTGAAGACAAGTCCAGTAACACAAACACTGGAAACAGGAGTTTTCTTGGGATTCTATCTTTCAGGTAGGTGGCTAGAAGTGGACGTGCTCTGAACTAGGGATGTGAATGACTAGTCACTCTTCCCCCCGGCTGCCTCTATCCGAAAAAGGCAGCAAGGCGGGGGGAGAAGAGGAGTGCTTCCAAGTGGCAGCACCGTGTGGAGCCTGGGGCCAAACCCCATGCTCCCTGCAGCGCTTTCACCTTTGAAATGTAGCAACACCCCTGTTGCTACACTTCAAAGGCGGAAGCGCCCTTATCAACTAATCGAATAGTCAATGCAAATTGCATCGACTATTCGATTAGCAAAATAATTGAAATTTTACATCCTACTCTGAACCAGACTTCTTCCACTGCCACGCTAGTTGACAGACAAGAAGGATGGAAGTCAACGGAAGTGAGAATGGGTAGAATTAAATTCTCCCATCTGGCCACAGTGGGTCCCTCTTTCTCTGTGTTGAAATGCTGTGCAGCTGGGCTAGGAAGTTTGGGGATTTAGGAATGCAGGCTCCTTTGCGCACCAACCAGATGTGTGCTTGCTTCTGTTTGTTACTGAAAGAATAAACATGAGAGTATGAGGGCAGCCTGTGACAGCAGTTGAGTGGAACACTGTTCCATGGGCCATGTTACAGTGGGCATGTATATTTGCCCCCCCTTTACATGTGTAAAATGGAGACTTGCCTCTGTGTGCAAATGCAAAGATAGTTTGTGGAATGTGCCCATCTTGCCTCTTTGAAGCTCTGGGTCCTGGTGTTTTTGGAAAAACCTTGTGAGTTTAGTTCCTAAATGAAAGTGGTATTGGAATCTTAAAGATTTGTTATCCTTATTGGAAGGTATTTTTCTTATTTCTTCTACTTTACACCAAAGGAGGAGGAAAACCTACCGCGTTAGTGGCTATTAAAGACAGGGCACATCCACATTAATACTCATGTGACACTTTGAATGTATGCTCTTTGTTCTGCTGCTCCATTTATTTAAATAATTCCATCCACAATCAACGTGTAAGGAGGCATGATACTACATGGCACTAGTTAGATTAGACTGGTTAGCCATTCGTTTTATATTTAGCTATAACTGCCTGTTAAAAATGAAACACTGCATGGATGTGAGCCTAAAAGGCTGGGATTGGGTCATCATACAGTCCAGACGGGGATTTCATTTGCCGTAGACCAGCATTTTAGTGGAAACTTCCTCCAGGCAACAGTTTGCTCCCTATTTTTATCATGTTCTTAAAATTCTCTGTGGTGATCAGATTCTGTTAGAACTGACTTCCCATGGTTCATTGAGCTACGATCTTTGGGCTCAATTTGTTGGTCAGTATCTGACAGAGTAGCAAAGACACCAGTGATGAAATTCGGACTCTGATGAAGTCAATGGCAAAACTTCTACAGGTTGAACTTCTTTAAACTGGGACTCACTGGTCTGGGGATATTCCAGGACCAGAGAGTCCCAGGGGAGGGCTGGCAGCTTGGAGCCCAGCGGTGGGGCTGCCCAGCAGGGCTGGGAGCCTGATGACCAGAGGGGCTGCCCAGCGGGGCCGGGAGCCTAGCGTGTAGCAGGGAGGGTAACCAAGTCAGGGCTGGAGGGACCAGTTGGAGGGGTGCCAGAAATGATCTCCCTTAATCTGGTAAAATCCCTCATCTGGGACCAGTCAGGTTCCGAGGGTGCTGGACCAGGGAAGTTCAACCTGTATTGACTTCCGTGGGGCCAGGATTTCACCACAGGACTGCAGGGGAAGCTGCTGTTACATATGTTAGGCACGTGGGCCTATTTTGTGTTTGTCAGAAGCTGTGGAGAAAGGAAGCAGGGCTCTGTTTACAAAACTTTCAGTTAGGCTCTAAACTCAAATGATCCTCCCAGAGTTTGTCTGGTGCTTTTTCAACATATTTTTGTAGCCATTAGTGTTGTTCATTGTTGACATGAAAATCAAGGGGTCCTTGGCTCTGGCGTAGCTCTGGAGAAATTTACGTGTCACTAGAATTAATTGCTGCACTGGCTTTGAGAATTGAAATGCTAATTTAAAAAAAAGTGCAGCTTTAAATGTTCATAGCAAACAGAATAACACTAGAACAGTGGAAAACCAGAGATGGCTTTACTCTGTGCCTCTTGTAATAACACCTGAAGAAGGTTTAGCAGATTATTCTTCCTTTTTTTTAAAACCGATTCAAAATAAAATGTGCATATTATTGAGTTAGGCTTTTTGTTTATTTTTCTCCTTTGTGGTACCCAGTGGAATAACTCTCTAAGCCCTCGTAAATGTGTCACTATAGCCTGTACACTTGCTTTTGCTTGGAGCTGATTAGAAATCATATCTCCTTTTTAAAATGACCCAGTATCCGGGGTTTGCTCTATAGTGTGGGAGGTTCAGAATCTGTAGAATAATTCTTTAGTTGTCTGGTTCCCAAGCCTAGAATTCCACTTGAGTTGCGCTGCTGGGGGAGTGTGAGCATTTCGTGATTTATAGTTTGCTGAATAGAGCTCTGTTCTGGAGTTAGCCATGATTCCAGGCCTCCAGTAGCGGAACTGTAAGCAGGCATGTAGTTACTCATTTAGAATGTGAGCGTATAGCCATATTTTATGCCCACGCTACATTGATAGTATCTTGGAAAGTTATAATGGCTTTCACAGCCTTATTACTGTTCCAATGAGTGCTTTACCTGTGTGCTAACAAAAGGCTTGATGAAGAACAACAACGCTTTCCAGCTCATCAAATAAGAAATCAAGCTAGCTTGGTTTTTGGCTACAAACTAAGTGCTTCCCAGCTAGACGTGCACGATGAGTCTCTCGTGGACTTCACAGAGTTTTCTGCTCTTTGGGTTTGTTTTACATGATCAGTGTGGATGATGGTGGCAATGCTTTGTCAAGCAGGAGGATCTTGCATCTGTCCCAGAAAATAACTTAACACTGAATGAAACTGCCTCTATGGCTGAATGCCTCTGGCTGAGAATACTTTGTTGCCCATAGAATATGATGTCTGTGGTCTATGCCTGTCTATAGTAATGGCTGAAAAAGAAGCTTGGAAAGCTATTTTAATTTAGGAGACAAGATTGATTATAATGACATTCTTTAGAGGCTGTATTTGTTCAACAACTTGTACACTGTGTGCATTAGCTTCTCTGTACATCTCCTATCTCCCTCACTGACTCAGCTGCAACAGCGTAAAGCCACCAGGAAAGTTCAACCATTATTCTTCCAGCCAAAGCCAGTTCTCTTACCTCTTGTCGGCGCAGTCCTGCCGGTGCAGGGTAAAATCCTTCTAGAGTAAATCTCTGGGAGCCCCTCCTGGTAAATCGCTGGGCGCCCCTCCTGATGCCAGCAGCGTCTCAAGGGGAAGTGTCAAAGCTGAAAGCGGTTTGATGATTGAGAAGGAGCAGACCGTTTCGGACTTAGTGAGGGTGGAAGAGAGAGCCCCTCTATATAGAGTCCTGCTCGCGCTGATAGTGCATTATCAGCTCTCGCAACAGAGGAGAGATGGCACACTTGCAATGAAAGGCAGTTTTCATTCCAGCTGAAGCCTTGGAAGGAGGAAGCTGCTGCTGCTGTTATATTTATGAATATTTCAGTGTGTTTGTCCTGCTTATTAAAGCCTCTCAGAACCCTCCAGTCTCTCACACTGACTCTTTGGAGTTCTGTGATTACTTTAGAGGGGTGGAAAGGGCTGTTGTCAGGGGTTGGGGGGGAGTCTGGTATTAATAGACACAACAGGATACTTGAGAATGGGATAATTCCAATAATGGTGGGAGTTGGGGGTGAGAGGGGCGGCTGCTATGGCAACAGCTCAGTGATTCCAAGACTTCACTTGGCTTGCTATAGAGGAGGGTCTATGGGACAGCAGAGAGGGCTTGTGTATGGGGAGGGGTTGATAATGGTTTATCAGTGCAAAGGGCTGAAGGCCCCTTATTCAGCTGAATGAGAGTGGTCTTTTTCAGGACACTTGCTGCAGGGTCCCAGTGTCCTGCCCTGTATAATTAGTCCCCCTTTGACAGTGCTGAATAAAATTGATGCCTTTATCTAGGGATGAGCACAGCTGCATGTGCTCTTATAATGGGGCGCTGTCTGCTTGTGGTGGGGCCTGTGGCTCCGTCTGGGAGGACAGTGGCCCCAGACTGTTATAGAAGAGAGGACTTAAAAAGTGAGAAAATAATAATCCTGTTTTCAGCGTGTGCAGGCGCTTTCCCGCTGAGGATCATAAACGTGTGAGGCCTCGCAACCCCCCGGCACCAGGGGGGAGTGTTCTTAGCCCCACTTGACAGAGGGGGAACCTGAGGTGGAGTGGCTTGCCCAAAGTCCCCTGGGATATCTGAGAGAGAGCCTGGAATAGAACCCAGGTCTTCTGACTCCTACTCAGTCTGTTGCATTAGCCAGGGCTAACCCACCTTTCCTGTTCTTCACTGGAGCTGATTGTGTCTGGGGGAATATCCGTGACTCTTAACCAGGGATGTATGTGTGACTGGGGTGAGGGGGAACTCAGTAGGCTGTTGTGAGCTAGGACAGGGGTGGGAGAGCACACCTCCATTATTCCCCATTTGCCTGCTCTGTGTTCAGTTGAAACCGCTGCACCAGCAAACCACACTATTGCTGGGAGCCAGCCGATGGAGGAACTAAAGGCCACCCTATGAGACACAGCTCCTCCTCATCTGTTTAAACAGGAGCACTGACCTTTACAGCTGTTTGTTTTATGCCTTTTGTCACAGACTTCACTCCCAGCAATGGCAGCTGCATATCCGGTCAGGACCTGAGTCTCTATTGCAGGCTGAAAAATATTAAGGGTCTGAACACAGAGCTGCAGACTCCCTTGTTTGCCTCATGCTTATAGGGAGCTTTTGAGGAGAAGAACTGTAATTCGAAGGCTCTCTGGTTTGTCCTGATTAATGGGCCCAGCCATGATCGAGGCACTGTAGCAGCGTGCCATCAGGAGGAGCAATGAGAGTGAACTCCCTTCAGCAGAGCAGTCAGAGGATTGTGTGCAGAGATTTATGTAAACACCCACGTTTGTGGATAGAACCCTGCACATTTGCGAGTATCCGCATTTACAGATGTGGATGAAGGTATCCGCGGATCATTTTTGCACACGCGGATGTGGATACCAATTTTGCATCCACGCAGGGCTCTGTTTATGGTTTTGTAGGGACATGCTTACATACTTGTGTGCACATAAACTCACTGCTGTGTTGATAAGATGCTTATTAGTTACTCTGATTTGCGCCCCTCTGTGTCTTTATTGCTACTTATGAAAACAGACACTTCATGCATAGTGATCCGGGCCCATGTGTAGTCTCCTTGTGTTTGTAAGATGACTTCACTCTTGCAATTTACAGACCGTTTCTACTGTTTTTACTGCAGTTGACACTCATAGTGAGGAGAAGAAATGCCACATAAGGAAGCCTGGGGAATACCTAACTGTGTTCTGAAGGGGCAGTTGGCATTACAAGACTTGATTGGCACTAGTACCATCAGATGATGTTTGGTTGCCATCCTCTAGAACAGTGGGATTAAAACATTAGCTGCTGTCTTTGGGAGAAGGTTGCAGAAACTAGTTACCCAAACCAACAGTGTGCAGAGCACAACCCTCGTCTAGAAAAAAATCTACTAATGCTGCTCTTTTTTCCAATTCTCCCCCAGGCATCTGTGCAGGAAATGCCATGATCAGGAGAAGGCCAAGGGGCTGGGCAAGTATATCTGTCAGAAGTGCCACCTGATAATTGATGAGCTGCCTCTGATGTTCAGGAATGACTCCTACCATCCAGATCACTTCAACTGCACCCACTGCGGGTATGTTCTCATCTCCTAGCCTCTGTCGACAGACTCGAGAGATGCACAGCTCACTCTCTTTCTGGAATAGTAATGGGGATGTAGCCGTGTTAGTCTGGTCTTGCTGAAACAAAAGACAGGACTATGCAGCACTTTAAAGACTAATAGAATGGTTTATTAGGTGATGAGCTTTCGTGGGCCAGACCCACTTCCTCAGATCAAATTGTGGAAGAAAATTGGCATGACCAGTTTCTGGACTGTGTGATCAGCTACACGTTGCAGCAGTTAAGTTGTGTGGTAGACAAGAAGTTCTGTATGTAAAAGATCAAAAAAGATAGAAGAACTGGAATTCTCCTGCTCGGCTATATAGGATTCTCCTTCCTCCATGCATTGCTTACTGGGCACCATTGGCTGCTGGGTTTGAGAACAGTGCCTGGAAATGAGCCACTTTCCAAGGTCCTGTTTACATTACAAAAATAACCCTCTTTAAATACGGTTGTGGCCAAACTCCTCCTTGCATTCAAGGGCTCCCCAAGGGCATAGCTCAGGATGCCTGTGTTTATCGTATAGATGGGGCCAAAGCATGGAAGTTTGCTTTGAAGTTCACTCTTCCACAGCTTCGTCTTAGATGTTCCCATCTGGAGGGAAGCTTGTGTGTCAGGTTTAATTGTGTATCGGCTGTCG
The DNA here is from genome assembly GCA_019425775.1 of Rafetus swinhoei. Lineage (NCBI taxonomy): Eukaryota > Metazoa > Chordata > Testudines > Trionychidae > Rafetus > Rafetus swinhoei. The sequence continues at coordinate 50,540,786 of CM033432.1, forward strand.
GTGGGGGCTTGGTTAGTGATGCTGCTTCAGGAACACTTGTCTGCCTTCTTTTCAGGAAGGAGCTGACTGCTGAAGCCAGGGAGCTGAAAGGGGAACTCTATTGCCTGCCCTGCCATGACAAGATGGGCATTCCAATCTGTGGGGCCTGTCGCAGGCCTATCGAAGGACGCGTGGTCAATGCGCTGGGGAAGCAGTGGCATGTTGAGGTGAGATCCGCGCCACACTCCCTGTGGAATGCATGCTGCCGAACCTAACGCACGTTGGAAGCTGTTATGGTGAACGTTAGACATTCCCACCATCCCTACTTTGGCTGAATTCACACTCTGCTCATCTTGGATGAGCTTTATCTGGTAAACCACACGCACTTGAGTTCTGCAAGCTGCACTTCCTCGATCGCACAGTAACAGTCCCATTGTTTAATTTACTCTCAGGGGAAGCTATTTTGAAGTTTCTGCATAACATTGCAAAGTTTCTGGGGTTTGCAAAATAGCATTTGCCATGGGTGTTGTGTACATCCTCTTTGTGCCGCCTCCCCCCCCCCCAGCTCTGAGTAATAAACTGTAACGTTGTGACACGCCCCAGGGATACCCAGACTGTGAGCACCTGACCACCACCTGCTCTTAGCATGAAGCACTCCTGAGTCTGGCTGTGGTGGATCAGCTCCCTGAAACCACCAGCCTCTGGTAGCACAAGCACTGCCTTCCAGACCTCACTCTCACTCTGCAGGTAGCAATAGGCTCACACCAACTCCTGAGTCACCTTAGTGTCCAGCCCCCCTTAGCCAAGGGACACTCCCAGAATTACCAGGCCTGCTTTTCCCAAAGGAATGGTACAAACCAGCATGTAAGATTCAGCTCAGGGCCAGTGCTCTGCTTAACACCACATTGCTTAGATAAACTTATTTTTATTTTCACTATAAATATATTATCAAAGAAATAGAGAATAGCTATGTATAACGTAAAGTCATAACATGCTTTCTAGAGAGTAAATGTAACTAACTTAACTAACTAGTAGTGCTTGTCTAAAGCTTCTCTTGCCCAAAGTTCAACATTTTCAACCAAGACTCTTCGTGAGCCAGAAGCGCTGTCCTTTTACTCCCTTTGTGAAAGATGCCATGGTTTCTTCTTTGCCTCCCAAATATAGTGGAACAAACCTTTGATGTATATCTCTAGAGAGGATTCCCTCTCTCCAAGTCCCGTAGGCACCACTGTTTCTCTCTTCCTGGTAGAGTTCTCCGAATTCTGCAAAATCCTTCATTTGCACTCAGTTCTGACTGGCGATAAATGACCAGTAGTGAATGAGACAATATTCAATGAACATGTAAACAGAGAGATGAATAAACAACTCTTACCTGACAGAAAACCCGTTTTCACCTTTTGCTAGTGTCCAACTCCCATACACAGACTTTAAGAACGTATTTTGTGTGTGCATATAAAATATATCTCTACCCAATTCCTTACAGAGTACCTGTACACACGTCACAAAAATATTGATAACCCGTGTGACACCAGCTTTCATTTGAGAGCTCAGAAGACATTCTTTGAGCCAAATGTCCATACTAAAATCAGGAGATTGTTGTAACCCTCTACATCCCTTTGCCAGTTGGCATGAAGAGGTCCTTGGGTCATGCATCTCACCTGCCAAACCTTGAGAGCAATTTTTAGTCCAGGACGGCTCCACAGATGATAACAATGGTAGAATCTGTTGAATAGCCAGAGTTGAGTGCACGGTATTCTAACCCTGCTGTGAGACTATCATCTACATTGTCATAGCGTCCCAACGTCACAATCCCAACGTCACCATCCCACGGTGTCCCAACGTCACCATCCCATAGCATCCCAACATCACAATCCCAATGTCACCGTCCCAACGTCACCATCCCATAGCGTCCCAATGTCACCATCCCCTCCTTGCAGGTTTTTCTTGGGTTTGTATAATGATCTGAAACCCTTGTGTCCACCACTGGTTTATTTTGGGGGTAGAGTCTGTGCATGTCGTCTTGCTGTGGCTGCGGAGGCCCCTCCAGTGACCTGACTGCCCTTTACTTTTGCAGCATTTTGTTTGTGCCAAATGTGAAAAGCCGTTTCTGGGGCACCGCCACTATGAGAAAAAAGGCCTGGCTTACTGCGAGACTCACTACAACCAGGTACGCCCCGCTGTCCTACACCCAATCAGCTGGCACCTCTCTTGGCTGAAGGGCTGGGGAGAAAGAAGGTCCTGGAGAGACATTTGGGAACTAAGCACAGCATTTTCCCCACACACATGTACGCATGTATAGCCAGACATGCGGTGTTATCTGGAGCTGGGCGTTAAAAATATCAGTAAATTGTGGGAGGGTTTCCATCACAGATGTATGTTCACATGTATAACTTGAGGAACACGACAGTGATTAGAGAATGAAAATGTACTGGGGACAGGGATTGTCCCTACTGAAAGAAAAAATTTCTGTCCCTGGATTGCCCTTAAATTCTGAGATGAGGTAATATCTTTTACTGGACCAGCTTCTGTGGACGAGACAAGCTTTCGAGCGCTGCAGAGCTTTCACCAACACCAGTTGGTCCAATATAAATATTATCTCACAAACATTTGCCTCTCTCGTATCCTGGGGACAATGCAGCTATAACACGGTGAACACATTAACATTTCTGTAATTATACCAAATAAAATTGGTGTTAACCAGTCAGAGCCGGTTGGCTAACCTTGTGTTAAGAATCTAAAACATTCTGTAATCCATATGAAACCAGTCTGTTTATAATTACAATAAATGCAATGGCATCTAGTTGGCTAAAGCACAGAAAAGATCTGTCCTGTGAGATGATCGAAAGGTAACTTTGCCATAAAAACACAATGAGCTGTCATGATTCTACGCCAGTTTCCATCAGACAGAATACTACATTCCCCTTGTAAAGCTTTCACAGGCTGAATATCTACCGCTTTTCAAATAAACGTAAAAAACAACAAATAGTCTGGTAGTGCTCTTGGGTTTGCCTCGATGTTTATGGTCTAGCATCAGGAGATATTTATTTTTGATCACGGTTGTGCTCTATAGACACGGACTTCCAAATTCCCAGGCATGCAAGGCTCAGAGTTCATGTTACAGAGGTACCAAGAATATGAGGCATCAACAAAATAGCTTCCAGGATTTGAGGATACAAGTTCTGAATGACCATAGAGCAATGGGCAAGTGTATGAGAAGGTATTCAGTAGATGTAAATGAGTCTGAGGGTGCTGCTGTATCCCTTAGGAGTTTGATGTTAGCACCAGCTGTCTGATTTGGGGAGCAAGGGCAGACACCTTCATAGTCAGTAAAATAAGTTTCCATTTTATTCCTTCTGAATATAGCTCTTTGGAGACGTCTGTTACAACTGCAGCCACGTGATTGAGGGGGACGGTAAGTTTTGTTCTTGTCTTGCTTATATAAAACATATATTGCTCTATATAAAACCATGGTGCACCCACATCTTGAATACTGCGTACAGATGTGGTCACCTCATCTCAAAAAAGATATATTGGCATTGGAAAAGGTTCAGAGAAGGGCAACAAAAATGATTAGGGGTTTGGAACAGGCCCCATATGCAGAGAGACTAAAAAGACTTGAACTTTTCATCTTAGAAAAGAGGAGACTAAGGGGGGATATGATAGAGGTCTATAAAATCATGATTGGTGTGGAAAAAGTGAATTAGGAAAAGTTATTTACTTATTCCCACAATATAAGAGCTAGGGGTCACCAAATGAAATTAATAGGCAGTAGGTTTCAAACAAACAAAAGGAAGTCAACCTGTGGAACTCCTTGCCAGAGGATGTTGTGAAGACTAGGACTTTAACAGGGTTAAAAAAAGAGCTAGATAGATTCATGGAGGTTAGGTCCATCCATGGCTATTAGCCAGGATGGGTAGGAATGGTGTCCCTAGCCTCTGTTTGTCTGGAAATGGATGACAGGAGTGGGATCACGTGAGGATTACCTGTTGTGTTCCCTCCCTCTGGGGCATCTGGCATTGGCCACTATTAGTAGACAGGATACTGGGCTAGATGGGCCTTTGCTCTGACCCAGTGTGGCCGTTCTCATGTTGCTTTGGGTCGCTCTCCCATTCTGTGTCAGTCCTGCACTTGCAAGACACCAATGTTTCTTTTTACATCTGGCCTTGCTGAATTGGGTCAGACTCTGAGACTAGATAATCTGGTTGTGTGCTCTTACTCTGCACAGTGGTATCAGCTCTCAACAAGGCTTGGTGTGTGAACTGCTTCTCCTGCTCCACCTGCAACATCAAGCTCACACTGAAGTAAGTAGATACTTGCAGACCTAGGATAACTCTTTCAGCAGCCCAGGAAAACAGTGCTGGCATCCTGCAGCAGCAGAGATGCAGCTTCTCCTGCAGTATGTGCAGCTTTCCCCAAGAAAGGCAGCCTGTTGAAAGGTAACAGCCCTTTTCAAATGGTTGGGTGTTAAATGCCTCCCTCCAAACATTCCCCTTTCCGAGTTGCGGAGTGTCCGATATCACCCCGGCTATGCTGTGCTGGCTCAACATGCCTCGGCCCTTAGGGGCTCGAGGAAATGGTGTTTTTGTGCTGGATTTGGAAAGTGTTCTTACACTCAGTATTCTTCCATTCTGATAACAGTGCTTAGCAAATCGCACTCCATAATAAAATGACACTGCTGCGAGCCTCCGTTCTATGCCCCAGCTGGGCTGTTTGATTACTGACACACAGCTCTGGACAGACCAGGCTGTTGTACCAGCCAACAGGACCCCAGAGATACCCTGGCTGTTTAATGTCTGGGGTGTTAAATGCATGCTGTGTGTAGGCCATGCTTTAAGACAGTGTTACATGTTACCTGTAAGAACTAGCACTTATGAAATAATGGTAAAGTTAGTTCAAACTTCTATAAAATGAGTTTGTCATGTACCCATTTCAGAGACAGGTGTCTCTGACTTCCCTTCCCTGGATTATGGAGGCTGGGCACATTCGCAGGGAGGGAAATTGCAGTGCTTAATGGAGCAGAATTAACCACAGTAAACTCAAAGGAAGCTGAATGGCAGGAAGTCTGGGAATACGAGGCAATAGGGGATGAGGAATTGGCAAGTCTCAGACCAAGTGGCTCTAGACACCGACTCTGCTTGTGAAATTCTGCTTCTACTACTTGGTGTTTGCCAACCAGATAAACACGGTGACCTGATTGTGCTGCGGGCACCATTGGGACAGCCAGATCATGGTCTGATTGTGCTCCCCTGACGTTCCTGGCTGCTTGAGTCCTCTCCTTTGTCAGAGATACTCGTGGGGTTGAGCAGGGAATTTCAAGCGCAGGAACGCCATTAAGCTGCAACAGAGGGAAAGCACCGTGAATACGTAGAGGGATAATTAACGCGCCTTCACCCTGGTCCTAGCAAGGGGCGTTCATAGCAGGCTGAGGTACACTTGGCAGCACCGTCAGGGAGGAGTGTGAGGAATCAAAATGTCTTCCTGGTGCCGATGCGAAGCTGCTGCCCCGTTTTGGAAAGCAGCCAAGCAGAAGTGTTGCTAAGAGCCAACCACAAAGTGTTCCCTGGCTGGACACGGCATTATTGGTAAATGTGCGGACAAAGCTGAAAGTAAGTGGGTGCGCCCGGTGCAGGGCACCGGTAAGAGACTGGCTGGGGACGGGGCACTAGATGCTGCTGGCTCCTTGGGCAACGCAGCCACAAAGTACCCAGAATCCAGCCCTGGTCCCTGACTCCTGCACCCCCAACACCTGCCCTGAGTTGTCCCCCCCACTCCAATCCCTTGCCATGAGCCCCCCACACTCCATCCCACACTTAACTTTCTTACGGATACTGTCCTGTTACATCCCCCCTCAGCCTCTTGCCCTGGCCCCCCTGCATGTGGACCTGCTCTCCAGTAATCAGTCCGTGGGGATCTGTGTTCGCACAGTAGAGCACCTAGCTTGGCATGATCAGTGCTGCTCGTATGCATTACATCCTGATTGGCGACCGTGCGTGGCAAGGTTGGCATCCGTGTGTTGAAACGAGGGGGGTTGATACATGCAGTAGATTGAGTGCAGTGGCTTGCAGACCCATGTGTCCCGATGACTGAACATCAGGTCATGGCTTGCAAGTGCTGTTTTTTACAGTTCAGTCTCTCTTTGGAAGGAACAAGTTTGTGGAGTTTGACATGAAGCCTGTGTGCAAGAAATGCTACGAGAAATTCCCCCTGGAGCTGAAGAAACATCTGAAGAAGCTGTCTGAGCTGGCTGCCAGGAAATCGCATCCCAAAGCTGTGGATTTAAACTCCGCTTAAACGGGTCTGTTGTTCTGCTGCCTGCGCTCTTCTCCTCAGACTGCAACTTGCCGCGCTATGGATTGCACCGGGAATGTCTGAAACAATCTCCAGACAAATAGGACCTCCTCCAGCTTCACCCTGACTCTGTCTGTACTTAGGTGGTTGCAAATTAACACTGATAGCATGGGGAGTTTGGCTGCTGCTGAGGGGCAGGGCAGAGTTGTGGGCATGGTAGTTAACTGCCATCATTCTGCCATTGGTCAGAGCTGAAATTCTGTCTCCTGTAGTCTGAGGAATTTGGAAGAACAGTGATTTAAATATCAGATGGTGAAACATGCAGATTGTTCAACATGAGCCATAAATATCAAGGACTCCTTAAATGCCTTGTACACAGAACTTTTCAGCTGTAGGACAGTGTTCTGACTGGGCCCAAAATGTTCACCATCTGATGGCTGTTTTGTATGTGTGTCACCTGCTCAGAGCAGACTCTCACAACCTCATGGCAGAAATGCTGGTGACTGCTCTACACCAGTGTTCACTGTTGCTACCACCGGGGAAGCTGCACCAGAAATAGTTATGGTAAAAATGTTAGGGGAAAAAGCTAACGCAAAGGCTCCCCGTGCAAGACTCCTGTTTAATTAGCTACTTTCCTAATACCAGCTGCCTTCTGCTGCTTTCCTTTCTGCTGTAGCAAGCTACCATAACTATTTTAACAGCTTCTGTGCGCTGCCTCAGCTATGGCACTTCTGAAGCAATGGACTCTCTCTGATCTAAACATAGAGCCTGTGTCTTCCACTGTGACTATCGGCCTCCACAGTACCCTCGACAGGATGCGTTTTGTCACAGTTTGAGCAGTGGAGGACAGCACTTGTTTTTCTCTAGCCCTTGGCTCATCCTTCAAGTCCGGGCCCAGGGAACTACACCATTTCAGGCCACTGCTGGGACCACATCCACTGTGCTTGTTTTCCCTGGCGTTTGGTTGAAGGACTAAAGCAGAGGCACTTCAGGCCTATGAGCATTCACAGTTCATTATGACGATTCCTCCTCTAGAGCAGGCAGCTCCTCTCCCCAGGCCCTGGGTCACAGGAAGGAGCCCAATGCGGGATTAGGAGATTTTCAGCTGATTCACCAACCCTAGTTTAAGAGAATTTCTGGGAAGATCATAATAGGACACTTGACATCATATGTGCTTATGAATATGCCGGAATAGATTACTTACTGGGCAGTAGTTGTCGTCCCAACCAGCTCAAACCCTGTCAGTGGTTTGAGTTCCCTGCAGAGACCACTCTGGAGACTGGCGATGGTTAAACGTTTGCTCGTAGAGATGCCCATGAGTACCATTGTACTATGAGAAGCAATGCGGCGATGACTCTTACTTCATCTCTCATGTTTGGAATGCCGTAGATTAGGCCAGGGAAAAGGGACTTAAAGGAAAAACTTAAAAAACAACAAATAGTCTAGTAGCACCTTAAAGACGAACAAAACATGTAGATGGTATGAAGAAGTGGGCTGTGCCCATGAAAGCTCATGATACCATCTACATGCTTTGTTAGTCTTTAAGGTGCTACTAGACTATTTGTTGTTGTTTTAAGTTTTTCCTGTTCCAGACTAACTCAGCTATCTCCTGAAGCTCTTAAAGGAAAAGACACCTGTAGAGCCTGAGCTTTATAATATGTGGATAATCAAATGCCTTAGTGTCTCTTTTTAACCATTCATCTGACAGATAATGCCCTGCTTTGTAGAGCACTTGGTCTTCTACGGAGTTACAAAATCACATTTGAGAGACTGAGGAATCAAGGAAGTTATGGAAAATAATCCCAGCCCAGTTTGGAGACATTTGTTTCTCCGCACCAGACTCCATTGGAAAAGCAAAGTAGAAGTGATAGGATGGGTGGACTTCTTTTGGGCAGAGTCTTTTAGTATGATGGATTTGCTAGGACCCGTGTGTTCTTCATAATGCTGGAGTTAGCAGGGAGACACTCTTTCATAGAAAGAAATTGAAGACTAGGATGCATGCATTTTCCTTTGCTCTAGAGCAGGGGTGGGAAACCTGCAGCCCCTGGCTTGCCTGGATCTGGCACCCAAAGCTCGGAGCTCCCCCCTCCCAGCATTGGGCAGCCCATGCTGGCGCTCCAGTCCCTTCCCCCCGACTCCACCGTGGGACTGGAGCACACAAAGTCTACTTGCCTGGGGGTCAGCAACCCCTGACCCAAAAAAGATTCTCCACCCCTGCTCTAGAGTCATTCATTCTTGCTGTCACCTCCATTGTCCTTCGTGGGGTTACATCAAGGAGATGAATTTGGTTCAAAAAGCCAAGCTTGTCTGTCTTACTGAAAGCTGCTGCCCATTGTATACTTTCACAGTTTAAAGTCTATATTTATATACATATTTAAAATAAATCACTAATGTTCACTGGCTACACTTGAAGATGGCAATGCTTTTAGCAACTGCGATATGTTCAGCGTACTCATATTCAAGGGAAATACTAATCAGTTCCTTAACATCCTTCCTTCTTGCAAATCCAACTGCTAAATGTTTTCGCTAGAGTTTGGATTCTGGTCCTTACCCTCACAGTGATCCACACAACATTAGCAAAATTGTTTAACCTTCAATGCTCTGAATTTCCCATGACAAATGTTTTGTATTGGGCAATGCAGGCTTCTGTGGCCGAAGAGGTTAAGTGTTCATTTGAAACATATGGCAGGCATTGGGTCACAAGTAAACCTGTGACAAAAGCAGTTGTTCTAAGAGGTGTTTAGTTCCTAGTTTGTAAAGCACCATCAGCACTAAGGATTATATAGAATGAGTAAAGAAATGTATTAATACCAAAGAGACAAGCCCCACCCCTATTATACAACATGTATTCTGCAGACTGTGGACTTCTTGTTTTATAGTACTTCAGAGTTTGTGATGTCTAACCAAAATCTGTGACTGCTGGACTAAAATATTATTATCTGCACTGGTTCTGTATGTTCTTGTAATAAAGTTAACTGCAATGCATTTAAATCTTCACACTAAAAATTAAAATATACAAACTATTGCATATGCATTCTGCACCGTAAATCCTGAGTCCTTTGATCTGCACACTGATGTGACCCAGAGTGAATTACTCAGTAACTCCAGAGGTTAGCCGCATTCCTATCTCACAGCTGTGACAGTTAGCTCCTTCTGTGGCACCTGAAAGGGAGACGGGTAATTAAGGATTAGACCCAGCTGGGGTGAACCAGGTTGGGTGGTTCCTATAAGGGAAGGAGTGCAGAGCAATAGTGGGAGGAGAGCCAGGAGGGAGTTAGTTGGGAACTTCCTCTCTGGGAACGGAACCAAAGAGGGTCCTGCAGGAGGTGTCTAACCGGGGATTGTCCCTGAGGGGAGAGGGCAGTTAAGAGATGGAGACTCCGAAAGCAGGCTTGGGCTCAGAGAGAAACTCCAGGGAAACGCCCTGAGGGTTAACAGCTTGTGGAAAGTTGGGCCTCCAGGGAGAAAGCCCTGGGTGGCCACGCTCAGTGATCGAGTGAAGAACTCTGCAGAGCCTCGGAGGTGAGCGAAGAATCTGTGGAAGATTGAGCTGAGGATTTTCATTCCTCTCTTTTGAGTTTGCACCTTGTGACCCCAGAAGGGGTGAGACTCGGTGTGGCCTGGCTGGAGGACTAATCGCTACAGAGCACTGAGGTTTGGAGGAGGAAGGTGAGGCAGTGCGGCTACAGTGCTGGGGCTTGCCATGAGGAGATGCTCCAGGATGGTGAGTTTATGCAAGAATGTTTTGTTGAAACGTTTTTGATCAGTGCTGGTTAGACCAGAGCTACTCAATTTTGGAAGCCCCGGGGGCCACGATACTCACAGCACATGCCAACGGCTGCAACTTAAGTGTGGTTGCATATATATATATATATATATATATATATATATATATATATATGCAAATAGCTTCTTTCACACTGACGGGCATGAATACAAAGATTAAGGCAAGACTACACAACACGCAGGCCCCATTTAAGTCAGTTCTGTTGATATTAATAAAATGCAGTATTTACCCGATTTCCACCATACGACAGCACTTTTAATGAGCAATGACAGTCCAGGAATTTAACGACGAAAATGCGTATCAACAGAAGACCATTATATTGACTCCTTTTTTGTTTTGGTTCCCACCCACAGGCCGCGTAAATCCAAACTGCACCGTGGGCCGCGTGTAGAGTAGCCCTGGGTTAGAGGGTGATGGATTGATCAATGACATAGTGCAGTGGTAGCACTGCTGCTGTGTCTCAGATGCTGTGCAGCTAGCGTGGACTGCGGATGTCAGTGGGGAGTGGGGTGCTGTGCTAATGCAGAGCTAGTATAAGCAACGGGGGGCTGCTCACAGTATACTGAGAATGGGAGGGCACTCACCCGGCTTGTGGAAGAAAAATACATCACCATCACCGATCTGCAACAATTTATTTAAAAATGGGAACAGAAAAGTTTGGCTGCAGAGATTGCAGTACGGCGCAAAAGTACAAAACACGTCTCAGATACTCTCTCTAATTAAACGGAATTCAAACGTACGATGCCATCATTAACACCTTGATATTGGTAGTCTCAGAGCATCCACTGCTGGCAATGGACATTTGCATTCAGAATATCTGACTGGTGGCAAAAAGATAAACTGTTCTGAAAAGTGGCACTCATTTAGATGCACAGAGACACTGAGTCCTGTTCTCCATGCAGTGCATGTACAACCCCCCCATTAATGGCCGCATTGCACACACGCACATCCAAGGGACAACGAAGCCCATTGTCCATACATTGGCAAACTGGAGCGAGAGATTCAACAGGACTGCTTTTCCAGTTCTGTCAAACCATGCCTCAAGGAACTTGGTGTAAATGCACTAAAAGCACCACATGCTACTGTGGTCACCGGAGGGATCTTCTGATTTGGGAAGGACAGGTGTTTGCTCTTCTAATGTAATGGCAAGAGCAGCTCTTACTGAGAGAAAGTTCTCTCTTGCTGATGGGTGTTGTGTGTCTGTGGAGGAGCATGTGACGAACTAGCTCTGAATCAAGTGTTACCATTTAAGCCGTCTGCCAAACAGGAAGTAGGGAAAAGATCAAGAGAAATGAAAGCCAATAAAATGAAGCAATTGACATTCTGTCTCCTGAAAGAACGTCTGCATAACTCTGGGCTGGGGCACTGCTATAGAGCAGGAAAATGGCTCTTTCAAAGGAGGACTGTATGGTAAAGGCTCGACCCTGTGCAATTCTGACTCCCGCCGCTGAGCAGTACTTATAAATGATCTGTGTCAGCACGTGTTACTCCGTGCAAGGGTTGCAGATTCAGCCCTTAATAAGAGCCCAAATCAGAGTGGGCCCATGCATACTGGGGAGCACACTCCTGTTCCTTGGGAGAAAGGAAGGCTGGGGGGCGGGGGGGGAGGGGACGACACCCAGGCGCAGTTACCAAAGGGGGGGTGCAAAAGGAAGCACACTAGCTCACAGAGTATCGAAGGCAGGAGACAATAACCATGCGGGAGCACAAACGGTTCTTCCTTTCTGCAAAGCCCCTGGATTACCAGGCAGAAGCGTCCAGGAGCAATGCTGCTTCTCCCACACTAGCAGAATAGGCTGTGACTGTGACTGGCAGCAAGTATTCTACATGCTAGACGACTGAAGGAAAGCAGCACCTCCGTTCAAGAGCTTTTCCCAGTTTTCTTACCATTGAACACTTGGCTGAAATGTTTTGCCTTTTTCTCCACCCGTGGAGTCTCTCCATTATGCCAAAAAAGTCCGTTTCCTCCCTCTTTGCCAGACTCGGGAAGCTTGTGTAGCTGGTGAGAGTATACTGAATAGCGTTCCCTTCTGTCCCTGGGGGAAGGAGTGGGTGGGGTATATCCCTGTCAGCATGGAGGACACCATAATATTGCTGAAGAGGTTTTCAGACTGCTTTTTCATGTATTCGTTAGTGCTGTGCTGAGGCCGAAATCCAGCAAAATTTGCTGCAATGGTTATAATCTGTACCGAATTTGTCCCTCAAGTCTAGGACAGGAAAGTGTAAAATGTTAGCATGTCTCATCTGTCCTTCCCCAGCGTGGCTCACAGCAGAACAGGTGTGATCAGAGGATTAATTGGCAGGACCAGTGTTAAATGGGTCTTCTTCTCGGATATGAAATGGAGGCAGTTTGGCACAGGTATGAATCATAGGCTTCTCCCCTCACGCAGGGAGACGGGGATTCCTCTGCTTGTTCACAGCATTCATTAGCAGCTGCACATAGGATGTCAACAGGTCATCCATTTTGTAACCCTGCAGGAGAGAAAAATGTTAACCTAGTCTCGTGAAAAGGACTCAGAAGGTGCCAGCTGGCAACAGTTGTTGTTCCCCAAGCTGTGTCCACCTCCTCTGCCAGTTCCTAATGTCGTGCAGGCAATTCTTTTCCAGGGGTCCCTCTGGTGTGTTCTCAGGTACCACAGTAGCGCTGTTGAAAGCATTGCTGCCTGCACTGTACATGGTCTCCAGTCTAGTGATCAAACCTGCTAGGTTTGCAGTGGCTCAGCAAACCATTGTAGGCTGCTACCTTGTGTTTCAGGTTCTCACCTTTCATCTGTAAGTCACTAGTCTGTGTGTTTGCAAAGTTAACCTCCGAAGTACGAGCCCGTCTAAACCAATGCAGTGATGCCTGCCTGAGTCTTGCAGGCAGCCTGAAACGAGATCTGGGTGAAGTGGGGCCGCCCCATTCATTTAAATAGATCATTGCCACTGAAATCAAATGGCGGGATCTCCACATGGCTAACCATTGTGCTCCTGATCAAAGCATGCCTGGAAAGGAAGATCGTATTTAGAACCCCATGAAATTCTTTTTATTTATAAGTTTTTGTTTCACTTTTCAAGACTTTTATGTTCTGATGCTTTCCCCAGGAGCCTGGGAGGCCCTGGGGGGGGGGGGGTCACAACACCACTCACTCAAATGTGACCCCCCCTGCTCTCTCTGGATCAACTAAGCCAAACCTGAGCAGGGCTGCAACTCCAGTGCTTTCTTTGTGACGGTACTGCCCGGTACTCAGTACCGGCACCTGCAGACGCAGTACCAGCACCTCCAGTCAGAGCTCAACGACTTTCCCCCTGGAGTACCGGCACCTTTTTTTTTTTTTCTTTTCTTTTTTTTTTTTTAAAGCACTGTGCAACTCCATGCACCAGGTCACAATGCCTGACATGGGAAGCTTGGCCCAGCCCCGAGGGGCAGGAGCCGCCACTGCAGGGTGAGGGTTTTTTTTATTTTATATGTTGTTATTTTTTTTTTAATTTTGTGGTGTGTTGTATTTGTGAAAAACATGGAGCTGTCATTTGTATTGCAAAGACCTAGTGGGAGTGGAGGCTCATTTTGACATCTCAGGGAAGCCTGCTTTGCCAGCAGAACGTGGGAAGCGCTACGTTTTCCCCTTCGCTGTGGTCAACACATGGCGCTGCGGATGGAGTGCACCAATCCATGAATAGCACCAATCTGCACCTGAGCTGCAGGGCAGTTGATCAGTGAAGGGAGAAGAACAATTAGTGTTTTTGCAGGGAGTGGAAGGAAGCTCTCGTCCCCTCCATCAATCCTAGAGCCAGTCATGGCAGGAAGCAGTGTGCTGCTACCCTTTCTTCTCTGGCTCCTTTCATGGACACCGGCATCCTCACACGGGTCTGTGGTGCCGGTAGACGTAAGAGAAGGGAAGACTGAGGAGATCGTGTCTGAGACACTCACCAGAGACGTCTCGCACAGAATCCGGCTTCCTCGCACCAGGTTCCCAATTGTCATGTGGAAGAATGTACTGCCACTGCTCCAGTTGGAGATTTTATTATAGGGGTACACTATTAAGATGTCCTGCAGGCAGAAACAGACATAAACAACCAAACAGTGCAGCAGTTGTGAAGGAACACCAATTGCGCCAGGTTAGAAAATGCATTCCAGTAAGGCAAGTACATCCTTGCGTCTCCTAGTGCTTCCTGCGAGGGGTTGGCACCCAGCTACTCGAAGCAGCTTATGCCCCAAACAGTGGCATGACATAACCCTCCCTGTTTGCACAGAGCAGCTGATCTCTGAGGCTTTGGGTTTCTGGAAGGCCGTTGTTCAGTGCTAACCTTCTCCAGGCCGTGCTGCTTGTGTGATTAGTAGCCAGAAAGCTGCTGGATAGCGCCCAGTGGCTGTATTGTTTATAAAAACCAACGTGACAACATGCATGTGAATGTCTCCCCTGCGACCAAGGGCCTGGAGCTGGCCCCACTCAGCTGAGCTGGACTTGGGCGGGAAAGCTGTGCTGAGGATGTGCGCCTAGGGCTGCAGCCCAGTTTCTGGGAGACAGCCAAGCCCAGGCATCCACCCTGCAATTTGATTGCCTGCAGCTCAAGTCACTAGTGCGGGGCCAGCCACAGGTCGTGCCTTGCCCTGCAGACATGGCCTCAGCAGGGCTCCCCTCTGGTCACCTCTCTCTTCCCGGCCTGGGTACTTGCTGTCTGGGAGGCAGCTCAGCTTTCCTGCCATTAACTCCCTAAAGCTGCTTCCCTGCCACCCTGAACATTCACATGGCCATGGTACGTTAGCTGGGGCTGCTCCTTCCTCAGCAGGTATCCCGGCCACCCCTCCCCTTCACAGCTGTCGTCTGGTCCTTGCTTTCCTGGCCACAGACGGCTGCTTGCAATTGCCTGAATTAGTTCGGAACAGCAGCTGTGATCCCCAGCTGTGATTCTGGGTACCGCCCTTCAGTTTCCCGCAACAAATGGATAGGGGCTGTGTGCCTGAGAGGCAGGGAGAAGGTCCTGTCCCTGGTCTGTTAATGGGCCCAGCCAGGGAGGGGACCCTTCGCTGGCGCTGCCAAGCTGAGGTAGCCGCATTTCCCAGAGGCCCGCACTGCGCGTGCCCAGGCGCAGATGAAGTGACTTGTACCTTGGTCTTGGGGTGTATCAGCAAGACTCCTTGCCTGTTGACTGCAATGAGCACGATGTCTGGGAAGTTTGGCTCTGAGGTTTGCTGGGGATCAGGAACAGAATAAGAGAGTTTGTGGGAGGTGAGTGAAGATCACTGGTAATCGCAGCGAGACCTTCCCCTTTCCCGTCTTATATACTGGCACTGGCGCCCCAGCTCAGAGTGCTGGGTAACCGTTGCCGAGGTGACAGCCTGGAGCACCTTCCTGGCATCGCACAAACCACAGTGCGTTGAGGGTCAGGCCATGGGGCAGGGGCCAGGGGGGTGCAGCATGAGTGCGCCCTGCTGGCGGGGGAGGAGAGGAGTGGACGGCAGTTGGCCGCAGTAGCGGGAGGGCAGCGGGACCCAGAATGCCGCATGGCTGAGGGAGGCACGAGGATCCAAAGATGCATAATGCAGCAGCCCACCATGGCCACTGAACACGTCCGCGGGGCTCCCCTCTGCTCTGTTCCTGCCCCACCCAGAGTTCCGCTCCGGTGGCCCCGGCTGTGTGAACAGCACCATGTTTTCCGTTTTCACGGGGGCGAGGAGAGCCGTGAACAGGACAGGGAGTCTCAGGCGCTGGAACTAGGCCACTGACTCGCTGCCGCTGGAGGGCAGGGACCACGAACCTCCCCGCGGGTTTTGCTTTCCCTCACTCCGAGAGCAGGGAATAGCTTCCCAGCTGGCAGGTGACAGCACCCTGCCTGCTCTCCCCTGGCAGCACCGTGGGGGCACATGGCATGAGAAGCCAGACCTTCACTTCGAAGAAGGCTGACCCAAACGTGGGCCACCGGTGGATCAGCTTCAAGAAGGCCACCTTGGCCTCGTCCACTGTCTTGCCCTCGTGTCTGCTGTAGGCGCTGATGATATTCTGTGTAGAAAAGGGACACAGGCACCCCAGTGAGGGAGGGAGCTGGGACAGGCCTTTCCCCATCCGGGATCTGTCCTGCAGACGTGCATGCCCCAGAATGCTGCCAGGCTCCGTCATGGGCCGCATCACCCCAAGGCAGCAAGGAACACCTCTGCCTGCAGGACGGAAGGGGCCCCAGGGGCCCCTGCAGCGTCTACAAGGAGGGAGGGAGGGAGGGACTTTCCCACCAGTTCCTGCCCTGGAATCCAGCAGTGGGAACTGAAGGTCACCAGGCTCAGCAGCTTCCTCAGCTGGGTCTCCTCCAGCCAGGGCTCTCAGCTCTCCTCCCCTGAGTCTGGGGGAGAGGCAGGGGAGCCTCTTAGCAGCAACTCTGTGTCCTCTCTCCAGGGGGTTGCGGAAGCAGGTGCCCCAGAGGGGGTGGCTGAGTCAGGGTGCAGGGAACTGTTGCCTCCTGGAGCGGTTCTCACCTGTGCTATACACAGGTGTAGGGCAAGCTGTGTCCTATGCAATGCACAGACCCCCTGACTCCTGCCAAGCATCCATCCAACCCTGCTCTCTGCCTGAGAGAGAGGGGGCCTTGTCTTGTGCGTACAGCCTGTGGCCTCGATATGATGTTCACCCTCCAGTCCAATGACAATTCCTACCTGGGTGTGCCTGTGCCTCCAGCTAGCTGTGGTCTCAGAGCATTGCCCAGCTCCGCTAGGCAGCTCTGGGGGGACAGGCACGTCGGAGGAAGGTTTTAGCCAGGATGCAAAATCTGTGTGTACGCAGGAGCAGAGGGCCCGCCTGCACTCTGAGCTGGTGGCCTGACTCCAGCGTGAGGAGACGTCCTGGCGCTAGCTCTCTGCAAGCTGGGCATGCTAAGAATAGAGTGTTGCCGCAGCAGCACAGCCAGCAGCACTGGCCGCCCCACGTATGGGTCGAGGGGCCATTACCTTCTTCCACTCCTCCAGAGCCATCGCCCGGACCAGGTTGTCTGGCACCAACTCCTTCAGGATCTTGGGGATGGCTGCCTGCTGCGATCGGTCCCTGTCAAACCGCACTTTATAAATCAGCCCTGCTATCTGGGCAGCTTCCTCTTTGGAGCACTTGTGGTATCCTCGCAGATACTTGGGCAGCTCCTGGAAGGCAAAAGCAGGGAATCTGTGCAGAACAGGCTGGAGCAATGCAGGCTAGGCCCGGCGAAGACCGTGATTCCGGCCTCACAGAGCGAGCCCCTGGGAAAAGGCCAGCCCCGATGGGTAGTTTTATATTGACAGATGCCAAATTGATTATTGTGATGCGTTCTAAAGCAGAACACCAGCAGATCTGACGGTGGCTGCCCTCTGCGAGGCGGAGAAATAAATACTCCATCAGGGTAGGTTTCTCTGCCGCACTGCCCCAATCACATTGCCTGACCGGAGCCCCCTTACCACCCATGCCCTAGACTCAGTTACCTGGTGGTAATGAAAGATGGAGTCGGCCTTCAGGTCTTTCCCAGGAGTTACACTCAGCCAGAGCTTCCTCATGAAGTACACCTGGTACGTCACAGCCACAGCGCCCCCTAAGGGAACGATATTGTCAGTGCTCCCCGAGTCACCCTTTTGGGCCATTGCTTCTGCCCCCTGGGGCCAGTTCTGCTGGGTCCACATGGCTCATGGACTCTGTACTTCTAGAAAGAACACTGAAGAGGCTGGCAAATGAACTGGCTATCGCTGACGGGAGCGAGCTGATGCGCAGCGTCGGTCTGTTAGGGACTGGGTGTGCAGGAGGCGAGGGAGTGGTGGTTCCCATGGACATTGCTTTGCAAGAAGTGGCAGGACTCCCTGGCTGTGTGTATTACACCAGATCCTAGCCCACCCTGGGCAACACTTTCAGTCACTCTGTCACCAAGCATTCTCCGGCAGCTGCCTTTGCAAGAGGAGATGCTGATTTCAGGTGCCTGTATTTGACCCCTCTGCGTGGTCACTCCATACGCAGGCTTGGCTGCTCAGCTTCAGATGAGGTGGCCCCTGCTGTCTCCAAATATTTTGACCCTAGTTCTTTGGTGAAATTAGCAAGAAAAGTGGGTGGAATTTAGAAATACAAGCTTTGGTGGGGAAGGGGAGAATTATCATCCGTTTTGGGAGGTTTAAAGCCTGTAAGTGCTTTCACTACAACAAGAGATCATGGGCTCCGATGTTAAACAGGCTGCTAGAGAAATCCATAAAGAAGCTGCCAATGAAGCAAGGAGCTGAGTAGATGGTTTAGTATATGATGCGTCTATTTGGTAACAGCTGGTCTGGCGAGGCACAAGCCTCGGACTTTGACTTGCAATCATCAGATCAATGAGTCAGCACATTACAGGTGCAGAATGTCAAAGTAGCGACATCAGCTGTGGCTCCCCGCACACGGACTCGTTCCAGCGTCTGGACACACCGGGTCAGCTGGATTCTCGTGCTCTGGCGAACGGTGCACACGAACAGAGCGCCAGAAACAGGTTTACCAGCCCACAAGCCAGACATTCACAGAGCATGGCTAGACCCTGCTTTGGGCCCATTGCTCTGATACAGATTAGCACAGCCACCCAGAGCAGATCCCTTTCCTCACCGTCCTTCACTGGCTTGTTCTTCCGAGTCCAGTCAGTCACCTGCCGTAAGGAGTCAAAGAAGTAGTCGGCTTCGTTCTGACTGATCACCTGGGGGGGGGGGCAGAGCAATGGGAGGGAGGAAATGGCATCAGTACGGTCTGAGCTGTCCCTGCCAGCAGTACAGACAGAGCAGAGGCAAAGGGAATTAAGAGATCTGGGGGGGAGAAGGATGAAGACTAATGGGAGTGTCCTTCCCTCCCTGGAGTTTTACCTGGCTGCTTGCCTGTAACATAGATAGAAGCTGCCCGCCTGGTTCTCAGCCTGCTGCTGCAACGCTGGCAGACACAGAACCCCTCTCCCCAGAGCACAGCACTGTGCAGGCTATCTGGTCCTCCCGGAGCACAAAGATCACATGGCACCAGAGAGAGGGAACACTGCTAGACAGCCAGCGCTGGCAGCCTGGCTTCTGGGTGAGCCAGACGTGTGTCTGAGGGAGGAGTTAATTCAAGGGAGGAATGGAGCACCCCCCATTACAGTGGAAGCCAACAAGTTACAGACCAGCACCTTGCAGGGTCCAACCTAACACATGGAAAGGATCTGACTGCAGCAGCGCGCAGCACCGACCTGGGACTGGAGTGGTGGCCAAGGAGCAGCCTGAGCACCAAGTATGGCTCTCGATATTGCGCCATGCTGTCCCCACCTACTCCTCTTCACCCAGGGATGTGACTCACAGAGACAACAGGTCCCAAAACACCATGGACCTTCATAGAAACAGGGCTGGAAGGGACCTCGAAAGGCCTTCAAAGCCAGCCCCCTACACTGGGGCAGGCCCAAGTAACCCTAGAGCATCCCTGTAGGTGTTTGTCCAACCTCTTCTTAGACCTCCAGTGATGGCGATTTCACAACTTCCCTTGGAAGCCTGTTCCAGAGCTCAACTGCCCTTAGAGTTTTTCCTAATATCTAACTTAAAACTCCCTTGCGATAGATTAAGCCTGTTACTAATTCTCCTACCTTCTGTGAACATGGAGAACAACTGATCATCATCCTCTATGTGTAGCCCTTAACATACTGGAAGATTTATTAGCTCCCCCTCCATCCTCTTCTCTCCAGCCTAAACATGTCCAGTCTTTTTAGCTTTTACTCATGTCAGGTTTTCTAAAACTCTGATGAAATGACTTTTACCCAGGAAAGCTCCCGATCTATTTGTTAGTCTCTAAGGATGCTTACACAGCACCCTACACTTGAAATAAGATACGCAATGTGCGCTATCCAAATTGCGTATCATATTTCGATTTAATTTAGAAATCGCTTATTTTGAAATTTGGTTCATCTACCCAGCGCCAAATTTCAAAATAACGCGCTAGTGTGAGCCTCCCTTATCCCTCGTGCAACAAGGTTTTACCAGGATGGTGAAATAGCGAGCCCATTATTTTGAAAAATATTTCAAAATAATGGGCGGCTTGTGTAGAGGCAGGGAGGCTATTTCGGCATACCTCTGGTATCCCAAAATAGCCGTGCAGTGTAGACGTACCGTAAGATGCCACAGGACGGCTCGTTGTTTTTAAAGTTACAGACTAATAGATCCCCTCTGAGACTTTTCATCACTTTTGTTGTTCTTTTCTGGAATCTCTCCAACTCGGCCCTATCTGTGCTACATGTGGTGCTCAGAACTGGACACTGTACTCCAGCTAAGGCCTCCCTAGTGCTGAGTAGAGCAGGACACGTACTTCCTGTGTTTTACATCCCACACATCGGTTAAATGCCTCAGAAGGCGATTTGCCTTTGTGTAACTGTTGGCTCATATTCAGTTTGTGAGCCTCTGTAACCTCCTCAGCCTTTTCAGCAGTACCCCTGTCTAGCCAGCGGGTCCCCATTTTTCAGTGGTGCATTTGATTGTTAACTCCCTGCGTGAAGTCCTTTGCACTTGTCTTTTTCGAATTGCATCGTGTTGATTTCAGACCAATTCTCTAATTTGACAAGATCATTTTGAATTCGAATCCTGTCCTGACAGTGCTTGCAACCCTTCCCAGCTGGGTGTCATCTGCACAGCTTATAAGCACGCTCTCCACTCCATTGTCCAAGCCATTACTGAAACTCTGAACTAAGAAGCAACCCAATGCCCTGGAAGTTCTTGCCTCTGCCGCTCATGTCCCCATAGTAAAGGGGAAAGCAGGACTAACCTGCTCCATTATTTGACGTTAAATGTGGCTCTGACTGCTTCCTGGCAGCCGAGGGGGCTGCCTCAGGGTGGCCATGCTCCTTCCTAGGGCACCTAAGTGGTGTTACCTTGTCCGTGGTCTTGACAAAGAGGCTGAATCCTTCCCAGGAGCTCAGCTGCAGCTTGGAGGCGATGTTCTGACACAGGCTCCGGATTCTGCTGTTGGTTCCCACCTCAAACACCTAAAACACACCAGAGGCCCCGATGGTATGAGCCTGGGAAACGGAGTCAGCTGTTCTGATTCAGAGCTCTCTGTGGGTCTGGGTGGATCTTATGAACCAAACGGAGTCCGATTCAACCGCCCTCCTGCACCGAGCAGCACCATGCTCCATTGCAGTGTGGCCCTCCATGAGTCAAGAGAACTAGGGAGTGGATGGGAGAGAGAGAGAGATCTCACCTGCTCGGTGTTGTTAGGGAAGCAAACCTTTTGCGAGATCTTGGTGATGTTCTGCTGGATGGCCTCCACTTCCACATTATGGGGAGCCCACTTGCGACAGCCGTTCCTGGAAAACAACAGCCCGTGGCCCTTCAGAGCCGGGCATTCGCTCGTCCCACTGGGGATCTGGGAGCGAGATGCAAGTGACGCAGAGATCCCAGCACTTCGGCTTGGGACGCTGCACCTCTCAGAGCAGGGGTGTGCGGGCTGATTGGAACATCCATTAACAAAGCCAATCTGCTCTGGTTAGAGAACAGTTGTATCTGTGTGTAGGCAGCATCCTAGTGCCGCCTTTATGGCTAACGGGAATAAAGGCAGATTGGGTCTGTGGTCACTTTTTCTCTAGTTGTACACTGCCCCCGAGTGGGAAAAGCAGCTAAGTTAGCATGCTGCCCGAGTCTGGGCCGGGCAGACAGGGTGAAGGGACAAGACAAGGGGCCCACTCTTAGGCTACATCTATACTGCGGCAGTTTGTCAGAAGAGGAAATGCAAATGGAGCGCTCATTTGCAAATCTCGCGCTCTCATAGGCATGTTCTTTTCTGATCCTTTTTGCAGAAGAGGTTTTTGCGATAAAAAGCCCCGTGTAGACGGGGCCATTTGTCGGAAAAACCCTGTTTTGCACAAGATCCTGTAAACCTCATTTTTTGAGGAATAAGGGAGCTTGTGCAAAAGGGCTTTTTCCCAAAAAATGGTCCCGTCTACGCTGCGGTTTTTTTTCACAAAAACCTCTTCTGCAAAAAGGATCGGAAGAAAATATGCAAATGAGAGCACGAGATTTGCAAATGAGTGCTCCATTTGCATTTCCTCTTCCGACAAACTGCCGCAGTGTAGATGTAGCTTTAGAGATGGGGGAAGATGAGCTGGAAGATCTGCAGGGAGAAACAGTTGGGAAGAAAGTCCAGGGCTCAGAGTCTGAGGCACCCCCAGCAGCGAAGGAAAGGAGGAGCTGTCTGTGCCAGTGGCAGGCCAGCTGCCAGGCCTGCAGGCATTAACTAAGAACTAACAAACTCATAGTGGAGACCAGACCAGTCTGCCTGTCTGTCCATGTTGCTCGACATGGACATTAATCTCACGAGAATGTGGTTACTGTTCAGAGTCTGTGAAATGCTTGTAAGTTGCTGCAGGCGCTGATCTCACTTGCAAAGGCAGCGAGTGGTCTGTGCTAGACGGAGAAGCCCAAGTTTTGCTGTACAACTTTTGAAAATGTTTTCTCTGAGCGTGTGAACCTCTCCCCCTTCCCACCCAGCCAGAAGGCCTGTCCAGACCAGATCAGATGGGCCACCCAGGAGTATTGGAAGCTGAATAAAGGAAATAAAGTCACAGGAACATTTTCCATCCTTTTGACTGTTTGAATTCTGACAGGGCCAGAGACGCTACACTGAAGCCAGATTCCCCAGGGGCTGCCCTGAGAGAGACTTGACAGGCCACTATATCTCTCTCTCTTAGGGCTCAGATGGCAACTCACCATCTATGTGTTTGCTCCCTTGAACCTGGAAATAACCCATTGCTTTGTCCTAGTCAATAACCCGGTAGATAATTTATTACAGGACTGGCTACAGGGGTAGTCTTTGGTGTTGGGTCTGCACCAATTGATCTGGGATGACTGGTCTCTTGGGACTGGAACCTGAATGTGGGGTGACTTTTTTGGCGTGACCATTTCTCACGAATGTCCAGTTTGTGTGGGTGGCAAACTAGCGGGGGAGTCTAAGGGGGCTCTCTGTGACTCTGGGGTAAGACTGCAGGAATTCACATTTGTTACTGGCTTGGTGACCTCTGAGTCTTGAACATCACATCAGATCGGGGTGTCTGCCTTGTTCTTAGCAGTCTGCCCTGAGGTCAGTGCTCCCTCCAGACAGCGGGACAATTCAATACAGACGTTACATGTCAAGCAACAGCTGTGATTGACACTGTGCCGGTCCTGGCTCACTGCAGTGACAGGCCAGGTATCTAGGAGTAGCTCTGGAGGAAATCAGCAAGACCTTCAGTTTCTGTGGCAGGCCTTCCTCACATTGACCACACCAATCAAAGGGGCATTTCAGTCCCTCCCACTTGTGTCTGGGCTTGGTTCTCAGCTCCTGTGGCTTTCCCAGTGGCCTGAGAAGCGGAGGACAGACGCACGCACACACAGCAGCCCCTGTTGCGTTGCTAGTGCTCTGGGGCACTAAGGGAAGCAGACCGCTGCTGCTAACAGTGCGCCTGCCAAAGCAGGAGTGGGGGGATGTCCGGGTGAAGCAGGGCATGGCTGTAGCCCCGCTACCCCCTCACAATGAATCACAATATTCGGTGTTTTTCTTAAAGCCTCAGCTCCTGGAGCCATGTGATTCGGAGAGACTCTCAGCTTCCTCATAAAAGTGTCTCGCCCTCATGGTTTTGAATGTGCCCGGAGTGGCCCCTAATGGCTCAGAATTCGGAAAGCAAAGGAAAAGCCCAAGTTGTCATTAAAAAAACTTCTTATGAGTTGGGGGCCTCTCTCATTTTTTGGACGCTGGTGGCTGGCGATTCTTTACCTCATTACCCTCTGGATTCTCCGGCTGCAGTCCAGAGCCAGGGGCTCTTTCTGGCGAGTCTCCATGAACTTCTGAGCATGTTTTAGCAGTGACTTGCTGGGAGGGAACAGGCCGGTGCAGAGCCAGAGTAACTGCCAGCCGCTGTTCACACTGTACCTGCAAACACCAAACAGCAGCACTAGTGCCAGATGGCTTCTCAGACCAGGCAATAGCTACCGAGAAGAGAAGCCCTGTGTAGAAATCTGGCCTCGCAGTAGAGCAGGGCTTTCCTCTGGGTAAAGCACATCATGCCCAGATGGAAGATGCAGTTCGGGTTAGCAGCTGATGCACCACTGCAAGCTGGCAAAGCCTGTTTGCTGGTGAAATCCTGCTACTGCTTTGGATTTCTATAGCAGTCCTTCCTGTGGGAACCGAGCCACACAACACCCTGGAGATGTAGGGAATGCCCGAGATACAGATGGAGAAACCGAGGCACAGCTTGAGTCCAAGATTTGCCCAATGTCGCACAGCCAGCCAGACGCAGTCAAGGAGAGAACCTGCCTCTCAAGTTCCTCCTCTCACCACTTGGCCAGGCTGCCTTGCTCCCTTCCAAAGTGAGCTGGTTTGACTGTTGTGCTTGTGTAATTCTGAAATCCCCGCCATGACAGTGTTCAAAGCGGCACCAACGAGCACTGCAGGGAGCCGGGCTGGCTGGAGTGCCACAGTGTGGGGGGCTATGCTGGCAGGTGTAACATTTTGGCTGTGTCTAGACTGGCATGATTTTGCGGAAATACTTTTAACGGAAAAGTTTTTCCATTAAAAGTATTTCCGCAAAAGAGCATCTAGATTGGCACGGATGCTTTTGCACAAAAAGTGCTTTTGCGCAAAAGCATCCGTGGCCAGTCTAGACGCGATTTTGCGTAAGAAAGCTCCGATGGCCATTTTAGCCATCGGGCTTTCTTGTGCAAAGCATTAAGGTGCCTGTCTACACTGGCCCTCTTGCGCAAGTATTCTTGCGCAAGAGGGCTTATCCCTGAGCGGGAGCGTGAAAGCATTTGCACAAGAAGCACTGATTTTGTACATTACAAAGTCAGTGCTCTTGCGCAAATTCAAGCGGCCAGTGTAGACAGCTGGCAAGTTTTTGCGCAAAAGCAAGTGCTTTTGCGCAAAATCTTGCCAGTCTAGACGCACCCTTAGTGTCTTGAGAACCCGCCATTCCAGGACCCCCCTGTCTCACTGTGTACTGGCTGCGTTCCATTGCCCCTCCCAAATGCCTGCACCTGTGAGGCCAAATGTTAAGAGATGCCAATGAGGTGTGAGCAAATCTGTGGCCCCAGATAGCGAACCCTGGCACGTGCACGGGGTGTATGTGGGCTCGACCGAAATGGTCACTCTTGCCTTGTTTGCAAATGCCCCTTATCACACTGGACTGTGACCTGACCCGTTACCAGTGACGGCAGCAAACAGCAGCAGTGGGTCTCTCACTGCCTGGCAGAGGATGTAATGGAATGTGGTACTCTCCGTGTATTAACCCAATTAGACGGGTTTACCCAACAGCCGCCTGAGCCATTTTCTCTGGGACAGGAAGCTGCAGAGTCTTATGCTTGGGGTTTGCTTTCACATCTCACGGGGCCACCCCTAGCAGCTGCCAGTGTCTCGGGTCAGATTTTGAGCTGCACCCACTGGGGAGACCGCTTTGGAAAACCTAAGCACTGGGGCTGATGCCCAAATGGGAGCGGTGCTCTCACGACACTGGGCCCAGGTGCGCTGCCTCTGCCCACTCTGCTAATGCCAGACTCAGCGCATCTCTTGCTGCTCTGTGGCACAGACCTCTCTGGCCTCGTTTCACAGGGCTCCCTGCAGGGGGAATGTCCTCCATGGACCAGGTGACCTCTCGTTCAAATCCCCTCGCTCCTTTAGGGCCCATTTCCGCTCGGATGCCTCAGAGCGAGTCAGCCTGACAGAACCTTACTGCTGTGACCCCTCCTTCCCTCCCCGCCACCCCACTCTGCTGTCTTGTGGCCCCGAGCCCTGCCTGAGACGGCGCAGCCAGCTCTCTGGGCAGGGACCCTGCGCAATGCACCTGTTCTGCAAGGCGCTGTAACGGAATACAGAACAGTCAGAACAAGGGGAAACCATGTGCTGACATGTCCCAGAACCTTACAGCAGAGCAGCTAAACCTGGCGAGGGGCTGGATGGGAAGGCGGAGGGGGAAAACCTGTGCCCCAGTGTAATTGTTATAAAGGCACAAATGACCCCCTATAGGACTATGTCCATTCACAAGTACATGGCCAGGGAAAAGGCTCCACCCTCCCTCCCCTGCACAGGTCAACTGCAGTACTAGCACCTCGAGAAGGGATGGGGCCACCAGCACCAGCCAATGGTGCTGAGCCTGAGGAGTGAGGGGGCCCACCGCACCCCTTCCACAGGGCAGTGCAGCTGTCTTTCCTGCAGACGTTCCCTGCCACCGCAGCTGCAGCACAGCCGCTCCCCAGATCTTGGATTGGTCACCCGGGCCTGGTACCTGTTGCTGTTCTCCGTCAGCTGTTTCATGATCTGACAATAGATCTCATCCCGCAGCACTTCCTCCTGGATGGCCGCCACAAATATCTGGTCAGTGAGCTCCACGGAGGACCGTGCCTGCTTCGAGGGGTAGTCGTCCATGAACTTCATGATGGGTGAAGGCACAGTTAAGGACACATAATCAGCAGAGATTTGGGGCAAATGCGGCCATGGTGCTGGGCACTGCTTCGTTGCGTGTCAAGCAATAGACCCCCAATCTTACTCGCAGGCTGTGCTGCCCACTGGGAGCTACCCCTTCTCTTCCCAGTAGAGCCACCATCAAGTTAGGAGCTGTGCCTGCTTGTCCCCCCTCAACAACTGTACATGAATCTGTCACCCTCTGCACCAGAGTATTCCACACCGGCTCTTTGGGGTATTGGTGAGAGGAACCCTGTTTTGTTCCTTGTACCTCCTCCGCAATCACAACCACTCAACTGCGTCACTCCGCTGGCTCTAGCTCCTGGCCCTCAAAGGAGGGCACACGGCAGTTCAGAAGCTCTGGGTTCAGGCAGGAATCCACCCCCTTTTTAACTGGAACTGCTGGCCAACTGTCTCTGCATCCTGGCAGCAGCTTGGCCGGGTACACCTTGGCTGGATGGCCCCTGGGACGTCCCACACATGGGGGGCCACCCTGGGGCTGCGGAGCCTTGGAGCAGAATTGAACAGCTTTTCCCTTTGCAGGAAAACTGAGGCTCTCTCAAGTACGTACCTACTGCCTGTTTACAATGGTTAAGGGGAGACAGACATGGATCACTGCCCGCGGCTTTTCCATCGCTCCGCCCCACTGGGAGGATATCAATGAACGCCTGGCAAGCGAGGTCCTGAAGTTCTGGATCTGCACAGACCTTCTTCAGTAAGGGCTGCTTCAGGGGTTCCTTGGAGTGCGCCCACAGCTGGCTGCGCCCACGGGATTTGTGGAGGACAGCCTTGCTGAGGGACTCCTTTTCGGGAGCCCTGCATGGAAACAGAACTAGTTCACTCTGACCTGGCCAGTCCGCAGTAACATTAAACAAGAGGCCAACACGGTGAAGACTAATTTGGGGCCACGTCCTAGGCCAGAGTCAGAGCTGGATTAGCGTTTTGGGGGCCCCTTGTGTGTGTGGCGGTGCCCTAGTACACCCAGTACTGAATCTCAGAGGCGTTTTTCATTTTGATCACCCACCTCTGCGTGACTGCGTGTCCGGCCACACACGGCTTCCTCAGCCCCCTGTTGTTCTCCCGTGTACGCCTGTGCGGGTTTTCCAGTGTCCACAGGGAGCAGAAATGTCATCGTGATCAGCGGAAACTCCCCAGGGATTTGTCCCCTTCCTCATTCGATAGCCATGTCTCCAGGACAGCCCGCTTCACCAGGCTCTGTGTGTGGCCTTGGTCTCAGCTCAGCAAGTTCCACAGCCAGCAGCTACCCAATTGGTTCTGCCAAAGCCCTTCCCCTGCACCCACCCTGCCACCTGCGCCAACCCCTTGCAACAGCCTTGCCCCAGAGTGAGCACTTGGCCCCCAGGAAGCTGAAGTCACCTGCCTTCCCCCCTCTGCTCCCATCGACATGCTAGTCTAGTGCCTGGTCACCAGCACCTCGCCCCATGCTTGTGTCCCTTCCCTTGGGTGAGCTCCCCAGCCAGCAGGGGCTATTCTCGCCTGCCCGCCTGAGCTGCTGCCTCTTCTTCTGCTCCCCGTATAGAATCCCGGGGCTGGCAGAGCCCTCAGGGGGTCATCGAGTCCAGCCCCCGCCCAGAGCAGGGAATTCTTTGACATTCGGTGACTCCGCTCCTCTGGTCCTGAGACTAACTCCAGTGTCTTTAGCTGCTCCTAGCACAGTGGCCCCAGTAGTCACAGAGCCACCTGCAGCTCCTCTGGCTCCAGCCACGGGGCCAGTTGCTAAAGGCCAGCCCTAGACAGCTGCAGCTACCAGCCACGGGAGGGGTGGCACTTCCAAGGCTGAGCCTGCTTGAACCTTGCAAGGGTGTCACTAGGGACTCTAAATCCTCAGCGCTGGCCCCAGGCAGCTGCAGACTCTGCAGTTCGGTGCTCTCCTCTAGGCCATGGCTGTAAGTACTGAAGCAGGGCCTCCAGTTCCCACGCACCCTCTACTAGCACCGGCATGCAGAAAGTGCCGCCTGAATGATTTTGGAGGCTGGGGCGCCAGGAGGTTCCCATCCCTGAGCAGTTGATCTACAACGAGTTCGCACCCCCCCCCCCCCCACTGTGGGACCGGGCCCTTATAAAGGCAGTGGAGTTACTCCATGTCTAACCCGTTCTGCCCAAAGCCTGCTGAAGTGAGAGCCTTTTCATAGCAGCAAAGGACCCGTCTGGACTCTAGGAGCAAAGGGCATTCGATGCTGCACTGGTTTGTTATTGTCACAGGAGGGCCTCACGTTACCTAGTGAATAATCAACACCTCCTGCAGCACTTCACTTTTCCTGAGCGGCCTCCCGCCCGGTTACGAAAAGCAAACCTGCTTCGCGTGCACAGCCTGGAGGAAGCAGAAATTGGCTTTTACTGTCCAGACGTGTGAATATTAGATAAACCTGCACAGTAAAAGCCAATTCCTGCTTCCTCCTGAGTGCCTGCTTTGTAGCGAAAGCTGCCCAGGCCCTCTAGCCAAGCCTCTCCTCCTCTACTTGTCCTTTCCCCCTCTCCTGGTGGGGGCTACACACCTCCCTTGCGAGGCTTCAGACAGGTGCACTGTCCTCTCAGTCCACCCAATTCCTTCTTTGGGGACCACCCGCACCCCTAATCCAGTTGGGAAGGCTTCGGAGGGTGAGATCTGGGACAAAAGCAAAGCCTCCTTACTCCTTGGGGATACATGTTGATGTTCCCCATTCACAGTGTCACCCCCTTCTAGCAGCCAGGCATGCTGCTGTATAGGAAACTCGCCTTCCCTGCCCGGTTGCTAGCTGCTAGGGAATGCTGGGAAATACAATCCTTCTCTGCTCCTGGGTCTGCTCTCGAGGCAGGGAGCTCGCCAAGGAACTGGCTCTCAGCTCCTATCGTGCTCTGCAGGCTCCCACTGCACAGCGCAGCAGGAAGGAAGCGAGTGTTATGGGCCCGGTGCCACGAAGCCATTTGCGCCATGGGAAATCCGCTCCTGGGGAGAGTGGTGAGCTAGTACTGCAGATGGGGCTGCTGGGGTCTGGGATTGCACGTCCGCGTAGATCTCAGCAGACGGAAGGCACAGAAGAGATGAGAGATTTGAAAAACTATTTTTCCTCTCTCTGCTGGGACCTGAGAGGAGACTGTGTGTCCCAGTTCTCTGCTCGTGATATGGCAGTTCTGGGCTAGGAATACTGCTGCGTGGAAGGAGGAGAGTCACAGTTCACACCGGCCTTGTCTGGCCTTTGGAACCCCGTCGACAGGAGAAACTGGAAGTTCCTGGGTTAGGCTCTCCACCAGTGTTCCCTGCAGGGCCCGTAGCCTCTGCCTGGGCGGGGCCGATCAATCACTTGTGAAGCTGCACTGCCCCGCAGCTTAGAGGGAACCCTGCTCTCCACCCAGCGGGACTCACTCCACTGTCCGCTGCATTACGTTCAGCAGTGTGATCCGCCATGGGACTCGCCGCTACCTCCAGGGGAAGCTGCAGGGTGGTTTTCATTCAGCCAGACACGCACCTGTTCTCCAGAGGCCTGCCTGGAAAGGTCTCACCAGGCACGGGCAGCTTTACCTGAAGTGCTCATAAGAAAACTCCTCCAGAGTGTAGGGCTTGACCTTTACTTCCTCTTCCTCCACCTCCTCCGTGCGGGAAGTCAGGGACGCCAACCTCCTCTGGTCTGGTGACATCATCAGCAGGCTCTGGAAATACACAGCACATGCCCACTGCGCCAGGGCTCTGAGCAAACCGACGCGATTGCCATTGGCTACACACAGACAGCACTGCACAATTATTCACCACTGCAACAGTGTGGGGAATCTGGGACACACACACACACAGACAGTGAGCGCTGGAGTCAGTCTTAACTAATGCCAGCCCAGCACGCGTCCGCCATCCACCTCCTTTTGGTCTGACTGGTCTTTCAGTATGTCCCTGGGATGGGGAGTCCACCTCTGCACATGGCAGAGCAGGTTAAATTAGGTTAATTAACCTGATAGGCGGCATCTGGTGGGGAGCCAGGCAAGGAGTGAAAGACTGAAAAGGAACAGGTGGGCTGGGCATAAAGCCAGAAAATGGGGAGCGGAAAGGGGCTGCAGTGGAAGTCTGCGCTCACTCACTCCCTTCCTCCCTCCCTCCCTCGGAGAAGGGAGCATATGCCCAGGGCCGAACTAAGACATGCTGAGGCCCTAAGATATGCCAGGTTTAAAAGGCCCCAGAGCATTACCAAAAACGTGCGTTATTCTAACAGTAAGGACAATGAAAATAGAAACAGTAAAGTTTTATATTTGCAAATATACTGGTACATAGGCGAGGCTGCAACTAAAAACGAGTCTTTTTTTTGTATTTAGAGGCCCCTCATAATCTAAGGCCCTAAGTTGTAGTTTACCTAGCTTGTGCATAAATTCAGTGTGACTGGGGCTATGGAGTTAAGCAATCCACGGGGGGAGGGGGAGAGGGGAGACAAGGGACATAGCAACAGGGCCTGGGAAAAAGCAGACCACAGTTGCTAGAGAAGGTTTCTGGGGTCCCTTACCTGCCCCTGGGGAAGTGGCACAGACTGGGCAGTGGAGTAGGAACCTGCCTGGGACGTTGTCCACTCCCAGAATGCTAGCCTGGAAGGGGAGGGCCTTATTAACCTGTCTGCAGGGCCGCACCACAAAGAGCAAGCCATGCAGAGAGAGCACCCTGAGTTGCTGAGGAGGAGGTGGCAGAGGGTGTTGGACCTGGCAGGAGTCACTCCCCAGATTAGCCAGGAGAAGTGCCCTAGCAGTAAGTGTGCCCCACAACAGTCCCATGTAGTGCAGTTGTACAGCACCAAACACAGCAGCTCTCTCCATCGGGGACCGGCAGAATTAATCACCGGGAAGATGGCAGTTAGGGTAAGACTCCTATTCGGTGCAGGGTGGGTGTGTTCCTTTAAAACAACAGCCTGAGATGACAGCGGTTTGTTTTATCTTCGGTTTTGCATTTCATTCTGACTCATTTGTTGCTCTTCTGAAAGGCTTCAACCTGATCTAGGCTGGGAGGACCACTCCTGTTTCAATCGGCAGTCGCATTCAGTACTGTTGTGTCAATCAACCTCAGGAGTGTAGGCCTGGAGACCGTCCAGTTAGTGGCTGTGGCCCCGTCCTGTGGTGCTTACCAGAATCTGGCTGGCTGGCTTTGCAATGGATGGGATGACATAGATTGCTTCTAACGACACAGCCCCCGTCTTGGCCGTCCTTTCATTCTGAGCATAGACCCAGGCACCACGATTTGCTTCCAGCTCTTTGTCCTGGGTCAGAATCAGCAAGTCCCCTTTCTTGAAGGCCAGAATGGCAGGGTCCCCTGGAATCACAGAGCACAACACCATAAAGAGCAAGCCATGCAGAGAGAGCACCCTGAGTTCAGGCTCTCCCGTGCCAGGAGAACACGCCGGGGATTTCAGCTATAAAGGCAAGGACGTGAGTTTGCAAGGCCTGTTACCAGCCGACGGTGATTTGTGTGACAGTGGCTGATCACAGAATAGCACTTCGGAGCAGTCACTGACAGGCCCCCAGAGCTCAATAGCAAAACGTACGCTGATTGGGATGGGACCAGAACAGGTTGCTGGGACATGCAGAGGAAAGAGCTCATGAATGAGGACTGTGGCTTTTGTGTCTAGCCCTTTGCCCCCTCAGCCAGTGGTACTGCACAGCCTTCTCCATCCCTTGTGGAGTCTTATAGAGCATGTCCTCAGAGCCAGGCTCCCCCTGTCCAGGCAGGCAGGGCTCCTGCGCGCGGCAGTGGGGAAGGAAGGTTGATTTGTGTGCGGGAGGCTTGAACCCTGGCGCCTGACATGCTCGGTTGTTACGGGGTTCGCTGCTGACTCTTCCTGAAGTTTCTATCTCCCTGAGCTTTTCTGCTTCCCTTTTAGCTCTTGGTAGTCCCCAGACTTCTCCCTGCCCAAGAGAAGGGTTGTCAGACTTACCTTGCTGCTTGCTCTCCTGCATGGCCACAGCGTACTGGGACCTCTTCTTGAGTCCTTCCAGAAACAGGACCACTAGCTCAGCGATGACAACGCTGTGGACAGAGGTCAGGACAAACTCCTCTGCTCGCAGAGTGATGAGCGTGCAGCTCTGCCCGAAAGACTTCACTGCCCTGCAGATCCAGAGTAGCTCATTACTGGAACATCTGCAAACCTCATATCACCTTTGTGCTGCATCCTCATGCAGCCCTGGATGTCTGGGAACACCCTGAGCACACGTAAGCACTAACAGGAGTTCGGAGCTCCTGCCCTGACTTCTCAGAAGCAGGGGAGCGAAACTCTGGCTCCGTCTCTGGAGAGCATGTTGCCCATGATCCTCCACAAAATTACCTCATTGTGGGCACTCAGGAGCCTGGGAATTAATTCAACGTAAGGTTTCCTGCCCCTCAGGCCTGACCCGGGAGTCTGAGCTTTCCCTTGACTGACTGGGGAAATCCAGTCACTAGTTTCATTAATTTGGAAGGTCTCTAGAAGTGTCCAAGGACCAAGACCCAGAACAGCCACCTTTCCTGGGGAGGTGAAGGGAAGTGAATCTCCATCCTCCATGGAGAGACCTTGGCAGAGGCTAGGCTGAGATGCAGTTGTTTTCTCTGGACCGAGGTGACTAACCTGTTGGTGTGTATTCCAGTGATTTCCGGGAAGGACAGATCAAGGAGCCTCTTTTCTGACTCTTCTAAGAAGCAGATCCCTTTCCAGTTAATGGCCACTATGAAGTGGTTCTTGGGCAGACTGGGCCCTGAAAAGGCAGAGATAGGCCATTGTAGATAGCGTTCAGCCCCTTTCCTCCTCTCTTTATCCCACTCCCCTCCCTTCCCTTCCCCCTCACTGCTGTTGTTACCTGAAAATTTGGTGACTTCAAAGAACCTAGAAAAGAGCAAAGGCCACTGAAAACGGGCAAAATCCACTAGCTGTTCCTTCACAGTCTGAGGGGAGAGCCGGTCCTGGGTGTACGGGGCCTACAACACAAACAAGGCCTTGGCTTCTGGTACACAGCTCCAGTGTACACATACTGAAGGGCACCATCCAAGGACACACAAAGAGCAGGGCCAAGATGGCAGGGCGCAGAGAGCCCTCAACTCCCTGGTCTTCTCAGCACTTTGCAGGTTTGGGCCCAGTTTCACCTGTAAAACCTCAAACCACAGGCAGTCTCCATGGACCTGGGCTGTCCCGTTCATACACCCCCCAATGGCACAGACAGCTATGGGGATTCTAAGCTCCCCTGCTCTGGGAGCTGATCTCCTGAGGTGTGGAGGGGGGTTAACACACAGTGGCTGCTGCAGAAATGCTCCGCAGAGCCGACCTCCCCGAGACAACATCGAGCGTAATGGGCAGCATAAACACACCTCAGCATTTGGCATCTGCCCCACTCAGTCGCCACAGCAGCCAGTGAAGACTGTGTAAGAAACCCCTATGAGTGGGCTACAGAAATACACTGTGCCGCCTTTTTCTGCCCCCGTAGGAGACAGCCTGACCCCTCTTCCAGCTCATCCCTAACGAGCCAGGCAGGGTGCAGGCACTGAGATGTTTCTCACTGCTCTCTGACAACCCCCCAGGCACCAGCTCCCTGGCACGTCTCTCCCCAATGGGCATGTTATCAATGGATTTCATTAAGGGCAGAAGTAGAAGCTGGAGCTTAACAGCAAGTCTTGGAGACCCAGATGAATTCACAGCGCTCGGTGAGGTGCATACCTTGGCGTGTGCGTAGGTTATGAGGCTCACCCACTTCTCCTGGGGCTTCGACTTCAGCAGCTTCGCTGGGATGCAGTCCTGGAGTAGCTTCTGGACCAGCTCGTTGCGGATGAAATCCCCATACTGAATGTAGCAATATTTTGCTCCTACCTCCACCAAATCCTCCTCCTGCAACAATTCAGCTGGTTAAATGAAGCCTGGAAAGTCACCGCTGGGTCCTACCATCCCCTGAGTGCCACTGACAGGAGGTGCTGTACAGGAAATGGGTGTTATTATCATCCAGGATTACCCAGGCTAGAGCCGGTAGAGCAACAGTCGTTGCTTAGCCCTCAGCATGGCTGTCCTAGGCAGCAACCCAGCAGGCACAGAGATGACCTAGGATGCAGTCGCAGTGCCAAGTGGGATAATCAGCTGGATAGAACCCAAGCGGCTCTGAACACGTCTGTAGCCTCCAGCACGCGCTGGCAGATGCAGCTGACCTTACATCATACTCTGGCTGGGCTCCGGGCAGCGTCATTTGCCCAGTGAGAGGGTGGTTGGACAAACCTACATCAGCCTGTCCCCCTTTGCTAATCCCCTTTGGAATTCCCTGGGTCCTCCTGCTCCCGCGCAGACGGGAACCCCACCTTGTCACAGCGGTATTCTCCGAACCGGACCCCGCGAATGATCTGGTGGTAAATGAGCTCCGTGCTCACTGGATCCTCCTTTGAGTTGTGCCAGGGCGTGAAGATCTCCTTCCGGAAGTAGAGGCGCCATGGGGCATTGCGTTCATGGGCACCCTGCTCCTTCACCAGTTGCTCACACTGGGAGATGGCATCCATGACATGATCCCGGCCACTACCCAGTGACCAAACCTAAGAGCAGAGGGATAGACCGTTTCAGGGACAGGCCTGATCTGTAATTTAGTGAGCGACAATAGACTACAACAGCCCTGCCTACTAGCAACGAAGAGGTCCCAGACCCATCAGTGCAGGTGGTGGGCTAATTTAGAGGGGCCATGGACAGGGCTAGGCAAGTTATGCACTGGTAAGTCAGTGTAAACTTACACACCAGGTGGCAGAAGGGCAGGACTGTCTGGAAAAACAGCCAGGAAGGTGAAGGTCCAGGAGCCGTGCACCTTCCCCCCCTTACCTGCATGCGCATTGGCAGTATATCTGACGCACCCGTGTCACTTCTGAGTTCAACCCGCTGAGTTTAAACCAACTCTGAGCATTCAGACCCCCTGCTGCTGGGGAGACTGGAGCTCTGCCTTGCATAGGGCTGAGGAGTACAGTCAGCAGAGCGAGAGGGGAATTTCTACGATGGAAAACGAGAATGCCTGGGCATGGTACGTGCCCACCCACAGATGGAAGGGAACTGTCGGCAGCAGGAAGGGACAGAAAGCAAGGGGAGTAGAGCCAGTGCTGTCAGGGAGTCCTCAGCCCAGCAGGCCAGGTATTCGAGGGGATTCGCAGGGCAGGGTGGAGCTCGTGGAGGGATATTAGAGGCCACTACTGGGGAGGAGTTTGACAATTTCAGGGTGGATTTTAATACTTTACCTTGTCGTACACAGCAATGTAGAGTGAAAAACCAAATGTGTCCTTCAGCTTCATTTTATCAGCTACCAGCTGGCAGATCTCTTTGGCAATGGAGGCCGAATCTGCAGGGACTGTGATGCTTTGGCCATTCATCAATGTGACGTTAAAGACAATGGGTTTCTTCTGCTTTGTTGCCTGTCAGCCAGAGAGAAACGAATGGGAGGAATCAGACAGAGCCGCGTTCCCAAGGAGAATGGAGAGTCATTGCAACTTAAGAGCTTTCTCTGCACTGAGCATGGTCACAATCACATTCACGATCTCAGCTCATTAAGTGAAGTTATGTCTTCTCTAGAAATGCCGCTGTGGGTATCAGTGCAGATGCTCGCTACAGCAAGGGGAAAGGCTCTCCCCTCACTATAGTTAATCCACCTCCCCAAGAGGCAGTACCTCGTCTGACAGACGAGTTCTTGGATTTGAGGACACCATTGTAGCTGGGTTGACCTTTTAGTGTAGACCTGGCCTCAGTCTGCAGGGCTCATACAAAGGAAAAGAGTAAACACCAGCTCTCCACCCATCTTGCATCTTTAGCAAATTCAGCAGCAAGCAACTGGTCATCCACTTATGGACTGGACACAGTTACAGCCATGTCCTGCTTTGCTAGTCCAAATGGTAAGGAATGACTACAACGTGCACAGCTAGCGGCATCGCCAAACCAGGGTTACTGTTTTCAGTTCCTGAACTTGGAAAGATCCGCCAGTGAAGACAAATAACCACAATGCAGCATAGTTACTGTGCTACGTAACTGAGAACCCACTGAGGAGAGAGAAGCTACCTGTAGCTCCAGCCAGCTGGGAGGTTCAGCCCGTGCCCCATTGGTATAGGTGCGTTTCAGCCGTTCAGCACAATATGGTGCATAGCCAGTGGGCCCACTGCGGATGAAGTTCAGCAGGTACTGGATGTACAAAGCATAGGAGACAGTTAGGAAATGCAGATGTTCCTAAAGAACTAGAGACTCACAGGGGCCAGTAGATCAGATCGGCCTGATCCTGTAATAGCTATTCCAAAACCCACTTGCCAATGTATTGTGCTGCTTTTCCTGGCATTTTCTAACCAAACTTAGTCACCCATTAAGATTTCTGTGTGGAAATGAATCTTCAACTCCTGCAGGGCTCACACAAGCCTGTCAGGTAAGTGAGGTTCAAGGAATTTTGCACTAGAGCTGTTTGCAGTGATATGTAGAACCCCTCAGCAGGGAGTACGGTGTGTGAGGAACTGCTGGCTGTATTTATGATTGCAAATGCACATGCCTGCCTGGGCACTGCATGACACTAAGGGCATCCTTTGTCCATGCCATCAGACTGTGCAGAGTCACAGTAACTGCACATGCAAACACAGGGGTGCAAACTGCACATGGACCATCAGCTCAGGACTCTCCCTGGAAATTTGGCCGGCTATCTGAATCCACAGGCCAAAACTCATGCTTTAGGGAGCAAAGTGCTCTTCTCCCTGTAAATCAGGATGGGGAGGTCCTATTTCCACCACTGGGAAAGAAGTGGGGGTGAGAGCAGAGTCGGGCCCCACCGAGTTGAATGGAATGACAGCAGAGATACATGCAACTTGTCCACTCCACACATGCCGCTTGAGCGGGACCCTCGGCTTGGCAGGGGAGTGCCAGGAGAAGGGAGGAACATGTGCAGAATAATCTCTGGGAAGGGAGTTGCTGCTGAATTTTACTCTTAACTATTCCCTTCCCACCAAACTACAGATGCCTATAATGTACACAGTACAGGCCCAATCCTCAGCAGGTGTAAACTGGCGTAGTACTGAAGCAACGTGGAGTAATTCAAATGAAGTCAGAGCACTGAAGTTAATGTAGCAGCCGAGGTTCTGGCTCCTGTATTTAGGTCTGGGGGCTTGTCTCCGCTTACCGGGAGATCAACGGTGCAGGGATCTATCTCCTGGGGTTCTATTTAGCGGGTCTAGTAAGGACCCACTATATCGACCGCTGATTGTGCCCCCATCGACTCGACTCCGGTGCTCCACTGAGCCATAAGGGAAGTCAGCTAGAGAGTTGCTCCTGTCACCCCCCTGCAGTAGGGATGCTGCGGACACTCAGCTTAATTACCACTCCAGCTATGCTATTCCTGTAGCTGGAGTTGCGTATCTTAGCTCGACTTTCTCCCCCACTGTAGACCTGGCCTGAGGGAGGGTGAAGGGTACAGTACCAGATACTATGTTCTGATTTGTCCACTGGAGTAATGATGGGGGGGAGTTTCTGCATCAACAGTACATCAGCCAAATTAGCAACCAAAAGTTAATTCTACATACTGGCACCAAATACAACAAAGAAGCCCCCAGACTGGGTTAGGCCTGATCCAGGAAACGAGGGCACGATACCTTCACAAACTTGTCTGAGGGAGGGAAGCAGCCCAGGCAAAGCGAGAGGAGGATCCAGCCACGAGCTCGACTGCTCTTGTTGTTGTTCGCAGAGAGCTGTTTGCAGATCTGGCAGTAAATCTCATCTCTGCAACAAGACACATGCAGTCAAGAGGACTGTGCCTGGCTGATCACACTGTCAAAGAGACTGATGGACTTTGTGCTGTCAACCTGTGGCTGGATGGATCCCACCAGCATTCAGAATGACCATTTCAGCCCTTTAAAGCTACCTCCGTCACAGCTCGGTAAATGTACATGTTGTATTTACTTCCCTTTCCACAGTGCTCAGCAGCGCAATATCCAGGTACCATGGCCTCATTCAGGAATCCAGTGTCAGAGGTTGGGGAACTGAGGCACAGAGAGTGACTGGCTTACCCAAAGTCACACAGGAAGCCAGGATTGAATCTCAGCCCAGTGCCTTCTGCACAAGGTGTTAATCCTACAGTGGCATGGCCTCAGGGCTGTTGTATGTCCAGTCCAGTCCGACTGTGACCAAAGGCTGATACAGCTGTTTGGTGTTTTATGTGAAATGAGTCTCGGAGTTTCTGTCCAGCTTGCAGGGGGAAAGCACCCCACTGCATATAGAAATGTCAGGCATGAAGGATTTTACTACTGGGAACAGAGGCTTGGGGAAAAGCATAGACATATTTTGAAGGCCTCTGTATAAACAAGCAGGATAATTGTGACGTTAGTATCAAGAAAGAGCACAAGGGAGAGAGTCTAGTAACTGAGCTTTTAAACTAGAAGCTTTCAAAGAAACCACAGCTAATGGTGGAATTAACTAGTGTGAATGTGAAAAGGCAAGCTACCTAGCAAGAGCATAGGAGCATGTGCTATAAAGACTTAAACAAAAATCCAGTAGGGAAAGAGAAGCACCAATGAAAATGTCTCTTAAAATAACTTAGTTCCCTGGGCAGAAATGTGGACACAGAATACAGGTCAGAGGAGGTCTACCCAACCAGCCAGAGCAAGGGCACGGCTGTATGAAACAAGGACGGCTGGGGCTGATTTTCAGCTATCAGAAACTGCAAAAGCTCCACTGGGGACAGTTTATACCATCTGAGAAGCAGTCCCAGGAGCATGTGGGTTGAAGTAAAAAAAAAAAAAATCAGGTAGACAGCCCAGACCAAGCCAGGGGGAAGAATCATAGAAACTATGGAAACATAGGGGGGAACGTGGTCTTGTGCAGTCGTTAGTCCCGCCCCACTGAGGCAGGAGCAAGTAAAGCTCCAGTGAAAGGGATTCCACAACCTCACCTGGAAATCTAGTCCAGCACTTAATTGCCCTTTAGATGTTAGGAAAAACATTCTTGTGACAGGACGCTTGCCCTGCACTGGCCCTTTAAAGGCAAAAACCCAGCCTGAAGCGAGGGCTGCTAGTGAAGCCCCAGCTGAGGCAGTTCTGGCTAATGAGGGCCCAACTGGGGGCTATATAAAGAAAGGCTCCTGGAGGCAAAGAGAGGAAGAACACTCTTGCTCTGGCTAGACAGGTAGAGGGACCTGGCTGCATGGGAAATAGGCGGGTTCCTGGAGGTAGAGCAGGGCTGGGGAAGCTCCGGCCAAGCAAGCCCCCAGGCTGAAAGGCCAGAGGCTACTGGGGCTGCGAGGGGCAGCCGGGGTAAGCAAAGGCAGCAGGCCCACACCCCTTTGCCAGTGATGAGTGGCCATTACAGATGGCAGTTTGCCCCTGAGGTAGGGGCTAGGTGAAGACTGACAGGGGGTCACTGAGGAAAGGTTGGTACAGGGGAACTAGGTGTTCCCTGGGAGGAGAACTGGGTGCGCCTTAGGAGGGGAGGACCCTGCAGCGTGCAGTTGGGTAAACATCTCCTCCTTTCCCCTCCCCTTGGAACGGGGCACAGAGAGACTGGCGTGGGCACTGCCGCAGGGCAGTGTCCTGAAGAGGATGCTGTGGTCAAAGAGTGAAACGGGTCTGGACTAGAGGGAAGAGCAGAACACGGGGAGACACCAGCTAGAGGGAGGCATCCAGTGAAGCTAATTCCCAGGACTGCTGCCTGGAGGCGCCATGGTGGTGAGCCTGCCCCGTGACAATTCTAATATAATTTAAATCCCCCTTGATGCTAATTATGCCAGTTACTACTTGGCCTACCTGTGATGGACATGGAGAACAGTTCTCTTTATAGCTGCCATTTACATATTTGCAGTT
Organism: Rafetus swinhoei; assembly: GCA_019425775.1. Classification (NCBI taxonomy): domain Eukaryota; kingdom Metazoa; phylum Chordata; order Testudines; family Trionychidae; genus Rafetus; species Rafetus swinhoei. The sequence goes on from CM033432.1 coordinate 50,580,969, forward strand.
GCTGGCATGTTCCCCCTCGTCTCTAAACTCAACTCGCCCTATTCTCTCAACCTTTCCTCGTAGGTCAGATTTCCTACAGCTGTAAAGTTCTGTTGCTCTCCTCTGGAGTCTGCAATTTGTCCACATCTTTCTTAAAGATGCCCGCAATGGGCTGTCCAGCTGAGGCCTCACCAGTGCTGAGCAGAGCAGGACCGTTCCCTCCTGTCTCGGATAACACACCCAAGAATGACACTTGCTTTTTTTTTTTTTCACAACAGCTTCTTGATTCATATCAGTTTCTGATCCACTATATGCCCCGGATCCTTTTCTACAGTACTGCTGCCTAGCCAGTTATTCCCGTTTGTATTTGTACATTGAACTTTTTTTATTTCCTAAGTCTAGTACTTTGCACTTGCCTTTACTGAACCTTGTTTGATTTCAGACCAGTTCTCCAATTTATCATGATCATTTTGAATTCCACTCCTAATCCTATCTCCCAAGCTGCTTTCACCCCCTCTAGTTTGCTGTTAAATTTTCTAAGTGTACTCTACTCCATTGTTCAAGTCATTAGTGAAAATAATGAATAGTCCCTATGGGACCCCACTAGATTCATCCTTCCAGTTGACAGTGAAAAAACTAGTTACTCTTTGAGCACTGGGGTGGTTTTTTTTTTTTTTTTTTTTTCAACCAGCTGTGGATCTCTTTTATAGTAATTTAATCTACATCATATTTCCCTACTTTACTTCTGAGACTGTCATGTGGTACTGAGTGAAAAGCCTACCTGAGACTGCTGTATTGGGCCAGACTGTAACGCCTTTATAGTGATGGCTAGAAACAAGGATTTCAGGTGCTGAGGTCAGGGAACCCAAACAGAGAGAACAGCTGGCGTGTATACTTTTGTGAAAGAGAGAACCTAGAAGTGGAGTTGTGAAACTGTGTAAGGTGGAGAGAAGTAACACAGACACTGATCTAACAAAAAATGGCAGGGCAGGCTGTGAGGAAGGCAGTTCCAGCACATGGTGGTGAAAGACCCTCTTGGGAGTAGCTGGTTAGACTTCCCCAGAGATGAACTGAGCCCCAACTTCTCAGCTAATGCTGGGATTTGGAAAGAGCGCTCTGGGTGGTCATGGAGGTGTGGAGGCTGGCCTCTGAGGACAGGTGCGAGGCCCATACCTGATGGCAGGGCGCAGGATTGCATTGCCGATAACAAAGTGCACTTTTTCGAGGTTGGACATGGGTCTGTCTGAGATTGTGCTCTGCTCTTGGATTAGCTCCTCCCTACTGTTCAGCTGGCTCACCACCTGAAACAAAAAGGCAGATTTCTCAGGAGCTCTTCTGTGCCAGTCAGTTGCAGCTGAGTCCAGGAATTGATATCTCGACTGTATCTCCACAGCCAAAACATCCCCAGCATAACCCAGTGACAGCTGAGCACTGACCAAACCATCAGCTTTCCCATGTAAGTTCACCCCAAATATCTACTGCTGCAGCATTACCCTCACCGACCAGCTGGCTATACTTGTGTGACCGCTGGCTCTGCTGTGCAATAGCGTGAATTCCCTGTTGCACTCATGTTCCGTAGTGATGGGTATTCTTAAAACATCTAGCTAGATATAAAGGATCTATGTTCTCCATCAACTAAGAGACTTATTACATAACATAGGTGAGGAGCCAGGTCTAGGAAGCTGCTCCTTCACCTTCAAACACACAAGCTTTTCCCTCTAGTGCAGCAGTGAGCAAATACCAGCCTGCGGGTCGGCTCTGGTTTTACCTGCACCTCCGTGGGTGCTTGCAGTTCCTGTTGGCCATGGATTACTGTTCTCAGCCAATGGCAGCTACAAGCACCCATACCTATGGAGACGCAGGTAAATATAGTGGTGGTGACCCGCCGGGGCTAACCGTTGCAAACCACCACTGTCTTATTGCCCACCGCTGCTCTCGTGCCAATGCAGAGCTCCTCTAGCCGGTGTTAGCGGTAAGTTCAGTGAACCATGCAGTAGCAAGCAGCATCCTTTCCCCCTTCATGCACCCAAAGCCAACGGGGTACACCATGGAATGTGCTCAGGAGAGCTGTTGAGACCCTGGGTCTGGCCTCAGGACTGCCACCTGTAGGCATTCTCTTTCCAGGAATACTACCGACACCTAGCCTGAGCCTGAGCTATGGGAATGGGAAATAGAACCCAGGACTTTGTTAGTCAGGACAACAGACAGTTATCGACTGTTTTTCATTTACTGAAAACTGGTAAATGGCAATTTTCAGTAACACTAGCGATGCTTATTTCTGTTAGAAAAGTGGCAAGAAACTGGGTCATTTAAAACACTGCAAAAGGGAAACAATTTGGACATTTGTTGTTTTCAAGCTGCTCTAAGGCCTGTCCTTGCTAGGGAGGGGTAGGGAGCTCAGCCTGGAATCTCCGGGCTGCCACGATTAGAAGAGGCTAAGGCATCTGTGAGGGCGTGTCTACACAGCAGGGCTAACCTCGAAATAAGCTACGCAACTTGAGCTACGCTAATTGCATAGCTTATGTCAAAATGGCTTATTTCAACTTTTGGTGCTGTCTACACAGCAGTCATTTTGAAATAGAGCACTCTTCCCCCAACTTCCCTTACTCCTCGGACAATGAGGGTTTCAGGAGTTGGAGTAAGAAGCCCGTTATTTCAAAATAATGGGCTTGCTGTGTAGACGCACACTACGTTATTTTGGAATAATGTCAGTTATTCCGAAATAACGCTGCTGTGTAGACATAGCCTGAGAGAGAACTGGCAGAGGGATTGTCCTTTAGAGGAGCGGAAAAAAATCAGAACTTGAATCTCCCCATGTAAGTACAATAGGGCCTGGGGACTGTCCAGGGGTGCATGCCAGGCAAAAAGTGGATGAGAATATGCAGTTTGTGCTCTGGAGGAATGGCCTGAGAAGGGGAAGGGCAAGACAGTAAGCCGTGGAAGGCAGGACACTCACTGTATTTGTACAGCCCCTAGCACAGTGGAGCCCTGAGGAAAGCCTTTAGGCATCCTACACAATACAACTCTTAACAACCTTGTGCAGAAGAGCCACACTTTGGCAGGGCTGGAGGAAGCGGTCCTGTCAGGAGATGAATGACTCAGTAGGGGCTGTGTGTGCGTTTCAGTGGCAAGTAGCAGAGCAGGAGCCCCATACATAGTGGGCCCTGGCGCTACCTGGGGAGGGAGTTCTTAGCCCAGGGGGCAGGCAGGCCATTGTGCCTGTCAGCACAGGGCGGAGGCTGGCAAAGATACCTGGGGAAAGCTACTTTGGTGTCTGCCTCTTACCTTTCCTGTCAGCTTCGAGGAACGTTTCAGCTTCACAGAGGAGATTCCCTTGGAGACTCTGTTGTCCCTTCTGTAGTCTCCCTACAATAGACATGGCCATGACAGAAAATTAGTCCAATGCCCAAAGCACAGTGAATTAAAGAATGGCAAGCAGGGTCTGAAATGCTGATCTATGTGATGGAATTCCCCATTAACCAATGCGTCCTCTCTACAGTGCCAGGGCCTGCAGATGGAGAGCTTTTGGGCAGTGTTATATGGACATACTGAGCCAGACCCTTAGCTGGTGTCAATCGAATTCAATGAAACTACAGTGACTTGTCTGAATACTGCATACAGATGTAGTCGCCTCATCTCAAAAAAGATATATTGGCATTGGAAAAGGTTCAGAAAAAGGCAACAAAAATGATGAGGTGTTTGGAATGGCTCACATGTGAAGAGAGATTAAAAAGACTTAGACTTTTCAGCTTAGAAAAGAGAAGACTAAGGGGGGATATGATAGAGGTCTATAAAATCATGATGGGTATGGAAAGAGTGAATAAGGAAAAGTTATTTACTTATTCCCACAATATAAGAACTAGGGGTCACCAAATTAAATTAATAGGCAGCAGGTTTAAACAAACAAAAGGAAGTTTTTCTTCACGCAGCGCACAGTCAACCTGTGGAACTCCTTGCCAGAGAATGTGGTGAAGGCTAGAACTTTAACAGGGTTCAAAAAAAAGCTAGATAGCCATCGATGGACCTAACCTCCATGAATCTATTAGCCAGGACGGGTAGAAATGGTTTCCCTAGCCTCTATTTCTCTGGAAGTGGGTGACAGGGGCGGGATCACGTGCATATTACCTGTTGTGATACCTCCCTCTGGGGCATCTGGTATTGGCCACTGTTGGCAGACAGGATACCGGGCTAGATGGACCTTTGATTTGACGCAGTATGGCTGTTCTTCTGTGTCAGCTGAGGACCAGTTTCATTCACTTTGCGCTCTACTGGGTCTATTTTTGTTTTCTTTGCAAGGAAAAGTATTACAGGTTTTACCCCTCTAGTCCAGTCCCCTTGGGACCTGACTGGTGCCGAACAAGAGAATTTATCAAACCACAGGAGGTCAATGTTGTCTAGCATCACCAATGCTTCCACTGCTTGCTGGGCTCTTAGGAGACATTTCGGGATAAATTAGAGCTAAATAACAGCACAGACCACTGAGAGCCAGGATGAGTGACTGTAAACAAACTTTATGGGACTGCTAGAAACTCGGCCACACCCATGAGAAGTGGACATCCAGCTAACTAAAATCATGCCAGACCAGAGTGTGCCGGACTAGAGCGGTTCAGGCTGTAGTGTCCTGCGAGTGCAATAGTTATTTCAGTTAACTGTTCACACACAGGAATTCGGGTACAACAGCTAGCTCTGAAAATCCCATGTCACATTCTTGGGAGCAGCCGTTCAAGGTGTAATTTTTCAGAAGTGTTAGCGTTGGCCTAAATCTGCTGCCATTGAACTCCATTGACTTCAAAAGCAGAACGGTGGTGCCAGAGCTTGACACATGAAGTCCCATCATCTTCTTCCCTTTACTTTGTATATCAAAGGGAGTGGAACGTATCTCCATAAGGACGGTGCCACTCTGATGAGCTCTGAACTAGTTTCAAGGTAAAAGCCAGGATGTTTTACGTTTCAGGGTATCCACGTCATTGACTCCAGTTCTCTGTGAGCACAGTCAGGCCTGGATTCACTCCCCAAACAGGCTACAACCTCCTGTTCGCTCCATCCCTCTAGGGAGGCTCTCAAGTACTATAGTAAAGGCAAGACCTGCTTTGACCCTAGGCAGGATGTACAAAACCCGCTGCAGGTGGGAAGGAGTTAGTGAGAGCTTGTGGGCTCAATTAGTTCTGCTCCAGGACCAAGCCAAGCCCCACATGGTGGGGCCAGAGCCTATCCCAGGACTGCCAGAAGGAAGGCTTGGCTGGGGCTGGAAGGTGACCAACTCTGCTGGGCACCAGAGCCCAGCACATAGGCCTGGCAAGGGATTCTTACATGTATCTTGTTCCCCACAACTATGGAGCTTTCCCTTTTGGGATCTGCACAGGAGGGGCTGGTAGAACGGCCTAGAGGCAGGCTGTGGGAGCAAGCTGCTCAGGAAGGAAGAAGTGGGTCTGAACAGACAGACTTGATGTTTATCACAGAGCCCCAGGGCTGGAGCCCAGAGTAGAGTGAGGGCCTGGGTTTCCCTACTGGCCCACTAACAAAGGTGGTGCGGGGCGGCCCTGGAGCTAAAGAATGGAAAGGACTGAGTGTGCAGTCAGACTGGAAGCCTGGCGTGAAACAGCTAGGCTGTAGACATTCAGGACTCCGTTTACCCCCCAAATGGTGGTACCATAACTGACCCCACCAGAAGGCTGAGTCATAAGAAAAGAGGAGCACCCCTGAGGCGAGCCTGCTGTGCCACAACGGGGGGCACCAGCAGGAAGCCAGCCCCCTGACAGGCCCTGCTGGGTCGCCAGACAGGCTCTCACTAAGCACTGCTAGCTGCGTGGCTTTGGCCATAGTTAAAGGCACAAGTCAGGATCCCCCAGGAACACAAAGAGGAAGCTACTGGCCACAGCCCTAACTTGTATCACTTGCACGTCAGCTAACTGCTCAGACCCTGCTGAGGTGTGCTACAGAAAACCGGACAACAGGCAATTTCTTATGCGGCACACGCCCTCACTGCTGTCCCCATACTTTTCCTGTAGGTCGCTGGCATGGGCAACTCTAGAGCACCAACCCCCAGCAATACCGAGGCCACCTTCAAGTCAAGAGAAAAAAGACTTTTATCAATGTCAGTTGTTCTCCACCTGCACTACCTCTGCGGATCCATACTGTCGGTGCCCTCCCAGAGGGCCTACATGACTCCTACAGGCAGGATCTCTGGAGACAGGCTCCAGATGGAGTAAAAAGTTGCTTCCAGCTACAACTGCTTGGGAAAAGAGACAATTACAACAACTAGTTCAAAGAACTCTAAGATGTTATTAAAACTGCCAGTAAACCTATCCTAAATGAGCTCTAAAGGCCGGGTCAGCTTGTCACGTGGTCAGTCATCTAGGAGTCTAGGATGCTGAGACTCTTCCCTCTGCCGTACTGAGTGGGGAGAGACATTAAGGAGCACTTGTAGACTTTGTCGCTCCTGCATTTGGCACACACCCATAGCCCGCCTGGAAGCACTAAGTCAGCCTCACTGGAGGAAACTGCAGCCTGTTCTGCCAGCAGGGGTAAAAACATTCACATACCAGTTGCAGGGATTAAGCACTCTGCCCCCGGCACTGGAGAGCCTCAATCGGAGACATTGTGAGCCATTATGAGAATAAAGGCGTCTCCCTCTTACCGGCTGTGGAGTGTTGTTGCCCATAAGCTGGACTTGGCTTTTCTTGCCAAGCGTGTCGTAGATCTGGGTCATCACAGAGCTGCCCTTGCTGTTGGTGTTCTTAGCAAACATTACTGGCTCTGAGAGCTCGCCCATGAACCGCAGGATGATGTTCCACACAGCCAACGAAGCCTGGAACGCCAGGAGACAGATACGGGGTCAAACCGATACGGGGAATGCCAGGCTCCCAGAGACACACAGGCACATACAGGTAGCTCTTCTGGCTTCCCCCATCCACTGCTCAGGCAGGCAAAGCCCTGTGCTCCGAATCATTCCCGTGGGAAGTTTTCATAGACCCTCAGGTCACAGGTGAGCAATATTCATGTGCCCCCAGTGCAGAAAGGACAGAGCATGAAGCTGCATGTGGCTCTGGTGGGAATGTTAGGCCTGGCTGACGCTAGGACATGAGGCAGATATAACCACATCACTCAGCAATGGGACAAATCCACACCCCTGAGCGACGCTGTCAGACCAGCTAGCCCTTGCTGTAGGCGGTCTTCCCACTGTCTGAGCTCCTGCCTCTCAAGGTGCAGTACCCATGCCAGGGGGAGAGCCCCCCATCAGTGTAGGCAGTGCCTTCACTCACATGCAGCTGTGCTGCTGTCACTGTGCTGTACGTCTAGGCAAGTCCTCACACTCGCTGTATTATTGCTAAAGCCTTCAGACAGCTGCTGTGGTGAGGCAGCTTTTTGAATCTTGCGGAGGAGGGGGGGAGGGAAATACAGGATCGGGCTGGCGAGTGGGACAGGAACCTTAGCTGAGCCAGAGTCTGCACTTACTCAGGGGCTGGCAACCAGCATTTCAACTTTCCCAAGAGCCCTGAGGACTCCAACCTGCCAGGCAGTGATGTCAAATCTGTTGCAGGACTGGGACCTTCGTTTTCTAAGGCTGCTAAGTGAGAGAATCCCAGAACACCTCATCCCTCAGCAGCAGGAGCAGGATGATGGGAAGGCAGGGACCTGTGCTCTCCCTCAACTTCACCTCAAAGACCAGAAGCTGGGTGAAGGGCGATCCTGAAGCCCCTTCCACCTCCCCTGAGCAGCAGAGGTCAGGACCACCCCAGAGACCCATCCTTTGGTACAGTGAATGGCAAGGCTCTCTCCCATGCAGCCAGCACTAGGCTGTGGGCAGTGCCTGCCAGCGGAAAGCAAAGACTCAGCCTGAAGGGAACATGGAAATTGCTAGTCCCACTGTAGGCCTCAGGAGTGTCTCTTTGGTGCTGGAGTTTCCCCTGCTTGCAGCCCCTTCTCAGGGACCAGCTTGTTGGAGGTGAGGAAAGGCAGGCCACGGAGCCAGGCCAGCTTAGCAGGGGCACTGCAAGGAAGGAACATGGTACCAGGATATCATCCTTCTCGTCGTGGTAGAGCAGCGGGTGGCGCAGCGGCTTCCGGATGTGCGTGTGTGTAGAGGATCCTTGAAAATAAGTGGCAGCAAACTTTGGAAACGTGTACTCTGCCAGGTCATCAACCTCCTCTTCCAGCTCCACACTCATGGGAAGCATGTCCAGGTCCACCTCGTCCAGCATGCCTGCCTTTGCTTCCAGGTCCTGCACAGAAAGCAGACAAGATCACCTTTCCTTTCTCCATGCATCCTGTATTTTTATTCCTCCCTCCCAGTTTTGCCAGAAAAAGCCCTTGGGATCCCAGCCAGGTGGTTCTCAGTTAATATCAGGGCTACTTCCAGTAGAAGGTACCCGGACCTGCGCCTATTCCACTGTAACCCATCACTCAGTGCATTCAGCCTGGGGTCTCAGCTAGCCTGGACACACTGTGGTGTCTGCTCATTGGGAAAGCTGAGCTCCGCCTCCTTTCTGATCCTTCCCTCTGGCCCTCAGTCTGCCCTGACCTAGAAGGATTTATCTGCTCATTCTAATCAACCTGCTTCCTCCCACTCCATTCCACCTGATCACAGACCCCGCCTGCAACGCCCGAGACACTTTCCTGTTCCCTGTACTCCTCCCCCATTGCTAGAGACTCAGCCATGCAGCAGTGTCACACGTGGTTCACTGCTGAAGCTGCCAGACCCTAAGGTAATGGAGTTAAAGCAGGTGGGTGTCTTCAAAGAGCACACCCCACGTGTGCTTCATTCAGGCTGGTGACCGAAGGCAGTTGGGGCAGCTAATACTGGAGTCCTCCATCACTCACAGAAACCTGGATGCCATCCTCTGAAATGAAATCACTTTATCCTGGGCAGTCGGCTGAATGGGGTACTTGGCAGCTGATTGATCCTGGCAGAGCAAATGCCAAAGGAGTCCGGGGGGGGATGTAAGGAAGCATGCTGGAAGAAGGATCTCCCAGCACTGAAGCCTCCCAGGGGACTGCACTTCCTCAAGTCCTCCTGATGTTTTCTGGACTCTTGCAGAGATGAAGTTGGCTCTCTTAAGGCTTGCTTAAGCCACTCTACCACCTCAGCGCAGACATCCCCTATGCAAGTGGGAGGGGTTCATCCCTTGGCATAGCTAATCTGCTTCCCCAAAAGGTGGCAGCTTGGTTGGTGGAAGTGCCCTCCATATGAGGACTTGAGCTCGGCTTAACGACACCTCAGGGGTGTGAATTTTTCACACCTGAGACGGACGTAGTCAAACCAACCTAATATTCTAGTGTAGACATCTTAGCTCTCCTTGCTCTGGATGGAAGTTTCCTCTCCAACTTCTCCCTGGAGCTGACAGCTCAAGGTGATATCCAGGAGCAGATACCACATCCTGCCAAATTTGTGTGTCTTGGAAAGGAATGTAATTACCAAGTGGGAGAAGTTCCAAGGCATGTCTCCCAGTGCATGGATAATAGGCTGGCCTTTTATGGAACATCCCCCTCCACAACCTAGATACTGTGTGTAAAACAAGGTCTGCCCCCAGAAAAAACACTAATTCATTCTTTCATACAAGCTCCACAGTTCAAGATCACTCTGCCTCAGGCTTGTTTTCAAACTGCACAAGAAATACATGCATGAAGTGTAAAAGACTAACAAAAAAGTTACAAAAATTTTAAAAACAACTAATAGTCTAGCAGCACCTTAAAGACTAACAAAACATGTAGATGGTATCATGAGCTTTCCTGGGTACAACCCACTTCTTCAGATGAATGGAGTATTAAAAGTCCAGTTCCAAAATAAATAGGGGATGGGGGAACTAGACTTTTAATACTCCATTCATCTGAAGAAGTGAGTTGTGCCCACAAAAGTTCATGATACCATCTACATGTTTTGTTAGTCTTTAAGGTGCTGCTAGACTATTAGTTGTTTTTTAAGTTTCTCCAGTTACAGGCTAACTCGGCTACCCCCTGAAGCTTTTGAACAAAAAAGCTGCAGTCAGAGAAACAGGCCCTAAGAGCAGAACAGAGAGACTGATGCAGAATGAACAGGCTGGCATGGGTTTGCTAGGGTCTGGCAGTGGAAAGGGACTGGCATTATGTGACCTCAGGAAGCACAGAACTCTCAAGCCACGTACAAGACTCAAGCTTATGCTAACTGAGCTACTAATGAGCTTCCGCAGGATGCCAAGAGCATGCGATCATGTGACTCGAGGGTCACTTAGCTCTTCTCTTCTATTGCTCCCATTTTCACCTTATAAAAGCTGATTATGCCAGATTTATCTTTAGTGCAACTTCAGCAAAGGCCAGGACATGACACTAGATAAGGAGCTGGCCCATCATGGCTTTGCTGCCCTTTACCTCGAATCCCAGAGGCGCCTGCCCTTCTTGGCCTCCAATCACAGTGGGCAGAAAACCAAACATTTTATCCACCAGTTCCTGGTCGCTGGTAGCATCATAAAGCGGTTGTTTGTCGGAGAGAGAATTGTGTTTCCTTTGCTCCTCCTCTCTCTCCAGGGTGGCCAGGTACTCCTTTAAACAGACAAAAGGCACATTACGATTAACTGTGTCCGTCTTTAGCTAGAATTAAGGGCTTGTCTAGACTAGGGACATTTGAACTACATGGATACAGTTCAACCAGTGCAAACTCCTAATGTAGACATACTGCACCAGTGCAAAATGGTGCTTGTAGTGGTGAGTCATACCTGAGTAGTGCATCTGCACTGGAGATCTGGCCCAAGAGCGACACAGCCCAGGTTGTAAAAAATAAATTACATACTAGAAATGAGACATAAAGCCAAAATTGACAGTGGTGTGACTCTGAACCCCCTCACCCTGGCATAATTCAGGAGGCAGTGAATCATACCAAGCTAATACTGGAGTAAAGTGAAATCAGAATCAGGCCCCACATTTTTCTCCTCTCCAACGTCACAAAAAGTCACTTTTGTTTAGGTAGAAGGCTATAAAGGCGACAGGTTCCCATGTTTCCACCTCTTCCTCGAAACAGGTAACCAGCAACGCTTTTATAGGGGAGAGGGAAATAGTTTCAGATCCCAAATGACTAACAGATTACAGTGGGTGGATTATGGGATATTACAAAAGAAAATATCAGGAAGTCAGTTAACCGTCACTTACTGGTGTATAATAAACTGTAAGAAACTAAACCCGAGATTCCAAAAACTGGAAGCCTAAAGTTGTATGGAGTAGGCGCCTGGCTGGAGGTGCTCATTTATGTTTTGCTTTAAATCTTAGCCCAACCAGTGCCACTATACGGGACAGCCGTGTCAACAGCTGCTACAGGGAAAGCACAGAATCCCAAACCCTTACATGAAGAATGTGGCTAAATATTTGGTGACACGTTGGCATGGGCAATCTGGGCAAATGAGCCAGTACATTGCAGCAGACAGACTGGCACGAGCAATGTGGGGATGCATGCAGGCAGGTAATCACGTGTGACCTGCTTGCACAGTTCTTACTCTGCATGAACAAGCGGGGTCACAACAGAACTGCATGTTATGACTTTTTGAAACTCAAGCCCTATGAGTGTGCACATGTGGTTGGGCAAGCCTGTGTGTATGCGTTTGATGGCGTGGGGTGTCTGTGAACACTCAGTTGAACTCTGCATTCCTCCCTCAAAATCCTGACACCTACCTTTTCTAGCTTCATGGCTTCTTGCTTTGCTCTCATTGGCCCGATGATAGGGATGAGGCGCTTCTCCTCTTCTAAGCCTAGCTGTCTGGCTTCTAGTCTGTGCTGGTGCTGCAGGGAACAGTCATGTGCTATGATTGTTCTCCACCCTGCTTTGCTGGCTGCAGTCTGCCATCAGCCAAGAAGCAGGGGTGGCTGCTAGCCCAAGATGTTAGTAATAGCCACTAGGGGCTGCTCAGTGGTACAGTGGGAATAGGGCCCAGATACAGGCGGCCCCCGACTTATGACGCGATTGGTTCCCGGGGAAGCATCGCAAGTCAGGGGCGTCGTAACTCAAACCCTCATTTACGATAGGTGCCGTGCGCCGTTGTAAATGTGGGCCGAGGACGTAAGTCGGGGTTTTCGGCCCCTTCCGCACTTACAAAAATGGTTGTAAGTACAGGGGGGTCATAACTTGGGCAGTCGAAAGTCAGGGGTTTCCTGTACACTAGCACCACTTGGATGTTAAAAAAATCTTTTCCAAGAACTTTTGCCTTTGGTATGCTCCAGTTTGAAAAGGGCAGATATTCAAAGGAGAGAAATGTCCAGGAGGTTAACTGGGGCTCCTCAACAAGCTCTCTCACTGTCGGCTGCAAGAGGCAAGGACTGAAGGTGCATTTACCACCCTGCCCCCTTTACAAATTCTTGTAACGATGTTGCTGACAGTAAGAGAAAGTGAACTGACTTTTCAAGTCCACACTAAGTCTGAACCAGGAAGCGTATGGGGAAGGCACTGCCCTGGTGATCTTGCTTGGGAATAAACGAGAAAAGGAAGAAGAGAAAACCCCAGATTTTTCCCTCTAGGTATGCTTTTGGCCAGGGCCAGCCCTACCATGAGGCGAACTGAGGTGGCCACCTCAGGTGCCAGACTGTGGGAGGGGGCGCCAATAGGACCTAGAGTGTAGAAAATTGTGTCTGCTGCTGTGCATATGTATTCTCTCTGCTCTAGATGCACAGAGATGGTGGAGTGCTGTGCTGGAGGAAGGAGGGCACAAGAGACCTTTCAAAGTTTTGGCCCAAGCGAGGGGGCACGGGGGCGTCATTTGAGCTCCCCGCTTCAGGTGCCAAAATGTTGTGGGCTGGCCCTGCTTTTGGCCCTTGGCAAGTAGCAGTGGCTGAATGAAGGAATTGGAGGACAGTGGGGTCGAAGTTGAAGTGCATCTTCTAACTATGTATTTTTTATAATAAACATGTTAGAAAAGCCATAGACAGAAATAAGGCAGACTGTACAGTGCCAAGCCAGTGGGGACCTCGCCCAGGACTGGAACGCCTAGATGCTACTACAATGCAAATAATAAATGAGTAGTTTTGTCCATGGCAGTGTATATCTCATTTGAGAATGCAGTGCAATCTGATTTCTATCGAGTCCATATCAGGCCCCATTACAGACACTGATTTACTTTTTCAGAAGTTACTGGAACATATTATCATACAAGATTTTTTTCTCCTCCCTCCCTGCCTCCCACCCAGAAATATTCCTGAACTCTTTGATTTTTAAAACCAAATGCATTGTATTTTTTGCAATTTCCCCAAGTGATTATGTCCCACATCTGCAAAGCCCCTATTTTAATAAGCACAGATAACAGATGTGCATGAGATCTGTATGCTAAAGACCCTGCTTTCATACCTGTCAAGACCCTGAAGATCCATCCTCATGCTAAATGTAGGATTCTCCACCAAAGAAACCATCTTACAGTCAACTCTATGGGGATCCCTTAAGAACTCACCCGGGAACACTGTGTTATCAATGTGGGGACTGGTTGCCTAGAGGAGCCTGCTGCTCCCCATGCTTATCAGAGCATCCTAGAAGCAATGTCATGTTTCAGAGATGCCTGACTGTGAACACATACCTTTCTCTTCATCCTCTGGAAACTCCTACGAACAAACATACCCCTGGTATATGCCTGTATAACACACACAGCCTTCATCTGCTCCGCTGTCTTCTTACGCATCAGGTAACCTCGGCACAAGGCCTGAAACTTAACCACGCTGGCCCGGGCTGTTTTGTACTGCTTAGCAAGTTGCCGGCTCCGGAAGAGGGACTGCAGGCGCTCGAAGCCCAGCAGCACCTGCAGCAGGTGGAGAAGAATGAGCTGAAGTGATTAGGCTCGATGCAAACAAGTCTAGGTCCGTGTTGGGCTTGATAGAGGATAACAAGCTCTGTGGCTATCCTGGACAGAGACTCAGGACAACTAACACAGCTACCGGAAATGACGGCTTGAGTGACTGCTTTATTCCTGCCCCATGCAGAGCTCTTTAAAGTGGGTTTGAAAGAGCCCCTCCATGGCCTACTGTGAATGTAGGGAATGGCATAAATCCCACGAGACTGAGGAGTGGGGCGGGGAGAGAACAGGAGTGAAGAGAGCTGAATGGAAGAAAATGGCCTTCCTGGGACTAGCTAGGGTTAACGGCTTTACTAATAATGGCCCAATGAGGGTGAAGATGCTCCAGAGCCCTGTTGGGCCTAACCCCTCTTCTCCATACACCAGCACTTTGCCCTGTCTCTCTCATTACTGAGCAACTGCTCTGCACGCCGCACACAGCTACGCACAGCACAACAGTCACAGTCCCTCGGGGCCCGGCCCCCCTCACTTACCAGTCGGAAATTCTTCCTGCCGTAATAACCCCGCCAGGCTGCCTGCAGCTTCACAGCAGCCTGCCTCTGTTTCAGAAACTGCTTCCTAAAAGCAGATGGGCAAGGAAGCGTGTTAGTCAGCTAGGCAGTCCTGCCATTTCTTATATACAACAGACAAGGGCGAGGATCAGGAATGAAGCAGGAGCTCTCCCCTCTTCACCCATACACACCATGCTCCGCTCCCTGCCGACCTTCTCTCAGTCACAACATCCAGGCTACCCACACCCCATGCTCGTGGATGGTAAGGCCAGAAGAGACCATTCTGATCACTTAGCCTGACCCCTTGCATAGTGCCAGTCAGAGATTCACTCACACGGCTCAGCTCTCAGCGCAAGTAAAACAGCCGAGTGGATTAGACAAGATCCAAAATCTTGTCATGTGCACTTTGTATCCACTTGCTGCTGGGCAGGAGGAGAGTCTAGGGGTCAGGAATCCCTACTGATTGACCCATGAGGCTCCAGTAATGTTCTCAGCAATAGCTCCAGGCCACATGCATTGCTGGAGTGGCTCCACAGAATGCAGTGTTCTGCAAGAGCTGAAAACGGTAGTTTCCAGAACTCAAATCTAGTGAAGTTAATCCTACGCGCCTGATCACCATATGCCAATAGCTTAAGTTATAACTGATAACGTTTGCAAAACTCATCTGAATAAGCCAAACTTCCCATAGCAAAAGCTCTCCCAGGAAATGCACGTTCTCTGACAGACGCATTCCCAAACACAGGTAGGGCGCTTCACTAAAACATACATTGATAGGTCAGAGTTAGATAAATCAAATAAGCAATAAATCAAACCTGCAGGAATCTGAGCAGTTGAGAACACGTATGTGCTAGTAGATAAGTCAACGCAACGTAAATTGAGTTTAACCAGAACTGGACAAAACATTAGGAACCATAATTATAGGGAACAATCCTGCACTGCCAGGGAGAAGAACTGAATAGCCCAGTGGTTTTCCACCTATGAGCTCTAAGAAATAAATATTTTACAGATTGGGCCATTCTGCAGATGAAAGGAGGATACTGATTGCAGTGGATTTCAAACACTAACGAGGCTTATCCCATTGTTTACTAGACACTGATACATGCAAATTCTCCTGCCAGCTTGATTTATTGATAATTTTTTCACATGCATGCAAAGTGCTGCGTGGATTTTGTAGGGCACTGAGATAAACTTAAACAGAAACGTAAGAAGTCTATGAGCAAAATCTTTGCCTCACTATTTATGTCTCCATCGGTATGTGATCTGAGTGCCAGAGGAGTCTAATTTAAGGCCAGTGGAATCTGAGGATCGATATAGTCAATGCTTTATTTATGTTATGCTGCACCCCCAGGAGAACAGTCTATGAATTTTTACAACTCTCTCTACAGTTCTCATGCTCTTTAGACGTGCTCACCTGTCCTTGAATCCCCTCAGCACCTTCTGGATCAGAATGACCTTTTCAGTGAGCGCCTTGTCACGCTGTACCTCCAGTACCATATCATGATAGTCCTGTTCAAAGAGGTCGTAAATATACATTCATTTCACAATTTCAAGACAGAACCTCCAGAAACTTGACACAACGGGCAGCCTCTGTGTTAAAGAAGCCCAGAACTTGGCATCAATGTGCATTTCCGGAGCTGGAGGGAGAACGTTTATGCAGCACCTGGTCACGCTGTGCCTGCCAGGCCCCACTGTAACATGCTCTGCACCCTCAGGGCCTGAGCAGGGAGCCACAAAGTGCTATGAGCAGTGCCATGGTGCTAACAGGAAACAGGAGTGGGTGAGTGAATCAGCCTCTTCTAGGACAAACCATTTGGTGGCACAGCGATGCACAAGGGCCAAAGAACCGGCTTATTTCTCCTTAACGGGAGACTCAAAGCTGTCCTAGAAAAGCTGTCCTAAAAAAATGGCACGCACCATTTTTTTACTTTAAGAGGAAGCAAATGGCTTTTGTTACTTACTTTGAGGAAAATCTTGGTTCTTCCAGTTTTCCAGTCTTCATCTTTTCCTAGAACTGTCTCAGAAATGTGAATGCAGCACCGACGAGCATCACCCTGCAGCTGATGGGGAAAAATCGTTGTCACCCTGGGGCTTGGTTACAAATATGGAAGTTGCAGGATGTTAAACAGCCACGATCCTGGCATTTCAAAGGGTGAAGAACAGAAGTCTGATGTCTGAGAGGGCTTGGGATCGAGAGTGCCCAATGAAGACATGGCTCAGGTTGAAAGGGCTCCAGAACTGAGAGCAAGAGGAAATTTGTGAATGTTCTGAAAAGTCCTGGTATCCAGAGACAAGGGCCTGGGAATTTTTCAGCTCAGAAATCAGGGTGTGGAGAATGAAAGTGCTTTAGATCTGGAATGATGCGCTTGGCTGGGACATTTGCAGGAACTGATCCCAGGATCTCTGGATCTAAAAGCCTGAGCCTTTACTGCTTGAGCTAAACAGAACGGCTGCGTCTAGACTGGCATGATTTTGTGCAAATAGTTTTAACGGAAAAGTTTTTCTGTTAAAAGTATTTGCGCAAGAGAGCGTCTATACTGGCATGTGCCTTTGCGCAAAAGATTTGCTTTTGCGCAAAAGCATCCATGCCAGTGTAGACGCTCTCTTGCTCAAGAAAGCTCCGATGGCCATTCTAGCCATCGGGCTTTCTTGCGCAAGAAATTAACATGGCTGTCTACACTGGCCCTCTTGTGCAAGAATACTTGCGCAAGAGGCCTTATCCCCGAGCGGGAGCATCAGAGTATTTGCGCAAGAACCACTGATTTTGTACATTACAAAGTCAGTGTTCTTGTGCAAATACTCGCGGCCAGTGTAGACAGGCGGCAAGATTTTGCGCAAAAGCAGCCGCTTTTGCGCAAAATCATGCCAGTCTAGACGCAGCCAACGTGGAGAATAGAAGCACTTAACCCTGGTTAGCCATGTTACCCATCACTAGTATATGTGAGCGGCGAGCTGAGGCCATTTTAGGTTTAAAGCTTAACTGTTAAACACAATATATTACCCTCAAGCCTCATCAGGAAAAGTCAGTTAATCAAGTTCTTGTGGACACACCTGTTCTCGAGCGGAAACTGGCAACAGGACTCTGTATCTCTCGAAGAACTCAGCGAAGCTGTAGCGAATTGGGTAGCCAGCCTTCCTAATCCGAATAGTTTCCATCATTCCTGAATAGCGCAGCTGTCGGATACACAGCTCCCGATCAAACAACTGAAAGGACAGACGGACATGAAGAAATCAATCACAGAAACAAACTGTTCCTGTAACATTCCTTAGAGAGCACCTGCTGACACCAGAGTGGTTTCAAAATGAACTACTACACTCTTTTTTGAATTGCCTTTATTTAAATCAAGGCACCAAATTCATTGCTGGTGTAAGAAAGGGACGTCCAGGGAGCTGCATATTTGCGCATGCCAGCAGCAGAAATGATCCATTTACTTGGGTCTGATATTTAAAGGCCATTTCCAACTCTGCATCTGCGCTTTTAGACTCATGAGAAACTGAGAGTTTTCTTTTGTAGGTTGCAAACAACTGCAGGACCAATTTGTGACACTGAGTGGTCTGACTTCCTAACTGATCCCACAAATCAGCTAGATATTTACACAGCTGCATAATTGTGCCCGGATTTTATCAAAGGAGCAAAAATAGAGATTAGGAAGCCCTTTAAAAAAACCCAACATCTTAAAATCATCCTTAAACCTCATCCTGTTCTCAAAGGTGAGCATGTACACAGGACATCCCATGCCTTGGCATTCAGACTGCCAGCTAGGTGTGTGAAATGGGCAATTGTGAATGCAAAAGCAAATCTGAGCAAGCAAATCTAAAATCTAGCTGTCCCTGAAATATCCCCACTGCACACACAAAGGCTGAAAGAGACCAAGATGACACAAACCAGGTCCAATTCACCACAGCCTTCCACCTGTGTAGTCACTGACACCTCTACAAAGCGGATGTGAAAGGCTACCGCATCAGCCCAGTAAAGATGAACTCTCCCTTTGTACAAGTGTCAGTGTTAGCACAAGGGGCAAGACCTGGGAGCCTCCTCGCATAGTGTAGTTTAATGCTATGGTTTTAGTGCATATTTTGTTTTTAAAATGTTACTTTGGAAAGTCTTACAGTCTTCTAGGGCCTTTCCTGCAAGCACCAGGCACTAAGAAGGGAGAAGGGCAGGATTTACTGAACTGCAAGTACTAAACTCTGTTCATCTGAAGAAGTGGGCTGTGCCCACGAAAGCTCATGATACCATCTACATGTTTTGTTAGTCTCTAAGGCGCTGCAGGACTACTTGTTTTTTAAGTTTTTCCAGTTACAGACTAACACAGTTACCCCTCTGAAACTTTTGCAAGATCAGGGATAGATAAGATCAGGGATAGAAAGAGGTTACTTTAAGAAATGAACTTCCTTGCATCCCAAGTAATGACAGTCTGCCCCACTGGGCAGATAAGTGACATGATTTCAGAATCCTTGCTGCCCGTAAATATGAATAGACCATCAGGTACCAGTACAAAGATCTTTGCCAGCTACTTTGAATAGTTGAGGGTGGGCGATTTGTTTTTTCTTCAGTCCTCTGTAATTATTTTCCAGTTCTAACCACACACAGACTGAGAAAACAGAAACAGACCACTGGCCAGCTTACTTGCGGTACCTGTGCTGTAGTCACACACATGCTGGCAGACAAGCGCACAGTAACAGTAACTTTTCAGAGCTATGGATGAAAGGCAGGGATACACCCCTCCATGTGGCATCAGTTACACAATAGGATCCAGTCTGCCCAAGCTGATTCACTTTAAGCAGGCAAGTCATCTCAGTGGCCTGCATGGGACTAGCCACATGCTAACGGTTAAGCACACAAATAAATTGGCAGAGTCAGGACCTTAGTGTGCATGGGAGTATGGAAGATGCCGTTTCATTATTGTTTCCTCACAACCTGAGCTCTGGTCCCTGTTGGAGATGTGCACCCAGTCTATCTCCCACTGAAGCGAGGGAGGTCTTCCCACCAGCCTAAAAAGGGATTTGAGTTGGGTCCTGTGATTAGAGGAGACTGGATGGGCTCTATTCAGCCTGGCTCTGAGCAACTTCCATGAGGTTCGGAGCACTCTTTGTTCCTGCTGAAGTCCATAGGAATTGAAAGCACACAACAGTCTGCACGATAGAAAACTCAGCCTGTCATGTATCCCTGGTGGAGCCAGTGCGCATCAACACATGGTCATGAGAATTTCTCTGTTTGTCTCTGGGCCAGATCCTTGCCTGATGCAAGCCACCATCACCCCATTGCCTTCCCTGGAGCAGTGCTGGTTTGCAGCAGCTGAGGAGCTGTCCCGTTGTTTGCAAAAGGAAGGTGGACACACATCGTCAAAGGAGCTCAACCCCGCCCCTGAATTTACACCTGCAAACACTGGTTACTAGAAGCCTGGTCCAAAGTCCTCTCAAGTCCTTAAGAAAACTCTCTGTGATCCAAGCGGGCTTTGGACCAGGCCCTACTTGCCCACAACAGGTCGATGCAGGTTTTTTCAAAGATGCAGGAATATGGATGCAAAGCCCCAGAACATGTTTGACACATGGTCTGTCTGTTGGCTGGTTGGGAGGTTCTGGTGAGGCCAATCCCATCATCATTTCCTAGCTTAACAGATAATTGTCCCTTGGTTGTGTAGGACTTGCAACACAGAACTTAATTCCATTCCTCTACAGGCCCCTCATTACAATCTGTGAGCACCTCCCCTCTGTTGAGTGGCTTTTCCTGTTAGCACACCACCTGGGGCAGGGCCATGCTCCTCTCCCCAGTTCAAAGGAAGAAAGTGAGGCACACACAGATTAAGTTACTTGCCCAAGGTCACACAGGAAGTCTGAGGCAGAACCAGATCTTGACCTCCTGAGTCCCAGTCCAGTGTCTTAACTGCAAGACCTTCCCTCTTCCCTAGTGACACTGGCTCTGATGGCCCTCCTACATTTTAAACACCAACCCTTTGTCCCTCAGTAGGACCACTTTGGGCCCCACAGTTATATTTTTCCCCTTTTTCCATTTGTTGTTAGTTAAATCCCCCCCAAGTCTCTGTTTTGAAGGTACTGGGGTGGCTTTTATAACCTGTTTCTGTATATTCCTCATTCCTGGTTTTGTAATACATCACTCAAACCCATTGGCAGGGGCCCTTTAAAATTAAAGCCTTGTATCCTAAAGCCCTTTTTATTACAGCCACATCCAAACTCCAGCTCTTCCTGGGGAAGGTAGAAATACAAGATGCTGTGCTGCATCTGAGGAGTTCGGAGAAGCCACTTTCTCCCTAACCACAAACGTTACTGCAGACCAGAGGCTGATCTGGTGTTTTTGAAGTATTACCAAAGGCTTCTTGTAGTCATTGGGTTTGATACAGCGAATGAAGTACGGCTGACAGCTCCCCAGGATTTTCATCAGCTGCTCCAGAGACTGTTTGAATTGGCCCCCCAATGTAGACAAGCGTTTGCTGGAATCCGAGCCCTGGGGAGAATAAGCACATACGTGATTCTTACGTCCCTTGAGCCACTAATAATGTCACACACAGTGTTCCTGGAAAGAGAAACATATTTTCTGGCAGTTCCCTCATTTGTGCTTCTGTACCCACTAGGGGCCAGATCTGCCCTCCTTACTCACTCTGCACTGTACCTACCCATGCCAATAACCCCCTGCACTCAGGGGGACTGCTCACATGAGTAAAACGCTGCTCCACGTACATAAAAATGGCAAAATCCAACCCATGCTGTGTACCAAGGGCAAGGGTCCTTCTCTTTGGACAAGTTCTGGATCTATTTAATTACAGGACCTGTCCTAGCATGCACTGGGGTGTTACTGCAATGGTAACTCATATGTGTCTGTTTGTGATCTTGATAGGGAAGAGCATGTATATAAGCAATACTGACTTCCAGGCTAGGCGCTGACAGGCCCAGGGCTTCCCAACCGGCTGTTAGCCAGAAGGAGAAGCCTAACTCCGAGGTCATTATCGCTATTGTAAATAGTAGAACAGTAAAACGCGCAGAATGTGGAGTGGCAAGTTAAGAGCTGATCTGCGTGTGGTCATAAATACAGGGTCCTTATGCTGATAGCATAGTGCCGAATCCTGCTTTGTTCCCCAGGTGCAACTCCAGTGGAAACACACGTTCATTTTAGTTACTGCTGGTTTTCACTCATCCCAATGGGCACAGACTTTTCCATAGTCTTTGTTACACAGAGCTTTGCAGCAGGAGTTAATCTCAGATTTCCATTGTCCTTAAACTGCACATTCATGACTGTGACACTCTGCAAATTCCAACCTGCAGCAGGATCCCACCGCATTTTATTTTTTATAAGGACAGGGCTTCCTCAGAGCAGCACGCTAATAACTGTGCGGCACTGACAAGGTTTCTTTGAGCTGGGGAAACCACAGACTCCAGGGGTCCTCCATGCTATTACACTTACTCAAATCCATTCTGATACTTATTCCTCACAAGGGTAGATACTTCTGCAGCTTTCCTGCAGACCAACTCTGCCCTGCTGTGGCCAAACACATGTACTTTTGGAAAATATTTCCTCAGTGCCTTAGAGCAGCTGCAACACAGATTATCCACTTAGAACTAGTAGGCACATCTGTCAAAACAGCTAAAATAATTATGTGAGCCTAATTAACATTGGCTATTCCCACATCTTAGCGGCTCATCTTCCATCTCACTAAATCAGTAGGAGGGCCACAGCGAGGTCTGACTCCAGTGTCCTTACGGACGCATGTGGATACACAATTGAGGATGCTGTTGCCAGGAATAGGGTTATGGTTTCTTTCCCAGGGACCTTGAGGAGCAGATCTGCCAAGTCAGGCCAGCAAAGTCCCCCGGGGCCTTTCACCCACTGGTCCTCTCTACAGAATTTACTTCCCAGGCTCCCAAGTACAGGGCTGATCCAAAGCCCATGGAAGTTAATGGGAGTGTTTCCACTCACATACGTGGGCTTCAAATTGAGCCATGAATCCTCATTAGATGAGCCACTGCATTACCCGTGTGTGCTCCAAAGAAAAATAACTCAAGCTTGTGGCAGAGACAGGAAATTACTAGAGCAGCGCAAATAAATCTAATTCTTAATCACACGGCTGTCGTCTACAGACACCAGGCCAGTTGCTCTTTGCTGTTTAGTCCACTGTTCACTTCCATCTTCTCCCAAGTTGTTTACCTGGCCACAGGCAGGCGATGCTCTGGATTGCAAAAAGCCATAGGGTACGGCTAGACTGTGGGGGTGTTCAGGATACTGGAGGTATCCCGAAAAATCTCTGCCGCATGTGGATACACAATTGAGGATGCTGTTGCCAGGAATAGGGTTATGGTTTCTTTCCCAGGGACCTTGAGGAGCAGATCTGCCAAGTCAGGCCAGCAAAGTCCCCCGCGGGGCCTTTCACCCACTGTTCCAGGGAACGCGTTTGCTCTTCCACTTTTTTTTGAAGAAGAGTAAACACGCTCTTTCGGAAGCCCCTGTTTTCCTCGTTCTATGAGGAAGAAGGGGGCTTCCGAAAGAGGGTTTTTTCCCAACATTTGGCCCAGTCTAGACGGGCCAAATGTCAGAAAAGCCTCTTCCGACAAAAGAATCGGAAAAAAAGGTATGCAAAATGCAGAGTGCATTTTGCGTACTGTTTTCCGACAAAAACTTGCAGTCTAGCTGTACCCATGGTGGGACAGAGACTGAGGAAGGAAGGACAGCAGAGGACAGAATCAGAAAACAGAGCCAGGAGAGCAGATAGATAACCAAACGTACAGCAAGCCAAGAGGATGCTTTGCTATTCACCTCAGGCTGGAAATCTACCTACTTGGAAAAGTAAAAGGCAAAATACCTTCAGGCAACTCCAACATTACTTAAACAATCTAAAGTCAAGAAATGTGAAAGTTAAGGAGGAGTATGTAAAATTAACTCTGTCCCCCACTCTTTCTGGGTACGCCCCAAGGTTCCCTCTAAGCTGCATGGCAGCACAGCCTCGCAGCTGCTTAACCAGCCCTGCCTAGTCAGGGGCTCGGGGCTCCGTGCACGGATGGAATTCTTATAGAGCAGAATTCCACACACACACCCCAGTTTTATATGCTTCAATACAGATGTCACTAAAGGTACTTTGCAATCATGAATTTTAAAGGTGCTAATACACCTGAGCAATGAGCCAGGTGTGCAGGATGTGATGGGGAGTGGCTTACATTGCCCTTTGGAAAGCGCAGACATGAGCTCTCCCGTGGTCATCCTCGGACCATTGTGCAGTGGGAGAAAGGCCATGATCAGTTCACAGCCTGCTGAGTCATGACCTTTTTGTAGGCAGCAGTGTGACAAGAGTGCTGAGGAGACTGAATGCTGAGTCTCCTCAGTGAAGAGAATATCTCTGTGAAGGGAACATTCCACACGAGGGTGGATTACTGGCCATCACACCACTGCACACCTGGTGACTGAGCTCTGTGACTTTGTCCTCACCCACAACTATTTCTAATTTGGGGACAATTTGTATCTTCATGTCAGCGGCACAGCCATGGGCACCCGCATGGCCCCACAATATGCCAACAACTTTATGGCTGACCTCAAACAATGTTTCCTCAGCTCTGGCCCCCTGGCACCTTTACTCTACTTACGCTACACTGATGACATCCTCATCATATGGACCCACAGGAAAGAGACCCTTGAGGGATTCCCCAGTGATTTCAACAACTCCCATTCCACCATCAACCTCAGTCTGGACCAGTCCACACAAGAGATCCACTTCCTTGACACTAAAGTACAATTACATGACAGCCACATTTCCACCACCATATACCGGAAACCTCCCGACCATTACACTTACCTACGTGCCTCCTGCTTCCATCCAAGACATATTTCCCAATCAATTGTTTACAGCTAGGTTCTAAGATACAACTGGATTTGCTCCAATCCCATAGACAGAGACAAACACTTACAGGATTTCTATCAGGCATTCTTAAAACTTAAATACCCACCCGGAGAAGTGAAAAAACAGATTGACAGAGCCAGACGAATATCCAGGCATCAGCTTCTTCAAGACAGGCCCAACAAAGAAAACAACAGAACACCACCGGTCATCACCTACAGCCCCCAACTTAAACCCCTCCAGCACATCGTTAACAGTCTACAACCTGTCCTGGAAAATGACCCTTCACTCTCGCAGACCTTGGGGGACAGGCCAATCCTCACCTACAGACAACCCCCTAACCTCAAACAAATTATTTCCAGAAACCACACAGCACAACTCCATCAAGCACTGGGTACTGAGAGTACTTAGAACCCACTCTATCAGCCTCATTTACCATGGACACTTTAATTGACAATATATTTTTCCCTTCTCTTTCTCTCCCCATCCCCTCTCTTTCTTTGCTATTTATTTGTCCCCTGGGCCCCTTAACTCCAGTCATCTGAAGAAGTGGGCTGTGCCCACGAAAGCTCATGATACCATCTACATGTTTTGTTAGTCTCTAAGGTGCTGCTAGACTATTTGTTGTTTAAATTTATTCAGTTAGGGTATGTCTACACTTGGACCCTAGTTCGAACTAGGGATGCAAATGCAGGCATTCGAAATAGTCAATGAAGCGGGGATTTAAATATCCCGCGCTTCATTAGCATGATCTCACTGGCGCATTACTCTGAATTCCAGCTGATTCAAAAGTGAAAGTGCGTGCTGGGACGCGTTAGTTTGAACCAAACCCCTTGGTTCGGACTAACGTTACTCCTCAAAAAATGAGGAGTAACGTTAGTTCGAACCAAGGGGTTTGGTTTGAACTAACGCGTTCCGGCGCGCACTTCCTGGTTCAAATCAGCTGTGATTCGAACTAGCGCGTCGGCGAGATCATGCTAATGAAGTGCGGGATATTTAAATCCCCATTTCATTGACTATTTCGAATGCCTGCATTTGCATCCCTAGTTTGAACTAGGGTGCAAGTGTAGACATACCCTTACAGACTAACATGATTGCCCCTCTGAAACTGTGTGAAGGGGTGGACTAGCACAGCAGTTCCCAGCCACCGGTCTGCGGACTGGTGACGAGCCACAAACTGCTGACTGCCAGGCTGCAGCAGCTGCCAGAGCTGAAGCCGGTTGTTTACAGTGGTTCTGGGGGCTGGGGTGTATCCCAGCCCCAGCCCCAGCCCTAGCCCCCAGAGCCACCACAAACAGCTGGCTTCAGCTGCGACAGCCAAAGCAGCGGCTGAGGGGGCCGTGATGTACCCCAGCCCCCGCCCCCAGAGCTGCCATGAAAAGCTGGCTTCAGCTGCGGCAGCCACATGGCAGCTGTCGCAGCTGAAGCCAGCTGTTCATGGCGGCTCTGGAAGCTAGGGTACGTATGTTGGTGGACCGGTAAGATTTTATTTGCATATTTGCAATAAGTAATTAATATGGAAATATGCAGATAAAATTTCACCGATCTGCCAAAAGTTTGTGAATGAGTTTGCTGGTCCACAGTATAAAAAAGGTTGGGAACCACTGGACCAGTAGGCCCTTAGGCCCTGTGCTCAAGCAACCCTGTAACAGTAGGCCTCAGAAAAGGGCAGTGGAGAGGGTCCTCCAAGCTGCCTAGAGAGGCTGCATGTGATGCAGCCAATCAGGGTCCAGCAGGCTCATATAAAAGGAGCTGCAGGTAAGTCTCCTGGCACGGACAGGGGAGTAAGAAGTGTTCTTGGCTGGACAAATTAGTTGATGGCAGGGATTGCGGGCATCTGAGAATAGCTCCTGGCAGGTAGTTACTGGCAGGGACTGGAGGTACAAAGAAGAAACTTTTGGCTGGCTGCTCGTACTCAACTAAGACAGGCTACCTGGGAAGTGGTCCACTGAAACATAAAGCAGAAATTAGTAATGGGATGCAGCACAAGAGTTAAAAGGTTGCTGGCTCAGGACCCGGAGCAGTGGATGGGACCCGGTGCCCCCCAGCCACTAGGGGAAGTGGCTGCACTCTAAGGAAGGGAATTACAACTCTGGCATCCCAGGGAAGGGGACTGCACTGGAACCAACTCATTGGGGAGCTGTGGTCAGCGAACTGAGTTCAAGAGGGGTGGCTCAGCAGGAAGGCTGGGGTCACTGAGGACTGAAGTAGAGGCAAAAGCTCCTCAGGGAAGAAGCCCTTGGGGCACGACTCAGTTCCAGATTCGGAAGCTTGCAACCTAGCCAGACCAAGTGAGGGTACTGTGATGGGTCCTGTTGGGCTGGTTAAAGACTGAGCCCAAGGAAGGTGCAGGACATGGGGGCCATTTTGCACAGAAGGGTTTGTTTAGTTTTGCACATGACCTGTGTGTGACTTGGCTGGAGGCCTAAGTGATTGAAGACCTGCCTTGTGAGTGCAGCGGCCAGCAGGGGGCACTGTGAGCAGAGAAAATCAAGAACAAACTGCAGCATTCATACACTCGACCAGGGGCCCTCACGAGAGGTGAGCGCACCTCTTGGCTATCCAATACAGCAGTATCTGGGACTAGGGTTGACAGTTTCACAAAAAATACCGAACATAGCAGGGGAAAAAAGGGGACCAAAGTTGTTGAGCAAAAAAAAAAAGAGTCATGACCCCTTTACATCTCCCCCACACTCCCTCCAAAGGATGTCCCAAGTGGCCTTCCGTCCAAGAAAAACAGAAAATACCAGACATCTCAGATGTCTGGTATTTTCTGGGGTTTTCTACTGGACACATGCTGCATGCCGGTCCAATACTTGGCAACCCTATTTGGGACAGGACTTGTATTTTATTCTGGACTGGCTGTGTGAATGATCCCATGCACAGTGCCTGGACTGCTCTATGTTCAGCTCCCAGATCACTTCCTGTGATTCTCTTCAACGGTCCCACATGAAGTTCTGAGGTTCCCACTTCAGAACAGATGGAGAATTTTTTGTGAATTGCAATTTGTCCGCCTGCTACTAGAGTTCTATTCACTCTCCCACGGTGCCTTCTGGTCATGCCTGTCTTCAATTAAAAGGAGCTTCTGGGTTTATAGTGCAAGCCTTTAGTCATGATTTCCTCCATATCCCTTCCCTTCAGGCCTACCCACACAGTCACAAACAGGAACCCAAATAGTATAGTGATGAGCACATAAGGCGTGCTTTGACAGCTGCAGCTGGCATCTATTTTCATGCAGAAAGCCAGGCACAGCTGGGATAGGCTCAATGTAGACTTGTCAATTTGCTGTCTGAACATGCTGAAAAAGAGGTGCCTCTCACATGCTCTGATGCAAGCCTGAATGTAGACTCCGCATGGACCATTCAGGGAGAGGAAGCCCTAAGGCCCCTATAAACTCTGGAGTTTTGGGTTGGCATCCTGGTTGTTTTTGGTAATCACTCAGGACTCCAGCTGATCATGCAAGCTGTTCTACCAGTGCACAAATTGCACCAGGGAAAGACGGAAGAGTCTGCAGACAGAAGGTAAGACCATTTGGAAGGCTGCAGATACTCAAGCACATTCTGGATTTATTTTTTTTAAATCCAGCGGAAGAAAGCCTACCTTGGGGGTATGCTCCACTCTGAGATGTCTCACGCTCCCACGGCCTAGGGTAGCCACCTTTGTTTCCACCTGGAAGATCTGCCTCAGGAACTTGTTTTTGGAAGAGTAAACCAACTGCATTATGTTGGAGCTGAGCATGTCACGATTCTTCTCCAGGAAGCCTATGGTCAGAAATAAAATAATCTGGTCTCTGGTCCCAGGCTGCCTCTCTAAAATAAACTGAATTTACAGTAACTTGCAGCTCAGTTTAAACGACTCCTCTTGCCTTTATTATGGGGGGGGAGGGGAGGGGGAACTGACCCACAGAAAAATCAGCCAGGGGCCGCACACAAGTGAGAAGCAACAACAACAAAAACCCTTCACTGACATGGCCCCCCAACTGAGGGGGAGAAAGACACTTCCCAAATTCCCCTCGCACACCAGGGCCCGGGGTGGGGGGCAGCTTAGTAGATTTTGTGTGCTCCAGCCCCATGGTGGAACAGTGGGTGGACTGGAGCGCCAGCACGGGATCCCCAATGCTGGGGGGCCCTGAGAGTTGGGGGCTGGATCCAAGCAAGCTGGGGGCCACATCCGGCCCCCAAGCCAGAGGTTCCCACCCCTGCTTTATTAGTTCAGCTTGGCAAGCGGGAGGCTGTGGGCTACAGAACAATGCCCCCAGTGCAGCCGCCTCGGGGGTGGGGGTGGAGCTCTCCTCTCACCTTTTGACTGGTAATAGACAACCCCAGCAAAGTGGTTGATACCAAATTTGGTGTCATGGACGCTCCTCGGCGGGATGTAGACTTTGCTTTTGCCATGCTGGGAATTGATTTTGTCTAGCAGAGTGGTGTCAGAGCCCTAGGAACAAACACAGCCAAGAGGCAGGGATGAAGCAGATTCCCTCTCAAACGCTGGCCTGTACAGTGCAAGCAGGAAAACGAGTGCTCAGAGAGAAGAAAGGGTTACATCTTGACCAGCACTGTGCAATTGCACTGGCGTGGCAAGGATGGAGGGAAGGTGCTGCTAGGAGCTGGATCCCGCGGTAGGGCAAGGCACCAGCCTGGCACTCTTAAATGCAAAAGCAGGGCGCAGCTGGAGAATCCCTGGCACTCCACAGCACCAGGGTGTGTGCTCTGCTACCTTGGGGCCAGGGAATGAGGTCACCTGCAGCGATTAGGGGTCTGCATGGTTTTGCAAGAGGCAGTAAAAGTTGCGTGAGGGCATGTTCCCCTAGCCTCTCTGAGCCTTCCCTTCCCAGCATGGGCTCAGCAGCAGAGGGGCCCTCCATGTGGCTGACACTGCCAAACCCCCACCACCACCTTGAACAACACTGGAAGATACAGGCAGGATTCTGCCCTGAGTAGCCAATCATCTGGGAAGCTCAGTGGTTAGCCGGCATTCAGCTGGGTGCTTGTCATTAAGCATGTTATTTTCATTACAATTCAACTCTAGTGTCAGCACTTCAAGAAGGATGTTCATAAACTGGAGAAGGTTTGGAGAAGAGCTATGAGAATGACTCAGGGATTAGAAAACAGGCCTTATAATGATAGATTTAGAGAGCTCAATCTATTAGTTTAACAAAAAGATGCTAAGGGGTGACTTGATTACAGTCTGTAAGTGTCTAGCTAGGGAACAAATATTTAATAACGGGCTTTTCCATCTAGCAGCGATGGTATAACATGATCCTATGGCTGGGAGTGGAAGCTAGACAAATTCAGATGGGAAATAAGGCATATATATTAGCAGGGTGGATAATTAATCATTGGAACAATTTACCAAGGATTGTAATGGATTCTCAATTGTCCAGTAATGACCTTTTTTTTCCTAGATCTGCAGTAGGAATTATTTTGGGGACATTCTCTGGCCTGTGTTATACAGGAGGTCAGACTAGATGATCACAAATGGTCACTTCTGGCCTTGGAATCTCTACTAGCCACAAGTCACGGTGTCCCTGAAGAATTCCGGAACAGGAATTCCTCCCCGCTGTAAGCACTGTCTGGCACACAGTCAACCAGGGACCCATCTACAGTATGCACAAGCATTTTAATCTCATGGACCTTCCCCTTTGAATTGCAGCTGGAGAGGACACTAAAGGTAGGGAAGGGACTTCAATGTGGAGATGACTCTCATGGGGTCTTACCAGCTTATAGGCCCTCCAGAAAAGCTTCCTAGGCAGCTGCTCTCCGTGGGAAGCCCAGAGACCAGACAGAAATAAGGCTCTCACCTTAGGGAACTTGCTTTCCTCGTCAATGAGGGAGATAATGTTCATGGGTTTGAGAGAGATCACTTCCAGAGCCTGGTGGTTGTCCGTGAAGTCAATGTGGTTCCAGGAGATGTGCTCTGCAAGGTATTCCTCCTGCTCCAGCTTGAAGACATGGCGCACAAAGAACTGCTGAAGGTGCTCGTTGGCAAAGTTTATACAGAACTGCTCAAAGCTGCAAGGGAACAGCATGGGGACCCATTATCATCTCTGTGTTACCTGGTACCATCACTACCACTGTACAGTTCTATCTGAAACTCTGCATTCAATCTATGCACACAGGGGACACTGTTACACTTTAGGGGGGCACCATTTCACACTATTAACAAACATCCCTGGTGTGTGTTGGTCTATTTGGGCACACTGCATCATACCCATCAACCCAGGTGCAAAGGATTCCTTCTTCAAACACTGTGTGGCTGGCAGGACAGACCATTTCATTTGATGTATGTATTTTTAAATAGATGCTTAAGAGCTTCCTGGTTGTCCCCCCAGCAAGCTTGTGTAAGTGTGTGATCTGATTCCTCTTACTCTTGTCCTGTCTTCCACCTTCCCTCCTTTTGTTGGTTGTTCACACATCTTGTATTTGGTCTTGCAAATGCTTGGGTGCAAGGCCTGTGTGTGCTTGTGTGTCTGCAGAGCACCTACCACGCTGTGGCCCTGACCTGGATTGCAGCCTTGGGGAATAATAAAGAGTATTATTGATTATTAGGCAGCATCAAAATCTAGGCGGATTTATCACATATCCCATTAAAGGTAGTACACAGAAACGTGATACTTATCACGCCTTTGCTCTATCCCAGGTGTAGCACGTTTGGGACATTAACAAACAGACTACCGGTGGGTCGTGGTTTGCACAGCATTTGCTGATGGTCTGTGAAAGCAGGCAGGTTAGATGGTGCTGGCTGTCCTCCTTGTGTCCTGCTGCTTCCAGCCCCAGTGTCTACAGAAGCAGCTGGACACAAAGAGGCAGAGTGTGTCTAGCTACCTCCATTTGGGCCACTAAGAAAAAAGAGAAGCTGCCCTAGCGGCCTGAAGCCACCAGTGGGAGAAGAATGGCGAGGAGAGGTGGGAAAGAGACAGTGGGCATTATGTCAGGGAGGAAGAGCTATCTGGGCAGCTTGTCCACAGGAGCAGGGAAATCAAAAGGCCTGAAACCATGTACAGGAGAAGACTGGGCAAGAGGAAAGCATGCAGGGATTGGGAACCCAGGGAGGTGGGGTCTACAACATGATCTCCAGTAAGATGCTAGGATAAAGTTGGAGAACTCCTGTGATGTGCAACATAGCTCTGCATCCATGTGGCAGGAAAAGTCGGCGCATTGTGACCATCGTGAGGAAAATTCAGAGATGGAAGCAAATACCATCTTTTCTTTGAGCATGAGGATGACAATGAAGGAGAAAATTAATTTATTTTGTTCCCTCCCTTTATGTCTGATATTTGTCACTTTCCCGGATGGAAATAAATCTGGAAGATCCTACCTGTTGGTGTTAAAGTTTTCAAATCCAAAGATGTCCAGAAGCCCAATGGATCTGCGTGAACTTTTAGGATCCTGAGAAGGTGGGTTGAAAATTGCAGCATTGATCTTATTTACGATCCACAAGAAAAGGTGCCCATAGATTGCCTGTGGAAGAGTTAAAATGGAGATAAGGGGCCAGTACTGCAAAACCTATTATCCTAGTGCTTGCTACGCTGAGTGTACGTTCAGTGTAACAAGGTCTAGGACCCAGGGGAAAGAGTTGGCAGAACCAGGCCCGGAGACAGGCGTAGACACAGCTCTGAAAGCATTCCTGCTCTGGCAAGCGTAAGGGCAATGTACACTTGGAGAAGTAGTGAGTTACCTTCACAAAGGCATCTCTTCCATCTGCAGCCTGGGCAACGCTCAGGGGCTTGGACACGCTCTCTCCTCGGATGATGATCGAGTGGTTTGTAAGGCTGTTCTGCAGTTCCTTGGAGTCCACCTGCCGGAATAATCATTGCACTGGGTCATTCTGTGTAGATAAAACAAACCTGGCAATGACTAAAGGAGCCTGCTGTAGGAAAAGGGGTGTAAGAGAAATGGAGAAAGCAGAGAGAGGTTGTCCGACTGGGACCTACTGTCACAGAAGAAACAGCTGTTACTGGGGCCTAGAGATGGAAAGATCTCTCAGTGTGGAGGGGCTGTTGCATCACTGTGAGCATTTGCAGTGAGGAGGGGACAGCACAAAAGGAAAACAACATTAACAGGCCCTCCACAGGTGCACAAGTGCTAACAAGCCACCCTCCCAGAAGAGAGAACAAACCAGAGAGCTAATGGGAATACACGAGAATCCCCTACCTCAAGCAGTTTGGTTGCTACAGAAAAGTGCGAAGAATCCAGCACGTCAGAGCAGTCTAAGTTCTCATACACAGCCGCTGGGAAGAGGAAAGAGCAAACCTCAGTACGCACACGGCACAAGGAATTGCCACTGTGGTGCCTGGCTGTATTGTTAGGGTTTGTAACACTGATGTCCAAGCCAGGCTCAGCACACAGTGGTGAAACAGAGGCCAGGCCCACACCAGCAGAGTTTTAGGAGTACAGGCAGTCCAGGATACGACACTGGCAAAGCGCTCCAGGGGTTGACGCAACCGCGCTGTGATTTTATGTAATAAACCCACTCACACGAATGAAACAAGCATAGCTTTGCCAGTACAGCTGCCTCTACATTAGGGCTCCTGCCAGCACAGTGCTGCCAGCCAGAGATCACCTCTCTTCACACTGCTGACCAGCCCAGCTCTGCCTGCAGTCTGTAGCGTAGCCCTGGCCCTAGTGATAATGTCCCTGCCCTGAGAAGCTCCCGAGCTAAGAGATTAATCAGCTCGCAGTGAACAGAGTATGTGAAAGTCACCTGCAGAATGCTTTCTGTGCAATGCTAAGGCTGCCTCCCCTCCCCTCGCACAATCCTTTTCACGATCATTCGTGCCAGGGCACTGTGTTATTTAATGCCTCAGCATGTGTGATGGGGCCTCTTTATGGCCTGCCAACCTTGTCTCACAGGGTATGTCTCGAAATAACTGGTAAACCTCATTGTATGAGGAATAAGGGTTATTTCGAGAGAAGGGTTTTCTCTCGAAATAACCGCGTCTTAACAGCGTCTGTTATTTCGAAATAGCGCCATAACGTGAATATGCAAATGAAGCATGGGATATTTAAATCCCGGCTTCATTTGCAATTTCGACTGTCTTCATTTGCATTCCTATTTCGAAATAGGGTGCAAGTGTAGACATACCCACAGTGAGCATGATGACAGGATCACCTCTTAGAACAGAATTCAGTCAGCTCACCCACCAGTACTTCCATTATCTGCAGCTGCTGCCCTTCCAACACCCCCCACTGACCGTCCGCACCTGTAGGGCAGACAGTCACACACTGGCCCGTAGACAAGGCGGCAGGTAGCGGCCCACAGGCATTGAACTCTGAGACGAAGGGAAGACGTAGCTACGGGCAGTGCTGGGTTTACCTTCAAACTCGACGTTCCCCAGGTGCAATATAGCAGCCAGCAGCTTGCTGATGTCCCAGTGCTCGGAATCTGAGAACATGAGGATCTTCATAGCAGAGCGGATGTGAGCATATTCCTTTGCATCGTTACGACCCTCACAGGAAGTGCAATCCCCCTGTAGGACAGCACATTCATGGGCACAGGGAAATCTTCTGGGTGTTAATACAGACCTAGCACACCAGCCTCTGGGCTGCGGAACAAAACATACGTGACAGAGCTGCCCTGTGGGCTGCTCGTTACTCACCTGAAATACAAGTGCTTGTATTTTTTTTTTAATTTCCCCTTTCCGTGGTAGTTTCTCTCTTCGCTCGTGCTCAAAGAAAGGTGGCATGTTGCTTGGGGTGGTGGTAGCCAATATACATATGTTAGATGTAGCAGACGTGACCACATTAATAGGCATGATGTGCAGGATATTAATATAACATTGATATTATGTGAATGAGCAACACTTCTGTTCCATTAGCTCAATCCAGGGGCTCGGGGTAGCCAGCCCTCTGCTCCCTACGGCTACGTCTAGACTGGCGCGCTTTTGCGCCAGAGCTATGCAAATGAGGCTCAGCGTTGGAATATCGCCGAGCCTCATTTGCATAGCTAATGAACCGCCATTTTCGCGGAAGAGGCTCTTAAGGCGGGGCTGTCTACACTGCCCCTTCTTGCGCAAGAAAAACCACTGCGCAAAGCCGTTATGCCTGAAAATAATTGGCATAACGGCTGCAAAAGTTTTTCTTGCGCAAGAAGGGGCAGTATATTTAACCCGTCTTGCGCAAGAGCCTCTTCCGCGAAAATGGCGATTCATGCTATGCAAATGAGGCTCGGCGATATTCCAACGCTGAGCCTCATTTGCATAGCTCTGGCGCAAAAGTGCGCCAGTCTAGACGTAGCCTACATGTCACAAGCCTACAGTCTCATCAGGGAGAGCACAGTAGTCACTGATTCCTCCCTTAGTTTGCTTCAGCTGACAGCTGCTGAAGGCAGGACTGTGCCTGCCCCCCCATACTCCCACCCTTGACTGCAGCTGGGGCTGGAGGCACAGCTAGAATCAGGACCTTTCACTCTCTTGCTCTGCAACTGGGGCTTCAACCAGGATCTTGAGTCCCCAGTCCCATGGCTTGCAGCAGGGGCTGTACACCCCCCTGGCAGCTTCCTAGGGCTGCGTGCCCCCTTCCGCCATGGCTCCAGTCAGGGATGTACACCTGTGGCTGCTCCCCACGTGTCCTGATATTTTACCCTTGTGATCTGGGTACTGTGGTCTCTGAACTCCAACAGAACATGCCCCATGGCCGAGCTGAGCAATATGGGGAGAGGAGAGAGAAGTTTAGGCTGGGGGCTGCTTCCACAACCAGCTACATTAAAGCCTGCTCTGAGGCAGGGAAAGAGGAGACATGACTTTCAACAGCCCATCCACTGCTCTGTCACCTTGGGGTACATCCGCAGTGAGTTGAGGTCACATCACCTCTCTTTCCATGCTGCTGTAGCTCTCCTCTCCCCCATACAAGCACTCCTTGGCTCTAATCAGTAGGAGTAAGTCCCAGCTTGAAAAATAAAGACAGGCAGGATTGGGAAAGGGGTAGAAAATGCCTTTGCAAAACCAGAACACTAGAATCTAGCACAAGTCACTGAACCGCAGGATCCAAAAACAACACGAGAAAGGTCTTTTGCAAAAGTCTGCCTGGCAGAGCTCAGTGCTCTTCCCACAGAAGCCATTTTCTACCTTCCATATAAATAACCCATGCGGGGCTCGTGCTAGACCCTGGTGGGTCTAGTAATAGAGATGTAGCCGTGTTAGTCTGGTCTTGCTGAAACAAAAGACAGGATTATGCAGCACTTTAAAGACTAACAAGATGGTTTATTAGGAAGTGGGTCTGGCCCACGAAAGCTCATCACCTAATAAACCATCTTGTTAGTCTTTAAAGTGCTGCATAGTCCTGTCTTTTGTTCCTGCTGGGTCTGTGATCCCCAGGCAATGCTGTGCTGTGGCAGCAGGAAGAATGAGGTGTCCTCATGTACTTCTCTATTTACAGCACTGAGAATAGCTATGTGCACTAACAGCTGAGCACCACGAACCCTGGGACCATTTCCCCTGGATCTCATCTGCCTAGGATTTTACTGCTCTCCTCACTGAGCTAAAAAGACTTCAGCCCTGCCTGGAACGCACGGAGCTCGAACTGCAGCACTAAGCGCTGCCTGGGCTATCGCTCTGTCTTCAGACATTCCATTCCTGTAATTAACGAGCTGGAGAATCCACTCCCCCTCCCTGGGCCAATGTCACACAGGGGCACATTCCCTAGGGCAGTGGTAACCAGCCAGTAGTTCAGGATCTACAGGTAGATCTTGGAGCCTCTGACAGGTGCTCCTGACTAGTTTGGCCAAGAGGCTATCAAGTGCCGGCACTTCAGCTGCCCCTTCCCCCACTGCTGCACATCTCCAGCCCTTTGCTTTGGAGCTGCCTCCCCTCTGCCCCCCCGGAGCCTCCTGCTTGTGGTACAGAGCAGGGAAGGGACAGAGGGGTGCTGATGTCAGGGTGCCCCCTCTCCCACCCTGTATTCTGTTTCCAGAGAAGGGATTGGGAGCCACAGGGCTTGGGACAGAGGGAGTTTGTTGGCTGCTGTTGAGAGTGTTGCAGGGCCAGGGCAGGGGTGAGCCTGCCTTAGCCCCACTGCACCACCACCCAGGAGCCACCGGAGATAAGCAGTGTCCAGCTGGAGCCAGAATCTCAAACCCCTGCCCTAGTCATGAACCCCCTCCTACACCCCAATCCCCTGCCCTAGCCCTGAGTCCCTTGGACCCAAACTCCCTTACAGAGCCTGTACCTGAACCCCCTCCTGCACCCCAACTCCCTGCCCCAGGCTCAGCTCAGAGTCCCCCTCACACTCCAAATCCCTTAGCCCAAGACCAGAACCTGTGTCCCAACCCATTGCCCCTGCCTGGTGGACGGATGAGAGGATGCGGGAGAGAGGGAGCAGGGGTAGGACATCGGGTGGGGCAGTGGGCATCAAGGAAGCAGGGAAAGGGCATTTGGGTTTGAAGTAGATCCTGGATTGCACTTAAATTCAAAAAGTGATCTCATGCTTAAGAAGGTTGGAGACCACTGCCCTAAGGCAGCATCACTCAACCCTTGGCAGCTGCGCATGCAAATGGCCCAGAAGACCTGCAGGCATGTCTCAGCTGGTGAGACTCTTCCCCTTTAAGGCAGAGTTCCACGCCTTTCTGCCAACAGTCAGGCCTCACAAAAGCCTCCACTATCTTTAGGAGCTTTGGGTTTTGGGCACCCAATCCTGCTCCCACTGATGTTTGTGGCATGAATCCTGCTGCTTCAGCAGATGCATGATTGGGCGCTAATTCTGCTTTTCCTCGTTCTTCTCCAAGTCACAGAGCAAAGGGACTCAACTCATGTTTTTCATGTGAAGAACCTGGCCAAGGGTGAGATTTCCAAAACTGCCTGGAAGAACATATCCCACTGAAAGTCAATGGTGCTCGGGCTGTTAAACCATTGGTTACTTTCAGTGGCCTCCCCTGAGGTGAATCCCCACATCCAGCAGGCGAAATTCTCTGGAAAACATAACTGCAGCCTGGGGAATTTACGTTAGCTAGCCCAGATCAAAGAGAGACCAAGTTACGGACTTATTTCTGCAAGGCCCATGACAAATAAAGACGAGGGCTACTGGGTTTGCTTCAGCTGTGACATAAAAAGGAACATTTTGTACCCCTTAATTCTTTTTCACTGAGAAATACAACCAAGCCTTGCATCCTCCCTGCTGGGAGATCAACAGCAGTCACCGGAAACTGGACTGCAATGCAAAGGTGAGCACCAAGGAGCCAGCAAAAGATACTACTGATGTTTCTTAAGGCTGCTCTTCACACTGGATATCATACCCGTGGGCGGATACAGTACAGCGAAAGCACAGAGGATGCTGTCCCCGAACCCACAGTGTCTCTAACGTTAATGCTCCTTTCACTCTACGCATGACCATTTCTACGTGTAACCAGCCCCCTGCAGGCAGAACTCATTGCACTGGCTTCCGCCATGACAGCCTTGCACGAGGAGCCCGAATGCCCCGGTGCTCAAGGCAGCGGCAGCTGAGTGAGGTGCCTCTCACCATGGTGAGGTAGGTGTACTCTGAAGCCGTGCCCAGGTTCAACATCTTCTTCTGCTCCAGATTCATTCCCATTAGCATGCAGTAAAATATGTGATAGTTCCTCTCCTCCGGAGCCTGGAATGAGAGAAGTAGCACAGGGACAGGCCTATCAGTGCAGTCTCGTCAAACAGGAGCAGAGTCGGCACAGCCTCCCAGAGGAGCCCTTACCTGCCGACACACCCGGGACTTCTCCAGAAGGAACTGCTCTATCCGGGCCCCTTCGATCACCCCGCTCCGGCTGAAGTGGATGTCGATGTATTTCCCAAAGCGGCTGGAGTTGTCGTTTCGAATGGTCTTGGCATTTCCAAAGGCTGGTGGGGACAGGGAGTGCAGGACAGAGACAGACACTGGATTTACTCCTGCTTAGGGCATGACAGTGTCCCGTTCAGACTACCTGGCCTTGCAGCTGGCATTTCACCTGGTGAGTGCTAGACTCCAGTGCTGTGTGAGCTGACTCACACTGGCAATGGCAGACCCCAGACTCTATCCTCCTCTCAGCTGAACAGAGAGGCAGACAGCTGTGCACGGAAGCGAGTGGGCCCTACATTTCTCCTGTACGTGGGGAGGGGACACCAGACCTCTGTACGGGCAAAGGAGAAGCTGCAAAGCTGTGGGAAGATCCTCTGCTGATACATTCTCCCTCAGCCAATCACCTTCCTAGTGCAAGCGCATGCCAGCCCCGCACCACAACTCCCCCATCCTTCCCCAGCCTGACCCATTCCTGTTCCCCAAGCCCTCTTGCAACTGGTTGGACCAGCCCTACTCTGACACGAAGCTGCTCACATCCTAAATCCTTCCCACACCCAACCATGAAAACCTCGGCACAGGTTCCAATTCAGTGCCCCACGCCCTCAAAAACTTTAGTGCCCCCTAGGGAAGCAATCCCTGGCCTCCTCCATTTGGAGCCTTCCTTGATCTGAGAAAGCCATACAGGACTCACTTAGGAGCTCATGCAAGCCTATATTTTTTTCTGCAGAGATAGACACAGGAATTGAACAGGCAAATTCGCCATCTCATATGGCACTGCAATGCCACAGAGCAGCTAAGCCCATCATCAGACTGCTTTCTGATGACGCGGATAAGTGAGACACTTGACATCTGTCCTAAAAACGCAGGCAAGGGTAACATTTACAGAGTTGTCACTACAAACCAGAAGACTACCAGGTAATAGAGACAGAACAGATTTTCTATAAAATGTAACTAACATGAGTATCTATTCATTCGAATAATTTAAAAACAAAAGGGAACATTTTGATCATCTAATCTGACTTCCTGCATAACACGGACGATGGGATTACACCCACCATCGAGGCCATGCCGTGTGGTTGAGCTAGAACATATATTTTAGAAAGACATCCAATCTTGATTTTAAAACATTGGTGGAGACCCCACCACTCCAAACTATCTGCTCTAATGGTTAATTACTCTCTGCTGTACATTTGCACCTTATTCCTAGCCTGAATGCACTTAGCTTAGGCTTCCAGCAACGACTGGATCTTGTTATGCCTGTGTCTGCTAGACTGAAGAGCCTTCTATTATCTGAAAACGTCTCCATGTGTAGGGACTTATACACCATGATCAAGTCACCTTTTCATCTTCTCTTGGATAAGATAAATAGATTGAGCTCCTTAAAGATGTTCTCCTTATGTCTTAGAACATCTAGTTTTAACATATGGGAATAGAATTGAGTCAAAAACTCTGCAGATCTGGGGCAAAATCTAAGATGAACCACATAGATTTTGGGGGGAAACTGCAGATTTTGCCAAAATTCCTTATAGATTCCTCAGTCAACCACTAAATCACCAAGGCATTAAAGAAGTCAGCTGCAGAGCAGCTTCAATGGCACTGGGACATCACTGCATTACTCCAGCTTTACGTTGGCATCAATCCATGGAAATCACTGATGTTCTGGGGAATCAGGCATCTTGGCTATATAACCTACCTTCCAGAATTGGATTGGCCTCCAGAACTTGCTGTTCAATCCAGGAATGCTGGCCACTGATAGCAGTTAAAAACTGCAGTATCAGCTTAGTGCTTTCAGTCTTCCCGGATCCCGATTCTCCACTGGAATCGAAAACATACATGTGATAAATCAGTGTCTCAGTTTCTTTTTCTCTGACACAGTGGAAAAAAATGGCAGATCAGGGGAAGACTTCACAGATCTCCATCCTATGGGACTGCCCTGAGTCTCGCATAGGAAATAAGAGACTTACTGTTTACTGTCTCATTCATGTCTTCGTATGAAAATATTAAGGGCAAAATTGTTCCATCAGTTACGTAAGTGCAAATCCACTGAGGCCAGTGGGTTGGCCCCAGGGTGAAGGAGAAGAAAATTTGGCCTTTATATTATCTGTGCTGGGTTTAGTATGTTAACTTCTAGTTCCCTTTAGCTCCTCTGTTAGCAAGAGAGGTCATTGCATTGAGATTATCCAGACCCTTGCACAAACATGACTGGAAAATAAGTACAGACCCCACCTTTGTAAGATAAAGAAAACATATCTCTTGCCTTGTTTTAGAAGGGGAAATTAACCTTCTCAGAGACAATCTCTGCTTTTAGAAAGTTAAATTTAATCTTAAAACATAAATGGCTCCCTTCCAAAGGGTTCTCTGGCATGAAAAATGTACTTGGGCTTCCCATTCTCCATCTATTCTATACTATCTGTGTAGAATGCCCTGAGGCATGGGGCACATGATGAGGTCTGGAAATATACACAGGTGCATGGGAACCATCTCTTGATCCGTTTTTCTTGCTAAATATTTCCAGGAAGAGCTCCAACTACAGAAACCACTTCACAAACACACAAGGGGACAGTTCTCAGCCCTGCCTTTGAAGCTGTGCATGAAAATATTGTGTATACACCCATATGTGCCAACGCAGCTGACATACTTGGACAGACAATGGATACACAAGGGCACATTCAAAACTGAATATTTCTGAGTCCTCACTGAAAATGACACAGCAAAAAAGCAAATGTTCCCTTCTCATTTTCCCCAGTGTTACCCAGGGCTCCCCAAGGGACTAAAGAGATTTTCACTTCCCTAAGCACTTTGGGAACGCTGTTCTGGTTCAATCCTGGTGGTAAACCTACCACCACGAGTCCCTCCCGCACAGCCAGATACCTGATAACACAACACTGATCTCTTTTATTCCGCTTCATGTTGAAATAACAGTTGTCTGCGATGGCAAAGACATGGGGAGGCAGCTCCCCAATTCGCTTGTTACTGTAGAGTTGGATCTGTTCCACTGTGTAGAGTGGCAACACCTGGTACGGATTCACTGCGACCAAGATAGAGCCTGTGTAGGTCTGAAAAAGGTGAGAGTTACCCATAACATCAAGTCCAGACATAGCAGAAGACCACAGCCACTCTGGGCTCTGCTCTCGTCAGAGCTTTGGGGAGGATAAGGAACTTTTAGGGAAAACCCTGGGTGTTGGAGAAAGTTGTGTGGTGACTCAGTAGATCGGGGTGGGCAAGAGGCTGCCAGTAGGCCAGATCCAGCCCCCTAAGCCACCGGATCTGGCCTGCAGCCTCCTCGCTGGAACCCTTAGGCAGAGAACAGCTCACACTTAAAAAAACCAGCTGTTCTCCATTTCAGATGGCTGGGGAGGGAGGAGCGAGACTTCTCATGCTGTTCCCACCCCAAAGCAAAATCTCTTAGCCCCCATTGGCCAATCTCTCTGTTTCCGGCCAATAGGAGCTGATAATTTTTGCTGGGAGTAGGGGCAGTGTAGGAAGCCTTCTCCCTTCCTCCTCATCTTCCTCCCTCTCATGCCCAGAGTGGAGCCACATGGAGCAGCCTGCAGCAGTCAGTCTGCCTCAGGTTTCTGCTGGTAAGCACCTCCCAGCCAGAGCCTGCCTCTGGCACCCCAGCACCTCCCTTCCCTAGCCCTCTACCCCACCTCCACATACCCAAGCCCTCTGATCCCTCCAGCACCCTATACCCCTCCCAGATCTGCCACCCCAATCTCTTGCCCCAGATCATAATCCCCTCCTACACTAGGTCACATTCCAAAATCCTGCACCCCAGTTCCCTGCCCTAGATCACAACCGCCTGCTTCATCCCAACTCCCTCCCAGACCCCATTCTCCCTCCTGCACCCCAATTCCTTCCCCCAAACTCCCTTCTGCACCCAACCTACATCCCAGACCCCGGAATTCCTCCATTAATATCCTGGATGAGTACAGCCCTCGACCACTTTCCAAAATCTCATAGTGGCCCCCATCAAAAATTATTGCCCACCCCGCAGTAGATTGGACTCTTCCCTCTCAGTCAGGCTACATCTAGACTGCAAGCCTCTTTCGAAAGAGGCTTTTTCAAAAGATACTTTCGAAAAAGCCTCTTTCGAAAAAGAGCATCTAGACTACAATTAGTACTTCCGAAAAAGCAAGCTGCTTTTTTGAAAGAGAGCACCCAGGCAGTCTGGATGTTCTCTTTCGAAAAAGCATAGTTTGCATTACATAGCGCCTTTTTGCGAAAGAGCACTTTCGAAAAAAGGTGTTGTTCATCGTAAAACGAGGTTTTCCGCGGTCGAAAAATCTGCCACATTCTTTCGATTTACTTTTGGAAGAACGTGGCAGCAGTCTAGACGCAGGGGAAATTTTTTCGAAAAAAGGCCACTTTTTGCGAAAAAAAAACCCTGTAGTCTAGACACACCCTCAGTATCAAACTGGGCAGTATGCTGCCAGACATAGCGTCAGTCAGATGAGACACAAAGCTGAATTTCTGATCAGTACTGGTCATTAAGGATCCCATTGGTGCTTTTTGCAAAAGAAGAGGTGATCGCCCGGCCAAATTCCAGCTCAGTTAATTACATTGTGGCTAAAATCTCCAATGGCTCAACTAGATATGGTATTTTTCACTTATCATCAATTGTTGTGCAGTGTTGCTGAGTGCTGCTAAACAGCAGTTGTATTCTACCCCAGATGTAGCTGCACTCGAGGGATAGGTAAAATAACTGGAGAGTGTGTGTCTGTGTGTGTGTGAGAGAGAGCGTTTTACACACATGCCTCAGTTATTTTGCCTACCCTGAAATGTGTGTGTGTTATTTGGCAAAGTTTATAAAGTGACAGATGGGGATCCATTTGGGTGAAAGGTATTACAATATATAAATGCAAGATGATTATGTGTAAGAGCTTCTAAATATGATTCCCAGAGTTTATTATTGTAATAGGTGTCTCATCTTTTATATTACACTTGTTACATGTGCTATAGTAGCACCTATTAAAGTCAGGACTCGATTATGCTGGGCACTGTGCATAAAGCTAATGTAAGAGACAGCCCCTGTCCTTAAAGTTTACAATCTAAACAGAAAAGCAGAGTAAAATGTGGGAGAAACTAAGTATTAGTATCCTAGTTTTACAAATGGGGAAGTAAGGCAGAGAAATTAAGTGGGTTCAGTTGCCCAGGGTCACACCGGAAGCCTGTGGCAAAGCCAAAAAATGAAACCACATCTCCTGAGTCCCAAGCCAGTACCTTAACCACAAGACCCACATTCCTCTCAATGTATTTTATTGCATCACAATTAAATAAAGCTCACATGGAACCTAAAGACAAGCCAGATCATGCCTTATTGACAACAATAACAAATAAAGCATCTGGCTGGACTAGTTTGTTATGTCTGCAGGTGAATAATTGAAATTAGCATAGCAGAGTGTATGCTGATTTCCTAATGGCAAGCTGTAACATTGACCTGATATCTGTCTTAATATCTGGCCTGACAGAGAGTCACCACTGGTAACATTCACTTTAGGCAGAAATCTAAAAGGCAGCTTTCTTGCTGTGCATGCATCTCCCTGTTGAGTCATTCAGGGTGCGTCTACACAGCATCCTAAACTCGAAATAAGCTACGCAATTTGCGCTACACAAATTGCGTCTCTTATTTCGGAAGC
This sequence comes from Rafetus swinhoei, assembly GCA_019425775.1. Lineage (NCBI taxonomy): Eukaryota > Metazoa > Chordata > Testudines > Trionychidae > Rafetus > Rafetus swinhoei. Next base: position 50,624,446 of record CM033432.1, read on the forward strand.
AATTTTGAAATAGCTTATTTTGAAATTTGGCGCGCGTCTACACAGCGCCACATTTTGAAATAATGCGCTATTGAGAGGTTTGCGGGGATGGCGAAATAGCGTGCCCGTTATTTCTAAATATATATCGAAATAACGGGCGACTTGTGTAGATGCAGGGCAGCTATTTTGGGATACCTCCGGTATCTGAAATAGCCATGCAGTGTAGACGTATCCTCAGTGATTTCAAAGTCTGAGGTTAGCTCTTGTCCCAGAAGACAAGGTGCTAGGATGTGCTCAGTTCTGAGAGAGGAAAAGGGAGAATTTCAGAAACACTGATACACTACATCTCTCATGGACAATCTGGCGAAGGAAACCAGGCTGCCACGCATCAGAGGCTGCTCCTGGGCTGGCAGGTTAGCCCCCTGACAGAAGTGTGCTGTTTTTCCTTTCCTGTTCTTGACTGAGATTTGCCTGTTCCCTAGGCACTCACATAGATTTTGTGCTCCTGGTGGCGGATGAGGAGGTTACGGACTATGCCTGCTTCATTCAGGTCCCCGAGGCGTATCATGTCTTCCACTCCTTGCGCAGAGGTGGGATGCATTGGGCGCACAGCACTGATGTTCCGCGCAGTGATCCAGTGTTCCTTAAATAGAAGAACACAACAGCTTTTGGAAGTTTGTGTACTAGCTCAGGGGCATCCAAATGAGGGAGCCATGTTGCCATAGAGGGAACCCGAGTGTAACTCACAGCAGTACAGTGTGGGATTAACTGGCATAACACAAAGCAGACTGCAGCAGCTTTATGTGTAATACACAAGTGCAGCCCACCAAAACTAAGACCTATCATGCAATGCTTGAATCAAGCTAGGACATTACAAGTGAGGAATACAGTCAGGATCCTGTGGCAAGCTGGACTTAGGTGAGCCAGCCCTGGATTCTGTTTTGCTCTAGGGGAGTTTCTGTGGCAGCTTCACTTTAAATTAAAAATATGGAAGTTTTTAATTGAAATATGAAAGGAATAAAACAATCAGTTCAGTAGCCCATTTCTTGATATTAAATTCAGTTAGGGTATGTCTACCCAGCAACATTATTTCAAAATAACTTAGTCTGTGTCTACACAGCAGGCAGTTATTTTGAAATAATGTCGAAATACTGTCAAGCTAGAGGACTTCTTACTCTGACTCCTGTAACCCTCACTGTACGAGGAGTAAGGGAAGTCGGAGGAAGAGTACTCTGTTTCGAAATAAGTGTTGTGTAGGTGCTCCCAATTTTGAAATAAGCTACACAATTGACATAGCTCAATTTGCATAGCTTATTTCGAGTTAAGCCCTGCAGTGTAGACACACTTAGTGATTTTACACTGGCTCCACATTTTCAGTTTTCAGTATGCTGTGTGTATATGTATTCACAAAGTTTAATGACAGTACAGAAACTGTCCAGGGGAAGCCTGAGATTTGGAAGCTTGGATGAAAACAGATGGTTTAGAATAACAGGAAGGGGTAGGAATAAGCTTGGGACTGTGGTATAAGCCCAGGTGTTGGAAGTTTCTGAGTTTTAAGAAAAGATCAGCAGTAAAACCATTAATAGTTTAAGATTTAAAGTGTCATCTTTATGTTTCAGAGTCAACAATCCCTTGGGATGAATGGAGTCATTCCCATCTCCCAGACCTGTTCTTTCAAGCCAGCTGCAGGTAGAGAGACAACACTGCATCCGTTTATGCTCAGTTCTCATTCTCACTGTTATCTGCACAAGCAGGCGGTCTAAAAATGGAATGAGAACTCAGATGCTGGAGCACAATTCTGCAGCAAGAAAGGGACAAGGACAAATTCAGCTGCTGTGGAATATGTGAAGACTGTGGCCTCACAGAAATGCGGGCTTGGAGACAGGACCAGACCACTGGCCAATCAAGTCCTGTGTCTTGCCTTTGATAAGTACTACAGCATGATTCTTGCAGTTATGTAATTCTCTGATGGGCCATACATGAGACTGGTTCTGAATCATGACAGCCAGATCAGATTCTGAACTCCACTACATTTAGAAGGTGTTTTGGTAGACAGAATTTTGACTTGGCCCTTTATAGTGGGAAAGGCGAGACATGACTGTCTTTTTCCAAGTGTAGTATCTAAGGGTGAAATCCTGACCCAGTTGAGTTAAATGGGGTCTGGATTCCTAGAACTCCATAAAGTTCAGGAACATTTAGATCTGTGGTTTGGCTCAGGCCCATCTCTTGTTCTTCACCATGTAACATAAAACTTCAAGTATGTTCTTGTAAGGAAGTTTTAATGTAGCCTACCTTGCCTTCATCATCCTCCACCAAGATCTGTCCTGAGTCAGAGATCTTCACAACTGCCCCAATGGGGACACTGAATTCACTATTGGAAAAGGATTCTAGCCACACATGATCACCCTGGAGAGAAGGAAGTGCTGTTGTTAAGTACTGCTTTATATCTGGGCTCCAGCTACATCTTAACCACATGCCTTCTGGTTTTAATATCTGTGGGGTCTCTTTTACTGTGCTTAGCTGGAGCAGTGCCTATTGCCCATAGGCGGCATTATCTAGTGGTTAAAGCAGATTAGGGAGTCAGGCTCCCTGGGTTCTAATCCCAGCTCTGCTTCTGACCTGCCATGTGAGTTTGGACAAGTCATTTAGAATAGCCATTTTAAAGGTGGAAATGGCACAGAAGTTCTAACAATGACTCTGCTTACTTATGTCACAGAAATGTTGTGAGACTCAGTAACTGTTGGCAAAGTGCTCAGAGATCCTCAAATAAGATACAGTTTGTATGGGCCATTATTATTATTTCTGCTATTTAACAACACTGAAAGACAAAGCAGTATTGGAAAAGTGGAAGGAGGGCATCTTCACACAAGACAACAGTGCAGGTCTGACTAGATACCCTGGCAATTTGCAGAGATTTATCCTAGTAAATTCGGATTGTACATTCCCCTAAGGATCAGTTGAATAATCTGTACAAGGAAACATGAGCAACTTGTCAGCTCCTTCCCTGGGAACAAATCCTACACTTCTGATTCAGGCAAAACTCCTTCCTTGGCATCAGTGGAGGAGGAGCACTGCACCGGGGCAGCACCAGTCAGTATTCTGCCTGCAGAACCAACAGGCAGGCAGAATGTCTGTGGTGCCACAGGGGGAAGCGTACTCCAAGGTGGCTGCTACGCTTCCTTTACAGGTTACAGCTAATGCTCCAGACAGCACTGGCTGCCAGTTGCCAGACATGACTGACCCATTTTGTAGTTTGTCCCCTATGGAGTATCTTGCATTGCTGATGTGCTAACACTATCCCACTCCTTGCATGCATAGACCAATATCATGGTAGCCCCTTGTAGATCCTTTACACTTCCTCCTCCATTATCCCCTGCACTCACACAGGGTCAGCCACATTTGGCATGAACAATTGTATTTCAATGGTCAGAACTTGGCTACAAGAAGAATAAAGATTATGGGCCAGATTTTCCACTAGGGTAAAGCATAGATCCATCCACTTCAATGTATCTGCAGCAGTAGAGGATCTGGCTTTGTTGCGTATTATTCCAATTCTGTACCATAACATTCACGTCCATGGAGTACCTGACTGTTTAATTTAAACCATGTTGTTTTTTTTCCCTCTTAAAATATTTTATTGGCTTACATTCAAAGACAAACAGTTGTAAAGTGCTACTGCAATAAATGCTGCACTAGCCAATGGAGACTACCACCTGCAAACAGAATCCTTACTCGCAGCAAAGGGAACCTTAACCCTTCAAGGAGCTGTACTGGTTTCAGTGGAACTGCTTGTGGTGTAACGCACCAACTCAGCATGAGTCAGTGTCCTGCAAGCTGGTCCAGAATAACCATGACACCCAGTAAACTGACCCCGCTGTTCTCTCTGTAATTTTGTTTGGGAGAGTTCGGTTGATGCCTCGTTGATATTTGCTCTCTGGTTGCTTTTACTTGTGAGGTGAATTGTGTTAAATTCCCAAGGACTTCTTTTCATCTCTCTCAGCAGCATCCTCCCTAGACTACGTACACCAGAGCAGAGACTTACCTTTCTGAGCACCACCATCCTGCCTCACAGTCCCACATGCAGCCTGTGTTCACAAGGAGAAGAACACGGAGCCAGACAACAGGAGGGCTCAGGGGTAAGAGCAGATCAATACACTGCCAAAGATGGCATGGTCAGGACTCTGTTTTAAAAAACAAAAACATACTAAGAGTCTGCATATTGGATTAAAGAAAGGAAAACTGATCATAAAAAATACCTGCAAAATGTGAGAACAATATAAACCATTTACCTGAAGGCAAGAATCTACAACATAGTGCAATGCACAGATTGAATTGCAGGCTACCGCATAACTCAAGAGGTGGGCTAGCACAGCCGAATATCACTGCCGAATGTGTTTTTTTAAGGAACTCTCAAGCTAATGCCAAGAAAGTTTATTGGCAGAGACTCAAGCTTAAAGTTAACCCCAATAATAAGATATCACTTGTACAATATTGTTATTTGCCTTCCGTTGGTCCAATGACCCAGTGGCTCAGTTCCTGTGAGTGGTCAGCCAAGTGACCCAGATTTATTTTCTACTTTGCTAAGCTGCCGAATGCAGTCCGCCCACTAGGGCTGGTGCAACCAACACCCATATAGAAACAGAGATCCACATATAACCTTCCTCAGCTGTGGCTGCAACAAAGGGCTTTGAGAAGGATTGTGGAGGTGGGAAAATGAAGAGTGTTTTAGGGTTCCAGTTGCAAAGCAGGGGGAGAATCCCCCCAGAAACAAAGAAAAGTACTGAGCCCACTGTTGAGAGGAATGTGTTGGTGACACGCGTCCAAAGGGCCATCTGATTTGTTGAATGTGCAGCCCCTACTGAATCTGCACCTTTTGCTGTAACAAAAACAATTATATTTTGTAGGCCATGGAACCCAGGACAAAAACAACAAACCTCCCCTGCAAAAAACCACAGACTACATGTGTGTATCCCTGTTCCTGTAACTGGACTCTTGCATCAATTTCAGGGATAATCATGATCTGATGGTTGCCTCGCTTGCCATTTAGTCAGTGACCTTCCGATGTGCAAGGGGAAATTATAGGCAAAGATTTTCAGGAACAGTATGAGCTGGGACTGGGAGCGGGTTTGACGTTTTTCAGAGTTTGAGTATTTTTGTTTGAAACCATCTCTAAAAAATACACCCCATACCTCATTTTAATATGATCTGGGTTCTCTAGGGTCATTCACAAGATCTTTGGGCTGACTTACACAGGCCAAATAGATCCATTTAACAGATGAGCTGAAAGGCTTTTTAACTTCTGAGGCCCAAGATCAGCTTTTTGTGTTATCTCTTGAAACAATTGATGGAGGAACTACAACTTAATGCACCATGGACTTTCCATTCCTTACATAACATCAGAAATGAGGAACATGGGTAGAGTTAGATCCAAACCTCAATTACACAAATCAAAAAATATAGTGAACATCACTGAGAGTTGTTTGGGGGACAGATTATCTGGTCTCTGAAGATGATTCAGCAAAGAAAAGAGAGGGAGCAGCCAGGGGCCAGTGGAGGCAGTTACGTATGCAAAGTCAGTGATGGCATCTGTTATATCGTTTGGAGTTCCACAGTTTAGAAAGAAATCACTGGAAACACAGAGAGCTTGAGCAGTTGCAAGTGTCCATTTATTCCATAACACAGAAATAACTAGAACAAGCCCAAACTGGCTGAGCTGACCCCTAGTGACCTAATTCAGTTACTATAACAACAAGATCTATATCTACAACCCCAACACACAACAGCATCCATCACTTGATCATGGGTGGTTATTATTAGTCACTCATCATGTACTAAACAGCGTGAGTCAAAGAGCAAAGTCCCTGCCAGGTGACGCTCAGTATATCTGAGGAGACCATCTTGTCTTGGTCTAAGCTTAATAATAGTTTTCTTCTGCATAATCTCCCCCTGCTCACCATGACCGGTCTCAAGCCCACTGGAACAGGGGGGCAAGATCTACAAGCAGATATCCAGATTGGGAGTGCCTGGAAGGCTGCTTTTTTGTTGGCCTGCCCTCTTAGCAGGATCTACCCCTGAGTACAGCTAATGAGTACATTTTGTGGACTCATCATAGCAGATACAGCTTGTTACCCCTGGCAGGATAGAAAGAGAGAGAATTTTGGTCAGAGGGAGGTAGGGGAAATGACAGGGAGGCCCGAGGAACTGGAAGGCTGGGGTTGAGGTGGATATTCTGCTTTCACTAGTCAAGTTACCAGTGAAGGTGACACTTGGTCCAATATGTCTGGTCTTTATCTGGAGCAGAGCGGGAATGCCACATGCAGCCATTCAATCCTCAGGCCATCATGTCCCCAGCTCTGTGTTGCCCAGTCTCCCAAGTAGACTTTGAAGGGACTCCACTGCTTTAGGGCAGGGCTTAAATTCAGATGGACCCCACTGGAGTGGGGCTCTGGTAAATAATTTCAAATCTAACCAAGCCCTGGTGCCTCCTGTGGGGGAGCTCCAGGAAATAATCTCTGACAATTTAAGTCTTGGCTACAAAGATCCTCCAGAGGAGGCTAAAAGTGCCACTGGAACCCTCTCTAGCCCCTAACAGTATCTACCAAACCCCAAGCGCATTCTCCCGGGTCTCTGACCAGACTGTGGCTGGGTGAAAACCCAAACTCTCTCTCCTCCCTTCCAATCTGCCCACAGGAGCTCCCTACCCTGGTGGTGCCTCTTTCTGTTTGTTCCAGGACACCCTTCGGAAGAAGATGTTTTATGTCAGTGTTTATTACACTAATTAAATATTTGCAGTCATTTTCTCCCATTTGAAAACATCTGAATCTAGAACCAAAATACTATATTCCATTTTTGCTGCTACTTATGATGGATTATTGAAAAAAAGCTCTCTTGGCTGAGAGGGGTTGTTTACCCCCACCCCCCACCCCACAGGGTTAATGTGGGCCTGAGAGGCCAATGAACGCACCGGATTGCACCATCAGCAGGGGATACAGAGAGGAAAAAGCTGCTACGAGAGGACATCCTAGTCTTTTCTACATCCCAAAAGGATTTGTAACTTTCTGCTTGGCTAGTGCTCAATCAGGAAATACAGCATCATTTGCTTTCAGGTAAATAATGATTTGATGGCCCACCTCAAGTAAATTATTAACAGAATGCGTAAACAGCACTGGACCAGAAATTGATCTTTGGAGCTTACCCCAAACTACTCCAGAACTTCCCACCTGTAGCATCCTCAACTGAAATAATAGAAAACACATTTGTCTGGTTGTACATGCTATAGTTAAGGTTATGTTCACACTTCAATTAAAACTTCACTTCCTCAGTGCTATTTGAAAAATTTTACTCTTTGGCTCACCTTTTCATGCTTGGCCTTAGCTCCCTAAAATTTATCTTTCTAGAAAGTTTATGCAAAAATGAACCATGTGGGAAGTTTCAGAGGGGTAGCTGTGTTAGTCTGTAACTTTAAATACAACGAGTAGTCCTGTGGCACATTAAGATCAGTTTTGCAGTTTTCCAACCATGCTGGAAAATCACTAAGGACCAGGATCTGATAAGTCTATATTTGCTGAATGGTGTCATATTCCAGGGGTAAGCAAAGTGAAATTATGGAGTAAGGTGCTACTTGCCAAAAGTAAAGACATCGTACTCTTTCCCTAGGTTTATATTTATGACAGTAATTATAAGATTGTCATATAGAGGCTACCTAGCTATGCTATTCAGTAGTTACACACGTTTGTGACTTTGTTCAACTGTTTTACTGTGGGTTTCCATAAACTTCTGACAAAGATCTTGATCTTGGGAAACTTCTAATGAAATTATTAGAGATTAATGTCTGAATCACCATTTTCTTTTAATTATGTTAATACAACATAAAAATCACAATTTCAAAAAGTCATGAAGTGCAAAAATTGAAGTTTTTATGGAACCTAGTCTAAATTACACACCCAGGGTAGTATTGTATGCATATCAGCCGCAGTTACACCTCCAACTAGTTGAGACTTCCCATTTCTGGAAGCCACGCTAAGTGAAGAGATTTCTTTTTAATTATGTGCCAGAAACCAATAAAACTAAGGGAACTGTTCAAATGAAGAGGCACTGCCAGAGGTTCAAGTGGAGAGTTCAACAAGACTCTCCACTTGTATGGTGGTATCTTCATGTAAGATACCTAGATAGCAAGTGTGAAAACACCAGCACAGAGGATGGAGGGTAATTGGGGCCAATATCAGACAAAATCCAAAATATTGGGATCGTCCCTATAAAATCGAGACACCTGGTCACCGTATCCCCATGGAATTCATCATCCAAGTGAGAAGCCAGTCCAAACCTGTTTAACTTTAAAAAAAGAAATCAAATGGAAATGGAAAGATGTGAACTGTTTCTCTTGCATCTGCAGCAGGAAGCCAGATGGGAGGATGTTAGAGAAGGTCCTAGGCAGCAGCACTATAGCAAAGCAGAGAGAATGTAGCTTTATGGATAGTACATTTTTAGTTTTTTCCTTATTCTAATTTAATGCTTGTTCAGTGTTTAAAGAAAACTTTGTGGTTCTTTACCAAGACAAAAATCAGGGTAGGTGCCAGCACTTTGTTTCAAGCAACACACGTCTCTGTCTCTTCCTTTAATAGTATTATCCGAGGAGGTGTTAATGGCTGCCATCAATCTCAGGCCTGGTTAAGCGAATGGATGTACTAACCACCTTTCTTTCCAGATAAATGGAAGGAGCAATTAAGCCCGTTTGTGGAATGAGATAGTTGGAGACAATAAAAGCCACCACTCAAAGCAATAGGCCTCATGGAGGAAACTGGAGGGCTAAGCCATGTGATCTGTGGATGGTGCAGAGACATAATTAAGCACATACCTAACTCTGCAACCCGTGAATAGCCCCAGTTACTTCCAAGGGCTATTCACAGAGCACCTAGTTAAGGATGTGTGTATGTCAGTGGTCACCAACCAGTAGATCTGGGAGCCTCTTACAGGTGATCCTGACTGGTTTGGCCAGGAGGCTATCAAGTGCCAGCACTTCAGCTGCCCCTCCCCCTACTGCTGTATACCTCCTGCCCTTTGCCTTGGAGCTGCCACCCTCTACCCCCGGGAGCCTCCTTCTTGCTGTGCCGGGCAGGGGAGGGAGAAGAGGGGTGCTGAAGTCAAGGTGCCCCCTCTCCCACCCTGTATCCTATCTCCACTGAGCAGAGAGGGGGCACCATAGGACTTGGGATGGAGTTTGCAGGCTGCTTTTGGGAGTGGTACAGGGTCAGGGCAGGGGTGAGCCTGCCTTAGCCCGACTGCATCACCACCCAGGTAAGCAGTGCCCAGTTGAGGTAAGCAGTGCCCAGTTGAAGTCCACATCCTGAAACACTAACCCAGTTACAAACTCCCTCTTACACACGAAGCCCCCACTCTAGCCCCGAGCACCCCTGCATCCAATGCCCTCCCAGAGCCTACACCTAGAACCCCCTCAGACACCCCAACCGCCTGCCCCAAGCTCAGCTCAGAGCCCCTCTCACACTCCAAATCCCTTAATCCAAGACCAGAGCCTGAACCCTAACCCACTGCTCTGGCCTGGGGAAAGTGAGGGAGGATGGGGTAAGCAGGGGCGGGGCCTTGGATAAAGGGCACAAAGGAGGCAGGGCAAGAGTATTTGGGTTTGAGGTAGATCTTGAATTGCACTTCAATTCAAAAAGTGATCTCATGCTTAAAAAGAGACCACTGGTGTATGTCATTGCAGGATTAAGACCTTAGTTACACATAGCTACAGATATTTGGAAAACTGTACTTGAAAGCATTTTGTGAAGTCAAAGGAAATAATGTAGCGTGCCTGGCCTGTAAATGATTTCTAAAGGGCTACAGCTTTATTATTACAAAATTACACTTATTCTCCCAAAGAAGGCAGATCACATGCCATCATTCAGTACATGCTAAGTCTAAAGTTTTGAAACCGCCTTTTTATGTTAAAAAAAATCTGAAAATGTCATTTAGTAGCTGAAAAATATTTCCTCTTCCACAACATGTTTGTATATCGTAACGATGATATTTATTAAACTTTTCTAATCAGTCGATTATAGCTCAAAACCTAGAAAAAGCATTTCAGCTCAAAAGATTAAAAAAATTATAACTGAAATTAGAGTGCAAAGAGGAATCTATTCCTGAACTTTACCTTTGCTTTTGCAACACTAAAATTGATTTACGAGAGGTTTATAGCCATTATAAATGGGAATAATTATAAAAGTTATCAAATCTGTAGAATGTATAAATCTGGAAAAATATGAATATAAACATCAGTAAATGACCGCTTGCAACTACCAGTTGTAGAAATCCAATGCTGGCTCTTAGCTGGTCCGTAACATTGTAACACCCTAGCTTCTTCAGTAGAATGATGAACTTGTCTCAAAGATCTTAGGGACAAGTGCAACAGTTATTCTGCTTCCTCTTCATGTATTGGATTGAGTAGGTTCCCTCAGTCCATCTTTCAGTTGTCCTACCTGCAAATATGTCCACTCCCTTCCTGCCCAGAAATCTTATCCCCACCCCATTACAAAAATTTCCTCTCTAGTAGAGTCTAATTATGATCTAACTTCTCTCTCTCTCTTCCAGAATTTCATCAGGAATTTTCTTGGGAAGCCTCTTTGATTTTATGGATTTCAGATTCAAATTCAAGAGTAACATTTCTTCTCTTACACAAAGAAGAAATATGCCAATATGCAAGGAGCAAATGCCCGCATCGCTCCTTGCATATTGCTTTTTGCAGTGCCAGTCTTTGCTGCTCTTCCCACCCAAGCAAGCTAACCCTCTAAATCGGGGCCTGGAATGGTGCCCAAAAAGACAGGAGGTTACCTGTTCACAGTGAAGATTTTGGTGTCTGCCTTGTGCTGCTGTGTTTCCTCTCTCATGGAGAACAGAGTGGGAAAGAAAAGGGAAATGAAGTTGGTGGTAGAGCCATTGAGAATTCCGCCCTGGGCGTCAGCCTTCCATGGTAAAAAGGAGGAAGTAACTGAAATGCCTTTCACAGTTATTTATTACAGGACTTTGCCCCCAGTTCAGCATTTATTCCATTTCCACAGCAGGGATTCCAAACAGTGGTGAGGTCAATCACGCTCATGCGTAATGCTTGCCTGAGCCTTAGCTTTAGTCTCTCTACAGCATGTGGCTCCAGTCAGACTCCTGAAAGGACATCCCAAAGGGAAAGGAATTGGGCCTGAGCCTCTTGCTTCAAGAAGGAAAAATAAACTCAAGAATCTCCTGCCAGTCCTGGAGGGCCACTGTAAAGGTATAAGCTACTGAGGTTTATCCTGTGCAGCCTTGGAAAATGGAAAAGGGAAGGGACTACTCATCAGTTTGTGTTATTAAGCACTCTAGTTTTGTTAACACCAATGTTGTCAAACTCCTGAGAGAACAATTCTCCTTGTGAAGGACTCAAAGTGGCCCTGGATTCAGGAGTTCAGGGAAGTGTTAACCTCCTTCCAGTCCCACCCGGAAATGCGAACAGTCTGACTCAAAGTCCAAGCCATCTTGGTGGCTCAGTTTTCAATCTCTTGTCTCATGAAATGTCATCTCACTAGCACCCCAGTCTGCCAAGGAGCCCTCCAGCAACAATGCAGAAGTCAAGACCCAACTGAAAAATAATCCCTTTGGGCTCTCATTATCTGTAACCAAGATGCAAAAAGGGGCATTCTGATTTCCACCCAGAATCCACTAGTGCCACGGAGAAGAACAGAGTGTTAAGATGCTAGGCAGCTCTTTGGCTTTATGAGGGGCTGGGGATGGAGTTCAGGAGGCTATTGGTCTTTTTTCACACTGTGAGCCGAGGCAGCCAAGCTGGGTGGGAGGGGCAGCTACTTTGAATGTAACATTTCCTTACCCCGTCCCATTCCTCCGGTGCCTGGCTCTGAGGGAAGGGGGGCGCTCCCAGCACTGGGAGTGCCTAGCTCTGGGGATGGGTGAGTGCATTGAGATGGGGGCGCTGTGGGGGCTGGCTCAGGGGAGGGATTGGAGTGCATTGGGATTGGAGGTGCTGGGGGGGGGGCCTGGCTCTGGGACAAGGGTGGTTGTGTTGTACTTAAAAGTACTGCATGGGATCTTTTAAGGGGGAAAAGGCAAAATGCCACATTTTTTGGTAATACACACATATAGCAGTCAACACTTATATGCATATAATACAGCACACCCACACACACACCCACCATGTCTTGTTTTTACCTATAGTTGTTCCACCTAACTGCATTGGCCAGGTTAGTTAGGTCGGGGAGGGTTGGAGCTGGATCAGTGCTCCCATGTGACTGCAAGATGCCTTAGATCAGTGGTCTCCAACCTTTTTACACCCAAGATCACTTTTTAAATCTCAGAACAGGTGAAGATCTACCTCCCCGCCCCTTCCTTGAAGCCCCACCCCTTCCTTGAAGCCACGCCCCTTCCTTGAAGCCATGCCCTCTCTATTCTCCTGTCCATCACTTGCTATCCCCAGCCCTTATACACTCTGTTAAACAGTTTATTTTTAAATTATGCAATATATAAAATTAAAATCACATGTTTATAGTTATGAAATAAATGGTCTGTTTTTAATTCATGCTATTTAAATGTAAAATGAAGCATTTACAATTATACATTTTGTTCTCTGCTATTTTGTAAATCTAAAATCAAGTATTGATAATTATATATTTTTTTCCTCCAATAACAAAGTCTCAGTGTGACACCTGTGACTGAACAGTATCTGCCAGTGTCTTGAAGTCTGGGTTGTAGTCTGAGATAGCTAGTCGTATACAGTCCATCAGATGGGCATCTGTGAGGCGGGTGCGATACTTGGACTTGATTATCTTTAATTGGGAAAATGCTGTCTCACAGAGCTATGTGGAGCCAAAGGAAGTCTTCACTTTGAAAGCACAAGATGATAGAAGTGGATATTTTTCTCCGTTTACCATTCTCCAAAAATCACTGTCCCTTGCTCTGAGTTTCAGCTCAATATCATTTTGCATAGTAATTATCTCCATATTAAGTCCATTGTAAATGAAACACCTGATGAAATTTGGTAGCCAAGCCGCGAATGTCTTCTACTTGAAGGAATAGATTTAAGACAAACATGACAATTGGTTCCATCACATCTAATTCCTGAAATCTCCTGTTAAATTCCTCTGCTAATTTCTTCAGGTGTGCACAGAAGTTTTCTGGGTGGAACCATTTTTCTTTCTCATTAATTTTTTCTAGTATTCCCCCCAAACTTGGGAAGTCATGCAGTGTTTTATTCGCTAATCTGGAGGACCATAGGCCCAGTTTCAGTTTGAATGCATTCACAGCACTGAGCATATGTGCTAAGTCTCTGTCCTTTCCCTGAAGTTCACAGTTCAACTCATTCAGTTTTGATGTCATATCTGTAAGGAACCCAAAGTCTAGCAACCATGCACTATCTGACAGCTCACTGTACACTTCATTCCTTGATTTAAGAAAAGTGTTAATTTCAGGCATCAGCTCTAAAAATCTTTGCAGGACCTTTCCTCGACTTAACCACCTCACATCAGCATGGAGGATTAGTTCACCATAGGCAGCATCCAGTTCGTTGAGTAAGGATTTAAATAGGCGGTGCTGAAGGGGTCTTGCTCGAATTGAGTTTACAATCTTAACAACTACTTTCATTATATGAGAGAAGTCCATAACTTTACTTGCTAATACTTGCTGGAGGATTATACAGTAATAATTGACAAAAGAAGGGAAATCAGGATCATTCCTGCAAAATGCAACAAAGCCCGCATTTGCACCAAGCATGGCTGGTGCACCATCTGTTGTGATGGAAACCAATTTCTTGATTGGAATGTTTTTCTCAAGGACATACCTTTTGAATGTGTTGTATATATCCTCACCTCTTGTTCTCTCTTTAAGGGGCAAAAGGGTGAGAAGATCCTCTTTAATTGTCATATCCTTAAAAACCATATGCACAAAAACAATCAGCTGGGCAGTGTCGGTCATGTCAATAGATTCATCAAACTGCAGTGAGAAGCATTTGCAGTCCTTCAGGTCCTGCTGTAGTTGCTGAAAGACGTCTTCTGACAAAGATTCCACTCTTCTTGCTACTGTGGAAGCACCAAGTGACACGCCCTGGATCGCTGTCATTATTTCTTCTTTGTTTTTAAAATCTTTGAACAAAGAGTCAGCTGCCATAATCATTGCTTCTTTAATTATTTTGCCATCTTTGAATGATTTCTTATGTTTTGCCAGCAAATGGCAAATACGAAATGATGCTTCAGTGCAGGCCTTGCCTTTTGCTGCTGGTTTAAAAAATAATGACTGTCGAGCTTTCAAAATGGCCTTCAGTTCATTAACTTTCTTTGTACGTAGCATGCTGTTCAAGGGAAAACTATCCTTGAATTTACTATGTACTGTTGTATGGTGTCATTCCAAATTGCTCCTTTTACTTAATGATAAACTTTGATGACATATCAAGCATACGCTCTTATCTTTTATATTTGTGAACAGAAATTCATTTTCCCATTCCATGTGGAAGTTGTACATTTTTTATTTCTTAGATGGCCTAGGTTCGCCATTCATGTTTATCGCCAGCCAGGGAGGTAGAGCTAAAATAAAAAGCAAGATAGCACTAAACTACCAAATGTGTGATATTTGTGTTTTGGTACAATGTGGTGATATTATTGTCATGGACAGACCGAACACAGTTTTTACAGCTGTTTGGATTTAGAATTTAAAATTTTCATGATTTATTTGTGCATGCTAGTCAGTGTGGTCTGCTGGAGCTGGAACCCAGCAGGCACAGCTTCACCGGGCGCCAGGCCTTTCGTAGGACCCACCGGACCCAGTTAGAATCATAGCTGCTGTCAGTGATGGATACACTCAAGACAGCACAGGTCAATATGAGGGCCTCTCCAGGCTTTACTGTCACTGGGCTGGACGGGACCAGCTACACCTGGCCTGGGAGAGGACAAGGAAAGGAAAAGCAGCAGAGGTTCCATTCTCATTACCAGGCACTGAGGAAAACTCCCAGAAGGCAGGGCTGGGCAGGTCTATGTCTGGGGAGAGACTGAGGCTCCTAGAATATGGCACAGAGGGGACGCTGCCTGGCCAGTTGGCTGTGGCATTCAGCTGCCCCACTCCACCTGATGGGGTGGCTTCTCCTCTGTCAGCCCACGTGGAGCATGGTGCATCTGAGATGAACACAGTAGCCTCCCCACAAATTGAAATTAAGGGGATTGTTCAAATTTACAAGGGGAGGGGGATCAGGACCTATGAGAGGTGAGACTGTGAGGGTGAAGGTGGGCTGTATGGCATCATAGCTCACAAAACTGGGGGGTGTTGGGGAAATTCAGGGGGATATTCACCCCCATGGGGGGTAGGGAAATCCCTGGCTGAGTGCCATGGCCAGGCAGCTTCCCCTCTTCACCAGCCCACCTGGAGCTGGTGCACCCTGCCTGAGCGCCATGGCCAGCTGGCCAGGCAGCCCCTTCGCTTCGCTCTAGCCCTGCTGCCCTGCGCTCAGCCCGGGAGGCTGCACAAGGATCCTTGGGAAGCCGTTCATCTTTTGCTCCAGTACAGCTGGAGCTTGGCGCAGCCTCTCTGAGCTGAGCGCAGGGCAGCCGGGCTGGAGTGAAGAGAAGTGGCTGCCCGGCCAGCTGCCCATGACGCTCAGCCAAGGTGCACCATGCTCCACGTGGGCTGGTGCAGAGGGGAAGCTGCCTGGCCAGCTGGCTGTGGCGTTCAGCCCGGAGGAGGCTGAACCGCGCTCCAGCTGATCGGGCGGCTTCTCCTCTGCACCAGCCCACGTGGAGCATGGTGCACCCTGGCTGAGCGCCATGGCCAGCTGGTCGGGCAGCCGCTTCTCTTCGCTCCCAGCCCGGCTGCCCTGCGCTCAGCCCAGGGAGGCTGCGCCTAGCTCCAGCTGTGCTGAAGTAAGCTTCCCGGGCTGAGCGCAGGGCAGCCGGGCTGGAGCGAAGAGAAGCGGCTGCCCGGCCAGCTGGCCATGGTGCTCAGACAGCGTCTACCACGCTCCACGTGGGCAGGCACAGAGGAGAAGCCGCCCGATCAGCTGGAGTGTGGTTCAGCCTCCTCTGGGCTGAATGCCACAGCCAGCTGGCCAGGCAGCTTTCCCCTCTGCACCAGCCCACGTGGAGCATGGTGCACCTTGGCTGAGCGCCATGGCTTCTCTTCTCTCCAGCCCGGCTGCCCTGCGCTCAGCCCAGAGAGGCTGCGCCTAGCTCCAGCTGTGCTGGAGTAAGTTTCCCGGGCTGAGCGCAGGGCAGCCGGGCTAGAGCGAAGAGAAGCAGCTGCCCGGCCAGCTGGCCATGGCGCTCAGCCAGGGTGCCCCACGCTCCACGTGGGCAGGCACAGAGGAGAAGCTGCCCGATCAGCTGGAGCGCGGGGCAGCCTCTTTCAGCTGAAGGCCACAGCCAGCTGGCCGGGGTGTTTCAGCCCTCCCGACTTCCCAGCTCCCACCATTCCGCGCAGCTACTCACCTGTGTTGTTGCTCAGTGAGTAGCTGCTCCTCAAATGAGGAAATCAAATGTAAATGTACTGCGCAGGCACGCAGTTCAGAGAGGGCTCAAGAGCGACTCTTAGAGCCCCTGAGATCGACTGGTAGATCGCGATCTACCGGTTGTTGAGCACAGCCTTAGATGCATAGTGTCTTCCCTCTCATGCCGAGAGTCATCATATGCATATGCAGTTATTCATCTGTGGCACCTTCTTCTGGGTGTTGTTTTAATGCTCGCCCATTCACCTTCAAAGAGGGAGCTTCCAAAAGCAGGTGCTTGCTGCTTACTCCCAAGGCATCCATAGGTCCAGTCTTCTATCAATGAGCCCACTTCACATGTCCCATTGTTCTCATTGTTTTTGAATCTGGCTTCCACCTTTCTCCAACCATTGCAAGTGCCCAGAGGTGCTTTTTTTTCATGCCTTATCCATTCACACCTCATTCACTCAACAGGACAATCAATTTAGCAAAAGGGGGTACAAAGTCTACAAGATACAAGGTTTCTATGAAAAAAGGCTTAATACAAAGTTTCTATGTTCTATAAAAGTATACAAAGTTTCTATAAAAGGACTTAATACAACAAACTAAAGACTTATTACAATGCTAAAAGGACTTGATACAAAGATAAAATAAAAAAATTCAATGAGAAAATGATTAATACAGAGATTAATGAGATTTACCTACAGTTGCATTGGTATGGAGGGTGCTGGGGTGCCTGCTCTGGGGAAGGGGTGAGTGCATTGGGATTGGGGGGCACTGGGGGACCTGGCTGAAGGGGACAGGTGAGTGCATTGGGGTTACTTATAATTTTTTTTAAATAAAAGATACTTTATAACAAAAGGAAAACTTAAAAAACAATAGTTTGGTAGCACTTTATTTTTATTTATTTATTATTTTTTTGCTGACTTAGAAATAATAACAGATCCATAGTAACAAATGATTGGGGGGGGGGCGCAAATTTGGCCTTTGCCCCTGGGTGCATAACACCCTCGCTACGCCTCTGGTTCCATGGGCCAGAGGGAGGGACAAGGAGGACTGAGGTTCAGGGCTTTCCATGGGCTGGATTTCCTCTTCTGGGGTTTCAGGGTTAGTGGATTTTGTCCCCCCCCCCAAGCTCTGGGGTGCGAACAAAAATGAGGGGTTCTGTGTGCAGGACCGGGCTACCGGAAAGGGGAGTCACAGTGCACAGAGGCTTTTAGCTCCGCTTCGCTCTGCTTCTTCCCCATGAGGCAGATCTGGCGGGGAGGCTTGGGGCTCCTCCCTCCCCCAGAGGAAAGCCACCGCTGGCACTCCCACCTCGCAGGGGGTGGTGGTGCAAGGTTGGAATGCCAGTGTGGGCTCCCTGCTTAGGGGAGAGAGAGGGAGGGAGGGTGGAAAGGCGGGAAGCTGAGCTCAAGCCATGGACCAACTGGAAGGCAGTCCCGGACCACTACTGGACCGCAGTTTGAGAACCACTGCTATAGTACAAAAACTTGCTTACAAAATCTTCCTATGCTTTCTGTCTATCCCTGCTGTAAACTTTCTTTTTCTGCCCCCTGTTGAAGAGAGCCCTTAAAGGACAATATCCCTTTTCTTCAAGATAGCTGGACAAATGAGTTTCCCTTTCTGACTATTTAATTAACTGGTTTTAAAAGAATCCTTCACCAAATCAGTACTGGGGTAAGATATAAAATCATTTGTTATGCCTAAAAACTTTGGAAACATATTTTT
This sequence comes from Rafetus swinhoei, assembly GCA_019425775.1. Lineage (NCBI taxonomy): Eukaryota > Metazoa > Chordata > Testudines > Trionychidae > Rafetus > Rafetus swinhoei. Next base: position 50,642,594 of record CM033432.1, read on the forward strand.
AACATAAACATATGGTGACATTTCACAAATATGTCTATTGTTATGAAGATCACACAAAATAAATTAGTGTACCCTTTTTTCTAAATGCAATAAACTTTGTTATGAACACACTAAACTGCTCTGACTGATTAATTTAAAATAATGTCTTTGTTTCAGTGCATCAGATATATAGTATCTGGAATGATTACTTTTTGAAGGCTTAAAAGTACATTTAAAATATAAAATCAGCTTGGAAATACTTATTAAGAAAATGTAAACAACAGAACAGCTGCATCTTGTATTCTATATTTAACGTTGTATTCATCAAGACTTGCCCTTATCACAAAGTTTTTCAAATAAATCTCTGACAAACTTCAAGGTACATCAGAAAACCTGAGACTGACATTTTTTATTCCCAAATTTAGTGTTTTTAATTAGGTACCTTCTGCATGTTTAGTCTTCACAGTCTGGCATGCAGTAGAAAACACGTTCCATTTTCTTTGGAACGTCTCAGAGGGGTAGCCATGTCAATCTGTAACTTTAAAAACAACAAGCAGTCCTGTCGCCCCTTAGAGACTAACAAAAATATATACTATCACGAGCTTTCATGGGCAAAACCCACTTCCACAGATGAGCTTCATCAGAAGTCCAGCTCATCATCTGATGAAGTGGGTTTTGCCCACGAAATGATACTGTATATATTTTTGTTAGTCTCTAAGGTGTCACAGAACTAATAGTTTTTTATAGAAGGAAATTGTAGAAGAGTATTCTTTTCAAATGTAATTTGTTACACTTGGGTTCAGGAATTTGGCTGGAAGGGATGAGCAGGGATGGGGAGAGACGAGGGAGACAATGGGGAGAGGGTAGGGTCTGAGCAGAGTGGGGGGATGGCCTGGGGCAGAGCAGGGGTGGAGTATGGGCAGGGCCATAGCCTGGGGAGCTTGCCTTCCCATGCAGCAGCTTCACCCACTGCCTGCGGCCGCTTGCTAAGGGACTCTGCAGTGTAAGTGTCTATGTGTGGGTGTGAGAGTGGTAGTTTGGAAGATCACTAAACTGTATGCAAAGAGCTGTGGAGAGGCAAAAGAAATGTATCTAGGACTGTCCTACAGAGAGTGAATATATTCATTGTTCAGAACAGTTATGGTTATGGGACTCTGCAATACCTAGACACATTTATAGTTGTAATTTGTGGTGACAAGGTTAAGCAGAGGCTTGGAGATAATGTTGATAAGTTTGGTCAATATTGATGAATAAATAAACGTGATAAGAGTAAAAACTGTTTAGTCCAGGTGACACTAAATCTTGCAGGTTTGGAGAATACACCAGTAGGGACGTCCATTGACGGAAGTGTTTCTTCCCAACAGCTCCCTACTTAAGAGATTTCTCTCTGGATCAGAAGGGTTTAAATAGCACATGGCACTAGTGCTGTCATTGCCTCTATCTTTGTGTAAGTCACACAGAACTCAGCCTTTTCATACTGCAGAATCACAGATGCTGAGCACAGGTTTATGTTAGTCCCAATCGCATTCTTGAGGTTTCTGAAGAGGTGTGGCTATGGATGTAACAACTAAATGCTTACTGCTCAGCCAGAAACCCAAGCCTTTGGTAACTCCGTTATTCTCCTCCCTTTACCTAAGCAGATTTGTAATGGTAAATCACTGATGACTGTGGTTAATTCTAAAGGCACATTGTAAATGAAGCTGATTGAATAAAAAAGTACATACCAGCAAAGGACTTTCAAGTACGTCCCCTGATTTTCTTTAGCATCCTGTTTCCTAAGGAAGGTTAATTTCACTCCAGCCACTTCATGTTGTTGGGCTGAAAAGCAGATCCAGAAAGCTTTTGGATCCGTGGTATTGCACTCTTCCACTCACACAATGTGGGGCTTCTTTACTCTGGTTGTTCGAAGGCAGGTCATGCTCCCCTGCCGAGCAATCCCATTACGGTCTGAGTGTCTCTCCATCCTTCACTTTGGAATGCAGCCAACAGAGCATTAAGAGCATATACACAAACAGGCATGCAAATACTACACACAGAGCTGTAACACAGTTAATATCTTATTGGAATTGACATAGAACTTCTCAGTATTTCTGAGGTAGCAACTCATTGAAAGAGACAATTTTTTCTGTAGCTGTGCAGAGCGCACACAGAGAAGGAAGAAGACCATGTGGCTCTTTGCAAAGGGTCCTGTTGTCCAGCCAATGAGAGACTGGCACAGCAGTTGGCAAGTTGTGGTATAGCAGTAGGAGCAGGATGTATCCTGAGTGACGTTCATCCTTTCAACTCAGAGGATGTTCGTGGATCTAAATGCACCAACTACAAGTAACCTATACATGCTGCAATATAGTCATTGACATTCGTCTGTTCCTTAGGCATGCCCCTAGTGCCCAGCTGCATAGTATATGTTTCCAGAGCATTGTCCAGTGGTCAGGAAATCTCACCTCATTGTATAGTAGGTTTTCTAGGGGGGCTGTGATCCACTCCTGTTCGCACTCCACCCACTACTGTAATAATATTTGTACAAGGCATGTATGGGTGGTGGGTCAACCTAGAGCCAGGGGACCTACCCCAGTCCCACCCCTTCTGCCCAAGGCCTTGTCCCCTGCAGGAGCCAAGCCCCCCCTCCCCAACCCCCAGTGCTAGGGCAGACCTTCAACCTTCTTTCCTCCTGTACCCCACACAAGCTCCCTGTCACCGCAGTGGCCTCCTCTGCCCCAGAACATGGAGAGGACAGGTGGGGTGTGGCCCTAGCCTCCCTAGCCCTGGGGTATGGGAGGCCCCAGAGAACGGGGGAAGGCAAGTGTCCCTAGTCTCCTGCCCTGGAAGAAGGCAGGGCACACTGTCCCAGCATCCCCAGTCTCAGTGCAACTGAAGCCTGAAAGCTGTGCTGAAGCAGGGCCTGTTCTGGGAGTGGAACATGGATGGGGCCATGCCTGGCAGTTTGGGAAGCCAGTACCTTCTCTTGCCTCTTATCCTGCCCACCCATGAAGGCATGTCTTATAAAGCATAATTACTGGTCAGTATTGTCCTGGTGAAACATGTGTGGCAACACTGTACGTGAAGTTATAAGATTTCCCTGTATGCTGTTATTAACATGTTTCAAACTCCACAGCCCTGCCCAGGCAAAACTTGGACAGGCCTGTCCTAAACAAAGGAATGTGTGCTTGCCTTAATTTGAATTCAAGCTGTAAACAGGCATGAAACAGGTGAGAAAAAGCCAGCAGGGAACATCTGTCCACATAGACTCTGTCTCCTGGTGCCCAGGATTTGGTCAGTAAGACTGCTGAAAATACGTGATGGAAAATGCTTGAATCTGAGATATAAAATATTTTTAATGCGTTTATTCTTCTTGAAACCATTTCTGTAACCTTCTGCTTCTACTCACTTAAAATCTCTTTATCGTTAACCTGTTTTACTGTTTTCTCTAATCCAGTGCATTTAAATTGAAATGTCTGAATAACTATTTGAGATAAGATGGCATAGGAATAATGGACTTCAAACATTTCTAGGAGAGGACGGGGTGGTGCATCACATAGATTCTGAGGGAAGTCCAGCACAGGTGGTGTTTTGGGGTCACCCTGCAGTATAACCTAAGTTCTGGTGCAAGCCAAGTGTGGCTGGCAGAGCCCCTTAAACCTCAAATTTGTATCAGATTGAGTCTCCCTCTGTTGAGAGCAGCCTGGAATAATGCCGGCATAGGATTGATGTTGATGTTCATGTCAGCCTGCTCCACTGCAGGGACCTTTGCTGCAAGCCAATTAGACTTCTCCCTATAGTGGAACTGAGGTTATCAATGGCTGCCGTTCTTGGATCTGCAGCATCCCACATCCCCTCTGATTTGGGCAGCACTGATGTCACACTCCTCTGCGTATCCCTTCCCTTTTTTCTTTTCTTTTCTCTTCAGCAGCCGAGGAAGTGAGTCCTAGCTCGGGGAAGCGTATGTGCTGCCCAATCCCTCAGCCCTGTAAGGGCCACCGGATTCCTTTCTCCTGACGCGGTCACCCCTCTGATTCTCTGCCCTCCGGTTTCCGGGGCTGCTGTATGAGGGGAAGGTCGCGGGGCGCTGGTGGGCTCCCTCTCACGGCTGGGCCCGGGGCTGCGGCTGGGGCTGGCGGGCGGAAGGGCGCTCTGCAGCTGCTTGGGAACCACCGCGAGCTCCGGGGAGCTGGGCCGCCCGTCTGGCCTCGGCGCGGGGCTCTGTGCCAGGGGCCGCGCCCGGGGCGGGGACATGCTCCGCCAGGGGGCGGACGAAGGCGGCTCTCGCCGAGCTCCACCCGCCGCCTGAGGGGGCCCTGACAGGGCGACCCGACCAGATTGGCGGACAGCGCGCGCGCAGCGCCAAAGCCTGGCGAGACTTCGCTGGGCCTGACCTCTCGCGAGCGGAGCGTGGCGCGTTGCCCTCCGACCCCCCCACTGGCGCAGCGCATGCGCGGCAGCGGTCCGTGAGGGTGCAGGGGAGGCGCCATTTTGGGCCCGCGGCAGCAGGAAGAGCCGGGGATTTTACTGGACGGGGCGCGGGGATCGGAGCGGCAGGTCCCCGGCACCAGGCCCCGGAGTCGGGCCCCTGCCCCGCCCCCTCCACCAGCAGCCTGCGAGCCCTGAGAGGGAGGCGGGGGGCGGCGGCCCGTGATGGAGGCGGAGTACTACGGCGGGGACCAGTCAGGTGCGGGGCGGGAGGGGGCAGCGCACCGTGGGCCGGGGGGGAGGGGCTGGCCGCCGGGCAGCGCCTTCAGCGGAGGGATTCCCCGGGCGGGCGGCCTGAGCGCTGGACTCCTGGCTCCGCACGGCCGGTCGGGGGCCTCGCGCGGGCTCCCCCGCGCCCGGCAGGGAGGCGCGGGCTGTCAGGGACGGCGTGCCGGGGGGGTGCGCTCCTGGCTCTGCCTCGCCACGGGCTGGGGGTCGGAGGCAGCTGGAGGCTGACGGGGTTGCCCTGGGGAGGCTGGGTGACACCAGGGGGCTGTGCGGGGAGGGCCTGGGTGCAAGGTAGGAGGCTGACGGGGTTGCCCTGGGGAGGCTGGGTGACACCAGGGGGCTGTGCGGGGAGGGCCTGGGTGCAAGGTAGGAGGCTGACGGGGTTGCCCTGGGGAGGCTGGGTGACACCAGGGGGCTGTGCGGGGAGGGCCTGGGTGCAAGGTAGGAGGCTGACGGGCCTGTCTTTGCGAGGCGGCGCCTGGGCTTTGGGCTGAGCAGCTGCAGGTGGGCCGAGGTGCCTGTGTGACAGGTAGAGCCGTGGCAGGCGCTTTGGTACTGTTGGAAATGGACTGGCTTGGCTTGTCTTGGCTTGGCCAATAAGCACGAAGAAGAAAAAAAAGCATGAGGTTGAGAGATGCTGTCAAAAGCAACAGCGATGACCATGTCAAGTTCTCATTCCCATCACCTATCATTCTTAAATCAAGAGTTGTGGAAGTTTGGTGTATCAGAGAATCAGGTCATTAAACTTTCCTTCCTCACACAAATGAAAAGGGTTCCCCCCAAACACAGTATTATCCCATTTGTGTACTACATGTAGAAGTCACTACTAAATAGAACCTCCATAACTGTCTTCAAAGAGATCTTTGCCTCACAATGATTTCTACATCGCACTGGCTTGTGAGTTTTATTGTAGTTTGTCTAGGTTGTAGTGATGACATGTATGATGGTTTGAGTGGCCAGGAGGATGTCATCTTCCACCTAGGGAAGTAATAGTGTAGTCAGTTAACCAATAATAATGAATCAACTTTTCAATTAACTGATATCTAACATCCCTACTTCAACCAGGTTAATCCCATTTGAGCCAGAAAGAGGTCTTGCCTAAACTAGGATTTAATTTAATATTAACACGTTGTGAATTAGCACTGTTGGCTAATAAGGATATCAAAACTGTTAACCAGTTAAACCAGAGTGCTTAATCAGTTAACCATTTTATTTTGGATCCCACTGTGACTATGGGGTTCTGCTGACCCATCCGCCAGTCTTTCCACAGTTGGAGCTGCTCTGGCCTGGCATGGCTGTCCACCACCGGAGTTTACTGGCCAGAGCTAATTAACTAGTTAAGAGGCAAGCACACTGGTAAATTTCATGCTTACTGGTATGCTTACTGATTAACATCTGTATTGGCTAACATGCTTAACATCTCAAATCTTAGTCTAGATGAAAAGTCTAACCGACAACAGCATGACCTGATCAAGTGATTTAAGGTCCTGATTTGTTGAGCAAATAAGTGTGATTTTCAAATGTTAGCTCAGGTTATTTTCATACAATTAAAAATTCCTCTGAAGTTTCATTAATGACGTGTCTGCTGTGGGAAAACAAGGGTGCTTCTAAAAAATGATAGCTATTATATTTCCAAATCCTAGTGCAATCAGGGCAAGCTGTAGTTCTAACATGTTAGCTGGTTGAGGTGAACTAATACATGTTAAAACTACAGCTTGCACTGTCTGTGCTAGACTCTTAAAATATGTTAACTACTGCATGATAAAAAAGACACCTTTACTCTAGAGTAGACAGGATCTAAGATGTAGGCCAACATGTTTGAACATTTGTTAGGTGGCTGTGTTGTCCTAGACTTCTCTCTAGGATACAGCACAACCAGCTAACGTGCTTTCAAATGTGTTAGACTGCATATTAATGAGTATTAAGGGAATGTGATAAAGCAATTCAGTTGTGCTGATATGTTGAAAGAAAGTGCTCTTTCTGGCTGTCAAAACAGGCATGGTTGAAAGCTTGGCTGCATGCCACTTTTGTGTAGTTTTTGTATGTGGTTAGTCTAGGGCAGTGGTTCTCAACCTATTTACCATTGTGGGCTGCATATGTAGTGCTCTGTGTTATATGTAGGCTGCATCTGCACAGTCTGAAACCCTTGCCATTTGTGGTGGATGTGCTACTGGCACCACTGTGAATGGTGAAATTTGCGAATACTGGGAGCCAATTTGCGAATACTGGGAGCTGTGACTCCCAGACTGGCTCCTGGCAGCCGCAAGGAACTAAGCATGTGGCCGGGAGCTGTGGTAAGCTCCTTGCATCTTCCAGCCACCACAGTAAGTTGCCTGCATCTCCTGGCCACAGCAGTGAGCTTCCCATGGCTCCTGAACTTACTGTGGCTCCGGGAAGCCACCTCTTCCCAGGCCAGGACAGGAGAGACTTGTAAATATGTGGAATCGTGAAGGTCCACTGCACTACTTAGATGGCTCTGAGATTGTCATGTGGTCTGGAGCTGTGTGCTGATTGGGCCACTGGAGAGTTTTATCATTTCAACTACATCTGTTTCTAAAACAAAGTTGTTATAGTAGTACAAAAACTATGCAGACATGCCCTAAAACATGCAGGTTAACCTCATTAGGTCTCTGACAATGTCATTGAGTATGAAGTGGTTGTTTTTATGCTACATGTAGTTTTGATGATCATATGAAACTGTTGGTCCCATTTTTATAATGTAAGTTTCTGTGGCCTGTGTCTCTGAGAGTAGTAAGGATCACTGTGGCAGATTTGCCTCTACTTCAAACTTTCCTGATACGTTTTGTTCTGGAAATAATTTTAAATGGTTCATTTTCAGAGTGTAGCTGCTGGGAATCACAATCCTTAAAGGATCTGCTATAAAAGCAGCAAATTTTTTATCATTTAATTGATAGTGTGTACTGTAACTTCTGGTTTTACTCTCTGAAATCTAATACTTGCTGAAGTCTTTTTCCATCTTCTAACAGTATTGTTTTAATTCTGGGAGTGGAAGTTCTGATTGTGGATCATGCCTGCTAGGTCTTTTTTGCAGAAATGTCAAAAAGCTCATATTTTTTAGCTGTTGAAAGAAATTATTGACTTTTAAATGTTTTTATTTTGGTACAGATGATGGTGGAGCCACCCCAGTACAGGATGAACGGGATTCAGGGTCTGATGCTGAAGATGATGTAAATGATCAGCACTCTGGATCAGACAATGAAAGCATAGGGCATCATTCAGAGGTACATTAATCAAATGTTTTCATTTGATTAAATAGAACATGTCTTTCTGTAGCCTGAATTTCAATGAGGGCCTTCCTCTTAATGGAGTTTAATTTTATATTGGGTTCATTAAACCAGACCCGTAAAACAGTCTTGCAAGATTTCCTTGTCCAGACATCCAGGGCATGTAGTTTTTTTGGCAAGTAAATAGAAGAGTAGTTTATTTTTCATGATAAAAGGATAATCTGTGCTTGAGCTAGTAGAGTATACTTCTGGGGAAATTCTGGAAAGAAAAAAAAAGAAAAAAAAAAACCCACCCTGCACACAATATTTTAAAATTCTGTTTATTTGATTTGTCAGTTAATATATGTGGAGGTAGTGGGGGGCATAGGCCAATGGCTGCATGAAGTGGGAGATTACCTTGCAAACCCCCTCTCCTCTCCCCTCCCCCCCCCCATATGGACTTGGCAGTGAGTCTGCACCCATCCCTTACACAGCGTGAGGGCTGGGCCTGCCCCAGAAACACCCCAGGATCCTGTCCCTTCATGCCAGGTGCACCAAGATAGTAAATAGGGACAGGCTCACATGCACGCCCAGCCCTGGCCCCTGATCAGCTATGGGACAAGCAGCCTCAGTCCAACAGGATCCAAGTGTGGAGAGATTTATGAGGTGCGATTTGGGTGCAGGTGGCTTGATGGGGCTCTCAATGCGGCAGGGTCTGGATGTACAGGGATTTGGCGGTGGGTTCTGGGTGTATGTGGACTGGGCCTCTGTGAAAGGTCCAGTGAAGGTGGTTGGGGCTCAACAGAGTGGTCTTGGTATGGGGAAATACATGGGGCTCCAGGTGCTGCGAGAGTGAGGCTTTGTGGAATGGAGGTGTGGGTATGGTGGGGTTCATTGGGATCCAGGTGGGGATGGGGCTCATTGAAGTGGGGTTGAGAGTGGGGCACACAGGTGGTAGTCTGGGTATACAGTTGGGGTTCAGATGCAGGGAGGGTGGGGCTTGGTGGGAGAGTTCAGGGTACAGAGAGCTGAGGCTTATGGGGGGGTTGTAGGTAGGTATGTGGGGATCAGGATGCACTGGGACTGGGCAAATGGGGGAACAGCTCCCCATACAGGGACCCCTCCTGTTGCAGCTGAGATGTGATGTGGGTAGGAAGTCAGGGGAAGGGGTGCAGAGCTTCCTCCAGTTGGGGAGATTTCTGGGGGTGGATGTAACCCTGCCCTGGCCGCTCCTTGCAGGGGAAGAGGAAGTCTGTTCCTCTCCCAGCCCAGCTGCGACTGGCAGCTGACTCTGGTGCAGGAGAGGAAGTTCCATCACCCACCCCCAGCAGTGATTTACCTCTCTCCTGGCTGCTCCAGGTGCCCAAAATAATGTGCCTGTGCTGCTGGTGAGAAGCTTGTTTTTGCAGCTTTCCTCTGCTTCCCTGTCATTTTTGGCGGGGAAGCAAAGAAATCTGTTGCGGGGGGAGGGAAAAGACGAATTCTGCATACATGCGTTAGTGCAGAACTCCCCTTGAAGTAAAAGTTTCACGATAGTTTTGCAAAGCTGCTTTAAAAATATCCTTACAGACATCACAAATTATTAACATCTGCAAATAATTTCACACACATTTGAAATAATAATGCTGTTATTAGGGATTTGTAGCTCAGTGTACAATTTTGCATGTTTATGCTGAAGTTTGTCAGTACAGGAGTAAATTTTCTTGAAAAAAAAATCCCAGACCAAACCCTCCCTGGTCAGTTAAGTTATAGAAAGGGTGTGAAGGAACTACATCTTCACTATTTTGATGTTGTGATGTTTTTCCATGTCAAAAAGCTCATTCATGTTGGAAGAGTACAGGTGCCTGTGTCCTCTCTGCAATTCATGGTGTGGATGGCTTCCCATGTGGTCTGGAATCCATATTGGGAAAGAGGGTAGAATCAGGCTGGCCCAGGAGTGGGATGGTGTAGATTCAGTGTACTATGACTGGAATTTGAGAGTGGGGTGTGGAGAGGGAAGCACTTCCAGAACTGTTGTAGGGATACAGAACTTTCATGCAGATCCTATGGGATCTGCAAGATAAAAGAGCAAGTTTTCCACAGGCCGCAGAAGATTTCTCCAACCCTTCCCCTCTCCCCCACATGACAGTTGGGAAGGAATCTCGACAAGGATTTCTTTGTAAAGTTTTCTCACCAAAAGTCCCTTCCTATGGCTTCCATTGTGGAATGGGATATTCTGGGCCCATGACATTATCTCTGTCTTTTCCTAGTCAGTAGTGTGGAGAAGGCCCTATTCACACTCACTGTGAAATAATTTTAGTTACAATTTGAATACCTGCTTGTGTACAGTAACTTTCTTGTGTAAAGTTGGTTCTGTGTTCTAGATTGAGATACGTGATGTGGTTGTTACTATGTGTGTATTGTGTTTATATATAGGTTGAACGTCTCTAGTCTGGCAACAGCCGTGATCCGGCATGATTTTAGTTAGCCAGATGTCTGCTTATCATGGGTGTAACCAAGTTCCTTGCAATCCCACTGCTGTTTACAGCCACCAGTCCTGGTTCTCAGTGTTCTGTGCTGTTGTTCAGCTCTCATTTACCCCTAAATGTCTTCTAAGAGCCCAGTATGCATTGGAAGTGCTGGTAATGCTGCTAGACAATATTGACCTCCCATGAGTCTGGTAAATTCTCTGGTTCGGCACCAGTCATGTCCCAAGAGTGCCGGATTAGAGAAATTCAACCTGTAGTGTATTACAAACTGTGTAAATAGTTAATGTGATATAGGGATGTAACTGACTAGTTGACTCTACTAGTTCCGTGTCTCTCCTCCCGCCCCCCCCCGCTGCCTCTGTCAGAAAGAAGCAGTAAGGGTAGGGAAGCAGGAGCCGGTGCTGGGGGGAGCTGACTTAAAAGCTGGTTCCCCCAGCACCGTTTTTGGGAAGCAAAAGAAGCAAAGGGGTAGCAGGGGACCAGAGCGAGCCAGGAATCAGCTGTCCTGGCTTGCTCCTGGTCTCCCACCTCCTCCCTCCCCCCCTCTCCCCTGCCGCGCTTCTGCTTTTTTAAATGTATTAAGAGCGGATTCCTGGCTCTCACCCTGTCTCCCCCCTTTACGCCTCTGTCTTTTAAATGTATTAAGAACCTGGTAGCTCTTAATATATTTAAAAGTCAGAGCCACAGCAGAGTTAGCTCCTGGGTTGGGAGCTAACCCCGCTGTGTCTGCAGTTTCCCCCCTTATCAACTAATTGAGTAGTTGATGGAAATTCCATCAACTACTCGATTAGCTGATGACCTGCAATTTAACATCCCTAATGTGATATGCTGTAAGAAACTGAAAGACTTCACTCTTTTATGTAGTTCATCATGCAGTCCTGTTTTGTTCTTGTAGCAGAACTATTTGTGTGTTGTATCATTCAAATTCCAAATGTTGGAAAGAGAAAATAGAACAAAGTATTTTTTTATTATGACATGAATTTTTTTAAATGTACTTATTTGGCTTTTAAATTTAGAATTCCTTTGTGTGTGTGTGTGTGTGTGGGGGGGTGTCAGTGGTTGCAGCAGAAGAAACCAGATCAGAAATGGTCCCTATCAGTGGAGGTGATCCGAGTATCCTTTGCGGGAGTGAGGAAGTTTGTGGGGTGGCCCTGACCAGGAGTAATTTTCTTAGCATAAGTGAGATGATAGGCGCTCAGAGGGATGGCTTCAGTATGTGCAGGATGGAAAGATGGTAGTGTTTTAGGGAATGAATAGTTCCAGAATATGACAAACAGTGCAAAACAGAAGACTTGCCAATGTGATCAGGAAGGTAATATTGGAGTCTTGAGGGGCCTTTAGCATTTCATCTGACATATGGGGGTTGGGCTAATCATTCCAACACTTGTATAGACGTGTGGGGTGTTAGTGTTACATACTACACTTTTGATAATTTGAGATCTTGTTTAAATATATAAGCAATTGTTTTCAGACTGTCCTTTGTATTAACTTTTCCACATATCCACTGCTAATAAAAAATAAGAGAAGATTAACATTAGGGAGCTAACATCATTCTCATCTGACCTTGTTGTACATGCTCATGACAGTATGTAAGGGATATGTAGTGTGTCAGTAAGTACACTTTAGCTTACTTGGAGACACCTTTGTCTTTGACAATGGTTAAAATACTCAGTCCAGTTAATTTCAAACAAGACCCCCTTACAATAGATTTTAAAGATATTTGGATAATCTTAAAAACCACAAGTATATTATAAAACATGTTAGTTTTGCCTGCCAAGTCAGTAATTTCCAGATTTCTTACAAGCCAAGATAAGAGATGTAGTTGAAATTACAGCACACAAGAATCACCTCCCAAAAGGAGTGACTTACCGTATTCTCGTTTCTTAATTTGTTTCTTATGTCCTTTTATTTTCTTCATCCATAGGAGAATGTTGGAAGACTGACATTCAAGGGTAATAAAACCTTTGAGAGAGCCTAATCAGATAAGTCTTTTTAATTACTATTTCGTCTCTAAATTAGAATTCAATTTGATTTTTTAAAAACTAACTTTTAAAAACTTTTTAAAAAATTTAAACTTCTTTTCCAGGTTCTTAACTAAAAGAAAAGAGAGTTTTTGAGGATTTATGTAGGTCTTAGATTTGTGGGTCTCAGGTATGTGGGGAGGGTTTTCTTTCTATAATTCTTTTCTGGCTTTCCTTTCCTCTCCCACTTGATGATGTCCTTATCAGTTCTGTTTTAGCTAAATAGAGTTAGGTGGTGCACAGTTTTAGTACAGTGATGCATATTAAATCACATTTACAGTGTTCGTGTGATTTAGAGGCCAGATGCTGTGACCCTTACTAACTGCAGTGGAGCTCTATTATATAAGGACCTATCATTGCATATACAGTCACAGGATTGGAGTCTGGGATTTTATGGAAAATCTTTTCTTATTTATCTTGGATTTTTAAATTCACACTAAATGCCTTATCATCATTTGATTATGTAAACTTGGTTGTAATAATTCATGGGATCATACTGGGTGACTAACTTTTTAACTTTATGCATTGATCCAGTAATCTATTTGCTAATCTGTTAATGTTTTACATAGAAGAGTAAAATGGAAAATTTGATTTTAATACATTTGATAGACTATCCTGTACTAAAGTGCTGTTGTTGAATTCTTTCAGCCAAAGCAAGATAATTAAGGACATTTCAAGTAAATAGTTTATAGATAAAGAGGAGAAAGAAAAGAAAGAAAAGGATTTAGAGGAAAAAATCGGGTGGGGAACAGCTATCTGAGACCTACCTATCATTGACATTGTCTGATCTTTTCTTTGAACTAAGTATTTGGAAAAGAAAAATAGAAAACTTTTGATATTAAATGCATATGTGTTGCATAATTTCTTCTAAACAAATTTTTAGAGACGAAGTAGTAAAATAACTGACTGTCTCACAAGGCTTAGGTCCCAAGCTTCTTTCTTGTTTCATTTTCTAGTTCATCACATTTAGTCAATTTAACTAAAATAATATCTCTATTAAGTCACATTCTTAGTGTTACACATATGAAGTATGTACTCCAAGCCAGACTTTCATAAACTGTTTTATTCATATACGCTTTTCAGCCCAGATAATTTTCTATGTGTTTTCCATTGTGTTCACTCAAACAGGTCTTTAGTATGCCAATTACTTGTAGTAATGCAGGGCCCAGAGGCCTTAATCGGAATTGAGTGAGGCCCCATGTTGTTGGGCGCTCAAAAAAGAAAATTAAAGACAACTCCTGCACCAAACATACAGGCTACATAGGATGTTAACTCCTCTTTATTCTCAGGAAAGACCTGTCACAGACGTAGAGAGATACATTGCATCCTGTGGAAACAATAGTAATGCTGCTGGAACTGCTATGATTTGTTATTGTACTGTGATTTCTGAGATATACTGTTAATGTCCCTTCATGATTATTCTGCTTTGATTTCTTATCAACTAATATGAATACCAAGTTACCAAGATCTTTCTAGTCTATTCTGAAAGATAAACCATCCAGCTTGCAGCCAATGCTATTGATCCAGGGATCAAATTGTTTTACTCTCTCATTACGTATCCCCCAAAAGTTTCCAGACCTGTCAAATTGTAAAATAAAGGAGGTAAACATTAATAGTTGTACCTGTGCTACAGTTTCCCTTCTCAGCAAAATCTAATACTACTGCTGGCATCATGAACAATTCCTCACGTCATGATGTACAGTTGAATGAAGTAAAAAAAAAAAATTTATTAGGAGGGTGCATGGGAAGGTACAAAGCTCTTCCACCAGAAGGTGATGAGAATTTTTTTCTAATCCTCCTCACCTCTAGCACTGACCAGCATTCACTCTGTAGATTCCATCCTGATATTCTTGATAACAAACAGCACTGACTGCTACAGGCATTCTCAACCTTTCTCTTCCTCAGCCTCAGCTCTCTTCTTGATCATAGCTCCCTCTTCAACAGTGTGTTGAGAGAAAGCATGCCAAATGCAGCAATAATCGGTAGATGTATGCGACATATTCCTGGCACATTACTTAGGAGACACCTTGCAGGAGTGGGGAAAAAAATGACACGATTAGCTAGTTCCAAAGGCAACCTGCATTGTGTTGTGGGAGGCAGTGAACACTGTGGTCAAACAGAACTACTGGTCCCATGCTGCTTTAGGAATTTTTCTACCTTTATAATTTTTGTTTTAATTTTTTTTAAATAATTCTCTAATTTGGCACTGTAATTTTTGATAAACATAGGAAATTGGAACTACTTAGAATTGGCCTCCTTATAACCGCCAATGTTACAGGGAAAAGGACCAACAAAGATAAAATGTTAGCTTCTTATTGTGGTGCTGCTAAGAGATTTTACACAAGTAACATTTTTAAGATGGATTTGGTCACTTGCATGGTTTAAGATAATGTAGTTCTGATACTGGTTTGCTGCTTCCTTGTGTCTGCAGCTGTGATGTAATTTAGAAGGTAATATCTTTGGACTGCTAGTTAGAGAGAAATGCATCACTTGAAATCTGGGATCTAAAACTCTGAATAGCAAATAGCATTGCTTTTTTAGCGATTATAAAGACAGCAGTTGCTAAAATCGTGGTCAAATTTCAAGCGTATGCACATGAGAATTTTAAGTAAAAATGTTAATTAACAGTGCACTTCAGTTTAGCCCTGGTGTAAATGCATCTGAATTATTGTATGCAGTTCTTAATTGTGGGGAAAATGCATATAGAAGAAGTAGGTGGATATAGAATGCAGCTTTCCAAGCTTACGGCCAGGTGAAAACATGATGGGAAATGTCTCTCAGTGTGTTCGTGGTAAATACAAGAAATAAATTAGTCATTTTGCAAAGATGATAGAGCACGGAATCTAAAGCTAAAAAAGAGAAACTTTAGATTAGGCAAGAGAAAAAAACTCAAGGGAGAGGTGATGTCCCATTTGAATCAGTGCAGTAGAAAGAACAACTGAGTTATTTTCACAGTGCTCTATTCTCTGTTTGGTAAGGAGACAGGCTTATTCTGGCATTAGAAGTTTGATATGCTGAGCTATTGAATTGGGTAATAGCTAGGGAATGGAAAATGTCTGAAAAGTCTCTGAAGGATTGGATAATATTGGAGTGTTAATTTTAGAGGGAAATTTAATATTCAGATTTTATTCTGGTGGGAGAATGGATGATATAAACTTCCTTTTTCCATCCAGGATAAATTAAAATGTTATATCTTATCACCAGTATTAGTATTCAAAAGTTTTATGACATACAAAGGACTTAATCGGATTAGTTTAAAAATGACTTGTTTTAATTTTTAAGTGTCAATAATGTTAGCTTTGAATCTCCTTGTTTTTTGCTAAGTGATCTCCCAGGTTTCTGAGGGAACATATTAGCTCACTGCTTCACTGGAAGGGAAAAGGTGTTGAATCTTTTAAAAAAGATGTCCTTCCCCCAAAATGTTTATTAGTTATTGTCATTGAAATGAAACATTTTAATAAAAATGAACAGAAACCATTATTTTGTTTGACTAAAAATCTCTTCTCTGTTGTTAAGCTTTCACTCTCTTGACATATATATTCAGTAGATCATAATTCTCCATAGCAGACGATACTTTATTTTTAATCCTGCCATGTTATATTAGAAATTAAAGTAAATTTTAGGCTTTCTTTGTACATTCTAAAGAACAAGGCACAAATCCATTTTTGGCAATATGTTATACAACTACTGTTATTCTTTATATTATATGTTATTTTAGTAAGGAATATATTCCATACAAACAACACAATCCCTTCTTTGGAAGCTTACAGGTTTAAGGCCAGGATTTTCAAAAGTGATTAGTGATTTTTGCATTGTTCGGTTTTTGGGAGCCCCAGAGTGCGTCTGGACTGCAGGGTTTTTTCCCCCCCCCGGAAAAATGGCCTTTTTCCGAAAAAACTTCACTTACGTCCACACTGCTATTGCGTTCTTTTGAAAGAATGCAGGGGTTTTACCGACACAAGGAAGAATGCCTTTTCCAAAAGAGCTCTTGCAGAAAAAGGCGTGTGTGGACAAGGAAGAGGGAGTTTTTCTGAAAGAAGGGACCTCCAGGAAAAAGCACAGGTGCCCTGGTGGCCACTCCGTCCATAATAATCACAGCTTACATGTGAGAGAATGTCCAGTGAGTGTAGATGCTCTTTCGAAAAAGCAGATCGCTTTTTTGATGTGCTTTTGAAGTGTGGATGCTCTCTTTCGGAAGAAGTTTTTTCAGAAGATCTCTTCCGAAAAAGCTTCTTTCGAAAGAAGCCTGCAGTCTAGATGTACCCCAAGTGAAATACCTTAAGACCCTGTTTTTTCTGGAAGTGCTGTGTATTCATCTTCTGACAATCAGAACCCTTAAGGTGTCTCAGACTTAGTCATTATTTTCTTAAATCTTTGCCTAAATAGATGATTAATAATAAAGTGGACAGAATTCTGATTTGGATTTTTAAATATTTATATTTCATTGAATTGTGTGATGCTGTAGTTTGTCTATTTCTGTGTCTAAAATATTTTCATGTTGCCATCCTTAAATGGAAAGTTTTTCTTTGTTACTGTGCTTCTTAATTTACAGTTTGTCTTGGATTGTTTTTCTTTTCCAGAATGAACAAAGTGATGGAGAAGATGATGGCCAAACTAGAGACCATCACATGACAGATTCTGAAAATGAAGGCACCCCAAAGCAAAAAGACAGTGATTCTGAAAATGAGGACCCTCCAAATCACAATGCCAGTGATTCAGAAAATGAAGGGGCTCATGAGGGCAAAGACAGTGATTCTGATATTGAGGACCATCCAATTCATAATGTAAGTGACTCTGAAAATGAAGATGCCTTAAATCACCATGCAAGTGACTCTGAAAACGAAGAACCTCAAAAAGGCCATAATAGTGATTCTGAAAATGAGGATCTCCATAAGCATCTGAATAGTGAATCAGAAAATGAGGACCATCAAAAAGGTCATGCTAGCGACTCTGAGAATGAGGAGCCCCCGAAACATGTAGCTAGCGACTCTGAGAACGAGGAGCCCCCGAAACATGCAGCCAGCGACTCTGAGAACGAGGAGCCCCCGAAACTTGCAGCCAGCGACTCTGAGAACGAGGCGCTCCCGAAACATGCAGCCAGCGACTCTGAGAATGAGGAGCCCCTGAAACATGCAGCCAGCGACTCTGAGAATGAGGAACCCCCGAAACATGCAGCCAGCGACTCTGAGAATGAGGAGCCCCCGAAACATGCAGCCAGCGACTCTGAGAATGAGGAGCCCCCGAAACATGCAGCCAGCGACTCTGAGGATGAGGAGCCCCTGAAACATGCAGCCAGTGACTCTGAGAATGAGGAGCCCTCGAAACATGCAGCCAGCGACTCTGAGAACGAGGAGTCTCAGAAACATCCTGCAAGTGACTCTGAGAACGAAGATATTCCTAGACTCAAACAAAAAATAGAGTCTGATGACAGTGATGCAGGGAATGGGGAAGAGGCAATGCAGAATGATTCTCGGCATTCGGATAGCGAGCAGGCAGGAAAAGGATTTCATGCATCTGACAGTGAGGAGGAAGGTCCTAAGAGACGGAAAATAGCAGATAGCGATGAGGAAGAGGAGAGAGATGAAGAGAAGTCTGTCAAGAGGAAAGCAGCTGTGTTTTCTGACAGTGAGGATGATGAGAAAACACGTAAGGAAATGCTAACATCAATCAGAAGTATATGAGAAACAATAGCGTAAAAGATAATTAGCTCTTTCTCCAAAGACCAAATTTACATTTAAACACCTGATAACTGGTAATCTGTGGCTACATATCTTGGAGAGGGATGGTATTCAGTAAATGCTTCCAAATCATTTGCTGGAAAAATAAGTTTTATTTTGCCCCCTTTTTATTGACTTGAGCTTGAACTCCACAGAAAAAGAAATTTCAGGGGGTAGCCGAGTTAGTCTGTACAGGATACACTTAAAAACAACAAAAGGTCTGGTAGCACTTTATAGACTAACAAAAAGTGTGAACTTGAATATTTTTTGTGTCAATTTTTTCCAGAGGAATTTGATGCAAGTAACTTCTTAGGGTTGACAGTGTTCTGTTTCAGATAGGCCTCCTTAGAAAGAAACCCTGTTCTACCTAGGAGTAGTTGCTAGGCTGCAGTGTATGTAGTTTACAGATCTATGAACTACTAAGCAGTATCCTAGCTGACATTTTTTTATCATACACTTCAAGAATGATTCTACCCTGAAAAGTGGCTTTGTAAACAAAGCATCATCTTACCAAAACAGTCTGCTCCCTGTATGTATTTGGATTTGGATTTAATTATTGCCTAAACAAATCTTACTACTATCTGTTTGGGAACGACTACTTACAGGGAGTAGGACCGAATGTGTACCTCTGTAAATGCAAGTTCTCATATGGTAGTGAATAATGAGGTTTGCCTCCGATGACAAGAGGTGAGTCCCAATAGCAATGTGAATGTCCAGAGTATGAACTTCAGTTCTCGTATGTTTCAGATATTCCCACAGTTGTATTAGTAAGTGCCCAGCAAACTAATTATATTATCCCTGCAGCGTTGTGACAGCTGCAGGAGAATGAGGTAGATTCCATAATAGCTTGTGTTTCACTAGGAGAACAGATCCTTGCATTCCAGTTACAGAATTCTTATTGTTGGTGATGCATGAGTGAGAGAGAATCCAACTTGACTTCTGGACTCCAAACTGAGTGTTCAAGATATGCAGAATTTCTTTTCTTGAAAATGAAGTCGTTTTTTCCCACAAGAGTAAATGAGAAACAATACATATGCAACTCCACAAAACCATTTTAAATTACTGCACTCAAAAGGGACGTTTGCTAAAAATTTTATTGTTCTCTTAATTTTTATTTCTAATTTACAAGTAACGGGTGTTTTCTAGAACTATAAGAGATCAGAGAAAAGGTGGGTTTTTTTGGCAATGTGGTCACTCTGTGTGTTTGACAATACTTTGATTACACGTTTTTCCCAAAGCACTTTCACTGTTTTCCTTGTATAGACTGGTTTCTCTTTGTGTTGGTTTTTCATACAACTGGGGAGAGAAATAAAATTTTGAAAATAGGAAATTAATGGTAAAACTACAAAAATTGTCAGGGGTGCCGTGCCCTAGGGTAACCATAGTATCTAAAATCACCTTTATTTATTGAATTGCCTAGATTTCAAGATGACTGTCTCCCTTTAGAGATGACATTCAGAAGTGTATAAATAATTTTTAGTGAGGGTTATGTTTTAGAAATTAGTGTCAGCAATGATGTGGTTAGGAATGCCATTGTATCTGTCCAAAAAATCTTGGGTAAGAAGTTACTGTCCAAAAAAAGGCACTTTCCTTTTCTCTCTTGTGGCTAGAAAAACTACATGACAAAAGGTAGCTAGTTGGGAGGACCACTTATTATTGATTCAGCTTAGTCACTATCTCTCCTCTAATATGTTTCCATGTGTTAGCAGCTGCAAAGAAAGGGCGTGCTGTCTCAGATGTGGAAGAATCTGAGAGCGATACATCAGAGAAATCTGATAAAAGAAAGAAGAATGCTGTAGCATCAGATAGTGAGGAAGAAGAGAGCAAGGACAATGCTGTAAAGAAAAAAGAGGAGAAGGATCTTTTTGGGAGTGACAGTGAATCGGGGAATGAACAAGAGTAAGTAAATGTCTTTCTAAATGTGAATTCCCAGAGGGTAATGAACAGTGAGATTTGCCTCAAATGAAAAGGGATGATTCCCAATAGTAGTATGAATGTCCACACAAAGATCACTCAGGGTATGTCTACACTAGCCCCCTAGTTCAATCTAGGGAGGCTAATGAGGGCGACCGAAATTGCAAATGGAGGGCGGGATTTAAATATCCCGCGCTTCATTAGCATGTTCGGCGATCGCCATTTTAGAAATTGACTAGCCGAAGTAACTGCCCGTCTACACGCGGCAGTGAAATGGGATTCAATTAAAGCCTAAATCGAATTAGCTGGTAAACCTCATTGCAGGAGGAATACCAGCTAATTCGATTTAGGCTTTAATTCGAATCCTGTTTCACTGCCGCGTGTAGACGTGGGCAGTTACTCGGCTAGTCAATTTCTAAAATGGTGACCGCCGAATATAATGAAGCGCGGATATTTAAATCCCGCGCTTCATTTGCAATTTCGTCGTTCTCATTAGCCTCCCTAGATCGAACTAGGGGGCTAGTGTAGACATACCCTCATATACTTCAGGTATTCACACAATTACATCAGTAATTACCCAGCAAACATCATTCTAATCATTGTCATATTATTCTTTGGTTATTTGTTAGAAATGGAAAATATAAATATATTACTATTTACTTTTGTAGGAACCTAATTGCAGATATATTTGGTGAGTCTGGTGATGAAGAGGAGGAGGAATTTACAGTAAGTTTGTAAACTTAGGATAATAGAACTTATTCAATTTAATTATTATTAATTTTGTGTGTTAGAAGCCTAAGGAGTCCCAGTCATGGACTAGGGGCCCTATTGTGCTAGGAACTGTAAAAAAAGAACAAAAAGACAGTTCTTGTCCCAAAGAGTTTATAATCTTAATTATAAGCCAAGCGGCATGCGGTGGATACAGGTAGACCAATGGGGGAGAACAATGGAACAGTGAGACAGCATTGGCCAACATGATAGCTGACCATTGTTTTAAAAGCTTGTCTGCACCTAAAGTTAATGCTGAACAGCTGTTCTACTTTAAATTCACACTTTTATTCCAGAATAACTTTCATGTGTAGATAAGCCCTGAGTCTGTTCAGATTCTTGGAGGCAGTTCATGAATTAGATGTGCTTGTCAGCCCTTGCTGTTTGGAGAGCACTGTCTGTGTAAGAACCCCTATTGTAGATGGGACTAGCCTGGATCTATAACATGAAGAAGAGATCAATAAAAAGAGAATGTGGGTATTGGGTGAATTGAGATGTGAGTAAATACCCAAGAATAATTCCCCCATATTGATTTGCACTGTCTTTACCACCAGGGTTTTAACCAGGAGGATTTGGAAGAAGAAAAAGCCGAGGCAGGGATGAAAGAGACAGCAGATGATTCAGACTCTGATGACAACATCAAAAGAGGGAAACAGTAAGTCCATGGCAAAGGTGTTAATTTTATTTTCTCTCGGGCAACTATATATCTCCCTTCCCACCATCCAGCATGTGATTTCGTGTGTCAGGAATTCTCAGATACCGAGTAGGCTGCCTGCTGGCTGAGAGACAAAAGGGACCATAATAAAGTAATGTATTCTGCCACCAGTTCAGCTCCTCTTTCTTCTCCTTTTCTAACCTGGTTTGTCAGTGACTTCTGAACCCATAGCAAATGGGCTGTGTGCGGTTCCTGCGGATAGTAATTCCCTATTAGAAGCAGAGTGCAACTGACATCTAATCAGTTCATTCTCTGTTTTGGATGGCTCACTGGTGTGGTGATGTGCTACATCTAGGAGCATTGGAGACATAGGTGTGATATTCTATCAGTGCAGGTGATCAAGTGTGGAAGGAGATACAATTAGTATATAGAATCATAGAACCATAGAGCTGGAAAAGACCTCAGAAGGTCATCAAGTCCAGCCCCCTGCTCTAGGCTAATCCCAACTAAATCAACCCAGCCAGGGCTTTGTCAAGCTGAGACTTAGAGATATTTCCTCTTCCTTCCCATGCTTTTGCATATTGCTACTCTAGTAACAGAGCACCACATCTGTGTTGCAGCTGCTTCAGCACAGAGCCTTTTCCCTACAAGTACAGCAAAGTGAAATGGATCCTTGTCAGTTTCATACTGCTGCTATGGGCAGGTGAGCAAAATGGGATTTATTTCCTGACTATAAACTAGAGTGCATAGGGTAAGGATCTATCTCACACGTCTCACCAATGTAGCCTTTCCACAATTCACAGGAATCCAGTTCTATACCACTTGTGTTAGTTCAGTCCTAGGTATCTTCTGATCAAAAGGGCTAATACAGTTTTCTTAGTAAGGCTGACAGAAATGCATGGTAGGGACTAGGTTAAGATTCCTGCTTTCACTTGAAACTGTACAAATTTGAACTGTGGACTTTCTTTGGCTGTTTCAACAATCAGAAGGTTTTTACTGTAGATTTTGTTGCTGTTGGATGGCTTAGCACTCACAATCTTTGTTTACCTAGCCTGTGAGAAACCCAGCTAAATCTAACCTCACCAGGTTCACAAGCCTGTGGAATACAGTGCAAATGTTATACTTTTCTCCTTGCAAATTTGAGAGAGATGCGTAAGCCTAGTGGAAAACTGTATTTCAGAAGAACAAAGCTAATCCAGTTTTGACAAAGATTTCTGAGAGACCACAGAAATGACTTTCTCTGCCAGTTTTTCTGACTGCTTAATAGGAATATTGTCTACCTCACAAGGACGTAATGAGGCTTATTCAATGTTTGTAGAGCACCGGGAGATCCTTGGATGGATTGCGTTATAAAAGCTTGCAAAAACCATTACCTGCAGAAAAAGAAATGAAAGGGGAATGTTCCTAATCTAGTTTTCAGCAAACTCTTTTCCTGCATTTCAGTATGGACTTCATGTCAGATTTTGAGATGATGCTACAAAGGAAGAAGAGCATGAGTGGGAAGCGCAGACGGAACCGTGATGGTGGGACATTTATTAGTGATGCAGATGATGTCGTCAGTGCTATGATTGTTAAAATGAATGAAGCTGCAGAGGTGGGTTTTCTCATGTGTCAGGAGTATTGGTTAAGGTCCATTTCTGCTCACTAGGAAAGTAATTGTTTTCAGTGTTATAGAAGCAATCTTATGTTCAGTAGTGGTACACTGCAAACAGCTGAAAATTTCAAAAATCTGTGTACTTTAGTATTGCATCGTAGAATCCTTTCACTTACCTAAATTTCAGTTTTCTTCTGTTGAAAATTAGAATAAATCTGGTGCTTATGATCTAATCACTAGCAATTGTTTAGCTTTTTTAAATCAGCTATGAATAGTTTTATATCTTTGCTTATTTTTACACATCCGCTACCTGAATACTCAGAATGTATTTCTTATATTTCAATCAATGTTAATGTTATTATAAAAATACTTGACTATACAGCATCATTTGTGTGCTTGTTCTTCTAGACCAGCTTTTTGGGATTGAAACGTTCTTTAGTTTACCTATAACATTGCTAGTAACAGCACACCATGGTAGGTGATGGCAAGACAATAGAATTATGGGAAAGGACCAGCTGATGGCGGAGCATCCCTTTTCAAGGAAAGCAGATTATGTGTATTTAGTGTATTTCTGTTGCCTTGTTTGTCTCTGAGTATCTGTAAAGTCACGCTGTAGTGAGGATATGTGGTGGAGAGGTGTAAAGGTAACCCAAAGAAGTTTCAGAAAAGGAATTAGGTCATTTGAAGCATGAGAAGGAGACCTTTTCCAGGCTTACAAGATGACAGAAAAGTTCATGAATTACATTGTTAAGATGAGACTGAAAGAAACAGGACATTATGAGAGGGAAATTAGGGGAGGTGAGAAATGAAGTGCAGAAGAAAGCTGTGTAGAGCCTTAATGGGGAGGACAAGTGTCTCAAATGGAGCGATAAGGTTAGAACACTGGAAAGAAGGAAGATTTTTACTTCCAGCATGTTGGATAGTCCTATGAGTAGGAAGCAGGAAAGGAAATTGTTGTACAGGTTGAAACTCTCTTAACCGGGACTCTCTTGCCTAGCAACTGGACCACAAATGTTCCGGGACGAGAGAGTCCGAGTGGAGGGCTAGCACCTGGGAGCCCTGCAAGCTGGTAGGGCAACAGGGCTTCCTGGCAGGACTGCGGGAGCCTGGCAGAGAGGTTGCGAGGCTGTCCGGACCAGCAGCAGGAGCCAGGCTGTGCAGCAAGAACCCGGCACACAGAGGCAGTGGGGCTGCACAGTGTGGCACTGAGAGCCCGGTGCGCGAATGCAGTGAGGCTGCCTGGCACAGCAGTGGGAGCCCATGGAGCAGAGGCAGCAGGGCTGCCCAGCGTGGCAGTAGGAGCTCGGCGTGATAGCAGGAGCCGGTGCACAGAGGTGTCGGGGCTGCCCAGTAGGGCAGCAGAGACTGACGGCAGTGAGGCCAGCGAGAGTGAGGGAGCCAACTGGGAGGGCAGCGGTTGGGCCAGGACTGGAGGGGGCTGGTGGCACAGGGTCCAGAAATGACCACCCTGGTCTGCAAAATCCCTTATCCAGGTCCAGAGAGTGCTCCACTACTGAACATGAGGTGACCAAGATTGCAGGTCTGTTGACTGCAGTGGGATTTCTTTGACGTGTAGAGTCAGGCCCTTGTACAAGTCTTTCTAGGACCTTTGATAATAGCCCTTTGGAACTGGGACCACATCTTTCTATTTATTTTTGAAATACCCAAGCACATGTCTGGGTGGTGGTAAATTAGTAATATAATGTGAAGTGCTTTGCTCAATACTTAGGTTAAAAATTAGGTCTTTGCATGCATTTTATATAGATTGCACCTGTTGTCTTATGTTTTCTGTGTTCTTGGTGCTTACGTTTTATATAACTAAAGTATTATTTGAGTAAGGACTTTTGTGTCCTTTATTAAATAGCTCTAGAGATTGGCTACCCCATGTATATTGTGCAGAACTTTTATAAAACTCTAAATATGATTCTGGAATTACAATAGAATTGAAGCAGAAAAAGTGATCCAGTATATTGGGAAGCTCCCCATTTACATTTACCATTTTGTAAGGAAAATGCTAACTAAGTTTGAGACTGCTGCCAGAAATCTTTCCTTAAAGCAGGTTTTAGTGCCACATCATATATAGTAGCCCAATGTCTGTGACTCTGTAACGCTGTAGCGTTACGAGTTGCCTCTAGGGGGCGCTGTTGCCTCCTGCCGTGGTGCTCGGCTGACTTCTGCGCCGCGGGGCCCAAACGGCCGCTTACCCTGCTTGCTCCCCCGCGGCGGCCCGGCAGAGTGGCTCAGAAGTCAGCTGAGCGCCACGGCGGGAGGCAAAGGGGGGGAGTAACAGCCGCTCCAGGCCCTGCCCCCTGGCCATGAACGTCACCGCCCTGCCCCCCTTGCCGAGTGCCACGGCGGGAGGCGAAGAGTGGCGGGGCGGTGATGTACACGCCAAGGGGGCGGGGCCTGGACGAGCGTGCATCCCCGACGGAGACAGAGGAGAACGGAGAGAGAGTGAGAGGCAGGAGGAAGAGAAGAGAAAGAGAGAGATGAAGCGGAGAGAGAGTGAGAGGCAAGAGGAGGAGAAGAGAAAGAGAGAGAGAGGCAGAAGGTGGAAGAGAGCTGAGAGAGAGAGGCAGGAGGAGGAGGAGAGAGAGAGAGAGAGAGAGAGACGGAGTGAGAGACCGGAGGCTCAGGAGAGAAGATGGACGTGGAGGAGAGACTTGAAAATCCTGTCTTATGACAGGCTAATTAGCTACTGAAAGTAAGAATTGCTCCACAAGCAGGCATTTGGATACATCCCAATAGTTAATTCCACGGTTTATATAGTTTCCCAGACAGCCATTCTACTGCAAGACAGACAGTTTTTGTTGTGAATGGTTTAAGAGCTGGGGTTTATTACTACTCTACTCATCTTTTGGATGACTTATTTTGAAACTCTCTCTTCATGAACTCCCCACAGGAAGATAGACAGCTGAATACCCAGAAGAAACCAGCACTAAAAAAGCTAACTTTGCTACCAACTGTAGTTATGCACCTTAAAAAGTAAGTGTTTGATTCTCCCCATTATTTATTCTCCTGGGGAATATTGGGAAGGCTACATACAGTAACTGTCTGGTGATGCTTACAGCATGCGAAAACCCCCAGATTAATTTCCATTCCACTACAAAGTGCTGGAGTTTAAGGTGGCTTCCCAAAAAGATAATTTTTTAAATGATCCCTTATTTTGAAATGAATTAAAATATTTTGTCATGCCGAAGGTACAGTGTATAGAAAACACGTGCTGTGAAGTACTGGCTGCCATTTGTGCTGAGATTATTGATAGCTTTGATTTTGGTCAGCAATTTGAGAAGTTTAATAGAACTCAGTTGCTGTTTGGAACGATTATTTCCTTTAGTTCAGTAGCTTATGCTGTAAGTGCTGAGGTAAGAGAAGATGAAAGCAGTTCTGTCCCTGCATTCGGAAGCCATTATAGAGTGACGTCTGCTTTGCAGAAACCAAGACCAAGGGCCAAGTCTCATAAGTGGATGTGTCTGTGCAGCAAGAGGAGTAGGTGGTTTTTTTTTGGAGCTTGCGTTCACCAGTTCTCTGAAGCGAGACAGAGCTGTTCCTGAAAGTCTGACCTTTTTCATTCTAAACTTTCCAGACAGGACCTTAAGGAAACTTTCATTGACAGTGGTGTGATGTCGGCCATCAAAGAGTGGCTTTCCCCCCTCTTCCAGATCGGAGTCTACCAGCACTAAAGATCCGCGAGGAACTCTTGAAGATTCTGCAAGAGGTTAGAAGCTGATGCCTAGCTGTGTGCCTCGGTCTGGCTTGCATCCTGTAGGCTGAGTCTGTTAGTGAGGAGCCTCTATGAACTTTTAACCTAGCATGTGCAGGTAGTGAGATGCGGTATGGGAGACTGCTCTCAACTGGCCATAGTGGTGAGGCAGAGGGGAGGAGCAAACTCTGAAACAAATGTTGTTTGCTTTAGGAAAAGCCTCTTATCTTACTTAAATGCCACCTCTGGCTGACTGAACAAAGCTTGGCATGAGGGCAACTCGGGAAACTTCAGTTCCTAGATCTGGATCATCATTATTAATTTTTCCCTTATTTACTCTATTAACCAAGTAATTATGCGAATCCCTGGCTGTAGCACTGAAAGAAATATCCCACTGGCCCACATGCGCACACTCCCTCACGCTGTTCGAGTGCTACCGACAGTTCTAGCTCTGTATGCATATTGGACCTGAGCTGCTCTGTCAGCCAAATTCCCCTCCTTCAGAGATGCTCTCCTGCTCTCTCACTGTGACTGGTCATTTTATTTCCTGTTGGGTATATGCAGAAAATAAAAGTGCCGGTGTAATTAGACTTTCTGTGTAGCAATGTAGAAATGAATCTTCTCTTACAGGTTTGTAAGCCAGCTTTAATTACTACCAAAAAGGTACCAGAATTGGGCTGGAATTTAATACCTATTCAAAGCCAAAGTTCTGATATACAGTTTTAGCCAACTTCGTTAAATACCTGTTTGGAAATGTAATATCTAGAAGGTGCTATTTTCACACTAGAACCGTGGTTCTCAAACTTTTAGGCCCACAGCCACCCTGCTCAGTGCAGACCTTTCCACAGACCACCAGCCAACCACTCATGACAAAGTGGGTGCAAGATGGGGTGGGGATGCGGGCTGTGGCTGGGAGGTGGGGTGCAAGAGCGGGTTGAAGGTAGGGGAACCTGGGTGGCAGGTAAGAGTACAGTTGCAGACTGAGGGTGGGAGCGGCTAGGTAGGGGAGAGGACTGAGCCCATGGATTGCTAGTGATCTGTGGACCACACATTGAGAACCACTGCCCTAGAATGCCTGGGAATGGCCTGCTAACTCGCCACTCTCCCTAATCATTGTTACTGGTTCTCCCAATGCCTTAAGCTAAGATGGGAGTTTCCAGTGCACTTTGCTCCCATCTTGTCCGTTTCTTCTCTCCTTATGGCCAGTTTGTCCCCCTAACTGGCTCCCTGGAGACCAAAGTTGCCTGTCTGTGTCTTTTATCCTCCTACCCTCTACAGGCTCAGGCACTCTGGAAGACAGCAGCTTTACAACACGGCTATGGTCTGTGGCAAAACTATTTGCCTGACTACTTGCTTTTGTGATCTGTATTTTCAAGAGATCTTTCTGTCACTGTCAACAAACTATTGATTCAAAGCCAAATTATCTGATCATAGTCACTAATAGAAACAAGAGAGTTATTTTCTTTTAGGAACTTTAGACCATTTTATATTTAAGAAACAAAGTTAATATTTGTAAGAAGAATTGTCAGGCTCATTAACATGTCAAATGTTTAGAAATAAGAATAACAACCTTCAGTTGTTTAGAGGTGGAGTGAAATTCCAACACAGCTGTTTGACTTTAAAAGATCTCTGGAGTGCTCTTATAGCCATGATGAAAATAGCAAGTTAACAAAATATAAACGGTTTGGTTAGGCTCACTGTTGGGCTCGGTTTTTCTTAACATCTGGCGCTAAATGCAATCAGATGTTATTCATGGTTTATTGAGTGTTTTTCTGTCCTCCAGCTGCCTAGTGTGAGCCAAGAGACACTGAAGCACAGTGGGATTGGGCGAGCTGTGATGTATCTCTACAAACACCCCAAGGAGTCAAGACCTAACAAGGACATGGCAGGGAAGCTAATAAGTATGTAAACCTCCCCTAAAACACTGTGTCTTGCTCACAGAGGTTTAACTTCTGTTTCTTCCATACACTGATTTTCTGTTCTGTGTAGAACAGATTGAAATGGTGACATAAGAGATTCTGTGAGAGAGATGAATATGTATACCATTGCTTTACATTTTCATAGTTCTGACAAGACATTGTATTTGGTGTCGTTCGCTGGTTTTATTATAAATGCAGAACTGCATGTAGTAGTCTGCATGGAGCAGAACACAAATACATTATCTGTGAAATCACACTTGCTATGAGATGCTGTAATTCCTCGACATTCATGACACTAAATGATTCTTTGTGGGTTCTATAGATGGGCAACTTCCTGAAATGTGAAAATACAAGAGAAAATCGGACATTGTCCAGAATTAAGGCAGATTCTGCTATTAGTAATCAGTGAGAAGGGATGCCTAAAAGGAACGAATCCCCTTTAGAATATAGTCAGTTGGATTTCAAGTCACCTTGATCTGACATGCGTAGGACACCGAGGCCTTGTCGACAAAACTTGGTAGCATAGACAAAACATACATTGACACCCAAAAATCAACAAAACCAAAATCATGAGAAGGTTTTCACACTTGCTCCCTCTGGTAGATCGTGTTCACGTCGTGGGTGCCATGAGCAATGAACTCGGGGTAGATATCCCACGTGTCGTGCGGTCAGGAAGGCAAAGCTGATCCCTGACGCCTGGGATTCCCTCTGAGTTCTCCCACAGCCACCTCACCTGCCTGGAGGGGGCATTGTGACAGTTGTCTAAGCAGTGCAGCAGTATCTCTGTGCTCTCCCCCCTTGACAGCAGTCTATCTGCCCCTGTGTTCCTAGTGCAGGGCAGAGCAGGAGCATTCCAAGGGCTTGCTCTTTGCTCCCCAAATGGAACAGCACACTCAGCTATCAGATACTTCCCTGAGCTCTGCCTGCAGGGCAGCAGAGATCAAAACACCGCACAGAGCCATGAGGGCAGGCATGGTGGGGTACTGGCGGAAGGCAGTTCTATCCACAAAACAAACAGCAGAGGCTGCGCTGGCTCTTTGGCAACAATAGTCTCTTGTGGGGTGGAAACTGGGCGTTTTTCCAGGCAAAAGTTGCATTGCAGTGTGAAGGCTCACCCCGTTGTGTTGCTAATAGATTGTCTTGGGCAACAAAACTCAGTAGTGTAGACAAGGCCTGAAAGTGCTTAACTGTGTTGGTTACAAGGTCATTTGCCTGAACTTGCTGCAAGTTGCAGTTAGTCCCATTGAAGCTTTCTGGAGACAAAATGTACATGCCCAGTGACACTGTTTCTGCACTGAAATGTTTCTCTTTACAGATGAATGGTCTCGCCCCATCTTTGGCCTTACCTCAAACTACAAAGGAATGACAAGGGAGGAAAGGGAGCAGAGGGATCTGGAGCAGATGCCTCAGCGAAGGAGATTGAGCAGGTAGGAGTTGCGAACGCAGAGAAACAAGAATGTTGTGAATCTGAGACTGCTTCGGAAGCCTGACCAGTATGGTAGTTCTGCTAACTTGCTAATAAAGTGTTAGGGGAAATCTGCAGGCTTCCCCTACACCCTGCTCTTTCCTAGTTCAGATGGTGATCCTCTTTACCCATGTCCAGTTGAACACGTGTTGCCAAATTTTCGTCATTGGCTCATGAACGGAGATTTTCCTTTCTAAATTTGGGGCCCTTCTGACTGCTCTTGCCACATGAAGCCCCATGTGCGATGGGAGTCAAGTCGCTGTTATTGTAATCTATCTAGAAATTCTGTTCCTTTCTCTGATGCAGACAGGCATGGTAATGGCTCTTACCACTGTCACAACCAGGAATCCCATGCAGGTTAACTCCTGTAATGTGCTGCTATATCACTGTACTTGAAATTCACCCAGGTAGTTGCTCCCTTGTGCCTAGTGAGCAGTAGTTGAGTTGGTTATGCCTGCCCTCCATGATCCGGACCGAGTGCCAGTATGCCAAAGGACATAGTCAAGGATTTAGTGTTGGTCCCTTTTTTTGAGTGAATTTGCCCACGAGTTATGTGGTTTGCCCTTGTAGCACTCCTTGACTTCACAGATGTAGCTCCTTAGCCATCTTTATAAAATCACAAAAATACTTTGTGTCGGGGGGGGGAGGGGAAGGAGAGGCTGCTGTCTTTGTCTTAATGTATTTATCTGCAGCTGTACCATTCTGCTTTGTCTGTACAGCTCTGGTGGCCAGACCCCTCGCAGAGACCTGGAGAAGGTGCTAACAGGAGAAGAAAAGTAAGTTTGCTCTTTTTTCCCCTCCCCCCAAAGCATCCTAGCAATGATGACAGGACTGTAGGCTCTTTCGCTGCAGCTGTTTGTAATGGAAATGCAGATGCTTGACGTGGTGGTGCTTTGTGTTTTTAAAAGTGATCGAAAATAGCTGATTGAAGGCACTGTGATTGTATCTCTGTGAGAGTGATCTGTTGAACATAACCAGGGCACCTGAGAGACTAACCGATTTATTAGGGCAGTGTTTTACCCACGAAAGCTTGTGCCCTAATAAATCGGTTAGTCTCTAAGGTGCCGCAGGACTACTCATTGTTTGTGCAGATGCAGATTAACACAGCTCCCCCTCTCAGACTGTTTAACATACTTGCTTTTGTTCCCCAGAGCTCTTCGACCTGGTGATCCTGGATTCTGTGCTCGTGCAAGGGTTCCAATGCCCTCCAACAAGGATTATGTGGTTAGACCCAAGTGGAATGTGGAAATGGAATCTTCCAGGGTAAGCCAGAGAGCAAAGGGAAGAAATTAGTCTCTTATGCTCATCCTGTATCTAGAAACTCTGTGGTTAAGACTGAGAGTCAGTTGATCCTTTAATCATAGAATCCTAGGACTTTATGAGACCTCGGGAGGTCATCGAGTCCAGCCCCCTGCCCAAAGCAGGACCAACCCCAACTAAATCATCCCAGCCAGGGCTTTGTCAAGCCGGGACTTAAAAACCTCTAGGGATGGAGATTCCAGCCCCTCCCTAGGGAACCCATTCCAGTGCTTCACCCCCCTCCTAGTGAAATAGTTTTTCCTAATATCCAACCTAGACTTCCCCCACTGTAACTTGAGACCATTGCTCCTTGTTCTACCATTCGTCACTACTGTGAACAGCCTCTCTCCTTCCTCTCTGGAACCTCCCTTCAGTAAGTTGAAGGCTGCTATCAAATCCCCCCTCACTCTTCTCTTCTGCAGACTAAATAAGCCCAAATCCTTCAGCCTCTCCTCACTGTTCTGTTGCTTCAAGTGCCGTTGGCCCTGGTGTACCACCTTATTGTTGTGCCTATTGTAGTTTAAGGGACTGCAAGTCCTCACAAATGGACTCTGTAAACTAGGGGTGTGGAACCTTTTTTGGGTCAGGGCCACTGACCCACAGAAAAATCAGTTGGGGGCCACACACAAGTGAGAAGCAAAAGAAAAGAAATCTTCACTGATGTTGCTGCTGACTGAGAAGGACACTCCCCACGTTCTCTTCACACATCAGAGCCTAGGTGAGCCCAGCCTAGTAGATTTTGTGTGCTCCAGTCCCATGGTGGGCGGGGCTAGAGTGCCAGCACAGGCTCCCCAGTGCTGGGGGGGACCTGAGCCTCAGGGGCCGGATCCAGGCAAGCTGGGGGCTGCCTCTGGCCTCCAGGCTTGAGGTTCCTCACCCCTGCTATAAACCTTATTAAATGGCTCCTTATCGCCTATAACATCAAATGAAAATAATTGACACAGAGGAACAGCTATTTATATCAAGGTTAAGGCTTTGACTGCAAACCCATTGCTGTACCAGGGTAGTCAATGGGCAGTCCCTGGGACAAATCCAGACTGGCAGATGCTTTTGAATGAACCTTTTTATTTACTTATCATTTTAAAAAATTATTTTCACTGGCCTCTGGACCTTGATTATACCTTGACCAAGAAATTTTAGTGATGACAGAAAATAATTGACTACTCCTGCAGACCATCTTGGAGTCTCTTACTGTAACTCCTCTTACCCATCTCAAGTTTTAGTATCATGGCCTTCCTGTTGGCTTTCCCAGACCTGTGAAGAATCAAATACTTGGTCAGTATTAACTTTCACCACTAACTGAGGTCCATGCAGTCCATCTTGGTTAATCCATTTATCATGTGCAGTTTCATTCATAGAGATGTCAGTATCTTCAGATGGCAAATCAAAAGTAAGTCGAAGGATCATTTGATTCTGCTGTTGTCATTTTTCCTTTTCATTAATTGACATGATGTTTCTAGCTCGGAACTGTTAAAAAGGGGCTTAGTCGCTTGGAAAAGCACAAGAGACGATTTGCTGAACAGAAACGACTCAGCAAAGTGCATCGGGCCATCAAGTTCAGCATTGAAGGCAACAGGATGCCCCTGTAGCTCTGACACTCTGCCTTCCCTGGGTTTTAGAGGTATCTTGTGAGGGAGGTGTGAACAGTGCATGTGCTTCAGCTGGCAGTTGGCAGATTCAAGGAACGTAGTGTGAATTCACTAACCTGCACGTAGGAGGCTCGTCTCTTTTAATCTCTAATAGCTGTACTGTGTCCTGCAGGGAAAATTGATGCAGAAAATAATCTGATGTAGCACATAACTTCTGCAATGATCCTGCCACAGTAGCTTTCACATGCCCTTATGGCAGGTATTATTTAAAATACCCATCCTCAAAAATACCTTTTGTAGGGATCCAAGGAAAAGGAAGCCATCTAAGATGAGCAGGTGTATCGTAAAACGTGCTCATGTTTTAAATTAAATTAGAGGCCCTCATTAAACAGATAGTTACCTAGGAAATGACACAGAACTAGCATTCTTCGCACTTAATTTAGTACTTCATTGTTACTCCATAGTGACCTCTGTGGCTGAGTTTCTAGTAGTATGAACAAGATCTAAAAGAAAAGATGGTTCAATCCTCTTTGGCCTAGGGAGTGATTGTGTTGCGGGGCCTTAAAGAGTAAGTGACAGTAGAGGGCAAAAGACTCTTTTGAGGCCTGGGGGAAGACAGATTATCTGAGGTGGAGAGAGAACAAGCGATACATATTAACCTGAATTTCTTTTGACAACCAAGTTTCTATGTTCTGGGGATGGCAGAAATGATGGCCAGAAAGAATAATGCAGCTACTGATGGAATATCCCTGCCACTTTTTAGCTTCATATTTCACTTAAAAAATGTAGAAAATATATGAAAAGGCAGAGAAGCCCTGCATGTAATTCCAGTCAGGAATCAGTTTTCTCTGTTTTGTGATAAATGTCTGTCTGGATTCAGGTATTGGAGATCTGCTACCTTACTAACAGTCAGCCTGATTATGGACAGACTAGCATTTGGATTCCCAACAAGTAAAAGCTGAGCTTCTGAACAGCTGCTTCTATCAGATCTCCCAAATCCCTTTCTTTTCCTGACTCAGTAATTGATTATTACTCCCTGTTGTGTTGAGATACATTCTGAATTCTCCCGGAGTATTGACAGAAAGGGCATTACTGTCCCTCTGTGGTACTGTTCCGTACCTTTTGTCTGTGCAAAGCAACTTACCTGATGCTGCATCTCAGCCTTCCACTTGCATGCCATCAAAATACAGAAAGGAAATGCAAGCACATTTGTACTAAATAGTAATATTTTGTGGTCAGTTTTTCTTGGGCATCTTTTCTCGTTCCCACTTACATTTCCTAGTATTCTCCAATATTATTGGTGCCTATTGAATCCCTAGTAACTGACCAATTAACATCACCAAGCGTAGTCATGTCCTCACATCAGCCAGCACCAGGAAAATTGCAGTTTACGAAGCTGTGGTGAAATGTGCTTCTGGAACTAAACTGTGTTGAGTTTCTGAGAACTATTCTAAATTGTGCATTTATCCAATATGTGGACAATAAAATGGTTGCTTTAATCTGAAAGTTTGTGTGTGTGTGTGTGTGTCCATCCCAAAAAAATCTGTTGGAGTTCTTCTGGAACTTAATCAGAACCCTTATTGCTGGGCAATGGGTGCTGGAAGACTTAACCTTGCATGCTTTACCTTTCTTGAATCTCTTGGCTTTCTTCTTTTTTTCTCTCCCCACTCCCCAATGATAATTGTAAGTTTTATATTTTTAGTACCAGGGCACCTCTAAGAAAGGGGTAAGTCGACTGGACAAACAGATGCGGAAGTTCACAGATATCAGGAAAAAAAGCAGATCAGCTCATGCAGTGAAAATCAGCATTGAAGGCAATAAGATGCCATTGTGACCCTTCACAGAAGACTCCTTGATCTCTGCTGCGAGATGTGCACCCATAGACTCTTTGGAGACCTGAAACTTTTTAACAAATTGGTTTTTTTAGTGTATCTTTAAATTGTCTGTTCAGCTTCTGATATAAAATGTTGTCTGAGGATTGTGAATCCTAGGACTTTGCCTCCTGACTGTATTTAAACTCATTCTGTTGTGTCCTTTGTACAGATCAAATACTTGTTGTCCTCTTTAGACAATAAAAATCCTTCCATTTTTTGGGGGGTGTCTTGATTGATCAAAGGGCTAGGGTGGCAGGACCTACAAGGCAGTAACTAAATAATGTTCAGGAACTTATCTATTCTGCCTTTGGAGAGCTGCAGGTGTCAGCTTTGGTGTCAAAATACCTTAAACCATAGCTGTCTCCCACAGGTCATTTTTAATCTCATGGTTTCGGCCCCAATATTAGACTTGCATGCATATTTGTAAAAAATGCAGGCTTTGTAGAGCTGAAACTTCCAGTGATTAAAACAATTGATTGACCTGAGATTACACAGTATTGAAGAATCATTATCAGTGGTGAAAAAAGACCAAGGCGGTTTCTTTAAGCGTGAATGATAGAAAGCAAATAAGAGTACTGCTCTCCCCCTGCAGTTAAGTATAATGTCATTAACTGAAGAAAACTGTTGTTAGTTTAATTACTTTGAGTGTCTTAATGACTGAACCATAAGGGCAAATCTTTAGGCTATCAAGAGTGCCGAAGGAAACTGACTCTTGGGTGCTGCATATTTTCTTTACTAAATGGCTCATAGACCCTCTAGATGATCATGCTACTCTTCCTTCTTGTGGCAAAAAGATTGTAGAGGGGAATTGTGAGCAGCTGTCTCTGAAACTCTTCTTTGGGGCCAAGCAAGAGGATTCTGGTCCCTGCTGCAGGTTTAGAGTTCAATTAAGTGGATAATATCTACTGTATATTTGAAAGAGTGTGTGTCCATCTGTCTGTTCAAGAACTCCTAAACATTAAGAACTAGGACCAGCAAATCTGATATGCAGCTTCCTCTTATAACTTAATGCAAGGCCAGGGTTTGGTTGTGCCAGGACAATGGGATTGTTTTTTGTAACCTGGAAAGGGACTGAGCTCTAGGAGGGACAGTTGTACTGTACAGTGACCACGGGCTAGGAGGGAGCAGCAAGGGGCCAGAGATGGGGACAGCTCTAACCCCACTGGGGGTAGCAGGGGCAGGCATGGAGTGTAAGGTTCCTACTATGTACCAGCAGAGCCACTGGCTCCTGCAGCCCTCACACCAATTCTCTGTCCTGAGCACCTCCTCCCTCCCCCACCCTGACTCTTGCACCCCCTTCCCCCCCCATCCAACCAGTGCCCTTGGTTTCATCTACCCTAGGGCCTACACCTCCCCACCCTTATTAGCCCCCTTCCCTGAGCCTTTTCACTGACTTCTTCACACACTACACCTCCCTGTCCCCTCTTTTAAGGACACAAGCAAGGCTTGGGGTAAATGTGCTAGTTTGTTTATGATTAGAGTGGGTACACTAGTTAAACCCTGTGAAATCACAGAATGAACCATTGTCAAAGGCTAATTAGAGGTGCAGGGCCTTTCTAGATGGTACTTTCTCCTTTCTTACCTCTTGTGCTCTAGAATGTGTAAAAGGGAAAGACCGACAGTGAGTGGTGCCATGATATGGTCTGTTTGTGACTTACAGTATTAACTATTGTCCCAGCTGTTGGACACTGTTAGAGTCTAAGGTGCTTAAATACACACAGACTGTGTCTACACTGGCGTGATCTTGCGCCAAAGCGGCCGCTCTTGCGCAAAAACTTGCTGCCTGTCTACACTGCCCATGTGTTCTTGCGCAAGTAAACTGACGTTCTACAGTATAAAATCAGGGCTTCTTGCGCAAGAACTATGATGCTCCTGCTCAGGAATAAGCCCTCTTGTGCAAGAGCTCTTCCAGAAGAGGCCAGTGTAGACAGGCAACATGAATTTCTTGCGCAAGAAAGCCCTATGGTTAAAATGGCTATCAGAGCTTTCTTGCGCAAGAGAGCGTCTACACTGGCAAGGATGCTCTTGTGCAAAAGCACATGCCAGTGTAGATGCTCTCTTGTGGAAGAGTTTTTGCACAAGAATTCTTCCACAAAAGAGTTCTTGCGCAACAAGCTGCCAGTGTAGACATAGCCTAGAAGCCTAGGAAGAAAAATCAATGGACAGCACACAAGCAGTCGGCTGATTAAACCTGCTGGTCTGTGGTGTTAGTTTGCTGCCACTGGAAATTCTAATCTCTCTCACCTGTTACTATAATCCCCTTTAGAAGGGAGAGGACCAAACAGACTAAACATCCCTGCCTTTGAAAGCTGCTGCAGCATAAACTTTCAACTTCCTTTAGACTACAAAGGATATTTAAGCTTTTCATCTTATTTTCCTGTTTACTGTGAAGCTAATAAAGGAGATTAACATGTTTCTTGACTCAAACGCAGTCTTATAAAACTTGATGAATTCTGAAGCCGCTACATTTCAGTAATTAATCCCATGAGGTGATTAACTCAACTGCACCACTGTCAACATAGTGAGCTATCCTAATTCTCTCAACTGTGAACCGAATGTACTACTGTCACATGGAGTGGACCAGCTGGAGAACAAGGCTATTTCCTGCCCCGTTCCACTGCAGAATAAAGCCAACACAATCTTTATAAAGCTTTTTGTTAAACCATCCATGTCAATGTTTCCAGTGCAGTTGTTTGTATTACAAAGTGTCAGGACCAGCAAATACTATATTACATTTATTAGCAGAATGACAAGGAATACTCAATAGACTAGATTTAATAAGCTACTTTTTAAAGTTAAACTACTGCAAAATTTTCCAGTTTTACAAACCACTTGATTTATGTGTTCACTGTAGCTTGTGTAGATACACGGCTAAGGGAGCATACTGAGTACTATTAAAAAAAAAAAAACTTCCTATGCTGCTTTCTACAAGCCACTCATGCATGTGTAGACTGTTGGTGTGATGTCCTAGTAGCAACTCTGTTTTGGGTAGGATTGCAGGACTGACAGGATCATTTCTTTATAAAAGTTTTCTCATAGCCAAGACCGAGGTGGTCTTACTGCAGCATTGGTCTTGACTGAACATGTTTTGTTCAGGACATGAAGCAAATTCTGTATTGAATTGAAGCATCTCAGCACGCTGGTGGCATTTCTGATGTTTTAGAAACGGTTGTCAGCGTGAGGGGAGAAATCCTCCTGCCTCAGCTACATTTTCAACAACTTCCTTTATCCATGGTACATAATTGGCGACTCGTGTGTAGGCACCATATTTCCCTGCTTCAGCACAACCTTCCCCCCAACTGACTATCCCTAGCAGATACCAAGTGTCACGGTAAGACACAGCAAAAGGGCCTCCACTGTCTCCCTTGCAGGCATCCTGGGCTTTGTCTGCGTAGCCAGCACAGAACATGTTATCAGTAATGAGTTTCGCTGTTGATTGCCTGCACGTTTCCATGCTGACTATGGGCAGCTTGACTTTCATGAGGAAGCGTGTCCCAGGACCCTTGGCATGTGTGGAACCCCATCCGCTCACCATCCCCTTAGTCCCTTCTGCAGTCAACAAGGTTGCCAGGTTAGGACTGGGCAAGCAAATGGGGAGTACATACTCATTAAATACAACGTCACTGCTCAAATAGAGCAAAGCAATGTCGCCGTTGTAGTTGTCTGAGTCATAGTGTGGATGTACCCAGCTCTGTTGCACTTCAATCTTTTGTTCTTTCACTTCTCTCTGGTGTTTGTCAAAGTCTCCTGCAGATGAACAGACAAAGCTGTTAGAGAATTCTAAAGCCCTTCTGTAAGACTGTTGGGGGGGAAGCAACTATCCAAGTGAATTAATACTTTTATCTTCCAAATTAAAGCAAAATAAGCTTCTCCACCAGTGAAACTACCTGTGGAGCTGACAGGCTGACAACTACCTGTGGCACGGCAGAGGCTCGTGGGGGAGGAAAACTACCTGAAATTGTTTAGTGGGAGAGGGTCTTGGGTCCACACCACCATGTTCTTGAAGAATGTAGATGTCTTTCAAAACACCAACAACAGTTTAACTACAGGCGCAAAGCTAGTTGGAACGAGAATTAAAATTCTGCTCCCTCTTTCTATTCAAATGAACACCGGACCTCTTGGCTATGTCTACACTGGCAAGTTCTTGCACAAGACCGGCCGTTCTTCCGCAGATCGGCCACACTGCCTGCCTGCCTGCTCTTGCACAAGAAGATTTACAGTAAAGCATGGGAAGAGAGGGATTATTGCGCAAGAGCTATGCTCTTTTCTAACAAGTGTAAGCCCTCTTGCGGAAGAGCACTTGCACAAGAGGGCAGTGTGGATGCGCAGCAGAGCTTTCTTGTGCAAGAGAGCGTCCACACGGCCATGGATAATCTTGCGCAAAAGCACATGGCCGTGTGGACGTGTTCTTGTGCAAGAGTTCTTTCACAAGAACCCTTGCACAAGGGCTGCGTCTAGACTGGCATGATTTTGCGGAAATGCTTTTAACGGAAAAGTTTTTCCGTTAAAAGCATTTCCGCAAAAAAGCATCTAGATTGGCACAGGTGCCTTTGCGCAAAAAGTGCTTTTGCGCAAAAGCATCCGTGGCCAGTCTAGACGCGATTTTTGCGCAAGAATGCCCCGATCGCCATTTTCGCCATCGGGGCTTTTTTGCGCTAAACAGTCCTCCCCTGCGCAAATACATTTGTGCAAGAGGGCTTATCCCTGAGCAGGAGCATCATAGTATTTGCGCAAGAACACTGACAATCTTACATTAGATCGTCAGTGTTCTTGTGCAAATTCAAGCGGCCAGTGTAGACAGCTGGCAAGTTTTTGCACAAAAGTGCCTGCTTTTGCGCAAAATCTTGCCAGTCTAGACGCAGCCCAGATGTTTTTGCGCAAGAACCTGCCAGTGTAGATATAGCCCTTGATGGAGACAAGCCAGTTTAAAGTAGCTATTGAAATCACTCCTTCTTAGCAATGTCATGTCTATGGGTAGATTAAGAGCAGAGGATACAGAGTAAAGTTGCCCGTGCTGCAGGTATTCAGTTTCCTCCCCAAGAAAACATTACTCCAGTCTAAGGGGGAAGAAATTTAACACAAGTCTTCAAAGAGAAGCCTCTGACCTGTCATTCATGCTTAAATTTGACACTTTACGAATGGGCCTTAACAAAGATGCTAATTATCTTACCCATTACAAAGATAGCTTCCCCCAATTATCACCTGTAATATCATTGTCTCCTAGACATTAACCCCCCTCCCCCATCCTCCCTCTGTTCTAAAATCTGATTTGTCTATTTTATGTGTGTTCACTTTTTTTTTGATTGTATCCCTTTGGTATATATGGTCATGCCAATTTTCTTCCACAATTTGATCTGAGGAAGTGGGTCTGGCCCACGAAAGCTCATCACCTAATAAACCATCTTGTTAGTTTTTAAAGTGCTGCATAGTCCTGTCTTTTGTTACCCTTAACAAGGTGACTTGACTCTTCATAGGACTACAGAGCTATTCTAACTAGGAATTTTCATATCTCCTAATGCAGCCAGTAGTGAATTTATCTGTAAGGGCGAGTAGTACAGTCCTCATTTTACAGGGGAAGAACTGAGGCACAGCCCAAGAAATCTTTGGCAAAGCTGGGAATTAAACCCAAGGCTCGCCTGTCCTAGTCCAGTGCTTCAACTACAGACTTAATTTCTTCCTCCTCCTCAACCAGTCCATTCATTCCTGCTCGAAGAAATTAGAATCCTGCATTCAGCTGCTAAGTAAGTTCTGCTGATTCACTAAGACGGGTGTGATGTGTTACTTTCACCATCTTATACCATGAGAAAAACTAGTATGATCTGCTCAGAGGACTCTAGGTGCACATGCTGGAAGGTCCTGCAGGAAAGCTTAAGAACAGCCAAACTTGGGCTGATGTTGGTTTTACGAGTAGTGCCTCTGTTAACGGCAGGGCTGCTGTACCAGCTGCAGAAATAAGAGCCAGACACTCAAAGCTGAAAGTAACTCAGCTCCTGCTTGTGGGTTCCTTGACCATCGCCACAGCACAGACTGCATTTGCAGGATGGGAAGTTAGAAAGAAACACAACCTGAGCCGGGAGAGTCAAAGAACTGGACTATCCCTGATGCCTTTGCAGCCACTTCTCCCAGCAGCCCCATGTTTTCAGATTGTGTCCCGAAGTGTAAAGACTTTTACACTTGCAAGTTCACTCACCTACAGTAACATGATGTGGTCTAACAATGTCAAGGCAGTGGGCAGCAGTGACCACCCAGCGGCTGCTGATTAAACTCCCGCCACAGACTCCATAACCTCGGCTCGTTTGGATAAATACCTAAGGTGAAAAAAACAAGAGCAAGCACACAGGGATTGTTTCAGGGCTTATTTCAATGTAGAAGTTCCCCAGAGAACATAATTAACTTTATGATGCAGCATTTTTGTGTGATGTTCCTCGGGTGCATGTTTCTAAGGCGTGGGATTATGGAACGTGATAAGATTGTAAGGACAGAGCAGAAGAACCACCAGACCAGGGTAGAAATTCAAGCAGAAGGTGATACCCAAAATGGATCTGCAAGTCTTGCAGAGAAAACAAATCTAATACGAGCGCCAGCACTAGCTGTCAAGCTTTGGGTGATGCTAGAACAAAAGAAAGGCAAGTCAATGCCCAGAGACAGAGCCCCCCTAGTTTAAAAAATCCTGTGTGTGAAGCTGTACAAAAGAGGGAAAGTTAAGGGACAAGACAAGAAACACAAATATTGGAAATAACCCCGGGCACCTTCCATTTTAGGTGAGTGGAAATCGTGAGCACTGAGCCTGCGTCTCACAGGTGTCGCAGCAAAATCCCCTGTGTGGAATGTTCACTTGGCTAAGGAATCAACACCACAGCCCCCTTTAATTAAAAGTGCGGAGAAAGCTCAAAATACACAGCCCTGAAATGGCCAACAAGTCCGCAACCAAAGCCAAGGGCAACCAGACTTGAGATTGTTTTAAACATTAAAATTAAAGAGGTAAAGAAATCGCTGGAGGGAAAACGCTACAAATCTTCATGCCCCTTTAAAACACAGTATCAGAAAGAATTAAAAAAGGGAGCCAGCTCAGGATAAAGGCGTAGCTATTCCTGACCATGATTAAAGATGGGCATTAAACCTTAGTGTTTGGTATTTCTGGACTTTCTGAGTGCTTGACGCTTATCCATTTTGGTCCTGATTCTGAACCCTTGTACAGTGCTTTGGAACGTGAGTGATGCCCCACAAGTCGATGGAGCGGTTAAAGGAGCGGAGACTCAGGCCCTATTGTACTGTTCATGTGTAAACACAGCAAGTGGCAAAGTAAAATGAAGAAAGGGATGGAACTAGCTTGGAGTCTGTTTTAGGATATGAACCCCCAGGAAGGACTCAAAAGCAATCACAGGTGCAATATTGGAACGCCAGACCATTATAACAATTGTTAGCACGTGGTTATTCTGAAGAAAGGAAATTGGAGCCCACTAAATAAAGACTCAATTAAACAGTAATACAAAAAAAAAAAATCTTTACTGCAGTGAGTATAACATTTCTGGACTTCCCACATTGATTTAGATGTAATTTTCATTCATGAATCATATATGACATTATTTTGCTGGAGTTTTCAAAGGAGACGTAGGTATGTCTTCACTTGCACCCTAGTTCAAACTAGAGTGCAAGTGTAGACATACCCTAAGGGAGTTAGGCATATTAAGCCCATCTGAGACTCCTGAAGTCAATTTTCATTGGCTTTAACAGGAGCTGGAGGAAGCCCTTAGAGGAGAAGGCAGTATGTTAAAAATGCCTGAACCGCATGTATCTAGCGAATTGAGGGGTACTTCTGCTTGCCGAGTGGGTGAAGAGATCAGGTTGACAGCACAGTGTTAGACAAGGAAATACTGACTGAAATCCTTCATCTTATCTGTAATGTATCGCTGGACACCACTGAAGGGAAACTCGCTTGACTAATCTATTGGTCTAAAAACAAGACAGGATCCAGAAGAAGTTCAGATGACATGGCCACCTTGCCAAAAACACCTGAGAGTTCTAGAAGAAGTGATTATGCAGCTCAAGACGTAAAGTAAGAAATATGGATGAAGCACACACAGGCAGAAGGCTAAACTCATTTTCATTATGCATATGGACAAAACCACAGTGGATAGGAAAGATGTAGGAGGCTTGTTCCCTGGGCTGGCTGCCATGTGCTGTTTCAAGCTGAGAGCAGCCTCATGCGTGAATATAAAGGTCTATGAAAGACATGTCTCTAAAGAGCACGTGCCTTTTCTGCTGAGGAGAGACGGGGGGGGTTGAAACCATGGTTCTATCAGGCAAGATGCATGGAGCAGAAACACAGCCACTCCCCACGCCGATCGTGCAGAAGCTGAACTCGAAAGAGTGAGCCATGAAAATATTTGCCACTGACCATTGGGGAAATGAGTCATCAAGGGCGAAGGACACGTTGGAGATTGAAAATGATGTGGCTGGCTGAACAGCGAGAAGCTCTAAGCTAGATAGAATATATTTGGGATTCCGCGTACACCAAAGAATTAGGTAACTGCAGCATGGGCCGCCCGGAGAGAAGCTGCAGAGAAACATTGAGGACTGATGAGGTTCTGTTTGGCCCAGAACAGGGATCCTTGGCAAAACCTTGCCGAGGTCCTTGCTGTGCTCCAGTGCGGGCAGTGAGAAGGGAAGGTGATGCAGTGTCTGACCCAGCATGCAAGAGAAACGGTACCTGCCAGGGGCAGTTGCCACGATGGCAGAACGATCCTCCAGTTACCCTGGTATCGTTGGGCTCTGCCGTTTGGAAGACATGGGTCCAGCTGGGTAGGTCCCCGTCTGTCAGGTTTCCTTCAGCGTCGGTCTGAGTCAGGCCATCGTGCACGTTCTGCCCCTCCGCTGACTCACTGACCCCAGAGGTGCCCCCCTCTGCTGACCCACTGAGCCTGGGAGTACCCCCTGCTACCCACTCATCGAGTGTGGGGGCACCACCCTTTGCTGTCCCATTGATCCCAGGGATGTCCTCCTCTGCCGATTCATTGAGTCTGGGGGTGCCCTCCTCTGTTGTCCTGTTGGACCTGGGGGTGCCCGCCTCTGCCGATTCATTGAGTCTGGGGGTGCCCTCCTCTGC
This sequence comes from Rafetus swinhoei, assembly GCA_019425775.1. NCBI lineage: Eukaryota > Metazoa > Chordata > Testudines > Trionychidae > Rafetus > Rafetus swinhoei. Next base: position 50,686,581 of record CM033432.1, read on the forward strand.
TGTCCCATTGAACCTGGGGGTGCCCTCCTCTGCCGATTCAGTGAGTCTGGGGGTGCCCTCTCTGCCATCCTGTTGGACCTGGGGGTGCCCTCCTCTGCTGTCCCACTGAACCTGGGGGTGCTCTCCTTTATTGATTCATTGAGTCTGGGGGTGCCCCCCTCTGTTGTCCTGTTGGACCTGGGGGTGCCGCCCTCTATTGATTCATTGAGTCTGCGGGTGCCCTCCTCTACCGATTCATTGAGTCTGGGGGTGCCCTCCTCTGCTGTCCTGTTGAACCTGGGGGCACCCCTCTTCACCTTCCCATTGAGCTTGGGGGCTTCCTGCTCCACTGTCCCATTGGGCCTAGAGGCAACTTCCTGTGCAGCCTGTGTGGGCCTTTGAATCAGGCCACAGGGGAAACGAGCTGAGAAACAGGAAAAACAGACGGTGGGTTTAGGTGTCACATTTTGATCCCTAAGCTAATTCTGCTCCGCTGAGCCCCGGGCCACCCGCTGCCCCTTCCCAGCGCCCAAGCGCAGGCAAAGAGCTGTGCAGTGGGCATCCGCTCCTAGAGCAAACGCACCGCCCCACTGGGTCCTGGCTCTGTGTCTGCCCACGACCTCCCGTGACTCGCGCCAACACTGTCCTAAGGGAGGCCGCGTCTGGCACCCCCCCGAGCGCCCCGTGGCCGCGCTGAGTCAGCGGCGTGCTCGCTCCGCCTGGGACGGCATGGAGTCCTCTGCTTCCCGCTCGCCAGGAACTCCTCCCTCCTGAGGTGCTGCTGACCAAGCTGACCAGTCCCAGGGATACTTGAGATTCCAGGTCAGGGGTCGCCTTTAGCAAAAGGATCCCAATGGAGGAAAAGCCAGATTTCCCCAGTGGCTGGGGGTCCCATTGGCTGCAGTCCTACCCCAGATTTTCCCATCGATTCACTGGGGCACGTGGGCAGCCCAGCCCAGAGGGAAGGGCAGTGGCTGAGACCCTGTTCTGCTCGTCACACGACATAACGTGACATAAGCCGGAGTCCTTACCTGACTTGAGACAGCTCTTCCCGTCCTCCCCCAGCGCATACCCCTGCGCGCAGGAGCACACCACCCCGAGGGGGAGGGCAGCGTCTTGGCAATACTGCCAGCAGCCGCCATTCTTGTACCAGCACTCCAGCTTCTCTGCAGGGGGACACAAGGGTACACTTAGCTCTTGCTAGGAAAGGGCCCGGGAGCTTCCAGCTATTCGATCGACTGCTCGGCATGGGGGGCAGGGGAGAGAAACCCCCCACGTCCCACAACCGGACTGAACCATCACATGCTGCCACCCACGGTCTTCACCTTTCCCTCCCTTTGCCCCTTTATTACAGTCACACCTAGAGACCGTCACTGCAGCAAGGTGTGCTAGGTGCTTTCCTGACAGCGGGAGAGACAGGCCCTGCCGGGGAGACCTTACAGTCCTCTCTGTGCTTCTTCCAGTCTCCCTTCTGTGATTAGCCTGTAAGCGCCTGGGGGCAGGGCGGTTCTGGGAGGTGCTGCACACAGTGTGCACTGTGACGAGAAGTGAATGACAAATGGGAGGCAATGAAGCACCACAGAGGGCTCCATGATGGACAAAGGACTTGTCCGTCTGAATTGTTCTTCGTTCTCGCTGCTAGTGAGTTTGCACAGTTGTGACGCCGACAGGCAGAACCGAACCTGGGGCCTCGGCAGCTTCGTGCATGAGCTAGAAGCCAGCTGGCTCTCGGCTCTGGCTGTAGAGCAGACTCGTTCGCGCGCTCTCTGTAAGTGGTCGAAGTGCCGCTCTGCGGGACAGTGAACCGCACCCAGGAGGCGTGTGGGTTACACAGCAACTCCCTGTCCTTGCTTGCAGCCGGCAGATGGCGTCTCAATGGGGAAGGAGTCAGAAGCTTTTTTTTAAAAAGGCAGCAGCCCCCACCATTTTGTTCTACAGTTGCTCCTGTGACTTGTGTATGGCTTTGGGGGAGGGATAGCTCAGTGGTTCAAGCATTGGCCAACTAAACCAAGGGTTGTGAGTTCAATCCTTGAGGGAGCCATTTAGGGATTGGGGGCATGTCTGTCAGGGATGGTACTTGGTCCTGCCGTGAGGGCAGGGGACTGGACTCTATGACCTCTCAAGGTCCCTTCCAGCTCTATGAGATAGGTATATCTTTAAAAAGCTTATTGTACACTGAGCTTTGACACAGTCGAGGAAGCTGATTAATGGAGCCTCCAGGCACGCAGCTCTGTGATCCCAGCGTGTCTCTTGCTGGTCGGAGGGCACCAGCGCTGCAGCGTAATCAGCCAGGCTGGTGGCGTTAATAAGTAACACTCAGCCCTGCACAGAGACCCCGCACAGGTGCCAAGCAGTGTTCCCTGTAAGCCAGGCACTTGTGCGGCCTCTCAGGATTCAAATGCTGCCCAGCTGATCAGCAGTGTGCCCACGGTAGGTTTTTGTCTCTACTGGCGGTGCGCATTCACACCTGCCTCGGTGCACACACATTTATTCTGCACTAGGATGGAAAAGACCAGAGCGAACACGGGTGCCGAAGGGTGAATTTCTTCAGTTGCGCATGTCTCCGTGTGCATGGCCGCACTCACCTGTTTCACACAGCTTTCCTCGGAACAGGGGGGGGCAGATACAGAGATAATCGTAGTGTTTCAGTTTGCAGAGTCCACCGTTCTTGCAGGGATTCTCTTTGCAGGGATTTAAACCTGTTTGGAAGAAGAAACACGCGTTGTGCTACCTGCTCACATACGGTTCCGGGGCTTAGCAAGGAAGCTGACACGCAATCTGTCTGCATCTTCTCTCCACGCCGCCTTGTGGCAACCAACAATCTCCCCCTCGCCTACCTTTGTAATGAAACCAAAACTCCGTCTGCAAGAAATAACCACGAGAGAGGAAAACCGTAGTTAACAGGGCACGACACATCCCCTACTGACTACATGCATTCCGAAATAACGGTCCCTGGAGCATTTTTCTTTCTCTAATCTAGACTGGTGCTGTGAGTTCACCCTTAGCTGCCGAGAGCAACACTTTGGCCAGCCAGTTAACCATGGGTTCACAGTGACAGTTAACTAGTTAAACTAGTAGTGAATCAGATAGAAAAGTGGCCTTCAGAGCTGGCGTGCGCTCTCTTGTTAAGGGTACCTAATTTCTGGTTGGTTGTTTAATTACATTTTTACAATTAGCTAATAATAATAAGCAACATTATAAAGTTTGTTTATCATTAGCACCCTGGTGGCCTTCGGGCTTGTGCTTTATCATACACTAGAACTTCTGGGTGAGAGCTTTTCTTTGTCCCTCCCCACTGCTCAGCTATTGCTCGCTGCTTTGCCTGATGTTATTGTCCTCACCGTTTTCTCCTGTGACTTGAAAATCTCCTTTGCCTCCTCGAAGGAGCACATTTCCTCAAAGCATTCTCTCTCCAAGTTCCCTGAGTGAATCTCCTCCAGGAAGTGGTTAGCCCGTTTACGGACCTTCAGCACCTGGTGAGCTTCATCTTGACTCACAAACACTATGAACACAAAATTGGAGCTGACCATTAATGCTGTCACACAAAGCCAAAACTTCATCTTGAGGAGAGAAATGAGTAACTTATGCTTTCACTTGGCCAAATAACACAGCGGTGGAGACGACTTTCCAACAATCGGAACAGACATAAGAACAATTTCACTCAGTTTGGCTGTGCCCCGACAAGGTCAGTATTCCTCTCGGTCATGGTCCAGTGAACAGTATTTCAGTGCATTTAAGAGTATTTCATTTAAAAGGATCCAGTCTCGAAATTCATGGCTTTGGGTTAAAGTTCATTTATTTGTGCTAATGACCGGTTATAGGGTTAGGCTGATCTCAGTTAATCATAGACTTACTGTGTCCAAATGAAATTAAAAAAATTATCTAAATGTTTTATGTCCAAGATATACAAACAGAGAGTTCAGGCCCTATGCTGTGTGATCTCAGAGAAACCCGAGACAAGAAACGTGCAGCAGAAATGAAAGCGAACACCCTGAATAGGTGTCAGCAATAAAGCAGACCCCGCTTGCCTGGTTATAACGCTTTTTGGCAGGATGTTTCTTCCACCGTAAAACAACTCTGGACAAACAGGGAGCTTCTGATAGATCAGAGCAGCGGAGGAAAGTCTACAATACTTCTCACCCACTTCACACCCACCTGCTTAGCTGTTGCTTATAAGCCCCTTTGTGACCATATCAGAGCCTGTAGGAAACACCTTAAAAGACAGTTACCACCACTTGACTTCATGCCACCTTGTGAAAAGTTCCCCACTTATCTTTTGCTCGGGCAGTGCCATCATGCTCTTCCCATTTTGGCTAAAGCATCCAGTGTAGACTGTACGCTGCAGGTCAAATGTTCAGTTTGGCATGTGTGACGTTCACAAGGACTGTGGTCACTTTCCTGTTGAACAGCGGCACTGGGTGAAGTAGGGGACCGATATAAGAGGTTAAGCAGTACTCAGGCTCCTGTAATTAAGCCATGGTATCCCTGCACCTCTGCCTTTGGAAACAATCATGCAGTTCCTGCATCAGTAAATTACTAGCCCTAGGAGCCTGGAACCCAATGGAAGAAGTTAGATTGTTATCATTGTCTCAGTGTAAGAGAAGAACTCCAAGGCTGCGTCTAGACTGGCAAGTTTTTGCGCAAAAGCAGCTGCTTTTGCGGAAAAACTTGCCAGCTGTTTACACTGGCCACTTGAATTTGCAAGAGCACTGACTTTGTAATGTACAAAATCAGTGCTTCTTGCGCAAATACAAATGACGCCCCGCCGGGCAAAAGCGCTTCTTGCGCAAATGCTTTGGCGCAAGAGGCCAGTGTAGATAACCCAGAATAGTTTTGCGCAAAAAAGCCCCAATGGCTAAAATGGCAATTGGGGCTTTCTTGCTCAAAACCGCGTCTAGATTGGCACGGATGCTTTTCTGCAAAAAGTGCTTTTGCGCAAAAGCGTCGGTGCTGATCTAGACGCTCTTTTCCGCAAATGCTTTTAACGGAAAAACTTTTCCGTTAAAAGCATTTGCGGAAAATCATGCCAGTCTAGACGTAGCCCAAAAGAACTCCAAAATGGTAGGAGTTGTAATCAACAGCTTCTCCCGACAGATAAAAGGGAACTTCCTGCTGACCAAGCTAGGAAGAGCTGTCCAAAGCTTGTCTCAGCTGGAAGTCACTGTGAGGCCAGGTCTACACTAAAAGGGATCAAATCAAGATACCAAACTCCAGCTACATAATGAACATACCTTAACTCAAGTTTCCACACAGTTTCAACAGCAGGAGGCCAATGGGAGCAAATGCTCCTGTTGGCTTCCCTTACTCCTCAAGAGGAGCAGGAGTACTGATGCCGACAGGGGCGCCCTCTGAGTTTGATTTAGCGGGTCTTTATTGGACCTGCTAAATCAAACTCCGGAAGATGGATCGCAACAGTGTTGATCTTCTCCATCGTGAAGACAGCCCTGAAGTAAATTTTCAAACTGCCTGCCTGATCCGAAGCACTTAAATGTGTCCTGATCCTGCAATCAGATGCATGAGGCTTTTTGGTGTCTTTGCCATTTCCAGTCGTAGGATTGGGTTGTCGGGAGGCATCGTGGGGCCCAGTGCATAGAGCACTAGGCTGAGAGTCAGGAGACCCGAGTTCTGTTCCCATCTCTAATACTGACCTGTGTATAAGGTCACTTCATTTCTCATTACAGCTCTGCAAAAATGGGGTTACTGACGCTGTCCTTAGTACAGTGCTTCAAGGGCTACCCAGGACAAGTGCTGCAGCGCAGATGTATTAAATCACCCCAAACCCATATTCAGGTGCCTAACTTTGGTCACTGAGAATGTGGCCCTCTGTGCCTAACTCATCGAGTCCCATAGGGCCGGCATCACAAGGCCATTACTGGGGCCTCAGGCAGGAAGCTCAGATACGGTGAGATCATTAATAACTAGGAACAACACCCATTTTGTGCCTGGGCATTTCAGGAAGTGCCTCTCGCCAGCTGTCTCCTCAGGAATCTGCACTCAGAAAACAGGTGCAGCGTAAACAGCAGGCTCTCGGGGTGAGACAGTGATGCCCAGAAACTCCTACCTGAAAATGAAAGCGACCAGCTGCCATAGATGGAACACATTAGCAAGAGAAGTGTCGCCAGGGAGGCGCCGCTCGCCATTTTCGTGGCCATACAGAATCCTCAGCTTCACAGACCCCTGCCTGGTGAAAAGGAGAAGGGATCACTAGCCAGATCCTGGACAAACGCAAGCCGGGAGCAGCACGTAGCGAGAGAGAGAGAGAGAAACGGACGCAAGGGAAAAGAGGAGGCAATGCAGAGAAAAACTAGGTCTCATTGATCTGACCCCATTTGTGTTCCCCAAGAGCCATTGCACACCGCTCACAAGGCAAAGCGAGCAGCCGCCAGAGCCCAGGAAAGTGGCAACGGGCAGAGCCTGAGCCAAGTCCATGGGAAGACACTGACTGACTTCAGTGGGCTTTGGAGCTGGCCAGTTCCACTCTGAGCCCTGTTAAAGGTCCTTGATGACCGTTGAGCCCAGCTCTGGCTTGCACGTTGGCTAGTTGAGCTGGGGTCTTGTAGCAGCTGTGAACTCCTGGTGGGCTTGTCAAGTGAGCTCTGAATGCTGGACTGGACCTAGTGAGCCACCTGCCCGTGCAAGCCCAGGACAGCAGCACACACCTGCCGGCCAGGGGATTTCTTCATAGGCTCCAAACGTCAGGGAACCTGACAAGGAGGGAGGTGTAGTCCAGGGGAGCCAATGGGGGGTGGAGGAGGGGAAGTCCATGCTCCCAGAAAGGGCAGGGCTTTGGCAGAAGGGGTGGGGCCAGGGCAGTCAGCCCTCGGCACTGCCCAGAACGGCCATGTCACCACCCCCATCCCTTAGAGCCACCAGGCCCTGCTGTGCAGCACTCCGGTGGCAATTGAAAGGGCTGGGGGCGCTGGGTGCTGCCACTATTGCAGAAGCAGCCACCAGGCTCTTTTGCATTGCCGGGCCCCGGGGCAACTGCCCCCTTTGCCCTCCCCCCCATCGGCTGCTTTTTCACACTGACAGAAAGCCAGGGTCCAGCCCACCCACACCCACACCCACACCCACACCCACACCCACAGAGGGCCACAGTTACAATCACTTACCGTTGTAGGTGCTCAAAGCGCTATTGGGATGAACACCAACGACAGCCGTGGGGGCCTGGCGGTTGATCATTTAACCGAGCACAAATATTGACAGAGGCAGCGCAGCCCTTTGGAGCCCATGGAGCCAACCTGCCTCTCACGTAGAAATGGTTTTGTTCCGTCCTGCAAGCCAGCACTAACGGCGGTTTCCCTGCTTCACGGGGAGGGCTATGAGTGTAGCATTTATGCGCCTGGGGGCGGGTTTCTGATCCCATTCTTTGGCAGTGCACTGCTATCCCCTGGCTTGAACGACACACGAACGCGTCAGCTCTACAAATATCTGCTGCAATCGGTGACCCTCAGATTTGTGCACGGAGGAGCCATTTGCGGGAAGGCAAATGTCGCCCCCCTGATAGCTGTGGCTAATCATGGTTGCTGCCTTTAGTTGGAACCTTGGCTTAGATGCTTTAACGAGATTATTCCTAACAGAAGAGGCTAGCTCAGTAGGTAGCAACCCCCCGTACTCAGATGCAAAGTTCCCTGGGGTTCTTGCAAATGCTTTCCTGTCAAGAAACATCATCCTGCATTTAATTCCCTTTGTTACCCCCTCTGCCTTAACTCTAGTCCCAGATAAAACACACTATGCAAAGTCTCAGAGGGGTAGCCATATTAGCTCGGAGCTGAAAAAACTAGGAGTCCTGCGGCACGTTAGAGACTAACAGATTTATTAGGGCACAAGCTTTTGTGGGAGAAGCCCACTTCATCAGGTGAATGGGAGTGGACGTTTCAGAAGCAGGAGTATATATAAGGGAGAAGCTGCTTGTGTGAATGACGCTCATCAAGTCAGGGTGGAAGTGGGTCACTCATAGCATTTGGTATGGAGATGTGAATATCCAAAGGAGAAATTGCCTTTGTAGTGTGTTAACCAGCTGAGATCCTTATTCTGTCCTAAATTCATTGTGTTGAATTTGCAAATGAATTCCAGTTCAGCTTCTCTCTTTGTAATGGGGGTTTGACATTCTTTTGTAGAAGGACGGCTACTTTCCAATACATCCCTGACTGTCCAGCATTCCCCTACCTACAGGCTATGTGTGTTAACATTCCTGATGTCTACAGACAGTGTGTTTCAGGGGAGTCCAGCACAACATCAAGTCCTTGCCTTCCCTAATATTCTGCTGACCCTGCTTCAGGTAAGCGCTTAAGCATGTGCTTAACCCTAACCCCTGAAATCAATGTGACTACTTACATGCATTAAAAAACTGCATTGCTGAATGGGGATTAGATTTTTGTGTAAGTATTTGTCCAGAGATGTTCCAATTGGATCACCACCTCCCTGATCCAAAGTGGGAAGGGTGGGTGAGATGCTATCATCATTTGCCATGGTGCCTGGATTGTTTGATTTCTTGAAGGCTCATTACTATCTGCAGTAACATTTATTTTAGATGGTTTAGGGATGAGACGTGCTCACTGCTGCAGAGATCAACGCTGCAGTGGTTGATCTTCCGGCATTTGATTTAGTAGGTCTAGTAAAGACCCACTAAATCAAATGCTGATAGTGCTGCCATTCACCACAATACTCCTTGGAGTCGTGAGGAGTAAGGGAAGTCGATGGGACTTTTTATCCCATCAACCTCCTGCTGTGGGGACAGTGCTGAAACTCGGCTTTAGATGTGGCGACTCTAGCTACATTATTTTTGCGCAGATGGATTTGTGCACTGTAAGCCAACCTTCTGGCTTTAGTATAGACAGGACCTACGCCTACAAAACATTTAATTTTAGTTTGACAAGGAGGCAAGCATGTGGCTCTTATGGACTCCACAGATCTGTAAATGAAGTAACAGAACTGGTTGCCATCTCCAACCCCACTACAGGGATTCTGTCCAGTAATTGGGAGACAAGGGTATCACTGGGGCATCTTGAAGTGCAGTAGAAACGAGGAATTAAAGCTCTGCCCCATCTCCTTTCGGAGTCAAGAGCAAAACGTCCATGGGCTTCGTCGGGAGTGGAATCATGGCCCGACTTTGCAAGTAACAGAGTGCAGGGAAGTCTTACTTAGCTCACATATCAGCCTGCTGTGTGAAAACTGGGATGAAAGGTGGGACTGACTATCACGGAGCAAGCTGAGAACTATTGGTAACTAGTAAACATGTCATGGTAAGGCTGAAACAGTAACCCTGGCCAGTGATGATACTATAACTGATGATATCGCTGACTGGTTCCCTAGTGAGAAAGCACCTCTTTAGATCTTGCCTTTTAAAACTGAAATAATTTCCCCTTACCTGGCACACAAAAACCAACTCCCAATTACAATGTAATTAAAAGAAAACACGTCAGGCATATCACATTGAGGGATTCTCGGAAATACCTCCACAGGATTAGCTATCCAGGCTAAAAGGGGTCAATTCCCCGCTGCTGCTTTGAACACCTCTGTCTTATACTGCTGTAACATGAACCCCACTTATGTTCACCTGACCTGTTAACTCAAAAGGAGAAAAATTCTCAGCCTTGCACCTCAGCTCCCAAACAGCTCCGGTGATTAGATAGTCAGTTACAGGCTAGGGCACAACATCACCCTTCTCATCTCGTCCTTGGACTATGGTCATGTGATGGCACAACTGGTGTCCCTACAAACAAATGTGACGGGGGAAGCAGCAAGGAAAAGCGCACAATTCACGTAAGCTTGCTTTATGTACTCTAGCTTTATTACCAGGAGGCATGACAGCACATTGTACTGTGTATTGTTACGAGCATACAGCCACAGTGACCCCAATTCTTCTGAAGGAGAATCAGCCCTTAGATGAGATGTCTATTGTTTAATTTGCTGCTGGATCCACTCCAGATATTGGCTGACTTTGGTGTAGACTCCAAACTTCTCCTTTTTCCCACAACCTTCTCCCCAGCTCACCAGTCCCACTAGGAACCAAGTGTTCTTGAACTTTGTGACCATGGGGCCTCCGCTATCCCCACCACAGGCATCCTGCTTGTCTTCGATGTTCCCGGCACACAGCATGTTCTCAGAGACATCGTGCCTCATGGCTTGGGCACAGTCGCTCCATGGGACCAGGGGGATCTCAATGTAACTGAGGACAGCTGAGTAATTCATGGAGACGTCACTCTGGCTGCCCCAGCCAGTCACCACCATCTGCCTCCCGTTCGCCGTCAGCTCCTGCTCCGCCAGTTTCTTGTTGGGAAGGCAAATAGGCAGCACAAATTTGTTGAAGACGATGGGCTGGACCAGGTGCAGCATGGCGATGTCATTATCGGAGGTCTCTTTGTTGTAGTTTTCGTGGCTCACGTACTTGTCCACCACAATGGTTTGCTCTGTTTCCTCATTCCGCTGCCGGTTGTATTCACCTGCAGGACCAATGTGGAAAGAGATGAGAGCCTCATTCCTTGCCTAACACCATGGCAGGACTCAGGTCCGCTGAATGCTCAGACTTGTCCCTGCTCTCTTACCATAAGAGTTTGCACATTGTATCATGTTTTATATCTTAACAGTGTTATACTTAATGGGCCTTCCACGGGTCCCTAGCACAGCAAAAGCAGGAAGTTTGCACAAGTTCTTTCACACACGGTTAGCAGCTGATTGGCTGAACTCCCTGATGGAGACTTCCTGGACTAGTCCATTCTAGAAGCTGGAATCTGCATGGTAAGACGTTCATGACCAATAGACTTTACATTTGTTGTGTACTGCACACCCACTGGTCACTTGGAACTGCATCGCCCCAGGATGGCGGCCTTAGGGCTTTACTCAGGGCAGTTCCATACCTAAAGGGCTACCTGGAAGACAGGGTGAAGGGACTTGTGAGAACAGTCTCACTTGTGCACACAGTGAGAGAGAGCCCGGCCCTGCTGGCACAGAGCGAAGGCAGCGTGGGACAACGCAATGAGACACAGCGGCAGATGAGCCGGAAGGGCCTTAAAGGAAAGGACGAGAAGGCTGCATTTGAGACACTGGAGAACAGAGCGCCAGGGAAGGGGCTCAAAGACTTTATCAGGGTGAGGGGCCAAAACGCTGCTCCGAGTGGTATTAATGCCCATGCTGGCATCTCAGAGTTTGAGCCATCGATTCCCTTAGTGGGATATTTCATCCAAGTATCTACCATGCTTAGCAAAAAGCAGCTGAGGTCGAGGCTGGATTATCCCTCTGCTGTCAGAGCAGATAGGGAGAAAACACTCCTCCAAAGGGATTCTATTTGAACGAGAAGGGAACGATGCTTGTGGGGGGGTTGTTTGGAAATCTGGGGTTTAATTTGGTGGACATTTCCCCATGCCTCAGACATGTGCACGGCTCGATGGGCTGACTCTGGAGAGGAGCCGTGGAAATCACTCTACACTGAACTGCCTGTGCCCTCCATCTGCCCCACCCTGGCTAGTTCAAATCCACCCCTCTCCTAAGCGGAGATCTCTAAACATGCCACACTGCTCGGTGGTTTGCAAGATGGATGCATGCCCGACTGGCGGCAACCTGCAGCCCATCCGAGTTCTAAGTGTGGCCCGTGTGCAGGGCTGTCAAATTCCGCTGGTTTCCCTGGGTCGGTTTTTTCCTAGCGGTTCTATGAAGAGACAGGCCTGGAACGGAAGGGCACATGAAGTGAGGTGTGGGCTGATGGCATGCAACACTGCGCTCCCGCTGCACCCAATCAACGCGCAGCCCAGTCTAGCTATGCAAGCATAGCTTGCAAAGCCACCCTAACACGGGAGAGCAACTTGGTTATGACAAGCCTGTGGCTCGCTGGGATGAAGCCACCCGTGCGGCCCGTTCATTAGCCTAAGTGGCCCCTCCCAGGTCTACATGAAGATTCCTTTGCACGTCTCTTCCTCGTGACCTATTCCAGATTGGGGCGCAGGAACCTAGAGGTGCCGCCTAAGCAGCAGCATTCTCCGTAGCCCTGGGGCATGGGGTGCAAGCCAGCGCCCTGCCAGGAGCATGCAAGCACAGTGGGACTGGGAGCAGAGCTCCAAAGTGGGGGCTCCCCCACCGCAGTTCCCAGAGTCCAGTGGGGGAACGTCACCTCCTCTGTGTTTCACTTTGGAGAGACACAGGGGAGCACACAGTGTACCAGCCCCCGCAGCTCACAGCCAGGCTCTTGGCTGCTAACGGACACCAGATGCCTTTATTAACATGCTTGAACAATCTCGGGTAGGTACAATGGGCTGCCTGGCCAACCAAGCTCTAGACGCAGAGTGACAAGCTCGCGCTATCACCTGGCGTCTTTCCCCCAAAAGGACACGGCCCAGGCCCCCGAAGGAGAATGTAACATCTTTAAAGAGGGTAGCGCAGGAGGTGGGGGGTTTCCATACCAAATCTTACTTTGAACCGCCCTTTGTCTTCAACGCAGTGGGCTGCCGTTAGAACCCAGGAGGGGTGGATGAGGACACCCCCGCACTTAAACTTCCCCTTGCCATCCAGCAGCATCGTCTGGAACAGAGAGAGAGAAGGACCCACCTCCGACATGTTGGACTGGACACGTTCCTTCTCCAAGCAGCAGTCTGCCCCGCCCCACGGGTACCAGAGCACGTGGCAATTGCGGAGGCCAAAGCTCCCCGCATGGTGGGCAGAAGCACCCTGACCAGAGAGCCACTGTCCATCTAAATCAGTCGGCAGGTTTCTCCTTGGCTGGGGCTGGGCTCTCTGCTCAGGAGACACTGCTGGGGGACTCATTCTGCTCCTTCAGTTTGGAGACACGTAGCTCAAGCAAGGGATGGATTAGCCCAACCACCACCATGTGCCTGAAGTGAGTAAAACGTCTTGGACTCATTCTCCTTTACACTAAGAGCTCTTACTGCTGCCCCAGTAGAGTAAAGGGTCTTAGTGTACACGAGAGTCAGGCCCAGCCCCACGTGAGGGTGGGGGGCAGAAGAGCGCACAAGGCTCCATGCACTGCTCCGGTGCTCAGCACTAGCGCCACACTCCCATTGCTAGAACCTGCTGCTCTCTGCTTCTGGGGGCAGCATGGTCTGTGGTCCCAGGATAGGTAGGAAGCTGCCTTAGTCCCCCCCCTTCCTCCCTCTCCCATTCAACTGGGTCATGAGAAAAAAAGTTTGAAACCCCCTGGACTAGAGCAAGCTCTGTAACTCGAACAAGGCTCGTTTTACATTTATAAAACCAAAACGGTCCTAAAACAAAGAAGATTCAGTTCTTCCTGCGATAGTCCGACAATGGCCAGTGTGTGCTGCAGGAGATATGCAATGCATTGAAGAAGTGGTTCTCCCCAGCTTGCTGGCACATTACCAGCACAAACATCACGATGGTGCATACGTGGGCATGGTGAGCAAGAAAAATACTGCTTGGCAGAGAGCGGTCAGGCTAACAAAATACAACAAAAGTGACACTGGCTTCGGCTCTCCAAACCCTTCCCCTAAAATAAGGAGAACCTTGGCTTATAATTAATGGAGATTGCCTATCTCCTAGAACTGGAATGGACTTTGAAAGGTCATTGAGTCCAGTCCCCTGCCTTCACAGCAGGACCAAGTACCATCTCTGACAAATTTTTGCCCCAAATCCCTAGATGGCCTCTGCAAGGATTGAACTCTCAACCCTGAGTTTAACAGGCCAATGCTCAAACCACCGAAAGTGCTGTCATTCATGACCTAAGTGCTTTACTGGGCATATGAAGCAGTTCTGGGTAATGCCTGAAAACTCCACCACAAAAGATAATTTATTTCTCACCTGCCAGGGACTCTCTCCTTTTCTTCCCATTTTCCCCCCAGTGAGTCGAATTTGGACCCCTGATTTGAGATCCACGCGATATGCCTTCACTTTTCCACAGGCGAACTCCACTTCAAGAGATAAATCAAAGAGGTCAACCAGCAAAATGCAGACAATGCAACACCATCCCTGTCAGCTTATTACAGAAGAAACTCTCCAACTCGCTACAGTTCTAAAAAACCCCTCATCCTGTCTCCTTACGTCTGCGAGATGCTCTCAATGGCTTCTCTGTGTATCCTTATTGTCTCATTGTGGGGGAAATTCCCTGATCTCCCTGAGACATTTAACTACACAGGGCGTTCCTAACACAGACACACAAGAGTGATTTCTAATGCCAATAAAAAGAGGTTATTTATCTGCAACTGGAGGTTCTTCGAGATATGTGGTCCCTATCTGTGTACTGAGGGCTATACACATTACTGGGGGAGTTCTGCATCACTGCATGTGCACAGAATTCACGTTCCCCACAGATTTTTTTTGCTTTCCTGCAGAAAAATGACTTCTGGCAGGGAAGCAAATGGAAGCTGCAAGAGCAGTCATGCTCCCTTCCCCAGCAGGTTGGTTTGGGCACCTGGTGCACTCACCAGGGCTGTTTAGTTGCGCGTGTGTGTGTGTAAGAGAGAGAGAAACTGAGACTCTGTTCTCTCACTTGATCTGGCAGCATGCCTGGCATGGACAGGCAGGGCGTTGGGGTGTTTCTGAGAGGAGATATGCATAGGGCAGGTTCTGTCCCCTCACGCAGAGCAGACTATAGCAGCCTGCCTACTTACTGGCTTGTTCTCATTGTCTCTGTGAATTCTCGCCAAAGTATAAAACAGGTGGAAAAGTTTTAATGTGCTTTTCCATTGCCAGGGTGTTGTACACAATAGCACGGTCTTATAAAAGCTTTGCATTAGTGATTAGAACTGGGCTTTTTTTTTTTTTTTGGCCTGAAATAACTTTCTGTCAAAATGACTCTGTGAACTCTTTGCTACTGACCGTTCTGGAGAGGGTCAGTAGCCAATATAAATTGTGAGTGTGAGTCTCCAGCCCTCACTTGTTTGTCAGTGGCCTAGCACTGAGCATATGGCTGCAGAGATTTGTTGACTACTGTGGCAGGGTGTTACCCTGCACTGGCCCTTTAAGAGGCTAGGCGCTGGAGTGAGGGAAGCCCAGCTGAGGGCTATAAGAGCAGCTCCTGGGAGGAGGAGAGAGACCTGCCTGCGGGCCTGCAATGACAGAGGCTTTGGCCTAACAAACCCAGGCTACCCGGCCTGAGGCCCAGGGCTGCAAGGAGGCAGTCGTGGCAGGGGCTCACATGGAGGCAGCCCTAAAAGGCCGGGCTGCACGGAGGCAGCCGCGGCAGGCTGGGGGAGTTCGAGCCAGGGAAGCCCCAGGCCATAAGACTGCAAGGCAGGGTTGCAGGAGGCAGCTGAGTGGCAGAGGCGTGCCCGTGGCCAGGGAGGAGGGGCCTGGAGAAACTGCAGTCTGCCCAGAGGGGCTAGAGAGGGACTGGCAGTGGGCCACTGAGGCCAGGAGGGTGCAGCGGAACTGTGGGTTCCAGGAGGGAGCTGGGTGTTCCTGGGAAGAACTACGGGTCCCAGGGAGTAGGGAGGACCCTGGAGGAGGACCAAAGCAAGAACAATGCTGCCCCCCTCCTCCCCGGAAGGGGGCGCAGACCAAGAGCGGAGTGGTCACTGCCGGAGGGCAGTGCCCTGAAGAGAACACCTCACCCAAAGGGGGCGCATCGGCATCGGAGCAGCCGGTGGCTTCCCCACAAGCCACCCTGAGGGAGTCAGCCATGCGTCAAAGTGAGTGAACCCGCTACACTACTAACTAGAAATAAAGGGTCAAGCCTACCTAAATTCCTGTTAGGCGAGGTGGTTTGGAGATTTCCTCCCATGCACCCACTCCCTTTTCCCATCCATTTGATTGTGATTACATAAGTTACTGAACTAATTGAAACCAGAATGATTACATTGTGTTATTTTGACAATAATTTGCAGAATTTTAAAATAGTGTGCACAGAATTTTTTTTTTTTTTGTGCAGAATTTTTATTTTTGTGGTGCAGAATTCCTCCAGGGATAACACGTGCAAACAGCAGCAGTGTCCATCCGTCTGTCCATGTGTCCTTGCTCTGCCTCATGGTTTTGTCTGGGGTGAAAAAGGATGGCACGGACCAACCACTAGGCATGTAAAATCCCATTCAATTGGTTAACCAGTAAAACATGAAGTTAACCAATTAACCGGGAGCACTCCACCATGGCTGGGTTGCAGCAGCTCCCCACCACAGCCCCTGCCTATGCCCCTTCCGGGCCCACTGAAAACAGGAGCTGTTCTGGGCATCTGCCTGCAATACGCCCGGGCCACCGCGGACTGGGGATGATCTGGGATGTGCCCAGGCCCGCTGTGGACAGGGGCAGCTCCGGATGCCCAGAGCAGCCCCTGCCTGCAATGCGCCACCAGTTCTTTCTCCACCACAAACTGAACAGATCTGGAGCAGTGCAAAAGGTGGGCAGGACCACACTTACCAAAGAACTCTTTCTGCTGGAGCAATAAACAGTCCAGGGGGCTTCCTTGATAGGTAAGTGTACGGGTTGGTTGAGATGGGATACGACATGTGGCAGAACCTTGGGGTGCAAGCCCAGGAAAACCTTGCCCTTATGGAATCTGCCATCGTGGCCCCCCATTTGCTACACTGCTCGTGGAAGGTGACCTTCATGGCAAGGGGAGAGAGGGAGCAGGAGGCAATAGTTCAAAGGGTGATTTCATCAATGCTCAGAGGACAAGGTTGAGGTTCCAATGGGAAGCAATGGGTTGAATGGGCAGATAAATCTGTAGGAGGCCATTGCGAAACCTGGTAGCGCAAGGGTGCGTAACGACGGAAGTGCAGCTCCGCAAAGGGTGGGAAAGCAGTGACAGCAGCTATGTGCACCTTGAGGGAGCTACAAGGGAGTCCTGATGCCTTCAGAGACAGAAGATAGTGCAGAGGCAGAGGGATGTCCACGTCTTCAGGTACAAGACCCCTCTGCTGGGCTCAGGAGGTCAAATGCTTTCACTTGGTCCCATGGGGCCACATCATGGACTCTTGTACTGTTGAAGAACATTCCTGCTCTAGTGAAAATGCCCATTCAAAAACCAAGCTTGCAGGTGAAGTGTCGGCGGCACGGAGGGCTTGATCTGGCTGCCATGTTATGTGCGGGATCCCGGGAAAGCTGGCAGTGCACTTGAGGGACATGCTGACGTGTGGATAAGTAGAAGAAACCAAAACCGGTGAGGCCAGAACAGAATCGTGGTCACTCTGCCCGTCCTACCTCGTATTGGACATGCAGTATGGGAGGAAAGACATTACTGATCTGGTCCAGCCAGCAAGAGTGGGAAAGAGTGCCACCCACACTGGCATCCACTGAAGCAATCCTGGGTGCATTTGCTTTTGGGGTGGGAGTTGAAGTGATTCCTGGTCCGAGTCCCCCAGCGGCTGAATATGTTGCTGGCCACAGTTCCAGTCAGCCACGAATGGTCAGCTGAGAGAGTCTGCAACTATATTCTGAGTCCTGGCACGGTGTGCTGACACCAACAGGATCCTGTGGGTAAGGCTCCAACCCCAAAGGCTTCTGCACAAAGCACTGGAGACCTCGTTTCTTGACGCAGTAACAGGTGTGGTGGGCTGTGGCGTGACGGGAGTGAATGGATGGGAGACATGCACAACGTGCTCTCCACAGTGCCCAAAGCTTCCAGGAAGGTGACTGTGCATACGGGGTTCCTGAGTGGTCCGAGTCCACGGTATCATGTGTTCGCCCATGGGGCTACCCCAACCACTGACTGGCATGCCTATGATGATTGTCATGTTGAGAAAGAACTGGAGGGAGGGTCTTCTGGGCCAGACCTGACCAGGATTCTTCCAGCATTGTAAGGGGGAAAGAAGCTCAGGTGGAACCGTCAGTAGGAAGTCCATGATAAGGTGCATCAATGGAAACATACGTGCAGGCCACCATGTGGCCAAGAAGGGAAAGGCAAGGCCTGGCTGGAACACAAGGACCGGAGACCACCTTGGTCACCAGTTCTTGTAGGGCTGGAACTTTTCCTCCAGTAGGTAGGCATATGCCAGGCCTGTAGCCCACCAGTACTCTAGGATGGGCTCCTCCCCCTCTGGGTCAGTGGGCGGCCACTCCGCCTCACTTCACCCCTGCTCTCTCTCCTGGGAAATCAGCTGTACTGGGCTCTAGCCTCGGGTCAGTCCACACCCACAGTCACTAAGTCCAGGGGCTCTGGCTTATGGTGGAACCAAGTCAACAATGCTGAACCCTCACTGTGGATGGGCCACAATAGTCCAGGGCTCAGGCCTATGATCGGACTGAGCCAACAGGGGCTAGGTCCTGGCCCAGGCTCTGGGTGGGGTGGCAAACAACAGAGTTTAGGAGTTAACAGTCAACAGCCCAGGCCCTGGTTCAGAGAGGGGCAGCAAACAAACAGCTCTGAGGTAACAGTCACTGGGCCCAGGCCTGGTTCAGGGTGGGGCAACACACAAATAGACAGGTCTTCCAGCACAGGCAGAGAACTGTCTCTCACAGGCGGTTGGGCCTGCGTGCTGGGAAGAGTGAGGGGAAAAGTGGGAGACCATTAAAACCACTTCCCAAAGTCCATACATCCTGAAAAACACTAACCTACTGCAAAAGCAACAAAACTATGAACATATGGAATTATAAAACAGTCTTTTCTCTGGCTTCCAGAAAGCACATCACAAGAGATGAGAACAACGGAGACTCCAACTTGGACTATGCGGTGGTGAGGGGGAACAGAGGGCATGGATAATATGTCTCACCCTTCATTGCCTCCAACGAAACCATGAGGCGGCGCAAGGATGCAAGCATGGACTAACTGACACTACTACTTTCAAAAGCGCCCGCTCTGGCGTATGCGTTTAATCCTCAGGAATATAAAAGGGACCATCACTCGAAGGAGAAGTGGAATAATCCCAAGCAGAGAACCATTCTGCACGGGATCGATTCACTGCAACTCTTAGAAAGTGCGTTGAGCACGGTTCTCACTTTTCAAACAAAGTAGTAGGACTCCCATTCCCGTGTAGGTGCCTCCCACCCCACCCTTCTGTCCTACCAGCAGGCTCGCACTTGGCGTGGTCGTCCATCAGCCGGTACCCTGGCGAACAGCTGCAATAGCGGCGCTCGCTCAGCGATGGATCCTCATTACAGAAGTGCTCACACCCCCCGTTGTAAGTGGAGCAGTTGGTGTAGTTGGCCTCTGGGAAAGGAGGAAAGTGAAGAGAGAGACAGTTTAGAAGATGGAGGAGTCTCTGGCGGCGAGGCCAGGGCAGGACTTGATGTTCCCCTTTCACACGGGAGCAGGCGCATTGTGAGCTGGAATTGGCCAGTGCCTCGATTGGAGGGCAGTGCAGCGGATGGGTTAGGGAAGCCAGCTTCTGCAGCTGTGTGAGCTAGTGGCAGGCGGAGAAAGGGGCTGCGGGGGAGAGGCCAGGCGCACGCTGAAGGTCTGACCATTCTCTTCCTTGCCTCTGAGAACGAGGCTCTTGCACACACTGGGCAGCATTTCTCGGGGGAAGAAAACCAGCTCCTCCAAAAGCACCCAGCCTCCGAGTTCAGGCTGCAACAGCGTCAGCTCGGCACACTCTCGTCTCTGCACTGGATGGTGGGCTTGCCCCACGACCTTGCCTACACAACCCATCGTTTCCTGTTTTACCCTTGCGGCAAACCCTGTTTCGCAGGAATCCTTTCACGGGGGAGAGACTTCGGCCCCCCCCAGGAGCACAGACCAACTTTACGCCACGTTAGAAAGCAACTAAGAACCTTCCGGCAGCCCATGACGTACAGAGAAATGGCATCCGAAGCAGAGACATGGGTGTTGGTTTCTGGGCTCAGGCAGAGACCCCAACCCCCCGCCCAGGTTTATTTCTAATATTAAAATGGGGGCTTGAGGCCAGCATTACCATATTGGCACAGGCGTCCCTCCCAGCCTTGGTTGCAAATGCAGTTAAATCGCCCAATGTTGTCCAGACACGTTCCATTGAAACAAGGGTTGGATAAACACTGGTCTCCATCTGGAAGACACACGCAGGGAAACCCGGCTCAGGACTCTCCTGCTCTCTCGCAGGCCAGAGATGAACGACAGCTGGCCTCTTCGGTCCCGCCCGCCCCGCAGCAGCTCGGTAAGCGGGCCCTGCGACGCGCTAGCTGGATGGTGCATTTTTACCCGTTGTATCTGGCGCTCCAGGGGTTCTAGCAATGTGAGGACAAGGTGATGGGCTCTGAGGGACAGTGGGAGGACGTGTGTGCGGGGGGAGGGCGGCGAAGGAGGGCCGAGAGGCCTTGTGGGCAGCGGGCATGGGCTGCTTCCCTTGGAAGCCAGGGGCGGCCCGTCCATATAGGCGAGCTAGGCGGTCGCCTAGGGCACCAAGTTAAATGGGGCGCCAAATGGTGGTACAATATCATTGAGGGGTTTGGAGGTAGGGGTGCCAATTGCATGGTTCGCCTAGGGCGCCAGTTGCTGGCAGCTAGTTTTGGGACGCCCCTGCTTGGAACTAGAGAGCAATGGAGATCATTCTTTGCGTGCACGGCAATCGCGGGGATTAGGAACGCTCCCGGTGGCTTGGCTGGAGGAGAGAGCGTAGAAACAGGCCCGGAGACAGTTGGAAGATAACGACAGGCAGGCAAGGATGCCGAGGTACCTCCTGCACGGAGACAGAGGGATGGATTGCACGCCTGCCCTTACTCACCAACATACTTGGTCCAAAAGTTTAGCTGTGGAGAAATAAAAACCTGGGTTAGGGCTGGGAGCTGACAGGGCAAATGAATGGGCCTTCGCTGGCGCTCTGCCTTGAGGTAAGGGGTGTTCAGGGTCTCCGGCTCACAGCGGTAGTGTCCTTTCCTTTGACACAGCAGTGACAAGAATCACTTGCCTCCGTGACCTGGCTGGGTGGCAGGCTAGGCTGTGACGCTGCAAAAAGAGCGCAGAGTCCCACCGCCTGCCTCGTGCACATCCCTCTCCTCCACTCTCTGTGCCCGAATCCTGCCCTGCACAACCCCCAGCCAGCCTCGTTCCCAGACTCCTTCCCTGCCTGCAGCCAGCCCCCCCACTGGCCCCATCCCTCCCTCCCCTGTCTGCAGACAACCCCCCCCCGCCACTGGCCCCATCCGTGCTAAGAGGCTTGGGGCATTGGGGCTGGCTGTTCCCAGGTGTGCATTTGGTTCTGCTGATCCCGAGGGGTTGATGCTGGTGGTTCTGGGATAACCCAGCCATTTCAGTGATGGGTGCAACTGTGTCCCCTTCCCTCTCCTCCATCCGCCTCAGCTTCTCCGCTGCCAGTAGGCAACTGCTCCCTGCCCAGTACGTCCCCTGTGTGTCTGAGGCTGTGATGGCACGTTCCCCTGACTCCTGCACCCCCGTAATGGCTTGAACAGACTCCACCAGCCAGTAGAATAGAGGGAGTTTATTGCTTCTCCAGGCTACAGCACAGCATAGGTGTAATCTGGTTACAGGGCAGGCCTAGGATGCCTCTGCCCCCTGTGAGATGGGGGAGACTAGGCCCCTAAATCCCAGCCCCTTGCTTAGGCTGCTTCCTCCATGATACCAGACAAACTAAAGACCTCTCTTCCAGCCGTGCCCCCCAGCCAGGTGCTGGTCTCCGTCTTCCTTCCTTTGTCTCCCTCCCTGGGAGGCTGAGCCTGAGTGTCTGGGTTAATACACATTTGGGAGAGTCAGTGAGAATCTCCCATCACAGCGCAGGGGGACCGCAGATCACAGAGCAGACAGCACCCCCACTACACCACAGCGGCACAATTACCCGCCGTGCCCAGCCAGGCCGGTCACCGGCCATTGAAGCCTTTTCTTCTGGGCCACTGCCTCGAATCCCACCCAGGTTGGTAACGGCCGCCTCTTGTCCCCATAGAGCATCCCCTGCGTGACTGCCAACAAAGCTCCCTGGGACACGGAGATGGGGCCTCTCTGCGCCAGCCCCCTTGCTCCCCCGGCAGGAGGCAGTCTCCTACCTCCCTCGCCAGGTCGCAGGCTGGCCCCTGGATGCAGTGAGCAACGCAGGAAGCAGGAGACCGTGGAAGGAGAAAGTGATTTCGAAGGGGTGTAAGAAGGGCCGGGAAAGAGGAGACGCCTGGCAAAGGGTGGCAGGTGAAGGGTGGAAGCTGGGAGCGAGCGAAGAGGAAAAGCTCAGGGGGGAGCAGAGGTGGAAACAAGTCAGTGTCCCCCTAGTGCGCCGCTTCGGCCAGGAGCCGGTCGGCTGGGGTGCTCAGCTGCACAAGGAAGGGGTGTGTGCTCCCAGCGGGGCTCCTGGGGCCAACAGCCCTGCTGGTCTCCTGGGCAAGGTGGGGGGGGGGGTGGCTCCATGGTTCAGGAAGGGGCGGGGCCTCAGACAGAAGGGGCGGGGTCTCAAGCGAAAGGGGCGGGGCTGGGACTAGTCCAGGGGTGGCCAACCCATTCTGGGCAAAGAGCCAAGATATCAGTGGATCCAGCGTGAAAAGCCAGGGCAATGCTGTCGAGAGAAAAAAAAAAAAAGCTCTTCCCCTTTAAGAAAATGTGTTTAGAGGCTTTTTGGCCACAGCAGGCTCCCGCTGGCCAACGCCGTCTTTAATTCTCCATCTTTAATGGCCGTGCCGGACGGCTCCCCTGCCCAGGTCAGTACAGGGAGCCAGGAGGAGAGGGGCACGGGGGTAGGTGGGGGGGGAGGGGCTTCATGAGCAAGGCCTGGGGTGGCGGGGGGGAAAAGAGCTGCAGGTTGGCCACAGCTGGACTAGTCTGTCCCGGGCAGCCCCAGCCCTGCCCAGAGCGTGACGCAAGGGGCTCCGGTGGCAATTTAAAGGGCCCGGGCTACACTCGCTGCTGTGGCTGCGAGCCCCAGGCCTTTGTGAATTGCCAGGCCTGGGACAGCTGCCCTCTCTGCCCCCTCCCATGGGCAGCCTGCCCCGCTAAGCAGCAGGCAGGTGAAAGGAGCCGGGGGGCCCACGCCAGTCCAGGACTGCTCCAACCCTGAGCCCCACACGGTGCCCTATAGGAGTGGCAGGAGCCCCCCTTCCTACCGATTCTGCGTGCTGCTTGCTGTTCCCTTTCCGTCCCAGCCAGGGAGCCAGAGGAAAGGTCACAGCGTCGCTGCTTTCCTCTTCCTCCTGGCTGGTGATCCAAGCTGTGAGCTTTCCTGGCCCCAACTTCCTCACAACTCCCTGCCCTGATTCCTGCACCTCCATCCTCTTCCCTGAGCCCCGCTTCACCTCCCCCCAACCCGACTCCTGCCCCAAGCCCCCCCCATACTCCCATTTCTTACAGGTACTGCTGCATCAAAACCATCCCCACCCCCCAGGCAATACAGCAGCACCTGTATTTCACCCCAGGGGGAAGGGACAGTAAATCCTGAGCCGAGCCGGAGTTTGTGGTGGTACTGGAGGGAGCCAAGCCAGGCCAAAGGGGTTCTGAGGCCAGCAGGGAGAGGAAGACGGCGGCTGTGGGACAGGCTGGTGGTGGGGCAAGAGGAAAAGGCGACAGGGCCTGGGGGAGACCTGCCAGCACACACAGGGCAGACAGGCCTGGGTTGGTTTTTTACAACCAGAACCGCAAGGAAGAGAAACTCAGGGCCAGCTCCTCACTGGTGTAAAGCGACACAGCTGTGTTGGCTGCACGGCCGTGTCTGCCCTCGCAGACAGCAGGGATACTGAGGGGAGCGCTCCTGCCATGAAGACGTCCCCCAAATCAGTGTTCACCGGATCATTCATTCCCCCTCCCCTCCCAGCCTGAGGGGAACGACTTACGGTTGCTTCCCTGGTTTCAAATATCTCACTGGCCTCCTCCAGATCACACTGCTCCTCCTTACACTCTCGCTCCAGAGAGCCTGGCTTGAGCTCCTCCAGAAAAGAGTTTGCCCGCTTCTGGATTTTCAGGATTTGGTTCGCATCGCGGCCACTGTAAAATACTTGAAGCCAAGAGAGGCGAGGGCTCATGCCTGGCACTGACCCTGAGTGTGCAGCCCCTTGCAGAGCCCGTCACTCCCTCCTTAGCTGCAGCTTCAGACCCCTTCTGCCTGGTTTTCAGAGAAGCCCAGGAGCACTGCTAAGAGTCAGGCCCAGGTGGTCTGAATTGGACACCCGAAAACCCAGAGGGCTATGAAATCTGTGACGGTTCCTGAGCACACGGGCCCCGCAGGGCACTTCTCAGCCGTGGGGAAGGGGCTGGGGTAGGAACCCTGAAGAGCCGATGAAGGTCCCGCCTGCAGAATGTCTGGGTTTGGGACCAGAGGCCGTATTTCCAGCAGAGAACTGAATCACCGGCAATGGGGCCACTGGGGCTGCCCGGTGGACCTAGCAAGTGTGGTGAAGCCGCATCAGCCAGCCTGTTTTGGGTCTAGTTCTGCCCCGTGTCAATGCACGGTGCTGCAACAGACCCACCCACCCAGCACCACGAGGCTGCTCAGACCCTCCCAGAGGCACCATGGCAATGAAGCTGCTGCCTCCGTTTCAGCTCTCAGACTCCTACACGAAAAAGAAGAGACAAGGGGCCGTCACACTAATACACTGATGTACCAGCCTTTCGCCCCCCTCACTATTGCAGGCCTGTAGCCCGTTGTCCCATCCCACAATGCCTGGCACAGCTCCCTGGAGCTGGTCCCTACCACCTCCTCCTGGTCCCCGGTCTGCCTCAGACCAGGGGATGCTGCAAGAGGGTTTGCTCCTGCACAAAGAGCTGCGAATGGGCCGGGAGGAGAGGGCTGCACTCACCCTTTGCAGGTGCCCTGTCCAACAGACTGTGGTGCAGCCCGGCTCCCTTGGGCTGCAGGGTCTCCAGGAGGCAAGGGCTGGAGTTGCAGGTGGCTTGCTTGCTTGAACGGAACAATCTTTGTCGTATTTGCATGGCAGGGAGAAGCTGAGTGTCGCGGTAGCCGTGTGGGGGTTTCAGGGTATCAGAGAGACCAGGCGGGTGAGTTAATGTCTTTTATTGCACCCACACCTGATGATGAACGAGTGGCAATTTCGAGCTCCACCGAGCTCTTCTTGGGGTTGGGAGGACGCTGCACGAAGGGCTCCGTGGAGCTCGAAAGCATCCTTCCCTCGCCAGCACAAGGTGCAATAAAAGGTCTGACCTCCCCAGCTTATGTCTCTAGCAGGAAGCTGAGATAGGAGCGAGCTATGCTGGCGTGGGAGGCCAAGCCATCCCTCCCACCTCCTGGCAGACAGCTGGGGTCACAAGGCACGCTGGGCACAGGGGGACAGGGCCGGGTAGCAGAGAAGCCAGGCAAGTTAAGCAGGCAGGGGGGCGAAAGGCTGGTACATCGGTGTATTAGTGTGACGGCCCCTTGTCTCTTCTTCCTTGTGAGGAGTCTGAGAGCTGAAATGGAGGCAGCAGCTTCATTGCCATGGTGCCTCTGGGAGGGTCTGAGCAGCCATGTTTTGCTGGGTGGGTGGCAGGTGGGGCCGTGCCAACTCACCTGTCAGGAGGTGAAGACTCACTGGTCAATATGGCCAGGGAAAAAGCAGCCACTGGCCCCGGCCAGTTGACTCAGATGCTCCAGGGTCGGGCTACGGGGCTGTTCCATGGCAGTGTAGATGCCAGGCGGCAGCCCTCCCACCTCACAGGCTCCTGAGGCCCAGCGCCAGCCTGAACCCAGATGTCCACACAACAGTGACACAGCCTGTGAAGCCCACTCAGATGGCCTGGGCCAGCCGTGGGGTCTAGCTAGTGGGTAGCCTGTACCTGTATTACAGACACCAGGGTAGGGACTTGACGTGGTTTCTGCCCTGATTACAGAGGCAGCAGGCATGACTCCATGGCCGAAGCTGTGCTCTTACCTGGCTTCCCAGGGGCCAGACATGGGTGTCGCTACGTGGGGTGCTCTCCCTGTGGAGTTTCATGCCGTGGTAGGTGTGTGGTTCCGGTCTGGTTTTGCCTTCGAATGGGAAGGCTGTGGAGTCGGGCTCTGGCTGAAATCTGACAGGATTCCCCTCAGAGGGACATTACCTTTATCCGCGGGATGAGCCCTAGCTGAGCCTGTGACGGCTCCTTGCACTAGGCTAGCTGTTCTGTCAGCACCACGGGTTACTGGCCACTGCATCGTCCCTGGGGCCGCTCCACCACAGCAAGTCACAGGGAGGCCGGACTCAGGGCTTTAACTGCCACATCACCCAGCCTGCTCGGGGCAGGCTTGGACATCACGTGGGAAGCAGTGCAGGGGCCTGTCTCTAACAGTGCTCACCGCAGGGGCAGCTGCACCATGAGAGCACCAAAGGAGTCTAGCCCAGGGAGAAACTCTGAGTGGAACTTACCTGAGGCCCCGTGTCCACAGTGCACCGAGCAGGCAGCCACCAACAGCCAAAGGGTACAGTGTCTCCACATAGCGTAGCACGGAGCTCCTAGGAGAGTAAAAGGGAAGCATGAAAGAGCTGGGCAGTGTGTCAGACCGGTCCCTCCTTTGTTCTCCAGGCAGCCGGAGCCCATCTGTAAAGCTGACTTGCTCCTTAGCCCAGGTGCAAATCCAAAGCAGCGAGTCATTCAAGTCCATCCCACGGTTGCGCTAGTTACCGTCGTGCCATCATCAGCCTCCCCACATACTTGCTCTCTCTCCTCTTCCCTCCCCAGTCGCAATTTGCCAAACGAAGCCTCCTCGTACGTTGAGCAGGGTAGAATACTTGGGAAGCACTTACTGATTCGACCCGCTTCAGTCCCAGCTCTCTACTCTTCCACCATGGCACCACAGGAGGCTAGTTAATCCCTAACTTCAAATATTTACTCATCCCACCGGCCTTCCTTTCAGTCAGTCAACAAACAACGGCCAGTTGCTGGGACAAGTCCTTGATCCAAGCAGTGTGAGTTCAACAGCCCCTCTGGGTGTCTGAGCTTCCCGCCGCTGTAGGCTTTGTCCCTCACGGGTCGGTTCCACTGGAAGCTGATGGTGGTAAATGCAACATGGCAGAGCTGACCAACCGAAGTGGTGAATCTTAAAGCCTGCGATAAGGACCCACTGCCATCTCCATACAGGGTGGGTCCCATTGCCAGTGTTATTCTACATGGGGCAAGCGCATTAGTACGGCCAGTCCCCATCCTGCAATGTGACTGTTCGATCTGAGGACACTAGCCTTGACTACTCAGAGTGCTGCAATGCGAGCTTCTGCTCCCATTTTGTGATTAAACAACACATGGTCCTGCCCACTTCACCCTCACGGATGTGATCGGGCGGGAGAAACTTGTTGTATTACAAAATACACACCCATCATCATAACCACAATAATACACCCTCCCCCTCTGTTTTTAAGTGTCTTTTTTCACGAGGACCAAAAATGTTAATTTTTATTCTGATTTAGGTTGGGTCATTTGAGGGATTGATCTTCCTTTTGGGACTAAGCAAAACGGCCCTTAACTCAACATGTTTGTCCCACTGTCCTATTTTATCAAACCTGAATTACAACCTGAATTACAAAAAACGGCAAGATCTAAGTATGAAAAAAGGGAAGAGAAATGATTCCAAATGTGGCAGCAGCGCCCATGGCTGTAATAAAATCCTCTGAAAATGGTCCATGTTCAGCTGCGGTTCAAAAGTGGTGAGGGTGGGGCTGAGATGGCTGGTGGAGGGGAGGAGCGAGAGGTGCTTCCAGGCCCCAGGGACCACCAAAGGGAAAGCCGACTCTACTGACTCCAGGGCCACCCGGGGGGGGCAAGTGGGGCAATTTGCCCCAGGCCCCGGGCCCTACAGGGGCCCCCAAGAGAATGTCTGAGGTCTGAGTCAGGGAGTGCCAGGAAGGGGCTCCCGAAATTGCTTTGCCGCAGGCCCCCTGGATCCTCTGGACAGCCCTGGCTGACTCAAGAAGGGGTGGAGAAATTCCGAAGATCAGGGTGGGTCCCAACTCCAAACATGCTCCAGATATTTAGGGTGACACAGATCGGGAGACCAAGGGTCTGGCCTTGCACCTGGGCGAAGCTATGCTGACTTCATGGGGACTCCAGGCAGAGAGAAGGGTCCCTCTGTGTAGATCTGATTGCAGGATAGGCGGCCAAAGTTTTCTCTGCCTAGCACTGGGATTCTATTAGGGTGCCACCTCTGAGATGCAGAAACCTGGGAACAAGCCTGAGCCAACAGCCCTGGAAAGGTAGACGAAGCACCCTTACAGATTGCCTGGGACAGCTACCTCCAAAAAGGGACAATCCTGGGAAGACCTGGACAGGTGGCAAGCTGAGTCAGCGTAGGACTCGAGAGAGCCAGGATGCTCAGTACTATCAGAGGCATTAAAGGAAGGCGACACTATTCGGTTGTAAAATCCCAAACAGCACTGTTATTTCATCCCAAGGTTTAATGATCATTTGGGGACAAACACCCTCCTCCTGGGAAGCTCCAGCTCCAGCGCTCACATGAAGTAGCTCTGAGCTTTCCTCGGGTACAACCAGAGAGGCGCAGATGTGGGGGGCATTAACAGTTTTACCCTTTTAAAAAACTTGTGCGTGTGTCACAAAGGAACAAAACAGGACCCGAGCCTGGGCTTTCAAAATCCCCCCTGGATCCCCTCTAGCCAGAGAAAGCAGCAATCGATACCTTTCTCTCTGTGCTCAGGTGTCAGGCTGTCTGCACTGGTTCTCCAGCCAGAAGACTGGTCCGGAACAGAAACGATTGGGAATGCTAATGTGAAAAACAATCAAACACTTCAAGGCTTCTCCATGAATCCGTGAGACCCAAAAGAGGGGACAAATTAATTCCCTCTATCCCTGCCCTTTGCAGGTCACTGTAGGGCAGCTTTTCGAGGGTCTGCAGTGTGCTAGGTGGGACTGTCTATGCTAATCGCCCCCTCAACTGCCTGTCAGAGAGTATGTCGTTGCCATGTCAGAAAGAGGCAGGGCTTCCCTCGGTCCCACAAAAATAAATTCATTTGATGGCCACTGATTATGCTCAGAAGTGCTTTTCCAATGGCTTATACGTGTTGCTCACCCACGTTTTCAGAACCTGGTTATGGGCATTCTCCAAAATAAACATGCTTTGCCTGCCAAGGTTCATGGTTCAAGGGTCAGCCATTTTGGGAGTTGTGTGTAAAACACTATAGCAGCTGTTGAAAAAGGTTTGGGTTTTTTTTTTCTTTTAACTCTCCCAGCAAAGATTTTCCTCAAAGCTTCCATTAAAAAAACAAAAACTTTCAGCTGAGACTAAACATGGAGGAACTGGGCTGGGATGGGGGAACGGCTAGAAAGTTGAGGAAATGAAAACAGGGGCTTACAAATGATACTGTTGTATGGTGTTACTGCATTAGATTTGTCCGCTCAGCAAATGGTAACATATTACATGGAGCTGGACTAATTGCCTATTGACAGTGCTCTGTGTTACCATGTTGGAAACCTGCATGTGATTGGTAATCACATGACTCCAGGAGCAGGAGACTTAAGAAAAAACACCAAATATTTCACAATCAGCAATAAAATCACACCAAATTGGTAAAATGTCTCAAGTCCAAAGGCCAGAGCTCCTAAGGGATTAATTGCTGGTCTCTCTTGGGCAGAGGATGGTTAACTAAAGTTTGATCTCTGAGGAGGAGAAGGAAAATTGGAATAAAGATTAGGGTCTTTGGCAGACAAACAGGAAAGAAGAGGCTCCACAGCCAAAATGAAATACCACCATAGCAAGAGATCACATTCAGAGGCTATTACAAGTAGACAAAGGCATTACAAATAGATATCACAGAGGAAAACAATCCTGTAAAAATGAAAGAGACTATGGATCATAAGCTCTCTCTGCTCAAAGCCAGCCTCTCACAAAGACAGACGATGGCTTCATATTATGTTGCTTCTCTTTCTGATGGCTAGAGAACTGAAAGGTTAATTTTCTTTTACATTTCCTTTTCTTTCTGTGCTTTTTGCATGAAGAATATCAAGTGTTGTCTGATTTTGGGAGGGGGGGCAGACTTCTGAGAGCTCTCAAAATGTGCTTTGAGAGCTCTCCCAGACCTTAATGGGAGGGCAGTGAGTGCTAAATCTTTATGGAAGACATTTTTTCTGTCCAGTGTTCCTCAGGCACTTGAGTTAAATAACACATTTTAAAAAATCTAAGAATCCCTTCCCCTCAGTTAATCATGTTTCACGTGCATGATTCTTCTAGGCGTCATGAGTGTTCTAGCCTAGAGGCTAAGCCCTTTCCATCAGCCTATCTCAAAGTGTTTTGCGACAGCATCACTGCCCCCATTTTATCGATAGAGAAACTGAGGCAAAGTGACTTGCCTAAGGTCACCCAGCTGGCCAGAGGCGGAGCAGGAGTAGAAGCCGGGTCTCTAGAGTCTCAGGCCGGTGCACTTTGCAGAAAGCAACGCAATCTCCCTGTAAACAAGATCTAAATTTGCAATGTGCAACAAACCCCACACATCTCTCCGGGCTCTGATCCCACAACTTCCCCTTCAGAGGAAGTACATAGTAGGGAGGCAGGGCAGAAATTGGTCAGTCTCTTCCCAGGCTGTAGCTGCTCATAGATATCCCCTCCTCCAACCCCTCTCCTCCCCTCCCAAGACTGGTCATATGGATCCACTGTTAAAACCCACCAATATGGGTTCCCTGCATGTTTTTTCCCCCCTTGTGGCACAGTGCCCAAGCCACACACGGCCTGCCAGGGTACGAGGCCAAATAACGAACCAGCTACCCCGGAGGAATGCCAGGGTGCACTATGGCCGGCCAGCTGCTGAGGAAGTTGATCTGAGGGAGGAGTTGGGCTGGGTTTATAAAGCTCAGAAACGAACAACAGAAAAGGGCTGCAGAGCAATGGTCTGCAGTCACTCCCGGGGGTTACACCCCAGGGGAGCAGAGACCACAAGCTGTATGTAGTAGGCAGACCGCATTTGCCAGATAGGTTCCTGGACTGGGACTAGCGTTCCCAGCTGGCCACTGGGTCATCAGGGCAGTGCTGGAAAAGGCTGCCTGTGACCCCTGGGGCGGAAGGGCTTTGGGACCCTGGAAGAGGGCACTGCAGAGTGACCTAAACAGAGGGCTAAGTCACAAAACAGCCACAGCTCCTCAAGGAGAGGGCCTGTGGGCTGGGAGAGACCGGGATGCAGTGCGCAAGCCACAAAGGAGTCTGGGCCGTGCAGAGCCAATCCCCAGAACAGCAAGGAGGTGCTGTCCAGCGGTGAGCAGCGCCCCCATCACACCCCTGTACAAACAACGGTTCACTCGCTGAGGGCATAGTAACAGGGACCTACCTTGCGGGAATCTGTAAGCCCTTTGAACTCCTCCGCTGGAAGCTGCCGGAGAAGTGCAATGTGTAATTACGAGGGGGAAAACACATGATGCAGTTATCAGTACTGCCTCACGCCTTTCTGTTGGAGCTCCCCGAGACGTGGGGGCATGGCACTATGCCAGCAGACTCTGCCCACAGCAGATGCCTGTCTCTCAGAAGAGCAGCCTTCTCGTGGCAGGGAACCCCCCTTCCTCAGTCACTTTTGGCTCCCTCTAATCCAGTCTTTCCAATGCTGCCAAGCACTGCGGGTGAGGGACTTCCCCGCTCCCTCTTTCACGCCAGGTGAGAAAACTCATTGTTGCTTCACATTAAGGGCCTTCCCCAGTTCACACTCAAGAGATCTACTGGGCCACAGCCATGTCAGTGGAGCCAGAGCAGTGCTGAAAGTGGCCCATTTTCCCCCAATGTGATCCGGCTGCATACAGCAGAGATTTGGATAAAAGGCTTCTGTTTCCCCTTTGAAGATATTCATCATTCACGCCAACAAATATTACTGAGTTTCCACTCACTTTGAAATGTTGTTAAGCTGTAACAACAACTGTGCCCTAGGCCAGGAATAGCTTGCCGCAAGGCTCTTAGTCTTACCAACACACTGAGTGTTACCTGATTACACGGTTGGAAGGAGAAAGGAGCTAGTGTGTGTCCTACGGCATTTCTCACTGCTCTCTCTCTCTAAACATTTAGGTTTGAAGTTCACAGATTCATTGGGCACTTCTGATTGCGCCCAATTTCCACATACCGTGGGAGAAGAGTATGTGACTTGCCTTACAAATACATTTTCACTTATCTCCCAAGTCTAGAAACTGTCTGCAACAAGCTGCTGATCAAGCTGGAGATAAGAGCTATAACAGCAGCTTAGAATTTAAAAACACTGAAGCAGAGCCATACTAGATCACAGGAGGGGATAACCTCTCATGTTCAGGAGGGTATGGGAATTTCTCTCCATCAATACACATGAAAGGGAAAGGTGGCCTAAATTCCTGTCCCCAAGCCCATTTTAGCAGAGGGTCTTATACTTGTGGAAACTATGCAGCAGCATTTGCAGTGGTAGAACCATCACATTTGAAATATTTTTTCCTCTTTCTACTTTCTGCTAGAGAAACTTTTCTACTAAAGTTCAAATTTACAAAACTTCCCCCTGCGCACACTGAGTGAGCTCATGTGATGAGGAAGAGCTGTAAGTTAATGGACACAGAACAGAACTATGATTTTTTCACTTCCTTGATATAAATTCTCCAGCCCTGGAAGCAGCTTTGAAGCCTCTGAGCTTTTGACGCTAATCATCCTCCCAAAGCAAAGCTTTTTGTTTAGGGTTGCCAGGTGTCCGGTTTTGAACCAGACAGTCCAATATTTGAGCTTTCTGTTCAGGAAACAAATTGAGAAAATATAAATGTAAATGTTTGGTATTTTCTAAATAAGATGTAATGTAAGTTGTGATGTAATGTCAAGTGTGTCTGGTATTTTTGTTGAAACCGTCTGGCAACCCTATTTTTGTTGGAAAAGAGGCATTAGGTGGACTTTGTAGCCCATTTACAGGATGAAAACACCACCACAAGAGGAATTATTTTTCAGAAGATCAGAACCAGGTTTGCTTTATATACAAGAACAACTTATTTACAACAGTCAACAGCAAACTATGTACATAAATACAAGAGGCATTTCCATGGCAATCACTGTATAAATTACGATAATAAATAGGAGGGGAGCAGGTCCCATTCTTAAGGCACAAAACCTTCTTTCCAAGCCTATAGAGGGATCCAGGTGCTTCCCTATGCTTCTGACAGGATCGCAAGAATGGTGCGGACACCCCTGAGGAACAATGGTTGGTGGGCAGCGATACAGACATGCGATTACTGCTGACAGCCTTCTAAACAATATTATTTTTCACCACTTTTCTTTTTTACAGTACACAAGTTTCTGAAGATACAAAAAATGTTGTGTAAACGGTCTTTCACTTTATCACGCAGCTCATATATGAATCTTTAAATAATACAAACATAATAACAAAAGAAGCTTTGAATAGGAGTCAGGAGTGTTCCAAGAAATTCTGGGATTAAGCGGCTCTGTACAGTCTGTGAGGTTCCTAGCTGCAGAGGCACGCTCCTAGAGATGGGCTCTCTCTAGTAAAACATACTTACCAAGTCTTCATGGTACAGAGTACAAATCTCCACTAGAACGAAACACAATAAATAACCCACTTCACCTACACTGAACAGCTGGCACATGCTGCTCTTGGTCAAATGCTTATAATCTAAGCACTGTAAAGGAACTCCAGCAAAACAGGTAAGACCCCGTTATTAATAAAAACCCTCCCCTCACCCACAAGGCCCAGACTGAGACAATCCTGAGCAGCTAGTGGGCAAATTCTACTCTAACCCATACCGCATGCAACCGCCAAACAGGGCGGGAGGGCAGAATCTATCACCGAGGAATACATTTCCACTGCAATGCCTGGTAACCTAGGCACTGAACGTCCATGGCTGGTAACAGAAACCACATGCCCAGTTTGCCACCATAAAACACTGCTCCTCCGCTCCCAAATCACTGCCGGGGCGTGGAGGGATCAGGGAGAAGTGACCTGAGGCCTTGACAATAGTAGCGTTTCAACTGAAAGACTGAATGTGTACAAGAGACGCGTGAAGTTCTAACTTCTCCCGAGTGGGTGTCTCGCTTGACGGGGCAGGAGAGTTTTGATTTTGGTAAAGTAGCGGTGACATTTTTTTTCAGTCTATTTTTCCTGAGTTGACCAAGCCATTTTCTTTCCTCCAGAAAGCTTATCAGATACCAGAGGGGCAATCCTGAACAGTTAAGCTAGAACCTGTCTGACGACCTAGCGCACGGAGTGATGTCTGACACCCGTGCTCCCATTGTAGGCCCAGTGCCTGAGCTGTAGCGAGGTGAAATTATTCCCAATGGCATGGTGGTTCATCCTCTCTTTAGATATGGATCTGATGCACATCCAAAGGCACTCGGGACAAATATAACAGCCCATTCTCTATTAAAAGAAGGCAGCATGTGCATCGCCATCCCCATGGGAGTATAGCAGGAGCATAGTTAATGCAATGGAGAGTGATACTGGGATGAGTATATCTGAAAAATTCCCAGTGAAAAGATGTCTTTTGGGATTCACAGACAGAAATAAAGTTTAGCTCCTTGGCAAAATGGACACACTGCCAAAAACAGATGCACCTGTGACCGTCAGTCCTTCTAGGATAAGCTACCGTTCTAAAGAGCATCTTTGAACAGGAGGGGAACTGCTAGGACCACACCACCAGTCTCATTAGAAAAAAATACAGAGGAGCCGTTTCCATTGAGGCAAAAACGTAATCTATACAGAACTAAGTAATGCAAGCATGGTACGTACACGCTGTTCCTCCGACCATGGGATGTCTTGAAAAAGCAGATTCAGCAAGAATTGTGGTTTTTTCCCCACAATCTGAGCAAAAAAAAAAGAGAGATCCCCTCTTTCCTTGCCGCATCTTCCTTCAGAATTATCCCATGGTGGTTCTCTTCCCTGAGGTGTCCCCCTGCATGTGTACACGCTGCTACCAACACACACATTTGCAGATGCCATAAAGCACGTGCTACTTGCTTATTGTCAGAAAGAATGAAAAAGTGCAGCAATACCCTTCATCTTCTCCCGTGGCTCCCCTTAGTCACACGGGTCTTGATCAGTGTCCACACAGCTAATGAAAGCAGCTGGAAGAGAGCTTTGGGAAATAAAACCGGACATGATTCTTATTTGTTCCATGCACAAGGGGATCCTATGCAGCAAAACGGGCTTTGTACTAATAAGAAACAAAAAATCAGTGTAGAAAAGGATGCTAATGCAAAGTAAGGAGGGAGAAGCTATGGAGGGCAGAGCTGCCAAATTTCCTCTTTCTGCTCCTCCCTACAATGCTTTGCTATGGGAATCAAGCAGGCACAGCCCTCTCCCTGCTCTGCATAAGCAAACCCCGATTCTCTGTTAGACAGGGAGATATGTAGGTAGACATGAACTGGAGAGAAAACAAGACTGCAGACTCAGGGCCCAGACAGCCCTCAGGAGAATTCTTCTGAATTCAAACGAGTTGGCACTAGGGATGAAATTGGCCCATAGTCTCCCATCATTGTGAAAGAGTGATTTAATATGCGAAATGCCTGTCAAATTTTGGCTCTATCACCAAGGGCTAGCCAGAGAATGTCCTCTGTGACTGGCTGGCTGGAATTTTCACCCAGCAAGAATGGCTGTGAATTTGGCTGCACCATAGCGATTGGGTGAAGCAAAATGACGCACAGGCCCCCCCGGTGAGGCTGTAGGCTGGTGCAAAAGGCTGCAACCACGTGTATTGTTTGTTGCCGGGCAAAAGTGAGAGAGACAGAGAGAATTACTAGCACGGGCGGGACTGCCCAGGATTTGAGCTTCTCTTGAAGGTCACATGCAACTGAAGGATGTATCCAGAATGAGGCTGCAATAGGCCAGAAAGACAAGTGTTGCCCTCTTGAGCAATATCAGATACAGCTGTGACATACAGACCAGTGGGAACAGTCTCGGGCCCGAAAAGGCTGCCAGACACTCCTGGACTACGACTGGCCAATATATCTTTTGCCCTGAATAATTCCAATATGATGAAAATCACACACTAAAAGGTAGCTATGTTGTAATTGTCAGGAGTCCTGTGTTGGCACCAGAACTAAGCCTTTCCATGTTTAAGGATAGGGTTCTTCCAATGGCTGATAAGTTCTCTTCTGGGTGGCTCCACCTCCCCTAAGCAGATTAGGTGCCTCTGATTGGATGCAGCTGTCCCCCTTATAAAAATGGTAGCACCATGACTGGCAGATATGAACTCCGAACAGCTACCCGTTAGCTTATCTGTACAGACCGTTCTGAGTACAGCTGCTCTGGGAGGTGAATGCTGTGCAGAAGTTAGGGGGAATGGTAGACACAAGATCTGAAAACAGAGGCTAAACCTCGCTGACAGGAGTATTCCGGCTCAGCTCCTTGATCCCGTGTAAGATCCTCTTCATGTGACCCACTTTGGTCACTCCCAGATCCTGGAAAAAAGACGAAAAAATGCACCTTAGATCACAGAAAAAAAAAAAAAGCTAGCCAGCCAATCAACAGTTACATACTAATCAACCAATCACAAACAAGAGAAGGAAACAATATAGGAAGTTAAAATCAAGCATCCAACACCCACCACAGCATGACAAGTAATCAGCAACCATGGAGCTGGAACAAAGCAGTGGCTAGCTACCACTGCAAACCATGTGGCCAGAGCCACTGATGCAAAGTACATGGCTAATCAGGTGATCAAACTAGGTGTAGAAAGGACTATATATATCCCAAGGTACTAAGTCAGCAGCCAGCCACAACACACACAGGTAAAAAACACAACGAGGCACAGATAACACAGAGACCCTATGGGAACACTCAGATAGCATGCACAGAAATCATGGGAAAGAGTTGGAGATCATGCATAGGAACCATATTATCACTCATATCACAGTAGCCACTGTACACACAGAACAGAGGCAAGTCACAAATGAAAATTCTATGGGTATTCATTTATCTCACACAACCCATGGGCCACAAATACTCGTGTCACATGGTCTGAGACAGTTCTTCTTAACTTTCCTTCTCAGAAAAAGTTTCTCCTGGTAAGTGGAGGAGTGCTGCAAGGTTTCGCAGAGTGCATCTGCACTAGGGTCGTCAACGTATAGTCGACTACGATTAACTGATAAGCCTGAGCTTACTGGTTAATTTTGTTGACCACACGCATTCCTTTTCCCTCACCCCCCGCTGCCTCTGTATCACTTTAGCTGGTCTGTGCAAGGAGCTGGTTTTCTGATACAGAGGCAGCAGCTTGGGGTGGCAGGGGGCTCCGCAGGAGTGGGACCAGCACACTGGCTGCCGGCCCTGCCCCCCAGGGACTACTGAATAGTCGTGTAACCACTAAGACTGTATGTGGTTACATGAGTATTCAATTACCTGGTATCGAACATCCCTAGTCTGCACTACTGTTTTCTCTCCTGTAAGGCTATTCCACAAGCAGCATAAGTAACAGGTCTCTGTCCACTGTCTCAACTACGATAAAAGCAAATGCAATGCTCTGCAGTCCCTCAAGCACAGCCAAAATAATGGCTGGTTCTGTAAAGGGGTGGGAGTGGACTGAATGCTGAACTCCTCCTGCTCCACAATGCTCAGAAATAAAGATTCTCCATGACTTAGGCTTGGATGTTGGACTGGGCTACAACTTTAGGAAACTGGGAAAGAGGCAGCCTGCCGGCCTATGGGCTAATGGCTGACTCTTTATGCTAGTTTGCTACTATAAACTGTAATTGGGTGACCTGAGAAGAGAGTACAATGAGGCCATGATGAAGCCATTTATCTAGCCAAAGCCCCTGGGCATGGATGGCATGCAGCAGGCCAGTTCCAAGCACATTCAGCACAGGCGGCCATGCAGGTGCAGCTGGCTATTGCTGCTGAGTGGATCAGGAAAGTACCTTGAGGTCCCTCCGTTCGAGATGCAGGAGCTCAGAGCCCCGGACGTCATGCCGGATGAAGATATCTTTATACTCACAAAGACTGAGATGCTCAAGCCAGGCCGCAACCTCCTCCGTTCCCCAGAGGTGAACTGTCGGAGATGGAAAAGCAGGAGTGCATTGAGTTCCCAGGAGCCCAGAGGAAAGAGAGCGAGAAAGAACACCGACAGTGTCCAAACCCAAACCCAAAAGTAACACCAAGGGAGGATGTCAAGCAGGACCACAACCTCAAACGAGAGGGAGGGGAACTTACAGCAGGAGTTACAATCTCAAACAAGGAAGGAGGCCAGATTAACATCAGAGCTGTTCTCTTAAGAGGAGACTAGATGCAATGACCCATGGAAGTCTGCTTATGTCAATGTCCAGTTATGGTCTTGCTGGAACTGAAACTTTACCACCATGTCTGAAAAGTAAGTCCATTTTCTTCAGTTTAAAAATGAAAACACAAAATGTTTAGGAGAGAATCCAGCTCAGGGGAAGTTCTCTATTGTGTTTTTAGAGTAAGCAGTGCATATTAGCACTTACATTACATTGGTCTTTTTACATTCCCAGCCAACCGAGTGCTTTATAGACAAGATGGTAACCTCTCCCTCTGATACAGGAGAGGGCGGGCAATGAACACAGGTAGACCTCCATTTCTCCTGACTAGTCTCTAAATAAGAGAACGAAGCGAAGTCCTCACAATCTGAGTGGAGAGAGAATGGAGGAAAGAATGACAGGACCCACAATTCCATGGGAGAGGACAGTACCCATGATCCCACAGAATAGTACTCCCAAATTTTAGAGGCAGCGAGTCTTCATAGGTAGAATCTAAACCAAAAATCAACTAACCCAAGTGGAGAGAAAGTGTCCTGATACCACTGTCAATGTGTTGATTTCATAGGCCAGTTTTTAATCATACTGGCTAATAGCATCAGAGCTCAGAGTGCACCTGTGGTGATGCAGGATTCCCAGCCAATTAGACATGAAACCTGATTAAACCCTGGGGGCAAATCAATGAGACAACCATCATTAACCGCATCAAGGAGCATCAGCAGGGGAGTTATGCGGACTTGAGCCCCACAGTCATTTTGATTTCTAAAAACCCAAGCCTCTCAGGTTCACTTGCACAGCCCTCCCAGATGTGGCAGAAAACAGTCCAAGTCTCGGGAGACCTCTTCAGAGGGTGCCGCCAGTCTGTCTGTGGGAATATCCACTGGGTGCAGGGTGTTACGGTTCAGAGAGAGAAAAAGCTACTTTGCCAAGAGCAAAGGAAACACTAAACAGAATGAGTGCAACACGTGAGAAAGGGAGACACACACAAAATGGAGACCCAGGCGGAGGAGGGGCAGAGTGTGTGCGCACAAACAGGAGGTGCAGGGATACACAGAGTGAATACACAGCCAGTTGGTACCAGGCAGTCCCATGCTGCTACGAGTCTCCTTATTCTTATTGTTTTTCTCCTTTTTAAACTTGGTCACCAGCCGAAATTTGCCACTGCGGCTGCGTTTGGAATAATCCAGCATCTGGTTCTGCAGAAACACAAAGGGAAATCAATGACTTAGGTCTCACAACCATGCAGACTGAATGAACACAAGTAGCACCTAGTTCGGTTCAGAGCCCTTTTGGAGAGGAAAGAGCTTCAATCTCATGGTCAGGATGGGGAAGAAAAATGGGAAGGTCAGGTCCATGCTGACCCAGAGACCTCTGGCAGTAACTCTCTAGGGTTTTCTTCTGAACTGATTCTGTCTCACACCTGCGACTACCCACAGAAAACACTCAAGCAAGATGAGCAGAGCCAACTAATGAAGAGGGCACCTAGGGAAATGTTTTGCTCCTGTGTCTGAGTTAGTACCTCTTCATCACCGGGCTCCATGAGCTGCCATAGCCAGGGGATGTCTGCTAATTTCCTCAGCTGAAGGTCCATGTCTGTGAGGGCTGCTAGGAGCTGCTCCTTCTGTGGAGGATCCAGCTGCTGCATCGGAGCAGAAACAAAGGCATACAGAGTTGAGAACCACAAGGTGGATGAATGCAGCATGTGTAGTCTCCTGTGGGATAGCTCCCCGCCAGGTAACTCCTGGTTAATGATTGAGCTCTGAATTTTGGAAGGAACCACATGTCAAGACCTTCCTTGCTTTATTAAGTTTCATCCCTCTCAAGGAACCAGAGCTCAGAGCTAACCAGCCGGATATCACTGTTTGATATGTAACGTTACCGAACAATGGAGGCAATGGATGGCACAATTTGCTTATAGTTATCTTAAAGCCCACTGGTAAAGTTTGCACTGACTTGTTCCAAAGCGAAAGGAGTCCAGGGGCCAGGCAAAATCTTGTCTGGATGCCATGGCCACGGTAAGAGAACAAAGAAGTAACAGATTGAAGGAAACTTTCCGCCTGCTTAGCCCTTCTTACCAGTGCCATCTTGCCAGCCAGCAGGAGATCTGTTTCACTATGCAGGGCTTTAACATTATTCACCATCTCTACAACAAGGCTGCAGTTCAGACCCTGTGGCAATGATAAACAAGTGTGAGCACCAGAGAACACAGCACTCAAGTGGCTAGAGGGATAGGAGTGTCAGGGAAGCCAGCATAAATCAAGAAGAAAATAGTGACAAAATAGCAGTAAAGTTCAAGAAACAAACTGCCTAGAAGTACCTCTGTTGATTTGGATTTGGCGTATACTTTGTCCATAGTTTTGGAGCTGGCATTGACTGCATGAGCAAGTTCCTGTTCCATGTCTTGATAGGACTGGGCTATTTCCCGAATGCTGGGGGGGCGGGAAGAGAAAAACAGATGTCACCTGATCCTCATCCCTTTCTTTTTTGCAAAATACAACTTAGGACAGAGTTTAAAATATGACCCTATACAGTAAGACTACAAACAGGTTGTGATGTCAGCTGCAGGCATGCACATGGTAGTTGACAGAAGACTTGTGGTGTTCCTCTCTGCATATTTTCTCCTTAATGCTAATATCAGTGAGCAGGACACCAGCAGAAGGAGTGCAAGTGTGTTTCACAAATCTCTGCTGTGGCTCTGTGGCTCCCCAGAAGCAGCTGCTTTATTTCTGACAAATTCACCAGCAACATCTAGAACAACAGATTAATCTAAGTCCCTTTGCTCTTTAAAAGTATAAAATCAACCTCGGGCCCGAGAGGAGCAATGAAGGGAGCTGGGCTGGCGAGGGCCAGGCCTGAATGTGGTCAATGTGGCTGAAGAAACTTCACTGTGTAGACTGAAATTCTGGGGCAGCTGGGGGAGCGCAGTGCACAGATCATATGACACTTTGCTCTAGACTAGTCCCGGGGAGACAGAGGAGCAGTGCAGGTGGTGAGACAAGACTGACCGCTCTGGAAGGAACGGGAACGGACAAGGAGCACCACACTCACAGCCAGGCTTCTCCGCATGAGCCCAGTCGATCCAGAGGCCATAGGAGGGCTGAGAGCCCCAGGAAACGAAAAGTGGGTCTCACCTGTGAATCAGAGCTCCTGCCGCTTGACAAAATTGGTTAATCTGGGTGGACTCTTCTTCAGACATGATCTCTGGGTGAAGGGAGAAAGAGGCGGGCCGGGACAACTCACACTTCTGTTTGTCCTCCCAGGACTTTAGGGTGCTCTCAAATGCCTACAAACATGGAAAATACACTCAAAACTACCTTGAAAATCTCCATCAGCCTTCCCACAGGACCTGCCCATGCCTGTATCACAGGCAGAATTGGCAGCACCACCGATTATGAAGGCTGCTTGACACTTCCCACTATAAGACCCTCATGTTCCCAGTTGCTTTTAACTTTGACTAACATTGAGGCTGAAACATCCCAAGCTGGATATTTGTCTGAGGCTCACTGCCTTTTGCTGTGTTGGGAAATTTCAGTCCAAACAGTTCAGAATAAGTTTAGGGAAAAATGCATTGTTTGGGCCCTGTTAAAAACCTGTGGTCCCCTTTTCTTGGAGAAGCTCTAGCATTGCAGGCTTTGGGATAGGGACTTGAAATTTGGGTGGCCTTTGTGTCAGGGACAGGAGTTTTTCTTCCAGCGAGATTTGGCCAAGCCTTTGAAAAACGGCAGTTCGTACATGCTCAGAGAGACTTGCTAGAACTCAACAGGTGACGTCCACCAAGGGCATCCTCCGCCTTGGGACTGAGCAGGGCTTTCCCTGCACTTGCAGCTCTGGGGCCAGGTATCAGAATGGAGAGCAGGGGAGCGAACCGCCCTTGCTGGCAAAGCAGCATGGAGAATAATGCTGCCTAATGTGGGGCTAGAACCTGACCTCAGGGACAGGGTGTTGAGGGGAGCTAGGGCGGAGTTGGGACAGGCCGGGCAAACAGACGGAGTCAGGGAGGGAAATGGAGAGGAGGCTGAGAATGGGACTGGTTAGGCAAAAATATGGGGACAAGGAGCTGAGGGGAAGGGGGAGGAAGGGGGAATTAGATGAGGAGCCCATGAAGGGAAGAGAGCCAATGAGGAGAGCCGAAGGAATATGGGTGGGTGGAACAACGGGAGGCCAGAGGAGAAAGACAGCTGAGCTGGCAAGTGGGAGGGTCAGGGACTAGCTTGGGAAGGAGATTGGGGGAAGTGAGAAAAGGATTTACTGGCCAAGGAGACTGAGCCAGAGAT
The DNA here is from genome assembly GCA_019425775.1 of Rafetus swinhoei. NCBI lineage: Eukaryota > Metazoa > Chordata > Testudines > Trionychidae > Rafetus > Rafetus swinhoei. The sequence continues at coordinate 50,728,678 of CM033432.1, forward strand.
GAAAAACCTGAGGAGCTGAGACTGGGCCTGGCGAGGTGAGGAGAACGGAACTGGGACAAGAAGCCAGAGGTGGGGATGTCTGGGACACGGTGGGTTACTGTGGTTGGGGCAGAAGGATCGGGCTTGGGGAAATGGGCAGAAATGTCAGGGCCCACTTGAGCACACTCTCATCCAGAGCCTGGAATGGAACCCAAGAGACTCATTCTCACCATTTCTCTACTGTCAACTAATATCTGTGAAACCCACTACTGAAGTGGGTGTCTAGCCCCCTCTAGTGCTGGTCCACATAGGGGATGACAACCAACTCTTGCTTTCAGTTACTTTGTTAGCTCAAGTGGCGGAGGTCTAGGTGATGAATCTGGAGTTTCCAACCTCGCTGATGACCCATGTAGGTGTTAAATACTAGAACTGGTTTTCCAGTTTGCTTTTTTAAAAACTCAGGAAATCACAGACACACAATTATGTTAAAAGAATGTTAAAAGCCAAACACTCAAAAGTGAGGAAATGGCAGAATTAAGATTGCCTGTGCCACCTTAGCTTGCCCTCCCTTGGGCATATGCATTATGACACAGCCTTTAATTACACGGTCACATACTAATTTTATACAGGACCATTCCTTTGCTTCATTCAGTTACAGGATGGGGCTGCTCTGGTAAAGACGACTTGTCTGTAGGCCCCCTGCTTTGTTGCAGAAGTTGGAAGGTGCGTACAGACTGAAACAGGGGACTGAAGGAAGAGAAAGATGGTTTCATAGTCAAGGCAGCTGAATGTAACCCTGGAGAATGGGATTCAGCCCGTCTTTGCCAGGAGTTCCTATCTGATGCTGGGCAACCCATTTAAAAAAACCTTCCCATGGACGATCATTAACTGTGCATTCCTCATTTTGTGAGTGGCCTGCCTGGTACCGCGGAGTCGGCGTTGCTGAAGGTCTAAGCACTCAGAGCTACAAACAAAGCCGATGGGAACAGGGCTTTGAGCACAGAAAGTGCTACAAATACTAAGCAGTCTGAAGAAAAATCAGGCCCTCCGTGTCTCAGATTAGGCACCTAAAATGAGTGGACACTTTTGACCATGCTATCCGCAGGCCTGCTCCCATTATAAAAGAGGGCTGAGGACCTCTCACCGCGAGCGGTGCTGTGAAGGTAGAGGGATGAATGTTTGTGAGCATTCAGGTGCTGCGCACCACAGAAAAGCCCAGGAGGAAGTTAACACTTCTGTGCTCAGAGAAGGGAGGGAGTAGTGTGCCGTGGACTTGAGGGCCAGACACACTGCTGCTGCTATAGGCCAAGCTCATCACAGATACCCCTCTACTCCCCCCACAGGCCCCTTATGTGCCACTCTCCCTTCTCTATTTAACCACTTTTCCCCTGCATCTGCCAGGGGCTCTGAGTCCCCCCATGCTGTAATTTCCATTCTTCCCACAGTGAGAGGCTCTGCACCCCCACATCTTCATCATGCCTGGGGCTCTGTTTGCTCCCCATTTTACCCCTACCATGGGTTCGGTGTGCCCCAAGTCCCGCCCTGTCCTCTACCCCCTTACCATTGGCCTCATTCTCCTTCCATGCAAGGGGCTCTGTGCAACACATTCCTCCTTCTGCCAGCACGCTGGCTTTGTGTGCCCCGTCATTCCCCGGTTCTCCTCCACCGTGTCATGGGCCCTGTGTGCCCCTCACACCAGGAGAGCTGTTTGCCCCTCCATTCCCACATACTAGGGTCCCTCATTCTTCCCACAGGGTATTGGCTCACTGTGCCCCATCCCGCTTTCTTCCCCACTACTCTGATATCTTTTGGTCTGGGACAGAAGACATTCAGGAGATCAACACGACCCTTTTTGGGAGGATGGGCAGCGCTGAGATGGGCAGTGTTGTTATGCTGGGAGTGTCAATGGCTGGCATCAGTGGCTTGGATCTATAGTCAGTGTCAGAGCTGGCTGAAACGGCTGAGTCTGCTAACCAGGAGCCAGGGGCTCCATGTGCCTCCACTTCCCCCAAATCACTGGGGTTCTGGACACTGCCTAGAACATTCCTGCAAATTCTGCAGTTGATCGGATTTGGCATTCAAAGGCTATCATGTTACAGACGAACAGACAGACAGAGAAATGCCGCTCAGTGGAGGGTAGACCTCACTTCACTTGGCCGACAAGGCCTGGAGCCAGACACTGAACAACAAGGAGAAAACAAAATACTGAATAGCTCTTCGTCCCCTGCAGAATGAGGAAGGGGTCGTGCAGAAAAAATAGTATGTGATCATGTCATTAAAGACAGCAAGCACACACGCACAGGGATTTTGCAAACTCAGCAATGTTCTTTTAGCAGAGAGGGAGAGGGAGAGTCCGTTTAACAGAGTCTATACTGCACATCTGATCTGTATGTCTCTCTCTCTAGAGTCAGGCAGGGTATTGCACCCTGCCCTGATGTGTCTATGGCACTAAAGGGTGCCTCATTTGTACACGTACTGTACTGGAAGGTTACTCTTACCCTGTCTCTAGTTAGTGTCTGTGCCCTGTTCTTATGAACAATCCAAATATAGCCAGGGGGCTGAATCCAGGCTTCTCCGTCCACTTGTACCGGCACCCCCTCCTCTCCCAGGATTGCGATCTTCACTGTCCGGCACTGCGAGAAATGAACACATTAAGTAAGTCCCAGAACAAGTTACCAACAGATAAGAGGTGTTCCCTACATTTCCTCTCAAAAGGTTTCGCTGTGCCTGACAGCCTTGTTTCTAATTGCTGCAGGATTCAGACAGTTCTTCCTGCACAGGACAAATTCCCTGGGAGCCCTGGCCCCCAGTGCCTCATGCCTGGGGGTATCTGATGGATCACTGTGCTAGCTAGCATTTGAACTGCCACAATCAACTTAGATCACAGTGAGCAGTGGAAAACTACCCCATACTCACTACCGTCTGAGGGCACTAGCCCTGACCCCTATAGGACCCTGTATCAGAACTAGGGGAGCTTAAGAGCCACAAGTTTTGCATTCTCTGCCCTGTTGGGATTAAAAACAAGCAGAAACACATCACAGCCTTCAAACCAAGTGTTCTGGGTAGGGAGGCATATGGTTGGCCAAGAAGCTCACAAAAGATACCTGTGCAATCCGGTGATGTTGTAGATTAATCACTCGTGACACTGCCATCTGCATGCTGCCAAACACGGCTACTACCTCCAAGATCTTGTCATCAAAGGAGGGGGCTGTAAATGTCTAAGCACACACAGGGGGAGAGAGAATTCAATGAATATATTCCTCTCTCTTAGAAGAGCTTCCTTCCCTACCACTAGATGGAAGCTTGGGGCTTTCACTTTTGCTGTTTATTCTCTATATAATTAGCAATGAGGCTACAATGTGGATTGTGAAGTGATCCAGGAAGTAGAAAAAGTAGCCTCAGTATTCCAAATGGGCTTCCAAAGGCTGCTAAAGGCTCATTCATACACACAGGCCTCTACGCTACATTCTTCTTATGGGACTTGATCATCTCAATGAAATAAATTGCCCAGGGTGGTTGTGGAATCTCCATCTCTGGAGATATTTAAGAGTAGGTTAGATAAATGTCTATCAGGGATGGTCTAGACAGTATTTGATCCTGCCATGAGGGCAGGGGACTGGACTTGATGACCTCTCGAGGTCCCGTCCAGTCCTAGTATTCTATGATTCTATGATCGCCATTATTTTAGGTCAAAAACTGTTTTGGAGCCTGAAGCAAAACCCACTGAAGTTTGTGGAAAGACTGTCCTTAAGCTTAACTGGGCTTTAGAGCAGGCCCTCTGAGCAGAGAGGAACAGGGCACATTTCATGAAAGTCAGAAGGGCTGGAAAAGGACCTAGCTCCAGCCTGAACCCGTGGATGACAAATTGCTGACGTCTGACTTTTGGGTAGCTACACACTCCACAGAGGAGCCTCAGCCAGAAAACCAATTGTCAGGCCTCAAGTGCACTCCACAGGAAACTCTGAGGAAATCTCTCATATTCCCATTTACCACCTTCCAGGAATACTCACATCATCTTCTTTGGTGCCTCCCCAGAAGTTGGTGCCTCCAGCGTAGCTGGGAATGTTGAGCACAGCAATCCCCTGAAGGCTGGGCAAAGGGATCGGACGCCCATCGCACTGCATAGAATGGAAGATAATGCCACATTCACAGCTGGGCCGATGTTGGAAGACAGCTGAACACTGTCGAGGGTACACTCACTGGGCTGGCAATGAAGCACAGCGCCTGCGTAACTGAAGGAGTTCCCAGGACTACTGGCCTTGTCTACCCCAGGAATTAACATCACAACATAATATCAGGGCTTGGAAACAGCTGGGGCATGCCCATGTACTATCCCGGCATGTCTCTGAGGACTGGCTTGCTCTCCAGCATCTCAGCTTTTATGTAAAAAGAGAAAGCAAGTCTCCAGCTGGTATGGTGGCAAAAATACCCTCAAACCCATGAGCCCAGAATATCTGGTGCAGAGACACATCTGCAGAAGCCTAGAATAGCAGCTGTTGAGGTGGCAAACTAAGAGGTCACTTCACGATGCCCGTTGACAATAGCTTAAATGGCAATATTGACTATTTTATTCCTTGTGTAAGAAAGAAGAGGGAAGGACCCAATTTCCCAGGAGTGACGATTCATTCTGGTGGCACAAGCAGGTGCTGTCTGGGAGACACCAGTCCTTGTTTCCACCAATCAAGCCTAAGCCATGCCCAAGAAATGTAGCGGAGCTCATGGGCACATTCAAGCGGGGACAGGGCCCAGAAGAGACCCTAGTGGGACCAATGGCATTACGACCACATTCTGAACATCCATGCAATTTGCTGAGAGTGGGGTGACGTTTTGACAACACATATGGGTGGAGCTGATTTTATGGGGGGAGCCTGGAGGAGAACCCCCCCTTTCTCCCCCCTGCAGAACGTGTTAATTAATATGACTTCAGACAACCTGAGTAGATAAGCACAAAGGTGTTCACAGGAAATACAACAACGTTAAATGTAACAAGCCCTGTCTACACTGAGAGCTAACTCTTTGTTCCACAGCGGGTTAGGCAACATTTTCCAAACTGATATAAGGGAGGACTTCATGTGTGGAGAATGGGAAGATCTTCCCAAGATTAGCACAGGCTATTCCACCAGGCAGAGGGCTGACATGTGCTAACAGTGCAGCGGAGGGAGGAACCCAAGGGCTGACAATGGAACTATTTCTCTTGAATCAACAAGCTGGGTCAGATTCAAGGTGACTGATGGGGATGCTGGAGGGACTTCATGTTTTCAGCGGAAAGACTGATACGTGCTAAAATAAATGTCCCAACCCAGACGCCAGAAAGTAAAAAGTGACTGAGGTGGGAGGAGGAGAGATTTAACCACATACAAGCATTTTCTCTCTCACCTCCAGCAAAACCTTTTGTTCCAAGTTCTTGTATGTTCTGTGTAGCAGCTCTTTGGTCCCGAGCACTCCGTACCACATCATGTTTTTAGTACGGCTTCTGAGAGGGGCAAACAAAGAAACAAGAGATACAACAGCCAGTACAAGGCACTGTCTTCTACAGCCGGACTGTGAGAACTTCTCAACCCCCTAAAAACAAGAGTCCTCCTCTTGCAGAAAAACAAGCACTGGAAATGGCCTCCCCTTGTGTGCTGAAAAGAGGCTGCCCTTGAAAATAAATGTAACAGGAATCAGGGATGATCCACTAACATGAGCTGCTGGAAATATGTGCAGATGCTCCCAAGGAGGGAGATACAATCAGTCACACACATCACTGAGCTAAGGGTGTCGCGGAATGTTTGTTCAGGACAGAGAAAACTCATTAACCTCAGGCTGTCTGAAGGACCTTGTCTCTATACAAGTATCCTGAATCCCACAGAACTATATGCCTAATTATCTACAAGGTCTTGAATTAGAAAATAAACTCTCCCTCTTGGTACCATCCCATGTCCTGAGCCCCTTACCCCCTGCCCTGACTCCTGCACTCCTCACACCCCCTTCCCTGAGCCCCTCCTGCACCCACCCTCTGCACCCCTAGGCTCCTGCCATGAAGGACTCAAGAAGTGCTGGGTAAATCATCTAGAAGATTATAAACTATAATAATTTCGGACAGACAACGAAGACCCAAAACCTGTCTCCCAAAGAACTGAGCTACCTGCACTTCTCTGGGTGCTCGTCACGTTTGTTGTTGAAGTCCAGAGAGATCTTTGCATCCAATCCGATTCCAAAATAATTATTCATGACACACTTCTCCGTGTAACACTCTCTGTCAAGTTGAAGAAAAACAAGTGTTTTTTTAAAGTGGTCCGCATCTCATACGCTCGTCTCAGCCATCCCCCAGCTCCTGACGCAGAGCCGTGGTGTCCAACCAGTTCTGAAGCGAACTAGCCACACTCAACCAGTCAAACAGCCACATGCGGCTAGAGTGCTGGACACCACGGACATCGAAGGTTGAAAAAGAGGAGAAAGCCAGCAGGATCTTCTAAATTCTACTGACAGCTGATTCAACTACCCCATAAAAAACACCATAAAGAGCAGTCTGGACACACTGTGAAAGGGTCTAAAAGGTAATGTGGATTCTGCCAATCACTGGCTGTGGAATCGGAGGTTAAATCCACTCTCGTGCCACACAACTGTGCTTAAGAGTCTACCATTTCTTTTGGAAGCAGTTATGTTTCTGACCTTTATGGATGGGAAGAAAACTTCAACGAGTGTGAACCACATGTAGTTGAAAATGTGCTATCTGTCTGACTCTGCAGAGAGCCTGAACAACGACTCAGCGAAGTCAACGGCTCATCTCAGTGAGCTGAACCCTAATGATAATGATTTAAATGTCAACACTTAGCTATTTTACTGCTAAATATTTGGAGTGAAACATCCAACAAATGGGTTTCTCGCACAATTCCAACCCTTTTCCCAATCCATTTGTGGACCCCAAAGCCCTAAACACCATGTTAGCCACAGTCAAACTGTCCAGTTTCTCTCCCATACATCTCACTCAGACACAGTCAATGTAATGATCTGCAGCACACTGACTGAATATTGAGGGGCACAGGCAAATGAAGGAGACTTACTCTGGGGACAAACACCACCGGGGGATTGCATGCTGATTGCATTTGTCACTTTCACAACTCGGGTAGTTAAAACTATCTCATTTTTGCATTTGCCTGGAGCTGCTGCAGAATTTACAAATGACTGCAGCATTCAAGGGGCCTTACTGGAGAATTCAGGAGTAGCTTGCTGGGCAGCTCTCACTGGACCATGCTTGTATCACGCTAACCGGGAGACAGAGACACTCCCTCACATCCACACGTGCTGGGAGGATGGCAGCCTTGGTTAGATTCTCTCACTAGAAAGCCCATCTTCTGCATTGACTCCTCATGCCCATGCACCTAGATAACTGACTTCCCACACTGGCATCCAGCATAGGAGGGTTGGCTGACACATCTCTTTATCCTGGGGCTGCCTATGTCCCCGATTAACCAATCCTCTTCCTTCACTGCAATTTACTGATGCTGAGGTTCATCTGGAACCATTCATTCCCATTCAGTCCCTCTGCATACTCACAGGTTTTCTGGCTCAGAGTGAAAGGGATCTGCATTGATCAACAGTCGGCTGATGACCGAACTCCCAGGCAGAGAGCCAGACATACCCGCACGAATATCTGGTGAAGGAAATAAAGAGGGAATAGTATGTAAGGCATCTCATGGAGTTTATTAAATGTGGAGACCAGGGTGTGTTAACAACGGACAAAGAACTGCAACTTACTCCCAGAGCCAAGAGGACAGAGGTCTGAGACATAAATGCAATGGGACATATTACAAGCACCAGTCTCAGGGCTGACCCCCAACCAGCACGGGGTCCAAATACAGGTGTTAATTCTTCTACCTGGGATAAAAATATTCCCATGTGCCAGAAAAGGGCTGTCAGCATTTTTGGCTTTTTCTGGGAAAAAGCAGATTCCACACACAGACTGTTGGTGGTGGGAATCCACCTTTGGCTTTTCTTTTATTTAAATGGGGAGAGGCAAAGTAAAAGCCCATGTGTCTATGTCTGTACAGCCCCTAGCACCAAGGAGGGCTCCAGAACATTCTCTCTCTCTCTTCTCCCCTCTCCCCCCCCGCCAGCAGGGAAGAGTCAGCAATCCAGCTGGGAAGGGAGTGCCTAAGAGTCTCTGGGGCTTTGGGCGTGGCAGGGTCCATGCCTGAGGAGGAGGGGGCTGAAGGGAGCATTCTGCTAGCTCTTTCCTACTGCTGGAGGCAAGTTGCACAGCAGGGTCTCGGCCTGACGTGGGGCAGAAGGGGGGGGATCAAGGCTGCACACCACTTGGTTCAGGAGCTGCTGCATCTTGCTCCCCACGGTATCAGCTAGCAACCAAGAGGGAGAAAGTGACTGACTCTTTCTGGACAAGAGCAAACCCACGGAAATGAACACAATGGGATCTTCACAGAGGGGTAGCAGCCAAGTTAGTCTGTAACTGGAAAAAACTTAAAAAAACAACAAACAGTCCAGCAGCACCTTAGAGACTAACAAAACATATAGATGGTATCATGAGCTGTTGTGGGTTAAAGCTATCCGTGAGTGACCTGCTAAGAACACCGAGGGATGGAAACAGCTGCAGGATCTCTGAGATGGGAATAAGGGAGACAAAGTACTCCCAGTGACTTCAGCCTTGTAGCGGAAGGACCAGCCTTCACTTCTGGGCTCTCCTGAATGCATGCTCCAGCACTCGACTGAGAACTTTCCAGGGATTTACTATTGCAGCATCCTCCTATGAAGCCAAGGTTGTTAACTTGCTGCATTCATCTGTCTCTGCACTGCGGCCATGAAATCAGTCTGAATCTCAGCTGAGGATGACTCTAATTGTTTCCCAATTCTGCACTATTCAAGGCTGCTGGAAAGTTACCTGCGAACAGATTCCTTTCCAGCTTGGCCTGGGCTACAGTTTGCCTGGGTGAACGGACATCAAGCACATTTCATGCCCTCAGCTGGAGAGTTGAGCCTGTGCTGTTGTCACCCAGCTCAGCTGGCTGCCTGGATGGGAAGGGGTGGGGAAGACACTCACTCGGGTAGAGGATCTTTGTGTTGAGCATTGGCAGGTTGTCCCGGTTTCCTGTGTGGGGAGGAAGAGATGCAGAGCTGCCCAGCGACAAACTTCCTTTGTTTATTAGCCTTTCACAAGGAGATTTGGACACTACAAAATACAACACCAAACACTCCAATTGACAAACATTGTGTATTGCGCAAACAAACACATACAGGCACCATACAAACATGAAGGAATAGGGGACAGATGGTAAAATTACCAGCCACTCAACATTAACACCTTCCAGAATACAAAGCACAGTTACGCAAAAAGAGAGAACCAGAGTCATGAAGGGACAATAAGGTTTGGCTCAAATGCCACACACACGCGCGCGTGCGCGCGCATGGTACCAGCACTGAGGCACAAAAGATGTGGAACTAATACTAGGAATGGAGAGGAGAGAGGTTTTGCTTTAGTTGCAGAAGAAAACAGATGGGTATTGGCCTAGTCCCAACTCACTTCTGGATGTATATGGAGCGAATAGGGCTCTCTTACAAGTTTCTCACTTATCAGGGTGTCATATTCAGGAGTGCTGCCCAGCATCTGGTGATTAAGGGGTAAAGTAGGTCTCCTGTACCTAGCCAGATATCGGGTGGTCAGCCAATGACAATGCAGGTAGGAATTTCAAACGGGAAGAGAGGGTTTTGGGGTTTGTTTGTTTTTTAGAACAAGAAAACAAACTTTTATTATCAAAACAAAACTACAGTTGCAAGCATAGTTAAGTGGCTAGATGGAAAGGGCCACCAATTGATCTAGGCACTCAAGGGGACCCGCTGGGCCAAAACGTTAGTTACAAAAGAGAGAAAACACCATTACCAGCTCAGACATTAGTTCCAAATTCCCAAACCAGGAAAAACAACAAAATCCTGATGGACTATCTAAACTTTGCCCTACTTACACATTGTAAGAAGTCTGTTCTTGGAGAGAGGCAGGCCTCCCATCTCCTTCATTCTTTGAAGAAAACTGCACTAAATGTTAAACCCAGAAGAGAGAGAAAAAAACCCTCTCTTTCAGTTTGAAATTCCTGCCTGCATTGTCATTGGCTGACCACCTAATACCTGGCTAGGTACAGGAGACATTAGTTAACTCCTTAATCACCGGATGTTGGTCAGCAGCACTCCTGATTATGACACAGGGATTACAAGTTGGTTCCTTGCTCTACTGCCTTTGCAGGAAGGCAAGGGTCCAGTAGGAAAAAGTCAGGGGGGAGTGGAATGGATGACAGCTGAGAGCACCATAAAGCTACTCAAGTTCCTGGGTCCCACAAACCAACCACACACTAAGATCATGACCAAGAGGCCGGAGAGGGATTTTTCTCAGAGCAGGAAGAGGACTGTATGGCAAAAGGGATATGAACATGGAGGAGATACGAGGCCTCTGAGCCAAGGTTACAGAACTATCACCCACCTCATAATTGGAAGAAAACAGGTTCCAAGAAGAGATGGGCTCAGAAGTACTGGGAAGCTCATAATGGAAAAGGAAACCCTAGTGCCTGTACAAATTCAGGAACCTGGGCTGCCTGACAGCGACTGTACCTTTCCGATGGCTCCTCCCTTTGGGAGCTCCACAGTTGCCACTGTGCGATGGCTGCAGGGAGATTTTATCCTCGTTCCTGAGCTCCTTTCCCTCCTCAGGGGTGGAAAGCCCCAGGATGAAGCCCTCCTGCTCCTGGGTCTGGGCGTTCTGCTCATCAACAGCTGGGCAGAGACAGAAACAGACAGGTGTCTTACAGCTCTGGGAGGAGAGCACAGACGGAAGGGGCAGGCTGGCAAACAGCAAGGAAATACAATGCTGCCCCCAAACTATATTCCCAACCTGGAAGTCATCCAAAGAGCTTCCCCAAGGTCTTGAATGGAGTGAGCCACAAAACTCCTTACTTAAAAACCCCACGTTCGTATTCACGAAAGATACCAAATTATAAGCCTCATCCAGCTCCCACTGGTCAATGACAAATCTATCTCAGACATAAACGACAGGAGGATGAGGGCTCTGAAGGTGCAAAATCCATCTATTAATGAATGGCAGCGACAATACAGACTTTCCCACACTAGGACTCAGTTCTGACCTGGAGGACTCAGCTGGTGGGGCGAGGACACTTCATTCTCCAGGCCCCCTCATTTCTTGGCCTCTCTGCCGAGACCACCTCCAAGAGAGCTGTGATGTGCTGGGAAAAATTGTGCCCAATCTTAATGCTTGCCATAACTATATATGCTCGATTGCTCATTTGAGCTATCCTGAATGTAAAGGATCTGCCCTTATTTGCATGAGGTGTTCCCCGGAATTGCTAGCGACACAGAAAGAGACCACGGCTATACATGTCAGATTTCTACTTGCTCAGCCTAAACAGTGACAATGAAAAAGGCCATTTGGCATCATGTGGAGGAGAGGGGGTCTGGGCATAAACCAATAAAAAGGAAGGAAGGAATTAAATGTGTCTGGAAACGAAACAGCACAAAGGACTTAATCAAATTGGTTAACAAAAAGCAATAGAACTAGTGTGTTCAAGGGATGGTAAAATCAAACGTTTCTGTATTGCTTGGAGAAATCAAAATCTCCCCTAGAAGAAATTAACAGGCTTCTTCTTGCACAGACACAGCCTCTCCACATCAGTTCCTGTTTCTCTGGCAAAGGACAGAGATAACCCAGCCCACTTACACTGTTGTAAATGCAGGTGTATTTCAATGATTTGCACCTTCAGGCTTGCCAAGTCTAAGGCTGCTTTTGGCTGTCCTCCTTTGGGTATGCAGAGACTTTAAATCTCTTTGACTTGTACACATTTCCCTCCCGTCTGTAATAAACCAATACATAACTTCCTTCTCGCTTCAGCCGGGGCTTGTGACAAAAGCCTGGGGGATGTCCTGCCTGACACGTTTGAAGGGACTGGAACTTGGAGCTGAGAAAAGACAGGGGAGACAGGCATGGAAGCTGTCGAGTTCCTCTGGAGCTGGGCCACAAAGGCCAGTGAGCACAAAGTGGGCCTAACGAGAATGAAGCTGTCCAGGTACCAACTAAAAGCCAACCAGGATGTTAGGTTTTGGATCTAATCTATCTAAAGTATTTCTAAAGCCCTTCCCACGGGAGTATTTACACATGTACATGGGCTGTGGAAACCAGCAGGTCAGCCAGTTTGCTATTCTACTCTTTGGTTAAGTGTTGCCTTCACCTTGGAGTGTGGGCAAGCTGTAAGACTGCAGTGGAAGGCGGGTATATTAGCCCAGGAACGATAAATGAACTGCAAGCAGGATTCCCCACCTCTTACCTTTTTCTGCATGCTCTATAATCTGACGAATGGCTTTTTTCAGGCTGTTGGCTCTCAACATTAGCTGCTCCCTAGGCCGGAATATCTGGGGACGGGCAGTGCATGAGGATCCAATAGAGCGGTCACTAGAAGAATCACAAGCACTGCCAGATCCATCACCATCTTCTGTCTCCTCTGCAATGGTGGGAGGTGGGTTTGGCAGAGATGAAGAGGCTTGAGATTCATCATTTAACGTCTTCAAAAGGGAATCCAGTTTCTCCTTCAGGACAGAGCACTGCAAAAGCGAAAGGATTGTGCAGGACCGTACCAGTGGAACAGCCTGTCGGACTGTTGCTGTGCACACCAGCTGGTTCTCTCTGACAGCAGATGGTTCTCCCCCATTGCTGTCTACCTCTGAAGTGGGTTTTTCCCAACATACCTTCCTGGCCATGACCTCCGACTCCTCCGAGCTTTCTGTCGATTTCTCGTAGGCCTTCCCTACTCGAGCCACAAAATCCTTCACTGTCTCACAAAGCACCCTGGGCAAAGAAGACAGGCAAGAGTCACTCACAGGTTTGCCCACCATCCTCAGGGTGACATTTCCCCTGGGATCCCCTGCAAATAGGCTCTCCTGGGCATACTCACTTGGCTGAGGAGATGACGACAGAGTGTTGGTCAGAAGTCAAGATTTTGGACAAATGAGCAGCCACAGAGTCTTCATAGAATAGAATCTTCTGCACCTGGCGACAGCCAGGAACAAGCTGTAAGATCACTGTTCCCAGGCTCAATGTTCCCTCTAATCTTTCCCATCCATGTGTGGAATCAATTTTTTGTGTGCACGCGGAGGCATGTGTGAATGTGCAAGAGCAACAGAAACAGAAAACCTAGCTGTGGACGCTCTACAAATCAGCTGGGCAGCATTTGAATTTCTCCTGAGCAGCGGCACAAGTGCACAACTCACACTGCCCCAGTGCACCCAGGATGATGGCCAGGGTTACCTTGTGTTACACTTGGGCTTCCTTCCCATCGTCTACCTAAGGTGCAGGGTCGTGATTTCTGTTCACTCCACTTTCTTTGGGTTTACTCTGAGAGCTCCATGGTACAGATCACAGTTAGTCACACTATGCCTGTGTTGACCCTACAGCTGCCAGTGTGGTGCAGAGTTGAGGCTCAGGACCATCCACTTGGGAATAGAAAACACTGGGTTTTATGACATTGGAGAATGTTGTACACTTTTCAGTGGCAACAACAACATTCTGCCTTGCCTGGCAGTGTACGGAAAAGCCAATATAACTTCCAACCCAACCTGCTTTCCTCTACAGCCCTTCACTGGCTTATATTGAAACTTCCCCCTCTCTGTAGCACTCTAGCCCCTCTCATGCCTCCTTAGGAGGTGATTGTTTTCAGCAGCCCAATTCCCATCCTTTACTACAGCACCTCACCCCTCTTGTGCACAGTCCAAGCCCACTTCATTTAAATTCCCTTCTCCATAGTCCACTCCCTGTCTGGTCTGAGCCCATCCGCTGCTGAATCTCCTCCTAGTCGTTAGCCCTTTGCAGCTGGCTAAGTACCTCAGAATCCACAGTGAAATCTTCAGTGACTGTGGAAGTTGATGCCTGATGAGGGAGTTTGGTTTCATACACCATGATGCTCCATCTATTGAAATGAAACCATTGCAACCATTACTGCCAAGCTGACTGCCTCCTCGTCATGAGAAATACATACGAGTGGGGATTAAGACAGAATTAAAGGACTCTTTCTATGACCTGAATTCAGGGCTACGCACATGCACATTCGGAATAAAAAATGAGCACCTTCCTTGAGGTGCGCAGCATCACAGCATGCAACTCGTAAAGGGGTCTGAACTGGGGAGAGGCGATACTCTCCAAACAAGACTCCCTTTTCATCCCCACATCCCTAGTACTCCCTGTATGCTACCTCCACCTTCTCTCTCAGACACACATGGAAGGCTTTGCTATGAGTGTTTCCATCATTCAACTCTCAAAGGCTGCTGCAGAAACATTTTTTAAGTGTCAGCTTGAGCTAGAAATAAACTGTAGACATACAGATGTCCATTTCAGCTTGCAGTTTAGTTTTACTATTTGAATCAGATATGAAATAACTATTTCAAACCCTGAGTGAGCACCTGAAGGCAAAAATCACAGATGGTAGTGCAGCCAAGGTACACAGAGAAGATTTCTAGAGTACAGGGCTTGGGGACCCTGTCAATTTCACTGTGCTATCCAAATCCACTATCCAACCTCTAGATACGTTGCTCAAGACTATATGGCAGGCTAGGGAAGAAGATATTTGTCTGGAAATGGGTGACAGGAGAGGGATCAAGTGAGGATTACCTGGTTGTGTTCCCTCCCTCTAGGGCATCTGGCATTGGCCACTGTCGGCAGACAGGATACTGGGCTAAATGGACCATTGATCTGACCCAGTATGGTTGTTCTTATATACAAAATGGCATAAGATCCATGCCACACCTAACTACTATGAGTTTACTGCAGCTCTGGATCTCCTCTGAGCATCCGTACCAAACTGTGTAGTGGTTTGGGACTAGGATGAAAGCACTGAACTCATTTTACAATCATCATAGCTGTATGTGTAAATGTGCAATAAGGGGCGGTGTCTCTCCCTTCAGGCATTACTAGTCACTTCTACACTGCACAATAGCTCCTCGGTGTGATTATTCTGCACAGTAACAAGGACTATAAGAACGCCTTGCCCTGCTAACAACTGGGGGCAGGAGTATAATGGGGAACCGTTGGTGGAACTAGTCAGTAATTCGGCAGGTAAGCGCCAGGAACAATATGACTGTCCTGGGAGGCTGTTGTCTCAGAACAGAGCTTAGCACACCGTCTGGTGGTAAAACCTGAGTCAGAGATGTGGATGTTGTATTTGGGCTGACACTCACCTGTCTAGCATTTTGGTACTGGCCCTCTCCAGCTTCTCTAGGATCTGTGGTAGCTGGGTGTCGTCATCACACGCAGATCCCCACCCTAGCACCCGGGCAAGGTCATTTCCTGTACCCAGGGGCAGCACCCCCAACTGGCACTGCACCAGGAAAAAGAAGATCAACATTGATACCCAGAAAGAAAACACAAGCCCCACCCATCCAAACACAGCACTGAGAAGAACCTCACTGATTCCCAACCTAGCTCAATCACTGAGTAAAACTAGTCATAAAATAAAGAGGATGGCCACAGCCAGAAAAGCATACAGCAAGAGAGAAAACACCCGCCATTTTTAAGCTGTGACTGGCGAGAGGAGTAGATTCTAATGACTCTTCTCTCCACTACAACAAAAACCTTTCAACTGGGCAGAGCACAACAGTTCCATTTGACCACCTGGTGGTGCTGTTGCCTTTCCTGACCTAAGGGAATGGCACAGGTATCTCCGGTAGAAAATCTCTACCATTAACACAGCACAGAGTGAAAGTATTTAGCTGTTCCTGGACTCTGATACCACAGGGACTCACAGTCTCTTTTAGAATTATTAGAGGGACTGGAGTAGGAGTACTGGCCCTTTAGGAGCTAGACCCAGGTCTCTCCCGGCAGAAATCTATGTTGGGGATGGTGCAGGAGCAGAGACCGAGTGAACACTCAGAGCTACTCCAATACCAGGCTGTCACAGGAGGGAATTGTGTAGGAGCGCTGACTGGCAGGGGTCACTGTTAGTCCAGTGCCCGGCCCCATTCGGCAAAAGTTACTGCAGGAGCGCCAACTATGGGAAGCGTTTAGCTGCTTCATTCTAGCACGACTGCATTTTTGTCCAATAGAGACCTCTTCACCCCTGGCTGCCTGTTCTTCATTTTTACACACGGACACACCCTGAGGGCAGATACCTGTTTGTGAAGATTGAGGCTGTCAATTTCGGACAGAACCCATCCAACACTTCCATCCCCACCACAAACCAGAATCCGGAAAGTGTCAAATTTCTGGAATAAACGTAAACTACAGAGGGGAAAAATAAAACAAAGGGGAAAAATAACGTGCTACTAAAGTAACAGGATTGATTAGTTATTTCAATCTGGGTTACAAACTTTGCTGTGAGTGGCTTTGACTCGACTGTTTTTTCAATGAACACAAGCCACTGCTAGATCCCAGATGCGTTTGAATTCTTCACGGTAAAAAGGAAATATAAATACAGCTATGTGCAATGTTCATATCTATTCACTGTACTGAATGGAGAGACTATACTAGGGTGCTCCATTTCTGCACCAGTGTACTTCAGTCTCAACAGCAGAGGAAACAAATATTTGGAGGCTGATAATCTGCAGAATGAATTCCTGTCTGAGATTTGTAGTGTTCTGCACACAACTGGGTTATTCGTGTTGTCCTGGATTCACTGCCTCCACATTCACAGCCATGCCAATAAAAACAAGACTTCAAGAAAGGGGATTCAGTACACGAACGTGTTCAGGAGCAGGAGATTAAACCCACAATTCTGTCACAAAGGTCATCTGCAAACCATTGCTCTGCTTCCTTGCATGCGTTGCCACTAGGCAGCACCACCACAATGTAATATCTCCATTTGTCTGGGCTACTAGGGACGTTGGCCAAAATATCAGCCCCAAAACCCAACCTCTCTTAAAAGCTGTCTGTGGTTCTTACTGTAAAGCCTCCAAGGGTATTGACTACAGCACTACAGAAAAGCCATTTTACTTCATGCAATCACCACTGCACTGAGAAAGAGCTGTCAAAGATGATGGCATATTGTGGGGCTTGGTTTGGTTGGCATGAGTTTGGAATTACTCAGGTGAACTTTACACCACCCGACCATTTACTTTATTGTTGCCATTTTTATTTTCTATAAAAAAGCAATTTTAAAAGTTCGAGAAAATTATTCCTTTTTTATTTCCTTCCCCCTATGAAGACATGGGCCTTAGCACCACAAATCCAACCACGCAGGCAGAGAGAGGAAATAACACATACCATTTAAAATCCCTTTAAAATGATCTAATATAACTTTTCCATCCATCAGGGTGCTTCAGTTTTATGTCCAATATCTTGCAACCTGCCTAAATGTCTATGGTAGCTACAGTATCTCAAACTAGCAGGCTTTAAAATGGCCATAGTTCAGGAGTGGATGCTGCCTGATCTCAGAGCCCAACTCAGTATGGTTTGAAATTCCTGCTTTTATGCAAGCCAGGTTGGGGGAACATAAAAGGAGACACGTGTGAAGGCCTTTGTTCCTTAAAAAGGCATTCACCCACATGAATGATGCTCAGAGGTGTGAGATGGTAGAAACAGCCCAGGAGTGATGACTCTAGGGTCCAGGTGGAGGACAAAGTTTATTCCATGGATATAATATTTATTTGTGACTGTTTTTATATAGCTCACTTTTACAGTGTCCGAGTGCCATCCACAATATCCCATTTCTCATTACACCAAACACAATAGTTACAGCTAGGTCAAGAAGGCTCTTAGATGCTTGTCTTCACATACATGCTTTTTTGGGGCTGATAGTTTCCATGCTTGGTTTCATCCCAGAGGGAAGCTTCTGGAATCTCAGGGAAATCCTTCAGCTGTTTTGCAGTTATTGGAGAGTGGAAATTACAAATTCTTTCAAATATAGATCTGATTTTGGCTGATCAGTAACTCAAAAACAGCTAGGGAAAGCCCCTCCATACTGCATATATACAGTTCTCTCTGAGGATAGTACCCTTTGCTAGATGTTTTTGGAGGGGGTGGAGAGGAAGAAAGAATTAAAGACAAACAGTCAATTGTTGCTGTTTCTTGGGTATTTTCAGGGAATTTGCTCAGCCAAAGAACATCTCCTTACCCAAGGTGAGGTCCTCCATTCATGAGGTCAAAGACCTGTGCTGGATTCAGCAGCTGTTTGAATCTCCTTAGAAATTTTACACCTTGGTTGTCTCCACTTTTTGAGTTGACAAAGACCAGCAAGGGGCTTGTGCAGGATGGAGGACAAGTGGCTTTCCAGAACCCTGAGTGGGAAGAAGGGAAGTGGGGAAAGTGAAGCAGCACTAGGAGATGGGGGAAGAAAAAACAACTTCACTCCCAGCAGTAACGTTCTGCAAACACAGGTATGAAGACGTTAATAATTTCTCTGAGATGCTGACATATGTAAAGGCCACACCGACACTGCACTGACTCCAGCATGAACAAGCTTCTATCAATCATGCCATCAAATTTTGCAGTATGAACAAGCCCCTAACTTTGGGGCCATAGCAAATAAACTGAATGCTATATCAAAATGAACAGCCCGAGGATCTCAGCGCTGATGAGCTTATTCATTCACAGGTTTCAGGCAAAACCTGCAGCATGGGATTTACTTGAAATTTTAGCAGAATTCAGTTCAGGGCCTTGGGGTAAAAATACCTAGTTGAAAGATCTATAACTGAAAGAGTGAGGGGGAAGATACTGGTGAATACTTACCATCTGAATCAATGCTGTTAAGAGCTGTGGGAGGGATGACTGATACTTTACAGAGGCCAAGGGGGCACTTAGTTGATAACAAATCTTTACATGTTGTGTGTACCTGAAATAATAAAATTGTAGTCAGCTAGTCCCTTTAAGTCCTGTTCCACAATGCAGAAACCCATCCCACCCTGAAAACAGGACTTGAATAGGAAGGAAAGATGGAGGGTTGGGGGGAGGATTGAAAGAAATGGGAATCAACAGTATGAAGTGACTAAAGATATTTTAAAGAAAGCTGTCTAAAGGCACATCTACGTGAGGACATAGGCAGCCTAACTACAAGTTAATGCACATAAATTAACATGCACTAAGTAAAGTTGCCTTAATTCATAAGCTACATTAAACAGATTTAAAGCAGTCTCAGTTATGCACAATAGCTTCATACCTTTAGTTAACTGTCTTAACTTTCCTGAGAATCCTGTGTAGACAAGCCCAAGGGTACAGATGTGAGCAAGACTTCCAGCCCAGGTAAACTCACACTAGCAGGGCTAGAGCTAGTCTGCTAAAATTAGCACTGTGGATCTTGCAGCTTGGGCTTTCAAGCCCTCCCAACTCCTTGGGTTTGCGCGGTTCTGGATAGTTCAAGTCTCTGCAGGAATGCAACATCCCCAGTGCTATTTTTAGCACACCAGCTTGAGCTTGGTTAACAAGAGTCTGTTTATCTGGGCTAGATGGATCACTCCCGGCTGCAGTGTAGACACACCCTATGTAGCAAGCTGGGTTCACAGTTCTTTCATCTCTTCTGTTAACTCTCCTCAGCCCTTCCTGTGTCTGCAAGCTGCTTTTCCTTTTGAGATGGGCAACTGACACTCAAAAGCGAATGATAACAACGTTGGGACCCACAGGGCCAAGTTAATCCCTAGTATAACTTCACCCACTTCAGTGGGAACAGCTGAGTGCTCAACATTTTTGGAAATCAGGCCACTCATGTGCCTAAGTATGGATTAGAAGTCTCACTTCAGGCACGCAGTTTTCAACATTTTGGCCCAAGTGGGGACACAGAAAGGAGGAATAAAACAAAAAGTTGGAAAAGGAGAAGGAGCAGAGGAAGAGAGAACATGGAGAATGGAAAAGCAGAGAGAAGGGGACGTAGGGTGAATACACAATGTAGGTGCAACTGACATGGTGTGGGGTTAAGATAAGTAAGGAGGTTGATAAAGTGCTTGGCACCGGTAAACAGAAATTTGACTAGTGACCTTTTTGCTCCTTTCTAATGTATGGAGAAGGCCCAGTATAGGGATTATTTTATAATTTCTGGGGGAATTTTAACATGAGAAATTCATGTACTGCCCTTTTCCTTAATATCCCTATAGCCAACTGAAAAACCAGCAGGATTTATGATGTCACAGATTTTAAGCAAGTGAAACCCATTGATTCGAGAGAGGAAATGGTTTTTATTCAGGTGGTTTAGAACTCCTTGCTTTGCTGTTTGTTTCTGTTAATATCTACGCAGCTATAAACAACGATATGTTAAAGATTCATCATCTCCAACCCTTGTAGCTAAGGACCAAGGATGGGACCTATACATTTTAGATTATTTCATGAAAGACCTCCAGTAAAAAGATGATAGATATGAAAATCCAGGTATTTCTAAACAAATATACAGGCAGTAAAGAAGTCCTGGAGTGTTTTTGGTTGTGAAAAATCTTTTCAGGCCTTATCTATACACTTCCGTGAAGCAATTAGGCACAAGCCTTATTTCTTACCCTTTGCAGACCACCTACAACATGGAGAAGAATAGGAGTACATCTGAATGAGAATGTGACCTGAACTGTCACGTCACACAAACAGCAGTAACAGATCACACAGGTATGCACACACCCAGCAGGGAGGAGGTGAAGGTATCATAGAGGTCCTCCACATTCACTCAGCTCACCATGGCTTTGCACCAGAGGCAGCGCCAATCTTGTAAGCGCAAAACACTGCCACATGTTTTATCGCACACTGTGCATTTGGCACTCACGGGGAGGTTTCCTTCCAGCCACTGGTGTGGCATTGAAATCTGCAAACCAATTAGAGAGGGAACCACGATGAGTTTCCAGACTACAACTGTAATAACAAAAGATGAGATGCTTGAGGAAAGCAAGGGCGCTCTCTAAGAAATACCTCTGTATCTACCTTACATATTTAGATGGCATTGAGGCACAGATAGGCTAAGTGAGTTGTCCCAGGAAGTCTCTATCCAGGTGTATCACTTCCTAGGCTAGTGCCCTAACCACTGGACAATCCTTCCTTTTCCATGACTGAGATATAGGTAACTTAAGTTTTAACTACTCAACCTCAGAGCACCATGTTCTCCTGGCCCATAATTCTACAGGTGTCTCTGGCCATTAGGGAACCTTATAAAACATAAGTAATAATGGGAAGGCTCTCTCATAAAGAGCATCACATTCTGACACCAAGTGGCTTTACATATCATTTGCATTTAAAGACACAGTTGATTTTTTCCCACAGACAAGAAATTGTACAGAGTATTGGCAAGCCCCAGGCCACTAAGTTCCATCTAATTTTTCCAAATCAGGACTTGGGGAAAAGAAGGCTTCAACTCATTCTACCCTAACGTCTCAGAAGAAACAGGTGCAGAAGGACACATGCAAAGTAAACTCCATAGTTCCAGCTATTACAACCCGGAGGGGATGTGGTCTAGGCTGATACATACCCCATCTTCATCTTCAATGATATCCTTCCCAATAGATGCCAATGTCGTCCATTTGCAGTTGTTGGTTGCCCGCACTGCACACCGCTTGTGAGCTTTAAACTTGCATACTAAAGAGGAAGGAAAAATAAATGAATCCTGCCACTGAACATATGATGTGACAGTATGAACAAAAGGGCCGACTGAGCAGAGAAACAGAGTTTCAAATGTCTGTTCCAAAAGAGAGCACCCTCTGCCTTGTTAGAAATGGCAAAACAGTCAGAGCTAAATACACTGAGCTGATTAAAAGCCTCTATTTTCTCTAGCTACTAACGGTTGCGCCTCACTTTCACTGCTGGACTGTACAAGGCTTAGTTATCCCCTTGTTAAATACGACATGATAGCTACAGTAAAATATGCCTGAATCCTGTTACACATCATGGGTGTAAGCTAGAAGTATGAGCTGCAAGAAGCTGTGCTAGTCTGCTATACCCAAGCTGACCAAGAGTAGAGATTCCAACACTTTGTGCACCTGCTGCTATGAATAATACAAAATACAAGTTCAATTTGATTCTTCAAAACAGACACATCTGATTTGGAAAATTCTAATATTCTATGGCAATGATTTTGGCTGATCAAAAATAAGTGCTTCCCCACACCACTGCCAGATCCAACAGCATAAGAAGCACCATTAAAACTATGTATTTTCTGTCATCATCCTAATGACCGGATCCTGCATATGTTATGCACCCAGAAAATTCCCCAGAAAGCCAGCAGGACTCTGAGAGCAAAAGGAACGTAGGATCAAGCCCATAATTCCAATCTTACATATTCTATAGTCCGCAAACAACAGTTCTATTGTATTAAATGATCTTTGGAATACAGTAGAGAGTCACCATGGCACTATGCCCTGAGCGGGAGACAATAAAGTGCTTTTACCTTCACATGAGAGTCCATGCGATGTGACCCCAGATAATGCTTCCCGGCACACATTGCAGTACGTTGGCCGAGCATGTGAGCAGGCGTACCAGTTATGCATCCCTGAGAAATGGTCCATACTGTACTGCGTAGACTTAAAATAAATACAGTACAGTAAAACCTAAGGTGGAGGTTAAGAGTTTTCCTAAGAGAGAAACTCAAACATAACAGACAGAAAAGGCAAAAATGGCACAATCTTTTTTGGGGAAATAGGGAGAGCGCAGGCTTTGTGCAGTTAACACACTAGGCAAGCTAAGCACACAAAAGGACAAGGAGTTAGGTTCTTACAGATCAAGCGCCTGGAGTAGGCTCAATCCTGAGCAGGTGTGACAAGTCACAGCAATAGTGGTCGGCTGACATCAAGACTGGGTGCAAGGCATGTGTTCTGCACCCATCCACCCACCCCCCCAGTGGCAAGTGTTCTACACCCACCAAGAGGGAACTATACAGAGAAGAAAAGTCACTCTAAGAGGGATGTACACAGGTAGCAGTTTGGAGGTTTTGTATAAAGATCTGATCCAGTGCCCACTGAAGTCAATGAAAGGACTCACATTAACGGGCACTGGGTCAATCCCATAAACAGATACTGTTTGGGAGGAACGGCACAAAATGCAGATGGTAAATAATAAGGCTCTTCTATTACCTCAAAATGCTCACGGTTCTGTATTGTCTTCAGAGCTGCAATCCAATCTTCCATCTCTTTTCTATTATCCGCACAGAGGATGAGCTTCCGACATGGGGTGATAACCTGACAGGACAGAGAAAATCATGCTGGTGAGTCCCAGGGCTGCCAGGAAGAAGAGAGAGCAGAGAACACTCCATGGAATAAGAAGAACCTTTATCACATGAAATCAAATTGCTTCTGAGGACAGCCTCAGCAATCAACTGTATATCTCTGAGCAAAGATCAATGACACTTTAATGGTACTCCTTGCCTCCGAGGCCAATGCTCTCTTTCAGTAGTGTTTACAGAGCTGAAGACGTTTTTGTTCCTATTCCGACTCCTGAAATCATTAATAATTAGACTTTGAGAAAAGCACTGGAGAGCCATCCAAAGAATAGCACAACACAGAAATCAATCATACAACAGCAGTGCCAACATATTAACTGCTTGAATACTAGATGAGGCTTTTTAAAAAAATAAACATTTGACTGGATTTTTCATATTCATTTGAACAACAGTATAAAGTCAAATTCTATTTTTATTTTGTTTACATGGCAACATGCCAACTTCTACCAGTTAACATTCCTATGCAAAATATGCGGTACAGTGGAGTTAAGGCTGTAACTATCAATTACTTAATGGGAGGGAAACCTCAAAACCAGGATATGATCCTATCCTACAACAATACACACTTTCATCGTCTCAGTGACAGGGAAAGTTGAGAAGCAACCTAACTCACCCTCTGCCTCTTATTGATAAACTGTTCCAGGCCCTCTACTCCATGTGGTCTCTCTCCTGCTGCTTCTGCCATCATGGCCATCTGCTTTGTGGCCACATGGAGTTTATAAGCTCTACTATGCTCATAATGTACACAGAAACCGTTCTTAATGATCATTTTGACAATAGTCTTCCCAAACATAAGTTCTTGCTAAAACCAACAGATTATAGTTTAATCAACCCATTTTGGAGTTGTGACAAGTGAAAATAAGTTTAAAAATAAGGAAAATGTTTCCCCAACAGAGATAATCATACTGTTTAACCCTCTTATCTCCAGAAAGCCTGATCTGATTTACATCAGAGCTGAGATAACACCTGAGAGAATGGTTTAGTTTAGGTGAATATAACAGGCTAATAATTGTGGGCTACTTTAACTACTCTCAACTTTAACATTGCTCCATAACAAACCTAAAAAACTAATTCAAAAGAGCCCTAAAATCTCCCCTACAGATTTTCTCAACACTAGCATCTGCTGTGTCCAGAATTTAAAGCAGCATAGGAGAGAAATAAGACTCAGAGGGAAGGTCAGTGAATCTAGCACATTAGCTGCTGCTTTAACCACGTTTAATCATAAAATCTTCAACACAAAGTCATACTTTGAATATACTCCTAATATATCGCTGGAAATTGATAAAATCATTGAGGAAGAAATAACAGTCACATTTAAGCACAGAACATCCATACAGAAAACTCAGATTTAATTTCTGCAATAACTTTCCTATTGAGAGAGTGGAATGGTTAATAAGACCTGTTCCCAGGAAAAAACTCTCAAGGGGGGCTCAGGCCAGGGTTAGTGACTTCAATAAAGACTGACCAAGACAGGGTCCATTTTTTTAAATGTACATAAAACAAAATTTAAGTTTTTTGATGCTGTGAAACTGAACAGTTGGATAGAAAGGTGCCCAGATAGGAATACATCTAGATATAATTGAGAACTTGGGGTTAATTTGCCTGTGAAAAGAACTATTTTCAAATGAGGCAAAAAGATTTCCCCCCAAAATTAATCAGAGTAAGAGCTAGAGGAAACTTAAATATCTCTTCTCCCATATTAAAGCAAACTCCTCTGCTCTTTGGAGTTCATTCATTTCTTTCCTTCCTCCCTCTCTCTCTCTCTCTCATTTTAAAAACGGAAAAAACAACAAATAGTCTAGTAGCACCTTAAAGACAACCAAACCATGTAGATGGTATCATGAGCTTTCGTGGGCGCAACCCACTTCTTCAGATGACACGAAAGCTCAAGATACCATCTACATATTTTGTTCGTCTTTAAGGTTCTGCTAGACTATTTGTTGTTTTTTGAAGTTTTTCCTGTTACAGACTAACTAGGCCACCCCTCTGAAGCTTTTTTCTCTCATTTTAGTTCTTGGCATCTCCCTTCCCCCACCTCTCTATTTGTTTCACTCTTTTTTTTACTTTATGGCACATTTCCTATTTTGGTGGGGAGATACCTTCTTTTTCCTCTTACCTCAACTCATTGCAGCAGAACTGGCCAAAAAGGAGCAAAAGTGGCTCTCTTCGTAACTGGTCAATATTCCTTCAGCCAGACAGAAGGGGTCACTATAGACAAGTAAAAGATTCTTCCTCCCTTAAGGGCTGAGCCTACACTCTACATAGCCACCTAATCCCCAAAAGTTACAAACTAAAATGTCCTGCCTCATATGCACCAGTGCAGCTCTTCCATCTTCATTTATCATTCTCCTGTCTCTATCCCTATGTCCCCCCATGTTCACTTACACCCTGACCTTGCAAATACTTGAATACTGGTGTAACTTTATTCACATAACAAGTACCCCCCCACACGCCATGTGAATGGGACTATTCATATAAGTTAAAACAGTACTTAAGTGTTTGCTAGCACAGAGCCCTAGTTTAATGTGAATCTTGATTTTAAAGTACCTTGATGTAAGGAGTTATGTTAGCATTTTGTACTAAACAAAATTCCATTTAAATTAACTTTAACAGCTTCCAGATACACACACACACATACAAAATCTAACTTCTCATTTGATTCTCCACACTCTACAAAAACAGCCTTATCCACAGCAGAGAATGAATCACACATGGAACTCTGCTTCTTCTGCAAATAAGGCTTTACTATCTGAAGCAGGAGCTTCAGGGGGAAGCCGAGTTAGTCTGTTACAGAAAAAAAACAACAAATGGTCTGGTAGCACTTTATAGACTAACAAAACATGTAGATAGTATCATGAGCTTTCATGGGCACAGCCCACTTCTTCAGATGACGGGAGTTATGAGTTGGGGATATGAAAACTTGAAATAAACAGGAGAGGGGAAGGGGAGGGGGAGAGAGAAAGAAAAAGGGAAGGGGGTGGGAGACAGAACATCATTAAGTATCTGGAGAATGGGTACTTAAACCTAAGCAGATAAAAATCCAAGTCAATAGATAGATTCCTAAGACAGGAAGGATACCACTCAGGGAGCTGTTAGCACCTTCAGTGGTTATTAAGTAGGTAGAGTCCCCACCAACCTATATCATGATTGAGTCTGAATGAAAATGCCTAGGACTGTGTCAGTTTCACAAGACTCTAGCAACTGCAGCCAGCATGTGTACAGGCAAACAAAAATAAAAACATTACTGTGACGCCACATCAAATGTAAACCTTTCCCTAAACAATATTAATGGGAAAAAAAGATTCCCCCCTAAATATTTCTGATCCAAGATAGTCTCCTTATTCCACTCATTTCCTATTTCTTCTACTATGGCTAATGTGACAAATTAAAAACAACAAACACACCTGCCAACCTATCAGTTTTCCACAGCCAAATTCCAGTTTAAATTAAACTTCCTCTTCATGTCATACATTAGTTGTCGCAATAGCAGATCACACACTGGGAAGTGTGCACGTAACTGTTGGCAAACAACTATTAACGTAGAAACATTTTTTTTCTTTTCAAGCTCTTCAGAAAACATACCCCTTTTATAGAGTGCAGCATACAACTGGCCTTAACCAGACTTTGCCCAAACAAAAGTGGCCCCAGTAACTAACAAGGTACAGATGGGCCACATTTAATTCAAACCACATGGGGGCAGAACACACCTTTAAAATAAAAAGAGGCTTCTTGCAGTAGGGACACAGCATGCAACACTCCATCTTAAACCCAGGGGGTGGCTATTCTGCAGCGGGGAGCGTGACTGTTATGGCTCAGGCTCTCAAGCCACACTGGCGCGGCATCCTCATCACACCACTAGTGGTGATGTATTCAAGTCAGCAGGGCCTGATGAAGTTCATCCTCCTTCCTCCCTTTTGTTACAGGCTAGTTAGCTTGAGCCTAAGGCACCATTTAACTCGAACGAGAGAGTTTGGGATGTGAGCAGCAGTCAAATCAGAAATAATAAATGATTTACAACCTGAGCTAACTGTGCTGTGAAGACACCTCCTAAGACTCCAGACTCTACCGGCACCATTCCTAGACTGCTCTTAGAAGCAGTGTGGAATTTAGAAAAGACCACACGTATGAAATATGCAAGGTTGAGCGTGGACACAAGAGTGGCTGAATGGTACTCTCCACCACAGCTGCAGAAGATACAGACATCCTCAAATGCTCCTCTGTCTCTTTGCAACTGCAAGATTTCAGGGCAGGGACCTTCCTTCCTGTTTACTCTATAAATAGAGCCATGCAAATCCGCGGATATCCGCTTTATATCCGTGGGTATCTGCATCCGTGGATGTGAATGCGGATATCCGCAGATCAATTTGCAGATTCAGATACTAATTTTGTATCCACATAGGGTGCTACCTATAAAGCACCCTGC
Organism: Rafetus swinhoei; assembly: GCA_019425775.1. NCBI lineage: Eukaryota > Metazoa > Chordata > Testudines > Trionychidae > Rafetus > Rafetus swinhoei. The sequence goes on from CM033432.1 coordinate 50,756,224, forward strand.
ACACTTCTGGGCCACTGTAAAAATAATAAAATATTGACTCAACGTACACTAAAATTGCAGCCTTCATAACATCATAAACACTAGAACTGGAAGGGACCTGGCGAGGTCACTGAGTCCAGTCCCCAGCCCTCACGGCAGGACCAATGAAGATCCTTTCAAACAAGTGGAGAGGACATGACTGGTATAGTCATCCATACTGGAGAAGTGCAAGATTTGGATTCTTTCCTTTTCTAAATAAAAAAAAATGTAAAATCACAGAATCAGAGAACTGTCAGGCTGGAAGTGACCTTGAGAGGTCATCAAGTTCAGCCCCCGGCACTGAGACAGGGCCACGTAAACCTACACCATTCTTGACAAGTGTTTTGTATGGGATTTCACAACCTCCCTTGGAAGCCTATTCCAGAGCTAAACTACCTTTACAGTCAGAAAGTTTTCCCAATATCTAAGCTAAATCTCTCTTGCTACAGATTACTTCTTGCCTTGCTTTCTGAGATGGACATGGAGAACAAACAATCACAATCATCTTGATAGTAGTCTGAATATACTTAAAAACGCATCAGGCTTATTTTCTTAGTACTATACATGCCCAATATAGTGCCATGGGACTTCACCCTCCCCTAGGAGCTCTCACAGATAATTGCTAAAAGTGCCATGACTGATGCTAGTTCCTTCTGTAACCTAGGATGAATTTCCTCAGGTCCTGCTGACTTGAATACATCTAGCTTAACTAAATATTCTTTAACCCCGCATTTCTCAAACTGTGGGTCCCGACCCCTCGGGGGGCGGGGGGGGGCACGAGCAACTTAGAGGGGGGTTGTGGTATCACAAAGTTTGAGAACCCCTGCTTTAACCTACTTCTTCCCCCTAGTTGTTGAGTATCTGGTCGCCATTAACCTTTTTAGTGAAGACTGAAGCAAAACAGGCATTAAGCACTTCTTGATATCTTCCTTTATTAGTTCTCCTTTCCTCTAAGCAGGGGTCCTACGCTTTCCTTCATCTGTCTCTTGCTCCTAATGTATCTGAAGACCCTCTTACTGCCTTTTATGTCCCTTGTTAAATCTAACTCATTTTGTGCCTTAGCCTTTCTGGTTTTGTCCTTGTGCTATTCTTTTTTACTCCTCCTCAACAATTTGTCCATGTTTCTACTTCTTGTACAATTCCTTTTTGATTTTCAGGTGATAAAATAGTTCCTCATAGAGCTATAATGGCCTCTCACTGTCCTGTCTACCTTTCCTTTGCACTGGGATAATTTACAGCTTTGTCTTTAATACTATCTCCCTGAGAAACTGCTAGCTCTCCTGAAATCCTTTCCCCCTTCTTCCCTTGGGATTTTACCTTTTTTTGAAATCCATTGTCCTTATTCTGCTGCTCTTGTTTCTTCCTTTCCTTAGAATCATGAAATCTAGCCAGTATCATCAAAACATCTAGTATCAATTTTTTGTATCCTCTTAAAAGAATAAGAATCTGAAATATTGCCCCAATAGTCAGAGGCATTGAAGCTGTTTTGGGTAAAGGTTCACGTCTGGGACCTCAAAATTCCTGCATCTCTACACAGAACTGGTCCAATGAAGAACGTTTGATTCTAAAACCATATAATATAATCATCATAAAATGCCAAAATCCAGGCCGGAGACAGACAAACACACACACACACACACCCACCCCCCAGGTGAAAAGACTGCAAGCTCTTTTTAGCAGGGACTGTCTTTTTGTTCTGTGTTTGTATAGCATCTAACACAAGAAGGTTTTGGTTCATTACCTCGGTTTCTAGAGGCTACAATAATTCATTCATTAATTAAAGGTATTTTCATACTTGACTCTGCTAGGCAAGGAATCACAGACCTGAAACTAGAATTCTGGCACAGAAATGAGGACAAATTTGTAAATACATTTCACTTGGCCAAATTCCCAACTTAATAACAGTTGCAGAAAAACATTTTTCTTGAGATTCTTGATGTCATCAGCGATGGGAACTGATGCAACACATCTAAAATGCTTGCTTCCAAACCAAGATTCTCAAAGCCAACTTCCAGTTTAATTACAAATCGGGTGATATTCAAGACTTTTGGGTAACTGTTAGAGATTTTAACTATAGCAGCTTGTCTAATAATTCCTGTAAAAGGAGTAAGAAGATCTCGTTCTGATATACTATCAGCTGTGAAATAATGAACAGAGGCTATATTTAAACAATACTGGTGACAAATAGGAAACCAGAAAACATAACAAACCTATTTCCCCACCACAACAGGTCAACAGTTCAGTTAGTCCTATATGGAACCTGTCTTTCCGTAGTGGCCATTATCAGACCACGTGTCAAAAATCCACACATACAGGAGACGTAGTTCGGCTGAGCTAAGCCCTGGTGCAGACACTGCTAGATTGAGGGGAAGAATTCTCATTAAAACTTCTCAAACATGGATTTACTAAAGTGATGGAAAATCTTCCATTGCTATAGCACCACAGCTGAACCACTGTAGAACTTTTAAGGCATGCCTACACTACCCGCCAGATCAACAGGCAATGATCGATCCAGCGAAGGTGCTGTATTGCATCTAGTACAGAAGTGATAAATGGGCCACCGAATGACTTTGGTACTTCACCAGAATAAAAAGTGCTGGCAGAATCGACAGGTGAGCCTCTGCCATAGACTCACCGCGGTGAAGACACAGCAGTAAGCAGATCCAAGTATGTTGACTTCAGCTATGTTATTCATGTGGCTCAAGTTGCATAACTTAGATTGATGGCCCTCGGTAGTATGTAGACACATGCCAACACTCACACGGGGGAGTAGGGAGCAAGTTATAGCACTGCTCCTTGCTGGAACAGAGAACACTGAACTAGATGGAAAAACTGTCCCCACTGAGGAGAGGAAGAAGAGAGGGGTGTGAAAAAAAAGGTGCAAGAAGCCAAGTGGGAGGTATGCCCCATCCTCAAACATTTTTATGTGCACATTTCAGCTTGAAATTTCAACCTGAAACTCACTCACTCTTCTTCACCTTAAACACCCACCCACATTTTGTCTACACTACAGGGATGGGTGACATAGTTACTGAACCACAGCCGTGACAATGTTACCCCTGTAGTGTAGACATACAATGGCAAAGGCAGGGGTTCTTCTGGCACTGGAATAATTCCACTCCCTCAAGAATCAGTAGGTAGGTTGACAAAATACTTCCCTTAACTTATGTACATCTACCATCTACAATGGGGGTGGCAATGGGGAGGGGGAAAGAGATAGGGCTTAAGAGCTGTGGTGTTCAAGGGTGTAGATTTTTCACACCCTTGAGTGCTGTAGCTATGTCCTAAATTTTAAGTGTAGACCAATCACCCCGCACATACTGAAGGGAGAGTAAAAGCCACGCCCTCCTGTTACTGGGTGGGAGTTGGGGAGGGAATATACAATATGCCATTCTGCATCATCATCTACCCTAATGTCCTGCTGGCAAAAGAGGAAAATTTTTGATTCTTCAAAACACGGCTAAGACCCTCCTGCCCTGAGAAACATACCTTTCTATTCAGGGACTCGTACATATTCATTGCTTACCATGGCAGTGATCAGCTGGCACGCACACTAGGGATGTTTAAAGTTTAATATGGTAACGGTGTAGCTGCTAAAAATCTTAGCGGTTACATAGATACATGCGCTGCAGGCAGCTTAGCCGGATACTGCAGAGCCCACAGCAAAGCCTCCCTGGGAGCGGAGCCACCAGTCCCTGCTGGCCCAGCTCCCAGGATGAGGTGTCGCTGCCCTGTGGCAGGGAAGCCACCTCCCTGGGAGCTGGTTGAATGTAACCGATACCATTTACTGATAAGCATCAGCTTATTGGTTAAATGGTTAGTAGGTTAAACTCTAACATTCCTACCACACACACAAGATGTGGTTACCCCTCTCTTGGCAGACATGTCTACAAGTATTAATGGTCCAACGATTGTTGTAAGTTCCAGTTCCAGTTTTTGACTAGCACCCTAGAACAGAAATTCCACAGGATGATACGGCACTATGTGAAGCAGCACTTCCTTTTATTTGTTCTAAATTTACCAAGCAGTAATGTCATCCAGTGACCTCTTGTTCTCATATAATGGGACAGCACAAAAACAAGGGACTGATTCATTTTGAAGTAGGGAGGGGACTGCTTCCCCCGACAGTTTTAAAAAAATGAAATCAGAAGACAGGACAAACACACAGAAGCCTGAGATTATAAATAACCTGGGTATTTTTTGGCCTACTCTGGGATTGGCAGAACTCCGAACAGCCATGCCCTGAAGTGGATCAAAGGTTTATCATGATGTGAACTATCACATAAGCTAAACCAGCTTACTCTTCCTAA